>CM066042.1:193605692-203176074 GCA_033557465.1 Ichthyophis bannanicus | reverse complement strand
GTTGGCCAAGAATTTTCAAATTCTCGAGAACCCCCCGACATAGCACATTCTTTGCAATTCCGTTTAATGGCACAAACTTCCCGCGTTTCTGTTACCATGAATCTTCCGTCTCCAGTGGTCTCTCCTGGCCAGGATTTCCTTCGCCCTCTCTTCACCTGCTGAGTCAAGTCCTTCTTTGTAGTTTATTTAGTGTTGCAAAGTTGTCTTATATACGCCTTCTCTCTTAGAGCATCAGTCGCGGTACCTTATCATGGAACAAAACAATCATACAGTACGTTTGTACAACTAGCGTATGAGTTACTAGTATCACATGGGCAATAAACTGTGTTGTAAACAAGGGACATAATGCGATGACGACAATAGACAGACTTGAACTATTTACATAAAATCAACATAGCAACGTGAGATATTAATGAACCAGATGTAATTAGCAGTCAAATTGTCTTAGTTCTAGAAGTTGTCCCTTTGGATGGTTATGCATATGAATCTTTCTTTTACATATTATGCCTTTCCACCCATTCCCCGATCGTACCCAAGAACCCTGATATTCAAGCTACAGCTACGGTCTACAGAGATACACAATGACCATATGCCTATATTCTCGCATGCTGCACTATTGAGCCATGGCAAGTGTCGCTGACACTCCTCTGCTCTCTCATGCTCTCTCACTGAACTTCCCCTGGAGATTAGGCATATCTGTCTCAGATCTCCGGTGCACTGGAGGATTACGGAAGTTAGGCATCCCAGTCCCCACTCTCTGCATCTCAGGGCTGAATTGCTGAAGCCTAGATCCGCTCCTATGATCTTAACCTCCCTCAGGCAAATAAAGCGTATCTTGCTATGCTATCTGCAGGCAGTCGTGCCGGTCCAAAGACAGGCGTCTTATGTGCAAGTGGAACAAGGTTTTAGCGATATTAGTTCTTCGGCAGAAGAGTCTAACCATACCGCCACGTTTGCGATTACCAACTCCTGGACATCTACATTACGCGGTATCTCCATGTTCGATTTATCCAATGCAGACTTAAGACTAACTAAGAGTCCGAGTTTGAGTGCTATGTTGCAGTCTTCTTTCACAAGCCTCTAAATGAAGTTGACAACCTATTTATTATTTACTCTCTTATATACCGCGCTACTTCTGGGCATTCACAGCCGGTTTACATTGACACAAACTGAAATTACATTTGAACAGGGCATCTATAACTTGGAGATAACTATTTTACAGGGAACATGGGCTATGGATTGTATAAGTGGACTGCCCAAGACCACAAGGAGCACCTGTGGGACTAGAAACCCCAGTCCTTCCGGCCCAAGGTTGCTGTCCTCTAGTGGGATTTGAACCCCTGACCTTCCGGCCTGAAGTACCATGCCCCAACCACTAGGCCACTCCTCCACTCCTCCTTTTTCCTCCCATCCTCTTATAGCAAGATTTATGAGAGGCCTTCTTCTAACCAAGCCTCCCATTAGACCACCATCGGTGGCATGGGACTTAAATCTGGTTCTTGGTCAGCTCATGAAGCCACCTTTCGAACCCTTAGCTACTACCTCATTGAAATTCCTTTCTTGGAAGGTTATCTTTCTCATTGCAATCACATCAGCACGTCGCATCAGTGAGTTGCAGGCACTAGTGGCTGATCCATCTTATACAAGGTTCCATCATGACAAGATAGTCCTTAAGACTCATCCACACTTTATGCCAAAGGTGGTCTCGCCTTTTCATCTAAACCAAGCGGTCTACCTGCCTGTGTTTTTTCCAAGGCCTCATGCATCAAATGCAGAAAGGAATCTTCATACTTTGGACTGCAAAAGAGCTTTAGCCTTTTACTTACAAAGAACACAGCAACATAGAAAGTCCTCTCAACTCTTTGTTGCTTTTGATCCTTCTCATTTGGGACTTCCAGTCTCCAAGAGAACACTGTCCAACTGGATTGCTCAGTGCATTTCCTTTGCCTATCAGAGTAAGAATCTTCCTCTAGAGGGCTATGTCACAGCTCACAATGTGAGAGCCATGGCAGCTTCAATGGCTCATCTGCACTCTGTCTCTATCGATGGCATCTGTCGAGAGGCCACTTGGGCCTCGGTTCATACCTTCACAGCCCATTACTGCTTGGACAAGGACTCCCGCCGGGGTGCCTTGTTTGGTCAGGCTGTTCTCCAACACCTGTTCCATACCTAATCAACTCCTACCCACCATCCCTGGTTGGATGCCAGAGGTCCATGGGGGGAATTGGAGCCCTTTCACAGGGACACACAACTTCTGGGGTCTCTCCCTGGCATCTAAAGCTAGGGAGTCCCCATATGTGAAGACTACATTCCTGCTTGTTCCTGGAGGTAGCATAGTTACTCACCTGTAACAGGTGATCTCCGGGAACAGCAGGAATTTAGTCTTCACAACCCACCCACCTCCCCTAGGAGTTGTATCTCTCTTTTTTCTTTCCTTTCCCTCTCTCTCTCTCTTTGTCTCAGCTTTAAAACTCAACTGGAGAGAGGCAGTTGGGGAAGGCAGCACGTAGGTGCTGTGGGATGCTCCCAAAAGCTTTCTAATTGGACACTGGGGAGCATTCCCGCACAGGCTCTGTCGGTACCGATGATACCCATATGTGAAGACTAAATTCCTGCTGTTCCCGGAGATCCCCTGTTGCAGGTGAGTAACTATGCTTTCTCTTGCCTAGTACCAGTGATGGTGGTGTACTTGCTTCACCTCTAAGAATTAGGCCTCAAGTCTAACTCTGTCAGGGTTCACCTGAGTGCTTTATCAGCGAACCACTCTCAGGTGGAAGGTCAACCTCTTTCTGCTCACCCCTTGGTGTCCAGATTCCTCAGAGGTCTACTCCTACTGAAGCCTCCTGTTTGCCCTCCGGTGACTGAGTGGGACTTGAATGTGGTTTTGCAGCAGCTTACTCGCCCACCTTTTGAGCCGATGTCCACTTGCCATCTCCGCTTCCTTTCCTGTAAGGTCCTCTTCCTGGTGACACTCACATCTGCCAGACATGTGAGTGAGCTGCAAGCTCTGGTATCTGATAGGCCGTACACACGGTTTTACAGAAATAGGGTTGTCCTTCGCACTCACCCCAAGTTCCTCCCGAAAGTGGTCCCTTCTTTCCACCTCAATCAAGAGGTGGTATTTCCAACTTTCTTTCCCAGGCCGCATGCCAGCCAGGCAGAGGCGGTCCTGCATACCCTGGATTGTAAGCGGGCACTTGCTTTCTACTTGGAATGTACGTGGGGACATCGGAGAGCTTCCCAGCTCTTCCTATCTTATGACCCCAGTAGGCTGGGTCTACCTGTCACCAAGCGTACGTTATCCACCTGAGTGGCAGACTGCATCGCCTGGGCGTACAAGGCAGCTGATCTCCAGCTGCAGGGTCGAGTCACGGCCCACCATGTCAGGGCTAAGGCCGCATCAGTGGCTAACCACCGCTCTGTACTGTTGGCAGATGGCCGCAACTTGGTCTTCAAGCCAAACTTTTGCAGCCCATTACTGCCTGGAGAGAGAGTCCCTGCGAGACAGTGTTTTCGGCCAGGCGGTACTCCGTAACCTATTCGAGGTTTAGGCAACTCTTACCCTCTGGCCCTTTGGTGTCAGGCTACCGTGGGGGTTGCGTTTTCAGAGAAAGTTCTTTCACAGCTGCTACGGCTCTTCTAGAGGGAGACATTTTTCAGCTATGGGTTCTCGGTAGCCTATAGCTAGGGAGTCCCATATGTGAGGACTGACTTCCTGCTTGTTCCTGGAGAAAGCGTAGTTACTCATCTGTATCAGGTGTTCTTCAGGGACAGCAGGAATCAGTCCTCACGACCCTCCCTCCTCCCCTGGAGTTGCAGTCACTTATTTTATTTTCTCATTTTGCCGTCTTTTTAGCTATGTCATCTGACTGAGCAAGATGGCACCCTTGGGCGGGAAGGGGACTGCGCACGCACATGGCAATCCCAAAGGCTTTCTTTGAAAACTGGGGAATTGTTCCGCACGAGGGCTCCATTGGCGCCGATGTCGCCCATATGTGAGGATTGATTCCTGCTGCCCCTGGAGAACACTTGTTACAGGTGAGTAACTACGCTTTATAAGTGAGAGTACATTTTTTAATCTTGTTCAGCTACTTATTTGTTGCTAATGTGAGTCTGCCTTGTCAATAGATTACTGGGGCTGGTAGGTGGTGCCAACTACTTAAGTACACTGGTGTCATCAGAAAGATGACATACTCTGTCTCCAAGCTGCAGAGGTTTCGGGACTGGACTGGAGTTCCTCAAGGAACTACAATTAGCAGGTAAGCCAACTTCGCTTTGACCATGGCCACAAGGAGTACCAGTGGGATTCAAGCTTTGGTCTCTCTGGTCACCAGGCTGCTGCTCTAATCACTAGGCAGCTACTACACTTAGATTTGAGAAACTTGCAAAGTTTTTAATTAGGTAAGTTATTTAAATGTATCACCAATCCAAAGTTCTTGGCAGGTAAGAATACAACATACATAATAACACAATGAAATCATTTTTCTTGCTGCTTAATTTTCAAAATCCTTAACTTTTTACTTTTTGTCATTTTTTTAACCATTTCTTGAAGCATTTAGTTGGACGGTTGATTGGTAAGCAAGGACGATACGTGAGCTTTCTGAAACAGACCTCTGGTGCCAAAATCTATATTTCAACACTACCTTACACACAGGAATTTCAGATCTGTCACATAGAAGGTTTGTAATAACTACTTAGTGATCTTGATTTCTTCATGTTCTATGGTTTTTTGTTTTCATTTTTCATGTCTGAAATACATGGAGCCTGTGGTGTGTGCTCTCTACAGTTAATTTTTTTCAATTCTTGTTTTCCATTGATACAGGCTCTCAGCAGCAAGTTGATAGAGCATTGAATTTGATTGGCAAGAAGTTCAAAGAATTAAACCTCACGAATATTTACGCCCCTCCTCCTCCTCTGACACTGCCTTCTCTTCCTATGACATCCTGGGTAAAGATACATTTTTGTGTTTTTTCAGTTTGTGGCTCAGTCTTGCTTTGGCAATAGTTGTTACATCATGGGGTCAGATGGCAAGATGTTACTTTCCTCCCCTCTCCTCTGCAGATATCATACCTGTTCGCAGTGTTGGGCAAAAGGGTAAGAAGAGACATTTCTCTGTTCCTAGCTCAAACTCTGCACTTGAATCTGAACCAAAAAGGCTTAAAAGCTAATTTACTGTTTAGAGATGGACAGTAGCAAGCCATGTTAAAAAAAAAAAAAAAAAAAAAAACCTGAAAAAAACAACTTGAATGAATCCAGAGCCATGAAGAGTAAGATCAAGCTGTGCAATGCTTGTTCAGCTTTTTGATTGAGGCTCAACTGTTGTCCTGAATACTAAACACTGATGCAACTTGCATCAGTTCCATATAAAATGTATGGCAGAGCTAGCTCAGTGGCAGTGGTGTTCAGTGCTTAATTTGTGCCAGAATGGGGTAGAACACCATTCCGGCACTTCTCCAGCTTAAGAATTGAAGTCACTCAGAGGTGGAGCCAGCTGCTGACTGGAGCAGAGGTGGTGGTTGTGAGCCTCCTTATTCATTTTTAATCTGAGCAGGGCATGAAAAACCTGCAGTGTTTGTTTTTCCCACATCCAACTGTTATCACTGCCGAGCCTCATGAATTAAAAAACAAGACTCTTGCAGGAAGAGCTGTTAAATCTCCAGGCTGGCTGGTTTTAACCAGCCTGCTCTTAACTGTGTCTTGTATTTCTAGTGATCTTTGTTCCTTTATCACGATTGACCCAAAGCTCGTTCCTTATCGTCCCTCCAGTCTAGTCCCGACATCTGGATTTATGCACCTCCTCCAGCAGCTATGGAGACTGAGAAACGTCATTCTTCTGATGACACTGGTACAAATACTCCCGGGACCACCTCCTCTGTCCAGTATTCTCAGTCTCCATAGCAGCTGGAGAGTGGTGAGCCTGGAGGTTGAAGGCTCACTGGAGAAACATTTAAGGACAGTAGAGTAGATTAATATTGTTATTTTAATTGGTACTATATTGTTCTAAGGAAAACAAATTATATATATATATATATATATATATATATATCTTGTGACAAGGAGGCCTATCTGGACTCTGGGGGAGGACAAAGAGACAGGGAATTCACCCTAGTAAAGGGCCCCCTTTCACCAAGTCAGGGTAGGAAAGCCATAAACACCTCCAGAAATCAGAAAACATCCACGTGGCCCACATTTCATGCTCCCCCTAGTGGAATGAAGGGGAGAGGATACAGGGCCCAGAACCTCTATGGCAGGGAATTCTCCAAGCTCTCAGGTGGCCAAAGTCAGGTTGATTGTCGTCACCTGAGTAGGGAGGGGTTGGAGCTAGAGCCCTGGAAGTATAAACCTAGGCCAGAGTATGAGAGAAGGGGAGGAGAAGCAGGAAGCCAGGCTGCCACGAGCAGAGGCACAGATGCAAGCAAGGGAAGCTTGACTGGTGCTGAGCAGAGCAGAGGAACTGAGTTTCCAGGAGAGGAAAGGGCTATTTGGCATATAGCACGTCTGCAGGAGAGCTTGGAGCCAGGAACAAGAGAGACTCCAAGATCCCCCGGGAGGCTGTTAGCTGAGCACTGTGAGCAAGACGGGGAGTCAGAACCTATACAGCTGGGAGAGCCCGAGGTGAAACTGAATGATGACACTCCCATGGACTGTTCCTTTTGCCAAGCTTTAAACCTGGGAACATAGAGAAAGCAAGCCAGTCCTGAAAGAAAGTCTTCCAGGAAAAAGGTACCCATGTTCCACAAGCAGGGTGGCCGTGATTCTCATGTGTTTGTAAAGGGGAAGTTTACGGGGACTAAGGAGCCAAGCCTGGAACTGTGTTAAGCTTGTTAATCACCTGCTGCTGGAATGAGGACACTGGGGTAAGCTAAAGTAGCTATTGGAACAAAGCTTTCTGTTGCCCCTGGATTATATTTGTTACTTGGAAGGTAACCAAGAAAGGTTTGAAGCTGAATAGCAGCTAAACTACCACAGACTTTAAATGTGATTTTGTTTTTGTGCTTTCGCCAGCAAGGCTAAGAAGGGAATGCAATATCCTTGCTGTTAAAGACTGTGCATCTTGAACTATAGAGAACCTTTAAAACAGCATTTTTGTGTTTGGGTTTGTTTTGGACAATCCTCTACTTCAGAGTCCTGAACAAACAATCCTATATGTGGTATGATCAAACCATTGTGTAGAAAATAAATTTGTCATTTGCCTTACCTGCTTGAGCCTGACTACAACTTTCTGCCTGATGCACCCATACAGCTAAACAAAGACTACATTTCCCAGAGGGCACTGTGGGGAAATAGTTTGAAAAAGCGGATAGCAGAAAGTTCTTCTAATAACCACTCCCCTCTAAGCTAGAGGCGAGTGGTGGTGGCGTGACAATATATGTTGAAGTAAGGAGGCTTTACGAGTCAAACTGGTGAGGCCCCCTTCCTGTCTCCCTCCCTCTCTTTCAGACAGTGGGCAGGGGAGGAAGGCAATAACTCGAGCGTCAAAGGGCCGTGCTCCGGTTCACGAACCCACTGTTGGGTGAGGAACTGGCAACGTAAGCAGAGGAGCACAGTCGGGGGATGGAATACACAGCAAGACCGCTGCACTCTGGAGTACCGGCTCCTCAATTGCTGATTCTCTCCCGTCGTGGAAGCCGCAGTTTGAGTGCGCAGCGAGTCGATCGCTGAACACACAGTTGGCAATGTTGAGGTAAGCTGCCCTACCTTTCCTTCTTCAGCGGGTTGCACAGGGGCCAACGCGAGTGTATCGTGCTTCTGGGGTGAGCTGCGGCCACGTGGCAGAAGCGCGGGAAAGCCATGGGAACATCGGGCCTGCATAATTTTTCGGTGGGAGGTGGTTTTTTTTTCCTTAACTTATCGCGGTGCAGTGGGCAGAAGCCTAAAGGGGTTGCTCAGCCTTTCGGTGTGAGAAAGATAAAAGTGATTTCTGGGCATAAATATAGATATATAGAGCTATTGGTATAGTGTAGGGTTGTGTATCATTGTGGATAAAGAAGCCCTACCAGTCAGTCCCTGTAGGAAAGCAGAGATGCCTTCTAAGCCTCTGTGTTTACGGTGCAGGGTTAAAAAGGGCACAGTATCTGAGGATGGAGTCTGTAAAAGCTGCTCACAAGAAGCCTCTTCAATGGAGCAAGGGGTAGAAGTTACCTGCGAGGGCCAGAACCCAGCTCCTGGCTCTCCTTCACTTCCGTTGCTGGAGCCGGTGGCCGGACCCTTCTCTGCTCCAGAGAAACGGACTCCTCAGCCTGCATTGCCAGGAGGGCTTACAGCAATATTTTCGCAGGAGTTTGTGGTCTTGCTGCAACAAGCCTTCAGGGGCAGTAATAAGAGCACTGAAGCATCTGTGCTGAAGGGAGACCTGGGCGCAAAGCGGCCGGGGACCCCTCTGGACTTGGGACTCATGGAGGTTCCTTCAAAGAAGTCTAAGAAGGGAAAACATTTGCAGGAGCAGTCAGTGGCTTTGGAGAGTCCTTTCTAAGAGGACAGAGAGCAGGATGTGGAGTTAAAAGATGAGTTAGAGGAAGGAGAGTTAGCAGAGCAAGATGATCAAGCAAGAGTGGTCAGGGTGTTTCGACGAGACGCGTTACCTGCTCTCATAGGGGAAACCCTAAAAGCACTAAATATGCCTTCTGCAGGGCCAGCAGAAGATACTTCTTTGGAGGATCCCTTGTTTCAGGCATTTCGTAAGACGCAAAGAGCCTTCCCAGTTCATAGAATGATGCCGGAAATGATTCAGGAAGAATGGGACATTCCAGAAGCAGGTCTTAAGGGTTCCAGGATTGTCTCACCTTTACCAGTTGGTAGATCAGGATCGGGAGGAGTTTAAGTCGCCGAAGGTGCATGTGGCGGTCTCGGCAGTGACCGAAAGGACTACCATTCCGGTAGAAGGTAGTGCCGCTCTCAAGGATGTGCAAAATGGGAAGCTAGATTCCTTGTTAAAGCAAGTATTCAACATCAATGCTCTTTCCTTGCAGGCATCAGTTTGTGGGGCCTGGGTGGCTCGTGCCTGTCTCTGATGGTCTCAGCATATTCAGGGAGACCAATTGGATGAGAGTGAAGGGTATTCGTCCAAGTTGGAGTCGGGGACAGCTTACCTAGTTGACATTCATTATGACCTCATTAGGAGTCTTTCGAAAAGTATGATGTTAGTGATAGCGGCTCGGCGTTATCTGTGGCTGCGTAATTGGGCAGCCGATGGCTCCTCTAAGTCGAGATTGGGTAAGCAACCGTTTAGGGGTAAGCTGCTTTTTGGAGGAGATTTGGACAAGTTGGTAAAGGATTTGGGAGAGTCTAAGGGAGGGAAATTCCCAGAGGACAAACAGGGGAGGCCGTTGCCCGCTAACAAGAATCAACAGAGATTTTCGCCGTTTTCGTCCAACTCTGTTTGGACAATTTCAAAGGGGACGTTACTCGTATAGAAACCAGGGGTTTCGAGGCTTAGGGGGGGGGGGCAAACAGAGGATTCACAGCTCCCTCTACCTCGAACCTTAGAAAGCCAGGAGGGCCCAGGGGGACGTGGTAGCTGTAGGATAGTTACGGGATTTTTATCCTGCTTGGGCCCAAATTACCACCGACCAGTGGGTGTTGGAAATCATTTGAGAGGGCTATGCTCTCGAATTCCGACACCCAGTGGCCGACGCTTATGTTCAATCCCCATGCAATATGCCTCTGAAGGTCCAGGCGGTACAGGAGACATTGGAGAGGCTGCTCAGACTCAACGCAGTGGTTCCGGTACCAAAGGAGCAGTGCGGGTATGGTCGATACTCCATTTATTTTGTCGTGCCAGAAAAGGAGGGAACCTTTCGTCCGATTTTGGGTCTCAAGATGGTAAATCGGTATCTCCAGGAACAAGTAGGAATGTAGTCATCACATATGGGTATCGTCGGTACCGACGGAGCCTGCGCGGGAACGCTCCCCAGCGTCCAATCATAAAGCTTTTGGGAGCATTCCACAGCGCCTGCGTGCTGCCTTCCCGCCTTTCTCAACTGCCTCTCTCCAGTTCTTCTTTTTCCGCGGAGCCAGCAGGTCGTGTTCCTTTCACCGCAGAAGAATTTCCTTATTTTTTTATTTCTTTTTGTGGTCGCGTCTGCCTTCCCCGATGCTCTACTGGTACCGCCGGTATTTCTTTTCTTTAAAAAAAAAAAGTTAATTTATCCACTCTTTTTTTCCTTTTTTCAGGTGCACCTGTCTTTTTGGGCCTTAGGGCCCAAAAATTTCCTTAATATGGAAAAACCTGCTTCAAGTTTTAAAAAGTGCACAAAATGTGGCGATACCATTTCTGTGACACCCATGAATGGTGTTTAAAATGTTTAGGTCCTGACCACTCCATCACAGATTGTGTGTCCTGTGCTATGATGTCTAAAAGGGGTCGACAGAACCGAGCTGCTAAGCTCAGTACCCTGTTTCCCTCTGATGCGGCTTCGGTGGCATCGACGTCCTCCAGGGCTGCTGCTGCTTCTTCCCGTGGATCTCAGGTAACTAAACATAAGTCTAGCCGGTCCTCAAAGGGTAGATCTCCTTCTAAGCATCGAGATGCCTCTGGTGTTGCCCTGGAGGATTCTGCACCGGCAAAATTACCCCGGCGGGCGGCTTCGGCTTCCAAAGCACCATCATCGGGTTTCCAGGATGTTCTCGATAGCTCGGCCTCGACAGATATCCTGGTGCCATGCTCTGGGGTACCGGCAGTTTCCACCGGTACCGATTTCCAGGCATTGGCAGCGTCTATGGACCAGAGAATTCTGTCCATAGAACGCAGTCTAGAGGCTTTCCTTGTGGCATCGACGCCCTTGGTACCGCGACAGACAACTCCACCTGTATCGGTATCTGTATCGCACCCGGTACCGATAGCATTGACATCGGCATCGATGCCTGCTTTGCCGGTACCCTGTCCTTCGAAGCCTGCCGGTACCGATTCCCCCGGTACCAGTTATTCCCGATACCGTTTTTGCTCGGTACGGGTATCGGGCTCTGCAGGAGCATCCAGACAGGCGATACTTCGATTCCTCAGAAGAATCTGAGGATTCTGAAAGTTCTGTCGATGCAGCGATGATGCTTCCACAGGAGTCGTCCTCCCCTAAACGCAGGATGTCTCCTCCAGAGGACATGTCTTTCCAAGACTTCATCCGAGAGGTGGCTCGGGGCCTCTCCATCACTGTGACCCCTGAGACAGAGCCAAGGGCCAAGGAGTTGGATATTTTACAATATCCTAAAACTCCTAAGGAGGCAGCTACTCTACCCATTTATGAGATTCTCTATGATCTCATGTTGAGGATGTGCGAAACACCTCTTACCACCTCTCCTCATTCTCGTAGGTTAGATACTATGTATCATGTCCCTCCTTGTCCTGGTTTCCATAAAATTCAGCTTCCTCACCACTCTATTGTGGTGGAATCTGCTATGAGAAGGGTTAGAAGTGCAAAAAGACATGCCTCTAATCCTCCAGGACGTGAATGCAGAACTCTGGATGCTTTTGAACGTAGAGTCTTTCAAGCTTCCATGCTTGCTGCAAGAATCAGTTCCTATAGTCTCTACATGGGAATGTTCCTAAAGGAAGTTACTGATCACCTACAGACTTTAAGTCCTTTCATCTCAGACGATAAAAGGCAGGAGTTTCTCACTTGGCTCAAACATGCCCAAGATGTCTCTAAATTCTCCAACCGTGCAGCCTTCGACTGCTTTGAATGTATAAGCAGGGCCTTAGCTATTGCCATAGGTGCACGTAGAATTGCTTGGCTCCAAGCATCTGATTTAGAGCTCTGGGTACAAGATAAATTGGGAAATATCCCTTGTACTGGTGAGAACCTGTTTGGTAAAGATTGGGAAGAAAAAGTCAATGAAAGGGATGCTGAAAATTCCACTTTGGATAGACTATCCAAGTCTACTGCTGTTCCTGTTAGGAAAAAGTTGTTCAAGAAAACACCTTTTTCTAAAAAGAAAAGATTTTATCCTGCTTACGGTCAGCAGGCATCTTCTGCAGGTCAGTTTTCAGCCAAACTCAGCAACCACCCAAACAGAAGAAAGCAAAGGCTGCTAGGCCTCAGCCGGCCCAGCAGCCTCAGCCTCCTCAGGTCCTTTGACTTTCAGCTAGAGAACTTAGCCTTTCTGGCTCTGGAGGGTCCAGAACCATCCACCATTCCAGGAAGGTTATGCCATTTTGCTCCCAGATGGGGGCAAATAACAGCAGAGCATTGGACACTCTCCATCATAAAGGAGGGGTACAAACTTCATTTTTCAAGCATGCCCCCTCCCACAATAGTGAAGCAGTTCAATTCTCCAGCCTCTCTCATCGACCTGTTAGGTCAGGAGATTACTATCCTCCTTGCCCAAGGGGCAATAGAAGTGCCTCTAAATCAACAGGGTGCAGGGTTCTAGTCCCCTTATTTTCTTATCCCAAAGAAAACAGGGGGATACAGACCTATCTTAGATCTCAGAGAATTGAACAAATTCCTTGTCAAGGAGAAATTCAAAATGATCTCTCTCGGAGCTCTGCTTCCATACCTTCAGAGTCAGGATTGGCTTTGTTCTCTAGATCTCAAGAATGCATACACCCATGTTCTCATCCATCCAACCCACAGAAGGTTTCTTCAGTTCCTGTTTCAAGGAAAGCACTACCAATACAGGGTGCTTCCTTTTGGTCTGGCCTCTGCACCATGGGTGTTCACGAAATGCATGGCTGTGGTAGTAGCATTTCTACGCACTCTGGGAATATTCGTCTTCCCTTACTTGGACGACTGGTTCATTCGAGCTCCAACACAGTCAGAGGCCAGGACTTCTCTAACTTGCACAATGTGTATCCTTCAGTATTTAGGGCTGGTCATAAACCTCCCAAAATCCAGTCTAACTCCTACTCAGTCTCTAGAGTTCATAGGAGCCCTGCTGGATACCACAAAGGCAACGGCCTACCTTCCCCAAGCCCGTTGCCTTTGCTTTGTGCAGTTAGCTTCTCAGGCAGCCCTAAAGCCCTTTTTAACTGCTCGAGAAATGTTGCAGTTGCTAGGCCACATGGCATCCACTGTGCATGTGGTACCATATGCTCGCCTTCACATGAGGGGAGCTCAGTGGACTTTATCCACCCAATGGACCCAGGCATCAGGTTGCCTGTCAGACAGAATAGCAAACACAAGTCGTCTCATTTTGTCTCTCCAATGGTGGAAGTCCACTCAAAACCTGTTGCTGGGGTCCCCCTTTCAGCAACCTCTGCCCCAAGCAACTCTTACAAAAGATGCTTCTCCAGTGGGTTGGGGAGCTCATCTGCAAGACCTCTCCACCCAGGGCACTTGGACTACACAAGAGAGTTGTCTACATATCAATCTCTTGGAGCTCAGAGCAATCTTCCTTGCTCTGCAAGTGTTCCACACCCTGCTCTGCTACAAAACAGTCCTTATTCATATGGACAATCAAGTAGCCATGTTCTATGTGAACAAGCAGGGGGGGAACAGGCTCTCTGTCGCTTTGCAACGAAGCTCTGCGACTGTGGGCCCTCGTCAGAGAGCATCACATTCATCTTTTGGCAGTATATCTTCCAGGCTTTCAAAACTCTTGGGCAGACAGACTCAGTCGAGTTCTCCTCCCACACGAGTGGTTTCTGCATGCAGACCAGGTGGCCAAAATTTTTCAACTTTGGGGAACCCCGGACATAGACCTCTTTGCAAGTCCGTGGAATGCCAAACTTCCCCGGTTCTGTTCCATAACTCTGGCCTAGGCAGCTCAGGCAAAGGATGCTTTCCTCCTTCACTGGGGTCAAGACTTCCTCTATGCCTTTCCACCCATTCCCCTAATTCCCAAAATCCTTTTCAAGCTTCAGAGAGACAGAGGCCACATGATTCTCATAGCACCACATTGGCCACGGCAAGTGTGGTACCCTCTGCTTCTACATCTCGCTCAAGCTCCCTCCCTGGAGTTAGGGTCTGCTCCAGATCTTCTATCTCAGGAGAACAGAATGTTATGGCATCCCAATCCCCAGTCCCTGCATCTCAGGGCTTGGTTACTGAAGGCCTAGATCTCCAAGATCTTCATCTTTCTCAGCAAGTGAAAGATGTTCTTTATGCTTCTAGGAAACCTTCCACTAGACGTTCTTATGCTTTTAAGTGGAAAAGGCTCACTGTTTGGTGTTCAGAAAACGGTCTTAACCCCCTTGCCATACCTCTAGAATCTTTAATGGAGTATCTCCTCCACTTGTCTAATGCAGGCCTTAAGACAAATTCAGTAAGAGTCCATTTGAGTGCTATTGCAGCTTCTCTTAAACCTCTCAATGGACAACCTATTTCCTCTCATCCTCTTATAACAAGATTCATGAGAGGCCTCCTTCTAACTAAGCCTCCCATTAGACCACCTCCGGTGGCATGGGACTTGAATCTGGTTCTTGGGCAGCTCATGAAGCCACCTTTCGAACTCTTAGCTACCACCTCCTTGAAATTTCTTTTTTGGAAGGTTATCTTTCTCATTGCAATCACATCAGCACGCCGCATTAGTGAATTGCAAGCACTAGTAGCTAATCCACCTTATACAAGGTTTCATCATGACAAGGTAGTCCTTAGGACTCATCCACACTTTATGCCTAAGGTGGTCTCGCCTTTTCACCTCAACCAGGAGGTCTACCTACCTGTCTTTTTTCCAGGACCTCATGCATCAAGTGCAGAGAGGAATCTTCATACCCTGGACTGTAAAAGAGCTCTGGCTTTTTACTTAGAGGACACAGCAACATAGAAAGTCCTCTCAGCTCTTTGTTGCTTTTGACCCTTCTCATTTGGGACTGCCAGTCTCCAAGAGAACACTATCCAACTGGATTGCTCAGTGTATTTCTTTCGCCTATCAGAGTAAGAACCTTTCTCTGGAGGACCATGTCACAGCTCACAATGTGAGAGCCATGGTAAGTAGTAAGCTGTCCTATGACCATTAATTATACGTTTTTATTTTCTGTAACTTGATGTAAATAGTTATACTCACATGCCAAGTTGGCTGTCCTGTTTGTAATTACCTGTTATCCAAGTTTTGTAATCCTGTTTTATTGTAAACTCAGACACATGTATATGTTCTGAATTTTTTTGTTTGATGTAAACCGCGCTGATGTCGAATAGTGCGGTATATAAGAAATGTAAATAAATAAATAAAATAAAATCTGAACTCTGTGTCTATTGACGACATCTGTCGAGCAGCCACTTGGGCCTCTGTTCATACCTTCACAGCCCATTACTGCTTGGACAAGGACTCCCGCCGGGATGCCTTGTTTGGTCAGGCTGTTCTCAAACACCTGTTCCTTACTTATCTCCTACCCACCATCCCTGATAGGATGCCAGAGATCCATGGGGGGAAGTGGAACCCTTCTCAGGGACACACAACTTCTGGGGTTTCTCCCTAGCACCCAAAGCTAGGGAGTCCCCCATATGTGATGACTAGATTCCTGCTTGTTCCTGGAGATAGCATAGTTACTCACCTGTAACAGGTGATCTCCGGGAACAGCAGGAATTTAGTCCTCACAACCCACCCACCTCCCCTAGGAGTTGTATCTCTCTATCTCTCTCTTTCCTTTCCCTCTCTCTCTCTTTGTCTCAGCTTTAAAACTCAACTGGGGAGAGGCAGTTGGGAAAGGTGGGAAGGCAGCACGCAGGCGCTGTGGGATGCTCCCAAAAGCTTTCTGATTGGCCGCTGGGGAGCGTTCCCATGCAGGCTCCGTCAGTACCGACGATACCCATATGTGAGGACTAAATTCCTGCTGTTCCCAGAGATCACCTGTTACAGGTGAGTAACTATGCTGTCTCCGCATATCGCATTTTTGTATGCGGTCGGTGATTGTGGCCGTAAGAGCAGGGGAGTTCCTTACTGCTCTGGATTTGTCGGAGGCTTATCTTCACATACCCATTCGACAGGAGCATCAGAAGTTCCTCAGATTTGCTCTTACAATGGGGCATTTTCAGTTTCGAGCCTTACCGTTCGGGTTAGCGACAGCTCCACGAACATTCATCACCGTCATGGTGGTAGTGGCGGCGGCGGTGTTGAGGAAAGAAGGGATTCTGGTGCACCCCTATTTGGACGATTGGTTAGTTCGAGCAAAGTCCAGGGCAGAGAGCGAGGTGGCGACTGCCAGAGTGGTAGAATTCCTTCAGAGCCTAGGCTGAGTGGTCAACAGGACAAAGAGCAGACTAGAGCCTTCACAAAACCCCGAGTATCTTGGAGCATGGTTCGAGATACAGACAGGGAAGGTGTTTCTGCCTCGATTGAGGGCACAGTGCTTGAGAAACCTAGTCTGCTCCTTTCTAAGCTGGAAGATTCCCACAGCGTGGCATTATCTGCAGTTGCTAGGTACAATGGCAGTGACACTCGAATTGGTCCCATGGGCACAGGCGCATACGCTGCCCTTGCAGATGGCATTGCTCAGAAGATGGTCGCATCAAAACGATCCTCTATCTCGCAGACTGCCTTGTCGGCCGGAGGCGAGGCAGGCGTTACAGTGGTGGTTGCGGCCGGGGGTACTGGAAAAGGGAATGCCTCTGGAGGCTCCCCTCTTAGATACCCCTTACGACGGATGCCAGTCTTGTAAGATGGGGAGCGCACGTCGAAGGAAATTTTGCCCAAGGTCAGTGGACCGAAGTGGAGAAGGTATGGTCCATCAACAGATTGGAGTTGAGCGGTTGCTCTAGTGCTGAGGGCCTTTCAGCCTTGTCTAGAGAGCAAAGCGGTGCGCGTATTCTCCGACAATGCAACCACAGTAGCCTACATCAATCGGCAAGGCGGCACTGGCAGTGCACCGCTGGAGTCCGAGGCCGAACAACTTTTGGAGTGGGTCAAAGTATCTGGTGGCGCTGTCAGCGGCACATGTGGCAGGAGTGGACAGTGTGATGGCCGATTTATTTTTGAGTCGTGTCAAAATGGACCCAGCAGATTGGGTACTGCATCCCGAGGTCTTCAAAATGATAGTGGAACGCTGAGGGGAGCCAGTGATGGATCTAATGGCGACATTGGAGTCAGCGAAGGCAAGCAGGTTCTTCATCAGAAGAAAGGAAAGAATGTCGGAGGGACTCAATGCTCTCATTCAAAAGTGGCCGGAGCGGCGGCTCCTGTATGTTTTTCCCCCCTGGGTCTTAATAGGTCGGGTGTTACAACGAATAGAGGTTCACAATAGAAAGGTGGTTCTGATAGCTCCGGATTGGCTGAGAAGGCCGTGGTATGCGGATCTAGTCAGATTTTTGGCGGACAGGCCCTGGCGTCTTCCAGTGCAGGAGGACCTGTTGTTCCATGGTCCCATTCTCATGCCACAGGTAGATTGATTCTCGCTTACAGCTTGGTTCTTGAAAGGGCGAGGCTGAGAGCGAGAGGGTATTCCTCAGCAGTCATTTCTATAATGCTGAAGGCTAGGAGGAGATCTACGTCATTAGCATATGTGCGGATCTGGCATGTGTTTGAGGCTTGATGTCTGGACAGGAGGATTCAGGCTTTGAGTGCCTCTGTTTCGCACGTGCTGACTTTCTTGCAGGATGGTTTTGACAAGGGTTTGGTGGCAGCTTCCTTAAGTGTGCAGGTGACAGCCCTGGCATGTTATAGAGGAAAGATAAAAGGGGAGACACTGGGAACGCATTCAGATGTTAAACGTTTTTTGCGAGCAGTGTCTCTCCTAAGGCCCCCTTGTTGATATCCGGTTCCTCGATGGGATCTAGCTTTGTTGTTGGACGCGTTAGCACACGAACCTTTTGAGCCTGTGGCAAAGGCGTCAGATAAAGACCTGACTCTGAAGACAGTTTTTCTAGTGGCAGTATGTTCAGCACATAAAATTTCGTAGCTTCAGGCTCTATCTTGTCGAAATCCCTTTTTGTTCTTTTTTAATAACAAGGTGGTCTTGAGGTCTGTACCTGTCGTTCTTACCGAAGGTGGGGTCTGCGTTTCATATGAATCAGGTAGTTTCTCTTCCGGTGTTTCATGAGCCTGGCGGGAAGTCAAGCTTCGGATCCTTGCACTCTCTTCGAGCGTTGAAGAGATATCTTCGGAGGACGGTGAGTTTCCGGAAGATGAATAGGCTTTTTGTCCTCTTTGGAGGAGCATGTAAGGGTGAAGCGGCTAGTAAAGCTTCTATTGCACAATGGCTTAAAGAGGCAATAGCGTTGGCTTACATTCTGAAAGGGTAAGTCAGTGCCGGAAGGCATTAGGGCTCATTCGACCAGGGCACAAGTGGCGCCATGGGCAGAATACAGTCTAGTGCCGGCTGTTGAGATTTGTAAAGTGGCTTCTTGGTCATCGTTTAATACCTTTGTTAAGCGTTACCGTCTCGATGTGCTAGCGGAAAGATACTAGATTTGGCGCAGCGGTGCTTCAGGCTGGCCTAGCGGGTCCCTCCCTGTAAGGAATGGTGTCACTACTCTTACATCCCCAGATGTCGAGACTAGACTGGAGGGATGATAAGGAGAAATTAGACTTACCTGCTAATTGTGGGTCCGTATCCCTCCCTTGTTTGGTTCTGTGCTGTTGGCCTGAAGCACGACATTACGGCTAAAGCATAAGAAGTAGAAGCTAATGTAAAGTGTGTACCATAAGGTGAAGGGGGGCTGAAAGAGGAAAACGGGGATGCAGGGGACGTCCAGTTCCTTCGGGGAGCGAGGAAGGGCGGACTTCCTTAGCACAGTTTTACATGCGTAAGTAAAGTCACTTTTTCAGAACACGGATGACAGGTGTAGTTATATCCTGTTAGTTAATGTTAAATTGAGTTTCAATTTGTTATGTTATTGCTACTTGAATGTTGCTCGGGTGAGTCTGCTTTGTCAATAGATTACTGGACAGATGAGGCGGTCCCGGGAGTTCTGTACCAGTGTCATCAGAAGAATGATGTTTCTCAGTCTCCATAGCTGCTGGAGGAGGTGCATAAACCCAGATGTCGGGACTAGACTGGAGTTCCTCAAGGAACCACAATTAGCAGGTAAGTCTTATTTCACCTTTGTATAGTACTTTTTCATTTGGCTGGTTATGAACAACCATGATCGGGATTAGGCTTGGTAAATACTTAAACATGGTTTCATAGAATTTCTGGCACAAGAACAAGGTAAAAGAAGTCTTTGGAGTAAGTCTCTAGAACATGAATCAATAGATTCACAAGGGAAAAAATCATGTTAGTGTTTTCCATAGAGCCCAAGACCAGACAGACTTTCTGAGCCAGTCAGGAAGCATGAGCTGTGATCAGAAATGCAAGACAGCTAAGAGCATGCCGGCTGAAGTCTGTCTTCCCTGGAGACATATTACCTTCTCCTGCAAGTCTTCTGCCTTTCAACTCAATGATTATTGGCTCAAGGCCAGGTTAATGATAGGGTAGGAGCGGGTAGGAAGCAGAACAATTGTTAGCAAATGTGGGGGGGGGGGGGGGTTGGAGTCTGCTTATTTTGAGCCATTAACAAAATTGCTCTAAAATGAAAATGTATAAAACTACAAAACAAAATCAATTTTTTTGCCTGCAGATCCCAATTGTTAAGTGCCTTCCACGCTTTGCACAATTCGGGATCATGACCAGGTGCAGCGGCGACCAGATGCAGCAGCTACCAGGCACTTAACACTGTCTCACTGCATTGCCTCAAGTCCTGCGTAGTGTGTGCCGGATTCAGGGTTTAAAAGCTGGGATGCAGGAGAGTTGATCTGTTTGTGTATGGGGATGTTCAGGGAGAGGAGGAAGTGGCAATTAAATGATTGTGCTGGGGGACAGGAGGAAATAGAGAACATAATAGTATTGGAAGAGGGGACAGGAGAAATTGCAGAATTTGTGCTAGGGAGGGGAGACAGTGTTGATTAGTAAGATGGTGAACAAAGCATTTCAAATTTTGGTGATACTACTCCTGGGGAAATTCTGCACAGCGCTGAATTCCCCACAGTGGGTTGCACAGAATTCTGCATTGGCTACCAATGAGAGAGGCTCAGACGACAAAGCATTAAGGATGCCTTAGCCTGCCTCACTTATTCACAGCTGCAGAAGCATTTCCTTTTGCTCCCATAACTGTGCTATATTCAGACGCTGGCATGTAATGTTTTGAAAAGGTAAATGTACAGTGTCTGCGTCAATCTAGCACAGTCATGGGAATAAAGGGAAATGCTCCTGTGGCTGTGTTTAAAAAACCACTGCGGTTAGGCAGAAGAAAAGAACTTCCAACTTAGGGGGATGTTGCTGGGGGCTGCAGAAGGGCTGCTGGTGAGTCGTCGGGGGGGGGGGGGGGGGCAGGAGGATTGGCTGTGGGCTGGAGATGAGTCTGTCTGGTGGGATGGGGAGGAAAGAAAGGTTAGAGGTATGTGCCTGGGAATAAAGGTGCAGAGGTAAGAGAGGTTTGCTGCATGGAGAAGGGGAGAAAGTAGGTGAGGTGGGAGTGTGTACATGAGGGGGTAGACCTTAAGGACAGACAGCAGTTGGGATCTTACTAGAAGTTAGAGGTAGAGAGAACGTGGGGGGGGGGGTGCAGGGAAGGGTTGGGGAGAGAACTGTGAGTAGAATGAGAACACTAAGGAGATGGAAATTTCAAGCCTAGAGAAGGAGTTAGGTTTTATGATGGGGGAATTCTGTTCAAACATTTGCTAATAAAACATGCAGATTTTTTTAAAATTTACTTTTTATTGGATTTTTCAACATTTGTCCAATCTTACAATATCACAAGTATTACAGCCCACTTGAGCAATGTATACAAAACTTCAACAATGTGATCACACAGCAAATATTCCCCCCCCTCCCCCCTCAAATAGCTATTACATAGGTTTAGACAGGAGGTTGACATGCGACAAAAGAGCCCCAAACCTTGTCAAATTTAAGTCAATTACACAGAAGCTGCATGAATGTAGACTGGGCTGTTGAGCTGTCTTCCAATGAAGCACTATTTCGCACTGAGCCTCCACTGCACAAAAAGCCAACAGCTGCCCCAAGTTCCCCTTCCAACCCTCCCCACCCGCCCCCAACAGTACCCCCTGTGGCGTCCAATCCATGGGCATTGGACCAAGTTGCAGACAAACTTTCCTACCGCCATCCAGAAGGTTTGGACCACGAGGCAGTACCACCACATATGTAAAAAGTCTCCCTGATTCCCACAGCCACACCAGCAAGTGGGGGAAAGCATCATCTTCATTTCCTAAGCCTAACTGGGGTGAGATACCAGTGATTATAAAATTTATGTCCATTTTCCACAATGGCACTAGATACAGAAACCCTACCCACTCGCATGAAGATTTTCTCCTACTGCTTGGGGTCCAGGCTAATACCCAGGTCCCGCTCCCACTGAAGCTGAAAATTTGCTTTAGCAGCTCCCCCATGCAATAAAAGTTTGTACAGGCGAGAAATTTATTAGTATTTATATACTGCCGCTGGTAGAGGAGTAGCCTAGTGGTTAGAGCAACTGCCTAGTACCCAGAAGATCGAGGGTTCGATTCCCACTGGCACTCCTTGTGACTTTGGGCAAGTCACTTTACCCCTCCATTGCCTCGGAAGAAAAGGCTGGCAATCTATTTCCGGTGATACATTGTCAAGAAAACCCAGAGGTAGCTGGGTCGCTATGAGTCAAAACTGACTTGATGGCACTAAAAAAAAAAAATACTGCCACTTTCAAAGATCAGTGGCGGTTTACAGAGAACAAAACAGGAACTTTACATTATAACATCAGAAAAACTTATTTACAAGGTAAATGTGATAAACAATTAACAACTATGTACAAGAAACATGTTATATTGAATACGTATTGGCACGTGGGAGGGAGATGGAGGTGGTTAAGGGGCATGGGATGTTTGAGGTAGATGGTTGTTAGTGGAGGAGCCATAGTATTCCACAAATAGGTGTGTTTTGAGCTCTTTCTGGAATGATTGGAGGTCTTTGAAGGCTTTTAAGTTGTCTGGTAATGCATTCCAAATGGATGGGGCAGTGTAGGTAAAGGTTCTATTGCTGATGATTTTATTGGCATTGCGGATGTGGGTTGGGATTGTTAGTGTGTTGGGAGAAAACCCTCCTGTTTCTTGAATTGGGTGATCTGAGGAATGAAGGGGCAATTTTATTGTATAACTTGAAGATTATTAGAAGGTATTTGTATTTGGCCCTTGTTGCAATGGGCAGCCAGTGGAAGGAATGGAGGGAGGAGTGGTATGATGTGGTCTTAGTAGTGTGAGCCTTGTGAATAATGCAGGCAGCTAGGTTTTGTGCTAGTTGGAGTTAATGGATGGCTTTTTTAGGTAAACCATAGAGAATGCTATTGCAGTAGTCAAGGTGGGATGTTATCAGTGCTTGCAGGACTGATCTAAAATCTTGGCTTTCCAGTAATGGTCGGACCTGCTGAAGCATTATTAGTTTGAGGTATATGATCTTTGTGACATCTTTAATGTGGGGGACCATGGAAAGGGATTGATCTAGAATGACTCCCGAGTATTTGATTTCTTTTTTGAAATTATTTCCAGCTCTGAATTACACAGGTAGAGTTTTGAGGGGCGGTTGAAGTTTTGATTCTGGGTGATGAATAACACATTTGTTTTCGTCATGTTGATTTTTAAATTGTGTGCGCTAAGCCAGCTATATATGTCATTGAGGCAGTTTTGGATTTGAGGCAGGTGGGGTTAATGACCTCTACTGGATGATATAACATATCATCCACGTACAGGTGATAATGTATGTTGTGTTTCCTGAAAATGTGACACATTGGTTGCATGTATAGATTAAATAGCAGAGAGGATAGGGAGGAGCCTTGCAAGACTCCTTGGACCTGTTTGAAAGTTGAGGAGGATACTGTGCCTATTTGGACAGTCGGTGAGATATGATTTAAACCATTTTAGAACTGTGCCTTGGTGGCCGAGTTGTTGTAGTCGTGTGATGCGCAATGGCTGATGCTGTCAATGGCGGCAGCAACATTGAGAAAGACGAGTTAGGAATGCTTGCTTGTTTAGTTCACGGAGGAGTTTATCCATAAGGGCAAGCAGCAGGGTTTCCACACTGTGAAACGGTCTAAAGCCATGTTGTTGGTTGTCGAGGGGAGCATTCAAATCAATGAAATCTTGTAATTGGATTTGAACTGGTTTTTTGATGATTTTTTGCCAGAAATGGTAAGCTGGCGATGGGCCTGTATGAGTTTGGGAGTGTTTTGTCTGTTACGTTAAATTTTAAGATGGGGCGTATGATAGCCTGTCTGAGTGCAGCTGGCATTTGCCCCGTTTGTAGTGACTGGTTGACTTTTTCAAGGATAATAGGTGAATTCTTCTTTTGTTACCTTGAGCCAGCTGACTGGGCAGGATTCTGATGGGGAAGTGGTTGTGTTAATGTTTGTAATAGTATTTTTTTTCAGTTGTTCAAGATTTATGTGGTGGAATGACGAACAGGTGGTTTGGTTGTGAGGTTTAGGCTGACTGGGATTGATTGAATGGGTGTTGGGATGAGTACCACTGTTGTTCAGGGGGGTCGAGTTTTTCCATAAGAAAGTTTGCTAGGGTTTGAGGTTTTATTGGGGGTAGCTCAGTGTCAAGATTGGGGGATTTAGTTAGAGACTTGACAATTAAGAAAAGCTCTTTTGGTTTGTTGAGGGATTTTGTAAGAAGCTTGGTGTAGTGGTCTTTCTTTCTTTCTTTTGTTAATGGCCTCTTTGTAGGCACAGAGAGGACATATAGAACAGGTTGTCAGCTTCTGCCCTTGTGATTCTCCATTTGGATTCTAGTTTTTTGAGCTGTTTTTAGCTTTAGTTCAGAGAAATACCAAGGTTTGGATTCTTTGTGTTTGGTTGATGAGATACGGTGGTCTGTGTGACTTTGGCGATGGTTGAGTTCCAGCTATTTATGAGGTCATTTAGCTCCGTGGTGGAGGGGTTTATGTTTGGTATGGTGTGTGGCAAGAAGGCCTATCCAGAGTATGAGGGAGGACAAAGGGAATTCACCCTAGTAAAGGGCCTCCTTTTACCGAGGCAGAATAGGAAAGAGACAAACACAGCTAGGAATCAGAAAACTTCCACATGGCCCACATTCCATGCTCCCCCTAGTGGAAGGGGAGGGAAGAGGATACAGAGCCCAGAACCCCTTAGGCAGGGAGTGCTCCAAGTATGCAGGTGCACGAAGTCAGGCTGATTGCCATCACCTGGCTAGGGAGGGGTGGAAGAGAGAGCCCTGGAAGTATAAACTGAAGCCAGAGTGTGAGAGCAGGGTGGTCGTCGTGAGGAGAAGCAGCAGGGGAGGAGGAGAATCAGGAATCCAAACTGCCACGAGCCGAGGCACAGCTGCAAGCTGGCAATGCTTGACCGGTGCGGAGCAGAGCAGAGCCCTTAAGCTTCCAAGAGAGGAGAGTGCTAAGTGGAGTATAGGACATCTGCCAGAGGGTTTGAAGCCAGGAACAGGAGAGACTCCAGGATTCCCCGGGAGGCTGGTGACTGAGGACTGTGAGCTGGGAGAGTCTGAGCTTATGCAGCTGGGAGAGCCTGAGGTAAAGCTAAATGGGGATGAGATTCCTATGGACTGTTCTGTGTGCAAGGCTTTAAACCTGCGGAACAGGGAGAAAACAAGCCAATCCTGAGAGAGAGTTTACCAGGGAAGGGAACCCATAGTCCACAAGCCGGTGGCCCTGATTCCCTCATGTTGGTAAAGGGAAAGGTGACAAGGACTAAGTTGTAACCCTGGAAGCTGTGAAAAGCTTGTTAAGCACCTGCTGCAGGAACAAGGACGCTGGGGTAAGAAAGTAGCTTTTGTAACAGAGCTTTCTTGTGCCCTGAATTGTATTTGTTTTTGAAGGTTTATGCAGCTGAAGAGAAGCTATACTATCACGGACAGTGAATGTGATTTTTGTTTGTGCTTTTGGCCAGCAAGGCTACAAAGGAAGTGAATTATCCATTCTGTTAAGACTGTGTATCCTGCAATATGGAAAACCTTTAAACAGACATTTTCAGTTTGTGTTTGTTTTTGGGAGAATACTCTGCTTCACAGAGACCTGAACCAATATCCTGTACGTGGTGAGAACGAACCATTGTGTAAAATAAATTCTGTCATTTGCCTTAACCCTTGGAGCCTAACTACAGCTTTTTGTCTGCACACATACAGCCAAGCAAAGACTACCTTTCCCAGAAGGCATTACGGGGAAATAGTTGAAAAGGGCTTTAAAAAGCAGACAGCAAAAAGTTCCTATAAAATAACCACGCCCCTCTTAGCTTGAGGCGAGCGGTGGCGGCGTGACAGGTGTCGTTTAAGAAAGATTCTTTATCAAACGCTTTGAATTTGTTTTTAAAGTAGTTGGTTTCTTTGGTTTCAGGGGGGGTATGGTAGATGGGATGGTGAACTCTAAGAGGCAGTGATCTGTCCATGGGAGAGGGAGTACTTGAAGGGGGGAGAATTTAAGTCTTTCTGAATGGTGTGCAGAATAAAGATGTTGCCTTTATTGTGGGTGGGGGATTGCACAATTTGCTGGAAGCCTGTCATGTAGGGCATGTATGAAGTGAGATGAGTGTGTGGGAGAGAGTGAGGGCAAGTTGAAATCGCCAAGGATGATGTGCTTCCTTGGGTTTGAGGTGCATGCAGTTTCTAGGAGCGAGGACAGGTTATCTGGGTTAGGAGAGGGGGGGGTCTGTAGATCAGACTGATGGTGATGGATCTGTTGATGATCAGTATGTCTATACCTTCTACAATGGTGTTCAATTAGAGGAAGAATATGAGGTCCTTTTTTGTTAAGACTAGAATGCCACCTCTGCGGTTTTTTTGGTCCGGGGAACAGAAGTAAGTCATAATTGGGGAGGGCTAATTGGTTGATTAGGACATTGTCAGAGTTGGATAACCAGGTTTCAGTTAAGCAAAGTATGTTTGGGTTATTATTAAGGAGATCTGACGGACCTGGTGTTAATGAGAGCAATTTGTATTGGGCATCCGGTGTTATTTGTGGAGTGTGCGGATGCTGGTTAAGTGAATTAGTCTTTGTGGGGAGTGTTTTAGATGGGTAGCAATAGGGGTTTAGAAGGAGAATAATTGGTAGTTTCTTTGGCGGTGTGGTAGAATGGGTATGTGGTAGTAGTGGTCTTGATGTTGTAAAGAAGCAGTTATTGGTGTTAGAAGTAGAAGAGTACTGAGGCGGGGAATATGTGCTTTAGGTTAGCCATTGTGTGAATCAGAGATTTCTGTGATTCAGAGTGGGTGAATGCTGGGGGGAGGGGGGAGTATGTTTTATGCTAGTGAGATGGTCAGGGGTAGGATAGGAGGATGAGAGAGAAAAATATACTGATACGAGTATTTCTCCAGGACCAAGCAGGAAGTCAGTCCTCACATATGGGTGACGTCGGCGCCGACGGAGCCCTCGCGGAGCAATTTTCCCCAGCTTTCAAAGAAAGCCTTTGGGAATTGCAGCGCGCATGCGCGGTCCTCTTCCCGCCCAAGGGTGCCATCTTGCTCAGTCTTCTTTTTTCCGCGGAGCCCTACAGACGTTGCCTGTGAATCCCCGCAGAAAAAGTTGATTTTTCTCTATTTTCTCTATTTTTTCTTCGGTTCGACGCCGGTTCTTTTCCCGCCCAGGCTCGCGACGCCGGTTGCGAGTCCGTCCTTTATTTTTCGTTTTTTTGTCCTTCGTGACAGATTTCGCGCTTTTTTCCTTTTTCCCTGGCTGCCCGGTCGTTCGACCTCGCAGGGGCCCTTTTTCCCCCGATGGCGGCCAGTGGTTTCAAAAAGTGTGACCTCTGTAAGAAACTTATGTCTCTTACAGACACTCATGACTTCTGCCTCCGCTGCCTCGGCCCAGATCATGACCCCATGATCTGCGGGCCATGCGGTAAAATGTCCTCAAAAGCATTGAGGAGTCGGCAGCACCAGCGGGAACGTATCTTCTCTGACTCCGGCCGGGCTCGGACCTCGTCAGAGGCTTCGACGTCTCGGGACTCTAGTCCTGAGCATCGTCGGAGTTCCTCTGAAAGGGGGTCTCCTACCCAGGAGCATCATCGGAAGAAGAAACCCGCGAGGGCGGGATCGGTGGACGCTCCTGGTTCCTCGAGGGCCAGGTCGCATAGCCCCGATTCCCATCCCGGGACTTGGAGTTGGAGAGGCTGTCAAAACATCCTCGACTTGAGGTGGACTTGCCCGCTCACGTAAGTACTGTTGTCCTCGTGGACTCGCCTCCGAAGGACCCGACGTCGGGCCCGACGCCGTTGGGGCCCGAGTCGGGGGCTGCTGGGTCTCCTGAGGTCGGACTCAGGTTGACGGCCTTGGAGTGCAGTTTGTCTGCCTTCTTGGACCAGCAGCGGGCATTGATCGCTGGCCTCGCTGGTGCTTCTGCCCTGACCGCCGGGACGTCGACCTCCAAGTCGACCCCGGAGACCGAGCCGATCCTCGAGTCCATGAGGGCTCGAGTCGATCCTCGGTCGAGGTCTCCTTCGGCCTCCCGTTCGGGACCGAGGTCGTCGACGCCGACTCCCTCGGCGTCGGGGCGGATGGCATCAGTGCCCGCCCGACCGGAGCCGATCGACGACTCCTCCGAGGAGTCGGCCTGGGAATCTGAGGACGAAGAGTCACCTGGTTCCTTTCGGACTCGGTGTGTCCCTTCGGACTCCCCCGAGTCCGAACCTCGGAGACGGTCCCCCCGGAGGATACCCGGTTCTCGGACTTCGTGAGGGATATGGCCAAAGCCTTGGCCTTCCCTGCGGATCCCGAGGAGGAGCCTCGAGTCGAAGAACTCGATGCCCTCCAATATGACTCTCCCCCGAAGGAGGCCTTTATTGTACCGGTTCCTCCCATGCTGGAACGGCTTCTCTTCTGCATGTGGGAGAGCCCGGCGTCATCGCCGGTGTTAAGCAAGCGGGTCGATTCCATTTATCGAGTCCGCAAGAGCCCCGGGTTCCAAAAGGCACAACTACCGCACCATTCCATGGTGGTGGAATCGGCCATGCATAGACTGAAGAGTCAAAAAATGCACTCATCGGTGCCCCCTGGTAGGGAAGCCCGAAGCCTGGATACCCTCGGTAGGAAGTGCTTCCAGGGCTCTATGCTTGCTTGTCGAGTCCAGACATACCAGCTCTACATGGGCATGTATCTCCGAGACCTGGCTAAGGAGATAGCCGGGTTCTCTGCTGGTCTCTCCGACGAACCTTTGCAGAGGTTCCAATCCTTGTCTACTGGTATTCGGGAGTGCTCCAAGTTTATCTCTCGAGCAGCCTATGATGGTTTTGAGGCTTTGGCTCGAGTAGCCGCGGCCGGCATCGGTGGACGCCGCCAGGCTTGGCTTCAGACGTCCGACCTCGAGCCCTGGGTACAGGACAAGTTGGTCGATGTCCCCTGCCGAGGTGATAACCTCTTTGGCAAGCCCATGGATGAGAAGGCTGCACAAATCGAGACGGAGACTCTCACCAGGACTCGTCTCTCAAGGAAGACCTCTGCCCCTTCTCAAAAGAAGAAGGCCTCGGGGAAAAAGCCCTTTTACCCGAGGAAAGGTGCTGCCTATAAATACTACCCTCAGTATCAGGCCGCACCAGCTCCCCCACAGGGAAAGCAGGCCAAGGGACGGGGTAATGGGTCCCGTAGGCAGCAAGCCCCCAAGCCTGCACCACCGGCCCCTGCTCAGCAGGGTGGGGGTTTTTGACTTTCTCAGCATAGCCTCTCCCCCTCAGCTGGTTTCTCTCAGCACAGGAGGCCGGCTGGTCCACTTTGCCCACAGGTGGTCCGACATCACCACAGATACCTGGGTGCTTCACATAGTTCAGAAGGGCTATCTTCTTCATTTTCACCAGGTACCTCCCTCCTACTTTCCAGGGGAGCCTTCCAGATTCCCTCTGCACAGGGACTTACTCCTTCAGGAGTTAGCAAGTCTTCAGGAACAAGCCGTGGAACCGGTGCCCCACCACCTGAAGGGTCAAGGGTTTTATTCCAGATACTTCCTGATTCCGAAAAGAACAGGAGGCCTCAGACCCATCCTAGACTTGCGAAACCTCAAGTTCCTTGCAAAGGAAAAGTTCAAAATGCTTACCCTTGGAATCCTGCTGCCCTACCTCCAGCAGGGAGACTGGCTATGCTCCTTAGATCTAAAGGATGCGTATACTCATATCCTTATTCATCCAGACCACAGACAATACCTCCGGTTTGTTGTGGGCGGACACCATTACCAGTACAGAGTACTGCCTTTCGGCCTATCCTCCACCCCCAGAGTGCTCACCAAATGCCTAGCAGTGGTGGCGGCCTATCTGAGACTTCAAGGTCTCTTTGTGTTCCCATACCTGGACGACTGGCTCATCAGGGCCCAGTCTGCCCAAGAAGCCACTCAGGCTACTCATCGCACTGTGGCTCTGCTCCAGCACTTGTTTTGTCATAAACTTCGCAAAGTCCACTTTGCTCCCCTCTCAAGAACGGGGAGCCTAGCGGACTCCGTACAGATCTCCGACCAGCTGGTCTCTTCTCTTCAATGGTGGCTTCATCTGCCAAACCTGGTACTAGGAGTGACTTTTCAGCCCCCTACGCATTCTCAGGTCCTGACGACCGATGCTTCTCTCCTGGGTTGGGGAGCGCATTGCCAAAGGACATGTACTCAAGGCCTCTGGACTCCTTGGGAATCTGCTCAGCAGATAAACTTCCTGGAGCTCAGAGCCATCCGCCTGGCGCTCAAAGCATTCTCTCACCTGGTTTCTCACCGGTCGGTGCTGATACAGACGGACAATCAGGTTGCAATGTTCTACGTGAACAAACAAGGCAGCACAGGCTCCTTCCTTCTCTGTCAGGAGGCACAAAAACTGTGCTCTTGGGCAGTCCACCACGGCATCAGCCTCAAGGCTGTCTATCTCCCAGGTCAAGAAAATTACCTGGCTGACAAGCTCAGCAGGATCCTCCAGCCACACGAGTGGAGGTTGGATCCGCTGGTGGTTCAGCGGATCTTTCTCAAGTGGGGCCTCCCCACCATGGATCTGTTTGCCAGTCCTCTGAACCGGCAGCTGCCCAGATTCTGCTCTCGACAGCCACATCCTCTCCGGGTAGCGGCGGATGCTTTTCTAATTCCATGGTCCACCGGCCTCTTGTATGCCTTTCCTCCCATGCCACTGGTGTCTCGGACGCTCTTCAAGGTTCTCAGAGACAAAGCGTCGCTGATCCTAGTGGCTCCCCGGTGGCCGAGACAACCTTGGTTCCCGCTTCTGATGCAGCTAGCGGTAGACACTCCTCTTCCACTGGGATTTCAGCCCGACCTCCTGTCGCAGGATCAGGGGACTCTCCTACACCCCAACCTCCGGTCCCTTCATCTGCTGGCCTGGCTGCTGAAAGGGTAGTACTTGCTCCTCTCCAGCTACCTCCAGATGTGGAAGAGGTCGTCTTGGCCTCCAGGAGGCCTTCCACCCGGAAGTCCTACGCTCTTAAGTGGCGTCGGTTCTCTGTCTGGTGTACTCAGCAGTCGCAAGACCCCTTCTCCTGTTCAACATCAGTGGTCTTGCAGTACTTGCTTTCCCTTTCCAATCTTGGACTTAAGTCCAACTCGGTCAAGGTCCACCTCAGTGCTATTTCTGCGCACCACCTACCAGTGGATGGTAGACCTCTTTCCAGCCACCCTCTGGTGGCTCGTTTTCTCCGGGGCCTCCTACTCCTTAAACCACCTTTGCGCCCGCCAGCTCCGAACTGGGATCTCAATGTGGTTTTACAGCGGCTTACCTGTCCGCCTTTTGAGCCTATGGCTACCTGTCCTCTTCGTTTTCTTTCCTGGAAAACCTTGTTCTTGGTGGCCCTCACTTCTGCTAGACGCGTTAGTGAGCTGCAGGCCCTGGTATCTGATCCTCCTTACACTAGGTTCTACAAGAACCGGGTAGTCCTACGGACTCACCCTAAGTTTCTTCCTAAAGTGGTTTCCCCTTTTCACATCAACCAGGAGGTGGTACTTCCGACCTACTTTCCCAGGCCACACTCCAGCCGAGCTGAAATGGTCCTGAATACCCTGGACTGTAGAAGGGCGCTGAACTTCTACCTTGACCGTACGCGGGAGCACCGAAGGGCGGTTCAGCTCTTCGTGTCTTATGACCCCAACAAGTTGGGGCTCCCTGTCTCCAAGCGTACTCTGTCCATCTGGATTGCGGACTGCATCGCTTGGGCTTATGAGGCTGCGGGCCTCGTGCTGGAAGGTAGAGTCACCGCTCATCGTGTTCGGGCGAAGCTCCGCTCTGTTCCGTTGGCAGACATCTGCCGGGCCGCTACTTGGTCTTCAAGCCAGACTTTTGCAGCCCATTACTGCCTGGAGAGGGAGTCCCGCAGGGACAGTGCTTTCGGACAGGCAGTCCTCCGTAACCTCTTCGAGGTATAGGCAACTCCTACCCTCCATCCCGGATGTTGGGCTACCGGTTGGAGACGTATTCAGAGAAGATTCCTTCCTTCTGTGCTGCTGAGCTAGAGGGAGCTCATTTTTGTGCTTAGCCTTAAGCTTGGGAGTCCCATATGTGAGGACTGACTTCCTGCTTGGTCCTGGAGAAAGCGTAGTTACTCACCTGTAACAGGTGTTCTCCAGGAGCAGCAGGAATCAGTCCTCACAACCCTCCCTCCTCCCCTTGGAGTTGCAGTTTTATGCTTTCGTTTTTGCTAATTTTTTTGCTGTCTTTTAGCTATGTCATCTGACTGAGCAAGATGGCACCCTTGGGCGGGAAGAGGACCGCGCATGCGCGCTGCAATTCCCAAAGGCTTTCTTTGAAAGCTGGGGAAAATTGCTCCGCGAGGGCTCCGTCGGCGCCGACGTCACCCATATGTGAGGACTGATTCCTGCTGCTCCTGGAGAACACCTGTTACAGGTGAGTAACTACGCTTTATAGTGAAGATGGTAATTTGTAAGCAGTTGGGTTATACATGAGGAGTGTTCTTAAAGCAGCTGAAACAAATTAGGAAACTAACGAGAACAGTATGTGTAGTCTGGTGAGAGTATAAATGATAATTAGCAAGCAAATGGAATCTTGTAAAGATATGAATAGTGATTAGTATACAGTTGAGACATATAATTATTCAAAAATTGGGTGGTAGATTGCATAAATATCGCCTATATTTTTGCCAAAGTTATACAGAGCAGTAGTGGTTAATTATACAAACGAACAAGTGATAGATGCAAATGTATGAATATTCAAAACATGAGTTGAATATAAGGCTTCCAAGGTGGATATCCGTGACATAGAAACATAGAAACATGACGACAGAAAAAGACCACATGGCCTATCTAGTCTGTCCTTCCATATCAACAACTACAACAGTCCCCTTTTTTCTTTTAGAGATCCTCTGTGTTTGTCCCATGCTTTTTTGAATTCAGATGCCGTCCTCATCTCTACCTCCTCCACTGGGAGACTATTCCACAGATCCACCACTCTTTCCGTAAAGAAATATTTCCGCATATCATTCCTGAATCTATCCCCCTTCACCCTCATCCCATGTCCCCTCGTAGCAGAACTTGCTTTCAATCGAAAGAGGCTCTTCCCCTGTACATTTATGCCACGGAGGTATTTGAACATCTTAATCATATCACCTCTATCCTGCCTTTCCTCTAAGGTGTACATATTAAGATCCTTAAGTGTGTCCTCATATGCTTTATAATGAAGACCACTAACCATTTTAGTAGCCACCCTCTGTACTGACTCCATCCTGTTTATATCCTTTTGAAGGTGCAGTGTCCAGAATTGCACACTATACTCCAAATGAGGTCGCACCAAAGATTTATACAGAGGCACTATCACCTCCTTTTTTTTCTGCTAGCCATTCCTCTCATTATGCACCCAAGCATCCTTCTAGCTTTTGCCGTCGCCTTTTCTACCTGTTTAGCTACTTTAAGGTCATCAGTCACAACCATGCCTAGGTCCCGCTCTTCTTTAGTGGACAAAAGTACTTCACCCCCTATACTATATTGCTTCCTTGGATTGCTGCAGCCCAAATGCATGACCGTATACTTTTTAACATTAAATCCCAGTGACAAGAATGATCCTTTGATTGCATCTAGCTAGAGATAGGATTGTGCTTTCCTGTATATAAACTACAACTATTGGGATTTTTTTCATGATCCTACCAAATGACAATGCTTAAGAGTTTGTAAACATCAATGGTGTAATGCGCTATCGTCTGAGAGAGTTATGTAGAGTTATAGATGAGCATTGATTGGCTTGAACTTGGGTTACAGAGTATTAGTCCTCATACCTGGATTATCTGTGTTAGGCAGTCCATACATCTGGGTAGTTGCGGTTTTAAAGGCTTTGTGTGTCCTATGCGCCCCGCCTAAGAGCCCGACTCCGATGGTGAAGGGCCAGGAGTGGCTTTCCAAGCTGTCCTGGCAGGAGGAGTTGCCTCTTGAGACCTCAGGTTTAGTGCGGGGTCCCGGAGGCTATAATCCTCATGGAGCCCCCCACCGAAGGAGTAAACATTGGCTTTGTCAGTGTCTGTGCCAATGCAGATACTGGCAGCTGCAGAGTCCTCCCTGGCAAAGAGGATGCTGACTCTCGAGCGCAGCCTGGCTGCCTTCATGGCACATCATCCCCCCTCCTCCAGGACCTGGTTGTGGTGTAGCCGATCTTCGAAACCTTTGTGGTTTCCTCAGGATCCTGAGACCACACCCGATCCCGGTCAGTGCAGTCTGAATACTCCATTGTCTCCAGTTCCAAGCATTGAGAACTGAGGACCCCTTCCCATCATCAACTATGTCCTTGATCCCGTCGATACTTCGAGTTCCTCAGTGACTCGAACTCCAACTGGGAGACTGAGAACGAGTCTTCGGAGACGGCAAGGCACCAAGATCTGTCCTCTGATCCCTCACCACCTCCTGAGCATTGAAGGTTCCTTCCCAAGGACATCTCCTTCCTGGAGTTTGTGAGGGACATGGGTGTAAGGCCTTACCTTCCACCCTGGAGGCAGAGGAGGAGCCTCGAGCTGAGGAACTTGAGATCCTCCCTGCCTCACAACTCCATGGTGTTGGAGTCGGTTATGCACTGCATCAAGAGCAATAAGACGCACTCCTTGGTGCCCCCGGGTGGGGAGGCCTGCGCGATGGATGGCTTTGACAGGAAGTTGTTACCAGGGCTCCGTGCTCATGGCCCATATACAAGCGTACTAGCTGCACATGGGCATGTACTTGAGGGACCTGGCAGGGGAGCTTGCCGGGTTCTCAGCTGGGCTTTCTGGTGACTATATCAAACTTCCAGAGCCTGGTCAGTAAAACAAAGGAATGCTCCAAATTTGTAACTCGGGCAGCCTATGATGGCTTAGAGTCCATGGCCAATGGGTATTTGTGTCTGCCGCCTTGCATGGCTACAGTCCTCTGACCTGGAGCAATGGGTTCAGGACAAATTATGGTTTATGGTGAGAGCTTAATATACTGCCCTTTGTGGAGCATACAAAGCAGTTTACAGAATTAAATAAATAAAACAAAGACGAAGAAAAGAACTATAATATATGATAGGATAGATTACATGAGCATACATCAACCAGCAGAGAATCATACTACTAACAAAGAAATAACTTAGAATAATTAAAGACACTGATAGCAAGTAAATATCTTAAATTAATGAAAAAAAAATCTTATCACAATCAATCTGCGCCACTGGTACCTGCAGCCTACTGGGTAAAGGGACCAAAAGCTTGTTCAAACAAATGTTTTCAGCAAAGATTTAAAGTTTGCTAGAGAATGTTCAGGTCAGATATAGGAAGGGAGGCTGTTCCACAGAGATGGAGCCAGGGGAAAAAAGCAGAATGTTTAGTTGATTCGTAGTTAGAGACAGCTGAAGAGGGGATCACTAGCCTATGGTCCTGAAGGGAATATAGGCAGTGAGAGGGAATGTAGAGACAGATAAGAGAAGAAAGATACAAAGGAGCCTTTCCAGAGAGAGAGTTTGGTGGATGAGAGTCAGAATGTTAAATGAGACCCATTGAGGATGTGGAAGTCAATGAAGATTAATAAGTAATAGAGTAATATAATCATATTTGCGCACGTATGAAAGCAGATGAGCGGCAGTAGTTTGAATTGATTGAACTTTCTTTAATGAATACTGATGGAGTCCAGAGAAGATAATTCAGTAATCCGTCCATGAGATAACTGTAGCCAGAAGGGGATAGTGGTGAATTCAGATGGATCAAGAAGTGGTTGTAGTGCTCTACAACAGCGAAGGGCAACAAGAGGATTTAGTCAGGGCACAAATATGAGTTGAAAAGGAAAGTGCTGGGTCACTATAGATGCCTAAATATTTAAAGGTAGAACAAAGAGAAATGGGGAGGCTATCAAGAACTGGTGCTAGAGAAATTGACTGTTCCATGTTGAGGAGACAACCTCTTCGGCAAACCCATGACGGAAAAGACTGCTGAGTTGGAGACGGAACAGCTCACCATAACCAGACTCTCCAGGAAGATGGCTGACCCTTCCCGTTGGCAGGCTTTGGGAAAAAGTCCTTCTATCCGAAGAAGGCCGATGGTGCCTATCCCTCATATCACTTCTATCAGGCGCCCCTGCAGGGGCAACAGGCCAAGGCCAAAGATAACGACATAAGCCTAAGACCCCAAAACCCCAACCAGCTTGTCAGCCGCAGCCTGGGGGAGTGGGGGAGGAGGGATTTTGAATCCTGGACTTTGGCCTTTCCTCCTCTTTCAGGCTCAGTTCTGTAGCACATTGGGGGGCATCTCCAGTTCTTTGCCCATCGTTGGCTCAGCATCACCACCGACACGTGGGCATTGCAAAAAAAAGGAGTGTTACCTCCTACACTTCCAGCAGACTCCCCCCCCCTCTGTTATTTCAAGGGAATGCCCTCTGGAACCTCACCATCAGGAACTTCTCCAATTGGAAGTAGCCAACCTTGTGGAAGCCAGGGCAGTGAAATGTTCCACCGTCTCTGGCAGGAAGGGGGGTTCTACTCCTGATATTTTCTGGTCCCCAAAAAGATAGGTGGCTTCCGACCAATTCTAGATCTTCGCAATCTAAATCACTTCCTTGTCAGAGAGAAGTTCAAGATGGTTTCCCTTGGAACACTGCTGCCCTTCCTCTAGCATGGAGATTGGCTGTGCTCCTTGGATCTAAAAGACGCCTACACCCCACATCCTCATTCACCCCCTGCACTGACAATACCTCTGCTTCATCATCAGTGGCAGGCACTACCAATACAGGGTTCTTCCCTTCGGACTTGCGTCCGCTCCAATGGTTTTCACAAAGTGCTTAACGGTTGTAGCCGCTTTTGTACGTGTACATGGAATTTTCGTCTTCCCTTACCTTGGTGACTAGTTGGTGAGGATGGCTCTCTGGATGAAGTTTACCAGGCCCCACAACATACCATCCTCATCTTGGAGCAGCTGGGCTTCATTATCAACTGCCCAAAGTCCCACCTGCATCCCGCTCAGTGCCTCGAGTTCATTGGGGATCTCCTTGAAACGTTTGTGGCCAGAGCATATCTCCAAACAGACCAGGCCCACCGCCTCATCTCTCTGGTGCACCAAGTTCAGTGCTCTCAATGGTCTCCACTCGCCAGATGCTTCGCCTCTTGGGCCACATGGCTTCTGCAGTCCATGTCACTCTGTTCACCTGCCTGCATATGAATCAAGCGCAGTGGACCCTCTGCACTCTGGTATCAGGTGTCAGACCGCCTCTCCGACAGAGTGCATGTAAATACATCAATACTCTATTCTCTCCCATAGTGGCAGCAGTCAGTGCATCTTCTAGCAGGGCTGTCCTTCCAAATGCCCCTGCAACAGCAAATTCTGTCGACTGATTCCTCAAAGCTGGACTTGAAATCTGAGCTATGCACTGTGGGCCTTCCGGACACAGCTGGCCGGTCAGGTTCTCATGCAGACAATCAAGTGGCGATGTTCTACATCAACAAGTAAGGGGGCATGGGCTCATATCGCCTCTGTTAGGAAACAGTCCGACTCTAGAAGTTTGCCGGAAGCACCAGATGTTTCTCTGGGCAGTATATCTCCCAAAGAGGACAATGCCTTAGCAGACAAGCTCAGCAGAGTCCTGCAGCCGCACATGTTGGTTCTCAACCCCCAGGTAGTCCGCAAGATCTTCTAGATGTGGGGCACCCCCACTATGGATCTTTTCACATCTCCTCTCATTGCCCAACTACTTCTGTTTCTCTCCAGGATGCCCTGTCCCAGTCGGGTGGCATCTGATGCCTTTCTCTTAGATTGAAGCGAGGTCCTACTCTACACTTGCCTATAGATTCCTCTGGTGGCCAAAGATCCTCTTAAAGGTCCAAGCGGACGGGGCCTCCTTGATACCTATTACTCCATGGTGGCCCAGGCAACCGTGGTACCTCTTGTTGCTACAGCTGTCTGGGGCATCGCCCCTTTGCCTGGGCTGTGCCCCAGATTTACTCTTGCAGGAGGAGGGCACCCTATTGCTCCCCAACCTCCGCTACCCCTCACTTGCTGCTCAGCAAGTAGCTCTGATGGAGTTCCACCTGTCCATAGATGTAGAGAACATCCTCCTGGGGTCTCACAAGGATTCCACCAGGAGGGCATATTCCTTCAAATGGCTCAGATTCTCATTTTGATGTGTGGACCTGGCCCTCAACCCCTTTACTTGCTCAGCGGAGACTGTGCTGACTGACTTGCTTCACCTCTCCAACTCTGGACTTGTTGTCTGTCAGGGTGCACCCGAGTGCTCTCGCAGCATATCACCGCAGCATTTGTGATCGGCCCTTTTCTGCTCATCCACTGATAGGACGCTTTATGTGGGGCCTTCAGCTTTCTTGTTCCTCTATTCGAACACCATGGGTGGCATGGGATCTTAATGTCGTCCTGGGCCAGCTTCTCTCTGCACCCTTTGAGCCGCTGGCCACCTGTCCGCTCAAGTTCCTCACCTGAAAAGTCATCTTTTTGGTTGTGCTTGCTTCAGCGTGCACAATCAGTGAGCTGCAGGTGCTCGTAGTGCACCCGCCTTATACCAGGTTCTACAAAGATAGTGGTGCTATGCACTCATCCTGAGTTTCTCCCTAAGGTGTTTTCAGCATTCTACCTAAACCAGTCCGTGGTACTGCCTACTTTTTTCTCACAGCTTCACACCTTCCAGATGGAGGCCTCTCCATACTTTGGACTGTAAGAAAGCGCTCGTTTTTTGTGTTGAATGGACGAAACCACATCGCCGTTCTCCTTGGCTCTTTGTTTCCTATGACTCCAACAGACTGGGGGTCGCCGTCTCTAAGCACACCCTTTCCATTTAGGTGGCTGACTGCACCTTTTTGGCTTATGCCCAGGCTGTATATGTTCAACTGATATTTTTTTTTAAACCATGAAATTTCTAAATTATATATGTACATATCGGCTTCCTTTTTATCCTCAAATGAAGCATTGTATATGTCCAGGAGTGAGGTCATTTCTGGCCCTGGCCCTGGCCCCAGCTCTTCCCTCTGGCCCTGACCCCATCAGTTTCACTTTTTTGTCTACAAATTAAGTCCTGGTGGTTTTGATTTCTGGTCTTAGCTCTTCCACTCCCCTAGCTGACTAGAACTGAGGATGGTGTGGAGGCACTATTAATAGCTCTTTGAGGAGAGAGGGGGCCGTGCTTAAACAGGGACAATAGCTAGTAGCTTGATTTAGAACCCTTAACTGAAGAGTTCTAAAAAGATTCTTGTTGCATGGCCAAGAACTATGACTGCAATGGCTAAACTAGAGGAAGTTGGGAGGGATTATAAAATAAGGGAAAAATAGGGGTCATGTGATGAGTTGGATGCCTAGGTGATTAGCTCAGAGAACCATCTCCCAATAAAAACAGTCTGCAACCTCAATTGTGACAGAAAAGAGAGCAATTTTGATAAATAAAGCAAGAATATTGTAGTGATAAGATTTTGGGCCGTCCTGCTGTGCTCCAGGACTTCAATGGCAGGGGAAAACCCCAAAGGCAAGTAAGGAGCAGAACTTCGGGTTGGGGGTCAAAATGGCGGCAGAGATAGCACAAGCAGCAGTGTGCTCCAAGAGGCGATGGTGAAGAAAATGCTAAAAGCGTCACCAAGGATAAGTAGTCCAAGTTAGTGTCCTTCATTGAAATTAAAGAAAGCTTAGAGAGGCAGAGCAGCAGATTTCAGCACAAGAAAACAGAAATACTATCCAGTGGAGGACCGGATCTGGCGAGTGGAGGTGTGGAGCCAGCACCTGTTTGATCGAGTGGAGGACTAAGAGAACTGTGAGCGGAGAAAAAGTATTTGAATTGTGAGAGTCCTGGAGTTGGCAAAGGAGGGTGGATCTGGATGACTTGGTGAGAAGTTGGATCCCAGAGAAGCTGTGACTTGAGGCTTCTGTCTGCTGATTTGAGTGGAGAGAATGCACAAAATGGGAACAAGGAAGGAAGGTGACTAGCGGTCCCACACCACTTTGCCTGAATCCTTGACTTCACAGATAAAAGCAGGGTGATGGCTTTTTCACACAAAGTGGGAATTGCAATATGAGGGCTGTAAGCTTTTGTTGTTCCAGGACTACTCTGCTCATTTAGTAGAGAGCTGGTTCACCATGGTGCCCTATTGTACAGCTCTGCGCTGAATAGGGATCCTTTATTTGCCCTGCAATTTCCAGCAGTGGTGTGACTGACTTGTCAAAATAAGTCCTTGCAGTATTGAACACCCTAGGCCTTGAAATCTTTTTTGGACATCTTCCCACAAGAGAAGTGACAAGTATGAGGGAAGAGGGGACACATACTGAGGTAGGAGAAGGGAGACCTGGCTTTTCGGAGGAGATTGAAACAACTGAAGTTTACAATTTAAGAGGTTAAACTGGAGCCCATAAAACAAAGGCGTAGATGAGACATGGGCAGAGCTTTTAACAGAGAAAGGAGATCTGGAGCCTGAGAGGTTTAGTGAATGCCTTATGGGGTAACTGACAGGGCAACAACTACAACGAATGGCTTCTTAAATGGCACTCCCTAAGACACTGCAATGGAACCTCACTTTGGTGTTGGCCTTTTTGGGATAGTGCTAGGGTGTAACCCGAATACAATTGGGGTTGAATATAAGCAGGCCACAAGTTCAAAGCTTTGTGTCTGACTCTTGAGATGGTTCTTTGTTAATGCCTAGAGAAACCTGGATATAGACTTCCTGCAATGTAGGCTGAAATGTAGCCCCAGCGATAGCCTGCAAGGACTTTATTTTGTGCATTGAACTATGCATGGCCAAGGCCAAAAGCACCTGCAAGGAAGGTATAGAGATTAATGGGCGCTAAGCACCATGATCAGCTTAGCTTTACATGACTGATGCTATGTTTGGGTAAGGGTACAGGCTAAATAACACTGAAAGCAAATCAGAGGGGACATTGGTTTGCAACACATTTGTAACTACAAACGCCCCTAAGGGTATCATAAGGACTAGTACAGAATGTTGAGAGTGAGCTTTAATCCTGTGTTCTGGGAGGAATCCACTGTATGGTTGTTTGGCTTTTTAACCCACATTGTGCTATAGCACTCTCCAGTCTTGCAATGGACAGCAAGGTTTTTATCTGAGGCAGGGGTTAAACTGTCCCTGAGCTATGGAGGGATGAGGGGTGTCTCTCGTTAAGTTTGTACCTTTTGATATTTTACTTTCCTTAGCGTTCCTCCAGTCTAGTCCCATACAATAGGGTTGTGCACCTCTTCCAGCAGTTTGGGAGACTGAGCATGTCACAACTTTGATGACATCAGGGAATATAGGCAGGTGGCACCACCCCCAATCTTCCAGTAAGCTCAGTCTCCCAGCAGCTGGAGCAGGTGTTTTTCAGTAGGACTCACTGAAGGAACAACTAGGAAGGGTTTAGTTTGAATTTGGGTTTTTAGATTTGGGTTTGTCCCTTTAATTTGGATACAGTGTGCTTATCGATAAAGTTTAAAAACAAAAAAAAAGCACTGAGAGGATCGTGGTCAGAGCAACGGTGCAAGCAGACCGGATTGTAGCAGCTGAGGAGCTACCGGCTAAGCAATTACAGTCTGGCTCCGCTCCTGAACCTCTCCTGTGGGGTGAGGAGCGTCGAGCAAGTGGCAGTGTGTGTTACTAACGTGTGGCAGTGGTACCGGTGCTCTCTGGGTTGAGGTGAGTCTCCAGCGGCACAGAACTGCGTCGGAGCTTTTTCTCTAGCTTTCTCTTGTATTGCGCTTGTTTTTCTTTATTTGCTTATTTCGGTTTCTGTGGCCAGTAGTCAGATTCGCAGAGTTTTTTGAGGCCGCGGGTCTTGTGAGGCTCGGAGGGCTTCCTTCGGGTGATTGCCGCCATTTTGAGTTAGCGTGGGAAGAGAGCCGCGGCGACTCAGCCTATTTTTTTCGGCAGCTCTCCTTTGGTGACAGCGCTGGTTGTTCAGTGGTGGTTCTAGTTTATTGCTCATTTATTCTCTGACCTCCGTTTGCGAAAATAGCCTATAATAGTAATACAGGGAGGAAGTCCGTTTGCACGTGGAGTTTGCCTTGTGCTGGTTATGCCGTCAAAGCCGCAATATGAGGCTTGTCGGCAGAGATCAGGTTCCCTATCAGCGAAGGGGTTCTGCAAGGGATGTTCCCTGGAATCTTGCGCTGCAGAGCAGAGTGTAGCAGAGGCGGTTTCTGAGGCCTCCTTGAGAGAGCAGGGGCCGGGGATTTCCTCGCAGGCAGATCCCTTGGCTCCTCATGAGAGTCAGCCAGAGGCCTCCAGGGAACAGACAGCTGCGCAGCTGGTTCCAGACACTTTTTCTCCGGAGTTTGTTTTATTATTGCATAGAGCCTTTTGTCTGAAGCAAGGAAAGACCAAGGCTCCTGCCCCTGCCAGGAAGAGAGCGCTGGATGATTTGGAGGACCAACCGGGTCCCTCTCAACCGGCCCCTAAGGCTCGTAGGCGAGATCAGGGGGTGGCTGAGGGGGAGTCCATGTCCTCAGATGACGCAGAGGAGTTGGATGTACTGGAGGGGAAGGAAGAGGCTCTCCCTCCAGAGGAAGACCCTCAGATTGTTAGGGTTTTCCGCGAGGAAGAATTGGCGGCTCTCATAGCGGAGTCTCTTAAGGTGCTTCATATGGCTCCGGTGGGGGCAGTGGAAGAGGAGGCGTTAGAGGATCCTATTCTTCAGGCGGTACGGAAGCCCCAGAAAGTTTTCCTTTTGCATAGAGTCATTAAACACATGATCCTGGATGAGTGGGAAACGCCGGAAGCGGGGCTCCGGGGTTCTCGTATCCTTTCTCGGTTGTATCTGTTGGTGGAGCAGGACAAGGACATGTTTCGGGCGCCGAGAGTGGACACGGCGGTGTCGGCGGTAACTAAGAAGACCACTATCCCGGTGGAGGGTAGTGCTGCTCTCAAGGACATCCAGGATAGGAAGCTGGACACTCTCTTGAAGCAGGCCTTTGATGTCGGGGCATTATCTCTTCAGGCCTCCGCCTGTGCAGCCTTGGTAGCTCGCGCTTCCTTGCGCTGGGCGCAGGGGCTTCCAGAGGCAAGGGAGCCGGAGAACGTGGTGGAAGCAGCGGCTAGGCTGGAATCGGGCACAGCTTACCTGGCGGACACCTTTTATGATTTGATACGGACACTTTCCAACGCCCTGGGGTCAATTGTAGCGGCGCGCCGGTATCTGTGGCTCTGGAATTGGGCGGCGGATGTGTCTTCTAAGACCTGGTTAAGCAAGCTGCCCTTCAAGGGGAAGCAGTTCGGGGAGGACTTAGATAAGCTGGTTAAGGATTTGGGGGAGACCAAAGAGGATCATCTCCCAGAGGATAAACCGAAACAGAGTAGAGTCCCTGGGCCGATGAGGGGTCAATCTCGGGCGTTCAGGCGATTTCGGTCGGTAAGGTTTTCTCCGAGCCAGAGGGGCCGTTTTATGTCTCGTTATCAGCCCTTTCGGGGGTTTCGCGGTACAACCAGGGGGTTTTATGATGCCGCGACCTCTGCCACCACTCAGCGTAAGCAACAATGAAGTGAGGGGTACCCAAGCGGGGATTTCTCCTGTAGGTGGGCGGTTACAGGAGTTTTACCAGGCTTGGGTCCGGGTCACGACGGATCAGTGGGTTCTCCAGGTGATTCGACAGGGCTACACGCTCGAGTTCGCCAAGCCTCTGGTGCCGTGTTTTGTGCGCTCCCCCTGTCGGGTGCAAGTCAAGCGGGAAGGAGTGCAATCAACGCTCCAACGCCTTCTGCGGCTACGGGCCGTAGTACCGGTGCCCGCCGACCAGTGCGGTGCAGGTCGATACTCCATCTACTTCATCGTGCCAAAGAAGGAAGGCTCCTTTCGGCCTATTCTCGATCTCAAAAGAGTAAACAGGTGTCTGCGCGTTCCTTGTTTTCATATGGAGACACTTTGGTCGGTGATGGTGGCGGTCAGAGCAGGAGAGTTCTTGACATCCCTGGATCTCATGGAGGCTTATCTGCACATTCCCATTCACCCGGATTATCATCAGTTTCTCCGTTTTGCGGTCCTGATGGGCCATTTTCAGTTTTGGGCGCTCCCTTTCGGACTCGCAACGGCCCCGCGGGTTTTCACCAAGGTCATGGTGGTAGTGGCTGCCGCCTTAAGACGCGAGGGAATCCTTGTTCACCCGTACCTGGACGATTGGCTTATCCGTGCAAAGTCAGAGGCAGAAAGTGTCCAAGTAACGAAGCGGGTGGTTGCCTTTCTGTCCAGGTTGGGTGATCAATGCAGACAAGTCATTTGATTCCCTCTCAGACTCTCAAGCACCTGGGGGCCAGATTCGACACCGCGGCGGCTCGAGTGTTCCTTCCGCACAGGAGGATCGTGGCTCTTCGGCGGTTGGTGCGCTGTTACTTACGGATGTCAAAGCCATCGGCTTGGCATTATCTGCAGCTTTTGGGCACGATGGCGGCGACTATCAATCTGGTGCCTTGGGCAAGGGCACACATGAGACCCTTGCAGAAGTCGCTCTTATGCAGATGGTCGCATCAACACCAGTCGTTAGACCATCGGTTGATCTGCCCAAAGGAAGTTCGGCAGAAGCTCTGCTGGTGGTTGGACGCTGCGAACCTGTCGGTCGGAGTTCCCCTAGAAGCTCCAAACTGGGTACTTCTGATGACGGACGCCAGCCTTTCCGGCTGGGGGGCCCACTGCGAGGGACAAGTAGCGCAAGGTTTCTGGACAGCGGAGGAGCAGCAGTGGTCCATCAATCGTCTGGAGATGTGGGCGGTTCGGAAAGCTCTGCAGGAATTTTTGCCGCGGCTGCAGGGTCGCGCAGTACGAGTTTTGTCGGACAATGCCTCCACGGTGGCGTATATCAACAGACAAGGAGGCACAAGAAGTGTCAGTTTGGAGGCGGAGGCGGAGCTGCTGATGGCTTGGGCCGAGCTGCATCTCCCGGCAATCTCGGCAGCGCATGTAGCTGGAAAAGAGAATGTCGCAGCAGATTTTCTCAATCGGGTGCGACTAGACACGGGCGAGTGGCAGTTAAAAGCCGAGGTGTTCGCTCAGATTGTAAGTCTCTTGGGGGAGCCAATCATGGATCTGATGGCGACCTTTCGGTCAGCGAAGGCCAGTCGTTTCTTCAGTCGGAGAGAGAGGATGTCAGAGGGCCTGGACGCGCTGGTTCAGCAGTGGCCTCGGTGCGGTCTTCTGTATGTCTTTCCCCCGTGGGTGCTCATCGGCCGAGTGATTCAGAGGCTGGCAGTGCATGACGGTCTGGTGATTCTCATTGCCCCGGATTGGCCTCGGAGGCTGTGGTATGCGGACCTAGTGCGGCTACAAGTGGCCGAGCCCTGGAGGCTGCCCGTTCGTCCCGATCTATTGATGCTGGGACCCATTCTCATGCCACAGGTGGATCGGTTCTCGCTTATGGCATGGCTATTGAGAGGGCACGGTTGAGGAAGCGTGGTTTCTCCGCGCAGGTGATTGCCACACTCCTATGGGCACGTAGGAGGTCTACCTCTCTAGCGTATGTTCGCGTGTGGCGAATTTTTGAGAACTGGTGTAGTCAGAAGGCATTCCGTCCATTTGCGGCTTCGGTCCCGATTATGCTAGATTTTTTGCAGGCAGGGCTGGAAAAAGGTTTAGCGTGAAATTCCCTGAGGGTTCAGGTGGCAGCCTTAGCCTGTTATCGGGGCAGAGTTCAGGGAGAATCCTTGGGAAAGCATCCAGATGTGCTGCGTTTTCTGAGAGCGGTGAAGCAGTTGCGCCATCCTGGAGAGCATTACGTGCCCCCGTGGGATCTTAATGTCGTCCTGTCGGTGCTCGTGGGAGATCCTTTTGAGCCGTTGGCTTCTTGTTCATTAAAGGATTTGACGTTGAAGACAGTGTTTCTAGTGGCCATTTGTTCAGCCAGGAGAATTTCTGAGCTTCAAGTTTTGTCATGTCAGGAACCCTTTTTGATATTTTCTAAAGAAAAAGTGTTTTTGTGGACAGTTCCATCCTTTTTGCCTAAGGTTCTCTCTCCCTTTCATGTGGGGCAGCCTGTCGTGTTGCCGGTACTGTCTAGTTCATTGGCGGATCCACAGCTTCGACTGCTAGATCTCAAGCGGCAGATGCGGCACTATCTAAAGAGAACAGCTTCGTTTCGCAAGTCGGAACGTTTGTTCATTTTGTTTGGGGGGCCCCGAAAAGGCGAAGCGGCGGCTAAATCGTCAATTTCCCGGTGGATTAAGGAGGCAATCTCGTCAGCGTATATCTTGAAAAGGAAGTCGGTTCCGGAGGGCTTGAGGGCACATTCCACGAGGGCTCAAGCGACTTCTTGGGCGGAGTGCAGTTTAGTGGCGCCCGTCAATATTTGTAAAGCGGCTACCTGGTCGTCCTTGCATACCTTTGCAAAGTATTATCGGTTGGATGTGCAGGCAAGGCAGGATGCGAAGTTTGGCTCAATGGTTATTCAGGCCGGGCTCGCAGGTCCCTCCCGTGGTTAAGGGGCTCTGTTACATCCCTATTGTACGGGACTAGACTGGAGGAACGCTAAGGTGAAATTAGGCCTTACCTGCTAATTGGCTTTCCTTAAGGAACTCCAGTCTAGTCCCGGAACCCTCCCGTCGGTCTTTCTGTAGTTTTCAAGTTGGCGATCCCGGTGATGAAGAAGAGTATTCGCGTGAGGGGAGCGGGATCTCTATTGGTTGCGACGTTTTGACAGTTGTCTTTTTCTTTGCACACTTGTCTACTATTAAAGAAACAGTTCAGCATAATTACTTAAATAAAGAAGGAAATTTGTTAGAAGTATTCGTAGATGGTTACCTTTCGGTTCCTAATGGGAACAGGATAACAGGAATTCACTAGGTTAGAGAATGTTTTTGCTGCTGAGTACTTCTTCTTTGTTGCTCCTGTGAGTCTGCTTTGTCAGTAGGTTACTGGAAGATTGGGGGTGGTGCCACCTGCCTATATTCCCTGATGTCATCAAAGTTGTGACATGCTCAGTCTCCCAAGCTGATGGAAGAGGTGCACAACCCTATTGTACGGGACTAGACTGGAGTCCCTTAAGGAAAGCCAATTAGCAGATAAGGCCTAATTTCACCTTTATTTTCCTGTGGAGTATAACACTGGTGGTAAGGGGAGGGATAAGAGTAGCCAAATAGAGGGGGGAAATGGTGATTTCAGTCTAAGGGTAGTGAGTGGTAAGGGGGAAACAGGAAGGGGGAGTGTATGAGGGAATGAGGGAATTGGGGTAAGAATGTTAAGGGAGGATGCTAACCATTTGCTGTGAGCTGTGCAGAAATTATGCAAGACACTGAAGAGCTTAATTGTATTTTATTTCCAAAAAAAGGTAGATCTCCAGGAACAAGCAGGAATGAGTCTTCACATATGGGTATCGTCGGTACCGACGGAGTCTGCGCGGGAACGCTCCCCAGCGTCCAGAAAGAAAGCTTTTGGGAGCATCCCACAGCGCCTGCACGCTGCCTTCCCGCCTCTCTTAACCGCCTCTCTCCAGTTCTTCTTTTCCGCGGAGCCAGCAGGTCGTGTTCCTGTCACCGCTGAAGTTCTTTATTTTTCTTTATTTCTTTGGTCGCGCGTCTGCCTTCTTCGACGTCGGACCAGTACTGCCAGTCTTTTCTTCTTTCTTCTTTTAAAAAAAACCCAAAAACTACCGTTTCCCACTTCTGTGCATTTTTTTTTTCCTTTTGGGCCTTAGGCCTAGAAAAATTTTCCTCATGGAAAAGCCCGCTTCCAGGTTTAAAAAGTGCACGAAGTGCAGCGGTACTCTTTCTATCACTGACACCCATGACTGGTGTCTAAAATGTTTGGGTCCTGACCACTCCATCACCGATTGTGGGTCCTGTTCCAAGATGTCTAAAAGAGGTCGACAGAATCGAGCGGCCAAGCTCAGTACCCTGTTTCCCTCTGATGCAGCTTCGGTGGCATCGACATCTTCCAGGGCTGCTTCTCTCCTCCCATGGATCTCAGGTAACCAAACATAAGTCCAGCCAGTCCTCGAAGGGTAGATCTCCCTCTAAGTATCGAGATGCCTCCGGGCTTGCTCTCGAGGATCCTGCACCGGCAAAATTACCCCGGCGGGAAGCTCCGGCTTCCAAAGCTTCATCTATGGGGTCACAGGTTGACATCGAGGGCGTGGCCTCGACCGATCTCCTGTTGCCATGTTCTGGGGTACCGGTGGTTTCCACTGGTACCGACATCCAGACATTGGTTGCATCGATGGATCAGAATATTCTGACCAAGCAGCGTGCCATTACGGCATTCATACAAGCTGCGACGCCTCCGGTACCGGAACAAACTCCGCTGTCGTACCGGTTCCGGCACCGATATCGGTTCCGGTGCTGGTACCAATTGCATCGACATCGGCTTCGGTGTCGCCTGCTGTGGTACCCTGTTCTGTGATGCCCATCGGTACCGATCACTCCCGATGTCGATTCCACTCGGTACGCGTATCGGGCTCTGCAAGAGCATCCAGACAGGCGATACTTCGATTCCTCCGAAGACTGATGAATCAGAGGCTTCTGTCGAAGCATCGGTACTCCTTCCTCAGGAGCCCTCTTCTCCAAAAAGAAGAATGTCTCCTCCAGAAGACTTGTCTTTTCAAGACTTCATTAGGGAAGTGGCCAGGGGCCTCTCTGTTTCAGTGGCCCCTGAACCAGAGCCTAGAGCCAAAAAATTGGATATTTTACAATATCCTAAGGCTCCTAAAGAGGCAGCTACTTTACCAATTCATGAGATCCTTTATGATCACATGTTGGGCATATGGGAGACACCTCATACTACCTCCCCCCATTCTCGCAGGTTGGACACCATGTACCGTGTTCCTCCTTGTCCTGGCTTTCATAAGACTCAGCTTCCTCACCACTCTATTGTGGTGGAGTCTGCTATGAAGAAGATAGAGTGCAAAAAGACACTCATCTAATCCTCCAGGAAGAGAATGCAGAACCTTGGATGCTTTTGGCCGGAGAATCTTCCAGGCCAATATGCTTACTGCCAGAATCAACTCCTATAGTCTCTATATTGGGATGTTTCTAAAGGAAGTTACAGATCATCTGCAAACTTTATCTCCTTTTATCTCAGAAGATAAAAGGGAGGAGTTTCTCACCTGGCTTAAACATGCCCAGGATGTTTCCAAATTCTCCAACCGTGCAGCCTTTGACTCTTTTGAGTGTGCCAGCACAGCCTCGGCTATTGCCATATGTGCACACAGACTTGCTTGGTTACAAGCTTCTGATTTGGAACCCTGGGTCCAGGATGGATTAGGAAATCTTCCTTGTACAGGTGAAAACCTTTTTGGCAAGGATTGGCAAGCAAAGGCCACTCAGATGGATGCTGAGAATTCTGCCTTAGATAGACTTTCAAAGTCTACTTCTGCTCCTGTTAGAAAAAGGTTATTCAAAAAGGCTTTCTTTCCCAAAAAAGGGAAATATTATCCTGGTTATGGTCGCCAGGTATCTTCTGCAGGTCGTTTTGCTGCAAAGTATTAGCTTTGGAGTGGAGGAGTGGCCTAATGGTTGGGGCAAAGTACTTCAGGCCGGAAGGTCGGGGGTTCAAATCCCACTAAAGGACAGCAACCTTGGGCCGGAAGGACTGAGGTTTCTAGTCCCACAAGTGCTTCTTGTGGTCTTGGGCAAGCCACTAAACCCTCCATAGCCCATGTTCCCTGTAAAATAGTTATCTCCAAGTTATAATGCCCTTTTCAATGTAATTTCAGTTTGTTCAATGTAAACCGCACTGATGCAGAATAGCGCGGTATATAAGAGAATATAAATAAACAACCTAAACAAGCCAAGCCTAAGGCTGCAAGGACTGCTACGGCCCAACAGCCTCAGCCTCCTCAGGGCCTTTGACTTACAACTAGAGAACTTGGCCTTTCTGGCTCTAGAAGAACCAGAGCCTCTCACCATTCCAGGAAGGTTAGCTCACTTTGCTCCCAGATGGGAACAAATCACAGCAGAGCAATGGACCCTCTCCATCATAAGGGAGGGGTACAAGCTTTATTTCTTAAACCTTCCTCCTCACACCATGGTGAGACAGTTCAATTCTCCAACATCTCTCCTCGACCTTCTGGGTCAGGAGATTGCTACCCTTCTTGCCCAAAGGGCAATAGAAGAAGTACCCCTTCTTCAACAGGGTTCAGGGTTCTACCCTCCCCCCCCCCTATTTTCTTATCCCAAAGAAAACAGGGGGCTACAGACCCATATTAGATCTCAGAGAATTGAACAAGTTTCTATGCAAGGAGAAATTCAAGATGATTTCTCTCGGTGCTCTCCTTCCATACCTTCAGAGTCAGGATTGGCTTTGTTCTCTAGATCTCAAGGATGCGTACACCCATGTCCTCATCCATCCAACACACAGAAGGTTCCTTCGGTTCCTTTATCAAGGGAAGCACTACCAATAGAGTGCTTCCTTTCGGTCTGGCCTCTGCTCCAAGAGTGTTCACAAAATGCATGGCAGTAATAGCTGCATTTCTACGCACTCTAGGAATATTTGTATTCCCATATCTGGATGACTGGCTCATCCGAGCTCCATCCCAGACAGAGGCCCAGGCTTCCCTAGCCTGCACAAGGCTTGTTCTTCAGTATCTGGGACTGGTAATAAACATCCCAAAATCCCATCTCACCCCTACTCAGTCACTAGAGTTCATAGGGGCCTTGCTGGATACCACAACTGCAAGGGCCTTTCTTCCCCAAGCCCGTTGCCTACGATTGGTGCAGTTAGCCTCACAAGTTTAGTTAAAGTCCCATTTAACTGCTCGAGAGATGTTACAACTGTTAGGCCACATGGCATCCACCGTGCATGTGGTTCCTTACGCTCGCCTTCACATGCGGGCAGCTCGGTGGACTCTGTCCACCCAATGGACCCAGGCATCAGGGTGCCTGTCAGACAAAATAGCAACCTCCAGTCGCCTTTTTTGGTCTCTCCAGTGGTGGAGGTCCACTCAAAACCTGTTGCTGGGGTCCCCCTTTCAACAGTTGCTACCCCACCCAAGATGAAGAGGGATTCATCTTCATTGATGCTGAATGAAAAACACATAAAGTGGAGAGTGGAGGATTTGCTGCAGTGATGTCGAAGCCCTCCGAGGCATGGCATCCAGAGCAAAGAGGGTCCAAAAAAGTGTCCCTCTGAGCAGCCCTGAAGAGAGGATAGCACAATAGCCAAGACATCAGAGGGGCAGTGATGTCCCACAGAGAGCCGAGACCAATCAACCGATACACTCAGATTCCAGGACCATCAATTGATGCTGCTGTAGCCCCAGAGCCTTCAGAGATGGCAGCACAGGAAAGGAGCGCACAATGCTGTTTACCATGCAGCAAGTCAGCACCTTGATGTCTGCTGCATCAGTACCAACAGCAGTCAAGCCTATCCTCAAAGCATCGAGAGCCTGTGCTAGAGGCATCAACATCGGGGCATGGAAGGGTCCTGACACTGGAGCCTGCTTGTCCGATATCACTATCTAGTGCGTCAAGGTCAAATACAACCGCGATTCCTAGAAAGTCATCGATGCTCCTGTAAGAGCTCCCAAAGGGCAAAGGAGTCATCTAGGCCAAGACTTGGAAGTACTTCGGCTTCCTCTCTGAGTCAGAAGGCTGGGTCACTGATGAGGAGTCTGAGGGCATCTCAGAGGAAAGATCCCCCAGAACTCCTTTCTGACCCTTCTCTTCATGAGAGAAGTCACCTCCTGAAGACATGACTTTCCAGGATTTTGTTTGGGATATGGCTAAGGCCAGGCCATCTTCTTTGGTGACTAAGGATGAGCCCAGGGCAAAAGAATTGCCCCCAAAGAAATGGTGATAGTGTCCATGCACCATATCCTTCAGAGAGTACAAATGAGGTCTAGTGATCAAGCTCGTGCCACGAGAGTGAAAAGGGGCAACAATTTTATTCCAGGTATTTCCTGATCTCCAAGAAAATTGGGGGGATTCTGTCCTATCCTAGAGATCTGAACATATATCTAGTCAGAAAAAAGATCAGGATGATTTCTCTAGATACATTACTCCCTTACCTAAAAAGAGGAGGTTGGCTATGCTCTCTGCATCTCAAGGATGCATATAGCCACATACAGATACAGCCCACTCACAGGGAAGTATCTCAGATTTTGTAGTAGGATGTAGTACTTCCAATATTGCGTTCTGCCATTTGGCCTCGTATCAGCTCCTCGTATATTTACAAAATGCCTTGCTGTGGTAGCAGCATTCCTGCGCAAGCTGGGAGCATGTGTCTTCCCCTATCTGGACGATTGGTTGATCTAGAGTGCCACACAGGAGTTGGTGAAGCAGCACGACTGATCATTCGGATGCTGGAACTTCTAGAGTTTGTAAATCCCACTTCCATCCCACCCAACAATTTGAGCTCTGCTCAACATGACTCAAGCAAGAGCTTTTCCTCCTGCATGCAGACTATCTAGACTGATAGTAATAATGCAGGAAACTCAACTGAGTCAGCAAATGTCAGCTCGCACCATATTAACATTACTGGGCCACATGCCCTCGGTAACATGTGTAACACCCTTGGCATGTCTCCTTATAAGGCGGGCTCAATGGACGCTAAGAAACCCAGTGGTCACAAGCCACAGGGAATCTCAGGCCTGTTCATTGCCAATCCTCTCATTCAGTCTGTGGTTGAACACTCAAGACAATCTGGCCAAGGGACTTTGCTTCCAAATTCTTCTGCTGCAAAAATTGATGACATTTGTGTCCAAACTAGGCTGGGAAGTTCGTCTTGATGGGTTCAGCACTCAAGGTACTTTGTCCCTCCAAGAAAGTCTCCATCAGATGAACTTTTTGGAAATAAGAGCTATTACAAACTCTCTAAAGTCTTTCAAAGATACGTTGTCCAATCAAATTGGCTCGATTCAAACCGAAAATCAAGTGGCCATGTTTTACATCAACAAAGAGGGGAGGAATGGTGAGGTATCTCCTGTGTTTGGGGACAGTCAGGTTGTGGAACTTCGCTGTCTCTCATGGGATGGACTTGAGAGCCACTTATCTACCAGGCAAACAAAATACTCTGACAGGCTGGGTCGAGCCCTTCAATCCCGTGAACGGACCCTGGATAGGGAGGTTGTAAGTTGCCTCTTTTAGGAGTGGGGCACCCCTCCCTCAGATATTTTTGTGACGCCTCAAAATGGCCAGGTGGATCAGTTACTCCATCACAAAGTGTGAGACTAGGGGACACGCAATGAAGCTACAATGTTAACCCATTTAAGACTAATAAGAAAAAATATTTTTTCACTCATCGTGTAATCAAACTCGAATTTGTTATCAGAAGATGTGGTGAAGGCTGTTAGTGCAGCTGAGTTTAAAAAAAGGTTTGGACAAGTTCCTGGAGGAAAGGTCCATAAACAATTATTAAAGAGGACCAGGCATGTAGATAGCTGGATGACTGGTGGATGTGAGGCTCTCCTGGAACATGGTTCAGAAGGATGTATCCTTGAAGGATATTAGCAAAAGAGGGAATTAGGGCATCCTGACAGAGAAGTTCCAATAAAGATAAGTTACCCAGATGCCCTTAAGTACAGCGCTGAAAGATTCCAAATTACCCCTATCAACTGATAACCATATTAATATCAATAAAATACAACCTTTAAAATGCCTGTATGCAAATACTGTAAGTCTAAAAAATCGTTATCTTTATTAATCATTTGATATACCGCTTTAGGCGTCAGGGCATCGGAGTGGTTCACAATTCATAAAGGCTGTGTAGAAAAGACACCACCCTTGTTGAGGATTCCCCTTGGGGGAACCGGCGTCTGGTCCGATTCCCTCTGTGCCTGCGCTGATGGCTGCAGAGCCTTCTGGCCTGGAGTCCAGAATGGCGACCCTGGAGCGCAGTTTGTCTGCCTTCATTGACCAGCAGCAGGCACTGTTGTCCAGCATGACTGGTTCATCCACCCCGACCACTGGGCCCTCGACATTGAAGATGTCCCCGGAGGCTGAGCCAATCCTCGAGACCCTTTGACCTTGAGTCGATCCTCTGCTGAGGTCTTGATTCGGTTCCCGCTTGACGGGGCCGCAATTGTTCCCAGCCAGTGCATTCTGCACAGCCACGGGGACTCGGACAGCAACAGGCCAGTATCTTCCCCAGAGCCTGTGGACCATCCTTCCTTAGAGTCCTCGATGGACTACTCTGAGTGCGATACCGAAGATGAGGAGTCGCCCGACACCCATCGCCACCACAATGTCCCCTTGGACTCTCGCTTTAGAGCCCTGCCGGCACAGTCTCCGCCAGAGGACACGTGGTTCCTGGACTTTGTCAAGGACAAGTCCAAGACCCCAGCGTTCCCAATGGAATCAGAGGACCCTCGGGCGGATGGGTTAGAAATCCTCCAGTACGAGGCCCCACTGAGGGAATCACTTATGGTGCCCATTCTTCCCATCCTGGAATGGCTGATGCTCCATATCTGGGAGACACTGGCATCGGTGCCGGTGGTGAGCAAGCAGTTTGACTTGATGTATCGAGTCCGCCCGAGCTTCCAAAAATTACAGCTGCCACACAACTCCATGGTGATGGAGTCGGCCATGGTCGACTGAAGAGTCAAAAGATGCACTCCTCGGTGCCCCCGGCATGGAGGTACGCATCTTGGACCCCCTTGACAGAAAGTGTTACCAGGGCTCAATGTTTATCGGCCACATTCAGGCCTGCGAGCTGTACATGGGCATGTACCTGAGAGACCTGGCAAAAGAACTTGCTGGGTTCTCAGCTGGTCTGTCGCGGCCTGTAGCAGTTCAAGAATCTGGCCAAGGCTGACTGTGAGTGCTCCAAGTTTGTTTCAGGCAGCCTGTGACTGCTTCGAGTTGGCGGCTTCAGTAGCGGCGGCAGGCATCGATGCCCGATGCCATGCTTGGCTGCAGTCATTGGTGCCCAATGCCAGGCTTGGCTACAGTCATCCAACCTCGAGCAATGGGTTTAGAACAAATTGGTCGATGTCCCATACCAAGGAGAAGAACCTCTTTGACAAGCCCATGACCGACAAAGCTGCCAAGCTGGAGACTGAGTTCATGACAAGGACCAGGCTCTCTAAAAAGACCGCTGCCCCTTCCCAACAGAAGGGCTCTGGTAAAAAGCCCTTCTAACCGAGGAAAGGGGCTGCATACAGAAACTAGCCAACTTTTCAGGCCTCCCCGGCTCCCCAGCAGGGTCAGCAGACCAAGGGACATGGGCATTACCCTAGTAAGCAGAAGGCTCCCAAACCCAAGACGTCTGCACCGGCCCAGCCAGGTAGGAGCTTTTGATTCCTTGGGCATAGCCTCTCTACCCTAAGGAGGGCAGCAGCCACAGGGCAATGTCTGATCCACTATGCCCAAAGGTGGTTAACCATCACCACAGATTCCTGGGCACTTCGGGTGATTAAGGAGGGCTACCTCCTCCATCTGACTCAGAAACCTCCCCCTTATTTTCCGGGAGAGCCCCTGAGGTCTCCCATTCACTGGGACATTCTACTGAAGGAGCTTACAGGTCTTCTCGAGGACAAAGCAGTGGAACCAGTGCCCCACCATCTCAAGGGCAAGGGGTTCTACTCTAGATACTTCCTCGTGCCAAAAAAGGACAGGAGACCTAAGACCTATCCTCGACCTGCGCAACCTCAACAAATTCCTGTTGAGGGAGAAGTTCAAGATGCTATCCCTTGGAACATTGCTGCCCTACCTCTAGCGGGGAGATTGGCTATGCTCCTTGGATCTGAAGGATGTCTATACCCACATCCTCATTCACCCCAACCACAGGCAGTATCTGTGATTCATGGTGGGGGGCGGACACTATCAGTACAGAGTGTTGACTTGGCCTCCGCCCCAAGGGTCTTCACAAAATGTCTGGCAGTTGTTGCCACCTTCCTTGGGTCTTTGTCTTCCCCTACCTGGACGACTGGCTTATAAAGGGAGGCATGGCCTCAGAGTGCAGCAGGCGACTGCGCTGACCATCCAGGTCCTGCAACACTTGTGGTTTGTGATAAACTACCCCAAGTCCCACCACCTTCCAACACAATGTTTGGAGTTCATAGGGGCAAGACTGGACACCTTCCAGGCAAAGGCCTTCCTGCCCGGAGACCGAGCCAACTGTCTCAGGGCCCTGGCACTGGACATACAGCACTGTCCCTCGGTGCCTGCTCTGCTGCTCCTGCACCTACTTGGGCACATGGCCTCCATGGTCCACATCCACCCAGACGCCCACCTCCACATGAGGGCCACGCAGTGGTGCCTCCAGGACAAAGTCTCAGTGACCCGCCAGTTGGCAGACTCTGACCTGGTGGCAAATTCCCCAATACTTCGAGGCAGGGATGCCTTTTCAAGCCCCAAGCTCCTTAAGGTTCCTCACCATGGATGCCTCTCTGCTCGGCTGGTGAGCCCACTGCAAGGAACTTTGCACCCAGAGCAGCTGGTCGCAGGATGAGAGCAACCAGCAGATCAACCTCCTAGATCTACAGGCGATATACATAGCCCTCCGAGCTTTTTGCCACATCTACGTCACCAGTTGGTGTTGGTCCAGACAGACAACCAGGTGTCGATGTTCTATGTGAACAAACAGGGGTGCACGGAGTCTCGTTCCCTCAGCTGAGAAGCAGTGGTCCTCTGCTCCTACGCAGTCCATCAGGTTATATTCCTGCGGGCAGTATACCTGCCAGGCTAGAACAACTTACTGGCCGACAGGTAGAGCAGGGTCCTCCAGTCGCATGAGTGGCAGCTGGACCCCAGTGTTGCTGACTGGCTCTTCCAGCTCTGGGGGTGGGGGGGGATCCTGTGATGGACCTGTTCGCCAGCCCGGACAACTACCAGTTGCCTTGCTTCTGTTCCTGGCAGGCCCATCCCTCCAGGGTGTCAGCAGACATGTTCCTCGTCTCATGGTCGGAGGGCCTCATGTATGCCTTCCCTCCCATGCCGCTAATTGCCAAGACACTGTTCAGGACCTCCGTGACGAGGCCTCGCTCATCCTGATAGCCCCTCAAAGGCCCAGGCAACCATGGTTCCTGCTACTCCTCCAGCTATCGGTGGAGACTCCCATCCCATTGGGGAACTCTCCAGGGCTCCTGTCTCAGGAAAGGGACTCTCTTCTGCACCCCAACTTGGGGTTCCTGTCACTGATGGTGTGGCTGCTGAAAGGGTGACCTTAGCCCCTTTCAACTTCTCGAGTGAGGTAGAGATCCTGCTGGCCTTTTCGTAAGGCTTCCACTAGGAAAGCTTATGCTCTCAAATGGTGCAGGTTTTCAACTTGGTATGCAGAGCACAGGACTGACCCGTTCTGTCGAGTGAAACTGGTGCTAAGGTACCTTCTCCACTTCTCGCAATCTGGGCTTAAATCAAGGGTGCACCTCAGTGCTCTGGCAGCGCACCACCACCCAGTGGATGGCAAACCTCTCTGTCCAGCAACTGGTGACCACCTTCCTAAGGGGTCTGCTCTTATCAAAGCCCCCAGTTTGCCCTCTGGCAACTGAGTGGGACCTCACTGTGGTGTTGGGGCAGCTCACTCGCCCACCCTTTAAGCCTCTGGCTACCCTCCGCCTACGATATCTGTTGTGGAAGGTGGCGTTTTTTGGTCGTGCTCACCTCCGCTCGCAGAGTCAGTGAGCTTCAGGCCTTAGTGGCGGAGGCGCCATAATACCAGGTTCTACAGGTATATGGCAGGTATATGGCTCCGCGCACACCCTAAATTTCTTCCGAAGGTGATAGCATCCTTCCACCTCAACCAAGAGATGGTACTTCCCATCTTCTTCCCAAGACCTCACACCAATAGGGTTGAGACGGTTCTTCACACTTTGGACTGTAAGAGGGCCTTGTCCTACATCCAATGTACTGGGGCCACCACAAAGCTGCTCAGCTTTTCGTCTTAGACGATTCCAATCTTCTGGGGGGAGGCGGTGACCAAAGTACACTATCTACCTTGGTGGCGGACTGTATTGCCCTCGCCTATGAGCAGGCGGGGCTCCCACTGGAAGGCCGTGTCAGGGCCATGGCGGCCTCAGTGGCAAACGTACGCTCCGTCCCCATGGTGGACATCTACCAGGCTGTCACATGGTCTTCAGTCCATACCTTCGCAGCCCATTATTGCCTGGAAAGGGAGTCCCGACAGGACAGTGCCTTCGGCAGGCTGTACTCTGTAATCTTTTCGGGGTTTAGGCATCTCCTACCCTCCAACCCTTCTGTGTTCAGGCCTCTGGAGTGCTGGTTTCCATCGGACACTGGTCCTACTGTAGTTTGTAGCCATGGACTCAATTGCTGTTGCTCATGTCTCCCTTTGAGGGTGACCATGTTTAGTTTGCTATGGGCTTTTTGTAGCTGGGGAGTCCTGTCTGTGAGGACTGACTTCCTGCTTGTTCCCGGAGAAAAGCGTAATTACTCACCTGTAACAGGTGTTCTTTGGGGACAGCAGGACTTGGTCCTTGTAACCCTCCCTCCTCCCCTTGGAGTTGCTTCTTTACCATCTTTTCTTTTTTGCCGTCTTTTAGTTAAATCATCTGACTGAGCAAGATGGCACCCTTGGGTAGGAAGGGGACCAGGCATGTGTGGTAGCATCTCCCAAAGGCTTTCTTTGAAAGCTAGGGGGATGCTTCCGTGAGGGCTCTGTCGATGCCAGTGTCACCCGTATGTGAGAACTGATTCCTGCTGTCCCCGGAAAACACCTGTGACAGGTGAGTAACTACGCTTTACCGCCCTTACACATTAAGCTGGGTCTAATGAATATTTTGTCAAGGCCAAGGCAGCTTTCAAGTATCTCAGTGGGAAATTTCCAAGACTAAGTGAAGCTAGGATAAAGGAAGATGTCTTTGGTACTTGGATTCGTAAACTTCAAGATGATGCATTTAACCTTGTACTACGTGGCAAAGAGAGGATGGCAAAGAAAGCCTTCCAGTTAGTGGCAACAAATTTTCTTGGAAACAACAAGGCAGACAACTACATAGAGTTGGTGGGGAAAACTCCCCAATGCATTAAAGTTGCTTGCGCTCTCATGTTTATTTTTTTTCCCACTGAATTGTGGAGCAGTGAACAATTAGAATGGCGAATGGTTTCACCAGGAAATTGCAGCAATGGAGAAAATATATCGAGGCAAAAGGAGCCTGTCAATGCTTGCAGACTATTGCTGGACACTGACAAGAAGACAAGAAACAGAATACAAGAGCAAGCCAAGAAATGCAGAGTAGACACTAAGGTTTAACATGAATACTAATGCATACAGTCATTGTTCCAAGGGTTGCAGAGCAGAGATGGCATCCATCTGTCCAAGAAAGGTCAACGCATCTTTGCTAGTAGACTGGCTAATCTACTGAAGAGGGTTTTAAACTAGATTTGTTGGGGATGGGTGAAGAAAGCCCCCAGGTAAGTGAAAGCCCCCAGGTAGGTGATACATTAAATACCTTTATGGAAATGGGTAACAGGGGTAACATATGGAAAGCAGTGTGTATTAATGCCCGTAGCATGGGAAATAAGATCCCTGAAGTTGAAGCTTTGGTGGGAGTGGTTGACTTGGTTTTAGTGGCAGTTACAGAAACATGGTTCACAGAAAACCATGACTGGGATGTAACTATACCTGGCTATACTTCATCCAGAAAGGACAGAGTAGGAAGAAGGGGAGGAGGAGTGGCACTATATGTAAAAACTACTATTAAAGCTTTGGAATTACAGAGCTTAAAAGGGAGAGAGGAGGCATTGTGGGTTAAACTAGAAAGAGGGAAAGAGAAATCTATTTGCATTGGTGTGATATACAGACCTCCCTCACAAGAGGAAGATGTGGACAGAGTTAATTGAAGACATACGCAGCATTGCTAGGAAAGGGGAAGTGCTACTGCTAGGAGATTTCAATATGCCAGATGTTGATTGGCACATTCCTGCTGCAGTATCTAGAAGTAAGGAGATCCTGGATTCTCTACAGGGAGAACTATTCAGGCAATTGGTAACAGACCCCACACGTGAAGGGGCCATACTGGACTTGGTGCTTACCAATGGTGAAAGTGTTTCTGATGTTGTAGTGGGAGATCATTTTGCATCCAGTGACCACCAGATGGTGTGGTTCAGTATTAGGACTAGGGCTGTTAGAATCCATTCCAAGGTGAAGATCTTAGACTTTAGGAAGACTAACTTTGCGAAGATGGGCCAATACCTCAGGGAGTCGTTAGTGGGATGGGAACAGCTGGGGGATGTAGAAAAACAGTGGGCAAAACTGAAAGGGGGTATTTTAAAGGCAACCAACCTTTTTGTTAAAATGGTAAATAAAGGCAAAAGGAACAGGAGACCGCTATGGGTTTCGAAGGAAGTAGCTGAAAAAGTGAAGAAAAAGAGGGAGGCCTTCATGAAATACAAGAGATCACAGAGAGAGGAAGACAGGCATCTGTATTTGGAAAAACTTAGAGAAGCTAGCAAAGTAGTCAAGAAGGCAAAGATTCAAAAGGAGGAGGAAATAGCCAATGCAATAAAATGGGGGGATAAGACATTTTTCAGATATATTAGTGAGAAGAGGAAGGGCAAAAGTGGTATTGTCAGACTCAAGGGTGCAGGGGGTGAATATGTAGAAGCTGATAAGGATAAAGCGGAATTGCTTAACAAATATTTTTGTTCTGTGTTCACAGATGAAGAACCAGGAGCAGGACCTCAGAAAACACCCACAAATAAGAACAGAAGCGAGGGACATCTTGAACAATTTTCAGAAGACTGTGTTCGTGAGAAACTAGCTCAACTTAAAGTAGACAAAGCGATGGGACCGGATGGGATACACCCTAGAATACTGAGGGAACTTGGGGACGTTCTAGCAACTCCACTGACTGACCTTTTCAATGCCTCGTTGGAGTCGGAAGTGGTGCCAAAGGACTGGAGAGAGGCTCATGTGGTGCCTTTACACAAAAGCGGAAGTAAGGATGTGGTTGAAAACTACAGGCCGGTTAGTTTAACTTCGGTGGTGAGTAAATTATTGGAAACGCTGCTGAAAGAGAAAATAGTGAGGTTTCTGGAGTCCGGCGGATTACAGGATCCGAGGCAGCATGGATTCACCAGAGGCAGGTCTTGTCAGACAAATCTGATCGATTTCTTTGACTGGGTGACCAAGGAGTTGGACCGAGGGAGAGCTCTAGATGTGGTGTATTTAGATTTCAGTAAAGCCTTTGACACTGTTCCTCACAGGCGACTTATAAACAAACTGAGCACCCTAGGGATGGACCCTAAAGTTACTGCTTGGGTTAGAAATTGGTTGTGTGGGAGGCGACAAAGAGTACAAGTAAATGGAGCTCACTCTGAGGAGAAGGATGTTACCAGTGGTGTGCCCCAGGGATCTGTCCTTGGTCCGATTCTTTTTAACATCTTTGTTAGTGATATAGCGGAAGGGCTGTCGGGTAAGGTTTGCCTCTTTGCGGATGATACCAAAATCTGCAATAGAGTAGACACCCAGGAAGGTGTAGATAACATGAGGAGGGATCTAGCTAAGCTTGAAGAATGGTCTAGAATTTGGCAGCTGGGATTTAATGTTAAAAAATGTAAGATCATGCATTTGGGCTGCAGCAATCCAAGGGAGCAATACAGTATAGGAGGTGAAGTACTTTTGTCCACTAAAGAAGAGCGGGACCTAGGCGTGGTTGTGTCTGATCTTAAAGTAGCTAAACAGGTAGAAAAGGCGACGGCAAAAGCTAGAAGGATGCTTGGGTGCATACGGAGAGGAATGGCTAGCAGAAAAAAGGTGATAATGCCTCTGTATAAGTCTTTGGTGCGACCTCATTTGGAGTATGGTGTGCAATTCTGGAGACCGCACCTTCAAAAGGATGTGAACAGGATGGAGTCGGTGCAGAGGGTTGCTACTAAAATGATTAATGGGCTTCATTATAAAGCATATGAGGACAGACTTAAGGATCTTAATATGTACACCTTAGAGGAAAGGCGGGATAGAGGTGATATGATTGAGATGTTTAAATACCTCCGTGGCATAAATGTTCAGGGAGAGAGCCTCTTTCAATTGAAAGCAAGTTCTGCTACGAGGGGACATGGGTTGAGGGTGAAGGGAGATAGATTCAGGAGTGATATGCGGAAATATTTCTTTACGGAAAGAGTAGTGGATCCGTGGAATAGTCTCCCAGTGGAGGTGGTAGAGATGAGGACAGTAACTGAATTCAAAAAAGCATGGGACCAACACAGAGGATCTCTAAAGGTAAAAAGTGGACTGTTGTAGTTATGGAAGGACAGACTAGATGGGCCTTGTGGTCTTTTTCTGTCATCATGTTTCTATGTTTCTATTTCTTGCTTTGTTTCATACTAACTTTTTAAATAAATTGTATTTAAATAATAATTTGGCTGATTTTTAAACTTTTAAACAAAAACAGGCAAAATATAATCAAGGTCATATATGTGGCAACTATAATATGTTACTATGTATAAACACATGAAAAGACCTAGGTTTATAATTTGTGATTTAAAACTCTACTATCAACATGCTATATATATATATAGTATGTTGATAGAGTTTTAAATCACAAATTATAAACCTAGGTCTTTTCATGTGTTTATAGTTGCCACATATATTTACTGCCACTGCCATTCACAGATGTGTTTGAACAGCTTGCAAAACTGAAAGTAGACAAGGCCATAGGACCGGATGGGATACATCCCAGGATACGGAGGGAGCTCAGAGAGGTTATTGCAGCGCCTTCAAATGATAATTTTAATAGATCCTTGGAGACAGGAGAAGTTCTACAGGACTGGAGAAGGGCTGATGTGGTACCTCTTCACAAAAGTGTCATTATGGAAGAAGTGACAAACTACAGGCTGGTAAGCCTTACCTTGGTGGCAGGAAAAGTAAAGGAGGCATGCCTGAAAGAGAATAGTGGACTTTCTCAAAACCAATAGGTTGTATGAGCCAAGGCAACATGGTTTTACCAAAGGACGATCATGCCATACAAATCTGATTGAGTTCTTTGACTGGGTGACCAGAGAACTAGATCCAAGGGCATGTGTTGGATATGATCTATCTCAATTTCAGCAAAGTCTTTGATACTGTTCTTCACAGAAGCCGGAATAGCCTGGGGATGGGTCCCAGGTGTGAACTGGATCAGAAATTGGTTGACTGACAGACGACAGAAGGTGATGGTAAACAGAACTCACTCTGAAAGGAAGGTGATTAGTGACATGGCCAAGGGATCGGTCCTGTTCAATGTATTTGTGAGTGATATTGCTGAATGACTGAATGGCAAAGTCTTTTTGCAGATGACATGAAAATTTGCAACAGAGTAGACTCCTGAGAGGGTGGATAACATGAGGAAAGATCTGATAAAGCTGAAAGAATGGTCAAATACTTGGCAGTTGAGATTTAATGTGAAGAAGTGCAGTGTCCTGAATTTGGGATGCAGAAAGCCAAGGGATTTGTATGCGATAGGGGGTGAGAAGTTGTGCACGGACCAGGAGAAGGACCTTGGAGTGATTGTTTCTGAGGATCTCAAGGTGGCCAAAGCCAGAAGGATGCTGGGTTGCATACAGAAAGAAATTACCATCAGAAAGGAGGAGGTACTAATGCCACTGTACAAGTTGCTGGTGAGGACTCGCATGGAATATTGTGTTCAGTTTTGGAGAACATATCTCGCAAAGGATATAAAGACTGGAAACGGTTCAAGGAAGGCAATCAAAATGATTTGGAGCCTGCGCTATAAGACTTATGAGAAGAGACTTGAAGACCTATATATGTATACACTAGAGGACAGGAGAGACTGGGGAGATATGATACAGATCTTTTATATTTATGCAAGCTTTACATATAATCCAAGAATACACTTGTACAGAAACTGGGAAATGATTGCAAACATTTGAGCAAATGAAACAGAGGAATCAGTACAATCAATCCCATTCTAGCCTACAAAAATAAGGGATCCAAGTTAGGAAAATCATAACCAAATATGTGAAGCTAATCAAAGTAAGCGCAGATAACACAGCGAACAACCAAATCATCTCACAGTGGATCTACTATAGAGGCCCAGAGAGATTTTCAAGGCAGCGAGCGTTGATGAAGGCAAGCAGCTGGGAAGATTCATAAAATGCATAGGAATTAGACGACTGCTTAACCAAGCATTTGCAAGGATATCTCAAAAAGAAAAGTGCTCCAAGCTACTGAACTCCAGGACGCAAAAGAAGAAATTCACGTCTCCTTCACTACATATCCCGAGCCACATCCAGAAACATACAAAGAGTCCCTTAAACCTCAGCTTCATTTTCTTGAAGAAAACCTTCATCAACCACTCCTTATCAGATAGCAGGGCAAGAGTTACAAAGAGTGTAGCAGAAGAAATAACTTCCTCTTGAGAATCTTCCAACATCGCAATCAGATTAATAGCATCAACCTGCCCCAACCAGATATAGCTACAGTTGAAGTGGATTTCATCAGTGGTGGAAGTGACTCTGCTGGAACCCACAGAATATCAGTCAAATATAACTGAAACATATCCCTAGCCAAAACCAAAGAGGATCTGGGGAAATTAACCAATCTCAAATTAGCAACTCTAACCAAGTTTTCCAATGTCCTCAACTTCCCTTTTAAAGCAAGAGAGTCTTTGATAAAGGAATCTGAGCGGGCTTCTAATATGTTAAGCTGAGACTGAACCGCCCCAACAGAGTTTTGCAGAGAAAGTATCATCTCCAGGAACAAGCAGGAATGTAGTCATCAGATATGGGTATCGTCGGTACCGACGGAGCCCGTGCGGGAACGCTTCCCAGCGTCCAATCAGAACGCTTTTGGGAGCATCCCACAGCGCCTGCGTGCTGCCTTCCCGCCTTTCCCAACTGCCTCTCTCCAGTTCTTTTTCCGCGGAGCCAGCAGGTCGTGTTCCTGTCACCGCAGAAGAATTTCTTTTTTCTTTCTTTTTGTGGTCACGTCTGCCTTCCATGCTCTACCGGTACCGCCGGTCTTTCTTTTCTTATTTCTGTAAAAAAAAAAAAAGTATTTTCTTTTTTTCTTCAGGTGCACGCGCCTTTTTTGGGCCTTAGGCCCAAAAACATTTTCCTTAACATGGAAAAACCTGCCTCAGGTTTTAAAAAGTGCACCAAGTGTGGCGGTACCATTTCCGTCACTGACACCCATGAATGGTGTTTAAAATGTTTAGGTCCTGACCACTCCATCACGGATTGTGTGTCCTGTTCTATGATGTCTAAAAGAGGTCGGCAGAACCGAGCTGCCAAGCTCAGTACCCTGTTTCCCTCTGATGTGGCTTTGGTGGCATCAACGTCTTCCAGGGCTGCTTCTTCCTCCCGTGGATCTCAGGTAACTAAACATAAATCCAGCTGGTCCTCGAAGGGTAGATCTCCTTCTAAGCATCGAGATGCCTCTGACGTTGCCCTCAAGGATTCTGCACTGGCAAAATTACCCCGTCGGGAGGCTTCGGCTTCCAAAGCATTATCGGGGTTCCAGGATGTTCTCGATGGCTCGGCCTCGACAGATCTCCTGGTGCCAAGCTCTAGGGTACCAGTGGTCTCCACCGGTACCAACATCCAGGCATTGGCGGCGTCCATGGACCAGAGAATTGACTATGGAACACAGTCTGGCGGCTTTCCTTGCGGCATGGACGCCCTTGGTACCACGACAGACAACTCCACCGGTACCGGCATCGGTACTGGTACCGATAGCATCGGTGTCTGCTCTGCCAGTACGCTGTCTTCCGATGCCCTCCGGTACCGATTCTCCGGTACCGGTTATTCCCGGTACCAACCTTGGTCGATACGAGTATCGGGCTCTACAGGAGCATCCGGACAGACGATACTTCGAGTCCTCAGAGAATCTGAGGATTCTGAAAGTTCTGTTGATGCAGCGATGCTTCTTCCAGAGGAATCCTTCTCCCCTAAATGCAGGATGTCTCCTCCAGAGGACATGTCCTTCCAAGACTTCATCAGGGAGGTGACTCGGGGCCTGTCCATTACTGTGGCCCCTGAAACAGAGCCAAGGGCCAAGGAGTTGGAAATTTTACAATATCCCAAAACTCCTAAGGAGGCAGCTACCTTACCCATTCATGAGATTCTGTATGATCTCATGTTGCGGATGTGGGAAACACCTCTTACCACCTCTCCTCATTCTCGTAGATTGGATACTATGTATCGAGTCCCTCCTTGTCCTGGGTTCCATAAGACTCAGCTTCCTCACCACTCTATTGTGGTGGAGTCAGCAGTGAGAAGGATCAGAAGTACAAAGAGACATGCCTCTAATCCTCCAGGACGTGAGTGCAGAACCCTGGATGCTTTTGGATGTAGAGTCTTCCAAGCTCCATGCTTGCTTGCAAGAATCATTTCCTATAGTCTCTACATGGGAATGTTCCTAAAGGAGGTCACAGATAATTTACAGACTAAGTCCTTTCATTTCTGAGGATAAAAGACAGGACTTTCTCACTTGGGTCAAACATGCCCAAGATGTTTCTAAATTCTCCAACCGTGCAGCCTTTGACTGCTTTGAGTGTATAAGCAGAACCTCAGCTATCGCCATAGGTGCACGTAGAATTGCTTGGCTCCAGGCATCTGATTTAGAGCTCTGGGTACAAGATAAATTGGGAAATATCCCTTGTACTGGTGAGAACCTGTTTGGTAAAGATTGGCAGGAAAAAGCCATTGAAATAGATGCTGAAAATTCCACCTTGGATAGACTATCCCCTCCTTCCTCGCTCACCAATCCCCCCCTCCCCCTGCCCCTCTCTTCCTCTTTCCACTAATATTTCCTTTACCCGTCGTATTACATCAGAAACCCCCCAACATTTTCCCCCTGCTCCCAGCCGATTTTCCTCTCTTCTCCCCTTCCTCACAGGCTTCCGTTTGGTCCTCCTCCCTTTCATCCGCCTTAGACCTTATTGCACCTCTGCGCCCCCGGTCATCTGCCCCCCGTCCTTCCCAGCCCTGGTTCCACCCTGGTCTCTTTCTTCTCCGATCCCAGCTCCGTCGTGCAGAATGCTGATGGCGCAAGGTCCCTTCCCCACTCACTCTTTCTCATTTCCGCTCTGCTCACTCCTACTACAGAACCCAGGTACACAAAGCTAAGCAGACCTACTATTCTACCGCAATCTCCTCCGCTCCTAACCTGACCCGCCATCTTTATTCCGTCCTCCGCTCCCTTACCTCACTTCAGTCTCACTCTTCCCTTTCCCCTCCTGCCCCGTCACCTACCTCCTCTCAATTAGCGACCTATTTTAGCTCCAAGGTCTCTGAAATTCTCTTCCTCTTTATCCTCCTATCTCCAGTCCCCCCCATGCTCTCCTCCCCCCCCTCTCTCCCAACTCTCCCACACCTGACACTCTTTCCATCCGCTCACCTCTTCAGAGCTCCTCACAGTTCTCTCCTCCTCTAAGAAAACTTCCTGTACCCTTGATCCCATCCCATCTTCTTGGCTGCTCATCCCCTCCCTGGCCCTCCTCCCCCCAGCTCTCACTCTAATCAACACCAGTTTTTTCTCCGGTGTTTTCCCTCAACCATGGAAGTATGCCTTGGTTCGCCCTATCCTAAAAAAGCCCTTACTTGACCCACTTGTTCCTGCACACTATCGTCCCGTCTCTAATCTTCCATTCCTATCAAAGATCCTCGAGAAAGTTGTCTCTTCCCAGCTCTCCTCCTATCTTGATTCCACACACTTTCTGCACCCACGTCAATCTGGCTTCCGACCCGGTCACAGCGTTGAAACCGTTCTCCTGGGTTTTCTTAATGAACTCCACTCTGCTCACGACCGGGGTGACCTCTCGGTGGCGGTTTCCGTTGACCTTTCAGCCGCTTTCGATCTTGTTGATCATTCCCTTCTTCTAGCTCGCCTTCGTGAAGCGGGATTATGTAGCACAGTCCTTCACTGGTTTCACTCCTTTCTTTACTCCCGGTCCTTCTCTGTCCACTCTTCCTCCTCTACTCCCTCCGAGCCCACTCCTCTTCTTTGTGGGGTCCCCCAAGGCTCAGTATTAGCTCCCCTCCTCTTCAATATCTTTCTCACGCCTCTTGCCCTCCTAGTTCAACAGCACGGGATATCTGCCTATTACTATGCCGATTTACTTCTCCTCTACCACACCTCCCCCGTTTCACCTGACCTCTCTCCTCTCGACACTTGTCTTACCGCTGTTGCTAACTGGCTCACTACTCACTGTTTGCATCTCAACCTCACCAAGACCCTTGCCATGTGGTTCACCCGCGATGCCTCCCCGCCCACACTTTCCCCCTCTTTTTCTGGCTCACCAGTTCCTATAGTCTCCTCCTTTCGCTACCTTGGTGTTCTCTTTGACCCTGCTCTAACTTTCTGTGATCATGTTGCACATATCTCACAACTTTCCTTCTTCCATCTCCGCCAAATTCGGGCTATCAGACCTTTCCTCTCTGTCAGCTCTCACCACTCTCCTCCTCTCTCTCGTCATGTCCCGCCTTGACTTCTGTAACTCTGTCCTAGCTGGCCTTCCTAATGTTCACCTCCGTCGCCTCCAACTTATATAGATTACCGCAGCCCGTTTACTCTCTCACTCCTCCATCCGCGATCACGTCACACCTCTCCTTATCCATCTGCACTGGTTACCCATCAAATTCCGTATCCACTATAAAATCCTGGTACTCCTTCACCGCGTTATTCACACCCACACACCTCAGTATTTGTCTAATCTTGTACGCCTACATGCCCCCGCTCGCTCTCTCTCCGTTCTTTCCACCTCAAGCGCCTCTACCTCCCCTCACCCTCTGCTGCTCGGCTCCAGTCCACCCGCTCCTCTGCATTTTTCTTCCTGGCCCCCGCTCTGTGGAACTCCCTGCCTTCCTCCATCCGACTTGAATCCGAACACCCTACTTTTAAGAAACACCTCAAGACTCACCTCTTCGCCCGTGCCTTCGACCTGCCCGACCCTTTTGTGTGACCCCCTTTCTCTGTCCCCCGTCCCCTCCCCATCCAGTCTTGTTGTATGACTCTGCCTGTTTGCTTTCCTGTCTCATATTGTAATTTCCTTTCCTTTCTGAGCCTGTTTTTACTATGTAAACCGCTGTGATGTATTTTCCTCAGCGGTATATCAAGTTCAATAAACATAAACATAAACACTGCTGATTCTGTTAGAAAGAGGTGGTTCAAGAAAACATCTTTTTCTAAAAAAAAAAAAAAGATTTTATCCTGCTTATGGTCAGCAGGCATCTTCTGCAGGTCAGTTTTCAAGCAAACGTCAGCAACCACCCAAACAGAAGAAAGCAAAGGCTGCTAGGCCTCCACCGGCCCAGCAGCCTCAGCCTCCTCAGGGCCTTTGACTTTCAGCTAGAGAACTTAGCCTTTCTGGTTCTGGAGGGACCAGAACCGTCCACCATTCCAGGACGGTTATGTCATTTTGCCCCCAGATGGGGGCAAATAACAGCAGAGCATTGGACACTCTTCATCATAAAGGAGGGGTACAAACTTCATTTTTCAAGCATGCCCCCTCACACAATAGTGAAGCAGTTCAATTCTCCGACCTCTCTCATCGACCTGTTAGGTCAGGAGGTTGCCATCCTTCTTGCCCAAGGGGCAATAGAAGAAGTGCCTCTTCATCAACAGGGCACAGGGTTCTATTCCCCTTATTTTCTTATTCCAAAGAAAACAGGGGGTTACAGACCTATCTTAGATCTCAGAGAATTGAACAAATTCCTTGTCAAGGAGAAATTCAAAATTATTTCTCTCGGATCTCTGCTACCATACCTTCAGAGTCAGGATTGGCTTTGTTCTCTAGATCTCAAGGATGCGTACACCCATGTCCTCATCCATCCAACCCACAGAAGGTTCCTTCAGTTCCTTTTTCAAGGAAAGCACTACCAATACAGGGTACTTCCTTTTCGTCTGGCCTCAGCACCAAGGGTGTTCACGAAATGCATGGCTGTGGTAGCAGCACTTCTCCGCACTCTAGGAATATTCGTCTTCCCTTACTTGGACGACTGGCTCATTTGAGCTCCAACACAGTCAGAGGCCAAGACTTCTCTATCCTGCACAATGCGTATCCTTCAGTATTTAGGACTGGTAATAAACATCCCAAAATCCAGTCTAACTCCCACTCAGTCTTTAGAGTTTATAGGAGCTTTCCTGGATACCACAAGGGCAAGGGCCTATCTCCCCCAGGCCCGTTGCCTTCGCTTGGTGCAGTTAGCAGCCCCATCTCACTGCTCGAGAAATGTTGCAATTACTAGGCCACATGGCATCCACCGTGCATGTGGTTCCGTATGCTCGACTCCACATGAGGGCAGCTCAGTGGACTTTATCCACCCAATGGACCCAGGCATCAGGGTGCCTGTCAGACAAAATAGCAAACACAAGTCGCCTCATTTTGTCCCTCCAATGGTGGAGGTCCACTCAAAACCTGTTGCTGGGGTGCCCCTTTCAACAACCCTTACCCCAAGCAACTCTCACAACAGATGCTTCTCCAAAGGGTTGGGGAGCTCATCTGCAAGACTTCTCCACCCAGGGCACCTAGTCTCTGCAAGAAAGTTGTCTACATATCAATCTCTTGTAACTCAGAGCAATTTTCCTAGCACTGCGAGTGTTCCACTCCCTGCTCAGCTACAAGACAGTCCTCATTCATACGGACAATCAAGTAGCCATGTTCTATGTGAACAAGCAGGGGGGAACGGGCTCTCTGTCGCTTTGCAACGAAGCTTTGCGACTATGGGCCCTTGCCAGAGAGCATCAGATTCAACTGCTAGAAGTATATCTTCCAGGCATTCAAAACTCTTCGGCGGACAGACTCAGTTGAGTTCTGCTTCTACACGAGTGGTCTCTGCATGCAGACTAGGTGACAGGATATTTTAACTTTGGGGAACCCCGGACATAGACCTCTTTGCAAGTCTGTGGAATGCCAAACATCCCCGGTTCTGTTCCAGAATTCCGGCTCAGGGGGCTCAGGCCAGGGATGTTTTCCTCCTTTACTGGTGTCAAGACTTCCTGTATGCCTTTCCACCCATTCCACTAATTCCCAAAACCCTCTTCAAGCTTCAGAGAGACAGAGGCCACATGATTCTCATAGCACCACATTGGCCACGGCAAATGTGGTACCCTCTGCTTCTACATTTCTCTCAAGCTCCCTCCCTGGAGTTAGGGTTTGCTCCACATCTCCTATCTCAGGAGAACGGAATGTTATGGCATCCCAATCCCCAGTCTCTGCATCTCAGGGCTTGGTTGCTGAAGGCCTAGATCTCCAAGATCTTAATCTTTCTCAGCAAGTGAAAGATATTCTTTATGCTTCCAGAAAACCTTCCACTAGATGCTCTTATGCTTTTAAGTGGAAAAGGTTTACTATTTGGTTAACCCCCTTGCAATACCTCTGCAATCTTTGCTGGAGTATCTCCTCCATTTATCTAATGCAGGCCTTAAGACAAATTCAGTAAGAGTCCATTTTGAGTGCTATTGCAGCTTCTCTTAAACCTCTAAATGGACAGCCTATTTCCTCTCATCCTCTTATAGAAAGATTTATGAGAGGCCTCCTTCTAACTAAGCCTCCCATTAGACTACCTCCGGTGGCATGGGACTTAAACCTGGTTCTTGGGGAGCTCATGAAGCCACCTTTCGAACCTTTAGCTGCCACCTCCTTAAAATTCCTTTCTTGGAAGGTTATCTTTCTCATTGCAATCACATCAGCACGCCGCATTAGTGAGTTGCAAGCGCTAGTAGCTAATCCACCTTATACAAGGTTCCATCATGACAAGGTAGTCCTTAGGACTCATCCACACTTTATGCCTAAGATGGTCTCGCCTTTTCATCTAAACCAAGAGGTGTACCTACCTGTCTTTTTTCCAGGACCTCATGCATCAAATGCAGGAAGGAATCTTCATACCTTGGACTGTAAAAGAGCTCTAGTTTTTTACTTACGAAGAACACAGCAACATAGAAAGTCCACTCTGTTGCTTTTGATCCTTCTCATTTGGGACTTCCAGTCTCCAAGAGAACACTATCTAACTGGATTGCTCAGTGTATTTCCTTCGCCTGTCAGAGTAAGAACCTTTCTCTGGAGGGCCATGTCACAGCTCACAATGTGAGAGCCATGGCAGCCTCAATGGCTCATCTGCACTCTGTGTCTATTGAAGACATCTGTCGAGCAGCCACTTGGGCCTCGGTTCATACCTTTACAGCCCATTACTGCTTGGACAAGGACTCCCACCGGGATGCCTTGTTTGGTCAGGCTGTTCTCAAACACCTGTTCCATACCTAATCAACTCCTACCCACTATCCCTGGTAGGATGCCAGAGATCCATGGGGGAAGTGGAGCCCTTTTCAGGGACACACAACTTCTGGGGTCTCTCCCTGGCACCTAAAGCTAGGGAGTCCCCATATGTGATGACTACATTCCTGCTTGTTCCTGGAGATAGCGTAGTTACTCACCTGTAACAGGTGATCTCCGGAAACAGCAGGAATTTAGTCCTCACAACCCACCCACCTCCCCTAAGAGTTGTATCTCTCTTATCTCTTGCCTTTCTCTCTCTCTCTCTTTGTCTCAGCTTTAAAACTCAACTGGAGAGAGGCATTTGGGAAGGGCGGGAAGGCAGCACGCAGGCGCTGTGGGATGCTCCCAAAAGCGTTCTGATTGGACGCTGGTGAGCGTTCCCGTGCGGGCTCAGTCGGTACCGACGATACCCATATGTGAGGACTAAATTCCTGCTGTTCCCGGAGATCACCTGTTACAGGTGAGTAACTATGCTTTCCCAACATTTTCCTCTATAGCCACAGAATTCCTCTGCACCACCTGAGTCAAAGCGCGAATACTTGGGGCACCAAGGCCACACAGAGTTGTTCAATTGCAGTCCTTATTACCTTCAACATGAAAGACTCGGGTCGCTGTAAAACAAAGGCAGTAGAATTAAAAGAATTCTGTTCCTTCCTGAAGTTCTCCTCCAACACGTTTGGCGCCGGTCCCAACAAATCTGACGAAGCTGAAGCCTGGGTCTCAACTGTCTGCTCCAGAGTAGAAATGTGCAAGTCTTGAACTTGGGGGGGGTGGGGGGGGTGGGAGGGAAGCCCCTTCCTGTGTCATCTCCGGGGCTGTCAGTCGTCAGAGTTCACCTCAGCGGGTATGCCTTCTGGCAACAGAACCCCTGGGTTAGCTTGCAGGCACGCCACCTTCGTAGTTCTCCGAGACATCACTGCCCAAGGAGACCGCCAATTCTCCCGAAACAAGTGGATCCACAGCGAGGCTATACTCTCCTGAACTCTCTGGTCCGTGAGGCAGCTGAAGAAAATAGGAGTCCAAAGGACTTGGTACAGGTAATGGAGTGGAGGTTGAGGGGTCCAGCAAGGGCGGCTTTTCCTCCTTAGCCTTCTACTTCTTTCCCATCAAGAAAATCGTGCCGCTCACCAGAGCCTACCATCCACCCATACAGACCTTTAAATACTTGAGTGTTAATGAACAAACAAACCTTTTTAAAAGATGGGAAAGCTGTAAAACTAGAGGGCATAACATAAAACTGCAAAGGGGGTAAACTGAAAGGCAACGTCAGGGAATACTTTTTCACTGAAAGGGTGGTAGATGCTTGGGATGCCCTGCCAATGGAGGTGGTGGGAGCAAATACAGTGACCGAATTCAAAATGACATTGTGGATTCCTTTATAGCAACAGGGTAAAATCAAACTAAACGTAACTACCTTATATCTCAGCAAATTGAGGTGATCTGCATGAAGCGGTGGGTACACCCCTAAACAAAGGCATGGGGAGGGGTGACCTGCACCTACTCTTGCCACCTTGCTGGGCAGACTAGATGGAGCAGGCAGATTAGATGGACCATGCTGGTCTTTATCTGCCGTCATATACTATGTTACTATTTTATCTCTGGGACATCTTCCTTTTATGCTTAGAAGGCACTGCAGCAGATGAAGGTTGTCTAGACTTCTCTATGCCATATCCCTCACAGAAATTCTCTCCATAACTTTATGGGATGAGATCGTAAAGGGGATTTTGATGATTTTTCTTTCGACTTCGAGGAGAAATGTGAAGGTGATAAACTGTGCATGTGCTGTTAAAATTGAATCTTGTCGCTTTATGTTTAGATGAATGGGGACTGGCTGAACTTATACTGCTCTTCCTCTATGCTGAAGAATGTTTAAGGATTCATTGCCTTTTAAGTGGTGGAGAGGAGGAGCTGACAGCACAAGGGGCAGTCACTTCTAATTGGCTCAATGCTGTGTTGATGAGAATGGAAGGAACAGACTATAGCCCAATGCCACTGTTGGGGGATTTCCCTGCTTTGATCAGTGCTGATAATGTATTGGGGGTGTAGTGTCTGGTGCAGTGAATAGAGCCGTTGGAGACTCAGAGCTTTACTTTTGGAATCAGAAATGGAGAGCTTTGACTTTAGCGGCTTAATGGATTTAGACTTCATAGATTCAAAATTAAAACGTTCCCTTTATGCGTTTTCTCCTCTGCTGCCTGTCTCACTATATGGGAGTCGGCACTATTGAAATCATGCTTCCACTCCAGGTATTCTTTTAACTTATACTTTCTAATTTTTCTTGCTCTAGGTAACATTCGTGCACATATACAGCAGTCTTTGACCTCATGGCCTGCCTCCATGCAGTGAACATATTTTTCGTGTCAAACATCTTCCTATCGCATTCAGGGCAATGCTTGAATCCAGGTTCTTTAGCTGGAGAAGAGTTTTGCTAGATTAAATATGCCCATATTTGCTTTAATTTTTAACTGTTTTGGAGGGCGGGAAGAGCAGGGAATACCCTTTATGGGTTGTGGTGAAGTTCCATGGAGTACCATTTTTCCCCTGTAAGATCTGCCTGTAGCGCAATGCAGTCCTCAATATCATTTTTGGGGACCGAAAACACCACAAACAGAATGCTTGCTTGCATGTGGCCATGGGCATGACCTGAAAGGGCATGACCAAAGGGGAACAGCCTTTTGGAGCCCAAGAACAGCCAGTGGAGTTTGGAAATTGTTGAGGATTCCTGACACACTTCTTCTGATTGATTTGTGGACTTGTTTGTTCTTTCTTTGGCATGGTACAGAAGAAAACGTAGGGGAAACTAATTTGCCCCCCCCCTCCCTCGCTGTGTTGTAAAAGGTCCCATTGATGAGCACTTAACTAGTGCTGCTCAAGTAACTGGAGAGTTGGACTCTTGAGATGTGGCTTCATCTGAGTCAGAGTGGCGTTGAGCTCAGCAGGCCCTAAAAGGCCATCCCCTCCAAAAAGGCAAGAGGTTTCTGACCTGATATCAAGATAACATCCTCCTCCTCCACCCAATCTTGGATATAGTCGAAGAGGATGGCAAGCGTTCTGATTTGAAATTTGCTGGTTTGTGTTACTTGTTACAAAGCCATTTTCACCACCTGAGTTGACTCTTCTTCTTTCAGCACCTCCTGCATCTAGGTCGGTTTCTTTACTTGATGTGTAGAATGTGTCACACATACTGAGAATATGTTGAGAGGATTAGTGGCAAATCTTTGTCAGTTTTCACCTGAAGCCTTCGTAAAGGTGCAGGAAATGGACTCTAAAGTAGATTACTAAGCATGTAACTGTGTTGGATAGGCAACAGATGGTTCAGTTATTAAAGAGCTTGTTTCTCCATCATAAGTTAATCATAAAATTGAAGCCTTAGAAAATTCTGTGTTATAAGAATTTTCATTTGTTAAATTTTCCTTAGTTATAGCTGTTGCCAGAGATTTTACAGTTGTCAACTATTGGCACCCTTGCAGTTCAACCCCTTACTTTACAATATCTCAACAAAAAAAAAAGTGGCCAGTGAAATGGCTTTGGTCTATATATGCACACATTTGACACACAAAAGAATAAAATAAAACAAGACCAATTAAAAAAAGAGCTAGTAGGAAATAGTATAAATACTGAGACATTGCCAGGATGATTATTAATCTAACTACACTAAAGCCCTAAGGAATCACCATATATATGTTCTCAGATTAAGATGAAAACCCCACAACCACTCACTAATAGTCTGCCTATCTAAAGAAGACAAATCTGTCAATTTCTAATTTTTTGTCGGATCACCTACCTTGAGAGGTCTCCCTTTCCTGTAGTAGGCCCTCCTTTTAATTAAATTTATAAAAGACTGAACAACCCCAAAGCACTCCAAGGGGAGACACATAAATGTGCCCCCTCAGCTATCCTTTAACTGAAAAAAATGTGTATCCTTAACTCTCCATGTCAAAGTTGTTCTAAACTACCACATTAAGAAACTTAGCTTGACGATTTAAAATTCCTTGTCGTAAGCGGTCAGACTTTATCATTCATGTGAACTGCAGTGGAGTAACTTTGTCAAGGATCACTAATGTTCCAAATATCATTAGACCAGGTACGGCAGCACAACTTAGTGTTTCAAGCTTCGTGCCTTCTTAGCTCTTCGAGCAAAGTAACCTCATTGCATATCCGTTTCCGGTTTTATATCTCTAGTCATGATTAAACAGCAGATGGATTAACTTCCTAAAACCTGGGGTCTGATGAGTTGAAAATCAATCCAAGTAAGGTAAAACCTCAACACAAAGACCACCAATCTATTTCCAAATTGAGGCCATTAGGAATCACTGATTGCAATTTAAAAATCCAACGTAGTTCTTTATATTGCAATTTAAAGATCCAATCGCCTCTCCTCCCGTAAATTATAGGGGACATGATCAATCCCCAACCACTTTAAATCCTCAAATTGATGTGTTAATTGAAGACAATGTGAAACCATTGGAGCAGCCAAAACATGAGAATTAATACTTGAGCAATGTTTTTGTAAACATTTTTTAATGGGACGAGAAGTTCTGCCCACATATTTAAACTGACATAGGCAAATGATGACACACTACGAAGGAAGATGAACATGAAGTCTTGTGATGCAATATATACGTAATACCTAATTGTAAATTTGTTCATTGTTCACCTTCCAACGTATTGTGACAAAAATCACAGGACCCACAAGCATAATGGCCCTGATCTTGTGGATGTGATCCTTCTCTCAAGGATGAAGTATGAATATTAAATCACCAATATTAGCTTCCCTTCGATAGGCTATCATAAGAGGTCTTTGAAAACAAGTATGAAGGGTCAGTATAGACCAATGATGTTTCAAAATACGAGTTACCTCTGCAGTATTTGGCATATATGGAAGTATGCCGATAAATCTGCTGGCTTCTTCTTTGTCAGCCTCCACAACTCTTTTGTCTTGCCACCAATCAGGATGATTATACAAAGCACGCTTGTAGGCTTTGTTAATCAAAGACAAGGGATAACCTCGATCTCGTAACCTGAGGCTTAAGTCCTTTGCGTGCTTATGGTGTTTCAAAAGAGTTGTACATAACCGACGAATGTTTAGGAATTGACCTAAAGGCAACCCCCTATGCAAAGAGCCTGGATGATAACTAATGTATTGAAGTAATGAAGTATTATTACCTTGGACTTGTTTTTGATATAAGGTGGTAGATTACCCTTTGTCATCTTTATAAATCCACAGGTTTAAAAATTCAATGCACTCTGTGTGAAACTTTGGTGTAAATTGTATATTGCTCTTGACAGTATTAATCCAACTAAAAAGCGCCGATAAATCGTTCTGTGAACCCGTCCAAATGAATATATCGTCAAGAAAGCGTTTCCAAAATATGTGCTAGAACCACAGTGACTCATAAAGATGCTCTTCAAAATGTGACACAACATAGCCACTGATGTGCCACTGTCACTCCCATGGCCACCCCAAAACGTTGTATGTAGAATGTGGAATCATAGAAAAAATAATTACGTTCCAGCACTATTTTTAATAAATGTAAAACAAATTCCTTCGGCAGCCTAGCTGGCGATATGATTGGTAAGCAAGCCATGATATCCAAGGCTTCTTGTTGATGTATGTTGATACATAATGCTACCACATCCATAGTTACCAATATGGACTGTCTACACTCCCGTATAGTCTGTAATAATGTGATGAAGTGGAAAGAATCTTTTATGTATGAACACACCTGCACAGTCAAAGGTTGACAGAATTTGTCACAAAATTTAGACAATGGTTCCAAAACTGAAGAACAGCAAGATACTTTGGGGTGACCCGGAGGTCTATGCAATGTTTTATGTATCTTGGAAACCATGTATAAGATTGGGACTCTCGGATGCTTAATGTTCAAAAATTCAAACTTTTAGTAATCCAACACTGTTCAAGCGCCTGTATGGCATAAGATTTAATTTCCTGTTATAGTGATTCTTTATTCTTTGTTACATTTGATATACCACCCAGGCCGAAGCATCAGAGCGGTTTACAATAATACATCAATATTACAGAAAACATGAAAAGAACGCCATTTATAAGATAGGAAAGAAATAAGAGATACAGTGACAGAGGATAGAAGGAAACAAGAGGGGAGGAAACAGCAGGTTTCATCCACAGGATACTGGCAAGACAATTGTGATCAAGGCTTAATTGTTTTCTTTTTTTTTTATTCTTTCGCCACGATCTCACGCCTAAGGGCAAGGCCCTCAGGCATGGGCGTGCCTCAGAAGCAGCGGTTTTAAAGTCGTTGTGAAGGGCTAATGATTAGGCTCTGGAGGTGAGGAGGAGCTCCTGCTCACACCCTCCGATGGCAGCCGCTGCTCTCCCCGATCCTGTGTGCGCCTCAGAAGCGGCGGTTTTAAAGACGATGTGAAGAGCTGATGATTGGCAGGCTCTGGATGTGAGGAAGAGCTCCCGCTCACACCCTCCGATGGCAGCCACTGCTCTCCCCGATCCTGTGTGATAAAGTTGGATCGATCTGTAATTTCTGATAATATCTTTGATCCTTTAAATGATCAAGAATATCAGCATGATATGTGTCTGTGTCCATTATGACAATGGCTCCTCCTTTATCTGCCCTGCAAATAGTAAGTCCCTGATAATTACTTAGAGAGAAGAACCTTGTACTGATCTTGAGAGAGATTTGAAAAAGACCTTTGAGAAATTTTCTCTAACTTATCTTGGTCACGTTGCACCAAGTTCTGAAATGTCATTGTCACATCCATACTCACTGGAGGTAGCCAATTGGAAGGATTATAGCAAATAGAATCATCTGTTGTAATACCTGAAGTAGATGTATCAAAATACAAAGTCACTTGTAGTTTTCTAAAAAACTGATATACAGCTACCCTCATTTTGAATGGGTCATATTTAGGGGAGGAGATGGATAAGCCTAAATTTAGCGATACCAATTGATGTTCAGTTAATGTTCTAGATAGGTTGATGACTGCAGTTTGGTGTGCGATCGGGTTGATGGGCCCCCTCCAGCCCTCCCCATGAAGTTGTTGAAAAGGCCGGCGATTGCAAGGGCAGCCCCTTTGAAAAACCTGTTGAGGAGTTTGAACATCCACAACATGTCTCTGTTCTCCATGATAGTCCGCAAAAGAATCTGAACTTCGATCCTCAGAAGAATTTTCAAGGATTGCCATTGTTCCAAGTATCATTCGACCAGGTACTGCAACACAACATAGTGCCTTACTTGGATTAATTTTTCAACTCATCAGACCCCAGGTTTTAGGAAGTTAATCCATCTGCAGTTTAATCATGACTAGAGATATAAAACCAGAAACTGATATGCGACGAGGTTACTTTGCTTGAAGAAGAGCTAAGAAGGCATGAAGCTTGAAACACTACATTGTGTTGCAGTACCTGGTCGAATGATACTTGGAACATTGGCAATCCTTGACATGAAATTACTCCCCTGCAGTTCACATGAATAATAGCTGACTGCTTACAGCGAGGAATTTTATATCGTCAAGCTAAGTTTCTTAATGCATTCGTTTAAAACAATTTTGACATGAAGAGTTAAGGATATGCATTTCTTTTTCAGTTAAGGGATTGCTGAGGGGGTGCATTTATGTGTCTTCCCTTGGAGTGTTTTTGGGCTATTCAGCCTTTTATAAATTTGATTAAAAGGAGGGCCTACTATGGGAGAGGGAGACCTCTCAAGGTAGACGATCCAACAAAAAATTAGAAATTGATAGATTTATCATCTTTAGATAGACTATTAGTGAGTGGTTGTGAGGTTTTCACTTTATTTTGAGAGGATATGATTCTCCAGGACCAAGCAGGAAGTCAGTCCTCACATATGGGTGACGTCGGCGCTGACGGAGCCCTCGTGCGGAGCATTTCCCCAGCTTTCAAAGCAAGCCTTTGGGAATTGCAGCGCGCATGCGCGGTCCCCTTCCCGCCCAAGGGTGCCATCTTGCTCAGTCGTCTTTTTTCCGCGGAGCCCGACGGACATAGTTCGTTTTTCGCCAAGGAAAAAGTTGATTTCCCTATTTTTTGTACTTCTCCTTCGGTTCGACGCCGGATCCTTTTCCCACCTGGGCCCGATAAGCCAGTATCGAGCCCACTCTCATCTTTTTCGGTTTTTGTCCTTCGTGACTAGCGTTCGCGCCATTTTTTCTTTTTTCACTGGCAGCCCTGTCTTTTGACCTCGCAGGGGCCCTTTTTCCCCCGATGGCTGCCAGCGGGTTTAAAAAGTGTAATCGGTGTAAGAAACTTATGTCTCTTACCGACACACACGACTGCTGCCTCCACTGCCTCGGACCAGATCATGACCTGATGATTTGTGGTCCGTGTGGCAAAATGTCTTCGAAGGCGTTGAGGAGTCGGCAGCACCAGAAGGATAGGATCTTCTCTGACTCCGCGTCCGGACGTGCCCGGACCTCGTCAGAGGCCTCGAAGTCTCGGGACTACGGCCCCGAGCAGCGTCGAGGTTCCTCTGAGCGGGGGTCTCCTTCGCGGGAACAGCGCAGGAAGAAGAAACCCGCGAGGGCGGCGTCGGTGGACGCTCCTGGTTCCTCGAGAGCCGTCCTGGGTCTTCGGAGTCGGAGAGGCCTGCCAAGCAACCTCGTCTCAAGATGGAGTCTCCTGGACAAGTGAGTGCTGTAGTTCTCGTGGACTCCTCCAAGGGAGCCGACGTCGGGCCCGACGCCGTCGGGGCGCGAGTCGGGGGCTGCTGGGTCTCCTGAGCTTGGACTCAGGTTGACGGCCTTGGAGAGCAGCCTCGCTGCCTTCATGGAACAGCAGCGGGCATTGATTGCCAGTCTCACCGGTGCATCTGCCCCGACTACTTGGACATCGACGTCCAAGTCAACCCCGGCGGCCGAGCCGATCCTCGAGTCCATGCGGGCTCGAGTCGATCCTCGGCCACGGTCTCCCTCGGCCTCCCGTTCGGGACCGAGGTCGTCGACGCCGGTACCCTCGGCGTCGGGGCGGAAGGCATCGGTGCCCGCCCGACCGGAGCCGCTCGACGACACCTCCGAGGAGTCGGGCTGGGAGACTGAGGACGAAGAGTCACCCGATACCTATCGGACTTGGTGTTTCCCGTCGGACTCGCCGGAGTCCGAACCTGGGAGACGATCCCCACCAGAGGATACCCGGTTCTCGGAACCTCGTGCGGGATATGGCCAAGGCCTTGGCCTTCCCCGCGGATTCCGAGGAGGAGCCTCGAGCCGAGGAGCTTGAGGCCCTCCAGTATGACTCTCCCCCAAAGGAGGCCTTTACTATACCGGTTCCTCCAATGCTGGAGCGGCTGCTCTTCCGAATGTGGGGAGACCCTGGCCTCAACGCCGGTGTTAATCAAGCGGGTCGATTCCATCTATCGAGTCCGCAAGAGCCCCTGGTTCCAAAAGGCACAATTACCGCACCACTCCATGGTTGTGGAATCGGCCATGCATTGACTGAAAAGTCAGAAGATGCACTTCTCGGTGCCTCCTGGCCGGGAGGCCCGGAACCTGGATGCCCTCGGTAAAAAGTGCTTCCAGGGCTCTATGCTTGCTTGCCGTGTCCAGACATACCAGCTCTACATGGGCATGTATCTCCGAGACCTGGCAAAGGAGATTGCCGGGTTCTCTGCTGGTCTCTCCGAGGAACCTTTGCAGAGGTTCCAGGCCTTGTCCACCGGTATTCGAGAGTGCTCAAAGTTCATCTCTCGAGCAGCCTACGATGGCTTCGAGGCTTTGGCCCGAATCGGTTCCTGCCGACAGGCTTGGCTACAGTCATCCGACCTCGAGCCATGGGTACAGGACAAGTTGGTTGATGTCCCCTGCCGAGGTGAAAACCTCTTTGGCAAGCCCATGGCTGAAAAGGCTGCAGAACTCGAGACCGAGACTCTGACCAGGACTAGGCTGTCTAGAAAGACCTCTGCCCCTTCTCAGAAGAAGAAGGGCTCGGGAAAAAAGTCCTTTTACCCGAGGAAGTCATCTGCCTATAAACAATACCCTCATTATCAGGCCTCTGCAGCTCCCCAGCAGGGTCAGCAGGCCAAGGGGCAGAGTCATGGGCCCCGTAGGCAAAAGGCCCCCAAGCCACCAACACCGGCCCCTGCTCAGCAGCGTGGGGGTTTTTGACTCACAAAGCATAGCCTCTTCTCAGCTGGCTTCTCTCAACACAGGAGGCCGGCTGGCCCACTTTGCCCACAGGTGGTCAGCCGTCACATCAGATACCTGGGTACTTCATATAGTCCAAAAGGGCTATCTTCTCCATTTTCACCAGGTGCCTCCCTCCTATTTTCCAGGGTAGCCTCCGAGACTCCCTCTGCACAGGGACCTACTTTTTCAGGAGTTGGCAAGTCTACTAAAGGAACAGGCTGTGGAACCGGTGCCCCACCACCTGAGAGGTCACGGCTTTTATTCCAGGTACTTTCTGGTACCAAAAAGAACGGGAGGCCTCAGACCCATCCTAGACTTACGCAACCTCAGCAAGTTCCTGGAGAGGGGAAAGTTCAAGATGCTTACCCTTGGAATCCTGCTGCCCTATCTCCAGCAGGGAGATTGGCTATGCTCCTTGGATCTAAAGGATGCTTATACTCACATCCTTATTCATCCAGACCACAGACAATATCTCAGATTTGTTGTGGGAGGAAACCACTATCAGTATAGAGTACTACCCTTTGGCCTGACCTCCGCTCCCAGGGTATTCACCAAGTGCCTGGCAGTGGTGGCGGCCTCCCTAATGCTTCAATGTCTTTTTGTGTTTCCGTACCTAGATGACTGGCTCATAAGGGGCCAGTCTTCCCAGGAGGCCAATCAAGCCACCCTTCGCACTGTGGCTCTGCTTCAGCACTTGGAGTTTGTCATAAACTTCGAAAAGTCCACTTTGCTCCCGTCCCAGAACTTAGAATTCATAGGAGCAAGGCTGGACACTCTTCAAGCGAAGGCTTTTCTGCCAGTGGACAGGGCCCACAGGCTGATGGATCTGGCGAGGCAGTTTCACAGCAATTCCTGAGACTACTCGGCCATATGGCTTCCACGGTTCATGTCACCCCCCAATGCCCGCCTGCACATGCGGCCTGCTCAGTGGAGCCTTCGCACTCAGTGGCATCAGGCCACAGGGAGCCTATCGGACTCCGTAAGAATATCCGACCTGCTGGTCTCCTCTCTGCAATGGTGGCTTCATCTTCCGAATCTGGTACTCGGAGTGGCTTTTCAGTCCCCTCCTCATTCTCAAGTGCTGACGACAGATGCTTCTCTTCTAGGTTGGGGAGCACATTGCCAAGGGGCTTGTACTCAGGGTCTCTGGACCCCCTGGGAGGCTGCTCAACAGATAAACTTCCTGGAGCTACGGGCGATACGCCTAGCTCTGAGAGCCTTCTCCCATCTCGTCTCTCACCAGTCTGTACTAGTCCAGACGGACAATCAAGTTGCCATGTTCTACGTGAACAAACAAGGAGGCACAGGCTCCTTCCTTCTATGTCAGGAGACACAACGGCTGTGCTCTTGGGCCGTCAATCACAGAATCCTCCTCAAGGCTGTCTACCTCCCAGGTCAAGAAAATTACCTGGCGGACAGACTGAGCAGGATCCTGCAACCACACGAGTGGAGATTGAACCCGTTGGTAGTTCAGCAGATCTTTCTCAGGTGGGGCCTCCCCACCATTGGATCTTTTTGCCAGTCCTCTGAACTGGCAACTCCTGAGATTCTGCTCCAGACAATTGCATACTCTCAGAGTAGCAGCGGATGCGTTTCTGATCTCGTGGTCCACAGGCCTGCTGTATGCGTTTCCTCCCACGCCACTAGTGTCCCGAACACTGTTCAGTCCTCCAGTACGGGGCCTCAATGATCCTGATAGCCCCCAGGTGGCCGAGGCAACCGTGGTTCCCACCTCTGCTGTAACTGGCGGTGGCCACCCCTCTTCCTCTGGGGTTTCAGCACGATCTCCTGTCTCAGGATCAGGGGTCTCTCTTGCACCCCAACCTCTCCAGTCCCTTCATCTGATGGCCTGGCTGCTGAAAGGGTAGTCCTGGCTCCCCTACTACTGCCCCATGAGGTGTAAGATGTAGTCTTAGCCTCTAGGCGGCAATCCACCAGGAAATCCTACGCTCTTAAGTGGCGTAGATTCTCCGCATGGTGTGCTCAGCACAGCGAGAATCCCTTCTCGTGCTTGGTAGCGGTAGTCTTGCAATATTTGCTTTACCTCTCCAATCTAGGCCTTAAGTCCAACTTTGTCCGGGTTCACCTCAGTGCTCTCTCAGCGCACCACTCGCCAGTGGACGGACGGCCTCTTTCCAACCACCCTTTGGTGGCTCGTTTTCTCAGAGGCCGCCTCCTGCTTAAGCCTCCTTTGCGTCCACCAGCCCCTGCGTGGGATCTGCATGTGGTCTTACAGCAGATTACTTGTCCACCCTTTGAACCTATGGCTACCTGCTCTCTCCGTTTTCTCTCCTGGAAAACCTTGTTTCTGGTAGCTCTTACCTCTGCTAGGCGAGTGAGTGAACTTCAGGCGCTAGTGTCTGATCCTCCTTACACTAGGTTCTACAGGAATAGGGTAGTCTTACGGACTCACCCGAAGTTTCTCCCTAAAGTTGTCTCCCCTTTTCACCTCAGGAGGTGGTTCTTCCGCCCTTCTTTCCCAGGCCGCATGCCAATTGGGCTGAGATGGTCCTGCATACCCTGGACTGTAGGAGGGCGTTGTCCTTCTACCTTGACCGTACGTGGGAGCATCGGAGGGCTGTTCAGCTCTTCATTTCTTTTGATCCCAATAAGTTGGGGTTACCTGTCTCCAAGCGTACTTTGTCCATCTGGGTCGCAGACTGTATTGCCTGGACTTATGGGATAGCCGGCCTCTTGTTGGAGGGTCGAGTCACGGCTCATTGTGTCAGGGGGAAGGCTGCGTCAGTGGCTCATCTCCGCTCTGTTCCGTTGGCAGACATCTGCCGGGCCACTACTTGGTCTTCAAGCCAGACTTTTGCGGCCCATTACTGCCTTGAGAGGGAGTCCCGCAGGGACAGTGCTTTCGGACAGGCAGTACTCCATAATCTCTTTGGGGTTTAGGCAACTCCTACCCTCCGGCCCTGGTGTTGGGCTACCGGTCGGGGGCGTTCTCAGAGAAGATTCCTTCCTTACATACTGCCGAGCTAGAGGGAGCTCAGTTTTTCGGCTTGAGGTCTCCGGTAGCCTTAAGCTGGGGAGTCCCATATGTGAGGACTGACTTCCTGCTTGGTCCTGGAGAAAGAGTAGTTACTCACCTGAAACAGGTGTTCTCCAGGAGCAGCAGGAATCAGTCCTCACAACCCTCCCTCCTCCCCTTGGAGTTGCAGTCATGATTTTATTTTGCTAATTTTTTGCTGTCTTTTAGCTATGTCATCAGATTGAGCAAGATGGCACCCTTGGGCGGGAAGGGGACTGCGCATGCGCGCTGCAATTCCCAAAGGCTTTCTTTGAAAGCTGGGGAAATGCTCCGCACGAGGGCTCCGTCGGCGCCGACGTCACCCATATGTGAGGACTGATTCCTGCTGCTCCTGGAGAACACCTGTTTCAGGTGAGTAACTACTCTTTATTGGCACCCTTATAAACAATTCTAATCAATTTAAACAGAATAACCACATTCCCATTGCAGTAAAATTAGACATACCTGTGATCAATTGTCAGTATTCACATGATTTGAATCAGCCAATTAATGATGGCTCTGTTTCAAATGGCCTCATTCACTCTGTTTCATTTTCACAATGATGAAGACGAGACCTGCCTGAGACAATCAGAAAAGCTATTATCACCAAACTTAAGAGGGGTACAAGGCCATCTACAAAGACCTTGGGATTCCTGTGTCTACAGGGAGGAGTGGTTTAATGGTTGGGGAAAGTTACCTCAGGAGGGCCAGAGGTTCAAATCCCGCTAGAGGACAGCAACCATGGGCCGGAAGGATGGGGTTTCTAATCCTACAGGTGCTTCCTGTGGCCTTGGGCAAGCTAATTAATCCTCCATTGCCTCAGGTACAAAAACATATTTTGTGAACCCTTTGGGGACAAGGGAAATATATATATTCCATATCTGAATGTACACTGCTTTGACTCATAGAAAGGCGATATATAAGCCAAGCTAAATAAATTAAGATGTTTTCTGCTCAGGGAACTATCAAGGACATCTCAGGACGTGGGGGGGAAGAGGAAAATTTAATCCAAGAAGTCTTTGGCGGTTAGTGCAAACTGTTGGAAAAACACCATGTACGACATCCTAACAGCTTAAGGCTGACCTTGAACAATCTGAAGTGGTGGTTTCAACCTGCCCCATACACCATGCAGTAAACAAAGAAGGACTTCATGGGCAAAGGCCAAGGAAGACCCCACTGCTCAAAGATGGACGTAAAAAGGCACACCTCATCTTTGCCCAAACCTACCTTAAGAAACCATAATCCTTCTGGGGAAAATGTTCTGTGGACAGATAAAACCAAACTTGAGCTCTTTGGCAATGCAGGTTAGCGATACATTTACAGGAGAAGAAATGAAGCTTATAAGTTTAAAAAAATACCCTTCCTTCAGTTAAATATGGTGGAGGTTCTATAATGTTGTGGGGCTTTTTTTGCTGCCTGAGGAACTGGAGGCCTGGAATGTTTTAACGGAATCATGAAATCAGAGGACTACCAAGGTATTTTGGAATGAAATGTGTACCTAGTGTCAGAAAGCTAGGTCTGGGTTGAAGGTCATGGGTTCTCCAGCAGGGCAGTGACCCAAAACATACATCCAAAAGTGCAAGAGTGGTTAAAAAGGAAAAAATGGACTGTATTAAACTGGCCAGCAATGAGTCCTGGCCTCAATCCAATTGAGAACCTTTGGAAAGTTCTGAAATCTTGCATTGGTAAAAGGAATCCTGGAAACATTCATGAGCTGGAATAAATCGCATTTGAAGAGTGCGAGAAACTATTAGCAGGCAGATGTAAGAAACTTACAGGTGGCTACAAGAAACGTTTGGAGGCTGTCATCACTGCCAAGGGTTGTGCAACCAAATATTAGTGAAGGGTGCCATTAATCCTCTCCAGATCATAGTTTGGTTTTTTTTCTCAGAAATGACTGTCTACGTTGCACACAGTCAATAACACGTGGTGGTTTGTATGGAAGGATACTTTTATTCAATAATGTAAAAACCTGAGAGCCCGACACAGGCCGTGTTTCGTTTAATTACTTCTTCAGGGGATTCAGGTATGCTGCAAACAATAACCATAAATACTGTAATACATTCGAGCACATTAAAAATATAAAATCATGCTTTATACATATATTAAAAACATATAAAACCAATAAGAACCTGAAATTTATGAATAGAAATAAATAATGTAAAACCATATATATACATAAAATTATTATAAGAATCTTCAAATTTCTTTATCATATACTACAAACGTATCGAATTGGTGTATAAAGTGACAGTACTTTGAACACGTAAAAGGCTATGTGTAAATCGAATAAGAGACCAGGAGTGAATGAGCTGACCAAAATTACTAACCACAAGGCATAATAAGTTACTAAACACCAAAACGATAAATAATACATAAATAAATTAAAAACATAAATAATTAAAAAATGATACCTTATAATACATAACTTTCTCATATAAAACTTCATAAAAAGCAACGTGGGAATGACATTAAAACAAGCAACTTCTCTGCTTTTCTGTGCATAATAACACCACACGTCTCTGCTTTAAATTATATACATTTTAAACTCAACTACATTACTTGTTTGAAAATCCCTGAGCTAAAATTAACATTTGTACATTTCACTAAAATTTCAATAAATGAAAGTACCATACCCGTTTATGCATTCAGTTTAAAAGTGATTCTCTGTACAAACAGACCTAACACCTTCTCTATATAAAAGATATAAAAGACCAAATCTAAAATCAAAACTTCTGGTTCATTTCAGAGTACTGCTGTACATTATGATAATTCGCTATGCTGCCAAATGCAAAAAACAGGACCTCAAGTCGTGTCATAACTATTCTTGAAGAGACCGCTCGTTTTAAACTGTGCTCTCCTGTCCGCATTTGATAAATACAAATTGTTATATAGTTAAATCTATGGCTTTGCTCGTGAAGATAGCATGGCATTTATTTCCTAGACACTTCAAAATCTTTGTGAAGGGCTATTTACGTATCTCATCGATCAAAAATCATAGCGATTCCTCGATCGTCTATTTTTTCATAATCGTGCTCTATATTTTCTAAAGACTGGTTGACAAATCACACGTAATATATACTTTAAAAGTCAGTATAATTGCCGAAAAAACTTCCTTCTTTAAAGCCCTTTCTTTAAAACCACCAAAATTATCCACACTACACAACTTCTTAACTACAAACATATCGGGGGGTTTTCTTAAAATACGATCATCGGGAGAAATTAAAAAACTTGCAGCACTTACTGAACACAGCTTCTCAATACCAATCCGATCAAAAATTACTGCCATCCATTGCGGAGAAATGCTTCTACACTGAAAAACGCCCGCACTTGCGCTTTAATTAAACTTGGGAAAAATGACGTAGTAAATTCCTACACTTGTACGCGTCATCAGTTGCTAGGTAAACCTTCACCGGTGTTTTCTCAAATGAGAGGAATTGAAGAAAAACCACTTGTAACACACTGGCAAGAGATGAAGCATCAAGTTAGTGATTTGAAGTTTTTTGTTATAAAGAAGGCCAAACTCATTTGGAGAGGGGGGATGCCGATAAAATGATACAGAGATTGGAACAACGGTATATTTTTCAATTAGGTACTCTGGCTCCAAAGGGTTTGAATATGGAGAGAGACCTGTCAGTATTTCTGTAGTTTTGAATGGTTCTTTCATGGTACATTTGAAATTTAGATTTATAACCATATGGACTAAGGGTAGTTGTGAATATGGAATGGGTTTAAAATGCAAATGAGATATAGTTGAAGATATGTGGCATTATTATAATCATATCCTCTAATGGTTTAGGTGAAATAGTATTATATAAATTTTATATGAGGTAAAGAAATAGACTCCTAAAACAAGGGAGTATATTACAGTGTTGGAATTTTAAAGAGATGAATGCTAATAGATATTAATGAATAGTAGTCAGATTGTACATACAGCAATTATAGGAAAATATTTCTGTTTAAGCACCTAATGAATCAGTGACTTTGTAAACTACTGTATATCGTGATAGAGAACTTTATTACAATGAGTATAAGGACTTTTGACACATCTATTTATTTATTTATTTATTTAACTGCATTTATATACCGCTTTTCACCGGGTCAAAGCGGTGTAACATATAACATAAGGGGGGGGGGGCAATTTTTCATGGTGGGGCCATCACCAAGGGGCAACAATTAATGATTTGGGTAGACATAGACATGTATACTTCTGCTGAATCTAATTATTAGATCATGCGAATAGGGTGGTATTTCTGTTCAGAGATGTTCACGGAATAGGATTGTCTTCAGCTGTTTCTTAAATGATGTGATGTCAGCGTTGTTCCTGATGTGGTTTGGTAGAGAGTTCCAGAGGGATGGAGCATAAAGTTCGAAGGCTCTGTTGCAGGTCCGTTGTGTGGATTTGGTTCTTTTGTGGGGGGGGGACGATGGAGTTATTGGAGGAATGTCTGGTTGATCTGTTGTGGGATGGGCGAGGCAGTAGGGGGTGGAGTGAGGTGTTCCGTGTTTGGTGGATAGTCTTGTGGATGAGTAGGATAGCTTTGTACTTGATTCTTGCTTGTATTGGAAGGAAGTGGAGGTCTCTTAGGATTGGGGTGATGTGATCCTGTTTTTTTGCATTCTGAATAATCCTTGCTGTAGTATTTAAGGCAGTTCGGAGGGGGTTGGTGTGTGAGGCAGGAAGTCCATGGTAGATTATGTTGCAGAAATCCAGATGAGGGAGTGTCACAGCTTGCATTACTGTCCTGAAGTCATGAGGTTCTAGGAGGGGTCGGAGGCGTTGAACAGTTTTAGCTTTGTGGAATATCGTCCCAGCGGTTTTGTTGATTTGTTTAAAGGTGAGAGCTTGGTCAATGATAACGCCTAGATATCTTATTTGGGGCTGGATTTGGATTTGCGTTTGGATTTGGATACTGACGAGTTTTATTTGAGAAAACACGGGTGGTGGTTTAGAGATAATTTTATTATAATGAGTATAAGGTCTTTTGACATAACATCCATATACTGACGAGTTTCATTTGAGAAAACACCGGTGAAGGTTTACCTAGCAACTGATGACACGTACAAGTGTAGGAATTTACTATGTCATTTTTCCCACGTTTATTTAAAGCGCAAGTGCGGGCGTTTTTCAGTGTAGAAGCATTTCTCCGCAATGGATGACAGTAATTTTTGATCGGATTGGTATTGAGAAGCTGTGTTCAGTAAGTGCTGCAAGTTTTTTAATTTCTCCCGATCGTATTTTAAGAAAACCCCCCGATATGTTTGTAGTTAAGAAGTTGTGTAGTGTGGATAATTTTGGTGGTTTTAAAGAAAGGGATTTAAAGAAGGAAGTTTTTTCGGCAATTATAGTGACCTTTTAAAGTATATATTACGTGTGATTTGTCGGCCAGTCTTTCAAGAAAATATAGAGCACGATTATGAAAAAATAGACGATCGAGGAATCGCTATGATTTTTGATTGATGAGATACGTAAATAGCCCTTCACAAAGATTTTGAAGAGTCTAGGAAATAAATGCCATGCTATCTTCACGAGCAAAGCCGTAGATTTAACTATATAACAATTTGTATTTATCAAATGCGGACAGGAGAGCACAGTTTAAAACGAGCGGTCTCTTCAAGAATAGTTATGACACGACTTGAGGTCCTGTTTTTTGCATTTGGCAGCATAGCGAATTATCATAATGTACAGCAGTACTCTGAAATGAACCAGAAGTTTTGATTTTAGATTTGGTCTTTTATATCTTTTATATAGAGAAGGTGTTTGGTCCATTCTTACAGAGAATCACTTTTAAACTGAATGCATAAACGGGTATGGTACTTTCATTTATTCATTTATATATTGAAATTTTAGTGAAATGTACAAATGTTAATTTTAGCTCAGGGATTTTTAAACAAGTAATGTAGTTGAGTTTAAAATGTATATAATTTAAAGCAGAGACGTGTGGTGTTATGCACAGAAAAGCAGAGAAGTTGCTTGTTGTAATGTCATTCCCACGTTGCTTTTTATGAAGTTTTATACGAGAAAGTTATGTATTATAAGGTATCATTTTTTAATTATTTATGTTTTTAATTTATGTATTTATCATTTTGGTGTTTAGTAACTTATTATGCCTTGTGGTTAGTAATTTTGGTCAGCTCACTCACTCCTGGTCTCTTATTCGATTTACACATAGCCTTTTACGTGTTCAAAGTACTGTCACTTTATACAACCCTTCAATACGTTTGTAGTATATGATAAAGAAATTTGAAGATTCTTATAATAATTTTGTTTGTTTATTTGAATTTGAATTTATATATATGGTTTTACATTATTTATTTCTATTCATAAATTTCAGGTTCTTATTGGTTTTATATGTTTTTAATATATGTATAAAGTATGATTTTATATTTTTAATGTGCTCGAATGTATTACAGTATTTATGGTTATTTGCAGCATACCTGAATCCCCTGAAGAAGTAGTTAAAGGAAACACGGCCTGTGTCGGGCTCTCAGGTTTTTACATTATTGAATAAAAGTATCCTTCCATACAAACCACCAAGTGTTATTGACTGGGTGTCTCTTGAGCAACGTGGTGTGGTGCTCTTCTTGGTGGACCTGTCTACGTTGCACAGACATCTATCTTTTTGTGTGTGCGTGTACCTTTGTGCATACTATTAAAATATTTTGATGATATACAGTTGTAATATTTCCAATTATTTCTCAAAATATTGTATACAACATACCTAAAATGAAAGGGTGCCAATAATGTTGACCACAACTGTATTTAAGAGATACTTAAAGGAAGTGGTATTGATGCTTGAGGTTGATACTATTAAGTTGATAATGTTACTGTGTTTCAGGTAAAAGCCTTAAAGATGAACAGGCAGATTGTGGTGTAGGGGATTCTGCTAATTTTTTTAATTTAACTATGTTTTTGGAAACTTCTCAGGATGTTATTCACAGAGCTTTATTTGCACCAGAAATGGGTGGAATGGCGTTCCGGCACTTCTCCAACGTAGGAAGTGATGTCACTGAGTCCAGCCCCAAGGAGGAGCCAGCTGCTCTTTGGAGCAGAGGTTGATGTAAGCCTCCTCATTCATTTTTAATCTGAACACAGAATGAAAGACTCAAAATTCTTTCCCCCTCCCACACCTCCATCTGTTGTCACAGCCTATCCTCAAACCAGTGACCCTTGAATTAAAGAGAGAAACTTGCAAGAAGAACTTTATCTCCTGGGGAGGTGGTTTTAGCCAGCCTACTCATAACTGTGTATTGTATTTCTGGTAATCTTTGTTACTGTTTCCTGATTGGCCCAAAGCTTGTTTATACAGTATTTTTCTTTTGTATGGTGGTGAAAGATCAGGATTAGGCTTGGTACATATCTCTGAAAGTATACTTAAAAATGGTTTCACAGAATTTCTGAAACAAAAACATGGCAAAAGAAAAGTATTTGGTGTAAGTCTTTAGAAGAGGAAGCAATAAATTCACAAGGCACAAAATCCAGATAGCATTTTCCATAGATCTCATAATCAGACACTTTGGGCCAATAAGGAAATAGGAGCTGTGATCGCCAGAAATACAAGACAGTAAAGAGCATGCTGACTGAAACCTGTCGTCCTCACCAACCCCGAGACGTAATAGCCCCTCCTGCAAGTCCACTGCCTTACAACTCAATGGCTATTGGCTCAAGGCCAGGTTGTGATGACAGGGGGAAGCAAAATAACTGTTAAAAGGGGGGGGATTTTTTTTTCCCTGAAACCTCTAATCTTTTAGCTGTGTTTTTTCATTTGGGCTACAGCTGCCTCTTAATTAACAATCACCCTGAAATGAAAATTGAACATAAAAAAATAAAATGAAATTTATTTAAACAAAAACTTGTGGGGGGGTTTTGCCTGCATACCCCTATTATTTAGTGCCTTCCACTGTCTGCACAACTCAGGATCATTACCAGTTGCAAAAGCTACCAGGTACCTCTGCTATGTTTACCATAGCTTACTGGAGCGCTGTGTCCCACTGTAGTTCCTCAAGCCCTGCCTAGCGTGCGTCTGCTTCAGGGTTTAAAAGCTGGGATGCAGTAGGGATGTTGGGTGAGGGGAGGATGGTATTGATTTGTCCAAAATAGTGAATAAAGCACTGCAAATTTTGGTGATATTTTTAACATTTTTAAAAAATAATCAATTTTCCAAATATATGTACATACCAGCATCCTTTTTATCCCTATGTTTTTACCTACCTGGGCAATATTCCTCTCTGTGCAGTCTCTGGAAGAGGCAAGGAGGTTCACCGAAGTTACTGTAAGCACCCAGTAAATTTAGTTTTCTCATCAATTTTAAGAGAAATCTGCCTTGTTTTCTTCCCAGGATCTTCAGTTTAGAGGAGTGACTACAAACCCAATTAACACTAGAAGCCCCAAAAGGAATTTTACCTAGAAACCCCAAAATGCGTCAGTTAACGCATTATCATGACTGCGTTTACGAGTAGCATGAAATGCAGGTGTGAATTAATGTGAAGTTACTTATTTGTTAAATACGTGCAGTATGTGATGTCATTACATGACATCATCATATGTTTGTTGTTTGTAATGTCGGAGTAAACCTGTAAACAGTGATTGAGATGCACCACCTAGTGGGAACATGAATTTATACCTAGAAGCCCCAAAGTATGTCAATTGACGCATCCAACACAATTGGTGCCCCCTACCTTGCCGACAGTTTTCCTTTCTTCACTTTCCAGAGCTGCTCCTGGTCAAGAGGACTAGTAGAGCACCTCTGAAGAGAAGTGCTCCTCATGAGAAGCAGTTTCAGCCTTTCATTCTGACTGTTCTGCAAGCAAGACTTCTGTCAGCTCCGACTATGCAAATATAATCCTGCATGGCCTCCCCAAGAACACCCTCAACCCACTTCAACTCGCGATGAACGCTGCTGCCCGCGTTCTCTGCAGTCTGACCAGAATGGACCACATCACTCTGATACTTAAGGAGCTCCACTGGCTACCGATATACTGCAGGATAACATATAAAATTCTACTCATTACCTTCAAGATCATCAATAACCTAGCCCCCATGACACTCAGCGACCTCCTTACCCCTACCCTGAACAACAGAACTAGGAGGACAGTAACAGATAACACGTTAATCATTCCGAAAGACTCCATAAAGTGCACCCAAACCACCAGAAAAAGAGCCTTCACCTTCTACGCCCCAAAATGCTGGAACGACCTCCCACCCGAAATAAGATTGATCAAAGATCTCATGCAGTTCCGGAAGGCAATTAAACACCACATCTTCTTACTCCACTTCTCACAAGCACCCACTTCGCTCTGTTTAACTCCCCCAACCCCCACAAACTCCTTATATACTAAATAAACAAATGTGACAGAATTAATAATACACTGCCCATTAATATGTCACGACTTAATCAGCCAAGCTCTTACACTATGTTCTATGTCAATTGTATACAGTTACCATGTATTGCTCTATGTCAGTATGTATATAGTTACCCTGTATTTGCTCCAAGTTTTTTTTCCTGTTATAATGTAAGCGCAAAACAGTTTCGACTGAATTGAGCAACCTTGTTGAATGTAAACCACGCTGATAACAAATAGCGTGGTATATAAAAGATATTAAATAATAAAAATAAATGTTTATGCAATTTCTCAATATACTGCCCAGGACGAAGGCCATTAGGGTAGTTTACAATCACTACAAGCGGGTACTGATACAATTTTTTGTCCCGAAAGGGCTCACATTCTATGTGTACCTTGGAGTCCCTCAAGGCCCTGAATATGCCTGTTAAGCTCCCGACAGAGGAAGAGGCGCTGTAGGATCCGCTGTTCCAGGTGGTACGGAAATCGCAGAAAGTCTTACCAGTACATGGAGTAGTAGGACAGATGATCCAGGATAAGTGGGATCTGCCAGAGGCTGGCCTTAAAGGAGTGCAATCCATGATGCACCTATACCCGCTGCCAGAGCAAGAATGAGCTCCTTTGATCACCCAAAGTGGGCGCAGCAGTCAAAGAGACCTTGACTTGTCTCCTGCAGCTGAGAGCTGTGGCACTGGTTCAGCGAGACCAGTACATCTGCGGTTGATGCTTCATGTATTTCGTGGTGCCCAAATGGAAGGTTCCTTTTGCCCAATTCTCGACTTCAAGGGCATGAACTACGTCTCCAGGTACCGCATTATCACAGTAATGATGGTGGTAGGAAGTGGAGATTTTGGGCATATCTGCACGTTCCCATCCATCCAGAACATTCGCAGTTTCTCCGCTTTGCGGTGCCAAGGGGCCATTTCAAGTTTCGAGCGTTGCCCTTTGGTCTGGCGACCACCCCCCATACCTTCACCAAGGTCATGGTGATGGTGGCGGCGGCAGCTCTCCACAAGGAAGGGGTTCTCGTCCACCCATACCTAGATGATTGGCTGGTCCAGGCAGTCCAGGGACGATAGCGAAAAGAGCAACAGCGCAGGTGGGAGAGTTCCTTCAAAGTCTCGGTTGGGGTCAACCTGGCCAAGAGTCAGTTACGGCTGGCTCAGGAGCTAGAGTATTTGAGAGCATGCTTTATCTGCGTGGGCAGGATTTTCTTGCCAGTTCACCAGGCGCAGGAGCTATGACAGGGGATACAACAGGTCCTGAAGATGGCAAGACCATCAGAGTGGCGGCATCTGCAGGTTCTGGGGACCATGGCGGCCACTCTCGAGCTAGTCCCATGGGCAAGGGCGCACATGCAGCCTCTGCAGAGGGCTCTGCTCAGTCGATGGTCCCATCAGAGTCAACCCCTGTCCCAAGTACTCCCCTGCCCGTGGAGTGCCACGAGAGCCCTCAGTTGATGGCTGCATGTGGGGAGCTGGGAAGGAATCCCTGGTGTGGGTTCCTCTGACCGATGCCAGCCTGTCAGGTTGGAGAGCCCATTGCGAAGGATGCTTTGTTCAGGGACAAGAGTACGCAGGAGGCCCTGTGGTCGATCAACAGGCTCGAGATGCAAGCAGTGATCTTGGTGCTAGAAAGTTTCGAGCCATGGTTGCAGGGGAAGGTTGTCCAAGTCTTCTCGGCCAATGTGTGACCACAGTGGCTTACATCAACTGGCAAGGAGGCAGGCAGTGCAGCCCTGGAGGAGGAGGCCGAAAAGCTGTTCGGATGGGCAGCGATTCGTCTCCAGGCTTTATTGGCGGCGCATGTAGCAGGAGTTGACAGTGTGACGGCAGCCTACCTCAGCCGAGTCAGCCAAGGCCTGCCGGTTTTTCAGCAGAAGAAGAGAAGTCCAAGGGCCTGGATGCTCTAATTCAGCAGTGACTCGAAGAGGGTCTTCTCTGTTTTTCCCCTTGGGTGCTCATAGACCGGTTAGTGCAATGGCTAGAGGTGCACCAGGGATTTGTAATTCTGGTGGCACCAGACTGGCCAAGGTGCCAGTGGTATGCTGACCTGATTCGGATACTGGCGGATTGACTATGGTGGCTTCCGGTTGGAAGGACCTCTTGACACAGGAGCCGCTTTGTATGCCCCAGGTGGATCAATTATAGCATACGGCATGGCTCTTAAAAGGGCGAATTTGAAGAAGAAAGGATAATCCGGCTCGGGTATAACAACCTTGCTACAGGCCCAGAGGTGGTCTACGAACCTGGCGTGCATCTGTGTAGGGCGCATCTTTGAATCATGGTGCGGAGAGAGGCAGGCGTGCCCTTCCACTGCCTCTGTCCCAGACATCTTGGCGTTTTTGCAATCCAGTTTTGATAAGGGTCTAGCTGCCAGTTCCTTGAGGGTGCAACTGGTGGTGATTTCCGGTTATCGCGGGAAAGTCCACGGGGTGCTGTTGGGTACACACCCAGATGTGCTAAGCTTTCTAGGGGCAGTGACCTACCTTCATCTGCCAAAGAGGGCAGTAGTACTGCCTTGGAATCTCAATCTGGTGCTGACGATGCTGTCTGAGGAACACTTTGAGCCATTGAGTCGAGCTTTCCTGAAGGATTTGACTCTGAAAATGGTATTCCTGGTGGTGATTTGCTCAGCACGCAGGATTTCGGAGCTTCGGACCCTGTCATGCCAGGAACCATTCCTTTCCTTCTCCAAGGAGAAAGTGGTCCTGCGCCCGGTACCTTCATTTTTGCCCAAGGTGGTGTGAGCATTTCATGTAAATCAGGCCGTTTCCTTACGGGCTCTGGCAAGCTCAAATATGGGCAAGAGCGGATATGGGCTCTGCCATGTCACAGCTGTTCCACTTGGATGCGAAGGCATGTGAAAAGGGCTTCATCCTTTTGGAGATCGGACCATCTGTTGGTTCTGTTTGGTGGGTGGTGCAGAAGTGAGGCAGCAGCTAAGCGTCCATTTCCAGATGGATCAGTGAGGCAATCTTGAAGAGTAGAGTAGTGCCAGCGGGGTTGCAGGCACATTCCACGAGCGCTCAGGCAGCCTCTTGAGCAGAGTATAGTTTAGTTCCGCCGGTGGAGACCAGTAGGGTGGCATACTTTATCTTAATGTTTTCGCCTGGATGTCCAGGCGGCGGGGGATGCTCGTTTTGGATAGGCAGTGCTTCAGGCTGGTTGTGCGGGTCCCTCCCATTAGTTTAACTGCTCTGATACATGCCAGAGTTGTGGGACTGGACTGGAGGGACGATAAGGAAAGAGAAATTAGACTTACCTGCTAATTGTTGCTCCTTGAGGAACTCCAGTCTAGTCCCGGAATCCTCCCTGAGTGCTTTCTGTGAAAATCTATGTACACCCAGGTCCTGAAACTGCTTCCCTTGGTGGAGGAAGCGGCCAGGGGGAGCTGGAAAGGGGTGTGTAATCAGTGTTTGGGGGAGGGGCGGACCAGAAGAGCTGTCGGTTGCTCGCTTCCTGCTGGTTGGAGTTGCTCAAGCGCTCAACAGGTAGGCCTCCCCATCTTGGAGGGGGGACAGGGTACCCTTTCCAGGGGATGGAGGGGGGTACTAGTTTATTTAGACGTATAAGTGTTTGTTGCATGTTTAACTACTTATTTGTTGCTCCTTTGAGTCTGCTTTGTCAGAAGGTACTGGGGCTGGTGGGCGGTGCCAGCTGCATATGTACACTAGTGTCATCAAAAAGATGACATGCTCAGTCTCCAAGCTTCTGGAGGAGGTGCAATGCCCAGAGGTGCGGGACTGGACTGGAGTTCCTCAAGGAGCAACAATTAGCAGGTAAGTTTAATTTCTCTTTTTATTTCTTTTGCGGCTCTCTTTTAAAGCAGTGCCCCGATCTGTTTTTCGACAGCATCTTGTTCTGACCCTGTCAACCTCCCTTCTTTTTTCTATGCTTCGTTTTCTGTAGTTGCCTTTTTCCTGCTTCTCTTCACATGGTCAGTCAGCAACTGCTTCCCGGTTCTGTTTTTGCTGTTTCCCGCCATAATTTTTGTGCCACGGCTGCCATTCTTTCTTCAGTCTCTTGATTTTTGGCTCCACAGCTCTTCCTGTGACTTTTTCTTTTATCCTGTTGTGAAAATGCCTTCTTCCCTACAGTGCTGCTAGGGCCTTGGGAAGACATGTAAGACTTAAACAGGTAGTTTGTGTTCCTCCTGTGGTTCTGATCAAGGGGGTCCTTCTGCATCTGCAGTCATGGTTCCAGGTCTCATGCTGTAGCTCCCGCTGAGTTACCACAGGGTAATGCTGGATCTCAAGATGCCCTTCCAGTTTTGTTGCCTGAGCAGCCTTCTCACCCTCTACAACTCTCTATTCAATCTATGCAGACTTCAGCTGATGGTTCTGATCTCCAGTTAATGCAGCTAATCCATCAGGCCTGGGATATGTGGCACTCGGGACTTTGGCTACTCCAACTGCTGCTGATCCTCCATCTAGAAAGCGTGCCCGCCGAAGTTTGGCTGGAGCTTCTTTAGATCTGGCCAAGGGTACTTCCTTTCCAGGGGACTGGCGACCTGCAGGGGAAGACTGTGACAGTCCTTCAGATGAACATTTTATCACTTCTGATTCTGGCCAGGAAGGAGGAGAGCTCTTGCCATTGGCAGATAACCAAGAGCCTTGAGAAAAATGGTCAGGATATCCATTTATTCCGTAAGGAAGAGCTTCCTGATTTCATTGCTCAAATTGCAGAGGCTCTGCCCTTCTCGGAATCTCAAATGCAACAGTCGGATTTTTCTAAATCTCAGGCAGACACCATCATCGTGGGCATCAGGAAACCTTCTAAGACTTTTCCTTTTCCCCTGGAACTACAACAGATGGTCTCCTTAGAGTGTGATTCTCCTGATGTGTCTCTATGCTCTGCTCGTCGCTTGGGGCGTGTTTACATTTGGTCTTCGGATGATCTTGACAAGTGGTTGTGTTTCCCTAAAGTAGACGTCCTGGTCACTGCAGTCACTAAACTCACAACCATTCTTATAGAGGGCAGCACTGCCCTCCATGATCAGACTGATCACAAGGTGGAGAGCCTCTTAAATACTTTCTCATGATCAACTTTGGCATTGCAGGCCTCTGTTTGCGGAGGTCTCACTGCACATTCTTTGCTCCAGTGGCTTCAGTCACTTCCGGATGATCTGACTTTGCCTCGTTTAGAGTTGGTCACTGCCTTTCTTGCAGATGCCTTTTATTATCTGCTGCACTAATTGCTCAGTCTGTGACTGCTGCTGCAGTGGCTCAGCATTGGCTATGACTGTCATTGGAATGTGGATGCTGCTTCCAAATCCTGTCTCGCCAAGCTTCCTTTCAAGGGCTGCTTTCTTTTTGGTGAGGATTGGAAAAACTTGTGAAGGATTTGGGGAAAGTCATACCTCAACGTTTGCCGGAGAATAAGCCAAAATCCAATTTTCGATATCCTGCCATGTCGTCGTCCTCATCCTCATCTTATAGAGTCTGCTTCAGAGATGTTAGTCATTACTGGCCTGTCAAATCTTCAAATAGGGTTGGTTCTAAGTCCTTTCAGGGTATCTGTTGCAACTGCGACAATTTCCCCTTGTCCGGCCAGTTTTACGGTCCCTCCAAATCTTCCCATTGACTGTTTCTGGGTCCGTTCTGGGGTGCCTCCTGTGGGTAGATGCTTATGGTATTTGTCCCGTGAATGGACCCAGATAACATTGGACCAGTGGGTACTCGAGGTAATAACACAGGATTATGCGCTCGGCTTCACTGAGCCCGTGCCAAATGAGTTCCTCATCTCTCCATGTGGTTCTGTGGCCAAGGCAGCAGCTGTACGCCTGATTGTCCAATGCCGCCTTCAGCTTAATGCGGTACGCCCAGTTCCTCCTTCAGAAAGAGGTTCTGGTCACTATTCCATTTACTTTTGTTATTCCCAAGAAGGACGGCTCCTTCCGTCCTATCCTGGATCTCAAGGGAGTCGATTGCTGTCTTCAGGTGCTGCAGTTCTGGATGGAAACCCTCAGGACAGTCATTCAAGCTGTTCAGCCAGGTGAATTTCTCGTGTCCCTGGACCTGCCGGAAGCATATATTCACATTCCAGTCCGCCAAGATCATTAGCAGTATTTTTTTCGCAGTCCTTAGTCAACGTTATCAGTTTTGTGCCCTGCCCTTTGGTCTTGCCACAGTTCCTTGCACTTTTCCAAGGTGATGGTAGTAGTGGCAGCTTCCCTGCAGTGCCAGGATATTTAGGTTCATCTTTATCTAGACAACTGGCTGATCAGAGTTTCGAGGAGGCTACTTCTGTGGTCTCTCAGGTCCTCTCCTTTCTGAACTGTCTCGGCTGGGTGGTCAATTATGCCAAAAGCAATCTGTACCCAGTTCAGTCTCTGGAAGTCTTTGACGCCCGCTTTGACATGAGTATGGGTTGTGTCTTCCTCTCAAGACAGATGCAAGAAGCTCTGCATTCAGGTCCATGCCTGCCGGTGCCTGCCAGCTCCTACTGCCTGGGATTACCTATGAATCCACAGCATCATGGCTTCTATTCTCAATGTAGTCCCCTGGACCCATGCTCACATGCATCCACCTCTGTACTCTGTCCTGTCTCAGTATTCCCCATCGACCCAGGATTATCAGATGTCTACCCATTTCTTCAGTGGTTTGCTGCAGTCTTCGCTAGTGACTTTGTCCTCATCACTTGTTGAAACACATTCCCTTGGAAATTCTGCATTGGGGGAAGGTCACCATGGACACCAGCTTTGCAGGATGGGGAGCACACTGCCAGAGACAGGCAGGCAGCACCAGGGATCTTGGACCATCAAGAAGCCTGGGCTGTTTGGCTCTGCTCTTCTCTCAATCGCACCTCCAAGGTCAAGCAGTCAGAGTATTTTCTGACAAGTCCACCACTGTGACTTACCTCAAAGACAGAGTGGGACCAAATATCCCAGAGTGGCCTTGGAAATGTCTTTTATTTCTCTGGGCAGAATCCAACCTCCTGTTTCTTTCTGCGCAGCACATTGTGGTAATGGAGAACATTCAAACAGGATTCCTGAGTTGTCATATCCTGGACCCCGGTGAGTGGAAGCTAGCTCTATCAGTGTTTACGAACATTGTGCGTCAGTGGGGTCATCAGACTCTAGACCTAATGGCCACCAAGGCCAAGATGTTAATCTTTTTCAGTCGTCAAAAGGAACCGAACTCTCACAGCCTAGATGCCCTGGTTCAGACCTCTCCTTCAAACCAGCTTATCTACATTTTTCCTCCTTGGCTGCTAATTGGCCGTATACTCCGTCTGATAGTCACACTCCAGACAAGTAGTGCTGGTGACCCCTGATTGGCCTCTGCATCCATGGTATGTCGATCTCATCCTCCCCTAACCCTAGGTGTCTGGAGAAGTTTCCTGTTTCAGGGGTTGGTTCTCATGGGTGACCCTGCTCCTTATTCGCTTATGGTTTGGCTATTGAGCAGCGTCGCTTGCATCATAAAGGTTACTTGCTGCAAGTAGTGGCCACTCTTACAGGCTCGACTGTCTTCTACCTCACGTGCCTATGCTCTGATCTGGCATCTTTTTTTTTTCTTATTGGTGTTCTAAGAGATCCCTCTCCCCTTGGCGAGTTGATATTCCAGACATTCTTTCCTTCCTTCAGGATGGCTTTAATAAGGGTCTTGCCCTTAATTCTTTAAAGGTGCATATTGTGGCCTTGACATGTTTTCGGGGGCCTCTTCATGGGTGATTTCTTGCTTCTCATGTAGACGTTTCCCGTTTTCTGTGGGACTTTCGCTCCCTGAGGCCCCCCATTCGTCCAATCATCTATTCTTGGGTTCTGTCCTTAGTTCTTCGCACACTCACTCGTGCCCCATTTGAGTCTCTCTGTAAGGCATATCTCAAAGATTTGACTCTCAAAACTGGTTTTCTTATAGCAGTCAGTTTGGCATGGTGCCTTTCGGATCTGCAGGCACTTTCTTGCTGGGATCCTTTTCTGTCTTTTTCCCCCAAAGGGGGTTACCATTCGAACAGTGCCCTCTTTTCTGCCTAAGCTCCTTTCAGATTTTCATGTCAACCAATTGGTTGTGCTTGCTTCCTTTTTTTTAAGGAGCAGTCTTCGGTGACAACAGAATCCTTCACCTGTTGGATGTTGGTAGGGCGTTACGCTGTTATCTCAAACTCACTAATACATGTCATCTCTCTGATTGCCTTTTTGTCCTGGCTTCTGATTTACGAAAAGGAGCAGCTGCTACCAGAGTGACCATTGCGTGCCGGATCAAGCAGACCATTTAGTCAGCTTATTTTATTGAACAAACCTGTGTCTTTGGGCACATTCTACACGGGCCCAGGCTACCTCCTGGACAGAATGCTCTCAGGTAGCTCCACTAGATATTTGCAGGGTGGCCACCTGGTCCTCCCTCTCTACTTTTGCACGTCACTATTGCAAGCTCGATAAGCAGCTTGCTTCGGAGCCTCTGTCTTGGCTGCAGCTGTTTCTTCCTGCCCTGGAATGGTTTAGTTATGGTACTCTCTACTAGTTTGGACTGGTCAAGCAGGATTCCAGGAAAGGAAATTATCGGTAAGTAAAATTTCTCCATGGATGTTCAGTCTTTCAATTTATCAAGGTCCTCTTGCAACTTTTCACAATCCTCTTGCATTTTAACAACTTTGAATAATTTTGTGTCATCTGCAGATTTGATCACCTGCTCATTATTCCCATTTCCAGATCATTTATGAATATCTTAAAAAGCAGTGGGCCCAGCACAGATCCCTGGGGTACTCCACTTATTCACCTTTCTCCATTGAGAAAATTAGCTATTTAGCCCTACTCTGTTTTCTATCTTTTAACCAGTTCCTACTCCACAATAATACACTGCCTTCTACCCCATGACTTTTTAATTTCCCCAAGAGTCTCAAGAAGGATCTTGTAAAAGGTTTTCGAAAAGTCCAGAAACACTATATTGATTGGCTGACCTTTAGCTAACTGTTTGTTCACACCATCAAAAAAAAAACTGATTAGTGAGACAAGACTTTCCTTGGCCAAATCCATGCTGGCTTTCTCCCATTATACATGTTCAGTAATTTTATTCTTTATAATATTCTAAAGGGCTGGCAATCTACTTCCATATCTTGCCACGAAAACCCAGTAGATAGTCACAACAAAACAAATTGCACTATAGTGCTGGAAGATGAGACCCCCAGGTCGGAAGGCACTCAGCTGGCTACTGGAGAGGAGCTGAAGACTTTTCAGAGTAAAGCCAGCATTTATGATGTGGTTAGATCAAAGCCTTCGGGACGTCTGACTGCTGGTGTAGCTGCTCATGAAATGAGTCAGAAGCTGCAAAAATGTCTTACATATTGGGACATGGAACGTACGAAGCATGAACCAAGGGAAGTTGGAGGTGGTCAAGAAGGAAATGGAATGTGTACAACTTGATATGTTGGGTGTCAGCGAACTGAAATGGACTGACATCGGCATTTTACATCAGATGATCACATGGTCTACCATGCTGGAAATGAAAGACAAAGAAGAAATGGTGTTGCATTTACAGTTCTTGTAAGTTTCTTTTTAATTATAATGAAATACAATGCAGTCAGTGAATGCTTAATTTCTATTTGTCTACAAGGAATGCCTAGCAATACAACTATAATTCAAGTATATGCCCCAACAGCAGCTGCAAAAGAGGATGAAATTGATGAGTTCTACGAATACGTACAAGCTGAAATTGACAGAACATGCAAACAGGATATCCTGATAGTCATGGTTGAGTGGAACTCAAAAGTTGGCAACAAAAAAGGCGGCAAAATGATTGGAAAATATGGACTTGGCAACAGAAATGAAGCTGGAGAAAGACTGATGGAATTCTGCAAGACCAACGATCTATTCATCTCAAACACCACCTTCAAGCAACACAAGCAGCAACTGTACACCTGGACTTCTCCGAATGGATTGTACAAAAATCAAATTGACTACATCTGTGGAAGTCAAGAATGGAAAAGCTCTATAATACCAACAAAGCCAAAACGTGGAGCCGACTGTGGTACAGATCACCAACTACTAGTATGCATTGGTGATGAAAGAAGTCGAAGCAGCATTGAAAGCCTTATCAAAGAAAGCACCAGGCATTGATGGCATTCCCACAGAAGTATTACAGCAAACTGATGCAGTTGTTACCATACTTACAAGGCTCTGCCATGAAATTTGGAAGACATCATGGCCAATTGACTGGAAAAGATCTGTGTTTATGCCAATACTAAAGAAAGGTGATCCAACTGACTATGGAAATTATTGCACAATCGCACTGATCCCACATGCCAGCAAGATTCTACTGAAGATTATTAAACGGAGGCTACAACTATACCTGGAATGAGAACTACCGGAAGTGCAAACAGGGTTCAGGAAAGGACAAGGAACAAGAGACATCATCGCGGATGTGAGATAGATCCTTGAAAAGACTAAAGAATATTTATTTGTGCTTTTCTGACTGCAGCAAGTCTTTTGACTGTAAACTATGAGAAACTCTGGGCCACCTTAAGCATGGGTATACCAGAACACCCGGTGGTTCTCTTGCACATTCTTTACATTGATCAAGAAGCAACAGTTCAAACAGAACAAGGAGAAACAGAATGGTTTAAAATCAGCAGAGGTGTACAACAAGGCTGCATACTTTCTCCCTACCTGTTTAATTTATATGCAGAATAAATCAACCTTCGCTTACTGATCATACCACCTTACTGGCTGAAAGTGAAGACAGTCTGATACATTTGCTTCCCAAGATCAAGGAACATAGTCTTAAAATGAGCCTGCACCTTAACATAAAGAAGGCAAAGATCTTGACAACTGGCAAAATCAATAAGTTCATCTTTGATGGAGAAGAAATTGAAATAGTCGACAACTTTAACCTACTTGGATCAACTATCAATAAAGAAACAACAAGCATTCAAAAAATCAGACGATGCATTGCTCTTGGCAGAATGGCTATGAAGGACCTAGACAAGATTCTCAAGAGCAGAGATGTCTCTCTCCATACAAAGATTCGACTTGTTCAAGTCATGGCATTTTCAATAATGTCATATCGGATACAAATGTTGGTCAGTGAAAAAGATAAGACAGGAAGAAAATTGATGCCTTTGAATTATGGTGTTGGCGACGAATACTGTGTTTACCATGGACTGCCCGAAGAACAAACCAGTCAGGGTTAGAAGAGATCAAACCTAAGCTTTCTTTAGAAGCTCAGATGACACGACTTTGACTTTTATACTTCGGACACATCATCCGAAGAGAGAGATTATTAGAAAAAGATATCATGCTTGGCAAGGTAGAAGGCCAACGCAAAAGAGGAAGGCCAGCAATGAGATCAGTTGATACAATAACAGCAGCTACGGGTGCCAGTCTCTCAACAATGAGCCGTCTGACTGAAGACCAAACGCAATTTAGAACAACTATCCAGAGGGTCGCCATGAGTCAACACAGACCCGACAGCACTTAACAGCACCACCATTTTGTCCAGTACTATTGTCAGGCTTGCTGGTCTGTAGTTTCCTGTATCACCCCTGGAACCCTTTTTAAAAATTGATGTTACATTGACCACTCTTGAATCTTCAGATACTACAGATGATAATTTTAAAGAGAGTTCACGGATTACTAATACTAGGTTTGCAATCTCATATTTAAATTCTTTCAGCACCCTGCAAATTTACAGTTTTTTCTTGGATATCAGAACCAGCTTGTGGATGAGTCTGTTTGAACCCTCCCAAATGGTCTCTTGAAAATCAAGTGGTTTAGTTGCTTTTCAAGAAATGGGGCATGCCCAAAATTGATTTCATTGCACCTCAGTGGAATCACTAATGCACTCTCTTGTTCAAGAATACCGGCCAAACACACTTTCTCATGCAGTCTTTCTCCTTCAGTGAACTTATGATTTTCACTGTGCCTTCCTACCATTTCCTCTTCTATCAAAAGTGATGTAAAAATCCTATGCCACAAGGCCCGGAATATTCTTGTAGCTCCTTATTGGACATGCCAGCTTTAGTTTCCATGATTTGTCAAATGGTTTTACTTCTTTTCAAGAAAATGGGGCATGCCCAAAATTGATTTGATTGCATTCCAGCAGAATTACAAATGCACTCTTTTGTTCACAAATACCAGCCAAACGTAAACTTGTCAACCTGGTCTAGAAGGGATGCTATCAAATCAATTTTTGGACATGCCTTTTTCATAGAATTTTCTGAATCACTCCTTTCGTAAGAGGCAATGGTTGTCTAGCTGATCCAGCAGGAGACAATCCTCCTGGGAGCTCACCCAACCCTCCTTACTCTGGAGCGGAAATCTGTCTCATCCCAGTCTCAAGTCCCCTATCTCTGATGGCATGACTCTTGAAAGCTCACTAGTTTCTGCTTTGCCTATCTCCAAAAATGTGCAACTGTTTTGGGGGGAGTTTTCTTAGTTTTTAGAAAGCAGTCTATTCACAAGTCTTATGGTGCTGTGTGGAAGAGATTTGCCCTTTGGTATACCTGTCATGTCCACAATCCTTTGACATGCCCTATTCCTGCACTTCTGAGTTTTCTAACTTGGGTTGCAGACTACCTCAGTGCACTTCCATATCTCCAGGAACAAGCAGGAATGTAGTCATCACATATGGTTATCGTCGGTACTGACGGAGCCTGCGCGGGAACGCTCCCCAGCATCCAATCAGAACGCTTTTGGGAGCATCCCACAGCGCCTGCGTGCTGCCTTCCCGCCTTTCCCAACTGCCTCTCTCCAGTTCTTCTTTTTCTGTGGAGCCAGCAGGTCGTGTTCCTGTCACCGCAGAAGAATTTTTTTATTTTTCTTTTTTGTGGTCGCGTCTGCCTTCCTCGACACTCTACCAGTACCGCCAGTTTTTTCTCTTCTTATTTCTGTAAAAATAAAAAAATATATATATTCTCTTTTTTTCTTTTTCTTCAGGTGCACGTGCCTTTTTGGGCCTTAGGCACAAAAGGTTTTAAGAACATAAGACATGCCATACTGGGTCAGACCGAGGTCCATCAAGCCCAGTATCCTGTTTCCAACAGTGGCCAATCTAGGTCATACGTACCTAGCAATATCCCCAAAAGACACAGGTTCCACAATGCTTGTACTGGGTCAAGCATTGATATCCTGGGTCCCTTTTTAATAGTGGTTTATGGACCTTTCCTCCAGGAACTTGTCCAAACCTTTTTTAAACCCAGCTATACTAACAGCCCTTACTACATCCTCCGGTAACAGATTCCAGAGTTTGATTACACGTAGAGTGAAAAAATATTTTCTCTTATTTGTCTTAAATAGTTTACCCTGTAGCTTCATTACATGTCCCCTAGTCTTTCTATACTCTGATAGCGTAAACAATTGATCCACGTTTATCCGTTCCACTCCATTCATTAATTTATAGACCTCTATCATATCTCCCCTCAGCCGTCTCTTCTCCAGGCTAAAGAGCCCTAACCTTCTTAGCCTCTCTTCATAGGAGTAGCCTTCCATCCCCTTCACCAATTTGGTGGCTCTTCTCTGTACTTTTTCTAATAACACTATGTCCTTTTTCCTTACCATGGAGAAACCTGCCCCAAGTGTGGCGGTACCATTTCCGTCACCGACACCCATGAATGGTGTCTAAAATGTTTAAGTCCTGACCACTCCATCACAAATTGTATGTCCTGCGCCATGATGTCTAAACGAGGTTGGCAGAACCGAGCTGCTAAGCTCAGTACCCTGTTTCCCTCTGATGCAGCTTCGGTGGCATCGACGTCTTCCAGGGCTGCTTCTTCCTCCCGTGCATCTCAGGTAACTAAACATAAATCCAGCCGGTCCTCAAAGGGTAGATCTCCTTCTAAGCATCGAGATGCCTCTGGCGTTGCCCTCGAGGATTCTGCACCGGCAAAATTACCCCAGCGGGAGGCTTCGGCTTCCAAAGCATTATCGGGGTTCCAGGATGTTCTCGAGGCCTCGACCTCTGCAGAACTACTGGTGCCATGCTCTGGGGTACCGGCGGTCTCCTCTGGTACCGACATCCAGGCATTGGCAGCGTCGATAGACCAGAGAGTTCTGGCTATGGAACGCAGTCTGGCGGCTTTCCTTGCGGCATCGACGCCCTCAGAACCGCGACGGAGAATTCCACTGGTACCGGCCTCAGTATCAGTACCCAGTCATCCGATGACCTCCGGTAACGATACCCCAGTACTGGTTACTCCCGGTACCGACTTTGGTCGGTACGGGTATCGGGCTCTTCAAGAGCATCCGGACAGATGATACTTCAAGTCCTCAGAAGAATCTGAGGATTCGGCAGTTCTGTCGATGCAGCGATGCTTCTACCAGACGAGCCCTCCTCCCCTAAACGCAGGATGTCTCCTCCAGAAGATATTTCCTTCCAGGATTTTATCAGGGAGGCGGCTTGGGGCCTGTCCATTACTGTAGCCCCTGAAACAGAGCCAAGGGCCAAGGAGTTGGAAATTCTACAATATCCCAAAACACCGAAGGAAGCAGCTACCTTGCCCATTCATGAGATTTTATATGATCTCATGTTAAGGATGTGGGAAACACCTCTTACCACCTCTCCTCATTCTCGTAGACTGAATACTGTGTATCGAGTCCCTCCTTGTTCTGGGTTCCATAAGACTCAGCTTCCTCACCACTCTATTGTAGTGGAGTCAGCTATGAGAAGGATCCAGAGTGCAAAAAGGCATGCCTCTAATCCTCCAGGACATGAGTGCAGAACCCTGGATGCTTTTGGACGTCGAGTCTTCCAAGCTTCCATGCTTTCTGCCAGGATCAGTTCCTATAGTCTCTACATGGGAATGTTCCTGAAGGAGGTCACAGATGATTTAGAGGCTTTAAGTCCTTTTCTTTCTGAGGATAAAAGAGAGGATTTTCTCACTTTGGTCAAACATGCCCAAGATGTTTCTAAATTTTCCAACCGTGCAGCCTTTGACTGCTTTGAGTGCATAAGCAGAACCTCGGCTTTTGCCATAGGTGCATGTAGAATTGCTTGGCTCCAGGCATCTGATTTACAGCTCTGGGTTCAAGACAAATTGGGAAATATCCCTTGTACTGGTGAGAACCTGTTTGGTAAAGATTGGCAGGAAAAGGCCAATGAAATGGATGCTGAAAATTCCACCTCGGATAGATTATCCAAGACCACTGCTGATCCTGCTAGAAAGAAATTGTTCAAGAAACCATTCTTTTCTAAAAAGAAAAGATTTTATCCTGCTTATGTTCAGCAGGGATGTTCTGCAAGTCAGCTTGCCAGGAAAGGTCAGCAGCCACCCAAACAGAAGAAAGTAAAGGCTGCTAGGCCTCAAACGGCTCAGCCTTCACAGGGCCTTTGACTCTTATCTAGAGAACGTAGCCTTCCTGGTTCTCGGGGGACCAGAACCTTCCACCATTCCAGGAAGGTTATGTCATTTTGACCCCTGATGGGTGCAAATAATAGCAGAGCATTGGACACTCCATCATAAAGGAGGGGTACAAGCTTCATTTTTCAAGCATGCCCCCTCACACAATAGTAAAGCAGATCAATTCTCTGACCTCTCTCATCAACCTGTTAGGTCAGGAGGTCGCTATCCTCCTTGCCCAAGGGGCAATAGTACCCCTTCATCAACAGGGTACAGGGTTCTATTCCCCTAATTTCCTTATCCCAAAGAAAACGGGGGGGTTACAGACCTATCTTAGACCTCAGAGAATTGAACAAATTCCTTGTCAAGGAGAAAGTCAAAATTATTTCTGATCTCTGCTGCCATACCTTCAGAGTCAGGATTGGCTTTGTTCTCTAGATCTCAAGGATGCGTACACCCATGTTCTCATCCATCCAACTCACAGAAGGTTCCTTTGGTTCCTTTTTCAGGGAAAGCACTAACAATACAAGGTGCTTCCTTTTGGCCTGGCCTCAGCACCCAGGGTGTTCACGAAATGCATGGCTGTTGTAGCAGCATTTCTCCGCACTCTAGGGATATTCGTCTTCCCCTACTTAGACAACTGGCTCATTCGAGCCCCAACAGAATCAGAGGCCAGGACTTCTCTATCCTGCACAATGCGTTTCCTTCAGTATTTAGGGCTGGTAATAAACATCCCAAAATCCAGTCTAACTCCCACTCAGTCTTTAGAGTTCATAGGCTAAAGCCTCATCTAACTGCTCGAGAAATGTTACAACTACTAGGCCACATGGCATCTACTGTGCATGTGGTTCCCTATGCTCGCCTCCATATGAGGGCAGCTCAGTGGACTTTATCCACCCAATGGACCCAGGCATCAGGATACCTGTCAGACAAATTAGCAAACACAAGTCACCTTATTTTGTCCCTCCAGTGGTGGACGTCCACTCAAAACCTGTTGCTGGGGTCCCCTTTTCAACAACCCTTACCCCAAGCAACTCTCAACAGATGCTTCTCCAATGGGTTGGGGAGCTCATCTGCAAGACCTCTCCACCCAGGGCACCTGGTCTCCACAGGAGAGTTATCTACATATCAATCTCTTGGAGCTCAGAGCAATTTTCCTTGCTCTGCGAGTGTTCCACACCCTCCTTAGCTACAAGACTGTCCGTATGAATGAGGACTATCAAGTAGCCATGTTCTATGTGAACAAGCAGGGGGGAACAGGCTCTCTGTCGCGTTGCAACGAAGCTTTGCGACTATGGGCCCTCGCCAGAGAGCATCAGATTCATCTTCTGGCAGTGTATCTTCCAGGCATTCAAAACTCTTGGGCAGACAGACTCAGTCGAGTTCTGCTTTCACACGAGTGGTCTCTGGCCAGGATATTTCAACTTTGGGGAACCCCGGGCATAGACCTCTTTGCAAGTCCGTGGAATGCCAAACTTCCCCGGTTCTGTTCCAGAATTACGGCTCAGGGGGCTCAGGCCAGGGATGCTTTCCTCCTTTACTGGGGTCAAGACTTCCTGTATGCCTTTCAACCCATTCTCCTAATTCCCAAAACCCTGTTCAAACTTCAGAGAGACAGAGGCCATATGATTCTCATAGCTCCACATTGGCCAAGGCAAGTGTGGTACCCTCTGCTTCTACATCTCTCTCAAGCTCCCTCCCTGGAGTTAGGGTCTGCTCCAGATCTCCTGTCTCAGGAGGACGGAATGTTATGGCATCCCAATTCCCAGTCTCTGCATCTCAGGGCTTGGTTGCTGAAGGCCTAGATCTCCATGATCTTAATATCCCTCAGCAAGTAAAAGATATTCTTTTTGCTTCCAGGAAACCTTCCACAAGATGCTCTTATGCTTTCAAGTGGAAAAGGTTTACCATATGGTATTCGCAAAAGGGTCTTAACGCCCTTGCGATACCTCTGGAATCATTGCTGGAGAATCTCCTTCATTTATCCAATGCAGATCTTAAGACTAATTCAGTAAGAGTCCATTTGAGTGCTATTGCAGCTTCCTTTAAGCCTCTAAATGGACAGCCTTTTTCCTCTCATCCTCTTGTAGCAAGATTTATGAGAGGCCTTCTTTTTTTTTTTTTTTTATAAACTTTATTTAAGAATCACCAATCAAAAACAGAAACCAACAGGCAACAAACCTCCAGAGGGGTGGACTCTCATCCCCACCTGGAGTAAACATGCTTAAATGATGATTACAGTTTTTACAGTTATTGCCCCTCTCCCCCCCTCTCCCCTCTCCCCCAGCCCCCCCCCCACCCGTCCTCTGCACTCTGCCACCCCCTTCAGTATCCCTATACCTCCCCCATGGGTACCCCAATTCAGCTCGCCGCTCTACCACTCTCACCTACCAACATGCAAAATTTCATTACGACAGCGAGTCCCCAATGTATCAATATAGGGGCCCCATATCAAAAGAAAAGATGCCCAGCGTTTGACACTGCCCCGCACACTCCACCGTTCAGTCATCATGAACTGATGGAAGCAATTGCGCCACTCTCCGAATGTAGGGGAAGTCTGCTCTCGCCACAGACGCAAGATTGGGCCCTTACCCACCAGACAGGCCTTGCGCATGAGCAAACGTGTCCATTTCTGTGTAGGGCAGGGGGGTTCTATCCGATCCAAAACCACAAATGCTCCAGTCCACCTCACTTTCTGCTGCACCAAGCCTCCAACGAAGGCACTTATCTTGCCCCAGTATGTTTGTACATACGGACAAGGCCACCACATATGTAATAAGTGTGCAAGGGGCACCCGGCAACGTGGGCAGCTCCCGTCAGCAGTCAAATGGCTACGTAATGCTCTCCGGGGTGAGAAGTGAGCTCTAGTTAAACAACGGAATTGTATCTCCCGCCATCTCGCCCCTTCCGCTATATCAACAATCCGCCTCAAAGCGGTACGAATGGTGTCGGGATGTACATCCCAGCCCAATTCAGCTCCCCACGCCGCTTCCACCCCCCCATAGTCTGCACGAGGCCGGACACTTGCCAATCGGCGTTTATAAACCGCAATAGTCGGAGGGGTTTCCTCCTCTAACGCAAAAAATCCCACCAGCTGCAGTGAACGCTCAGACCGCACTGCCTCTCTGGGTAGAGAAGAAACATAGTGGGAGACCTGCAGAAATGCGAAGAGATGCCTAGAAGGCAATTCATATTCTCGACTGAGCGCTGCAAAGGATTTGCATCTCCCTATGGGGTCAACGAGATGGCCTATATTCTGGATGCCCCTCCTCCTCCAGTCTCGGAAGTCCCGGGAGCAAGAGCCTGGGATAAAATGCACATTGCCCTGCAAAGGGAGCCAGCTAGAGACCGTCCAGGACGTCTTCCAAAGACCATTTAAGTGCCGCCAGGTCCGCTGGGCCGAACGAAACAAAACACTACGTACAAGGCGTTGCGGTAGGTCTTTAGATTCCATATGTAGTGCCCCCAGCAACGACAAAGGAGCTACATACTCCTCCTCCAGAAGCGTAGGAGTATAAACCGCGGTCCCCCCCAGCCAATCCCCAAGGTGCCGGGCCTGGCAGGCCAAGGCATATGTGTCCACGTCCGGAAGTCCCATCCCCCCCTCCTTCCACTTCCCCATTAACCGTAGCATGGGTATGCGGGCTCTCGCCCCGTGCCACAGAAAGGTCCTTAGCAGAGCCTCAAAGCGGCGCAGGTCGCGGTGCAACAGCCACACAGGTAAAGTCTGCAGCCAATATAGCAGACGAGGTAGGACCACTAATTGAATCGCTGCTACCCGCCCCGAAAGGGAGAGCGGTAACGGCCCCCATGCCTGTAGTTGCGTACGTAGTCGGTCTAACATCCATTCTAAATTACATCTATAAAGGTCACGGGGATGACAAGTCAGACATATGCCCAAATAGGTAAAGTGGGCATCAGCCCAATGAAGTGGAAAGGCCCCTACCCATCCCTCTCGCAGCTTTCCCGAAACATCCAAGGCCTCAGATTTAGCCCCGTTAATACGGAATCCAGCAAACCGACCGAAGGTCTCAAATGCACACAGCAAATGGGACAGCGATTCCCGGGGAGCCACAAGGTGGACTAAAAGGTCATCAGCAAAGGCCGATACTTTAAAGGTTTGAGAACCTATCGTCACCCCCCTGATCTCCGGGGATCGCTCCACTGCACGAATCAACGGATCTAGAGATAGCACAAATAAGAGAGGGGAAAGAGGGCAACCCTGCCGTGTACCGCGCTCCAGCGGGAAGGCCTCCGACACAACACCATTACAGAGGATGCGGGCTGTGGGGTTCGCATATAAGCTGTCCACCATGGCACAAAAAGATGCACCTAAACCATACCAAGGCAACAACGTTCTGAGATAGCACCAATCCACTCTGTCAAAAGCTTTCTCCGCATCGAAACTTACAAGCAGAGACGGCAGCTGCTGGTCATGTACCCATTCCAGCGAGGTTAAAATTTTCCGAAGGTTTCGTACTATATGGCGACCCCGTATGAAACCGACCTGAGAGTCATGTACCAAATAATCCAGATGTTCCGCCAGACGATCCGCCACAATCTTGGCAAATAGCTTGATATCAAAGTTTAATAGCGAGATTGGGCGATAAGAAGAGGCCAGAACGGGGTCCTTACCCGGCTTTGGAATCAGGGAGATATGGGCTTGGTTGTCACCCCGCCGAAACCCCCCCTGCGCGACCCGCTGGGCATACACCGCCACAAGGGTCGGGCTAAGATAACCATTGAGCAGTTTATAAAACTCGGCCCCTAGGCCGTCTGGGCCTGGAGATTTAAAACAGCTAGCTGAGGTAATGGCCCTCTGCACCTCGTCCAAAGTCACCGGATGACCTAATTGGAGGCTCTGCTCCTCTGTAAGTTGCGGCAAATGCAACCGCTGTAGGTACTCCTGTATCTCCGATGAGGCGCCACCATCGGCAGAATAAAGCCCAGAAAAGAATGTCCGAAACTCTCGGACAATGTCCGTACTATTCCGAGATAACCCCCCTTGACTATTCCGCAAGGCTGCCACAGCCTGCGATCCACGTGACCCTCTCAAACAACGGGCCAGCAATCGCCCCGGTTTGTCCCCATAACAATGCAACCGAAATCGGTAGTACAGTATAGACTTCTTAGCCCGCTGATGTATCGGCTCGTTAAGATCTACACGAGCTTCCCACAACTCCTTCTGAATCCTGGCCGACGGGGTCCGAGCAAGTTGTCTCCGCAGCAGTGACACACGTTTCTCCAGCCTAAGGATCCGGTCCGCCAGCATTCGACGTTTGCGCGCCGCGAACCCGATAATATCCCCATGGAGGACTACTTTGGCTGTTTCCCACACTAATTCCGGGTCTTCCTTGTGGCATCTATGATCGTCCTCAAACTCCTTCCACCGTTTTTCCAAAAACTTGTGAAACTGGGCATCTTTGTACAAGTCTGGTGGGAAGCGCCAAATCCGCGATTTATTCGCCTCCCCTCCCCAGCACAGGTCCAGCCATACTGGTGCATGGTCTGAGATTGCCAGCGGCTCAATCTGAGCATCCCCCACATTAGCAAACGCTCCACTAGTTAACAAGAGAAAGTCAATACGGGAGCTAGAGCCGTGAGCTCGTGATTGGTGCGTAAAGTCTTTCTCTAAGTGGTGCAACACCCTCCACGGGTCCACCAGATCCAGACGGGTCTTAAAACGCTTCAACGCCCGGGTTACTGGCCTATGCTCTCGCGCCTCCCCTCCTCGGGACGTATCCAAGTCAACATCTAGGACCCCATTAAAGTCGCCTCCTAAAAGCAGGGGAAATTCCAGGAGCAGTTCCACTCTAGCAGCCAAGTACTCATAGAACTGCGAATCTAAGGTATTCGGGCCATACACCGTCCCCAGGATTATCGGCCGGCCTTCGAGAGTACACTGTAATAACAAAAAACGCCCGCGTGGGTCACAAAACTCAGCATCTACCGTACAACGTACCTTTTTGTGAATCAAAATAGCCACCCCCCCTTTTTTTCCCAAAGCAGGTGAGCCCCACACCTGCCCTACCCAGTCCCTACGCAACTTAGCATGCTCTACAGCCGTCTGGTGGGTCTCTTGTAACAAAGCGATAGCACATTGTTGTCTGGCGAGGGCCTGTAGAATTTTATATCGCTTGATAGGGTTCCCCAAACCGCACACATTCCATGAAACTATTTTCAGAGTGGCGGGGCAGTGTCAATTTTCCATCTCAAGGCTTTCCATAATGGTAGGGACAGGGCTCTCCCAGCCTGGAACCCTCTCCCCGCACTCATCCCCTCACGATAGGGTAACCAAGGAGGTTTAAGTATAGTGCAGATCCCCCCTTCCATTCTCCCCCCTCCCCCCCTCTCCCACCCCCCCAATCCCCACCCGCCCTCTCTATCTGATCTCCCTCCACTAACCAACTTACTCCCAGTCCTGTAGACATCTCTAGCGATGCGTCCCACCACCCCCCACCCCACAGTACCCCGCAATATCCTTCTCACCCCACTCCCCCCGCCCCTAACATCAACACCCCTATCCCAAATACAGTCGCAGAAACAAGGGCCTCTCAATTTCTACCCCCCCGCCTCCCCCAACAGAGAGAGCCCACTCCACAATCATAGCAACATACAGGCCAACCGAAAATTCGCCAGCCGAGGCCGGTAAAGCCCGCTGGCGCAGTTCTGAGTCCCCAATACAGGAGAAAACTGGCAGGCCCACCAGTTAGTGTCTCTGCCCCTGCTTCGCGCACTCCAGGACAATAACTCAGCCCATGTGCAATGTCATTTCTAGGTTAATAGCCAAAAATCCTCAGCTCGCCTCTTCGCTCCGAAGGATACTGTCCACATAGGGCCGGGCTGCCTCTGCAGACTCAAATATTTTGTGGGAGCCAGCATGGTAAATATGCAGCCGAGCAGGATACTGGACCGAGAATTTGATTTTATGGTCTTTTAAGTTTTGGCAGACCGGTGCATAGGCCCTGCGGCGTTGGCTCAATAAACGAGAATAGTCCTGCGCTATCCGTATTCTTATGTTGTCGGCCACCACAGTATCCTTTAGACGGGCCGAGCGAAGAATTGCCTCCTGTGGGAATTGGAGCAGCTTAACTAGGACCACCCGGGGTCTTCGGGCTCCCTCTGCTTTGCTGCCCACTCTGTGCCCGCTCAATCTGAGGAGTGCCCCCAACTTTCGACTCCTCTAACAAAGACGTAAAGAGCGTCCCCACATAGGACTGAAGATCTTTGTCCAGCACTGATTCTGGTATGCCCAGTACCCGCAAATTATTGCGGCGGGATCTGTTCTCTAAGTCGTCGAGTTTTTCCTCCTGCTGCTGTAGTCGGGTCTTGAGGCCTGCTACCTCGTGGTTCAGTGCGGCGGTTTCGTCCTCCACGCGCCCCACACGCTCCTCTGCCTCCTGCAGCCGATTTCCCAAAGGACTCTACAGACTCCTGCACAGCATCAAGCTTCTCGCGCAGTGCAGTGAATTTGTATCTCCAGGGCTGCGGCCACCGCCGCCGAGATCTCTTCCACCCGGGCCGGGGATGCCGGAGAGCTAGGCCCTCCCCCGCTATCCGCCATTTTAGGGGGAGCAGCTCCCCGGTCTCTCTCTCTCTTCCCTGTTCGGAGTGCAGCTGCCATCTCTGTACGCTACCCGCTCACCTCCAAGTTGCAGGTAGGGACCCGGAATCTGGGGCGAACACAGTCAGCCGGTTTAGGGCTCAATCAAGGCTCAAAAACGCCGGTTTAGGCTGGGGGGTGGTCGGAGCGCGAGCCGAACACGTCCACTCGCTCTCACCGCATCACCGGAAGTCTCAGAGAGGCCTTCTTTTAACTAAGCCTCCCATTAGGCCACCACCGGTGGCATGGGACTTAAAACTGGTTCTTGGGCAGCTCATGAAGCCACCTTTAGAATCTTTAGCTACTACCTCCTTGAAATTCCTTTCTTGGAATGTTATCTTTCTCATTGCAATCACATCAGCACGCCGCATTAGTGAGTTGCAAGCGCTAGTAGCTGATTCACCTTATACAAGGTTCCATCATGACAAGGTAGTCCTTAGGACTCATCCACACTTTATGCCAAAGGTGCTCTCGCCTTTCCATCTGAACCAAGCGGTCTACCTACCTGTGTTTTTTCCAAGGCCTCATGCATCAAATGCAGAGAGGAATTTTCATACCTTGGACTGTAAAAGAGCTTTAGCCTTTTACTTGCAAAGAACACAGCAACATAGAAAGTCCTCTCAACTCTTTGTTGTTTTTGATCCTTCTCATTTGGGACTTCCAGTCTCCAAGAGAACACTGTCTAACTAGATTGCTCAGTGTATTTCCTTCGCCTGTCAGAGTAAGAACGTTTCTATGGAGGGCCATGTCACAGCTCACATTGTGAGAGCCATGGCAGCCTCAATGGCTCATCTGCACTCTGTGTCTATCGACGACATCTGTCGAGCAGCCACTTGGGCCTCGGTTCATACCTTCACAGCCCATTAATGCTTGGACAAGGACTCCCACCGGGATGCCTTGTTTGGTCAGGCTGTTCTCCAGCACCAGTTCCATACCTAATCAACTCCTACCCACCATCCCTGGTAGGATGCCAGAGATCCATGGGGGGAAGTGGAGCCCTGTTCAGGGACACACAACCTCTGTGGTCTCTCCCTGGCACCTAAAGCTAGGGAGTCCCATATGTGATGACTACATTCCTGCTTGTTCCTGGAGATAGCATAGTTACTCACCTGTAACAGGTGATCTCCGGGAACAGCAGGAATGTAGTCCTCAACCCACCCACCTCCCCTAGGAGTTGTATCTCTGTATCTCTTTACTTTTCCTCCCTCTCCCTCTCTCTCTCTCTCTCTCTCTCTCTCTCTCTCTCTCAGCTTTAAAACTCAATTGGAGAGAGGCAGTTTGGAAAAGCGGAAAGGCAGCACGCAGGCGCTGTGGGATGCTCCCAAAAGCTTTCTAATTGGACGATGGGGAGCGTTCCCGCGCAGGCTCCGTCGGTACCGACGATACTCATATGTGAGGACTAAATTCCTGCTGTTCCCGGAGATCACCTGTTACAGGTGAGTAACTATGCTTTATGGCCATTGCAGTCTATCACGTCTTTGTAGATGGAAAGCTGGTATCCTTTCATCCTCTGCTTTTTCAATTTATGAAAGGCCTTTTCCATATTAAACCTCTCTTCTTTGAAGACCTCTACTGCAGTGGGACCTTAACATCCTAGCTCAAGATACTCAAACTCATTTGAATTGTTGGCTCATGCAATGCTGCAGCATTCTTCTTGGAAAGTATTTTTTTCTTTCGCCATCATGTCTTCTCAATGATGCAGTTAACTTCAGGCCTCAGTTAATGATTAACCGTATATTCAGTTTTTTCCCAATCATGTCACACTAAGGATTTATCCTCGTTTTTATTTTTTTACCAAAAGTTGTCAATTTCATATTAACCAATCAGTCATCTTGCCGGTTTTTACCCAAAACTGCACTCATATCCTGCTGAGTTGATTATCTCCAGGAACAAGCAGGAATGTAGTCTTCACATATGAGTTTTGTCGGTACCGACGGAGCCTGCGCGGGAACGCTCCCAGCATCCAATTAGAAAGCTTTTGGGAGCATCCCACAGCACCTGCGTGCTGCCTTCCCACCTTTTCCAAATGCCTCTCTCCAGTTCTTCGTTTTCCGCGGAGCCAGCAGGTCGTTTTTCCTGTCACCGCAGAAATTATCCCATCTTTTTCATTCTTTTTTGTGGTAGCGTCTGCCTTCCTCGACGCTATACCGGTACCGCCAGTTCGTTCTTTCTTTTTTTTTTTTTTTAAAAAAAAAATTTTTTTGTCTTTTTTTCTGTCGGGTGCCACACGCCATTTTGGGCACTAGGTCCAACATTTCCTTCAGAATGGAAAAACCCGCCTTGGTTTTTAAAAGGTTTTCCAAGTGTGGCGGTACTATCTCCGTCACCGACACTCATGAGTGGTGCCTTAAATGTTGAGGTCCTGACCACTCCATCTCGCAGTGTGTTGCCTGTGGGATGATGTTGAAGAGGGGTCGGCAAAACCGAGCTGCTAAGCTTAGCACCCTTTTTCCCTCCGATGTAGCATCTGTGGCATCGATGTCTTCCAGGGCTTCGTCTTCCTCCCATGGATCTCAGGTAACCAAACATAAATCTGGCCGGTCTTCAAAGGGTAGATCTCCTTCCAAGCATCGAGATGCCTCTGGCGTTGCCCTTGAGGGACTTGTACTGGCAAAATTGCCCCGGCGGGAGGCTTCGGCTTCCACAGCACTATCAGGGCTCCAGGATGTTCTCGAGGCCTCACCCTCAGCAGAACTACTGGTGCCATGGTACCAGCCGCTTCGTCCAGTACCGATACCCAGGCATCGGCAGCGTCAATAGACCAGAGGTTCTTGGCTATTGAACGCAGTCTGGCAGCTCTCCATGCGGCTTCAGTGCCTTCAGGACTGCTTCAAATGGTTCAACCGGTATCGATACCGGTACCGACACCGAGTCATGCTGTTTCCTCCAGTATCGACAGGCCAGTACCGGATCCCTCCGGTTCCGACTTCGATCGGTACCGGTATCGTGCTTTGCAAGAGCACGCGGACAGGAGATACTTTGAATCCTCTGAGGATTCTGACAGCTGTGTCGGTACCGGAGTACTTCTCTCTGAGGAGCCTTCCTCTCCTAAACGTAGGATGTCTCCTCCAGAGGATTTATCCTTTCAGTATTTCATCCGGGAGGTGTCTAGAGGTCTTTCCATCACAGTGGTTCCTGAAACAGAGCCCAGAGCAAGGGAATTGGAGATTTTACAATATCCTAAAGCTCCCAAGGAGGCGGCTACTTTGCCTATTCATGAGATCTTGCATGATCTCATGCTAAGAATGTGGGGAAACACCTCTTATCACCTCTCCTCATTCTCGTAGGCTTGATACCATGTATCGAGTACCTCCTTGTCCTGGATTTCAAAAAGCCCAGTTACCACACCACTCCATGGTAGTGGAATCAGCTATGAGAAGGGTCAAGAGTGCAAAAAGACATGCATCTAATCCGCCAGGATGTGAATGTAGGACTCTTGATGCCTTTGGATGTCGAACCTTCCAGGCCTCTATGCTTTCTGCCAGGATTAGTTCCTACATTTTATATATGGGAATGTTCCTTAAGGAGGTTACAGGAGATCTAGAACTTATGAGCCCTCTCCTTCCTGATAAGAGGCAAGATTATCTTACACTTGTCAAACATGCCCAAGATGTTTCCAAGTTTGTTAATCGTGCAGCTTTTGACTGCTTTGAGTGCATAAGCAGAGCCTCTGCCATTGCCATAGGTGCTCGTAGGATTGCCTGGCTCCAAGCATCTGACTTAGAACTCTGGGTACAGGACAAATTGGGGAACATCCCTTGCACAAATTGGCAAAAGAAAGCTTAATGAGCTGGATGCTGATAACACCACTTTGGATAGACTATCCAAGGCTACAGCTGATCCTGCAAGGAGAAAATCCTACAAGAAACCATTCTTCTCTAAAAAGAAGAGGTTTTACCCCTCCTATACCTAGCAGGGGCATTCTGCAGGTCAGTCTGCCCGAAAGGGGCAGCAGTCACCAAAACAAAGAAAAGCAAAGTCTGTTAAGCCTCAACTGGCCCAAGAGAATCAGCCTTCACAGTGGCTTTGACTCCCATCTAGAGAACTTGGCCTTCCTGGCCCTCCACGGGCCAGAGCCCTCCACCATTCCAGGAAGGTTGTGTCATTTTGCCCCCAGATGGGAGCAGATAACAGCAGAAGAATGGACTCTCTCCATTGTAAAGGAGGGGTACAAGATTCATTTCCTCAACATGCCCCCTCCTACAGTTGTAAGACGGTTCAATTCTCAGACTCTACTCGAAAATCAGTTAAGTCAAGAGGTCAATTTACTTCTTGCCCATGGGGCAATAGAAGACGTACCCATTTCCCAACAGGGTACAGGGTTTTACTCCCCCCTATTTCCTTATTCCAAAGAAAACAGGGGGACACAGACCCATTTTAGACCTCAGAGAATTGAACAAATTCCTGTTCAAGGAGAACTTCAAGATGTTTTCTCTAGGAACTCTTCTGCCATATCTTCAGAGTCAGGATTGGCTTTGTTCTCTAGATCTCAAGGATGCGTATACCCATGTTCTCATCCATCCAACTCACTGAAGATTCCTTCGGTTTCTATTTCAGGGGAAGCACTACCAGTGCAGGGTTCTTCCGTTTGGCCTGGCCTCAGCACCAAGGGTGTTTACGAAATGCATGGCTGTAGTGGCAGCATTTCTTCGCACTCTAGGAATATTCGTCCCCCTACTTAGACGACTGGCTCATTCGAGCCCCATCAGAATCAGAGGCCAGAATTTCCCTATCTTGCACAATGCGTATACTTCAGTATGGGCCTGGTTATAAACATCCCAAAATCCAACCTAACTCCCACTCAGTCTCTAGAGTTTATAGGAGCTATGCTGGATACCAGGAAAGCAAGGGTCTATCTTCCACAGCCCCTCTGCCTTCGCATTGTGCAGTTAGCTTCCCAAGCAGTGTTAAAAACTCATCTCACTGCTCGGGAAATGTTACAGTTTCTAGGCCACATGGCATCTACCGTGCATGTGGTTCCTTATGCTCGCCTCCATATGAGAGCAGCCCAATGGACTCTATCCACTCAGTGGACTCGAGCATCAGGCTGCCTGTCAGACAAAATAGCAAATTCAAGTCGCCTTATTTTGTCCCTACAATGGTGGCAATCAACCCAAATCCTGTTGGTGGGGTCCCCTTTCCAACAGCCCCCACCCCAGGTCACTCTAACGACAGACGCCTCACAGGTGGGTTGGGGAGCTCATCTGCAAGATCTCTCTACCCAAGGCACCTGGACTCCACAGGAGACCCATCTACACATCAATCTCTTGGAACTCAGAGCAATCTTCCTCGCTCTTCGAGTGTTCCACACCCAGCTGAGCTACAAGGCAGTCCTAATTCAGACGGACAATCAAGTAGCTATGTTCTATCTGAACAAGCAGGGAGGAACAGGCTCTGTCGCTTTGCAACGAAGCTTTGCAACTATGGGCCGTCGCCAGAGAACATCAGATTCATCTCCTTGCGGTGTATCTGCCAGGCATTCAAAACTCCTGGGCAGACAGACTCAGTCGAGTTCTGCTTCCACACGAGTGGTCTCTTCGTGCAGACCAGGTAGCAAACATGTTTCAAATTTGGGGAACTCCGGACATAGACCTCTTTGCAAGTCCGTTGAATGCCAAACTTCCCCGATTCTGTTCCAGAATTCCGGCTCAGGGTTCTCAGGCCAGGGATGCTTTCCTCCTCCATTGGGGTCAGGACTTCCTATATGCCTTTCCACCCATTCCCCTAATTCCCAAAACCCTATTCAAGCTTCAGAGAGACAGAGGCCATATAATTCTCATAGCTCCACATTGGCCATGGCAGGTGTGGTACCCTCTGCTCCTACATCTCTCTCAAGCTCCATCTCTGGAGTTAGGATCTGCTCCAGATCTCCTGTCTCAGAAGGACGGGATGTTATGGCATCCCGATCCCCACTTTCTGCATCTCCGGGCCTGGTTGCTGAGGGCCTAGACCTTCATGGTCTTAACCTGTCTCAACAAGTAAAGGATATCCTTTATACTTCTAGAAAGCCTTCCACAAGACGCTCTTATGCTTTCAAGTGGAAAAGGTTTTCCTTATGGTGTTCGCTGATGTGTCTTGACCCCCTGGCGATACCTCTAGAATCATTATTGGAGTATCTCCTTCATTTATCTAATGCAGGGCTTAACACTAACTCATTACGAGTCAATTTAAGTGCTATTTTAGCTTCTTTCAAGCCTTTCAATGGGCAACCTATTTCCTCTCATCCTCTCATAACGAGATTTATGAGGGGCCTCCTTCTACCTAAGCCTCCCATTAGGCCAACACCGGTAGCATGGGACCTAAATCTGGTTCTTGGACAGCTCATGAAGCCGTCTTTTGAACCTTTAGCGACTACCTCCTTAAAATTCCTTTCCTGGACGATTGTCTTTCTCATTGCAATCACATCAGTACATCGCATTAGTGAGTTGCAAGCATTAGTGCTGATCCTCCTTATACGAGGTTCCATCATAAGTTAGTCCTTAGGACTCATCCACACTTTATGCCAAAGGTGGTCTCACCTTTTCATTTAAACCAAGCAGTTTACCTGCCTGTATTTTTTCCAAGTCCTCATGCTTCAAATGCAGAAAGGAGTCTTCATACTTTGGACTTTAAAAGAGCACTTGCTTTTTGCTTACAAAGGACACACCAACATAGAAAGTCCTCTCAACTCTTTGTTGCTTTTGATCCTTCTCATTTGGGACTTCCAGTCTCCAAGAGAACATTGTCCAATTGGATTGCACAGTGTATTTCTTTTACCTATCTGAATAAAAACCTTTCTCTGGAAGGCCATATTACAGCTCACAATGTGAGAGCCATGGCAGCCTCAATGGCTCATCTACACTCTGTCTCTATTGACGACATCTATCGAGCAGCTACTTGGGCCTCAGTTCATACCTTTACAGCCCATTACTGCTTGGACAAGGACTCCCGCCGGGATGCCTTATTTGGTCAGGCTGTTCTACAACACCTGTTCCATACTTAATCAACTCCTACCCACCATTCCCGGTAGGATGCCAGAGATCCATGGGGGGAAGTGGAGCCCTTTCACAGGGGCACACAACTTCTGGGGTCTCTCCCTGGCATCTGTAGCTAGGGAGTCCCCATATGTGAAGACTACATTCCTGCTTGTTCCTGGAGATAGCTTAGTTACTCATCTGTAACAGGTGATCTCCGGGAACAGCAGGAGTTTAGTCTTCACAACCCACCCACCTCCCCTAGGAGTTGTCTCTTTTCTTTTCTTTCCCCCTCTCTCTCTTTGTCTCAGCTTTAAAACTCAACTGGAGAGAGGCAGTTGGGAAAGGCAGCACGCAGGCGCTGTGGGATGCTCCCAAAAGATTTCTAATTGGACGCTGGGGAGCATTCCCGCGCAGGCTCTGTCGGTACTGACGAAACCCATATGTGAAGACTAAATTCCTGCTGTTCCTGGAGATCACCTGTTACAGGTGAGTAACTATGCTTTACATTCATTGGATTGTAAAAGTTCACTTCTGTACTAGAACCTACATAATCAATTTGTTTGGATGCACAACTATATCTCCTAATCGTAAAGGATGTGCAGTTACAAACAAACCATCTCCCAACTGTATGTTTTTTGCTCTTGGTCTACCACTGTTGCAAACCTTCGGTCTACTCTTGTGGACATATGTAAAGCAGCAAAATGGTCGTCTGCTCACACTTTCATCAAGCATTATATTTTGCATGTTTCTTCTCATGGAAAGAACATTTTTGGATAGTCTGTACTTGGCAGTCTTTTGGACTAGTACCACCTCCCCCCTCCTCATTGTATTGCTTCATATTCAACACTACCAACCCTCCGCTTTGTAATCATCCAGATATGTAGATTTGTTTTCCTGCTTGTTCATAGAGAAAGCAAGATTTCTTACCTAATGGGCGTTCTCTGTGGACAACAGGAGAATAGAGCCACATAACCCACCCTCCTTTCCCCTTTGTCTTTTAATATTATATTAACTAGAGAGGAAAGGCACTTGTGTGAATGTGGAAGCTCCCATATATGCTCAGGAGGGCTTGCGCAGCTCTCGAGCTTTTTTGGAGAGCTAAATGTTCCTGCTTGGAGCAACGTGGGAGACGTCACCCAGGTCTGTTACTGTATTGTCCTGCTGTCCACAGAGAAAATACCTATAGGTAAGCAAGCTTGCTATAGGATGCATGCACTCTGTCATATTGGATCTGGAGAAATGCAGGGAGTCGGTAGCTATTCATAGTAACATAGTATATGATGGCAGATAAAGACCAGTATGGTCCAGCTAGTCTGCCCAGTGCACAGCCTATTTCCCCTACAAAATACACACTAACCTTTCAGTGGTCTTCTGCTTTCTCCAGGACCAAGCAGGAAGTCAATCCTCACATATGCGTGTCATCGGCGCCGATGAAGCCCCAGCGGAGCATCTCCCCAGCTTTCTATGAAAGCCTTTGGGAATGCAGGCACGCATGTGCGGTTCCCTTCCCGCCTAAAGGTGCTATCTTACCTCAGTCTCTTTTTTTAAGTGAAGCCCACCGGACGTGTGTCCTGTTCTCCCGGTTAAAATTATATTTTTTTCGGCGATTTTTGCTTTTTTTTTCTCCCGGTTCGACGCCGGTTCTCTTCCCGCCGGGTTCGGTCCACCAGTATCGAGCCCGATTCTTCTTTTTCGGTTTTTGCCCTTCGTGGCTGGCGTTTGCGCCCTTTTTTCCATTTTTCCCTGGAAGGCCGGTCCTTTGACCTCGCGGAGACTCTTTTTTTTTCCCCGATGGCTTCCAGCAGTTTTAAAAAGTGTGATCGGTGTAAGAAACTGATGTCTCTCACTGACACACACGACTGCTGCCTTCGGTGCCTCGGCCCTTACCACGACCCTAAGTCGTGCGGGCCATGTGGAAAGATGTCTTCCAAGGCACTCCGAAGTCGCCAGCAGCAAAAAGAAAGGCTTTTCTCGGACTCCGCCTCCGGCCGGGCCCGGACCTCATCTGAGGCCTCGACATCTCGGGATTCCGATCCCGAGCGCCATCGAAGCTCCTCGGACAGGGGGTCCCCCAACCGGGAATGCAAGAGGAAGAAGCGGCTCGCAAGGGTGTCGTCGGAGTAGGTCCCTGGCTCCTCGAGGGCCAGGTCTAAGACCCCCAACCGTTGCCCCGGACCCGTGGAACACGACAAGCCTGCAAAGGTTCCTCGCGTGGAGCCGAAGTCTGCTGGATACGTAAGCCCCTTAGTCCTCGAGGACTCTCCTCCCAGGGAGCTGACGTCGGGCCCGGCGCCGCCGGGGCTCGAGTCGATGGCTGCTGCATCTCCCGAGCTGAGTCTCAGGATGACAGCCTTGGAGAGCAGATTGTCTGCCTTCATGGAGCAGCAGCGGGCACTGATGGCCAGCCTGTCTGGCGCATCTGCCCTGACCACCGGGACATCGACTTCGAAGTCGACCCCGGAGACCGAGCCGATACGGTCTCCCTCAACCTCCCGTTCGGGACCGAGGGCGTTGACGCCGGTGCCTCCAGCGTCGGGACGGGTTCTCCAGGGCCCCACGGGGTCGGACCCTGACTCCTCCTCGGACGAGTCAGCTTGGGAGACGGAGGACGAGGAGTCTCCTGATACCTTCACGACTCGGTGCGTCCCTTCGGACTCACCGCAGTCTGAGCCCCGGAGTAGGTCCCCCCCCGGAGGACACTCGGTTCTCGGAGTTCGTCCGGGATATGGCCGCTGCCTTGGCTATTCCGGCAGACCCCGAGGAGGAGCCTCGAGCTGAAGAGCTCGAGGCCCTACAGTATGACTCTCCTCCGAAGGAGGCCTTTACTATTCCGGTTGCTCCGATGCTGGAACGGCTCCTCTTCCGTATGTGGGAGGCACCGGCCTTGGCGCTTGTTCTAAGCAAGTGAGTCGACTCGATCTATCGACTCCGGAAGAGCCCTGGTTTTCAAAAGGCACAGCTACCACACCATTCTATGGTTGTGGAATCGGCCATGCATCGTCGGAAGAGCCAGAAGATGCACTCCATGGTGCCCCCTAGCAGGGAGGCCCGGAACCTCGATGGCGTCGGTAGAAAGTGCTTCCAGGGCTCGATGCTTGCTTGCCGTGTCCAGTCCTACCCAGCTGTACATGGGCATGTACTTGCGGGATCTGGCCAAGGAATTGGCCGGGTTCTCTGCTGGTCTCTCCGGGGAACCCTTGCAGAGATTTAAGTCCTTGTCCTCGGGGATTCAGGACTGCTCGAAGTTCATGTCCCGCGCCGCCTATAATGGCTTTGAGGCTTCGGCCCGAGTTGCGGCAGCCGGCATCGCGGCTCAACGCCAGGCATGGCTGCAGTCATCGGGCCTCGAGCCATGGGTTCAGGACAAGTTGGTCGATGTCCCTTGCCGAGGTGAAAACCTTTTTGGCAAGCCCATGACCGAGAAGGCCACTCAGCTCGAAACTGACCACCTCACACAGACAAGGCTTTCGAGAAAGACCTCTGCCCCTTCTCATAAAAAGAAGGGCTCGGGTAAAAAGCCCTTTTACCCAAGGAAGGGCACTGCCTACAAACAGTACCCGCAATATCAGGCTGCCCAAGCTACCCCCCAGGGTCAGCAAGCCAAGGGCCAGGGTAATGGGCTCCGTAGGCAGAGGACCCCCAAGCCTCAGGCCCCTGCTACCACTCAGCAGGGTGGTGGTTTTTGACCCCTTAAGCGTAGCCTCTCCTCCACTGCTCTCCCAACCCTGCACAGGAGGTCGCCTCTCCCTTTTTGCCCACCAGTGGCCCCTTATCACCAGGGACAGTTGGGTGCTGGAGATAGTCCACAGGGGCTATGCCCTCCATTTTCACCAACTGCCCCACCATATTTTCCAGGTGAGCCTCCAAGGCCTCCCCTGCACACAGAGGTTCTTCTACAAGAGCTTCATGATCTGTTGGTGGACAGGGCGGTGAAGCCTGGGCCTCCCCACTTGCAAGGTCACGGTTTCTACTCCAGGTATTTCCTGGTGCCCAAAAGAACCGGTGGCCTTCAGCCCATTCTGGACCTCAAGAACCTCAAGTTCCTAGTGAAGGAGAAGTTCAAAATGCTTACTCTTGGAACACTTCTGCCCTACCTCCAGCAGGGAGATTGGCTATGCTCCTTAGATCTAAAGGATGCGCACACTCACATCCTCATTCATCCAGACCACAGAAAGTACCTCAGGTTCATTGTGGGAGGAAACCATTATCAGTACAGAGTGCTGCCTTTCGGCCTCACCTCCGCCCCCAGAGTCTTTACAAAGTGCTTAGTGGTGGTGGCGGCCTACCTGAGAAATCAGGGAATCTTTGTCTTCCCCTATCTGGACGACTGGCTCATCAGGGGTCAGACGTGCCAGGAGGCCAAACAAGCCACCCTCAGGACTACTGCTCTTCTACAAAGTCTGGGGTTTGTCTTAAACTTCGCAAAGTCCACTTTGCTCCCCTCCCAAAACTTGGAGTTCATAGGGGCAAGGCTGGACTCTCTGCTGGCAAAGGCTTTCCTGCCAGTAGACAGGGTCCAAAGGTTAATGGCCTTGGCAAATCAGTTTCTCATCAGGTCCCTGGTCTCCGCAAGACTCTGCCTGAGGCTTCTAGGCCACATGGCTTCGACAGTACATGTGACCCCCAATGCCAGGCTACATATGAGGCCTGCACAGTGGTGCCTTCGGTCTCAGTGGTCACAGGCCACAGGCAGCCTCAAACACAGGATAAGGGTGTCCAGACAATTTCTGAACTCCCTCAACTGGTGGCTACACCCACCCAATCTACTGAAGGGGGGTGCCTTTTCAGATTCCAGGGTGCACAGTAGTGGTGACCACGGACGCCTCCCTGCAAGGCTGGGGAACTCATTGTCTGGGCAAGTGCACCCAGGGCCTGTGGTCCCCCTGGGAAGCTGCACAGCAGATCAATCTTCTCGAACTCCGAGCTATTTGGTTAGCACTCAGAGCTTTCAGTCCTACCCTGGCTCACCAGTCTGTCCTGATTCAGACAGACAACCAAGTTGCCATGTTTTATGTGAACAAACAGGATGGAACTGGGTCCAGGATCCTTTGTCAGGAAGCTCATGACCTTTGTTCTTTTGCCCTCAAGCACAACATGCTCCTCAGGGCTGTGTACCTTCCAGGCCAGGACAACTACCTGGCAGACAGATTAAGCAGAATACTGCAGCCCCACGAGTGGCAGCTGTATCCTTCAGTATCTCAGAAGATCTTCCTGAAATGGGGTCTCCCTTTAATGGATCTCTTTGCCAGCCCCGTGAACAAGCAGCAGCCAAGGTTCTGCTCCAGGCAATCGCATCCTCTGCGGATAGCAGCGGATGCTTTTCTGATATCCTGGTCTCAGGGCCTCCTATATGCGTTTCCTCCCACGACCTTGGTGGCCCGAACTCTCCAAGATTCTTCAGGACAAGGCCTCGGTCCTGCTGGTGGCTCCCAGGTGGCCGAGACAGCCTTGGTTTCCTCTTCTGCTTCAACTGGCGGTGGATCCTCCACTACCTCTGGGGTTGCAACCCTACCTTCTCTCACAGGAGCAGGGTTCCCTTCTGCACCCCAATCTCAAAGCTCTCAATTTGATGGCCTGGAGGCTGCAAGGGTAGTCTTGGCTCCCTGGGGCCTGCCTCAGGATGTTGAGTAGGTTGTCCTAGCCTCTAGGAAACAGTCCACTAGGAAAACATATGCACTCAAATGGAAAAGGTTTTCTGTATGGTGTCAGCTGCGTACAGTTGTTCTCCAGGACCAAGCAGGAATCAGTCCTCACATATGGGTGACGTCGGTGCCGACGGAGCCCTCGTGCGGAGCATTTCCCCAGCTTTCAAAGAAAGCCTTTGGGAATTGCAGCGCGCATGCGCGGTCCCCTTCCCGCCCAAGGGTGCCATCTTGCTCAGTCGTCTTTTTTGCGCAGAGCCCGACGGACGTAGTTCGTTTTTCCCCGAGGAAAAGGTTGATTTCCCTATTTTTTCTCTTTCTCCTTCGGTTCGACGTCGGATCCTTTTCCCGCATTGGCCCAATACGCCGGTATCGAGTCCACTCTCTTTTTCGGTTTTTGTCCTTTGTGACTAGCGTTCGCGCCATTTTTCTTTTTTCACTGGCAGCCCGGTCTTTTGACCTCGCAGGGGCCCTTTTTCCCCCGATGGCTACCAGCGGGTTTAAAAAGTGTGATCGGTGTAAGAAACGTATGTCTCTTACTGACACACATGACTGCTGCCTCCGCTGCCTCGGACCCGATCATGACCCGATGATCTGTGGTCCGTGTGGCAAAATGTCCTCGAAGGCGTTGAGTCGGCAGCACCAGAAGGATAGGATCTTCTCTGACTCCGCGTCCGGACGGGCCTGGACCTCGTCAGAGGCCTCGACGTCTCGGGACTCCGGCCCGGAGCAGCGTCGGGGTTCCTCTGAGTGGGGGTCTCCTTCGCGAGAACATCGCAGGAAGAAGAAACCCACGAGGGCGGCGTTGGTGGACGCTCCTGGTTCCTCGAGGGCCAGGTCGCATAGCCCCGATAGCCGTCCCAGGTCTTCGGAGTCTAGAGGCCTGCCAAGCATCCTCTTATCGAGATGGAGTCTCCTGGACACGTGAGTGCTGTAGTCCTCGTGGACTCTCCTCCAGGGGAGCCGACGTCGGGCCCGATGCCGTCGCAGCCCGAGTCGGGGGCTGCTCAGCCTTAGGTTGACCGCCTTGGAGAGCAGCCTCGCTGCCTTCATGGAACAGCAGCGGGCATTGATCGCCGGTCTCACCGGTGCATCTGCCCCGACCACCAGGACCTCGACGTCCAAGTCGACCCCGGAGGCCGAGCCGATCCTCGAGTCCATGCGGGCTCGAGTCGATCCTCGGCCACGGTCTCCCTCGGCCTCCCGTTCGGGACCGAGGTCATCGATGCTGGTACCCTCGGCGTTGGGGCGGATGGCATGTGTGCCCGCCCGACCAGAGCTGCTCGATTCCTCCTCCGAAGAGTCGGGCTGGGAGACGGAGGACGAAGAGTCACCCGCCACTTATCGGACTCGGTGTGTTCCATCGGACTCACCGGAGTCTGAACCTCGGAGACGATCCCCACCGGAGGATACCCGGTTCTCGGACTTCGTGTGGGATATGGCCAAGTCTTTGACCTTCCCCGCAGATCCCAAGGAGGAGCCTCAAGCCGAGGAGCTCGAGGCCCTCCAGTATGACTCTCCCCCAAAGGAGGCCTTTACTGTACCGGTTCCTCCGATACTGGAGCAGCTGCTCTTCCGCATGTGGGAGACCGCGGCCTCGACGCCGGTGTTAAGCAAGCGGGTCGATTCCATCTATCGAGTCCGCAAGAGCCCTGGGTTCCAAAAGGTACAATTACCGCACCACTCCATGGTTGTGGAATCGGCCATGCATCGACTGAAAAGTCAGAAGATGCACTTCTCGGTGCCTCCCAACCGGGAGGCCCGGAACCTGGATGCCCTCGGTAAGAAGTGCTTCCAGGGCTCTATGCTTGCTTGCCGTGTCCAGACTTACCAGCTCTACATGGGCATGTATCTCCGAGACCTGGCAAAGGAGATTTCCGGGTTCTCTGCTGGTGTCTCCGAGGAACCTTTGCAGCGGTTCCAAGCCTTGTCCACTGGTATTCGAGAGTGCTCGAAGTTTATCTCTCGAGCAGCCTACGATGGCTTCGAGGCTTCGGCCCGAGTAGCCGGGGCCGGCATCGGTGCCCGCCGACAGGCTTGGCTACAGTCATCCGACCTCGAGCCATGGGTGCCGGACAAGTTGGTCGATGTCCCCTGACGAGGCGAAAACCTCTTTGGCAAGCCCATGGCTGAAAAGGCTGCAGAACTTGAGACCGAGACTCTAACCAGGACTAGGCTGTCCAGAAAAACCTCTGCCCCTTCTCAGAAGAAGGGCTCGGGGAAAAAATACCTTTTACCCGAGGAAGTCATCTGCCTATAAACAATACCCTCATTATCAGGCCTCTGCAGCTCCCCAACAGGGTCAGCAGGCCAAGGGGCAGGGTCATGGGCCCCGTAGGCAGAAGGCCCCCAAGCCACCAACACCGGCCCCTGCTCAGCAGGGTGGGGGTTTTTGACTCAGCAAGCATAGCCTCTTCTTCTCAGCTGGCTTACATCAGCACAGGAGGCCGGCTGGCCCACTTTGCCCACAGGTGGTCAGCCGTCACATCAGATACCTGGGTGCTCCATATAGTCCAAAAGGGCTATCTTCTCCATTTTCACCAGGTACCTCCCTCCTATTTTCCAGGGGAGCCTCCAAGACTCCCTCTGCACAGGGACCTACTCCTTCCGGAGTTAGCAAGTCTGCTAAAGGAACAGGCTGTGGAACCGGTGCCCCACCACCTGAGAGGTCATGGCTTTTATTCCAGGTACTTTCTGGTACCAAAAAGAACAGGAGGCCTCAGACCCATCCTAGACTTGCGCAACCTCAACAAGTTCCTGGAGAGGGAAAAGTTCAAGATGCTTACCCTTGGAATCCTGCTGCCCTATTTCCAGCAGGGAGATTGGCTATGCTCCTTAGATCTAAAGGATGCTTATACTCACATCCTTATTCATCCAGACCACAGACAATATCTCCGATTTGTTGTGGGTGGAAACCACTACCAGTACAGAGTACTTCCCTTTGGCCTAACCTCCGCTCCCAGGGTGTTCACCAAGTGCCTGGCGGTGGTGGCGGCCTACCTGAGGCTTCAAGGTCTTTTTGTGTTTCCATACCTGGATGACTGGCTCATAAGGGGCCAGTCTTCCCAAGAGGGCCAGTCAAGCCACCCTTCGCACTGTGGCTCTGCTTCAGCACTTGGGGTTTGTCATAAACTTCGCAAAGTCCACTTTGCTCCCGTCCCAGAACTTGGAATTCATAGGAGCAAGGCTAGACACTCTTCAGGCGAGGGCTTTTCTGCCAGTGGACAGGGCCCTCCGCTTGATGGATGTAGCCAGGCAGTTTCACAGCAATTCCCTGGTCTCCGCCAGGCAATTCCTGAGACTTCTCAGCCATATGGATTCCACGGTTCATGTCACCCCAATGCCCGCCTGCACATGCGGCCTGCTCAGTGGAGCCTTCGAACTCAGTGGCATCAGGCCACAGGGAGCCTTGCAGACTCGGTGAGAGTATCCACCCTGCTCGTCTCCTCTCTACAATGATGGCTTTATCTTCCGAATCTGGTACTCGGAGTGGATTTTCAATCCCCTCCGCATTCTCGACTGTTGACGACAGATGCTTCTCTTCTAGGTTGGGGAGCACATTGCCAAGGGGCATGTACTCAGGGTCTTGGGAGGCTGCTCAGCAAATAAACTTCCTGGAGCTACGGGCAATACGCCTAGCTCTGAGAGCCTTCTCCCATCTCGTCTCTCACCAGTCTGTACTAGTCCAGACAGACAATCAAGTTGCCATGTTGTACGTGAACAAACAAGGAGGCACAGGCTCCTTCCTTCTATGTCAGGAGACACAACGGCTGTGCTCTTGGGCCGTCAATCACGGAATCCTCCTCAAGGCTGTCTACCTCCCCGGTCAAGAAAATTACCTGGCGGACAGACTGAGCAGGATCCTGCAACCACACAAATGGAGATTAAATCCATTGGTGGTTCAGCAGATCTTTCTCAGGTGGGGCCTCCCCACCATGGATCTCTTCGCCAGCCCTCTGAACCGGCAACTCCTGAGATTCTGTTCCAGACAACCGCATCCTCTCAGAGTAGCAGCGGATGCCTTTCTGATTCCATGGTCCCAAGGCCTACTATATGTGTTTCCTCCCACGCCACTAGTGTCTCGAACACTGTTCAAGGTCCTCAAGGACAGGGCCTCAATGATTCTGATAGCCCCCAGGTGGCCGAGGCAGCCGTGGTTCCCACTCCTGTTGCAGCTGGCGGTGGACACTCCCCTGCCTCTGGGAATTCAACACGATCTCCTGTCTCAGGACCAGGGGTCTCTCTTGCACCCCAATCTCCAGTCCCTTCATCTGATGTCCTGGCTCCCCTACTCCTGCCTAGAGAGGTGGAAGACGTAGTCTTAGCCTCTAGGCAGCAATCCACCAGGAAATCCTACGCTCTTAAGTGGCATAGATTCTCTGCATGGTGTGCTCAGCGCAGCGAGAATCCCTTCTCGTGCTTGGTAGTGGTAGTGTTGCAGTATTTGCTTTACCTCTCCAATCTAGGCCTTAAGTCCAACTCTGTCAGGGTTCACCTCGGTGCTCTCTCAGCGCACCACTCGCCGGTGGATGGGAGGCCTCTTTCCAACCACTTTTTGGTGGCTCGTTTTCTCAGAGGCCTCCTCCTGCTTAAGCCTCCTTTGCGTCCACCAGCCCCTGAGTGGGATCTGAATGTGGTCTTACAGCGGATTACTTGTCCGCCCTTTGAATCTATGGCTACCTGCCCTCTCCGTTTTCTCTCCTGGAAAACCTTGTTTCTGGTAGCTCTTACCTCTGCTAGGCAAGTGAGTGAACTTCAGGCACTAGTGTCTGATCCCCCTTTCACTAGGTTCTACAGGAATAGGGTAGTCTTACGGACTCACCCGAAGTTTCTCCCTAAGGCTGTCTCCCCTTTTCACCTCAATCAGGAGGTGGTTCTTCCGCCCTTCTTTCCCAGGCCGCATGCCAACCGGGCTGAGATGGTCCTGCATACCCTGGACTGTAGGAGGGTGTTGTCCTTCTACCTTGACCGTACGCGGGAGCATCAAAAGGCTGTTCAGCTCTTCGTTTCTTTTGACCCCAATAAGTTGGGGCTACCTGTCTCCAAGCGTACTTTGTCCATATGGGTCGCTTACTCTATCGCTTGGGCTTATGGGGCAGCCGGCCTCTCGTTAGAGGGTCGAGTCACGGCTCATCGTGTCAGGGCGAAGGCTGCGTCAGTGGCTCATCTCCGCTCTGTTCTGTTGGCAGACATCTGCCGGGCCGCTACTTGGTCTTCAAGCCAGACTTTTGCGGCCCATTACTGCCTTGAGAGGGAGTCCCGCAGGGACAGTGCTTTCGGACAGGCAGTACTCCATAATCTCTTTGGGGTTTAGGCAACTCCTACCCTCCGGCCCTGGTGTTGGGCTACCGGTCGGGGGCGTCCTCAGAGACGTTTCCTTCCTTACGTACTGACGTGCTAAAGGGAGCTCATTTTTTCGGCTTGAGGTCTCCGGTAGCCTTAAGCTGGGGAGTCCCATATGTGAGGACTGACTTCCTGCTTGGTCCTGGAGAAAGAGTAGTTACTCACCTGTAACAGGTGTTCTCCAGGAGCAGCAGGAATCAGTCCTCACAACCCTCCCTCCTCCCCTTGGAGTTGCAGTCATATGATTTATTTTTGCTAATTTTTTGCTGTCTTTTAGCTATGTTCTCAGATTGAGCAAGATGGCACCCTTGGGCGGGAAGGGGACCGCGCAGGCGCGCTGCAATTCCCAAAGGCTTTCTTTGAAAGCTGGGAAAATGCTCCGCGCGAGGGCTCCGTCGGTGCCGACGTCTTCCATATGTGAGGACTGATTCCTGCTGCTTCTGGAGAACACCTGTTACAGGTGAGTAACTACTCTATCCTTTCTCCTGTACTGTGCCAGTCCACCTCTCAGCTCTAGCAGCTCACCACTCTTTGGTGGAGGGCCATTCTCTGTCTGGTCACCCCTTGGTGTCCCGCTTTCTTAGGGGCTTGCTTTTGCTCAAGCCTCCCATCCGTCCTCCTGCCCCTGAGTGGGAGCTGAATGTGGTCTTGCAGCAACTGACTCGCCCATCTTTTGAGCCGATGGCTACTTGTCCACTACGCTTCCTCTCCTGGAAGACACTCTTCCTGATAGCCCTTACCTCGGCTAGGCGAGTGAGCTTCAGGCCCTGGTCTGTGATAGGCCTTACACCAGGATTTATAGGAACAGGGTAGTCCTTAGGACTCATCCAAAGTTCCTCCCTAAGGTGGTCTCCTCTTTCTACCTCAGTCAGGAGGTGGTTCTTCCAACATTCTTCCCTAGGCCTCATGCTAGCCAGGCTGAAGCAGTCCTGCATACCCTGGACTGTAGGAGGGCCTTATCCTTCTACCTTGACCGTACGCAAGGACATAGAAGGGCTACTCAGCTCTTCTTATCCTTTGACCCCAATAAGTTGGGGTTGGCTGTGTCCAAGTGTACCTTGTCCATCTGGGTGGCTGACTGTATCACCTGGGCTTACAAGGCGGCTGACCTTCCTTTGCAGGTTAGGGTCACGGCCCATCGTGTCAGGGCAATGGCTGCCTCAGTGGCCTCATCTCTGCTCTGTGCCCTTGGTAGACATCTGCAGGGCTGCAACTTGGTCTTCAAGCCAGACTTTTGCGGCCCATTACTGCTTGGAGAGGGTGTCCTGTAGGGACAGTGCTTTTGGCCAAGCAGTACTCCGGAATCTCTTTGAGGTTTAGGCAACTCCTGCTCTCTGTTGGGCTACCGGTGGAGGTTGTGTCCTTGAAAAGCCTTTCTTTGCTGCTGGGACTAGAGGGAGTTCTCTTCAGCCTGGGTTCCTCAGTAGCCCAGAGCTTGGGAGTCACCCATATGTGAGGACTGACTTCCTGCTTGGTCCTGGAGAAAGAGTAGTTACTCACCTGTAACAGGTGTTCTCCAGGAGCAGCAGGAATCAGTCCTCACAACCCTCCCTCCTCCCCTTGGAGTTGCAGTTGTACATAGTTCATTTTTCATTTTTGTGTTCTGTTCTTAGCTATGTCATTTGACTGAGGTAAGATGGCACCTTTAGGCGGGAAGGGAACCGCGCTTGCGTGCCTGCATTCCCAAAGGCTTTCATAGAAAGCTGGGGAGATGCTCCGCTAGGGCTTCATCGGCGCCGATGACACCCATATGTGAGGACTGATTCCTGCTGCTCCTGGAGGACACCTGATCTCCAGGAACAAGCAGGAATGAGTCTTCACATATGGGTATGTCGGTACCGACAGAGCCTGCACGGGAATGCTGCCCAGCTTCCAATCAGAAAACTTTTGGCAGCATCCCTCGCGCCTGCGCAGTGACTTCCCGCCTTCTCCACAGCCTCTCTTCAGTTTTCGTTTTTCCGCGGAGCCGGCAGGACGTCCTCCTGTCTACCGCAGAAACTTTTCTTTTTAATTACTTTAGTTTTTTGTTTTCTTGTGGTCGTGGCTGTATTTCCCGCTCCCACCGGTATCGCCGGTGGATTTTTGACTAAATTCTGAGAAACGTTTTCTTCAGTTTTTTTGCCTTAACTACTTAGGCCTACTAGGCCTTTTCATCATGGAGCCGCCTTTCCCTAAGAAGTGCATTCGATGTGGAAACACCTGTTTCTTTGTAGACACCAATAGTTGGTGTCTCAACTGTGTGGGTCCTGACCCTTTTTCCCCTGACTTTTCAGGAGATAATTTGGTGCAGAAACCTTCAGTGTTTAGAGTTTCCCTCGATACCGTTTTTTCCTCGGCACTGAGGGTACCCGGTTTCTCTACTTCACAGGATCAGGTAACCCAAAAACAGTCTGTTACCACTCAAGCATTGACTAGTCTTATGTCCCATGTCCAGCATGGTGACGGCTCTGGCCTTACCCTCAAGAATCCATTGGCTTTACCCCTGTGGGAGTCTTCGGGCTCCAAAGCGTTAAAGGGGTTTCAGGATGTTCCTGGGGCTCACCCCTCACAGAACATGCCTGAGCCATGCGCGGAGGTTGTATCCGCTTCGAGCCTCCGGCATCGGCACCGGTGTCGAGTAATCTACTCTTCACCAGGGATCGTCATCGGGCATCCTCGGTACATTCGGGACCGATCGATACGCACCGCATTGACTTCCCTCAATCTCAGCCATGCTCCGGGACGGTACCGGCATCGATCGGTTCCGATACCCTGCCATCGGCATCGAGATGGACCACCTTTGCAAGAGGTGCTCCTTGGGTATCCTCGGTACCGTCGGTATCGATCGAGTTAACCCAGGCTGCCTTGGTGGTATCGGCATCGCCGATGCTGCCACCGGCGTCGGAACCCTTGCGACATGCATCGATAGCCTCGCTTCCTCCGATGCCGAGTCTTGAGCCGATATCTAGTCTCGAGGGCTGCGTATCGACGCGTCCGGGAACCGACTCCTGTCGTTTCCAGATAGGCAGTTCCGAAGATCCCAGATTCATGATCTCGGTACCACTGCAGCAGTTCCCGATGGCGACTTCACCTGCTAATCCTGTATCAGTATCGATGTCGACACCTGTTCTTGCACCGATGCCTAGTTTGGAACCGATACCTGGCATTGGTGCAGTACACTGTAAGTCCTCTGGTGCTCAGGCTTTTCCTTTAGCCTTACCAGGGATGGTTCCCATAGGAGATCTGTCTTTTCAGGCTTTTCTCCTGGATATGGCAACCTTTCTTAATATTTCTATCCCTGGTTGTGATCCTACCCATGGCTCACCGTCACAAATGCAAAATATACAGTTTCCTTTACATCCTGCTCTGCAGGATCTCCTTCTTAGGGTTTGGGAATCGCCCTTACGACTTCCTCAAGTTTCTACAGACATTGAGGTTCGGTACCGAGTGCCACCCTCTCCAGGGTTCCAAAAGCCTCAACTTTCTCATCGTTCCCTTGTAGTGGAATCGGCACTGAGGAAAGTTAAGAGCAAGAAGAAGCATTCTTCTTATCCGCCAGGTTGTTCTTCAAGAACACTTGATGCTTTTGGCCGTCAGGCCTTCCAAAACTCTATGCTGGCCTCCAGAGTTCTCTCATATATTTTTCACATGAGTCTAACACTCCAGGAAGTCACAGAGAAATTGTCTGTTGACCCCTTTTTTACCAGAGCCCAAGGCTACTGATTATTCCTTGCTCATCATTCACAGCCGGAATATATCCTGGTTCCTGTCTCGTGCTTCTATAGACTCTTGAGTCCGTTAGCAGATCCTCTGCTATTGCCATTGCAGCACGTCGCAGAGCCTGGCTTGAGGCTTCAGACTTGAGCAAACGGGCACAAACTATACTAGCTCATTCTCCTTGTACAGGGGAAGGTCTTTTCAATAAGGAGGCTTTACGTCAGGTTGCTCAATGCTCCACTGACTCTTCTTCCGCTAGAAACCATTCTAAGCCACCTCCTTCTTCAAAGAGTAGGAAATGTCCTACCAAACCTTCTTTCCCTAAGAAAAGAAAGTTTCATTCATCTCCTGCCCATCATTCGGCTGTACCTAAACAAGGGACACCTCAGCCTAGTCTGAAGTCGTCCACTTCTGGCCAGTCTCAGCATTCCCAGCGACCATAGAGGCCGGAAATGGTAACTTACCTCACTTCTACATATTAGAAGTTTATTCACTGTGCTTTTCTTTTCAGTGTATTAACCTGTCGGAGGGAAAATTCTTTGTTCAGGATCTGCACCCTTCTCCTCCTCTTATTCCCTAGAAGAGCAGTTGCAACTATCCCCTGATAATTTTTATCCCAACTGAACATTTTTTCCTTCAGTTGACTTACCCTATGGATACGTCACCCTCTAATTACTTGAGGGGTACCATACTGAACAGCTTCTTTAGCAAGCTCGTTCCCCAGACAGAGAGAAAAGATATCTCCTCTCTTTTCTTCTCAGTTTTTCTTTATTCAGCACTGGACAACATCTCTGCTGTTTCCGTCAGCAGCTCTGCCTGCAGGAGTTCCAGTGATAGTATTACTGGGACTTTTCCCATGTTCCAGTCCCTTATTCAACATTTTGTCTAGCCTCAGTAGTGATTCCAAACTCTCTGGATCCTCCTACTCGTTTAGGCTTTCTCACATTATTCTACCATCTCCTCTCCTAGGATATGGCAACACACCTGACGTCAGTCAGTTTATCTCATAGCTCTCCTGCACAATGCTCTCTGTAGTCTTCAGAGAAGCTTTCTACTATGAGGGCCTTGCTATAGAGCATTGACCTTTATTATTATTTATTTATTTATTACAATTTCTTATATACCGCACTATTGTCAGCGCGGTTTACATACAACAAAATGACCATAACAAACTGTTTGGCTTCACATAGAACAGGAGAAAACAACTTGGATAACATGCTTTTGCTTTACATAGAACAGGAGTAATAACTTGGATAAACGGGGTATGCAAACTAAACTAATTACATATGTACAATGAGATCGAGTATTGGGAATTCAGTGTGAACATGTGTACAATAGAGTTGTCTCTGAAGTTTTCTCTATTAGTGAGGAAACACTTCTCATCCCTTCTTATACTTATGAAAGTTTTCCACACCCCCTCTGGCCTGGGGTGTTAACACGAGATATCAGTTCTTCTGCGTGGGACTCCAAGGCTTCTGTTTACGCATGCTACCTCTGGGTCCTTCCATAGGGCCCTCTGGTATTTCCCCTGCGTTTCTCCACATCTACCATATCAGTGTTCTGTGGAGCTCCCGCCTTGTTCTTCACAGATTCATATATTCATCTGTTTTCAAGTGAACATCACAGTTATCTGGTTAGATTGCTTTTCTGCATCCCTCAATCCTTGAAAATAGATTCTCTCTACATATCTCAAGTGGGTTCACCCTCTTGTAGAGCACAGAATCTTTTTCTTTTATATTCCCCATGTACAATTATGGGGATGGGTGGTAGACATGTATCATCAACCTATTGTCTGCTATGTAGCATCTCCATATATGTCTACATACCTATATCATTACCATTGTGGTGCTAGACCATGCCCCACAAATTTACATATATTCAGGTATATCATATATATATATATATATTTGAGATATTTGATATATTTTACCACCCATATCCTAATATTCATCTGTACATATGTATGTATCTATATATATCTTCCAGCCACATGTATATATCCCTATATATATATGTGTGTTTCATGGAGGGCCTCTTAAGGATTGGTCTGTCTTACACACTATCACCCTTACTGTCTATACTACATGTTTTACCTCCTAGAAGTTTTAGACAGTCTGTCGCCCTACGTCCCATGCCATATTTCTATGCAGAAACTGTTAGGCACCACTAACCACTTTGGTGCTAACATTTGCTATTTTTTCTTTAAGTCCATGAAGCATCAAGCTTCAATATTTTTTCCTATCTTTCGCCAGCTAGGAAAAACAATGTACCTCTTTATCTTGAGTACACCACTGTTTTCAGTGGGAATAGGGGTTTTTTTCCAGTCCCCCTCTTCCTGCCAGGACTGGGCTAGTTGTCCAACTCTGTCAGTCTTCTTCCTTTAGTCCTCAATGTTAATGACCTTATGCCTAAAGGAGTTTTCAGCTTTTCCCATAAAGCTTTCCATTAAAGACCTGACGTCACATCCTACCCAGTTGACACCTGGATCATCTACTACCTCCAGGGCTGGACCTTCATCCTCACTACTGAGAGGTCACCTTGAAGATTCCGCCACTGCTTAACCAGTAGACTCCATCATGCTTTCTACTTCCTACCATACAGTAGGTAAGCTGCATATTTTAAGTGTACATTAAATGTCTTTTAATGCTACTCATCATATCTACCAAGGACTCCTGTAGTTTGTAAATCCCTCTAGTCCTTGACTATGCTGTTTCTTTCCTCACAGCTCCTTTCTTGTCAACTCCTGCCCTCCATCCCACATTGGATGCCGGGGATTCCTGGAGACAAAATGCACCCCTGGTCCAGGCTCCTGCATTTTTATGGGATCTCCCCCTGGCATCTCCAGCTAGGGGGAGTCCCCATATGTGAAGACTCATTCCTGCTTGTTCCTGGAGATAGCACAGTTACTTACCTGTAACAGGTGATCTCTGGGAACAGCAGGAATTAGTCTTCACAACCCTTCCACCTCCCCTAGGAGTTGCATCTCTTTTATCTTCTTCCTTTTCTCTCCTCGCCTTTGTCTCGGCTCTGAAACTCAACTGAAGAGAGGCTGTGGAGAAGGCGGGAAGTCACTGCGCAGGCGCGAGGGATGCTGCCAAAAGCTTTCTGATTGGAAGCTGGGCAGCATTCCCGTGCAGGCTCCGTCGGTACCGACGTACCCATATGTGAAGACTAATTCCTGCTGTTCCCAGAGATCACCTGTTACAGGTAAGTAACTGTGCTTTACAGGTGAGTAACTACTCATTCTTAGCTGTGCATTGCCCCAGGATTTCATTCCTCTGCTTAGAAGCATGCTAGTATGGGAACCCTGTATTCAGGTACTATCCCCAAGAGCCAGAAGTGGTGGTGTGAATTTCCCTTAAGGGCTTTGGGGAGGGGGAAGGAAATTGGGTGAGAGAGAAGTGTAAGAGACACCGTTTAAAGTGTCATACACACCATGGTTGGGAGAGGGTGGTTTTTATTGCAGTGGTTGGCAAACTGGGGGAGGATGGAGGAGAAACAGTGGATGGGTGACGAATTGGCAGTATAAGGGCTTGGGAAGATTTAAAAAGCGGGGGGTGAAGAAAATGGGGTAGCTACAGGTATGGTGGGTCAATCAAGAAGATACTGTGAAGAGAGAGATACTCTGTTCTGTGTTCTTATTTGCTTTTGTATGGCATTCTGCAATTACAAGATGTGGAGAAGCATGCAGGGCGTGGCTCATGGAATTCTTTCCAACCCCTCTGTGCGCAGGGCTGTATTAAGGACTCTGCAAGTGATGCAAGTGCGGAAAGGGTGCTGATATCATTTGGCTTCTAGGAAGATCAAAGAGTGAGTTACTGCATGTGGCTGGGGCGACCAGATCCGTTAGTCACACAGGGTGCATTTCTAGCTTTGTACAGTCTAGTGTGTATGAAGGGCATTGCACACATTCATCTGTGTGCCTATGCTTGTTTGCGTGTGTACATTTATATGTTTTTCAGTGTCAGTGGTTGGGAGAGGAGATGAGGGGGAAGTCTGACAGGTTCAGTTCCATAATGGCTTTATTGTTGTGAATCTGTATGCAGCAGCTGTTAGAACAGTTTTTCCTGTAGAAATGCATTGAGGCATTTTGGGGAGGGGGGGGTGAAGGATGAGGGCTTCATTTTTCTTCATCTCCCACCATACACAGAAACGTAACTTGTACAACACAGGAACTTCCCCCAGCTCACCACCTTCCATCCCATGACAAGTGGAGGAGTGGCCTAGTGGTTGGAGCAAGGTACTTCAAGCCGGAAGGTTGGAGGTTCAAATCCCACTAGAGGACAGCAACCTTGGACCGGAAGGACTGGGGTTTCTAGTCCCACAGGTGCTCCTTGTGGTCTTGGGCAAGCCACTTAACCCTCCATAGCCCATGTTCCCTGTAAAATAGTTATCTCCAAGTTATAATGCCCTGTTCAATGTAATTTCAGCTTGTTCATTGTAAACCGCACTGATGCAGAATTGCGCGGTATATAAGAGAATGTAAATAAATAAATAAATAAAGATTGGCATGCCAGTGCTCCACGTCCATAGCTTTGTCATTTGTTTGGTTCTGTCCACAGTTTCTGCTGCTAGTAACATTGGATACAGGAAAGGTAGGCTGGCGTACATGGGGGAGCGGGGAGGATTAAAGAACTAGAGAGGTTTTAATCTCTGAAAAATGACCAAACATGTTAGCCTTCCTTCTAGCTTCCAGACATTAATGTAAAAATTTGTAGAATCCTGAAAAAAGACAGTTGTCCATCTTAATCCTCCTGACAGCCTCCCATACTTTGGACCCTAATTATGTTCTTAGTTTGTCAGTATCTTAATCGAGCCTTACTGTCAGCAGAATTAGTTGCCAGTACAAATAGCAACCATTAAGAAAGCGGTAAAATTCATTCAGCTTTCACGGTAGAAATAACAGCAAAGAAAACAAAATATATATGTGAATAATTTAAAATGCAGTGCATCTGTTAGGTAGGGTTACCAGGTTTTTCACAGGCAAATCTGGGACACTTATTCAAAGTGGGGGCAGGGGGGGTCCCACTTAGTTCCAGGATTGAGCAACAAGGGGTGAGGGAGGGAAGAGGAGTCACAATTCTTCCCCCACCTATCCATTCCATGACAGCAAGAGTATTGCTTCCAAGCAAACAAATCAACAAAGAAATATAAAGATAACTGATATAAATTCCAAAAACTGGCACGTTCCAATCACTAAATTGAAAATAAAATTATTTTTTCTGTCTTTGCTGTCTGGTGGTTTTATTTTTCTAATCGTCTCTCATGTCTGCTTGCATCTTTCTTAACACATTTCCCATGGTCTTCTTCCATTAGTTATTTCTTTTCTCTCCTCCTGTCTTCACTTCCTCCTCTTCATCCATATCTGACATCGATTTTTCGCTTTCAGCTGTCTTCTATTTATTTTTTGCTTCTCTAGCCACACAGATTTCACCTTTTCTCATCATTCAGTCCTCAAGCTCCCTCTTTTTTTTTTACTATATCTCCCTACAACTTTCTATCTCTCATCCTAGCCCTCCCATTCCCCATGTCGCGCTCTCCCCTTTCCGAACTTCTCACTAGTTCCCCCACCCTCCTCTAGTACCCCACTGTCAAGTATTTTCCACTTGCTATACTGCATTTCTGGGCACATGCAATGTGGTTTGCGATAATAAAATATACACAAATATGGAGGAAAAAAGAACAGGAACACCATATAATATACAGAAGAGGCAAAGAAAGCAAAGTCTTGAGAGAGTAAGCAAGGGCAAAATCAGCATGAGCCTCACATCTCAACCATAAGTTGCAAAAGTTATGTCAAATAGGTGTGTTTTTAAGGCTCTTTTATGTTTGAAGACAGGTTCCAATCTTAGCTCACCTCACACTAGTCTTGCATCTACCCTTCCTATCTCTACTTCTTGTTTCCTAGCATCTCTTTCCTCCCTGCTTCATGTCCAGTATTTCTCCTCTACCCCTTCCCCCATAGTTCAGTATTGTCCCTTCTCTACCCACCCATAGTCCAGAATCTTCGCTTCACTTCCCTACTCCATGCCCAGCATATCCAATTTTCCCTTCTCCCCCCCCCCCCCCCCCCCCCAAGTTGTTCAGCACCTCCTCTTTCCTTCCCTGGCCAAGTTTTCCAGCATACCCCTTTCCTTTCTCTTCCCCACTACCTCCTCCAAGTATCCAGCATATACCCTTCCTTTTATTTCTCTTCCCGGCTCCCCATATCTAGCATCTCCTCATTATTATTATTATTATTACATTTGCTTATATACCGCACTATTCGGTATCAGCGCAGTTTACAATATAACAAAACAACCAATACAACATTCTGTTTGGTTTTACAAGGAACAGGAGTAACAACTTGGCAAACAGGGTTGAACTATATACAGAGATAATAAATACAACAACAGGGTTGAACTATATACATGAGATAATAAATTGCAACAGGGTTGAGGTGAATACATGAAATGATAATTACAAGAATCTAAATGAAGACCAGTAATCATTTTAAGACTGTATGCGCCTGATCTGCAGGAAGGAGGCTGGAATATTACTTAGACTCGGTTGCTGGCTGGGTAGTATTCATTAAAATTCCATTAAAATCTTTAACACTGCCCCCTTCCTCCTCCCTTTTCTGAGTTTGTTTCCTTCCCCCTTCTCTACTGCCTCCATCCTACCTGCACCCAGACTGTTCTGCACTCTGTAAAGCAGTGCAGTGGCCATGGGACCTTTGCACATGAGTCTGTTCAAGGCCTGCTGTATCTCACAAACTTCTTGGAGGCGGTGGGAAATAGCAGGCCTTGATTGCACTTATACACTCCAAAGCTCTGAGCCACCCACTGTACTGAGGGCTTTTAAATCCCCTGTTCTGCCACTCTAGCACTGTGCCTGCCATCACCACCTCCCCGATAAGGCACCTCTGTCCCCATTGCTAGAAATGGGACAGGAGGTTGCCAGAGAGGTGAGAGTCATAAACATGGCTCTGAAATTGGGAAAGTCTGGTAACCTTACAATTAGGGAATTATTTGTAATCCTTGTATGTGTGTTTCTTTGTGTGTGCGCATGTTTGTGGTTCGGGGGGGGAGGGGGGGGTTCCAGGGTATATAGTGGGTGGGGATGGGATAGTTTGCAAGGTTATAAAGAATTTATGGATTTGGGGAATTTTGAGGATGGTACAGTTGAGAGTTTTGCAGGGTGGTGCAGTAGATTTTTGGGGTGGGGCAATTAGAGTGGGTGGGCACATAAAGGGGTAGTTGGCAGGGTGATGGGATGTTTGTAGGGGGTATTGTTTTTGGAGTAATGCAGTTGTATTGATATATTTTTGTGGGGGGCTGATTTTGTAGGCTGATAGGGCAGATGCAGAGGAGTATTTTTCAGCTGTTGAGCAGCATGTGGGGTGGGTAGTTTTTGGGGGTAGGGACAGTTGGCAGAGGTGGAGGAGTTGCAGAGGGTTAGTATTTGAGGGTAGGGCAATTTGTGGGGTGATGAGGCAGTTGCAGTTTAAGGTGGTGGGCATTTAGCAGTGTGGTGGGTCAGCTGTGGGACTGTTCTTTGGGGTAAGGTAGCGTGCGAGGTAGTGCAGTTTTCTGGGAGGCATATATTTTTTTGAGGGGGCATTTGTTGACTTTAGAGATCAGTTGAGTGTTTTGTGGGGTGGGGCAATGCGCACAGTGCTGGGACAATTGTGAGTGCATTTTTGGCAGTTGGGTAAGTAGAGATCAGGTAGAGCAGTGGTTCTCAACCTTTTTTGTACCGTGACCCCTTTTACCATTGGTCAACTTGTGGTGACCCCCAATGATAAAATCAAATGCATCTCTCTTCCTTTACCGTTAACGCATTGTCGCTGTAATCATTTGTTGAATTATTAATATATTATAGGCCTTTGCAATATGTTTTTATTTATAAAATTTACTTATTTAAACCACAATAACAAGTAACAATATTTTATTTCAAAATTATGATGATTTTGTAGTCAAATCACTAATATGAAATAAAATTATTTTTTCTACCTTTGTTGTCTGACCAATTTATTCTCAGATTCTCTGATCATGCTGGTCCCGATCTGATGCTTCTGCTTTCATGTCTTCTCTTAGCTCTCTTTCTGTGGTCTATGGTCCATCTGCCATTTCTTATGTCGTCTTTCGTTTTCTTCACTTATTTCCATCAGCCCCTTTCCAGTCCTCACTCTCAGTACCTTCCAATGTCAGCTTGCATTCCCATGACTGCCACTGGTGTCCATTCGCTTCCAGTCCCCCTCCTTCCCCACTGACCAGTTGCTTCTAGTACAAATACCATGGCAGACCCTCTCAGATCCACTCCCTTCCAGTTCCATTCTCCGATCCCCTCGTATCAGCCCATTTGTAGCCTTAGCCCCCAGTTTTCTTCCAGGGCCAGCAGCTCTATCCTCCCCTCCCCACAATCAGCCCATTCCCCGTCGAAGCCCCCCAATCAGCTCGCTTCCAGTGCTAGTGCCCCCTCAACCCCATTACCAGTGCTAGCCTCCCCTAATCAGCTCATTTCCAGTGCTAGTCCCTCCTCAACCCCATTACCAGTGCTAGGCTCCCCTAATCAGCCAATTACCAGTCCTAACCCCCCCATCAGCTAATTTCCAGTCCTAACCTCCCCGATCAGCTCATTTCCAATGCTAGCCCCCCATCAGTCCATTACTAGTCCTACCCCCCTATCAGCACATTACTTCTCCCAACCCCCCTTGATCAGTCCATTCCCAGTCCTAGCCTTCCCTAATCAACCCATTACCAGTCCTAGCCCCCCCATCTGCCCATTATAATCCTAACCCGCACTGTCTCTCCCCTCTATCCAACATTTATCCCCCCTGTCTGTCCAGTATGTCCCCCTGTCTCTTCTCTTTGTCCATGTCATCCCCCCTTCCCTCCCTCCATGTCAGCCCTCCTGTCCATGTCAGCCCTCCATCCATCCATCAATTGTCAGCCCTCCATCCATCCATCAAATGTCAGCCCCCTCCCTCCATCCATCCCTCCATGTCAGTCCCCCCTCTGTCCATGTCAGCCCTCCCTCCATACATCCATCAAATGTCAGCCCCCCCCTCGCCATCCATCCATATCAGCACCCTCTCCCCCATGTCAGGCTCCCTCCCCCATGTCAGCCCCGTTGCAGGTTCCCTGCTCCCCTCTCCCCATGTCTGCCTCCTTCTGCAGCCGCAGCTCCCCTGTCTCTCAGGGAACCGCTGCTATGCCTGTAAAACCGTTGCGGAGCCTTTCTGTCCCTAAACGGGCTCTGGCAGCATTGTCCCGCCTCCAAAGGAAGTGGTAAACAACTTCCTTTGGAGGCGGGACAATGCTGCACGGAGGAGCCCATTGAGAGGCAGGAAGGCTCCGCAACGGTTTTACAGGCATAGCTGCAGTTCCTTAAGAAGCAGGGAGCCGCGGCTGCAATAGAAGGGAAGTGGTGAGTTTGCCGCTGCCGAGAAGCGGACTCGGCAACAGCAGCAACTTGTGTGCTTTTTTTTTTTTTTTTAACGGCTGAGTGAGGCGACCCCCACTAAATCCTGTGGTGACCCCCGTGGGGGTCGCGGCCAACAGGTTGAGAACCGCTGAGGTAGAGGGATTTTGAAAGAATTCTGTAACTTTCACTGTATGTAAATTTCCATGCCACAGAAGCTGGAACTTATTGTTCCATTGAAGTTCATTGGACTTTTTTTCTTTGGTGAGGAAGGGGGTTATTTCTCTGGAACCCCTGCTCAGATTTGGCCTATTATCAAGCTTGATGTGTGTCTACCAATTTTTCCTACATGCAAAGTGTCATCCCATTCCATTACTTTTTAAGAATGATTTTGCCTCCAGAAGGACTTTCTTGACCAGCAGTTCCTGAACTGTAGGTTGTGACCCCAAATGGGGTCACAAAAAACTCATTAGGGGTTGCAGTTGCATGTTGAGTTCGGAGCACAGGTGGATTGCCGTATCAGGTTTTTGGGCATGCCCCGGGGTACCAATCATATGGAGGCAGGGGAGTCACAAAGTAAGGTGGCCACCCCCTGAAACATTGGTGACCACCTCACTTTAAATCAAGCCCTCCTCCCCATCGCTGGTAACTTTTATGATACAAGCATGCACATGCCTCTAAGACCCTGTCGGCCCTCCTTGTCCCTCCTCCTCTGATGTGACAAGGATACATCAGAAGGGGGCAGGACAGGGAGAGCCAGAGGCATACGCGCTTGTATTGGAAGGTCCTGTGTCTGTTCCATCTTTGATTGTGGGCAGCAGACAGGAAGGCTGAATTTGCACATAAACTTCTGATATGCAGGTGGGGGGTTGAAGAATCAATGCAGAGCAAAGGGAAAAAAGAAACGGGAGATTCAAAACATGGGGGTGGAGGGAGACTGAGGAAATACTGGACATATGGAGGGGGGGAGACATGAGATAGAGGGGGGATGCTGGACATGGGGGAAAATAGAGAGAGTTTTATACTGAGGTTAGGAAGAGAGAGAAGGGAGATATTAGATGTAGGAGATGAGGGAGATGGGAAAGATGCTGGGCAGGGAGGGTTAGAGGAGGGGGGAAAGATGCTGGGCAGGGAGGGTTAGAGGAGGAGGGGGAGACGCTGGGCAGGGAGGGATTAGGAACTTGGCAAGATGAAGAGATGTGAAATATGAGTGGACAGTGAATAATTTATAAATGGAAGAAAGCTGAAAGGAAGAGATCAGTGTCAGAGATAGATGTAGGGGGAGCAAGCAAAGAAGACACGAGGGGACAGAAGTTGCAGATGGACTACAGTCACTGGAAAATAATTAAGAGAAGATAGGACACACAAACCAGACACCAGGACCAACGCATTTAGAAAAATTAAAATAGCTTGACCACAGAGATAAAGAATTTTCCATTTAATGACTGGAATATACCATCTTATGGATTGTATATGTGCCATCTGTATGTTTTGCATAGTTTAGGGCAAACTGTATCAGTTTATTTCTCTGGTGTTGCACTACATGTAGAACCTGGCTTCTTGGCAATTGTTTAATTTTTGTTTACGAGATGGTACAGGATGGGGGGGAATTAGCAAGGAGGGAAAAGGAAGGTTGGATGGTGGACCACCAGAGAAGGGGAAATAAGGTGGATGCTCAACATGATGAAGGAAGGAATGTGTTGTATGGCAGGGAGATGCTTCACATGGAAGTGAAACAGGGCAGTGAGACCGAGGAGATGCTGGACATGGGAGAGGGGTATCAAGGGAGACAGAGGAGATGCTGGACAAGAGAGAGAGAGATAGGAGATGTTTGACATGGGGGCGGGGAGTACTGGGCAAGGAGACAAGAGATGATGGATATGGGTGGGATGATGACTGAGACAGACATAAGAAATGATAGCCTTTGGGAAGGAACTCGGGGGGGGGGGGGGGAACAGATGTGATACTGGACATAGGAAGGGAGGACTAGGTTTACTAGGGAGACAGATTTTGTACATGGGGACAGGGCTAGGGGAGTAGAGATGATGGATGTGTTGGAGGGGACTAAGGAGGCAGAAAGGAGCTAATGAACATGGGGAAGGGAGACAGACCCTGGATGGGGAAGGAGAGAGGAAAGATGCTGGAGTAGACACGGGGAGAGTTTGTGAAAGACTGAGCAATAAGAGGCTTGGGAAGGAGAGATAGGTGGGAATGGGAGGGCTAGATGAGGGAAAGTGATGGGAAAGCAGTGGATAAATGCATTAAACAGCAGGAGACTGGCAACTAAATTGTAAAAGGAGAAGGAAGAAAACTGAAGGAAGATGAGCATTACAGATTGATATAGATGATGACTGTGAAGACAGGAAGAGAAAGAAATGGCAAATGGACAGGTGACCCTAGAAACGAGCTAAGAAAACACAGCAGAAACCAGAGCCACATGATTAGAAAAATAAAATTGCCAGAAAACAAAATGGGGAAAAAAGAATTGTATTTTCTATTTAATGATTGGGATACATGGGCTTTTGGAATTTGCATCTGCCAGGGCTGGTGATAGATATGGCTGGGGGACTAGCTCAGAGTATAACTTTGGGAGGGGACCTCAAAGCCCACTAGCAAGCTATGCTTTCTTCAGCTTCAGACATGCACACAGTCCCTGGTTACTTATCACCCATTCTTGATCGTGTCCCCAGTCTAGTCCCGGAACCTCTGGGTTCCCTATCTCATTCAGCAGCTTGGAGACTGAGAAACTCCCACTTTTGTGACCTCACTGGTATAACTCCCTGGTGACCGCCTCCTGCCATCAGTTACCTCAGTCTCCAAGCAACTGAATGGATAAGAGCCCGGGGGTCCGGGCTCACCTGAGAAACAATTGAGGAATCTAGGATATTGTAGTTTGGTTTTGGGCTGTTACCTTGCAGAATATTGTCTGAGTACTTTGTTTTTTGCGAGCTGTGCCTTTAACTTTGGCTTCAGTTCAGTTCCTGATTATACTTCTTTCTCTGTTCTCCCCGCCCCCCCCCCCTTTAACTTCTGGGCTCACGGTTTCTGCCAGAAAAGTCAGGGCCCTTCTCTCCTCTGTTACCGCTGGCCAAGCTGTGGCGGTGCCTGCGGGCGCATGCGAGGCAGTGAACTTAGGGGGAGTCTGCAGGCAGAGTTTCACCGACGCCGTGCAGAGGACCTGCCTGCTAGTGCGTCCGGTGAGTCTTCCCACTGCTCTGTGCTGTCGGCTTGAGAAGCACAGCTCACAGTCAGTTCGGGTCCCGGGGTGTAGTCTGTCCCCATTGCTGCCTGCCGGTGGAGTTGGTCCAGTGGAGCTGTTGCCTCGATCCACAGCCGCCCGAGGTAAGCGGTGCTATGATGCTTGCTGTGTGAGCTTTTCCTCTGTGATTTTTTTTGGCGCACTTTTCTGCTCGCGGCCCTGCTGCGTGGCTGCGGTGTGCCGCGCTTCCTAGGCCTAGCGCTTCTCTGTGCAGGTTTTTTATTGCCAGGATACAGCTTCGTGAAGGAGCGCTTGTTAGAAGCTAAAGAAATTAAACAAAATAATAAAAAAAATAGCCCCGTTATCGGAGGTAGTCGCGGCTCCCATGCAGACAGGCACTTTTTCCCGCTCGGCTGTAGCGTGGCCCTCCGTCTGCGGGAGTGTTTCCTTCTGCCGCATAATGCCTGCCAAGCCAGTGTGTGTGGTATGTGGAGCTCGTAAGGACTCTAGCTCCGGCCCCTGTAAAGCGTGTATAGGGGGGCCTGAGGAGCTTGTGCAGAGCCAGGAACAGGTAGAGGCTACTTCGGGACCAGCGTCTGAGGGCTTGCTCTCTCCAGGGGCCAATTTAAGGCCGGGTGAGGCGGTAGCGGGCCCCTCTTGCAGTACAGGCGCTCCTCCTTTTCAGGCGTCCCTGCCTGCGGATCTTTCTGCCATCTTTTCTCCGCAGTTTGTTGCTTTATTGCAGCAGACAGTCCTGGGAAAATCGGGGCAGGACCTGGTTCCTGGGGGTGTCAGCGGCTCCCGGAAGCGCTCGGCGTCTCCGCGTTTCCGCGGGGTGCGGAGTCGCCGGGCGAGAGCAAGAGAACCCGTCTAGAGGGTGAGCTAGGAGAACAGTCCGCAGTTTCGGTGGATCCTCTCTCGGACGAGGACGAGCGCAGTATGGCATTGGACGAAGAGCTGGAAGAAGGCGAAATTTCAGAGAGGGAAGATCAGTCCAGGGTGGTACGGGTCTTCCGGAGGGATGAGCTTCCGGCCCTCATTGGGGAAACGCTTAAGGCCCTCAATATGCCCGTCCCGGGGACCGCAGAGGATGAGACGTTGGAAGATCCCTTGTTGCAGGTATTCAGAAAGATGCAACGGGCTTTCCCTGTCCACAGAGTATTCCAGGAAATGATTCAGGAGGAATGGAATGTTCCCGAGGCCCCCCTGAAAGGTGCCAGGGTCATGGGCCGTCTGTACCCCTTGTTGGATCAGGATAAGGAGGTCTTCAGGTCTCCCAAAGTGGATGCAGCGGTCTCAGCCGTAACTAAGAAGACTACTATTCCGGTAGAAGGTAGCGCAGCGCTCAAGGATGGTCAGGATAGAAAGCTTGATGTTTTATTGTGACAAGTGTTCGATGTCAATGCAATTTCGCTGCAGGCGGCTATTTGTGGAGCTTGGGTAGCTAGGGCCTGCCTCCGGTAGTCGCAGCAGGTGCAGGAGGGGCTGCCGAGCCCATTAGCGGGGGAGGCGGCCCACTTGGAGTCAGGAGCGGCCTACCTGGCGGACATTCACTATGATCTGATGAGAAGTTTGTCTAAGAGTATGGCGGCGGCGGTCGCAGCGAAGAGGTATTTGTGGATCCGCAATTGGGCGGCGGATAGCTCCTCGAAATCCAGGCTGAGTAAGCTTCCCTTTAAGTGATGCCTTCTTTTCGGGGAAGATTTGGAGAAGTTGGTTAAGGACCTCGGTGAGTCCAAAGGTGGGAGATTACCCGAGGATAAGCCGAAGGGGACCCGGAGTGCTCCGGGAGGTCGCGGTCAGCTTCGCGAGTTTCGCCGTTTTCGCTCCCAAAGGTTCGCGTTGGGCCAGAGGGGACGTTTTCCCAACCGAAACCAGGGATTTCGTGGCTTTCGGGGAGCAGGAAGAGGTTTTGGCCCCTCTTCCTCCTCTTCGTCTAATTTCAAAAAGACGCAATGAGATGAGGGGGACCCAGGCTCCTCTGCTGCCTGTGGGGGGGCGTCTGCAGGAGTTTTACCCTGCCTGGGTCCAAATAACGTCGGATCAGTGGGTGCTGGAGCTTATTCGGGAAGGTTATGCCCTGGAGTTCTTGCGTCCCGTGCGAGACGCCTTTGTGCGGTCTCCCGGCAGGACACTCGCAAAGCGAAGAGCCTTACGGGAGACGGTCCAAAGGTTGTTGGATCTCAGGGCCATAGTTCCGGTGCCCCCAGACCAGTCCGGTTGCGGTCGCTGCTCGATCTACTTCGTAGTCCCGAAAAAGGATGGCGGGGTGCGCCCGATCTTAGACCTCGAGGGGGTGAATCGTTGTCTACGGGTGTCACACTTTCACATGGAGACCCTGCGCTCCGTCATCGTGGCTGTGCAGCGAGGGGAGTTTCTTACGTCGCTAGACCTCTCGGAGGCGTATCTGCATATCCCTATCAGGCCGGATCATTGCAAATTTCTCAGGTTCGCAGTGCCGTTCGGTCATTATCAGTTTCAGGCTTTGCCTTTCGGTCTTACCATGGCTCCAAGGGTTTTCACTAAGGTTATGGTAGTGGTAGCGGCCGCGTTGCGCATGGAGGGCATCCTCGTTCATCCTTATCTGGACGATTGGCTCATCCGGGCAAAATCTCAGGCCGAAAGCGAGAGGGTTACGGCCAGGGTGGTAACGTTTTTAGAGAGTCTAGTCTGGATAGTCAATGTTGCGAAAAGTCACCTGCAGCCGTCTCAGAGCCTGGAGTATCTGGGGGCACGTTTCGACACCCAGGTCGGGAAAGTGTTTCAGCGCAGCGGGCTCAGGCCCTGCGCAATCTGGTACGCCGGTTTCTGCAGCTCACGGCTCCCTCGGCATGGCATTATCTACAAGTGTTGGGCACCATGGCGGCAGCGATAGAGACGGTGCCGTGGGCCCTGGCTCACATGCGGCCTCTACAGAGATCGTTGCTAAGGAGGTGGTCGCATCAGTCGGACCCGCTGTCGCGGAGATTGGTCTGCCCGGAGGACGTCCGTCATGACCTGCGCTGGTGGTTGCTGCCCGAATCCCTGGAGCGGGGAATGTCCTTGACTTCTCCGGACTGGGTGGCGGTGATGACGGATGCCAGTCTGGTGGGCTGGGGAGCTCACTGCGACGGCAGCTTTGTCCAAGGCACTTGGAGCCTGCAGGAGAGTCAGTGGGCGATCAACAGGCTGGAATTGAGAGCAGTCACTCTGGCCTTGCGGGGCTTTCACTTCCAGCTCGCAGGAAAGGCCGTAAGAGTGTTGTCCAACAATGCCACGGCGGTGGCCTACGTGAACAAAGAAGGGGGGCACCAGCAGCTCGTCGCTGGAGGTCGAAGCCACAGCCCTATGTGCCTGGGCTGAGGTGAATCTCCTGGACTTGTCGGCGGCCCATGTAGCAGGGGTGGACAATGTGGAGGCCGATTATCTCAGCAGGGTGCGGGTGGATCCGGGGGAGTGGGTCCTGCACTCCGACGTCTTCGACATGATTGTTCGCCGATGGGGGGTCCCGGTGCTGGACCTCATGGCAACTTTCCGGTCCGCAAAGGTCCCTCGATTCTTCAGCAGGCGCAGGGAGCGCATGTCGGAAGGTCTGGACGCCCTCATGCAGGCGTGGCCGGAGGGGCAGTTGCTGTATGTCTTTCCACCGTGGGTCCTGGTAGGGACGGTCCTGCAAAGGATAGCAAGATTCAGCTGCCACGTCATTCTGATAGCGCCGGATTGGCCCCGGCGACCGTGGTACGGGGATCTGGTGAGGCCTCTAGTGGCGAAGCCCTGGCGTCTACCTTGCAGGGTGGATCTTCTGTCCCAGGGTCCGCTGCTCATGCCTCACGTGGATCGGTTCTCGCTTACGGCCTGGCTCTTGAAAGGGCTAGGTTGAGGTCCCGGGGCTACTCGCCGGCAGTCATTTCTACCTTGTTAGTCTCGTAAGCGCTCGACTTCCCTGGCGTATGTTCGGGTTTGGAGAATTTTTGAGGCGTGGTGTGCGGATAAACATTGTGAGGCTCTGAAGGCCTCGGTTCCCCAGATCCTAGAGTTCTTACAGGACGGTTTTGACAAAGGGCTGGCAGCGGCCTCGCTGAGGGTTCAGGTGGCGGCGTTGGCCTGTTACAGGGGCAGCCTGGCTGGTCAGTCGCTGGGGGCCCAGCGGGATGTGAAGCGCTTTTTGCGAGCAGTGGCTCTTGTTCGGCCTCCCGCAAGACCGTTTTTTCCCCGGTGGCACCTTCCTTTTGTGTTGAACGCTTTAGAGCGCGAGCCTTTTGAGCCCTTAGCACAGGCGTCGCTTAAGGATTTTACTTTGAAGACGGTTTTCCTGGTGGCGGTCTGCTCGGCGCGCCGGGTGTCGGAGCTTCAGGCTCTTTCCTGTAGGGAACCTTACCTTTCCTTTTTTGCGACCAAGGTGGTTTTGAGGCCGGTCCCAGCTTTTCTCCCGAAGGTGGTCTCTGCATTCCACATGAACCAAGAGATTGTTTTGCCGGTTTTTACCGCGGAGGCTCCGGGGCATTCCTCGAGGAGGCTAGATCTCCTTGATGTTCGACGTGCTTTGAAAAAGTATCTGCGCGGAACGGCGGCCTTTCGGAAGTCTGACCGGTTGTTTGTGGTGTTCGCGGGGCCGAATAAGGGGGAGGCGGCGTCGAAGTCCTCCATTGCTCGGTGGATCAAGGAGACCATCGCGTCGGCTTATGTGTTGAAGGGAAAGACCATTCCGGAAGGTCTGAGAGCTCATTCTACTAGGGCGCAAGCTACGTCCTGGGCGGAACGTCGTTTGGTGTCTCCGGCAGAGATTTGTAAAGCGGCAACGTGGTCTTCCTTGAGTTCTTTTGTTCGCCACTACCATCTCGATGTGCAAATGCAGGAGGAGGCCTCGTTTGGGAGAGCGGTTCTTCAGGCTGGTTTGCCGGGTCCCTCCCATGCTTGAGTTTCTGTACTGCTCTGGTACTTACCCAGAGGTTCCGGGACTAGACTGGGGACACGATCAGGAAGGTGAAATTAGACTTACCTGCTAATTGTAGTTCCTGGAGTGGAACCAGTCTAGTCCCGTGTCCCTCCCAGTGTGTGATGGCAAACCGAAGTCTGACGTATGTCTCTGGATTACAGGTAAGAGAAGTGTTTTGTTTTTCCTATAAGCGCTCAGTTTTTCAGAAAAAAAAAAAAAACGTCGCAAACTCGGTCAGGGATTGGGGGGGACAGTTTCTTTCTAAGCATTGTTATGTAGGTGTGGAGGTTTTCTCAGGGACGGGTGGGGTCGTTCTTTCTGTCCTTCCTGTTTTCTCCTCTTGCCAGTAGGGATTTGAACTGTTACAAAGTTGCTCGTGCCAGTGGGCAGGAGAGATTGTTTTTTCTTTCCTCCGGAGTGGCTTTTCTCTAGTTAGTTAATGTATTCTTTTTAATACTTGTTTCTCTGGTGAGTCTGCTTTGTCAATAGGTAACTGATGGCAGGAGGCGGTCACCGGGGAGTTATACCAGTGAGGTCACAAAAGTGGGAGTTTCTCAGTCTCCAAGCTACTGAATGAGATAGGGAACCCAGAGGTTCCGGGACTAGACTGGTTCCACTCCAGGAACTACAATTAGCAGGTAAGTCTAATTTCACTTTTCTCTGTAAACAAGCAGAAAAGTCCTCACGTATGGATGACGTCTCTAACAGAGCCCCGCACGGAACGCATTCCAGCTTCCAAAGGAAGCCTTTGGTAGGTACACTGTGCATGCCTTCCTGCCTGCCCCGGTGCCATCTTCTCTAGTCGTCTGTTTTCCATGTAGCCCCCTAGGACGTGTTCCTGCAATCTGGAAAAAAGGTTTTCTCTTCTGGCCCTTGTGGACCATTTATTTCTGGGGGGGGGTTCCTTTCCACCTGTCATTGGTTAATCAATTTTACCGGTTTAGGTTTTTTCTTTTCTCTGTTCTTGCTTTTAGCATGTTTTACCCCTTTGGGGTTGTTTTCTCGCCCATGGCGGCTTTCCAGTTTAATTTTGCCAAGGCAGTATTTTTCAGCATGTCTAAGCCAGCTAGTGGCTTTATGAAATGCACCAAGTGTGGCAAGACCTCTTCTGCCACAGACTGCCACAACTGTTGCTTGCAATGTCATGGAGTCTATCACCAGCCGGCATTTGTGAGCTTTGCTTGCAGATGATGTGCTGAGATCTGAAGGACTGGGAAAAACAGGAGTCGTCCCTCTTCGGCTCATCAGATTCAATATCCTCAGCTCTGACCCTCCTCGTCAATGCCTGCCAAGAGTTCTGAGGCATCCAAGGGAAAGGAGCTGCATGCGCAGTCAGAGCAGAGGGGCCTGAGCAGCAAGAAGAGACTGACAAGACCCTGTAGACATTGAAGGGTGAGCACCGGGAGAAATTCTGGGTGCAGCGTCATCGCAGCCCATCTTGATGCGATACAGAGAGCAATGGCCATGAGTGACTAGCCAAGTTTGCCCGGCGGGAGGACTCGACCTGGACAGTGGAGTCAATTCCCAGGAGGACAGCCAGGTGTCTCCTGATGCACCTATCATTGTGGAGTCCTCCCTCCCAGGTGTCTACGCCGGTGGCTGCGACATCAGCCCCTTCACAGGTGGTGGCTCTGGAGGAGCACCTTCAAGCCCTTGAAACTCACTTGGTGGTGGTGGAAGCCTTGTGGAACACAGGCTTTGTAGTGCAGTGTTGTCTCCGCACTCAGTCTAGCCTATCCTAGAGATCCATGTCCTGCCTGTCGAGGTGGGGACATTGGGTGGGAGATTGCAATAGACTCTGATTCCTGGAGCAGTCTCTCTCCAGTTTGTCAGCATCCGAGGCCACAGACATCATGCAGGATGGCATGGTGGCAGTCTTCTGACCTGGAGCACTGGGTCCAGGACAAGATTGTCAATGTCCCCTGCCGAGGGGAGAACCTCTTCGGGGAAACCAGTAGAGCAGAAGGCACAGGAGCTTGAGAAGGAGCATGTAACTCTCTCGAGGCTCTCCAAGAAGACCACTGATCTTGTGCAGAAGAAACACCAGGCTAAGGAGACCACCCACCTGCACCCGTGACAGTATTACCCAGCCCAGTCACAGGCATAGCCCCAAGGCTCAGACTCCCCACCAAAAGCAGAGAGAGAAGACCCCAAAGACCCAGCCTGCCCTGCAACCCAAGCAGGGTGCAGGTTTATGACTGGTTTCTGAGGAGCATAGCCATTCCACTACTGTCCACCAAAGTAGCCCCGCAGGTAGGGGGCTGGCTCGTCCACTTTGCCCACCAGTGTCACCTCGGACACCTGGGTGCTGCAGATCGTCCAAAGCAAATATCAGCTGTACTTCACCCAGTTGCCACCTCCATACGCCCTTGGGGAGTACTCCATGGACTCTGCACACCGGAACCTGCTGCAGACCAAGGTCACTTCCCTGCTAGCTGACTTAGCCATCGAGACGGTTCCTCCAGCTCAGGTCGGTCAGGGCTTCTATTCCAGGGACTTCCTTGTTCCCAAAAAACTGTGGGTTCTGGCCCATTCTGGATCTGCAAAACCTAAACCGGTTCCTCATGCGTGAGAAGTTCAAGATGGTCTCGCTAGGGAAACTGCTCCTATACCTTGTTCAAGGCGATTGGCTGTGCTTCTCAGGTCTAAAAGGATGCATATACACATGTCCCGATCCACCCAGGTCACACAGTGCCAGCTGCCCAGCACGAATCAAAGATACTATCAGTATTGAGTGCTTCCCTTTGGGCTGGCCTCAGCCCCATGGGTCTTCACAAAGTGTCTGTTGTGGCTCCCTTCCTCCAGACCCTGGGAGTCTGTCTTCCTGTACCTGATGGTGTCTGACAAGCTTACCATTCAGGGGCTTGAGTGGCTCAGCTTCAAGATGCATGTCACCCCTCAGGCCCGCTCTTCATGCGGCAGGCCCAGTAAACCTTAAGCAGGTGATGGGCCACCTTCGAAACAGGGTTGTGGTCACCGCATCACTGGTGCAGTCCCTAGCCTGGGGTTGAGCCGAGGAATCTGCTGCAAGGTCTCCCATTCCAATCAGCAGCCCCCCCTCCCCACACAAGACACTCACGACAGATGCATCCAAGCTCAACTGGAGGGACAAATCTGGATGGCCTGCGCACCCTCAGGGTCTTTGGTCCAAGTGGGAGAGTCTGCATCAAATCAACTTTCTCAAGCTTTGGGCCATAGTGAATGCCCTCCACGCCTTTCGAGCGCATTTGGCCAATCAGGTGGCGATGTTCTGTGTCAACCAGCAGGGAAGCACGGGCTCGTACCTCCTGTGCTGGGAGGCTGTTTGCCTGTGGAAGTTTGCTCCACAGCATGGACCTCAGGGAGATTTATCTGCCCAGCGAGCTCAACGGCCTGGTGGATCAACTCTGGTATGGATCAACGGCCTGGTGGATCAACTCTGGCAAAACCTATTTGTTTCAAACCCACTACAACTTGATCTAACTGCAACACCCTACCTCAACCAGATGACCTCTGCCTCCCACGGCGGCGTAAAGCCTACTAACATGTATTCATGTATAGCTTGTACTCTTTGACAAAAACTTTCTATAAATTGTATATATGGGGCCCCTCCCAACCTAGTGTAATCAAATGTATACCCAGATCTGTGTGCTATAATCAAATGTATATTGCATCCAACTGATTATCCCGTGTTACTTAAATCATTGACTAATCATAATGTAAATCTGAAAAATCTCAATGCACTGTACAATGCATTATGATTCTGTAAAGTAAACCGCTGCTGATCTTAGGAAGCAGCGGTATACAAGTGTTTACTAAATAAATAAACTCAGCTGGGTGCTTCAACTGCATGAGTGGGCCCTCAAGAGGGCAGTGGTGAACTGAATCTTTTGGGAGTGGGGCACTCTACTGGTGAACCTTTTTGCCACGGTGCACAATGTCCAGGTGGTTCAGTTCTGCTCCCACAGGCTGGCCAGCAACCGCCTGGCCTTGGACACCTTCCTTCTCCACTGGGAGGAGGGCTTGTTGTATTCATACCCCCTGAAACCACTTATGGTGAAAACTCTCTCCTGAAGCTCCAGACTGAGGGGGATTCTGTGATTCTCATCACCCCCTACTGGCCTCTGCATACCTGGTTCCCACAACTGGTGCAGCTTTTTCAGAGAGGAGCCTCTTTGCCTGTGCTCTGCCCCAGACCTCATCTTGCAGGAGAGCGGTACCTTGCTGCACCCCAATGTCCACTTGTTGGCCCTCACAGCATGGATGCTGAGCTGGTAGTCCTCTCCGAGCTCAGCCTTTCAGGGGGTGTTGCCAACATCCTTCTGGCATTCTGCAAGGACTTGACACACAAGGCCTGCATGCTAATGTGGTGGAGGTTTGCCGCCTGGTGCACCGGCAGGACGCTGGACCCCCTTCTGTGCGTGTATCAGCTGCTGGAGTATCTTCTGCATCTCTCCTACTCCAGCCTGAAGTCAAATTCAGTGTGAGTTTACCTCAGTGCGATAAGGGTATACCATCGCAGCTCCGGGGGGAAGCCCATCTCAGCTCAGCCTCTTGTGGCTTGATTCATGAGGAATCTGCTCCTCTCAAAGTCTCCATTCAAGCTCCTGACGGTGGCTTGGGATCTCAACGTGTTACTCACCCAGCTGATGCAGCCCCCATTTGAGCTGCTGGACTCGTGCCCTCTGAAATTCCTGACCTAGAAGGTTCTCTTTCTGGTGGCAGTGATGGTACGAAATGTCAGCGCATTCCAAACTCTGGTCGCTCACCCTCTGTATACCAGGATTCACCAGAATAGCGTGGTGCTCCGTATGCACCCCTTCCTTTCTCCCAAAGATGGTCTCTGTGTTCTTCCTCAACCAGTCGATAGTCTTACCAACTTTCTTCCTCTGACCTCATGCCAACCAGATTAAGACGGCATTGTATACTGTCACGCCCATAGCCCCTTACATGCAGTATGGAGGGGCATGGTTGTCATTAGAGAGATTCACCTTTTGGTCTTTAACTGACTGATTGCCTTGTAATGCCTTATGGGAAAGGTAGTTCAGTCAGAAAGTATTCAACCTCAGGTAAAAAAAAACACCTTTGTAGTTGCCTTGAGTGGTAAGGTAATGACAGTTTATTAACTGAAAAAAAACATGCTAAGGTTCACAAATTCCACCTTTGGATTATTTCTCCAGGATTCTTGTAAATGAACATCAGGATATAAATGAATTCCAAACAAAACAGCTTGCCATGTTCTCCAGTATAAACATAAATACTTTAACAGCCCATGCTATCAGGCATGGCTTGCAGTGCTGATCAAACAAACAGAAAACAGCTTTTCCTAAAGCAGGTTTCTTTTTCTCTCAGTCCAGAACACTGTTTGTCTTCTTAAACATAGAAAAACTTTCAACAAGGCAGTTAAAATCTTCACAAGCAAGCAATTCTCTATGCAAGGTTTTCTTATAAACAGCCAAACAAAAGCTTTCCTTCCTTTGCGTCCCTCTAGTCCAGTCCCGGAACCATGGAGTTGTGAATCCCCTCCAGCAGCTTTGGAGACTGAAAGACATTCTTGCTTTGCTGGCACCAGTATAAATAGGCTAGCTCCGCCTCCTTCGCCAGTACTTTCAGTCTCCAAGCAGCTGTGGAGGTTCTGAGCCTGGGACTGGGCTCAGGGTTTTGTTTTAGAGTGACAAATAAGTAGGCTCTTATTGCTTAGATAGGATTTTTATTCATCTGAGTTTCACTTTTTGAATTTTTGCAGGAGTGCTGTGCTGTGGAGTTCTGCCTGCTGTCTTTTTTTCTTCTCCTCTCCTCTTTGCCCCCTTTCCTCTTCTCTAGCTGTGCTGTCTCCCCGTGCTTCTAACGAGCGGCTGTGAAAAGGCAAGGCTTCTGATTTCAGCCTCCCTGCTCCCTAACCCGCGATTAGGGGTGAGGAGCAGGGGAACGGTTGGGGGGGCGAGTTTGTGAACGCCTCAGCCTGCATTGACAGCACGGAGCGGAAGCCGCGAAGAGGGCTGTGCTCCGACGCGGTGGCGTCGCCGGAGTTTGCTGACAAGAGAGATTAGCCTCCGGCGGCTCGGGGTGAGTAGCTGGTTATCCTTTACGCTACTAATTTCCTTTTTTTCAGGCCTTCATTCCGCTGCGTTTGGCATCGGGGGTGATTGGTGCTGTGTGCCTCATGTTGCTACGCGGGAAAAGCGGCGGGGGCCATTTTGGAAGCGGCTTTTGATATTTCGGCGCTTCAGAGCTTGCTGTTAGTGTTTTTACAGCTTCGTTTTTGGGAGCAACGATATTTCCTTAGCTGGGGGCACGATACTGCAGCACTTGGTATATTTAAAAAATAAATAAATAAATAAATAAAAGATGAAGAAAAAAAAAACCACGAACCAGGACTGCTATAGTTCTGGGCTGCTGAGCTATGCCTTCAAAGATCAGATGCTTGGTTTGTGGTCTCCGGCGTGACGGTACAGGACTCAGGGGTCTGTCAACCATGCATGCTGGAGGCGCTCGGAGTGGAGCAAGGTTCTGAGCTGTCCCTCCCCGGGGCTGCGGCGTCCCCGCCTGCTGCTGGGGGTCCTTTTCCTCCTTCCCTCGGGCTGGTAGAGCCCACCGTGGAGGTTTCTGCGGGGGCGGGCCCCTCTACGTCGCTGGCAGTTGCTCGGGGGGTCGGCTCCGGTTATTCCTCCGACCTTCTTTGCTCTTATGCAGCAAGCGTTCGCCTTGCTGCAGCCGGGCCTATCTGTCCCTCCTGGGGACTCCCAGGGACTGAAGTGCCCGGGGTCTCTACTACAGCTCTCAGATGATTCGCCAGTGCCCAAGAGATCCAGGGGCTCTGGGGAGGAAGGTCCAGCATCTCGGCTCGATGAGCTTGGAGAGGTGGACGCGAGCTTGGCAGCGCTCTCGGAGGGCGAGTTGGAGGAGTGCGAGCTGCCGGACTTGGAGGAGCAGAGTAGGGTTGTCAGGGTCTTTCGGCGGGAGGAGCTGCCGGCCTTGATTACGGAAACTCTTAAGACTCTTAACATGCCCTTGGGGGAGACATCCGCGGAGGATACGCTGGAAGATCCCTTGTTGCAAGCTGTGCGCTCGTCGCAGCGGGTATTTCCAGTTCATAGGGTTTTCAGAAGTATGATTCAGGAGGAATGTGATGCGCCGGAGTCGGCTCTAAGGGGGTCGCGGGCCCTGGCTCACCTGAATCCTCTGGCTGACCAGGATAGAGAGCTCTTCCGTTCTCCTAAGGTAGACGCTGCGGTGTCGGCAGTGACCAAGAAGACCACTATTCCGGTTGAGGGGGCGGCGGCCCTCAAGGATGTGCAGGATAGGCGGTTAGATACTCTTTTGAAGCAGGTCTTTGATGTTAGTGCCCTCTCTATGCAGGCCTCGATAGCAGGGGCGTGGGTGGCGAGGGCTTGTTTACGGTGGTCCCAGAGATTGCAGACAGATCAGCCGGACAGTCTGGCTCAAGAGGCGGCGCGCATGGAGTCAGGGTCCGCGTATATGGCGGATATTCATGATCTCATCAGAGGTTTGGCCAAGAGCATGGCCTCGGTAGCAGCTCGCCGTTATCTTTGGTTGCGTAATTGGTCGGCGGACAGTTCGTCGAAGGCCCGCCTCAGAAAGTTGCCTTTCAGGGGTAAGCTTTTGTTTGGGGAGGACTTGGAGAAGCTGGTAAAGGATCTTGGCGAGTCTAAAGGGGGGCGTCTTCCGGAAGATAAGCCGAAGCAGGCCTGGAGTGCGGCTAGTACCCGGGGTGCTCCCAGGGAGTTTCGTAGATTTCGTTCCTTTCGCTTTGGCCAATCCCAACGATCTCGGTTTCCGGGGAGGGGTCAAGGTTTCCGGGGCTTCAGAGGAGCGGGCAGGGACTTTCCTCCTTACCAGTCCTCGGCAATTAAGAAACAACAATGAGATGAGGGGGGCTCAGGTGGGGTTGGTTCCGGTGGGCGGTCGGCTGCGGGACTTTTACCCTGCCTGGGTCCAACTCACATCAGACCGGTGGATTCTCGAAGTCATCCAGGACGGGTATGCCTTGGAGTTCCATCGGCCAGTGCTAGATTCCTTTGTGCAGTCGCCGTGCAGGGCACCGCTCAAACGACAAGCGGTCGAGGAGACCCTGCAGCGCCTGCTCCAGCTCCGAGCGGTGGTTCCCGTTCCTCCGGAGCAGTGCAGCGGTGGTCGGTACTCCATCTATTTCATGGTGCCAAAAAAAGAAGGCTCCTTTCGTCCGATTCTGGATTTAAAAAGGGTGACTCGTTGTCTCCGGATCACTCATTTCTGCATGGAAACCCTTCGGTCAGTCGTTGTGGCGGTCAGAGGGGGAGAATTTCTGACCTCGTTGGATCTCACGGAGGCTTATCTGCACATTCCGGTGCGGCAGGAGCATCAGCGCTTTCTGCGGTGCCGATGGGGCATTTTCAATTTCAGGCATTGCCCTTCGGGCTGGCCACAGTTCCTCGGACATTCTCCAAGATCATGGTGGTCGTGGCGGCGGCTCTTCGCAAGGAGGGAATTCTGGTGCATCCGTATCTCGACGACTGGCTCATCCGAGCGAAGTCCAGGGAGGAGAGTGTCGCGGCCACTTCCAGAGTAGTGCAGTTGTTGGAGAGTCTCGGATGGGTGGTCAACGGAGCGAAGAGCCGCTTGGTCCCCACTCAGGTTCTGGAGTATCTGGGGGGGCGCTTCGACACCCAGCGTGCGGCGGTGTTCCTTCCGGTTCCTCAGGCGCAGGGGCTTCGGCGTCTGGTGTCTCGTTTCTTATCCACGTCGGCGCCGACGGCGTGGCGGTACCTGCAGGTGCTCGGAACAATGGCTGCCACTATCGAGGTGGTGCCGTGGGCCAGGGCGCATATGCGTCCGTTACAGAGATCTCTTCTTCGGAGGTGGTCCCCTCAGCGGGATGCGTTGTCCCAGCGCTTAGCTTGTCCTCCGGAGGTGCGTCAGGCTCTCCTTTGGTGGTTGCGACCGGAGAACTTGGAGGCTGGCATGCTGCTCGAGCCTCCATCTTGGTGCCTCCTAACGACGGATGCGAGTCTCTCGGGTTGGGGGGCGCATTACGAGGGTCGCTATGCTCAGGGGCAGTGGTCACCGGAGGAGTCGTCTTGGTCCATCAACAGATTGGAGATGCGAGCGGTGCGGCTGGCACTGCAGGGCTTTCAGGAGAACGTCCGGCGTCGCACGGTGTGGGTTCTCTCCAACAATGCGTCGACCGTAGCTTACATCAATCGGCAGGGCGGCACGGGCAGTGTGTCTCTTAGGCAGAGGCGGCTCTGTTGCTAGCTTGGGCCAAGCAGCGTCTGGAGGCAGAGGCGGCTCAGCATGTGGCCGGGGTGGACAATGTCGAGGCGGATTTCCTCAGTCGCCGCAAGGTGGATCCAGGAGAATGGGTGCTTCACCCGGAGGTGTTTGCGTTGTTGATACGGCAATGGGGGCTTCCGCTCATGGATCTGATGGCGAGTTTCGAGTCCGCGCAGGTGTCGCGCTTCTTCAGCAGGCGATGGGAGCGGATGTCCGAGGGCCTGGATGCGTTGGCGCAGCGGTGGCCCGACGTTGGTCTGCTCTACGTGTTTCCTCCTTGGGCTCTCGTAGGTCAGGTGGTGCAGCGCATAGAGCAACATCGTGGATTAGTGATCCTGATAGCGCCCCACTGGCCAAGGCGGCCATGGTATGCGGACTTGGTGAGGCTTCTGGCGGACCGTCTGTGGAGGTTACCGTCGCGGGTGGATCTGTTAGCCCAGGGTCCCCTTCTGATGCCCCAGGTGGATTGGTTCTCGCTTACGGCTTGGCTCTTGAAAGGGCTAGGCTGACGGCCAAGGGCTACTCGACGGCAGTCATTGCTACGTTGCTTCGGGCGCGTAGGCGGTCCACTTCCTTGGCGTACATCAGGGTTTGGCATATATTTGAGGCCTGGTGTGCCAATCGCGGGCTACGATCCTTAAGAGCCTCGGTCTCGCAGATCCTCTCGTTTCTTCAGGACGTCGTGGATAAGGGGCTCGCGGCCGGTTCCTTGCGTGTGCAGCTGGCAGCGCTCTCCTGTTACCGGGGTAAGGTTCAGGGTCAGGCTTTGAGTGCTAATGGGGATGTCAAACGGTTTTTACGAGCGGTGCTGCTCATGCGTCCGCCGTACCGCTGTTCGGTGCCAGCTTGGGATCTCAATCTGGTTTTGAGGGTCTTGATGGGGCCTCCTTTTGAGCCGTTATCTGAGGCATCTCTGAAGGATCTTACAATGAAGACTGTTTTTCTGGTGGCGATTTGTTCTGCGAAGCGCATTTCCGAGTGGCAAGCGTTGTCCTGTAAAGAACCGTTTCTGTCTTTCTCGGCTCATAAGGTCGTGCTGCGTACCGTTCCGGCGTTCCTGCCCAAGGTGGTGTCTCCTTTTCATGTTAACCAGGTCGTTTTGCTACCAGTGTTCTCGCGGCGGCAGGAGGAGGAGTCTGGTGAGAAGCTGCATCTCTTGGATCTTCGTCGCGTTCTTCGTCTGTACCTTCGATGAACAGCTGCCTTCCGGAAGTTGGACAGGTTGTTCGTGGCCTTTGGCAGTCCGCGGAAGGGGGAGGTGGCGGCCAAGGCTTCCATCTCTCGTTGGTTGAAGGAGGCGATTGCGTCGGCGTATCTGTTGAAGGGGAAGTTGGTGCCGGCGGGCCTCCGGGCGCATTCGACGAGAGCACAAGCGTCTTCCTGGGCGGAGTTCAGTTTGGTTCCGGTAGCGGACATCTGTAGGGCGGCGACTTGGTCGTCCTTGCATTCTTTTGCTAAGCATTATCGTCTGGACGTGCAAGCCGCAAGCGATGGTCATTTTGGGTCTGCGGTTCTTCAGGCTGGGCTTGCTGGTCCCTCCCGTTGATACTGCTCTGTTACATCCTCCATGGTTCCGGGACTGGACTAGAGAGACAAAAAGGAAGAGTAAATTAGACTTACCTGCTAATTGTTGTTCCTTAAGGAACTCCAGTCCAGTCCCGGATCCCTCCCTAGGTTTCGATTCATTCTGCCTGAAGTGTGCGGGGGGAAGCATCGCTTGCTGACTATCTCAGTGGAACTGTATGTTTCGTAGTTGCGGGGCATCCCGGGGGGGTCAAATGACGGAGTTCCTCGGGCTTGTTCTTTCCGCAGCATGGTGCTCTGTGTTCGTGTCAGTTTAAAAAAAAAAACTTAACTAAGTAATGAAAATAAGAATTCATAAGAAGAAAACCACTGATTTCTTTTTGGGAACTATTGGTAATTTAAAAAAAAAGAGGTAGAACCCTTTAGTTAGTGGTGCATGTTTGTTGTTCGCTATTTTATCTACTTATTTGTTGCTCTGTTGAGTCTGCTTTGTCAATAGGTACTGGCGAAGGAGGCGGAGCTAGCCTATTTATACTGGTGCCAGCAAAGCAAGAATGTCTTTCAGTCTCCAAAGCTGCTGGAGGGGATTCACGACTCCATGGTTCCGGGACTGGACTAGAGTTCCTTAAGGAACAACAATTAGCAGGTAAGTCTAATTTACTCTTACTTTCACCATTAGTACGGCTTCCGGCTGAGCACTGCTCTGGCTCACAGCTGATTCAGGCAGCTTCGGCTTGCACAGTAAAAAAGAGGTATTTTGCCTTTAACTCAAGACCTTCACAAGTTAACCACAGGCGCATAGGGCTACCGGACACTGGAGATTTTCCTTACGGTTGACTCCCTTTCAACACCTCTGTATTGGAAGACTGGCATAAAGAGCAATCCATGTATGAGACTACTTCTTCTAAAGCTATGTCTGGTTCACCCAGTTGCATTGGCACATCCTCTGTTTCTGGCTCAGAGGGCTTAGCTGACTGCCTTCCGTTAGGGCTAAGGCTGTCTCTGGCAATTCTGTAGTGCTCAGAATTAAGCAAACTTCTAATGCTCATACCTGGGTCAAAGCTTGTAGCAGCTTCTCCTCTCTCATGCTCTGGCCACCATTCACCGGTGCTTCCACGTCCTGTTCTCCAAATTGTGTTCCTGATTCCTGCTGTTCTCACTGTTCCAGATCCATTCTTCTTCCAGTAGGCACTCCTACTGCTCTCACGTTCTCTGTCCTTTCCTCTTCTTCTTCCTCTCCTGCCTCTCCCTTCTGAATAAACTGACCTAGTCTTAAACCTCTCGGGTGCCTGCTCCACCCCCTCTCCTCTCAGGTGTTGGAGATCAAACTGCCTCGTGGCAGCTGAGTAATTGGGGAATTCAGTGACGTAAGGGTTCCTTAACCTGAGCCTGTATTCCCTCTCTTTTTCTCCACTAGGGGCATTCTGCAACCTATTGTAGCTAGGAATTACCTGCTTTCTAGGTGTAAAAAGAGTTTTGTGTCTCTGACCTGATAAAATAGGTCCTTTTATAAGGGTAAATTCCTTCTCTTTATCCCTGGCTCTAGGGTCCTGATAAGCTTCCTTATCACAATACCTTGGACTGGAAGTGGGCTCTAGCCTTTTACCTGGAACATACAAAGGCGCACCACCAATCCACCCAGCCTGTGTCCTTCGACACCAGTAAGCCCAGGCTGGGTTGAGCCTTGAGGGTTATGTTATGGCTCACAGTGTCGTGTGATAGCCATGTCTATGGCCGATCGCCCTTTCTCAGCAGAGGAAATCTGCAGGGCTGCTGCATGGTTGTCTGACATACTTTTGCAGCCCATTACTGTCTGGATGGGACTTACGACAGGAAAGCAATTTTTGCCAGGCTGTGCTCTGGCACCTCTTTGGATCTTAGTGTCAACTCTTGCCCACCGGCCCTTCTGTCTGTCCAGGCTACCTGCAAAAAAAACCCTCAGGTTGATGTCTGCTGAGGATCCTGGATCTGATGCATCCCTCAGGAGAATTACCTTCCTGTTTCTGGCTTCTAAAGTTCGGTGCCCTGTTGGGCTCTGTTCTCGGGTTCCGGTAGCCTGCTTGTTCACTGAGAAAACGTAGTTACTCACCTGTAACAGGTGTTCTCCATGAACAGCAGGAATAAGTCCTCACGACTCTCCCACCTCCCTGGGGGAGTTGACTTTTGGCTCCTGCTATGTTCTTAAACTAGAGAAGATGGTGCCATGGCAGGCGGGAAGACAGGTGTACATGCACACTGTACCTCCCAAAGGCTTCCTTTGGAAGCTAGGGAGTGTTCCATGTGGGACTCTGTCAGTGACATCACCCATCCATGAGGACTTATTCCTGCTGTTCATGGAGAACACCTGCTACAGGTAGGTATCTATGCTCTCTGCGCACACATACTATTCCCAGACATTTAGCCCCTGCACACAAACGCGTGCACATTTTTCGAAGCCCATATGTGTCTGGCAAGTTGAGTACATTGGATAATTTTTAAAAGCATAGATGGACATATTTATGTTTATATGTATGTTTGAGTAATAATTTTATCTGATTAGTATTTGGAGTTTGAATTTTTCTCTGCTAAAATGGGGTCACACCAGAAAAAAGGTTTGGAAAGCACTATTCTTGACCCCTTTTGTGTAATTCTTTCCAGCTTCTTTTGGGTTGGAAAGAATAATAAAAAGATGGATGTATAAAGAATTTTGAGTTATTTTATGGAGTTTTGTCTATTTAAAATTCTGTACCATACTCTGGCTAGAACTAAGATGTATAATATCTAAATAAGTCGGCATTTTTAATCTTTGCCTACTAGTTTATAATCAGGTCAGTATTCAAAAGTAGTCCCATATTGCCCGATAGACCAGTCCAGACAAGTGGCTTGTGTTCCCCTACCAGCAGATTGATGGAGACAAAGAACCAATGAAAAGCCCAGGTTTCAATGACATCACTCCCATGCCTCTATTTGCCTTAGCCACCAGAGGTCCCTTTTGTATTTCTTTGTCTCCAGCAGATGGTGGAAGGAGTTTCTCCTCTCTGAAGAAAATTTGCGGATTGAGAGGAAAAGATTGATGAAAAGCTCATGAATAACCACCTTGGAATCAAAGGTGATTCTCTCGCTTGAGCGCGACATGGGAGGTTCTATTAAATTGCTGTCTTTTCGGTAGCCATAGGAGGCGGAAAAATTGGTTCAGCTCCATGCTCTTACCCTGGATAAGAGCCTCTTGAGCAGCCAGAAAATTAAAAGAATGGGAAACATTCAGCAGCCTCACACAACCTCAGCACCCCTCCCTCCCTCCTCTGTGCCTCCTGCTCTCTGCCGAAGATTGCAGAAGGCTCTGCGAGATCCACCTGCTGGCCCCCTTAAATGCAGTGCTGCACAGCCATCCAGTAGTGCAATTTCTGGGGAGTAGAGCTGAGCCTGGCATGTATCCTCTGCCCAGTGCTCTCAGGGGATGTGTACCAAGGCTTGACTTCGTCATTGTCCTTGTTGGGAGCTCCCGATTCCATCTTCCTGTGACTGTTGGCATGGTGTAGGGGTTTCACACAGTTTCTACACACATTAGCGTTTTTTGCCTATTGTTCTCCTGATGGTTGCACGGTTCTAGTGTACGTTCTTCCCAAGCGTTTCCAACGAATGCTCCTTCCCTAGCACCTGTAACACAAGTTGCATAAAAACGCAATTAACGCATACTTCCAGGCTGCTGCAGCCTTAGCGTATGCTGTTGTGATACTTGCCAAACTCTATATTTTCTTCCAGGAAACGTTTGACCTGTGGCAAGCAAGGTGCCTCATTCCTGTATTCTGGTCTCTGCTCTTCTTGCGTGGCAGTTTGGGAGGCTCTCCAGGGATGACTCAGTCGGGGGGGATACAGTTAGTCTGACCTTGCCTGCCTCGTGGCAGGAGATGACGGATGGCGCTATGGGTAAGGATATTCAGCCAGCGGAGGATCCGGCAACCATGCTGTGAACAGCTCATCGCCTTCTTGGGGGGGGGGGGGGGTCTGTGGTGGCTTTGCCCCTAGCATTAGGGAGTCATGTCTGAGAGGAGAGCTTCCAGACTCCAGATTGTCCTTCCTGGAATTCTGTCCCTTTTGCAGCAGACCTTATCCTACTTGTATGGAACTATAGAGCCTGTGGCCTCTGGGTGTCCCCAGGTGCAGTCTTATCTGAGGCAGGCTGAGAGTGGAAGCCCTGCTCAATTATTCTTGGCTAAGTATCCCCGGCAAAGGGCCCCCTTGGAGATGAGGAGCAGCTGGGAGCTGTCTATGACTCTGATTCCTATGGTTCAGTATTGTGCTCTGATATGGATGAAGATCTACTCTCACCTTCAAAAGATTGTGCAGAAGCTAGAGTGATCCACCTATCCCAGAAGTAGGAGCCAGTGGCATTGATTGCCAGGTTCTCATCAGCCTTGGTGGCTGCTTACGGTATAGAGGAAGAAGTACACATACTGTCTTCCCGTTCCCAGATGCGATAAAGGATATGATCTGGTCAGAGTGGGGCTCTCCCATATCCCTGCTTAAAACATTATCGGTGTGTAAGAAGATATCCGCTATCCCGGAGTAGTGCCTTGAGTGGTTTGGCATTCCCAAGGAGGATGCGCAGGTTAGGGCGGTTACCAAATGGACCACCATTCCTTTGGAAGGCGGATCGGCTTTAAAGGATTTTTTGGACTAAGTGGATACTGTTCCTAAGGAGCCAGTTCATCATGGTGGATACTGTTCTGCAGCTGCCAGTATATACCAGCCTGACATCTCGAGGACTGCTCCAGTGGATTCAGTCTCTTCCACTGAATGATACTCCTCTTTTGGAGTCTGCTGCAGCCTTCTTTTTGATGCCTTGTATGACCTGGTATGCTTGGCAGCCAGGGATGGTTCCCCGATGATGGTGTCACGGCATTGGATTGGATGGCAGTGGACACAACTTCCAAAGCCTCATTGATCCAACTGGATTTTAAGTGGAAGCTTATGTTTGGAGCTGATTTGGAGAAGCTGATGAAGGACCTGAGCAAGACAAAATCTTACCATCTTCTAGAGCACAGGTCCAAGGGGCCTGTGAAGCGGTCTGGTGCCACTTTCTCGTCAGCCTCTGCCTGTTCACCAAGGGCATTGGCCAAATTCCCAGGACTCTCGGCATTACCATCCTGGAAAACCTTTCTTCCCCTCTGCTTCTGGGATTATTTATTTATTTAACCAGTTTTGTATATCACCTTATCCTTCAATCAAAGTGGTTGACAAGACAACAAAGGCTTACATGCTGAGGGTATAGCTCATTCTCATTCCTTTTGTGGAGTGTGTGGGCCCAGGGCTTCAGCCCCCTCCAGAGGAGGATGCTCCCCTGCTGCACAATGAAGGTTTGGGAGCTCATTCCCAGGTTCCACCATTTGGAGGCAAGCTTCACCTTTTTGTCCAGAATGGGCCTGTGTTGCCAGGGGTCTCTTTGGTGCTAGACACCATTCACTTGGGTTGTGTACTGGAGTGCAAAGAGCTGGATCTCCAGGAACAAGCAGGAATGTAATCTTCACATATGGGTGACATTGGCACCAACAGAGCCAGTGCGGGAATGCTCCCCAGCATCCTATAGGAAAGCCTTTGGGAGTACTCCACTGTGCCTGCGTGACTGCCTTCCTGCTCTTCTGACTCCCTCTGTTTGTCTTTTTCTGTGGAGCCAGCAGGATTAGTATCCCACTTTTCCTGTCATCACAGAAATCTTTTTCTTCAGAATCATGCTTCTGCCTTCCTATCTCCTCACTGGCATCACCCCTGATTCCAGTACCATATTTTTTCTTGATTTTTCATTCTTTTTTCTGTTAGTTTTATTTTTTTCTTCAGTTACTTCATTGAGGGCCTAGTGCCTGCCTTAGGCCTATTCCCTCCATCATGGAGAAACACCCTTCTGGGTTTAAAAAATGCATCAAGTGTTCCTGCACTATTTTTGTCTCACACGCGTGACTGGTGCCTAAAATGCCTTGGTCCTGACCACGACCCAGACTTGTGTTCTCTGTAAACAGATGATTAAGAAAAGGTTTAGGAAACCGGGCCAGAAAACTGTCGGAACTGTCTCTTTCACTGGCATCAACATCCTCTTAATCATCAGCATCCCAAGGTATTGAAAACCTCGAAGCACAGCTCAGATTCCAAGAAGAAGAAAACTTTGAGATCCCTGCCAAAATCACCATGGGATCATCAAGAGTCTCGAGCTTTGTCAAAGGAATTCAGAGAGGCACCGAGAGGATCGAGGGACAGATCTCGTTCTAAACACAGAGACTCCTCCGAAGACATCCTCTGAAGCTGGACATCAGACCGTACTCCCCCGGTGGGAGGACTTGTCCTCCAAAGCTTCAGTGGGGGACCAGGAGGCCTCCGAGGCATCGACTTGGCAGAGTCCCCAGTGCCGTGTTCTGGTACAGTAGCTACAAACCCCGTTCTGTCCTCAGACCAGACACTGGCAATCTCATTGGATCAGTGCATGCTATCCATTGAGAAGACATTAACAGCACTCCTGACAGCATCAGTACTCCGACCACTGATGACTCCAGCACCACTAGGGTCGGTATCAATATCCGTACATGCACTGGAGGTAGTATCAGCACCAGCATCTGTATAGTTACTGATACTGAAACTTCATAACTATATTGCTCCTCTACCAGCATTGATGCCCGGTGCTCCATTGGTAGGGCCCACAATCAATGCTGCTGACTACTCATCATGGTGAGGACATAGAGTATAACTGGAACCGACAGCACCATTCACATGGTTATCGGCACGACAGCGTTTTCTGAGCTCAGAGTCTGATGCATCTGACTCAGATCATCAATCCCTTGACTCTGAGGACCTCCTGGATTTTGCATTGTTATCGGAACCATCACAAACGGCCACCACCTCCTGCTGCAAATCTCCATCAGAGGACATGTCCTTCCAAGAATTTATTTGAGACATGGCGGCAGGGCTCAATACCAGCAGCAGCGGAACTGGAGCTTCAAGTGGAGGAACTGGAAATTCTCCCGTACCCCACAGCACCAAAGGAAGCAACGATCTTAGCAGTATACAAGATCTTTCACAACCTAATGCCTCGCATGTGGGAGACCCCGCTCACAATAGCACCGATCAGCAGACATCGCGATACGATGTCATGTACCAGAGGCCCCAGATTTTCAAAAACCGCAACTACCACATCGGTCGAATCAATGATGCAACACTTCAAGAGTGGCAAAACACATGGATCGATACCTCCCGGAAGAGAATTGAGGAGCCTTGATGCTTTTGCCTGACTGTCTTTCCATGCTGAGGACCAAACAAGCAGGTACAAAAAAAGAGACTGGCGGTAAATCCAAATCAGGTAAAACCTTATTTTTATTGGCCCCAGCGTGTTTCGGCTGAAAAGCCTTCCTCAGGGGGTCTTTGGGGAGAACACACCTTATATGTCTCGTAGTACACTAAAATAAACACGTTTGACGCAGGTATCACTATTTCCTGCCTTTGAAAAAGGGTTTTGCCTGATTTGGATTACCGCCAGTCTTTTTTGTACCTGCTTGTTTGGTCCTCTGTGTTAGAGTGCAGGTACTTTGCTGCTCTTTTTGGTTTTCTTTTCTTCTGGTCTTTCCATGCTGGCAAGTAGGATCAACTCCTACACTTTATATATGGGAATGTTTCTAAAGGAGATTAATAAAGGATTGGGAAGCCTTCCTACCATTCATCCCAGATGATAAAAAGCCAGCTTTTGAAACTGTCCTCAAGGACAGTCAAAATGTCTCCTAACTTGTTAACAGGGCAGCATGTGATGCTTTTAAATCTACCAGCATTGCATCTGCTATTACCATTGGTGCTAGAAGGCTGGCATGGTTACGGACCTTAAACAGTGGGTCCAGGACAAGCTGGGCAACATCCCCTGCACTGGGGAAAATCAGTTTGGTAAGAATTGGAGAGAAAAGACTGGAGAGCTTGAAACTGCTGACACTACCCCTAAAGAGGCTCTCCAAGAAAACTGTTGACCCCTCAAAGAAAAGGCCAGCAGCAAAAAAGCTCTTCTACCCCAAAAAAGAGAAGGTTCTACCCTTCTTACTCACAGCTCCCTTACCAACAGCAAGACAAGCAGCGGAGGCAAAATTGGTAAGAAGCCCAGAACTACCAAACAGTAGCCACCATCTCAAACACAGGTTACTCCCAGTTTTTGACTTCATCCTGGGGAACATTATCATCCTTACTCTGTAAAAGTAGCAGGTTGATTTTCTTCCTTTGCCAATCACTGGCAGGCCATCACTTCAGAGCAGTGGACCCTAAACATCATCAGGGAGGGTTATCAGTTAAACGTCAAACAACTTCCGCTGCCTCACTTCAAGGGCGAATATCGCAAGAAGCCAGAGAGGAGGTCCCACAACAAGAATTACACAAAGGCTTCTACTCTCCTTACTTCCTCATACCAAAGAATTGAGGAGGATACCGGCCTATTCTTGACCTCTGAAATCTCAACAAATTCTTGGTAAAGGAGAAGTTCAAGATCTCCCTGGGAACTCTCCTACCCTATCTGCAGGAACAAGACTGGCTGAGTTCCTTAGATCTAAAAGATGCATATACTCATATCCTAATACATCCAAGACACAGGAGATATCTATGCTTCACCTTTCGGGGGTACTTTACCAGTAGAGTTCTCCCCTTTGACCTGGCTTCGGCTCCCAAAGTTTTCACAAAATGCATGTCAGGTGCCCACCTGCGAAGCAAGGACATTTTTGTCTTCCCCTACTTGGACGACTGTTTGGTAAAGGCAGACTCTCCGGAAGATCTCTGCTCTTCACGCGAAACCACCATAGCATTGCTACAACACTTGGGATTCGTAATAAACTTTCCAAAGTCTCAACTAACTCCAACTCAAAGGTTGGAGTTCATAGGAGCAGGGCTCGACACTCAGGCATCCATGGCCTTTCTACCACTGGACCATATGGACAGACTGGTCAGCCTAATCACCCACATGTGGCAACAAACATCGATGGCTCAGGACTACCTGCGTCTCCTGGGCCATATGGCTTCCACAGTGCATGTAGTACCATATGCATGACTACATATGCGCCTAGCACAATGGACCCTATCATCCCAATGGACACAATCCACGGGACAATTGAACGAGATCATTCACATCACTCGTCCATTAGTCCACTCCCTACTGTGGTGGTGCACACCAGCAAATCTGCTTGAAGGGTCACCTTTTCGGATGCCTCAGTCTCAACACACCTTTACAATGGATACATCCAATGTCTGTTGGGGAGTCCACTTGGAGTCACTCTTCACTCAGGGCCTCTGGACAACTTGGGAGTCAGCCCTACCAATCACTTTTTTGGAACTTCAGGCGATCTCAAAAGCCCTACAGGTTTTTCACCATCACCTCTCCAACATCCATGTTATGGTAAGGACCGACAAGTGGCAATGTTCTTTCTGAACAAGCAGGGCAGAACAGGTGCACTCCCCCTTTGCAGGAAGGCCTGTCACCTATGGAACTTTGCCATCTCTCACCACATACACCTTCGTGCAGTATATATTCCGGGCAAGCAGAATCAACTTGTGGAAAGCAGAATCAACTTGCGGACAGACGAGTGGAGACTACATCCGAACAAGATATCCCAGTTATTCAAAGTCTGGGGAACACCAGTCATCGACCTCTTTGCTACCCCACAGAACACCACACTAACGCACTTCTGCTGCAGAGTTCTGTCCAAACTCAGCCAAGCAAACAATGCCTTTCATCGACATTGGGGTCGAGAACTGCTTTATGCATTCCCCCCCCCCCCCTCCACACACCTCTAATACTGAAAACCCTCTTCAAGTTCCAGCTGGATGGCGGCAGTATGATATTCATAGCCCCCTTCTGGCCTCGACAACCGTGGTTTCCCCTTCAACTACAACAGACAAATCCAATCCATCAAGGCTGCAGTCTGAACCTTCTATCCCAGGAAGATAGAACAGTTCTCATCCCAATCTGAGATCACTTTGTCTGACTTGCATGGCTGCTGAAAACATAGCTTTTCAGCATCTCAACCTGTCTACTGAAGTAAAAAAACATCCTCCTAGCTTCTAGGAAACCCTCCATCAGAAGGATGTACTCCTGCAAGTGGCACAGATATGATTCATGGTGCTCAAAAGACAAGCTCAATCCATTTGACGCACCAGTATCTGCAATCCAGCAATATCTACTGCACTTGTCTTCAGGACTCGAAACCAATTTGGTTCAAGTTCACCTAAGTGTCATTGCAGCTTTTCATTAAACAATAGATGGCCAACCTATCTTCAGTGCACCCTTTAGTGGCACACTTCATGAGAGACCTCCTCCTCCTCTCTGTTACCCATTTGACCACCTCCAGTGGCATGGGATCTCAACGTTGTCTTGGCCCAGCTTCTCAAACCCTCGTTTGAACCCCTGAGATCAACTTATCTGCGCTATTTGACTTGGAAGCTCATATTTCTTGTGTCCCTGACCTCAGCCAGGCACATTAGTGAGTTGTAGGTGTTGGTGGCTCACCCACCATACACTAGATTCCATCATGACGAGGTTGTCCTCAGGACATGTCCACACTTCCTACCAAAGGTGGTATCGCCATTCCACATAAATCAATCTGTCATACTAACGATCTTCTTCCAAAGACCTCATTCCTCCCATGCAGAGGCCCCCCCTGCACATGCTTGATTGTAATAGGGCCCTGGCCTTTTACCTCCAGAGGACTCGGGATCATTGCAAGTCCTCGCAACTCTGTCATTTGACCCCACTCATCTGGGGCTTCTGGTAACTAAGTGAACACTTTCCAGATGGATAGTCTGAGCAGTGGCGACATCTGTAGCTAACATACGCTCAGTGGCCATTGACAAAATATGCCAGACAGCAACCTGGCCCACTATCCACACCTTTGCCGCCCATTATTGCTTGGACAAGGACTCCTGCCAGGATGCAGCCTTCAGCCAAGCAATCCTTCAGCATCTCTTTGGAACATAGCTACGTCGTCACCTGACCTCCATGGGGGGGATGTCTATGTCCAGTGCCGCCTCATTATTTCCCAGGAGAGACCCTCAGATCTCCCCTTTACTGGGACCACTTCTGAAGGAGTTAGCAGGCCTTCTCAAGGATCAGGCGGTAGAACCGGTGCCCCACCACCTGCAGGGCAGGGGCTTCTACTCCAGGTACTTTCTAATGTCAAAAAAGACAGGAGGCCTCAGACCCATCCTCGACCTGCGCAACCTCAACAAATTCCTGGTGAAGGAGAAGTTCAGGATGCTCTGCCTTGGAATATTGCTGCCTTACCTCCGCCAGGGAGACTGACTATGCTCCTTAGACCTAAAATATGCGTATGCACACATCCTAATACACCCAAGCCACAGGCAATATCTGCGCTTTGTGGTGGGGGGCAATCATTACCAGTACAGCGTACCCCTCTTTGGCCTTGCCTCGGCCCCCAGGGTGTTCACAAAGTGCCTGGCTGTGGTTGCTGCCTTTCTCAAGCTCCAAGGGGTTTTTGTCTTCCCCTACCTCGATGACTGGCTCATCAGAGGCACCTTAGCCATCGAGGTCCCACCAGGCCACAATTCGCACCATCCAGGTGCTGCAACACCTAGGGTTCGTAATCAACTACTGCAGGTCCAGCCTCACTGACTCAACAGCTGGAGTTCATTGGGGTCAGAATCAACACCCTTCAGGCGAAGGCCTATCTGCCTGCAGACAGGGCAAGCAGGCTTCTGGCTCTGGCAGAACAAGTGAGTCGCAGGTCTGTAGTGTCAGCAAGACAATTCCTGCGCCTCCTCGGGCACATGGCTTCCACAGTCCATGTGACCCCAGATGCCTACCTCCACATGCAGACCGCCCAGTGGTGTCTCCGAGACCAGTGATCTCAGGCCACAGGGCGCCTCTGGGACAGGGTCAAAGTGTCCAAGCGTCTGGTACGGTCCCTGGCCTGGTGGCTCCAACCGCATCACTTGGAGGCGGGAATGCCTTTCCAGCTCCTCTACACACGAGTATCCTTACCGCAGATTTATTATTTATTTTTATTTATTTTATTTAACATTTCTTCTTTACCGCGCTATTACAATCAGCGCGGTGTACATCGAACAAAACATACTACAATGCATACAAGCAACATTGAGTTTTACATAGAACAGGGAAAAAACATAGGATAACCGGGGTAACTATTTACAGGTTAAATTAGTATTGTCACCAATATTCTAAGCCAATTTGGTATCATCTTCATTTCGTGAGGGAGGGACAGGCGTAAAAGTGGTGGGTGGGCAGTAGTATAGTCTAACCATTTTCTGGTTGTAATAAGGTGCTATGGTAGCTGAGACATGAGGGAAGTTTACCCGATGTGTGGGTGTCAGGGTAGTATATTGTGAATAGGTGGTGTTTCAGAGCTTTACGGAATAGGATTAAGCTTTTGATGCCACGGATTTCATGTGGAAGGGCATTCCAATTTAGGGGAGCGAATATAGAGAAAGCCCTGTTGGAAGTGGTCTTAGTACATGACGTCATCATCTTGGGGACTATTAAGGTGTTCATTGAAGTGGATCTCCTGTCTCTGTTTTCCAGGGTGCTGTGGATTAGTTTGCTAATCGGTGTAGGTGGGTAGTTATTCAGGGCTTTGAAAGTAAGGACTAGTGACTTATCTTGGAGTCTGGCGTGTAACGGCAGCCAATGCAGATTTTTCATGATTGGTGTTATGTGGTCAGTTCTTGATGATCCAGAGAGAACTCTTGCGGCGGCATTCATAGCCAGGCGGAGCGGATTTAAAGTTGATTGAGGCAGGCCGTGCAGGACGATGTTCGCAAAGTCCAGGTGTGGGAGGACTAATGCCTGAAAGGTTGTCCGGTAGTCACTGGATTCCAGTAGGGGGCGGAGGTGACGTAATGTTTTGATCTTGTGATATATAGACTTTGTAACGTTCTTCACATGTGTGGTCATATCTAGGTGCTGGTCCAATGTGATGCCAAGATATCTGTAGGTTTGGACTTCAATTCTACATTGTTGACAAGTAGCGATGGGGGGGTGTGAATTTACGGTTCTTCGTAACAAAAAGGACATCAGTTTTACTATGATTGATCCGAAGGTTTTGTGTCAGCAGCCAATCAGCTACCGCTCCGAAACAATTGATTATTGGGGAGAACATCGGTTGGTCAATTTTGATGCAGATGCATCCCTGCTGGGCTGGGGGGCCCATTGCCAGGGTTTCCATACTCAGGGAGTGTGGTCCCCGAGTGAGATGACCCAACAAATCAATTTTTTGGAACTCTGTGCCATCCGCCTAGCCCTAGAGGTTTTCAGGCAGCTCCTGGCCCATGAACCTGTCTTGGTGCAGACAGACAACCAGGTGGCCATGTTTTATGTGAACAAACAGGGTGGTATGGGGTCCTGTCCCCTATGTCAGCAAACCCTGGACCTGTGCTCCTTCACAGCCCGGCATGGCATTCATTTCCGAGCAGTCTACCTGCCGGGCCAGGACAACTGGCTAGCCAACAGGCTCAGCAGGATTCTCCAGCCCCACGAATGGTAGCTGGACTGTGGGGTAGCCAATTGGCATTTCCGGACCTGGGGGCAGCCAGTGATGGACCTCTTTGTGAGTCCAGACAATCACCAGTTGCCCCGTTTCTGCTCCAGGCAGCCGCACCCAGACAGGGTGGCCGCCGATGCTTTCCTGATATCATGGTCCATGGGCCTTCTGTATGCATTTCCCCCGATGCCTCTGGTGGTCAAGACTCTGTTCAAGATTATCCAGGTCAGAGCCTCGGTCATCCTTATCGCACCACGGTGGCCCGGGCAACCATGGTTCCCGCTTCTACTGCAGCTAGCAGTGGAGGCTCCCATTCCCTTTGGGTCTTCCCCGTGCCTCCTATCCCAGGAAGGGGACTCTCTCCTGCACCCCAATCTCAGCTCCCTCGCCTTGATGGCGTGGCTGCTGAAAGGGTAATTCTCACTCCGCTCCTCCTTCCAAGGAATATTGAAGAGGTCTTGCTGGCCTCGCAGAGGCCCTCAACTAGATGGGCTTACGCCTTGAAGTGACGCAGATTTGCATCGTGGTGAGCAAGGAGCAGGAGGCGGATCCTTTCTCTTGCCCGGTAGGGATGGTTTTGCAATACCTCCACCTCTGATTTGGGCCTCAAGTCCAACTCTGTCAGGGTGCACCTCAGTGCCCTTGCGGCGAACCACTTTTCAGTGGATGGAGAAGCCTTCGCCCACCCCTTGGTCTCTCGGTTTCTGAAAGGCTTGCTTCCTTTGAAGCCCCCAGTCCGTCCCCTGGCAACCAAATGGGATTTGAATGTGGTGTTGGGGCAGCTTACTAGGCTGCCCTTTGAACTGATGGCAACCTGCCATCTACGCTATATTGGAAAGTGGTTTTCTTGGTGGCACTCACGTCTGCCCGAAGGGTGAGTGAGCTCCAGGCCCTGGTGTCAGAAAGGCCTTACACCAGATTCTATAGGAACCAGGTGGTGCTTCGCACGCTCCCCAAGTTCCTTCCAAAAGTGGTCGTCTCGTTCCACCTCAACCAAAAGGTGGTTCTGCCTACCTTTTTTCCCAGGCCGCATGCCAGTCAGGCAGAGATGATCCTCATTACCCTGGACTGTAAGAGGGCATTGGCCTTCTATATCCAGCATACGCAAGCACATTGGAAGGCTTCTCAGTTTTTCGTATCCTGTGACCCCAGCAAACTGGGTCTAGCGGTATCAAAGCATACGCTGTCCACCTGGGTAGCAGACTGTATTGCCTGGGCATACAAGGCAGCCGAGCTTCCGATGGAGGGTCATGTTACAGCCCATAGAATCAGGGCCATGGCGGCATCAGTGGCTCATTTGCGCTCTCTTCCTCTGGCAGACATCTGCCGGGCCGCCACCTGGTCTTCGGGTCAGACCTTCGCAACCCATTATTGCCTGGACATGGAGTCCCGATGGGACATTGCCTTCGGCCAGGCTGTACTGCGTAACCTTTTCGAGGTCTAGGCAACTCCTGTCCTCCGACCCTTCCGTGTTCAGGCTACTGGGGTGCTATTCCCTTAGTTTGCTTTGTTATTGCAGCTCTCATAGAGGGAGCCTTTTCTCAGTAGTCTATAGCTGGGGAGTCCCATATGTGAGGACTGACTTCCTGCTTTTTCCCGGAGAAAGCGCAGTTACTCACCTATAACAGGTGTTCTCTGGGAACAGCAGGAATCAGTCCTCACGACCCTCTCTCCTCCCCTTGGAGTTGCAGTCCTATTATATTTTTGTTCTTTTTGCCGTCATTTGACTGAGCAAGATGGCACCCTTGGGCGGGAAGGGGACCGCGCATACATAATGGCAACTCCAAAAGGCTTTCTCTGAAAGCTGGGGATTTGCTCCGCACAAGGGCTCTGTCAGCGCCGACGTCGCCCATATGTGAGGACTGATTTCTGCTGTCCCCGGAGAACATCTGTTACAGGTGAGTAACTACGCTTTCCAGAAGGAGATGTTGGTGGCATTGATTGCCATGGTCTCATACACCTTGAATTAGACGAATGCTTTTGGCACTCAGCAGGAGCCAAAGGTACACCTGTTCCTTCAAGGGATGTGGAAATGCACTATTGTCTTCCCGTTTCTGGATGTGATGAAGGATTTGATCTGGTCAGATGCCCCACTTAAAGGGCTATGGTTGTGTAAAAAGATCTCCACTCTCCCAGAGGAGGAGGGTATCTAGTGGTTTGGCATTCCCAATGTGGATGCGCGGGTCATGGCTGTTACCAGATGGACCACCATTCATGTGGGAGGCAGATCAGCCTTAAAGGATTTTCTGGACTGCAAGGTGGATTAGTTATTGCAGAGCCAGTTCACCTTAGTGGCTACCATCCTGCAGCTGGAGGTATGTACCAGCTTGACATCTCGAACCCTGCTCTAATGGATTCAGTCTGTTCCACCGGATGATAGTAACATAGTATATGACGATAGATAAAGACCAGTACGGTCCATCTAGTCTGCTCAGTAAGGTGGCTAGAGTGGTTGTATTTGCAGCTCTATGCAGGTCACTCCCCTCCCCCATGCCTGTGTTTAGGGTTGTATGTGCTGCTCCTTTCCAGTCAGCTGCCTTCTATTTACTGAAGTATAAAAGATATTTGTTTGCTTTGATTTCATCCTCTTGCTGTCCCATGCATTTTGAATGCCATCACTGTATTTGCCCCCACTACCCCTCTCTTGGAATCTAAGACTTTCCTTTCTGATGCCGTGTATGATCTAGTATGTTTGGCGGCCAGGGATGGTGTCCTGACAATGATGTTATGGCGTTGGATTTGGTTCAGGCACTGGGTAGCAGAGACATCTTCCAAAGCCTGGTTGATCCAACTGGCTTTTAAGTATAAGCTGCTGTTTGGAGCTGATTTGGAGAAGCTGTTGAAGGACCTGAATGAGACAAAATCTTACTACCTTCTGGAGGACTGGTCCAATGGGCCTGTGAAGTGGGCTGGTGCCTCTTTCTCCTCAGCCTCTGCCTGTTCACCAAGGATGCGCTGCCTGGATTCCCGGGGGTTTTGAGACTCTTGGTAATCTCCAGGAACAAGCAGAAATGTAGTCTTCACATGTGGGTATCGATACCGACGGAGCCTGCGCGGGAACACTCCCCAGAGTCCAATAGGAATGCTTTTGGGAGCATCCCTCAGCACATGCGCACTGCCTTCCCGCCTTTCCAACTGTCCCTCTTCAGTTCTTCGTTTTCCGTGGAGCCGACAGAACACATACCCTGTCACCGCAGAAAATTTCTTCTTTAAGCTTGTTTTCTTGTAGTCGCGCCTGTCTCCGCACGACACCTACCGGTACCGCCGGTTCTTTCTTTCTTTTTTTCTAAAAAAATATATCTATCTATATATTTTTGAACTGTTTCTCTTCAGAAACCTTTTCTTTTGGTGCTAGGCGCCATTTTCAGCATTAGGCCCCATTTTTTCCTAAAAGATGGAAAAACCGGCTAGTGGTTTTAAAAAATGTACCGTCTCCGTCACTGACACCCATGACTGGTGTCTAAAATGTTTAGGCCCTGACCATTCTCCATCTGAGTGTTCCTCCTCTATGGGGATGACTAAAAGAGAAAGACAGAACCCTCTTTTTTTTCTTCGGATACCAGGTCCATTGCATCGACGTCTTCAAGAGCCTCGTCTTCCTCCCATGGATCTCAGGTAACTAAACATAAGAGCCGGTTCTCAAAGGGTAGCTCTCCTCAAAAGCATCCAGAGGCCATTGGCATTGCCCTTGAGGAAACTACACCGGCAAAACAGCCCCGGCGGGAGGCTTCGGCCTCCAAAGCATCAAAGGGGGTGCCAGGATGTTCTCGAGGCTTCGACCTCGGCAGAACTACTGGTGCCATGCTCAGGGGTTTTGGACGCTTTTACCGGTACCAATACCCAGGCATCGGCAGCGTCGATAGACCAGAGATTCCTCGCTATCGAACAGTCTTGCAGCTCTCCTTACAGCTGCGGGATCGCTGACACCGGCGGTTCAACAGGCACCGGTACAGATACCGGTGCCAGCACCAACGGTACCGGGCCCCGGTGGGAATCCTTCCCATGCCGACTTTTTCGGGCATTGACAGATCGGTACCGGACCAATTCGGTACCGACTTCAATCGATACCGAGACCGTGCTTTGCATGAACATCGGGATCACAGATACTTCAAATCCTCTGATTCAGATGAGACTGATAATTCTGCCGGTACCAGAGTGTTTCTCCCGGAAGACTCCTCTTCTCCCCAATGCAGAATGTCTCCTCCGGAAGACATGTCATTTCAGGATTTTATTCGTGATGTGGCCCGAGGCCTTTCAATCACGGTAGCTCCTGAAAAAGAAGCTAGAGCAAAGGAATTGGAAATTCTCCAATACCCTAAGGCTCCCAAGGAGGCAGCCACTCTGCCCATTCATGAAACGCTTAATGATTTGATGCTCAGAATGTGTGAGACATCTTTGACCACATCTCCTCATTCTAGGAGACTCGATACTATGTTCCACCATGTCCTGGTTTGCAAAAGACTCAGCTGCCACACCATTCAGTGGTAGTGGAGTCAGTCATGCGTAGGATGAAAAGTGCAGAGAGACATGCATCCAATCCTCCAGGTCGTGAATGCAGGACTCTTGACACTTTTGGGCGTCAAACTCTTCAGGCTTCCATACTTTCAGCTAGGATCAGCTCATATATTTTATATATGGGAATGTTCCTCAAAGAGGTCACAGGAGATTTGGAGCTTTTGAGCCCCTTTCTCCCTGACGACAAACGACAGGACTTTCTTTCTCTTGTCAAGCATGCTCAAGATGTCTCCATGTTTGTAAACCGTGCAGCTTTTGACTGCTTTGAATGCATCAGCAGAACCTCTGCTATTGCCATTAGTGCACTTCGGATTGCCTGGCTTCAGGCATCAGACTTGGAGATTTGCGTACAGGATAAATTGGGAAACATCCCTTGCACAGCAGAAAACCTCTTTGGCAAGAATTGGCAGGAGAAGCTAATGAGAGATTCTGACAATATCACTTTAGATAGATTGTCAAAATCTACAGCCACTCCAGCCAAAAAGAAACCCTATAAAAAACCTTTTTTTCAGCAAAAAGAGGGAGTTTTATCCGTCCTATACCCAGCAAGGGCAAGCTCAGGGTCAAGTTGCCCAGAAGGGACAACAACAGCAATCCAGACAAAAGAAGCCAAAATGCCTAGAGCACAACCAGCTCCACAGGCCCAGCCCCCTCAAGGGCTTTGACTCTTTCATAGAGAACTTAGCCTTCCTGCCTCTGAAAGGCCCAAAACCCCTAAACATTCCAGGCAGGTTGTGTCATTTTGCCAGCAGATGGCACCAAATAACAGAAAACTGGACTCTGTCCATTGTGGGAGAGGGGTACATGCTTCATTTTCACAGTATGCCCCCTCCTACAGTCATAAGACAGTTCAACTCCCAAACCTCTAAGGGCAGTCTACTGGATCAAGAGGTCTCAACACTCCTTGCTCAAGGAGAAATAGAGGTGCCCATTCTTCAGCAGGGTTCAGGGTTCTACACCCCCTATTTTCTTATTCCAAAGAAAACAGGAGGACACAGACCCATTCTAGACCTCAGAGAATTGAACAAATATCTGTTCCGAGAAAAGTTCAAAATTATTTCTCTAGGAACTCTTCTGCCATACCTTCAAAGTCAGGATTGGCTTTGTTCTCTAGATCTAAATGATGCATATACTCACATTCTGATCCATCCAGATCACAGGAAATTCTTACAATTCCTTTTCAAGGGAAAACATTTCCAATACAGGGTTCTTCCCTTTGGTCTGGCTTCGGCACCAAGAGTATTCACGAAATGCATTGCAGTAGTAGCTGCATTTCTGCGAACCCTGGGAATATTAGTCTTCCCTTACTTGGACGACTGGCTCATTCGAGCCCCCACAGTTCCAGAAGCCAGCTCTGCACTGTCTCGCACAATGCGAATCCTTCAATACTTGGGATTGGTCATAAACCTCCCAAAATCCCAACCTGCTCCATCTCAGTCCCTAGAGTTCGTTGGAGCTTGTCTAGATACCGGACAGTCAAGGGCTTTTCTCCCACAACCCCGCTGTCTTCGTATAATGCAGCTAGCTTCTCAAGCAGCGGTGAAGTCCTCCCTAACTGCTCGAGAACTACTACAACTATTGGGACATATGGTATCCACGGTTCATGTGGTTCCCTACGCTCGCCTTGATATGCGAGCAGCCCAGTGAACCTTATCCACACAGTGGACGCAGACCACAGGACGTCTGTTGGACAACATATCAAACTCACAGCGACTGATCATGTCCCTACAATGGTGGCAATCACTGGAAAATCTTCTATGGGGTCTCCTTTCCATCAACCCCTATTCCAGGCCACCCTAACAGATGCATCACAGGTGGGATGGGGAGCACACCTGCATCATCTCTCTACCCAGGGTACCTGAACTCCATAGGAGGCTTGTCTTCACATAAACCTCCTGGAACTCAGAGCAATCTATCTAGCTCTTCAAGTATTCCATGCCCAGCTCAGCTACAAGACGGTCCTAGTCCAAACAGACAATCAAGTAGCTATGTTCTACGTGAACAAGCAGGAGGGAACAGGCTCTCTATCGTTATGCGATGAAGCTTTACGACTATGGGCCCTCGCCAGACAGCATCAAATTCACCTTCTAGTGGTATATCTTCGAGGCATTCAAATCTTTGGGCAGACAAACTCAGCCGAGTACTGCTGCCTCACAAATGATGTCTCCACCTAGACCAGGTGGCCAAGATATTTCAGATCTGGGGAACCCCAGACATAGACCTATTTGCAAGTCCAGTGAATGCCAAACTTCCCCGGTTCTGTTCCAGAATTCCAGCTCAAAATTGCCAGGCAAGGGACACCTTCCTTCTTCACTGGGGTCACGACTTCCTCTATGCCTTCCCACCCATTCCCCTCATCCCCAAAATACTTTTCAAGCTTCAGAGAGGCAGAGGTCGTATGATCCTCACAGCGCCACGGTGGCCACGCCAAACGTGGTATCCCCTGCTTCTACATCTCTCTCAAGCTGCACCTCTGGAGTTAGGCTCTGCTCCAGATCTCCTCTCCCAAGAGAACGGGATGCTATGGCAACCGAATCCCCAGTCCCTGCATCTCAGGGCCTGGTTGCTGAAAGCTTAGACCTTCAGGATCTCAACCTTTCCCAACAGGTAAAGGATATCCTTCAGGCTTCTAGAAAACCATCCACAAGACGCTCTTATGCCTTTAAGTGGAAACGTTTTACTATATGGTGTTCACAGAAAGGGTTAAACCCCCTTATGATACCTTTGGAATCGATACTAGAGTATCTACAGTACTTCATTTATCAAATTCTGGTCTAAAGACCAATTCAGTAAGAGTCCATCTTAGTGCAATTACAGCTTCCTATAAGTCTCTAAATGGACAACCAATTTCCTCTCATCCACTCATATCAAGATTTATGAGAGGTCTTCTATAACAAAGCCTCCCATCAGGCCACCACCGGTGGCATGGGAATTAAACCTAGTTCTCGGGCAGCTCATGAAACTGCCTTTTGAACCTTTAGCCACTACAACCCTAAAGCTTTTGTCCTGGAAGGTCATCTTCCTGATTGCAATCACCTCTGCACGTCGCATTAGTGAATTGCAAGCTTTAGTGGCTGATCCTCCTTATACTAGGTTTCACCATGATAAGGTTGTACTTGGAACTCATCCACACTTTATGCCAAAGGTGGTTTCGCCTTTTTATTTAAATCAATCAATTTATCTTCCTGTATTCTTTCCGAGGCCTCATGCCTCTAATGCAGAAAGGAACCTTCATACTGTGGGTTGTAAAAGAGCCTTTGCTTTTTACCTACAGAGAACACAGCAACATAGAAAGTCTTCTCAACTTTTTATTGCCTTTGATTCTAGTCATTTGGGACTTCCAGTCTCCAAAAGAACTCTATCCAAATGGATTGCACAATGCATATCCTTTGCTTATGAGAGTAAGAGTTTTCCTCTTCAAGGCCATGTCACAGCTCACAATGTGAGAGCCATGGCAGCCTCTGACTAACCTTCACTCTGTGTCTATTGATGACATTTGTCGAGCAGCCACCTGGGCTTCGGTACACACCTTTACAGCTCACTACTGCCTAGATAAAGCCTCCCGTCGGGATGCCTTCTTTGGCCAAGCTGTTCTTCAAAATCTCTTTCAGACCTAATTCAACTCCTACCAACCAACCCTGGTGGGATGCCAGCGATCCATGGGAGGAAGCATGGCCCACTTTACTATAGGTGGCAGCTTCCTGGCATCTTCAGCTAGGGAGTCCCCATATGTGAAGACTATATTCTTGCTTGTTCCTGGAGATAGCGTAGTTACTCACCTGTAACAGGTGATCTCCGGGAACAGCAGGAATGTTGTCTTCACAACCCACCCACCTTCCCTAGGAGTTGTCTCTCTATCTCTCTTTTTCCTCTCTCCATCTATCCTTTTACTCAGCTACAAACTTAACTGAAGAGGGACAGTTGGAAAGGCGGGAAGGCAGCACGTATGTGCTGAGGGATGCTCCCAAAAGCGTTTCTATTGGACGCTGGGGAGCGTTCCCGCACAGGCTCCATCGGTACCGACGATACCCATATGTGAAGACTAAATTCCTGATGTTCCCGGAGATCACCTGTTACAGTTGAGTAACTATGCTTTACTGACCTGCAAAACCTCTGTTCCCTTCTGCTTCTGGGCCTTGAGATCGTTCTCAGTTCCTTTCGTGTAATGTGTGGGGCCCAGGGACAGTGCCCCCTCCAAAGGAGGGCCGTCCCAGGCTGCACAGTGAAGTTTTAGGGGTCCATTCCCAGGTTCTTTCAGTCGCCTTTTCTTTCACAAATGGGCCCAGGTTACCAAAGATCGCCGGATGCTAGACACCATTCACTTAGGTATGTTCTGGAGTTCAAAGAGCGGATTCTGGTTGCCTTTGTTATCTCCACATCTGGGTCTGCAAGCAAAAGTACCACTGTGCGGGCCACCTTGGACAAGTTGCTGCACCTAAACACAGTTGTGCCTGTCCCGCTGGACAAACAGGGCAAGGGCAGATACGCCATATATTTTGTGGTGCCTAAAAAGAACAGTTTCTTCCAGCCCATTCTGGACCTTGGGGTCAACAAGAACTTGCATGTTCTGTGCTTTTGGATGGAAACATTGTGCTCTGTGATTCCAGCAGTTGGCTTCTCTGGATCTGGCCGCGGCATATTTCATATCCCGATTCGTGTGGATCAGCAGAAGTATCTGTGTTTTGCCGTGCTTGGCTCTCACTTTCAGTTCAGTCCCCTTCTTTTCAGGCTTTCCACCGCCCCAACAACATTCTCCAAGGACAAGGAAGTGACAGCTATGGTGCTGCGGCACCAAGGGATCTGTGTCCATCCATATCTGGACAACTGGCTCATCCGAGCCCGTTCCCTGTCAGAGGAATCTCGGGTAGTGTCCTGAGTGGTGTCCTTATTTTTTTAAAAATTCAGCTGGGTGATCAATCGGAAAAAGAGCCATCTGTTGCCTTTCCAGTCCCTGGAGTTTCTGGGAGCATGTTTTGACACTCAAGTGGGCAATTTTCCTGCTAGAGGAGAAAGTCAAGACTGTTAGGTTGCCTGGTGCTGTTTTGTGCATAGAAAACTCTGAGTCTGGGATTATCTTCAGTTGCTCGGATTGATGGCGGCAGCCATAGAGATGGTGCCATGGGCACGTGCTCACATGTGTCTGCTTCAGTGGTCCTTCCTGGCTCGATGGTCCCTGAGGTCTCAGGAGTTAGAGCACAAGCTCCCGTTGATGGTGAGTTCCAGCCTGTGGTGATGGCAGCAGCCCTGTCCTCTGAGGAAGAGCATGCTGCTGGACGATTTCTCCTGGATCCTGCTGTTGTTGATTGCCAGTTTCTCTGGCTAGGGAGCCTATTATTAAGACTATACATCCCAAGGCCATTGGAACTGCAGGGAAACTGTGTGGTCCATCCACCGCCTTGAGGAGAGGGCCCTCAGGTTGGCTCTTTTGCATTTCTGGCCTCTAAGCATCACGGCAGAGGCTGTTGTGAATCGGCAAGGTAGCATGAGGAGTGCCAGAGTAGCTCTGGAGATTGCTCTACTGTTTGTTTAGTTTTATTTTATTAGTATTTAGCTCATGCCTTTCCAGGAGGGAGATCAAGGCTAGTTATATTCAGGTAGAGTATGCATTTCCCTGTCTCCAAAGGGCTGACGGTATAACGGGCTGATGCAGAAAGGCTTAGCATGACATTTTCTGGTGCTTTTCCTGCACTAGGCTTGTTCTCTGATACAGAAAGTATGCAACTGCTGAAAGAAAATGAGAAAAAAACTAACCACGCTACACTGCAGTGCACTTGGCATGGAAATTACATGCAGTTCGCTGCATTAGTAATTGTCTGATGTGTAAAAAAAACAAAAAACTGCGCTGAAACTTTTTAACTTCAGGCAGGCATAAAGATCCAGCCGGAAGCAAAAGTAACATCTGAGGTGAAGTTTGTGCTGGTGCCCCCGACAACAACCCCGCCCACCCCAACAGAAATCAAATCTCCAGTGGCCCCAATCCCCGCCCACCCAATTTAAAACAAACAAAAAAAAAACCCTAGTGACCCTGCGGCCCCAAACACCTCACTTAGCCAATTTAAAAAAAAATGCTGCTGGCCCAGCATCCCTGATCTCACCCATCCCATAACAAAAAGACCTGGTGGCCCCTGAATCCCACCTTCTCCCAGAACCTTTAATCTGGAGCGTGAGCATTGTCCGTGTGCTCTCACCCCTGTGCCACCATCTTGAAAAGTGGCGGCGCCTGGCCCCACGCATTGTTGCATTCTGGAATGCACTGGGCAGGGTCAGACTGCTTTCCCCAATGCCTAGGTCATCTGGGGTGAAACATCAAACTTCCCCTCTAATGACCCTGTTTCTTCAGGACAACATGCCAAACTTGCACCAATCTCTCTGCACATGTTTGGCTTCCTTTCCCAGTTAAACATTGACTTTTTGCTCACTGGGTAATTTGAATATTGCATTCCAGCGCAAAAGGTCAGCACTAGTCATGCTGTGAAACCCTATGCTAGAACTTTAAGCACTGAGCACTAGCGCAGGGTTTCTGCATCTTATTTATTTAACTGTATTTATATCCCACTTTTCACCGGGTCAAAGCGGTTTAACAACAAAGGAGGGGGGGGACAGTAATCAATTCTTAGGCTGGAGGGGCTGTCATCGGGGAGTCCAACATTAATGATCTGAACAGACAGTAAGGACTTAGACAATGGACATAAGGTCTCTTAGTAGGTAGACCTGTGGGTATGTTAGAAGGTCTGGAGGGGTAGTCAGTGATGGATGTTTGTTTCTGGTCCGAGGTATTCCTGGAACAGGATGGTTTTTAGTTGTTTCCTGAATGTTGAAGGATCTCCGTTGTTTCTGATTTGACTTGGTAGGGAGTTCGAGAGGGATGGTGCTTATAGTTCGAAGGCTCTGTTGCAGGTCCGTTGATTGTATTTAGTTCGTTCGTGGTAGATGGTGAGGGTGTTGCTGGGGGTTTATCTGGTTCTGTTGTGGGTGGGTTGGGGCAGTAGAGTGCGGAGCTGGGAAGTCTGCGTTTGATAGAGGGCTTTGTGGATAAGTAGGGCAGATTTGTATTTGATTCTTGCTTTGAAAGGGAGTCTTTGCAGTTCTCTCAAGGCTGGGGTGATGTGATCTTGTTTTTTTGCTTTCTGGATAATTCTTGCTGTGGTATTTAAGGCAGTTCATAGTGGGTTGGTGTAGGTGGCGGGTAGTCCGTGATAGATTATGTTGCAGTAGTCCAGGTGAGGGAGCGTCATAGCTTGCATGACTGTCCTGAAGTCCTGTGGATCGATGAGAGGCCTGAGGCGTTGTGGTGTTTTGTCTTGTGGAATATTATTCCGGTAGTCTCTTTAATTTGTTGCTTGAGTGTGAGCACTTGGTCTGTGATGATTCCCAAGTATTTTATGTGTGGTTGAATTTGTATTTGTGTGGTTCCTAAGTTGAGGTCTGGTGGTGGTGTGAAGTTTGGGTCCTTAGTTACTATGAGGGCTTCTATTTTTTTTATGTTGATGGATAGGTTGTTCTTTTGTAGCCAGCTTGAGACTTCTATGAAGCAGTCTGATAGGTGATTGTTGGTTGGGTTGGTGGTTGTGATTGGTCCATAGAGCATTATGTCGTCTGCGTAGATGTGGTAGTTGATGTTATGAGCACTTATGATTGAGCAGAGTGGTTGCAGGTAGATGTTGAAAAGCATGGCGGATAGTGTGGATCCTTGGGGTACTTGGTGGAATTGAAAGGGGGTGGAGGTTGCTATTCTTGTGCGGATTAGTTGTTGTCTATTGGTCAGGTAGGAGTGGAACCATTGAAGTACGACGTTTTTAATGCCAATTTCTTGGAGTCTGTGTTGGAGGATGTTGTGGGAGATGGTGTCAAAGGCTGCGGATATGTCCAGGAAGAGCATAGCATATCCAGAGTGCTTGGTCTGTGTGCCCTTGATGAGGGTGTTCATTAGTGATGTCATGAGGGTCTCGATTCTGTGGAATGGACGGAAACCACGTTGCGGGTCCAGTATGTTGTTGGTATCTAGGTGGTCTTGAAGTTGTTGTTGAACTATCTTCTCAATGATTTTGGCAGTGAATGGAAGGTTTGATATAGGCCTGAAGAAGGCGGGGTCAAGGGGGTCCAAGTTGTATTTTGGGGGGGGGGTTGTTTTGTTTTTTGGGGTTTTTTTGTTTTTTTTTTAGAGTTGGGCAGATTATGGAGGTTTTGAGGATGTCTGGCATGTGTGCTTGCCTGAGGGATTCATTAACAATGTGGGTTACGGATGTGCTTATGTCCTCTTTGGATTTCTTTATCCATTCTGCAGGGCAGGGATCTAGTGGAGAGGTGGTAGTATTTAGGCAGGAGATGGATTCTATTTTTTCTTTGGTGACTGTTTCGAATGTGCTCCAGTCTGTGTCTATGGTAGTAGGGTAGGTTGTTGTCTCTACATTTAGTTGTGGGTTGTGTGGTTGTTGATGTTTGTATTGGTGTGCTAGTAGTTCTGGTGGGATGTTCGGTAGCTGGTTGGAGTCGTGGAAAGTCATATGCTGGCATTTTTTTGAAGCACTGTCCGGTTTCCATGGAAGTTTTGATGCATCCTTGGAGGACTCATCTCTCCCCTCTCAGCAAGGAGACACAGGTGTCTTGGCTTTATCGTTTTCACTGCAGGAGGCAGCAGACAATGCTATCAGAAAGAATGATTGACGGACTTTGAGCTCCAGCACTCACTCACTCTGGACGCTCCTCTTCTCATAAAGGTCTAGTGACTGCTGTTTCCCCCAAGGATGGAGGCAATATGCCTGGCAGGGAGCACCTCTGTTCCCAGGTTATTCTCCCTGGAATTCTTCTCTTTTTTTGTAGCAAGCTTGGTCTTCTGGCATGGTAACTCAGATCCTGGAGTCTCCTGGTCCTCTTGATCTCTTTCTGCTAGCTTGGAAGAAGGGCAAATGGCGAGTTGGAGTCTGGCTTGGGAGCCACATTCTAAGCGATCTCTGTGAAAATTGCAATCTAGAGATTCGGATCAACTGTCCTTTGGCCAAGACCCAGAGTCCAGTCCCAAAGTCTTAGACAATGAGTCCAGGCTAATCCCAAAGTCTCAGACAAGGATGATGTCTCTTCTCCTTTAGAGGATCGATGTATTTCTTATTCCTGTCTATTCAGGAAGGATGAACTGGTGACCTTGATTGCTCAGGATTCAGCTTCTCTGTATTTGACTTATTCTGCAGCAGTGGAGGGAAGGGCCACAGATCCACCCCCTCCTGCAAAAGGCTCGGATCTTTAGAGACATATTGCAGCTAAGTTTCTGATACTGCATCAGCATGTCTTCTACTAGTTCCTTGTAGTTTTCTGCCCTAACATTCCCGAGAAAGTTTGACACTAGTCAAAAAGCATTCCATGCTTGTTTCACATCACCCTGCAGCAAGTTGTTTAACCAGTCATCTTTGACGAGCTCTCGAATCTGAGGACCAACAAAAACTCCCTCTTTAATCTTTGCTTCGCTGAGTCGAGGGAATTTTTCATGCAGGTATCGGAAAGCTGGCGAAGTGCGGTCCATGGCTTTCACAAAATTTTTCATCAAACCTAGTTTGATGTGAAGGGGTGGTAGCAGAATTTTGTGAGCCTCAACCAGAGCTGGGTGCTGGATATTCTTCTCTCCAACTGTTACATTTTGTCTGTGATTCCATTCCTTCCACAAGTAGTGCCAATCCCTTGCTCGGCTGTCCCACTCTCATAAGAAACACATGTATTTTATATATCCCTGCTGCAGTGCCATTAAAAGGACCTTCAAGTCACCACAGAGGTGCCAGCTGTACTTGTTATAGTTAATGGAAGTCAGTAGATGCTTTAAGTTATCGTATGTCTCTTTCATGTGGATGGCATGCGCTACTGAAATAGATGGAAGATGGTTTCCATTGTTCAAAAGCACAGCCTTCAGACTCAGTTTCGAAGAGTCTATAAATAGTCTCCAGTCTTGTGGGTCATGAGTGATTTTTAAGGCTTTCAATATCGGAACAGAATACCAGATTACTTTCCTTTCCGACTGCGTATAGTACACTGCTGACGTCAGATGGCTTCAGCAGCTGTGTGGCAGTAGTATTGCATTGCATCAGAAAATGATGCAATCAACTCTGGATGATGTGTGCATGCTGGTATTATGCAATGTGATGCAATATTACATCATTCAAGGCTTATTTGGGATGTTGATGTCCTACTGGATAAAGTTACATGGTGAAACGTCAAAAATGAACTACATGCAATATCTTCAAAACGAGAGCCAATAAAATTCTTTTAATGTTATATTCGTGTTCAGCTCACCAAGATACTACAGATTATGTCCTTTTAAAGTCAGTAACGATTTCAATGTTGACCAGTGTTACAGTAGAAAGATTGTTCCATCTATGGGAGATGGTCCCAGTTTCCCCTGCCAAACGGGGCAATGCCAAAAAAGATGGTTTCTTTCAGCCAATCCTCAACTTCAAGGGAGTCAACATAGAAACATGATGGCAGAAAAAGACCATACAGCCTATCCAGGCTGCTCTTCTATTCCAACTACTACTACTAATCGTTTGTATAGCACTATTATCATCCCTTTTTCCCTTCTGTGTTTTTCCCATGCTTTCTTGAATTCATATATTGTCCTCGTCTGTTTCATGCATCTACCATTCTGTCCATAAAGAAATATTTCCACATATTACTCCTGAATCAGTCCCCTTTCACCTTCATCCTATGTCCCCTCGTTGCAGAGTCATCTTTCAATTGAAAGAGGCTCTCCTCCTGTGCATCTATGCCACAGAGATATTTAAACATCTCTATTATATCTCCCCTCTCCAGCCTGTCCTCCAGTGCATACATATTGAGATCTTTAAATCTGTCCCCATATGCCTTATGACAGAGCCCACAGACCATTTTGGTAGCCACCCTCCACACAGACTCTATCCCATTTATATGCTTTTGTGGTGGTGGTAGTGTTAAGTGCTTTTGATTCATGACAACCCTCTGGATAGCTGTCCTAAACTGTGTTGAGTCTTCAGTCAGATGGCTCATTGTTGATAGTAAAATTATAACTGAAGTAGTTGGTCTTTACCAGAGCGCAGTTTGTAGCCAATTATATGTGTTGAATTGCTCTACTATAACATTTACGTGGTACTAGAAACAGCTGTGTGAACAGATTATATAACATTCCCCCAGAGAGTCCCAGACTTCATAGCGCATTAATCAAACAGTATAAAAATACCATCAATAGCGCTCCTAGCATCAATGACTCTTCTGGGGTTTATCTTTTCCATTAATCCCTCCACCAGTCTTTTCATATATAAAAAAATCTGCACACTTAAAATACAAATGCTTATCTCTTTTTTTTTGGCGTCAAAAAACGTCAAAAAAAAGATAAGCATTTGTATTCTAAGTGTGCAGATTTTTATATATAAAAAGACTGGTGGAGGGATTAATGGAAAAGATAAACACCAGAAGAGTCATTGATGCTAGGAGCGCTATTGATGGTATTTTTATACTGTTTGATTAATGCGCTATGAAGTCTGAGACTCTCTGGGGGAATGTTATATAATCTGTTCACACAGCTGTTTCTAGTACCACGTAAATGTTATAGTAGAGCAATTCAACACATATCATTGTTGATAGTGGCATCCATAGCTGCTGTTGTATCATTCCATCTCATTGCTGGCTGCCTTCTTTTATGTTGATCTTCAACCTTGCCAAGTATGATGTCTTTCTCTAATGATCTCTCTTCGCATGATGTGCCCAAAGATGAAAGTCAGTCTTGTCATCTGAGCTTTTAAAGAAAGTTTTGGTTTGATCTCCTCTAGTATTGACTTTTTTGTTCTTCAGACAGTCCATGGTATGCACAGTATTCTTTGCCAGCACCATAATTCAAAGGTATCAATTTTCTTCCTGTCCATCTCCTTCACTGTCCAACTTTTGCATCCGTAAGATGTTATACCATGGCTTGGACAAGTCGAATCTTTGTATGGCGAGAGATCTCTGCTCAAGATTCTTGTCTAGGTCCTTCATAGCCTTTCTGCCAAGAGAAATGTCATCTGATTTCTTGACTGCTTGTCATTTTTTTTATTGATTATTGATCGAAGCGGGTTAAAGATGACCACTATTTCAATTTCTTCCCAATCAATTATGAACTTACTGATTTTTGCTAGTTGTCAGGATCTTTGTCGTCTTTATGTTAAAATGCAGGCCCATTTTAAGACTGTTCCTTGATCTTGAGAAGCAAATGTTTTAGATTATCTTCAGTTTCAGCCAGTCTTTTGTCAACAGCATAGTTGAAGGTTGCTGAGTCTTCCACCAATCTTCACACCTTGGTTGTCTTCATACAGTCCTGCTCTGATTTGTTCTGCATATAAATTAAACAAGTAGGGGAAAGTGTGCAGGCCTATCATACACTTTTGCTGATTTTAAACCATTCTGTTTCTTTGTTCCATTCAAACTGTTGCTTTTTCATCAATGTAGAGGTTATGCAAGAGAACTATCAGGTGTTCTGGTATATCCATGCTTCTTAATGTGTCCCAATTTCTCATGGTTTTTACAGTCAAAAGCCTTGCTGTAGTCAATAAGACATATATAAAGATTCTTTTGGTATTCTTTTCTCTTCAAGGATCCATCTCACATCCATGATGTCTCTCATTCCTCACCCTTTCCTAAATCCTGCTTGCACTTCAGACAGTTCTCGTTCCAGGTATGGTTGTAGTCTCTGCTGGTTGATCTTGAGGAATATCTTGCTTGCATGGGGGATCAGAGCAATTGCGTGATAATTTCTACAGTCAGTCTGATCACTTCAGTATTGGTATAAACACAGATCTTTTCCAGCCAGTTGGCCATGATGTCTTCCAAATTTCCTGGCAGAGCCTTCTAAGTATGGCAACAGCCGCATCCAATTACTGTAATAATTTAATGGGAATGTCATCAATTCCCTGGTGCATTGTTTTTTGATAATGCTTTCAATGCTGCTTCGACTTTTCATCACCAATGGTTCCTGATTATAAGGTACAAGTTGAAACGGCTGTTGGTCCACTTGATCTTTATGGTATAATGGCTCTGTATATTCTTTCCACCTTTCCTTGTTGTTCACAGCATCATTCAGCATGAATCCTTGAGCATCTTGTAGCATTCCAGTTGAAGGATAGGATTTTCTGTTTAACTCTCGTAGCTTTAGGAAAGCCGATCTTGTAATTTCTCTAATAATTTCTGATTCTATTTCCTTGCATGTGTCATTGTAGTACTTCTTCTCTTGCTGCACTTTGGTAATCTCTGAGTTTTGTGATTGCCCCTCTCTCCTCTGGCTTTAGCTTCTCTGCGTTATAGTTTCTCTGTGGACAAGCAGGAAGTAAGTCCTCACATATAGGTGACATCCCTGACAGAGCCCCACACCCGAAATGCTCCTCAGTTTCCATGGAAGCTTTTGGGAGTCTCCACTGTGCATGCATGCCTGCCTGCCTTCCCACCTGACGCGATGCCATTTTCCCCAATCTTCTTTTTTTCTGCAGAACACTTAGGATGTGTTCCTGCTTCCTCAAAAAATCTTTGCTTTTTGCTTCCTTGCAGATTGTTTCTTCAGAAGAAAACATTAACTTTTCTCGTCCTTCCATCTGCTCCTGGGCTGATTTTTATTTTTATTTTCCTTTGGCGTTTTTCCTGTTGCTGGCACAATTGAGCCCTTTGAATTGGCCACAGCCATGTTCCTGGACATGTCTAAGCCAGTCAGTGGGTTCAAGAATTGCACAAAGTGTGATCATAAGAACATAAGATATGCCATACTGGGTCAGACCAAGGTCCATCAAGCCCAGTATCCCGTTTCCAACAGTGGCCAATCTAGGTCATACGTACCTAGCAGTTTCCCCAACACAGATTCCACAATGCTTGTATTGAGTCAAGCAGTGATATTCTGGGTCCCTTTTTATTAATGGTTTATGGACCTTTCCTCCAGGAACTTGTCCAAACCTTTTTTAAACCCAGCTACACTAACAGCTTTTACTACATCCTCCGGTAACAAATTCCAGAGTTTGATTACACGTTCAGTGAAAAAATATTTTCTGTTTGTCTGTTTATCCCGTAGCTTCATTGCATGTCCCCTAGTCTTTCTATACTCTGATGACGTAAACAATCGATCTAATATTTACCCGTTCCACTCCGTTCATTAATTTATAGACTTCTATCATATCTCCCCTCAGCCGTCTCTTTTCCAGGTTAAAGAGCCCTAATCTTTTTAGCCTTTCTTCATAGGGGTATCCTTCCATCCCCTTTACCATTTTGATGGCTCTTCTCTGAATCTTTTCTAATAACGCTATATCCTTTTTAAGATACGGTGACTAGAATTGCACACAATATTCAAGGTGCAGTCGCACCATGGAACGATACAGAGGCTAAATCGATGGTGTTCAAACGAGGTTTATCAAACCTTCCATCGAACCCTTTACCTCTGTATGAACGGCGGAAATCACCCCCGGAGGACATGTCCTTCCAGGACTTCGTGAGGGATATGGTCAGAGTACACATCCAGGGCGGAGGAGCTGGAAATTCTCCAGTATCCCTCGGCCCCCATGGAGGTCGTGACAGTGCCCGTGTACTGTATCCTTCAGAGACTGCTCCTGAGGATGTGGGAGAAACCCCCTCACTGTGCCAGTGATCAGCTGATGGCTGGACTCGATGTACTGGGTGCAGCAAGCCCCGAACTTTGAGAAACCTCAGCTTCCACACAGCTCCATGGTGGTGGAACTGGCCATGAAGAGGATCAAGATCAACAAGACCCATTCCTCTTTGTCCAGGGGTAGGGAGGCAAGAACCCTGTACTCTTTGGAAGGCGGTGCTTACAGAGCCCCATGCTGTTGATCAGGGTCGTCTTATACCAAGCTATACATAATCATGTTCCTCAAGGACGTCATGCTGGACTTGGCTGACTTTGGTTCACACATCCCCTCTGAGCATCTAGACTCTTTTTGCACCATTGTGGGCCAGTGCAAGGAGTGCTCCAAGTACATGGTTCAAGCGACCTATGACTCTATCAAATCAGCCAGCAGAGTTGTGGCTGTGGGCATTGGGGTGCACCGGCTCACTTGGCTCCAGTCATCGAACCTGGAACAATGGGTCCAAGATAAGCTGATGGACGCACCCTGCAGCAGGGAAAACATCGGGAAGCTGGTAGAGGACAAGGCTGGAGAGATTGAGAAGGAGCACGTCACCCTCTCCAGGCTCTTGAGGAAGACCACTAATCCCTCTTGGAAGACATATCAGGGCAAGAAGACTTATTACCAGCACAAGCACCAGTAGTACCTGAGCCCTCTGAGTTTTCTGCCCAAGGTGCAGGCTCCTCACCAACATTGATGGGAGGAGCTTCAGAAGGCCCAACTTGGGGTGGGATTTTGACTAGCTACGCTCCGCAAGAACCAGTCAAAATCCCACCCCGGGCTTGGGCCAATGAGCCAATGTGCCAACGCCTGAAGGGGTACACCATCCAGTGGAAGAGCGGCTCAGAGGGGAAGCCTATCTCCGCTCAGCCTTTGCTGGTTCGCACATGTGGGGCTTACTCCTTTCTAAACCCCCTTTCAAGTCCCCTGCAGTGGCTTGGGATCTCAGTTTGGTTCTCGTGCAGCTCTTGGCCCACTCCCTTAGAGCCGCTCGCTTCCTGCCCCTTGAAGTTTTTTACTTGAAAGGTCATGTTCCTGGTCACGGTTACTTCGGCACGTTGTGTTAGTGAGCTCCAGGCCTTTGTGGCTCACCCACTGCACACCAGTTTCCACCATATAGGGTGGTCTTGAATGCATCCGTGTTTCCTGCCCAAGGGTAGTTTCTGCTTTCCACCTGAATCAATCAGTTGTTCTACCAACTTTCTTCCCCAGTCCTCACGCCAACCGGGGGGAGGCTGCATTGCACATGATAGACTGCAAGCGAGCTTTGGCCTTCTACCTTGAGCGTACGAAGACCCACCGAAGGTCCACCCAGTTGTTCATCTCCTTTGACCCTAGAAAGCTAGGGGCTGCAGTCTCCAAATGCACGCTGCATCTCTTTCACTTATGCCCAGATAGGACTGAGTATTGATGGTCATGTCACGGCTCAGTGTCTGAGCAGTGACTGCATCAGTGGCCAACTTGTGCTCAGTCTCCATGGAGGAGAGTTGTAGGGCTGCAACGTGGTCTGTCCACACATTCACAGGCTCATTGCTGTCTGGATGAGAATTCCCAATATGACAGCAACTTCAGCCATGCTTTACTCTGGCTCCTCTTTGGGACTTAGGTCAACTCTTTCCCACTGGCCCTTCTGTCCATCCAGGCTACCTAAAAAAGAGGAGACCTCTCAGTGAAGCTATATGCTAACAATGTTGAATCCTACAGGGACTGCCCACACTGTTCAATGTTGTTTCTCCAGTTCTGTTGCCAGTTTTCGCCGCCTCTGTTTCTTTCGTTAGCCTTTAGCTTGGGAATCCCATACGTGAGAACTTCTTGCTTGTCCACAAAGAAAGCGTGGTTTCTCTGGGAACAAGTAGGAAGTCAGTCCTCACATATAGGTTACATCGGTGCCAACGGAGCCCGCACAGAGCAAATCCCCAGTTTTAAAAGAAAGCCTTTGAAAGAAGGAGAAAATTCTCAACGGCTGCGTCTCTGGATGGTTCAGAATGGCCAGTCCCTCGTGGAACTGGTCACAGAGCCCCGAGCACCAGCCCGAGGTGAAAAAAACTCTCCCGGAAGGATCCGGCCACATATCGACCCTGGCAAGCACATCCTATCCTAGTTGAGGATGCCCCTCCCGGGGAACCAGCTTCAGGCCTAAGTACATCGGTGCCTGAGCCGGATGCTGCAGAACCTCCCGAGCTCATGCCCAGGATGATGTCCTTGGAACGCAGGATCACTGCCTTCCTGAAGCAGCAACGGGCACTAGTATCCGGTACGTCCGGTTCCTCTGCCCAGAGCACCGGAGGTTCAACGACGAAGTCGACCCCGGAGGCCGAGCCGATCCTCGAAGCCTTACAGGCCCGAGTAGATCTTCGGCTGAGGTCTTGCTCGGTCTCCCGTTCTTTGGGACGGAGATCGTCGCCAGCGAGCGCCGGAGCAACCTGACCCCTCAGGGCCCAAGGAATGCCACCTGTCTTCCTCGGATGCCTCCGTCTGGGAATCTGAAGACGAGGTGTCTCTGGACACTCACCTTCACCGAGCTGTTCCGTCCTATTCCCCAGTATCGGAGCCTCGGAGAAGATCTCCTTTGGAGGACATGGCTTTTCGGGACATCGTTCGAGATATGTCTAAAGCCTTGGCTTTCCCAACGGAGTCCGAGGAGGATCCTCGAGCAGATGGGCTCGAGATCCTCCAGTAAGAGGCCCCTCCTCGGGAAACCCTCACAATGCCCATTCCACCTATCCTGGAACGCCTTATGCTCCACATATTGTGGGAGACACTGGCGTTGACACAGGTGATCAGCAAGCGGCTCGACTCAATGTATCAGGTCCACTGAAGCCCCAGTTTTCTAAAGTCACAACTGCCGCATAATTCCATGGTCGTGGAATCGTCCATGTGTCGACTAAAAAATCAGAAGACTCATTCCTTGGTACCACCCGGCAGGGAGGCCCGCACCTTGGATGCCCTCAGCCGAAAATGTTACCAGGGCACGATGCTGAATTGCTGGATCCAAGCCTACCAGCTGTACATCGGCATGTACCTGAGAGACCTGGCAAAGGAGATCAACAGATTTTCGGCTGGTCTCTCCGAGGAGCCATTACAGCACTTCAAGGGCTTATCCAGAGCCATCCGTGAATGCTCCAAATTTGTCTTGAGCGGCCTACGACAGGTTTGATTCAGCAGCCAGAGTAGCCGCGGTGGGCATTGGTGCACACCGCCAAGCCTGGCTACAGTCGTCAGATCTCGAACAATGGGTACAGGACAAGTTGGTCGATGTCCCATGCCGTGGGGAGAACCTATTCAGCAAACCCATGACAGAAAAGGCTGCTGAACTGGAGACAGAGTTCATGACGAGGACTAGGCTCTATAAGAAGACCTCGGCCCCTTCCCGAAAGAAGGGCTCGGGGAAAAAGCCCTTCTACCCGAGGAAGTCCACTGCTTACCGAAGTTACCCCCCTTATCAGGCCCCCCCAGCGCCCCAGCAGGGGCAGTTGACCAAGGGGCAAGGGCATGGTCCGCATAAGCAGAAGGCTTCCAAGCCCCAGGCTTCGACCCCAGCTCAGCCCAGGGGAAGCTTTTGACTCCTACAGCATGGCCCCTCTCCCAAGCGAGGCTGAGCAGCCCACAGGAGGTCTGCTCTCCCTGTACGCCCACAGGTGGAGAGATATCACCACTGACACATGGGCATTGCAGGTGGTCAAGGAGGGTTACCTCCTCCACCTAGCCAAAGCACCTCTGCATTATTTCCCCAGAGCCTTTTCGGCCTCCCCTTCACAGGGACCTTCTGTTGAAAGAGTTGGTAGGCCTTCTGGAGGACCAAGCGGTGGAACCAGTGCCCCAGCACCTCAAGGGCAAGGCGTTCTACTCAAGATATTTTCTCGTACCAAAGAGGACAGGGGGGCTAAGGTCCATCCTTGACCTGCGCAACCTCCAACAGATTCCTGGTGCAGGAGAAGTTCAAGATTCTCTCCCTTGGAACATTGCTGCCTTACCTCCGCCACGGAGACTAGCTATGCTCCTTAGACCTAAAGGATGCTTATACACACATCCTAATCCACACAAACCACAGGCAATTCCTACGCTTTGTGGTGGGGGGCCATCATTTTCAATACAGGGTGCTGCCATTCAGCCTTGCCTTGGCCCCCAGGGTATTCACAAAGTGCCTAACAGTGGTTGCCACCTTTCTCAGGCTTCAGGAGATTTTCGTCTTCCCCTATCTCAACGACTGGCTCATTAGGGGCACCACGGCCCTTGAGGTGCAGCAGGCCACGGCACAACCTATCCAGGTCCTTCAGCACTTGGGCTTCGTTATCAATTATCCCAGGTCCAGCCTGTGTCCGGTTCAAGAGCTGGAATTTATCAGGGCAAGGTTCAATACCCTCCCAGCCAAGGCCTTCCCACCTGCAGACAGGGTCAGCAGGCTTATGGCGCTGGCCAGAAATGTACAGCGCTGTCCCTCGGTGCCAGCAAGACACCTGTTGCGCCTCCTCTGGCACATGGCCTCCACGGTCCATGTCACGCCAGATGCCCGCCTACACATGCGAATTGCGCAGTGGTGCCTCAGGGATCAGTGGTCCCAGGCAACTGGACATCTCCAGGACAGAATCAATGTCACCAGGCGCCTGGTGCAGTACCTGAACTGATGGCAGTCACCCCACCACTTGCGAGCAGGGATGCCTTTTCAGGCTCCTCATCACTCGAGGGTCCTCACTACAGACGCCTCCCTGCTGGGCTGGGGAGCCCCCACTGCCAGGGGTACTGCACCCAGGACGGTTGGTCCCCAGACGAGAGTGCCCAACAGGTCAATCTGTTGTAATTGTGTGCAATTCGCCTTGCCCTAAGGGCGTTCCGGAGACCCCTTAGTCACAGATCTATCCTAGTCCAGACGGACAGCCAGGTTGCCATGTTCTACATGAACCAACAAGAGGGCACTGGGTCTCACGTTCTTTGTCGGGAGGCTATGGACTTGTGCTCATTCGCAGCCCGACAGGATATTCTCCTCAGGGCAGTGTACCTGCCTGGCCAGGACAATTGGCTGGCCAACAGACTCAGCAGACTGCTCCAGCCACACGAGTGGCAGCTGGACCTGAAGGTGGCCTGCGGGCTCTTCCAGATTTGGGGGAGCCAATGATGGACCTGTTCACCAGCCCGGACAACCACCAGTTCCCTGTTTCTGTTCCCAGCAACCACATCCTGCCAGGGTGACTGCCGATGCCTTTCTAATCTCATGGTCAGTGGGTCTTCTATATGCGTTTCCCCCAACACCTCTGATCGCCAAGACCCTGTTCAAGATTCTTCGCGACAGAGCTTCAGTCATTCTGATAACCCCACGGTGGCCTCAGCTACCGTGGTTCACATTCCTCCTGCAGTTAGTGGTGGAGACTCCTGTCCACTTGACAGACCTGTGGCGTTTCTGCCAGGAGGGGGTCCCTCTCCTGCACCCCAACCCCAGCTCCCTTTCGCTGACGGTGTTGCTGCTGAGAGGGTCTCACTAGCTCCACTTCTACTTCCGAGAGAAGTAGAGGATGTTCTAGCTTCGTGCAGAACGTCTCTCAGACAGGCTTATGCCTTTAAGTGGCGCAGGTTTGCGCTCTGGTGTGCGGCTCAGGGGGCCGACCCTTTTTCCTGCCTGGTGGTTATGGTGTTGCAATACCTTCTCCACCTCTCTGACTCAGGGCTCAAGTCCAACTCAGAGTACATCTCGGTGCCCTTGCGGCCAGCCACCATCTGGTAGATGGGAAGCTCCTCTCAGCGCACCCAACAGTGTCCCGGTTCCTTAAGGGCCTTCTCCTGTCTAAGCCCCTGGTCTGTCCTCCGGTAGCCGAATGGGATCTCAACATAGTGTTGGGGCGGCTCACCCTACCTCCTTTCGAACCGATGGCTATGTGTCATCTCCGCTATCTCTCCTGGAAGGTGGTGTTCCTCGTCGCACTCACCTCCGCCCGAAGAGTGAGCGAGCTCCAGACCCTCGTGGCAGAGAGGCCTTATACCAGGTTCTACAAGAATAGGGTAGTGCTTTGCACACACCCCAAGTTTCTTCTGAAGGTGGTATCCTCGTTCCACCTCAGTCATGAGGTGGTCCTCCCTACCTTCTTTCCAAGACCGCACACCGGTTGCGCTGAGGCTGTCCTCCATACCCTAGACTGTAGGAGGGCCTTATTTTTCTACATTCAGTGTATTCAAGGCCACCAGAAAGTATCTCAGCTTTTCATTTATGATCCCAGCAAGCTGGGGGCAGGCGGTGACCAAGCGTACGCTGTCCACATGGGTGGCAGACTGTATTGCCTGGGCCTATGAGGAAGCGCAGCTTCCCTTGGAAGGCTGCGTCACGGCTCATGAGGTCAGGGCCATGGCAACCTCTGTCACTCATCTGCACTCTGTTCCTCTGGCTGACATCTGCTGGGCTGCCACCTGGTCTTCGGTTCATACCTTCGCAGCTCACTAGTGCCTGGATAGGGAATCCCGACGGGACAGTGCCTTTGGCCAAGCTGTACTCCATAACCTTTTTGATGTCTAGGCAACTCCTGCCCTCCGATCCTTCTGTGCTTAGGCTATCAGAGTACTAATTCCTTGTCAGTTGAGAGTTTTTTCCACTGCAGCTCGATGAGGGAGCCTTTTTTTGGCTAAGGGTTCATGGTAGCCTGTAGCTGGGGAGCCTCATATGTGAGGACTGACTTCCTGCTTGTTCCCGGAGAAAGCGTAGTTACTCACCTCTAACAGGTGTTATTCAAGGACAGCAGGGATCAGTCCTCACAACTCTGCCTCCTCTCCTTGGAGTTGCAGTCGTCCTATATTACTGTTTTGTTCTTTTTGCCGTCTTTAGCTATGTCATTTGACTGAGCAAGATGGCTCCTTTGGGTGGGAAGCGGACCACGCATGCATGGTGGCAACTCCCAAAGGCTTTCTTTGAAAGCTGGGGATTTGCTCCGCGCAGGCTCCATCGGCGCCAACATAACCCATATATGAGGACTGATTCCTGCTCTCCCTAGAGAACACTTGTTACAGGTGAGTAACTACGCTTACTCAGCTGTAGCAAGTGTTCTCTGTAGATAGCAGGAATAAGTCCTCGCAGCCCTCCCACCTCTCTGAAGAGTTGCTTTTTGGCTTCTGCTGTGTTATACTGGAGAAGATAGCGCCGTGGTGGAGCCTCCCAGAGGCCTCCAATGGAAGCTGGGGAGTGTTCCCACATGGGGCTCTGTTGGGGATGTCACCCATACGTGAGGACTTATTCCTGCTGTCCACAGAGAATACCTGCTACGGGTGAGTAACTACGCTTTCTTCAGTCATCCATTTTGGCCGTTTCTGCTTTTTCACTTTTTTGTGGAGACTTCTCATTTTCTTCAAGCACAACTTTCTTGATGTCATCCCATAATTCTTCTGGTGCTCTATCATTTGTATCTAAAGCAGTAAATCAATTTTGCAGGCAGTCTTTAAATTCTGATGGTATATTCTCAAGGTCATATTTTGCTACATTCATGAGTAGCTTGCTCTTTTTCATCTTTAGCTTGAGTTTGCATACTAGTAGTTGGTGATCTCTACCACAGTCTGTTCCATGTTTTCTTTGTTGTTGAGCTTTTCCAGCAATGACTTCCACAGATGAAGTTGATTTGATTTTTGTACAGTCCATTGGGTGAAGTCCATGTGTAGTCTTACCACTTGTGTTGCCGGAAGAAGGTGTTTGAGATGAATAAATCGTTGGTCTTGCAGAATTCTATTAGTCTTTCTCCAGCTTCATTTCTGTTACCAAGTCCTTATTTTCCAGCCATTTTGCCATTCTCTTTGTTGCCAATTTTTGCGTTCCAGTCACCCATGACTATCAGGATATCCTGTTTGCATGTTCTGTTTCAGCTTGTACTTGTTCATAGAACTCATCCATAAGAACATAAGAGATGCCATACTGGTCAGACCAAAGTCCATCTAGCCCAGTATCCCGTTTCCAACAGTGGCCAATCTAGGTCACAAGTACCTAGCAGTTTCCCCAAAAGACAGTTTCTCCAATGCATGTATTGGGGCAAGCAGTGGATATTCTGGGTCCACTTTAATAATGGCTTATGGATCTTTCCTCCAGGAACTTGTCCAAACCTTTTTTTAAAATCTGGCTACACTAACAGCTTTTACTACATCCTCCGGTAGCAAATTCCATAGTTTGATTACACATAGAGTGAAAAAATATTTTCTCTTTTTAGTCTTAAATAGGTTACCCTGTAGCTTCATTGCATGCCCCCTAGTCTTTCTATATTTTGATGGCCTAAACAATCAGTATACGTTTATCCGTTCCACTCCATTCATTAATTTATAGACCTCTATCGTATCTCCCCTCAGCCTTCTCTTTTCCAGGTTGAAGAGCCCTAACCTTTTTAGCCTCTCTTCATAGGAGTATCCTTCCATCCCCTTTACCATTTTAGTGGTTCTTTGTACCTTTTCTAATAAAGCTATATCCTTTTTAAGATACGGCGACAGAATTGCACACAGTATTCAAGGTGCGATCGCACCATGAAACGATACAGAGGCATTATAATATCCTTTGTTCTATTCTCCATTACTTTCCTTATGATACCTAGCATTCTGTTTGCTCTCTTGGCCACCGCTGCACACTTGGGTGGAGGGTTTTAACATGTTATCCATGATGACGCCTAAATCTTTTTTCTGGGTGGTGGTTCCTAATGTGGAACCTTGCATTGTGTAACCATAGTTTGGGTTTTTCTTTCCTAGGTGGATAACTTTGCACTTGTCCACATTAAATTTCATCTGCCTTTTGGATGTCCAGTCTTCCAATTTATCAAGATCCTCTTGCAATTTTCCACAATCCTCATGGTTTTTAATAACTTTGAATAGTTTTGTGTTCTCTGCAAATCTGATAACCTCACTCATTATTCCCATTTCCAGGTCATTTATGAATATGTTAAAAAGCAGCGGATGAATCCACTTCTTCTACAGCTATTGTTCAGGCATATACCTTAATAATAGTTGTGTTGTTGGGCAGTCTCTGTAGACAAATAAAAATTAAGCATTCACTGGTTGTGTTATATATCATTACAGTTCTTGCAAGTTTCTTCTTAATTATAAATGCAACACCCTTTCTTCTTTGACTTTCATTTCCAACATAGTGTACCATGTGATTATCAGATGCAGTGTGCCCAATGCCAGTCCATTTCAGTTCACTGGTACCAACAAATCGAGTTGTACACGTTCCATTTCGTTCTTAACAATCTCTAGATTCCCTTGGTTCATGTTTTAGACATTCCATGTCTCAATATGTAAGACATCTTTGCAGCTTCTGACTCTCATGTCATGCGCAGCTACATCGGCAGTCAGATGTCCCGAGGGCTTTGATTCAACCACATCATAAATGCTGGCTTCATTCTGAAAGGTTTTCATCTGATCCCCAGTAGCCAGTTGAGTGCCTTCCAACCGGGGGGGTGTCTCATCTACCAGCAGTATAATGCAATTTGTTTTGTTGTGACTATCCATTAGGTTTTCATGGCAAGATACAGAAGTAAATTGCCAGATCTTTCTTTCGTGCAGGCAATGCTAATGATGATGCTGTTGTCACAGAAATCGGTGGTCTGTCTTAGTCTGACACCTCAGCTGAGACCTTTCCATCTTGGGAGACCCTGCCATAGTTGCACTACTGATAGCTTAGCTCTCAACATCACTGATGCTCACAAGCCCTCGCATCTTGACAAGCTGCAAACCAAGTGAAACTGTGATCTCCAGAATGTCACACAATACTCCAAATGAGCTCCCACCAGAGAGAGAGGCACTATCACCACCTCTTTTCCTGCTGGTCATTCTTCTGGCTTTCGCTGTCACCTTTTCTATCTGTTTTGCCACCCTAAGTTCATCAAAAACAATCATGCCCAGGTCCTACTCTTCTTTCGTGGACAGAAGTACTTCACCCACTGCTGAACTGCTCCCTTGGATTTTTGCAGCCCAAAGGCATTACCCTGCCGTTTTTAGCATTAAATATCTACTGCCAACTTCTCAACCATTCCTCAAGTTTAGCTAGATCCCTCGCCATATTATCTACTCCTTCTTGGGTGTCTACTCTATTGCAGATTTTGGTATTATCTGCAAAGAAACAAACCTTACCCAACATTCCTTCCGCAATATCACTAACAAAAATGTTAAAGAAAATTGGACTAAGGACAGATCCCTGCAGCACACCCTTGATAACGTCCTTCTCACTGTGATGTCCGTTTACCTGTACCCTTTGTCGCCTTCCAGGCTCACCTGAGCACTCTTCACTTCCATATGGAGACCCTATGGTCAGTGATCCAGGTGATACGCTGTGGGGATTTCTTTGCATCTTTTGATTTAGCTAAAGCTTATTTCCACATCAATAGCACTTTCACCTTTTCATCTTGCTTGGTTCTCCTTTTCAGTTTGTGGCTCTTCTTTTGCACTCTCCACTGCCCCAAGGACGTTCTTGAAGTAACGGTACTGGCGGCCACTGCACTGAGGCTCCAAGGGATCTGTGTTCACCTATATATGGATGATTGGCTCTTCTAGGCCAGGTCGAGGTCCGCAGCGTCACAGGTTTTTGCCCATTTGTAGAATTCCTGGAGAGTCTCGGCTGGGTGATCATTCAAGGAAAGAGCCACTGACATCTTCCCAATCATTGGTGTAGCTGGGCGCGCATTTTGACACCTGGGCATGAGAGAGTGAAAAAGTTGTTGACTCTGCTGGCAGCCTTCTATGCTCAACAAGCTCCCCGAGTTTTGGGATTATATTTACCTTCTCGGATTGATAGCGGTGGTGATCAAAATGGTGCCTTGGCGTGAGCTCATATGAGGTTGCTTTTGAGGTCCTTGCTGTTTGTGGTCTTCAGGCTCTCAGAGGTTTGAAGTCCAGCTGCCCCTCCAGCCGGAGATGGTGTCTAGCTTGTGGTGATGGCAGCAGCTATAGCATCTGAGAGAGGGTATGCCACTGAATATTCACTTGTGGCTTCTCCTGTTGATGGATGCCAACCTGTTTGGCTGGGGAGGCCATTACGAAAACCGAACAGTTCTGGGCTGGTGGAGCAGTTGGGAATCGGCATGTCCCATCAGCCATCTCAAGGTAAGAGCCATTTGTTTGGCCCTTTTGTACTTCAAAATCGTAGTCGAGAGCAGAGCAGTCTGGGCTTACTCTGACAATGACATGCCAACAGAATGCCAGAATTTTATGTGCGTCTCTTATATACTGTTTTTTTGGGTGGAAAGGAACCTCTTACCTTTTGTCAGTGCAACACATCACTGTAATTGACAATGTGGATGCAGACTTCCTCAGTCACCACACTCTCAATCCCAGGGAGTGGGAGCAGAGTCAGACTGCATTTCAGCAAATTCTGCACCACTGGGGCCATCCAAGATGGATCTAATGGTGGCCCACTCCAGTACTAAAATATGCAGATTCTTCAGTCGCCGCAGATTGTCAGGCTTCAAGGGCATTGGCAGCCTAGTTCAGTCTTGTCCAGAGCACTATCTACTCTATATTTCCTATGTGGCTGCTCATAGGACATGTGTTTCGACGTATAGAGTGACATCCAGGCTGTGGATGGCCCTGGTGGTGCAGGCTTGGCCACAGAGGTTGTGGTTTGGGAACCTGATGCGGCATTTGTGGGATCCTCCTCTGTGTCTGCCCCCCAGTCCCAGGGGCTGTTACGTCAAGGGCCTAAGCAAGGAGAGGATCTACTAGCCTGGCCTACATGCGTGTCTGTCTTTTGGACACTGGTGCTGTGAGCATCAGGCTAGAGCATACAGCGAACTTGCCATCCTTGCTTTCAGCATTCAGGATGGCTTGGACAAGGTCTTTCCCATAGTTATCTGAAGGTTAGCCCTATCCTGCTTTAGGGTATAGGGGGTGGAGTGGTCTGTTGGCCTGCACCCAGATGTTTCTGGTTTCCTTCAGAAGGTACAACCACCTGCATCTTCCTCTGCGTTCAGTTGTTTTGTTGTGGGATTTTTGTCTGGTACTTCGAACTTTGATGTTGGAACCCTTTGAGTCCTTGAAATGGGTTATGCTTAAAGTTCTGACCCTTAAGACTATCTTCCTGGTCAGTCTGTTTGGCAAGACTTATCTCCAAATTGCAAGCCTTATGAAAAGATCCTTACCTTTTCCCTGTCATAGGAGGCTTGGTGCATTCGGCTTGTTCTTTCTTTCTTATTCAAGGTGGTATCTATCTTCCATGTGATTCAAGTAGTCTGCCTACCCTCCTTTTCTAAGGAGCAGTGCCAAGGGAAGTACAAGGACCTTTGCCTGGTAGATGTCCAGAGAGTACTTCTCCAGTACTTGAAGGTTACTATGAGGGGGAGCTGATAAGTCTCTGGTCTTCTAACGAAATAGAAAGCTATGGGTGCACTTCAGTTTCATTTTAGTTAGTACCAAATAAAACAAAACTGCAGAAATATCATTCGGACCTCCGGAACTGAAGTGTGTCCGTAACGTTTTGTTTCATTACAAGGCCAGATGCTTATCAGCCCCCCCCCCCCCCTCGTAATTCCTTTTGCAAAGCAGATCTATTTATGCTGTTTGCAAGTCCATGTAAAGATGGCGTGGCGGATAAATCTATTTTGAGGCGCTGGATCAATGAGGCTATTGTCTCAGCATATCTGTTGCAGAACTGGCCAGTTCCAGAGGGATTGTATGCTCATTTCACCTGGACACAAGCATTTTGTGGGCAGAGCATAGCTCAGTTGCCTTCTCAGACGTTTTCCAGGTGGCAATGTGCACATTATCTTCCACAGGGGCAGTTCTTCCATTCTCCAGGACCAAGCAGGAAGTCAGTCCTCACATATGGGTGTCATCGGCGCCGATGAAGCCCCTGCGGAGCATTTCCCCAGCTTTCTATGAAAGCCTTTGGGAATGCAGGCACGCATGTGCGGTTCTCTTCCCGCCTAAAGGTGCCATCTTACCTCAGTCTCTTTTTTTTCCGTGAAGCCTACCGGACGTGTGTCCTGTTTTCCCGGTTAAAATTAGATTTTTTCGGCGATTATCGCTATTTTTTTTCCCGGTTCGACGCCGGTTCCCCTCCCGCCGGGTTCGGTACACCGGTATCGAGCCCGATTCTTCTTTTTCGGTTTTTGCCCTTCGTGGCTGGCGTTTGCGCCCTTTTTTGCTTTTTCCCTGGAAGGCCGGTCCTTTGACCTCGCGGGGACTCTTTTTTTCCCCGATGGCTTCCAGTGGTTTTAAAAAGTGTGATCGGTGTAAGAAATTAATATCTCTCACCGACACACATGACTGCTGCCTTCGGTGCCTTGGCCCCGACCACGACCCTAAGTCGTGCGGGCCATGTGGAAAGATGTCTTCCAAAGCACTCCAAAGTCGACAGCAGCAAAAGGAAAGGCTTTTCTCGGACTCAGCCTCCGGCCGGGCCTTGACATCTCGGGATTCCGATCCCAAGCGCCGTCGAAGCTCCTCGGACAGGGGGTCCCCTGACCGGGAACGCAAGAGGAAGAAGCGGCTCGCGAGGGCGTCGTCGAAGGAGGTCCCTGGCTTCTCGAGGGCCAGGTCTAAGACCCCCGACCGTCGCCCTGGGCCCATGGAACACGAGAAGCCTGCAAACGTTCCTCGCGTGGAGCCGGAGTCTGCTGGACACGTAAGCCCCGTAGTCCTCGAGGACTCTCCTCCCAGGGAGCCGACGTTGGGCCTGGCGCCGCTGGGGCACGAGTCAGTGGCTGCTGCGTCTCCCGAGCTGAGTCTCAGGATGACAGCCTTAGAGAGCAGATTGTCTGCCTTCATGGAGCAGCAGCGGGCACTGATGGCCAGCCTGTCTGGCGCATCTGCCCCGACCACCGGGACATCGACTTCAAAGTCGACCCCGGAGACCGAGCCGATACTCGAGTCCATCGTGGCTCGGAGTCAACCGAGGTTGCGGTCTCCCTCGACCTCCCGTTCGGGCCCGAGGGCTTCGACGCCGGTGCCTCCGGCATCGGGGTGGGTGCTCCAGGGCCCCGCGGGATCGGACCCTGACTCCTCCTCGGACGAGTCAGCTTGGGAGACGGAGGATACCTTCAAGACTCGGTGCGTCCCGTCGGACTCACCGCAGTCTGAGCCCCGGAGTAGGTCCCCCCCGGAGGATACTCGGTTCTCGGAGTTCGTCCGGGATATGGCCACTGCCTTGGCTATTCCAGCGGACCCCGAGGAGGAGCCTCGAGCTGAAGAGCTTGAGGCCCTACAGTATGACTCTCCTCCGAAGGAGGCCTTTACTGTTCTGGTTCCTCCGATGCTGGAACGGCTCCTCTTCCGTATGTGGGAGGCACTGGCCTCGGCGCCGGTTCTCAGCAAGCGAGTCAACTCGATCTATCGACTCCGAAAGAGCCCTGGTTTTCAGAAGGCACAGCTACCACACCATTCTATGGTTGTGGAATCAGCCATGCATCATCTGAAGAGTCAGAAGATGCACTTCGCGGTGCCCCCTGGCAGGGAGGCCCGAAACCTCGATGGCGTCGGTAGAAAGTACTTCCAGGGCTCGATGCTTGCTTGCCGTGTCCAGTCCTACCAGCTGTACATGGGCATGTACTTGCGGGATCTGGCCAAGGAGTTGGCCGGGTTCTCTGCTGGTCTCTCCGGGGAACCTTTGCAGAGATTTCAGTCCTTGTCCTCGGGGATTCGGGACTGCTCGAAGTTCATGTCCCGCGCTGCCTACAATGGCTTCGAGGCTTCGGCCCGAGTTGCGGCAGCCGGCATCGCGGCTCGACGCCAGGCATGGCTGCAGTCATCGGACCTCGAGCCATGGGTTCAGGACAAGTTGGTCGATGTCCCTTGCCAAGGTGACAACCTTTTTGGCAAGCCCATGACCGAGAAGGCCGCTCAGCTCGAAGCTGAGCACCTCACACGGACAAGGCTGTCTAGGAAGACCTCTGCCCCTTCTCATAAAAAGAAGGGCTCGGGTAAAAAGCCCTTTTACCCGAGGAAGGGCACTGCTTACAAACAGTACCCACAATATCAGGCTCCCCAAGCTGCCCCCCAGGGTCAGCAAGCCAAGGGGCAGGGTAATGGGCCCCGTAGGCAGAGGACCCCCAAGCCACTGGCCCCTGCTACCACTCAGCAGGGTGGGGGTTTTTGACTCCTTGAGCGTAGCCTCTCCTCCACTGCTCTGCCAACCCTGCCCAGGAGGTCGCCTCGCCCTCTTTGCCCACCAGTGGCCCCTTATCACCGGGGACAGTTGGGTGTTGGACATAGTCCACAAGGGTTATGCCCTGCATTTTCACCAACTGCCTCCACCATATTTTCCAGGGGAGCCTCCAAGGCCTCCCCTGCACACAGACCTTCTCCTGCAAGAGCTTCAAGGTCTGTTGGTGGACAGGGCGGTGGAGCCTGTGCCTCCCCACTTACAAGGTCACTGTTTCTACTCCAGATATTTCCTGGTGCCCAAAAGAACCGGAGGCCTTCGATCCATTCTGGACCTCAGGAACCTCAACAAGTTCCTAGTAAAGGAGAAGTTCAAGATAATTACTCTTGGGACACTTCTGCCCTACCTCCAGCAGGGAGATTGGCTATGCTCTTTAGATCTAAAGGATGCGTACACTCACATCCTCATTCATCCAGACCACAGAAAGTACCTACGGTTCATTGTGGGAGGAATCCATTATCAATACAGAGTGCTGCCTTTCGGCCTCAACTCTGCCCCCAGAGTCTTCACAAAGTGCCTAGCAGTGGTGGCGGCCTACCTGAGAAACCAGGGAATCTTTGTCTTCCCCTATCTGGACCACTGGCTCATCAGGGGTCAGACGTGCCAGGAGGCCAAACAAGCCACCCTCAGCACTATTGCTCTTCTCCAAAGGCTGGGGTTTGTCATAAACTTCGCAAAGTCCACTTTGCTCCCCTCCCAGAACTTGTAGTTCATAGGAACAAGGCTAGACTCTCTGCTGGCAAAGGCTTTCTTGCCAGAAGACAGGGCCCAAAGGTTGATGGCCTTGGCAAATCAGTTTCTCAGCAAGTCACTGGTCTCCGCTAGACTCTGCCTGAGGCTTCTGGGCCACATGGCTTTGACAGTACATGTGACCCCCAATGCCAGGCTCCATATGAGGCCTGCACAGTGGTCCCTTCGGACTCAGTGGTCACAGACCACAGGCAGCCTCAGAGACAGGATAAGGGTGTCCAGACCATTTCTGCACTCCCTCAACTGGTGGCTGCACCCACCCAATCTGCTGAAAGGGGTGCCTTTTCAGGTTCCAGGGGACACGGTAGTGATGACCACTGACGCCTCCCTGCAGGGCTGGGGTGCTCATTGTCTGGGCAAGTGCACCCAGGGCCTGTGGTCTCTTTAGGAAGCTGCACAGCAGATCGATATCCTCAAACTCAGAGCTATTCGTTTAGCACTTAAAGCTTTCTCTCCTACCCTGGCTCACCAATCTGTCCTGATTCAGACAGACAACCAAGTAGCCATGTTTTATGTGAACAAGCAGGGCGGGACTGGGTCCAGGATCCTTTGTCGGAAAGCTCAGGACCTTTGTTCATTTGCCCTCAAGCACAACATGCTCCTCAAGGCTGTGTACCTTCCAGGCCAGGACAACTACCTGGCAGGCAGGTTAAGCAGAATACTGCAGCCTCACGAGTGGCAACTGCATCCTTCAGTAGTTCAGAGGATCTTCCTCAAATGGGGTCTCCCTTTGATAGATCTCTTTGCCAGCCCAATGAACACCCAACTGCCAAAGTTCTGCTCCAGGCAACCGCATACTCTGCGGATAGCAGCGGATGCTTTTCTGATATCCTGGTCTCAGGGCCTCCTGTATGCGTTTCCTCCCACGCCCTTGGTGGCCCGGACTCTCTTCAAGGAAACAGTCCATTAGGAAAACCTATGCTCTCAAATGGAAATGGTTTTCTGTGTGGTGTCAGCTGCGTACAGAGGACCCTTTCTCTTGTACTGTGCCAGTAGTGCTTCAGTACTTACTGCACTTATCAAATCAGGGACTTAAGTCCAATTCTGTTAGGGTCCACCTCTCAGCTCTAGCAGCTCACCACTCTCTGGTGGAGGGACATTCTCTGGTTGGTCACCTCTTGGTGTCCCGTTTTCTCAGGGGCTTGCTTTTGCTCTAGCCTCCCATCCGCCCTCCTGCCCCTGAGTGGGAGCTGAATGTGGTCTTGCAGCAACTGACTCGCCCACCTTTTGAGCCGATGGCTACTTGTCCACTACGCTTCCTCTCCTGGAAGCCACTCTTCCTGATAGCCCTTACCTCGGCTAGGCGTATGAGTGAGCTTCAGGCCCTGGTCTGTGATAGGCCTTACACCAGGATTTATAGGAACAGGGTAGTCCTTAGGACTCACCCAAAGTTCCTCCCTAAGGTTGTCTCCTCTTTCCACCTCAACCAGGAGGTGGTTCTTCCAACATTCTTCCCTAGGCCTCATGCTAGCCAGGCTGAAGCAGTGCTGCATACCCTGGACTGTAGGAGGGCCTAATCCTTCTACCTTGACCGTACGCAGGGGCATAGAAGGGCTACTCAGCTCTTCGTATCCTTTGACCCCAACAAGTTGGGGTTGGCTGTATCCAAGCATACCTTGTCCATCTGGGTGGCTTACTGTATTACCTGGGCTTATAAGGCGGCTGACCTTCCTTTGCAGGGTAGGGTCACGGCCCATCGTGTCAGGGCAATGGCTGCCTCAGTGGCTCATCTCCGCTCTGTGCCCTTGGTAGACATCTGCAGGGCTGAAACTTGGTCTTCAAGACAGACTTTTGCGGCCCATTACTGCCTGGAGAGGGAGTCCCGTAGGGACAGTGCTTTTGGCCAAGCAGTACTCCGGAATCTCTTTGAGGTTTAGGCAACTCCTGCCCTCTGTTGGGCTACCGGTGGAAGTTGTGTCCTTGAAAACCTTTCTTTGCTGCTGAGACTAGAGGGAGTTCTCTTGTTCAGCCTGGGTTCCTGGTAGCCCAGAGCTAGGGAGTCACCCATATGTGAGGACTGACTTCCTGCTTGGTCCTGGAGAAAGAGTAGTTACTCACCTGTAACAGGTGTTCTCCAGGAGCAACAGGAATCAGTCCTCACAACCCTCCCTCCTCCCCTGGGAGTTGCAGTTGTACATAGTTTATTTTTCATTTTTGTGTGCTGTTCTTAGCTATCTCATTTGACTGAGGTAAGATGGCACCTTTAGACGGGAAGGGAACTGCGCATGCGTGCCTGCATTCCCAAAGGCTTTCATAGAAAGCTGGGGAAATGCTCCTCTGGGGCTTCATCGGCGCCGATGACACCCATATGTGAGGACTGATTCCTGCTGATCCTGGAGAACACCTGCTACAGGTGAGTAACTACTCTTTAGCCCGCCTGAGGTGATCGCCTCAGGCAGCACTCCGACGGGGGCGGCACTCCGGATCTGTGTTAATTTTAGATTTTGCAGCCTCTGGCCTCCTGCACGGGAAGGCAAAGGCAGGCCAGAGGCTGCAAAATCTAAAAGTAAAACAGAGCTGGAGTGCTGCCGGTGTCAGACAAATCAGCCTGATCGCTTGCATCTGCAAGTGATCAGACTGATTTGTGCGACGGCACTCCATTTGTTTTAATTTTAGATTTTGCTGCCTCTGCCTTCCCACCGCTACTTTTTTTTTTTTTTTGCCGTATGCCTACCTGCCGTGTTTTTTCCTCAAGAAATACTGAGGCGGCAAAATCTAAAATTAAAACAGCCGGAGTGCCCCCGCCAGATGAGAGGTGCAGGTGGAGGGAATGGGGACAGGAGGAGGACAAGGAGAGACAAAGGTGAGTGACGGGGGACAAAGGGGGAGAGAGGGGATACAAAGGGGGAGACGGTGGACAAGTGCTGGACAAAGGGGGAGACAAGGACATGCTGGACTGACAGAGGAGAGATGCTGGACAAAGGGGAAGACAGGGACATACTGGACAAAGGGGGAGACAAGGGGACAAATACTAGACAAAGGGGAGAGATGGAAGCAAATGCTGGACAAAGGGGAGAGACCGTGCGGGTTAGGATTATAATGGGCTGATGGGGGCTAGCACTGGTAATGGGAAGATCGGGGGGACTAGGACTGATAATGGATTGATTAGGGAAGGCTAGGACTGGGAATGGACTGATTGGGGGGGGGGGGCCTGCGACTGGTAATGGCCTGATTAGGGGGTCTAGCACTGGTAATGGGCTGAGGGGGGACTAGCACTGGAAATGAGCTGATGTGATGGGGTAGGACTGGTAATGTACTGATGGGGGGCTAGCATTGGAAAAGAGCTGATCGGGGGGCTAGGACTGGAAATGGGCTAACGGGGTGGGGTAGGACATTTAATGGACTGATGGGGGTTAGCATTGGAAATGGGCCGATTAGTGGAGGCTAGGACTGGTAATGGGCTGATGGGGTGGGGTAGGACTGGTAATGGACTGATGGAGGTTAGCATTGGAAATGAGCTGATCGGGGGGCTAGGACTGGAAATGGGCTGATTAGTGGAGGCTAGTACTGGTAATGGACTGGGTGTGGGGTAGGACTGGTAATGGGATGATTAGTGGAGGCTAGCACTGGTAATGGGGTTGAGGAGGGACTAGCACTGGAAGTGAGCTGATTGGGGGGGCTTTGGCTGGGAATGGGCTGATGGTGGGGAGGGGAGGATAGAGCTGCTGGCCCTGGAAGAAAACTGGGGACTAGGGATACAAATGGGCTGATGCGAGGGGATGGGAGAATGGAACTGGAAGGGAGTGGATGCTGAGAGGGGCTGCCATGGTATTTGGACTAGAAGGGACTGGACAGTGGGGAAGGAGGGGGGGACTGGACACCAGTGGAAGTCATGGAAATGCAAGTTGACATTGGAAGATACTGGGAGGGAGGACTGGAAAGAGGCTGATACTGGGAAGGGTTGCTGGGAATGGAAATAGGCTGATGGAAAGAAGTGAAGAAAACAAAAGAAGAGATAAGAAATGGCAGATGGACTATAGACCACAGAAAGAAATAAGAGAAGACAGGAAAGCAGAAGCCTCAAATCGGGACCAGCATGATCAGATAATAAAATGGTCAGACAACAAAGGTAGAAAAAATAATTTTATTTCATTTTAGTGATTGGACTTTGTGTTATCTTTATATTTTATACTGTATGGGGGAACTGCATATCTTATTTATCTGATGTTGCACTGCTTGAAAAGTCTGGCTGCTTGGGGTTTCAGTTTAAATTTTGTCTACCTATTTTTATTTTTACTTTAGATTGTAAGTCACTTATTCTCTACTTGGTTGAGGGTCTGTGTTCTGAGTGCGTGACTTAGCCCAGGTGTTTTGTTAACATGGAGTTTGTACATAGAGATCTATACTGTACTGTAGTAATTTGACATTTTCAACTTTTCAAATAGGTGTATGGATGTTCCAGGTCCCACTGTAGTATTTACAGTGACGCTTATCTCCAGGAACAAGCAGGAATGTAGTCTTCACATATGGTTATCGTCGGTACCGACGGAGCCTGCGTGGGAACGCTCCCCAGCGTCCAATAAGAAAGCTTTTGGGAGCATCCCACAGCGCCTGCATGCTGCCTTCCCGCCTTTCCAACTGTCCCTCTCCAGTTCTTCGTTTTCCGTGGAGCCGACAGGTCACATACCCTGTCACATACCACATACCCTGTCTTTAATCTTTGTTTTTGTGGTCGCGTCTGCCATCCTTCGATGCCATACTGGTACCGCCAGTTCTTTTTTCTTTCTTTCTTTTAAAAAAAATTATAGTTTCTGAGGTGTTTTACTTTAGAAACTATTTTCCTTGAAGCTAGGTGCCATTTTGGGCACTAGGCCCAATTTTTTCCTTAAAAATGAAAAAATGTTCTAAATGTGGCGGTACTATTTCCGTCACCAACACCCATGATTGGTGTCTCAAATGTTTAGCTCCTGACCACTCTATTTCAAAGTGCCTCTCCTGTGGGAATGATGTCAAAAAGGGGCCAGCAGAGCCGAGCTGCTAAACTTAGCACCCTTTTTCCCTCAGACGTGGCGTCTGTTGCATCGACATCTTCCAGGGCCTCATCTTCCTCCCATGGATCTCAGGTAACTAAACATAAATCTAGCCGGTCCTCAAAGGGTAGATCTCCTAAGTATCGAGATGCCCCTGAGGAATTTTCACCGGCAAAACTGCCCCAGCGGGAGGCTTTGGCTTCCAAAGCACTAACGGGGCTCCAGGATGTTCTCGAGGCCTCAACCTCGCCAGAACTACTTGCGCCATGCTCTGGGGTTCCGGCCGCTTCTACCGGTACAGACACCCAAGCATCGATAGACCAGAGATTCCTTGCTATCGAATGCAGTCTAGCAGCTCTTCTCATGGCTTCGGTACCGTTGAAACCGCTTCAGACACCTCAACTGATATCGGTACTGACTGCATTAGCATCGACGGGTATGCCACCCATACCGAATCATGCGTATGTCTCCGGCATCGACAGATCGGTACCAGAACAACCCGATACCAACTTCGATCGATACTGGTACCGTGCTTTGCGCGATCACTGGGATCAGAGGTATTTTGAAGACTCCGAAGACTCTGCCGATACAAGAGTACTTCTCCCCGAGGATTCCTCTTCTCAGCGCAGAATGTCTCCGTCAGAGGATATGTCCTTTCAGGACTTTATCCGTGATGTGGCCTGAGGCCTTTCCATCACAGTAGCTCCTGAAAAAGAGCCTAGGGCAAAGGAGTTGGAAATTCTCCAATACCCTAAGGCTCCCAAGGAGGCAGCTACTCTACCTATTCATGAGATTTTACATGATCTTATGCTAAGGATGTGGGAAACAACTTTAACCACATCTCCTCATTCTCGAAGACTCGATACCATGTATCGAGTTCCACCTTGTCCTGGCTTTCAAAAAACTCAATTACCACACTATTCAATGGTGGTGGAATCAGCCTTGAAAAGGATGAAAAGTGGAAAGAGACATGCATCCAGTCCCCCAGGTCATGAATGTAGGACTCTCGATGCCTTGGGGCGTCGATGCTTCCAAGCTTCCATGCTCTCAGCTGGGATCAGTTCCTAAATCTTGTACATGGGAATGTTCCTTAAAGAGGTCACAGGAGACTTGGAGCTTATGATCCCCCTCCTTCCTGATGACAAATGGCAAGACTATCTTACTCTAGTCAGACATGCTCAGGATGTTTCCAAGTTTGTAAATCGTGCAGCCTTTGACTGTTTTGAGTGCATAAGGAGAACCTCTGCTATTGCCATTGGTGCACGTCGGATTGCCTGGCTTCAGGCATCTGACTTGGAAATTTGGGTACAGGATAAATTAGGAAACATTCCTTGCACAGGAGAAAATCTCTTTGGCAAGAATTGGCAGGAGAAGGCTAATGAGAGATGCTGACAACATCACCTTGGATAGACTGTCCAAATCTACAGCCGATCCTGCAAGGAAAAAATCCTCTAAGAAACCATTTTTCAATAAGAAAAAGAAGTTGTATCCTTTCTATACCCAACAGGGACACCGTCCAGGTCAGACTGCCCAAAAGGGACAACAGCAACAACCTAGACAACAAAAGAAGCCAAAAGCTGCAAAACCTTTTATTCCCTTTTCCAGGTCATTTATGAATATATCAAAAAGTAGCGATCCCTGGGGTACTCCACTATTCACCTTTTTCCATTGGGAAAATTGGCCATTTAGCCCTACCCTCTGCTTTCTATCTTTTAACCAGTTCCCGATCCACAATAGTACACTGTCTCCTATCCCATGACTTTTTAGTTTTGCCAAAAGTCTCTGATGAGGGACCTTGTCAAAGGCTTTCTGAAAGTCCAGATACACTATATCAACCGACTCACCTTTGTCTACCTGCTTATTCAACCTTCAAAAAAACATATCAGATTAGTAAGACAAGATCTTCCTTGCTAAAGCCATGTTGGCTGTCTCCCATTAGGCCATGACTATCTTCATGCTGTGTAATTTTGTTCTTTATGATGGTTTCTATCATTTTCCCCGGTACTGGCGTCAGACTCACCGGTCTGTAGTTTCCCGGATCACCCCTGGAACCCTTTTTAAAAATTGGCATTACATTGGCGATCCTCCAATCTTCAGGTATTACAGATGATTTTAATGAAAGTTCACAAATTGCTAATAGCAGGTCTGCAATCTCATATTTCAGTTCTTTCAACACTCTTGGATGTATACCATCCGGTCCAGGTGATTTGCTACATTCAGTTTATCAAATAGTTGTAATACATCTTCCCAGTGTAGCAATATTCTCAATTCCTCTGCAGTATCACCTTTAAATACCACTTCAGTCTTGGGTTACATCCCTACATCTTCCTTAGTAAAGACCGAAGCAAAGAATTCATTCAGTCTCTCCGCTATAGCCTTGTCTCCTCTTACTGCCCCTTTTACCTCTCTATCATTTAATGGTCCAATTGACTCTCTCACAGGTCTTTTGCTACAAATGTACTTGAAAAAGTCTTTATTTCGTGTTTTTGCTTCCGTAGCAAATTCCTTCTCAAACTCTCGCTTTGCCCTCCTTATCAATGCTTTGCATTTAACTTGCCAGTGCTTGTGCTGTTTCCAGTTTTCGTCGTTTGGCTCTTTTTTCCATTTCCTGAAAGATGCTTTTTTGGCAGCAACAGCTTCTCTGACCTCACCTTTAAACCATGCTGGCAGTTTTTTGGACTTTCTTCCACTTTTCTTAATGCATGGAGTACAGCTGGTCTGGGCTTCCAGGATAGTATTTTTAAACACTAGTGGAGTGGAGGAGTGGCCTAGTGGTTGGGGCAAGGTACTTCAGGCCGGAAGGTCAGGGGATCAAATCCCACTAGAGGACAGCAACCCTGGGTCGGAAGGACTGGGGTTTCTAGTCCCACAGGTGCTCCTTGTGGTCTTGGGCAAGCCACTTAACCTCCATAGCCCATGTTCCCTGTAAAATAGTTATCTCCAAGTTATAATGCCCTGTTCAATGTAATTTCAGTTTGTTCAATGTAAACCGCACTGATGCAGAATAGCGCGGTATATAAGAGAATGTAAATAAATAAATAAAAATAACACCCAAGCTTGATGTAAGTCTTTAACCTTTGCAACCGCTCCTTTTAGTTTTTTCTTAACTATATTCCTCATTTTATCATAGTCTCCCTTTCGAAAGTTAAAAGGTAGTACTGTGGATTTCTTTACTCTCCCTCCTCCACTAATTAAATCACTATTGCCAAGTGGTCCCAACATCCTTATTTCTTGCACCAGATCTGGTGTTCCACTAAGGACTAGGTCCAGTATGGCTTCTCTGTTCGGTTCATGAACCAGCTGCTCCAAGAAGCAGTCATTTATTTCATCTAAAAACTTTATCTCCCTAGCATGTCCTGCCGTGGCACTGACCCAGTCGATACCGGGGTAATTGAAATCACCCATTATTACTCGACTGTGACTTTTGTTAGCTTCCTTGATTTCTTTGAGCATTTCATCATCCGTTTGTTCATTCTGGCCAGGCGGTCGATAGTACACCCCACTGCCATCACTTTCCTCTTCATACATGGAATTTCAATCCATAGAGATTCTACAGCAAATTTTGTTTCCTGCAAAACTTTAATCCTTTCTGACTCAATGCCCTCTCTAACATAGAGCGCAACCACTCCACCAATTTGATCAGTTCTATCATTACGATATAGTTTGTATCCAGGTATCACAGTGTCCCACTGGTTATCCTCCTTCCACCATGTCTCTGAGATTGCAATCATATCTAACCTCTCATTTAGTGCTATATATTCTAACTCTCCCATCTTATTGTTTAGACTTCTAGCATTTGCATACAAGCATTTTAGAGACTGTATTTTATTAATATTAATCTGGCTATTGGTAGGCATGGGTAATTTGGAATCTTTACGCTCTGTCTGCTCCATATTCAAGGGCATTTGGACTACTTTACTCTTTTTTGGAACCTCACTGCTTTTGGTAGTATCCTTCAAGGATACCTTCTTCCGAACCATGCGCTCATGGGAGACTGTCAGCTTTCCCCTATTTTCTAGTTTAAAAGCTTCTCTATCTCCTTTTTAAAGGTTAATGCCAGCGGTCTGGTTCCATCCTGGTTAAGGTGAAGCCCATCCCTTCGGAAGAGCCCCTCCTTTCCCTATTCAAGCTTCAGAGAGACAGAGGTCATATGAGCCTCATAGCTCCACGTTGGCCACGGCTAACGTGGTACCCTCTGCTCCTACATCTCTCTCAAGCTCTGCCTCTGGAGTTGGGATCCGCTCCAGATCTTCTCTCCCAAGAGGACAGGATGCTCTGGCATCCGAATCCCCAGTCTCTGCATCTCAGGGCCTGGTTGCTGAAAGCCTAGAACTTCAGAATCTTAACCTTTCCCAACAGGTAAAGGATATCCTTCATGCTTCTAGGAAAACCTCCACAAGGCGCTTGTATGCCTTTAAGTGGAAAAGGTTTACCATATGTTGCTCGCAGAAGGGTCTTAACCCTCTTGCGATACCTCTGGAATCGATACTGGAATATCTCCTTCATTTGTCAAATGCAGGTCTCAAGACAAATTCAGTAAGAGTCCATCCTAGTACATTTGCAGCTTCTTACAAGCCTCTAAGTGGACAACCTATTTCCTCTCATCCTCTCATAGCGAGATTTATGAGAGACCTTCTTTTAACAGAGCTCCCATTAAGCCACCACCGGTGGCATGGGACTTAAATCTGATGCTCGGGTAGCTCATGAAACCGCCCTTTGAACCATTAGCCACTACATCTTTGAAATTCCTTTCTTGGAAAGTCATCTTCCTCATTGCAATCACATCAGCACGTCGCGTTAGTGGCTGATCCTCCTTATACAAGGTCCCACCATGATAAGGTAGTTCTTAGGACTCATCCACACTTTATGCCAAAGGTGGTTTCGCCTTTCCATTTAAACCAAGCGGTTTACCTTCCTGTATTCTTTCCGAGTCCTCATGCCTCCAGTGCAGAAAGGAACCTTCATACCTTGGACTGTAAAAGAGCAACATAGAAAATCTTCTCAACTCTGTTGCTTTTGATCCTAGTCATTTGGGACTTCTAGTTTCCCAAAGAGCTCTTTCTAACTGGATTGCTCAGTGCATATCCTTTGCCTATGCGAGTAAGAACCTTCCTCTTGAAGGCCATGTCGCAGCTCACAATGTGAGAGCCATGGCAGCCTCAATGGTTCATCTTCACTCTGTGTCTATCGATGACATCTGTCGAGCAGCTACTTGGGCTTCAGTACATACCTTCACAGCCCACTACTGCTTAGACAGACTCCCGCCGGGATACCTTGTTTGGTCAGGCTGTTCTTCAACACCTTTTTCAGACTTAATCTACCCACCATCCCTGGTAGGATGCCAGAGATCCATGGGGGGGAAGTATGGCCCTTACACAAGGCCTAACAACTTCCTGGGGCCATCCTCCCTGGCATCTGCAGCTAGAGAGTCCCCATATGTGAAGACTACATTCCTGCTTGTTCCTGGAGATAGCGTAGTTACTCACCTGTAACAGGTGATCTCCGGGAACAGCAGGAATTTAGTCTTCACAACCCGCCCACCTCCCCTAGGAGTTTGTATCTCTATCTCTCTCTTTTGTCTCAGTTATAAACTCAACTGGAGAGGGACATTTAGGAAGGCAGCACGCAGGCGCTGTGGGCTGCTCCCAAAAGCTTTCCTTTTGGACGCTGGGGAGCGTTCCCGCGCAGGCTCCATTGGTACCGACGATACCCCTATGTGAAGACTAAATTCCTGCTGTTCCCGGAGATCACCTGTTACAGGTGAGTAACTATGCTTTTTTTGGTGGGCTCCTTATGTGAGTTTTGGAAGTTGGTGCTGATATGGTATAGTAGATTTGCTCTATAGATACTCAGTGACTTTGTTGTAGGGTTTTGTATTAGTTCACAATATGCCTGGTACTGGAGAATGTTTGTTAGTGAGATTATCAGAATCAGATTTTTTTTTTTTAAGGTATTGAGATCTGTGGTTGAATGTCCTGGTTCTGCTCTGCAACCACTGTTGAAGGGGGTTCTGTGGATGTAAAATATGTTTGTTTATTGAATTTGATAAAACCGCCTTTCTGCAGGAATCAAGGCGGTGTACAATTTTCCAAAAAACAAAAGTCAAGGCCGTGGGCCAGTGAAAATAAGAAAGGAAGTTACAATGCTTTGACAGGAAAGAAGAAGAGGTAGGAGAGAAGACGAGACGGGAGAGAATACATATTCCAAGATAGAAACAAAAGGGTAAGGAAAGCAAGAAGGTCACACGAAAGGGGAGGGAAGGTCAAAGGCCAGGGAGAAAAGGTGGGTCTCTAAACGTAAGGAGGAGGGGAGAGCATTCCATAGAGCCGGGCCAGTGAAGAAGAAGGCAGAAGAGCGGGTGGATTGCAGGTGAGCAGATGAAGGGGAAGGGAGGGTGAGGCGGTTGAGGTGGAAGGAACGAGGAGTGTGCCTGGGAGAGTGAAAGTTGATGAGGTCTGCCAAATATTGAGGGGTGCTAGTGTAGAGAACTTTGTGGACCAGAGTAAACAATTTGAATTGGAAGCGAGCAGGGATAGGCAACCAGTGGAGGTGGAAGAGCAATGGAGTTACATGGTCGCGGAGGGTGGCATGGGTAATAAGACGGGCTGCAGTATTTTGAATCCTTTGGAGCCGAGACAGTTGAGACTTAGGGAGACCAAGAAATAAAGAATTCGAGAAATCCACGCGTGTCATGACCAGAGATAGCAGTAGGGTGTTAAGAGCTGTAGTGAGAAATGGACGAATGGCTCGAATTTGCCTAAGAAAGAAAAAGGACGTTTTGGAGACGTGCGAGATGTGGGACTGAAATGTAAGCTCAGGGTCAAAATGAACCCCAAGATAGCGAAAGGTAGTGACTAAAGGGATGTAAGTGCCAGAAAAGGAGGGGGCAATTGAAGGAGGTGGACTACCATATGAAAACCAGATTGCGATGGTCTTAGTGAGGTTGAGATGGAGACAGTTTTGAGTCAGCCAGTTGGCCACGGAAGAGAGACAGGAGTTTAACACAGAAAGGTCGGGACAGGAAGAGGAGGTATGGTGTAGTAGAACAATGTCGTCTGCATAGTTGAATGCGGTGATGCCGGATTGCTGTATTAGGAGGGCAAGAGGGGCCAGGAAAAGATTGAAAAGGAGAGGGGCCAGCACCGAACCCGGAGGAACCCCACAAGGAAGAGGAAATGGGTCTGAAGGAGGGATAGATGGAGAAGAGGAGAGAACTGTGCAAGACCGAGAAGAGAGAAAAGAGTGAAACCAACGATAGACAACACTACAGAGCCCCGCATCCCATAAGCAAGAAAGAAGGAGGGAGTGGTCTACCAAGTCAAATGCTGCCGAGAGATCAAGTGCTACCGCCACCGAGATGTCACCACGATCACGAGCTACATGTAGTGCGTTAGTGAAAGCAAGCAGAACTGTCTCAACACTATGGCCCTGGCGGAATCCGGACTGACGAGGGTGGAGGTAGTTAGTGGAGTCGAGATGGTGTGAAAGTTGAGCAAAGAAAAATGTTGAAAAAGAAAAAGCAATAACCATAATGCAGTTTATAACAAAATAAAAAATGAGTTATAATTTAGTTTTATAAACTGTGCTGTAGTTCTCACTCTTTTAGTTCCTCGGTGTGCAGACATCTTGCATTTCCCCCATATAATCTAATCAGCTTTTTGGTTTGGTTCAGTCCCTGATTGGAGTTTTGAAAAAGCCCCGGCCCCTCTACAGGGAGGGGGGGCACGCCATCTCATCCTTCGCCTCTGGCAGCAGATTGCCTCGGGCCGCCCCTGATCCCTCCGCTTTCATCGAGCACTTCTGCTTGGCTGTCCTTGCTCAAATGGACACAGACTATGTCTCAGATATTAAAAGCTATTGTGCCGCCTTTCCGCCCAGTGGAGTTGTAGCTTTGGTATGTCCCACTTGTCTGGACTGGTCTAGCAGGATGATATGGAAGGAGACATTTTACTTACCAGATAATGTCTTTTCCTTGAATCCTGCTAGACCACTGTCCAGGACCCACCCCTGGAACCTGTTCTGGTCAGCTGTACTCTGTGGTTGGCCCTGCAGGCTCATAACCTTTTGGCAAGCCTCCTGTTGAGACTGATCCTGTACATAGTTATGCTGCTTGTTCTTTGGATCATTGTAATCTTCGCTGAAGTGTTCTGAGGTCAGCTATTCCTGACCATATGCTTGGGTATGGATACTGGTTTTTGACTCTAGTGGCACCATCTGTAAATGGCATGAGATGTCATAAGAAGCTTCTGGCAGTTTCTCTGTCTCCACATCTGCTGGTAGGGGAACACAACCATTTTATCTGGACTGGTCTAGCAGGACTCTAGAAAAGAACATTATCTAGTAAGTAAAATGTCACCTTTTGTTCAATAGACAACCAAGAAAGCCTTTGAAATAGAGCATTTGTGTGCTTCTACATCTGATTGCATAGCAAGGTTTTGTGTAATTTGACATCTAAATTAAGCATGCATTCAGAAAACAGATAATTTCACTTCTGAAAAATTCTAAAATAAGTTCCTGTCTTGGCCATCCATGGATGATAACATTGCCTGTACACCACAGAGACTCTGCTGCATTATCCCAGTTTAATTGTGGAAATGAGCAGTAACTTCTTGGGCTTCTCATTGCACAGTGCTTTTGTTTTTATGATTGTGAGACTAATGCACCAAATGGTTATGATAGAAGTGTAATTTTATTCCGTTTATTGTAGAAAGGAAGACTTACTCCTTCTTCCTTGTTTTGCAGCTTATGCTTCCAGACGGCATCACTGTAGAGGTTATTGTGGTTAATGTAGTTAATGCAGGACACATGTTTGTTCAACAGCACACACACCCCACATTTCATGCTTTGCGCAGTTTGGACCAACAGATGTATCTGTGTTATTCTCAACCTGGAATTCCAACCTTGCCAACACCGGTAGAAGGTAAGTACCATTGTTATAATTTGTTGAGGCCTCTTTGCATGGAGATTGGATGATGGAGCGAATCTTTTTCACCTGCATGATCAGAACGCAAAGATAAGAAATACTGTGCTAAGGTGGTCACCAGAGTATATATCTTACATTGTGCTTCCTTTTTGTGCCTCTGGATTCAATCAAGCAATGATAAATAAGGCTATGAGTTGTGCTTTTCTGTAGTATGCCTTAAAAACTAATATATTGGGCTTCAAGCAGCCTCAGTAAGTCGAAGAATGTATTCATGCTGAGTCAGCTTTAAGTGTTGTCTGTTATGTGTTTCTCTAGATCTGGCATAATCTTGAAACTGGACGAGTAGTCACACAGGTTTTTCTTCAGACCTGTGATTATATTTTTTTTTCTCATCATAGAATATATTTCAAACCATTTTCCCAATATATAGATGCAGCTTGAGTCAAAATAACAGTGCACCTGTTCCTGCTTTTCCTCCCATTAGGTTTTTATGAAGTCTGGGAGGGTACCCTATATTCCTAATCGTCTCTCCGGGCCAGTCCAGGACATTTGGGTGGTCAATCCACTCCAGCAGCTGGGGACTGAATACTGAACGTTTTTTCCTGACAGCTTACCCAGCTCCCCCTGGTGTCAGAGAATCAGTCTTTCAGTCCTCAGCAGCTGGATAGGACGTTGATTTCACCAGCTCCCCAGAGAGACGAATTGGTTATGTTAGCTTAGGAGACAATTTCCAGGAAAAGTAATAATACTTAATTGCATAAAGCAAGGAAGGAGAACCAGGGCAAAGCTATTGGTTTGAATCGGGCTGGAAAAGCAAAAACAAACAGGAGAGCATAACACTGTTTGCCCTTCTCCATGGCTGAGTTCTCTGTCCTAGCAGGGCAGTTCTTCAGCAGTAAAAAAGCCCCGGTTCTCCTGCCGGCGCTGGGACCGGCTGGTGGAGGCAGAGCCTGTCTCCTTGAGAGTTTGCAGCCCGCAGCGTTGGAAATAGGCCTGGGAGCCCCAGGATCCTTTTCCTTCTCCCCCGAAGGCAGTCTCTCACTAGCTCCCGCTAGCAGCGGCGCAGCGTGTCCGGGGGTTTTGTGTTCCCGAGGGGCACGGTAGGTGAGCTTCCGAGCAGTCATAGCTACTCCGCGGGGGGTTTTCGCGACTTACTGATGTTTGGCGTTGCGGTTTCTGTGGAGACGTTTAGCTGTTAGTCGGGTGCTTAGCTACCTGCGTTGCCTCGGAGTTCCGGTTTCAGCGGTTTGGCGAGCCGCAAGTTCTTCGGTGTTTGTCTCTGGGGCAGCCTTGTTTTTGATCTGGGCTAGCATTTTCTTTGGTCAGTTAATGGAGGGCAAGGTAACAGAGGAGGCTGGGGCTCTGTGTCTCAGCTCTTCAGAAAGAGTAGGAACGGCGGCCATTTTGTTTGAGCCGGCCGGCTCTCCCGCGCTGCAGGGGAAGCCTCAGAAAAAGAAATCTAAGTCACGGAGAGCTCCTTCTCCGGTGGAATTGAAGCAGCAGGCTTCCCCTTCCTTGCTCCAGTCTTTCGGTACCACCTTCTCCCCCAAATTTATTTTATCAATGCATAATGCCTTTTTGTTAAAAAGGGATCAGTTGTCTCATAGTTCTGCCCCAGACAGCCTGTTTGGCTCCCCGCCGGTGGCACAGACGGTGGCAGACCCGGGAGAAGGCAGCTCTTCGGGGGATAAGGGTTTGGAAGCAGCATTGGAGGCTGGTGTGCTTCCTCCTGCATTGTCCCAAGTAGCTGAGGAGGGCGAGATTCTCTCAGACTCAGGATTTGACACCTGGCCAGGGGAACTGGAAGAAGGTGAATTGGGACCAGGTGAAGACCCAAATGTATTTAGGGTTTTTCGTAAAGAACTGGGAGCGTTGATTTCTCAGTCGTTATCGGCTCTTAATATAGTGCTTCCGGCTGTGCAGCAGGAGCCGCTTGAAGATCCCTTGTTGCAGGGATTTCGTGCGGAGCAAAGATGTTTTCCGATTCATCGGGTTATTAAGCAAATGATTGAGTCGGAATGGGAGTGTCCAGAAGCGTCCTTAAGGGGTGGGCGCGCTATGGCTCGCCTTTACCCCATGCCCCAGGAAGAGCAGGATTTATTGCGTATGCCTAAGGTGGATGCGTTTGTTTCGGCGGTTACTAAGAAGACCACCATTCCCGTGGAAGGTGCGGCTGCTCTTAAGGATTTGCAGGATCGTAGGTTGGAAGCGCTGCTGAAGCAGACATTTGATTCCAGTGCCTTGGCTTTGCAGGCGTCAGTTTGTGGTGCCTATGTGTCCCGAGCCTCTATCCGTTGGCTCCAGGGAGACCAGAGTCCGGATAAAGTGGAGAATGCCTCAGACGGTGCCAAGTTGGAGTCGGCGGCGGCCTATTTAGCGGATCTCTGCTATGATTTGGTGCGTATCTCCGCAAAGTCCATGGCGTCGGTAATTGCGGCCAGGCGTTTCCTATGGCTACGGAATTGGGTGGCCGATGCGTCTTCTAAGGCGCATCTCAGTAAGCTTCCGTATAAGGGCAAGTTGCTTTTCGGGGAAGCATTGGAGAAAATAGTTAAGGATTTGGGGGACTCCAAAGGCGGGTGTCTCCCCGAGGACTGTCCGCCTCCCCAAGGATCGTCCGCGGGCGCCAAAGTTGTCTTCGGTGCAGAGGGGTCACGGCAGAGATTTTCGTAGATTCCGCGGATCCCGTTTCTCCCCTTATCAGCGGGGCCGTTTTGTGGCACGGGGGCAGTCCTTTCGGGGAGCCCGTTCCTTCAATAGGAGTTTCTTTAACTCCCAGCAAGCCACCGTTAAAAAGCCGCAATGAAGGGAGGCCGGTCCAGGTGGAGATTCCGGTAGGGGGACGATTACACCAGTTTCTCTCCGCCTGGGCCAGCATAACTACGGACCAGTGGGTTCTCGAGATTGTCCGGGACGGGTATGCGCTGGAGTTTGCGCAGCCTCTGCCGGACGCCTTTGTTCGTTCGTCGTGTGGTCCCCAGTTGAAGCGGGAGGCAGTCCACAAAACTTTGCTCCGCTTGTTGCGCCTTCAAGCAGTGGTTCCCGTTCCCCTCGACCAGTACGGCTCAGGTCGATACTCAATTTATTTTGTGGTTTATTTTATTTATTTATTTATTACAGTTTCTTATATACCGCGCTATTTAGAATCAGCGCGGTTTACATCATAACAAAACGACCATTACGACAAACTGTCAGGTTTTACATTGAACAGGAGTACAAACTTGGATAACTGGGTTAACTATATACATAATCTATCTACACTGCAGTGTGCGGGCATTTCTAGATTGGGTTCCCAAGAAAGAAGGCTCTTTTCGTCCTATCCTGGATCTCAAACACGTGAATCGGACTTTGCGGGTGCCGCATTTCCGAATGGAAACTTTACGTTCCGTCATCAGGTCCGTCAGACAGGGCGACGTGCTTACATCCATAGATCTGACAGAGGCCTATTTGCACATTCCCATCAGGAAAGAGCATCAGAAGTTCTTGCGTTTTGCAGTTCCCATGGGTCATTTTCAGTTCCGAGCATTGCCTTTTGGCCTCACGACGGCGCCTCGGACATTCACCAAGGTGATGGTGGCGGCGGCGGCGTTGCGAAAGGAAGGGATTCAAGTCCATCCCTACCTCGACGACTGGCTCATTCGAGCGCCGTCTCGGACGGAGTCGCTCGCTGCCACGGCACGTGTGGTGGACTTCCTCGAGCAGTTAGGCTGGGTCATCAACCACGCGAAGAGTCATTTGAAGCCGGCCATGCGGTTAACTTATCTCGGAGCTCTCTTCGACACAGAGATAGGGTCTGTGTTTCTTCCGCAGGACAGAGTATGAAAGATTTTTGCCCATGTGTCGGCTTTTCTGTGCCTAAAGGCTCCGACGGCCTGGAGGTATCTACAGTTGTTAGGATCGATGGCAGCGGCCTTGGATCTGGTGCCGTGGGCCAGGGCCCGTATGCGACCGCTGCAGCAGGCGTTGCTGTCTCGGTGGTCACCACAGGATCATCCGCTTTCCCGGAGATTGTCTACAGTGGTGGCTGGTCCCCGACCATTTGACAGCGGGAGTTCCGCTGGATTTGCCGGATTGGACTCTTCTCACGACGGATGCGAGTCTCTCCGGATGGGTGGCTCATTGTTTGTCGCGGATAGCTCAAGGAGAGTGGTCGACGGAAGAGAGAACTTGGTCGATAAATCGGTTGGAACTGAGAGCAGTGCGCTTGGCACTCTTGGACTTTGTCGAGCTACTCGAGGGGAAGGCCGTCCGGGTGTTCTCCGACAATCGGGTGACCGTGTCGTACATAAACAGGCAGGGGGGCACCGGCAGTGCTCCATTGTTGGAAGAAAGTCAACTTTTGTTTCACTGGGCAGAACTCCATCTCGTAGCGCTTTCCGCAGCCCATGTGGCAGCAAGGACAATGTTCAAGCCGATTATCTCAGTCGTCATCTCCTGGATCCCGGGGAATGGGAGTTGGGCGATATTTCAGGAGATTTCTCAGCGTTGGGGCCAGCCAGTGATGGACCTCCATGGCCACCCAAGCCAACGCGAAGGCGGCGCAGTTCTGCAGCAGGCGCAGGGAGCACATGTCCGAGGGTCTCGACGGCCTGGTGAAACCTTGGCCGAGGGACCAGCTGCTCTACGTGTTCCCTCCGTGGCTGCTCTTGGGGCGAGTGGTGCAGCGGATTGCGAGTCACCGGGGGACAGTGGTTCTTGTGGCTCCGTATTGGCCCAGATATCCTTGGTATGCCGATCTGGTGAGGCTTCTCGTCGCTCCTCCCTGGCGGCTGCCAGTTCGGTTCGATCTGTTGCGACAAGGTCCCGTGTTGATGCCGCAGGTGGATCAGTTCTTGCTTACGGCTTGGCTCTTGAAAGGGAGCGATTGCGCCAGAAGGGCTACTCGGGGGCAGTGATAGCCACCTTGTTGCAGTCCAGGAGACGATCCACTTCCTTAGCATATATTCGGGACTGGCGCGTTTTTGAGGCCTGGTGTAGCAATCGTCACATTAGGCCCTGGGGGGCGCTCCTGACCGACATATTAGGTTTTCTTCAGGCAGGGCTTGACAAGTCTTGCAGTTAGCACGCTGAGGGTGCAGCTGGCGGCTCTGGCCTGCTACAGAGGAAAGGTGCAAGGGGCTCCTCTTTCTACACATCCCGATGTAATACAATTTCTGAGAGCGGCCAAGAACATCCGACCTCCGCTGCGACCTGTGGTCCCGCCGTGGGACCTGAATTTGGTCTTACAAGCTTTGACAGAACCGCCCTTCGTGCCGGCGTCTTTGGGACGTGTTCGAGAGTTGTCCTGGAAGACTGCCTTTCTGGTGGACTTGTGTTCGGCTAGGCGGATTTCCGATCTACAGGCTCTGTCATGCAAGGAGCCTTATCTTCATTTTTCGCAGGAAAAGGTGGTGTTGCGGCCGGTGCTGATTTTTCTACCCAAGGTGATTTCCAGTTTTCACGTGAACCAGGTGGTCTCCCTTCCCACTTTTTACGATTCGGATCAGGCGCTTCGGCGGCTGGATCTAGGTCGGGTGTTGCGTGTCTATCTGAAGAAAACGGACTCTTTTCGGCGATCGGATCGGTAGTTTGTCCTCCTATGGGGATCCGGCTAGAGGAAAGGCTGCTACTAAGGCTTCTATCGCTCGGTGGGTAAAGCATGCCATACGGGCGGCCTATGAGGCCAGGGGCAAGCCTGTTCCGCTGGGACTCGGAGCGCATTCCACCAGAGGCCAAGCTGCTTCCTGGGTGGAGTATGCTTTGGTACCGCCGGTGGATATCTGTCGAGCTGCGTCGTGGTCGTCGTTGCATACATTCGCAAAACATTATCTCTTGGATGTTCAGGCCAGGGCGGATGCTAGTGTTGGGGCCTCAGCGATCGTTGTGGGGCTCGCAGGACCCTCCCAGATTTAGGTACTGCTTTGGTACTGCCCAAATGTCCTGGACTGGCCCGGAGAGACGATTAGGAAGAAGAAATTAGGCCTTACCTGCTAATTGTCTTTCCTTGAGTACTCGCCGGGCCAGTCCAGGGCCCTCCCCAGTTTTTCTGCGAGCTTCAGAGGAGTGCAGCCTCGGCGTGTGTGTTGGCAGATTTCGCAGGGGTTGGCCAGATCAAAGTGCTCCGTTGGAAATGGATCCTGGGGGGAGGGAGAGTAGGAGTTCCTTTTTCAAAATACAGGAGTTCTTCCCTGAGACGGAGGAAAAAAAAAAAAAGGGAGGTGCGTGCAGAATGGGAGGAGCATAGGGAATGACATTAACCGTGTATTCTGGTTCTTCTTTATGCTGTATGTTCTACGGACGGCTAGTCCGACAATTAGTGTTTGTTTTGTTTGTTTTTTTGGTTCCAGTACTAGTTGAGTTTGCTGCTTTGTTACCGTAAGACTGATTCTCTGACACCAGGGGGAGCTGGGTAAGCTGTCAGGAAAAACCGTTCAGTATTCAGTCCCCAGCTGCTGGAGCGGATTGACCACCCAAATGTCCTGGACTGGCCCGGAGAGTACTCAAGGAAAGACAATTAGCGGGTAAGGCCTAATTTCTTCTTGCTATTTAAGAGGAGGGTGCTGTAAGAGAGGCTTTGCTTGCAGACTCAAAGAAGCTCAATAACTTAGCCTGCTATTAATTGAGGGAGGGCAAAGTGAATAAGGAAGACACATTTCTATATTAACCTTTTCCATGAGAAGTCTACAGTAACTTGAGTTATATATTCTTGTCTTCTATTTTTGTCAAGTTTATAATGTTGTGTAACTCTTACTAGCTTTTTTTTTTAATGACACACTTTTAGAAAATGCAGGCTGTAAGACATGGAACTTGATTTTAAAAAGATAATTGTCACTTTATTAGTTATATGTATACATAACGGTGAGCTCAAATATTAAACTATAAGAACTCCTGCCCCAAAGAATTTAATGAGGGTAAAGTGGCTTGTTCAAAGTTTTACTTTTAGTAATGGGATTTTATGTTGGTCTTCTAGAATTTCACAGTTCTGTGCTGACCGCTAGGTTGCACTGCTACAAGAGTAAGTTATGGATGATGGCTGGAGTTTTCATGTATTACTATAACACCTCTTTTAGCAAGAGTATGCTAGTGACTGTAATGTACACACTTCACTCCAAAGTGCTAGCTTCAGTTGTTTCAATTAATTGTGCATAATACTTCCTTTTTAGTTGGTGTTATTTGTGCTGCACCTGGTGTGGATGGGGCTTGGTGGAGGGCTCAGGTTGTTGCCTACCACAAAGATGACAATGAAGTTGAAATCAGATATGTGGACTATGGTGGATATGAGAGAGTCAAAGTCGAAATTCTCAGACAAATCAGGTTTGTAGAGGTTTTTTTTTAGTTTTTGTTAAGATAGTCAATGATTATCTATGTAGCAGTGGAAGCATCAGGTATCCAATAGATAATAACCATTAAGTAAAAGAAGGCGAGTTGGGGGGAAGAGTTCAGCTTAGGGGGAAAGAAGGTAAAGCCTTGCACAAAGTAGTTGAGCAGTAGGACTTCTTGCTGGAGTGATGGATTTAAATCAGTATAGTGGTGCTTTGGGATCCAATATGCCCTGCCAGCAATAATGTAAATGTATGGGGGGGCGGGGGGGTAACTAGTTGTAAAGTTAATCTAGACGCTTCCATGAAGTGTGTTTGAGAGATCGATTGGTTATAACTTTTTTTTCTAATGATGCCCAGAGAGAGATCCCAGCTGTGAACTCAAGACTGTTTCTGTACTAAATTTTAATGTTGCACATCAAGCCAGCTGGATCCCATTATTCCTAAATTACTTCATAGTGGAGCATTTATGCCTGATATTTTTATATTTTAGGAACTAAGAACTATCGCACAAAAATGTAATTTTACTCTGAGTGAAATGTTTTAATTGATGAAGTGTAGTTTGTGTACTACGTATAACTTGAAAATTTTAACCATACGATTGGCACGATGTGTCCCATTTTGCTATTATACTAACGAACACAAAGCTTCTATTGCAGTCTCTGTTGAGCATGCTCTCTAATGAGCAGTGCCTCAGTCCTCCTTGTAGTCTCCATAACTCATTATGGAAGTATGTGCTCATTTTGAAAATATATGATCATGTCTTGGGGGTCTTATTTAGACTTCTTTTAGGGAGGGTGTCCTAATATGTTTTTAACTAAAATGAAATTTCTTCTTAACCAAGAAAACTTTGTAAGAAGCATTCAAGAAAAACTTTTTTTTCTTTCTCAGGTCTGATTTTGTAACTCTGCCTTTTCAAGGAGCAGAGATTTTATTGGATAATGTGATACCTCTACCAGGTAATAAATTTCTTAATTCACCAGTTTTCTTCTAGCATATATTTTCTCCGGAGAAATGCAGTGGGATATAATCACACTCGATGGTGAAATCCCCAGACTGAGCCTTGAGCGGGTCTCCCACAGCTCAGAGAGAAGTTTTGTTGTTTGACTGAGCATGTGTGCCTGCTTCCTGCCTGCTGAGAGAATCGGTTTTTTTCTATCACTGCAGAAGCCTGCACGGATCTCCCTTGCCATTTTTGCCTGCATGTTTACCTTTATTTTGCGGTTTTTGGCACACATCTCACTTGGTTTTCACACTGGGTCGTTTCTGCTATTTATTTATTTAACAATTTTTATATATATACTGCCTTATCATTGAATCAAAGCGGTTTACAATACAACTCACACTCTTAGAGAAATTATTATGTTTTCTTTTAGCCGTGTGATTTTTAAGCCGTCAGGAAGAGAAAAAATAAACATTTCTGCCTGCACCTTCCCTCAGGCAGCTGGAAGAAAAATAGGCCAGACTGCGGTAAAGTGCTTTATGAGCTGCAGTCTTCACCGGCTGACAGGAAAAAGTGCAGTTTCAGTCATTAAGTCACAGGGAGCTGTTTTTCAACTGTTTTAGAGTCAGATCTTGCTTGGTGTTACCACCTCTGCGGGGCCAGCTCTTTCCCTTTACCAGAGCTAGACCAGGCTCTACTTTGGGCTGTACAAGGTCAGTGTTCTCTCCCTTTACTAGAGTTAGATCAGGCTTGGCTTTCGCCTCTGCAGGGTCGGCGCTCTCATTTTACCAGAGCTTGGCCAGGCTCGGCTTACCGCATCTGAGGCCAGCTCTGATGTCAGATTCATCTTGCTCCCTCCTCCCATCAAGCCAGCCTGGGGGGGGGGAGGGTCTGTGAAAGCAGCTGCAGCACAGGTATTGACACCTCCGGTCTCGGCTGCGGGGTCTGGGGCTCCCCTGTGAAGTGGCAGCTGACCTGCCGCTTCAGCACTATGGCAGTCTTTACAACGTGCATGCACTGATGGCCTGCCAATCCTGCCCCCTCCAACAGGAAGTTGCATTTGAGGGCAGCAGGACGTGCATGCATACTTTCTCCGGTCTTCACATATGGTTGACGTCTGCACCGACAGAGCCCTTGTGGAAGCATCCCCCGAGTTTTCAAAGAAAGCCTTTGGGAGATGCCACCATGCATGCATGGTCCCCTTCCTGCCCAAGGGTGTCATCTTGCTCAGTCTCCTTTTTTTGCAGAGCCCTTCAGACATTCGTCTGGCTTGTCCCTGGAAAAAGTTGATTTTTTTCTCTCCGAGTTTCATACTCGCCTCTGGTACCGCACCAGTACTCTTACCACCACCCGACCTCGCTGCCTCGGTGTCAAGTTCAGGTCTATTTTTGTAGTTTTCGTTCTTTAATTTTCTGGTGTCTTCATGCCTTTTTTCCCATTTGGCAGCCTGGCGAGTCTTCGACCTCACAGGGGTACTTTTTTCCCCCATGACTACCAGTGGCTTTAAGAAGTGTGATCGGTACTCAAAAATTGTCTTTGACCGACACACACAACTGCTGTCTCCGCTGCCTCGGACTGGACCACGACCCGGCATCATGCGGTCTTTGCAAGTGGATGTCCAGCAAGGCCCTTAAGAGCTGCCAGCAGCAGCACGATATGTTTTTTATCGATGGACTACAAGTGGTAGACGGAAAATGAGGAGTCCCCCAACAACTGTTGCCACCACAACATCCCATCAGTCTCTCCTGTCTCAGAGCCTCGATGGTGGTCCCCACCGGAGGATATGAGCTTCCTTGACTATGTCAAAGGCCCTAGCATTCCCTATGGAGTCGGAGGAGGACCCTCGGGCAGATGAGTTGGAAATCCTCCAGTACGAGGCCCCTCTGAGGGAATCGCTCACGGTGCCCATACCACCTCCCATACTGGAACGGCTGATGCTCCACATGTGGGAGACACTGGTTTCTGCCGAGTATCGAGTCCGCCAGAGCCCAGGCTTCCAAAAATCAAGGCTGCTGCATAACTCTATGGTGGTGGAGTCGGCCATGTGTCGGCTGAAAAGCCAGAAGATGCACTCCTCTGTGCCCCTCGGCAGGGAGGCCGCACCTTGGATGCCCTTGGCAGAAAGTGTTACCAGGGCTCGATGCTCATTGGCCGCATCCAGGCCTACCAGCTGTACATGGGCATGTACCTGAGAGACCTGTGAAGGAACTTGCCGGCTTCTCAGCTGGTCTCTTTGAGGAATCCCTGCAGCGGTTCAAGAACCTGGCCAAGGCAGTCCGTGAGTGCTCCAAGTTCATGTCTCAGGTGGCCTATGATGGGTTTGAGTTGGAGGCTCGAGTAGTGGCAGGCGAGCATCAGTGCACAGCACCAAACTTGGCTACAGTCGTCCAACCTCGAGCGGTGGGTTCAGGACAAATTGGTCGATGTCCCATGCCAAGGAGAGAACCTCTTTGGCAAACCCATGACTGACCAAGGCCATCGAGTTGGAGACAAGAGTTCATGATGAGGACCAGACTCTCAAAAACGTCCGCTGTCCCTCCCCGACGGAAGGGCTCGGACAAAAAGTCCTTCTACCCGAGGAAAGGCTGCTTACAGAAACTACCCACCTTTTCAGGGCTCCCCAACAGAGTCAGTAGGCCAAGGGACATGGGAATGGCCCACGTAAGCAGAAGGCTCCAAAACCACAGGCACCGGCTCTGGTCCAGCCAGGGAGGAGTTTTTGACTCCTTGAGCATAATCTCTCTACCCTAAGGAGATCAGCAGCCCATAGGGAGACGTTTGGCCTACTATGCCCAGAGGTGGTTGACCATGACCACAGACTCCTGGGCACTCTGGGTGGTCAGGGAGGGTTGCCTCCTCCACCTGACTCAGACACCTCCCCCTTATTTTCCGGGAGAGCCCCTCAGGTCTCCCCTCTACTGGGACCTTCTACTGGAGGAGTTGGCAGGTCTTGAGGACAAAGCGGTTGAACCAGTGCCCCACTATCTTGAGGGCAAGGGGTTCTACTCCAGGTACTACTTCATACCAAAAAGAACAGGATGCCTATGCCCACATCCTCATTCACCCCAACCACAGGCAGTACTTGCGGTTCATAGTGGGGAGCAGGCACTATCAGTACAGGGTGCTCCCTTTCAGCTTGGCTTCTGCCCCAAGGGTCTTCACAAAATGCCTGGCAGTCGTGGATGCTTTCCTCCGCCTCCAGGGGGTCTTTGTCTTCCTCTACCTGGACGACTGGCTCATAAAGGGAGGCGCAGCCTCAGAAGTGCAGCAGGCCACGCACGTACCATCCAGGTTCTGCAATACTTGGGGTAGTTTATTACAAAACCCAAGTCTCAACTCCTCCTGACACAATGTCTGGAGTTCATCGGGGTAAAGCTGGACACACTCCAGTCAAAGGCCTTCATGCCCAGAGACTGTCTTGGGACTCTGGCACGGGACATACAGTACCGTCCCTCTGTGTCCGCTCGACTTCTGTGCCTTCTCGGGTACATGGCCTCCACGGTCCACATCACCCCAGATGCTGGCCTCCACGGTCCACATCAGCCCAGACGCTGGCCTCCACATGAGGGTGGCGCAGTGGTGTCTCCAGGACCAGTGGACTTAAGCCATGGGGCACCTCCGCGACAGAGTCTTAATAACCCGCCAACTGGCGGACTCTCTGGTCTGGTTGCAGTCTCTTCAGTATCTGGAGGCTGGCATGCCTTTTCAGGCCCTGAGCCCCATAAAGGTCCTCACCACCGACGCCTCCCTGCTCAACTGGGGAGCCCACTATGGGGAGCTCCGCATCCAGGGCAGCTGGTCAGCAGTCGAGAGTACCCAGTAGATCAATCTCCTGGAGCTGTGGGCGATATGCTTAGCCTTGTGAGCGTTTTGCCACTACCTGCGTCGCCAGTATATGCTGATCCAGACGGACAATCAGGTGGCGATGTTCTGTGGGAACAAAAAGGGGGGCACGGTGTCTCGTGCCCTCGGTCGGGAGGCAGTGGTCCTCTGCTCGTATGCAATCCAACAGGGTATTCTCCTGCTGGCCGACAGGCTGGGCAGAATCCTCCAGCTGCACAAGTGGCAGCTGGACCCCAAGGTGACCTACCAGCTCTTCCAGATCTGGGAGGAACCCATGATGGACCTGTTTGTCAACCCGGACAACTTCCAGTTGCCCGCTTCTGTTCTCGGCAGGCCCACCCCTCCTGGGTGGCATCAGATGCGTTCCTCGTCTAATGGTGTGAGGGCCTCATGTATGCCTTCTCTCCCATGCCACTGATTGCCAAAACCTTGTTTAGGACCCTCTGCGGCAGGACCTTGCTAATCCTGATAGCCCCTCGCTGGCCCAAGCAACCGTGATTCCTGCTGCTGCTCTGATTAATGGTGGAGACCCCTATCCCGTTGGGAACCTCTCCGGGACTCCTGTCTCAGGAAGGGGGGATGCTCTTCTGCATCCCAACTTAGGGTCCCTGTCCCAGCATGGCTGCTGAAAGGGTGATCCTAGCCCCTTTCAACCTCTCAGGTGAGGTAGAGATCCTGTTGGCCTCTCACAGGGCATCTACCAGAAAAGCCTATTCCCTCAAATAGCGCAGGTTTTCGGCCTGTTGTGCAGATCATGGGGCTGACCCGTTCTCCTGCCCAGTGAGTTTAGTGTTACAGTACCTTCTCCACCTCTCGCAGTCCAGGCTCAAGTCTAACTCCGTCTGGGTGCACCTTAGTGCCCTGGAGGCGCACCACCACCCTGTGGATGGCAGGCCCCTCTAAGTCCAGCCATTGGTGACCCGCTTTCTTAGGTGACTGCTCTTATCAAAGCCCCCGGTTCGCTCTCTGGCAACCAAATGGGACCTCAGTGTGGTGTTGGGGTAGATCACTTGCCCACCCTTTAAGCCTCTGGCTACTTCCTACCTATGCTACCTCTCTTGGAAGGTGGCATTCCTGGTTGCACTCGCCTCCGTTCACAGAGTTAGCAAGCTTCAGGCCTTAGTGGTGGAGGTGCTTTATACCTGGTTCTACAAGAACAGAGTGGTACTCTGCATGCACCCTAAATTCCTTCCGAAGGTAGTATCGTCCTTCCATCTCAACCAGTACTACCTATCTTATTTCCAAGACCTCACTCCAGTCAGGCGGAGACAGTCCACACCTTGAACTGTAAGAGGGCTTTGTCCTTCTATATCCAACGCACTCAGGGCCTCCTCAAAGCTACTCGGCTTTTCATCTCCTACGACCAGACTAGGCTGGGGGAGGCAGTGACCAAGCTAACACTGTCCACCAGGGTAGCAGACTATCACCCTCGCCTAAGATCAGGCAGGGCTTTCGCTGGAAGGCCGCATCACGGTGCACTGTGTCAGGGCCATGGCGGCCTCTCTGGCAAATTTGCATTCTGTCCCAATGGTGGACATCTGCTGGTCTTCAGTCCATACCTTTGCTGCTCTTTACTGCCTGGAAAGAGAGTCCCGACGGGACAGTGCCTTTGGCAGGCTGTGCTCCATAATCTGTTTGGGGTTTAGGCAATTCCTACTCTGACCTTTCTGTGTTCAGGCTACCGGAGTGCTGGTTTCATTGAACACAGGGGTCCTACTGTGGTCTCTGGATACGGACTAAATTGCTGCTGCTCACGGCTCCCCTTTTGGGCGACTGTGTTTTTTTGCTATGGGCTTTCGGTAGCCTGTAGCTGGGGAGTCCCATATGTTAGGACTGACTTCCTGCTTGTTCCCGGATAAAGCATAATTACTCACCTATAACAGGTGTTCTCCGGGAACAGCAGGAATCAGCCCTCACAACCCTCCCTCCCTCTTGGAGTTGCTCCTTTACCATGTTTTATTTTTGACATTTTTTAGCTGTCATCTGACTGAGCAAGATGGCACCCTTGGTCAGGGAGGGGACCATGCATGTATGGTTGCATCTCCCAAAGGCTTTCTTTGAAAGCTGGGGGGATGCTTCCACGAGGGCTCCGTCAGTGCTGATGTCACCCATATGTGAGGACTGATTCCAGCTGTCCCCGGAGAACACCTTTTATAGGTGAGTAACTACTCTTTAAGGCCTGATGCAGCACTGAAGGGGCAGCTCAGCTGCTGCTTCAGTGCAAGTAGGGATTGCTATGCTGCCCCCGCCCCCAGGCGAGAAGATGGATGCCGGGGGTGGGGGGTGGCTGTGGCATGAAGGGTCTGTCTAGATGGCAGAAACCCTTGGGCCGGCACTGGTCATGGCCCCAGTAGAGCTTGGGCAGGTATCTCCAGAGCATATCTAAGGGAACTCTTCTAGAATTTCCTATGTGGAGGGGATAAAGGGATGTCCTCTCTGCCAATGGGTAGTACCCCTCCCCCTCTTGAATGGACTCTACTACGTTGGCTACCTCCTCGGCAACTCTGAGGGACATGCCTATCTGGTTAAAAAAAAAAAAAAAGCTAAAGCTAAGCAGCTCCCTTGCCAGTGCAGTTGGGTAAGCACCTTACAAAGCTTTCCATGCCTGACAGCCCTCCCCCTTACCCTTACAGGTTGGGCGTCACAGGCTCCTCAATCAACTTTTATTTCTCTGTTCTAGAAGTTTCTCCAAGATAGTTCTGCTCTTTTGCAGACCTCTCCTTATGCTGTTTCTCTTGAACACACTCATCTGCAGCATTAGCAACCGCAAACAAGTAATTATGCTTGTGTTTCTCGATATAGTTGCCACTTTTGACAGCATCTGCCACAAATCTCTCATTTCCAGACTTCAACAAAATTGGCCTACGAGGTACTGTATTACATTGGTTTAAATCTTATCTTACAAATCGCACATAACAGGTCCTGATTGGTTCAGCAACCTCCTCTATCTTCAACCAGATCCAGGGTGTTCCTCAAGACTGCTCCCTCTCTGCCCTCCTTTTTAACCTTTATATTCAACCCATTTCAAACATCCTCAGGAAATATAAAGTACATTCCTGATCGCCTCTCCGGGCCAGTCCAGGAACAAGAGGGTTGCCCATCTTCAGCAACTGAGGACTGAAATCTGAAGTTTTGCAGACCTGGTATCTGGCTCCCCCTGCTGGTCGTACTTCAGTCTTTTCAGTCCTCAGCAGCTGGAAGGGACATTCCTGGCTTGCTCCCTTTGGAAGACTTTGTTTTTATTTCTTTGGCTATTTTTTTCAGCAGTTTTTCTGGGTAGAGCCCTAGCAGGGTTCTTCACTCCCCCCCCCCCCCCCTCCGGTTACAAACACGGAGCTATTCTCACAGATCTGTGGTTGCAGATGCTAACGGAGCTGATAGAGGCAGAGCCTGTCTTTTTAGTCAGCTCCGGTCATCGAGGGAGGGAGCAGTGCAGTGCTGGGAGCCCCAGATACTTTCCTGCTGCCTTCGGCGATTTCGGTTACTTTCCCACTAGCAGTGGGAGTGAGTGCCAAATCTAGTTCTAGCAGCGCAGAGCCTTTTCTTGGTGTGCAGGTATGTTTTAAGTTTTATTAAGCTTGTCGGGGCAGCGTGTTTTCTCGGCGGTTGCTGTATGGTCAGACAGGCAGTTCTTTTCAGCGCGGCAGAGGGCTCCGTGCCGGTTTTCGTTGCGGTTTTTCGCTGCGGGGTTTTTTCCTTGCTAAGGGCTTCTTGTTTCTTTGCTGGGTTGGCTTCAAAGGCTGTTTTAGGATCTTTCTGGGGATACCGATCATGGAGGGTGCCTCGGAAGGACGCCCTCAGGGCAGTTCAGTTTTGGCGGGAATGGCAGCCATTACTTAAGCAGCTCAAGTGATTTTACCAGCTCAAGAGAAACCTGCAAAAAAGAGAGCCAAATACAAACGCCAGGGACAGGTGGAGGATGCTCCTCCACAGGCTCTGTCTGATATTCCTCAGGGTTTGCAGTCTGTGTTTTCTGCTAATTTTATTTTGGCTCTTCATCAGGCTTATTGTATAAAGTGGCAGCAGGCCCAACACAAGCCCTCTGCTCCGGTGGCTGAGCATGCTGTAGACTCTCTGCCTTCTCTGTCAGATCCGGGCGAGGGTTCATCTAAAGTAGTCCAAATAGCGGCAGTTAGTGCGGACAAGTCTAATCAGAACTTCTCGGAGCTCCAAGGAGTGGAGGAAGGAGAACTCCTATCTGACTCAGGTTTGGAGTGGGCTACTGACTTAGATGAAGCGGAGATGGGAGCTGGTGAGGATCCCAACACGTTTCGTGTCTTTAGGAAGGAGGAATTGGGGGCGCTCATTGCCCAGACTTTGCCTTGAATATTGCGTTGCCAGCGGCTCCGGAGGAACCTTTGGAGGATCCCCTTCTGCAAGGGTTTAAAACAGAGCAAAGGTGTTTCCCAGTGCACAGAGTCATGAAGCAGATGGTGGAATCTGAGTGGGAATGCCCGGAGGCTTCGTTGAGAGGAGCGCGGGCTATTGGCCGCTTGTATCCTTTGCCGCAGGAGGAGCTAGAGTTATTAAAGATGCCTAAGGTGGATGCCTTGGTACGGCGGTCACCAAGAAAACCACCATTCCGGTAAAAGGCGGTGCGGCCCTCAAGGACCTGCACGATAGAAAGCTGGAGACCTTGTTAAAACAGACTTTCGAGTTATGTGCTCTATCGTTGAGAGCGGCTATATGTGGGGCGTATGTTTCCTGGGCGTCCATTCGGTGGATTCAGAGGGGCGCGCTCTCCCGCCCCGAGCAGGATGAAGGCACAAAGCTAGAGTCAGCGGCGGCTTATCTGGCCGATACATTTTACGATATGGTGCGGATTTCAGCCAAATCCATGGCAGCGGTAGTAGCAGCTTGTAGATTTCTTTGGTTGCGGAATTGGGCGGCGGACACCTCCTCCAAAGCAAGACTCAGTAAATTCCCTTATAAAGGTTAGCTGCTTTTTGGGGCAGCTTTGGAAAAGATTGTAAAGGATCTTGGGGATTCTAAAGGAGGTCGTCTTCCAGAAGACCGGCAGAAACCTCCGAAACCGACCAATTTACACAGGGGGGGCGTCTCAAGATTTTCGCAGATTCCGAGGTTCCCGGTTTACTCCCTATCAGAGGTCGCTTTTTGGCCAGGGGGCAGTCCTTTCGGGGGGCTCGAGGTTTCGGAAGAGGATACTTCGGATCCCAGCAGAATGCCACAAAAAAGCCGCAATGAAGTGAGGTTGGTCCAGGCGGATTTCCCGGTGGGGGGACGGCTTCAAGCCTTCCTGTCTGCCTGGGCCAACATAACTTCCGACCAGTGGGTCCTAGAAATCATTCGCGAGGGGTACTCCCTAGAGTTCGCTCGTCCGGTGTCCGAGGCTTTCGTGGTGTCTCCCTGCGGTTCGGCGGAAAAGTGCGGAGCGGTAGCTCAGACCCTCCGACGGTTGTTACGTCTCCAGGCGGTGGTTCCAGTTCCTCCAGATCAATTAGGATCAGGTCAGTACTCGATTTATTTTGTGGTACCCAAGGAGGGGGGTTCTTTTCGGCCTATTTTGGATCTCAAAAATGTCAACCGTTGCTTGCGGGTTCTGCACTTCCGCATGGAGACGCTACGCTCTGTCATTGGCTCAGTGCAACCGACGGAGGTGTTGACGTCCATAGACCTTATGGAGGCCTATCTTCATATCCCCATAAGGCCCGAGCATCAGAAATTTCTGCGTTTTGCGGTCCATTTGGGACATTTCCAATTCCGAGCCTTACCGTTTGGCCTGGCTACAGCGCCCCGTATCTTCACCAAGGTGATGGTAGTAGTGGCAGCGGCCTTGCGCAAAGAAGGGGTCCTCGTGCATCCTTACCTCGACGATTGGCTAATTCGAGCACCGTCCGTGGCGGAGTCCCGGACGGCCACGGCACGGGTGGTCAGCCTCCTGGAACAACTTTGTTGGGTGATCAACCAGGACAAAAGCCAATTGCAGCCGGTCATGCGTCTCCTTTACTTGGGGGCCATCTTCGATACCAAGTTAGGGGCCATTTTTCTACCAGAGAGCAGGGTGCAGAAGATCCTATGTCAAGTGAAGAGGTTCTTACGACTCAAGGCGCCAACGGCGTGGCGTTATCTGCAGCTCTTGGGCTCCATGGCGGCGGCCTTGGAGCTCGTGCCATAGGCAAGGGCCCACATGCGGCCGTTACAACAGGCCTTGCTGTCAAGATGGTCGCCTCAGGAACATCCTCTGGATTGCAGATTGCCCAGGTTACACAGTGTCTCAGTCAGTCTCCAGTGGTGGTTAGATCCCGTTAATCTGCGAGCGGGAGTTCCCTTACGTCAGCCGGACTGGGTGCTAGTCACGACCGATGCCAGCCTCGGGGGCTGGGGGGCTCATTGTCTGGGGAGCTTGGCTCAGGGAGTTTGGTCACCGGAGGTGCAGCATTGCTCTATAAACCTGTTGGAGCTCAGAGCGGTTTATTTAGCTCTTCAGGAGTTTCGCCCGCTGATACAGCACAAAGCAATGAGAGTTTTCTCGGACAATGCGGTGACAGTATCCTATATCAACCGACAAGGGGGGACAGGCAGTGCGGTGTTGCTGGAGGAAAGTCAGCAACTCATGTCCTGGGCAGAAGAGCATCTGGTGGCACTATCGGCGGCGCATGTCGCGGGTCGGGACAATGTGCAAGCAGATTTCCTCAGCCAGCATGTAGTGGATCCAGGTGAGTGGGAATTGATCGTGGCGGTGTTTCACACTTTAACTCTCCGATGGGGGCAGCCGATAATGGACCTCATGGCCACCTTCGACAATGCCAAAGCCCACAGATTTTTCAGCAGGCGCAGGGAGCGCATGTCGGAGGGTCTCGACGGCCTGTCTCAACCCTGGCCGAACAGCGGTCGTCTTTATATTTTTCCGCCGTGGCCAATGATAGGCAGGGTAGTTCGGCGGATAGCCAGTCACCGGGATCAAGTAATTCTCATTGCGCCAGATTGGCCCCGGAGAGCGTGGTATGCAGATCTGGTTTGTCTCCTCGTAGACCGCCCCTGGAGGCTGCCTTCGCGAGTGGATCTACTAGTTCAAGGTCCGCTACTCATGCCAAATGTTGATTGCTTCTCGCTTACGGCTTGGCTGTTGAGAGGGACCGACTGAGGCGTCGGGGGTATTCGCCCGCTGTCGCGTCCACTATGTTGCAGGCTCGTCGGCGGTTGATTTCCCTGGCTTATGTCCGAGTGTGGCGATTCTTTGAATCTTGGTGCGAGCAGCGGAGCGTCAGTCCGCAGAACGCCTCAGTGCCACATGTGCTGACCTTTCTGCAGGACGGGCTGGATAAAGGTTTGGCCCTCAATACCATCAGGGTTCACTTGGCGGCGATTTCCTGTTTTCGAGAGGATGTGAAGGGGGCTAGGCTGTCCGCCCTGCCAGATGTGCTTCGGTTCCTTCGGGCGTGGTTCCCCCTTGGGATTTGAATCTCATTCTGGAAGCCTTGGCGCGTCCTCCTTTTCATCCGTCTAACGACATCCCGATGCGGGAGTTTTCGTGGAAAGTAGCCTTCTTAGTGGCCCTGTGTTTGGCGAGGAGGATCTCTGATCTCCAAGCGCTTTCTTGTCGGTCTCCCTATCTTCAATTTTCGGAGGACAGGGTACTGTTGCGAACAGTTTCCTCGTTTCTCCCGAAGGTGGTTTCCAAGTTTCATATGAATCAGACTATTTCGCTCCCCACTTTTCGGATCAAGGACGGTTTGCCTATTGATGGCGTGTTAAAGAAATTGGATTTGGGTAGGTTTCTCAAGAGATACCTGAAGAGAACTAAACCGTTTCGTAGAACGGACAGGTTATTTGTACTATTTGCAGGCCCTCGAAAGGGCGAAGCAGCATCCAAGTCATCCATTGCTAGATGGGTGAAGCAAGCGATCGTGGCGGCGTATCAGGCCAAGGGGAAAGCCCCTCCAGAGGGGCTTCGAGCTCATTCTACTCGTAGCCAGGCGGCGTCCTGGGCCGAGTATGCTTTGATTCCACCTGCTGATATTTGTCGAGCGGCGACTTGGTTGTCTCTTCACACGTTCGCTAGACATTACAGGTTGGATGTTTTGGCCAGGAAGGATGCGAATGTGGGGGCTTCGGCTGTCATTGCGGGCCTTGCGGGTCCCTCCCGTGGTTAGGTACTGCTCTGGTACTTCCCTCTTGTTCCTGGACTGGCCCAGAGAGGCGATCAGGAAACAGAAATTAAGCCTTACCTGCTAATTGTCTTTCCTGGAGATCTCTCCGGGCCAGTCCAGGACCCACCCGTTCGGCATTTGTCGGTTTTCCTGGTTGCAAGGCGGTCTTGGATGGAGGATGACTTTTAGCAGTCGGGAGATGTATTTTTGCTCGGCCATCAGTATGGCCGTTTCGGTAAGGTCTGTCTATGGGGGGGTCTCTGGGGCTCCCTCGGGGAGAGGTCGTGGGGCAAGACCACGACAGCAATCAAAACAATCAAACAATACAAAGCATAATACAAGAAAAAGAAAAAGGCAATACCCATAAAAAAGGGGGAAATGTAGTAGTTCTACAATAGCTGATTTCCAATATGTTCACTGCTGTAAGGTTTGTTATGTTCTTTATTTCTATTTGTTTGATTTCTTTCTTCAACTGCTTGGACAAGGGTAGACTGAAGTACGACCAGCAGGGGGAGCCAGATACCAGGTCTGCAAAACTTCAGATTTCAGTCCTCAGTTGCTGAAGATTGACAACCCTCTTGTTCCTGGACTGGCCCGGAGAGATTAGGTAAGGCCTAATTTCTGTTTATCATCTATATGCAGATGACATAATGTTCTATTACCCAATAGATATCTCCAACCCCCTTTACCCTCAAATTCAAGAGTGTCTCAAGGACATTACTAATTGGCTCTCAGCACACAACCTACGTATCGATTTCAATAAAACAGAAATTCTATACATAACCCGGGGCTAGAGCATCTTCAGGAATGTAGTGTTCACACATGGGTATCGTCGGGACCGACGGAGCCTGCGCGGGAATGCTCCCCAGCGTCCAATAGGAAAGTTTTTGGGAGCATCCCACTGCACCTGCGTTGCTGCCTTCCCGCCTTTCCAACTCTCCCTCTTCAGTTTTCCGCGGAGCTGACTGGCAGCAAACCTGTCACCGCAGAAAGTTTTCTTTTTGTGGTCGCGTCTGCCTTCACCGCCAATGCCTGTACCGGTACCACCAGTCTTTTCTTCATTTTCTTCGTTCTTTTCTTAAAAAAAAAAAAAAAAAGAAATCTTCTTTTTGGAGGGTCTGTCCCCTCTAGGTGCCAGGCGCCATTTTGGGCACTAGGCCCTCTTTTCTTCTAAATTGGAGAAACCAACTAGTGGTTTCAAAAAATGTTCAAAGTGTAGCAGTACCATTTCCGCTACCGACACCCATGACTGATGTCTTAAATGTTTAGGTCCTGACCATTTACCATCAGAGTGTCTCCTCTGTAAAAAGATCACCAAGAGAGGGCTGCAAAACCCGGCACCCTCTTTGCTGCAGATGCGATGTCCGTTGCATCGATGTCTTCCAGGACTTCATCTTCCTCCCATGGATCTCAGGTAACTAAACCCAGGTCTTCCAAGACTGGCTGGTCCTCAAAACAGCCCCGGTGGGAGGCCCCAGCCTCCAAAGCACTAACGGGGCTCCAGGATGTTCCAGATGCTTCCACCTCGGGAGAACTCCTGGTGCCATGTTCTGATGTCGTAGCCACTTCCTCCGGTACCAACTTCCAGGCATCGGCAGGGGCTATGGATCAACGAATCCTAGCCATCGAACACAGTCTAGCGGCTCTTAGCTGCTTCGGTACCGCTTCAGACAGTTCTGCAGTCATCGGTACCAGTACCGACCGCACCTGCTTTAAGCGATGTGTTTCCCCCCATGCCGGCTCTTGAATCAATGTCCGGTATCAAGAGCCCGCTATCGAGACAGTCCGACGCCGACTTCAATTGATACCGGCGCCAAGCAATGCAAGAACACCCGGCGCGCAGATATTTTGAGTCCTCCTATTCCGATGACTCTGACTCTATCGGTAACGGGGCGATTTTACCGGAGAATCTATCTCCGTCTCCTCCAGAGGACATGTCTTTTCAGGATTTCATACGTGATGTAGCCCGAGGACCTTCAATCAGGTGACTCCTGAGAAGGAACTGAGAGCAGAAGAATTAGAAATTCTTCAATATCCGGCAGCTCCTAAAGAAGCAGCTACCCTTCCCATTCACCGAATCTTGCATGATCTCATGCTAAGGATGTGGGAAACTCCTTTAGCGGTGTCTCCACACTCTGAGACTCGATACCATGTACTAAGTTCCACAATGCCCTGGTTTTCAGAAGGCACAATTACCACACCATTCAATGGTAGTGGAATCGGCGATGCATAGGATCAAGAGTGCTAAAACACTTTCTTCCAATCTTCCAGGCCGTGAAGCGAGGACATTTTGATGCCTTTGGGCGTCGATGCTTTCAGCCAGGATCAGCTCTTACATTCTCTACATGGGAATGTTTCTCAAGGAGTTTACAAGGGATCTAGAGCTTATGGCTCCACTTCTCCCTGATGATTATAGGACAGACTTACTCACCCTGGTCAAACATGCCCAGAATGTGTCTAAGTTCATGAATCGTGCAACCTTTGATTGCTTTGAGTACATTAGCAGAACCTCTGCTATTTCCATCAGTGCACGTTGCATTGCCTGGCTTCAGGCATCAGATTCAGAACAATGGGTGCAAGATAAGCTGGGGAACATTCCTTGCGCAGGAGAAAATCTCTTTGGCAAGGATTGGTAAGACAAGACTAATCAGATTGAATCTGAAAATACAACCTTGAACAACTTAACAAAGGTTACAGCCAACCCAGCAAAGAAAAAGACAACTAAGAAACCCTTTTTCAACAAGAAAAATAAATTCTACCCATCTTACACCCAGGCTGTCCACTGTCCAGTTCGTGCTCCCCAGAAGGGGCACAACAGCCCAGATAGCAAAGGAAGGCAAATGTCCCAAGAGCTCATCCAGCTCAGCAGACTCAGCCTCCTCAGAGGCTTTGACTCCTTCCTAGAGAACTTAGTCATCCTGCTCCTAAAAGGTCCAGAACCTCTCATCATCCCCGGCAGACTTTGTCATTTTGCCAGAAGATGGCAACAAATAACATCAGAAAACTGGACTCTTTCCATTGTACGAGAGGGGTACAAACTCCATTTTCACAGTATGCCCCCTCCCACCATCACAAGACAGTTCAATTCTCAGGGCCCTACCACCACTCTCTTGTGTCAGGTGGTCACCTCACTACTTGCTCAAGGGGCAATAGAAGATGTACCCATATCCCAACAGGGCATGGGTTTCTACTCCCCTTCCTCATCCCAAAGAAAACAGGTGGATACAGGCCCATACTGGACCTCAAGAGAGTTAAACAAGTATCTGTTCCAAGAAAAATTCAAGATGTCCCTCGGAACACTTCTTCCCTACATTCAGAGTCAGGATTGGCTATGTTCTCTAGATCTAAAGGATGCATACATGCATATTGTCATCCATACCAGATCACAGGAGGTTTCTTCGATTCCTTTTTCAAGGAAGACATTACCAGTACAGGGTTCTTCCCTTCGGACTGGCTTCTGCCCCATGAGTCTTCACAAAATGCATGGCAGTAGTAGCAGCATTCCTGAGAACTCTGGGGATATTCATCTTCCCCTACTTAGACGACTGGCTCATCCTAGCATCAACAGCTCCAGAAGCCAGCTTCGCTCTCTCCCGCATGATGCAAATCCTGCAGTACTTGGGATTGGTCATAAACCTCCCAAAATCTCATCTCACCCCATCTCAGTCCCTAGAGTTCATAGGGGCTCTTCTCAACACAAGGCAGTCAAAGGCTTTTATGCCACAGCTACGTTGTCTTCAAATACTCCAGCTGGCTTCTCAAGCAGCTATGAAAACTTTGCTAACTGCTCGAGAAATGCTTCACTGCTGGGGCATATGGCAGCCACTGTCCATGTGGTTCCCTATGCTCGCCTTCACACGGTCCTCGGGTCGCATATCGGACAATATCAGAAACGCGACACGTCTCATTTCATCCCTACAGTGGTGGCAATCACTGGAAAACCTTCTCATAGGCTTTCCCTTCCAGCAGCCACTACATCAAGCCACTTTATTTATTTAGTATACATTTGTATACCGCTACGTCCAGCGATCAGCAGCGGTTTACTTTACATAACAGGGTTGGCTGTACAGGACAGAAATCAACAAAATATACATTTTGATTAAGAGGATAAACACACAACACAGCAGCTGGGTTACTAAATTTACACTTGATTGAAAGGGGTGTCTTTACATATATACATATTAACAGGTCAGCGGTTGTAATTTCATCTGAACTTACAGATGCGTCCAAGTCAGGCTGGGGGGCTCACTTGGACCATTTCTCCACCCAGGGTCTATGGACCCAGCAAGAGGCTTGTCTTCACATAAACCTCCTAGAACTCGCACATCTTTTATGCTCTTCAAGTGTTCCAAACCCACCTCAGCTACAGGACAGTTCTGGTACAGACCGACAATCAGGTAGCAATGTTCTATGTGAACAAACAGGGTGGGACAGGGTCTCAAGCCTTGTGCAACAAAGCTCTACGCCTCTGGGCCGCCAGAAATCTTCAAATTCACCTTCTGGAGGTGTATCTTCCAGGCACGCAAAATCTCTTGGCAGACACTCAGTCGAGTACAGCTGCCAAACGAGTGGTCTCTTCAAATTGCTTGAATTTTTCAGATCTGGGGAACTCCAGATATAGACCTTTTTGCAAGTCCTCAGAATGCCAAACTTCCCTGGTTCCGGAATGCCAGCTCAGAGCTGTCAGGCAAGGGATGCCTTCCACCTCAACTGGGGTCAGGACTTCCTCTATACCTTCCCACCCATTCCCCTCATTCCCAAAACTCTCTTCAAGCTTCAGAGAGACAGGGGCCATATGATCCTCATAGCCCCACTCTGGCCATGACAACCGTGGTATCCTCTGCTTCTACGTCTCTTTCAAGCCAGACCTCTGGAGTTGGGATGTGCTCCAGATCTTATTTCCCAGGAGAACGGGACGCTATTGCACCCGAATCCTCAGTCTCTACACCTCAGGGCGTGGCTCCTGAGATCCTAGAATTCCAGGTTATCAACCTTTCTCAACAGGTAAAGGATATCCTTTTGTCTTCAAGAAAACTTCCACAAGGCGAGCCTACGCCTTTAAGTGGAAAATGTTCTCTATTTGGTGTTCAAAAAAGGAACTTAATCCCTTTTCAGTGCCAGTGGAGGCGTTACTGGAGTATCTCCTCCATTTGTCATCCTCTGGTCTTAAGACCAATTCAGTAAGAGTGCCATTGCAGCTTTCCACAAACCCTTGGATGGACAACCTGTTTCCTCTCAACCACTTGTAGCAAGGTTTATGAAAGGTCTACTCGTAACAAAACCTCCCATTAAGTCACCACCCGTGGCATGGGATTTGAATCTCATCCTTGGGCAGCTCATGAAACTGCCCTTCGAACCCTTAGCCACTACATCCCTAAAATTTCTTTCTTGGAAGGTGATCTTCCTAATTGCTCTCACTTCTGCAAGACGCATCAGTGAGCTACAGGCTTTAGTGGCTGATCCTCCTTATACAAGGTTCCACCATGATAAAGTAGTCCTTAGGACTCACCCTCACTTTATGCCAAAGGGGTTTCGCTTTTTCATTTAAACTAATCAGTTTACCTTCCTGTATTGTTTCCTAGGCCTCATGCCTCCAATGCAGAAAGGAATCTACACACTCTAGATTGTAAAAGAGCCTTGGCTTTTTACCTTCGGAGAACTAAGCAACATAGAAAGTCTTCCCAGCTTTTTGTTGCTTTTGACTCTAATCATCTTGGACTACCAGTTTCCAAGCGAACTTTGTCTAAATGGATTGCTAATTGCATATCCTTTGCATATGAGAGTAAGGGACTTCTCTCAAAGGTCATGTCACAGCCCACAATGTGAGAGCAATGGCAGCCTCTATGGCTAACCTTCACTCTGTGTCCATTGATGACATTTGTAGAGCAGTCACTTGGGCTTTGGTATACACCTTTGTAGCCCACTACTGCTTGAACAAGAACTTCCATCGGGATGCCTCGTTTGGTCAGGCTGCTCTCCAGCATCTCTTTCAGACTTAGAACAACTCCTACCTGCCATCCTGGGTTTCGATGCCAGAGATCCATGGGAGGAAGCATGACCCATCTCATCTTGGTTTTCGCAGCTTTCTGGGGTCATCTCCCTGGCATCTCTTAACTGGGGAGTCCTCATATGTGAAGACTACATTCGTGCTTGTTCCTGGGAGAGAGCATAGTTACTCACCTGTAACAGGTGGTCTCCGGGAACAGCAGGAATTTAGTCTTCACAACCCACCCACCTCCCCTAGGAGCTTTCTCTCTCTCTCCCTCTCCCTCTCCTTCTCTCTCTCCCCTTTGTCTCAGCTGTAAACTCAAATGAAGATGGAGAGTTGGAAAGGTGAGAAGGCAGTGACGCAGATGCTCCCAAAAGCTTTCCTATTGGATGCTGAGAGCATTCCCGCGCAGGCTCCGTTGGTACCGACGATACCCATGTGTGAAGACTAAATTCCTGCTGTTCCCGGAGATCACCTGTTACAGGTGAGTAACTACGCTTTTTCATCACCCGCTAAAATTTGCATAAATTAAGTTGCCAGAGAAGTTAAACAGGAAGTCAAATATCATTCTCGACCAGTCACTATCCATGTGCTCATATATAAAAGCTTGTAACCAAGACAATTTACTTTAAACTAAAAACAATTCAACCACTAAGACACCTTCTGGATAATAGCAACTTCCTCTCAGTCCTACAGACCATTACACCTCACCTCGATTATTGTAATAGCATCCTTCATGGCCTACCCAAAAAAAACACACCAACTTCAAATGGCACAGAACCTTGCTGCCCATATAATTCACAACGCTCACCCTTCTCCGGGAACAAGCAGGAAGTCAGTCCTCACATATGGGTGATGTCGGCACCAATGGAGCCCTCATGGAAGCATCCACCCAGCTTTCAAAGAGAGCCTTTGGGAGATGCTACCACACATGCATGCTCCCCTTTCCACCCAAGGGTGTCATTTTGCTTAGTTTCCTTTTTTCCATGGAGTCCTTCAGACGTTGTCTGGCTTCTCCCCGGAAAAAGTTGATTTTTTTTCTCTCTCTCAGAGTTTCACACTTGCCTCCAGTATTGCACCGGTACTCTTCCCACCTACCGACCTCTGTGTCGGGTTTTGTTTATTTATTTTGTAGTCATTATTTTCTTCTTCTGGTGTCTTTGCGCCTTTTTTCTCCTGCTGGCAGCCCGGAGAGTCTTCGATCTCACAGGGGTACTTTTTTCCCCCCCATGACTACCAATGGCTTTAAGAAGTGTAATCGGTGCTCTAAAATCATGTCTTTGACTGACACACAAGACTGCTGTCTTTGCTGCCTCAGGCCAGACCATGACCCGGCAGCCTGCAGTCTCTGCCAGAAGATGTCCAGCAAGACCTTCAAGAGCCACCAGCAGCAGCACACGTTTTTCCTAGAGTCCCCGATGCCTCCAAAGGCCAGAATCCCGTCTTAAGCCCCGACATCTCGGGCGGAACTCTCCGAACCCAAGCCTCATCGTGGGTCCTTAGGAAGGGAGTCTCCCTCGAAGGAATCTAGGAAGAAGAAGAAACCCTCGAAGGTGGCGTTCTTGGATGGTTCCGACTGGCCAGGGGCTCCCTGGGCCCGGTCCTACAGTCCGAGACATCGGAGAAGGAGCGGCCTGCGAAGGTCCCCCGGAAGGATCCAACTGCGGACCAGCCTCGGTCCCCAGACGCCATCCTTGTCGAGAATTCCCCTTCGGGGGAGCTGGCGTCAGGCCTGAGTCCCTCGGTGCCGTATTGAAGACTGCAGAGCCTTCTGGTCTGGAGTCCAGAATGGCGGCCCTGAAGCGCAGTTTGTCTGCCTTAATGGCCTAGCAGCTGGCACGACCGATTCATCCACCCCGACCACTGGGCCCTTGACGTCAAAGACGTCCCCGGATGCCAAGCCGGACCTCGAGGTCCTTTGGCCTCTAGTTGATCCTCGGCCAAGGTCACGCTCAATGGGACCGCGGTCATCCCGACAAGTTTGCCAGGCGCCGGCCACAGGGTTTCAGGGGCCCCAAGGCTCGCAGAGAAGCCTTCCTACGAGTCCTCATCGAACTACTCCTAGTGGGAGACTGAGGACAAGTAGTCCCCCGATACCCATCACCACCGCGACATCCCTTCCGACTCCCCCGTCTTGGACGTGTTTCCTGCCCGAGGACATGGGCTTCCTGGATTTTAGCAAGGATATGTCTAAGGCCCTGGAATTCCCGACCGAGTCGGTGGAGGACTCTCGGGCGGATGAGTTGGAAATCCTCCAGTATGAGGTCCCTCGGCAGGAATCACTCATGGTGCCCATTCCCCCCATCGAACGGCTCATGCTTCGAATGTGGGAGACACCGGTGTCGGTGCTGGTGGTAAGCAAACAGCTTGACTCAATGTATCGAATCCGCCGGAGCCCGGGCTTCCAGAAGTCACAGCTACCGCATAACTCCATGCTGGTGAAGAGCCAAAAGTTGCAATCCTCTGTGCCCCACGTCAGGGAGGCCTGCACCTTGGACACCCTCAGCAGAAAGTGCTATAAGGAAAGGAATGGAAAATAAAACAAAAGTTATATTATAATGCCTCTATATCGTTCCATGGTGAGACCGCACCTTGAATATTGTGTGCAATTCTGGTCGCCGTATCTTAAAAAGGATATAGCGATTTTAGAAAAGGTTCAGAGAAGAGCCACCAAAATGGTAGAGGGGATGGAAGGATACTCCTATGAAGAAAGGCTAAAAAGGTTAGGGCTCTTTAACCTGGAAAAGAGACGGCTGAGGGGAGATATGATAGAAGTCTATAAATTAATGAACGGAGTGGAACGGGTAAACGTAGAAAGATTGTTTACGTTATCAGAATATAGAAAGACTAGGGGACATGCAATGAAGCTACAGGGTAAACTATTTAAGACTAATACAAGAAAACATTTTTTCACTCAACGTGTAATCAAACTCTGGAATTTGTTACCAGAGGATGTAGTAAAGGCTGTTAGTGTAGCTGGGTTTAAAAAAGATTTGGACAAGTTCCTGGAGGAAATGTCGATAAACCATTATTAAGAAGTGACCAAAGATATCAAAGCTTGACCCAGTACAAGCATTGTGGAACTTGTGTCTCTTGGGGATACTGCTAGGTTCATATGACCTAGATTGGCCACTGTTGGAAACAGAATACTGGGCTCGATGGACCTTGGTCTGACCCAGTATGGCATATCTTATGTTCTTACCAGGGCTCAATGCTCATCTGCCGTATCCAGGGGCATGTACCTGAGAGACCTGGCGAAGGAACTTGCCGGGTTCTCAACTGGTCTCTCCGAGGAACCTTTGCAGCGGTTCAGGAACCTGGCCAAGGCAGTCCGTAAGTGCTCTAAATTCATGTCTTGAGCGGCCTGTGACTGGTTCGAGTCAGCGGCCAGGGTAGCCGCGAAGAGCATCGGTGCATGACGCAAAGCTTGGTTTCAGTCGTCCTACCTCGAGCAGTGGGTTCAGGACAAATTGGTTGATGTCCTATGCCAAGGAGAGAACCTCTTCGGCAAACCCATGACAGACAAGGCTGCCGAGCTGGAGATCGAATTCATGACAAGGACCAGGCTCTCTAAGAAGACCGCTGCCCCCCCCCCCCCCCCCAACAGAAGGACTTGGGTAAAAATTCCTTTTCCTGAAACTACCCACCTTATCAGGCCTTCCCCGCCTCCCCAAGAGGGTCAGCAGGCCAAGGGACATGGGTATGGCCCATGTAAGCAGAAGGCTCCAAAACCCTAGGCAGTGGCCCCGGCCCAGCCAGGGGTGAGCTTTTGAATCCTTGAGCATAGCCTCTCTAACCCAAGGAGATCAGCAGCCCACAGGGGGATGTCTGTCCCTCTATGTGCAGAGGTGAATGTCCATCACCACCGATTCCTGGGCACTTCGGGTGGTCAGAGAGGGTGACCACCTCCATCTGACTCAGACACCTCCCCCTTATTTTCCAGGAGAGCCCCTCAGGTCTCCCCTCCACTGGAACCTTATTCTGAAGGAGTTAGCAGGTCTTCTCCAGGACAGAGTGGTGGAACCGATACCTCATCTCAAGAGCAAGGGGTTCTACTCCAAGTACTTTCTCATGCCAAAAAGAACAGGGGGGCCTAAGGCCCATCCTCGACCTGCACAAACTCAACAAATTCCTGGTGAGGAGAAGTTCAAGATGCTCTCCCTTGGAACATTGCTGTCATACCTCCAACAGGGAGACTGGCTATGCTTCTTAGTCCTCAAGAATGTTTATAGTCACATCCTCATCCACCCCAACCACAGGCAGTACCTGCAGTTCATAGTGGGGGGGCAGGCATTTTCAGTACAGGGTGCTCCCCTTCGGCCTAGCCTCTGCCCCAAGAGTTTTCACAAAATGCCTGTCGTTCGTGGCCACCTTCCTCCAGCTCCCAGGGGATCTTGTCTTTCCCTACCTGGACGACTGGCTCATAAAGGAAGGCATGGCCTTAGAGGTGCAGCAGGCCACCACACGCACCATCCAGCTCCTACAGCCCTTGGGGTTTGTCATAAACTAACCCCAAGTCTCACCTCCTCCCAACACAGTGCCTGGAGTTCATTGAGGCAAAGATCAACACTCTCCAGTCAAAGGCTTTCTTGCCCAGGGACTGAGCTGATTGTCTCAGATCTCTAGCTTGGGACGTACAGTACCATCCCTAGGTGCCCGCTCGGCTTTTCCTGCCCCTCCTCGTGCACATGGCCTCCACGGTCTGTCACCCCAGACACTCACCTCCACATTAGAGCAGCGCAGTGGTGTCTCCCGGACCAGTAGTCTCAGGCCACAGGCCGCCTCCGAAACAGAGTTTCAGTGACTTGCCAATTGGCGGACTCCCTGGTCTGGTGGCAGTTGCTCCAGTATCTCGAGGCAGGCATGCCCTTTCAGGCCCCAAGCCACTCGAGGGTCCTTACCACAGACCCCTCCCTGTTCGGCTGGGGAGCCCACTGCAGAGTTCTCTGCACTCAGGGCAACTAGTCGCCAGACAAGAGCACCCAGCAGATCAACCTCCTGGAGCTCCGAGCTATATACCTAGCCCTGAGGGTCTTCTGTCACCACCTGCGTCACCAGCTGATGCTGGTCCAGACGGACAACCAGGTGGCAATGTTCTACGTGAACAAGCAGGGGCACGGGGTCTCATACCCTTTGTCAGGAGACACTGGTCCTTTGCTTGTAAGCAATCCAACAGGGTATCCTCCTGTGGGCAATGTACCTGCCAGGACAACCTGCTAGCTGACAGACTCAGCAGAGTTCTCCAACCACTCGAGTGGCAGCTGGATCCCAGAGTAGCCAGTCGGCTTTTCCAGCTCTGGGAGGAACCCGTGATGGACCTGTTTGCCAGTCCTGACAAGTTTGTTGCCCCACTTCTGCTCCCAGCAGGCCCATCCCTCCAGGGTGGCAGCGGACGCGTTCCTTGTCTCATGGTCGGAAGGCCTCATGTATGCTTTCCCTCCAATGCCACTGATCACCAAAACCTTGTTCAGGACCCTCCTCAACAGGGCCTAACTCATCCTGATAGCTTCTCGGTAGCCCAGGCAGCTGTGGTTCCCACTGCTTTTAGAGTTGACAGTGGAAGCCCCCATCCCCTTGGGCACCGCCCTGGACTCCTATCTCAGGAGGAGAGCTCTCCCTGCACCTCAACCTTGGGTGCCTGTTGCTGATAGCGTTGCTGCTGAGAGGGTGACTCTGGCCCCTTTCAGCCTTCCGGTTGAGGTGGAGGACATTCTGCTGGCCTCTCGCAAGGCCTTAACTAGGCAGGCTTTCACCCTCAAATGGTGCAGGTTCTCTGCTTGGTGCATCGAGCACAGGGCTGATCCTTTCTTCTGCCCGGTGGCTCTGGTGTTACAGTACCTTCTCCACCTCTCTCAGTCCAGGCTCAAGTCTAACTCAGTCTGAGTGCACCTTAGTGCCCTGGCTCCCTTCGGTCCAACCATTGGTGTCCTGTTTCCTTCGGGGCCTGCTCTTATCGAAGCCCCCGGTTTGCCCTCCAGCAACTGAATGGGACCAAAATGATTTGGAGCCTGCGTAAGAAACCCTATGAGAAGAGACTTGAAGACCTAAATATGTACACTTTAGAGGAGAGGAGGTATAGGGGAGATATGATTCAGACCTTTAAATACTTAAGGAGAGGAGGTATAGGGGAGATATGATTCAGACCTTTAAATACTTAGAGGAACGATGAACAAACAAACCTCTTCCAAAGACGGGGAAGCTGCAAAACTAGAGGGCATAACATGAATTTGCAAGGTGGAAAATTGAAAGGCAATGTCAGGAAATATTTTTTCACTGAAAGGGTGGTGGATGCTTGGAATGCTCTCCCGATGGAAGTGGTGGGGGCAAACATGGTGACGGAATTAAAAACAGCATGGGACAAGCACTACGGATCCCTTTATAGCAACAGGATATGGGAGGGAGGCGTGAGGGAGGAGTAGCCTAGTGGTTGGGGCAAGGTACTTCAGGCCGGAAGGTCGGGGGGTTCAAATCCCACTAGAGGACAGCAACCTTGGGCCGGAAGGACTGGGGTTTCTAGTCCCACAGATGCTCCTTGTGGTCTTGGGCAAGCCACTTAACCCTCCATTGCCCATGTTCCCTGTAAGTATTAGTGTATGTGTCTCATATCACCGCATGTTAAATGTATCCCCCAATTGTGTTGTGACCGCTTTGATTGAAGGATAAGGCGGTATACAAAACTGTCTAAATAAATAAACAGGATAAAAACAAAATAAATTGAACCATCTAACTTCTCAACAAATAGGGGTGTCCTACATGAAGTGGTGGGTCCACTCCTAAACAAAGACATGGGGAGGGGTGGCCTGCACGGAGCGACGGGTGCACCTACTCTTGCCGTATATTTGCTGAGCAGACTAGATGGACCATGCTGGTCTTTATCTGCCGTCATTTACTATGTTAACTCAACGTTGTATTGGGGCAGCTCACTCGCCCACCCTTCAAGCCTCTAGCTACCTGCCATCTTCACTACCTCTCTTGTAAGGTGGCTTTCCTGGTTGTGCTCGCCTCCGCTTGCAGAATTAGTGAGCTCCAGGCCCTTGTGGCAGAGGCACTTTCTACCAGGATCTACAAGAACAGAGTGGTGCTTTTTACGCACCCTAAATTCCTGCCAAAGGTAGTGTTGCCCTTCCATCTTAACCAGGAAGTGGTGCTTCCTACCTTCTTTCCAAGACCCCACTCCAATCGGGCGGAGACGGTCCTTCACACCTTGGAATGGAAGAGGGCCTTGTCCTTCTATATCCAACGCACTTAGGGCCACTGCAAAGCTTCTCCACTTTTCATTTTCTATGACCCCAGTAGGCTGGGGGAGGTGGTGACCAAACGTATGTTCTCCACATGGGTGGTGGACTGTATCACCCTCGCTTATGAACAGGCAAGGCTCCTGCTGGAAGGTCACGTCACGGTGCACTGTGTCAGGGCCAAGGCGGCCTTGATGGCAAACTTGCGCTTTGTCCCAATGGTGGACATCTGCCGGGCCGCCACCTGGTCTTCAGTCCATACCTTCGCAGCCCATTACTGCCTGGAAAGAGTCCTGACGGGACAGTGCCTTTGGCCAAGCTGTGCTCCATAACCTTTTCAGGATTTAGTCAACTCCTACCCTCCGACCCTTCCGTGTTCAAGCTACTAGAGTGCTGGTTTCATCAGAGACAGGGGTCCTACTGTGGTCTGTGTACACGGACTAAATTGCTGCTGCTTGCAGCTCCCCGTGAGGGAGCCCCTCTTTTTGCTATGGGCGTTCGGTAGCCTGTAGCTGGGGAGTCCCATATGTGAGGACTGACTTCCTGCCTGTTCCCAGAGAAAGCGTAGTTACTCACCTGTAACAGGTGTTCTCCGGGGACAGCAGGAATCGGTCCTCACAACCTTCCCTCCTCCCTTTGGAGTTGCTCCTTTGCCATCTCTTTTTTTTTTTTTGTCATCTTTTAGCTATGTCATCTGACTGAGGAAGGTGGCACCCTTGGGCGGGAAGGGGACCATGCATATGTGGTGGCATCTCCCAAAGGCTTTCTTTGAAAGTTAGGGGGTTGCTTCCACGAGGGTTCCATCGGTGCTGACGTCACCCATATGTGAGGACTGATTCCTGCTGTCCCCGGAGAACACCTGTTAAAGATGAGTAACTGCGCTATTCGACCACATCACGTCATTACTCCAGACCCTTCACTGGCTACCCATAGAAGCATGTATCAAATACAAATGTCTACTGATAACTTTCAAACTATACAATAAGATCGCCCCCTCATGCCTTTCCTATCTTATAACCCCTAGTGACCCCATTAGATCCAGAAGAACGTGCACCCAGAATACCCTCTTAATTCCAGCCCATTTTCGTAACACAATCAAAAGTACAAGTTCAAGAGCGTTCTTGTTTGTAGCCCCTATTCTCTGCAACACTTTCCCAGACAACCTAAGACTAATAAAAGATCTACAGACTTTTAGAAAAAAGCTTAAAATGTTCTTCTTCATTCAACACTTTAACCTCAACACTTCTATTACTCCCCCTCGAACACCATGATCCCCCTCCCACTTCTCTACGCTGTATACTGGAGAAATATAGGTGTTCCTTGTGGTCTTGGGCAAGCCACTTAACCCTCCATAGCCCATGTTCCCTGTAAAATAGTTATCTCCAAGTTATAATGCCCTGTTCAATGTAATTTCAGTTTGTTCAATGTAAACCGCTCTGATGCAGAATAGCGCGGTATATAAGAGAATGTAAATAAATAAATAAATACATACCCTCCTGAACCTCTTACTCATTTGATATTTCATACAGCTTATTTACGTAGTTACTCTTCTCCATCCCCCCCAAACCTTTCCCTTTATGAAACTGCATTTAATTTATTTCTCCCTTATCCTGTTCCCTTCCCCACCCTACACTGTAAATAACTCTGCCTCAGCATCCCCTATTGTGCTGTATATGTGAACAGCTGATTTGTAAATAGTACCTTGTAATATAGTTTGATATGTTCTTTGTAAATGAGTTCTGTTCATTGTAAACTGCCCCTGATCACTAGAAGGGGCGGTATATAAAAACGTTTAAGTAAGCATGGCCCAGTGCACCATCAGATCTCCAGCAATCCCCTGCTCAGGAGGTCACACGATCTCCACCGCTTGACTGGTACAAGCCTCCGCCCCTTGATGAGGATATTCGCTCGCTCTCTATTCTTGGAAGCCATATGAATCTCATGTAGACGACTGTTTCCTTTTCCACAAAACAGGACCTCCAGAATGATTCGCCCAAGGACTTTTCATATCCAAAGTTCCTTCAGAAACTCTCCCGCGTATTGACCCTCAGTGCTTCAGTCTTCCACTATCAAGCAGGATTTTCAATCCATTCTAAAGGCTTACAGTACTCTTAAGGAGGTCCTTGCACGTCCCGTGCCTCAGGTCCTTCAGGATTTACAATTTTCCATCTGGCACACCCCTTTTTCTGGCAGCTCTCCGTTCTGCCGCATAGACCATAAGTACAAGGTCCTGCCAGCTCCGGGTTTCCATCAAACTCAGCTCCATCATCAGTCTGTTGTATCTGAGGCAATCCTTACAAAATTCAAGAGCTCTAAGCTGCCTTCCCAGATGCCTCCAAGGAAGGAGCAGCGGACCCTGGATGCTATGGGGCAAAAATCCTACCAGAGCAATACTCTTGCTATGCACATATTAGCTCATCAGTTTCATATGCTGCACTACCTTCATGACCTCCTCCTACAGCTGGATGACCCCTCTCTTGCGGATTCAGCTTCCCTGACTGCGGACGTGCATGAATACCATATTATTCATGCTACATATGACATCTGTGACTCCGTAGCCCGGTCCGTGGCTACAGCTATTTCATTCAGGCAGTGTGCCTGGCTTCATGTGTCCAGTCTGCATGAGGACCTACATGACCGCTTAGCCGATGCTGTCTGGTAAACAGTCTCTTTGGTTCCAAGGTCCAAGAGGCGGTCTTGGAGGTCAAGGACCATTCCTCCACAGTCCAAGAACTTTCAGCCCAGCCGGCAGAGGCAGCTTCCTCCTCTTGCTGTCCATCCATGCCATCCTATCACTGTCCCTTCCAATACAATTACTTTCAACAATTTTACCTGAGACGACGCTATCAGCCTTACCTGCAGCTGCCCCTCCCTTGGCCTCTGGGCCAACCATATCTCCAGATGTATCTCCCCTGGAAGAGAAAATCCCAGGCGCTTCCACAGACTATCCTTCCCAAACCCTTCCCTGGTTTTTGACTATCTGCCATGGGGGTTGCATTCAGAACTTGGTAGAGGTCTGGCTGCCCATCATCAGACTGCTGGGTTCTCCATTGTTCAGTTTGGGTACAAACTCCTTTTTCACATGAAACTTCCCCTTCTGGACCTGCTCCCATCTGACCGTGTCCTGTTGCACCATGTGCCCCAACTAGCACAGGAGATATCCCAGCTCCTCTTCAGTGATGCTGTCAAGCTTGTCCTGCTTCCCAAGAAAGGTCAGGGATTTTATTCCCGCTTCTTGATACCCAAAAAGATCCAGTGACCTTCAGCAGATCCTGCACCTCCATCGTCTCAATCTTTTCATCAAATGGGAAAAGTTCAAGATGCACTCTTTGAGCTCAATCCTTCCCTTTATTTATTTACATTCTCTTATATACCGCGCTATTCTGCATTAGTGCGGTTTACATTGAACAAACTGAAATTACATTGAACAGGGTATTATAACTTGGAGATAACTATTTTACAGGGAACATGGGCTATGGAGGGTTAAGTGGCTTGCCCAAGACCACAAGGAGCACCTGTGGGACTAGAAACCCCAGTCCTTCCGGCCCAAGGTTGCTGTCCTCTAGTGGGATTTGAACCTCCGACCTTCCGGCCTGAAGTACCTTGCCCCAACCACTAGGCTACTCCTCCACTCCTTGCTCAGCCATGGGGATTGACTAGCTTCCCTAGTCCTCAAGGATGCCTACACCCACATCCCCATCCATCTCCTCCACTGGAAGTTCCTTCAGTTCACTTTCCTAGGCCGCCACTATCAATATGAAGTTCTTCCCTTTGGCTCTCCTTCACCTCACGTGTCTTCACCTAGTGGTAATTGTGGCCCACCTGCTGCATCAGGGCCCCTGCGTTTAGTCCAACCTGGCTGATTGGTTGATCTCGGGCGCTGCCAGAGACATGACACAACCCGTCACCCTGCAATCCCTCTGCTTCGTCCTCAATGCCAAGAAATCCAAGCGTGTCCCTCAACAAATTCTGAATTTCATTGGAGTGCACTTAGACACTTAGTGAGCCAAGGCCGGCCTACCTTCCTTCTCAGAGTGTTAAAACCTTGCAGTCTCTCTGCAACCTTTCTGGCTAGACACCGATCAGTGCCTGTCCTTATGTTCCTGTCTCCTGGGGCACATGGCATCATCTGTGTATGTAGTCCAACTGCCAGGCTGCATATGCGCCCTCCACAGTGAGACCTCAGACTGAACTGGTGTCAACACTCCCATTCCCTCCAGGCCAGGATTTCTCTTGAAAGCCAGCAGTAAACTGTTCTCAACAACCTCAGCTGGTGTGCAACTTCAGCCATTCTTCTGCTGGGGTGCCCTGTCCAGATACTACCGATGTGTCCAAATACGGCTGGGGGCACCCATCTCAGTCTTTCCACTCAATGTGCTCGGACTTCAAGCAGTCTACTATGCTCTCAAAGGTTTCGCAGAATGGGTGCATCACAAGATTGTCCTGGTACGCATCAACTAGGGCGGTATAGGTTTATATCAACAAGCAGGACGGTACGGGTTCTCTTCATCTTTGTAGAGAAGCCACATGACTATGGACTCTGGCTCTTTTCCTGGATGCCACGCTATGAGCAACCTTCCTTCCAGGGACTTGCAATCAGCTGGGCAACAAGTTGAACTGACAACTGGATCCATACGAATGGTCCCTCGATCCTGCTGTCATTCGAGATATCTTTTGCTCATTGGGGACAGCCGAAGGTGGATCTATTCACCTCTGTGGACAATGTCAAGTGTCCCAACTTCTGCTCAATTTGACCTTGCCTCCAATGGCAGGCATCCAATGCGTTTGCACTGGACTGTTCTAACGGTCTTCTGTATGCTTTCCCTCTGTTCCTGCTAATCACGCTGGTCCTGCTGAAGATCAAGCAAAACAAAGCATCGCTCATTCTGATAGCGCTTCAATAGCCCCACCAAATCTGGTATCCCCATCTTCTGGCACTGCTGCAGGACTCTCCTATAACTCTGGAACTCAGCCAGGCCTTTTGACACGCCATCAGGGCTGCCTTCTACATCCCAACCTCCAGTCCTTATCCCTCACGGCATGGCAGCTTCAGGGCACCAAGCATTGATTTCTTCACTGCCACCAGATGTGCTTTCTGTTCTCGCTGCTTCCTGCAGACCTTCTATGCAGTGTTCCTACCAGTGCAAGTGGGCCCATTTTGCTCACTGGGCTGCAAAGCATGGATAGGATCCAGTTCACTGTTTGGTTAGCCAGCTTTTGTCAACTTCACCTGTCTCATTCAGGCCTACAGACTAATTCAGTACATTTCATATTTCGGCTATCGCTGCTTCTCACAACCCTGTCGATGTAAAGCCCATCTCGTTCCATCTGGTGGTCTCCAGATTCATGAGGGGTCTCATGAACACCAATCCTCCCATCCAACTGCCTACACTGATCTGGGACCTTAATATTGTTTCAGCTGATGCAACCACCGTTTGAGCCTTTCCTGTCCTCTTCACTCAGATATCTCACCTGGAAAACTGTCTTCCTCATTGCCATCACTTTGGCCAGACATTTTGGGGAAATCCAAGATCTTGTGCATTATCCATCGTATACATAATTCTTCCATGACAAATTCATCCTTCGGACTCATCCTAAGTTTTTCCCAAATGTGCTCTCTGACTTTCACATCAACCAACCTGTTATGCTCCCTGCCTTCTTTCCAAATGACTCTTTGGGTTCTCCGGAGGAGAAATTACACACATTGGATTGCAGAAGAGCTCTGCTCTATTGTACTGAACATTTATGCAAGTCATCTTGGTTCCTGACTTTCAATCCCAATAATTCTGGGCAACCAGCAGCAAAGCTGATCATTTCCTCATGGATTGTGGACTGCATTGTCTTCTGCTATGAGCAAGAAGCTTTTTCTTCTCCAGGATGTGTTACTCCTCACAAGTTTAGGGCCACAGCTGCCTCCATAGAATTCTGGCTTGTCTCCACCCAGGACATCTGCAACTTGGTCATCTATCCATACCTTCCCTAGACACTACAGCTCGGATCATTCATCTGTGACAGACTTGCCTTTGGCCAGACTGTCCTCTGTAACCTGTTTGCAAATTAATTCTTCTCCTCCACCCGAGCTAAGTCTGGGGCCACCCTGCTTGCAAAGACGTTTCACACAGCTAAACTTTCCTGATCAGGCGGCCCCAAGCTCTGGAGTCACCATTGAGTAAGACTGTATCCCCCTGCTTGTCTCCGGAGAAAGCGTATTTGCTTAACTGTAACAGGGGTTCTCCATAGACAGCAGAGATATACAGTCACACTCTCTCACCCACCTTCCCCTCAACTAATCCCCCCCCCCCTCCCCTAAAAAAACAGAACATCACCGGAGCAGACTTGATCATATGGACTAGCATAATTATCTGGAGGGGGGGGGTTGTTTTGGTTTCTTCTTGCTCTGGTACAAACTGATTCTCTCAGCACATGCAGGCGGGAAACAGGCACACATGTTCAGTGAAGCAACAAAGCTGCTCTATGCTGTGGGAAACCCTCTTAAGGCTCAGTCCAGGGACTTCACCATTAAGTGTGACTGTATACCCCTGCTGTCTACGGAGAACCCCTGTTACAGGTAAGCAACTACGCTTTATAAATAAAAGGGAGATTTAATATTAAGAAAAGTAGAAGGCATGAAAAATATTGTTTGCCAGCTTTGTTTAATTAAACCCAAAATGAAATGGACAATGTATAAATATCTACAAATAGTCCTTTTTTTCAGAAAAAGATACAGCCCTACTCAGTATTTTCATGATGTCCTAAGGGGATTCTCAAGTGTGATGGGAGGAGCCTTTATTCAATCTAAGCCCATATTGTCAAACCTTCCCCATCAAGGGGCAGTTTGACTGTTGGAATTAGCACAAAGTCTATGGGTACTTTTACCCACTGGTTTTGCATCTAATTCAAGAGACAATTTCCAGATCGCCCTAGATCAGTCCAAACCAAGTGTTTTCCTGCAAGCAGAGGTGGAGACAGAACAACTAGAAACTTCTGGTGACATACTTGCTGCTTGAGCCAGTACAGCTAGGGGCATATTTGTCTCCAGCAGGTGGTGGATGCAAGATCAGTGCAGCTCGGTTTTGGAAGTGACTTACCCCTTGGGATGGCTGCCCAGGAGCTATCATGGCCAGGGTAATCCTGTCAACTAGGCGGCCGCCTATGGCGGCAGATCCTGGTGGGTGGCATCGCTACCCACCCACCCCCCCCTGTGAAGTGGCAGCTGAACTGCCATTTCAGCACTGCGGCAGGCTTTACAACATGCACGCACTGATGGTCTGCCACTCCTGCCCTCTCCAACAGGAAGTTACATTTGAGGGAGGTAGGAACAGCAAGACGTGCACGCGTACTTTAAGGCCTGATGCAGCACTGAAGGGGCAGATCAACCGTTGCTTCAATGCAAGTAGGGATTGCCATGCTGCCCCCTCCTCCAAGTGAGGAGATGGATGCCGGGGGGGGGGGGGGAGGAAGGGGTGACATGAAGGGTCTGTCTAGGTGGCAGAAGCCCTTGGGGTTTGCACTGGTCATGGCCCCAGTAGAGCTTGCTCCTTCACTGGGTCTCTCTGAATGTTTACTGATATCCCTAATTAGATTATCGTTCAATTCAATCAGCTCAATAAAAATCATAGAATCATGAAGTACCTCGATTTTTATTATAAGCACACAACATAACAGTGGATCAAAGGTCTCAGACTTACAGCGACGCTAAACATAGACTGTACGTCTCAGTTTAATGCGTCTGCTCGCATCAACGACCTTAGTTAAGAAAATGATTACCACTGTATTTTTGAAATGTAGTCCTTTCAGAAAAATGGCCAAGTATTCTAATGTGCATTTCTTCTCAGAAAAAATGATTAAGTATTCCAATAGTCATTTCTTCAGCTAAACAGTGACTCTATCAAATCAATGACATAACACTTAGCCGCCTTCCCGCTGAGGACTTCAGTCAGATCTCAACGCTCTCCCTGGGCACCACTGAGGCATTTCACTGCCGCAGTTTCTTCAGGAGATCAATCCTAACCACCGAATCTGTGTGAAAACTTGTGCTGCCCACGTCTTCTTAAATTTCCAAAATATTCAAAGCCGAAAAACCGTTCTTACAAATAAGGTCTTTCCAAAATCCTCATAGACGCCGCGCATGGTCTGATGCCCATAGCCCGCAAGGTCGTTGATGCGAACAGACGTATTAAACTGAGACGTACAGTCTATGTTTAGCGTTGCTGTAAGTCTGAGACCTTTGATCCACTGTTATGTTGTGTGCTTATAATAAGAATCGAGGTACTTCATGATTCTATGATTTTTATTGAGCTGATTGAATTGAACGATAATCTAATTAGGGATCCCAGTAGAGCTTGGGCAGGTATCTCCAGAGCATATCTAGGGGGATGCTGCTAATGTTTCCTGTGTGGAGGGGGAAAAAAGGATGTCCTCCCCACCAGTAGCCCATACCAGTTGAGAGCCCAACATTCAGACAGATCAAGGCCCTGTCTCCACACAGACCTCAGCCTCCTTTCTCCTCTGTCACCAAGCCTTCCCAGAGCAACAGTAAGAAGGAGAGAAGACAGGTAACCATCCTCTGTCCTGGGCTCCATGGGATTAAGTGCAGTCTTGGGCTTCTTTGGTGGGTCTGCTTTTGTCAACCACTGTGTAGTTGGGGTGATATGACCCTCCATAGTGTGATCTGTTGCCTGGTTCTGCTTTTGTGTGTGTGTGTGTGTTTCGGTGCTAATACCTACATTTTTTTGTGCATATGGAGCGCGGCCGTACATGTGCACTGGTATGCTGCCATGTGCACTGGTATGCTGCCATGTGCACTTGTAAGTTACACATGCAAAGGGTCCACATGTAAATTTACATGTGTAAGTCCGTTGAACGTTTCTATACTAAGCAGCAGAGATTCAGCACTCGAGAGGTGCTGTCCGGGCTATGGTAAACACCGTGCCAGACCTATGGAGTCTGTGTGAGCATGGCACGACTGAAGACGACGAGCTGTTGGCAATTGACCCCATGGACAAGACTACTTTGGATTCTCCAGGAACAAGCAGAAAGTCAGTTCTCACTTATGGGTGATGTCCGCACCGACGGAGCCCGCGCAGAGCAATTCCCCAGCTTTCAAAGAAAGCCTTTGGGATTGCTACCACGCATATGTGGTCCTCTTCCCGCCCAAGGATGCCGTCTTGCTCAGTCTCCCATTTTCCGCGGAGCCCTTCAGACGCACGTTCTCGTCCCTCGGAAAAAGTTTTGTTTTCCTCACCTTAACAGGCTCTCTTTTTTCCGGTTGCACCGGTCCTCTATCTGTCCTTTCCCCTCTTCTACTTAAGAGCTCTCGGGGATACACGTTTTTCCTAAATCTTTTGTTTTGTTTTTGTTTGCGCCCTTTTTTCTCTTATAACCGCTAGCCACGTGGGTCTTTGACCTTGCAGGGGCCTTTTTTTGCCCCCATGGCCACCAGATTTAAAAAATGCGATAGATGCTCTAGAAACATGTCGCTTACAGACACTCATGACTGTTCTCTGCAGTGTCTGGGAGCCATCCATGATCCAGCGCTCTGTTCGCTCTGTAAGAAAATGTCCTCTAAGGCCCTGCTCAGTCGTAAACAGAAGTCCAAAGACATTTTCCGGAAGGCCGCCTCGGAGTCCCCGGTGGCGTCTTTGGTCGTCTCTCCTCCGGTGGGTTCTCCCCCTGCGGCCCTTCGTTCTCAGCGGCAATCTGACCAGGGGTCCCCCGATGTGGAACAACGCAAGAAGAAGGCCTCAAAGTCGCTGTCCGGGACTCATGACAAGCGCGAGCTCTCCTGCGCCCGGTCGCTTAGTCCCCTTCAGCGTTCCCGAGAGTCGGACAAAAAGTGGCCATGCAAGGTACTTTGCAGGGAAACTGAGGCCTCTGGCAAAGGCGGCCCAGTCTCCTGAGGGTCATCCCGGTGAGGACCCTCTCTCCTCCTCAACGCACAATCCGGTGACCCCCGGTATCGGCATCCCAGGGCCTCAAGCCCGTTGGGAGTCCTGTATGCTGGTGCTTGAACACAGCATTTCTGCGTTCATTGCTTCCCAGCAGGCGCTCACGGCCAGCTTCGCTGACTTGTGCCCAGAGACCATGGGTCCCTCACGTGGCCTCATGAGAGTCCTCAACGTCAGTCTCGCTCGCTCTCTCATTCCTCGGAGGTGAGATCATCCAGGTCCTCCGGCTCCAGGCCATCGGACAGGGCACCCCACCTGGCTCGGATCCCTCGACCGATTTTTTTTCAGACTGGGAGTCTGATGGGGATACCTCCCCCAGAAACCCGTGCCCACCAGGATCTTCCATCGGACCCCTTGCCGCCTGCATTCAAGCGGTGCTCACCACCTGAAGACACCTCCTTCTTGGTGTTTATTCGGGACATGGCTCAGGCCCTCAGCCTGGTCACCCAGGCCGAGGAGGACCCTCATGCTGAAGAACTTGATATTCTTCAGTATGAGTCCCTGCCGAGGGAATCCCTCACTTTGCCTGTACCACCAATTCTATCTCAGCTGTTGCTCCACATGTGGGAGGCCCAAGCCTTGGTCCCCATCGTGAGAAAACGCCTTGACACAATGTACAAGGTGCAGTGCAGGCACGGCTTCTGAAAGACCCAACTCCCACACACCTCGATGGTGGTGGAATCAGCCATGAGGAAGCAGAAGAGCCCGAAATCGCACTCATCGGTACCACTGGGCCGAGAGTCAAGAACCCTTGATGCTCTATGCTGCAAGGCCTATCAAGGTTCCATGCTCTCTTGTCGCATCCAGGGATATCAATGGTACATTGGTATGTTCCTGCGCGACTTGTCAAAAGAACTTGGAGGTTTCTCCGCAGGCCTCGAGGGGGAGCTCCTAGACAAATTCCGCGCCCTGTTAAAATCAGTGGCCGACTGCTCTAAGTACATCTCTCAAGCCTCCCTTGATGACTTCGAGACATCGACTTGGGTGGCGGCCGTGGGCATTGGGGCCCGCCGCCAAGCATGGCTCCAATCCTCGGATTTGGAACAGTGGGTGCAGGACAAAGCTCCTGGACGTGCTCTGCCTAGGTGAACAACTTTTTAGTAAGCCGATGGAGGAGAAGGCTGCGGAGACTGATACTGAGTTAGTCACCAGGACCCATCTCTCCTGCAAGACCTCTACACTGCCTCAGAAGAAGCAGCCAACCTAGAAGCCCCCCTTCCCTAGAAAAGGTCTCCAGTATCGACCCCCTTCTCGTGCCCGGTTCAGTGGTTCTCCAGTACCTCCTCTACCTCTCGAGGGAAGGGCTGAAGTCGAACTCCGTTAGAGTTCATTTGAGTACCATATCGGCTAATCATCTCTCTGTCGAGGGAAAACCTCTCAGGGCAGCCGCTAGTCTCCCACTTCATGCGGGGTCTTCTGCTATCCAAGCCGCCCATCCATTCCCCTCCGGCGGAATGGGACTTGAACATGGTGCACACGCAGCTCACCCGTCCACCCTTCGAGCCGATGGCGATGTGTTCGCTCCGGCATTTGTCCTGGAAGATGGCCTTCCTGGTGGCGCTGACCTCAGCTCGCCGAGTCAGTGAGCTTCAGGCGCTTATGGCTGGCACCCCTTACACCAGGTTTTATCGGAACAGGGTGGTCCTCCGGACCCATCCTAAAGTCTTACCATAGGTTGTGTTGGCCTTCCATCTCAACCAAGAGATGGTGCTCCCGACCTTCTTCCCGAGGCCCCACACCGACCAGGCGTCGGCGGCTCTCCACACCCTCGACTGCAAGCGAGCCCTCACCTTCTACTTGCAGCGTACCCAGACTCAGCACAAGTCTGACATTTTGTGGCCTACGATCCCAATCGGCAGGGTCAAGTAGTCACCAAGTGCACCCTTTCTATTTGGGTGGCGGACTACATCGCGTTCGCCCATGCGAAGGGAGGCATCCCTCTGGATCGTCGAGTCACTGCACACTGGGTCCGAGCAAAAGCGGCTTCGGTGGACTCGCGCTTCGTGCCCATGATGGACATCTGCCGGGCGGCAGCCTGGTCTTCTACGAATACCTTCGCCGCCCACTACTGCCTGGAGAGGGAGTCCCGCTGGGACAGCGTCTTCAGCTAGGCTGTACGCCGTAATCTGTTTGGGATATCAGCAATTCCTGCCCTTCGACCCTTCTTCACGGCTACCGAGGGCTTTGCCCCAAGGACCCGGGCTCCTTCAGGCTTAGGCTTCTGCTTACGGCCCCACGGAGGCATTTTTTGGTTACAGCCTGTAGCTAGAGAGTCCCATAAATGAGGACTGACTTCCTGCTTGTTTCTTGAGAAAGCGTACTCATCTGTAACAGGTGTTCTCCAGAGATAGCAGGAATCAGTCCTCACTACCCTCCCGCCTCCCCTGATGAGTTGCTGTATTTTTGTCCTTCCCTTGTAATTTGCTTGGTAGGGCTCGAGCTAAGGGACCTGACTGAGCAAGATAGCACCCTTGGGCGGGAAGAGGACCACGCATGCATGGTAGCAGTCCCAAAGGCTTTCTTTGAAAGCTGGGGAATTTCTCCATGTTTGCTCCGTTGGTGCCGACGTCACCCATAAGTGAGGACTGATTCTTGCTGTCCCTGGAGAACAGCTGTTACAGGTGAGTAATTACACTTTCTCAGCTATGGAAAATGAAGCTCTTACTCAGCTTGCACCACCTTCTCCCCTTCTGCTGCTCTGCCAGCCAGGATCCAGGAAAGCCATCTTCGGTGGGGGGAGGGGGGAGGTCAGACTTTGCCCTTGGCATCAGGGGTTTACCTTCTAATTTCTTATCGTCCTTTCAGTAGACTTACTCCTGGCAAAGCAACGGGAGTCAGCAGGGAAACTTTCGCAGCCTCCGGCCCAACTAGGCTCAGCAAATGGCAGCCAGGGGAAGGTATTGCCTGCACCCCATAAGAGCCTGTGGGTGACATAAGGCCTCCGGTGATTTGCACCTCTCTCAAGAGCCCAAGTTGAAAGTTAGCTTGATGATGAGCTTGGACTAGTTGATACTGCTGGAGGAAGAGCTGGATGATTTATGCATTATCTGCCTATTTCAGAGAGAGAAATTGGCAGCCCTGATTTTCTCAAGTGGCGGCCTTCTTACAGATTTTTGATTTTCCTGTGACCTGGTACGGAGTCGCAGGATCACCCTCTTCTCTAGATGGTCCATAGACCTGCCACGGCCTTTCCCTTTCCCCTTCCTCAGGTTCTCTGAAGAGTGGGATTCTCCCCAGATGCCTCTGTGAAAGGCGTTAAAGCCCTGAACAAGCTGTATGCTGTTCCTTAGCAGAAGTTGGATAAGTGGCTGCATTTTCCAAAAGTAGACATGTTACAGCTGTCACCAGGCCTACCACCATCTCTGTTGACGATGGGGCTACCCTTAAGGATCATCTGTATAATAAGGTAGAGGCACTCTTCAAGATTGTCCTTCAGGCAGTGATGTGTGGAGGTTTGACTGCATGGGCCCTCTTTCGTTGGGTGCAGTGGCTTCTGGAATACTATGCTTCTGCTCGGTTGGAGTCTGCAGTGGCCTACCTGGCTGATACCATGTATGATCTTGTCTGACTAATGGCCAGAGACATTGCAGTGACCACAGTGGTGAGAAGGTGGCTCTGGCTTTGGAGTTAGGCGACGAAGACAGCTTCTAAGTCTTGTATGACAGACTTGTCTTTAAGACCAAGCTTGTCTTTAAAGGCAAGCTCCTCTTCAGCCAGGACCCTGAGAAGCTCCTAAAAGATCTGACGGAACAAAGTCCCAGAGCTTCTTGGAGGATAGACCCAGGGGATCTTCGAGGCATGCACCCTTTTTGTCCTTGTCCTCTCGTTTTCCTCTGGGATTTTTGGGACTCAGCAGTACCAGTTAGGAAAGCTTACCCTTGGTTTCTCAGGGGACTGAGCCAGGACACACAGGTCCAATGACTTTCCTCCTCAAGGGCCAGTCCTTCCCCCTCCAGTGCAGTGATTGATAGGGGTCTCGTTCCAAAGTGTCTCCAGTGGGTGGCCATCTGCGGTGTCTCCATCAGGAATGACCTGGGTTACCTCAGATTGTTGGGTGCTCGATGTTCAGCACAGCTATCCTTGAGTGCAAGAAACCTATTTATGATGGCTTCATGGTTTCTCTCTGTGGTTTTCGAACCAAGAAGACTGCAGTTCAGGCCACCCTGGAGAGGCTGGTGTACCTGTACCTGACGCTCCCCCAGCTCAGTGGGGCTGCAGAAAGTATGCCATATACTTCATTGTGCCAAGAGGATGGTTTCTTCAGACCCATCCTTGACCTAAAAGGGGTAAATGCTTCCTGAGGATTCCTCTCTTCCAGTTGGAGATGCTCCGATCCATCATTCAAGCTGTTTACAGTGGACCGTGGCTCTCCTCACTGGATCTGGCAGAGGTGCACATCCACATTTCCATTCAGCAAGACTATCAAAGGCTTCTATGCTTTGCTGTCCTGGATGATGACTTTCAGTTTTGTGCTCTGTCCTTTGGCCTCACCACAGCCCTGTGAATCTTCTCCAAATTCATGGTAGTTGCAGTAGCGGCTCTGTGGCACGAGGGCTTTTGTATGCACCCTTACCTCAATGACTGGCTAATTTGTGTCAGGTTGCAGTTGGAAACAGTTAAGGTGACAGTGAGAGTGGTAGTTTCTGGAAGGCCCCTGCCGGGAGGTGAATTTGAAGCAAGTGTCACCTGGATTCCTTTCAGCCCTTGGAGTATCTTGGAGCTGTGTTCAATACCTGCTTCAGCAAGGTCTTCATGACAGCCAAGAGAGTTTCCAAGTTTCTGATGCAATTGGTGGACTTTCAGCAACAACAAGCTTCCAAAATTTAGGACTACCTTCAGCTCCTGGACTCTATGGTGGCTACCCTGGGACTGGTCTCTTGGGCAAGGGCCCACACCGGGACCTCACCAAAGGTCCCTTCTGTCGCATTGGTCGCTTTGCCCATAGAACTTCGAGATTAAGTTCCCCTTTCTGCCATCTGTAGCATCTAACCTGTTTTGGTGGTCTCAGCCTGCCAGTTTGAACAAGGGAATGCTTTTGGATGATCCTCAGTGGCTTATCCTAAAGTCAGATGCCAGCCTGTTTAGTTATAGGGCTCGTTGCCAGGGTCAGTCTATGCAGGGGAGGTGATTTAGCCCATTAATTGCCTAGAAGTATATGCAATTTGCCTAGCCCTCTGCTATCTCCTCTACCTGGTTGCAGGCTGAGCTGTCCAGGTGTTCTCAAACAATGACACAGTGGTGGCATATGTCAACAACCAGGTCAGAACCAAGTGTGTGGGAGTGGCTCTAGAGAAGGAGAAGGAAGCGGACACAGTGGAAGTGAACTTTTTCAGTTGCCACACTCTCAATCCAGGGAGTGGGAGCTAATGTCGTCTGCATTCTGGTGGATCCTGGACTGTTGACGGTTCTTGGATTGATTGGCCCTGGCAAAGGTCACCATCAGACTGGAGAGGTTCTTCAATCAACACTAGATGCTGAGCGCCCAGGGCATCAATGCCCTGGTTCAGCATTGGCCTCGAAAGCCTTTTCTGTACATGTTTCCACCGTTGCTTCTGTTTAGGTGAGTGCTTCATTGGATAAAGCATCACCCAGGACTGGTGATTCTGGTGACGCCAAATTGGCCATGGAGGCCTTGGTTTGTGGACCTGATACGGCTCCTATACAGCCTGCCTCTGTGCCTTCCACAGGCCTGGGGCCTTCTGTGCCAGGGGCTCGTCCCAATGGAAGATCTGGCTCACTTCTCCCCTATGACTTGTACCTAGAGAGGCTGTGTTTAGCACTGACTACTTGCTGGCCTTGATTTCCACTCTCTTGAAGGTGAAATAAGGTTCCACTGTCTAGCTTATGTGCGGCTATGGTGCCCCTTTATGGGGCTGATGTAGGGAGCGCCACTTGCTCCCTCGGAAGGTGGATTTGCCATCCTTATTAGCCTTGCTGCAGATGGGTTTGAAAAACATCTGTCCCTCAGTTCCCCGAGGGAGGTACAGGTTGCAGCCTTGTCTTGCTTTCAAGGCCTGGTAGTGGCAGTTCCATGATCTCGCACCTGGATGTGGTGCGTCTCCATAGGAATGCTACTTACCAGCCCACCTTGCATTTGGTGGTTTCACCATGGGTCTTGGGGCTTGTTCTTTGGACCTTGTTGTCTGTCTCTCATAAAGATCTTTCCCTCAAGTCTTTTTAATCGCCATCTGTTCAGCACGGTGCTTTATGGAATTACAGGCTCTCTCATGCAGCGACCCTTGTCTGTCCTCAGAGGAGACTGTCAATCCGACTAGTCCCCTCCTTGCCTAAGGTATTTTCGGCCTTTGTCAATCGAGTGGTTTGCCTTCCATCCTTTTTCGGCACAGCAGTGTAAAGGGAAGGACAAAGATCTTTATCTTCTTGATATTTGCAGGGTACTTCTTAAATACCTGAAGGTAACCAATTCTTTCAGAAAGTCAGATTGTGTCGGCCAGATTCCCAGGGGTCTCGGGACTATAGTCACTACCGCCCTGCAAACCTTTCTTCCCCTCTGCTTCAGGGCCTCAGGCTCATTCTCCAGGACCAAGCAGGAAGTCAGTCCTCACATATGGGTGTCATCGGCGCCGATGAAGCCCCAGCGGAGCATTTCCCCAGCTTTCTATGAAAGCCTTTGGGAATGCAGGCACGCATGCGCGGTTCCCTTCCCGCCTAAAGGTGCCAAATTACCTCAGTCTCTTTTTTTCTGAGAAGCCCACCGGACGTGTGTCCTGTCCTCCCGGTTAAAAGTAGATTTTTTTCGGTGATTATTGCTATTTTTTTCTCCCGGTTCGACGCTGGTTCCCCTCCCGCCGGGTTCGGTACACCGGTATCGAGCCCGATTCTTCTTTTTCGGTTTCTGCCCTTCGTGGCTGGCGTTCGCGCCCTTTTTTCCATTATTCCCTGGAAGGCCGATCCTTTGACCTCGCGGGGACTCTTTTTTCCCCGATGGCTTCCAGTGGTTTTAAAAAGTGTGATCGGTGTAAGAAATTGTCTCTCATCGACACACACGACTGCTGCCTTCGGTGCCTCGGCCCTGATCACGACCCTAAGTCGTGCAGGCCATGTGGGAAGATGTCTTCCAAGGCACTCCGAAGTTGCCAGCAGCAGAAAGAAAGGCTTTTCTCGGCCTCCGGCCGGGCCCGGACCTCATCTGAGGCCTCGACATCTCGGGATTCCAATCCCGAGCGCCGTCGAAGCTCCTCGGACAGGGGGTCCCCCGACCGGGAAAAGAAGAGGAAGAAGCGGCTCGCGAGGGCGTCGGAGGAGGAGGTCCCTGGCTCCTCGAGGGCCAGGTCTAAGACTCCCGACCGTCGCCCCGGGCCCGTGGAACAAGAGAAGCCTACCGAACTTCCTCACGTGGAGCCGGAGTCTGCTGGACATGTAAGCCCCGTAGTCCTCGAGGACTCTCCTCACAGAGAGCCGACGTCTGGCCCGGCGCCACCGGGGCCCGAGTCAGTGGCTGCTGCGTCTCCCGAGCTGAGTCTCAGGATGACAGCCTTGGAGAGCAGACAGTCTGCCTTCATGGAGCAGCAGCGGGCACTGATGGCCAACCTGTCTGGCGCATCTGCCCCGACCACCGGGACATCGACTTCGAAGTTGACCCCGGAGACCGAGCCGATACTCGAGTCCATCATGGCTCGAACTCGATCGCGGTCTCCCTCAACCTCCCTTTCAGGATCGAGGGTGTCGACGCCGGTGCCTCCGGCGTCGGGGCGGGTGCTCCAGGGCCCCGCGGGATCGGAACCTGTCTCCTCGGACGAGTCCACCTGGGAGACGGAGGACGAGGAGTCTCCCGATACGGTCAAGACTCGGTGCGTCCCGTCGGACTCACCGCAGTCTGTGCCCCGGAGTAGATCCCCCTCCGGAGGATACTCGGTTCTCGGAGTTCGTCCAGGATATGGCCACTGCCTTGGCTATTCCGGCGGACCCTGAGGAAGAGCCTCGAGCTGAAGAGCTCGAGGTGCTGCAGTATGACTCTCCGACGAAGGAGGCTTTTACTGTCCCGGTTCCTCCGATGCTGGAATGGCTCCTCTTCTGTATGTGGGAGGCACCGGCCTCGGCGCCGGTTCTGAGTAAGCGAATCGACTCGATCTATCGACTCAGAAAGAGCCCTGGTTTTCAGAAGGCACAGCTACCACACCATTCTATGTTTGTGGAATCGGCCATACATCGTCTGAAGAGCCAGAAGATGCACTCCGCGGTGCCCCCTGGCAGGGAGGCCTGAAACCTTGATGGCGTCGGTAGAAAGTGCTTCCAGGGCTCGATGCTTGCTTGTCGTGCCAGCTGTACATGGGCATGTACTTGCGGGACCTGGCCAAGGAGTTGGCCGGGTTCTCTGCTGGTCTCTCCGGGGAACCCTTGCAGAGATTTAAGTCCTTGTCCTCGGGGATTCGGGACTGCTCAAAGTTCATGTCCCGCGCCGCCTACGATGGCTTCGAGGCTTCAGCCTGAGTTGCGGCAGCCGGCATTGCAGCTCGACGCCAAGCATGGATGCAGTCATCGGACCTCGAGCCATGGGTTCAGGACAAGTTGGTCGATGTCCCTTGCCGAGGTGAAAACCTTTTTGGCAAGCCCATGACCGAGAAGGCCGCTCAGCTCGAAACAGAGCACCTTACACGGACAAGGCTGTCTAGGAAGACCTCTGCCCCTTCTCATAAAAAGAAGGGCTCGGGTAAAAAGCCCATTTAACCGAGGAAGGGCACTGCCTACAAACAGTACCCTCAATATCAGGCTGCCCAAGCTGCACCCCAGGGTCAGCAAGCCAAGGGGCAGGGTAATGGGCCCCATAGGCAGAGGACCCCCAAGCCTCCGGCCCCTGCTCCCACTCAGCAGGGTGGGGGTTTTTGACTCCTTGAGCGTAACCTCTCCGTCCCTGCTCTCCCAACCCTGCACAGGAGGTCTCCTAGCCCTCTTTGCCCACCAGTGGCCCCTTATCACCAGGGACAGTTGGGTGTTAGACATAGTCCACAGGGGCTATGCACTGCATTTTCACCAACTGCCGCCTCCTTACTTTCCAGTGGAGCCTCCAAGGCCTCCCCTGCACACAGACCTTCTCCTTCAAGAGCTTCAAGGTCTGTTGGTGGACAGGGCAGTGGAGCCTGTGCCTCCCCACTCGCAAGGGCACAGATTCTACTCCAGGTATTTCCTGGTACCCAAAAGAACTGGTGGCTTTCGACCCATTCTGGACCTCAGGAACCTCAACAAGTTCCTAGAGAAAGAAAAGTTCAAGATGCTTACTCTTGGAACACTTCTGCCCTACCTCCAGCAGGGAGATTGGCTATGCTCCTTAGATCTAAAGGATGCATACACTCACATCCTCATTCATCCAGACCACAGAAAGTACCTCAAGTTCATTGTGGGAGGAAACCATTATCAGTACAGAGTACTGCCTTTCGGCCTCACCTCCGCTTCCAGGGTCTTTACCAAATGCCTGGCAGTGGTGGTGGCCTACCTGAGAAATCAGGGAATCTTTGTCTTCCCCTATCTGGACGACGGGGTCATCAGAGGTCAGACGTGCCAGGAGGCCGGACAGGCCACCCTCAGGACTATTGCTCTTCTTCAAGGCCTGGGGTTTGTCATAAACTCTGCAAAGTCCACTTTGCTCCCCTCCCAAAACTTGGAGTTCATAGGAGCAAGGCTGGACTCTATGCTGGCAAAGGCTTTCTTGCCAGAAGACAGGGCCCAAAGGTTGGTGGCCTTGGCAAATCAGTTTCTCAGCAGGACACTGGCCTCCACCAGACTCTGCCTAAGGCTGCTTGGCCACATGGCTTCGACAGTGCATGTGACCCCCAATGCCAGGCTCCATATGCGGCCTGCACAGTGGTGCCTTCGGACTCAGTGGTCACAGGCCACAGGCAGCCTCAGAGACAGGATAAGGGTGTCCAGACAATTTCTTAACTCCCTCAACTGGTGACTGCACCCACCCAATCTACTAAAGGGGGTGCCTTTTCAGATTCCTGGGTACACGGTAGTACTGACCACAGACGCCTCCCTGCAGGGCTGGGGAGCTCATTGTCTAGGCAAGTGCACCCATGGTCTGTGGTCTCCTTGGGAAGCTGCACAGCATATCAATCTCCTCGAGCTCAGAGCTATTCGATTAGCACTCAAAGCTTTCTCTTTTGCCCTGGCTCATCAATCTGTCCTGGTTCAGACAGACAACCAAGTAGCCATGATTTATGTGACAAACAGGGCGGGACTGGGTCCAGAATCCTTTGTCGGGAGGCTCAGGACCTTTGTTCATTTGCCCTCAAGCACAACATGCTCCTCAAGGCTGTGTACCTTCCAGGCCAGGACAACTACCTGGCCGACAGGTTAAGCAGAATTCTGCAGCCCCACGAATGGCAGCTGCATCCTTCAGTAGTTCAGAGGATCTTCCTAAAATGGGGTCTCCCTTTGGTAGATCTCTTTGCCAGCCCAATGAACAATCAACTGCCAAAGTTCTGCTCCAGGCAACCGCATCCTCTGAGAATAGCAGCAGATTCTTTTCTGATTCCATGGTCTCAGGGCCTCCTGTATGCGTTTCCTCCCACACCCTTGGTGGCCCGAACTCTCTTCAAAATTCTTCAGGACAAGGCCTCGGTCTTGCTGGTGGCTCCCAGGTGGCCGAGACAGCCTTGGTTTCCTCTTCTGCTTCAACTGGCGGTGGATCCCCCACTGCCTCTGGGGTTGCAACCCGACCTTCTCTCACAGGAGCAGGGTTCCCTTCTGCACCCCAATCTCAAAGCTCTCAATTTGATGGCCTGGAGGCTGCAAGGGTAGTTTTGGCTCCCTGGGGCCTGCCTCAGGAAGTTGAGGAGGTTGTCCTCGCCTCTAGAAAACAGTCCACTAGGAAAACCTATGCTCTCAAATGGAAAAGGTTTTCTGTGAGGTGTCAGCTACGTACAGAGGATCCTTTCTCCTGTACTGTGCCAGTAGTGCTTCAGTACTTACTGCACTTATCCAATCAGGGACTTAAGTCCAATTCTGTTCGGGTCCACCTCTCAGCTCTAGCAGCTCACCACTCACTGGTGGAGGGACATTCTCTGTTAGGTCACCCCTTGGTGTCCCGCTTTCTCAGGGGCTTGCTTTTGCTCAAGCCTCCAATTTGTCCTCCTGCCCCTAAGTGGGAGTTGAATGTGGTCTTGCAGCAACTGACTTGCCCACCTTTTGAGCCAATGGCTACTTGTCCACTACGCTTCCTATCCTGGAAGACACTCTTCCTGATAGCCCTTACCTCGGCTAGGCGAGTGAGTGAGCTTCAGGCCCTGGTCTGTGATAGGCCTTACACCAGGATTTATAGGAACAGGGTAGTCCTCAGGACTCATCCCAAGTTCCTTCCAAAGGTTGTCTCCTCTTTCCACCTCAATCCGGGGGTGGTTCTTCCAACATTCTTCCCTAGGCCTCATGCAACCCAGGCTGAAGCAGTCCTGCATACTCTGGACTGTAGGAGGGCCTTATCCATCTACCTTGACCGTACGCAGGGGCATAGGAGGGCTACTCAGCTCTTCGTATCCTTTGACCCCAATAAGTTGGGTTGGCTGTGTCCAAGTGTACCTTGTCCATCTGGGTGGCTGACTGTATCACCTGGGCTTACAAGGCGGCAGACCTTCATTTGCAGGGTCAGGTCACGGCCCATCGTGTCAGGGCAATGGCTGTCTCAGTGGCTCATCTCCGCTCTGTGCCCTTGGTAGACATCTGCAGGGCTGCAACTTGGTCTTCAAGCCAGACCTTTGCGGCCCATTACTGTCTGGAGAGGGAGTCCCATAGGGACAGTGCTTTTGGCCAGGCAGTACTCCGGAATCTCTTTGAGGTTTAGGCAACTCCTGCAATCTGTTGGGCTTCCGGTGGAGGTTGTGTCCTTGAAAGGCCTTTCTTTGCTGCTGAGACTAGAGGGAGTACTCTTGTTCAGCCTGGGTTTCTCGGTAGCCCTGAGCTAGGGAGTCACCCATATGTGAGGACTGACTTCCTGCTTGGTCCTGGAGAAAGAGTAGTTACTCACCTGTAACAGGTGTTCTCCAGGAGCAGCAGGAATCAGTCCTCACAACCCTCCCTCCTCCCCTGGGAGTTGCAGTTGTACATAGTTTATTTTTTCATTTTTGTGTGCTGTTCTTAGCTATGTCATTTGACTGAGGTAAGATGGCACCTTTAGGTGGGAAGGGAACCGCGCATGCGTGCCTGCATTTTCAAAGGCTTTCATAGAAAGCTGGGGAAATGCTCTGCTGGGGCTTCATCGGCGCCGATGACACCCATATGTGAGGACTGATTCCTGCTGCTGGAGAACACCTGTTACAGGTGAGTAACTACTCTTTCTCAGTCCTTTTGTGACGCACGTGGACTGAGGGATTTGGTCTCATCAGCGGAGGACCCACCCAGGCCACACAATGAAGGTTTGGGGGCCCACTCCTTGGTGCCTCTGGTGGACAGCGGACTTAGCCGCCTCTTTCAGGAATGGGCCCAGGTTACCAAGGATCGCTGGGTGCTAGACAGCATTCAAATCAGCTATATCCTGAAAAGCAAGGATCCAATTCCTGTAGACGTCATCATATTTCTCTTGTGGGTCTGTGATCAAAGGTGCTACCCACCTTGGACTATTTGCTTTGCCTAAAGGCTGTAGTGCCCATCCCCCCCCCCCCCCCGACAAGCCGGACAAGGGCAGATACTCTACTTCATGGTGCCAAAGGGAGGGGACAGTTTCTTTTGGCCCATTCTGGACCTCAAAGGGGTCAATGTGCACTTGTGGGTCCTGTGCTTTTAGATGGTACCTTACGCTCTGTGATTCAGGTAATGCACCGAGGGGAATTCTTGGCTTTTCTGGATCTGGCAGAGATATATTTTCATATAACGTTTTGGGAAGATCATCAGAAATATCTGCATTTTGCTGTGCTTGGCTCTCACCATCAGTTTTCTGCCCTTCCTTTTGGTCTCTCCACTTCTCCAAGGACGTTCTCAAAGATCATGTTGGTAGTGGCGGCTGCAATGCCAAATGATCTGTATCCATCCCTATCTAGACAACTGGCTCATCTAAATCGGTTCCCTGGTCAGTACATCATTCCTAACATCAAGATCCAAGGAGAAAGTTTTCAGGGGAGATTCTGTCACTGCTTCTGTTTTGTATGGCACTTAATCCAATGAGTACTCTTTATCAACTCTTTGGGATATGGATTTAGCCTGGATCCTAAAGAAGGTAACAACCCAGAGGTAACATCCCATTTACTATTTGTAGACAACCTGAAGCTGTACAGTTCCTGTGGCCAACAATTAGCAGAGCAGCTCTGTATAGTAAAAAATTTTCTTGACGACATCAGGGTGTCTTTTGGCCTTGACAAATGTGCTAAGGCAAACTATTTTTTGTTTTTAAGAGGAAAACTGAGTAAAATGGGAAAACAAGGAAGGTGTATATAAATATTTCGGTTTAGAGGAAGAAAGGACACTCGAGCAGAAATTAGAAGATTAAAATTGTTATTGAAAAGTGCTCTAACATCAGAGAATAAGATACAAGCCATCAATCGGCTGGCAATTCCTGTATTCTCATATAGCTTTGGGATTGTAGACTGTCCTGTTGAAGATCTTGAAAAACTGGATATGCAAACGAGAAAACTCCTCCATGCCCATGAGGTAATTTACAAGAATCAGTGTATGCCAAGACTTTACGTCCCTACAGCTGAAGGAAAGCTGAGCCTCATAGAGATTGATTACACATACATAGCTGTTATAGGGCTCCAGGCCTACCTAACAACATCATCATCCAAATATGCAAAAAGTGCTGAAATATGAAAGTAAATGTCCAGAATGTGTTTCCTTCAAACTTGGACAAGTGTTCCGAAAACTAGAAGGAAGGAGTGAGAATCCACAAGAACACAAAGAAAGGAAGCAAAAGAACTTACAAAACCAGAGAGAGAACCTCTTCAAAGAATTAGATCAGCAGAAAGGAAATACAAGTCGCAATGCACAAATACAGTGGGAAATACAAAGTGTTACTCCAGGAACCCTTTGATCAAGAACAGACACATAAATGGTTAAGGAAAGATGAACTGAAACCGAAGGATGAGAGATTGATAGTTACAGCCCAGGACAGCAGAAACAAATGAGATGGCTTACAGCGAGCTTTGAAAAAACTGGCAAAACAGATATGTCAATGCTGTCAGAGCTGGAAACAGTGGCTCACCTCATAGCTGGCGGTGAAGTTCTAATGGCAGAAAATGTTTATACAGAAAGGCACAACAGAGTAGCATGCTTCATACATTGGAAACTGTGTAAACACTATAATGTCACTGTCCCTGAAAAGTACTGGGATCACGACCCTAAGAGAATTAGAGAGTGAAGAGGTTATGATCACCTGGGACACTCCCATTCCGAATGATAAGAACTGGATGTGAGGAAACCCCACATAGTGGTAAAGGAGACAAACACCAGAACGGCATTGATAATAGAAGTGTGTTCCAAGTGATTATTCTGTGAATCATATCGAGAGAGAGAGAAGATTCTGACGTACCAAGAAATGCAGTCTGAGACTAAGAAAATGTGATAATGTGGCAATATTATATTTCCCATAGTGTTGGGTGCCACAGGCTTGATTAAGAATTTCCAAGCACACCTTGATAAATTGCATGTGTTATCTTACAGACTCCAAGAGGTGACTCTTTGGCACGATGCAAGTAACTATGCTGAGCATTAGCAGTAAATTTGAGAGACTGAGATCATACAGTGCATTGTAAAAGTATTCATCCCCTCTGTGTTTGTCCTGTTTTGCCACATTATAATCTGGAATTAAAATATAGTTTTGGGGGTTAGCACCATGTGATATACACAACATGCCTATGACTTTGAAGGTGCAAAATACAGTTGCAATTCTCTTGGGATATGTCTAGCCACTGTGATTTTCACCCATTCCTTAAGGCAAGACTGCTCCAACTCCAAGTTAGATGGGTTGCGTTGGTGTACAGCTATCTTCAAGTAATGCCACAGATTCTCAATTGGATTGAAGTCTGGCCTTTGACTAGGCCATTCCAAGACATTTAAATGTTTCCCTTTAAACCAGCTTTAGCAGTATGTTTAGAGTCCTTGTCTTGCTGGAAGGTGAACCTTCATCCTAGTCTCAAGCCTCTGGCAGACTGAAACAGGTTTTCTCAAGAATTTATTTATTTTATTTATTTATTTGTATTTGTTACTGCCTTTCGTGAATTAAGGCGGTTTATATAGAACTGAACTATTACATTATAATATGATCAACAGTGTGAAACTATTACATTAAAACTTGAAACACTTTTACATAATTAAACGGTAACTAGGGGTGGTAAGGGGAGAGGAGAAACTTTTAAGCAACTGTTAATGTCCTCTGTTAATGTCCTTTGAAAACTTAAGCAACTGTTAATGTCTTCTGATAATAATAATTTGAGGATGGTAGATTAATCAGCAGAGTATATTCTCGTTGGTCATCTTGTGGTATTGGTATGTTTATTGCCTGTTTAATTTATTTTTGTACGGAGAGGTTATTTTACTGCCCTGTATTTAGTGCCATCCATCGTTCCTTCAATCCTGACCAGTTTTCCTGTCTCTGCCAATGAAAAACATCCCCACAGCATGATGTTGCCACCATCATGTTTCACTGTGGGAATGGTGTTCTCGGGGTGTTGGTTTTGTGCCACACATGGCATTTCCCATGATGGCCAAAAAGTTCAATTTTCATCTCATCTGACCAGAGAACCTTCTTCCATGTGTTTGGGGGATCCACCACATGCTGTTGTGCAAACTCCAAATGTGTTTTATTATTTCTTTCTTTAAGCAATGGCTTTTTTTCTGGCCACTCTTCCATAAAGCCCCATTCTGTGGCGTGTAGGGCTTAAAGTGGTCCTGTGGACAGATACTTCCATCTCCGCTGTGTATCTTTGCAGCTCCTTCAATGTTATCCTTGGTGACTTTGTAGCATCTCTGATTAATGCCCTCCTTGCCTGGTCTGTGAGTTTTGGTGGGCAGTCTTCTCAGATTTGTAGTGGTGCCATTGTAATAATGGATTTGATGGTGCTCCATGGGATAGTCAAAATTTGGGATGTTTTTATTTATAACTCAACCCTGATCTATTCTTCTCTGCAATTTTCTCACTGATCTGTTTGTAGTGCTCCTTGGTCTTCATGTTGCTTGCTTAGTGGTGGTGCAGAGTCAGGGCCTTTCAGAACAGGTATATTTTATATAGGCATGTGACAGATCATGTGACACTATTTGCACACAAGTGGACCCTAATCAACTAGTTATGTGACTTCTGAGGTTAATTGGTTGGACCAGATCTTATTTAGGGGTTTCATAGTAAAAGGGATGAATACATATGCACTCACAACTTTTCAGTTTTTACTTGTGTTTTTATATATACAAGGTATTTTATTATCATTTCACTTCACCAATTTGGGTTATATTGTTAGGTCCATTACCTAACATCCAAATGAACCTCCATTTTCATTCCAAGTTGTACGTAATGCAATAAAACAGGACCAAAATCAAGAGGATGAATGCTTTCACAAGGCACTGTACCTTGCATATCCTAGCTTAGAAGTGAGGTTCATGACTGTCATGATATGTGTAAAACTAAAAGCTTTTTCCTAATCGTCTCTCCGGGCCAGTCCAGAACAGATGGGTAGTCAAATCTCCCTTCTCTAGCAGCTGAGGACTGAATACTGATTCTTGTTGCTAGGTTACCCAGCTCTCCCCTGGTGACAGAAGGCAGTCTTATTGTCCTCAGCAGCTGAGCTGGATGTGTGGAGATTTGACTCCCCACAAGAGATCTGTTACTTTGATTTCTCTTGCCTCTTTTATTATTTTCTAGGAAGAGTTTCACATAGTGGTTGGTGCTTTACCCTAGCAGGGTACTTTAGCACTTCAGTGTTATTTGTGCTGACTGAGATTTCTCTTTATCGCTGGTGTCAGTTAGCCGTGTACTCGGCTCAGAGAATGGGACAGAGCCTGTCTCCTCTTCTCTGTTCGTTGTGCTAGTTGGGAACAGACCTGGGGGCCCCAACTGCTGTTTTCCTTCTACATTGCCTTTCAAGCTCCCCTGGCCGCTGGCAGTGGTCCTCTTCTTTGTCGGGAACTCTTCAGCCTGGCCGGCATATTTTTTTTCAGGTATTTCGCAGCGCGCCGCGTGTGTTTCCCTCCCCCCTCGGGTTTCGGGGCTCTTGCTTTCCCACAGGCATTTTTCGTCGGGGTGTGGGGATTCGCGGTGTTTTCGATTCTCTCTCGTCTCTCCGTTGTGCGGGACTCGAGCTTGCTATGCCGGAGCAGTTGGGGAGTCAGATGGAGCAGACTGCAAAAAGGCAGCCATCGGGAGAAAGCGCGGGAACGGCGGCCATCTTAGGAGAGCCATCCGTTTCATCAGTCCCTCTCCCTAAGCCAGGCAAACGCAAGGCTAAATCTCGTCATAGCAATGTGGAGCAGGAGCAGCCGGTGGTGCCAGCAATGCCAGAGGTGATCGATCCTCTTCTTTCTCCAGAATTTATCTTGGCGTTTTACAGGGCTTATTTAATTAAGAAGGCTCAGTCTCCTGTTCCAGTTGTGGCAGATTCTCTGCTGATGTCTCAGCCAGGGGTCTCTGGCCGGTCTGAGCCCGGGGAAGGGGTTTCTTCTTTGACAGCTCTTAGGGATTCTAAGGTTGATGAGGTTTCTCTGGCGGCAGAAGCTTTAGGGCCAGAGGAGGGGGAGCTCCTGTCAGACCCGGGTTTAGACTCCTGGCCCGCAGATTTAGAAGAAGGTGAGTTGGGGCCCGGGGAGGACCCTAATATGTTTAGGGTTTTTCAGAAAGATGAGTTGCCTGCCCTGATTGCGCAGTCTCTATTGGCTCTCAGTATTCTTCCTCCGGTAGTTCAGCAAGAACCTTTGGAGGATCCCTTGTTACAGGGTTTCAAGCCCGAGCAGAAATGTTTTCCTCTACACAGAGTAATGAAACAGATGATAGAGTCAGAATGGGAATGTCCGGAGGCTTCCTTGAGGGGGGCTAGGACTATGGCTCGTTTGTATCCTGTGCCCCATGAAGAAAGAGAGCTCCTGCATATGCCTAAGGTTGATGCGCTGGTTTCGGCGGTCACCAAGAAAACCACCATTCCAGTGGAGGGGGCTACGGCCCTTAAGGATATGCAGGATCGTCGGTTGGAGGGGCTCTTGAAGCAAGCCTTTGATGCCAGCGCCCTGGCGCTGCAGGCGTCAGTCTGTGGGGCGTACGTGTCCAGAGCTTCTATTCGGTGGAGTCAACTGGCTTCTAGTCCAGAGGGGGACGCTCCTCCTTCTGGGAAGGGGCTAAGCTAGAATCTGCGGCAGTTTATCTGGCGGATGCCTTTTATGATTTGATTTGCATTTCCGCGAAAGCTATGGCTTCCATGATTGCCGCCCGTCGGTTTCTCTGGTTGCGCAATTGGGCGGCGGATGCTTCTTCCAAGGCCCGTCTCAGTAAGCTTCCGTACAAAGGTAAGCTTCTTTTTGGAGAAGCGCTGGAGAAAATTAAGGATTTAGGTGACTCCAAAGGGGGACGCCTTCCCGAAGACCGTCCTCGGGCAGCTAAGCAGAGCTCCTTCCCTAGGGGTCAAGGGCGTGAATTTTGCCGCTTTCGGGGAGCCCGCTTTGCTCCTTATCAGCGGGGTCGGTTTCAGTCCCGGGGGCAGTACTTTCGGGGCACTAGAGGTTCCAGTAGGGGCTATTTTGGGACCACTCCAACTTCCCTTAAAAAGCCACAATGAAGTGAGGCCAGTCCAGGCGGAGCTTCCAGTAGGAGGTCGATTGCAGGAGTTTGTCTCCGCTTGGGCCGCCATTACCTCCGACAAGTGGGTGCTGCAAATTATCCGAGAGGGCTGTGCTCTCGAGTTCGCTTGTCATCTGGCAGACGCCTTCGTTTTCTCTCCATGCAGTCCACTCGCCAAGCGGAGGGCGATCCACGACACGTTGCAGCGCTTATTGCAGCTCCGGGCCGTGGTTCCAGTTCCTCTGGACCAGTGCGGATTCGGTCAATACTCGATTTATTTTGTGGTGCCCAAAAAGGAGGGCTCCTTCCGGCCCATTTTGTATTTGAAGCACGTGAACCGGTGTCTGCGTGTCTCTCATTTCCGGATGGAATCTTTGAGATCGGTGATCCGCTCAGTGCGTCCGGGAGAGTTTCTCTCTTCCATCGATTTGACGGAGGCCTTCCTCCACATTCCTATCAAGCCGGATCATCAGCGGTTCCTTCGATTTGCAGTTCCCATGGGTCATTTTCAGTTTCTGGCCTTGCCGTTCGGTCTAGCGACGGCGCCGTGCACCTTCACCAAGGTGGTGGTGGTGGCGGCAGCTCTTCGCAGGGACGGAGTCCAGGTTCACCCTTATCTGGACGACTGGGTGATTCAGGCGGTGTCGCAAGAAGAGTCGGTCAGGCCGACCGCTCGGGTAGTTTCCTGTCTCGAGAATCTCGGATGGATTGTGAACCAGGCGAAGAGTCGTCTGCAGCTGGTACAGCAGCTTACTTATCTAGGGGCGTTTTTTGCCACAGACAGGGGGCTGGTCCTCTTGCCTCCGGAGCGGGTTCGGAAGCTTCTCTCTCACGTGTCCGGTTTTTTGCGTGTTCGGGCGCCGACAGCTTGGAGGTACTTGCAGTTGCTGGGGCTGATGGCGGCAGCCTTGGATCTGGTGCCTTGGGCCCGAGTGCACATGCGGCCGCTCCAACAAGCGCTGCTTTCACGGTGGTCTCCACAGCATCATCCGCTTTCTCATCGCTTGAGCTGTCCCGATCACGTGAGGCTCAGTCTTCAGTGGTGGTTAGTTCCGGACCATCTCCTGGCGGGCGTTCCCCTGGCACTCCCGGAGTGGATTTTGGTCACTACGGATGCCAATCTGACCAGTTGGGGGCGCATTGTTTGACTCACATAGCACAGGGCTCCTGGTCGCCGGAAGAGAGTCTGTGGTCCATCAATCGACTGGAACTGAGAACAGTATATCTAGCGCTGCTAGCGTTTGCCGCTCTTCTGGAGGGAAAGCCAGTGCGCATCTTTTCCGACAACCTAGTGATGGTCTCCTACATAAATCACCAAGGCAGAACGGGGAGTCTCCTTCTCCTGGAGGAGAGTCAACGCTTCTTTCACTGGGCGGAATTACACCTCGTGGCGCTTTCGGCGTCTCATGTGGCAGGAAAGGACAATGTACAAGCCGACTATCTCAGTCGGAATGTGCCAGATCCGGGAGAGTGGGAGCTCAATGCAGAAGTTTTTCGCGAACTCACTTTCCGTTGGGGTCAGCCGGTCATGGACCTGATGGCGACTCTTCGCAATGCAAAGGCGGAGCGCTTTTACAGCAGGCGCAGGGAGCATATGTCGGAAGGTCTCGATGGCCTGGTTCAACCCTGGCCGTCGGGGCAGCTCCTGTATGTGTTTCCTCCATGGCCATTAGTGGGTCGAGTCATTCAAAGTGCAGCCTCTCACGAGGGTCAGGTGATCCTTATTGCTCCAGATTGGCCCAGACGCCCTTGGTACGCCGATCTAATGCGGCTTCTGGTGGAGCCGCCGTGGCGGTTGCCCGCTCAAGCGGACTTGCTGCATCAGGGGCTCGTTCCGATGCCCCAGGCGGATCGATTCTTGCTTACAGCATGGCTATTGAGAGGCAGCGGTTGCGCCGCAAAGGTTATTCATCATCAGTGATCTCCACTTTGCTGCAGTCTCGCAGGCGGTCCACGTCGTTGGCATACATCCGCGTGTGGCGTGTTTTTGAAGCTTGGTGCGCAGAGCGCACCTTGAGGGCCCGTTTGGCTTCCATTCCGGATATTCTCGCGTTTCTTCAATGCGGGCTTGAGAAGGGGCTTGCTCTTAGCACCCTGAAGGTACAGTTAGCGGCGCTGACGGTTTTTCGGGGGCCGGTTCGCGGGGCTCGTCTTTCCTTGCATCCGGATATACTGCGATTCCTTAGAGCGGCCAAGCATCTTAGGCCGCCTTTTTGGCAGGTTATTCCTCCTTGGGATTTGAATCTGGTGCTGGAGGTCTTGACAGGCTCTCCTTTTGAGCCGCGTTCCTCCAGTTCTATCCGGGAGATATCCTGGAAGACGGCATTTTTGGTGGCCTTATGTTCCGCTAGACGCATTTCAGATTTGCAGGCGCTTTCGTGTCGGCTGCCATTTCTTCAGCTTTCAGCAGAGAAAGTGGTCTTGCGTCCGGTTCCGTCTTTTCTGCCTAAGGTGGTGTCTGCATTCCATCTGAATCAGTCAGTCTCGCTGCCCACCTTCGTTGAGTCGGGGGCCGGGACTTCTTTTGATCGTTCTCTGCGAAGGTTGGATATGGGTCGTGTGCTCCGTCGATACCTTAGGGAGACTGAATCGTTTCGTAAGTCCGACAGGTTGTTTGTGCTGTTTGGGGGGCCGTCCAAGGGTCAAGCGGCCTCCAAGGCCTCCATTGCGCGTTGGGTGAAGCAGGCCATTCGGGTCGCGTATGAAACCAAAGGCCAAGACCGTTCCTGTCGGTCTTCGTGCTCATTCTACCAGAGGTCAGGCGACCTCGTGGGCGGAGTCGGCTTTAGTTCCTCCGGTGGATATTTGTCGAGCGGTGACCTGGTCTTCTCTCCATGCTTTTTCGCGTCATTATCGGTTGGATGTGCTCGCTTGACAAGATGCATGTGTGGGGGCTTCCGCCATAGTAGCGGGGCTCACAGGTCCCTCCCAGGGTTAGATACTGCTTTGGTACTACCCATCTGTTCTGGACTGCCCCGGAGAGACGATTAGGAAGGAGAAATTAGACCTTACCTGCTAATTGTCTTTCCTTGAGTTCTCTCTGGGCCAGTCCAGAACCCGCCCTCTCTGTGTCTTCTGTATCTTCAGTGATGTAAATTTTAGTGGTCATCTTCGTGTTTGATAACAAAAAAAAAAAAAAAAAGGACCAGCGCAGTTCTAAAAAGGGAGCCTAAGCTTTTGCTCTTACCGATGCCACCATGCTGGATGGCCGGACACAGCGCACGGTCAGCAACCTTCTGTGTAACTCTTCTACTGTTCTCACTGTTACCGCTATTTCTTCTTGGTGGTTGTTTTTGTCTGCTTGATACGTTAAGACTGCCTTCTGTCACCAGGGGAGAGCTGGGTAACCTAGCAACAAGAATCAGTATTCAGTCCTCAGCTGCTAGAGGAGGGAGATTTGACTACCCATCTGTTCTGGTCTGGCCCGGAGAGAACTCAAGGAAAGACAATTAGCAGGTAAGGTCTAATTTCTCCTTATATCTCACATTGCCCAACCTAAGAACTAAAAAACATAATTCTCAAGCTGGAACCTGGCAGGGCACGATAATTGTGCTTCAAATTTCAACACAGGGAGAAAAAGACCTCCAGGGCAAACAAGTATCTCTGTGACAGAGCAACTGCAATAGGGGAAATCTCATCTATCACATACTAGGTCTTGAAAAAAAAATCCCTGAATTTTATTTATTAATTATTTTTTTAATAAGTTTTACTTATAGAAAAAGAATTCTTTCTAGTTCAAAAGTGAAACAATGTTTTCTTTTTCTCAAATCTAGATAAATCACTCTACTTTCCCACTTTTCACTGTTAATGCCGTAAAGCCGTTTGATATAAGTCAGCATGAAAAGGGCAGCATACAGCCACATCCTACAACAGAACTAGACAGTGTTGGAAGTAACTAATAACAGCAATAACTTACTGCACTTAGCTTTCAGTTGTCCACCATCCACCTAGAACCCTGGTAGCAGTCAAATTATTGCCATATCCAGTAGGTTTAGGTTTACTGTAATTTTAATTTTGTTGTATAAGCTGCTTAAATAAGTTGCATTTGGGGACAGAGTAGTAAAATCAAATAATCATTCCACGCTTCAGGATCTGACATCTAAAGTTGGATTATCCTGTCAAAATTATTATTTCCAGTGGTGAGACTGTTGAAGAGTAAGGAACTTTGGATGTTAGTTCTCAGCATGAATACTTCCTGGGTCATTTTTCAAAAGCACTTATCCGGATAGCACCTGCTATCTGGGTAGGTGCCACTGAAAGGGATATTCAGTGGCTTTATACAGATAATGCCACTGAATATCCTGACAGACTGCCTTGGCAAATCATAGAACTGAGGAATTATCAACATAGTGATATCTATCACCTCTATTTGGAAAACTATAGTGCTGGCACTGTCTTCATTAACAGAATACCAGCAACCAGTCCAGAGTGAGGTGTAAAACACAATTTTCTTTATTGAGGGAAACACTAGGGGTCATAACTGTGTTTCGGCACCGCCTTTTTCAGGGATATTGATCACTATAAAACAACGTATTTAGAAACAATGTCATGTTAAGCAATTTAAAAACTTTAAGAAACCAAATTCAACTAAATAGTCATGCTAAAATGCCAAAGTAAAATAAAGGGCGATATACTAAAAATAATAAATACATCAGATTAGCTACAAATAGCAACAAATGAAGGTGACAATAAGAGGAAATATAAATTGATAAAGGAACACCATAAAAGCAATCTTTAAAAAAAAAAAAAAAAACCTTTAAAAGACATTCAATGTAGATAAAACCTTCCTCCCCGTTTTCTTCCTTCTCCCGCCTCTGGCCCCCCACCCCTTTTTTATTTATTTTTTTTTATCCTAGTGCCAATCTCATCTGGGTTCTTTTATTTTCTTAAATTTGTCTTTGTTCTCTTATCTATTTAATTATTAATATTTAATTACCAGATAGAAAGGTTCCTCTTTTTGTTTTTGTTTTTATTATTAATTTAATAAAATGGTCAGATCTATGACACAAGTGGGATAAGATATGCCTTTACTGATGGCTGAACGATGGGTCCAGCCCTAATTATGGGCTCACTTATTGTATTCAGAAGTAAAAGTTTGATTCCTATCTGCCCCAGGGGATCTATTTTTCTCCAGGAACAAGCAGGAAGTCAGCCCTCACATATGGGTGACATCGGCGCAGATGGAGCCCTGTGGAAGAATCTCACCAGCTTTCAAAGAAAGCCTTTGGGAGATGCCACCACGCATGCATGGTCCCCTTCCTGCCCAAGGGTGCCATCTCACTCAGTCTCCCTCTTACGCGGAGCCAGACATCCGTTGTCTTTCCCTGGAAAAAAGTTGATTTTTGGTGCATCAAACTGCTCTTCTTTCTCCGGTTAGCGCCAGTCCCTTTCCCACCTCAAAGCCTCATTGCCCCAGCTTCAAGAATTGTAACCGTTTTGGGTTTTTTTTTTAGTTTTTCTTCTAGCGCAATTTCGTGCCTTTTTCTAACGGCTGGCCGCATCAAGGGTCTTCTTCCTCGCAGGGGTCCTTTTTGCCCCAATGGCCAGCGGATTCAAAAAGTGTGATCTGTGCACAAAGAACATGTCCTTAACTGATACACACGATTGCTGCCTCTGGTGTCTAAGTGCCCACCATGACCCAGAGGTTTGCACCCTGTGCAAGAAAATGTCCGCGAAGGCATCCAAAGTTATCAACAGAAACAAGACGACATTTTCCATGGTTCAGATTCTGCCCTGGTGGCCCCTGTAGCCTCGTGCTTAAAGGCCCCACATGGATTCTCGGAGTCATATAAAGCCCCTGCGGCACCCGATCAGGCCTGCAGACACTCTGACAAGGGTTCTCGAACGTGAGCGCAAGAAGAAGAAGAAATCCTCCAGGACCTCATCCTGGGAATTGGAGACACACAGCAAATCCCGCACCAGATCCCACAGCTTCTGGAGGGTATCAGAGGAGTCAGAGAGGGAGTGGTCCATGAAGGTGCCAGAACAGATGCAGAGGCCTCTGATGACAGGTAACGGAACCCTGAGGCCTGTCCCGTCTGACTCCCTCTACTCACTGACGCTGGACTCGGTCACACAGGTGTCTGCTTCAAAGCCTGCAACTCTTGAGTGGAAAGCCAGGATGATGGCATTGGAATGCAGTGTTACAGCCTTTCTTGCCTTGCAGCAAGCATTGATGCCCAGCCCCGCCGGTGCTCGCACAGAGACCGCAGGGACCTCGATATTGAGGACTCACTAGGCTGCCGATATGATCCTTGAGAGCCCTGATCCTGGAGCCGTTCCTCGGCGAGGGTCTCTATCCCGCTCCCAATTCTTGGGAGTGGGATCCTCCCCAGCAAGTGTTTGTGGCTCTGGCCAAGCAGCCACCGTGGGTCGTCAAAGACCAGATCTGAGCCCGATGCCTCAGGAGCCATCAGGCCTCCAGTCCTCGATGGACTACTCGAACTGGAAGTTCAAAGCTTCCCCAGAGATGCGTAAGCACCGGAATATCCCCTCTGCTCCGTCTCTCCCGGCATTGTGGCGCCAGTCCCTACCTGATGATACATCGTTCGAGTTTATCCGAGACATGGTGCAAGCCTTTTCCCGCACCATGGAGACAGAGGACGACCCTCGCATGGAGGAGCTGGAAATCCTCCAGTATGAGGCTTCACCTAAGGATGCCCTGACGGTCCCCGTCCCCACCATCCTAGGGAATCGACTCCTTCGAATGTGGGCGACACCGGCGTTGGTGCCAATAGTTAGACGCCTCGACACCATGTACCGGGTCCAGCGGGGCCTCTGCTTTCAAAAGGCACAACTCCCTCACACCTCTATGGTGGTGGAGTCGACCATGCACTGACAGAAAAGCCCAAAAACTCATTCTTCCGTGCTCCCAGGCAGGGAGTCCCTCGCCCTTGATGCTTTTGGGCGCAAATGCTACCAGGACTCAATACTGGTTTGCCAAATCCAAGCTTATCAACTATATATCGGCATGTATCTCTGAGACCTAGCAAAAGAACTTGCATGTTTCTCTGTGGATCTCGGATCACCTCCAGCGATTCCACACCCTCACGAAGTACATCGGGGAATGTTCGAAGTATATGTCTCGAGCTGCCTAGGACTGCTTGGAGTCTAATGTGCAGGTGGGTGCTGCAGGCATCAGTGACCAACACCGGGCCTGACTCCAGGCATCGCACCTCGAGCAGTGGGTACAGGAGAAACTCTTCGATGGCCCCTTTCTCAATGAAAACCTCTTTGGCAAACCGATGGAGGATAAGTCGGTGGAGATCGAAACAGAGTACTATGAGGACTCTGCTCTCCAGGAAGACCTCCACCCTTCCAAAGAAGAAACAGTTGGGGAAGAGGCCCCCTTTTCACAGAAAAGTCCAGCCTTACCAAGGCTATCCCCAATACCAGACCCCCAGGGCAAAGGACCAGGCCAAGGCCAATGAAAGCCTAAGGGCTCTAAGTCCTAAATACCGGCTCCTACCCAGGTTTAATTGGGGTTTTGACTCCCCGAGCATAGCCTCTCCTCTCGGGAGGGAGCAGCTGCCAATAGGAGAGTGTCTGATCCACTTTTCCCATAAACACAGACACCTGGGCCCTTCAGGTGGTCAAAGAAGGCTACCTCCTTCACTTGGACCAGACACCTCCCCCTTTCTTTCCAGTAGAGCCCCCTCGGACTCCCCTGCACCAAGCCCTGCTACTGCAGGAGCTCGTAGGCCTCATCGGGGCAAGGGGTTTTACTCCCGTTACTTTCTGGTCCCAAAAAGAACAGGGGATCTCAGGCCCATTCTGGGCTTGCAAAACCCGAACAGGTTCTTGGTGTGGGAGAAGTTCAAAATGCTCTCCCTTGGAACATTGCTGCCGTACCTCCAGCAGGGAGATTGGCTGCGCTCCTTGGACCTAAAGGATGCTTACACCCACATCATTATTCATCCCAGTAACAGTACTTAAGGTTCATGGTCGTGGATGACAACTACCAGTACAGGGTACTACCCTTCGGTTTAGCCTCCTCACCAAGAGTCTTCACAAAATGCCTGGCAGTGTGGCCGCTTACCTCAGTCTCCAAGGGCCTTCATCTTCCTATACCTGGATGACTAGCTCATGAAGGGGGCCATGGCCCGCACAATCAAAGTCCTGCAGCATTTGGGGCTCGTGATAAACCACCCAAATCTTACCTCACTCCAACTCAGGATTTGGAGTTCATAGGAGCTCTTCTGGACACTCTCCAGGCCAGGGTCTTCCTCCCCCTGGTCAGAGCGGATCACCTCAGGACCCTGGCCACCGAAGTAGGCATGGTCCATACTCCACCTACTAGGCCACATGGCATCTACAGTCCATGTGGTTCCCAATGCTCACCTCTAAATGCGGGCAGCTCAGTGGTGTCTCTGCTCACAGTGGACACAAGCTATGGCCAGGCTCTGGGACAGGATCTCAGTGTGCCGTCAACTAGCAGAGTCGCCCGACTGGTGGCAGGGCACATAGCACCTGCAGAAGGGCATGCCCTTCCAACCCTCAAACCCCCAGAGGGTGCCCTGCAAGGAACTGCGCATGCAGGGCAACTGGTTTCTAGCAGAGAGCCAGCAGCAGATCAACCTGTTGGAGCTCAAGGCCATTTTTCTGGCGATCAAGGCCTTCCACCACTGCCTGCGGAACCAGTCGGTGCTAGTCCAAACAGTAAAGTCCCAGCGCCTCTGCCAGGAGGCAGAAGCCCTGTGCTTGTACGCGATTGGTCATGGAATACTCCTCAGGGCAATGTACCTTTCGGGCTAAGACAATGCCCTAGCGAACAGGCTGAGCAGGGTCTTCCAGCTGCACGAATGGCGGCTATACCCCATTGTAGCGCAGCAACTATTCCGATTCTGGGGAACCCCAAGTCTGGACCTCTTTATTAATACAGATTTGTATGCCACCTTATCCTTCAATCAAGGTGGTCACGCCACATCACAATTGGGGGTTACATTTAACATTAGGGTACGTGTAAACATTTAGATAGTACAGTTACATAACAGCATTTAGACAGTATAATTAAGGTAACATTTAACATGAGGGTATTTAATAATGTGGTATGATAAACTTTGTGTGTGGATAGGATGGGTGCGTACTTATTTGGCGGTGTAAGTGGTATTTCATTTTGGGTATGGGATGTTGCCTGGATGCTCATATGTTTCTATAAATAAAAATGTTTTGAGGTCTTTGTGGAAGTCTGTAAGGTCATCTAATGCTCTCAGGCTAGTTGGGAGGGAGTTCCATAATGTGGATGCCAGTAGTGATGGTGCTCTTTTTGAGGTTGGTTGTTTGGTCTTGTGATAGCCTGCAGGTGTGCCGATCATATTGTCGTTATTGGTTCTTCTTGGTCTATTGCTGATATCCCTTGTTATGATGTTTTGGCGTGCGTCTTCTGAGAGATGGTGAATGACTTTGAAGATGATCATGATTGTTTTGTATTTAGCTCTTGTCACCATTGGGAGCCAGTGCAGTTGCTGTAGGACGGGAGTGATGTGCTCGGTCCTTGGTGTATCTGTAATGATGCGTACTGTGGTGTTTTGTACCATCTGTAGTGGGTGAAGTGTCTGCTGAGGTAGGCCTTGATAATAGTGAGTTTCCATAATCAAGCAATGGTGTAATGAGTGCTTGACGCACTGTGTGGAAGTGGTCCTGACGGAGCATTGGTTTGATTTGTCTGATTGTTTTCAATCATTGATAGGCCTTTGCAGTTTTGGTGATGTGGGATTTCAGGTTTAGAGCTCTGTCTAATGTGATGCCCAGATACTTGACTTCTTTGACTACTCTGTGTTTGTCTAGGATGCTGATAGTTTGTGGAGGTATGAAGGTGGGGTTCCTGGTGACGAACATTGCCTCAGTTTTATCGTAGTTGACCGTTAAGTTGTTGGCTATGAGCCAGTCATTCATGTCTTCGAGGCATTTGGTTATTGTTGTAGTGTTTAGTGCTAGTAGGTTGATTGGAGCGTACACCATAATATCGTCAGCATAAATGTGATAGTGAAGTTTGTGGTGCTTGATGTTGCATATGGGCTGTATGTAGATGTTGAAGAGCATTGATGATAGGGCTGAGCCTTGAGGTATTCCCTGTGTGATGGGGAATTGTAGTGATTTCTTTTGGTCGCATTTGACTTGTTGCGTTCACCCTTCCAAGTATAATGTAAACCACTTCAGGGTGTTCTTGCATAGGCCTATCTGTTGTAAGTGTTGCAATAGCTTGGTGTGGGACACAGTGTCGAAGGCTGCCGAGATGTCCATGAACACTAGCAGGAAGCCGTTTTTGTCATCCATGCCTCTTAGGAGATTGTCAAAGAGGGAGGTTAGTAGTGTTTCCTCGCTGTGTTGGGGCTTAAATCCATGCTGATGTATGTCCAGTGGGGCATTTATATCAATGTGGTCCTGAAGTTGCCTTTGCACTGCCTTTTTCACAATTTTTGCAAGGAAAGGCAGGCTGGAGATAGGGCCGTATGATTTTGGTTCGTAGGGGCTCAGATTGCTACTTTTAAGTATTGGTCGTATCATTGCGTGCTTTAGGGGTTGCGGCATGTATCCTTGTTGGAGTGAATCTTTGACAATTTTTTGAATGTGATGAGAGTTGGCTTTTTGTAGCTTTGAGCCACGTCACTGGGCATGGGTCTGACAGTGAAGTTGTTGTGTTTAGTCAAGATATAATGTCTTCTACTTGCTGCTTTGTTGGTATGTTGAAGCTCTCCCATGTTTGATGTTGTTTTTTTATGGTGTGATCGTTTGTTTGTGGTGTAGGAGAGCATGTTTGGTTGGTGTTTTTTGACTTCATGTAGTCTGCATATTTTTGTGGGTCAAGATGGTGGGTGCTTTGTTGTGTGTCAGCCTTGGTGAGCTTTTGGACAATGCTAAAGAGTTCTCTTGGTCTATTAGTAGCTTTCATGATTAGGTTGGTATGGTATTGCTGTCTACACATTTATTAGATTGTTATATTCCCGTTGTTTGTCTCTGTATTGTGTTAGGAGGTTGTGTGATTTGTTCCGTCTCCATTTTCTTTCCAGTCTTCTGAGTGTGCGTTTTGCAGCTCTGATTTCATGTGAGTACCATGGGGCATTGGATCTCTTGCGTGTCTGTGGTTCTTTGATAGCTGGGGCAGATGATGCGTTGGATATTATTGTGTTCCATTCTTCTATGTTTAGGTCAAGGGTGTCGTGTTCCTGTTGAAGTTGTGAAGTGATTTTGTTTATGAATGAGCCTCTGTTAAATGTTTTGAACTGTCTAGTTATTCTTTCATCTTCTTTGCGTTGGGCAGGGTTATTCAGGGTCATGGTGAATTCAATCACATGGTGGTCTGACCAGGGGACTGGCGTGATTGTTGGTTATGTGGTGGTGGTCTGTTCTACTAATTGCATTGGCATGAAGACCATGTCCGGCGTTGTACCATGTTTGTGCGTTGGGGCGTTAGTTGTCTGGCAGTATTTTAATGACTCCATGGCTTTTAAGAAAGTTGCGGCTTCTCTGGTGGGTGCAGATGTTAGGTTGTAGTCTCCTAGTGCAATGAGAGGTTTGTGTCTTCTGTTATGTGTGTATATTGTTTTGATTACTGTGGATAGTTGATCTTTTGTGGTTCCAGGTGGTCTGTATGTGAGGGAGATGCTTAGGTATTTGTTGGCTATGGTGAGTGTGTTAGATTCAATTGTGTTAGTGGTGGCAATTGTTTTAAATCTGTATTCTTTTCTGGTAAGTATTAATACTCCTCCTTTCTCCAGGACCAAGCAGGAAGTCAGTCCTCACATATGGGTGTCGTCTGCGCCGATGAAGCCCCAGCAGAGCATTTCCCCAGCTTTCTATGAAAGCCTTTGGGAATGCAGGCATGCATGCGCGGTTCCCTTCCTGCCTAAAGGTGCCATCTTACCTCAGTCTCTTTTTTTCCGAGAAGCCCACTGGACATGTGTCCTGTCATCCCAGATAAAAGTTGATTTTTTTTCGGCAATCCTGGCTGTTTTTTCTCCCAGTTCGACGCCGGTTCCCCTCCCGCCGGGTTCGGTATACCGGTATCGAGCCCGATTCTTCTTTTTCGGTTTTCATGGCTGGCGTTCGCACCCTTTTTTGCTTTTTCCCTGGAAGGCCGTCCTTTGACCTCGCGGGGACTCTTTTTTTCCCCGATGGCTTCCAGCGGTTTCAAGAAGTGTGATCAGTGTAAGAAATGAAAGTGTCTCACCGACACGACGACTGCTGCCTTCGATGCCTCAGTCCTGATCACGACCCTAAGTCGTGTGGACCATGTGGGAAGATGTCTTCCAAGGCACTCCGAAGTCGCCAGCAGCAGAAAGAAAGGCTTTTCTCGGACTCAGCCTCCGGCCGTCCCGGACCTTGTCTGAGGCCTCGACATCTCGGGATTCGGATCCCGAGCACTGTCGGAGCTCCTTGGACAGGGGGTCCCCCGACCGGGAAAGCAAGAGGAAGAAGCGGCTCGCCAGGGCGTCGTCGTCGGAGGTCCCTGGCTCTTCGAGGGCCAGGTCTAAGACCCCCGACCGTCGCCCCGGGCCCGTGGAACAAGAGAAGCCTGCCAAAGTTCCTCGCATGGAGCCGGAGTCAGTGGCTCATCTCCGCTCTGTGCCCTTAGTTGACATCTGCAGGGCTGCAAGTTGGTCTTCAAGCCAGACATTTGCAGCCCATTACTGTTTGGAGAGGGAGTCCCGTAGGGACAGTGCTTTTGGCCAGGCAGTACTCCGGAATCTCTTTGAGGTTTAGGCAACTCCTGCCCTCTGTTGGGCTATCGGTGGAGGTTGTGTCCTTGAAAAGCCTTTCTTTGCTGCTGAGACTAGAGAGAGTACTCTTGTTCAGCCTGGGTTCCTCGGTAGCCCAGAGCTTGGGAGTCACCCATATGTGAGGACTGACTTCCTGCTTGGTCCTGGAGAAAGAGTAGTTACTCACCTGTAACAGGTGTTCTCCAGGAGCAGCAGGAATCAGTCCTCACAACCCTCCCTCCTCCCCTTGGAGTTGCAGTTGTACATAGTTCATTTTTCATTTTTGTGTGCTGTTCTTAGCTATGTCATTTGACTGAGGTAAGATGGCACCTTTAGGTGGGAAGGGAACCGCGCATGCGTGCCTGCATTCCCAAAGGCTTTCATAGAAAGCTGGGGAAATGCTCCGCTGGGGCTTCATCGGTGCCGATGACACCCATATGTGAGGACTAATTCCTGCTGCTCCTGGAGAACACCTGTTACAGGTGAGTAACTACTCTCTCCTTTGTGCTCTGATGCCATTAAATGCCGAGTATCCTGTTGGTGTTACTTGGTTTAATATGACCTGGTCCGTGTCGTCTAGCCAGATCTCGGTGATGCATATTATATCAAGCTTCTTGTCGTGGATTAGGTTAAGGATAGTATTTGGTTTGTTCCTGATAGATATGGCGTTTAGAAGAGCACACCTAATGTTTGTTGTTATGATTGGGTTTGTATGTTCATTATTTGCGTGGTGTGTGGGTGTATTATTTGTGGCATTTTATGGTTTGTGGGCTGTATGCTTTGGTTGTTGACGTTCTTTGGATAGGGGTGACGCTAGTGTGCATCTGGGTTGGGTGGTATGTAGGTTGAACAAGGGGATTTGTTCGTTGAGTCTGATGCTATGTGTGCGGGGTGCGAACATATGTAGGAGTGTGAGGTTTACCGTGAGGTAGTGGGTAGTGGAGTACATTTTGTGATTTGAATTTTACTGACCTGGGATTAGGTTTGTGGTTTACTGACCTGGTTTCAACTTTAGTTTGGTCATATAGCTGTAATTCTGTGGGTCCTATATGTGTGGTTCTGCATTGGTAGTGGTGTCTTTACTCTGTGTGTAGTTGGTTGGTTGGTTAGTAGTCTAGCTATGAGGTAGTAGTGGGGTTACTAGAGTTGATAGGCTATGCCGTGCGAGTTGTTTTACAATGCAAACAATGGATAGTATGTTCTATGCAATTAATCTACAAGCAATGGTTTGTCCAGGCAATGTAGCAGGATTAATCTACAGGCAATAGATTGTCCAGGCAAAGTAGCAGAATTAATCTACAAGCAATGGATTGTCCAGGTGATGTAGCAGGATTAACTTGCAGGCAATAGATTGTCCAGGCAAAGTAGCAAAATTAATCTACAAGCATTGGATTGTCCAGGCAATGTAGCAGGATTAACTTACATGCAATGGATTTTCCAGGTAAGGGAGCAATATTCGCGCGGGGGCAGAGAGATATGATGTGCGTGGAGGAGGGCACGGGACGTGGATCTTTGGCCGTTAATTGGTCCGTGCCTAAGGGCCCTTTGGCATTGCCCTTAGGCGCGGGCCCTTAGGCGTGGTTGCACCAAGGGGGCGCCTTGTTTAAAGGTGGAGGCACGTTCCGATTGGGCCTCGAGGAGCCAATCGGGGAGGAGCGCCACTTCCTGCTCTACTCCCCGACACTTTGAGGGCTCCCTCTCGTCTGCTGGCTGGCTGGCTGATGGAAGGCTTCGCGCCAAGGGGCACCTTGTTTGAAGGTGGAGGCACGTTCCGATTGGGCCTCGGGCCTCGGGGAGCCAATCGGGGAGGAGCGCCGCTTCCTGCTCTACTCCCCGACACTGTGAGGGCTCCCTCTCGTCTGCTGGCTGGCTGATGGAAGGCTTCGCGCCAAGGGAAGCGTTGTTTAAAGGTGGAGGCACATTCCAGTTGGGCCTCGGGCCTCCCAACCAATGTTCAACTGCCCCACTTCTGCTGTCCCCAACCATATCCATCCCAGATAGCAGCGGATGCCTTCCTCATCTTGTGGTCTGAGGGCCTTCTGTGTGCCTTCCATTCCATCTTTATCTTTGTCATTTGATATACCGCCCTAGGCAGCAAGGCATCAGAGCGGTTTACAAAAATCTTAATTAAAAATAAGGAAAAGAAAAAGAACGCCATTATATATAGGACAGAAAAGAAGGAGATTGAAGAGAGCAATGCCACTTATCACCCGGACCCTCTTCAGGGTCCTGCAGGACAAGGCCTCCATGATGCAGGTGACCCAGCCTTGGTTTCTACTATTGCTCTGCCTCTCGACTGAGCTCTCTTTCCCTCTGGGGAGCACCCCAGAGCTATTAACCCAGGAGGATGGTCTCCTCTTCACCCCAACCTGGGGTCCCTGTCATTAACAGCATGGCTGCTTAGCGGGTCACCTTAGCACCCTTCAACCTTCCAAGGGAAGTGGAGGAAGTCTTCCTGGCCTCTCAAGAACTCCACAAGACAAGCCTACTTCAAGTGGCGCAGATTCTCAGTATGGTGTGTGGAGCCAACAGGTAGACCTGTTATCTCCAGGAACAAGCAGGAATGAGTCTTCACATATGGGTATCGTGAGTACCGACGGAGCCTAAGCGGGAACGCTCCCCAGCGTCCAATTAGAACGCTTTTGGGAGCATCCCACAGCGCCTGTGTGCTGCCTTCCCGCCTTTCCCAACTACCTCTCTCCAGTTTTCCGTGGAGCCGACAGGACGTATTCCTGTCACCGCAGAAAATTCTTATTTTTATTCTTAGTTTTTTGTGGTCGCGTCTGCCTTCCCTCGACGCTACCGGTACCGCCACTACTTTTCTTTCTTTTTCCTGAAGAATTTCTTCTTTTCTTAGAAATTTTTTTCTGTTTAGTGCCTGACGGTTTCTAGGCCACTAGGCCTCTACCCTTCCATTATGGAAAAGCCAGCCACTATCCTTAAGAAATGCTCAAAGTGTGGCGGTAAAGATATTTTTTCAGACACTCATACTTGGTGTCTAAAATGTTTAGGGTCCTGACCATTGCCCTCTGGAGTGTCGCTCCTGCTGGAGCTCAAACAGAAGAAGTCTTCAGAATCGAGCACAACTCGATACCCGGTTCACATCGCTCTCGATGTTACTAGCTAGAATATCTTCTTCACAGGATCAGGTAACCAAACAAAACCTTCTCAGCATCGAGATGGCTTCGGCCTTGCTCTTGAGGACATCTTGGCAATAAAGCCCCGGTGGGAGTCTTCGGGCTCCAAAGTATTAACAGGGCTCCAGGTTGTTCCTGGGGTTTTTACCTCTATGAACATACCTGGGCCATGCTCTGTGGTTGTGGCTGCTTCAAGCAGTACCAACACCCCGGCATCGGCTATGGTGATGGACGAAACACTCCTCACCGATGAACGTAGTCTAGCACTCTCGGCTACTTCGGTACCGCTAGAGTTGCTGCAGACCGTTCCTCGAGTATCGGTATTGCTTTCGGTACTGGTACTGGTATCGGCATCGGTGTCGGTACCGTCCATGCTTGCTTCAACAGAATTGCTTCCCTCGATGCCGAGCCTGGAATCGATCTCTAGCATGGAGGATTCGGTACCAACTCGTCTCGGTACCGACCTCGGGCGGTACCAAAGACATCGCTTTAAAGAAAATCCGATGCTTCATCCTTTTCAGTCTTCCGATCCCAATGACTGGGATGAATCCATCGGTACCAAGGCTGATTTTTCTACAAGTCTAGCCTCTACCCCTCATTTTACAGAGTCCTCCTCAGGGGAGATTTCTTTTCAAGCTTTTCTGCTTGATATGGCAAAGTTACTTGCCATTTCTATACCTGGTAAAGAATCCCTACCAGGGAATTTAGAGACACTGCAATTCCCCTGGATTCCAAAAGAGGTGATCATGCTTCCTTTGCATCAGATCTTACAAGATCTACTGTTAAGAATGTGGGAAACTCCTTTAACAGTATCCCCACATTCTAAGACACTTGACACTATGTACATGGTGCCACCTTCTGCAGGTTTTCAAAAGACTCAACGTCCTCATCATTCTATTGTTGTAGAATCAGCAATGAGGCGTATTAAGAGTGCAAAGAAGCACTCTTCTTATCCGCCAGGTCGTGAGTCTAGGACTTTAGATGCCTTTGGACGTCGATGCTTCCAGGCATCCATGCTTTCAGCAAGAATTATCTCATATATTTTCTATATGGGAATATCTCTTGAAGAGGTCACAAAGAACTTAAAGTTTTTGAACCCTTTTCTTCCAGAGCATAAAAGAGCAGACTATTCCTTATTAGTCAATCATGCTCAAAATATCTCTAGGTTCCTTAATTGTGCTTCCTTGGACTGTTTTGCGTCTATTAGCAGAACTTCTGCTATAGCCATAGGAGCACGAAGCTTCAGACTTGGACAGATGGGTTCAGGAAAGGCTGGGAAATACTCCTTGTACTGGGGAAAATCTCTTCAACAAGGAGGCTTTATTTCAAGCTAATCAGTTGAGCACTGATGCTGTTACTTTCAGAGGATTGTCAAAACTTTCCTCTATCCCAGCTAATAAAAAATCTCATAAAAAGCTTTATTCCCCCAAGGGAAAAAGTTTTATCCATCTTCTACCCATTCTGCAGATGTTTCCAAAGATGGGCAACACCACACCAGGCTAAGAAAATCAAAACCTCAACAGGCTCAGCAATCCCAGGGTTTCTGATATTTTATTCACTTTTTCTGTGTAAGGTTTAGAACTTGAACCTACTTCTTTTCAACAGAAGCATCTAAAATTCATCTCATCCATGCTGAGATATCAGTCATACATTGACTCAATCCTCGATTCTGGGCATGAATCTCAAGAGAAACCTAGCCTTCTAGCCCTAAGAGCTATTAAGGACTATCATACCCCAGAGATAACAAGTTTCTCCTTTTAAAACAAAAGGAGAACTAACAACTAACAACAGGGTGAACTATACCCTTCACCTTGTCAATTTCCTGTGCGAGGATATCTCATACTTTTAACTGCAAGGGGACCCTATCTCTTCAAAGACTTACTAAATTGTAAGTCTTCTCAACTCTGTATTAATTTCTATCCCTCTTAGCCCAGACATTCAGTCTCTAAGAGTACTACTAATCAACTGGAGGGCTTATTTTTTCTAAGCCATAGGATTTTCTTCAATACCTACTCCAGTAAGTAGTTTCCATACAGAGTTTTCTCCCCTTTTGTGGTTCATCTCCTCCTCGCATATCTTTTTAAGGCAGCTTTTCGGACAGAAATTGGGTATCACTACTCCAAATTATCTCTGTCGGTCCTCTCCAATCTATAGGACCTAACTTTTATGCTGCCTTAATAACAGATAATTCCAAAAGAGATCCAGAACTCATTTGGACTATTTATTGTTGCAGGCATCAGGCCTGTCTACTATTCTTAGCCACCTTCAGTTCTCTTTGGCTCCAACAGAATAGATTAGGTTGCACACTGGCAATTCAACAGCCAGATCTAAGCAACCTACAACATGCTCTCTGCAATTCTACAACAAAGCTCTGCAACTGTGGGCCTTTGCCAGAGAGCCTCAGAGCTACTCCTAATAGGTAGCTGCCAGATAGTTAAGAAGGGTTTCAGCTGGTAGACTCTGCCAGTCATGTTCCTACATGACTGGTTTTTTCCTACTCTTACCATATTCCTTAAAATTTTCTTTTAAGAAAAGGTAACCAGGGTTTAGACCACTTGAAAGCGTAGAAAATTGCACAATTCCCTGGTTGTTCCACATCTCACTAGAACTTCAACAACAGGGATGCATTTTTTTCACTGCAGTTGGTCCTTATTCACTACTTTCCTTCTATTTTTCCTATACTTCATGGTAGCTTATGTTGAACTGTAATAGCGAAGTGTCCGCAACCAATAAAACCCGGAGTCTATTGACTAGAATTCAAGCCAGTTTAATGTGCACAGATTCAGACAATGATACATACAAAATGGCTGAGCCCAGAGCTCAGAGAAATGACAGTTATATACCTTTCTTCCCCAATCTAATACAGGTCAACCTCCTCATTGGTCTTGGTGGCCCAGCTACTTTCATCCAATAGCCATCTGTGACTGGGCTTACCCCCTTGTTCCCCCCCCTGCGCACATCTCTCTCGCCATGGCTCAAAACTTCAGACATAACATTCTAACACTTTTCTGCTTTTTCATTCTGCTTGCAAGGTCGCAGCACATCTAGCAGACATACAGTGGAGCAGCATAACACTGAAAAGACATCTGTGCTTATCAAAACAATAAACAGTGGAAAAGTTTTACTTTTGCAGTTTTACTTTGCTTATCAGAAGCAGAGCAGAGCGGTTTTGCTAACAGCTACTGGTATTTCTGTAATATTCCAAAGTCAGCAATAATATTCTAAAGCAGGGGAGAGGGCTTCAGGCCTAGCTGACAGGCCTCAGCTACATACTAGGCCATTGCCTATCACAGAACAGGAGAACGCATGATACTCATATTGCCCTCATAAAGAGGCAAACATGGTATCCCCTTATATTGCGTCTTTTTCTTCAGCTACTATTTGGAAATTATAGAAGGATCCAGACTTGCTGTCTTAAGACTAAGGATCTCCTCTGCACTCATTCACGTACGTCTCGAGACCTGGTTATTCAGGGGCTAGATCTTTTCAAGAAGTCTAATCTTATCCCTGTAAGTGAAGAACATATTACCAGTTTCCACAAAACTTTCTCTATAGCTCTTCCATATTTAACCAGACAGATTTTCCATCAATATTCTCAAGTAGGTCTTAATCCTTCTTGTTGCGTCAGTCTCTATAAAACATCTGACTTTGAAAGATTTGTTTACTGTCCATATTAATGCTGCCCCAGCATACCATAAAACTCAATGGACAACCAATTTCTATGGTAATTACGAAATACCTTTTTTTACCGTTACCTTTTAGGTTACGTCACATCTGAAGCTCTACATGTAAGGTCACCATCATAAGTGACATCACTTACAAAAGACTTTTACTGATCTTCAAGAAATTGGAGGCTCAACGCCTATTACAAATATCTTTCTCTTTCATTGTAATAAAGGGGGTCTTAAAGACCTATCCCCCTTTTTTCTGCAAAGGGTATTTCTACCTTTTCATCCAAACCAGTCAGATTATCTCCACTCTTTCCTAGGACCTTATTCTGCTCCAAAGACAAGAAGTTCAATTTTTTGGACTTTACAGAAGCTTTAGCTATTTCTCAAAAGTCCAACCTCATTGAACTCCCCCAGTACTTTCTTCTGGGGTTAGTTCTGGCCATGAGGACTTCTCATCTCTTCCTGTATTGCAAAAATTTATTTTTTTTCCCTCTACTTCACATTGGGGGGAATTTCTTGGGGATAATGATCTGGCTCTCAACCACAGACCCTTATTACCCTCAACAAGAATTTTTGCAATATTTTTGAGTGAGATCCACATTAGAAAATTAGGACTCAACATTTTTCTAATTTCTGATTTACACAAGGACTCCCCTCTGGATACCTTGTTTAGTTAAGCTGTTTTCACAGCACCTCTTTCTTCTTTTCTAGTTTAACTACTACCCTCCATCCCTTGGATGCCTGAGGTTTTGAGGGATAAGCATGGCCCATCTTTAGATTGCATCATGCTGGGGCCTCCTCCAGGCATCTTAGCTTGGGAGTCCCCATATGTGAAGACTCATTCCTGCTTGTTCCTGGAGATAGCACAGTTACTTACCTGTAACAGGTGATCTCTGGGAACAGCAGGAATAAGTCTTCACAACCCACTCACCTCCCCTAGGAGTTGTATCTCTCTATCTCTTTTCCTTTCCCTCGCTTTCTCTCTCTTTGTCTCAGCTCTAAAACTCAACTGGAGAGAGGCAGTTGGGAAAGGCGGGAAGGCAGCACGCAGGCGCTGTGGGATGCTCCCAAAAGCTTTCTAATTGGACACTGGGGAGCGTTCTGCGCAGCCTCTGTCAGTACCGACGATACCCATATGTGAAGACTTATTCTCCAGGACCAAGCAGGAAGTCAGTCCTCACATATGGGTGACGTCGGCGCCGACGGAGCCCTCGCGGAGCAATTTCCCCAGCTTTCAAAGAAAGCCTTTGGGAATTGCAGCGCGCATGCGCGGTCCCCTTCCCGCCCAAGGGTGCCATCTTGCTCAGTCGTCTTTTTTCCGCGGAGCCCTACAGACGCTGTTTGTGATCGCCACAGAAAAAGTTGATTTTATTTACTATTCTTTTCTCGGTTCGACGCCGGATCCTTTTCCCACTCGGACCCGCTACGCCGGTATCGGGTGCGTTCTTTATTTTTCGTTTTTTTTTTCCTTCGTGACAAACGTTCGCGCCATTTTTTTCTTTTTCACTGGCAGCCCTGTCTTTTGACCTCGCAGGGGCCCTTTTTCCCCCGATGGCTGCCAGCGGGTTTAAAAAGTGTGATCGGTGTAAGAAACGTATGTCTCTTACCGACACACACGACTGCTGCCTCGGACCCGATCATGACCCGATGATTTGTGGTCCGTGTGGCAAGATGTCCTCGAAAGCGTTGTCGGCAGCATCAAAAAGAACGAATCTTCTCTGATTCCGCGTCCGGCCAGGCCCGGACCTCGTCAGAGGCTTCGACGTCCCGGGACTCCGGTCCTGAGCATCGCCGGAGTTCCTCTGAGCGGGGGTCTCCTGCCCGGGAACATCATAGGAAGAAGAAACCCGCGAGGGCGGCATCGGTGGACGCTCCTGGTTCCTCGAGGGCCAGGTCGCATAGCCCCGATAGCCGTCCCGGGTCCTCGGAGTCGGAGAGGCCTTCGAAACATCCTCGTCTTGAGATGGAGTCTCCTGGACACGTGAGTACTGTAGTCCTCGTGGACTCACATCCGAAGGAGCCGACGTCGGGCCCGACACCGTCGGGGGCTGCTGGGTCTCCTGAGATTGGACTCAGGTTGACAGCCTTGGAGAGCAGTTTAGCTGCCTTCATGGACCAGCAGCGGGCATTGATCGCTGGCCTCGCTGGTGCATCTGCCCCGGCCACCGGGACGTCAACGTCCAAGTCGACCCCGGAGACCGAGCTGATCCTCGAGTCCATGCAAGCTCGAGTCGATCCTCGGTCACGGTCTCCCTCGGCCTCCCGTTCGGGACCGAGGTCGTCGGGGCAGAGGGCATCGGTGCCCGCCCGACCGGAGCCGCTCTATTCCTCCTCCGAGGAGTCAGCCTGGGAAATGGAGGACGAAGAGTCACCTGGTACTTTTCGGACTCGGTGCGTCCCATCGGACTCGCTCGAGTCCGAACCTCGGAGACGGTCCCCCCACCCCCCCCCCCCCCCACCCCGGAGGACACCCGGTTCTCGGACTTCGTGCGGGATATGGCCAAGGCCTTGGCATTCCCCGCGGATCCCGAGGAGGAGCCTCGAGCCGAAGAGCTCGATGCTCTCCAGTATGACTCTCCCCCGAAGGAGGCCTTTACTGTACCGGTTCCTCCGATGCTGGAGCGACTTCTCTTCCGCATGTGGGAGAGCCCGGCATCGGCGCCAGTGTTAAGCAAGTGGGTCGATTCCATTTATCGAGTCCGCAAGAGCCCCGGGTTCCAAAAGGCACAACTACCGCACCATTCCATGGTGGTGGAATCGGCTATGCATCGACTCAAGAGTCAGAAGATGCACTCCTCGGTGCCTCCCAGCCGGGAGGCCCGGAACCTGGATGCCCTCGGTAGGAAGTGCTTCCAGGGCTCTATGCTTGCTTGTCGAGTCCAGACCTACCAGCTCTATATGGGCATGTATCTCCGAGACCTGGCAAAAGAAATTGCCGGGTTCTCTGCTGGTCTCTCCGAGGAACCTTTGCAGAGGTTCCAGGCCTTGTCCACAGGTATTCGAGAGTGCTCGAAGTTTATCTTTCGAACAGCCTACGATGGCTTCGAAGCATCGGCTCGAGTAGCCGGAGCCGGCATCGGTGCCCACCGACAGGCTTAGCTTCAGTCATCCGACCTCGAGCCATGGGTACAGGACAAGTTGGTCGATGTCCCCTGGAGAGGTGAAAACCTCTTTGGCAAGCCCATGGCTGAAAAGGCTGCACAGATCGAGACCGAGACTCTGACCAGGACTAGGCTGTCCAGAAAAACCTCTGCCCCTTCTCAGAAGAAAAAGGGCTCGGGGAAAAAGCCCTTTTACCCGAGGAAGGCGGCTGCCTTTAAACAATACCCCCATTATCAGGCCTCAGCAGCTCCCCAACAGGGTCAGCAGGCCAAGGGACGGGGTAATGGGTCCCGTAGGCAGCAGGCCCCCAAGCCCACAACACCGGCCCCTGCTCAGCAGGGTGGGGGTTTTTGACTCCATCAGCATAGCCTCTTCCCCTCCGCTGGTTTCTCTCAGCACAGGAGGCCGGCTGGTCCACTTTGCCCACAGGTGGTCAGCCATCACGTCAGATACCTGGGTGCTTCATATAGTTCAAAAAAGCTATCTTCTACACTTTCACCAGGTACCTCCCTCCTACTTTCCAGGGGAGCCTCCAAGACTCCCTTTGCACAGGGACTTACTCCTTCAGGAGTTAGCAAGTCTTCAGGAACAGGCTGTGGAACCGGTGCCCCACCACCTGAGGGGTCAAGGTTTTTATTCCAGGTATTTTCTGATACCAAAACGAACAGGCACTTCAGGCGCGGGCCTTCCTGCCTCTAGACAGAGCACACAGGCTCATGGATCTCGCCAGCCACTTTCACAGCAATTCCCTGGTCTCTGCCAGGCAATTTCTGAGACTGCTCGGCCATATGGCTTCCACGGTCCATGTGACCCCCAATGCCCGCCTGAACATGCGACCTGCTCAGTGGTGCCTTCGCACTCAATGGCATCAGGCCACGGGGAGCCTGGCGGACTCAGTACAGGTATCCGACCTGCTGGTCTCTTCTCTGCGGTGGTGGCTTCATCTGCCAAACCTGGTGCTGGGAGTGGATTTTCAATCTCCTCCGCCTTCTCAGGTGCTGACAACCGATGCTTCTCTCCTGGGTTGGGGAGCACATTGCCAAGGGACATGTACTCAAGGCCTCTGGACTCCTTGGGAGTCTGCTCAGCAGATCAACTTCCTGGAGCTCAGAGCCATCCGCCTAGCTCTGAGAGCCTTCTCCCACCTCACTTCTCACCAGTCTGTGCTGATCCAGACGGACAATCAAGTTGCAATGTTCTATGTGAACAAACAAGGAGGCACAGGCTCCTTCCTTCTCTGTCAGGAGGCACAAAAACTGTGCTCTTGGGCCGTCCACCACGGCATCCTCTTCAAAGCTGTCTATCTCCCAGGTCAGGAAAATTACCTGGCAGACAAGCTGAGCAGGATCCTCCAACCACACGAGTGGAGATTGGATCTGTTGGTGGTTCAGCGGATCTTTCTCAAGTGGGGCCTCCCCACCATGGATCTGTTTGCCAGTCCTCTGAACCAGCAACAACCCAGATTCTGCTCTCGGCAACCGCATCCTCGCAGAGTAGCGGCGGATGCTTTTCTGATTCCATGGTCCACAGGCCTCTTGTATGCCTTTCCTCCCATGCCACTGGTGTCTCGCACGCTCTTCAAGGTTCTCAGAGACACAGCCTCGATGATCCTCGTGGCTCCCCGGTGGCCGAGACAGCCCTGGTTCCCGCTTCTGATGCAACTGGCGGTGGACACTCCTCTTCCTCTGGGGTTTCAACCCGATCTCCTGTCACAGGATCAGGGGACTCTCCTACACCCCAACCTCCGGTCCCTTCATCTGATGGCCTGGCTGCTGAAAGGGTAGTCCTTGCTCCCCTCCTGCTGCCTCAGAAGGTGGAAGAGGTCGTCTTGGCCTCCAGGCGGCCCTCCACCTGGAAGTCCTACGCTCTTAAGTGGCGTCGGTTCTCCATGTGGTGTGCTCAGCAGTCTGCAAATCCCTTCTCCTGCTTGGTGGCAGTGGTCTTGCAATATTTGCTTTACCTCTCCAATCTGGGCCTTAAGTCCAACTCTGTCAGGGTCCACCTCAGTGCGCTCTCTGCGCATCACGCACCGGTGGATGGCAGGCCTCTTTCCAACCACCCTTTAGTGGCTCGTTTTCTCCGAGGCCTCCTTAAGCCTCCTTTGCGCCCACCAGCCCCTGAATGGGATCTGAATGTGGTCTTGCAGCGGATTACCTGTCCGCCCTTTGAACCTATGGCTACCTGCCCTCTTCGTTTTCTTTCCTGGAAAACCTTGTTTTTGGTAGCCCTTACCTCTGCTAGGCACGTTAGTGAACTGCAGGCCCTAGTGTCTGATCCTCCTTACACTAGGTTCTACAGGAATTAGGGTAGTCTTACGGACTCACCTTAAATTTCTTCCAAAGGTGGTTTATCCTTTTCATCTCAACCAGGAGGTGGTTCTTCCGAACTTCTTTCCCAGGCCGCACGCCAGCCGGGCTGAAATGGTCTTGCATACCCTGGACTGTAGGAGGGCCTTGTCCTTCTACCTTGACCGTACGCGGGAGCATAGGAGGGAGGGCTGTTCAGCTCTTCGTTTCTTTTGACCCCAATAAGTTGGGGCTACCTGTCTCCAAGCGTACTTTGTCCATATGGGTTGCTGACTGTATCGCTTGGGCTTATGGGGCAGCCGGCCTCTCAGAGGGTCGTGTCACGGCTCATCGTGTTAGGGCGAAGGCTGCGTCAGTGGCTCATCTCCACTCTGTTCCGTTGGCAGACATCTGCCGGGCCGCTACTTGGTCTTCAAGCCAGACCTTTGCGGCCCATTACTGCCGGAGAGGGAGTCCCGCAGGGATAGTGCTTTCGGTCAGGCAGTCCTCCATAATCTCTTTGAGGTTTAGGCAACTCCTACCCTCCGGCCCTGGTGTTGGGCTACCGGTCGGGGGCGTTTTCAGAGAAGATTCCTTCCTTCTGTGCTACTGAGCTAGAGGGAGCTCATTTTTCCGCTTGAGGTCTCCGGTAGCCTTAAGCTAGGGAGTCCCATATGTGAGGACTGACTTCCTGCTTGGTCCTGGAGAAAGAGTAGTTACTCACCTGTAACAGGTGTTCTCCAGGAGCAGCAGGAATCAGTCCTTACAACCCTCCCTCCTCCCCTTGGAGTTGCAGTTCTATAATTTCGTTTTTGCTAATTTTTTTGCTGTCTTTTTAGCTATGTCATCAGACTGAGCAAGATGGCACCCTTGGGCGGGAAGGGGACCGCGCATGCGCGCTGCAATTCCCAAAGGCTTTCTTTGAAAGCTGGGGAAATTGCTCCGCGAGGGCTCCGTCGGCGCCGACGTCACCCATATGTGAGGACTGATTCCTGCTGCTCCTGGAGAACACCTGTTACAGGTGAGTAACTACTCTTTCCTGCTGTTCCCAGAGATCACCTGTTACAGATAAGTAGCTGTGCTTTCTTGCCAGGTGCACATGTTACTGCAGTACTTGCTCCACCTTTTGCAGACTGGACTCAAGTCCAACTCCGTCAGAGTGTACCTGAGCACACCCTCTGCGCACCATCTCTCCATAGAGGGAAACCTCTTTCTGCACAGCCCCTCAGTACCCGATTTATGCAAGGCAAGCTGCTCTCTAAGCTGCCCACCGCCCGCCAGAATGGGATCTCAACGCGGTTCTGATGCAGCTCACCAAGCCGCCTTTCAAACCTCAGGCTACCTGCCATTTGCGTTATCTATCCTAGAAGGTCGTCTTCCTAGTGGCGCTCTCTCTGCCCACAAAGTCAGCAAGCTTCAGGCCTTGGTGGCGGAGCCACCTTACACCAGGTTCTACAAGAATAGGATCATGCTTCACACCCACTCTAAATTCTTTCCAAAGGTGGTATTCGCCTTCCACCTCAATCAGGAGGTGGTGCTTCCTATCTTCTTTCCATGTCCCCATGCCAACAAGGTGGCGGCCATTCTCCATATGGGTTGTAAGAGGGACCTGTCCTACCTGCAACATACCCAGGGCCACTGCAAAGCCTCGCAGCTTTTCATTTCCTACGACCCCATTTGACTGGGGGAGGCTGTTACCAAGCGGACCCTGTCCACCTAGGTGGTGGACTGCATCGCCTTCACCCACAATCAGGCCGGGCTCTCATTGGAGCGCTGGGTCGCAGTGCACAACGTCAGGGCTATAGCGACCTTGGTTGCAATACTTTGCACTGTTCCTATGGCAGACATCTGCCTGGCTGCCACATGGTCCTCACTGCCTGGAGAGGGAGTCCCAATGGGACAGTGCCTTCGGCCAGGCCATACTCTGTAATCTGTTCAGGGTTTAGGGAACTCCTTTCCCACCCTTCTTGTTCAGGCTACCGGAGCAATGATTCTCCCTGGACACTGGGGTCCTTAGAATCTTTCCTCAGACTTGCTTGCGGCTGCTCACGGCTGTGCAGTGTTTTTCTACAGGTTCGTGGTAGCCTGTAGCTAGGGAGTCCCATATGTGAGGACTGACTTCCTGCTTGTTCCTGAAGAAAGCATAGTTACTCACCTGTAACAGGTGTTCTCCAGGGACTGCAGGAATCAGTCCTCACTCCTCTCCCTCCTCCCCTTGTAATTGCTGTACTTTTTTGCCATCTTCTTTTGTCGGCTTTAGCTACGTCACCTGACTGAGTAAGATGGCACCCTTAGGCGAAAAGGGGGCCATGCATGCATGATGGTATCTCCCAAAGGCTTTCTTTGAAAGCTGGGAAGATGCTTCCTCGGGGCTCTTGTCAGCACCGTCGTCTCCCATATAGGAGTACTGATTTCTGCTGCCCCTGGAGATCACCTGTTACAGGTGTGTAACTATGCTTTATCTGTTTGAATCACCGTGCTGGATTTTCACTGATCTCGCAGTAAAACCCTCCCCTTCATTTTTATTCCACGAGGGCAACTCAGGAGGAAGTTGTTCTTAACATTTTTAACGTTATGGTTTGAAATTTCTCCCTAAATGATATAATTTAAAAATATTATTTTTTCCCTTTCAGTTTGGTTTCAGTCCAGTTTCATTTTGGCTTTTACTTTTTTATAGCATGTTTTTTACAGTCTGTCTTATATGGTTGCCCTTTTTTTGAACTATTTTAATAATCTACATAAGGTTCCATGATTTTCATTTGTTGATATTTAGGCACAACGTACTTATCGCGGTTGTCTTTGTCAGTTTTTGACTGCGCAGAATTCATTTGAGTTTTGCAATGTCAAAGGGCACCCTCTTCTTTCCTCCCTCTTGATATCCATCATGATCAGAAATATAGAGTCTGGCCTCTTTTGGCCCCACTATATGCCCTACGGGATTGAAGTTTCATCTGTACTAGAATTGCACTGTGATCTTTTATGGTAGGACTGATCGGTTAACTTTTAATACATCATGTTTTAAATGCTATAGGGGTGTTTTTTTCAGTTGGTTTTTACAATTTATGTTCATTCTCTTTTTTTTTTCTGTCCTGTCCTATATATGTTTCGCATTCTTTTCTTTATTTTTAATTTAGATTTTTGTAAACCGCTCTGATGCCTTGCTGCCTAGGGTGGTATATCAAATGACAATAAAGATAAAGATATATATTTTCGTGTAAATGTACTAAGATTTTGCCATTGTGAAGAAAGCAGTGCATTTTTGTTTATTAGATTGCTATAGCCAATCTCCTTTCAAAAACATTGGCAGAGTAGACTGGTGGCTACTTTGCAAATTGTATGATTTTCACATTGGCATTTGCACAAGGTATGATTCCTTCCTATTTATCTCACCAAAAGTTTTTTTTTAAGCCTAAAAAATCATGTTCAGGGCACTTCTTGTTAACGAGTTTATGCAGACATGATATTTGAGACTAGCAGCAATCATAGTGAAATAAAAGCTAGTGCTTCCCAGTATATGAAGTACTGAGGTGTTGGGCTAGTTGCAGCCCCCCTCCCCTTTTTCAATAGTATTCTTTAGTTTGTATATTCCCTCCCTATGCATCAAAAAAGTTTATTTTTATAACTTTCCTCTTATAGTTTACAATGTGCCTCCTTCATCGGAGGTTATCCACCTGACTCAGGCAGGTTGATCCGGTGCAGCGTGAAGTTTGAAATATTTAACAGTGATAGCAAACTAACAGTTACAACTTATATACGGGTGAGGGGGTTGGGAGAAGTCATGTGAGTGTGTCCAAAGGTAGGTGCAGGGGAGAGCCATGCTCAGGTGTTGAAGTGTTACTTGAAAAGTAGTGTTTTAAGGTCTTTGCGAAATTTTTTGGTTCCTGGACTTCCCTGAGATTGCTGGGGAGTGCATTCCACAGGTCAGGTGTGTAAGTAGAGAAGGCTCAATCCACACTGGCACTCCCCTCTATCTCGCTGATCTGGTTCGTCTCCACACCCCCCACCGTTCCCTTAGATCCATTCACGCTAATCGCATGTCCTTCCCAGGCCCATCTGGAATCCACCCGCTCATCTGCCTTTTATTTTCTTGGTCCCCAGCTCTGAAACTCGCTCCCCCCGGCCCTTCACTTGGAACCTTCCTTTAACACTTTCAAGACCAGATTAAATACTCGCCTCTTCTGTTCTGCCTTTGACATCCCCCCCCCCCCCCCCCCATGTTTAGTCCCGTTTTCTTTTAGTCCCTGTCCTGTCTGCTGTCTCTTTTTAGACTTTGCCTCTCCTTTCCTGTCTATCTTACTGGCATTCCTTTCTATTTCTCAGCAGCTTGCTGTTTTGTTGTAAACCGCTTACACTTAGATGCTTTTGTTATGGGCGGTATATTAAGCTCCAAATAAACAATAAACAAACATTGTCTCCTTCATTTGTTGCTATTTGTAACTAATGTAATATATTTATTATAGCTCCAGGAACAAGCAGGAGCTATAATAAATATTGACGGAGCCTGCGTGGGAACACTCCCCAGCGTCCAATTGGAAAGCTTTTGGGAACAATCCACTGTTCCTGCGCATCTGCCTTCTCGCCTTCCCAAGTCCTCTCCTCCCTTTCTTCAGCTGCAGTGGGAAAAACACATCAGCAGCTTCAAAAAATGTACCAAATGCTCTGGTACAAAATTAGTCACTGATAAACATGACTGGTGTTTAAAAGGTTTAGGTCCAGATAATATGGGGCATTTCCAAGATGGCTGTGTGAGAGGAGTGCTGTGGTTTCCTCTAACAAAATGTAAATGTAAACATAAACCTAAAAAATGTAAATAGTTACTGTACATAGCTCATACAGTATACAGCTCACCACGCAATCAATCTCCTCACACCACTCACACACACACGCCCCGATTTTTCACCCAACCACTTGATTTATTTGCTGTGTAATTTGATTTGTTTGTTGTGTAATCCGCTTTGACTTCAGGATAAAGCGGTATATAAATCCTTTTAAATAAGAAAAATAATAAATAACATGCCGAAGCATAAGGGGAGGGCAAAGACTTACCTTGTGGAGTTCTTGCCCTTCAGTTCGGGTCCTTTGGAGCGTTTTGTTTCAGTTTCTGAGGCTCAATGTCAGGAGATTTGAGTGGGCTTTGAAGGGGAGCCATTGGAGGATTTGGCGTCCCTGCCTGCCCTGAAAGTTGCTCTTTCCCCTTCTGTGCAGAGCCTGCCATGTCATCCTCTGGCCGCTCCCCTGGATTCCCTGTCTGGCGTGAGTGTGGAGTCGGAAGGCGGCGTCCCTCTCACTGTCCCGCAAGGAGCGGTGGTAGTCAGAGGTGGAGCTGCTGACCTGTTGTCTTTTGGGCCCTCCGGAGGAAGTGAGTTGCTGGCTACACCAACCCCGGTCGAGGGGGAGATTGCTGGAGAAGCGCTGCCAGTTGGTTTGATAAAGGCACCAATTTCCTTCACCCTTACGCGCCTGCAAAAGATTACTTTGGACAGCATGTGGAACGCTATTAATGTTCTTTCAGATGCTCTTGCCCAACAGACTACTGGGTTTTCCTCACAGGTTATTGCTATTTTTCAGAAGTTGGAATATTGTATAGGTACTATTGATGTTGTCAAGAAGAAGGTGGAAGAACATGAGACTGTTTTGAACTCATGTGGGGGGACACTAACATTGCATTAATTAAAGACAATAGTCTGCTAAGGGCTAAAGTGGAAAGTCTGGGGAACTCTGCCCGGGATGCTAATCGGATTTTGAATTTTCCGGTTATTAAGGGTATTCTGCTGGTGGATCTCTTTAAGGAGTATCTGAAGGAGACTTTGGCTGTAGCTTTTGAGTTAATAACGCCTATCGTAAAGGCTTTCTATCTGCCTTCAGGGAAGAGAGCTAGTGGAGTCTCTGAAGATATGCCTATCATGGTTGTTATAAATGTTTCAGATTTGCTACAATCTCCTGGGCCTGAACCCTTGAGAACCTCTACCTTGTTGGTGACATTTGCTTTGCAGTCTGATAGAGATGGGTTATTATGATTATATTATACTAAACAGTCTCAGTTGTTTTACGGTCAAAGAATCATGATTTTACCAGCTGTTTCTAAAGATACTCAGAGGCACCGGAAGCAGTTTTTGTTATTAAGACCAGGTGTTTTGGAATTGGGTGTTATTTTTTATTTAAGGTTTCCATGTGTGTAGTAATTTATAGGTCACACAGATTTTTTTTTCAACCCGCAGATTTTTCTGTGTTTAATTCTAGAGTTCCTATTATATCCTCCCCCTCAGACAGGGATGGTGAGAATCTATGATCTTGCGCAGTATTAGTGGGTGGCCTTGGACCCTCCGCATCCTTTTTGGTTTTTCTTAGCTTATTTCCTGATTAGTACCCAGAGGGACTTCTCTGGCCCCTCTGTATTCTTTATTACTTTATGTATCCCCTTATTGAGGACTGCAGGATATATCTTTTTTTTGTATTGTACTGCATTTTTTCTTTGTATTTTGTTCTTGATGTTCTGTCCTTTTCTGTACAAGCTTGTTTTTGATCATTTATTGAATATATCATTAAAAACATAAATTTAAAAAAAAAGTTTAGGTTTAGACCATTTACCGACTGAGTGTCCTGTCTGTCAACAAATGACAAAAAGAGGCCTAAAGAACAGAGCCAGGCAGTATGGTTCTCTGTTTGCCCCGGACTCTATTTCACTGGCTTCCACATTGTCAAGGACATCTGCCTTCTCTCTTGGTTCTCAGGTCTCCTCAAAGTCCAAACATAAGATTAAATCTAAGTCATCGGCATCAAAACCTGATACCAATCCCAGAGGTAAGTCCCCCCCTTAGTTATCGAGATTAACTAAATTCCAATGTCAACCGGCCTGCTAAACAGCCCAGGCGGGAGGACCAATCCTCCAGAGCACAAGGGGCTCCAGGATGTTCCCAAGGCCTCATCCTCCACAGAGCTACTGATTCCATGCCCTTGGACGGTGGCTCAAAGCCCTTTTCTGGATTCTACCTAGGCATCGACCTTCTCCATTGCATCCTGGCTATCAAGAGGAATTTGGCAGCACTCCTGGCAGCCTCAGTACTGTCAGTATCAACAGCTCCAGCGGTGCAGGTGTCGGCATTTGGCCCGCAGCCAATACCTCTGGGGGCCAATGCCAGACCTTGAACCTGCATCGGGGGATCCTCTCCCTCTGATGCCTCGTTTAGAACTGACAGCCACTGTTGGTACCCAACAGGTTCCTGATTCCATATTGACTGATCATCAGTATTGGCATCGGGCCTCGACATCAACACGAGACTGTTGATACTTCGATTTTCTGTCGGAATTGGACTCTACCTCCTTCGATTCTGATATGCATCAAAGGATTCCAAGGTAACCTGGGATGTTCTTCCTGATCTGTCCCCTCCTCATGAACGGCATCTGTCCCCACCAGAGGACATGTATTTTCAAGACCTCATTTGGGACATGGCAGCAGGCCTGCAGATTACTGTGACATCAGATTGAACCGAGGACAGAGGAATTGGAAATCCTCCAATACCCCTTGGCACCCAGATGCGGCCACATTACTGGTGCATCGTATCTTGCAGGATCTAATGCTACGTATATGGGAGGCTCCGCTAATGGTTCCACCTATCAGCAAATGACTCGATACCATGTACAGAGAAACATGATGACAGAAAAAGACCACATGGCCTATCTAGTCTGTTCTTCCATATCAACAACTACAACAGTCCCCTTTTTACCTTTAGAGATCCTCTGTGTTGGTCCCATGCTTTTTTGAATTCAGTTACTGTCCTCATCACTACCACCTCCACTGGGAGACTATTCCATGGATCCACTACTCTTTCCGTAAAGAAATATTTCCGCATATCACTCCTGAATCTATCTCCCTTCACCCTCATCCCATGTCCCCTCGTAGCAGAACTTGCTTTCAATTGAAAGAGGCTCTCTCCCTGAACATTTATGCCATGGAGGTATTTAAACATCTCAATCATATCACCTCTATCCCGCCTTTCCTCTAAGGTGTACATATTAAGATCCTTAAGTCTGTCCTCATATGCTTTATAATGAAGCCCACTAATCATTTTAGTAGCCACCCCCTGCACCGACTCCATCCTGTTCACATCCTTTTGAAGGTGCGGTCTCCATAATTGCACACTATACTCCAAATGAGGTCGCACCAAAGACTTATACAGAGGCATTATCACCTCCTTTTTTCTGCTAGCCATTCCTCTCCATATGCGCCCAAGCATCCTTCTAGCTTTTGCCATCGCCTTTTCTACCTGTTTAGCTACTTTAAGATCATCAGACACAACCACGCCTAGGTCCCGCTCTTCTTTAGTGGACAAAAGTACTTCACCTCCTATACTGTATTGCTCCCTTGGATTGCTGCAGCCCAAATGCATGACCTTACATTTTTTTAACATCAAATCCCAGCTTCCAAATTCTAGACCATTCTTCAAACTTAGCTAGATTCCTCCTCATGTTATCTACACCTTCCTGGGTGTCTACTCTATTGCAGATTTTGATATCATCCGCAAAGAGGCAAACCTTACCTGACAGCCCTTCCGCTATATCACTAACAAAGATGTTAAAAAGAATTGGACCAAGGACAGATCCCTGGGGCACACCACTGGTAACATCCTTCTCCTCAGAGTGAGCTCCATTTACTTGTACTCTTTGTCGCCTCCCACACAACCAATTTCTAACCCAAGCAGTAACTTTAGGGTCCATCCCTAGGGTGCTCAGTTTGTTTATAAGTCGCCTGTGAGGAAAAGTGTCAAAGGCTTTACTGAAATCTAAATACACCACATCTAGAGCTCTCCCTCGGTCCAACTCCCTGGTCACCCAGTCAAAGAAATCAATCAGATTTGTCTGACAAGACCTGCCTCTGGTGAATCCATGCTGCTTCGGATCCTGTAATCCGCTGGACTCCAGAAACCTCACTATTTTCTCTTTCAGCAGCGTTTCCAATAATTTACTCACCACCGAAGTTAAACTAACCGGCCTGTAGTTTTCAACCACATCCTTACTTCCGCTTTTGTGTAAAGGCACCACATGAGCCTCTCTCCAGTCCTTTGGCACCACTCCCGACTCCAACGAGGCATTGAAAAGGTCAGTCAGTGGAGTTGCTAGAACGTCCCCAAGTTCCCTCAGTATTCTAGGGTGTATCCCATCCGGTCCCATCACTTTGTCTACTTTAAGTTGAGCTAGTTTCTCACGAACAGTCTTCTGAAAATTGTTCAAGATGTCCCTCGTTTCTGTTCCTATTTGTGGGTGTTTTCTGAGGTCCTGCTCCTGGTTCTTCATCTGTGAACACAGAACAAAAATATTTGTTAAGCAATTCCGCTTTATCCTTATCAGCTTCTACATATTCCCCCCCCCCCCCCCTGCACCCTTGAGTCTGACAATACCACTTTTGCCCTTCCTCTTCTCACTAATATATCTGAAAAATGTCTTATCCCCCCCCCTTTTATTGCATTGGCTATTTCCTCCTCCTTTTGAATCTTTGCCTTCTTGACTACTTTGCTAGCTTCTCTAAGTTTTTCCAAATACAGATGCCTGTCTTCCTCTCTCTGTGATCTCTTGTATTTCATGAAGGCCTCCCTCTTTTTCTTCACTTTTTCTTCGAAAACCATAGCGGTCTCCTTTTCCTTTTGTCTTTATTTACCATTTTAACAAAAAGGTTGGTTGCCCTTAAAATATCCCCTTTCAGTTTTGCCCAGTTTTTCTACATCCCCCAGCTGTTCCCATCCCACTAACGACTCCCTGAGGTATTGGCTCATCTTCGCAAAGTTAGTCTTCCTAAAGTCTAAGATCCTCACCTTGGAATGGATTCTAACAGCCCTAGTCATAATACTGAACCACACCATCTGGTGATCACTGGATGCAAAATGATCTCCCACTACAACATCAGAAACACTTTCACCATTGGTAAGCACCAAGTCCAGTATGGCCCCTTCACGTGTGGGGGTCTGTTACCAATTGCCTGAATAGTTCTCCCTGTAGAGAATCCAGGATCTCCTTACTTCTAGATGATACTGCAGCAGGAATGTGCCAATCAACATCTGGCATATTGAAATCTCCTAGCAGTAGCACTTCCCCTTTCCTAGCAATGCTGTGTATGTCTTCAATTAACTCTCTGTCCACCTCTTCCTCTTGTGAGGGAGGTCTGTATATCACACCAATGCAAATAGATTTCTCTTTCTCTCTTTCTAGTTTAACCCACAATGCCTCCTCTCTTCCTTTTAAGCTCTGTAATTCCAAAGCTTTAATAGTAGTTTTTACATATAGTGCCACTCCTCCTCCCCTTCTTCCTACCCTGTCCTTTCTGAATAAAGTATAGCCAGGTATAGTTACATCCCAATCATGGTTTTCTGTGAACCATGTTTCTGTAACTGCCACTAAATCCAAGTCAGCCACTCCCACCAAAGCTTCAACATCAGGGATCTTCCACCATGCCCTGGCTTTCAAAAGCCTCAACTTCCACACCACTCCATGGTAGTGGAATCAGTATTGCGGTGCATCAAGGGTTCTAAGAATCATTCTTCCATGCCTCCAGTCAAGGACTCCAGAACTCTTGATGCCTTTGGTGTTTTCAGGCATGCATGCTCACTTCTAGGATTACTTCCTGTGTGCTCTATATGAGCATGTATCTCAAGGATATCTCCAGGAATCTGGAGAACCTTGCACCTATTCTTCCTGATGACAAGCGTGATGCATTCCAAGATTTAATCAGGCAAAATCAGAATACATTCAAATTTCTTAGAACATCTTTTGATGCCTTTGTCATCCAGCTGAGCTTCAGCAGTCTGCATCGGTGTTTACAGAATGGTCTGGCTACAAGCATCTGACCTTCAGCAGTGGGTTTAAGATAAATTGACCAATATCCCCTGCTCTGGAGAGAACCTTTTTGGGAAGAGTTGGAGAGAGAACAGAAAGACTGAGACAGATAATCTCACTCTCAAACGCCTCTCCAGAAAGATTTCAGATCCCTCTAGGAAAAAGACTAATCCAAAAAGGTCCTTGTATCCTAAGAAGAAGAGACATTATCCTTATCCACCTGCAGCTGCTTACCAACCTCAGCAGCGACAACAGGGCCCTCACCAGCTCAAAAAGCCTAAGCCACAGCCATTACCTCGTTTTTGACTCCTTCCTAGAGAGCATAGCTACTCTGCCTCTGCAGGGTCCCCCACCCTTACACATTGCAGGCAGACTCTGTTCCTATGCCCATAGGTTGCACCTCATCACATCAGAGCAGTGGACTCTCAACATCATCCAAAGGGGCTAGCTGCTTCATTTTGAAAACTTGCCCCCCACCACCTCCACAAGGGATTATCATGCAAACATCTTGCAGACAGATCTTCTATCAGTCGAGGTGTCCACCCTGTTAGCTCAAGGGGCCGTAGAAAGAGTTCTACCCACTCAAGAGGGCAGGAGCTTCTACTCTCCTTACGTTCTTATCCCCAAAAAGGCAGGAGGGTTCAGGCCATTCTAGATCTAAGGAACCTAAACAGATTCCTCGTTCGAGAAAAATTCAAAATGATTTCCCTCTGTACGCTTCTGCCATTCCTTCAGAGGAACGACTGGCTATGTTCTCTAGACATCATAGAGGCATATGCACATTTGCTGATCCACCCTCAACACAGACAGTATCTGCTTTTTTGGTTCCAGCAAATCCACTACCAATACCGGGTGCTTCCCTTCAGGTTAGCCTCCACACCCTGAGTGTTCACAAAATGCATGGCAGTGGTTGCCGCCTACCTTTGTACTTTGGGAATCTTTGTCCTCCCCTACTTAAACAACTGGCTAATCGGGAGAATCGCCATAAGAGGTAAAACTCTTCATCATACCATCACTGTGCTCCAAGATCTGAGATTCATCCTAAACTTACAAAAATCACACCTGGTCCTATCCCAGCAGCTCGAATTCATCAGAGCACTTCTGGACACTCGACAGGCCCAAGCTTTCCTTCCACAGGATTGCTCTACCTGCCTCATCGAGCTAGCCAATAGTATAAGGGTCACAGTGCCGTGACAACTCGAGATATGCTGCACCTTCTGGGGCACATGGCCTCCACACTCCATGTCGTCCCCTATGCCCACCTGCATATGCAGCAAGCCCAATGGACTTATCTCGATGAACCCAAGCAAACTGGCGTCTCTCAGACAACATCTTTATCAACCCTTCACTTGTTAACTCATTTCAGTGGTGTGGTGCTCCCCTCAAAACCTACTGGAAGGGTTATCTTTTCAGATGCCTCCACTTCAGTGCACCCTGACAACGGATGCTTCCAAACTCTGTCTCACCGCGCAGGGGCAGTGGACACCACAGAAATCTCAGTTGCAGATCAGTTGCCATTGGGCGCGTGTTCCATCTCATCTGCCGCCTTCATCACCTCTCCCCAGTCGGGGGATCGAGCCTCCAGCGGTAGGAGGTGCAGCAACCAACTCTCCCCAATCGGGGCTCCCCGCAGAGGATTTAAAGTTCGCGCCATCGGGCGCGTGTTCCATCTCATCTGCCGCCTTCATCACCTCTCCCCAGTCGGGGGATCGAGCCTCCAGCGGCAGGAGGTGCAGCAACCAACTCTCCCCAATCGGGGCTCCCCGCAGAGGATTTAAAGTTCGCGCCATCGGGCGCGTGTTCCATCTCATCTGCCGCCTTCATCACCTCTCCCCAGTCGGGGGATCGAGCCTCCAGCGGCAGGAGGTGCAGCAACCAACTCTCCCCAATCGGGGCTCCCCGCAGAGGATTTAAAGTTCGCGCCATCGGGCGCGTGTTCCATCTCATCTGCCGCCTTCATCACCTCTCCCCAGTCGGGGGATCGAGCCTCCAGCGGCAGGAGGTGCAGCAACCAACTCTCCCCAATCGGGGCTCCCCGCAGAGGATTTAAAGTTCGCGCCATCGGGCGCGTGTTCCATCTCATCTGCCGCCTTCATCACCTCTCCCCAGTCGGGGGATCGAGCCTCCAGCGGCAGGAGGTGCAGCAACCAACTCTCCCCAATCGGGGCTCCCCGCAGAGGATTTAGAGTTCGCGCCACCGGGCGCGCCCGCGCCTGGCGGGCCCGCGCCTGAGGGCCTCGCCAGAGGGCCCTTTGGCGTGGCCCTTAGGCTGTGGCACTTCAACAACTACAGCAGTGAAACCAGAGCTCTCACCCGAAAAGGTTCAAGTCTCCCTCACCAGGAAAGTACCAAACAGATAGCCTGGGACTCAGACAGACCCCAACATCTATCCTAGCTTATCTATTGCTACTATATCTGTAAGATATATATAAGGTATATATATGTAAGGTACTATATCTATAAGGTAACAGTAATCTGAATATACCCTTTAGCATCTCACATTGTAATACTTCGTTACAAACAAATCCCCTTCGAATTGAGCTCTGCAACTGTGTCTTATTAACAGAGTACATTGTTCCTCTTAGCTAGCTCTGCAACTGTCTTGTTAACAAAGTACATTGTTTCTCTTAGCTACGCATTGCTATTTATATAATTGTTTGCATATTACCCCTGCTGTAGTATCCCAACCAATCAAGCAGCACTCACTGTTTTCCTCCAACCTTTATTACCCTACATTGCACCCTTCCATTATTGACTCCTTACATTGTATCCTTTCATTATTGAAACTATGGCTATCTCTCTACTTGCATTAGTTAGCCTCTATCTATTAACTAATGCCACTCGAAATACAGCAGCCCTATCTCCTACCACAAACAATATCCCCATATTGCACGGGCTAGGAAGAAAGTATCATTCCTCTTACCATCACTCAGCACAACAGCCACACCATGTTAGGCACTCTCATCTACTATATATCTCCCTCAATACTACTGGTAGCTTCAAGTCCAATCCTACTCCCTCACATACCAACCTAAATTGTGCACTCATCAACGCCCGCTCAGTACGTAATAAGTGGCCAGTCGTTACTGACCTTATCACAAAGCTGAACTTAGACATCCTCCTGGTCACAGAATCATGGCTATCAGACACAGACAATGTCCTCATAAACCAACTCATTCCCCCAGCATACTCAATACACACCTGTCACAGAACAGACCGAAGGGGAGGGGGAGTATTCATCCTTTCTAGAAGTAACCTTCAATTTAATCTACTTTCCTCTAGGAGTACCTCACACATGGACTTAATTACTATAGCTAACAAACATATCATCCTAAATCTCATATATAGAGCTCCTTCTTCACCACCAGAAGACCTATCTAGTATAATAGAGCTTGCATGCAACCCAGAAAGCCCACACAAATCCAACTGGCTAATGGGTGACTTTAACCTCACCTCACTTCACCATAGTCACTCGTCCACATTCCTTGATGCCATGGCTGATCTTAACTACTCTCAACTAGTCAGCTCCCCTACACACCTCAAGGGTAACACCCTTGACCTCATTTTTGCGCCCCATCCTACAACAACTACCAACTTTAACCTTTTACTTACCCCTGTTCCATGGTCTGACCATAACTTGATATCCTTTCAAGTCCCATATCTGCAAAACAGTATCCCAACAACACAGACAAATACAGTCTCATCAGGATCAGCAACCCGCTTCAAAACGCTCGATAAGGATGACTTCATCAGCCGTACCCTTCCAGCTCTTCGTCTACCAACCAACAACCTTGATGAGCTGATCAACAACTGGTACACCACCCTAAACTCCTCTTCACAATTACCCTCCTTGAGTAGACCACCAGCATCCAGCACATCACCAAAAATTAGAAGCCCAAAACCTTGGTTCTCGGCTGATTTACGACTGTCCCTCCAGAATCTAAGAAAACAAGAGAGAAAATGGCGCAGATCGAGATCTCCATCCGACCAAATGGATTATGAAAATGTCCTAAAGAAGCACCGGGAAAAAATAGCTGAAAAGATGAGAGAACACCACACAGAAACCCTTCTCAGATCATTAAACAAACCACGAGACCTCTTTAACATTGCCAAATCCCTAACTAAGGCACCATCTTCCAACCAAACAATTTCAATTCAGCCTCAGTCTTTTGCAGACTACCTTCAATCCAAAACCATTAACACAAAATCAACACTAAGTTTTATACCCAACCCTGTTTCAATTACACAGCCTCTAAAAAGTTTTGTCGCCCCTACAGTGAAATACATCACTGACCTTATTGCTACCTTGAATACCACCACAGCCCCAAATGATCCATGCCCTGCCTACTGGATCAGAGCGTTGCATGCTGAACTGAGCCCTACACTTACCCTTATCATGCAACTCTCCTTCACAACTGGATCTTTCCCAACATCTCTCAAGCAAACTTCAATACGCCCTCTCCTGAAAAACAATAAACTCGACCCAGCAAAAACGGACTCATATCGTCCCATTTCAAGTATACCCCTTCTAGCCAAAATCATAGAAAAGGTGGTACAAATACAATTGCAGCAGCACATTGATATTTCAGCCCCTCTTGACCCTTGCCAACATGGGTTCCGTGAATCCCACGGCATAGAGACCCTACTAACATTACTTATCAACACCTTAACAAGAGGGATTGACAAAATTGAAAACGGATTCATACTCATCTTCCTGGATATCTCGGCAGCTTTCGACTCGGTTAACCATGTTCAACTCCTACACCGTCTTCAAGAAAAAGGAGTTCAAGGATCAGCTTGGGAATGGTGCAGATCATACCTAACTAACCGATGGCAACAGGTCCGGATAGGATCCTCAACATCCGATCCCTTCCATCAACAACAGGGTGTTCCCCAAGGATCCTCCTTATCAGCTTTACTATTCAACATATATATGCAACCAATTTGTGAAATCATCAGAGCATTCAACGCCGCCAGTTTGATCTACGCAGACGACGTTCTCATATTCACTCCAATAAAAATCAATGCCCCTGACTTCTCCCCAATAGTTTCATGCTTCAATGCGATTACAGACTGGCTCTTATCCCAGAACCTACGAATAAACTTCAAGAAAACCGAAGTCCTATTCGTAACCAGGAATAAGAATTTCTCACCCCCCACTACATTAAAGGTGAGGGATGCGGAACTTCCGTGTAAATCATCGATCCGCTACCTTGGAGTCATCATAGACCAAGAACTGACCTTCAAAGATCATATAAAGCAGACCGTCAAATCCATTTACAACAAAATAAGAACTCTGAAACCACTAAGACCTCTACTCTCCCCGAATGACTTCAGAACAATCTTCCAATCCCTTGTAACACCACATTTTGACTATGCCAACGTCATCCTGCATGGTCTGCCCAAGAGCACCCTCAACCCACTACAATTGGCAATAAACTCAGCAGCCCGCATCCTCTGTGGTACCTCCAGAAGAGATCACATCACCCCCATACTAACAGATCTTCACTGGCTACCCCTACAAGCCAGGATAATTTACAAAGCGCTATTACTGTCCTTTAAAGCAATCAATCAAATAGCCCCACCCTCCCTCTCCTCACTTCTTATCAACACCCCCACAAACAGGCTGAGAAGATCCGCAGCCGCTAATACCCTCGTTGTACCAAAAGAGTACACTAAATGTCACCAAGCAACCAGAGACAGGGCCTTCACCTTCTTCGCACCAACCTGCTGGAACAATCTCCCTCCACATATCCGTGCAATAAAAGACCTCTCTCAATTTAGAAAGACCCTTAAACACTACCTTTTCTGTCTTCACCTCTTAGACCCTAACACTACACCCCTTCCCCCCATCTCTCAAATCACCCACACAGCATCAGACATTCCAACAACATAGCCCTGACAGAACACGAACCAAACTTTCTGCATTCCCAAAGTCATGATCCCAATATGTCACCTGAACTGTAAATTCAGACACTGATAATACTCTGTTTGTATATAATTTGTATATAGTTTCCCCTTTTATCTCCAAGTTACCAACCCTGTTATAATGTAAGCAAAGGATTGTCCCAATGCAAAATTTGTTAACTGTAAACCGCACTGGTACCAAAGAGCGCGGTATATAAGAACTGTAAATAAATAAATAAATAAAATAAACCTCCTGGAGCTATGTTCTCACAAATTCTCTTTGGGTTTTTCAACCCCATCTTTCAAGTAAACAGGTCTTAGTCTGAACGGACAACCAGGTGGCCATGTTCTTTGTGAACAAGCAGGGGGGAACGGGTTCCTATCCTCTCTGTCAGGAAGCTCTTTGTCTCTGGTTCTTTCCATTGCACACTGCATCCATCTCAGAGCGGTGTATCTCCCAGGCGACTCAGTCTCCTTGCGGACAAACTCAGCCATATTCTACATCCACACGAATGGACTTTAAATCGGAAAATGGCATCTTGGATCTTCCAGATGTGGGAGATCCCCAGAATAGGTCTGTTTGCCACCCAGGAGAATGCACAACATCCACTATTTTGCTCAAGGCTTCCCTCCCGGCATAGCCAGGCAACGGATGGTTTCCTTCTCCATTGGGGAAAGGGCCTACTTTATTTTGCCACTACTTTAAAATTCTTGTCTTTGAAGGTAATCTTCCTCATCGCTCTCACCTCAGCTTGCTGCATCAGCGAACTGCAGGCTTTAGTCTTGGATCCTCTGTACACCCAGTTTCACCATGATGAAGTGGTTCTCCATACTCATCTCACCCTTCCACCTCAACCAATCAGTGATACTACCGGTCGTTTTTCCCAGACTGCATGCCTTTAGGGCTGACGCAGCACTACACACTTTAGATTACAAGCACGCATTGGCTTTCTACTTGGACAGAACCAAGAATCACAGGAAATCCTCTCAATTATTTATTTTCTTTGATCCAAGTCACCTTGGACTGCCAGTTACAAAAGCGCACCCTATCCGGCTGGATTACGGACTGCATTTCTTCTGCCTGTGCTAAAGCGGGACTCTCTCTTGAGGGTCACGTCACAGCTGACAGTGTGTGAGCAATGGCATCCTCAGTTGCCAACCTTTGTTCCATCTCCATTGATGAAATCTGTCGAGCAGCTACCTGGTTCTCTATCCATACCTTCACTGCACAGTACTTCCTAGACAGAGAATCTTGTCGGGATGCTGTCTTTGGCCAGGCTGTCCTCCAGCACCTTTTTGGGACTTAACTGCACTCCTACCCTCTGTCCTGGACTTCTCCTGGCATCGGACTTCCCTGGTGATGGTCTTGCCAAATGCAATAGAGTCCAATAGAGTTCACACCACCTCGGCTCTATCCTTTAGCCTTGGTGATACCACTGCTTTGAACTCCAGTCTGATATCTCGGAGCTAGTGGGTCCCATATGTGAAGACTGCATTCCTGCTTGTTCCTGGAAATAACTTCGTTACTCACCTGTAACAAGTGATCTCCGGGAACAGCAGAAATCAGTCTTCACAACCCACCCTCCTCCGCTAGGAGTTGTAGGGTATTCTTTTTCCTCTATCTTTCAGCTATAATCTCAACTAAGGATAGGACTTCGGAAGGCAGATGTGCAGGCACATTGGATTGCTCTCAAAAGCTTTCCAATTGGACGCTGGGGAGCGTTCTTGCGCAGGCTCTATTGGTACCAACAATACCCGTATGTGAAGATTAATTCCTACTGTTCCCAGTGATGACCTATTACAAGTGAGTAACACTTTTTAGTGTATCTTCCATTATTTTACTTTAGCATTTTAGGATGACATTATTTAATTTTTGTTTCTGATAAGTTTTTAAATTGTTTAACATAACATTGTTTCTAAATATATGTTTTATAGTGTCCAATACCCCTGAAGAAGGCGGTGCCAAAACACAGCCATGTTGGGTCACTTGTCTCCTAGTGTTTCCCTCAATAAAGAAAATTGTTTTGCACTTCGCTCTGGACTGGTTGCTGATTGCTTCTGCGAGTGGTGTTTTTGCTTCTTGGTTTGACCTTGGACTCTCATTAACAAAATATTCAGCACCAGCTACAATACAGATACGAGTGCTGAATATCTGATATATATTTAACTGCAGCAGCCAGCATTTTATAAAAAAAATATGCTAAACAGTTATTTTCCTGGTTTTGTCCAGACAAACCATTTTTCTGTCATCAAGCAGGATAAGTAGAACACACAAGTGAGTAACATTCACTGGTGCTGACATGGCTGCCTTGCCAACTCCTCTGTCTCTATCTTTGTTATCTACCAGATGCAGTTTTTGCTGTCTAATATCATTGCTGCTGTGGAGAAAGAGCCCTCGCTTGGTCCATAGACAAGCAGGACATAAACAGTCACACAGATTTGGTGGGAAGGTGATGCATCCGTGACAGTGATGCATCAGACTTGCTATATCCCTAAGTCTATAATAGTCTAGAAGAATACTGGGCATAAGTGAGTGAGTCCTTCTGTGTGTCCATTGTTCCTTCCCCCTCAGTTGTCTTCATCTACAGACCATACAGACCCTACTCTCCCTGCTTTTATTTCTATTTTTTCTTTTCTTTCCCTTTTGTTATATTTTCATCTAACATTATTGCTTTCTTTCTTTCAGGTTAGATTCAATAGCCTTGTGTTCATTACACCTTCCTTCACAGTTTTAATCCAGCTAATTAGCAGAATATTGGATATCTTGTATAGAGTCCTGTGCTGCCTTTTCAACCACACACCCAGAGCAGTTTTTCTCATTTAGTGGCAGCCAAGTATGAGCATATGGACTCCAGCCCTGACTGCTGCACTTTTTTACTCGTGATAGCAGGAATGCAGTCTTCACATATGGGTGACGTCAGCATTGACTGGGCTCAGCGCGGGAACACTCCCCAGCATTCAATAGGAATGCTTTTGGGAGCATCACTCCGTGCATGAGTGTATGCCTTTCCAGTAATTCTCCTCAGTTGTCTTTTTTCCGTGGGGCCATCAGGACCTTGTCCTAGTCCCGTCACGAAGGAACTTCTTTAAAAGTTTTTTTGATACCTTCCTGGTACTTGCAGTTTGCCTTCCCATCACCTGGAGCAGTCCTGTATTCCGGTGCAAATTTCTTTTTTTTTTTCTTTTTCAAATATTTTCTTCTTTTTTTGTCATGTTTTTTCATGTTCGGCAGCAATTGCCCAATTTGATTTGACCTCCATTCTTTTTTCAAAAAGTGTACTAAGTGCTGTACAGTCGTCCCTCGCCACTTCGCGCTTCGACTTTCGCAGCTTCACTCTATCATGGCTTTTTCAAATACGAGTGCAATGGTGACTAAAGGGGTGTTATTTTATTTAATTTTATTTAACATTTCTTATATACCACCTTTCATGATATCAAGGTGGTTTACATTGAACAAACTGAAATTACATTGAACAGGGCATTATAACTTGGAGATAACTATTTTTACAGGGAACATGGGCAATGGAGGGTTAAGTGGTTATAGGTCGTAAACAGGTTTTCTATGCTCTAACTACAAAAATCTTCGATTTATAAAGAATCCTACTTCGCGGAAATTCACTTATCGCGTTAGAGTCTGGAACTGATTAACCGCGATAAACGAGGGACGACTGTAGTACCATCTCGGTCACAGACCAGCACGACTAGTGCTTAAAATGTCTAGGACCCAACCACAACATTTCTTCCTGTGCATCCTGTAAGCACATGATGGCAAGAGGGCTCAAGAACAGAGAACAGCAGCTAATTAAGCTGCTTCGGTTAAACTCAGCCCTTTCGGCAAACTCCTCAGGAGCCTCCATGCCGTCAGTCGTCGCATGCTTTCCCATTCATCCTCTGTGTCAAACCATTGCAAGAAGCATCGATCAGGGTCTCCGTCAGTCAAGGTATCGAATGGTTCCCATTCCTCAGCAGTGAGCTTGTTCTCCAATGCTTGTCATTGGCACATCATTCATTGGCAGATCCAGATTTAGGCCAAATGGCCAAAGAACCCCGATGGGAGGATACCCTCTCCAAAGCCACAGAGGGGCTTGGGGATGCTCCTGGGACCATGTCCTCAGTGGAGCCCCTGATACCTTGCTCGGGGATAGTGGTTCAGGCTTCCAGGCCAGAAGTCATGCAATCCTCTCCAGTCCCTCGATGAGTGGGTCCAGGTCATCGAGCGGAGTCTGGCTACGATCCTGGAGGCTGTTGTGCCAGGGCCTTCCAGGCCCTCTGGTTCTACCTCTGAGCTCACTGCTCCAGTGCAGTCACTCGATGCTTCCAGAGCTCTTTCCAAGGTATTGGTCCCACCATGCCCGGAACCTCCACCAACCCCGGTTCATCCTGGGGCATCACATACTGTGCTTTCTGGTTCCGAGACAGCTCATCATGGTCATCAACCTTAGACATCGGGGACTGAGCATTGTTGGTACTGAGGTACCAACTAACATTATTTTGATTTCCTACCAGACACAGACTCAATATCATCTGACTCAGAACCAGAACCTGCTGCTTCTGACCCTGTCCGGGACATTCTATTGGATCCTTCTCTGCTATATGAGAGGCATCTCTCTTTCCACCTGAGGACATGTCCTTTCAGGACTTCATCACAGACAATGGTGGCAGCCCTCTTGGTCTCGGTAACAACGGAACCAGAACAGAGGAGTTAGACATTCTCCAGTATCCCTTGGCACCAAAGGAAGTAGCTACCCTTCCTATTCACAACATCTTAAAAAAACTTGATGACTCATCTAGGAAGCACCACTCTCCACTCCTGCCATTAGCAGAATATTGGATATCTTGTATAGAGTCCCTCCTTGCCCAGGCTTCAACAAACTACTACTACACCACTCCAAAGAAGTGGAGTCAGCCATGAGGAGAATTAAAAGTTCCAAGAACCATTTCTCAGTTCCTCTGGGTAAGGATGCTAGGACCCTCGATGCTTTTGGCAGGAAAGCATTCCAGGCTGTCATGTTGGGATCCAGGATAAACTCCTATGTTCTCTATATGGTCATGTTCTTGAGGGATGTTTCCAGGGACTTATCTGAGTTCAGCTCCTTTCTCCCGGAAGACAAACAGGCCCCTAATAAAGCTCTGGTGGTTCATGCCCAGAACACCTCCAAGTTTCTTACTAGAGCAGCTTTCGATGCCTTTGAGGCTACTAGCAGGACAGCTGCGGCCTGTATTGGGGCAAGGAGGACTGCATGGCTGCAAGCCTCAGATCTGGAGCAGTGGGTGCAAGATAAACTCAACATCCCTTGCAATGGAAAAAAATCTGTTTGAGATCTCACCATGAAACCCTTGTCCAGAAAGACAGCTGATCAGAACAAGAAGACTTCTGCAAAGAAGACCTTTTTACCCTAAAAAGAGAAGGTATTATCCATCTTACCCCTCCTACTCGGCCTATCAGTCTCAGCAATCCCAACAGAAACAGGGTCCTTGTCAACCCAGGAAACCTAAAACACATAAAGCTCAGCCAACTCCACAACCTCCCTCTGGCGAGCTTTCAATTCTTTTCTAGAGGGCATAGCCAGTAGGCCTCTCCAACCTCCCTTCCCCTCTCACATTCCAGGGAGATTGACAAATTTTGCCTACAGATGGTCCCTCATCACTCTAGAACCCTGGACCTTACAGCTAGTCAATGTGGGCTATCGGCTCGTTCAAGGCTCTACCCCCCCCCCCCCAAATTTCTTTGTGGGTGAGGCCCATATGGATCTCAAACACTCCACTCTGCTACTGCAAGAGATCAGGTCTCTAACATCTCATGGAGCTCTCAAGGATGTCCCTCTACCACAGCAAGGCCTGGGGTTCTATTCCTGATACTTCCTCATCCCAAAAAAGACAGGGCTTCAGACCTATCCTCAACCTGAGAAATCTCAACAAATCCCTAGTGAGGGAAAAGTTAAAGATGATCTCACTGGACACATTTCTCCCCTATCTTCAGCAAATCAACTGGCTCTGCTCTCTGGCTCTCAAGGATGCTTACACACACATCTTGATCCACCCACTATACAGACAGTATCTCAGATTTATTTTCCAAGGGCACCACTATCAGTATCATGGTGTTCCCTTTGAACTGGCTTTGGCACCAAGGGTTTTTACAAAGTATCTTGCAGTCGTAGCAGCTTAACCTGCACACCTTAGGGATCTTAGTCCTCTCTTAATTAGCCGACTGGCTCATCATAGGAGATACCCCTCACATAGTCACCACATCACTTCAACAGACCATTCTTGTTCTGCAGCATCCGGGATTTGTAGTAAATTAGTCAAAATACCACCTGACAGCCCAAACCCTGGAATTCGTAGGAGCTAATCTATATACGAGAGCTCGGACCTACTTGCCAGAAGACTGCCTTCATCACCTGGTTATCCTGGTGACCCACTGCCAACAGCAGACAACTCTCACGGGTTGAGACATGCTACATCTCCTCTGTCACATGGCCTCCACAGTCTGTTACTCCATATGCCTATTTACACATGCGTACTGCACACTGGACTCTCTCCGAGCAGTAGACAGGTTATCTCTGATAGGATCACCATTTCATCTCACCTGGTGAACTCCCTCCAGTGGTGGCGAGCAACCCAAAACCTTCTCGTAGGGTTACCTTTTCAGAGGTCTATACGGCAGTCTACCCTGACCACCGATGCTTCCAAACATGGCTGGGGAGCACATCTCCGAGACCTCACCATACAGGGCCAATGAATCCCTTGGGAGGCGCCTCACCACATAAAATCTCTGGGAGCTCACGACAATTGCAAATGCCCTCCGAGTTTTTTGTCCAATCTAACGGGACAAGCTGTACTTGTTCAGACTGACAATCAAGTTGCCATGTTCTATGTCAACAAGCAGGGAGGTACGGTTTCTCTCCTCCTGTGCGACAAGGCAGCCCATCTTTGAGATTTTGCGATATCTTATCACATTCATCTCCAGGCTGTTTATCTGCCAGGGGAGGAGAATCAGTTAGCTGACAGACTCAGCCGGGTTCTTCGTCTTTACAAATAGATGCTCATCACCAGATGGCACAATGCTAATTCCACTTATGGAGGATGCTCATAGTCGACCTCTTTGCTTCTCCAATAAATGCCCAGCTGCCTTGCTTCTGTTCAAGGATACCCTCTCCACACAGCAAAAGCTCGGATGCTTTCCTCATTCACTGGGGGCAGGGTCTGCTTTATGCATTCCTGCCAATTCCCCTCATTCCGAAAACACTTCAAATTACAATTGGACAAGGGCAAAATGATTTTAATTGCCCCATCCTGGCCTCATCAACAATGGTTTCCCCTACTATTTCATCTGGCTCAGTCAACCTTAGTCTGTGCACCCAACCTGTTTTCGCAGAACCAGAGGACACTGCTTCATTCCAGCCTCAATACACTGCACTTGATGGCATGGCTGCCAAGTGCTTCATCCTCTATGACCTTAGACTCACAGAGGATGTAAACTCAGGTCTTACTGGCTTCTAGAAAATATTCTATGAGACATACTTATGCCTTCAAGTGGCACAGATATTCCCTCTGGTGCCCCCAGAAAGCTCTCAATCCTTTCACTTGTGTATTAGAACACCTACTTGCAGTACCTTCTGCATTTTTCTTCCTTTGGACTAAAAACTAATTCTGTTAACTTGAGCGCAATTGCAGCCTCTCACTGCCCATTTTCTCATCCGCTGGTAGGGAGGTTCATGTAGGGGCTCCTTTTAACAAAGCCACCAAGGCCCCCACCTCCCTCTATAGCGTGAGACATTAATGATGTTCTCACAAAACTTTTAAGAGGCCCCCTTTGACCCCTGGTCTACCACTCCTTTCAAGTTTCCCACATGGTAGGTTGCTTTTCTCATTGCTCTAACTTCAGCACGTAGGGTCAGTGAGTTACAAGCTTTGGTGGACTATACCCCTTACACTTGCTTCCACCATGATAAGGTCATCCTCAGGGCATACCCTAAGTTCCTTCCAAAGGTGGTTGCTGCTTTCCACCTCAACCAAACCATCTCTCTTCTGACCTTTTTTCCTAGGCGACGCACTTCTAAGGCGGAAGCAACCTTGCACACTTTGGATTGCAAAAGAGCACTTGCGTTCTATTTTGACCAAACTAATTCCTAATGACCGTACTAAGGGTCATTGCCAATCCTCCCAACTGTTCATGTCTTTTGACCCTAGTCACCTTGGTCTCTTGGTTTCCAAAAGGACCATTTCCAGCTGGATCACTGATGGCATATCTTTCGCATATGTGCAAGCCAATCTGTCCCTCCAAAGACATGTCACAACACAGTGTCCGAGCCATGGCTGCTGCGGTTGCCAAACTTCGCTCTGTCTTGCTTTCTGAGACTGCCAAGCAGCCACGTTGTCTTCACTACATACCTTTGCTGTCCACTATTGCCTTGACAAAGACTCCGGTTGAGATGCTCAATTCGGACAGACTGTCTTAAGGAGCCTCTTTCAGATTTAGAGCAACTCCGCCAACCATCCATCTTTGACTACCCCAAGAGGAGTGTGCCCAAAGGGCTGAGTCTGACAGATCCCTACTTTACCCACTTTTAGTTTTGGTCTCCTGTCTCCTGCTGGGTAGACATGGGCTAGGGAGTCCCATATGTGAAGACTGCATTCCTGCTTGTTCCTGGAGATAGCGTAGTTACTCACCTGTAACAGGTGATCTTCAGGAACAGCAGGAATCAGTCTTCACAACCCACCCACCTCCCCTCAGAGTTGTCGTCATTCCATTTTTCACTTACCTTTTCTCTTATGAGGTTTTTCTCCGCTATATACTTGACTGAGGTGAATTACTGTGAAGGCAGACACGTGTGCATGGAGCGACACTCCCAAAAGCATTCCTTTTTGGATGCTGGGGAGTGATCCTGCGCTGGCCTTGTCAATGCCGACATCACCCATATGTGGACTGATTCTTGCTGTTCCCGGCGATCATCTGTTACAGGTAAGTAACTACGCTTTCTGCTTCATCAACCACACTCTTGGAGCAGTTCTCCAGCAGCAGCATACCTAGGAGAATATGGCCTCCAAATCTGGTGCCACTACTCTCACAAAAAAGGAGAGAGAATGCACTATTCCTACTGCCTCAGCTGGGTACCTAGAGCATGCCCTCTCCAGCAGTGGTGTCATGATTATTCAGAGACTACCACTTGGGTCCTCTAATGAAAGAACAGGAATTAATTGCTTTGCTTCTACAGTCTTGCACCAAAACACATTCTGTCTGGTGGGGGCTCTGTGCTTATGATAGTATGGCTGCTGTTGGGGTTTTTCTGGGCTTCTCCTAAGATTATTTGGGGAGTTTTCTATTTTGTATTATGGTTGCAATGTCCACCCCAACATCCATACAGGACCTACCTTAAACAAATTGCTGGTGCCACCGTAAGAGCATGGAAACATTTTTATTTATCTTGCCAGGTCTGTAACACCACAAGCTTTGCTTTAACTTATAAGGTACAAATTTTAATATCAATCCATAGCATCAATACATCTATAACAAGCAAAGCACCTGACTTAAGTGTAAAAAAGGTCCTGGAGACAGAGATAGCCTTACTCCAATGAGATCAGCTAATTTCTTTCTCCTTGTTAGAATTTCTTCTCCATATTTATATTCATTTTCAGGCTCAAATTGCTGATAAATAGATTTCCTTTCTGTTTCTTATTCATTATTCTCCATTATCTTAAGCAGATCTGCTTCCCAGTCTTTTACCCTCTGTTTTCTCTTTAGCATCCTGTCTCTCCATTCTCACTCGCCTTCTGCTAGTCATGCTTCCTGCAGATAAACTGTAGATACTGATGTTCGTCTTCCTTGTTTATGTTCCCCTTTGTTCATTCAAGAGGCCCAGGTGACAGCCTTTTCATGAGCTGTGTAGTGTTCAGAGCCACTCATTGTGTCAGCTCTCTGGGACAGGATATTAGCTCATTTCATTGCTCGCTGATTTTGCAGTTTCAGTGTGAAAAAGTCAGAGCAAGCTGTTTCTTAGGCCTGAGCTATAGACGTTAGCACAAGATGGATTCAACCTGTAACAAAGGTGTACCTGAAGGGGGATTCATTTTTTCCCTTCACTGTTCCAAGACCACTACCTGGCTTCACAAAAAAAACCTTGCTTTCTTCAGCCATGCAACTGGAGCAGTTTATCTCTGGCAGTGGCACTATATTCTCCAGTTCTATGATGCCCCCCAGTACCAGGGCCACAGTTTCTCCCTCACTCCTTCATTACTCAGACATGCAGCAACAAAAGACACTAAAATAGTGAGTTCCTATCCTCACCTCAAGACTCCGTGTCACCATTTTCCTCTCAGGATGATCTGGAACTTTGGTAACAGTGCTCCAGTGCAGGGCAGGAACCTGTTACCTCTGCTTTCCCTCGGTAGCAGTAAGAGTTAACTATGGAGGCTCTCCAAGCACCAGAGAAACAGCGGCCCACCAGCACGGCCTTGGCAGCTCGCATGGGTGCTCCGGTTTCTTCATAGGGAAAACATGAGAGGAGAACCAAAAGAACCCCCCCCCCCCCACACACACACACACACTCTGATTCTTGCTGTTTTACTGTGCATACATCCATAGAAACCTTATTGCTTCTCTTCAACCTTTTACATAATGCCTCAGTTTGTGCAGGCTGGGTCATTCGTACCTGCCATTGCAGGTTGTTATACACTGAGAAAACATGTGGCTCAGTTCTTTACTCGAAGTGCAGTATTATCGGTCTCGGTGGTGTTTTGGGTGCCTAGGATAAGCAGTACAACCTTGCCACCACAGAGCTAGTGTGGGGTAGCCTAGGCCTATAACGACAGCTATTTCCCCACTGAGCACATATCTGTGGCACCTGTTTTTGATGTATGCTGCTGCTAGTCCCCTCAAGATGGCTTGACATTGATGCGGTCAACCAGGTCTCGTTTGTCCCATCCATTTTCAGGCACATTCAAAACTGAAAACCACTGGCACAGATAAACCAATTCTTTTTTAGCTCCTTCCTTCCAGGAGCACATACCTTACCATGTGGTCCTTAGGTAAGGCCAATAAAAAGCCATTCGCAAGGCCAGCCAAAATGACAAAACAGGAAAAAGCATAAATACTGGCAAGTTAAATGCAAGAGACTGATAAGGTAGACAGAGAACACTTGAAAAAAAGCTTGCAGTGGAAGCAACAGCGCATAATAAAACCTTTTTCAAGTATATTTGTAGCAAAACACCTGTGAGAAAGTCAGTTGGATCATTAGATGATAGAGGGGTAAAAGGTGCACTGAGAGAGGACAAGGTCTGACAGTATGGCAATTCTTATGTTCAACAGCGAAGTGCCTCTCTTGCAAAAGAGCACTGTGGAATAGGTGCTGTCATGCATTACAGTTATTTAAATCCAAAGAAATCAGGATGTGACCTGAGATCCAACAAGTTCCTTTTGTTGAGATAGGGAAGACTGGTTAGGTATCCTGGGCCTCTAAGATTCACAATTCATCTTCTGCACAGAAAGATCCTTCACTTCAGTAGGGAATGAGTTCTCTATCTGTACGAGCTCCCTTGCATCCCAGACTCTAGCAGCCGCAGGAATTTTTTATGAAATATCTAGCAGTGGTGACCGCTAACGCTCAGACAGCTAGATGCCACAAAGTGCCCTATGCTCTAGCACAGCATTTTGCTAGCAATTTTTCCCATGTTAGTCGTGCTCTCCAATGCAGAAAGCAAGCTAGCATGGTAAAATCCTGAGCAAAATCATTGTACTAACACGGTGAGCATGCTAATTACATGCAAAAAGAGGCATTTTTAAGTGCTTCCAATATTTAAAAAAAACAAACTGCACCGAAATGTGGAGCCAGGTTTTCTTCTTTTAATTCTGGTTCTTTACGAGGGGGTACCCAAAAAAACCAGGAATTTATTTTTAAAAGCTATTTATTTCAAATTCTTTACAAAACAACCTTATCCCCTTCAAAATACTCTCCATTACAACTGATACATTTGTCCCACCGGTGCTTCCACTGTTCGAAACATTTTTTGTAGTCATCTTTAGAAATGGCTGACAGCTCCTCCCTTGTTTTTTTTCTTGACTTCTTCAATGTTGTCAAATCGGTGTCCTTTCATGCCCCTTTTCATGCGTGGAAATAAGTAAAAATCGCACGGAGCCAGGTCAGGCGAGTAAGGTGCGTGGGGCAGCGGAACCATGCCATTTTTAGCCAAAAACTGTCTAACAGAGATGGCTGTGTGTGCAGGTGCGTTGTCGTGGTGGAAGAACCAGTCTCCTGTCTGCCACAAATCGGGTCTTTTTTGACGAACACTGTTGCGCAATCTTCTTAAAACTTCCAAATAAAAGGTTTGATTGACGGTCTGACCTGGGGGAACAAACTCTGAATGAACTACCCCCTTGGCATCAAAAAAGCAAATCAGCATTGTTTTGATGTTTGATTTGACTTGACGACATTTTTTTGGACGGGGTGACGACGTCTTCCATTGGCTTGACTGTTTTGTTTCTGGGTCGTAACCATAGCACCATGACTCATTACCTGTAATGACCTTTGACAGAAAATCTGCATCAGTTTCAAGCTGTTGTTTCAAAACACGACATGTTTCAACTCGATGTTCCTTTTGATTGTCAGTCAGAACCCGAGGAACAAACTTGGCAGCAACCCTTTTCATTCCCAAATCTTCCGTTAAAATTCGCTGAACCGAGCTCCAAGATAACCCACTAATCTCTGACAGTTGATCAATTGTCTGTCGACGGTCTGTGAGCACAAGCTCTCTAATTTTTTCAATATTTTCGTCGATTCGGGCAGTTGATGGACGCCCAGAACAAGGTTTGTCATCAATCGACATGTCGCCATTTTTAAACCGAGCAAACCACTGGTACACTTGACTTTTTCCCATAGCGTCATCTTGATAAGCTGTTTTCAACATTAAAACAGTTTCAGCAGCATTTTTACCGAGTAGGAAAACAAAATTTCACAGCTGCATGTTGTTCACTTAAACTTGTAGTCATAAAAAAAGAAACAAGAACAAAACAGCGCTAGCAAAAACAATCACTGCAGATGAACAGAACAAGCCAGGTCGACAACACAGGCGGCACTGAACTGACAATGAGTTGCACTATACACACCTAGCGGCAGAAGTGCGTACTACACAAGCTCCGCCCACGGCAATGTTGTTCCTGTTTTTTTTGGGTACCCCCTCGTACGTCGGCTTCAGATATGCATAAAGATGCAATGGGAAGCAAAAGATCAGGTGACTTTTTGAAACAATCCAGCAGGCACACAAGTGCCAGATTTAACACAGACCCTGTGCACATTTCTGGCTTTCTCCCCTTGATTAGTGCTGACTTTTGCGTCCAGGTAATTTACATGCTATTTACTAACAGCATCACTATGCAAAAAGTCTGCATTAAACATGTTAGAAAACTTTGTGGTAGAGTTTTTGTTCTGGACTATAGCTCAGGATTTCTGCCTCACGGTCAGAGAAAGGGAACGTTTTCCGTTACCTAGATGAATTGTTGATGAAAGGCTCTTCCCCCAGAGGGAACCAAGCAGTCTGCTCTCATGATCTAACTGTTAGAATCATGAACTGCTTAATAAACTATCCAGTGTCAACTTTGTATCATTCCATGGTGTGACCGCAACTTGAATATTTTGTGCAATTTTGGTCACAATAGCTTAAAAAGGATATAGCAGAATTAGAAAAGGTACCAAGAAGAGCCACCAAAATGGCAAAAGGAATGGAAGGATACTCCTATGAGGAGAGACTTAAAAGGTTAAGACTTTTCAACTAGGAAAAAAGATGTCTGAGGGGGAGATATGATAGATGCCTATAAAATAATGAATGGAGTGGAACCGGTAAACATAGATCAGTGGTTTACTCCTTCAAAAAGTAGAAAGACTGGGACATGCAATGAAGCTACAGTATAGCCCATTTAAGACGAGTGAAAAAATATTTTCTCCTATTCCTAATCAAACTGGAATTCGTTACCAAAGGATGTAGTAAATGCTATTAGTGTAGATGGATGAGTTTAAAAAAGGTTTGGACAAGTTCCTGGAGGAAAAGTCCATAAACCATTATAAGAGAGGACCCAGAGGTATCCACTACTTCGGATAAACATGGAATTTGTACCCTTTTTGAAACCCGACAGGTACTTGTGACCTGGATTGACCACTGTTGGAAACAAAATACTAGGTTTGATGGACTTTGGTCTGACCCAGTATGGTATATCATATATACTTATGTTCTTATTTTTAGCTACCTTGGAGCCCATGTTACATTCACAGCTGAACAAGGCTTTTCTCCTAGATCAGATAGACATGCTAATCAGGATCGTACCTAGCCCTGTGCGAGCGGTGCGGCCGCACAGGGCGCAAAGGCTTAAGGGGTGCATTTTAGCTGTCTGCTGTTGCCTACCACTGCCACTTTTTCTTCTCTCAGCGGCGGCAGGCAACGACAGACAGCTAAAATGCGCTCCTTAAGCCTTCTCGCCGGCATGCTAAGCAGATCCGCAGGGAGGGACAGATCTGCTTAGCATGCCGGCTACTTGCACATCGGGCACGCCTCTTCTCTCCTGCCGCTGGGGGGGGCATGTGCCCAATGTGCAAGTCGCACAGGGCGCGATTTACACTCTGTACGGCCCTGATGCTAATAGTGATCATCAGAAACTTGCTAATCAGGGCCAAATTCCTCAGTGGCAGCCACTGTCCGTATGATTCCACAAATTTAAAGGCAAGAATTTTGCTTTGACCTTGGCCTAGATAAGGTAGTTAAGGACCCAATAATCTTTTAATAAAGTATTTACTATCCCAAGGATGTCAAAGGAAAAATAATTCTTCTCTTTTGTAGTATAAAAGTTTTTCACTCAGAGCTATGATCAAGTCTCCTGTTCATCTAGTTCAGTAGTTACAAAACCTGTCCTGTGGGCTCTGCAGCCAGTCAAGTTTTCAGGATATCCGCTATGAATATTCATAAGAGATTTGCATGCACTGCTTCCATTGAATGCAAATCTCTTTCATGCAGATTCATTGTGGGTATCCTGAAAACCCAACTATCTGGGGAGCCCCCAGGACAGGCTAGGGAACTACTGGTTTCGTGGCTTTATTCACATAAACAGAGAAGCAAAAGCAATCAGACAGCATTCTGACAATTCAAAAAAAGATCAATAGATTGCTGTTAGAAGAGAGCTGATTTTTTTTGAGGAGAGAAGCATAGGACCAGCCCATATAGGACACCTAGGTATAGAGTATTGTTTGCAGGTTGCTGGAATGTATAAATAGATAATTTCAGGGTGCTGTATCATTCATCCTTTCAGAGATTCCATCCAAGACAAGGTTTTCTTCCCCCCCCCCCCCCCATGCAGGTTGTCATATGCTACAAACAGAGCTATTGTCGCTCTACTGAATCAAGTGAAATTTAAAGAGATTTACTCTGATTTTTGTAGGTCTGAAGAAATCAGGTTTTTGTCCCATGTCAGACCTAAAGAATCTAAGACATTTTGCACTAAGCAATTCATTAAAATTGAGTCATTTCAGACAATCACACAAGTGAATACATTAAGAAATTATATATGCTCGTTGGATTTATAGAAAGTATGTTGGCACATTCTGATAGCTAAGGCTTATTAAAGATTTCCCCTTTTTTGTTCTCAAATCAATAAGAGTTCTATCCTTTGTACCTTCTACTCCACAGATATTTTCCAAGATCCTGACAAGTTTTATTTCAATGGTGAATACATATTTTCATGTTAAATCAAGAAACTGATACCTACTGTGTGTTTTGATCCAAAAATCAAAAAGAGAATTTTATTCATTAGGAGCTGAGAGCATTGAAATTTGTATATAAGGCAACACTTTTTTTCACAAGAGTAATCGGCTGTTTTTTCAATGCTAATAAGCTGATCTCCAGGAACAAGCAGGAATGTAGTCTTCACATATGGGTATCGTCGGTACCGACGGAGCCTGCGCTGGAACACTCCCCAGCGTCCAATAGAAATGCTTTTGGGAGCATCCCACAGCACATGCACGCTGCCTTTCCCAACTGTCCCTCTTCAGTTCTTCGTTTTCCGCGGAGCCGACAGGATCCATTCCCTGTCACTGCAGAAAATTCCGTCTTTAAATTTCTTTTCTTGTGGTCGCGTTTGCCTACCGTACGACGCCTACCGGTACCGCCAGTTCTTTTCATAAAAAAACCAAAAAAACTTAGGCTTTAAACTGTTTCTTTTCAGAAACTTTTCTCTTTGGTGCTAAGCGCCATTTTGAGCACTAGGCCCCATATTCCTAAAACATGGAAAAGCCAACTAGTGGTTTTAAAAAATGTGCTAAGTGTGGCGGTACCATTTCCGTCACTGACACCCATGATTGGTGTCTGAAATGTTTAGGACCTGAACATTCTCCAACTGAATGTCTCTCTTGTATGGGGACGACTAAAAGAGGAAGACAAAACCGGGCTGCAAAGCTCGGTACCCTCTTTTCTTCAGATGCTAGATCCATTGCATCGACATCGTCAAGTGCCTCGTCTTCCTCCCATGCTCTCAGGTAACAAAACATAAAAGACGGTCCTCAAAGGGTAGCTTTCCTGCTAAGCATCGAGAGGCCATTGGCGTTGCCCTTGAGGGAACCATACCGGCAAAACAGCCCCGGTGGGAGGCTTCGGCTTCCAAAGCATCGATGGGGCTTCAGGATGTTCTCGAGGCCTCAACCTCGCAAGAACTACCTGTGCCATGTTCAGGGGTTCTGGCTGTCCTTACCGGTACAGACACCCAAGCATTGGCAGCGTCGATAGACCAGAGGTTCCTCGCTATCGAGCGCAGCATCGCAGCTCTTCTTTCAGCTGTGGTACTGGTGGTCCCACAGGCACTGGTACCGACATCGACACCGATGCCGCTACCGACACGGGTACAGACACCGGTACCGACACCAATGATACCGGTACCGATGGTACCGGCCCCAGTGGGAACTCTTTCTATGCCATCTCTGGCTGGAATTGACAAAGCTGTACCGGGTCAACTCTGTACCGACTTCGATCGGTACCAGGATCATGCTTTGCAGGAGCATCGGGGTCAAGAGTACTCCGATTCTGAAGACTCTGACAATTCTGCTCGCACTAGAGGGTTTCACCTAGAAGATCCCTCTTCTCCCCACTGCTGAATGTCACCTCCAGAGGACATGTCATTTCAGGATTTCATCCGTGATATGGCCAAAGGTCTTTCAATCACAGTAGCTCCTTAGGAGGAACCCAGAACAAAGGAATTGGAAATTCTCCAATAGTCTAAAGCTCCTAAGGAGGCAGCCACTCTGCCTATCCATGAAATTCTGCATAATTTGATGCTCAGAATGTGGGAGAGACACCTCTGACTACTTCTCCTCACTCTAGGAGACTTGATACTATATCTCGAGTTCCGCCATGTCCTGGATTTCAGAAAACTCAGCTGCCATACCATTCAATGGTAGTGGAATCGGCCATGCGTAGAATGAAAAGTGCAGAGAGGCATGCATCCAATCCTCCAGGTCATGAATGCAGGACTCTGGATGCTGTTGGACGCAGAACTTTTCAAGCTTCCATGCTTTCAGCTAGGATCAGTTCATATATCCTATATATGGGAATGTTCAAGGAAGTCACAGGAGACTTGGAACTTATGAGCCCATTTCTCCCAGATGACAAGAGACAAGATTTTCTTGCTCTAGTTAAGCATGCTCAAGATGTCTCCAAGTTTGTTAATCATGCAGCCTTTGACTGCTTCGAATGTATCAGCAGAACCTCTGCTATTGCCATTGGTGCACGGCGGATTGCCTGGCTACAGGCATCAGACTTGGAGACTTGGGTACAGGACAAGTTAGGCAACATTCCTTGCATGGGAGAAAATCTCTTCAGCAAGAACTGGCAGGAAAAGGCTAACGAGTTAGATGCTGACAATTCTACCTTAGATAGATTGTCAAAGTCTACAGCTACTCCAGCCAAAAGGAAGCCTTACAAAAAACCCTCTTTTAGCAAAAAGAGGACGTTTTATCCTTCCTATACCCAGCAGAGTCAAACTCCAGGTCAGGTTGCCCAAAAGGGACAAACTAGACAGCAAAAGAAGCCAAAAGGCCTGAGAGCCCAACCAGCTCTCCAGGTTCAGCCCCCTCAAGGGCTTTGACTCCTTCCTAGAGAGCTTTGCCTCCCTGCCTCTGAGGGGTCCCCAACCCCCCAATATTCCGGGCAGGTTATGCCACTTTGTCATCAGATGGCATCAGATAACAGCAGAAGATTGGACTTTGTCCATTGTAGGAGAGGGGTACAAGCTTCATTTTCACAGCATGCCCCCTCCTACAATTCTAAAGCAATTCAATTCAGAAACCTCTGCAGACAATCTGCTAGATCACGAGGTCTCCACACTTCTTGCCCAAGGGGCAATAGAAGTAGTACCCATTCTTCAACGGGGTGCAGGGTTCTACTCCGCCTATTTTCTTATTCCAAAGAAAACAGGAGGGGACAGACCCATTCTAGAACATAACAAAGGAACATAAGATATGCCATACTGGGTCAGACCAAGGTCCATCAAGCCCAGTATCCTGTTTCCAACAGTGGCCAATCTAGGTCATACGTACCTAGCAGTTCCCCAAAAGATACAGGTTCCGCAATGCTTGTACCCAGTCAAGCATTGATATCCTGCGTCCCTTCTTAATAATGGTTTATGGACCTTTCCTCCACGAACTTGCCCAAACATTTTTTAAACCCAGCTACACTAACAGCCTTTACTACATCCTCCAGAAACAAATTGCAGAGTTTGATTACACGTTGAGTGAAAAAATATTTTCTTTTATTAGTCTTAAATAGTTTACCCTGTAGCTTCATTGCATGTCCCCTAGTTTTTCTATATTCTGATAACGTAAACAATCGATCTACGTTTACCCGTTCCACTCCGTTCATTAATTTATAGACTTCTATCATATCTCCCCTCAGCCGTCTCTTTTCCAGGTTAAAGAGCCCTAACCTTTTTAGCCTTTCTTCATAGGAGTTTCCTTCCATCCCCTTTACCATTTTGTTGGCTTTTCTCTGAACCTTTTCTAATAACGCTATATCCTTTTTAAGATACGGCGACCAGAATTGCACACAATATTCAAGGTGCAGTGTCACCATGGAATGATATAGAGGCATTATGATATCTTTTGTTTTATTTTCCATTCCTTTCCTTAGGATACCTAGCATTCTATTTGCTCTCTTGGCCGCCGGTGCACACTGGGCCGAGGGTTTTAACATGTTATCCACAATGACGCCTAAATCTTTTTTCCTGGGTGGTGGTTCCTAATGTGGAACCTTGCATCGTGTAACCATAGTTTTGGTTGTTCTTCCCTAGGTGCATAACTTGCACTTGTCCACATTAAATTTCATCTGCCATTTTGATGCCCAGTCTTCCAATTTATCAAGATCCTCTAGACCTCAGACCTCAGAGAATTGAGCAAATATCTGTTTCGAGAGAAATTCAAAATGATTTCTCAAGGAACTCTTCTGCCATACCTTTACAGCCAGGATTGGCTTTGCTCTCTAGACTTAAAGGATACATACACTCATATTCTCATCCATCCAGATCACAGGAAATTCTTACCTTTCCTTTTCAGGGGAAAACATTGAGTACAGGGTTCTTCCCTTTGGTCTGGCTTCAGCACCAAGGGTATTCACGAAATGTATGGCAGTAGTAGCTGCATTTCTACAAACCCTGGGGATTTTCGTCTTCCCTTACTTAGACGACTGGCTCATTCGAGCCCCTACAGTTGCAGAGGCCAGCACTGCACTGTCCCGTACAATGCGAATCCTCCAATACTTGGGATTGGTAATAAAATTCCCAAAATCTCAACTAGTTCCTTCCCAATACCTAGAATTCATAGGAGCCTGTCTAGATACCAGACAGGCAAGGGCTTTCCTTCCACAAGCCCGGTGTCTTCGCATAAGGCAATTGGCTACTCAAGCAGCAGGCAAATCCTCCCTCACTGCTCGAGAGCTACTGCAGTTACTGGGACAGTTCATGTAGTCCCATATGCTCGCCTCCACATGCGAGCAGCTCAGTGGACCCTCTCCACACAGTGGACACAGGCCATGGGTCATTTGTCGGACAAAATAATAATCTCTCAACGACTAATTTTGTCCCTCCTATGGTGGCAATCACTTGAAAATCTGACAGTGGGGTCTCCTTTCCATCAAACCCCTCTTTCAGGCCACCCTAACAGATGCATCACAGGTGGGTTGTGGAGCACACCTGAATCATCTCTCTACCCAGGGCACCTGGACTCCACAGGAGGTTGGTTTACACATAAACCTCATGGAATTAAGAGCAATTTATTTAGCTCTTCGAGTATTCCACGCCTATTTCAGCTACAAGACAGTCCTAGTCCAGATGGACAATCAAGTAGCCATGTTCTGTGTGAACAAACAGGGCAGAACAGGCTCTCTGTCATTATGCAATGAAGCTTTACGACTGTGGGCCCTCGCCAGAGAGCATCAAATTCACCTTCTAGTGGTATATCTTTCAGGCATTCAAAACCTTTGGGCAGACAAACTCAGTCGAGTACTGCTGCCTCACGAGTGGTCCCTCCACCTAGACCAGTTGGCAAAGATATTTTATCTCTGGGGCACTCCAGACATAGACCTTTTTGCAAGTCCACTGAATGCCAGACTTCCCAGGTTCTGTTCCAGTATTCCGGCTCACAACTGTCAGGCAAGGGATGCCTTCCTCCTTCATTGGGGTTAGGACTTCCTTTATGCCTTCCCACCCATTCCCCTCATCCCCAAAACACTCTTCAAGCTTCAGAGAGACAGGGGTCGCATGAGTCTCATAGCACCACGATGGCCACGCCAAACGTGGTATTCCCTGCTTCTACATCTCTCTCAAGCGGCACCTCTGGAGTTAGGGCATGCTCCAGATCTCCTTTCCTAGGAGAACGGGACGCTATGGCACCCGAATCCCCAGTCCTTGCACCTCACGGCCTGGTTGCTGAAGGCTTAGACCTCCAAGATTTCAACCTGTCCCAGCAGGTAAAAGATATCCTTCAGGCTTCTAGGAAACTTTCCACAAGAAGATCTTATGCCTTCAAGTGGAAACGTTTTACTATATGGTGCTCCAAGAAGGGATTAAACCCCCTGGTCATACCCTTAGAATCGATACTAGAATATCTCCTTCACTTATCGAATTCTGGTCTAAAGACCAATTCGGTAAGAGGCCATCTTAGTGCAATTGCAGCTTCTTATAAGCCTCTGAATGAACAACCAATTTCCTCTCATCCACTCCTATCAAGATTTATGAGAGGCCTTTTATTAACTAAACCTGCCATCAAGCCACCACCGGTGGCATGGGATCTAAATCTAGTTCTCGGGCAGCTCATGAAGCCGCCTTTTGAACCTTTGGCCACTACAGCCCTTAAGTTTTTGATCTGGAATGTCATCTTCCTAATTGCAATCACCTCTGCCCGTCGCATTAGTGAATTGCAAGCTTTAGTGGCTGATCCTCCTTATACTAGGTTTCATCATAAGGTTGTTCTTCGAACTCGCCCACACTTTATGCCAAAGGTGGTTTCACCTTTTCATTTAAATCATTCATCTTCCTATATTTTTTCCAAGGCCTCACGCTTCTAATGCAGAAAGAAATCTTCATACTTTGGATTGTAAAAGGGCTCTAGCCTTTTACATACAAAGTACACAGCAACATAGAAAGTCCTCACAACCTTTTATAGCTTTTGACCCTAGTCATTTGGGACTTCCAGTCTCCAAAAGAACTTTATCCAAATGGATTGCCCAATGCATATCCTTTTCTTATGAGAGTAAGGGTCTTCATGTCACAGCTCATAATGTGAGAGCTATGGCAGCTTCTATGGCTAATCTCCACTCTGTGTTTATCGATGACATTTGTCGAGCAGCCACCTGGGCTTCGGTGCACACCTTCACAGCCCACTACTGCCTGGATAAAGCCTCCCGTCGGGAAGCCTTCTTTGGCGAAGTTGTTCTTCAAAATCTCTTTCACACCTAAATCAACTCTTACCCACCAACCCTGGTGGGATGCCAGAGATCCATGGGAGGAAGGATTCCCACCTTCCATGGTGTCACTTTCCTGGGGCTATCTCCCTGGCATCTTCAGCTAGGGAGTCCCCATATGTGAAGACTACATTCCTGCTTGTTCCTGGAGATAGCGTAGTTACTCACCTGTAACAGGTGATCTCCGGGAACAGCAGGAATTTAGTCTTCACAACCCACCCACCTCCTCTAGGAGTTGTCTTTCTATCTCTTTGTCTCTTTCCTCTCTCCCTCTATCCTTTCACTTAGCTGCAAACTTAACTGAAGAGGGACAGTTGGAAAGGCGGGAAGGCAGCACGCATGTGCTGTGGGATGCTCACAAAAGCGTTCCTATTGGACGCTGGGGAGCGTTCCCGCGCAGGCTCCGTTGGTACCGACGATACCCATATGTGAAGACTAAATTCCTGCTCTTCCCGGAGATCACCTGTTACAGGTGAGTAACTATGCTTTACCAGTCTCAAGGCACTTTTTTAGATTTGAGGCTTACATAAACTTAATACAATGTCTTCTGAATTCATAAGTGTACAGTCTACTATGATAGTACTTACTACTTTTGTAGAAAAGATTGACATTTTTGTTAGGATAGTTAACATTCATTCAAAACCATTTTAGGGAGCTCACATCTCATTTTCGTAAACATTATCAGATGGACACAAACTGGATTAAAGAATGCAGCCTATTGAAAACGGCTAATTAAAGCCAAACTACTTCCTTCCCCATAAGGGATTGTTTTGGCGTATCCCTATGCTACAGACTAGGGAGAGTAAATGAATATATAATAGGAATTTTGTCTTATCTGGTAAATTCTTCCTTTCTTGGTGTTCTTCCCAGTCTGGACCAAACTTGCTAATTGTTTTTTGTTTTTGTTTTTTTTAGCAAGTTTTGTGTTCTTAGGGTCTATGCAGCATTTCCGGTAACTTGTCTTTTTGTTAGTGGTTTGTTTGTTTTTTTGTTACTATGCCCCAACTGGGGGGAGTGCAAAGAGAACTCTCAATCCCATTGTGTATCTTAAGATTTTGAGGCAGCTTGTGCCATACTCAAGTTGCAACTCTAGATTGTTACCCAGACTGGTGGGAGAATTAACAGAACAGGAATTAACCAGGTAGGTCAGAATGTCCTTTTTATTTGTGAAATGCATTGATGCCATCTTAATTCCTCTGTTTATTTTACATTCTTAGCTAATGTTTTGATTTTGTATTTGCTGCTTTTTGCAGTAAACACATCTCTTAAATTTTGTTTTCTTTCTCTAAAGATGAGGATCAATTTTCTTCAGAAGCTGATGTAGCTGTTAATGAGATGACAAGAAGCACAGCCTTGCTTGCACAGGTAAATGGTTGTATGGCTTAAATAGGGCTATTGTAACAAACTGGCAGGCCGATGCAGAAAGCCAGCACTAGATCCACGCTGGATTGATTGTTTAACATTCCTGACAACACACACATTTTGGCGTGCGATGCATTAAGGTTAGAATATGCAAATGCCCATCGTGGTAACCCTGTGCATGCAAATGAGCCACCACAGTGTTAAAGTGGGAGAGCAAGCCAAACACCTGTACACAAGAGGTCTGCACTAGTTTGACTTGCTCTCCCTAAGTAGTGGTGGCTAATTTGCATATTTTTGCCTTCATTCATCCATCTGCTTCCTGGTTAATTAAAAACAGTAGCATTATCTACACACAGCAACTTCTTATCTAACCAGATGACAGACTGATGAACCGCACGCACGGTACAGGAGCACCACAAAACCAGTTTCACTTTGGCTTTTTCTTTTTTTTTTTTTTTTTGTCGCATGGCCCAATACTGTTTTATTGGCATGGGGGTTTTGCCTGATCATCTGGGGAGAAGATGATCTAGGCATCAGGGAAAGCACCCAGTGCCATCAAAATACTATCAGGGGCAGCATTAGAGGTTTACTTCTCCTCAGACCCTACAGTTAAAATTTTGTCACTATGCCTGTCTCTGCATCAGGCGTAGCCATGATTTGCATACCAGCCCAGCAGATTTTAATAATGAGTATTCATTTAAATGCACATGGCGTTAATTGGTTGCTAGTTTTTCCACCGGTGTTTGTCTATTTCCTGCATGGGGAGGATCGTAAAAATGTGCTTAAAGGTGGCGTTATGGGCTCATAAAGCTGCACTAGCTTTCTGCCTGTGGATGTACCAGTTTTATTTGTGAATTTGCCATATATTAACATCAATGTACAAAGAGATTTATCTACTGTTATTGTAATCAAACTAAGAATGCTTGAGACTTGGGGAAAATAGTATCATTCATTTCTCAACAAAATGAACCCATTTTGGTCTTTCAATGATCCCTGAAATCTCTCTGAATAATATCTATATCAAGTAACCTTTGAAACTAAACAGTCAGCCTAGCTGATATTTAGATGGATAACCACCAGAGAAGACATGGAGCTGTGGTCTGACGTATTCTGCCGAAGACATAGGTGCAATGGAGAGGCTGATCACTTAACCCCTTCCCCAATCCTCTAACCATTTATGCACACTGGAAGTTATGTGATGATATATCAGTTTGTTGCATAACGCCAAACTCTTGCCTTGTTGTTCATAAATCACTACCAAACTCAAATTTCAAACCGCTTGAAACAAAAACAGGCTGCAAAGTCCAATTTAAATCTACATGACAGATTCAAGATAGCACCACACCCACCCTCTCCAAAATCTCCTTGCTCCTAACATATTGCCTCCCAGGTGCAGTTACCTATGTAGTACTGAGGTGGTACTTGCTAAAATAAAATAAAAAAAAGTTAGATTAAGTTTTTAAATGAGAAAAACTGGAAAAGATAAAAAGTTGCTTTTAGACATAGGATGGAATTGTAGTGGATGAGAAACTAATTTCCCACACAGATGATGCAGCACATGAGTTTGCTTAAAGTACTACTAAAAGTTCACCAGGAGAACTAATCCATGAGGAACAGTGGGATGCCAGAAGGTGCCAAAAGACAGCCTATGGAAACTTTTCATGTAAAACGTGATAAGGGATTTATTTCAAGGTACCTCCCTTGCCATCTGATCTTATTGAAAGGGCTCGTACACTTGAATTCAAGGACAACCAAAGGAGCCAACCATATACATTGCTTATACAGCTTAACTTCAGACATTAAAAAAAATTTGTATAGGTCAGGGTTGCACAAGTTCAGTCCTCGAAGGCCACAAACCAGTCAAGTTTTTAAAGTGTCCCTAATGAATATGCTTAGGAGACTTGCATACCTGCTATCTCTGTTATATGTAAATCTCTCATGCATATTCATGAGACATCCTGAAAAGCTGTTTAGTTTGTGGCCCTCAAAGACTGAACTTGTGCACTCTTCTGGGGAGAGGGGAATATGTATTCCATATCATCCTGCTAAACTAGTCATGACAAGTGGGTTATCTTTCCCTACCACCAGATTGGTGGAGACAAAGGGCCAGTGAAAAGTCTAAGTTTCAATGATATCTCCAGGAACAAGCAGGAATGTATGACACATATGGGTGACGTCGGTATCGACGGAGCCTGCACGGGAACGCTCCCTAGCATCCAGTAGGAAAGCTTTTGGGAGCATCCCACTGGCCTGCATAGCTGCCATCCCACCTTTCCAGCTTTCCCTCCTCGGTTCTTCGTTTTCCGCGGAGCCAACAAGAAGCAATTTCTATCACTGCAGAAAATTTGTCCATCCTTATTTTTTGTGGTCGCATCTGCTTTCCCATCAACACTGGTACCAACCCCTGTCGGTGCTTTCTTTCTTTGTTTCTTTCTTGCTTTAAAAAAAAGAAAAAAAAACACTTATGAGGGAAAGAATTATTTCTTTCTTTCAGGCACATCAGCTCCATCTTAGACTTAGTTAGGCCTCCCCTTTTGTCACTGACAAAATGGAAAAGCCATCCATTGGTTTTAAAAAGTGTTTCAAATGTGGCACTACCATTTTGGCCACAGACACCCATGACTGGTGCCTGAAATGCTTAGGAGCGGTTCATCAGCCGTCAGAATGTCCTCTTTGTAGGAAGATGACAAAGAGAGGCCTACAGAATCGAGCTGCAAAGCTGGGCACCCTCTTTGCCTCCGATGCAGTGTCTTTGGCATCGACGTCATCGAGAGCTTCATCTTCCTCCCAAGGATCTCAGGTATCGAAACCTAGGTCTTCATCGATGACTGGCTAGCCCTCCAAGGGTAGATCTTCTAAGCATCGAGATGCCTTGGGCATTGCCCTGGAGGGGGACACACCAGCCAAACAACCCCGGTGGGAGGACCTCTCCCCAAAGTCTTAGTGGGGTCCAAGGAGAGCTCCTGGTGCCATGCTCAGTGATCATGGCTCGCAATTCCGGTACCGATACCCAAGCATCGGCAAGCTCCATGGATCAGCGTATCCTGGCCATCGAGCGGAGCTTAGCGGCCTGCCTTGTGGCCTTGGTACCAGAAAAACCCTTAGCCTGTTCTACAGGCATTGGTACTGGCTCTGGTGGTACTGACACAACCTAAATCGACTTTTTTGCCGCTTACCATACTACCACCTATGCCGGCCCTCTAATCCGTTTCTGGTATTGAGGTTCCGGTACCGCAAGCCTCAGCTAGCAGTTCTGATCAGTACCGAGTACGTGCAGAGCAGGAACACCCTGCCCGTCATACTTTGAGTCTTCGGATTCCGATTCGTCGGGTGATGAGTCAAATGAGTCGGCCGATACCCGGGACATGAGAGCTATCCCTGAAGTCCCATCTCAGTCCACAACATCTCATGTCTCCACCAGAGGACATGTCTGTTCAAGACTTTATTTGCGATGTTGCTCGGGGTCTGTCCATAACAGTGCCTAGGGTTAAAGAATTTGAAATTCTTCAATACCCTACAGCCCCAAAGGAGGCTGCTACACTCCCTAACCATAACTTCACAACTTTATGCTTTGTATGTGGGAAACACCCCTTACCATCTCTCCACATACCTGATGACTTGATACCATGTACCGGGTACCAGAGTGTCCCATTTTTCAAAAGACGCAATTGCCGCACCATTCCATGGTGATGGAATAGTGCGTCGAATAAAGAGTGCTAAGACACATTCCTCGAACCCTCCAGGTAGGGAATCGAGAACCCTCGATGCCTTTGGTCAACAACTTTTTTAGGCCTCCATGTTATCGGCCAGGATCAGTTCATACATACTCTATATGGGTATGTTCCTTAGAGAGGTGGCTAAGGATTTGGAATTAATGGCTCCTCTTCTCCCCGATGACAAAAGAGCAGATTATCTTACCCTTGTAAAGCATGCTCAGAATGTTTCAAAGTTTTTAATAGAGTAACCTTTTGACTGTTTTGGGTGCATCAGCAGAACTTCATCCATCTGTATCGATGCACGAAGGATTGCTTGGCTCCAAGCATCGAATCTTAAACAATGGGTTCAAGATAAGCTGGGTAATATCCCTTGCACTGGTGAAAACCTTTATGGCAAGGATTGGCAGGACAAGGCCTCTCAGAATCCAAGAACACCACTCTTAATAGGCTATCTAGATTTACTGCCAACCCAGCTGGGGAAAAAAGCAGCAAAGAAAGCTTTTTTTCAATAATAAGTACTACTATCCTTCTTATACCCCTGCTGTACAGTGTCAACACTATGCTCCTCAGTGATGGAACCGGATGGGATACACTCTAGAATACTGAGGGAACTTGCGGACGTCCTAGCAGCTCCATTGACTGACCTTTTCAATGCCTTGTTGGAGTCTGTAGTGGTGCCAGAGGACTGGAAAGAGGCTCATGTGGTGCCTTTACACAAAAGTGTAATTAAGGATGTGGTTAAAAACTACAGGCCAGTTAGTTTAACTTCGGTGGTGAGTAAATTATTGGAAGCACTGCTGAAAGAGAAAATAGTGAGGTTACTGGAGTCCAGCAGATTACAGGATCTGAGGCAGCATGGATTCACCAGAGGCATGTCTTATCAGACAAATCTGATAGATTTTTTTTTACTGGGTGACCAGGGAGTTGGACCGAGCCCTAGATGTGGTTTATTTAGATTTTAGTAAAGTCTTTGACACCGTTCCTCACAGGCGACTTATAAACAAACTGGATCCTAAAGTTACTGCTTGGGTTAAAAATTGGTTGATTGGGAGGTGACAAAGGGTACAGGTAAATGGAGCTCACTCTCAGGAGAAGGTTACCAGTGGTGTGCCCCAGGGATCTGTCCTTGGTCCTATTTTTTTTAACATCTTTGTTAGTGATATAGCAGAAGGGCTGTCGGATAAGGTTTGCCTCTTTGCGGATGATACCAAAATCTGCAATAGAGTAGACATTCAGGAAGGTGTAGTTTACATGAGGAGGGATTTAGCTAAGCTTGAAGAGTGGTCTAGAATTTGGCAGCGGAAATTTAATGTTAAAAAATGTAAGGTCATGCATTTGGGCTGTAGCATTCCAAGGGAGCAGTATAGTATAGGGGGTGAAATACTTTTGTCCACTAAAGAAGAGCGGGACCTAGGCATGATTGTGTTTGATGATCTTAAAGTAGCTAAACAGGTAGAAAAAGTGATGGCAAAAGCTAGAAGGATGCTTGGGTGCATAGGGAGAGGAATAGCCAGCAGAAGAAAGGAGGTGATAATGCCTCTGTATAAGTCTGTGGTGCAACTTCATTTGAAGTATTGTGTGCAATTCTGGAGACCGCACCTTCAAAAGGATATAAACAGGCTGGAGTCAGTACGCAGGGAGGCTACTAAAATTTTTAGTAGTCTTCATTATAAAGCATATGAGGACAGACTTAAGAATCTTAATATGTATATCTTAGAGTAAAGGCGGGATATAAGTGATATGATTGAGACATTTAAATACCTCCATGGCATAAATGCACAGGAGGAAAGCCTCTTTCATTTGAAAGCAATCTCTGCTATGAGGGGACATGGGATGAGGGTGAAAGGGGATAGATTCAGGAGTGATATTCAGAAATATTTCTTTACGGAAACAGTGGTGGCTCCATGGAATAGTCTCCCAGTGAAGGTAGTAGAGATGAGGACAGTATCTGAATACAAAGAAGCATGGGACAAACATAGAGGATCTCTAAAGGATAAAAGGGGACTGTTGTAGTGGTTGCCATGGCAGGGCAGACTAGATAGGCCATGTGGTCTTTTTCTGTCATCATGTTTCTGTTTCTGTCCCCTTCTCCATGGAATCAGAAAATGAGCCAAGGGCGGAGGAACTGGAGCTCGAGCTCTTCCAGTACTCCTTGGCCCCTAGGGAGGCAGTGATGGTGCTTGTGCACCACATCCTGCAGCGGTTATTGCTATGGCTGTAGGAAAACCCTCTCATGGTTCCAGTCATCAGCCGGTGGCTCGACTTTGTACCAGGTCCAGAGGTCCCAGACTTCGAGAAGCCACAACTACCGCACAACTCCATTATGCTGGCCTGTCAGACCTAGGAGTATATTCCTGAAAGACATCAATGCTTGACCTGGCTGAGTTGGCCACCCATGTCCCCCCGCTGATCATATCAAGACCTTTCGGGCCATAGTAGACTATGGCAAGGTGTTCTCTAAGCTCATGGTGTGAGGCACCTATGATGCCTTTGAGTCTGCCTGCAGAGCAGTGGCAGTGGGCATTGCTTCCCGCTGGATGGTGTGGTTGCAATCCTCCAATCTGGAACAATGGGTGTAGGACAAGCTGGTCAATGTCCCCTGCCAGGGTGGGAACCTTTTTGGGAACCTGGTGGAAGAGAAGGCAGAGGAGCTCAAGAAGGAGCATGTGACCCTCTCTAAGCTCTCAAAGAAGACTGCTGATCCCTCGCAGAAGAAAGATCAGGATAAAAAGGCCACCTACCCACACCTATACCAGTATTACCCGGCCCATCCAAAGGCGCAGAACCCCCACTAGCAGCAGAGGGAGAAAGCTCCAAAGACTCAGCCAGCCCATCGCCCAAGCCAGGATTGGGCTTTTGGCTGGTTACTCAGCAGCATATCCAGCCAGCCGCTGCCCACCGGTGGCTCCAAAGGCTCATCCATTTCACCCACAGGTGGCCCCTCATCAGCTCAGATGCCTGGGTATTGCAGATTGTTCAAAGCACAAAGGCACACCGCACGTCCACCCAGCTGTTAGTTTCCTTCGATCCTAGTAAGCTGGGCTCCTCTGTTTCGAAGCACAAATTATGCCCCTGATTAGCTGACTGCATCGCTCATGCTTATTCCCAGCCGGATTGAGCCTTGAAGGTCATATTATGGCTCACAATGTCTGAGCGATAGCAGCATTAGTGGCCAACCTGTGCTCTGTTTCTGCAGAGGAAATCTGCATGATCACTACATGGTCCTCGGTCCATACCTTTGCAGCCCATTACTGTTTGGAGGGGGATTCCTGACAGGACAGTAATTTTGGCCAAGCTATGCTCCTGCATCTCTTTGGGTCTTAGAATCAACTCCCACCCACTGGCCCTTCTATCCGTCCAGACCACCTGCTAAAAACCCTCGGGGTCGATGTCTGCTGAGGATGCTGAATCAGATAGGTCCCTGGAGGGACAACCTTGCTGCTGTTCCTGGTTTCTCCAATTTGGTTGTCCTGTTGATCTATTGATCTCCTTGGGTTCTGTTAGCCTGTAGCTTGGGAGTCCCATACACGATGATTTATTTCCTGCTTGTTCACGGAGAAAGCATAGTTACTCACCTATAGCAAGTGAGTAACTGAGCTGCCTGACTGAAGACCGAACACAGTTTAGGTCAACTATCCAGAGGGTCGCCATGAGTCGAAACAGACTCAATGGCACTTAGCAGCAGCAGCAGGTGTTCTCCATGAACAGCAGGAATAAGTGTGAATAAACAGGTGGACAAAGGTGAGTCGGTTGATATAGTGTATCTGGACTTTCAGAAAGCCTTTGACAAGGTCCCTCAGAGACTTTTGGCAAAACTAAAGAGTCATGGTATAGGAGGCAGTATACTACTGTGGATCAAGAACTGGTTAAAAGATAGAAAGCAGAGGGTTGGGCTAAATGGCCAATTTTCCCAATGGAGAAAGGTGAATAGTGGTGTACCCCAGGGATCTGTGCAGGGTCCGCTGCTTTTTGACATATTCTTAAATGACCTGGAAAGTGGAATAACGAGCGATGTTATCAAATTTGCAGATGAGACAAAACTATTTAAAGTTATTAAAACCCAAGAGGATTGTGGAAAATTGCAAGAGGATCTTGATAAATTGGAAGACTGGGCATCAAATTGGAAGATGAAATGTAATGTGGACAAGTGCAAAGTTATGCACCTAGGGAAGAACAACCCAAACTATGGTTACACGATGCAAGGTTCCACATTAGGAACCACTACCCAGGAAAAAGATTTAGGCGTCATTGTGGATAACATGTTAAAACCCTCGGCCCAGTGTGCAGCTGCGGCCAAGAAAGCAAATAGAATGCTAGGTATCATAAGGAAAGGAATGGAAAATAAAACAAAGGATATTATAATGCCTCTATATCGTTCCATGGTGAGACCGCACCTTGAATATTGTGTGCAATTCTGGTTGCCGTATCTTAAAAAGGATATAGCGTTATTAGAAAAGGTTCAGAGAAGAGCCACCAAAATGGTAAAGGGGATGGAAGGATACTCCTATGAAGAAAGGCTAAAAAGGTTAGGGCTCTTTAACCTGGAAAAGAGACGGCTGAGGGGAGATATGATAGAAGTCTATAAATTAATGAACGGAGTGGAACGGGTAAACGTAGATCGATTGTTTACGTTATCAGAATATAGAAAGACTAGGGGACATGCAATGAAGCTACAGGGTAAACTATTTAAGACTAATAAAAGAAAATATTTTTTCACTCAACGTGTAATCAAACTCTGGAATTTGTTACCGGAGGATGTAGTAAAGGCTGTTAGTATAGCTGGGTTTAAAAAAGGTTTGGACAAGTTCCTGGATGAAAGGTCCATAAACCATTATTAAGAAGGGACCTAGGATATCAATGCTTGACCCAGTACAAGCATTGAGGAACCTGTGTCTTTTGGGGAAATTGCTAGGTACGTATGACCTAGATTGGCCACTGTTGGAAACAGGATATTGGGCTTGATGGACCTTGGTCTGACCCAGTATGGCATATCTTATGTTCTTATGTTAAGTCCACACAACCCACCCACCTCCGCAGGGAGTTGCTTTTTGGCTCCTGCTATGTTATTAGACTGGAGAAGATGGTGCCGTGGGAAGGCAGGCGCGCATGCACAGTGTGCCTCCCAAAGGCTTCCTATGGCTGCTAGGGATTATTCCCATGCAAGGCTCCATTGGTGATGTCACCCATATGTGAGGACTTATTCCTGCTGTTCACGGAGAACATCTGTTATAGGTGAGTAACTATGTTATCAACCATGCTTCTATCCGCCTCAGCCAGTATTTCTTTGTCTCCAGCAGATGGATTGTTTTCTACACACTGAAGAAAATCTGAATAACTGAGAGGAAAAGATTGATTTAAACGCTCGTGAACAACCACCATGAGGGTGACTCTCACTTTGAGCCCTACATTGGAGGCTCCACGCTCTTATCCTGATCAGGGCCTGTTAAGCAGCTGGAAAATTGAAAGGATTTGGAAGAGTTCAGCAGCTTCACACAACCTCAATACCCCCTCCCCCCTCTTTCTCCTGAAGATTGCAGAAGGCTCTCGGAGAAATCTATGTGCCAGCCATTTTAAACACAGTGCCTGCAAAGCCAGAGAAAACAGTTTCAGGGAAATAGAGCTGAGCCCGGCATGGATTTCTACCTGGGGCTCGGGCGGGGTGGGGGGTACCAAGGCTTGACCTCATCATTGTTCTTTCGGGGCTCCCAATTCCATCCGTCTGGGGCAAAATCAGAGGTGGACCACTGATGTGGTGTTGGGGTTTCCTGCTGTTTTCTACCTTCGTTAATAGTGTTTTTACTATTGTATTCCTGGCGGTTCCACGGTCCTTGCGCACTTTTCACCCATGTGGCTGTAACGCGCGTTCTACCCTAATGCCCTTAACACACGTTGCTGTGTAAGCGCTGTGAGTGTGCGCCTGTCGGGCCACTGCGGCCTTAGAGCACACTGTTGTGATACTTGTCTTAAATCTGTCATCTTCCAGGAAACACTGTTTGGCCTGTGGCAAGCACGGTGCCTCATTTCCGACTTCTGGACTCTGCTCTTCTTGCATATCAGCTCCTGATTTGTCTCCGGAGGGATTGCTTCCCCTATGCCAGGTGATGTGGTTAGTCCAGCCTTGCCTGCCTTAGGGCAGGAGGTGGTAGATAGCACTGTGGGTAAGGATAAACAGCTGGCCAGAGGTTCCGGCAAGCATGCTGTGCCGCTTCCTGACCTCTAGGAGATTGACGGCAACTATGTCCCCTGGCGTAGGGGGCTCATTTCCACTAGGACAGCTTCTAGAGTCCGGATTGTCCTCCCCGTGATTCTTTTCCTTTTTCACAACAGGCCTGATCATTCTGGCATGGAAATTCAGACCCTGTGGCTTCTGGATTTCCCCTGAGTGCAGTCTCGTGAAGAGCAGGCTGAGAGTGGAAGCCCTGTTCGATTGCCTATGGCTAAGCATACCTGGCAAATGGCGCCCCCTGGAGATGGGTGATCAGCTTAAATCTGTCCAAAATTTGGACTGTGACTTGGATTTAATTGTTTGATGTGAATGAAGAAGTACTTTCTCCTTCAGAGGATTGTGAGGAGGCCGATGTTATCTGACTCTTCTGGAAGGAACTAGAGGCATTGATTCCTAGGGTCTTATCCACCTTGAGCTTGGCAGATGCTCAAAGCATGAGGCAGGAACCAAAGATGAATCCACTCCTGCAAGAGGTGCAGAAATCCACTACTGTCTTCCCATTCTGGAGGTGCTCAAGGGCCTGTTCCAGTTGGAGTAGGATTCCTCCATTTCCCTGCCTATGGGGCTAAGGGCGCATAAGATGATGCATGCCTTACCGGAGAAGGGGTGCGTTGTGTGGCTTGATATTTCCAAGGTGGATGCGCAGGTCACAGCAGTTACCAGATGGACCAGCATTCCTGAGGAAGGTGGCTTGGCCTTAAAGGATACTCTGGACTGAAAGGTGGATTCGTGATGAAGAACCAGTTCACTGCAGGGGCTGCTATTCTTCAGTTGGTGGTATGTGCAGGCTTAAGGTCTTCAGCCCTGCTTCTGTGGATTTCCTCCTCTGCCAAATGAGTCTACCTTTTTTGGAGTAGACTACCGCTGCCTTTTTTGATGCCATGTATGTGTCCTGTCAGCTGTATCATGGCATTGGCTTGGCTCTGACATGGGGCAGCAAACGTATCTTCCAAAGCTCAGTTGCTCATCTGGCCATAGATGGACCTTTCTATTGGGTTCGAATGGGAGAAGCTGGTGAAGGATCTGGGCAAGATGGAAGGGTGTTGGATGCTTGGAATGCCCTCCTGATGGAATTGGTGGGGGCAAATACAGTGACAGAATTCAAAATGCCATGGGACAGACACAGTGGATCTCTTTATAGCAACAGGATAAAAGTAAAATAAACATAACTCCTTATTTCTCCAGGACCAAGCAGGAAGTCAGTCCTCACATATGGGTGTCATCGACGCCGATGAAGCCCCAGCGGAGCATTTCCCCAGCTTTCCATGAAAGCCTTTGGGAATGCAGGCAAGCATGCGCGGTTCCCTTCCTGCCTAAAGGTGCCATCTTACCTCAGTCTCACTTTTTCCGAGAAGCCCACTGGACGTGTGTCCTGTCATCCCGGATAAAAGTTTGATTTTTTTCAGCGATTCTCGCTATTTTTTCTTCTCCGGTTCGACGCCGGTTCCCCTCCCGCTGGGTTCGGTACACCGGTATCAAGCCCGTTTCTTCTTTTTTGGTTTTTGCCCTTCGTGGCTGGCGTTCGCGCCCTTTTTTGCTTTTTCCCTGGAAGGCCGGTCCTTTGACCTCGTGGGGACTCTTTTTTTTCCCCGATGGCTTCCAGCGGTTTTAAAAAGTGTGATCGGTGTAAGAAGTTGATGTCTCTCACCAACACACGACTGCTGCCTTCGGTGCCTCGGTCCTGATCACGACCCTAAGACGTGTGGACCATGTGGGAAGATGCCTTCCAAGGCACTGCGAAGTCGCCAGCAGCAGAAAGAAAGGCTTTTTTCTGACTCAGCCTCCGGCCGGGCCCGGACCTCGTCTGAGGCCTCGACATCTCAGGATTCGGATCCCGAGCGCCGTCGTGGCTTCTCGGACAGGGGGTCCCCCGACCGGGAATGCAAGAGGAAGAAGCGGCTCGTGAGGGCGTTGTCGGAAGAGGTCCCTGGCTCCTCGAGGGCCAGGTCTAAGACCCCCAACCGTCGCCCCGGGCCCGTGGAACATGAGAAGCCTGCCAAAGTTCCTCGCGTGGAGCCGGAGTCTGCTGGACACGTAAGCCCTGTAGTCCTCGAGGACTCTCCTCCCAGAGAGCCGACGTCAGGCCCGGGGCCCGAGTCGGTGGCTGCTGCGTCTCCCGAGCTGAGTCTCAGGATGACAGCCTTGGAGTGCAGACTGTCTGCCTTCATGGAGCAGCAGCGGGCACTGATGGCCAGCCTGTCTGGCGCATCTGCCCCGACCACTGGGACATCGAAGTCGACCCCGGATACTGAGCCGATACTCGAGACCATGATGGCTCGAGGTCGACCTCGGTCGCGGTCTCCCTGGACCTCCCGTTCGGGACCGAGGGTGTCGACACTGGTGCCTCCGGCGTCGGGGCGGGTGCTCCCGGGCCCCGCGGGGTCAGATCCTGACTCCTCATCGGACGAGTCCGCCTGGGAGACGGAGGATGAGGAGTCCCCCGACACTTTCAAGACTCGGTGCGTCCTGTCGGACTCACCGCAGTCTGAACCCTGGAGTAGATCCCCTCCGGAGGATACCCGGTTCTCGGAGTTTGTCCGGGATATGGCCATCACGTTGGCTATCCCGGCGGACCCCGAGGAAGAGCCGAGGAGCTCGAGGCCCTGCAGTGCGACTCTCCTCCGAAGGAGGCCTTTACTGTCCCGGTTCCTCCGATGCTGGAACGGCGCCTCTTCCAGATGTGGGAGGCACCGACCTCGGCGCTGGTTCTAAGCAAGCGGGTCGATTCAATTTACCGACTCCAGAAGAGCCCTGGCTTTCAGAAGGCGCAGCTACCACACCATTCCATGGTGGTGGAATCGGCCATGCATCGCCTGAAAAGTCAGAAGATGCACTGTGGTGCCCCCCAGCAGGGAGGCCCGGAAACTCGATGGTTTTGATAGAAAGTGCTTCCAGGGCTCGATGCTTGCTTGACGTGTCCAGTCTTACCAGCTGTACATGGGCATGTACTTGCGAGACCTGGCCAAGGAGTTGGCCGGGTTCTCCGCTGGTCTCTCCGGGGAGCCCTTGCAGAGATTCAATTCCTTGTCCTCGGGGATTTGGGACTGCTCCAAGTTTGTCCCGCGCCGCCTACGATGGCTTCGAGGCTTTGGCCCGAGTTGCGGCAGCCGGCATCGCGGCTCGACGCCAGGCATGGCTGCAGTCATCGGACCTCAAGCCATGGGTTCAGGACAAGTTGGTCGATGTCCCTTGCCGAGGTGGGAACCTTTTTGGCAAGCCCATGCCCGAGAAGGCCGCACAGCTCGAGACCGAGCACCTTACAAGGACAAGGCTGCCTAGAAAGACCTCTGCCCCTTCTCACAAGAAGAAGACCTCGGGTAAAAAGCCCTTTTACCCGAGGAAGGGCACTGTCTACAAACAGTACCCTGAGTATCAGGCTGCCCAAGCTGCACCCCAGGGTCAGCAAGCCAAGGGGCAGGGTAATGGGCCCTGTAGGCAGAGGACCCCCAAGCCTCCGGCCCCTGCTCCCACTCAGCAGGGTGGGGGATTTTGATTCCTTGAGCATAGCCTCTCAGTCCCTGCTCTCCCAACCCTGCACAGGAGGTCGCCTCATCCTCTTTGCCCACCAGTGGCCCCGCATCACTGGGGACAGTTGGGTGTTAAACATAGTCCGCAGGGGCTATGCACTACACTTTCACCAACTGCCTCCTCCATATTTTCCAGGGGAGCCTCCAAGGCCTCCCCTGCACACAGATCTTCTCCTCCAGGAGCTCCAAGGTCTGTTGGTGGACAGGGAGGTGGAGCCTGTGCCTCCCCACTTGCAAGGTCAAGGGTTCTACTCTAGGTATTTCCTGGTACCCAAAAGAACCGGTGGCCTTCAACCTATCCTGGACCTCAGGAACCAAGTTCCTAGAGAAAGAAAAGTTCAAGATGCTTACTCTTAGAACACTTCTGCCCTACCTCCAGCAGGGAGATTGGCTATGCTCCTTAGATCTAAAGGATGCGTACGCTCACATCCTCATTCATCCAGACCACAGAGAGTACCTCAGGTTCATTGTGGGAGGAAACCATTATCAGTACAGAGTACTGCCTTTTGGCCTAACCTCCGCCCCCAGAGTCTTTACCAAATGCCTGGCAGTGGTGGCGGCCTACCTGAGAAATCAAGGCATCTTTGTCTTTCCCTATCTGGACGACTGGCTTATAAGAGGTCAGACGTGCCAGGAGGCCCGACAGACCACCCTCAGAACTATTGCTCTTCTTCAAAGCTTGGGGTTTGTAATAAACTTTGCAAAGTCCACTTTGCTCCCCTCCCAGAACTTGGAGTTCATAGGGGCGAGGTTGGACTCTATCCTGGCAAAGGCATTCTTGCCAGAAGACAGAGCCCAAAGACTGATGGACTTAGCAAAACAGTTTCTCAGCGGGTCAGTGGTCTCGGCCAGACTCTGCCTGAGGCTGCTTGGCCACATGGCTTCGACAGTTCATGTAACCCCCAATGCCAGGCTCCATATGCGGCCTGCACAGTGGTGCCTTCGGAGTCAGTGGTCACAGGCCACAGGCAGCCTCAGAGACAAGATAAGGGTGTCCAGACCTTTTCTGAACTCCCTCAACTGGTGGCTGCACCCACCCAGTCTATTGAAAGGGGTGCCTTTTCAAATTCCTGGGTACACAGTGGTACTGACCACAGATGCCTCCCTGCAGGGCTGGGGGGCTCATTGTCTGAACAAGTGCACCCAGGGCCTGTGGTCTCCCTGGAAAGCTGCACAGCAGATCAATCAACTAGAACTCAGGGCTATTCAATTGGCACTCAAAGCTTTCTCTCCTGCCCTGGCTCATCAATCTGTCCTGCTTCAGACAGACAACCAGGTAGCCATGTTTTATGTGAACAAGCAAGGCGGGACTGGGTCCAGGCTTCTTTGTCAGGAGGCACAGGACCTTTGCTCATTTGCCCTCAAGCACAACATGCTCCTCAAGGCTGTGTACCTTCCAGGCCAGGAAAACTACCTGGCAGACAGGTTGAGCAGGATTCTGCAGCCCCACGAGTGGCAGCTGCATCCTTTGGTAGTTCAGAAGATCTTCCTGAAATGGGGTCTTCCTTTGATAGATCTGTCTGCCAGTCCACTGAACAAACAGCTGCCTCGGTTCTGCTCCAGACAGCCGCATCCTCGGCGGGTAGCAGCAGATGCCTTTCTGATACCATGGTCTCAGGGCCTCCTGTATGTGTTTCCTCCCACGCCTTTGGTGGCCCGAACTCTGTTCAAAATTCTTCAGGACAAGGCCTCGGTCCTGCTGGTAGCTCCCAGGTGGCTGAGGCAGCCTTGGTTTCCCCTTCTGCTTCAGCTGGCAATGGATTCCCCACTACCTCTGGGGTTGCAGCCCGACCTTCTCTCACAGGAGCAGGGTTCCCTTCTGCACCCCAATCTCAAATCTCTCAATTTGATGGCCTGGAGGCTGCAAGGGTAGTTTTGGCTCCCTGGGGCCTACCTCAGGAAGTTGAGGAGGTTGTCCTGGCCTCTAGAAAACAGTCCACTAGGAAAACCTATGCCCTCAAATGGAAGAGGTTTTCTGTGTAGTGTCAGCTACGTACAGAGGATCCTTTCTCCTGTACTGTGCCAGTAGTGCTTCAGTACTTACTGCACTTATCAAATCAGGGACTTAAGTCCAATTCTGTTCGGGTCCACCTCTCAGCTCTAGCAGCTCACCACTCACTGGTGGAGGGATATTCTCTCAGGTCACCCCTTGGTGTCCTGCTTTCTCAGGGGCTTGCTTTTGCTCAAGCCCCCCATCCGTCCTGCTCCTGAGTGGGAGCTGAATGTGGTCTTGCAGCAACTGATTCGGCCACCCTTTGAGCCGATGGCTACTTGCCCTCTACGCTTCCTTTCCTGGAAGACTCTGTTCCTGAAAGCCCTCACCTCGGCTAGTCGAGTGAGTGAACTTCAGGCCCTGGTCTGTGATAGGCCTTACACCAGGATTTATAGGAACAGGGTAGTCCTTAGGACTCATCCCAAGTTCCTCCCCAAGGTTGTCTCCTCTTTCCACCTCAACCAGGAGGTGATTCTTCCAACATTCTTCCCTAAGCCTCATTCTAGCCAGGCTGAAGCAGTCCTGCATACCCTGGACTGTAGGAGGGCCTTGTCCTTCTACCTTGACCGTATGCAGGGACATAGAAGGGTTACTCAGCTCTTCGTTTCCTTTGACCCCAGTAAGTTGGGGCTGGCTGTGTCCAAGCGTACCTTGTCCATCTGGGTGGCTGACTGTATCACCTGGGCTTACAAGGCGGCTGACCTTCCTTTGCAGGGTAGGGTCATGGCCCATCGTGTCAGGGCAATGGCTGCCTCAGTGCTCATCTCCGCTCTGTGCCCTTGGTAGACATGTGCAGGGCTGCAACTTGGTCTTCAAGCCAGACCTTTGCGGCCCATTACTGTCTGGAGAGGGAGTCCCGTAGGGACAGTGCTTTTGGCCAAGCAGTACTCCGGAATCTCTTTGAGGTTTAGGCAACTCCTGCCCTCTGTTGGGCTACCGGTGGAGGTTGTGTCCTTGAAAAGCCTTTCTTTGCTGCTGAGACTAGAGGGAGGTCTCTTGTTCAGCCTAGGTTCCTCGGTAGCCCGGAGCTAGGGAGTCACCCATATGTGAGGACTGACTTCCTGCTTGGTCCTGGAGAAAGAGTAGTTACTCACCTGTAACAGGTGTTCTCCAGGAGCAGCAGGAATCAGTCCTCACAACCCTCTCTCCTCCCCTTGGAGTTGCAGTTGTACATAGTTTGTTTTTACATTTTTGTGTGCTGTTCTTAGCTATGTCATTTGACTGAGGTAAGATGGCACCTTTAGGCGGGAAGGGAACAGCGCATGCGTGCCTGCATTCCCAAAGGCTTTCATAGGAAGCTGGGGAAATGCTCCGCTGGGGCTTCATCGGCGCCGATGGCACCCATATGTGAAGACTGATTCCTGCTGCTCCTGGAGAACACCTGTTACAGGTGAGTAACTACTCTTTCAGTACAGAGTGCTTCCATTTGGCCTAACCTCTGCCCCCAGGGTTTTCATCAAATGCCTGGCAGTGGTGTCGGCTTTTCTCCAGGACCAAACAGGAAGTCCTCACATATGGGTGACGTCGGCGCCGACGGAGCCCTCGTGCGGAGCATTTCCCCAGCTTTCAAAGAAAGCCTTTGTGAATGCAGCGCGCATGCGTGGTCTCCTTCCCGCCCAAGGGTGCCATCTTGCTCAGTCTTCTTTTTTCTGCGGAGCCCGACAGACGTGTCTCGTCGTCACCCGGTAAAAAGTTGATTTTCCTGCATGGTTTCGTGTTTTTTGCCCGGTTCGATGCCGGTTCCCCTTCCCGCCTGGGCCCGGTACACTGGTATTGAGCCCGGAGCTAAGTTTTTCGGTTTTTGTCCTTAGTGACTAGCGTTCACACTTTTTTCTCTTTCGCTGGCAGTCCGGTCTTTTGACCTTGCAGGGGCCCTTTTTCCCCCGATGGCTGCCAGCGGGTTCAAGAAGTGTGATCGGTGTAAGAAGCTGATGTCTCTCACCGACACACATGACTGCTGCCTCCGGTGCTTCGGGCCCGACCATGACCCGGTGGTCTGTCCCGTGCGGCAAAATGTCCTTTAAAGCGCTGAGGAGCCGTCAACATCAGCGTGAAAGACTCTTTTCTGACTCCGCGTCCAGCCAGGCCTGGACTTCGTCAGAGGCCTCGACATCTTGGGAGTCCGACCCCGAGCACCGTCAAGGCTCCACTGAAAGGGGGTCTCCTTCGAGGGAACACAGAAGGAAGAAGAAACCTGCGAGGTCGGTGTCGGTGGACGCTATTGGCTCCTCGAGGGCCAGGTCGCATAGCCCTGACCGCTGTCCTGGGTCCTCGGAGTCAAAGAGGCTTGCCAAGTTGCCTTGAGTGGAGCCGGAGTCCCTGAGTCACGTGAGTGCTGTTGTCCTCGTAGAGTCCCCTCCGGGGGAGCCGACATCGGGTCCGACACCATCGGGGGTGGCTGAGTCTCAGGTTGACGGCCTTGGAGAGCAGCTTGGCTGCCTTCATGGAGCAGCAGCGGGTACTGATCGCCGGTTTGACCGGTGCATCTGCCCTGACCACCGGGACCTCGACATCCAAGTCGACCCCGGTTGCCTAGCTGATCCTCGAGTTTATTTATTTTATTTATTTATTTAACTGTATTTATATCCCGCTTTTCACCGGGTCAAAGCGGCGTTACACTCAAGGTTGGGGATAATTAAGTATAAGGGTGGGGCCATCACCAGGTAGGCAACATTGATGATTTCGACATAGGACAGACTTTAGACATGGACAGTATAGTTCAGTTTTCGATCAGAGGGTCCATAGTGGGTGCGATCAGGGGTTGGTGCACTTTCTGGTGGTAGTTGCTTTGAAGCATTCTTGGAATAGGATTTTTTTTAGCTGCTTTCTGAATGACATTAGATCGTTATTGTTTCTAAGGTGGCTCGGTAGAGAATTCCGTAGGGATGGAGCATAAAGTTTGAAGGCTCGATTGCATGTCCGTTGAGAGCATTTGGTTCTTTTGTGAGGGACGGTGAGGGAGTTGCTGGAGGCCTGTCTGGTGGTTTTGCCATGGGCTGGACGAGACAGCAGGGTGCGGAGCTGGGTGTTCTGTGTTTGGTGGATGGCTTTGTGGGTGAGTAGGATGGATTTGTATTTAGTTCGTGCTTCAAAGGGAAGTATGTGCAGGTCTCTTAGAATTGGGGTGAGGTGGTCGCTTTTCCTTGCCCTCTGAATGATTCTCGCTGTGGTGTTCAATGCGGTTCGGAGGGGGTTGGTCTGTGTGGCTGGTAGTCCATGGTAGATTATGTTGCAGTAGTCCAGATGTGGGAGTGTCATAGCTTGCATTACAGTCCTGAAGTCTTGAGGTTCGAGGAGGGGTCTGAGACGTTGCACTGTTTTGGCTTTGTGGAATATAATTCCGGTGGTTTTAGTAATTTGTTGCTTGAGGGTTAGGGCTTGGTCAATGATGATGCCTAGATATCTTATTTGTGGCTGTATTTGAATGCGTGTGGTTCCTATGTTAAGGTGTGTGAGCGGTGTGAAGTCTGGGTCTTTTGTCACTATGAGGGCTTCAGTTTTCTTTGTTTATGGATAGGTTATTTTCTTGTAGCCAGTCAGAAACTTCGGTGAAACATGCTGATAGATGTATATTTGTTGGATTTGTGGTTGTAATTGGGGCATAGAGCATGATATCATCAGCATATATATGAAAGTTGATGTTGTGGGTACGTATGACTGAGCAGAGCGGTTGTAGGTAGATGTTGAAGAGCATGGCGGACAGCGTGGATCCTTGAGGTACTCCTTGGTGGTGTTGGAATGGGGGCGAGGTCGAGGTGCTGGTACAGATTAGTTGTTGTCTATTAGGTAGGATTGAAACCATTGAAGTACGGTGTCTTTGATCCCAATTGACTGCAATCTGCGTATGAGGATGTTGTGGGAGATGGTGTCGAAGGCTGCTGATATATCAAGGAAGATCATGGCATATCCAGAGTGTTTTTCTTGGGTTCCTATGATGAGGGTGTTCATCAGTGTGGTCATGAGGGTCTCGACTCCGTGCAGTGGGAAGTTGATGCAGTCTCGAGTCGATTCTCGGCCAAGGTTCCCCTCGGCCTCGCGCTCAGGGCAGAGGTCGTCGACGCTGGTGCCCTCGGCGTCGGGGCGGATAGCATCGGTGTCCGCCCAGCCAGAGCGACTCAATTCCTCCTCGGAGGTGTCAGAGTGGGTGACAGAGGACGAGGAGTCCCTGGATACTTTCCGGACCCTGTGCGTCCCATCAGACTCACCGGAGTCTGTGCCTCAGAGACGGTCCCCACCAGAGGATACCCGGTTCTCGGACTTCGTGCAGGACATGGCCAAAGCCTTGGCCTTCCCCACGGATCCCGAGGAGGAGCCTCGAGCCGAAAAGCTTGAGGCCCTGCAGTATGACTCTCCGCCTAAGGAGGCTTTTACTGTACCGGTTCCTCAGATGCTGGAACGGCTGCTCTTCCGCATGTGGGAGGCACCGGCCTCGGCGCCGGTTCTCAGCAAACGGGTTGATTCCATTTATCGAGTCCGTAAGAGCCCTGGGTTCCAGAAGGCACAGCTACCGCACCACTCCATGGTTGTGGAATTGGCCATGCATCGTCTGAAGAGTCAGAAGATGCACTCCTCGGTGCCTCCCAGCCGGAAGGCCCGGAACCTGGATGCACTCGGTAGAAAGTGCTTCCAGGGCTCTATGCTGGCGTGCCATGTCCAGACTTACCAGCTGTACAAGGGCATGTACCTTCGGGACCTGGCAAAGGAGATTGCCGGGTTCTCAGCTGGCCTCTCCGAGGAACCTTTGCAGAGGTTTGTCTTTGTCATCTGGGATTGGAGAGTGCTCAAAGTTTATCTCTCGAGCAGTCTATGATGGCTTCGAGGCTTCGGCCTGAGTAGCCGCGGGCAGCAACGGTGCACACCGTCAGGCCTGGTTACAGTCATCGGACCTCGAGCCATGGGTACAGGACAAGTTGGTCGATGTCCCCTGCCAAGGTGAGAACCTTTTTGGCAAACCCATGGCTGAAAAGGCTGCAGAACTCGAGCCTGAGACTCTCACCAGGACAAGGCTGTCCAGGAAAACCTCTGCTGCTTCTCAGAAGAAGGGCTCGGGGGAAAAGCCCTTTTACCCGAGGAAGGCTACTGCCTACAAATCCTACCCTCATTTTCAGGCCTCTGCAGCTCCCCATCAGGGTCAGCAGGGACAGGGGCCCCGTAGGCAGAAAACCCCCAAGCCATCAGCTCCGGCTCATGCACAGCAGGGAGCGGAGTTCTGATTCCCATTGCATAGCCTCTCCTCCTCAGCTGGCTCCTCTCAGTATAGGAGGCCGGCTGACACTGTTTTCCCACAGGTGGTCAGCCATAACGGGATACCTGGGTGCTGAGCATAGTCCAAAATGGCTATTTGCTCCACTTCAACCAGTTACCCCCCTCCTATTTTCCAGGGGAGCCTCCAAGACTCCCTTTTCACAGGAACCTCCTTCTTCAGGAGTTGGCAAGTCTTCTAAAGGAGCAGGCGGTGAAACCGGTGCCTCACCACCTGAAAGGCCAAGACTTCTATTCAAGGTACTTTCTGGTACCAAAAAGGACAGGAGGCCTCAGGCCCATCCTAGACTTGCGAAATCTCAACAAGTTCCTGGAGAGGGAAAAGTTCAAAATGCTTACCCTTGGGATACTGCTGCCCTACCTCCAGCAGGGAGACTGGCTATGCTCCTTAGACCTAAAGAATGCTTATACTCACATCCTCATTCATCCATACCACAGACAATATCTCAGATTTGTAGTGGGAGGAAATCATTTTCAATACAGTACTGCCATTTGGCCTCGCCTCTGCCCCCCAGGGCTTTCACCAAGTGCCTGGCGGTGGTGGTGGCCTATCTCAGAAACCAGGGCATCTTTGTCTTTCCATACCTGGACGACTGGCTCATCAGGGGTCAGTCTCCACAGGAGGCCGGCCAGGCCACCCTTCGCACTGTTTCTCTTCTTCAGCATCTAGGCTTCGTGGTAAACTTCGCAAAGTCCACTTTGCTCCCCTCACAGAACATGGAGTTCATAGGGGCAAGATTGGATACCCTCCAGGCGAAGGCTTATTTGCCCGAGGACAGGGCCCACAGACTGATAGCGTTGGCCAATCAGTTCCAGAGTGGTTTTCTGGTCTCCGCCAGAAACTTCCTAAGGCTCTTGGGCCACATGGCATCCATGGTCCATGTAACTCCGAATGCCTGCCTGCACATGCGGCCTGCTCAGTGGTGCCTCAGAGCTCAGTGGGTGCAAGCCACAGACCACTTGAGACAAGATAAGGGTGTCCAAACTGCTGACAGCCTCCCTACGGTGGTGGCTGCATCTCCCAAACCCGGTCCAGGGGGTGCCTTTTCAGGCGCCTCCCCCGATGCTTCCCTTCAGGGCTGGGGTGCACATTGCCAGGGGGCTTGCACTCAGGGCCTCTGGTCTCCTGCGGAGTCCACACAGCAGATCAATCTATTGGAGTTGCGAGCTATCCACTTAGCTCTACAGACTTTCTCTCATGTCCTCTCTCACCAGTCTGTCTTAGTTCAGATAGACAATCAAGTGGCAATGTTCTACGTGAACAAGCAAGGGGGCACAGGCTCCAGACTTCTGTGTCAGGAGGCACAGGCCCTGTGCTCCTTGGCAATCAAACACAACATGTTTCTCAAAGCAGTTTATCTGCCTGGCCAAGAAAATTGCCTGGCAGACAGATTGAGCAGGATTCTACAGCCTCACAAATGGCCGTTGAATCCTCTGGTCCAAGGGATATTTCTAAGATTGGGCCTTCCAACCATCTATCTCTTTGCGAGTCCACTGAACCGTCAGCTACCCAGGTTCTGTTCCAGACAACCGCATCCTCTGCGAATAGCAGCAGATGCGTGTCTAATCTCTTGGTCTACGGGCCTACTGTATGCGTTTCCTCCCACGCCTCTAGTGGCCCGAACCTTGTTCAAGGTTCTTCAGGACAAGGCCTCGGTGATTCTGGTAGACCCCAGATGGCCGAGGCAGCCGTGGTTTCCACTCCTTCTGCAGTTGGCGGTGGACACTCCACTCCCTCTGGGGGTGCATCACGATCTCCTGTCTCAGGACCAGGGATCTCTCCTGCACCCCAACCTAAAATCCCTCAATCTGATGGTTTGGCTGCTGAAAGGGTAGTTTTAGCCCCCTTACTTCTTCCTAAGGAGGTGGAAGAGGTGGTTTTGGCCTCTAGGAGGCAATCCACCCGGAAATCTTATGCCCTCAAGTGGCGTAGGTTCTCCACCTGGTGTGCTCAGCGCCAGGAGGATCCTTTTTCGTGCCTGGTTCCAGTGGTGCTGCAGTACCTGCTCCACCTCTCTGACCTAGGCCTTCAATCCAACTCTGTTGGGGTCCACCTCAGTGCTCTATCAGCACACCACTCACAGGTAGAGGGCCAATCTCTATTGGGCCACCCCTTGGTGTCCCGCTTCCTCAGAGGTCTGCTTTTGCTCAAGCCTCCGATCCGTCCACCAGCCACTGAGTGGGATTTGAATGTGGTATTGCAGCAATTTACTTGCCCACCGTTTGAGCTGATGACTACCTGTCATTTATGCTTCCTTTCCTGGAAGACGTAGTTCTTAGTGGCTCTTACCTCAGCCAGGCATGTGAGTGAACTACAAGCTCTGGTTTCTGATAGACCGTACACACGGTTCTAGAAGAACAGGGTGGTCTTGCGGAATCACCCTAAGTACCTTCCGAAGGTTGTCTCCTCCTTCCACCTCAAATCAGGAGGTGGTTCTTCCAACATTCTTCCCCCGGCCACATGCCAGCCAGGCTGAAACAGTCCTGCATACCCTGGACTGTAGAAGGGCGTTGTCCTTTTACATTGACCGTACGCAGGGGCATCGAAGGACTGCTCAGCTCTTCGTATCTTTTGACCCTAATAAACTGGGGTTGCCTGTCTCCAAGTGTACGTTGTCCCTTTGGGTAGCAGATTGTATCGCCTGGGCGTACAGGGCAGCCGACCTCTCCTTGCAGGGTCAAGTCACGTTTCACCGTGTCAGGGCGAAGGCCGCATCAGAAGCCCACCTCCGCTCTGTTCCGTTGGCAGACATCTGCCGGGCCGCTACTTGGTCTTCAAGACAGACTATTGTGGCTCACTACTGCCTCAAGCGGGAGTCCCGTAGGGACAGTGCTTTCGGACAGGTGGTACTCCGTAATCTCTTTGAGGTTTAGGCAACTCCTACCCTCCGGCCCTTGTGTTGGGCTACCGTATGGGGGTGTTCTCAGAAAGGATTCTTTTCACAGATGCTGATGCTCTAGAGGGAGCTTATTTTCAACTTGGGTTCCCAGCAATGTTCCCTCTAATTTTCTGTAGGCTGTGTGCGCATAAAATATCAGCTGTGCAGCTTTTGAAGGAAGGTTACATTTTTGTGCGCCACATAACGACACTCGGAGTTATATACTTTAAAATTTGACTACACGTCAGAATACAGTATGTACACCACATTGATTGCACTAGAAAATATTGTAGAGCTTGTGAAAACCGTAAATACACAACAACTTTTAAATTTTAAGACGTCTGTGTTTTCTATCAGAATCAGAACCGTAATTTTTGTGCGCTCTTTTGTAAAATATGTGCGCTCCCTTAGCAAGGTGTGTGCGCACGCGCACAGCTTAGAGGGAACAGTGGTTCCCAGTAGCCTGTAGCTGGGGAGTCCCATATGTGACGACTGACTTCCTGCTTGGTCCTGGAGAAAGAGTAGTTACTCACCTGTAACAGGTGTTCTCCAGGAGCAGCAGGAATCAGTCCTCACGACCCTCCCTCCTCTCCTTGGAGTTGCAGTCATATGATTCTTTTTGTTGTTTTTTGCTGTCTTTTAGCTATGTCGTCAGACTGAGCAAGATGGCACCCTTGGGCGGGAAGGGGACCGCGCATGCGCGCTGCATTCCCAAAGGCTTTCTTTGAAAGCTGGGGAAATGCTCCGCATGAGGGCTCCGTCGGCGCCGACGTCACCCATATGTGAGGACTGATTCCTGCTGCTCCTGGAGAACACCTGTTACAGGTAAGTAACTACTCTTTCTCAGGAACCAGGGAATTTTTGTCTTCCCCTATCTGGACGACTGGCTAATCAGGTGCCAGTCACTCCAGGAGGCCCGAAAGGCCACTCTGCGCACTGTCTCTCTCCTTCAGCATCTAGGCTTTGTCATAAACTACGCAAAGTCCACTTTGCTCCCCTCTCAGAACCTAGAGTTTATAGGGGCCTGGTTGGACACTCTTCAGGCAAGAGCTTACTTGCCCGAGGACAGGGCCCACAGACTTATGGACTTGGCCAGCCAGTTCCAAAGCAATTCTCATGTTTCCGCAAGGCATTACCTTCAGCTCCTGGGCCACATGACGTCTACGGTACATGTGACCCCGAATGCCCATCTGCACATGCGAGCTGCTCAGTGGTGCCTCAGAGATCAATGGACACGAGCCACTGGCGACCTCCGAGACACAGTAATGTTGTCCAGACGACTTCTGAACTCCTTACAGTGGTGGCTACATCTATCAAGCCTCCTCATGGGTGTACCTTTTCAGACTCCAGCACACACAAGGGTGCTGACGACAGATGCCTCCTTAAAGGGCTGGGGTGCACATTGCCAGGGCACCTGCACTCAAGGCCTGTGGTCCCCTCGGGAGGCCACACAGCCGATCAACCTTTTAGAGCTGCGAGCAATCTGCTTAGCTCTGCAAACGTTCTGCCATGCTCTCTCTCAACAGTCTGTCCTAGTTGAGACGGACAATCGGGTAGCAATGTTTTACGTGAACAAACAAGGAGGCACAGGCTCCAGGCTCCTATGTCAGGAGGCACTGTACCTTTGCTCCTTTGCGGTCAAACAAGGCATGTTTCTCAAAGCAGTTTATCTACCTGGTCAGGAAAACTTCCTACTAGACAAGCTAAGCAGGATTCTCCAGCCCCATGAATGGCAGTTGAATCCTTTGGTGGTCCAGCAGATCTTCCTCCGCTGGGGACTTCCATCCATCGATCTCTTTGCAAGTCCACTAAACCGTCAGCTGCCCAAGTTTTGCTCCAGACAGCCGCATCCTCTGAGGATGGCAGCAGATGCTTTTCTGATTACTTGGTCTACGGGCCTCCTGTATGCGTTTCCTCATGCCCCTGGTGGCCCTAACTCTGTTCAAGATCCTCCGGGACAAAGCCTCGGTGATTCTGGTAGCCCCCAGATGGCCGAGGCAACCGTGGTTTCCACTTCTCCTACAGTTAGCGGTGGAAGCCCTGTTCCCTCTAGGGCTGCAACACGATCTCCTGTCTCAAGAGCAGGGTTCCCTTCTGCACCCCAATCTCAGGTCCCTCAATCTGATGGCCTGGCTACTGAAAGGATAGTGCTAGCTCCCTTACTTCTATCTAAGGAAGTTGAGGAGGTGGTCTTGGCCTCTAGGAGGCAGTCCACCAGAAAGTCCTATGCCCTCAAATGGCGTAGGTTTACGGTATGGTGTGCTCAGCGGAATGAAGATCCTCTCTTGCCTTGTGCCAGTAGTACTGCAATATCTACTTCACTTGTCAGACCTAGGCCTTAAGTCTAACTCTGTTCGGGTCCACCTCAGTGCTCTGTCAGCGCACCACTCACCGGTAGAGGGACAGTCTGTCGGTTCACCCTTTGGTGTCCAGATTTCTGAGGTCTGCTTCTGCTCAAGCCTCCAGTTCATCCACCGGCGACTGAGTGGGACTTGAACATGGTCTTGCAGCAACTGACTCGCCCACCGTTTGAGCCGATGGCTACTTGCCATTTGCGCTTCTTCTCGTGGAAAGCGCTCTTCCTGGTGGCTCTTACCTCGGCCAGACGTGTGAGTGAACTACAAGCTCTGGTTTCTGATAGACCATACACGCGGTTCTATAGGAATAGGGTGGTCCTACGGACCCATCCCAAGTTCCTCCCAAAAGTGGTCTCCTCTTTCCACCTCAATCAGGAGGTGGTTCTTCCAACCTTTCTTCCCAGGCCCCATGCCAGCCGGGCTGAAACAGTCTTGCATACCCTGGACTGTAAGAGGGCATTGTCCTTTTACATAGAACGTACATGGGAGCATCAGAGGGCTAATCAGCTCTTCGTCTCGTTTGACCCTAATAGGATGGGGTTACCTGTCTCCAAGCGTACCTTGTCCACTTGGGTGGCAGATTGCATCGCCTGGGCATACAGAGCAGCCGACCTCCCCTTACAAGGTCGGGTCATGGCCCACTGTGTCAGGGCGAAGGCCGCGTCAGTAGCTCATCTCTGCTCTGTTCCGTTGGCAGACATCTGCCGGGCCACAACTTGGTCTTCAAGCCAGACTTTTGTAGTCCATTACTGTCTGGAGAGAGAGTCCCAGTGGGACATTGTTTTCGGCCAGGCGGTACTCCGTAATCTCTTTGAGATTTAGGAAACTCCTACCCTCCGGCCCTTGTGTTGGGCTACCGTATGGGGTGCATTCTCAGAGAAAGTTCTTATCACGGATGCTGAGGCTCATGAGAGGGAGCCAATTTATCTCCAGAAACAAGCAGGAATGAGTCTTCACATATGGGTACGTCGATACCGACGGAGTCCGCACGGGAACGCTTCCCAGCATCCAATCAGAAAGCTTTTGGAAGCATCCCAACACGCCTGCATGCTGCCTTCCCGCCTTCCCAACTACCTCTCCTCAGTTTTCGTTTTTCCGCGGAACCGGCAGGACGTTCTCCTGTCACCGCAGAAAATTCTTTTTTTAGTTTTCTTGTGGTCGCGGCTGCCTTCCCCGACGCCACCGGTACCGCCCGTGTTTCTTTTTTCTTTTCTTGTAAAATATTTTCCCTTTAAGGAATATTTTTTTCTTTTTTAGTGTCTCACGGTTCTCAGGCCTTCTAGGCCTCTCCATTTTTCCTCATGGAACCGCCAGCCACTTTCCCCAGGAAATGTTCAAACTATGGCGGTACAACTTTATTTTTAGACACTCACAATTGGTGTCTAACCTGCTTGGGTCCTGACCATTTTCCTTCGGAGCCCTCGGGCACCAGTATGGTGAGAAGAAGTTTTCAACATTGAGTTCCCCTCGACACACGGTCCCCCTCCAACTTCAGGGCACCGACCATATCTTCTTCTACACAGGATCAGGTAACCCAAAAACAGTCTGTTAAGACTAGCCAGTCCTCGAGTGCCAGTTCTCATGCACAGCATAGAGATGCCTCCGGCCTTGCCCTCGAGAATCCATTGGCTTCAAAACCCCGGTGGGAGTCTTCGGCCTCCAAAGCCTGTGTGGGGTTTCAGGTTGTTTCTGAGGTTCACCCCTCACAGAACATAACTGAGCTATATCCGGTGGTGGCATCCGCTTCGAGCGGTACCGATACCCCGGCATCGGCACTGGTGTTGGATGAAACATTCCTCACCAAGGATTGTCGTCTGGCGTCCTCAGTACCTACGGGCCCGGTGGATACGCTTCAGACCGACTTTATAGTATCGGTATCGACACCGATACTAGTACCGACGTCGGTTCCCTCCAGACGTGCATCGATAGACTCGCTTCCTTAGATGCCGAGTCTGGAATCGATCTCCAGTCTGGAGGACTGGGTACCAACTCCCGTCGGTACCGAAGGCTCGGTTCCGATACTTAGGATCCGCAACTCTCGGTTCCTCCGATACCGTTAGAGTTGCCACCGGCTGGTCTTCCTCCACCGGTATCAGATACGGTACCGAGATCGGTACCGATATCCACAGTACCATTACAGTCGGTACCTTCCATGCTTCTCTCGTCAGGCTCGCTTCCCTCGATGCCGAGTCTGGAATCGATCCCTAGCATGGACGATCTGTTACCGACTGTCGCTGGTTCTGACCTGCACTACCAGCGACCACCATCTAAGGATCCCATACTGCACCATTCAGGATCTTCTATTCCTATATACTGGAATAGATCCCTCGGTGCCAAAGCTAGTTCTTCATCAGATCTAGCCTTTCCAGGGGAAGTTCCCTCTGGGGATCCTTCTTTCCAGACTTTCCTCCTGGATATGGCAAAATCACTTGCCATTCCTATTCCTGGACAAGATCCTACACAAGGGAATACAGAATACCTCTCTATTCCTAGCAAAGCAAAGGAGAATATAATGCTTCCTTTGCATCATTCTTTGCAGGATCTCCTTCTACGAATGTGGGAAGCTCCTTTAAAGGTACCCCCACTTTCCAGAGCAACTGATCTCCTATATCAGGTGCCCCCCTCTCCAGTGTTTCAAAGGACTCAACTTCCTCATCATTCCATTGTAGTGGAATCAGCATTGAGGCGAGTGAAGAGTAATAAAAAGCACTCTTTTTGTCCGCCAGGTCGTGAGTCTAAGACACTAGATGCCTTTGGACGTCAAACCTTCCAGACATCCATGCTTTCAGCAAGAATTTTCTCATATATTTTGTATATGGGTCTATCTCTTGAGGAGGTCACAAGAAAATTACATCTTTTGACTCCTTTTCTTCAAGAGCCTAAACAAGCAGACTATTCCTTATTGGTTAGTCATGCTCATAATATCTCTAGGTTTCTTACTCGTGCTTCCCTAGACTCCTTTGAGTCTCTTAGCAGGACTTCTGCTATAGCTATAGGGGCACGACGTAGAGCCTGGCTCCAAGCTTCAGACTTGGACAAATGGGCACAAGAAAAACTGGGAAATACTCCTTGCACTGGAGAAAATCTCTTCAACAAGGAGTCTTTACTCCAGGTTACTCAGTTATCCACTGACTTTCCTGTTTCCAGAGGCTATTCTACACCGCCTTCTGTCCCAGTAGGTAGGAAATGTCCTACCAAACTTTTTTCCCCTAGGGGGACAAGGTTTTGTCCATCTGTCCATCATACAGATGTTCCCAAACAGGGGAAACATCGCCCTGGTCTGAAGAATCTACAAACTCAACAGGGTCAACAAACCCAGCAATCGCAGGGTTTCAAATAGATCATTGTCCCTCTTGGTTGCTGGTTAGGGTAGCAGTCTGCTTCTTTTCACTTGCAGTATCTGCACTAATTTATCCTAACCTACCTAGATATCTCTTCATGAGACATCTTTTCTCTAAGAGTCTTTATGATGATCATGCCCATACTTAACAGATTTCCTCTTCCTCTTGGAGGAAAGAGAGGTAACAACTATCAATAGACAGTTGTTTTCCCTGTATTGGCATGTATCATCTCACCTGTCGGAGACTTCCTCCATAATTGGTCTCTTACAACTCTGTCTTACCTCCCTCTTACTACAACATTTAGTTTGTAAGAGTGACTTTTTTACACAGGTAAGCCCTTATGGTCCTCTACCTGTTCTACCTGGGGATTCTCCCTTCTGGAGTTGTCTTCCCCCTTGTTACCTTAGGGCAGCTCCTCAGACAATAGGAAGTCCTACCATGTCTGTTTCTTTTTCCAAAAAAAAAAAAAGAGGAGGGAAAAGAAATTCTCCATGCTGCCCTGATAGTTGCTGCAAAAGCAGCAATTCCTAGTGGTTAAACCACTGGTTTTGTTCACTACACAACCAGGGTTTCCCCTCCACTAGCAATCCTCCTAGCCTCAGTGCTAAGTCCCAAACAGGGTATCAACCTCGTTTGGGAAACCCTATTATCACAGTTTGGTTGGTTAACTTCTATTCTTCGCCCCTTGCCTTGGCAGAATAACTGGTTACCTGCTGGCTTTCCACAGGCAGTTTTTCTTCTGACTAACCTGCTGCATGCTCTCTGCAACTCTACTAGAGTAGCTTTGCACTATGGGCCCTTGCTAGAGAGCATTAGTATCTTGCCTAGCAGATAACCCCAGATGGTTAAAAGGGGTTTCCCCAGTCATGTTTCATGCCTGGCAGGTATTTTCTACCCTTTCCATCTTATCTTAAAAATCTTTTGAGGCATAAGCCTTAGGCCATTCAATGCATGAAAGCCTAAAGAAGGGCCAATTTCCTGGCTTGGCCCATATCTCCTGGGGTCTCCCATCAGAGATAAATTCTTCACTGGCAGCTTGAGGATACCTAATACCCACCTTGCCCTAATAGGCGGATCACTAGGGTATCTTCCTCCAGAGGCCTCCTCTATCCAATCTCCATACTACAATTCTGGAGATATCTGGACTTCCTGTCTGCAGACTGCCGTTATCCTCTGCCATTTTCACGTAGGCCATCCTGGTTACTCAAGAGCTCAAATTCTGCAAAGAATTAAGCCGCCTTTCTGTCAGGGACACCTTTCCTCTGACTATTCAAGCAGGTATCAACCTTCTTGCTATTAGATAAATCCTTCTCTCTCCCTATAAGGGGGATGGGGTTCTCTGGACATCTCTCCATTCATATATCTGGAGACATGTCTCTATATGCCTGCCTATTCAGCTAGGTTAAAAAAAAAAAAAATATATATATATATACGGAATTATATCTATCTGTGTGTCTTCTGCCCATACATATCTCTTTATAGATATATGCATATATACCCTATATGTGTATATATTTAAATCTACATATATATATATTAATACATATAATGAGATATATTTTTAGATAGATCTGTATCCATCTACTTATCTATCTGTCTGTTAGGATCAGATATCCTGACATTCCTTTATGATCCTGACAGATGGGCACTAACCCTATCAATGCTGTACCAGCATACCTAGAACCACTCCTGTGGTAATTAACCTTTTCAGGTTAGGTACTCCTGAAGCTCTCCATGTACCTTTCTTTCCTAATTGACCCCATTTAGGAAAGACATTGCGGAGCTTCCGTTGCTCTAAAGCTTAGCGCTCCTGAGTCTGTCCTTACCTTTTTACCAGATACAAGGGTTTCCATACCCTTTCTTCCCTACATGGACTGATTCCAACCCCAATCCAGTTGGGTCAGACTAAATCTTTCTCTTGGACCTAAATTTGTACTGTTTTTGGACCAAAGCAGCTTAAGCTTTCCTTAATAGTACCTTCTGCGTCTCTGCTGAAGCTCTACCTCTCATACTACCCCAGTTTTCCCCTGGGGCTATTTTTCTTACCCGAAAGAGTTCTGACCTCCACTTGTTTTTTGTTCTACTTTATTACCTCTACTGCTCAGTGAGGTACCCCTTGAGCACATTCACTGGCTCTTCTATCAGATCCATCAGCCCTGTTCTAGCCAGCTGTTCCACAGCTCTTTTCTGTTTTCAACTCCTACCCTCCATCCCCAGGATGCCTGAGGTCCTGAGGAATAGCATGGCTCGTTCTAGACTTGCAACATGCTAGGATTCCCTCCGGGCATCTGAGCTTGGGAGTCCCCATATGTGAAGACTCATTCCTGCTTGTTCCTGGAGATAGCACAGTTACTTACCTGTAACAGGTGATCTCTGGGAACAGCAGGAATAAGTCTTCACAACCCACCCACCTCCCCTAGGAGTTGCATTTCTCTATCTATCTTTCCCTTCCTTTCTCTCTCTCTTTCTTTGTCTCCGCTTTAAAACTTAACTGAGGAGAGGCAGTCGGGAAGGCAGCATGCAGGCATGTTGGGATGCTTCCAAAAGCTTTCTGATTGGACGCTGGGAAGCGTTCCCGCATGGACTCTGTCGGTACCGACGTACCCATATGTGAAGACTTATTCCTGCTGTTCCCAGAGATCACCTGTTACAGGTATGTAACTGTGCTTTCAGTTCTGGGTTCACGGTAGCCTAGAGCTGGGGAGTCCCATATGTGAGGACTGACTTCCTGCTTGGTCCTGGAGAAAGCGTAGTTACTCACCTGTAACAGGTGTTCTCCAGGAGCAGCAGGAATCAGTCCTCACAACCCACCCTCCTCCCCTTGGAGTTGCAGTCATATACTTCATTTTGTTCTTTGAAAGCTGGGGAAATGCTCCACACGAGGGCTCCATCGGCGCCGACGTCACCCTTATGTGAGGACTGATTCCTGCTGCTCCTGGAGAACACCTGATCTCCAGGAACAAGCAGGAATGAGTCTTCACATATGGGTACGTCGGTACCGACGGAGTTTGCGCGGGAACGCTTCCCAGCGTCCAATCAAGAGCCTTTGGAAGCATCCCAACACGCCTGCATGCTGCCTTCCTGCCTTTCTCAACTGCCTCTCCTCAGTTTTCGTTTTTCCACGGAGCCGGCAGGACGTCGTCCTGTCACCACAGAAAATTCTTGTTTTTATTTTTTAGTTTTCTTGTGGTCACGGCTGTCTTCCCGACGCCACCGGTACCGCCGGTGTTTTTCTTTTCTTTTCTTGAAAAATTTTCCTTTTCCATGGGATATTTTTTCTTCATAGTGTCCCATGGTCTCTTAGGCCTTTTAGGCCTCTTCTTTTTCCTTCATGGAACCGCTAGGCACTTCCTCCAAGAAATGTTCACACTGTGGCGGTGCAACTTTATTTTTAGACCCTCAAAGTCGGTGTCTAACCTGCTTGGTTCCTGACAACGGTTTGGTGAGAAGAGGTCTTCAACATGGAGGTTCCCTCGATACACGGTTGCCCTCCAACTTCGGGGCACCGTCCCCTTCTTCCACACAGGATCAGGTAACCCACAAACAGTCTGTTAAGACTAGCCAGTCCTCGAGTGGTAGGTCTCATGCACAGCATGAAGATGGCTCCGGCCTTGCCCTCGAGGACCCACTGGCTTCAAAACCCCGGCGGGAGTCTTCGGTCTCCAAAGCAGATAAGGGGTTTCAGGTTGTTTCTGAGGTTCACCCCTCACAGAACATACCTCAGCCGTGTCCGGTGGTGGCATTCGCTTCGAGCGGTACCGGTACCCCGGCATCGGCACTGGTGTTTGATGAAACACTCCTCACCAGGGATCGTCATCTGGCATCCTCGGTGCCTTCGGGACCGGTGGATACACTCCAGATTGACTTTCCATTATCAGTACCAGCACCGATACTACCACCGCCATCGGTACCCTCCTGACGTGCATCGATAGACTCGCTTCCTTCGATACCAAGTCTGGAATCGATCTCCAGTCTGGAGGACTGCGTACTGGCTCGCGGCGGTACCGAAGGCTCGGTTCTGATGATTTGGATCCACAACTCTCGGTTCCTTCAAGGCCGATTGAGTTGCCACTGGTTGACCTTCCTTCACCGGTGTCAGACATGGTACCAAAATCGGTATCGACGACCTCATTACCTTTACGGTCGGTGCCTTCCATGCTTCGCTTATCAGGCTCTCTGCCCTCGATGCCGAGTTTGGAATCGATCTCTAGTCTAGAAGACTCGGTACCAATAGGTTTTGGTACCGACATCGATTGATACCGGTGCTTCGGTACCGAGGATACTGACCGGAAGGTTTCAGTCACCTCGGTACCGATTGAACTGTCACCGATGACTACTCCAATGTCTTTGTCGGGCTCGACTCTGACATCGGTACCGGTATTAACATCGGTACCGGTATCCACAGTAGCATCGTGGCCAACTCCTGCCATGCTTTTTTCAACAGGATCGCTCCATTCTATACCAAGCTTGGAGTCGATACCTGGCATGGACAATGTGGTAAGGACGGTTGCTGCTTCTGATACCCAGTACCAGCAACCATCCCTTAAGCACACTGCACTGTGCAGGATCTTCTATTCCTATATCTTTGGATACCTCTGTGGGTGCTCAGGCTAGTTCTTTAAATCTAACCTGTCCAAGAGAGATTCCTGTTGGGGATACCTCTTTTCAGAGTTTCCTCCTGGATATAGCAAGATCCCTTGCCATTCCTATCCCAGGACATGATCCTGCACAAGGCTCTCTTTCTACCAAAGCAAAGGGGAACATAATGCTTCCTTTGCATCATTCCTTGCAGGATCTCCTTCTAGGAATGTGGGAAACACCTTTCAGGGTACCCCCACCTCCCAGGGCAACTGATCTGTTATATCAGGTGCCCCCCTCTCTAGGGTTTCAAAAGACTCAACTTCCTCATCATTCCATAGTAGTGGAATCAGCAATGAGGCAGGTAAAGAGTAAGAAAAAGCACTCTTCTCCAGGACCAAGCAGGAAGTCAGTCCTCACATATGGGTGACGTAGGCGCCGACGGAGCCCTCGCGGAGCAATTTCCTCAGTTTTCAAAGAAAGCCTTTGGGAATTGCAGCGCGCATGCGCGGTCCCCTTCCCGCCCAAGGGTGCCATCTTGCTCAGTCATCTTTTTTCCGCGGAGCCCTACATACGCTGTTTCTGATCGCCGCTGAAAAAGTTGATTTTATTTACTATTCTTTTCTCGATTCGACGCCGGATCCTTTTCCCGCCCGGACCCGATACGCCGTATCGAGTCCGTTCTTTATTTTTTCAGTTTTTGTCCTTCGTGACTGGCGTTCCCGCCATTTTTTCTTTTTTCACTGGCAGCCCTGTCTTTTGACCTCGCAGGGGCCCTTTTTCCCCCGATGGCTGCCAGCGGGTTTAAGAAGTGTGATCGGTGTAAGAAACTTATGTCTCTTACCGACACACACGACTGCTGCCTCCGCTGCCTCGAACCCGATCATGACCCGATGATCTGTGGTCCGTGTGGCAAAATGTCCTCCAAAGCGTTGAGGAGTCGGCAGCATCAAAGGGAACGAATCTTCTCTGACTCCGCGTCCGGCCGGGCCCGGACATCGTCAGAGGCTTCGAAGTCCTGGGACTCCGGTCCTGAGCATCATCGAAGTTCCTCTGAGCAGGGGTCTCCTGCCCGGGAACATCATAGGAAGAAGAAACCCGCGAGGGCGGCTTCGGTGGACGCTCCTGGTTCCTCGAGGGCCAGGTCGCATAGCCCCGATAGCCGTCCCGGGTCCTCGGAGTCGGAGAGGCCTTCGAAACATCCTCGTCTCGAGATGGAGTCTCCCAGATACGTGAGTACTGTAGTCCTTGTGGACTCGCCTCCGAAGGAGCCGACGTCGGACCCGATGCCGTCGGGCCCGAGTCGGGGGCTGCTGGGTCTCCTGAGCTCGGACTCAGGTTGACGGCCTTGGAGAGCAGTTTCGCTGCCTTCATGGACCAGCAGCGGGCATTGATCGCTGGCCTCGCCGGTGCATCTGCCCCGACCACCTGGACGTCTAAGTCGACCCCGGAGACCGAGCCGTTCGAGTCCATGCGAGCTCGAGTCGATCCTCGGTCGCGGTCTCCCTCGGCCTCCCGTTCGGGACCGAGGTCGTCGACGCCGGTCGGGGCGGAGGGCATCGGTGCCTGCCCGACCGGAGCCGCTCGATTCCTCCACCGAGGAGTCGGGCTGGGAGACGGAAGATGAAGAGTCCCCAGGTACTTTTCGGACTTGGTGCGTCCCATCGGACTCGCCCGAGTCCGAACCTCGGAGGGTCCCCCCCTGGAGGACACCCGGTTCTCGGACTTCGTGCGGGATATGGCCAAGGCCTTGGCATTCCCCACGGATCCCGAGGAGGAGCCTCGAGCTGAAGAGCTCGATGCCCTCCAGTATGACTCTCCTCTGAAGGAGGCCTTTACTGTACCGGTTCCTCCGATGCTGGAGCGACTTCTCTTCCGCATGTGGGAGAGCCCAGCGTCGGCGCCGGTGTTAAGCAAGCGGGTCGATTCCGTTTATCGAGTCCGCAAGAGCCCCGGGTTCCAGAAGGCACAACTACCGCACCATTCCATGGTGGTGGAATCAGCCATGCATCGACTCAAGAGTCAGAAGCACTCCTCGGTGCCTCCAGGCCGGGAGGCCCGGAACCTGGATGCCCTCGGTAGGAAGTGCTTCCAGGGCTCTATGCTTGCTTGTCGAGTCCAGACCTACCAGCTCTATATGGGCATGTATCTCCAGGATCTGGCAAAGGAGATTGCCAGGTTCTCTGCTGGTCTCTCCAAGGAACCTTTGCTGAGGTTCCAAGCCTTGTCCACTGGTATTCGGGAGTGCTCGAAGTTTATCTCTCGAGCAGCCTACGATGGCTTCGAAGCATCGGCTCGGGTAGCCGGAGCCGGCATCGGTGCTCGCCGACAGGCTTGGCTTCAGTCATCCGACCTCGAGCCATGGGTGCAAGACAAGTTGGTCGATGTCCCCTGCAGAGGTGAAAACCTCTTTGGAAAGCCCATGGCTGAAAAGGCTGCACAGATCGAGATCGAGACTCTGACCAGGACTCGGCTGTCCAGAAAAACCTCTGCCCCATCTCAGAAGAAGGGCTCGGGGAAAAAGCCCTTTTACCCGAGGAAGGCGGCTGCCTATAAACACTACCCTCATTATCAGGCCTCAGCAGCTCCCCAACAGGGTCAGCAGGCCAAGGGACGGGGTAATGGGTCCCGTAGGCAGCAGGCCCCCAAGCCCACAACACCGGCCTCTGCTCAGCAGGGTGGGGGGTTTTGACTCCGTCAGCATAGCCTCTTCCCCTCCACTGGTTTCTCTCAGCACAGGAGGCCGGCTGGTCCACTTTGCCCACAGGTGGTCAGCCATCACATCAGATACCTGAGTGCTTCATATAGTTCAGAAAGGCTATCTTCTACATTTTCACCAGGTACCTCCCTCCTACTTTCCAGGGGAGCCTCCAAGACTCCCTCTGCACAGGGACTTACTCCTTCAGGAGTTAGCAAGTCTTCTTCAGGAACAGGCTGTGGAACTGGTGCCCCACCACCTGAAAGGTCACGGCTTTTATTCCAGGTACTTTCTGATACCAAAAAGAACAGGAGGCCTCAGACCCATCCTGGACTTGCGCAACCTCAACAAGTTCCTGCTGCCCTACCTCCAGCAGGGAGACTGGCTATGCTCCTTGGATCTAAAGGATGCCTATACTCACATCCTTATTCATCCAGACCACAGACAATATCTCAGGTTTGTTGTGGGAGGAAATCATTACCAGTACAGAGTACTACCCTTTGGCCTATCCTCCGCACCACGAGTCTTCACAAAATGTCTCGCAGTGGTGGCGGCTTATCTCCGGCTTCAAGGCCTCTTTGTCTTCCCTTACCTAGACGACTGGCTCATCAGAGCACCATCCTCCACGGAGGCCACTCACGCCACGCAACGTACTGTGACTCTGCTCCAGTACCTGGGCCCTTGCTAGAGAGCATGGGGGGGGGGGGTTTTCTCCAACAACTATCCTAGCTGGTTAGAAAAGGCTTTTCAGTCATGTTTCCCATGACTAGAAGGTTCTCCCTTCTTTTACTATCTCCTTTTTTGATATAAAGGACATAGGCCTTCTCTTATGTGAAAGCTCAAGGAGTTGCCAGTTCCCTGCTTTGGTCCATAGTATTCCCAATCGGGGATACGCTCGTCCTCATGGTAAGAACGCATCATACCTTTACCCTTAAGCAGGTCAACATGGTATCTCATCTCTAGGCGTCTTCTGTCTACTTACCATGCTAGAGTCCTTAAAGACTCAGGGCTTGCTGGCTGCACTTTGACATTATCCTTTGTTTTTCACGTAACAGTCCTGGTTATTTTTCACTAACTAGCATTCTTGCAGATCATGACCAGGAGGAATAGATTCTCTGTATGTCTTCTCAAGTAGGTTCCACCCCCTTGTTATTAGATGAATCTTTCCTCTCCACATATCCTATGTGATCACTGTGCTGTAGGCATCTCTGTCTGTTTAATTGCAGACCCCATATGTAGGCCTACATATCCATATTTATTTTTTGTGTGTTTTTTATGCCCTGCCATATCTCACTATAGATATATTCATATATATATATATATCTATATATATATATAGATATAGATATAGATAGAGAGATATACGTATCTTTTGAGATATTTTATTACAGATATGCATCCACATACTTATCTATCTCACTGTCTATCCTCATATACCTATATGATTCTGACAGAGGGGCTTTACCCATACCTATGCTATCTAGCAGGTTTGGGGTTCTACACACTCAACCACTCCTGTGGTAGTCAACAATTTTTATACCATAACCTAACGGTTTAGGTACCTCTGAAGCTCTCCGTGCCCAATATCTCTCCTAGCTTACCCCAGTTAGGAGAGACATTGTGGATCTTCAGTTAATTACAGGCTTTAACGCCTCAGGTATTTGTCCTCTCTTTTAGGGATACAAGGAGTTCCCACACCCTTTCTCCCCACAAAGACTGTGCCTGTTTGTCCAAATCGGTTAGCCTTCTCTTTTTGCTCATAAGAGTGACTCACTCTGCCTCCAAAAGAGCTAAGGTTTTTCTCATAAAGCCTTCCGCCGAAGGCCCACCGTTTTTTGGACTACCCCAGTTTCTCCAGGACCAAGCAGGAAGTCAGTCCTCACATATGGGTGACGTCGGCGCCGACGGAACCCTCGCGGAGCAATTTTCCCCAGCTTTCAAAGAAAGCCTTTGGGAATTGCAGCGCGCATGCGCGGTCCCCTTCCCGCCCAAAGGTGCCATCTTGGCCAGTCTTCTTTTTTCCGCAGAGCCCTACAGACGACGTCTCACAGTCACCGCTGAAAAGTTGATTTTTCTTTCTTATTTTAAGTATTTCTTCGGTTCGACGCCGGTCCTTTTTCCGTCTGGCCTCGCGACGCCGGTTGCGAGGCCTCCCCTTCCTTGTTCGGTTTTTCTGTCCTTCGTGACAAATTCGCGTTTTTTCACTTTTTCCCTGGCGGCCCGTTCGTTCGACCTCGCAGGGGCCCTTTTTCCCCCGATGGCCGCCAGTGGCTTTAAAAAGTGTAAGAAACTGATGTCTCTTACCGACACACATGATTGCTGCCTCCGTTGCCTGGGCCCAGATCATGAAGAAATGATCTGTGGGGCCTGTAGCAAGATGTCCGCGAAATCTTTGCGGAGTCGGCAGCATCAGCGGGAGAGAATCTTCTCTGACCCCAGCCGTACCCGGACCTCGTCAGAAGCTTCGGTGTCCAGAGAATCTGGCTCTGAACACCGTCGGAGCTCCTCTGAGAGGGGGTCCCCTACCCGGGAACATCACTGGAAGAACAAACCCGCGAAGGAGGCGTCGGACGCTCCTGGCTCCTCGAGGGCCAGGTCGCATAGCCCCGACAGCCGTCCCGGGTCTTTGGAGCTGGAGCGGCCGTCCAAACAGCCTCGTCTGGAGATGGACTCCTGCTCACGTAAGTGCTGTTGTCTTCGTGGACTCGCCTCCGAGGGGTACGACGTCAGGCCCGATGCCGTCGGGGCCCGAGTCGGGGGCTGCTGGGCCTCCTGAGTTCGGACTCAGGTTGACGGCCTTGGAGAGCAGCCTTGCTGCCTTCATGGACCAGCAGCGGGCATTGATCGCTGGCCTCGCTGGCGCTTCTGCCCTGACCGCCGGGTCGTCGACGTCTAAGTCGACCCCGGAGACCGAGCCGATCCTCGAGTCCATGCGGGCTCGAGTCGATCCTCGGTCGCCTTCGGCCTCCCGTTCGGGGCCGAGGTCGTCGACGCCGACCCCCTCGGCGTCGGGGCGGACGGCGTCTGTGCCCGCCCGGCCGGAGCCGCTCGACTCCTCCACCGAGGAGTCCGCCTGGGAATCCGAGGTGGATGAGTCGCCTGATTCCTTTCGGACTCGGTGTGTCCCTTCGGACTCCCCCGAGTCCGAACCTCGGAGACAGTCCCCTCCGGAGGATGCCCAGTTCTCGGACTTCGTGAGGGATATGGCCAAGGCCTTGGCCTTCCCTGCGGATCCCGAGGAGGAGCCTCGAGCCGAAGAGCTCGATGCCCTCCAGTATGACTCTCCTGCAAAGGAGCATTTTACTGTACCGGTTCCTCCGATGCTGGAACGACTTCTCTTCTGCATGTGGGAGAGCCTGGCGGCGTCGCTGGTGTTGAGCAAGCGGGTCGATGCCATCTATCAAGTCCGCAAGAGCCCTGGCTTCCAAAAAGCACAGCTGCCGCACCATTCCATGGTGGTGGAATCGGCCATGCATCGGCTCAAGAGCCAGAAGATGCACTCCTCGGTGCCTCCCGGCAGGGAAGCCCGCAGCCTGGATGGCATCGGTAAGAAGTGTTTTCAGGGCTCTATGCTTGCTTGTCGGGTCCAGACTTACCAGCTCTACATGGGCATGTATCTCCGAGACCTAGCTAAAGAATTAGCCGGATTCTCTGCTGGTCTCTCCGAGGAACCTTTGCGGAGGTTCCTGGCCTTGTCCACCGGTATTCGGGAGTGCTCCAAGTTTATCTCTCAAGCAGCCTATGATGGCTTTGAGGCATCGGCTCGGGTAGCCGCAGCCGGCATCGGGGCCCGCCGACAGGCTTGGCTTCAGTCATCCGACCTCGAGCCCTGGGTGCAGGACAAGTTGGTCGATGTCCCCTGCAGAGGTGAAAACCTCTTTGGCAAACCTATGGACGAGAAGGCTGCACAGCTCGAGACAGAGACTCACCAGGACTCGGCTCTCCAGGAAAACCTCTGCCCCTTCCCAGAAGAAGAAGAGCTCGGGAAAAAAGCCCTTTTACCCGAGGAAGGCGGCTGCCTATAAACACTACCCTCATTATCAGGCCTCGGCAGCTCCCCAACAGGGTCAGCAGGCCAAGGGACGGGGTAACGGGTCCCGTAGGCAGCACGCCCCCAAGCCTGCGCCACCGGCCCCTGCTCCGCAGGGTGGGGGTTTTTGACTCTTTCAGCATAACCTCTCCCCCTCTGCTGGTGTCTCTCAGCACGGGAGGCCAGCTGGTTCACTTTGCCCACAGGTGGTCCAACATCACGTCAGATACCTGGGTGCTCCACATAGTCCGAGAGGGCTATCTTCTACACTTCCACCAGGTACCTCCCCCCTACTTTCCAGGGGAGCCTCTGCGACCCCCTCTCCACCGGGACTTACTCCTTCAAGAGTTGGCAAGTCTTCTTCGGGAACAGGCGGTGGAACCAGTGCCCCACCACCTGAGGGGTCAAGGCTTTTATTCCAGGTACTTTCTGGTACCAAAGCGAACTGGGGGCCTCAGACCCATCCTGGACTTGCGGAACCTCAACAAGTTCCTGGAGAGGGAAAAGTTCAAGATGCTTACCCTTGGAATCCTGCTGCCCTACCTCCGGCAGGGAGATTGGCTATGCTCCTTGGATCTAAAGGATGCCTACACTCACATCCTCATCCACCCAAGCCACCGACAATACCTACGGTTTGTGGTGGCAGGCAATCATTACCAGTACAGAGTACTGCCCTTTGGCCTATCCTCCGCACCACGAGTCTTCACAAAATGTCTCGCAGTGGTGGCGGCTTATCTCCGGCTTCAAGGCCTCTTTGTCTTCCCTTACCTAGACGACTGGCTCATCAGAGCACCATCCTCCACGGAGGCCACTCACGCCACGCAACGTACTGTGACTCTGCTCCAGTACCTGGGCTTTGTCATAAACTTCGAAAAGTCCACTTTGCTCCCCTCTCAGGATCTCGAGTTCATCGGCGCCAGGTTAAACACGCTTCAAGCGCGAGCCTTTCTGCCGCTCGACAGGGCACAACGGCTTATGGCTCTAGCCAGCCGCTTCCGCAGCCATTCCTGGGTCTCGGCCAGGCGCTTTCTGAAATTGCTCGGCCATATGGCTTCCACAGTCCATGTGACCCCCAATGCCCGCCTGAATATGCGGCCTGCTCAATGGTGCCTCCGCTCGCAATGGCGTCAGGCCTTGGGGAGACTAGCGGACTCAGTACGAATCTCCAGCCCGCTGGTCGCTTCTCTATGGTGGTGGCTTCATCTGCCCAACCTAGTGCTCGGAATGCCTTTTCAGTCTCCCCCGCCGGTTCAGGTACTGACGACCGACGCTTCTCTCCTGGGTTGGGGAGCACATTGCCAAGGGGCATGTACTCAGGGTCTCTGGACCCCGTGGGAATCTGCCCAGCAGATCAACTTCCTGGAGCTCAGGGCGATCCGCCTAGCTCTCCGGGCCTTCTCCCACCTTACCGCTCGCCAGTCCGTCCTCGTCCAGACGGACAATCAAGTGGCTATGTTCTACATGAACAAACAGGGGGGCACGGGCTCCTTCCTTCTCTGTCGGGAAGTGCAAAAGCTCTGCGCTTGGGCCGTCAGCCGAGGGATCCTCCTCAAAGCTGTCTACCTCCCAGGTCAAGAAAATTACCTGGCAGACAAACTGAGCAGAATCCTCCAACCACACGAGTGGCGATTGGACCCGTTGGTGGTTCAAAGGATCTTTCTCCAGTGGGGCCTCCCCACGCTGGATCTATTTGCCAGTCCTCTGAACAGGCAACTTCCTCGGTTCTGCTCTTGGGAACCGCATCCCCTCCGAATAGCGGCGGATGCTTTTCTGCTCTCATGGTCCACGGGCCTTCTGTATGCCTTTCCTCCCATGCCGCTGATGTCTCGAACACTTTTCAAGGTTCTCCAGGACAAGGCTTCGATGATCCTGATAGCGCCCCGGTGGCCCAGGCAACCGTGGTTCCCGCTTCTGATGCAACTGGCGGTAGATACGCCGTTGCCTCTGGGGTTCCAACCAGATCTCCTGACCCAGGATCAGGGGTCTCTCCTACACCCCAACCTCAGATCTCTTCATCTGATGGCCTGGCTGCTGAAAGGGTAGTCCTTGCTCCCCTCCTGCTGCCTCCGGAGGTGGAAGAGGTCGTGCTGGCTTCCAGGCGACCCTCTACCTGGAAATCCTACGCCCTTAAATGGCGTCGCTTCTCCACCTGGTGTACTCAGCAGTCTCAAGACCCCTTCTCCTGCTCGGTGTCGGTGGTCTTGCAGTACTTGCTTTCCCTCTCCAATCTTGGACTTAAGTCCAACTCGGTCAAGGTTCACCTCAGTGCTATTTCTGCACATCATGTGCCAGTGGAAGGCAGGCCTCTTTCCGGCCACCCTCTTGTGGCACGGTTCTCCCGAGGTCTCCTTCTCCTTAAACCACCTTTGTGCCCCCCAGCCCCAGACTGGGACCTTAACGTGGTTTTACAGCGGATCACCTGTCCGCCCTTTGAACCCATGGCTACCTGTCCTCTCCGTTTTCTTTCTTGGAAAACCTTGTTCCTAGTAGCCCTCACTTCCGCTAGACGCGTTAGTGAACTGCAGGCCCTAGTGTCTGATCCCCCTTACACTAGGTCTACAAGAACAGGGTAGTCCTGCGGACTCATCCTAAGTTTCTTCCAAAAGTGGTCTCCCCTTTTCACATCAATCAGGAGGTGGTGCTTCCGACCTTCTTTCCCAGGCCACACTCCAGCCGAGCTGAGATGGTCTTGCATACCCTGGACTGTAGAAGGGCGCTGAACTTCTACCTTGATCGTACGCAGGAGCACCGTAAGACTGTCCAGCTCTTCCTGTCTTACGACCCTAATAAATTAGGGCTCCCTGTCTCCAAGCGTACTCTGTCCATCTGGGTAGCTGACTGTATCGCTTGGACTTATGGGGCGGCAGGCCTCTCGTTGGAGAGTCGAGTCACGGCTCATCAGGTTCGGGCGAAGGCTGCGTCAGTGGCTTACCTCCGCTCTGTTCCACTGCAGACATCTGCCAGGCCGCTACTTGGTCTTCGAGCCAGACGTTTGCAACCCATTACTGCCTCGAGAGGGAGTCCCGCAGGGACAGTGCTTTCTGACAGGCAGTCCTCCGTAATCTCTTCGAGGTTTAAGCAACTCCTACCCTCCATCCCGGATGTTGGGCTACCGGTTGGAGAATAGTCAGAGAAGATTCCTTACTTCTGTACTGCTGAGCTAGAGGGAGCTCATTTTTGTGCTTGGGGTCTCCGGTAGCCTTGAGCTTGGGAGTCCCATATGTGAGGACTGACTTCCTGCTTGGTCCTGGAGAAAGCGTAGTTACTCACCTGTAACAGGTGTTCTCCAGGAGCAGCAGGAATCAGTCCTCACAACCCTCCCTCCTCCCCATGGAGTTGCAATCATATGATTTAGTTTTTGCAAATTTTTTTGTTGTCTTTTCGCTATGTCATCAGACTGGCCAAGATGGCACCTTTGGGCGGGAAGGGGACCGCGCATGCGCGCTGCAATTCCCAAAGGCTTTCTTTGAAAGCTGGGGAAAATTGCTCCGCGAGGGCTCCGTCGGCGCCGATGTCACCCATATGTGAGGACTGATTCCTGCTGCTCCTGGAGAACACCTGTTACAGGTGAGTAACTACGCTTTCCCTCCTGAGGTTACCTGTTACTTTTCAAGATTCTGACCTCCACTGGTTTTCCTACAGGATTATTACCTCCACTTACAGTGAGGTCCTCTTCAATGTTCCTCTACTAGATTTCCCAGTAGATCCATGAACCCTCCATACTTCTCTGAAATCCTGTCAGGGGAGGTCCATATTGCAATATCCTTTGCAATATTATTGATGACCATCATCATCCACACATGGACTCCATCTCTGCAGTCCTATGCTAGGTTAGCTGTTCCACAGCATCCTTCTTTCTTCAACTCCTACCCTCCATCCTCAGGATGCCTGGTGTTCTGGGAGATAGCATGTTCCAGCCTATGACATGCTGGGTCTCCAGGCATCTCAGCTTGGGAGTCCCCATATGTGAAGACTTATTCCTGCTTGTTCCTGGAGATAGCACAGTTACTTACCTGTAACAGGTGATCTCTGGGAACAACAGGAATAAGTCTTCACAACCCTCCCACCTCCCCAGGAGTTGTATCTCTATCTATCCTTCCTTTCGTCTCTCTTTCTCTGTCTCAGCTTTAAAACTTAACTGAGGAGGAGGAAGTGACGTCACCGGAGCCGATGGCGGCTTGAAAGAGCTGCTCCGGCGCTGACCCAGCCAACAGCCCTAAAAAAACTCCCTCGGAGGCGGCCAGTGGGGGAATCGGGCGCAGAAAGCGGGCCAGAGGTGCCGGGACCGATGAAACGTCGGCAGAAATAAAAGTGCTTCGGCGGTGCGGCGCAACATCGGGAGAGCACGGAGGCAGCGTGGTGGGCCAAAAATGGTGCCCGGAGGCAGCGTGGAGATGGCGATTGAGGCAGGCAGATGTTAAGGGCCTGTACCTTCGAAAGTGCTGCAGCTACCCAGCGTGAGAACACTACCGGAACCAGAGAGCTGGAGGTGAGCTGGACCGAGGAGGCTAGCAAGGAGGAGAGGAGCAGGTCAGCTGTGCTGAGTGCTGCTGGTGGAGCGCAGGGGCTGAGGAGAGAAGCCTAGCAGATCTGTGCAGGCTGAGAAGGCTGTGAGAGCACTGGGCCTGGCGCTAGGGCACTGAGAGGAACCGGAGGAAGCCGGCCACCAGCGTCAGGGCAGCACGACGCAGAGGTGGATATAAGAGCTTTGTAAATTAGCAAAAAGGGCTGGGGAGCCCAAACACTGGAAGTTTTCTGCTGACCTTGCAAGAGGCATCTGGTACAGAGATGACCACCAGACGAAAAGCGGCAGATCTCCGAGAATATGAGTACTCAGGGGCGCATGGAGGAAAAGGTGCTGTTGGGCAGATGGAGAACAAAAAGCTCCCGAGGTGCAAGGAGAGCAGGGGGGAGCAGGGGACATGGAGAATGCAAAAGCCCCAGGAATAGACTTGACGCAACCTATCACGAGAGCGGAGCTCAGAGACTGGTTTCTTGAAATCAAAAATGAAGTGCAGTCAGTGAAGAGTGAGTTGAACGACGTGCTGGCCCCCCTGAAAGAAGAAGTTGGAGAATTGGTATGTAGAATGGGGGACCACGAGAACAGGCTGCAAGAGATTGAACTACATCAGGAAGAGAAGAGACAAAGATTGGTGAAGTTGGGGTCACAATATGAGACTTTGTTATATAAGCTGGAGGATCTGGAAAACCGTTCTCGCCGTAATAATCTGAGACTCCGTGGAATACCAGAGGAGAAAGAGTTTCAGGATAGCGAGAAGGTTGCTCGTTCAGTCTGCTTGGAGGCCCTACGACTGGGCTGTGGGGAGGCGACTGTTACAGATATACAACTTGAAAGAGCCCATCGAGCACTGGGGAAACCCGTAGGCAATAGGCCTCGCGACATAATCATCTGTCTGGCACGCTACAAAACTAAGGAGACAATTGTTAACAAAATCAGACGAGAAGGTGCCCTCATGTGGCAGGGCTATCCGGTGCACATATACGAAGATCTTTCTGCAGGCACGTTGCAGAGGCGGAGGGCCATGCAGCCCGTTACACAAATATTGCGCAGAGAGGACATTAAATACCAATGGCTCCATCCTTTTGGACTATCATTCACCTATAAAGGGCGGACATGGCGGACACAGACACCGGAGGAGGCCATGAAAGCTCTCAGGAGCGTGGGCCTGAGCACCCAGGGACAGACCTGGGGACAGGTTCTTACCTTGGAGAGCAGCAGGGGCAGAGGGGAGGCAGCCCAAAGTGCGGAAGAACCAGAGCGACGCGACATGGGCAGGAGCTACAAGAGGATCAGCGGATGGAAGACACTTGAAGAGACTTGTGGACTGATAACATGCTGGTTTATGGGTTGCAAGGTGGTGGAGGAGTGTTGTCTTTAAGAATGCTTATATAAGTAACATACAGGTATTTTGTAAAGCAATTGGGGGAGAGGAGGGTGGGGGAGGAGAGGAGGCGGTGGAGAGGGGGAGGGTGTAGGTGGATGGGAGGGGGAGGAGGGCGGTGAGATGGAGGGGTATCGGGAGGGAGGCATCAGAGAGGGAGGGAGGGAGAGGGCAGCGTGGAAGTAGGAGGGCATATGGAGAGGGAAGGGGGAAGAGGGTAGGGAGGGGGGAGAGCGGGCTGAAGGTGGGCGGGGGTAGGGGTGTGTGAAGGCGTAAGGCTGGGGAGGGCGGGGGGCGCACTACTCCTGAGTTATCCTCTGGAAGGGACGGAGGATGAGGGGGGGAGGGGGTATGAGGGCTTGAGGAGGTCGAAAGGGGGGAGAGGTTTGAGGGGGGGGGATGGAGGGGGGGAAAATGGGGAGGGAGGGAGGGAGGGAGGGAGGGGAGTATGGGAAGCGTAGAATGTTAAGTATTATGACCTTAAATGTGAAAGGGCTGCAAACACGACAGAAACGCCAGTTGGTGGGGAGAGAGGGTAAAAGAATGGGGGCTGATATTCTGTGTATACAAGAAACGCATTTGAAGGTGGGGCAAGAATACTTGTTGGCATCTAGGCAATTCCCCAAGGTAGTATTGGCTGGCCAGAGATTAAATTCTAGGAAAGGGGGGGTGGGCATTTTGGTGGGGGGGGAGTACCACACCATGGTGAAGGAAGTTTAGACGGGGGAAAGGAGGGAGATGGGTGGGGGTATTATTGCAAATTGAGGAGGAGGAGGTCTGGGTGATCAGTATGTATGGTCCTAATGAGAAGCAGGGGGAGATGTACGAACAACTCTTGAAGGAATTGGAAGGACTGGGGAGTACTCCAATAATCATGGGGGGGGGATTTTAATTTAACGTGTAACTCTAGGATTGATACAAGTGGGGGGGAGGAGGAAGGGGGGATAGACGAAGCCTACATGCGATGCGAGAGCGCCTGGGCTTGGTGGATATGTGGAGAAGTTGGCATCCGGGGGAATGGAAATATACTTACTACTCACCCGTGCATAGCTCTTATAGTAGGTTGAACATGATTTGGGGGGGAGGAGTCTGGTTGGACAGAGTACAGGAGGTGGAACATGATCCGATTACGTGGTCCGATCATGCCCCAGTGAGTGCACGCTTTGACATAGGATGGAAAGATGATAGTTTAAAATTCTGGAGACTTAACAATTCTTTGCTGGAGGAGGAGAAACATGTGGAGAAGCTTAAGGCTCATATAAAGGACTATCTCCAGCTAAATGATACGGGGGAGGTGTCTATGAGGGTGCTATGGGACGGTTTAAAGGCGGTGATTAGAGGACAGCTAGTTGGGTTGGGGGCGCGGGTAAAGCGTGAAAAAGGGGCCAAGGAATGTGACTTATTGCAACAGCTGCGGCGATTAGAGGGGGTGCATCAGAGGGTGGCAGACCCAGGAACCCTGACGGAGATACAAAGGGTGAGAGGGGAGTTGAGTAAATTGCGGGCCCAAGAGATAGCATTCCAACTGGCAGTCTTGAAGCAGGCGCATTTCGAAGGTGGGAACAGGGCATGGAGGGTGTTAGCCAGTCGCTTGAAGGGGCGGAGGCAAGCAGGGCATGTTGTGGGCATTAGGAGCAATAAAGGTGAGTGGGTCCAAAATTCCAAGGGAATTAGGGGGGTGTTTCGGGAGTACTATAGGACTCTGTATGAAAGTGAACTGGAGGTGGGAGAGAGGGACACTGCGGAATTTCTGGAGGAATGTGGTCTGGCACAGGTGACGGAGGAGGAACGGGAGCATCTTGGGCGGGAGATTCAGGAGGAGGAGGTGAGGAAGGCTATAAACATGTTGAAACTGGGAAAGGCGCCAGGGCTGGATGGATACACGGCAAAATTTTATAAGGTTATGTCGGAACAGATTACGCCCATATTCACCAAAGTAGTCAATCGGGTGCTTCAGGGGGAGGGCCTCCCGCACACAATGGCAGAGGCCGGCATAACGGTTTTGCCGAAACCAGGCAAGGATAAGGGGGTTTGTGGTTCATACAGGCCCATTTCTTTAATAAATCTGGATGCAAAGCTATTGGCAAAAATCTTGGCCAACCGTTTCCAGGATATAGTGCCGCACTTGATCCACCCGGACCAGACGGGCTTTGTGAAGGGGCGTCAGGGTAGCGATAATGTGCAAAAGATTTTGAATATCATGTGGAAACTTCAGCGGACTAAAGAAGAGGCCGTGCTAATCACCGTAGATGCGGAAAAGGCTTTTGACCGGGTGGAGTGGTCTTTCATGTTTCAAGTTTTGGAGAAAATGGGGTTTGGCGGGACGTATGTCAGTTGGCTCAGAGCTCTATATCGGGGCCCGAGCGCTCGGGTTCGGGTTAACGGGGGATATTCGGAGAGTTTTGAGCTACATAGAGGCACCAGACAGGGCTGCCCGCTGTCACCCTTGCTGTTTGCCTTGGCTATAGAGCCGTTGGTGGCATATATTAGGCGAACGGGGGACATTAAGGGAGTACAGATAGGTGGGCGGGAGGAAAAGATTGGACTCTTTGCAGATGATGTTGTCTTTACCCTGGCGCAACCGCTTACGACGCTACCAGTGCTAATGACGGCTATACAACGGTACAGCCGCTTAGCGGGTTATAAAATTAATCAAGGGAAAACAGAACTGCTGGGCTTCAATCTGGCGCCCAGGGTGGAAGAGAGCCTGCGGCATCATTTTAAATTTAAGTGGGTGGAGGGGAGTTTCAGGTACCTGGGGATCCAGCTGGGGACCCCTCTCATTAAGATTAAGCAATGGAACTATCAGGGGCTGGTCGAGAATATAAGGCTGGACTTATCACGGTGGAGGGGGCTATATTTGTCTTGGATGGGGCGTATTGCAGTAGTAAAAATGAATGTTCTTCCAAGGTTGCTGTTTGTTTATATGTCATTGCCGTATCGGTTGGTCCGAAAGGAAATAGCTATGATGCAAAATTTGTTGCTGCAATTTATTTGGGATGGAAAGAGACCAAAAGTAGCCAGGGCGACCATGTATAGGCCTAAAACGGAGGGGGGGTTGGGGGTTCCATCTTTGCTCCGGTATTATGAGGTGGCGCAACTTCGGGCCCTATTTGCCTGGAAGGAGGGGGTGGAGAGGCCTGGGTGGGTGGGGATGGAGGGGGAGGCGGGTACTGTAGAGGGAGCCTGGATTTGGGATCCGGGGGGGGGGGAGGGAAGAGGCTGGGAGAAGAGAATCCCTACAGAGAACTTACCAGACAGGTTTGGATGAAATGGAAGGGGTACCTGTTAGGGGGGAAGCAGTATTCTCGAGAAACTCCAATTCCGATAGTAATGAAGGGTAGGATGAGGGAGGAGGCAGGGGTCTTTAGCAGATGGGGATAGAAAGGGTTACGGACGTTGGGACAATTGGTGGGGGAGGGGGGAGGATTAGAGGCTTTGAGGAGATGCAGCAGAAATATTGCTTGGAGAGACATGATAGATATGCTTATGTTAGTTTGTGGTATTGGCTTCAGAGGAAGGAGGTGAAGCGAGACTGGACGGCGAAACCTGCGCCCTTTGAGGAGATGATGGGGGGTACTGGGATGCCCACTAGGACTATATCGAAGCTATACAAACTCCTGGGGGAATTCGAGCAAGGGGCCATACGGGGCCAGAGGCAGTGGGAGGACGACCTGGGGGGGCAATGGGACGGTGAGAGGTGGGATAGAATCTATATCAGAACTCATAAATTAGCACCGGGTACGGCAATGCTGGAAAACAGCTATAAGCTAAGGCTTAGAATGTATTGGACCCCGGTGTGGCTACACGCTTTATACCCTGCTAGTTCCGATCGGTGCTGGAAGGGGTGTGGGGCCAGAGGAGACTTGCTGCATATGGTGTGGGGCTGTCCGGTAGTTCAGGAATATTGGAGTGGGGTGGAAAGACTCACGGAAGACATCACAGGGGTGAAGACCGGCTTTACTCCTAGTATGGTGATATTGAATGAAGGGGGGACAGGAGAAGGCGGGAGGGACAAGGGGAGACTACAGGGGTATTGTGTAATTGCAGGGCGGATGAGTCTTCTCCGCTGGTGGAAGAAGCCGGATGTTCCCCCCTTAGCGGAGGTAGTGGGGCGAATGGAGCAGCTTTGGGGGTACTGTGCAATAGAAGCCCATCAAAAACATACTGTTTCGCGATATAATAAGGTGTGGGAAAGATATGAACACTGGAGGGCAGAGAGGGGGGGGGAATCTAGAGGAATGAGGGTGGGGGGTAGGAGTGCTTTGTACACCGAAAGGGGTAGGGCTAGAAGGCTTATATTCTGCCCCATCCTATTCCATTGAAGGGGTCCTGGGCGGGGTGCTCACATATTGTCCACAGGGTTGATAAGGCCTTTACTGGTAGATCATGGCCAGTGTACAATTGAGGGGTATGCGGACAGGAGACCTCACCAACTGGAGGTCTGGGTGGAGGACGGGTCTTGCAGCATATAGATGGAGGGTTGGGGGATGGGCAGAGGTGGGGGGGTAGTACGGTGTAAGGGGGGGGTGAGGGGGGGAAGTGGGGAATTTGCGGTCATTATGTTGTGGTTTTATAATGGAAAAATTTCTGCTTGGGGCGCGGGCGTGAGGTTAGTAGAATGTGGGAGGATGGGTGGGGGGCGTGGAGAATTTATGATTGGGCCAATGTGAAGTATTATAAGCGGGGTTAAATTATATATTGTATAAGCTGTGTAAAAGGTACAAGGGGGGGGGTTTGGGTTAAATGGAAAACATACGGGGAAGCGCTAGGTGCAGGGGCCTTCCCAATGGCTAATGTGATTGATGTTCAAAATGTATATTGGATATATGTGGGGGGGTTCATGGTTTATGTTGTGCATTGTATGCTGTGTTGGGTGCTAATAAAAAATTTTAAACATAAAAAAAAAAAAAACTTAACTGAGGAGAGGCAGTTGGGAAAGGCGGGAAGGCAGCACGCAGGCGTGCTGGGATGCTTCCAAAGGCTCTTGATTGGACACTGGGAAGCGTTCCCGCGCAGACTCCGTCGGTACCGACATACCCATATGTGAAGACTTATTCCTGCTGTTCCCAGAGATCACCTGTTACAGGTAAGTAACTGTGCTTTACAGGTGAGTAACTACGCTTTTTGCACCACTGGGGCTCGCCTTGATTTGCATCTCATGGCAACTTGCTCCATTGCCAAAGTGTGCCACTTCTTTCACCACACGGAGATGAGTTCTGAGGACGCTGACACATCGGCTCAGTCTTGGTCGTCAGCACCTGCTGTATGTGTTTCCTCTGTGGCCTTTCATGGGGCGAGTGATTCAGCATAGAGAGCACTACCCAGGAAGCATTATTTGGGTGGTGCTGGATTGGCTGAGGAGAGCATGGTTTGGAGATCTGATGTAGCTCCTGCAAGCGCCATGTCTTCATTTGCCCCCACCTCAGGGCCTTTTGCGTCAGAGACTGATGTTCCTGGAAGACCTGGCTCCTTTCTCGCTTACAGTTTGGCTCTTGAAAGAAGATGGCTAGTGTGTAAGTGCTACTCTGGCGATGCTTCCCACTCTGTTTAGAGCCCAGAGGTGGTCTGCCAACCTGGCATACATGTGAGTCTTTGAGCAATGGGGTGGCCAAGGTGCCATGTCTGTTGGCTTTTCTGCAGGATTATCTGGAGAAGGACCTTGTTCTTAGCTCCCTGAAGGTTCAGGTGGCAGCATAAGAACATAAGACATGCCATACTGGGTCAGACCGAGGTCCATCAAGCCCAGTATCCTGTTTCCAACAGTGGCCAATCTAGGTCATACGTACCTTGCAATATCCCCAAAAGACACAGGTTCCACAATGCTTGTACTGGGTCAAGCATTGATATCCTGGGTCCCTTTTTAATAGTGGTTTATGGACCTTTCCTCCAGGAACTTGTCCAAACCTTTTTTAAACCCAGCTATACTAACAGCCCTTACTACATCCTCCGGTAACAGATTCCAGAGTTTGATTACACGTTGAGTAAAAAAATATTTTCTCTTATTTGTCTTAAATAGTTTACCCTGTAGCTTCATTACATGTCCCCTAGTCTTTCTATACTGTGATAGCGTAAACAATTGATCCACGTTTATCCGTTTCACTCCATTCATTAATTTATAGACCTCTATCATATCTCCCCTCAGCCGTCTCTTCTCCAGGCTAAAGAGCCCTAACCTTCTTAGCCTCTCTTCATAGGAGTAGCCTTCCATCCCCTTCACCAATTTGGTGGCTCTTCTCTGTACTTTTTCTAATAACGCTATGTCCTTTTTAAGATACGGTGACCAGAATTGCACACAATATTCAAGGTGCGGTCGTACCATGAAGCGATACAGAGGCATTATAACATCCTTTGTTTTATTCTCCATCCCTTTCCTTATGATACCTAGCATTCTATTTGCTTTCTTGGCCGCCGCTGCACACTGGGCGGAGGGTTTTAACATGTTATCCACGATGACTCCTAAATCTTTTTCCTGGGTGGTGGTTTCTAATGTGGAGCCTTGCATCGTGTAACTGTAGTGTGGGTTGTTCTTTCCTAGGTGCATAACTTTGCACTTGTCCACATTAAATTTCATCTGCCATTTGGATGCCCAGTCTTCCAATTTATCCAGATCCTCCTGCAGTTTTCCACAATCCTCTTGGGTTTTAACAACTTTAAACAGTTTTGTGTCATCTGCAAATTTGATAACCTCACTAGTTATTCCCTTTTCCAGGTCATTTATGAATATGTCAAAAAGCAGCGGACCCAGTACAGATCCCTGGGGTACTCCACTATTCACCTTTTCCCATTGGGAATATTGGCCATTTAGCCCTACCCTCTGCTTTCTATCTTTTTTTTTTTTTTTTTTTTATTGAAAGACTTCCAAAGAATACAAAAATACAGTAACCGCCAGGATCCTCAAAAAAGAAGGATGCAACAGTAACAGTACAACATCAGGTCACAACAGCAACCTACAATATGTCTTCATTTTTATACGTTTATAATGAAGAAACCTGGACCCCCCCCCCCCACAACCTCCCTACCCCCCCCCCATGTCATCCCGAACCCGGGACCCCCCACCCCCACCTCCCAACCCCCCCATCTATGACTTGTGGAGGTCAGAGCTCGGGACAGAGGTGAGCGTGAGAACACAGAGAAGGGGCCAACCGCCGAAGAGGTCGGTGTAGTATCCCCGTTTATCCTGGACTATCACGCACCATAACGCGACACAAAGGGCGCCCATACCAATTCAAAACGAGCCAGGCGCATTCTGCCAACCGCTACCCCTCGTTCCATAGAGTATGTATCCCACATGCGTTCCAGCCAGACCTGGAAAGAGGGGGCCAAAGCTTGCTTCCAGGACGCTGCCAGGGATAGCCGAGCCGCATTCCATCCGTGCCGGAGTAAGGCAAGTTGCAGAGCCCGGCCGCCCGGCACATGGGCCCCAAAAAGGAAAATCCCCGGATCCCAGGGGATACTCAGTCCCAAAAGCATCTGCAGCCGGAACTGTACACCTTTCCAAAAAGAGCGAATGCGGGGGCACGCCCACCAAATGTGTCCCAGGGTACCCCGCTGCCCACAGTTACGCCAACAGAGGTCCCCAGCCCCGGGATACATACGAGCGATCCGCGCTGGAGTCATATACCAACGATACAGCAATTTATAGTTCGTTTCTCGGGCATTAGTCGCAACCGAGCTCTGCCACAGGCGCTTTTTCCACTGTCTCCCACTGCTGATCAGTATAGGAGAGACCCAGGTCAGAGCTCCAGAGCACCCTATGCCGTGTGGGGCACTTCTGGGCCCCCTGCAAATGGGCATATAGGGTCGCCACAAGACCCCTAGTAGTAGTACACCCCTCACAGTAGCGCTCCAGGTCTGTCAGGTTTCGAGCAACGTGGGGTCGAACGGACCTAGAATTGACCCAATGCGTCACCTGCAGGTATTGGTAGAGATGCCCCGCCGGAAGATCAAATTCGGCCTGTAGGGCATGAAAGGGTTGCAACCGACCATCTGCAAAAAATTGACCGACCCGGCTGAGACCAAGGTGTCCCCATTGCCGAAAAGCTACATCACTTAAACCCGGTGGGAAGGAGGTGTTATCAACTATAGGGGCTAAAGGGGATATGTCCACATCACGTGATCGAAAATGTTGATCCCAGCAACGGAGGGTATGAGAAACGTAAGGGTTACTAGTGCACTTGCCACGGCGGAGTCGTGGTCCAAGCCACAGCCAGTCCCCCAACCCCGCTCCCCCCACCAGACTCATTTCCATCTGCACCCATCGCTTAGTGCTATCGGCAATCATCCATTCCACCCCCGCCCGACACTGCGCTGCCGCATAGTACCAAGATAAATTGGGCATTCCCATACCGCCAGTACGCGTACGGGCAAAGAGAACCTGCCGTGCTAGGCGCGGGCGACGATAGTGCCACACAAACTTCATGAGTAACTTTTGCCAGGCCGCCAAAGTAGCTCGCGGGATAGGGATCGGGAGAACCTGAAAGAAGTAAAGGAAACGTGGGACAACCACCATCTTGACAACAGCTATACGTCCAAACCAGGAGAGGAGTAGGCCGTTCCAGACCTCCAAGTCCCGCCGGACCTGACGAAGCAAGGGATCATAGTTAGCTTTGAAAAGATCCGCCCGTTCCACAGTCAAATTCACCCCTAAATATCTTAGAGTGCCAGGCACCCAGCGGAGAGGGTAAGCCTCTCGAAGCTCCGCACAAACCGCCCCAGGGACCCCAACATTCAAGATCTCCGATTTAGCATAATTGATTTTAAAGCCGGAGACCCGAGAGAAATCCGCGAACAGCTGCATCGCGATGGGGAGAGAAGCAGACGGATTCACCAAGGATAAAATGATGTCATCCGCAAAGAGCGCGATCCGGTATTCCGCGGAACCAATGCGGACCCCTCGCAATCCCGGGTGATCTCGAAAGCTCTGGGCCAGGGGTTCCATCGCTAAGGCGAAAAGCAGGGGGGACAGAGGGCAACCCTGACGTGTACCTCTCTCCAAAAAGAAATGCCGCGAGTGTCCCCCATTAATCCGAACGCACGCCCGGGGCTGCTGGTAGAGGCTACGAACCCAGCCAATATAGTTAGGGCCAAAGCCCATTAGCTCCAGAACACACCATAAATATTCCCAATCCACCCGGTCGAAGGCTTTTTCAGCGTCAATGCCCACTAGCAACGTTGGTTGCGGGTCCCGCTGGGCCACATGAATAACTTGTAACATACGCCGGATGTTGTCCGCGGCCTGACGACCCGGCACAAAGCCAACCTGGTCAGGATGAACCAAGCCCGGAAGAACCCGATTCAAACGTGCAGCCAGCACCGAAGCATAAATTTTTACGTCGACGTTTAACAAGGAGATGGGGCGGTACGACGCCGCATCATGCAGGGGTTTGCCGGGCTTGGGTATCATCACGACCAATGCCTCACGCTGGGACGGTGGAAGGGAGGCTGCCCCCAAGACCTCATTAAACAGACAGGTCAGGGATGGTGCCAGGTGCGTTCGGAACTTTTTATAGTATTCCGCCGGAAATCCATCACTACCCGGCGCGCTGCCAGTTTTCAAATGCCGGATTGCATTTTCCACCTCATCAATCGTAAATTCTGAGTCCAACTGAGCCCGGTCAGAATCAGACAGACGCGGTAGGGCGGTCCCCTGAAGATAATCCTTCAAGTGGTCCCTACCAGAGGGCTCAGCTTTGTAGAGCCGCTCCAAGTAATCGGCAAAAAGCTCACGAATCTCCCGGGAGAGGACCCTCCTCTGTCCTCCTGCATCACGTAATTCACGGACCACTCTCGAGGATTGTTGTTGACGCAAGCGCAAAGCCAAAAGGCGGCCAGTTTTGTTCCCATGTTCGTAGAAAGTTTGCCTTAGTTTCCGGCGCTTATTATCTAGTTCTCTCTGCATACATGCATCTAAATTCGCTCGGACTGTCCGCCACTGACGTAGGACCTGCCGCGACCCGGTTCGAGCGTGCTCCAAGCCTAGGCGAGCGGATTCCCGCACCAGATGGTCATGTTCACGCGTCCAAAGTCTGCGTGTGCGAGTTGCCTCAGCCAGAAGTTGACCGCGGGCTGTGGCCTTATAAGCATCCCACACCGTGGGAAGGGGAACCTCCCCCGTATCATTAAGTTCAAAGAATTCCTGAATAAAGTGGGCATGGTCCTGTACAGCACCCTGCCGCCGTAGGAACCTCACGTCTAAACGCCAGAGAGGGCGAGACTCACTACACATGCCGTCCGGGAGGGAAAGCCAGCACGGGGCGTGGTCTGACCAGGTTAGCGCTCCGAGTCCAGCCTGTACTCTCCCGTCCATCAGGCGCTGGTCCAGTAGAAAATAATCAATGCGAGTATGGACCTGATGGACCGGGGAGTAGTAAGTATAACCTCTCTCTCCCGCATGGGCATCTCTCCATACATCCCGCAGGCCTAAGTCGGACATTAAGCGTTGAAGGGCTCTGGCCGATCCCCCCATTCCCCCCCCAGCACGACCCGTGGAATCCAAATGGGGTACCAGAGGCGTATTACAGTCCCCACCCAAAACAATAGGGCCTTTTGCAAAATCCGCCAGTAGGGCTTTCAAGCGTGTAAAAAAGGGCCCCTGATTCGTGTTTGGGGCATAGATATTGGCTAAGGTTAGCAAGCATCCGTCTAAGCGAACATTCAAGAAAAGCCACCTCCCCAGGGTGTCTCGCTTTATCTCATCGATCTGCAAGGAGAGGCTCTGATGGAAGAGCAGAGCCACTCCCCGCTTCTTCCGGCCCTGCGAATCGGAGGCCACTCGCACTTCATTATATGGGGAACGCCTTAGCCACCCCTGCTTGGAGTTCTGAAGGTGGGTTTCCTGCAGATAAACAATGTCCCCTTGTAAAGTGCGCAATTCTGAGAACAGCAGGGACCGCTTCCGTGGGGAGTTAAGACCCTTAACATTAAAAGAGACAAAGCGCACCATTAAGAAATACGACCTAGCCCCGCACCACCGCTAGACACCCGAAAGGTCCCAAGGGGGGCTCGCCCAGACGAGTCCAGGAAATTAGTTAGCCAAGCCCACCCAATCCACCCGCTAAGAACAAAAGCCATAGACCCTCCACCCCTGCCCGAGATTACCCCCCAGATCCATGTTGAAAAGCCCCCCTCCCACCCATCTCCCCCCCCCTTCCCGTCAATACCACCTGCCTGTCTAAGTTAATACAGGACACGGTAAATTGACCACAAACCCCGTACCCCCCAAAATCCCCCAAAAGAGAAAGCTCAACCTAAATATAGAAAAACATTCCCCCCATCGCTCCCCACCCATCCCGGACCATCAGTCCCATCATGCCCCCCCATCAAAACAGTAACAGCAATAAAACATTTGCAGTTCAACCGTCGCCTCCCATGGATAATGGAGTGGGAACCCCAAGGTGATCCCTACCACCAGTTGCCCAGAAAAGGAAAATCCAAGGGACCCACTGGGCAAGGCTCCTGTAAAAAATAAATAAATAAAAATAAGTGAGAGGAGCTCTGCAGATCCACAAGAGTGTCAAGTGGACTTGCCTACCCTGTGCCACTTGGAATGTTGGGGCTTGGGAGGCGGCGGATGAGGCTGGGCATTATCATCAACTAGTCCCGCTTGGCGAAGAGCTCGCCAAGCCTCAGAGTAGTCCTTTGCAGAAATCTTTTTGTTACCCAGAAGGAAGTTCATCCGAAATGGGAAGGACCAAGAATAGCGAATCCCCTTGTTGTTCAGGACCGCCGTGACTGGTTTCATCTCTCTCCGACGCGCCAAAGTGAACGCCGAGAGGTCTTGATAAATGGACACTGTCGCGTCCTGGAAGCGGACCATCTTCTTCTCCCGGCCTCGACGTATAAGAAGCTCAGCATCGGTATAGCGGAGAAATCTTGCAATGACATCTCGTGGCTGGTTGTTAGGAGGTTTTCCCAAGGCGCGGTGAACCCGCTCAATTTCCATTCCAGAAGCGTGCGTGGTAAGCTCCTCCGCCGACAGCAACTCCGCTATCAGCAGCTTAAGCACAGACGGCAGGTCCTCCCCGCCCCCCTCCGCCTCTGGAATTCCACGAAAACGCACATTGTTGCGGCGGGAGCGGTTTTCAATGTCATCAATTTTATAGGTCAGCTCCATGGCCTGCGCACGCTGTCTATCGAGAGCACATTGTAAGTCCATCAGAGTCCCATCATGGTCAACCACCTTGGCCTCCACGTCCTCCACTCGGGCTCCCAGTTCTGTAACGTCGGACCGGAGGTCTGCGACATCTTTCATCAGTTCTTCCCGTAGCATGCGGAATTCGTTGGCTAGCTCTGCGAAGCCCTTACGGAACTCTTGTTTGATTTGAGCCGAGGTGAGAGGCTTATGAGGGTCCAGTTCCTCTTCACTTACAGTCTCATCGTCAGAACCCGTTGGAGGAGAGTGGCCGCGTGGACTGCTTGAGGCTCCGGACTTACTTTGCAGTCTCTGGGAGGAGCGCATCCCCTCCCGAGTCTCAGAAGTTTTGGTTTTAGCAGCCATCTCGCAGAGCCGCCGGGATCACACAGTGTCAGGAGAAAAGTAGAGTCAATGCCAGCAACAGTGAGAGCACCAATAAGGTGATGGCGTTCAAGGTCCCACCAGCCCGGCGAGTGTCCACCAGTTCACAGTGTCAGGAGAGGCTGACAAACAATATCAGCAAAGCGGGGGGCCCTGGCGAGACAGTAGGACAGGGAGTGGTAAACTGCCTCCGTCCCCCCAGAAGAACAGCCTGACACTGATGAGAGCTAGAGAGCGATGTAAGGCAGTGGGAGGCTGAGCAGCAGGGGCCCGCAATGATGGATTCTGTAGCTTCAATGAGTGGCCAGATGTCAAAGAGGCCACTTGTGCAGGGCACCCAGAGTAGTTTCAGGAGGGCGAAGGCCTTGGCTGCACACTGGGCCGGCAGGGAAAAGGAGACCTGATGGCCAGCTGCGATCGCAGATCAAAAGCTGTGCAGGGGAGGAAGCAACATTCAAACTCACCCCCCTTTGGATGATCCGTATTGGAGAGGAAGACCGGTGAGTGCCAGTAGTTGCCGCGACAGCCGCCGCGTGGTTTCCACGTGGTCCCGGCTCTCTCCCGCAGGTCTGCAGCACTAACACCGAGCGCCACACGCTGAAGAGTGTGTGCCTCCTTTTATGCCACGGACCGCTGCTTGATCCGCAAGTGGGAAAGAAGGGCCCAGTCTGTCAGCCCCGCGGATGTCCACCCGGCGATTTTCAGCTGTGTCGGGAGCAGCAGCCGGCGGCAAGGTCAATCAGGCGCGAGGCCGGAGGCAAAAAAGAAAACAGTGTCCGGCAGGCCGCGCTGGGACAAGACACTCGTCGGTCCTTGGCTGCAAGTGGATCGCTGAACAGGGCCCCCAGGGGGATCGCTGGCTTGCGCTGGTCCAGGAGAGGTACAGGAGGGGGGCGAAATGCTACTGTTAGCGTGTGTTAGCGAAAAAAGAGGGGTTGAGGGGACGGAGCTCTAGTTGAGTGCGGCCATCTTGCAGCGGGCTCACGAGCGCCCCCCTGCTTTCTATCTTTTAACCAGTTCCCGATCCACAATAGTACACTGCCTCCTATCCCATGACTTTTTAGCTTCGCCAAAAGTCTCTGATGGGGGACTTTGTCAAAAGCTTTCTGAAAGTCCAGATACACTATATCAACCGACTCACCTTTGTCTACCTGTTTATGCACACCTTCAAAAAACATATCAGATTAGTAAGACAAGATCTTCCTTGTCTAAAGCCATGTTGGCTGTCTCCCATTAGGCCATGACTATCTACATGCTGTGTAATTTTGTTCTTTATGATGGTTTCTACCATTTTCCCTGGTACTGACGTCAGGCTCACCGGTCTGTAATTTCCTGGGTCACCCCTGGAACCCTTTTTAAAAATTGGTGTTACGTTGGCGACCCTCCAATCTTCAGGTATTACAGATGATTTTAATGAAAGTTCACAGATTACCAATAGCAGGTCTGCAATCTCATATTTCAGTTCTTTCAACACTCTGGGATGTATACCATCCGGTCCAGGTGATTTGCTACTATTCAGTTTATCAAATAGTTGTAATATATCTTCCCGGTGTAGCGATATTTCTCTCAATTCCTTTGCAGTATCACCTTTAAATACCACTTCAGTCTTGGGTAACATCCCTACATCTTCCTCAGTAAAGACCGAAGCAAAGAATTCATTCAGTCTCTCTGCTATAGCCTTGTTTCCTCTTACTGCCCCTTTTACCCCTCTATCATCTAATGGTCCAATTGACTCTCTCACAGGCCTTTTGCTACGAATGTACTTGAAAAAGTCTTTATTTTGTGTTTTTGCTTCCGTAGCAAGTTTCTTCTCAAATTCCCGCTTTGCCTGCCTTATCAATGCTTTGCATTTACCTTGCCAGTGCTTGTGCTGTTTCCAGTTTTCATCATTTGGCTCTTTTTTGCATTTCCTGAAGGTTGCTTTTTTGGCAGCAACAGCCTCTCTGACCTCACCTTTAAACCATGCTGGCAGTTTTTTGGACTTTCTTCCACTTTTCCTAATGCGTGGAATACAGCTGGTCTGGGCTTCGAGGATAGTATTAAATAACACCCAAGCTTGCTGTAAGTCTTTAACCTTTGGAACCGCTCCTTTTAGTTTTTTCCTAACTATATTCCTCATTCTATCATAGTCTCCCTTTTGAAAGTTAAAAGGTAGTACTGTGGATGCCTTTACTATCTGTCCTCCACTAATTAAATCAAACACGATCATATTATGATCACTATTGCCAAGTGGTCCCAACACCCTTATTTCTTGCACCAGATCTGGCGTTCCACTAAGGACTAGGTCCAGTATGGCTTCCCCTCTGGTCGGTTCATGAACCAGCTGCTCCAAGAAGCAGTCTAGAAACTTTATCTCTTTAGCTTGTCCTGCTGTGACACTGACCCAGTCGATACCGGGGTAATTGAAATCACCCATTATTACTACTCTGTTGTGACTTTTGTTAGCTTCCTTGATTTCTTTGAGCATTTCATCATCCATTTGTTCATTCTGGCCAGGCGGTCGATAGTATACTCCAACTGCCATCACCTTCCCCTTCATAAATGGAATTTCAATCCATAGAGATTCTACAGCAAAATTTGTTCCCTGCAAAACTTTAATCCTTTCTGACTCAATGCCCTCTCTAACATAGATCGCAACCCCTCCACCAATTTGATCAGCTCTATCATTACGATATAGTGTGTATCCAGGTATCACAGTGTCCCACTGGTTATCCTCCTTCCACCATGTCTCTGAGAGTGCAATCATATCTAACCTCTCATTTAGTGCTATATATTCTAACTCTCCCATCTTATTGTTTAGACTTCTAGCATTGGCATACAAGCATTTTAGAGACTGTATTTTATTCATATTAATCTGGCTATTGGTAGGCAGGGGTAATTTGGAATCTTTATGCTCTGTCTGCTCCTTACTCAAGGGCATTTGGGCTACTATACTCCCTTTTGGAACCTCACTGCTTTTGGTAGTATCCTTCAAGGATACCTTTGTCCGAACCATGCACTCCTGGGTGACTGTCGGCTTTTCCCTAATTTCTAGTTTAAAAGCTTCTCTATCTCTTTTTTAAAGGTTAATGCCAGCAGTCTGGTCCCATCCTGATTAAGGTGAAGCCCATCCCTTCGGAAGAGCCCCCCCCCTTTCCCCAGAATGTTCCCCAGTTCCTAACAAATCCAAAACCCTCATCCTTGCACCATTGTCTCATCCACGCATTGAGACTCCGGAGCTCTGCCTGTCTTTTGGGTCCTGCACGTGGAACAGGAAGCATTTCGGAGAACACTATCCTGGAAGTTCTGGATTTCAGCTTCCTACCTAAAAGCTTAAATTTAGCCTCCAGAACTTCCCTACCACATTTTCCTATGTCATTGGTACCAACATGTACCAAGACAGCAGACTCCTCCCCAGCACTATCTATGATCCTATCTAGGCGGTGCGTGAGGTCCGCTACCTTCGCACCAGGCAGGCATGTTACCAGGCGATCCTCACGTCCACCAGCCACCCAGCTATCTACATTCCTAATGATTGAATCACCAACTATAACAGCTGTCCTAACCCTCCCCTCATGGGGACATGGCCCTGGAGAAACGTCCTCGGTGCGAGAGGGTTTTACATCACCTGGAGGACAGGTCCTAGTTACAGGATCACTTCCTGCCACACCAGGGTGATGTTCTTCTGTCACGTGACCTCTCTCCTCCATGGCAACAGGGATGCTGCCAGACTGGAGGTGGGACTTCAGGACTATATCCCTGTAGGTCTCGTCCATGTACTTCTCTGTCTTTCTTATGTCTTCCAGGTCTGCTACTCTAGCCTCTAGAGAACGGACTCGTTCCCTGAGAGCAAAGAGTTCTTTGCACTTAGTGCATACGTAAGACCTCTCACCAACTGGGAGAAAATCATACATGACACTCAATGCAAAAGACCGGAGAACCCCCATCACGTTGCTGGACTTCTGTCTGCATCTTAGTTTAAAGCTTGTGTTTAGGTCTTTTAAATTTTGTATATAATAAGGATTGGTGTGGATGCTTATACCAATAAAAGTGTATCTAATACCCCTAATACACCTTGTGTACCTGAAGCTTAAGTAATTAATCTCAGGTCCTCTGTGTATGACTGATTTGGATAACGAGCTGCACCTGAGAGCAGCCCCTTTCCTCTAAGATGTGCAAGTACCTATAAAACTACAATTACCCCAGGGGTGGGTGGGTGCTGGGGAGGGAGGGAGGGAGATAAGTCCTATTAAAGAGGGCAGTTACAAGGTACCCTGTCCTGAACCCTCAGCAGGGGGGAAGGGGGTACCACACAAAGCCCAGTTAGTTGAGAGAGGCAAGGTAAGTTATAGCTGAGAAGGCTGAACTAGCACACCACTAAGACACACAATAAATAATTAAATAAACAGACAAACAATAAATAATTAATAAACAGCTAGAACTCACAGCAAGGTGTCACAGGAGACAAATATCCACTTCTCTAGCAGAGCACTGTAAAAAGCACTGCTCTTCTCAGCTTTAGCCTATTGTGAGGTCCAGTAGCTGGTAAGTGTATAGCCTTACACCCAGATGTTTCAGGCTTTCTTCAGGGGATTCGGTGTCTTTGTCCTTCCTGGGATCTGTGCCTGGTTATCAGGGCCCTGATGTTGGAGCCACTGAAGTGCAGTACTCAAGGATTTGATGCTTACGACGGTCCTCTTGGTTGTGATTTGTTCTGAAAACTGATTTCTGAGCTGCAGCTTCTGTATTGCCTATCTTTTTCTGAGGAAACTGTTTTCATTTGGCCTGAGCCTGCCTTCTTACCTAAGCTGATTTTTTTCCCCTTTCATATGAGCCAGGTGGTTTGCCCATCTTCCTTTTCTAAGGAGCAGTGTTGGGGGAAAGGATAAGGATCTTCACCTTGTGGATGTCTGGAGAGTGCTTCTCCGGTATTTCGAAGTTACAAATTTATTTATTTTATTTAACGGTGTTTTTTATACCGCTTTATTATTTCAATCAAAACGGTTTACATTGTTAAACTTAGTAAACGTACATTAAACAGGGACGTTGATAACTTGGATTTTTCTGAGCAATGGAAGGTTAAGTGACTTGCCCAAGGCCACAAGGAGTGCTAGTGGGAATCAAACCCTGGTCTTTGGGTTCCCAAGCCAGTGCTCTAACCACTAGGCTGCTACTCCACTCCAATTCTTTTTTGTAAGTCCGACCATCTTTTTGAGCTGTCTGTTGGCCTGTGCAAAGGTAACACAGTGGCTAAGTCTACATTAGGGCAATGGATTAAGGCAGCCATTATCTTGGCTTATCTGTTGCGGAACCGGCCGGTTCTGGAGGGTTTGCATGCCCATTCTACCCATGTGTAAGCGTCCTCTTGGACGGAGCAGAGCTCAGTAGCCCCTGCAGACATTTGTCGGGCAGCAATGTGGGCATCACATTTCACATTTGTTAAGTGTTACCACTTGGATGTCCACACTGTGGTGGACACAACCTTTGGCTCTAAGGTTTTGCAAGCTGCTGTTGTCTTCCTGCCTAGTGGATGTGTAGCTTTGGTACGTCCCACTTGTCTGGACTGGTCTAGCAGAATGATATGGAAGGCGACATGTTACTTATCAGATAATGTCCTTTCCTTGAGTCCTCCTAGAATAGTATAGGGCCCGTCCCCTAGAACTGTTTGCTGTGTTCTTCTGCGCCTGTACCCTGGGGTCCACTATGATTTATATACTTGGCTCTGCAGGTCCATATTCTACCGACAGCCTTCTTTTTATGCTTTCCTGTACATAGTTCTGTATTATTTGATTATTCAATGTTGCCCACGTTGAGGTGTTGTGAGACTTGCTATGTTCTCCCATATGCTTTGGGGCGTATACTGAAAAGAGACCTCTGGTAACTGAGGCGGATAGAGGCATGGGAGTGATGTCATTGAAACCTGGACTTTTCATTGGTTCTTTGCCTCCCCCAATCTGCTGATAGGGGAACTTAATCCACTTGTCTGGACTGGTGTAGCAGGACTCGAGGAAAGGACATTATGTGCTAAGTAAAATGTCAGTGTAGCTAGGTTTCAAAAAGGTTTGGGCAAGTTCCTGGAGGAAAAGTCCATGAATCATTGTTAAAGAGGACCACAGAAATCCACTGCTTACCTCAGGATAAGGAACATGAAATCTGTGCACTTTTTTGGAAGCCTGACAGGTACTTAAACCTAGATTGGCCGCTGTTGGAAGCAGGATACTGGACTTGATGGACCTTAGTCTGACCCAGTATGGCATATCTTTAGTTCCCTTATTGAAAATGGGTATAAGATACTGTATCATACTTATTGCACTTTATCACTCATTCTTTTCTCTAAATTTACAGATTTTATTTTCATCCAAAGATAAATTGAATCATAAAATTTTCCAGTTTAATCTTTTTCAATTCCTTTTTTAAATCTTTTAAAATCCTTATTATAATCATCTGAGGGTATCAAAACAAAGATCATTGTTTCTTAAGTATTTTAATTCTATATCAAGTTATTTTCACAATATCTACTATCTTCTTAGAGGTATTAGAAGAATCATGAGGTCCAAGGAGCACTTTTTTGATAAATGGAATGCAATACTCAAGTCGTTATCGTCCAAAAACATCTTGAGTACTGTATTCATCCATAAGCCTCTTGACAGTATTCTAGCAGTGTCCATTGATGTAATTCAGTTCTTACTGTTCTCTTACTTCGTTGTACAACCTTTTGAGAGGGTTTATTTGATTTTATTGAAGTTGATTTTATGGATGGTATGGAGTCATACATCATTGACACTGACATTTAGTGATTGTTGCATTTTTGTCTGTCTGTTCCCTTGTATTGTGTGGACCAGTACATCTTTTGTTTGGTGTTCAATAGATGTGCAGGGTAGGGGAACCTGAATTTCATCTGTCTTGAACTTGAGGTTGACCAATAAAACATCTTTGTGGCACTCAAGTCACAGGTCAAATCATAATGGACCAGCAAAGCAGTTCAGACACCATAAGGGTTTGCAATGCTTCATGAAAGGGCTTAGAGTAAAAAGTGTTTTTAAGGCACATTTAATTTTAAATAGGTTGGCAGCAGGCTAAGACTGAATTGCCGACTAATTGTGTTATGTAATGTCTATTGATCATATATGTTATGAAATTTTTCAGTAAAAACAAACATGCTGATGCAGAAAGCCGGCACTGAAGTCATGCACTATTATCTGTGTACATGGTTTCATAGCACACAGCGCGAGACTTCAGCGTGGGTATGCAGCAAAAAGCATGCATGGAAATGAGTTGTGCCAAAAACTTTGGCATAAAGTTGAAAGGGAAGCCATTGCATGCGCAAAGAGACGTGCTATAAGTGGCTGTGTGCGCATGCATGTAAATGTTAAATGCTCACGTAATGTGCACAGGATGTGCAGGTTCTTTTGGCATTCAGCCCATAATCAGCACTTTTCGCCCAGAAACATTTTCTCATGAAATCACAACAGAGATCTAACAGTAAATGGAGAATGGTATGTCAGTCCAAAAAACACACAAGGATAAGAAGCAAAAAACATTTGTTCTTGAATGCTGAACTTTTGTGCTTATGTTGAAATATATATACAGAAAATTTTCACGTCAAAGCTAACTGTTCACTGTTACATATCCGGAAACAGTCTTTCCTTACACATGCAAGACGTTTGTAATCTCAGACCCGGCATAGAGATATTGGCGCTCCTGCTGGCGTGTGCAGTAGAGGAGTAGCCTAGTAGTTAGAACACTGCCTTGATAACCAAGAGATCAGGGCTCTCAGTTCCTACTAGTACTCCTTGTGGCCTTGGGCAAGTCACTTAACCCTCCATTGCCTTGGAAGAAAGACCTGGTAATTTACTTCCGGTCACACTGCCAAGAAAACCCAGAAACTGCTGTGTACATCTTGTAGCGCTATACAAATGCTCAGTAGTATTTAAATACATGGCGTTGCTGTGTTCACTTCCTTTTCTTTTGCTCTTTATGCATATCAATCTCTTTGCATTTGGTGAGGTGGAACATGTGCCTATAAGTTGCATTATCTGTGCACTAAGAACACACTAGTCTTCCTGCATCGGCCCAAAGGTTTGAAAGAAAAAAGATAAGGAACAAAAAAATCAACTAATGTAGGGGTACAACCAAAGATCTGAGATTATAAATGTATTTTGAAATCCTGCTTGGACGTGTTAACCTGTGCAAAATAAAAGTATGTCTGGGTTAATTTTTTAATTAGTGACTAGTTGAGCACCACCTAAAAATAATTTTAAAGCTTACTTTTCTCTTGTTCGTAATGGCTGTGGCTCATGTTTTATTTACAAATTCAGTTTTGCAGTATGAATATCTTCTGTAATATTTAAGGAAATGTTAAAATTGAGCTTAGGTATGTTTATCAGTGCATTTTGATGATCTAGTATTTGAATTTCTAGGTTACAAACTATGATGGTGTAACTGGTCTGCCACTTATACAGTTATGGAGTATGTTAGGTGATGAGGTATGTATGATTAACAAAACTGCAAAATTTAAACAAAATGCAACAACTGAGAACTCTTTAGGGTTTAAAAGAAAGCAGTGTGGTAATGATTCATCCTAAAGTGAAGGAGTAGCACAGGTAGAGTACTGCTTTTTAGTGAGTATTTGCTGGTATTCTGGAGGGTGGTGCATTTAGCCTGCTCAGTTTAAAAGGGGAGGGAGCCTCAGAGCAATATTGGTGGCAGTGGTAATAAATAGTACAGTATAAATTTCTGGTATGTATCCAGTGCCTATCTTTTTGTCCTGGCAGGTAACATAATGGTAACCTGAATATGGGCCATTACTGAGGGAGTCAGAGCTAAGAGTGAGATGACTCTCCTAATAGAATTGTGGTGTAATACCTTAGAGCAGCGGTTCTCAACCTGTGGGTCACGACCCCCATGGGGGTCGCCACAGGATTTAGCGGGGGTCGCCTCACTCCGCCAAGTTAAAAAAAAAAAAAAAAAAATTAAAAAAAGCGCACAAGTTGCTGCTGCTGCCGAGTCCGCTTCTCTGGGCAGCGGCAAACTCACCACCTCCCTTCTAATGCAGCCGCAGCTCCCTGCCTCTTAGGGAACCGCGGCTGTGCCTGTAAAACCGTTGCGGAGCCTTCCTGTCTCTCGACGGGCTCCATTCAGCATTGTCCCGCCTCCAAAGGAAGTTGTTTACCACTTCCTTTGGAGGCGGGACAATGCTGGTCAAGGGGGAGGGTTGGGATTGGTAATGGGCTGATAAGGGGTTAGGACTGGTAATGGACGGATGGGGGGACTAACATTGGAAATGAGCTGATTGGTGAGGTTGGGACTGGAAATGGGCTGATTAGAGGAGCCCAGTATTGGTAATAGGGTTGAGGGGGACTAGCACTGGAAATGGGCTGATTAGTGGAGGCTAGGACTGGTAATGAGCTGATGGGGTAGGACTGGTATTGGGCTGATTAGGGGAGGCTAGCACTGGTAATGGGGATTGGGGGACTAGCATTGGAAGTGAGCTGATTGGGGGGCTTCGACTGGGAATGGGCTGATTGTGGGGAGGGGAGGATAGAGCTGCTGGCCCTGGAAGAAAACTGGGGGCTAAGGCTACAAATGGGCTGATACGAGGGGATGGGAGAATGGAACTGGAAGGGAGTGGATCTGAGAGGGGCTGCCATGATATTTGTACTAGAAGGAACTGGTCAGTGGGGAAGGAGGGGGACTGGAAGGGAATGGAAACCAGTGGCAGTCATGGGAATGCAAGTTGACATTGGAAGGTACTGGGAGTGAGGACTGGAAAGGGGCTGATAATGGGGAGGGTTACTGGGACTGGAAATAGGCTGATGGAAAGAAGTGAAGAAAACGAAAGAAGAGATAAGAAATGGCAGATGGACCATAGACCACAGCAAGAGAGCTAAGAGAAGACAGGAAAGCAGAAGCCTCATATCGGGACCAGCATGATCAGAGAATAAATTGGTCAGACAACAAAGGTAGAAAAAATAATTTTATTTCATATTAGTGATTTGACTACAAAATCATAATTTTGAAATGAAATATTGTTGTTGGGATTAATTATTGTGGTTTAAATAAGTACATTTTATAAATAAAAACATAATGCAAAGGCCTATAATATATTTCAACAAATGATTACAGCGACAATGCGTTAACGGTAAAGGAAGAGAGACGCATTTTTTTTTATCATTGGGGGTCATCACAAGTTGACCAATGGTAAAAGGGGTCACGGTACAAAAAAGGTTGAGAACCACTGCCTTAGAGGGTTCCGTGTATAGCCAGCAAAAATAAAATGATTAAATATCTATACTTGTGGCAAATGCATACTTTTTCTTTATGTAATGCTGCCTGCTGACTCCGTTTTTAAGAAATAAGAGTTATCCACTTTAAGAATTCTAATCAGTTCTTTTATTCTGAACTATTTCAGAATAATTTGGGTCAGGGAGACCAAATACTATAGCATTAAGTATTGTAACTTTGAAGGCAGAACTTGAATTGATTAAGGAATCACCCAGCTCAAACTCCTTGGTGTCAGTGTTTTGATTTGTCATCACTCTTGGAAGCAGAGCAGGTTTTAACCAGTGTGAAAGCCACTTTGTGCCTGTTCAACCTGGGCCATTCCTGGTCATAGCATAGAGCCTTTATGTATGCTTATTGGGTCTCTTAAACAAGTGTAGTCTCTTCCTGGTTGTGGCAATCAGTAACAATAGAAATGCTTGGGAAAATACAGGTTTCGATGCTTTTGGTGCATACAAACTGTAAACTGGTGGTCAGCATTCCTTTTTTCTAGCAGAATTCATCACGCGTATAGTTACTCTGTGGATATGCAGGATAAGTGCCCACATATGGGTGATGTCACCAATGGAACACCATGAGGGAAACCTCTTCCATCTAGAAGCTTTTGAAGTGGATCCAGTGCACATGTATGTCTTTTCCCCTCATTGCTGCACCTGATCTTCTCAGTTTGTTTTTTCGCTAAGCCCCATGGACCTCTTTCTTTTGCTGTTTGTGCTCTTCACCATTTTCTTCCAATACTTTTGTGAGTTGTAGCGCTTATTCTACGTGGTGGAGTAACCTAGTGGTTAGAGCACTTGCTAACCAAGAGACCAGGGTTTGATTCCTACTAGCACTCCTTATGGCCTTGGGCAAGTCACTTAACCCTCCATTGCATTGGAAGAAAGACCTGTTAATTTACTTACGGTCACACTGCCAAGAAAACACAGAAGCTGATGGGTCACCAGGAGTCGGCATTGACTCAAAGGCGCACATTGCATTTGCAGCACTTATTCAGTTCCCTGCCATTCTCTGCTTTTATCCCTTCTAGTTCACTAACTAGGTTTTTGGGTCATTTGTAAGCTTCCTTGGTTTTTTTTCGTCACATTGCGCTATAGACCGCCTTTAGGTCTCAGGTATTTCAACCATGTCTCTCATTGTTTTTTCCTAATCTTTCAAAATAAGTCACTTTTGATTTTGATGCAGGTATTTTTCTGGACCCAAGGAAGAGATGCAGATAAGGATGCTAGAGAGCTCCCCTCCCCCCCCCCCATATGTCTTCAGTTGGCTTCCAAATTCAAGAAGCTTCATGTTCCACGCCACTCCATGGTAATTGAATCTACACTCAAAGGGGCCAAGAGCTCCAAGTCTCACTCCTCGGCGCTCCTGGGAAGGAAGGCCAGGATTTTGGATTCTTGGGTGGGGGGGGACTTTTTTCAGAACACTATGCTCATGTCCCCAGTTTTCTACCATCTTTTCATGGGCATGTACTTGCAGAACATCATGTGAGATCTAGACAAGCTTACTGACTTTCTCCCTGCAGAGAAGGCAAAATAATTCTTGTCTCTAATTCGCCAAGGAAAGAAGTATGAAAGATAGATTATCTGAGCAAAATGCAATGCAATATGTGATTTCAAGTCAGTGGCAACCTAGCAGCTCTCCTGGATTTTCTTGGCAGTGTGACCGGAAGTAGATTGCCGGGCCTTTCTTCCAAGGCATTGGAGGGCTAAGTGACTTGCCCAAGGCCACAAGCAGTGCTAGTGGGAATCAAACTCTGGGCTCTTGGTTACCAAACCAGTTCTCCAACCACTAGACTGCTACTTCTCATGTATGAGCAAGACATATTTTCAGTACAGCATTAAGAGCCTCCTCCATGGGTATTGGTACCCTGAGACCTTTATGGCTTCGTGCCTTAGACTTACAGCCTAGTGTGCTAGGAACAGTTTGCAAACTTGCCGTACTGTATAGAGAATCTCTTCGAAGATAAGGTGTAAGAGGCTTCTACCATGATCAAGCAGCACAATGATGCTCTTCGGACCCTCTCCAGACCCACTATTGACCCAACCACCCCATCAATTTTATAGGTGCCAAAGGAGGTAATATGACTCTCATAAACATGGGTATTCTCCTTCCTTTCTGCTTGCATCAACCAAGCAGAGTTCTCTCTCCCGCCCATGGCAGCAGAAGGCTCAGAGGTCCCAGCTGGCATCCCAGCAAAAACTGGGGATGGGGTTACGATTGGCTCATAGGGGACATAGCCAATATCTCTGTCCTGGTTCCAGACAATCTGCCTTTCAGAGGAAGGCTCAGGTTCTTCATGGAACGCTGGCCCATTGCAACCTTCGATTGGTGGTTGGGTTCTCAAAATAGTCCAAGACAGCTACAGATGGTATCTATTCGAAGTCCCACCAAGTTGCGCCCTGAGAGATCATTTGCAAGACTCTGCACCAGGAGATGATACTTCAGGAACTCTGCTTTTCAATAGGCTAACGTGGTCAAGCCAGTTCTTCCACAACATGAAGAGCAGGGATTTTACTCAAGGTACTTCCTTGTGACCAAGAAAACAAGGGGGGGGGGGGACAGTGAAATTGTCCTCTTGGATCTGAGAAATCTCAACAAATTTCTCATTCAAGAAAAGTTCCGAATGCTTTCCCTCTGCACTCCGCTCCCTTTCTTCGAAAATGAGATTGCCAGTGTTCCCAAGATCTAAAGGATACATACACCCAACATACAGATATTTCCTATGACTTGGGTGAATCTACAATTTGTTGTAGGGAAATGAGTATCATATACTGCTATTTGGCCTCGCATCATTGCTTGAATCTTTACAAAGTTTATCTATTCAGACTGGGTGTGCACATGTTGAGCTAATTGCACAATTGACCGATCAAGAGTACCACTCAGGCATGAGTCCAGGATTCCATACAAATCGCCACCTAGGTGCTAGAGTTATTAGGATCTGTCATCAATTTTCTCAAGTCACCTTTGAGCCCATCATCTCAATTGGAAGTCATAGGAACTGCTAGTCATGACTCAAGCAAAAGCCTTTTTTTTCACAGCAGAATCACCTGGCTGTGGGCAACTGTAGAGGAAGTCGGTCAGCGAAAAACACATTGAGAATGTTGGGCCATATACCTCAACTGTCCATGAGACTATCTCAGTGGACCCTGAGCACACAGTGGATGCAGGCCACTCACAGGCTCAACAATGTGATATCAGACTCGTTGGTGAAGGGGAGGAATATATAGAAGCTGATGAGGATAAAGCAGACTTGCTAACAAATATTTTGGTTCTGTGTTAACAGCTGAAGAGCCTGGAGCAGGATCTCGGAAAATACCCACAAATTGGAACAGAAGTGAAGGGGATCTTTAACAATTTTCAGAAGACTGCTTGTGAGGAACTAGATAAACTAAAAGTAGACAAAGTGATGGGGCCAGATGGGATATATCCAAGAGTATTGAAGGAACCTGGAGACATTTTAGCAGCTCCACTATCTGACCTTTACATTGCTGCTTTAGAGTTGGGAATGGTCTCAGAGGACTGGAAAAAGGTACATGTCCCTTTTCACAAAAGCGGAAGGATGAGGTTGAGAGCTATAGGCTGATTAGTCTGACCTCTGTGGTGGGTAAATTAATGAAAATGCTGCAAAAACTGAGGATTCAGAAGCCCAATAGATTGTGGGATCCGAGGGAGCATGGGTTTATTAGAGGCAGGTCTTGTCAGACAAATCTTATTGATTTCTTTAACTGGGTGACCAGAGAGTTGACCGAGGGAGAGGCCAGTATACTTAAATTTGAGTAAAGCATTTGACACAGGTGACTAATAAATAAATTGAGTACCCCAGGGATTGACTAAAGTGATTGACTGGGTTAGAAATTAATTGTGGGACAAAGGATATAGGTAAATGGAGCTCACTCTAAGGAGAAGGATATTGCTAATAGTATGCTTCATTTTTGTTAGTGATATTGCGGAAGGGCTGTTGGGTAAGGTTTGCCTCTTTGTGAATGATACCAAAATCTGCAAAGGAGTAGACTCTCAGAAAGGAGTAGATACCACAAGGAGGGATCTAGCTAAGCTTGAAGAATGGTCAAGAATTTGGGAGCTGAGATTTAAGGCTAAAAAATGCAGGGTCATGTATTTAGGCTGCAAAAATCCAAGGGAGCGGTACAGTATAGGGCAGTGATGGCTAACCTTTTTGAGCCCGAGTGCCCAAACTGCCGCACAAAACCAAAGAATTTCCTCAAAGTGCCAGCACGTCATTTGCATAAGTGGTCTTATTTGCATAAATATTTGCATAATGTTACCATACACTAACTTTTAGTAAACATGTCTCTTAATGAGTGTATGGATAAAGAAAGACTAAAAGATTTCTACATTACTATAATCCAGTGCCAACGCCAGGCACATTAGGAACTACTACAAACGCTGCCCATTTAGAACCCATAGCAAACCCGCTGTATCCTGACAGCATTACCAGGACTCACAAAGCACCAGACCCTACCTATCAAAAGGCAACACTGCAAATATTAAACCAATACATGTCAGTGAATACTGGGGAAAGAGAACAAGTGGCAACGTCAAATAGGAATTTCCTCTTGTACCAAACAAGCGCAGATGTAATGATGCACATTTCCCAGAGCTGACATATTCCAGTTAATAAATTCAAAATAAAGAGATATCGTTCTACCTTTTGGTGCATTTTTTTTCAGTTGCAATTGGTCCAGCCATTTTCTTCTGGTTTCTTCATGTTTTCTGCTAACTCTCCATCGTCTGCTGTCCATTTGTCCTTTCTTCTCTTTCTAGTTTTTTTTCCATTCTCTCTCTCTCTACATCTGCTTTAACATACTAATCTTTCTCCTTTTGCTCTTTCCTCATCCTATTTCATCCACACAAATTTTACCCCTCCATCCTCAATCCCCAATTACTCTCCCAATACCTGGCCAATTGTAGATTTTTCATCCCTCCTACACAAAATATTTTTCCCCTCTCCATTTTACTCTCCCAGCCCCATCCCATTCTAATCCTCCCCCCACAGCAGCGCCCGTCTAGTTACAGTCTCACCCAGCATCCATTCCCTTCTTCAAGCCCCCCACTTCCCCTCAGCCCATTTCCATTCCAAGCCCCGTCCCCATCAGCTATTTGCAGTTCAAGCCCCCCACTTCCCCTCAGCCCATTTCCATTCCAAGCCCCATCCCCAACAGCTATTTGCAGTTCAAGCCCCCTTCCACTCAGCCCATTTCCAGTCCTAGCAACCCCCCAACCCATTACCAGTCCTAGCCCCCATAGCCCACTCCCAGTCCTAATCCCACCAGCCCATTTCCAGTCTAACCTCCCCATCAGCCCACTCCCAGTCCTAATCCCCCATCACTCAATTTTTAGTTTAAGCCCCCCAGCGCCTATCACCACTCCTAACCCCCCCCAGCGCCCATCACCACTCCTACCCCCCCCCAGCCCAGCGCCCATCACCACTCCTAACCCCCCAGCCAGCCCAGTGCCCATCACCACTCCTAACCCCCCAGCCAGCCCAGTGTCCATCACCACTCCTAACCCCCCAGCCCAGTGCCCATCACCACTCCTAACCCCCCCACCCAGCCCATCACTACTCCTAACACCCCCCAGCCCAGCCCAGCCCATCACTACTCCTAACCCCCCCCCAGCCCATCACCACTCCTAAGCCCCCCAGCCCAGCCCATCACCACTCCTAACCCCCACCCCCGCCCAGCCCAGCCCAGGGAAAATTAAAAAAAAAAGAAAACCTGTCTGCTGCCGCTGTCGGGGCCGCCGCGGCAGAATCGAGCGTGCCGCGGGGCCCCCCTGTACCCACCGGCAGAGCCTGTCCTCCCGTAGCAGCTCTCTCTTCTGAGCTGCAGTCAGACGGCCGGCTTGCAGAGCGCGAGGGAAGAGTTCCCTCGCTGCTCTGTTAAGCCTGCGGGGGCTGATGGGAAGTTCCCATCAGCCCCGCGGGCTTAACAGAGTCGCGAAAGGGAAACTCTTCCCTTCGCGCTCTGCAAGCCGCGAGTCTGACTGCAGCTCCAAAGAGAGAGCTGCTACGGGGAGGACAGGCTCTGCCGGTGGGTACAGGGGGGCCCCGCGGCACGCTCGATTCTGCCGCGGCGGCCCGACAACGGCAGCAGACAGGGTTGTTGTTTTTTTTTCGATGGCGGACCTTCCCGCGTGCCAGCTGCAAGGCCTTCGCGTGCCACAGCTGGCACGCGTGCCATAGGTTCGCCATCGCTGGTATAGGGGGTGAAGTACTTCTGTCCATGAAAGAAAAACCAGGACCTAGGCGTAATTGTTTCTGATGATCTTAAAGTGGCTAAACAGATAGAAAAGGTGTCAGCAAAAGCCAGAAGGATGCTTGGGTGCTTTTTATCTCTGCTACAAACTCAACTGAGGAGGGAGAGTTGGAAAGGCGGGAAGGCAGCAGTGCCGGCACAGTGGGATGCTCCCAAAAGCTTTCGTATAGGACGCTGGGGAGCGTTCCTATGCGGGCTCCATCAGTGCCATCCTCACCCATATGTGAAGACTCAATTCCTTCTGTTTCCCGAAGATCACTTGTTACAGATGAGTGAGTATGCTTTTTGGTTAAGGTTTTTATAATTTGAAAAGCTCTCTAGGACAATTGATGGCTTTGATTAGTGTGTTTGTGTGGTGGTGATCTTTGCTCCGAGAATGGTTTCCTTATAGGTGTATAGTGCTGCAGTGTAAAGATCTTTGTTTTCAGGGTTTTTTCTTGCCCTCCGTTCTTTTATCATTCTTAGAGTTGTTTCTTGAGTGCGTGTATATCCTGTGTGTACCATTTATTTTAACTGCCTGCGGTTGATTTTCTTGTTAGAGTTGGCTGGTTTCACAGCATTGTTAATTATGGAAAACCAATTCTTTATTGTATCATCAGGATCCATGGTTTGAGAGGCAAGTTGATGAATAACTTCCTCAAGGAAGATTTCTTTGTCAAAGCGTTTGAATCGTACGTTTTGGGGAGAATTGTTAGGGGGTGTCTGAGTTGTGATATTGATTGGGAGGTTTATTTGTATGATGAAATGGCAGACCAGGGGATCTGGGTTGATGTAGGGGGGAGTACTTTGGGTGTACATTGAGGGCTTTGGGAGGAATATCAAGTCAAGGGTGTTGCCCTTGATGTGTGTGGGGTGGTTAATTGTTCGTATGAAGTCCATTTTTTCCATGAAGTCAAGGAAGGCTGCAGATTGCTATATGGGGAGGGATACTAAGTTAGTCACCAAGGATAATATGGGGTTTCTTCATTGGGGAGGTACGTTCAAGTATAGAAGTGAGGCTAAGGTGGTTGTTGGTGGGTGGTCTTTAGAGGAGGCATATTGCAAAATTTTTATTTTCAATTTTGATCAAATCAATACCATCACAGTTGCTGCAGATGCTAGCAAATGCTTTCAGATTTGATTTGATCAAAATGAGGACTCCACCACCTCTTCTGGAATCTCTATGGCAGTTAAATAAGGAATAGTCCTTTGTGTTTAGTTGATTTAATAGAATGGAGTTATGTTCAGGAAGCCAAGTTTCTGTGACCCATAGTAAGTCCGGGGATTCATCTATTAGGATGTCTTGGATTACTGGGACTTTATTACTTATAGATCGTGAATCTATTAGTATGCAAGTTAAATAGTGTAGATTCTTCTCTTTTCTGAGAATGAATGTTGTGAATAGTGTTGTTGTGGACTATTCTCTGCTGTTGGTTATATTTGTAATGATGGTTTCCTTGAAACGTTTCATGTTTGAAAGTGTGGTATATATGGATGTAGTATGGGTAGTGTTGGATGATGGGGCTGGGGTAGTAGAAAGAGGGTTCTTGGTGTGTCAGGATGACGCTAGAGAGTGCTAAGAGGATGGATAGAATGTGAAGCGCACAGATTAGGCTATGTATGAAATCCATCTTATTGTATGAGTGGAAAGAAGATGGAAAATGTTTGGGCTAAAATTGATATAAGATGGAAGTGACGTAGGGCTCTTACAATACTTAGGGATGATAGCAAAGCTTATGTTATGGGGAAAAGGTAACAGGTTGTGAAGAGATTGTGGTAGACGCTCAATATCGAAAATACTTTAGACTTTGTAGGGATAGCTACGAGGTGTGACAAAAAAGAAAAGACTGTGGCAGCCACTCCCATGACTCAATGCCAGTTGGCTAACCGCTTATGTCACTGTGTTGTGCAACATCTCGCCACTATTCTGCTATAATATTTTTCATCTCTCACTCTGTTTTTCTTTTCAGGTTTTTTTGTAGCACAGTACTCCATCACTTTGTCACGCAACTGGAGGTGGCAGAAATATGGAGCAAAGAATCAACTTGAAATTTCTGGTTAAGTTAGAGAAGGGCCCAACTGAGTGTCTCCAATTCTCCAAAAGGCTTATGGAGAAGATGCAATGTCAAGGCCACGAGTCTTCGAGTGGCACAAACGCTTCGACTGGCCGCGAGGAGGTGGAGGATGACCCCAAGTCAGGACGGCCTTCCAAAATAAAGACGTCTGATTACATTGACAGAGTGAACCAGATTGACGGTGTGGATGATAGCTGAGGAGCTCAGCCTGAACAGGGAGTTGGTGTGGACCATCTTGGTGCAGGAGCTGGGGATGCGGAAGGTGTGCGCCAAGATGGTGCCCAAGCTTTTATCATATGACCAGAAGGAGCACCAGATCAATGTTTGTCGAGACTTGCTAGAGAAGGTCAGAGAAGGTCCAGAGTTTGTTGCCCAAGTCATCACAGGAGATGAGACGTGGGTCTTCCAGTACGACCCTGAAAGCAAGAGACAGCCTGTAGTGGAAGACTCGACTGTCACCCAAGAAGACATGCATGTCCAAATCAAGGATCAAGGTCATGCTGATCGCATTCTTCGACCAGAAGGGAGTGGTCCATCATGAGTTTGTGCCTGAGGGTCAAGACAGTCAACCAGCACTTCTACCAGCAGGTCCTCAATCGCCTCCATGACCGGGTTTGGCGCAGCAGGTGGGCTCTGTGGAAAGAAGGCGTGGTTGCTCCACCACGACATGCCCGCACACACCGCACTCAGTGTGAGGCAGTTTTTGGTCAACAAACAGATCACAACTCTCGACCACCTTCCTTATTCCCCAGATGTCGCACCGTGCGACTTCTGGCTCTTCCCCAGGCTGAAGACTGTGCTCAAAGGAACTCATTTCGCCTCTGTAAAAAGAGATCAAGGCCACACTGACGAGGGAGCTGAGGGACCTCAAGGAAGAGGACTTTACCGAGTGCTTTCGTATATGTCAGAAGTGAATGCAGAAGTGCATTAACTCTGGGGGGAATTACTTTGAAGGGGACATTGCATAATTTCTCTGTAGATCTTGTAATAAAACATTTATGGAACAGTCATTTCTTTTTTGTCACACGTTGTTTGTTTATGTAACTTATGATGGAGGTGATAATCAGGATATAATTAACGGCAGTAGTTTGAAATCCAAAAAATACCATATAAAATAGCAATTCAACTTCAGGGGGTGGAAGCAATAGAGCGGGTACCTTGTAGTGATAAGATATCGAACAGACAATAATGAAAACGTGGAAGAAAAAGATTAACAGTTTGATCTAGTTCTATGTATGGTTGCAGCAGTAACAATTTTGATAACAATTTATGATACTTCAGCTAGTTCAGCGAACACTGAGTAAGTTATGAAGACGGCACAGGCTATGTATAGTAAGGAGACAGTATAAATTTTACAATGTAAACAGTTTTGTTGATAATATAGATTGTAGTGAGATCAGGTCAGATATAATAGTATGTGAAATGGGTAAGAAAATATGGGGACGAAATGGTAATAGCTACTTGATTAGATGAGTGATAATGAAATTGCCAATGTTATAGAGAGTAGTTATGTGTCTATTATGTGTCCGGTAAAGTATGGAGTTCCAGTGCTATTGTTGTGGTGATTGGGTAGCAAGGGTTGGGGTAGTTCCGGGTTTGGCTGAGGTTGTAAACTTACTTATTTGCTTTGTGTCACAGTTCATTCTGGATGTATCTGGCATTCCGAAAAGCTGTCCTGGTGGAGGTTTAGATCCTCGCCAAAGGGCCCTCTAATGAGGCCCTCAGGCGTGGGCTCGCCTGGAGCGTGCCTGCTTTTATAGAGTTGGAGCGGCTGCCTGATTGTTCCTTGGTGGGGGGAGCGGGAGGAGCCAAGAGCTCCCGCTTCCACCCCCGAAGCTGCAGTCGGGTGCTGAGTTCTTGGCTGTTCCGATGGTGTAGAGGCCTTTTGTTGAAAATGTGCCTGCTTTTATGGAGCTGGAGCTGATACAGATGCTAAATACTAAAAGGGTATTAATGAGCAAGCAATCATTTCTCAAAAAAGGGGAAGCTGTAAATTCAGAGGGCATAAAATGAAGCTGTAAAGTCGTCAACTTAAAAGCAACATCAGGAAATACTTTTTCACTGAGAGAGTGCTGGATGTTTGGAATGCCTTCCCGATGGAGGTGGTAGGGGCAGAAACAGTGACTGAATTCAGAATGGCATGGGGCAGAGACAGTGGATCCCTTTTATAGCAAAAGGATGAAATCAAAACAAATTTTAGTATCTTTTATGCTTCAGCAAATAGAGAGAGGTGACTTGCATGGAGCAGTGGATACAAACCTAAACAAAGACAAAGAAGGGGAGTTATATGCACAGAGCAGTGGGTATAACCCTCTAGCCACCTTACTAGGCAGATTAGATGGACCATACTGGTCTTCATCTGCCATCATACACAGTTACTATGTTACAAAAGCTGCTTGAGTACCTTCTAAATCTGCCAGTCTGTACTGAAGATCAACTCTGTAAGAGTTCACCTCAGTGTAGTTGGTGCTTACCAATTATGCCGAACATAAATCCATCTCTGCAGCCTTTAGTTGTTCACTTCATGCAAGACTTGCTCCTGATGAAATTCCCCCTCCCCCCCCCCCAAGCCGCCTGCAGTATATTGGGATCTCAGCATTGTCTTAACTCAGCTGATGGAAGCTCCTTTCAAGCTGCTGACCTATGTACTGAAGTTCCTGACCTAGAAGGTCTTGTTTTTGATGATATTGACTTCAGCACACAGCTCCAGGCTTTAATAACTGATCCACCCATACAAGGTTTTTCAGTAGTAGAGTGGTTTTGCATACTAATCCTAAATTCCTGCCAAAAGTGGCGTCAGACTTCCACCTTCACAGTTGATAGTCCTCCTAACACTTTTTGCTTTGGACCCTATACTCACAAAGGAGAAAGTACATTGTATATGCTGGACTGCAAGATCATCTTGGACTTCTATCTGAAGCAGACTAAAACCCATAGAAAGTCCATTCAACTTTTTGTTTGTGTTTTTAACCCATTTGGTTGGAGGCTGCCATCAGCAAACATACATTTTCAGTTTGACTAGCGGATTGCATCTCTCTTGCTTAAGCCTAGGCAGGTCTGACATTGGAGGGTCTTGTCATGGCTCAGTTTTCAAGCCATAGTTGCATCGGTAGCTCAGTTGAGATCAGCCTCCATGGAAGAGATTTGCAAAGCCATGACCTGGACATCTATCCACACATTCACATTTTGCTACGTCTTGGAGAGGGACTCCAACATGACAGGTTCAGCCAATCCATTCTTCAGAATCTGGGGAATAAAATTCAACTCTTTTCCCTCCTAGGCCCATTTCTCTTCTGCTACAGGCTATTTTGCTTTAAAAAAAAATCCCTATAAAATCTCCAAATGGCCTGTTGCCACCAATAAAATATATATTTTCATTTAATATTTCAGTCGGTATCTGCCAGTTGTGACACCAGTTTATCCCCTCCTTCATGTGAGGCAGCCTGTAGCTAGGGAATTACATAGGTGAATGCTTTTCTTCTTGTCAGCAGAAAAGAGTTACTAACCTGTAGCAGGTATTCTGCATGGATAGCAGGGTAAGTCCTCACAGCTCTCTCACCTCCCCTTTGATTTGAATTCTGGCATTAGCTACTGATTAGACTGAGCTCATCAGGCACAGCCTTACCAAGTGGGAAGAGATGCACATGTACAGTGGATTCATTTCAAAAGGTGATAATTTCCCACATAGGGCTCTGTTGGCAACATCACCCATATGTCAGGACTTATCCTTCTATCCATGGAGAACACCCGCTACAGATCAGTAACTCTAGTTTGTCTGACAGCAAAATGAGAAGTTGGACCCCTTTCAAGCAGGATTTCATGTTGAGCACAGTTCAGAAATATTAATAAATATGAATAAAAATGAACATTAACCAACATTCAGGATGGAGCCATGCAGCACACAGGTAATGGAGAACAGGTATTGCTGGTTTTGCTGAACTTATCTTCAGTTTTTGACATGGTTGACTATTCCATTCTCCTTCACCATTGTTATGCACTCAGACTAACAAGTGGATTTGTACAGTGACATGGCTGGCAATAGTATTTGTATCTTGCATTCAGAGCCAGTCCCAGAGTTGGTTTAAGGTGTTGGTGCCTAGACAGATCTTAAGCTTTATACTCCCCCCCCCCTTCCCCTCCCAGCTATCAGAATCTATTGTTTTATCTTTGAATGCCTTGCTTTCTGCCCCTGGCCACCCTCCCCCTCCCCTGTCACCCTAGGTGACTGATTTGACTTATGGTTGGGCCAGTACCGCTTGTATTCAGTAGCATGTTCTATGTGGTGTGCCTTAGCATTCATCCCTGTAGATTATTCAGTATGTTTCTGTAACCTTTGAGAACTATGGTTCTGCCATCGAGGCTGAAAAGTTGTTTTTTTTATTGACTGTGATATCCAAATCATCTTTCAATGAGAGAGAGCAGGTCTCAATTATTTACCCTTCTTAATTGGCATCTGAGGACTATTTTTGAATTGGCTGACAAATTATTGCTGAGTATTTAGAAAACTGAGATCCTTAATATTCAGAGTGATGATTGTGATAGCATTCCTATTAGTCTAAATATACTGTAGATGCTATTACTTTACAGGTGGTGAAAAATTTAGGTTTCATATTTGACTCGCTGATTAATTCAAAAGCCCAAGCGGTCAGCACAGCATTTGTTAAACTACACATTTGATTTAAAATTATTTTGAATGGCTATTCAGTTTTTGATGACACATTACAGAAGACCAAATGGCCTGTGCATTAACCTCGCTGAGACTAATGTATGGGTTTCAGGGAGTCCAAACTACAGTTGTAGGAGTAGAAACGGGGCAGCCTAGATAGACTCCAGCTTCCCCTTTTGTTGTGGTTTATCTCCAGGAACAAGCAGGAATGTAGTCCTCACATATGGGTATCATCGGTACCGACGGAGCCTGCGCGGGAACGCTCCCCAGCGTCCAATAGGAACGCTTTTGGGAGCATCCCTCAGCACATGCGCGCTGCCTTCCCGCCTTTTCAACTGTCCCTCTTCAGTTCTTCATTTTCCGCGGAGCCAACAGGATCTATTCCCAGTCACCACAGAAAATTTCATCTTTAAATTTCTTTTCTTGTGGTCGCGTTTGCCTACTGCACGACACCTACCCGGTACCACCTTTTCTTTTCTTTTCGTACAAAAAAAAAAAAAACACCTTAGGCTTTAGATTGTTCCTTTTCAGAAACTTTTCTCTTTGGTGCTAGGCGCCATTTTGGGCACTAGGCCCCATATTCCTAAATCATGGAAAAACCAACTACTGCTTTTAAAAATTGTACTAAGTGTGGTGGTGCCATTTCCGTCACTGACACCCATGATTGGTGTCTGAAATGTTTAGGACCTGAATATTCTCCAACTGAATGTCTCTCCTGCATGGGGATGACTAAAAGAGGAAGACAGAACCAGGCTGCAAAGCTCGGTACCCTCTTTTCTTCAGATGCCAGATCCATTGCATCGACATCGTCAAGGGCCTCTTCTTCCTCCCATGGATCTCAGGTAACTAAGCATAAAAGCCGGTCCTCAAAGGGTAGCTCTCCTGCTAAGCATCGAGAGGCCATTTGCATTGCCCTTGAGGGAACCACACCGGCAAAACAGTCCTGGCAGGAGGCTTCAGCTTCCAAAGCATCGATGGGGCTTCAGGATGTTCTCGAGGCCTCAACCTCGCAAGAACTACCTGTGCCATGCTCAGGGGTTCCGGCCATCCTGACCGGTACCGACACCCAGGCATTGGCAGCGTCGATAGACCAGAGGTTTCTCGCTATCGAGCGCAGCATCGCAGCTCTTCTTTCAGCTGCGGTACCGGTGGTCCCACGGGCACTGGTATCGACACCGGTACATACACCGGCACCGACACCGACGATACCGGTACCAACAGTACCGGCCCCAGGGGAACTCTTCCCATGCCATCTCTGGCTGGACTTAACAAAGCGGTACCGGGTCACCTCGGTAACGACTTCGATCGGTACCGGGATCGTGCTTTGCTAGAGCATCGGGGTCAGGAATACTTCGATTCCTCCGATTCCGAAGACTCTGACAATTCTGCTGGCACTAGAGGGTTTCTCTTAGAAGATCCCTCTTCTCCCCAACGCAGAATGTCACCTCCAGAGGACATGTCATTTCAGGATTTCATCCGTGATATGGCCAAGGGTTTTTCAATCACAGTAGCTCCTGAAGACGAACCCAGAGCAAAGGAATTGGAAATTCTCCAGTATCCTAAAACTCCTAAGGAGGCAGCCACTCTGCCTATCCATGAAATTCTGCATAGCTTGATGCTCAAAATGTGGGAGATACCTCTGACTACTTCTCCTCACTCTAGGAGACTTGATGCTATGTATCGAGTTCCGCCATGTCCTGGATTTCAGAAAACTCAGCTGCCACACCATTCAATGGTAGTGGAATCAGCCATGCGTAGGATGAAAAATGCAAAGAGGCATGCATCCAATCCTCCAGGTCGTGACTGCAGGACTTTTCAAGCTTCTATACTTTCAGCTAGGATCAGTTCATATATCCTATATATGGGAATGTTCCTCAAGGAAGTTACTGGAGACTTGGAACTTATGAGCCCATTTCTCCCAGATGATAAGAGACCAGATTTTCTTGCTCTAGCTAAGCATGCTCAGGATGTCTCCAAGTTTGTCAATCGTGCAGCCTTTGACTGCTTCGAATGCATCAGCAGAACCTCTGCTATTGCCATTGGCGCACGACGGATTGCCTGGCTACAGGCATCAGACTTGGAGACCTGGGTACAGGACAAGTTAAGAACATAAGATATGCCATACTGGGTCAGACTAAGGTCCATCAAGCCCAGTATCCTGTTCCCAACAGTGGCCAATCTAGGTCATACGTACCTAGCAGTTTCCCCAAAAGACACAGGTTCCACAATGCTTGTACTGGGTCAAGCATTGATATCCTGGGTCCCTTCTTAATAATGGTTTATGGACCTTTCCTTCAGGAACTTGTCCAAACCTTTTTTAAACCCAGCTACACTAACAGCCTTTACTACATCCTCCGGTAACAAATTCCAGAATTTGATTACACGTTGAGTGAAAAAATATTTTCTTTTATTCGTCTTAAATAGTTTACCCTGTAGCTTCATTGCATGTCCCCTAGTCTTTCTATATTCTGATAACGTAAACAATCGATCTACGTTTACCCGTTCCACTCCGTTCATTAATTTATAGACTTCTATCATATCTCCCCTCAGCCGTCTCTTTTCCAGGTTAAAGAACCCTAACCTTTTTACCCTTTCTTCATAGGAGTATCCTTCCATCCCCTTTACCATTTTGGTGGCTCTTCTCTGAACCTTTTCTAATAACGCTATATTCTTTTTAAGATACGGCGACCAGAATTGTACACAATATTCAAGGTGCGGTCTCACCATGGAACGATATAGAGGCATAATATCTTTTGTTTTATTTTCCATTCCTTTCCTTAAGATACCTAGCATTCTATTTGCTCTCTTGGCCGCCGCTGCAAACCGGGCCGAGGGTTATCATGTTATCCACAGTGACGCCTAAATCTTTTTCCTGGGTGGTGGTTCCTAATGCGGAACCTTGCATCGTGTAACCATAGTTTGGGTTGTTCTTCCCTAGGTGCATATGTTAGGCAACATTCCTTGCACGGGGGAGAATCTATTCGGCAAGAACTGCCAGGAGAAGGCTATCGAGTTAGATGCTGACAATTCTACCTTAGATAGATTGTCAGTCTACAGCCACTCCAGCCAAAAGGAAGCCTTATAATAAACCCTCTTTTAGCAAAAAGAGGAAGTTTTATCCTTCCTATACCCAGCAGAGTCAAACTCCAGGTCAGGTTGCCCAAAAGGGACAAACTAGACAGCAAAAGAAGCCAAAAGGCCAGAGAGCCCAACCAGCTCGCCAGGTTCAGCCCCCTCCAGGGCTTTGACTCCTTCCTAGAGAGCTTTGCCTCCCTGTCTCTGAGGGGTCCCCAACCCCCCAATATTCCGGGCAGGTTATGCCACTTTGTCAACAGATGGCATCAGATAACAGCCGAAGATTGGACTTTGTCCATTGTAGGAGAGGGGTACAAGCTTCATTTTCACAGCATGCCCCCTCCTACAGTTCTAAAGCAATTCACTTCACAAACCTCTGCAGACAATCTGCTAGATCATGAGGTCTCCACACTTCTTGCCCAAGGGGCAATAGAGGAAGTACCCATTCTTCAACAGGGTGTAGGGTTCTACTCCCCCTATTTTCTTATTCCAAAGAAAACAGGAGGACACAGACCCATTCTAGACCTCAGAGAATTGAACAAATGTATGTTTCGAGGGAAATTCAAAATGATTTCTCTAGGAACTCTTCTGCCATACCTTCAAAGCCAGGATTGGCTTTGCTCTCTAGACTTAAAGGATGCATACACTCACATTCTCATCCATCCAGAACACAGGAAATTTTTATGTTTCCTTTTCAGGGGAAGACATTTCCAGTACAGGGTTCTTCCTTTTGGTCTGGTTTCAGCACCAAGGGTATTCACGAAATGCATGGCAGTAGTAGCTGCATTTCTCTGAACCCTGGGGATTTTAGTCTTCCCCTACTTAGACGACTGGCTCATTCGAGCCCCTACAGTTGCAGAGGCCAGCACTGCACTGTCCCATACAATGCGAATCCTCCAAAACCTGAGACTGGTAATAAACTTCCCAAAATCTCAACTAGTTCCTTCCCAATGCCTAGAATTCATAGGAGCCTGTCTGGATACCAGACAGGCAAGGGCTTTCCTTCCACAAGCCCGGTGTCTTCGCATAATGCAACTAGCTTCTCAAGCAGCAGGCAAATCCTCCTTCACTGCTCGGGAGCTACTGCAGTTACTGGGACATATGGCATCCACAGTTCATGTAGTCCCATATGCTCGCCTCCACATGCAAGCAGCTCAGTGGATCCTTTCCACACAGTGGACACAGGCCACGGGTCTTTTGTCCGACAAAATAATAATCTCTCAACGACTAATTTTGTCCCTCCAATGGTGGCAATCACTAAAAAAAATCTGACAGTGGGGCCTCCTTTCCATCAACCCCTCTTTCAGGCTGCCCTAACAGATGCATCACAGGTGGGTTGGGGAGCACACCTGAATCCTCTCTCTACCCAGGGCACCTGGACTCCACAGGAGGTTGGTTTACACAATAAACCTCCTGGAATTAAGAGCAATCTATTTTGCTCTTCGATTGTTCCACGCCCAGCTCAGCTACAAGACAGTCCTAGTCCAGACGGACAATCAAGTAGCCATGTTCTATGTGAACAAGCAGGGCGGAACAGGCTGTCGTTATGCAACGAAGCTTTACGACTGTGGGCCCTCGCCAGAGAGCATCAAATTTACCTTCTAGTGGTATATCTTCCAGGCATTCAAAACCTTTGGGCAGACATACTCAATCGAGTACTACTGCCTCACGAGTGGCCCCTCCATCTAGACGATATTTCATCTCTGGGGCACTCCAGACATAGACCTCTTTGCAAGTCCACTGAATGCCAAACTTCCCCAGTTCTGTTCCAGGATTCCGGCTTATAACTGTCAGGCAAGGGATGCCTTCCTCCTTTACTGGGGTCAGGACTTCCTTTATGCCTTCCCACCCATTCCCCTCATCACCAAAACACTCTTCAAGCTTCAGAGAGACAGGCGTCACATGATTCTCATAGCACCAGGATGGCCACGCCAAACGTGGTATTCCCTGCTTCTACATCTCTCTCAAGCGGCACCTCTGGAGTTAGGGCACGCTCCAGATCTCCTTTCCCAGGAGAACGGGATGCTGTGGCACCCGAATCCCTAGTCCCTGCACCTCACGGCCTGGTTGCTGAAGGCTTAGACCTCCAAGATTTCAACCTGTTCCAGCAGGTAAAAGATATCCTTCAGGCTTCTAGGAAACTTTCCACAAGAAGATCTTATACCTTCAAGTGGAAACGTTTTACTATTGTGGTGCTCCAGGAAGGGATTAAACCCCCTGGTCATACCCTTAGAATCGATACTAGAGTATCTACTTAACTTATCAAATTCTGGTTTAAAGACCAATTCGGTAAGAGTCCATCTTAGTGCAATTGCAGCTTCTTATAAGCCTCTAAATGGACAACCAATTTCCTCTCATCCACTCCTATCAAGATTTATGAGAGGCCTTTTATTAACTAAACCTCCCATCAAGCCATCACCAGTCTAAATCTAGTTCTCGGGCAACTCATGAAGCCTCCTTTTGAAGCTTTAGCCACTACAGCCCTTACGTTTTTGACCTGGAAGGTCATCTTCCTAATTGCAGTCACCTCTGCCGTCGCATTAGTGAATTGCAAGCTTTAGTGGCTGATCCTCCTCCTACTAGGTTTCATCATGATAAGGTTGTTCTTCGAACTCATCCACATTTTATGCCAAAGGTGGTTTCGCCTTTTCATTTAAATCAATCAATTTATCTTCCTGTATTTTTTCCGAGGCCTCACGCCTCTAATGCAGAAGGAAACCTTCATACTAAGGATTGTCAAAGGGCCTTAGCTTTTTACATACAAAGAACACAGCAACATAGAAAGTCCTCGCAACTTTTTATAGCTTTTGACCCTAATCATTTGGGACTTCCAGTCTCCAAAAGAACTTTATCTAAATGGATTGCCCAATGCATATCCTTTGCTTATGAGAGTAAGGGTCTTCCTCTTCAGGACCATGTCACAGCTCATAATGTGAGAGCCATGGCAGCTTCTATGGATAATCTCCACCCTGTGTCTATCGATGACATTTGTCGAGCAGCCACCTGTGCTTCGGTACACACCTTCACAGCCCACTACTGCCTGGATAAAGCCTCCCTTCGGGGTGCCTTCTTTGGCCAAGCTGTTCTTCAAAATCTCTTTCAAACCTAAAGCAACTCCTACCCACCAACCCTGGTGGGATGCCAGAGATCCATGAAAGGAAGCATTCGCACCTTCTAGGGTGGCACCTTCCTGGGGCTATCTCCCTGGCATCTTCAGCTAGGGAGTCCCCATATGTGAAGACTACATTCCTGCTTGTTCCTGGAGATAGCGTAGTTACTCACCTGTAACAGGTGTTTTCCGGGGACAGCAGGAATTTAGTCCTCACAACCCACCCACCTCCCCTAGTTGTCTCTCTATCTCTTTGTCTCTTTCCTCTCTCCCTCTATCCTTTCACTTAGCTACAAACTTAATTGAAGAGGGACAGTTGGAAAGGTGGGAAGGCAGCGCGCATGTGCTGAAGGATGCTCCCAAAAGCGTTCCTATTGGACGCTGGGGTGCGTTCCCGGCAGGCTCCGTCGGTACCGACGATACCCATATGTGAGGACTAAATTCCTGTTGTTCCCGGAGATCACCTGTTACAGGTGAGTAACTACGCTTTACCTTGGCTCACTATTAAGGGAAGCATTCAGTTTGGTTCACTGTCTTCCACATATTACACGGTAGAAGGTTAGACTGTTCAAGACAGGCTGTAATGGCTCAGGTCCCAGTGATGTTTATACTTAGTCGCAGCAGGGCTGGCCCATCCACTAGGTGAGCTAGGCGACAGCCGGCCTGGATAGGCAGTGGCTGCAGCAGCAACATGTGCAGCTGTGCCGCCCCCCCCCCCCTCCTACCAGCTGTCACAGATTCCGTTGGGGTGGGGGAAGTGGGCAGCAGCAGTATTGACAAAAATGGCGGCAAAAACTGCCGCTTTTGGAAATAATGCTGCTGCCCTTCTCCCCCTCCCAAGAAGGAATTAGTGGCTGCTGGAGGGGGGGGGGCGACGAGGCCAGGGTTTCTGCTTAAGGCGGCAGAAACCCTTGGGCCAGCCCTGAGTCCAAGGCACCTTATTGGTGATTTCCTAGGGTTAAAATGGTAAGAAGCTACAATCGGAGCCAAGGGCATTTTTGTATTTGCTCCTAATGTATAGAAATGATTAATGGAGCAATTAGGTTTGAATTCAGTTACTGCAATTTTCATAAAATGGTGAAAACCTGTTTTTTTGCATCTTTACATGAAGATGTGCTTTGTCTTGCTGATCATTGCTATGTTTTCAGTATTATGATTTTTTTTTTTTTATTGAAAGGAAGGCATAAAATACATTAGTAACCGACATCATAGGCATAATACAATATCAAAAGAGAACAAAGCTAAAGTCACTAACAAAAAACACAAGGCTAGCCAACAAAACGCCTTCTTTTGTTTTTAGATTTTTTTTGTTTTTATTATCCCGTTACACTTGTCCCCCATCCCGTATCCCCCAACCCCCTCCCACCCTACTGCAAGCCACAGATAACCCCCCAAGAAGAAAGAAAACATCCACCCTTCCAACTTCCCCTCCCACACCCAAGCCCCCCATCTGATCTCTCCCGCCCCCCCCCCCACGAATCTCCATACCAGCCCATAAAAAGAGAGACTACGCCATTCAGTGAACTGAAAGCAAAAGGCGATGCCGCCGACAAGCATCCTGCAGCAACACATGTCACCCATTACTTTCGAGGACAGGCCACGGCCTTAAGCAATCAGGTGCCATAACGAAGGACAAAGGGTTCCCACACCTGCTCAAAACGTGGTAGTCGCATCCTCCCAGCAGCTACCCCACGCTCCATTGTATATGTGTCCCACATCCGGTCTAACCAGACAGAAAAAGACGGCAGGAGAGCCTGCTTCCAAACAGAAGCTAGCGACATACGAGCCGCATTCAGACCATGGCGAAGCAAAGCCAGTTGGGGGCTGCGCGCCCCGGGCACAGCAACCCCAAATAGAAAGATACCTGGATCCCAGGGAATGCTCACCCCAATAAGCTGCTGTAAGCGAGTTTGAATCCCCCTCCAAAAGACTTGAGTGCGAGGGCAGGACCACCAGAGCCTCAAGTCCTTAACCCCTCCCCATCAGCCCATTTCCTGTCCTAGCCCCCCCATAACCCATTATCAGTCCTACCCCCCCCATCAGCCCACTACCAGTCTTAACCCCCCCCATAGCCCATTACCAGTCCTAACCCCCCCATCAGCCCACTACCAGTCTTAACCCCCCCCATAGCCCATATTACCAGTCTTAACCCCCCCATAGCCCATTGCCAGCCCTCATCAGCCCACAGCCCATTGCTAGTCTTAACCCCCCCCCATAGCCCACTGCCAGTCTTAAACCCCCCTCCCCAGCCCATTGCCAGTCTTAACCCCCCTCCCTAGCCCACTGCCAGTCCTAACCCCCCCAATAGCCCACTTCCAGTCTTAACCCCCCTCCCCAGCCCATTGCCAGTCTTAACCCCCCCCTTCCCTAGCCCATTGCCAGTCTTAACCCCCCTCCCTCCCTCCCTAGCCCATTGCCAGTCTTAACCCCCCTCCCTTCCTAGCCCACTGCCAGTCTTAACCCCCCCCCATAGCCCATTGCCAGTCTTAACTCCCCATAGCCCACTGCCAGTCTTAACCCCCCTCCCCAGCCCATTGCCAGTCTTAACTCCCCCAGCCCATTGCCAGTCTTAACCCCCCCCATAGCCCACTGCCAGTCTTAAACCCCCCTCCCCAGCCCACTGCCAGTCTTAACCCCCCCTCCCTAGCCCATTGCCAGTCTCAACCCCCCTCCCACCCAAGCCCATTGCCAGGACCTCCAGAGCCCCCTTCTGCCCACATCGCCGCCACCACAGATCCGAAACCCTGGGATAAACGCGAGCAATCCGCACAGGAGTCATGTACCACCTATATAATAATTTATAATTAGTTTCACGGACATTAACCGCCACCGAGCTTTTCCACAGTCTACCCTCCACCTGTTCCCACTGTTGCTCAGAATACAAAAGATTCAAGTCATTGTTCCAGTTTGCTCTATGCTTGACAAAGCGCGGTTGCTGTGCCTGCAGCTGAGCATACAAGGCAGCTATTAGACCTTTGGTGGTGGTGCACCCCTCGCAAAAACGCTCCAAATCTGTCAGCACTCGGGCCACGTGGGGCCGAACGGCTCTAGTCTGAACCCAATGGGCCACCTGCGTATATTGGAAGAGCTGACTATCGGGAAGGTCAAATTCCTCCGTAAGAAGGAATTTTCCGTAAGAAGCCCTGTGCGTGGGCCAAATCAAATGGTTCGGCTTTGTACAACCGTTCCAAAAAAGTAGCAAAGACTTCACGTATCTCTCGAGAGATCACCTTCTTCTGTCCCCCCGAGTCGTGAAGCTCGCGGACCACCTGCCCCGATTGCTGCTGCCGAAGCTGCAAGGCTAAATAGCGACCTGTCTTGTTCCCCTGCTCGTAGAATGTTTGACGCAGTTTCCGGCGCTTATTGTCTAACTCTTTGTGAGCATGCATCTAGGTTAGCCTGGACAGCCCGCCATTGCCGTAAACGTTTGCAACTTACCCTCGTCAAACAGTTGTCCTACACGGCTAAGGCCCTTATGACCCCACATCCGGAACGTCGGATCAACCAATCCCGGGGGAAAGGAAGCATTATCTACTATAGGCGCCAAAGGGGTGAGGTCCGTCCCACGAGGCCGAAAGAATTGGTCCCAACAGTGAAGGGTATGTAAAATGTAGGGATTGCTTAAACGCTGACCACTTCGCAGTTTGGGACCAAGCCACAGCCGGTCCCCCAAACCCGCCCCCTCCCCCCCCCCCCCCCCCGCGATAGTCATTTCCAGTTGCACCCAGCGCTTGGAGCTATCCGCGATCATCCACTCCACCCCGGCGTGACACTGCGCTGCCGCATAGTACCAGTGAAGATTAGGAACCCCCATACCCCCAATGCGCGATCGAGCATAAAGAAGCTGACGTGGCAAACGCGGTCGACGGTACTGCCAGATAAATTTCATAAGCAGGGTTTGCCAGGTGGCCAATAATCCCTGGGCCAACGAGATAGGGAGAACCTGAAAGAGGTACAAAAACCGTGGAACGACCACCATCTTTACCACCGCAATACGCCCAAACCAGGATAACATTAATCTATTCCAGGTTTCCAGATCGTGCCGGACTTGCCGAAGTAGCGGCTCATAATTAGCCTTAAAAAGGGCCATCCGGTCCACTGTCAGATTCACCCCTAAATATCGCAGAGCACCCGACACCCACCGGAAGGGGTAGGCAGCACGAAGCTCCGTACAGACCGCTTCCGAGACCCCCACATTCAGAATTTCAGTTTTCGTATAGTTGATTTTAAATCCAGATACCTGGGAAAAGGTGTCAAAAAGCTGCATAGCGGCAGTAAGAGACGTGGAGGGATTCACCAAAGATAATATATCATCCGCGAAGAGCGCGATCCAGTACTCCGCGGGGCCCACACGAACGCCCCCCATTCCCGAATGTTCGCGAAAGCTCTGTGCCAAGGGTTCCATCACTAGTGCGAACAACAGCGGCGACAGAGGACAGCCTTGACGAGTGCCCCTTTCCAGTGAGAAAGTTCTGGATTGACCCCCGTTAGCCCGAACACATGCCTGGGGGTCCTGATATAAGCTATGAGCCCAGCGTATGAAATTAAGACCAAAGCCCAACGAATCCAACACACACCAAAGATAACCCCAACTGACACGATCAAAGGCCTTTTCAGCATCAACCCCCATCACCAGGGTCGGCTGCGAATCTTTCTGCGCTACGTGGATAACCTGCAGCATTCGCCGAATATTATCTGCCGCCTGGCGCCCCGATACAAACCCAACCTGGTCAGGATGTATCAGAGTAGGGAGAACCCGGTTCAACCGCGCAGCCAACACAGAAGCAAGTATTTTGACATCTGTATTTAAGAGGGAAATGGGACGATACGAGGCCGTGTCCTGCAGGGGTTTACCTGGCTTAAGGATCATGGCTATCAAAGCCTCACGCTGAGATGGAGGCAGAGGCGCCCCCCTCAGGACCTCATTGAAGAGTACTAACAGCGTAGGCGCTAATTGCACACGAAATTATTTATAGTACTCCGCAGGGAAGCCATCATTACCCTGCGCTCCCCCCGTTTTCAACCGCCGGATTGCGAGCTCCACCTCCTCCACCGTAAGTTCAGAGTCTAAGTGCTCCCGATCAGGGTTAGTCAACTGGGGCAAGGTGATTTTGCGTAAGAAGCCCTGTGCGTGGGCCAAATCAAAAGGTTCGGCTTTGTATAACCGTTCCAAAAAAGTAGCAAAGACTTCACGTATCTCTCGAGAGATCACCTTCTTCTGTCCCCCAGAGTCGTGAAGCTCGCGGACCACCCGCCCCGATTGCTGCTGCCGAAGCTGCAAGGCTAAATAGCGACCTGTCTTGTTCCCCTGCTCGTAGAATGTTTGACGCAGTTTCCGGCGCTTATTGTCTAACTCTTTGTGAGCATGCATCTAGGTTAGCCTGGACAGCCCGCCATTACCGTAAGACCCGCTTCGATCCAGTCTGGGCGTGCTCTAAGCGCAACCGGGAAGATTCTCCCACTAATTGACAATATTCCCGTCTCCAGGCCCTCCGCGTGCGGGCCATTTCTGCCATAAGTTGGCCCCGAGCCGTGGCCTTGAAAGCGTCCCAAACAATGGGAAGCGGCACCTCCCCAGAGTCGTTTAGCTCAAAAAAATCGTTATAAAACAGCCGTGGTCCTGTACAGCGCACTGCCGCCGAAGGAATCGCACATCAAGCCTCCAGAGCCATTGGCGGTCACTGTACACATCCGCCGGGAGGGAGAGCCAGCACAGGGCATGGTCCGACCAGGTCAACGCCCCATGACCAGCCTCCACCCTCCCGTCCATCAGGCGCTGATCCAACAAAAAATAATCTATGCGGGTGTGCACCTGATGGACAGGAGAAAAATAGGTGTAGCTTCTCTCCCTCTCATGGGTATCTCTCCACACATCGCGCAAGCCCAGTTCTTTCAAAAGGTTTTGCAAGGCCTTACCGGGCCCGTTCAGCCCCCTCCCACCACTACTCGTAGAATCCAAATGGGGCACCAAATGGGCATTACAGTCCCCACCGAGTATAATGGGGCCTTTCGCAAATTCAGCGAGCAAGGCCTTCAATCGTGTAAAGAAAGATCCCTGCCCCTCATTTGGTGCATATATGTTAGCTAAGGTTAACATGTGACCTTCCAAGCGTATATTCGCAAAAAGCCACCGTCCCAGGGTATCTCGCTTAACCTCTTCCACCTGTAGGGACAAGCTGTGATGAAATAAGAAGGCCACCCCACGTTTCTTTCGCCCATGCACATCCGAAGCAACCCACACCTCAGTATAAGGATTACGCTTTAACCACCCCTGTTTGCTAGCTCGGAGATGCGTCTCCTGCAAAAAGACAATGTCCCCCTCAGGGTCCTCAGCTCTGAGAACAGCAAAGATCGCTTTCGAGGGGAGTTAAGACCCTTAACATTCAAGGAAATCAAGCGCACCATTGTTGTTCAACCACCACACTCCCCCCGTCCTTTGCTTCCCCTCTGGCCCACAACATGTTTCCCCCACGACTCTTGTAAGAGTTGCAGTGCTCTCCAGCATAAAACGCCATCATCATGAAACCACCAGGCTAGCTGTAGAGATTCACCCCCCCCCCCCCCGCCTTCGTACTCCATATCCCGAAAAGAAAATATTAAAGCCTCCCCCCCCCCTCCCGTCAGTACCTCCCACCTGTTAAAGAAAAAAACAGGACACGGTAAACTGACCCCAAACTAAACTCCGCCCGGGCCCCCACATAGCCAAACTACAAGCATTGCAAATCAGATCATTTCCCCCGTACATAGCCCATCAACAGAGTGTCTTGCCCGGATTACCCCTTTAACAGAATTCACACAGCATCAACATACCCCTCATTACCCGCATGGGGCAGTAGGTATATACCCAGAACCCTTGCAGACTTAGAGCCGGCAGCCCAACGGGAGCAGACCCGGGAGAACAGCAAAACTCTCAAAACTGGCCATTCAAATGTGGCCATGAAAGCACAGAATCCTTGAGCAAAGTTTCTCAATCAGAAAAAATAGGCGCTTCAACTCCGGGGTATATCAAGTAGGCTTTCCCACCCGGGTCCACTTCGAGTGTTGAGGCTTAGGGGTCGGGAGTTGAGGCAGTGCATTATCTTCGACCAGACCCGCCTGGCGGAGAGCTCTCCAGGCCTCTGTATGGTCTTTAGCGGAAATCTTTTTATTGCCCAGGAGGAAATTTATCCAAAACGGGAAGGCCCAGGAGTAGCGAATCCCTTTGTTGTTCAGGACCATCGTTACTGGTTTCATCTCCCTCCGACAGGCCAGTGTAAACGTCGAGAGGTCCTGATATACAGTTACTGTTGCTTCTTGAAATCGGATCACTTTTTTCTCCCGGCCCCGGCGTATAAGAAGATCAGCATCAGTATAGCACAAGAATCGCGCAATGACATCTTGGGGCTGGTTGTTAGGAGGCTTTCCCAGAGCCCGATGCACTCGCTCCACTTCCATTTCAGACCCATGAGCTGCCAGCTCCTCCCCTGGGAGCAATTCAGCAATCAAATTTTTGAGGACTACCGTGAGGTCTTCACCGCCCCCCGCCGGTTCCGGGATTCCCTGGAAACGCACATTGTTGCGACGGGAGCGGTTTTCCATGTCATCAGTTTTATAAGTGAGCTCCATGGCTTGCGCCCGCTGCCTGTCAAGAGCACATTGTAAATCCACCATGGCACTATCGTGATCCGCAACTTTTGTCTCAACCTCCTCCACTCGCGCACCAAGATCTTTCATTTCACCCCGGAGTTCCGCAATGGTATTCATCACCTCTTCGCGCATGGAGCGAAATTCGCCTGCCAAATCCGCAAAGCCCCGACGAAGTTCACGCTGAAGCAGGGCATGCGAGGACAGCATGGTAGGTTCCAATTCACTTTCACTCAGTCTCATCATCAGAACCCCCTGAGAGGTGTTTACTGGTTGGACTAGTCGGGACACCACTTTTGCCCTGCAGTCTTTGGGATGAGCGTATGCCCTCTCGGGCTTCAGAGTTTTTAGCCTTAGTAGCCATGGGATAGATAGTGGACCAGCACTCCAAGGATAGGCAGTGAGCAGTTACAAAAAAAGCAGGCAGATGCTGTAAGCAAGCTGAAAAATCTGAACAATCCCACTCGTGGTCAGCAGAGGGAGCTCCAGCCTCACACAATATAGCAAGGTGCAGGAATTATAGACATCCGGGGTTTTTCTTCTACAATTCTGGTAGAGAGTAGGTGATTCGCTGGGCAGCACCCACGTGACTGCTTTAACTTGTTGCTCTTGGTGGAACGCAAAGAACCCTGTGCGTTCCAACACCACGTGGCTATGGCAGCCACTTTAATCCAGGCCCCGGCAGCCTCCCGGCAAGCTCTATCTTGCGGGGCCCCAAGCACTCTCACCTCTTCTGCAGCCCTGAGACAGCACAATCGCCAGGAAGATGTAGCAACTCTCGCGGCAGCGATAGCAGCAGCACCGGAGCACCAATTCCCTCTGCACTGCAGTGCTCAGCGTCGGGACACACACGCGGTTTCCAAGGAGCTCCGTTCCTCGATGCACTGTGAGGTTAGAACATCGGTCTGCTATGCAATGTGGAGAGAGCCCTTCAGCCCGGTCCCGGAGCACAGGGGGTACACCGGGGCACCGGCAGCAGTCAGGAGCAGGACAGAGCCGGGTATGGCAAGGACTGGCTCCTGGCGGTTTACCTTGCCGCTGCACTCCAAGCCGCGTTGGAAGGTGCACTTAGAATTGCCCGACTCTCCCGGGGTCAATTCTGAAGGCTCGGGGGAGCAATGCCATAGAAATGCGGGTGTTAGCTGAAGAATTGGGGGAGCCCGGGACGGAGCTACACTAAGGAGCAGCCATTTAGCAGCGGGCTCACTAGCGCCCCCCCAGTATTATGATTTTTAATTGTTTTGTTAATAGATTGATGTTGGGGGAGGCTTAATTTTTTAAATATATTTTATTGTACTTTAAATCATACTTCTCTGGGAGGCCTTAGTTAGACCAGAAGGGAGGTTTATAAATCTTGTAATAGTAATTTTAGATCCAATTTAAATATGACCTTCAGTAAACTGAACATTTCTAGTTTATAACCATAGTAACATAGTTGCTTCAGGACCAAGCAGGAAGTCAGTCCTCACATATGGGTGATGTCGGCGCCGACAGAGCCCCCGTGCGGAGCATTTCCCCAGCTTTCAAAGAAAGTCTTTGGGAATGCAGCACGCATGCGCGGTCCCCTTCCCGCCCAAGGGTGCCATCTTGCTCTGTCTTCCTTTTTCAGCAGAGCCCGACGGACATGTTTCGTTTTCACCCGAGGAAAAAGTTGATTTTGTTCTGCGTGGACCCGTTTTCTTCGGTTCGATGCCGATTTCCCCTTCCTGCCTGGGCCCGATACGTCGGTATCGAGCGGGACATTTTTTTTTTGTTTTTGTCCTTAGTGACTAGCGTACGCGCCATTTTTCTGTTTTGACTGGCGGCCCTGTCTTTTGACCTCGCAGGGGCCCTTTTTCCCCCGATGGCTGCCAGCGGGTTTAAAAAGCGTGATTGGTGTAAGAAACTGATGTCTCTCACTGACACACATGACTGCTGCCTCCGGTGCCTCGGACCCGATCATGACACGATGATCTGTGGTCCGTGTGGGAAAATGTCCTCGAAGGCGTTGAGGATTCGGCAGCACCAAAAGGAAAGAATCTTCTAACTCCGCGTCCGGACGGGCCCGGACTTCGTCAGAGGCCTCGACGTCTCGGGACTCTGGCCCTGAGCAGCGCCGAGGCTCCTCTGAGAGGGGGTCTCCCTCGCGGGAGCATCACAAGAAGAAAAAACCCGCGAGGGCGGCATCAGTGGATGCACTTGGCTCCTCGAGGGCCAAGTCGCATAGCCCCGAGCGCTGTCCCGGGTCTTCGGAGTCGGAGAGGCCTGCAAAACAACCTTGTGTGGAGATGGAGTCCCCGGGTCACGTGAGTACTGTAGTCCTCGTGGACACTCCTCCAGGAGAGCTGATGTCAGGCCCGACGCCATCGGGGCCCGAGTCGGGGGCTGCTGAGTCTCCTGAGCTCGGACTGAGGTTGGCGGCCTTGGAGTGCAGCTTGGCTGCCTTCATGGAACAGCAGCGGGCACTGATCGCCGGTCTCACCGGTGCATCTGCCCCGACCACCGGGACATTGACGTCCAAGTCGACCCCGGAGGCCGAGCCGATCCTTGAGTCCATGCGCGCTCAAGTCGATCCTCGGCCAAGGTCTCCCTCGGCCTCCCGCTCGGGACCAAGGTTGTCGACGCTTGATTCCTCTTCCGAGGGGTCCGGCTGGGAAACGGAGGATGAGGAGTCACCCGACACCTTTCGGACTCAGTGTGTCCCATCGGACTCACCGGAGTCCGAGCCTCGGAGACGGTCCCCACCAGAGGATACCCGGTTCTCTGACTTCGTGCGGGATATGGCCAAGGCTTTGGCATTCCCCGCGGATCCCAAGGAGGAGCCTCGAGCCGAGGAGCTCGAGGCCCTACAGTATGACTCTCCTCCAAAGGAGACCTTTACTGTACCAGTTCCTCCGATGCTGGAACGGTTGCTCTTCCGCATGCGGGAGGCGCCGGCCTCGACGCCGGTTTTGAGCAAGCGGGTCGATTCCATCTATCGAGTCCGCAAGAGCCCCGGGTTCCAAAAGGCACAATTACCGCACCACTCCATGGTTGTGGAATCGGCCATGCATCGTCTGAAGAGTCAGAAGATGCACTCCTTAGTGCCTCCCGGCCGGAAGGCCCGGAACCTGGATGCCCTCGGTAAGAAGTGCTTCCAGGGCTCTATGCTTGCTTGCCTGTGTCCAGACCTACCAGCTGTACATGGGCATGTACTTTCGAGACCTGGCAAAGGAGATTGCCGGGTTCTCTGCTGGTCTCTCTGAGGAACCTTTGCAGAGGTTCAATGCTCTGTCATCGGGTAATCGTGAGTACTCGAAGTTTATCTCTCGAGCAGCCTATGATGGCTTCGAGGCTTCGGCCCGGGTAGCCGCGGCCGGCATCGGTGCATGCCGTCAGGCCTGGCTACAGTCATCGGACCTCGAGCCATGGGTGCAGGACAAGTTGGTTGATGTCCCCTGCCAAGGTGAAAACCTCTTTGGCAAGCCCATGGCTGAAAAGGCTGCAGAACTCGAGACCGAGACTCTTACCCGGACAAGGCTGTCCAGGAAAACCTCTGCCCCTTCTCAGAAGAAGAAGGGCTCGGGGAAAAAGACCTTTTACCCGAGGAAGTCATCTGCCTATAAACAGTACCCTCATTTTCAGGCCTCTGTAGCGTCAGCAGGCCAAGGGGCAGGGACATGGGCCCCATAGGCAGAAAACCCCCAAGCCACCAGTTCCAACTCCTGCTCAGCAGGGAGCGGGGTTTTGACTCCAATGGCATAGCCTCTCCTCAGCTGGCCCATATCAGCACAGGAGGCCGGCTGGCCCTGTACACCCACAGGTGGTCAGCCGTAACAAGGGATACCTGGGTACTAAGTATAGTCCAGAGGGGCTATCTCCTCCACTTCCACCAGGTACCCCCTCCTATTTTCCAGGGGAGCCTCCAAGACTTCCTCTGCACAGGAACTTACTCCTGCAGGAGTTAGCTAGTCTTGTAAAGGAGCAGGCAGTGGAACTGGTGCCCCACCACCTGAGAGGGCAAGGCTTCTATTCCAGGTACTTTCTGGTACCAAAAAGAACAGGAGGCCTTGGGCCCATCCTAGACTTGCGGAATCTGAACAAGTTCCTAGAGAGGGAAAAGTTCAAGATGCTTACCCTTGGAATCCTGCTGCCCTACCTCCAGCAGGGAGATTGGCTATGCTCCTTAGACCTAAAGGATGCTTATACTCACATCCTTATTCATCAAGACCACAGACAATATCTCAGATTTGTAGTGGGAGGAAACCACTATCAGTACAGAGTACTGCCTTTTGGCCTAACCTCCGCCCCCAGGGTATTCACCAAGTGCCTTGGCGGTGGTGGCGGCAGCCTACCTAAGGGTTCAGGGCCTCTTTGTCTTTCCATACCTGGACGACTGGCTCATCAGGGGTCAATCCCCACAGGAGGCCAATCAAGCCACCCTTCGCACTGTCGCTTTGCTTCAGCACCTGGGGTTTGTTATAAACTTCGCAAAGTCCACTTTGCACCCCTCACAGAACATGGAGTTCATAGGAGCAAGACTGGACACCCTTCAGGCAAAGGCCTTTTTACTCGTGGAGAGGGCCCACAGATTGATGGATCTTGCCAGGCAGTTCCGCTGCAATTCTCTGGTCTCCGCCAGACAATTCCTGCGGCTCTTAGGCCACATGGCTTCCACGGTCCATGTAACTCCAAATGCCCATCTACACATGAGGCCAGCTCAATGGGGCCTCAGAACTCAGTGGCACCAAGCCACAGGAAGCCTCACGGACAGAGTGACGGTGTCCAAACTACTCGAGTCTTCTCTGCAGTGGTGGCTTCATCTTCCGAATCTAGTGCATGGGGTGTTTTTTCAGACACCTCCACTCTCAAGTGCTGACAACCAATGCTTCTCTTCAAGGTTGGGGTGCACATTGCCAAGGAGCGTGTACTCAAGGCCTGTGTTCTCCTTGGGAAGGCCGCACAGCAGATCAATCTCTTAGAATTGAGAGCTATCCCCTTAGCCCTGAGAACTTTCTCCCATCTCATTTCTCACCAGTCCGTCTTGGTTCAGACGGACAATCAAGTTGCTATGTTCTATGTGAACAAACAAGGGGGCACAGGGTCCCCCCCTTCTATGTCAGGAAGTGCAGAACCTGTGCTCCTGGGCAGTCAATCACGGCATTCTTCTCAAAGCGGTCTATCTCCCAGGTCAGGAGAATTACCTGGCGGACAGATTGAGCAGGATCCTGCAGCCACACGAATGGCAGTTGAATCCTTTAGTGGTTCAACAGATCTTCCTGAGATGGGGTCTCCCAACCATAGATCTCTTTGCCAGTCCTCTGAACTGTCAACTTCCCAGGTTCTGCTCCAGACAACAGCATCCTTTCCGAGTAGCAGCGGATGCGTTTCTCATTCCATGGTCTACAGGCCTCCTATAAGCGTTTCCTCCCACACCTCTAGTGTCCAAGACACTGTTCAAAGTGATCCTGGGCAAGACCTCGGTGATCCTGGTGGCCCCAAGGTGGCCAAGACAAACCTGGTTCCCACTTCTTCTTACACCCAAATCTCCAGTCCCTCCATTTGATGGCCTGGCTGCTGAAAGGGTAGTTCTAGTGCCCTTACTACTGCCTAGGGAAGTGGAAGACGTGGTCTTGGCCTCTAGGAGGCAGTCTACCCGAAAGTCTTATGCCCTTAAGTGGCGTAGATTCTCTACCTGGTGTACTCAACACAAAGAGAATCCTTTCTCCTGCCTAGTACCAGTGGTGCTGCAATATTTACTTCACCTGTCCAACCTAGGCCTTAAGTCAAATTCTGTGAGGGTTCATCTTAGTGCTCTTTCAGCGCACCACTCCCCAGTGGAGGGTCAGTCTCTTTCAAGCCATCCTTTGGTGGCTCGCTTCCTCAGAGGCCTGCTTTTGCTTAAGCCTCCAGTGCGTCCACCTGCCCCTGAATGGGATTTAAATGTGGTCTTGCAACGGCTTACTTGCCCACCATTTGAACCTATGTCTACTTGCCCTCTGCGTTTTCTCTCCTGGAAAGCATTGTTTCTGGTAGCCCTTACCTCAGCAAGGCGAGTGAGTGAGCTTCAGGCCCTAGTATCAGATGCACCTTATACTAGGTTCTATAGGAATAGAGTAGTCTTACGGACTCACCCTAAGTTCCTTCCTAAGGTTGTCTCCTCCTTCCACCTCAATCAGGAGGTGATTCTTCCAGCTTTCTTTCCCAGGCTGCATGCCAGCTGGGCTGAGATGGTCTTGCATACCCTGGACTGTAGGAGGGCATTGTCCTTCTAACTTGACCGTACACGGGAGCACCGGAGGGCTGTTCAGCTCTTCGTCTCTTTTGACCCCAATAAGTTGGGGTTGGCTGTCTCCAAGTGTACTTTGTCCATATGGGTAGCCGACTGTATCGCCTGGGGCTTACAGGGCAGCCGGCCTCTCATTGCAGGGTCGAGTTACAGCTCACTGTGTCAGGGCGAAGGCTGCGTCAGTGGCTCATCTCCGCTCTGTTCATTTGGCAGACATCTGCCGGGCTGCTACTTGGTCTTCAAGCCAGATTTTTGCGGCCCACTACTGCCTTGAGAGGGAATCCCGCAGGGACAATGCTTTTGGGCAGGCGGTACTCCATAATCTCTTTGGGGTTTAGGCAACTCCTACCCTCCGGCCCTGGTGTTGGGCTACCGTTCGGGGGCGTTATCAGAGAAGATTCTTTTCTTGCATGCTGAGGCTCTAGAGGGAGCTCATTTTTCAGCTTTGGGTCTCTGGTAGCCTTCAGCTGGGGAGTCCCATATGTGAGGACTGACTTCCTGCTTGGTCCTGGAGAAAGAGTAGTTACTCACCTGTAACAGGTGTTCTCCAGGAGCAGCAGGAATCAGTCCTCACAACCCTCCCTCCTCCCCTTGGAGTTGCAGTCATATGATTTGTTTTGTTATTTTTGATGTCTTTTAGCTATGTCATCGGACTGAGCACGATGGCACCCTTGGGCGGGAAGGGGACCGCGCATGCGTGCTGCATTCCCAAAGGCTTTCTTTGAAAGCTGGGGAAATGCTCCGCACGGGGGCTCCGTCGGCGCCGACGTCACCCATATGTGAGGACTGATTCCTGCTGCTCCTGGAGAACACCTGTTACAGGTGAGTAACTACTCATCTCCAGGAACAAGCAGGAATGAGTCTTCACATATGGGTACGTCGGTACCGACGGAGCCTGCGCAGGAACGCTCCCCAGCTTTCCAAAAAAGGAAAGCTTTTGGGAGCATCCCACAGCGCCTGCGCGCTGCCTTCCCGCCTTTCCCAACCGCCTCTCTTCAGTTCTTCTTTTCCGCGGAGCCAGCAGGTCGTGTTCCTGTCACCGCTGAAGAAGTTCTTTATTTTATTTCTTTGGTCGCGCGTCTGCCTCATGGAAAAACCAGCCTCCGGGTTTAAAAAATGCACTAAGTGCAGCGGTACTATTTCTGTTACCGACACCCATGAATGGTGTCTCAAATGTTTGGGTCCTGACCACTCCATTTTGGATTGTTCGTCCTGCTCCTTGATGTCCAAACGAGGTTTACAGAACCGAGCAGCCAAGCTCCATGTTCTGTTTCCCTCTGATGCAGCTTCAGTGGCATCGACGTCTTCCAGGGCTGCTTCTTCCTCCCATGGATCTCAGGTAACCAAACATAAATCCAGCCGGTCCTTGAAGGGTAGATCTCCTTCTAAGCATCGAGATGACGCCGGGCTTGCCCTCAAGGATCCTGCACCGGCAAAACTACCCCGGCGGGAAGCTCCGGCTTCCAAAGCTCCACCTATGGGGTTAGAGGTTGACATCGATGGCACGGCCTCGACCGATCACCTGTTAGAATGCTCTGGGGTACCGGCACAACCTTCCGGTACCGATTTCTAGGCATTCATGGCGTCGATGGATCAGAATGTTCTATCCATGCAGCAGGCTATCACGGCCTTCATTCAAGCTGCGACGCCGCTGATACCACAACAAACTCCGTTGTCGGTATCGGCCCAGGTACCGGCACCAATGCCAGTACCGGTACCGACTGCATCGACATTGGCCATGGTGTCGACTGCAGCGGTTCCCTGCCTAAGGATGCCCATCGGTACCGAACCGGTACCGATAACGCCCGATGTCGATAGGGCTCGCTACGCGTATCGAGCTTTGAAAGAGCACCCTGACAGTCTACTTTGATTCCCTCGAGGATTCTGATGCATCGGAGGCGTCTGCTGAAGTATCCATAGCCCTTCCTGAAGAGCCTTCTTCTCCAAAAAGAAGAATGTCTCCTCCAGAAGACTTGTCCTTTCAAGACTTCATAAGAGAAGTGGCTAAAGGGCTTTCTATTTCAGTAACCTCTGAATCAGAGCCTAGAACTAAAAAATTAGATATTTTAGGTTATCCCAAGGCTCCTAAGGAGGCAGTCACCTTGCCAATTCATGAGATTCTTTATGATCACATGATTGACTTATGGGAGACTCCTCTCACTATCTCTCCTCATTCTCATAGGTTGGACACCATGTACCGTGTCCCTCCTTGTCCTGGTTTTCATAAAACACAGCTTCCTCACCATTCTATTGTGGTGGAGTCAGCTATGAAAAAGATAGAGTGCAAAAAGACACTCCTCTGCTCCTCCAGGAAGAGAATGCAGGACCTTGGATGCTTTTGGTAGGAAAATCTTCCAAGCCAGTATGCTCATTGCCAGAATCAACTCCTATAGTCTTTATATGGGGATGTTTCTGAAAGAAGTTGCAGATAAGCTACACACTTTCCTCCCTTTTCTTCCAGAGGATAAAAGGGAAGAATTTCTTATTTGGCTTAAGCATACTCAAGATGTTTCAAAGTTTTCCAACCGTGCAGCTTTTGACTCCTTTGAGGGTGCCAGCAGAGCTTCGGCCATTGCCATAGCTGCACGCAGAATTGCTTGGCTCCAAGCTTCTGATCTAGAATCTTGGGTCCAGGATGGCTTGGGAAATCTTCCTGTACAGGAGAAAACCTTTTTGGCAAAGATTGGCAAATAAAAGCCACTCAAATGGATGCAGAAAATTCTGCTTTGGATAGACTTTCAAAGTCAACCTCCATTCCTGCCAAGAAAAAACCTTTCAAGAAGTCTTTTTTCCTCAAGAAAGACAGATTCCATCCTGCTTCTGGCCAGCAATCATCTACAGGTCGTTTTGCTGCTAAGCGTCAGCAACCTAAGCAAGCCAGGCCTAAGCCTACAGGGGCTGCTGCAACTCAGCAGACACAGCCTCCTCAGGGCTTTTGACTTGATGCTAGAGAACTTAGCCTTTCTCCAGGACCAAGCAGGAAGTCAGTCCTCACATATGGGTGACGTCGGCGCCGACGGAGCCCTCGCGGAGCAATTTTCCCCAGCTTTCAAAGAAAGCCTTTAGGAATTGCAGCGCGCATGCGTGGTCCCCTTCCCGCCCAAAGGTGCCATCTTGGCCAGTCTTCTTTTTTCCGCGGAGCCCTACAGACGTTGTCTCATAGTCACCGCCGAAAAGTTGATTTTTTCTTATTATTTTCAGTATTTCTTCGGTTCAACGCCGGTCCTTTTTCCGCCCGGCCTCGCGACGCCGGTTGCGAGGCCTCCCCTTCTTTTTCGGTTTTTTCTGTCCTTCGTGACTACTTCGCGCCTTTTTTCATTTTTTCCTGGCGGCCCGTTCGTTCGACCTCGCAGGGGCCCTTTTTCCCCCGATGGCCGCCAGTGGATTTAAGAAGTGTGTTAAGTGTAAGAAACTTATGTCTCTTACCGACACACACGATTGCTGCCTCCGTTGCCTGGGCCCCGATCATGAAGAAATGATCTGTGGGCCCTGTAGCAAGATGTCCGCGAAGTCTTTGCGGAGTCGGCAGCATCAGCGGGAGAGAATCTTCTCTGACCCCAGCCGTACCCGGACCTCGTCAGAAGCTTCGGTGTCCAGAGAATCTGGCTCTGAGCACCGCCGGAGCTCTTCTGAGAGGGGGTCCCCTAACCGGGAACATCAGCGGAAGAAGAAACCCGCGAGGGCGGCGTCGGTGGACGCTCCTGGTTCCTCGAGGGCCAGGTCGCATAGCCCCGACAGCCGTCCCGGGTCTTTGGAGCTGGAGCTGCCGTCCAAACAGCCTCGTCTGGAGATGGACTCCTCTGCTCACGTGAGTGCTGTTGTCTTCGTAGACTCGCCTCCGAGTGGTCCGACGTCGGGCCCGACGCCGTCGGGGACCGAGTCGGGGGCTGCTGGGTCTCCTGAGTTCAGACTCAGGTTGACGGCCTTGGAGCGCAGCTTGTCTGCCTTCATGGACCAGCAGCGGGCATTGATCGCTGGCCTCGCTGGCGCTTCTGCCCTGACCGCCTCGACGTCTAAGTCGACCCCGGAGACCGAGCCGATCCTCGAGTCCATGCGGGCTCGAGTCGATCCTCGGTCAAGGTCACCTTCGGCCTCCCGTTCGGGGCCGAGGTCGTCGACACCGACTCCCTCGGCGTCGGGGCGGACGGCGTCTGTGCCCGCCCGACCGGAGCCGCTCGACTCCTCCTCCGAGGAGACGGCCTGGGAATCCGAGGTGGATGAGTCACCTGGTTCTTTTCGGACTCGGTGTGTCCCTTCTGACTCCCCCGAGTCCGAGCCTCGGAGACAGTCCCCCCCGGAGGATGCCCGGTTCTCGGACTTCGTAAGGGATATGGCCAAGGCCTTGGCCTTCCCTGCGGATCCCGAGGAGGAGCCTCGAGCCGAAGAGCTCGATGACCTCCAGTATGACTCTCCTGCGAAGGAGCACTTTACTGTGCCGGTTCCTCCGATGCTGGAACGACTTCTCTTCCGCATGTGGGAGAGTCCGGCGTCGTCGCCGGTCTTAAGCAAACGGTCGATGCCATATATCGAGTCCGCAAGAGCCCTGGCTTCCAGAAAGCACAGCTGCCGCACCATTCCATGGTGGTGGAATCAGCCATGCATCGGCTCAAGAGCCAGAAGATGCACTCCTCGGTGCCTCCCGGCAGGGAAGCCCACAGCCTGGATGGCATCGGTAAGAAGTGTTTTCAGGGCTCTATGCTTGCTTGTCGGGTCCAGACTTACCAGCTCTACATGGGCATGTATCTCCGGGAACTGGCTAAAGAACTAGCCGGATTCTCTGCTGGTCTCTCCGAGGAACCTTTGCGGAGGTTCCTGGCCTTGTCCACTGGTATTCGTGAGTGCTCCAAGTTCATTTCTCGAGCAGCCTATGATGGCTTCGAGGCATCGGCTCGAGTGGCCGCAGCCGGCATCGGGGCCCGCCGCCAGGCTTGGCTCCAGTCATCCGACCTCGAGCCCTGGGTGCAGGACAAGTTGGTCGATGTCCCCTGCAGAGGTGAAAACCTCTTTGGTAAACCTATGGACGAGAAGGCTGCTCAGCTCGAGACAGAGACTCTCACCAGGACTCGGCTCTCCAGAAAAACCTCTGCCCCTTCCCAAAAGAAGAAGGGCTCGGGAAAGAAGCCCTTTTACCCAAGGAAGGCAGCTGCCTATAAACACTACCCCCATTATGAGGCCTCCGCAGCTCCCCATCAGGGTCAGCAGGCCAAGGGACAGGGTAACGGATCCCGTAGGCAGCAAGCCCCCAAGCCTGCGCCACCGGCCCCTGCTCCGCAGGGTGGGGGTTTTTGACTCGTTCAGCATAGCCTCTCCCCCTCCGCTGGTTTCTCTCAGCACGGGAGGCCGGCTGGTCCACTTTGCCCACAGGTGGTCCAACATCACGTCAGACGCCTGGGTGCTCCACATAGTCCGAGAGGGCTATCTTCTGCACTTCCACCAGGTACCTCCCCCCTACTTTCCAGGGGAGCCTCTGCGACCCCCTCTTCACCGGGACTTACTCCTTCAGGAGTTGGCAAGTCTTATTCGGGAACAGGCAGTGGAGCCGGTGCCCCACCACCTGCGGGGTCACGGCTTTTATTCCTGGTACTTCCTGGTACCAAAGCGGACTGGAGGCCTCAGACCCATCCTAGACTTGCGGAACCTCAAGTTCCTGGAGAGGGAAAAGTTCAAGATGCTTACCCTTGGAATCCTGCTGCCCTACCTCCGGCAGGGAGATTGGCTATGCTCCTTGGATCTAAAGGATGCCTACACTCACATCCTCATTCACCCAAGCCACAGCCAATACCTAAGGTTTGTGGTGGCGGGCAATCATTACCAATACAGAGTACTGCCCTTTGGCCTTTCCTCCGCACCACGAGTCTTCACAAAATGTCTCGCAGTGGTTGCGGCTTATCTCCGGCTTCAAGGCCTCTTCGTCTTTCCTTACCTGGACGACTGGCTTATCAGGGCCCCGTCCGCCACGGAGGCCACTCACGCCACAAAACGTACTGTAACTCTGCTCCAGTACTTGGGCTTTGTCATAAACTTCGAAAAGTCCACTTTGCTCCCCTCTCAGGACCTCGAGTTCATCGGCGCCAGACTGGACACGCTTCAGGCGCGGGCGTTTCTACCGCTCGACAGGGCTCACCGGCTCATGGCTCTCGCCAGCCGTTTTCGCAGCCATCCCCGGGTCTCAGCCCGGCTCTTCCTGAAACTGCTCGGCCATATGGCGTCCACGGTCCATGTGACCCCCAATGCCCGCCTGAACATGCGGCCTGCTCAGTGGTGCCTTCGCTCTCAATGGCGTCAGGCCTCGGGGAGACTGACGGACTCGGTACGCATCTCCGGCCCGCTAGTCTCTTCCCTACGATGGTGGCTTCACCTACCCAACCTAGTGCTCGGAATGCTTATCCAGTCTCCTCCGCCGGCCCAGGTTCTGACGACCGACGCTTCTCTCCTGGGTTGGGGAGCACATTGCCAAGGGTCATGTACTCAGGGTCTCTGGACCCCGTGGGAATCTGCCCAGCAGATCAACTTCCTGGAGCTCAGGGCCATTCGCCTGGCTCTGAAGGCCTTCTCCCACCTCACGTCTCACCAGTCTGTGCTGGTCCAGACGGACAATCAAGTTGCTATGTTCTACGTGAACAAGCAGGGGGGCACGGGCTCCTTCCTTCTCTGCCGGGAAGCACAAAAGCTCTGCGCTTGGGCCGTCAGCCGGGGAATCCTCCTCAAAGCGGTCTATCTCTCAGGTCAAGAAAATCACCTGGCAGACAAACTGAGCAGAATCCTCCAACCGCACGAGTGGAGATTGGACCCGTTGGTGGTCCAACGGATCTTCCTGCGGTGGGGCCTCCCCACGCTGGATCTCTTCGCCAGTCCTCTGAACAGGCAACTTCCTCGATTCTGCTCTCGGGAACCGCACCCCCTCCGAGTAGCGGCGGATGCTTTTCTGCTCTCATGGTCCACGGGCCTTCTGTATGCCTTTCCTCCCATGCCGCTGGTGTCTCGAACTTTTTTCAAGGTTCTCCAGGACAAGGCCTCCATGATCCTGATCGCTCCCCGGTGGCCCCGGCAACCGTGGTTCCCGCTTCTGATGCAGCTGGCGGTGGATACCCCGTTGCCTCTGGGGTTTCAACCCGATCTCTTGACTCAGGATCAGGGGTCTCTCCTACACCCCAACCTCAGAGCTCTGCATCTGATGGCCTGGCGGCTGAAAGGGTAGTCCTTGCTCCCCTCCTGTTACCTCCGGAGGTGGAGGAAGTCGTACTGGCTTCCAGGCGACCCTCTACCCGGAAATCCTACGCCCTTAAATGGCGTCGCTTTTCCATCTGGTGTACTCAACAGTCTCAAGATCCCTTCTCCTGCTCGGTGTCGGTGGTCTTGCAGTACTTGCTTTCCCTCTCCAACCTTGGGCTCAAGTCCAACTCGGTCAAGGTTCACCTCAGTGCTATTTCGGCGCATCATGTGCCGGTGGAAGGCAGGCCTCTTTCCGGCCACCCCCTCGTGGCTCGGTTCTCCCGGGGCCGCCTTCTCCTCAATCCGCCGTTGCGGCCCCCAGCCCCTGACTGGGACCTGAATGTGGTTTTACAGCGGATCACCTGCCCGCCTTTTGAACCCATGGCTACCTGTCCTCTTCGTTTTCTCTCTTGGAAAACCTTATTCCTGGTGGCCCTCACTTCCGCTAGACTCGTTAGTGAACTGCAGGCCCTGGTGTCTGATTCTCCCTACACTCGGTTCTACAAGAACAGGGTAGTCCTGCGGACTCACCCTAAGTTTCTTCCAAAGGTGGTCTCCCCTTTTCACATCAATCAGGAGGTGGTACTTCCGACCTTCTTTCCCAGGCCGCACTCCAGCCGTGCTGAGATGGTCTTGCATACCCTGGACTGTAGAAGGGCGCTGAACTTCTACCTTGATCGTACGCGGGAGCACCGTAAGACTGTCCAGCTCTTCCTGTCTTACGACCCTAATAAATTGGGGCTCCCTGTCTCTAAGCGTACTCTGTCCATCTGGGTAGCTGACTGTATCGCTTGGACTTATGCGGCGGCAGGCCTCTCGCTGGAGAGTCGAGTCACCGCTCATCGGGTTCGGGCGAAGGCTGCGTCAGTGGCTTACCTCCGCTCTGTTCCGTTGGCAGACATCTGCCGGGCCGCTACTTGGTCTTCGGGCCAGACTTTTGCGGCCCATTACTGCCTCGAGAGGGAGTCCCGCAGGGACAGTGCTTTCGGACAGGCAGTCCTCCGTAATCTCTTCGAGGTTTAGGCAACTCCTACCCTCCATCCCGGATGTTGGGCTACCGGTTGGAGATTAGTCAGAGAAGATTCCTTACTTCTGTGCTTCTGAGCTAGAGGGAGCTCATTTTTGTGCTTAGGGTCTCCGGTAGCCTTAAGCTGGGAAGTCCCATATGTGAGGACTGACTTCCTGCTTGGTCCTGGAGAAAGCGTAGTTACTCACCTGTAACAGGTGATCTCCAGGAGCAGCAGGAATCAGTCCTCACAACCCTCCCTCCTCCCCTTGGAGTTGCAATCCTATGATTTCGTTTTTGCACTTTTTTGCTGTCTTTTTGCTATGTCATCTGACTGGCCAAGATGGCACCTTTGGGCGGGAAGGGGACCGCGCATGCGCGCTGCAATTCCCAAAGGCTTTCTTTGAAAGCTGGGGAAAATTGCTCCGCGAGGGCTCCGTCGGCGCCGACGTCACCCATATGTGAGGATTGATTCCTGCTGCTCCTGGAGAACACCTGTTACAGGTGAGTAACTACGCTTTCTGGCTCTGAAACAGCCAGAGCCTCTCACCATTCCAGGAAGGTTAGCTCACTTTGCTTCCAGATGGGAGCAAATTACAACAGAGCAGTGGACCCTCTCCATCATAAGGGAGGGGTACAAACTTCATTTCTCAAACCTTCCTCCTCACACCATGGTGAGACATTTCAATTCTCCAACATCTCTCCTCGACCTTCTAGGTCAGGAGGTAGCTGCCCTTCTTGCCCAAGGGGCAATAGAAGAGGTACCTCTTCTTCAACAAGGGTCAGGGTTTTACTCCCCCTACTTTCTGATCCCAAAGAAAACAGGGGGCTACAGACCCATATTAGATCTCGGAGAATTGAACAAATTTCTATGCAAGGAGAAATTCAAGATGCTTTCTCTGGGCACTCTCCTTCCATACATTCAGAGTCAGGATTGGCTTTGTTCTCTAGATCTCAAGGATGCGTACACCCATGTCCTCATCCATCCATCTCACAGAAGGTTCCTCCGTTTCCTTTTCCAAGGGAAGCATTACCAATACAGGGTGCTTCCTTTTGGTCTGGCCTTTGCTCCAAGAGTGTTCACCAAATGCATGGCAGTAGTAGCTGCATTTCTACGCACTCTGGGAATATTTGTATTCCCATACCTGGACGACTGGCACATCCGAGCTCCATCTCAGTCAGAGGCCCAGACTGCCCTAGACTGCACAAGGTGCATTCTGCAGTATCTGGGACTTGTGGTAAATCTCCCAAAGTCCCAGCTCACCCCTACTCGGTCTCTAGAGTTCATAGGGGCCTGGCTAGATACTACCACTGCAAGGGCCTATCTTCCTCAGGCCCGTTGCCTACGCCTAGTGCAGTTAGCCTCCCAGATTCAGTCAAAGAGCCATTTAACTGCCCGGGAGATGCTACAACTGCTAGACCACATGGCATCCACAGTGCATGTGGTCCCCTATGCTCGCCTTCACATGAGAGCGGCTCAATGGACTTTTTCCACCCAGTGGACTCAAGCTTCAGGGGGTCTGTCAGACAAAATAGCAACCTCCAGGCGCCTCTTTTGGTCTCTCCAGTGGTAGAAGTCCACCCAAAATCTGTTGCTGGGGTCCCCCTTCCAAAAGTTGTTGCCCCAAGCAACCCTCACAACAGATGCCTCCCCAACAGGTTGGGGAGCTCATCTACAAGACCTCTCCACTCAGGGCTCTTGGTCTCCACAGGAGGCCTCTCTACATATCAACCACTTGGAGCTCCGAGCAGTTTTTCTAGCTCTCAAGGTCTTCCATACCCTGCTCAGCTACAAGACAGTCCTCATTCATACGGACAATCAGGTAGCCATGTTTTACATAAACAAGCAAGGAGGAACTGGCTCTCTGTCGCTTTGCAACGAAGCTTTAAGATTGTGGGCCTTCGCCAGAGAGCATCAAATCCATCTCCTGGCCGTATACCTTCCAGGAATCCAAAACTCTTGGGCAGACAGACTCAGTTGAGTTCTGCTTCCACACGAATGGTCCCTGCACATGGACCAGGTACTCAGAATCTTTCGAGAGTGGGGAACCCCGGACATAGACCTCTTTGCAAGTCCGTGGAATGCCAAACTTCCCCGGTTCTGTTCCAGAATTCCGTGTCAGGGAGTTCAGGCCAAGGATGCCTTCCTCCTTCACTGGGGTCAAGACTTCCTGTATGCCTTTCCACCCATTCCCTTAATTCCCAAGACTCTATTCAAGCTCCAGAGGGACCAAGGATCTATGATCCTCATAGCTCCACGCTGGCCACGCCAAGTGTGGTACCCTCTACTTCTGCATCTCTCTCAAGCTCCCTCCCTAGACTTGGGAGCTGCTCCAGACCTCCTGTCCCAGGAGGAGGGATCTTTGTGGCACCCAAACCCCGTCACCTCAGGGCTTGGTTGCTGAAGGCTTAGACCTTCAAGATTGGAATCTTTCTCAGCAGGTGAAGGATATCCTTCATGCTTCCAGAAAACCTTCTACTAGACGTTCCTATGCTTTTAAATGGAAAAGGTTTTCCATTTGGTGTGCTGAGAAGGGTCTTGACCCTCTAGCACTACCTTTGAATTCTCTATTGGAATATCTCCTGCATCTCTCCAATGCAAGCCTTAAGACGAATTCAGTAAGAGTCCATTTGAGTGCTATTGCAGCATCCCTTAAGCCTCTCAATGGACAGCCTATTTCCTCTCATCCTCTTATTGCAAGATTCATGAGAGGCCTAACATTAACTAAACCTCCCATTAGGCCTCCTCCGGTAGCATGGGACTTAAATCTGGTTCTTGGTCAGCTTATGAAGCCACCTTTTGAACCCTTAGCCACCACCTCCTTGAAATTTCTTTCCTGGAAGGTTATTTTCCTCATTGCAGTCACATCAGCTCGCAGCATCAGTGAGCTACAGGCCTTGGTGGCTAATCCACCTTATACAAGGTTTCATCATGATAAGGTAGTCCTCAGGACCAATCCACACTTTATGCCTAAAGTGGTCTCACCTTTTCATCTGAACCAAGAGGTATATTTACCTGTCGTCTTTCCAGGTCCTCATGCATCAAGTGCAGAAAGGAATCTTCATACCCTGGATTGTGAAAGGGCTCTTGCCTTTTACTTACAAAGGACTCAGCAACATAGAAGGTCTTCCCAACTCTTTGTTGCTTTTGATCCTTCTCATTTAGGACTTCCAGTTTCTAAGAGGACACTGTCCACTTGGATTGCTCAGTGTATCTTTTGCCTACCAGAGTAAGAACCTTTCTCTGGAGGGCCATGTCACAGCTCACAATGTGAGGGCCATGGCAACTTCTATGGCTCATCTAAATTCTGTGTCCATCGACCAGATCTGTCAAGCAGCCACATGGGCCTCGGTTCATACCTTCACGGCCCATTATTGTTTGGACAAGGACTCCCGCCGGGATGCCTTGTTTGGTCAGGCTGTCCTAAAACACCTGTTCCATACTTGAACAACTCCTACCCTCCATCCCTTTTTAGATGCCTGAGATCCAAGGGGAAGGTAGGGCCCTTCTCAGGGTCTACAACCCTGGGGATCTCCCCGGCATCTCTAGCTGGGGAGTCCCCATATGTGAAGACTCATTCCTGCTTGTTCCTGGAGATAGCACAGTTACTTACCTGTAACAGGTGATCTCTGGCAACAGCAGAAATAAGTCTTCACAACCCACCCACCTCCCCAAGGAGTTGTATCTTCTATCTCTCTTTCCTTTCCTCTCTCTCTCTTTGTCTCAGCTCTGAAACTTGAACTGAAGAGAGGCGGTTGGAAAGGTGGGAAGGCAGCGCGCAGGCGCTGTGTGATGCTCCCAAAAGCTTTCCTTTTTTGGAAAGCTGGGGAGCATTCCCGCGCAGGCTCCGTCGGTACCGACGTACCCATATGTGAAGACTTATTCCTGCTGTTCCCAGAGATCACCTGTTACAGGTAAGTAACTGTGCTTAACTGACGGCAGATAAAGACCAGCATGGTCTATCCAGTCTGCCCAGTACAGTCAAACCTCTGTTTTCGTTTGCATGTTTTCATATGCTTCGGTTTTTAACGTCTTTTTTGACTGAGATTTTGTCCCGGTTCTCATACATTGCCTCGGTTTTCGTAAAGTAGAGTATTGTAAATACATACACCCTCGTGCTGCACACCGGTCTGTATACACTGCCGGAACGCCCACCCGGTCCCGGCAGCACTGCCCCCCGGACTCACCGATCGCCAGCATGATGAGAAGCGAAAGCCAGCTGAGCACGTAAATGAAACACATCCTCGAGCCTGGTCAGAGTCAGAGAGGCAAGGATTGCGCAGAGAGGAAGGCCCCGATCTCGTCCACCACCTGCCCGTTCTCTGGAGCGCCCCCTCAGGCTCGGAGATAGCAGGGAAGAAAAGCTGTCAATGTAAGCAGGAGATGTTGCATGAATGTGGGAGGCAGTTCTTTCTCTTGCAGGGTACGTCTGAAGCTATATCATTAAGATTTTCTGCCATTCTGAAGCATTGAGCAGATAATGTAAAGGTATTTTAATGGGCTGAATCCAATGTGATTCCGAAGAGAGCTGGGCACAGCAGCTTGTCAGGGGTGGCTAAGGCCATATGTTAACATACTGTACAGTACTGTACTTAGCTTGCTTTCAGTGATGTTAAATGTTCATTTATCCATTTCATTAGTCATATTTATTTCTCATTGTTTTCTGCATGTAAAAATAGTTATTCTCTATAAAATGTATTTTTGTGAATATTTTGGGTGTCTGGAACGGATTAATTGGGTTTACATTATTTCTTATGGGAAATATTGCTTCAGTTTTCATACGTTTCGGTTTTAGTCAGACTTTTTCGAACGGATTAATCATGAAAACCGAGGTTTGACTGTATTCAGTTTATTTTTATTTTATCCTGTTGCTGTAAAGGGATCCACTGTGTCTGTCCCATGCCATTTTGAATTCCATCACAGTGTTTGTTCCCACCATTTCCATCGGGAGGGCATTCCAAGCATCCACCACCCTTTCAGTGAAAAAGTATTTCCTGACATTTCCTTTCAATTTACCACCTTGCAGCTTCATGTTATGCCCTCTAGTTTTGCAGCTTCCCCGTCTTTGGAAGAGGATTGTTTGTTCATTATTTCTCCAAGTATTTAAAGGTCTGAATCATATCTCTCCTATCCCTCCTCTCCTCGAAAGTGTACATATCTGTCTTTCCCACATTATAGAATGAGTTTGTATTGATTAAACAACAAAGATGGAGGAATCTGATATTTCAATGTATTAAGCTTGAACAACAATTATTTAATAAAAAAGTGGAACTGATCAAAAATAAGGGGAACAGACTTTAAAAATAAAACCAATATTCAGAAGCAAGAAGTATTTGAAAGCTGCTTGGGTTAGGGAAGATATTTTATAAAATTAATTATACATTTTTAGAGGTTCTGCTGCATTAAAATGCAGTAAAGGCTGTTGATTGGAGCAAACTTTTATTTCTGTTCTCAACAAAAGTAATAGCAGCACCGTACAAAGCTAGAAATGCGTAGTGTGCGACTAACAAATCTGGGGCCCCCACTCTACCTAGTCACGTCCAGTAGCTCACTGCTAGTCATGTTATCAGTGCCCCTTTTGTACTTGTGCCCTGTGCTGCTGCACTGCTCGCACAGTCCTAGGTATGGCCCTCATGAACCATTTCTAATAAATCAAATTGCTCTTTTTTCTATACCAGGGGTTCTCAACCCAGTCCTTGGGACACCCCTAGCCATTCAGGTTTTCAGGATAGCCACAATGAATATACATGAGAAGTTTGCATGCACTGTCTCCGTTGAATGCAAATTTTATTTCATTCATATTGATTGTCATTATCCTGAAAATCTGACTGTGTCCTGAGGACTGAGTCGAGATTCCCTGTTCTATACTGTGATTGCACAATAGTTGAAGACCGCATAAAGATCCCATTGGCTATAGCAATATCAAGTGTTAACATGGGAACTTAAGTTACATGGGCACATTTCTGTTAATGTTTTTATGATCAATAAGGGGCATATTTATTGTGCTAACCGTTAGTGCAAGGTTTACCATGTGCTAAGTGCACCACTCTATAGCACATGGCACCACAGTAAAATCCCATGCTAATCAATTAGCATGTGATGGGGCAGGGACTGAGCGGGTTAGGGGTTGGAACGTGGGCATTGATGAAACATCGTGGTTAGTATGGGCATTATTGGTATGTTAACCACGAATGTTGGTGTTAGTATGGGTACACTTACCACTGCCTCAAGAAGTGGCAGTAAGAGCACCATGTGCCACTTACTGCGGTGAGGCGTGGCTCCAAGATGCAAATAGTAGGGGGACTTTCGACACCCCCCCCCCCCCCAAATGTCAGCACAGGCCCATGTGCTAATTCTTAGGCATCAACTCACATTAGCGTTGCATGTTGTAGTAAAAATACCCTTAATGTATGTTACGAGTACAAGGTATCACTTAGCAAGGTATCACTTAGCGGTGATTATGCTAGGGTATTAGAACATAAATGCAGCTGAGCTTCACTTAACTGATGTTACATGATATTCAGGAGATACCTGTCTTGATGTCTCTTGCTGACCCTGTAAATCTATGCAGTGGGTTCAAAACTAGGAAACTGGCCTGGAAATTTCAGATATGTGTGTATTTTGAACTGTACTAGTTAAGAACGTTTGTAGGTTGATACCATTTGAAGACTCACAGGGAAAACACCTTGGTTGTTAGGTGCATTTAAATTGGTTTTTCTGTGGTGCTGATTTCTTGTGCAAATATTTTTCTTTTCTAGGTGGTGTCAATAAACCGAGCTCTGGTGGAACGAGGTTTTGCTCAGTGGATAGACAGCTACTAGTCATTTTTGGCTCCAGGCAGCCATTTCTAAAATTGAATTCCTGTTGCACTCTGCTAAAATTAGGCTTTGTACCCAGTGAAAAATGTTTGAATTATTTATGCATATTTACAAAATCTGTCTATTGAAAGACATCTGACATATGTCTGCCACATTGCATTCATTTTAATACATACCTCATCCCTATAAAAGGCAAGGAATATATAAAAAGCCATAAAATACAGCTTTAAAAAAAATGATCCCCAGGGTCTGAAGGAATGGACAAATGGATTTCAAGAAATTAACACGTTGCATCAAAACTCCTGAAATTCTTTACATGCATTTAAAATGCACACAGCCCTTAGCTCAATGGTTATTCTTTCTGGTTGAATTGATTTGAGGTAGCAAACCATTGTAGGAAAAGCTAATTAGAATAGAAATAAATGTAATTGGCTTCCATGAAAGTTTAAATTTGCAATATTGACGCGTACAAACAGCACTTTGCTTGTTCTTCATGTACATAGGAAAGTTGGGTGCGTTGCTCTTTGGCACTTACTGTGACAGATTTGTCGATTTTTGGTTTGTTCAATCTATGAAGAGTAAAGAATTCATGTCTCAAGGCGCCAAATGCTGGAGGAATAACCACTATACTGTAACATGTCTGTTTGTAAAAGCCTTAGATGCCGCGCCTATTTGTAATTTGATTATTTTATATCCATACAAGACTTGTGTGTAAATAATGCAAATAATCACTGTAATATTTTGTATAAGGAAACAATGGAGGAATTCAAAGGAAACGTCAACATTGTTCACACCAAATGTTCTCTTTAGATAAATGGTTTAAAGTGATCTGTTGCTGAACTGCAGACTACTTCACAGATTCTGTGCTTCGCTGTGTAGACTTGCAGGGATTTCCTCCCCATTTAAATTAGCTGTATGGTATAATGAATTGTGATCAAAGAATTCTTTGCTACTTTTCTGTACAGATTGTAAAAAGTAACAAAAATGAAATTAATATTGCAGTGGTGTTTTGATTAAATTAAAAAATTGTTTTTGCTCTTTTTACATTTTGGTATCAGATTTTTAAAGCTTTCAGGTAATGGGCTTGTGGGTGGAATTGGTTGTAGACCTAGAAGAAAGAATTGTACTGGCCATGTTGAATTCAAGAGAGATATTGGTAATAAAATACAATTGTGGAAGCATTTACAGTCTGTTATACTATACATGAACATTGATTCTTAAATGAAGGATATATTTTTACATGGAGCACTTGAACCTGGGAGTGGAGTTAATTGAAGGCACTATTCACAGTGGATGAATCCAAGTTTATCAAGTTTGTCCTATTTATGTTAAGTTTTCAGAGTTCACTGCACTTTATATTTAGAGACTGGGATTCATAGATGTAAAAGAATGTGTGCACTCTCTGGTTCTTGAAGCGACCATAGAAGAGGTTAATGAATGGGAAGACATGTAACATCATAAAGATAGTACAGACGCATTGTTTCCATATAAAAGGCTCTTAAAGTTCTATACTAAATGTGTGTTCGATATGAGGCTTTTGTCGTCTTTGCCCTTAAGTGTGCCATTACACACCATTGAAGTTTTAGATGGCCAGTTCATGGTTTTACTGGCATGAAACACTGTGAGCTGAGGACAGTCTTTCTTGGCCTTATGAGTGGGATCAAGAACCTGTGCAGTATATTTGACGGGAGGTGTTAACATCTTGCCACTCAACCCCATTGGAGATAAGACTATATTGCAATTGCAGCCAAAGCAAGAGGATTAAAATTGCTGTTTTAAAAAAAGTAAAGCTGTGTTCATAAGTATTTTCATTACATCTGCTCTGTTGAAAATCCCTAAGTTTTGTGTTTTTGATAACTTTTTTTTGTAAATCATAGATGAATAGCTGATAATGTTTGGCAGTTTAACATTTTCTGACTCCATAATAGGAAGAGAACTTCTGATGACACATTTCAAACCCACACAGCAGTTTCTACACTATCTGTATTTTCATAGGAGGGGCCTGTACCTTCTACACTGGTTAAAATGTAACCCATTGGAACAGGTGTGGGGCTACTTCATTTCAGATTTACCATGAGTATCCTTTTATAGATTGATGGAATAAAATAAACAAATCTGCTCTGTATAGCATCTGTCCCACAAGATCCTTTACTATGCTTACAATTCAGCTACACATGCTAAATCTTTAATACTTATGACTGATTTAGGAATCCATCCTTTTCTCTATTGTGATGTTAAAATGGCTTCCATAGTGTAACATTTTAGTACTTTTGGGGATATCTAAAAATTCCTATGAGTAAAGTCATGAAATATCTCCTCGTGGTGTCAAAATATGGAGTGTGCGAGAGTGCAGAACAAACAAATTATAGAGACCTTTCTACAAGGTAATTTTTTAAATGTAAAGATGTCTATCTGCACACACAATACCTCAAAAAGGTGATAATCTATGCCTCACTCAAAATTAAGCCTTGCAGCTTTAGAGAGACAGCAGTAGAGAAGTAGAAAAGGTTCATGTTACAATTATTTTTAGCTCTAGTTTTGCTGACTAGCAAGCAGTTCTTAGCAAAAATTTGAATTTTAAAGTGATTACCTTTTAAAGGACTTGCATTATAGATAAGATCATATAAATTTTATTTAAAACACATCTTCCTTATCGTCCCTCCAGTCTAGTCCCGAAATCTGGAGTTGTCAACCTCTCACAGCAGCTTGGAGACTGAGAACTTCATTTCTGTGATGTCACGGGTACTTAGGCTCCAACCCCTCCTTCACAGTTCTCTCAGTCTCCAAGCAGCTGGAGGGTTGGTGAGCCTAGAGGGGGCTCACTGGAGGAACAATTAAGGCTTAGATTAGTTTAGGTTCTTGGGATTTCTTATAATGCCTTATGATTTTGTTTTTGGATTTTGAGTTTTTCTTGGGGGTGCTTTCCCTTTAAAAAAAAAAAAAAAAGTCTCTTCTCTTGTGTGACGGCATTTGGTTAAGGGGCCTTTGAGGTCGGGTCCCTCTCCCCCTCTCCGCCGGTCCGCTCTCCTTCTCCTTCCCGCGGTGAGTTTAGGAAGGTGGGTGAGCCAGATTGGAGTTGCTGCATGCGGTCCAGAGCTAATGCAAAAGACTTGCCTGCTACAGCTGTTTGACCGCGGGGGTGAGCTGAGCTGAGGACAACAGCCTACAGCACGGGGTAAGCCGGTCTCCCGATGGAGTGAGGACGACCGCACGATTCCCCAGCGGGAGCCTTTGTTTCGCTGACAGTAATGCTGCAAGGGGGATTTCCCGGTGCAGGTAAGCGACGAATTTGGTCTGTCAGCCAGCCGCAGCTCTGAGACGCAGCCCCGCAGATAGGCCGTGCCACGTGTCGGGAGCTTGGGAAAATGCTGGTTTTGGCAACGGCTGCATCTTAAGGTATTTGGCGAGCAGGGCGCTCATTTTTCGCCCGGATAACGCAGGGCTCATTGGGGAGAACTCCTTGTGCAGTTGTACAGAGAAGAAAAAAAAATCACAGATTTACTTTTTGGTTGGGGTGTAGCTGGGAAGGCCCATACACCCTGGGAGGGTGGGGTGGAAGGGCGCAAGATGTCATCAAAGTCAGTTTGTTTGATTTGTGGGGTGAAGCGCACGGTGTCAGAAGCCGGGGTATGTAAGTCCTGCACACAGGAGGCTGAGAGACGGGACCATGAGTCAGGTAGGGGGGCGGAGGTGCAGATGGAGCCGAGGTTTCCTTGTCCTTTGTCCCCGGAGCCGTTGCCGGGTACCTCCTTGTCTCAGGACTTGGGGGGTCCGCAGCCTTCAGTGGCAGGGGGGCTGGCGGTGATTTTTTTCCTAGGGTTTGTGGCAGTTATCAGGCGGGTGTTCGGGGCGGCCCCAGAAACCTCTCCGGTGGGGAGTCTGGACTCTTCACTGGGGGGTAAGAGGCAGGGGGCCTCGCTGCCCGTGGAGGGGCTGGGTCCCCTAGCTAAAAGACCTAGGGTCGACAGGGATTCTACTGTCTCGGAAGCAGACAGATCGGATGGCCCAGACCTGGATTTCGAGGACAAATTGGAGGAAGGCGAGATTGCAGAACAGGAGGACCAGGCAAGAGTGGTGCGAGTGTTTCAGAAAGAAGAGTTACCGGGGCTGATTTCAGAAACCCTCAAAGCGCTTAACATGCCTTCCGGAGGGCAGGAGGAGGATACGGCTATTGAGGACCCGTTACTGCAGGCCTTTCGGAAGACTCAACGGGCGTTCCCGGTGCACAGGGTGATCAGGGAGATGATCCAAGAGGAATGGAACCTGCCGGAATCAGCTCTTAAGGGGTCCAGAGTCATGGCACGCTTGTACCCTCTTCTGGATCAGGATAGGGAGTTGTTTAAATATCCCAGGGTGGATGCAGCGGTGTCTGCGGTCACCAAAAAGACCACCATTCCGGTCAAGGGGGGTGCGGCCCTCAAGGATAGTCAGGACCGGAAGCTGGAGGTCTTGTTGAAGCAGGTTTTTGAAGTGAATGCGCTTTCGTTGCAGGCGTCCATTTGTGGGGCGTGGGTGGCGAGGGCGTGTCTTCGATGGGTGCAGCGTATGCAGGTGGATCAATCGGAGGGTTCTGTGGAAGAGGCTGCTAGGTTGTAGTCGGGGGCGGCCTACCTAGCGGATGTTCATTATGACCTGGTTAGAGGACTGGCCAAGAGTATGGCTTCGGCGGTGGCGGCAAGGCACTATTTGTGGCTGCGCAATTGGGCGGCGGACAATTCCTCTAAGGCCCGGCTCAGTAAGCTCCCGTTCAGGGGACAGCTCCTGTTTGGGGAGGATTTGGACAAGATTGTAAAGGATTTGGTGGAGTCTAAAGGAGGGCATCTCCCGGAGGACAGGCCGAAGAAGGGCAGAGCGCCGGGTCTGCCCAAGGGGCAGCTAAGGGACTTTCGGCATTTTCATGCCTCTAGATTTGGCCAAACTCAGAACGCGTTTCCCCTTTCGAGGTCAGGGATTTCGAGGCTTCCGGGGAGTGGGGAGAGGATTTGCATCTCCCTCTTCCTCGGGCTCGTCCGATGCCCGCAAGTCTCAATGAAGCCAGGGGGGCCCGGGCAGAGTGCGTGCCGGTAGGGGGGCGCTTGCGAGAGTTTTACCCTGCCTGGGCCCAGGTTACATCAGATCAGTGGGTTCTGGAGGTTATTCGGGAAGGATATGCCCTAGAGTTGAAGCTCCCCCGTACTGGATGCCTTTCTACAGTCTCCTTGCAAGGCTCGGGTCAAGCGCAGGGCGGTGGAGGAAACTGTGGAAAGGTTGTTGTCGCTCAGGGCCATAGTTCCGGTCCCACGGGACCAGTTAGGTTGTGGTCGATACTCCATCTATTTCATAGTGCCAAAGAAAGGGGGGACTTTTCAGCCGATTTTGGATCTCAAGAAGGTCAATCGCTATCTCAATGTGTCCCATTTCCGCATGGAGACCCTGCGGTCCGTCATAGTAGCGGTGCAAAAAGGAGAGTTTCTTACGTCCCTAGATCTGGTGGAGGCGTACCTCCATATCCCCATTCGACAGCAGCGTCGGAGGTTCCTGCAGTTTGCCCTTCTGATGGGGCACTTCCAGTTCCAAGCGTTGCCGTTTGGGCTGGCCACGGGTGTTTACCAAGGTCATGGTCGTCGTAGCGGCAGCCTTACGAAAGGACGGGATCTTAGTGCATCCTTATCTGGACGATTGGTTGATAAGGGCGAAGTCCGAGGAGGAAAGCGTAACGGCTACGGCCTGAGTGGTGGCGTTCCTGGAGAGTCTCGAGTGGGTAGTGAACAGAGAAAAGAGCAGATTGACTCCGTCACAGAGCCTGCAGTATTTGGGTGTGCACTTCGACACCAGATCGGGGAGAGTGATGCTGCCGTTGGATCGGGAGCTGTCTCTGCGCAGGTTGGTGCGCGGTTTTCTTGGCAGGTGGCGTCCCACGGCGTGGCATTATCTGCAAGTGCTCGGGATGATGGCAGCGACGCTCGAAGTGGTTCCCTGGGCAAGGGCTCACATGACTGTTGCAGAGAGCACTTTTGAGATGCTGGTCGCACCAGAACGATTCCCTGTCAAAATATCTTCCTTGTCCTCAGGAGGCACGCCAGGCTCTTTGGTGGTGGCTGCGTCCCAAGAACCTCAGGAAAGGTCTGCCATTGGAGGCGCCGGACTGGCTGCCCCTGACGACGGATGCCAGTCTGTACGGATGGGGAGCACATTTTCAAGGAAGGTTTGCTCAAGGGCAGTGGACCGAGTTGGAAAGGCAATGGTCCATCAACAGGTTGGAGTTAAGAGCGGTGGCTCTAGCGCTGCGCAATTTTCAGCTGTATTTGCAGGGAAAAGCGATACAGGTCTTCTCAGACAACTGGACAGCAGTGGCTTACATCAATCGGCAAGGAGGAACGAGCAGTGCGCGTCTCGAGATGGAGGCCCAAGAATTGTTTGAATGAGCCGAGGGCAATCTGGAAGCATTGTCGGCGGCACATGTAGCGGGAGTGGACAACGTGCAGGCCGACTTCCTAAGCCGAGTAAAGGTGGATCCGGGAGAATGGACCCTTCATCCGGAGGTGTTCGCGCTGCTGGTGAGACGCTGGGGGACGCCAGTGATGGATTTGATGGCGACCTTTCGGTCGGCTCAGGTGGACCGTTTCTTCAGCAGAAGGAAAGAGTTAATGGCGAAAGGCCTAGACGCGCTCATTCAGCCATGGCCGGAGGAGCATCTCCTGTACGTGTTCCCGCTGTGGGTACTCATAGGCCGGGTGCTGCAGCGGATAGAAAGACACAGGGGCATGGTGATTTTGATCGCGCCAGATTGGCTGCGGAGGCCCATGGTATGCGGATCTCGTGAGATTGGTGGTAGAGGACCCGTGGCATCTGCCGCTGAGGGAAGATCTTCTGTCTCAGTCCGTTGCTCATGCCGCAGGTGGCTCGATTCTCGCTTATGGCCTGGCTCTTGAAAGGGCGAGGCTGATGCGAGGGGTTGTTCGGCGGCGGTGGTTTCGACCTTGCTGAAGGCTCGCCGTCGGTCAACTTCGTTGGCTTATATCGAGTATGGCGCATCTTTGAAAATTGGTGTGCGGATAAGCAAATTGTGGCACTAAAAGCCTCACTTCCGCAGGTGTTGGCTTTCCTGCAGGAGGGTTTTCAGAAAGGTTTAGCGGCCTCATCTCTGCAGGTGCAACTAGCGACGCTATCCTGTTATAGGGGCAAGGTTAAAGGGGTGACGCTAGGGACACATCGGATATAAAGCGTTATCTGAGAGCAGTTTCTCTTTTGAGGTCCCCTCGCACGCCGGTGGTTCCGGCTTGGGATCTCCCCTTAGTCTTGCAAGCTTTGGTGAACGAGCCCTTTGAGCCATTAGCTAGGGCATCGTTAAAGGACCTTACTTTGAAGGTTGTGTTCTTGGTGGCGATCTGTTCGGCTAGAAGGGTTTCGGAGTTACAAGCCCTTTCCTGTCGGAAGCCTTTCCATGCCTTTTGGGATTCTAAGGTGGTTTTGAGGACAGTTCCTTCCTTTCTTCCGAAGGTTGTGTCGGCGTTTCATGTTAATCAGGTGCTGTCTTTGCCGGCGTTTGGGTCGGGCAGGGCAGAGCAGCCTTCCGATCGCATGCATTTGCTGGATGTGGGGCGAGCGTTGAAGGTTTATTTACGTCAGACGGCTGGGTTCCGTAAGTCAGATAGGTTAGTGGTTCTGTTTGCAGGGCCACGTAAAGGTGAGGCAGCGTCAAAGGCATCCATTGCCTGTTGGGTAAAGGAGGCCATAGCGTCCACTTATATGCTGAAAGGCAGGAGAGTAGCGGAAGGCCTGAGGGCACATTCTACCAGGGCTCAGGCGACTTCTTGGGCGGAAGGCAGTTTGGTGCCGGCGGCGCAGATTTGTAAAGCGGCTACTTGGTCGTCGCTTAACTCCTTTGTTAAGCATTACTGTCTGGACATTCAGTCGGGCAGGGATGCCTGTTTTGGTTTGGCAGTGCTTCGAGCTGGTATGCAGGGTCCCTCCCAATGACTGGTTTCACTGCTCTATTACATCTCCAGATTTCGGGACTAGACTGGAGGGATGATAAGGAAGGTGAAATTAGTCTTACCTGCTAATTGTTCCTTGAGGAACTCCAGTCTAGTCCTGTATCCCACCCGGGACAGATCTCTGTGGAGGATGCAAAGGGTACGAGTTCTACAGGTAAGCTGGGAGTTCTGTAGCTCGGAGAGATCCAATTCTCTGTTTGGGGAGGGGAGGGGCCTCGACATCCTGTCGAAAGCTGTAAATAAGAGAAGAGCTACTGGTTATTTCATTTTTTTAGATATCAAACCAGTACATGGGTTGGATCCTGGACTCCCCTCGGTTCGGAGGTGTTGGCCAGCTGGACCCAGTGGCCCGTGAGGCAAGGCGGAACCCTCTCCGATACAATAAGACCGGCTGCGCCTGAGAATTCCCCTGCGGTCGGACAGACATGGTTCCAACCGGACCAAACCTTTGAGGCGAGAAGTCGTGGTATATTCACCTGCATACCATCCCCCGCTCGCACAGTCTGGCCAATGCACCAAGAATATGTAGCAGCTGATAACTTCCTGCAACTCCAACCTCTTCTTGTTGGATCCGGATCCGGTGAGTAGCAATTTTCTGCTAATCAGTCAGTCTGTCAGCCCATCGGGGGTCTGGAATAAGCGCTTGAGAGTCTGATCACCTCTTGGGGCGGTCCTAGTAGGTCTCGGAAGTCTTAAAGGTATAAGCAGAGACTGAACCCACCAACCCCTCAGCCACAGTCAGGTTTTATTGGGATTTATTCTGTTTATTGGGATTTTTTTACGTTGGGATTTAATTCTGTCTTGAATGTCTGCGTGTGTGAATGAGAGGTCTTGAATACAGACCAAGCGAGGTGCTGGCTTCTGACTAGTGCATTGCCAGGTCGCGAAAAGGAGAAAGTGTTTGGTGTTTGTCTCCCTTATTGTCTGTTTGTATTTGGTTTTGTTATCTCTTGAAACAGTTTACTGATTGAAAAAGGACGAGGATAAATAAAGCAACAAACTAACTCAGGAGTCACTTTTCAGTAAAGAAGCTGTCTCACTCATTCCAGCACAGCGAAGATAAGCTGTCTCTGTGATTTTATTTTTCTTCAGCATAGCGTGAGACGGGCAAGCAGAGAGAGAAGGGGCGTGTCTGTACAAAGGAATGTGTAGTATCTTTTAACCCTGTGAAGGCTTATTTTCAACGTTCTGTAGCTGGGTTACTTTGTGCTTATTTCAGGAAAATTGTACCTGTTTTATTCAATATGTTCTAATAGTGATGTTCCTTCTGCTATGGTCATGTATTATATATCATTTAACAGGAATGTTTAGTCAGGATTTTGGATCCCGACAGTTTTGGGCTCAGCCTGGAAAGGGTTGAGTTCTCCCCTGTTCTTGTATGGACAGCAAACACTGTTCAAACAGAAATGATAGCGGAATTAAGGAAACCGCTTTTGTTTTTCCTTTGACCTACGAAGTAGAGGTTAAGAGCCCTGACAGGACAATGAAGTATCCTGAGCCAGCTATCGCGTAAGATGGGATCTTTTTATTTATTTAGTGTTTACAGCTGCTTTGAAAGTCAGGAAAGAGACCTACTGTTTATTTTGTTAAGATAATGCCTGTCTTTCCCGAACTGTAAGATGTGTTGGTGTCCAGAGAAACAATGTACTGTGTTTTGAAAGGTCTTTTAAAATCTCAGTTTCAGAAGTACAGTCTTAGTTTAAAGCCTAGGTTTAGACAGTTGCTATTTAGAATGAGCACATACATCCATTATGTTTAGTCCACCAGAAAATGCAGCCTGACTGCCCACCCCCTCTATCTGTTGACAAGTATGTCATCATGTGGGGGAAGGGGTCGGAGTCCACGCAGTGGCCAGTGTTAGCTACTTCATGGCCCATGAGGGCACTTTGATGTTTCCCATGTTCATCAGATTGTACAGAACATGTTCCCTGATCAGTTCCCCTACATAGACTCCTGGTTAAATGTTTGTGAGAAAAAAACAAAACAAAACCTGCCCGTTTATTATAGGAGGACGTGCACCCCCTCTTGACCGGAAGCCCCGGCTCAGTTTAAAGTACTCCGAGTGGGCCACAGTCCACTGATGATCCTACAAGCAGGGATTCATTTGCCGGTTCAGGGTCACTCACAGCCAATTCCTTGAGAACGTGAAGTGGAACTCAGACAGTCCCGATTGCCGTATACCTTCAGAAGCACAACTACCAGTAAAAGGGATGGTCACGTTAATACCGAAAGCCAGCCGACCAGCCTTGTTTACTGAACTAAAAGATGCATTATGCCTCCTACACTGAGAAGCCTTAGGATTTGATTGAACTAATGAACAGTATTATGCAGACCCATCAGCTTTGATGGCCTCAAGTGGGATCCAAATAGTGCAAGCAGCCCCCACTATATACCCCATGCAATCCAGCAGCCCAGGAGAATTTGTGTATGGTAAACGCAACTTTTGTCAGTCAGTCCCAGAGAGATATAAAGCAATAATTACAGAAAATGGATGGATTTGCGGGCATGAATACAGCCCAGTTAATGGAAGTTGCTCTGAAAGTATGTGAATCGTGAAAATGAATGTGACAGAGAAAGTGAATGAAAGCAGATCTTCTTGCTGCTGCTTTAGTTAAACGAAGTAGAGGATGTTTTCCTAATCGAAGGAGCAGAGGAAGTGGAAGGGGTTGTGAAAATGATCGGCCCCCACTGGGTGCGAATCAGTGCGCCCATTGCAGAGAAGGACATTAGAGAAGCGAATACCCGCATCTTGACTCCACTCCCAGGAAGGGAGGAGGGAGCACTTGGAGAACAGGAGTCATGGAAGAATACACAGAGCACAGTGTTCCAGCAGGAGAGGGAAGCAGCTATAGAGTGAGTGGCAGCCGAAGAGGGCTACAGCATGGATGAAGACCAGGCCAGACCGGGCTCCAAGTTTTCCCTGGGTCCCCAGGAGCCTAGGGGGACAGAAAATAACGCACCAATTCTTGTATATGCCTGAATACCCTATTCCACTTTTAGGCCGAGATCTGCTTGCAAAGCTCCAGGCACAGATATCCTTTGCTGAAGGGGGAGAAATGCAAATGACTGTGAACCCAAAGCCTGCTGGATTGATGGTGCTGACTGTTCCCCGAGAAGAAGAGTAGCGGTTCTATAGTGCATCTCCAATCAAGCCAGCACGTTCCTGTATACCTCCTAACCTTTTAGCCCCACCTGAAGTATGTGCAGAAGATAATCCACCTGGCCTAGCGAAGAACATAGCCCCTGTCATCATCACCCCCAAGCCAGGAGCGGAACCTGTGCATGTGAAGCAGTATCCTCTTCCCCGACCAGCCATTGAAGGTATCCACTGCCATTTAATGAAACTGCTGAAGTATGGACTTCTCAGGGAGTGCCAGTCACCTTGGAACACCCCCTTCTCCCAGTCAAGAAACCTGGGACAGGGGATTACCGCCCAGTACAAGATCTAAGGCAGGTAAATGATGCAGTTGAAACTATACACCCAGTGGTACCAAAGCCTTATATTCTCTTGGGACTGATCCCCGCTGAGGCTCCTCATTTCACTGTCCTGGACCAGAAAGATGCCTTTTTCTGCATACGCTTAGCCCCCACCAGTCAACTTTTGTTCGCTTTTGAATGGCAAGACCCCACAACAGGAAGGCGGGGCCAACTCACCTGGACTCGATTACCCCAAGAATTTAAGGATTCACCTACTCTCTTCAGTGCCGCACTGAATCAGGATCTTTCAAGCTACTATGTGAACCCCCAGGAGAAAGGGGGGTTCTCCAGTATGTGGACAATTGCTCATAACCACCAACTCAGAAAGTGAATATCTACAAGCCACCAGTGAACTCTTGCACCTTTTTAATGAGGCTGGATACAAAGTCTCAAGAGCCAAGGCGCAATTATGTCAAACAAGTTGAATATCTGAGATTCCAGTTGTCCGGCGGAATTCGATGCCTGGGACCAGAACGCCAAGAAGCTGTATGCAGTATTCCTGCTCCAACCACCAGGAGGCAAGTGAGAGCCTTTTTGGGTGCCACGGGGTACTGTCGTATATGGATTCCCAATTTTGCGCTGCTAGCCAAACCCTTGTATCAAGCTACCAAAGGAATGGAAAAGTCTCCATTGGAATGGGGACTTGAACAGGATGCAACCTTTCGATCTTTGAAAACCGCTCTGATGTTATCACCAGCTCTGGGTCTACCAGATGTCCAGAAAACCTTTCAGTCTCTATGTTCATGAGTCACAAGGAAATGTTCTAGGAGTGTTGACTCAATCTCTTGGATCTTGGCAACGGCCAGTAGCTTACTTATCAAAACAATTGGATGTAGTTGCAAAAGGCTGTCCCCCTTGTTTGAGAGCTGTTGTAGCTACAGCCCTCCTAGTGAGCAAAGCAGACAAGCTCACTTTGAGACAGAATCTTCAAGTTACTGTACCACACTCTGTTCTGACCCTTATGGAACACACAGGAAGATTTTGGCTCACGCATTCACGGATGTTAAAGTATCAGAGCATGTTGTGTGATAACCCCCAGATACAACTGAAGGTCAGTCAAGCTTTGAATCCTGCTACGCTGTTACCAGTTGGTCTTGACCCCCCCCCCCCCCCCCCACCTTGATCATGACTGTCTAGAAACTATGACACTATATTCTCAAGCTGCCCGGATTTGACTGATGTTCCTTTGGAGAACCCTGAATGGACTTTCTTTGTAGATGGAAGCAGTCTTGTCATCATTACTGGACATTGTTGTGCCGGATATGCAGTGGTGACCCTTGATCTGGTAGTTGGGTCAACAGCTCTGGCCCCAGGAACTTCAGCACAGAAAGCTGAACTGATAGCTCTTACTAGAGCACTGACAATAGAAGGGCTCTGTCTAAATGTTTGCACAGATTCCAAGTATGCCCCTACAACCTTGCATGCACATGGGGCCCTGTACAAAGAATGAGGGCTGATAACCTCAGGAAGCAAGTCCATTAATAATGGCCCCAAGATATTTACCTTATCAGATGCATACTGCCTACAGACCTCAGAGTTTAGGAAGAGTAGACCGTATGAATAGAACCCTGGAATCACAGTTATCTAATCTTTGTCAAGAGATTCACCTGAAGTGGCCCCAGTTCTGAGTTCTTTCTATAGCCTTTCTTAGGATATGCTTAGCCCCTACTAAGTCTTTAGGAGTTTACCCTTTTGAGATTCTGTATGGGCGATCCCTGCCTTTGCACAAGGAATAAAAGGAGATATGCAACAGATTAGATGAAATTACTAGACAAGAACTATTGGTTTTAAGTTCTGTTTTGCAGAGTCTTCAGACATGGATAGAAGCTCAGCTGCCCATCCATCTAACAGAACCCCTGCATCCTCTCAAGCTTGGAGTCTCGGTGTGGATCAAAGAGTGGAGAAAGACACCGTTGGCACTGCATTGGAAGGGACCTTTTGTTATCTTATTAACCCCAACAGCAGTTAGAGTTACAGAACTCGAACCCTGGATTCATCACAGTCGAGTAAAGTCAGCAGCCATTGATAGCACCGTAGAACAGAAGGCAGCTACAAAAGTTTTAGCTATGTGGCAGTATTACCCTATACCCCAAAATGATGCTTTTACGCAAGTATAATATGTGATTTAATTCTCACCCTTATTCACTAGCGGGTGAGAATAATCAAAGGGGGGAATGTGGAAGGCTATGGCCTATATAATAGCTGGTATATGTATGAGAGGCCTGCAAGCTAGGTCTGAGTCCCCACCCCCACTTAGAAATAGTAGTGCTGAGAAAGATCAGAGTCAGTGAAGGTCTGAGGATCTGCCTTAAACCGCTCTAAACTGCTTTTGATAAGTTTGTGTTAATCCTTATTCAATTCTTTTATGCTGATGATAGATATGTTCCAGTGTTTTGCATTCTCACATTCTCTGAGCCTAGAGATGACCTTGTAGTAGGGATGTGTTTATGTCTAGAAATAGAGCCTTTGTTAGAATAGCCTGAGAAGGGGGAACAGGGTGACCCAGAGAGGGTCCCCGATTGGAGAGATGCAGGGGGCTTTGGAACCAATAGAAAGTCTGCATGTATCAAGCTGAAGAAAAGGTATAAATGAGTATGTCTCTGTAAGAATGTTGCTCAGTCTCTCTGAGCCATGTGCACAATACATTGGCTTGGATCTTTGAACTGACTCCTGGTATTATTCATTGCATGCTTATCAGCTGCTACAATACCTTCTCCACTTACAGCAGATATCACCCAGGTTCTTCCCAGGAGAGCTAGTACGACCCCTCCTTCACCATTCTCTTCTGCTCACAGGTCTGATTAGGGACAATGGAGTAGAACCTGTACCCCAACACTTATGGGGACAGGCTTCTACTCCAGGTACTTCCTTGTCCCAAAGAGAACTGGGAGCCTCAGGCCCATACTAGACCTGCGAAACTTAAAACAAGTTTCTGGTGAGAGAGAAGTTCAAGATGTTCTCTCTTGGAACACTGCTGTCTTACCTCCACCAGGGAGATTGGCTGTGTTCCTTGGATCTAAAGAATGCGTGTACACACATCCTGATCCACTCTTCCCATAGGCAGTACCTAAGGTTCGTGGTAGGAGGAGGGCACTACCAGTACAGGGTACTACCCTTTGGCCTGGCTTCCTCGCCAGGCGTCTTTACCAAATGCCTGGCAGTGGTGGCCGCCCACCTGTGCTTGCAAGGGGCCTTTGTCTTCCCCTACTAGATGACTGGCTGATCAGGGGCAGCACAGCCGCAGCTACACAGCAGAGCGTGCGTCCCTCCTCCTGCAGCACATGGGGTTCATCACCCAAATCCCATCTCTCTCCAGCCCAAAATCTGGAGTTCATGGGTGCTCAGCTCGATATGCTGCAAGTCAAGGCGGTCTTTCCCCAGAGACAGGGCAAAGTGCCTCAGACAATTGGCAGGAGAGATACAACATCGCCGGTCAGTGCCAGCTCATTTCCGCCTACTGGGCCATGTGGCCTCTACGGTCCACATAATGCACTCAGCCCGCTTGTACATGCAGGGACAGCCTTTCAGTCTTCTAAGAGAAGTAGAGGAGATCTTACTGGCCTCCCGAAAACCTTCCACCAGACGGGCTTATGTCTTTAAGTGGAGAAGGTTCTCTGTTTGGTGTGTGGAAAGAAGGGAAAACCTCTTCTCCTGCCATGTGCAATTAGTACTCCACGACCTACTGCACCTGTCCCACACCAGGCTGAAGCCTAACTCCGTGAGGGTGCATCTGAGCGCAATAGCCGCTCACCATCATCCTGTCGAGGGAAAACCTCTCAGAATACCCCTGGTCTCCAGGTTCCTCTGGGGCCTCCTGGTAGCCAAGCCCCCTCTCTGTCCTCTGGTAGCGGAGTGGAAGTCAACGTGGTACTCTCCCAGCCCACTGAACTGCCATTCAAGCCACTTGCCATCTGCAGTATCTGTCTTGGAAAGTGGCCTTTTCTGGTGACCCTCATGTCTGCTTGAAGAGTGAGTGACCTCCAGGCCCTAGTGACGGATCCACCATATACAAGATTCTTTAAGAACAGGGTAGTGCTCTGCACACCCCAAATTCCTCCCAAAGGTGGTATCTCCTTTCCACTTCAACCAAGAGGTGATCATCCCCACCTTCTTCCCGTGGCCTCACACCGTCAAGGAGGAACTAGTACGTCATACACTGAATTGCAAACGGGCCTTGTCCTTGTGCTTACAGTGGACCCAGGCCCATTCCAAATCTGCTCAGCTTTTCGTGTCTGACCCCAGCAGACTGGGGCTCCCTGTGACTAAGCGAACTCTGTCCACTTGGGTGGAGGACTGTTGCCCTCACCTATGAGCGAGCTGGCCTCTCCCTTGAGCACTGGATTACAGGGCATTGCATGAGGGCAATGGCCACTTCAGTGGCCAACCTCCACTCAATGCTGGTGACGGACATCTGTAAGGCCGTCACATGGTCTTCAGTTCATACATTCACAACTCACTACTGCTTGGAAAGTGAGACACACACAGGGGACAGTGCGTTTGGCCAGGCAGTACTCCGTAATATTCTCGGGGTGTAGGCAACTCTTACCCTCCGACCCTTCTGTGTTCAGCCTTCTCCGAGGGATAGTATCACTGGATGCTAGGGTCTTACAGAGTGTCTCAGTGGGGACTCGCTTTCTGCAACTCATGGCTCCTGATTGGTCGTTATTAGTTCAGTCCTCAGCAGCCTGGAGCTAGGGAGTCACATATGTGAGGACTGACTGACTTGCTTATTCCTGGAGAAAGCGTAGTTACTCATTTGTAACAGATGTTCTCCCAGGGACAGCAAGAATCTGTCGTCACAACCCTCCCTCCTCCCCTGGAAGTTGCCTCCCTACCTTGTTTTGTTTTTTACTACTGTCCTAGCTATGTCATCTGACTGAGCAAGATGGCACCCTTGGGTGGGAAGGGGACCATGCATGTGTGGTAGCATGTCTCAAAGGCTTTCTTTGAAAGCTGGGGAAATTCTCCACGCAGGCTCCATCTGTGCAGACGTCACCCATATGCGAGGACTGATTCCTGCTGTCCCTGGAGAAACCCCTGTGGGTAACTACACTTTTGAGGGCTTCAACATCTTAATATTAAAAAAGAAAACCACCATTTCCGTATCGTCCTGCTAGATCAGTCCAGACAAGTGGGTTGTATTGCCCTACCAGCAGATGAGTGAAGACAGAGCCAATGAAATGCTTGTTTTCAATAACATCACTCCCATGCCTCTAGGAGCAAATCCAATATTTTTGTGTTTCCAGTAGATGGTAATTGGATTTATCTCCAGGAACAAGCAGGAATGTAGTCTTCACATATAGGTATTGTCAGTACCGACGGAGCCTGTGCAGGAACACTCCCCAGCATCCAATAGGAACGCTTTTGGGACCATCCCTCAGCACATGCGTGCTGCCTTCCCGCCTTTCCAACTGTCCCTCTTCAGTTCTTCGTTTTCCGCGGAGCCGACCGGACACATACCCTGTCACTGCAGAAAATTTCTTCTTTAAACTTGTTTTCTTGTGGTCGCGTCTGCCTCCGCATGACACCGGTACCACCGGTTCTTTTTTCTTTTCTAAAAAATATATACATAGTATATATATATATATCTGAACTGTTCTCTTCAGAAACTTTTCTTTTGGTGCTAGGCGCCATTTTGGGCATTAGACCCCATTTTTCCTAAAAGATGGAAAAAACAGCTAGTGGTTTTAAAAAATGTACTAAGTGTGGCAGTACCATTTCCGTCACCGACACCCGTGACTGGTGTCTCAAATGTTTAGGCCCTGACCATTCTCCATCTGAGTGTCTCTCTTGTATGGGGATGATTAAAAGAGGAAGACAGAACCGGGCTGCAAAGCTCGGTACCCTCTTTTCTTCAGATGCCAGGTCTATTGCATCGACGTCTTCGAGAGCCCTCGTCTTCCTTCCATGGATCTCAGGTAACTAAACATAAGATCCGGTCCTCAAAGGGTAGCTCTCCTTCAAGGCATCGAGAGGCCATTGGCATTGCCCTTGAGGAAACTACATCGGCAAAACAGCCCGGTGGGAGGCTTCGGCCTCCAAAGCATCAATGGGGTTCCAGGTTGTTCTCGAGGCATCGACCTCTGCAGAACTACTGGTGCCATGCTCAGGGGTTCTGACTGCTTTTACCGGTACCGATGCCCAGGCATCGGCAGCGTCGATAGACCAGAGATTCCTCGCTATCGAATGCAGTATTGCAGCTCTTCTTACAGCTGTGGTACCGTTGACATCGGCGCTTCAACGGGCACCGGTACCGATGCCGGTACCAGCACTAGTACAGATACCGGTACAAGCACTGACGGTACCGGCCCTGGTGGGAATTATTCCCATGCCGACTTTTTCTGGCATCGACAGATCGGTACTGGGCCAACCCGGTACCGACTTCGATCAATACCGAGACTGTGCTTTGCATGAACATCAGGATCAGAGATACTTTGAGTTCTCCGATTCTGAGGACTCTGATAATTCTGCCGATACCAGAGTGTTTCTCCCGGAAGACTCCTCTTCTCCCCAACGCAGGATGTCTCCTCCGGAAGAAATATCTTTTCAGGATTTTATTCGTGATGTGGCCCGAGGCCTTTCAATCACAGTAGCTCCTGAACAAGAACCTAGAACAAAGGAATTGGAAATTCTCCAATACCCTAAGGCTCCCAAGGAGGCAGCCACTCTGCCCATTCATGAAATTCTTCATGATTTGATGCTCAGAATGTGGGAGACACCTTTGACCACATCTCCTCATTCTAGGAGACTCGATACCATGTATGGAGTTCCACCATGTCCTGGTTTTCAAAAGACTCAGCTGCCACACCATTCAATGGTAATGGAGTCAGCCATGCGTAGGATGGAAAGTGCAAAGAGACATGCATCCAATCCTCCAGGTCGTGAATGCAGGACTCTTGACGCTTTTGGGCGTTGAACATTTCAGGCTTCCATGCTTTCAGCTAGGATCAGCTCATATATTTTATATATGGGAATGTTCCTCAGAGGTCACAGGAGATTTGGAGCTTATGAGCCCCATTCTACCTGATGACAAACGACAAGACTTCCATACTCTTGTCAAGCATGCTCAAGATGTCTCCAAGTTTGTAAATCATGCAGCCTTTGACTGCTTTGAATGCTTTAGCAGAACGTCTGCTATTGCCATTGGTGCACGTCGGATTGCCTGGCTTCAGGCATCAGATTTGGAGATTTGGGTACAGGATAAATTAGGAAACATCCCTTGCACAGGAGAAAACCTCTTTGGCAAGAATTGGCAGAAAAAGGCTAATGAGATAGATGCTGACAATATCACTCTAGATAGATTGTCAAAATCTACAGCCACTCCAGCCAAAAAGAAACCCTATTAAAAACCCTTATTTAGCAAAAAAAAAAAGGAAGTTTTATCCGTCCTATACCCAGCAAGGGCAAGCTCAGGTTCAAATTGCCCAGAAAGATCAACAACAACAATCCAGACAACAAAAGAAGCCAAAAGGCCTTAGAGCTCAACCAGCTCCACAGGCCCAGCCCCCTCAAGGGCTTTGACTCCTTCATAGAGAACTTAGCCTTCCTGCCTCTGAAAGGTCCAGAACCCCTAAACGTTCCAGGCAGGTTGTGTCATATTGCCAACAGATGGCACCAAATAACAGCAGAAAATTGGACTCTGTCCATTGTGGGAGAGGGGTACAAGCTTCATTTTCACAGTGTGCCCCCTCCTGCAATCGTAAGACAGTTCAATTCCCAAACCTCTACAGACAATCTACTGGATTGAGAGGTCTCAACACTCCTTGCTCAAGGAGCAATAGAGGAGGTGCCCATTCTTCAACAAGGTACAGGGTTTTACTCCCCCTATTTTCTTATTCCAAAGAAAACAGGAGGGGACAGATCCATTCTAGACCTCAGAGAATTGAACAAATATCTGTTCCGAGAAAAGTTCAAAATTATTTCTCTGGTAACTCTTCTGCCATACCTTCAAAGTCAGGATTAGCTTTGTTCTCTAGATCTAAAGGACGCATATACTCACATTCTGATCCATCCAGATCACAGGAAATTCTTACGATTCCTTTTCAAGGAAAAACGTTTCCAATACAGGGTCCTTCCCTTTGGTCTGGCTTCGGCACCAAGAGTACTCACGAAATGCATGGCAGAAGTAACTGCATTTCTGCGAACCCTAGGGATATTCGTCTTCCCTTACTTAGACGACTGACTCATTCGAGCCCCTACGGTTCCAGAATCCAGCTCTGCACTGTTTCGCACAATGCGAATCCTTCAATACTTGGGATTGGTCATAAACCTCCCAAAATCTCTGCTTGCTCCGTCTCAGTCCCTGGAGTTTATAGGAGCTCGTTTAGATACCAGACAGTCAAGGGCTTTTCTCCCACAACCCTGCTGTCTTCGCATAGTGCATCTAGCTTCTCAAGCAGCAGTGAAGTCCTCCCTAACTGCTCGAACTACAACAACTATTGGAACATATGGCATCCACGGTTCATGTGGTTCCCTATGCTCGCCTTCATATGTGAGCAGCCCAGTGGACCCAGGCCACAGGACATCTGTCGGACAAGATATCAAACTCACGACGACTGATTTTGTCCCTCCAGTGGTGACAATCACTGGAAAATCTTCTAGTGGGATCTCCTTTGCAGCAACCCCTATTCCAGGCCACCCTAACAACAGATGCTTCACAGGTGGGATGGGGAGCACACCTGCATCATCTCTCTACCCAGGGTACCTGGACTCCACAGGAGGCTTGTCTTCACATAAGCCTCCTGGAACTCAGAGCAATCTATCTAGCTCTTCGAGTATTCCATGCCCAGCTCAGCTACAAGACAGTCCCAGTCCAAACGGACAATCAAGTAGGCATGTTCTACGTGAACAAGCAGGGCAGAACAGGCTCTGTCGTTATGCAACGAAGCTTTATGACTATGGACCCTCACCAGAGAGCATCAAATTCACCTTCTTGTGATATATGTTCCAGGCATTCAAAACCTTTGGGCAGACAAACTCAGCCGAGTATTGCTGCCTCACGAATGGTCTCTCCACCTAGACCAGGTGGCCAAGATATTTCAGATCTGGGGAATCCCAGACATAGACCTATTTGCAAGTCCATTGAATGCCAAACTTCCCCGGTTCTGTTCCAGAATTCCGGCTCAAAATTGCCAGGCAAGGGATGCCTTCCTTCACTGGGGTCACGACTTCCTCTATGCCTTCCCACCCATTCCCCTCATCCCCAAAACACTCTTCAAGCTTCAGAGAGACAGAGGTTGTATGATCCTCATAGCGCCATGGTGGCCACGCAAAACGTGGTATCCCCTGCTTCTACATCTCTCTCAAGCTGCACCTCTGGAGTTAGGGTGTGCTCCAGATCTTCTCTCCCAAGAGAACGGGATGCTATGGCAGCCGAATCCCCAGTCCCTGCATCTCAGGGCCTGGTTGCTGAAAGCTTAGACCTTCAGGATGTCAACCTTTCCCAACAGGTAGAAGATATCCTTCATGCTTCTAGAAAATCTTCCACAAGATGCTCTTACGCCTTCAAGTGGAAACGGTTTTCTATATGGTGTTCGCAGAAGGGGTTAAAACCCCTTATGATACCTTTGGAATCGATACTAGAGTATCTACTTCATTTATCAAATTCTGGTCTAAAGACCAATTCAGTAAGAGTCCTGTAAAAGGGGGTGCTTGTTATGAAGGTACCACCATCTTGGCAAGTATGCAAATTAACTGTCTTGCAAAGGATTGTGGTTATTGAAGTCCATTCACACAAAGCTTGCCTTTTTAAGATAATGAAAACTCTTGTAGTTGGTCGAGTGTAGACAAAATTAGAGATTATTTATGGGGTGATTATCCCACACACAGATATGCTTGGTAACACCTTCCAGATAACTTCTCCAGGGTTTTGTTCAACACAAAATAAGGCAACTGAAATCTCTTATGCAAATAAGAATTAAAGTCCTTTATAGAACAGAAAGGCTTCTTTCAGCCACTGCTAATAAACTCCTTAGCAGTGCTGGGGGAAAACAAATTAAAGAGGGAAACTTCTTTATACAAAAGCAATGCTCACTTTCTCCATACAGAAAAGAACTTTTTAATCCTACATGTGCACAGCTTGTGCTGGGCTCTCCCCCACCAACAGGTGACAATTAACTGCAATCAGTAGCTTGATTTCAGCACACGTGCAAAACTTTCCCAAAAGCTTTCTTTTCAACAAAACTTTATGGGAAGCCAATATTCGGAATGTTTCCTTTTGATGTTTGCTCTGATATTTAGGATTTTCCTAAAATAACTTATTCAAAGAACAGTCCATATAATTATCCTCTGTATCAGATATTGAACCTTGCTCTTGAAATTGCATAGATTCTGTTTCTCCGTCTGACTTAGAGGGCTTTAGGAACTGACCTCTATACAGAGAGAAACAGTTTCCCTGCTGTTTGCACTGCTCAAAGCTAGAGAAACGTTCACAGTTCCTACCTGAATCCAGGCAAGGGTCAGGCTGCTTCTTCTGGTATTGTGGCGAGTATGCAATAGAGCTTCTGTGTCCTGTCCTCCAGTTGGTATCTCTGGACCTCAGGATCTTTTCTCCAGATGTCCTCCAAGAGGTATTTGGGTTCCTTTGTTCCTTAGCTGCAACAGTCCTCTTCCTAGGTGTTGCTTGAGGGTCCCGGGCTGTGGATCTACGGACCTCTGGCTTTTTCCAGTCCTCTGAAGATTCTTCTTTCCCCCGGGTATCTCTCCAGGCATAGGTACTTCTCTGAGCTCCTCTCTTGGACAGTCTGCTTCCTTGTCCTTGTTCCGTCAGGTTCCGGTTGTTCTTCCTTCTGTTCTCTGACTTCGTCTCCTTCTCCTTCTGTCTTCCTGAAGATTCCCCTTTAGTTTTAAAGGGCTTAGATTGCAACTCCCCCCTTGCATTCTTCAGGTGTTGTGGATTAAGCATTCTTCTAGGGGCTGTTTGATTAGGGATGACATAATGCTTTCTCTGATTAGATACATGCTTTTCCACTCTAGCTCCCCTAGGTACTTTCTGCATACAGGTGCATTCTGGATCATGTAGTCTTTTAGGGAAACAAGCTGTCTTAGTTCTATAACCTGCCAGCACAGGTCCCTTAATCAGAGTAAATTCTCCTCTTTTGTCATTACTCCCTGAGCTTTGATAAGCTTCCTTATCACAGTCCATCTTAGTGCAATTGCAGTTTCCTATAAGCCTCTAAATGGACAACCAATTTCCTCTCATCTACTCGCATCAAGATTTATGAGAGGTCTTCTATTATCAAAGCCTCCAATCAGGCCTCCACCGGTGGCATGGGATTTAAACCTAGTTCTCGGGCCGCTCATGAAACCGCCCTTTGAACCTTTAGCCACTACAACCCTAAAGCTTTTATCCTGGAAGGTCATCTTCCTAGTTGCAGTCACCTCTGCATGTCACATTAGTGAATTGCAAGCTTTGGTGGCTGATCCTCATACTAGATTTCACCATGATAAGGTTATTCTCAGAACTCATCCACATTTTATGCCAAAGGTGGTTTCGCCTTTTCATTTAAATCAATCGATTTATCTTCCTGTATTCTTTCCGAGGCCTCATGCCTCTAATGCAGAAAGGAACCTTCATACTTTGGATTGTAAAAGAGCCTTGGCTTTTTACCTACAAAGAACACAGCAACATAGGTCTTCTCCACTTTTTATTGCTTTTGATTCTAGTCATTTGGGACTTCCAGTCTCCAAGAGAACTCTATCCAACTGGATTGCACAATGTATATCCTTTGCTTATGAGAGTAAGAATCTTCCTCTTCACGGCCATGTCACAGCTCATAATGTGAGAGCCATGCCAGCCTCTATGGCTAACCTTCACTCTGTATCTATCGATGACATTTGTTGAGCAGCCACCTGGGCTTCTGTACACACCTTTACAGCCCACTACTGCTTAGTTAAAGCATCCTGTTGGGATGCCTTCTTTGGCCAAGCTGTTCTTCAAAATCTCTTTCAGACCTAATTCAACTGCTACCCCCCAACCCTGGTGGGATGCCAGAGATCCATGGGAGGAAGCATGGCCCACCTTACTATAGGTGGCAGCTTCCTGGGGTTATCTCCCTGGCATCTTCAGCTAGGGGGTCCCCCATATGTGAAGACTATATTACTGCTTGTTCCTGGAGATAGCGTAGTTACTCAACTATAACAGGTGATCTCCGGGAAGAGCAGGAATTTAGTCTTCACAACCCACCCACCTCCTCTAGGAATTGTGTCTCTATCTCTTTCCTCTCTCCCTCTATCCTTTCACTCAGCTACAAACTACTGAAGAGGGACAGTTGGAAAGGCGGGAAGGCAGTGCGCATATGCTGAGGGATGCTCCCAAAAGCATTCCTATTGGACGCTGGGGAGCGTTCCTGCATAGGCTCCGTTGGTAGCGATGATACCTATATGTGAAGACTAAATTCCTGCTGTTCCCGGAGATCACCTGTTACAGGTGAGTAACTATGCTTTCTGGCTCCGATAGAGCCTGAACAAATAAGGATCTAATTGAAAGGAAAAAGATTGTTCTCCAGGAGCAAGCATAAAGTCAGCCCTTGCATATGGGTGACAGCACCGACTGAGCCCACGCGTAGCATTTCCCCAGCTTTCAAAGAAAGCCTTTGGGAATGCCACCACACATGCGTGGTCCCCTTCCTGCACAAGGGTGCCATCTTGATCAATCTCCCTTTTTCTGCAAAGCCCTTCGGACGCTTGTCACTGTACCTCGGAAAAAGTCTCATAATTGTCTCTCTAATTCCAGTTTCCTGGTCCTTCCCACTGTCCCCAGTGTCCTGCCTTGGCAGTGGGCCCCGGGACTTTGCTTTTTTTCACTTTTTTCTTTGAGTTCGTCTCTAGCGCGTTTCATGCCCTTTTCAACCGCTGTCCTAGCCGAAGGTCTTTGACCTTGCGAGGATTCTTTTTGCCCCCCATGGCCTCCAGTTTCAAAAAGTGTGACAGATGCTCCAAAAACTTGTCACTCACAGACATCCATGATTGTTGTCTTAGGTTCCTAGGAGCTGACCACAACCCGGAGCTCTGCTCCCTTTGTAAAAAGATGTCCTCCAAGGCCATCCAGAGCTGTAAGCAGAAGCTAGATGATATTTTCCACAAGACAGCCCCGGTAGCTTCCTGCTCCACCAACCTTCAGAGTCTGGGGTCTACCGTGGCCTCTTCGCTGCCCTGGCGTCACTCTGAGCAAGGGTCCCCCAAAAGGGAGTGTAAGAAGAAGGCGGCCTCGAGGACCCTGTCTGGGGCTCCAGACAAGTGTGAGTGTTTTAGCACTCGGTCCCTCAGCCCTCCTCAGCAGTCTCAAGAGTCAGAGAAGGAGCAGCCACGAAAGGTACCTCATACATATACAAAGGCCTCTGGTGATGGCACTCTGTTTCCCGACTAAAGACTAATGACTAAAGAGTGGATAAGACTCTTAGTAGTGCATTCAGAAAGGAAAGGGTGAATTTTGCTGATGTTGTAGAGAAAGAAACTTCAAGTTTTAGCTATCGGATGTGTGTGGAGAGGGAGAAGTCAAAAACTACCCCAAGCTTGCAGCTTGCTTGTTCCACAGAGTTTGAGAAAGGAGGAATGGGGGGGGGGAGAGTAGTTGCTCACCTGTAACAGGTGATGATCTGGAACAGCAGAAATCAGTCTTTGCACATATGGGTAAAAGTCACAGATTGAGCCTGCATGGGAATGCATGCCATTGTCCAATAGGAAAGCCTCTGGGAGCACTCCACTGTGCCTGTGCTTCTGCCTTCCCAACTCGAAGCCTACAACTCCTAGGGGAGGAGGGTGGATTGTGAAAACTGATTCCTGCTGTTCCCAAAGATCACCTATTACAGGTGAGTAACTATGCTATCTCCAAGAACAAGCAGAAATGCAGTCTTCACATATGGGCCTCACTAGCTCCCAGGTACCAGACTGGAATGGGGGGGGGGGGGGAGTTATGTGTGATCCCTGAGCTAAAATAAAACATGTAGCTGAAGAGCCTGGAAGAGCTGTAGGCCATTGGACTCTATTCCAGGAGGCTATACTCCCCCAGTGATAGTCTGGTATCTTGTAGAAGTCAGGAACGGAAGGTAGGAGTTGAGTTTAAGTCCCAAAGAGGTGCTGGAGTATAGCTTGACCAAAGACAGCGTCCCAATGGGAATCTCTATCAAGAAAGTAGTGTGTGCCAAAGTGTGAATGGAGGACAAGGTAGCTGCCTGGCAAGCGTCCTCAATGGCTACTGAACAGAAATTGGCTATGACTGTTGTCATAGCCCGCACATCATAAGCACTGCCATGACCCTCTAATGAGAGTCCTGCTTGTGCATAAGCAAAAGAAATGCAATCTGCTATCCATCTAGATAGAGTACTTTTGTTACTGGTAGACCCAGGTGACTAGGATCAAAGGAAATTAATAATTAAGAGAATTTTCTGTGATCTTTACTTCTATCTAAATAGTAGGCTAGTGATCGCTTGCAGTCTAAAGTGTGTAGTGCTGCCTCTGCCTGAGGCACATGTGGTCTAGGGAAGAAAATCGGGAGGATTACCAATTGGTTTAGATGGAAGGAGGAAACCACCTTCAGGAGGAAATGCAGATGGGTACGAGAATCACCTTGTCTTGGTGGAACCGAGTATAGAAAGGATCCACCACCAGAGCTTGCAGCTCACTGATGTGGTGAGCTGAAGTGAGAGCAATAAGGAAGATGACCTTCCAAGATAGAAACTTCAGTGAAGTGGTGGCTAAAGGTGGCTTTAGAAGTTGTGCCAGAACCACATTCAGATCCCAGACCACCGGAGGCAGCTTAATGGGTGGCTTGGACAGCAGAAGACCTCATATGAAGTGTACTACTAAGGGGTGTGAGGAGAGAGGCTGCAATGGCAGTAAGGTAAACTTTCACTGGATTAGCTTTAAGACCTGTTAAGAATAAGTTGAGGAGATATTGTAGAAGTGAATCCACCAGGCAAGAAAAGGAGTTGGTGTCCTTTGGGGAGCACCAGAGAGCAAACCTATGCCATTTGAAGGCATAAGACCACCTGGTGGAATCCTTACAAGATGCAAGAAGAACATTCTTGACCACCTGTGGCAGGTCGATGTTGGTAAGAACTAGCCCTTCAGCAGCCATCATGTTGGACGTAGGAAGTGAAGATTGGGATGGAGGAGCATCCCATGGTCCTGAGAGAAGAGGTCTGGTACACATCCCAGGTTGAGTGGCTGAGTCTATCATCAAGCCCCTGTCAGCCTTTAACTTGAACAGCATCTTGGGGATCAAGAGGATGAGAGGGAATGTGTAGAGCAGTCCCTGTCCCAGTGGAGAAGGAAGGCATCCAGGGCTGTTGGTGCAGCGATGGAATCCTGGATTAGAAGAGTGGAAGCCATGTATTTTGTGGCAAAAAGATTTGAGTGGGGTTCCCCATGTTTGGAAGATCCACGCAGCTGTCTCCTGATGCAAGGTCCATCTGTGTGGATGAAGGATACAGCTTAGCTTATCTGCTAGAACATTGAGTTTGCCTGGAATGTACACTGGTCTGAGGTTAATGCAGTGAGAGATGGCAAAGGACCATAGGCAAATCTCTTCCTCACAGAGGTGACAAGACACCGTTCCCACCCCCCCCCCCCCCCTGTTTGTTTACATAGAACATGGCAACTTGGTTGGTGGTTCTGACTAGAACTGGTTGCCCTAATAGTTGGGGTTGAAAAACCTGAAGAGCATTTCAGTGCCCATAGTTCTATCAGGTTGATCTGCAGGGCAGATTCATGTTATGTCCACAGTCCCTGTGTGGTCAGGTCGTTCAGATGCACTCCCCAACCCAGCTTAGAAGCAGCTGTCATCAAAAGATACATGGAGGTGGAGGCATTTGAAAAAGGTGACACGATGAGTAGGTTTTGTCTGAGACACCACCACTGAAGGGACTTGATCAGTTGGGTGATGTAGATCTTGGGTTTGAGACAACCCTTCGCTTGCATTCATTGAGAAGACAGAGTCCACCATGCTTGTCACATGTGTAATCGAGCATAGGGGACAACAGGGACCATTGAGGCTATGTGCCCTAATAGTTGTAGCATCTCTCGAGCTGTTACTCTGTTTTACTGTTGTACCCCTTTTGCCAGCTTGATGTGGCAGGCACTGCAGTTCTATGGGAGGACAGCTCAGCCTGTTGAATGTCTAAGAGCACTCTGATGAACTCCAGACATTGGGCTGGAGTGAGGTGGGGCTTTGGGAAGTTTATGACAAAACCCAGGCGTTGGAGCACTGTGATGGTGCGATGAAGGAAGAGTCTTACCTCTTGAAGGGAGTCTTCCCTGATCAGCCAATCATCTAATTAAGGAAAGATGATTCTCCAGGACCAAGCAGGAAGTCAGTCCTCACATATGGGTGTCATCGGCGCTGATGAAGCCCCAGTGGAGCATTTCCCCAGCTTTCCATGAAAACCTTTGGGAATGCTGGCATGCATGCGCGGTTCCCTTCCCGCCTAAAGGTGCCATCTTACCTCAGTCTCTTTTTTTTTCCGAGAAACCCACCAGACGTGTGTCCTGTTCTCCCGGATAAAAGTGTTTTTTTCTTGGGCGATTTTTCGCTATTTTTCTCCGGTTCGACGCCGGTTCCCCTCCCGCCGGGTTTGGTACACTGGTATCGAGCCCGTTTATTTCTTTTTCGGTTTTTGCCCTTTGTGGCTGGTGTTCGCGCCCTTTTTTCATTTTTTCCCTGGAAGGCCGGTCTTTTGACCTCGCAGGGGCTCTTTTTTCCCCGATGGCTTCCAGTTGTTTCAAAAAGTGTGATTGGTGTAAGAAACTTATGTCTCTCACCGACACATGACTGCTGCCTTCGGTGCCTCGGCCCTGACCACGACCCCAAGTCGTGTGGGCCATGTGGGAAGATGTCTTCCAAGGCACTCAAAAGTCGACAGCATCAGAAGGAAAGGTTTTTCTCGGACTCTGCCTCCGGCCGGGCCCGGACCTCGTCTGAGGCCTCGACATCTCGGGATTCCAATCCCGAGCGCCGTCGAAGCTCCTCGGACAGGGAGTCCCCCGACCGGGGAACGCAAGAGGAAGAAGCGGCTCGCGAGGGCGGCGTCGGAGGAGGTCCCTGGTCCCTCGAGGGCCAGGTCTAAGACCCCCGACCGCCGTCCCAGGCCCGTGGACCAAGAGAAGCCTGACAAAGTTCCTCGTGTGGAGCCGGAGTCTGCTGGACACGTAAGCCCCATTGTCCTCATGGACTCTCCTCCCAGAGAGCCGACGTCGGGCCCGCGGGGCCCGAGTCGGTGGCTGCTGCGTCTCCCGAGCTGAGTCTCAGGATGACAGCCTTGGAGTGCAGATTGTCTGCCTTCATGGAGCAGCAGCGGGCACTGATGGCCAGCCTGTCTGGTGCATCTACCCTGACCACCGGGACGTCGACTTCGAAGTCAACCCCGGAGACCGAGCCGATACTCGAGACCCTCGTGGCTCGACGTCATCCTCGGTCGAGGTCTCCCTTGACTTCCTGTTCGGGACCGAGGGTGTCGACGCTGGTGCCCCCGGCGTCGGGGCCCCGCGGGGTCGGACCCTGACTCCTCCTCGGATGAGTCCACCTGGGAGACGGAGGACGAGGAGTCTCCCGATACTTTTAAGACTCGGTGTGTCCCGTTGGACTCACCGCAGTCTGCACCCCGGAGTAGATCCCCTCCAGAGGACACTAGGTTCTCGGAGTTCGTTCGGGATATGGCCGCTGCCTTGGCTATCCCTGCCGATCCCAAGGAAGAGCCTCGAGCCGAGGAGCTCGATGCTCTACAGTATGGCTCTCCTCCGAAGGAAGCCTTTACTGTCCCGGTTCCTCCGATGCTGGAACGGCTCCTCTTCCGGATGTGGGAGGCACCAGCCTCGGCGCCGGTTCTGAGCAAGCAAGTCGATTCCATCTATCGGCTCCGCAAGAGTCCTGGTTTCCAGAAAGCACAGCTACCACACCATTCCATAGAATCGGCCATGCATCGTCTGAAGAGCCAGAAGATGCACTCCGCGGTGCCCCCCCGGCAGGGAGGCCCGCAACCTCGATGGCGTCGGTAGGAAGTGCTTCCAGGAGTCTATGCTTGCTTGCCGTGTCCAGTCTTACCAGCTGTACATGGGCATGTACTTGCGAGACCTGGCCAAGGAGTTGGCCGGATTCTCTGCTGGTCTCTCCAGGGAACCCTTGCAGAGATTTAAGACCTTGTTCTCGGAGATTCGGGACTGCTCCAAGTTCATTTCCCATGCCGCCTACGATGGCTTCGAGGCTTCGGCCCGAGTTGCGGCTGCCGGCATCGCAGCTCAACCCCAGGCGTGGCTGCAGTCATCGGACCTCGAGCCATGGGTTCAGGACAAGTTGGTCGATGTCCCCTGCCGAGGTGAGAACCTTTTTGGCAAACCCTTGACCGAGAAGGCCGCTCAGCTCGAGACCGAGCACCTTACCCGGACAAGGCTGTCGAGGAAGACCTCTGCCCCTTCACATAAGAAGAAGGGCTTGGGTAAAAAGTCCTTTTACCCGAGGAAGGGCACTGCCTGCAAACAGTACCCTCAGTATCAGGCTGCCCCCCAGGGTCAGCAAGCCAAGGGCCAGGGTAATGGGCCCCCCGTAGGCAGAGAACCCCCAAGCCTCAGGCCCCTGCTACCACTCAGCAGGGTGGGGGTTTTTGACTCCTTGAGCGTAGCCACTCCGTCCCTGCTTTCCCAGCCCTGTACTCTTTGCCCACCAGTGGCCTCTCATTACCACCGACAGTTGGGTGCTGGACATAGTCCAAAAGGGCTATGCCCTGCATTTTCGTCAACTGCCGCCTCCTTACTTCCCAGGGGAGCCCTTGAGGCCTCCCTTGCACACAGACCACCTCCTTCGAGAGCTCCAAGGTCTGTTGGTGGACAGGGCGGTGGAGCCTGTGCCTCCCCACTTGCAAGGTCACAGATTCTACTCCAGGTATTTCCTGGTACCCAAAATGACCGGTGGCCTTCGACCCATTCTGGACCTCAGGAACCTCAAGTTCCTAGAGAAAGAAAAGTTCAAGATGCTTACTCTTGGAACACTTCTGCCCTACCTCCAGCAGGGAGGTTGGCTATGCTCCTTAGATCTAAAGGATGCATACACTCACATCCTCATACATACAGACCACAGAAAGTACCTCAGGTTCATTGTGGGAGGAAACCATTATCAGTACAGGGTACTACCTTTTGGCCTGACCTCCGCTCCCAGGGTTTTTACCAAGTGCCTGGCAGTGGTTGCGGCCTACCTGAGAAATCAAGGCATCTTTGTCTTTCCCTATCTGGACGACTGGCTCATCAGCGGCCAGACGTCCTTGGAGGCCAGACAAGCCACTCTCAGAACCATTGCTCTGCTTCAAAACGTGGGCTTTGTCATAAACTTCGCAAAGTCCAATTTGCTCCCCTCCCAGAACTTGGAGTTCATAGGGGCAAGGTTGGATTCTCAACTGGCAAAAGCATTCTTGCCAGAAGACAGGGCTCAAAGACTGATGGACGTGGCCAAACAGTTCCTAAACAGGTCCCTGGTCTCCGCCAGACTCTGCCTCAGACTTCTGGGCCACATGGCTTCGACAGTGCATGTGACTCCCAATGCCAGGCTCCATATGAGGCCTGCACAGTGGTGCCTTCGGACTCAGTGGTCTCAAGCCACAGGCCGCCTAAGAGACAGGATAAAGGTGTCCAGACCCCTTTTGACCTCCCTCAGCTGGTGGCTACATCCACCCAATCTGCTGAAGGGAATGCCCTTCCACATGCCAGAATACTCGGTGGTCCTCACCACCGACGCCTCTCTGAAGGGCTTCGGTGCTCATTGTCTAGACAAGTGCACTCAGGGCCTCTGGTCTCCCTGGGAGGCAGCCCAACAAATCAATCTCCTGGAACTTCGAGCTATCCGCTTAGCTCTCAAGGCTTTTTCTCCGGCCCTGGCTCACCGCTCAGTCTTGATTCAAACAGACAACCAGGTAGCCATGTTTTATGTGAACAAACAGGGCGGGACTGGGTCTAAGCTCCTTTGTCAAGAGACTCAGGACCTTTGTTCCTTTACCCTGAAGCACAACATGCTTCTCAAGGCGGTGTACCTTCCAGGCCAGGAGAACTGCCTGGCCGACCGGTTGAGCAGAATTCTGCAGCCCCACGAGTGGCAGCTGCATCCCTTGGTCATTCAGAAGATCTTCCTGAAGTGGGGTCTCCCTTGGATAGATCTCTTTGCCAGTCCACTGAACAAGCAACTGCCCAAGTTCTGCTCCAGGCAACCGCATCCTTTGAGGATAGCACCAGATGCTTTTCTGATGTCCTGGTCTCAGGGCCTCCTGTATGCGTTTCCTCCCACGCCCTTGGTGGCCTGAACTCTTTTCAAGACTCTTCAGGACAAGGCCTCGGTCCTTCTGGTAGCTCCCAGGTGGCCGAGGCAGCCTTGGTTTCCACTTCTGCTTCAGCTGGCAGTGGATTCCCCACTACCTCTCGGGTTACAACCCGACCTTCTCTCACAGGAGCAGGGTTCCCTTCTGCACCCCAATCTCAAAGCTCTCAGTTTGATGGCCTGGAGGCTACAAGGGTAGTTTTGGCTCCCTGGGGCCTACCTCAGGATGTTGAGGAGATTGTCCTAGCCTCTAGGAAACAGTCCACTAGGAAAACCTATGCCCTCAAATGGAAGAGGTTTTCTGTGTGGTGTCAGCTACGTACAGAGGATCCTTTCTCCTGTACTGTGCCAGTAGTGCTTCAGTACTTACTGCACTTGTCCAATCAGGGACTTAAGTCCAATTCTGTTCAAGTCCACCTCTCAGCTCTAGCAGCTCACCACTCACTGGTGGAGGGACATTCTCTGTCCGGTCACCCTTTGGTGTCCCGCTTTCTCAGGGGCTTGCTTTTGCTCAAGCCTCCCATCCGTCCTCTTGCTCCTGAGTGGGAGCTGAATGTGGTCTTGCAGCAACTGACTCGCCCACCCTTTGAGCCGATGGCTACTTGCCCTCTACGCTTCCTCTCCTGGAAGACTCTCTTCCTGATAGCCCTCACCTCGGCTAGGCGAGTGAGTGAGCTTCAGGCCCTGGTCTGTGATAGACCTTATACCAGGATTTATAGGAACAGGGTAGTCCTCAGGACTCATCCCAAGTTCCTTCCTAAGGTTGTCTCCTCTTTCCACCTCAATCAGGAGGTGGTTCTTCCAACATTCTTCCCTAGGCCTCATCCTAGCCAGGCTGAAGCAGTCCTGCATACCCTGGACTGTAGGGAGGGCCTTATCCTTCTACCTTGACCGTACGCAGGGGCATAGAAGGGCTACTTAGCTCTTCGTCTCCTTTGAACCCAATAAGTTGGGGTTGGCTGTGTCCAAGCGTACCTTGTCCATCTGGGTGGCTGACTGTATCACCTGGGCTTACAAGGCGGCTGACCTTCCTTTGCAGGGTAGGGTCACGGCCCATCGTGTCAGGGCAATGGCTGCCTCAGTGGCTCATCTCCACTCTGTGCCCTTGGTAGACATCTGCAGGGCTGCAACTTGGTCTTCAAGCCAGACTTTTGCGGCCCATTACTGTCTGGAGAGGGAGTCCCGTAGGGACAGTGCTTTTGGCCAAGCAGTACTCCGGAATCTCTTTGAGGTTTAGGCAACTCCTGCCCTCTGTTGAGTTACCGGTGGAGGTTGTGTCCTTGAAAAACCTTTCTTTGCTGCTGTGACTAGAGGGAGTTCTCTTGTTCAGCCTGGGTTCCTGGTAGCCCAGAGCTAGGGAGTCACCCATATGTGAGGACTGACTTCCTGCTTGGTCCTAGAGAAAGAGTAGTTACTCACCTGTAACAGGTGTTCTCCAGGAGCAGCAGGAATCAGTCCTCACAACCCTCCCTCCTCCCCTTGGAGTTGCAGTTGTACATAGTTTGTTTTTACATTTTTGTGTGCTGCTGTTGGCTATGTCATTTGACTGAGGTAAGATGGCACCTATAGGCGGGAAGGGAACAGCACATGCATTCCCAAAGGCTTTCATGGAAAGCTGGGGAAATGCTCCGCTGGGGCTTCATCGGTGCCGATGACACCCATATGTGAGGACTGATTCCTGCTGCTCCTGGAGAACACCTGTTACAGGTGAGTAACTACTCTATATCCCCAAGGTGCGTAGGTAGGCAGTGACAACTGCCATGGATTTTGTGAAGACCCTTGGGGTAGAGGCTGGACTAAAGGAGAGAACCCGGTATTGACAATGGTTTCCTTGAAACATGAAGCACAGATACTGTCTATGCAAGGGATGCATCAGTAAATACGTGTATGCCTATTTAAGGTCTAGAGAACATAGCCAGTTGTATTTCTGGAGGTATGTTAGAGTTCCTAGTGAAATCATTTTGAATTTATTTGGACTAGAAACTTGTTTAGGTCTCTGAGATCCAAGATGAGCTTGAAGCCTCCTGTTTTCTTTGAAATGAGAAAATAGGGAGAGTAGAAGCCCAACTTTTCTTGAGGAAGAGGAACTCTTTCTATGGCACCTGGACAACAGAGTGGTCACCTCTTCTTTTAAGAGCGTGTTTTGAAGGGGTTGTATGGGATACTCCCCTGTGAAGCTGGTGGGGGTGATGGGTAAGGTTTCGAAATGAAGCTGATAACCCTTTTGGACTATAGATCACCATCAGGAGATCCAGACGACCTAGCAACCATAATAAATCTGGCATCCTTCACCCAGGGTCCAAATAAACCCAATTGGATCGTAGGAGATATCAACCTACCATCATTACAGAACACCCAAGCAACAGCATTCCTAGATGCCCTAGAGAGCCTCGGATACACGCAAATGGTGCAAGAACCTACTCATGAGAAAGGCAATATCCTCGACCTCATATTCGCACCGCAGCTAATTTTGGATCAACCACAAAACATCGTGCTATCCATAACTGCAGTCCCATGGACTGACCACAAACTCATCACTTTTCAGATGCCTACCACTAGTTGCTTACACAAGACAATAACGGATAAAAGCAAGCCCGCTAACTCAGCTACCAGAAGTTTCCAACCATTTAACAGAGAACGCATCCTCACTGAGATTAGCCCACTCTTTGATGACACCTCACTAAGCCTAGAAGAGTTGATCTCCTCCTGGAACAGAAAACTCAGCACAATCGCTATCCGCCCTCCAACGAACAAGAACCCAAAGAAGAGATCTACAGCCCCATGGTTCACAGCTGACTTAAAAGCCTCACTAACCATTCTAAGAAGGCTAGAAAAACGATGGAGAAAATCACGCACCAGCAGTGACCAATTAGCTTACATCCAACACCTGGCAGAGCATCGTAAAGCCATCACAAATAAAATCAGACAACACCACACAGACACCCTGAAACGGTCATTGAATAAACCTCATGACTTGTTTAACTTAGTTAAAACGCTTGCCAAAGAACCAACCCCGGAGCACCACAGCATGATCCACCCACAGGACTATGCAATTTACATGCAATCTAAAATGTGCAAAACTAATAAAATATTAATACCGGACCCTCTTGATGAACAAGACTACCCAGCATCACTGGCATCCTTCTCCACTCCCTCAAAGAAAACTATTGAAGATACCATCCTAGCACTAAACACAACCACTGCACACACAGACCCTTGCCCTGCACACTGGATAAAGGACCTGCGATGTGACATATCCTCATTTATAGCAAAAATATTAAACCATTCCTTCACCACTGGCTCATTCCCAACTACGCTCAAGCAGACCTCTGTAAGACCGCTGTTAAAGAACACCAAACTTGATCCTCAGAAGGTAGAATCTTATAGGCCCATATCTAGCATACCTATGCTAGCAAAAATCATCGAGAAAGTGGTGCACAGGCAATTACAGGATCATATAGACACCTCTGCTCCACTCGATCTGGCTCAACATGGTTTCAGAGAGTCACATGGAGTAGAAACACTACTCACAACACTCCTCAACAACATAATCTCCGGTGTGGATAACATACGCCAGGGTTTTCGCTCTTGTCTTTCTAGACATAGCAGCGGCTTTTGACTCGGTATGCCATGAAATTCTCATCTGCCGGTTAAGGGAAAAAGGCATCTGCGGAACAGCACTCGAATGGTGCAAATCTTACCTGTCCGATAGATGGCAGCACATCCGAGTCGACGGGGATACATCTGAACCATTCCAACAAAGCCAAGGTGTACCTCAAGGATCCTCCTTATCTGCATTGATGTTTAATATATATATTCAACCCCTCTGCGACATCATCAAATCCTTTAATGTAAGTTACATGATATATGCAGACGATGTGCTACTATATATGCCAATATCATTGGATTGCCTAGATCTCACCCCGCTGACTAACTGCTTTGACGCCGTAGCAGAGTGGCTCCTATCACAAAACCTAAGAATACAACACAAAAAGACGGAAGTCCTTTTCATCTCAAGGAACACCAACTTCACCCCTCCTAGTTGTATTAACGTAAAGGATGCCCAACTCCAAGTGAAACCTGCAATACGTTACCTTGGAGTAACACTGGACCAAAACCTTGACATGAAGGGCCACATAGCCAACACAGTCAAAGCAATATACTTTAAAATCAGATCCCTCAGACACTTACGCACGCTACTTGAACCGGATGATTTCCGTACCATTTATCAAGCCCTTATACTTCCCCATTTCGACTTCGCAAACTCCATTCTACAAGGACTCCCCCGGTCCACCCTGAACCCCCTGCAACTGGCCATGAATAGTGCAGCGAGGGTACTCCTCGGGGCATCTAGGAGAGACCACGTGACACCACTCCTAAAACAGCTACACTGGCTCCCCATTCAAGCAAGGATCAGTTTCAAGACCTTACTGCTAACATTCAAAGCGACTAAGGGGCTCACCTCTTCCTCTCTCTCCAACCTCATACAACCACTTGCACCAAACAGGCCACGAAGAACAGCAGAAATGGACACACTAGTTATCCCAAACGATACCACAAGATGCGCCAGATCAACAGCCAACAGAGCCTTCCGACTCTGCGCCCCGACTTTATGGAACACCTTACCAGCACAAATCAGAGCAGTACCCAATTTGAGTCAGTTCAGAAAGTCACTGAAACATTTCCTCTTCCTAAAATATCTCAATGACAGCTCCGAACATAACACCCAGGCGAATAGAAGGAGTGGCCAAACAGACAGACCATCGCAACAGGCCAACTTCACAATGTAAATAACAAACAATTCCATGTACTATTGTACCACCTTTGTATATAGTTAACCATGATATCTCTTATCAGATAACCCACCATTGTATTAGTTTCCCCTGTTTCACCAAGTTATACTTCCTGTTAAATGTAATGACCAGACATATGTAAATTGTCGGATGTTTTCTGTTCAATGTAAACCGCGCTGATGTCTAATAGTGCGGTATATAAGAATTGTTAATAAATAAAATAAATAAATAAATAAATAAATCTGGAGCATCCACTGCTCTGATGGTATGAGGTGCCACCTGTGGGCATAGTGAGAAAGCCTGTTTGCTATGTGGAGGGGCTGGAGGCCCTCCAGGGGCAGATTGGCAATGCTCTCTAGGAAAGAGTCAAAAATCAGCTGTTTGAGGCTTAGGAGCTTTGGGTTGGTGAGGATTCTGCTGCCTCTGTTGAGGTTGCTGGGGTTGATAGGCAGTATCTCTTCTTTTTAGAATAAAAAGATTTCTTGGAAAGAGCCTTCCTTTTGGATGGGTCAGCTGTTTTCCTGGAAAGGCATTTTAGGGTGAAATCATCTGCTTCAGTCGTCTTGCATTTTCCCTCCAATCTTTGCCAGAAAGGTTTTCTCCAGTACATGAGATATTGGCCAGTTTATCCTGGACCCATTGCTCGAGGTCTGATGTCTCTAACCAGGCCATTCTGCGAGCCCCATTGCAGATTGCTGAAGCTCTGCTTGTGGACTCAAAAGCATCAAAAGAGGCCCTGGTAAGAAACTTAGAAGTATTCTGGCCCTGCTTGATGAGTCTCTGGAATGCACTCTGCTTATCCTCAGGAAGTAGGGGGGTGAAAGTCTCCAGATCCTGGATGACAGTCTGCAGATCCTGGGTGACATCCTCCAGAAACATGCCCATGTAAGAGTTGATTCTGAAGGCCAACATCCATGCCTGGAAACTTCGATGCCCGAAGGCATTGAGTATCCTTGAGTCCCTGCCAGGAGGCATGGATGAATGGTTCTTTGAGCTCTTGATTTGTCACATTGCTGATTCCACCACAATTGACTGGTGGGGGAACTGAGATTTTTGGAAGCTCTGGTACTCTGTATATGGTATCGAGTCTTTTGCTGACAGGTGAAACCATCATCGGGGCCTCCCACATGAGGAGCATAATATCCTGCAGGATACAATGCACCGGTAATGTAGCTACCTCCTTGGATGTGGGAGTATCTCCAATTCCTCAGCCCTCTGTTCCTTTTCCAAAGCTACTGTGACAGTGAGCCCTGCTGCCATGTCATGTATGAAGTCCTGAAAGGACATATCTTCTGGTGGAGACTGATGATGTTTCTGAGGGGGCGAAGAGTCTGAAGGAATGTTGGTAGGTTCTTGGGAATCGAGTGATTTCCCCTCCCCCATCAGGTTCTGAAGAACTTTAATCAGAGTCTGGTAAGAAATCAAAGTATCTGCGGTCTTGGGTGTGACCTCGGTGCTTCGTGGAAGTCAACGGTTGATGCCGATACCTATACTCGGAGGTATCAGAACCAAGAGCCATGTTGGTCTGAATCTGTTGGATACTGTGAGGCATTGACCGGTTCCATTGAAGGAATCGACCTTGAGTTCTCCAACAATACCGGTTTGAGGGCTCGCATCGGGCCTGATATTGCCTGGCTGTAGGCTCAGTGCCGAAGCCTGCACTGCTGCAGCCATGTGTTATCGGTACTGAGGCTGCCAGGAGTGCTGTCAAACTCCTCGAGAGCCAGCATGCACTGGTCTAGGGAGATGGCCAATGTCTGGGTGGAATCGCATATGGCGCTCTGAGCCACTGTCCCAGAGCATGGAACCAGTAGCTCTCCAGAGGTCAGTGGAGGACAGATACTACCGCCGTGGTTGTTTGGATGGCCAATCTGCATCAGAAGCACCTCTACAGGAGTCACGATGCTTATGCTGGGACTTTTCCATGGCTCAGAATTGGTCTTCGATGCCAAAGATTTGGAAATAGCCACAGACTTTGACTGACTTCCATGTTTGAAGAAGCCTGAGACCCATGAGAAAAAGATGATACCCTCGAAGTGGAAGTCATTGAAACCCACTCCAAGGCGAACAACGATCCAAACTGACTGGCTTGGTTCTTGAGGCCTCTCTGTCACAAAGGACAAGAAGTGGGTTCATCTTCAGGTCCCATACGTTTTAGAATCCAGTCATGTTTAGCAGTTGCCAAAATGGCGGCACTGGCACACTTGGTTCATTTTTTAAAACCACAGACTGGCTTTTCCATGCCTCAAAAAGTTGTCTGCGAGATTGAAGGTAAGACTATGGAGGTCTAGAGGCCTAGTTTAACAGTGAGAACAGGTGTTGGATTTGATGGAACCAGTGTCGAGGGGAAGGCAGAAGGATGATGTACCCCAAAGGACACAAAAAAGAGATGTTTTTCGGTGCTGATAAGACTGTGTCCTACTGACTCCGTGGAAAACAAAGAATTGAGGAGAGGAGTTGGGAAGGCAGGCATGCAGATGCAGTGGAGTGTGCCCAAAGGCTTTCCTATTGGATTCTGGGGAGCGTTCCCTTGCTGGCTCCATCAGTGACATTCACCCATATGTGAAGACTGCATTCCTGTTTGTTCATGGAGATAAATAACAAGCTTGGTTTTGGCTGGTTTCTCTCTACAGTGTCTTGACCAATACATCTTATAAGAGAGAGATGTTTGCATACCTTAATACTTGGTTCCATCACCTATCCAAACCTAATACCCTAACAGTATTACAAATCCCTCTGCTTGCCATTTGGAGACCCCAACATAAGTCTGCTGTGATACAATACACTATAACATAAATGCACCAACTGACAACATTTAAGAGAAAATAAAAAGAATAACCTTAGAGGAAAGGTGGGATAGAGGTGATATGATTGAGATGTTTAAATACCTCCGTAGCATAAATGTTCAGGGAGAGAGCCTCTTTCAATTGAAAGCAAGTTCTGCTATGAGGGGACATGGAATGAGGGTGAAGGGAGATAGATTCAGGAGTGATATGCGGAAATATTTCTTTACGGAAAGAGTAGTGGATCCGTGGAATAGTCTCTCAGTGGAGGTGGTAGAGATGAGGACAGTAACTGAATTCAAAAAAGCATGGGACAAACACAGAGGATCTCTAAAGGTAAAAAGGGGACTGTTGTAGTTGTTGATATGGAAGGACAGACTAGATAGGCTATGTGGTCTTTTTCTATCGTCATATTTCTATGTTTCTATGTAACCTTAAGGATGTCTGCATATATACAAACTTTCAGGATGAATCGCATTCTCATGCACACTTTTTCTATGTGAGATGTGATCAGACAGCAGTAAACTTCCACATAAGAGAGGACCAGGTTTAATAGAAAGTTGCTTTTTCCCCTTTAGGGGCCAGCTCAGTTTATGAAAACACTTAAGTTTTGCAATCATGAAAAAAGGGAATTGTTTTCCTAATTTTGCCGCTCCTTAAAAATAAAAATGCCTTGCCCCATATTCACCTTGGTAGTTCCCTACATGTGGTCTGAAAACTCAACAGAGTCATTTTACTCTGTAAAACGCTTTATTGCAACTTCTTATGAAGGGCAGGATAGCAAACAAAATTAAAAGGGGAAGCAAGCCACAATCTTAGAAAGGGGAAAACATTGTTCCCACACCTCTATACCCATTCTGTACTCATCTCCATATCTTCTGCAAGAACAGTATTAAAAAAAAAAAAAGTTCCCTAATATCCTCGGAGGACCCTCAAGTAGAGAGAGCATCCTTCATCATAGAGACATAAAACCATGGTGGCAGAATAAAAACACATGGCCTATCTAGTTTGCCTTTCCCTATCAACTACAATAGTCCACTTTTTACCTTTAGAGATCCTCTGTGTTTGTCCCATTTTTTTTAAGTTACTTTCCCCATCTCTACCAGCTCCACTGGAAGACTACAAATGCATCTACCACTCTTTCCGTAAAGAAATATTTCTGCATATTACTCCTGAGTCTATCCTCTCACCCTCATCCTATGTCCCTGCGTAGCAGAGCTTGCTTTCAGTTGAAAGAGACTCTTCTCCTGTGTATTTATGCCACAGAGGTATTTAAATATCTTTACCATATCTCCTCTATCCTGTCTTTACTCTAAAGTAAACATATTAAGATCTTTAAGTCTGTCCTCATATGCTTTATAATGAAGATCACTAACCATTTTAGTAGCCACCCTGTGCACTGACTCCTTCCTGTTTATATCCTTTTGAAGGTGTGGTCTCCAGAATTGCACACAATACTCCAAATGAGGTCACACCAAAGACTTATAGAGAGGCATTATCACCTCCTTTTTTTCTGCTGGCCATTCCTCTCTCTATGAACCCAAGCACCCTTCTGGCTTTTGCCATTGCATTTTCCACCTGTTTAGCTACTTTAAGATCATCAGACACAATCACACCTAGGTCCCGCTCTTCAGAAGTTCTTCACCCCCTATGCTGTAGGATTTTTGCAGCCAAAATGCATGACCCTGCATTGTTTAGCATTAAATCTCAGCTACCAAATTCTAGACTCTCCTTCAAGCTTAACTAAGTGGTATCCTGCGATTCTGAGAAATTGTATCTAACAAAGGGATTTGAGAAAAATAAGACTTGAGGTGTAATTTTCTAATAAAAGCCTCAAAGTCTATTCTAAATTGGAAGGGGTCATGTGTAATAGTGGGGACATAAGACAAACCCTTACTTAGCAGTTGATGTTGTCCAGAGGGGAGGATCTTTCCTGAAATATTGACGACCAGATCAAAAGTTACCTTTAAATTATCACGTTGAGTGGAAATACCTACTGGGGTCATCAATCCCGTGGCCGATTTCGCGTCAGAACCTTTTTCTTTTTCTCTGAGGCTTCGTCTGAAAAATCCTCTCTGGAAGGTCGGCTAGAATCAGAACTGGTCATGTCCTCTGATGATGCCACAAAGTTGACTTGCTTGCAAATTTTTTGTTTGCGATTACGATCCATCCACGGATAGACGTAGCCTTTGGTATAATTTTCATGATCCCTTTTAAATTTTTTCATTTTAGTTGTTTTAATCTCTTGTCGGAGGATAGCCATTTGTTAATATCTTCCCATTTTTGCTGAAAACGATCTTCAGACTCAGCCTTTTTAAGTTTATTAACCATTTGTTCTGCTTCTTTAGTATATTCATCCAATACTTTTTTAGTGGTTTCTGCTATTAGAACCATTAGGTCTAATGAACACTTATTAAGCACACAATTCCATTTTTTCACAAAATCAGTATCCATGGCAAGAGCAAGGTCATCGATCGTGTGGAGAGTGCACAATTTGTAGTATTACCGAAGAGATAACTGAATTTCAATACCTAGGCAAGCTGTATCTTCTTAAACAACATCTTGTAATTCTACCTCAGTTGTGTATGCTATCCGATGCCCAAGCAATCAACTTTAAATTGGAAAAACCAGTCGTTCTTTTAGGGTTCGGATGCAGGAGCATAAGAGCCGCCTACATTGTAAAAATTTGACAGCACCCCTAGTTCAACACTGAGGATTTCAACCATGATTTTATGCATCTACGCTGCTTTTGCATTGATCGGGTCCACACGGCAAAGCAAGGAAAGACTCTAGATGAAACGTTGCTTTTTTGTGAACAACGATGGATCTTCACAGTTAATACAGTAAAACCTTTTGGTTTAAATTCTTCAGTGGAGTGGCAAGCGTGTAGGTAGAGAGACAAGTAGCATCAATCAGCTGTTCAGTATAAAAACGAGGTGAGAGAGGGAGGCCGCATGCGTGGTGTTTTTTTGAACCACATGTAGATACTGAGAGACGTGGGCAGCAGTTAACAGTGAGTAGTATTCTCTAGGGAGATTAGGAGAGGGGCTTTATTGATAGAGTTAAGCCAACTTTAGATTTTAAATATACCTTTTACATTAAGCCATAATCAATGTACCACAATGATTCTATTGGAAGGTCAGAGCCATGGTTCTATTTTATTCTCGTTTTTAGATCCTCCTGAAGAAACTCCGATGAGGAGTGAAACGCTCAAAGAGACGCCTGTGGGAGGCATAGAGAATTCTTATAGAGATGAGAACAACCAAGAGAATTTTGATTAAGATAAGCTTGTTCAATAGATTTTTGAAACACAACGGTGGTGGAATACTGGTGATATTTATTCAAAGAAAAACTGATTAAAAAATTGTTCCCAGTAGTCATTGATGCAATCAAAGCGCTATTTTGTTCTCCACTGAGATGGTGGGTAAGAGCGCTGCTGTGGTCTGAGACTATATCTGGGATTTTTAACACGTTTAAAAAGATTGATATATCGCTGGATATCTCAAACATTGATGCATAGAGTAGAGTATTCTTTCATTTTTTATAATTCCATCAAGCCATGACTATCTACATGTTCAGTACTCCTTGGTACTCCCAGGAAATAAAAGAAGTCAAGTTCAAACTAAGACAAATTGAACGACGTTTAAGAATGACCAAAGATCCACACCTTCAGAGCGAATACATACTCAGCCAAGAGAAGTACAATAATCTGATATTTATTAAAACATAAGAGTACCTCACCAACCTTCTCCTCAAATCCCTAAACCAGCCCAGAGAATTATTTGACATTGTCTGGTCCTTCACAGGGATGCCACACCCTCCAACCGAGACTGCCCCCCACCCACAAGAATTCGCCAACTACCTACAGAAAAAGCTCCAGTCCTATCCATTCAGCACTGCTAGAAACCATCCAACCCAAGGTTGCACTAGAGCCAAACACAAATGGATGACATTCCAACAGATCACCACACAGCGCCTGGATGAGATCCTCAACAAGCTCAACACAACCACTTCCCCACTTAATCCATGCCCTGTGTCATGGATCAAGATGATAAAAATGGAGCTCTCCCATATCCTAACGAAGATAATAAATCTATCACTGACCCAAGAGCACATGCCAACCAATTTAAAAACCACCTCCATCAGACCCATCTCAAAAGGACCCACAAATGACACCAAACTAATTTCATCTTACAGACCCATCTCTAGCATCCCCCCTCCTAGCTAAAATAATTGAGAAGACTGTAGGACTCCAACTCCAGGACTTTGATACAGTAACCCCACTCAACCCCATCAGCATGGGTTTAGCCCACTCATAGCATTGAAACTCTAATCACCTCATTCTTAAACACCCTCCTTAAGGGAATCTAGCACAACAGACAAGGTTTCCTACTAATATTCCTTGATATGCCGCATTCAACTCAGGAAACCACAACTAACTCCTAGAACACCTGATAGACATTGGCATAAGCAGCACCCCCTTGACCTGGTTCCACTCATATCTCACAGACTGTACACAAGTAAAAACGAGAGGCAATGTCAAAAGCTCCAGCAGCGAGTACTCCAAGGATCATCCCTATTATCCTTACTTTTTAATCTGTTCATCCAACCAGTATGCAAAATCTTCAAAGAACATAATGTCCTGTACCACATCTACACTGATGATCTGTTCTACACGACCATATTGACAACCAACCCAGACCACACCCCCACAACATCCTGTCTCAGCGATGTAACAGAATGGCTAAGAAAAAACAACCTCATAATAAACCATGCAAAGTCAGATGTTCTTGTCTCTACTACCTCCACTGGGAGACTATTCCACGCACCTACCACGCATATTACTCCTGAGTCTATCCCCCTTCACCCTCATCCTATGTCCCCTCATAGTGGAGCTTGCTTTCAAGCGAAAGAGGCTCTCCTCTTGTGCATTTATGCCACAGAGGTTTTTAAATGTCTCTATCATATCTCCTCTATCCTGCCTTTCTCCAGAAACAAGCAGGAAGTCAGTCCTCACATATGGGTGACGTCTATGCCAACAGAGCTCTCGTGGAAGCATCTCCCCAACTTTCAAAGAAAGCCTTTGGGAAATGCCACCATGCATGTGCGGACCCCTTCCCACCCAAGGGTGCCATCTTGGTCAGTCTCCCTTTTTCCACGGAGCCCTACAGACGTATCTCTTGTCCCCCTCGAAAAAAAAGTCGATATTTTTTTTGCACACTATTGTGCACCTTTCTGGCTTTTGCCGGTCCCTTTCCCACCTTCGAGGCCCAATGCCCTGGTGTCAGGTCTCGCAACTTAGTTTAATTTGTTCTAAGTTCCTCCAGCGCTTTCACGCCTTTTTCAACCACTGGCCATGCCGAAGTTCTTCGACCTTGCAGGTGTCCTTTTTGCTCCAATGGCCACCGGTTTCAAGAAATGTGATCAGTGCTCCAAAAACATGTCACTCACCAACACTCACAATTGTTGTCTCCGGTGTCTGGGCACTGATCATGACACAGAGGAATGCCCCTTGTGCAAAAAAATGTCCATCAAGGCCATCCAGAGCTGCCAGCAAAAACAAGAGGACATCTTCCACAGGGCGACTCGACCCTGGTTTCACTGACAACCTTGCACTCAAAGGCCCCGCACGGATCCTTGGAGTTGCGTAAGGCCCCTGTGGTTCCTGAGCAGGCTCACAGTCATTATGAGGAAGGGTTCCCAGAGAAATAACGTAAGAAGAAGGGCTTGAGGACCTTGTCCTGGGAGACGGGCAAGCAGGGAAATTCCATACGCGGTCCCTCAGCTCCCAGCGGTCCTCTGAGGAGTCTGAGCGGAAGCAGCCCTGGAAGGTACCCAGGACAGATGGCAAGGCTTCTGGCGACGGACCACAGTCTCCCGAAGGTTGTTCTGCAAAATCCCGGCATCGGTGTCTCTGATGGCCACCCCCGAGTGGGAAACTCACATGTTGGTGCTTGAGTGCAGTATTTCTGTATTTCTTGAGTCCCAACAGATGTCGTGATCTCAGGGACTTAGATACCGAGGACTCTCCGGGCCACTGAAGTGATCCCAGTGAGCCAGATGCCTCGGGTAGATCCTCAGCGAGAGTCTCGATCTCGCTTCTCAGGGGCGAGGTCTTTGCAGGCGATTGCCTCTGGCTCCGAATATGCCTCGGCCTTGAAGCATCAAAGAACGGAGCCAATGGCACCCTTGGAGCTGTTGGGCCTGGAGATTTCCTTTGACTACTTGGCAGTCCGATGCCGAGACGTCTCCGGAGTCCCGGGCCCATCGGGACCTCCCTTCGGATCCGTCCCTGCCGGTGGCTAGGCACCAAGCCCCACCTGACGACACCTCATTCCTTGAGTTTGTCTGAGACATGGCGCAAGCCCTTTCTCTCACTACGGAGGAGGACCCTCGTACGGAGGAGCTCGACATCTTCCATTATGAGACCCTGATGGGTCCCGGTCCCCTCCATCCTTAACAGGCTCCTCCTCTGGATGTGGGAGGCCCCGGCCTTAGTGCCGATTGTCAGCTGCCGCCTGGATAACATGTACCGGGTCCAGCGCAGGCCAGGTTTCCAGAAGATCCATCTCCCCCACACCTCCATGGTAGTGGAGTCGGTCATGCGCCAAAGAAGAGCCCGAACTCTTCTGTGCCCCTGGGCAGGGAGTCCTGCATCCTCGATGCCCTCGGGCAAAAATGCTACCAGGGCTAGATGCTTGCCTGCTGCATTCAGACATACCAACTTTGAGGGAACTCAGAGGCTTCGCAGCTGGCCTCAATGGAGATCACCTCCGACACTTCCAGACACTGACTAAGTCCATCAGGAAGTGTTCCAAGTACCTTTCTCGGGCTGCCTACGACGGCTTTGAGTCCAGCGCACGGCACCCAATGCCAAGCATGGCTCCAGATATCCGATCTCGAGCAATGGGTGCAGGAGAAGCTCCTTGACGTTCCATGCCTTGGGGAGCAGCTTTTCGGCAAGCCCATGGAGGACAAGGCCGCTGAGATCGAGACAGAGTATATGACTCTGACTCGACTCTCGAGGAAGACTTCCACTCTTCTGAGGAAGAAGCCTCCAGGAAAGAAGCCGCCTTTCCATAGAAAGGGCCAACCCTATCGAGGCTATCTTCCATACCCAGCCGCCCAGGCCCCTCAGCAGGGCCCCAGGGCAGGGGAGCAGGTCAAGGCCCACACAAGCCCCAGCCCAGCCTGGGTCAGGGTTTGACGCCCCCGGCATAGCCTCTCTCCCTCTGGAGGATTAGCTACCCATGGGGGGGTGCCTGGTCCACTTCGCCCACAGGTGGCCTTCCATCACCACCGAATTGTGGGAACTTTAGGTGGTCAGGGAGGGTTACCTCCTCCATCTGAACCAGCTTCCTCCACCCTTCGTTCCGGGGGAGCCTTCTCAGTCTCCCCTGCACCAGGCTCTGCTCATTCAAGAACTCGTAGGCCTTCTCATGGACAGGGCTGTGGAACCCATACCACACCACCTGAAAGGAAAGGGGTTTTACTCCAGGTACTTTCTAGTCCCAAAAAGGACAGGTGGACTAAGGCCCATCCTGGATCTGAGAAACCGGAACCAATTCCTGGTGCAGGAGAAGTTTGAAATGCTCTCCCTTGGAATATTGCTACCTCCGGCAGGGAGATTGGTTATGCTCCTTGGACCTAAAGGATGTTCCTTAGCGTTCCTCCAGCTTAGTCCTCTACGTCTGGGTTGTGAACCTCCTCCTGCAGCATAAAGACTGGATATAACAAACTTGTGACATCACGGGATATAGCATACTGGAACCTCCCAGCATCCCCAGTGTGTCCAGTCTTCATGCAGCAGGAGGACTTGTGAGCCTGGGTGCTGGGCTCACTGGAGGAACGGATAAGCAGTAGTTTAGGCTTAGGTTTAGCATTTTTTGTTTGGGGTTACTATACCATTCTTTCTTTTGGGTATTTATCAAACATATCAAAATATTAAAAAAAAAAAAAAAGCCGTTTCATTTTATGGGGGGGGGGGGAGCTGGTCGGTTCCCCTGTCACACCAAAACCTCCTGACCTTTGGGGTTTTCTCTCCCCGGACAGTGTGGGAGAGGATCCCTGCAGCACGTTGCCGGTTCCTGTGTCTTGCCGTCTGATAGCGGCCCCGCTGCACTGCTTCGGGGTTTGGGGGCGGCCGTGCAAGCACAGAGCTGAACGATCGCGGCAAACGTTGCCCCTTGGTCGGGGTAACGTCGTTGCTGGCTGAGACCGGGGTTAGTCCGGTAAGTGGATCATTCGCGTTCCTCGGGGCCCGGCAGAACGGCAGACTAGTGCGGTGGTAACAAAAGGGCGCCAAATCTGCCTCTCCTGTGAGACCGCTTCCATTTTAGAGCAGCGTTTTTTTTCCCGCGTGCTGCCTTTACCGGCGGAGTGCGGGATTCCCTCTTCTGGGGTTGCCCTTTTTCGGGGGCTGCTTGTTCCCTATCGGGGGATTTTTCTTAATTTCTTTGATTTGTTAATTTGTTTTCCTTTTACCTTTCTTTTGCGTTTAGTTCTTTATCGGGTTCCTGGGTTTGCCCTGCATGTTCCTTGGAGCGGAGTGCTCTTGTTAGCTTAGCACTTTGCAGCACAGCGCGTTCCTGTTCAGGAGCTGAGGTGTTTTTTGTTTTTAGTTGGGGCTCCCTAACTAGAAGTTTAAAAAAAAAAAAAAAGAGGACCCGGAGGAACAAATCAGGGGGCACAGTCCATCAAGCGCGCAATCGCAGGGCGGTGTATTCCTCCGTCTGCACATGTCGCTGCGCCCTCAGTGCGTGGTGTGTGGAACACACAGGCACGGTGGCAGATGCGGGCATTTGTCGAGGCTGTGCCGCGGTATCTGTCAGTGTAGAGCAGCAGATGGACAACTCTGCTTCCCCGCTTTTGCAAGGGGTTTCCGCTGCGGAGGAGGGTGAGCAGGGGGGGTCTCCTCCCTTGGCGGTGGCACCAGAGGCTACGGCTGGGGGTCCTGCTCCATCTCCCGCGGCAGGAGCTGATGCTCAGCACCTGGATTTTTCTCCGGACTTTATTCTGTTGATGCACCAAGCATTTTGTTTAAGGCGTCAGGGGACGGTGCCAGAGGCCTCTCTGCTTCACTCGGCGGCCTTGCAGGTAGCTGGTGCAGATGGTGGGGCTCGTTCTCTGCGGCCAGCGAAGCGTTCTCGGCCCTTGGACCAGCCCTCCTCGGAGCTTGGATGGCAGGAGATAGAGGACATAGATCTAGATGTGGATGCTGATATAGATGAGTTGGAAGAAGGCGAAATTCCGGAGCCCGAGTATCAGTCCAAGATTATTCGGGTGTTCCGGAGAGAGGAGCTCGTAGCATTAATCTCGGAGTCTCTCCAGACGCTGAAACTCACCACTGCTCCGCCGGTTGTGGAGGATGATGGTGAGGACCCTATCATTCAGGCGGTGCGTCAGACGCAGGTGGTGTTTCCGGTCCACAAGGTGGTGGATGGGATGATCCAGGATGAGTGGGATCTACCCGGACAGGCGCTCCGTGGGATTCGGACTATGAATAGGCTGTATCCCTTGGCGGATAAAGACAAGGAAAAGTTCCGCTCTCCCCGGGTTGATGCTGCGGTTACTAAAAAGGACCACTATTCCGGTGGAGGGTAGTGCGGCCTTGAAGGATGTTCAGGATCGTAAGGTAGATGGCTTGTTGAAACAATCTTTTGAAGCGGATGCCGCATCCTTGCAGGCTTCCATTTGTGGTGCTTGGGTGGCACGGGCCTGTCTCTGCTGGGCACAGCACTTGCGGCAATCGGCTGCCTTGGATCCGGACAGTGTGCGGGAGCTAGAGCGGCTGGAGTCGGGCTCCGCGTATTTGGCAGATGTGCATTATGATCTAGTCCGCGCGTTGGCAAATAGCATGGCTTCTCTGGTGGCTGCTCGCCGGTCTCTCTGGCTTAGACAGTGGGCGGCAGATGGAGCTTCCAAGTCTCGGTTGAGTAAACTTCCGTTTAAGGGGAAGTTATTGTTCGGAGAGGACCTTGACAAGCTGGTGAAGGATTTAGGGGAATCCAAAGGCGGGAGGCTGCCTGAGGATAGGCCTAAGCCAGTGAAATTCTCCCCAGCCTCCCGAGGTCAGTTTAAAGATTTCCGGAGATTTCGGTCTTCTCGTTTGGGTGGTTTCTAGAGGGGACGTTTTGCCTCACGAGCGCAAGGGTTTCGTGGCTTTCGCGGAGCAACCAGAGGTTTCGCTGCATCGTCCGCTGGATCTGCCTGAAAACCACAGTGAAGGGAGGCGGGTTCAGGCAGAGGTTCTTTCCGTAGGGGGGCGCCTTCGGAAGTTTCTCTCTGTCTGGGCCCAAATTATGACAGATCAGTGGATGTTGGAGATCATTTGCAACGGTTATGCTCTGGACTTGGCCCGACCGATTCGCGACTCCTTTGTACTGTCTCCTTGCAGGGGCCTAGTCAAGACCCGGGCCATTCAACAGACGCTCGACAGGCTTTTGCGGCTCGGAGCCGTAGTTCCGGTACCGTTGGACGATTATGGCACGGGTCGGTACTCCATTTATTTCGTGGTGCCAAAGAAAGATGGTGCCCTGCAGCCTATTCTCGACCTCAAAGGGGTAAACCGCTCGCGTCCCGCATTTCCAGATGGAAACCCTCCGGTCGGTCATCGTGGCGGAGAGGCAGGGGGAATTTCTCTCGTCCCTAGATCTCACGGAAGCCTATCTTCATGTCCCCATCAGAGCCTCCCATCAACGCTATTTGCGCTTCGCGCTGCCCTGGGGGCATTATCAGTTCCAGGCTCTTCCTTTCGGGTTGGCGACGGCTCCACGGACCTTTACCAAGATCATGGTGGTGGTCGCGGCAGCTCTTCGAAAGGAAGGGATTCTGGTTCACCCTTATCTCGATGATTGGTTGATCCGGGCGAAGTCCGAAGCCGAGAGCACGGAGGCCATGGCCAAAGTGGTGTCCTTCCTTCAGAGCCTTGGGTGGGTGATCAACCCGCTCAAAAGCCATCTGATGCCGACGCAGAGCCTCGAATACCTCGGGGTACGTTTCGATACGCAAAGAGGAGCGGTCTTTCTGCCGAATCGCAGGATAGCGGCTCTGCAGAGTCTCCTGCGACAGTTCCTGTTGGTTCCAGCGCCTTCGGCTTGGAGTTACCTTCGGTTGCTGGGCACCATGGCGGCGACCCTGGAGGTGGTACCGTGGGCCCGCTTCCATATGCGTCCCTTACAACGATCCTTGCTGCACCACTGGTCGCATCAGACAGATTCGTTGAGCACGCGTCTCCCTTGTCTGGCCGGGGTCAGGCAAGCCCTTCGTTGGTGGCTGAAGCCCCAGTCCCTGTCCTTGGGCATGCCGTTGGAGCCGCCGCAGTAGCTGCCTTTGATGACGGATGCCAGTCTGGCGGGCTGGGGGGGGCCCATTGCGGGGAGCTCTTCGCGCAGGGCCTTTGGTCTCCGGAGGAGAGCAGGTGGTCGATCAATCGCCTGGAACTTCGCGCGGTCTGGTTAGCCCTCCACCGCTTCGAGCCCCAGGTGTCGGGCCGGGCGGTCCGGGTGTTGTCCGACAACGCAGCGACAGTAGCCTACATCAACCGGCAAGGGGGTACAGGAAGCGTTGCCATGGAAGAGGAAGCGGACAATCTGTTCTCTTGGGCGGAGTCTCGATTGACGGCCATCTCGGCAGCGCACATAGCAGGAAAGGACAAGGTGCAGGCCGATTTCCTCAGCAGAGTCCAGGTGGATGCGGGGGAATGGGAGCTGCATCCGGATGTGTTCCAGCAGCTGGTTCAGAGATGGGGCCTGCCTATCATGGATCTGATGGCGACCTTTCAGTCCGCAAAGGTGTCACGGTTCTTCAGCAGACGGCGAGAAAGGATGTCGGAGGGCATCGACGCGTTGATGCAACCGTGGCCGACGGCGGGGCTGCTGTATGTCTTCCCTCCTTGGGCGCTCATCGGTCGGGTGATTCAGCGGATCGAGGCGCATCGGGGTCGGGTGCTGTTGGTGGCACCGGACTGGCCAAGGCACCCTTGGTACGCCGATCTCTTACGGTTGCTGGACGGAGTTCCCTGGAAGTTGCCGGTGTCCGGAACGCTGTTACTCCAAGGTCCTCTTCGGATGCCTCAGGTGGATCGATTCTCGCTTACGGCTTGGCCATTGAAAGGGCGCGTCTGAGAAAGAAAGGGTATTCAAGAGAGGTGATTTCCACTCTTCAGGCACGGAAGCGCTCAACTTCTTTGGCATATGTGCGTGTTTGGCGGATTTTTGAAGATTGGTGTTCGTGTCGTCAGTGTCGGGCGGCTACGGCCTCTGTTCCGGTGCTGTTGGCTTTTTTGCAAGATGGTTTCGATAAAGGCTTAGCGGCTAGCTCTCTAAGGGTTCAGCTTGCGGCGCTAGCCTGTTATAGAGGTAAGGTTTAAGGGGCGTCTCTTGGAACGCATGTTGATGTGGTGCGTTTTCTTAAGGCGGTGGCCAGATTGCGACCGCCTCGTCGGATGTCGGTCCCGTCCTGGGATTTTAATCTGGTCTTGGGGGCTCTTGTCAGGGAGCCCTTTGAGCCCTTGAGTCAGGCGTCTGTTAAGGATGTCACTTTGAAGACGGTCTTTTTGGTGGCCATCTGTTCGGCGCGGCGTATTTCGGAGTTGCAGGCGCTTTCCTGTAGGGAGCCGTTTTTGAGTTTTTCTAAGGAGAAGGTGGTTCTTCGTACGGTTCCCTCTTTTTTGCCGAAGGTTTCCTCCCCGTTTCATTTGAATCAAGTGGTTTCTTTGCCGGTTCTCGGGGCTGGCGGAACCGACGTTTCCGATCGGGGGTTGCGCCGCCTCGACGTCAAGAGTTTTGCAACGCTATTTGAAAGTTTCCGAACCTTTTCGCAAGTCGGATAGACTTTTCGTGGTCTTTGGAGGTCCGCGGAAGGGTGAAGCGGCAGCGAAGGCGACTATCGCAAGATGGATTAAAGAAGCCATCGTGTCAACCTATGTTTTGCGTGGGCGGTCAGCACCAGTGGGTTTGAGGACTCATTCCACTAGAGCGCAGGCGGCTTCCTGGGCGGAGCATGGCTTGGTTCCGCCGGTGGATATTTGTCGAGCGGCTACGTGGTCTTCTCTCCATACTTTCAGTAAACACTACCGCCTGGATGTGTTGGCAGCAAATAATGCCTGTTTTGGGGCAACAGTCTTGCGCTCCGGTTGGCATGGTCCCACCCGTTAGTACTGCTCTGGTACATCCCAGACGTAGAGGACTAAGCTGGAGGAACGCTAAGGAAATAGTAATTACACTAACCTGGTAATTGTAGTTCCTTTAATGACGACAGCTTAGTCCTCCTTCCCTCCCTGGAGAGTACCAATGCTCGGAGCGCGTTCAATGTATGTCAGTGGAACTGTCAGGTAAGTGGTTACATTGTTCCTGGCTGTACCCTGATCTCTGGCTTCCATCTTTGGTGTGGCAGAGGGGCTGGGGTGCGGATGCGGTCACAAGTCCTTTGGCTTGTTCAAGCATTGGCTGGACCGCCTGCTTATTGTTTTCTGGTTTATTGACTCTACCTTGTTTGGTTAGCATAGCGTTATGGCATTTTGGGTCATTTTAAGCTACTTATTTGTTGCTCTTTTGAGTCTGCTTTGTCAGTAGTTCACTGGGGATGCTGGGAGGTTCCAGTATGCTATATCCCGTGATGTCACAAGTTTGTTATATCCAGTCTTCATGCTGTAGGAGGAGGTTCACAACCCAGACATAGAGGACTAAGCTGTCATCACTAAAGGAACTACAATTACCAGGTTAGTGTAATTACTATTTTATACCCACATCCTTATCCATACCAGTCACAGACAGTACCTAAGATTCATGGTTGGAGGTGACCACTACCAGTACAGGGTTCTTCCCTTCGAACTGGCCTCCGCCCCATGGGTCTTCACCAAATGCCTGGCAGTGGTGGAAGCCTATCTCAATCTCCAAGGGGCCTTCGTCTTCCCTTACTTGGATGACTGGCTTGTTAAAGGGACACAGCCTCAGAGGCGCCACAGGCCGCACCAGCATGGTCCTGCCACACCTGGGATTTGTGATAAATCACCCAAAATCCCATCTCACCCCACCTCAGGACTTGGAGTTCATAGGGGCCTGACTGGATACCCTCCAGGCCGCAGCTTTCCTCCCCCAAGTCAGGACAGATCGCCTCATAGCCCTGGCGACCGAGGTGCAATGCTGTCGCACCATGTCAGTGCTTTGCCTCCTCGGCCAGATGGCCTCCACGGTCCACATCGTCCCTGACGCCTGCCTCCACATGCGGGCAGTTCAGTGGTGTCTCCGCTCACAGTGGCCCCAGGCCACGGGCAAGCTCCGGGATACGGTCTCTGTGTCCCGTCAGCTGACGAAGTCCCTCAGCTGGTGGCAGATTCTGCAAAACCTGCAGAAGGGCATGTCCTTCCAACCCCCAAGCCCCCAGAGGGTGCTCACAACATATGCTTCCCTGCTGGGCTGAGGTGCCCATTGCAAGGAATTGTGCACCCAGGGTGTCTGATCCTTCGAGGAGAGCCAGCAGCAAATCAACCTGCTGGAGCTCAAGGCTTTCCAGCACCATCTGGAACATAGTCAGTGTTTGTTCAGATGGACAATCAGGTCACAATGTTCTACCTGAAGAAGCAGGAGGGCACCGGCTCCTACTGTCTTTGTCAGGAGGCAGTAGCCCTCTGTTCGTACGTGACCAGACAGAGTATGCTTCTTATGTACCTCCCGGGTCAGGATAGTGTCCTGGCGGACAGGCTGAGCAGGGTCCTCCAACCGCACAAGTGGCGCCTGGACCCCGGGGCGGCACAGCAGTTCTTCAGGTTATGGGGTACCTTGACCTCTTTACCAGCCCGACCAATGCTTAGTTGCCATGTTTCTGCTGCCCACAGCCACACCCAGCCCGGGTGGCACTGGATGCCTTCCTCATCCTGTGGTCGGAGGGCCTGTTGTATGCCTTCCCTCCCACACTTCTGATAGCATGGACTCTCTTCAAGGTCCAGTGGGACAAGGCTTCCCTGATCCTGGTGGCCTCGCGATGGCCCAGGTAGCCTTGGTTTCCTCTCTTGGTTCATCTTGCAACGGAATCCCCGGTCCCTCTTGGGATCTCACCAGGGCTTCTCACTCAGGAGGAGGGCTCAATCCTCCACCCCAACTTGGGATCCTTGTCCCTCATGGCATGGCTGCTGAACGGGTTGCCCTAGCACCCCTCAACCTTTCCAAGGAGGTGGAGGAGATCCTTCTCGCCTTCCGCAAGGACTCCACAAGGCGGGCCTATGCTTTCAAGTGGTGCTGGTTCTCCTTATGGTGCACAGAGCAACAGGTGAACCCACTCTCCTGCCTAGTACAGACAGTACTGCAGTTCTTGCTCCACCTTTCTCAGTCCAGACTTGAATCCAGTTCCGTCAGAGTGCACCTGAGCACACTTTCCGCAAACCACCACGCTATAGAGGGCAAGTGCCTTAATGTCAGCCCCTCATCACTCGATTCATGAAGGGCTTACTGCTCCCAAAATGCCTCATCTGACCGCCCCCGGCAGAATAGGATCTTAATGTGGTCCTGGCACAGTTTACTAAGCCTCCCTTGGCTACCTGCCATCTCCGATACCTATCCTGGAAGATGGCCTTCCTGGTGGCACTCACCTCGGCATGCCGATTCAGTGAGCTCCAGGTCTTGGTGGCTGAGCCACCCTACACCAGATTCTACAAGAACAGGGTCGTGCTCTGCACCCACCTGAAGTTTCTTCCGAAGGTGGTATCGGATTTCCATCTTTTTGTCTCATACGACCCCAGTTGTCTGGGAGGAGGCTGTCACCAAGCGGACCCTGTCTATCTGGGTGGCGGACTATGTCATTTTTGCTCACAACCAGGCTGGGCTGCTGCTGGAGCGATGGGTCTCGGCGCATAATGTCAGAGCTATGGCAACCTTGGTTGCCAGCCTCTGCTTGGTTCCCATGGCCGACATCTGCTGGGCCGCCACTTGGTCTTCGGTCCATACTTTTGCAGCTCATTACTGCCTGGAGAGGGAGTCCCAATGGGATAGTGCCTTTGGCCAGGCTGTACTCCATAATCTGTTCAGGGTTTAGGCAACTCCTACCCTCCAAACCTTCGTGTTCAGGCTGCCGGAGCTATGGTTCTCCCTGGACACTGACCTCAGTCTGTCCTCAGTTGCACTTGCGGCTGTTCACGGCTAGGCCATGCTTTTTCTTCTAGTCCTTGGTAGCCTGGAGCTAGGGAGTCCCATATGTGAGGACTGACTTCCTTCTTATTTCTGGAGAAAGTGTAGTTACTCACCTGTAATAAGTATTCTCCAGGGACAGCAGGAATCAGTCCTCACAACCCTCCCTCTTCCCCTTGGATTTGCTGTTCATTTTGGCCATCTTTTCTTTATTGGCTCTAGCTATGTCATCTGACTGACCAAGATGGCACCTTGGGCAGGAAGGGGACCACACATGCATGGTGGTATCTCCCAAAGGCTTTCTTTAAAAGCTAGGGAGATGCTTCTGTGTGGGCTCAGTCGGCGTCGACATCACCCATATATGAGGATTGAATCCTGCTGTCCCTGGAGAACACCTGTTACAGGTGAGTAACGATGCTTTCCTCGTATGCTTTATAATGAAGACCCCTAACCATTTTAGTAGCCACCCTCTGCACTGACTCCATCTTGTTTATATCCTTTTGAAGGTGCAGTCTCCAGAATTGCACACAATGCTCCAAATGAGGTCAAACCAGAGCATTATCACCTCCTTTTTTCTTCTGGCCATTCCTCTCCTTATGCACCCAAGCATCATTCTGGCTTTCACCATTACCTTTTCTACTTGTTTAGCTCTTCTTTTGTGGACAGAAGTACTTTGCCCTCTACACGGTACCCTTGGATTTTTGCAGCCAAAGTGCATGACCCTGCATTTTTTAAATCTCAGCTGCCAAATTCTTGACCATTCCTCAAGCTTATATAGATCCCCCTCATGTTATCTACTCCTTCCTGGGTGTCTACTCTATTGCAGATTTTGGTATCATCAGCAAACAGGCACACCTACACAAAATTGGTCTTCATGGCATGGTTCTTAACTGGTTTAGCTCTTTCCTTTCACAATGTACCTGTAAAGTTACTATAGGTGCCCTCTCTTCCCCTGATTATCCCCTCCCATGTGGTGTCCCTCAAGGCTCAGTCTTAGCTTCTCCTCAATATGTTCCTTGCAATGCTTGCTCTTTTGATTCAACAGCTTGGTATCTCATTCCATTTCTATACTGACGATATTTTGCTATTTGATACTGATCTCTTTGCTCTGGACCTCTCTCCCATGAACGTTTGTCTTACTCGCGTCACTACTTGGTTAAGCACCAATCACCTGAAACTTAATCCCTCTAAGACTACAGTAACCTGACTTTCTGGCTCACTATCCGTGCCCTCTGTTTCACGCATTCTTAATGATTCCCATATCACTCTCACACCTTCTTTTCGCTACCTCTGAGTCATCTTAGACTCTTCTCTTTCTTTTGATGATCACATCAGTCTTGTCATACAACATTGCTTCTTTTCTCTCCGTCGCATCAGAGCTGTTTGCTCCTTACTGTCCATCTCTGCTTTGACCACCCTTGTGGTCTCTCTTGTTCTCTCCTGCCTCGACTACTGTAACTCTGTCCTTGCTGGTCCTCCCTCAGTTTCAACTTCAACTCATCTAACACACTGCTGCTAGACTGATTTTCCAGGCTTCTCGTTTGACCATGTAACCCCTATGCTCATCCTACAAGTTAAACTGGCTCCGGGTTCAATTTTGCATTCATTTTAAGATACCTACCCAGGTTCACAAGACACTTCATACAGGCCTCGTGCTGTATCTTTCTTCCCTTGTCATATTGCACACTCCCCATAGTTTGCGCCTTACTATCCACATGAATAGACTTCCCTTCCCCCTCTCAGGTGCCCCTGGAAGTCATTCATCACTCTGCATTTGACTTTCTTGGTCTCTTTCTCTGGAACAACCTCCCTCCTTCCCTCTGGTTAGAATCCTCATTTCCAAACTTCAAATCACTGCTCAAGACTCACCCATTCTCAATAGCATATGGCCTTCCCCCTGACCCCTCCCCCATGATCCCTGACCTCTTTGGTTCCCATCTGCTCCATCTGTATGTGTTTCCTTTATTAAGCCTCTTTCTTTTACTTTTCTGTCTACTATTAGTGTTCCTTTCTTTTGTTTTATTTTATTGAATTTTAATGCTAAACAGTTCCGATGTCCCCACTAAAGGCGGTATATCAAGTTTTAATATATGAAATGAAACCTTATCCAACAGCCCTTCCGCAATATCACTAACAAAGATGTTAAAAAGAATCGGACCAAGGACAGATCCCTGCAGCACACCACTAGTAGCTCCATTTACCCGTACCCTTTGTTGCCTCCCACTCAACCAATTTCTAACCCCATCAGTCACTTTAGGGTCCATTCCTAAGGTGCTCAGTCTATTAATAAGTCGCTAGTGTGGAACAGTGTCAAAGGCTTTACTGAAATCTAAGTACACCACATCTAGGGCTCTCCCTTGGTCCAACTTCCTGATCACCCTGTCAAAGAAATCGGTCAGATTTGTTTGACAAGACCTGCCTCTGGTAAACCCATGTTGCCTCAGATCCTGCAATACATTGGACTCCAGAAACCTCACTATTCTCTCTCTTAGTAGCGTTTCCAATAATTTCCTCACCACAGAGGTTAGACTAACTGGCCTGTAACTTTCAACCTCATCCTTACTTCCACTTTTGTGTAAAGGGACCACACGTGCCTTTCTCCAGTCCTCTGGGACACTCTCAACTTCAAAGAAACATTGAAAAGGTCAGTCAATGAAGCCGCTAGAACGTCCCCAAGTTCCTTCAATAGTCTCAGATGTATCCTATTTGGTCCTGTCACTTTATCTACTTTTAGTTGAGCTAGTTCCTGACAAGCGCACACTTCTGAAAATCGTTCAAGATTCCCTTCACTTCTGTTCCTTTTGGTGGGTATTTTCTGAGGTCCTGCTCCTGGCCCTTCATCTGTGAACACAGAAAGAAAATATTTGTTAAGCAATTCTGCTTTATCCTCATCAGCTTCTACATATTCCTCCCCTTCACCCTTGAATCTGACAATACCACTTTTGCCTTTCCTCCTCTCATTAGCATATCCGAAAAATGTCTTCTCCCCATTTTATTTCATTGGCTATTTTTTCTTCTTTTTGTATCTTTGCTTCCCTAACTACCTTGCTAGCTTCTCTAAATTTTTCCAAATATAGATGCCTGTCTTCTTCTCTCTGTGATCTCTTGTATTTTATGAAGGCCTCCTTTTTCTTTACTTTTTCAGCTACTTTTGAGAACTATAGTTGCCTCCTTTTCCTTTTATATTTATTTATCTTTCTAACAAAAAGGTTTGTTGCCCTTCAAATACCCCCTTTCAGTTTTGCTTACTGTTTTTCTACATCCCCCAGCTGTTCCCATCTGCTAATGACTCCTTGAGGTATTGTCCCATCTTGACAAAGTTAGTTTTCCTGAAGTCTAAGGCCCTCACTTTTAAATGGATTTTATCAGCCCTAGTCCTATATTGAACCACATCATCTGATAATCACTGAATGCAAGATGATCTCCCACTATAACATCAGAAACACTTTCACCATTGGTAAGCACCAAGTCCAGTATGGCCCCTTCACTTATGGGTTCTGTTATCAACTGCCAGAATAGTTCTCCCTGTAGAGAATCTAGGATTTTATTTATTTCTAAATGACATCACAGCAGAGATGTGCCAATCAACATCGGGCATATTGAAGTCACCTATCAGTAGCACTTCTCCTTTTATGGCAACACTGCATATGTCTTCTATTAAATCTCCACCACTTCTTCCTGTGAGGGAGATCTGTATATAACTCCAATACAAATGGATTCCCCTTTCTCCAGGACCAAGCAGGAAGTCAGTCCTCACATATGGGTGACGTCGGCGCCGACGGAGCCCTCGCGGAGCAATTTTCCCCAGCTTTCAAAGAAAGCCTTTGGGAATTGCAGCGTGCATGCGCGGTCCCCTTCCCGCCCAAAGGTGCCATCTTGGCCAGTCTTCTTTTTTCCGCGGAGCCCTACAGACGTTGTCTAACAGTCACCACTGAAAAGTTGATTTTCTTTCTTATTTTAAGTATTTCTTCGGTTCAACGCCGGTCCTTTTTCTGTCCGGCCTCGCGACGCCGGTTGCGAGGCCTCCCCTTCTTTTTTGGTTTTTCTGTCCTTCGTGACAAATTCGCTTTTTCACTTTTCCCTGGCGGCCCGCTCGTTCGACCTCGCAGGGGCCCTTTTTCCCCCGATGGCCGCCAGTGGCTTTAAAAAGTGTGTTAAGTGTAAGAAACTGATGTCTCTTACCGACACACATGATTGCTGCCTCCGTTGCCTGGGCCCAGATCATGAAGAAATGATCTGTGGGGCCTGTAGCAAGATGTCCGCAAAATCTTTGCGGAGTCGGCAGCATCAGCGGGAGAGAATCTTCTCTGACCCCAGCCATACCCGGACCTCGTCAGAAGCTTCGGTGTCCAGAGAATCTGGCTCTGAACACCGTCGGAGCTCCTCTGAGAGGGGGTCCCCTACCCGGGAACATCACCGGAAGAACAAACCCGCGAGGGCGGCGTCGGTGGACGCTCCTGGCTCCTCGAGGGCCAGGTCGCATAGCCCCGACAGCCGTCCCGGGTCTTTGGAGCTGGAGCGGCCGTCCAAACAGCCTTGTCTGGAGATGGACTCCTCTGCTCACGTAAGTGCTGTTGTCTTCGTGGACTCGCCTCCGAGGGGTCCGACGTCAGGCCCGACGCCGTCGGGGCCCGAGTCGGGGGCTGCTGGGTCTCCTGAGTTCGGACTCAGGTTGACGGCCTTGGAGAGCAGCCTTGCTGCCTTCATGAACCAGCAGCGGGCATTGATCGCTGGCCTCGCTGGCGCTTCTGCCCTGACCGCCGGGTCGTCGACGTCTAAGTCGACCCCGGAGACCGAGCCGATCCTCGAGTCCATGCGGGCTCGAGTCGATCCTCGGTCGCGGTCGCCTTCGGCCTCCTGTTCGGGGCCGAGGTCGTCGACGCCGACCCCCTCGGCGTCGGGGCGGACGGCGTCTGTACCCGCCCGGCCGGAGCCGCTCGACTCCTCCTCCGAGGAGTCCGCCTGGGAATCCGAGGTGGATGAGTCGCCTGATTCTTTTCGGACTCGGTGTGTCCCTTCGGACTCCCCCGAGTCCGAACCTCGGAGACAGTCCCCTCCGGAGGATGCCCGGTTCTCGGACTTCGTGAGGGATATGGCCAAGGCCTTGGCCTTCCCCGCGGATCCCGAGGAGGAGCCTCGAGCCGAAGAGCTCGATGCCCTCCAGTACGACTCTCCTGCAAAGGAGCATTTTACTGTACCGGTTCCTCCGATGCTGGAACGACTTCTCTTCCGCATGTGGGAGAGTCTGGCGGCGTCGCCGGTGTTAAGCAAGCGGGTCGATGCCATCTATCGAGTCCGCAAGAGCCCTGGCTTCCAAAAAGCACAGCTGCCGCACCATTCCATGGTGGTGGAATCGGCCATGCATCGGCTCAAGAGCCATAAGATGCACTCCTTGGTGCCTCCCGGCAGGGAAGCCCGCAGCCTGGATGGCATCGGTAAGAAGTGTTTTCAGGGCTCTATGCTTGCTTGTCGGGTCCAGACTTACCAGCTCTACATGGGCATGTATCTCCGAGACCTGGCTAAAGAAATAGCCGGATTCTCTGCTGGTCTCTCCGAGGAACCTTTGCGGAGGTTCCTGGCCTTGTCCACCGGTATTCGGGAGTGCTCCAAGTTTATCTCTCGAGCAGCCTATGATGGCTTTGAGGCATCGGCTCGGGTAGCCGCAGCCGGCATTGGGGCCCGCCGACAGGCTTGGCTTCAGTCATCCGACCTCGAGCCCTGGGTGCAGGACAAGTTGGTCGATGTCCCCTGCAGAGGTGAAAACCTCTTTGGCAAACCTATGGACGAGAAGCCTGCACAGCTCGAGACAGAGACTCTCACCAGGACTCGGCTCTCCAGGAAAACCTCTGCCCCTTTCCAGAAGAAGAAGGGCTCGGGGAAAAAGCCCTTTTACCCGAGGAAGGCGGCTGCCTATAAACACTACCCTCATTATCAGGCCTCAGCAGCTCCCCAACAGGGTCAGCAGGCCAAGGGACGGGGTAACGGGTCCCGTAGGCAGCAAGCCCCCAAGCCTGCGCCACCGGCCCCTGCTCCGCAGGGTGGGGGTTTTTGACTCTTTCAGCATAGCCTCTCCCCCTCCGCTGGTGTCCCTCAGCACGGGAGGCCGGCTGGTCCACTTTGCTTACAGGTGGTCCAACATCACGTCCGATACCTGGGTGCTCCACATAGTCCGAGAGGGCTATCTTCTACACTTCCACCAGGTACCTCCCCCCTACTTTCCAGGGGAGCCTCTGCGACCCCCTCTCCACCGGGACTTACTCCTTCAAGAGTTGGCAAGTCTTCTTCGGGAACAGGCGGTGGAACCAGTGCCCCACCACCTGAGAGATCAAGGCTTTTATTCCAGTTACTTCCTGGTACCAAAGCGAACTGGGGGCCTCAGACCCATCCTGGACTTGCGGAACCTCAACAAGTTCCTGGAAAGGGAAAAGTTCAAGATGCTTACCCTTGGAATCCTGCTGCCCTACCTCCGGCAGGGAGATTGGCTATGCTCCTTGGATCTAAAGGATGCCTACACTCACATCCTCATCCACCCAAGCCACCGACAATGCCTACGGTTTGTGGTGGCAGGCAATCATTACCAGTACAGAGCACTGCCCTTTGGCCTATCCTCCGCACCACGAGTCTTCACAAAATGTCTCGCAGTGGTAGCGGCTTATCTCCGGCTTCAAGGCCTCTTTGTCTTCCCTTACCTAGACGACTGGCTCATCAGAGCATCGTCCTCCACGGAGGCCACTCACGCCACGCAACGTACTGTGACTCTACTCCAGTACTTGGACTTTGTCATAAACTTCGAAAAGTCCACTTTGCTCCCCTCTCAGGATCTCGAGTTCATCGGCGCCAGGTTAAACACGCTTCAAGCGCGTGCCTTTCTGCCGCTCGACAGGGCACAACAGCTCATGGCTCTCGCCAGCCGCTTTCGCAGCCATTCCCGGGTCTCGGCCAGGCACTTTCTGCAACTGCTCGGCCATATGGCTTCCACGGTCCATGTGACCCCCAATGCCCTCCTGAATATGCGGCCTGCTCAATGGTGCCTTCGCTCACAATGGCGTCAGGCCTCGGGGAGACTAGCGGACTCAGTACGAATCTCCAGCCCGCTGGTCTCTTCTCTACGGTGGTGGCTTCATCTGCCCAACCTAGTGCTCGGAATGCCTTTTCAGTCTCCCCCGCCGGTTCAGGTACTGACGACCGACGCTTCTCTCCTGGGTTGGGGAGCACATTGCCAAGGGGCATGTACTCAGGGTCTCTGGAGCCCGTGGGAATCTGCCCAGCAGATCAACTTCCTGGAGCTCAGAGCGATCTGCCTGGCTCTCCGGGCCTTCTCCCACCTTACCACTCGCCAGTGCGTCCTCGTCCAGACGGACAATCAAGTGGCCATGTTCTACGTGAACAAACAGGGGGGCACGGGCTCCTTCCTTCTCTGTCGGGAAGCGCAAAAGCTCTGCGCTTGGGCCGTCAGCCGAGGGATCCTCCTCAAAGCTGTCTACCTCCCAGGTCAAGAAAATTACCTGGCAGACAAACTGAGCAGAATCCTCCAACCACACGAGTGGCGATTGGACCCGTTGGTGGTTCAAAGGATCTTTCTCCAGTGGGGCCTCCCCACGCTGGATCTATTTGCCAGTCCTCTGAACAGGCAACTTCCTCGGTTCTGCTCTCGGGAACCGCATCCCCTCCAAGTAGCGGCGGATGCTTTCTGCTCTCATGGTCCACGGGCCTTCTGTATGCCTTTCCTCCCATGCCGCTGGTGTCTCGAACACTTTTCAAGGTTCTCCAGGACAAGGCTTCGATGATCCTGATAGCGCCCCGGTGGCCCAGGCAACCGTGGTTCCCGCTTCTGATGCAACTGGCGGTAGATACTCCGTTGCCTCTGGGGTTTCAACCAGATCTCCTGACCCAGGATCAGTGGTCTCTCCTACACCCCAACCTCAGATCTCTTCATCTGATGGCCTGGCTGCTGAAAGGGTAGTCCTTGCTCCCCTCCTGCTGCCTCGGTCAAGGTTCACCTCAGTGCTATTTCTGCACATCATGTGCCGGTGGAAGGCAGGCCACTTTCCGGCCACCCTCTTGTGGCACGGTTCTCCCGAGGTCTCCTTCTCCTTAAACCACCTTTGCGCCCCCCAGCCCCCGACTGGGACCTGAACGTGGTTTTACAATGGATTACCTGTCCGCCTTTTGAACCCATGGCTACCTGTCCTCTCTGTTTTCTTTCTTGGAAAACCTTATTCCTGGTAGCCCTCACTTCCGCTAGACGCGTTAGTGAACTGCAGGCCCTAGTGTCTGATCCCCCTTACACTAGGTTCTACAAGAACAGGGTAGTCCTGCGGACTCACCCTAAGTTTCTTCCAAATGTGGTCTCCCCTTTTCACATCAATCAGGAGATGGTGCTTCCGACCTTCTTTCCCAGGCCACACTCCAGCCGAGCTGAGATGGTCTTGCATACCCTGGACTGTAGAAGGGCGCTGAACTTCTACCTTGATCGTACGCGGGAGCACCGTAAGACTGTCCAGCTCTTCCTATCTTACGACCCTAATAAATTAGGGCTCCCTGTCTCCAAGCGTACTCTGTCCATCTGGGTAGCTGACTGTATCGCTTGGACTTATGGGGCGGCAGGCCTCTCGTTGGAGAGTCGAGTCACGGCTCATCGGGTTCGGGCGAAGGCTGCGTCAGTGGCTTACCTCTGCTCTGTTCCATTGGCAGACATCTGCCGGGCCGCTACTTGGTCTTCGAGCCAGACTTTTGCAACCCATTACTGCCTCGAGAGGGAGTCCCGCAGGGACAGTGCTTTCGGACAGGCAGTCCTCCGTAATCTCTTCGAGGTTTAAGCAACTCCTACCCTCCATCCCGGATGTTGGGCTACCGGTTGGAGATTAGTCAGAGAAGATTCCTTCCTTCTGTGCTGCTGAGCTAGAGGTAGCTCATTTTTGTGCTTGGTGTCTCCGGTAGCCTTGAGCTTGGGAGTCCCATATGTGAGGACTGACTTCCTGCTTGGTCCTGGAGAAAGCGTAGTTACTCACCTGTAACAGGTGTTCTCCAGGAGCAGCAGGAATCAGTCCTCACAACCCTCCCTCCTCCCCGTGGAGTTGCAGTCATATGATTTAGTTTTTGCAAATTTTTGCTGTCTTTTCGCTATGTCATCAGACTGGCCAAGATGGCACCTTTGGGCGGGAAGGGGACCGCGCATGCGCGCTGCAATTCCCAAAGGCTTTCTTTGAAAGCTGGGAAAAATTGCTCCGCGAGGGCTCCGTCGGCGCCGACGTCACCCATATGTGAGGACTGATTCCTGCTGCTCCTGGAGAACACCTGTTACAGGTGAGTAACTACGCTTTCTAGTTTAACCCATAGTGCCTCCTCACTCCCTTTTACACCCTGTAATTCTAGCTTTAATATTGTTTTTAACATATAGTGCCATTCCTCCACCCCTTCTTCCTATTCTGTCTTTCCTGGAGAAAGTATTGCCTGGTATAATTACATCTCAGTCATGGTTGTCCATGAACCATGTCTCTGTAACTGCCACTAAATCCAAGTCAGCCTCTTCCATTAAAGCTTCAACATCTGGGATCTTATTTCCCATGCTACGGGCATTTATACACACTGTTTTCCAGATATTCACCCTTTTACTCATTTCTACAGAGGTATTTAATGTTTTACTTACCTGTGGGCTTTCTTCACCCAACCCCTGCGAATCTAGTTTAAAGCCCTCCAGCAGGTTAGCCAATCTGCTGCTGAAGACACTTTGACCCTTCTTGAACAGATGGATGCCATCTCTGCTCTGCAGCCCTTGGAACATCATCCCATGATCCAGGAAACCAAAATGCTCTCGATGACAGATGTAAAGATCTCAATAGGTATACTTTAGAAGAAAGGTGGGAGAGGAGAGAGGTTTAAATATCTCTGTGACATAAATACACAGGAGAAGAGCCTCTTTTATTTGAAAGAAAGCTCTTTAATGAGAGGACATAGGATGAAAGTGAAAGGATATAGACTCAGGAGTAATCTCAAGAAATATTTCTTTACAGAAAGACTGGTGGATGTGTGGAATAGTCTCCTAGAGGGGGTGGTGAAGACAAGGACTGTATATGAATTCTAGAAAGCATGGGATAAACAAAATCTCTAAGGGAGAAAAGGGGATTGTAGATCTTAGTATTTGGTTTGGATGGGCAGGCCAGATACGACATATGGTCTTTCTGTCATATTTCTTACATAAAATCTAGGGGCATCATCTTAAGCTTGATTCTGGACTCTTACACAGACAAGAAATCCTCTAACAAGTTTTCATCATAAAAACATCTGGAAGGTAAATTATTTGTTAAAGAAAACCTCTATAAAGTGTTATTGGGCTACAGAAACTGTATTTAACATATTTAATACTGCAATAAAAGTTTTCATTTTATACTAAAGTTGTGGTTGCAGTTTCTCAATTTTTAGATGCATTTTTCAGATAGTGCCAAGTTCCATAAACTTTTGGACCACTTAGTTCTGCCACTCTGATGTAGGCCTTGGCTTTCTTGCCTAGTCTATACTTGTAAAGATGTGTGAGTATTTTTGTGAAGAAAAGAAAATAGTGGTTGCATGTAAACTTCACAGGTGAGTTTGGGGGAAGGGGGGAGAGACTCTGCCAAGTATGTAATCATTGTTTTACCTTTATAAAGGTATGTAAACTAGAAGCTGAGAGTACTACTATTAATCATTTTTATAGTGCTACAAGGCATATGCAGCATTGTAGAAGTACATATAGAAGACAGTCCCTCTGCTTGTTAGAGTTTACAATCTAATCAAGACAGACAGTACAATACAAGAGAAACAAGGAGTTCAAATAGGAAAAGGAGAACAAGGGATTAGGATCCAAAAGCAGCCTCAAAGAGGTGAGCATTTAGCATGGATTTGAAAAGGGTGAGAGATGAGACCTGACATACAGATACAGAAAGTTTGTTCCATACATAAGGAGCAGTAAGGTGTGAAGATCAAATTCTGGAGTTGGCAGTGGAAAAAAAGGGCATATGCAGGAGAAAGCCAATTTGACTAGATTGTAAGCTCTGATAAGCAGGGACTGTCTCCTACAGGTCTGTGCAGCGCTGCGTACAACTTGTAGCGCTATACAAATGCTCAGTAGTAGTAGAAAAAGAGCAGAGTTCATGAGGAGGGGTGTGAGGAGAGAGGAAAGGTAGTGAGGAGCAGTATAGTGAATGCATTTATAGGTGAGAAGGAAACGTTTGAATTGGATACGGAAGGGGAGCCAATGAAGTGATTTGAGAAGAGGGGTTATATGAGTGTATCGGGCCTGGTGGAAGATTAGCCGTGCAGCAGAGTTCTGAACACATTGAAGAGAAGAGAGATGACTCTGAGGGAGACCAACAAGGAGGAGGTTGCCATAGTCTAGAAGGGAGGTGTCCAAAGAGTGGATAAGAGATTTAGTATGTTTTGAGAGGAAGGGGCTGAATTTTGTTAATGTTACAGAGAAAGAAACGATGGGTTTTAGCTATCTGTTGGATATGTGTGGAGAAGGAGAGAGAGGAGTCAAAGATGACCCCAAGGTTGCAGGCTGAGGAAACGGGAAGTAGAAGAGTGTTATCAACAGGGATTATTTCTTTGCCTGGGGTATGCTGCCATCAGGCTGTAGGAAGCAATCACCCTTCAGGGCATAAATACTTAATAGGAAGTGTTCTTCTTTTTTTACTTTTTATTTTAGAAGTTTTCAATTGCCAATATAATCTAAAAACATCATACAGAAATTATGCACCACAATTAAAGTAAAACGGAAAACCTGTTATACAGTGAAATAAATACTCAAAAAACACATACCGTGCACTCTAGCCCACTTAACAGAGAAAAAGAAGCAAGGAAATCAGAGAGAAATCCTTCCCAAATGTCCCTTTAAAGTCCCACCCAGCTTTCTTAAATTTTCTTAAATGCATAAGCTCAGTAAATACATAAGTTACATTCTGATAGTAACATAACACTTACAGAGAAATTTCAGAAAGAAAGATCCACCTGCAGCTGGAATCTTGGCATGTTATATGAGAGAGTATTTCCTTTAAACCTGAACTGCATAAGCCACATCAGGGAACAAGGAGACCCACTGCCCACAAAAATGTGCCCTTTTTAAAGTAACATTTAGGAATCCTGCTTTTATCCAATTTGCTTATGAAGTAGACCAAAAGGGTAGCCTGAGAGACTATCTCATCTTTGGAGTCTTCCAAAAATTGAGTTAGATTAGCAGGAGATGCCAGAACAAATTCATCAAGGTCACCCTGTTATAGGTTTAATATTCTGAACTTTTTGAGGCATATAATATAGATTTTATATAATTATAGCATCTGAATTCAGAAGCGCCAAAACTTCAGTAAAATATTTTCTCAGAAGTATTTCAAGAGAAAGCAGTTGTGAGATGGGAAAATTAATAAAACATAAATTCTTTGACCTATAAACATTCTCCATGGCCTCAAGTTTATTGTGCAATAACAAACTATCCAATACAGATGAGGCCACAGCTGACTGCAAAGACTGAACTGATGGTTCAAGCTTAGCAGTACACTGCTCAAGACTTTCCAAGTGACCATCAATCTTAGAGAATCTTGAAATGACATCCTGTGAGAATGAACACAACTTGGGAATAATATTTTTAAATAAAGACTCAATTCTGGTGACTACTTTCCACACATCAGTTAAGGAATCATCATCCAGAGGGTCACAAGTAGGAGAAAAGGGAACAATATCCAAAGAAAAATTAACGGCTATGGGAGAGACCACTGAAACAGAAAATAGATTCTGTGAAGTGTCCACGTTTTGCTCACTAGAGAGTATCTTGCCCACCATTGGAGGGGGCAGGGGACAATGATCGGAGGAGCTAAGAGATGCTCCATTCATAGATAACCTAATAAAACAGGTCCTGAAATAAGAGCTAACATTAACATTTCTTTTTTGTCAGAGCTGTAAATACAAAAGAAGTTGGAAAACCTCACCACCTCCTCACTGTAACCGCTCCTTTTTACTCGTGTTTTTAAAGTGAAAGAAACTCAGTATCACTTATCTGAAACTTTTCATAGCATAGCATCAAGTATGTGCTTCAATCTGCATCACAGAACAGCAAAGAACAACAATGTGCCATGTTTTGGGGTCGCCACTCTCGACCCTGTGTCAGGTTTCAAAGGTTTATGCCTTTGTTCTCATCAGCACAGGCTGGAACATCACAAGCTGTCTGTCCAACACATAAAATGGCGTCTGACGTCATGACTGGAGAGAGAACTAAAACTAGCCAATCAATGCATTCTCCAGGACCAAGCAGGAAGTCAGTCCTCACTTATGGGTGACATCGGCGCCGACGGAGCCCTCGCGGAGCAATTTTCCCCAGCTTTCGCAGAAAGCCTTTGGGAATTGCCATCTTGCTCAGTCTTCTTTTTTCCGCGGAGCCCTACAGATGTAGTTTGTGATCGCCGCTGAAAAAGTTGATTTCTTTCATTGTTTTATCTCGGTTCAACGCCGTGTCTCTTTCCCGCCCGGCCTCGATACCCCTTATCGAGGCCGTTCTCATTTTTTCAGTTTTTGTCCTTTGTAACGGGCGTTCCCGCCACTTTTTTTCTTTTTCCCTGGCAGCACGGTCCTTCGACCTCGCAGGGGCCCTTTTTTCCCCGATGGCTGCCAGCGGTTTTAAAAAGTGTGATCGCTGTACCAGACTTATGTCTCTTACCGACACACATGACTGCTGCCTCCGTTGCCTCGGACCCAATCATGACTCTGTGGGTTGTGGTCCGTGCGACAAAATGTCCTCGAAGGCATTGAGGAGTCGACAGTCACAAAAGGAACGAATCTTCTCTGACTCCGCGTCCGGTCGGGCCCGGACCTCGTCAGAGGCTTCGACGTCTCGTGACTCCGGCCCCGAGCATCGTCGGAGTTCCTCTGAGCGGGGGTCTCCCGGCCGGGAACATCGTCGGAAGAGGAAACCCGCGAGGGTGGCGTCGGAGGACGCTCCTGGTCCCTCGGCCAGGTCACATAGCCCCGCCAGCCGCCCCGGGTCCTCGGAGGCGGAGAGGTCGTCGAAGCATCCTCGTCTCGAAGTGGAGCCTCCTGGACACGTGAGTACTGTAGTCCTCGTGGACTCACCTCCCAGGGAACCGACGTCGGGCCGATGCCGTCGGGGCCCGAGTCGGGGGCTGCTTGGTCTTCTGAGTTTGGTCTCAGATTGACAGCCTTGGAGTGCAGTATCACTGCCTTCATGGACCAGCAGCGGGCATTGATGGCCGGCATCGCCAGTGCATCTGCCCCGACCACCGGGACGTCGACGTCCAAGTCGACCCCGGAGGCCGAGCCGATCCTCGAGTCCATACGAGCTCGTCGATCCTCGGCCAAGGTCTCCCTCGGCCTCCTGTTCGGGACCGAGGTCGTCGACACTGGCCTCGGCGTCGGGGCGGAGGTCTTCGGCCCTCGCCCGTACGGAGCCACTCGATTCCTCAGGCTGGGACACGGAGGAGGACGAGTCACCCGGTTCTTTTCAGACTCGGTGCGTCCCCTCCGACTCACCCGAGTCGGAGCCTCGGAGACGGTCCCCCCCGGAGGATACCCGGTTCTCCGATTTCATAAGGGACATGGCCAAGGCTTTGGCCTTCCCCGCAGATCCGGAGGAGGAGCCTCGAGCCGAAGAGCTCGAGGCCCTCCAGTATGACTCTCCCCCGAAGGAGGCCTTTACTGTGCCGGTTCCTCCGATGCTGGAGCGGCTGCTCTTCCGCATGTGGGAGAGCCCGGCCTCGACGCCGGTGTTAAGCAAGCGGGTCGATTCCATGTATCGAGTCCGCAAGAGCCCCGGGTTCCAGAAGGCACAACTGCCGCACCATTCCATGGTAGTGGAATCGGCCATGCATCGACTTAAGAGTCAGAAGATGCACTCCTCGGTGCCTCCGGGTAAGGAGGCCCGGAACCTGGATGCCCTCAGTAGGAAGTGCTTCCAGGGCTCTATGCTTGCTGGCCGAGTCCAGACATACTAGCTATATATGGGCAAGTATCTTCGAGACCTGGCAAAAGAAATTGCCGGGTTCTCTGCTGGTCTCTCCAAGGAACCTTTGCGGAGGTTCCAGGCCTTGGCCACTGGTATTCGAGAGTGCTCGAAGTTCATTTCTAGAGCAGCCTACGATGGCTTCGAAGCATCGGCTCGAGTAGCCGGAGCCGGCATCGGTGCTCGCCGCCTTGGCTTCAGTCATCCGACCTCGAGCCATGGGTGCAAGACAAGTTGGTCGATGTCCCCTGCAGGGGTGAAAACCTCTTTGGCAAGCCCATGGCTGATGAGGCGGCAGAACTTGAGTCCGAGACTCTCACCAGAACTCGCCTATCCGGAAAGACCTCTGCCCCTTCACAGAAGAGGAAGGGCTCGGGGAAAAAGCCCTTTTACCCGAGGAAGGTGTCTGCCTATAAACAGCACCACCCACAATATCAAGCCTCAGCAGCTCCCCATCAGGGCCAGCAGGCTAAGGAACAGGGCAATGGGTCCTGTAGGCAGAAGGCCCCCAAGCCCACTACACAGGCCCCTGCTCAGCAGGGTGGAGGTTTTTGACTATGCCGGCATAGCCTCTCCCCCTCCGCGACTTTCGCTCAGCACGGGGGGCCGGCTGACCCACTTTGCCCACAGGTGGTCAGCCATAACATCCAATTCCTGGGTGTTGCAGGTGGTTCAAAAGGGCTACCTCTTACATTTTCACCAGGTACCTCCTCCCTACTTTCTAGGGGAGCCTCCAAGATCCCCTCTGCACAGGGACTTACTCCTTCAGGAGCTGCAAAGTCTGCTCCAGGAACAGGCTGTGGAGCCAGTGCCCCAGCATTTGTGGGGTCACGGGTTTTATTCGAGGTACTTCCTGGTTCCGAAAAGCACAGGAGGCCTCAGACCCATCCTGGACTTGCGCAACCTCAACAAGTTCCTACAGCGGGAAAAGTTCAAGATGCTTACCCTTGGAATCCTACTGCCCTACCTCCGGCAGGGAGATTGGCTATGCTCCTTGGATCTAAAGGATGCTTACACTCACATCCTTACTCATCCGGACCACCGACAATATCTGAGATTTGTGGTGGCAGGGAATCATTACCAGTACCGCGTACTGCCCTTTGGCCTCTCCTCTGCTCCCAGGGTGTTCACGAAATGCCTGGCAGTGGTGGCAGCCTTCCTGAGGCTTCAAGGCCTCTTCGTCTTCCCCTACCTGGACGACTGGCTCATCCGGGCACAGTCTTCCCTAGAGGTCACTCAGGCCACTCAACGCACAGTGGCTCTGCTTCAGCATTTGGGCTTCGTCATAAACTTCGAAAAGTCCACTTTGCTCCCCTCTCAGGATCTCGAATTCATAGGAGCACGGCTGGACACTCTGCAGGCTCGGGCCTTCTTACCCCTGGAACGGGCCAACTGGCTCATAGCTCTGGCCGGCAGGTTCCACAGCGCGTCACCTGCCTCTGCCAGACAATTCCTGCAACTGCTCGGTCACATGGCCTCCACGGTCCATGTCACTCCGAATGCCCGTCTGCATATGCGACCTGCTCAGTGGAGCCTTCGCACTCAATGGCATCAGGCCACAGGGAGACTGACGGACTTAATACAGATCTCCGACCGCCTGGTCTCCTCTCTGCAGTGGTGGCTTCACCTGCCCAATCTGGTACTTGGCATGACTTTTCAGTCTCCTCCACCTTCTCAAGTGCTCACGACGGATGCCTCTCTCCTGGGATGGGGAGCGCATTGCCAAGGAACATGCACTCAAGGCCTTTGGACACCTTGGGAGGCTGTTCAGCAGATAAACTTCCTGGAGCTGCGGGCGATCTGCCTAGCTCTGCGGACCTTCTCTCACCTCACTTCTCGTCGGTCTGTATTGGTGCAGACAGACAATCAGGTCGCCATGTTCTACGTGAACAAACAGGGGGGCACGGGCTCCCTCCTTCTATGTCAGGAGGCTCGGAGACTGTGCTCTTGGGCAGTCGACCATGACATCCTCCTCAAGGCTGTTTACCTGCCCGGGCAGGACAATTGCCTAGCCGACAAACTGAGCCGGATTCTGCAGCCGCACGAATGGAGGTTGAACCCCGTAGTGGTCCAGCGGATCTTCTGCCGGTGGGGCCTCCCCACCGTGGATCTCTTTGCCAGTCCCCTAAACCGGCAACTTCCCAGGTTCTGCTCCCGGCACCCGCATCCTCTCAGAGTGGCGCCGGATGCTTTCCTCATTTCGTGGTCCGCGGGCCTGCTGTATGCCTTTCCTCCCACGCCACTTGTGTCCCGGACGCTGTTCAAAATTGTCCAGGATAGGCCCTCCGTGATCCTGGTAGCGCCCAGGTGGCCGAGACAACTCTGGTTCCCTCTACTCCTACAACTAGCGGTGGACACCCCTCTTCCTCTGGGGTTTCAGCCTGATCTCCTGACCCAGGATCAGGGTACCCTCCTCCACCCCAACCTCCGGGCCCTTCATCTGATGGCCTGGCTGCTGAAAGGGTAGTCCTAGCTCCGCTCTTACTCCCTCCGGAGGTGGAGGCTGTCATCCTGGCATCTCGGCGACCTTCCACCCGGAAATCTTACGCCCTTAAATGGCGTCGCTTCTCGGTCTTTTGTTCTCAGCGCTCTGAGGATCCCTTCGCCTGCTTAGTATTGGTGGTACTGCAATATTTGCTTCACCTCTCCGATCTAGGCCTCAAATCCAACTCTGTCAGGGTCCACCTCAGTGCTCTCTCTGCACATCATTCGCCAGTGGAGGGCCAGCCTCTTTCCGCGCACCCCCTGGTGGCGCGTTTTCTCAAGGGCCTCCTCCTGCTTAAGCCCCCGTTGCGCCCTCCAGCTCCTGACTGGGATCTCAATGTGGTCTTGCAAAGGTTTACCTGTCCGCCTTTTGAACCCATGGCTACCTGTCCTCTTCGTTTCCTCTACTGGAAAACTCTCTTCTTGGTAGCCCTTACCTCCGCTAGGCGCGTTAGTGAACTACAGGCCCTAGTGTCGGAGCCCCCTTACACTAGGTTCTACAAGAATAGGGTGGTCTTACGGACTCACCCTAAGTTTCTTTCGAAGGTGGTCTCTTTTCACATCAATCAAGAGGTGGTTCTTCCGACCTTCTTTCCCAGACCGCATACCAGCCGAGCTGGACTGTAGAAGAGCCTTATCCTTCTACCTTGACCGTACGCGTGAGCATCGAAAGGCTGTCCAGCTTTTCGTCTCCTTTGACCCCAATCAGTTGGGGGGTACCCGTCTCTAAGCGTACTCTGTCTGTCTGGGCAGCTGACTGTATCGCCTGGGCTTATGGAGCAGCCGGCCTCTCCTTAGAGAGTCGAGTCACGGCTCACCGTGTCAGGGCGAAGGTTGCGTCAGTAGCTCACCTCCGCTCTGTTCCGTTGGTGGACATCTGCCGGGCTGCTACTTGGTCTTCAAGCCAAACGTTTGCGGCTCATTACTGCCTGGAGAGGGAGTCCCGCAGGGACAGTGCTTTCGGACAGGCAGTCCTCCACAATCTCTTTGAGGTCTAAGCAACTCCTACCCTCCGGCCCTGGTGTTGGGCTACCGGCCGGATTTGTATTCAGAGAAGATTCCTTCCTTCTGTATTGTTGAGCTTGAAGGAGCTCATTTTTTCGGTTGAGGTCTCCGGTAGCCTTGAGCTCGGGAGTCCCATAAGTGAGGACTGACTTCCTGTTTGGTCCTGGAGAAAGAGTAGTTACTCACCTGTAACAGTGTTCTCCAGGAGCAGCAGGAATCAGTCCTCACTACCCTCCCTCCTCCCCTTGGAGTTGCAGTCATTTTATTATCTGTTTTGCTAACTTTTTTGCTATCTCCGCTATGTCATCAGACTGAGCAAGATGGCACCCTTGGGCGGGAAGGGGACCGCGCATGCGCGCTGCAATTCCCAAAGGCTTTCTGCGAAAGCTGGGGAAAATTGCTCCGCGAGGGCTCCGTTGGCGCCAACGTCACCCATAAGTGAGGACTGATTCCTGCTGCTCCTGGAGAACACCTGTTACCTGTAACTACTCTATCCTTTCACTTAAGTCAGTAGGAACAGACAATCCCCACTGCAGTTCGATGATGAACAAAGACAAATGCCAAGCCTGAAAAATGATCAGTCAAAACAGATTGTGCCATTTCAACGCTGCATTCAATCCTTGGGGGCTCACCGTCCTCATTTGAAAAATCCAATGCTGTTATTTTCATCTGCAACTTCGAGACCCGATCCCCACCCCACGGGTCAAGAGGAACAAAGTCCATGACCCGCCAACACAACTGTTCAAAACTGGTCTTTCTGGAGGCAGTGTTCTACCATCAGGGCTGACAGAGTTTTGATGCGTAAACGAGATGCATGTTCAGCCAAGCGAATCTTTACTGATCTTGTGGTACGGCCAACATAATAGAGGGAACAGTGGCAAACTATTAAATAAACCACAAAGGTTAATTCACATGTGGTATGCTATTTCATCACAAAAATGTCAGATACCCTGGAATAGCACCAAACGGTGCCATCAATAGTGCACAAAAATGGCAATTCCCACAGGAAAAATGTCCTGGATCTGAATGGTGAGATATAGGGCGAGCCACACTAGAGGCAGAATGAACCATACAATCACGTAAATTGGCCCCTCTGGAATATGCCAATAGCAGCTTTTTATGATTAAAACATGGGCAAAGTCTCAAGACTGGCCAAACCGTATGCAAAGATTTTGTCACCATTTGGATTCACCCTATATCTCACCATTCAGATCCCAGTGACTATAATTCTTTCCTTCACAGAAGATTTTTTTTTTTTTTTTAAATAGAAAGAAAGAAAGCACTGACGGGGGTCGGTACCAGCATTGACAGGAAGGCAGACGCAACCACACAAAATAAGAAAGGACACATTTTCTGCAGTGACAGGAATAGCTTTTTGTCAGCTCCGCAGAAAACGAAGAACTGAGGATGGAGAGCTGGAAAGGCAGGAAGGCAGCTACTCGGGCGCAGTGGAATGCTCCCAAAAGCTTTCCTATTGGACACTGGGTAGCTTTCCCATGCGGGCTCTGCCAGTGCCGACGTTACCCATATGTGAAGACTACATTCCTGCTTGTTCCTGGAGATCATGTTAATCACACCCAGTGATTACCCCAAAGAAAAGCAGTCAATAGCTAACAGAGCAATCTCACTGAATGTACCAACACTATGGAACTCCCTCCTGGAAGGCCTTTGACCACTACACGATACCAAAGACTTCAGAAAGAATTTAAAAACTTTGTTGTTCACAGACCACTATGGGAACATCACATAAGAAGGGATGATTGGCTATCCCCACTGAAGTCGGACTCTGTTAAACCAACTTACTGTCTGTTAATACCTGCTCACTTTATTCCAAATGTAAATAGTTATCCTGCATGCTGAAATATAATATACAACCCCCTTTAACACTTTGTTCTGTTTTAACCTGCACTCATTATTCCCCACTTGATATGTTCTATGTAAACTGAAAGTTTGAATGTAAATCACTTTGACTTAAGGAGAAGGTGGTATATAAAACCTGCTAAATAAATAAATAAAATCAGTAACAGTACCCATTCACAGAATCCTCAAGGATACAGAAGATGAGAATGTTGAAGACTGTTCCTCCCTCCATGCAGCCTATAAATAAGAAGGTTGACTTGATGTATTGAGCCCAGAAGGCTCCCGGATTTAGGATGCTTCAACTGTTTCATTATTCCATCGTGGTTGAATCGCCTCTCAAAAGGGCCAAAAGTTCCAAGATTCACTCTTTGGTTCCCCTGGGGAAGGGTGGCTTGTACATTGAAATTTTTGGGGGAGGAATTCTTTCAGAACACTATGCTCACCCCCAAATAGCATCCTACCAGCTCTTCATGGGTATGTACTTGCACAACATCATAGAGCAAATGCAGGAGCTTGACACTCTTTCTCAAGGGAAGGCCAAGCAACTCTCTTTACTAGTGAGCAAAGGGAAGGAGTATAGAAGATACATGGTCTCTTCGACCTATGATATTTTTGATATGGCATCAAATGCCTCTTCAATGAGTACTGGTGCTTGGAGACTCTCATGGCTCTAAGCCTCAGACTTGCAGTATGACATTCAGGAGAAGCTTGCTGACATGCTGTGCTGTAGAGAATCTCTTTGGAAATGAGGTACAAGAGGCTATAAAGACATACTTGGAAAAGCGCTGGAGGAAATCACGTACCAGCAGTGACCAAACAGCATACATCCAACTCCTACACACACATCGCAAGGCTGTCACCGACAAGATGAAACAACATCACACAGACACTCTGAAACGTTCATTAAACAAGCCGCATGACCTCTTCAACCTGGTCAAATCTCTTGCCAAAGAACCGACTCCGGAGTGCACAGGATCTATACACCCACAGGAGTATGCTGTCTTTATGCAATCAAAATTATGCAAAACTGACAAGATGGTTATACCGGACCCCCCTGATTCTCAAGTATGCGCAACATATCTATCCGCCTTCACCACACCATCCAAGAGAACTATCGAAGACACCATCGCTACCATAAATACTTCCACCTCATACTCAGACCCATGTCCAGCATTCTGGATAAAAGATCTGCGATCCGACCTTGCCCCAATCTTAACCAAAATGATAGGACTATCATTGAGCACAGGGTCGTTCCCATCCACGCTCAAACAGACCTCCGTCAGACCGCTGCTCAAGGACATCAAATTAGATCCTCAAAAGGTCGAGTCCTACAGACCTATTTCTAGTATTCCGATGCTCGCTAAAATCGTTGAAAAAATAGTCTACAGGCAGCTACAAGATCATGTGGACACCAACGCACCTCTAGATCCATCGCAACACGGATTCAGAGAATCACACGGAGTAGAAACACTACTCACTACTCTTTTCAACACCATAATATCAGGTATTGACAACTCACGTACAGGCTTCGCACTCATCTTCTTGGATATTGCCGCAGCCTTCGACTCAGTCTGCCATGAGATTCTCCTGATTCGGCTAAGGGAGAAAGGCATCACCGAAACAGCTCTGGAGTGGTGCAGGTCTTACCTGTCTGGAAGATGGCAACACGTACGAGCAAATGGAACCACATCCGAGCCATTCCTACAGAGCCAAGGAGTCCCTCAAGGATCCTCACTGTCTTCACTTATGTTTAACATCTATATCCAACCCATTTGTAACATCATTAGATCGTTTAACGTGAGTTGCATGATTTACGCAGATGATGTACTAATGTACCTGCCAATATCCCTGGAATGCCCGGATCTCACCCCACTAACTAAGTGTTTCAACGCAGTATCCGAATGGCTCCTCTCCCAAAATCTGCGCATCCAACATAAGAAAACGGAGGTCCTGTTCATCTCTAGAAACCCTGAGTTTACACCACCTAATCATTTGGAAGTAGATAACGCCAAGCTGCAAGTAAAATCAGCCATACGGTATCTCGGAGTCACATTGGATCAAAACCTCAATATGAAGCAGCACATAGCAAAAACAGTAAGAGCGATCTACTTCAAGATCAGATCCCTTAGACACATACGCCCCCTACTCGAGCTGAGCGACTTCCGCACCATTTACCAAGCTCTCATCATCCCTCATTTTGACTATTCAAACGCCATCCTACAAGGACTCCCTCAGGCAACCTTACATCCCTTACAACTCGCAATGAACAGTGCAGCGCGAATCCTCTTCGGAGCACCAAGGAGAGAGCATATCACACCCCTCCTGATGCAGCTGCACTGGCTCCCCATTCAAGCCAGGATTAGCTTCAAGACCTTAGTGATGACATTCAAGGCCATCAACGGGCTCTCCGCATCCTCAGTATGTGACCTCATACAACCACCCACACCCAACAGGATAAGAAGAACCACCGCAGCCAACATGCTAGCAATACCAAAAGCCATGACAAGATGCTCCATATCAACTTCAAATAGAGCCTTCAGTCTGAGCGCCCCAAGCCTATGGAACTCCCTACCACCACACATCAGAGCTATCCCCAACTTGAGCCAGTTCAGGAAGGCCTTAAAACAACTCCTCTTTATTAGATACCTTATAGACTCCCCCGAACCACAGCCACCAGGTATGACCATCTCACAATAACTCCATCCCACATGCATACAGTTACCTATTTCAATGTTTCACACATGTAGATAGTTTCCCCTGTTATCCAAGTTGATTACTCCTGTTTATTGTAATGACCTGACTCCTGTTTATTGTCGGATACTGTTAGTTTTATGTAAACCGCGCTGATCGCAAATAGTGCGGTATATAAGAAATGTAAATAAAATAAATAAATAAATACTTAAGACCTTCTCTAGGTCCACTTCTGACGCAAACTCTTCCTCATCAAGGAGGTACCTGAACAGAGGTCATAGGAGGACCTATTATTCTCAAGACCTAGGTATTTTCCTACCTTATGTTCCTCCCAGAGCAAGAAGACCTCTTGATCCTCTAATCAGCAGAGGAGGGCTCCAAAACCCCAGTCAGCTCCTCAGCCAAAGATAGGGGGTGCAGGATTTGTCTCCATGAGAACCTGACCAGTTATCCTGTATTATTCATTCTAGATAACTTCTGACAGGCTGCTGTTTTATACAACCTACTGGCCCCTTATAATCTCTGATTAGTGGGTTCTAAAAATTGTCTAGCTGAGATACTATCTCCCTCTACTGGATGTACTTCCAAACACCCCACCGAGAGCAGTGTGATCAAGCTCTCTGTTTCAGGACATACAATGGAGATCTGTTCCCTTTTGGAGATCAATGTGGTTGAGCCCATTTCACCAGAGGAAGGAGGGAAAAGATTCTACTCCAAGTATTTCCTGATAGCAAAAAAGATAGGGGGATTCCATCCCATCCTAGATCTAAGGGTCCTGAACAAGTATCTTGTAAGAAAAACGTTCAGGACGATTTCCCTAGGCACCCTTATTCCCTACCTTCAAAGAAGAGACTGGTTATGTTTCTGAACTTGAAGGATTCATACACCCCCCTCCAGATACATCCAAGCCACAAGAAGTATCTCATATTCATAATAGGGAAATACCACTACCAGTACTGCCATTTCACCTTATATCAGCTCCTCAAATTTTCACCAAGTACCTTGCCATAGTCACAGATGTGGGTGCATGTGTTCCTCTCTCTGGGCAATTGGCTGGTCAAGAGCACAACTCAGAAAGAAGCTCAAAGATCCATGCACTCCGCCAGCCAGGTATTAGAGTTGCTAGGGTTTGTCATAAATTACCCCACATGAAATCTAAACCCTCAACTTAATTGGAATTCATAGGAGCTCAGCTATACATGACTCGGGTGAAAGCATTTCTTTCACAAGAGAGGATTACCAACTTGATATCCACTGTGGAGGGAATGTAAAATTCTGCAGACACCAGCATGGAATATGTTGAGATTCTCCAGGACCAAGCAGGAAGTCAGTCCTCACATATGGGTGACGTCGGCGCCGACGGAGCCCTCGCGGAGCAATTTTCCCCAGCTTTCAAAGAAAGCCTTTGGGAATTGCAGCGCGCATGCGCGGTCTCCTTCCCGCCCAAGGGTGCCATCTTAGCCAGTCTTCTTTTTTCCGCGGAGCCCTACAGACGTACCCGTCGTGTCCCCGCTGAAAAAGTTGATTGTAGTGATTTATTTCTCTTTTTTCCTTCGGTTCGACGCCGGTCTTTTTCCTGCCCGGACTCGCGACGCCGTTGCGAGTCCTTCTCTTATTTTTCGGTTTTTCTGATATTTGGTCAGTTTCGTTTTTCGGTTTTTCACTGGCAGCCCAGTCCTTTGACCTTGCAGGGGCCCTTTTTCCCCCGATGGCTGCCAGTGGTTTCAAGCGGTGTGTTCAGTGTGACAGAAATATGTCACTAACTGACACACACGATAATTGCCTCCGCTGCCTGGGCCCGGATCACGAAGAACTGATCTGTGGGGCCTGCGTCAAAATGTCCTCCAAAGCGTTAAGGAGTCGGCGGCACCAGCAGGAAAAAATCTTCGCTGACCCCGGCCGTACCCGGACCTCGTCGGAGGCCTCGGCGTCCAGAGGTTCCAGCTCTGACCATCACCGAAGCTCCTCCGACAGGGGTTCTCCCTCCGGGGACCATCGACGGAAGGTAAAACCCACGAGGGCGGCGTCGGTGGACGCTCCTGGCTCCGCGAGGGCCAGGTCGCATAGCCCCGATAGCCGTCCCGGGTCTTTGGAGAAGGAGCACCTCCCGAAGCGACCTCGTCTGGAGTCGGAGTTGCCTGTTCGGGTAAGTCCTGTGGTCCTCCTGGACTCGCCTCCGAGAGGTCCGACGTCGGGCCCGACGCCGTCGGGGCCCGAGTCGGGGGCTGCTGGGTCACCTGAGGTCAGACTCAGGTTGACGGCCTTGGAGAGCAGACTATCTGCCTTCATGGACCAGCAGCGGGCTCTGATCGCTAGCCTCGCTGGCGCCACTGCCCCGACCGCCGGGACGTCGACGTCTAAGTCGACCCTGGAGACCGAGCCGATCCTCGAGTCGATCCTCGGTCGAGGTCACCCTCGGCCTCCCGTTCGGGACCGAGGTAGTCGACGCCGACTCCCTCGGTGTCGGGGCGGCCGACGCCTCCGCCTGCCCGAGCCGACCCCACCGATTCCTCCTCGGAGTCGGCCTGGGAGTCTGAAGAGGAAGAGTCACCTGATTCATTTCGGACTCGGTGTATCCCCTCGGACTCACCTGAGTCCGAACCTCGGAAGCAGTCCCCTCCGGAGGATGCCCGGTTCTCGGACTTCGTCAGGGATATGGCCAAGGCTTTGGCCTTCCCTGCGGATCCCGAGGAGGAGCCTCGAGCCGAAGAGCTCGACGCCCTTCAGTATGACTCTCCCGCCAGGGAACACTTTACTGTACCGGTTCCTCCCATGCTGGAACGACTACTCTTCCGCATGTGGGAGAGTCCGGCCTCGTCGCCGGTATTAAGCAAGCGGGTCGATTCCATCTATCGAGTCCGCAAGAGTCCTGGCTTCCAAAAAGCACAGCTGCCGCACCATTCCATGGTAGTGGAATCGGCCATGCATAGGCTTAAGAGCCAAAAGATGCACTCCTCGGTGCCTCCTGGCAGGGAGGCCCGTAACCTGGATGGCCTTGGTAAGAAGTGTTTCCAGGGCTCTATGCTTGCTTGTCGTGTCCAGACCTACCAGCTCTACATGGGCATGTATCTCCGAGACCTGGCTAAAGAGATAGCCGGATTCTCCGCTGGACTGTCCGAGGAACCTTTGCGGAGGTTCCTGGCCTTGACAACTGGTATTCGGGAATGCTCCAAATTCATGTCCCGAGCAGCCTATGATGGCTTTGAAGCATCGGCTCGAGTGGCCGCAGCCGGCATCGGTGCCCGCCGACAGGCTTGGCTTCAGTCGTCTGACCTTGAACCCTGGGTGCAGGACAAGTTGGTCGATGTCCCCTGCCGAGGTGAGAACCTCTTTGGCAAGCCCATGGCGGAAAAGGCTGCACAAATCGAGACAGAGACTCTCACCAGGACTAGGCTTTCTAGGAAGACCTCCGCCCCTTCCCAGAAAAAGAAGGGCTCGGGAAAGAAGTCCTTTTACCCGAGAAAGGCGGCTGCCTATAAACACTACCCTCAATATCAGGCCTCCGTAGCTCCCCAACAGGGCCAGCAGGCCAAGGGACGGGGTAACGGGTCCCGTAGGCAGCAAGCCCCCAAGCCTGCACCACCAGCCCCTGCTCAGCAGGGTGGGGGTTTTTGACTTCATCAGCATAGCCTCTCCCCCTCAGCTGGCTCCTCCCAGCACCGGAGGCCGGCTGGTTCACTTCGCCCACAGGTGGTCCAACATCACTTCAGATGCCTGGGTGCTTCAAGTCGTAAGAGAAGGCTATCTTCTCCACTTCCACCAGGTCCCTCCCTCTTATTACCCGGGAGAACCTCCACGACTCCCTCTGCACAGGGACTTACTCCTTCAGGAGTTAGCAAGTCTTCTCCAGGAACAGGCTGTGGAACCGGTGCCCCACCACCTGAGAGGTCAAGGCTTTTATTCCAGGTATTTCCTAATACCAAAAAGGACAGGCTCAGACCCATCCTGGACTTGCGCAACCTCAACAAGTTCCTCGTGCGGGAAAAGTTCAAGATGCTTACCCTTGGAATCCTTCTGCCCTACCTCCAGCAGGGAGATTGGCTATGCTCCTTGGATCTAAAGGATGCCTACACGCACATCCTCATCCACCCAAGCCACCGCCAATACCTAAGGTTTGTGGTGGCAGGAAATCATTACCAGTACAGAGTACTGCCCTTTGGCCTATCCTCCGCACCGCGAGTCTTCACAAAATGTCTCGCGGTGGTGGCGGCCTATCTCCGGCTTCACGGCCTCTTTGTCTTTCCGTACCTCGACGACTGGCTCATCAGAGCATCGTCCTCTCCGGAAGTCACCGATGCCACACACCGCACGGTGACTCTTCTGCAGTACTTGGGCTTTGTCATAAACTTCGCAAAGTCCACTTTGCTCCCCTCGCAGGATCTCGAGTTCATCGGCGCAAGACTGCACACTCCTCAGGCACGAGCTTTCCTGCCTCTCGACAGGGCTCAACGGCTCATGGACCTAGCCGGCCGTTTTCGCAGCCAGTCCCTGGTCTCAGCCAGGCGCTTCCTGAGACTACTCGGCCATATGGCTTCCACCGTCCACGTGACCCCCAATGCCCGCCTGAATATGCGGCCTGCTCAATGGTGCCTTCGCAAGCAGTGGCAACAAGCCACCGGCGGACTAGCCGACTTAGTGCGCATCTCCGGGCCGCTGGCCTCTTCTCTACAGTGGTGGCTTCATCGGCCGAACCTGGTGCTCGGAATGCCTTTTCAGTCACCTCAGCCGGCTCAAGTGCTGACGACCGATGCTTCCCTCCTGGGTTGGGGAGCACATTGCCAAGGGGCATGTACTCAAGGTCTCTGGACCGCGTGGGAGTCTGCTCAGCAGATCAACTTCCTGGAGCTCAGAGCAATCCGTCTGGCGCTCAAAGCTTTCTCCCACCTGACTTCTCACCAGTCCGTCCTTGTCCAGACGGACAATCAAGTTGCCATGTTCTACGTGAACAAACAGGGGGGCACGGGCTCCTTCCTTCTCTGCCGAGAAGCTCAGAAGCTCTGCTCTTGGGCCGTCAGTCACGGCATTCTTCTCAAGGCAGTTTATCTCCCAGGCCAAGAAAATTGCCTGGCGGACAAACTCAGCAGGATACTCCAGCCGCACGAGTGGCGTCTGGATCCCTTGGTAGTTCAGAAACTTTTTCTGAAGTGGGGACTCCCCACGATGGATCTCTTTGCCAGTCCTCTCAACCGGCAACTTCCTCGCTTCTGCTCTCATCAGCCAAATCCCCTTCGAGTAGCGGCAGATGCTTTTCTACTCTCATGGTCGGAGAGCCTTCTGTATGCTTTTCCTCCCATCCCGCTAGTCTCTCGAACTCTTTTCAAGGTTCTCCGAGACAAAGCTTCCATGATCCTGGTGGCTCCTCGATGGCCCAGACAGCCGTGGTTTCCACTCCTGCTGCAATTAGCGGTGGAGGATCCGTTCCCTCTGGGGTTTCAACCGGATCTCCTAACACAGGATCAGGGGTCCCTGCTACACCCCAACCTCAGATCTCTCAATCTAATGGCCTGGCTGCTGAAAGGGTAGTCCTTGCTCCCCTTCTACTGCCGGCAGAGGTGGAAGAGGTCGTACTAGCTTCTCGGCGACCTTCTACCCGCAAATGCTACGCCCTTAAATGGCGTCGCTTTTCCGTTTGGTGTGCCCAGCAGTCTCAGGATCCCTTCTCCTGCTCCGTGTCGGTGATCTTGCAGTACTTGCTCTACCTCTCTAATCTGGGACTTAAGTCCAACTCCGTCAAAGTTCACCTCAGTGCTCTTTCAGCACATCATGTGCCGGTGGACGGCAGACCTCTTTCCAGCGACCCTCTCGTGGCGAGGTTTCTCTGAGGTCTCCTTCTGCTTAAACCACCTCTGCGCCCGCCAGCTCCTGACTGGGATCTGAATGTGGTTTTACAGCGGATCACCTGTCCGCCTTTTGAACCTATGGCTACCTGTTCTCTCCGTTTCCTTTCTTGGAAAACTTTATTCCTGATAGCCCTCACTTCCGCTAGACGCGTAAGTGAATTGCAGGCCCTCGTGTCTGATCCACCTTACACTCGGTTCTACAAAAATAGGGTAGTCCTACGGACTCACCCAAAATTTCTTCCAAACGTGGTCTCCCCTTTTCACATCAATCAGGAGGTGGTACTTCCGACCTTCTTTCCCAGGCCACACTCCAGCCGAGCTGAAATGGTCCTGCATACCCTGGACTGTAGAAGGGCATTGAACTTCTACCTTGACCGTACGCGGGAGCACCGTAAAGCTGCTCAGCTTTTTGTGTCTTTTGACCCCAATAAATTGGGGCTCCCGGTCTCCAAGCGTACTCTGTCCATCTGGGTTGCTGACTGTATCGCTTGGGCTTATGGGGCAGCCGGACTCTCGTTAGAAAGTCGAGTCACGGCTCATTGTGTTCGGGCGAAGGCTACGTCAGTGGCTTACCTCCACTCTGTTCCGCTGGCAGACATCTGCCGGGCCGCTACTTGGTCTTCGAGCCAGGCTTTTGCGGTCCATTACTGTCTCGAGAGGGAGTCCCGCAGGGACAGTGCTTTCGGACAGGCAGTCCTCCGAAATCTCTTCGAGGTTTGAGCAACTCCTACCCTCCATCCCGGATGGGGGCTACCGGTGGGTAATAATTCAGCGAAGATTCCTTCCTTCGGTGCTGCTGAGCTAGAGGGAGCTCATTTTTGTGCTTAGGGTCTCCGGTAGCCTTAAGCTTGGGAGTCCCATATGTGAGGACTGACTTCCTGCTTGGTCCTGGAGAAAGCGTAGTTACTCACCTGTAACAGGTGTTCTCCAGGAGCAGCAGGAATCAGTCCTCACAACCCTCCCTCCTCCCCTTGGAGTTGCAATCATCTGCTTAAGTTTTTTTGCAAATTTTTATGCTGTCTTTTAGCTATGTCATCAGACTGGCTAAGATGGCACCCTTGGGCGGGAAGGAGACCGCGCATGCGCGCTGCAATTCCCAAAGGCTTTCTTTGAAAGCTGGGGAAAATTGCTCCACGAGGGCTCCGTCGGCGCCGACGTCACCCATATGTGAGGACTGATTCCTGCTGCTCCTGGAGAACACCTGTTACAGGTGAGTAACTACGCTATATTGGGCCACATTACCTTAACAGTACACATAACACCCCTAGCACATTGCAAAATGAGACAAACTCAATGGACCTTGAGCATGCAGTAGATGCAGACCACTTAGACTCCAGACGTGATCTGTCACTACACCTCTCTGGGACTCTCTGGCTTGATGGACAGTTAATTCAATTTGGCAAAAGGCATTCCCTTCTAAATTCTCTCTTATCAAAATCTACTTTATGTTAATTGTCTTGGAGCCAATTTGGCAATAAAAGTAGTACCATCTCCAATAAATATTTTACAAAAAATCAATCAACAAGATAAATCAGATAAAGGTTGTCAATGTGCACAAAACATTCACATTCTGCACCCAAACATTGCTTTTTGTTCCCCACTCCCACCTCACACATGCCCTCATCTCACCCTCCTCACCCCCTTCCTCCCAAACCCGCCCTCTAATTCTTATCAAAAAGTAATTATGACAGACACATCCAAACTTGGTTCTGGAGTCTATGTAGATGAGTTCCATATGTAGCAATTGTGGTCATCAGATAAATTCATGAAAGTGAGAGTTGTATCAAATGCCCTAAGACTTTCAAAGTTCAGTTGGCTAATCAATATATTCTAATTCACAATGGACAATAAAGTAGCAATGTATTACATCAACAAACAGGGAGGAACCAATTCATACCTCTTGTGTTGGGACATAGTCTGGATGTGTAACTATTCCATCTCTTACATTACGACTCTCAGGGCTACATACCTGGCAGAGAAACTGAGTTGTTTGCTGCAGTCACATTATTGGTCCCTGGATATGGGAGTGGAGCACCCCTTTGATAAGTTTGTTTGCCACTTCCCAGAACAGGGAAGCACTTTGGTTCTGCTCCAGTATAAGGACACACAGCAAACTAGAACTAGATGTTTTCCTTCTGGATTGGGGAGGCAGCTTTCTATATGCATATCCTCCATTTCCTCTCTTAGCAAAAATTCTCCTGAAATTGAAGAGATCAAAGAACCATAATTATGACAACCCCATTGCTGGCTGCAGCAACCATAGATTTGCCACTTTCTAGAACTCTCCAAAGAGAGCCCAAGAAAACTAGGCTGTTTTCCAGCACTGATCACACACGCTCAGGGAACTCTTACAACATAGAAACTTGATGGCAGAAAAAGACTACATGGCCTATCTAGTCTGCCCTTCCATATCAACTACTACAATAGTCTCCTTTTTTCCTTTTGAGATCTCTGTGTTTGTCTCAAGTTTTTTTGAATTCAGATATTGTCCTCATCTCTACCACCTTCACTGGGAGACTACTCCACGCATCTACCACTCTTTCCGTAAAAAATATTTCCACATATTAACCTAAGTCTATCCCGTTTCACCCTCATCCTATGTCCCCTCATAGCAGAGCTTGCTTTCAATCGAAAAAGGCTTTCCTCCTGTGCGTTTATGTATCATATCGCCTCTATATTGTCTTTCCTCTAACGTATACACATTAAGATCCTTAAGTCTTCTCATATGCTTTATAACGAAGACCACTAACCATTTTAGTAGCCACCCTCTGCACAGACTCCAGAAGGTGCAGTCTCCAGAATTGCACACACTACTCCAAATGACTTATATAGAGGCACTATCACCTCCTTTTTTCTGCTGGCCATTCCTCTCCCTATGCACCCAAGCATCCTTTTAGCTTTCAGTCGCCTTTTCTACCTGCTTAGCTACTTTAAGATCGTCAGACACAATCACGCCCAGGTCTCTCTCTTCTTTTGTGGACCGAAGTACTTCACCCCCTACACTGTATCGCTCCCCTGGATTATTGCAGCCGAAATGCATGACCCTGCATTTTTTAGCATTTAATCTCAGCTGCTAGATTCTCAACCATTCTTCAAGCTTAGCTAGATCCCTCTTCATGTTATCTACTCCTTCCTAGGTGTCTTCTCTATTGCAGATTTTAGTATCATCTACAAAGAGGCAAACCTTACCCGACAGCCACTGTTCCCTCTAAGCTGTGCGCGTGTGCGCGCGCACACACCTTGCCGAGCGAGCGCACACAACTTTTAAAGGAGCGCACAAAAATTACCTTTTTCATAAGTTTTGAAATCTTGGGTTTAAGGACGCGGCTGCACCACTGCCATTCTGTAAATTTCGTCACTTCCGAATCTGTCTGCACCGAGTCCCCTGCCCCTCACTCCTCTCATGTGACCGACGATTGACGAATCATGGCAGGCTAGAGGGAAATAAAAGGGAGGGGCAGCCAGCAAGCCAGCCTCTTTCTGCTCTTGTGCCTGCCTGCCAGCCAGCCACGCACCTCCTTGGATCCTTCCCTCAGCCAGCCTTCAGTGCCACGTGCTGCCTTGGCTGAGAGCAACACACGCACCAGCGAAGAAGAGGAGACTGGTGCTCCGGGACTGCTGCCTGGGGACGGGCTATCGGTAGCGGAGCTGGTGAGTGCATATCTATGTGGCTGTTGCTGTTTTTCTTGCTGGTGCATGTCTACTCTGCACTGCGCCCAGCCCCGCCTCCCACACCGTCACCCCGCCACCAGCAGCAGTGCCCTATCGCCACTGTAAGTGGGCATTTGTGGATGGGGATGTTGGGTGTCTGTGATCTCTTCTCCGTGCCCCCCGTGCTTAACTCCGGCCGCGGTGTTCTTTGTGCCGCGCGCCGCCCTCACCTGGTGCTGTCGGGGGTTCGCAGCGCGTGCTCCTCTTTCTCAGTGGAGATTGCCTCTCGCTGTTCCCTCTAATAGCTCCTGATGAGGCCCCTGTGGTACCTTGACTTAAGCAGCCTTGAACACCCCTCCTCCTAGGGTAGGCACAGAACAGCTCCCTGATTGATATTCAGCAGCAACAGTCATCGCTGCTAAAGTAAAGCCAGATATTCAGTACCAGAGTCTATCCGGCCTCCAGCACTGAATATCTGTTTTCATTTGTGATCACAGCAGCTATCCCCTCAGCGGCGATATTGAGCCTCTCACCAGACAGTTAAACTTCATAAAGTTAGGACCTGTTAGTAGCTTAGTATTGCCACCGGCTGGATAAGTGCTGTGACCTCCCCCCTTTGCCCACAAACTGCCTTGAATTTGATCAGGCATCTTTCCCATGGTCTATGGGGAATATTGGGATTGTTGGGGTTTAGCTGGATAGCAACTTCTGCTAACCAGCTAAACCCTTTGGAATAGCATCCCCTATCATTTTCAAGTAGGACTGAATTAGGGGTGATCCAAAGAAGGAAAATAATTTATTTGCAGAGCGGCAAAATTCAACTGCCCTCTATATAACTAATGTGTTCAAGTCTGAATGTAGAAATAGCAGAGGTAGTGTTATATGGATAAGTTATTTATGTAAATAATACCAACATTTTCAACATTCAGACCTGAAAACATACATCATGATTCAAAAGACATATAAACTTGTACGGATAAATTATCCATTTAACTTAATGGTGTTGTCGTCCTGCTGAATATGGCCCTCTGCTTTTCAAATACTAAAAAAATGAACTTTCTCTTCTGCATTCAATGATTTTGAGATCCCAGTGGAACTAGTATGTACTATGATATTGTCAATCATTAGTAAAATAGCCTTGCATTAATTAGTACCTCAGTTTGTATTCAAGGCAAATTAAGAAAGGAATTTTGAAACCCAGCATAGAACCTACAGGTGTATTTTCAAAGGGAAACTCTCCAGGGATTTTTTTTTATTTATTTACATTCTCTTATATACTGTGCTATTCTGCATCAGTGTGGTTTACATTGAACAAACTGAACTCATAACTTGACAATAAAGCAATATCTATTTGTACTGAAATATAATTAAGCCCAAGCAGATATAATCTTAGATCCCTGTAACAGTATCAGACAGAGGAGTAAACCACGTGCTTAAGGCATTGGAAGAGGACAACCAACTGGAACCCTGAAATGCCAAAAGTATTTATTATTTTTACTACATATGCCATCCATCACCTTTTTTATTAGTGGTACTTTTTAGTCCCATTTGTTTCCCCCCTTTTCTTTTAAACAGAGCTCTTACAATACAATGTCAGTTTCTTTTTCTTCCCCTTCCCCCCTTTCCCATCTCCCTTCCCCCCTTCCTCCCCCCTCCCCCCTCCCCCCCCATGTTGTTGATGCTTTTTATCCCTCGGTCGTCCATTTTTAGTGTTCAGCTATTTTAATGTCATTTTAATGTTTTGACCTTTTTGGTAAGTCACTAGGCCATATGGTTTTTTTTTTAGCTGCTTTACATAAAATCTTGGTGTGTGTATGTTTTTATACATGTACATACCTTATAGATGTTTTTTATGTGTTAATCTTGGGTATATCCATAGTTTTAAGTCACTTTTCTGGATTTGTGTTAAACTGTTAATCCATGTAAGTAATACTGTACCTTCTTTTTTACTATGTATTCTTTTTCTCTTTGTTACCACTATAACAATATTGTTATATTGCTTGCAGTTCCAACTTCCAAGCCCATCAGGCTTTGGATGAAATGCATTGGGGCATTTCTTTTGAATAATAAAGCACCTGCTGTGACCACCACACCACTTTTAAAATGTCGAAACCAATAGCAATGAGAGGTGCAAAACGTAAGAGAACAGCCAAAGCTTTTAAGCCTGAATGGCTTGAAGAAATGATTGAAACGGAGACACCGAAATCTCGGGATAAAACGTGCGTTCAACTGTGTGAAATATTCACTTACGAAGAGGATGACAGAGTAGTCTGTTTATACTGCCGAGATGCAAAAACCATCGGAGAGTTTTCGAATGGCAAAATTTGGGATGATGTGTGGAAACTGGACTTTTTGAAACGACATCTGTCTAGTAAGACTCATGCTGAAAGTGTTAAGAAACTTAGAGCTAAAAATCCAAATTTAAGAGGAGGATTATTTAACTTGTTGCTTGAGAGCACCGCTGAAAAAGAGAAAAGGCAAATTAGTAATGAACGGAAGCGTTCTACACCAGAAGAAATTAAAATTCTAATTGATAGTGTTTTGCTGGCTGTTCGGATGAATATTTCCATGCTCTCTGTTCAAGATATTAATGAACACATGTCCAAGTACATAACCATACCTGAAAGCTGGAGAAGCAAAAACTATTCGTTTGAATTTCTTGGAATTATAAACATGAATGTCCAAGATAAGCTCATGGTAGATGTTGCATCAGCAGCGTATCATACATTAACTATTGATGAAAGTACAGACATTTCTGTCAACAAATACTTAATACTGTACTTCAAATATCGGCCAGTAAATTCATGTCTGTATAAAACTTCATTTGGTGGGATGCTACAGTTGGAAGCATGCGATGCTGCATCAATAGTCAGTGCACTCCGGGAATTCTATGGGAAATACAAGCTTGACCTTAACAAAATGGTCATGTTTACTTCGGATGGTGCCTCTGTCATGTCAGGCAGAATAAATGGTGTTGCTGCGCAGCTCAAACAAAATATTTCGCATTTAGTGCAGCAGCATTGTGTTGCCCATCGTGAAGATTTGGGGATCTCTGAATCATGGAAGGAAGTAAAGTTGATGAAAGAAGTTGAAACTTTCATGAGAACTGTTTACACAACCTTTTGTCGATCTTCTACTAAAAGGTCACAATTTAAAGAATTAGCAGATGCTTCTGAATGCGAGTCAATTGCTTTTAGACCTCTGAACGAAGTGCGGTGGTTATTTAGACATTTTGCTCTTCAAGCAATTATTCGAAATTATGATCCATTATTAAAATACTTTGAAGAAGAGAAGGATGATGATCCCATTGCAAAGTACTGTTATAAAAAGCTAAACAGCCATCAATTCCATATAACACTGCAAATTTTGAATGATGTTTTATCTGAACTAGCTTCATTAACAATGGCATTTCAGAAACGTGGGCTAACACCACTGGAAGCATATCATCTTGCACAGGGTAAGCTGAACAAAATCCGAATGCAATACTTGGGTGACACAGTAAAATGGACTGATAATGTTAAAAATCTTCTCGACAAGATACCTGGAGACGTTTCAGTGGATACTGGTTCCACACTTACTTTCATTAATATGCTGTGTCTGCATTTAGGGGAAAGATTTCCTGAAAATGAAATTGAGGAATGGTCTGCTTTTGACTTGACAGCAATAGCACAGTGTGATTATGAATTTGGAATTGAAAACGTCTGATCACTCTGTTTAAAGTACAAACAATTTCTTATGGAGGAACATATTGTTGTTCAGCAGTACAATGACTTCAAGTTTTTAGTCGCAGAAAAAATCAAAAGCAAACTGATAAACAGTTTTCCGGATATGGTGACTTTGGCGTTTCAGAATGCTCAGTTTGCAGATTTAGCGAAACTGATCGATATTGGTGGAACATTTTTGGCTTCTAGTGCAGATTGTGAGCGTGGTTTCAGCTTGATGAACAGTTTAAAAACCAAAATAAGGAATCGCTTACATTTAGAACATTTGGAAATGCTGATGCGTGTTAAGAGTCATCTTCAAGATGGCAGATCAGTAGACCTTGATAAAATTTATTCAGACTGGGTACATTTGAAAGATCGAAGAGAGAAATTTTGAGAACATAGTAAGTGACGGCAGATAAAGGCCAGCATGGTCCATCTAGTCCGCCCAGCAAGATGGCAAGAGTAGGTGCACCTGTTGCTCTGTGCAGGCCACCTCTCCCCATGTCTTTGTTTAGGGGTGAACCCACCACTCCATGTAGGACACCGAACTCTTCTTCCATACATATATTATTTACATGGAATAACAATGGCTTTCAATAAAAATTAACTGAAATACCACATTTGTGATTGTAATTACTAGAAATTTTCCGCTTCATTTAGTAATCATCTATTTTCATTTAATTTGATTAACATCAATGTGGTGTACATACTGTATTCTAATATGTAGTCAAATTTTAAAGTATATAATTCCAAGTGTCGTTATGTAGCGCACAAAATATTTAACCTTCCTTCAAATGCCGCACGGCTGATATTTTATGCGCACACAGCCTACAGAAAATTAGAGGGAACATTGCCGACAGCCCTTCGCAATATCATTAATAAAGATGTAAAAAAGAATCGGACCAAGAAAAGATTTCTGCGGCACACCACTGGTAACTTCCTTCTCAGAGTGAACTCCATTTACCTGTGCGCTTTGTCGCCTCCCACTCAACCAATTTCTAAACCAATCAGTAACTTTAGGGTCCTTCTCTAGGGTGCTCAGTTTGTTTATAAATCGTCTGTGCGGAATGGTGTCAGAGGTTTTACTGAAATCCAAGTACACCACATCTAGGGCTCTCCCTCGGTCCAACTCCCTGGTCACCCAGTAAAAGAAATCAATCAGATTTGTCTGACAAGACCTGCCTGTTGTGAATCCATGCTGCCTCCAATCCTGTAATTCATTGGACTCCAGAAACCTCACTATTTTCTCTTTCAGCAGCATTTCCAATAATTTACTCACCACAGAGGTTAGACTAAGCGGCCTGTAGTTTTCACCACGTCCTTACTTCCGCTTTTGTGTAAAGACACCATATGTGCCCCTCTCCATCCTCTGACACCACTCCCTACTCCAAAGAGGCATTGAAAAGGTCAGTCAGTGGAGCTGCTAGAACAGTGATGGCTAACCTTTTTGAGCCCGAGTGCCCAAACTGCCGCACAAAACCAAAGAATTTCCTCAAAGTGCCAGCACGTCATTTGCATAAGTGGTCTTATTTGCATAAATATTTGCATAATGTTACCATACACTAACTTTTAGTAAACATGTCTCTTAATGAGTGTATGGATAAAGAAAGACTAAAAGATTTCTACATTACTATAATCCAGTGCCAACCGCCAGGCACATTAGGAACTACTACAAACGCTGCCCATTTAGAACCCATAGCAAACCCGCCGTATCCTGACAGCATTACCAGGACTCACAAAGCACCATACCCTACCTATCAAAAGGCAACACTGCAAATATTAAACCAATACATTTCAGTGAATACTGGGGAAAGAGAACAAGTGGCAACGTCAAATAGGAATTTCCTCTTGTACCAAACAAAGCGCAGATGTTAATGATGCACATTTCCCAGAGCTGACATATTCCAGTTAATAAATTCAAAATAAAGAGATATCGTTCTACCTTTTGTGCATTTTTTTTCAGTTGCAATTGGTCCAGCCATTTTCTTCTGGTTTCTTCATGTTTTCTGCTAACTCTCCATCGTCTGCTGTCCATTTGTCCTTTCTTCTCTCTTCTAGTTTTTTTTCCATTCTCTCTCTCTCTACATCTGCTTTAACATACTAATCTTTCTCCTTTTGCTCTTTCCTCATTCCTATTTCATCCACACAAATTTTACCCCTCCATCCTCAATCCCCAATTACTCTCCCAATACCTGGCCAATTGTAGATTTTTCATCCCTCCTACACAAAATATTTTTCCCCTCTCCATTTTACTCTCCCAGCCCCATCCCATTCTAATCCTCCCCCAACATCAGCTCCCTTCTAGTTCCAGTCTCACCCAGCATCCATTCCCTTCTTCAAGCCCCCCACTTCCCCTCAGCCCATTTCCATTCCAAGCCCCGTCCCCATCAGCTATTTGCAGTTCAAGCCCCCCACTTCCCCTCAGCCCATTTCCATTCCAAGCCCCATCCCCAACAGCTATTTGCAGTTCAAGCCCCCTTCCACTCAGCCCATTTCCAGTCCTAGCAACCCCCCCAACCCATTACCAGTCCTAGCCCCCCATAGCCCACTCCCAGTCCTAATCCCACCAGCCCATTTCCAGTCCTAACCTCCCCATCAGCCCACTCCCAGTCCTAATCCCCCATCACTCAATTTTTAGTTTAAGCCCCCCCAGCGCCTATCACCACTCCTAACCCCCCCCAGCGCCCATCACCACTCCTACCCCCCCCAGCCCAGCGCCCATCACCACTCCTACCCCCCCCAGCCAGCCCAGTGCCCATCACCACTCCTAACCCCCCCCAGCCAGCCCAGTGTCCATCACCACTCCTAACCCCCCAGCCCAGTGCCCATCACCACTCCTAACCCCCCCACCCCAGCCCATCACTACTCCTAACACCCCCCAGCCCAGCCCAGCCCATCACTACTCCTAACCCCCCCCAGCCCAGCCCAGCCAATCACCACTCCTAACCCCCCCCAGCCCAGCCCAGCCCAGCCCATCACCACTCCTAAGCCCCCCAGCCCAGCCCAGCCCAGCCCGTCACCACTCCTAAGCCCAGCCCAGCCCAGGGAAAAGGAAAAAAAAAAAGAAAACCTGGCTGCTGCCGCTGGCGGGGCCGCCGCGGCAGAATGGGGGGGGCCGCGGGGGCCCCCTGTACCCGGCACAGCCTCTCCTCCCTGTAGCAGCTCTCTCGTTGGAGCTGAAGTCAGACGCGCCGGCTTGCAGAGCGTGAGGGAAGAGTTTTTCCCTCGCTGCTCTGTTAAGCCCGCGGGGGCTGATGGGAAGTTCCCATCAGCCCCCGCGGGCTTAACAGAGTCGCGAAAGGGAAACTCTTCCCTTCGCGCTCTGCAAGCCGGCGAGTCTGACTGCAGCTCCAACGAGAGAGCTGCTACAGGGAGGAGAGGCTGTGCCGGGTACAGGGGGGCCCCGCGGCACGCTCGATTCTGCCGCGGCGGCCCCGACAACGGCAGCAGACAGGGTTGTTGTTTTTTTTTCGATGGCGGACCTTCCCGCGTGCCAGCTGCAAGGCCTTCGCGTGCCACAGCTGGCACGCGTGCCATAGGTTCGCCATCGCTGTGCTAGAACATCCCCAAGTTTCTTCAGTATTCTTGGATGTATCCCATCCAGTCCCATCACTTTGTCTACTTTTAGTTTAGCTAGTTCCTCACGAACACAGTCTTCTGAAAATCGTTTGAGATCCCTTTCGCTTCTGTTCCTATTTGTGGGTATATTCTGAGGTCCTGCTCCTGGTCCTTCATCTGTGAACATAGAACAGAAATACTTGTTAAGCAGGTCCGCTTTATCCTCATCAGCTTCTACATATTCCTCCCCTTCACCCTTGACAATACCACTTTTGCCCTCCCTCCTCTCACTAACATATCTGAAAAATGTCTTATCACCCCATTTTATTGCATTGGCTATTTCTTCTTCTTTTTGTATCTTTGCTTTCTTGATTACTTTGCTAGCTTCTCTAAGTTTTTCCAAATATAGATGCCTGTTTTCCTCTCTCTGTGTTCTCTTGTATTTCCTGAAGGCCTCCCTCTTTTTCTTTAGCTTTTCAGCTATTTTTGAGAATTATAGTGGCCTCTTTTTCCTTTTACCTTTATTTACCTTTCTAACAAAAACTTTGGTTGCCCTTAAAATATATTCCCTTTCAGTTTTGCCCATTGTTTTTCTACATTCCCCTGCTGTTCCCATCCAGTTAATGACTCCTTGAGGTATTGGCCCATCTTGGCAAAGCTTGTTTTCCTAAAATCTAAGACCCTTGCTTTTGAATGGATTTTATCAGCCCTGGTCTTAATACTGAATCACGCCATCTGGTGATCATCTTGCACCCCGACATAATACCTAGTTCTCACAGTTTGGATGTTGAGGGATTAACCCAGGGCCGGCCCAAGGGTTTCTGCCACCCTAGGCAGAAACTCCGGCCTTGTGGCCCCACCTCTGCTGATGCCCCCCCAGCTGCCGCCGCCTGCGTTCCGCTCCAGCTGCTGCTGATTCACTCTTGGGAGGGGGAAGCAGGCAGCAGCAGCCTTTTGCTGCCGCTTTTGGAAATACTAGTGGATGGGCCGGCCCTGGATTAACCATAGCTTCCCTCAACCTACTTGGTGTGTCACAGGACGTTTTGGCATCCAGGAGTGATTCTACTAGGACAGCGATGGCGAACCTATGGCACGCGTGCCAGCTGTGGCACGCGAAGGCCTTGCAGCTGGCACGCGGGAAGGTCCGCCATCGAAAAAAAAACAACAACCCTGTCTGCTGCCGTTGTCGGGGCCGCCGCGGCAGAATCGAGCGTGCCGCGGGGCCCCCCTGTACCCGGCACAGCCTCTCCTCCCTGTAGCAGCTCTCTCGTTGGAGCTGCAGTCAGACTCGCCGGCTTGCAGAGCGCGAAGGGAAGAGTTTCCCTTTCGCGACTCTGTTAAGCCCGCGGGGGCTGATGGGAACTTCCCATCAGCCCCCGCGGGCTTAACAGAGCAGCGAGGGAAAAAACTCTTCCTCGCGCTCTGCAAGCCGGCGCGTCTGACTTCAGCTCCAACGAGAGAGCTGCTACAGGGAGGAGAGGCTGTGCCGGGTACAGGGGGGCCCCGCGGCACGCTCGATTCTGCCGCGGCGGCCCCGACAGCGGCAGCAGACAGGTTTTCTTTTTTTTTTAATTTTCCCTGGGCTGGGCTGGGCTGGGCTGGGGGTGGGGGTGGGGGTTAGGAGTGGTGATGGGCTGGGCTGGGCTGGGCTGGGGGGCTTAGGAGTGGTGCTGGGCTGGGCTGGGGGGGGTTCGGAGTAGTGATGGGCTGGGCGGGGCTGGGGGGGGTTAGGAGTAGTGATGGGCTGGGCTGGGCTGGGGGGGGTTAGGAGTAGTGATGGGCTGGGCGGGGGGGGTTAGGAGTGGTGATGGGCACTGGGCTGGGGGGTTAGGAGTGGTGATGGACACTGGGCTGGCTGGGGGGGGTTAGGAGTGGTGATGGGCACTGGGCTGGCTGGGGGGGGTAGGAGTGGTGATGGGCGCTGGGCTGGGGGGGGTAGGAGTGGTGATGGGCGCTGGGGGGGGTTAGGAGTGGTGATAGGCGCTGGGGGGGCTTAAACTAAAATTGAGTGATGCGGGATTAGGACTGGGAGTGGGCTGATGGGGAGGTTAGGACTGGAAATGGGCTGGTGGGATTAGGACTGGGAGTGGGCTATGGGGGGCTAGGACTGGTAATGGGTTGGGGGGGTTGCTAGGACTGGAAATGGGCTGAGTGGAAGGGGGCTTGAACTGCAAATAGCTGTTGGGGAGGGGGCTGGGACTGGAACTGGGCTGAGGGGAAGTGGGGGGCTTGAACTGCAAATAGCTGATGGGGACGGGGCTTGGAATGGAAATGGGCTGAGGGGAAGTGGGGGGCTTGAAGAAGGGAATGGATGCTGGGTGAGACTGGAACTAGAAGGGAGCTGATGTTGGGGGAGGATTAGAATGGGATGGGGCTGGGAGAGTAAAATGGAGAGGGGAAAAATATTTTGTGTAGGAGGGATGAAAAATCTACAATTGGCCAGGTATTGGGAGAGTAATTGGGGATTGAGGATGGAGGGGTAAAATTTGTGTGGATGAAATAGGAATGAGGAAAGAGCAAAAGGAGAAAGATTAGTATGTTAAAGCAGATGTAGAGAGAGAGAGAATGGAAAAAAAACTAGAAGAGAGAAGAAAGGACAAATGGACAGCAGACGATGGAGAGTTAGCAGAAAACATGAAGAAACCAGAAGAAATGGCTGGACCAATTGAAACTGAAAAAAAACTGCACAAAAGGTAGAACGATATCTCTTTATTTTGAATTTATTAACTGGAATATGTCAGCTCTGGGAAATGTGCATCATTAACATCTGCGCTTTGTTTGGTACAAGAGGAAATTCCTATTTGACGTTGCCACTTGTTCTCTTTCCCCAGTATTCACTGAAATGTATTGGTTTAATATTTGCAGTGTTGCCTTTTGATAGGTAGGGTATGGTGCTTTGTGAGTCCTGGTAATGCTGTCAGGATACGGCGGGTTTGCTATGGGTTCTAAATGGGCAGCGTTTGTAGTAGTTCCTAATGTGCCTGGCGGTTGGCACTGGATTATAGTAATGTAGAAATCTTTTAGTCTTTCTTTATCCATACACTCATTAAGAGACATGTTTACTAAAAGTTAGTGTATGGTAACATTATGCAAATATTTATGCAAATAAGACCACTTATGCAAATGACGTGCTGGCACTTTGAGGAAATTCTTTGGTTTTGTGCGGCAGTTTGGGCACTCGGGCTCAAAAAGGTTAGCCATCACTGTACTAGGAGGTCATATTTTAAATGGAAGAGGTTTGGCATCTGATGTGATGGAAAGGCCATAGAACCCTTCTCCTCTCCCACACAAACACTGCTTAAATACAACCTACTTCTGAGTCTGGTCTAAAAACCAGCTCTGTTAGGGTCCACATACCACCCAGCATCTTGTAGAAGTTAAACCCATCTCTGCACAGCCTTTGTTTTTCATATCATGTGGGGCTTACTTCTATTGAAACCTCCTTCCATGTCTCCCATAGTGTCGAGACCTCAACATTATCTTGACCTAGCTGATAAAGCTTTTTGAGCACCTAGATATTTGTGGACTGTAGTATCTGACTTGGAAGGTCCTGCTTTTGGTGGCAGTAATCAGCACACAGAGTTAGTGAGCTCCAGGCTCAATAACTGTTCCATTCTATATTACATTTTTTAATAATAGGGTGGCTCTCTGAGCTCATCTAAAGTTCCTTCCTAAAGTGGTGTTGGATTTCCACCTTAACCAGTCAATCATCCTGCCAATATTCTTTCCTTATACCTCATGCACACTAAATTGAAAGAGCATTGCATATATTGGACTGCAAAAGAGCCTCAGCCTTTTATTTGGAGGGGACTAAAGTCCTTAGAAAGTTCACTTAGTTTTTGTTTCTTTTGACCTAAACTAGCCAGGAGCTGCCATCAAAAACTGTACACTATCTAATTGGCTATCAAATTGTATCTCCTTCAGGCTTAACCCTTGAGGGCTACATCACAGATCAGTGTCAGAGCCATACTTGCATCAGTAGCCCACTTGAGATCAGCCTACATAAAGGAGATTAGACCCGTACGGCTGGATTAGCAGGGAGCAGGGGCATCAGGCAGGGGTTAAATGGGTGGTGGGGGTGGAGAGGCAGGAGGGCGAGTCATGGCCGGCTTTATTAAGGGTCTGAGGGCCATGGACACCCTTTTACCCCTCTGTTCCAGACAGCGTGTGAGCACACATATTGTTGTTTGCTGCCTAGCACACGTAGATTCCTGCCTAGCACACCCACTCCTCCAAACTTAGAGAGAGCGCTGCTTACCAGTCATCCTGTGCAGGGGCTTGGGCATGTAATTCCTTTTGGCATCCATGGTGAGTCCTTCTTTCATGGTGTCTGCAGCCTGGGAATGGGGCCCGAAAGGCAGCGGGAGGCAGGGGACATTGGGACAGGCATGGGGGGGGGGGAGGCTGGGTGAGAAGAGAGCGGCGAATCAGCACAACATGCCCATCAGAGCCGGTTGTCCGGCTTGGAAGGCAGCCATGGGCTGGCGGGGGGTGGAAGAGGAATATACTGCTTGCGAGAGCATCTGCCACCCACATGGCTCATAGTCCCAAGCTTCTTATTCTCCCGGCAAGCAGTAGCTGGCAGCTCATAAGAACATAAAATATACCATACTGGGTCAGACCAAAGTCCATCAAGCCCAGTATCCTGTTTCCAACAATGGCCAATCTAGGTCATAAGTACCTAGCAGTTTTCCTGAAAGACACAGGTTCCACAAGGCTTGTAATGGGTCAAGCAGTGATATCCCGGATCCCTTTTAATAATGGTTTATGGACCATTCCTCCAGGAACTTGTATTCAAACCTTTTTTTAAACCCAGCTACACTTACAGCTTTTACTACATTCTCCGGTAACAAATTCCAGAGTTTGATTACACATTGAATGAAAAAAATATTTTCTCTTATTAGTCTTAAATAGGTTATCCTGTAGCTTCATTGCATGTCCCCTAGTCTTTTTATATTCGGATGACGTAAACAATCGATCTACGTTTACCTGTTCCACTCCATTCATTAATTTATAGACCTCTATCATATCTCCCCTCAGCCATCTCTTTTCCAGGTTGAAGAGCCCTAACCTTTTTAGCCTCTCTTCATAGGGGTATCTTTCCATCCCCTTTACCATTTTGGTGGCCCTTCTCTGTACCTTTTCTAATAATGCTATATTCTTTTTAAGATATGGCGACCAGAATTGCACACAATATTCAAGGTGCAGTCGCACCATGGAACGATACAGAGGCATTATAATATCCTTTGTTTTATTTTCCATTCCTTTCCTTGTGATACCTAGCATTTTATTTGCTCTCTTGGCCACCGCTGTACACTGCGCAGAGGGTTTTGACGTGTTATCCACGATGATGCCTAATTTTTTTTTCCTGGGTGGTGGTTCCTAATGTGGAACCTTGCATCATGTAACCATACTGTAGTTTGGGTGTTCTTTTCTAGGTGCATAACTTTGCACTTGTTGACATTAAATTTCATCTGCCATTTGGATGCCCAGTTTTCCAATTTATCAAGATCCTCTTGCAATTTTCCACAATCCTCATGGGTTTTAACAACTTTAAATAGTTTTTTGTCATCTGCAAATTTGATAACCTCACTCGTTATTCCCATTTCCAGGTCATTTATGAATATGTTAAAAAGCAGCGGACCCAGCACAGATCCCTGGGGTACTCCACTATTCGCCTTTCTCCATTGGGAAAATTGGCCATTTAGCCCTACCATCTGCTGTCTATCTTTTAACCAGTTCCTGATCCACAATAGTACACTGCCTCCTATCCCATGGCTTTTTAGTTTTGCCAAAAGTCTCTGATGATGGACCTTGTCAAAGTCTTTCTGAAAGTCCAGATACACTATATCAACTGACTCATCTTTGTCTCCTTGTTTATTCACAAGTTCAAAAAAACATAACAGATTAGTAAGACAAGATCTTCCTTGTCTAAAACCTATGTTGGCTGTCTCCCATTAAGCCATGACTATCTACATGTTCAGTAATTTTGTTCTTTATGATGGTTTCTACCATTTTTTCTGACGTTGGGCTCACCAATTTGTAGTTTCCCAGATCACCCCTGGAACACTTTTTAAAAATTGGTGTTACAATGGCCATCCTCCAGTCTTCAGGTATTACAGATGATTTTAATGATAGTTCACAGATTACTAATAGCAGGTCTTCAATCTCATATTTCAGTTCTTTCAACACCTTGCGGCAAATCAGCATCGTATGACCGTCGGAGCCAATCGCATGGCTAGGAAGGCAGCCGCGAGCCAGCGGGGGGTGGAGGAGTAACATTTGCTTGCAGGAGCATCTGCCGCACACATGGTTCAAGGCCCCAAGCTTCTTATTCTCCCGGCAAGCAGTAGTGGGCAGGTCTTGCGGCAGAGTGGCAGGCAAAGGGCGGCATCCTGGGGGGGGGGGGGGCAATGTTCCCTCTAATTTTCTGTAGGCTGTGTGCGCATAAAATATCAGCTGTGTGCAGCTTTTGAAGGAAGGTTAAATTTTTGTGCGCCACATAACGACACTCGGAGTTATATACTTTAAAATTTGACTACACATCAGAATACAGTATGTACACCACTTTGATTGCACTAGAAAATATTGTAGAACTTGTGAAAACCGTAAATACACAACAACTTTTAAATTTTAAGACGTCTGTTGTTTTTCAATCAGAATCAGAACCGTAATTTTTGTGCTCTCTGTTATAAAGTATGTGCGCTCGCTCGGCAAGGTGTGTGCGCGCGCACACGCGCACAGCTTAGAGGGAACAGTGGGGGGGGGGGGGTGGACATCCAGCCTCCGTGGATGCCCCTTAATGCGACCCGCCAGTCCAGAGCACCAAAGGCAGGTTGCTGGCGTGAGCTTCTCAACATAGTCTCAGGGAGATGCAACTGACTTGATATTTTAAAGGGACTGACCTGATATTTTAAAAGGAGAGAAGGGGACTGGCAGTAAGGGAATGGGGGTGCCTCTCAGTCTGCTCTGCTCTTTATAGCCAACTGGTGGGTCTATCCAGGAGCCCCCACTTCCATGGTGGGGGAAAGGCTGAGTGGGGTATTTGTTTATCTCCAGGAACAAGCAGGAATAAGTCCTCACATATGGGTACGTCGGAACCGACGGAGCCGGCGCGGGAAAGCTCCCCAGCTTTTCAGATGAAAAGCTTTTGGGGCTTCCCACAGCGCATGCGCACTGCCTTCCCGCCTTCCTTACCAGCTCTCTTCAGTTTCTCTTTTTCCGCGGAGCCAGCAGGTCGTGTTCCTGTCACCGCTGAAGAAATTCTTATTTTAATTTGTTTCTTTTGACCGCGTACCTGCCTTCCCCATACCAAAACCGGTAGTGCCGGTCTCTCTTTCTTTCTTTCTAAAAAAAAAAAAAAAAATCTTTTTTTATTTTCAGCACAACGTGGTAACTTTTGCTAGGCCTTCAGGCCTACACAAATTCTCCTCATGGAGAAGCCAGCTCCTGGTTTTTAAAAAAGTGTACCAACTGTAGTGCTGTTATTTCTGTCACAGACACCCATGAATGGTGTCTGAAATGTTTGGGACCTGACCACTCCATACCGGACTGCCCATTCTGCTCCCAGATGTCTAAACGTGGTTTGCAGAACCGGGCCAACAAGTTCCACGTGCTGTTTGCTTCAGATAATCCAGCATCACAGTCATCCAGGTCTTCCTCTCCGGATGGATCTCAGGTAACCAAACTTTCTGTGGGCAAATCCTCTAAAAGCAAATCTCTTTCAAAAGATCGAGAGGCTCTCAATCTTGAGTTCGAGGATTCTGCCCAGACCAAAAAACCCCGGCGGGAGGCTCCGGCCTCCAAAGCATCACCTATGGGGTTACAGGTTGACATCGATGGCACGGCCTCGACCGATCACCTGTTAGACTGCTCTGGGGTACCGGTCAATACCGGTACCGACATCCAGGCACTAGTGGCGTCCATGGGCAATACTGTCCAGACCATGCAGCAGGCCGTTCTGGCTTTCATTAAGGCTGCGACGCCCTCGGTACCGATTCCATCGGTACTGACTCCGGTTCCGGTATCCACACCGGAACCGAAACCATCGACTTCCAAGCGTCGATCGGTTCCGCATGCCGGATTCAGGCTATTGCCCGATACCGATCCCATGCCCGATACGCCCGATCTCGATATCGGTCGGTATGCATATCGTGCATTGGAAGCACAGAGAGAATACTCAGATTCTTCTGATGAGTTCAATTCCTCTGATGACTCTGCTGAGCTTGATCTTCCTGAGGAGCCCTCTTCTCCAAAGAGGAGGATGTCTCCTCCAGAGGATTTATCCTTTCAGGAGTTCATTGTTGATGTAGCTAAAGGGCTTTCTATTGCTACATCTTCTGGAACAGAACCAAGATCAAAGAAATTGGATATTTTAGGATACTCCAAAGCTCCTAAAGAGGCAGTTACCCTGCCTATCCATGAAATCCTTCAAGAACACTTGATGGATTTGTGGGAGACTCCTCTAACACTGTCTCCTCATTCCCGTAGGTTGGACACCATGTACCGGGTCCCTCCTTCTCCTGGGTTTCGAAAGACTCAACTGCCTCACCACTCCATTGTGGTGAAGTCTGCCATGAAAAAGATAAAGAGTCCTAAAAGGCACTCTTCTACCCCTCCAGGGCGAGAATGTAAGACCCTTGACTCTTTTGGTAGAAAGATCTTCCAGGCTAGTATGCTTATAGCCAGAATCAATTCCTACAGTCTTTATATGGGCATGTTTCTCAGAGAACTTGCCCTGAAGGTACGGCATTTTGCCCCCTTTATCCCTGAGGATAGAAAGGAGGACTTCACTTCTGTGGTGACACAACTTTCAGAGGTCTCCAAGTTTTCCAACAGGGCAGCCTTTGATTCCTTTGAGGTTGCAGGCAGGGCTTCGGGAATTGCTATTGCAGCCCGACGTCTTGCTTGGCTCCAGGCTTCTGACCTAGAACCCTGGGTCGTGGATGGCTTAAGGAATCTGCCCTGTACAGGTGAGAACTTATTTGGTGAGGACTGGCAAATTAAAGCTGCTCAAATGGACGCAGAAAATGCCACTCTAGATAGACTTTCTAAGTCTACTTCTACTCCTGCCAAAAAGAAGCCTTTTAAGAGGCCAAGAAGGCCAGATTTTCCACAAATACTGGCCAACAATCTGCTCAGCCTCGCTTTGCTGCTAAACGTCAGCAATCTAAGCAAGTAAAGTCAAGGCCTGCAGTGTCTGCTACACCCCAGCAGGCTCAACCCCCTCAGGGGTTTTGACTTGCCCCTAGAGAACTTACCATTTCTGGCTCTAGAACAACCAGAGCCCCTCACCATTCCCGGAAGGTTAGCTCACTTTGCTCCCAGATGGGAGCAAATTACATCAGAGCAATGGACCCTCTCTATCATCCGAGAGGGTTACAAACTTCATTTCTCCAGCCTTCCTCCCCATACCATGGTGAGACAATTCAGTTCTCCCCCATCTCTTCTGACCCTGTTGGGTCAGGAAGTCTCCTCTCTCCTTGCCCAAGGGGCAATAGAGGAGGTTCCTCTTCCTCAACAGGGGTTAGGGTTCTACTCCCCTCATTTTCTCATAACAAAGAAGACAGGGGGCTTCAGACCTATCCTAGATCTGAGAGAATTGAACAAGTTTCTATTCAAGGAGAAATTCAAAATGCTCTCTCTGGGCATTCTCCTTCCATACCTTCAGAGTCAGGATTGGCTTTGTTCTCTAGATCTCAAGGATGCGTACACTCATATACTCATCCATCCATCCCACAGAAAATATCTTCGATTTCTGTTCCAGGGAAAACATTTCCAATACAGAGTACTTCCCTTCGGTCTCGCCTCTGCTCCAAGAGTATTCACAAAATGCATGGCAGTCGTAGCCGCATTTCTAAGAGGCATGGGAGTCTTCGTGTTCCCATATCTGGACGACTGGCTCATCCAAGCTCCATCTCAGTCAGAAGCCCAGATTTCCTTGGACCGCACAAGGCGTATTCTTCAATATCTGGGACTTGTGGTAAACATTCCCAAGTCCCAACTTATCCCTATTCAGTCCCTGGAATTCATAGGGGCCCACTTGGACTCCACCACTGCAAGGGCCTACCTCCCTCTGGTTCGAGGCCAACGACTAATCAGCTTGGCCTCCCAGGCTCAGTCCAGAAGTCACTTGTCAGCCAGGGAACTGCTGCAACTTCTGGGCCACATGGCCTCCACGGTCCATGTGGTGCCCTACGCTCGTCTTCATATGAGGGCAGCTCAATGGACTTTGGCCACCCAGTGGTCTCAAGCATCAGGAGCGCTCTCAGACCAAGTACTCACCTCAAAACGTCTGTTTTGGTCTCTCCAGTGGTGGACATCCTCCAAAAATCTGTTGTTGGGGACCCCCTTCCAACCTTCGTTGCCCCAAGCAACCCTCACAACAGATGCCTCCCAAACAGGGTGGGGAGCTCATCTCCAACACCTCTCCACTCAGGGCACCTGGTCTCCCCAGGAGACCACCCTTCACATCAACCTTCTGGAACTGCGAGCAATCTTCCTTGCCCTCACAGTCTTCCACACCCTCCTTGTCAACCTGACTGTCCTAGTCCAGACAGACAATCAGGTGGCCATGTTCTACATAAACAAACAAGGAGGGACAGGCTCTCTGTCGCTTTGCAACGAAGCTCTCAGATTATGGGCCTTCGCCAGAGAGCATCAAATTCATCTTCTGGCAGTATACCTTCCAGGAGTTCAAAACTCTCGGGCAGACAGACTCAGTCGAGTTCTGCTTCCACACGAATGGTCCCTGCATATGGACCAGATACGCAGAATCTTTCAGGAATGGGGGACCCCGGACATAGACCTCTTTGCAAGTCCGTGGAATGCCAAACTTCCCCGGTTCTGTTCCAGGACTCCGTGTCAGGGAGCTCAGGCCAACGACGCCTTTCTCCTGCATTGGGGTCAGGAATTCCTGTATGCTTTTCCACCCATTCCTTTGATTCCCAAGACTCTGTTCAAACTTCAGAGGGATCACGGGTCGATGATCCTCATAGCTCCACGCTGGCCACGCCAAGTGTGGTTCCCTCTACTTCTACAGCTCTCCCAGGGCTCCTCCCTGGACCTGGGAGCTGCGCCAGACCTTCTGTCTCAGGAGAAAGGGACTTTGTGGCACCCAAACCCCAAGTCCCTACATCTTCGAGCTTGGTTACTGAAGGCTTAAGCCTTCATGAGTTTAATCTTTCTCAACCAGTGACAGATATCCTTCATGCCTCTAGGAAACCCTCTACCAGGCGTTCCTATGCTTTCAAATGGAAACGTTTTTCCATTTGGTGTGCTCAACAGGGTCTTGACCCTCTGGCACTTCCTTTGAATTCTCTACTAGACTATCTCCTGCATCTTTCCAATGCAGGCCTCAAGACAAATTCAGTACGAGTCCATTTAAGTGCTATTGCAGCATCCTTAAAACCTATAAATGGACAACCTGTCTCCTCTCATCCTCTTGTTGCAAGGTTCATGAGAGGCCTGACCTTAACTAAACCTCCCATCCGACCTCCGCCGGTAGCATGGGATTTGAACCTAGTTCTAGGTCAGCTTATGCAGCCACCTTTTGAGCCTTTGGACTCCACCTCCTTGAAATTTCTTTCATGGAAGGTAGTTTTCCTTATTGCAGTCACTTCAGCTCGCCGCATCAGTGAACTGCAGGCTTTAGTGGCTAATCCACCTTATACTAGGTTTCATCATGATAAGGTGGTCCTTAGGACAAACCCCCACTTTATGCCCAAAGTGGTCTCGCCTTTTCATCTTAATCAAGAGGTATATCTACCTGTTTTTTTCCCCGGCTCCTCATGCATCCAGTGCAGAGAGGAACCTTCATACTCTTGACTGTAAAAGAGCTCTCGCCTTTTACCTCAACAGGACTCAGCCACATCGAAAGTCTTCCCAACTTTTTGTGGCTTTTGATCCTTCTCATTTGGGACTTCCAGTCTCCAAACGTACACTTTCCAATTGGATTGCTCAGTGTATTTCTTTTGCTTACCAGAGTAAGAATATTTCTCTGGAAGGCCATGTCACAGCTCACAATGTGAGAGCCATGGCTACTTCTATGGCTCATCTTCACTCTGTATCCATCGATCAGATCTGTCGAGCAGCCACTTGGGCCTCGGTTCATACCTTCACAGCCCATTACTGTTTGGACAAGGACTCCCGCCGGGATGCCTTGTTTGGTCAGGCTGTCCTCAAACACCTGTTCCATACTTAAGCAACTCCTGCCCACCTTCCCTGAATGGATGCCTGAGATCCATACGAAGATGGTTTACCCTTGGAGGGGGATCTCCCAGGCATCTTAGCTAGGGAGTCCCCATATGTGAGGACTTATTCCTGCTTGTTCCTGGAGATAGCACAGTTACTTACCTGTAACAGGTGATCTCTGGGAACAGCAGGAATTAGTCCTCACAACTCACCCACCTCCCCTAGGAGTTGTATCTTCTATCTATCTACCTTCCTTTCCTCTCTCTATTGTCTCAGCTATAAACTCGAACTGAAGAGAGCTGGTAAGGAAGGCGGGAAGGCAGCGCGCATGCGCTGTGGGAAGCCCCAAAAGCTTTTCATCTGAAAAGCTGGGGAGCTTTCCCGCGCCGGCTCCGTCGGTTCCGACGCACCCATATGTGAGGACTAATTCCTGCTGTTCCCAGAGATCACCTGTTACAGGTAAGTAACTGTGCTTTCCTTCCCTGACTGCATGGCTATACAATGAATGAATTCTGTAGGGCAGTACTTCCATCTAGTGGCATCTGGGGAATACTGCATCTTCCTTGTACTGTGGCTTATAAAAATAATTCTAATGGTAAACTGGTGGATTGGGTTGCTGCAGGGATTGAATGATGTTTTAATTTGGGGAAATATTATGGGTGGTCTTATATGAATAAAAAAAGGTGTGTGTGTGTGTATATGTGTTTATATCTATATATGTATCTGTCACATGTACATTTAACATGACAAAAACAAGAAACAGCATAAGCATTGGCAAGTTAGATGCAAGGCTATGATAAGACCGGCAAAGAGAATTTCAGAAGAAGCTTGCTGTGGAAGCAAAAACACATAATAAAGACTTTTTCAAGTACATTCATAGAAAAAAAAACCTGTGAGAGAGTCAGTTGGACCATTAGATGATAGAGGGGTAAAAGGGGCACTAAGAGGTGACAAGGCAATAGCGGAGAGAAGGATTGAATTCTTTGTTTTGGTGTTTACTGAGGAAGATGTAGGGATGTTACCCACTACTGGAATGGTATTTAAAGGTGATGCTGCAGAAGAAAGAAATATCGAAACACCAGGAAGATGTATTACAACTATTTGATAAACTGAAGAGTAGCAAATCACCTGGACTGGATGGTTTACATACAAGGGTGTTGAAAGAACTGAAATATGAGATTGCAGACCTACTATTAGTAATCTGTGAACTATCATTAATATCATCTGTAATACCTGAAGACTGGAGGATGGCCAATGTAACACCAATTTTTAAAAAGGGTTGCAGGGGTGATCCAGGAAACTACAGACCGGTGAGCCTGACGTCAGTACCGGGAAAAATGGTAGAAACCATTATAAAGAACAAAATTGCTGAACATGTAGATAGTCATGGCTTAATGGGAGACAGCCAACATGGCTTTAGCCAAGGAAGGTCTTGTCTTACTAATCTACTATGTTTTTTTTGAAGGTGTGAATAAACAGGTAGTCGAAGGTGAGTCGGTTGATATAGTGTATCTGGATTTTCAGAAAGCCTTTGACAAGGTCCCTCATGAGAGACTTTTGGTGAAATTAAAAAGTCATGGGATAGAAGGCAGTGTACTATTTTGGATCAGGAACTGGTTAAAAGATAGAAAGCAGAGGGTAGGGCTAAATGGCCAATTTTCCCAATGCAGAAAGGTGAATAGTGGAGTACCCCAGAGATCTGTGCTGAGTCTGCTGCTTTTTAATATATTTATGACCTGGAAATGGGAATAACAATTGAAGTAATCAAATTTGCAGATGACACAAAATTACTCAAAGTTGTTTAAACCCATGAGGATTGTGAAAAATTGCAAGAGGACCTTGATAAATTGGAAGATTCAGCATCTAAATAGCTAATGAAATTTAATGTGTTTAAGTGCAAATTTATGTACCTTGAGAGCAAATATCATTCCATGGTGCGACTGCACATTGAATATTGTATGCAATTCTGGTTGCCATATCTTAAAAAGGATATAGCATTATTAGAAAAGGTACAGAGAAGAGCCATCAAAATGGTAAAGGGGATGGAAGGATACCCATATGAAGAGAGGCTGAAAAGCTTAGGGCTCTTCAACCTGGAAAAGAGATGGCTGAGGGGAGATATAATAGAGGTCTATAAATTAATGAATAGAGTGGAACGGGTAAAAGTAGATCGATTGTTTACACCATCAAAATATAGAAAGACTTAGGGACATGCAATGAAGCTACAGGGTAACCTATTTAAGACTAATAAGAGAATAAGAGAAAATATTTTGTCACTCAACCTGTAATCAAACTCTGGGATTTGCTACCGGAAGATGTAGTAAAAGCTGTTAGTGTAGCCAGGTTTAAAAAATGTTTGGACAAGTTCCTGGAGGAAAGGTTCATAAACCATTATTAAAGGGAATATCCACTGCTTGACCCATTTCAAGCATTGTGGAATCTATGTCTTTTAGGGAAACTGCTAGGTACTTGTGACCTAGATTGTCCAGTGTTGGAAACAGGACACTGGGCTTGATGGACCTTGGTCTGATCCAGTATGGCATATCTTATGTTTTTATGTTCATATCTTATGTTTTTATTTTCTTATTTTGAAGGAGCGCGACAAGGCAAATCCCTTACCGGGGGTAGATGGGGGTGTTCAGTCTATAACACGTTGTGCTAGTCCTCTACAACATGTTGTTCTATTCCTTTTTGTGGCCAATTTTCCCCACTACAGGTATGCCCAGGAGAAGTACTGGTAACCAATCTGAGTTGCAAGGTGGGCGACAGACAGTGGTACGCAGATGTGAGACCTCAACTAGAGCATCGAATACAGCCACAGCCATGGCATAGGCTATGGCCACGGCAACAAAGAGGAAGATGGCAAGTAGTACGGCTGTGATTTCAACATGTTGTGGTATGCAGACAGCACCGCTGCAGTGTGCAAAGACGGCTCCGAATCCGGGAGATGAAATGGAGGAACTCATTCATGTACTGCAGGAGCAAGTCAGCCAACATGGCGTGGGAGTCGTCAGGCAACTCCTCGAGGCTGCTACACCCACACTGGACAAGGAAACATCCCCCGCGCGGTCAGATACCAAGAACAGTACAGCAGGGACTTGGTCTGGTGGTAAGTCAGGGGGGAACTTGGGGGCACAGAAGATATCTTCCTCAACGTCGGAGAGTTCGGCATTGGATAGTGACAGTGAGTTGTCTTTGGCAAATGTTATTCATCGAAAGCACAAAATTTAAAGCCATCCTTACAGTTTTTAAGATCCTCAATGGCCTATCAGCTACTTATCTTCAAACAATAATACATGAGACCAAAGGTAATCACACAAGAAGAATCAGTGCCCAGAACACCTTAGCAACCCCAGCATCCTTCACTAGATCCAGCACCACCATATCCAGTAGAGTCTTCTCCCTATATGTGCCTTCTCTCTGGAACTCAATCCCGTATAAACTCTGGCCCTCAAAGGATCTACTAGCATTCAGAAATGCCCTCAAGACTCACCTCTTTACAACCTACTTCACTATGGACAAGACATAATGTCTTTGTGCAATCGCCTCTGTCCCCCTACCCATCCCCTCCCCCTCTATCCCCCTATAGGCAATGTTCTCCCCCACCCATCAACTTCCCACCCTCCCCCCCCCCATAATCATTAATCTCCAGGAACAAGCAGGAATTTAGTCTTCACATATGGGTAACGTCGGTACTGACAGAGCCTGTGCGGGAACGCTCCCCGGCGTCCAATAGGGAAGCTTTTGGGAGCATCCCACTGCGCCTGCGTAGCTGCCTTCCCGCTTTTCCAGCTTTCCCTCCTCAGTTCTTCATTTTCCGCAGAGCTGACAAGAAGCTATTCCTGTCACCGCAGAAAATTTGTCCTTTCTTATTTTTTGTGGTCATGTCTGCCTTCCTGTCAACGCTGGTACCGACCCCTGTCAGTGCTTTCTTTCTTTCTTTTAAAAAAAAATAAAGATCTTCTGTAAGAGAAAGAATTATTTCTTCCTTCAGGCGCATCAACACCATCTTAGGTTTAGGCCTCCCCTTTTGTCACAGACAAAATGGAAAAACCATCCAGTGGTTTTAAGAAGTGTTCCAAATATGGCAGTACCATTTCGGCCACAGACATCCATGACTGGTATCTAAAATGCTTAGGACCGGATCATCAACTTTGTAGGAAGATGACAAAGAGAGGCCTACAGAACCTAGCTGCAAAGCTGGGCACCCTCTTTGCCTCCGATGCAGTATCTTTAGCATCGACATCATCGAGAGCTTCATCTTCCTTCCAAGGATCTCAAGTATCGAAACCTAGATCTTCATTGAAGACTGGCCGGCCCTCCAAGGGTAGATCTCCTAAGCATCGAGATTTCTCAGGCGTTGCCCTGGAGGGCGACACACTGGCCAACCAACCCCAGTGGGAGGACCTTGCCTCCAAAGCCTTAGTGGAGTTCCAGGATGCTCCCGAGGCCTCCACCTCTGGAGAGCTCCTAGAGCCATGCTCAGGAATTGTGGCCCACAATTCCAGTACCGATACCCAGGCATCGGCAAGCTCCATGGATCAACATATCCTGGCCATTGAGTGGAGCTTAGCGGCCTCTATACCAGTAAAGCCTTTACAGTTGATCCCTCAGGCATCAGTCCCGACACAGCCTACTTCAACTTTTTTGCCGCTTACCACGCTATGGCCCTTGTCAGCCATTGAATCCGTTCCCGGTACTGAAGTTCCGGCACCGCAAGCTTCAGCTAGCGGTTTTGATTGATATCAAGTATGTACAGAGTGGGAACACCCTACCCGTCGATACTTTGAGTCTTTGGACTCCGATTCATCGCGTGATGAATCGGCCGATACCCGGAACATGAGAACTCTCCTGGAAGACCCATCTCCATCTCCACAATGTCGCATGTCCCCTCCGGAGGACATGTCTTTATAAGATTTTATTCGCGATGTTGCTCTGGGTTTGTCCATAACGGTGACATCGGAGAGAGAGCCTAGGGCTGAAGAACTTTAAATTCTTCAATACCCTACAGCCCCGAAGGAAGCTGCTGCTCTCCCTATTCTTCGCATATTTCATGACCTCATGCTTCATATGTGGGAGACACCCCTTACCATCTCTCCACATACCCGACGACTCAGTATCATGTAGCAGGTATTGGAGTGTCCCAGTTTTCACAAGACGCAATTACCGCACCATTCCACGGTGGTGGAATCGGCAATGCAGCGAACAAAGAGTGCTACGACACATTCTTCGAACCCTCCAGGTAGGGAATCGAGAACCTTCGATGCCTTTGGTTGACGTTATTTTCAGGCCTCCATGTTATCGGCCAGGATCAGTTCCTACATACTCTATATGGGTATGTTCCTTAGAGAGGTGGCTAGGGATTTGGGGTTAATGGTTCCTCTTCTCCCTGATGACAAGACAGCAGATTATCTCACCCTTGTAAAGCATGCTCAAAATGTTTCAAAGTTTGTTAACAGGGCAATCTTTGACTGTTTTGAGTGCATCAGCAGAACTTCATCTATCTGCATTGGTGCACGCAGGATTGCTTGGCTCCAAGCATCGGATCTTGAACAATGGGTTCAGGATAAGCTGGGTAATATGCCTTGCACAGGTGAAAACCTTTTTGGAAAGGAGTGGCAGGACAAGGTCTCTGTTAGAATCCGAGAACACCTCTCTTAATAGACTATCTAAATCTACTGCCAACCCCAGCTAGGAAAAAAGCAGCTAAGAAAACCTTTTTCAGTAAGAAGAAGTACTATCCTTCTTACACCCCTGCTATACAGTGTCAACCACATGCTCCTCAGAAGGGACAGCAGCCATCAAAACAACAAAAGAAGGCTCAGACTCCTAAGTCACAGCCACCTCAGCAGACCCAGCCTCCTCAGTCTCTTTGACTCCTTTCTGGAAAACTTAGCAGTTCTGCCTCTGGAGATTCCAGATCCCATCCACATTCCTGGCAGACTTTGTCACTTTGCCCACAGGTGCCATCTTATCACATCAGAACAGTGGGCACTGTCCATAGTATGGGAGGGGTACAAGCTTCATCTACAAAATCTACCCCCCCCCTCCCGGACTCTTCCAAGAGAGTACTGCTCTCAGCCCCCTCTCACTGCTCTGTTGTTGCAAGAGGTCACCTCCCTTCTCTTTCAGGGCACAATAGAGGAGGTTCCACCATCCCAACAGGTAATGGGCTTCTATTCTCTATACTTCCTCATTTCAAAGAAAACAGGAGGGTACAGGCCCATTCTGGACCTCAGAGAACTGAACAAGTACCTACTATGGGAGAAATTCAAAATGATATCCCTTGGGTCCCTTCTCCCCTATCTCCAGAGTCAGGATTGGCTCTGTTCTCTAGATCTAAAGGAGGTGTATACTCACGTACTTATTCACTCACAGCACAGAAAGTTCCTGCGCTTCATGTTTCAAGGGAGACATTATCAATACGGAGTCCTGCCTTTCGGCCTCACCTCTGCCCCAAGAGTCTTCACAAAGTGCATAGCGGTAATAGCCGCATTCCTACGGACTCTTGGGATATTTGTCTTTCCTTACTTAGACAACTGGCTCATTCGAGCAAACACCTCTCTAGAGGCCAGTCTTTCCTTCTTATGCACCATGCAAGTGCTGCAAATTTTGGAATTTGTAATAAATCTTCCAAAGTCCCAGCTTGTTCGCTCTCAAACTCTAGAGTTCATAGGGGCTCTCCTAGACACTCAACAATCAAAGGCATTTCTGCCCCAACCCCACTGCGCTCGACTCAGTCAATTAGCATCTCAGGCATGCCTCAAGAACTTTCTCACTGCTTGAGAATTGCTACAACTTCTGGGTCATATGGCATCAACAGTGCATGTTGTTCCATATGCGCTCAGCTCAATGGACACTGGTTTCCCAGTGGTCTCAGGCATTGGGAGACAAAATAATGATCGCTACCCACCTAATCTCGTCTCTCTAGTGGTGGCAATCCCAGAAACATCCTGGTTGGGTCACCTTTTCAGATGCCAGCACATCAATTTACCCTGATGACGGATGCGTTCAAATTGGGCTGGGGAGCTCATTTGGACAATCTCTCCACTCAGGGGCTCTGGTCTCACAGGAGTCACAACTTCACATAAATCTGTTGGAACTCAGAGCTCTCACAGTTTTCCAGGACCATCTTCGATTCCGCACAGTTCAAGTCCAGACGGACAATTAAGTAGCCATGTTCTACTTGAACAAGCAGGGTGGAACAGGCTCATGGACCCTCTGCAGCGAGGCCCTGCATCTGTGGTCTTTTGGCATACAGCATCACATTCACCTACTTGTGGTGTATCTTCCGGGCAAACTCAATGTCTTGGCGGTCAAACTGAGTCGAGTCCTTCTACCCCATGAGTAGTCTCTTCATGCAGAAAAGGTTGCTCAGATTTTCCAGATCTGGGGAACCCCAGAGATAGACCTCTTCGCAAGTCTTCAGAATGCCAAGCTTCCTTGCTTCTGCTCCAGGACTCCTGCACCGGATAACCAGCAGGTAGATGCTTTTCACCTCCACTGGGGTCAAGGCTTCCTATATGCCTCCCCTCCCATTCCCCTTATTCCCAAGACACTTTTCAAACTCCAGAGAGACATGGGCTATATGATACTCATATCCCCACATTGGCCACGACAACCGTGGTATCCTCTCCTTCTACGTCTGTCTCAGGCTCAACCCGTAGACCTGGGATCTGCTCTCTCAGGAGGAGGGGATGCTACTCCATCCCAATCCGTAGTCCCTCCATCTTACAGCATGGCTGCTGAAGGCATAGCCTTCCAGGACATTAACCTCTCTCAACAGGTTAAGGATATCATTTTAGCTTCTAGGAAGCCTTCCACCAGGCGCTCCTATGCCTTCAAGTGTCGTAGATTTTCTCTGTGGTGTTTGCAGAAGGCACTTAACCCCTTCTCAGCTCTGGTGGACGCATTACTTGAGTATCTTCTCCACCTGTCTTCTTCTGGACTCAAAATCAATTCGGTAAGAGTACACCTAAGTGCAATTACGGCCTCTCACATGCCCTTAGATGGTCAGCCCACCGCTTCTCAGCCACTTGTAGCATGCTTCATGAGGGGTCTTCTATTAACCAAACCTCCCATTAAGCCCCCTCCAGTGGCATGGGATCTTAATGTTGTTTTAGGACAGCTTCTCAAGCCTCCCTTTGTACCTCTAGCCACTGCCTCACTGAAGTTTCTCACGTGGAAGGTCACCTTCCTTATTGCCCTCACTTCAGCAAGACGCGTTAGTGAGCTCCAGGCTTTGGTGGCTGACCCTCCTTATACACAATGCCACCATGATAAGGTAGTCCTTAGGACTCATCCTCACTTTATGCTGAAGGTAGTCTCGTCCTTCCATTTAAGCCAGTCTACCTTCCTGTCTTTTTCCCTAGACCTCACTCCTCTAGGGCAGAGGCAACCCTTCACACTCTGGATTGCAAATGTGCCTTGGCTTTTTATGTCCTGAGAACTCAAGAGCACAGAAAAGCTTCCCAACTTTTCATCGCCTTTGACCCGAGTCACCTGGGATTGCCAGTATCAAAGCGAACTCTCTCCAGGTGGATAGCAGATTGCATCTCCTTTGCTTATGAAAGTGCAGGACTCTCTCTCAAGGGTCACATCACTGCACATGGCTGCCTCTATGGCAAATCTACGCTCTGAAGCGATTGATGAGATATCCAAAGCAGCAACTTGATCTTCTGTCCATACATTTCCTGCTCGCTATTGCCTGGACAAGGGCTCCAACATCTCTTTCAGACTGAGATCAACTCCTACCCTCCATCCCAGGTTTGGTCACACTTGCAGAAAATTACCCGTTCAGGAAAAGTGCCTGAATCGTGAGTGAGACGCCGACAAAATGGGCAAGCAGCGAAAATGCAGCACAAACAGAGCACAGGGGCAGGCGCCCACCACAGCAATGACAGATAAGAACAAGGCCCATTACCCTGGCACTGTTCTGAAGGCAGAGATGATACCTGTATATGTGGCCACATCAACAGTGGCTAGAGATGCACGACGGACCGTGGTCAGCAACCCGGGTATTGCCCATCCGGCGTACCCAAGTATGGATGACACCATCATGCAGGCCCTGCGGGCTGCCTGTGCAGGAGCCCTCTGTAGCTGAGTGGACAGAATCCAGCAGCATGGTGGCAAGGAGAAGTGTGAACTTTTCCCTGGAAGAGAGTGAATGCCTCATCCACTCTGTGCTACAGCATGAGGGGGTCCTCTACCCCAAAGGCCCCTGTGGCCTGAAGATGGATGAGTGATGCATGTGTGGGCCCCTGCAGGGGTGTGATAGTCCCACCCCCGGGCCATACCAGTGTGTACCAGTAACCCTCCCTCCCCTTTCCCCACAGCTGGCTCCAGGAGTGTCAGGGGGACTGCTGGACTACCACGCCAGCCACCCAGGAATTGTGGGGCTGCGCCAGGTGAGCAGAGCAGCAGCAGCAGTATGACCAGTGGCAATGAGGACGAGGAGGAGATGACATCATCAGTGACCTGTGACACCGCACTAGAGGATACCACATCAGAGGAGGGGGCAGTGAGGGGTCTATGGCACAGTGGGAGGAGGGGGTGTCAGAGGAGGAGGAGGGATTGGAGGACCAGGGGCAGGGTGGGAAGGAGAGGTCAGAGGAGGAGAGGAGGGCTGGGTGGACCAGGGGCAGGGTGGGGAGGTTGTGCCAGTGGAGGTGGGAGCAAAGAGAGTGGCAGGGGGACACAGGAACCACCCATCAAGCGCCCCAGTTGAGATAATGTGGCACAGGGCACCACCAGCAGAGCTGCACCCCCCAGCAGAACCCCATAGCCCACAGGTGCGCTCACCCGCTGATCAACCAAGGGGCCATGTGCCCGCCACATGGCACAGCATGGGCCAAGGGAGACCCAGAGCAGTGCCATGGTCCACCTCCCACAGCTGGGGTCCTCCACAGTCACCCCAGCAGCCAGGGGTGCACCCTGGCTGAGCCACACCCAGACCCTCAGCACCACCACGCCTTCATCCATGGAGTGACTGGGTGGCAGAGGTGTGCCTGGTGGCAGAGATGCGCCTCCTCAGGGAGGAGATGCCTACTGCATTGTGGACCATCATCCTGCACATAGAGGCCCTCACAACAGCTGTGTCAGGGCACAGGTAGGGACCCCCTGCACCATAGAGCGACCCCCATGTCACATACACTCTGGGCTGGGGTGGATCACAAAGACTGCAAGGTGCAATAATGTCTGCCACTGTTGGCAGGATGTACATATGTTGACACAGTTGTCCAAAAAATGTTCTATTGTTTGTAAGCGTTGTGTTGTCCAGTTTTTGGGGCAGGGTGGCGCGTCTGCATGGGTGGTGTGGGAGTCCAGGGGAGGGGGAACCAGGGATAGGGACCAGGGGAGGGGGGACCAGGTGTCCATGGGCATGGAAAAAAATGGGTCTACAGTAGTTGGATTGGAAGGGCAGACTGGAACGTCCATCCTGCATGGGTATGGCAGAGGGCTTCTACCCCATCCTGTGTGGGTATGGCAGAGGGCCCCTACCCGGGCAGATGGGCATGGACAGCACCCTGCATGGGTAGCGCCCCATCATATCCACACAACACAGTGGCGAAACATGTGCAGGATGCCCCCTGGCCCACAAAGGCACATCATCTGGGTGGTGCGCACCGCGGTTGACATATCCACCTATTGTGTTATGCGTCCTACCCTGGGTTTCACGGTCTGGGGGTTGCTGCATGCCTATCATGCCATTGCTCAGAACTGTGTGGATATGGCATCCTACGGCAGAGAGCCATCACGCAGATATTCATAGCGGTCGACGCCCAGGGGCCTTCGCACATACCAGATATGCCTTTGGATGGGGTGTGGCCCCACTGCATGCTCTACCCATGTATGTGTAAGAGGACCTTTGCAGGTAAGCGAATGCTGCCTTATCGTGTTGCTGCTTCATGATGGCTGACAAGACACCGGCAGTGGCAAAGCACAAAGAAGGCAAACTTCACTCCATCCGAGACAGCTATGGCCCTGGGGCTCATCCTGCAGCAGCAAACCGCTCTCTTCGCGGCTGAGGATACCAGTGTCCAACAGGCAGCGTGGCGGGACATAGTAAGCAGGGTCAGTGGTACACCACCACAACTGTGACTTAGAGGACCTCAAGAAAAAGTGGCGCATGGTCCATCAGGTGGCAAAGGAGAAGAGGGCTAGCAACAGCATCAGTACAGCCTCACCCCACTGGAGGAGCAGATGCTGTAGTATGTGGAGGAGGTCACCGTCACTGCGGTTCCAGGCTTCAACAACTCCACTACAGGCACACACGGGGTGAGTAGGGGTGCTCCATAGCACAAGTGTGGCTGTGACAGCCATATCTGTGTCCCTACCATGCTCCGTTTGCCCAGTCCATGCCTGTCCGTCTGTCAGACCGCAGGTGCTGTGTGGGATGAGTACAGTATGGGCCATGCACCAGCTGCTGGTACTGTGGTGGACTGGGTGCCACCCCTCGGGCCATGAAAGCATGCCATGTCACTAACCTCTGCCACCTTTGCTCTCCCATAGACCCACCAGGTACACCGCCTTCCCAACCTGGGACCGATGCACCGGGGGGAGCCTCACAGCCCACCATGGAGGATGCCAGTGACCAGCCAGGGTGCAGCAGGGCCCTTGATGCAGAGCAGCCCACTGCAACAACCATTGCAGAGGAGCTGTTGTGTTTGCCACCCAGGGTGGAGGGGCAGGTCAGTGTGACCACCAGTGTTGTAGGGCTAGCTGCAGACAACGCACCACTTGCTGAGTTACAGTTTGCCATCCTGGAGGAGCCAGTGTGTGCAGGGAGTGATGATCTGGACCAGGAGCTACGACAGGAGGATGCGCACCTGGTGTCAGGCACTGAGGGCATACTTTCTGAGCAGGACCTGCAGGCTGCAGGAGAGGCCAGGGAAGCTGAGTGTAGAGTGCCACATGAAGGGGCAGCTGCAGCTGATGAGGGAGATGGCATCGTACCAGGCATCTATAGCTGGCTCCCTGCACAGTATGGTGGGTCTCATGCAGGCACAGGGGGTAGGTGCTAGGATTGCCAGCACAGCAACATAGCCACCTGCTAACCCTGCACCATGTCTGTCAGACCACCCTGCTGGGGAGGGTGGTGACACTGCTAGCACATCCTGCGACAATGCTCCACTGCATTGCAGTGCACGTGTTAGCAAGTGCCCATGGCCAGCGGGGAGCCCTGACGAAGGGGGTTCACATGGGGGGAAATAAAGAACACTCTGATACAATAGATGGTAATGGACACTTTATTGAATTCTTTAGCGCACATTACATGGTACTGGGCACATAATTGGTGTTTGCGTATGAACAACCCTGGTGCTGGTGCAGGGCAGTCACCTCAGAAGCTTTCCCGTATCACCCGCGAATGGTGGGCCAGTGTCCTGGCTGCTGCTGGCCACCAGACTCAGCACCATTACCATCTGCTGCCTCTGCGGCCTCCCAATTCTCCATATCTGCTGGCTCTGGGTCTGGCACTCCATGCATCCATGCCAAGTTGTGGAGTATGCAGTATGCAGCAAATATCTGGCATACTTGCTTCGGACTGTAGAGGAGTTGACCACTGCTCCTGTCGAGGCACCAGAAGCGACTCTTCAGCACCCAATTGCACACTCCACAACCGCCCGTGTCTGCTGGTGGGCGCTATTGTACCACTCTTCCTGATGACTTTTGGGGTGGTGCATTGGGGTCAGCATCCAGGTTCAGGGGGTACCCACAGTCACCTGTGGGGGCAATGTGAGCTGCGAGCATATGCATTGGGTATGGTCTATGGGCTGCTGTGGATGGCATTCAGTGGTGCTCATGTGGTGCAATACATACTGTACACATCTATCATCACCTGTTTGCAGTATCCATAGCATCAGACTGCAGCAGGCATCCATTCTGGGCCTGTCCTGGGGCTCACACATCTGCACGCTCACCTAGCAGCCATGCATCTCCAAACTGACACCTGGCTGCTGCCTGTCCCAAAAAGGAGATAGAGCAGCTTTTAAACTAGATAACAGGTTAAAGCCGACAGTCGCCCAAGAGCGGATGGTTCAGAAGAATGTATCCTTGAAGGATACTACCAAAAGCAGAGAGGTTCCAAAAAAGAGTAAAGTAGCCCAAATGCCCTCGAGTATGGAGCAGACAGAGCTTAAAGATCCCAAATTACCCATGTCTACCAATAGCCAAATTAATATGAATAAAATACAGTGTCTAAAATGCTTGTATGCAAATGCTAGAAGTCTAAAAAATAAGATGGGAGAGTTAGAATATATAGCACTAAATGAGAGGTTAGATATGATTGGAATATCAGAGACATGGTGGAAGGAGGACAACCAGTGGGACACTGTGATACCTGGGTACAAACTATATCGTAATGATAGAGCTGATCAAATTGGTGGAGGGGTTGTGCTCTATGTTAGAGAGGGCATTGAGTCAGAAAGGATTAAAGTTTTGCAGGAAACAAAATTTGCTGTAGAATCTCTATGGATTGAAATTCCATGTAAAAAGGGGAAGACGATGGCAGTGGGGGTGTACTATCGACCGGCTGGCCAGAATGAACAAATGGATGATGAAATGCTCAAAGAAATCAAGGAAGCTAACAAAAGTTACAGCGCAGTAATAATAATGGGTGATTTCAATTACCCCGGTATCGACTGGGTCAGTGTCACGGCAGGACATGCTAGGGAGATAAAGTTCCTAGATGACATAAATGACTGCTTCTTGGAGCAGCTGTTTCATGAACCGACCAGAGGGGAAGCCATATTAGACCTAGTCCTTAGTGGAACACCAGATCTAGTGCAAGAGATAAGGGTGTTGGGGCCACTTGGCAATAGTGATCATAGCACGATCGCCTTTGATTTAATTAGTGGAGGAGGGATATTAAGGAAATCCACAGTACTACCTTTTAACTTTCGAAAGGGAGACTATGATAAAATGAGGAAAATAGTTAAGAAAAAACTAAAAGGAGCAGTTGCAAAGGTTAAAGACTTACATCAAGCTTGGGTGTTGTTGAAAAATACGATCTTGGAAGCCCAGACCAGCTGTATTCCACGCTTTAAGAAAAATGGAAGGAAGTCCAAAAAACTGCCAGCATGGTTTAAAGGTGAGGTCAGAGAGGCTGTTGTTGCCAAAAAAGCATCTTTCAGGAAATGGAAAAAAGAGCCAAACGACGAAACCTGGAAACAGCACAAGCACTGGCAAGTCAAATGCAAGGCATTGATAAAGCAGGCAAAGGGAGAATTTGAGAAGAAGCTTGCTGCGGAAGCAAAAACGCAAAATAAAGATTTTTTCAAGTACATTCGTAGCAAAAAACCTGTGAGAGAGTCTGTTGGTCCATTAGATGATAGAGGAGTTAAAGGGGCACTAAGAGGCAAGAAGGCGATAGCAGAGAGACTGAATGAATTCGTTGCTTCGGTCTTTACTGAGGAAGATGTAGGGATGTTACCCATGACTGAAGTGGTATTTAAAGGTGCGGAAGAATTGAAGGAAATATCGATACATCGGGAAGATGTATTACAACTATTAGATAAACTGAAGAGTAGCAAATCACCTGGGCTGGATGGTATACATCCAAGGGTGTTGAAAGAACTGAAATATGAGATTGCAGACCTGCTATTAGTAATCGTGAACTATCATTAAAATCATCTCTAATACCTGAAGATTGGAGGATCGCCAATGTAACACCAATTTTTAAAAAGGGTTCCAGGGGTGATCTGGGAAACTACAGACTGGTGAGCCTGACGTCAGTACCGGGAAAAATGGTAGAAACCATCATAAAGAATAAAATTACTCAGCATGTAGATAGTCATGGCCTAATGGGAGACAGCCAACATGGCTTTTAGACTAAAGAGTCTTGGGATAGGAGGCAGTGTACTACTGTGGATCAGGAACTGGTTAAAAGATAGAAAGCTAAATGGCCAATTTTCCCAGTGGAGAAATGTGAATATTGGTGTACCCCATGGATCTATGCTGGTCCATTGCTTTTTGACATATTCATAAATGACCTGGAAAGTGGAATAACGAGTGAGGTTATCAAATTTGCAGATGACACACAACTATTTAAAGTTGTTAAAACCCAAGAGGATTGTGGAAAATTGCAAGAGGATCTTGATAAATTGGAAGACTGGGCATCAAAATGGCAGATGAAATTTAATGTGGACAAGTGCAAAGTTATGCACCTAGGGAAGAACAACCCAAACTATGGTTACACGATGCCAGGTTCCACATTAGGAACCACCACCCAGGAAAAAGATTTAGGCGTCATTGTGGATAACATGTTAAAACCCTCGGCCCAGTGTGCAGCGGCAACCAAGAGAGCAAATAGAATGCTAGGTATCATAAGGAAAGGAATGGAAAATAAAACAAAAGATATTATAATGCCTCTATATCGTTCCATGGTGAGACTGCACCTTGAATATTGTGTGCAATTCTGGTCGCCGTATCTTAAAAAGGATATAGCGTTATTAGAAAAGGTTCAGAGAAGAGCCACCAAAATGGTAAAGGGGATGGAAGGATACTCCTATGAAGAAAGGCTAAGAAGGTTAGGGAACTCTAACATGGAAAAGAGACGGCTGAGGGGAGATATGATAGAAGTCTATAAATTAATGAACGGAGTGGAACAGGTAAACGTAGATTGATTGATTACGTTATCAGAATATAGAAAGACTAGGGGACATGCAATGAAGCTACAAGGTAAACTATTTAAGACTAATAAAAGAAAATATTTTTTCACTCAACGTGTAATCAAACTCTGGAATTTGTTACTGGAGGATGTAGTAAAGACTGTTAGTGTAGCTGTGTTTAAAAAAGGTTTGGAGAAGTTCCTGGAAGAAAGGTCCATAAACCATTATTCAGAAGGGACCCAGGATATCAATGCTTGACCCAGTACAAGCGTTGCGGAACCTGTGTCTTTTGGGGAAACTGCTAGGTACATATGACCTAGATTGGCCACTGTTGAAAACAGGATACTGGGCTTGATGGACCTTGGTCTGACCAAGTATGGCATATCTTATGTTCTTATGGACTGTGAGAGGACAAATGCATCATGGCAGGACCCTGGGTAGTGGGGGCCCACATCTGTTAAGGCCATGTTGGCATCCACAATGACCTGCATGTTCATTGATGTGTACCCATGCCTGTTTCAGTATGCCCTCTACTTCAGCCATAGTGCCCACAGTGCAATGTGGATGCAGTCTATAGATCCAAGCACCGATGGGAAACCAGCTACACTGTAGAATGCCTGCATGGTCTCCTGCCGCGTTTGCTGTGTCCGGGGGAGGGCTATTTATTTATTTATTTGTTTATTTAGCAGGTTTTTTATACCGCCTTATCGTTAATTCAAAGTGGTTAACATAGAACAATATAACAACATACTTTTACATGGAACAGGTATTGCAACTTGGAAGATTACATGGGGCAATTAAAACTTTTAACTATATATAGGTGTATTGTAGCAGTGTAAGGTATATCAGGATTGCTTAAAAGAGATCAAGAGGTTGTTGTATCTGTGTCAGGCTGAAGCTCGTCTAAGGTTGGACAAAAGTATTCACAGAAGAGGTAGGTTTTTATGGTTTTCCTAAAGTCCATTAGGGCTTTAATTGCACATATAGTGGTGGGAAGATTGTTCCAAAGTTGGGGGGCGTACATGGAGAAGGCTCTACTACAGGTGGATTGTTTCGCTGTTCGGAAGCTTGGTGTGGTTTCCAGGATAGTGTTGTCTGATCCCCTTCTTGTTCTGGTTGGATGTGCTTTTGTGATCAACGGTTGAAGGGCTGGTGGGGATAGGTTGTTTAATATCTTGAAGATGATTATGATGATCTTGTATTTGATGCGTGAATTGATAGGGAGCCAATGTAATTGGTGGAGAGTATGCTACAGGACATGGTAGAGATGCTTTTGGACAAAATGAGGGTTGGCCAGAGCTGAGTGCAGGGTGGAGGCCCCTCCGACAAGCGAGGAGTTGCTGTCGGTGGATTGTGACCGAGATTTTTAGGGGCACTGGACTAAGCGCACAGCCATACAATAGAGCATAGTGGGAGAGGCCACAAGGAAATTTGTCCTCCCCGAGACAGGGTCAACAGGCTCACAGCAGGAACAGCGGGAAATGTGACTCCCCAGGCTTCAACAGCAGGGGAGGGAGAGCTACAGCTCTTTCTCATGTACCAAGTAACCAATGGTACCGACCTTTGATGGGCTGGGCCAGAAACAGAGAAGGTAAAATACTGCTGTGACTGGGGGTCTAGTGCGTGCTTTAATGGCATGCTTCCCCACACAGTGCATTACGAAAATGTGTAGTAGTTGCGCCAGTAATTGTAATGAAGTATGTTAAGGCAAAGGGGCAGGCTTTGACGGCACCACCCCTAGGAGAGTATAGGTTATACGTCTCAAGGATAGGGTTAGGTTAAGGCAACTTTCTGTTTTGTATATATGTTTGAGAATTGTACAGTGTTATGTGTTGTACAGGTTATGCTGTGGTCAAAAATTACCCTATAACTGTTCTGTTGTAGCAAAACTGGTGGTCTGTGCATTATGTCAGCGGTAAAGGATGTCTTAAAGTAAGAGGTTACGGGGCAAGAGAAAAATGGGGAGGGGAGGGTGTGGGGAACTCAGGGGGTGGTGGTGATACATCTGAAGCCTGGCTGCCTCTTGCCCGGTTGTGCAAAGCTGCAATATTGACTTCAGTCCATACATTCACATCACACTATGGCACTACAGTAGGTTTGGCTAGTCTGCGCCTCAGAATCTGTTTGAAGAATAGAATCCACGTCTATCTTCCCTCCCCCCAGGCCCAATTATTTTGTTTTCCAGGCCGCCTTTGAAAAAAATAAAAAATGAGACAAGGCTAATTGTCTCCAAAAATATTCTATGTCTGCCTGTTGCGGCATTTGTTCAAGATCATTGGTTTTATCCATTTTTCTTTCAAGGCAGCCTGTAGATAGAGATTCCCATATGTAAGGACTCTATCCTGCCTGTCCTTGGAGAAAGCAAACTTTCTTACCTGTAGCAGGTGTGTTCCATGGACAGCAGGATATGAGTCCTCACAAACCCTCCCACCTCCCCAAGGAATTGTATTCTGCATTCAGCTAAATATATGGATTGAGGTGGTCCTGTGCAATAGCAGCAGGCAGGAATAGGCGCACATATGTGGTACAATGCTTCCAAAAGCTTCTAAAATATGTGGAAGCTGGGAAGCTGTTCCCGCTCTCCCACTAGGCTTCATCAGTGATGTCACCCATATGTAAGGGCTTATATCATGCTGTCCATGAAGACCATCTGTTACAGGTATGTAACTTTGCTTATCTTTCTTCCACCATGTCTCGGAGATGCCTATTATATTTACCTCTTCTTTCAGTCCTATATATTCTAACTCGCCCATCTTATGTTTTAGACTTCTACAATTTGCGTACACACATTTCAAAGTAGAAACATAGAAACATGATGACAGAAAAAGACCACATGGCCTATCTAGTCTGTCCTTCCATATCAACAACTACAACAGTCCACTTTTTACCTTTAGAGATCCTCTGTGTTGGTCCCATGCTTTTTTGAATTCAGTTACTCTCCTCATCTCTACCACCTCCCCTGGGAGACTATTCCATGGATCCACTACTCTTTCCGTAAAGAAATAATTCCGCATATCCCTTCACCCTCATCCCATGTCCCCTCGTAGCAGAACTTGCTTTCAATTGAAAGAGGCTCTCTCCCTGAACATTTATACCACTGAGGTATTTAAACATCTCAATCATATCACCTCTATCCCGCCTTTCCTCTAAGGTGTACATATTAAGATCCTTAAGTCTGTCCTCATATGCTTTATAATGAAGCCCACTAATCATTTTAGTAGCCACCCTCTGCACCGACTCCATCCTGTTCACATCCTTTTGAAGGTGCGGTCTCCAGAATTGCACACTATACTCCAAATGAGGTCGCACCAAAGACTTATACAGAGGCATTATCACCTCCTTTTTTCTGCTAGCCATTCCTCTCCGTATGCACCCAAGCATCCTCCTAGCTTTTGCCGTCGCCTTTTCTACCTGTTTAGCTACTTTAAGATCATCAGACACAACCACGCCTAGGTCCCGCTCTTCTTTAGTGGACAAAAGTACTTCACCTCCTATACTGTATTGCTCCCTTAGATTGCTGCAGCCCAAATGCATGACCTTACATTTTTTAACATTAAATCCCAGCTGCCAAATTCTAGACCATTCTTCAAGCTTAGCTAGATCCCTCCTCATGTTATCTACCCCTTCCTGGGTGTCTACTCTATTGCAGATTTTGGTATCATCCGCAAAGAGGCAAACCTTACCCGACAGCCCTTCCGCTATATCACTAACAAAGATGTTAAAAGTATGTGTTATGTTACTATGTGTAGGGGTAACACATGGAAAGCAGTGTGTATTAATGCCCGTAGCATGGGAAATAAGATCCCTGAAGTTGAAGCTTTGGTGGGAGTGGCTGACTTGGATTTAGTGGCAGTTACAGAAACATGGTTCACAGAAAACCATGACTGGGATGTAACTATACCTGGCTATACTTTATTCAGAAAGGACAGGGTAGGAAGAAGGGGAGGAGGAGTGGCACTATATGTAAAAACTACTATTAAAGCTTTGGAATTACAGAGCTTAAAAGGGAGAGAGGAGGCATTGTGGGTTAAACTAGAAAGAGGGAAAGAGAAATCTATTTGCATTGGTGTGATATACAGACCTCCCTCATAAGAGGAAGAGGTGGACAGAGAGTTAATTGAAGACATATGCAGCATTGCTAGGAAAGGGGAAGTGCTACTGCTAGGAGATTTCAATATGCCAGATGTTGATTGGCACATTCCTGCTGCAGTATCATCTAGAAGTAAGGAGATCCTGGATTCTCTACAGGGAGAACTATTCAGGCAATTGGTAACAGACCCCACACGTGAAGGGGCCATACTGGACTTGGTGCTTACCAATGGTGAGAGTGTTTCTGATGTTGTAGTGGGAGATCATTTTGCATCCAGTGACCACCAGATGGTGTGGTTCAGTATTAGGACTAGGGCTGTTAGAATCCATTCCAAGGTGAAGATCTTAGACTTTAGGAAGACTAACTTTGTGAAGATGGGCCAATACCTCAGGGAGTCGTTAGTGGGATGGGAACAGCTGGGGGATGTAGAAAAACAGTGGGCAAAACTGAAAGGGGGTATTTTAAAGGCAACCAACCTTTTTGTTAAAATGGTAAATAAAGGCAAAAGGATAAGGAGACCGCTATGGTTTTCGAAGGAAGTAGCTGAAAAAGTGAAGAAAAAGAGGGAGGCCTTCATGAAATACAAGAGATCACAGAGAGAGGAAGACAGGCATCTGTATTTGGAAAAACTTAGAGAAGCTAGCAAAGTAGTCAAGAAGGCAAAGATTCAAAAGGAGGAGGAAATAGCCAATGCAATAAAATGGGGGGATAAGACATTTTTCAGATATATTAGTGAGAAGAGGAAGGGCAAAAGTGGTATTGTCAGACTCAAGGGTGCAGGGGGGGAATATGTAGAAGCTGATAAGGATAAAGCGGAATTGCTTAACAAATATTTTTGTTCTGTGTTCACAGATGAAGAACCAGGAGCAGGACCTCAGAAAACACCCACAAATAAGAACAGAAGTGAGGGACATCTTGAACAATTTTCAGAAGACTGTGTTCGTGAGAAACTAGCTCAACTTAAAGTAGACAAAGCGATGGGACCGGATGGGATACACCCTAGAATACTGAGGGAACTTGGGGACGTTCTAGCAACTCCACTGACTGACCTTTTCAATGCCTCGTTGGAGTCGGGAGTGGTGCCAAAGGACTGGAGAGAGGCTCATGTGGTGCCTTTACACAAAAGCGGAAGTAAGGATGTGGTTGAAAACTACAGGCCGGTTAGTTTAACTTCGGTGGTGAGTAAATTATTGGAAACGCTGCTGAAAGAGAAAATAGTGAGGTTTCTGGAGTCCGGCGGATTACAGGATCCGAGGCAGCATGGATTCACCAGAGGCAGGTCTTGTCAGACAAATCTGATCGATTTCTTTGACTGGGTGACCAGGGAGTTGGACCGAGGGAGAGCTCTAGATGTGGTGTATTTAGATTTCAGTAAAGCCTTTGACACTGTTCCTCACAGGCGACTTATAAACAAACTGAGCACCCTAGGGATGGACCCTAAAGTTACTGCTTGGGTTAGAAATTGGTTGGGTGGGAGGCGACAAAGAGTACAAGTAAATGGAGCTCACTCTGAGGAGAAGGATGTTACCAGTGGTGTGCCCCAGGGATCTGTCCTTGGTCCGATTCTTTTTAACATCTTTGTTAGTGATATAGCGGAAGGGCTGTCGGGTAAGGTTTGCCTCTTTGCGGATGATACCAAAATCTGTAATAGAGTAGACACCCAGGAAGGTGTAGATAACATGAGGAGGGATCTAGCTAAGCTTGAAGAATGGTCTAGAATTTGGCAGCTGGGATTTAATGTTAAAAAATGTAAGGTCATGCATTTGGGCTGCAGCAATCCAAGGGAGCAATACAGTATAGGAGGTGAAGTACTTTTGTCCACTAAAGAAGAGCGGGACCTAGGCATGGTTGTGTCTAATGATCTTAAAGTAGCTAAACAGGTAGAAAAGGCGACGGCAAAAGCTAGAAGGATGCTTGGGTGCATACGGAGAGGAATGGCTAGCAGAAAAAAGGAGGTGATAATGCCTCTGTATAAGTCTTTGGTGCGACCTCATTTGGAGTATGGTGTGCAATTCTGGAGACCGCACCTTCAAAAGGATGTGAACAGGATGGAGTTGGTGCAGAGGGTTGCTACTAAAATGATTAATGGGCTTCATTATAAAGCATATGAGGACAGACTTAAGGATCTTAATATGTACACCTTAGAGGAAAGGCGGGATAGAGGTGATATGATTGAGATGTTTAAATACCTCCGTGGCATAAATGTTCAGGGAGAGAGCCTCTTTCAATTGAAAGCAAGTTCTGCGACGAGGGGACATGGGATGAAGGTGAAGGGAGATAGATTCAGGAGTGATATGCGGAAATATTTCTTTACGGAAAGAGTAGTGGATCCGTGGAATAGTCTCCCAGTGGAGGTGGTAGAGATGAGGACAGTAACTGAATTCAAAAAAGCATGGGACCAACACAGAGGATCTCTAAAGGTAGAAAGTGGACTGTTGTAGTTGTTGTTATGGAAGGACAGACTAGATGGGCCTTGTGGTCTTTTTCTGTCATCATGTTTCTATGTTTATATTTATAACCTTCTTAATGGCTGGCAGAGATAATGTGCAATCTTTCAGCATGATCTGCTGTACTAAGAGACTCCTGGGCTGCATTTGCCTTTATTGAAAACTCTCTATTGGGATACCCTCTGTTATGATAGTATCCTTCAAAGATATATCACTGAACAATGCACTGTTGAGCGACTGTCAGCTTTCCCTGGATTCTAGTTTAAAAGTTGCTCTATCTTATTTTAAAATGTTAGCGTCAACAGAGTGGTTTCACCATTAAAGTGAAGCCCATTTTTGCAGAATAGGATTCCTCTTCCCCAGAATGCTGCCCAATTGCTAACAAATCTAAATCCCTCTTCCCTGCACCCAGGGCCGGCCCAATAATTTCTAGGAAGAAACCCTGGCTGCGCTGCTCCCCCCTTCCCAGTTTCCGCTGATTCTGTCTTGGGCGGGAGAGGTGGGCAGCAGTACGATTTTTAAAAGCAGCAGCAAAAAAGCAGCCACTTTTGGAAATACTGCTGCTGCCTGCCTCACTCTTCCGAGATGGAATCGGTGGCAACTGGGAGGGAGGTCAGCTGGGGGGGTGGTGTGGCCAGTCATGTATGCTGCTGCCACCTCACCCGGGCCAGCTGCCTAGCTCGCCTACTGGACGGGCTGGCTCTGCTTGCACCATAGTCTTATCCATGCATTGAGACTCCAGAGCTGTGCCTGCCTCTTGACCCTGCACCTGGAATAGGAAGCATTTCTGAGAATGCCACCTTGGAAGTTCTGGATTTCAACTTTCTACCTAAAAATCTAAATTTTATTTATTTATTTTATTTGCATTTCTTATATACCGCACTATTTGCGATCAGCGCGGTTTACATAGAACAAACAGTATCCGACAATATACAAAAGTCAGGTCATTACATTGAACAGGAACAAGTAACTTGGACAACAGGGTAAACTATATACCGTATTTTTCGGACCATAAGACGCACTTTTTCCTCACCAAAAAGTGGGAGGAAAAGTGCCTGCGTCTTATGGTGCGAATAGAAGAAGTTTTAGTTTTCCTCAGACTGTCTTTTTCCTATGTCTTGAGGTGCGCTCTCTACTGTTGGTAGCATGGGGCGGAGAAAACGGAAGCAGGCAGGCTTACCTTCTGGGCCTGATCTGCTGTGTCCCTCAAGTCAGTGAACTTTGAGAGAGTGCGGCTTTGTGGCTGACGCTGGAGCGGTGACGCTAGAGCGGCGGGGGCGGCAGGAGGAGCATCGTCCCTAAGCGTCCCGGGTATCTGGCTCTCTCCGGAGCAGCGTACCCCTCCACTGCAACCCGGAGGTTTTTCACTGGCTGGAACAGCGCTTCCTGAGGTTTGCCTGTGAGCACACATTTGAAGGAAGGAAGGTGTAGGGGGTGTTTCAGTGGCATTATCTCTTTCTCCTGGCGTGAAGGTGCAGCAGAAGGTAGTTGTGGGAGATGTGCCATCGGAGGGGAAGACTGCAGCTGTACTTGGTCAAGAGGAGGTCCTTTCGGATGTCGGCATGTTGGCGACACCTGCAGTGATCACAATGGAAATGCTGTGGGAAGGCTTGGCAGCACTGAACACCTCCGTAATGTTTTGGGGTCTGTGAGTACTGAGCTTTTGGTGGTTAAATTAACTTGTGCTAACCTCACTGGTGTCCAGGATGAACAAGTTGGGAGAATCTCCAGGTTGGAACAGGATGTTGGGCAGTTTAAGGACTTGGCTGCTGCTCACATTAAGGACAGAACTGTTTCTATCAGCAAAATTAGAATATCTGGAAAATCAGGTCCGTCGGTGTAACCTGCGGTTTCTGAATTTCCCTAGGTCTCCTTTGTTATCACCTATGGAGATGGTGAGGAAGTATTTTGGGGAAATTTGGTTCAGAATATTTTTTTCCTATTTTTCTCCTCTAAAAACCAGGTGCGTCTTATGGTCGGGTGCGTCTTATGGTGCGAAAAATACGGTACATATGCGATACATTGAGTAAGGTAAATTATATACATGTACAAATGAAATTATTAGGTATTGGTCATACTTGGGGGTGCTCTAATAATGATGGCTGGGGTTCAGGGGAGTAAGTGAGGTATTTGATAAAGAGAAAGTGTTTCAAGGCCTTCCTGAACTGGCTCAAGTTGGAGATTGCTCTGATGTATGGTGGTAGGGAGTTCCAGAGACTTGGGGCGCATAGTCTGAAGGCTCTATTCGATGTTGCTTTGGTGCATTTTGTCGTGTCTCTCGGTATAACTAGGATGTTGGCTGCTAAGGACCTCCTTAGCCTGTTGGGTGTGGGTAGATGGATGTTGTCACTTAGTGAAGAGGAGGAGAGCCCCTTGGTGGCCTTGAATGTCATCACTAAGATCTTGAAACTGATCCTGGCTTGAATGGGGAGCCAGTGAAGCTGCTTTAGGAGGGGTGTGATATGCTCTCTTCTCGGAGCTCCAAGGAGAATCCGCGCAGCACTATTCATGGTATGTTGTAGGGGGTTCAAGGTGGCCTGAGGGAGTCCTTGTAGGATGGCGTTTGCATAATCAAAATGTGGAATAATGAGGGCTTGATAGATGGTGCAGAAGTCACTTGGTTCGAGTAATGGGCGTAGGTGTCTGAGGGATCTGATCTTGAAGTAGATCGCTCTGACGGTGTTGGCTATGTGTTGCTTCATGTTGAGATTCTGATCCAGTGTGACAATGTGGTTTCCAGAACTTCCCTCTTGCACTTTCCTATGTTATTAGTATCAACATATAACAAGACAACTGGCTGCTCCCTAGTACTGTCTAAAATTTTATCTATTTTATCTGCATGAGTTCTGCCACCTTCACACCAGGCAGGCAAGATACCAAATGATCCTCAAGTCTACTATCCACCCAATTACAACAGTTATCTTAACTCTTCCTTCTTGGGCACATACCCCTGGAAACACATCCTAAGTGTGAAAGGATATCGCATTACCTGGAGGACAAGTTCTGGTTACATGATCACTTCTGGCCACACCAAAGTGATGTTCTTTCAGATGATGTTTTTCCTCCATGGCAGCACAGAGGCTGCCAGACTGGAGGTAGGACTTCTCTACTATGTTCCTGAAGGTTTCCTTTATATACCTCTCTGCTTCAGCTTCTCCAAATCTCTCTAATCTCCAGTGATCAAGTTTGTGTCTTGAGAGGTTGGAGTTCTTTTTCACCAGTGCACACATCCAACCTCTCATCAACTGAGAGATAACTGGCACTCGGTGCAGAAGACTAGATAGTCCCCATCTTACTGCTGCACTGCTATCTGTAGATTAGTATTGAGTTGTTTAGTAACTTAAAGTCGCTTAGGGAGCAGGGAGACCTCTGCTAATAGAAAGTTCCTTAGGTTTACTAGCTATATTGTATGCTACTGTGTTTGTTTCAAGATGAACTGATGAACCTAGAAATAATCTATTCCAAAGGGCTGAAAAAAGCCTATTAAACTTTGAGGTGAAAAAAAAGATCTCTCCTATTGCCTTAATTGCCTTAATAGCCCATAAATCAAAGATTGATCCTGGGGTGGGAATCAAGCACTAACAGTTTTATGTCTAAACTGCATCTTAACTGAATTTATAAATAAACTCTAATAGAAAGTGGGGAAAATGCTTAATATAAAGGACTTTAAATGATGATTCTTACTAAAATACCCAGGGTCAGGGTCAGTGGTACACCACCACAACCGATTTTGCCAGTAATTTGTCCTATGCACTCTGGCCTTTTCCTGGGTTTCCAGTAGTATTGTCCCATATATTGCTTTTTACTGGAGGCCAGGGCCAGCCCAACTATTAGGCAAACCAGGCAGTCTCTTAGGTTGTCAACGTTGGTGGGGGAGGAAGGGCAGTAAAGAGCAGGGCATTCAAAGCTAAACAATATATTTTGACAGCCAGGGGCTGTTAAGCTTAAGGTTTGCCTAGGGCAACAACAACTTAACCACCTCTGGGGCTGGCCCTGCTGGAGGCTCCAGCATTTTCAGCTAATGAAAATTCCCATACTATACCTTAAACTCCATCAAAATTCCAACATCCAAAGCAATATGTCTAAATTTCTAGCACAAGGTAAAATTAGACCTTATATGCTAACTGACGTTCCTCGAGTGACTTCAGTTTCACACCTGCAGGTAGTGTCACCTCACCGTCAGCTTGGAGACTGGGCATATCATGATTGATGACATCAGAATATACATACCAGTGGCAGTTCCCAGCAGAGCCAGTATCCTATTGACAAAGCAGACTCACGAAAGCAACAATTTAAGAAAACCAAATGCAACTATCTACAATGTAACCCCCCTCCCTCCCCACAGCAGAAATCACTCCCTTGCCTAAAAAAAAAGATTGCTTACCACATGTGAATGCTTCTGTTTTTGAACTTCTCTGATCACTCCCAACACCGTCGAGACATCTCCAAAAAAGGTCCCTTGTGGTAACTTACGTTCAGACCTTTTCACCACCAACTTGGCCCTGGCCAAGACTGTATGCTGATGTTCTTCAGGACCAGAGCGAGCTATTCTACAAAGGAAAAGAAAACCCCCAGAGTGGGATCGGGACTGGACTGGAGTCAGTCAAAGAACATCAGTTAGCAGGTAAAGCCTAATTTCACTTTCTTTATCATTCGTCCAGTTCCACACCTGTGGAATGTACCACAGCAGTACTAAACATGGGAAGGACCTGCAAGATCAGCCTGAAGAACCACCAATCCAAACCACGCATCCCCTGCTGCTTCCACACCCAGCCTATAATGTTTGACGAAAGTATGCAGAAACGATCAGGTCGCTACCCTGCAAATATCTCCAGGCGGAACTACCTGACTCAGCACATGACATGGCCTGCGCTCGGGTAGAATGCACCCTCAACCCAATAGGTACCTGTTTGTGATACAGCAAGTACGCCGAAGATATTGCCTCCTGCACCCATTGGGATACAGAGGCTTTTGAAGCTGCTGCACCTTTGCGCGCTCCTCCATACAAAATGAACAATGATCCGAACTTCTAAAAGACTCAGTTCTCTTAAAGTAACTCCATAAGACCCTACGGACATCCAAACAGTATAGAAAGGGATCCTTCTCCTTGCCCCCTGCACCCGAAAACACCGGGAGCGTTACAGTTTGGGTAATGTGAAACACTGACAGTACCTTCAGAAGAAAGGAAGGAACCAGCCTAAGAACCACTTTCTCCTTTGCCAAGATCAGAAAAGGATCCCTATATGGTAGCACCTGCAATTCCGATATTCTAGCTGAACAAATAACCATCAGAAACACAGTCTTCAACGTAAGATCTTTTAAAGTGCAAGAACCTAAAGGTTTAAACAGAGGTTCCGTTAGTACAGACAACACTAAATTGAGGTCCTAAGGAGGCACCATCATCCGCAGTGGCAGACACTCCTGCTTTACAACTCTGAGAAACCTGACCACATTTATTTATTTATTTAACAGTTTTTATATACCGTCTTTCTGCGATTCAAGACGGTTTACATAGAACAAAATAAGGCAGTATATTTCAACTGTTTACAATGGAACAACATAATAAGGATACATAGGCATAAATGTGAAACTTTATACAGTAATCAACTATTTACATAGGGATATATGGTTACAGCGAGGTTGTAGGAGTGAGTTTGATGAGCAGGAGAGATGGGGGGCATTCAGGTGTGCCACTAGAGAAATTCCTTGGCCCCTTCCCCAGCAGCACAAGTTTGCTACAACCTGCACCTGGAGGGTGCTACATGCTAAATCTTTGTCGAAACCTGTGTGCAAAAAAGCAAGCACCTCTGGCACAGTAGCGGACAGCGTGTGACAGTGGCTCCACACACGCCAGTCCTCAAAAACTCTCCACCCTCTAACACAGGGATTCTCAACCCTGTCCTCGGGACCCACCTAGCCAGTCGGGTTTTCAGGATAACCACAATGAATATTCATGGAGAGATTTGCATATAATGGAGGCAGTGTATGCAAATCTCTCTCATACATATTCATTGTGGTTATCCTGAAAACCCGACTGGCTAGGTGGGTCCCGAGGACAGGGTTGAGAACCCCTGCTCTAACATAAGCGAGCGAAGTAGAGCATCACTGGGCTGTCAACAATATGGAAATTACTGGAGCTGAATAGCCCCGTTTTGCAACCTCAATAGCCAAGCAGTAAGCGAGAATTGATCCACTTGCAGCATCAGAATCGGTCGAGACAACAGATCTCACTGAGCTGGCAGCTTCCATGGATGGCCTACCTTCAGGTGCAACAGATTGGCATACCACAGGTGCCGAAGCCAATCGGGAACTATCAGCAGTACGAGGCCCAAATGTGCTCTTATCCTCTGGACCACTCACACTATGAGTGTCCATGGAGGAGACACATAGAGCAGCCCTTCCGTCGGCCACTTCTGCACCAATGCGTCGAGCCCTTCTGGCATTGGCTCTCTTCGTCTGCTGAAAAATCATGCCACCTTCACTTATTTGCATGTTGCCATAAGGTCCAAAATCGTTTGACCCCACCTCCTGATGAGGCGAGCAAAAACCGTGTTGTTGAACATCCATTCCCCCGGGTCGATTTGTACCCGGCTGAGACAGTCAGCTGCCACATTGTCCTTTCCTGCCACATGTGCCACCGATAGTCTGAAGAGTCTCCTCTGCCCAGTCTAATAGCAGTGCTGCTTCTTCCTCTAAGTTCACACTGCTCATTCTGCCCTGTTGATTGATACAAGCCACTGTTGTGGCATTGTCTGAGAACACTCACACTGTCTTACCTTGAAGTTGAGAGCGGAACTGCTGCAACCCTAGGAACACTGTTCTCAATTCGAGACAGTTGATTGACCAAGTTGACTCCTGAGGAGTCCAACGCCCCTGTGTGATGTGGCCATCACAATGAGCTCTCCATCCCGTAAGACTGGCATCTGTCATTAGGGGAATCCAGTTGGGACTCTCCAGAGGCATGCCCATCTGAAGGTGGCCGCCCCGGAGCCACCACTGGAGAGAGCTCCGTATGCTTACCAGACAGGGCAGGGGAAGTGACAGCTGCTGACGCTGCACCGACCATTTGCACAACAAGCTCCTTTGCAACAAGCTCCTTTGCAACAGGCGCATATGAGCCCTTACCCACGGTATGAGCTCTATGGTCTCTGTCAGGCACCCCAACACCTGAAGGTAGTGCCATGCCGTTGGAGCCTTCATGGTTTGAAATCTTCAGATCTGTCCTTGCAGTGTCCTTACTCGAGCCTCTGGCAAGGACACGCACCCGGCCTTTGTCTTAAACCTGGCCGAAAACTCACCTCTTCGCTGCTGATTTGGATCTTGACTCACGTGATCTCCTTTTCTTTTCCTTTCCCCCTTGTTTTATCCCTGCCTACACCTTCTGTGTTGTCTGTCTTGACTAGATTGTAAGCTCTGATGAGCAGGGACTGTCTCTTACATGTCTGTGCAGCGCACCCGGCCTTTGTCTTAAACCTGGCCGAAAACTCACCTCTTCGCTGCTGATTTGGATCTTGACTCATGTGATCTCCTTTTCTTTTCCTTTCCCCCTTGTTTTATCCCTGCCTACACCTTCTGTGTTGTCTGTCTTGACTAGATTGTAAGCTCTGATGAGCAGGGACTGTCTCTTACATGTCTGTGCAGCGCTGCGTATGACTTGTAACGCTATACAAATGCTCAGTAGTAGTAGTAGCAGCAGCAGCAGCAGGTATACCAAGTCCTGCGAGAGTCTGAGCTGACTCTTTTTGAAATTTATTATCCATATGAGACTCTACAAGTATGTGATCACCCTCACCCGTGACCTGTTGACGTTCTTCCTCCAATTTTGCCTGAATGAGCCAATGGTCCAGGTAAGGATACACGAGAATCCCTTCCTACCATAGTCCAGCTGTGTCCACCACCATCATCTTTGTGAACATGTGGGGTGTGGTCACCAGTCTGAATGGGAGCACCTGAAATTGGAAGTGCCCCATAGGCACTGCGAACTGAAGGAATTGCTGGTGTTCCGCCTGAATCAGTATGTGCAAGTAGGCTTCTGTCAGGTCAAAGGAAGTCACGAATTCTCCCTCTCTGACTGCCACAATCACCCACCAGAGTGTCTCCATGTGGAATAGAGTTGTTCTGAGACACCAATTGATGTGTTACAGATCTGGAATGGGTCAGAAGAAACCCTCTTTCTTTGGAACGATGAAATAAATCGAGTACCAACCATAACTGTACTGGCCATTTGGCACCCATGTGACTGCATGAAGGTCCAGAAGCCTTTTTAATGTCCCCTGCATGGCCTCTCGCTTCTGAGGAGCCTTGCACGGGGAGAAGACAAAGGCATCCACGAGAGGGCACTTTAACTCCCCCAGTCAGCTTAGAACGTGATGCGCCTGCACTCTTGACGCAACGCTCAGCTGCCGGTAGAGCTTTGGCAGCATTGGGAGTGCTCAGAAGAGGAAGTGTGCTGATAGCCACGGTGTTGAATATCCAGTTTAGGGGTCGGTGGGGAGGGCTGTGCGCCCGTTGGCGCATAGCCCTTCCAAACTACGGACAACTGAATATCAGACACAAAATGTTTTCTCTGATTAGTATTAAATGTGCTACATTGTGGCTTCATTGCATGTCCCCTAGTCTTTCTAAAAGGAATAAACAACTGATCTATGTTTAGCCCAAACAGTCATTATTTTATAGACCTCTATCATATCTCCCCTCAACCGACTCTTTTCCAGGCTGAAGAGTCCTAACATTGTAAGCCTTTCCTCATAGAAGTATCCTTCCATCCCCTTTATCATTTTGGTTGCTCTTCTCTATACATTTTCTAATTTCTTTAAATCCTTTTGCACACAATATTCAAGATGCGATCACACCATGGAACGATACAGAGAAATTATAATATTATTCTGCAGTCCTTTTGTTATGAATTCTAGCATTCTATTTGCCTTCTTGGCCACTACTGCACACTGGGCAGAGGGTTTCAACATACTATCTACGATGACACTCAGATCTTTTTCCCGAGTGGAGGTTCCTAATGAGGAACCTTACATTGTGTAACTATAGTTTGGGTATTCATTCATAAGTGCATAAATTTGCACTTGTCCACATTAAATTTCATTATGCCATTTGGACACCCAGTCTCCCAATTTTTCAAGGTTCTCTTGCCAGTTTTCACAATGCTCTTGTGTTTTAACAACTTTGAATAATTTTTTTTCATCTGGAAATTTCAGTCCCAGCACAGATCCCTTTGTGCTCCACTATTCACCTTTCTCCATTGAGAAAATTGGCCATTTAGGTCTACTCTCTTTTTTCTATCTTTTAACCTGTTCCCAATCCACAATAGTACACTGCCTCCTAATCCATGACTTTTTAATTTCCTCAAGAATTTCTTATGAGGGATCTTGTCAAAGAATTTTTGAAAATCCAGATACACTATATCAACTGGCTGACCTTTTTATCTACCTGTTTATTCACACTGTAAAAAAAAAAAGCAGATTAGTGAGACAAGACTTTCCTTGGCTAATCCCTGTTGGCTTTGTCCCATTAAATCATAACTATCTATATCAGGGATCTCCAACTCCAGTCCTGGAGGGTTACAACCCAGTAAGATTTTCAGAATATCCCAAATGAATATGTATGAGATAAAAATTTGACTACAGTGGGGGCAGTGCATGTAAATATATCTCATGCATATTTATTAGGGACATCCTGAAAACCTGACTGGATTGCAGCCCTCCAGGACTGGAGTTGGAGACCCCTGGTCTATATGTTCAGTAATTTTTTTCTTTAAAATGGTTTCTACCATTTTGCCCGCTACTGATGTCAGGCTCACTTATCAGTGGTTTCCCAGATCACCCCTGGAACCCTTTTAAAAAATTGACGTTACATTGGCCACTCTCTAATCCTCAGGTACTACAACTGATTTTAATGATAGTTCTCAGATTAGTAATAGTAGATCTGCAATCACACCCTGGGATGTATACCATCCGGTCCAGGTGATTTACTATTCTTTAGTTTATCAATTTGCTGTATTACATCTTCCTGGTTTATCAAGATTCGTTTCAATTTTTCCAGTACATCACCTTTAAATATCATTTCTGGCATAAGTAACTTCCCTATGTCTTCTTCGGTAAACACTGAAGCAAAGAATTCAGTCAATCTCTCCTCTATAACCTTGTCCTCCCTTCCTGCCTCTTTTACCCCTCAATCATCTGATGGTCCAACTGACTCTCATTGGTTTTTTTGAACATAAGAATAAAAGAAATGCCATATTGGGTCGGACCAAGGTCCATTAAACCCAGTATCCTGTTTCCAGCAGTGGCCAATCCAGGTCCCAAGTACCTTCCAGGTTCCCAAAAAGACATCGGGCCTTGGTGCCTTACAACACTGTGCCATTAGAATACCCCGCTGAACTTCTGCTGTAATCGGCGTTGCTAGGGCCTCTGCCTACTGTTCCGTAAGACACAGCATTTGAGTGTCCTGAGAAATGTGGTCAACCTTGTGGGCAATACCTCCTCCCCTGTGTACAATTTTTTATAGAAGGCTTGAAACACCTGTGTTATTTTGGCCGAGTCCCTCTGCAGGAACCCTGACTCGTTCCTTACAACTGTTATCAACTGTGGCCTTCTCTTGCCAATTAGGCAGCGCGTCAATAGTTTTCCTATTTTGTCTCTGTATCGATATAGCTGATATATATAGAACATCATGGACTTCTTTGCCCGCTGGTGCAATGTTTCATTCAAAGCGGTCTGTACTTGCATGAGCTTTACCTTTGCATCTGCTGATGGTGGTTTGCATATCGTCTACATGCAATAACTGTCTGCCTTTCCAGCCTTACCACTCGAGCTCTGAATAACCACTTTTGGCGGGCCATATATGCAATAATATCCCCCCTGAGGACAGCTTTCACCGTCTCCCAAAAGAGTTCCGGCGTCCCCTCATGTTGTGCATTATTCAAGGTATAAGTCTGCCACTTTTCCCTTAGGTAGGCCCTAAATTGGTCATCCCTACAAACCTCAATCGGAAACTGCCAAACCCATGTTTCTAGTCTCTGCGTTCCCCATGTCAAATCCACCCACACTGGGGTATGGTCAGAGACCTCCTCGGAGCCTATCTGCGCATCCTCCACCTGTGCAAACACCTGTTCCTATATCAGCACATAGTCAATATGGGCACTGGACCCATGAGCCCTGGATCAATGAATATTGTCTTGCTCCATGGGGTGCAGCAACCTCCATGAATCTAGTATGCCCATCCGATTTTTAAGCCTATTCAGGATTCGCGTGGTAGCCCCTGATCCCCCTCCTCCTGATGTGTCGAGTTCCTGATCTAATATCCCATTTAAGTCTCCCCCGCCCACCAGGGGGTCGTCCAGAAGCTGATCTATTATTGCAGTCACTCCTGCATAGAAGGAGGTATCTGCGCTATTTGGGCCATAGAGATTACATAAAATAACTTGTTTGCCCTCTAAGTCCCCATGAAGAATATGGTAATGTCCTGTCAAGTCTGACCGTTCTTCTATTTTTGTGAAGCCAACATTCCGGTTTATAAGAGTGACCACTCCTCCTCTCTTCCCTTGCGCTGGACTAACAAAAACCTGTCCTACCCAATCCCTACACAGTTTTGCATGCTCCACCGCACTCTGATGTGTTTCTTGAATAAAAGCAATATCACATTTAAGCCTGGCTAAGGCCCGAAGCACTTTATATCTTTTAACAGGAGTTACCAGACCGCAGACATTCCAGGATATGACCCTCAGAGACTCTCACCCCGCAGTGGGCTCCGTCACATCTCACTATATTCCTTCATCCTGGGAAGGTCCCCCCAGCCTGGGACCCCCCCCCCCCCTCTGACTTGTCCCTTAAAAATTGACCCTCTACTCAGCTTTCTCATGATTTGTAAAAGATCACTGCCCTGTGGTCCTCTCCCCCCTCCACTTACTCCTACCCCTAATGACCTCCCCCCCAACCCATACCCCCCCCTACAAGTGGATAGATGAGTCACGTTTTAGATGTGTTGGGTCTTCCCTCTCTCCCCTTGCCCTTACCCCGGATTTTAAGCTCAAAATACCTTTATATAATCTAGATTATGTTCCCAATTACCAACTCCTTTTGGCCCCTACAATCCTCACATCTCACCCTCTTTCACCCCCACCCCCTCGTCACCACCTCCAACCGCCGGACCTTTATCCTTCTCTAGTTAGCAAGGAGCCTCAATATTCTCTCCTCTCCCCTTAGCCTCTTGTGCCTCCACCTCATTCCTTCCCCTCCCACACTACCTCCCTGTCTCTCCCTCTGACACCATCCCCTCCCCTTCCCCCCCCCAACAGCCACAAATACAGCATCTGTTAGAACATAATAACATAGTAAATGACGGCAGATAAAGACCAGCATGGTCCATCTACTCTGCCCAAAAAGGTGGCAAGAATAGGTGCACCTAACGCCCTGAGTCTTTGTTAAAGGGTGAACCCACCGCTCCATGTAGGGCACCCCTGTTTGTTGAGAAATTAGATAGTTAAGTTTATTATAATTTTATCCTGTTGCTGTAAAGGGATCCACTGTGTCTGTCCCATGCCATTTTGAATTCTGTCACTGTGTTTGCCCTCACCACTTCCATCGGGAGGGCATTCCAAGCATCCGCCACCTTTTCAGTGAAAAAGTATTTCCTGACATTGCCTTTCAATTTACCCCCTTGCAGCTTCATGTTATGCCCTCTAGTTTTACAGCTTCCCTGTCTTTGGGTTTGTTTGTTCATTAATACTCTTTAAGTATTTATAGGTCTGAATCATATCTCTTCTATTCCTCCTCTCCTCCAGAGTGTACATATTTAGGTCTTCAAGTCTCTTCTCATAAGGCTTCTGACGCAGGCTCCAAATCATTTTGGTCACCTTCCTCTGAACCATTTCCAGTCTTTTTACATCCTTTGCGAGATATGGTCTCCAAAACTGAACACTGTATTCCAAGTGAGGCCTCATCAGTGACTTATACAGTGGCATTAGTACCTCTTCCTTTCTGCTGGTAATTCCTCTCTGTATGCAACCCAACATCCTCCTGGCTTTTGCCACTGCCTTGTTGCACTGTTTTGCCACCTTGAGATCCTCAGAAATAATCACATCAAGGTCCTTCTCCTGGTCTGTGCACACCAACCTCTCTCCCCCTATCGCGTACATTTCCCTTGGATTTCTGCTTCCCAAGTGCATGACACTGCACTTCTTCGCATTAAATCTTAACTGCCAAGCATTAGACCATTCATCCAGCTTTTGTAAATCTTTCCTCATGTTATCCACTCCCTCAGGGGAGTCCACTCTGTTGCAAATTTTTGTGTCATCTGCAAAAAGACAGACTTTTCTATTCAGTCCTTCAGCAATATCACTCACAAATACATTGAACAGTGCCAGTCCCAGGACTGAACTCTGGGGCACCCCGCTAATCACCCTCCTTTCATCCGAGTGAGCTCCATTTACCATCACCTTCTGACGTCTGTCAGTCAACCAATTTCTGATCCAGTTCACCACCTTGGGACCCATCCCCAAACTATTGAGTTTATTGATAAGACTCCTATAAGGAATAGTATCAAAGGCTTTGCTGTAATCCAGGTAGATGACATCCATTGCATGCCCCTGATCTAGTTCTCTGGTCACCCAGTCAAAGAACTCAATCAGATTTGTTTGGCAAGACCATAGGCTCACAGGCCTGTAGTTTGTCACTTCTTCCCTGTCATCACTTTTGAGAAGAGGTACCACATCAGCCCTTCTCCAGTCCTGAGGAACTTCTCCTCTTTCCAAGGATCTGTTAAAACATCCTTTAACGGCCCTGCAAGAACCTCTCTGAGCTCTTTCAGTATCCTGGGATGTATGCCATCCAGTCCCATGGCCTTGTCCACGTTCAGTTTTGCAAATTGTTCTAACACATCATCTTCTGTGAATGGTGTGGTATCTACTTCATTCCCATTTTTATATTTGGGAGTCACAGGTGGTCCTTCTCCAGGATTTTCTTTAGTAAAAACAGAGCAGAAGTATTTGTTTAGCAATTTCGCTTTTTCAACATCACTTTCCAAGAGTCCGTTCCCTGCACTTCTGAGTCCTGCAATTCCACCTCTGATTTTCCACCTCTCCCGAATATACCTGAAGAAAGTTTTGTCGCCACACTTCACATCTTTAGCTATCTTTTCTTCTGCCTTTGATTTTGCTTTCCTTATTTCTCTGTCTCTTTTAGTTCGATCCTGAATTCCTTTCTGTGTTCCTCTGTTTGCAAGCTTTTGAATTTTGTGAAAGCTGTGTTTTTTGCCCTGATTTGAGCAGCCACTTCTTTGGAGAACCAATTAGGTTTTTTCTCCTCTTATTTTTATTTACTTTCCTTACATATTTATCTGTTGCCCCTTTTATTGCCACCTTTGGTTTAGCCTATTGCAATTCTGCTTCCCTTATCTCCTCCAATCCGGCCAACTCCTCCTTCAAGTACTTGGCCATTTTACTGGTCAGTGTTTTTGAAGCATAGGACTTTGAGCTTGCTATGATTGGACTGCACCTTGGCTTTTATCTCAAACCACACCATGTGATGATCGCTGCTGCTCACAGGGGCACCCACCCGGACATTCAACACCCTATCTCCATTGGTGAGCACTAAATCCAGCATTGAGCTTTCCCTGGTTGATTCCATCACCATTTGTCTAAGTAACGCATCTTGAAAAGCATCCACAATTTTTTTACTTCTTTCCAGGTTTGCAGAAGGAGTACTCTAATCCACATCGGGTAAATTAAAGTCACCCAATATGATCACTTCCCCCTTTGTGGCTATCTTTGCAATATCTATAATCAATTCGTTATCCATTTCTTTGATTTGAGTCTGAGGTCTGTAGACTACACCAGTATGGATGACAGTGCCATCACCTCATTCCAACACAATCTAGAGTGCTTCTTCTTTTCCCCATTCATCCTGCATTTCAGTAGCTTTAATATTGCTTTTGAAATATAAGGCTAGTCTCCTCCTTTTCTACTTTCTCTGTCTTTTTTGAATAGATTATAGCCAGCTATGGCTATATCCCATTCATTTGATTCATTGAACCATGTTTCTGTAATGGCCACAATGTCTAAGTCCATTTCCACCATTAGGGCTTCCATGTCAGGAACTTTGTTGTCTAATCTTCGAGCATTTATGCTCATTGCTTTCCAGCATTTAACTGGTTTGCATGTATTTTGCATTGATTTTTTTCTACCCACCTCTTCCCACTTGTTGTTGATGTGTGGTTTAAAAGTGTGGCTGTTTCTGATTTTATTCTGCTTTTGCTGGGAGTGATGTCCTGAACTTGTCCTTCCACATCCGTCACCGCCTTTCTCTAGTTTAAATGCCTGTCCACATACTGCCTGAATTTTTCACTTAGGATTCTTTTTCCAGCAACAGAGAGATGTAGTCCATCAGCACAGTATAGTCTCTTTCCCCATCTGTTTCCCCAGTTGCCTATAAATCTGAATCCTTCTTGCTTGCACCAGGTCTGGAGCCATGTATTAAAGCTGTTTATGCAATGCAGCCTTTCTGCCCCCTTACCAAGAACAGGTAGAACCTCTGAGAATGCTACAGTGTTAACAATGGGCTTGAGTTTCTCTCCCAGAGTCTAAAAGTCCCTTTGAACTGCAGAAGCACTGTTTCTAGCCAGGTCATTTGTACCCAAATGGGTGACAACATCAATTTTGGAGTGCTCACTTTCTGCGCTAAGACTTCAAACATTCTTTACACAAAAACTACCATCTGCATTCACCTCCTGAACAATACTGTCTTATAACCTAAGGTTCTCTTGTGTCTGATATTTACAATACTGAAGCCTCAATGTTCAGTCCGGTCCAGTCCGTTCTCAAGACAAATACAGGGAGAAAGAAAAAAAAGGGGGGGGGGGAAGAAATTCGGGAGCCAGAGAAAAAGGGTCACAGGAGTCATGAGGGAGTCCACCTCCCTCATTATGGGGACCCCTCTCTGCTCCCCTCCCTCCACAATTCCTATGCCTTTCCAACTGACATTATTGAAGAAAAAAACCATGGAGGATGAGTCTGATTTATATGTCTTTAGTTCCTTGTCTTAGGCTCGTGTCTTCATCCTTCCTTAGTGTTGGATTGGGCTCCCACCAGCGAGTCCACATATGGCCGAGCCTGTTCTGCCGAGTCAATTACCTTAGTCACACCATTTGCCATAATCCGCAAGTAAGCAGGATATAATACCAGAAATTTGATTTTGGCTTCTATTAGCTGCTGGCATATCCCCGCATATGCTCTTCTCTTTTGACTGATCATTGGGGAATAGTCCTGAAAGATTTGAATCCCATTGCCAGCATGATGCAGCACCCCTTTGGCTCGTGCCACCCGCAGAATATCTTCTTTTTGTGCAAAGTTAAGAAAGCGCGCCAATACCAGTCATGGTCTTTGTTCTTGTGCTCTGATTAGGCCTACTAGGTGCATCCTCTCAATGATGATAGCACTTCCAGGGCTTCTAATGCTTACTGTAGTTTGCAAAAGAGTTTCTAGGAAGCCCCGAAGCTCCAAATCCTTCACAGACTCTGGCACGCCCACAAATCGTAGATTATTCCTCCTGCTGCGGTTCTCAAGATCATCTATCTTAGCGGCCTGCTGATCTATTATCGCTGCCAGCCGTTTTAGCTCCATCACCATCTCTTGCTGTGTGTCTTCCTGTTGGGAAATCCTTTGCTCTGCCTGTTGCAGCCTAGTCCCAAACACTGTAAAGGTATGCACCAAGGTATCCAGTTTGCCATTTAAGTCATCCAGCCTGGATCCCAAGGCCCCGACCATGGCTGCAGTTACCTCCTCCACAAATGTCTGCCAGGGAGAGGCCGATGACACTAGTGCCTCCGCCATCTTAACTGCCCCCTCAGAGTTCCTTTCTCACTCCTTTTTTGCGGTTTTCATTGGCATTAAAGGTTTTTGCTCAGCCCGGTCATGCGTGGTGGGAACTTATTAAACTTGGCTCACACTCTGTCGTTTATACTTTTGGAGGTATAGCAATAAAGTTGCCTTTAGAGAGAACAGGACCCGGGAAAGATCTCACAGTACGTCCGATCTCCCACAGCACATCACATGACCCCTGCTGCTATATACTTTTTAAGAAATGGCGACCAGAATTGTACACAATATTCAAAATTTGGTCGCACAATGGAACAATACAGAGGCATTATAATATCCTTGGTTTTATTTTCCATTCCTTTCCTTATGATTCCCAGCATTCAATTTGCTTTCTAAGTCGCCATTGCACATTGGCCAGAGGGTTTCAATGTATTATCCACAATGACATCTAAATCTTTTTCCTGGGTGGTGGTTCCTAATGTGGAACCTTGCATTATGTAACTGTGGTTTGGGTTGTTCTTTCCTAGATGCATAACTTTGCACTTGCCCACATGAAATCTCATCTGCCATTTGGACGTCCAGTCTTCCAGTTTATCAAGGTTGTCTTGCAATTTTTTGCAATCCTCCTGCGTTTTAACAGTTTTGAATAATTTTATGTCTTCTGCAAATCTGATCACCTCACTCATTATTCCCATTTCCAGGTCATTTATGAATACTTTAAAAAGCAATGTGCCCATCGCAGATCCCTGGGGTACTTCTCTATTCACCATTCTCCATTGAGAAAATTGGCCATTTAGCCCTATTCTCTGCTTTCTATCTTTGAACGAGTTCCTGATCTACAATAGTACACTGCCTCCAATCCCATGACTTTTTAATTTGGTCACGAGTCTTTCATGAGGGACCTTGTCAAAGGCTTTCTGGAAATCCAGATACACCATATCAACTGGCTCATCTTTGCCTACCTGTTTATTCATACTTTCAAAAGAATATAGGGCCTGATATTGAGTTGTGCAGGCGGAAGTGAATATCTGGGTTAGCCCGGATGCCCCGGCAGCCGCAGAGGCTACACAGGACCTCTCAACCTTCACATTGGTGCAGCGGCAGGAGATGAAGCCAGTCACAGAAGTGCTGAACAAAGAGGGGATACACTACTTCTGGTCCTTTCCCTTTCACATGAATTTTACATTGGAGGGCAAAAAGATTTCGGCAAAAGATCACACTGAGGCTTGGAGAGTGTTGCGGTTGGCAGGGCTTTTGGAGGAAAACATGGCCCCAGCGGTGGCCTCCATCTCTGCACTTCAAAGCACTAAATGGAAGCAAGTGGGAAAGCCTTCCACCTGAAAGATACTCAGCATGGGCATAACTTGGGAGAAGCGGTGTGCTGGTAAATGAGGAGACTTCGGGTTAATAGTGGATTGGTTGCCTAAAACATTAATGAGGATGGGATGTGATGTGTAGGTGAGCAGCCCCTCCTAGAGGGTAAATGCTTAAACTGGGAGCATTAAGCACTTAGTCTGCAATCTTCTCATGCCAGATTGTTACTTGTTAGCAGTTGCTTATGCTTAGTAAGGGAAGTACATGCCTCAAACACCTGTGATTCAAGCTCATGCAAAGTTTTATGTATTTGGGCCACTCTCGCCACCTGCTCTTCTCCCATCATCAACTCTTCCAGTCACAAGCAAACTTCCCCTCGTAATGAATTCACTGGTAAACTACCAATATAGCTCCGAATCTGGGCATATGGGAACACATCCATTCCGGTCAATGGATATTGCTCACTTAATTTATTTATTTATTTATTTATTTAGTATACATTTGTATACCGCTACTTCCAGCGATCAGCAGCGGTTTGATTACAGATTGGAAATTGTCAAATCATGACAGGAAATTTTTGAGGTATAAACACATTGATTAGACAGGAAAGCACAGCACACAGAGAACTATTTTACAGGGAACATGGGCTATGGAGGGTTAAGTGGCTTGCCCAAGACCACAAGGAGCACCTGTGGGACTAGAAACCCCAGTCCTTCCGGCCCAAGGTTGCTGTCCTCTAGTGGGATTTGAACCCCCGACCTTCCGGCCCGAAGTACCTTGCCCCAACCACTAGGCCACTCCTCCACTCTGTCCCCTCTCCCGTTGTCAAAAGTTCTATAATAATTATTCCCATCTGTTCCCATCGCATAAAATTCTTATCCATCATTCCTGGCAAAAAATCTTTATTCCCCCGCACTGGAAGGAAAGATGAACAAAAGCTGAGCCACCCATCTTATCGCATAAATATCTCCAAGCTCTCCTGACCGGGACCAGCAACACTTCCCTTGTCACATGGTCTGTGCCCTTCACAGACTTCATATGCAATATATACCTTACATGTAAGGGTTTAACCAAAGCCCCAATCATAGCTATCGAGGTTTAATCCCCCGATTCCCAGATCCAATCTTGAATATGTCTGAGAAGACACACCATATTATTTTATTTATTTATTTATTTATTTTCTCTTATATACCGCGCTATTCTGCATCAGTGCGGTTTACATTGAACAAACTGAAATTACATTGAACAGGGCATTATAACTTGGAGATAACTATTTTACAGGGAACATGGGCTATGCAAGGTTAAGTGGCTTGCCCAAGACCACAAGGAGCACCTGTGGGACTAGAAACCCCAGTCCTTCCGGCCGAAGGTTGCTGTCCTCTAGTGGGATTTGAACCCCCAACTTTCCGGCCTGAAGTGGGATTTGAACCCCCGACTTTCCGGCCTGAAGTACCTTGCCCCAACCACTAGGCCACTCCTCCACTCTGGAAGACCCATTCCCCCACAAGTCCAGGGCCTCCTCAGTACAGCCAGGCGAACTCCAGGTCGCCAGCCTCTCCAAAGCAAAAGATTTATCTGCTTTTCCATCTTGAGAATATCTTTTCGCTTCAACAATAATGGGAGTGTCTGGAGCGTATATAACCACTTGGGAAACAGAGTCATTTTAAATAAAGCAATCCTACCTCCCATTGACAATGGTAAGTCTCTCCATTTCTGCACTTTATCTGTCAACTCTTTCAATAGATTCGTTACATTGATTTGATAAAGTTCCATCAGATTAGCTGGCAAGTATATCCCCAAGTATTTGAATCTTCCCCCAGCCCACTTTAACGGAAAGGTACCCTGCCACATTTGAAATATTTGTGGATCCAGCGGGAGAGCCTCAGACTTATCTAAATTCAATCTTAATCCTGATGGCTTACCTTATTCCTGAAAAAGCTTCAACATGGCTGGCAGCCCCTCTCGTGGATCCTCAATATGAATTAAAAGATCATCAGCAAATGCAGCCACCCTAAATTCGGTCCCTCCTACTGGAATACCCCGGAAATCTGTTGAAGTTCTAATCTTACATAATAAGGGTTCCAACCTCAACACAAATAATAGTGGTGATAGAGGACATCCCTGTCCGGGTTCCCTTTTGAATCTTGAACTCCGAGGACATATTACCGTTAACCATAATAGCTCCTCTGGGATCAGCATATAGAAACCTTACCACATCCACAAAAACCCTTTGAACCCCATTACCTCCAGCACTTGGTACATAAACATCCAGTCTACTCTATCGAACGCCTTCTCTGCATCAAAGCTTTATTAACATGGATGATCTTCTTTCTTTCCGACTAGCACACATAGAGGCCAAAATTCGATGTAGACTGTACACCGCATGTCTCCCTCTCACGAATCCTACCTGGTCTCCATCTATTAAGGCCGGTAAAAACTCAGTCAGCCGGTCCGCCATTATCTTCACCAAGATTTTTATATCCACATTCAGGAGGGAAATTGGTCTATAAGAACTCAGGAGGAGTGGATCCCTACCTGACTTAAGTAAAACCATAACTACCACTTTATTCACTTCATATGGAAACTTTCCCTTTTGGATCAAATCCCCAAAGTACTCCATTAAAGGAATCGCCACCTTTTCCCCCATTATTTTATAGAATTCCCCCCGTGGTCCATCTATTCCTGGAGTCCGCCCTCTCTTTAGGTTTTTAATCCCATTTTGCACCTCTTGCGGGGATATTGGTTCAAGCCCTCAAACATCAACTGTTTCTACAATATTACCCTGACAGCATTCCCGACAATTACAATGCCCCCACCTCACCTCCCTGCCTAACCCGTCCCTCAGATCATCTTCCTGTAGATAATGGCTAACCACTATCTCTCCCACTGATCTCCTTGACCATCTAGCCAACCCTCTAGGCAAAGGTTATATTTTTATTTATCTGTAAGAGCATTATAATTTGTTTATAATATGTACATAGTCTCTCCCTCGTTTTTACTCCATGTTTACATTCCCTGTTCAATGTAAAAAAACTTGATGTAACTGCTTACATTCTTGTATGTTCTGTTTCAAATGTAAACCGCACTGATTATAATAGCGCGGTATATAAGAAATAAAAATAAATAAATAAATAAATAAATAAATTTAGAACCTGCAATTGTTCAGTGGTCACCTTCGGTAATGTACATCCCTGCAAGAAGTCCCTTCCTCCCCCAGTTTCCTCTCCTTCCACTCCATATAACTGTTGAAAATAATCGCAAAACACCTGCTGAATTTCCACCGCCTCCAACCTTAATGTGCCATCCCTATGTCTAATTATGCCTACTTGTCTGGGTCCCCCATCAGATTGCACCAGGGAAGACAATAACTTACCAGCCCAGTTCCCATGTTGATATAGCTGGTATCTATAATACATCAGCAATTTTTTTACCCTTTGATGTATTTATTTATTTATTTTATTTATTTATTTAACTGTATTTATATCCCGCTTTTCACCGGGTCAAAGCGGTGGAACACATAACAAAGGGGGGGGGCATCACCAGGGGCTCAACAATGATGATTTTGGGTGAACATAGAGACTGACAAGATAGCATAGTTCTTGGTCCAGAGTTCTTGGAATAGATGGGGGATTCTTATTCAGAGATGTTCTTGGAATAGGATGGTTTTTAGCTGCTTTTTGAATGATGGTAGATCACCGTTGTTCCTGATGTGGTTTGGTAGAGAGTTCCAGAGGGATGGAGCATAGAGTTCAAAGGCCCTGTTGCAGGTCCTTTGTGTTGTCTTGGTTCTTTTGTGGGAGATGGCAATGGAGCTGTTGGAGGATTGTCTGGTTGTTTTGCTGTGGGTCGGACGAGGCAGTAGGGCGCGGAGTGGGGTGGCTTGTGGTTGGTGGATGGTTTTGTGGGTGAGTAGAAGAGTTTTGTACTGATTCTTGCTTCGATGGGGAGAATATGAAGGTCTCTCAGAATTGGGGTGATGTGATCCCGTTTCTTTGCATTGTGAATTATTCTCGCCGTGGTGTTTAGAGCAGTTCGGAGGGGATTGGTCTGTGTGGCAGGTAGGCCATGGTAGATTATGTTGCAGTAGTCCAGATGAGGGAGTGTCAGAGCCTGCATTACTTTCCTGAAGTCCTGCGGCTCAAGGAGGGGTCGGAGACGTTGTACCGTTTTTGCTTTGTGGAATACAGTTCTTGTGGTCTTGTTGATTTGTTGCTTAAGGGTTAGGGCTTGGTCGATGATAATGCCGAGATATCTTATGTGGGGTTGTATTTGGATTTGCGTGGTTCCCATGGTGAGGTGAGTGGGTGGTTTGAAGTCTGGGTCTTTCGTCACTATAAGAGCTTCGGTCTTCTTTATGTTAATGGATAAGTTGTTCTCTTGTAGCCAGTTGGACACGTCGGCAAAGCAGGCTGATAGTTGGTCGCTTGTTGGGTCCGTGGTTGTAATTGGGGCGTAGAGCATTATGTCGTCGGCGTATATGTGGAAGTTGACATTGTGGGTGCATATGACTGAGCAGAGTGGACGAAGGTAGATGTTGAAAAGCATGGCTGACAATGTGGATCCTTGGGGTACCCCTTGATGTTGCTGGAAGGGGGGGGAGGTGGAAGTTTTGGTGCGGATCAGTTGCTGTCGGTTGGTTAGATAGGATCTGAACCATTGGAGTACAGTGTCTTTGATTCCGATTGTTTGGAGTCTGTGGATGAGGGTGTTATGGGAGATGGTGTCGAAGGCCGCTGATATATCCAGGAAAATTAGGATGTATCCAGAATGTTTCTCTTGGGTTCCTATGATGAGAGTGTTCATCAGTGTGACCATGAGGGTCTCGACCCCATGTAGTGGTCGGAATCCGTGTTGCTGCGGGTCTAGTATGTTGTTGCTGTCCAGGTGTTCTTGAAGCTGACGCTGGACTATCTTCTCGATTATTTTTGCTGTGAGCGGGAGGCTCGCTACTGGTCTGTAGGAGGTGGGGCCTAGGGGGTCTAGGTTGTGCTTTTTTAGTGTTGGTCGGATGATTGTGGTCTTGAGGGTGTCTGGCATGTGTCCCTGTGTAAAGGACTCATTAATGATGTGGGTTAATGGTGCACTTAGATCTTCTTTGGTTTTCTTTATCCAGTCGGTAGGGCAGGGGTCCAGCGGGGAGGTGGTGGTGTTCAAGCAGGAGATGGTGGAAGATACTTCTTCTTTTGAGGTTGTGTTGAATGTATTCCATTCTCTGTTCAAAATGGGGTATGAGTTTGTTTTGGTAGTTATTTCGGCGCTTTGATGTGAGTTTTGTGGTTGTTGAAGCTGTTTGTATTGACGGGCGAGAAGGACAGGGGGGATATATGGCAGCTGGTCAGAGTCACTGGGTGCCTTTGTTAGATTTTTGACAATTTGGAAGAGCTCCCGAGGTTTGTTTATGGCTGATGTGATGATTTTGGTGTGGTAGGTTTTTTTGGCGTTGTCAGTTTCTGAGTGGTATGCATTGAGTTCGTAGAGGTATTTTGCATCTCCAGCTCATTTTGCAGTTGCTGCAGTCTGACCCTAGTTTCCCAATTTCTTTCCAGGGCATGCCTTCATCTCGCTTTTGTCAATTCTTTCTCTAACTGTACAATTCTACAGTTCATCTGTTTACGTTTTTGACTATAGTAATTTATAATTTTTCCTCGCATCATGGCCTTTCCTGCCTCCCAAAATAGGACCGGATTGTCCTCATGTTGGGCATTATGTGTGGCATACTCCTCCCACTTACTTCATATATGTTTCTCAAATACCAAGTCTCCTACTAATTCTAATGGGTATCTCCATATCTTCCGTCTACCCTGGTCCCTCTGTCATAGCTCTAATATCACTATCGCGTGATCTGATTGAAGGGCCAATTTCCGCTTGGGAAACCCAGCTAAACAAGTAATTTGAGATAAGAAAATAATCAATTCTTGACCATGTCCCATGAGCCCTCGACATGTGTGTATATTCTCTATTACCTGGGTGTAAGACCCTCCACATCCAACAAGCCGTTCCCTTCACAGATTCCCAAAATACGACGCACACTCTGATCTCTAATACCAGCCACCCTCGATCTATCCATACTTTCATCCAACACAGAATTAAAGTCCCCACCTAAAATCAGTTGGTAATCCCCCTATATTTGACACCAACTTTGACACTTGTTGGTAAAAATGAGTCTCATACGCATTTGGCGCATAAACAGAGCCCAATACTACCCGCATTCCATTTAAGACCCCCCATACAAAGATATACCGTCCCTCTAGATCTATCTCCACCTGCTCCTCCAACCATCCAGACTGTTTAGCTATCAATATGACCACCCCCTTTTTTTCCCAACTGCTGGCACCCCATAGACTTTGCCAAACCATCCTCTACATAATTTATCATGTTCCACTGACGTTTGATGTGTTTCTTGTAGCATTGCAACTTCAATATGCTTTGTTCTCAGCTGTTGCAGCACCTTATATCTCTTTATAGGAGAGCCTAGTCCACAGACATTCCAAGATGCTATCTTCATATTTTTACCCATTTTCCATCCACCACAACATCTCCATACAAGAATAGTTTGCTTCCCCAATTTGGTGTGAACCCCCAGCCTAGGGCCCGCACCTTCATCCAAGCATTTCTACGGCTCCAGAACTGCTCCAGCAATAAACCTGTATCCTCCAACTCAGGTAACCAAAAATCCTTTTCCTGCCTACCCCCCTTATATCTATAACCCCTTCCCTCCCTCCCGACCCTTGCAGTTATTCTACCTAACCTTCCCTGATCCCCACCTTTCTCCTCTCCCCATCTCCATTCCTCCCCCTCTCCTTCCTATTACTCTTGCCTCGCTCTTCAGGCCTCTCCATTACTCCCGTGTCATGTAAAGCCCCTCCCTCCCCTTACTCGTCTCTTCCATCTACTGCCCCCTACCCCAAGTAATTATTCCCTTCCCTCCCTCCCACCCCTGCTTCTCCATTCCTCCCTTCCCTATCATATACCATTTAAATTATCTTATATCCTACCTTCCCCCCGCATCTTTAATCCTAAACCTACAAGATAACCTTTAACTTCAGAAATGATCTAGTGCATATATTTACAAGAAGTCAAATAGATATAAGAGGTAGAATGAAGCAGAGGGGAGAAAAAAAAGGCACAGAAGAAATCCAAAACAAACCATGCCAATCTTATGCATCCCACATTGCAATTACAAAGACTTAGCAAAGATTAACATATATCCCCTTTACCCTCCTCCCAAGCGCTTTGTAAATTGAAGAACATAGTTTAACAAGAGCACCTTTTGTTAACCGAGTACCGTTTCCCATCCAATCTATCACAATACCATTACTTTTATTGAGTCCTCATGTGGACTCCATCATATTTCAAATCCCCTCTGTGGCCCTTCTCTCGGTCCATCAGCCATGTTGGCTTCTCATGTCTTTTAATGTACTACCTCCCGAGCCCTACACGGACCGTCCTTAACTTTAGGTCCCCTTTTTACAGATGTTTGCCACAGTCGCAATTGCCAGAACTTTCTCCACTCCTTGTGTTGTTCTCCACTTTGGCTCCACTCTTATGGGCCCCCCTTACCAGCGCTTCTGGCAAAATGTCGTAGCCTCTGCTGGGGTGGAAAATACATGCTGCACCCCTTCGCTTTCCACTCTCAGTTTTGCTGGGTATGCCAACGTGAATCTTGTTAAGTGTTCCACCAAAATGCTGCATACATCCTTATAGGCCCTCCGTCTCAGTGATACTCCTGCTGAATAATCCTGAAAGATGAGAATTTTAGTTACGTTTCCATCTCCCCTCCGTTGCTTGCGTGCAACCCTCAAAACACAATCCTTCTGGTAGGCATTGAGGAACCTGGCTATGACAGCTCAAGGTCTTTTATCTGCCATTCTACGTTGACCAAGTCTGTGAACTCTCTCCAATATGATTTCACCTGCACCTTCCTCCAACTTCAGATTAGCTGGAATCCATGTCTCCAAGAACTTTTTCAGCTCCCGTTCCACCACCGATTCTTCAATTCAGATGAACCACAAATTCTTTCTCCTTCCACGATTCTCCAAATCTTCTAGCTTCTCCGCCTGTTGCTTAATGATTTTCTCCATACTCTGAATCCTTATTGAAGTCTGGGTCTGCACATCTTCCAGGGAGCCTATGCGTTGTTCTGCCTGCTCCACACGCCCTGTAAAATCAGACATAACTTGTGCCACCGCCGACATCTGGGTAGCCAGACCACTCAGCCTATCTTCCAAGGCTTGCACCACCGCCCTAGACACTTCAGCCACCATAGCTCCCGTCGCGTCTATGCTTGGGCTCTCCTCTCCGTTGTCCGCCATCTTAACCTCCACCGCTTGCGGTTTTCGTGCCTCATAGTTTTTGTTGCCATTAGTCTTAGGTGCGTATTTCAAAGCTCTATTCCTCTTCTCAGTCTTCCTCAATTTACACTCCACTGCTTCTCGAAGGGATTTCTATATTAGGTAGATTTTTATTGCCTGGGGAAGGATAGGGTCTCCGGAGCTAGGGAACACATGTCTTCCCTAGTCCACCATGCCACCGGAAGTCCTACATCTGCTTTAACATACTGATCTTTCCCCTTTTGCTCTTTCTTCCATTTCTTTCTTTATTCCTTTATCATCCACTCAAATTTCACCCTTCCATCCGCAATCCCCACTTATTCTCCCAATACCTAGCCAATCATAGATTTTTCTTCCCTCCCACACAAAATATCTTTTCCCCTCTCCAGCCCCATCCCCTTCTAATTCTCCCCCAACATCAGCTTCCTTCTAGTTCCAGCCCCACCCAGCATCCGCTCCCTTCTCCCATGCCCCCGCATTAGCCCATTTCCAGTCCTAGCCCCTCCATCAGCCATTTCCAGTCCTATTCCAGCCCCCCATCAGCCCATTTCCAGTCCAAGCTCCCCCATCAGCCCATTTCCAATCCTAGCCCCCCCCCCCCCGTCAGCCCATATCCAGTCCTAGCTCCCCTAATTAGCTCATTTCCAGTCCTAGGCCCCTCCCATCAGCTGATTTCCAGTCCAAGCTCCCCCATCAGCCCATTTCCAATCCTGCCCTCCCATCAGCCCATTTCCAATTCTAGTCCCCCCATTGGCCATTTCCAGTTCTATCCTAGACCTCCTCCGTCCTATCCTAGACCCGCCCCCAAAGAGCCCTGCGCTTGTCTAAGTGGCTTCAGAGGGAGCCAGGGAGGCCCACGCGAGGCCCCGGCTCACCTCTGCACAGCTGCCAGCGTGAAAAGTGGTGTTTTCCCTCATGCTGGCAGCTGTGTTCTAGTGAAGCGCGCTAAATGCCAGGAAAGGTTAAAAGGCATTTCCTGGCACTCACGCTCTTCCAGAGAGCTGCCAGCGTGAAGGAAATTGCCGCTCTTCATGCTGGCGGCTGTGCAGAGGTGAGCCGGGACCTCGTGCGGGCTTCCCCATCTCACCTCTGAAGCCATCCATTGTATGAGAATGAAGTTTGCATGGGGCCCTGTGCGAACAACATTCTCGCGCAATGGACGGGCTGGCCTGTCCAAGAAGCAGTCATTTATTTCTTCTAGAAACTTTATCTCCCTAGCATGTCCTGCTGTGACACTGACCCAGTCGATACTGGGGTAATTGAAATCACCCATTATTACTGTGTTGTAACTTTTGTTAGCTTACCTGATTTCTCTTAGCATTTCATCATACATCTGTTCATTCTGGCCAGGCGGTAGGTAGTATACCCCCACTGCCATCGCCTTCCCTTTTTACATGGGATTTCTATCCATAGAGATTCTAAAGTGTATTTTGTTCATGCAAAATGTTAATCCTATGAGACTTAATGCCCTCCATAACATAGAGTGCAACCACTCCACCAATTTGATCTACCCTATTATTGTGATATAGTTTGTAGTCAGGTATCACAGTGTCCCATTGGTTATCTTCCTTCCACCAGGTCTCTGATATGCCAATTATATCTAACTTTTCATTTAGTGTTATATGTTCTAGCTCTCTGATCTTATTTTTTAGATTTCTAGCATTTGCATAGTGGCATTTTAAAGGTTGTATTTCCTTCATATTGATATGGTTATCAGCTCTAGGCATCTAGGTTACTTTTATCTTTATTGGAACCTCTCTGTTGGGATGCCCTAACTTCCCTCTTTTGCTAGTATCCTTCAAGGATATATCCTTCTGAACCATGTGCTCTTGGGCGACTGTTGGCTTTCCCCTATTTTCTAGTTTAAAAGCTACTCTATCTCCTCTTGAAAGGTTAATGTCAGCAACCTGGTTCCATCCCAGATGAGGTGGAGCCCATTCCTTCGGAAAAGCCCCATCCTTCCCTAGAATGTTGCCCAGTTTCTAACAAATCCAAAACCCTCTAACTTGCACCATCATCTCACCTATGCATTGAGACTCTGGAGCTCTGCCTGCCTTTTGGGTCCTGTGCATGAAATGCTACCCTGGAAGTTCTGGATTTCAACTTCCTATCTAAAAGCCTAAATTTGGCCTCCAGAACTTCTCTCCCTCACTTTCCTATGTCATTGGTACCAACATGTACCAAGACAGTAGGCTCCTCTCCAGCACTATGTAAAACCTTGTCTAGATAGTGTGTGAGATCCACTACCTTCACACCAGGCAGGCATATCACCAGGCGATCCTCACGTCCATCAGCCACCCAGCTATCTACATGTCTAGTGATAGAATCGCCAACTATAACATCTATCCTAACCCTTCCCTCGTGGGCACATTATCCTGAAGAAACCTCTTCGGTGTGAGAGGCTTTTACATCATCTGGAGGACAGGTGCTAGCTAAAGGATCACTTCCTGCCACACAAAGATGATGCTCTCCTTTCATGCCACCTCTCTCCTCCAGGGCAACTGAGAGGAATGCCATGTCCCTGTAGGTTTCATCTATATATCTCACTGTCTTCATGTCCTCCAAGTCTGCCATTCTAGTCTCCAGAGATATGACTTGTTCCCTGGAGGCCAAGATCTCCTTGCATCTAGTGCACACATAAGACCCCTCATCAACTGGGAGAAAATTAAACATGTGACACTCAATGCAAAAGACTGAATAGCCCCCATCTCACTGCTGAACTATCTGCATCTTAGTTTTGATTTTGTTTAGCTATTTGCGATGAATGTATTTGAAAAGGTTTTTCTTGTAAGTTTTTCCTTCCACAGCAAGCTTCCTTTCAAATTCTCTCTTTGCCTGCCTTATCAAATCTAACTTGCCAGTGCTTATGCCTCTCTGACCTCATCTTTAAACTGTGCGGCAGTCATTTGGCCTTCCTTCCACCTTTCTTAAAGCATGGACTATATCTGGTCTGGGCTTCCAATATAGCATTTTTAAACAATGCCCCAGGCTTGATTTTAACTAACCTTTGCAGTTGATCCTTTCAGGTTTTTTTTAACAATTTTCCTAATTTTATCATTGTTTTCCTTTTGAAAGTTAAATTTAGGAAATCTATCCTCTACAATCATTTCAAGTTGTGAACAAATTGCTCCTTAAAGGATCAAACAAAGTAGTTGATTAATACTGGGGCTGATAAATTTGCCTTTTTCTTAGTTAACAAAATTGAGGCTTTAGTGGTTCTTTTAAATGGAAAACAAATGTGATGTTCAGTTTATCATTGGCCTCACAACTAGATTTTACAGTTTGGCTTCAGTTCCTGACTTAGTGCAAAACTCACTCTCCAACTTTACCCTACTGTCATAATCCCTACTGACATAATCCCTCCGGTTTCCTAGTAGAGGAGGTGCCCACTCACCTCCTGAAAGAGCATCGGGCATCTTTTGCATAAGTCAGGGTATAGTCCCTTTTTAAATGAAACCGTCAGTGATCCACTTCACCTTTATTTATTAATTTAGCAGAGCTTATATACCGCTTTTCACTGGGTTTACATTGAACAGAAGAGATTCAAATTACATATAACAGCCAATTATGTACAAGGAACATTGTAACTATAAATAAGTAATGAGTAGATCCATATTATCAGCCGTTTCAGTGGGCACATTTACTGAGGGGATCAGTATGTTCCTGGTTCAGAGTCAGGGTTGAAGTGTTTTGAGAACAGGAAGGTTTTGAGGTGTTTGCGTGATGATTGGAGGTTATAGATATTTCTTATAGGGTTTGGGCGTGTGTTCCAGAGGGAGGGTACATATAGTTCAAAGACTCTGTTTCCAGTTTGTTGTGAGTGCTTTGTTCTGGAGGGTGGTATAGTGAGTTTGTGGGTCGTGGAGAGTTTTTGTGGCCTGTTGGGGTTGAGAGGTTGAAGAAGGGTTTGCAGATGGGTAGCAGAGGTGCAGTGGAGGCCTTGTGTGTTAATAGTAGGGTTTTGTATGTGATTTAGCTGGGGAGGAGTTACCAGTGTACTTGTCCGAGTATAGAGTGATTCTGTCGAATTTGGATGCTCCTTGTATGATGTGAGCAGCAGTGTGGAGGGCAGTTTGTAATGGGAGGAGGGTGGACTGCGGGAGGCCGTGGTATATTGTGTTACAGTAGTTGGCATAAGGAAGGATTAGGGCTTGGAGGGCTGAGCGGAAATCCGATGAATCGAAGATTGGCAGGAGGCATTGTAGAATTTTGGATTTATAGAATATTGCTTTGGCTGTAGCAGCTGTTTATGTCTTGAAGGAGAGGTTTTGGTCAATGATGACACCTAGGTATTTAAGTTCTTGGCATTTGGATGTTGTTCATTGGTATGGTAGGTGGGGCAGGGGGTGATTGTATTGTCTCTTGTGATGAATAAAGCTTCTGCTTTTTTGTAATTGAGAGATTGTTGGCTGTCAACCAGCAGGAGACATCAGCAAAGCATTCATGAATCCTTGTGTATGATTGTTGCTTGGTGTGGAGTGCACTGTACAACATGATATCATCAGCATAGATGTAGAAATCAATGTGCATTCTGATGCTCTTGCAGAGGGGTTAGAGGTAAAGGTTGAAGAGGAGTGCAGATAGAGTGGATCCTTGGGGGACTCCCTGTGTTTGTTGGTAAGGGTTGGAGATATTTATTCCTTGTTTTATTTGTTGCTGTCTGTTCGAGAGGTAAGAGTGGAACCATCTGTATACTGTTTCTTGGATTCCCATTGATTTCAAGACCTGGAGGAGAGTTTTGTGGTCAATCGTGTGGAATGTGGCAGAGATGTTGAGAAAGATCAGTAGGAAGCTTTGGGTTGGGTCTTGTATGCCTTTGATTAGGTTGTTGACGAGTGTGGTGATCAGGGTTTCCACTCCATGTAGAGAGCAGAATCTGTGCAGTTGTAGGTCCAGGAGGAAGTTATTGTCAATATGGTCCTTTAGTTGTAGTTGGACGGTCTTCTCAATAACCTTTGCTAGGAAGGGGAGGCTGGTGATGAGTCTATAGGAGGCAGGGTCCGATGGGTTGAAGTTGAGTTTCTTCAGGGTGGGCCAGATGGAGGAGAGTTTTAGGGGTTCAGGCATTTGTCCTTGTTGTAATACTGTCTGGGTTATTCTGGTGAGTGGGGGCTGAGATCCGTCTTTGCTGCTTTGATCCAGTTGGCAGGGCAGGAATCGAGGGAGGAGGTGGTTGTGTTGATTGTGGTGATAATGTTCGGCCTATCTCCAGTATCGCATTTCTTGCCAAACTTAGTAGAAAAATTGTGACCCAACATATTTTTGACATTTCCAAACTCCACTAAGGAGGTCATTCCAGAACATGAATAAACCATTTGGACGTGCGATGTAGACGTTTTTCTAGCGAAAATGTCTACAAGCATATTCTGAAACATCTGTGCCCTGCACATACACATTTATAGCACAGAGATCTGAGAATGTGGGTTGGATGTGGGCGTGGTCAGCCACAGAGACGTATAAAGCATATTCAGGAAAGGTCCATATAGTTTTAAGTGCTTCCCGCAGATGTCCACGTTCTCTGTTGATTCATGTCTTGCTTTGTTTCATGTTCCTTGTTCTTTTATTATTGTGCAGGTTATCAAGTTCAATAAATTGTAACTGTAAACTGCATTCCTGGGTAGGACTTAGAAAATATTCTGCGCTGCTCTTCAATGTGTCCCATACTGAAGAATGGTTGTGACAATTATGTTTTGAACTGTTGTGTCTGCAGTCTGGAAGAACACAAGATACAGTTGTAAAGAACAGAAAGCAGAGGTGAGGGAAGGTTGTAAGGTAATGAAACATTGATAGACACTCCTACAGACATATTAAGAAGAGCAATTGTATTTATGCTAGCTGTGCTGACAATTGCCATTTGTGCTAAAAGGAGCAAAGCTAGGGTTCCCTAACATTTCCTATGTTCTGTAACCTGGGACTGGTGGTGTAGGGATGGTATGTTAGTAAGTATGGCAAAGATTCTGGTTTGGGTGAGAAACGCACATCTGATTTGTAGTGCTGGGACACCATGCCATTATGTTATACCAGCTGTTGTTTATAGGTGCAGGGAATCTTTTTGACAGATGTATGCTTATTGTGACACAAGTGAGAGTGTGTGTATGGTTTGAGGGTTGCATGGAAGGATCTGGTGTGCTCATCTGCAATTCTGGGGAGGACATGAATACCTGGCCAGTAGCTGGACCATAGGGATGACCACAGCATCACTAGATGCCAGAGTGATGGGGCAATCATACATCAGCTATGTGAGGCACTGTGAGACATGACTATTGTTGTACTAATGTCTCCCAAAGTGTGCCATGAGGCCTACATCCTTCCCATCCAGGATCTATGCAAGCTGCAAGACTGGTGATATATCTGGAGGCTAGCTACCTGGGTATGATGGCACAGGGATCCCCCCCTCCTATGCCCACACAGGCCTGACCTGCAGACTATGAGAAGGCAGACAGGGTTGCCCCACAGATAGCAGATGTATACACACCGACATATGCCATGATGGGGCAGGTGTAGTTGCTGTGAGACATGCCAGTTATGTGGGAATCAGATGCCATAGCCAGAAGGCCATATTACTACTAATACTGATCATTTGTATAGCGCTACAAGGCGTACACAGCACTGCACAGACACACATAAAAATACCATTTGATGCAAGGTATATCCTGACATACATGTTCATATTTACATTCTCTTATACCATTTTAGGATGCACTGGGATTACCTAGCACTTTTCAGGGCTTGAGGAGGATTGGTATATGGTCTAGGTTTCAGCAGCAGTCATTTTTCATTGGTATTTATGTCTAGTTTGCATCAGCAAACTACTGTCAGTGTGAAGAGCAGCTTAGGAGATGCATGTTTTACTGAGGAGGCATGGGGTCTGCGAGTACGGACAGAATTTGAAATGTGCAACTTTTCAGAATATGGTGGGTGTGGGGACGTCCAAAACAGTTACCTGTGTCCCATAATATTGATGGGGAAATTTTTCTCCATTATAATCGCATGCTGGATGCATGCATGGGCCAGCTGAATAGTGCTTTGCCTATGCCATATCGGATACATCTATCTCCCTGATTCCAGACCCGTGGGCATGTCTAGACCTGCAAAAGCAGAATTAAGTTAAAACGGAGCCTGTTTTTAATTTAGACGTGTCAACGGGCTGGATGTGCATATTATAGAATCGGGCTCTATGTGTTTTCTTCCACACTATTCAGGGTTTTGTAGTTGACAAAGCCCTGAGACAGCCCTGATGGTCTTGCAAAATAAAATTAGTAGTGTTGGGATGAAGTGGGTTGAAGCCCACTTCATACCATATCCAGAAGCAATCCTGTGGCCTAACAGAGTGACTGGAAGCAGATTTGTAGCAAAAGCCTAACTAAATGAGGCCATTGTTTTGTTGCTGGGCAGATTTCAGAGCACAGACTGCTTGCAGAGAATTGCAGAAAAACTCCTGGCAATGGATCAAGTACAGGACATGTAGAAACAGGAAATATGCCCACCATGGACTAGACAGGGAGAAGGAAAAGGTGGGTAGAAGCAAAGTAAAGACAAGCTGGTAGGGAATTGATAACAAAAACTCCAGTTATTTGTGAAAGTCTAAAAAGTCTGAAACTGTTTGCACAGGAAACAGAGCTATATCAACCAATAAGAATATAGTACAGTAAAAAGTCCCAGTCGCAACTAAATAATGTATATAAGGACAGCACTAGACACCATTCGTGGGGGGAGGAGACAAACACGATTCATAAAGAGAGTCTGATTGGTAATTCAACTTCTGTTGTCTTTTTCTTCCACCCTCTGGCTCAGGCAAACTGTATTGTTTAAGAAAAATAATGCTGCATTTTGCTTTTTGCCTAAGATTGTAACTGATTGGGCATAATAAAGATCTCATTTCCTTCTAAGTGTCCGAGTCTCTTTGGAGCAGAGCAAAGTCATTCTTATATCTTTGGGGTACAAAACCGCAGCCTTAGTCCACCCAAAATTCCCAAGAGCAGTCACCTAGATACTTGTAAGGATGTGCTAATAAAACGACTTGATTTGAGTTTAGTCATCGATGTCATTGACCACTCTCTTCTACTTCAGTGTTTGGAAGATATAAACTGGTTTAGATCTTACTTGTCATAAGGATTTTGTATCTCAAACAATACTTACTCTGCTAGATAGCCCTTTTTTTTGGAGTTCCACAAAGGTCCATTTTGGCATCTACTCTATTTAATACATTAATTACTCTATGCATAAGCCCATACTTATTTTTTTTTTTTAGTTATGAAAACTTAATATACTGCCTTCAGCTACAGAGTAGGCATCAAAAAGGTTTACAATATAAAATTATGAATACAGTTAACAAATGAAATATGATATAGGTAAATATCCAATCAGGGCTGTGGGAGGGGCTGAATTGCCCGATTGTACCAACGCCGGCTTTCTCCCGGCCTCCCAAGCTGAGCCGCGTCTGCAGGAGCTCCTGCCCAATCGGGGCTGTGGGAGGGGCTGAATCGCCCAATCACACCGACACCGGCTTTCTCCTGGCCTTCCAAGCTGAGCCACGTGTGCAGGAGCTCCAGTCCAATCCGGGCTGTGGGAGGGGTGAGGGTCTCCCTATTTAGGGCCCCCCTCAACCAGGCCCCCGTGCCAGCCAGGCCCGCACCTAAGGGCCACGCCAAAGGGTCCTTTGGCGTGGCCCTTAGGTGTGCCGAACTCGTCTCCTCAAGAACAACCCGTCCACCGTCCACACTCCACCCTACGACACAGGTAAGCAGCTCAAGCACCTCTGCCGCCTCACCCCTATCTCACTACCTGTAGGAGGATGGACCCTCATCATGTGCACAAAAACCAACATTAACATAACAATTCTCCAAGGGACACATACGATTGCTGAGCCACAAATGTATGTCCTGGGTATGGTATGCTGCATGGCACAATCTGAGAATTGTTAGCACTACATCAGTCATGTCTCCCAGTGCCTGGCCTTCCTCCCTGATATGCAGATCAGCACACCAGACCTTCCCATGCAACCCTCAAACCACACACACTCTCAGTTGCTGTCACAAAAGACATAATTCTAGGAAACATGCTCAGCACCTATAGATAAAAGCTGGGATATCATAAAAGCATGGAGTGCCAGGACTACATATCTGATCCCCCTCTCAATCTCAAATAAACTCCTGTGGTAGACTCATTCACACTTCTAACATCTACAGTCCCATTTTACAGAACACAGGACTTGTCAGGGTCCCCCAGATTAGCTCATGTAGTACTAATAGCAACTGTCAGCATAGCTACCATATGCACTATTGCTGGTTTTCAAATATCTTTAAGGGTAGTTATTAATGCCCCTTAGCTTACAAGATTCTCTCACCCCTGATTTTGGTCCATTATATATGCATCTTGCTGTGTTCTACAGACTGCAGTCACACCAGTTTGAAGTATACTTGTCACAACTTCTATACAAGCACAGCAGAAATATTTCTAAATATTGGCCTTATTCCACGTTTCTGCAGGAACAACGAACACATCTGCGGGGAACACAGAAAACGTACACAGGCCTTTCCTGAATACACTCTATATATCTCCGCGGAAAACCACATCCCCGTTCTGCCCCTCCTTGGCACGTTCTGAGATCCCCATGCTAGAGCTGTGGATGTGCACTGGCACAAGGCTTCAGAATATGGTGGTAGACGTTTTTGAGAGAAAAACGTCTCCTGTGCACATCCAAATGGCCTATTCACATTATGGAATGACCTCCTATGTGATCATCAGATTCAAAGTGCCCATTGTCACTGCCTATTTCAATTCACTGAAACCCAACAGATAGCGCTGTGCTCATTCCATTTCATTCTTAACAACCTCTAGATTCCCTTGCTTCATGCTTTAGACATTCCATGTCTCACTATGTAAGACATCTTTGTAGCTTCTGACTGTCATTTCATGTTCAGCTACATCAACAGTTGGACATTCCAAGGGCTTTGTATCAACCATATCATAAATGCTAGCTACTCTGAAGAGGCTTCATTTCTTCCCCAGTAGCCCATTGAGTGCTTTCCAACCTAGAGAGCTCATCCTCCAGCACTATACTGCAATTTGTTTGTTGTGACTATCCATTGGGTTTTCAGGCCAAGATACAGAAGTAGATTACCTGTGTGGAAGAAACGCCTGGCAATTTCAGTGTTGTTGTCATTGTCACAGAAATGCGATCCTCTGCCACCAACACCATTCCATACTGCTGCTGCCCAGATGGGTGAATTGTCATTTTGGAACCTTAGCTGAGATCTGTCCATCCTGGGAGACTTTGCCAGTAGTTAAGCTACCAATAGCATAGCTCTCAGCATCCCTGATACATGAGTCTTGAAGACCTACTTAGAGGGATTACCACAACTGGAAATTGATCTGCATTTGTAAGTATTTATCTTCTGGAATATGTTCTAAATATTGGGGAAAAGGGGTAATCTTTGGATTAAAGCAGATAAATCTGTGTATTTTAGAATTCAGTGTGTTTGCTGAGTCAATCAGATCTTAGTACCACCAGAGAGCTTTTCATTTAAATCAGATCTGAGTATAACTTAGCAAAGAAAGAAAAATAGAGCAAATAGTTACTGAAATAACTTTGTTTCTAGAGAAATTTCTTATTTAAATCTATTCAGAGTATAGCTTAGATACAAGTAGAATAAATAGTCTGAGTACAAAGAACTAAACTTGTTTCTAGTGACCTTTACAAAGAGGCCTTCCAGTTAGGAAGCAAAATATCTGTGAAGTTGTCTTAAATAGGTATTAAAGGTAAGTGACAGATCAAAGGGGCAATTTGAAAGGCCCCCTCTATTAAACCAAGGGCTGTGTGAATCACCTAGGAAATAGGTAAGACTTTACCTAAGAAGCACAGGTCAGGGCACTGTGTAGCAAGGCAGCTTGTAAGTCTTCTTTTCCTCCCTCCTACCCTGACTCCCACGTACCCCTGGGATAATCTTATCTTTATAAGCTCTTAAACCTATTAAAGGGGAGAGGTGCCCATAATCACTTTCAGGTGCAACTGGTTATCCTCATCAGGAATACATTTATTAAGGTCTGAGAAAAATTATTCTTGAGGTGCACAAAGTCCATTTAACATAAAGGTATAGTTGTATTAGTATAAGTATCCCCTCCAGTCAGTACTAGAGGAGATCAAACCTAAGTTTTCTTTAGAAGCTCAGATGACAAGACTTTGGACACATCATGCGAAGAGAGAGATCATTAGAGAAAGACATCATGCTTGGCAAGGTAGAAGGTCAACGCAAAAGAGGAAGGCCAGCAATGAGATGGATCGATAAATAACAGCAGCTGCAGGTGCCAGTCTGTCAACAATGAGCCGCCTGACTGAAGACCGAACACAATTTAGGACACTATCCAAAGGGTCGCCATGAGTCGATACTGACTCGACAGCACTTACCAACAACAAAAACAAGTATCCCCTGCAATCCTAAGTAAGTAAACAGCTTTAATATCCGAACAAAATCTTAAAACTAAGATACAGACAGCAGTCCAGCAGCGAAATGGGGGGTTTCCAGTCTTTTGCATTGAGTGTCACATGTATGATTTTCTCCAGGTTGGTGAAGGGTCCTACGTGTGCACTAGGTGCAACAAGCTCTTTGCTCTCAGGAAAAAAGTCTGATCTTTGGAGGCTAGAGTAGCAGAGTTGGAGGACATAAGTAAGACAGAGAAGTATATAGACGAGACCTACAAGGACGTAGTACTGAAGTCCTACTTCCAGTCTGGCAACTTCCCTATTGCCATGGAGGAGAAAGGTCACGTGACAAGAAAGCATGACCCCGGTGTGGCAGGAAGTGATCCTGTAGTTAAGACTTGTCCTCCAGGTGATGTAAAATCCTCTTGAACCGAGAAGGTTTCTCCAGGGCCATATACCCGTGAGGGGAGGGTTAGGACGCCCATTATAGTTAGTGATTTGATCATTAGGCATGTAGATAGCTGGGTGGCTAGTGGACGTGAGGATCGCCTGGTAACATACCTGCCTGGTGCAAAGGTAGCAGACCTCATGCACCACCTAGACAAGGTGTTAGATAGCGCTGGGGAAGAGTCTGCTGTCTTGGTACATGTTGGTATCAATGACATAGGAAAGTGTGGTAGGGAGGTTCTGGAGGCCAAATTTAGACTTTTGGGTAGGAAGTTGAAAGCCAGAACTTTCATAGTAGCATTCTCAGAAATGCTTCCCGTTCCACGCGCAGGATCCAAAAGGCAAGCAGAGCTCCGGAGTCTCAATGCATGAATGAGACGATGGTGCAAAGAAGAGGGTTTGGGGTTTGTTAGGAACCAGTGAACATTATGGGGAAAGGAGGGGCTTTTCTGAAGGGATGGACTCCACCTTAACTGGGATGGATCCAGGTTGCTGGAATAAACCTTTAAAAAGGAGATAGAGTGGCTTTTAAATTAGATACTAGAGAAAAGCCAACAGTCACCCAAGAGTGCATGGTTCAGAACGATGTATCCATGAAGGATACTAGCAAAAGACTGCAGTTAAGACATATCCACAGAGAAGTTCCAATAAAGACAAAAATAACCCAAATGCCCGTAAGTACAGTGCAGAATGAGCTTAAAGATTACAAATTACCCCTGCCTACTGAAAACCAGATTAATATGAGTAAAATGCGACCTCTAAAATGCTTCTTTGCAAATGCTAGAAGTCTAAAAAATAAGATGGAAGAATAAGAATATATATCACTAAATGAGAAGTTAGATATGATTGGTATCTCAGAGACCAGGTGGAAGGAGGACAACCAGTGGAACACTGTGATACCTGGGTACAAATTATATCGCAATGATAGAGTAGATCTAATTGGTCGAGGGGTTGTGCTCTATGTTAGAGAAGGCATTGAGTCACACAGGATTAAAGTGTTACAGGAAACAAAATACACTGTAGAATCTCTATGGATTGAAATTCCATGTAAAAATGGGAAGGCAATGGCGGTGAGGATGTACTATCGACTGCTTGGCCAGAATGAACAAATGCTCAAAGAAATCAGAGAAGCTAACAAAATTTACAATACAGTAATAATGATGGGTGATTTCAATTACTCCGATATCGACTGGGTCAATGTCATGGCAGGACATGCTAGGGAGATAAAGTTTCTAGATGAAATAGATGACTGCTTCTTGGACAAGAGGGGAAGCCATTTTGGACCTAGTTTTTAGTGGAACACAAGATCTGGTGCAAGAGATAAGGGTGTTGGGGCCACTTGGCAATAGTGATCATAGCATGATCGCGTTTAATTTCATAAATGGAAGAAGGATAGCCAGGAAATCCACAGTACAACCTTTTAACTTTCAAACGGGAGACTGTGATAAAATGAGGAAAACAGTTAAGAAAAAACTAAAAGGATCAGCTGCAAAGCTTAAATATTTACATCAAGTATGGGTGTTGTTTAAAAATACTATCTTGGAAGCCGAGACCAGCTGTATTCCATGCTTTAACAAAGGTGCCAGCATGGTTTAAAAGTGAGGTCAGAGAGACTGTTGTAGCCAAAAAAGCATCTTTCATGAAATGGAAAAAGGAGCCAAATGACGAAAACTGGACACAACATAAGCACTGGCAAGTTAGATGCAAGGCATTGATAAGGCAGGCAAAGAGAAAATTTAAGAAGAAGCTTACTGTGGAAGCAAAAATGCATAATAAAGACTTTTTCAAGTACATTTGTAGCAAAAAACCTGTGAGAGAGAGTGAGTTGGACCATTAGATGATAAAGGGGTAAAAGGGGCACTAAGAGGAGACAAGGCCATAGCGGCAAGATTGAATTAATTTTTTGATTCAGTCTTTACTGAAGATGATGTAGGAAAGTTACCCATGACTGAAATGGTATTTAAAGGTGATGCATTGGAAGAATTGAAAGAAATATTGATAAACCGGGAAGATATATTACAACTATTTGATAAACCAAACAGTAGCAAATCACCTGGACCAGATGATATATACCCGAGGGTGTTGAAAGAACTGAAATTTGAGATTGCAGACCTACTATTATTATATCTGTGAGTTATCATTAAAATCATTTGTAGTACCTGAAGATTGGCAAATGGCCAATTTAATGCCAATTATTAAAAAGGGTTCCAGGGCTGATCTGGGAAACTACAGGCTGGTGAGCCTAATGTCAGTACTGGGCAAAATGGTAGAAACCATTATAAAGAACAAAATTACTGAACATGTAGATAGTCATAGTTTAATAGGAGAAAGCCATCATGGTTTTAGCCAAGAAAGGTCTTTTCTTACTAATCTGTTATATTTTTTTGAAGATGTGAACAAACAGGGAGACAAAGTTGAGCCGTTCAAAATAGTCTTTCTAGATTTTCAGAAAGCCTTTTACAAGGTCCCTCATGAGAGACTCTTGACGAAGTTAAAAAGTCATGGGATAGGAGGCAGTGTACTATTGTGGATCAGGAACTGGTTAAAACATAGAAAGCAGAGGATAGGGCTGAATTGCCAATTTTCCCAATGGAGAAAGGTGAATAGTGGTATACCCCAGGGATCTGGGCTGGGTCTGCTGCTTTTTAACATATTCGTAAATGACCTGAAAATGGGAATAATGAGTAAGTTAGTCAAATTTGCAGATGACACAAAATTATTCAAAGTTGTTAAAACCCAAGAGGATTGTGAAAAAATGCAAGAGGACCTTGATAAATTGGAAGACGGACATTCAAATGATAGATGAAATTTAATGTGGACAAGTGCAAAGTTATGCACCTAGGAAAGAACAACTCATACTATGGTTATACGATGCAAGGTTCCACATTAGGAACCACCACCCAGGAAAGGATTTAGGCATCATCGTGGATAACACGTTGAAACCCTCTGCCCAATGTGCAGCAGCAGCAGCGAAGACGGCAAATAAAATGCTAGGAATCATAAGGAAAGGAATGAAGAATAAAACAAAGGATATTATAGGAGTGGAGGAGTGGCCTAGTGGTTGGGGCAAGGTACTTCGGGCCGGAAGGTCGGGGGTTCAAATCCCACTAGAGGACACCAACCTTGGGCCGGAAGGACTGGGGTTTCTAGTCCCACAGGTGCTCCTTGTGGTCTTGGGCAAGCCACTTAACCCTCCATAGACCATGTTCCCTGTAAAAAAGTTCTCTGTGTGCTGTGCTTTCCTGTCTAATCAATGTGTTTATACCTCAAAAATTTCCTGTCATGATTTGACAATTTCCAATCTGTAATCAAAACCGCTGCTGATCGCTGGAAGTAGCGGTATACTAAATAAATAAAAATAAAATAAATTATAATGCCTCTGTATCATTCCATAGCGCAACCGCACCTTGAATATTGTGTGCAATTCTGGTCGCCATATCTTAAAAAGGATATAGTGGAATTAGAAGAGGTACAGAGCCACCAAAATGGTAAAGGGATCCTATGAAGAGAGGCTAAAAAGGTTAGGGCTTTTCAACATGGAAAAGAGACAGCTGAGGGGAGATATGATAGAGGTCTATAAATTAATGAATGGAGTGGAACGGGTAAATGTAGATCAGTCATTTACTCCTTCAAAAAAGTAGAAAGACTAGGGCAGTGATGGCTAACCTTTTTGAGCCCGAGTGCCCAAACTGCCGCACAAAACCAAAGAATTTCCTCAAAGTGCCAGCACGTCATTTGCATAAGTGGTCTTATTTGCATAAATATTTGCATAATGTTACCATACACTAACTTTTAGTAAACATGTCTCTTAATGAGTGTATGGATAAAGAAAGACTAAAAGATTTCTACATTACTATAATCCAGTGCCAACCGCCAGGCACATTAGGAACTACTACAAACGCTGCCCATTTAGAACCCATAGCAAACCCGCCGTATCCTGACAGCATTACCAGGACTCACAAAGCACCATACCCTACCTATCAAAAGGCAACACTGCAAATATTAAACCAATACATTTCAGAGAATACTGGGGAAAGAGAACAAGTGGCAACATCAAATAGGAATTTCCTCTTGTACCAAACAAAGCGCAGATGTTAATGATGCACATTTCCCAGAGCTGACATATTCCAGTTAATAAATTCAAAATAAAGAGATATCTTTCTACCTTTTGTGCATTTTCTTTTTCAGTTGCAATTGGTCCAGCCACTTTCTTCTGGTTTCTTCATGTTTTCTGCTAACTCTCCATCGTCTGCTGTCCATTTGTCCTTTCTTCTCTCTTCTAGTTTTTTTTCCATTCTCTCTCTCTCTACATCTGCTTTAACATACTAATCTTTCTCCTTTTGCTCTTTCCTCATTCCTATTTCATCCACACAAATTTTACCCCTCCATCCTCAATCCCCAATTACTCTCCCAATACCTGGCCAATTGTAGATTTTTCATCCCTCCTACACAAAATATTTTTCCCCTCTCCATTTTACTCTCCCAGCCCCATCCCATTCTAATCCTCCCCCAACATCAGCTCCCTTCTAGTTCCAGTCTCACCCAGCATCCATTCCCTTCTAGTCCCTGCATCAGCCCATTTCCAGTCCTAGCCCCCCATCAGCCCATTTCCAGTCCTAGCTCCCCCATCCATTTCCAGTCCAAGTCCCTTCATCAGCTCATTTTCAATCCTAGCCCCCCCATCAGCCCATTTCTAGTCATTTCCTAGCCCCACCATCAGCCCATGTCAAATCATAGCTCCCCTCCACTCAGCCCAATTCCAGTCCAAGCCCCCCCATGAGCCTACTTCCAGTTCTAGCCCCTCCATGAGTCCATTTCAATTCAAGCCCCCACCACAGCCCATTTCCAATCTTAGCTCCCCCAACAGCCCATTTCCAGTCCTATCCTAGCTGTTCCATCAGCCCATTTTCAGTCCTAGCTCCCTTCCCTCACAGCCCATTTCCATTCCAAGCCCCCTCCCCATCAGCTATTTGCAGTTCAAGCCTCCCCTTCCACTCAGCCCATTTCCAGTCCTAGCAACACCCCAACCCATTACCAGTCCTAGCCCCCCGTCAATCAACTTCCAGTCCTAACCCCCATCACCCCATTTTCAGTTTAAGCCCCCCCTATAACCCATTACCAGTCCTAACCCCCCCCCATCAGCCCATTTCCAGTCAGCCCCCCATAGCCCATTGCCAGTCCTAACCCCCCCCCATCAGCCCACAGCCCATTACCAGTCCTAACCACATCAGCCCACCTCAAGTCCTAACCCCTCCCCATCAGCCCATTTCCTGTCCTAGCCCCCCCATAACCCATTATCAGTCCTACCCCCCCATCAGCCCACTACCAGTCTTAACCCCCCCATAGCCCATTACCAGTCCTAACCCCCCCCCATCAGCCCACTACCAGTCTTAACCCCCCCCCCCATAGCCCATTACCAGTCTTAACCCCCCCATCACCCCATTTCCAGACAGCCCTCATCAGCCCACAGCCCATTGCCAGTCTTAACCCCCCCCATAGCCCATTGCCAGTCTTAACCCCCCCCCCATAGCCCATTGCCAGTCTTAACCCCCCCATAGCCCATTGCCAGCCCTCATCAGCCCACAGCCCATTGCTAGTCTTAACCCCCCCAGCCCACTGCCAGTCTTAACCCCCCCTCCCTAGCCCATTGCCAGTCTCAACCCCTCTCCCTCCCTCCCTAGCCCATTGCCAGTCTCAACCCCCCTCCCTCCCTCCCTAGCCCATTGCCAGTCTCAACCCCCCTCCCTCCCTCCCTAGCCCATTGCCAGTCTCAACCCCCCTCCCTCCCTACCTAGCCCATTGCCAGTCTCCACCCCCCTCCCTCCCTCCCTAGCCCATTGCCAGTCTCAACCTCCCTCCCTCCCTAGCCCATTGCCAGTCTCAACCCCCCTCCCTCCCTAGCCCATTGCCAGTCTCAACCCCCCTCCCTCCCTCCCTAGCCCATTGCCAGTCTCAACCTCCTCCCTCCCTCCTCCCTCCCTCCCCCATTGCCTGTCTCAACCTCCCTCCCTCCCTAGCCCATTGCCAGTCTCAACCCCCCTCCCTCCCTCCCTCCCTCCCCCATTGCCAGTCTCAACCTCCCTCCCTCCCTCCCTAGCCCATTGCCAGTCTCAACCCCCCCTCCCTCCCTCCCTCCCTAGCCCATTGCCAGTCTCAACCCCCCTCCCTCCCTCCCTCCCTCCCTAGCCCATTGCCAGTCTCAACCCCCCTCCCTAGCCCCTTGACAGTCTAAACCTCCCTCCCTCCCTCCCCCATTGCCAGTCTTAACCCCCCTCCCTCCCTCCCTCGCCCATTGCCAGTCTTAACCCCCCCCCCCTAGCCCTTTGCCAGTCCTACCCGCCCCCCCTCGGCTCATGGCAATTAAAAAAAAAAAAAAGCTGGCCGCCGCGGCGGCATGGAGTGTCCCGCGGGGCTTCCTCTGCCCAGCGGGACTCTCCCGGCACAGCTCAGCCCCTCTCTGCCGGCTTGCAGATACGCGAAGGGAGAGAGAGTCTCTGTTAAGCCTACAAAAGAGCACTATTCAATAATAGGGATTCCCTGTTAGTACTAACCCCTCGACGTACACGAGAAGATGATACGATCAGTTTAATCACCAGCTATTCTCCCTACAGTATTCAGATCCAACGTATAATACAAAAGCATATTAATGTACTTCAAAGTACTCGTGGCTTAGAAAATAAAAGTATCAGATGTGTGTGGAAACAACAAAAAAAATTGAAAGAACTTCTCAGTCCTACAATGTTAAGACCACTGAATTTCACCACAGGAACGCAAGAGGCTGGCCATTATAAATGTGGCGATTGTGCTATTTGTCCAGTTACGGAAGATTGCACCTGTTTTGAGTACAGAGATCGAAAATATTTATTACGACATAATACAACCTGTACTTCTACATATGTAGACTCATGCAACAATCGTTCACAACAGGTGATTTCCCACGCACCCTCAAACACACATCAATAAGACCTCTACTAAAAAACAACAAACTCGACCAACAGAAACCGGAATCCTACAGACCTATAGCAAGCATACCGATGCTAGCAAAAATAATGGAAAAGGAAGTTCAGAGACAAATACAAGACCACATTGACTCCAATGCACCACTGGATCCATGCCAACACGGATTCAGAGAAGCACACGGGGTTGAGACCCTTCTTACCACACTCTTCAGCAGCATAATATCAGGCATCAACAATACCCGCCAAGGCTTTGTCCTTGTCTTCCTTGACATCGCGGCGGCGTTTGATTCCGTGAACCATGAACGCCTCTTAGAACGCCTCAAAGAAAAAGGAATCTCCGGTAAAGCGCTCGAGTGGTGCAAGTCCTACCTCTCTGACAGATGGCAGCAGGTTCGATCCAAAGACACATCATCAGAACCATTCCACCAAAGCCAAGGTGTCCCACAAGGATCCTCCCTCTCTGCCTTGCTGTTCAATATATACATGCAACCTCTCTGCAACCTTATCCGGTCCTTCAACGTGAACTGCATGATATACGCAGATGACGTGCTATTATACATGCCTTTTGCAACAGAAAACCCAGACCTCTCACCAATAACATGCTGCATAAATGAAATATCCAACTGGCTACAATCCCAAAACCTCCGGATTCAACACAAGAAGATGGAGGTCATGTTCATTACAAGAAATCGTAACTTCACTGCGCCTACAGTACTAAAGGTGAAGGAAGCTGACCTCCAGATCAAATCCGCGATCAGATACCTTGGCGTCACACTAGACCAGAACCTAAATATGCAGGCGCATATAAGTAACACTGTAAGGGCAGTATACCATAAAATCAGATCCCTCAGATACCTACGATCGCTGCTGCAGCCTGACGATTTCAGGACCATCTTTCAAGCACTAATAATTCCGCATTTCGATTATGCGAATGCAATACTGCAAGGACTCCCCCAAACCACTCTGAACCCACTGCAAATGGCAATGAACACCGCAGCAAGAGTACTACACGGAGCATCCAGGAAAGACCATGTCACACCCATTATGAAACAGCTCCACTGGCTCCCGATTCAAGGTAGGATTACATTCAAGACCTTGCTACTCACCTTCAAAGCCACCAACGGTCTCTCGTCAACATCACTATCAGAGATAGTCCAGAAGACACCCCACAATAGGGACAGAAGGTCAGTAGCACAAAACACCTTGATAGTCCCAAGATCAATGACTCAATGCACCAAGTCAACATCCAGCAGGGCATTCAAACTTTATGCACCAATGATCTGGAACAGCCTCCCTCACAACATCCGAACAATCCCAGACATATTCCAATTTAGGAAGGCTGTGAAACACTACCTCTTCCTCCTACATTACCCGGAAACCAATGAAAGCTCAGCACCAATTACCGAAACCTCACAAATCTCCTCTGTCTGAAACCATAAGAACACATGACCAGCCTGTAAATTGTATATATTGTTATTGTATATAGTTACCCTGTTAGCCAAGTTGATTCTCCTGTTCATATGTAAACACAAAGTACTATTGGAAATGTGTATGTTCGTTGTTTATTGTAAACCGCACTGATGCTGAATAGCGCGGTATAAAAGAGACTTTAAATAAATAAATAAATAATAAATAAATTGTATCCGTTGTTCCTGTAATTTAATTTATGTGAGAAAAACTATACGTTCGTTTCACGTGCGGATACAAGAGCACCGTAGTAAATTAAAGTGCAAACGTTTGGAAGCACCAATAGTGTCTCACTGTTTGGATTTTCAGCATACCTTTGAAGATCTTAAATGTTTTTGTATTGAGCAAGTTTTATATGGAAACGGCAGAAGATCTCGCGAACAGTTGTTAATTTATCGAGAACAAAAATGGATCTTCACTTTACAATCCACAGTGCCTATGGGTCTCAATATCCAAATTGATTGGAAAGCGTGCATATGAGTAGAAAACTGAAAGGATTTAAGCACGACTCACAAAGTGAAATCCTCAATTGGATTTAGTGAGTTTTTTATTTGAGGCCACTATACCCTCGGGGGCGTCTATATCCTAGTAATAGTGGCAGATCCCGTTCGATGTGAGCTGTAATGAGGATCAGCTTGAGAACATTAATCACAGATTGAAACCTATAAAAAACATCTGCCGTACACAGAGCATGCGCGGCGTCTTCCTAGCAAACTCTGAATAGAAGTATCGTAAGACGACAGCCACGGTTGAATTCGCAGTGAGTGAATTAAGATATTTGGAAATATATCAGTTAAGAAAGGAATTGCAGATATGTGAAAATATGATAGTATAGAGGTGATTACTTTAATAGCACATGTGCTTTATACTTTTAGAAACGGCTTGTGAATTTAGTGCAGAACATGACCCCTTGATAAAACAGTTCAGTGAAACGCAACGGCGCACTGGTTGGTGTTGGGGGATGACAGCCGAACCAGATAAGTACTCCAGTATCACTATGTAAGATTCAAAGCGAGTTGATAGTGAACATATCTGGTATGGGCTAAGCAGCGCTAATATACTTGAATGTTTTGTAGAGGACAAGCTGGACAAGCTGAACGGTTAAGTGAAAATATTCAGCCATACTAATGGGAAAGTAAAAGAAGCTATAAATAATAGGCAACGTAACAGGTCCTTGATGCTATTAAAGAGCAAAGGTTTAAGATTTTATCTTAAACTTATCAACAAGCTCTTCCACAGTCTGAGACCTGGTTGCCAAGAAAAATACACCTCTTTAGGTAAAAAGTAGAGCAATAAATTTATTATATGATACTGGTCAGAATAATTGGCTCTGAAAGGTGATCGCATTTAGCCTTTGTCAGTGATCCTATCACACCTTACAAAAACATTTATATATAATGGGCACTACTGCAAATTGAACTAATAAAATCATTTTCACTAAATTTCCCAAATAAGACCCTTGGGGATCAATTTCTGCTGTTGAAATATATGTTCATGATATAATGCACATGTGGGATCTTTTCCAGCCTCCACCCTTACTATTTCTACCACAAATACCTCAATTGGCTAATCGTGTGGTTCATCTCTTTCCAGTACACCACTAATGGTGCAGTATCCACTTGATGGCAAATGACTGAGCAATGCTCAATTATCCTTACTTTCACCAGCATAGAATTTTGACCAATATATAATTTATTACAGGGGCAAAGGATAACATATATGACCCCAGCACTATTACAATCTGAGGCATGTTTTATTTTGTGAACAAAGTTCAATTCTGGATGTTAGAATTCCAAAAGATGCATGACTAATGAACATAGCACACATTTACCACATTTTATGTGGTTCCCTCATCACCTAGCCTATATGACCTTCTTTGAGGTCAAGAATGCACCAGCCAATCACAGAAGTTATGGCCTCTCTCATATGCAAAACATGGTATTTGCTCAAAAATAGTGTACTTGTAAAATATTCCAATATTTCAATATAATTCTCCGTATCTTAAATGCTTCAGAATAATATGATAGTACACATACATGAGTAGAACCAGTACGCTGTTGAGAACTACCTAATAAAAGATCCCAGTTTGCATATTTTGCTCTTTTATTAGCATGCCTCTCAATTCTTTTTGGATAATCTTTTGGTAAAAATGGCGTGCAGAGGGCACAAGACTGACAAACAAACTGTCTGTGTAGAGCACAGATGTTTTAATTGAAGACTGTCCCACAGGCAAAGGTAAAATGATAACGTCTATAATTTAACAGACTATTACAATGTGTGGTCTTCCAAAATATAGATGTGCTATATTGAGACTGCTCTTTCGTGATGTATACAGTATATCCAAAAGCAAGATAGACATCCTATCCACCTGAGGGGCAAACCTTAAATGAGGATTCTGTTCATTGATCCATACTATAAATTCTTTCAATGTTTCCTCATTACCCCTTCACATAAAGAATATATCATCAATGAATCGGACTAATACAACCATGTGGGCCCAAAACACTGAAGTATAAATCACATCTTCCTCAAACGCTCAAACATATAAGCATGCTAGTGATGGTGCTGCCATAGCATCATCACATACTTGCTGAAAAAACTGATCTCAAACACAAAATAATTTCTCATTAATATAATATTCAAAAGAAGTTGCAAGAAAGCAATGCTTGTTATAGACACATTCTTTGTTTCTATGTGCAGCTCACTTTAGTCTAGATAGGAATGAACCTAGTTAGGCTTAAATGATGGTGCCCATGATGTGATTATATTGTACATAGTATGGCTGTAGGCAGAACGGAGATACGGTGGAGGGGATTGTGGTTGTTCACCTAAACCTTTCCAGACTTGTACATAATTCAGTCATACGAGTCGTATATTTTCATCCTAGTTGTGAATTATCACTTGTGAATAAAATAGTACCAGTAGATGGTGCTGCAGTATTGCCTACAGCACAGAACCACTTGGCTTACTAGGTTTATAATGCCGGTCAATTCAACCTGAATGACTTGACATGATACAATTTAGCAGCTGCTGAAACAGTCACACTGGGCATTCACTTGCCCATAAAATACACCCGTTAAGCACTAGATTACATAATGCAGCTTCCTCAACCTTCATGTGGCAGAACCTACTGTTATGCAAGTTCCTCTGCACAGGTAAAATACCTTCATGTTAAATGTTACCTCAGTTGTACTGTCTAATTAATTACTGTTAAGTAACTGTACTGTCTAAATGTTTGCATGTACCCTAATGTTAAATGTAACCCTCCAGTTGTCATGTGACGTGACCACCTTGATTGAAGGAAAAGGTGGCATACAAATCTGTCTAAATAAATAAATAAAAGAGTTCTAAAGATACTGTGTACAAATCACCTTTTTAGGGTATACCTAAATCTATTTCAGCATTTCCTTTGAAAATAGCAAGCACTATAGAACTGGTTTATAAATAAGAAATTAAATTAAAATGATATTTAATTATCCAGGCCTACAGTATTTGTATCTTGGAGGTTGATAGCAGAATGCATTTACTCTTTTTTTCACACAGACAAATTCTATTCTCAGCAGACCATTGATGCTTTAAAAGTGCTATGTATCAAACATATTTTTTATGATTTGATGCATCCAGTCTCGTTCAATTTATATTTATGCCAAACAAAGGAATGGAAAGTGAAACTCTTGAAAATGAAAATCATATGCTAAAGAATTGAAGGTAATATATTCAGTACTTGACTGCTTTAATTGCCTATCATCTCACTAATTCACTTAATAAAATATCTAAGAAATAAAAGTGTTAAGCCTAGCAAGCTTTTTTTTTTCTGCTTCTTTTGGGACTTCCACTTTCACCTACCTGTGATTTATTCCCCCTCCCCCCATGCAAACTGTATAAATGCTGCTCACGAAGATATTCAGTGGCACTAACATGGTTTCTCCTAGGACAAGCAGGATGCGTCAGCCACACCTGGTGACGTCATCCGACGGCGCCATGACGGAAGTGCTCTCTAGCTCAGAAGCTTCTGAGCATGTGGGAGGTCCCACCTCCCCCGGCCCGCCCCTAGCCGACCAGTTCTTTTTCTTCCGCCTTGCCTCAGGACGGAAATTACAGCTCTCCTATAATAAACCTAATACATTCCTCATCTTCATGCCTAAACCGGGCTTCAAGAAGTGTCCGATCTGCAATAGAAAAATGAACCTCTCGGACACTCACCAACACTGTATCGGATGCCTGGGGTCCTCACATCAGGTGGAAAACTGTGCCAGTTGTGCCCGGATGTCTCCCAGGGCAAGAAAACACCGGGAACAATCGTTGAAGGAACTGCTCTCCGCGGCGGCAGCAAGCAGATCCCCTGCTAAACGGAACCCGGAGCATCGCAAAAGTAAGGAGATTAAGCCTTCCAGGCCTGCTAAGCACTCCCGTGCCGAAAAACCTCTTAGATCTGAGGAAGGGAGGGCCCCCACTCAGCGGGGTTCAAGCGCTGCTTCCCCCTCGAATTGTTCTGCTTCCGGAGAGGCCCCTACCCGTCGGGTAAGCCCCCCTGCGGAAAGCATTGCTCCGGCCCGTTCTCCCCGGCCATGCGGCCCTCCAGAAGGTTTTGAAAATGGCGCCGCCATCGTGGACCCGCCTGGCTCCTCCTCCGGACACGCCCCCTCTCCTCCTATTGGGCGCAGCAGTTCCTGCTCCAGCGGTCAGCGCCGACAGCCTTCCCCCCTGCCCTGCACGTCTGCTCAAGCGGCAGAGGAGCTCCGGAGAATGAATCGTGCTGCTGGTGATCAGCGCCGACAGCTCTCCCCCCTGCCCAGCATGTCTGCTCAGGCTGCAGAGGGGATTCGGAGTGGCGCAGCAAATCTGGCTGATGGCGATCGGCGCCGACAGACTGTGGCAGTGGAGTTCCTGGACGGCACGGAGCACAGAAACACTGTGGAGTGTGCTAATCGCGCCGACGCTGAAAGCCGGCGTGACAGAAGCAGGCACCGCTCAAACAGCAACGTGGGGAAATCTGAGCACCGCTCCAGCAGCACACAGCAGGTCGGGGAAAAGAGCAGGAAGAGGACAGCCAAGCACAGGCATCGATCCCCATCGAGAGAAAAAGCTTCCCACGGGGAGTCCCACCGGAGCCATAAGAGGAGCAGGAGATCCAGCTCTCACAGAAGCAGCCGGTCCTCAGACTCCACCTCCTCTGCCATCCTTCAGCTCCTTAACCGCCTGGTTGAACAAACTGCCCCCCATCGGCTGGACCAAGGTCAGGCGCTTGTTCCGTCGGTGGCACGACCTGTCTCGGAGCAATCACTCCCTAGCCTGTCACCATCCAGGGCACGGACTCCCTCCCCAGCGCGGACTCTCTCCCCAGCCCCTTCTACACCGAGGACACCTTCCCCGGCGCAGCTGGACTCCGGAGGGAGCGACGGGGAGGACTTGGGACGAGGTTCTGATGCCTCCAAGAGCCAAGCAGATGCCATGGAGGATCCACCGACACCAGTGCTGGAGGACCTAACATATCCAAAATTCCTCCGGAAGGTGGTGTCCAAGCTGGGGCTGGCCACAGAGGACTCCCCTGAGGAGAAGGAACCGGAGGTCATGAAGTACCTCAGCGGCCCAAGACCTGCCATGGCTCTTCCCCTCCACCGAAAGTTGAAGGAGAAACCGTTGACCCTCTGGCAATCCCCAGCATCTGGCCATGCTTGCTCCAGACGCCTGGACACGAAATACATCATCCACATGGCACCTGGATTCGACAAGCCGCAGTTATCCCACCAGTCAATAGTGGTGGCATCAGCACTCAAAAGAGCCAAGTCCACACGTTCCCAAGCCGTGCACCCACCAGGCCGGGACCCAAAGCGTCTGGATGACGTGGGGAGGAAAGTGTTCCAAGGCGCAATGCTCAGCGCCAAGATAGCAGCGCATCAATTTCAACATGTCCTGTTCCAGGACGCCCTTCTGGCCGACCTCAAACGCCAGCTGCAGGATCTCCCCAAGGACTCACGTACTTCTGCCACTACCTCCATGCAGGAAATAGCGGAATGCAGCAAGCACCTGATGAGTACAGCCTTTGACGCCTTCGACACGGCCGTACGCACAGCGGGCACGGCCATATCTGCCCGTCGCTGGGCATGGCTCCGGGCGTCAGGGCTCTCCGATAGTACCCATGACCGGATAGCGGATACACCCTGCTCTGGCGACGCCCTCTTTGGGGACAAAGTCGCCGACACGGTGCACGGTCTGAAAGAAGACTGCACCACTCTGAAGACTCTGGCTGCAGACGGACTCGAACGCCCCTCCTGGACACGGAAAGGGGGCTATTCCCGCAAGCCTTTTTCCTCGTCAAAGCAATATTATGGCTCAAACCGCCAGTGGCAGACGCCTAGGTTCAAGCAGAACTATCACAAGCCGCCTTTTCAGAGGCAACAACAGCGACAACGCAAACAAAAACAAACCAACCAGTCACACTCCGGGAAAGACACCTCTTCCTTCTGACTATCCGGCCTGGCTGGGCCCCTCACTGGATCCCGGGGACCCCCGGTCGGGGGTCGCCTGACTCATTTTCACTCGGCCTGGCAAGACATCACATCGGACAAGTGGGTTCTTCAGATAATACAGACGGGCTACCGCTTGCGCTTCTCCTCCCTTCCACGGCAAAGAAAGCCACCCATCAGCCAGCCTCCACTTCATCAGAAACAGCCTCTCTCGGACCTCCTCCAGAAACTTCTCCTGGCATGGTCAATAGAGAAGGTGCCTCCGGACGAAATCAACACTGGATTCTACTCCCGGTACTTCCTATTTCCCAAGAAGTCAGGGGACCTCCGTCCCATCCTGGACCTCTGAAAGCTGAACTACTTTATCAGGAAGGAGAAGTTCAGGATGTATTCGCTCAATTCCATCCTTCCTCTCATCAGAGCGGGCTATTGGATGGCCACGCTGGATTTACAGGATGCGTACTCCTACATTCCTGTCCACGTTTCTCACAGGAAATTTCTCAGATTCATCGCGCTGGGTTGCCATTACCAGTATCGGGTTCTGCCCTTTGGCCTATCCCCAGCGCCCAGGGTATTCACAAAGTGCGTGGCGGTCGCCGCTGCACACCTCCGCAAACAAGGCATCGCCATCTTTCCCTACCTGGACGACTGGCTCCTGTCAGCGAGCTCTGCCCCCGAACTCCGCAGGGCGGTCCGCCAAACGGCACACTTGCTACTCCGGCTGGGATTCCTGCTCAACAAAGAAAAGTCCCGATTCGAACCTGTGCAGCGGACGGAGTTCATCGGGGCGATAATCGATACCAAGACCTGCAAGGCCTTCCTGCCCGAGCCCAGGATCAGTACCATCGTGCAGCTGGCCAAGAGAGTGTCGGCAGAGAAGCACACCTCGGCCCGCGGGATCATGCGCCTGCTAGGCCACATGGTGGCGACGACATCGGTCCTTCCGCTGGCGAGACTACATATGCGCACCCTCCAATGGCACCTGCGGAGTCACTGGAAGCAGCTATCCCAGCCACTCAATACGCGCATACCGATCTCCCCCAACGTTGTCCGGAGTCTCCAGTGGTGGATGAACACAAACAACCTTTCAGTAGGCAAGCATCTGCAACCCCTCTCCCATCAACGCATCCTCACCACGGATGCATCCTCAACAGGATGGGGGGCTCATCTACTGCATCTCAGCACCCAAGGAGCCTGGACCAGAGAGGAGCGTGCCCTTCACATCAATGTCCTCGAGTTGCGGGCCGTCAAATATGCCCTCCGGACGTTCAGGCCATACCTGACGGGGAAAGCAATCTTGGTGCAAACGGACAACCAAGTCACCATGTTCTATATAAACAAACAAGGGGGCACGGGATCCCGTACATTATGCAAGGAAGCTCCCGAGACATGGGCCGAAGCGCTAACCAACAACTGCATTCTGCAGGCGACTTACCTCCCAGGGGACCAGATCGCCCTGGCGGACAGACTCAGCAGACAGCTTCAACCTCACGAGTGGATGCTTCACAGGGAAGTGGCCCGCGACCTCTTTCGGCGCTAGGGAGTGGCCCAGATTGACCTCTTTGCCACCGAAGCGAACACCAGATGCACCTTGTTCTGCTCCAAACACCCGTCTCAGCAGAGGGTGGCCTCCGATGCGTTTGCAATCCCGTGGAGGACCTGGGACTTGGCGTATGCATTTCCTCCAACACCTCTCGTGACAGCCACGTTGCAACGCATCATCAAGGAGAAAGCGCATGTGATCTTGATCGTCCCCTACTGGCCCAGACAGATGTGGTTCTCCCTGCTGCTGCAGCTCGCCCAAGAGCCTCCAATTCGGCTTCCTCTGAGACCAGACCTGGTAACCCAAAATGGTGGTACCACCTTACACCCCAACCTCCAGACGCTAGCCTTGACAGCCTGGAGGCTGAAAGGATGACCTCCAACATTTCGGGCCTCGACGGCCTGACGGCTGAAGAGGCAACCCTCAACGATTCCGGCCTACCCTCGGAGGTACAGCAGATTGTTCTAGCTTCCCGGAGGCCGTCAACCAGAAAAGCCTACAGTCTGAAGTGGAAACGCTTCAGTATATGGTGCAAGGACCTAGGAGTTCAACCAGCCTCTTGCCCAATACCCATTCTCTTGCAATATCTCGCCTTCCTCTTCAGCTCCGGCTTGAAACCACAATCCATCAAAGTGCACCTCGCGGCCATTGCCTCTTTACACGGAAGCCCGGAGCATCCAAGCTCAGGCTCCATAGCCACCCTTCCCATTGTGACGCGTTTCATGAGAGGCCTTCGGAATCTGCAACCTCCAGTACAGAAGCCGGTACCTTCATGGGACCTTAACGTCGTCCTGCAACAACTCACGCAGGAGCCGTTCGAACCATTGAACACAGCACCCAGGAAATTTCTCTCCTGGAAGACTCTTTTCCTTGTCGCCATCACCTCAGCTCGGAGGGTCAGCGAGCTGCAGGCTCTGGTGGCGCACCCGCCTTACACGAAGCTCTACCACAACCGGGCATCCCTGCGGACTCATCCCAAGTTTGTGCCTAAGGTGGCCTCCGCTTTTCACGTCAACCAGACGGTGGAGCTACCATCATTCTTCCTAGCCCCACACTCTTCTCCTGAAGAGCAACGTCTTCACTCACTGGATTGTGTACGCGCCCTGCGCATCTACCTCGACAGGACGTCCGCAATTCGACTGGGGACCCAGCTCTTCGTCTCCTTTGACCCGAACAGGCCTGGGAGACCTGTCTCCAAACGCACACTCTCCTGTTGGATCTCAGCCTGCGTGGCCTATTGCCTGCAAAAAGCGGGCGCGCTCCCATCAAACAAGGCGAGTGCACATCAGCTCCGCGCTTTAGCCGCTTCTCTGGCCTGCGCTCAGGAGGTGCCGGTGAGCGAAATCTGCAGAGCGGCTACCTGGTCCTCTCAACTGACCTTCCAGAAGCACTACTGCCTGGACATCCACGCGGAGAATGACGGCTCCTTTGGCCGAGCAGTCCTATCTGCCGCTACGACACCCTCGATTGGGGGCTCTAAGGAGCCAGCCCAGGGCTGAGTGGAAGGTTCAGAACCACTCATCCCAGTCACTTCCAGGCCCTACGGGCTTGTCGTAATGTTGTTTGAAGTGTCGCATTGTTGAACTGATTGCACTGTTGTTATTGCACTGCTGTTATTGCACTGTTGTTTTGTTTAATTGATTGCACAAATGTTGTATCGCATTGATTGAGGTTGTTCGCATTGATTGATTGATTGCACAAATGTTGTATCGCATTGATTGATTGCACACATGGGCGATTCCACAGTTGCACCGTGGATATGCACTGACGTTATTGCACAGTCTACCTCTTACTGTTTGCACTTTGTTGTCACGTTATTTAATAAACACAATTGCTGCTCTACGCATGCCTCCCTCATTCTCCTCAGCGTGAATGCTTAGCTTGGGAGACACCAGGTGTGGCTGACGCATCCTGCTTGTCCTAGGAGAAAACGGTGTTACTTACCTGTAACGGAGTTCTCCGTGGACAGCAGGATAAGTCAGCCACACATTCCCACCCGCCTCCCCTGCACGAGGGTGGCCTGCGCGCCCGCACCTAGCCGCAAGGGTATAGCTAGTCACTTACTGGTCGGCTAGGGACGGGCCGGGGGAGGTGGGACCTCCCACATGCTCAGAAGCTTCTGAGCTAGAGAGCACTTCCGTCATGGCGCCGTCGGATGACGTCACCAGGTGTGGCTGACTTATCCTGCTGTCCACGGAGAACTCCATTACAGGTAAGTAACACCGTTTTGTGCACTGAATATCCACGAGTGCCGCCACTCGGCACTCAATGCTAACCTGTTAGCATCAAGGTGTTCAGTGGGCATTCCGTGAACTGCATCTGGGGATAACCAGTCAGCTGCAATATTCAGCTGCTGCCCTGTTATCCCTCTGCAGCAAAAGTTAGGCTAAATATCAGCACTGCATAGTTAGCTTCCTGCTTCACCAACCAACCTGGATATTCAATGTTGGTGGCCGGATATGGCCCCGGCATTGAATATCCGGGTTTAGCGTTCAGCAGCGACAGCTAGCAGCTGAATATCGGGTCCTTCATTTATAGTTTTGCATGTACTTTATGGGATTTTTAAAATTTTTATTTGTTTTGTTTTTGTTTTGTGTGTTAGTGTTGTCACTGGGTGTACTATTTGAGTAATGAAGTGTACAACTGATAAATATTGATGGTGCAGGAAAAAAATAAAAAATGCCATTCTTTTCCGGTCATTTTGAATTAAAAATGGCATGTAACAACATCAGAAATACCTTTGAATATCTGGCCCATTGTAAATATCATGACCAAAGTGGTCCATCCAGGCATCCATCACCATTTCTGGGGCAATATTTTTTCTCAACTCCTTTCCTAATCTTCACCCTCACAACTTCACATCATGAAGGTTTCTTATTTATTTATTTATTTTATTTATTACAATCTTTTATATACCGCGCTATTTGGTATCAGCGCGGTTTACATGAAACAAAATAACCAGAACAAACTATTCTGAGTTTACAGAGAACAGGTATACAAACTTGCACTAATATGTTTCAAATATTTAAATGTCTATCATATGCCCCTTTTGCGCCTTTCAACATTGACACCCACAGGCTAGTATGGACGTGCATTTATTTGAAATGACATGGGAAAAATTAGACATTTACACAGTTTACAGACTTGTAAACCATGTAAATGCCACTTAGAAGGATATTCAGTGGCACTAACATGGTTAGTGCCGCAGAATATCCACGGGTTCCACCTCTATACGCCCCAATGCTAACCGTGTAGTGTCGGAGCATGTCATGGGTGTTCCATGGTGGAGTGCAGGCAGCACCTTTTGCTAACTGGGCAGTGGTGATACTGAGCCGCTGCCCAGTTAGTGACCTGTGGGTAAAGATAGGCACGGCAATAGCTAGCCTATCTTTACCTGTGGGAGTTAACCGAACAGTGGCTCAATGTCACTGCTGCCTGGTTAGTTTCCACGCCATGTGGCTCTGTGCGGCAGATCCAGATATTCAATGCTAGTAGACGGATATTGCCCCAGCATTGAATATCAGGGTTCTGTTCCGCAGTGACAGCTATGCGCTGTAGTAGTGCATAGCCATCGCCGCTGACTTGGACCCAGTGTTACGATGACACTGCCTCTGTTTCCTGGCCCAGAAGAAAGGACTGGGAATTGAACCCCCATGTCTCCTGGATGAGTGTACATGGTGATACCACTGAATGAGTGTGCTAGCCTATGAGATATTGTTTGGAGAAGGAGACGCATTTAACTGCGCATTCAATGGTTATATTACAAAGATCTGTTACAATAAAGGCTAGTTGTGTTTTATAAAGAGTTTAATTGGTTTCTAGTCACAAATCACAGCACTGATTATCTGCCATCAAGCTAAATGATGATTATATGTCAATAATACACATTGCTGGGGCCTTGATTTGCTCCATCCCTTAGACTTTCTGTTCCACAAATTTTTAAATGTGGGAAGTGTCAGCTTTGCCTGCTGAAAACAGTGCTTCTTGTTTTAAATGTGTTTGAAATTAAATGTGCTTAAGACATACCACAATTATATCTTAACTGTTTAGCACTGTGAGTGTAATAATCTTTTGGTATGAATGTAAGGAACACAACTATGAGATATCAGTCCTGATTACATGCTCACTGATTGGTAAAAGGAAATACAAGCTTAATGTTTTCATGTATGTTGATCTCCGGAAACAACCTAAGCATTGGCAAGTTAAATGCAAGGCATTTATAAAGCAGGCAAAGAGAGAATTTGAAAAGAAGCTTGCCGTGGAAGCAAAAATGCATAATAGAAACTTTCAAATACACTCATAGCAAAAAACCTGTAAGAGAGTCAGTTGGACCATTGGATGATAGAGGGGAACTAAGGGAGGAGAAGGCCACAGCAGAGAGACTGAATGAATTCTTTCCTTCGGTCTTTACCAAAGAAGATATATGGAAGCTACCCGTGCCTGAAATGATATATAAAGGTGATGTAGTGGAAGAATTGAAAAAAAATATCAATAAACCAGGAGGATGTATTACAACTATTTGATAAACTGAAGAGTAGCAAATCACGTGGACTGGATGGTATACATCCAAGGGTGTTGAAAGAACTGAAATATGAAATTGCAGACCTACTATTAGTAATCTGTGAACTATCATTAAAATCATCTGTAATTTCCAGGATACAAGCAGGAATATAGTCTTCATGAATGGCTGAAGTCCCTGACGGAGCTCGCGTGGGAACGCTCCCCAGTATTCAATAGGAAAGCCTTTGAGAGCACTCCTCTGTGCCTGCATACCTGCCTTCCCAATTCCTCTCCTCAGTTCTTCGTTTTCCACAGAGTCAGTAGAATGCACCGTCCTTTCACCGCTGAAAAAAAATCATTGTTTTTATGCCTTTCGGGATACATTGTGCTTTTTTGCCTTCCCATCAATGCCAGTATTGTCAAATCTTACACCAATCCCAAAAATTTGCTCTTTTATTTTCAATTTTGTCTTTTTCTTTTCTATTGACTCTCACCCCAATTCTTACCACTAACCTAGGCCTCTATACCCTTGTCTTCATTCTCAAAGACAATTTTTTCAGGCATGGAAAAGCCAGTCAGTGGTTTTAAAAATGTACCCAGTGTGCCAGTACCATTTCAGCTACTGATAAACACATTGGTGTTTAAAATGTTTGGGTCCTGACCATGAACCCACTTCTTGTCCTTTGTGCCAACAAATGACAAAGAGAGGCCTCAAGGAATGAGCCAGGCAGTTTGAATCATTGTTCGCCTTGGACTCTGTTTCAGTGGCTTCCACTTCATCGAGGGCATTGACTTCCTCTCATGGGTCTCTGACTTCTTCAGTCCAAACACAGAAATCAGTCAAAATCTGTGGCTGTTTCCAAATCTTTGGCATCGAAGACAGATTCTGATGCCAGGGAGAAGTCCCAACATAAGCATCGCAACTCCCCTAGAGGTGCTTCCAATGCAGATTGGCCAGCCAAACAGCCCCAATGGTAGGATCTGTCCTCCAAAGCAGGGCTCCGGGACACTCCTGAGACAGACATCGACCTCTGATGAGCTACCAGTTCCTTGTTCTGGTACGGTGGCTCAGAGCCCTATACATGATTCCACCCAGACATCTGCCATCTCCCTGGACCAACGCATACTGGTTCTGGAGAGGAGCTTGACAGCACTCCTGGCAGCCTCGGTACTGGTAACATCGAGAGTTTCATGAGTACAGGCTTTGGTACTGAGCGTACAGCTGAGTGGTGCTCCAACATCTGGGCAAGGGTACAACATCAAAACTGTGTAACAGCTCAAGACATGCTATGGCTATTGGAACACATGGCCTCCACGATCCATGTTGTCCCCTATGCTCAATTACACATGCGACAGGCACAGTGGATTCTGTCTTCCCAATGGTCGCAAGCAAAGGGTCGTCTCAGGGACAAGATCCATATCACACCTCAGCTGATAATGTCCCTTCAGTGGTGGGGACGCCCACCAAACCTACTCATAGGGTCACCTTTTCAGATGCCTCCACCTCAATGCACCCTGATGACAGATGCTTCCAAACTGGGCTGAGGGGGCTCATTTGAGCGACCTGACCACACAGGGACTGTGGACATGACAAGAATCTGCCCTGCAGATCAACCTGCTAGTGCTATGAGCACTCACAAATGCTCTTTGGGCTTTTCAACCCCAGCTGTCAGGGCAACCTGTTAGAACAGACAACAAAGTGGCCATAGTCTACATAAACAAACAGGAGGGATGGGACGGGATCCCATTCCCCGTGCAAAGAAGTGATTCGCCTATGGTCCTTTGCCATCTCTCAACACATCCACCTCAGAGCAGTGTATCTCCCAGACAAATTCAATTTCCTTGCGAACAGATTAAGCCATATACTTCATCTGCATGAATGGACCTTGCATCAACAGATGGCTCCTTGAATCTTTCAAACATGGGGAGCCCCATTTATAGATCTCTTTGCCACTACACGAAACATGTAGTTTCCTCTCCTTTGCTCCAGGGTTCCGTCTCCACATTGATAGGCTCCGGACGCCTTCTCCAATGGGGACAGGGGCTGCTCTATGCATACTCACCCATCCCCTTGATACCCAAGATGCTGTTCAAGCTACAGGCCGAAAGGGGCTTAATGATTCTCATAGCTCCCTTTTGGCCCCCTCAACTGTGGTTTCCTCTGCTTCTTTGCCTTGTGCAGACTCAGCCACTCAGCCTTGGATGTGTGCCCAACCTCCTTTCTCAGGACCACGGGATGCTCCTCGATCCCAGTCTTCATTCCCTACGCCTGACAGCATAGCTGCTAAAAGGCTACTGCTCGCTGATCTCAACCTACCACAGGCGGTCAAAGATGTCCTTGCATCATGTAAAGATTCCACCAGGCGATCTTATGCATTCAAATGATCGCTATTGCCAAGTGGCCCAACACCCTTATCTCTTGCACCAGATCTTGCATACCACTAAAGACTAGGTCCAAAATGGCTTCTTCTCTTGTTGGTTCATGAACCAGCAGCTCCAACAAGCAGTCAATTATTTAATCTAGAAACTTTATCTCACTAGCATGTCCTGCCATGACACTGTCCCAGTCGATACCAGGGTAATTTAAATCACCCATTATTATTACTGTATTGTAACTTTTGTTAGCGTCCCTGCTTTCTTTGAGCATTCCATCAGGCGGTGGATAGTACACTCCCACTGCCATTGCCGTCCCCTTTTTACATGGAATTTCAATCCATAAAGATTCTACCGAGTATTTTGTTTCCTGCAACACTTTAATCCTGTGTTACTCAATGCCCTCTCTAACATAGAGCACACCCCTCCACCAATTTGATCTTACTCTATCATTGTGAAATAATTTGTACCCAGGTATCACAGTGTTCCACTGGTTATCCACCTTCTGCCAGGTCTCTGAGATACCAATCGTATCTCATTCAGTGCTATATATTCTAATTCTCCCATCTTATTTTTTAGACTTCTAGCATTTGCATACAAGCATTTTAGAGGTCATATTTTATTCATATTAATCTGGTTTTCAGTAGGCAGGAGTAATTTGGAATATTTAAGCTCTATCTGCTCTGTACTTAAGGTCATTTGGGTTACTTTTGGCTTTATTGGAACCTTTCTGTTGATATGCCCTAACTTCAGTCCTTTGCTAGTATCCTTCACAGATACATTGTTCCGAACCATGCTTTCTTGGGCGACTGTCGGTTTTCTCCTATTATCTAGTTTAAAAGCTGCTCTATCTTCTTTTTAAAAGTTAATGGCAGCAGCCTGGTTCCATCCCAGTTAAGGCGGAGCCCATCCCTTCGGAAAAGCCCCTCCTTTCCCCAGAATGTTCCCCAGTTCCTAACAAATCCAAAACCCTCTTCTTTGCACCATCATCTCATCCACGCATTGAAACTCTGGAGTTCTGCCTGCCTTTTGGGTCCTGCACGTAGAAGGGGAAACATTTCTGAGACTGCTACTCTAGAAGTTCTGGATTTCAACTTCCTCCCTAAAAGTCTAAATTTGGCCTCCAGAACCTCTCTACCACACTTTCCTATGTCATTGGTACCAACATGCCAAGAAAGCAGACTCCTCCCCAGCGCTATCTAACACCTTGTCTAGGTGGCATGTGAGGTCCGCTACTTTCACACCATACAGGCATGTTACCAGGCGATCCTCACATGCACCAGCTACCCAGCTTTCTAAATGCCTAATGATCGAATCACCAGCTATAACGACCATCCTATCCCTCTCCTCATGGGCAAATGGCCTTGTAGAAACCTCCTCAGTGCAAGGATTTTACATCACCTGGAGGACAGATCATAGCTATAGGATCACTTCCTGCAACACCATGATGATGCTCTCCTGTCATGTGACTTCTCCATGGCAATAGGGAAGCTGCCAGACTGGAGGTGGGACTTCAGTACTATGTCCCTGTAGGTCTTGTCTATATACCTCTGTCTTCCTTATATTCTCCAAATCTGCTACTCTAGCCTCCAGAGATTGCACTCATTCCCTCAGAGCAAAGAACTCTTTGCACCTAGTGCACACGTAGGACCCCTCAACAACCTGGAGAAAATCATACATGTAACACTCAATGCAAAAGACTGGAAAGTCCCCATCTCGCTGCTGGACTGCTGCCTGCATCTTAGTTTTAATGTTTTGTTCAGATATTAAAGTTGTTTCTCCAGGAACCAAGCAGGCAGTCAGTCCTCACATATGGGTGATGTTGGCACTGACGGAGCCCTCGCGGAACCATCTCCCCAGCTTTCAAAGAAAGCCTTTGGGAGATGCCACCACGCATGCATGGTCCCCTTCCCGCCCAAGGATGCCATCTTGCTTAGTCTCCTTTTTTCCGCAGAGCCCTTCAGACGTAGTCTGTCTTTCCCCTAGAAAAAGTTGATTTTCTTCTTCTCGAGTTCTTAACTCATCTCCGGTATCGCACCAGTACTCTACCTGCCTACCAATCTTGGTGCCTCGGCATTGAGTTTGGTTCATTTTTGTGTTTTTTGTTCCTTTTAGGTGCCTTCACGCCTTTTTTCCCAGCTGACAGCTCAGAGGGTCTTCGACCTCGCAGGGGTTCTTTTTTCCCCTATGGCTACAAGTGGGTTTAGAAAGTGTGATCGGTGTGCTAATTTGATGTCCTTAACCAACACACACGACTGCTGTCTCCATTGTCTTGGGCCGGACCATGACCCGGCAGCCTGTAGCCTGTACAAACAGATGTCTAGCAAGGCCCTGATGAGCTGCTAGCAGTAACACGATACGTTTTTCCCCAACTCCCCGATGCCTCCGAAGGCCAGGGTTTCATCTGAGGCCCTGACATCTCGGGAGGACTTCTCCAAACCTGAGCACCATCGTGGGTCCTCAGAGAAGGGGTCCCCCTCGAGAGGAGGAAGACGAAACCCTCGAAGGCGGCGTCCTTGGATGGTTCCGACAGACAGGGTTCCTCCTGGGCCCGGTCCCGCAGCCCCAGGCGCTGCCCGAGATATTGGAGAAGGAGCGGCCGGCGAAGATCCCCTGGAAGGATCCGGCAGCGGACCGGCTACAATCCTTGGAGGCTATCCTCATTGAGGATTCCCCTTCGGGGGAGCCGGCCCCAGGCCCGAGTTCCTCGGACCCCACGCCGAGGGCTGCAGAGCCTTCTGGCTTTGAGTCCAGAATGGTGGCCTTGGAGCACAGCTTGTCTGCCTTCTTGGACCAGCAGCAGGCGCTGTTGTCCGGCACATCTGGTTCCTCGGCCCCGACCACCAGGTGTTCGATGTTGTCCCCGGAGGCTGAGCCGATCCTCGAGGTCCTGCGGCCTTGAGTCGATCCTCGGCCGAGGTCGCGCTCAGTGTCCCACTCAATGGGGCCATGGTCATCCCAGAGGGGGCACCATGGGGCATCGGGCCCCTCGAGGCCCATGCAGCAGCCCACCCACTACTTCGAGTGGGAGACGGAGGATGACGAGTCCCCGGATACGCATCAACACCGCGGTGTCCCCTCGGACTCCCCAGTCTCGGATCCTTGGAGAAGGTCCCCACCAGAGGACATGGGATTCTTAGACTTTGCAAAAGACATGTCTAAGGCCCTGGCATTCCTGACCGAGTCGGAGAAGGACCCTCAAGCTGATGAGCTCAAGATCCTCCAGTACGAGGCTCCCCCTCGGGAATCGCTCACGGTGCCCATTCCTACCATCCTGGAAAATGTAGTTACTCACCTGTAACAGGTGACCTCCAGGAACAGCAGGAATTTATTCTTCACATAAGGGGTATCGTCGGTGCCGACAGAGCCTGCGTGGGAATGCTCCCCAGCGTCCAATAGGAACGCTTTTGGGAGCATCCCTCAGTACATGCACGCTGCCTTCCCGCCTTTCCAACTGTCCCTCTTCAGTTAAGTTTGTAGCTGAGTGAAAGGATAGAGGGAGAGAGGAAAGAGACAGAGAGATAGAGAGACAGCTCCTAGGGGAGGTGGGTGGGTTGTGAAGACTAAATTCCTGCTGTTCCCGGAGATCACCTGTTACAGGTGAGTAACTATGCTATCTCCAGGAACAAGCAGGAATTTAGTCTTCACATATGGGGACTCCCTAGCTGAAGATGCCACCTATAGTAAGGTGGGCCATGCTTCCTTCCATGGATCTCTGGCATCCCATCAGGGTTGGTGGGTAGGAGTTGATTTAGGTCTGAAAGAGATTTTGAAGAACAACTTGGCCAAAGAAGGCATCCCAATGGGAGGATTTATCTAGGCAGTAGTGGGCTGTAAAGCTGTGTAAGGAAGCCCAGGTGGCTGCTTGACAAATGTCATTGATAAATACAGAGTGAAGATTAGCCATAGAGGCTGCCATGGCTCTCACATTATGAGCTGTGACATGGCCATGAAGAGGAAGACTCTTACTCTTATAAGCAAAGAATATACATTGTGCAATCCATTTGGATAGAGTTCTCTTGGAGACTGGAAGTCCCAAATGACTAGAATCAAAAACAATAAAAAGTTGAGAAGACCTTCTATGTTACTGTGTTCTTTGTAGGTAAAAAGCCAAGGCTATTTTACAATCCAAAGTATGAAGGTTCGTTTCTGCATTGGAGGCCTGAGGCCTCGGAAAGAATACAGGAAGATAAATCGATTGATTTAAATTAAAAGGCGAAACCAACTTTGGCATAAAGTGTGGATGAGTTCTGAGGATAACCTTATCATGGTGAAACCTAGTATATGGAGGATCAGCCACCAAAGCTTGCAATCACTAATGTGACGTGCAGAGGTGCTTGCAATTAGGGAGATGACCTTCCAGAATAAAAGCTTTAGGGTTGTAGTGGCTAAAGGTTCAAAGGGCAGTTTCATGAGCTGCCCGAGAACTAGGTTTAAATCCCATGCCACCGGTGGTGGCCTGATGGGAGGTTTTGTTAATAGAAGACCTCTCATAAATCTTGATATGAGTGGATGAGAGGAAATTGGTTGTCCATTTAGAGGCTTATAGGAAGCTGCAATTGCACTAAGATGGACCCTTACTGAATTGGTCTTTAGACCAGAATTTGATAAATGAAGTAGATACTCTAGTATCGATTCCAAAGGTATCATAAGGGGGTTTAACCCCTTCTGCAAACACCAAATAGTAAAACGTTTCCACTTGAAGGTGTAAAAGCGTCTTGTGGAAGGTTTTTAAGAAGCCTGAAGGATATCTTTTACCTTTTGGGAAAGGTTGAGATCCTGAAGGTCTTAAGCTTTCAGCAACCAAGCCCTGAGATACAGGGACTGGGAATTTGGGTGCCATAGCATCCCGTTTTCTTGGGAGAGAAGATCTGGAGCACACCCTAACTCCAGAGGTGCAGCTTGAGAGAGATGTAGAAGCAGAGGATACCACGTTTGGCGTGTCCACCGTGACGCTATGAGGATCATACGACCTCTGTCTCTCTGAAGCTTGAAGAGTGTTTTGGGGATGAGGGGAATGGGTTGGAAGGCATAGAGGACGTTGTGACCCCAGTGAAGAAGGAAGGCGTCCTTTGCCTGGTAATTTTGAGCCGGAATTCTGGAACAGAACCAGAGAAATCTGGCATTCAGTGGACTTGCAAATAGGTCTATGTCTGGGGTTCCCCAGATCTGAAATATCTTGGCCACCTGGTCTAGGTGGAGAGACCATTCGTGAGGCAGCAATACTTGGCTGAGTTTGTCTGCCCAAAGGTTTTGAATGCCTGGAAGATATACCGCGAGAAGGTGAATTTGATGCTCTCTGGCAAGGGCCCATAGTCGTAAAGCTTCGTTGCATAATGACAGAGAGCCTGTTCTGCCCTGCTTGTTCACGTAGAACATGGCTACTTGATTGTCCGTTTGGACTAGGACTGTCTTGTAGCTGAGCTGGGCATGGAATACTCGAAGAGCTAGATAGATTGCTCTGAGTTCCAGGAGGTTTATGTGAAGACAAGCCTCCTGTGGAGTCCAGGTACCCTGGGTAGAGAGATGATGCAGGTGTGCTCCCCATCCCACGTGTGATGCATCTGTTGTTAGGGTAGCCTGGAATAGGGGTTGCTGGAAAGGAGATCCCACTAGAAGATTTTTCAGTGATTGTCACCATTGGAGGAACAAAATCAGTCGTTGTGAGTTTGATATCTTGTCCGACAGATGTCCTATGGCCTGTGTCCACTGTGTGGATAGGGTCCACTGGGCTGCTCGCATATGAAGGCGAGCATAGGGAACCACATGAACCATGGATGCCATATGTCCCAATAGTTGTAGTAGTTCTTGAGCAGTTAGGGAGGACTTTACCGCTGCTTGAGAAGCTAGGTGCGCTATGCGAAGACAGCGGGGTTGTGGAAGAAAAGCCCTTGACTGTCTGGTATCTAAACGAGCTCTTATGAACTCCAAGGACTGAGACGGAGCAAGCTGAGATTTTGGGAGGTTTATGACAAATCCCAAGTATTGAAGGATTCGCATTGTGTGAGACAGTGCAGAGCTGGCTTCTGGAACCGTAGGGGGCTCGAATGAGTCAGTCGTCTAAGTAAGGGAAGACGAATATCCCTAGGGTTCACAGAAATGCAGCTACTACTGCCATGCATTTCGTGAATACTCTTGGTGCCGAAGCCAGACCAAAGGGAAGGACCCTGTATTGGAAATGTTTTCCCTTGAAAAGGAATCGTAAGAATTTCCTGTGATTCTGGAAGGATCAGAATTTGAGTATATGCGTCTTTTAGGTCTAGAGAACAAAGCCAATTCTGATTTTGAAGGTATGGCAGAAAAGTTCCCAGAGAAATCATTTTGAACTTTTCTCGGAACAGATATTTGTTCAATTCTCTGAGGTCTAGAATGGGTCTGTGTCCTGTTTTCTTTGGAATAAGAAAATAGGGGGAGTAGAACCCTGTACCCTGTTGAAGAATGGGCACCTCCTCTATTGCTCCTTGAGCAAGGAATGTTCAGACCTCTCGATCCAGTAGATTGTCTGTAGAGGTTTGGGAATTGAACTGTCTTACGATTGTAGGAGGAGGCACACTGTGAAAATGAAGCTTGTACCCCTCTCTCACAATGGACAGAGTCCAATTTTCTGCTGTTATTTGGTGCCATCTGTTGGCAAAATGACACAGCTTGCATGGAATGTTTAGGGGTTCTGGACCTTTCAGAGGGAGGATGGCTAAGTTCTCTATGAAGGAGTCACAGCCCTTGAGGGGGCTGGGCCTGTGTTGCTGGTTGAGCTCTAAGGGCTTTTGGCTTCTTTTGTTGTCTGGATTGTTGTTGTTGACCTTTCTGGGCAACTTGACCCTGAGCTTGCCCTTGCTGGGTATAGGACGGATAAAATGTCCTCTTTTTGCTAAAAAAGGTTTTTTTATAGGGTTTCTTTTTGGCTGCAGTGGCTGTAGATTTTGACAATCTAGAGTGATATTGTCAGCATCTATCTCATTAGCCTTTTCCTGCCAATTCTTGCCAAAGAGGTTTTCTCCTGTGGAAGGGATGTTTCCTAATTTATCCTGTACCCAAATCTCCAAGTCTGATGCCTGAAGCCAGGCAATCCGATATGCACCAATGGCAATAGCAGAGGTTCTGCTGATGCATTCAAAGCAGTCAAAGGCTGCACGATTTACACACTTGGAGACGTCTTGAGCATGCTTGACAAGAGTAAGGAAGTCTTGTTGTTTGTCATCAGGGAGAATGGGGCTCATAAGCTCCAAATCTCCTGTGACCTCTTTGAGGAACATTCCCATATATAAAATATATGAGCTGATCCTAGCTGAAAGCATGGAAGCCTGAATGGTTCGACGCCCAAAAGCGTCAAGAGTCCTGCATTCACGACCTAGAGGATTGGATGCATGTCTATTTGCACTTTTCATCCTACTGTGATGAGGAAGCTCCTCAAGAAGCAATGGAGATAGCTGAAAATCCTGTGGAGAAAGGTAGTACTGCACTGAGAAGCAGGATTTTCACTTCAAAAGGAAAAAAACACTCAGCTGATCTAAAACCACACCTCACCTTAGGGGAGGAGACAGGTCTGGTCACTGATTGGACACGCCCAAGCAGGAGGCGGACAGTGCAACATAGTGAGAGCTTGTTAAATACGCAAGCAGTTAGAACACAGTTAGGTTTAGGGTTGGAAGACCTAGAAGAGTGGTTAGGAGAATCACTGGAATTACCTGGAAAGTTACTGGGAGACTCAGAAGCACAGAGAGACTCCAAAGGACGGAGAGACTCAGAAGCACAGAGAGACCTGGAACTACAGGAAGAGCTGCCTGAGAACCAAGCAGGACCTTTGAGCAGTAATCAGTGGTCTAAGGATCCACCCTGGAGACACTCTCATTATAAGGTACATCTGGGGTTAAAGGAGCTAGCAGGTTTGATACCTGGACCAAAGAGAGCTGGAAACACAGTACTAAAACCCAAAGCAACAACAGACAGAAGTACGGAGGAATTGTTCAGCCTCATATTCACTTGCAAAGCACAAGGACTAATGATAAGCCAGCTGGAGCACAAATCCTGAAAGCCAGTAAAAGGAAAGGTGCTAATGCTTATTGTCAGACGGCTGCCTGGGTGAGAATCTTCACACTCTTGGCAAGTGCATATTTCTATATGATTTGCAAGGTATTGTGGGCAATGTAGTTCATTCACACCAGACACAGCTGCTGACAATAATTTAGTTGTGCTCTTGGGTAAAGCCAATAAGATATTTATTTATGGGGTTATTTCTCCCAACACAGATATGCTTGGTAGCACATAAATTAGGTAACTTGCTTTCAGTGTTAACTTGGAAAAACAAAGTCAAAATCAGGAAAACAACAAATGAAAAGCTACAAAGCAAGAAACAAACTGTTCTTTTCACTCCCCTAGCTCACAAGCAATTAGGTAAGGCTTAATTGCTAGCAGTCACCAGCTGAAACCCCTTAGCTGGCTTGCCTTCCACTGTGTGGGTCAAATCCTGCTTCAGGAGCTTTTCTGAGTAGATTAAAGAACACATTTGTATTTCTTTGTGATGGTTGCTGTACTTTATAACAGAAAGTTACCAACGGAGTTTAGATAGAGAGCAGTCCATATAAACAGGATCCTCATCTGCTATTATTCCCCCTTGTTCAACAAGCATGGGTTCAATATCATGGATTGGCACAGATGAATCTCTCAATGGAGCATTTTCAGGAGAATACTTGTTTCCCTGCTGTCTTTCAAGGTTATAGCTAGGGCATAGATCAGTGTTCATACCTGAGCTTCCATTGCTGCTAGAGTTCCTCTCTATAGCCTGGCCAGTATGTAGTCCAGTTCTTATGTCCAGCCTTCCAATCCAGATCCCTGGACACTGGATCTCTCTTCACATACCTTCTGGCACAGGTCTTAGGGTCCCTTCCACGTGCAGCCGTCTCCCTCACAGGTAGCCTCTGGTGATTCCTAGCTCTGCAGCACCATTCCTCTGGCTTTCCCCAGTCCAATGGTGTATGCTGGCCCTTGGAATACCTCCCAGTATACGTACTGCTTTGGACTCTTCTAGACCTCTCAAAGGCTTTTCTCTTCCTTCTTCCAAAGGCTCTCTTTCCCTCTCTGTCCATCCGGTTTGGCTTCTGCTTCTGATGATCCTTCAGATGAAACTAATGATCAAACTCCAGCTGATTCTCAGGATACTGAGGACAATTCTCTGGATATCCAAGGTGATCATGAAGATGGTCATCTGTAGAATAAACTCTACTCTTATTCTGCCTAGATGAGTGCTCCTCCCTAACACAGCGCAGCTGTGCTGAATCAGGACCTGCCCTTTGAGATGAGTGCTTAGGGATTACCTCATAGCCCTCCTGATTGAACACACGTTTCCCTACTTCAGCTCCTCTAATGGCTGTTGGAAACCTGGTGCATTCTGGGCCTGGTAGTCTTTTATGGGAAAATTCTGTTTTCTTATTTCTACCAGAACTGACAGGTTGCTTGTTCAGAGTCACTTCACCTTTTCTATAGCTCCTTCCTGAGCTATGATAAGCTTCCTTATCACATTATTCAGAGGACTTGAGCCAAGGTAAAGCTGACATTTCTTATTATGATTGCTTGTTCAGAAAGTCTCCAGAACGTGTTAAACTTCTAAAGACAAACCCAACACTTGCTCTTAAGGATAAGTGGGGGAGGGGCTTTACCCACACAGAGAACTGTTGCTTTGATAAGAAGAGCATAGCTAATTACCAGGAGCTGGGAGCCTTAAACAAACGTTTGCCTGAAGAGGAAGAAAGATATCAGCTTGGGGAAGAGCATAAGCAGGCTGAATTACTTCTGGCACAGTTTAAGGAGTTCTTAGAGCAAAAGGCAGCCTCTGCTATTAATCCCATACAGCATGCCAATAGCTGTGAGGAAGAAATGCAGTTAGATAATTGTTTGCCTTCAACTCTACATGTATTATTGAAGATAGCCATGATAAAGAGTTTTGAAACTACATGAAAAGAATATAATAGAAAGATTACTTTACCTGTTTCTCTTGTGAAAAGCTTATGAAGGTAATAAGTGTAATCACATGCTGGAGCTGAGAAGCCGTGCCGTTGAAAGGACATTGCTTTCTGTTCATTGAAGAGTCACATGATTGCCTAAATGTGAGTCTGAGAAGGAACTGTGAATAAGCTGAATGAAAGCTGCCTCAGCACTGCAACTTCTGTATATTTGGTTTTTCCCATCTTTTGTTGAATGTGCATTATTCTTCTTTTGCATCTGAAAGCACTGAGCTTCAATGCGTTGGAAATAAACCCTCTTAAAAGAAATTTTCTTTGCCTGCCTTTGTCTGCTCGAGCTACAACTACAACCTCAATCCTTCAGGAGGCCCAGTAACTACATTTCCCAGAATCCCTGGGGGCCAAATGTTAGTGCTCTACCCCTGAAGGGCATCAAAGGCCCCTCCTACCTGGAAACCCTCAAGGCCCAGGTAGTAAAGGGGTGGCACTACGCATGGCTGACTCCACTACCATTGAATAGTGTGGCAGCTGAGTCTTTTGAAAACCAGGACATGGTGGAACTTGATACATGGTATCAAGTCTCCTAGAATGAGGAGATGTGGTCAAAGGTGTCTCCCACATTCTGAGCATCAAATCATTAAGAATTTCATGAATGGACAGAGTGGCTGCTTCCTTGGGAGCCATAGAGTATTGGAGAATTTCCAGTTTCTTTGCTCTAGGTTCTTTTTCAGGAGCTACTGTGATTGAAAGGCCTCGGGCCACATCATGAATAAAATCCTGAAAAGACATGCCTTCCGGAGGAGACATCCTGCGTTGGGGAGAAGAGGAGTCTTCCGGGAGAAATACTCTGGTACCGGCAGAATTATCAGAGTGCTCAGAATCGGAGGACTCGAAGTATCTCTGATCCCGATGTTCATGCAAAGCACAGTCTTGGTATCGATCGAAGTCGGTATCGAGTTGGTCCGGTACCGATCTGTCGATGCCAGAAAAAGTCGACATGGGAAGAATTCCCACTGGGGTCGGTATCATCGGTGCTGGTACCGGCATCGGTATCGGTGTCAGTACCGGTGCCCGTTGAACCGCCGATGTCAACGGTACCACAGCTGTAAGGAGAGCTGCAAGCCTGTGTTCGATAGCGAGGAATCTCTGGTCTATCGACGCTGCCGATGCCTGGGTATCGGTACCGGTAAAAGCAGCCAGAACCCCTGAGCATGGCACCAGTAGTTCTGCTGAGGTCGAGGCCTCGAGAACATCTTGGAACCCCGTTGATGCTTTGGAGGCCGAAGCCTCCCACCGGGGCTGTTTTGCCGGTGTAGTTTCCTCAAGGGCAATGCCAATGGCCTCTCGATGCTTTGAAGGAGAGCTACTCTTTGAGGACCGGCTCTTATGTTTTAGTTACCTGAGATCCATGGGAGGAAGACAAGGCTCTTGAAGACGTCGATGCAATAGACCTGGCATCCAAAGAAAAGAGGGTACCGAGCTTTGCAGCCTGGTTCTGTCTTCCTCTTTTAGTCATCCTCATACAAGAGAGACACTCAGATGGAGAATGGTCAGGGCCGAAACATTTGAGACACCAGTCATTTATTTATTTATTGCTTTTATATACCGCGCTCTTTAAAATCAGTGCGGTTTACATTTAACATTTCTGTGCATAACAGACATACTGCTGTGCACTTACAATGAACGGGTACATACAACTTGGTTCAACTGGGGTAACTATCTACATCTTTTTACAGTTATATACAAACTTGACATGGCAAGGTGTATGGTTGGTGGTGTTAAATTACTGGGTTGAGAGTATTGTAGGAGAAAGAGGTGACGCTTTAGTGCTTTTCCGAATTGGGCGAGATCTGTGATTGCTCTGATGGTGGTTGGGAGTAAATTCCAACAGCTGGGGGCATAGAATTTGAAAGCTTGTTTTTTTGTTGCCTGGGTACATTTTGTTATTTCGTTGGGGTCTGAAGGATGTTGGTAGCGAATGTTCTCCTTGCTCTGTTCGCTGGAGTGGGGTGGAGGAGGTCCGATAGAGAGGTGGCTGACGTCTTGTTAATGGCCTTGAAGGTCATCATGACTACTTTATAGGTGAGACGGCATGGGTGTTAGTGGTGGAAATGGTACCGCCACACTTAGTACATTTTTTAAAACCACTAGCTGGTTTTTCCATCTTTTAGGAAAAATGGGGCCTAATGCCCAAAATGGCGCCTAGCACCAAAGGAAAGGTTTCTGAAGAGAACAGTTCAGAAAGTATATATATATATATATATATTTTTTTTTTTTAGAAAAGAAGAAAAAAGAACCGGCAGTACCGGTAGGTGTCGTGCGGAGGCAGATGCGACCACAGGAAAACAAGTTTAAAGAAGAAATTTTCTGCGGTGACAGGATATGTGTCCTGTCGGCTCCACGGAAAACGAAGAACTGAAGAGGGACAGTTGGAAAGGCGGGAGGGCAGCGTGCATGTGCTGAGGGATGCTCCCAAAAGCGTTCCTATTGGACGCTGGGGAGCATTCCTGCGCAGGCTCCATCGGTACCGATGATACCCCATATGTGAAGACTACATTCCTGCTTGTTCCTAGAGATTGGCTTATGATCCACATGTGGGAAATGCCGTCATCGACGCCGGTGTTGAGCAAGCGGCTCGACTCGATGTATCGAGTCCGCCGCAGCCCTGGCTTCCAGAAGTTGCAACTGCCGCACAAATGCCGGTGGTGGAATCAGCCATGCGTCGGCTGACAAGCCAAAAGACGCACTCCTCTGTGCCCCCCGGGAGGGAGGCCCGCACCTTGGATGCCCTCGGCAGGAAGTGCTACCAGGGCTCGATGTTCATTTGCCATGTCCAGGCCTACGAGCTGTACGTGGGCATGTACCTGAGGGATCTGGCGAAGGAACTTGCTGGTTGCTCAGCTGGTCTCTCCAAGGAACCCTTGCAGTGCTTCAAGAGCCTGTCCAAGGCCGTCCGTAAGTGCTCCAAATTTGTGTCTCGAGCAGCCTATTAAGGGTTTGTGTCGGCAGCCCGGGTAGCCAAGGCAGGCATCGGTGTACGCCACTAGGCTTGGCTACAGTCGTCCAATCTCTAGCAATGGGTCCAAGACAAGTTGGTCGAGGTCCTGTGTCAGAGAGAAAACCTCTTTGGCAAGCCCATGACTGACAAGGCCGCCGAGCTGGAGACTGAGTTCATGATGAGGACCAAGCTCTCCAAGAAGACTGCTGCCCCTCCCCAATGTAAGGGCTCGGGTAAAAAGCCCTTTTACCCGAGGAAGGGTACTGCTTACTGAAACTACCCATCCTACCAGGCCCCCCCCCCCCGGCTCCTCAACAAGGGCAGCAGGCCTAGGGACAAGGGTATAGCCCGTGTAAGCAGAAGGCTCTGAAGCCCCAGGCACCAGCTCCGGCCCAGCCAGGGGGGAGTTTTTGACTACTCCGGCATAGCCTCTCCACCCCAAGGAGGTCAGCAGCCCACAGGGGAACAACTGACCCTCTATGCTCCGAGGTGAATACACATCACTACCGATGCCTGGGCGCTGAAGGTTGTCAAGGAGGGTTACCTCCTCTGCTTGACTCAGATGCCTCCTCCTTATTTCCCGGGAGAGCCCCCCAGGTCTCCCCTCCACTGGGACCTTCTCTTGAAGAAACTGGCAGGTCTTCTCAAGGACAATGTGGTGGAACCGGTGCCCCACCACCTTCAGGGCAAGGGGTTCTACTCCAGATACTTCCTCATCCCAAAGAGGACAGGGAGGCCTAAGGCCCATCCTCGACCTGCGCAACCTCAACAAATTCCTGGTGCGGGAGAAGTTCAAGATGCTCTCCCTTGGAACATTGCTGCCCTACCTCCAGCAGAGAGACTGGCTATGCTCCTTAGACCTCAAGGATGCTTATACTCACATCCCAATCCACCCACACCACAGGCAGTACCTGAGGTTTGTAGTAGGGGGGCAGGCACTTTCGGTACAGGGTGCTCCCATTCGGTCTCGCCTATGCCCCAAGTGCCTGGCGGTCATGGCTGCCTTCCTCAGGCTTCAGGGGGTCTTTGTGTTTCCCTACCTGGATGACTGGCTCCTAAATGGGGACACGGTGACCGAGGTGCAGCAGGCCACTGCATGCACCATATAGGTTCTACAGTACTTGGGCTTCGTCATAAACTACCCTAAGTCCCATCTTCTTCCAACGCAGTGCCTGGAATTCATCAGACTTAAACTCAACACCTGCCAGTCAAGGGCTTTCAGATCTCTGGCCTGGGACATACAACACCGTCTCTCGGTGTCTGCCCGCCATCTTCTGCGCCTCCTTGGGCACATGGCCTCCATGGTCTACATCACTCCAGATGCCTGTCTCCACATGAGAACGGCATAATGGTGCCTCCGGGACCAGTGGTCCTAGGCCATGGGCCACCTCAGGGACAGAGTTTGGGTGACCCACCGGTTGGTGCACCCCCTTGTCTGGTGGCAGTCATCTCAGCACCTAGAAACAGGCATGCCTTTCCAGGCCCTGGGCAGTTGGTGGTCCTAACCACAGATGTCTCTCTTCTCGGCTGGAGAGCCCATTGCGGGGGTCTCCACACCCAGGGCAGCTGGTCACCGGATGAGAGCACCCAGAAAATCAATCTCCTAGAGCTTTGTGCTATTCACCTCGCCCTGAGAGTCTTCGGCCATCGCCTTCGCCATCGGCTGGTCCTGGTCCAGACGGACAACCAGGTGGCCATGTTCTATGTGAACAAGCAAGGGGGCATGGGGTCCCATGCCCTCTGTCAGGAGGCATTGGCCCTCTGCTCTTACGCGTCCCAGGTGGGGATCTTCCTCAGAGCGGTGAACCTGCCCGGATAGGACAACCTACTGGCTGACTGGCTAAGCAGGGTTCTCCAACTGCACGAGTGGCAGCTGGACCCCCAGATAGCCACCCGACTTTTCCTTCTCTGGGGGGAACCCATGATGGACCTCTTCACCAGCCCAGACAACTTCCAGTTGCTCTGCTTTTACTCTCGGCAGGTTCACTCCTCCAGGGTGGTGGCAGATGTGTTTCTAGTCCTATGGTCGGGGGGCCTCATATACACCTTCCCTCTGACACTGCTGATTGCCAAGACATTGTTCAAGACCCTCCGCGACAGGGCCTCGCTCATCTTGATAGCCCCCCCAATGGCCCAGGCAGCCATGGTTCCCGCTGCTACCGCAGTTGGCAGTAGAGGCTCCCATCCCTTTGGGGACCGCCCTGGGTCTTCTATATCAGGAGGAGGGCTCTCTCCTACACCCCAACCTGGGGTCTCTTTTGCTCACGTCTTGGCTGCTGAGAGGGTAGCCCTAGCCCATCTCCATCTTTCCACTGAGATAGAGAATGTTCTGCTGGCCGCCCATAAGGCCTCTACGAGGAAGGCATGCACCTTCAAATGGCATAGGTTCTCAGCTTGGTGTGCTGAGCGAAGGGCTGACCCTGTCTCCTGCCCGGTGGCTATGGTATTGCAGTACCTTCTCCACCTTTTTCACTCCGGGTTCAGGTTTAATTCCGCTAGAATGCACCTCAGTGCCCTGGCGGCTCACCACCACCTGGTGGATGGTAAGCCCCTTTCGGCCCAACCTCTGGTGGGCCGCTTCCTATGGGGCCTGCTCATCTAAGCCCCCGGTTCGCCCTCCAGTGACCAAATGGGACCTCAATGTGGTGTTGGGGCAGCTCACCCATCCACCATTCGAGCCCTTGGCTACTTGTCACCTTTGCTACCTTTCGTGGAAAGTGGTTTTCCTGGTTGCGCTCACTTCCGCTCATAGGGTTAGCAAGCTTCAAGCTTTTGTGGCTGAAGTGCCCTACACCAGGTTCTACAAGAACAGGGTGGTGCTCTGCATGTACCCCAAATACCTTTCAAAGGTAGTATCCTCGTTCCTTCTCAACCAGGAGGTGGTACTCCCTACCTTCTTTCCGAGATCTCACGCCAATCGGGCGGAGACGGTCCTCCACACCTTGGACTGTAAGAGGGCCTTGTCCTTCTATATCCAACGCACTCAGGACCACCGCAAAGCCTCCCAGCTCTTCATCTCCTATGACCCCAGCAGGCTGGGGGAAGCGGTGACTAAGCGTACGCTGTCCACATGGGTGGCAGACTGTATTGCTCTCGCCTATAAGCAGGTGAAGCTCCCACTGGATGGTCGCGTCACAGCACACTGTGTCCGGGCCATGGTGGCTTCCGTGGCAAATCTGCACACTGTCCCAATGGCAGACTTCTGCCAGGCAGCCACCTGGTCTTCAGTCTATACCTTCGCAGCCCATTACTACCTGGAGAGAGAATCCTGACGGGATAGTGCCTTTGGCCAGGCTGTGCTCCGTAATCTTTTCAGGGTCTAGGCAACTCCTACCCTCTGACCCTTCTGTGTTCAGGCTACTGGAGTGCTGGTTTCATCAGACACAGGGGTCCTACTGTAGTCTGTACACCAGACTGAATTGCTGCTGCTTGCGGCTCCCCTTGAGGGGGCCCAGGTTTTGCTACTGGTCTCCCGGTAGCCTGTAACTGGGGAGTCTCTTATGTGAGGACTGACTTCCTGCTTGTTCCTGGAGAAAGCATAGTTACTCACCTGTAACAGGTGTTCTCCGGGGACAGCAGGAATCAGTCCTCACAACCCTCCCTCCTCCCCTTGGAGTGGCCCCTTTACCTTCTTTCAGTTTGCTATCTTCAGCTATGTCATATGACTGAGCAAGATGACACCCTTGGGTGGGAAGGGGACCACGCATGCGTGGTGGCATCTCCCAAAGGCTTTCTTTGAAAGCTGGGGAGATGCTTCTATGAGGGCTCCATCGGTGCCGACGTCACCCATATGTGAGGACTGATTCCTGCTGTCCCCTGAGAACACCTGTTACAGGTGAGTAACTACGCTTTACTTACTTAGGTATGCTGGGGATACTTATACTAAATACAACTATACCTTATATGTTAAATAGACTTTGTCAACCTCAAGAATAATTAATCTCAGGTCCTTAATAAATGTATTCCTGATGAGGATAACCAGCCGCACAGTGATTATGGGCACTTCCCCCCTTTAATATGTTTACGAGCCTATAAAGATAAGATTATCCCAGGGGTGAGTGGGAGTCAGGATAGGAAGGAGGGAAAGAAGACTTACAAGCTGCCTTGCTACACAGTGCCCTGATCTGTGCTTCTAAGGTAAAGTCTTACCAATTTCCTGGGTGATTCACACAGCCCTTGGTTTGATAGAGGGGGCCTTTCAAATTGCCCCTTTGATCTGTCACTTACCTTTAACACCTATTTAACACAACCTCACATATCTTTTGCTTCTTAACTGGAAGGCCTCTTTGTAAAGGTCACTAGAAACAAGTTTAGTTCTTTGTATTCAGAGACTATTTATTCTATTTCTATGCTAAGCTATACTCTGATTTGATTTAAATGAAAGCTCTCTGGTGGTACTAAGACCTGACTGACTCAGCAAACACACTGAATTCTAAAATACACAGATCTGTCTGCTTTAACCCAAAGGCTACCCTTTTTCAAAAAGATTTAGAATATATTCCAGAAGATAAATACTTACAAGTGCAGATCTATTTCCAGTTGTAGCATTCCCTTTGGGTTCAGCCACCACATATGTGGTTGGAGGACTCGGCTGAGCCAGTCTGCCAGGACATTGTCCTGGCCCGAGAGGTAGATTTTATCTTTATCTTTCTTTATTTTGTCGCTTGATATACCTCCCAGGCATATGCGTCAGGGCAGTGTACAATAAAAAACAGGCTGCAAACAAGAAGAGGAACGCCAATGTTTAGACAGAAAAGAGAGAGAGAAAGCCAAAGGAAACAGAACCGAAAGCTCCTGACTGTAAGAGGGGGTAAAGGGAGAGGGGGGCTGGCAAAAAGGGAGGGGGTTTAGGAGTCAAGAAGGTTGAATGCTTGTTGGAAGAGGTGAGTTTTAAGCAAGCCCTTGAATCGAGAAAAGGACTGCTCTGTGCGCAGGGTGGGAGGAAGGGAGGGAATTCCAAAGTGCGGGGGCCAGGAAAAATAAAGCAGAGTAACAGGTCAACTCTACGTGAGCCTAAGAGGGGGAGGGAAGGAAGAGATGATTGCCATGAGCTGAGAGGAGGAGGGCTGAAGATGGATGGTGTCAGCTAGGTACTGGAGGGTGCCGGTGTTGAGCACTCTGTGAGTGACGGTGAGGAGTTTGTAGACAAATCTGAACTTGACCAGAAGTCAGTGTAGATTAAAGAGCAAGGGAGTAACGTGGTCGGTTAGGGAGGAGTGGGTGAGTAAATGGACAGCTGTGTTTTGCACTAGCTGCAACCACCAGAACTGATACTGTGGGAGACCAGCAAGGACAGCGTTGCAATAATCCAGTCAGGAAATGACAAGGGTAGTAAGGGAGGATGAGGAGAGGAAAGGGCAGATAGCACAGATCTGACGGTGGGAGAGGAAGGAATGGCAGACGAGTGAGAGGAGCCTCATAATGGAGGATCTCAAGGTCCTCCTCCCGAGGATCCTCCTCAGTCTGGGTGGTGAAGGCAAGGGCCTTTGCCATGTCCCTCATGAAGTCCAGGAAGGCCAGATCTTTGGGTGGGGACTGGCGCCGGGTCTCCGGATGGGAAGGGTCTGAGGGGCATATCCCTGTTGAGCCAGGTATCTGGGGACTCATTGTCCTTGGTCTTCCAATCAGAAACGGAGTCTGAGGAGACTTCAGAGTTTCCCTGGGCTTGGGCTGGAGTCCCAGAACCAATGGCCCAGGGGTCCTGATGCCCCATGCCCCGGGTCAGGTGCGCTGTGTTGGGAAGTCCTCGACCCCGACCGTAACCAGGCCCAAGGGGGTCTCGAGGCTGGTGGCACTTGAAGACTGGCTCTACCTCTCTGGAGGCCCTCATTGTGGAGAGGTCAGTAGTCGGGATTAATGACCTGGGGGAACCGCACATCAGAGCCCGCTGCTGGACCATGAAGGTAGGCAGACTGTGTTCTAAGGCCGCCATCCTGGCCTCGATGCTTGATGGTTCCACAGCCACCGACACGGATACCGAGGACTTCAGTCCCAATGCCGGTGCCATCGAGGGGGTGTCCTTGACAAGGATGGCCTTGGAAGGCTGAGATCAATCCCCGGGCGCCGATGGTGTCTTCTCCTGCCGGGGCAGCTTCAATGGCCACTTACAGCCATTGCCCTCGGCCTCGCTTCAAGGGCTGCAAGGCTGGATGCTGTCGGACTTCCCCACAGTCTCAGACTCATCATTTGAGGTGGCCACTGATGATGTCAGGCTCTTTGAGTGGCATCCCTCCTTGAGGGAGTCCCAGTTTGGCATTCCGTATCCTTGAGACTCCGAGGCAGCATGGTTGCCACGCAAAGAGGGAGCCTCTGCGGCAGCCCTTGAGGGCGCAGACCCTGCAGACGACTCCTGGCCCTAGTCAGTCTTATGAAAAATCGACTCGTACAGCTTCTTGCGACCTCAGAGGGCCTTGGGGGTCATCTGCTGGCAGAGATCACACACCAAGGTATCATGATCTGGCCTGAGGCATTGAAGGCAACAATCATGTGGATCCATGCATGACATATTATGAACGCAGTGGTTGCACGGCTTGAAGCCACTGACCGAGGCCATGGCAAGGAAGACTGTCCCTGTGAGATTAAACTCTCTAGGCCCGGCCAGAAAGGGTGCAAAAAACCTCCGCACTGGGGAAGACCCCGAAGGGGAAAAAGAGAAGAAGGGAACCAAAAAAACGTGATGCCAGAGGCAAGCGGAATTGGGAGATGTGAGGGAACCAGTATGCGACCGTAGAAAAGTAAGACAGAGACACTCCAATGGGTTCCGTGTAAAAAAGGAGACTGAGCAAAATGGTACCCTTAGGCAGGAAGGGGACCATGCATGCGTGGTACATCTCCCAAAGGATTTCTTTGAAAGCTGGGGAGAGGTTACTGCGTGGGCTCCGTCAGCACCGACGTCACCCATATGTGATGACCGACTTCCTGCTTGTTCCTGGAGAAAGAATAAAATTACTAAACATGTGGATAGCCGTGGTTTAATGGGAGAAAGCCAACATAGATTTATCCAAATAAAGTCTTGTCTTATTAATCTGTTATATTTTTTTGAAGGTGTGAATAAACAGGGAGATAAAGGTGAGCCGGTTGATATAGTGTATCTGGGTTTTCAGAGAGCCTTTGAAAAGGTCCCTTATGAGAAACTCTTGACGAAATTGAAAAGTCATGGGATTGGATCAGTAGCTAGTTAAAAGATAGAAAGCAGAGATTAGGGCTAAATGGCCAATTTTCTCAATGGGGAAAGATGAATAGTGTAGTACACCAGGGATCTGTGTGAATCCCGCTGCTTTTTAACATATTCATAAATGACCTGGAAATGGATATGAGGGAGGTGATCATATTTGCAGATGACACAAAATTATTCAAAGTTGTTAAAATGCAAGAAAATTGTGAAAACTGCAGGAGGATCTTGAAAAACTGGAAGACTGGACATCCAAATGGCAGATGAAATTTAATGTGGACAAGTGCAAAATTATGTACCTAGGAAAGAACAACCCAAACTATGATTACACGATGCAAGGTATCACCTTAGAAACCACCACCTAGGAAAAAGATTTAGGTGTCATCGTGGATAATTTGTTGAAAGCCTCCACCCAGTGTGCAGCAGTGGCCAAGAAAGCAAATAGAATGCTAGGAATCATAAGGAAAGGAATGGACAATAAAACAAAGGATATTATAATGACTCTGTATCGTTCTATGGTGCGATCACACCTTGAATATTATATGCAATTCTGGTCGCCATATCTTAAAAAGCATATTGCTGAATTATAAAAGGTACAAAGTAGAGCAACAAAAATGGTAAAGGGTTTGGAAGGATACCCCTACGTGGAGAGGCTTAAAATGTTGGGGCTCTTCAACTTGGAAAAGAGATGACTGAAGGGGAATATGATAGAGGCCTATAAATTAATGAATGAAGTGAAATGGGTAAACATAGATTTGGTTGTTTACGCCATCAAAAATTAGAAAGACTAGAGGACACACAACAAAGCTACAATGCAACCATTAAGACTAATAAGAGAAAATATTTTTTTACTCAATGCAAATCAAACTCTGGAATTCGTTACCTGAGGATGTAGTAAAGGCTGTTAGTGTAGCTTGTTTAAAAAAGGTTTGGACAAGTTCCTAGAGGAAAGGTTCAGAAACCATTATTAAAGAGGACCCAGGAAATCCACCGCTTGCCCCAGGACAAGCATTATGGAACCTCTGTGCCTCTCTGGGAACCTGCCAGGTACTTGTGGCCTGGATTGGCCACTGTTGGAAACAGGATACTTGGCTTGATGGACCTTGGTCTGACCCAGTAAAGCATTTCTTATGTAGAACCAGAGTGATTTTTAATGAAGAAATAAACTCTATTCTTGCATCTATACCTGTGTGTTGTCATGGACGTGCTCCTTTGAGTTACCTTGTGCTGTTTTCTGGACTGACCCCGAGAATGACAATCCAGGCTTAAAGTTCAGTGGTGGCAGCTAGCTGCTTTAGCAGCACTAGCCACTACTGCTGAATATCGGCCTATCATTTTTAACTTAACTGCTTAGCACTAGAATAAGCAAGAATTTAAATGACAATCAAGGACAAAATAACGCCTAGGAAAAGTTTACATAGTTTTATTTCATTCAGAGGCATTGGAAAGGCGTGGGCCACACAAGCCCTGGCCCCACCAAAACTGTGCTGCTGCATTCGCCAGCCTTCCCCTCCTGTCTGCCCGTGGGGATCCGATCTCCTGCAGGCAAACAGGAGGGGAACGCTGCAATCGCGAACCGGAGGGACAGTGGGCTGTCTGCAGGGATCCCATTCCCCATGGGCAGGAGAGTGCTGCAATCGTGGCAAACACCCCTCCTGTCTGCTTGCAGGAAATTGGATCCCCATGGGCAGACAGGGGAGGAAGGCCAGCGAACGAAACCACACAGTGTGGCTGCCAGAGGGGCGGAGCTTAGAACCCCTTCACAAAAATGTCATTCCATCGCCCTGATTTCATTAGCCTATAATGAAATCCAAATAGGCTTCTTCTCTAAAACAAATTGAATCTAAGTTCAAACCAAATTAGTCCATGTTTACTGTAATTAAAATGTGAATTGGACATAATACAATTGTATCCTTATTCACTATTCTCCTATAATAATGTAATAGATGAAAATACATTCTCCCCTAATATTACTCATAAGTCTATTTATGAATATGAATTACATATTACACATATCAGGAAAGATTGTTGCTGCTAAATGGTGACCAAGCTTGGATTGACTCCTTCACATCTGATATTACTACTCAAGCATTTGGCATTTTTATTAAGTTCTTTTGTGCATATGTGTACTACTACGTGTCCCACTATATGTATATTTTTCAATGGAATACCAACAGACATTAGACAGCTTCTTGAATCAAGCCATTAGGTCTCAAATATCCAAAAGCTTTTCTCCTAAGTAGTCTATGTACCCAATCTTCATTATCTGGCAAAATGACATTTTGTTTTATTTCAATTGGGAAAGTTTTCAGAGAATTTATTCTACAATTTCATAAATCTTAGGAGTCCTGCTGCACAATCATTCTTACAATTCTGGCATACAGCAGATAAATGTTCTAAATTTAATTCTGAGTCTAGTCTGCCATGCTTAAGATATGCCACAATTCCATTTTATTAACTCTTTAGTGTTACAAGTGCAATTTCTTGATATGAATTCCTCACTCACCTCAAGGCAGAAAGAAAGCAAATCTAATAAATATCCACCTGGAGAGTTACAAGGCCCTGAGCTACTGTAGAGATTAAGGGCCCGATTTTGAGTTAGGCAGGCTATGCGCCACGTTGGCGCATAGCCTGCCTGCCGACCTCCTTAACCCAGATTTTCACTTCCGCAGCAGCGTAAGTGAAAATCCGGGCTATGGTGGATGCACCAGCAGCCACCGAGGCTAAACGAGTAGCAGTGATTTTTGATGCCACCCACTTAGCCCCTGCATCTTAAAAATAGGCGAGGAAAAACCTCACCTATCTTTAAGGCGCAGAGGGCTAAGTGGACAGCATTGAAAATCACTGCTACCCATTTAGCCTTTTCCTCCACCCCTGCTCTGCCCCAGAATGCCCCCAAAAGGCTCCGATGCTAACCGCACAGCATCTTGGCACGTTAGGGACTTATCCGGGTTTTTCAAAAGGCACTACCTGTGTCGGTGCCTTTCGAAAATCCAAGATAAGGCATTTACACGGATAACTAGGGCAGTTACCCATGTAAATGCCTTCGAAAATCGGGCACTAAGTGCTGTGAGGCAAGTACAACCCCCCCCCCCCCCCCAATTTAGTATGTTCTTTTTCTAGTGGGAGTAATTTAAAATTTAGCCATTTGCATAGCAACTGTGCTATCCTTTAGTGTGGTAGCTTTACAATTGATATTCCTGTGCTCAGAATTCTTACTGCATCAAGTGAAAGATTAGTGTAGGAAAGTCAGGAGTAAACCCCTGCACTACAAGATAGCACAGCTTACTACATCCATCCCCATGTGAAAAGAAATGGGAACAGAGCAGTGGATTGCAGGGGGGCCCCAAGGCAGAAGTGGCCCACTTGCAGCTGCTCCCATATCTTCTAAAGTGAATTTTCTCTACTCTGGAGACCTAAAAATTATTGCTTGGGGGCCTATAGTTTGAATTTCTGTCACTGGAACAGGGCAAACCTTTTCTACTCTGCTACATTCATTCCCTCCTGCTTCAATTCCTTCTTTCCTGTATTAACAGGCAGCATGTAGGGAGAAATGAAGGGAGGGATTGGAGCAGAGAGGGCTCAGCCTGGCTGGATCTGTGATCCTAGGATTTGGGATTCAGCTGAGAGAAGGAGGAGGAAGACACCCACAGCACAAGTCAAGGAGCTTCTGCCCCTCCTTCCAGCAAACTTTCAGCCATTGCTGCCCTAACATTCCAGGACCAGCTCCCTTCTTTCTGCTGTTTCTGAATGTCTGCACTGGAAGAACATTGAGTGGAGCCGCTGCAGATCCTGGTATTCAAGCACGCTGGAAGACCCACCTCCTCTGACATACATTTCCTGTTGCCATGAGCATGAGACTGGCAGAAACTTTGAACACTCTTGAACCCGAAGTTCCCTGGCAGCTTCATTTACCTTTTTGGTGCTGGCATTCAGAAATAGTAGAAAGAAGAGAGCTGCTCCTGGCAGGTTTGGGGGGGGGAGGATGGGGGGAAGGCAGTAGCTAAGTTGGCTGCCTTCTGCTGCTGTTGCTGCTCCTAAAATTGTGCTGCTCTAGGCATTTGCCTAGTTGTGCTAGTAAAAGGGCTAGCACTGGGTGAAGGGGGGCATTATAAATTATCTGTAAGGGAGAGAGAGAGAGAGGGAGAGGGAGAGGGAAAGTTGATATTTTATTTATTTAACGCTCTTATATACCGCACTTTTATCATCAGCGCGGTTTACAGTAAACTTAGAATACTCACCGATGGCAACAGGCTGTCGTGAGTTTACATATAACAGGAAGTCTAACAGGATACAACATAGGGTAAAGCTTTGTACATATAATTATTTAACTATATACAATGGTATTCTTCTTGTTATACAAGGAGTGATAGAGCATTTAAATATTGGTTTGTGATGGGGTTTAGGCTAAGTTGGGGTCTGGTATTGAGAGAAGTATGAAAGGAACAGGTGGTGTTTTATGGCTTTTCTAAATTGTTTGAGGTCCTTAATTTCTCTTATGGTGGGTGGAAGATCATTCCAACATTTGGGAGCAAAGTAGGCGAATACTCTTGCAGTGGTTGTGTGTGTACATTTTGTGAAGTCAGTTGGGATGATTAGGGTGTTAGCTGCGACTGATCTTCTAGATCTAGTGTTAGGGGTGTGGGTGATGAGTGTGGAGATTGCTAGGGGAGCTAAGTTATTAATGGCTTTGAATGTCATGAGTAATGCTTTGTATGTAGTCCTGCAGGATATTGGGAGCCAGTGTAATTCCTTTAAGATGGGGGTTATGTGATCGTTCCTTGATGCACCATTGAGGATGCGGGCAGCAATGTTCATCGCTAATTGTAGCGTGTTTAGTGTACCTTTTGGGAGGCCGTGTAGAATTATGTTTGCATAGTCAAAGTGTGGAATGATTATGGCTTGAAAGATGGTACGGAAGTTGTCAGGGTCGAGCATGTTTTTGAGGTTTCGGAGAGTCCTGATCTTGAAATAGATGGTTTTCACTGTGCGGTTTATGTGTTCTTTGAAGTCCAGTCGGTGATCCAGGGTTACGCCTAGGTATTTTACAGTGGATTTGATAGGAAGCTCAGCGTCCCGTACTTTTAGAGTAGATGGGGTAAAAATTCTTTATTCTTCGTGATGATTAGGGCTTTCGTTTTTTTGAAGTTTATTCTCATATTCTGTGTGAGAAGCCAGTCTGTGATTGCATCAAAACACTCTGTTAGTACTGTATAATCAGGCCGAGTAACGTTGATTGGTGTGAAAATCAGTACGTCATCTGCATAGATTAGAGAAGAGACTCCAAATGAACGGGTGATCTCACATATCGGCTGCATATAGATATTAAAAAGTAGCGCCGAGAGGGAGGATCCTTGAGGGACGCCTTGTTTCAACTGGAAAGATTTTGAGGTGTTTGTTCCCATTCTAACATGTTGCCAGCGCTCTTCGAGGTAAGATTTGCACCAGTCCCATGCTAATCCCCGGATGCCCTTGCATTGGAGTCGGGTTAGGAGTTTGTTATGGTTCACAGAATCAAACGCTGCAGAGATGTCAAGGAATATTACTGCAAAGCCCTTTTTGATATTGTCGGTTCCACAGATGAGGGTGTTGATTAGTGAGGTCAGCAATGATTCAACTCCGTGGGCTTCTCTGAATCCATGTTGACTGGGGTCCAGAGGTGATGTGGTGTCTATATGTTGTTGGATCTGGATCTGTGTCACCTTCTCTATTATCTTAGATAGCAAGGGGATGCTGGAAATTGGACGGTAAGATTTTTCTTTTGTTGGGTCTAGCTGGTTGTTTTTTAGAAGAGGTCTTATGGAGGTCTGCTTAAGAGCTGATGGGAAGATTCCTGTTGTGAAAGATTGATTTATGATTTCGGATATGAATGGGCTGAGCTCTTGTCGCAACGCTTTTATCCAGTGTGCTGGACATGGATCGTTGGATGCTGTGGTTGTATTTATTCTGGTAATGATATCTTCGACGTGCTTTTTGAGGGGGATGTGAACTTGAGGAGTGGGTTCTCATGTAAGAAAGTTTGGGTAATAGTTGGGGGAGAGGTTGTTGAAGTTTGGATGGCTTTGGCCTGGATGTAATTGGCGTACTTTTGGGGGTGTATAGCATCTTGTTGTGGTGGGGCTGGCTCAGTGGTTAGTACTCTTACTAGGTTAAAGAGTTCTCGTGGCTTGTTTAGAGAGCGGTTGAGGAGTTCTGAGTGGAAGGCTTTTCTTCTGTTCCATACCGCTTCCCGATGCATTTTTAGATGTGATAGGTATGTTGCTTGATCAGTGGAGTTCTGGGATTTGCGCCATTTTCTCTCTAGCTTCCTTAGGAATATGAGGGATTTCTTTAGCTCTGGGGAGAACCATGGTAGAGATGGTCTTTTATCTGAATGTTTATCTGATGTTGAGTGGATGTTGGTTGTAGATTGTACCGAATATTCGTTAAGGGTGTTATTCCAGTTGGCGACTAAATCACTGATGTTTTTGGAGGGTGGTTGTGAAGGCTTCGGAAGTACAATTTTTGTGATTTCATTTTTGTCAAATGGTATGAAACGTCTATGGTTTGTTGGAGACCGTTTCTTGATGTGGTTGGTTGACTCTAGCTGTACTGGCATGTTGAATGATAGAAGGCAATGATCGGACCAGGGAACTGGGGTAATGGAGAGATCGAATTTGTAGTTGTTGCTTGAATAGGTGGATGGGGTGAAGATCAGATCAAGCGTATTCCCACTATGGTGGGTGGGGTTGTTTACTATTTGCTCATAGTTGAGATTGGACATTGCGTCGAGGAAGGAACAGGATGAGGTGGGATATACATTCTTCCCCTCCCTAATTAATCACAATCTCAAGATGTTCAGAACTCAAAATCTTCCCAGTTATGCTGATCCCATTTCTAGCACCAGTGCAGAGTTTGAAGTAAGTTGATGGAAATCCAGGTTGGAGTGTACCTCTTTCTTTTAGGCATGTGAGGAAGTAAGAGAGTCTGTACAAAGGCACATATGCTCACTGACTCTGTGGCAGCTCTTCTTCCTCCTCCTCCTCCTCCTCCCCCCCCCCTTCATGAGTATCAATGATAACCACAAGCCCCTGCTGTGGAAGAGCCAGGCCTGCTACAGGAACTAAGAGCACACACCTTCTTACAGGCCATACAGTCACATGCTTGCTGGAGGTAGGAAGAGGAGTGGAGGGTTTGTGCAGAGGAACTTTGATGGGGACATACACTATCCATCATCCCTGGCTAAGAGTGCTGAGGAATTCCAAAGCCCCAAATCTGATCCTGGTTCTGAGTTGTGCTAGAGCCTACCCCAGCTCTTTAAAGTTACCTTAGTGCCACCTGAGCAAAGGAGCATGCGTGGGGAAAATTGGTTAAAAATAATTGCAGTCTCCTCCATACCAGATGTTCAGGAAGTATAATTGTGTTTTAAAAAAATTCAGAGCAAAGTTTCCTAGCTAAAGAAATTAATCAGAGTTAAAAAATGATAGACCTAGTAGTGAATGAATGAGCAGTCACCTCTGCTCTCTTAAAAAAAAAAGTTCAAGTTGACCAGAGCTTTTAGAGCGCAGAGGTGACTGCTTATGGATGGGGTCATGTTTACGGATTATATTGGTGGCATATACAGAGGCTGAATTGTGCTACTTATACTGCCCTTCATCATTACTTCTGCTCTAGATTTCAGAACCCTAGATCATTTCTGTAAGGGGATCGGGAATGTATTTACTGCAGTGTCATAAGAGAATGACAAAATGTTTCAAGGACTGGTATTGAGAATGGCGTTTTCGTCTGAAGCTGTGCACTGATTGTACATAAAAGACAGCCATGTACTAAGTGAGCAGAAAAGTGCAAGAGAAGGTTAATGAGACATGGAATATGTTTAGTTTTGGTCTTTCTGTATGGCAGACAGACATCCATTCATCTTTATTTCTCAGAAGATAAACAATAGTCAAGTAAAAATAGCACAGACATTGTTTTCCATCATAAACAAAGCTCCAGAATCATTAATTAAGGGTTATATGACTGTCAGAGGGCAGAATGGCTGTCTGCTTTGGCGAGAAATTGTGGACAGAGAGGTGAGGTGGCAGCAAGACAGGTGAGCCTCCATTCCTGCAGCTCAGCTGTATGTTGAAGAGATTCCTGCACCAGTTGATATAATCAATGGGATTGTCAAAATCACTTTTGAGAGGGTGGGAAAAACTTGTTTTTCTCTCATTTATTGGGTTCTGTCTATTTCAGAGTAGGATGAGAATGTGCCTAAATTGATATGGCATGCACTTGCAGCCTTGGAAATGTAGCATAGCAAATGATGACAGATAAAGACCAGCATGGTTCATCTAGTCAGCCCAGTGCAGGTTTCCCCCCAAGGGCCAGTGCAAAGATGAGGCACCCTACGCAAACCTCATTCCTAGCACTGCAGTGCTCCTGCTCTTGCCTCCCCTCTCCAGGACATGTAGCAGCAGCAATGCTTTTAAAACAGCACCACAGCACTTACCATCACCTCCATCACTGTGGTGCTATTCTTGATTTCATCCCCTCCAATTCCACTTCCTATTTGCATGGGGCGGAAATGGCTGCACCTTTGCAGAAATATATGCAGCACTGAGCATCAAATCGCCAGCTTAAGGAATATTTCTGTATGTAAGGCGGTCCTGTTCCTTTATAATTGGTCCTCTATCCTGCCCAAGTTCAAGTCCCTTTCTACACTTTTCAAGATGCCTCATCTATTGCCTGTAATACCAGGAAACTGTGATAAAAGGCCCCAGTTTTTTACCTCTTCATTAAAGAGATCAATGAAATAACGTAAAATATGGCAGCACCCAGAAATCAAGCTCAGCATGTGTGTGTTGGGTTCCAGATGGAGGCATAGTCTGTGAGCCCTTGTTAAACACTGCTGCAGAGATAGCTGGGCTGAGTTTGAAGGGAAGGGATAAGAAATAAAGGGGAAATGCTAGCTAGTCTGGCATGAAGGGTCATAACACTGTAGTGCAATAGGGGTTGATTCAGACTGAAGGGTCAATGCAGTAAGTTGTTCATTTGAAAGCTGTGCTAATCTTCAGCACATTGCATTCTAATATATTTATTTATTTGATTTCAACATACTTGTATACCACCCTATCCTAAAATCAAAGTGGTTACAACACATCACAATTAGGTTACATTCAACATATGGGTACTTTACAACATTTAACATGAGGGTATTTAACAACATTTATTTATTTATTTATTTAATGGTATTTATATGCCGCCTTATCATTCAATCAAAGCGGTTTCCACGGCAAACAATCAAGGGGGCAAATGTTTTCATGCAGTGTACAGAGTGGTGTGTATGTGTTGGCAGGGATGTGATTAGATTTGGTTTATCTACATAGTGCGCTATTATACATCATGAGCTATTATACAGTCTTATAACATTAAGACAACATCCTGCTCGGGTGGGGGGGATGTTGTGTATCTGGTGAGGACTGTTGTCTATCTGCTCGTAAGTTTCTGTGAAGAGCAGGGTTTTAAGGGCCTTGCGGAAGTCTGTGATGTCCTCTAATTCCCTTATGCATTTAAAAAGATTTTTATTTGTAAAACAGTAAATTAATGGCATGCATATTACTGTAGCATTAAAAAGTGTCCATTGCTATAAAAACACACCAACCCTCCATTGTGATATCAGCTTGAGTAAAATGTATCCATCAGTGTGCACTGACAGGGAGATAACAAAAAGAGGCCTGCCAAACTCCCCTACCTCCACTCTGCAAAATTCCCCTAGTGCCCCAGCCTCCCACACTCCTTCCCCAACACATCCCAATCCCCTCTTAGGGGTATCTTTATTTGTTTAACAAGTTTTTTTAATACTGTTTTATCATTTCAGTCAAAGCAGTTTACATTGAAACTTAAACTTGGTAATGTACATTGAACAGGTACATTGATAACTTGGAATTTTCTGAGGCAATGGAGGGTTAAGTGATTTGCCCAAGGCCACAAGGTGTACTCGTAGGAACTGAACCCTGGTCTCTTGGTTCCCAAGCCAGTGCTCTAACCATTAGGCTACTCTACTACCTGTCCATGGCACCCCAGGTCAGGAAGTCCCTGGTCCAGCACCCTAGGTAGGATAGATCTTGGCACAGGTACCTCAGCACAGGGAGGCTTTGAATTAGAGAGCCTGCAGTGCTGGTAGAACACTCCACTCCACAGGATGTTCAAGGTTCAATTTATTCAATTAACTGCCTTCAAGAAATACATAATTGGTTTATAAAATTGAAAACATATTAACTATGAACTTAATAAACAAGAAATGATTAAATTAACAAGTGAAATAATTATCATAAGAATAATTAAACAAATTTAACACAAAACCAATTATACTTACCTGGTCCAGGGAGTTGTCCAACAACATCCTTTCCTCATTGCCACAATCATGGAAAATGGTGGCACCTGAAGTGATGCCACCGAAACTGATGGCTGCCTGAGCTCCGTGGGCTGAAAGAAGCACCCCTAAGTTTAATAAGAGCTCAAACGGCAGTTCACTTACTCCCCGGTATGCATCGGGTGTGCTGAATGATTTTGAAGTCCTATGACAGCAAAGATAGGAGAGGTGGATCTTAAAAGCTTTGCATTCTCCAGGACCAAGCAGGAAGTCAGTCCTCACATATGGGTGTCATCGGCGCCGATGAAGCCCCAGCAGAGCATTTCCCCAGCTTTCTATGAAAGCCTTTGGGAATGCACGCACGCATGCGCAGTTCCCTTCCCGCCTAAAGGTGCCATCTTACCTCAGTCTCTTTTTTTCCGTGAAGCCCACCGGACGTATGTCCTGTTTTCCCAGTTAAAATTACATTTTTTTGGCGTTTTCGCTATTTTTTCTCCCGGTTCGATGCCGGTTCCCCTCCCGCCAGGTTCGGTACACCGGTATCGAGCCCGATTCTTCTTTTTCGGTTTTTGCCCTTCGTGGCTGGTGTTCGCACCCTTTTTTTCTGTTTTTCCCTGGAAGGCTGGTCCTTTGACCTCGGGGGGGCTCTTTTTTCCCCGATGGCTTCCAGCGGTTTTAAGAAGTGTAATCGGTGTAAGAAACTAATGTCTTTCACTGACACACGACTGCTGCCTTTGGTGCCTCGGCCCCGACCACAATCCTAAGTCGTGTGGGAAGATGTCTTCCAAGGCACTCCGAAGTCGCCAGCAGCAAAAGGAAGGCTTTTCTCGGACTCAGCCTCCGGCCGGGCCCGGACCTCATCTGAGGCCTCGACATCTCGGGATTCTGATCCCGAGCGCCGTCGAAGTTCCTCAGACAGGGGGTCCCCCAACCGGGAATGCAAGAGGAAGAAGCGGCTCGCGAGGGCGTCGTCGTCGGAGGTCCCTGGCTCCTCGAGGGCCAGGTCTAAGACCCCCGACCGTCGCCCCGGGCCCGTGGAACAAGAGAAGCCTGCCAAAGTTCCTCACGTGGAGCCGGAGTCTGCTGGACACGTAAGCCCCATAGTCCTCGAGGACTCTCCTCCCAGGGAGCCGCCGCCGGGGCCCGAGTCGGTGGCTGCTGCGTCTCCCGAGCTGAGTCTCAGGATGACAGCCTTGGAGAGCAGATTGTCTGCCTTCATGGAGCAGCAGCGGGCACTGAGGGCCAGCCTGTCTGGTGCATCTGCCCCGACCACCGGGACGTCGAAGTCGACCCCGGAGGCCGAGCCGATACTCGAGTCCATCGTGGCTCGGAGTCATCCTCGGTTGCGGTCTCCCTCGACCTCCCGTTCGGGACCGAGGGCGTTGACGCCGGTGCTTCCGGCGTCGGGGCGGGTGCTCCAGGGCCCCACGGGGTCGGACCCTGACTCTTCCTCGGACGAGTCAGCTTGGGAGACGGAGGACAAGGAGTCTCCTGATACCTTCAAGACTCGGTGCGTCCCTTCGGACTCACCGCAGTCTGAGCCCCGGAGTAGGTCCCCCCGGAGGACACTCGGTTCTCGGAGTTCGTCCGGGATATGGCCACTGCCTTGGCTATTCCGGCGGACCCCGAGGAAGAGCCTCGAGCTGAAGAGCTCGAGGCACTGCAGTATGACTTTCCTCCAAAGGAGGCCTTTACTGTCCCGGTTCCTCCGATGCTGGAACGGCTCCTCTTCCGTATGTGGGAGGCGCCGGTTCTAAGCAAACGAGTCGATTCAATCTATCGACTCCGGAAGAGCCCTGGTTTTCAGAAGGCACAGCTACCATAACATTCTATGGTTGTGGAATCGGCCATGCATCGTCTGAAGAGCCAGAAGATGCACTCCGCGGTGCTTTCTGGCAGGGAGGCCCGAAACCTCGATGGCGTCGGTAGAAAGTGCTTTCAGGGCTTGATGTTTGCTTGCTGTGTCCAGTCCTACCAGCTGTACATGGGCATGTACTTGCGGGATCTGGCCAAGGAATTGGCCGGGTTCTCTGCTGGTCTCTCCGGGGAACCCTTGCAGAGATTTAAGTCCTTGTCCTCGGGGATTCGGGACTGCTCGAAGTTCATGTCCGGCGCAGCCTACGATGGCTTCGAGGCTTTGGCCCGAGTTGCGGCAGCCGGCATCACGGCTCGACGCCAGGCATGGCTGCAGTCATTGGACCTCAAGCCATGGGTTCAGGACAAGTTGGTCGATGTCCCTTGCCGAGGTGAAAACCTTTTTGGCAAGCCCATGACCGAGAAGGCCGCTCAGCTCGAAACTGAGCATCTCACACAGACAAGGCTGTCGAGGAAGACCTCTGCCCCTTCTCATAAAAAGAAGGGCTTGGGTAAAAAGCCCTTTTACCCGAGGAAGGGCACTGCCTACAAACAGTACCCGCAATATCAGGCTGCCCAAGCTGCCCCCCAGGGTCAGCAAGCCAAGGGCCAGGGTAATGGGCCCCATAGGCAGAGGACCCCCAAGCCTCAGGCCCCTGCTACCACTCAGCAGGGTGGGGGTTTTTGACTCCTTGAGCGTAGCCTCTCCTCCACTGCTCTCCCAACCCTGCACAGGAGGTCGCCTCGCCCTCTTTGCCCACCAGTGGCCCCTTGTCACCGGGGACAGTTGGGTACTGGAGATAGTCCACAAGGGCTATGCCCTCCATTTTCACCAACTGCCTCCACCATATTTTCCAGGGGAGCCTCCAAGGCCTCCCCTGCACACAGACCTTCTTCTGCAAGAGCTACATGGTCAGTTAGTGGACAGGGCGGTGGAGCCTGTGCCTCCTCACTTCCAAGGTCACGGTTTCTACTCCAGGTATTTCCTAGTGCCAAAAAGAACCGGTGGCCTTTGGCCCATTCTGGACCTCAGAAACCTCAACAAGTTCCTAGTGAAGGAGAAGTTCAAGATGCTTACTCTTGGGACTCTTCTGCCCTACCTCCAGCAGGGAGATTGGCTATGCTCCTTAGATCTAAAGGATGCGTACACTCACATCCTCATTCATCCAGACCACAGAAAGTACCTCAGGTTCATTGTGGGAGGAAACCATTATCAATACAGAGTGCTGCCTTTCGGCCTCACCTCCGCCCCCAGAGTCTTTACAAAGTGCTTAGCAGTGGTAGCGGCCTACCTGAGAAATCAGGGAATCTTTGTCTTCCCCTATCTAGACGACTGGCTCATCAGGGGTCAGACGTGTCAGGAGGCCAATCAGGCCACCCTCAGGACTATAGCTCTTCTACAAAGCCTGGGGTTTGTCATAAACTTCGCAAAGTCCACTTTGCTCCCCTCCCGGAACTTGGAGTACATAGGGGCAAGATTGGACTCCCTCCTGGCAAAGGCATTCTTGCCAGAAGACAGAGCCCAAAGGTTGATGGCCTTGGCAAATCAGTTTCTCAGCAGGTCCCTGGTCTCCGCCAGACTCTGCCTGAGGCTTCTAGGCCACATGGCTTCAACAGTGCATGTGACCCCCAATGCCAGGCTCCATATGAGGCCTGCACAGTGGTGTCTTCGGGCTCAGTGGTCACAGGCCACAGGCAGCCTCAGAGACAGGATAAGGGTGTCCAGACCATTTCTGCACTCCCTCAACTGGTGGCTACACCCACCCAATCTGCTGAAAGGGGTGCCTTTTCAGATTCCAGGGTACACAGTAGTGCTAACAGATGCCTCCCTGCAAGGCTGGGGAGCTGATTGTCTGGGCAGGTCTCCCTGGGAAGCTGCACAGCAGATCAATCTCCTAGAACTCAGGGCTATTCGATTAGCACTCAAAGCTTTCACTCCTACCCTGACTCACCAGTTTGTCCTGATCCAGACAGACAACCAAGTTGCCATGTTTTATGTGAACAAACAGGGCGGAACCGGGTCCAGGATCCTTTGTCAGGAGGCCCAGGACCTTTGTTCTTTTGCCCTCAAGCACAACATGCTCCTCAAGGCTGTGTACCTTCCAGGCCAGGACAACTACCTGGCAGACAGATTAAGCAGAATATTTCAGCCCCACGAGTGGCAGCTCCATCCTTTGGTAGTTCAAAAGATTTTCCAAAAATGGGGACTTCCATCCATAGACCTGTTTGCCAGTCCTCTGAACAAACAGCTGCCAAACCTCTGTTCCAGGCTACCGCATCCTCTAAGGATAGCACCAGATGCTTTTCTGATATCCTGGTCTCAGGGCCTCCTGTATGTGTTTCCTCCCACGCCCTTGGTGGCCCGAACTCTCTTCAAGATTCTTCAGGACAAGGCCTCGGTCCTGCTGGTGGCTCCCCGGTGGCCGAGACAGCCTTGGTTTCCTCTTCTGCTTCAACTGGCGGTGGATCCTCCACTACCTCTGGGGTTGCAACCGGACCTTCTCTCACAGGAACAGGGTTCCCTTCTGCACCCCAATCTCAGAGCTCTCATTTTGATGGCCTGGAGGCTGCAAGGGCAGTCTTGGCTCCCTGGGGCTTGTCTCAGGATGTTGAGGAGGTTGTCCTAGCCTCTAGGAAACAGTCCACTAGGAAAACCTATGCTCTGAAATGGAAAAGGTTTTCTGTGTGGTGTCAGCTCTGTACAGTTGATCCTTTCTCCTGTACTATGCCAGTAGTCCTTCAGTACTTACTGCACTTGTCCAATCAAGGCCTTAAATCCAATTCTGTTCAGGTCCACCTCTCAGCTCTAGCAGCTCACCACTCTTTGGTGGAGGGACATTCTCTATCTGGTCACCCCTTGGTGTCCCGCTTTCTTAGGGGCTTGCTTTTGCTCAAGCCTCCCATCCGTCCTCCTGCCCCTGAGTGGGAGCTGAATGTGGTCTTGCAGCAACTGATTCGCCCACCTTTTGAGCCCATGGCTACTTGCCCACTACGCTTCCTCTCCTGGAAGACACTCTTTCTGATAGCCCTTACCTCGGCTAGGCGAGTGAGTGAGCTTCAGGCCCTAGTCTGTGATAGGCCCTACACCAGGATTTACCGGAACAGGGTAGTCCTTAGGACTCATCCCAAGTTCCTCCCTAAGGTTGTCTCCTCTTTCCACCTCAACCAGGAGGTGGTTCTTCCAACATTCTTCCCTAGGCCTCATGCGAGCCAGGCTGAAGCAGTTCTGCATACCCTGGACTGTAGGAGGGCCTTATCCTTCTACCTTGACCATACGCAGGGGCATAGAAGGGCTACTCAGCTCTTCGTCTCCTTTGACCCCAATAAGTTGGGGTTGGCTGTGTCCAAGCATACCTTGTCCATCTGGGTAGCTGACTGTATCACCTGGGCTTATAAGGTGGCTGACCTTCTTTTGCAGGGTCGGGTTACGGCCCACCGAGTCAGGGCAATGGCTGCCTCAGTGGCTCATCTCCGCTCTGTGCCCTTGGTAGACATCTGCAGGGCTGCAACTTGGTCTTCAAGCCAGACGTTTGCGGCCCATTACTGCCTGGAGAGGGAGTCCCGTAGGGACAGTGCTTTTGGCCAAGCAGTACTCCGGAATCTCTTTGAGGTTTAGGCAACTCCTGCCCTCCTGCCCTCTGTTGGGCTACCGGTGGGGGTTGTGTCCTTGAAAAGCCTTTCTTTGCAGCTGGGACTAGAGGGAGTCCTCTTGTTCAGCCTGGGTTCCTCGGTAGCCCAGAGCTGGGGAGTCACCCATATGTGAGGACTGACTTCCTGCTTGGTCCTGGAGAAAGAGTAGTTACTCACCTGTAACAGGTGTTCTCCAGGAGCAGCAGGAATCAGTCCTCACAACCCTCCCTCCTCCCCTTGGAGTTGCAGTTGTACATAGCTAAGAACAGCACACAAAAATGAAAAATAAACTATGTCATTTGACTGAGGTAAGATGGCACCTTTAGGCGGGAAGGGAACCACGCATGCGTGCCTGCATTCCCAAAGGCTTTCATAGAAAGCTGGGGAAATGCTCCGCTGGGGCTACATCGGCGCCGATGACACCCATATGTGAGGACTGATTCCTGCTGCTCCTGGAGAACACCTGTTACAGGTGAGTAACTACTCTTTCAAGGGTACGGAGACACCCTCTTCCAGTAGAGACTAAAGAACGTGGCGAGTTGAATGAGCCAAAAATGGGCCAGATACCCCTGCAGGGAATTAGCAAACCTTTGTGGCCATATTGAAAGCTGGTTTGCAGAACGTAAGCAGAAGCTTGGTGCTTTTAAAGCTGAAGTGCAGTCATGGATTACTGTCCTCCAGTTGGATATGCTGGAGATAGGGCAGTGGCTGGAGAAGGTAGAAAATAAAACAGAGGAGCAGGAAGACTCCATTACCTCCCTTCAAAACCGGTCCAACAATTCCACGAGGACCTCATGGCTAAAACTGATGATTTAGAAAATCACTCTAGATGGAGCAACATTCGAATAAGGGGGCTTTCTAAATCTGAGAGTGACAGGAATTACTGAGCCCTAACAAGGGAACTGTGTAAAGCCATAATAAAAGTGGCATGCATGGATAATAACAATCTCCGCTTTAAAGCTGAGAGAGCTCATAGAGTGCTGGGACCCCAGAGGTTGGAGATGCCATGAGATATCATTGCATGCATGAATATATCACCAAAGAAATGGTAATGCAAGTGGCCAGAAAACTGGGTCACTTAAAATGGGAGGAAGGTTTTGTGGAAATCTTTATGGATATTTCTTCCACTACTGTTAAGAAGGGAGAGAATTCTGCAATGTTACAAAGAGGCTGCAGGAAGAAGTGATGTGCTATCGATCAATGTCTATTCTCTTTTGGATTACAAATCACTATTTTGGGACCTAGCTTCCAAGCTAAAAACGGTAAAGGTAGTAATCCCAGCATTGCAATATGCAGGATGGAAAAATCTACCAGACTTACAAGCAAAAGAGGAGATTGGCAAAAAAAGAGAAAAGAACCAGTGGCCTAGGAGACAAAGAGCGAGACAAGGAGATTGGAGGCTTCGGAGGCGAGTGGAGCAGGCCCACGACAAGAACAAGTGTGGAGGGATGAAGAGCCACAAGGGACTTTGAAATTTAGTGTGCTGTGGGTAGTATGAGTGAGAGTTCATGGCTTTTGAGAAGAGAAGACTATATGGGGAATTGTTTGAGTGTATGCCTTGAGAGTCTAGGGTGGAAGTTATAGGAAGGCCGGAGATTTTTGTATATTGTTGCTATGTTTATAATGTTGTTGCAAGGAGAGAAGGATATCAATTAGAAAGGGGATAAAGGAGGGATTGTTAAGCCTGTGAAGTGGTGCCACATCTTCATCGGGAGGATCTGGAGGGTAATCATGGGTGGAAAGGAAATGGGAGGGGGAGGAGGGAAGTGGGGCCTTTTTACAAAGAGCTGAGGCACTCATAGTTTGGATAGATAGATAGGGATGGGGGGATCCTACTAGATAGCATGACTAAAATAGCAATTGTTTCCTATAATGTTCAGGGACTGAACACATATAGAAAGAGGTGTTTTTATTGTTGTTAAGTGCCGTTGAGTTGGTATCAACTCATAGCGACCCTCTGGATAGTTGTCCTAAACTGTGTTCAGTCTTTAGTCAGGCAGCTCATTGTTGACAGAGTAGCATTGTAGGGCTGGTACCCCTGCAATTCTGCACCTGCAGTTCTCTGGCCTGCTCAGCACAGCAACCATAGCTGCTATTATTGTATTGATCCATCTCATCGCTGGCCTTCCTCTTTTGCATTGGCCTTCTACCTTGCATGATGTCTTTCTCTAATGATCTCTCTCTTCGCATGATGTGGCCAAAGTATGAAAGTTGAAGTCTTGTCATCTGAGCTTCTAAAGAAAGCTTAGGTTTGATCTCCTCTAGTACTGACTGGTTTGTTCTTCGGGCAGTCCATGGTATACACAGTATTCATTGCCAACACCATAATTCAAAGGCATCGATTTTCTTCCTATCTTTTTCACTGTCCAACTTTTGCATCCATATGACATCATTGAATATACCATGGCTTGAACGAGTCGAATCTTTGTATGAAGAGAGACATCTCTGCTCTTGAGAATCTTGTCTAGTTTTTATTTATTTATTTTTATTTATTTTATTTAATGCTTTTATATACTGCGCTCTTTAAAATCAGTGTGGTTTACAGATAACATTTTGTACAGAGCAGGGAGAGCCTGCTTTGCACTTACATTGAATGGGTCATGCAACTTGGATTTAGAACTGGGGTAACTATATACATGTAACTATATACAGTATAAGCAGGATGTCACTGCGCAGGTGTAGCAACATAGCTTACCCTAAGAACTATGTACAGGGATGTAATTTATTTACAGGGTTGTCTGTTATTTACAATTAGCTGGTTGGGGGTATGGCGAGTGAGGTTGTGTTGGCCTGTGAGTAGTATAGGAGAAAAAGGTGGTTGTTTAGTGCCTTTCTGAATTGAGCAAGGTCATTGATCGCTCGGGTGGTAGTTGGGAGCTCATTCCAGCAAGTGGGTGCGTAGAACATGAAGGCTCTGTTCTTTGTTGCCTGAGTGCATTTTGTTATTTCACTTGGGGTTGTTAGTGTGTTGGTGGCAAAGGTCCTTCTTGCTCTGTTTGCAGGAGTTGGTGGAGAAGGTCCATCAAAGAGGTAGAGAATAGTTTGTTGATGGCTTTGAAGGTCATCAGTACTACTTTGTAGGTGAGCCGGCAGTAGATTGGTAGACAGTGCAGGTCCTTTAGGATTGGAGTGATGTGGTCTCTTCTAGAGGCCCCGTGTAGGAAGCGGGCAGCAGCATTCATTGCTAACTGTAGTTGGTTTAGTGTGTTCTTAGGGAGTCCATGCAGGATCACATTGGCGTAGTCAAAGTGGGGGGTTACAAGTGCCTGTAAAGCTGTTCGGAAGTCATCTGGTTGCAGCACGGGATGTCAAATTGTCCGCATCTTATGGTAGATTTGCTTGATGGTGTTGCCTATGTGCGCTTTCAAGTCGAGGTGCTGGTCTAGCGTGACGCCTAGGTAGCGGATGGTTGATGTACTCGGGAGCTCGGTGTCTCTTGTCTTTAATGTTGCCAGTGGGGAGAAGGTTTGATTCCTTGTGATGAACAGCACGTCTGTCTTGCTGAAGTTTATGCTGAGACTCTGAGTGGAGCCAGTCTGTGACGGCATCAAAGCATTTTACTAGTGATGAGAAGTCTGGTTGGTCGATAGTGAATGGGGTGAAGAGTAGTACGTCATCCGCATAAATAAGGCAGGAGATGTTGAAGGAGCGGATAATTGCACATATGGGCTGCATATGAATAAGAGGGCAGAGAGCGAGGAGCCCTGGGGAACACCATTTTTTTGTTGAAAAGACTCAGAGGTCATAGAGCCTGTTCATACCTGCTGCCATCTATCTGTTAGATACGATTTGCACCAGCTCCAGGCTAAACCATGGATTCCCTTCTCCTGGAGACGTATCAGGAGTTGTTCGTGGTTGACGGAGTCGAAAGCCATGGTTCCGTCATAGCCATTCTGCCATCGGATTTCTTGACTGCTTGTTGTTTCTTTATTGATAGTTGATCCAAGTAAGTTAAAGTTGTCCACTATTTCAATTTCTTCTCCATCAACAATGAACTTATTGATTTTGCCAGTTATCAGGATCTTTGTCTTCTTTACATTAAGTTGCAGGCCCATTTTAAGACTATGTTCCTTGATCTTGAGAAGTAAATGTTTCAGATCGTCTGCACTTTCAGCCAGTAATGTGGTATCATCAGCATAGCGAAGGTTGTTGATGAGTCTGCCACCAATCTTCATACCTTGGTTGTCTTCATACAGTAATTATTTGTTCTGCATATAAATTAAACTGGTAGGAGGAAAATATGCAGCCTTGTCATACACCTTTGCAGATTTTAAACCATTCTGTTTCTCCTTGTTCCATTCAAACTGTTACTTCTTGATCAATGTAAAGATTGTGCAAGAGAACTCTCAGGTGTTCTGGTATACCCATGCTTCTTAATGTGGCCCAGAGTTTCTTATGGTTTACACAGTCAAAAGCTTTGCTGTAGTCAATAAAAAAACATATAAATATCCTTTTGGTATTCTTTAGTCTTTTCAAGGATCCATCTCACATCCGCGATGATGTCTCTTGTTCCTCGCTCCTTTCTGAACCCTGCTTGCATTTCAGGCAGTTCTCATTCCAGGTATGGTTGTAGTCTCTGCTAAATAATCTTGAGTAGAATCTTGCTGGCATGTGGGATCAAAGTGATTGTGCAATAATTCCCAGAGTCAGTTGGATCACCTTTCTTTAGTATTGGTATAAACACAGATTTTTTCCAGTAAGTTGGCCATGATGTTGTCTTCTAAATTTCCTGGCAGAGCCTTGTAAGTATGGTAACTACTGCATCAGATTGCTGTAATACTTCAATGGGAATGCCATCAATGCCTGGTGCTTTGTTCTTTGATAATACTTTCAAAGCTGCTTCAATGACTTCTTTCATCACCAACGGCTGTTGCTCCACTGGATCTTTATCATATAATGACTCTGTATATTCTTTCCACCTTGTTTGATCTTCTCAGCATCATTCAACATGAATCCTTGAGCAGCTTGTAATATTCCATTTTCGAGGCTGGAATTTTTTCTTTAACTCTTATAACTTTAGGAAAGTTGATCTTGTTGTTCTTCTAATGGTTTCTGTTTCTATTTCCTTATATGCATCATTATTTATTTAATTTATTTATTTAACATTTTTATATACCGCACTATTCATCATCAGTGCGGTTTACAATTAACAACAATATACCTGTCAATACATGGCTGATCTAGGTTTACAGATAACAGGGAAGATAAACTGGGTGCGAACTGGGGGTAACTATCTACATAATTATACAAATTATATATACATTGAATAGGTTACATCAAGATTTGATATTTGACAAGAATACAGTGTTTCACATTTTGATCCTTTGTTCTGGATTGTTATGTGTAGGAGTTATCTGAGTGAGGCGGGAGCCGGTTCTATTGTGTGTATGGTAGCCTGAAGTGCAAAGTGAATAAATAGTGCTTGATGGACTTTCTAAATTGGGTGATATCCCTGATTGATCTGATGTTTGGAGATAGTTTGTTCCAGCACTTGGGAGCATAGGACACAAAAGCTCTGTTAGTAGTTTGTTGTGTCCATTTTGTGGAGATACTAGGAGTAACTAGTGTGTTTTCTGCTACTAGTCTCCTGGGTCTGTTGTTTGGTGTGTGGGTGATGAGCTTTGAGATCGATGCAGGAGATAATTTATTAATAGCCTTGAATGTGATGAGGAGGGTTTTGTATATTATTCTGCAGTTTATCGGGAGCCAGTGCAGATCGATCAGTATTGGTGTTATATGATCTCTTATAGAAGCTCCAGATAAGATGCGGGCTGCCGCGTTCATCGCCAGTTGAAGTGGCTTTAGTGTATTCTTGGGGAGGCCATGAAGGATGATATTCGCATAGTCGAAATGCGGTGTGACTATTGCTTGGAAAACTGTACGGAAGTCCTTGGTCTCCATCATTGGTTTCAGGTGGCGCAGTGTTTTTAGTTTGTAGTAAATTGACCTTACTGTGTTCTTTATGTGCTCTTTAAGATTGAGTTGTTGATCGAGTATCACACCGAGGTACTTTATGGAGGCCTTAATTGGGAGTTCTGCATCTCTTACTATGAGGGTGGTTGGCAGAGAAAATTGCTTGTTTCTTGTGGCTATGAGTACTTCGGTTTTCTTATTTCTTATTATTTTCTTATTATTTCTTATTATAGTACTTGTCTTGTCTTGCTGCACATTGGAAATCTCTGTTGAGTTCTGAGATTGCCTCTCTTTCTCCAGGAACAAGCAGGAAGTCAGTCCTCGCTTATGGGTGACGTCGGCTCCGACGGAGCCCGCGCGTTGCAATTCCCCAGCTTTCAAAGAAAGCCTTTGGGATTGCTGCCACGCATGCGTGGTCCTCTTCCCACCCAAGGGTGCCATCTTAGTCTCCCTTTTTCCGTGGAGCCCTTCAGATGCACGTCCTCATCTCTCTGAAAAAGTTTTGTTTTTTCGCCTTACAGGCTTCTCTATTTTTCCGGTTGCACCAGTCCTCCACCAGTCCTCTACCCGTCCTCCCCCTGTTCTATTTTTTAAAGCCATTGGGGATACTCTTTTCTTCTCATTTTTTCGTTACGGGCTTTGCGCCCTTTCTTCTTCTCTAACTGCTGGCCGCCTGAGACTTCGATCCCGCAGGGGCCATTTTTGCCCCCATGGCCACCAGATTAAAAAAATGTGATAGATGCTCTAGGAACATATTGCTTACGGACACTCATGACTGTTGTCTGTGGTGCCTTGGAGCCGACCATGATCCAGAGCTGTGTTCACTCTGAAGAATATGTCCTCTAAGGCCATGCTCAGCCATAAGCAGAAGTCCGGAGACATTTTTCGAAAGGCCGCCTTGGAGTCCCTGGTGGCGCCCTTGGTCATCTCCCCTCCTGTGGGTTCCCCTCCTGCAGCCCCACGTTCTCGGTGGCACTCCGACTAGGCGTCCCCCGAGGTGGAATGGCGCAAAAAAGAAGGCTTTGAAGTTGCTGTCCGGGGCTCCCAACAAGTACGAGCGCTCCCGTGCCTGGTCGCTTAGCCCCCTTCAGCATTCCCAAGAGTCGGACAAGGAGAGGCCTGGCAAGGTGCCCTGCACGGAAGCGGAGGCCTCCAGTGAAGGTGCCCGGTCTCCTGAGGATCGTCCCGGTGAGGATCCCCTCTCCTCCTCGATGCCCGACCCGGTGACCACGGGATTGGCGTCACAGGGCCCCATGCCCTCGTGGGAGTCCTGCATGCTGGTGCTGGAATGTAGCGTTTCTGCATTCATTGCCTCCCAGCAGGCGCTCACAGCCAGCTTTGCTGACTTGTGCCTAGAGACCGCGGGCCTCTCGCGTGGGACACCCAAATCCATCCAGGAAACCCCCGAGAGCCACGGACCTCGTGAGGGTCCTCGATGTTGGTCTCACTTGTCCTCCCATTCCTCAGAGGCGAGATCGTTCAGGGCCTCTGGCACCAGGCCACCGGCCAGTGGACAGGGCAATTTGCCCGGCTCGGACTCCTTGACCAATTTCTCGGAGTGAGATTCCGATGGGGACACCTCCCTGGAAACCCGTACCCACTGGGATCTTCTATCGGAGCCCTCACTGCCCGCGTTCCAGTGGCATTCGCCACCTGAAGACACCTCCTTCCTGGTGTTTGTTTGGGACATGGCACTGGCCCTTAGCCTGGTCACCCAGGCTGAGGAGGACCCTGGTGCAAAAGAACTCGACATTCTTCAGTATGAGTCCCCGTCCAGGGAATCCCTCACTGTGCTTGTACCGCCTATCCTATCTCGGCTGTTGCTCCGCATGTGGGAGGCCCCAGCCTCTGTCCCCATCGTAAACAAGCGCCTTGACATGATGTACAAGGTGCAACGTGGGCCCAGCTTCCGAAAGACCCAACTCCCACACACCTCGATGGTGGTGGAATTGGCCATGCAGAAGCAAAAGAGCTCCAAGTTGCACTCGTCGGTACCATCCGGCCGAGAGTCGAGGACCCTGGTTGCCCTGGACCGCAAGGCCTACCAAGGCTCCATGCTACCTTGTCGCATTCAGGCATATCAACTGTACATTGGTATGTTCCTATGCGATTTGGCTAAGGAACTCGGGGGTTTCTCTGCGAGCCTCGAGGAAGAGCCCCTCAATAGGTTCCGCACCCTGCTAAAGTCCTTCACAGACTGTTCTAAATACCTTTCCCGAGCCTCCTATGATGGCTTTGAGACATCGGCTCGGTTGGCGGCCGTGGGCATTGGGGCCTGCCGTCAATCCTCGGATTTGGAGCAATGGGTGCAGGAGAAGCTCCTGGATGTGCCCTGCCTCGGTGAGCAGCTCTTTGGCAAGCCAATGGAAGAGAAGGCCGTAGAAATTGAGACGGAGTTCATCACCCGAACCCGTCTCTCCCCCAAAACCTCTACCCTGCCTCGGAAGAAGCAGCCAACCAAGAAGCCCTTCTTCTCTAGAAAGGGTCTCCAGTATCGGGGCTATCCACCATATCCAGCTACCCCCATGCCGACCACTCTGGCACAGGGAAAATCTTGCCAGGGGCATCGTAAGCCATTGGGACCAAAGGCCCAGATGCCGGCTCCCCCACAACCCACTCAGGGATTTTGACGCCATCAGCATAGCCCCTCACTCTCCGGTGATGCAGCAGCCAGTGGGGGGATGCCTGTCCCACTTTGCCTCAGCATTGGCTTGCATCACCTCGGACACTTGGGTCCTCCAAGTCGTCCGAGACGGCTATCGTCTTCACTTCGACAGGCTTCCACCTCCTTTCTCCGTGGCGGAGCCTCTTTGACTCCCCCCATACCAGTGTCTTCTGCAGCGGGAATTACACTCTATCCTCGGCCAATGGGCAGTCAAGAAGGTTCCTCCTCACCTTCGAGGTCAGGGTTTCTATTCCCAGTACTTCCTCATCCAGAAAAAGATGGGGTGGGGGGTGTCTGCGGCTCATCCTCAACCTCTGCAGGCTAAACAAGTTTCTGGTGCGGGAGAAATTCAAGATGTTATTTCTTGGTGTTCTGCTGCCCTTTCTCCAGCAGGGAGACTGGCTATGTTCATTGGATCTAAAGGATGCTTACATCCACATCCTAATCCACCCCCAACACAGGCAGTATCTGCATTTCAGGGTGCAGGGAGAGCACTTCCAGTACAGGATACTCCCCTTTGGCCTCGCGTCTGTCCCACGAGTCTTCACAAAGTGCCTCGTCGTGGTCGCCACTTACCTCCAGCGTCAAGACTCGGTGAGCAATGTCGCTCGCTGTCCTCCTCTTGGAGAGCTTGGGGTTCTTGGTCCACTACCCAAAGTCTCACCTCGAGCCGGTGCAGGCTCTCAAGTTTATCGGGGTGCATCTCGATACTCAGCAGGCAACTGCCTTCTTACTGGTGGATCACTCCACCTGCCTCCGAGCTCTGGCAGCTTGCGTCCAAAGCATTCCCCAGGTCACCACTCAGACCATGCTACATCTCCTGGGTCACATGGCCTCGACCGTGCATGTGGTTTCCCCATGCCCGCCTACACATGCGGACAGCTCAGTGGTGTCTCAGTACCCAATGGAGCAAGCACCTCGGACACCTCAGGGACCCTGTCAGGGTTCTTCCCGACCTATGCTTGTCCCAGAGCTGGTGGCAAAATCCCCGCAATCTCCTGCAGGGATTGCCCTTTCAGGCCCTGCAACACGATGCGGTGCTGATGACAGACACTTCCCTGTTAGGGTGGGGAGTCCACTGCGGGCCACTTTGCATGCAGGTGCAATGGTCACCGAGGAGTCTCAGCAGCAAATAAACCTGCTTGAACTCCGGGCAATTCGGTGGACCCTGAGAGCCTTTGAAGAACACCTCAGCGGGAGGTTGGTCCTCGTACAGACCAACAACCGTGTAGCGATGTTCGACATCAACAAGGAGGGAGGCATGGGATCGCGTTCCCTCTGCTGGGAAGCGGTCCTCATCTGCTCTTTCGCTGTCTGACAGAGGATGTCCCTCAAGACGACGTACCTCCTGAGACAGGAGAATGGCCTGGCGGACAGACTCAGCAGAATCCTTTGCCCCCACGAATGGCAACTGGATCCCAGAGTAGAAGACTGGCTGTTTCTCCTCTGGGGGATGCCGGCAATAGACCTCCTCACCAGTCCCCAGAACGTGCAGCTCCCCCGCTTTTGCAGGCCGGTGTCGCACCCGAGCAGGGAGGGCCTCGATGCATTTCTCCTGGACTGGTCATCCAGCCTTCTCTATGCATTCCCTCCTTTCCTCCTATTGCGAGGACTCTTTTCAAGGCTCAGCGGGATGGGGCCTTATTGATTCTTGTTGCCCTCTCGTGGCCTCAGCAGCCTTGATTTCTGCTCCTACTCCGGCTATCGATGGAGCCTCCGGTTCCCCTGGGGTCTGCTGACACAGGAGGGGGGTCGGGTGCTGCACCCAAACCTAGCCTCCCTATTCCTCATGGCCTGGTGGCTGAATGAGTCTCCCTAGGCTCTCTGGCCCTTCCATAGGAGGTCGAGGAGGTCCTCCTCGCCTTGAGGAAGGACTCCATTAGGCGAGCCTACGCCTTTAAGTGGAGACGCTTCTCCATCTGGTGCTCGGAGCACCAGATCGACCCCGTCTCGTGCCCCATTCGATGGGTTCTCCATTACCTCCTCCATCTCTCGAGAGAAGGTCTGAAGTCGAACTCTGTCAGGGTTCATTTGAGTGCCATCTCGGCAAATCACCTCCCCATAGAGGGGAAACTCTTCTTGGGGCAGCCGTTAGTCTCCCACTTCAATCAGGGTCTTCTGCTTTCCAAGCCGCCCATCCGTCCTCCTCTGGCAGAATGGGATCTGAATGTGGTACTCACGCAGCTCACCCTTCGAGCCAATGGCAATGTGTTCGCTCCGGCACCTGTCCTGGAAGATAGCCTTCCTGGTGGCACTGACCTCGGCCTGCCGAGTCAGTGAGCTCCAGGCTCTCATGACTGGCGCCCCTTACATCAGGCTTTATCAGAATAGGGTAGTCCTCCGTACCCACCCTAAATTCCTACCTAAAGTCATTTCGGACTTCCATCTCAACCAAGAGATAGTCCTGCCGACCTTCTTTCCAAGGCCCCACGCTGACCGAGCGTCGACGGCTCTCCACACCCTCAACTGCAAACAGGCCCTCGCCTTTTATGTGCAATGTACCCAGACTCATCACAAGTCTGACCGGCTTTTCGTGACCTATGATCCCAATAGACCAGAGCAGGCAGTCACCAAGTGCACCCTCTCGGTTTGGATGGCGGACTGCATCGCTTTCACCCATGCAAAGGTGGGCGCCCTGCTAGATCGTCGAGTCACCACACACGGGGGCTGCGCTCTGTGCCCCTGATGGACATCTGCCGGGCGGCGACTTGGTCTTCCACAAATACCTTCGCTACCCACTACTGCCTTGAGAGGGAGTCCATCCGGGACAGTGCCTTCGGCCAGGCTGTACTCCATAACCTGTTCAGGGTATAAACAACTCCTGCCCTCCAACCCTTCTTTACGGCTACTGAGGGCTTCACCCCGAGGACCTGAGGACTCAGGCTCCTTCGGGCTTTGGCTTCTGCTCACAGCCTCGCGGAGGCATTTTTGGTTACAGGTTCGGTAGCCTGTAGCTAGGGAGTCCCATAAGTGAGAACTGACTTCCTGCTTGTTCCTGGAGAAAGCGTAGTTACTCACCTGTAACAGGTGTTCTCCAGAGACAGCAGTCCTCACTACCCTCTGCCTCCCCTGATGAGTTGCTGGATTTTTGTCCTTCTCTTGCCATCTGCTTGGTAGGGCTCAAGCTGACTGAGTAAGATGGCACCCTTGGGTGGGAAGAGGACCACGCATGCGTGGCAGCAATCCCAAATACTTTCTTTGAAAGCTGGGGAATTGTTCTGCGCAGGCTCCATCGGTGCCGACGTCACCCATAAGTGAAGACTGATTTCTGCTGTCCCTGGAGAACACCTGTTACAGGTGAGTAACTGCGCTTTCTCCTCTGGCTTTAGTTTCTCTGCATTTCTGGACAATTTTCAAGTTTCTTCAGTCATCAATTTTGGCCGTTTTTGCTTTTTCACCTTTTGAAGAGACTTCTCACTTTCTTCCAACACAACCTTCTTGATGTCATTCCATACCTCTTCTGGAGCTCTGTCATTTGTATCTAAAGCACCAAATTGATTTTGCAGGCAATCTTTAAATTCTGGTGGTATACTCTCAAGGTCATATTTTGCTACATTTATGAGTGGCTTGCTCTTTTTCAACTTTAGCTTGAGTTTGCATACTAGTAGTTGGTGATCTGTACCACAGTCAGCTCCAGGTTTGTCTTTGTTGATGTTATAGAGCTTTTCCATCATTGACTTCCACAGATGTAGTCAATTTGATTTTTATACAATCCATTGGGTGAAGTCCATGTGTACAGTTGCCGCTTGTGTTGCTGGAAGAAGAATAGATCATTGGTCTTGCAGAATTCAATCAGACTTTCTCCAGCTTCATTTCTGTTGCCAAGTCCATATTTTCCAACCACTTTGCCTTCTTCTTTGTTGCCAACTTTTGCATTCCAGTCACCTCTGACTATCAGAATATCCTGTTTGCATGTTCTGTTAATTTCAGCTTGTACTTGTTCGTCGAACTCATCAACTTCATCCTCCTCTGCAGCTACTGTTGGGGCATATAATTGGATTCTAGTTGTGTTGATGGGCATTCCTCGTAGATGGATAGAAATTAAGCGTTCACTGATTGCATTGTATTTCATTACAGTTCTTGCAAGTTTCTTCTTAATTATAAATGCAACACCATTTCTCCTTTGTCTTTCATTTCCAGCATAGGAGACCATGTGATCATCAGATGCAAAGTGCACAATGCCAGTCCATTTCAATTCGCTGACACCCACCAGATCAAGTTGTACGTAGCTCATGTTTAAAGAGTTGACTAGGTTGAAATGTTCCATTGGGTTAATTGAAGAGACTCACTTATTGAGCAGAGATGAGTTTCAGGTCACATATGCTAATACCTGAATCAATATTTTGCATCTAAAAAGAAAGAAAAAAAAAGGTGGTGTTGGGATTCTCATTGAAAGAGGTCTGATACTCAAATTGAAGGACATGGTAAAGGATACTAAGGGAAAATATATGTTTGTGAAATTAGCAAGGGAGGGTCAAATGTACACTATTGTTAATGTCTATGCCCCAACGAAGACTAAGTGGTGTTTTATGATGGGTTGGCAGGAAAACGGATGAGTTTCGCAGAAGGTTATATGATGTGTCAATTAACCCAGGATTGGACACCTCCTAGGGTAGAGATCAGAAAGGAACAAACAAACGGAAAGAACTGAAAACCTTGATGGGCTTATTTGATTTGGTAGATAGCTGGCGGGAATTTCATAAAAACAATAGAGATTTTTCATGCTCATGCTATTCAGCAGTACACAGTTCATATTCCAGAATTGATTATCTGCTTATGGATAGCTGTCTGCAAAACTGAAGGAATGCAAAATGGGGGAGAGATTATGCTCAGACAACTTTTCTGTGTGGTCCATAATTTGGAGTAAGAAGAGGGTGGTGTGGGTTGAAGTTAAATGATACATTATTGAATGATTCAAATGTGTGTGAGAATATTAAGAAGCATATTGAAGAATATTTGAAAATTAATGATGATGCAATTGACCGCTTTGACCCGGTGAAAAGCGGGATATAAATACAGCTAAATAAATAAATAAAAAATGGCCAAGTAGACCTAGGTATAGTATGGGTATGCTTAAAGGCAGTGATTAGAAAAGCTTTCATTGCCGCTAGATCAGCAAAAAAAAAAAAAAGAGAGGGGGACAGGAAAAAAAAAGAGGTGCTCAGGGAAAAGATGACATGTCTGTAGGGTACATCTAACATTTTTTTTATATATGTTGGACTTTTTCATTCAAAGTTGCCATTATAAAGCTACTTCTAACATTTAAGTACTTTTTTCTCTTTTTTATAAACGGGGTCATTCCGAGCCGCGAATAGCAACGTCCATCCCCACTATTCGGGCCCTCTGCCAACCCTGACTAACCTCCCATTACGTTGTATGGGGAGTTTAGACGGGGCAGCAAAAAGGCGGGAAAGGGGCGGTGCGTGGGCAAAGTTAGGGCAGGCAGTGGGCAGTACGTGGCCCCAGATGTACAGAGCCGATTCCAAAAATCGGCCCTGTATGTCCGGAGCCGGCTGACTGAACAGGGAACTTATTCCACCTCTGGGATCAGAATCCTGTCTAACTCTTGTGTCTGGTTCCAACCAGGCGCACAGAGGGCCGGGACATACAGGATGGAATTGGGCCCGAAGTGATTATGTGTAAAAGCAAAAACAAAAATATTTTATCATCTTAAAAAGATTTCTTAGGAAATAGCCATAACTGCCAACTACGATTGTTGTGTTTCGCTATTTTGCTTCAGGACTTAAGCATGTCCTTAAATCAAAGACTTATCTGATCCAATAAGGCACCATCCATATTCTTAATATGTTTTTTTCAATGTACTTCTTTCATGAGCTTACCGGCTATTTCAAAAGTTGGCCGCAGCGTTCTTCCATATAAATTCTTAAACTCCATCCAAAATAATGACAATTGGTTCACACACTGACTCACATTCATTCCCCATTATCTTCAACCCAAGTTATTCCAATTAATTTATAAATTTCAACCTTTAGAGTTGACAGTATCAGATGTAAATACCCAAAATTGTTAATAATTCAATTTAGCTTCACGGTCACCCCCTCTCCAGTAATCCAGTACATGATCCACTATATGCCATGTTAAATCAGAGAAAGAGTGATTATAGTTCAAACAATGATCTACAATTGCTGCTGATGTATTCTTCGTGTTTAAACAAGATCTATGCTCACATAACTGCCTCACTAGAGGCCGTTTAGTACGTCCAATATATGACTTGCCACAAGGGCAGTTGATGATATGTATTACAAAAGACATTTGACAAGACATTCTCCAATGTGACTGCATTAATTGTTGATTTACTGGACAAGTCCATTTATCTCCTTCGATGGTAGAGGAACAAAATTCAGTGGTCAGAAGCAAAATGACCCACTGGATATTCAGCCGAGGCTAAGGCTCATCCCATGTAATTGATTTTGCTACAAAATCTGCAATATTACGGCCCTTACAATATACTACAATGGGACATTCCACAAAGCATGCATGCAATTGTAAGATATTCCAGTATTTATAAAGTACTGAAGCTATCATTGGAGCTTTTACAGTAAATGGCAAAACACATACTAACGGAGCCAATTCTGGATTTTCAAATTTATTTTTATCAGAAGGCCATAAAAGATGTTCTCATTGTACATGTAATCCTCTCTTGAATGCTTTTTGAATTATCTTCTTCGGGTATCTCTGATCTTAATATCTCTGAATATATTTTTGAGCCTGTAATTGATATTCTTCTTTTGTATTACAAATTTGTCTGAGCCTTAAAAACTGACTTACTGGAAGACCTTGTTTTAATTTTGAAGGGTGGTGACTAGAGAAGTGTAACAGATTATTCCGTTCAACTGCTTTTTGATACAAGGTAGTACTTAACCCCATAGCAGTATTATATCCAAGAATGGAATATGATATAGGTGACAAGAATATTCAAACTGCAAATTATCTTTTCAAGCATTAAGCCATATTACAAACTCCTGTAATGATGTAATTGATCCATACTGTATATGCAAAAAACATCATCCAACTATCTTTTCCAAATCTTAATAGAAGATATCCAAGGCGAATTATACAAATATTGTTCCTCAAAATCAGCTACATATAATATGGTAATAGGCGCCACAGTGACTCCCATTGCAATGCCATAGATTTGATGATAAAATTGATTATTAAAACAAAATTAATTTCAGTTAGTATTAGACACAAGGTTTTGGATATACAAGAAGGTAAACTCACTCCCCAATCCAGTTGGCAATTATGGCTATTTCCTAAGAAATCTGTTTATGATAAAAAAATACTTTTGTTTTTGGCACATAATTGCTTTATAAAAAAGAGAAAAAAGGACTTAAATGCTAGAAATAGCTTTTTAATGGCAACTTTGAATAAAAAGTTCAATATATCTGCTATTTCTCTAAATGAGTAATTATATTGTGCTAAATTGGTGATTGTCACTACTGTGGAATTGATACTTTGCTTAGGTCCAATTTCAGATACGAATGTCTGAAGGGTAAGCAACATGGGAAGATAAATTCTAAAGAGAGGAAACTTTTGGAGGATATCCATAATCAATTAAAGAGATGCACTTAGGGGAGATTACGTAAAATAAAAAATAAAGCAAAATAATTTTGAGTTTGGGAATAAAGCCAGTCGACTGTTAGCCCACAAATTGAAAAAAAATACAGGTTAGAAATCTCATAACAAAAATTAAGGATGAGAGGGGGAGGGAAATTCGGGAAGATACAGGGAATTTGACAGACTTTGTAGAATATTATCAGCAATTATATAACACTGAATGAGCGTCAGATAAGGAAATTGCTGCCTTTTTGGGTAAAGTAACTGCCTAGGATTTTAGCAGAAGAGGGTGAGTTGCTGGCTCGCCCGATATCTTCACATGAAGTTCAAGTTATCAAGTCCCTCCCAATTGGAAATACCCCATGGCTAGATGGGTTCACAAATAAATTTTACAAAATCTTCCAGAATCAAATAGTTGATACATTGACAAGAGTGTATAATGTGTTTATAGAGAACAGCAAAATGCCCCAATCTTTGAGACCTGCAGGGCTTACCATTATACATTAAGGGGATGTATGTCCCCTGCCAAACGCTTGTGCCTGATTCCCTGCCCAAAGCTCCCCGCACGTACAAAGGAGCTGTATGGGGAGCTGTGGACGTGGGCGGGCTGGAGGAGGAACCCTGACCCCTGGATGTACAGGGCCAATTCTGGTTGCGGCCCTGTACATCCAGGGAGCAAGAATGCACAGGGAACCTATTCCACTTTGGCCACAAAGGACACCCTCCAGAACAGGTAAACGGCAGCATGGGTTTACCCGCTGCCCAAACCTAGCCTAGGCAGGCCCCTCTGGGGGTTGGGCGGCGGGGAGAATCTCTTTTAATGTAGTGTGAGGCAGCGGGCTCCTGCGGCGTCCTGGTGCCATGGCGATGGGATGGGGAGTTTTCCAAACGTACAGCAGGCCTGAATCGGGGCACATCTGGGTGCAGAATTGAGGCCAGATCCGGGCCATCCAGATTTTGAACGTCCAGACAGCCCCGGTTCAGAATTGGCCTCCCTGAGGGGAAGGATCCTGGGTTGTGTAGCTCTTATTACCCAATATCCCTTTTGGAAAATGTTTTGAAGATAGTCACCTGGGTTTTAGTAAATAGGCTACTTCCACATCTGCCACATTTGGCACATGTGATTCAGTCAGGATTTGTTCCAGGGAGGCAAGCATTTGGTAATATCCAAAAAGAGATTTGACAGGGTGCACTGGCCTTTTCTCTTTAAGATATTGGAGAGGATGGGGCTTGGGGAAAAATGGATAAAATGGATTCAAATTCTGTATAAGAAGCCACTGGTATGTTTAAAAATAAATGATAGATATACCACATCTTTTGAGTTGCAACATGGGTACCCATTAGGGATGCCCTTTGCTGCAAAAAAGTTGAAGAAAATAAACGGGTAAAGGGGATGGAAGTGGGTAATGAAGTTCATAAGTTCGCTCTATTTGCTGATGATATTCTATACACTGACAAATCCGCTGGGTACTTTGTGGGAATTAATGAAGGAGATGGAAGCCTTTGAAAGGGTATTGGCAGGGCCAGCCCATCCATTGTGCGAGAATGTTGTTCACACAGGGCCCCACGCAAACTTCATTTGCACACAATGGACAGTTTCAGAGGTGAGGCGGGGAAGCCCGCGGGAGGCCCTGGCTCACCTCTGTACTGCAGTCAGTGTGAAGAGCAGTGTTTTCCCTCACGCTGGCGGCTGCGTTACCGTGAAGCGGGCGAGTACCGGAAAATGCCCTTTAACCTTTCCTGGCATTCAGCGCATTTCACAGTAACACAGCCGCCAGTGTGAGGGAAAGCACTGCTCTTCACACCGGCAGCTGTGTAGAGGGAGCTAGGCCTCACGTGGGCTTCACCGGCTCCCTCTGCAGCAGCTTAGCCGCGGGGCTCTTCGGGTGGGGGTCTAGGATAGGAAAGGAAATGGCCAATGGAGGGCTAGGATTGGAAATAGGCTGATGGGGGTGGGGCTTGGACTGAAAATGGGCTGAGGGGGCTAGGAGGGACTGGGCTAGGACTGGAAATGGGCTGATGGGGGGCTAGGAATGGAAATGGGTTGATGGGGGGGGCTGGAATAAGACTGGAAATGGCTGATGGGGAGGCTAGAATTGGAAATGGGCTGATGGGGGCTGGAACAGGACCGGAAATGGCTGATGGGGGGCTAGGATTGTAAATGGGCTGATGGGGGGAGCTTGGACTGGAAATGGGCTGATGAGGGGCTGGAATAGGACTGGGAATGGGCTGATGGGGGGGGTGGGAGAATGGGACTAGAAGGGAGCAGATGCTGGGTGGGGCTGGAACTAGAAGGGAATGGGGCTGGGAGAGTGAGGATGAAGAGGGGAAAAGATATTTTGTGTGGGAGAGAAGAAAAATCTACGATTGCCGGGTTTATAAAGAACAAAATTACTGAACATATAGTCATGGCTTAATGGGAGACAGCCAACATGGCTTTAGCCAAGGAAGGTCTTGTCTTACTAATCTGTTATATGTTTTTGAAGGTGTGAATAAACAGGTAGAGAAAGGTGAGTTGGGTTGATATAGTCTATCTGGATTTTCAGAAAGCCTTTGACAAGGTCCCTCATGAGAGACTTTTGGCGAAATTAAAAAGTCATGGGATAGGAAGCAGTGTACTATTGTGGATCAGGATCTGGTTAAAAGATAGAAAAGCAGAGGGTAGGACTAAATGGCCCATTTTCCCAATGGAGAAAGGTGAATAGTGGAGTACCCCAGGGATCTGTGCTGGGTCCGCTGCTTTTTAACATATTCGTAAATGACCTGGAAATGGGAATAACGAGTGAGGTAGTCAAATTTGCAGATGACACAAAATTATTCAAAGTTGTTAAAACCCATGAGGATTGTAAAAATTGCAAGAGGACCTTGAAAAACTGGAAGACTGGGCATCCAGATGGCTGATGAAATTTAATGTGGACAAGTGCAAAGTTATGCACCTAGGAAAGAACAACCCAAACTATGGTTACACGATGCAAGGTTCCACATTAGGAACCACCACCCAGGAAAAAGATTTAGGTGTCATCGTGGATAACATGTTAAAACCCTCCGCCCAGTGTGCAGCGGCGGCCAAGAGAGCAAATAGAATGCTAGGTATCATAAGGAAAGGAATGGAAAATAAAACAAAGGATATCATACTGCCTCTGTATCGTTCCATGGTGTGACCGCACCTTGAATATTGTGTGCAATTCTGGTCCCCGTATCTTAAAAAGGATGAAGCGCTATTAGAAAAGGTACAGAGAAGAGCCACGAAAATGGTAAAGGGGATGGCTAAAAAGGTTAGAGCTCTTCAACCTGGAAAAGACAGCTGAGGTGAGTTATGATAGAGCTCTATAAATTAATGAATGAAGTGGAACGGGGTAAACGTAGATGATTGTTTACATCATCCGAATATAGAAAGACTAGGGGACATGCAATGAAGCTACAGGGTAAACTATTTAAGACTAATAAGAGAAAATATTTTTTTAATCAGTGTGTTATCAAATTCTGGAATTTGTTACCGGAGGATGTAGTAAAGGCTGTTAGTGTAGCTGGGTTTAAAAAAGGTTTGGACAAGTTCCTGGAGGAAAGGTCCATAAACCATTATTAAAGAGGACCCAGAATATCCATTGCTTGCCCCAATACAAGTATGTGGAACCTGTGACTTTTGGGGAAACTGCTAGGTACTTGTGACTTAGATTGGCCACTGTTTGAAACAGGATACTGGGCTTGATGGACCTTAGTCTGACCCAATATGGCATATCTTATGTTCTTATGACACGAAAAAAACAGAAGAAAGTGACTGGAGTAATTGCAACTGAAAGATAAAATGCCCAAACAACAAAAGGTAGAAAAATACTTATTTATTTTGAATTTATTAACTGGAATATATCAGCTCTGGGAAATGTTCATTGTTAACGTCTTTATGTTTTTGTTTAGTACAAGAGGAAAGTAATTTATAGTTTTATTTCTCCAGTGTTGTTGTATTTTCCAACTTTGGCCTTTGGGGTTCCCAGTTTAATTATTGTCTTTCTATTTCTAAATTGTGATCCTTTGTTCTTTGTTTGATGTCGGTCTATGCTCTGCATGTGTAACCGAGCTAAGCTATTTTGTTTACGTAGTTTCTGTGACCGTGCTACTCGTTCTCTTTCCCCATTAGGAGCTGTATTGGTATTCTCTGAGATGTATTGGTTTAATATTTGGAGTGTTGCCTTTTTGATAGGTAGGGTTTGGTGCTTTGGGCAGTGTTTATAGTACTTCCTAATGTGCCTGGCGATTGGCACTGGAGTATAGTAATGTAGAAATCTGTAGTCTTTCTTTATCCAGATGCTCATTAAGAGGCATGTTTACTAAAAGATAATGTATGTTAACATTATGCAAAGATTTATGCAAATGAAGCCCTACATCCCCTTGGGCTGCCCCTGGGTATTGGGTTTTAATATAAATATAAGTCCAAAATTCTAAACATTTTTGTTTCACTGGATATATGTAGCAAAAAGTAGCATTAGGTATCTGGCTATAAATTTGACTGTGCAATTGTCTAAGCTTTTTGATCTTATCTACCCCCAAGAAAGAAAGAAGAAAACTTGTCAGGACATTGCCAGCATCAAAATGATGATTATGCCTAGATTATTTATTCAATACTCGGTGGAGGTGCCCAAAGAATTTCTATTGAAAATCCGCACAGTGCTCCTGGTATTTATTTGGAATAACAAAAGGCCTCAGGTTGCCAAATTAATACTCTTTCGTAGTAAGATAAAGGAGGGTTGGCAGTAGCCCACTACTATTTCCATGCTGCAGAACTCTAAGCTGCACTTGGGTGGCAGATGAGGACAAAGAATAAGTAAAGATAGATAGAGCAGGAGCTGGGTGGTGAAGCCCCCAGTTATTAGCTATGGAAACTGGGGATAAAATTGGGGGAGGGGGGGGAATAACTAATCCTATTATAAAACTCAATGTGCAGGTGTGGCATAGGTGGATGAAAAAATACGGATCCATGGGATCTCCAGATTTATATCCCTGAAGTGGAATTTGGACGTCTCTCCAGGTATGACCAATCAAACACGTAATAAGTGGGAGCGAAAAGGGCTCTGATGGACAGGACAATTTGCAGGGGATGACAGCCTTGTAAGCTTTGAAGATCTTAAAGAGGAACTTAGGATAGAGGGAAGGGACTGGATCCAATATTTGTAGGTGAAGCACTATTACATCACCAGGCTTAAACAGGGATTGAAGGCAGAACCTACTGGAACATGTCCTGAACATCAAGTTCCCTTTCCATAGAAAATGGGAAGAGGAATTGGGAGTGGTTTGGGATTACAAGAAATGATCCTCTAAATTTGGAAGGTTGTATAAAGGCTTCATTGCCAGTAAGCTAATCAAACAGAATTATAAAATACTATATAGATGGTGTTATATACCCTGCAGTTGTGTAAGAATCTTGGAATAGGTTTTGTAGATTGCTGGAGGCAATGTGAGAGGAAAGGGTCATTTATATGTGTTTGGTGGGACTGCCCAAGAATTAGATTATTGTAAAAAAGGTGTTTGTTTTTTGGGGGGGAACTGCTGGGTGTGGCCGCAGAAAGAGATAGCACTGCTAAATGGCAGATCTGGTTTGGTGTCCACAGAAGGGCCCCAGTTTATTAGGATGGGTGTATTGCTGCCAGACTGGTGTTGGCCCAAGCTTGGAAACAGAGTTCTCCCCCTAGAGGGGCAGATATGAAATGCAAGCTGAGTAATATATACCTGCTGGCCAAGTTAACAGCATTAAAACATAATAAATTAGATCAGTTCCTGGAAATTTGGAAAGGGTTTGCTCAATGGCAGAAGGAAAACATGGGTCTAAAATGACACTTTCTAACAGGGGTATATATCTGATATGGTAGATTATATCTTGTGGGAGTTGTAATATTGTTCATGGAATATTGTTTATGCCACATTGTTTAATATGAAGTGCCTTGGAGGGGAAAGGGGAAGGGGTGGAGGGGCATTGGGGGTGCTGTCTTTAAGAGATGGTTGTATTATACTGAAGAAGAAAACTATATAGGCGGCTGTTTGTTTAGATACAAAACTTTAGTAAATAAACAATTTTTAAAAAAGGAAAATGGCTGCACCTGACCCTCAGCAATACATCAGGATTCACTGCTAGAGGTCAGGTGCTGCCATTTTACAAGATGGTGGATGTGAGGGAAAGATGCAACTGGATACTTCTCCAGTCCAAATAAGTATAACTGGGTCACAGGATACAGGCCAACATTGTGCAAGCTGTCTTGGTGAGAGCCTCCCTGGACTGGGTATCTAGGCCAATGATGCCCTGACCTGGCTTGAGGTGCCTGGGCCTGACCAGATAACCCCAGGGGGAGGGGGGGGGGAGTCTGGGGCCCACTGAGCCACTAGGGACTTTTTAGGGGGGTCGGTCAGGGGGTATCAAGGATGTTTAGGAGGAAAGGGGTTAGATATCTCGTAACACCATTTTGCTGCTGTGCTGCATCTTTACTTCAGCCCTGAATAAGCATAAACATTCAGTGCTAGGAGAAGAATAAAAAACAGTGCTAGAGTTTAGTATGGTTTTACCTCAGGAATAATTTGTCATTCAGTGATTTGCATGGCCACTGTGCTGTAGCAGCAGAGCGCAGACAAACCAATGATACCAGGAGTCTGTTCAGAAGGTCCAAATCATTTATTTGTGCACAAGTCTCAAGCAGAATCAAATTCAAAATGGCTGAGCAATGGTTTCTAGTAAAACAACAACTTTTATAGACTTCTTCTCCATTCTAGACATAGGAAAACATTTCATTGGTCCCGGTACCCTCCCGTGCACCTTCTATTGGTTCCGGTACCGATATGGCCAGCCAATGATGTTCTTTGACTGGGCTTAGCACCTGCTTACCCCCCTTCTAGTCCCAATTACAATGGTCAGTTCACCAATTTAGATACTTTTCTCCTCCAAGGCCATTTAACTAGTTAGCACATGTGGGAAAGTAGGGCACTGTAACCTTTCTTTCAACAGATTTAATTAATTCTATAGCAGCTGTATTCTCTTATCAGTAGCAATTAAACTTATTTTTCTATATTTTTCTGAGTTTCGATTCTGCTCAGCTAAGCTGATTATGCTTTGCTGAGTTTCAGTTCTACAATAGCAGCATATTGGGGGATGTGCAATTCCTATGGGCCTCTCCACAGGCTTCATTTACAGGTCAAGCTAGTTAGGCCTGTCTGTTTATTTCAGACACCATGGATCATAGGCCTTCGCCTACCACATTCCCCCCTTTGATTAATCTCACCCTATTACTTAATAAGGTGTGAGAGTTAAATCACTCAATTTGACTATACTGGGGTTGGGTTACGACCATATATAGTGGGCCGAGGATGCCATAAGGTCATAATCTTAGTTGCAGTTTTCCGCTCTACAGTGTTTTCAATAATACTGTTTACAGAACGCATACAACATGGGATTATACATGGTAATAGTAAAAACACAGCAATTATTATTAATATAAGCATAAGGAAAGTAGTAAGTCCTCCTAAACCTGAGAAAATAGAGGCGAACCAATTAGGGATCTTAAGACCATGCCAAGTCTGTACTGGCACGTAAGCTTGTTTTCGCATATTCTCAGCAATCTCTTCAACTACTTGACCTTTATCATCTATCTTCAAACAACAATTGGTTAAATTCAGTTTACCACATACTCCTCCTTCAGCTGCCAACAAATAGTCTAGTGCTAAGCGATTCTGATATATGGCAGTGCGCATTTGTGTGCTCTGTCTAGCTAAAAGTGTGAGTGCTTGGCTAGTCTCATTGGTTATTAATTCAACTACTGCTTGTAAGCGGATAATACGATTAATCATATATACAGGGGTCCGGTAGCCCCACATACCATCATCATTCCATGTGGCCGGTCCATAATAGGCAATGATTCGCTCAGGCGGCCAATCATCACCCTCCCATTTCTCCCATTTGCCTATCTGTAAAGCTCCTCTCTTCTGTCTTTTAGTGTATACTGGGTACCCTAATTGCTCTCCGTGTTCAGTGGGTAACAAAAAGAAAGAAGGTCTAATGGTCCCCAAAACACATGCCCCTCCCCAGTTTATAGGGAGTCTGGCATATGCTCGAGTTCCACAAATCCAATACAAGCCAGGTGGGGCTTGCCAAGCATGGGGTAGGGCAAGATTTGTCCATAGATCAGCAAGTTCAGGAAATTTCGCTAATGGATTAGGGGGTTCAGATGCATTAACCCCTGACCACCAGGATGTCTGTTTGGTGGTGTCATTATAGAACCTTTGGCTGAGACAGACCAGCTGTCCCACCTGCAGAGTGAACTGAGGTCCAGTTCGGGCATAACATAGACGTCCAACTATTGAGTGTGCTAAGACCCATTCGCTTGTAGTCCATTCAATTCTTTTGCTTCCCATGGCCACTGATCACCCATCTTAGTTCCACCACAAAAGTAGCAATCGGAGATGTGTAAACTGGAGACTACTGCCCCCGCTAATTCTAGAAACAAATTCTGGGAAGGGTGAGGGATATCAAACTTGTTTATATGCATAGTCTCGTAAAAAGTGTTATGTATATGGTATCGCGATGATCTATGGGCCTGGGTGTTCAATCTAATATATACAATGGTTCCGGGATCTGACCCGGAGCCCGCAATTCTGAGTCCAAATTTATATCCTTGTTTCCAAGCACTAGGATTTATTACAAGAAACTCTAACGGGTTACAAGCTCCCTTCTTGCAATTCTTTTCTATATCCTTCACATAGGGCCTTTGCAAAACCGCCATTCGATTGTCTCTGGTATTTTCTACCATTTTTCCAGTTTTCCATGTGGCATAGAAAACACATTCCCATTTCGGACAATAGTAGTCTGCTACCGGGGCTGTACTATATTCATTGGCTAGAACTCGTTTACCTGTACACTCTCCCCATCCAGTGGTTCCTTCTGGACACATGTATTTATCATTGAGAGCATAGGATTTCTCCCAATCAGCACATTTTGAACGACTATCCCTATTGATAACATCACAGGCATCAAAGTATAGTACAGCAATCTTAGTAGGGTCGGTGAGTGGGGGTGTGGCATTAAGCAAGGCCCCATCTGCATCATTCCATCGTATTTCCAAAGTATAATAGGATGGATTCTGATGCGGGTTAAAGCACACTTTAGTATTGCCTTTGGTACAAACATTCAGTTCAGTGGTGTTATAAATACACCGGGTTACTTTACCAGTACAGGTATAGTATGAATGATAAAGCAAAGTCTGCGTTACTTTCATTCCAGTCTGAGTGGAAGTAATGCAAGCAGTACATGGAGGCAAGGCACAAGTCAGTTCAAGGCCCCCTAGACAAGCAACCAGGACAAAGTAAAAACAAAGATGCATGTTGATTGGAGTTCTTCTGAGTCCTCACTTGAAAATCTTGACCTCGACGTCCTCTTCTTGGCACAACGCCGTCCCGTTTGCTAATGAAGCAATTCAACGGGTGTTGAATGTTGATTGAAGATCCTCACAATGTCCGTCGTATACCAACTAACTTATCAACTTCAGTTGGCTTTGAAAATTGTCAATCAATATAATATCAATCCGTGTGCAAAACCGCACACCTAAGGTTTGTCTGAGCAAATCTTGCTGTATGGGAAACAGCAATCCTCTTCGAAAGACTTGTCTAGAGCAAAGCACTGTGGTTGTTGGGGTGATCCCAAAAAGGATCTAGGTTGCTGGTTGCCGTCTCAGGGTGAGTCGCAAAGGTACATCAGGATGTTGTACTGCTGTCCACTGCTCGGAATCTGTAACGGCTGCTGGCTTGACTCTGTTGTGATGGACCCAGGAATCGATCTCTGCTACCTTTACTGCAGTTGGGGTAGACAGGATGACGGTGTATGGTCCCTTCCAATGAGGTTCCAACGGTGTCTTCTTCCAATCTTTGATCCACACCGAGGTACCAGGCTTGTAGGGATGTAGGGGTTCCGTCAGATTGATGGGCAACTGGTCTTGGATCCACGCATGAAGAGTCTGTAGAACAAAACTAAGAGCTAGAAGTTCTTGTCTGATTATTTCTGAACCAATCTGGGCTAAACTTCCTTTAATTCCCTGCAGTATTGGTGGGGGTCTGCCATACACTACCTCAAAAGTGGAAAATCCTGTTGATTTTACAGGAGCTGAGCGTATTCTGAGCAAAGCTATTGGGAGCACTTGGGGCCACTTCAGGCGAGTCTCCTGACAAAGCTTGGACATTTGGGCTTTCAAGGTACGATTCATTCGCTCAACTTTCCCTGAACTTTGAGGTCTGTATGCAGTGTGTAGCTTCCATTGTATCTGCAGGGCATTTGCTAACTGCTGAGTGATCTGAGAAACGAATGAGGGTCCATTGTCTGACCCTATTACTGCTGGAATTCCAAATCTGGGGATAATTTCTCTCAGCAAAACTTTGGTAACTTCTCTGGCTTTTTCAGTCCTGGTGGGGTAAGCCTCTACCCACCCAGAGAAGGTACAAACTAACACTAACAGGTATCGGTATCCACTGGCTTTTGGCATCTCAGTAAAGTCAATTTGCAAGTGGTGCATGGGGGTTACACCTCTTGACTGAACTCGGGGTGGTGGCGTGGGACCCTGTTTGGCATTGTTCTTAGCACAAATTAAACACTGGCGTGCCACTGAGGCTGATATGGCTCCCAACAAGGCGATGCAAAAATGTGGCTTGAGTGCTTTTTCCATAGCACTTTTTCCATAATGTGTGGCTTGGTGGAATGCCTTGACAAAGGCTGGTCCCAATAGTTCAGGAATTACTATTCGTCCTGGGGGTTGGCTGCCCTCGGCAGGCGGCAGCTCAATCCACCCGTCTTTCAGCACTCCTTCTTCCTTATTACAGTAGTAATCCAATTCGTTAGTGGTATATCGTGGTGTCCATGAACTAAGGGGTACTGGAAATAATGCTGCCTGCATAGGCATAGCTTGCGATGAAATTTGGCCTGTCATGGCTGCTTTTCGCGCTGAGGCATCAGCGAATCTGTTTCCTTGGGCAACATCTCCTTTACCTTCTTGGTGTCCTCGGCAGTGCATGACGGCTACACGTGTTGGGGCCCATACTGCATCTAGTAGCATCAGTATTTCTGGGCCATATTTGATCGATTTTCCTCCTGACGTGATCAGCCCTCGTTCTTTGTAGAGAGCTCCATGTGCATGCAAAGTGGTGAAGGCATATTTAGAGTCCGTGTATACATTTAACAAGAGTTTGGCACCTAATACTAATGCTCGGGTAAGTGCAATCAATTCTGCCTTCTGGCTGATGTGCCTGATGCCAGGGCTGATGATTCAATGACTTCGTCCCGGGTGACTACTGCATACCCGGCACAACGTCGTCCATCTATGATGAGACTACTTCCATCTACAAAATAGGTCTGATCAGGATTCTCTAAAGGCACATCTGTCAGATCGGGTCGACTTGAGAATACAGTCTCCATGACTTCTATACAGTCATGCTCTGGGGGTTCTTCGCTGACAGGTATCAATGTGGCTGGGTTCAAAGCATGGCTCACTTCTAATTGTATTTGTGGGTTTTCACATAGCATACTCTGATATTTCAACATTCGGGAATTGGTGAGCCAATGATTCGCTTTCTGTTCCATGAGGGCAAGTACTGCATGTGGCACAGTGACTCGTAGATTCTGTCCTAAGGTGAGCTTATCTGCTTCACTCACTAACAATGCTGTAGCTGCAACTGCTCTCAAGCAAGGTGGCCATCCTTTGGCCACGGTGTCCAATTGTTTCGATAGGTATGCTACAGGCCGCTCCCAATTTCCTAATTTCTGAGTCAGCATGCCTAAGGCGTTTCCTTGCACCTCATGCACAAATAGATGGAAAGGCTTGCGAACATCTGGTAATCCAAGTGCTGGTGACGACATCAATTCTTCCTTTAACGTCTTGAAGGCTGCATCCTGCTCAGGTCCCCAATCCAAGGGCGACTTTTCTTCTCCTTTGGTAGCTTCATATAGTGGTTTGGCAATTTGAGCAAAGTTGGGAATCCAGATTCGGCAATATCCTGCTGCTCCCAGAAAGGCTCTGACTTGCTTTCTGGTAGTTGGGGTTGGGATTCTGCACACAGCTTCTTTTCTCTCTCTTCCTAATTGTCGGCTTCCTTTAGTCAAACGAAAGCCTAAGTATTTCACTTCTTTTTGGCATAGCTGTGCTTTTGCTCTGGAAACTTTGTATCCAGCTTCATCCAGTAGCTGTAAGAGGTCTTTGGTGGCTTGTATACATTCACTTTCTGATACAGCAGCTATCAGCAGATCGTCCACATATTGGAGAAGTACTCTCTTCCCCGGGGCCACTGGATAGCTTGAAAGGTCTTGGTTTAGTGCAGCACTGAAGATGGTAGGTGAATTCTTGAATCCTTGGGGTAATCGTGTCCAAGTGAGTTGGCCCCGTCTTCCAGAGACAGGGTCCTGCCATTCAAAGGCGAACAGTAATTGACTAATTGGGGCTAATCTTATGCAAAAGAACGCATCTTTTAAATCCAAAACAGTAAAATGGGTGGCTTCAGCAGGAATCAATCCTAAGAGTGTATAAGGATTTGGCACAACTGGATGTATGGTCTCAACTGCTTCATTCACTCTCCTTAGGTCCTGCACTGGACGGTAGTCACCTGTTCCAGGCTTCTTTACTGGCAGGAGTGGAGTGTTCCATGGTGATTGACATATTTTTAGTAGGCCATACTCTAGTAGTCTTAACAAGTGGCGGTGGATGCCTTCAATTGCTGCTCTTGGGAGGGGGTATTGTCTGACATGTACTGGTGTAGCACTAGGCTTGAGATTTACAATTATTGGAGCTATATGTTTGGCTAGGCCTGGAGGGTTGCCTTCTGCCCATACTCCAGGCGGGGCATCAATGCTTTTCAGAGTATGTTCAAAATAGGTGTCCTGGGCAGATTCATTACTATAATATCTCCATTCTTCTTCTCGAGGAACAGTAAGCAGCATTAATCCAGCAGGTTTCGTCTGGGAATTCACTGTCATTTGCATCTCTCCTTTCTCAGTAAAGGATATTTGGGCCTGCAATTTGGCTAGCATATCATGTCCCAGTAATGGCACTGGGCACTCGGGCATATAGAGAAATTGATGTGTTATTTGCTGTCCTCCTAGGGTGCATATACGGTTTTGAAGAAAAGACTTTGTGGCTTTAGCACCAGTTGCTCCCACAATGGTGACTGCTCTTGCGGAAAATGGGGCAATCTGTTTGTCTACTACAGAATGTTCTGCTCCGGTATCAACCATAAAGTCCATAACTTGGTCTCCTATTTGTATACTGACCATAGGCTCCTGGAGACCTAAAGCGAATTCAGAGCCCGATCTGTCCTAATCTGCTTCATCTACGTCGTAGGTTGCGGCGGCCACTGCTTGTATGGCCTCTCCTCTTTCTCGTTGAAACTGTTCTCGGTTGGCCCCTCCATGGTTCCGGGGTCGGCCCCTTCCTCTTTCACTCCATTGAGCATTATTCTCGTCATCCTGAGGGGCGTTTCCGAGTTCCGGGCATGTATCTCTCCAATGTCCTTCCTCTTTGCAATAAGCGCATTGGTTCACGCCTAGTTGGGGTCGGCTATCTCCTCGGCCCCGCCCTCTTCCTCTGCTCCTTCGACTAGGGAAACCTCCCCTTTTCTGTTCAACTATGGCCGCAGCCAAAAAATCAGCTTTCTTCTTCATCTTTCGATCACATTCTTTCTGTCTTTCATTATCACGATTCACATACACTTTATGAGCGACTTCCAGTAACTGAGTTGCATTCATGCCCGCAAACCCTTCTAGTTTCTGTAGCTTACGTCTAATGTCTGGTTGAGACTGATTTACAAAAGCAGAATTCACCATGCATAAGCTTCCTGGTGCATCTGGATCATAGGGAGTATACATTCTATACGCTTCAGTCAATCTTTCATAAAACACTGCTGGGCTTTCATCTATGCCCTGGTTAACTTCGGTCACTTTAGAAAGATTCATAGCTTTCTGGCCCCCCCTTTTCAGACCTTGCATAAGGCCTTGGCGAAACCGTGATAGAGATCTGGATCCTCTATCTGTATTCGGATCCCACCGGGGGTCTTCATTTGGGAATTCTCTTTGGGCTGCTTCTCGATTATCTATCCTTACGCCTTCCCCCGGTGCTACAGGGTTATCTGCCATCCAGTCAATAGCTGCTCGCTTAATTCGGGTCCGCTCCTCAGTAGTGAATAAGGTAGACAGGAGCTGACGGCAATCTGCCCAAGTGGGTTGGTGGGTTTCCATAATAGTATGCATTAATTCTGTTAGTTCCTGGGGCTTGTTGGTATAGGAAGCGTAATGTGACTTCCAATTTAACAAATCAGTAGTGGAGAAGGGCACATATACTAAACTTAGGGGTCCTGCCACCACCTGATTATCTTCATCTCTCACGGGCACTCCCGGGACTTGCCGTAAAGGCATCATTTTTGCAGTAGAATGCTTTCTGGATCTGAGGGAGATTTTAGTAACTCTCCTGGTAGGGGCTTTCTTTTTGCTGTCCGTGCGCTTAGTCTGGGACGCTTTACTTTTAACTGATGAGCTCACACTGACAGTCATCTTTATACTGCCAGTATCACTCTGGGAAGACCCTTCTTCTTGCTCTTCTGCCTCTGACTCAACTTTCTCCTCAGTCTCAGTTGACTCATCTTCCTCATCTGAAGTAAGCTTGTCTGCCTGCTCTTCAGGAAATGGTTCTGGGGTTGGGTCCCGTTCCCGCTGTCTTCGTGGCTCTGGGGCGGGACGCGGTGGCACCCTTACTGGACGCTGGGCTCGGGGCTGTCGAGTTATCACTTCTGGGGACACGGGATCTGCAAGGACGGCTCTCCGTCTGGATTTCTCACCTGTCCCTATCTTTTTAGTCTGATCTTCTTTCTGTGTTTGATCTGTTCGTGCTAACATTATTCTGCACTGTTCTTCATAACAGCGCTTCGCCCAGGAGGGCGGGTTCTCACAAATACTCAACCAGGAATCTATATAAGGGTACTGATCGGGGTGCGCTACTCGCACTTTCTGGTGAACTGACTGAATAATTCCTATGGTAAAAGTTCCCTCTCGAGGCCATGTAGGGTCTAGGTCGGGCCACTCCCTAGCACACAAAATCTGTAATCGTGTCGCAGTCATTTTAATTCCATAATCTCCTGAATATCCTTCCTTAAAATGTGTGATCATACATTCTAATGGAGTGTTCCTAGTAGACCCCGCCCCTCCCATATCGATGTGTGCGCGTAACAACAAACAGAAGGGAAAAGGAGGGCGGACCGTGGATAAGGGGTCCTCACGGCCCTAGAAACATATAAGGGAAACAAATAACAAGACAAGACGACAGTCGCTTCCTCCTTTTTACGACCTGGACGTGGTCGCCCGGCCAGGAAATGCGTTACTCAGGAGTCCGCCTTCGCTTGGTCCGTGCTGCCAGACCTCTCATTCACACTTCATTCACACAATCATGCTAGCAACGTATCCCAAAAAACACAGCCCAATCCTGTCTATTCTGACTAGGCCATGTTCAAGTTCCAAAATACAAGAAGACGGTAGTTTCGCCCCGCAAATACTCATGCAGGGGTAGTCGGACAGTCTTGAGAGGTGATCAAGCTCTCTTACCAAGTTCCAAGTTCAAGATTCAAGTGGCAGTACTGCTCTGACTCATCTGTCTAGACATACCAAATCAAAACTCTAGTCACCGGATCCGATCCTCAAAGTTCCCAAGCAAGCGCATGAGTTGGACCTCGGACTCCCCTCACTCGGGTTCGAGGTGTTGGCTCCAGCCGGGCCCGGCACCCGCCGAGGTCCGGCCAGCTCCCTCCGATGCAAGGGACCGGTGGCGCCAGGGAGCGAGCCCCCGTCGGAAGGGCGCGATCCCGGCAGGACCAAACCTGTAGAGGCGGAAAGTCGTGGTATATTGCCCTATATACCCTCTATTACCACACCTTCCCGGCCAATGCACCAAGAATATGTAGCAGCAGAGCGCAGACAAACCAATGATACCAGGAGTCTGTTCAGAAGGTCCAAATCATTTATTTGTGCACAAGTCTCAAGCAGAATCAAATTCAAAATGGCTGAGCAATGGTTTCTAGTAAAACAACAACTTTTATATACTTCTTCTCCATTCTAGACATAGGAAAACATTTCATTGGTCCCGGTACCCTCCCGTTCACCTTCTATTGGTTCCGGTACCGATATGGCCAGCCAATGATGTTCTTTGACTGGGCTTAGCACCTGCTTACCCCCCTTCTAGTCCCAATTACAATGGTCAGTTCACCAATTTAGATACTTTTCTCCTCCAAGGCCATTTAACTAGTTAGCACATGTGGGAAAGTAGGGCACTGTAACCTTTCTTTCAACAGATTTAATTCATTCTATAGCAGCTGTATTCTCTTATCAGTAGCAATTAAACTTATTTTTCTATATTTTTCTGAGTTTCGATTCTGCTCAGCTAAGCTGATTATGCTTTGCTAAGTTTCAGTTCTACAATAGCAGCATATTGGGGGATGTGCAATTCCTATGGGCCTCTCCACAGGCTTCATTTACAGGTCAAGCTAGTTAGGCCTGTCTGTTTATTTCAGACACCATGGATCATAGGCCTTCGCCTACCACAGTGCTACCCTTTAGTTTAGCACAATGTTTTACAGTTGATTTTCCTGTGCGAAAATGTTTTACTATATTGTGAGTAAGATTAGCACAAGAAAATCTTGAGCAAACTACTATGCTAAAGAAGAGTGCAATTTACTGTACTGAGCCCTAAGCTGAAAGCCAGTAAGGAGCAGGCAGAGGCTGCAGAGGAAAATACAAAAAAATTCTGGAGTAGCTGATGTGTTTCTCTTTGTTATGATGGACCTTTTCAGTATGCTTTTGTAAATTATTCTCCAGGAAAGAATTTTCTTGAATATATTCCATAGATGACCTGTATTTAATTGTTATAATCTCTTTTTCGTTGTCTGTTGCATTATGGAACTGTTGCATAAACCGTAAAATGTGTGTGCATTTGGCTGCTGGTCTTATGGTGGGAAATGACACATCACCACTATTTTAGGCCCAACAGCAGCCACGTGCCCTGCCACCCTGTTCTGGTTTCTTGTCTGAAACCAAGGTTTCTCACATGCACCTGCACTTCCACCTCCAATCCTTCTATTTCTCTCAGCCACACCAGAATGTACATGTTATTGAACTGTATCACATAAGTTACTGCAGAAATTTACCAGATGCTACAAATGTAAAACATAAAAACTTTATATGGCAATGTTTCTGCGAAGCAGCACAGGTGTCCTTTGCTTGTGCTGCTGCCTGGGGGGGCGGGGGGGGGGGAGGGGAGAGGGTGTTTCGATTTCACATTTTTAATTGCAAGGAGCAGGTACAAAGTAAAAACATGATATCACAGCAGCTCTCCCCACAGGCAGCAGCATGGGCAGAGGATTCCCACATGGCTCTGTGGAATTTTGGTCTATGGGCCAACCCAATGGCTCAATGATTCAATTCCCAGCACAGAATTTTCTCTTCCTGATGTGGCCACAATTAAGGATGCTGTGAAAGCAGTACTCATAGCTCCTGGGTAGGAGGACATGGAGTCAGTCATTGTGCAGTAGTAGTCAGGGGCAACTTGAGGGTAATGTGAGGCCTCATTAGCATAAATATTTACATAGTCAATGGACCTCATTTGCATAAATTTAATTTATTTTAAAATGTATATGCTGCCCATCTAAAAACCTAGGTGGCTTCCAAACATACATATACAATTTATTAAAATAAAAGAATAAACATAACAAAAATCATGAATCAAAATTAACTTTCACACAAAGAATAAACCATTGTACATATCTGTATACCGGATTTATTTGATTGGTAGTATAATCAGCTTATTGATGAGGGAAGATATAAAATGAGAAAAACGAGTTTTGGTAGCCATGAATTCAAGATCAGAGTGCCCAGGCTGGATTGGATTGTGCCAGAGATAGAAAAGTCCAAAAATCAACAGCAGTAAAGCAATCAAGCTACTAAATAGAATTAAACAGAGACGTTCTCTTAAAATTTGAGATTTCTTTGATTCTGATGTGAAAAAATATTTTAAAATTTCAGATTAGCAGCATCAAGAACATAAAACTGCAAATCTCAAAGACAATCTCTACTGCACTACCAAACACCAATATTCTACAGTTGACTACAGAGTAAGAACACACAGAGCAAATCTACTATTGCATAACAGTACTAAATTCCAAAACTCACACAAGGGCCTACCCAGAAAAAGGCAGCATCATGAATACTGCAGTAGAATCTAGAACATCCATACGCTACTGGGAAAACTGAATAAGTTAGATTCCTGCATGGAAACTCCATACTAACAGAATATTTGGCCTCAGTTACACACTTTAGAATATAGATAGACCATCACCAATTACAGAATAAGTGATAGCAAACTATAAAAAAGAAATATGTTGACAAATAATAAACTGCAATTCCAAGATTCCAAACTCCTCATGCAGTGCAGCACCAGAGAAATAGATAGTGATGCCTTTCTGCCTGTACTGTGCAAAATATAAAGACAACAGTTTCAAAAATTGACACAGTCCAATCACTAAATTAAAAATAAAATTCTTCTACCTTTGTTGTCGGACCATTTAATTTTTCTACTCATGTTGGCCCCAGTCTTAGTTTCTATCTTCTTCTGTTTTCTCTTAGCTCTCTTTACAAAGGCTTCTGTTCATTTGTCATTTTCCTCTCTTTGTGTCCTATTAGATTCATCTCTGACACTAAACTTTACTTTCAGTTTTCTTCCATGTATTTTTCTGCCTCTATCCATTTGGATTTCATTCATTCTTTCCATCCAGTTCTCACTTTCCCTCTTTTTACTGCATCTGTCTATGGTTCTTCATCTCCTTCCATCACCCTAGCTATGTTATTTCCCTTGCTCTTATTCCTCAGTCTTTAATCAACATGCTATTCAGTCTCTGTTCTCCATCCAGCATCATCTCTCTTTCTCTCTCTCCCACCTCCTTCCATCCATTATCTCCTCTCTTCGTCTCTCACCACCCCTTTCATACAATATTTGCTCTTCTTTTCTCTCCACCCCTTCCATCCAGTTTCTCCTCCTCTTTCCCTACCTCTTCCATACAATATCTGCTCTTCTTTTCTCTCCACCCCTTCCATCCAACACCTCTTCTTCTCTCTCTCCACCCCTCTTCCACTCTGTCTATTCATCTGTCTCTTCACCACTCAACATTTATTCTTTCTCCACCCCCCCCTTACATCCACCATTTCCTCTGCCTTGGTGCTTCCCCATGTGTTCAGCATTTCTCCCTTTTCTCCCTACCCTCACTCTCATGTCTAAGATGTCAAGCATATGCCCTGTCATCCTTATCAGCCTCTTTGACCCTAGTATCTACTCTTTGTGTCCCTGGCCTTCCTTTCCCTATCCCAGAGTCAGTTTATCCTCTCTGCCACCCTACTCCCTCTCCAGTGTCTGCCACCAAGCCTCCATGTTCCCTTTTTCCCTGCCCGCCATCTCCAATCCAGCACCACCTCTTCCCTCCCCCAGGTCCAGCACTTCTATCGTGTATCTTACCTTAATTCTCCAGGACCAAGCAGGAGGTCAGTCCTCACATATGGGTGACGTCGGCGCCGACGGAGCCCTGTGCGGAGCATTTCCCCAGCTTTCAAAGAAAGCCTTTGGGAATTGCAGCGCGCATGCGCGGTCCCCTTCCCGCCCAAGGGTGCCATCTTGCTCAGTCTTCTTTTTTCCGTGGAGCCCAACGGACGTGGTTCGTTTTTCGCCGAGGAAAAGGTTGATTTCCCTGTTTTTTGTTCTTTACCTTCGGTTTGACGCCGGATCCTTTTCCCGCCTGGGCCCGATACGCCGGTATCGAGCCCACTCTCTCTTTTTTCGGTTTTTGTCCTTTGTGACTAGCGTTCGCGCCATTTTTCTTTTTTCACTGGCAGCCCTGTCTTTTGACCTCGCAGGGGCCCTTTTTCCACCAATGGCTGCCAGCGGGTTTAAAAAGTGTGATCGTTGTAAGAAACTTATGTCTCTTACCGACACACATGACTGCTGCCTCCGCTGCCTCGGACCCGATCATGACCCCATGATCTGTGGTCCGTGTGGCAAAATGTCCTCGAAGGCGTTGAGGAGTCGGCAACACCAGAAGGATAGGATCTTCTCTGACTCCGCGTCCGGCCGGGCCCGGACCTCGTCAGAGGCCTCGACGTCTCGGGACTCCGGCCCCGAGCAGCGTCGGGGTTCCTCTGAGCGGGGGTCTCCTTCGCGGGAACAGCGCAGGAAGAAGAAACCCGCGAGGGCGGCGTCGGGGGACGCTCCTGGTTCCTCGAGGGCCAGGTCGCATAGCCCCGATAGCCGTCCCGGGTCTTTGGAGTCAGAGAGGCCTGCCAAGCAACCTCATCTCGAGATGGAGTCTCCTGGACACGTGAGTGCTGTAGTCCTCATGGACTCTCCTCCACGGGAGCCGCCGTCGGGGCCCGAGTCGGGGGCTGCTGGGTCTCCTGAGCTCGGACTCAGGTTGACGGCCTTGGAGAGCAGCCTCGCTGCCTTCATGGAACAGCAGCGGGCCTTGATTGCCGGTCTCACCGGTGCATCTGCCCCGACCACCGGGACATTGATGTCCAAGTCGACCCCGGAGGCCGAGCCGATCCTCGAGTCCATGCGGGCTCGAGTCGATCCTCGGCCACGGTCTCCCTCGGCCTCCCGTTTGGGACCAAGGTCGTCGACGCCGGTACCCTCGGCGTCGGGGTGGATGGCATCGGTGCCCGCCCGACCGGAGCTGCTCGATTCCTCCTCCGAGGTGTCAGGCTGGGAGACGGAGGACGAAGAGTCACCCGACACCTATCGGACTCGGTGTGTCCCATCGGACTCTGTGTGTCCCATCGGACTCGCCGGAGTCCGAATCTCGGAGACGGTCCCCACCGGAGGATACCCGGTTCTCAGACTTCGTGCAGGATATGGCCAAGGCCTTGGCATTCCCCGCGGATCCCGAGGAGGAGCCTCGAGCCGAGGAGCTCGAGGCCCTCCAGTATGACTCTCCCCCGAAGGAGGCCTTTACTGTACCGGTTCCTCTGATGCTGGAGCGGCTGCTCTTCCGCATGTGGGAGACCCGGCCTCGACGCCGGTGTTAAGCAAGCGAGTCGATTCCATCTATCGGGTATGCAAGAGCCTCGGGTTCCAAAAGGCACAATTACCGCACCACTCCATGGTTGTGGAATCGGCCATGCATCGACTGAAAAGTCAGAAGATGCACTCCTTGGTGCCTCCCAGCCGGGAGGCCCGGAACCTGGATGCCCTTGGTAAGAAGTGCTTCCAGGGCTCTATGCTTGCTTGCCGTGTCCAGACATACCAGCTCTACATGGGCATGTATCTCCAAGACCTGGCAAAGGAGATTGCCGGGTTCTCTGCTGGTCTCTCCGAGGAACCTTTGCAGAGGTTCCAGGCCTTGTCCACTGGTATTCGAGAGTGCTCGAAGTTTATCTCTCGGGCAGCCTACGATGGCTTCGAGGCTTTGGCCCGAGTAGCCGGGGCCGGCATCGGTGCCCACCGACAGGCTTGGCTACAGTCATCCAACCTCGAGCCATGGGTACAGGACAAGTTGGTCGATGTCCCCTGCCGGGGTGAAAACCTCTTTGGCAAGCCCATGGCTGTAAAGGCTGCAGAACTCGAGACCGAGACTCTGACCCGGACTAGGCTGTCCAGAAAAACCTCTGCCCCTTCTCAGAAAAAGAAGGGCTCGGAGAAAAAGACCTTTTACCCGAGGAAGTCATCTGCCTATAAACAATACCCTCATTATCAGGCCTCTGCAGCTCCCCAACAGGGTCAGCAGGCCAAGGGGCAGGGTCATGGGCCCCGTAGGCAGAAGGCCCCCAAGCCACCAACACCGGCCCCTGCTCAGCAGGGTGGGGGTTTTGATTCAGAAAGCATAGCCTCTTCTCCTCCGCTGGCTCATATCAGCACAGGAGGCCGGCTGGCCCACTTTGCCCACAGATGGTCAGCCGTCACATCAGATACCTGGGTGCTCCATGTAGTCCAAAAGGGCTATTTTCTCCATTTTCACCAGGTACCTCCCTCCTATTTTCCAGGGGAGCCTCCAAGACCCCCTCTGCACAGGGACCTACTCCTTCAGGAGTTAGCAAGTCTGCTTCAGGAACAGGCTGTGGAACCGGTGCCCCACCACCAGGGAGGTCACAGCTTTTATTCCAGGTACTTTCTGGTACCAAAAAGAACAGGAGGCCTCAGACCCATCCTAGACTTGCGCAACCTCAACAAGTTCCTGGAGAGGGAAAAGTTCAAGATGCTTACCCTTGGAATCCTGCTCCCTACCTCCAGCAGGGAGATTGGCTATGCTCCTTGGATCTAAAGGATGCTTATACTCACATCCTTATTCATCCAGACCACAGGCAATATCTCAGATTTGTTGTTGGAGGAAACCACTACCAGTACAGAGTGCTACCCTTTGGCCTATCTTCCGCCCCCAGGGTGTTCACCAAGTGCCTGGCGGTGGTGGCGGCCTACCTGAGGCTTCAGGGTCTTTTTGTGTTCCCATACCTGGACGACTGGCTCATAAGGGGCCAGTCTTCCCAGGAGGCCAATCAAGCCACCCTTCGCACTGTGGCTCTGCTTCAGCACTTGGGGTTTGTCATAAACTTCGCAAAGTCCACTTTGCTCCCATCCCAGAACTTAGAATTCATAGGAGCAAGGCTGGACACTCTTCAGGCGAAGGCTTTTCTGCCAGTGGACAGAGCCCACAGGTTGATGGATCTAGCCAGGCAGTTTCACAGCAATTCCATGGTCTCCGCCAGGCAATTCCTGAGACTTCTCGGCCATATGTCTTCCACGGTTCATGTAACCCCCAATGCCCGCCTGCACATGTGGCCTGCTCAGTGGAGCCTTCGAACTCAGTGACATCAAGCCACAGGGAGCCTTGCAGACTCAGTAAGAATATCCACCTGCTCGTCTCCTCTCTGCAATGGTGGCTTCATCTTCCAAATCTGGTACTCGGAGTGGTTTTTCAATCCCCTCCGCATTCTCAAGTGCTGACAGATGCTTCTCTTCTCAGTTGGGGAGCGCATTGCCAAGGGGCATGTACTCAGGGTCTCTGGACCCCTTGGGAGGCTGCTCAGCAGATAAACTTCCTGGAGCTACGGGCGATACGCCTAGCTCTGAGAGCCTTCTCCCACTTCACATCTCACCAGTCTGTACTGGGTCCAGACGGACAATCAAGTTGCCATGTTCTTCGTGAACAAACAAGGGGGCACAGGCTCCTTCCTTCTCTGTCAGGAGGCACAGCGGCTGTGCTCTTGGGCCGTCAATCACGGAATCCTCCTCAAGGCTGTCTACCTCCCAGGTCAAGACAATTACCTGGCGGACAGACTGAGCAGGATCCTGCAACCACACGAATGGAGATTGAATCCATTGGTGGTTCAGCAGATCTTTCTCAGGTGGGGCCTCCCCACCATGGATCTTTTCGCCAGTCCTCTGAACCGGCAACTCCCGAGATTCTGTTCCAGACAACCGCATCCTCTCAGAGTAGCAGCGGATGCGTTTCTGATTCTGTGGTCCCACGGCCTACGTTTCCTCCCACGCCACTAGTGGGAGGAAACTATGCGTTTCCTCCCACACCACTAGTGTCCCGAACACTGTTCAAAGTCCTCAAGGACGGGGCCTCCATGATTCTGATAGCCCCCAGGTGGCCGAGGCAACCCTGGTTCCCCCTTCTGCTACAACTGGCGGTGGACACTCCTGTTCCTCTGGGGATTCAACACGATCTCCTGTCTCAGGAACAGGGATCTCTCTTGCACCCCAACCTCCAGTCCCTTCATCTGATGGCCTGGCTGCTGAAAGGGTAGTCCTGGCTCCCCTACTACTGCCTAGAGAGGTGGAAGACGTAGTCTTAGCCTCTAGACGGCAATCCACCAGGACATCCTACGCTCTTAAGTGGCGTAGATTCTCCGCATGGTGTGCTCAGCGCAACGCGAATCCCTTCTCGTGCTTGGTAGCGGTAGTATTGCAATATTTGCTTTACCTCTCCAATCTAGGCCTTAAGTCCAACTCTGTCAGGGTTCACCTCAGTGTTCTCTCAGCGCACCATTCGCCGGTGGATGGCAGGCCTCTTTCCAACCACCCTTTGGTGACTCATTTTCTCAGAGGCCTCCTCCTGCTTAAGCCTCCTTTGTGTCCACCAGCCCCTGAGTGGGATCTGAATGTGGTCTTACAGCGGATTACTTGTCCGCCATTTGAACCTATGGCTACCTGCCCTCTCCGTTTTCTCTCCTGGAAAACCTTGTTTCTGGTAGCTCTTACCTCTGCTAGGCGAGTGAGTGAACTTCAGGCACTAGTGTCTGATCCCCCTTACACTAGGTTCTACAGGAATAGGGTAGTCTTACGGACTCATCCCAAGTTTCTCCCTAAGGTTGTCTCCCCTTTTCACCTCAATCAGGAGGTGGTTCTTCCGACCTTCTTTCCCAGGCCGCATGCCAACCGGGCTGAGATGGTCCTGCATACCCTGGACTGTAGGAGGGCGTTATCCTTCTACCTTGACCGTACCCAAGAGCATCGGAGGGCTGTTCAGCTCTTCGTTTCTTTTGACCCCAATAAGTTGGGGTTACCTGTCTCCAAGCGTACTTTGTCCATATGGGTCGCTGACTGTATCGCCTGGGCTTATGGGGCAGCCAGCTTCTCGTTGGAGGGTCGAGTCACAGCTCATCGTGTCAGGGCGAAGGCTGCGTCAGTGGCTCATCTCCGCTCTGTTCCATTGGCAGACATCTGCCGGGACGCTACTTGGTCTTCAAGCCAGACTTTTGCGGCCCATTACTGCCTTGAGAGGGAGTCCCGCAGGGACAGTGCTTTCGGACAGGCAGTACTCCATAATTTCTTTGGGGTTTAGGCAACTCCTACCCTCCGGCCCTGGTGTTGGGCTACCGGTCGGGGGCGTTCTCAGAGAAGATTCCTTCCTTACGTACTGACGAGCTCGAGGGAGCTCATTTTTTCGGCTTGAGGTTTCCGGTAGCCTTAAGCTGGGGAGTCCCATATGTGAGCACTGACTTCCTGCTTGGTCCTGGAGAAAGAGTAGTTACTCACCTGTAACAGATGTTCTCCAGGAGCAGCAGGAATCAGTCCTCACAACCCTCCCTCCTCCCCTTGGAGTTGCAGACATATGATTTATTTTTGCTAATTTTTTTGCTGTCTTTTAGCTATGTCATCAGACTGAGCAAGATGGCACCCTTGGGCGGGAAGGGGACCGCGCATTCGCGCTGCAATTCCCAAAGGCTTTCTTTGAAAGCTGGGGAAATGCTCCGCACGGGGCTCCGTCGGCGCCGACGTCACCCATATGTGAGGACTGATTCCTGCTGCTCCTGGAGAACACCTGTTACAGGTGAGAAACTACTCTATATCATCCCCCCCCCTCTGCTGCCACTTTCTTAGAACAGTCCCTTGCGGCCGCAGCCGCGGCAAAGGAAAAAAAATACAACAAAGACACTGTGAGCTCTGCCAGTTCCCCCCTCTTTTGACTTTGACTTCCTGTTGTTGAAGGGGCAGGACCAACAGAACTTGCAGCAGCACTGACAGAGAGAAAGGTCCCCGCATCTGTGTTGTGCTTTTTTCCTTCCCTGCTATCGCAGAGGACCGATCTCAGAAAGTGGCAGCGGCAAAGGAAAAATTTCATGAAGGGGAAAAGAAGTAGCGATGCTGCCTGCCTGGTTGAAGGCGGTCCGATTTGGCCCTCTTATACCAGGTGCCTATGGCATCGGTTGGAAGAAACAAGGACAGCCTTGATTTTTGGCATGTCTTATATTCTTATGAATATTCTCATGTGAAAGTATCCCTTGTGGAGGTGGCAATATTCTAATCAACATCCTTTATGGATTACATTTAATAAAATTGAGAAGTATGGATATTCTTGAGGTCCTAAGAGTTAAGGGGGAGTACTAGCATATGGTTGCCTGCAAGGCTAGGTTGTTAAGGAAGCATTTACACAGCTGGAGAGAACCTGCAAACCCTGCCCCCCCCCCCCCCCATCTTAATTACTATGGTGGAATTTACTCCATTTATTAAGGCAGATGGAAAAAATGGATTCAAAGGTCTATGTGAGGCATAGAAAGGTCTTTTTGAACTCTGAGATGCATACATCACCTTGTTGTCTCCCAGATTTGTAGTGAGATTCTGAACTTCCCATAAAATACGAGGTGTGATAAAAAATTATCGAGACTTGTGTAGCTATATAACAATACGTCACACCATAATGCTATTAAGTATGCAGTGACCTAGTTATGTGCTCTGCATGTGCAGAGTGTAGTGTGGCTGCAGCACACCTGTACTTTTTTTATTCATGTGATGTTTAGTATCATGTAGAAGCAGTTTGTCAGATTTATTAAGAGTGAAGAAATTGAACAGCGAATTTGCAATAAATTCTGCCAGAAACTTGAAGATTTGTGCAAAGAGACTTATGACAAGTTACAGCAAAGTGTATGGTGATGAATGTATGAGTCGTGCTTGAGTTTGACTGGTACAAACGTTTCCAAGAGGGCCGTCAAAGGGTTGACAGTGATAAACGTTTTGGAGGGTCATCCATGAGCAAGAATGAAGACAAAGTTAAAGCAATACACTCAAATCATTGATTGACTATCAGGAAGCTTGCTGAGGACATGGACATCAGTTTCGGGTCAGTACAATCCATTAAGAACATAAGAATTGCCTTACTAGATCAGATCAAGGTCCATAAAACCCAGTATCCTGTTTCCAACAGTGGCTAATCCAGGTCACAAGTACCTGGAAGGTTCCCAAAGAGGCACACAGGAGATGCTTACTGTTGATTTGGAGTGAGATGTGTGTCTGCAAAATTTATGCCGAAATTCCTGTCCCCTGACCAAAAAGAAGATCGACTGTCTGCAGCCAGAGAGTTATTGGAATGTGTTGAAAATGACTCCGATTCCATCAAAAAGATATTACTGGTGATGAATCATGGGTTTATGGTTATGACCCGGAAACTAAGGCTCAATCCTCATAATGGAAGACCTCAAATTCTCCCAGACTCAAGAAAACCCATCAGGTGAGGAGCAATATCAAGGCCATGCTCACAGTTTTCTTTGATTAAGGCCAAACCATCAATAAGAAGTACTATGTCCGAGGAAGTGATGTCACCGGGCTTGATGGCAGCGTGAGAAGGGAGCTCTGCTGCCAGAAAAGCTAAAATAAGCCATAAGTAACTCCCCAATGAGAAAAAAGCAGGCGACAGCACGGGCAGAGAAGCAGCAGTGAGTGCACCTTTTAAAGAGGAAGCGCACCGGAGTGCTGAAGTGCCCCTCGATAGAGACAAACCCAAGACACAGCCACAGAAGCGGGAAAGCGGTGAGGACAGGTGGGCTGGAGGACTGGGAAGGTGTGGAGAAACGCAGCAGAAGCAACGGAAGTGTTGGAGGAAACATGATATAGGCGGTGGCGGTAAGGAAAGGTTGCAGGCGACTGGATTTTAAAAATGGATGATCTCAAAGTGGAGGATTAGGAAACAAGGAGCTGAACGTCAGAGAGGAGATCGTGCTGAGAGGTCAGCGGGACAATAACAGATATTATATAAGAATGCATGCACAAAAAAGTACTGATACAAAAGAAGTGCTGAAGTAAGCTGAAGGAAAAAGCCAGGGGAGGATTAACAGTGCAGAAAACGTTGGCAGAGTTCCGCTCTTCGTACACCCCTTTTAAAGGAGGGAAGGATGTAGAAAAAGAGGGGAAAATGGCTGCTAAAGTTGTGAGAGACACAGAGGAAGAAATGGAGGGGATGTGGAGTCCTGGAGCTGCAGAAATGCTAAAACATTGGTTCACAGAACTGAAAGATGAGCTTAAGTTAGAAATAAGTGGAATTAAAAAAAAACTAAAAGAGACTTTAAATGCATTAAGACAAGATATAGTAGATCTTGGCTCCCGGGTAGAAGAAACAGAAAATCAATTGGACCAACAGATGGAAGAGATGGGGGAAATACAGAAAGGATGGGATAAATTAAAAGACACAAGAGCTGCTGAAGGAAAAGACAGACGATCTTGAGGACCGTTCACGGTGGTGTAATATAAGAGTGAGAAGAATTCCAGAAGACCCTAAATATAGGGACTGTGATAAGATAATAAAGGAAGCGTTTGAGGCCCTATTAAAAGAGGCGGAATCAGAGAATGCAGTAGAGGAGGTACCCCTACAATTAGAAAGGGCCCACAGGGGACTTGGCCCTATAAGAGACAATAGACCATGAGATATAGTGGTATGCATGAGCTCTTATAAAACAAAGAAGTGCATTTTAAGAGCAGCTCGGAAGACGGGTCACTTTCAGTGGGAAGGACATACAATTGAGCTGTACTAGGATTTGTCTATGGGTACCTTACAACATCGATGAGAGAAGTAACGGCTCTTTTGAGGTGAGAAGGATTGAGATATAAGCAACCCAAAGGGGCAGAACCACTTATAACAGTGAAAGGGATATTGCGACGGGTGAAAACCAACAGCGAAGCATGGGAAGTACTAAAGGAGCTTGGAGTATCGAATCTTCCAGAGAATATGGTGGGTCAAGCCAAGGCAAGCACATCAGCAGCCTCTAAGACTGGGGGGCAGAAGTGGCAGCAGGCGCCTGCTAACTGGCAGAAAACTGGCGAGACTTTCAAAAGGGAAACAAGGAGAAGACAGGGCACCAAAGGAAACAGGATGAGAGGAGGCTACAGTGAAAGATTAATATGGTAATCAGTAACCAGAAGGCCCAGAGAAGAGGCTAAAGGAACTTTTCCAGTGAGCCTAGTCCGAGTTTCTGCAAAGGAACGGTGGACTTTGAGGCCAATTGGATGATATAATGTTGTTTCAAAAATGTTAAATGAGTTATCTGTTAAAAGGGAAAGTTTATGGTTTGAGGGGGAATCAAAGAAGTTTGAAAGGTAATATGTAAGGATGGGAAGTAAGAGGGAGGGACGGGGTGAGGGGAGAGGATTTATCCTGCTGTGTGGAAAATAGATGAAGGATGAGTAGGGCGTAGGAATGTAAGGTGGGGAGGGGGAAGTGAAGAGGGGAAGAATACTGAGGGGAAGCTCGTAACACACTGTGCTAAGGGGGGGGGGGTGAATAAAGAGAGACAGTGGCAGACGGGGGATAGACAGTCACTACCTATGTACGGTCAGTTTCCTGGAAGGAGACTGCTCAATGGGGATGAGGGGGAGAGGGGAGGGAGGGAAGGGGAGGGGGAGAGGGTGGGCATTGGGGGAATAAGCGACTCACACCAACATACATTCAACAGATGAAATGGTGAGAATAGGTACCATAAACGCCAAAGGGCTAAATAGTCCGCAGAAGAGAAGACAGTTATTTAGGGAGGCTGAAAGGTTACACTGGGATATTATAATGGTGCAGGAGACCCACCTCAAATGCAAGGATGAGGGTTTATTGGCCTGTGGGCAGTTTCCACATCGGTATTTTGGGAACATGAGAGGGGAAAGAAAGGGGGGGCAGCAATATTGATACGGAGGGGATGTCCCTTTCAGGTAGGGGAGGTGACTAGTGACAAAAGAGGAAGAGTGTTAATATTGTGTGGTGAATGGGAAGGAAAGAAGGTAACGTTGGCGAATATCTATGCCCCAAACTCAGGACAAGTCACTTTTTGGAGGGAGGTATGTAGGATTTGAGATCGCACTGTACAAGGGAAATTGGTGATGGGAGGGGATTTTAATTTGGCTTTGCAGACAGGATGGGATCGACAAACGAGGGAGGGAGATGGGAATGCGAAAAGTAGAACTATAGTGAAAGGACTGATTAAAAAATTTTGCCTCTCAGATATATGGAGGGAGCATAATAAAGGGGGAAGAGAATATACCTTCTATTCATGCCCACATAAAACCTTTAGTAGGATAGACTATTTGTTAGTGGACAAATTGTGGGAGACAAGAGTGAGGGAGGTGAAGATTGGAAATATTACATGGTCGGATCATGCCCCGGTGTGGTTGGAAATCCAAGAAGGACAAGGGGTGAGAGGAATACGCTTTTGGAGGTTAAATGAGAGACTCTTAAAAAGGGAAGAAGTGGTTAAAGATGTAAAGAAGTGCCTCCAGGAATACTGGTAGATGAATGATAATGGAGAAGTGGGAATGTGGGAGGGGATGAAAGTAGTAATTAGAGGGCGATTGATTATGTGGGCTGCCCGGATTAAAAAGAAAATGAAAGAAAGAGAAGAGAAGCTTCTTGAGGAAATTAAAAACACTACAAAGCAATATAACATTCGGGGGGGGGGGGGCAGTTGAAGCATCTGAATAAATTGAGATTGGAGCGGAATCAGCTACACTTGGGAGTCTATGGACAGGGTAAAGCAGAGATATTATGAGTGGGGTGACAGAGCGGGGAGATTATTGGCCCGTAAGTTGCAAAAAAGGGAAACAGCAAATGCAATAGTTGCAATTAAGGGACAGGAGGGGGGGGTTGAAATATTAAGGACAGAAAAACAAATTGGGGATAGGTTTTGTCAATTTTACTCTGAATTATACGCACAACACAGGGAAGAGAGTGAGGCAAGATGTATTCAGGAATTTTTGGAGACAGTGGAGTTGCCTAAAGTGGAGGAAGAGCTGGGGGCAAAGTTGGAGGGACAAGTATATGGTGAGGAAATTGAGAAGGTGATTAAAGAAATGCCGCTTGGCAAGGCGCCAGGCTTAGATGGGTTGACAAACCTTTTTTAAGATCTTTAGGGATGAGTTGATAGGATTCTTGGTAAGGATGTTTAATGGGATTTTGGCAGGGGGGGGGGCAACTTTCCCACGAAATGTTATCAGGAATTATGGTGCTGCCAAAGTTGGGGAAGGATCCCTTGAGTTCTGGTTCCTTCCGTCCAATATCACTGCTGAACACCGATGTGAAGATTTTGGTGAAGGTGTTGGCTAATAGGTTAGCACCAGGGTTACCTACTTTAATAGATATAGACCAAACGGGCTTTATAAGTAGGTTCTGGATAATATTAAGAAAGTGTTAGAGGTGATCTGGGAAGCAGGTCATAGGCGGAAAGATATGATGGTGCTATCGATAGACACGGAAAAAGCATTTGATCGGGTTAACTGGGCCTTTTGTTTGCCGCAATGCAGATGATGGGATTTGGAACCAATTATCTATCCTGAGTGCAGGCAATGTATAATAAACCCCAGGCTAGGGTACGAGTTAATGGTAACTATTCAGCGGTATTTAGATTAGAGAGGGGCACAAGACAGGGCGTAACAACATAGCAGGGTGTATCCCTGTCAATGGTGGGGGCATGCTGCAGTGCAAACAGCACTAATACATATCTGACTATACCATGTTATTTGTGACTGCAGTTACTAAGGAAAGGTCGCACTGTCTCCATTGTTATTTGCATTGGCAGTGGAACCTTTGGCACGAGTGATACGAAGGGATGAGGGAGTTCGGGGAGTTAGGGTGGGAGGCCAACAGCATAAGATTTCTTTGTTTGCAGACGATACCCTATTGCTGATAACCGAGCCAGAAGGAACTTTGGCACGGGCTCTGGAAGTAATGGAGAGGTATCCGGATTCAAGATGAATATGGATAAGGCTGAGGTGCTTAATATAAATATTTGGGAGGAGGAAATAGGCCGATTGAGGAAAAAAATACCCATTTAAATGGGCACGGAAGACCATCAAATATTTAGGGGTGCAAATTACTGCTAATCCTGGGAGTTTATATGAGGCAAATTAGCCCCAGTTGTGGAGAACAGTGGGTCAGGACCTGAGAGATTGGATGGACATGGAGATGTCATGGATGGGCGGTGGTCAAGATGAATATACTCCCTAGGGTACTTTATTTTTTTCAGGCACTTCTTATAGCAATTCCAGTGGGGCAAATGCGGAAACTCCAGGGGAAGATATTTCACTTCATTTGGAGGAAACGACCTCTATGAGAGGCTAGGGCAATTTTGTATATGCCACGAGAAGAGGGGGGCCTGGGGGTTACAGACCTGCTGGCTTACTATTGGGCAACCCAGATTAGACGTGATGGATTGGAGGGAGGGAGGAGAACAGAAAACTTTTGTGAAGCTGGAGGAAGCAGGAATGAGGACGACGACACTGGAGGCACGTCCGTGGATGGGTAGGAGGGAGCGGGGTTTGAAGACTTATGGTAATCCTTATCTAAGACATGTCCTTGGGATTTTGGATAGAGTGAGAAAGGTGTTGGGGGGAGGGGGGTGGAGATCCTAAGTTTTCAGTGATGCAAACTTTGTGCTATACAGAGGACTTTCAGCCGGGAAGGGAAGGAGGGATTTTTAAGCAGTGGGAGCAGAAGGGTCTTAGGTGGTTTTATCAATTTTTGGATGGGGGGGGGGGATTGGGTTCTATATGAGGATTCATGAGAGGATTACCAGTTAGGAGAGGGGGGCTATTCCATTATTGGCAGGTACTACACTACATACAGAAAAAACTAGGTAAAGAGGGATTAATAAGGGATTACACTGAACTTGAGACAATATTGTATGGGAAAAGGTGGTCCAGGGAGTTGATATCAGGGTTGTACAAGGTAGTGAGGGGGGGGGGGACAAAAAAAGAGACGAGAAAGTAGGATGTATGAGAGCGTGGGAAAAAGAGATGGTGATGTAATTGGAACCTCTCCAGTGGAGGGCTATTATGGGACAGGTTAGGCAAATGCCTATCTCAATAGCTATTAGAGAAAATTGGCATAAAGTGGTAGTGAGATGGTATTATACACCAGTGAGGTTGAATAAGATGTATCCGACAGTATCAAAGGGGTGTTGGAGGAATTGTGGGGAGGAGGGGACTATGTATCATGTGTGGTGGACATGTCCACAGTTTCAACTCTTTTGGAAAGAAATCCAACGGTGGATAAAACGGGTGGTGGGGGTGGAAGTAAGGTGGGAGCCACTAATTTTTTTGTTTGGGTGGTGGAAAGATGGAGGACCTTGGGAGGGTAGAAAGCAAATTTTGGCCTGTCTCAATGCAGCTCGCTGTGAGGTGGCCTACTGGTGGAAACAGGCGAGGCCGCCTCGAGTGGAACATTGTGAAGATAGATTGAGTCACATTTACCTAATGGAAAAATTGACAGCAACTCATAAACAGAAGGGATCAAAGTTTGAAAGTGAATGGCAGAATATGTTGGTGTATTTGCAGGGACCAGGGAAGGGAGGGGGAGGAGGGGGAGTGAGATGGGAAAGATCTATTAGTTAATTGTGTTAAAAGGATGTTTTAAGGAAAAGGTTTTGTATTCAAAATGGATGGAATGGTTGTATTTTATGGTTGAGTTGATTAATAAAATATAAATATAAAAAAAAATTAGTAGTAGTAGTATGTCCAGGTTCTGAATCATTTGAGAGATGCAGTTTGTCATAAGAGGGCAGAGTTGCACAGGAATAGTGAATGGTTGCTGCATCACGATAACACCCAGCTCACGCATCACATCTTGTCCAGTCGTTCTTGGCCGAACACCAAATCGAGCAAGTCCATCAACCTCCATACTCACCTGACCTCGCACCCTGTGACTTTTTGTTGTTTCCAAAACTGAAATTACCACTGGAAGGAAGGCTATTTGATGACTTGGAGACCATTAAGCAAAATTTGACACAGAAGCTTCACAGCATAATGAAAGAGGCATTTCAAAATTGTTTCCAGCAGTGACAAGAATGCTGGAAGAATTTTTATTTTGTTGTTATAAACCATGTTGCTTTTTCTTTTTGAACATATATTTTGCATCCACAGAACCCCCTTCAACAGTAGGTGCAGAGCAGAACCAGGACATTCACCCACAGAACTCAATATCTTAAAAAATATATATATAATCTGATTCTGATCAATCTCACTAACAAACATTCTCCAGTACCAGGCATTTTATAAACTAAAACAAAACCCTACAACAAAGTCACCGAGTATCTATAGAGCAAATCTACCATACCATATCAGCACCAATTTCCAAAACTTACATAAGGAGCCCACCAAAATAAAGCGTCACTGTAAATACTACAGTGGGCCCTGGAACATCCAAACACCTATTTGAAAAGCTGAATAATTCAGATTACTACAGTACAGATCCCTACATACAAATTCCATGTTAACAGAACACCTGGTCTTGGTCACACACTCATAACAGACTCTCACTAAGTACAGAATAAATGACTACAGCCTAAAATAAAAATATGTAGACAAAAATTACATGGAAACCCTAAGAAGCCATACTCCACATGCACTGCAACATCAGATAAATAACTACTACTACTACTGCGCATTTCTATAACGCTGCCAGTCATACGCAGCGCTGTACAGACATATAAATAAGAGAGACAGTCCCTGCTCATCAGAGCTTACAATCTAGTAGAGATGCAAATCTCCAGGAATAAGCAGGAATGTAGTCTTCACATATGGGTATCATCGGTACCGACGGAGCCTGCGCGGGAACGCTCCCCAGCGTCCAATAGGAACGCTTTTGGGAGCATCCCTCAAGCACATGCACGCTACCTTCCCGGCTTTCCAACTGTCCCTCTTCAGTTCTTCATTTTCCGTGGAGTCAACAGGACACATACCCTGTCACCGCAGAAAATTTCTTCTTTAAACTTGTTTTCTTGTGGTTGCACCTGCCTCCGCACGACACCTACCGGTACCGCTGGTTCTTTCTTTCTTCTTTTCTAAAAAAAAAAAAAAAAAAATCTATTTTTGAACCGTTTCTCTTCAGAAACTTTTTCTTTTGGTGCTAGGTGCCATTTTGGGCATTAGGCTCCATTTTTCCCAAAAGATGGAAAAACCAGCTAGTGGTTTTAAAAAATGTACTAAATGCGGCGGTACCATCTCCGTCACCGACACCCATGACTGGTGTCTAAATTGTTTAGGCCCTGACCATTCTCCATCTGAGTGTTCCTCCTGTATGGGGATGATTAAAAGAGGAAGACAGAACCGAGCTGCAAAGCTCAGTACCCTCTTTTCTTCGGAATCCAGGTCCATTGCATCAACGTCTTCAAGAGCCTCGTCTTCCTCTCATGGATCTCAGGTAACTAAACATAAGAGCCGGTCCTCAAAGGGTAGCTCTCCTTCAAAGCAATGAGAGGCCATTAGCATTGCCCTTGAGGAAACTACACCGGCAAAACAGCCCCGGCGGGAGGCTTTGGTCTCCAAAGCATCAACGGGGTTCCAAGATGTTCTCAAGGCTTCGACCTCGGCAGAACTCCTGTTGCCATGCTCAGGGGTTCCGGCCACTTTTACTGGTACTGATACCGATACCGATACTGAGGCATCAGCAGCATCGATAGACCAGAGATTCCTCGCTATCGAACGCAGTCTTGCAGCTCTCCTTACAGCTGTGGTACCGTTGACACCGGTGGGTCAATGGGCATCGGTACCAGTACCAGCACCGACGATACCAGCCCCAGTGGGAATCCTTCCCATGCCGACTTTCTCTGGCATCGACAGATTGGTACCGGACCAATTCGGTACCGACTTCGATCGATACTGAGACTGTGCTTTGCATGAACATCGGGATCAAAGATATTTCGAATCCTCCGATTCCCATGACTCCGATAATTCTGCCGGTACCAGAGTGTTTCTCCCGGAAGACTCCTCTTCTCCCCAACGCAGAATGTCTCCTCCAGAAGACATGTCTTTTCAGGATTTTATTTGTGATGTGGCCCAAGGCCTTTCAATCACAGTAGCTCCTGAAAAAGAACCTAGAGCAAAGGAATTGGAAATTCTCCAATACCCTAAGGCTCCCAAGGAGGCAGCCACTCTGCCCATTCATGAAATTCTTTATGATTTGATGCTCAGAATGTGGGAGACACCTCTGACCACATCTCCTCATTCTAGGATACTCAATACCATGTCTCGAGTTCCACCATGTCCTGGTTTTCAAAAGACTCAGCTGCCACACCATTCAATGGTAGTGGAGTCATAAGAACATAAGAACATAAGAAATGCCATACTGGGTCAGACCGAGGTCCATCAAGCCCAGTATCCTGTTTCCAACAGTGGCCAATCTAGGTCATACGTACCTAGCAGTTTCCCCAAAAGACACAGGTTCTGCAGTGCTTGTACTAGGTCAAGCATTGATATCCTGGGTCCCTTTTTAATAGTGGTTTATGGACCTTTCCTCCAGGAACTTGTCCAAACCTTTTTTAAACCCAGCTATACTAACAGCCCTTACTACATCCTCCGGTAACAGATTCCAGAGTTTGATTACACGTTGAGTGAAGAAATATTTTCTCTTATTTGTCTTAAATAGTTTACCCTGTAGCTTCATTACATGTCCCCTAGTCCTTCTATATTCTGATAGCGTAAACAATTGATCCACGTTTATCCGTTCCACTCCATTCATTAATTTATAGACCTCTATCATATCTCCCCTCAGCCGTCTCTTTTCCAGGTTAAAGAGCCCTAACCTTTTTAGCCTCTCTTCATAGGAGTAGCCTTCCATCCCCTTCACCAATTTGGTGGCTCTTCTCTGTACTTTTTCTAATAACTCTATGTCCTTTTTAAGATACGGTGACCAGAATTGCACACAATATTCAAGGTGCGGTCGTACCATGGAGCGATACAGAGGCATTATAATATCCTTTGTTTTATTCTCCATCCCTTTCCTTATGATACCTAGCATTCTATTTGCTTTCTTGGCCGCCGCTGCACACTGGGCGGAGGGTTTTAACATGTTATCCACGATGACTCCTAAATCTTTTTCCTGGGTGGTGGTTTCTAATGTGGAGCCTTGCATCGTGTAACTATAGTGTGGGTTGTTCTTTCCTAGGTGCATAACTTTGCACTTGTCCACATTAAATTTCATCTGCCATTTGGATGCCCAGTCTTCCAATTTATCCAGATCCTCCTGCAGTTTTCCACAATCCTCTTGGGTTTTAACAACTTTAAACAGTTTTGTGTCATCTGCAAATTTGATAACCTCACTAGTTATTCCTTTTTCCAGGTCATTTATGAATATGTCAAAAAGTAGGGGACCCAGTACAGATCCCTGGGGTACTCCACTATTCACCTTTTTCCATTGGGAATATTGGCCATTTAGCCCTACCCTCTGCTTTCTATCTTTTAACCAGTTCCCGATCCACAATAGTACACTGCCTCCTATCCCATGACTTTTTAGCTTTGCCAAAAGTCTCTGATGGGGGACCTTGTCAAAAGCTTTCTGAAAGTCCAGATACACTATATCAACCGACTCACCTTTGTCTACCTGTTTATGCACACCTTCAAAAAAACAGATCAGATTAGTAAGACAAGATCTTCCTTGTCTAAAGCCATGTTGGCTGTCTCCCATTAGGCCATGACTATCTACATGCTGTGCAATTTTGTTCTTTATGATGGTTTCTACCATTTTCCCTGGTACTGACGTCAGGCTCACCGGTCTGTAATTTCCCGGGTCACCCCTGGAACCCTTTTTAAAAATTGGTGTTACGTTGGCGACCCTCCAATCTTCAGGTATTACAGATGATTTTAATGAAAGTTCACAGATTACCAATAGCAGGTCTGCAATCTCATATTTCAGTTCTTTCAACACTCTGGGATGTATACCATCCGGTCCAGGTGATTTGCTACTATTCAGTTTATCAAATAGTTGTAATATATCTTCCCGGTGTAGCGATATTTCTCTCAATTCCTCTGCAGTATCACCTTTAAATACCACTTCAGTCTTGGGTAACATCCCTACATCTTCCTCAGTAAAGACCGAAGCAAAGAATTCATTCAGTCTCTCTGCTATAGCCTTGTCCCCTCTTACTGCACCTTTTACCCCTCTATCATCTAATGGTCCAATTGACTCTCTCACAGGCCTTTTGCTACGAATGTACTTGAAAAAGTCTTTATTTCGTGTTTTTGCTTCCGTAGCAAGTTTCTTCTCAAATTCCCGCTTTGCCTGCCTTATCAATGCTTTGCATTTAACTTGCCAGTGCTTGTGTTGTTTCCAGTTTTCATCATTTGGCTCTTTTTTCCATGTCCTGAAGGTTGCTCTTTTGGCAGCAACAGCCTCTCTGACCTCACCTTTAAACCATGCTGGCAGTTTTTTGGACTTTCTTCCACTTTTCTTAATGCGTGGAATACAGCTGGTCTGGGCTTCGAGGATAGTATTTTTAAATAACACCCAAGCTTGCTGTAAGTCTTTAACCTTTGGAACCGCTCCTTTTAGTTTTTCCTAACTATATTCCTGATTCTATCATAGTCTCCCTTTTGAAAGTTAAAAGGTAGTACTGTGGATTCCTTTACTATCTGTCCTCCACTGATTAAATCAAACATGATCATACTATGATCACTATTGCCAAGTGGTCCCAACACCCTTATTTCTTGCACCAGATCTGGCGTTCCACTAAGGACTAGGTCCAGTATGGCTTCCCCTCTGGTTGGTTCATGAATCAGCTGCTCCAAGAAGCAGTCATTTATTTCATGCATAGGATGAAAAGTGCAAAGAGACATGCATCCAGTCCTCTAGGTCGTGAATGCAGGACTCTTGACGCTTTTGGGCGTCATACCTTTCAGGTTTCCATGCTTTCAGCTAGGATCAGCTAATAGATTTTATATATGGGAATGTTCCTCAAAGAGGTCACAGGAGATTTGGAGCTTATGAGCCCCCTTCTCCCTGAGGACAAACGACAGACCTTTCTTACTCTTGTCAAGCATGCTCAAGATGTCTCCAAGTTTGTAAACCGTGCAGCCTTTGACTGCTTTGAATGCATCAGCAGAACCTCTGCTATTGCCATTGGTGCACGTCGGATTGCCTGGCTTCAGGCATCAGACTTGGAGATTTGGGTACAGGATAAATTGGGAAACATCCCTTGCACAGGAGAAAACCTCTTTGGCAAGAATTGGCAAGAGAAGACTAATGAGATAGATTGTCAAAATCTACAGCCACTCCAGCCAAAAAGAAACCTTATAAAAAACCCTTTTCAGCAAAAAGAGGACGTTTTATCCGTCCTATACCCAGCAAGGGCAAGCTCAGAGTCAAGTTGCCCAGAAGGGTCAACAACAACAATCCAGACAAAAGAAGCCCAAAAGGCCTTAGAGCTCAACCAGCTCCACAGTCCCAGCCCCCTCAAGGGCTTTGACTCCTTCATAGAGGACTTAGCCTTCCTGCCTCTGAAAGGTCCAGAACCCCTAAACATTCCAGGCAGGTTATGTCATTTTGCCAACAGATGGCACCAAATAACAGCAGAAAACTGGACTCTATCCATTGTGGGAGAGGGGTACAAGCTTCATTTTCACAGTATGCCCCCTCCTAAAGTTGTAAGACAGTTCAATTCCCAAACCTCTACAGGCAATCTACTGGATCAAGATGTCTCAACAATTCTTGCTCAAGGAGCAATACAGGAGATGCCCATTCTTCAACAGGGTGCAGGGTTCTACTCCCCCTATTTTCTTATTCCAAAGAAAACAGGAGGACACAGGCCCATTCTAGACCTCAGAGAATTGAACAAATATCTGTTCCGAGAAAAGCTCAAAATGATTTCTCTGGGAACTCTTCTGCCATACCTTCAAAGTCAGGATTGGCTTTGTTCTCTAGATCCAAAGGATGCATATACTCACATTCTGATCCATCCAGATCACAGGAAATTCTTACGATTCCTTTTCAAGGGAAAACATTTCCAATACAGGGTCCTTCCCTTTGGTCTGGCTTCGGCACCAAGAGTATTCACGAAATGCATGGCAGTAGTAGCTGCATTTCTGCGAACCCTGGGGATATTCATCTTCCCTTACTTGGGCGACTGGCTCATTCGAGCCCCCACGGTTCCAGAAGCCAGCTCGGCACTGTCTCGCATAATGCGAATCCTTCAATACTTGGGATTGGTCATAAACCTCCCAAAATCCCAACTTGCTCCATCTCAGTCCCTAGAGTTCATAGGAGCTCGTCTAAATACCAGACAGTCAAGGGCTTTTCCCCCTCAACCCCTCTGTCTTTGTATAATGCAGCTAGCTTCTCAAGCAGTGGTGAAGTCCTACCTAACTGCTCGAGAACTACTACAACTATTGGGACATATGGCATCCACGGTTCATGTGGTTCCCTATGCTCGCCTTCATATGCGAGCAGCCCAGTGGACCCTATCTACACAGTGGACACAGGCCACAGGACGTCTGTCGGACAAGATATCAAACTCACGACGACTGATCTTATCCCTACAATGGTGACAATCACTGGAAAATCTTCTAGTGGGGTCTCCTTTCCAGCAACCCCTTTTCCAGGCCACCCTAACAACAGATGCATCACAGGTGGGATGGGGAGCACACCTGCATCATCTCTCTACCCAAGGTACCTGGACTCCACAGGAGGCTTGTCTTCACATAAACCTCCTGGAACTCAGAGCAATCTATCTAGCTCTTCGAGTATTCCATGCCCAGCTCAGCTACAAGACAGTCTTAGTCCAAACGGACAATCAAGTAGCTATGTTCTACGTGAACAAGCAGGGGAAACAGGCTCTCTGTCGTTATGCAACAAAGCTTTATGACTATGGGCCCTCGCCAGAGAGCATCAAATTCACCTTCTCGTGGTATATCTTCCAGGCATTCAAAACCTTTGGGCAGACAAACTCAGCCGAGTACTGCTGCCTCATGAATGGTCTCTCCACCTAGACCAGGTGGCAAAGATATTTCAGATCTGGGGAACCCCAGACATAGACCCATTTGTAAGTCCACTGAATGCCAAACTTCCCCGGTTCTCTTCCAGAATTCCGTCTCAAAATTGCCAGGCAAGGGACGCCTTCCTTCTTCACTGGGGTCACAACTTCCTCTATGCCTTCCCATCCATTCCCCTCATCCCCAACACACTCTTCAAGCTTCAGAGAGACAGAGGTCATATGATCCTCATAGCGCCATACGTGGAATCCCCTGCTTCTACATCTCTCTCAAGCTGCACCTCTGGAGTTAGACTATGCTCCAGATCTCCTCTCCCAAGAGAACGGGATGCTATGGCACCCGAATCTCCAGTCCCTGCATCTCAGGGCCTGGTTGCTGAAAGCTTAGACTTTCAGGACCTCAACCTTTCCCAACAGGTAAAGGATATCTTTCAATCTTCTAGAAAACCTGCCACTAGACGCTCTTACGCCTTCAAGTGGAAACGTTTTACTATATGGTGTTCACAGAAAGGGTTAAACCCCCTTATGATACCTTTGGAATCGATACTAGAGTATCTACTTCATTTACCCAATTTTGGTCTAAAGACCAATTCAGTAAGAGTCCATCTTAGTGCAATTGCAGCTTCCTATAAGCCTCTAAATGGACAACCAATTTCCTCTCATCCACTCATATCAAGATTTATGAGAGGTCTTCTATTAACAAAGCCTCCCATCAGGCCACCACCGGTGGCATGGTATTTAAACCTAGTTCTCGGGCAGCTCATGAAACCGCTTTTTGAACCTTTAGCCACTACAACCCTAAAGCGTTTGTCCTGGAAGGTCATCTTCCTGATTGCAATCACCTCTGCACGTCGCATTAGTGAATTGCAAGCTTTAGTGGCTGATCCTCCTTATACTAGGTTTCACCATGATAAGGTTGTTCTCAGAACTCATCCACACTTTATGCCAAAGGTGGTTTTGCCTTTTCATTTAAATCAATCAATTTATCTGCCTGTATACTTTCCGAGGTCTCATGCCTCTAATGCAGAAAAGAACCTTCATACTTTGGATTGTAAAATAGCCTTAGCTTTTTACCTACAAAGAACACAGCAACATAGAAAGTCTTCTCAACTTTTTATTGCTTTTGATTCTAGTCATTTGGGACTTCCAGTCTCCAAGAGAACTCTATCCAAATGGATTGCACAATGCATATCCTTTGCTTATGAGAGTAAGAGTCTTCCTCTTCAAGGCCATGTCACAACTCACAATGTGAGAGCCATGGCAGCCTCTATGGCTAACCTTCACTCTGTGTCTATTGATGACATTTGTCAAGCAGGCACCTGGGCTTCAGCACACACCTCTAAAGCCCACTACTGCTTAGATAAAGCCTCCCGTTGGGATGCCTTCTTTGGCCAAGCTGTTCTTCAAAATCTCTTTCAGACTTAATTCAACTCCTACCCATCAACCCTGGTGGGATGCCAGAGATCCATGGGAGGAAGCATGGACCACCTTACTATAGGTGGCAGCTTCCTAGGGCTATCTCCCTGGCATCTTGAGCTAGGGAGTCCATATGTGAAAACTACATTCCTGCTTGTTCCTGGAGATAGTGTAGTTACTCACCTATAACAGCTGATCTCCGGGAACAGCAGGAATTTAGTTTTCACAACCCACCCACCTCCCCTAGGAGTTGTCTCTCTATCTCTTTGTCTCTTTCCTCTCTCCTTCTATCCTTTCACTCAGCTACAAACTTAACTGAAGAGGGACAGTTGGAAAGGTGGGAAGGCAGCATGCATGTGCTGAGGGATGCTCCCAAAAGCGTTCCTATTGGATGCTGCGGAGCATTCCCACGCAGGCTCCGTCGATACCGACGATACCATATGTGAAGACTAAATTCCTGCTGTTCCTGGAGATCACCTGTTACAGGTGAGTAACTGCGCTTTCCCCATACTGTGTAAAATATAAAGGCAGCACAAAGTCCAATCACTAAAATTATACTAAAATTATTTTTTCCACCTTTGTTGTCTGATCATTTTATTCTCTGATCATGCTGGTCCCTATCTGAGGCTTCTGCTTTCCTGTCTTCTCCTAGCTCTCTTTCTATGATCTATGGTCTATGGTCCATCTGCCATTTCTTATCTCTTCTTTTGTTTTCTTTACTTCCTTCCATCAGCCTATTTCTAGTCCCAGTAACCCTCCCCAGTATCAGCCCCCTTGCTAGTCTTCCCCTCCTAGTACTTTCCAATGTCAACCGCCTTGCATTCCCAGGAGTGCCTCTGGTGTCCATTCCCTTCCAGTCCCCCTCCTTCCCCACTGTCCAGCCCCCTCTAGTCCAAATACCATCGCAGGTTTCAGCTCACTTCCACTCTCAGTCCCGCCCCCCCCCTTTAGCTCCCTTCCAGTCACCCTATCTATCTATTTATTGATTAATTAATTAATTTTTATTTATTTAACAGGTCTTTTATACCGCTTTATCATTCCAATCAAAGCGGTTTACATTGTAACTTAAACTTGGCAATGTACATTAAACAGGGACATTGATAACTTGGAAATGCCTCATTTACACTCAGCATCGGCGGGCTCAACTTTAACAGAGGCGCGAGAAAGAAGAGAAACACTCTCCCTTTTCGCAGCTCTGCAAAGCTGAGCCGGGGTGTCTATAAAGCAATGGAGAGCTCTTCTAGGGCAGCGGGGGTGGGGGGGAAGAGCTGTGGGCTGCTGATTCTGCCACTGCCGAGAAGCAGCAGCGCAGCTTGTCAGTTCTTATCATTTAAATTTTGAAGGCTGAGTGAGGTTGCCTTTTTGGGGGCATTTTTTGCCACCCACAAAAGGTTGCTGCCTGAGGCCACCGCCTCACCCGGCCTCATTATAGAGCCACCCTGTACATCAGGGATTCCCAAACCTGTCCTGGGGCTCCCACAGCCAGGTGGCTGTTTAGGACAACCACCATGAATATGCGTGAGATGAATTTGCAAGAATTAGAAGTCCAATATATGCTTATTTTATCTCGCACATATTCCTAGTGATCGTCCTGAAAACTTGATTGGATGAGGGTTTGGGAACACTTCATGGCAATAAACACTTTTGCCTCACAGTGTGTACTGGAGCATGCTGATGTGATAGCAGTCTGTCAAAAATCACACAACATGACATCAACAGTGAGAAAAACTGTTGTTGAGTTATTGCTGACTCCTGGCAAGGGTGTAACTGGAAGTAGACTGCCAGGCCTTTCTTCCAAACAGTAAGTCTACAAAATCTGGAATTCCAAGGTGGTCTCCCATCCAAGTACTAGCCAGGCCCACCCTGCTGAGCTTCTGAGATCAGCCAAGATCAAGCTCATTCAAGGAGGCAAAGCTGTAGCGACAGCAACAGTAAAGCTCTGGAAACAGCAAACCTGAACAATCAAACCAAAATGTACAAAGAATGTGTGTGTGTGTGAACAGCAAATCACAAATAAAGCTAATAGGCATCAGTTAAGATGAGAATTAACTTAGCTCTTTTTCTTAGCTGTATTCTCACGCTATCATTCCACAGCAGAAATTAAGTGCTATGAGCAACTAAAAAAAAAAAACATGCCAGAATTTAGTGTATTCTTCTTCCAGTGAGAACAATTAAAAATTCATAATTATTGTATTCATAGTATTATTTCCATAGTCAGCTCTATTCACACAATGTCAATGATTCATTGCTTTTCAGTGCCAACCAATTTGTGTTTTTTTCTTTAACCTTGATCTTGGAAGAAAATGTGTACATCTCCTATAAAGTCTATGCCCTTCTTTTGTGATGTTACCTGATATCTGTTGGTTATATCCAGGTGATGCTAACCTAGGTTTCTGATTATGAACAGCACAGCACTATTATTAATCATAACTTGTGAGAAAGGGAAGGTAGAAAAAATATGTTTTGTTTCCTTTTGTCTTCCTAAATTGATCACTATATCAATGCTTTGTGACTCTATTGCTTTTACTACTTTGAGATCACTGACTAGCCCATGTGCTGGGTGTCTTCCTCCCCCTTCTAGATACCACATCCTATGTTACCACTGGCTTATAAATAATCTAATGTTGTGATGCTATATAATTGTTTCTGTTCATAATTTGAGTTCTTTTCACACTTTTAATTTTAGACTTTTATAAACCACTTTCTTTGCTTGCAATAAAAAATGAAATAAGCCATAAACCATATAATAAAGCAGTAGGAAGTCTTCAGCCAATCAAACAGCTTGACTCACTGACACACACCAACCCAGCTTTGTACTGTCAGTTCTCAGAAAGGAACAACATTGGGTCATCCATAGCATAGTGTCTGGTGGATCCTTCCCCTTCCTCATTCTATAAATTTACAATTCATGAATGCTAAATTATACAAAAAATATACTTTTGGAGTTAGTCCCATATATCACTTTTGACAAGTTTTACTTTCCAGAACCACTCACGCTGCCTTCTAATTCTCTTTGCGGAAGGGGTGGAGAGATCCCACGTGACACATGAGGGAGTAAGACGTGTCTTGCTCGCTCCGGGGCTACCCCACGCTATAAACAGCCTGAGCAAAAGGAAGTGGAGGAGTGAGTTCCAGTACTGGCGAATCTAACGAGGTAATCCAAAAAAACAAAGCAAAAAGATGCCCCTGTTACCAAAACGGGACAAGGAGAAGCTGACCAAGGCGGGGCCTGCCGCAGCGGCGGCCTTACAACCGTGCTCTCCAGGGGCAGAAAGCGCTGATTCGGCGACAGAGGAGGTAGCACGAGAGGTGGTAAAGCTGCTGGATCCAAAATTCGATTGAATCCTGATGAAACTGGAGGACATGGGAGAAGCGATGGCGGAGGTAGGCCATCGAGTTGAGGAGTTGGAGCATCATGTGTCGGTGCTGGAAGATGCGGAGGGGCGGACAATGAGAGAGGCCATGGCGCACCACGTGCAGATAGAGGCCCTCCTAGCCAAAGCGGACGACCTGGAGGAACAGATCGTGAAGAAATAACATGAGACTTGTGGGGATTCCGGAGACAACCACGGACTTGATGCTGGTGCCCCTAATTGAGCAGTGGCTCCCTAGCAAACTGGGACTGAATGCGCTGGTAGGAGAGTTAAAGGTGGAACGTGCACATCGCTTGGGGGCCAAAACGGAGTCGCGTCAGAGGCCTCGGGTGGTTATTGCTAGAATACTGAATTTTCAGCACAAAATTCAGCTACTACAGGCCTTTCGCAAGAAGAGGGACTTAGTGTTGGACAATCAAAAGATCTTGTTGTTCCAAAACTATTCAGCAGCGGTAGCAGTAAAAAGGAAGGAATTTTCAACGGTCTGCGCAGAATTGTTTCAGCGGAAGATGCGCTTCACGTTGGCATACCCGGCTACACTGCGTGTTTCAGACAAGGGAAAGAACTATTCATTTACCAACGCGGCGGAGGCCAGACGATTCGTGGAGAGCCGGGAGAAAGATAAAACGGGAGAGGGAATGGAGGCATCGGACGGTAATAGATGATGGAACTGAGTCATTCTGGCTGGAGTAATGAGAAGTCAAGCTCAGGCATGGAAAGAGGACTTTGCTGTGTAATACTGATGGTAGTCATGTAAGAGTTATATAATTGTTCTAGTTAATGTGTGGGGACTTTGCTGGGCTCATGAGAAGTGCAGAAAGTTGTAGGGTAGCCCTGAAGTGTCTAACTGGGGATTGGGCCTCGGCACTGAGGGGCTGAGGATAGAGAATGGAATTCTTACTGGGGGGTGGGGAAGGGGGAGGAAGGAGGGGGAGAGGGAGGGGTGGAGTTGGGGGGAGGGGGTGGGGGAAGGGGGGAGGGAGGGGGAATCTACTAGTGAGCCTTTTGGAAGAGAGGTTGTGGAATTGTCTAACAGTTTACCGGTGGCTCCGGGAGATGATGCAATGAAAGGAAAATATGAGTTGCAGTACTTAGCAGAGAGGCAACCAGAGGGGGGCTGGGAGTTCAGGCTGGGGAACTCCGGGCGACCTTTGCATAAAAAGAAACAGAATGTATGGGTAGAATCTTGGAGTGAGGAGAGCTGAGATCTGACTTACGTATAGTGACGTGGAATGTGGGTGGGATACGGACCCCGGTGAAGCACATGAAAATATTACAAGCGCTGAAACGGGAGAAAGTCCATCTTGTCCTCTTACAAGAAACACATTTGAGTGCAAAAGAACATGAGAAGTTAAAGAGAGACTGGGTGGGTCATGTGTCAGCAACTGCATCTGGGGGAAGGAAAGGCGGGGTTGCGATCCTGGTGCAGAAAGGCCTTCAGGTGGAAATTGTGAAGGAAGAAATGGATGTACAGGGGCAGTTCTTATTTATACACCTCAGGATACAGGGGGAGGAGCTGTTTATAGGCAATATTTATGCCCCGAATGTCTATAGTCATCAGTTTTTCAAGAACATAGCACAGAGAGTGGTGAGCGCTCCCAGTGTGCCTGTAATATTGGCAGGAGATTTCAACTGTCCACACGACCCTGAGCTGGATAGATCACGGGCCCCGGCGGGAGGGGGTTGGAATAGGAAAGGAGTAGGGTACCTTTGTAGAGTGGGAGGACTGGTTGATGGGTGGAGAATATTGCATGAGGGAGAGAAAGACTACACACATCTGTCAAGAGCACATCAGACGTGGTCCATGATTGATTATATATTGGTGTCTCGGGAGACCTTTTGGAAAGTCATGAGGGTGGAGATTAAGCCAATTGTGGTATCGGACCATGCGATGGTATTGTTGGATTGGCAGGGAAGTAGAGGGGTATGGGGTAAGTGGTCCTTCCCAAGATACTTATGGAAAAATGAGGAATTTCGGGAATACTTGGCGAAGCATTGTTAGGAGTATGTCGCAATGAATGAACCCCAAGCCAGCAGCGTAGCAGTCCTATGGGAAGCCGGGAAGGCAGTGATGCGGGGCCACATTATTGCGTATGTGGCTCGTGAAAGGCGGAAATTAAATGAGAATATTATAAGAGGGGCACAGGAGCTTCAAACCTATAAAAGATTAACATTGAGGAGGCAGGATCCGGGCAGTTTGAAGGTCTATCTTGAGATGCAACAGCGTCTTAACCATCTGCTCCGGGAAAGAGCAGTGTTCTCTATGCAATATTATAGACATCAGTTCTTTCGATATGGTGACCGTATGGGGAAACTTTTGGCCCGGCTAGTGAGGGACTGGGGTGGGAATAAGGTGATAGCAGTAGTTAGGGATACTGATGGGGTGAAATATCAGGAGACTCATCAAATTTTGCAAGTTTTTAGGAAATTCTATCAGGAGCTGTACACTCCAGAGATGGAGGATGGAGCAAAAGCAAGGTCCTTTCTAGATACGGTTCAACTCCCGGGTCTGACAGACCAAGAACGGGAGGAAGTGAACAGGCCAATCTCAGGGAGCGAAATTCAGCAGGTCATAAAAAGGGGTGTACCCAATAAAGCCCCAGGACCCGATGGATATGGGACAGAGTTTTATAAGATGCTGGAGCTTAAGGTGACACCCACCTTGAGTGCAGTGTATGATGAAGTGTTAGGGACTGGTAGGTTCCCGAGAGAAATGAGGACTGCAGCCATTACGGCTATCCCCAAGCCGGGTAAGAACCCGGAAGAACCCGCATCGTACAGGCCAATCTCCCTAATCAACTATGATATGAAATTGCTGGCGTCGGTGTTAGCTGCAAGGATTCAAAATATCCTCCCGAGACTCATAGGATCTCATCAATCTGGGTTCATTAAAGGCAGGGAGGCTATACTAAATATTAGCAAAATCTTGCTGAGCATGGACCTGTGCAGGTTGCAGGAGACCCCCTTAATTTTGGTGAGCCTGGATGCTGAAAAGGCTTTTGATAGGGTCTCATGGGTGTACATTTTTGAGGCGTTGAAGAGGTTTGGGTTTGATGGAGCCTACTTACAATGGGTACAGGCGTTGTATACGGAACCGATGGCTAGCATTTCCATGGGGGGGCGAGTATTCGCAACCTTTTATACTGCAGAGGGGGACCCGGCAAGGCTGTCCCCTCTCTCCCCTTTTGTTCGTCCTTCAGTTAGAACCTCTCTTGGTGTCTCTCAGAGGGATGGAGGAGATAAAGGGGGTGGAGTGGCAGGGCGGAGGCATTAAGGTTAGCACCTTTGTGGATGATATGTTGCTATGTCTGTGAGAACCACAAGGGTCATTGGCGGCGGCGTTACATCGGATTGAAGAATTTGGGACTTTTTCAGGGCTCCGCATAAATAAGTCTAAGTCCCTGGTCCTGGATGTAGGGGGCCGCATTAGATCGCAGTGGAAGGGGGACTTCCCACTAATTTGGGCGGAGGGACAGATACGGTATTTAGGAATTCAAATTCCTGAGCAATTGACTCATCTTTATAGGGTCAATGTCCACCCGCTGTTGGCTGCAACAATCGCATGCCTAAAGAAGTGGCGGGATCTCCCGATCTCCCTCATGGGCAGGGTAGCCCTATTTAAGATGGTAGAGCTCCCAAGGTGGATATACTTATTGAGACAGATCCCCGTTTGGTTGTTAAAAAAAGGATTTACTAGTGTTGCAGAGACATATAAACGAGTTCCTCTGGAGGGACAAGAAGCCGCGAATTGCTTTTTCAGTGTTGACGAGACCCCGAGAGGAGGGGGGTTTTGGATTGGTCCCACTCAGAGCATATAATCTCGCCTATTTGGCTAGATTGTTGCGAGATTTGATATTGGGAACAGGAAATACTATCCCACTAAGTCTGGTAGGCCAGATGGTAAGGCCAGCACATCGGGCATATTATTTGCACAAGCCAATGGGAGAGGTTGCTCCTGCTTGGAAGGCTTCAGTATACTTGCAGGTACTGCATCAAGCCTGGAGAGCTCTTTGTCGATATAGAAAGCGGGGCTGGAGACAGACAGACTGCCTCCCCTTATCCGGAAACGTAGAGTTTTCACCGGGCATGTGGGGGACGGTGGGGAAAGAATGGACAAGGCAGGGTGTTGAGTATGTGGGACATTTGCAAATGGAAACGGGATCTGAACTTGACTCCTTCCTGGAGCTGAGGAGGAGATTTAATCTGGCCCCGAATCAATTCTACTTTTATCTGCAGGTGAGGCATTATATCCAGAAACTGCAGAAGGATTCCACGGGAATAATTGATGCAGGGGGGATGCTGGACCTGTGGGTCAAATTAGAAGGGAAATTAACAGTGTCAAGGCTGAGGGAGGAGATTGACTTGGAGGGGGACGTGAACCCATTGGAAAGCCTTGCTCGGAGATGGCAACAGGACCAGTTGCCTGGGGTAACGGTGAAGAAATTGCAGCAAGCATTTCAGGCAGCAAAATCGGTATCGGAATCGGTAAGATTACAGGAACTTCAATATAAAATTCTATGGAGGGCGTATGTTCATGATGTCTGGGCGGCCCGGGCAGGGATGGCCCAGACAGATGCGTATAGGCTGTGCAGGGAGGAGAAGGGGACGTTATCGCACAGGTTTTGGTTCTGTTCTCGGATACGACCCTTCTGGAAAGCAGTTTGGTTGAGGATGGGAGGAGAGAAACTGGGTTGGGAAGCTCCTTCGACAGAATGGGGTTTGCCGAGTGTGCCGGGAGGGGGTGTCCCAGTACAAAGTTCTCATAGTATGCTCTGTGTTAGGGGATTTATGATAGCAAAGTTATGTATACTCAGACAGTGGATGTCTAGTGATCCTCCAGAGATTAAAGGGTGGGAAAGATCTATGAACGAATTGAAGGATATGGAGAACCGGACGGCCCGGCTATTGGGAGTGAAGAGAGTGGAGTGGTGTAGGAAAGTGTGGGCCCCCTTTGAGGTATAGTAATGGGTTGAGGTACGGGAATAGCGTTCGTTATAGGACGCGTATTCTGGAGCATGGCTGGTAGTTCGAATCCATAGCCTAGATGGGAGTGGGAGTTGGTAAGGGTTGGGTAGTGGGCGGGGAGGGGGGAGGGGAGGTATAGGAATGGATACAGGGTGGAGGGGGTCAGTATGGGAGGGTGGTAGATGCTTTGTCCTGGGGATGCGTAAGAGCAACCGCTCCTTGGAGTACAGAGCATCTAGGGGTAATGATAGAGCTGATCAAATGGGTGGAGGGGTTGCGCCCTATGTTAGAGAGGGCATTGAGTCAGAAAGGATTAAAGTTTTGCAGGAAACAAAATTTGTTGTAGAATCTCTATGGATTGAAATTCCATGTAAAAAGGGAAAGGCGATGGCAGTGGGGGTGTACTATCGACCACCAGGCCAGAATGAACAAATGGATGATGAAATGCTCAAAGAAATCAAGGAAGCTAACAAAAGTTACAGCGCAGTAATAATAATGGGTGATTTCAATTACCCCGGTATCGACTGGATAAGTGTCACGGCAGGACATGCTAGGGAGATAAAGTTCCTAGATGACAAATGACTGCTTCTTGGAGCAGCTGGTTCATGAACCGACCAGAGGGGAAGCCATATTAGACCTAGTCCTTAGTGGAACACCAGATCTAGTGCAAGAGATAAGGGTGTTGGGGCCACTTGGCAATAGTGATCATAGCATGATCGCCTTAGATTTAATTAGTGGAGGAGAGATAGTACGGAAATCCACAGTACTACCTTTTAACTTTCGAAAGGGAGACTATGATAAAATGAGGAAAATAGTTTAAAAAAAACTAAAAGGAGCAGTTGCAAAGGTTAAAGACATCAAGCTTGGGTGTTGTTGAAAAATACTATCTTGGCAGCCCAGACCAGCTGTATTCCACGCTTTAAGAAAAGTGGAAGGAAGTCCAAAAAACTGCCAGCATGGTTTAAAGGTGAGGTCAGAGAGGATGTTGTTGCCAAAAAAGCATCTTTCAGAAAATGGAAAAAAGAGCCAAACAACGAAACCTGGAAATGGCACAGGCACTGGCAAATCAAATGCAAGGCATTGATAAGGCAGGCAAAGAGAGAATTTGAGAAGAAGCTTGCTGTGGAAGCAAAAACACGAAAAAGATTTTTTCAAGTACATTCGCAGCAAAAAACCTGTGAGAGAGTCAGTTGGTCCATTAGATGATAGAGGAGTTAAAGGGGCACTAAGAGGCAACAAGGCGATAGCGGAGAGACTGAATGGATTCTTTGCTTCAGTCTTTACTGAGGAAGATGTTACCCATGACTGAAGTGGTATTTAAAGGTGCGGAAGAATTGAAGGAAATATTGATACATCGGGAAGATGTATTACAACTATTAAATAAACTGAACAGTAGCAAATCACCTGGGCCGGATGATATACATCCCAGGGTGTTGAAAGAACTGAAATATGAGATTGCAGACCTGCTATTAGTAATCTGTGAACTATCATTAAAATCATCTCTAATACCTGAACATTGGAGGATCGCCAATGTAACACCAATTTTTAAAAAGGGTTCCAGGGGTGATCCGGGAAACTACAGACCGGTGAGCCTCACGTCAGTACCCGGAAAAATGGTAGAAACTATCATAAAGAATAAAATTACTCAGCATGTAGATAGTCATGGCCTAATGGGAGACAGCCAACATGGCTTTAAACAAGGAAGATCTTGTCTTACTAATCTGTTATGTTTTTTTGAAAGTGTGAATAAACAGGGGGACAAAGGTGAGTCGGTTGATATAGTGTATCTGGACTTTCAGAAAGCCTTTGACAAGGTCCCTCATCAGAGACTTTTGGCAAAACTAAAGAGTCATGGGATAGGAGGCAGTGTACTATGTGGATCAAGAACTGGTTAAGAGATAGAAAGCAGAGGGTTGGGGTAAATGGGCAATTTTCCCAATGGAGAAAGGTGAATAGTGGTGTACCCCAGGGATCTGTGCTGGGTCCGCTGCTTTTTGACATATTCATAAATCACCTGGAAAGTGGAATAACGAATGAGGTTATCAAATTTTCAGATGACACAAAACTATTTAAAGTTGTTAAAGAACAAGAGGATTGTGGAAAATTGCAAGAGGATCTTGATAAATTAGAAGACTGGGCATCAAAATGGCAGATGAAATTTAATGTGGACAAGTGCAAAGTTATGCACCTAGGGAAGAACAACCCAAACTATGGTTACACGATGCAAGGTTCCACATTAGGAACCACCACCCAGGATAAAGATTTAGGCGTCATTGTGGATAACATGTTAAAACCCTCGGCCCAGTGTGCAGCAGCAGCCAAGAGAGCAAATAGAATGCTAGGTATCATAAGGAAAGGAATGGAAAATAAAACAAAAGATATTATAATGCCTCTATATCGTTCCATGGTGAGACCGCACCTTGAATATTGTGTGCAATTCTGGTCGCCGTATCTTAAAAAGGATATAGAGTTATTAGAAAAGGTTCAGAGAAGAGCCACCAAAATGGTAAAGGGGATGGAAGGATCAGGGGCGGCCCAAGGGGGGTGCGGGGCCATGTGCGGAGACTCGGTGCGGGGCCTCATTTGCATAAGTGGCCTTATTTGCATAAATATTTGCATAATGTTACCATACACTAACTTTTAGTAAACATGTCTCTTAATGAGTGTATGGATAAAGAAAGACTAAAAGATTTCTACATTACTATAATCCAGTGCCAACCGCCAGGCACATTAGGAACTACTACAAACGCTGCCCATTTAGAACCCATAGCAAACCCGCTGTATCCTGACAGCATTACCAGGACTCACAAAGCACCAGTCCCTACCTATCAAAAGGAAACACTGCAAATATTAAACCAGTACATTTCAGAGAATACTGGGGAAAGAGAACAAGTGGCAATGTCAAATAGGAATTACATAAACAGAATACCTCAGCTCAGTTACACATGCAGAACATAGACCATCACCAAACAAGGAATCGCAATTTAGAAACAGGAAGGCAATAATTTAAACTGGGAACCCCAAAAGCCAAACTTGGAATGTACAACAACACTGTAGAAATAAAACTATAAATCAATTTCCTCTTGTACCAAACAAAGCGCAGACGTTAATGATGCACATTTCCCAGAACTTTCATATTCCAGTTAATAAATTCAAAATAAAGAGATATATTTCTACCTTTTGTGCATTTTTTTTCAGTTGCAATTGCTCCAGCCACTTTCTTCTGGTTTCTTCATGTTTTCTGCTAACTCTCCATCGTCTGCTGTCCATTTGTCCTTTCTTCTCTCTTCTAGTTTTCTTTCCATCCTCTCTCTCTACATCTGCTTTAACATACTAATCTTTATCCTTTTGCTCTTTCCTCATTCTTATTTCATCCACACAAATTTTACCCCTCCATCCTCAATCCCCACTTACTCTCCCAATACCCGGCCAATTGTAGATTTTTCATCCCTCCCACACAAAATATTTTTCCCCTCTCCATTTTACTCTCCCAGCCCCATCCCATTCTAATCCTCCCCCAACATCAGCTCCCTTCTAGTTCCAGTCTCACCCAGCATCCATTCCCTTCTAGTCCCTGCATCAGCCCATTTCCAGTCCTAGCCCCCCATCAACCCATTTCCAGTCCTAGCTCCCCCATCCATTTTCAGTCTGAGTCCCTTCATCAGCTCATTTCCAATCCTAGCCCCCCATCAGCCCATTTCTAGTCATTTCCTAGCCCCACCATCAGCCCATGTCAAATCCTAGCTCCCCTCCACTCAGCCCAATTCCAGTCCAAGCCCCCCCATGAGCCTACTTCCAGTTCTAGCCCCTCCATGAGTCCATTTCAATTCAAGCCCCCACCACAGCCCATTTCCAATCTTAGCTCCCCCCAACAGCCCATTTCCAGTCCTATCCTAGCTGCTCCATCAGCCCATTTTCAGTTCTAGCTCCCTTCCCTCACAGCCCATTTCCATTCCAAGCTCCCTCCCCATCAGCTATTTGCAGTTCAAGCCTCCCCGTCCACTCAGTCCATTTCCAGTCATAGCAATCCCCCAACCCATTACCAGTCCTAGCCCCCCATCAACCCATTTTCAGTTTAAGCCCCCCCCTATAACCCATTACCAGTCCTAACCCCCCATCAGCCCACTTCCAGTCTTAACCCCATCAGCCCATTTCCAGTCAGACCCCATAGCCCATTGCCAATCCTAACCCCCCACCCATCAGCCCACAGCCCATTACTAGTCCTAACCACATCAGCCCACCTCAAGTCCTAACCCCTCCCCATCAGCCCTTTTCCTGTCCTAGCGCCCCCATAGCCCATTAGCAGTCCTAACCCCCCCCCATAGCCCATTAGCAATCCTAACCCCCATCACCCTATTTCCAGACAGCCCCCATCAGCCCACAGCCCATTACCAGTCTTAACCCCCCCCAGCCCATTTCCAGTCCTAACCCCCCATCACCCCATTTCCAGTCAGCCTCCATCAACCCCCAGCCCATTAGCAGTCTTAACCCCCCCCAGCCCATTTCCAGTCCTAACCCCTCCCCAGCCCATTTCCAGTCAGCCTCCATCAGCCCCAGCCCATTTCCAGTCCTAACCCCCCCTCCAGCCCATTTCCAGTCAGCCTCCATCAGTCCCAGCCCATTTCCAGTCCTAACCCCCCTTGCACATTTCCAGTCCTAACCCCCCCCCCTTGCACATTTCCAGTCCTAACCCCCCCCTTGCACATTTCCAGTCCTAACCCCCCCCTTGCACATTTCCAGTCCTAACCCCCCCCCCTTGCACATTTCCAGTCCTAACCCCCCATCACCCCTTGCACATTTCCAGACAGCCTCCATCAGCCCCCCCCCCCTTCCCTTCCGGCAAATTTAAAAACAAACACCGGGCTCTAGCGGCGGCCGCGGCAGGGTCCGTCGCGGCAGCGGCAGAATGGCGTGTCCCGCGGGGCCCCTCTCCACGTCGAGCCCTCTGCAAGGGCTTACAGATTCGCGAAGGCTGAGTGCTCCCTCGCGTCTCTGTAAAGCCCGCCGGGGCTATTGGGAAATCACCCATCAGACCCTCGCGTCTACAGGGGCTTATGGGAAATTTCCCATTAGCCCCTGCGGGCTTTACAGAGACGCGAGGGAGCACAACTCTCCCTTCGCGAATCTGAAAGCCCTTGCAGAGGGCTCGAAGAGGAGAAGGGGCCCCGCGGGACACGCCATTCTGCCGCTGCTGCGACGGACGCGGCAGCGGCAGCAGCTAGAGCCAGGTTTTTGTTTTTAAATGTAATAAAAAAAAAGCAGAATGTTCTTTGCGCGGGGCCCCCTGAAACGCGGGGCCCTGTGCAAAAAACATTCTTGCTCAATGGACGGGCCGGCCCTGGGAAGGATACTCCTATGAAGAAAGGCTAAAAAGGTTAGGGCTCTTTAACCTGGAAAAGAGACGGCTGAGGGGAGATATGATAGAAGTCTATAAATTAATGAACGGAGTGGAACGGGTAAACGTAGATCGATTGTTTACGTTATCAGAATATAGAAAGACTAGGGGTCATGCAATGAAGCTACAGGGTAAACTATTTAAGACTAATAAAAGAAAATATTTTTTTACTCAACGTGTAATCAAACTCTGGAATTTGTTACCGGAGGATGTAGTAAAGGCTGTTAGTATAGCTGGGTTTAAAAAAGGTTTGGACAAGTTCCTAGAGGAAAGGTCCATAAACCATTATTAAGAAGGGACCCAGGATATCAATGCTTGACCCAGTACAAGCATTGTGGAACCTGTGTCTTTTGGGGAAACTGCTAGGTATGTATGACCTTGATTGGCCACTGTTGGAAACAGGATACTGGGCTTGATGGACCTTGGTCTGACCCAGTATGGCATATCTTATGTTCTTATGGGGTGGGTGGGTTGAGGGGTGAGCTTGGAGGACAGTAGGGTTAAAAGTTATAGGAATTCGCAATGGAGTCACATAGTGAACTGAATGCTGATATATGAGGAGTTCGCTCTTCCCAAGCTTGGGTGTATGTGTAGCAACATTTCGTCCTTGTGCATAGTTAATGGGGGTTAGCCTGGAATAGTGAGGTATTTCACCAACACAGGAACAAATAGATGAAAGTGTCTTTATAGATGGATAGTGCACTAGCATGATGTGGAATGGGGTAGGGTCGAGGGGTATTAATTCAGGGAGTGATTATTTGAAGTTGATAAGTATCTGAGATGTGGAACACCCTCGACTCCCGGAGGGGGGGGGGGAGGGTAAGACACAAGACATCTCTAGAGCGTTATTGTTTGTATTTGATTGATGTTATACTCTGTATTTGTATTACTGTATTACTGTACTACTGTATTGGCAGTATCAGTTGGCTGTTTTAGCTCAATAACAACAATAAAAATGATTTACACTAATTCTCTTTGGGTATGTACACATTATGACACTCTTATGTAGTAACAGGAGCAGTCAGATAAGGGTTAGTGGGGTTTTGTTTTCTAATTGTAAACCACAATTTTTTCTCCAACTGTGAACTTATGGCACTGAATTTGGGTTAATTTGCAAATTTTCAAAGTGACCTGTTTAATTGTTCTTTATTGTCAGTGCAATGCAGATGGAATGCAAAATATAATCCTTACTAAAAGTCATAGCATAAATCGACTATAACATAGAAACATAGAAACATGATGACAGAAAAAGACCACATGGCCTATCTAGTCTGTCCTTCCATAACAACTACAACAGTCCACTTTTTACCTTTAGAGATCCTCTGTGTTGGTCCCATGCTTTTTTGAATTCAGTTACTGTCCTCATCTCTACCACCTCCACTGGGAGACTATTCCATGGATCCACTACTCTTTCTGTAAATAAATATTTCCGCATATCACTCCTGAATCTATCTCCCTTCACCCTCATCCCATGTCCCCTCGTAGCAGAACTTGCTTTCAATTGAAAGAGGCTCTCTCCCTGAACATTTATGCCACGGAGGTATTTAAACATCTCAATCATATCACCTCTATCCCGCCTTTCCTCTAAGGTGTACATATTAAGATCCTTAAGTCTGTCCTCATATGCTTTATAATGAAGCCCATTAATCATTTTAGTAGCCACCCTCTGCACCGACTCCATCCTGTTCACATCCTTTTGAAGGTGCGGTCTCCAGAATTGCACACCATACTCCAAATGAGGTCGCACCGAAGACTTATACAGAGGCATTATCACCTCCTTTTTTCTGCTAGCCATTCCAGAAGTAGATAGCCTTCCATTGCCTCAGAAGAAAGGCTTGGTAAAGTGATTTGCCTAAGGCTACAGGGAGTGGCAATAGTAACTGAACGTTGGTTTTTTGGTTACCAAACCAGTGCTCTAACCATCGTTACCATTGCCACTCCCTGTAGCCTTAGGGAAATCACTTAACCCTCCATTGCCTCAGAAGAAAGGCCTGGTAATCTACTTCTGGTCACACTGCCAAGAAAACCCAGGAGCCTGTGGGGTCATCAGGAGCCAGCATTGACTCGAAGGCACAAATTGCATTTTTTGCAAACCACATTGGACAGTTATGAAACTGGATTGTGGTATTTAAGAAATAAATGAAATGTATGACATTATAGTTGGATGATTTATGCTATGACTTTTGCATTCCATCTGCATTGCACTGACAATAAAGAACAATTAAACAGGTCACTTTGGAAATTTGCAAAATTAACCAAAATTCAGTGTCATAAATTAACAGCCGGAAAAAAAATTGTTTTCCATATGAAAGTCTCAGAAATTTAGCTTGAAGTGTGAATGAACATCTGTTTGCTACTTATCTTTGCTCAAATCCTTCAGGCGCCTACTTGAGGGGAGAGGGGAGAAGGGAGAAGGGAGTGGAGGGGGATGTGTGTGTGTAGCACTCAGAATCAAGCCCTTCCAGGGATTTGCTTGGTTTTTTTGTGCTGGCCTGATCAGAGTTAATTCCTCAGTTAAAGAGCTGGAAAACTATTTCTTCATGGACCTTATTTATAGGTGATGTCACTGATGGAGCCCTAAAGCTGTATAATATGAAAATCCGATGTAAATAGTTACCCCAAGTTAACCAAGTTTTATTTCCTGTTTCCTGTAAGCACAGTTCATTATATGCAACGTGTATGTTTTATGTTTTATGTAAACTGCACTGATGTCAAATAGCACGGTATAAAAGAAATGTAAATAAATAAATAAATGTAAATACAAGGGAAATCTCTCCCAGCTTCTTCTAGAAGCTCTTCAATAGGTCCCTGCATGCATGAGGGCACTTCCTGCCTTTTTTTGCCAGGCCTCATCTCTTCAGTCTCATCTTTCTGTAAAGCCCACTAGATATACAAGTCCCACAAAGAGCAAAAGTTTTTGTTGCTAGCTTACTGCTGTTTTTTTCTTCAGATCTTTTTATTAGTACTAGCACTGCCTCCTGCCGCTGTTGCATGTGTCTTCCCTGTATTTTCTCTCTTGTATAGGCCAATACAGAAAGCTGGTGCTAGACACGCACTGAATCGACTTTCTACACACCTGACAATGCATACCTTTTAACGTGCGATGCAGCAAGGATAGGGTATGTAAGTGAACAATGTGGTAACCATGCGCATGCAAATGAGCCACCGCAACGTTAAACTGGGAGAGCAAGTCAAACATATGCGCACAAGATGTCACCGCTAGTTTGGCTTGCTCTCCCAGAGAAACAGGCACCGCATGGCTAATTTGCATATCAGCCCCAACTGTATTTTGATGGAGATGATCGCAGCATCGGGAAAAGCCCCTGATGCCATGAAAATACTGTCAGGGGCCAGTGCCCCAACAGAAAGTGACTACCTGGTGATCTAGTGGCCCCTGTACCCCCCCCCCCACCCCAAATTAAAATAAAATAATCTGATGGTCTAGCGGTCCCTGAAACACCAACCCCTCCCCAAATTAAAATAAATTAATCTGGTGGTCTGGTGGCCCTTGAATCCCCACACCCCAAAATAAAATAAAATAACCTGGTGGTCTAGCAGCCCCTAAATCCACCACCCTCCACCCGGTACCTTAAAATAAGCGGGAGCACTGCCTACATGCTCTTGCTCTGAGTCTACCATCTTGAAAAATGACAGTGCTTGGCCCTACGTGGTGCATCCTTGGATGCACTGGGTGAGGCAAGACTGCCATATAAATTTATTTTAATTTCATTTGGCATCAGGGTGGGGGTTTCAGGGGCTGCTAGACCACCAGGTTAATTTATTTTAATTTGAGGTGGGGAGGTTGGGGGTTCAGGGGACTTTAGACCACTAGGTTATTTTATTTTAGTAGGGGTGAGGGGTACAGGGGCCACTAGACCACCAGGGATTCTCTTTCTGTTGGGGCACTGGCCTCCCACAGTATTTTGACACTAGACCTCAGATGACCTAGGCATCAGGGAAAGCCTCCAATGCCATCAGCACACTGGCGGAGGGCCGGTATCCCCTCCAGACACCAACCCCCCCCCCCAACAGAAACAAAGTCCCCAGGGCACAGTGGCCTCAATGCCCCCACCCACCAAATAAAAAAATCATCAGTGGCCCAGTGGTCCCAATCCCCCTCTCACCCAAACAAAAACAATTCCCAGGAGCCCAGATCCCCCACTCACTCGATAAAACAATCCCTGGTAGCCCCTCCACTCAAAGAAAAAGAATCGCTGGTTCTCAATGGCCCCAAACCCCCATCCCCAAATCGTGTTGTTACTCACCTGTAACAGGTGATCTCTGGGAACAGCAGGAATCAGTCTTTACATATAGCTAAGGTCGGTACCAACTGAGCCCGTGCGGGAATGCTCCCTAGTGTCCAACTGGAAAGCTTTTGGGAGCAATCCACTGCGCCTGCGCATCTGCCTTCCCACATCCTCTCAGTTGACTTTGTAGCTGAGAGAGAGGAAAAAGAATACCCTAAAACTCCTAAGACTGGCACCAGACTTCCCTGGCAATGGTCTTGCCAAATACAATAGAATTCAATGGGGCCACCTTGTATCCACACCTACTCTGATTTATCCCTTAGCCTCGGGAATACCACTGCTTCCAACTCCAGTCTGGTACCTCAGACTAATGAGTCCCATATGTGAAGACTGATCCCTGCTGTTCTCGGAGATCACCTGTCACAGGTGAGTAACAATGCTATCTCCAGGAACAAGCAGGAATGCAGTCTTCACATATGGGACTCACTAGCTCTGAGGTACCAGACTGGAGTTGGAAGCAGTGATATTCCCAAGGCTAAAGGATAAATCAGAGAAGGTGTGGATACAAAGTAGCCCCATTGAATTCTATTGTATTTGGCAAGACCATCGCCAGGGAAGACTGGTGTCAGAAGAAGTCCAGGATGAAGGGTAGGAGTTGCAGTTAAGTGCCAAAAAGGTGCTGGAGGAAAGCCTGGCTAAAGACAGCACCTTGATGAGAGTCTCTGTCTAGATAGTAGTGTGCAGCGAAGGTATGAATGGAAGACCAGGTAATTGCTCGACAGATTTTGTCAATGGAGATGGAACGAAAGTTGGCAACTGAAATTGCCATGGCTCGCTTGTTATGAGCCATGATGTGACCCTCAAGGGAGAGTCTTGCTTCAGCGTAGGCAAAAGAAATGACGTCCACAATCCAGTTGGATAGGGTGCGCTTTGTAACTGGCAGTCCAAGGTGACTTGGATCAAAGGAAATGAATAATTGAGAGGATTTCTTGTGACTTTAGGTTCTGTCCAGGTAGAAAGCCAGTGCATGCTTGCATTCTAAAGTGTATAGCGCTGCTTCAGCCCCAGAGGCTTGTGGTCTAGGGAAGAAGACCAGTAGTATCACCAATTAGTTGAGGTGGAAGAGTGTGACCACTTTTGGAAGGAAGTGTGGATGAGTACGGAGAACCACCTTGTCATGGTGGAACCGGGTGTACAGAGAATATGACACTAAAGCCTACAGTTTGCTGATGAGGCGAGCTAAGGTGAGGATGATGAGGAAAATTACAAGACAAGAGTTTTAAAGAAGTGGTGGCTAAAGGCTCAAAGGGAGGCTTTAGAAGTGGCACTAGAACCATGTTGAGGTCAAAGACCACCAGTGCTGGTTTGATCAGTGGCTTGGACAACAGGAGACCCTACATAAATCATTGTACCAAGGGGTGCGAAGAAATAGGATGCCCATCCACCGGCCTATGATAGGCTGAGATGGCACTCAGATCAACTCTGAGTTAGTTTTGAGACCTGCTGAAGACAAGTGGAGAAAATATAATAATAGAAATTCCACCAGACAGGCAGGGGGGTCAATATGCTTTGGGGTACACCAGAGAGTGAACCTTCTCCATCTGAAGCCATAAGAATGTCTAGTAGATGGCTTGCGAGATGCAAGGAGAAATGTCCTTGAGCTGTTGTGGAAAGTCAAGGTCTGCAAAGATTATGCTTTCAGCAGCCACGCTGTGTAACGGAGGGCCTGTGGAATGGGATGGAAAAGTGTCCCATGACCCTGAGAGAGGAGGTTGGGTGCACGTCGCATGCTGAGAGGTGGAGTGTGTGCCAGACAAGTCAGCAGGGGAAACCATGGCTGACGGGGCCAGTAAGAGGCTACTAGGATCATAGAGCCCCTGTCAGCCTGCAGCTTGAACAGGGTCTTGGGTATTAAGGGGATGGGTGGAAATGCATAAAGTAGGCCTTTTCCCCAATGGAGAAGGAAGGCATCCATTACCTGGCTGTGCCGGGAGGGAAGCCTCGAGCAAAAACAGTGAAAGTTGTGTATTCTCCTCGGTGCCGAACAGATATATTCTGGGGTCTCCCACATGTGGAAAATCCAAGATGCTGTTTCCCGGCATGTAGGATACAGCCTAGTCTGTCTGCAAGGAGATTGAGTTTGCCCAGATGATAAACCGCCCTGAGATGGATGCGGTGTGCAATGGAGAAGAACCAGAGATCAGAGGGGTTAGGAACTCATTCCCCCCCTGCTTGTTCACACAGAACATGGCCATATGGTTGTCCGTTCAGACTATGGCCTGTTTGCCTGAAAGTTGGGGTTAAAAAAAACCAAAGGGCATTCATGAAAGCATGTAGCTCCAGGAGGTTGATCTGCAATTGAGAGTCCTGTGGTGTCCACTGCCCCTGTGTGGTGATACTGTCTAGATGTGCTCCCTACCCAAATTTGGAAGCATCCGTTGTCAGGGTGCATTGAGGTGGAGGCATCTGAAAAGTTAACCCTTCAAGTAGGTTTTGAGGGGAGCATCACCACTGAAGGGAGATGACAGGTGGAGGGATGATGCAGATGTTGTCTGAGAGACGCCCGGTTGCTTGGGTCCATTGAGATGACAGAGTCCATTGGGCTACCGCATGTGCAGGCGGGCATAGGGGACAACGTGGACTGTGGAGGCCATGTGCCCCAGAAGGCGCAGTATATCTCGAGCTATCATAGCACTGTGACACTTTATGCTGTTAGCTAGCTCGAAAAGGCAGGCAGAGCGATCCTGTGGAAGGAAAACTCAGGCCTGACTAGTATCCAAAAGTGCTCCAGGTGCGATTTTTGGAAGTTTAGGATGAATCCCAGATTTTGGAGCACAGTGATGGTGCAATGACGAGATAGCGTTACCTCTTGTGGGGGATTCTCCCCTGATGAGCCAGTTGTCTAAGTATGGGAAGATGAAGTACGAAGGTAGGCGGCAACCACTGCCTTGCATTTTGTGAACACTCAGGGTGTGGAGGCTAACCTGAAGGGAAGCACCTGATATTGGTGGTGGGTTTGCTGGAATCGAAAACGCAGATAATGTCTGTGTTGAAGGTGGATAATCAAATGTGTGTATGCCTCCTTGAGGACTAGAGAACATAGCCAGTCGTTCCTCTGAAGGTATGACAGAAGTGTACAGAAGGAAATCAGTTTGAATTTTTCTCAAACAAGGAATTTGTTTAGGTTCCTTAGATCGAGAATGGGCCTGAACCCTCTTGTCTTCTTGGAGATAAGAAAGGAAGGAGAGTAGAAACCCCTGCCCTCCTGGGTGGGTGGAAGTCTTTCTACGGTCCCCTGAGCTAACAAAGTGGACACCTTGACTGATAGGAGATTTGTCTGCATGATGTTTGCAGGATAATCCCTTGTGGAAGTGGTGGGGGACAAATTTTTGAAATGAAACAGATAGCCTTTAGATGATGTTGAGAGTCCACTGCTCTGATGTGTTGAGGTGCCAGCTGTGGGCATAGGAACAGTCTGCCTGCTATGTGTAGGGGTGGGGGACCCTGCAGAGGGAGAGTAGCTGTGCTCTCTAGGAAGGAGTTAAAAACCAGGTGCTGGCTGTGGCTGTGCAGCTGGTTGTGGCTTAGGCATCTTAGCTTTTTGGGGTAGCGAGGACCCTGTTGTCGCTGCTGTTGCTGCTGAGGGTGATAAGCAGCTGCAGGTGGATAAGAATAATATCTTTTCTTCTTAGGATAGAAAGACTTCTTTGGAATAGTCTCTCTCCTAGAAGGGTCCGATGTCTTTCTGGAGAGGCATTTGAGAGTGAGATCATCTGTCTCAATCTCTTCAGCCTTCCCTCTCCAAACCTTTCCAAAAAGGTTCTCTCCAGAGCAGGGGATATTGGCCAATTTATCCTGAACCCACTAGTCAAGGTCAGATGCCTATAGCCAGTTCATTCTGCGTGCACCAATGCAGACTGCTAAAGCTCTGCTGCATGACTCAAAGGCATCGAAAGTTTCTCTGGTAAGAAAATTGGATGTATTCTGATTTTGCCTGATTAAGGCCTGGAATGCATCACACTTGTCATCAGGGAGGACAGAGGCAAGGTTCTCCAGATCCCTGGAGATATCCTTGAGATACATGCTCATACAGAGCATGTAGTAAGTAATCCTACAAGTGAGCATTCATGCCTGAAAACACCGACGGCCAAAGGCATTGAAAGTTCTGGAGTCTTGCTCAGTGGTATGAAAGAATGATTCTTGATGCGCCGCAGCACCGATTCCACCACCATGGAATGGAGTGGAAGTTGAGGCTTTTGGAAACCAGGACATGGTTGAACAGGGTACATAGTATTAAGTTGTTTGCTAGTAGGCAGAAGGGTTAGCACAGCCTCCCACATAGATAGCATTAGATCCTGCAGGATACGATGCACTGATAACGTGGCCACTTCTTTGGGAGCTGAAGGGTATTGGATGATTTCCAATTCCTTTGCCCTTGGTTCTGTCCGAGGCTATGGTAATCTGTAGACCTGCTGCCATGTCCCGAATGAAGTCTTAGAAAGACATGTCCTCTGGCAGGGACCGATGCCACTCATGAGGAGGGGACGGATTGGAAGAGAGGTCCCAGGTTACCCTGGAATCCTCTAATGCATCATCGGAATCAGAGGAGGTAGAGTATGATTCCAACAGAAAGTCAAAGTATCAGTGATTCCTTGTCGATGTCGAGGCCTGATGCTGATACCTATGATTGGTCAATGCGGTATCAGGAACCTGTTGGGTTCCAACAACACCTTTCGGTTCCAAAGGAGGCATTGGAGAGAGAGGGTCCACCGATGCAAGTTTGAAGTCTGGCATCAGCCCCGGAGGTATCAGGCAGTGGGCCAGATGCCAAAGCCTGCACCACTGGAGCTGTCAATACCGATGGTATTGAGGCTACCAGGAGTGCTATCAAACTCCTCTCAATAGCCAGCATGCACTGGTTGAGGGAGGAGGCCGATGTCTGGGTAGAATCCTACATAGGGCTCTGAGCCACAGTTCCAGAGCATGGAACCAGCAGCTCTCTGGAGGTCGAGGCCTCAGGAGCGTCCTGGAGCCCCTGTTGTGCTTGAAGGACTGGTCCTCCCACCGGGACTGTTTGGCAGGCTGGTCGGCATCAGATGCACCCTTCGGTGAATCTCAATGATGATGAAGGGACTTACCTTGGGGATTGGTATTGAGTTTCGATGCTGATGACTTAGACTTAGTCTTATGTTTGGACTTTGAGGAAACCTGAGAACCAAGAAAGGAGGCAAATATCCTTGAAGATGTGGAAGCCACCAAAATCAACTCCGGGGCATACAGTCTGGAACTGTTCTTTAGGCATCTTTTTGTCATTTGTTGGCACAAGGGACACTCTGTCAGTAAATGGGCTGGATCCAAACATTTTAAAAAACAGTCATGCTTATTGTTGACTGATATTGTAGCAGAACATTTGGTATATTTTTTGAAGTCATTGATGTAATTTTCCATTGTGGTTGAAGAAAAGTAGGCCAAGGCCTAATTTGGCAGTAGAAACCACCAAAACTGGAAAAAATGAAAAACAAAAGAAAGCAAAATGTTTTTAAAAGAAAATAAATAACACAGGTACACTAAAAAAAAATTTTTTTAAACTGCCTCTAATGTTTCGATTGATTTTTACGTTTTTTGGTGCACTGAATCCAAATCTGGTAACCGATTTGCTCCATCACGTACAGATTTTTTGCTACATTGGGTTAGCAGTTTGAGGTGAACGTTTCAGATTGAGTGCGATCGAGATAAAAGTTTCTTGGATGAATTCTTTATACTAATTGTTTAGTAGTTATTCAAATAAGAATAAAGAAAATTGTAACAAGGCAGCACATAAGAATAGAGTAATGTCAACAAAACACACTGTGATGGTAGCAAAATTGTCTGCACTTAAAACAGCCACATACATGTGCACAAACATTGAGCATATAAGAGCGAGGTTAGACACAAAGCAAAGCAATGTGCAAAAAATGTTGTACAGGTATGTATGTAAGAATAGAAAACGCAAACCGCACCATTGCAGTACATGAAGACAAACACCCGATGGTGTGAAAATAAAATTCTAATAAATGAGATCCGACACTGTGGTAATAACTAGCAAATTTTTATTTCAAAGTTTAGTAAAAACACGATATTTGTCAACACAGTTTAGATTTTAAAGTCATTCTTGGGTCAATCAATCTCCTGGTGGGCCCGTTTCTTCTTCCCCGAATGCTTCTCTTGGTGCGCTGCTTGGCGTATTTTTCATCTGGGGTTTCCCGCAGCAGCAACCAGCAGAAATCAGCCATCATAGTGGTGTTCCATCTTCCTTGGTACCTTCTCTCTGCGTCCTTCATGTCCTGGTGAAACCTTTCACCTTGTTCTTCACTGTACGCCCCCAAGTTTTCGGGAAAGTAGTTCACATGGGAGTGCAAGAAATGGACTTTCAGGCTCATGTTACAGCCTTGTTCTTTGAAGGCATTGAGCATCCTGGCAACAATATCCTTATAGTTCTCATCCCGCCTGTTCCCCAAGAATTTGAGAACAACATCCTTGAAGGAATCCCAGGCTTCTTTTTCCTTCTCAGACATCGTTTCAGCGAATGCTCCATCTGAAATGAGTTTCCTTATATCAGGGCCAACAAACACTCCTTCCTTTAGCTTTGCTTCAGAAAGTCGGGGGAACTTTGAGCAAAGGTACCGAAAGCACTCACCATCTTTTGGAAGGGACTTGATGAATTGCTTAATGAGACCCAACTTAATGTGGAGAGGTGGTAATAGAATTTTATCACGAGGTACCAAGCTCTCATGAAGAACATTTTTCTCACCGGGTCTCAAATACTCCCGAATTGGCCAGTCTTTTTTCCCCCAGTGTAGGTCGCGGGCCCGGCTATCCCACAAGCAAAGGAAGCAGGGATATTTGGTGAAACCGGATTGCTGCCCTAATAGCATGGATAGAATTTTAAAGTCTCCACAAATCATCCACTTATGCTCATCATAACGAATCTTCTGAAGAATCAGGGCCAAATTCTCGTATTTTTCTTGGAGAATAACAGAGTGAGCAATAGGAACTGAAGCAAATGTGTTGCCATTATGAAGAAGAACACCTTTTATGCTGTCTTTTGACGAATCAATGAACAGCCGCCATTCAGCAGGATCATACTTGAGTTTAAACTTTTCCATCACTCCGTATATATCATTGCAAAATACCAAATCTTCCTCTTTGCTGAAATACTTCAAAAATTGTGTCTCGCGGTTGCGGTACCAATAAAAAGTTGTTCCTGGTGACAATAGATTTTTCTGTTTAAGCCGAGAACCTAGCAGTTGAGCAGCATCTTTTGGGAGTCCTAAATCCCGGACTAAATCATTCAATTTAGCTTGAGAGAAAAGTTCAGGTTTTGGATCTGGTTCAGTTTCAAACTCGGAAGTACTGGACTCATCGGGAAAAGCCATCTGATGAGTCTCATCATGATCAGAACCGTCCACACAAATATGATCCAAAGATTTTGGTGGTTCAGGCACAGGTACTTCGTTGCTATGAGGCATAGGCCTAATTGCTGAGGGAAGGTTGGGGTAACTTATTACGTTCTTATTTTTTAAATTGTATCCCTTCACAATGCAAGAGCAAAAATAGCAGTCACTGCTGTGGTCTCTTTGTTCACGCCACATCATAGGTATTCCGAAACGAAATGCTTGTTTTTTACCTTTCATCCATAAGCGTAGATCTTCCTCACATGTCTTGCACACTTTGTGAGGAGCCCACGGTTTGTCTTGATCGCCTAACTTCAAACCGAAATAGGCGAAATATACTTTTTAATAAATGCAGAAATGTTCCTCTGCCGCTTTTTCACGGTATATTCCCCACAAATAAAACAAAAACTGTCCGGAGAGTTGACGCAACCTCTGGCTCTGTGAGCCATCACAAATACACAGCACTGCAAACTACAACTGTAGTGAACCACTTTGGAATAAAGCTGGATTACGACTGAGCAAACAAAAGGTAATAATGAACTTGCAAGAAACTGAAATTTGACAGGAACGTTCATGTCGCAACCACCGTGTTTGAGCAAGCGAACGAGGCGAGGCGAACAGGAAAGAACATGCGCCAGCGCGAGTACTGGATTTAGCCCCCCGCCTCCCAATTGTCCTGTTAATGTATAAAATGAATAAAAAACACTCTAAAATATCATGAGGGAGTGTTTCTAGTTAGTTAACCATTACAACCTCTATTTTTGGCCAAGAAAATAAACTGCAGTCGGCTAAAAAGAAATTATGTGAACATTCCTTATATGGGTAAGAAATCTAATTTTGCAAGAAAACGTGACGTGATGGAACATTTTGGCTATTTTTCCTGGATTCAGCACCCCAAAATCTATAGGAATCAGTTGCAAAACTGGAGGCAGTTTTTTGGTAGTGTACCTGTGTAATCGGGGCCAGTATCAGGGAAGGTACTGGTGTCGACGGAAAGGCAGAGTACAAATTTAAACAAACAAACAAATAAATAAAAAGATGTTTTTGGCGGTGACAGAAAGAAAACAACCTGCTAGCTCAGTGGAAAATGAAGAACTGAGGAGAGGACTTGGGAAGGTGGTAAGACAGATGTGCAGGCGCAGTGGATTGCTCCCAAAAGCTTTCCAATTGATGCGGGGGAGCTTTCCCGTGCAGGCTCCATCGGTACCAACGATACCCATATGTGAAGACTGCATTCCTGCTTGTTCCCGGAGATAAAAAAAATCCCTGGTGGCCCCTGAAACCCCCCCCCTCCCCACCTTCTCTGGGGCACCTTTAATCTGGGATGGGAGCAGCACCTGGCCCCACATGGTACATCAATGGATGCACCAGGCGGGGTCAGACTGCACCATGTGGGGCCAGGTGCCACCATTTTTCAAGATTGCAGCGCAGCAGTGGGAGAGTTTGGGCAATGCTCCTGCCCCAGATTAAAAGGCACTAGGAGGGGGATGGAGGAGTTTGGGAACACAGGGCCACCAGGGATTTTTTTTTTTGTTTGGAGAAGGAGGTTTGGGTGGGGGGGGGGTGCCACCAGGGATTGTTTTATCAGGTGGGCAGGGTGGATCGGGACAACCAGGGATTTTTTTTGTTGGGGGAGGGGGGAGTGGGATTGGGACTGCTGAGCCACCGGGGATGTTTTTTATTTAGTGGGTAAAGGGATCAGGTGGGACTGCTAGACCACCGGGAGGTTGGGGGAGGGGGTGTTGGTTCATGTCCAAGGGGGCACCAGCCTCCCAACAGTATGCCAATGGCATCGGGTGCTTTCCCCAATGCCTGGATCATCTGAGATGAAGTGTCAAACTTCACCTTAGATGATACTTTTGTTCCCGGCTCACATCCTGCCCAATGCTGGTGTGAAGGTCCAGCATTAAAAAACAGTGTAAAAAGCTGCGCTATGTTTCAGCACATTTTTTTACATTGGGTGCAATTACTTATGCTGTGATTTGCATGCAATTTGCATTCCAAGTGCGCTGCAATTTAGCATGGTTGTTTTTTGGCACTAGCTTGCTTTCTGCATCAGAGAGCAAGCCTAGCGCAGGAAAAGCACCAGAAAAATGCTGTGCTAAGCTTTTCTTCATCGTCCCGAAAGTAAGTAAGGTTTCATTCTCAGTGCTACTACCATCATGTAGAAGGTAAACCCAACTCTCTACAGCCTTTATTTATTTATTTGCTTCATGCAGGGCTTGCTTTTTATGAAGCTTCCCCTTAAGCCTATTTATTTAACAAGTTTTATATGCCGCTTTATCATTTCAATCAAAGTGGTTTACATTGAAACTTAAACTTGGTAATGTACATTAAATAGGGACATTGATAACTTGGATTTTTCTGAGGCAATGGAGGGTTAAGTGACTTGCCCAAGGCCACAACAAGGAGTGCTAGTGGGAATTGAACCCTGGTCTCTGGGTTCCCAAAACAGTGTTCTTAACCATTGGACTACTCCTCCACTCCTATTGCAGTGTCTTGGGATCTCAGCATGAACTTAACTCAGCACATGAAAACACTTTTGGAGCTGCTAGATGTCCGTGGACTGAAACACATGACTTGGAAGGTCTTGATTTTGGTGGTGGTGATCTCAGCACACAAAGTTAATGAGCTCCAGACTCTATTACTGGTCTGCCCTATACTAAGTTTTACAGTATAACAATTCCTGCCTAAGATGGTATTGCTACAACTACTAGTCAGTTATATAGTGCTACAAGGCATACTTGTAAGATACAGTCCCTGCTCAACAGGATGTACAATCTAATGAAGAAAGACAACATAGCAAACTAAGAACTGGGGTAAATCTAGGGGAATGGTAAAGATACACATAAGTAGTGAACAGGAGAATAAGAGGATCAGGATCCAAAAGCAGCCTTGAAGAGGTGGGTTTTCAGCCTGGATTTGAATAAGGCCAGAGTTGGAGCCTTATGTACTGACTCAAGTAGTTTATTCCAGGCATATGGAGCAGCACAATGGAATGAACGAAGTCTAGAGTTGTCAGTCGCAGAGAAGGGCACAGAAAAAAGGGATCTGCCAGAAGAGAAGAGTTACTGAGGTGGAGTGTAGGGAGAGATTAAAAAAAAGGGCAGCGAGGAGCCATAGAATGAATGCACTTATAGGTCAGTAGGAGAAGTTTGAACTGGATGCGGAAATGGATGGGGAGCCAAAGAAGTGACTTGAACAGAGGGCATAGCGACACTAGTAGAAGATTAACCATGCAGCTGTTTTGAATAGATTGAAGGGGAGAAAGATGATTCAAAAGGAGACCAGTGAGGAGCAGGTTACAATAGTCAAGGGAGGAGGTGACTAGAGAGTAGATAAGGGTCTTGGTAATGTCTTCAGAAAGGAAGGTTTTGGACTCCCACCTTAATCAGTCAACTGTCCTACCAACATTTTTTCCCAAGACCTCATGCTCACAAAGGTGAAAGTGCATTGCACACTTTGGACTACAAGAGACCTTGGCCTTCTATCTGGAGTGGACTAAAGCTCATAGTCAGTCCACCCAGCATTTTAGTTCTTTTTATCCCAACAGGTTGGAAATTTCCATCAACAAATGTATACGTTCCAGTAGGCTAGCAGATTACATCTCCTTCGCTTATGACCAGGCAAGCTTCATTCTGGAGGGTCATGTCATAAAACACAATGTCAGACCCATGACTATATCAGTGGCCCCACTTGAGATCAGCCTCCATGGAAGAGGTTTGCAGAGATGCATTGTAGATTTCTGTTCACACATTCACATTCCACTGCTGTCTAGAAAGGAATTCCCGAAACAGTAGATTTAGCCAGTCCATTCTCCAGAATCTATTCGGGTAATAGAATCCAACTCCAGGGGGAAGTGACATCACCTGACCAGATGGCTGTGTAAGGTAGGAACTCCCCATTTGGAATGATTAAATTGATTTTTCCCCCAAATGCAATGTTAAAGCATTCCTCGTGAATGTGTTGAATGGGGCATCGATCAATGTCCTCTACGGGAAATAAGTTGGTGGACCTAGGCATGGTTGTGTCTGATGATCTTAAAGTAGCTAAACAGGTAGAAAAGGCGACGGCAAAAACTAGAAGGATGCTTTGGTGCATACAGAGAGGAATGGCTAGCAGAAAAAAGGAGGTGATAGTGCCTCTGTATAAGTCTTTGGTGTGGCCTCATTTGGAGTATAGTGTGCAATTCTGGAGACCGCACCTTCAAAAGGATATAAACAGGATGGAATCAGTACAGAGGGTGGCTACTAAAATAGGTTAGTGGTCTTCATTATAAAGCATATGAGGACAGACTTAAGGATCTTAATATGTACACCTTAGAGGAAAGGCAGGATAGAGGTGATATGACTGAGATGTTTAAATACCTCCATGGCATAAATGCACAGGGGAAGAGCCTCCTTCAATTGAAAGCAAGTTCTGCTATGAGGGGACATGGGATGAGGGTGAAGGGGGATAGATTCAGGAGCAGGGCCGGATTTACCTATACGCCATGTACGCCATGGCGTAGGGCCCACAGCCGGCAGGGGCCCACAAAAAAAGAACAAGTTCATTTTTTTTTAATACAATTTTAAAAAAAACCTGGTGGCTGCCGTCGCGGGGCCCCCTCTGCTGCCGCGGCAGCACCGACTGACCCGCGGGGGCCCCGTCTACAAGCTGAAGCCGTCGGTTCGGTTCGTTCCTCCCTCCCTCCGTGCAGGCTGCAGGCTGTGAGAGACGCGAAAGGAGAGTGCGGGCTTAACAGAGACGCGAGGAGACGCTCTCCCTTCGCGTTTCTCACAGCCTGCAGCCTGCACGGAGGGAGGGAGGGAGGAACAAACCGAACCGACGGCTTCAGCTTGTAGACGGGGCCCCCGCGGGTCAGTCCGTGCTGCCGCGGCAGCAGAGGGGGCCCCGCGGCGGCAGCCACCAGGTTTTTTTTTAAAATTAAATTTTACTTTAGGCCGACGGGGGAGGGTAGGACTGGTAATGGGCTATTGGGGGGGCTGGGGCTGGAAATGGGCTGGGGGGGTAGGGCTGGTAATGGGCTATGGGGGGGGTAGGACTGGTAATGGGCTATTGGGGGGCTGGGGCTGGAAATGGGCTGGGGGGGGTTAAGGCTAGAGGTGGGCTGATGGGGTTAGGACTGGTAATGGACTGTGGGCTGTTGGGGGGGCTTAGAACTGGCAATGGGCTTTGGGGGGGGGTTAAGACTCGTAATGGGCTGTGGGCTGATGGGGGCTGTCTGGTAATGGGCTAAGGGGTGGCTAGGACTCGAAATGCGCTGGGGGGTTAAGACTGGAGGTGGGCTGATGGGGTTAGGACTGGTAATGGGCTGTTGGGGGGGTTAGAACTGGTAATGGGCTTTGGGGGGGAGTTAAGACTGGTAATGGGCTGTGGGCTGATGGGGGTTGTCTGGTAATGGGCTATGGGGGGCTAGGACTGGAAATGGGCTGGGGGGTTAAAACTGGAGGTGGGATGATGGGGTTAGGACGTAATGGGCTGTGGGCTGATGGGGGGGGTAGGACTGGCAATGGGCTATGGGGGGCTGACTGGAAATGGGTTGATGGGATTAGGACTGGAAGTGGGCTGATGGGGGGTTAGGACTGGTAATGGGTTATAGGGGGGCTTAAACTGAAAATGGGGTGATGGGGTTAAGGACTGTAAGTGGGTTGATGGGGGGCTAGGACTGGTATTGGGTTGGGGGGTTGCTAGGACTGGAAATGGGCTGATGGATGGCTAGGACTGGAAATGGGCTGATGCAGGGACTAGAAGGGAATGGATGCTGGGTGAGGCTGGAACTAGAAGGGAGCTGATGTTGGGGGAGGATTAGAATGGGATGGGGCTGGAAGAGTAAAATGGAGAAGGGAAAAATATTTTGTGTGGGAGGGATAAAAAATCTACAATTGGCCGGGTATTGGGAGAGTAAGTGGGGATTGAGGATGGAGGGGTAAAATTTGAGTGGATGAAATAGGAATGAGGAAAGAGCAAAACGAGAAATATTAGTATGTTAAAGCAGATGTAGAGAGAGAATGGAAAAAAATCTAGAAGAGAGAAGAAAGGACAAATGGACAGCAGACGATGGAGAGTTAGCAGAAGACACGAAGAAACCAGAAGAAAGTGGCTGGAGCAATTGCAGCTGAAAAAAATGCACAAAAGGTAGAAAAATATCTCTTTATTTTGAATTTATTAAATGGAATATGTCAGCTCTGGTAAATGTGCATCATTAACGTCTGCGCTTTGTTTAGTACAAGAGCAAATTAATGTATAGTTTTATTTCTACAGTGTTGTACATTCCAAGTTTGGCTTTTAGGATTCCCAGTTTAATTATTGTCTTCCTGTTTCTAAATTGTGATTACTTGTTTGGTGATGGTCTATGTTCTGCATGTGTAACTGAGCTGAGGTGTTCTGTTTATATAATTCCTATTTGACATTGCCACTTGTTCTCTTTCCCCAGTAGGTCATGTATTGTTGTTCTCTGAAATGTATTGGTTTAATATTTGCAGTGTTGCCTTTTGATTGGTAGAGTATGGTGCTTTGTGAGTCCTGGTAGTGCTGTTAGGATACGGCGGGTTTACTATGGGTTCTAAATGGGCAGTGTTTGTAGTAGTTCCTAATGTGTCTGGCAGTTGGCACTGGATTATAGTAATGTAGAAATCTTTTAGTCTTTCTTTATCCATACACTCATTAAGAGGCACGTTTACTAAAAGTTAGTATATGGTAACATTATGCAAATATTTATGCAAATGAGGCCCCTTATGCAAATGAGGCCCCGCACCCCCCTTGGGCCGCCCCTGCTGGGGGCCCACAAATTTTGTTGGCGTAGGGCCTCACTCAAGGTAAATCCGGCCCTGTTCAGGAGTGATATGCGAAAATATTTCTTTACAGAAAGAGTGGTGGATCTGTGGAATAGTCTCCCAGTGGAGGTGGTAGAAATAAGGACAGTATCTGAATTCAAAAAAGTATGGGACAAACACAGAGGATCTCTAAAGGAAAAAAGGGGACTGTTGTAGTTGTTGATATGGAAGGACAGACTAGATAGGTCATGTGGTCTTTTTCTGTCGTCATATTTCTATGTTTCTATGATCTGAAGAACTTTGTCTATAACAGCGAGTATGAGCAAGACATGTGGAGCAGGCAAAATGATGATGGCATTGAACATGGCCAGTGAAAAGCTTAAGGAGTTGGTGGCACAGAAGGTGGTGTCAGCTGACACAGAGATAAACATCCATGAAGAAATACACACTTGGTTTCATGAACTTAGAGGACATCGTCACAAAGTGATCTGACAGATTTACTACAAGATGTGCACATGGATGTGTTTGAGCTTAATCAGAGAATGGAAGGGACATAAGGCCATGTGGCTGTGCATGAGGAGTAATTGAGGTCTCTGTGTACTACAGTGAATGGACTAGTTGAGTCTAAAAGGACAGGCTCTATCAAAACTGGAAAATCTTGAAAATCAGATGTGAAGGAACAACCTGCGCATACAAGGAGTTCTGGAGACACAAGAATTTGCAGATGTGAAGGATATAGCCATTTGTATTTGCAAAGAGGTGTTAGCATCAGGAAAATGTCCAATAACAGATGTGTATGTTAAATTGGACCGTGCACATTGAGGAGACCTTGGCCTATGTCCCTCAGGGCATACAGGCCAATGCAGAAAGCTGGCGCTGAGGTCGCACTCTATCAACCTTTTACGCCTATCTGCAGTGCACAAATATCACGAAACAGGGGCACTGTATGGCTAATTTGCATATGAGCCCCGACGGTATTTTGATGTCATTGGGGGCTTTCTCCGATGCCTGGATCATTTCTCCTCAGATGATCCAGGCATTGGGGATAACACCCAATGCCATCAAAATACTGTTGGGGGGGGGGGGGGTCGTGCTAGATGTTTAAGCCTCCTCGGACCCAGGCGTAAAGCGTAGTTACTCGCCTGTAACAGGTGTTCTCCAGGGACAGTAGGTATCAGTCCTCACTTATGGGTGACGTCGGTACTGACGAAGCCCACACGGAGCAATTCCTCAGCTTTCAAAGAAAGCCTTTGGGATTGCTGCCATGCAAGCGTGGTCCTCTTCCCACCCAAAGATGCTATCTTGCTCAGTCAGGTCCCAGAGCTAGAGCCCTACTAAGCATTGGAAGGGAAGGACAAAAAAATTGCAACTCTTCAAGGTAGGGTGGAGGGTAGTGAGGACTGATTCCTGCTGTCCATGGAGAACACCTGTTATAGGTGAGTAACTACACTTTCTCCAGAAACAAGCAGGGTAACATATGGAAAGCAGTGTGTATAAATGCTTGTAGCATGGGAAATAAGATCCCCAATGTTGAAGCTTTGGTGGGAGTGACCGACTTGGATTTAGTGGCAATTACAAAAACATGGTTCACAGAAAATCATGACTGGGATGTAACTATACCAGGCTATACTTTATTCAGAAAGGACAGGGTAGGAAGAAGGGGAGGAGTGGCACTATATGTAAAAAATAATATTAAAGCATTGGAATTACAGAGATTAAAGGGGAGAGAGAAGGCATTGTGGGTTAAACTACAGTAGAAAGAGGGAAAGAGAAATCTATTTGCATTGGCGTAATATACAGACCTCCCTCACAAGAGGAAGAAGTGGACAGAGAGTTAATTGAAGACATACGCAGCATTGCTAGGAAAGGGGAGGTGCTACTGATAGGGGATTTCAATATGCCAGATGTTCATTGGCACATTCCTGCTGCAGTATCATCTAGAAGTAAGGAGATCCTGGATTCTCTACAGGGAGAACTATTCAAGCAATCGGTAACAGACCCCACACGTGAAGGGGCCATACTGGACTTGGTGCTTACCAATGGTGAAAGTGTTTCTGATGTTATAGCGGGAGATCATTTTGCATCCAGTGATCACCAGATGGTGTGGTTCAGTATTAGGACTAGGGCTGTTAGAATCCATTCAAAAGTGAGGGTCTTAGACTTTAGGAAAACTAACTTTGCCAAGATAGGACAATACCTCAGGGAGTCATTAGCGGGAAGGGAACAGCTGAGGGATGTAGAAAAACAGTGGGCAAAACTGAAAGGGGATCTTTTAAGGGCAACCAACCTTTTTGTTAAAATGGTAAATAAAGGTAAAAGGAAAAGGAGACCGCTATGGCTTTTGAAAGATAAAGATAAAGAGGGAGGCCTTCATGAAATACAAGAGATCACAGAGAGAGGAAGACAGGCATCTATATTTGGAAAAACTTAGAGAAGCTAACAAAGTAGTCAGGAAAGCAAAGATTCAAACAGAGGACGAAATAGCCATTGGGGGGGATAAGACATTTTTCAGATATGTTAGTGAGAAGAAGGCAGGCAAAAGTGGTATTGTCAAGGGTGAAAGGGAGGAATATGTAGAAGCTGATGAGGATAAAGCGGAGTTGCTTAACAAATATTTCTGTTCTGTGTTCACAGATGAAGGACCAGGAGCTGGACCTCAGAAAACACCCACAAACAGGAACAGAAGCGAGGGGCATCTTGAACAATTTTCAGAAGACTGTGTTTGTGAGAAACTAGCTCAACTTAAAGTAGACAAAGCAATAGGACCGGATGGGATACACCCTAGAATACTGATGGAACTTGGGGACGTTCTAGCAGCTCCACTGACTGACCTTTTGATTGCCTCGGAGTCGAGAGTGGTGCCAAAGGACTGGAGAGAGGCTTATGTGGTGCCTTTACACAAAAGCGGAAGTAAGGATGTGGTTGAAAACTACAGACCTGTTAGTTTAACTTCGGTGGTGAGTAAATTATTGGAAATGCTGCTGAAAGAGAAAATAGTGAGGTTTCTGGAGTCCAGTGGATTACAGAGTCCGAGGCAGCATGGATTCACCAGAGGCAGGTCTATCAGACAAATCTGATTGATTTCTTTGACTGGGTGACCAGGGAGATGGACCGAGGGAGAGCCCTAGATGTGGTGTATTTAGATTTCAGTAAAGCCTTTGACACCAATCCTCAAAAGCAACTTATAAACAAACTGAGCACCCTATGGATGGACCCTAAAGTTACTGCTTGGGTTAGAAATTGGTTGTGTGGGAGGAGATAAAAAGAGTACAGATAAATGGAGGAGAAGGAAGTTACCAGTGGTGTGCCCCAGGGGTCTGTCCTTGGTCCGATTCTTTTTAACATCTTTGTTAGTGATATAGCGGAATGGCTGTCAGGTAAGGTTTGCCTCTTTGCGGATGATACCAAAATCTGCAATAGAGTAGACACCCAGGAAGGTGTAGATAACATGAGGAGGGATCTAGCTAAGATTGAAGAATGGTCTAGAATTTGGCAGCTGGGATTTAATGTTAAAAAATGTAAGGTCATGCATTTGGGCTGCAGCAATCCAAGGGAGCAATATAGTATAGGGGTTGAAGTACTTTTGTCCACTAAAGAAGAGCGGGACCCAGGGGTGGTTGTGTCTGATGATCTTAAAGTAGCTAAACAGGTAGAAAAGGTGACTGCAAAAGCTAGAAGGATGCTTGGGTGCATATGGAGAGGAATGGCTAGCAGAAAAAAGGAGGTGATAGTGCCTCTGTATAAGTCTTTAGTGCGACCTCATTTGGAGTATAGTGTGCAATTCTGGAGACCCCACCTTCAAAAGGATATAAACAGGATGGAATCAGTACAGAGGGTGGCTACTAAAATGGTTAGTGGTCTTCATCATAAAGCTTTTGAGGACAGACTTAAGGATCTTAATATGTACACCTTAGAGGAAAGGCGGGATAGAGGTGATATGATTGAGATGTTTAAATACCTCTGTGGCATAAATGCTCAGGGGGAGAGCCTCTTTCGAATGAAAGCAAGTTCTGCTATGAGGGGACATGGGATGAGGGTGAAGGGGGATAGATTCAGGAGTGATATGCAGAAATATTTCTTTACGGAAAGAGTGGTGGATCCATGGAATAGTCTCCCAGTGGAGGTGATAGAGATAAGGACAGTATCTGAATTCAAAAAAGCATGGGACAAACACAGAGGATCTCTAAAGGAAAAAAGGGGACTGTTGTAGTTGTTGATATGGAAGGACAGACTAGATAGGCCATGTGGTCTTTTTCTGTCGTCATTTTTCTATGTTTCTATGTAAGTCAGTCCTCACTTATGGGACTCCCCAGCTACAGGCTACTGAACCTATAAGCCAAAAATGCATCCGCGAGGCCATGAGCAGAAGCCGATGTCCGAAGGAAGCCTGAGTCCTCGGGCCTTCAGGGCAAGCTCTCGGTAGCCACAGAAGAAGGGTGATAGTAACATAGTAAATGACAGCAGATAAAGACCAGCATGGTCCATCTAGTCGATGGCACGCGTAGGTGCACCTGCCACTCTGTGCAGGCCACCCCTCCCCACGTCCCTGTTTAGGGGTGAACCCACCACTCCATGCAGGACACCCCTATTTGTTGAGAAATTAGATGGTTCAGTTTACTTTGATTTTATCCTTTTGCTGTAAAGGGATCCACTGTGTCTGTCCCATGCCATTTTGAATTCTGTCACCGTGTTTGCCCCCACCACTCCATTGGGACGGCATTCCAAGCATCCACCACCCTTTCTGTGAAAAAGTATTTCCTGACATTGCCTTTCAATTTACCACCTTGCAGCTTCCTATTATGCCCTCTAGTTTTACAGCTTCCCCGTCTTTGGAAGAGGTTTGTTTGTTCATTATTTCCCTTTAAGTATTTAAAGGTCTGAATCATATCTCCCCTGTCCCTCCTCTCCTCCAAAGTGTACATGTTTAGGTCTTCAAGTCTCTTCTCATAAGGCTTCTGACGCAGGCTCCAAATCATTTGGTCGCCTTCCTCTTAACAGTTTCCAGTCTTTTTACATCCTTTGCAAGATACGGTCTCCAAAACTGAACACAGTACTCCAAGTGAGGCCTCACCAGTGACCTGTACAGTGGCATAAGTACCTCTTCCTTTCTGTTGGTGATTCCTCTTTGTATGCAGCCCAACATCCTCCTGGCTTTTGCCACCGCCTTGTTAAACAGTTTTGGCAAAAGCCAGGAGGATGGGATCTTCTGTGAATGGTGTGGTATCTACTTCATTCCCATTTTTATATTTGGGAGTCACAGGTGGTCCTTCTCCAGGATTTTCTTTAGTAAAAACAGAGCAGAAGTATTTGTTTAGCAATTTCGCTTTTTCAATGTCACTTTTCACGAGTCTGTTCCCAGCACTTCTGAGTCCTGCAGTTCCACCTCTGATCTTCTTCCTTTCCCGAATATACCTGAAGAAAGTTTTGTTGCCACACTTAACATCTTTAATCATCTTTTCCTCTGCCTTTGATTTTGCTATCCTTATTTCTCTTTTTGTCTCTGAGTTTGATCCTGTATTCATTTCTGTGTTCCTCTGTTTTCAAGCTTTTGAATTTTGCGAAAGCTGTGTTTTTTGCCTTTATTTGAGCAGCCACTTCTTTGGAAAACCATATAGGTTTCCTTCTCCTCTTGTTTTTATTTAGCTTTCTTACATATTTATCTGTTGCCCCTTTTATTGCCACCTTTAGTTTAGCCCATTGCAATTCCACTTCCCTTAACTCCTTCCACCCTGTTAACTCCTCCTTTAGGTACTCGGCCATTTTATTGAAGTCAGTGTTTTTGAAGTTTAGGACTTTGAGCTTGCTATGATTGGACTGCACCTTGGCTTTTAACTCAAACCACACCGTGTGATGATCGCTATTGCTCACAGGGGCACCTACCCAGACATTCGACACGCTATCACCGTTGGTGAGCACTAAATCCAGCGTTGAGCTTTCCCTGGTTGGTTCTATCACCATTTGTCTAAGTAACGCATCTTCGAGAGCATCCACAATTTTTTTGCTTCTTTCCAGATTTGCAGAAGGAGTAATCCAATCCACATCGGGTAGATTAAAGTCACCCATTATGATCGCTTCCCCCTTTGTGGCTATCTTGGCAATATCTATAATCAATTCGTTATCCATCGCTTCGATTTGAGTTGGAGATCTGTAGACTGCAGCAGTATGGATGACAGTGCCATCTCCTCTTTCCAACACAATCCAGAGTGCTTCTTTTCCCCATGCATTTCAGTAGCTTTAATATTGCTTTTGACATACAAGGCTACTCCTCCTTTTCCAGATCTCTACATACAAATTCCATGTTAACAGAACACCTGGTCTTGGTCACACACTCATAACACAGACCCTCACCAAGTACAGAATAAGTGATTACAGCCTAAAATAAAAATATGTAGACAAAAATTAAATTGAAACCCCAAGAAGCCAGACTCCGCATGCAGTGCAACATCAGATAAATAAGAGATGCAGATCCCCATAATCTGTAAAATATAAAGACAGCACAAAGTCCAATCACTAAAATGAAAATAAATTATTTTTTTCCCACCTTTGTTGTCTGATCATTTTATTCTCTGATTATGCTGGTCCCAATCTGAGGCTTCTGCTTTCCTGTCTTCTCTTAGCACTCTTTCTGTGGTCTATGGTCCATCTGCCATTTCTTAGCTCTTCTTTTGTTTTCTTTACTTCTTTCCATCAGCTTATTTCTAGTCCCAGTAACCCTCCCCAGTATCAGCCCCCTTGCTAGTCTTCCCCTCCCAGTACTTTCCAATGTCAACCGCCTTGCATTCCCAGGAGTGCCTCTGGTGTCCATTCTCTTCCAGTCCCCCTCCTTCCCCACTGTCCAGCCCCCTTTAGTCCATATACCATCACAGGTTTCAACTCACTTCCACTCTCAGTGCCACCCTCCTCCCATTAGCTACCTTCCATTCCCTCTGTCCATCCCCCTTCCAGTGCCATCCCCACATGTCCGCTCCCTTTCAGCCTCCTCCCCATTACAGAACCACCTATCAGTCTCATCCCCAAGTGTCAGCTCCCTTCCCGTCCCCCTTCGTACCATCCCAAGGTGTCAGCTCCCTTCCAGCCCCCTCCTTCCCCCCCATATCAGCTCCCTTCAAGCCCCCTCCTTCCCCCATGTCAGATCCCTTCCTGCCCCCTCCTTCTCTGGCAGACCCTCTCAGCATCTGCTCCCTTCCAGTCCTATTCTCCCATCCCCCCACATCAGCCCATTTGTAGCCCTAGCCCTAGTTTTCTTCCAGCGCCAGCAGCACTCTCCTCCTCTCCCCACATCAGCCCATTTCCAGTTCTAGCCCCCAGTCTTCTTTCAGTGCCAGCAGCTCTCTCCTCCCCCCATCAGCCCATTTCCAGTCCCAGCCTATTTCCAGTCCTAGCCCCCTTAACAGCCCACTCCAGTCCTAGCCCCCCAATCAGCCCATTACCAGTCCTAGCGCATTTCCAGTGCTAGCCCCCCATCAGCCCATTTCCAGTGCAAGCTCTCCATCAGCCCATTACCTGCCCTAACCCCCCGATAAGTCCATTTCCAGTCCTAGCCCCACCTAATAAGCCCATTTCCAGTCCTAGCCCCCCCCCCCGATCAGCCTATTTCCTGTTGTAGCCCATTTCCAGTCCTAACCCCACTTGATCAGCCCATTACCAGTCCTAGCCTCTCTTAGCACCCATTTCCAGTTCTAACTCCCCCCCCACCAGCCCATTTCCAGTGCTAGCCCTTCCATTAGCCCACTACCAGTCCTAGCCACCCCCCTTGATCAGCCTGTTTCCAATTGTAGTCCATTTCCAGTCCTAATCCCATATGATCAGCCAATTACCAGTCCTAACTCCTCCAATCAGCCTATTTCCAGTCCTAACCTCCCTTAAGCATCCATTTGCAGATCTAGCACCCCCCCAATCATCCCATTTCAGTCCTAGCCTCCCATGTGCCCATTTCCATTTCTAGTCCCCCCATCAGCCCACTTCCAGTGCTAGCCCTTCCATCAGCCCACTACCAATCCTAACCCCCCGATCAGCCCATTACCAGTCCCAGATCGCCCCTGATCAGGCCATTACCAGCTGTAGCCTATTTCTAGTTCTAACCCCTCTGATCAGCCCATTTCCAGCCTTAACCCCCCCATCAGCACATTTCCAGACCTAGTTCCCCCCCATCAGCCCATTACAAGTCCTAACCCCCTCAGACTATTTCCAATGCTAACCCCAGCCTAGCCCTGCCCCAGACCTCCTCAGCCAATTATCAGTCAAAGCCCCCCCCCCCACCCCCCGGCCAGGGAAGAGCTCTCCGTCGCTTTACAGACACCCCGGATCACCTTTGCAGAGCTGTGAGAAAGAAGAGCATTTCCTTTTTTCCCTGTGGCTCTGTAAAAGTTGAGCCCACTGATGCTGAGGGTAAACAAGGCCTTTCCTGTTTCGCACGAGACAAGAAATGCCTCGTTTAAAACTCAGCGTCAGCAGGCTCAACTTTAACAGAGCCACGGGAAAGAAGAGAAACGCTCTCCCTTCTCGCAGCTCTGCAAAGGTGAGCCGGGGTGCCTGTAAAGCGACGGAGAGGTCTTCCAGAGCAGCGGGGGTGGGGGGAGCTGTGGGCCGCTGATTCTTCTGCTGCCAAGAAGCAACGGCAGCAGCTTGTCAGCTCTTTTTATTATTTAAATTTTGAAGGCCAAGTGAGGTGGCCTTTTTGGGGGCATTTTTTGCCGCCTCCAAAAAGTTGCTGCCCGAGGCACCGCCTCACTCGGCCTCATTATAGAGCCGCCTCTGCTTCTACTGACAATAGGGAATGAGGTGGGTGCTTCCCACATGCGGAGAAGCAGGATAGGATAGACAGTATCGGAACCATAAGAGACTCCTTGAGAGGAGAGTCGTACTGCAAGATGTCAAGTTCCTCTGCCCTCTGGGCCTCCTCGGTCTGTGTCAGCAGGTTGAGGGCCCGAGCCATATCCCACACAAATGCCAGGAAAGAGGTGCCCTCTGGAGGCGACTGCCTTTGGGAGGCGGGCGGGAATGGGTCAGAGGGGAGATCCCTGTGGGCACGTTTCTCCAGGGAAGTGCCCCCATCCGATTCCCAGCCTGAGAGGTTCGAGGAGGACTCGGAGTCAGGCTGATCCCCACGCCCTGTGGCCGAGGCCTGCTTGGAGCCAGAGGCACTGGCTCTGGAAGACCTTGCCCCCGAGGACCCGGACAGCGAGCGAGACCGGTGCCGAGGACCCTCATAAGGCCCACGGCTCTCGGGGGTTTCCAAGGCAGTTTTCAGGACCCCAATAGGGTGACCCTCAGTCTCGAGGCACAAGCCAGCCGTGCTGGGCAAAAGCAACTGCTGGGCAGAAAGGAAGGCAAAAACACTGCGCTCCAGTGCCAGCATACGGGACTCCCACTTAGGAGTGGGTCCCTGCGACGCAAACACCGGGGTTACCAGGTCTGGCGTGGAGGAGGAGAGGGGGTCATAAGAACATAAGAACATAAGATATGCCATACTGGGTCAGACCAAGGTCCATCAAGCCCAGTATTCTGTTTCCAACAATGGCCAATGTAGGTCATATGTACCTAGCAGTTTCCCCAAGAGACACAGGTTCCACAATGCTTGTATTGGTTCAAGCATTGATATCCTGGGTCCCTTCTTAATAATGGTTTATGGACCTTTCCTCCAGGAACTTGTCCAAACCTTTTTTAAACCTAGCTACACTAACAGCCTTTACTACATCCTCCGGTAACAAATTCCAGAGTTTGATTACACGTGGAGTGAAAAAATATATTTTTTTATTAGTCTTAAATAGTTTACCCTGTAGCTTCATTGCATGTCCCCTAGTCTTTCTATATTCTGATAAGGTAAACAATCGATCTACGTTTACCCGTTCCATTCCGTTCATTAATTTATAGACTTCTATCATATCTCCCCTCAGCCGTCTCTTTTCCAAGTTAAAGAGCCCTAACCTTTTTAGCCTTTCTTCATAGGAGTATCCTTCAATCCCCTTTACCATTTTGGTGGCTCTTCTCTGAACCTTTTCTAAAATCGCTATATCCTTTTTAAGATACGGCGACCAGAATTGCACACAATATTCAAGGTGCGGTCTCACCATGGAACGATATAGAGGCATTATAATAATCTTTTGTTTTATTTTCCATTCCTTTCCTTATGATACCTAGCATTCTATTTGCTCTCTTGGCCGCCGCTGCACACTGGGCCGAGGGTTTTAACATGGTATCCACAATGACGCCTAAATCTTTTTCCTGGGTGGTGGTTCCTAATGTGGAACCTTGCATCGTGTAACCATAGTTTGGGTTGTTCTTCCCTAGGTGCATAACCTTGCACTTGTCCACATTAAATTTCATCTGCCATTTTGATGCCCAGTCTTCCAGTTTATCAAGATCCTCTTGCAATTTTCCACAATCCTCTTGGGTTTTAACAACTTTAAATAGTTTTGTGTCATCTGCAAATTTGATAACCTCACTCGTTATTCCACTTTCCAGGTCATTTATGAATATGTCAAAAAGCAGCGGACCCAGCACAGATCCCTGGGGTACACCACTATTCACCTTTCTCCATTGGGAAACTTGGCCATTTAGCCCTACCCTCTGCTTTCTATCTTTTAACCAGTTCCTGATCCACAGTAGTACACTGCCTCCTATCCCATGACTCTTTAGTTTTGCCAAAAGTCTCTGATGAGGGACCTTGTCAAAGGCTTTCTGAAAGTCCAGATACACAATATCGTTCCCTGTAAAATAGTTATCTCCAAGTTATAATGCCCTGTTCAATGTAATTTCAGTTTGTTCGATGTAAACCGCACTGATGCAGAATAGCGCGGTATATAAGAGAATGTAAATAAATAAATAAAAATAAATATCAACTGACTCACCTTTGTCCACTTGTTTATTCCCTCCTTCAAAAAAACATAACAGATTAGTAAGACAAGATCTTCCTTGTCTAAAGCCATGTTGGCTGTCTCCCATTAGGTCATGACTTTCTACATGCTGAGTAATTTTATTCTTTATGATGGTTTCTACCATTTTTCCTGGTACTGACGTCATGCTCACCGGTCTGTAGTTTCCCGGATCACCCCTGGAACCCTTTTTAAAAATTGGCATTACATTGGCGATCCTCCAATCTTCAGGTATTAGTGATGATTTTAATGATAGTTCACAGATTACTAATAGCATGTCTGCAATCTCATATTTCAGTTCTTTCAACACCCTTGGATGTATACCATTTGGCCCAGGTGATTTGCTACTCTTCAGTTTATCTAATAGTTGTAATACATCTTCCCGATATACCGATATTTCCTTCAATTCTTCCGCACCTTTAAATACCACTTCAGTCATTGGTAACATCCCTACATCTTCCTCAGTAAAGACTGAAGCAAAGAATTCATTCAGTCTCTCCGCTATCGCCTTGTCGCCTCTTAGTGCTCCTTTAACCCCTTGATCATCTAATGGACCAACTGACTCTCTCACAGGTTTTTTGCTACGAATATACTTGAAAAGGTATTTATTTCACGTTTTTGCTTCCGCAGCAAGCTTCTTCTCAAATTCTCTCTTTGCCTGCCTTATCAATGCCTTGCATTTGACTTGCCAGTGCTTGTGCTGTTTCCAGGTTTCGTCGTTTGGCTCTTTTTTCCATTTCCTGAAAGATGCTTTTTTGGCAACAACAGCCTCTCTGACCTCACCTTTAAACCATGCTGGCAGTTTTTTGGACTTACTTCCACTTTTCTTAAAGCGTGGAATACAGCTGGTCTGGGCTTCCAAGATAGTATTTTTCAACAACACCCAAGCTTGATGTACGTCTTTAACCTTTGCAACTGCTCCTTTTAGTTTTTTCTTAACTGTTTTCCTCATTTTATCATAGTCTCCCTTTCGAAAGTTAAAAGGTAGTACTGTGGATTTCCTTACTATCCCTCCTCCACTAATTAAATCAAAAGGCGATCATGCTATGATCACTATTGCCAAGTGGCCCCAACACCCTTATCTCTTGCAGTAGATCTGGTGTTCCACTAAGGACTAGGTCTAATATGGCTTCCCCTCTGGTCGGTTCATGAACCAGCTGCTCCAAGAAGCAGTCATTTATTTCATCTAGGAACTTTATCTCCCTAGCATGTCCTGACGTGACACTGACCCAGTCGATACCAGGGTAATTGAAATCACCCATTATTATTACTGCACTGTAACGTTTGTTAGCTTCCTTGATTTCTTTGAGCATTTCATCATCCATTTGGTCATTCTGTCCAGGCGCTCGATAGTACACCCCCACTGCCATTGCCTTCCCCCTTTTACATGGAATTTCAATCCATATAGATTCTACAGCAGATTTTGTTTCCTGCAAAACTTTAATCCTTTCTGACTCAATGCCCTCTCTAACATAGAGAGCAACCCCTCCACCAATTTGATCAGCTCTATCATTACGATACAGTTTGTACCCTGGTATCACAGTGTCCCACTGGTTGTCCTCCTTCCACCATGTCTCTGATATTCCAATCATATCTAACCTTTCATTTAGTGCTATATATTCTAACTCTCCCATCTTATTTTTTAGACTACTAGCATTTGCATACAAGCATTTTAGAGAATGTATTTTATTCTTATTAATTTGGCTATTGTTAGACATGGGTAATTTGGGATCTTTAAGCTCTGTCTGCTCCATACTTGAGGGCATTTGGGCTACTTTACTCTTTTTTGGAACCTCTCTGCTTTCGGTAGTATCCTTCAAAGATACATTCTTCCGAACCATCCGCTCTTGGGCGACTGTCGGCTTTCCCCTAATATCTAGTTTAAAAGCTGCTCTATCTCCTTTTTAAAAGTTAATGCCAGCAGCCTGGTTCCATCCCGGTTAAGGTGAAGCCCATCCCTTCGGAAGAGCCCCTCCTTTCCCCAGAATGTTCCCCAGTTCCTAACAAATCCAAAACCCTCATCTCTGCACCATTGTCTCATCCACGCATTGAGACTCCGGAGCTCTGCCTGCCTTTTGGGTCCTGCGCGTGGAACAGGAAGCATTTCGGAGAATGCTACCCTGGAAGTTCTGGATTTCAACTTCCTACCTAAAAGCCTAAATTTTGCCTCCAGAACCTCCCTACCACATTTTCTTTCCTATGTCATTGGTACCGACATGTACCAAGACAGCAGACTCCTCCCCAGCACTATCTAAGACCTTATCTAGGTGGCGCGTGAGGTCCGCTACCTTCACACCAGGCAGGCATGTTACCAGGCGATCCTCACATCCACCAGCCACCCAGCTATCTACATGCCTAATGATCGAATCACCAACTATAACGGTTGTCCTAACCATTCCCTCATGGGCACATGGCCCTGGAGAAACTTCCTCGGTGCAAGAGGGTTTTACATCACCTGGAGGACAGGTCCTAGTTACAGAATCACTTCCTGCCACACTAGGGTGATGCTCTCCTGTCACGTGACCTCTCTCTTCCATGGCAACAGGGATGCTGCCAGACTGGAGGTGGGACTTCAGGACTATATCCATGTAGGTGTCGTCTATGTACCTCTCTGTCTGTCTTATGCTTTCCAAGTCTGCTACTCTAGCCTCTAGAGAACGGACTCGTTCCCTGAGAGCAAAGAGCTCCTTGCACCTAGTGCACATGTAAGACCTCTCACCAACTGGGAGAAAATCATACATGTGACACTCAATGCAAAAGACTGGAAAGCCCCCATCCTGCTGCTGGACTGCTGTCTGTATCTTAGTTTTAAGTGTGTGTTTAGATCTAAGTTCTTTATTTACTAAGGGTTGCTATGGATATTTATACTAATAAAAAACTGTACCTAATACGTGTAATATACCTTGTTCACCTGAAGCTTAAGTAATCTCAGGTCCTTAGTGTATGACTGATTTGGGTAATGAGCTTCACCTGAAAGCACCTTCTGTCTTTTAAGATGTGTAAGTACCTATAAAGCTACGATTATCCCAGGGGTGGGTGGGTGTGGGGAGGGAGGGAGGGAAATAACACTTAGTAAAAGAGGGCTGCTACACAGTACCCTGTCTTGTGCTGCTGAGGTAAGCTAAATTCTGATTTGATTTAAATTATAGCTCTTAGCTGCTGCTAGGCTCTAACTTCTTATGAAATTTAAACTACAAGCTCTCTGCTGGGTTCTAAATTTAACCAGAAATCTCTCTTCTGTGTTTTAAAACTAAAAGTACTTTTTTGATGCTAGGCCCTGAGTGACTATTAAATTTAGACTACAAGCTCTCTGCTGGGTTCCAAATGTAACCAGAAAGCTGTGTTTTAAAACTAAAAGTATGGCAGGTGAAGGCCCGTGATTCACAGTCTGACATAAGCAAGCAAGCCTAACTAGCTTGACCTGTAAATGAAGCCTGTAAAGAGGCCCATATGAATTGCACATCCCCCAATATGCTGCTGTAGAATTAGAACTCAGTAAAAGTATTGAATTAAGCTTAGACAAGCAGAATGGATGGAAAAATACAGAATTTATGCTTAAAACTGCTGACAGAGAAGTTATAGAGCCCTGCTTCCCTACACGTACGAACTAGCTGAGTGGCCTTGGAAGTAGGAAAGTAACAAGTTGGTGAACTGTCCATTGTAATTGGGACTAGAAGGGGGGTAAGCAGGTGCTGAGCCCACAGCAAGAACATAATTGGATAATCATATCAGCATCGGGACCAATAGAAGGGGTACAGGAGGTTACCGGGACCAATGAAATGTTTTTCTATACCTAGAATGAAGCTAAAGTCTATAAAAGTTGTTGTATTGCCAGAGAACTTCGCTCAGCCATTTTGAAATTGACTTTGCTTGAGACTTGTGCACAAATAAATGATTTGGACCTTCTGAACAGACTCCTGGTATCATTGGTTTGTCTGCGCTCTGCTGCTACAAAAGTACTTTTCTGATGCTAGGCCCTGAGTGACTATTAAATGTAAACTACAAGCTCTCTGCTGGGTTCCAAATGTAACCAGAAAGCTCTCTTCTGTGTTTTAAATTTAAACTAAAAGTACTTTGCTGTTACTAGGCCCTGAGTGACTATTAAATTTAAACTACAAGCTCTCTGCTGGGTATGAAATGTAACCAGAAAGTTTTCCTCTGTGTTTTAAATTGAAACAAACTGCTGCTACTAGGCCCTGACTGATTTAACAAAAAATAGTGGGTTCACAGATTAATTAGCTTTAATACAAAGAATTCCTTTTAGAAAATTACCAGAAGTATATACTCACAGTTGCAGATCTCTCTCCAAAAGTAACAGTCCCTTTTTCTAGTCCTTCAAGACAGAGGTTTTCTAGTCCTTCACCGGAATGACCCTCAGGAGACTGGGCACCATCGCCGGAGGCCTCCTTGTCCGTACAAGGTACCTTTCGAGGCCGCTCCTTGTCCAACCCTCGGGAATGCCGTGGAGGGCTAAGGAAACAAGCACGAGACTGCTTGCGCTTATCCAGAGCCCCCGACAGCGACTTTGAGGTCGCCTTCTTCCGCTGTTCCACCTCGGGCGAACCCTGATCTGAGTGATGCCTGGGGTGTGGGGTCGCTGCGGGGGACCCCGCCAGCGGTGGATCGGTGGGGTGAGGTGCCACCGGGGATCCCATGGCTGCCTTACGGAAAATGTCAGACTTCTGCTTGCGGCTTAGCGAGGCCTTAGCGGACGTTTTCTTACAAGTGAGCAGAGCTCCGGGTTGTGGTCAGCTCCCAGACACCATAGACAGCAGTCGTGGGTGTCCATGAGTGACATATTTTTTGAGCATCTGTCACATTTCTTAAAACCGTTGGCCATGGGGGCAAAAAGGGCCCCTGCGAGGTCAAAAATCCTCGAGGCCAGCTGTGGAAAACAAAAGGGCGCAAAAAGGGCCCGAAAGAAAAACACTAAGGGAAAACAAAAAAGGATCCCCTAGCCCACAGCTGAAGCAGGGGCGAAGGGGAGGACAGGAGAGGACCAGTGCAACTGAAAAAAAGGGCCAAAAGGCCGAAGTAAAAAAAAGCTTTTTCTGATGGATGAGGACTTGCGTCTGAAGGGTCTGAAGGGCTCCGCGGAAAAAGGGAGACTGAGCAAGATGGCACCTTTGTGCGGGAAGAGGACCATGCATGCGTGGCAGCAATCCCAAAGGCTTTCTTTGAAAGCTGGGGAATTGCTCCGCACGGGCTCCATCGGTGCTGACGTCAGCCATAAGTGAGGACTGACTTCCTGCTTGTTCCTGGAGAAAGATATTGACGCCAAGGCTGGTTGCAATATCCTCTTCATGTTTCTCTGCATCGGGCGCAGCCAATATTTGCATACCAGTTTATTATGTGCAGCTCATTTGCCTATAATTTAAATACTCTCTGCATTAATTGTGCGCTAGTTTTTCAGTTGCTGTTTATGCGCACATCCATCTCTTTTCTGCATTTGACAGTAGCAGCAAGTATGCTTAAAAGGGGCGTTATCTGTGCTTAAAGGTCACGCTAGTTTTCTGCATCAGCCCGATGGTGATTTGTGTAAACAGTTATGAGATGAACGAAAGGATTGCTATCAGGATAAGACCTCCATGCACCTTTAACTGGGAGGGCCACAAGGTGGTAGTGTTTGTGGCCCTGTTTTCCATCACACTACAAAAAAAAGAGGCAGGATTTTCACGGGATCACCTTACAGCTTCAGAAGGAGACCATAAAATGATAGTTGTTTCCTTTTGGTTTTGCAGTTATGATGAGCGGCATTACCAGGATTGTGCATACAATTTTTGCAGCAGTGCCTGCTTTAAAGGAGTCTGGGCTAATAGGTCTGGATGGAAAGAGAAAGGACTCTGACCAGAAAGAGTGAAAAGTGACCCCCTGGCAGATGGTGTCAAAGAAGCCTCGGTGGAACACAAGGAAGCACTCTGAAGTGGGGAGGAAAAGACTCTGCTTCTAGCAAGATAGATTGAGACTGAGCATAACGTGGATTCCTTTTGCCAGTATTTTACTGACTGCAGTATGGAGGGTGTGCTGGGGGATGAGTGAATGTTTCGTGCAAAAGGTCAGAATGCAAGGATTTTGTTTCTGAAGTATGTCTGGGTATGAATGAGGTGGAAGAGTGAAGAAGTTTTGATAGGTGTGACATCGGAGCATTGCTTGTAGGTATTGCTGGAGGGGGTGGATTTAGTAGTAGATGTGTTTGGGAGTGATTGGGGGTGAGTAATAAGGGGTGTTAAGGAAGATTAATCTGGGGGATGGTGGGCTTTTTTCCCTTGAGAGTGCGAGTATGGGGTGAGGGAGGGAGTAGGTGCAAGCGTGGTGGAGGGATTTCTGGAGGGTATCAAAGGTATGGGTCTTGGAGTGGAGAACTGAAGGTAGGGGTAGTATGAGAGAAGGGTAGTATGGATAAGGCACTGCGGTTCCTGACCCTGAATGTTAATGGATTAAATTCTGGTCTTAAGTGACAAAGGCTGTTTAAAGAGGTGCTAAGACTGAAAACTGATGTTATGTTTTGTACAGGAGGCACATATGCGCCATGAGGATAAACATTTGCGGGGTCATTCCAAGCCACGAATAGCGGGGATGGACATCCCATTGGGACATCTATCCCTGCTATTCGGCCTCAATGCTGACCCCAACTTCCCCGCATGTTGTATGGGGAGATTAGACAGGGGCGGAATTGGGGCGGTCCGTGGCCCCAGATGTACAGGGCCGATTCCAATGTTGGCCCTGTATGTCTGGGGCCTGCAGACTGAACAGGGGACTTATTCCACCTCTGAGGGGAATGCAAAAAGTTGTTCAGCAGCCGGGGATAGCAGCTCCTGAATGGAGCCGCAGTGCCATGGCAACCGGACTCCATGGCGCCGCGGCTCCATTCAGGAGCCTTGACTAAGTTAGCCAGGCAAGGCCTGTATGTGCAGGCCAACCGGATCAGGGTCCAGGCCTGCATGCGATTCTGATACCACGGGGCTAGATGTGTCCTTTGTCCCGCGGGATCAGAATCCCATCTAACTCTGTGCATCCAGTTCCAACCAGGCACACAGAGGGCCGGGACATCCAGGACAGAATCTGGTCCTTGATGTACAATAAATGGTTTCCATATAGATACAGTATTTAGCTTCTAACCAGGTGCAACAGATATGTAGTGATCCAGGACTCTACAGACCAGTGAGCCTGACATTGGTACAGGGCAAAAAGCGTAGTTACTCACCTGTAACTGGTGTTCTCCGGGAACAGCAGGAATCAGTCCTCACATATGGTTGACGTCAATGCCGAAAGAGCCCGCACAGAGCAAATCCCCAGCTTTCAAAGAAAGCCTTTGGGATTGCTACCATGCATGCGTGGTCCCCTTCCCGCCCAAGGGTGCCATCTTGCTCACTTCTGGAGAGAGATCTTCAATTGTAAGTATTTACTTATGGGAATTTTTCTAAATCTTGGGGAAAAAGGAATTCTTTAGATTAAAGCCGATTAATCTGTGAACCCAGTGTACTTGGTAAATCAGTCAGTGCCTTATAGCAGCAAAGAGCTTTCAGTTTAAATTTAAAACACAGCAGAGAGCTTTCTGGTTAAATTTAGAACCCAGGACTCCCTCTATGCAAGCAAGTTCTGTGGGACTCCCCCTGGATATTGGTCACGATTACCTTAGAAGCACAAGACACGGTACTGTGTAGCAGCCAGCTTATAATAAGTCTTCTTTCCCTCCCTCCCTCCCCAGCATCCACCCAGCCCTGGGATAATCATAGCGTTATAGGTGATTAAACCTCTTAAAGGAAAGAAGGTGCCATATTCACTCTCAGGTGCAGCTGTTAATTCTCATCAGCATACATTAAGGACCTGAGATTAATTAAACTTCAGGTGAACAAAGTACATTAAACATATTATGTATAGTTTTATTAGTATAAGTATCCCCAGCAACCCTTAGTAAGTAAAGAACTTAAATATTTAAACACAACCTTAAAACTAAGATGCAGACAGCAGTCCATCAGCAAGATGGGGGCTTTCCAGTCTTTTGTTGCATTGAGTGTCACATGTATGATTTTCTCCCAGTTGGTGAGGGGTCTTACATGTGCAAAAGGTGCAAGGAGCTCTTTGCTCTCGGGGAACGAGTCCGATATCTGGAGCCTAGAGTAGCAGACTTGGAAGACATAAGGAAGACAAAGAGGTACATAGACGAGACCTACAGGGATATAGTCCTGAAATCCCATCTCGTCTGGCAGCATCCCTGTTGCCATGGAGAAGAGAGGTCACGTGACAGGAGAGCATCACCATGGCAAGACAGGAAGTGATCCGGCAGCTAGAACCTGTCCTCCAGGTGATGTAAAATGCTCTCGCACTGAGGAAGTTTTTCCAGGGCCATGTGCCCATGAGGGAAGGGTTAGGACAGCCATTATAGTTGGTGATTCGATCATTAGGCATGTAGATAGCTGGGTGACTGGTGAACGTGAGGGTCGCCTGGTAACATGCCTGCCTGGTGCGAAGGTAGCGGACCTCATGCGCCACCTAGACAAGGTCTTAGATAGTGCTGGGGAGGAGTCTGCTGTCTTGGTACATGTCGGTACCAATGATATAGGAAAATATGGTAGGGAGGTTCTGGAGACTAAACTTAGGCTTTTAGGTAGGAAGTTGAAATCCAGAACTTCCAGGGTAGCGATCTCTGAAATGCTTCCCGTTCTACGCGCAGGACCCAAAAGGCAGGCAGAGCTCCGGAGTCTCAATGCGTGGATGAGACAGTGGTGCAAAGATGAGGGTTTTGGATTTGTTAGGAACTGGGGAACATTCTGGGGAAAGGAGGGGCTCTTCCGTAGGGATGGGCTTCATCTTAACCAGGATGGAACCAGGCTACTGGCATTAACCTTTAAAAAGAAGATAGAGCAGCTTTTAAACTAGATAATAGGGGAGAGCCGAGAGTCGCCTAAGAGCACATGGTTCGGAACAATGTATCCTTGAAGGATACTACCAAAAACAATGAAGATACGACACATCAGTAGAGAGGTTCCAATAAAGACAAAAGGTAGCCCAAATGCCCTTGAGTACAGAGCAGATAGAGCTTAAAGATTCCAAATTACCCCTGCATACTGATAACAAGATTAATATGAATAAAATACAGTCTCTAAAATGCTTGTATGCAAATGCCAGAAGTCTAAAAAATAAGATGGGAGAGTTAGAATATACAGCACTAAATGAGAAGTTAGATATGATTGGTATCTCAGAGACATGGTGGAACGAGGACAACCAGTGGGACACTGTGCTACCTGGATACAAACTGTATCGTAATGATGGAGCTGATCAAATTGGTGGAGGAGTTGCACTCTATGTTAGAGAGGGCATTGAGTCACAAAGGATTAAAATTTTTTAGGAAACAAAATTTGCTGTAGAATCTCTATGGATTGAAATTCCATGTGAAAAGGTGAAGGTAATGGCAGTGGGGTTGTACTTTCAACCGCCTGGCCAGAATGAACTAATGGATGATGAAATGCTCAAAGAAATCAGGGAAGCTCACAAAAGTTACAGAACAGTAATAATAATGGGTGATTTCAATTACCCCGGTATTGACTGGGTCAGTGTCACGGCAGGACATGCTAGGGAGATAAAGTTTCTAGACGAAATAAATGACTGCTTTTTGGAGCAGTTGGTTCATGAACAAACCAGAGGGGAAGCCATTTTGGACCTAGTCCTTAGTGGAACACCAGATCTGGTGCAAGAGGTAAGGGTGTTGGGGCCACTTGGCAATAGTGATCACAGCATGATCGCGTTTGATTTAATTAATGGAGAAGGGATGGTAAGGAAATCCACATTACTACCTTTTAACTTTCGAAAGGGAGACTATGAGAAAATGAGGAAAATAGTTAAGAAAAAACTAAAAGGAGCAGTTGCAAAGGTTTAAGACTTGCATCAAGCTTGAGTGTTGTTTAAAAATACTATCTTGGAAGCCCAGACCAGCTGTACTCCACACTTTAAGAAAAGTGGAAGGAAGTCCAAAAAACTACCAGCATGGTTTAAAGGTGAGGTCAGAGAGGTGGCTGATGCCAAAAAAGCATCTTTCAGGAAATGGAAAGAAGAGCCAAATGATGAAAACTGGAAAAAGCACAAGCACTGGAAAGTTAAATGCAAGGCATTGATAAGGCAGGCAAAGAGAGAATTTGAAAAGAAACTTGCTGTGGAAGCAAAAATGCGTAATAAAGACTTTTTCAAGTACATTTGTAGCAAAAAATCCTGTGAGAGAGTCAGAGGGGTAAAAGGGGCAGTAAGAGGGGACACGGCTATAGCAGAGAGACTGAATGAATTCTTTGCTTTGGTCTTTACTGAGGAAGATGTAGGGATTCTACCCATGACTGAAGTGGTATTTAAAGGTGATACTGTGGAAGAATTTAAAGAAATACCGATACACTGGGAAAATGTATTACAACTATTTGATAAACTGAAGAGTAGCAAATCACCTGGACCGGATGGTATACATCTGAGGGTGTGGAAAGAACTGAAATATGAGATTTCAGACCTGGTATTAGTAATCTGTGAACTATCATTAAAATCATCTGTAATACCTGAAGATTGGAGGATCGCCAATGTAACACCAATTTTTAAAAAGGGTTCCAGGGGTGATCCGGGAAACTACAGACCGGTGAGTTTGAAGTCAGTACCAGGAAAAATGGTAGAAACCATCATAAAGAATAAAATTAATGAACATGTAGATAGTCATGGCTTAATGGGAGACAGCCAACATGGCTTTAGACAAGGAAGATCTTGTCTTACTAATCTGTTATGTTTTTTGAAGGTGTGCATAAACAGGTAGACAAAGGTGAGTCAGTTGATATAGTATATCTGGACTTTCAGAAAGCCTTTAACAAAGTCCCTCATCAGAGACTTTTGGCAAAACTAAGAAGTCATGGGATAGGAGGCAGTGTACTATTGTGGTTAAAAGATAGAAAGCAGAGGGTAGGGCTAAATGGCCAATTTTCCCAATAGAAAATGGTGAATAGTAGAGTACCACAGGGATCTGTGCTGGGTCCGCTGCTTTTTAACACATTCATAAACGACCTGGAAAAAGGAATAACGAGTGAGGTTATCAAATTTGCAGATGACACAAAACTATTTAAAGTTGTTAAAAACCAAGAGGATTGTGGAAAACTGCAAGAGGATCTTGATAAATTGGAAGACTGGAATCCAAATGGCAAATGAAATTAATGTGGACAAGTGCAAAGTTATGCACCTAGGAAAGAACAACTCAAACTATGGTTACAGGATGCAAGGTTCCACATTGGGAACCACCACCCAGGAAAAGGATTTAGGCATCATCGTGGATAACATGCTAAAACCCTCCACCCAGTGTGCAGCAGCGGCCAAGAGAGCAAATAGAATGACACTTCAGTTTATTTGATCTTAAGAGAAATCAGAGAGCACCAGTCCAGTGTAAAGATTTTCATATCAAACCACTCCAGAGTACAATCTTCGACTGCTGCCATCAGTTGGGTATATTGCCGTTTCCATCCAGGCAGACAATAGACTCTCTCTTAAAGTAGCTAAACAGGTAGAAAAGGCGACGGCAAAAGCTAGAAGGATGCTTGGGTGCATACGGAGAGGAATGGCTAGCTGAAAAAAGGAGATGATAGTGCCTCTGTATAAGTCTTTGGTGCAACCTCATTTGGAGTATAGTGTGCAATTCTGGAGACCGCACCTTCAAAAGGATGTGAACAGGATGGAGTCGGTGCAGAGGGTGGCTACTAAAATGATCAGTGGTCTTCATTATAAAGCATATGAGGACAGACTTAAGGATCTTAATATGTACACCTTAGAAGAAAGGCAGGATAGAGGTGATATGATTGAGATGTTTAAATACCTCTGTGGCATAAATGTTCAGGGAGAGAGCCTCTTTCAATTGAAAGCAAGTTCTGCTATGAGGGGACATGGGATGAGGGTGAAGGGAGATAGATTCAGGAGTGATATGCAGAAATATTTCTTTACGGAAAGAGTAGTGGATCCGTGGAATAGTCTCCCAGTGGAGGTGATAGAGATGAGGACAGTAACTGAATTCAAAAAAGCATGGGACAAACACAGAGGATCTCTAAAGGTAAAAAGGGGACTGTTGTAGTTGTTATGGAAGGACAGACTAGATAGGCCATGTGGTCTTTTTCTGTCGTCATATTTCTATGTTTCTATGTTTCTCTGGCTGCCCCAGCTGCCCCAGCAATCTGGAACACCCTCCCAGACGAACTGAGAAAAACGACAGACCTCAAAGACTTTCGCAAACAGCTGAAGACAGCACTATTCATTGAACACTATGGACACACCACATGATCTACTTGAACAACTGACATACCCCCCACCATGACCCTTGTATAGAAGAATGTATAATAGCACACGATGTATAATAGCGCACAATGTACATAGCGCCACATAATCAACTACACAACACATCAAACACACCAAACACGCAACTCGCATCATTGCATGAAACACATGATCACTCCTTTGATTGTTTGCTGTGAAACCACTTTGATTGTAGGAGAAGGCAGTATAGAAATATTGTTAAATAAATAAATAGATACAAAGACTACGGGACACACCATGAGGTTACTAAGTAATACACTTACCAGAACTTGGAGAAAATATTTTCTCTCTCAATGTCTAGTTAAGCTCTAGAATTTGTTGCCAGAGGATGTGGTAAAAGCAGCTAGAATAGCTGGGTTTAAAAAGGTAGACAAGTTTCTGGAGGAATAGTCCATAAACTATTATTAGAGTAGACTTGGAGAAAGCATGGAAAAAATACACCCAACATATGTAGCAAACAAGCCCTGCCAAACCAACATTAAAATTCACAATCCAGTCTAAGAACCATGCAATGCAAACACTGTAACATGTCCCAGAATACAGACGGGTGTAACCTGCACGGAGTGGCGGGTACAACCCAAAACAAAGGCATAAAGGGGGTATCCTGCATGAGCAATGGGTACAACCCTAAAAAATGTTAGAGAGAATAACTTGCACAAAGTGGTGGGTACAACTCTTACCTCCTCACTGGGCACACTAGATGAGCTATGCTGGTTTTGTATCTGCCGTCATTTACTACGTTACTTTATAATATACCTCCTGTCAGGTAGCAGAAATTGGAAAACAGAACAAGATGGGCTGCTAAAGATCCCTGCAGAGAAACTACACGTTAGCAGAGTACTTGACCTCAGTCACACATGCAAAGCACATTCATACCCTCACCAAATACAGAACAAGTGATCACAGACTAGGAATAGAAACCTGCAGACACAAACTGAACTGCAAATCCCAAGCAGCCAGACCTGAATGCAGTGCAATACTGAAGAAATAAAAAGAAAAAAAATGTATTTCTCCTTGCACTGTGCAAAACAGAGGGCCCAATATTCAAAGAGTTGATGTGGCTAGCACCAGATAAACCCTGCTGAGGGATATTCAGAGGCATTAACCAGATAGTGTCACTGAATATTTGCTCTGACTGCCGCAGCACGGTCCAGATAGTGTCAGGGTGGTCTTTGGACAGGGCAACGGCAAATCCAGCACTTATCCATTTAAGGGTGATTTTTAGTCTGCTAATTGGATAAGTAGCCACAAAGAGTTAGGTCACAAACTGTCCTAACTTTATGCAGTTTGGCCATCTGGAGAGTGTCAGTGCCAGAGAGTATTGGGATTCCATACTGAATATCCAGTTTCAATTTTAAACACTGTTACCAGCACTTAAAAATTGCCGACCTTGGTATTTGAATATTGAGAGATGTACATTTCCCAAAATCAAAGACGTCCAACTATCAAATGATCAGAGGACATTCTGTATAATCCTGGGAAAAAAAGAGGAGGAACAGAAGCTATAGCAACAAAATATGCTATATCCTGCCATCAGGCAAGAAATCTCATCTGACCAAGGACAATATGGACCAGTACCAGAACCGGGGAGTTGCCTTTGTTATTATCCTCAGTCGAAGGTTTATTGAGCAGTGCAGTATTGTGTGGTCCGTGCCACAGCTATACAGATATGTACAATGCAGCAACATCGGAGCTATCTGGATAGCCACAATATTCAGTCCGCTATCCAGATATTATTATTATTACTAAGCATTTATAAAGCGCTGCAACATACGAAGCGCTGTACAAACATATAAAGAAACAGTCCCTGCCCATTAGAACTCACAATCTAGTCAAGACAAAATATGAAATAAATTAGATAATACAAATAATTAACAAGACAAGAATAAATGTTTATGGAGAGAACAAGAAAGGACGAGTTAGGAACAAAAAGCAATAGTGAAGAAATGGGATTTCAATTTGGATTTGAAGATGGCCAGGGAGGAGGCTTGGCAGACAGAGACAGGTAGAGAATTCCAGGAAAAGGGTGCAGCCAGTTGAAAGGAGCAAAGTCTAGAATTAGCAGTACGAGTAAAAGGCATAGCTAAACGAAGACAATTAGATGAGCGGAGTAGGCGAGAGGGGGTGTAGGTAGAGATGAGGGATGAAAGGTAATGAGGGGCAGAAGAATGAATACATAAAACTTAGATAACTTAGGAGAATTCACAGGAAAGAGACCATTTTAAGATATCTGGATAGTGGACTAAATATCGCTGCTATTTGGATAACTCCAGGCACTGCCCATACTCCACCCATGCTCTGCCCCCACACTGTGCAGATAGGTTGGGAGGTCAGCGTGATTTTCAGTGGCACTATCCAGATAGTGTTTTCAATATCAGGCCCTGTATTTTATATTATTGTTACTCTTACTATTTTGTAATTTATCTCCTTCTGCTTTCATTTTCTCTTTTCTCCTTAAACTCTAACCAGTTAATATTCAGCTGCTGCGGACAGTGGCTTTTTTGTAAATGTTGGTGTGGTGGTCAAAATTAATCCAGATATTGTACTGGATGATTTGTGTTATTGTATTGGGCTGGGTAATGGAAACAGAATTATATTATTTTTATTATTTTATTGCACAACATACCTCAAACTGTCAGTTCAGGGGTTATAATTAAATATTGTCAAATAAATCATTAGTCAGTGCTGCCCCCATTACAGCTTCTGCCTCTGTCCAGACAGAGATCCCAATGCCAGTTGAAGGACCTGTTCCATGTGCAGGATGCCTGCATGCTGAGGGTCTCAGGAAAGAAGTGGAGGAGTGCAGGGAAGAGGTGGCATTGCTGAGAAGTATTCAAGACAGTGAGAAGTACATTGATGAGATGCTTTTTGAAACGACCAAGCTCTCTGACAAAGGTGAAGATGGGAGGCTACAGAAGAAAAAAAGTTGGACACAAGTCACCAGAGCCTGTAGTATCAACACTCCAACTCCTTCAGCCCTTGAATTGAAGAACCAGTATGCAGTCCTGGAAGTGGAAGAAAGGGAAGAACCACAGTACGAGCACCTTAAAGTTGCAGAATCAGTCACCACAAGGTAGCGAAGGGTAGTCGTGGTTGGTCACTCTCTTCTGAGGAGAACTATGGTGTCCATCTGCTGACCAGATTTGATGTCCAGAAAGGTATGTTGTCTGCCAGGTGCCAAAATCCGAGATGTTACGGAGAGTTTGCCGAGACTCATCAAGCCTACTGACTATCATCTGATGTTGCTCATCCATGTTGGCACAAATGGTATTGCTAGGTAATCCCTCCGAGCATATGAAAAGTGACTTCATGGCTCTGGGACAGAGGGTGAAGCAGATAGATGCACAAGTGGTGTTCTCGTCAATCCTCCCTGTTGAGCGTAAAGGCTGAGGCAGAGAAGCTTACATCCTAGAGATGAATGCATGGCTGAGTGGATGGTGTCATCGAGAGCGTTTTGGTTTCCTGGACCATGGGACAATGTTCCAAGGGCTGCAGAGCAGAGAGGGCTGCAAAGAACCTCTGCAGCCTGGTACTCCGCTGAACTTAGAGCGTCATTAACCTGCCTAAGAAAAATGGAAAGACGCTGGCGCAGAACCGACTCCACGAATGATCTAAAAGCATACAATGTGCAACTGGAAAAACACCGCCAAGCAATATCCGAGAGCATAAAAAGATTCCACACAGACACACTAAAGCGGTCCCTAAACAAACACATGACCTATTCACCCTGGTAAAGAACCTAACAAAAGAGCCAGCACCTGAGAAACCTAGCCTGATCCATCCTCAATTCTTCGCTGACCTCTTACAAAGGAAGCTGTGCCAGACCAATAAGTTCACTGCTCCCAACACTCCAATCAAACCGGGATCACTAGCACCACTGTCCATTTTTTCCAAGCCATCTAAAAAACAAATTGAAGATATAATCGCCGGAATCAACGCAACCACTGCACAAACCGACCCTTGCCCGGTGTTCTGGATAGAAGAGCTACGATCAACTGTCAGCCCTTTTCTATCCAAGCTAATGGACTGCTCCTTCACAAATGGGACCTTTCCCAAATCCCTCAAATGTACCTCTATCAGGCCACTACTAAAGAACAGTAAGCTTGACCCTAAGAAGCCAGACTCATATAGGCCGATATCAAGCATCCCACTCTTGGCGAAAATCATCGAAAAAGAAGTTCAAACACAAATCCAAGAACATATTGATGCTTCTGCCCCACTTGATTCATGTCAGCACAGTTTTAGAGCTGCTCACGGCATGGAGACTCCTCACCATCCTCCTCAGTACCATAATAACAGGAATTGATAACATACACCAGGGATATGTGCTCATCTTCTTAGACATCGCAGCCGCGTTCAACTCAGTCTGCCATGATCTCCTCCTACACCGCCTCCAGGAGAAGGGGATTTATTATATTCTCTTATATTCTCCTATATACCGCGCTATTCTGCATCAGTGCGGTTTACATTGAACAAACTGAAATTACATTGAACAGGGCATTATAACTTGGAGATAACTATTTTACAGGGAGCATGGGCTATGGAGGGTTAAGTGGCTTGCCCAAGACCACAAGGAGCACCTGTGGGACTAGAAACCCCAGTCCTTCCGGCCCAAGGTTGCTGTCCTCTAGTGGGATTTGAACCCCCGACCTTCCGGCCTGAAGTACCTTGCCCCAACCACTATGTGACTCTGAATATGTGACTCTGCACTTAAATGGTGCAAGTCATATCTCTCCGATAGATAGCAACACGTAAGATCAGGAGAAACAACATCAGAATCTTTCCACCAGAGTCAAGAGGTCCCGCAAGGATCATCTCTCTCTGCACTCATGTTTAATATATATATGCAACCTATCCCACTAGAGGACAGCAACCTTGGGCCGGAAGGACTGGGGTTTCTAGTCCCGCAGATGCTCCTTGTGGTCTTGGGCAAGCCACTTAACCCTCCATTGCCCATGTTCCCTGTAAGTATTAGTGTATGTGTCTCAAATCCCCACGTGTTAAATGTATCCCCCACTTGTGTTGTGACCGCTTTGATTGAAGGATAAGGCGGTATATAAATACCATTAAATAAAATAAATAAATAAATCTGCGAGATCATCCGGTCCTTCAAGGTGAGCTGTCTGTTGTACGCTGACGATGTTCTCCTATATATGCCATTCACTACTGAGAACCCTGACCTTTCCCCACTGACAGACTGTTTCGATGCAGTATCCAGCTGGCTCCAAACGCAAAATCTTCGGATACAACATAAGAAAACTGAAGTCCTTTTCATCATAAGGAACCCAAATTTCATCACTCCTCCTTACTTGAAGGTCCAAGATGCAGAACCTCTGACCAAACCCTCCATCAGATACCTGGGAGTCACACTTGACCAGTGACTAGACATGAAGATCCATATAAGCAATGTAGCAAGAGCCGTATACCATAAAATCCGATCCCTCAAACACCTACGCTCCCTACTTGAACCAGATGACTTCCGGTCAGTGTATCAAGCTCTGGTCTTACCACATATCGACTATGCCAACGCAATACTCCATGGTCTTCCACAATCCACTTTGCTTCCATTTCAGCTAGCAATGAACTCAGCAGCACGAGTTCTCCAGGGCACTGCCATGAGGGAACACATGACACCCATCCCGAAACAATTACACTGGCTCCCTATAAAAGGCAGGATCACATTCAAGACCATACTAATGACCTTCAAGATCATAAACGGACTCGCCCCATCTTCCTTATACGATCTCATACTGATAACCCCCCCTAATAGATCTAGAAGATCTCATGCCACCAATAAACTAGTAGTCCCAAAAGAAACAACCAAGTGTTGCCAAAGCAAAACGAACAGGGCTTTTAAGCTCTCCGCACCTAAATGCTGGAACACCCTTCCACACAGTATCCGTGATATCACCAATCTAACCCAGTTCAGAAAAGCCATAAAACATTACCTCTTCCTCTTACATTACCCGGATGACAGCACCACTGATCACTCACCATCCAGCTAGGCAAATCTACGCAAATGTCCAATCAATTCGCATTGTACAGATGTAAATAGTTACCCCTGTTTCTTTCCAAGTTCCTATTCCTGTTATTTGTAAACACAAATCAAGTCATTTGAAATGTGTATGTAAAATGTTCCATGTAAACCGCACTGATGGAAAATAGCGCGGTATATAAGAAAATGTAAATAAATAAAATAAATAAATAAAATGGTGTCCATCTGTCCAAGAAGGGTCAAAGTGTCTTCAGCAACAGACTGGCTTACCTACTGAAATGAAACATTAAATACCTCTGTAGAAATGGGCAATAGGGAAACATCTGGAAAACGTGTGTATAAATGCCTGTAGCATGGGAAATAAGATCTCAGATGTTGAGGCTTTAATGGAAGAGGCTGACTTGGATTTAGTCACAGTTATGGAGACATGGTTCACAGAAAACCATGACCGGGATGTAATTATATCAGGCTATACTTTATTCAGGAAGGACAGGATAGGAAGAAGGGGAGGTGAAGTGGCACTATATGTAAAAAAATAATATTAAAGCTATAGAATTGCAAGGCTTAAAATGAAGAGAGGAGGCACTGTGAGTTAAACGAGAGAGAGAAAGGGAAATCCATTTGCATTGGAATTAGATATAGATCCCCCTCACAGGGTGTAGAAGTGGATGAAGATTTAATAGAAGACATACATAGTATTGCCATGAAAGGAGAAGTGCTACTGATAGGTGATTTCAATATGCCAGATATGGATTGGCACATCCCTACTATGGTGTCATCTAGAAGTAAGGAGGATCCTGGATTCTCTACAGGGAGATCTATTCAGGCAACTGAAAACAGAACCCACATGTGTTGGGCCAAATTGGACTTAGTGCTTTCCAAGGGGGAAAGTGTTTCTGATGTTACAGTGGGAGATCATCTCACATCCAGTGATCACCAGATGGTATGGTTCAGTATTAGGACTAGGGCTAATAAAATCCATTCAAAATTGAGAGACTTTAGGAAAACAAATTTTGCCAAGATGGGACAATGCCTCAAAGAGTTGCTAGTGGAATGGAAACAACTGGGGGGGGGGGTGTAGAAAAACAGTGGGCAAAACTGAAAGGAGATATTTTGAAGACAACAAACCTAGAAAGGTAAATAAATATAAAAGGAAAAGTAAGACGCTATGGCTCTCAAAAGAAGTAGCTGAAAAGATGAAGAAAAAGAGGGAGGCCTTTATGAAATACAACAGATCACAGAGAGAGGAAGACAGGCCTCTATATTTGGAAAAACTTAGAGAAGCTAGCAAAGTAGTCAGGAAAGCAAAGGTACAAAAAGAAGAAGAAATAGCCAATGCAATAAAATGAAGGGATAAGACATTTTTCAGATAAGTTAGTGAGAGGAGGAAGGGCAAAAGTGATATTTTCAGACTCAAGGGTGCAGGGGAGGAATATGCAGAAACTGATGAGGATAAAGCAGAATTGCTTAATGAAATATTTCTGTTCTGTGTTCATAGATGAAGGGCTAGAAGCAAGACCTCAGAAAACACCCACAAATAGAAACAGATGCGACAGGGATCTGAGCAATTTTCAGAAGACTGCCTTTGTGAGGAACTAGCTAAACTAAAAGTAGACAAAGCCATGAGTCCGGATGGGATACATCCAAGAATACTGGGGGATGTTCTAGTGGCTCCACTGTCTGATCTTTTCAATGCCTCTTTGGAGTCGGGAGTGGTGCCAGAGGATTTGAGAAAGGCACGTCCCTTTACACAAAAGCAGATGTAAGGATGACATTGAGAACTACAGGCCCGTTAGTCTAACCTCTGGTTAGTAAATTATTGGAAAGTTACTAAAAGCGAGAATAGTGAGGTTTCTGGAGCCCAATGGATTGCAAGATCCGAGGCAGCATGGATTCACCAGAAGCAAGTCTTTTCAAACAAATCTTATTGATTTCTTTGACTGAGTGACCAGGGAATTGGACCATGGGAGAACCCTAGTTGTGGTGTACTTAGATTTCAGTAAAGCCTTTGACACCATTCCACACAGGTGACTTATAAACAAACTGAGCACCCTAGGGATAGACCCTAAAGTTAATGATTGGGTTAAAACTTGGTTGAGTAGGAGACAAAGGATAAAGGTAAATGGAGCTCACTCTGAGAAGGATGTTACCAATGCAGGGATCTGCAATTGGCACGAGATTTTTTAACATCTTTGTTAGTGATATTGTGGAAGGGCTGTCAGGTAAGTTTTGCTTGTTTGCGGATGATACCAAAATCTGCAATAGAGTAGACATCCAGGAAGTAGTAGATAATGAGGAGGGATCTAGCTAAACTTGAAGAATGGTCTAGAATTTGGTAGCTGAAATTTGATGCTAAAAAATGCAAGGTCATGCATTTGGGCTGCAAAAATCCAAAGAAGCGGTACAGTTTAGGGCAGGGGTCTCAAACTCAAATTGCTTTGAGGGCCAAATGAGGACTTGTAAAGTAACCCGGGGGCCGCATAAGACGCGGGGCCTCATTTGCATAAGGGGCCTCATTTGCATAAATATTTGCATAATGTTACCATACACTAACTTTTAGTAAACATGCCTCTTTAATGAGTATGGATAAAGAAAGACTAAAAGATTTAGAAACAAGAAGACAATAATTAAACTGGGAACCCCAAAAGCCAAACTTGGAATGTACAACAACACTGTAGAAATAAAACTATAAATTAATTTCCTCTTGTACTAAACAAAGCGCAAACATTAATGATGCACATTTCCCAGAGCTGACATATTCCAGTTAATAAATTCAAAATAAAGAGATATTTTTCTACCTTTTGTGCATTTTTTTCAGTTGCAATTGTTCCAGCCACTTTCTTCTGGTTTCTTCATGTCTTCTGCTAACTCTCCATCGTCTGCTGTCCATTTGCCCTTTCTTCTCTCCTAGTTTTTTTTCCATTCTCTCTCTACATCTGCTTTAACATACTAATCTTTCTCCTTTTTCTCTTTCCTCATTCCTATTTCATCCACTCAAATTTTACCCCTCCATCCTCAATCCCCACTTACTCTCCCAATACCTGGCCAATTGTAGATTTGTCTTCTCTCCCAGACAAAATATTTTTCCCCTCTCCATTTCACTTTCCCAGCTCCATCCCATTCTAATCCTCCCCCAACATCAGCTCCCTTCTAGTTCCAGCCCCACCCAGCATCCGCTCCCTTCTAGTCCCCCCATTAGTCCATTTCCAGTCCTATCCTAGCCTCACCATCAGCCCATTTCCAATCCTAGCCCCCCATCAGCCCATTTCCAATCCTAGCTCCCTCCCCTCACAGCCCATTTCCATTCCAAGCCCCCCTCCCCATCAGCCATTTGCAGTTCAAGCCCCCCTTCCACTCAGCCCATTTCCAGTCCTAGCAACCCCCCCCAGCCCATTACCAGTCCTAGACCCCCCATAGCCCATTACCAGTCCTAACCTCCCCATAGCGCACTTCCAGTTTTACCCCCCATCACCCCATTTTCAGTCTTACCCCCCCCATAGCCCATTACCAGTCATAACCCCCCTGCCAATAGCCCACTTCCAGCCCTAACCCCCATTACCCCATTTCAGTCAGCCCTTCCATAGCTCATTACCAGTCCTAACTCCCCCATCAGCCCACCTCCAGTCCTTCCTAACCCCCACCTGCCCATTTCCAGTCCTAGCCCCCACCATAGCCCATTACCAGTCATAACCCCCCTGCCAATAGCCCATCTCCAGTCATTTCCCCCCCTGCCAATAGACCATCTCCAGTCATAACCCCCCCCTGCCAATAGCCCATTTACAGTCATAACCCCCCCCTGCCAATAGCCCATTTCCAGTCATAACCCCCCCCCCTGCCAATAGCCCATTTCCAGTCATACCCCCCCCTTCCAATAGCCCATTTCCAGTCATACCCCCCCCGGCCAATAGCCCATTTCCAGTCAAACCCCCCCCCCTGCCAATAGCCCATTTCCAGTCCTACACCCCCCCCCCGGTAAATTAAAATAAAACCTGGCTTCTGCTGCTCAAGCAGCAAAATCAGCTGTCCTGCGGCCCCTTCCCCTGTGCCCGGAGATCCGAGTCTGCTCTATCAGCGGCGTGCTTTTCAAGCCGCGAGGAGAGTATTCCCCTCTCGCGCGGCTTGAAACCGCGCGAGAGGGGAATACTCTCTTCGCGGCTTGAAAAGCACGCCGCTGATAGAGCAGACTCGGATCTCCGGGCACAGGGGAAGGGGCCACAGGACAGCTGATTTTGCTGTTTGAGCAGCAGAAGTCAGTTTTTTTTTAAATTTGACAATTGCTTCTGCCGCTGCCACGGCGGCAACGGCAGAAGCCAGGGTTTTGGGGTTTTTTTGTTTTCCTCCGTCGCGGGCCGCACAAAGTTGTCTCGCGGCCCGCGGGCCGCGTGTTTGAGACCCCTGGTTTAGGGGGTGAGGTACTTCTGTCCACAAAAGAAGAGCGGGACCTGTGCATAATCGTGACTGACGATCTTAAAGTAGCTAAACAGGTAGAGGAGGCGATTGTGAAAGCTGGAAGGATGCTTGGTGTATAGAGAGAGGAATGACCAGCAGAAAAAAAGGAGGTGATAATGCCTCTGTCTTGAAGGACTAGAAAAGGGACTGTTACTTCTGGAGAGAGAACTGCAACTGTGAGTATATACTTCTGGTAATTTTCTAAAAGGAATTCTTTGTATTAAAGCTAATTAATCTGTGAACCCACTATTTTTGTTAAATCAGTCAGGGCCTAGTAGCAGCAGTTTAGGTTTAAATTTAAAACACAGAGGAGAACTTTCTGGTTACATTTCATAACCAGCAGAGAGCTTGTAGTTTACATTTAATAGTCACTCAGGGCCTAGTAACAGCAAAGTACTTTTAGTTTAAATTTAAAACACAGAAGAGAGCTTTCTGGTTACATTTGGAACCCAGCAGAGAGCTTGTAGTTTAAATTTCATAAGAAGTTAGAGCCTAGCAGCAGCTAAGACCTATAATTTAAATCAAATCAGAATTTAGCTTAAAACACAAAAGGCAAAACAGGGTCTGTACTCTTTGAGCAACAAATAAAGTCTTCTAGAGACCTTTACAAAGAGGCCTTCTACCTAGGGGGCAAGAGACCTGTGAAACATTTTCAATAGGTGTTAACACCAGGTGGCAGATCAAAAGGCCATTTTGAAAGACTCCTCCTATCCAAGCAAGGACTGTTAATTATGCAGGAAGTTGGTCACAGATTACTTCAGCAGCACAGGCATAAATAGCTCAACCAGAGCTCTGTGATCCTCTTTCTTGAAGGACTAGAAAAAGGGACTGTTAATTCTGGAGAGAGATCTGCAACTGTGAGTATATACTTCTGGTAATTTTCTAAAAGGAATTCTTTGTATTAAAGCTAATTAATCTGTGAACCCACTATTTTTGTTAAATCAGTCAGGGCCTAATAGCAGCAGTTTAAGTCTAAATTTAAAACACAGAGGAGAACTTTCTGGTTACATTTCATACCCAGCAGAGAGCTTGTAGTTTAAATTTAATAGTCACTCAGGGCCTAGCATCAGGAAAGTACTTTTAGCTTAAATTTAAAACACAGAAGAGAGCTTTCTGGTTAAATTTAGAACCCAGCAGAGAGCTTGTAGTTTAAATTTCATAAGAAGTTAGAGCCTAGCAGCAGCTAAGAGCTATAATTTAAATCAAATCAGAATTTAGCTTACCTCAGCAGCACAAGACAGGGTACTGTGTAGCAGCCCTCTTTTAATAAGTGTTATTTCCCTCCCCACACCCACCCACCCCTGGGATAATCTTAGCTTTATAGGTACTTACACATCTTAAAAGACAGGAGGTGCTCTCAGGTGAAGCTCATTACCCAAATCAGTCATACACTAAAGGACCTGAGATTAGTTAAGCTTCAGGTGAACAAGGTATATTACACGTATTAGGTACAGTTTTTTATTAGTATAAATATCCATAGCAACCCTTAGTAAGTAAAGAACTTAGATCTAAACACAAACTTAAAGCTAAGATGCAGACAACAGTCCAGCAGCGGGATGGGGGCTTTCCAGTCTTTTGCATTGAGTGTCACATGTATGATTTTCTCCCAGTTGGTGAGAGGTCTTACGTGTGCACTAGGTGCAAGGAGCTCTTTGCTCTCAGGGAACGAATCCATTCTCTAGAGGCTAAAGTAGCAGACTTGGAAAGCATAAGACAGACAGAGAGGTACATAGACGAGACCTACAGGGATATAGTCCTGAAGTCCCATCTCCAGTCTGGCAGCATCCCTGTTGCCATGGAGGAGAGAGGTCATGTGACAGGAGAGCATCGCCCTGGTGTGGCAGGAAGTGATCCTGTAACTAGGACCTGTCCTCCAAGTGATGTAAAACCCTCTCGCACCGAGGGGGTTTCTCCAGGGCCATGTGCCCATGAGAGAAGGGTTAGGACAGCCGTTATAGTTGGTGATTCAATCGTTAGGCATGTAGATAGCTGGGTGGCTGGTGGACGTGAGGATCGCCTGGTAACATGCCTGCCTGGTGCGAAGGTAGCGGACCTCACGCGCCACCTAGATAAGGTCTTAGATAGTGCTGGGGAGGAATCTGCTGTCTTGGTACATGTCGGTACCAATGACATAGGAAAGAAAATGTGGTAGGGAGGTTCTGGAGGCTAAATTTAGGCTTTTAGGTAGGAAGTTGAAATCCAGAACTTCCAGGGTAGCATTCTACGAAATGCTTCCTGTTCCACGCGCAGGACCCAAAAGGCAGGCAGAGCTCCGGAGTCTCAATGCGTGGATGAGACAATGGTGCAAAGATGAGGGTTTTGGATTTGTTAGGAACTGGGGAACATTCTGGGGAAAGGAGGGGCTCTTCCGAAGGGATGGGCTTCACCTTAACCGGGATGGAACCAGGCTGCTGGCATTAACCTTTAAAAAGGAGATAGAGCAGCTTCTAAATTAGCTATTAGGGGAAAGCCGACAGTCGCCCAAGAGCGGATGGTTCGGAAGAATGTATCTTTGAAGGATACTACCAAAAGCAGAGAGGTTCCAAAAAAGAGTAAAGTAGCCCAAATGCCCTCAAGTATGGAGCAGACAGAGCTTAAAGATCCCAAATTACCCATGTCTAACAATAGCCAAATTAATATGAATAAAATACATTCTCTAAAATGCTTGTATGCAAATGCTAGAAGTCTAAAAAATAAGATGGGAGAGTTAGAATATATAGCACTAAATGAAAGGTTAGATATGATTGGAATATCAGAGACATGGTGGAAGGAGGACAACCAGTGGGACACTGATACCTGGGTACAAACTATATTGTAATGATAGAGCTGATCAAATTGGTGGAGGGCATTGAGTCAGAAAGGATTAAAATTTTGCAGGAAACAAAATCTGCTGTAGAATCTATATGGATTGAAATTCCATGTAAAAGGGGGAAGGCAATGGCAGTGGGGGTGTACTATCGAGCGCCTGGCCAAAATGACCAAATGGATGATGAAATGCTCAAAGAAATCAAGGAAGCTAACAAATGTTACAGCGCAGTAATAATAATGGGTGATTTCAATTACCCCGGTATCGACTGGGTCAGTGTCACGTCAGGACATGCTAGGGAGATAAAGTTCCTAGATGAAATAAATGACTGCTTCTTGGAGCAGCTGGTTCATGAACCAACCAGATGGGAAGCCATATTAGACCTAATCCTTAGTGGAACACCAGATCTAGTGCAAGAGATAAGGTTGCTGGGGCCACTTGGCAATAGTGATCATAGCATGATCGCCTTTGATTTAATTAGTGGAGGAGGGATAGTAAGGAAATCCACAGTACTACCTTTTAACTTTCGAAAGGGAGACTATGATAAAATGAGGAAAACAGTTAAGAAAAAACTAAAAGGAGCAGTTGCAAAGGTTAAAGACGTACATCAGGCTTGACTGTTGTTGAAAAATACTATCTTGGAAGCCCAGACCAGCTGTATTCCACGCTTTAAGAAAAGTGGAAGGAAATCCAAAAAACTGCCAGCATGGTTTAAAGTTGAAGTCAGAGAGGCTGTTGCCAAAAAAGCATCTTTCAGGAAATGGAAAAAAGAGCCAAACAACGAAACCTGGAAACAGCACAAGCACTCGCAAGTCAAATGCAAGGCATTGATGAGGCAGGCAAAGGGAGAATTTGAGAAGAAGCTTGCTGCGGAAGCAAAAACGCGAAGTAAAGACCTTTTCAAGTACATTCGTAGCAAAAAAACCTGTGAGAGAGTCAGTTGGTCCATTAGATGCTAAAGGGGTTAAAGGAGCACTAAGAGGCGACAAGGCGATAGCGGAGAGACTGAATGAATTCTTTGCTTCAGTCTTTACTGAGGAAGATGTAGGGATGTTACCCATGACTGAAGTGGTATTTAAAGGAGCGGAAGAATTGAAGGAAATATCGATACATCGGGAAGATGTATTACAACTATTAGATAAACTGAAGAGTAGCAAATCACCTGGGCTGGATGGTATACATCCAAGGGTGTTGAAAGAACTGAAATAAGAGATTGAAGACCTGTTATTAGTAATCTGTGAACTATCATTAAAATCATCTCTAATACCTGAAGATTGGAGGATCGCCAATGTAACACCAATTTTTAAAAAGGGTTCCAGGGATGATCCGGGAAACTACAGACCGGTGAGCCTGACATCAGTACTGGGAAAAATGGTAGAAGCCATCATAAAGAATAAAATTACTCAGCATGTAGATAGTGTCGGAGCTCCCCCATGTGGCCAGGCGGTTGCCTAGTGATACGAGAGGGTTCCGATTGTCCTTTGTATAAATTCAGCCCAAATAGCATGTAGTTGTGTCCTTTAAAGGATTAGAGCCAAGTGCAAAGGTCGCAGGAATATTTCTTTATTTGAGAAATAAGGATTTCCTAACCAAATTAAATTCTTTGGCAAGAATAGTTTGAAGCTTACAAAACAAAGTCAGGATACTTCTCCACATAAACACAAGCCTATTGAACAGTCCTTGGCTTGGTTTAGTTTAAACCTTTGTTCCACATATAAAAACTCTTTTTACAACAGCAGTCTGCTTTCTGGTCCCCAGGAGGCACTATAAATCTCCACTGTTACTTTCACAGCAAGGTATAGCAATATTCCCTGGTCCACCAAGAGACTTTCCAAATGCAGTAGTATTTCTTCCAGTTACAATATGAACTTTTAGCTTCTTCCTGGCTTTCTTATCCATGCAGCTTTTATCAGCCAAGCTACCATTAAAAGCCTAGCTAAAAGTTATGGGCTTTCCATAAAATATCCTTGTTAAGAACATCTGGGTTTTCTCCAGCTAAACAAACCCTATTCAGTTCTTATTCCTCTAGCACAGATAACACATTCAGTAATCAAGAACTCCTGGGTTTTCCTCCAGCTCATTAAAAACCCCTATTCAGTTCTTTTACTCTTCCTTGGCACAGACAGCACAGTCTATCTCCATATCTGAAACACTGCTTGCATCCACACTGTCCCCCAGGTACATCTCTTCCTCGCTAGGCTCCTTCAGATATCTGCTTTCCTTAGTATCCGCCTGAGAAGCTTTTGTAGGTTGTAAAACCTTCAAGACTTGCTCCCAGCCATACTTTGCAGAATGTGAGCTTGTGGGGGAAGGGCAGGAAAAGGTTTCCCTGTTAAGCAGCTCTTTTAAAGCTTGTAAAGGGCTCACCTTGCTAGTAGTGCTTTTCCTTCCTGTAGGCTCCTTAGAGTGGGAAGGGCTAGGCCATGAGCTTCTGGAGAATATCTCCTCTTCTGAGGAATCCTCCCCTGAGCTCTCCGCTGGCCTTCTCAGCTCTCTGTTCCTGCTTTCAAACTGCTTCTGTGCAAGCTGCTTCTGTGTCTCCTGTTTCTCTCGTGTCTGTGTCTGTGACTCCTTCTCTTTCTCTCTCCTTCCCTCTCCACGTTTCCTTGCCTTTGCCTTTTCCCCTTTGTGAGTGCAACTTCCCTGCCTAAATGTTTGGGGCTGTCCTATGGCTCTTGACTCCGCCCACAAACCACTCCCATCTCCTCCCTCTGTCTCCATGGGAACAGGGCGTGTCCCTAGGTCTGCACTCCTCTGCGGGGAATCTTTGTCTTTAGTTTGGGTGTTAACCCTTCCTGTGCCTGCAGTTTCTTTGGGAAAAGAAAAAAAAGGCTGCTTTTTCTTTCTTTCTCTGCATTCTGAGCCTGCTTCTCCACCACAATAGTCATGACCTAATGGGAGACAGCCAACATGGCTTTAGACAAGGAAGATCTTGTCTTACTATGATGTTATGTTTTTTTGAAGGAGTGAATAGTCAGGTGGACAAAGGTGAGTCGGCTGATATTGTGTATCTGGACTTTCAGAAAGCCTTTGACAAGGTCCCTCATGAGAGACCTTTGGCAAAACTAAAGAGTCATGGGATAGGAGGCAGTGTACTATTGTGGATCAGGAACTGGTTAAAAGATAGAAAGCAGAGGGTAGGGCTAAATGGCCAATTTTCCCAATGGAGAAAGGTGAATAGTGGTGTACCCCAGGGATCTGTGCTGGGTCCGCTGCTTTTTGACATATTCATAAATAACCTGGAAAGTGGAATAACGAGTGAAGTTATCAAATTTGCAGATGATACAAAACTATTTAAAGTTGTTAAAACCCAAGAGGATTGTGGAAAATTGCAAGAGGATCTTGATAAATTGGAAGACTGGGCATCAAAATGGCAGATGAAATTTAATGTGGACAAGTGCAAGGTTATGCACCTAGGGAGGAACAACCCAAACTATGGTTACACGATGCAAGGTTCCACATTAGAAACCACCACCCAGGAAAAAGATTTAGGCGTCATTGTGGATACCATGTTAAAACCCTCGGCCCAGTGTGCAGCAGCAGCCAAGAGAGCAAATAGAATGCTAGGTATGATAAGGAAAGGAATGGAAAATAAAACAAAAGATATTATAATGCCTCTATATCGTTCCATGGTGAGACCACACCTTGAATATTGTGTGCAATTCTGGTCGCCGTATCTTAAAAAGGATGTAGGGATTTTAGAAAAGGTTCAGAGAAGAGCCACCAAAATGGTAAAGGGGATGGAAGGATACTCCTATGAAGAAAGGCTAAAAAGGTTAGGGCTCTTTAACCTGGAAGAGAGACGGCTGAGGGGAGATATGATAGAAGTCTATAAATTAATGAACAGAGTGGAACGGGTAAACGTAGATCGATTGTTTACCTTATCAGAATATAGAAAGACTAGGGGACATGCAATGAAGCTACAGGGTAAACTATTTAAGACTAATAAAAGAAAATATTTTTTCACTCAACGTGTAATCAAACTCTGGAATTTGTTACCGGAGGATGTAGTAAAGGCTGTTAGTGTAGCTGGGTTTAAAAAAGGTTTGGACAAGTTCCTGGAGGGAAGGTCCATAAACCATTATTAAGAAGGAACCCAGGATATCAATGCTTGAACCAATACAAGCACTGTGGAACCTGTGTCCCTTGGGGAAACTGCTAGGTACATGAGACCTAGATTGGCCACTGTTGGAAACAGAATACTGGGCTTGATGGACCTTGGTCTGACCCAGTATGGCATATCTTATGTTCTTATGTTCCTCTGTATAAGCATCTGGTGCGACCTCATTTGGAGCACTGTGTGCAGCTTTGGAGACCGCACTTTCAAAAAGATATAAGCAGGTTGGAGTTGCTGCAGAGGGACGCTACTAAAATGGTTAGTGGTCTTCATTATAAAGCATATGAGGATAGACTTAAAGATCTTAATATGTATACTTTAGAGGAAAGGCGTGATAGGGACAATATGATAGAGACATTTAAATACCTCCATGGTATAAATGCACAGGAGGGTCTCTTTCAATTGAAGTCAAGCTCTGCTACAAGGGGACGTAGGATGAGGGTGAAAGTGGATAGACTCAGGAGTAAAATGCAGAAATATTTCCTTACGGAAAGAATGGTAGATGCATGGTATAGCCTCCCAGTGGCGGTGGTAGACACAAGGACAGTATCTGAATTAAAAAAAACATGGGACAAACACAGAGGATCTCTAAAGGTAAAAAGAGGACTATTGTAGTTGATATGGAAGGGCAGACTAGATAGGCCATGTGGTCTTTTTCTACTGTCTTGTTTCTATGTATCTATCCAGATAATGAATGGCATAGAATATCCAGATAGAGCAGTGACTTGTGCTGCTGTCTGCTTGGTCCGTTATCTGGAGAAAGTTGGGACAGCCTTTCTGCTGCTACTGTCAGCTATCTGGATAAGTAACTGCATAACTATAATCTCCACCCTTATTCCGGCCATAGACCATGCAGGCACTATCCAGATAGTGCTGCAGAGGACAGGATGAGTTTTAAAGTGGCACATCCGGATAGTGCCACTAAAAATGTCCAGATTGCTATCCAGATAAGTCCCACTGGCCAGAGCTAACACTGCTATCTGGGTAAGTGCTTCTGAATGGAGACCCTATTGAAAGCAAGGACAGGAGGCTTATGACTAAACTGACCAGCCTGAGGATGGGTGCCAAGGTGGTGAACTGGATCAGAAATTGGTTGACTGACAGAGGGCGAAAGTTAATGGATTTCACTCAGAAGAAAGGAAAGTGAGTAGCAGAGTGCCTCAGGCAATGGTCCTGGGACTGGTACTGTTGTCTTTGAGCAATATTGCGGAAGGATTAAAAGGAAAAAAAAGTTTGCCTTTTTGCAGATCTTTATCTTTATTTAACACTTTATATACCGCCCTTGTCGGAACATGAGAGCGGTTTACAATAAAATATGCTAGCGCCGTAGGAAGAAAGGAACTCCATTATAAAATGAAAGGAAAGAATGACCAGTAGGGTCACTTAGAAGCAGACAGAGAAGCAATAGCTAAACAGAAATATTGGAAGGAAGGTCAAAAGCCTGTTGGAAAAAATATGTTTTCAATACGTTTTTGAAATTCTGATATGAGGATTCCAACCGGAGGGAAGATGGCAAGGCGTTCCAGAGTGAAGGTCCGAGAAAAAAAGAATGCAGCGTGAGGTGTCTGTTCTAGATGGGCTTGTGAAGGGGAAGGAAGAGACAGACGATTGGCATGTAATGAACGGAGTTGACAGTAAGGAGTGTGGAGAGAAACAAGGTTTGCTAAATACAAAGGATTTGATGTATGGATGACCCTAGGAGTTAGAATGAGGAGCTTGTATTTGAACCTATAGCGGAGTGATAACCAATGCAGCTGAAAAAGGAGGGGAGTTACATGATCGGATTTCCGGGCATTGGTGACAAGTCGAGCAGCAGTATTCTGTAATAGTTGTAAACGTTAAAGCTGGTAAGATGGTAGGTTAGCAAAAGCCACATTGCAATAGTCCAATCTGGACATAACCAAGGCCAATAAAAGGGTGACAAGAGAATCAGGAGGCAAAATAGAGCAAACTGATTTGAGTTGCTGCAATATAAAGAAAGAACGGCGAGATAGATTTGATACATGGTCGTGGAAAGATAGCGGAGAATCCAGAGTTACACCTAAGTAACGAAAAGAGGAAATGAGAGGGATAGAGACAGAATTTATTTGAGGCATGATTGTTGGGCAGGACGTACCCATAGAAACCCACATGGCTGTGGATTTTGATGGAGTCAGATGAAGAAAATTAGAGGAAAGCCAAGTGGCAATATGAGAAAGACAGTTATTGAGCTGAGTAATGTCAACATTAACCGGGGAGGTATGGAAGAGGAGGATAATACCGGCGTAGATATAAGCTGAAACTGGGAATTGTTGGAACAAGAGGGGTAAAGGGGCAAGGAAAATATTGAAAGTAAAGGGGAGAGAACTGAACCTTGAGGTACCCCACACGTTAGGGAAACAGGCAGGGAGGACTGATGGTTAGAACAGACGACAAAGGAGCAAGCTGTGAGGAAAGAACAAAACCAGTGCAACACCGTGCCCTGCAATCCGACATCATAAAGGCGGGAGAGAAGGATCCAATGGTCGATCAGATCAAACGCTGCTGACAAATCTAATGAGACCAGGAGAGTAATATCTCCGCGATTGTGGGCAACATGAATCTCGTTCAGAAGGGCTAGGAGAACCGTTTCTGTGCTATGCCTGGCCCGGAATCCTGCTTGTTGCGGGTGGAGGGCGTTGGTAGCATCCACATGAGATGTTAATTGAAGAAAGACAAAACGTTCCAGAATTTTAGCTAGAAAGGGGAGATTTGATACCGGTCGCCAATGAGATAAGACAGAAGGGTCAAGTGAAGGCTGTTTCAATAGAGGGTGAACGATAGCAAATTTCCACAATGAGGGAAAACAGCCCGAAGACAAACTGGAATTAAGAATAGTCGTAATGAAAGGTAGAAACTGCAAGGAAGGCTCTACCAGCCAACCTGAGGGAATGGGATCTAATTGATAGGTGGTCTTTCTGGACTTAGATAAGGTTAGCAGTACCTCTGCTGAAGTGATGGAATGAAAAGTGGACGTGTGGGCTAGAGCTCTATTTACTGGTGATGAAGGTAGAACAGCTGAATCAAAGATGAACCTCTCCTCAGAGGAAGGCAAAGTGACCAAGTCTGAGGAAGGAGAGCAAGGAGGAGAAAGGGGTAAAGGAGGCACGTAATTTCTGAATCTTTTCAGAGAAAAAAGTAGCTAGAGATGCAGGGGCAGGGGCTGTAACCTGAGGGGCAGAGGCAGGGGCAGTAGAGGAGAGCTGGCGCAAGATTGAGTGGAGTTGTCTGGAAGAATTAGCAGCTCTAGATATCTCCAAGGTGTAGGAGGAGCGCTTAGCAGATTGGACTGATGTGCGATAGGCCGAATATAGTTGTTTAAACCGAGACATAGTATCTGGCGAAGGATTCATAGCCAGCGGCGTTCTGCTTGTCGTAATTGAGTGCGCTGCAAGCGCAAACCCGGATGGAACCAGGGAGAATGGGTTGAATGAGATGATCTGGTAGTAAGTTGAAAAGGGGCTAGATCGTCCAAAGTGTTTGTAAGGACAGAGTTCCAAAGATGGACTTGAGAATCAGGAAAAAGTACAGAAAAGTCTGGGGGGAATAAAGAGTGAGCAGGAGGGAAGGCAGTTAGGGTAGACGGGGAAATACGACACCGTAAGCGTGGGGGGGGGACTGAGTTGAAAGGGGACCACTAGTATCTGAGACTAGCAAAGAAGCTGAAAAAGAAACACAGTAGTGATCAGACCAGGGGATACTATGAGAGACTGGAGCAGACAACATCGAGCGCAAGCTTGAAGACGTGAGGACTAAATCTAAGGTATGGCCCATACAATGAGTGGGTCCGGACACATGTTGATAGAGTGACAAGTCATGCAGAAGATTCATGAAGACCCGATCTTTAGGTCCGGATGGGGCATCTATGTGAATGTTAAAGTCACCCAAGATAATAATATTGGGGTAATGAAGAACTGTCTCAGAGAGGGTCAGTAAAAACACCTCCCATCGGACATTAGTGATAGAAGGAGAAAGATAAAGTAGAAGGAAATAAAGTGGGGGAGTGGAGTGGAAGCGAAGAAAATGGGACTCTGAGAAATGAATAGTAGAAGCTATAACTTCAACAATAGGAAGCGAGGAGTGGTAAAGAAGGGCCACACCACCCCCACATCTGCCCAGCCGAGATGTTGAAAAGGCTGAGTAGCCAGAGGGGAGTGAGCTAGATAAAAGGGGGCTATCACCTTCCTGATGACACAAAGATTTGCAATAGAATGGACACCTCAGAAGGACTGGACAACATGAGAAGATCTACAAAAATTAGAATGGCTTAATGCTTGACAAGTAAGATTTAATGTGGAGAGGTGTAAAGTAATGCAGTTGGGATGCAGAATCCAAAGGAGCTGTATATGATAGGGGGCGAGAGGTTGGTGTGCACAGACCAGGAGAGGGCCCTTGAGATGACAGTACCTGAGGATTTTAAGGTGGTGAAACAATGTGATGAAGCAGTGGCCAAAGTCAGAAGAATGCTAAGCTACATACAGAGAGGCATAACCAGCAGAAGGGAGGAGGTTATAATACCCCTGTGGTGAGGCCTCACTTGGAGTATCATGTTTAGGGACTGTACCTTGCAAAAGATATAAAAAAGACTTGAATAATTGACCCACTAAATGTATTACTTTGGCAATATATGTTAACCTGTCAGAGCAATAAAGTTATGTGAATCTGAATCAGTGGACAAGGCTGGACCCTGATCTACTACCTCAAAGCAGTTGCTGTATTGTTAGTAAGAATAAACCCCTTTGGTCTTTTTCAAATTCCTTTTGCAAGACAGTGCAGTCCTCTGATTTACCCCATTACAGTTCTACTAAGGTTATTTTTAAAAGTCCTGCTGAGAGGGCCTATTTATAAATAGGGTTGCCAACTTTTTCACCGAGAAAAACCAGACACCTGTGGCTCGCCATGCTCCACCCATTCTCTGCCCCTAGTCCCACCCCTGCCCCGCCCCCAGCCCCACCCACAAAAATTACCGAGGATTCAGTCACACCCCCTCTCAGTGTTGGTTGTCACACCCCCCCTCCCCTCAGTGCTGGTTCACTCACTCACCCCCCCCCCCCTGCTGACTCACTCACCCACCCCCCTGTCACTCACTCACCCCCTCCCCTGCTGGTTCACTCACACCAAACCCCCCCCCCTTGCTGGTTCACTCACACCACCACCACCCCCCCCCTTGCTGGTTCTCTCTCACCCCCACCCCCCCCCCTTGCTGGTTCACTCACACCACCACCACCCCCCCCCCCCTTTGCTGGTTCACTCACACCACCACCCTCCCCCTTGCTGGTTCACTCACACCATCACCCCCCCCCCTGCCCAAGCCGCTGCTTCTGCTTTGTACAGAGCAGCGGCTGCAATACACTTGCAGCTAAAGTTAATTTGAAAAGGAAAGACAACCTGTGAGGAGCCCGCCCCCATGACATCACTTCCTCAGGCTCTGCGATGACCGGAGGGCTCCTTACACAGTTTGTCTTTAGTTTTCAATGTAAGTGTATTGCAGCCGCTGCTCTGTACAAAGCAGAAGCAGCGGCTGCACTGCTATGGGGAATCGCGTTCGCGCCGCGGACTTCGGCACAAAAGCCGGTTTTTTGCTCTGGCCGCTCCCGATCTTGCGGCCAGAGCAAAAAACCGGCTTTTCAATGGCCGGTTTTACATCTGTGCCGGCAGCCGGCCTGGCCATGGAAAAACTGGCAACCCTATTTATAAATGACCTTTTCAGTATCTGCTCTTTAAAAAATAAAAAAAAAAAGCCTTTACAAAAAGTCTCAGCAGATTCAACAATAATAAATTGAACATCCGGCACCATCCTGAATGTGTCTTTGCCCAACAGTGCTGCAATAGTGAGTAATATATTCCTCAAAATATGGCCCCCACCAGCAAGAACCGGTGCTGGATATCTTGTTCTGTTTAATTTATTCTATTCTAATGTCATGTGATGTGTCTTTTTGTTGTTTTATTTAAATTTGTACAGTAGGAGGGGAAATAAAGAGACACCAAGAAGAGGATAAGAGAGAAAGATTTGGAGTCTCCAGAAGAAACCCTCAGACATGGTGGAGATATAAAACAGCAGCAGCATTCAAGAAAGCCCAGAACTAGCACAGAGTAGGCCTGGTTGTGAAGGAGTGAGGGAGATCGCCTAGAGTCTAGGGCATAGCATCAGGAAGTCGTTAGATCTCAGTGTCCTTATCCACTATCAGAGTCTGTTCCTTTATTTCTGAAGCCCTAACATAGGTAAGAAATGTAGAGAACATAAGAAGTTATGATCACCCGAGACATTCCCATTCCCACCAAAAAATGCTCTAAGCAAGAAAAGTAGACAGAGTGGTAAGGGAGAGAAACACAAGGACGCTAGTGCTAATCGAAGTGTCAGTATCAAACAACTATTCTGTACAATGTGTGGAGAAAGAAGATCCTTGGGTACTAAGAAATACAATCAGAGACCCCGAAAAATGTGGAGATGGATACGGTTCAGTTTTAGTAAGTGCCACTGCCTTGATTAGTTGCTTATAGAAACATGACAACAGAAAAAGACCACATCACCTATCTAGTCTGTCCTTCCATACCAACCACTACAACAATCCCCTTTTTTCCTTTAGAGATCCTCTGTTTGTCCCATGCTTCTTTGAATTCAGATATTGTCCTCAACTCTACCACCTCCACCGGGAGACTATTCCACAGATCCACCACTCTTTCCATAAAGAAATATTTCCGCATATCACTCCTGAATCTATCCCCTTTCACCCTCATCCCATGTCCCCTCGTAGCAGAGCTTGCTTTCAATCAAAGGAGGCTCTCCTGCTGTGCATTTATGCCACAAAGGTATTTAAATGTCTCAATCATATCGCCTCTATCCCGCCTTTCCTCTAAGGTGTACATATTAAGATCCTTAAGTCCGTCCTCATATGCTTTATAATGAAGACCACTAACCATTTTAGTAGCCACCCTCTGTACAGACTCCAGCCTGTTTATATCCTTTTGAAGGTGCTCTCTCCAGAATTGCACACAATACTCCAAATGAGGTCACACCAAAGGCTTATACAGAGGCACTATCACCTCCTTTCTGCTGGCCATTCCTCTCCGTATGCACCCAAGCATTCTTCTAGCTTTTGCTGTTGCCTTTTCTACCTGTTTAGCTACCTTAAGAACATCAGACACAATCACACCTAGGTCCGCTCTTCGTTTGTGGACAGAAGTACTTCACCCCCTATACTATATTGCTCCCTTGGATTGCTGCAGAAGAAATGCATGAGCTTGCATTTTTTTAACATTACATCTCAGCTGTCAAATTCTAGACCATTCTTCAACCTTAGCTAGATCCTTCCTTATGTTATCTACACCTTCCTGGGTGTCTACTCTATTGTAGATTTTGGTATCATCCGCAAAGAGGCAAACCTTACCACTATATCACTAACAAAGGTGTTAAAAAGAATCAGATCACGGACAGATCCCTGGGGCACACCACTGGTAACCTCCTCCCTCCTCAGAGTGAGCTCTATTTACCTGTACTCTCTCTCACCTCCCTCTCAACCAATTTTCAACCCGAGCAGTAACTTTAGGGTCCATCCCTAGGGTGCTCAGTTTGTTTATAAGTCGTCTTTGAGGAACGGTGTCAAAGGTCTTACTGAAATCTAAATAACACCACATCTAGTGCTCTGACTCGGTCCAACTCCCTGGTAATCCAGTCAAAGAAAATCAGATTTGTCTGACAAGACCTGCCTCTGGTGAATCCATGCTGCCTCAGATCCTGTAATCCGCTGGACTCCAGAAACCTCACTATTTTCTCTTTCAGCAGCATTTCCAATAATTTACTCACCACCGAAGTTAAACTAACCAGCCTGTAGTTTTCAACCACATCCTTACTTCAGCTTTTGTGTAAAGGGACCACATGAGCCTCTCTCCAGTCCTATGGCACCACTCCCAACTCCAATGAGGCATTGAAAAGGTCAGTTAGTGGAGCTGCTAGAACATCCCCAAGTTCCCTCAGTATTCTAGGATGTATCCCATCAGGTCCCATCGCTTTGTTTACTTTAAGTTTAGTTAGTTTCTCACGAACACAGTCTTCTGAAAATTGTTCAAGATGCCCCTCGCTTCTGTTCCTGTTTGTGGGTGTTTTCTGAGGTCCTGCTCCTGGTCCTTCATCTGTGAACACAGAACAAAAATATTTGTTAAGCAATTCCGCTTTATCCTCATCAGCTTCTACATATTCCTCCACCCTTGAGTCCGACAATACCACTTTTGCCCTTCCTCTTCTCACTAACATATCTGAAAAATGTCTTATCCCCCCATTTTATTGCATTGGCTATTTCCTCCTCTTTTTGAATCTTTGTTTTCCTGACCTACTTTGCTAGCTTCTCTAAGTTTTCCCAAATATAGATGCCTGTCTTCCTCGCTCTGTGATCTCTTGTATTTCATGAAGGCCTCCCTCTTTTTTTTTTACCTTTTCAGCTACTTCTTTCGAAAACCATAGCAGTCTCCTTTTCCTTTTACCTTTATTTACCATTTTAACTAAAATGTTGGTTGCCGTTAAAATATCCCCTTTCAGTTTTGCACACTGTTTTTCTACATCCCCCAGCTGATCCCTTCCCGCTAATGACTCCCTGAGGTATTGGCCCATCTTGGCAAAGTTAGTCTTCCTAAAGTCTAATATCCTTGCTTTTGAATGGATTCTAACAGCCCTAGTCCTAATACTGAACCACACCATCTGGTGATCACTGGATGCAAAATGATTTCCCACTACAACATCAGAAACACTTTCACCATTGGTAAGTACCAAGTCCAGTATGGCCCCTTCACGTGTGGGGTCTGTTACCAATTGCATGAATAGTTCTCCCTGTAGAGAATCCAGGATCTCTTTACTTCTAGATGATACTGCAGCCGGAATGTGCCAAACAACATCTGGCATACTGAAATCCCCTATCAGTATCACTTCCCCTTTCCTAGCAATGCTGCGTATGTCTTCAATTAACTCTCTGTCCACCTCTTCCTCTTGTGAGGGAGGTCTGTATATCACACCAATGCAAATAGATTTCTCTTTCCCTCTTTCTAGTTTACATCCCAGTCATGGTTTTCTGTGAACCATGTTTCTGTAACTGCCACTAAATCCAAGTCAGCCTCTCCCATTAAAACTTTAACATCTGAGATCTTATTTCCCATGCTATGGGCATTTATACACACCGCTTTCCATATCTTGCCCCTTTTGCCCATTTTCATAAAGGTATTTAATGTCTCACTTACCTGGGGGGCTTTCTTCACCCATCCCCAACGAATCTAGTTCAAAGCCCTCTTCAGTAGATTAGCCAGTCTGCTGTTGAAGACATGTTGACCTTTCTTGGACAGATGGGAAGCATATTCAAAGCGATTAACATGGTTAGTAGACCTGCTAACCACCTTCGTTGCACTGAGCAGGATTATTCAGCGGTACATAGCAAATTTGTACTGCTAAATGTCCCTGTTTAATGCAGCTAAATGACCCAATACTAACCAGTTAGCAATGGGGAGTTTTGGTAGCATTCTGGGGCGGTGCTGAAGATATCCAGGCAGCAGGGATATTCAGCCGCAGCCCAGTTATCTTAAAGCAGTTAAAGTTAGGAAGAATAAAGGTTGTCCTAACTTTAGCCGCTTTAGCTAACTGTGCAGGGGCTGAATATAGCTGCTGCCCAGTTAGTTGCAATGCCATCTGGTTAACCTGGATATTCGGTGTTGGTGGCTGAATATGGCCCTGGCATTGAATATCTGGTTCTTAATTAAAGCAGCAGGAGAGCATCTTTTTCTGCTTTGCACTTTTGCTGCTTGATTGCATCTTCAGGATCCACACAGGTGCATGCTGTCACGTAGTAACTAAGGGCTTTAAATCACGCTGCCCCACCACGGGACGACGAGTGTCTTTTCCTGCCTTGTACTTTTGCTGCTTGATTGGATCTTCAAGACCCACACTGGTACACACAGACTGTCACGTGGTAATTGAGGGCTTTAAATCACTCTGCCCACTGCAGGACACGGCCGCATGCCCTTGGGTGTCTACTCCGAAGGGGTGTGTCCAAAGGGGCAGGTCCTGCCTCTTTGGAGCCCCTTCAGAGCATGAAGGAGAATGGAGTGGGTTTTGTTCAGATTGAATGGGAAAGTGCAAGAAGAGAATGTCAATGGCTGCTTCCACTAAGGTGGCAAAAATAGTGGGCCCAGTGGACCTGCTTTTACAGTCTATGGAATCAACCAGGAAAGTTAATACGCCAGTGGGAATGGGGGCAACACTCTCTTCTGTAAGTACTTTTGCCTCCCTATCTTTCGATAATCAAGGTTGTTTTACCCCTCCCAACTCTGGAAGAGATATTTCTGGGGAAGAGGTGTAAGTTCTCTCTGGACCCAATACCCCACTGGACTCTTCTCTAGGTGCAGATGTGAGTCATGGTGAAGTTTGTTCTTTGCCTCAACCTTTTGAATTTGCTTCTTTCCAGGATCAAATTCCTCCTCCGTCAGATATTTCTTTTAAGGACATATGGCAAATAGTGACTTGTACAGATCGTTCTTTGCAGTTGTCATTAAAGTGTCCAATTTTTCTAAAGAGGTAGTGACCAAAGTTTTGGATAATATGAATTGTGCATGGATCCTGCATCTTTTTTTTTGACACCGACAATTTTGTTTCAAAAATATTTGTGGGATGTACTGCTTCTGCCTACCCTGAGGAGATTCATTTGTCAAGGATTTATTCCCCCCCCCCCCCAATGGGCTTCTCCAATTGATTCAGGGTTCTGCAGAGGCAGGACAGGCTCTAGACTCCTTGAATGTCCCTAGCTTGGACTTATCTGCTTATTTGGACTCATCTGTGGAGGAGATTCCAACACAGGCGACTCTTTTGGTATCATTTGTTTCAGATACTGATAAGATGCAGATTATTTGTTCATATTTTCCTAAAAAACAGGTGCTCTTTTTTGGTAAATCTATTCAAATATTCCCAGACATGTCACAGGAAACTCAGAGACTGAGGAAGGCCCTTTTGGAGCTTAGGTCTAGGACTTTGGCTCTGGGCGCCATCTTCTTCTTAAAGCACCCATATAAGTGTCTTATTTCTTACTAGGGTCATCAGTATATTTTTTATGATGCATCTCAATTGGAGGGTTTCTGGCAGGGGAGGGCTTAAGTATACAATTTAGTGCTTGGGTTTTTTTTTTGTTTCCTTGAGCTATGTTAAAAGGGGTTTATTCATTATTACTGTCGACCTATATGGCTTTAAGTTTTTTCTTTCTTTATTTGCCGCTCTTCTAAAAGTATTATTAATTATTAATATTTGGTAGTTAAGGACAGAGGTTTATCACTTTTGTTAATAGTTGTTTGTGGATAAACTCATTTGGTTTTGGATATTTTAGCTCTTAAAGTGTCTTGATTTTATGAAACATTCATACTTTTTTCCTTGTTGTAACTTATAAAATGTTATAAATAAAAAGTTTAAAAAAGTGGTAATGGCCAACCATTTAACAGCACTGCCCGCTACCCTTGAATATTGGTTCCACTCTACTCTATGAGCTCCAGAAGGAAGATCTCTAAGGAATGATGCAATAAACAATTAAAAAGGGCACAAGCAATATATGGGTGAGATTGAGATCATATCCAGCATCCTTTGCTTTATGAGTCAGGTTAATTTAAGTATTTGTAAAAAGTGTTGTGTGTAGGTATGTTGAGTATCTTGCAACTGATTGTTCATTACATTTTATGTATGAACCATCTTAGGGTGTAGACATAGGTGATAGAAGTCTATAAATTAATGAACGGAGTGGAACGGGTAAATGTAGATCGATTGTTTACGTTATCAGAATATAGAAAGACTAGGGGACATGCAATGAAGCTACAGGGTAAACTATTTAAGACTAATAAAAGAAAATATTTTCTCACTCAACATGTAATCAAACTCTGGAATTTGTTACCGGAGGATGCAGTAAAGGCTGTTAGTGTAGCTGGGTTTAAAAAAGGTTTGGACAAGTTCCTGGAGGAAAGGTCCATAAATCATTAAGAAGGGACCCAGGATATCAATGCTTGACCCAGTACAAGCATTGTGGAATCTGTGTCTTTTGGGAAAACTGCTAGGTACGTCTGACCTAGACTGGCCACTGTTGGAAACAGGATACTGGGCTTGATGGACCTTGGTCTGACCCAGTATGGCATATCTTATGTTCTTATGGGATCTTAAATTCAATATATAAATACATAAATATACAAACAATAGGGCAGGCCCAAGGGTTTCTGCCACCCTAGGCAAAAGCCCAGAGCTGTGCCGCCACCCCCCCAAGCTGTGCCCCCCTATGCTGAGCCACACTACCACCGATTCCAGCGGTGGGGTGGGGAGGGGCAAGGTTCAGTTCGGCAGCAGGCCATATGCTTCGACACACATAGTCTGCTGCTTCTGAACCCCAAAGGTTAAGCCAGATGGGAGTCAGAAGTGGCAGGCCAACATTTGGGGTTCAGAAGCAGCAGATTATGTGTGCTGAAGCATATAGCCTACCGCCCACAACGGGCAGCTGCCTAGCTGATGAGCTGGCCCTGATAAATAACCATTTGAAGATACTAAAAGGTCCTGCAAAGACTGGGACTTAGATCTGGTTTCCTTTGGGGAGAATGCTATGCTATTACATCCCTAGATGGCAAAGATTACTTCCTTCTCGTCTCTCCGGGCCAGTCCAGGAACAAGAGGGTTGTCAACCTTCTCCAGCAGCTGAGGACTGAAGTCTGAAGTTTTGCAGATCTGGTATCTGGCTCCCCCTGCTGGCCGAACCTCAGTCTTTCAGTCCTCAGCAGCTGGAAGGCAGTTGGCTCCTGGAGGACCGACCGAAAAGTCAAAAGCCTGGCAATTTGCACAGGGGTCCAACTCAGGATTTTCACAGATTCAGAGGGTCCCGCTTTGCTCACTATCAGAGGGGTCGCTTTGGGGCCAGAGGACAGTCCTTTCGAGGGGCTTGAGGCTGCGGTAGAGGTTATTTCGGAGCCCAGCAAAATACCACTAAAAAGCCGCAATGAAAGGAGGTTGGTCCAGGTAGAATTCCCGGTGGGGGGCGGCTTCAGAGCTTCCTTTCTGTCTGGACCACCATAACGTCTGACCAATGGGTCCTAGAAATTATTCACGATGGGTACACTCTCGAATTCGCTCGTCCGTTGGCAGAGGCTTTCGTGGTGTCTCCATGTGGATCGGCGGAAAAGCAAAGAGCGGTAACAGAGACACTTCAGCGGTTGTTACGTCTTCAGGCGGTAGTTCCGGTTCCTCCAGACCAATTAGGATTAGGTCGGTACTCGATTTATTTTGTGGTTCCCAAGAAGGAGGGATCGTTTTGACCTATTTTGGATCTCAAGAACGTAAACCGCTGCTTGAGGGTTCCGCATTTCCACATAGAGACGCTTCGGTCGGTCATACGCTCAGTGCAACCGGCGGAGGTGCTGACGTCCATAGATCTCACGGAGGCCTATCTTCATATACCAATCAGGTCACAGCATCAAAAGTTCCTACGTTTTGCGGTGCACATGGGTCATTTTCAGTTCCGAGCCTTACCGTTTGGCTTGGCCACGGCGCCGCGCACCTTCACGAAGGTGATGGTGGTGGTGGTGGCAGCCTTGATAAGAGGGGATTCTGGTGCATCTGTACCTCGATGACTGGCTAATTTGGGCTCCGTCCATGTCGGAGTCTCTGTCAGCGACGGCGTGGGTTGTGAGCCTTCTGGAACAGCTTTGGTTGGGTAATAAACCAAACCAAGAGCCAGTTGCAGCCGGTGACGCAGCTCCTGTACTTGGGGGCGATCTTCGATACAGAGATAGGGGCAGTTTTTCTCCCGAAGTGCAGAGTGCAGAAGATTTTGTCACAGGTGACAAAGTTCTTGCGTCTAAAAGCGCCAACAGCATGGCGTTATTTGCAGCTCCTAGGGTCCATGGTGACAGCCTTGGATCTAGTTCCATGGGCAAGAGCCCATATGCATCTGTTGCAACAGGCTTTGCTTTCAAGGTGGTCAGCTCAGGAGCATCCTCTAGATTGGAAGTTGCCCAGATTACAGACCGTCACCGTCAGTCTGCTGTGGTGGTTGGATCCCATCCATCTTTGGGTGGGAGTTCCCTTACGACAGCTGGACTGGGTGCTCGTCACTACAGATGCCAGTCTTTTGGGCTGGGGGGCGCATTGTCAGGCGTGCATAGCTCAAAGCTTTTGGCCACCAGAGATGAAAGATTGTTCCATAAACCTTTTGGAACTCAGAGGGGTCTACCTAGCTCTTCGCGAGTTTCTTCATCTCTTAGAGAACAAAGCAGTGCGGGTGTTCTCGGACAATGTGGTGACGGTGTCCTATATCAATCAGCAAGGTGGAACAGGGAGTGCAGTGTTGTTGGAGGAGAGTCAGCGATTGATGTCCTGGGCGGAATCGCATCTGGTGGCCCTTTCGGCGGCGCATGTGGCAGGACAGGACAATATGCAAGCCGATTACCTCAGCTGACATGTGGTTGATCCCGGAGAATGGGAGTTGAACGCGGCGGTGTTTCACGACCTGACCCTAAGGTGGGGTCAGCTGGTGATTGACCTGATGGCCACCTTCAACAATGCCAAAGCGAATTGGTTTTTCAGCAGGTGCAGAGAGCATATGTCGGAGGGTCTCGACGGCCTAGCACAGCCGTGGCTGGCCAGGGGGCTACGTTATGTCTTTCCACCATGGCCAATGATAGGGAGAGTCATTCAGAGGATAGCGAGTCACCACGGTCGAGTAATTCTCATTGCACCAGACTGGCCCAGGAGAGCGTGGTATGCAGATTTAGTTTGTCTTCTCATAGACAGTCCCTGGAAGCTGCCCTCTCGAGTGAACCTGTTAGTTCAGGGCCCCCTGCTCATGCCAAATGTGGATCGCTTCTCTCTTACGGCTTGGCTCTTGAAAGGGACAGGTTAAAATGTAGAGGGTATTCGGCTTCAGTTGTTGCCACTCTGTTGCAGGCCAGGAGAAAGTCTACGTCCCTAGCTTATGTCCGCGTTTAGCGGGTTTTTGAGAGCTGGTGCGAGGAGCGGAGCCTCCATCCGTGCGACACCTTGGTACTGCAAGTGCTGTCCTTTCTACAAGAGGGGCTGGATAAAGGTTTAGTACCATCAGAGTTCATTTGACGGCGATATCATGTTTTCGAGGGAATGTAAGAGGAACTCGGCTGACTGCTCATCCGGATGTTCTTAGGTTCCTGAGGGCGGTAAAGAACATTCGTCATCCTCTTCGCACTGTTGTTCCGCCTTGGGATTTGAATCTGGTTCTTGAGGCTTTGGCGAGGTCTCCCTTTGAACTGGCTAAGGAAATATTGCTCAGAGAGCTTTCATGGAAGGTTGCCTTCCTGGTGGCCTTGTGTTCTGCAAGGAGGATTTCGGATCTCCAAGCGCTTTCGTGTAAGGCTCCATATCTTCAGTTTTCGGAGGAAAAGGTAATGTTGCGAATGGTTCCTTCGTTTCTCCCAAAGGTGGTGTCTAAATTTCATGTGAATTAGACTATTTCAATTCCGACCTTTAGGAAACCTGAAGGTCTTCCCATTGATGGGGTGTTGGAGAAATTGGATTTAGGTAGATTGCTCAAGAGGTACCTTTAGAAGGACTAAGCCATTTCGTAGAACAGACAGATTATTTGTGCTGTTTGGAGGACCTCGAAAAAGGGAGGCAGCTTCCAAGGCCTCGATTGCTAGATGGGTAAAGCAAGCAATAGTGGCGGCGTATCAGGCAGGTGGAAAATTGCCTCCAGAGGGGCTCCGCGCTCATTCTACTCATAGCCAGGCGACGTCCTGGGCCGAGTATGCTTTGATTCCGCCTGCTGATATATGTCGGGCGGCTACTTGGTCATCTCTTCACACATTTGCAAAACATTACAGATTGGATGTTCATGCCAGGGGAGATGCAAATGTGGGGGCTTCGGCCTTCATAGCGGGCCTGGCGGGTCCCTCCCGTGGTTAGGTACTGCTCTGGTACTTCTCTCTTGTTCCTGAACTGGACCGGAGAGACGAGAAGGAAGCAGAAATTAGACCTTACCTGCTAATTGTCTTTCCTTGAGATCTTTCTGGGCCAGTCCAGGACCCACTCGTGTCATTTGCAGGATATCACAGTCGGGCGGTTGCCTATGTTGTGTTAATAGATCATATTAGACAGTCGGAAGTCAATACAGTTAGAGTTTCACTTCAGAAGTCCTACTCGGTGTGGTCTATAGGGCTTCCTCGGTGGGAATCGCGGATTGCGATGTAATTGGTTACAAAAAAAAAAAGGGAAGACCAGCATATGGGAGTTGTTCACTGCTTGATCGGTTCACTATATTCCTTGCGTGTTTAGAACGTTACGATTCTTGGTTGTTGTTTTTTTTTCAAGTTATGTGTTATGTTCTTAGACTGCTTGGATAGGAATAGACTGAGTTTCGGCCAGCAGGGGGAGCCAGATACCAGATCTGCAAAACTTCAGATTTCAGTACTCAGCTGCTGGAGAAGTTTGACAACCCTCTTGTTCCTGGACTGGCCTGGAGAGATCTCAAGGAAAGACAATTAGCAGGTAAGGTCTAATTTTTGCTTTTTAACAACAAAGTCTTCTTAATAATCCGAGTCTTGATGCTATAACATCCAAACTGCTACAAGATGACTTACATATTTCCAGCATTAGCATAGATTGGGGCATGCTTACTAAAGTGCTGCAGGTAGCACGGGACTTACACGCAGTTAGCGCATGTTTCTACTGCAGCAGGGGTGGAGTGGCCATGGTAAAAGCAGGGGACGAGGCTACAGCTGAGAAGCAATGTCATGCTAGGTGCGTCAGTTGCACGGCAGTAGTGACTGTATGTCAGCTGCACATGTGTGCTCTGAAGGCATGTGCTAAGTGAGCCCAGATTTGCATGCTAAAAGCAGTGAGATTCCCACCCATCCCCCCCTTGCCACAGACAGAAGAATGGCATTAGAGCTAAGAACCCTGCTCTGTGGGAGGTGGGAGGTGGGAGCACACGTCCTCATGGTCCAGAAACACAGCAGTGCCACCATATCAGCATGTGAGGAAGCTGCCCACCACACCCCAGCAGAGAGAACAAACAGCAATACATGGCCCCAACCCCACCAACAGAGTACAGTGCATGTAGCCATTGAAAGACATAGAAGGCCGATTAGGAAATATGTACACAACTGCTTTAGCAAAGTGCCCTGCTAGCAAGCTTACATAACTAGGTCTGTCTGGCAGGTTACACAGGGGACCTAAGAAGTTCCTTGATAATGGTAAACAGTTAAGAAAAAACTAAAAGGAGCAGTTTCAAAGGTTAAAGACGTACATCAGGCGTGGCTGTTGTTGAAAAATACTATCTTGGAAGCCCAGACCAGCTGTATTCCACGCTTTAAGAAAAGTGGAAGGAAGTCCAAAAAACTGCCAACATGGTTTAAAGATGAGGTCAGAGAGGCTGTTGTTGCCAAAAAAGCATCTTTCAGGAAATGGAAAAAAGAGCCAAACGACGAAACCTGGAAACAGCACAAGCACTGGCAAGTCAAATGCAAGGCATTGATAAGGCAGGCAAAGGGAGAATTTCAGAAGAAGCTTGCTGCGGAAGCAAAAACGCGAAGTAAAGACCTTTTCAAGTACATTCGTAGCAAAAAACCTGTGAGAGAGTCAGTTGGTCCATTAGATGCTAAAGGGGTTAAAGGAGCACTAAGAGGCGACAAGGCGATTAGCGGAGAGACTGAATGAATTCTTTGCTTCAGTCTTTACTGAGGAAAATGTAGGGATGTTACCCATGACTGAAGTGGTATTTAAAGGTGCGGAAGAATTGAAGGAAATATCGATACATCAGGAAGATGTATTACAACTATTAGATAAACTGAAGAGTAGCAAATCACCTGGGCCGGATGGTATACATCCAAGAGTGTTGATAGAACTGAAATATGAGATTGCAGACCTGCTATTACTAATCTGTGAACTATCATTAAAATCATCTCTAATACCTGAAGATTGGTGGATTGCCAATGTAATGCCAATTTTTAAAAAGGGTTCCAGGGGTGATCCGGGAAACTACAGACCGGTGAGCCTGACATCAGTACCGGGAAAAATGGTAGAAACCATCATAAAGAATAAAATTACTCAGCATGTAGATAGTCATGACCTAATGGGAGACATCCAACATGGCTTTAGACAAGGAAGATCTTGTCTTACTAATCTGTTATGTTTTTTTGAAGGAGTGAATAATCAGGTGGACAAAGGTGAGTCGGTTGATATTGTGTATCTGGACTTTCAGAAAGCCTTTGACAAGGTCCCTCATGAGAGACGTTTGGCAAAACTAAAGAGTCATGGGATAGGAGGCAGTGTACTATTGTGGATCAGGAACTGGTTAAAAGATAGAAAGCAGAGGGTAGGGCTAAATGGCCAATTTTCCCAATGGAGAAAGGTGAATAGGGGTGTACCCCAGGGATCTGTGCTGGGTCCGCTGCTTTTTGACATATTCATAAATGACCTGGAAAGTGGAATAACGAGTGAGGTTATCAAATTTGCAGATGACACAAAACTATTTAAAGTTGTTAAAACCCAAGAGGATTGTGGAAAATTGCAAGAGGATCTTGATAAATTGGAAGACTGGGCATCAAAATGGCAGATGAAATTTAATGTGGACAAGTGCAAGGTTATGCACCTAGGGAAGAACAACCCAAACTATGGTTACACGATGCAAGGTTCCACATTAGGAACTACCACCCAGGTAAAAGATTTAGGCGTCATTGTGGATACCATGTTAAAACCCTCGGTCCAGTGTGCAGCGGCAGCCAAGAGAGCAAATAGAATGCTAAGTATGATAAGGAAAGGAATGGAAAATAAAACAAAAGATATTATAATGCCTCTATATCGTTCCATGGTGAGACCGCACCTTGAATATTGTGTGCAATTCTGGTCGCCGTATCTTAAAAAGGATATAGCGATTTTAGAAAAGGTTCAGAGAAGAGCCACCAAAATGGTAAAGGTGTTCCCACCTCTCACATCGTGTGCAGATTGGGAAGAGTGATTGCTCCACCGCATAGACGTGTTCATCTATGTGGTTCCTTGACCCCTGATGAAGGCTTCAGCCGAAACATGTTAAGTTGGGTCCCCAATAAAGAATTTTATTTATCATCTGGTAGGCCGTGGTCATTACTTCCGCTGCTCTCCTCTCTTTAAAAAAGGTTTGGACAAGTTCCTGGAGGAAAGGTCCATAAACCATTATTAAGAAGGGACCCAGGATATCAATGCTTGGACCAATACAAGCATTGTAGAACCTGTGTCCCTTGGGGAAACTGCTAGGTACATATGACCTAGATTGGCCAGTGTTGGAAACAGAATACTGGGCTTGATGGACCTTGGTCTGACCCAGTATGCCATATCTTATGTTCTTATGTTCTTATTTAGATCAAGCAACGATGACAGATTCTAAATAACAGCCGGATCTGCCTAGAAGGCTGCAAGTAGCAGATATGTGCAGGACTTCACCTAGCTGGGTCTGTCTGGCAGTCTACACAGGGGACTTAGAGGGCTGGATGTTCAGACAGTGGCACATTGGTATTTCTGGCTATTTAGAACCTTACAGAGATTTATGTTTAGACATCGGAAAGGAGAGTGCTGGAGAAAATTAAGTGTGAATCTTGTAGTATATTGGAATACAACAAAACAGACACAAATATGGTCCTAAATAAAGAGAAATCTTATAGATGGCCTCACTGTGTCCTTGGCAATGAGGAAAAAATTATTGGGCAGAATGAATGGGCTGGATGGCCCTTTTCTGTCATCATCTACTATGTTATTATATATCATACAGGGCTGGCCCAACCACTAGACATACTAGGCGGTTGCCTTGGACAGCAGCTCCTGAAGAAGGGGCGGCATTAAAGAGCACCTACAGTTAAAGCAAAACAATGGGTCCTGGCAGTCACACAAACTCAGAGTTAGCAGTGCGTACTTTTACCTACAGGAAGAATGGGCAATTTTCAAATAGTCCATTTACCCTTATAAGTGGCTTTTGGAAATCTCCCTCATTATGTATATATTTACTAAACAAATTTTAAAATATGGGGGGGGGGTGCATTTTCAAAGGCATTTACATGGTTTGCCGGGGATATGGCTTGGCTTGGCATTGAATATCCGGAGTTTAAATTCAGCGCCAGCAGCTAGCCACATTAGCAGTCACAGTGCTGAATATCCTCCTCCCTCCCCCACCCCCATGATGTCCAACTATTCATTCTTATAGGGAGGGATGGTGTAGAGATGATTATGATTGAGTTTAATTATCAAAATCTTGAGGGGTGTGGGTCTAAAGGTTAATTGCAAAGGGTCACAAGGCTGAAGACTAGCCTTAGGGTTTAATACCCTTGGCACTGGCCCTGCTGTCATATACACAGAAGCAGTGTTGCCCAGGCAGAACGGGCCAATGGCCCACTAATTAAAGTGGTGCACAGCAAGTGTGTTCCAGGGAGTGGGATCACAGAGTAGTGGCCAATTTGTTCCAGCTCCTGGGTAGGGGAGTTATGTGGCAGATCACAGCCTCTCATCTTCCCAACTCCAAAACTTTAAATATTTTTCTCCATCACTGTTTGGTCCATTGTTTTTACAATTAAGTGAACAAGACAGTTTTTCGTTTGATTTTGTTGATTTGATTCATTAATTACTCTTAATGGGAGAGGGTGTTTTCATCTCCAAGTTGCTATCACTCAGGATCAGGTTTACCCCCCCCCCCCCCCCCCCGCCCGATAGTGGTAAGTTTCAAATAGCTTTCATAAAAGCTTCAAAGTAAGGGATGCTTCAATCGTGTGCATGTTTACATTCATTTTCAAACAGCGCAAGCAGCCAAGAGGGGAAAGATATAGCAGGAACCTGTGAAAGTGTAATTACATTTAATCTCATTCAATATAAAATAAAATGTCACACACGCAGGCTATCTTCCTCCCCAAACCTAAAGAAAACTAAGAGCACCTCCTCACAGCCCAACAACACACACAAGTGCTCTGAAAGTCCATGCAGACTCTTAACTGGGCTAAAGAGGGAAATCGGTCTTCAGTTAGGTCATTTATTTGCATAAATTGGGCTGTGAAAATTCTCTTTCCTATGTGTTCGTTATGTTTTAGGGTCAGCAAATTTTTACCATTTTAGAAAATACTCCACCACCTTCAAAATTTCCTCCACTTTCCAGAAATATACATTTTTTGCCCCCTCCCCCAGTCAAATCACAGCTGAAGAGAAACCAGATTTTTCATAAACCTCTTCACGGACCACTGTGAATGAGAATAAAAAGCAGATTCCAGGGTTCATTTACCAATCCAGCTTCTGCTACAACTTAGAAATGTTTCTATCTATATTTTACCTAAGGAGGGTGAAACACCTGGCTCTGATTTCTTAATTATGTTTCTCTCTAAATTACAGCACTATATTGCCAGCTGAGGTTCTCCTGTGTGATGCTCTGGAATAATGTGAAAGGAATTAATCTCTTTAAAAGTCAGAGAGATGTTAACTTCAGATTGTTATTTTATCAGACGATGACTTTTCGTGCCACTTCTGCCGATAGTAATTTGGCTTTTCAACGTATAATTTATCCTCCATCAGAAGTGAAATTTCAGAAACTGCTCACATCACGATCTTCTTTATTTGATTTTCTTTCCAGTACTCCAGCATTTAAAGGGGAAAGCTTTTGTCCTGCAGATTTCTTTACGCCTCAAAGAGGAAGTCTAGTGAATGGAAAATGTGGGTAACTTCTATTCACAGGTAGCTCAGTGGCACTGAGGTATCATGGCCAATTTGTAACTAGATGTTTACACTTGGGATAAGGGCAGCCTAATGGCCAGAGTCATGGTGTAGGTGGAAGATGAAATAAATGACTGCTTCATGGAGCAGCTAGTTCAGGAACCAACACAAGGGAAAGCTATTTTAAACCTAGTTCTTAGTGGAATGCAGTTTCTGCTGTGAGAGATAATGGTGTTGGGATCACTTGGCAATAATGATCATAATATGATCACCTTTGATTTAATAAATGGAGGGAATATATGTGCAAATGGGAGGACCTCGGGATAACATGGGAAATGGACATTTGGGATGAGATAGTGAGGAGGGTGGCAAAACTGTCAATAGCCACAAATATACTTGAGAATGGCTATAAAACACTCTCATTGGTACCTCACACCAGTGAGATTACCTAGGGTGGGAAAAGCAGGCTTCGGAAGGTGCTGGAGACAGTGTGGGGATCAGGGCACCTATTTTCATAAGAACATAAAATATGCCATACTGGGTCAGATCAAGGTCCATCAAACCCAGTATCCTGTTTCCAACAGTGGCCAATCTAGGTCACAAGTACCTAGCAGTTTCCCCAAAAGACACAGGTTCCACAATACTTGTATTGGGTCAAGCAGTGATATCCGGGGTCCCTTTTGATAATGGTTTATGGACCTTTTCTCCAGGAACTTGTCCAAACCTTTTTAAAACCAGCTACACTAACAGCTTTCACTACACTACAGCTTTCATATGTGGTGGGAGTGTGGTGTGGTCCAGGAGTATTGAGAAATGGTTATAAAAACTATGGAGGACATAGGGGGATGGAATTTGCCACGTACCCCAGAGATCTACCTGCTCCACTGGAGGATAGACATGATACCCTGACAGCAACAAGGGGTGCTGACACACTGCATAGTAGCAGCAAGGAGTGAGATAGCAGCACACTGGAATCAAACAGTATTACCGGGACTGAATAGTTACAGAAGCCACTTAGTGGACTTATACAAAATGCACACGCTAACAGCCTTAAAGAGGGGATGGGATGAGCTGGTAGAACAACAATGGAGATGTGTGTGGAAATGATTAGAGCGTTAAGGGGGAAAGATTAAGAAGAGGAAGAGGAAACACAATATGATTATGTGGGAAAGGCAAGGGCCCATTTAAAATGATTATCTGGTGAAGGGGGGGGGGAGACAGAAGGGGGAGTAAAAAGCAAGGGGAGGGGAAGGGAAAGGAATGGATGGGGAATATTTTGTTTGCAATATATTATGTATTCTGTTTTACTGGCCAAGTTGATCTGGCGAGTTGTTTGTATTATGTTACAAAACTTAATAAAAATTTCTAAATGAAAAAAAAATGAAAGGAAGACAGCAAGGAAATCCAGTGCTAGCATTTAATTTTCAAAAGGCAGACCATGATAAGATGAGGAAAACGGTTAATAAAAAACTAAAAGTAGAAGCTGCAAAGGTTAAAAGTTTACATCAGGCCTGCAATGCAATGTGTGCCTTCATGTCAATGCTGACCCCTGGCAACCCAGCAGCTCCTGGGTTTTCTTGGCAGTATGACCAGAAGTAGATTGCCAGGCCTTTCTTCCGAGGCCATGGAGAGTTAAGTGACTTTCCCAAGGCCACAAGGAGTGCCAGTGGGACTCGAAACCTGGTCTCTTGGTTACCAAGCCAGTGATTTCAGCAAAGCCTTTGATACTGGTTCCTCATAGGAGGCTTATGAAGAAACTTGGATATCAAGTCAGTGCTCTAAGCACTAGGCTACTCCTCCACTCCTACATCAGGCCTGAGAGTAATTTAAAAATACTATTTCAGAAGCACAGACCAGATGCATTCCACGCTTTAAGAAAGGTGGAAGGAAGGTGAAATGACTTCTGGTATGGTTAAAAGTGAGGTCAGAAAAACTTTGATAGCTAAAAAAGCATCTTCTAGAAAATGGAAAGAGCCAAATGATGAAAACAAGCAAAAACATAAGCACTGGCAAGTTAGATGCAAGGCACTGATGAGGCAGCCAAAGATAATTTGAGAAGCAGCTTACCATGAAAGCAAATATCATAAAACGTTTTCAAGAACATTCATCGCAAAAAACCTGTGAGAGAGTCAGTTGGATCATTAGAGGAGTTAAAGGGGCATACTAAGAGCAAACAAGGCCATAGTGGAGAGACTGAATTAATTCTATGCTTCAGTCTTTACTGAAGACAACATATGGAAGTTACCCATGCCCGAAATGATATTTAAAGGTGATGTATCAGAGGAAACTCGATAAACCTGGAAGATGTAATACAGCAAGTTGATAAACTAAAGAGTTGCAAATCACCTGGACCACATCCCAGGGTGCTGAAAGAACTCAAAAATGAGATTGCAGACCTACTATAAGTAATCTGTAAACTATCTTTAAAATCATCTGTAGTACCTGAAAATTGGAGAGTGGCCAATGTAATGCCAATTTTAAAAGGGTTCCAGGAGCGATTCAGAAAACTATAGAGGCCAATGTCAGTACCCAGCAAAATGACAGAAAGCATTATAAAGAATACAATTACTGAACATATAGATAGTCATGGTTTAATGGGACAAAGCCAACATGGATTTAGCCAATAAACATCTTCTCTTGATAATCTGCTATATTTTTTTGAAGGTGTGAATAAACAAATAGATAAAGATGAGCCGGTTAATATAGTGTATCTGGAGTTTCAGAAAGCCTTTGACAAGGTCCCAAATTGAGAGACTCATAGGGAAATTAAAACGTGATCAAATAGGAAGCAGTGTACTATTATGGATAAGGAACTGATTAGAAGTTAGAAAACAGAGAGTAGGGTGAATCATGAGATGTCAGCCAAGAGAGAGAGTCAATGGGCATGTATTGGAGGCAGCATGGCTTTTAGGTAAGCTTGCTATGCTGCCGCGGAAGTGTAGGCCTGGCAGGGGGAGGAGAGCATCATCTACAATGGGGAGGTGCCCGCCCTGGAAGACAGGAACGCCACTGCAACTATAAATATACATCAAGCCCTAGAAAAGGAAGGACCTGTTAACAAGCATTACACTTGGATTTGTCCTTGCTTCCAGAAGACTTTAAAGCTGATTAGGACCAAACAAAAGCAAATAGCCTGACATTCAGCCACTGTGTTTTGTTTTAAACACTGTCTGCAGCAGTTAAAAATATCCTGATATTCAGCACCCAGTATCTGGATAGTGGCTTGCACTGAATATTCAGATAGAGTGGTAACAGATGGCATTATCTGGATAGTGGCAATATTCAATGTCACTGTCGGGCCAACTTAGGACAACAAAAAGGCTGTAAGATATTCAGTGACCTTAGTCCTTGGAGAAGTGCTTTTGAATGGAGACACTGCTGAAAGAAAAAAAAAAAGTACACTTTCTAGAACCCAATGGGTTGCAAGATCTGAGGCAACATGGTTTTACCAAAGGAAGATCGAATCAAATGAATCTGATTGATTTTTTTTGACTGGGTGACCTGACAACTAGATTAAGGGCATGTGCTGCATGTGATCTACTTAGATTTCAGCAAAGTCTTTGATACTGTTCCTCATATGAGGCTTATGAATAAACTGGGAAGGAACAAATGCTGCCATTGCTAACTCCAGACTTTGTTCATCCACCTTGCTGTTCCATATGCATGGAACAGACTACTTGAGTCAGTATGTCAGGCTTCTTCTCTAGCCCTATTCAAATCCAGGCTGAAAAACTCACCTCTTTGAGGCTGCTTTTGGATGCTGATGCCCCTCCCTCTCTTGTTCACCACTTATGTATAACTCTAGTCCCCAGTCATCTGCAAATTTAATCACCTCACTTGTTCCCAATTCCAGATTATTTAGAAATGTTAAAAAGAACCAGTTGCGGTACAGATCCCTAGCGTACTCCACTATTCACTTTACTCCACTGAGAAAATTGACCATTTATCCTTATTCACTGTTTTCTCTCTCTCAACCACTTTCCATCCACAATAGGACATTTCCTCCTATGCTCTGATTTTCTAATTTCCTCAGAAGTCTTTGATGCAGGACTTTGTTAAACGCTTTCTTAAAGTCTAAAAATACTATATTAACTGGCTCACTGTCATCCACATATTTATTCACACTTTCAAAGAAATGAAGTAGATTGGTGAGGCAGACGTTCCTTGGCTAAATCCATATTTACTTTGTCCTACTGAACCTTATCTGTCCATGTGTTCAGTAAATTTTGTTCTTTCCACCTTTTTGCCCTGCACAGAATTTAGACTCACCAGGCTATAGTTTCCTGGATCACCTCTGAAGCCTTTTTTAAAATTCAGCATTACGCTGGCTACCCTCCACTCTCCAATCTTTTGGTATCAGATTATTTTAATGATAGGTTAAAAAGTTTTAATAGCAACTCTGCAATTTCATCTTTGAGTTCTTTCAACACTCTTGGGTATACCATCTAGTCCAAGTGATTTGCTGCTCTTTAGTTTGTCAATTTATTCTACTACATCTTCCATGTTCACTGAGGTTTATACAGCTCTTCTAACTCATCACCATTAAATACCTTTTCTGGCATGGGGAGCTTCCTCACATCTTCCTCAGTAAAAACTGAAGCAAAGAATGTATTTATTTAGTCTCTCAGATATGACCTTGTCCTCCCTAAATGCCCCTTCTTGCTTCCAATGAACCTGAAAAAGACTTTGTTGTAAGTTTTTGTCTCTATGGCAAGCTTCTTCTCAAATTCTCTTTCTGCCTTCCTTATCAACACTTTGCATTAAACTTACCAGTGCTTATGTTGTTTCCTATTTTCTTCATTTGGTTCCTTTTCCCATTTTTTAAAGATCTTTTTTGGCTCTATTAACCTCTTTCACCTTACCTTTTAACCATCCTGGCTGTTTGGCCCTCTTTCTAACTTTCTTAATGCTTGGGATACATTTGGTATGGGTTTCCAAGACTGGTTGTTTTTTTTGGGGGGGGGGGGGTTAAACATCCATGCCCCCTATAAACTCTTGACACTTGCAGCTGCTTTTACTTTTTTTCTAAACATGTTCCTCATTTATCAAAGCCCCCTTTTGAAAATTAAATGTTGACACAGTAGATTTCCTTTGCATACTCACTAATTATTAAGCCAAATTTGATGATATTATGATCATTAATGCCACATGGTCCCAACAAAGTTCTCTCTTATACCAAATCCTGTGTTCCACAAATGACTAAGAGACATGTTTACTAACATGCGCTAATGGCTAGTGAATGGTTTGCCAGCGCCCCTAAGTTTAAAACAACTCATTTTCTAGTCAGATCCTGAACCAGATGCTCCATGAAGCAGTCATTTATTTCATCTAGACTAACTCCCTAGCATATCCCGATATGACGTTTACCCAATCACTATTACATAAGATATGCCATACTGTGTCAGACCAAAGGTCCATCGAGCCCAGTATCCTGTTTCCAACAGTGGCCAATCCAAGTAACAAGTACCTGGCAGGATCCCAAAAGATAGACAGATTCCATGTTGCTTATCCCAGGAGTAAGCAGTGGATTTCCCAGTCCACTTTAATAATGGTTTATAGATGTTTCTTCCATGAACTTGCCCAAAGCTTTTTTAAACCCCTGTTTTACACTAATAGTTTTTATTATGTTCTCCGGTAACATATTCCAGAGTTTAATTACACATTGAGTGAAAATATATTTTCTCTGATTGGTCTTAAAAATGCTACATTGTAGCCAAATTGCATGTCCCCTAGTCTTTCTATTTTTTGAAGGAGTAAACAACTGATCTATGTTTACCCGTTCCATTCCACTCATTATTCTGTAAAACTATCATCAGGGTAATTGAAATTACCCATTATTACTGTGTTGCCAAATCTGTTAACTTTCCTAATTTCTGATCATTTCATCCTCTGTCTGCACATTCTGTCCAGGTGGACAATAGTATACCCCTAGCATTATTTTCCCCCCCTTTACATATGGAATTTCTATTCATAAAGATTCACTGTTGCATTTATTTCTTGCAGAACCTTTACTCTATTTGGCTCAATGTTCTCTAACATATAGGGCCACCCGTCCACCAATATGATCCATCCTATCATTGCGATATAATTTGTATCCTGGTATCACAGTGTCCCATTGGTTATCCTCTTTCCACAAGGTCTCCGAGATGCCTATTTTATTTATTTATTTATTTACATTTTCTTATATACCGCGCTATTCTGCATCAGTGCGGTTTACATTGAACAAACTGAAATTACATTGAACAGGGCATTATAACTTGGAGATAACTATTTTACAGGGAACATGGGCTATGGAGGGTTAAGTGGCTTGCCCAAGACCACAAGGAGCACCTATATCTCTTTCTTCATTTAGTGCTATACATTCTAATTCTTCCATCTTATTTTTTAGGTTTCTAGCATTTGTATAGAGACATTTCAAAGTATAGTTGTTTGAATTTACAACCTTTTTAGCAGCTGACAGGGATAATTTGAATTGTAATCTTTCATCTCCTTTCTGCTCTATTTAAAGGCACCTGGGCTACTCTAGTCTTTATTGCAACTTCTCTATCAGGATGCCCTATATTTCTCATTTTGATGTTTAAATATTTGAAGGGTATTAATGAACAAACCTTTTTCAAAGATGGGGAAGCTATAGAACTAGAGGACATGAAATGAAACTGCAAGGAGATCAACTAAAAAGCAAAATTCGGAAATATTATTTCATGGAAAGGTGGTGGATGCTTGAAATGTCCTCCCGCTGGATGTGGTGGGGGCAAAAAGGTATGGGACAGACACAGAGGATCCCTATATAGCAAAAGAATGCAATCAAAGCAAACAAATAACTTTTACATTTCAAAAGATAGAGGGAGTAACATGCACAAAGCGGTGGGTACAACCCTAAACAAAGGCATAAAGGGGGGTAAACCTTTATGGAGTGGCAGATAAACCCTACACAAAGGCACAGAGGGAGGTAGTCTGCATAGTACAGTAGGTACAACTCTAAACAAACAAGTAAAGGGGAGACGACTACCTGCTCAGAGTGGCAGTTACAACTCTAGACACCTTACCGATCAGGCTAGATGGGCCATGCTAGTCTTTATCTGCCATCATTTACTATGGGCCCGCTATTGAATGGCGACAGCTATACACTTCTACAAAACAGAGCCATCACCGCTGAGCCAAACCCCGGATATTCAATGCCAGAGCCATATCTGGCTACCAGCATTGAATATCCAGGTCTTCCACACAGCGCCACATGGCACAGAAGCTAACCGGGCAGTAGGTATATTGAACCACTGCCCATTTAACTCTCACGGGTAAAGACAGGCCAAGGGGATGGAAGGATACTCCTATGAAGAGAGGCTACAAAGTTTAGGGCTCTTCAACCTGGAAAAAAGACAGCTGAGAGGAGATATGATAGAGGTCTATAAATTAATGAATGGAGTGGAATGGGTAAACGTAGATCGATTGTTTACCTTATCAGAATATAGAAAGATTAGGGGACATGCAATGAAGCTACAGGGTAAACTATTTAAGACTAATAAGAGAAAATATTTTTTCACTCAACGTGTAATCAAACGCTGGAATTTGTTATCGGAGGATGTAGTAAAAGCTGTTAGTGTAGCTGGGTTTAAAAAAAGGTTTGGACAAGTTCCTGGAGGAAAGGTTCATAAACCATTATTAAAAGGGACCCAGGATATCACTGCTTGACCCAATACAAGCACTGAGGAATCTGTGTCTTTTGGGGAGACTGCTAGGTACTTATGACTTAAATTGGCCTCTGTTGGAAACAGGATATTGGGCTTGATGGACCTTGGTCTGATCTTATGTTCTTAGCTTTTGCCACGCCTATCTAGACCCGCTGGTCGCTAACTGGGCAGGAGTTCAATTTCACCTCTGCCTGGTTAGCCTTGGGCTCTGCCCTGGAATGCCCACGACACGTGCCAATATTGCACGGTTAGCATTGGGGCGTGTAGCAGCGTTACTTGGGGATATTCAGAGGCATTAACCATGTAGGTGCCACTGAATATCCCTCTAAACAGCATGTACACAGTTTACAGGTCCATAAACCATGTAAATGCCTTTGAATATCTGGCACTGTCACTAGCAGGGAAGAGGAACCATGAAGATACTCCCCTACTTCCTTGTCACATTCTAAATATGTAATATAATCTTGTCACTGGCTAGATATATTATGTTGTATTTAGAATATTACTTGAAAATCCAGGTTATGTTTTTTTTGTCAGTCTGGACAGATAGTATTTTGATATTTAGCTATTATTTTGGTTGTGTTTGAATGTCTGTTTGCCTTTCATACTACTACGTATATATGATGTTTATAGAACGATTATGTTGTTAACCACTTTGACCATAACTGTGAGGATACGGTCTAAAAATATTAATACATAAATAATAATAAATGTATAAGGTCAGTGGATTAATGGAACAACTTTACCGGATTGAGTTTTTTATTTCACTGCATTTAGGAGGAAAGAGGTGCGTGCCCAGGGAAAGATAACTGAAGCACATCACCCAATTAACATGGAAAAACAAACACTCCCAATGTCTTACAGTATCTGTGAGTCATGCCAGGAACATGAAGTCATTATTAGCTAGAGAAATAAAATGACAAAATGTAACTGGAGAGCCAGATCTTGAACAATTCAGTACCCTCCACCCCTCACGATACAATAGGGAGTCTCTAGACCACAGCTGCCCAAATATGCCTGGGTGACTCTACAGCCACTCTGTTTAAGATAATCATAATGATAATATAAAGATTTCTACAATAAATATGCATGTGATAAATTTGCATATAATGGGTCTCAAATGTTTGCTGATTTACTGTAGATATCCTGAAAACTGGCCCGACTGTATGGAGTCACAAGGAGAGATTTGGGAACTTGTTTTCTATAGTAGCAGCTCATGTGGATAAAAAAATTACCCTTCTAGGTAAATCATCTCAGACCTAAACTATTTTTTTCTATATATATCTATATCTATCTATATATATATAGCTTACACCTTTTCAATAGTAGTAGTTGAAGGCAGGTTACATTTAGGTACAGTAGGTACACTGAAAGCTTGGAGGGTTTACAATCTGCGTTTGTACCTAGGCAATGGAAGGGTTAAGTGACTTTCCCAAGGTTACAAGGAACATTTCACTTACTTACTGATATATTTATTTATACATTTAGGGGGTTATTTTAGAAGCCCTATCTGTGCTTTAGATGTCTGAAAATGGGTAAATCATGGAGACATCCCTGGATAAATTTTAGAAAGAAATTTTAAAGACGTCCCCTGTCCAAGGACATCCAAGTAGGAATGGGGGCGTGGTGTAGGCATGTCAGGGGCATTCCCAAGAACCTGGACGTCCTTGCCTGATTTCCTGAGCCACATCCAAGTTTATACCTGCTCCAAGCACAAATAGGCACCATAAAAGTGCTGGTTTTGCCAGCCAAACATCTGGAGGGTGTGGAGAGGAGGTACACTCACATCTAAGGGCCGCACCAAAGGGTCCTTAAGCATGGCCCTTGAGTGGCCCTCATGCCCACACAAACATAACAACTCTATCCCACTCTCCAGGCCCAGAGTCGACAAAACAGACTCCAACACCAGCGATCACTTCAGCTTCAACTTGTACACAGAGGTAAGTCTAATCCTGGGGAACCAAGTGCTACTAACCACAAACATCTAACTCTGCTGACTTAGAATGGACCAGAAGTAACCTGCGCAACAGCTATATGGTAAGAACCCTGAACAATCCTGGAATCCCCCACAGAACGATACATTACACCACGTGCCCTCCAAAACACTATTCTGACCACTCCTCCGACAATCTACCATCAAACGAAACCTCAGCTCAGAACACCAAACCTCCAGGTCCACACCACATCAAAAGGCAAACCCCTTGACTACCCCAAAATCTCTCCACAAGCTCAACCATGATGCTGATAAATACCTGCTTTATATTTCTACTCTCCATCACTCTCATCACTGATGCAGGATCTACAACCCCCTACAACCAAATGATACCAATAATCCACAAAACTAGACAGCCCACCTTATGGAATCCCCCACTCACACAGAAGCAAAGAAAACAAACCAGGCTCATCAAAACCAAGCCCCTCACACCCACTGCACCACAACAGACCAACCACACACTCAGCCCATAAAATGTGGACTACTCAATGCATGCTCAGCCTGAAACAAAATCCCTATGCTAATCAATTACATAAAGGACCACAACTTAGACATCATCATGTGCATAATGGAATCATGGTTCAATGACTCAGACAACGTACTAATGAACTAATTCATCACTCCAACCTATTCCTTCCACAACTGCCCCAAGACTAGTAAGAAGGGCAGAGGCATTTTCATTCTAACCAGAGATAACCTACAATTCATCACTACTATGACCAACCCCACTGACAACCTAAATACATTAGTAATAGGAAACAAACACTGGACAATATGCCTGATCTACAGATCTCCCACCCCAAATAGAGATGAACGATCAGCACTGCTGGAAACAACCTGCTCTCACACAATCAAAAACAAACCTTCCCTTCTACTTGGTGACCTAAACTTAGCCTCATCCCCCACCAAGCCAGCCAACTCCTTCCTACAAGCCATGGATGCACTGCAACTCGAACAAATCATGGAAGTCCCCACACACAACAAAGGAAACCTATTAGACCACCTCTTCGCAACCAAAGAACTCCTTACCGACAAAACCAACCTCTCCCCCCGGATATCCTCAATCCTCAAACACAATCCCATGGTTGGACCACCATATGGTCACATTTGCCCTTCTACAACACCACCCCCCCCCCCTGTAAGCATTCAGAACACACAACCCAACACCTCCCGCAGGCTCGAGAACTTCAACAAGCAATCACTACTAACATACATCACTCCAAGATTGAGGATAGACTCAGACCTTAAAACAATAGTTAAGAACATAAGATATGCCATACTGGATCAGGCCAAGGTCCATCAAGAAATTCATTCAAGCAAAGAATTCATTCAGTCTCTCCATTATGGCCTTGTCCCCTCTTAGTGCCCCTTTTACCCCTCTTATCATCTAATGGTCCAACCAACTCTCACAGGTTTTTTGCTACAAATGTACTTGAAAGAAAGTCTTTATTATGTGTCTTTGCTTCCACAGCAAGCTTCTTTTCAAATTCTATCTTTGCCTGCCTTATCAATGCCTTACATTTAACTTGCCAGTGCTTGTGCTTTTTCCAGTTTTCGTCTTTTGGCTCTTTTTTCCATTTCCTAAAAGATGCTTTTTTGGCAACAGCCTCTCTTTAAATCATGCTGGCAGCTTTTTAGACTTCCTTCCACTTTCTTAAAGAGAGGAATGCAGCTGGTCTGGGCTTCCAAGATACTACTTTTAAACAATACCCAAGCTTGATGCAAGTCTTTAACCTTTGCAACTGCTCCTTTTTCTTAACTATTTTCCTCATTTTATCATAGTCTCCCTTTTGAAAGTTAAAAGGTAGTACTGTGGATTTCCTTACCATCCCTCCTGCATTAATTAAATCAAATGTGATCATGCTATGATCACTATTGCCAAGTGGCCCCAACATCAGATCTGGTGTTCCACTAAGGACTAGGTCCAAAATGGCTTCCCCTCTGGTTGGATCATGAACCAGCTGCTCCAGGAAGCAGTCATTTATTTCATCTAGAAACTATCTCCCTAGCATGTCCTGCCGTGACACTGACGCAGTCAATACCGGGGCAATTGAAATCACCCATATTATTACTGTGCTGTAACTTTTGTTAGCTTTCCTGATTTCTTTGAGCATTTCATCATCCATTTGGTCATTCTGGCCAGGCAGTCAATAGTACACCCCCACTGCCATCGCCTTCCCCTTTTTACATGTTATTTCAATCCATGGAGATTCTACAGCAAATTTTGTTTCCTGCAAAACTTTAATCCTTTGTGACTCAATGCCCTTTCTAACAGAGCGCAACCCCTCTACCAATTTGATCTGCTCTATCATTACGATATAGTTTGTACCCAGGTATCACAATGTCCCACTGGTTGTCCTCCTTCCACCATGTCTTTGAGATACCAATCATATCTAAGCTCTCAATTAGTGCTATATATTTTAATTCTCCCATCTTATTTTTTAGACTTCTAGCATTTGCATACAAGCATTTTAGAGACTATATTTTATTCATATTATTCTGGCTATCGGTAGGCAAGGGTAATTTGGAATCTTTAAGCTCTGTCTGCTCCGTACTCAAGGGCATTTGGGCTACTTTTGTCTTTATTGGAACCTCTCTACTGATATTCCCTAACTTCATTCTTTTGGTAGTATCCTTCAAAGATACATTATTCCGAACCATGCGCTCTTGGGCAACTGTCGGCTCTCCCCTATTATCTAGTTTTAAAAGCTGCTCTATCTCCTTTTTAAAGGTTAATGCCAGCAGCCTGGTTCCATTCCGGTTAAAGTAAAGCCCATCTCTTCGGAAAAGCCTCTCCTTTCCACAGAATGTTCCCCAGTTCCTAACAAATTCAAAACCCTCATCCTTGCACCATCGTCTCATCCACGCATTGAGACTCTGGAGCTCTGCCTGCCTTTTGGGTCCTGCACGTGGAACAGGAAACATTTCAGAGAACACTACCCTGGAAGTTCTGGATTTCAGCTTCCTACCTAAAAGCCTAAATTTAACCTTCAGAACCTCCCTACCACACTTTCCTATATCATTGGTACAGACATGTACCAAGACAGCAGATTCCTCCCCAGCACTATCTAAGACCTTGTCTAGGTGGTGCGTGAGTCCGCTACCTTCGCACCAGGCAGGCATTTAACATGTGATCCTCACATCCACCAGCCACCCAGCTATCTAAACGCCTAATGATCGAATCACCAACTATAACAGCTGTCCTAACTCTTCCCTCATGGACCCATGGCCCTGGAGAAACTTGTTGGTGCAAGAGGGTTTTACATCACCTGGAGAACAGGTCCTAGCTACAGGATCACTTCCTGCCACACCAGTGATGCTCTCCTGTCACGTGACTTCTCTCCCCCATGGTAACAGGGATGCTGCCAGACTGGAGGTGGGACTTCAGGACTATATCCCTGTAGGTCTCGTCTATGTATCTCTCTGTCTTCCTTATGTCCTCCAAGAGCCTCCAGAGATTGGACTCATTCCCTGAGAGCAGAGAGCTCCTTGCACCTAGTGCACACAAGATCCCTCACCAACTGGGAAAAAAATCATACATGTGACACTCAATGCAAAAGACTGGAAAACCCCCATCTCGCTGCTGGACTGCTGTCCGCATCTTAGTTTTAAGGTTATGTTTAGATATTTAAGTTCTTTACTTAATAAGGGTTGCTGGGGATACTTATACTAATAAAACTTTACCTAATACGTTTAATGTACCTTGTTCACCTGAAGCTTAATTAATCTCAGGTCCTTAATGTATGCCTGATGAGGATAAACAGCTGCACCTGAGAGTGAATATGGCACACCTCCTTTCCTTTAAGAGGTATAAGCACCTATAAAGTTACAACTATCGCAGGAGTGGGTGGGTGTCAGGGAGGGAGGAAGGGAAAGACAACTTATTAAAAACTGGCTGCTACACAGTATGCTGTCCTGTGCTTCTAAGGTAATCTGTGACCAATTTCCAGGGGGAGTCCCACAGCCCTTGCTTGGCTAGAGGGAGTCTTGGGGTCTGAACTTAACCAGAAAGCTCTCTGCTGTGTTTTAAATTTAAACTGAAAGCTCTTTGCTGCTACTAGGCCCTGACTGATTTAACAAATACACTGGGTTCACAGATTAATCAGCTTTAATCTAAAGAATTCCTTTTCCCCAAGATTTACAAAAATTCCCATAAGTAAAAACTTACAATTGCAGATCTCTCTCCAGAAGTAACAGTCCCCTTTTGTAGTCCTTCAATAACTAGAATGCCACCATAGCCGCCTCCGCCCTGACACCACAGCGCAAACACAACCCAAGGAGACATTATGCCCCATGTTATTCCTCAGAAATAAAAGAAACCAAATGCAAACTAAGGCAGATTGAATATCGCTGAAAATGCAACAGGGATCCAACTCACCACAAGGAATACTCAGCCAAACATAGAATACTGTGACCAAATCAATAAATGCAAAAAGGAATACCACACGACTCATCCTAAGATCCCTCAACTGACCCAGAGAACTAGTCAAAATAGCAAACTAACACAGGACCCTCCGCAAAAGAATAACCACAAGGAACTACATCCACAAGACATGGTTACTTTCCTGCAGAGTAAACTCTCCTCCAACAAACACTCCAAAAATGAAAATCAAGCCTCCACCAGAAACCAAAATAGCACTCACGACTGGAACACCTTCAAGACAATCTCAAGCGATCAACTCAACACCACTACTTCCCCCCTTGACCCATGCCCAGTCTCATAGATCAAGATGGCCATAAATGAACTAACACCGATACTACTTAAAATCAACCACCTCTCCCTCACACAAGGACATATGCCCAGCAGCCTCCTCAATAAGACCCACTTTAAAAGGCTCATCACTTGACCTCAATATACCAATCTCTTACAGACCAATCGCCAGCCTTCCCTTCTTAGCCAAAATAATTGAGAAGGCAGTACATCTTCAACTGCAGGACCATAATTAACACTTTTGCCCCCCTCAACTACCATCAACATGGCTTCCAATCCAACTACAGTGTGGAAACCCTATTCATCTCACTAACATACACAATTAGAAAAACCTGAACAAAGCTACATTCTTATGTTCCTTGACACCTCAGCAACATTTGATTCCATAAACCATCTCAAACTCATAGAACATCTGCAAGAAATAGGAATAGCCAACACCACACTTGCATGGTTCCAATCATACCTAACGGATCGCACATAGCAAGTTAAAATGGGCGAACATACATCCACTCAATTCAAATACCATCAAGGAATATCCCAAGGATCCTCATTATCCTCTGTGCTATTCAACATATACTTACAACCAATTTTCAACGTCATCTGAAGACACAACATCATGTACCACATCTACACTGACAACAATGTTATATATGCCATCCTCCACAAAAAAAACACAGTCCAAACAGCAGTAAAAAAAATGCTTCGAGGTAGTGGCAAACTGGCTATCAGAACACCACCTCACAAACTTTAACAAAAATGAGGTCCTCCACATAACTAAAAAGATCCTTCATTTAACGCCCCCCCCCCTCCAAATCAATACTAAGGATTACGGACATCAATCTCAAAGTCAAACCAGAAGTCAAGTACCTCAGAATCACTCTAGACCAGAGACTAAACATACAAGAGCACATCAAGAAAACCACAAAAACCGCATACCACAAAATGAAGATTCTACAGAATTTGTATCCCCTACTGGACCCCAACCACTTTGGCACAGTCTGCCAGGCAATAACAACCATGCACCCCACCAAGTGCGACACATAATACACCTTAACAATGTATATGTTTCCCCACCTTGCAACCAAACACCGACCCTGTGTAATCCGCAAAGTGCCACCCATCCCTGTTCATGTTGTATTCACCAGATGCTTATTCCATGATACCAAAGTTCAACTTATTATTCTCCGTTTAAAATTCCCTGTATTACAAAGTTCAGTCTAATTCAATGTTTTAAAGTTCACTGTATCACAATTAACCATGTTGCTTGTAAATTGCTTTGACACTAAGAAAGGAGGTATAAAAATAAGATGTTAAATAAATAAATAAATCTCCAATATTTTCCATGTTGACAATAAACACTGACTGGAAAAGTATAATTAGAGCTTACCTGCTAATTAGCGTTCCTGAAGGAACTCCAGTCCAGTCCCAGAATTCTGGGTTGTGCTCCCCTTCTAGCTGCTTGGAGACTGAGCACATCATCTTTTGACAACCTCCTCCTACATAGAAATATTGCAGAAAAAGACCACATGGCCTAGTCTGTTCTTCCATATCAACAACTACAACAGTCCCCTTTTTTCCTTTAGAGATCCTCTGTGTTTGTCCCATGCTTTTTTGAATTCAGTTACTGTCCTCATCTCTACCACCTCCACTGGGAGACTATTCCATGGATCCACCACTCTTTCCGTAAATAAATATTTCCGCATATCACTCCTGAATCTATCTCCCTTCACCCTCATCCCATGTCCCCTCGTAGCAGAACTTGCTTTCAATTGAAAGAGGCTCTCCCCCTGAACATTTATGCCACGGAGGGATTTAAACATCTCAATCATATCACCTCTATCCCGCCTATCTTCTAAGGTGTACATATTAAGATCCTTCAGTCTGTCCTCATATGACTCATAATGAAGACCACTAACCATTTTAGTAGCCACCTTCTGCACCAACTCCATCCTGTTCACATCCTTTTGAAGGTGCGGTCTACAGAATTGCACACTATACTCCAAATGAGGTCGCAACAAAGACTTATACAGAGGCACTATCACCTCCTTTTTTCTGCTAGACATTCCTCTCAGTATGCACCCAAGCATCCTTCTAGCTTTTGCTGTCACCTTTTCTACCTGTTTAGCTACTTTAAAATCATCAGACACAAGCACGCCTATGTCCCGCTCTTCTTTAGTGGAGAAAAGTACTTCAACCCCTATACTATATTGCTCCCTTGGATTACTGCAGCCCAAATGCATGATCTTACATTTTTTAACATTAAATCCCAGCTGCCAAATTCTAGACCATTCTTCAAGCTTAGCTAGATCCCTCCTCATGTTATCTACACCTTCCTGGGTGTCTACTCTATTGCAGATTTTGGTATCATCCGCAAAGAGGCAAACCTTACCCGACAGCCCTTCCGCTATATCACTAACAAAGATGTTAAAAAGAAATCGGACTAAGGACAGATCCCTGGGGCACACCAGTGGTAACATCCTCCTCAGAATGAGCCCCATTTACCTGTACTATTTGTCGCTTCCCACCCAACAAATTTCTAACCCAAGCAGTAACTTTAGGGTCCATCCCTAGGGTGCTCAGTTTGTTTATAAGTCGCCTGTGAGGAACAGTGTCAAAGGCATTACTGAAATCTAAATACACCACATCTAGGGCTCTCCCTTGGTCTGACTCCCTGGTCACCCAGTCAAAGAAATCAATCAGATTTGTCTGACAAGACCTGCCTCTGGTGAAGCCATGCTGCCTTGGATCCTGTAATCCGCTGGACTCCAGAAACCTCACTTATTTTTTCTTTCAGCAGTGTTTCCAATAATTAACTCACCACCGAAGTTAAACTAACCAGCCTGTAGTTTTCAACCACATCCTTACTTCCGCTTTTGTGTAAAGGCACCACATGAGCCTCTCTCCAGTCCTTTGGCACCACTCTTGACTCCAACGAGGCATTGAAAAGGTCAGTCAGTGGAGCTGCTAGAATGTCCAAGTTCCCTCAGTATTCTAGAGTGTATCCCATCCGGTCCCATTGCTTTGTCTACTTTTTTTCCCCCCCATTTGAACTTCTAAATAAGAATTTCAGAGAATTACAGATATTACAAATTCAACTTAATATTTATATATATTAATATTTATATAGTCTATTTATTTATTCATATAGAATTTCTCTAGAATCTTTTATATCATCCCCTTACCCACCTCCCTCTCACCCATCCCTCCCACTCATTTTCAACACATCTACATTCATTCTTCACTCTTCCATTACTGAATTAATATCCTCTCCCCGTCATCTAGTCACCATTGAACTCTTCCTATATCGCTCTCCCTCTTTCTTCCTTCCATTTTTCCAACCATTTACACACATTCTTCCATTGTTCCTCAGCTTTCCCCCCTGACCCTTGCCTCATCTCCGTCAAGCTATGCATCAAACACATCTCTGCCACTCTTCTCACAAATCCTGTTTGTAGCATGGTCTTCCCCTGCCAGTACCGTAATATTTCACTTCTGACAGCTACTAAACAACAGGGGCGGCCCAAGGGGTGTGCGGGGCCTCATTTGCATAAACATTTGCATAATGTTACCATACACTAACTTTTAGTAAACATGCCTCTTAATGAGTGTATGGATAAAGAAAGACTAAACGATTTCTACATTACTATAATCCAGTGCCAAGCGCCAAGCACATTAGGAACTACTACAAACACTGCCCATTTAGAACCCATAGAATCCAAAAAGTCCAAACTGGTCAGAATCAAATAAATATCCGTGAAAGTAAAGATCCCAACAAAAATGCAAATCACTGTTTGATGAGGACCCACTGCTGTCCTCAGATCAACTACCTCCTACGGTGTTGGAACTTTTACCGCCTCAATACTGTTATTCCGAGTGGACTGAATGCACAAATTGACTGGTATACTATCATTTAAGTGAAACATTATACATCTGTGAGGTGTTCCCTTATTAGTGGGTTCCTCCTTAAAAGTTTTACTTGCTTTCAATTTTAACTGACAGCTAGTGATCATCTGATGTGAGTGACGTCAGACGCCGAAGCATAAGAGGCGAGCTGTGCCCCTATTTTTCTTCATCATGAAATAGTTCAAGGATTTAGAGCAGAATGCAGTTATGATGGCCAGTATGAGATGACCTGAAGCAGGGTTGCAAACCTTTTATGTAATACCCGAAACGTGTGGCACGTCGATGATCTGGATATTCTGGCGTCTTTCATTCACATTTTCATTTTCTGCCTGCTTTTGGAAGATCATCAGTAGAGCTAAGTGTTAAGTTTTATTCTTTAAAAAGGAGACGTCGCAGTGGTGTGTGGCAACTTTTCCATTCACTTTGACGACAAGCTCCAACAAAAATAATAGGTTAAGGGGCATTTAGAACCCATAGCAAACCCGCCGTATCCTAACAGCACTACCAGGACTCACAAAGCACCATACCCTACCTATCAAAAAGGCAACACTGCAAATATTAAACCAATACATTTCAGAGAATAACAATACATGACCTACTGGGGAAAGGGAACAAGTGGCAATGTCAAATAGGAATTACATAAACAGAATACCTCAGCTCAGTTACACATGCAGAACACAGACCATCACCAAACAAGGAATCACAATTTAGAAACAGGAAGACAATTAAACTGGGAACCCCAAATGCGCATTTCCCAGAGCTGACATATTCCAGTTAATAAATTCAAAATAAAGAGATATCTTTCTACCTTTTGTGCATTTTTTTTTTCAGTTGCAATTGCTCCAGCCACTTTCTTCTGGTTTCTTTGTGTCTTCTGCTAACTCTCCATCGTCTGCTGTCCATTTGTCCTTTCTTCTCTCTTCTAATTTTTTTCCATTCTCTCTCAACATCTGCTTTAACATACTAATCTTTCTCCTTTTGCTCTTTCCTCATTCCTATTTCATCCACTCAAATTTTACCCCTCCATCCCCACTTACTCTCCCAATACCCAGCCAATTGTAGATTTTTCTTCCGTCCCACACAAAATATTTTTTCCCCTCTCCATTTCATTCTCCCAGCTCCATCCCATTCTAATCTCTCCCAACATCAGCTCCCTTCTAGTCCCCGCATCAGCCCATTTCCAGTCCTAGCTCCCCCATCCATTTCCAGTCCTATCCAAGTCCCTCCATCAGCTCATTTCCAATACCAGCCTCCCATCAGCCCATTTCTAGTCCTTTCCTAGCCCTACCATCAGCCCATGTCAAATCCTAGCTCCCCTCCACTCAGCCCATTTCCAATCCAAGCTCCCCATGAGCCTACTTCCAGTTCTAGCCCCTCCATGAGTCCATTTCAATCCAAGCCCCCACCACAGCCCATTTCCAATCTTAGCTCCCCCAACACCCAATTCCCAGTCCTATCCTAGCCCCCTCCATCAGCCCATTTCCTGTCCTAGTTCCCTCCCCTCACAACCCATTTCCATTCCAAGCCCCCCTCCCCATCAGCTATTTGCAGTTCAAGCCCCCCTTACACTCAGCCGATTTCCATTCCAATCTCCCCTCCCCATCAGCTATTTGCACTTCGAGCCCCCTCTTCCCTTCAGCCCATTTCCATTCCAAGCCCCCATCCCCCTCAGCTATCTGCAGTTCAAGCCTTCCTTTCCACTCAGCCCATTTCCAGTCCTAGGAACCCCCCCCAACCCATTACCAGTCCTTGCCCCCCCATAGCCTATTACCAGTCCTAAGTCCCCATCAGCCCACTCTCAGTCCTAATCCCATCAGCCCATTTCCAGTCCTAACCCCCCATCACCCAATTTTCAGTTTAAGCCCCCCCATAGCCCATTACCAGTCCTAACCCCCCCCCATCAGCCCACTCCCAGTCCTATCCCCATCAGCCCATTTCCAGTCCTAACACCCATCACCCAATTTTCAGTTTAAGCCCCCCCATAGCCCATTACCAGTCCTAACCCCCCATCAGCTCACTTCCAGTCCTAACCTCATCACCCCATTTCCAGACTTAGCTCCCCATAGCCCATTACCAGTCCTAACCCCCTATCAGCCCTCTTCCAGTCCTAACTCCATTAGCCCATTTCCAGTCCTAACTCCCACCCCAACAGCCCAGGGAAAATTTAAAAAAAAAAAAAAAAGGCAACAGCAGAATCGAATATCCCGCGGGGCCCCCCACTGCCCGAAAGAGCCTGCCCTCCCCTGCATCAGCTCCATCTCCGCAGTCGCACCAGCTTTCAGAGCGCGAAAGGAGAGTTTCTCCCTCACGGCTTAACAGAGCCACGAAAGGGAAACTAGTCTCCCTTCACGCTCTGAAAGCCGGTGCGACTGCAGAGGTGGAGCTGAGGCAAGGAGGGCAGGCTCTGTTGGGCAGGGGGGACCCCGCGGGATATTCGATTCTGCTGTTGCCGCCACGGCGGCAGCAGCAGACAGCTTTTTTTTTTTAATTTAAAATTTACTTTTAAAGCAAAATGTTCTTTGCGCGGGGCCCCCTGAAACGCGGGGCCCTGTGCAAAAAACATTCTTGCTCAACTGACGGGCCGGCCCTGCTAAACAATGATGTATCACTCCACTAACACATTTAGGAATATCTTCCTCTAATTTGTGTATTAAACAAATCTGTTTTTTTATGTATTCAATATCCTGTCATATTGTATATCAACTCCAAAATCTCTATCTAACATGCTTGTATCCATTTACACTTCCACCACATATGCAACCAATCCCCTTTCTCATGACATCCCCTCCAACATAGATCATTTAGCCCCCATCCAGCTCTTTTTTTACGTACTGGAGTCCAATACCATCTGAACAACATTTTATATGCATTCTCTTTTACCCTTGTGGCAATGGATATACTTGCCACTGTCCTTATTATTTTATCCCATTCTTCCTAAGACCAATTCATCCCCAGATCTTTTTCCCACTTTATCATATATTCCAGTTTGCTTGGTCTACTTTAAGTTGAGCTAGTTTCTCATGAACACTGTTGCCTGTAAAATAGTTATCTCCAAGTTATAATACCCTGTTCAATGTAATTTCAGTTTGTTCAATGTAAACCGCACTGATGCAGAGTAGCGCGGTATATAAGAGAATGTAAATAAAATAAAATAAAATAAATAAATAACAGTCTTCTGAAAATTGTTCAAGATATCCCTTGCTTCTGTTCCTGGTTGTGGGTGTTTTCTGAGGTCCTGGCTCCTGGTTCTTCATCTGTGAACACAGAACAGAAATATTTGTTAAGCAATTCCGCTTTATCCTCATCAGCTTCTACATATTCCTCCCCTTCACCCTTGAGTCTGACAATACCACTTTTGCCCTTCCTCTTCTCACTAACATATCTGAAAAATGTCTTATCCCCCCCATTTTATTGCATTGGCTATTTCCTCCTCTTTTTGAAACTTTGCTTTCCTGACTACTTTGCTAGCTTCTCTAAATTTTTCCAAATATAGATGCCAGCCTTCCTCTCTCTGTGATCTCTTGTATTTCATGAAGGCCTCCCTCTTTTTCTTCACTTTTTCAGCTACTTCTTTAAAAAGCCATAGCGGTCTCCTTTTCTTACCATTTTAGCAAAAAGGTTGGTTGCCCTTAAAATATCCCCTTTCAGTTTTGCCCACTGTTTTTCTACATCCTCCAGCTGTTCCCATCCGGCTAACGACTCCCTGAGGTATAGGCCCATCTTGGCAAAGTTAGTCTTCCTAAAGTCTAAGACCCTCACCTTTGAATGGATTCTAACAGCCCTAGTCCTAATACTGAACCACACCATCTGGTGATCACTGGATGCAAAATGATCTCCCGCTATAACATCAGAAACACTTTCACCATTGGTAAGCACCAAGTCCAGTATGGCCCCTTCACGTGTGGGGTCTGTTACCAATTGCTTGAATAGTTCTCTCTGTAGAGAATCCAGGATCTCTTTACTTCTAGATGATACTGCAGCAGGAATGGGTCAATCAGCATCTGGCATATTGAAATCCCCCATCAGTAGCACTTCCCCTTTCCTAGCAATGCTGCATATGTCTTCAATTAACTCTCTGTCCACCTCACAATGCTTTCAGTTCATTCACAGGCTAATCAGGCCCACTAACTCCTGATTAGGTGTCAGCAGTTCCCAAAAGCTGAGAAGGTTACCAGAGTTTAAAACCTACCTCAGTACAGAAAATATTTCTACTAAAGCATCAAAAAGAATGTAACTTTGCTTTAAAAATATACCAAAACCCTTTTAAGAGCTCCCAGTCAGAGAGCTAGCAATTTAATAAAAATAAACCCTCAAATCCTTACCGTTGTTTGATCTGTAGAGCCCCTGTTAGGAATGTCTAACATACATATACCGCTGGCACCTCCCACCAGCTCCAGTAACCTATTTACAAAGCAGACTCACCAAAACACAAATAAGAAATTAAACAGTAAAACTAACCACCTATGCTCCTCACCCCACCCAGGGGGAACTTCCCACCTCCCCGCCTGCCAAGGCGACTTACCTGTGAGTCTACAAACCACAGCATCCATCCAGACAAGAGAAAGAAAGAGTGGCAGGCCAGACAGCAACCCGCTCCCACTAGCACCGCTTCACCTTGCCACCAAGCAAAAACAGGAAAAAAAGAAGAGGCAGATCACCGAACTCCTTTTTCCCCTTGTTGCAAGACCTCTTGGCCGGTATCGCGACACTGAAAACCCCCCACCACACCTGAGGGAGAGATCTGGGACTGGACTGGAGTTCCTTCAGGAATGCTAATTAGCAGGTAAGCTCTAATTATACTTTCCTTAGTGTCCCTCCAGTCCAGTCCCGGAATTCTGAGATGTAACAGAGCAGTACTATCAACGGGAGGGACCCGCAAGACCGGTCCTGATAACCGCCCCCCCTGAAATGGGCATCCCCTGCCACCAGGTCATCCAGACGATAATGCTTCGAAAAGGAATGCAGCGAAGACCATGTTGCTGCCCTACAAATTCCGCTGGCGGCACCAGGCTAGACTCCACCTAAGAAACCGCCAGACCCCTAGTGGAATGTGCTCACAGGTCTGCAGGCACTGCCCTACCTTTCAACACATACATCGATGTAATAGCTTCTTTGATCCACCGGAAAATAGAGGCCTTGACTGCCGCCTCCCCTTCACGCAGCCCCCCAAACAAGACAAACAACCGGTCAGATCTATGGAATGGCTCCATCCTCTTCAGATACCTCTTCAGGATCCTACGGACATCCAGACAGTGCAGGCGTGAGTCTGCTGCCTCCTCCCCTATGCAAGGCAGCACTGGAAAGAAAACTGGCTGGTTCACATGGAACTCCAACACTACCTTTGGCAGGAAGGACGGAACTGAATGCAAGACCACCTTATCCTTGGCAAAGTAAAGAAACGGAGGCCTGCAGGAGAGCACCTGCAGCTCCGAGATTCTTCTAGCTGAGCAAATCGCCACGAGGAATACTGTCTTTAACGTCAAGTCCTTCAGGGTAGCCCGATTCAAAGGCTCAAATGGCTCCCCTGTGAGCATTGCGAGGACCAAGTTAAGGTCCCAGGGCGGAACCACCACCCTACGCGGAGGGCGAATCCTCTTCACTGCTCTCATGAAACAAATCACATCTGGGTGCGCCCCCAGTGGGCCTCCCTGCACCCGACCACAATAACAAGAAATGGCTGCCAAGTGAACCCTTAAAGAACTGGCAGCTAAACACCTCTCAAACCCCACCTGCAAAAACGCTAAAATATCTGGCAGGGTCGCAGAAGACAAACGGCACTGCCTGGTTGAGCATCAATCCTCAAATATACGCCACACCCTGATGTACGAGAGAGAGGTAGCCCTCTTTCTGACTTTCAACATGGTCGCAACGACAGGATCCGAATAACCCCTCTTCAGCAACCTCGCCCTTTCAAGAGCCATGCTGTAAGCAAGAACCGATCCACCTGAGGCATATGGATCGGCTCCTGCGTCAGCAGGCCCTCCCGCTATGGAAGCCTCCAAGGCCGGTCTGCGAGGAGCATCATCAGATCGGCATATGTTTAAACCGAGACATAGTATCTGGCGAAGGATTCATAGCCAGCGGCGTTCTGCTTGTCGTAATTGAGTGCGCTGCAAGCGCAAACCCGGATGGAACCAGGGAGAATGGGTTGAATGAGATGATCTGGTAGTAAGGTGAAAAAGGGGCTAGATCGTCCAAAGGCCAACTCAGCACGATGAGAATGACCAACCCTTGGTGAGCTTCTATTCTCTGGATGACTCTGCCTATCAATGCCCACGGAGGAAACACATAGAGGAGTCCCTCCGAGGGCCAAACCTGAACCAGAGCATCCAGGCCCTCTGACATCCTCTCTCTCCTCCTGATGAAGAATCGATTCGCCTTGGCTGAGCACATTCTTGCCATGAGGTCCATGAACGGAGCGCCCCATTTGTCCACTATCTTCGAGAAGATCTCAGGCAAAGCTCCCACTCGCCATGGTCCACCTGCATCCGACTTAGGTAGTCTGCCGTCACATTGTCAACTCCAGCCACATGCGCCGCTGACCACACTTGCAGATGGGCTTCCGCCCACCCCATCAGACTCTCTGCCTCCTCCTCCATTGAGGCGCTGCCCGTGCCTCCTTGGCGGTTGATGTACGCCACCGTGGTTGCATTGTCCAATAACACTCGGACCGCTTTCCCCTGAAATAATGGGACAAAGCTGGTTGATGGACCAGAGCAGACTCCAGCAACCCTGGGCCAGGTGCCCCTCGCAGTGTGCTCCCCACCCCGACAGACTTGCATCGGTAGTCAGGGGAATCTACTGGGGGCTTTCGAGAGGCATCCCTTCCGCCAGGTTCCTGGGACAGAGTCACTACTTGAGTGCCCTCCTGGTCCACAACGGGCAGGGGAGCCTCACCGAAAGAGGCTGGCTCTGATGGGACCAACGACAAAGCAGAGCTCTCTGCAAAGGCCGCATATGGGCTCTTGCCCATGGAACCAGGTCGAGAGTCGCCGCCATTGTACTGAGAACCTGCAAGTAATGCCAGGCCGAGGGCTCCCTCATTTGCAAGAACTGCCGCACCAACCACCACAGAGCCTGAGCCCGACGGTATGGTTGCTCTTGGCTAGGTTGACTACCCAACCGAGGCTGCGCAGAGAATTCCACCACTCTGGAGGTTTCCCACTCGCTCTTCTCCTTGGACTTTGCCCGGAACAGCCAGTCGTCGAGATATGGATGTACCAGCACCCCCTCCTTTCGAAGTGCCGCTGCCATGACCATCATGATCTTGGTGAAAGTGCGAGGGGCCGTGGCCAGGCCAAATGGCAGAGCCAAGAACTGGAACTGCCCCCATGGGACTGCGAACCAGAGATATTGCTGGTGCATCGGCCAAATGGGAATGTGAAGATACACCTCTGTCAGATCGAGAGAAGTTAAGAACTCTCCTTCTCTGATCGCCACAATGACTGATTGTAATGTTTTCATGTGGAAGCTGGGAACCCTGAGACAACGATTCACCTGCTTGATGTTGAGGATGGGCCGGAAAGTTCCTTCCTTTTTTGGCACCACAAAGTAGATGGAGTACCGACCATAGCCACACTGGTTCCTCGGGACAGGAACTATTGCTTCCAGCTGCAGAAGCAGCTACAGCGTATCCCTTACCTCCGTGGCCTTGGTCGGCCCCCTGCAGGAGGATAAGATGAAAGACTGCCCCACTGGGCATGCTAGGTCAAGAGCATAGCCCTCCCGGATGACCTCCAGCACCCACTGGTCGGACGTAATTTGGGCTCAGGCAGGGAAGAACTCCTGCAATCGACCTCCCAAGGGCAGCACCCCCACCTGAGCCCTCTCGCATCATTGTGTTTTCTTAGGATCCGAGGAGGAAGCGGTACTGAAGCATCTCCTGGCCCCTCGGAAACCACGAAACACCTGACCTCTCGAGGAAAAAATGACCCCTCTGATAGGGCGTCAAGCGAGGGTTCTGAAGCCTCCTAAAATCCTGCGCCTGCAACCTTGCAGGCAGGGTATTGCGAGGCTGCTTCTGCCTATCTTCAGGGAGGCGCCCCCATTTGGACTCCCTTAAGTCCTTTACCAATTTGTCCAGCTCCTCTCCAAACAGTAGCTTCCCCTTAAAAGGCAGCCTGCTTAATCGAGCCTTGGAGGAACTGTCGGCTGCCCAATTTCGGAGCCAGAGATACAGGCAGGCCGCCACCATCGAAGCCATGCTCTTAGATAAACCCCTGATAAGGTCATAATGGATGTCTGAGGTAAGCAGCCCCTGACTCGAGCCGGGCTGCTTCACCCGCTGAATCCTCCACCTGGTCCCCTAGCTGCTGGATCCGTTGAGTCCAGCGGAGACAGGCCCTAGCCACACAGGCTCCACAGACCGAGGCTTGCAGTGGCAGGGCGTTGATATCAAAGGCTTGCTTCAACAACGTGTCCAACTTCCTGTCCTGAATGTCCTTGAGGGCCGCACTGCCTTCCACCAGGATGGTTGTCTTTTTGGTCACCGCTGATACCGCCGCATCCACCTTCGGGGATCGGAGGAGCTCCCACTCCTAGTCCGGCAAAGGATAGAGGTGCACCATGGTCTGCAACGCTCTTAGCCCTGCCTCCGGCGATTCCCACTCATCATGGATCATTTGTTTGACCACCCAATGGACCGGAAAGACACTCTGTTTCTTCCATACTGATTGAAGCAGAGGATCCTCCAGCACCTCCTCTTCCGTTTGGAGGACCCTAGGCATATTGAGCGTCCTCAGGGATTCTCCAATGAGCGCAGGAAGCTCCTCATGGTGAAAGACGCACACAATCTACGCCTGCTCCTCCTGCTCCGGAATTTCTCCTTCTTCTTCTGGAGCACCAGGTCCACTCCATCCAGGCCCTCTGGCCAGGGCAACAAGTCTCCCCCGCATTCTAAACCACTTGTCCTCTTAGAGGCTTCCATCCCCATCTCCGAGCCCCTTGTAGGCGCCAGCCACTTAGGGGCAAACCCTCTCTTGCAGGAGTTGGCCCGGACCCTTGATGACGGAGGCAATAAACCTTATGCAAGAAGAGGACGTAATCTGAGGAAAAACTTCCCCAGTCCGTCCCCACACCAAGCTCCTGAGAGGTGGAGGGCCTAGGGATAAGCAGAGGTTCAGGCTGCATTTCTGGCAAGAAGGAGTGAAAACCTGACACTCCCCCCTCCAGACGTGGGGGGGGGGTCCCTATATCCTGGGATAGAGAAGAGCTCAGTTCTGGATCCGCAGCAGTCTGCAACTCCTGCTTCACAGACGCTGCCTCCTGGGAGCAGCTGCGGCATATGCCTGCCTGTGACATTGTCCCCCTACGGGTACCACATACCAAACACTGTGGACGCCTGGGCATAGTGTCCTTCTCCAGAAAAGCACAAAAACATGAAGATAACCCCCTGGGGGTCAGAGAAAGGGGAAGACAAATAAAAGGGCGCTCCTTTCCTGTTCTCTTTTTCCTCTCTCTTTATTATTTTTTTTTTTAACTCTAAAAATGTCTGCCCTAGGGCCACGCTACCCCCGACAGCGTCACCACAGCCCAGCCATGTGAGGAAAAAAACCAAAAGGCACGCTTTCCCCAAAACTTACCGGCTGCTACAAAGTGCTGCCCGATTAGGCCACTCCCACCAGACGGGCCAGCCTGCCACATGCTGGGATGGAAGAGGCCTCGGGCCCTGCTGTTATTCTGCTCCCATGCTCAGCCACCCTCAAGGGCTTCAGCAACAGAGCAGGCTCGAGGCACCATTGCGGGGGAACTGCCTTGTCTTCTGTGACCTCCAAACCGGTGTTTCTCCAAGCCGCCGCTCCCACGGGCTTTGGCAACGGGGCAGGCCTAACACTGCCTGAGGCTCTTCCACCTGTTCTCTGCCAAGGAAACAACTGCCACCTGTCAACTCCAGGCACCCGGCTCCTCACCCATGCACGGGTTCGGAAACAGACTATCAGAGCCTGATGCTGCCATCTCCGGAGGAAAGGTAGGGGTAGGGCAGGGAACCCCCGAGCTATTCCCCCCACAGGAGAACTAAACACAATAAACCCACGAAACAAAGAAAAGCCTAACTCTCCTTAGTTGCCTTCCAGTGAGCCCAGACTTCTATTTCACTGCTACATCCAGCTGCTTGAAGACTGAGCATACTGGAGCTGGTGGGAGGTGTCAATGGTATATGTAGGAGGAGATCATCAAAAGATGATGTGCTCAGTCTCCAAGCTGCTGGAAGGGGAGCACAACCCAGAATTCTGGGACTGGACTGGAGGGACGCTAAGGAATGAGGGCTCTTGTTTTCATTTTGCCATGCCGATGGATGTCCCTATATGCAAACTCTAATAAAGTAGCCCCAAAGAGATTGGAAACCAAAATATTAATCACTAAAGTTGTAAGGTTCCAATTCAGATGTCATCGGGTAAGAATATAAAACTTATTTTTTGTTGGAGCCTCATTTAAGAGGGGGAAGAAACTGCTCACCCCCCTCGCTGTAGAAGCTCCTTTTACTTAATTTATTAAAACTTAACATATATTGACTTATCTCATGAAAGCGCCAAGCATCATAAAATCCTGTTTACCACCACCAACAATGATGTGCCACTTTTCGGACCCTCCAATTCTGGTCCTGCTTCAGGTTCTTAGTGTTGCAACAGGTATCACTTCATACACACAAAAGAAATGAATCAAACCCATAGACGTTTAAAGAATGGTGTCCGATGTCATGCCTATGTTTGAGACTCAAACAACCAATAACCGGCAAGGATCATTCCACCAATAGGAAAGTCCTTCACAATATTATGGTCCGAGTTCTGGATATGCCAACACACAAAACACCCACACTAGGGAAATACAATACCAGACCTAAAAAACCCTAGTCCACAGAATTACCAATTCAATAAATGCCAGCTTTCTACTTTCCAAGGGGAACCCTACTCAGTCCTTCACCACAAAATAAAAAATTTCATCTCTCTAGCAAACTCTCTAATCAAATATAATTAAACTAAATTTTTAAACGAGAGAAAAAGGCCTCAGTAACTTACAACAGTGTTCCTCTATACAGCAATTGCTTCCCCGAAAGGGAACTCTGCTGTTTACCATCACAGGCCTAAAAAAGCTCCCTTTTATAAACACAATCAATAAATCCTCAATCAATTTTTATAGATTTTCACAACATTTTTAAATACTTAAAAAGAGCTCCTAGAAGCCTTAAAACCTACTTGATTCAACTTCAAGAGCAATAATAACAGTCTCCCTAGGCAACTGCCTTAGCACAATGAAACACTTCTTTCAGGCCACGAATCTTAGCCAGCAGAACATTTTTCCTTAGGCAACAGCCTCAGCACAGTAACATATTCTCCTCAGGCCAAAGGTCTTTAACTGGCCAAACAACACTATCTTACAGGACCATCAGACAAGCTCTTAACATCTTCCAAGCTTCACAACTTTCCTGAAAGAAAAAGAAAGCTTAACTGGAGGACAATGAATAACATCAGCACACACAGTGCTCCAAAACCTATCCTCAATCGCCAGCTCTTTATATGGAACAGCATCCCAACAAAAATCTTTGTTTCACTGGAACACCAGCTTCTTCAGGGGCGCGGCTACAATCTAAGGCAAATCACTCCAGCAGCAAAGACAATTTACTACCACTAACTTCAAACCCTCCATGAACCAATCAAAGAGTTCAGGCAGAACACTCCACCCACATATCCTAAATAACTAGAAGGTTATCTCAAAATATATGTCAGTTGATCTTATTGGTTGAGTGGAAAGTGACAAAGGGTACAGGTAAATGGAGCTCACTCTGAAAAGGTGGTTACCAGTGGTGTGCCCCAGGAATCTGTCCTTGGTCCGATTCTTTTTAACATCTTTGTTTGTGATATAGCGGAAGGGCTGTCGGGTAAGGTTACAGAGTAGACAACTAGGAAGGTGTTGATAACATGAGGAGGGAACTAGCTAAGCTTGAAGAATGGTCTAGAATTTGGCAGCTGAGATTTAATGTTAAAAAATGTAAGGTCATGCATTTGGGCTGCAGCATCCAAGGGAGCAATATAGTATAGGGGGTGAAGTACTTTTGTCCACTAAAGAAGAACAGGATCTAGGCAGGATTGTATCTGATGATCATAAAGTAGCTAAAAAGGTAGAAAAGGTGACAGCAAAAGCTAGAGGAAGATGCTTGGGTGCACAGGAAGAGGAATGGCCAGCAGAAGAAAGGAGGTGATAGTGCCTCTGTACAAGTCTTTGGTGCGACCTCATTTGGAATATTGTGTGCAATTCTGGAGACTGCACCTTCAAAAGGATATAAACAGGCTGGAGTCGGTATAGAGGGCAGCTACTAAAATAGTAGTTAGAGGTCTTTGTTATAAAGCAGATCCTGGATTCTCTACAGGGAGAACTATTCAGGCAATTGGTAACAGACCCCACACGTGAAGGGGCCATACTGGACTTGGTGCTTACCAATGGTGAAAGTGTTTCTGATGTTGTAGTGGGAGATCATTTTGCATCCAGTGATCACCAGATGGTGTGGTTCAGTATTAGGACTAGGGCTGTTAGAATCCATTCCAAGGTGAGGATCTTAGACTTTAGGAAGACTAACTTTGCGAAGATGGGCCAATACCTCAGGGAGTCGTTAGTGAGATGGGAACAGCTGGGGGATGTAGAAAAACAGTGGGCAAAACTGAAAGGGGGTATTTTAAGGGCAACCAACCTTTTTGTTAAAATGGTAAGTAAAGGCAAATGGAAAAGGAGACCGCTATGGTTTTCGAAGGAAGTAGCTGAAAAAGTGAAGAAAAAGAGGGAGGCCTTCATGAAATACAAGAGATCACAGAGAGAGGAAGACAGGCATCTGTATTTGGAAAAACTTAGAGAAGCTAGCAAAGTAGTCAAGAAGGCAAAGATTCAAAAGGAGGAGGAAATAGCCAATGCAATAAAATGGGGGGATAAGACATTTTTCAGATATATTAGTGAGAAGAGGAAGGGCAAAAGTGGTATTGTCAGACTCAAGGGTGCAGGGGGGGAATATGTAGAAGCTGATAAGGATAAAGCGGAATTGCTTAACAAATATTTTTGTTCTGTGTTCACAGATGAAGAACCAGGAGCAGGACCTCAGAAAACACCCACAAATAGGAACAGAAGCGAGGGACATCTTGAACAATTTTCAGAAGACCGTGTTCGTGAGAAACTAGCTCAAATTAAAGCAGACAAAGCGATGGGACCGGATGGGATACACCCTAGAATACTGAGGGAACTTGGGGACGTTCTAGCAACTCCACTGACTGACCTTTTCAATGCCTCGTTGGAGTCAGGAGTGGTGCCAAAGGACTGGAGAGAGGCTCATGTGGTGCCTTTACACAAAAGCGGAAGTAAGGATGTGGTTGAAAACTACAGGCCGGTTAGTTTAACTTCGGTGGTGAGTAAATTATTGGAAACGCTGCTGAAAGAGAAAATAGTGAGGTTTCTGGAGTCCAGCGGATTACAGGATCCGAGGCAGCATGGATTCACCAGAGGCAGGTCTTGTCAGACAAATCTGATTGTTTTCTTTGACTGGGTGACCAGGGAGTTGGACCGAGGGAGAGCTCTAGATGTGGTGTATTTAGATTTCAGTAAAGCCTTTGACACTGTTCCTCACAGGCGACTTATAAACAAACTGAGCACCCTAGGATGGACCCTAAAGTTACTGCTTGGGTTAGAAATTGGTTGGGTGGGAGGCGACAGAGTACAAGTAAATGGAGCTCACTCTGAGGAGAAGGATGTTACCAGTGGTGTGCCCCAGGGATCTGTCCTTTGTCCGATTCTTTTTAACATCTTTGTTAGTGATATAGCAGAAGGGCTGTTGGGTAAGATTTGCCTCTTTGCAGATGATACCAAAATCTGCAATAGAGTAGACACCCAGGAAGGTGTAGATAACATGAGGAGGGATCTAGCTAAGCTTGAAGAATGGTCTAGAATTTGGCAGCTGGGATTTAATGTTAAAAAATGTAAGGTCATGCATTTGGGCTGCAGCAATCCAAGGGAGCAATACAGTATAGGAGGTGAAGTACTTTTGTCCACTAAAGAAGAGCGGGACCTAGGCGTGGTTGTGTCTGATGATCTTAAAGTAGCTAAACAGGTAGAAAAGGCGACAGCAAAAGCTAGAAGGATGCTTGGGTGCATACGGAGAGGAATGGCTAGCAGAAAAAAGGAGGTGATAATGCCTCTGTATAAGTCTTTGGTGCGACCTCATTTGGAGTATAGTGTGCAATTCTGGAGACCGCACCTTCAAAAGGATGTGAACAGGATGGAGTCGGTGCAGAGGGTGGCTAGTAAAATGATTAGTGGGCTTCATTATAAAGCATATGAGGACAGACTTAAGGATCTTAATATGTACACCTTAGAGGAAAGGCGGGATAGAGGTGATATGATTGAGATGTTTAAATACCTCCGTGGCATAAATGTTCAGGGAGAGAGCCTCTTTCAATTGAAAGCAAGTTCTGCTACGAGGGGACATGGGATGAGGGTGAAGGGAGATAGATTCAGGAGTGATATGTGGAAATATTTCTTTACGGAAAGAGTAGTGGATCCATGGAATAGTCTCCCAGTGGAGGTGGTAGAGATGAGGACAGTAACTGAATTCAAAAAAGCATGGGACCAACACAGAGGATCTCTAAAGGTAAAAAGAGGACTGTTGTAGTTGTTGATATGGAAGGACAGGCCATGTGGTCTTTCTGTCATCATGTTTCTATATGAGGACAGACTTAAGGATCTTAATATGTACACCTTAGAGAAAAGGCATGATAGAGGTGATATGATTGAGACATTTAAATATCTCTGTGGTATAAATGCACAGGAGGAAAGCCTCTTTTGATTGAAAGCAAGCTCTGCTACGAGGGGATATGGGATGAGAGTGAAAGGGGATAGATTCAGGAGTGATATGCAGAAATAGTTTTTCACAGAAAGAGTGGTAGATCCGTGGAATAGTCTCCCAGTGGAGGTGGTAGAGGTGAGGACAGTATTTGAATTCAAAGAAGCATGGGACAAACACAGAGGATCTCTAAAGGAAAAAAAGGGGACTGTTGTAGTGGTTGATATGGAAGGACAGACTAGATCGGCCATGCGGTCTTTTTCTGTCGTCATGTTTCTATGTTTTTTATTGTTAAGTCCCTCAATTTTCATTACATGAAGCTCAAAAATCCATCTCTGTTCTCGTTGAAGTAATACCTTTCCTCAGTATCCTCCCTGGAGTAATGCTGGAACATGGTCAATAACTACATAGCTCAACTCAGCAAAAGTATGTTGAAACTGTACATGGTGTTCAACCAGTGGCATTTCAGCCCGCTGTTTAGAAAGGCTATACTTGTATTCTGACAGCCGCGTCCGTAATTGCCTAGTGGTTTTGTCCACATAAATCTTCTGGCAGGGACACTATCAAATTTATCAAGGCAATTGCAGCATACATCCTGTGGACATTGCCTTTTTTGCACTATAGTGATTAACACTGATATAATTTCCTTTCCTGTAAGACCTGTACGTTTCAAATTTGCTATTGACTGTACTTCACTGTATGTGGTATATTTGATAAAGTGTCCCTGCCAGATATATGTGGGCAAAACCATTAGCAATTATGGATGCGGCTGTCAGAACACAAGTATAGCCTTTTAGTCCAATTCCATCCCGGACGTCGAAGCCTTCTGTATGTATGGTCTGAACCAAAATGTGCAGAGAGCGTCGCAATTCTGATCCCACAGGGTACGTCTAGTCCTGCGGGATCAGAATCACAAACAGTCCTGTATGTGCAGGCCAGGACTGCAATTCAGCCTGGCCTGCACATACAGGACATGCCTAACTCAGTCAGGACTTTTAAATGGAGCCACGGCGCCAGGGCATCCGGTTGCCATGGCAGGCGGCTCCATTTAAAAGCCATGATCCCGGTCACCGGCTCCTGCAGCTAATTCCTCGCAGCCTGACCCCCGATCTGGCCACCCTTGCCAGGGTCGGGCTGCGGGGAATCTTCTCGGCCCCCTCTGCCACATCCGCGCCTCGGGCCCACCAATTCACTATGTCCAGGGAAGTTATTCAATCTCAGAGGTGGAATAACTTCCCCATACAGGGCTGACATTAGAATCAGCCCTGTATGTCCAGGGCCAGCGACTACCCACCGCTCACCCTAACTCCGCTCCCGATCCGCCTCCTCCCTGCCTCCATCTAACTTCACCATACAACCGGAAGGAAAGTTATGTGATGGTAAACAGCAACGAGTTCCCCTTCGGGAAAGCAATTGCTATATAAAGGAGCACTGTTGTAAGTTACTGAGGCCTTTTTCTCCCATTTAAAAATTTAGTTTAAGTATATTTGTTGAGAGGGTTTGCTCGGGAGATGGAATTTTGTATTTTGTGGTGAGGGATTGAGTAGGGTTCCCCTTGAAAAGTAGAAAGTTGGCATTTTTTGAATTAGTAGTCCTGTGGACTAGGGCTTTTCAGGTTTGGTACCTGAATAACCATGCCCGGGGGGGTACCAACAGAATAAATGGCATCTACAATAGGCTAGACCATTCCAGATCTGCATTAAGACCTAGAAGTGCCATAGTCTGTAATCGAAAAATCCAGCGCTGCTCTCTTTTCTGCAGCTTGTATGTTTGGTCACCTCCCTGAGGATCAATAGGTATATGATCCAGTACCCGCCATCTCAGCTGCTCAAAAGTATGTCCCAAAGATATACAGTCTTCAACAATTGGGGCAGATAGCGTGCACGTTTGTAGTCGAGAGGCATGCTCGCTTAGTCACACCTTTATCTGTCGTGTTGTGCGGCCCTCATAATAAAGGTGTCAGGGGCAGACTATAAGATAAACCACAAATGATGACTGACATGTAGTGTGCCATCGTGACACCAACTGACAATCCCTTTGATCCTTGTCTGTCATTGATCGTATGAGTCTCAAAAGTAGGCATGACGTCAGATGCCATTCTTTAAATATCTATGGGTTTGATTCATTTCTTTTGCGTGTATGAAGTGATATCTGTTGCAACCCTAAGAAGCTGAAGCAGGACCACAATTGGAGGGTCCGAATTTGTTCAACTATGACTGAATATCATAAACATGCTATGGAGCTTAAAGCCTGATTATTGGCTAGAGGCTAGTTGGTAAGGATTGTTACTAAAGCTTTCAAATGTGCCAGATTCACACATAGGGAGTGGCTTATGGGTGGTCCAGTGAAAGAGGATAAATCACAAAACCCAGAGGATAAAGTGGTAGGTATGCTTCCATACATGACCGATATCCATAAGGTTACTTCACTATTATACAAGTATTTGCCTGTTATTAGCCTTAATTCATGTTTTAAAAAACGATTGATTTTGGCTTACTCATGTGGTACCAACCTTCGTGGTAAACGTGTATATTCCACAACTTTGAAGGATAGACCCATGACATTCAATGAAAATCCTGGCCACTACGCTTGTGGCCGGTGCTGATACTGTATTTTAACAAATCAAGGTGAATCATGGTATGATATAAAAGGGGATTGTCAATTGGTGTCATGATGGCACACTACGTGTCAATCGTCATTTGTGGTTTATCTTATAGTCTGCCCCTGCCAACTTTATTATGTGGGTCACACAACACAACAGATAAAGGTGTGACTAAGCGAGCATGCCTCTCGACTCCAAACATGCACTGTATCTGCCCCAATTGTTGAACATTGTATATCTTTGGGACATACCTTTGAACAGCTGAAATGGCAGATACTGGATCGTATACCTATGGATCCTCGGGGAGGTGACCGAACATACAAGCTGCAGAAAAGAGAGCAGCGATGGACTTTTCAATTGCAATTAGACTGTGGCTCCTCTAGGACTTAATGCAGATCTAGAATGGTCTAGCCTATTGTAGATGCAACTTATTCTGTTGGTACCTCCCCCCCAGGCATGGTTATCCAGAACTCAGACCATAATATCGTGAAGGACTTTCTTATTGGTGGTACGTCGTCGTCGGTGGTGGAAAACAGGATTTTATGATGCCTGGCGCTTTCATGAGATAAGTCAATATATGTTAAGTTCTAATAAATTAAGTAAAAGGAGCTTCTACAGCAAGGGGGTGATCAGTTTCTTCCCCCTCATGAATGAGGCTCCGACAAAAGCTAAGTTATATTCTTACCTGATGATATCTGAATTGGAACTCATATGCAAACTAGCATGAGATAAACATCCCTGCTCCAAGTATTTGTAGCAGGCATGTCTATGTGGATGCAGGCATGGGCATCCATGTCAGGGACACCTAGGTTTCTAAAATCAGGCCGAAACATAGATATTCCTGGCATTTTCCTACAGATTTTGCTCTGGACGTCCCAGACTGCATTTGGACGCCCCTTCTAAAATGCCATTTTATATAAATAATATATAGTAATAACACACCTAGGAGTGTATGATATGAAGAACAGCAAAACATAAAAGAATCGTTATGTTAAATTTCTTCATTGACACATCAACAAAAGATAAAAATGGTACACATTCCAAAACACAGTGTAAGTAGGCAGCTAATATATTGTACATCCTCTAACATTATTAAAAACAGAAAAGAAACACATCAACTTTAACAAATGCTCTTTACATTTATTGTCTCATCCTTTTCCAATTTTATCCTTCTTCCCACCCCCCTCTGTATTCCTCCCCTCATCCTCCCATATAACCCCAACATGAGGTATGTCATGCAGCAGACCCTCTTGAAAGAAAAGAAAATGTTTTAAACAGAGAAAAAGACGTGCACAAGCTGCATTATTCGGAGAAACCAGCTAGAGGGAGCCAGAGCGACTTCAGAGACACTGAGGAGCCACGCCCCACTGGTCACAAGGTAATGCCAGCCAGCTTCCAATCCTCAAAGGCAGGAGTGCTTCTTAAGGAGGGTGTGGAAGACTGGAGACAGTTCGGCAGGAAGGAGAGAGAGAAGAGCAGCAGTGGAGAAAGAGAAGCAGGCCAAGGAGGCAAGTCCAGCAGAAGCAAGGGAAGGATCACTTGCAGCGCCAAGAGAAAGAGGTTAAAATGGAAACCTGATTACTCTACCGCTAGCAAACCACCCCAAGTGGAAGGTGATTTCCCTGGAGCTAATGAAGGACCTGGGAAGGTCTCAGCTCAAACAAGAGTGAGAGCTGTTTGTCCAGAGAGGCGAAAGCATTGCTGCAACTGTAGTCTAAAGTCAAATGAGAGACAGCTGGAGAACCTAAGCCGTGCTGCACAGGCAAGCCAGAAGCTAAGCCGGTACAGGCCCAGACCTTCACTTGGAGAAGGGACTCCAACCTCACAAGGTAAACCATACTTTCCTGGAAAAAGATTTCAGAAAGCTGCTGTATGGGAAAGACAGGCAGTAGAAGAAAACCGTTTGTCTGAAGGTTCCTACGATACAAGGTATGGAAAATCTTTACCTAAGAAGAAAAGTTCTGAATGAAAAATGTTTATATAGAGCTGCTATAAAACCTCTGAATAAAGAGGAATCTTTTCAGTATAAAACAGCACATAGCCAATGCCCTAGGCTTAGCCCAGAACATTGGGAAGTGATACAGGAACTGTATAAAAAGCCTGAATATATTTTACCTGAAACCAGGGGCACAGATTCAGAGGCTTCAGAAGAGGAGCCAATGCAAGTGGAACTAGCAGGGGATCTTTCAGATCCAGAAATGGATTGTACATACTGTGTTACAGGAAGCCTAGAATCCTTGTCAGGCTTGTGAGCTGTGTGACTTGCTGAATTGAACATTCTTGTTTTGTGTAAATAGCACCAGTCCTGTGAAAGTAACAGTTTTGGTTTTAAACCTGAGTTTTTCTTTTCCTCACCTGAAGTAAGGACATTTTGCTTTATAGTTGTATTCCAATCATTTGAACCATTGCGAAGAAGGGAAATAAAAAGCCTTTATTTTTCCCACCACTCTGAGCAGTTGTTTTCATTGAAGATTGGTATCAAGGAAACTACTAGGACCAAAAGTCAGTTGGGCCTTTGGAATACTTGCCAATCTCAACTTTATAATTTTTGTGTCTGACCTGCCCTGACCTCTACTAGCCACCAGGGTAGCTCTCAAGACAAGTAATACTCATCTCATATGGCTTGTCATGCAGCAGAGGCTGATGGAAGCAAAAATGCAGGAGAAGCTGTTTTTCATGAGGAAAAAGATGTGAACAAGATGCAATATCCGCACAGAACAGCTAGAGGGAGCAGGCGTGCACTCACAGAGCCTGAGTGGACACACCTAGCTAATTGAGAGCACCTGACAGTCAGCCCAGAAAGCTCAAACACAGGAGAGCTTTATAAACGGAAGACTGGAGAAGGCAGCAGAGCAGTGTTTGCAGGTGTGGAGCTGTAAGTAAAGCTGAAGGTTTACGAGAGAGAAGCACCACAAGCAAAGGCCAAGCAGAAAGAAGCACTTGGGAAACTAGTGCTGGGCAAAGGAGCAATCACTTTTGGAGGCAAAGCAGAATGAAAGAAAGAAGCCAGAAGCTGGGCTTGGAAAGAGGCCTGCTTTTACCCGAGGAACCTGTGATAAAACCGAAAGGTAACAAAAGCTTTCAGAGAGGAGACTGGCACAGGGATTGTGTTCCTGAAGAACTGCTGGAAGGAGGAAATCCCAGTTCTATATGCTGCTGGAAGCCAAGGTATGCTGACTCTGTTTCTATGAAGAAAACCTTACCTTATAAAAAGCCTTTTAAAAGTAGTGCTAAACCTGTGAGAAAGGAAAGCAAAGCTACCTCTTATAAGCCAGGTAGCCAACGCCCGAAGGTAGGCCATGCTCATTGGCAAACACTAGAGGAACTCTTTAAACATCAAGAGAACAGGACTAGGGACTGGCCAGAAATTGTAGCCAGTGAAACCATTGATGCAGACAGAGATAATTCTGACTCGGAGCCGATGCAAGTGGAACTTGTAGAGCCAAGTCTTTTGTCTCAGGAAGAGATGGACTGTTCTTTGTGTATTTCAAGCAGTGCAGAGTCACTGTTAAACCTGTGAATGATATATGTTATCTTCAGAATGTTATTCATTTGCTAAATGGAAGAAGAGTGCTGAAACATTTGCTTTACTCTGGAAAGCTTAACTAAGCATTGGTACAACTGTGAAGCCTAACAGTTTTTCCTTTATCCTGAGTTAATTTCATACCTGAAGTAAAGGACTTTTTCTTTATGTTGTAACCCAGCTGAATCTTTGCGTAAAGGGAAATAAATGCCTTGTTATCCCTCTACTCTGCATTCATATTTTTCTTAGACAGGAGCTGAACTGCTAAGACCAGGTTACACCTGGCTCTTAAAAGACCCTCCTCTCATAATAAATTAATTTTTGTGTCCCACCTACCCTTACGACCACTGGCCACCAGGGGGGTGCACGACAGGCTGTAAATTAGGTTTCAGCTTCCCCTGGCTGTACTGTCTCTTACACTGCCGGATTGACAAAGACCAGTAATCCTCATATGCTCCCCACTATATCCATCCCATTCTACAATAAGCTTGTTTGGACAGGCTTACCAGTCCTACCAATCTCTGTGAAGTAATTATCAGTCTTATGTATAACCCGCTTCCGGGGTTGCCCATGAATTTTGTTCCCAGGTCTTAACCTATATTTGCAGCTTCATATTACCCATAGCCCTCTTCCCCCCCCCCCCATGTAACTCTGGAGTTTGCAGCAGGGGGATCCCTCTCCCCCTATTATCTTCTATATGTCTTAAAGCCTAAAGGACATTTAGAATACGACTTCGGGCTCTTGATGTCTGTGTTCGAATGTATGGCTCCCATTCTACTAAGAATTTATCTTTAAATCGGGCATTGGCCCATGCTCCAACTTGTTCTAGAATTAGGAGCTTATATGCCTCCTTTTTCCACTGTGCCAATGTAGGGCCCACTGGGAGTAGCCAATTTCATAAGAGGAGTTGGTGGGCAACTAGCTGGACACAGCCAATCCAGCGTTGCTGGAACCCCGAGCTGACTCAACATAGAACAACAATCCCGATATAGTGACTCTCGGGTCAATTGTCACACTTAGTCCTAAAAGTAGCGCCAAATATCTATGTACTTCCTCCCAAAAGTGCACAACCACTGGACAGCTCCACCACATGTGCCCTAGGCCAGCTCTCTCATAGTAACATAGTAAATGATGGCAGATAAAGACCAGTATGGTCCATCTAGTCTGCCCAATACGGTGTCAAGAGTAGGTACAACTGCCGCTCTGTGCAGGCTCCCCTTCCCCATGTCTTTGTTTAGGGGTGATCCCACCACTCCATGAAGTACACCCCTATTTGTTAAGGAATTAGATGGTTCAGATTATTTTGATATTTTCTTGTTGCTGTAAAGGGATCCACTGTGTCTGTCCCATGCCCTTTTGAACTCCATCACCGTATTTGCCCCCACCACTTCCATCGGGAGCGCATTCCAAGCATCCACCACCCTTTCAGTGAAAAAAGTATTTCCCGACATTGCCTTTCAATTTACCACCTTATAGCTTCATGTTATGCCCTCTAGTTTTGCAGCTTCTCCATCTTTGAAGAGGTTTGTTTGTTCATTATTTCTCTTTAAGTATTTAAAGGTCTGAATCATATCTCCCCTGTCCCTCCTCTCCTCCAAAGTGTACATGTTTAGGGCTTCAAGTCTCTTCTCATAAGGCTTGACGCAGGCTCCATATAATTTTGGTCACCTTCCTCTGAACAGTCTTTTTACATCTTTTGCAAGATATGGTCTCCAAAACTGAACACAGTATTCCAAGTGAGGCCTCACCAGCAACTTGTACAGTGGCATAAGTACCTCTTCCTTTCTGCTGGTAATTCCTCTTTGTATGCAGCCCAACATCCTCCTGGCTTTTGCCACAGCCTGTCGCACTGTTTTGCCACCTTGAGATCTTCAGAAATAATCACTCCAAGGTCTTTCTCCTGATCCGTACACACCAATCTCTCGCCCCCTATCGTGTACATTTCCCTTGGATTTCTGCTTCCCAAGTACATGACTCTGCACTTCTTCGCCTTAAATCTTAATTGCCAAGCATTAGACCATTCTTCCAGCTTTTGTAGATCATTCCTCATGTTAACCACTCCCTCGGGGGAGTCCACTGTTGCAAATTTTCGTGTCATCTGCAAAAAAAAAGACAGACTTTTCCATGCAGTCCTTCAGCAATATCACTCACAAATACATTGAACAGTGCTGGGCCCAGGACCAACCCCTGGGGCACCCCGCTAATCACCTTCCTTTCATCCGAGTGAGTTCCTTGTACCATCACCTTCTGTCGTCTGTCAGTCAACCAATTTCTGATCCAGTTTACCATCTTGGGATCTATCCCCAAACTACTGAGTTTATTGATAAGCCTCCTATGAGGAACAGTATCAAAGGCTTTGCTGAAATCCAGGTAGATGACATCCATCGCATGCCCCTGATCTAGTTCCCTGGTCACCCAGTCAAAGAACTCAATCAGATTTGTTTGGCAAGATCGTCCTTCGGTAAAACCATGTTGCCTTGGATCTTGCAACCTGTTGGCTTTGAGAAAGTTCACAATTCGCTCTTTCAGGAACGCTTCCATTACTTTTCCCGCCACTGAGGTAAGGCTCACAGGCCTGTAGTTTGACACTTCTTCCCTGTCACCACTTTTGTCCTGAGGAACCTCTCCTGTTTCCAAGGATCTGTTGAACCTCTCTGAGCTCTTTCAGTATCCTGGGATGTATCTCATCCGGTCTCATGGCCTTGTCCACTTTCAGTGTCTCTGGCCAGTAGGCTGTTCCTGAACTAGGGCACCCACAGATATCTGCTCTAAGGCTACACAGGAAAGCAGTCAGTCTCAATATCCCCAAATGTAATGTATAGCCACAGTTAAACCTTATATTAGCGATATCCCCCAAAAACAAACACTTAAACTGTATATTGGTAGCTAGAAACCAGCAGAGAAAGAAAATTATAGTCTTAGCTTTTGGCTTTCTGAGCACTCCAGAGCTCATGCAGTCCATATCGGGTCCGTAGTTCAAAGGGCAAGCTCTCTTCTGTCTCAGATTGGGAGATCTCTGGAAATAATGGCTATGAAATTCCCCTCTCTCCATACCTGGCAGGAAGGCCCCATTGCCATAAAAAGGGAGGAGTGGGGTAGCTCTCTGAGCCATATCTTAGGCAATCCGCCATTGCTCTGCTGCCCGCTCAGAACGCCCTGCACAGTACAAAGTGGCTGCTCCGTAGAATTTGATATTGCATATCTCGGAAGTCTGAGTTAATGTTGGTTTTGAGAATAGAGGTAAATGCTGCAAGCAAATCTTCTCTAGATACCTCAACCTTCAGGCCATCTGGTGGCTCCTGTGGCTTTCCCTCCAAGGCAAGATATTCCTTGTGTAGAATGGCTATTCGAGCCTGAGATGTCGTGCCAGAATATAGGAGTTCCTCTAGCCTCGTACAAATATCATCCCACAAAACCTGCATTTCCAAATTACGTACATAGCTACATATTTGCAAGTACCGAAAGAAATCCTTCCGAACCAGTCCATATCGGGTCTGTAGTTCAGCAAAGGGCAAGCTCTCTTCTGTCTCAGATAGCCATTATTTCCAGAGATTCCCATCTGAAATGCCCATACCTGGCAGGAAGGCCCCATTGCCATTAAAAGGGAGGAGTGGGGTAGCTCCAGAGTTACCTTGGAAATGTCTACATATTAGCTGCCACACCTGTCACATAACTTTAAAAATTAGATATGTGCAGAGCGTTCTCGAAAGAGCAGCAGCAGGGGCATCCAGGACATACCATAGCACCAATGGGTATGCCACCTCTTGTTCTAATGAAAGTGGGGTGTAATCCGTTGTTGTGCCGAGCCAATCATGCATATTTCATAGCAGATAGGCCATATTATAGTGGTGTAGGTCAGGCACTCCCATTCCTCCTCGATCCCAGGGTTGTTGAAGGTGTCCGAGGTAGATTCTAGGTCTCCATCCTCTCCAGAAAAATTTGTTAAAACTATGTTCTAGGATATGTAATTCCTTGCAAGTTAGTAATATGGCTAGGACTTGCAAGATATAACACTATTTAGGGAATATTACCATCTTATGAAGCGCAATACGTCCTCCCAATGACAAGAAGAGGTCCTTCCACAGAGTTAAACGGTCACATGTGTCTGTTAAAAGCATTGCCACATTAAGTTCCTGTTCCTTGGATGCCCAAGTATTTAAAGTCAGTAAAGGCCCATTTCAATGGAAAGTGGTCATTCTATCCTATTCGGACTGACAGATGTAAAGCTAGTGCCTCTGATTTTTCTAAGTTCAGTTTTAAGCCAGAAAATTTACCAAATTCTTCAAAGATACTCAATAAGAGAGGTAGGGTGTCATGTGGGGAGCCCAAATATACCAGAATGTCATCTGCAAATGCTGAGAGGCGGAACTCCTCTCCCTGATTCATGCCCCCAACAAACCTGGGTGCGTTCGTAGGCACTCAAGTAAGGGCTCCAATGTTAAAATAAAAAAGGAGGGGGAGAGAGGACAACCCTGTTGGGTACCTCGGCACAGTGGAAAATCAGCTGTCAAAGAGCCGTTTACCAAAACTTGCCCTCTGAGATTAGAATATAGCAGCCGTATCAGTGAAAAATCAATGAAAAATTCCCCTATCACCATAGTATCCAATACCTGATACATGTGCCTCCAATTAATCCAATCAAATGCTTGTTCTGTATCAAAGCTAATCAATAGCGTGGGTGCTTTGGCTGCAGCTGTCATGTGAAGGGAGGAGAGGATCCGGCAAATATTCTTCCCTATGTGGCGGCCCCGCAAAAAGCCCACCTGATCATCATGTATTAAGTGCGACATCAATGGTGCTAGTCTCTCTGCCATGATCTTTGACAATATTTTTATGTCTACGTTTAAAAGAGAAATTGGTTGATAAGAACCTGGCAACAAAGGATCCTGACCAAGTATAGGAAGTACAGTTAGAATTGCTCAGTTTGCCTCATAAGGGAATGTCTGCCGTATCACTAGATCAGTATAGTATGCTGACAACGAGCTCACGATTTGTGTATTCATCAATTTGTAAAATTTTCCTCAGAAGCCATCAGGCCCCGGGGCTCGATATCTATGTAAAGTTTTAATTGCTGTTACCACTTCCGAGTTGGCAGTCGGTGCATTAAGTGCTTCTCGCTGGTCCAATGATAGACATGACAGTCAGACCCGCCGCAGAAAATCTACAGCTGCGTCAGTGGCATCTGGTTCTACTGTGTATGTTGTTGTTGTTAAGTGCCGTCGAGTCGTAGTCGACTCATGGCGACCCTCTGGATAGCTATCCTAAATTGTGTTCGGTCTTCAGTCAGGCGGCTCATTGTTGACAGACTGGTACCCGTAGCTGCTGTTATTGTATCGATCCATCTCATAGCTGGCCTTCCTCTTTTGCATCGACCTTCTATCTTGCCAAGCATGATGTCTTTCTCTAATGATCTCTCTCTCCGCATGATATGTCCAAAGTATGAAAGTCGAAGTCTTGTCATCTGAGCTTCTAAAGAAAGCTTAGGTTTGATCTCCTCTAGTACAAACTGGTTTGTTCTTCGGGCAGTCCATGGTATACATAGTATTCGCCGCCAGCACCATAATTCAAAGGCATCAATTTTCTTCCTGTCTATCTTTTTCACTGTCCAGCTTTCACATCCATATGATGTTATTGAAAATACCATGGCTTGAACAAGTCAAATCTTTGTATGGAGACAGACATCTCTGCTCTTGAGAATCTTATCTAGGTCTTTCATAGCCATTCTGCCAAGAGCAATGCGTCGTCTGATTTCTTGACTGCTTGTTGCTTCTTTATCAATAGTTGATCCAAGTAGGTTAAAGTTATTAATGATTTCAATTTCTTCTCCTTCGATGATGAACCTGTTGATTATGCCAGTTGTCATGATCTTTCTCTTTACATTAAGGTGCAGGCCCATTTTGAGACTATGTTCTTTGATTGTGAGAAGCAAATGTTTCAGATCATCTTCACTTTCCGCCAGTAATGTGGTATCATCAGCATAGCGAAGGTTGTTGATGAGTCTTCCACCAATCTTCACACCTCTGTTGTCTTCATACAATCCTGCTTCTCTGATGATTTGTTCTGCATATAAATTAAACAGGTAGGGGGAAAATATGCAGCCTTGTCTTACACCTTTGCTTATTTTAAACCATTCTGTTTCTCCTTGTTCCGTTCGAACTGTTGCTTCTTGATCAATGTACAGATTGTGCAAGAGAACGATCAGGTGTTCTGGTATACCCATGCTTCTTAATGTGGCCCAGAGTTTCTCATGGTTTACACAGTCAAAAACTTTGCTATAGTCGATAAAGCACAAATAGATATCCTTTTGGTATTCTTTAGTCTTTTCAAGGATCCATCTCACATCTGCAATGATGTCTCTCGTTCCTCGCTCTTTTCTGAACCCTGCTTGCACTTCAGGTAGTTCTTGTTCCAGGTATGATTGTAGTCTCTTTTGAATAATCTTCAGTAGAATCTTGCTGGCATGTGGGATCAGAGCGATTGTGCGATAATTTCCAGAGTCAGTTGGATCACCTTTCTTTAGTATTGGTATAAACACAGATCTTTTCCAGTCAGTTGGCCATGAGGCTGTCTTCCATATTTCTTGGCAGAGCCTTGTAAGTATGGTAACAGCTGCATCAGATTGCTGTAATACCTCTATGGGAATGCAATCAATGCCTGGTGCTTTGTTCTTTGATAAGGCTTTCAATGCTGCTTTAACTTCTTCTTTCATCACCAATGGTTCCAGATCATAAGGTACAGGTTGAAACGGCTGTTGGTCCACTTGATCTTTATCATATAAAAACTCTGTATATTCCTTCCATCTTTTCTTGATCTTCTCAGCATCATTCAACATAGAACCTTGAGCATCTTGTAACATTCCAATTCGAGGCTGGAACTTTTTCTCTCTCTACTGTGTATAGAACACATCATGCGAAGAGAGAGATCATTAGAGAAAGACATTATGCTTGGCAAGATAGAAGGTCAACGCAAAAGAGGAAGGTCAGCAATGAGATGGATCGATACAATAACAGCAGCTACAGGTACAAGTCTGTCAACAATGAGCCGTCTGACTGAAGACCGAACACAATTTAGGATAGCTATCCAGAGGGTCGCCATGAGTCGACTCCGACTCGACGGCACTTAACAACAACAACTGTGTATAAGGACTCTTAAAATTCCCGGAAAATTTCTTCAAATTGTGATTGTGTTTCGCAGCTGGCCTTTTGTATCCCGCAGCACCCCTACGTGGCGTTGTCCCCTACTGGCTCTAATTAGCCCCAATAAACATTTCTCAGCTTTGTTCCCAAATTTATACCGATAGTATATTATAGACTGGGTTACCCTCTCTTGGAGTATGGAGTTAGCCTCTTTCTGAAGCCAATCTAAAATGGCCTTCTCCTGGGAGGTGGGGTGCATGGCAAAACTCTGTCAGGCCTGGCATAGTTCTCTTTTCAGATGGAGTAAGCGTTTATGCTGCACTTTGTAGCTGTGTATTCAATTATCCAGCCTGTGATAAGGAAGCTTATCATAGCTCAGGAAGGAGCTATAGAAAAGGTGAAGTGTCTCTGAACAAGCAACCTGTCAGTTCTGGTAGAAATAAGAAAACAGAATTTTCCCATAAAAGACTACCAGTCCCAGAATGCACCAGGTTTCCTACAGCCATTAGAGGAGCTGAAGTGGGAAAACGTGTGTTCAATCAAGAGGGCTATGAGGTAATCCCCAAGCACTCATCTCAAAGGGCAGGGCCTGATTCAGCACAGCTGCGCTGTGCTAGGGTGGAGCACTCAAAGCAGAATAAAGGTAGAGTTTATTCTACAGAGAATTATCCTCATCCTCAGGATCAGCTTGGAGATCCTCATCTTGGACAGCTTCATCATCTGGAGGATCATCAGAAGCAGAAGCCAGAACGGACGGACATAAAGGGCAAGAAAACCTTTGGAAGAAAGAAGAGAAAAGCATTTGGAAGGTCTAAAGGAGTCCAGAGCAGTACGTATACTGGGAGACATTCAAAAGGCCAGCATACACCATTGGACTGGGGAAAGCCAGAGGAATGGTGCTGCAGGGCTAGGAATCTCCAGACGGTACCTGTGAGGGAGACGGTTGCACGTGGAAGGGACCCTAAGACCCGTGCCAGAAGGTATGTGAAGAGAGATCCAGTGTCCAGGGATCTGGATTGGAAGGCTGGACATAAGAACTGGACTACATACTGGCCAGGCTATTTAGAGAGGAACTCTAACAGCAATGGAAGCTCAGGTATGAACACTGATCTATGCCCTAGCTATAACCTTGAAAGACAGCAGGGAAACAAGTATTCTCCTGAAAGTGCTCCATTGAGAAATTCCTCTGTGCTAATCCCTGATATTGAACCCATGATTGTTGAATAAGGGGATGGAGAAGTCTTAGATACAGGTTGTGAATACATGGATTGCTCTCTGTCTAAACTCCTTTGGTAATTTTCTGTTACAAAGTGCAACAACCATCACAAAGAAATACAAACTTGTTCTTTAATCTACTCAGAAAAGCTCCTGAAGTAGGATTTGAGCCACGCAGTATAGAGCAAGCCAGCTAAGGGGTTTCAGCTGGGTAACTGCTAGCAATTGAGCCTTGCCTAATTACTTGTGAGCTCTGAGGAAATCACTTCTGAGTCTATGTGTGAAGATATAAGAAGTTAACCTGAAAAGAACAGTTTTTCCCTTCTTTGTGGGTTTTGCTTGTTGTTTGAAACACTGCTAAGAAAATATTAGCTAAAGCCTACAGAAAAGACCAGTTTGTTACCAACCAGGTCTTTATTCTTTTGCTTTGATTGCCTGACAAGTTCAGCTGTTTTCCTGATTTTGTTTTTCTAAGTTAAACACTGAAAGCAAGTATCCTGTTTTATGTGCTACCAAGCATATCTGTGTTGGGAGAAATAACCCCATAAATAAATATCTTATTGGCTTTACACTCAAGCACAACTAATTATTGTGAGCAGCTGTGTCTGGTGTGAATGGACTGCATTTCCCACAATCCCTTGCAAATCATATTGATATATGCACTTGTCAAGACTGTGAACATTCTCACCCAGGCAGCCGTCTGACAAGCCTCGTAAAACCGCTTTGGCTGCCTCCCAAAATAGCACCGGATTGTCCTTTTGCATCTCATTATTCTGAGCATATTCCTTCCATTGGGCCTGTAAAAAAACCCTTTAAAGTGTGTATCTGAGCTGCCCCCCAAGAAGACAGTGCCAAAGATTTCCTGTGGGACTGTCCCCATTTCAGGTCAATCCACACAAGGGCAGACAGATTGTCATGGGGCCGATCTCCTCTTTGATTACACGGTCATATCACACACTAGCACCTATAAAATAGTCAATGCTTGATCTCGTATCATGGGCCCTACATAGGTGTGTGTAATCCCTATCCAATGGATGTAGTGCTCACCAATAATCCACCAGATCGTGTCCTTCACAAGCACTCTGCACCCACTGCTCTCTGATCACTCATCCTAGTTCGTTCCCTGACCTGTCTACAGACTCTTCCATTACACAGTTGGAATCACCACCAATGAGGAGTGGAGCCGAGTCCACTTCACCCAAGCATTTACTGACCTTGTTATAGAAGAGGGTCATATACATTGGGTTCATATAAGTTGATCAGCGCTACATTCTGTCCCTTAATATTCCCCACCACGAAAATATATCTTCCTCCAGGATCAATGATGCTCTGCTCTGCCATAAAACCCACTTGCTTGTGCACAAGTATAACTACCCTGGCTTTTTTCCACCCTGATGATGTGTCAATCACATCCCCCTACCCATCATCTCTTAAGCTTATTATGCTCAGTTTCCGACTGGTGGGTTTCTTGTAGGAAAGCAAAGGCTGTGTGCTTGTCACACAATGTCTGTAGTACCTTATGCCTTTTAATAGGGCTACCCAGGCCACAGACATTCCAGGACACCAGATGAAGCACTCTATCCATTATTGATGGGCCTCCGACTGTTATGGTCTACATGCTGAAAATCGCATCTCTGCAATGGGGTTGCCCCCCCCAACCAAAATCTCATTTTCCTCCATCCATCCTTTGAAGCCTCAGCATTTCCACTTCCCTCTTCTCCCAGGTCTCTCCCCACTGTGAACTCCAGAGGTTGTGTACCAATTCCCAACAAAAACCCCATGTTCATGTAGAGAAGGTTCCCCTCCTTTCCCCATTCGCCCTCTTTAAATTTCCCACTATATCCAATGTCATACTCCTTATTGGAGTCCACTCTAGAGATCCTCGTTAATGCATCAGGCCCCTACCCAAATATCAAGTTTCACCAATGCCACCCTTTAATTTCACCTCCCATTCTCTCCCCTTACCTGCCATCTCTCCTGTGTCTTCAGACGATTATCCATCCTACCCTGCCTACCCTTTCCTTCTCTCCCCGTTCCAACTCTTCTTTGCCACACTCCAAGACCCCATTGTGCGCAGTATGGTGGCCATTTAGGGTTTAGACACCCTGGCATTCTAGCCAGATCCCATATTTGTTTTTCCCCCTTCCATTGCCAGGATCATCTTCTCTCATATACCATCATTACCGGTCTGGAGCTCCCCTAACTCTCTTACCTTCCACCCACTCCTTCACTTGCTGCAATCCCTATAAAGCCTTCCCTATTTTCTCAATTGGATATCACACGCATATGCTTTTCACTCTCCCTCACTCTCCCCCCCGCCCCCGTGTTCCCTTCACCCTCTCTTCACATATTGTACACACATAATAATTCACAATGTTTTGATTATATTAAGATTAACAGTATCATTCCCATCAAATTAGATATTTGGCAGTCATAGAGACAGTTTTGGGATAAAGGATAGGCACCCCCTCCCCCAGCCTGCCATCAAATAAACTGTCAAATTAAACTAAATGTATAGCTTAACAATAGTCATCTATTCATAAAAGAACTAAAAGGTTTTATAGTACTGTTCTATTTAAGTGGTATGTTAAGAGAACAAAAGACCAAACAAAAACAAAAATAAAAGAAGAAATAGAAGACACTGGGCAGGATTTATTTATTTATTACAGGCTCTTATATACCGCTCTATTCAGAATCAGCGCGGTTCACAATGTAACAACATACCATAACAACAAACTGTTAGGTTTTACAGAGAACAAGGTCAGAGAACTTGGATAAAACATGGGACGTCATTACTGCAACTATTTACAAGAGTATTTACAATTAAACATAAAAAGGATTTGTTCTTAGTTTGGGTAGTGATTAAGATTGGTTAGTGTCTTTATGTCTATGCAGTGCACCAGAGGGGGGGGTCTGGCTTTACGGGGGTTGGGTTATGACCTAGAACTGCTCTCCCCACACCTCATTCTCCACACAGGAGTTTCTTGGGACGTCTCCAGTAATCAAAAGGGGGAAGGAGGAAGAGACAAAGGGAAAAAAGGAAGAAGATAAACAAAGAAGAAAAAGAAAAAAAAACAGACCAAGAGGATATAGCCTATATGGGAACATAGGTAGTTATGTATATGTCCCTTAATCTCCCACCAGCTAAGTATTGATAGAATCAAAGTGGGATTGAAGAGGCAGGAACCAAGAATAGGCATGAAAGAGGTGCTTCCTTTCAGATTTTATCACCTTTATATCTTCTATTTCGAACATCCCATCATCCACATTAAGCATCAGATTAGTTATAATATATGCTGGGATTACTACAGCCACAGTTCTCCTGCATGTTTCTGCCATGGTCTAGAAAAGGCGGGTGGGCTGGATCCTGATGACGTTTCGTGAGGCCTAGACCTCTTGCATATGCAGCATGACCACCATCTCTCCACAATTGCCAAGGCATTATGCACAGCACATTACTTCAGTCACAGTCTGCATATCTTGTGGCATAGGAGCTGCCTCTGTACCGCTTTGTTGCACTTGTCCTACATATAGCTTTTATATTATAAAATTGATGGGAATGTCCGCCAGTAATTAGAAGAGTACGTCACCTCCATCCAGTTTTTATTTGTGTTCAGTAAGTCCAAATGAAGTCCCCCCATTTAGCCTTTCATTACCTCTGTCAGGATGTTTTGGACCTCCGTCGGGGATGCAAAGAGCCTTTGTTAGTTCTGGTATGCCACTCTGAGTCGTGCGGGATAGAGCAAGGCAAACCAGATTCCCTTCTTCACTAGTGTTTCACAGACTGTGACAAATTCCTTAAGTTTCCGACTCACCAGGGGAGAGTAGTACCGAAAGACTAGTATTCTGGCATTTCCTTGTTTCTATACACGCTGGTTTCAAGCTGCTTGTAATATAGCCTCTTTTTGTACATAATTGAGAAAGTGCTCAATTATAACTCAGGGCCTATTACCAGCTTCCCGCTGGGTCCCTAACCGATGCGCCCAATCAAATTATCACCATTCCCAAGGAGGCATCCAGTGTGTAATTCAGAGGTAACCAGGTTTCTAGGTATCCTCTCAATTCGGTGTCCATTATAGTTTCAGAAATACTAACAAAATACAGATTTTTGCGGCGACCGCAGTTCTCCGAATCATCTAATTTCTCTTCTTGTTTAAAAGCTTTTCCTCCGGTTGCCAAAGGCTCTGGGCCTGCTGTTGCTGCATATCTTCCACATCCAAGATTCGCTGCTCGGCTTGATCTACTCTGCCCCCATATTCACTTATGGCTTGACCCACCTTAGTTAAAAAGCTCCAACAATGTTTGGAACTGGCCTTCCAGTGCTACTGCTACCGCGTTAGTAACTTCTACTATATTGGAGGGTTGTTCGGAGCGCAGGCTAGCTGAAGACTTGGTCGCCATTTTGTCCTTCGGTACCTGGCTTTTTTCTTTTCCTTTTCGGGTTGTTTTTGCTGCCATCAGGTAGAAAGAGGCCAATTCGCCTTCAGTGCAGGAAGATAGATTTTGGCAGATTTTAAGCCGACGTTATAGGTACTCTTCCGGTAGGTTTATGCAGTGTTATTTGCTGTTTTGGGTAGGAACTCTTGGAGCTAAGCAAAGAAGCAACTGCCCAGCTCACTGCATCACGTGATCTCCTAAAAAAAACCATTAAAAGAACCTAAGTGGGGTGTGTGACCTTGGAGGCTTTACTTGGCTTCTCTGTCAGAGTCTCTTTCACATTCTGGTCATCAAGACAACAGCAGTGAATATTCAATGGCCTGGTTACTCCAAAAAGAAAGGACTGGAGATGAGAATCCTATGAAAGGTAAAAATGTCAAATTTTAGATAGATGGGAAAGAGTGGATAAGACCACAGCCATATAAGAACAACTTATTTTTTTCTCTTTTTATTTTTTTGGCAGCAGACTTTCAGAGAAGTTACATTACCTATGATGAGGCAGTACAGAACCAAAGGAACAGAGCCTCGGGGGGGGGGGAGGGGCTGGAGTTTGATTCTAATTCCCAAACAGATTCTAAAGAACAAATTGGCTGTATCTGCTGTTGTGTCAGAAGTCCCTTTCCAGGCAGTAGTGGGAAATGAATGTGTGGACAGAAATCAAAGTTGCAGCTTTGAAAATTTCTTTCATGGAGGCTGAATTCAAGCGGGCCACTAACTCAACCATGGCTAGCACATTATGAGTCGTGACAAGATCCTCAAGCCTTAGACCTGCCTGGGTTTAAGCTAAAGAAATGCAGTCTGCCAGTCAAATTGAGAGACTGCATTTATTGACAATGGCCCCCAATCTACTGGGGTCAAAAGAAACAAAAAGCTGTGTGGATTTTAGTCCATACTAAGTAGAAGGACAAAACTCTTTTGTAGTCCAATCATGTGCAATGTGCTTTGCCCCTTTGTGAGCATGAGGCTTGAGTAAAATGTTGGAAGGACTACTGACTGATGAAGGTGGAAGTCTGACACCACTTTAGAAAGAAACTTAGAATGAGTATGCAACACAACCTTATTGCTGAAAAACCTTGTAAAGATGAATCCGGAACAAGAGCCTGGAACTCACAAATTCTGCTTGCTGGAGTTACTGCCACTAAAAAGAAAACTTCAAGGTCAAACCTTGGAACACAGCTATCCAGTAACTCAAAGAGAACTTTAATCAGCTGAGATAAAACCATATTAAGATCCCAAGACACTATGGGAGGCTTAAAGGGAGGCCCTTCAAGCCGTGCATGAAGCGAACAACTAAAGGCTGTAGGTTTACCTTATACACAATGGTGATAAGCACCAGTTGTAACTAAAGTGAACTCTTACAGAGTTGGTCTTTAAGCCAGACTGACAAATATGGAAGGTATTCAAATAGCTTTTGTATGGGACATGAGAAAGGGTCTAGACCAGGGGTGGGCAAACCTTTTGACTCGAAGGCCGCAATGGGTTCATATATTGGACCCGGGGGCCGGACCAAGAGTAGATGGAAGGTGTGTATGTGTGAATTAATATAAATTTAATTTAAATTTGTAACATGAAATGTTTAGATTAATTTAAGGTAGAAAAGCATAAAGAGTTATTTTACAAAACTTTTATGCAATGTATTTCTTTCATAAAATGAGAGAAGTTTATAGTCAGTCAGTGCACATTCCAACAGAGTGATTCGTGCCCGAAATGCGTATGCACTTACCTATACATACAAAAACGCCGAAGCCGGGAGCAGGTGAAAAGGAAGCGCTTCTACTCATCAGCAGGGACTGGTTGCTGCCAGAGCACACGGTGGTGAGTAGGGGCTCCTGGGGGACTCTCTGAATTCAGCGTGTGCAATTCCTGATCCCCAGTCGCTTGGCAGGCACTGGGAGAGGACGTTTCCGTCTTTGGGGTGACGTGGGATATAGACAGCTTTACCTTTCATTGAAGAGATAGCAATCAGAGAGCAGTGGGGCCAAGTGTTCCGACTTCGGCTGATTTCAGAGGCGTCCGAAGGCTGTGTCCGGAGGGGAAGCTCCGCCCCTGGGCCAGCAGACCTGTCTTCCCCTCCGATCTCCCGCGGGCCGACAGGAGGGATCTGTGCCGCGATCGCAGCGCTCTTCTGCCCGCCGGCAGCCTGCTGCTTGCCAGGTCGCGATCGCTGGCCTTTCCCGGCTTCTGCCCGCAAGAGATCGGCTCCCCGCGGAACGAAGCCCCGATCGGAGCAGCAAAGTTTTAGTGTGGGGTCACGGCCCCTCTGCCCCCCCACCCACCCCCCTCTCCAACGCCTATGGATGATTTTAAAAACAAGTAAAGCCTCCGGCCCTTATTCACGCTCTAAGCTTGAGCGTTTCTCTTTCGCTTCAGCATATCAGAGGCGGCTGTTACGCTCTGCCACCGCGCTACTTCTCCTGTAGTTTCTATTTCCGCACGCGTCCACGGGCCGGATTAAAAGGTCCGCCGGGCCGTAGTTTGCCCATTCCTGGTCTAGACCCTGTCCCTCACACCGGACAGCAAACCTCCTCCACTTGAAACCATAGGACCTCCAAGTGGAATGTCTCCTGGAAGCTGAGAAAATGCTCATTACACCAACTGGCAAGCTGTGAGGGCAAGGTACTTCATGTTGGGGTGCAACAATATCCCCTGATCTTGCATTATTAGGATTAGTGAGTTGCCTATATGAATCAAATTCCTGATAGAAAGTTCAAGAAGAAGAGGGAACCATGATTCTTGAGGCCAATAAGGCACAGCGAGAATCATTGTACTCTTGTCCTCCTTGATTTCAGGAATAGGAGGATATGCATACAAGACCCTCTTCCCCAGTGAAGGAGGAAGGCATCAGAGGCTAATTTGCTGTGTGTCCCTACCCTAGAATAGAACTGAGGCACCTGCTTATTCTGAGGAGTGAAAAACAAAAATCTAAGGGGTACCCCACTCTCAAAAAATAGTCTAAGCCACTTCCCAGTCCAAGGTCCATTTGTGAGGCTGAAGGACACAGCTCAGTCTGTCTGCCGAGGTATTGCTCTCGCTGGGCAGGTATGTGGCTCTGAGGGTCATCCTTTACACCATGGCAACATTCCATATTCTGACTGTTTCCCAATTCAATAGTCCCTTACTGTGGAACCCATCTAAATGGGTTCCCCAGCCCAGCTTGGGCGCATCTGTCATGAACATCTTTTGGAAGGGAGAAATTTGAAAGGCCAGATCTTTGACTAGATTGGAATGATTTGTCTGCCAGAACAAGGAGCCCTGGAGAGGAGCAGAGGCAGAAATGATGTTGCTGAGTCTGTCAGTGACTTGCATCCTTTTCATGGTCAGGGTCCACATGGGGAGACATGCCAAGAGTAACATGAATTGTTGAGCAGCAAACACAAAGGGATCTAGGCCCTCGCACAAAGATGCAGTCGGACACAAGATGCAAGGGTCAGATATGGTCACTGGTGCTATTGTTTATTCGAAACAACCCCACCACGTTTCGGCAATTATGCCTTCAAGGGTACGCAGCCTGAAGAAATACAAATACATAAAAATCCAAAATAAAATTAGCATCAAAATAAAAATTGTACAATACATAAAAAATGATGATTATAAAAAATATTATAAAAACACAAATAAAATCACATTTAATAAAATATGAACTAATAAATAAATGTAAACACTGCATCATATGAAACCATCAAAAAATAGTAAAAATATCTATATATTAGACAATAAATAAATAATAACATAAGATGATACATAACGTGCATATGGAAACCATTAAAGTCATTCTAGTAGGTTCAAATTTATTGGAAACTCACAAAAGAGAGGACATCAAAATGAAATTAAGTATGCAGAGACAAGGAAGACATACTTACAAAGGCACCATGTAAGTGTATAGTCTTTAAAAAGACTCGTCAGTCAGTACTGGATGGCTAAATATTGTACATTCAATAAAATAACTTTGATACCTTTTTGTTCGATTCTTATGGCCCCTTTTCATAGTGACCACAGACTCGTGGTCCAATATTCATGTTGATTGTTTATGGCACAATAGGCTCTCTCATTCTTTGTATTAATCAGTGTGTGTTCCCTGTCATGCGTTTCTTTTGCAAAACTTCACATTTATGAATATTACTTCATACTAGCTTGTCATTGCTTGAGCATTAGCCTTAGTAGAATATGTTACCCTTCCTCCTCCATAAGAAGAGTTCTCGGCAGTTTCAATTTAATATATGTTGGTCTTGTAACATAAATAAATAAAAAATTTGGGTAGGAGTGCAATGTATTTTATAAAAAAAAAATTTTTGCTCCCCTCTGGCTCTGGGATTTAACCATTTTATTGTGTTTTATACAATTTTTAGCCATCCAGTACTGTCTGACTGGAGTCTTTTTAAAGACTATACACATACATGGTGCCTTTTGTAAGTATGTCTTCCTTGTCTCTGCATACTTAATTTCATTTTGATGTCCTCTCTTTTGTGAGTTCCCAATACATTTGAGCCTACTAGAATGACTTTAATGGTTTCCATATGCGCATTACGTATCATCTTTATGTTATCTATTTATTGTATAATATATAGATGTTTTTACTATTTTTTGATGGTTTCATATGATGCAGTGTTTACATTATTTATTTATTCATATTTTATTAAATGTGATTATAAAAAATATATTATAAAAACACAAATATAATCATTATATATTGTACAATTTTTATTTCAACGTTAAATTTTATTTTGGATTTTTATGTATTTGTATTTCTTCAGGATGTGTACTCCCTGAAGAAGGCATAATCACCAAAATGCGTTGGGGTTGTTTCGAATAAACAATAGCACCAGTGACCATATCTGACCCTTGCCTCGTGTCCGACATGAATTGTTGAGGCCATGTGGCCCAACATTCACAACAAACTCCTCATTGAGGTCTGCTGACTGTTGATTTTGTTGTGGAAGAAAGACTTTCACTTGAGTCATGTCTAGCAGAGCTACAATGAATTCCAATTAGTGCAATGGGCTTATGATGGCAGAAAAAGAACATATGGCCTATCTAGTCTGCCCTTCCATACCAACTACTCTAGTCCCTTTTTTCCCTTTCAAGATCTTCTGTGTTGGTCCCATGTTTTCTTGAATTCAGGTGATGCACTATAGTGGATCAGGAACTGGTTAAAAGATAGAAAGAAGAGGGTAGGGCTAAATGGCCAATTTTCCCAATGGAAAAGGGTGAATAGTGGAGTCCCCCAGGGATCTGTGCTGGGTCCACTGCTTTTTGACATATAAATGACCTGGAAAAAGGAATAACGAATGAGGTTATCAAATTTGCAGATGACACAACTATTTAAAGTTGTTAAAACCCAAGAGGATTGTGGAAAATTGCAAGAGGATCTTGATAAATTGGAAGACTGGGCATCCAAATGGCAGAAGAAATTTAATGTGGACAAGTGCAAAAGTTATGCACCTAGGAAAGAACAACCCAAAACTATGGTTACATGATGGAAGGTTCCACATTGGGAACCACCACCCAGGAAAAAGATTTAGGCGTCATTGTGGATAACATGTTAAAACCCTCCATCCAGTGTGCAGTGGTGGCCAAGAGAGCAAATAGAATGCTAGGTATCATAAGGAAAGGAATGGAAAATAAAACAAAGGATATTATAATGCCTCTGTATCGTTCCATGGTGCGACCACACCTTGAATATTGTGTGCAATTCTGGTCACTGTTTCTTAAAAAGGATATAGCATCATTAGAAAAGGTACAGAGAAGAGCCACCAAAATGGTAAAAGGGATGGAAGGATACTCCTATGAAGAGAGGCTAAAAAGGTTAGGGCTCTTCAACCTGGAAAAGAGACGGCTGAGGGGAGATATGATAGAGGTCTATAAATTAATGAATGGAGTGGAACAGGTAAACGTAGATCGATTGTTTACATCATCAGAATACAAAAAGACTAGGGGACATGCAATGAAGCTAAGGGTAACTTATTTAAGACTAATAAGGGAAAATATTTTTTTCACTCAACATGTAAACAAACTCTGGAATTTGTTACTGGAGGATGTAGTAAAAACTGTTAGTGTAGCTGGGTTTAAAAAAAGGTTTGGACAAGTTCCTGGAGGAAAGGTCCATAAACCATTATTAAAAGGGACCCAAGATATCACTGCTTGATCCAATACAAGCATTGAGAAACCTGTGTCTTTTGGTGAAAGTGCTAGGTACTTATGACCTAGATTGGCCACTGTTGGAAACAAGATACTGGGCTTGATGGACCTTGGTCTGACCCTGTATGGCATATCTTATGTTCTTATGTTAGGTACTGTCCTGGTCTCTACTAACTTCACTGGTAGACTATTCCATGCATCCAGTTTGATTTCAGGTAGTTTATGATGAACACTAGAAGCTCCAGCACCTGGATGTGACATGTACAGATTCTTGAATCCTTCTTGAGTGGTGTTCTTGATTAGCCAATGTTCCAAGTACAGAAACACATGCATACCCAATCTGCGTAGAAACTCTCCAATTACCATGAGACATTTTGTAAACACATGACGAAAAGGCATGATGCCTAAAGGCAGTACGCATTACTGGAAGTGGTGTTTCCCTATGATGAATTGCAGATACTTCCTGTGACTAGGATGTATCTGTATGTGGATGAAGGCCACAGAACATAGCCTTTTTGAAGAAAGGGAAGGAGGGTGTCTGGAAAAAACATTCTGAACTTTCATGAATTAAATAGGTGTTCAGATCTCTCAGGTCCAAGATGGGAAAATATACCTCTGTTTTCTTGTGTACCAAGAAATTCCATGAGCAAAATCCAGTCCTTCCTACCCTAGTGGAATGGGCTGAACTGCATTCATGGCCTGAAGGGAAGAGCTCTTGAAGTATGTCATCCCGATTCCCACTGCTGAAAGGTTATTGGAGATACTCTCAGTGGGCTATTTTGAAGACCCAAAAATTGGAGGTTATAAGAGACCAATGAACTGCAAAGAGCATAAGCCTCCCTCCAACAGGAAGCTTGTCCAAGAGGGGTATAAGGATCTCTGCTATGTTCTCTAGAAGCTAGTCAAAACCCTATCCCTGGCTTTGGCTGGGATGTAGGCTAGGCCTTCTGAGCCTTTTGCTGCTGAAGGTGGGAGTGAGAAGACTGCCTGCTCTGGGTAGAGAGGGAGGAGGAGGATGCCTATTCCTGTGTTAGTAGGATCTCCTTTGTTCTCTGCTGTGGAACCTCAGAGAAGAGGTGAAGGCTGGCTTGGAGATGGTTTTAAGTGTGAGGCTCCAAGAAATACTCTGAGTCACTCGGACTCCCAGGAGCACTCCGATGTAGACTTAGCGGTATTTGAAGGACATCAGAGTCTCGGCCTGAGTCAACCTCCACCTCTAATGGGAGGCAGATCTCCTTCAAGATCATTGATGCACTGATGGACTTCCAATGCCAGGGGGATCAATTACCCACAATGCATTTATGTGATTTCTCTCCTGCAGCTGAGTCTCAAGGATAGGCATGATGTGATAATATGCCATTGACAGTGTCATTGAAGCAACAGCTTTGCACAGGGCAAAGAACATCATCATCCTCTCCTCAAAGCCTCGCTCCTTGAGGACTGCCCCTGACAAAAAGCATGGGGGCCTGCAGCAGTTGTCCGATGTCTCCAGAATCTGACAGGGAGTATTGACAGACTGGTCTAAGCCTCATGGAGTCAGAGGCAGCCCCTCTGACACCAAGGAGCAAGAGCGCCCTCATGATGGAACTCTTCCAATACCTTGGAGCTCCTGACATTGCACCCCAATTAACTTGTATGCTGATGCACCCCAGCCTCTGCCTAATGCTCGGCAACCTTGGTTCTCGATGTCTTGGAGGATGAAGACAGTCTTTTTCTTCCTCAGAGCAATATCAATGGGTGACTGATGCCAGAACGGCCTATTGGTGCTTGGCTCCAAGAGAGCTCAAGGATTTCTCAATGTCAGTGCTCCACCAGCATCCCGTGCATCTCCTGAGGCCATGGAGATCAATGCCACTAATGCTGAAGATAAAGTTTAGGTGTTACTGGCATAACAAATTTGTTTGCTCTGCTTCTCATGACCCTAGAGCTCTCTCCTTGTCATCCATGAACACAAAACACAACAAGAAGGGTCATGGTCAGGTCCTAAGCATTGCAAGTACCATTTGTGGGTTTCTGTGATAAACATGATCTTGCTGCACCAAGTGCACTTTTTGAACTTGCTGGGCCAGTTTTTGAGACAAATTGTCTGGAAAAATAGCTGCAGTGAAATCATACAACTCAATCTTGAAAAATTCATGCGGCTGGATCACCTGAGGCCTATAGTGGTGACACAAAATAAAGGAGACTTACAAACAACCAAAACTACTAACTAAAGATACTTAAGGTAACAAAAAGTAGCAATGAAGGAAGCAAGCAAGGAAAAACTCAGTGTGAAAAACTGCTGAAAATTGCTTTAGAGAATTCTGTAGTATGTGGACCAACAAAAAAAAGTATCTGTGGGGCTTCGTGGACACACAAAGACTGAGGGACTGAGGTGTGGCAGTGCAGGCAGGAACTCACGCACATTCACAGTAGAACAAATCCAAAAGCTTCTAGGATGAGCTGGGAAAGGTTCCTGTGTAGGGGTCTTTTGGTGATGTCACCCATATGCGAGCACTTATCCTGGTTGCCCATGGAGAAAAGCTGTCATTTATTAATCCTACAGAATGCTTCTCTCTTTTCCTTCTTGTTCACCTGTGAGCCACCTCTCTCCTTGTAAAGGTCCACTACTATTCTTTGTATATTATAATTCAATCTACCCTCAAAATGTTCTTTTATCGCTTAATGTAAATAGCCCCACTTTGAACAATTTTTCAGCATATGGAAGCTGATACAGACTGGTGACCTAGAGAGGGCTGGAGGAATCCTTTGGCCACATAAGAGAATTTTTCATACTAAATATAATGATACAATATAAATATGAAACAAATAACCAATATGGGGCTCAGGTGGCAAGTAATGTGCACAGCCACAAAAGGCATTCACTTCAGATCTCACATTGGGTCTTCCACTCTCTGGCTTTGCTCATGTTGAGGATGCTGCAGAGATGGGAATCATGGTCACTGCCTACAGGTGACATCTAGGAGCTGGATTTAGAGCCACAATCACAGGGTTCCAGAGGGCTAAGAAATGTCAATGCAATAGAAAGAATTAAAATAGGGGAAAATCTTTAGGTACTTCCAACTAAAGACTCATGGCACCATATCCCAGTGGTGGTACCAACTAAGCTAGAAGTACTAAGGAGCACAAAGAAACTGCCAGACCACAAAAAAGAACACACGACATTTTTCTGGCAGTTAATAACCATGACCCAACTGAGTTATCAACACAGCTCAACAGTGAAGTGTAACAGCATTATGCTAACTGCATGCTGGGAAAGCTCCAGTTTTCTGTCAGTAAATTCAGTGGTTTTGATGCAGTCAGTTCAAGGTTCATATGTTCTGACGTACACAGTGGACACCAGCCTAATTGCCCCTAATAACCAGACATACAGTAGCATTGGCAATTAATTGGTTCTCAACTCAACCTATGGATTCACTCAAAAAATATCTAGTTTTCAAAATATCCACAGTGAATGTGCACAAGATATATTTCCATATACTGGGCATAAGTGATTTTAATGTATGAGAATGAACCTCATGCATATGCATTGCAGATATCCTAATACTCATACTGATTTTGGGGTGAGCCCACTGGTCTGGACTGAGCATCAATCACTGAGGTATGTGAGCTGTAATATGAGAAAAAAGTCTGAGGCACAGGAAAAATATCTGAACAGTGGCTCCTTGGAAAAGTACATTCAGGAGAAAATGTTTGAAGAGAAAAACCACCAGATTGTTTACCTGTGTGCTAAACTTGTAACCATGACATAAGACCAGTAAGAGGATCAGACTGTATGTATCCACAGGACACACTCTGCAAGAACACCAGAAAGCAGTGTCTCAGCTCTTTGTCCACTTCTCTCCTTCCATGTTGGAACTCTAAAGCATCTTAAATATTCATGAAATAATTTTAAAGCCAACTGAAATTAGCAGTGAATAAGAGATCTGTCCTCAGCACTGTGTGACAGCGCTTAGGGACTTTTGGAAGATGCAGGCTTATCAATCTTGAGAACCCATTAAATGAGATATGGAATAAAGCAGTTACATGCTATTCCTGCCTTTGCATCAAAGATGAGTTGTTCAAGAAAAGACTGCCACTTCTTCTGTCAGAAAGAGCTGAATATATCAGAGGAGAGAAATACACTGAAATTTCCGATATCACTTCTGCATTAAAGACTGGAGTTTTGTTGGCATCCATTTGTGTAGCCACAAAACATCTCTCAAAGTGATAAAGATTCCTGTTGGGGGGGACGGGGACGATGGGAGTATCCCAACCTATAATTAAGGGCATAGTCACATGCAGAAACAGAGATGGAAAAGACTAATAATCTTTTGTGACCCCTCCCATCACCACCTGGTGAAGTTAGACCTCAAAGCCATTTAGCACAAGATAAGGCAGATCTCCCAGCTATGAACACTTCCTTGAATCTTTGCTTCTCTAAGACTGATTTCTCGAAGCAAACAACAGTCCATCCTACATTATTCCTGGTACTTGCCATCACATTGGATTGCATTTCAACCACCTCTTCTGGCAGTTCCTGAGACTCCTCATTCTCCAGCTCCTCCCTACCTGCCACTTCACCAATGCAGCAGGTTTTGTAACTCTCAGTATTTAAGAAGAGAGGAATCTCTCTGAGGGTGAGACCACTTAGCTTCTGCAGTTGATTTTAGTAAAGATACATGCTGAGCTAGTTTAAGAGAATTAAGTGCCCTAGGTGAACCTTCAGCCTTGCACCCCCCCAGCCTCCCAATTAACGTTCAGGTCCCTAGTCCCCCTCTCCTGAGATTTGGTGAATTAAAAAACAAACAATACCAACTCTCCCAAATCATTTAAAACCTAATTGGAAATGGATAACATTTTCAAATGGTAAATTTTGGTGTGTGTGTATCTGTGTGCATGTTTGAAAACTGCTCACCCTCATGGGTAGAGGGACACGCTAATGGATCTTTGTGCTTGTGTGGCTGTCAGGAACCATTGTTTTGCTTTGACTGCTGCTGCTCTTTGCCGCATCCCTAGGCAACCACATAGTCTTCCAAATGGTTAAGCCAGCTTTGGGTACATAGAGAAACATCCACTTCGTAAAACCTTTCCTCCTGAATCTTACCTACTGTCCCCTATTAGGCTTCACTTGGTGGTTTTTATTATTTTTGACTATCCAGTTTCCTCCTGCTCCTTTCAGTTTCTGTTCAATCAGAACCAATTCCTACTTAGTTTTGCTGGCATAAACCTTTATTGTAACTACCTGGAGGATTTTTTCCCCATTTTAGCTCTCGCTCCTCCATTCAGTCTAGCTCAGAGATAATAGTTACCTTCAAAAGCTGGTACACGTGCACCCATTAGGCAATGCCAAATATCTCAGCCTCCCTAGTGAACAGAAGTCTGGCCTGGAAATTGATCCATTGGATTAAAAGATATAATGCCCTGTAAGCCATCCTGCCTTAATTATCTTTTATAATACTGAATGATTCATTATTTCCCCCTCCACTCTGTGATGTTCTGCCATCAATCTGCAGGTGGCTCTCATCCTGGAAAAAAACTATACCCAAATTAAATTCTGACCTCCAGCCAACAAGTATCAGTAGATTCCATTCAATTGACTGGCCACCTTAGCCTGCTCTGCATCTGCTACTTTCTTTCAGGGCCCATCTTGTTCCTGGCTAGCCCCTGTATATAAACCCAGCTCTGGCTAAGACTTCTTTGCCAGAATCTGGCCTGTATTGTTATGGTGTTGCCTGGTGCTTTGGCTCCTCACTGCTTTATTAAGTCTTCTCCGCAGAAACGTTTTCAACTTTCTTCCAAGTTCTTGCTATGTTTTAGTCTTGCTTCCTCTCAGAGTCTTTGTGATGAGTTCCTGCATGCCTGTGTTCTCCATCCTCTTTCTGGGTTTCCCAGCCTCTGGCTTCTCATCCTGGGCTGCGGGCAATGGGCAGCTAAGTCCTGGTGGCCACAGCAATGGAGAGCTGACCCCAAAGAGAAAGTGGATGTGTTCGGTCTCCATGTGAGTGGCGGTGTCTGAGTATGGCTCCGGGCACTTTTATTATAAACCTGTCTTTTTTTCGCTTCCCGCATTTCCTGGAGGACTTGGTTGAGTGGATATAATACCCAAGACGTTGCGGTTACGGCACGATAAAACAACAGTTGCTTCTGGTGATACCAAGGTGAGGTGAACGATTGGAGGGGGCTCCAGCCCTGGGCTGAAGATGGTAGCAAAAGGCACTGCCTATTGTCACCCATGAAGGTCCCCCGAGGCTAAAAGTGGGGGTATTTCACAGGGCGTCTTCTTAAGTAGCAAGGGGAGTGGTATAAATGGCGTTGCAGTGCCCTCTGGGAGTTGTAGTCCCCCAAGCTAACGAAAGAATTAAGTTGTAGTCGAGCAGTAAGGTTTTAAGACAGGACTTTTTATTCCTCTTCCCGGGCAGATTTTCAAAGCAATGGAAATAACAACAAAAGGACCATACAGCTGGTACAAAATAAAAGGAACAACCAGAGCAAAAATACTGCTTATCTTCAGCTTATCAGTGGAACAGAGAAAGGTAATTTAAACAGTCCTTTTCACTCAAGGTAAGTTTCTTCACTTCCTTTCCTTATCAAAAACTTCCAGAAACCTCTTCAGCATAAAGAAGTGATTTCATCAGACAAAGTCAATGTACAAGCCATACAATTATCAGAAGCAGGTTCCTCATATAAATCACATTGCATTTCTTCACATTCCTCTTCTGTATAAAGTCCTTTTGGATGGTAACTCACGTTATTCTTAAACAGTCTCTATGGCTAAGAGTTCCTCTCCTCCTCACAGCTAGAGTAGAATGGGAAATTACCACACTCTCTGGAGTTGCTATTTTGAGAGCCACATAACTCTTGATAAGTACAGGGAAAGTCTTCACTTTCTATGTCTCTTCTATTATAAGCAATACCCCTACCTTCACAGTCTCTCTGCTCAGAGTTTCTCGGTACAGCAGAGCCTGGCCAAGACGAAAACGTTTTACTGCTTTTCTCTTTCGGTTTTCCCTTGGGCCTGAGACTCCCTTCAGGGTAGAAGCTCTCTCCCTCCTTGTACCTGTTACTTGGTAGGTTGGCTTTCCTAAGCCTGGGTCCAGGAATGTCTCCTCTGCCCCCTTCTTGGTAAAGCTCACTGGGCTTCTGTTTAGCCGTGCACTGCTCTCTGAAGCAGTTCTTCTGAGTTCTTTCAGCTGCCCTGGTTCTACCGGGTTTCCAAGTTCCTCCCGTCCTCCAGTTACCAGCTGTTTTCTCCCAGCTACCAACGGCTCTTGAATTCCCTGGTGGTCTCTCCTCACTAACCTCCGGTAAGTGAATTTTATCTGCGTGTGTCTTAGTGTTTGCTTGGGCTCCGCCCCCTCCCAGCTGCCCCTCATTACCTAATGAGCTGTGAGCTATCTTGCTATTCGGGCGTGCTCTCACACCTTGTGCCGTAGTCTGTGTATGTTGCCTATAGCAACTCTGGGCCATGTGCTGCACTGAGCTGTCACTGTCAGATCTGTTTTCCTCAGATTTTCCTATCTCCATAGGCTCTGACTGATCTACCCCATGACACTATCCACCGATTGTGGAGGAAGAAGAGGTGCAAAGTGGCATTGCTGAGCTACTGGCTGAAATCAGAGCCTCAACTACTAAGATTATAGCCATGGTTTCAGCATGCTTTGACAAGCATTTTGATTCCCTCCTCAACTTCAGTCATGTGGGTGAGGAGTATGTAGGGCACCTGGAGGATTGAAAGAGCGTTGCTCTAAAGACCTGGAGATTTATACATAGCGGAAGACCAGGAAAACCATGACCACTGCCAGAACCTTAAGATCTTTGGGATCCCCAAAGGGACTGAGTTATCAGAAGTCCAAGCTTTTGTACCAAAACTGCTGCAAACCTGTTTTTCCTCCAGAATGGCTGAGCCTGCCTATGAGGTGGAGCGCATGCACAGAGAGACTAGACCACAGCCGGGACCAAATAAACAACCTTGGACATTTAAGATATGCCATATTGGGTCAGACCAAGGTCCATCAAGCCCAGTATCCTGTTTCCAACAGTGGCCAATCTAGGTCATACGTACTGTGATAGGGCTGAAGCTAGTGAAGCTGTGAATTTGGAAAAAAACGCTGTCTTTCACAAAGCAGCTGACTTGCAGGAGATGCAATTGCATAGCAATGCAGCTAGAGGGAGCAGGCACGAACCTGCAGAGGCTGAGTGAACACACCCAAGTACTGATTATGCAGGGACTAATCAGATGCACCTGAAGAGCAGGCCAGGAAACTCAAGAGGAGAACAGCTTTATAAGCAGAGAGCTGCAGCCAGACTAGGGAGGGGAGAAAGAGGAGAAGAAGCCAGGATCCAAGGGAGAGAGACTCCATGCCTAGAGGAAGGCCTGAGCTCACCAGAAGGATTGAGAAAGGAACTTAAAGGTACTGGAAGGAAAGTTCCTGACAGTGAAATCCCCCATACTGAGAAGCAGAGAGGCCTGGATTAGTTAACTGGCCGTCCCAAGCTTCAGGGACGACAAGCAGTGCCCAGGAGACTCACAGAAACAGTCTGTAAAGGAGACCGTATCCAAGGAAGGGTACCTGGTAAGGAAAATACCAGCAGCACCGACTTCAGGAAGCCAAGGTACAGTGGTACTTTAATTCTAAAAAGAGACTTAGCTCCTAGAAGGGCTTTTGAATCAGATAACCATTCTGAGAGGAATGAAAGAAGGCAGGAGTTCTGGAAGCCACGCCATAGAGGCCTAAGAACAAGCCATGCTTCCTACTTGAAAAACCTTGAACAGCCCAGCTGGAGGATAGGTGAAGGAAATACTCATTTGCACACTATAGCAGCCAGGGAGAGCTCAAATACAGGAGAAAGCACAGATGAGCTGGAACCCATGCAAGTGGAGCCTGAGGATTTAGAAGCATTGTCACAGGAGGAATTAATGGATTGCTCTATTTGTGTTGCAGGAAGCCTTGAGTCACTCCCAGAGCTATAGTTTACCAGAACATGCACTAACAATGATTTTGCTTACATTGAGCTAAAGGATAGCTGGTTTATTTGATCTTACCTGCAAGCTCTCCATAACATCTGGTTGCTAGTATTTATTACCACTCCCATAGTAATAACTTGCATCTCTGATATCCGTCTAGCTATAATATTGTCAGCACCTAATCCGTGTCATTAGCTTATTGTGTTATATACTCATTCCAAACATCATTGTTAACATCCTCATAATTGTTACTAGTATAATAAGTCTGTTATTACCAACATTCTCTATACTTGTTGATAGCTTAGAAAGGCTACTGTTACCAACACTGTTAGCAACTGTTACCAGCACCCTCTACACTGTTACCAGCATTCTCTAAACTTGTTAATAGTTTGGAAATCTACTGCCAGATCTCCCAAATTTTACCACTTTGCCCCTACAGGCACGCTCCCGTGCATTCCCAGTCCCCAACATGGCCATCTCTTTGCTCACTATCTCCAGTTTATACCTGCTATCCAATATCTTCCAAAACACATCTGCCCTTTCACTTTCCCACAATCATAATTCCATTCCTATTTTACACAACATTGGCAGGAAAAACTACACTAGCTCATTCCATGCTTCCCCACACCCACACAGAATTAGACAATCTCACCTACTCTATGTTGCTATCAGTAACCCTACCAATACTAAACCTAATCCCACACCAAAACAGAGTAGTCTCAGATGCGCTCTTATTAATTCACGCTCAGCTCGTAAAAAATGGCCAGTATTAGCAGATCTAGTTGTGAATCTAAAGCTTGACATACTAATGGTCACTGAATCATGGCTCTCTGACACAGACACGGTTATCATCAATCAACTTATCCCACAAGACTTCTCTATACACCTATGTCACAGAGCTGAACGGAAAGGAGGAGGAGTATTTATATTAGCAAGAACCTCTCTCCAATTCCAGCTCCTATCCTCCAGGAGTCTTAAACACTTAGATATAGTGACCATAGCCAACAATCACATCACCATTAATCTCATATATAGAGCCCCCTCATCCCCTACAGAAGACCTTACCAACATAATAGACTTGGCCTGTAACCCTGAGAGTCCCCAGAAGCCCAATTGGTTAATCTGTGACTTTAACTTATCGTCCCTTCAACCCACCCACTCTAGCACCTTCCTCGAGGCCATGGATGATCTTAACTACACACAGTTGGTCGACGCCCCTACTCATCTTAAGGGTAATGCTCTCGACCTCATCTTCGCCCCCTAGGTCTGAGGCAAACTACAATCCCTAACTCACATTCACCCCGGTGCCATGGTCAGACCACAATCTCCTCACCTTTCAACTTCCTTCTCATCAACCTCATGCCCCACCTACCTCCACAGAAACAGCCCCCACAAAAAAGGCCTTCCACTCCAGACCTTTGAATATAGAAGAGTTTGTCAATAAGGTCCTCCCAGCGCTCCAACAGCCTGCATCAAATCTAGATGATATGATTGACCTATGGAACAACACTTTGAAGTCATGCTCACAACCTCCCCCCTCAATTATGACTACTACCCCCAATTACCCTCCGAAGATCAGAAAACAAGCTCCATGGTATTCCGCCAAGTTGAAATCATCCCTTCTGATCCTAAGAAGGCATGAAAGAAAATGGTGCCACTCCCGCTCTACTGAAGATCAAGCATTTTACAACAACCTCCTGAAGCAGCACAGGGAGCTTATAGCCGAAAAGAGGAGAGAATACCACACCGAACTTCTCCTCCGCTCGATCAACAAACCACGAGACCTCTTCAGCATAGTCAAAGCCCTCACCAAAGCCACACCTGTGACCCAAACAGCCACAATTCATCCGCAATTATATTCTAGCTACCTCCAGTCCAAAACCCTTACAACAAATGCTGTCATTAGTCCCATGCCTAACCTCTTACCTGTCACGCAGTCTTCTCTTATAGAATTCATCCCCCCAGCAGAGAGATACATTTCTGACCTTATCTCTTCGATCAACACTACTACAGCACCTAATGACCCATGTCCGGCCTACTGGATCAGGACGCTGCGCAAAGAACTCAGTCCTACCCTAGCTCACATCATGAAGCTATCTTTTGCATCTGGAGTTTTGCCTACTTCGCTTAAACAAACCTCCATACGTCCTCTCCTCAAAAACAATCGTCTGGATCCTTCCAAAACAGAATCATATCGCCCGATTTCAAGCATACCTCTACTGTTTAAACTCATAGAGAAAGTTGTTCAAATACAGATGCAACAACATATTGATACAACAGCCCCTCTCGACCCTTATCAACACGGATTCCGGGAAGCACACGGCATGGAATCATTACTTACCATACTCTCCAACACGTTATCCAGAGGCATAGACAACATTGAAGATGGGTTCATTCTAATCTTCCTCGATATAGCCGCGGCTTTCGACTCTGTCAACCATGATTTACTCCTCTCCAGACTTCAAGAAAAAGGAATTCAAGGACTTGCATGGGAATGGTGCAAATCTTATCTATCCAATCGTCTGCAATAAGTACGAGTAGGACCATCAACATCGGAGCCTTTCCAGCAACAGCAGGGAGTCCCTCAAGGTTCCTCCCTATCTGCCCTACTTTTAACATCTATATGCAGCCGATTTGCAACATTAGGCTGAGGATGCCAAATGAACGGATAATCTACGCAGACGATGTCCTACTGTTCACCCCGGTTAAAATTATGCATCCTGACATCTCCAAACTAGTCGACTGCTTCAACGCAATTACTGACTGGTTCTTATCCCAGAATTTGAGGATAAACCTCAAGACGACGGAGGTCTTATTTATCTCCAGAAACAAGAACTTCTCCCCCCCCCCCCCCGCCACCTTGAAAGTACACGATGCAGAACTCCCATGCAGATCTGCCATACGGTATTTGGGAGTCACACTCAACAACCAATTTAACTTTAAAGAGCATATAAAGAACATGACAAAATCCGTCTACAACAAAATTTCAACTTTAAGGCACCTTAAACCTCTATTAGCACCACAAGTCTTCAGAACTATCTTCCAAGCACTGGTAATCCCTCATTTTGATTATGCGAACATAATCCTTCATGGTCTCCCTAAGAGCACCCTTAACCCGCTCCAAATGGCCATGAATGCAACAGCACGCATTCTAAGCGGCACAGCCAGAAATGATCACATTACGCCCATATTGATGGAACTCCATTGGTTACCGCTGCACAGTAGACTCACTTATAAAGGTCTACTGATAACCTTCAAGGCCATTAACCAATTGTCTCAGTCATCCATCTCAGCACTCCTTACAATCAATCCTAACATCAGACTGAGAAGATCAGCAACCGCCAACTCCCTTACTATCCCCCGCGAATCCATAAAGTGTAATCAACCAACCAGGAACAGAGCCTTTGCATTCTATGCCCCGAGAATCTGGAACAGCCTCCTCCCACACCTCCGAGCAATTAGGGACCTTCCCCAATTCAGAAAAGCTTTAAAGCATCATTTATTCCTCCTTCATTTCTCTCACCTCATTAACCCCCCTCCACACTAACATCCTTTCATCCATTCCTTACTCTCACAACCTGCCTCATAACCAAGAATATACCTAACTATCTCGTCGGGTACATCTCACTGTCTCCACATTCCTACACTATTTAATTCCAACCTGTAAATATGTAAATAGTTCATATTCATATTTTAACTCTGCTATTTAACCCTGTTAATAGCTTATTAATCTCCTCTTCCCCGTTCAATCCAAGTTTATTTCCCTGTTACAATGTAAGCATTGATATCACTGTTCTGATGTAATGCAAATATTATGTTTTATGTAAACCGCACTGACTTTGAATAGCGCGGTATATAAGAATGGATAAATAAATAAAATAAATTTGTTTCACTCTGAAGTTTAGAAAACCCTTTATATCCTACAAGGAACTGTGAAGCCTGTAAGTTTTACTTGTTTAATAACACTTTGGCACAAACCTGAAAATAAGGAAAACTTTACTTTTGTTACTTAGCGAACCTCAGTGCTAAAAGGGAAATAAAAGCTTTTTGTTTACCCTCTACTTGGCATCCACAACTCATTTCTAAAAGGAGAAAGGACTACAAGGACCAAGGTGTATCTGGCCCAAAAGAGTCTTACTTCTACAAGTGATTTAAATGCACAACCTGCCCCTGCAGCCCCCAGCCACCAGGGGGGGGGGGTGGGGAGGTGGTGACAGTACCTAGCAGTTTCCCCAAAAGACACAGGTTCCACAATGCTTGTACTGGGTCAAGCATTGATATCCTGGGTCCCGTCTTAATAATGGTTTATGGACCTTTTCTCCAGGAACTTGTCCAAACCTTTTTTAAACCCAGCAACACTAACAGCCTTTACCACATCCTCCGGCAACAAGTTCCAGAGTTTGATTACACGTCGAGCGAAAAAATATTTTCTTTTATTAGTCTTAAATAGTTTACCCTGAGTTGTTGCCTCCTTAAGTGGGCCTCGTGATTGATTTTCCTGAGTATGATCTTATTCTAATGTTCAGTTGAGTTCCTTGATGTGGGCTATATCAATGTGTTGGTTTATTCGCTTGATGTTTGTACATCTGTTTTGGTTTGAATTTATTCTTGATTTTCTTTGATTGTATTATGTGAATGCAATTTTGAAATTAATAAAAAAAAAAAAAAAAAAGTTTACCCTGTAGCTTCACTGCATGTCCCCTAGTCTTTCTATATTCTGATAACGTAAACAATCGATCTACGTTTACCTGTTCCACTCTGTTCATTAATTTATAGACTTCTATCATATCTCCCCTCAGCCGTCTCTTTTCCAGGTTAAAGAGCCCTAACCTTTTTAGCCTCTCTTCATAGGAGTATCCTTCCATCCTCTTTACCATTTTGGTGGCTCTTCTCTGAACCTTTTCTAATAATGCTATATCCTTTTTAAGATACGGCGACCAGAATTGCACACAATATTCAAGGTGTGGTCTCACCATGGAACAATATAGCGGCATTATAATATCTTGTTTTATTTTCCATTCCTTTCCTTATGATACCTAGCATTTTATTTGCTCTCTTGGCCACCGCTGCACACTGAGCCGAGGGTTTTAGCACATTATCCACAATGACGCCTAAATCTTTTTCCTGGGTGGTGGTTCCTAATGCGGAACCTTGCATCGTGTAACCATAGTTTGGGTTGTTCTTCCCTAGGTACATAACTTTGCACTTGTCCACATTAAATTTCATTTGACATTTTGATGCCCAGTCTTCCAATTTATCAAGATCCTCTTGCAATTTTCCACAATCCTCTTGGGTTTTAACAACTTTAAATAGTTTTGTGTCATCTGCAAATTTGATAACCTCACTCGTCGTTCCACTTTCCAGATCATTTATGAATGTCAAAAAGCAACGGACCCAGCACAGATCCCTGGAGTACACCACTATTCACCTTTCTCCATTGGGAAAATTGGCCATTTAGCCCTACCCTCTGCTTTCTATCTTTTAACCAGTTCCTGATCCACAATAGTACACTGCCTCCTATCCCATGACGCTTTAGTTTTGCCAAAAGTCTCTGATGAGGGACCTTGTCAAAGGCTTTCTGAAAGTCCAGATACACTATATCAACCGACTCACCTTTGTCCCCTGTTTATTCACACCTTCAAAAAAACATAACAGATTTGTAAGACAAGATCTTCCTTGTCTAAAGCCATGTTGGCTGTCTCCCATTAGGCCATGACTATCTACATGCTGATTCATTTTATTCTTTATGATGGTTTCTACCATTTTTCCCAGTACTGATCTCAGGCTCACCGGTCTGTGGTTTCCCGGATCACCCCTGGAACCCTTTTTAAAAATTGGCATTACATTGGCGATCTCCAATCTTCAGGTATTAGAGATGATTTTAATGATAGTCCACAGATTACTAATAGCAGGTCTGCAATCTCATATTTCAGTTCTTTCAACACCCTTGGATGTATACCATCCGGCCCAGGTGATTTGCTACTCTTCAGTTTATCTAATAGTTGTAATACATCTTCCAGATGTATCAATATTTCCTTCAATTCTTCCGCACCTTTAAATACCACTTCAGTCATGGGTAACATCCCTACATCTTCCTCAATAAAGACCGAAGCAAAGAATTCATTCAGTCTCTCCGCTATCGCCTTGTCACCTCTTAGTGCCCCTTTAACCCCTCTATCATCTAATGGACCAACTGACGCTCTTCACAGGTTGTTTGCTACGAATGTACTTGAAAAAGTCTTTATTTTGCGTTTTTGCTTCCGCAGCAAGCTTCTTCTCAAATTCTCCCTTTGCCTTCCTTATCAATGCCTTGCATTTGACTTGCCAGTGCTTGTGCTGTTTCCAGGTTTCGTCGTTTGGCTCTTTTTTTCCATTTCCTGAAAGATGCTTTTTTGGCAACAGCCTCTCTGACCTCACCTTTAAACCATGCTGGCAGTTTTTTGCACTTCCTTCCATTTTTCTTAAAGCGTGGAATACAGCTGGTCTGGGCTTCCAAGATAGTATTTTTCAACATCACCAAAGCTTGTTAAGAACATAAGATATGCTATACTGGGTCAGACCAAGGTCCATCAAGCCCAGTATCCTGTTTCCAACAGTGGCCAATCTAGGTCATACGTACCTAGCAGTTTCCCCAAAAGACACAGGTTCCGCAATGCTTGTACTGGGTCAAGCATTGATATCCTGGGTCCCTTCTTAATGGTTTATGGACCTTTCCTCCAGGAACTTGATGTAAGTCTTTAACCTTTGCAACTGCTCCTTTTAGTTTTTTCTTTACTATTTTCCTCATTTTATCATAGTCTCCCTTTCGAAAATTAAAATGTAGTACTGTGGATTTCCTTACTATCCCTCCTCCACTAATTAAATCAAAGGCGATCATGCTATGATCACTATTGCCAAGTGGCCCCCAACACCCTTATCTCTTGCACTAGATCTGGTGTTCCACTAAGGACTAGGTCTAATATGGCTTCCCCTCTGGTCGGTTCATGAACCAGCTGCTCCAAGAAGCAGTTATTTATTTCATCTAGGAACTTTATCGCCCTAGCATGTCCTGCCGTGACACTGACCCAGTCAATACCAGGGTAACTGAAATCACCCATTATTATTACTGCGCTGTAATGTTTGTTAGCTTCCTTGATTTCTTTGAGCATTTCATCATCCATTTGTTCATTCTGGCAGGCGGTCGATAGTACACCCCCACTGCCATCACCTTCCCTTTTTTACATGGAATTTCAATCCAAAGAGATTCTACAGCAAATTTTGTTCCCTGCAAAACTTTAATCCTTTCTGACTCAATGCCCTCTCTAACAGAGCGCAACCCCTCCACCAATTTGATCAGCTCTATCATTACAATATAGTTTGTACCCAGATATCACAGTGTCCCACTTGTTGTCCTCCTTCCACCATGTCTCTGAAATTCCAATAATATCTAATGATTTTATTGTATGTCTCCTCCGCTATTGAAAGAATTTATTATAATGGCAGCCCGCAAATCTAAAAGTGGACTGTTGCTATTTTTTTTCCCAGTGCTAGTGCCAAGACTGCCCAGAAAGCGTAGTTACTCACCTGTAACAGGTGTTCTCCAGGAGCAGCAGGAATCAGTCCTCACTTATGGGTGACGTCGGCGCCGACGGAGCCCTCGCGGAGCAATTTTCCCCAGCTTTCAAAGAAAGCCTTTGGGAATTGCAGCGCGCATGCGCGGTCCTCTTCCCGCCCAAGGGTGCCATCTTAGCCAGTCAGATGACATAGCTAAAAAAGACAGCATAAAAATATTTGCAAAAAAAAAAACAAAAGCAAACGATTGCAACTCCAAGGGGAGGAGGGAGGGTAGTGAGGACTGATTCCTGCTGCTCCTGGAGAACACCTGTTACAGGTGAGTAACTACGCTTTCTCCAGGACCAAGCAGGAAGTCAGTCCTCACTTATGGGACTCCCAAGCTCAAGGCTACCGGAGACCCTAAGCACAAAAATGAGCTCCCTCTAGCTCAGCAGCACAGAAGGAAAGAATCTTCGCTGAATTGTCACCCACCGGTAGCCCACATCCGGGATGGAGGGTAGGAGTTGCTCAGACCTCAAAGAGATTACGGAGGACTGCCTGTCCGAAAGCACTGTCCCTGCGGGACTCCCTCTCGAGACAGTAATGGACCGCAAAAGTCTGGCTCGAAGACCAAGTAGCGGCCCGGCAGATGTCTGCCAGCGGAACAGAGCGGAGGTAAGCCACTGACGTAGCCTTTGCCCGAACGCAATGAGCCGTGACTCGGCTTTCTAAGGAGAGTCCGGCTGCCCCATAAGCCCAAGAGATACAGTCCGCAACCCAGATAGACAGAGTACGCTTGGAGACCGGGAGCCCCAATTTATTGGGGTCAAAAGACACAAAAAGCTGAGCAGCTTCACGGTGCTCCCGCATACGGTCAAGGTAGAAGTTCAAAGCCCTTCTACAGTCCAGGGTATGGAGGACCGTTTCAGCTCGGCTGGAGTGTGGTCTGGGAAAGAAGGTTGGAAGTACCACCTCCTGATTGATGTGAAAAGGGGAGACCACTTTAGGAAGAAATTTTGGATGAGTCCGTAGGACTACCCTATTTTTGTAGAACCGAGTGTAAGGGGGATCAGACACGAGGGCCTGCAATTCACTTACGCGTCTAGCGGAAGTGAGGGCTATCAAGAACAGTGTTTTCCAAGACAGAAAACGGAGAGAACAGGTAGCCATAGGTTCAAAAGGCGGACAGGTGATCCGCTGCAAAACCACATTCAGGTCCCAGTCAGGCGCTGGCGGGCGCAGAGGTGGTTTAAGTAGAAGGAGACCTTGGAGAAACCTCGCTACGAGAGGGTCGCTGGAGAGAGGTCTACCGTCCACCGGCACATGATGTGCCGAAAGAGCACTGAGGTGAACTTTGACGGAGTTGGACTTAAGTCCCAGATTAGAGAGGTGTAGCAAGTACTGCAAGATCACCGACACCGGGCAGGAGAAGGGATCCTGAGACTGTTGGGTACACCAGACTGCAAAGCGACGCCATTTAAGGGCGTAGCATTTGCGGGTAGAAGGCCGTCGCGAAGCCAAGACGACCTCCTCCACCTCCGCCGGCAGGAGAAGGGGAGCAAGGACTACCCTCTCAGCAGCCAGGCCATGAGGTTGAGAGACCTGAGGTTGGGGTGTAGTAGAGACCCCTGATCCTGAGTGAGGAGATCCGGTTGTACCCCCAGAGGGAATGGATCCTCCACCGCTAATTGCAGGAGGAGCGGAAACCACGGCTGTCTGGGCCAGCGAGGGGCCACCAGGATCATGAAGGCTTTGTCTCGGAGAACCTTGAACAGAGTCCGAGAGACTAGCGGGATGGGAGGGAAAGCGTACAGAAGGCTCCCCGACCATGAGATTAGAAAAGCGTCCGCCGCGACCCAAAGGGGGTGTGGCTGACGAGAGCAGAAGCGAGGAAGCTGCCGGTTGTGAGGACTGGCAAAGAGATCCACTGTGGGGAGGCCCCACTTTAGGAAGAGCTTCTGAACTACCAAGGGATCCAGACGACACTCGTGCGGCTGGAGGACCCTGCTGAGTTTGTCCGCCAGGCAATTTTCTTGGCCCGGGAGATAAACTGCCTTGAGGAGAATGCCGTGACTGACGGCCCAAGAGCAGAGCTTCTGTGCCTCCCGGCAGAGGAGGAAGGAGCCCGTGCCCCCCTGCTTGTTCACGTAGAACATGGCAACTTGATTGTCCGTCTGGACAAGGACGGACTGGTGGGAGGTCAGGTGGGAGAAAGCCTTGAGAGCTAGGCGGATCGCCCTGAGCTCCAGGAAGTTGATCTGCTGAGCAGACTCCCACGTGGTCCAGAGGCCCTGAGTACGTGCCCCTTGGCAATGTGCTCCCCAGCCCAGGAGGGATGCATCGGTGGTCAGCACCCGGGTCGGCTGAGGTGACTGGAAAGGCATTCCGAATATCAGGTTCGGCTGCCGAAGCCACCACCGGAGAGACGAGATCAGCGGCTCGGAGACGCGCACTAGGTCTGCTAGGCCGCCTGTGGCTTGTCGCCACTGCTGGCGGAGACACCATTGAGCAGGCCGCATATTCAGGCGGGCATTGGGGGTCACATGGACGGTGGAAGCCATATGGCCGAGTAGTCTCAGGAAGCGCCTGGCGGAGACCAGGGGCTGGCTGCGAAAGCGGTCGGCTAGGTCCATGAGCCGTTGAGCCCTGTCGAGCGGTAGGTATGCTCGCGCCTGAGGAGTGTGCAGCCTTGCGCCGATGAACTCAAGATCCTGTGAGGGGAGCAAAGTGGACTTTGCGAAGTTTATAACAAAGCCCAAGTGCTGCAGAAGAGTCACCGTGCGGCGCATGGCGTTGGTGACCTCCCGAGCGGACGCTGCTCTGATGAGCCAGTCGTCGAGGTACGGAAAGACATAGAGGCCGTGAAGCCGGAGATGGGCCGCCACCACCGCGAGACATTTTGTGAAGACTCGCGGTGCGGAGGACAGGCCAAAGGGCAGTACTCTGTACTGGTAATGATTTCCTGCCACCACAAACCTTAGGTATTGGCGGTGGCTTGGGTGGATGAGGATGTGCGTGTAGGCATCCTTTAGATCCAAGGAGCATAGCCAATCTCCCTGCTGGAGGTAGGGCAGAAGGATTCCAAGGGTAAGCATTTTGAACTTCTCCCGCACAAGGAACTTGTTGAGGTTGCGCAAGTCCAGGATGGGTCTGAGGCCCCCTGTTCTCTTTGGTATTAGAAAATACCTGGAATAAAAGCCTTGACCTCTCAGGTGGTGTGGCACCGGTTTCCACCGCCTGTTCCTGCAGAAGACCTGCTAACTCCTGAAGGAGTAATTCCCTGTGCAGAGGGGGTCGTGGAGGTTCTCCCGGAAAATAGGAGGGAGGGACCTGGTGGAAGTGGAGAAGATAGCCTTCTCGCACGACTTGAAGCACCCAGGCATCTGCGGTGATGCTGGACCACCTGTGGGCGAAGTGAACCAGCCGGCCTCCGGTGCTGGGAGGAACCAGCGGGGGGGGAGAGGCTATGCTTAGTGAGTCAAAAACCCCCACCCTGCTGAGCAGGGGCTGGTGGTGCAGGCTTGGGGGCTTGCTGCCGACGGGACCCGTTACCCCGTCCCTTGGCCTGCTGGCCCTGTTGGGGAGCTGCAGGGGCCTGATAATGGGGGTATTGTTTGTAGGCAGCCGCCTTCCTCGGGTAAAAGGACTTTTTCCCCGAGCCCTTCTTTTTCTGGGAAGGGGCGGAGATCTTCCTAGAAAGCCTGGTCCTGGTGAGAGTCTCAGTCTCAATTTGTGCAGCCTTTTCCGCCATGGGCTTGCCAAAGAGGTTTTCGCCTCGGCAGGGGACATCGACCAACTTGTCCTGCACCCAGGGCTCAAGGTCTGACGACTGAAGCCAAGCCTGTCAGCGGGCACCGATGCCGGCTGCGGCCACTCGAGCCGATGCTTCAAAGCCATCATAGGCCGCTCGGGACATGAACTTTGAGCATTCCCGAATGCCAGTGGACAAGGCCAGGAACCTCCGCAAGGGTTCCTCGGACAAACCAGCGGAGAATCCGGCTAGCTCTTTAGCCAGATCTCGGAGATACATGCCCATGTATAGCTGGTAAGTCTGGACACGACATGCGAGCATAGAGCCCTGGAAACACTTCTTACCAAGGCCATCCAGGTTACGGGCCTCCCTGCCAGGAGGCACCGAGGAGTGCATCTTCTGGCTCTTAAGACGATGCATGGCCGATTCCACTACCATGGAATGGTGTGGTAGCTGTGCCTTTTGAAAGCCAGGGCTCTTGCGGACTCGATAGATAGAATCGACCCGCTTGCTCAGGACCGGCGAGGAAGCCGGACTCTCCCACATGCGGAAGAGTAGTCGTTCCAGCATAGGAGGAACCGGTACAGTAAAGTGTTCCCTTGCGGGAGAGTCATACTGGAGGGCGTCGAGCTCTTCGGCTCGAGGCTCCTCCTCGGGGTCCGCGGGGAAGGCCAAAGCCTTGGCCATATCCCTAACGAAGTCCGAGAACCGGGCATCCTCCGGGGGGGACTGCTTCCGAGGCTCGGACTCCGGTGAGTCCGAGGGGACACACCGAGTCCGGAAAGAATCAGGCGACTCTTCCTCTTCAGACTCCCAGACCGACTCCGACGAGGACTCGGTGGGGTCGGCTCGGGCAGGGCGCGGCGCCTGCCGCCCCGACGCCGAGGGAGTCGGCGTCGGCGACCTCGGTCCCGAACGGGAGGCCGAGGGTGACCTCGACCGAGGATCGACTCGAGTTCGCATCGACTCGAGGATCGGCTCGGTCTCCGGGGTCGACTTGGACGTCGACGTCCCGGCGGTCGGGGCAGCGGCACCAGCGAGGCCAGCGAGCAGTGCCCGCTGCTGGTCCATGAAGGCAGACAGTCTGCTCTCCAAGGCCGTCAACCTGAGTCCGAGCTCAGGTGACCCAGCAGCCCCCGACTCGGGCCCCGACGGCGTCGGGCCCGACGTCGGCTGTCGCGGAGGCGAGTCCAGAAGGACCACAGGACTTACCTGAGCAGGCATCTCCGACTCCAGGCGAGGTCGCTTCGTGAGGTGTTCCTTCTCCAAGGACCCGGGGCGGCTGTCGGGGCTATGCGACCTGGCCCTCGCGGAACCAGGAGCGTCCACCGACGCCGCCCTCACGGGTTTCACCTTCCGACGATGGTCCCCCGGAGGGAGAACCCCGGTCGGAGGAACTCCGGCGACGGTCCGAGCTGGAGCCTTTGGACGCGGAGGCCTCCGACGAGGTCCGGGTACGGCTGGGGTCAGCGAAGATTCTATCACGCTGATGCCGCCGACTTCTCAACGCTTTTGAGGACATTTTGCCGCAGGGCCCACAGATCAGTTCCTCATGATCCGGGCCCAGGCAGCGGAGGCAAAAGTCGTGTGTGTCAGTTAGTGACATATTTCGGTCACACTGACCACACCGCTTAAACCCGCTGGCAGCCATCGGGGGAAAAAGGGCCCCTGCGAGGTCAAAGGACCGGGCTGCCAGGGAAAAATCGAAAACGAAAGCTGACTAAGTCAGAAAAACCGAAAAAAAGGAAGAGGACTCGTGACCGGCGTCGCGAGTCCGGCGGGAAAAAGACCGGCGTCGAACCGAAGGAAAAAGAATAAAATAATGAAGAAATATCGACTTTTTCGCGGGGACAAGACGGGGACGTCTGTAGGGCTCCGCGGAAAAAAGAAGACTGGCTAAGATGGCACCCTTGGGCGGGAAGAGGACCGCGCATGCGCGCTGCAATTCCCAAAGGCTTTCTTTGAAAGCTGGGGAAAATTGCTCCGCGAGGGCTCCGTCGGCGCCGACGTCACCCATAAGTGAGGACTGACTTCCTGCTTGGTCCTGGAGAAGAGGAAAGCACTACTCCCTTATAGAGACGCTCTTATCAAGGCAGGCCTTAAGGCAGCAATTTGGTTCCCGGCCTGACTCATTGTCATCGATCAGGGTGAGCGTCTCTTCCTCCGCTCACCCACCAATGTGAACTGGCTTTTGCAGCGTATCAGTGGTGGTGGTGGCGATTCTCAAGTTTCCCCACCACAAGCCAGTTCGGTCCCTGAGTCCTGGAGCAGCTTACCGCGCTCCAAGATCTTTACAACATCATTGGCCTCAAGCATCCCTGATGGCCTTCGTGCCCCTTCTCCTACCACACTGCTGCTGGAGGGATTTCAGCACAGGACAGAGCCAGCTGTGTTCCTGGAGACAACTGAGCAGAGTGTGTGATATTGGACTTATCCCACTACCAGCTCAGCATTGATAACCCTTTGGGTCTTCTCTCTCTCTTGTGGGTGTCTGGTGTCTTGAGACCTTGTGATCCACTTTGACTGCTTGATATAGACAGTCTACTATCTCCTATTAGAGGGCTTTCCTGGTGCAAGGCTGGTGTCGGTCCCATATCCCCTCTTCAAGGTGTGGTGGACATAGTGCCCAGTGTGCCAGCACTACAGGATGAACTGAAGCCTATATCTCAGTTTCTATTGAAAAGAGGATTGTTGGTTGTTGTGTATGGCAATTTGTTTGTTGGGGGAGGGAGGTAGAGTATATGTGTGAGGTAGGGGTATGAATGGGAATCGATTGGAGGGATGGCAGAGAGCATGGGGAAGGAGTATATTGTGGTCAAGTGTTGCGACGTTTGTAGGAGTGACTGGGTGTATGAGAAATATGTGGCTTAGATGGGCATGGGAGGGGGAGGGGACAGAGTGCGATTTGGGTGCTCTGGAGTGTGCTGTTACCTCACTTATTCGTTTTAAATTGCTTGGTATGCCACTGTTTCTTATGCTTAGTCATGTCTCTTAAAATAACTTTAAATGTTGGGAGTCTCAATAGCCTATTAAGCGGAGGAGGGTTCTTCTATATCTGCGGAAAGAGTGGGTTGATATCACTCTTCTGCAGGAGGTGCATTTGACCTCCCTAGAGATGGAAAAGCTGGAAATGGGGTATTGGGAGCAGGTTTACTTCTCCTCCTATAATTCTAAGAAAGAGGGGTGGCCATATTGGTGAGTAAACATACCACATTCATTGTGAAAGACTCTTGAGAAGACTCTCAGGACTGGGTCATTTGGGTTGTGGGGCATATCGAGAATCGGGAACTCTCCCTCTTGAATCTGTATATCCCAAAATGGGCCTAAAGGGACCTTCTTCCAGCAGTCATTCTCCATCTTCGCTCAAAAAGTACCAGGCTCAATATGGGTTGGTGGTGACCTCAGTCGTGCCCTTAGTACCCCAGATCACTCTGGCCCTGTATCATGGGTAGTGCTGCTCCCAGAAGAGACCTCCCTTCAAAAAACCTTATTAACCATGGGGTGGGTGGATGTTTGGAGGACTCTTCACCCAGGGAAGCAAGATTACACACACTGTTCTGCTAAGATTCATGAGTACTCACAATGGTCTGCTTATGGTTGGATCTGGGTTGTCAGTTGGAGACGGGGGAGGGGAGGGCAGGGGAGGATCGCATGTTTGGAGGGCGAATGTTTGCTTTCTCCAAGATGATCAGCTATGGGATCTTATGTGGACCTGGTGGAAGGAGTACTAGCAATTTAACGACACGGGTGATACATCAGTGCTTTTGCTGTGGGAAGACAGTAAGGTGTACATTAGAGCTCCCCTCTTACAATTAGTCTCGCATCGCAAATGGCAAAAGGAGGCAGCGCTTGCACAGCTTCAGTGGCAACTGGAGGCCCTACAAATGGAGCACAAACGGTCCGGTTGTGCAAAAATCTATCAACAGTTAACAGCAGTGCACCAACAGATTGAAGCTACCGAAGTGAAGCATATTGAGTTCCTGTTGTGACTCGCCCGTCGTACCTTCCTAGAACATGGGGGGAAAGGCCAGGAGACTCCTGGGCTGGCAGTTACGTAAAACGCAAGAGAATCGCCTCATTGGAGGGATATATGACCAAGCTAGGCAGGCGCAAAAAGATCCAGCTGGGATTGCTCAGGCCTTTAAGGCCTTCTATGCTTCCCTTTATTCTTCTGAGAGTACCTTCACTCTGGAGTGCCTGTCTTCCTTTCTGAAAGGTATCGCCCTACCAACTTTTTTTGGTGACACATGAGTTTTTGGATCGCGAGATTTCTATCCCCAAGGTTGAGTTGGCGATTCATATGCTGGCCTCGGGGAAGGCCATGGATCATGACAGTTTCCCTATTCTCTGGCCCTTACACTTCAGAGAGTCTTTAATGAGGCACTGCAGCTAGGATGCCTGCCATAGAGCAAGTATAAAGCAGAGATTACTTTGATGCCTAAGGAGGGCTGTCCCCTGCTGGAGTGTGGAAGCTACCGCTCAATCACTTCTTAACAGTAATGTAAAGATATTCGAAAAAATAATGGCTGCCTGGCTGGATGAAGTCATGTCCACCCTTATGCATCCTGAGCAAACCGGGTTCAAACATGGGGGACAAATCTATGATGATGTTCGTAGATCGCTAAACATTGTACTTAGTATTACATAAGCCCAGAAAGAGGCATGGTGTGTTTCATTGGATGCCGAAAAGGCTTTTGACCGGGTGGACAGAGTACCTGTTCACGGTCATGGCCCAGTTTAGCTTTGGAGACCAGCTTATTGGCTGGATTCGAGCCTTGTATGCAGAGCCCACCACCTTGATTGCGGTCAGCGGGTCACAATTTGAAATTTTGGCTGTATAGGGGCACGCGGCAAGGGTACCGCCTCTCTCCCTTGCTTTTCACCCTGGTGTTTGAACTCCTGATTTCCTTATTGTACATGGCTCCTAATATTCACCCTATTCTCATGGGGGGGGGGGGGAGTACCCCACCAGGTGCCATTATATGCTGACAATACCTTGGTCTTTTTGGAGACACCAGTTCAGTCTCTCCCCGGTTTGCTTTGGGTGCTATGAGATTTTGTTTGTGTATCTGGGTTTAAAGGATAAGATTGAGGTTTTGCCCCTGAACAATGGAGTGGGGGTACTCCCTGAAAATTGCCTCTTCAGATTGGCATCTGCATCAATAAACTACTTAGGTGTTAGTCTCCTTCAACACCGCTAAGCTTTGTAAACTTAACTATACACCACTGGTGGCTGCAAATACCGAGGAGATGGCTCAGTGGGATAGCTTCACATTGGGTTGGATGAGTCGGATCACTGCTCTGAGGATGACGAGCCTTCCAAAACCTCTTCTCTCAGTTACCTATTCAGATTCCTGTGCACTTTTTTCAGAAATTGGAAGAGCGGATTAACTGGTTCATTAGGGGCAGACCTAAGGCCCGTATTGACTGGAACGAATGGAAGTCTCTATAGAGGATGGTGGTGTCAGCTGCCCAAAATTTAGTTTTATAAGGCAGCTGTATTGCGGGGCTTGCAGTACCATTATGTACAACCTCCAGATGCACACTGGGTGGAAATGGAGCACCTTTGGTTAGCCCCTTATTGGGTGTTCGAGGATATACCGATTGGTGTGAAGACTATGGCGCCTCATGCCCTGTTGGGACCCCTCGTATGCATGCAGACACAGGTCTTTCGGAAGGCTGGGCTTCAGCCCTTTTCCCAAAATCCCAACGTGCAGACTTTCTCCCATTTAGTGGTCCATCATTTGCCAGCTTGTGCCAGGCCTGGAGTTCTAAAGGGATTTCCTGTTTTGCAGACCTGATTGAAGATGGTGTCCGTATGAGCCTGGCTCAGGTGATTGCTAAAGGGGAGGTGCCGGTGCCCTTCTATCAGTACTTCCAATTGAGATACTTTATCATGTGACCGGGGCACTGGAGCCACTTGACACGAGAGAACCGTGCTGGAAAAGATACTTTTTTTTACAAAGTTACACATTGGAAAGGGTTACTTCCCCGGCTTTACCAGTTGCTGTTGTATCGCTACGGTTCTGAATCTGATCGACATTACTAGTTCTGGCACCTGTTGTTGGGTAGGACTTTCACGAAGGCTGAGTGGCGTACTATCCACAGGCGAGGATACCAATGAGTCTAATGTGCACTGTAGGGAGACCCAGTATCAGCTCCTAATGCAAGCTTATTTTAGTAGTAGTAAGTACCCTGCTTATTTCAACTTGCAGTTTGTAATGAGCATATACTTGTCAAGCATTTATTCTAAGTAGCACTGTTTTAGTTGCTTGATTACTATCCTGGGCAAGTACACATTCTAATATTTGTTTCACATCATTGTTAGCCATCCCTGATGATAGTTATCATATAACTAAAGAAACCAATGGATCAAATTTGGTGAATAAGACCAATAAGCTGTCTGTTTTTTTTAAAAGATTTCTTAGAGTCCATATAGGTTTGTTTATTTTTTTTTTTTTTGGGGGGGGGGGGGGGACACTGAATAAGTCCCCTCTGCTCCAGATTTCAGGGCATGTAGAGGCAGCCATGCTTGGTGACCACAAATGATATCACCATGTCCATGAGTGAAAGAGATATGGGTTTATGATTTCAGATTGGGCAAACTCATCACAATCTAATATATAGGCCATGGTCTAGCAGTTGCTTTGTGGAAAGGAACCGATAAGATGGGGAAGAGTCTTAAAAAATCACCATGTGCCATTTTAGGTTAAGTGTTTTTTCCCCTTTAACATTGCTTCCACAGAAATTATAGTCTATCAGTGCTTCATCTGGACTGATTGCACTGCTCTCCACAGGTTCTAAATAGAAGGAAGACATTATGACCAATCAGTATTTTAATGACTACATTAAACCTACTTGATAGTATTTTATGGGCTTGAAATTCTGCTTTTTGTTTCTTTACAAATAAGTTAGAAAGTAAACTGAGGGGCTTTTTTGGCCTCTGATACTGCTATTTTGTACTTTAATAAATAACAGAAGGAAATAGTCTTGTGTATAAAAAAGGATTATATAGTTTTCAACTGTCTTCACCATGTTATACTGAACTAGACTTATTCTTTATTTCCAAAGCTCTAAAAAACTCAGAATCCCGGTGCACAACCTAGTCATAGTAAATTTAAAATTGATGTTGTTTTATGAAGTAGCAGCTGCTGGTAGAAATGTAGAGAATGTAGTACAATATAATCTACATACAAAATTGTGCAAGCACGCTATTGACTTCAGCACTAATGCCCATGTAATCCTTCAAGAACTCAAAAAAACCCCCCACAAAAAGCTACCGTCATCCCTATTTTATATAAACTCAGTTAATTGAGCTTTCAACACTGTCTGAATTTGCAATGGTAATGAGATGTCTGGGATAGCAATTGCAGCTATTTGTAAGTTTTTGTTTCCCTTGAGGCAGGTACCTTGTGCCCAACTCTGGGATTGTACTATTTGTGGGTTGTAAGTGCTGTATGCTTTGGTTTAAAAAGATTTTGAACAACAAAAATGAACAGCATATTGCTTAGCAGAGGATTATAATGTGCATTAGTTGGGGAAGTCAATAGTATGTTTGCAGGAGTGTGTGTGATACAGTTGCCAGGTGAAGTGATTGGATTATACTGTACTGTTTCTTTCCACATTTGTGGACTACTACTATTGTGGGTTTTGGATACTTTTTTGGTATTTGGCTGCTAAAAAAAAAAAAAAAAAAAATCGGACATGAGGAAAGAATGGCTGATCTTGCTCATTCCTCTTAATTTTCTTATTTGGCTTCACAACCCATTTCAAATTCTGCATGCCCCCTGACTTATATAGCTACCCTTTAAAATTGCTTCACAAATGGACAGACGTTTTCATTCCATACATTTTTTTTTCCAGTCATTAATAGGGGCAAATTGAATACCTTCCTCCGAGGGTTTTGGAAACAATTTTCAAAAGTATTATGTAGATGAGGAGTGAGAACTGTCAGGTTACAGAGCCCTGCTGTGATTGCCAGCATTCTGCTGGAGATACACCCTGCCTTGCTAGCTGGAGGTGTTGGATTTGCCCACCCTCATGTGACATCATTGAAGGGCAGCCCGGACACTATTTGAGTGCACACAGCTTTCTGTTGTTGCATGCCTGAAGGGGCACATGACCAAAGGGATATGCCCCTTTGGTGCCCCTTCAGGGCCACTGAGGAGTCTAAGCCCCCTAGGTAGCCTCTGGATATGTCCCACAGAGGAGGTAAAGCATAGTTACTCACCTGTAACAGGTGTTCTCCAGGGACTGCAGGAATCAGTCCTCACATATGGGTGACATTGGCACCGACAGAGCACGTGCAGAGCATTTCTCCAGCTTTCAAAGCAAGCCTTTGGGAATGTCACCACACATGTGTGGTCCCCTTCCCGCCCAAAAGGTGCCATCTTACTCGGGTACCATAGCTATAGCCCCTTCAAGAAGATGGCAAAAATGTACAGCAACTTCAAAAAGAGGAGGGAGGGTTGGTAGGACTGATTCCTGCTGTCCCTGGAGAACACCTGTCACAGGCGAGTAACTACACTTTCTCCAGGAACAAGCAGAAAGTCAGTCCTCACATATGGGACTCCCCAGCTACAGGCTACCGAGAATCTTTAGGAAAAAGCACTACAGCACCATGAGCAGTCGCCAGTGAAAACCAAAGGCAGCCTACGGACCCCAGGTCCATTAATGGCCATGCTCCCGGTAGCCGGAACAAGATCGGAGGGCAGGAGTTGCTTAAACCCCGAACAGATTACAGAGTACAGCCTGGCCGAAGGCGGCGTCCCAACAGGACTCCCTCTCCAGACTGTAATGCACCGCGAAGGTGTGAGTGGAGGACCAGGTGACAGCCCGGCAGATGTCTGCCAGTGGCACCGAGCACAGGCTAGCGACCGATGTTGCCATCGCTCAGACATTGTGAGCTGTGATTCGGCTGTCCAGGCGAAACCCAGCCTGGGCAAAGGCTATGCAGTCCGCCACCCAGATGGACAAGGTATGCTTGGTGATCACCAGCCCCAGACGGCTGGGATCGAAGGAGACAAAGAGCTGCCTGGATCTGTGGTGGTCCCGAGTCCGCTGCAGGTAGAAAGAGAGAACCCTCTTACAATTCAAAGTGTGGAGAATCGTCAACGTGGGACTTTGAGAAGAAAGTGGGCAGTACTCTCTCTTGAGATGAAGATCCAAGACAACCTTAGGAAGGAACTTGGGGTGAATCCGCAGGACCTTCCTGTTCCTATAATACCTCATGTATGGTGCCTCGGCCATCAGTGCCTGGAGTTCGCTAACTCTCCAGGCAGAGGTGAGAACCACCAGGAAGGCCATCTTCCACAACAGATGCCTCAGCGGGCAGGTAGCCATGGGCTCAAAGGGCAGTTTGGTCAGCTCCATGAGGACCACATTGAGGTCCCATTCCACCAGAGCAGGGCAGGTAGGGGACCTGGAAAGGAGCAGGCCTCGCATGAAATGAGACACAAGCAATTGCCCCCGATGGGGTGGTGGTTCGCTGAGATGGCAACTCAGGTGAACCCTGACCAAGTTAGACTTCAGCCCAGACTGCGAGAGGTGGAGCAGGTACTGCAAGACTAAACTGTAAGACTATGAAAATAGGTTCGTCCGGAGCTCAGAGCACCACACCGAGAACAGACGTAGATCGACTGTTTACCTTATCAGAATATAGAAAGACTAGGGGACATGCAATGAAGCTGCAGGGTAAACTATTTAAGACTAATAAAAGAAAATATTTTTTCACTCAACGTGTAATCAAACTCTGGAATTTGTTACCGGAGGATGTAGTAAAGGCTGTTAGTGTAGCTGGGTTTAAAAAAGGTTTGGACAAGTTCCTGGAGGAAAGGTCCATAAGCCATTATTAAGAAGGGACCCAGGATATCAATGCTTGAACCAATACAAGCATTGTGGAACCTGTGTCCCTTGGGGAAACTGCTAGGTACATATGACCTAGATTGGCCACTGTTGGAAACAGAATACTGGGCTTGATGGACCTTGGTCTGACCCAGTATGGCATATCTTATGTTTTTATGTTCTTATATGTTCACTTGAAGGCATAAGCCCGTCTGGTCGAGTCCTTTCATGAGGCCAAAAGAATGTCCTCAATCTCCACGGGAAGATGGTAGGAGGCTAGAGTGACCCACTCAGCTGCCAAGATGTGAGGGAAAGATCTCAGATTGGGGTGAAGAAGCAGACCCTCCTCCTGCATAAGCAACTCTGGTGAGAACCCAAGAGGGTCCGGGGGCTCCGTCAAGAGGCGGAGCAGCAGGGGAAACCACTTGGGCCACTTTGGGGCTATGAGAATCATCGAGGCTCTGTCCTGCTGGACCTTGAGAAGGGTCTGGGCAATGAGAGGCATGGGGGGGGGGGGGGGAAGGCATACAGCAGGCCCGTTTCCCACAAGATGAGGAAGGCATCCAGGGGCACCCTGCCAAGGTATGGGAGGGGCCCGCAGAACCGGGGGAGCTGCAAATTCCAGGGCTGGCAAAGAGGTCCAGGTCTGGAGTCCCCAATGCTGGAAGAGATGCTGCACTATCCGTGGACACAGGCACCACTCGTGTGGCCGAAGGACTCTGTTGAGACAGTCTGCCAATGTTTGTCCTGGCTTGGGAGGTAAGTGGCCTAGATGGTCATGCCCTGGCTCCCCGCAAAGGGAGCATAGGGCTGTTGCCTCCAAACAGAGGCTGTAGGAGCCAGTACCTCCTTGTTTGTTCACATAGAACATCGTGACCTGGTTGTCCATCTGGACTAGCAGTGCTCGGTGCTGCAGGCGGTCCCTGAAAACCTTGAGTGCAAGGCGGATGGCCCAGAGCTCCAGCAAGTTGATCTGCTGACAGGACTCAGAGGGACCGGGTCCCTTGAGTGCGCCGCCCCTCACAGTGGGCTCCCTAGCCTGCCAGGGAGGCATCCATCATCAAGACCACCTGATGCACCAGAGCTTGGAAGGGCATACCTCAAAGCAGGTCCTGCCACCAAGCAAGACACTCTGCCACACTGGAAGAGACCGAGATGGGGTCTCTGAGGCGGCTGGTCAACTGTGCCCATTGCACTCTGAGGCACCACTGCACTGCCCACATGTTGAGACAACCATTGGGCACGACATGGACCGTGGAGGCCATGTAGCTGAGAAGGCGAAGCATCGTCAGGGCCGAGACAGCGCTGCGGCACCACACTTTGGATACCAGGGGCGGTCCACCCTGTCCTGAGGCAGGAAAGCCATGGCTCGCAGTGTGTCCAAGTCAGCCCCGATGAACTCCAGGAACTAAACTGGAGTAAGGTGGGACTTCAGGTAATTAATCACGAACCCCAGATGCTCCAGGAGGCGAATGGTGCGGTCTGTGGCCTGCCTGGCTTTAAAGGCCATGCCCCCTGTTACGAGCCAGTTGTCTAGATGTGGATAGACGAAGGTGCCCTGAAGCCCGCAGGGAAGTACTCTGTACTGGTAATGGTTCCCCTGAACCATGAAGCAGAGTACTTTCTGTGTTTGGGATGGATGAGGATGTGAGCATAAGCATCCTTTAAGTCCAAGGAGCATAGCTAATCGCCCTGTTGGAGGTAGGGCAGTAATGTTCTAAGGAAGAGCATCTTAAACTTGTTTAGGTTCCGCAGGTCGAGGATGGGCCAAAGGCCCCCTGTCCGCATCAGAATGAGGAAATAATTGGGAGTAAAATCTCGTCCTCTGAAATACGGTGGGACTGGTTCTACCGCCCCATCCTCGGAGGCCAGCGAGCTCCTGACTCAGGAGGGCCTGGTGCTGGGGAAGCAGTCATGGTTCCCCGGGAAAGTACAGAGGAGGCGCCTGGTCCACATGCAGAAGATAGCCCTCCCAAACGACCTGGAGGACCCAGGCATCAGTGGAGATGGACTCCCACCTGTGGGAGAAATGGACCAGATGCCCCCTGATGGACAGCCGCCCTGCCAGAGGACGAGAGGCTATGCTGATGGTATCAAAACCCCCGAGGGTGGCTGAGCCATCACTGGGGGATGGGTCTTGGGACCCTTCGGCTTATGAGGGCTGTGGACCATATAGTCTTACCCTGACCATCCTGAACAGGGGTTGACACTGGCAGGTAGGCCAGGTAGCCCCTGTATGGGAGCCCCTTCCAATGGAAGATAGGCTTCTTGCTCTGCTGCTTCTTCCTGGGGAAGGAAGACGTTTTCTGGGAGAAATGAGTACGAGTCATGTACTCGGTCGCAATCTCTGCTGCCTTATCCTCCATGGGCTTGCCAAATAGTTGCTCCCCGAAGCAAGGGACGTCCAGCAGCTTCTCCTGGACCCACTGTTCCAGGTCCGAGGACTGGAGCCAAGCCTGCCGGCAGGCTCCATTGCTAGCCACTGCTACCTGGGCGGAAGACTAAGCAGTTGTACGCTGCTCACGAGAGGTACTTCGAGCATTCTCTGATGGATTTGGAAAGGGCCTGAAAACGCTGGAGATGGTCTTTGTCAAGGTCTGCCGCAAAGGCCCCGAACTCTCTAGCGAGGTCATGGAGGCACACCCCAAATGTATAATTAGTAAACTTGGATGTGGCATGACATCATGGAACCCTGATAAGCCTTGTGCCCGAGGGTGTCGAGGGTACGAGACTCTACCTGGCAGGACAGAAGAATGAATCTTCGGGCTCTTTAGCTTCCGCATGACCTATTTGACCACCATTGAGGTGTGGGAAAGCTGGGCTTTCTGAAACCCCATGCCCCGCTGAACCTTATACATAATGTCCAAGCGCTTGCTCACGATAGGGACAGAGGTCGGGGTCTCCCACATGCAGAGGAGGAGTCAGTTCAGAATGGGAGGAACCGGCACAGAGACCGCTTCTTTCGGAGGGGCATCATATTGAAGAATATCGAGCTCCTCCGCGCGGGGCTCTTCCTCTAACTCAGTGGTGAGTGCTAGGGCCTGTGCCATGTCCTGGACGAACTAAAGAAAGGTGGTGTCCTCAGGAGGTGACTGCTGCCTCTGGGTCAGCAGGGAGGGATTAGAGGGGAAGTCACGGTGGGTCCAAGTCTCTGGGGAGGTCTCCCACTGAGTAATCCATGGAGAATTCGAGGTCGAGCAGCTCGAGATGGGTCGGTGACCCGTACTGGGTATCAGAGATCAAAACCTGCCCGGAGCCGGAGGCGCTCGCCTGAGAAGATCTCGTGCCCGAGGACCAGGATGGAGATCAAGACCCACACTGAGGATCCTCATGAGGCTTCTGGCTCTCAGGGGTCACTGCGGTGGCCTGGGGAATCCTCAAGGTTGAGGTCCCTGCGGTCTCAAGGCATGTGCCGGCAGGGCCAGGCACCAGTGCCTGCTGGGCAGCGAAGAACACAGAAACACTGTGCTCCAAGGCCAGCATCCGGGCCTCCCACTCGGGAGCGGGGCCCTGCGACACAGACACTGGGGTGACTGGGTCGGGTGTAGAGAAGGAGAAGGGGTCCTCGCCAGGACGACCCTCGGGAGACCGGGCGCCTTCACTGAAGGCCTCCGTATTGGTTTGAGGTACCTTACTGGGCCACTCCCTCTCCAACTCCAGAGACTGCTGAGGGGGGCTGAGAGACTAGGCACGTGACCTCTCATGCCCCCGACAGAGTCCTCGCAACCTTCTTCTTCAGCTCGCATTCGGGCAACCCTTGGTCAGAGTGCCACCGGGCCTGGGGAGGAGCCTTGGGAGACTCCAGAGGTTGCGGGGCTGAATAGTGGACAGCTACCGGGCTGCCTTATGGAAGAGATCATCCAGCTTCTGCTTACGGCTCTGGATAGCCTTAGAGCTATGCTCCCTCTGTAAGAAGATGTCCGAGTCATGGTCGGCTCCTAGACACCTGAGACAAGAGTCATGTGTGTCCATGAGCGACATGTTTTCTGAACACCTATCGCATTTCTTAAAACCAGATGCCATTGGGGGAAAAACGACCCCTGCGAGGTCAAAGATCCTCAATGCGGACAGTGCTTAAAAAGGGCATGAAAGCACGGTAAAAACAAAGAAGGCAAAAAGGGAAAAACCCCAAAGCCAAGGCCAAAGCAGAGGTGCTCAAGAGGCAGGAAGAGGACCAGCGAAGGCCGGATAGCAAAAACCGGTTGGAAACAGAGAAATTTTTTCCGGGGATGAGACACATGTCTGAAGGGCCCCATGGAGAAAGGAAGACTTAGTAAGATGGCACCTTTGGGTGGGAAGGGGACCATGCATGTGTGGTGGCATTCCCAAAGGCTTTCTTTGAAAGCTGGGGAAATGCTCCGCGTGGGCTCCGTCGGTGCAAATGTCACCCATATGTGAGGGCTGACTTCCTGCTTGTTCCTGGAGAAAAGGAAGATCAAGGTTAAGAGCAAGCCTGTACAGAAGACAACATGCGCAACTGGAACATCAATGCCAAAGGAAGTTTTTCTGAGGGCTTACGTCCCCTAAAACATGTTGAGCAGTCTGTATCTCCTTCTCAGTCTTTTGCTGGAGAGGTTACCCTGATAGGAACCACAAGGAGCGAGTGGTGTTTGGAGGTCGCAGGTGCCTTTATTCATAAAAACCCCTATGCATTTTGGCTGCTGCCTTCCTCGGGGGGTACACAGCTTGAACAGAAAAACAACACAATCAAAATATAAAATCATGCATAATTATTGAACTAATAAGCATAAGTAAAAAAATAATTAATTAAAAAATATAACACTAAATAAAAACATACAATAAAACACGTGAAAATCATAAACAAGCAAATTGCATTAGCGGACTCGCTCCTCATACCGTGAGCTATGAGCAGGATTTGCTTGTGTTTTGTTTGTTAAAATAAGTGGTTTTGCTCCTGTTATTTCTTTTTCATGCGTATTGCATGAGTTTTATTTTCTTTGGAGATTATGCTTATTTTATTAAATTGATGTATGTATAAGTGGAAATTCCAAAAATAAGAAACTTTAAAAAAAAATTAGTATTATGTGGGTGAATGGTCCTCTTTGAAAATCGGTGCCCTCAATCTGACTAAAAACATGATGGCTTCCACAGCATGCAAACTGTTAGCCATATTAAGGATAAGAGTCACTGAAGTTTAAAAAAAAAGGTTTGGACAAGTTCCTGGAGGAAAAGTCCATAAACTGTTATTAAAAGAAAACCAGAGAAATCCACTGCATACCCCAGGATAAGCAATGTAGAATCTGTGTACCTTTTTAGGAACCAGACAGACTGATACTTGTGACCTGGATTGGCTACTGTTGGAAGCGGGATACTGGGCTTGATGAACCCTTGGTCTGATCCAGTATGGTATATCTTATGCTCTTAGGATGGAGTTGGTGCAGAAAGTGGCTACCAAAATGGTCTGTGGACTTCGTCTTAAGGCATATGGGGACAGACAAAGATCTCAATATGTATACTGTGAAAGAAAGACAGGAGAGGGCAGATATGATAGAGACATTTAAATACCTCCATGGCATAGACAGAAGGAGATCCTCTTTCAATTGTAAGGAAGCTCTGCAACTAGGGGGCATAAGATGAAGGTGAAAGGAGATAGATTCAGAAGTAATTTGCACAAATATTTCTTTACGGAAAAAGTGGTAGATGTGTGGAATAGCCTCCCAGTGGAGGTAGTAGAGAGAAAGAGAATTCAAGAAAGCATGGGACAAACAAAGAAAATCTTTAAAAGGTGAAAAGGAGACTATAAAGCTTAGTAGTTGGTATGAAAGGACAGACTAGATAAGCTGTATGGTCTTTATTTGCCATCATGTTTCTAACGTTAAAAATATATTAATGTTTCTTTGATAATAAAAACTAAGCTAAACATTAAAGTCTTAATAGAAACCAAAAAGCAAAATTAGATTATGTAGACATCTGTCCTTTCTTCACACATAACAAAACAATTTAACACACCATCATTAGTGATGGAACTGTGGCAGTTCTAGAACTGTTATTGGAGTCAATATTTGCCTTTAGTTGTGTTTTTATGAGGAGATAAAATGGGTTTGTTCCTGATAGTCTGAAGATGACATGTCTAATTATTCATAAATAAAAAGGATTTTTCAGCTCTCAGCACCTTTGTAAGTGAAAACCCAATTTAATTCCAAGCTTTCATTACGAACTTCCATCATACAGGAATTTTGCTCCTTATTTAAAAAAAAGCTTTGCATGAGCATAAAAAAATTGTGAACAGAATATATTAGGCACCCACGATGATAGAAATTTTTTTGGGGGGGTTTGTTATTAAACAGCAGAACGGTGCAATCTGTTTTGCTACCCATAATCAGATATTATGCGTGGGCCAGATAACTTCTTACCATTCTATTTCAACCCTTTATATAAATACCCTATAGCAAGAGCAAAGAGTTTAATCAGGTGCAGCAGTGGCAAGACCGTTTGAATGAAGTCCTCAGCTATAATTAAACACCATTTGTAACTGCTAGATGTAAGCGTGTGTCCTCTGAGCAGGACACCCAGTGGTACAAAGAATAAAACTGCTTTAATAGTGAATCATTTTGACATTACAATGAGATCCTCCACGGCACTTTTCTCATGAAGATTATCGTATGCCTGTCTGCTGGTTTGGCCTGACAGCCTCAATCCAAGTACACAGTGAATCCTTTATAGATGCACTCTGTCTCATGAAAAAAGTACATAAACTTATTAAAGAGGACCAGGGAAATCCACTGCTTAACCACTGGACAAGCAGCATGGAATCTGTGTACCTTTTTGGAATCTGCCAGGTACTTGTGACCTGGATTGGCCACTGCTGGAAACAAGATACTGGGCTTGATGGACTCGTGGTCTGACCCAGACTCAGTATGGCATTTCTTATGTTCTTCTTATGTAATATGGATTAAGAACATAAGAACATAAGATATGCCATACTGGGTCAGACCGAGGTCCATCAAGCCCAGTATCCTGTTTCCAACAGTGGCCAATCTAGGTCATACGTACCTAGCAGTATCCCCAAAAGACACAGGTTCCACAATGCTTGTACTGGGTCAAGCATTGATTATCCTGGGTCCCTTTTTAATAATGGTTTATGGACCTTTCCTCCAGGAACTTGTCCAAACCTTTTTTAAACCCAGCTACACTAACAGCTCTTACTACATCCTCCGGTAACAAATTCCAGAGTTTGATTACACGTTGAGTGAAAAAATATTTTCTCTTATTTGTCTTAAATAGTTTACCCTGTAGCTTCATTACATGTCCCCTAGTCTTTCTATATTCTGATAGCATAAACAATCGATCTACGTTTACCCGTTCCACTCCATTCATTAATTTATAGACCTCTATCATATCTCCCCTCAGCCGTCTCTTTTCCAGGTTGAAGAGCCCTAACCTTTGTAGCCTCTCTTCATAGGAGTAGCCTTCCATCCCCTTTACCATTTTGGTGGCTCTTCTCTGTACGTTTTCTAATAACGCTATATCCTTTTTAAGATACGGCGACCAGAATTGCACACAATATTCAAGGTGCGGTCATACCGATTAACTCTTGGCAGCCTGCTCATTGATGTTGGAGTATGTTGCCTAGCTAAATATCCTGGGTCTGTTGTAAGATTTAATCTCCAGGAACAAGAAGGAATGTAGTCTTCACATATGGGTGTCATCAGCACCGACAGAGCCTGCGTGGGAACGCTCCGCAGCGTCCTATAGGAAAGCTTTTGGGAGCATCCCAGTGTGCTGCTGCCTTCCCGCCCTTCCACCTCTCCCTCTTCAGTTTTTTGTGGAGCCCACAGGCAGCAAACCCTATCACCGCAGAGACATCTCTTTTTTGTGGTCGCATCTGCCTTCCCGTCACCGTTACACCAGTGTCTGTCTTTCTCTCCTTCTTTCTTTCTTTAAAAAAAAAAATGCTTTTTACCTGAGGGTCTGTCCCCCTCTTGGTGCTTCGGCACCATTTTGGGCACTAGGCCCTATTTTCTTCTAAAATGGAGAAACCAACTAGTGGTTTCAAAAAAAATGTTCAAAATGTGGTAGTACCATTTCTGCTACCGACACCCATGATTGGTATCTTAAATGTTTGGGCCCTGACCAGAGTGTCTCCTTTGCAGAAAGATGACTAAGAGGGGCCTGCAGAAAGGAGCTGCGAAACTCGGCACCCTCTTTGCCTCAGATGCAATGTTCATTGCATCGACATCATCCAGGGCTTCATCTTCGTCCCATGGATCTCAGGTAACCAAATCCAGGTCTTCCTCCAAGACGGGCCGGTCCTCAAAGGGTAGATCTCCTAAGTATCGAGATGCTGCTAGCGTGACCTCGAGGAGAATACACTGGCCAAACAACCCTGGCGGGAGGTCCTTGCCTCCAAAGCATTAATGGGGTCTCAAGGATGTTCCTGAGGCTTCCACCTCCAGAGAACTCTTGGTGCCATGTTCTGGGGTCGTGGCTTGCTCTGCCAGTGCTGACACCCAGACATCAGCGGGCTCTATGGATCAATGTACCCTAGCCATTGAGTGCAGTCTTGTGGCTTTGTTAGCAGCCTCGGTCTCGCAGCCATCAGTACTGATAACAGTACTGGATGCAGCTGCATCCACCGGTGTGCCACTCTCCATGCTTCCACCCATGCTGGCCCTTGAATCAGTGTCCGGCATGGAGGGTCCGTTATCGAGGCATTCTGATGCCGACTTCAACCAGTATTGGCGACAGGCAGTATGAGAGCACCCAGCCCGTAGATACTTTGAGTCCTCCGATTCAGATTATTCCAATGACTATCGGTATCGGAGTGGTTCTCCCGGAGGATCTCTCTCCTTCGCCACAACGTCGAGATATAGCTCAGGGCCTCTCGATCACCGTGACCCCTGAGAAGGAACCGAGAGCTGAAGAACTAGAAATTCTTCAGTATCTGGCAGTCCCCAAAGAGGCCGCAACCATTCCCATACACTGGATTTTGCATGACCTCATGCTTAGGATGTGGGAAACACCTTTAACTGTGTCTCCACATTCTTGGAGACGTGATACAATGTACCGGGTACTGCAGTGTCCCAGGTTCCAAAAAACGCAATTACCGCACCATTCCATGGTGGTGGAATCGGCAATGCGCCAAATCAAAAGTACTAAGACACATTCTTCTAATCCTCCGGGCTGTGAGGCGAGGACTCTTGATGCCTTTGGTCAATGTTCTCAGGCCTCTGTTATCGGCCAGAATAAGTTCTTACATACTTTATATGGGTATGTTTCTTCAAGAGGTTTCAAAAGATTTGAAACTCATGGCTCCTCTTCTTCCCGATGACAAGAGGGCCAATTTCCTCATTCTTGTTAAGCATGCCCAAAATGTTTCTAAGTTCATTAACGGGGCAACCTTTAATTGTTTCGAATGCATTAGCAGAACCTCTGCTATTTCTATCGGTGCACATCAAATTACTTGGTTACAAGCATTTGTTCTGGAACAGTGGGTGCAAGACAAGTAGGGAAATATTCCTTGCATGGGAGAAAACCTCTTTGGCAAGGATTGGCAGGATAAAGCTTCTTGGCTTGAGTCTGAGAATACTACCTTGAATAGACTATCCAGGACCACTGCCAACCCAGCTAAGAAAAAAGCAGTTAAACCCTTTTTCAACAAGAAGAAGAAATTCTATCCATCTTACACCCAAACTGTCCACTGCCCAGTCCATACTCCCCAAAAGGGGCAGCAGCAGCCCAAGCAATAAAGAAAGGCTCAAGCCCTCAGAGCTCAACCAGCTCAGCAGACACAGCCTCCACAAGGTCTTTGACTCCTTCCTAGGGAACCTAATCATCCTACCTCTAAAAAGGTCCAGCACCTCTCAACATTCCAGGCAGATTCTGTCATTTTGCCAAGAGGTGGCAGCAGATAACATCAGAGCAGTGGACTCTCTCCATAGTGACAGAGCGGTACAAACTCCACTTCCACAGTATGCCCCCTCCCTCTACTCCAAGACAGTTTAGTTCTCAGCCCCCCCCCCTCACCACTCTTGTGTCAAGAGGTCACCTCTCTCCTTGCTCAGGGTGCAATAGAGATACCACCTGTTTCTCAACAGGGCCTGGGCTTTTACTCCCCCTACTTCCTCATACCAAAGACAGGAGGGTACAGGCCCATTTTGGACCTCAGGGAGTTAAAGCAGTATCTGTTCTGAGAAAAATTCAAAATGATCTCTCTCAGAACACTTCTCCCTTACATTCAGAGTCAGGACTGACTATGTTCTCTAGATCTAAAGTACGCATATACACATATCCTTATTCATGCAGAACACAGGTTTCTTGGATTTTCTTTTTCAGGGAAGACATTACCAGTACATAGTCCTACCGTTTGGCCTGGCTTCCGCCCCAAGAGTCTTCACTAAATCCATGGCAGTGTTGTTGTTAAGTGCCGTCGAGTCGGAGTCCACTCATGGTGACCCTCTGGATAGCTATCCTAAATTGTGTTCGGTCTTCAGTCAGGCGGCTCATTGTTGACAGACTGGTACCTGTAGCTGCTGTTATTGTATCGATCCATCTCAATGCTGGCCTTCCTCTTTTGCGTTGACCTATCTTGCCAAGCATGATGTCTTTCTCTAATGATCTCTCTCTTCGCATGATGTGTCCAAAGTATGAAAGTCGAAGTCTTGTCATCTGAGCTTCTAAAGAAAGCTTAGGTTGGATCTCCTCTAGTACTGACTGGTTTGTTCTTCAGGCAGTCCATGGTATACACAGTATTCGCCGCCAGCACCATAATTCAAAGGCATCAATTTTCTGTCTATCTTTTTCACTGTCCAGCTTTCACATCCATATGATGTTATTGAAAAAAACATGGCTTGAACAAGTCAAATCTTTGTATGGAGACAGACATCTCTGCTCTTGAGAATCTTATCTAGGTCTTTCATAGCCATTCTGCCAAGAGCAATGTGTCATCTGATTTCTTGACTGCTTGTTGCTTCTTTATTGATAGTTGATCCAAGTAGGTTAAAGTTGTTCACGATTTCAATTTTTTCTCCTTCAACGATGAACCTGTTGGTTATGCCAGTTGTCATGATCTTTGTCTTCTTTACAATAAGGTGCAGGCCCATTTTGAGACTATGTTCTTTGATTGTGAGAAGCAAATGTTTGAGATCATCTTCACTTTCAGCCAGCAATGTGGTATCAGCATAGCAAAGGTTGTTGATGAGTCTTCCACCAATCTTCACACCTCTATTGTCTTCATACAATCCTGCTTCTCTGATGATTTGTTCTGCATATAAATTAAACAGGTAGGGGGAAAGTATGCAGCCTTGTCTTACACCTTTGCTTATTTTAAACCATTCTGTTTCTCCTTGTTCAGTTCAAACTGTTGCTTCTTGATCAATGTACAGATTGTGCAAGAGTACGATCAGGTGTTCTGGTATACCCATGCTTCTTAATGTGGCCCAGAGTTTCTCATGGTTTACACAGTCAAAAGCTTTGTTATAGTCGATAAAGCACAAATAGATATCCTTTTGGTATTCTTTAGTCTTTAAGGCCTAACTCACAACTGCAATGTCGTCTCTCGTTCCTCGCCCTTTCCTGAACCCTGCTTGCACTTCAGGTAGTTCTTGTTCCAGGTATGGTTGTAGTCTCTTTTGAATAATCTTCAGTAGAATCTTGCTGGCAAGTGAGATCAGAGCGATTGTGCGATAATTTCCACAGTCAGTTGGATCACCTTTCTTTAGTACTGGTATAAACACAGATCTTTTCCAGTCAGTGGTCCATGATGTTGTCTTCCATATTTCTTGGCAGAGCCTTGTAAGTACGGTAACAGCTGCATCAGATAGCATTCCCATAGAAGTATTACAGCAATCAATGCCTGGTGCTTTGTCTTTGATAAGGCTTTCAATGCTGCTTCAACTTCTTCTTTCATCACCAATGGTTCCAGATCATAAGGTAGAAGTTGAAACGGCTGTTTGTCCACTTGATCTTTATCATATAAAAACTCTGTATATTCCTCCCATCTTTTCTTGATCTTCTCAGCATCATTCAACATAGAACCTTGAGCATCTTGTAACATTCCCATTCGAGGCTGGAACTTTTTCTTTAACTCTCGTAGCTTTAGGAAAGCCGATCTTGTTCTTCCTCTAATAGTTTCTGCTTCTATTTCCTTGCATGTGTCATTGTAGTACTTTTCCTTGTCCTGTCTTACTGCACGTTGGAAATTTCTGAGTTCTGTGATTGTCTCTCTCCCCCCTCTGGCTTTAGCTTCTCTGCGTTTCTGGGCAAATTTTCAGAGTTTCTTCCGTCATCCATTTTGGCTGTTTCTTTTTCACCTTTTGTAGAGACTTCTCGCTTTCTTCCAACACAACCTTCTTGATGTCATTCCATAACTCTTCTGGAGCTCTGTCATTTGTATCTAAAGTAGCAAATTGATTTTGCAGGCTGTCTTTAAATTCCAGTGGTATATTCACAAGGTCATATTTTGCTGCATTCATGAGTGGTTTGCTCTTTTTCAACTTTAGCTTGAGTTTGCATACTAGTAGTTGATGATCTGTACCACAGTCAGCTCCAGGTTTTGTCTTTGTTGATGTTATAGAGCTTTTCCATCGTTGACTTCCACAGATGTAGTCAATTTGATTTTTATACAATCCATTGGGTGAAGTCCATGTGTAGAGTCACCGCTTGTGCTGCTGGAAGAAGGTGTTTGAGATGAATAGATCGCTGTTCTTGCAGAATTATATCAGTCTTTCTCCAGCTTAATTTCTGTTGCCAAGTCCATATTTTCCAACTAGTTTGCCTTCTTTGTTGCCAACTTTTGCATTCCAGTCACCCATGATTATCAGGATATCCTGTTTGCATATTCTGTCAATTTCAGCTTGTACTTGTTCGTAGAACTCTTCAATTTCATTCTCTTCTGCAGCTGTTGTTGGGGCATATACTTGAATTATAGTTGTGTTGATAGGCATTCCTCGTAGACGAATGGAGATTAAGCGTTCGCTGACTGCATTGTATTTCATTACAGTTCTTGCAAGTTTCTTCTTTATTATAAATGCAACACCATTTCTTCTTTGTCTTTCATTTCCAGCATAGTAGACCATCTGATGCAAAGTGCCCGATGCCAGTCCATTTCAGTTCGCTGACACCCAACAGATCAAGTTGTACACGTTCCATTTCATTCTTGACCACCTCCAACTTCCCTTGGTTCATGCTTCATACGTTCCATGTTCCAATGTGTAAGACATCTTTACAGCTTCTGACTCATTTCATGTGCATGGCAGTAGTAGCAGCATTTCTAAGGACTCTAGGGATATTTATCTTCCTCTACTTAGATGACTGGCTAATCTGAGCATCAACAGCTCCAGAAGGCAGCTCCGCTCTTTCCTGCGCAATGCAAATCCTGCAATACTTGGGACTGATCATAAACCTCCCAAAATCCCATCTTGCCCCTTCTCAATCGCTAGAGTTCCTAGGGGCTATCCTAGACACACAACAGTCAAGGGCTTTCCTGCCACAACTCCGTTGTGCTCAGATACTCCAACTGGCCTCTCAAGCAGCTATGAAAAAACTTTCCTGACTGCTCGAGAAATGCTTCAGTTGCTGGGGCATATTGCTTCCACTGTTCATGTGGTCCCCTATGCTTGCCTACACATGCGAGCAGCCCAGTGGGCCCTAGTCTCTCAGTGGACACAGGCGTCAGGTCGCCTGGGGGACAAAATCAGAAACACTGCCTGCCTCATTTCATCCCTACAGTGGTGGCAATCACTAGAAAACCTTCTCGTGGGGTCACCTTTTCAGCAGCCACTACACCAAGCTACCTTGACGATGATGCGTCCAAGTCGGGTTGGGGGGCTCATAAGGCACACCTCTTTTATCGCTCCCTGATAACGACAGCTAAACACTCATATTACTCTCATCTCATAGCTTCCTCCTCTAATTCTTCTAGGCGCCTTTTTCACATCCTCAAATCCCTTTCTTCCACTTCCGCTCTTCCTCCTCATCCACCCCACTCCTCCCCCAGTCCTTCTACCCTTGCCTCCTTTTTCACTGATAAAGTTCTCTCCCTTCGCTCTTCCTTCCCTGCCTGCCCTCCTCCCCTCCCTGCCCCCCCCCTCCCTGACCCCCCCAATTCCCCCTGCTGCTGTCTCCACGCCCCCTTCCTGTACCTTTCCTCATATTTGGTGCTCTTTCTGGCCCATCACTTCCCCTGAACTCAAAGCTATCTCATCTGCCCATCAGACCACTTGTCCTCTCGATCCCCTACCTTCTTCTTGGTTGCTCAATTCAGATCTTGCACTCATCCCTTACATTCTCTCCATTTTCAATTCCAGTCTTACCTCTGGTCACTTCCCTTCCAGCTGGAAACATGCCATAGTCCACCCTCTTCTGAAAAAAACTACCCTCGATCCCGCCATCCCCGCTAACTGGCGGCCAGTTGCTAACCTCACTTTTCTCTCAAAAATCCTCAAGAAGCTTGTCTTCTCCCAACTTGCTACTCATCTTGACTCCACGTTTGCACTTCACCCACGTCAATCAGGCTTTCGTGCCGGCCTCAGCACGGAGACTATTCTCGTAGCACTGCTCTCTGAACTTCACCGCGCTCACGATCGTGGTGACTTCTCTCTCGTGGTTTCTTTGGATCTTTCCTCTGCCTTTGATGTTGTCGACCACTGCACTCTTCTCACCCGTCTGTCTGATTTCGGTGTTCATGGCACAGTTTTGCAGTGGTTCCGCTCCTTTCTTTCCTCTCGGTCTCTGTTCATTCCGGTTTCTCTGCTTCCCTCCCTTCCCCCTCTATCTGTGGTGTTCCTCAGGGCTCTATTCTTGCCCCCTTGCTCTTTAAAATGTTTCTCGCACCCCACTTGCCTTGCTTATTCAACAGTCTGGAATTTCTGCCTACATTTACGACGATTATATTTGTCTGGTTCATCACACCTCCTCCCCTGACCTCGTCCCACTCAATCTATGTCTTACCTCTGTTGCTTCCTGGTTCGACCTAAAACTTTCTCCACGCCAATCCTGCTAAATCCTCTGCGATCTGGTTTTCTTTCGGACTCCCCCCTCCCGATCTGTCACCTGTTATGTCCTCCTGCTCCATCCCCCTGGTGTCGACTCTTTGCTACCTGGGTGTCACCTTGGATTCTTCTCTCTTTTCACCAACACATTTCCTCTGTCATACGTACTTCCTTCTACCACCTTCATCAGATAAGGGCTGTTCGGTCGTTTCTTCCCCCTCCCTCTGTTGTCACTCTTGTTTTGTTGCTTGTGATCACATGTTTGGACTACTGCAATGCTATTTATGCAGGCCTCCCCTCCTTTCAGCTCCGCCGTCTCCAACTAGTCCAAAATGCAGCCACTAGTCTCGTTATTTGCTCCCCTGCTCATTCTCATGTCACTCCCTGCCTCTTCACCCTTCACTGGCTTCCGGTTAAGTTCAGGTTTATCTTCATCCGGTTAAGTTCAGGTTTATCTTCAAACTGTTCATCATCTTGCACAGGGCTCTTCATGCTAGCACCCCCCAGAATTTGGTTGATATCATCCATCTTCAACCCCCTCCACATCTTCTTCGCTCGGCTCACGGCAACCGTCTCTTCCTTCCCTCCCCTTCCCAGGCCCATTTAGAACTTACCTATCACTCTGCCTCCTTCTTTCTAGGCCCCGCTTTATGGAATTCGCTCCCGCTATCGCTCCGCACTGAATTGTCTCACCCCCGCTTCAAAGCCCTCCTCAAAACCCATCTCTTTTGTCAAGCTTTCGATCTATCCTCACTTGCCGATGGTACTTGTCACCAGCTCTCCTTAAACCCCCGAGTAGAGGTTAAGGGAGTGGGTTTTTCCCTATTGAAAAAGCTATTTCACAGATCCTGGAGCAATGCCCCTTGGGAAATGTAGTCTTTTCACTCAATCAATAAGGAGCAGTTGTGGAAAAAGTGGTTAAGCAACCAAAGGATTTTATTTCCCCTCCCAGGGTGGATTTTACCATGAACAGAAAACAGAATCCAGGTATCTACTGGTATTTGGACAAACAAAAGTTCTTCAACAGAAAAAAGGCTTTCTTCAGCATTAACCAAGGTGAAAACAAACATTCAAACAAAACCACGCTGTTTCCTCACAGCTCTCTGTTTCCACGTGCTATCTGTGCTGTACTCTCTTTTCAAGCAGGTTTTCAACGCAATGAAACTATTCCATTGGCCAGAGATAATGTACAGTCCATTATATCTATATCTTCTCCAGTATCAATACACTCTGGTTCACAGTCCATCAATTCCTCCTGGTCATAAGGAAATGTTTGAACCAGCACTGCTGGTGCCACGCCCTTTCTTACTGCTCCAGGCTTTACTCGATATGCCTGGGTCAAGTACTGGCTTTCACACAGATTATTAGGCTCAGTATTCTTTTCCCAGCACCACCCTTCTGGGTACAAACAGTCACTGTAATTAAGTATATTCAAGCCTTTTGGCTTACCTTTCACAGCCTTACTGGTGGAGGTTTTCTCTGGTGCTTTTGAATAGCTGTAGGTTCCCAACCTAAGCCCTGCTCATAGCATTTCACTTGCCTCCTAGGCTTTCTGTCTCTCCCGTGCTCCCCAGGATATTGCAGACAGACAATCTCCTTTGCCCTTGTTGTATCCTGTCCTCGGGGTTTCTTTCTTTCTCCTCAAGAAGGAATCTGTCTCTCCTTTCCATAGAGACTCTGGCTTACTCTGGGCATAGCTGTCTTCAGTGTAGCTCTCAATGGCTTCTCTCTCCAGCTCATATGCCTCACTTCCTGCTTCTTCAGCCAACTCCTCTGTACCTCCGTCTCCGCCTAACTTACTCCACCTACTCCCTCTACTTAACTCACCTGAACCTTCTTTAATAGGGTGAATTCTGGGGCCGTGCTCAACTCCACCCCCTAACAGGTGTCCTGCATTACCTTGTGATTCACCCCTTGAATGATAGCACCGGCGTTTCTCTTGCCTCTGTGCCTGGTTCCCACGGTAACCAGGAGCCATGTGCTTCTGTTTACAGCTCAGCTCTACTTTTGTTCCTGGCTTTTTAGCTTCATTAAACGGGCTAGAAGGACCCACTATGTCACATACTTTATCCCCCAGCCGCGCCCCCCCCCACCCCCTTAATATCTCCCCCTTATGCTTTTCATCCGCCCTTTTCCCTTATTCCCTCCCCATCCCCCATCATCTTGTTCTCTCTCTGGATCTTTTCTGTTTTCTATCTTCTTAACCGTCTCTCCCTGTCCTGTTGTTGATGGCGTTCTTTTCTGACTCTATTTTCAGTAGCCTATTCTTTTTGTATTGTACACCGCCCTGGCATGGGCGGTTTATCAAATCCTGCGAATAAAGATAAAGGACACTCTTTCCACCCAAGATCTCTGGACCGAACAGGTGGCTTGTCGTCACATAAATCTACTGGAACTCAGAGCCATTTTCTATGCTCTCCAAGTATTTCAGGACCACCTGAGCTACAAGACAGTTTTTGTCCAGCTAGACAATCAGCTAGCCATGTTCTATGTGAACAAACAGGGTGGAACAGGCTCTCAGGCATTGTGCAATGAAGCCCTATGCCTCTGGTCCTTCACAAGAGGCCTTCAGATTCATCTACTAGCAGTGTATCTTCCAGGCACACAAAATCTTCTGGCAGACAGGCTCAGTCAAGTACTGCTGCCACATGAGTGGTCTCTTCATCCGGAGCAAATTGCTCAAATCTTTCGGACCTGGGGAACTCTAGATATAGACCTATTTGCAAGTCCTTTGGGGTCAGGACTTACTATATGCCTACCCGCCCATTCCCCTCATTCCCAAGACTCTGTTCAAGCTTCAGAGAGACAGAGGCCATATGATCCTCATAACACCATGCTGGCCACGACAGATGTGGTATCCACTGCTTCTACGTCTCTCTCAAGCCAGACCTCTGGAATTGGAATGTGCTCCAGATCTTCTATCCTAGGAGGACGGGATGCTTTTGCACCCGAATCCTCAGTCCTTACACCTGATGGTATGACTGCTGAGAGCTTAGAGTTCCAGGATATCAACCTCTCTCAACGGGTTAAGGATATCCTTTTAACCTCTAGGAAACCTTCCAAAAGGCATGCCTATGCCTTTAAGTGGAGAAGGTTCTCTATCTGGTGTTCAAAAAAGGAACTTAATCCTGTTTCAGTGGAGGCATTACTAGAGTATCTCCTCCACCTATCATCCTCTGGTCTTAAGACTAATTCAGTGAGGGTCCACCTTAGTGCCATTGCGGCTTTCCACAAGCCCTTTGATGGACAACCTCTCTCCTCTCAACCGCTTGTAGCATGGTTTATGAGAGGCCTACTCTTGACTAGACCTCCCATTAAGCCACCACCTATGGCATGGAATTTAAATCTTGTCCTTGGGCAGCTTATGAAGACACCCTTCAAACCCTTAGCCACTACATCTCTTAAGTTTCTTTCTTGGAATGTAATCTTCCTAATTGCCCTCACTTCTGCCAAATGCATTAGTGAGCTACAAGCTTTAGTGGCTGATCATCCTTATACAAGGTTCCACCATGATAAAGTAGTCCTTAGGACTCATCCTCACTTTATGCCAAAGATGGTTTCACCTTTTCATTTGAACCAGTCGGTTTACCTTCTTGTCTTCTTCCCTAAGCCTCACACCTCTAGTGCAGAAAGGAATCCTCACACTCTGGTTTGTAAAACAGCTTTAGATTTTTACCTGCAGAGGACTAAGCAACATAGAAATGCTTCACAGCATTTTGTTGCCTTTGACTCCAGTCACCTGGGCTTACCAGTTTCCAAGAGAATAAGTGGATTGCAGACTGTATATCCTTTACCTATGAGAGTAAGGGACTCTCTCTCGAAGGTCATGTCACAGCTCACAATGTGAGAGCAATGGCTGCCTCTATGGCCAACCTTTGCTCGGTGTCAATTGACGACATTTGCAAAGCAGCCACTTGGTCTTCGGTCCACACCTTCGCAGCCCATTACTGCTTGGACAAGGGACTCCCGTTGGGATGCCTTGTTGGCCAGGCTGTTCTCCAGCATCTCTTTCAGACTTAGAACAACTCCTGCCCACTGTCCCGGGTTTCGATACCAGGGATCCTTGGGAGGAAGCATGACCCTCCTCAGCCTGGACCGCAGCTTCTGGGGTCATCTCCCTGGCATCTCTAAGCTTGGAGTCCCCATATGTGAAGACTACATTCCTGCTTGTTCCTGGAGATAGCGTAGTTACTCACCTGTAACAGGTGATCTCCGGGAACAGCAGGAATTGAGTCTTCACAACCCACCCACCTCCCCTAGGAGTTGTATCTCTCTCTCTCTCTCTCTTTCCTTCTCTCCTTTGTCTCAGCTATAAACCCAACTGAAGAGGGAGAGTTGGAAGGGTGGGAAGGCAGCAGCGCAGACGCAGTAGGATGCTCCCAAAAGCTTTCCTATAGGACGCTGGGGAGTGTTCCCACGTGGGCTCCGTCGGTGCCGAAGATACCCATATGTGAAGATTCAATTCCTGCTGTTCCTGGAGATCACCTGTTACAGGTGAGTAACTACGCTTTAGCCTGTAGATCATAGTATATACAGAATACACTGCATGGCAGGGATTTATTTGTCCTCTAGGTATCGAATTAACACATTACAACCCCTTTTTATATCCCTTACCACGTGTCCAATATATGCTCGCACATACGAGTATGTTACACTAAGTTGAATATTCCACCTTTCCTTACAAAAACAAAATGGTTACAAATAATTTTTCTGTTCCAAGTGTGAACCTAGCATGTTAGTAGTCCCATACTATAGTGCATACCAGTGCTTCCAATTTATTTATTTATTTTGTTTTGACTGTGACCCATTTTACAGAGTAAAACATTTCTGTGACCCCCAGCCCTACCTCTTTTCATGACTACTGCAGTACCAACCTCTAGTGTCAGTTGACAACAGTACTGGAAGCCTGCCTTCCACTGAACCTGTGCAGGCTAAGTGACAGCACCACGTAGGCCTACCCAGACTAATAATGTCAATCTTCCTTTTTTTTTTTTGGCTGCTTAATTGAAAACTCCAAAAAAGGATTTCACAACCCTCTTTAGGGTTGTGGCCTACAGTTTGGGAATACTGGTGCATGCTAAATGAAGGATACAGCACACTCAACGATGACGGGGAAGTGGGGAAGGTACCTGCCCCCAGCTGGAAGACATTACTACAGCTATAAGTCTATATAGTGAATAGAGTTTAGTAGCCATCACTTAAAAAGCTGTACTTGAGCAGACATTAAGCTTTCAGGAGCTTTCTGTATATTTTTGCTGCTCTGAGATTAGAACGCAGTCCAATGTGATTAATGTAAGTGGCTCAAGAGAACCACTGTCATCCTAATCAGTGACATCACAAAGACAGGATGGATCTGCATAAAAAAAATGCTAGTCATTGGCATTGGAGCACTTCAAGCTGACTTGTTAGGAGGACCCTAAATATATCTCATACTCTTGGATCACGTTGACTGATGTCACAAACACACACAACGAGGCAATTGGATCACATTCCCATGTGATGGCTTTTGCGACATTATTTGAACACAGCTGCTCCTAGAAGTTCAGGGGAACTGCTCAAATGATTTATGGGATAGCTTGTAATACTGACAACTGCATACACGTCAGAACTGTTACAGAGAGCACGATTTTTAAGTATGCTGCTTCAGCTCACTTCCAACTAAAAGAAACCAGGAGCTGTATCTGAAAAGGATGGCTTTACCTAATTGTATATTTTTGACAAATTCATCTCAGTCCTTCTTGAGACTTGCCACAAACCTCTGAGGTACAATGACTGAATCTGAGCACCTGTATAGCAACATAAACTCAAAAGCTAGAAAAATAATCCAGTGACGGGCCAAAAATAATACTGAAGCCACAGACTGGGTCAACACTGTCATTAAGATTTGTTGGATCAGAACCAGAGATCTGTAAAACAGGATATCCTCAGCTTCAGTGCATTGCTATAAATCCCATCTCTCATCCTAATCTGGCAATCCCACCCAGTAGTAAACACCTGGATTATGGGTGGGGTTTATGTATCATTAATCCATGACCATAACGCCTTGGCCTATCCCTACAACAAACATGTCTGCAAGGCTCTGTCCCTGTATACATTGCAGTACAAAAGTTGCTAGTCCCTCTGCCTTAACCAGTTTGCATTCTAAACAAGCACTGGAGGAATAAATGATCTGAATTGTGTCATACTGTGAGTGCTGCAGCTAATCTTCTGTTTATAAAAGATTCAGTACAAGTGTTTCCCTGGGCTGAGCAGCGCCCATGGAAAAGGTTTCTTTTGGAACATAGAGCTAAGCAGGCTTGTTTCTGTTTCCAGGCCTAAGAAAATATCTATATTAAATCTCAGTGAAGTCAGAAAGAAATAGGTCATTTTAAGTTTTTGACATAAAATAAAGCACACATGGAAAGGAGATATGCCCTAAAGGTTAAACTAAGCAATGGGCTGAGAACCAGACAAACCAGGGATCAGTTCCCACATTCCCTACTAATATGCTGCTTGTTTCCCCTAGAGCACTAAGATTCTGGGGGCACAAAAAGGCACTGGTCAGATAATTTAAATTTCCTCCCTACTCCAGCACTTCTCCCCCTCCTGGGCTAGCAAGAACAAGAGAACCTACAAATGTCGTTTCATCTGTTCCATAGTGTCAGTCTCACAATATCAGCTGCGAGATCCCATAACCTCGTGGTTCATACCACGAGACTGGCCGTGCACAGCAGAGGAAACTAAGGTACTATTAAACGTCCTTCCTTTTGCCAGGTAAACAGACTGAGCTGCCAGGGGAAGCACTGGAATAAGACCTCTGACAAAGGTAAGGAATTTAAACTAGTTGCCCACTGCCTTTTTGCTGCCCCCCAAACTATGGTCAAGCTGCAGGGAAGTGAGCGGCGGCAGTAGGTTGTGATATATGGTGGAGATGGGGAAGATTCGACTAGGGTACCTGATTATCCTTCACTAGGCCTGGCTAGGGGCCAGATCCAACCAACCAGAGTGAGTCAAACAGAATCAGCGAACAGGAAGCCAGCGGTCCATGCCGCATACTGAATATGCTCAGGATTCAAAATATGGCTTGGGTACCACACTACCAGTTCAGAGACATAGAAAACATACCCTGCACTCCCCCACCATTAAGCAGTAGCTTACCTCACCTGATGCAGGCAGATATCTTCCGAAGGCTTCCTGAAAATCATTGAAAAATAAATTCAAACCAATATCGCAGTTAGTGTTGTTTCTCACCTGCAACAGGTGATCTCCAGGAACATCAGGAATCAGTCTTCACATATGGGTATCATCAATACAGATGGAGCCCATGGGGAAACGTTCCCCAACATCCAAATGGAAAGCTTTTGGGAGCAATCCACTGTGCCAGCGCATCGGCCTTCCCGTCTTCCCAAGTCTTCTCCTCAGTTGAGTTTGTTGCTCAGAGATAAAAGAAAAAAAAAAAAAAAGAATACCCTACAACTCCTACGGGAGAAGAGTGGGTTGTGAAGACTGATTCCTGCTATTTTCAGAGATCACCTGTCATAGGTGAGTAACAATGCTATCTTCAGGATCAAGCAGGAATGTAGTCTTCATATATGGGACTCACTAGCTCTGAGGTACCAGACTGGAGTTGGAAGCAGTGGTATCCCCAAGGCTAAAGAATAGGACAGAGAAGGTATGGATACAAATTGGTCACATCTGGACTTTATTGCATTTGGCAAGACCATCGCCAGGGAAGTCTGGGGCCAGGAGAAGTCCGGGACGGAGGATAGGAGTTGCAGTTAAGTCCCAAAAAGGTGTTGGAAGACAGCCTGGCCAAAGACAACATCCCAATAGGAGTGCCTGACTAGGCAGTAATGTGCAGTGAAGGTATGAATGGAGGACCAGGTAGCTGCTTGACAAATTTTATCAATGGAGATGGAACTGAGGTTGCCATGGCTCGCACGTTGTGAGCTATGACATGACCCTCAAGACAGAGTCCCGTTGAGCATAGGCAAATGAAATGCAGTCTGAAATCCAGTTGGATAGAGTGTGCTTCGCAACTGGCAGTACAAGGTGACTTAGATCAAAGGAAATTAATAATTGAGAGGATTTCCTGTGATTCTTGGTTCTGTCCAAGTGCGCGCTTGCAATCTAAAGTGTGTAGTACTGCTTCAGCCCTAGAGGCATGCAGTATGGGGAAGAACACCGGTAGTATCACCGATTGGTTGAGGCAGAAGGGTGAGACCACCTTTGGAAGGAAGTGTGGACGAGTACGGAGAACCCGACACTAAAGCCTGCAGTTCGCTGATGCAGTGAGCTGAGGTGACGGCGATGAGGAAGATTACCTTCCAAGATAAGAATTTTAAAGAAGTAGTGGCTAAAGGCTCAAAAAGAGGCTTTAGAAGTTGCAGCGAGGAATACGTTGAGGTGCCAGGCCACCAGTGGTGGTTTGATTGGTGGCTTGGACAGCAGGAAACCCCACATAAATCATTGCACCAAGGGGTGCGAAGAAATAGGATGCCTGTTCACCGGCTTATGATAGGCTGAGATGGCACTCAGATGAACTCTGAGTTAGTCTTGAGACCTGTCAAGGATAAGTGGAAGAGATATTGTAAAAGGAATTCCATGGGGCAGGCAGAGGTGTCAATATGCTTCGGGGTACACCAGAGAGCGAACCTTCACCATTTGAAGGCATAAGAACGTCTGGTAAACGGCTTGTGAGATGCAAGGAGGATGTCCTTGATTTGTTGTGGAAGGTCGAGGTCTGCAAAGATTATGCTTTCAGCAGCAATGCTGTGAGATAGAGAGCCTATGTATTGGGATGGAGACGCATCCCATGATCCTTAGAAAGGAGGCTGGGTGCATATCGCAAGTTGAGAGGTGGAGTCTGTGCCAGACAAGTCAGCAGGGGAAACCATGGCTGACGGGCCCAGTAAGGAGTTATTAGGATCACAGAGCCCCTATTGGCATGCAGCTTGAACAGGGTCTTGGGTTGTAAGGGGATGAGTGGGAATGCATAAAGTAGGCCCTTTCCCCAATGAAGAAGGAAGGTATCCATTACCTGGCTATGCTGGGAAGGAAACCTCTAACAAAACAGTGGAAGTTGTGCATTCTCCTGAGTTGCGAACAGATTTATTCTAGGGTCTTCCACATGTGGAAGATCCAAGATGCCATTTCCCAATTTAAAATCCACTCCTGTGGATGTAGGATATGGCAGAGTCTGTCCACAAGAAGATTGAGTTCTCCCAGGAGATGTACCGCCCTGAGATGGATGCAATGTGCAATGGAGAAGAACCAGAGACAAAGGGTTTCACAGCAGAGGAGATAGTAACTAATTCCTCCCTGCTTGGTCACATAGAACATGGCCACCTACTTGTCCGTTCAGACTAAAACCTGTTTGCCTGAAAGTTAGGGTTGAAAAACCTGAAGGGCATTCATGAGAGCATGTAGCTCCTGGAGGTTGATCTACAACAGATTCATGTGATGTCCACTGCCCTTGCATGGTGAGACTGTCTAGATGTGCTCCCCACCTGAGTTTGGAAGCATCCATTGTCAGAAGTGGAGGCATTTGAAAAGGTGACCCTCCGAGTAGGTTTTAAGGGGAACACCACAACTGAAGGGAGTTGACAAGTGGAGGGGTGATGCAGATCTTGTTCTGAGAGATGCCCGGTTGCTTGGGTCCATTGAGATGACAGAGTCCATTGGGCTTGTTGCATGTGCAGATGGGCATAGGGCAGGGATGAGCAATTCCGGTCCTGGAGGGCCGCAGAGCAGTCAGGTTTTCATGATGTCCCTAATTAATATTCATGAGATCTATTTGCATCCATTGCCTTCCACTGTATGGAAATAGGGCCATGAATATTCATTAGGGACATCATGAAAACCTGACTGGTCTGTGGCCCTCCAGGACCGTAATTGCCCACCCCTGGCATAGGGGATAACGGATTATGGAGGCCATGTGCCCCAGAAGGCGCAGCATATCTTGAGCTGTCATGGCACTGTGACCCAATCCTCACTACCGATCCTCAAGACCTAGACTCTGCTATCAACACCTGAAACAAACTCATCAGTGAAGAAGCCTCTACACCAACCTCAACCCAGCCTCACAATCCTGCTCAAACCACAAAACCCCATGGTACAAACCCCCGACCTCCGAAAGCTGAAATCCCAACTAAGGAAACATGAATGCAGATAGAGGAAATTACAGCTACCCGCAGACCAAATCCAATACATGACCATCCTAAGAGAATACAACCAAGCTACCAACCTCTTAAAGCAAAGCTACCACACAAAACTCATCCACCGATCACTCAACCACCCAAGAGAACTATTCACCCTTGTAAAAGATCTCACATCAACACCCACTAACAACTCAACAGCCCCATCAGTCTTCAACAATTAGAAGACTAATTCTCTATCCGCCATCCCCAACCTGCAGCTGGACGTGATCCACCTCCACATACCAAGCCAATGTACTATGGACCACCTTGGATAACATCTCAGCTGAAAACATCCAGATCATCATCTCATTGCTCAACACCACCTCCCCCCTCGACCCTTGTCCAGTCAGCTAGAATAAAACCATCAAATCTGACCTTGCTCCATTCCTAGCAAAACTTATGCAATGCTTCCTACTACAAAAGACTACCTACCAACCTGTCTAAAAACCTCCTCAATTCGCCCTCTCCTGAAAAAATAAATCTTACCTCGACCCATCCGACCCCTCTTCTTACAGGCCCATTGCTAGCCTACCGTTCCTTTCCAAAATTGGAGAAAAAAAAAAAAAAAACCCGGTCCAAACCCAGCTTCAAGACTACCTTGACACCCATGCCCCACTCAATATTCAGCAGCATGGCTTCCGTCCTTAGCACGGAGTGGAAACCCTCCTGACCTCGCTCCTGAACAACCTCATAAAGGGAGCCCAAAACGTCCACCAAAGATTTATTCTCGTATTCAACAATTCTGCTGCCTTCGACACCATCAATCACGACGCCCTCCTACGGCACCTCCAGTCCATCGGCATACAAGGCACACAGTACTAAGATAGTTCCAAGATTACCTCCACAACAGAACTCAACAGATCAAAATGGAGCAATATCATTAGCACCATACATGCAGATGCAAGGTATATCCCAGGGATCTACACTCTCAGATCTCCTCTTCAACATCTACATCCAACCTCTCTGCATCATCATCCAAACACACAAGATAAATTATAACATATATGCAGATGACATTAGGCTCTACATACCAGTCAACCTCAACAATCCATCTTACCACGAACTCCAACAATGCTTCTCCAACGTCTCATAATGGTTATCTACAAATCACCTGTCCAGCAAACCTCAAGAAAACAGAAGCCCTTCTCGTCCACCAGGAACAAATCCTTCACCTCCCCTCCTTCATTACCCTCAATAGCATGGAAATCCAAATCAAACCTGAAGTAAAGTACCTGGGAGCCACCTCACTCTGAAGATTCAAATAGCAAACACAGCAAGATCAATCTATTTCAAAACCCGGACCCTACAACACCTCTGCCCTCTCCTCGCACCATCGGACTTCCACTCAGCTCTACAAGCTGGTCAATTGATAGTAATTAAAGCTGCACCTGATTGTGTGTGTGAGCAAGGGAGAATCACTGCTGGGATCTGCGTGGAAAATAAGCAGAAGTTAACCTAACAAGCAAAGTTTATTCATTTCTTTGTGCCTTTTTATTTGGTAATTATTTGCTAAGAAAACATTAGCTAATTGCCTGACAAGTTGAAGGTTGTTTCCTGATTTGCTTTGTGACTTTATGTTATCCATTTAAACACTGCAAGCAAGTAACCTCATTTATATTGCTACCAAGCATATTTGTGCTGGGTGAATTAAACCCCATCAATAAAAGAAGTATTTTATTGGCTTTAACCACTGGTTTCACAACTCAATTATTGTCTTCAGCTGTGTTTGGAGTGAAAGAACTACATTACCCACAATACCTTGCAAGAATCATATGAATATATGCATCGTCAAGATTGTGTAAGTTCTCACCCTAGGCAGCCGTCTGACAAATGGCGTAGTTGGCAGGATTGCTTTTGCACCAAGAGGATTTATTTGCTGTGGATTACAAATAAAATTCAAGTTTGAAGCTGAAAGAAGAATTTTTTTCCCTCATCTGCACTTTGGAGGAGAAGTGGTTGTTCCAGGAAGCTGTCCCTGATGAAAAGACCCTGTGCAAAGCTGGATTCATCACTAAGACAAGGTAATATGTACCTGGGCATGTCTAGTGGTGGATGTGTGTAAGCACAGAGGGTAATTGAAAAAAAAAAAAAAAAGGTTGAAAAGAAAAACAAAACACACACCTGGTTTGAAGGTGCTGCACTTTGGGGGTTTTTTTCTCTTTATTTCTTACAGGGATCAAGATGGATCCGAGGGAGATGGCTCAGTGGATGGCAGCCCAATTTAGCAAGCAGCAGGAGCTATCACAGCAGGCCCAGGACACTGCTATGAAGGCCTTAATGGAACAGCAGAAACCAGTGCTTGATCTGGTGCAAGCTCTAGTTCAGCTGCAGAGCCAAAGTGGAACAGATGCAAGACCAGCAGTTAGTACTGGTACACCACATGTGGACAGTGTGGGACTCAATCAAGGGATTGGGGCATTTAATTTTGGGAAATTAACTCCAGATGATAATGTTGATGATTTTCTAGAGTCTTTTGAAAGGGTGGCACAGGCTTTAGCATGGCCAGAGACCCAGTGGGCAGTAAGGCTGGCAGCCTCATTAACTGGAGAGGCACTTGCAGCCTACAGAGCAAAGCCAGCAGCCCAGGCTTTGAATTATAAGGATGTAAAGGCAGCTATTAGAGATCGCCTAGGGTTGTCTATTTCAGAGTATAGGCAAATGTTTAGAGCTGTTACATTGAAAGTGGGTGAGACACCCAGGGCTCTGAGTCAGAGAATCAGAAGTTTAGCTGTAAAATGGTTGGAGCCTAAGCAAAAGACAGTAGAAATGTTATTAGATATTATAATGCTGGAACAATTTATGCTTGGGGTACCTAAAGATTTGAATGTTTTTCTTATACAGCAAAATTGCCAACATCTTGGAGAGGCAACCATGCTAGCAGAGAGATTCTTGGAAGCCACGCAGGCTTGCCATAGAATGGGTGGCCCTCTAAAGATGGATGCTGAGGCTAGATGTGCTGTATCAGAAAAGAGAATAATTAAGAATGTTTCTAAAAATGAATGTACTGTATCAAACCAGATGACACAGTGGAATAGAAAGAAATGTTTCAAGTGTGGAAAATTGGGACATTTAGAGAAGAGATGCCAGACACACACTAGTTTAATGGGTCTGGATTTAAAACAGCCCAAGGAAGGATTTATTTTGATGGTTGATGTGCAGGGAATTACCACAAATGCATTATTAGACTCTGGGGCAGACCAGAGTATGATGTCAAAAAGGCTTTGGAAGAGGATAGAGGCCCAAGAAAGATTTGTGCCTAGAACCCCTGAAAGCCAAGTTCACATCAGATGCATTCATGGTGCTGCAACATCATATCCCACCTATAGGCTTAAGGTTAAGTGCCTAGGGAAACAAGGGGAAGTCCTGTTAGCAGTGGTGCCTAGGCTACCCTTTGATTTGGTTCTAGGAAGAGACTGGCCAAGATTTAAGCAGGGTCTAGTGCAGGGGTCTCAAACACGCGGCCCGCGAGACAACTTTGTGCGGCCCGCGAAAGAGAAAAACAAAAAAACCCCAAAACCCTGACTTCTGCCGTTGCCGCCGTGGCAGCGGCAGAATCAATTGTCAAATTAAAAAAAAAAAGACTTCTGCTGCTCAAGCAGCAATATCACCTGTCCTGCGGCCCCTTCCCCTGTGCCCGGAGATCCGAATCTGCTCATCAGCGGCGTGCTTTTCAAGCCGCGAAGAGTATTCCCCACTCGCGCAAGAGGGGAATACTCTTCGCGGCTTCAAAAGCACGCCGCTGATGAGCAGATTCGGATCTCCGGGCACAGGGGAAGGGGCCGCAGGACAGGTGATATTGCTGCTTGAGCAGCAGAAGTCTTTTTTTTTTTAATTTGACAATTGATTCTGCCGCTGCCACGGCGGCAACGGCAGAAGTCAGGGTGTTGGGTTTTTTTTTGTTTTCCTCTGTCGGGGGGGGGGGGGGGATATGACTGGAAATGGGCAGATGGGGGTTAGGACTGGAAGTGGGCTATTGGCAGGGGGGGGGGTTATGACTGGTAATGGGCTATGGTGGGGGCTAGGACTGGAAATGGGCAGATGGGGGTTAGGACTGGAAGTGGGCTATTGGCAGGGGGGGGTTATGACTGGTAATGGGCTATGGTGGGGGCTAGGACTGGCAATGGGCAGATGGGGGTTAGGACTGGAAGTGGGCTATTGGCAGGGGGGGTTATGACTGGTAATGGGCTATGGTGGGGGCTAGGACTGAAAATGGGGTGATGGGGGTTAGGACTGGAGGTGGGCTGATTGGGGGGTTAGGACTGGTAATGGGCTATGGGGGGGGTAAGACTGAAAATGGGGTGATGGGGGGGTAAGACTGGAAGTGCGCTATGGGGAGGTTAGGACTGGTAATGGGCTATGGGGGGTCTGGGACTGGTAATGGGCTGGAGGGGGTTGCTAGGACTGGAAATGGGCTGAGTGGAAGGGGGGCTTGAACTGCAAATGGCTGATGGGGAGGGGGGCTTGGAATGGAAATGGGCTGTGAGGGGAGGGAGCTAGGATTGGAAATGGGCTGATGGGGGGCTAGGATTGGAAATGGGCTGATGGTGAGGCTAGGATAGGACTGGAAATGGACTGATGCAGGGACTAGAAAGGAGCAGATGCTGGGTGGGGCTGGAACTAGAAGGGAGCTGATGTTGGGGGAGGATTAGAATGGGATGGAGCTGGGAAAGTGAAATGGAGAGGGGAAAAATATTTTGTCTGGAAGAGAAGACAAATCTACAATTGGCCAGGTATTGGGAGAGTAAGTGGGGATTGAGGATGGAGGGGTAAAATTTGAGTGGATGAAATAGGAATGAGGAAAGAGCAAAAGGAGAAAGATTAGTATGTTAAAGCAGATGTAGGGAGAGAGAATGGAAAAAAACTAGAAGAGAGAAGAAAGGACAAATGGACAGCAGACGATGGAGATAGCAGAAGACACGAAGAAACCAGAAGTGGCTGGAGCAATTGCAACTGAAAAAAAATGCACAAAAAGGTAGAAAAATATCTCTTTATTTTGAATTTATTAACTGGAATATGTCAGCTCTGGGAAATGTGCATCATTAATGTTTGCGCTTTGTTTAGTACAAGAGGAAATTAATTTATAGTTTTATTTCTACAGTAGTGTTGTACATTCCAAGTTTGGCTTTTGGGGTTCCCAGTTTAATTATTGTCTTCCTATTTCTGAATCTTTTAGTCTTTCTTTATCCATACTCATTAAGAGGCATGTTTACTAAAAGTTAGTGTATGGTAACATTATGCAAATATTTATGCAAATGAGGCCCCTTATGCAAATGAGGCCCCACGTCTTATGCGGCCCCCGGGTTACTTTACAAGTCCTCATTTGGCCCTCAAAGCAATTTGAGTTTGAGACCCCTGGTCTAGTGGAAGGACTAGGAAAGAAGGAGGGAGAAGGTTTAATGGTAGTAGCTCCCGGGCCTTTATTTGGAAGTCCTCAGACCCCAGCTAAAAAGATGGTTAAGCGTCCAGAAGACCAAGCTACCCCAAAGCAGATATTCGTCCTAAAGTACCATAAGGTCTCTGAGAAGGCCCAAGCTCCTAAGCGGGCAACCCCTCAATCTGCTGGGTTTGACCTGTGCTGCATAGAAAATGTGACTGTACCTAGCCAAGGGAGAGCCCTGGTTGACACCGGTCTCCAAGTGGAAATACCAAGTGGATGTTATGGGAGAATAGCCCCAAGGTCCGGATTAGCCCTTAAATATTTCATCGATGTGGGTGCGGGAGTAATTGATCCCGATTACAGGGGCAATATTAAAGTTCTGTTGTTTAACTTTGGACAGAATGAGTATCATGTGAAGACAGGAGACAAAATTGCCCAATTGATCTGTGAGAGGCTGGGTTTTCCACCTGTGGAGGAGGTCACATCCCTAGAGAATTCTGAACGTGGAGCCAAAGGCTTTGGTTCTACTGATGTCAAAGGGGTTAAAAGCTTAGCTGCCACCTGTGCCCGAGAGAGGGAGGTGAGTGAAGAGGAAGATTTGGGACCCCAGGTATCTGATTGTAAAGAAAAATCAGAGCCCCAAATAGGTGAGGACCTGACAATGGTACAACAGGAAGAAATTAGGAAGTTGCTTAAGGAATTCCCAGATGTGTTGACACCCATACCTGGGGAGACCCATTTGGTGGCCCATGAAATAATAACTCCACCTGGGAAATTGGTTCGTCAAAGGCCATACCGCTTGCCTGAAGCCAAAAGACAGGAGGTAGTGGCACAAGTCCAGGAGATGTTGGACATGGGGGTAATAGAGGAGTCAAAGAGTCCCTGGAATAGCCCCATAGTCCTGGTGCCGAAGCCTGATGGATCCTTAAGATTTTGTATTGACTTCCGGCAGGTAAATGCCATATCAGTTTTTGATGCATATCCAATGCCAAGAATTGAGGAGCTGTTAGACCAGCTGGGACAGGCTCAATACTTAACCACCCTTGATATGACAAAAGGATATTGGCAAATCCCTCTCACCAGGGAGTCGAAGCCGAAAACTGCGTTCAGCACCCCCGTTGGCCTTTTCCAGTTCAAGAGGATGCCTTTCGGACTGCATGGAGCAGCAGCTACCTGCCAAAGGTTAGTGGATCAGGTACTTCGACCCTACCAAAGTTATGCTTTTGCATACATGGATGATGTCATAATCCATAGTAACACCTGGGCGGAGCATTTGAAGAGGATCAGGGCAGTCTTGTGCTCTATGAAGCAAGCGGGAATCACTTTAAACCCGAAGAAGTGTGCCTTTGCAAATAGGGAGGTAAAATACCTAGGCCACCTAGTGGGAAGAGGAAAAATTAAACCTCTATTAAGCAAAATAGATAGCATCAGGAATTTTCCTCCTCCAACAACAAAGAGACAACTAAGAAGTTTCTTAGGACTTATTGGATACTACCGCCGGTTTATACCGCAATTCGCAGAGAAAAGTGCCATTTTCACGGATATGCTGCGAAAGAATTGTCCAAACCAGATAAAGTGGACACCAGAAGCTGAAAAAGCGTTTTCAGTATTAAAAGAAAAATTGTGTACAGGACCGGTACTGAAAGGAGTAGACTTCAAGAAACCCTTTCTGGTTCAAACCGATGCATCGGATGTAGGGCTAGGAGCGGTCCTATCCCAGTGCCATGATGGGGAGGAGCATCCTGTGATGTACCTAAGCAGGAAGTTGTCACCGGCTGAACAAAAGTATTCCACGATAGAAAAAGAGTGTTTGGCTATCAAGTGGTCAGTGGAGGCGTTAAGGTTTTACCTTACAGGGAGAAAGTTCCAGTTGGTCACGGACCATGCCCCACTTAAGTGGTTGCAGCAAATGAAGAACCACAATGCCAGGTTGACACGCTGGTACATGGCCTTACAGGCGTTTGATTTTCAGGTTGAACATCGTGCCAGGAAGTTACACAAGAATGCGGATGCACTTTCCCGTATTACGGACTGTAGAGAAGGAATTTCACCAGTAAAACCAGTCCGTAATAACTTAAGCAGGGGGGTATGTGATAAGGAAGCTTATCATAGCTCAGGTAGGAGCTATAGAAAAGATGATGTGACTCTGAACAAGCAACCTGTCAGTTCTGGTAGAAGTAAGGAAACAGAGTTTTCACATAAAAGACTACCAGTCCCAGAATGCACCAGGTTTCCAGCAGCCATGAGAGGGGCTGAAGTGAGAAAATGTGTGTGCAATCAAGAGAGCTATGAGGTAATCCCTAAGCACTCATCTCAAAGGGCAGGGCCTGATTCAACACAGCTGCGCTGTGTTAGGGAGGAGCACACAGAACAGAATAAGAATAGAGCTTATTCTTCAGATAACAGCTTCAGGGAGAGCTTCAGCAACGGCTACAAGCTCCAGCCCAGCTACAGGTTTAAGCATCACCTGGAGAAACAGAAGCCAAGCCAAGCGGATAGAGAAAGACGGAAACTCTCTTCCTTCCAGAGAAGAAAGGCCATTGGAAGGTCTGGGAGAACCCAAGGCAGTACCCATACTGGGAGGTATTCCAAATGCCAGCAGAGTCCATTGGACTGGAGTCAGCCAGATGAATGGAATGGCAGAGAGGAATCACCAGTGGCTACCTGGAAGAGAGAAGACTGCACGTGGAAAGGACTTTCAGACCTATGCCAGAAGGTATGTGAGAGAAGATCCAGTGTCCAGGGATCAAGATTGGAAGGCTGGACATCAGAACTGGATTACATACTGGCCAGGCTATACAGAGAGGAATTATGATAGCAGGAGAGGCTCAGGTATGAACACTGATCCAGACCCTATCTATAATAGTGAATGGCAGCAAGGGAATAAGCATTCTCATGATAGTGCCTTAATGAAAGACTCATCTGTGCCAATGTATGATAGTGACCCTATGCTGATTGATGAGGGGGGAGATATAGCAGATGAAACTATTCATTACATGGACTGTTCTCTATCTAAATGCTATTGCTAGCTTTCTATGAGCAAACACCTCAGCCATCACAAAGAAACCTAACTTTGTTCTTTATTTCCACTGCAAACAGCTCTTAAAGCAGGATTTGGGTTCACACAGTAGCAGCCAGCCAGCTAAAGGGTTTCAGCTGGTCAATTGATAGTAATTAAAGCTGCACCTGATTGTGTGTGTGAGCAAGGGAGAATCACTGCTGGGATCTGCGTGGAAAATAAGCAGAAATTAACCTAACAAGCAAAGTTTATTCATTTCTTTGTGCCTTTTTATTTGGTAATTATTTGCTAAGAAAACATTAGCTAATTGCCTGACAAGTTGAAGGTTGTTTCCTGATTTGCTTTGTGACTTTATGTTATCCATTTAAACACTGCAAGCAAGTAACCTCATTTATATTGCTACCAAGCATATTTGTGCTGGGTGAATTAAACCCCATCAATAAAAGTAGTATTTTATTGGCTTTAACCACTGGTTTCACAACTCAATTATTGTCTTCAGCTGTGTTTGGAGTGAAAGAACTACATTACCCACAATACCTTGCAAGAATCATATGAATATATGCATCGTCAAGATTGTGTAAGTTCTCACCCTAGGCAGCCGTCTGACAAGCTCTGCTGGATGACTCAAAGGCATTGAAAGATGCTTTGGTAAGAAATCTGGATGTATTCTGATTTTGCTTGATTAAGGCCTGGAATGTATGATGCTTGTCATCAGGAAGATGGGGCAAGATTTTCTAGGTCCCTGGAGATATCCTAGAGATACATACCCATGTAGAGCATGTAGGCAGTAATCCTAGAAGTGAGCATGATGCCTGAAAACGCTGACAGCCAAAGGCATCGAAAGTTCTGGAGTCCTTGCCAGGAGGCATGGAAGAATGATTCTTAGAACTCTTGATGTGCTCCATTGGCAATCCCACCACCATGAAGTGGTGTGGAAGTTGAGGCTTTTGGAAGCCAGGGCATGATGGAATTCAGTACATGGCATTGAGCCATTTGCTGATAGAGTGAACCTTTAGCGGGGCCTCTTACATTCGTAGCATTAGATCCTGCAGGATACGATGCACTGGTAATGTGGCCACCTCTTTGGGCACAGAGGGGTATTGGAACATTTCCAATTCCTCTGCCCTCGGTTCAGTCTCTGATGCTACAGTAATCTGCAGGCCTGCTGCCATGTTCTTAATGAAGTATTGAAAAGACATATCCTCTGGCAAGGACCGACGCCGCTCATGAGGGGATGGATTGGAAGGGATATCCCTGGTTACCCTGGAATCAAAGAAGGTAGAGTCTGATTCCGACAGAAAGTCAAAGTATCGAAGGTCTCATGTCAATGTCGAGGCCCAATGCAAATACGGATGATCAGTTGATGCGGCATCGGGAACCTGTTGGATACCAACAATGCCTGTTGATTCCAAAGGAGGCATCAGAGGGAGAGGATCCCCCAATGCAGCTTCGAGGACTGGCATTGGCCCCAGAAGTATCTGCCATGGGCCAGATGCCTGCACCACTGGAGCAATCGATACCGACAGAACCGAGGCTGCCAGGAATGCTGCCAAACTCCTTGCGATAGCCAGGATGCACTGGTCAAAGGAGGAGGCCGATGCCTGCATGGAATCCCGCATGGGGCTCTGAGCCACCGTCCCAGAGCATGGAACCAGTAGCTCTCCAGAGGTCGAGGCCTTGGGAGCATCCTGGAGCCTCTGTTGTGCTTTGGAGGGCTGGTCCTCCCTCCGGGGCTGTTTGGCAGACCAGTCAGCATTGGATGCATCCTTCAGTGAATCTCGATGACGAAGGGACTTACCTTGAGAATCAGTATTGAGTTCCAATGCCAATGACTTAGAGTTAGTCTTATGTTTGGACTTTGAGGAGACCTGAGAACCAAGAGAGGAGGCAGACATCCTCGATGATGCAGAAGCCACAGAAATTGAGTCCAGGGCAAACCATACTGTCTGGCTTTGTTCTTTAGGCCCCTTTTTGTCATTTGTTGGCACAAAGGACACTCAATCGGTAAATGGTCTGGACCCATCCACTCCTGGAACTCTGATTAATAAAGATGCCTCCTTCACCACAAGACTCCACATGACTCCATCTAACACAACTCACCCACCCGGGTTCTCTCCTAAACTCAGTCACCAGACAAGAACTCAGAAAGATTGAGAGAAGATGGAAATGTACTCAGGAAGCATCCACAAAAACAACAATACATCAAACGAGAATACACCAATATGCTTAACAGCAGCAGAAAAGAATACTACGCTAATATTATCATGAAATCCCAGGCGAGCAAAGATCCGAAAGCAGCAGCGAAGAGGTGAGTTTTCAGCCTGGGATTTGAAAAGTGCCAGAGAAGGCTTTTGCCATACAGACTCAGGTAGTCTGTTCCAGGCATAAGGAGCAGCAAGGTGAAAGGAGCAAAATCTGGAGTTAGCAATAGAAGATAAGGGCACAGATGGAAGTGATTTGCTAGAAGAATGGAGTTCCCGATGAGGGGTGTAGGGAGAGAAGAGGAAAGGTAGTGAAAAGCTGCAGAGTGAATGCATTTATAGGTCAGCAGGAGAAGTGTGAACTGGATGCAGAAACGGAGAGGGAGCCAATGAAGTGACTTAATATGAGCATGACTAGGCTAGCGGAAGATTAGCCATGCGCAGACTGAAGGGGAGATAGATGATTCAAGGGAGACCAGCAAGGAGTAGGTTACAATAGACAAGACGGGAGGTGACTAAAGAGTGGATAAGCGTCTTAGTAGTGTGCTCAGAAAGGAATAGGCGGATTTTGTGGATATGCGTGGAGAAGGAGAGAGGGAAGTCAAAGACGATCCCAATGTTGCGAGCAAAGGAAACAGGGAAGAGTAGAGAGTTAACCACAGAGACTGAGAAAGGAGGAAGGGGAGAGGAGGGTTTGGGGGGAGGGAAAATAAGAAGCTCAATTTTGGCCATGTTCAATTTCAAATGGCAGTGAGACATCCAAGCAGCAATGTCAGAAAGGCAGGCAGAGATCCAGGCTTGGATTGCTGGAGAGGTAGATCTGGGAGTTGTCAACATAAAGATGGTACTGAAAGCCATGTAAAGAGAGGAGTGCACCAAGGGACTGGGTATATAGAGAGAAAAGGAGTGGACTCAAGACAGATCCTTGGGGTACACCAACTGAGAGCGGGATAGTAGCAGAGGAGAATCCACCAGAACAAACACTGCAAGAGCAATTGGAGAAGAAAGAAGAAAACCAGGATAGTACAGAGCCCTTAAAACCAAGCGAGGACAAGGTATCAAGGAGAAGGTTGTGGTCAACAGTGTCAAAATCAACAAAAAGGTCAAGAAGGATGAGGATTCAGTAAAGGTTCTTGAATTTTGCCTGGAACAAGTCAATGAAGATTTTGGCAAGAGTCATTTCAGTAGAGTGTAGTGTAATGGATGAAATCCAGATTGTAGAGGATCCAGGAGGGCTTGAGAGGAGAGGAGAGGAGAGGAGAGGAGAGAAAGTTGAGGCAACTGCAGTGAACCACACATTCAAGTAGTTTAGAAATGAAGGGGAGGAGGGAGATGGGTCGATAGTTAGAAGCACAGGTAGGATCTAGTGAGGGTTTCTTGAGGAGAGGTTTAACCACAGCACGCTTGAAGGCTGCAGACAGTTGCAGTGGAGAATGAAATGGTTGAGAATATGAGAGATGGAAGGGACAACAGTGGAGGAGATAGGAGCAGGTAGTGAGTTTAGAGGAGGAAAAAGTGTGTGGTTTCCTCCTCAGATATCATAGAAAAGGAAGAAAGGGTAGCAGAGGTAGGCAGGGAAAGTTGGGAGAGAAGAGGGGGAGGAGGAGAAGTAGCTGACATCGTGGGGAATTGAAGGGTGATCTTATGGATTTTGTCATGAAAATAGGCAGCTAGGGTTTGCACAGAAAGGGAAGGAGGGGTCGAGGCAGAGGCACCTTGAGGAGAGAGTTGAGAACTGTAAAGAGACGGTGAGGGACAGAGGCAAGAATTAGATGGACATAATAGTCTTGTTTGGCGAGTACTATGGCTGACTGGAAAGAGAAGCATGAATTTGAAGTGTAGAAAATCCACAAGGGTGCAGGATTTGAGCTAAAGCATGCTCACCTAAACGGGCACAGGAACGTGGGTAGTGGAAGACAGCCAGTGCTGGGGTGGGGTATAGTACGCTTCACAGGACGTGGCTTTGGTGGAGCAAGAGTATCCAGAGCAGAGGAGAGTGCAGCATTATAGGAAGCTACTGCCCCATCAACAGATTCAGATGACATAATGGAGGAAAGAGGCAATAAGACAGTGGAAGAGAGAGTCAAAGGGTCAATAGCATGACGATTTCTAAAATGTTGGAGGAGACAGGACAAGGTTGAGGAGGTGAGTAATGAAGAGTGAAGCTTAGCAGGTGATGGTCTGATAAGGGAAGAACTGAGGTACAGAAGTTTGAGGGTAAGCAATTAGAGAAGAATACAAGGTCAAGGTAGTGGCCATGCTGGTGAGGGGAGGGGACAGTAGAACAAAGCTGGAGGTTGAATGAGGAGGTAAGGGAAAGGAGCTTTGAAGATAAGGGTCAGAGGGGTTATCAACATGAATGTTAAAATCCCCGAGAGTAAGAGAGGGGAAGAGGAATCCAGAGAGAAGGAAAGCCACAAGTCAAAGTCAGTGATAAAGGTAGAGGTGAACGTCAGGAGGTTGATAAATAACAGCTAACCGGAGAGATAATGGCGTAAAAAGGTGGATGGACTGGACTTCAAAGGAGGGAAAGGAGTGAAACAGAGGTAGCAGGAGGGGTTGAAATTGGCAGAAGGAAAGCGTAGAAGCTCAACACCATCACCATGGCCAGTGGGACGAGGCGTGTGGGAGAACCAATAGTCGCTGCTCTCTGTCATGGCGTCTAACGCAGAGTCTTCTGGGAAGAGACAGGTCTCAGAGTAAGAAGATGGAAAGCATTAGAGATAAAGAGATCAAGAATAAAGGCAAGTTTATTTGAGATGGAGTGTGCGTTCCACAAGGCACATGAGAAAGGGAGAGAGGAAAGGGAAAGGAAGGAGAAAGCAGAGAGATATGAATAAGATTTGAGGTGTTGCGTGAAGATCTGTTCTGGCAGTGTGACAAACGTCTAAGGGGGCTAGGGTGGGGTTGATATGTTCCGATGAAAGAAGGCGAAGGAGTAGAAGAGTACAGGGCAGAGAGGAGACAGCACGATGGTAACGAGGATGAGGTTGTTTTATAGAGAGAGGATATGGCTGAATGAGGGGAAGAAAGTGGTGAAGCTCAAGAGGCAATGACAGGGTAGAGGACAGGATGGTTGGGGAAGTGAGGATGGTAAAGGGGAGATAAGAAGGGGAGGATTGAAGGTGTTGGTAGGAGGGGAGACAATTAGGTATAGAAAGAGAAAGTGATGAGGTGCCATAAGAGAGAGATGGAGAAGAGAACAGAGGTCAGAAGAAATAAGGATAGATGGGAGAGAGATCACAGGGGATTAGGTGCACCTGTGAATAATCATGGTAATGAGCAGAAGATAGTTATAAGAAAACTGAATGCTGCGGGATGGGTGGGTAGAGGGGTGGGACCGAGGGATAAAAGTTATGAGGATATGTAGGAGACAGGTAGAAATTGAGAAAACTGAACAAGTTTACAGAGAAATAAACAGCACACCAACAGTGATAAAATAAATATAATCAATGGACACACAGAACTCCATTCTGTTGTGACCCCTTCACACATTGTTCTCCCCCTTAGGGGATCTGCAGAAATAGCGTAGTTACTCACCTGTAACAGGTGATCTCCGGGAACAGCAGGAATTTAGTCTTCACATATGGGTATCGTCGGTACAGATGGAGCCTGCGTGGGAACGCTCCTCAGCGTCCAATAGGAAAGCTTTTGGGAGCATCCCACAGCAGCTGCATGCTGCCTTCGCAACTGTCCCTCTTCAATTGAGTTTATAGCTGAGACGAGAGAGAGAGAGAGAAAGAGATACACTCCTAGGGGAGGTGGGCGGGTTGTGAAGACTAAATTCCTGCTGTTCCTGGAGATCACCTGTTACGCTATCTCCAGGAACAAGCAGGAATGTAGTCTTCACATATGGGGACTCCCTAGCTGCAGATGCCAGGGAGATGGCCCCAGGAAGTTGTTAGGCCTTGTGAAAGGGCCATACTTCCCCCCCCATGGATCTCTGGCATCCTACCAGGGACGGTTGGTAGAAGTTGATTAAGTCTGAAAAAGGTGTTGAAGAACAGCCTGGCCAAAAAAGGCATCCAGGCGGGAATCCTTGTCTAAGCAGTAGTGGGCTGTGAAGGTATGTACCGAAGCCCAAGTAGCTGCTCGGCAGATGTCGTCAATAGACACAGAGTGAAGATGAGCCATTGAGGCTGCCATGGCTCTCACATTGTGAGCTGTGACATGGCCTTCAAGAGGAAGGTTCCTACTCTCATAGGCAAAGGATATGCAATGAGCAATCCAGTTAGATAGAGTTCTTTTGGAAACTGGAAGTCCCAAATGATTAGGATCAAAAGCAACAAAGAATTGAGAAGCTTTTCTATGTTGCTGTGTCCTTTGCAAGTAAAAGGCCAAAGCTCTTTTACAGTCCAAGGTATGAAGGTTCCTTTCTGCACCGGAGGCATGAGGCCTCAGAAAGAATACAGGAAGGTAAACCGCTTGGTTTAAATAGAAAGGCGAAACCACCTTTGGCATAAAGTGTGGATGAATCCTAAGAACTACCTTATGGTGGAACCTTGTATAAGGAGGATCAGCCACTAATGCTTGCAATTCACTGATGCAATGTGCTGATGTGATTGCAATGAGGAATATGACTTTCCAAGAAAGGAATTTCAGAAATGTAGTGGCTAATGGTTCAAAGGGCGGTTTCGTGAGCTGCCTTAGCACGAGATTTAAGTCCCATGCCACTGGTGGTGGCTTAATGGGAGGCTTTGTTAAAAGAAGTCCTCTCATAAATCTTTCTATGAGAGGAAATAGGTTGTCCACTTAGAGGTTTGTAAGAAGCTGCAATAGCACTAAGATGGACTCTTACTGAATTTGTCTTGAGACCCACATTTGAAAAATGAAGGAGATACTCCAGTATCAATTCTAGAGGTATTGCAAGAGGGTCAAGACCCTTCTGCGAGCACCATATGGTAAACCTTTTCCACTTAAAGGCATACGAGCGTCTTGTGGAGGGTTTCCTAGAAGCATGAAGGATATCCTTTATCTGTTGGGAAAGGTTAAGATCCTGAAGTTCTAGGCTTTCAGCAACCAGGCCCTGAGATGCAGAGACGGGGGATTTGGATGCCAGAGCATCCTGTCCTCTTGGGAGAGAAGATCTGGAGCAGATCCCAACTCCAGAGGCGGAACTTGAGAGAGATGTAGGAGCAGAGGGTACCACATTTGCCATGGCCAACGTGGAGCTATGAGGATCATATGACCTCTGTCTCTCTGAAGCTTGAATAAGGTTTTTGAGAAGAGGGGAATGGGTGGGAAGACATACAGGAAGTCCTGACCCCAGTGGAGGAGGAAGGCGTCCCTTGCCTGACAACATGGAGCCAGAATTCTGGAACAGAACCAGGGAAGTATGGCATTCAGCGGACTTGCAAAGAGGTTTATGTCCGGGGTTCCCCAAATTTGAAAAATTTGGGCCACCTGGTCTGCATGGAGAGACCATTTGTGTGGAAGCCGAACTCGACTGAGTTTGTCTGCCCAAGAGTTTTGGATGCCTGGAAGATACACCACAAGGAGATGAATCTGATGCTGTCTGGCGAGGGCCCATAGTCGCAAAGCTTCGTTGCATAGTGACAGAGAGCCTGTTCCGCCCTGCTTGTTCACATAGAACATAGTTACCTGATTGTCTTGTAGCTGAGCTGGGAGTGAAATACTCGAAGAGCAAAGATTGCTGTGAGCTCCAGGAGGTTGATGTGAAGACAGGTCTCCTGTGGAGTCCAGGTACCCTGGGTAGAGAGATCGTGTAGATGGGCTCCCCATCCCACCTGTGATGCATCTGTTAGGGTGGCTTGGGATAGGGGTTGCTGGAAAGGAGACCCCACCAGAAGGTTTCTGGGTGATTGCCACCATTGGAGGGACGAAATAAGACGATTTGAGTTTGTTATTTTGTCCGACAGGCAGCCTGAGGCCTGTGTCCACTGAGTGGATAAAGTTCACTGGGCTGCTCGCATATGGAGGCGAGCATAAGGAACCACATGCATGGTGGATGCCATGTGGCCTAGCAATTGTAGTATTTCCCGAGCAGTGAGACAAGGTTTGAGTACTGCTTGGGAAGCTAGTTGTACTATGTGAAGACAGCGGGGCTGCGGAAGGAAAGCCCTTGTCTGCCTGGTATCCAGATGAGCTCCTATGAACTCTAGGGACTGAGTGAGAGCAAAATTGGATTTTGGGAGGTTTATGACCAATCCCAAATACTGAAGGATTCGCATTGTGCGAAACAGAGCAGAGCTGGCTTCTGGCACTGTAGGGGCTCAAATGAGCCAGTCGTCTAAGTAAGGGAAGACGAATATTCCCAGAGTGCGGAGAAATGCTGCTACCACAGCCATGCATTTTGTGAACACTCTTGGCGGAGAAGCCAGGCCAAAGGGAAGAACCTTGTATTGGTAGTGCTTTCCTTGAAACAGGAATCAGAGGAATCTCCTATGATTTGGATGGATGAGAATATGCATCCTTGAGATCTAGAGAACAAAGCCAATCCTGACTTTGAAGGTATGGCAGCAGAGTTCCTAGAGAGACCATTTTGAACTTCTCTCGGAACAAATATTTGTTCAATTCTCTGAGGTCTAAAATGGGTCTGTCCCCCTTTTTTCTTTGGAATAAGGAAATGGGAGTAGAACCCTGTACCCTGATGGGAATGGGTACTTCCTCTATTGCTCCTTGAGCAAGGAGCATTGTGACTTCTTGACCTAAGAGACTGTCGAGAGAAGTCTGAGAATTGAACCGTCTTACAATTGTAGGAGGGGGCATGCTGTGAAAATGAAGCTTGTATCCCTCTCGTAAAATGGACAATCCAGTTTTCTGCTGTTATTTGCCCATCTGGGGGCAAAATGACATAACCTGCCTGGGATGGTCGAGGGTTCTGGACTGTTCAGAGGCAGGAAGGCAAAGATCTCTAGGGAGGAGTCAAAGCCCCTGAGGAGGCTGAGCCTGCTGAGGTGGCTGAGGTTTTGCAGCTTTTGGCTTCTTTTGTTGTCTAGGTTGTTGCTGTTGTCCCTTTTGGGCAGTCTGACCTGGATGGTGTCCCTGTTGGGTATAGTAAGGATAAAACTTTTTTCTTATTGAAAAATGGTTTCTTAGAGGATTTTTTCCTTGCAGGATCGGCTGTAGATTTGGACAATCTATCCAAGGTGATATTGTCAGCATCTATCTCATTAGCCTTCTCCTGCCAATTCTTGCCAAAGAGATTTTCTCCTGTGCAAGGAATGTTTCCTAATTTATCCTGTACCCAAATTTCCAAGTCAGATGCCTGAAGCCAGGCTATCCGATGTGCACCAATGGCAATAGCCGAGGTTCTGCTTATGCACTCAAAACAGTCAAAGACTGCACGATTTACAAACTTGGAAACATCCTGAGCATGTTTGACTAGAGTAAGATAGTCTTGTCTTTTGTCATCAGGAAGAAGGGGGCTCATAAGCTCCAAGTCTCCTGTGACCTCTTTAAGGAACATTCCCATATACAAGATATAGGAACTGATCCTAGCTGAGAGCATGGAAGCAGACGCCCAAAGGCATCGAGAGTCCTACATTCACGACCTGGAGGATTGGATGCATGTCTCTTTGCACTTTTCATCCTTCTCATGGCTGATTCCACCACCATTGAATGGTGTGGTAATTGAATGTTTTGAAAGCCATGACAAGGTGGCACTCGATACATGGTATCGAGTCTTCGAGAATGAGGAGATGTGGTTAAAGGTGTTTCCCACATCCTTAGCATAAGATCATGTAAAATCTCATGAATAGGCAGAGTAGCTGCCTCTTTGGGAGCCTAAGGGTATTGGAGAATTTCCAATTCCTTTGCCCTAGGCTCTTTTTCAGGAGCTACTGTGATGGAAAGGCACATCACGGATCAAGTCCTGAAAGGACATATCCTCTAGCGGAGACATTCTGTGCTGAGGAGAAGAGGAATCCTCAGGGAGAAGTACTCTTGTATCGGCAGAATCTTCAGACTCAGAGGATTCAAAATACCTCTGATCCCAGTGATCGTGCAAAGGACGGTACCGATCGAAGTCGGTATCGGGTTGTTCCGGTACCTATCTGTCGATGCCGGAGACACACGCATGACTCGGTATGGGTGGCATACCCGCCAATGCTAATGCAGTCAGTACCGGTTCCAGTACCGGTTCCAGTACCGGTATCGGTTGAGGTGTCTGAAGCGGTTTCAACGGTACCGAAGCCATGAGAAGAGCCACTAGACTGCATTCGATAGCAAGGAATCTCTAGTCTATTGACGTGCTGATGCCTGGGTGTCGGTACCAATAGAAGTGGCCAGAACCCCAGAGCATGGCGCCAGTAGTTCTGCCTAGGTTGAGGCCTCGAGAACATCCTGGTGCTTTGGAAGCCGAAGCCTCCCGCCAGGGCAGTTTTGCTGGTGAAAATTCCTCAAGGGCAACGCCAGGGGCATCTCGATACTTAGAAGGAGAACTACCCTTTGAGGACCGGCTAGATTTATGTTTAGTTACCTGAGATCCATGGGAGGAAGATGAGGCCCTGAAGGACGTCGATGCAACAGATGCCACGTCTGAGGGAAAAAGGGTGCTAGGTTTAGCAGCTCGGTTCTGCCGGCCCCTTTTTGACATCATTCCACAGGCACTCTGAAATAGAGTGGTCAGGACCTAAACATTTGAGACACCAATCATGGGTGTCGGTGAAGGAAATAGTACCGCCACATTTCGAACATTTCTTAAAACCTGAAGTAGGTTTTTCCATTTTTAAGGAACAAATTGGGCCTAGTGCCCAAAATGGCGCCTAGCACCAAGGAAAAAAGTTTCTAAAGTAAAACACCTCAGAAACTATAATGTTTTGGGGTTTTTTGTTTGGTTTTTTTTAAAGAAAGAAGAAAGAACCGGCGGTACCGGTATGGTGTCGAAGGAAGGCAGACGCAACCACAAAAACAAAGATTAAAGACAAAGTTTTTCTGCGGTGACAGGGTATGTGACCTGTCGGCTCCGCGGAAAATGAACTGGAGAGGGACAGTTGGAAAGGCAGGAAGGCAGCACGCAGGTGCTGTGGGATGCTCCCAAAAGCTTTCCTATTGGACACTGGGGAGCGTTCCCGCGCAGGCTCCGTTGGTACCAACGATACCCATATGTGAAGACTACATTCCTGCTTGTTCCTGGAGATGCCAGCCACCACTTCTGCAGAGGGAGAAGCCATCATATTCAAGCTATCACCCTGGAAAGAAGAGAACAAGAGAAGCACCACGCAGGTTAATCTCCAGTGTCCCATATCCAAGTATCTCCCATCTGTTATGCCAGTCTCCTCTTTCAGGCTGAGCTCCACTTCCACTATTTCCAGGGCCAAACCACCCACAGGGCCCATACTATACCATACCCCCCAGCCAAAAGGCCCCAGTCCTGGGTAACCATAGGCTATAACTGCAAGTCCATCCCACAGGTAGTGCTTCCATATAGGCTCCCAGTATGACCATGGACACTGAGGCTTCCATAACTGCCTTCTTCCATTGGAGAGGCTGGGATAGCTTTTACCATACCTTAAACCTCTTTGAAGGTGGCCTGTGACCTGAGTGTCAGAACACATTCATGCCACTGATTTGCACTCCTATCCCTCCAAGAGCTTCTTTCAGCTGCCTCCCCCCCCCCCCCATATACTGTCATGCCACTGCTGCCACCTGGTTCTTATACACCATGCAAGTTGGTCTACCTCTGTGTCTGAAAGCAACCGCATGCCTCTCTTCCATCCCCATCATGGTCCCAGTTGGGATATGACCCCCCCCCCTCACAACCTCCCTCTGCATAGCCCCATTGGCCCTGCTAAATGAGGATGGGGAGGTATGTCCTCACTCACTGGACTTCCCCTTCCCTTCTGCTCTAATGCCTCCACCCTATACTCTCATACTTCCTTCCTGAACCTTGATGCAGCACTTTGCTTTCCTCCTTTGGCCTTGAACACAGACAATTCTGTGGGCCTGGCCCTCTTCCCAAACTGTGCCTTGGCAGCCTTCCCTTGTTTCCCTCTTTCTGCCTTGGGGTCTTCCCCATTTTACTTTTTTTAGTGGCTCTCTCCACCCCTGTCCAGCCACCCCCATCTCTAATGCCTGCACTCCCCTGGACGACACCTACTTTGCCTGTGCATTTTTGAGTCTTCCACTCTCTCCCCCTCAGCACCAACAAGTTCAGCCAGCAGTGCTGGTAGCACATTCAGCCTCTGTTCTTCACGCTCCATCCCATAATTTATTCCTGCCAACCCCTACATGAGCTCCGCGACCCGACTGCAAGTACTATTGCTGCTGCTCCTCTGACTGATTGCTAGCTACTCGGAAGCCACACTCCTTTGCCACTGTGGTTCTGCAAAGGCCCCAAGGTTAAGTCTGAATTTCCTCACAATACTATCCCTCTTTTCTTTCTCCCAGTCTTCATGCTTACCTAATGCAGTGATGAAGCCAGAACTGATTTTTAGGTAGGGCCTGGGATTACCATGGGTGGGTAGAGTACAAGGCCATGCAAACGTTGACACCGCCTCTAGTTGTCTTTCAACTATTCTTCTGCTGCTGACTGGATGGGCCTGATGCCAAAGTGGAGGGACCAGGACCTTTCCAAGCACATCTTTTGGCTACATCCCTGACCCAACTCTCCTCTTTTTCCTGCTACCATCATTTAAAAGAAAAAAGAAAAAAAAGAAAAAGAAAAAGAAAAAAGGGACTTCCTTTGCAAAGCAATCCCTCTCCTTTATCGCATGCACCCCCCCCCCCCCACCAAGGCGACATCCCATTTCCTCTTACTCACGACAGCTGGGTCTATGCCCAGACACCTTTCACATATTTCTGCAGGAAACACTTTAAAAAACTGAATAGAGAGAGAAAGATTTGATCATTCAGACCCTCTCTGTGTCACACAATTTCTCCTGGAAATTTGCAGATTCCTTTCAAAACATGAAAGGCTCCTTTCTGAAAGCACTTAAGCAATAATCTCTTCCAACGCAAGCAAAGAAATGTAGTTTGAAACAATCGCAGACCCTCACAGTAAAACTTCTTGCAGTCAGCGTCATGATCAGTAAATAATCAAGCATCCTATCTATTAGCTTAGGCTCAAAGACTGCCTCAGAAATCCTTTACACTACGTCTACTCTGTCACAAAAGATTCCTAGAGGAAGAATCACAAACATTTAAAGTTTACTTTCTTCACATGCAGGCAATAGATTCTTTACGGTCTCTGTCAGCAAGATACAATTTCTGAGAAAAAATATTTGAAAGCACCCAACATAAGCTCTCTCTGACAGGGTTCTAACTCAAAACCATCCTCTTTAAGGAAAGTTCTTGTCATTAAAGAAAAATATCTCTCTCAACATGTTAATCCCCTTGGCATGCACAATCACACTTCTCACAATTGATGGATCATGGCCATTCCCGCTGCCCTCTGCAGGGGGATTGCTTGACTGATGCTAGGCTCATTCGTGCTAACTCAAGAGCCGAACCTTCGCGTAGTACCTCCAACCCCCATTGGTTGGATGTCAACTGGACCCAGATGGGAAAACAACCCCCGAAGTCACCCTCCTATCGGTAGGATTCCTGTCTGGACCCGCCTTGCCTCAATGTGGCAATCGAGAAATCGCCGAGGGGGAGCAGCGAACCCTCTGCCCTCTCAACAAATCCCCAAAATCCTTTGACCTGACCTTGTTTTCCAGTACTTCATCTGGATAGTTCTTGTTTAGATTGTTTTGACACCCTGAGGGTCATTTTAAATATCTAAGACAAAAAAAATTTTTTTTTTATAAAATCGTACCTAGAGCTAAATTTCTTTTTTTTTTTCAAAAATCTTTTAAGGACGTCTCTGCCACAGGGGCATCCAGGTAGGCAGTGGGCCAGGCGTGTTTGGACAGATACCATGGACTTAAGTCCCTGCTTAATCCAAATAAACACTGGGGATGACTGCGATCCCATCCTCGCTTAGACCTGCTCCAGGCCCAAATGGGCCCCAGGAAAGTGCTGGGACTAGCCTAAGCTCAAACGGATAAGAACAAGGATCAGCACCCTGGTCAACCTGGCCCCAAGCAACTACTCCAACCATTAGGCTGTTAGACATTTCAATTCTGGAATGCTATTCTGGGGATGTCTATATAGATGCCCATATCATCCACGTCGTCCTTTGAGAAATCGTGCATGAACTAGGATGTACCTAGTATTTGTAGTCTAACCACTGTCTTATGAGATTGTTATTTTCCTGTATTTTCGTAACACTTTTAGGCAATTCTTAAACCCCTACGAGGATCTTACAGGCCTGCTGCGCATGACTCTTTGTGAACTTGCAAGGCACAACAGTGGTTGCAGACTTTGCACCTAGTTATATGTTCCCTGCAGACGCAAACTGGGAGCAAACCCTTAATACAGAAGGCCAGTATTCCATAGATGACCGGCGACTTCCATTCAAATACCGGTCATGTTTAATCCTGCTAAAAGCTTATGAAGTCCAGAACCCAAAAGGAAAGACATGAATACCAATAAGATTTAGCTATACTCCTGGAACATCATGCTATGAGGTAGAGCCTTACTCAGTGAAACAAAGATTTTTTTTTATTTTTTTTTAAGCCAAATTGTTGTTCCCGAGTCTCCAGCCTCAAAGGCTCTGCGCTCGTCTCCTGCTGCTGCCAGCAATACGCTGGAGGCCTTATGAGCCAAAGATCCGTAGAAAAAAAACCAAATCTCCTGAATCTCCTGTCTCATAGAAGTAGAAGCTCGTGCACGGCCCCTATGGACCCCGTTGTCAGAGGCTGCGCCCTTGCGGATGCCACCGACCCGCCCTGCGGTCTCGACAGCATTAGCAATGAGCTCCATAATAGATGAAGCCGCAGTGCAGTACCTGCAGACTCCAGCGTCCACAACTGCGCCTCTGCGAGTGCCACCCAGCCGCCACTGTGGCCTAGAAGGCATTAGCTATCACCAACAATTGCTTGTCAGAAAAAGATTCAAGTTTAAAAATTAAAAAAAAAAAAAAAAAAAAAAAAAAAGTAGAAGATAATTTTATCTCCTCTAAGGGCACATGAGACAAAAGAAAGAAACACCAAAGGATCCAGAACTGACCTACATTAAATCAAATTTAAACCTAAATCAAAATCAGCAACAAGACAAGAGAAACCAAAAATATCTACTTAACATACAAATTTGCCTAATGCTCTACAGAAATTAGCCTTCCTCACTTGACAGGCTGGAATTGTTAGAGAGATAGAAAAAACAAGTGGAACTAGGCCATATATCGGGCAAGCAGCTTTATTAGGGGCCCCGACTTGGCCAGGTTTTGGCTAGTTAGCCTTTGTCAGGGGCCCATGACAAACAAAAACCACATAGTAATACAAATAAAAAAAAAAAACATTAAAAAAAAATATATATTTTACATAAAAACACACACACACTAAACAATACTATTCTTAAATACATCATCTGAAAGGGGGAGGGGGAAGAAAGGAAAGAGTCTGACATACTGCCATATAACATAATATTAAAAAAAAATTATACCATGTATATTAAATAAGATCTTTTCAAAATATGGGTTATCAATAAACTTAAGGACTACAAACATTTTGTAAGCAAGCTAAAAGATTACAAGTTATCATCGTGGTATCTACATGAATGTGTAAAAGGTGAATACAAAACGGGGAGATGGTGACCATTAGATAGCGTCATAAATTAAAAAATAAAAAAATATTAAAAAAAAAAAACAGCTAAATTATAAATAGCAGAAGAAAACTAAGGAGAGAACCAAAACATATTGAATAAATGCATAAGGCATCAAAAACAGCATAAGGTGTGCTTTAAAAAAAATAACACATTAAAAAGCTGTCAGTTCACGCTATTATGACTGAAAAAGAGGAGAAAGTAGACACCAACTTAAATAGTTTAATATACTGTATGTATCAAAAATGGGTCAGATACTTGTAACAAAAAAAGCATTAATTGCTTAGAATGGGGGAAGACCATGAGAATAGCGGCCAGCATACCTTCAGTCTTGTCATTCAAAACCACATTGAAATAAAAGGTAAAAAATTAGACTGCTGTACTCTGTAGCTATTTGAATACATTCTTCCCGCCAAACACAAAAGGAATTATTCAAATTAATGTTTTAGAGAGTAAAGTTTACTCACAGTGTACAATTGTGACAGAAATTTGAGGGACATTCTAGTATCATCTGCTTTACCAGGGGTTCAGACACCTTTATCTTTACCTTTTGGTCATTATAAAATGTGGAAAATGTACAAAGACCTTCCCTTTCCTGAGTTTATCTCAGTTCATAGTCAGGAGCAACAGCTTTTCGAATGGTCTACTGGCTATGAGTTTTTCGGTAGCTAGGATTCCTTCAGCTAACGCCATGAGAGTTACTGCATAAGGCGCATATTCAGCATCTTTTCCATAATGATTCAAGCCTGTCAAGTGAGGAAGGCTAACTTCTGTAGAGCATTAGGCAAATATGCATATGTTAAATAGATCTTTTTGGTTTCTCGTGTGTTGTTGCTGCCCGATACTGATATGCTTTAACTGAGATATAATTTGGAATAAGCACGAGAGTGGCTATGACTGTGCCTAACGGTTTATTCAGTGCATATGTTATGATGGGAGTATCTTTCTGTCTCGGGCTATGCGCTGTCGATCTGACCAGTGTGAATAATGCATGGGCCTTTGCACACTCAGCACAAGGTATTTTTTCATCTTTTTATACCCATAGCAATTGGCTAGGGATATGGGGTCACATTGGCATCATATGTCTTTTTGCACTTTTCTTTTCTTTTGTTCTGTGTGTTTGTTTGATTTAAAATAGAGGTCTGTAGTTAGTTTCCTTGACTTGGCCTATTTGTAGTTTGAATGGAGTATGAAGAGAGTTTCAATGTGATATTTAAAAGTTTGGATGGTGATTTATATTCTATTTATTAGAGTGTCTAGGGTGGCGAACATTAATTGTTGTCCTACTCCCTGGGGAAGCGAGAAACGAAACACTAATAGGCTCATTCCGTGGCACGAATAGCAGGGATGGATGTACAATACATGAATATGTAAAAAGTGAATATAAAACAGGGAGATGGTGACCATTAGTAGATAGCACCATAAATGAAAAAAATAAAACAGGGAAGTTAGATGGGGGCACGAAAGAGACATATCGGGGTGGCGCTAGGGCAGACGGTTTATGGACATTGGCCCTGGGCATACAGGGCCAATTCCAATGTCAGCCCTGTACATCTGTGGCCAACGATTTGGTTGGAGAACTTATTCCACCTCTGAGGTGGAATAAGTTCCCCGATGTGGGAGGAATGGCAGGCCTAGTGCTGGGAAGAGGCGGCAGAGGGTATTCTCCGCAGTCCACCCTGACCCTGGCCGGCTAGATCAGGGCTGTGGGGAAAGCACTTTGGGAGCCGGCAGCCAGGGATCGCGGCTTTTCAATAGAGCCACATGCCATGGCACCACAGCTCCATTGAAAAGTCCTGACTGAGTTAGTTGGGCAAGGCCTGTATGTGCAGGCCAGGCAGAATCAGGATCCCGGCCTGCACGTACAGGCCTGTTTGAGATTCTGATCATGCAGGGCTAGATGTGCCCCGCGGAATCAGAATCGCGACTCCCTCTGTGCGTTCAATTCCGACTGAGTGCTCAGAGAGCCTGGACGTCGGGAATGGAATCAGGCTCTAAGCATTGGAGAGGAGACACTTTTTTAAATGATATGCCAAGCTAAGTACAATTCGTCTGCCATATATTTTCTATTTAAATGTTGCTGTTGAATACATATCCATAGAAAAGGGTGTTTGTTTGTTTTTTTTAATGACCAATGATGCAGTGATTGGAATATCTGTGTTTGGCTTATTTCATTAACTAAAGCCATCTTTGGTGTTGGCTCCTGTATAACACTGAGTTTCCCCCCCCCCCCTTCTTTTAATAAAATACACCCTTTGATTTTTGTGGAATGTTTTGAAGATCTCTTTCCTTTTTTATATATTTATTGCGCTTGGGATAAGAGCTGGTTTTTGTGATAGTAACGTCTATAAGCTACAAGCTCTTTGAGGTTAGATTTTCTAAGCGGTTTCTACCTGCTTGTTCGCCAGCTGCCTACCCATTTTTCAGTTCCCATTCTCTATCAGTCACTTGCCCCCCCCCCCCCACCATATTTTTCTCAGGCCCAGCATTAGACCCCTCTCCTACCTCCATCCCTTAGCATTTACCCTATCCCCAGCACCCATATTAGTTCCTTCTTCCATCCCCATTATCTGCCAGTGTGCCCCTGCTGCCAACCCCAGCCTCATGTCAACCCCTAGCCCCCATCTCCCAGACCCTGCATTAGCCCTCAACTCCCTTCTCTCATTCTCAGCATCAGACCCTATCACAATCCTTTAGCATTTGCCCTCTTCTCCCATCCCCAGGCCCCTTCTCAAAGCCCCAGCCCCTGCATTTGCCCCCCCAGTCTTCTTCTCCCAGTCCCAAACCCCTTATCTACCCTCTTATGCCATCCCTAGCCTCCATTCCCAGCATCAAACCAGTCTCCTATCCCCAGCATCAGCCCCCTTCTCCTACTTTGTATCTTTAAATGCTCTGCAAAGAGGCAGGAACTTTTTTTTTAATCCAGATGCTTTGCCTGTTCTCTGCCGGCTCTGGCTCCCAGCACCATGCAGAAGTTGAAATCAAAGAGCAATTACTTCCTGTATCACACAAGAAACAGGAAGTAGTTGCTCTCAAATTTGACAGCCAGAGTTGGCAGAGAACAGGCAAAGCATCTGGAGTGAAAAAAAAAAACAAGTACCTGCTGCTCTGCAGGGCATTTAGAGGGATGGGCTGGGTAGGAGAAAGGGGCTGATGCTGAGAAATGTTGATGGGGACAGGGCCATAAGCCAGGTGACTCCTCCCACCCCCCATTCTGATGCCTATGGGAGCTGATGTTCAGAAAAGGTAAGCGCTGGAGGTTGAGAGAAGGGGGCTAGCAACAGACTAAGTAGGGAGATGATCTGGTGAGAGAATTAGGTGGAGAGTTGGTAGGTGAGTGAAAGGTTAAAAGAAAGCGACTGGAGGGTGAAATTTAATTTATAAAAAGAGGTAACAGAGAAAGATATGAAAAAAAAGCTGAAAAAGAAAGATCATTGTCAGAGACAGATATAGCGGAGAAATAGAAGACGAGAAATTTAAATTGTTTTTTTTTTTTTAAAAAGGACAGAGAACCTTAGAGTTAATAAAAGGCAGAGGAAAGCAGAAAAAGAGAGACTAGGGTGGGGTGATAAGAGACAAATCTGAATGAAACCTACATGAGGCAGGGAAGGACAGGGAGAGAAACATGAGATGTAAGGGGGCTAGTGAAGAGGAACAGAGATGAAGACTTGCATCGGATGAGGGTGGGGGTCATGGGAGAAAAGCTACATGGAATTGTAGGGCAACCAAGAGGAGAGACCTATGGGGGTAGAGAAAGGGAGACTGTACATGGGTGATGAGATAAGGTTGCAAGATGGTTCTGGCTCATTGGTGATAGACTGAAACAATCCTGGTTTTACTTCCAGGGATGGCTCAGCTTGTCTCAGATGACCTGTAGCTATCTATCTATAACTGTGTGCCCCAACCTGCAAGGTTTTCTTGGAGGATGGGGCAGACAGCGCCAGTCCTGGGCAGCAGCACGTCTGCTTATGAGAAATGGGATCCCTACAGACAGGCAGACAGTGTCAATCTTGCAGCACTTGGGGGGGGGGGGGGGAGGGGTGAAGGGAAAGGTCTAGGAAGGAAACAGGCTTGGGGGTTGAAGGACAGCAAGAGAGGGACTGGATTGGGGGGAAGGGAAGAGTGCAAGAGGTTGGAGGGTAACGAGATAATGCATAGGAATTAAAAGGTACACCACACACGTGTAGCTTAAAGGGTCAGTGGGGATGGTGGGAGAGGAAGAAAGAGGAGTGGGGCTGCTGCCTTCTGTTGGCACTGTGCAGTGGCCCACTAAGAGCCTGATTAATTAAGCTTTTTCCCATAGAAAATGGGAAAAAAACAGTAAATCAGGCACTAAAACCTAAAAACGTAAATGGGAGACTCCTTTTTTTGGGGGGCAGGGGCATGCACTGTGACCTCGATTTTAGCAGCCAGCTCCTAGATTCCAAGAAAATTTGTCAAGGACTGATCTACATGTGAACGTGCACATCTGCTTGTGCTCTATCCCTGTGCACCCCTACTGGCAAATACACACCATCATATACAAAGTGCATACCTTCTACATCATTTGGAAATTTATAAGAGGTTTATACAGTAATTTCTGCACATAAATGGCCTATCTCCAGTGAGTCTACCTAAGAAGTGAAGGACAGGATGGAATCGGGAAATAGAGAAGCAACTTGGTATGGGTTGATGAATCAGGAGAGAAGACCTAGGTCGGCAGAAGAAGAGAGCGGGTGAGCACAGGGAAGGAGCTCGACTTGGTGAGGGATGGCAGGAAGCAGATGAGGGCTTGGAAGAGGGAAGAAAAGGAAGACTAGGGAGTGGATGAAGAGGAAAGGGGAGAATGGAAGACCGAGGAAGGAGTAAATGGTGAGGAGAGGAGAAAGATAAAAAGAAAGTAAGAACAGATCAAAGTCAGAGAGAGAGGTAGGAAAGAAAATTAAGCAAACCAGAGAAAGAAGCTGCAGAAAATGGAAAGACCTTGAAAAGAGAAGGCTGCGGCACTGAAAGCAGAAAAAGAAAGATCACCAATTGGGCTAATGCAGAAAACTAGTGCAGCCTTTAAGCACAGATAGCACCACTTTAAGCATAATTACTGCCACAACCAAATGCAGAAAAAGATATGGGCACAAGCTTATCAGCAAAGGAAAAACTAGCGCACAATTAATGCCAAGAGTATTTAAATTACAGGCAATGAGCTGGCCGTAATAAAATGGTATGCTATTACTGCCTGCACCTGATGCAGAGAAACGTGTAGAGGATTTCACAGCCAGTCTTTAGCACCAATATCTCTACGCCTAGTCTTGAGGTGGCTTAAATATCTAGCATGTGCCCCCGACAGTATTTTGAAGGCATCTAGTGCTTTCCCCAATGCCTGGATCATCTGAGGGGAAATGTCAAAATTCCCCTCAGATGATCCAGGCCAGCTCCCAATGCCATCAAAATACTGTCCAGGCTCATATGCAAATTAGCGACACGGTGCCTGTTTCTCTGGAAGAGCATGCCAAACTTGCACCGACTTCTGTGTGCATGTGTTTGGCTTGCTTTCCTAGTTTAATGCTACCATTTGCACACAGTTTAATGTGTAACTAAATTGCATATGAGCCCTGTCCTGCATGGAGGCGCTATCGGTGTGCTGCAAATAAGTATAAAAAGTTGATAGCTGGCACTGAAGTCACATGCTTTCTACATTGGCCTGAATGTGATTTAGAAATATGAAATGCCCAGGCAACAAAGGTAGAAAAAAAAAGGGATTTAAAATTTGCTAATTAGAATGGGTCATCTTTGGAAATATGCATCTGATGTCTGTATTTTGCACAGGAGGAAAGAAAATGCACTTCTCTTTTTTTTTTTTTTTTGTAATACTATATTTATTAAACATCAAATACAACTGTCAGGACGCCGTGGGTACACTGACACAGCGCCTCAAATCGTAAAGGCAGAACAAAAATAATTTTTAAAATTTTACATAACTAATCCTCCCACTTCCAGTCCCCCCTCCAACCCCATTAGCCATGACAGAGACTTGCACTCGCATCAATAGGTGCATACAGCCCAATGCATTCCTACTCCACTCAGCGCTAAGCAACTCCATCCCAAGACTGTCTGAAAGAGCTCCTCATAACTGCCTACTCACCCCCCTCCTCAGGCCCCTAAAGGGTCAACAGTTCATTATGGATCCTGGATGTTAACGTGTCTATATATACTCCCCAAAGTGCCAGGAAGGTCTTGCCCCCTTTTCATATCCCCTTGGGAAGTCAAACGCTCCATAAGTATTAATTGATGAAAATAATTCCACCACTCCTCAGTAGCGGTTGCTTCCCAACCACACAGGCCTTACACACTGGCAGCCATGCCCACCACCCCTTGGGAATGGAGGAGGAAAGTCAGTCAAAAACGATGGTCACTGGTCCACTCCACCCTCTATCCAAGCAAGGAGCTCAGGTAACCCTGGATCCATCACCAGTATCTAGGGACCTCCCCATACAACCATGACATATGGCCTAGGACTACTAAAGGAGCATTACAGCGGAGGGGTGATGCCCTTGGGATAAAACCGCTGCACAGGGCTCACACCAGAGAGAATTGGGTACAGCAAACTGCTTGAAACTGCAGGTCCCATAACCGAGCAGAGTACAATAGGCCCAGGATGCAGGAGGTCCCAGGAGCAACAGCCGCACCCAGCTCTGCTGTCCACAGTTTCTCCAAGATAGAGTAGTTTTGAGGAGGGAACCACCTCACCAACTGACATGAGTATTGTGATATGGACAAGATTCTACTCAAAGAATTGTTAAGTCCACTCAGAGGCCCCGGCTGTTAATGACTGCCGCAGAAGGGACCCAACATAATGTTGCAATTGGAAGTACGGAAGAGCTGGGTGCCCCTCAAGGCAAACTCTTCCCAATGAACCTGAAACAGCTTGATAGAACCGTCTGTTCTTTTTCCGATAAAAATCCAGGCTTTGCATGTAGTGCAGTAAGGTTTCTATTTCTAAATTGTGGTTCCTTATATATTTGGTGACAGAGTTACCAACTGCCTCCAAATTTTCAGGATAAACTGATCCATCCCTGGGTTTATCCCAGTGCATGTATAGCACAGTTACTTACCTGTAACAGGTGATCTCTGGGAACAGCAGGAATAAGTCTTCACATATGGGTTTCGTCGGTACCGACGGAGCCTGCACGGGAACGCTCCCCAGCGTCCAAAAGGAAAGCTTTTGGGAGCATCCCACAGCGCCTGCGCGCTGCCTTCCCGCCTTTCCTAACCACCTCTCTCCAGTTCGAGTTTTAAAGCCGAGACAAAGAGAGAGTGAGGAAAGGAAAGATAGAGAGATACAACTCCTAGGGGAGGTGGGTGGGTTGTGAAGACTTATTCCTGCTGTTCCCAGAGATCACCTGTTACAGGTAAGTAACTGTGCTATCTCCAGGAACAAGCAGGAATGAGTCTTCACATATGGGGACTCCCCAGCTAGAGATGCCTGGGAGATTACCCAGGTTGTGAGTCCCTGGGAAGGGCTCTACCTCCACCCATGAATCTCAGGCATCCAGCCAGGGATGGAGGGTAGGAGTTGATTAGGTATGGAACAGGTGTTTGAGAACAGCCTGACCAAACAAGGCATCCCGGAGGGAGTCCTTGTCCAAGCAGTAATGGGCTGTGAAGGTATGAACCGAGGCCCAGGTGGCCGCTCGACAGATTTGGTCGATGGACACAGAATGAAGATGAGCCATAGAGGCTGCCATGGCCCTCACATTGTGAGATGTGACATGGCCCTCCAGAGAAAGGTTCTTACTCTGGTAGGCGAAAGAAATACACTGAGCAATCCAATTGGACAGAGTCCTCTTAGAGACTGGAAGTCCTAAATGAGAGGGATCAAAAGCAACAAAGAGTTGAGAGGACTTTCTATGTTGCTGTGTTCTTTGTAAGTAAAAAGCAAGAGCTTTTTTACAATCCAGGGTATGAAGATTCCTCTCTGCACTTGAAGCATGAGGTCCTGGAAAAAAAGACAGGTAAATAAACCTCCTGGTTCAGATGAAAAGGTGAGACCACTTTAGGCATAAAGTGTGGATTAGTCCTGAGGACTACCTTGTTATGATGGAATCTTGTATAAGGAAGATTAGCCACCAAGGCTTGCAGCTCACTGATGCGGCAAGCTGAAGTGACTGCAATGAGAAAAATAACCTTCCAGGAAAGAAATTTCAAGGAGGTAGTGGCTAAGGGTTCAAAGGGTGGCTTCATAAGCTGGCCAAGAACCAGATTCAAGTCCCATGCCACTGGAGGTGGTCTAATGGGAGGTCTAGTCAAAAGAAGGCCTCTCATGAATCTTGCTATAAGAGGATGAGAGGAAATAGGTTGTCCATTGAGAGGCTTAAGGGATGCTGCAATAGCACTCAAATGGACTCTTACTGAATTAGTTTTAAGGCCTGCATGGGATAAATGCAGCAAATACTCCAGCAAAGAATTCAAAAGGTATTGCCAGAGGGTTAAGACCCTTCTCTGCAAACCAAATGGTAAACCTCTTCCATTTAAAAGCATAGGAACGTCTGGGGAAGGCTTTCTGGAAGCATGATGGATATCCTTCACTTGCTGAGAAAGATGCAAATCCTGAAGGTCTAGGCCTTCAGCAACCAGGCCCTGAGGTGAAGAGACTGGGGATTTGGGTGCCACAACGTTCCCTGCTCCTGGGACAGGAGGTCTGGAGCAGATCCAGGGAGGGAGCTTGAGAGAGATGTAGAAGTAGAGGGTACCACACTTGGCGTGGCCAACGTGGTGCTATGAGGATCATAGACCCTCTGTCTCTCTGAAGCTTGAACAGTGTCTTGGGAATTAGGGGAATGGGTGGGAAGGCATAGAGGAAGTCTTGCCCCCAATGAAGGAGGAAGGCATCCCTGGTCTGAACTCCTTGACTTGGAATCCTGGAACAGAACCGGGGAAGTTTGGCATTCCACGGACTTGCAAACAGGCCTATGTCTGGGGTTCCCCAAATTTGAAAGATCCTGGCTATCTGGTCCCTATGGAGAGACCATTCGTGTGGAAGCAGAACTCGACTGAGTCTGTCTGCCCAAGAGTTTTGAACCCCTGGAAGATACACAGCCATGAGATGAATGTGATGCTCTCTGGCGAAGGCCCACAATCTCAGAGCTTTGTTGCAAAGCGACAGAGATTGTTACCATTGTTACTTAGAGCAACCGCCGTGGTTTCGGACGGCGGTTGCTCTAAGTAGCAATGTTTTTTTTAGACTTTTCTGCATAAGCGTGGTGTAATACTTTTTAGAACCCACAACAGAGTTTCTGTGCCTGGCTAGCCCCTGACGAAGGGTGACGAAACAAGGCCTGTGTCGGGCGGCCTAAGGTTTAATAAAAGGACTCTGTCTTTCCATCTACTCACGCCTCAGATTGGTTTGTTCCAGGGCCAGAGTTGGCCACCCCTGTTGTATAGGTTTGGGATGCATTTTTGTGTTTATTACCTCCAAAGTATCTGATAATGGAGTTTGCGTTTGTTATTGAGGTGACTCCAGAATGTATATATTATGTACATTGAATGTTATGTGTGAAAGCATAATTGTTTATGCCAGAGCTGCCTCTGGCAGTAATTGTGGGGGGTGGGAAAGCGTAGTTACTCACCTGTACAGGTGTTCTCCGGGGACAGCAGGATTCAGTCCTCACATATGGGCGACTTCAATGGAGCAAATCCTCAGCTTTCAAAGAAAGCTTTTAGGAGTTGCTACCACGCATGCATGGTCCACTTCCCACCCAAAGGAGCCATCGTGCTCAGTCAAATGACATAGGTAAAGACGGCAAAAAAAACAAACACACTGAAGATAGGAGGACTGCAACTCCAAGCGGAGGAGGGAGGGTTGCGAGGACCGATTCCTGCTGTCCCTGGAGAACACCTGTTACAGGTGAGTAACTATACTTTCTCCAGGAACAAGCAGGAAGTCAGTCCTCACATATGGGACTCCCCAGCTACAGGCTACCATTAACCTATAGCCCAAAAAGGCTCCCTCATCGAGAGCCACAAACAGCTGCAATGAAATCCTCCGCGTCCAAGGAATTAGCACTCCGGTAACCTGAACACAGAAGGGTCAGAGTTGCCTAGACCTCAAAAAGGTTATGGAGTACAGCCTGGCTGAAGGCACTGTCCCATTGGAACTCCCTATCCAGGCAGTAATGGGCTGCGAAGACCAGATGGTGGCCCAGCAGATGTCTACCAGAGGAACAGAGCGCAGATGAACCACAGATGCTGCCACGGCCCTGACCTTGTGAGCCATGACACAGCCCGCCAATGGAAGTTTTGCTTCCTCATAGGCCCCTGGCAATACAGTCCGCCACCAACATGGACAGCACATGCTTGGTCACTGCCTCCAACTTACTGGGGTTGTAGGAAGCGAAAAGATGGAGAGGCTTTCTGGTGGCCTTAATACATTGAATGTAGAAGGATAAACCCCTCTTACAGTCCAGGGTATGGAGGACCGCCTCTGCCCGACCGGCGTGTCATCTGGGAAAGAAGGTAGGGAGGGCCACCTCCTGGTTGAGGTGGAATGAGGACACCACCTTCGGAAGGAACTTGGGGTGTGTGCAAGGCAATACCCTATTCTTGTAGAACCTGGTATAAGGCCTCTCTGCCACGAGGGCCTGAAGTTCACTCACCCTTCGGGTGGAAGCGAGTGTGACAAGGAAAACCATCTTCCAGGAGAGATATCGGAGATGACACGTAGCCATCGGTTCGAAAGACGGCAGGGTGAGCCGTCCCAACACTACAATGAGATCCCATTTGGTTGCCGGGGGGTGGGGGGACACGACCGGGCCCTTAAGCAACCAGGACACCGTTGGGTGAGCCGAGAGGGACTTCCCATCCACCTGATGGTGGTTCGCCACTAGGGCACTGAGATGCACCCTGACAGAGTTGGTGCTGGAGAGGTGGAGAAGGTATTGCAACACCATAACCACTGGGCAAGAAAAGAGGTTGACCCCCTGTACCACACTCCAAAGCACAAACCTGTGCCACTTAAAGGCGTAAGCCCATCTAGTAAATGATCTGCACGAGGCCAGCAGAACATCCTCCACGTCCTTCGGATGTAGGAGCGGAGCTAGTGACACCCTCTCAGCAGCCACGCTGTCATCAAAAGGGAGCTGGGGTTGGGGTGCAGAAGAGAGCCCCCCCTCCTGGGAAAGGAGCTGCAGAGCTGTCCCCAGGGGGATGGGGTCTCCACTGCTAACTGCAGGAGGAGAAGTGGGAACCATGGCAGCCAAGGCCACCGTGGCGCTATCAGAATGACAAGCTCTGTCGAAGAATCTTGAACAGGGTCTTGGCGATCAGAGGTGTCGGGACATGCATACAGAAGACCCACCGACCATGAAATTAGAAAAGCATCAGCGGCAACCCAGGCAGGGTGTGGCTGCCTGGAGCAGAAGCGGAGTAACTGGTGATTGTCCGGTCTGGCAGACAGGTCCATCACTGGTTCCTCCCCCCAGATCTGGAAAAGCCTGCAGACCACCCCTGGGTCCAGCTGCCACTCGTGCCGCTGGAGCAGCCTGCCAAGTCTGTCAGCCAGCCAGTTGTCCTGGCCCAGCAGGTACACTGCCCTGAGAATGCCCTGTCGGACTGCGAACGAGCACAAGTCCAAGACTTCACGACAGAGGGCGCGGGACCCTGTGCTCCCTTGTTTGTTCATATAGAACATGGTGACCTGGTTGTCAGTCTGGACCAGGACAGACCTGTGGCTCAGGGAACGCCGGAACGCCTTTAGGCTGAGATGGATTGCCCACAGTTCCAACAGGTTGATCTGTTGAGCACTCTCATCTGGGGACCAAATGCCCTGGGTGCGGTACCCCTGGCTCCACAACCCAGCAGGGAGGTATCTGTGGCAAAGACCCTCGAGTGGCGAGGGGCCTGAAAAGGCATCCCTGCTTCCAAGTGGTGGGGTGAGACACACCAGGTCAGGGACTGCACCAAGTGCCTGGTCACTTTGACTCTGTCCTGGAGATGCCCCGAGGCCTGAGACCACTGGTCCCTGAGGCACCACTGCGCAACTCTCACATGGAGTTGGGCATCTGGCGTGACAGACCGTGGAGGCCATGTGCCCGAGGAGGCACAGCAGGTGTCTTGCTGGCACCAAGGGACAGCACTGTACGTCTTTGACCAGCGCCATGAGCTTGCCTATCCTGTCTGCAGGTAGGAAAGCCTTTGAGTGAAGGATATTGATCCTTGCCCCAATGAATTCCAACTCTTGAGTCAGGCGAAGACTGGACTTGGGATAGTTGATAACGAAACCCAAGTGCTGAAGGACCTGGATAGTGCATGCCGTGGCCTGCTGCGCCTCGGGGGCCGTGGTGCCCCTGATGAGCCAGTCGTCGAGATGGGGAAAGAAAAAGATCCCCTGAAGCCCGAGACAGGCGGCGACCACCGCTAGGCACTTTGTGAATACCCTGGGGGCTGAGGCGAGGCCAAAGGGAAGCACCCTGTATTGAAAATTATGGCCCCCCGCCGCAAATTGTAGGTATTGCCTGTGGTTCGGGTGGATTAGAATGTGTGTATAAGCATCCTTTAAGTCTAAGGAGCATAGCCAGTCTTGCTGGCGGAGGTAAGGCAGCAATGTTCCAAGGGAGAGCATCTTGAACTTCTCCCTCACCAGGAATCTGTTGAGGTTGCACAGGTCGAGGATAGGCCTTAGGCCCCCTGTACTCTTTGGCACAAGGAAGTACCTGGAGTAGAACCCCTTGCCCTTGAAATGGTGGGGCACTGGTTTCAACGCTCGGTCCTCAAGAAGACCTGCCAACTCCTTCAAAAGAATGTCCCGGTGAAGGGGAGGCCGGAAGGGCTCTCTGGGGAAATAATGCGGAGGCACTTCGGCTAAGCAAAGGAGGTAACCCTCCTTGATCACTTCTAATGCCCATGGAGTGGTGGTGAGAGCTCCCCACCTGTGGGCGTACAGGATGAGCCGACCTCCAGTGTGCTGCCTAGCGCCGGTTAGGAGGGGCCATGCTGCAGGAGTCAAAAGCTTCCTCCAGGCTGGGCTGGAGCCTGAGGCTTAGGAGTCTTCTGCTTACGCGGGCCATGCCCCTGTCCGTTGGCCTGCTGCCCCTGCTGGGGAGCCGGGGAGGCCTGGTAAGGGGGGTAGTTTTGGTAAGCTGTGGACTTCCTTGGGTAAAAGGGCTTTTTACCCAAGCCCTTCTTTCGGGAAGGGGCAGAGGTCTTCTTAGAGAGCCTAGTCCTAGTCATGAACTCTGTCTCCAATTTGGCGGCCTTGTCGGTCATGGGTTTGCCAAAGAGGTTCTCCCCCCCCAGCATGGGACATTGACCAACTTGTCTTGCACCCATTGTTCGAGGTCCAACGACTGTAGCCAGGCTTGGCGGTGTGCACTGATGCCCACCAACTTGAACCCGTCGTAGGCCACTCGAGACATGAACTTAGAGCATTCACAGACGGCTTTGGATAGGCCCCCTGAAGCACTGCAGTCTCCTCTGAGAGACCAGCTGAGAACCCGGTGATCTCCTTCACCAAGTCTCTCAGGTACATGCCCATGTACAGTTGATAGGCCTGGATCCGACAATTCAGCATTGCACCCTGGGAAAAGTTTCCTGCCGAGGGCATCCAAGATACGGGCCTCCCTGCTGGGTGGCACTGAGGAGTGCGTCTTCTAACTTTTCAGTCGACGCATGGCTGACTCCACCACCATGGCGTTGTGCCTTCTGAAACCCAGGGCTTCGGCGGACCCAATACATTGAGTTGAGCCGCTTGCTGATTACCGGCGTTGATACCGGCATCTCCCACATGCAGAGCATAAGGTGTTCCAGGATAGGAGGAATGGGCACTGTGAGGGTCTTCCAAGGGGGAGCCTTGTACTGGAGGATCTCAAGTTAGTCTGCTCGAGGGTCCTCCTTGGTCTCCTTAGGGAAAGGCAAAGCCTTGGACATCTCTCGAAAGAAGTCCTGAAACCCCATGTCCTCTGGAGGGGACCTTCTCCGAGGCTCCGATATCGGGGAATCAGACGGGACATCTTGGTGATGGCAGGTGTCTGGTGACTCCTCGTCCTGGGACTCCCAAGCGGAGGCCTCAGAGGAAGACTGGTGTCACTCCTCAGGCCCCGGCACAAGCCGCCCCAATGCTCGCTGGCGACGACCTTGGTCCTGATGAACGGGAGGCTGAGTGTGACCTCAGCTGAGGATCGGCTCGGCCTCCGGGGTCGACTTTGACATTGAACACCCGGTGGTCGGGGCAGAGGAACTGGACGAGCTGGATACCAATGCCCACTGCTGCTTCAGGAAGGCAGTAATCCTGCGCTCCAAGGACGCCATCCTGGACATCAGTTCCAGAGGCTCCGCAGCCTTTGGCTCGGGCACCGACGCGCTTGGGCCTGAAGCCAGTTCCTCTGGAGGGGAGTCCTCGACTATGATAGGATGTACCTGCCAGGGCCAGTCCGCGACTGGGTCCTTTTGGGGAACCTTGGCTGGGTACTTCAGGCCAGCGCTCAGGGCTCTGCGACCCACCCGCAAGGGACCTGGCCGTTCCGAACCATCCAGAGATGCCACCTTCTAGGATTTCTTCCTTCTTTTTGGTTCCCTCAAGGGAGGCCCACCTCTCCGAGGCCCCTCAACGATGCTCAGGTTCAGCGTGCTCCTCCCAAGGCATGGAAGCCTCAGACGAGGTCCTGGCTCTCAGAGGCATGGGGGAAATCAGGAAAAATGTTTTCATGCTACTGCTGGCGGCTTCTCAAGGCCTTCGAGGACATCTTTTTGCAGAGGCCGCAGACCGCCTGGTCGTTGTCTGGGCCGAGGCACCAGAGGCAGCAGTCATGCGTATCAGTGAGGGACATAATCTTCCCGCACCAATCGCACTTTTTGAACCCACTGGTAAGTCATGGGGGAAAAAGTACCCCAGCACGGTCAAAGACCCTACAGGCTGCCAGCAAGGAAACAAGGGCGGAGATGCCTAAAAGAGAAAAAAACAAAAAAGAGGGGGGCCAGCCCGATACCAAAGTACCGGTGCTTGACCAGAAAAAACAGCCAAAAGGCAAAGAAAAGAAAATTCAACTTTTTCTGGGACAGGGACAGACATCTGATAGGCTCCACGAAAAAAAGAAGACTGAGCAAGATGGCTCCTTTGGGCAGGAAGGGGACCACACATACGTGGTAGCAACTCCCAAAAGCTTTCTTTGAAAGATGGGGGATTTGCTCCGCGCAGGCTCTGTCGGCGTCACCCATATGTGAGGAATGACTTTCTGCTTGTTCCCGGAGAAGAGGAAGGTACACAAATGCAAGACTAAAAGTTTACCTAGGATGTCTAATATACCTGCACCGGCCCTAGATCACCTACTAAATTTGTAATAATCCTCAACTCTGGGGACTGTGAAGGCCACATCAAAACCTTAATTTCTTTCCTGTAAGAACTTCATGTTTGATTTTAAAGTATGTTTCAGACCAGTATCTTACTGAAATGTCCAACCTCTTCCCAGCTTCAATTTCTTGATATTGTGGGATGTTTGTTTCCAGGATGTTTTCTTTAGTTGAATCCATGCTTCCTTTCACCTACACAATCATTCCTGTGCCAAACAACCCCAAAGCAGAACAGATCCACCCCTGTGCTTAAAAGGCTAGCAAGGTATTCTTCAAATACTTTACCCTTTTTTTTCTCCAAATGTATCGTGTAGGGTTGTGGCCAATAGTTTAGTTTTTGTTTCATCAGTCCTAAACGCTTTCCTCCAAAAAAATGGAAGACTTAACATTTTCCTTTATATGCTTTATAGACAATGACTTGTGATGAGTTTGTAGAAAGGGTATCTCTGACAACATTTCTATGCAGAGAAGCCAAAAGGGAGGAGCTACCTGCAATGGCAGAGTCCAGGTGAGCTCTCTCGGCGTTTGCTGCTAGTATGGGCAAGAGGAAGCGAAAGGCAGCTTCTAAACCAGTAGTTGTTGCCAGCATCAGCTCTCCTCAGCCATTGCCTCTTCAGCTGATGCTGGATTCTTTTCTTGCACATTTGAGCATGCATATTAACACTGATGTGGGCCCAGCAGTCTTGACGCCAAAGTTGGATGAGACAACATCGAGTGTGGGTAAAGTTACATCTTTCTCCCCGGAGCTACAGATTGCCCTGATATCACCAGTTGCCATAGTAGCAAAGTGTCTGGGGCTTCCTGCAACACCAGTGTGTGTTCTGGGGGAGCCTTTGGGAGACAGGCAGTCCTCCGTCAAGATCACAGAAGCTGTACCACACAATGGGGGTCAACAAACAGCAGCTGTGGAAGAGGTTCAGAGTGGCAGAGCCCTTGTTGTGGGCTACGGAGGCTCTGAATAGATGCCTTCTGATTTACCTGCTAATGCTGCTGGTGGCACCTCGAGTTCCTTTTTTGCCTCCTCTGGATTGTTTGCCTAGACCAGAAAAAAAATAAAATTAAAAAAAAAAAAAAGTCTCTAGATGCAATTTCCCATCTTGGTGAGACTTTGGTTCTTCAGGTCCAAGGTTTAGAGGCTCAAGTTCAAGGTAATGCTCTATTTTAAAAAACACTAAAGAATTGCCTGTGGTTCAAAATGTGGTTTCTGTGTTGGAAATTAAGACGGAAGCTATGGGGATTTTCACAGATGGCATTCTGAAAGATTTACCAGTGGTTCATTATAAATTGGAGAATGTCACCAGATTATTAAACCTAAGGTTATTGAACTTTCCAGAGGCCTCCTTAATTTCACCAAGAAATATGTTTAAGAACTATCTAATGAATGTCCTTGGAGTTCCTATGAAATCACATCCCCCGTTAACACAGGTATATCATCATACCTTTCGTAAGTAGTCTCCAAGAATTTCTCAAGGGGCACCCGACCAACAGATGGATATCTTGGATGCTTCAGCTCTCTTAGAAAGCTCTGACCATCACCAGATTGTCCCTGCTCCATTATTAGTCACCTTTGCCTTGTCCACTGACCGGGAATGGACATTGAAAACGTACTTTAAAAGGCATAGTTACTCATCTATAACAGCTGATCTCTAGACACAGCAGGAATCAGTCTTCACATGTGTGACATCCACTGACAGGGCCCGCGCAGGACCACTCCCCAGCATCCAATAGGAAGCATCCCTCTGCACATATGTTCCTGTCTTCCCAGTGATTCTCCTCAGTGAGGTTCATAGCTGAGAAAAAAAAAAAAAAGGAAAAACTACAACTCCTTGGAGAGGGGTTGTGAAGACTGATTCCTGCTGTTCCCAGATATCAGTTGTTACAGGCGAGTAACTATACTTTCTCCAGGAACAAGCAGGAATGCAGTCTTCACATATGGGACTCTCTAGCTCCAGTCTACCGGAAAACAGCAAAGAGCAGGGCCTGTTAGAACAGAAAAAAAAACAGTTGAACAACATGAGGAGTCCAGGGGATCTGGTAGACTCTGCATCCCCAGCTCACCCCCATCGAGACAGCAGTAGTGGTAGCCTGGATGAACAGAGAGCCGGAGGGAAGGAGGTGTAGCTAAGTCCCAAAGAGGTGCTGGAGTACAGCTTGGCCAAAGTCAGTGTCCTTATCCAGACAGTAATGGGCTGCAAAGATATAAATAGAGGATGATGTGGCAGCACAGCAGATCTCCGCCATGGAAACAGAGCGTAAGTGGGCCATGGATGTTACCTTGGCTCAGACATTATAAGCGGTAACATGATCCTCTAATGTCAGATGCGCCCGAGTGTATGCAAAGAATATACAGCCTGCTATTCAAAGAGAAAGTGTGTGTTTTGTCACAGGGAGACCAAGTTGACTGGTCAAAAGAAACAAATAATTCTGAGGATTTTCGGTGTACCTTGCTTCCGTCAAGGTAATATGCCAATGCTTGTTTGTAAACTAGAGTATGAAGCATTGCCTCAGCCCGAGATGCATGTGGCTTGGGGAAAAAAGGTCAGAAGAATTACCGACTGGTTGAGATGGAAGGGAGATACAACCTTTGGAAGCAAAAAGGATGCGTTCACAAGACCACTCTGGCATGATGAAAACGTGTATAGGGCATATGTGCAACAAACGAGCAGTGCCACCTGGGTACAAACTATATCGTAATGATAGAGCTGATCAAATTGGTGGAGGGGTTGCGCTCTATGTTAGAGAGGGCATTGAGTCAGAAAGGATTAAAGTTTTGCAAGAAACAAAATTTGCTGTAGAATCTCTATGGATTGAAATTCCATGTAAAAAGGGGAAGGCGATGGCAGTGGGGGTGTACTATCGTCCGCCTGGCCAGAATGAACAAATGGATGATGAAATGCTCAAAGAAATCAAGGAAGCTAGCAAATGTTACAGTGCAGTAATAATAATGGGTGATTTCAATTACCCCAGCATCGACTGGGTCAGTGTCACAGCAGGACATGCTAGGGAGATAAAGTTCCTAGATGAAATAAATGACTGCTTCTTGGAGCAGCTGGTTCATGAACCAACCAGAGGGGAAGCCATATTAGACCTAGTCCTTAGTGGAACACCAGATCTAGTGCAAGAGATAAGGGTGTTGGGGCCACTTGGCAATAGTGATCATAGCATGATCGCCTTTGATTTAATTAGTGGAGGAGGGATAGTAAGGAAATCCACAGTACTACCCTTTAACTTTCGAAAGGGAGACTATGATAAAATGAGGAAAAACAGTTAAGAAAAAACTAAAAGGAGCAGTTGCAAAGGTTAAAGACGTACATCAAGCTTGGATGTTGTTGAAAAATACTATCTTGGAAGCCCAGACCAGCTGTATTCCACGCTTTAAGAAAAGTGGAAGGAAGTCCAAAAAACTGCCAGCATGGTTTAAAGGTGAGGTCAGAGAGGCTGTTGTTGCCAAAAAAGCATCTTTCAGGAAATGGGAAAAAAAGAGCCAAATGACGAAACCTGGAAACAGCACTGGCAAGTCCAATGCAAGGCATTGATAAGGCAGGCAAAGAGAATTTGAGAAGAAGCTTGCTGCGGAAGCAAAAACACGAAATAAAGACCTTTTCAAGTACATTCGTAGCAAAAAACCTGTGAGAGAGTCAGTTGGTCCATTAGATGATAAAGGGGTTAAAGGAGCACTAAGAGGCGACAAGGCGATAGCGGAGAGACTGAATGAATTCTTTGCTTCAGTTTTACTGAGGAAGATGTAGGGATGTTACCCATGACTGAAGTGGTATTTAAAGGTGCGGAAGAATTGAAGGAAATATCGATACATCGGGAAGATGTCTTACAACTATTAGATAAACTGAAGAGTAGCACATCACCTGGGCCGGATGGTATACATCCAAGGGTGTTGAAAGAACTGAAATATGAGATTGCAGACCTGCTATTAGTAATCTGTGAACTATCATTAAAATCATCTCTAATACCTGAAGAATGGAGGATCGCCAATGTAACACCAATTTTTAAAAAGGGTTCCAGGGGTGATCCGGGAAACTACAGACCGGTGAGCCTGACGTCAGTACCGGGAAAAATGGTAGAAACCATCATAAAGAATAAAATTACTCAGCATGTAGATAGTCACGACCTAATGAGAGACAGCCAACATGGCTTTAGACAAGGAAGATCGTGTCTTACTAATCTGTTATGTTTTTTTGAAGGAGTGAATAAACAGGTGGACAAAGGTGAGTCGGTTGATATTGTGTATCTGGACTTTCAGAAAGCCTTTGACAAGGTCCCTCATCAGAGACTTTTGGCAAAACTAAAGAGTCATGGGATAGGAGGCAGTGTACTATTGTGGATCAGGAACTGGTTAAAAGATAGAAAGCAGAGGGTAGGGCTAAATGGCCAATTTTCCCAATGGAGAAAGGTGAATAGTGGTGTACCCCAGGGATCTGTGCTGGGTCCGCTGCTTTTTGACATATTCATAAATGACCTGGAAAGTGGAATAACGAGTGAGGTTATCAAATTTGCAGATGACACAAAACTATTTAAAGTTGTTAAAACCCAAGAGGATTGTGAAAAATTGCAAGAGGATCTTGATAAATTGGAAGACTGGGCATCAAAATGGCAGATGAAATTTAATATGGACAAGTGCAAGGTTATGCACCTAGGGAAGAACAACCCAAACTATGGTTACACGATGCAAGGTTCTACATTAGGAACCACCACCCAGGAAAAAGATTTAGGCGTCATTGTGGATACCATGTTAAAACCCTCAGCCCAGTGTGCAGCGGCAGCCAAGAGAGCAAATAGAATGCTAGGTATGATAAGGAAAGGAATGGAAAATAAAATAAAAAGATATTATAATGCCTCTATATCGTTCCATGGTGAGACCGCACCTTGAATATTGTGTGCAATTCTGGTCGCCGTATCTTAAAAAGGATATAGCGATTTTAGAAAAGGTTCAGAGAAGAGCCACCAAAATGGTAAAGGGGATGGAAGGATACTCCTATGAGGAAAGGCTAAAAAGGTTAGGCTCTTTAACCTGGAAAAGACATGGCTGAGGGGAGATATGATAGAAGTCTATAAATTAATGAACGGAGTGGAACGGGTAAACGTAGATCGATTGTTTACGTTATCAGAATATAGAAAGACTAGGGGACATGCAATGAAGCTACAGGGTAAACTATTTAAGACTAATAAAAGAAAATATTTTTTCACTCAACGTGTAATCAAACTCTGGAATTTGTTACCGGAGGATGTAGTAAAGGCTGTTAGTGTAGCTGGGTTTAAAAAAGGTTTGGACAAGTTCCTGGAGGAAAGGTCCATAAACCATTATTAAGAAGTGACCAAAGATATCAATGCTTGACCCAGTACAAGCATTGTGGAACTTGTGTCTCTTGGGGAAACTGCTAGGTACATATGACGTAGATTGGCCACTGTTGGAAACAGAATACTGGGCTTGATGGACCTTGGTCTGACCCAGTATGGCATATCTTATGTTCTTATGTTCTAAAGCATGCAGCTCACTGACCCGGCAAGTGCAACTAGGAAAGAAACCTTCCAAGTAAGAAACTTGAGGGAGGTAGGGTCTAGAGGCTCAAATGGAGGTTTGAGCAACCACCATGTTGAGGTCCGACAGGTGAAAGCCAAATTGGTGGCTTAATCAATAGAATACCACACATGAAGCAGGCTGTGTGGAAACGGGTTTTCCATCAATCCCCCAATGAGAATCCAAAATGGCACAGAGGTGGAAACGAATGGAATTAGTTTTAAAGACCCATAGAAGAGAGGTGGAGGAGGTACAGCAGGAGAGAGACTCCAGACAATTGAAGGGATTAAGGGTGTGCTGAGCTCACCATACAGCAAAGCAGTGCCACTTAAAAGGCATACATGCATTACATGGAGTCCTTCCGGGACACCAAAAGGATGTCCATTACAGCATTGGGTAAATTGAGGGCTGAAAGGACTACCATCTCAGCATCCAAGCCATCAGACAAAGCGCATAAATATTGGGATAGGACAACGCCCCCTGGTCCTGCGAGATCAGATCTGGTGTACATCTCAGATGGAGAGGCTGATGTTGAGCTAGGCAAAGTAGAGGAAATCACAGCTGTCATAGCCAGAATGGGGCTAACGGGAACATGGCATCTGTCGACCTGCAACTTGAACAGCGTCTTGACTGTTAAAGCATATAAACAGACCCAGTGAAGGAGGAACCATCTGGGCCTTGATGTTGTGCACACTGGAGTGGCAAACAAGTCAATCTGCGGAATCCCCCAGAACTGGAAAATGTGAGAGAGACTACTCTACGATGAAGAATCCACTCGTGAGGTTGGAGGACCCAACAGACTGTCCATGAGAATATTCTGCTCTCCGATATGTAAACGGCTCGGAGAACCATTCCATGAGCAAGGACAAAAAGTCCACGGGTGGATCGCTTCCTCACGGAAGAGGTCGGAGCCTGTGCCTCCCTGTTTGTTGATGTAAAGCATGGCAACTTGGTTGTCTGTCTGAACCAGGACTGACTGATGTGATAACTGATGGCAAAACATCCGAAGAGCATTGCCTATCGTTCTCAATTCCAGGAAGTTGATCTGATGGGAGGCTTCCTGCTGAGACCAGGGGCCCTGTGTGCCCAAGCCATCCAGGTGAGCTCCACAGCCCTGTTTGGAAGTAATTGGTAGTGCGGGTCTGTTGAGGTGGAGGCATCTGAAAAGGTAACCCTACTCGAAGGTTTTGAGGTGAGAGCCACCAGTGAAGGGAGTCTGCCAGAAGGGGGCAACTACCACTCTGTCTTGCAGACGGCCTGTTGCTTGTTTCCACTGGGAAGAGAGGGTCCACTGTGCTTGGCGCATTTGGAGACTAGCGTAGGGCGCATTTGGAGACTAGCGTTGGACCATGGAGGCAAAGCATATCACGTGCTGACATGACAATTGCACTGAACGATGCCTGCCATCTCTATGAGACATTTGAGACTGTCCTTGGGCAGGAAAGCTCAAACTAGAGTCATGTCGAGAAGGGAACCTATGAATTCCAGTTTCTGAATGAGAAAAAGGTGCAACTTTGGAAGGTTTATGACAAATCAGAGATGTTTTGAGCACTGTGATGGTGCGCTGAATGGACAAATGCACCATTTGTGGTGACTCAGCCCTGATGAGCCAGTCATCTAAGTAGGGGCAGACGAAGATGCCTAGGGTGCAGAGATAGGTCGTGACTACTGCTAGACATTTCGTGAAGACCCTTGAGGCAGACACCAGGCTGAAGTGCAGGACTCAATATTGGTAATGAGGATGTGCATGTATGCATCTTTCAGATCCAGAGAACAGAGCCAATCGTTCCTCTGAAGTTAGGGCAGTAGGATTCCTAGAGAAACCATCTTGAACTTCTCTCATACTAGGAAGGTGAGATTTGAGATCCAGGATGGGACGGAATCCTCCTGACATTCTGGGAATAAGGAAATACCGGGAGGAAAACCATAACCTCTCTTGTGCGCAGGGAACAAGTTCTATTACACCCTCTCTTAGAAGGGTGGTGACTTCCTGCCACAACACAGCCCAATTGCAAGGTTCTAGAGGATACTCCCCTAGAAAGAAGGGAGGTGGTAACTGGGCACAATGGAGCAGGTAGCCCTTGAGGACTACCTATACAGCCCAGGGTTCTGAGGTTATGAGAGGCCATCTGTGGGAAAAATGGACCAGCCTGCCCGTGATGTGAGAAGGCTGGGAGTCCTTCAGGGGAAGTGTGGCAATGTTCTCTAGGAAGCAGTCAAATGCTAGTCCCAGACTGGGGCTGTCGAGCTAGTTGTGGCTTAGGTTTAGGCCTCTTGGGTTCGCGAGGAGTCTGAGGCCTCTGCTGACCTTGATGGGGCGTGTAAGTCTGATAAGAGGAATGAAGGGTTTCTTTATAGGGGGCTTCTTCCTAGAAGAATCTGCTGTGTTACGAGAGAGATGCTTCATGGTAAGGTCATCTGTCTTTCTCACCAGCTTTCTCTCTCCAGCCCTTTCCAAAGAGGTTTTCCTCTCTACAAAGGATATTTGCCAGCTTGTCTTGGACCCACTTTCCAGAATGGAAGACTGTAACCAAGCCAGCCTTCTGGCTCCAATGCCCACCACTGTAGCTCTGCTGGTAGTCTCAAAAGGAGTCAAAAGCTGTTCTAGTGATGAATTTGAACAGTCCTGCCCAAGCACTGTAAGCACCAACTGTGCTTGTCGGTGGCCGAAATAGTGTACTAACTGCACTTTTTAAAACCGCTGGCTGGCTTCTCCATGTCAGGAAACACAGCCTTTGCCAAGTCAAAAGACTCAATGGCAGCCTGGACTGACGAAAAACCCCGCAAGAATCACAAGGTAAAGAAGAGAAAAAATAAAAGTAAGGAAAGTGCCAAAAGGCACCAGCATTGACGAGCAACTGTATTGAAGTAGACAGGAAGGCGAAAAAAATAAAAAAATAAAGCACTCCGAAGGCATGGAAGAAACATGTTAACTACGGTGACAGGACAAGCATCTGTAGGGTTCTGCGAAAAAAATTAAGACTGAGGAAAATCACTGGGAAGGCAGGCACACATGCGCCGAGAGATGCTCCCAAACATTTCCTATTGGATGCTGGGGAGTGTTTCCATGCAGGCTCTGTCGGTGGATGTCACCCATATGTGAAGTCTGCATTCCTGCTTGTTCCTGGAGATTGTGGTTTTCAAAGGTCTTAATGTTCGTATGTTTCCTGATTGCTCTAGGAAGATGCAGAAGTGGCATAAAGCCATTCTTGGTGCTTAAGTCGGCAATTATTCAGCTGGGAGGCTTATTTTTCTTAAAATTCCCATGTAAATGCCTGATTAAATTGAGGTCTCATGTTTATTATGAGCCTGCCCAACTATTATCCTTTATTAATTCACATCAGTCTAGGTTAACAGAAGTCCAGAGTACATAGTCTGTTTTCCTTCTTGTCAATGCACTTTTTTAATTTGCTGGTTTTAACACTTGCAAAAAAAGGTCAGATTTAACTTTGTAGCATGTAAATGTGGTGCCAGCTTTTGTTCACTCAGGGGTTTTTTTTTTTTTGAAACATACAGTTTGACCAGGAGTGCCTGAAGTTTGGTATACAACTGTATACATAAGAACGTAAGAAATGCCATACTGGGTCAGACCAAAGTCCATCAAGCCCAGTATCCTGTTTCCAACAGTGGCCAATCCAGGTCACAAGTACCTGATAGGTACCCAAAATCCACAGCTTCCACAATTCTTGTCCTGGGGTAAGCAATGGATTTCTCGGGTCCTCTAATAATGGTTTATGGACCTTTCCTCCAGGAACTTGTCCAAACCTTTTTTAACCCCAGCTACATTAACAGCTTTTACTACATCCTCTGGTAACGAATTCCAGAGTTTGATTACACACATGAACACAGGCATAAGGAAAATATATTGGCAGTCAAGAAATATGCAAGTTGTAGAGCAGGGATCCCTAAAGTCTGGCCCAAGATGTTCATGTTCTGGCTTGCTATACTTGTCTTGATGCCATAAGGCGATATTTTACTTACCAGATAATGTCCTTTCCTTGAGTCCTGCTAGACTAGTCCACATGAGTAGGTTATGTTCCCCTACCAGCAGATGAAAAGCAGTTTTCAATGACATCACTCCCATGCCTGTATACGCCTCAGTTACCAGAGGTCTCTTCAGTATCTGTCCCAAAGCATATGGGAGCACATGGCAGACCTCACTAACGTGGGCAACAATGAGCAATCAAAACAGTAGAGAACTATGTATAGGAAAGTATAAAGAGAAGACTGTGCATAGAAGATGAACCTGCAAAGCCAAATATAGAAATCATAGTGGACCCAAGAGTACCGCCTCAGAAAAAGACAGAGCAAACGGTTTCAGGGGGTGGGGCCCCCCCCCAATCGACTGGTCTAGCAGGACTAAAGGAAAGGACATTATCTAGTAAGTAAAATGTTACCTTCCGTATCATCCTGCTAGACCAGTCCAGACAAGTGGAACATACTAAAACTATGCTTCTACTGGGTGAGAAGAAACACAGCAGCTTGCAAAACCTTAGAGCCAAAGGGCGTATCCGCCCGAATGTGAACATCCAAGTGCAAATGCTTGACAAAAGTGGACGTGATGCCTACACTGTTGCCTGACAAATGTCTACAGGGGTTACAGAGCTCTGCTTCACCCACAAGGATGGGTGTGCAAAGCTTCTGGAACCAGTTGGATCCGCCAAAGATCTGCTGAGGCAATGGCTTCCTTAACTTGGTGCCCCAATGCAGACCAAGCTGCCATATCACCTTGCACGAACCAGTAAAACAGCACAAAAGATGATCTGACTTACAAAAGGAATTCATAACCTCCGAGAACCAGAGAAGCATCCTCCGGACATCCACAAGGCAAAGATCCTTACTATTCCCCTGACACTGCTCCTTAGAGAAGAGCAGGCAAACCGCCTGGTTCACTTACTACAAATTGATTTTTTTTTTTATTGTTCCCAAAACAAAATATAACAGCATAACATTATACAATGCACAGCAGACCAAGCCAGTAACATTAGCAGTAAGAATACACATCCTGCTCATACGTCACCAAGGCCTTCGTAATGCTCCTGCCCACCCCCAAGTACAATCACCAGGAGAACCCACAACAGAACAGTAAGCTAACAAGAATAGGCTGGCAAGAGTACCAAGCTATCCTGGACCTTATTACATAAACTAGACACATTATTACACACTAGGTGAGTTTAGTACACAACTGTGCAACATATTGCAAACTTTACAAACTTTACAAAACTTTACAGACGTTCTCTGCCCCCCCCCCCTTCCCACCCTCCCCCCCCCACCCTGTAAGAATACCCCAATGCCCGGGACCAGAGACCCCACCCAGCCAGACCAAAATCCAGGGGAAAATCAGCCACAACCAACTCTACACCCATGCCATTAACACATGCTCGCAACAGAGAAAGTCTTCTACACATTCAAGACTGCACTGCGATCCCGTTCTGGGAGGGTGCTCAGGAGCGGCATCCAAAGCTCCAAAAAGCGTTCCCAATGTGTCCCCCCTAACTGTTTCGCCGTGAGCTTTTCCATATACATCAAGTGTATCAGGGATCTGTCCCAGCTCGCAAACTGTGGGGGGGAGCCCTCCAGCCAATTACCCAACAAGGTTTTCTTTACCAGAAGGAGGCCCCTATCAAGTAAAGCTCTATGAGAAGAAGTAAGTAGAGAGGGAGTCCCCTCCCAGCAGTGAAACAGACACACCTCCCACCTCAGGGGGACCGCCGGCTGCAGCCAATCCCCCATCCTAGCGGTCACTTGTTGCCATAGGCCCTGAACCCTGGGGCAGACCCAGAACTTGTGATACAACGTCCCTACTTCCTGATGGCACCAGCCACACATGGCTGTCGCCCGTAAGCCTACTTTGTGCGCCCACTTATCGCTAGTGTACGCTCGCCACAGGAACTTGTACTGCATCTCCTGCAAGTACATCCAGACAGCACCCCTGGGAACTCTCTCAAAGGCAGCCTGCAAGGTCTCCAATGTCAATCCCTGCAGGCCATCTCTAGCCCAGCGTTGGACCAGAACCACAAGATAATCAGAAGCTACCAAGGGGCAGAGCAGCTGTTTTTTCTCAACCCAGTCCACCATATCCTTCTCCACCCAGCCCCCAATCAGCTTCCTCGGGTCCTTCGTGATCAATAGATTTGGGACCCCCCTACGCAACTGATCCACATAGTGGCGAATTTGGAGATAACCATAAAAGTCCCGGGGCGCTAGTCTATAGGCACAACTCAAATTCTGATAGCTTTCTAGGGCACCACCAGCTGTTCTACCCAAATCACCCAGACAAACCAGCCCCTTCTGCCGCCATACATGAAAGAGCGTAAAATCCGCAAACCCCGGCAAAAAGTCCGGGTTCCCCACTAGGGGCAGCAAGAGAGAGCAGTTCGGGTCCCAGCCGGCCCTCCCACACAGCTCCCGCCAGGCCACCCTTAAGGTTCTCACATAGGTACTGTCCCCCTTATCCCCCAAACTTCGTTTACGCACCTTATGGAGCAAGTACAGGCCGTGACATGGGGAAGAAATTTCCCGAAGTTGCTGAACTGGGGCACACCCACCCTCCGCATCTAACAAACCCCATATATGGCGGGCTAAATATCTAAGATTATAGTTGCGTAGCGATGGGAGCTCGAGCCCCCCTTCCTCCCGTCGTCTCCTCAGGGCCTTGAGCGGAATTCGGGGGCGGCGCCCACCCCAGAGGAACCCACTCAGATATCTGTCGAACAATCTCCAATCCCTAGCTAGAATCCAAAGCGGCAAGAGCCGCAGCACATACAACCATCGGGGGAATTCTACCATGGAGAACAAAGCAATGCGACCTCTCAAGGACAGCGGAAAGGGTCGCCACCGTTGAAACGTTAACCTGGCCCTTTCGAGCATGCCCTCCACGTTCGCTTGGTAAAGTGTATCTGGGCTTACCGGCAGCTGGATTCCCAGGTACCGGATGGAACCCTCCGCCCACGCGAGGGGAAAAGCCCCACGCCAAACAGGCTTCACCCTTCCACCAACATCTAATGCCATGGACTTAGACATGTTAATCTGTAGGCCCGAAAAGCTGCCATAATCCTGAATGAGTAGGAGTACCCTTCGCAGGGACTCCTGAGGTTCAGTCAAACAGAGAAGCATGTCATCCGCAAAAGCACTGAGTTTCATCTCCTCGTCCCCCATCTTAATCCCCGCTACCAGAACCTCTTGTTGGATAGCCCGCAATAGCGGTTCCAACGCCAGCACAAATAATAGTGGAGAGAGTGGGCAGCCCTGCCGCGTGCCTCTTTCCAGAGTAAAGGGCTCTGAATAGACCCCATTCACGCCTACTCGCGCCGCGGGAGACTGATATAACACCCGGACCCAATGGGCGAATTCTCCTTGGATCCCAAAACCTCCCAAAGCATTCCACAGATAGGCCCACGCAACCCTATCGAACGCTTTCTCAGCATCCAGGCTTACTAATAATAGCGGCGATTGCTTCGCAATGCAGTATTCCATCCCCAGAAGTAACTTGGCAATGTTCTTAGTCGCATCCCTACCCATCACGAAACCTACTTGCCTCTCATCTATCAAGGAGGGTAACAGAGGGTTCAGCCGCTTTGCTAGTATCGAAGCCAAGATCTTAACATCAGTGTTAATAAGGGAGATAGGCCGATATGATGCAGGCTCTAATAGGTTTTTCCCCGGCTTCGGGAGGACAGTAATGTTCGCGCAGCGCATGTCTCGGGGGAAGCCTCCCACCTGCAGAGCTTCCGCATACATTGCCAACATACTGGGGGTTAATCTAGGGGACAACATCTTATAGTACTCGGCTCCAAACCCATCGGGGCCCGGGGCCTTATGAGATTTCCCTCTCTTAATGGCATCCTGAACTTCCTTCCCGGTCAAAGGGGCATTAAGACCCCGCAAGTCCTCCTCCGTTAGCTGAGGTAACTGCACCCTATCCAGGAACGCTCTACTTTGAGTACTATCACGTTCCTCCTCGGTATACAAGGAGGCATAAAAACTCCGAAAGATTTCAGCAATGTGCTGCGGTTGGTGCCGCAGATTCCCTTCCGCATCTTTAAGAACCGGGACAAAATGCGCTCCCCCCGGGTCACGAACCAGTTTAGCTAAGAGCCTCCCGGACCGATTACCATATCTATACAATTTATGCTGATAGTATTGCAGGGACATCTTGGCTCGACGCTGCAAAAGCTCATTAAGAGCCAACTGCGCCGTGACATACTCCTGATGACGCACTCGGGTTCCCCGCCCACCTGGGGTACTAAGGTTACGCTGTAGGGCCTGTAGACTACGTTCCAAAACCAGGATGCTATGATCCAAATGTCGGCGCCTCTTAGCAGTGTAGGCCATGATCACTCCCCTCAAAACTGCTTTACTGGCTTCCCAGAAGAGGAGGGGCGGGCACTCAGAGGTATCATTAAATAGGACATATTCATCCCACTGGGTCTCCAAAAAACTACGAAACTCTGCATCCTCCCACAGGTAAGCCGGGAAGCGCCAACTCGCCCTGCTCACCCCTTGGCATTCCCAGGTCACCCAGACCATACCGTGGTCAGATATGGCTACAGGCTCTATACCCGTCTGATCCACCTTGGATATCCCCTGTTCACTCACCAAGATATAGTCGAGCCGTGACCAGGTAAGGTGGGCTCTCGACTGATGAGTATAAACACGGTCTCCCGGGTGGAGGGTACGCCACACATCCAACAAACCTCCCATTCTACACAGGTACCCCACCCCTTTTTTGGACCAAGCCCCACCCCCGCCTGGTACGGATTTGTCCAACTGGGGGTCATGGGGGCAATTAAAGTCCCCTGCTAGCAATAGTTTCCCCTCCCCCACTTTCTTCACAAAGCCCAATAATAACTTAAAGAAGGCGTGATCATATACATTGGGGGCATAGATATTGCCTATCCAAATCTCTTCATTGAATAATTTGGTCTGAAGGAAAACATAGCGTCCCTTCGGGTCAGATTCAATCTTCTTCACTTCAAATGGTATACCTTTTTTCACCAGTACTGCTACTCCCGCCGTTTTCCCCCCAGAGGAGGCCCCGTACACGCTCGCCACCCAGTCCTTCACCAGCTTTTTGTGTTCTTGTTCACTAAGATGAGTCTCCTGGAGTAAGGCGATATGCGCCCCTTTTCTTTTCAGTGCCTGCAAAATTTGCGTGCGCTTGACAGGGGAGCATATTCCACCCACATTCCAGGAGACTAGCTTAACATTCTGGGTATTTGATCTTAGGGCTATGGCCTTTTATTGCAAGGCTGTTCCTATCTACTCCAGGGACCGCCCAGCCTCGGCCCCAGAGAAGGATTCTCCCCTCGCCCTTGTGCAACCATGAGGTCCAAAAGTTCCCGGGCTCCCCTCCCCTGCCTAGTCCAATTCCCTCCCCCTCCCCATTCCCCACACCCTCCTCCCCCCTACCCCTTCTATCCCCAAAAACAGAACCACACACACTAAAGAAACTTATAGCACTCCAAACTTCTCTCAACACCCCACACATTCAATATCCACCATACACACACACTCCCCCCCTCCCCCTACCCTCCGGGATAACCCGGCCAATTACTTTGTCCTGCCGAGGCAGAAACGCTCCAAAGAGGAGCTAGATCACTGTCCACACCTCCGGGCCACTCAACGCCGCAGTAGGGGAGGTTGCTGCGGAGTCAGTCACTCTTTCATGGAAGTGGCACTTGTCCTCAGGTCAAGCAGGCAAATGAGGCTAGGGCTACAACGGGCCCTCTGCTGCACAGCAAACGCCAGCTCATTGTCCCGAAGTGCCCCCAGACGGGGGTTTGCTCAAGAGGGTGGCCACCAGGTCCCGTGCCACAGCCGCTTGCTCAAATGAGTGAGATTTGCCGTTGTGGAAGATTTTCAGCGTAGCCGGATAGTTTAGCGCAAAGCGGATGCCGCCCTTGGCAAGGTCACTGCATATAGCTGAAAACTCCTTCCTCCTGGTTGCCACGATGGCGGAGTAGTCCTGGAACATGAGGATCGGCGAGTTATCCAACTGGAGGTCTCTCCGCTTCCTATAGGCCTGTAAGAGGAGGGTTTTGTGTTGAAAATTTAAGATCCTAGCCAGCACTGGTCGCGGCCGGTCTCTGCCCTCCACGCGCTGGCCTAGTCTGTGAGCCCTTTCCACCTTGATATGGCCAATCAGATTTTCCAGGCCCAGCGCCTTCGGCAGCCATGTCTCAAACAGATCCAGTAACTGACTGTCCACACGTGTTTCTGGCACACCGACCAGCCTGAGATTGTTCCTCTGCGACCTATTCTCTAGGTCATCTATTTTGAGCGTCAGCGCTTCAAGTTGCTCCCGGTGTGTCTGTGTAGCTCGTTCAAGCGTGAGCTCTCCCTCCTCCAGCACAATCACTCGCTGCTCTATCTCCTCAATTCTCCGCGTTTGCTCAGCGAATGCTTCCCCCATTGCCTCCAACTTTTTCATTATGGAGTCAAATTTGGGCTCTAGCAATCGGACTACTTCCTGTGCCGTCTCCTCGTGCAATGATTCACCGTTGTCCTTACCAGGGGATCCAGGCTCATTGCTCCCTTTCCTGTCGGTCGCCATTTTGCTTTCTCGGGAGGTGGCCGGCTTTTCCCTCCTCGTAGCTGCCTTCATCTCACCCCTGTTAAGGTCGGCGCGTTCTCCAAAGCTGCCCCCGACACTCCGACAGCCACCAGTTAAATTCTTTCTGATCGTCTCCACCGTTAACCTCCGGTATAAACAGAAGTTTCTTAAGCGGCCCGGGAGCGTGGCAAGGAGCACCTTACCCGCTCATGTGCTCACGTGATCTCCCCCGCCTGGTTCACTTAAAGAGAGAAACCACTTCAGGGAAGAAGGGAAATACAAGCCAAATAGTCTCCTCAGAAAAAAGGATAGGTAAGGATTTCAGCAAGACAGCCTACAACTCATTCATCTTGTGAAACAATCACAACCAGGACTTGATGCTCAATGGCTCACACATCAGGGCCCTGAACACCAGACACAGATCCCAGGAAGGGACCACAGTCTGTAGGGGAGGATGCAGATGCCGAAGCCCCTCTGAAGAAGGCACGAAACAACTGGATGTATGGCCACAGACTTACCAGCCAAAGGCTCTCTGAAACAGGCCAAAGCTGCCATCTGAATCTTCAGGGAGCTATGAGAAAGAAAGGTCCATCTCCAGATCATCCTGCAGAAGAGACCATAGAGATGGTATCTTGGCCACCCCAGGAGCCAGCCACCATGCGCTGCACCAGAGTTGCACTTATGCCAGGTTGGTAGACCTCTCCCAGGCTCTGAGCAGAGTGGAACACCACTGCTAGATAGTAGCCCGTACATGCTAACAGTCTCCTTACAGGAGCCAAGCCATAAGCAAGAATGGAGATAGGTCCTATAAGGCAAGCGGCCCTCGACACAGTAAGCCCTGAGACAGAGGTAAGCGAAGAGGTGGCGCTTGCAGGAGCCATATCAGATCTGTGCATCACATTCTCCTCAGCCAACCCAGCACCACTAGAATAATCCTTCTCAGATGGTGCTTCATATGCCAAATCACACGCCCCAACAGGGGCCATGGAGAAAACACCTACAGCGGGTGCTGACCTGGTCAAGGTAGACCAGGGTGCCAAGGCCTTTGGACCCCATCTTGGTGTAGCAACTGAAGAAACAGCACACTTGGCATTGGAGCAGGTCACCATCTCGGGGCAGCCCTAGGAGCACAAACAACTGAAAACACCTTCCGACAACTCCCAATCTCCTGGGACCAGAAAGTGCTGGCTAAGAAAATCTGTTTCCACAGTATCCACCCCAGCAATGTGCAGAGCTGTCAAACTAGGAGGCTTTTTGCCACCTAGGCAAAACAGGAGAGCCATCTCCAGGGCTACCCCAGCCTTGTGCCGCCTTGCCAATCGATATAAGCCACTATTGTGGCATTGTCTGAGAACACATGAACTGCCTGGCCCTCAACTGGGGGCCAGAGACAGAGAAGAGCCAACCTGATGCCCCTAGTTTCAGGGCAGTTGATGGACCACACCATCTCTCCATAGTTTCAAAATTCCCATGGGCTTCCTAGACAGAGACTGGAATTCATCACCATTAGGATCCACAGGCAATCGTTCAGCAGCACACCCTGCTTCAAGAAGGCTGGGCTGCTGCCCTTATCACAGGCTGGCCTTCGCCATCATTGGGCGCGGGAGCCTAAGCTCGAACTGCTGACAAAGAGCAACCTGGACTCTGGCAGCCTGCTACAAAAAGAATAATGCTAGGCAATCCAACAGTACTGACTTTCTCCACTGGCAGAAAGACTCCGCACACTCAAGTATCGAAAACGTGCTACAGGGACAGGGAATGCAACAAATGGCTGTTCCCCAATAATCACCCAGCTGAAGCTCATCAGAAACACCACCACTCAGGGAGCTACCTGAGGCGCCTCTGAAAGAGAATGGGCTCAGATGAGCCAGTAGTCCAGATGTGGGTGCACACAAATCCCTTGGCGCTACAGACACCACCACCGTGACCTTGGAGAATGTCATTCGGGCAGTGGAGAGTCCGAATGGAAGGATAGCAAACTGAAGGTGAGAGCCAAGCATGGCAAAACAGATACTTGCTGATCCCCTGGACCAGGATATGAAAATATGGCTTGTAGATTCTGAACTGGAGTGCTGTTTTTTTTTCTTCTTAAAGTTTGGTATTGTATATTAATTCCTGGATTGTCCCCCTTTTTTGTGGACTAGTTTGGCTATTCATTTTATTTTTTCCTATTTCTTACTAATGAGAAATTTTTTTTTTTTTTCTTTTTACTATGGCTTTGTTTTCAAATGAATAACCTGTTTCTTCAAGAGAGTGCGTTGTTGCCTTTCTTGGTGTATCGTAAAAATTGCATAAATAAATAAAAAAAAAAAAAAAAAGAAAAAAAAAAAAAAAAAAAAAGAAAATATGGCTTGGCCAAAACCAGAAATCCCTTCTGTGCAACGCTTGAATCCTGGATCACAGTTTCCATCCAGAAACACACAATGCGCAAGCACTTGTTGACATAATAGAGGTCCAGAATGTTCCTTCCGTGTCGGTCACCATGAAAACAGTACGAATACCTGCCCCAATGGTCCAGGGAATGGGCACCGCTATCTTCAGGAGAGGCAAGGTGATCTGCACAGTAGCTCTGTTTGCAGACTCACAAGGGGAGAATATGTAAACGGCTGGGATCAGCTGTTTGTATTCCAGGCCATAGCTATACTGAATGGGGACTAATACCCAGCAATCCTTGGTGACCCAGGCCCATTTCTGAAGAAAAGGCAAAGCCTACTCCCAACTGGAGGAACCAGGGAATGGGCCCCTAAGCCTTCATTGTGCAGCCCGGGAGGGTCCTCCTCTGGATGGGACCAGGTCCTTAGGCCCAAGCATTCCACAAATGGGCTTGTTCTCAGTCCTAAGCAGAGGGGAAGAAAGGCTTTCCAGGCCAGAAGTGACAGGAGTCCAGAGACACGCAGGAGTCTGACCAGCATGCCTGTGAGGAACGAGTGGAGGCTAACGGAAAATAGACTCCTGCCTACTTCACAGGCCCCTTGGACCTGTCCTCTGGAAGGTAGTAAGATCTCATCTCACCCAGGTCCTTCACTAGCTTCTCCAAAATGGACCCAGTATAAGCATCCCTCTAAGGCCAGATGGGCAACCAGGCCTTGGAAGATGGGGCCACTGCCCCATGCCCAAGTCAAGTCACCATTGACAGGGCACAATCCCTGGTTGCTAGGCGTACCAGGCCATACATGGCATCAGGAAGGAAGGCCATAGTCTACTCCAAAAGAGGGGTAGAATCATTTGGTGGAAGAGACTGAATCTACAAGAGCAGGGTTCGAGACGTCAGGCCTGCACATCAAAACTGACAAATAAAGATTAGTAGCTACCACAGCGAAATGGATCTTCAACATGGATCCACCTTTCGGTCCAGAGTTTCCTTTAAGGCCGATCCGCCTTCCACAGCAATGGTGGTCCGTCTGATAACTGCCATAATCTGTGTATCCACCTTGGAACATCAAACCACACAACGCACTCCTCCAGGAGAACATGCATCCTCTTATACACCTTAACTCCTGAAGTGGGGAATTGAGGGAATCCCACTCTGACCAGAACAGGCCCTTCAGCACCTCTGGGAACAGGACGACAGTAGTGGATTTCTGCACATCTTGCAAGGGTGGCTGTATCCTTAGTTCCCACTCCATGGCTGTAGCAACTTCCAAGCTCAAGATGGATGAGACTCTAGGAATCAACACCTCCAGTTCCTCCTTCCGTAACAGGCAGATAACATCAGCCTCCTGACAATCCTCTGAAGGAGAGTACTTCTTCATCCGCATCAGACATCTGAATTCAAGCCACAATCCAGATCTCAGACAGATCCCCAACTCCAAGGGGCAGCCTTTGCTGGGAACACTTAGCCATAGGCAATCGAATAGGGCTTCCACTCTCAGCCTGCCCCCTCACAAGATTGGCCTCTGGGTTCCCCTGAGTACACAGGGTCTGAATTTCCACAACAGAATAATCAGGCTTGTTGTAAAAGGAAAAGAATGCCAAGGAGGATAATCCAGACTCCAGAAGCTCTCCTCACAGAAATGACCCTCCCCTATACCAGGGGACCCAGTCGCTGTTGATCCCCTAGAGGACGGGGAACTATTCAGTCACCAGAATCTCCGACTGGCAGGTTATCCTTACCCACACCACCATCCGCTACCTTCTGCCCTTAGGCAGACCACGCCGGACTAACCACATCCCCCAGCTTAGAGAGGGGGAGCAATCTCTCCAGAGACAACTATGGAGTTGTCATGCTAGAAGAGCAGAGTCTAGAAGCTGGAGATGAGGCATCTTGCTTGCCACAGGCCAAAAGACAATTCCTAGAAGACATAAGAGTTAAGGCAAGTATCACAACAGCGTGTGCTAAAGCCACTGCAGCTTGAATGCTTGCATCAACAGTATTTTTACTTCAATGTGTGTTAAAGGTGCCAGGGTAGGAACACACATTAGAGCCACTTGGGCAGAACGCACGTACAGACCATGCAACCGTCAGGTGCACGATAAGAGAAAATGCTATTAGCGCATGCAGAAAATGGCAGGAAACCCCATCGCGCTGTCATCAGTGGTCTACCCCGAACTGCATCCTAGACGGAATTGGAAGCCCCATCAAGGTCAAGCCTTGGTATTCATGTCCCGAGAGTCCCAGGCAGAGGGTCCATGCCGGGCTCAGCTCTACTCCCGATACTGATTCGCTGGCTTTGCAACACTGTGTTTAAGGTGGCTGGCGGGCAGATCCCTCCAAAAGCCTTCTGCAATATTCAGAAGAGAGCAGGGGAAAGAGAGGGGAAGCGATGAAGTTGCACAAGGCTGTTGCACTCTTCCAGATGCTTCCAATTTCGGGCTGCTCAACAGGCTCTTACAATGAGTGCATGGAGCTGAACCAATTTTCCCTCCTCCTATGGCTTCCGAAAAGACCGCAGTCTAGTGGAGTCTCCCATGTCACGCTCAAGCGAGAGAGTCATGAACATTTAATCAAATATTTTCCTCTCATTCTTCAGAGAGGAGAACATTCATCCACCATCTGCTGGAGACAAAGAAATACTGAAAAGACCTCTGGTGGCTGAGGCATAGAGTGGCATAGGCTTTTCATTAGTTCTTTATTTCCACCAACTTACTGGTAGGGGAAAACATACTTGTCTGGACTGGTCTAGCAAGACAATATGAAACCAAGGTTAGTAAAGTTCTCAAATCCCACCAGCTGGAGCAAATGATGTAGGAGGGGCTGAGTAAGAATAATGGGAAGGGAGGTGTGAAAAAGGAGGAGGACATGATAGAAGATGGAGTGAAATACAGTACACTATACCCCACCCACATTCTACTTCTCCAGGGTCAGATGCTGGGGAAAGCAGTTACCAGTTTCTGAGAAATGTAGAATATTAGTGATACATTGCCTCTTATCTTCGAACATTTCAACTCACAGAGTTAAAAAGAGAATCATGAATCCTATCCTCCCTCCCCAAGTTCAAACCTCAAGGGGGATGTTTTTCGAACTCTTTCATTGATTTGAAACTTTTATTTTGAAATGTTTGTGGACTCCTGACTGACTTGTACCTCCTTTATGACTAACTGTATAAAAAGCAAAGGTTCCAACTTTTCTCCAGGTCTTCGTACAATGCATACACCTCTAAGCACTGAGATTTAGAATTACAAGTGAAAATCCAGGAGGTACAAGTATGTTTCCAGAGGAAGAATTTACTTCAGAGCAAAGAATTTTACTTTAAGAATACAACTCTGCAAGAGTTTCAATACGAAGTGCAGCCAGGAGAGCTCAATTCCTGCTCCCCAGTGCTTCACAGCTGGCAAGATCACCTGCTACAGTTAGGGGTCATTGTGCAACACACAACAGGTTTCAATAGTGGCGGAGTGGCAATTATGTCTGTAGCCAGGTCAACCAACAAATCGATCCAGCCTATATATCTGTAGTTCTGATATTATTTTTTAAATCCATGCGTACAAGGGTAAAATCTGAACTGGATCAGTCCATTTAGTTAATCTGAGACGAGGTGGCAACATTATTCTATCCCAGAAGTGGGCGCACGGATATACCTAGCCATAAGGTACTTAGTTAGTGCTGGGATCCCATTAAAATTTCGGAAGAGGAAATTTCCAGGTTTTGAGAGCTGGTGGGAAAGAAACACAGAGAATCACGCTGCTGCACGCTCATGCAGGATGAAGAGGCTACAAAGTAGGAGAAATGAACAAACCGCGTTGAGTTCGATGGGGGGCGGAGGAGGGGGGAAGTTAATGCGGTATTTCATATACCGCCCTTTGTGGGACAAACAGGGCGGTTTATTACAAAATAATAATAATAAACCCTTTCTAAGCTCTCTTTTTGTTAAGTAACTACAATGTGGGATAAGAAAGAGGACGCGGACGAAAACAGGAGATTTAAGACAACAGACATTCAAACCAGAGTCGCTTATGGCCACATGCCACCATCTGCATCAAATAAAATAAGAAACATTAGATGTTTTCCTCCTCCTTCCCGGAGCAAATACCAAAGAAATAGCCAACAAGTGGAGGATCCCGAGCGCCCCTGAATCCTTGCGGGGACGGGAAGTCAAGCTTGCCACTCCAGCTCCAGCTCCAGCTCCAGCCCAGTCTCCTTCGTAAGGCAGTTGCCTCCAACCCGTAGTTTCCATCCGTCCCGGATCATCTCGCGGGCAGAGTAGTACTCCGCCTCCAGCCGGGGGAAAGCGAAGTGGGAGGAGCCCTCTTCCCGGACCGTTACCATCCGTCTGTGAAGGGAGCAGATCCTCTCTAGACCACCGAAGGGGCGTGTGACTCCTCCCTCCAAACTCTGGGAAATCCGAACTCACACTCGATCCCACCTCCTTTGTGCGCCCGCCAAGCAAGGAAAGGAGAGGGAGGAGGAGTGGGCGGGGCGGATACTCCCACCAATGACGCCAGCGGGGACCCAGCTCGTGTCACCGTCAGACCCGCCCCCTCCCCCTTTCCACAGCTCGAGAGCTAGCTAGCGCGCGCCGGCCGGCCAGGGCCCGGGAGGGGGAGGGGCAGCGGCGGCGGTAGCGGCGGGCTGAGCTCAGCTCGGAGCTGATCCCACGTGTGACGGGCTCCTGTCCCCGGCTCTGTGCGCTCCCTCCCTGTGTGTTTGTGTGTGTGTGTGTGCGCGCGCGCGCGCGCCTGTGTGTATGTGTGTCAGCGTGTTCGCTACTTACTGCTTGTAGTTGGGGGTTAGATATGGAGGCAGACGGCAGCCAAGCCACCTCTGGAAGCCCGAACGACTCACAACACGACCCGGGGTAAGTTCTGATCGCTCTTAAAGGGCCCCCTCCAACATTTACCCGGGAAGGCTGGGGGACTTCTTTCCTTAGGGAGGTGGGGCGGGTGTTGCACCTATGCATCCCGTTTTCTTGCATTCTTCCGGCGCCCTAGTTGCACCTTTGTTTGCCTCTCCCACCCCCTCTCTCCGCACCAGCAGCTCTCTCCATCGGCTTCTCTCTTCCTTTTAGCTTTTGTAAGTTACACGTCAAAATGGCCGATCTGACATCTGTGCTTACTTCTGTTATGTTTCCTTCTTCTAGTAAAATGTTTATCGGCGGCCTGAGCTGGCAGACCTCACCAGGTAAGGCAGAGATTGGAGGGCTCTTTATTGCTCTTTGTTAAAGATCCGATCACTTTCCCCCGCCGATGACAAGCTCTCTTGTCCGCCGACTTCGCGCAAGGTTATCTCTTTCCCCCCCTTGAATAGCAATCCTTTTCGAGTCCTCTATTCGACCCCTAGTGCTATTTTTGTTCCTTAGAAAAAAACTAAAAGAAAACACCACCCCCACCTCTAGTATAAAAAAATCAATGGAGGAAGGGTTGCACGCTTCTATGAAGTCACCCCAAATTCTGTTTGCTTTTGTTTTCTGTCTTCTTCCTTTACAGATAGCCTTAGAGACTATTTTTGCAAATTTGGAGAAATCAGAGAATGTATGGTCATGAGAGATCCAACCACAAAGCGCTCCAGGTAACACGGATGAATAATTTATTTTCATAGAAAAGTTCTACTAGGTTTTTTTCTCTAAGTGTTTTATTTTTAGTTGGAGTATGCTTACTTCTTTATGCTCCTTTTCCCCCCTAAAGATTTTGACATAAAACTGTGATGATCAGCCAGCGTTTCCTTGTTTTATTTTTCACCTTTTGCTGTCCTCCCCTACCCTCGAGAAAAAAAAACTACCGGTGCCTGGCGATCACTTTCAAAGATGGTCCTGGTAGATTTCTTGATATTTTGTGTATCTGTGCAAACGGACAAACCCCCTCTCCCAAAACCGTCCAAAAGAGGGTAGCAGATGTTGCCCAAGTTGAATTTGTCTATAATGTCGAAAATAAATCTAGGGTTTTTTTTCTGTTTAAATTTTAGTTCCGATTTCTGCGTAAAGCATTCATCGCTTTTGTGCTTTGTCTCATTTCAGAGGCTTCGGTTTCGTTACGTTTGCAGACCCTGCAAGTGTAGATAAAGTATTAGCTCAACCTCATCACGAATTAGATTCCAAGACGGTATGTTTTTGTTAGTGTATTTTTTTCTCTTGTTATGTCTGTGACTTGCACATTTAAAGGGGCAGCACGTCAATGATTGGGTTGCATAAGGAAAGTCTTAGATCATAGATAATGCAGATTATTTAAAAAAAAAATATACTCAGATTGTAGTTGGAAGTTGAAGGTGTTAACCCCGGTCTGACCTCCAGATCATCATGGTGTTAAGTTTCTTTTTTTTTTGTGCTGTTGCATGTGAATCGATGGGCATTAAAGATAAATGATACTAAAGCAGCCCAGGGGCCGTGCATACTTTTGGAAGGAAGTTTCTCAAAACATGCCCCCTCCGCCCCCCCCCCCATACTTCCTGACAAAAGTAGCACAGCTGGTGTACCTTAAGTCTCAGTCAGCTTAGAGGCAGCACTGGCTGGGAAGAAAGAGATTTCGGTGTAAGTGCAAGGGTCTGATGCTCTTATTTGTATACATTTTCTTTAGGTTTCACACTGAGCCTTGATTTTAAGTGGTGATTTCCTGGCTTTTCAGATTGATGTATATGCATTGTTTTAAACTCAATGTTCTCCACTTGGTCCTACACCTTCTCCAAATTAAATGCATTAAAATCAACTGCTAAGGAATCCCCCCCCCCTTAACCTTGAAAGGATATAGTGTGTGGGGAGGGGGATCCTGCTACAGACATTTCCATACCCTACCCCTGTGATACCAAATGGTGTATTTAATGGGTTTAGATATACTGATTTTGGGCCACTTTAAACTCAGCTTGCATTGTTTTCGGAATGTGATCCAGAAGTTCAGACCCGAGTTCATTGGAGCTGACTGTTACTGCCTCCCTCCCCCCATTAAGCAAAGATCAAGTGAAGTTATTCTGAAAGAATTTTGTGTTCCTTGGTTAAGATCAAACCTTAGCAAACCAATGAATAGGCTTTTGGCAGAGGTCATTCTGCTGTTGGTACTGTGTCTAATTGCAAGGAGGGGGGAGGGCTAAATGTATGTCTAAATGTCTAAATGTTTTTGATGCTTGACTGCTTTTTGTGGTACATGGTTTAGTCTTTTCTTTTTAAGGGTGGTGGGATTTCATTAACTCATATGTGACCGGTTGATTGCGTGTTGCATTTAAGTAAGACAATGTATAATATAAGTGGTTTGTCATACAAGGTGAAGTAGGGTAAAAAAAGGAAGGATTGACGTGAGGGGAGGGGGGCAGAACCAGTAGTTAAAACTGGGAAAAGTATCCAGTGCAGCACCCCAAAGCCGCCTTTCTTTCTGGAACAGGTGGAATTCATTTTTTTTTTAATTTTCCCCTGGTGAAATTAGCTGAGTTTGTCCCAGCATGTAAGGAAGGCTTTTGACATCCTTAAGAATTAGTTTTTCTTTTTTTTTTGGAGGGAGGGGGGCAACAAGACAGAGAGAGAGCATCTTGCTCGGAAAATGTTTTTGGATGAGAATTATTCTAGATCCTTGTACCCTGTGTACAGTTTGAAACTAGCAGAGCTTAGGCTGTTTTTCTTATTTTTTCCCTAAAGTCTGAGTGTTGCTTTTTTGGAGTCCTCTAAATATTAAAGATTTCTTTTTGGGTGATGGCTGTCAGCGAATAGGGCATCTGATGCATTAATAACAAAAACACTTTTTGAAACGGGTTGTTTTTTTCTGTTATAATGAAAGTAACAGGATTCCTTGGGTGGGGGGGCTACTGAGGCCCCAAATGTGCGTTTACTCTGTCATTCTTCATAGCGACGTGTATTAGTGATTTGATCCTACCATTTGACTCTGTTTCAACGTTCAGTGCAGGACACAGATCGGTTGAGTATTCACAAGGATACGGCGTGCTTGTTACACTTGGGTTAAAAGCTTTTTTAGGTAATGGTCCCTGCACATCAGATCTAGCATTCTAGCCCCTTTCTAGAAGATTTGTAGCTACAGTATGTAGAACTGTATCTAACTTGACTAATTTTAATTTCTATTTTTTGTAGACCAGTTTTTCTTTAATAGTTAACAGGGAGGTGCAGAAGGTATGGATTTGGTTTGTTAAACCAGGTGGCCGTGTAATAAGCTTTTCAAATTGGATTTTTCCCCAGAGCAACTGACTGTGTTCTTTTGAATGCCATCATGCTATTTAAAGAGCTGGCGCTGATGCTTCTTTCCTTTCATCCTTCAAAATTCCCGCCACCCCCACCCCCTCGTTCCAACTATCTTATTCCACTTAACTTTCCAGAAACTCCACTTTTTGAAATGCATAGTCGCATTACTAAAGACAGGATCCACCCCCTCCCCTGCCTCCCAACCTCCTAAAATAAATGAAATAACAGATTTAGAAGTTGCGGTTGTGCATCTCTGGCTACGTCTGGTGATACAGATGAAAAATCCACTCTTCTGTACTTTTCTGGTAGAGCAGAGTCTAGCCAGCCTTGATGATATCTGTAGAACGTGTAAACTGTATGTAAGAGTAGCCGCTATATGTGAAAGGGTTTTATGCTGTTAAGTTCTGGACAGTCACTCATTTCTCGGGCACCATGTGTAGGTTGAACAGTACATTACTCGGACGCTAATGTCGGCAAATTAACTTGGTAACACGTTATTAAACTACTCTACTATGTTAACGTTTCTAATTGGAAGGTACTGTAGACAAGAGCTATTGACAAAGCATTTTTGCTCTCTTTCCTATTAGCAAACATTTAAAAATGATAGCAGTACTTCATTACTTGAAAACAGCCTCTTTTCAAGAGTTGTTTTTTAAAACTCCTATTCCCCCACCCCATCCCAACACTCATCCATCACATCTAAAACTACCCATGAGTCTTCAGCTCAGGCGTAAGCAAATTTTGAATGAAATTTTGCAATGGAAACGCATCTGCGCTCTGCAGAAAACTTCTTTTCTGCCTTCTTGCAGCAGTGGAAGAAGTTCATATTTGGGACATGTGAAAGTGGAAAGAAACAGGTTTGAAACGATTATCTTGGGGTTACCCTTAAAAAAAAGAAACAAACACTAAAGGGAACATTGCTTCTAAAGCCAAGCCAGTGTATTCGCTTAAATGTCTTCAGGAAGTGTTTAGCTAAGAAGATTCATAGTTTCAGAACTTCTGGTCTTATGAAGCATCAAAAAATTGGTATTTTATACTTTTTAGCTAACATCTTTATGTAAAAGCAGGGGATGCAAAGTAGCTATGAAGACAGAGCAGTGGTTTTAGCTGAATTCTGAGAAGCTGATTTCTTGGTCTTTCTATATCCCTGCGAGCACTGGGCGAATGGGGCATATCAGATTAATCAGAGCTACACTGAGTTTCCCAAATAAAAGAAAAACATTTAGCATGCTGGAACAAAGTGAAGCTGTTCTATTTTAAACAGACACTTTTAAAGTAGCTGGGCCTTCCTAGAGACAGAGTGAAAGCCAATTTACAGGGTCAGAAATTCAGTTTTTCCATAAATGTAAAATTATTTTTTTTCTGGTCAGTCCATCCAGGGGCTCCTGCCTTTTATTTCCATCCAGACTTCCCTAAAAGTTTTTATGGTTTCAGCTTTCTAGGGAACTCTCGCATTCCCCAGTGCAGAAGGGGAGAGCCATAAGCTATTGAACTGAATAATCGGAGCCATGCACTGACAGCCCATATTTAAAGCAGATTAGCCCTCCCCCCCCACTTCCATTGCCCATTTTCTTTTTCTGTAGGGATTGTCCTGGAATATGGGGGAAGTAAAGAGCTGATGAAGTTACATAGGAGATCGCCATATGTCTCATGTACTTGTTATTAGAAGTGAGTGGTGTAACTAGCATTTTATCTGCGCAGATCTTATAGGGTAAGGTTTCGTGATAAAGTTGTTTCCATTCCTTTGGCTCAGGCAGTGGATTAGGGTGTGTGTGCCGGTAACTAGGGTTTTGGCTTTGGGGCCTGGACATCTGCTAGAGTGAGCAAAACTCTTACACCGATACGATAGACCACGTTATCTTTCTTTTAACATTTTAGTTGGTACTTTTCCCTATCTCCTACATACAGCTCTGTAATGCAGCAAAGCACACTGCCATCAGCGCAGGCAATAACACAGTGTTTACACGCGGTTTTCTGCAATAGTGTGGGTGCAGAGTTCGGGAAGGGATTTCATGCGAGCATAATCGGTGCGCAAATGGCTACGCTAACAGCAGCTCACAACACCTTTTAAATCCATTTAAATGGATGGTAATGAATTGATTGGCAGCGCAGATGCAGAGAACTGCGCAGAAGCCCATAAGGCTGAGCTCAGTGCTGGGATTTTAATACGAGGTCGGAGGAGGTGTTAAGGATTGGCACTGGTGAGGAATTTATGCCTGTTTCTCCAGCATACAGAACCTGCAACTTTTTTCTGGCTTTGCTGAAGAGAGTGCTAAAAAAAGAATCGGGGGAGGTGTGCTGGAACGGTGTTAGGCGCATATGCTGGGACGCTGTCTGGCACATAAGCATCGTTCTGCGCAGAATAATATTGCTGTATGTGCCAGATAGCATTCCATATATGCGCACAAGTCACTTTTTTTTTTGTGCGTGCAATATAGGTTGTAGTACTGCAGACCCCTGTGCACATATGCCTGCTTGCTCTTTTTGTTTAGCGCAGACCTTTTGCACACAGCTGATTTGCATGCTGTTTGTTTATAGCATCACTGAGCAAAGGTTCTGCATTAAACTTGTGATACGAAGCACTGCACTAGAGCTTTAGCGTTGGGCTCTAGCACAGGGTTTCTGCCATGAGCCCTTAATGCCTTGTCATAAAAGCTTCCTGGTGTCTCTCCGAGTACTGCATGGTAAGCCTGAGAAATGACCGATTGATAATGTCATCATTAAGAAATAAGTATCCTGTTTGATTCTCTTCTTTTTTTTTTTTTTTTTTTTTTTCATTCCCTCAGATTGACCCTAAAGTTGCATTTCCCAGGCGAGCACAGCCCAAGGTAAGTAGGAGGCTCAGTAATAGGTTTTTCGGCACACAGAGATTCTTTGTTGTTGGGCGGTTTAGGTTTCAAATGATGGGAAGGAGGGGAGCGGAGGGGGTGGACTTGGCAAATGGAAGCTTTTAAAGGCTGTTGCACGTGAAGTCTTAAGGGCGTCAGCATATGCCGCTGCAGCTCTTGGTGGGTCGATTTAGCATCATGTATCGCCTGTCTAAGTTTAACCCATCTCGCTGCTTGGGACTGAGTTCTTTTGGCTCTATGGATCTGAAAGCAAAATAATATATTCATTAGTAACTTTCTTAAAGCAAAAAATGTTACCAGGTTGGGGTGAGCTGCTGTAAAGAGAAGGCAGCAAGGTAAAAAGGTTTCCGGGTCAGTGACCTGGCAGAAAGTCACCCCTGGCCCTGGATATACCCCACCGCTGGCTCACACCCTATTTATAGAGACTAATCTGGTTTGGGGGCAGGCTTTAAAGCTGCCATCAGGATAAATTATGTATTTAAAAAGCATGTCCTTGGTTTGCTAAAGCTCTGGTGTGTGTTGGATACGTCACTGTGTGACATACTGAGCTTTTCTTGACAGTGGTTCATTGTTGGGGATTTGGGGCAAGCTTACTAAAGTAGTGTGCTAAGCAGTTAGCACCCCTTGGGCGGGTGTGTAATGTGGTATCGCGGTTAGCGGGGGGTATTATTGGTGCATGCTAACCGTGAATGTTGTCATTAGCATGGGGGCACTTAATGCCACCTCAAGGGGTTGTGGGTAGGACAGCTACATGCTGATTAGCACAGTGTGATGCATTACCAATGCATTAAAGGCAGGGGGGATGGACACACACAGGCCTCCCCCTCTTCCCAAAAATTAGTATGGTCTCCACACTAGTTTTGTGGCTCAAATGGGCGCTATGAGCATGCCCTTGGTAAAATGTTCCATAGCCTTTTGAACCAGCCATGGAAGTGGAAAGACTTTGAATGCCGTTCAGCAAATTTTATTGTAGTTTTTAAAGTCCCAAACATAGTTTCAAGGCAAGGAATTTCTGGACGTATATTACAACCAAGAATGAGGAGTGATTCAAGGTTTCCTAATGGAACGGTAACCATTCGTGAGTTGAGTGTCTTGTTGATTTGTTCTTCCAAGTGAAAATAAAATTGTGATGCACGACGACAGCTGGTGGATTGTCCTTGAGTACTGATATTGCCCAAAAAGTCTGAAGAGCTTCATTGGTTTGCTTAAGAGAAGGAATTGAACTATTATTTTGGTTCTTCCTGCATTTTATTTTAAATTTGAAAATCCATTTCTTCAAAGAGCAGGAAATGAGCAGTCACTGTGCTGAAGGTTATAGAGAGGACAGAAGGGGGCAGGATATGTTAAGCAGAGTATATGGTGAGAACACTGTGTAGAAGGGGAGAAGGATTTTGCCACTGTTATGTAACCTCCAGGGATTCACCAGCTTCTTAAAGGAAGCAGCTAGTGTGGAATCTATTTAGCATTCCTTTTCTAAAGTTTTCCATTTTTTTTTTAATTGTCTCAGTTTATTTTAGGAATTTTTATGTCTACAAGAAATAGCCTGCATACATTCCTGTCCACTGATATTTTCTTAAAAAACAACAAGAGTCACAAAGCAGCTTGGCGGGTTGTCTAAGAATGAAGCTGGACCATTGTTGATCTGGTATTGTGTTTCTGGAATGTAGGTGTGGAGTAAGCAGGTTTTCTGCGTCTGAATGCCTTGCCTGTACCCTTTGAAGCTTGAGCTTTTAAAAGAGGTGGCACCCCCAGAATTTGCTGCTTCTGGTTTTGACCAGAGGTCATGTATGTTCATCTGGGATAAATGTTTGACTAAGGGCCTACTTTCCTAAGGTTTCTCCCTATTTTGAAAGTATGAAAACAGTTTAGTCATCTGGGTATGTCTGCCTTTGGCATGCTGTACCAACTTTGGGTTTCCTTCGGTCGCACTGCAACCTGGGAGCTGTAGTGCTCTTAAAAATAAAGTGCCTGAACTAAGTTATGGGAGGAGTGGATAAGGGGAGACGAGTAATTGAACAGTGGTAGATTAGCTACAACTTGCTTGGGTCTCCTTGGCCCGTGGAACACATGACCTTAGTCATGTAGCTGTATAGAGACATTAGAATTAAAGGATCTGGTACCTACCATGCAGGCCTAAATACTGGACAAACTAGGCGGACGCCTAGGACAGCAATTTCTGGGGATGGTTGGGTCAAAGAGCAGGGCAATCAAAGCTAAACAATAGATTTTGACCGCCAGGGGGATATAAGGCTTAAAATTTGCCAAGGACGTCAACACCTTGAGCCAACTTTGGGGCCGGCCCTGCCTGCTACTAATGGTCCAGCTGACTCAACATTCTGTCTGTGACAGTGACAAACAGTTGGTGCATGTGCAGTTTGGCCGATTCCCGGGTCTACCCTGTTGGTGGTCTGTCCTGTATATTTTCACGGCAGCTGTTGCTGTGCGATCACACATGGATCGAGAAGCACTTTCTCTCTAGGAAAGGCCAAGTGGTATGCAGATGGCCTTAGGTGAGGTGGTTTTGTATGTTTTAGTCCAGGCATCTGGCATGATTTTCACTTTGTACAATGCAGCTTTTTTTTTATTGCCCTCTTACAAAAATACAAATGAAAAAAAGGGTGTTCAGTTACTTCAGGAGGGACATGCAGAAAGCCCTGAACAGTGGTTGAGGATGTGGACGCAAATTCCACAGAATGAGTGTCCTTTAGTCTAGAGAATGCAGTCTTGGATAGTGCAGAAAAACATCTCCAGGTTTTTCTTCTTGGACTTGCCCTAGACAATAGGAACAAAAAAAAAAATACATCGATATAATACGGATTTTTAGATTTAATGACTTGATTTTTTCAAATCCAAGCTCAGAACGAGTTATGTTTGGGTGAGCAGGTTTTTTTTTCCTGAAGTGGCCTGTATTCCAATGTTGCCTAAGGCAATAAAAGATGAAGTGATTCGGCCAAGGTCACAAGGAGTGTTAGCAAGAAAAGTGTGATTTGAACCCTGGTTCCCTAGCTCACAAACTACTTGTTTAAACGCTAAGCTACTCCTCTGTTATGTATACATGTGGGATTTTCTGTGGAATATGTTAAGCCTTGTTCCCAAAGCTCCTTAGGGTCTGAAGCTATGGGTGAGGTTAATTAGGGGAGACAAAAGGATAAGTTGTTATGGTCCCAGGATTAAGTTATTATGGCTCTAGGATTAAGTTTTCAGATTAGGTTCAAGCTTTATGTGGGGTGTTTTCTTAAAGTGGCAGATGCCTGAAGCAAATTGAGGTGTAATCCCAAACTGAAAACAAACTGTAGCATTCTTAAAATTATTGGAGAGGATTTATTTTCTTTTTAGTTTAATAACCTTTAAAAAGGTATATCCGTATGGCATAGTTATAAATTTGCTTTGTTTCTCTTTTTTTTCAATTTTTTTTTCTGCAGCAATGAGGATTGATGGTGCTATTCATAATTACGTATCATTTTGTGTTGAGCTGTCTAATGTAATATGTATGAATTTCTGCTATTAGGATGTGAATAATGAGTGTTTTTTATAGTAGGGGTTATGATAATCGGCAAAGCATACGCTTTGGTTATTGCAGGAGCAGCCGTAAAAAATAAAAATAAATTCATGCATTTGATAGTTTCCTGCACAAAATCATAGCTGTTTTTAATATTGGTTGTGTATTTTATTTCCTTTTCTGTTTGCTTTTGCTTATTTAAGGTGCAGCTAGATGTACCCAGTAATGTCTAAGTTTGTTCTCTGATTTTCAAAGCAGTAAGCTACCGACTCAGTAGACAGCATAAGCCAAGTTATTAGGCTGCACCTTTCTTCTACCTGTTTGCATCTTGAGATGCAAAGAATGTCCAGAATGACCTCATGCACACCAGTATCTGATTGGGTTATACGGCGTGATATCTGCTAGGATGTCATCTAGTCTAGACCGCACAGTCAGACGAGCCTAGATTGCTGCCACTTTCATTTTTTTGTTTATATGTAGGAAAATCTCTAAGGAGGAGGAGGGGCAGCTTGTAGTACAATGATGTTATAGAAATTCTACATTTCTTACTCGATTATGGGTTGCTATTCATGGATAATGTGTTTTTGAAATCTTTATGCAGGTGTCAGGCACGGGTTCCTCCCTCCCCACCCTAAAATGTTGTGGTACTACTTTGTGGGGTTCACAGTTAGTAAAACTGACCCATTTAAGGTCTGAATGTAGCATAGAGCAGGTGAAGAGTAACCTGTTGGTAGGTGAAGAGATGAAACAAGGGGACATTTTGTACTTGAAGTGAAAGTATACCTATTTTCTTTCAATAAACATAAAAAAAGAATGTTGGGGCCCAGAAAAAGAGAGCAAATCAACTCCGGAGAAGATTGGCTCTCAGTAACGGTTAGTGTCTTCGATGGAGAAGGCACGCCTGCTTTAAAATGAACCCGTTGTTCTGGCTTCTCGGGGCGGGACCTCTGCGGCGCCCTTCTCTGCCATTGCTGCTCAGATGAAAGCTGAGCCATATGCTTTGTGGAGGATTAATCTACAAGGGGCTTATGTCGGGATAAACACACAACACAATGTTGAGGGGAAATTAACTGCCATACTGAACAGATTTAATATCAGCACTGTCATAATATTCTATATTGCATCTTAGAAATAAAAACCTGTTTTGACCTGATTTTTAATTAGCAGCTAAAGCCTGCAGAGTTAAGGATTTTGAATTCAGCACTTCCATTTTTCCCAGCTGAATAGTAAACGCTCAGTGTTTAAATTGAAGTAGTTACACTTTATTAACTAGGATATGCTGAGGATTTCTTGAGATTAATATTAGTTAATTAATAAAATGTATTGAGTGCACGCAGTGGAGGATAAATGTTTAAATTCCTAATAACCTTTTCCTTTTTGATATACTTTGTCACTGTTCCGTCCACAGTGATTCACACATCACGTAGTAAGAAAATGAGTGGAGTTTGCAGGGCTGGTATAGGAACTCTGTGCATCGGCACAGCACATCAGCATCCAGGGTTGGCAAAGAGCAGCATGCCACAGGAAAACAGGTCCTGGCAGCCACAGAAACGAAATAAGCTGTCAGCAATTTAAATAACTTTGCCTTCACATCGGTCTGTGTACTATTATACAGCCATACTGAGGCCTGCTTTTCACCATGGCTTTGTTTCTTTTGTGTGAGGTTTTATGATTTTGTTCTTTTTCCCTTTTAAGGTGTTTGTGCGTCCAACAGGGCCCTTCCTTAGTCACTTTCAGCTCAGGGGGGTCTTAAGGCTCAAGGTAAAAATGTCTCCTGAAGGAAAGTTAGATCTGCTAATTCATAGACTTTTTTCTTTTTCACTCTGCCGGCCACGATTATTGGAGATGAACATGTTTAATAAATTGTAGTGCCTGTTATGTTAAGCCTATTCTTCCTTTTTGAAGCCCATATAACCTTTTCTTTTTCAACTGCAGCCTAACCATGAGGAAACTTCCCAAGGGGCCTCCTGCTAGCTTTTAATACTGGGCTTTGCAGAAGAATTAGATTGATTGTGCTGAGAGCAAAGGTGCACAGGGGAAGGAGGGTTGGGAGAGGGCCAGAGGGGGTACAGAGAAGGGGAATAGGGCAGGAGAAGAGTGAGGAATGGAAACGCAGGAACGGGAAAGGGTCGGAGGGTGGTCACAAAGGAGGAAAAGAGAAGGCAGAGACACTTTGGGGCAATTTTAAGAGGAATGGGAGTGGGGGGAGTGGAAGACAGACAGGTAGCAGTAGGTGGTGTCAGTTGGTCTGGGTTTGTGTGTATGAGTCACAGGGGGTGATAAGAGAAAGATGGCTGGGTAGGACTGAGATACTGGGAATGGAAGGCCAAGGTGATGTGATGGAGAAATAAAAGGGGGATAAGGGGAGAGATGAGAGGCAAAAGAATGAGAGATGCGAACTGATGAGGGCTGGGGGAAGCAGAGAGAGAACATGATGATTTATTTTCAATAGAAATATCTGATTCTGTGGCTGGGAAGTTTTTCAATGTGCTGTTTGTATTCTTTAGATTCTATCTGTGGTGGTCAGCTTGTTACCTTTATGTCCTGTAGTATATGTGAATGTGCGGGGTGTATGTCTTTTTGGGAGGATGGGGTTGTTTTGTACACATGGTCATGCTTCTCTCCCCTGTAGCCCCGCCCATTGGGATGTGAGTTTCTTCTCTGGCTTAGCGTGACCCACACGGCAAGCTGAAGGCTTACTTAAATTCACCTCTGGCCTCCTCTAGTTCCTCACAGATCCATCCTCTATTCCTCATTGCCATCTTGGACAGCCAAGGATCAGGCTGAGGGCTGTGACATGTGCAGTCTTTGATGCCTCCTCTCTCTTCTGGATACATTCCCAAAGCTGGCGAGAGAGACGGCTCATGTCGCTGCAGGGACCTCTAGCATGCAGTGGTTCACAGCCCACACTTTCAGGCACCTGTACGACTGCTCAGTATAGATTTGAGGAGCTCTTCAGGTGGGTTATTTACAGTGGGGTGCGTCAGCAGCCGTGCAAGGGCGAGGCCTGAAGGAGGCATTGGTGCTGGCCATTGGTGGGGGTTGCATCAGTGCTGGGTGCCAGCCAGCTGGTGGGTGAGCACTTGGGGAGAAGCGGACACAGGAGCCATATGTTTTTGCAAAGGCTTATGAATCTGTAGGGTGCCTGTTGAGCTACCTGAACTATTCCATTGCAAGCCCTGCTTGGTTTCTCTGGGGCAGCGGCTCCTAGCTGGGGGGATTCCCCCAGCCATTCAGGTTTTCAAGATAGCTACAATGAATACGTCTATCTCAGGAATATTCATTGCAGATATCCTGATCATCCGGCTGGCCAGAGGTTCCCCAGGGCGGGTTTGGAAACCACTGCTCCAAGTGAATTTTGTTTTCTCTAGATATCCCCTAATGTCACCTTTGACCTTGGTGGCTCTCTTGTAGCCTGGATGGCCCTTTCTTTTCTGGGCGCTGTACTGGGCCAGTGAATGATAGTAAGCCAGGCAAGAGATTACATCATTATTTGTTACCTTAGTGGCATGTACTAGTCCCTTGTGTGTGTGCGTGTATGGAAGAAAATGCTGCTTCTCCCCACCCCCATATATTTTTCCACTTTACCTACCAGGCATATCTTAAAGCTCAGTCTTAACTAATAGATTCTCTAATAAAGCACCTGAGACCCTCCTTTTGGACTTTTTGTTACCTGGCTTGGCAGGCTACAACTTGCCAGGGAGGTACAAATTAGTTACTGAGCAGGAAATCCCTCTTCTGCCAGGACCTTAGCAGGGCCAATGGGCAGAGGCATCAGTATTAACCCTTCGGATGGGCTGATCTCAAGTAGTTTGATAGTAGCGTGCAGAGACCCTACTGGGCTGTGGCTTGTTAATGCCTCCCAGCAGTGGCTTCCAGTAATACTGGGGCTGGTTGGGAAACACAAGCTGTTCGGGACTTCTGTTTTGCAGGGGGAGGGAGGAGGGATAAGCAGGCCCCGATGGAAAATGTGTACACTTCTGACAGGAACTCAATACCACAGTAGAGTAATATTTTAAAATCAAATTAGCATGCTAACGTGTGGCTGTTGAGGTAGAGCAGCAGCGCTGGGTAACTTTGTGGGATTTTTTTAACCTGTGTCGGTGGTAAGAGCTAGTGGGGGCTGCCACAGCACATGTTTGCTTTGAGGCTTCTGTTTGGTTTCCTAGGCAAAAGAAAGCACAAGCAAATTTGTGTATTTTAAAACAAAAAATGAAAACCATTCCTCCCCCCCCCCCAAAGTTTCATAAATGGAGTGGTTCTGGGTTTGGGATTTGTTTCTGGGAGATGTAGTGAAGGTGATGATCTTGTGGATGGGGGGAGGGCTGAGAAAAGGTGCTGATCATTGTAGAGTTGGCACACTCAGCAGAAGAGGGAACTGAGATTCACATGTGCAGTTGCCCTAGTGGGATGGATCAGGAGAAATGAATTATAAAAACGGGGGGAGGAGGGGAACTGAAAAAAGTGTCTTTATGTATTTTATCGCTCCCACGGTTCTTGATAGAAATCAAGATGTTGCATTTCTGTTTAGCAGCAGGACATCTCGAGTATTAGTGACAAGAATATTTCAGGAGTGCTTTAAGGATATGGAGAGTTGAATTTGAAATCGTGAGCTGAGACAATAGAAACAGAAAAATAATGGCAAATAAAGACCATACTGTTCAGTCTGCCCATCCATACCAGCTGCTAAGCTCTACAACTCCTTCCTTTCCCTTAGAGATACTCTGTCGTACGCTTTTCTGAATTCAGATAAGCCACAGTCCGTGTTTATTTGACATACGTTCTTTTTAAGAAATCCAAGCCACTGGGAGGTTATTCCACTCATCCGCTACTCTTTCCATAAGAGAATATTTCCTTTCACGTTCATCTTGTGGGTTGATAGCTAAAAAGAAACCCACTTTTTCATTTGGAAATTGCATTTGTGGCAGACCTGGCTTAGGTTTCACTTCTGCGTCGGACCTGCTTCCCCCTGGTTTGTTTTAGGCTACGGATGGTGGGGAGGTAGTGCTCATAGCCCTATGAAGAGGGAGAAATTCCCAGCCACCACTGAATACTTTATTTACTTATTTATTGATTGGCTGTTTTATAAATCATTGTAAATAAATAAATACAGTTTCAAGTTGTTCTAGTGACACCTAGTGGCCAGGTTTGAGGACCATATTAGTCAGATCCCTCACTTGGTTTGCAGCTTGTCGTGCTGTGAGGGCTTGTGTGCATCAGTGATGCTGAGAGCTAAACTATCGGTAGTTTAACTACTGGCAGGGTCTCCCAAGATGGACAGGTCTCAGCTGAGGTGCCAGACCAAGACAAACCACCCATCTGGGCAGCAGCAGAATGGGATAGTGTTGACGGCGGAGGATCACATTTGTGTGACAACGGCAACGACACCAAACTTAAACTGCGTGGAAGAAAGGCCCGGCAATCTACTTCTGTATCTTGCCATGAAAACCCAATGGATAGTTACAACAAAACAAATTGTGCTATAGTGCTGGAAGATGACACCCCTAGGTCGGAAGGCACTCAACTAGCTACTGGGGAAGTCTTCATTCTCTGAGTAAAGCCAGCATTTATGATGTGGTTGGATCAAAGCCCTCAGGACGTCTGACTGCTGATGTAGCTGCGCATGAAATGAGAGTCAGAAGCTGTAAAGATGTCTTACGCATTGGAACATGGAATGTACGAAGCATGAATCAAGGGAAGTTGGAGGTGGTCAAGAATGAAATGGAACGTGTACAACTTGATCTGTTGGGTGTCAGCGAACTGAAATGGACTGGCATTGGGCACTTTGCATCAGATGATCACATGGTCTACTATGCTGGAAATGAAAGACAAAGAAGAAATGGTGTTGCATTTATAATAAAGAAGAAACTTGCAAGAAATGTAATGAAATACAATGCAGTCAGCGAATGCTTAATCTCTATTCGTCTACGAGGAATGGCTATCAACACAACTATAATTCAAGTATATGCCCCAACAACAGCTGCAGAAGAGAATGAAATTGAAGAGTTCTATGAACAAGTACAAGCTGAAATTGACAGAATATCCAAACAGGATATCCTGATAGTCATGGGTGACTGGAACGCAAAAGTTGACAACAAAGGCGGCGGCAAAGTAGTTGGAAAATATGGACTTGGCAACAGAAATGAAGCTGGAGAAAGACTGATAGAATTCTGCAAGACCAACAATCTATTCATCTCAAAAACCTTCTTCCATCAACACAAGCGGCGACTGTACACATGGACTTCACTCAATAGATTATATAAAAATCAAATTGACTACATCTGTGGAAGTCAACGATGGAAAAGTTCTATAACATCAACAAAGACAAAACCTGGAGCTGACTGTGGTACAGATCATCAACTACTAGTATGCAAACTCAAGCTAAAGTTGAAAAAGAGCAAACCACTCATGAATGCAGCAAAATATGACCTTGTGAATATACCACTGGAATTTAAAGACTGCCTGCAAAATCGATTTGCTGCTTTAGATACAAATGACAGAGCTCCACAAGAGTTATGGAATGACATCAAGAAGGTTGTGTTGGAAGAAAGCAAGTCTCTACAAAAGGTGAAAAAGCAAAAACGGCCAAAATGGATGACGGAAGAAACTTTGAAAATTGCCCAGAAACGCAGAGAAGCTAAAGCCAGAGCAGAAAGAAAGACAATAACAGAACTCAACAGAGATTTCCAACGTGCAGCAAAACAGGACAAGGAAAAGTACTACAACGATGCATGCAAGGAAATAGAAGCAGAAACTATTAGAGGAAGAACAAGATCGGCTTTCCTAAAGCTATGAGAATTAAAGAAAAAGTTCCAGCCTCAAATTGGAATGTTACAAGATGCTGAGAAGATCAAGAAAAGATGGAAATAATATACAGAGTTTTTATATGATAAAGATCAAGTGGACCAACGGCCGTTTCAACCTGTACCTTATGATCGGGAACCATTGGTGATGAAAGAAGAAGTTGAAGCAGCATTGAAAGCCTTATCAAAGAACAAAGCACCAGGCATTGATAGCATTCCCATAGAAGTATTACAGCAATCTGATGCAGCTGTTACCGTACTTACAAGGCTCTGCCAAGAAATATGGAAGATAACATCATGGCAATCTGACTGGAAAAAGATCTATGTTTATACCAATACTAAAGAAAGGTGATCCAACTGACTGTGGAAATTATTGCATAATCGCTCTGATCCCACATGCCAGCAAGATTCTACTGAAGATTATTCAAAAGAGACTACAACCATACCTGGAACAAGAACTACCTGAAGTGCAAGCAGGGTTCAGGAAAGGGCGAGGAACGAGAGACATCGTTGCGGATGTGAGATGGATCCTTGAAAAGACTAAAGAATACCAAAAGGATATCTATTTGTGCTTTATCGACTATAGCAAGGCTTTTGACTGTGTAAACCATGAGAAACTCTGGGCCACATTAAGAAGCATGGGTATACCAGAACACCTGATCGTACTCTTGCACAATCTGTACATTGATCAAGAAGCAGCAGTTCGAACTGAACAAGGAGAAACAGAATGGTTTAAAATAAGCAAAGGTATAAGACAAGGCTGCATACTTTCCTCTTACCTGTTTAATTTATATGCAGAACAAATCATCAGAGAAGCAGGATTGTATGAAGACAACAGAGGTGTGAAGATTGGTGGAAGACTCTCAACAACCTTCGCTATGCTGATGATACATTACTGGCTGAAAGTGAAGATGATCTGAAACATTTGCTTCTCACAATCAAAGAACATAGTCTCAAAATGGGCCTGCACCTTAATGTAAAGAAGACAAAGATCATGACAACTGGCATAATCAACAGGTTCATCATTGAAGGAGAAGAAGGAGCAGCTTTTAAACTAGATATTAGGGGAAAGCCGACAGTCGCCCAAGAGCGGATGGTTCGGAAGAATGTATCTTTGAAGGATACTACCAAAAGCAGAGAGGTTCCACAAAAGAGTAAAGTAGCCCAAATGCCCTCAAGTATGGAGCAGACTGAGCTTAAAGATCCCAAATTACCCATGTCTAACAATAGCCAAATTAATATGAGTAAAATACATTCTCTAAAATGCTTGTATGCAAATGCTAGAAGTCTAAAAAATAAGATGGGAGAGTTAGAATATATAGCACTAAATGAAAGGTTAGATATGATTGGAATATCAGAGACATGGTGGAAGGAGGACAACCAGTGGGATAGAGCTGATCAGATTGGTGGAGTGGTTGCGCTCTATGTTAGAGAGGGCATTGAGTCAGAAAGGATTAAAGTTTGCAGGAAACAAAATCTGCTGTAGAATCTATATGGATTGAAATTCCATGTAAAAGTGGGAAGGCAATGGCAGTGGGGGTGTACTATCGAGCGCCTTGTCAGAATGACCAAATGGATGATGAAATGCTCAAAGAAATCAAGGAAGCTAACAAACGTTACAGTGCAGTAATAATAATGGGTGATTTCAACTACCCCGGTATCGACTGGGTCAGTGTCACGTCAGGACATGCTAGGGAGATAAAGTTCCTAGATGAAATAAAAGAGGATTGTGGAAAATTGCAAGAGGATCTTGATAAATTGGAAGACTGGGCATCAAAATGGCAGATGAAATTTAATGTGGACAAGTGCAAGGTTATGCACCTAGGGAAGAACAACCCAAACTATGGTTACACGATGCAAGGTTCCACATTAGGAACCACCACCCAGGAAAAAGATTTAGGCGTCATTGTGGATACCATGTTAAAACCCTCGGTCCAGTGTGCAGCGGCGGCCAAGAGAGCAAATAGAATGCTAGGTATGATAAGGAAAGGAATGGAAAATAAAACAAAAGATATTATAATGCCTCTATATCGTTCCATGGTGAGACCGCACCTTGAATATTGTGTGCAATTCTGGTCGCCGTATCTTAAAAAGGATATAGCGATTTTAGAAAAGGTTCAGAGAAGAGCCACCAAAATGGTAAAGGGGATGGAAGGATACTCCTGTGAAGAAAGGCTAAAAAGGTTGGGGCTCTTTAATCTGGAAAAGAGACGGCTGAGGGGAGATATGATAGAAGTCTATAAATTAATGAACGGAGTGGAACGGGTAAACGTAGATCGATTGTTTACCTTATCAGAATATAGAAAGACTAGGGGACATGCAATGAAGCTACAGGGTAAACTATTTAAGACTAATTAATAAAAGAAAATATTTTTTCACTCAAGGTGTAATCAAACTCTGGAATTTGTTACCGGAGGATGTAGTAAAGGCTGTTAGTGTAGCTGGGTTTAAAAAAGGTTTGGACAAGTTCTTGGAGGAAAGGTCCATAAACCATTATTAAGAAGGGACCCAGGATATCAATGCTTGAACCAATACAAGCATTGTGAAACCTGTGTCCCTTGGGGAAACTGCTAGGTACGGATGACCTAGATTGGCCACTGTTGGAAACAGAATACTGGGCTTGATGGACCTTGGTCTGACCCAGTATGGCATATCTTATGTTCTTATGTAAGAAATTGAAATCGTGAACAACTTTAACCTACTTGGATCAACTATCAATAAAGAAGCAACAAGCAGTCAAGAAATCAAACGACGCATTGCTCTTGGCAAAATGGCTATGAAAGACCTAGATAATATTCTCAAGAGCAGAGATGTCTCTCTCCATACAAAGATTTGACTTGTTCAAGCCATGGTATTTTCAATAACATCATATGGATGTGAAAACTGGACAGTGAAAAAGATAGACAGGAAGAAAATTGATGCCTTTGAATTATGGTGCTGGCGGTGAATACTGTGTATACCATAGACTGCCCGGAGAACAAACCAGTCTGTACTAGAGGAGATCAAACCTAAGCTTTCTCTAGAAGCTCAGATGACAAGACTTTGACTTTCATACTTTGGACACATTATGCGAAGAGAGAGATCATTAGAGAAAGACATCATGCTTGGCAAGATAGGTCAGCGCAAAAGAGGAAGGCCAGTAATGAGATGGATCGATACAATAATAGCAGCTTACGGGTACCAGTCTGTCAACAATGAGCCGCCTGACTCAAGACCGAACACAATTTAGAATAGCTATCCAGAGGGTCGCCATGAGTTGAATCCGACTCGACGGCACTTTAACAACAAAAGGATCCACCATGTGTGGCCCCTCTCGAAGAGCCATTATTGCACTGGCTTGCCCAGGTAGGGAGGTATAGACACCTCCCTCCCCATGTAATTACAAATGGATCCTTATAATGTCAGAGTTCAGGTTGGAGTTGGAAGAATTGCCTGGGCCAAAGAACAAGTGATTCATGAAAAGAATTGTTGCTGGTCTGGGTACCGCTGTAGTGTTGCAACCTGCTCACAGGGGTGGATGAAGCAGAATATTTTTATTAAAATTACAATGACTCCCCTTTACCCCATTTTTTTTTTATTTTGGTGGAAATTTTGCAGCCTTTGTTTATATCACTTTGTGTGTCATCAACGCATAGAAAACTGGAAGAATGCCTTCACATTTTGCAGAAAATTCCCTTGTTGTTTCTTTAAACTTTTATAATCTCTTTTTTTTGGACTACTGTAGTGTTTTTGGCTTCTGTGTTTTAGAGGCTGAGATTGAGGGTGGCTGAAAGTGCAGCTGTGAGTCTGCTCCCTGCTGGCCCCTTACACTGGGTTTTCTAGCTTTGATAGTGGAGGGTTCAGAAAACCCACATATTGGTCTCTGCCATCCCACCTCCATTCTCTCTGTGTATTTCTCTTGCCTCTTGCTGTGCTTTGCACTCCTCGGACTCCCTCTGCCTCTCTGCTTTTCCCTTCCCTTCCTTCCTCAGTTGCTGAGAAGTTCTATTATCCAGTAGTTAGAATCTGGCCTGTGCCTGTGGTTCTCTCTCTGTGTTTGGAACTTAACTTCTTCTCTGCAATCAGTAGTTCCTTGTTCATAATCCCCAAAGATCCTCAACTCCAGGAGAGGAGGAGGAGCTCTTTGTGGTAACATCTAGCTTATGTTTGGGTTTCTAGGCCTATGTGTTTGGATATATGTGTGTGTACGCTGGAGTATAGATGTATAACGCTAATGTAGAAAAGAAGGGAGAGTGCTATAAAAACTTTTAATCCAATTAATTTATTAAAGAAAAAATCTGCATGTTTGTCCCATGATCTCCTTTGTAGAGGGGACAGCCGGGAGAGTTTTGTGCTGCCTAAAGAGCGTCAGTGGGCAAAAAAAAAAATGATGCAGCGTGGCTAAAATTGTTTTAGTTCTTCGATGTTGGAAGCAAGTGTGCAGGGCTTCTTTTATCCAGTTTCTGCCCTCCACCAGCAACCCCTGAGTTTATATACCTGATGCAGACCTCACCATCCTCTCTAGAAGTAAACAGATTTGCATACATGGGTCAACTTGTTTGAGAAATGAATTACGAAATCTACCACCATATCTAGAGACTGACTTCAGAAGCCTACGAGACCCAGAACATGTGGTGCAGAAAACTAGCCTAGGTTGGCACTTTTGTATGCTTTCCTTTTTTTATTTTATAGTTCTTTTTTTTTTTTTAAATTCCATGAGCCATGCTTTTCCCCTGCTTGCTTTTTGCATTTGTGAAGAGGCTGGCATATGAATAGGCTGCCTTTGGGGTCTGGGTGGTATGTCCCTTTTGTAACATGCAGCCTGATGGGCTTGTGGCTGCTGCCTTGTGTTGCCACACTAGAGAGCTGGATTCTGCTTCCTGTCTTTGGCTGGCAGCGCACCGGAGTGCTGCTGGGCTAGTGCTCACTAGTCTGGACCACTGTTAGGGTGAAACCTAGCGATTACTGAGGGAGCAGCATGTAATGTGGCCCCATAGGGAGTGGCATTCTGTTTTCAGCTGCCAAGGTCACAGGGGACTTAAGAGGGAGGCATGGCTCTGACAGAAGAGCCATATGAAGTGAAAGGGAGAGGAAAAAATAGGTTTGAAGGCAAGATTTGAGGTATTTTGGAGACTAGGGGGAAGAGAACTTTTCTTGTCAGAGGAATAATCGGAGTAGGAGGTCTGCTTGTGTGAAAGGTGCTTTCTGCATTAACTACACTAGTGAGCAGCTGCATCTAAAACTTCCCGAATGTTTTTAGATGAACGTCTGTTAGCAGCACTGCAGGCAGTAAAAGAAGGACTCTGTGTAAATACGCCAGCGTGTGGCTGAGACACTTAAACTCCATCCAGATCTCTGACATTTTCCATTAATCAGCAAGAAATGAGAGGACGTGAACTCTTGAACGTCCTGTGCAGATCGGTTAATCACTGATAGGGGGCATCATTAGTAACTGTACTGGTTGGGGGGGGGCTTCTTTCCATGCCCCTCATTCCTTCCCTTGTCAGCTGGCTATGCTACTGCCTTTGGATGCTGAGAAGGAGGGAGCCGTTCTTCACCTCGCAGCTGCTGTGGTTATGGAAGTGACCTAACGACCTCACTGTGGCCTGGCATGGAAAATCTCACCAAAAATCTAAATGGAAGAGCTGAGCGTTTTTAATGTTCTTGATACGCAGGCTGAGCGCTGTTCATTCTTTCGCCTGGACTGCTGGAGTTTTAAATTGCAGCTCAGTGAAGTGTGAGTAGAACTGTGTGTGTGTATGTATAAGCTGAAAGTCCTGCTTGTGATGGCTCAAGTCCAAGCATTGATGCACAAGCAGAGAAACTGGTTTATCACTTGCTTTTCTTGCATGGAGGACTGTAAAGGGAACAGCTCTGTGTCCATTTTTTTAAAAAAGAGGCTTTGCAGTCTTAGGTGCTCCCCAGGGTGCATAGCTTTAATGTACAACTCTGTGTGCACTTAAAAGGCAAAAATAGCTGCCGGCTTTGAGATTTTCTCCGGATATTTCGGACTGTTTTGCAGGTGCTCACTCTTCCCTCCTTCCCCCTTGGGTTAAGTCTCTCAGGATGCATTGAGGTTCTAAATGAGCTGAGCAGGGGCTTTGGACTCCACATTGAGCCTCAAATGCTGTGTCCTTTGTAAGAATATGTATCGTGGGCTTAATAAGGGCAAGCTTTTACTGTTCAGGGTCCTGATTAAAAGAGCTTGCTTTCAGCTCTGATTTCACGGTTCGAAGGTCCTTGAAGATCCTTGATGCAAGTATAGTTCACTAAGAGCACTAACGAGAGCCATGTATATAGAAAACCCCCGCATCTCTGTCCCTGAGGGATTGGACCTGACCCTCTTTCTCTCTCCCTTTTCAGGGGTCGATTAAGCTTTTTAGTGCCATCAGGCGGTTACTCCTATAGCAACGCTTATCCTCTTATCCTTTCAATGACTCATCTGGGCCCTGCCAAACAGCTGACTCAAAAGCACAGGACCATCAGTCTTTTCCTTTTTATTTTTTTCCCGCCTTTGTTACTCACACCTTTGGTGCCTGACAAAGGCCTTCTTTGGAAGGAAAAGCTGGGGTTGAATTCCTGCTAGTAAGTAAGTGCAACACCAAAAATACTCCTCCTCCCAAAACAGGATAGCACCCAATATACCACAAAATGTTCTTGAAAATTATTCCTAAGAATGTAAGAGCCATCAGAATGGAGCCAGGGGATCATTGCTAAGTGCTTGTAATGGTTCATCCTTTGCTCCCCTTATCAATCATTGGCTTTATTTCACTCCAACATTGTCCATTTGTATTTCTTCTGTTTTTTTCTGGTTTTCTCTGTGCTCATTCACCAAAACAAAAACACGTAGCGCTATTTAGCTTGTTGAATTGTGCCTTGGTCTGCCCATGTGCTTTTGATAAGGTGGATATTATGCTGCCGACCGTCAGCAGACACCGATTTTCTCCCAACCTGCCTGCAGGTTTCGTATCACTGCTTCGGAGGCTTAGCGTCTTTACAAAGAACCACTTTTCTGAATTCAAGTTCGTCTCTCCTCTCTTTTCGGGCAAAGCGCCGCACAGAGGAGTGATGAACTTGAATTTGAAAAAGGGCTTCTTTGTAAAGATGCTAGGCCTCTGGAGCAGTGATATTGAAACCTGCAGGCAGGTCTGGAAAGTCGGTTTCTCCTGACGGTTGGCAGCATAATATCCGCCTTATCAAAAGCACATGGGCAGACCAAGGCACAATTTCAACAAGCTAAATAGTGCTACGTGTTTTTGTTTTTATATATGGATAAAAAGTTGGTATATCCGTGAACTGTTTTCAGCCAAACAGCACTATTTGAGCCGTTAAAAGTTAAATATCAAAGTTTTGTGCAAGCTGAGTGATGGTAGACATTGGATATGACTTGAATATGCTTTTGAAGTGATTTCATAATTTTGTTGGTGAACGAGCACAGAGAAAACCAGAAAAAAACAGAGGAAATCCAAATGGACAATATTAGAGTGAAATACAGCCAGTGATTGATAAGGGTAGCAAAGGGTGAACCACTACAAGCACTTAGCAGTGATCCCCTGGTTCCATTCTGATGGCTCTTACACTCTTTTAGGAATATTTTTCAGAAATATTTTGTGGTATATTGGGTGCTATCCTATTTTGGAAGAAGGAGTATTTTTGGTGTTGATGATGATTTTTTCCTTCACTCTGATAGGGATTGCTATTATTCATTGTTAAGTACGTGCAAGCACTTGGTTCCCTTGAGATCCTCACTCAGTGTTTATAATCACTGCCATCTGCGCTGACGGACTCTCACCCCCCTCAACCACTCTCTCTCTCTCTCTCTCTCCTGATGCTCTTCCGTCCTAGCACTCGCATAAGTTATACAGCCACCTCTGAGGTGGATGTTATATCTCAAAATGTTTTTTTCCTTGTTCTCTCTGGACATTAGGAGATGCGATCAAAAAGCATTGAAACTTGTACAATAACACAAGAGGTATAACACTGACAGTTATTGTACTCGGTACCTTTCTGATAAAACACACTTCCTCCAACGTTCCTGCCGCTGATGGAAACAATTTTGAAATGCCTCTTTCGTTATGCAGTGAAACTGCTGTGTTGAATTTTGCTTAATGGTCTCCAAGTCGTTGAATCTTCTTCCTTTCAGTGGTAATTTTAGTTTTGGAAACAAGAAAAAGTCACAGGGTGTGTGAGGTCAGGTGAATATGGAGGCTGACGGACTTGCTTGATTTGGTTGGCCAAGAACTACTGGACAAGATGTGATGCGTGAGCTGGGGCATTATCACGATGAAGCAACCATTCACCCATTCCTGTGCAACTATAGCATACTCATTATAAAAAATACTCTGGCAATCAAAGAATACTGTGAGCATGGCCTTGACATTGCTCCTCACCTGACAAGCTTTCTTGAGTCTGGAAGAGTTTAGAGTCTTCCATTGTGAGGACTGAGCCTTAGTTTTCGGGTTATAACCATAAACCCATGATTCTTTTTGATGAAATCTGAATCATTTTCAATGCGTTCCAAGAACTCCTTCTTGGCTGTTGACAGTCGATCTTCTTCAGAAGACAGGAGTTTCAGCACAAATTTTGCAGACACACGTCTCATCCTCACATTGACAGTAAGAATGGATTGTACCAACCCAAAACTATTGTCCATGTCCTCAGCAAGCTCCCTGATAGTCAATCGATGATTTGAGTGTATTATGGCACGCATTGCTTCAATTTTGTCTTCATTCCTGCTTGTGGATAGTTTTCCAGCATGTTCATCAATGCTTTGGCGGTCCTCTTGGAAATGTTTGTACCAGTCATAAACTCTAACACGACTCATGCATTCATCGCCATACACTTGCTGTAACTTGTCATAAGTCTCTTTGCACCCATCTCCAAGTTTCTGGCAGAATTTAATGCAAATTTTGCTGTTCCAATTTTTTCACTCATTGTAAATCTGACAAACTACTTTTACATGATACCAAATACCACGTGATTAAAAGAAAGTACAGGTATGCTACAGCCACTCTACACTGCACATGCAGAGCACATAACTAGGTCATTGCATTCTTAATAGCACCGTGATGCGATGTATTGCTACCTAGCTACACAGTAAGTCTCGATACATTTTGATCGCACCTCGTATGTTATCTGTCTAAAGCTGAGAGGAAGAAATGATACATGCACAATTAAGTGGAATTTAACGTGCATACAATTGTAAGTTCTCCATGCTTTGCAGTCTTTGGATTGTCTTTTGTTGATGTTGACCTGTCCACGTTGCAAGAATACGTTCACTTTATTTATTTAACTAGGCTTATATAATGCTTTTCTGCCAGTCAAAGTGGTATACATTGAGGTACTGTATATATATTTTTCTCTTGTCCCCGAAGGGCTCACAATCTATGTTTTTGTACCTGAGGTAATGGAGGGTTAAGTGGCTTGCCCAAGGCCACAAAGACCACCTGTGGGACTAGAAACCCCAGTCCTTCCGGCCCAAGGTTGCTGTCCTCTAGTGGGATTTGAACCTCCAGCCTGAGGTAACTTGCCCCAACCACTAGGCCATTCCTCCCTTTGTATTTTGAATTGCTTCTTTTGAAAGTGGCTTGGTCAGATCAGATGATGGCTGATGATGATGGATCTGTTACCATTCCAGCAGGTTTTCACTGCTGTGTTCCTGTGTCATCAAGATAAGTGGATTTTCTGTGAGCAGTGTGAGCATCTGTATGGGACGACTCCATTTTCACAGCCTGAGATGTGGTCCAGGCCATAAAATTAGGGGTATGGCTAATATTTTCCCTATTCTAGCGCTCCCGAATGATCCCTTTGTGTCCGTGCGAGTGTCGCAGACTATCTTTTTCAGTGCTTTTTCCTCTGTGTTTCGGGTTGCAGTAAATGCCCCTTTTCCTTCATACCTTGCCAATTTTCCTTAAGCTCTTAGTCTCAGCCATGTCATGGGGCCAACCAAAAGTAGGTTCTAGATGAGTGCCGTTCAGAGCCTTATATAGAGGTAACTGAGGCTCCTTTTCCTTATTGTCACGCCCGCTTTCGGATCACTGGTACTTTACAACTCACTCTTGGCTTCTCTTTATTTCTTGCCAAGATAAATACCCAAGACACTTTCTAACCAGAGTAATTTGTAGTGCTTCCTTTTCCAAACTATGAATTGCTTGTTTGCTTCTGACCCTCTAAGTTCAAGATCGTGTGCAGTTAGTACACTTGTTAAACTCTGAGTGAGCCCCTGCAAGTGCGGGGGGTCAAGTGATTTCAGAGTCACAGAAGTCATCTATTGGCAGAACTGGACATGAAACCCAACTCTGTCATGTAACAAATTTAGTGCCCGCCCTCCTCTGTTTCCAGTAGGGGACAGAATGGAGTGATGAAGGCAATAGCTACTGTTAGTTGGGGGCATTGAGATGGAGAGGGAACTCTGAGGAGACTTACTACAGTGGAACAGAAAACAGACAAGAGGGGAAATTGGTCTACGATAGAACAGGACTTTGTACTGGGGAAATTCATTCTAGTAGTGGCAGTCATCTCAAGAAAGAGAGAACTGTTTAAGAAGACATTTTTTGGGTTTTTTTCTCCGTCCAGTCTTTTTTTGCAGAAGCCCTCTCCCTATTTACTCTTTGAAGGAGGTTGTTTAGCCCTGTTTATTTAAAACATGCCACTTTCAAGTGGTCGTATTTTTCAAATTATTTCCCCCACTTCCTTGTGTTTACATGTAACACTTTAGACTACATTATAATCCAAAGCCAATTGGTCTATATTAGCTGTGATATCATAGTGGGCATCATACAGTGCATAGATCGGGTAACACATTTGTGGTGAAGTATGTTTGTCTCCTAGACACAGTGGCTCCCAGGGCCAACAGATGGGAATGGGAGAGGGAAGAGCAGCTTCAAATTATTTCCAAAATAACTTAACCCATAGGGCCCGATATTCAAAGGAGTCATGCTCCTAAATTGGCCCCTTTGAAAATTTACTAGAGGGTTGAATGCTAGTTTTAGGAGTTTAGTGAAATTTTGAGTATACATTTAGGAGACGGGGACAATTTAGAATCATAACTCTAGGCAAATGAATGGCAGATCTAAATTTATAAGCATAATATTTAAGCTGCTAAATTTAGAAGCCTAATTTATGAGCTCAGCTTTTCTTTTGAATATTGGGCCCATGGTTTTAAAAAGATTGAAGATCTGACTGCTTGTCTTGGGGACTACAAAACAAGTTCTAGTTACGAAGAAGTGACAGTCGCCTAATCTGAAGTGAAAGTTAATGAAAAGCAAGGCTTCAGACAACCTCAGAAAGAAGCGACTGGCCCAAGTCCTTGTGAGATACCATGCTGCAAAGTGTGTCGGCACGCAGCAGGGAAACCACAGTGGCCCACATAGAAAAGACATTCAGCATAAGGGGCTCCTATTCACGCCCCTCCTCTAATTCCGTACAGAAAATGTGAAGAGGGATGCTACGCTGGCGAGAGAGGACAGATGTTAAAGACAGGAATCAACTCGCTAGACATCAGACAACGCACTACAGAACAGACCAAGATGACGTCTTGTTGGGGGCCAGACTACTGCACCAATGACTTTATGATCAGGATACTAGAAGGGATTGTAGGAACTATCCTAAGAATTTGACATTCAGAATTGAGTGATAGACACTTTAAAGCAGGCAGAGGGCTCTCGCTCTCTCATCCCTGACCCATCCTTTTCTATGCGCCACTGTTTTAACACAACCTGTCATTTACTTACCTGTTTGGGCAGCATTCATTTCATTGAACTAACCTGCACTGACCTGATAAAGATAGTGTGTTTCTGGAAGGCTGGTTGGAAAAGTAGAGTTAGTCCAATGGAAATATATTACCTGTAGCTTTCTTTTTGATTTGCATATTACGTGAAGAAGGGAATGGAAAGAAATCCAGGGATCTAATGGGATCTCTGGTATTGTACTACAAAATAAAGTGGGCAGACAAGAGTGTGTGTTTCTACATAATTCACGGGCCCATGGAGGCTGTACCTTTCCCTTTTGAGGCTACTCTTGATGAGGACTTTGGCGTCTTTTGAAATGCATGCTCTTGAAAGAATGATACTGTAGAAAGGACAAAATGTCTGGCACCGTGGTGGTCTTCAAAATATGTATTGTACCGTACAGAAATACCGGAGGCAGTGGAAGATGAGTACTGAGAGCAGCTGCCTTTTGGGGTTGGTTAGAGGTGGAGGACCGGGTTTAGCCTCCCATTGTCTGGGGAGTCTATGCAGTTGATCTAATGGTCCCATTTTCTTCATAGCAGAGATACAGGCTCGCTTGCTATCTGGGAAGAATTTTTCACGGATCGATAGTGGCAGCAAATTTATGATTTTCCCAAAAAGCATATAGCACTACAGTAGCACCATCCACCCTCAAACCCTGAAATGGAAAGTTACTTTTTGCTTCCTCTTCCCCCCTCTGCGGAGTTTCTCCAAGACTAGTTGCAGCAGTTTCTTAACTTTCTCCCCTCCCAGCCTATTATGAATGTGAAATCCGGGATGGGGATGGCACAAGGATGCAGGCCCCAGAACTTCAGAGAGGCAGCTTCTGAAATGTAGTTCAATACCATCCACCCCCATGGGGAAGTTGTGTACTATTCTCTGTGTCTGTGAAGCTGAATTATTTCCCTCAGCCCTTTGTGTTCTGTAATCATTGATCTGTACATTTCTGTGTATGTTTCAGAGTGTTCACTATTAGGCAGTAGAAACCACTGTAGACACATCTGGGGGTGGTTTGGAAACCGTGCAGTTCAGATGCTCTTAAGCTGAAGGAGTTGGGCTTTTGTGTAATAGCTTGATCCATTCCTCTGTCTGAGGGACAGGATAACCTTTGCTAAAGTGGGCCCATGAAGTTCAGATTTTGTGTGAAGACCAACTGTGGAACGTACCATGTAGAAAATCCCCAGAATCGGATTGGTGACAAGTTTGAAAACCACTACAGAATCCTGGCCATGGTCTAGGCCTAACTTTGACTACCTTGTTCAGTTGCTGATAGCAAGTTTCCTCAATAGGATAGCAGGTTTACCTGGCAAACAATTACTTAATCGTATATGAGCCTACAGAAAAATACAAAGAACATAATCTTCTTTTCAACAGGATACGTGAGAGAACCCGGAAACTCTGCTGCTTTCAGGAACTTACTCTGAAACACCACCTGCATCTCTCTTGAGATTTTTTTTTTCTCCCTTTTCTTAACTGGTCTGTGGAAATTTGCAGTATCACAGCTTTCAGAAGTGTATTGTTTTAAGGCTTTGATGTTTGTTGCTGATCTTTGCTTTCTCTTGCACGTTGTCTCAGTACTTTGTCTTGCTGTGCCAGCACCTGGACCAGTTCCTGGTGGGTGAGGAGCGCGCACACTGTGCTCAGTGCTTTCTTGTCGCCTGTGTGGATGTGGCATTTTGGGAGAGGGTGGGCGTGGGAGACAGCAGACCACCATATGCCGATGACACGAGTGTGTCTCTGAAGTCTCACCACTTGGATTCAGAACATTTCTACTCCGTTTATTGTTAAGTTTCTCTTTGGGTCTCTTACCAGACAGAGTCTGTGATAAGTTGAGCCCATGTTGAACATTGCTAGGGATGCTTCATGGATAAAATTATAGCATTTTGATTTAGCAGTGATAGTGAGGGCCTTCCAGGTAAAGCCACCAAGTTTTGTTCAGAACAGATTGATCCATTTCTGGTTTGCAATGGATTAGTGACCTGCTCTTTTTTTAAGACAAGTTCATGGTGATGGATAGAGAGGGGGAAGTAGTAAAACTAGGGTTGAAACAACCCGTGTCGAGGAACTGCAGCCAGCTGCCATTCCCTTTTCCAGAAAGGAGTTGCCCCCATTATGGACTTGATCAAATTGCTGATCAGGTCTTGAGATCTTTGTAGGAAGATGTGGCCCTTGTCCTGCTGTGCGTCTCTTACTGGGAATGCAGAATTGCTTTGTTTGATGGGATGAAAGAAGGCCTCCAGTTATCCTGTCTAACCTTCTTCAGATTCCCACCTCCAGTGAATAAGTTCTGAAAATCCATAATCTATCCTCACAATGGGCCTTCTGCAAAACTTGGTACTGTTGTGAGCCCTACCCTCCACCAGCAGCAGGTCTATTTCTGGTTCTGAGGTATTTCAGGTCAGAGCCCTGGGGAGAAGGGGGAAGAAATGTGGCATTGAAGTGTCAAGACTGGTTGCTTTTGACTTTTTCACCGTGGCCTGTCTCTCCTCACCCTAGGTTGCTGCCTGCCTCAATCCCAAACTACCACCCAGATGCTGAGAGCACATCCAGCATCAGAAGGAAATGAATCTCTGCTTTTCTCTCTGCTAAACCTTTTTTTTTGTTTCAGAGCCCATCGATTGTTTGTTTGCTGACCTGTTTTTGCACTAACAGGAAAGACTGGTCCCAGATCATTGCTCGGTTGGCTTGAATGTGTTATGAGGTGTGCTTCCGGCTTGTTTGAGGGAGACTTGAATTAGAGTGAGAGAGTAGATCGTGGATGTAAGTAGTTAAGGTATTTATAAATGGAGGACGTATTTAGGTGAGGTCAGTAATGCCATTTGCTTCCATCCCCTTTTCTTGTTGCAAGCAGACCTGCTTCTCTGGAGTGCTCCAGAGTGTTCCGCGATTGCATCATTTACCCTAGCAACACAATATTATTAACCTTGAGTGAAGCAATTTATCCCCTCCGCTCGGATGGGGGATCAGCCTGGATATTTTTTCCTCTATGCATGGTTCAGCCGCACAGGGTCCAAGTACATAAGGGGCATTGATGACATCTCTGGGCTTCCAGGAAGCCTGATGAGCAAGTTCTTGTGCATGGCTTGGGGGGGGGAGGGGCCCGGGGGGGGGGCGGGTGGGCACCAGGTTCACAGGTTGTACAGGGTGCATTGCTAGCTTGATATGGTCCTGTGGGGGAAGGTGGCTCGGCATTACATAAAATCCAGTACTTATCAGTTGTGACAGCATTAGAAAGACTTCTCTCATCCTGTCGGAAGGCTCCGCCTTTTCCTACTGTAGGTATTGTGTAAATGCTGAACAAAAGTGCCTGACATTTATTTATTTATTTTATTTATTTGCATTTCTTATATACCGCACTATTTGCGATCAGCGCGGTTTACATAAAACAAATGGTATCCGACAATAAACAACAGTCAGGTCATTACATTGAACAGGAACAAGTAACTTGGAAAACAGGGTAAACTATATACATATGCGGAGCATTGAATAGGGTAACTATATACATGTCAGATGGAGTTATTGGGTATTGATCATACTTGGTGGCTGGGGTTCGGGGCAGTCAGTGAGGTATTTGATAAAGAGGAAGTGTTTCAAGGCCTTCCTGAACTGGCTCAAGTTGGGGATTGCTCTGATGTGTGGTGGTAGGGAGTTCCAGAGACTTGGGGCGCATGGTCTAAAGGCTCTGTTCGATGTTGCTTTGGAGCATTTTGTCGTGTCTCTCGGTATCACTAGCATGTTGGCTACTGCGGTTCTTCTTAGCCTGTTGGGTGTGGGTGGTTGGATGAGGTCACATAGTGAAGAGGAGGAGAGCCCCTTGATGGCCTTGAATGTCAACACTAGGGTTTTGAAACTGACATGGACAGAAATATATTTGTTAGCAGCTGTGTCCCTCTCTACCCTAGATCTTAATTGGAGCTAGTATCCCCATTGGTATAGTCTCCAAAGAGAAAGACAGCCTAGACACACACACACACACGGGCATTTAGTGAGCTTAGGAAGCCTCTCACATGTTTTTTACATTTGTCCATTACAGAGCCCTCTTATGCCGCTAAGAGGACTTGCCTGTTTATTTTTTGCTCTGTTGGCTCACAGTATGGGTGTGTGCACTGTGGGGGCTTTTACGGCACTACTGGTGTTTTATAACTTCCAAGTGCAGTCACCTGTCTGTCAAAGGCTCCTAAACCCAGACCTAATGTTTGGCTTTGTGTTCCCATGAAGGGGCCAGCAGAGGTGAAACGCAGACCCTTTTTTTCTAGTTAATAGAATGGTTCTGTGACAGAAGTACTCTCTGTCCTTAGTGATACACAGTCTATGGTTAAATCTCCTCTCCCCCTTGCCTGGAGCTTCTTAGCATGATGTCCAAGGGCTACTCCTTGGAGAGGGGGGGGGGGGTGCCTTTTCTTGCAATAAGTTTGTGCACCGTGCTTCAGAGCTGCTCTTTCACAGCATGCACACGTATAGCCACCCCTGGGGTGGACGGCCTGTCAGCCCATGCCTGGCACTTGGCCTTGCATATAAGATTCCTAGGAGGTTGCTCTGTATATGGCTGGCTAAGCTGCGCCTGGGGAGGCAGAGTGGAAGCGGTTGGGGGAATCTTGGAAATGTCTCCAACCTGTTGCATTTTGGTCTCGAATCACTAGGCTGCACTTCCTCCATTAATAATAAGATCTCAACCTGGAAACATGCTCTGGGGAATGACCCTCTGATGCATTACATTAGTTTGTAGGACTTATTGTTAAGAATATTCACAAATCAAAGCAAATCAAGGTATTAGGTACAGAATAAACAAACCTGGTCTGCATGTATACCAGTAATGATCTCACATTGTCTGACAGCTTTACATTAATCTTAATGTTTTCCATTTATTATATCTTTGGCCCTTCAATCCATTTAAAACCGTTATGAAGTTCTTTGTAACGCAGTGCGCCTGAGTCACAACAAGTTACGCGTTCACGGGCAGGTGATGAACAAATACATTACCTATCCATTGCTTTTTAACCTTCTAGGAATAATGTCAGGCCATTTAACTCACTAAAGGGCCAGATATTATTAGTATAGCAAGGGACCCGGTAGGGGAGGGAGGGAAGTGGTGCCGGAAATTATCCGTTTTAGTGTTTTTAACTTATCTGTTCAGGAATCGGTGCCTAACTATGATTCATCTCGATGTGCCGAATAGTAGGCTTGAATTAAACGGAGAGTGCTGATAATGTTGCTGCTACATGCTAGGATTGACGTTTTTTTATCTTTAAACAGTGGCTTTCCTGACTGAACCCCCACGTTCTGTATTCCACATTTAATCTCTATAGTACATAGGAGATCCATTATAGCATTCAAACCGTTTTAAAATATAATAAATCTTTCTTTTTTTTTTAAAATTAAACAATGTGGGTTTTCTGCTCATCCGGTTTACAAATATTTCTCTCCCTTAGGTCTCCCCCTGTTTATGTAAGTTCTCAGTGTTTAATGTTGCAATGGATCCTGTAATTTCCCCTTTCCCCCTCCCCCTGTCCCCACTGGCCCCTTTTTCCCTCTGGGAAGGCTGTTTATTCTCACAGCAATCTTTCAAACATACTTCAAAATCCTTTCCATGAGACACTTTCTAAAGTACTCCAGCAGTACACTTTTTTTTCCTGTTTTCTAACTTAAAACTGAAGCTGGGAATAGAGGGCACCCTGAAAGGTCTTTCTCTAATTAAAATATTGTGAAAAGCAGCCTTTGTGAAGGAGAGCGGTTTTTGAGTGAGCGAGTGGGAGGGAGGGCCGAGGCCCTTTGCTTTCCCAGTGGGGCTGGTGGTCACCATGGGGATGAATGGACGAGGTCAGGACTGCAGACCCCTCTCCCTATGCCCTCCCTTTCTCTGGTGCCTTGGTACCAAGTGACTGTGGTTACAGGTAGCAGCTGTGTCAGATTTGGCAGGGGGAGGATTCGGCAGGGCGACCTCTCATTGGCTGGGCTCCTCAGAGAATGACTTTAATTATTGCAGTACAGAAAGCAGAGAGGTTTATCCTCTCTCCGTCCCTCTTCTGCCCTTTCCCCTCCTTCCCTCTCCCTCCTAGCACCCTCCTTTGGACCTCTTTCTGCTCTCTTGTCTGTCCATCTCCCCTGATCAGTCGCTGTTGGTTCAGAAGAGATGGAGTAAAGTACCTCCATGTGGGCTTTCAGAACAGCTGCTGGGAAACGCCCTATGGTCAGATTTCACCCAGCTTGATTTGGATTGATCTGGTTGAGGAAATTTGATATTAAAACTCCCTCCCCGCCCCTGAAAGTAAAATACCTGCTTTTGTTGATTTGTTTGAATTGTTTGCTGCTGACCCTGTTTGTTGTTTTGCATCTTCAAGCATCTCATTGGCTTTGGAGTGGAAGGGTGCCCTGCTTGCGTGTCGGTTTATCCTTCCTGCTAGGAGTTTGAGTTCTCGGATTCCGATGTGAATGTTTTGGCCTCGCCCCGGCAGCCCTTTATCCTCCGGCATGAGTTGCAAGTGGCTGGGAGTTACGCTTATATGGCAGAGAGCAGGAACACTGGGTGGTGACCCTCCTTAGGGGGAGACAGCTGGGCCTTTGTAGGGGGGTGGGGGGATCAGGGACGAGGCACTCCAAGGATATTTAGACTTTGGTGAAGGGAAGGTGCCGTGCTGTGATTTGCTAGCTGAGTGACGTCTCACATGGAAAGGTAGATTAGCTATAGCAGCCATGTTTTATTTGGGGTTGCAAGTCTGAGGGAGAGCTTGGTGGGGAACCTTGGAAAACAGGCTGGTGGGATCTAGTCCTAGGCATTGCTGCAGAGTATCAAATGTCTTGCCATCCCTTTGCCACTCCTGATTCACTGAGGTGTAGTGTTGTCCTCTCCTCATGCTCGTTCTAACCCCTATTTCCCCCCCCCCCTCCCCATGCTGGCAGCAGTTTTGTAGTATGAACCGCAGGATGGTGCAGCCCATGGCTGCTAGAAGGTAAATAGGGGACTAGATTTGTTGGTGAAGGACAGGGGAGAATGAGAGACGGAGATGGCTGAGGGGATTAATGAGAGGGCCGAGGAGGGAGTGAGAGTAGGAGATGGTAAGTCCCCAAGTAAGTGAGAGGCAAAGAGGAGGATCAAGAACTGGAGAGTGAGAGACGGAAAAGGAGAGGTAAAATCTTTGGTGTGAATTATTAGAAAGGCAGAGAAGACAGAAACAGAAAAAAATATGAAAAGGGAAGATGATAAAGAGGAGAAAAAAGAAACCCTGGAGAAAGAAAACTGACACAAGCAAAGTGAAAAAGAATGGGTCCAATTCAGTTAGAAAAATCACACACTCAGGAGCATGTTTACTAAAGGCTTTAATGCACGTTAATAAAATAACGTGCGTTAAGTGCAGCCCTTCTACTTTCACTAAACATGTGTTAACTTCCTTAATGAACATTAACCTTTAAAGAAGAAAGGCAGAAAATGGCAGGATTTTTTGTTTTCAGTTTTAGACAGTGAGATACAGTATATTAGCTTTGGGAAAATGTGTCTCTTCAATTTTTAAATTTTGGAAACTGCAGTAGGAAAAGCATTTTAGTTTCTTTATGCCGTTTGCAGAACCTGGCTTTTTTGGAATTTCATTAATGTTTCTGTTTAAAATTTGTGGTTCCTTATTCTGTATAAGAGGGTCTAACTATATTCTATGCACGAGACCAAGGTGAGGGATTCTGCTAGTGTGTAGCTCCTGTGTGGGGATTTATAGTAATCTGCTTTGTTCTGTTTCCTCAGTTGGAGGGGTATCGAATTATTTGATCTACTGAAATATTTCCTGTTTGAGTCCTGGGAGTTAGTGTCGATATAGCATGGTAGTCTACTGTTTTAGTTTCTGAATGTCCTTGCTGTGTTTTGTGTCATATTCACAGTGTGTGCGCAACCTCCCCTTACAACTCATCATATAACGTTATCCTAGCTCCTTTGATGTGCAATGCGGAGTGTATGTTTGTACAACTAGAGGTGCAGGATTTATATTGAGTCTGTCTCGCTCTTTAGAGACTACAGGTTTCACTTGCATGTAGAAGAATTGGTTGAGGGATGCTGTCCAATAACTTCTCATGGTTAAAACTGGCCAGTGTGTTTTTCTTTAGAAGGTCCTTGGAACTGTTTTTTTGTATAGCTGATGTAAAGGCAGGGGAAGGGCTGTGCTGTGGGTATAACGTATGTAAATGTCACTCTGGCTTGCCCCTCTTAACTTTTCCTCTGTTGCTTCTCCCCCAACGTATTTGTCTTGAGATGGCACTGGACCTAGTCGCTCAGCCTTGCCCTTGCTAAGAAACATGATATGCATGGTAAGCTAGATAATTATCATGGCTGCGCTGTCCCTGTCCCAGAGAGGTTGCCAGCTGTGTTTGCTCACGGGAAGTTCAAGCACCTTGCGCAGGGTCACATCTTTTCTCCTTCTCCCAATGACGCTTCAGTGGTTGTGCTGAGCTGCGCAGTGAATGCGAAAGGGCTGCCTAGCCCTCGTTGACTTGACCAGTGTATCGTTACAGTGCTAGGAATGTTAGCAGAGTGACAAGGGGCAAACTAAGAAGCAATTTAATAAAGAAGATATTTATGTGGGATTCCCATGTTAGTCATTTTGGTAACCACAGACTGAGAAAGCGAGAGAGAACTGGGGCAGGATGGGGCCAGGAGTGTGTTGTGTGTTCCCAGGAGGACATTCAAACATTCCAGTGGCTGGATAACCTTGAAATATAATATTACATGCCCTCAGAGGGAGAACCTGGCTTTTTTTTTTGGGGGGGGGGGGTGAGGACTGTGCTTGTACAAGAGGATATTAGCCAATTGCATGTGTCCCCCCTCCCCCACTCTGAATTCAGAGAACGGAAATGTTCCAAAGCTACCGACCCCCAACCCAGATTCCTCAGTAAATCACCTCCATAAAGAGCCTGTTGATACCCAAGCTCAGAGCTAGCCTGCCCTGCCAATTACCCAAAGATATGTGGGGAATTTAAATATATATAAAGGAGCAGTGGGACCAGAAGGCTGTTTCTCCCAGATTCCACTTAGCACAGCCAGATTTATTTGCTTGTGTGAGAGTGATAGTGCCTGAAATTGCCTCCCATCAGCGATGGTAGTAATTGAAACAAATGAAGGTGGAAGTAGGAAGGGGCAAGAGAGGGAGAATGGGGTCTGTGGTATTACAGTGGGTTGTAATCTCCCTATTTACTGGCAGCTACTATGCTGTAGTGTTGCGTTACTATGGGGAGCAATTTTGAATGTATGCAGGCCATTTATCTGCATTGCGTGAGGGCAGTTTTCAGACAGCCTCGATAGATTACTCTGACCATTGGTACCTGTCTATGCTGTTTGGTCTGCAGTAGTTAAGCTTTCTTTAGCTGTGTGATCGCTGCAAGGCTGCTTGCCTGAGAAGATGTTGCCAGCCCTGGAGTTCACTGTATCTCTGCTTCTTTGGTGATGCTCAAGTGTCTGGGAGGATTGTGCCTCTTAGTCATTAGTGATGATCAAGGCCCATCTGGCTTCCCTCATGCTAAGAACACGTCTTGTTCTGTGATCCGTTGAGGGTAGCACATGTCTGACCACTGAGGTTACTAATGGCCTGAGTTTCTCAAGAGGTGACCCAGTTGTTGAGTTTTGTCAATCAGTGAGGGGATGTCATATGATTTCCCCTTCCTTACCGCTACAGCGAGGAGGGGAGACAGCGGACAGATGTTATGGCCGAGGCCCTCTTTGCTAAGTACATTAAGCAGTTAACAAGGGAATAAGCGTACCATTAGAGAACACCTTCTTGACTCTTCATATGCTAGCTCCTGCGTTAACTGACAAACAGGGCCTGGGTGGGAACTGTATGTTACACTTAATGAGGGTAATTTTATTAAGTCATGCCTAGTTAACGCATGGGTGGCCGCACATGTATTGCGTGTACTTTATAAAGCCAAGCACACATGCACTTTGTTATAAAATACGGGGCATAGGTGGTCAAAGCCATGCGTTAATTCTAGGCACTGGCACTTACGCCAACCATAGGGCTGCTGTAAATGCCCGCACTTAGATTTTTCAAGAGCATGTGTGAATATTTTATTTACGTGTGTAAAATTGTGCTCCATCCATGTGCCCGTCCTCGGTGAAATGCACACAATTGCCCCAACGTATGTACTTACAGAATAGCAACTGGCCACGGAAAGCAAGCCACTGAAAGCAAGTGATGTATGCCCGTTGATGGTGCGTAACTTTACACAGCTCCTTATAAAATGACCTCCATCGTTAGGTACAGTACTACATGTTACCTGTTCACATAGCAAGTAAAGCAGAGTGGATACTACTACTACTGATCGTTTGTATAAAGCTACACGAGTAGGTGGCGTTGCGTTATGTGGAATGCCATTAATGTGCAATGAGTGTATTGTCACTGTCTTCTCCGTGTGAGAAGATTCTGGGCATGCCCGCAACAGTTAATACAGAGGCTTTACCATTATGGCACCTTAATTTTGTCCATTAAGGTGAGGTTGCTGTGGAATTTTAATGCAGTTTTTAGTCAAAGGAACCCTATGTAGCATTTTGCTAGAACAGTCCGTGACGCTGGTGTGAGCCATTATATTTATCGGAGGAACTTTGTTGATCCACATTTTGCTCCTTTGAATATAAATGTATTGCGCTCATCCATATTTTCAATCAGGCCTAACATGTTCCATTGGTTGGCACTTGACCCATTGGTACAGCCCTGTGTTGGGTCGAAATTCATGTAGGTTGGCTCAGTCTCTGTAGAGCTAACAGACTGTTGGTTTTCCATAAAGTAATCCTGTTAGATGGTGGACTGGAGGGCCACCTATTGATTTGGATCAAATACTTAGTGCTTTGAGGATGTACACCCCATCTGTCCCATATGTTTTTCAAAGTTGCATGTATAATACAAAATCAAATAGTGCATAGACAGTATAAAACCCAAAAGACTTTGCATACAAATAATTCATCTGTCCAACCACCTACCATTTCTGTTAAACCCACCTACTCAAGTGCGCACTTCTACCTCCAATCTTGCATCACTTCAGAGTAGGGTAAAGAGCTGTTTTTTTATAAATTTCCAAAAGGTACCCTGGTTTAATTCCATCCCTGCCTCCTTAGCATACTATTCCACCACACAGGTACCATAACTGGAAACATACGTGTTCTCCACCACCCCCCTTGAATTTCCTTAGTGGTAGGTCCCACCAACAGACAGTCATCTACTGACCTCAACATCTGCCCACAACAGTAATTCTTCAGGGGTTAGGAGTGTGGTTGAGTTGCTGTTGCTTTTTCTGAAAATCCTTGATTATGGTTATTGTTGACTGCAGGTTTTCCTTTAGAGTAGCCTGGAGACTAGAAGAGGGTATTCTGTAATGCTTTGGGAGTTGGCCCCTGAATGCAGCATCCACAGACCCAATTTATTTAAACAGGATGTTAATTAAATGAGTATGAAAATGATCGTATTGCAATTAACCAAGGAGATGTGAGCTAGAAGTCACAGAATTAGCTGCATAAAGACCTGGGTGAACCAGGTTAGACTGAATTTGTATCTCCTTCACTTTGAGAGTGTACTTAGTGGTAAGGAAGTGGGGGAGGTTGTCTGAGACAGTTATTCTTGAACATGATTAAGCCATGGATTGGATAAATTAGAGGGCAGTCCCTGCTCCTCCTTGTAGTTCAAACTTTGTCCATGTCCAAAGAACCCCAATACTGATTCTGAGAATTTTTTTTTTTCCTTGTGAAAGGAGATCATCGCAGCCGCAAAGGATTTCAGCCAGGCGATGCCGACTCAGATTTTTCCCCTTGATGCAGACCTCTTTAAGGTTGAAACTCCTGTGAGTCAGATCATGCTTTTTTTTATTTTTGGTCAGTTTAATCTGTTTAATTGTCCAAATGATACAGGAGGAGGTTTTTAATTTCTGGAATTTTGATCTTTTTGTGCTCCTTGCTGAACTATTCTGACTATGTCAGCACTATCAGATTCATTTTGTACTGAGTAACGTCATGGATTTCCCATGACCTGTGCATATGTATGTGGGTCTCCTCCTCCCCCCCCCCCCCCGGGAATAGAAGGATGAACGCTTGAGCATGTCTGTGTCACCTCAGCTGGATAGGACCTTCCAGTTCTTACGATTTTTGTGGTGATCTCGCTAATTCAATAATTGTTTGCATAAAAATTGTCTTAAATATTGAACCATTTTCTGCTTTATTCTTTCTTTTTCTCTTTCTTTCTTTAAACAAATCTAGAAATCCTGTGGTACTTTTGGCTTTTGCCCCCCCTCCTCCTCCCCCCCCCTCCATCTTGTTTGTTCTGTTGCATAGATTGTGTCGCCAGCCCTTCGCTTTGAAATTATCTTCACATACCAGAGTGTTCTGACTGCAGATTACAGGAGCTGTCGCCACCTCTCATCAGCAGGAGGTTTTTCTTGTTCTTATCGATTTTGTATGATTTTGCTCCAAAGGGGGCCTGAGTGGAGGAGGGAAGGGATGCGTTGTACTCTGCATGCACATGGCGATGCCAATGACGTGGATTCTGAAGATGTTCTGTGTGGGGTTAGCGTAAGTGCTGATCTGTAGTCTAAATGCCACCTTCTAAAGCAAGTGTTGGGCAGGATCTGTTCAGTGGTCTTTCGTTGTGCTGTGTAGGGATCGTGCATCGGAAAGACTGGGACAGTTGTCCAGTTCAATGCCAAATCTTCCTTTGTGTCTTCCACAATAGACTCTTGAAGATCATGTAATCCTATTTCTTGGGCAATGTTGCAGAAGGACACAAGACCGCTATTGCAATCTGCGCTCTAAAAACATCAGTCTGCAAGGGTGCTTGTGAAAAGTGAAACAAGAATCCAGGTGATGACAGAACAACAAGCAGAAGTGTTTTACTCCATTTTACCTTCCATCCCAACTCCTTTTAGTCCAGTCATTGCAGCAATAGTCTGGACCAGGCACCAGTGCTCTCTCGTTCTGAAACCCTGCAATCATGGACCCTAAATATGGCCATTAGGCGCTGATGTTGCACAGTGGCTATAACTTCCCTTTCCCTTCCTTCCCAGAAAAGCTGTGAACAATAGAGAGCGTTTTTTGTTTAGCTTCAAAACTGTGTCTCTTTAAACTGTTTTCTGTGGAAGTCTGGCCATTATTTTTGAGCTGATTGCCTGTGAATCACTTCTGTACTCCTGGGAATAGCCATGGTTAGTGACGGCATGATGTGGTAGTGTGGGCCTCCGTGATCTGATTGGAAGGCTATCTTGTGTCTTACAAGATTGTAAGCTCTGTGGGGTAGGGACTCTTACCTTATGGGTATCTCTCTAGTGCTGGGCGTTCTTGCTAACATGATAGTAAATAGTCATTAGTGATACTCTTGCTTGCAGGTGGATGGAAATAAAAGAATTGCAGAAGTCTGGTTTCACCAATTTATTAAGAAAATCCAACCCACTAGTCTGGAAAGCTGGCACTGCGGCCATCGATACAGGCTGCAAAAATAGGACACTAAGCTGGGGGAAGAGGGATAGCACCAGAGGGTGGAGGAAAGAGGGTTGAATTGTATACCACTTGGCCCCATTCCATATCCTCTCCCATCCCCAAACATTCCAGGAGTTGCTGAAGAAGCCTGGTTACAATGGTAACGCCGAAGGTATGGTTACCTCAGCTTTCCAAGACAGCTGGAGGAGCCAGCATGAAGCAGCCTTGGTAATGACTAAAATTGAGAAGCATGGGGCGGCCAAATTACAAAACCTGGTGGTAAGACATGGGAGGGGATCTAGGTGTTGAATTACGTATAGAACGTGTAAAAACCAAAGAGGAAGGTAATAACATCGGGAATAACTCGGCAGCAGTGGTGAGGCAGTGCAGTACTGCAACAGGATCGGGCAGAGATAGAGGGCAGGGTTAGGAGATTGAACAGAAGACATAGGGTGGGGGGGAGTAATTTTATAGAAAGACGCCTATTTTTAGGCACTAACGACATATGTAAATGTTGGCATTTCAGTCATTTATGCACCTAAATGATCTCTTATAGTGACCAGGGTAAAAGTATGCATGTTAGCATGATGTTTACTGTCAGTGTGGGCACGCACATGGGTGGGCGGGCGGGCGAGCGAGCATATTGATTATAGAATATGATGATTTATGTATGTACTTACATTTAGACCTGCTTTAGAACAGTGGAAGCAATCGCATCTTAATATAAGGCATGTTTTCTGCCACTTAGGCTATATTTTATAAAGACAAGTAGATGCAGACTAAAATATACTTTGGTTGCCTTGATTATAAAATTACCCTCCACGTGGGATGGAGGGAATAGGTGTTGGTGTAAGTATGAAAAATTTATATGCTCATATCTCCAAAATAGTAGTGAGAGAGAGAGAGATCAATGGGCAGACAGTCTTTATCCTTCATCTACTCTGTCGCTATGGAACATGAAAAGCTGGCCAGGATTATATTAGTGAATTATTAATTTATTTTTTTTTTAAACTTTCTGTGGAGATCCAGGTGGGGAAGGTTTAGCTTTTCCAGAGGCAAAGAGGCTACTTGATGTGAATCGCCTCAACAGCATCTTCTCACTGATTGGGTCGCCATTTGCTACAGAACAGTTTTTGGAAGTCTGTGATAAATTTTCTCAGCTAGTGTCGATGCTTTCCGTGAAACCGTTCTTTGCCTGTGCACCAGGCCGGGCCTTCCTGACATCATGCTTCATAAAGACATCAGAATTCCTAAGAAACAAAACCCTGCTTTTGACAACTCGGCCGTGGGTAAATTTTCTGATTCAGTCGCCTCTTACACTGGTGAAAATAAGAGTTAGCATGTAAAAGCTATCCATACGTAGAGAAGTGGATGTCTCCAAATATTAGTTTTGCAGATACCATGATGGCGATAAACCTCACCCCTAAGCTTGGATTATGATCTCGGTCTCAGATTTCCTGCTAACACTCAACGCAGTTCTTGCATCATGCCAAAGACAGCTTCCTTTGGAGTTCATAGGATGTAATATGTATAGGCAGCCTGTGAAGGTGTGCTTGTAAATTGCTTTTAATAAGGCCTGAGGCACCCAGTAAAATGGGAAAGATTTCTGTATCTTTCTGCCACATTTTTTGGGCTCTATACTGCATTTCAGCTACCTGAAAGCACCTATGTAATTTCATAGTGTGCACCAACTGGGACACACAAAAATGGGAGAGATGTAAAGTACATTAAATCTATATGTGTAGCTAACATTTCCGAAGGGACTTATGCAAAGGTTTTGCTGGGAATATGCTGAATTTCACTCCCCCTATTCTACTTTGACTAAACCTATATGGGTGTTCATCTAAGAAAGCGACTTGCTTGCCTTGATGGGACTCTTAGGTTTTATCCACACATGATCTAACAGCTCTATATGTTTTTTTTTGTATATGTATGTTTTAGGGTGTGACTGTGTGCATATACCTGGAAAGGGCCACTTTCAAAGTCATGCCAAAGGTAAAAGTTATACTCCTAGCAAGTTTCTATTTGAAAATTGACCAGCCTGTATGTGTCTAAAAATACATATACTGTTCAAGGTGTATAATTTTACCCTTGTTGAGTGGAGGCATTGTTTGGTCAGAAAAGTGCCCACTGAGAAAGGAAGTGAAGGTGTCTACAGGTATTTTTTCCCTTGCTGGTTTGGAAAATCAGTTAAGAGACTGCTGGTTTAAAAAAATAAATAAAAAGTACCATCATATTTTGCAGCTGGAGGCCATATGAAAATTGCCCTGTTAATATTTTTGGGGCGGGCAGGAGAGTAGGGAAAAGAAGGCACATGTTGGAATTCAGTGCAAAACGTGGGCATCGTGGTAATGATTCTGGTTCTCTGCAGAATTAATGACATTATAATTCACTCTCCTTTTAGAAAACTGGCAGTGTTCGACCAGTTTAAAGTTATTTGGCTGTCACAGTGGTCGCAAGCAATAAGTCACTACTGTGGTCTATAATCTTATATTTATTTTCTAAACCACTGGTAATAAAGTAGGAGCTGCCCATTTAATCTGATAAGGCTTGCTAAAACACAGATCGCCGGCACTATTAAGGCGGGCTTGTGTTGTGCCGTGTTAGTGGCCTCTGTGCTTAAACTAGCAATGATTGAACAGTATTCTTATAAGATTGCAATTCAACACCAGAGCATAAGTGTGTGAGAATCCTTCATTTAACACCCCCTGCAAAACCGCTGTAGGGTTTCTACAGCCACATTTGGGAGAGTAAGCCAGAGATGGGCACTTCGCAAAGGTCGGCTAAACTTTATGGACTGTGATTTCTATTGGAAGTGGCCCGGTGGAGGCTGTTCATCAGGTCTGCATTTCTATTCTAGCCCCGGAGCTTGCCAAGGGCTGTTCATGAGAGAGCCTAGTGCTAGGCAGACTCTGACCAGGTGTTGGCAACAGCTTAGCCTCTGCCGTTACCATCACGTTGATTTTATTTCGTTGAGGGTTTGCCATTCTCTTTCCTCCTCATATCGCTTTTCTGCTTTTTCTCTCTGCATTCTCTGTCGGAAGTGCTGGGCTTACTGTCTGCACGACCGCAAGGTTATGTCCAAAGGGAAATGGGAGACAAACTTTTCAGCAAGTAAGCATTTGTAAAAGTTGGTTGTTCTTTGTTTTTTCATGTGTATTTGATGTGGTTTTTTTTTAAATTAATCATGCACACAATACACATGATCTTTCAGTGACAGATTTGAGGCCCAGCTTTAGGTCTACAAACTACCTAAGAAAGATTTGGTCTTAATAATGTTGTGCTATAAATAAACCAGAGAAGACTAATAGCCTGGTAAGGTGATAAATTTAAAGTTGATTTATTACCCGTAAAATATACACAGGTGCAACTAATGTAATTAAATGAGAGTTGGGTTTTCAACTTCAAAATCTGAAAAAGAATTCACAGAGATAATATACTGCAATTTAGTTTGATTTTACTGGAATAACTTAGTGAGTGTTGTGAGTTTCGGGGGTAATGGGAAGCTCCAGTCTTTACTCTGGCTATCAGTGTTTTGTGAAGCATGACTGCACAGTGACTACAGCGTCTCAGCATGGCCAAGCCCAGTGTCATGCCGCTCGCCGTCCCCCAGTCTGGGGCTTTATTGTAGAGTTGAGCACCTGTAGGGCACTTCAGCATGGAGCCTGTTTCTCTGCCTCAGCATAGAAGTCTGTACCCTGGCTCCATATTGATTAGCCATGAGCACACAAAACCCTCAAATTGGTGGAGAGCATTTTCTTCCAAAGCAGCACCGCCTCCAAAAACAGTGGAACTGTAGAGAAATAGAAACGGTCTCCCGCGCCCTCTCCCAGAAGTCGTGTTCCCTGGGCTGTCCTAATGGCTCTTGACTGGGGCTGGGCATCCTGAGGGCGCAGCATTCACAGCTCCTGGGTGTAAGAGTTTGTCATTACATAATGTCAGTAACTAATAGCCAGGCTGAGGGTCCATGTTACCTGGGCGTAAGACTGTAGACCCAGCTGAGGACTGGACTAGGTGAACTGGGTAGCTGCAAATGAAGGTGTGTATGCTGATCGCAGCCCTGATTCTGACTCGGTTCGTAAGCTGCAGGCCCACCCCTCCAAAACAAAATAAACCCTTTTCTCCTTCCTGTGCTAGCCATGTTTGGCTCTCATTATGGCTGGTTGGCACCTCTGGTCCCTTCCCGTTCCTCAGATACTGCAGCTTGATCAGGTATTTCATAAATCCCACTGCACAGCCTTGAGTTTTCTCCAGTCTTCTAAGATTGAAACCCTCTTTCTGTTGCTATTGTCTCCCCAGGAATTGGGGCCTTTTTCTAGCATATTTTCTATGATTTTCTTTTCTGTTTCCTCCCTGTCCCATTTCATGTGACTTGATGCTTTATGCTGATTTTGGGTGCATTTTGTTTAAGCAATATCACTTATTGTGCAGGGTCCATCCATCTGTCTGTTTGTCCAACATATATGTACCTGTACTTATGCACATAAGCATATACACATATATACAGAGCCCCCAACACATACACATGCGCACCCACACAAACGTGCACACACAGGGCCCCTGACCCTTGAACATAGTCACACGGGCACGCACTCCTTCTGACATCTCACCCTCACATCTCCGCAGAAACAGCTAAACTCTCCCCGAGTTAATAGAAAAATGTACATCATAGCACTCATTTACGGAAACATGTGCTCCTCACATACACCATCGGTCACTATGTCCACCCACTCACACATCCCCTGTTATCCTATGGCCGTTTCAACAAGGGTCCCCATAGAGACACATCTGAGTCTGAATGGAGGAAAGGGAAATGGGTCATTATGTCACACTCTTAAAAAACAAACAAACCCAAAAACCTGTTGCGAGGAGGCACTGGTTGCTGTGGGAGTAGAGCCTGGGCAACTCACCCCATCTCTTTTTGACATTAAAATAATTGATCACTTCATCTTGTATTTATTGATGTTTTCCTTCCTGGTATCTATTGTAACCATCTCTTACCACTACCTTTTACTCTGTGGTTGCTCAAGGTTGGGTGACGGCGCACATGTTTTTATGGTGCTTGAGGGGTGGGAGTGGTATTTGTGGGTATTATTGTAGGGGTGTATAGTCTATTGTTCTTCAAATTTTGGGACTGGTTGGGATGGGAGGAGGAGAAGGAGAAGGAGTCGTTTTTAAATCTTAAGCATTGAACCATTGTTGCTTTTTGGTGCATGGGTCACCTTGACGTTTTTGCCGCATAACAATATCTCATTGTTGCCTGGCTAGCGTTGGGGTTGTTGACTTGGAGTGGAAGTGCAGCCTAGTGGCTAGAGCAGCAGTCTGACAGCCAGAGAAGCCAGGGTTCAAATTCCACTGATACTCCTTATGACCTTGAGCAACTCACCCATTGCCTCAGATAAACTTGGAGGTTAATTTTATAAAGGCATTTTTGCTCGTATTAAATGCCTTGTATGTGTTCGGGGCAGAGTTTAGATAACCATGGGCATGGGACAAATTGTCCTTTATGTAGGTACTTCATAATTTACACTTGCTCTTGAGCTGGTGTAAATGTGCATGGGTTCCTTTCACCCATGATTTCTGCAGAATTGGTGCTAGTATTTTACAGAGATACACAGGGTCATGTTTACTAAGTTGCTTACGGCATGCCATTGGTGCGGGATAGCATGGTAAAAGTCCAACACTTTCTGCTTAGGGCATGGGGGAATAATTGAGAAAGGGGTGGAATGTAAGTGGCGATGGCACATAGCAGCTAGCATGGGCGTTCTGATGGTCGGAGGGATCCAATCCAAAACTCGCCAAGTAAAATCCAAAAATAAATGGTTCATTTGAACAGAATGTTGAAACATCTGGGTCGATAATGTTTTAGTCCGTGTCCTTGAGGCATGTTCAGCTAGTCTCTTCTTTAAAGGTCAAATTGTACGGCCCACATATTTAAGCCCACAAGGACACAGGATTAAGTATACCGCACAAGATGTTTCACAGGTTGTATAGTGCTTATGATACCACTCTCTGTTAGATATCTTGTCGGTCCAAGAAACCCTGCCAGAGTTCCAGAGCAGAATGAACAACGTCCTCAAGGGAAATGTTCCGTCTGCTCTTTGGGTATCCGGGTTTTAGGGATCGCACATACTAGCCGATCACGAAGATTCTCCCTTGAGTGTAAGCCACACAGAGGCCTTTGAAAGCACTTATGTACACTCAAAACATGCCAATATTTACGTAAAATGTGGGATACTTGATTGGAACGATTACTATATGGTAAAATGCCCACTATCTTAGAACCCTATGTCTGAGGTCGATCGATGTGGTCCTATACTTAATCCTGTGTCCTTGTAGGCTTAAATATGTGGGCTGTATGATTTCACCTTTCAAGAAGAGACTAGCTGAACATGTCTCTAGGATATGGACTAAAGCATTATTGGCCCTGATGGTTCAGCATTCTGTTCAAATGGCATAGTTTTATTTGAGATTTTGGCTGTTTTGAGTGGCAGTAACACAGTTGTTTTTAGCCACTCAACCAACCTTGCAGTAAGCAATTAGCTCACTGATGTGACGTCAGACGCTGTTTCTTTTAAGAAGTTCCCTTGGACGTTATTTCATTCGTTCACGAGCGACCATTTGGATGATTCATGAGGAATATTGCCTGATGCAGGGTCTTTGCAAATTCACTTTAACCCAAAACGCAGTGCTGTGTCGCCATTGACTTCGTCTATATGCATTTGCTGGAGCTGTGGAGCTCACTGGTTGTTCAGATAAGTGACTTTTTGGTTTTACAAATTTAAGCTGAATTGCATTTTTTACTTCAGATTTATGATTAAAACTGACATAGTCTGATGTAGAGGCTAATCCCTCACACAGACACAGTCCGACATAAAAGTTCATTGAATTACTTTTTTATGGGATGTTACTCTGGTTAGAATTTAGCCTTTTGGATTTGGAATCTTTTGGTTAGCCTTTCCTTTCTGCCCTTGGGGTCTTTTTTGTGATTTTTGGCTTTAGATGAGGGAGGTTGGCAGAGGGGCTGGATGAGAGCCACAATCACCTTTCAAATCTATCTGGGGGATCGGAGGATCCCATGGAAGGGCCCTCAGCCCCTTTTCAGGATCTGGAGGCCTTGGACTTGGAAGAGAGTGAGCTTCCTCCTGAAGAGAATACCTCCATTGCCAGATTTTCTGGAAGGAGGAGCTGCTGGCTGTGATTTCACAATCCTGGCGACCTTAAACATTCCGTTCAGGGCAGCGGAGGAGAATACTTTGCTTGAGGACCCTCTGTTGCAGGGCATGAGTACTCCACAAAATTCCTTTCTGGTGCACAAGGCTATTATGCAGATGATCGAAGCTAAGTGGGAATTGCTGGAGGCAGGATTGCTGGGGGTGGGGGAGGGGGTGCGTGAGCGATGGCTCGTTTGTACCCCATTCTCCCGGTGGGAAAAGAAACTTTTCAAAGCCCCAAAAGTAGATGCCTTGGTGACTGCAGTCACGAAAAAGACTATCATTCCCATGGAAGGAGGAGCCTCCCTGAAGGGACCCACAGGACTGTAAGCTGGAGTCTTTATTGAAACAAGGGCTCGAGGTCAATGTGCTCTTGTTACAAGAGTCCATTTGTGGAGCATATGTGGCGAGGGCATGCAGGCAATGGGTGCAGGCCCTTCTGGACCTAATTCGCAGCCCACGGGTGGGATCGGCAGAAATCTCCAAGTTAGATTCTGCCTCTGCTTATCTTGCCAATTTGGTGCAGGCCTCGTCCAAGAGCATGGCATTGGTGGTGGTGTCTCAGCGCTTCTTGTGGTTGCGCAATTGGGCAGCTGACGTGTTATCCAAGATTTGCTTAAGCAAGTTTTCCTTTAGAGGTAAAGATCTGGACGAGATTAAAAGGGCCAGATTTCCAGAGGGCAAACCTCAAGGGGGCAAGGGCCAGCAGCCAGCTCACGGTGGAGCATGGGACTTCCTTTAATTTCAGGCGATATGTTTTGCGCCACCACAGTGGGGATATTTCCTGTATAGGGGACAGCCCTTTTGAGGTAGGGGCCGGCCCGTGGCTATTACACAAGGTTTGTGAATACTGCAAAAAAAGTTGCAATGAAACGAGGTAGGCCCAGGGGGAGGAAATGCTGATAGGCGGCTGCCTTCAGCGGTTTTACCATTGATGGGTCCAGATCACAATGGACCAATGGGTCCCGGAGGTTATTGGAGAAGGTGCCTGGGAGTTTGCCCATCTGCTGTCAGAGGCGTTCATGCTTTCTCCTTGCAAGTCGCTGTGAAAAGCGTGGACAGTGAAGGACACCTTAGAATGCCTGCTGTCCTTGGTCACGGTAGTCACGATGCCTCAAGGCCAGTGTGGTGTCAGTCGATACACCATCTATTTCGTAATCCCAAAAAGGAGGTGTCCTTCTGACGGTACTCAAACTCAAGCACACCAACAGGGCACTAAGGTTTCCGCAGTTTCATATGGAAACCTTGCAGTTGGTCATGGTGGCCATGCAGAGGTGAGTTTCTGACAGAATTAGACCTCATGGAAGCGTACCTACACATTCCCATTTATCCAGACCATCAGAGATTTCTATGCTTTGCTACACCAATGGGGCATTTTCAGTTTCAGGCAATGCCTTTTGGGTTGGTGATGGCACCCAGAATGTTCACAAAAGTGATGATGGTGATGGCCCGTGCCCTCAGGAAGCAGGGCATTCTCATTCATCCCTATTTGGATAACTGGCTAATTCGAGCGAGTTCGAAGGAAGAGAGCCAGATGATGGCAATTGCTTCAGTGTACTTGCTTAAGCACCGGCTAGTGCAGGTAGACTTACATGCGCATTCAACAAGGGCTCATGCAGCGTCTTTGGCCGAGTTCGGTCTGGTGCCGCCATAGGAGATTAGTAAGGTGGCGATGTCATCATCCTTACATACTTTTGCAAGACACTATCATCTCGATGTGCAGGCTAGGCAGGACCCAAGGTTTGGGGACCAGGTGATTCAGGCGGGGCTCGCGGGTCCCTCCCATCTGTAGGTACTGCTGTGATACATCCCATCTGTCTAAAGGGACATGAATGAAGGGGAAATTAGACCTTACCTGCTAATTTTCTTTTATGGAGTCCCTCCAGTCAGTCCAGAACACGCCCTGGTCATCCAGTTAGTTGCTGTAGCGAGCCCACAGAGGAGAAAAATGGATGGTAGTGCAGTATTCCCAAGACCTTGTGAAGAGCCAGCTGGATGGTCGGCACCGGGGGTCTCTTCCTTTATTGCTCTGTGGGTTCTCAGGTCAAGATGGAGTCTCTGAGGAACAGAAAGAAAACAGGAAAAAGAAAAAAAGAGAGACAAGAGCATGAGCAGTTGAAAGTGGAAGAGTTCAGTTCCTGTTTGTTCTGGGTAATTCTTAGTTATCTAGTCTTTCCTCTTCGTAGTTTTAGGCGGGGAAAAGATCTGTTTTCTCAATAGAATATTAGGTTGAAGAGGATGCTCCTGGACTCTCCAGCTGTTGGTGGAGGGACATAACCCTTCTGTCTGGACTGGACTGGAGGGACTCCATGAAAGAAAATTAGCAGGTAAGGTCTAATTTCACCCTATCCCCTGGGCTTTCATGGTAAGGTGCAACAGGAGGTAGATTGCCAGTTCTCTCCTTCCCCGCAGTAATGACAAATACCATATAATATTCCAGCAGCACTAAAGCTAAGAGTGAGATCCTCTTAGGAGCTAGAGAAGAAAAAGGTGAAAGGGAGATTCAGGAAAATAGAAATTTAATACAAAAATCAAACATTCAAGTAAAGGACTAAATAGACAAATAACAAAAAAACAACAAAACAGGAACCCACCCTTGCTATGAGGAAATGCTTTTTAAACTTGGATTTGATCTTTTATAGGGGACCTTTACACCTTTCTAAGCCTAAGGATTCCAAGTTCTTTTTTAAAATTCCTTGTGTACAAAAAATATTTTATACTATGCTCGAAGTATTCATCCAACAAATTCTTAGATAAAAGCTTGAACAGCAGCTGTTGCCTGCTTGGTGGACTGAAATGCTTTGGCAACTTCAGGTTAAAAAGGTTGTCAGAATAGCGCTGTAAGTGTCATGATGCCGAAAACCCCCAAAATATACTATAAGGCTATAAAAAGTTCCAAAAAAGCTAAAACCATTAGATTTATTTGAATTCTTATGAAAGCAATGAAAAGCAAAATAATGTTGATAGCAACCTTAAAATGCTTCTTTAAACTAACACGGGGAAAGCTGCAGTAACTGGTGTATCTGTTAGTAGAACTGCAGTGGCTGCTAAGGGGCTGTAAATCTGTTTTAAAGCTCCTCCGCCATTTTTCCAGGATGACAACTGTGGGGCTGTCCATGTTGTTAGTTATTTGGGTGAATTAAAATACTGAGCGGTTTTCAATTTTACTAAAAACAAGCCAGTTTGTTTGAAAAAAAAAAAGGGGGGGGTCATTACCAATAAAAAAAATAATTATGTTGTGCCCGATATTCAAAGTTATTAATGTGGTTAGCAGAGCTGCTAATCGCATTAACAGTGGTGAATAGGATATTCAGCGGCACGACCATGGTTCGGGCTGCTGAATATCCACCGCTCCTGCCGCTGTACGTCTCAATGCTAATCGGTTAGCATCAGGGCATTAGAGGGGTATTTGGGGATAGCATCTGGGGAAAGCATCTGGGGATAGCATCTGGGGATAGCATCTGGGGAAAGCATCTGGGGATAGCATCTGGGGAAAGCATCTGGGGATAGCATCTGGGGAAAGCATCTGGGGAAAGCATCTGGGGATAGCATCTGGGGATAGCATCTGGGGAAAGCATCTGGGGATAGCATCTGGGGAAAACATCTGGGGAAAGCATCTGGGGAAAGCATCTGGGGATAGCATCTGGGGAAAGCATCTGGGGATAGCATCTGGGGAAAGCATCTAGGGATACTGGGCAGCTGTGATAATTGAGCCACTGCCCGGTTGTCCCTCGGTGGCAGAGATTAGGCACAGAAAAGTCCTAACTTTTGCCACCACTGCCTGGTTAGCTTCCGGGTTCTGCAGCTGACCCGGATATTCAGTGTTCGTGGCTGGATATAGCCCCAGCTTTGAATATCTGGGTCTAAGATTCAGGGCCGACGGCTAGCCCAAGAATATTGGGCCCATTTGTTTTTTTATTTTTTGTCTGATTTAGTTGTGTGCTTAGAGGCACAATCCGCTTTGGCCGTCCAGCCCCTTGTGCAGCTGACAAGAATTGGGGCGCTCAAAAGTAGACCCGATTCTGATCCCACGGGGGCTAGGCATGTCTGCGGGATACGAATTGGGTCTACGGCTGAATGTGCAGGCTGGGCCCCAATTCTGGTTGGTCTGCACAGCCAGCATATCCCAGGCTACCTCAGTCAGGCTCCTGAATGGAGCCGCAGTGCCATGGCATCCCGTCGCTATGGCTCGTGGCTCCATTCAGGAGCCGCAAAATCCAGCCCCCACAGATATTCTTCTTTCCCTGCAGCTGGATCCTCGATCTGGCCTCCCATGGCCAGAGTCTGGCTGTGGGGATCTTCTTGCACCGCCTACCTTTGTGGCGGGGCCTGGTGTCATGATCCCCCGACGTCCAGGGGGACTTATTCCACCTCAGAATTGGCCCTATACATCTGGGGTCGCAGCCCGCCCATGCCCTGCCCTCACTCCATCTCAATTAACCCTCTCCTGCCCCCGTCTATGCCTCCCCATACAAACAAGCTGTTCATACGAGGAGGCAGTAGCCGGAGTGGTAGGGGTGAGAATAGCGAGGATGGACGTCCATTTCGGACATCCATCCCTGCTGTTCCTGCCGCTGAATTACCCCCTTAATGTATTGTTATATTTGTGAAAGTTGTGCCCCTGACACAGGCAGAATTCTGAAACATAACTGCATCAGGTTTTAATAGGAATTTTATAGCATAATGTATATATTAATAGAAGTTTATATTTGTTAAAATGTTTTTAAGTTCCATCTATGCGACCTCTTTAACAAAACAAAACAAAACAAACAAACAACCAGTGATCAGCACCATGTTTTACATCTCTTCTTTGGGTCTGACAAATTGCTTTACAGAGGACTATTGCTCTTTTTTGGTTGTTTTTCATTTTTATAAAATAGATTACAAATAGGCACCACCTTGTCCTCTCCACCAAGACAACTTTTTGTAAAATCTCCTCCTAAACTGAAAGCCCTCTCTGGCCGGACAGAACCATGGCCTGTTCCTCATTCCTGCGGTATCCTCCCTCCCTGGCTGGGAAAGCAGCTTCCTTACCGACTGTAGGAAGAAGAAAGATTAATGGAGCCCGTAAGTGTAATACTACATATGGGCAGTTCATTTATGCAGAAATTTGACTCTCCTGGGAAAGTATAGTCATGGTTAACTTTATTGCCTTGTGCTTTTAAATTTTAAAGATGACTTCTGTTTAAAAAAATAATAAATTGTTTAACAAGAATAAAAATACAACCTCCAAAAAGAAGAGATGGGGAATGATTTCTGTTGATTTATTAATTCTGTGAGAATCAAAACCAGTTTATAGAGCAAGGAGAAAAGAATATTTTTCTAGGGTCAAGGAGTTTGGGAAGTTAAATCCACCCAATTATAGTCAGTCAGTCAGCGGTTTAGGAAGAAGGTTCCTGACTTTTCAATGATATACATTTTTTTGCATTAAGAAAATGACTCACAGAATATTAGAGGCCTCTGTGCACACACGAGTTAACAAGCCCAGTATCATTGGTAAATCTGGCTATTAAATCCCCATCAAACAAAGCACGCATTTCTGGTTTTTGTCTGTTGAAAGGTTAAGCTGTCTTTGTGGATTATTTTTTTTTCATTTGAGCAAAGTGCCGTTTCCCGTCGGAGTAATTTCTGCTCTGCGTTTCTCGTTTGCATAAATGAATTTTAATTCTGAAGTGCAGGCCTGAGCAGGAGGAACCTTTGCTCTTTTTCTTTGATGGCTCCATTGTATGTGGTGGGGGTCTGTCTCATGCTGAAATCCCCTCCTTGCTGTCAGTTATCTGTAAGTTTTACCCTTCCTCCCTACTCCCACCCCTCTGGTTGCTCTTGGGGCTGTCTTTGAACTAGGGGTTGCCACCCAACTCATTGTCAACCTGGGGACGTCCTGCTCTCTTGCCTTATCGGAAGTCATTTGATAAAGGATTATTTGCCCATGTTGTTGTTGTGCTGTCGAGTTGATACTGACTCCTGGGACCCTTGGCAAGGTGTAACCGGAAGTAGATTGCCAGGCCTTCCTTCCACCCATACATGGCAGTATATGTGGGTCAAAGGCCTCATAAAATTACCTCCTGCATAAACGTTCACATGGTACTATTAGACATGTATTTGAATGTGACTTTAGAGTAGGCATGTTTAGAGGGGGAATTTGGATGGAGCACAAGGCGGTATTGTAATTACTGTATAAACACATTTTATGAAATACCTGTGTGCAGGTGTACTTTATTCATAAATGTCCATGGCTTTAATCTAGCCATGATTTCTGCTAGTTTATCCCTAATGTTTTATATAGGCACATAGGCATCTATGTGCCTTTTATAAAATAGGCTAAAAATAGGTGCCTACATGGCTTTCACACATAGGTGACCTGTGTTAAAATAGCCTCATAAGAACATAAGATAAGCCATATTGGGTCAGACCAAGGTCCATCAAGCCCAGTATCCTGTTTCCAACAGTGGCCAATCTAGGTCATATGTACCTAGCAGTTTCCCCAAAAGACACAGGTTCTGCAATGCTTGTACTAGGTCAAGCATTGACATCCTGGGTCCCTTCTTAATAATGGTTTATGGACCTTTCCTCCAGGAACTTGTCCAAACCTTTTTTAATCCAGCTACACTAACAGCCTTTACTACATCCTCCGGTAACAAATTCCATAGTTTGATTACATGTTGAGTGAAAAAATATTTTCTTTTATTAGTCTTAAATAGTTTACCCTGTAGCTTCATTGCATGTCCCCTAGTCTTCCTATATTCTGATAACGTAAACAGTCGATCTACGTTTACCCGTTCCACTCCGTTCATTAATTTATAGACTTCTATCATATCTCCCCTCAGCCTTCTCTTTTCCAGGTTAAAGAGCCCTAACCTTTTTAGCCTTTCTTCATAGGAGTATCCTTCCATCCCCTTTACCATTTTGGTGGCTCTTTTCTGAACCTTTTCTAATAACGCTATATCCTTTTTAAGATACGGCGACCAGAATTGCACACAATATTCAAGGTGCGGTCTCACCATGGAACGGTATAGAGGCATTCTAATATCTTTTGTTTTATTTTCCATTCCTTTCCTTATGATACCTAGCATTCTATTTGCTCTCTTGGCCGCCGCTGCACACTGGGCTGAGGGTTTTAACATGTTATCCATAATGATGCCTAAATCTTTTTCCTGGGTGGTGGTTCCTAATGTGGAACCTTGCATCGTGTAACCATAGTTTGGGTTGTTCTTCCCTAGGTGCATAACTTTGCACTTGTCCACATTAAATTTCATCTGCCATTTTGATGCCCAGTCTTCCAATTTATCAAGATCCTCTTGCAATTTTCCACAATCCTCTTGGGTTTTAACAATTTTAAATAGTTTTGTGTCATCTGCAAATTTGCTAACCTCACTCGTTATTCCACTTTCCAGGTCATTTATGAATATGTCCATTGTGTCTGTCTGAAACTGCAAATCCAGAGGCAAATACTAAGCTGGATCACACCATATGGGATGACCTGGGCTGGGCAATGGAATTGCTGAAGGTGGCATGGCTCTGCAGGGGTTCTCAACCCAGTCCTTGGGGCACACATAACCAGTCAGGTTTTCGGGATAACCACAATGAATAAGCATGAGAGAGATTTGCAGATAATGGAGGCAGTGTATGCAAATCTCTCACATGTATATTCATTGTGGTTATCCTGAAAACCCGACAGGCTAGGTGTGACCTGAGGACTGGGTTGTGAACTCAATCAAATGAATAATTGTATAGCAAAGAGCAGCAGCCTGTCTCACATGATGAGAGAACTCATGGACTCTGTACTTTGAGACAGAGATACCCAAGTTCTCTGTGTGATGGGCCGAACTGTGGTTTGCAGCTCTGGTGGCCAGTAGGGGCCAACGAAGCGGATTTGACCACCAGCATATATCATTAGGTGGCTGTATGGCCATAAATCTTGAGAGGAATTTCTAGCACTAACCGTCTCACCCCTTACGTCCATCTGCTTATGTGCAATTATCTTCTTGGCAGAGAGTATGTTGGATCCTGGGCTAGCAACACACACGTCTATATTTAAAAGGATTTATCGGTATAGCTATGTGGTTTAATTTAGGCTGAGTATCTCTGCTATCCATAGAGCAGCAGCGGTCACTTCTCTCCATGTATATGTAGGGCCACTCATTATCAAAATAGAGGCTCTGAATATGCGTGGATAATGTAAATGCTACAGTTGGTGTTTAAAAAACACTGATTATGGTGTTTGAATATTATTCACCAGGATTTAGGGGAGGTTAGCCAGACTAAACTTTCTCCCCAAAGGTCTTCCCCCAAAAGAAAAAAGCACACGAAGATTTTGTTCTAGATTTGTAAGAAAACATGGAGAAATTTTGCTGCATTTGTTTGCCTTGAGCAGAGATGGGGCTCCCTTGTGTCCCTAACCTGTGCGCAGGTATTGCTGGATACCTCAGAGATTAGATAGAGCTAAATAAAGTGCCAATGCTCGTGGGGTTTTCTGTAGAATTAGAGAGATTACACCACACCTGAGCTCTTTATGAAAACTCCAATACCTTAAATCAGAGGCAGGCAACTCACAGCCTGCAGGCAGCTTCTCTCTGGCAACATGGTGGCAACAATAGATGTAACATCAGCAGTCCAAAAGTAATATTGCGCCTCTGGGGCTCCAAGAAGGATTCATGGAACCAAAGGTTTGCTCCCATCCTTTCCTTAAGTGGTAGTTGCTGTCTCCTAGCGCGCAGATTTGTGCTCTAATATGTCACAGTGGTGTAGCGACTGGGACTTCCCCTCCTCCCCCCCCCCCCCCAGGGCCTATGAACAGTGCATCCTCTGCATCCTCAGCCTTGGCCAGTTGCGGCAGCATAAGACCTGTGGTGGGACTTGAACCTATGTTCCTCCTCACTGAGCACAGGGCTAGGGCCTCAAACTTGTCTTTTAAGATTAGAGCCAATAACAGCAGATGTCAATATTTTAACAAAAAGGAGTGGAATTTTCATGACCATATTTCCAGGCTTGTAAAATCAACGTTTTTAGTCCTACTTATTCGAACATTGTGCTGCTGTTCTGCAGCAAATTTAGCAGATGTTAAATGGACATTAGTTTTACTGTGTATTGACTATTGTAATTTATTGCTGCTAGTGTTCCAGATCAAGATTTGGTCATGCAGAATACAGCAGACAAATAGATTAAGGGACTACGCGCTTATGATCATAGAAACATGACAGCAGAAAAAGACCATATGGCTTATCTAGTCTGACTCTCATAGAGCTGCACTGGTTACCTATTCATTATAGAGTAGATTACAATATTTCGATAATGACATTTGAAGCTCTTCTGCTTAAAGGACAAATTGCAGTTTGATGTCCCAAGCAGAGTTTTGCGATCACAGAGGCTTTTGGTAGTATCTAGTATGCATGTCATGAGTAAAGATTAATCTCCAGGTAGGCAGTCTTCACATATGGGTGACGGCAGGAACACTCCCCAGCATCCAATAGGAATGCTTTTGGGAGCCTCCCTCCATGCATGCGTACCTGCCTTCCCAGCAGTTCTCCTCGGTCATCTTTTTTTCCGTGGGTCCCTTTTGACATCATCCTCTTCTCACTGTTAAAAGCTTGTCTAAGTGCCTTTGGGTACATTGTGCTTCGCCTTCCCGTTGATCCGGTCCTGCATTGGACTTTCCAGTTTCTTTTTTTACATTTTCTTTTTTGAATTTTATTTTCAATTAATTTTTCCTTACTTTGCGGCGTTTGTCACTTGCTTGACTGGCCTAGGCCACCATTGTTTTTTTAAATTTTGTTTTTGTGGTCTTCTCAAACATGGAGAAACTACACAGTGGCTGAAACAATATCTCGGCTACAGAAGCATGATTCATGCTTAAAGTTTGGGCCCAGACCATGACGCTTTGACTTGCCCCTCGTGTCAGCAAATGACAAGGAGGGGATTTAAAAACCGTGAACAACAATGGGGAAAGTTGTTTCCTTCAGGCTCAGCCAGCACACTCTTCGGTGACCTCCACGCCCTCACGGGCATCCATCTTATCGCATGGTTCCCATACCTCCTCGAAGCCCAAACATAGCAGCAAACACAAGTCCTCCACAGAGAAAGAAAAGGTATTGAAGACCTCAACTTAGGCATCCAACACCGATTCCCAGCATTGGCACCGAGACTCCCCAAGAGGGGAACTAGAATTGGACTGCCAGCAAAACAGCCCCGGAGGGAGGATACTTCCTCCAAAGCTCTAGAGGGGCTCTGGGATGCTCCCGAGGTGTCGTTCTCTGGTGAGCTCCCGGTTCTGTCTTCTGGGACAGTGGCACAAGACCTTGTGCAGGAATCCACCCAGACACATCCAGTCTCCCTCGACCAGCTGTTGCTGGCAATCGAGTGGAGTCTGGCTGCAAACCTGGTGGCAGTAGTACCAAGGACCTCAAGACCCTCAGGATCCAGAGACCCGATGCCAAGGTCTGTGCATCGAGGCACTCAGCAGCATCGCTGATGGAACCAGCACCTTCATAAGCTCTGGGGCCGATACTCCCGTTAAAGCCCATGGGTGAACCGATCTCGAGGCATCATTGTTCTGATGTCTGCAATGGAGCAGCATCGATGCCATGGCACCAACCAACACTATTTTGACTTCTTCCCGAGTACTGATTCCGTCTCCTCTGAATCGGATGTAGAGTCTGTAGGTTCCACAGGGCTCCCGGACATTCCTTCAAACCCTTCTCCACCGCAGGAGCGATGCCAGTCACTGCCTAAGGATGTGTCTTTTCAAGATTTCATCAGAGACATGGCGGCAGTGCTCTCGGTGACAGTAGCCACCGAGATGGAACCATGAGCTGAAGAACTTGAAATTCTTCAATATTCCTCGACGTTTAAGGTGGCTGCTATGCTACTGATAGATTGTATTTTCCAGGACCTCATGCTCCAAATGTGGGAGGCTCCATTGACGGTTGCATCGGTCAGCAAAAGACTGGACACGCTTTATAGGGTTCCTTCTTGCCCAGGTTTTCAAAAGCCTCAGCTAAAACATCATTATATAGTTGTGGAATCAGTAATGCGTCGATTCCCCTAAGAAGGGAGTCAAGGCTCTCGATGCATTTGGACATCAATGTTTCCAAGCACTTATGCTAGCATCCAGGATCAACTCCCACATGTGTTACATGGATATGTTTTTGAGGGATGTAACTAAAGATCTGGCTGAATTCCCCATCCTGCTGCCACCTAACAAGCAAGGTTCTTATCAGGCCCTGGTCAACCATGGTCAAAATACCTCAAAATTCCTCACTAGAGCTGTTTTTTGATGCCTTTGAGTCCTTTAGTAGGGCAGCAGCATCTATATAGGATCCAAAAGAATGGCTTGGCTGCAAACGTCCGACCTTCAACAGTGGTTTCAAGATAAACTAGCTAACATTTCCTGTACAGGAGAAAACCTCTTTGGAAAAAGGTGGAGTGAAAAGGCTGGTGAGAGAGAGATGGATGATCCATCTAAGAAGACGACTTCCTCCAAGAAACCCTTCTACCCCAAGAAGTAGTACTACCCTTCCTTACCGCCTTATTCCTCTTATCAGCCTCAACAGCCACATCAGAAGCAGCAGGGGCCACATCAGCCCAGGAAGCCTAAAGCTCCAAAGCCTCAACCAGCTGTTTTTTGACTATTACCTCAAAGGCACAGCCAGTCTACCCTTACAGGACCCCTTCCCCTCCCACATTGCAGACAGGTTAGTCCACTTTGCCCACAGATGGCCTTCATTATGTCAGAGCCCTGGACTTTAAGGATCGTGAACAGGGGATAACAGCTCAATTTTCAGAACCTGCTCCCCACTTTCTTCAATAGGGAGTTCCCCATGGATCCTCTGTACTCCAGTCTGCTTCAGCAAGAGAGAGTCACTCTTCTAGCCAAGGGAGCCATACAGGAAGTTCCACCCCCACAACAAAGGCTTGGGGTTTACTCCCTTTATTTCTTCATCCCTAAAAGGACGGGGGTTCAGACCTATCCTAGACCTCGGGGGAACAAGTTCCTAGTTCGAGAAAAGTTCAAGATGGTCTCACTAGGAACCATACTTCTGTACCTTCAGGAGAAAGACTGGCTCTGCTCCCTAGATCTCAAGGATGCCTACACTCGCATCCTCATACATTCCTCTCACAGAAAGTACCCTTTGGTCTAGCATCTTCACCAAGAGTTTTTACAAAGTATCTGGCAGTAGTAGCATACAACTATTAATGGTCTTCTAACTGAGCTGATATGTCTATTCAAATACAATAACGTCCGCTCAGTAATGCAGAGTAGAACCTCACTGCTAGAATTTTTTAGTATCTCCGAGGTCTCAGACTTCTAGAGCACATTATTCTGGATTACTTATTCCTCCAGTTTTTGTGCTTACATTGCATCAATGACCTCTTGAGATTTTTTATTCTTATTCTCCCAAAAACTATTGTTGGTGTGTTCTAAACTGATACAGTCCATTCCATTATTTATAACATATAGGGCAAACACCCTATTATCATCAGCTCGATTGTTAGGGTGCCCTTTAAAAATCTTCAAAACAGAACAGACTTTGTTCAGTGTAGCAACTCATAGATCCGTGGCAGTAGTAGCAGCCTACCTCTGTACTCTGGGTATCTTTGTCTTCCCTTACTTAGATGACTGGCTCATCAAGTGTGATTCCCCTCAGCTAGTGACCATGTCTGTCCATCACACCATCTCGGTGCATCAGTATCTAGGCTTTGTGGTCAGCTACCTAAAGTCCCTTCTCTCCAGCGCACCATCTCTGTACTTCAGTATTTAGGCTTTGTGGTCATCTACCAAAGTCCCATCTTGCTCAGACTCAAAAACTAGAGCTCATTGGGATGCTTCTGGACACTATACAAGCTTGAGCCTTCCTTCCAGGAGACCGACTTCAATGCCTCATCGAACTGGCAAATCACTGCCGAAGCCAGTTCCACATCAGGGCAGGAGACATGCTCCATCTCTTAGGACACATGACTTCCACTGTCCATGTTGTCCCCTATGCTCGCTTTCACATGCATCAAGTGCAGTGGACTCTCTCCTCTCAGTGGAAGCAGTCAACAGGTTATCTCACGGAAAAGATCACCATTACTCCTCAATTTGCAGACTTCCCTCAAGTGATGATGCACCCCTCAAAATCTTCCTGTATGGTTACCTTTTCAGATGCCTGCACTGCAGTGTACCCTGATTAGAGATGCTTCCAAACAGGACTAGGGGGCTCTCCTGGAAGGCCTAACTTCGCAAGGCCTCTGGTCCCCCAATGAGACCTCTTACCACATCAACCTCTTGGAACTCAAGGCAATTGCCAATGCCTTTTGGGTGTTCCATCATCAGTTGACTGGACAATTGGTATTCATTCAGACTGACAACCAGGTAGCCATGTGTTACATAAACAGCAAGAGTCCACCTCTGGGCCTTTTCTGTCTCTCATCAGATGCTTCTTCGAGCAGTTTACCTTCTGGGGGAGCTTAATGTGCTAGCGGATAACCCGAGTCGAGTCCTTTGACCACACAAATGGACTCTCCATCAAGAGACAGTGCAGCACATCTTTCGATTTTGCGGAACTCCCATATTTGACTTCTTTGCTACTCCAGTGAATGCTCAGCTTCCTCACTTCTACTCCAGGATCCCGTCTCCACAGAGCCAGGCTTCGGATGCATTTCTTCTTCATTGGGGACAGGGACTGCTTTATGCGTTCATACTCATTCCATTGATACCAAAGATACTCTTCAAATTGGAATTAGACAGGGAAACAATGATTCTCATCATCCCATTTTGGCCATGTCAACTGTGGTTTCCTCTGCTCCTTCGACTAGTGCAACACAAACCTCTCAATCTGGGATGCGCACCCAACCTCCTCTCGCAGGACCAGGGCTCTCTCCTTCACCCCAATCTGAGAGCACTCCATCTGACAGCATGGCCTCTGGATCTTCTGGAAGAAGTTAAAAATATCCTCCTGGATTCTAGAAAAGGCTCCACTCGATGCCCTTATGGCCTTCAAATGGTGCAGGTTTTCCCTCTAGTGCTCTCAGAGGGGTCCCAGTCCATTTACTTGCCTGGTGGAGCCTTTACTCCAATATCTTCTCCTTCTCTCTATGACAGGACTAAAGACAAATTCAGTTCATGTCCATCTTCGTGTCTTTCTGGCCTCTCGCTGTCCAGTCAACGGACAGCCTCTGGTAGCACGCTTCATGCGTGGCCTTTTCCTAACTAGGCCACCAATCAGACTGCCTCCGGTAACCTGGGACCTTAGTGTTGTCCTGGCTCAGCTGCTCAAACCTCCCTTTGAACCCCTCGCCTCAGCTTCGCTGAAGTTCCTTACTTGGAAGGTCGCCTTCTTGGTTGCTCTCACATCAGCTCATTGTGTCAATGAATTATAAGCTCTGGTGGCTCATTCTCCCTACACACACTTCCACCATGATAAGGTGGTCCTCCAAACGCATCCCCAGTTCCTTCCTAAGGTGGTCTCTCCTTTCCATCTTAATCAGTTGGTTTCCCTTCTGACCTTTTTTCTAAGACCCCATTCTTCTTGAGCTGAAGCAACACTGCTGCATACCTTGGATTGCAAGAGAGCTTTAGCCTACTATTTGGAGAGAACTAAAGCCCGTCGATAGTCTTCACAGCTTTTTGTATCATTTGGTCCTAGTCACTTGGGCCTACCAGTAACCAAGTGTACCTACTCACTGCATTTCCTTTGTTTATGTGCAGGTCGGACTCTAGTCCTAGAGGATCATGTCACAGCTCACAATGTATGAGCCATGGCTGCCTCAGTCGCCCATCTATGTTCCAGCCCCATCTCAGAGATCTGCCAGGCTGCCACCTGGTCTTCCATTTATACTTTTGCTGCCAATTATTATCTAGACAAGGACTCAAGTAGAGAGACAAACTTTGGCCAAGCCGTTCTTTGGCACTTTTTTGGGACTTAGCTACACTTCCTTCCCCCCAGCCCTCTGGTCCTCTCTGTTCCTAGTGAGCGGAGAGAGAGTGTGCTCAAGGGGCTGAGTCTGACAGATCCATACTCTACCCTTGTTGCAGTTGGGCGTTTTTTCCTCCATTGGTCGCACCTTACTCCTCTCTGGCATATAATAGTACCCGGAAGCTAGTGAGTCCCATATGTGATGACTGCATTCCTGCTTGTTCCTGGAGATAGTGTAGTTACTCACCTGTAACAGGTGATCTCTGTGAAGAAGCAGGAATCGGTCTTCGCAACCCACCCTATTCCCTGGGAGTTGTAGAATGTTTGTTTTTTTCTGAGTTCTATACCTTACTGAGGAGAATTGCTGGGAAGGCGGGATGGCAAGCACGCATGCGTGGAGGGATGCTCCCTAAAACATTCCTATTGGATGCTGTGAAGTGTTCCCGCACAGGGCTCCGTTGTGCTGATATCACCCATATGTGAAGACTGATTCCTGCTGTTTCCAGGGATCACCTGTTACAGGTGAGTACTGCGCTTTATTGCTCTAGGTCCTTTTTTGTCCAGGCTCAGGTAGTCGGGAATGCACTGTCAAAACAACTCTGTATGGAAGGAGATTTTATGGCTTGAAGGCAAAACTGAAAAGATGCTTGCTAATCGTGGCATATGGAGGGAAACTGTAAGTGGGTAGTTCTAGTTTCAGAAGTTTGTTGTGATAAATTGTCAATGTAGTCATATGTTGTAATGTTCTATTCATTGTAAGCCATAAATAAAATAAACAAACTTAAAATTTTCAAAGGTTTTTATTTTTCTTTAATTTTTGCTTCATTTTAGGGTGCCTTCCCCCCACCCCCAGCAGTATGTCTCATAAAGAAGCACCTGCCAGAGTAGGTGGCTCCATTATCGGGTTATGTGTATGTGGGGGGTGGGGGGGGGCATTGATCTCTAGGTGCTCACAAAATCCCAAAGCTTTAATTTGAAAGTTGCTTCTTCCCTGGGCATATAACACTCCATTTCACCATTGTAGGTACTGCCTGCTCCAGGTTAACCTTTTTGACAGAGCTGGTGTTGAAGTGCTCCTAATGTGGTTGAAGACGAGGCAGCACTGGGATTATTTTCCGTAACTCTGCTTTCCAGCTGCAGCCTGCCTTGGAGCTCTCCGGGTAACCAGCACACAAATTGATCTTTGGGGAGCAGAAGTAGAGACAGCTAACTTGCCTTGGAGACTCTTGCTTTCCTCTCTGGCTTCTTCCTGACAGCTGTCGGTGCATGCAGGTGACATCCTGCGGGCACGCATTAGCCGTGAAGGGTCAGGCAGATCTGTGGTTGTCCATTATATAAGAGTTCATTAAAAAGCGGACATGACAGCTTGGGAGAAAACGTATTGAGCAAGACGTGGTTAAGGTAGTAACAGTGGATGGAGACAAATAAAGAGCAAATGACCCATCCAGTCTTCCCAGTTAATTCAGATCTATGCTATGATATATCCCAGTTATCAGCCATAAAAACTTGTTGCTTGATGCAGCTGTTTGCATGCGTCAGATCTGTGTATCTATGCTGTATGGTGCTTTGGTGAGTATTTCCATTGCGCCATTTGCATACAGGCAGTGTGAGGCTTGATGCAGACTTACAAGCAAAAGGGACAGAACGGAGGATTATGTGTGTCAGGTAGTGGGTTTGAAGTGCTGGGTGGCTGGATTGATTACTTTGCTTGGGGCTCTAGTTTCTTGGTTTGAAGGATCTGAGATGGGCCTTGAGCTTGGTGCTGCTCTTGTGGTACTGTGTAGCTGCTCAGCAGTATTAGAGGTATCTCTTCAGCAAAGAGCACTCACTCTCTGCTGGTAGGGGAGGGGGGCAAGTTTTGGATAGCGGAGGAGGAAGAGGAAGGAGAAGTCTGGGTCTTGGCACAGAAAAGTGAGCCTGCAGAACATCAGGAAGGGCAGGAAATAGTAAAGGTGGGGATAGGCATGGGGTGGCCTTGACCTGATTATGTGTGGGGTGTGGGTGTGTTAATGTTTTAAAATTTAGTTGGCGAGTACCCCTTCTCCCCAAGCTCATGGAAGCTGTATTAGAGAGCTGTGCATGCAGTGGGGAGGGGTTTTGGCCCTCTTTAAAGCATAATGATTCAAGTGAGATCCAAAATGAAGAGCAAGCTTGGTGATCTGCAGTGGGCTGAAATGTTTGTCCAGAGATGTGTTTGGCGTTGTTAATTTTGTAAAATAAATATTTTAGTGGATTTAATCATTTCAAGAGAATTTCAGCTTGGGGCTTAGAATGCTGCTGCTAACTGTGATATAGAAGCCAGATTTGGATTCATACTGTAACCTTCCATCTCCTTTAATTATGCTAGTGTGGGGTTGTTCCCCCCTCCCCTTCCCCCACCTTCCAGCTTTTTATTGGATTCCAGACACTCTATTTCCCTTCTGTATCATTTATGGTGTTGATGGTTAACCTCAGTGGGACACTCCACAGTAAGATTTGTCAGGAAATTTGCCCAGATAAAATTGGATCCAGGCTCCTGCTAAAAAGCCTTGATCCAGAAGGGGAATTCCCATCCAGTCTGGATGACTGTTCAACAGAAGACCGAATTAACATTGCTTTGCTTCTCTCTCTGTTCCCCTTACTGCTGCTATCCTAGCCAAGAGATGCACCGTATTTAGTAATGCTAAAAAGTTGAGAATCAAATATTTAACTGTGGTGGTCAGCATCTTAAAAAAAAATGCTGGTCACCATGGCTAAATAAAGACCGGATATTCAGTGCCGATATGCAGATAGTGAATTTATTAAAAAAACAAAGTAGACTCAAAAAGCCCACAGACTAAATACTCAACCAAAAAAGGTAAAACTTATCAGTAAACAGAGCTTTTCAAAATAATTTTTGTCAATATGTTTGGCTTGAGGGCAATAAGTCCTCTCGTAATAAACTTTCCTTTTAATCATTTAAGGTTAATGTGACAAGCCATAACTGAAGTGTAACCAACACAATCCAATGTATGAAACACTAAAAACACCTAAAATTATTATAAATGCAGGTCAAACTTGCTATTTGTCCACCAATGTCCAATTGAGTGAGGATGGTGAAAGCTGTACTCTGGCTTCCAAGTATCAATATCTTCCCATTCGGTGTAAGATAATACGATGTCTCGTAGTGAAAACAGCACTGCATTTAGAACTCTCCTCTTAAACTTGCAAGCTCTGTATCAACACTCAGTAAGGGATTTGGGCATTGTTGTGCATTTGGGATGTATTCCTTACTCAGGGTTGATCTACCCTGTCTTTGCGATATAGTTTGTAGCCTGGTATCACAGTGTCCCATTGGTTATCCTCCTTCCACCAGGTCTCTGGAATGCCAGTTATATCTAACCTTACATTCTTGCTATGTTTTCTAACTTTTCGATCTTATTTTTTAGACTTCTAGAATTTGCATACAGGCCTTTCAAAGTTTTTTGCTTTTTGCTAATATTAACAGTCTCCACAATAAAGAGTGAGACTTTAAAAAAAAAAAAAAAGAGCTCTTAACTAAATATTTCTATAGTCAGAATGTTTGTCTTGAGATCAACGACCTCTCATAACAGACCTTCCTTGTAATCTATTTAGAATAGTATGCTTCACACCATTAAGTGTATTCAAACACAAACCTTTCTTGTGTGAAACACCATAAAGACACCTAAAATATGTCTTTCAATATAAACTTGCTGATTCCGCTGAAGTCCCAATCCTGATAAAGATGAGGACCGTTTAGCTTCCACTGTGGTGAGTGAAGTCAAGCATCGTTCCTTAGAAAGCTACTTGTAAAATAATGTGACATCCCACAACGCGAACACAGCACAGCATTTAGAGCTTGTTAATATTCAAAGCTCTCTCAACGCTCAACAGATGTCTCTTGTCCGCATTAATGTCCAAATTGTAATGACTTGCAACAGTGTAGAGTCCCACATTTGAAACTTGCAGCGTGTGATGTCATAGGGAAGACTTTGATCACATGATTCACAAAAACCAATGGTAGCTTTATCAAATAGGTGCCCATTAAGAAAGCAGTCCTACAAACCATAATAAACTCTACCAGTCCAGCTTTTGATTTAGTCCATTAGGGGTTACTATGGCCAATCTAAAAATCCATGATTGTTCCAAAATTTGTAGTTTATGTTCACGATTCCGTCCATGGGGATCACAAGGGACCCAATCGATTACCCTCCACTTCAAATCCATGAAGGCATGATGGAACTGCATACAATGACTAACTATTAGGGCTCTCGTCACCTTCGTATTACATCTTTCACCATGCTCTCTTGGTCGACATGGCTTTCCCCCATTATCTAGTTTAAAAGCTGCTCTATCTCCTCTTTAAACGTTAATGCCAGCAGCCTGGTTCCACCTTGGTTAAGGTGGAGTCCTCCCTTTCCCCAGAATGTTGCCTAGTTCCTAACAAATCCAAAACCCTCTTCCTTGCACCATCATTTCATCCTCGCATTGAAACTCCAGAGCTCTGCCTGCCTCTTGGGTCCTGCGCGTGGAACGGGAAGCATTTCTGAGAATGCTACCCTGGAAGTTCTGGTTTTCTGCTTTCTTCCTAAAAGCCTAAATTTGGCTTCCAGAACCTCCCTCCCACATTTTCCTATGTCATTGGTACCAACATGTACCAAGACAACAGACTTTTTCCCATCACTATCTAAAACCTTGTCCAGGTGGCGTATGAGGTCTACTACTAATACTATTAATAAATTTATGTAGTGCTACAACCTTTACCACGTGATTCTTACATCCATCAGCTATCTATATGCCTAATGATCGTATCGCCAACTATAACGGCGGTCCTAACTCTTCTTCATGCGCACATGGCCTTGGAGACGCATCCTTGAGAGGGTATTAAATCAACTAGAGGACAGGTCTTAGATACTGAATCACTTCCTGCCACACCAAGGTGATGCTCTCTTTTCACGTGACCTCTACTCCCAGTATGGCAGCTTCCAGTTTGGCAGCCTTTCTGCTGCCATACTGGAGGTTGAACTTCTCTACTAGATTCCTGTAGGTCTCGTCTATATACTTCTCTCTCTGCCTCAGCTCCTCCAAGTCCGCTATTCTAGCCTCCAGAGATTGGACTTGTTCCGTAAGAGCAAAGAACTCTTTGCACTTAATGCACACATAAGACCTCTCACCAACTGGGAGAAAATCATACATGTAACTTTGTGTCAGAGACTGGATAGCCCCCATCTTGCTACTGGACTGCTGTCTGCAACTTAGATTTCTTTTAGTTATTTAAAGTTAAGTTATGTAAAATTGCTGTGGGAATACGGATACTTGAATCAATACAATTATACCTTGTAAGTATAAAGGACTTTGATTATTCACCTCAAAGTGAACTGCAAGGACTTAATTAATCTACTCCTAAGGCCTGATGCAGAAAGACTAACGCGTCCTTTGTACGCACAAGTTCTGCCATGCCAAATGCAGAAAAGAGATTGACGCGTGCATAAACAGTGAAGGAAAAATATGCACACATAGCAACACCCAGAGTATTTAAATTATACGCAAATGAGCTTCCCTTATTAAAATAGTATACTAATAAGGTCTGCGTCCAATACAAAGAAACGCATAGAGGATTACACAACCTGTAGGAGCGCCAATTTCTCCAGGACCAAGCAGGAAGTCAGTCCTCACATATGGGTGACGTCGGCGCCGACGGAGCCCTCGTGCAGAGCATTTCCCCAGCTTTCAAAGAAAGCCTTTGGGAATTGCAGCGCGCATGTGCGGTCCCCTTCCCGCCCAAGGGTGGCATCTTGCTCAGTCTTCTTTTTTCCGCGGAGCCCGACAGACGTAGTTCGTTTTTCCCCGAGGAAAAAGTTGATTTCCCTATTTTTTTCTCTTTTTTCTTCGGTTCAACGCCGGATCCTTTTCCCGCCTTGGCCCGATATGCCGGTATCGAGTCACACTCTCTCTTTTTCGTTTTTTGTCCTTTGTGACTAGCGTTCGCGCCATTTTTCTTTTTTCACTGGCAGCCCGGTCTTTTGACCTCGCAGGGGCCCTTTTTCCCCCGATGGCTACCAGCGGGTTTAAAAAGTGTGATCGGTGTAAGAAACTTATGTCTCTTACCGACACACATGACTGCTGCCTCCGCTGCCTCGGACCCGATGATCTGTGGTCCGTGTGGCAAAATGTCCTCGAAGGTGTTGAGGAGTTGGCAGCACCAGAAGGATAGGATCTTCTCTGACTCTGTGTCCGGACGGGCCCGGACCTCGTCAGAGGCCTCGACGTCTCGGGACTCCGGCCCCAAGCAGCGTCGGGGTTCCTCTGAGCGGGGGTCTCCTTCGCGGGAACATCGCAGGAAGAAGAAACCTGCGAGGGCGTCGTCGGTGGACGCTCCTGGTTTCTCGAGGGCCAGGTCGCATAGCCCTGAAAACCGTCCCGGGTCTTCGGAGTCGGAGAGGCCTGCCAAACATCCTCGTATCGAGATGGAGTCTCCTGGACACGTGAGTGCTGTAGTCATCGTGGACTCTCCTCCAGGGGAGCCGGTGTTGTGCCCGATGCCGTCGGGCCCCGAGTCGGGGGCTGCTGGGTCTCCTGAGCTTGGACTCAGGTTGACGGCCTTGGAGAGCAGCCTCGCTGCCTTCATGGAACAGCAGCGGGCATTGATCGCCGGTCTCACCGGTGCATCTGCCCCGACCACCAGGACCTCGATGTCCAAGTCGACCCCGGAGGCTGAGCCGATCCTCGAGTCCATGCGGGCTCGAGTCGATCCTCGGCCACGGTCTCCCTCGGCCTCCTGTTCGGGACCGAGGTCGTCGATGCCGGTACCCTCGGCGTCGGGGCGGATGGCATCGGTGCCCACCCGACTGGAGCTGCTCTATTCCTCCTCCAAGGAGTCGGGCTGGGAGACGGAGGACAAAGAGTCACCAGATACTTATCGGACTCGGTGTGTCCCATCGGACTCGCCGGAGTCCGAACCTCGGAGACGATCCCCACCGGAGGATACCCGGTTCTCGGACTTCGTGTGGGATATGGCCAAGGCCTTGGCCTTCCCCGCAGATCCCGAGGAGGAGCCTCGAGCCGAGGAGCTCGAGGCCCTCCAGTATGACTCTCCCCCGAAGGAGGCCTTTACTGTACCGGTTCCTCCATGCTGGAGCGGCTGCTCTTCCGCATGTGGGAGACCCCGGCCTCGATGCCGGTGTTAAGCAAGCAGGTCGATTCAATCTATCGAGTCCGCAAGAGCCCCGGGTTCCAAAAGGCGCAATTACCGCACCACTCCATGGTTGTGGAATCGGCCATGCATCGACTGAAAAGTCAGAAGATGCACTCCTTGGTTCCTCCCTGCCGGGAGGCCCGGAACCTGGATGCCCTCGGTAAGAAGTGCTTCCAGGGCTCTATGCTTGCTTGCCGTGTCCTGACTTACCAGCTCTACATGGGCATGTACCTCCGAGACCTGGCAAAGGAGATTGCCGGGTTCTCTGCTGGTCTCTCCGAGGAACCTTTGCCGAGGTTCCAGGCCTTGTCCACTGGTATTCGAGAGTGCTCAAAGTTTATCTCTCGAGCAGCCTACGATGGCTTCGAGGCTTCGGCCCGAGTAGCCGGGGCCGACATCGGTGCCTGCCGACAGGCTTGGCTACAGTCATTCGACCTCGAGCCCTGGGTGCAGGACAAGTTGGTCGATGTCCCCTGCCGAGGTGAAAACCTCTTTGGCAAGCCTATGGCTGAAAAGGCTGCAGAACTCGAGACCGAGACTCTGACCAGGACTAGGCTGTCCAGGAAAACCTCTGCCCCTTCTCAGAAGAAGAAGGGCTCAGGGAAAAAGGCCTTTTACCCGAGGAAGTCATCTGCCTATAAACCATACCCTCATTATCAGGCCTCTGCAGCTCCCCAACAGGGTCAGCAGGCCAAGGGGCAGGGTCATGGGCCCCGTAGGCAGAAGGCCCCCAAGCCACCAACACCGGCCCCTGCTCAGCAGGGTGGGGTTTTTTGACTCAGCAAGCATAGCCTCTTCTCCTCAGCTGGCTCACATCAGCACAGGAGGCCGGCTGGCCCACTTTGCCCACAGGTGGTCGGCCATCACATCAGATACCTGGGTACTCCATATAGTCCAGAGGGGCTATCTTCTCCATTTTCACCAGGTACCTCCCTCCTATTTTCCAGGGGAGCCTCCAAGACCCCCTCTGCACAGGGACCTACTCCTTCAGGAGTTAGCAAGTCTGCTAAAGGACCAGGCTGTGGAACCGGTGCCCCACCACCTGAGAGGTCACGGCTTTTATTCCAGGTACTTTCTGGTACCAAAAAGAACAGGAGGCCTCAGACCCATCCTAGACTTGCGCAACCTCAACAAGTTCCTGGAGAGGGAAAAGTTCAAGATGCTTACCCTTGGAATCCTGCTGCCCTACCTCCAGCAGGGAGATTGGTTATGCTCCTTAGATCTAAAGGATGCTTATACTCACATCCTTATTCATCCAGACCACAGACAGTATCTCAGATTTGTTGTGGGGGGAAACCACTACCAGTACAGAGTACTTCCCTTTGGTCTAACCTCCGCTCCCAGGGTGTTCACCAAGTGCCTGGCAGTGGTGGCGGCCTACCTGAGGCTTCAAGGTCTTTTTGTGTTTCCATACCTGGACGACTGGCTCATAAGGGGCCAGTCTTCCCAGGAGGCCAGTCAGGCCACCCTTCGCACTGTGGCTCTGCTTCAGCACTTGGGGTTTGTCATAAACTTCGCAAAGTCCACTTTGCTCCCGTCCCAGAACTTGGAATTCATAGGAGCAAGGCTAGACACTCTTCAGGCGAGGGCTTTTCTGCCAGTGGACAGGGCCCTCCGGTTGATGGATGTAGCCAGGCAATTTCACAGCAATTCCCTGGCCTCCACCAGGCAATTCCTGAGACTTCTCGGCCATATGGCCTCCACGGTTCATGTCACCCCCAATGCCCGCCTGCACATGCGGCCTGCTCAGTGGAGCCTTAGAACTCAGTGGCATCAGGCCACAGGGAGCCTAGCAAACTCGGTGAGAGTATCCTCCCTGCTCGTCTCCTCTCTACAGTGGTGGCTTCATCTTCTGAATCTGGTACTCGGAGTGGATTTTCAACCCCCTCCGCATTCTCGAGTGCTGACGACAGATGCTTCTCTTCTAGGTTGGGGAGCACATTGCCAAGGGGCATGTACTCAGGGTCTCTGGAGTCCTTGGGAGGCTGCTCAGCAGATAAACTTCCTAGAGCTACGGGCCATACGCCTAGCTCAGAGAGCCTTCTCCCACCTCACGTCGCACCAGTCTGTACTGGTCCAAACGGACAATCAAGTTGCCATGTTCTGCGTGAACAAACAGGGAGGCACAGGCTCCTTCCTTCTCTGTCAGGAGGCCCAACGGCTCTGCTCTTGGGTCATCAATCACGGAATCCTCCTCAAGGCTGTCTACCTCCCCGGTCCAGAAAATTGCCTGGCGGACAGGCTGAGCAGGATCCTGCAACCACACGAATGGAGATTGAATCCCTTCGTGGCTCAGCGGATCTTTCTCAAGTGGGGTCCCCACCATGGATCTCTTCGCCAGCCCTCTGAACCGGCAACTCCCGAGATTCTGTTCCAGACAACTGCATCCTCTCAGAGTAGCAGCGGATGCCTTTCTGAGTCCATGGTCCCAAGGCCTGCTAAATGCGTTTCCTCCCACGCCACTAGTGTCTCGGACACTGTTCAAGGTCCTCAAGGACAGGGCCTCAATGATTCTGATAGCCCCCAGGTGGCCGAGGCAGCCATGGTTCCCACTCCTGTTGCAACTGGCGGTGGACACTCCCCTGCCTCTGGGACTTCAACACGATCTCCTGTCTCAGGACCAGGGGTCTCTCTTGCACCCCAACCTCCAGTCCCTTCATCTGATGGCTTGGCTGCTGAAAGGGTAGTCCTGGCTCTCCTACTCCTGCCTAGAGAGGTGGAAGACGTCGTCTTAGCCTCTAGGCGGCAATCCACCAGGAAATCCTACGCTCTTAAGTGGCATAGATTCTCCACATGGTGTGCTCAACACAGCGAGAATCCCTTCTCGTGCTTGGTAGCGGTAGTATTGCAATATTTGCTTTACCTCTCCAATCTAGGCCTTAAGTCCAACTCTGTCAGGTTTCACCTCAGTGCCCTCTCGGCGCACCACTCGCCGGTGGATGGGAGGCCTCTTTCCAACCACCCTTTGGTGGCTCGTTTTCTCAGAGGCCTCTTCCTGCTTAAGCCTCCTTTGCGTCCACCAGCCCCTGAGTGGGATCTGAATGTGGTTTTACAGCGGCTTACTTGTCCGCCATTTGAACCTATGGCTACCTGCCCTCTCCTTTTTCTCTCCTGGAAAACCTTGTTTCTGGTAGCTCTTACCTCTGCTCGGCGAGTGAGTGAGCTTCAGGCCCTAGTGTCTGATCCCCCTTACACTAGGTTCTACAAGAATAGGGTAGTCTTACGGACTTACCCTAAGTTTCTTCCTAAGGTTGTCTCCCCTTTTCACCTCAATCAGGAGGTGGTTCTTCCGACCTTCTTTCCCAGGCCGCATGCCAACCGGGCTGAGATGGTCCTGCATACCCTGGACTGTAGGAGGGCGTTATCCTTCTACCTTGACCGTACGCGGGAGCATCGAAGGGCTGTTCAGCTCTTCGTTTCTCTTGACCCCAATAAGTTGGGGCTCCCTGTCTCCAAGCGTACTTTGTCCATATGGGTCGCTGACTGTATCGCCTGGGCTTATGGGGCAGCCGGCCTCTCGTTGGAGGGTCGAGTCACGGCTCATCGTGTCAGGGCGAAGGCTGCGTCAGTGGCTTATCTCCGCTCTGTTCCGTTGGCAGACATCTGCCGGGCCGCTACTTGGTCTTCAAACCAGACCTTTGCGGCCCATTACTGCCTTGAGAGGGAGTCCCGCAGGGACAGTGCTTTCGGACAGGCAACTCCTACCCTCCGGCCCTGGTGTTGGGCTACCGGTCGGGGGCGTTCTCAGAGAAGATTCCTTCCTTACGTGCTGACGAGCTTGAGGGAGCTCATTTTTTTGGCTTGAGGTCTCCGGTAGCCTTAAGCTGGGGAGTCCCATATGTGAGGACTGACTTCCTGCTTGGTCCTGGAGAAAGAGTAGTTACTCACCTGTAACAGGTGTTCTCCAGGAGCAGCAGGAATCAGTCCTCACAACCCTCCCTCCTCCCCTTGGAGTTGCAGTCATATGATTTATTTTGCTAATTTTTTGCTGTCTTTTAGCTATGTCATCAGACTGAGAAAGATGGCACCCTTGGGCGGGAAGGGGACCGCGCATGCGCGTTGCAATTCCCAAAGGCTTTCTTTGAAGCTGGGGAAATACTCCTCACGAGGGCTCTGTCGGCGCCGACGTCACCCATATGTGAGGACTGATTCCTGCTGCTCCTGGAGAACACCTGTTACAGGTGAGTAACTACTCTATCTCTATACCTGATCTGAAGTAACTTAAATCTCTTGCACATGTACGGAAAGATTGTTTTAGCATATGTTCCAATGAACAGATACCTTCGATGTGAAAATTTTCTGTATGTATCTTTTCAGTGTATAAGTGAAAGTTTGGAATTCAAGAAGAAATGTTTTCTGCTTCTTATCCTTGTGTGTTTTTGCATTCATTTATATTTTTATCTTTTATTTTAGCTCTCTTGTGATTTCATGAAAAAAATGTTTTGGAGTGAAATAATATTGATTCTTATGGGGTGAGCGCCCAAAGAACCTGCATGTCCTATGCGTATAACTTCAGCGTTTGACATGTATGCACATGCGTATACAGGCACTTGTAGCGCATCTGTTATTTGTGCATGCTTTGGCTCCCGTATTTTATACTTTATGCCAATGTTTTGCACACAGCTCATCTGCATATATGTCCTTTGCTGCATACCAGCGCTGAAGTCTAGCGCTATCGGTGTGCTATGAAAATGCATACACAGCTAATTGCGCATGACTTTAGCACCGGCTTTCTGCATTGAAATGCTAAGGCCTAATAACCTGCTAATGAACATAATCATTTAAACCTGAAAGGATCACCCTCTTCCCCTTAACTGATTTAGGAGGCTATAAATCAAGGGTTATACCGGGGGTGGGTAGGATGTCCTATTTATATCTGTGCTTCTAAGACAGTCTTTTAATCTCATGGGTGATTCACACCGCCCTTGGTTTGATAGAGGGAGCCTTTCAAGTTGCCCCTTTGATCTATCACTTTCACATCTATTTAAAACAATTTCTCAGTTCTTTTGCCTCCTAACTGGAAGGCCTCTCTGTAAAAGATCTCTAGAAAACAATTTCTCTCTATAGACTCAAAGAATATTTACCCTGTTCTATTCTCTCTGTTAAAGATATACCCTAACTGGCTTTAATTTTAGTGAAAGCTGGCTTGTTATACTAAGCCCCAGCTGACTATAATTTCACTGAAAGCTAGCTTGTTATACTAAGCCCTGACTGGTTTTAACTCAATTGAAAGCTGGCTTATAGAACTATGCCATAACTCATTTAATAAAACACTGATAGGCTGACGCAGAAAGTTGGTGCTGAAGTCGCGCTGTATCAGCTCTGTACGCCTCTTTGCAGCACATCAATAGCACACAACTTCAGCACGGGCATGCAGAAAGGGGCTCATATGCAAATTAGCCACGCATTAAACTTGGCAGAAATGGCAGTGTTAAACTGGAGAGCAAGACAAACACATGTGCATGCTCTCCCAAAGAAACAGGGGCACTATGTGGCTAATCTGCATATGTGTCCCAACAGTATTTTGATGGTATCGGGGGTCTTTCCCCCATGCCTGAATCTTCTGAGGGGAAGTGTGAAACTTACTCTTAGATGATCCAGGCATGGGGGGAAGTCCCCGATACCATCAAAATATTGTCGGAGGCTGGTGCCCCTAACAGAAAAAAAACCCTGGTGCCTAGTAGCTCCGAAACCCCCACCCACCTCCCGGTACTTTCACAAAGGAGTAGGAGCGCTGCTATCTTGAAAAATGGCGGTGCCTGGCCCTGTGAGTGGCCAGTGGGCCAGCAGGCTTATTTTCAGTTGAGTGTGTAGGGGGATCGGGGCTGTTAGGCCACCAGGTGTTATTTTAGTTGGGTGGATGGGGCGATCAGGGCCGCTGGGCCATCAGGATTATTTTTAATTGGGCAGGTGGGGGGATTGGGCACTTTTTGTCGGGGGCACTGACACCCCCCCTCTCCCGACAGTATTTTGATGGCATTGGGGGCTTTCCCCAATGCCTGGATCATCTGAGGGGAAGTTTGACACTTGATAGTTCTGCTGACGGAGAATTAAAAATAACCCATATGTTTCAAACTAGTATTTGCTGCAGTGCCTTGCATGCTGACAGTGTACTCATGATTTGTGCCTTGGGATTTGGGAGAGGCAGGGATGAGGGAGATCTCTGGAGATCCAAGACTCCTGCAGTTTGCAACTGGCAGGGGATTGCATTTTTTTGGTTTGGAGACACTAGATTGAAAACGATGGCAGATAAAGACCAAATGGCCAATCCAGGCTACCCATCCACACCAGCTGCTTAGCTCTTACAATCCCTTCCTCTTCCTTAGAGATCCTGGGTGCTTGTCTCATGCTTTCTTGAATTTAGATACCTGTCAGGTTCACTGGGATGAAGGTGAAAAGGAACAGACTCGGGGGTAATTTTAGGGAATGTTTCTTTTCGGAAAGGGTAGTGGTCTTGAATTCCTTTCAATTGAAAGAGGCTGACATCTTGTGCATTTTTACCTTGGAGGTATTTAAATGTGTCTGTCATATCTCCCCACTCTTCTCTGTCTTTTGAAGTATACATATTTAGATCTTTAAGACAGTCCCTATATTCTTTATGACAACTCAAAGACCGCTGATCATTTTGGTAGCTGCCCATTGGACTGTCCCCTTTCTGTTTATATCCTTTTGAAGGTACGGTCTTCAGAAGTGCACAAAGTACTCCAAATGAGGTCTCACCAAAGTCTTATAGAGACACCATCGCCTCCTTTTTCCTGTTTTGCCATTTCTCTTCTTTTGCACTCAAGCATCCTTCTGGCTTTTGCTATCACTTTATATACCTGTTGACTATAAGATACAACTACCCCCGGATCCCACTCTTATTTTGTGCACAGGAGAACTTCACTCTCTGTGCTCCACTGTTCCCTTGCAGCCTAGGGACTGACCCTAGTGGCAATCTACTGGTAACGCCCTTATTCTCAGCATTAATTCCATTTACTACTACACCTCCCACTCAACTAATTTTTAACCTACTCAGTTGCTTTAGGGCCCATACCAAAGACACTCTGGGCCAGATACTAAAACAAACAAACAAACAACCCCCCAAAAAATCCAAAACTGTACTCCTATTTTCAGCCACACCTAGGACCCTAAGTTTTCAGCTTAAAATTTATGCTTCTAAATGTAAGCCTGCCATTCATTTGCCTATGAGCCTAATTTAAGTGCCTCTGAAAATCTGTGCTAAGCTCCTAACTTTTTCCCCACCCTAAATCCACTTCTTTTGCCGCCCACTTTTTATGCTCCTAAATTTAGGAGTTTAGTGAAATTTTAAGAAAAAATGTAGGCACTCAACCTTTAGTAAATTTTCAAAGAGGTCAATTTAAGAGCGTAACTCTCAAAGCTAGGAGCAGAAATCCTTTGAATATCGGGCCCCCTCTGTTTGTTTAAGCTGCCTGTGTGGAACCCTGTCAAAGGCCTTGTTGAAATCGAAGTGCATCGCGTCTAGTACTCCATCCAATGCCCCACCATCTGGACAACCTATCAAAGAAACTGATTCCAGAAACGGCGCTATCCTCTAGCTCATATGAGGTTTGTGAAGGTTCTTGCTCGCTTGTGTACCAGGTGTTAAAAAAACACCCACAAAACAAATGCCCACAAATAGCCCTTTGTATATCATAGCTGTGTATGTATCCCTGAGTGACCTAGGACTTGGCAGATTTTTTTTTTTGTGCTAAAGTGTATGAATCATAAATCCAGCTTATAGAGAGTGGGGAGGTGGCGTCTTAAATAGGGTCCCACCATAGTCCCTCTGAATATCCCCTCTTGCTGACCATATGGTGACGATGTTAGTTCCTGCCCCCTGGAGCGTTGGTATCTATACCAGATTCCCATGTTGCATCTTGGGGATTTCTTGAGCAACCCACTGTCAGAGAGCTGCTGACTCCAGAGAGGCAGTGCACTTCAGAGTAAGCTCTGTTACTTTTGTCCTTGGGGGTTAATCAGATTTTCCAAAGAGTGACTCCCCGTCCACCCTTCTGTGATCTGTCTCCTAGACACATAATCAGATTAAAGGTAATTGCTTTCTATACTGGTTATTGAACCAGCTCTCTATGCCACAGCAGCTGTGCCCAGGCAGTCCTAATCGCTGGCATTCATTGCCTGTCCTCACCGGCAGGACTGAGGTGGCTCAGGGAAAGTTAAATGGGTGAACCAAATGTTCCTGGTGGGGGATGTGTGTTTTGCTCACAAGCAGAAGGGGGATGGGCTCTGCCTGCACCAGGCATTTGATCCTCTCTGGGACAGTACGTGGGACGGATTTGATATGTTGTTACAGGCTGGCCACAGAAACGCCCAGTGGCTCGCCTCGCTACTTTTGGATGTGCCCTGGCTTGTGCTGCAACAGATGCAACAGAATAAGAAGAAAGGAGCACAAGGGATGGAAATTTGTTTTTTAAATCTTAATAAACTCCTTCTTGCAGGCTTTTTTTTTTTCTGTTTTATCCTGAGACTCGTGCAGCTTCCAATACCAATTTGGCAGGCCTTAGCATGCCTGTGATTTAACGGTACATCCTACACATGAGAGTGTTTGTATGTGTGTCCTGATGAAAACTATTCAGATGGGATAAGGAGAGTCTGAACTTCTGCATCAACAATGTACATAGAATTGCAAGAGAGAGCGAGCACAAATTGCAGAGACAGTCTTCAAGTGATAGACAGGCAGACTTGCAGAGACACAGCAGTGATGTGAGCTTCCCTCCCCTACATCTACGAACCTGTGATGTATTGAGACCCTGCTGATGAACTGATATTGAAATGCAACCTTTCTTCCCCCTTTCTTTTCAAATAAGTTTCAGGTCTATTTTTAAACCCAGTGCCGAATGTGAGGATTTTTGTTGTTGTTGTTGTTGTTAAATGCTGGTTTTAGCATATATGCAGCTCCGCTACACGGCTAGGTGGCAGCAATGAATGTGCAGGAAGAGCGCTTGCTGCTGGGAGCACTCTGTGTAGAGGCTATATTCAGCCACCATACTTAAAGCTAAGTGGCTTAAATTAGGACAGCCTTTTTGTCAGACTAAATTAAATCACTTAGCTATAAAATAGTGACTGAATATTGTCAGTCTTCATACAGCTTGGCAGAACACTCTAGCTCGGCTCTGCTATTATTTGGATAGTGCTGGAGTGTTCCGAGGGAATTTTTGGCAGCACTAAAATTCACGGATAGGGAGACTTATACAGTTGTGGTCAACATTGACACCCTTGCATTTTAGGTATAGAAATTTTCCAACTATATGCCATCATTATATTTTAATAGGTACACAACACACAAAAAAAAGATGTCTGTGCAACTTAGATGTAGCAATTCTGAGGACAAAAAAAAAAATATGACCTGGACAGGATTAATGGCACCATTCACTAATATATGGTTACACAACCCTTGGCAGAGATCACAGCCTCCAAACATTTCTTGTAGACATCTATAAGCTTCATACATCTGTCTGCTAGTAGTTTCTCTCATTCTTCAGCTGAGATTTGTTCCAGCTCATGAATGTTTCCAGGATTCCTTTTACAAGTGGCAGTTTTCAGCTCTTTTGAAAGGTTCTCAATTGCATTGAGATCAGTACTTATTGCTGGCCAATTTAAAACAGTCCATTCGTTTCTTTTTTAACCATTCTTTTGTACTTTTGTATATATGTTTTGGGTCATTGTCCTGCTGGAGGACCCATGACCTTTGACCGAGACCTGGCTTTCTGACACTAGGCAGGATGTTTCGCTCCGAAATACCTTGGTAGACCTCTGAGTTCATGATTCCTTTAATACGTTCCAGGCCTCCAGTTCCTGAGGCAGCAAAACAGCCCCACAACATTATGGAGCCTCCACCATATTTAACTGTAGAAAGGGTGTCTCTTTCCTTCCAAGCTTCATTTCTTCACCTGCAAATGTATCGCTGGTCTCCATTGCCAGAGAGCTCAAGTTTGGTTTTATCTGTCCACAGAACATTTTCCCAGAAGGACTGTGGTTTCTCAAGATGAGTTTGCGCAAAGATCACGCATGTCTTTTTATGTCTGTCTTGAGCAGTGGAGTCCTCCTTGGCCTTCATCCATGAAGCCCTTTTTTGTTTAGTACACGGCGTATGATGCAGGTTGAAATCACCATATTGCTCGAGGTCAGCCTTAGGCTCTTTGGATGTTGTATGCATGGCAAGCCCAAGGATTTCTGCCACTCTAGGCAGAAGCCCTGGCATACTGCCACCCCCCATGTGCACCGCACCTCCCCCCCCCACGCTGAATTGTGCCTCCCCTCGCTTCCGCTTATTCTGGCAGCGGGCAGCTCACCAGCAATGGAGACCATGTGCTACAGCCTGCCACCGAACCTAGCTGCCTGCTGCCGGAATCAGCGGCAGTGGGGGTGGCATCACGGTTCTGCATGGGGGGCAGGGCAGCACAACTGGGTGCGTGGGGGGGGGGGCGGCAGGCCATGTGTGCCGAAGCACATGGCCTGCCATCCACAAGAGGTCTGCTGTCCTTAGTGTCTGCCTAGCGGACTGGCCGGCCCTGTTTGTATGTGGTGTTTATCCAACAGTTTGCACTAACCTTCAAAGACTTCTTGGAATAGTTTCCCTCTTCCCACCATATCCTGGGAGATTCTTGACAGTTCCATGAGCAGAAAACCTCTTAATAGCATTGCGAATGGTAGACATAGGAATCTCAAGGTCTTTGGGGATGGCCTTATATCCCTTTGAAGTTTAATGTTTATAATGACTTCTGACAGTCTCTGGCAGCTCTCTTGTCTTCACCATTCTGAAAATGGAACAGAGAGTGAATGTGTCTATTTTAAATATTAGAGCCATCATTCATTGGTTGATTCAAGTCATGTGAGTACTGAGAAAAATCACAGGTGCGTCTAATTTTACTGCAGTGGGAATGTGGCTCTTCTGTTCAGACAGATTTGAATTGTTTATAAGGGTGCCAGTAATCATGTCTTGGTAATGTCCCAGTTTTTATACTATTTCCTTTTTTAATTGGTCTTGTTGTATTTGATTCTTTTATGTGTCAAACGTGTGCATTTATAGTCCAAAGCCATTTCACTGGACACTTTTTTTAGGGGATATTGGACATTAAGGGGTTGAACTGCAAGGGTGCCCGTAATGTTGATCATAACTGTATGTTCAGCAAAGAAAACATTTAAGTCCCTTTGAATGTTGACTCATTTACACATCCTCAGGATGATTAATAATAGGGAAAATTTAAAAACAAAAAACAAAATAGCTTTTCATCTGGTGTGTGTGCGGTTCATTACGTTTTTCTAAAGAAATCTATTTCAGCACTTGCAATTGTTGAAATGGACGTAATGTGCTCTGCCCTTGACTTTGCTGTCAACATGGCAGAGGCTGCTTTGGACTTTTTACATGAGATGATAGAGCTCTATCTTGCTTAGTGAAATGAGAATGCAGAGGCGATGTGTTCTCTGCCAAATGCACTTTGCCATTGCTCTTGTTTGGTAACCCACTGATAGGCGTAGTGCTAGTGAATTCAATGCTGCCGGGAATGCCGCAGTTCATATCATGTTAATTACAGGTTTCCTTGTTCCATAGGAAAACCCAGAAAGAGCCTTGCCTCCTCTGGACAAGTTTAATAAATAAAAAATAGACTTGAGTGCCATACGCAACAAATCAGTCTATTTGTTTACTGTAAAGCGCCCGATGCTTGGAGCACCAGGATCTTGGCCATTATTCAGAAACTCCGTCCTATCTTGGGCAGCTCCTTGGCCTGGCGGGAAGCATTGCACTGTAAAAAGAATTTATTTATTTTATTTATTTATTTAGACAGTTTTGTATACCGCCTTATCCTTCAATCAAAGCGGTCACAACACAATTGGGGGATACATTTAACACGCGGGGATATGAGACACATACACTAATACTTACAGGGAACATGGGCAATGGAGGGTTAAGTGGCTTGCCCAAGACCACAAGGAGCATCTGTGGGACTAGAAACCCCAGTCCTTCCGGCCCAAGGTTGCTGTCCTCTAGTGGGATTTGAACCCCCGACCTTCCGGCCTGAAGTACCTTGCCCCAACCACTAGGCTACTCCTCCCTCCCTATTAGCCCTATGGAGTTGATGACAACCGAGTTAGCCAGCGACAGTTTCACTGGCTGAGTTGAGGGCTTTTTTATTTTTTATTTTTTTTATTTTTAGCCACAACCTCGCCAGTTTGGTTATAGCTCAAAATTAGATTTAGAGTTAGCTGACTAAAGTTTCACCAGCTAGTGGTTAGTGAGCAAAACGTAGCTGCCTCCCATGGAACGCTGGCGGTGTCCAGCTTAGTCCCCCCTGACACTTTTGAGTTCTACTCACATTTTGAGCAAAACTAGATATAGTCTTGAAGGACTACCAAAAGGGACTGCTGCAGCTGGAAAAAGATCTGCACTTGTAAGTAATTATCTTCTGGAATATACTCTAAATCGTGGGAAAAAAGGGAGTTCTTTGAATTAATGCTGATAAATCTATGTATTTTAGAATTCAGTATTTTCACTGAGTCAGGGCTTAGTAACACCAGAGAGCTTTTCATTTAAATCAAAGCAGAGTATAGCTTAGCATAGAAAGTAAAATAGAGTAAATAGTCGCTGAGAGAAATTTTATTTCTAGAGAGCTTTTTATTTAAATGAAATCAGAGTATAGCTGAGCATTCAAATAGAATAAATAGTCTCTGAGTAGAAAGAGAGAATTTTTTTTCTAGTAACCTTTACAAAGAAGCCTTCCAGATATTAGGGGAAAGCCAATAGTTGCCCAAGAGCACATGGTTCGGAAGGATGTATCCTTGAAGGATACTAGAAAAAGACTGAAGTTAGGGCATATCGAGGGAGGAATGGCTTAGTGGTTGGGGCAAGTTATCTCAGGCCAAAGGGCCGGGGGTTCAAATTCCACTAGAGGACAGCAACCTTGGACCGGAAGGACGGGTTTCTATTCCTACAGGTGCTCCTTGCGGCTTGGGTAAGCCACTTAACCCTCTGTTACCTCAGGCACAAAAAAACAGGAGGCAAAAGATCTGTGAAGTTGTCTTAAATAGGTGTTAAAGCCAAGTGACAGATCAAAAAGGCAATTTGAAAGGCCCCCTCTATCAAACCATGGGCTGTGTAAATCACCTAGGAAATTGGTAAGATTTTTACCTTAGAAGTCCAGGTTAGGGCATTGTGTAGCAAGTCTTCTTTCCCTCTCCTCCCCCACCCCAGGGATAGCTTTATAGGCTCTTAAACCTATTAAAAGGAAGGAAGTGCCCATATTCACTTTCAGATGTGGCTGGTTATCCTCATTAGGAATAGATTAATTAAGAACCTGAGATTAATTAATTTTGAGGTAAACAAAGTCCATTAAACGTATTAGGTATAGGTATATCCCCAGTAAACTTAAGTAAGTAAATAACTTAAATACATAAACAAAACCTTAAAACTAAGATTCAGACAGCAGTCCAGCAGCAAATGATCCTGTAGCTAAGACCTGTCCTCCAGATGATGGAAAATCCACTGCTTGCCCCAATACAAGCATTGTGGAACTTGTGTCTTCTGGGGAAACTGTTAGGTACTTGTGACCTGGATTGGCCACTGTTGGAAACAGGATACTGGGCTTGATGGACCTTGATCTGACCCAATATGGCATATCTTATGTTAGATCTAGCTGCCATTGAAACTGAAGTTTTCATCTCAACCCCCCTCCCCCTGAATCTAGCTACCAATCTCCTTAGGCAGCGAGATCTGTTCAAATATTGACCTCTTTTAAAGGATCTCTGTTTTCTGAGTGCTGCAATAATTATATTAGCTGTTTTCTAGTAGGAAAGAAATGAAGTATTTTTGATGGTATTAGTTTACTGTACAGTATAGTTTTGTTTAAGCACTACCTAAAGTCAGGGAGAGGAAATGTAACTCGTTTTTCCTGTCCCTTCCTTTCCTTGTTTAAGCTACATACGGTGTCGGCGCCATTTGGAAGTTAAGACAGCAGGACAGTGCATTGCGACCTGCAATTGATTATTTGTTTGACTTATTTTAAGCCTGTTTGTTGAACAGTTGCCATGGATGCACAAGAAATACTTCTGTATTGAGATGGTGGCTGTGGGACGTCGCCTACCAGTAGAGGAACTTAAAAATGAAGATGTGCCTGGATTCAGAGGGCCAGGGAGAGAGATGAGTGGAAATGGAGCAGGTCCCTGGTGACACGGCAGACCGTATTGTCTCTTTTTTTTTTCCTGGGACCCATGATTTTTCTCTTTTCATTTTTATTTTTAAGGAAGATTATTGGTGTATCTGTCTATCTAGCTTTTTTTTAGTTTGCACATTGTCATGGGCATATTTCAGTTCGTAGCCTGGCATACCCTTTGCTTGGCGAGAAAAAAAACAAAGTCTTTAGGGCATAGAAGGACTGCAGCTTGCCCTCTCTCCTATACCCTTGTCTTGCAGGAAGTCACAGAGCCTCGTCCTGCCTGCGTGGACAGTATTGCACTCTGATTTCTTCTAAGCAGGGGAGTGTATTGTCAGCATATATAATTTAACAATAATGGATGCCTCTGGAGACGGTGGCTGTGTAACAATCACAGAATTTCTTTGTGAGCATTTTTCCTTTAACTCCCAACTTGGATATGCTTGATTTTTGCTTTGGGTACTGCACAGTGAAAATAAGTTATTAAGTTCAGACTGGATTTTCCCTGCAGCTATGCTTATTGCACCCTTCGGAAGTTGTTGTCTGGTGATGCCAAGGAATGTTTGAATTTTGTCTGCTGTGCGGCTCACCTGAAGTGGTAGGTGATGGGGAGAAACATGCAGGGAGAGAGAGAGAGAGAGAAAGTGACCCAGAGACCCCATCTCCCCCCTCCTTCTCCCCATCTCCCATGCTGATGTTTGCCTTTGCCCTAGCCATCTTTCCATGTTATCTTGTCTGGTTATTAAATGCAGCAAGAATGGCAGATGAGAGAATAAATTATTGCAGCTAGAAATATATATCGGTCACGGGCTTTCCATTTTACTTTTTATTTTTCTGTTTAATGTTTGTTTTATTTTTGTGTGTATCATACAGCAGCCATCAAGCAGTCTCATGTTATAACACCTTAGCTCCAACATAATAGAGCCCTCTCGCTATTCTCTGCTAGCGGCTCCCATTACACCTAGCTCTAATGAGCACTAGCAAAACAATCGGAAACATTCATGAGTTGCTTGAGATCAACTATACCTTTACCCCATAGTAACCTCTTCAAGTAGAGGTTAGTCCTAGGCTGAGTACCATAGGAAGGGATCCGAATAGCAAACAGGTACCATTCTTCAAGCTGCCATATCCGCTCTCCTCTCACCGCCATATAAAAAAACTTGTTCTAGGCACGCAAGCAAGCGACCTTTTAGATGATATAATGCTGTTCTTCCAAGCAGATGCAGTTTCTAGTCTAGCAGCCAGTATCATATGCAAAGTAGGGACCCTCATCTGAGCCTCAAAGTCAGGCAGCAGGGACAGTAAACGTACGTGAGGCATAAGGAGGCGTCTCCTCTCCAGTCATTTCCTTGATCAGGAGCACCACCATCTCCCAGTACTCCCAGACATATGTAAAAATATTTCCTTTTGCCACATCTTCTCCAACACAGCTCAACTGCCCCTGATTCATTGCTCTCAACCTCACTGAGGTTTTGTATCTTTCTTCAATCCAATTAGCATATCCATAAATTTTCAGGTTGGAGGTGAATATAGATTAGCAGTCTGTCTTCTCAAGCTCCACCCAAAAATCACTTTCTCATTCCCCCATAAATGTAGGTCTCTCCCAGTACTGGGTCACAAGTACCTTATTTAATTGTCAGAACCACTCCCTCAATCTCTGAAACTTAGAGTAAAATAACTTAAAGGGTGTCTTCTTTCAGCTAACAAGTTGTCTCATTCCCCTTCATTGAAGGAAATGATGAATTTGAAAGTACCAAAAGAAAGCAGAGGCCCTCAGATCATATTTCTCACTGGACTCTGAAAGATAGAAACTAGAAGCTCTTTCTCACCCTTATAGAATTGGCCTATGCTAATCAATTTCTTATTCTTCCATCTTTTGTATAAGAAATCAAGTCAGCCCAGGTGGAAATTCTGCATTATACCTAAGTGGGGGTGAATAAAGAATGTTTTTCAGGAACAAGCAGGAAGTCAGTCCTCACATATGGGTGATGTCGGCGCTGATGGAGCCTGCGCGGAGCATTTCTCCAGCTTTCAGAGAAAGCCCTTTGGGAATGCTACCATGTATGCGTGGTCCCCTTCCTGCTCAAGGATGCCATCTTGCTCAATCTCCTTTTTTCTCGGAACCCAACGGATGCATGTCCTGTTTCTTCGGAAAAATTCCTTAAGACTTATCCTTAGTTGAGTTTTCCCAGTTTGCGTATCGGTTCCTCTTCCTGCCTCAAGCCAGCGTAATCCCCGGCACTGTTCTCGGCTCTTTCCTTTTTTCATCAAGGTCTGCCTCGACCGGCATTCGCACCCTTTATCGCCTGGGGGTCGTCTACCCTGTCCGGGTGTGAGCCACCATGTCTCCTGGTGGCTTTAAAAAGTGTGATGATTGCAGTCAAATTATGTCTGTCACAAATATCCACGACTACTGCTTGCACTGCCTTGGCCTGGACTGTGACAGTACCTTCTGCGACCTGTGTCAGTCCATGTCCCCTCGGACCAACAAGAAAAGGTTGGAGTTTCAGGAGAAGATGTTCCCACAGTCCGGCTCAGCCCCAGCTTCCCAGATGCTGAGCGCCTCCCACGAGGCCCGGGTGTCTTTGGAGTCCTGCAGCAGCAGCTGCTCCAGAAAGACGCCAGACCCTGGCAAGAAAAAGAAAAACTCCTCGAAACCAGTCGAGGTTCCACCAGGGAAACCCGGTAAAGTCCTGAGGAGGAACTCGGGCCACACAATCAGCATAGTCAGTCTCCAGTAGGCCGCACCACCTGATATTAGTTCAACATGATCTATTCTCTAGATCCGTTAATTTCTCAAACAGGGCCTGGTTCCTATGTTCTAAATCCTTCAGTTATTTCTGAAACGTTCTCATGGCCTTATGACGTTCCTCCAGTCTGGACTCCGTCTCATGCACTCTTTGCCCAGTTTGAACTGTATTGAAGTTTAAATCTGCTGCCGAGTTTGCTAGATCACCTTTCAGTTTGGCAATATCTTGCTTAAGACCAGCCAGCCATGCCTACAAATCCGGGGATAGGTCTGCACCGTTTCATGCTGATCATCTCTCTCACTGCCACCACCCTTTGCACTGCTCGTTAGCATAGTCCTGGCTGCTGGTCTCACATGGTGTTGTACCAGTCCCAGAGTATGCAAATTCTACCAAATCAATCGTTTTTCTCTTTGTAGTCATACCCAGTGGGACTATACCCTTACTTGCTGGAGTTGTCATAAGACCACAGCAAAGCAGGTATTATAATTTCCTGATTCTGAGCTCTAGCTTTCTATCCTGCCATCTTCACCTGCGACATCCTCATCTTTACCAGTGATGTCCTTACTTTTTATTTTCCACTTGTTAGGAATTTTCATGTTCATAGTGTCTACTAACATCAAATCTCAGAGCATCTTCTGGGAAGGTACTTCATATTCAAAGAAACCTATTGCTGGTTTGTGTGCACAAGTGTCTGAGGTGCTCGCACTGCAGAAAGAATTTCAGGACTTTATTTCCTGGATATGTCCATGTTAACTCTTTTTCTTGTTTTTTTTTCTGCAAAAGCTGTTAAACTCAGAGCTTTTTTGGAACAAGTGAGGTACTTCGTTTGTACCAGCAGGTTGCAACTCTTCGGAAGCTAACCAAGTCAGTGCTGCAGACTTGTGATGGCCAGGTACTGTCTAGCAAGGCCACAGGGCCAGGGATACTGGAATCTGGGTAACAGCCTCACTAGTTTTGATAGCTGAGATTTTTACTAAAGTTGTGGAAAGACATAGATGGGGTATTGGGATCTGGTACGCTCATCTATCCATGAGAACCTATGAGTTAAAAATCAAAAACGGATTTGATGAAGAGGTGAAATCTTACAAGTGCTCAAATCTCCACAGCTGGGAAATGGGCAGGCTAGATAGGTGATTTTGGTCTTTTTTTCAGCCACAATCTCCTATGGGCCAGCATTATCACCAGATTGTTGATTCAACAATGCTATCTGTTTAAGTAGTGCTGCTGGATAATTATTTGTGGCCAATGGACACCACCACATATCCATTTTAATAACCACCTGCTATTTCGCTGCCCTAGCTTAAATGGTTAAGTTATCTAGAGAGCAGCTGCCCTGCCCCACCCCTAATTCGGCTTCTAAGCATGCAGATATCTTTTATCCATATAATTTGTCATAGGCTAGTGAACAGGTAAACGTTGCTCCCATAATCTGCTAAGCCTTTTTAAATATCAGGCCCTAGTTTACCTCTTAAGGATATAAATATTGACCATCTAAACTATTGCAATTTAAACGGTTAACTTTTTAAATGATGCATGAATTCTGAAGGGCTTCTCTGCAGCTATAGGGAAGTAAGGGACCGACTCAAGTTTGCACAAAGCTGTCCTGGGGGGGGGGCCCCCTTTTTCCGACTTGTGCAGCTTCCTTCGTAGAGGCAGGCTGGCCTGCTACTGGCCAGCCTAGGGGGTGCCCACATACTCCTTTTCCTTGACTTGCTTACATGCTTCCTGGACTGGCTTGTAGAGACCCAGCTGGCCTCATTGTTGGCGGCCACGAAACAAGCCAGAAAAGGGACTCTGAAATCAGCCCAGAACTAGTGTCAATCTGTCCTCAGCTCTTGCTGACAGATATTAAATGTTTGAATGATTTCTATGCTTTGACCAGCTAATCTTTTATATAAATGAACCCACACACACAAAGGGGAACATTCTTGACATGGTTTTTGTTCCACACCCAGTCATGGACCAAAACCACAATCCTCCAATATCAGTCATGGATGTACCCTGGTCCGACCACAAATTGATCATCATCCAGATACCCATCAACAATGACCAGCTGAACGGAAGCCAACCTTCGAGCATCACTTCTCGAACTGCCACTAGATGCTTTCGCCCCTTCGATAGGGAACACATCCTGTCGGAGACCCCATCACTCATCAACAAAACCACACCGGACCTTGATGAACTAATCGCTTACTGGAACTCTAGCCTGCTTGCCATCTCACAACACTCGAACCCTAAGAATACTGCAAGGACAAAAAGAAGCTCCGCCCCATGGTTCTCCCCTGAGCTGCGATCGTCTCTTACGCAACTACATAGACTTGAACGCCGATGGCGCCGATCGCGCTCAACTAAAGATCAGACCGCTTACCGAACCCACCTTGCAATACACCGAGAAACAATCACTACCAAAATGAGACAATATCACACTGACACCCTAAAGAGGTCTCTGAACAAACCACGTGACCTCTTCAATCTGGTCAAATCCCTCTCAAAGGAACCATCTCCTGAACAACACAGCGAGATTCACCCGCAAGAATTCGCTGATTACCTGCAATCCAAGATTGTGCAAACCAACAAGGTGTTAGCGGTCCCATATCAAGAACCAACGGGCCTATCCCCACTTAACATATTTTCCACACCATCCACTAAATGTTTCGAGGACACCATAGCTTCTCTCAACACCTCCACTGCACAGACTGACCCATGTCCAGCTTTTTGGATCAAGGAGCTACGTGATGTGTTCAGCCCTGTCATCGCAAAAATAATGAAAATCTCCTTCACAACAGGATATTTTCCCACTTCACTCAAGCAGACTTCCATTAGGCCACTATTGAAAAACCCCAAACTTGATCCCCAAAGAGTTGACTCCTACCGGCCAATAGCCGGTATCCGCCTCTTAGCCAAAATAATTAAGAAAGAGGCACAACGGCAAATTCAAGATCACATCGATGCCGCTGCTCCCTTAGACAGCTGCCAACATGGGTTCAGAGAATATCATGGGGTCGAGACACTACTCGCTGGTCTATTCAACGACATCATCACAGGAATCGACAACATCCGTCAAGGTTTTGTGCTCATCTTCCTAGACATCGCCGCGGCGTTCGACTCCGTGAGTCACGAAATTCTCCTTGGAAGACTGAAAGAGAAGGGCGTCTGCAACAGTGCACTAGGATGGTGCAAATCTTATCTGGACGGTAGATGGCAATATGTGAAATCTGGATCAGAAGAGTCAATACATTTCCATCAGAAGCAAGGGGTACCTCAAGGCTCTTCGTTATCCTCCTTACTTTTCAATATCTACATGCAGCCCATCTGCAATATCATAAGATCATTCAATGTGAAATGTTTGATATATGCAGATGATATTCTCTTATACATGCCCTTCTCCACAACTCACATGGACCTGGCCCCACTCACAGACTGCTTCAATGCAGTTTCAACATGGCTCAAGACACAGAACCTACGCATTCAACATAAAAAAACAGAGGTGCTATTCATCACCAGAGACGCCAACTTTATTCCCCATCCCACGTCAGTGTCAACGAAGCTGATTTGCAAACCAAAGATGCAATAAAATACCTGGGAGTTACTTTGGACCAACATCTCGACATGAAACGCCACATAAGCAACATAGTCAAAGCCGTCTATTTCAAAATCCGTTCACTCAAGCACCTACGCTCCCTGTTGGACCCAGATGATTTCCAAACCATATATCAAGCGTTGATCCTGCCGCATTTTGACTTTGCAAATGCCATCTTACAAGGTCTCCCCCAATCCACACTAACCCCCTTACAGTTGGCCATGAATGCCGCAGCTAGGGTCCTTTACGGAGCATCCAGAAACGACCACGTGACCCCAATTCTCAAACAGCTGCACTGGCTACCAGTCCATGGGAGGATCACATTCAAAACCCTTCTATTAGCTTTCAAGGCAATCAAAGGTATTTCAGCCTCCTCACTCACACATCTTATCCACATTGTCCCCCCCAACAGATCCAGAAGAGCAACAGCTGTCAACTTGCTAGCAATACCAAAGACATCGACAAAGTCCAAAATGACAACCACAAACAGGGCATTCAGTTTTTATGTCCCCAAATGCTGGAATGCTCTACCCCCTGACATTAGGGCCATAGCCAATCTATATCAGTTCAGGAAGGCTCTCAAAACCCATCTTTTCCTCCAATACTTCCCAGAAAGCAATTGAACCTAGATATACCTCTCAGGAAATGACCCAATCTAGAAAGGCCCTTACATGCATTATCTGATTTTTACCTATCCTTCCAGTGTAAATAGCTTATGTATATAGTTAACCCCGTTATCCAAGTTTGTACTCCTGTTCGATGTAAAACTTGACAGCTTGTTTATTTATTTATTTATTTAACTGCATTTATATCCCGCTTTTCACCGGGTCAAAGCGGTGTAACATATAACATAGGGGGGGAAAATTTTTTTTTAGGGTGGGGCCATCACCAGGGAGCAACATTTAGTGATTTGGGTGGACATGGACATGTATACTTCTGCTGAATCTAAATATTAGGTCATGGTGGTGTTTCCGTTCAGAGATGGTCTCGGAATAGGATTGTTTTCAGCTGTTTTTTGAATGACGCGGTGTCGGCATTGTTCCTGATGCGGCTTGGTAGAGAATTCCAGAGGGATGGCGCATAAAGTTCAAATGCTCTGTTGCATGTCCGTTGTGTGGATTTGGTTCTTTTGTGGGGGACAACGACAGAGTTATTGGAGGACTGTCTGGTTGGTCTGTTGTGGGATGGGCGAGGCAGTAAGGATTGGAGTGAGGTGTTCCGTATTTGGTGGATAGTTTTGTGGATGAGCAGGATAGCTTTGTACTTGATTCTTGCTTGCAGTGGAAGGAGGTGAAGGTCTCTTAGGATTGGGGTGATGTGCTCACGTTTCTTTGTATTCTGAATAATCCTTGCTGTAGTATTTAAGGCAGTACGGAGGGGGTTGGTGTGTGAGGCAGGAAGTCCATGATAGATTATGTTGCAGAAATCCAGATGAGGGAGTGTCACAGCTTGCATTACTGTCCTGAAGTCATGATGTTCTAGGAGGGGCCGGAGGCGTTGAACAGTTTTGGCTTTGTGGAATATTGTCCCAGTGGTTTTGTTGATTTGTTGTTTAAAGGTGAGAGCTTGATCAATAATGACGCCTAGATATCTTATTTGGGGTTGGATTTCGATTTGTGTGGTTCCCATGTTGAGGTGGGTAGGAGGTTTGAAGTCAGGTTCTTTTGTTACTATTAGGGCTTCGGATTTCTTCATGTTGATGGATAGATTGTTCTCCTGTAGCCAGTTGGCCACGTCGTTGAAGCAGGCCGATAGCTGGTCGTTTTTTGGGTTGGTGGTTGTAATTGGTGCGTAGAGCATTATGTCGTCCGCGTAAATGTGGAAGTTGATGTTGTGGGTGCGTATGATTGAGCATAGCGGACGGAGATATATGTTGAACAACATGGCTGACAGGGTGGATCCTTGGGGTACTCCTTGGAGTTGTTGGTAGGGGGGCGAGGTTGAGGAGAGGGTGCGGATCCGTTGCTGTCTGTTGGATAAATAGGAGCTGAACCATTGGAGTACGGTGTCTTTGATTCCAATTGTTTGTAGTCTGTGTGTGAGGATTTCGTGGGAGATTGTGTCAAAGGCTGCTGATATATCTAGGAAGATGAGGATGTATCCTGATTTTTTCTCTTGGGTTCCAATGATGAGGGTATTCATTAGCATGGTCATGAGGGTCTCGACTCCATGTAGTGGTCGGAAACCGTGTTGCTGCGGGTCAAGTATGTCGTTGGTGTCCAGATGATCTTGAAGCTGGCGTTGGACTATCTTTTCTATTATCTTGGTGGCAAGGGGGAGGCTTGCAACTGGTCTGTAGGAGGTGGGGTCCAGGGGGTCCAGGTTGTTCTTCTTTATGGTTGGTCGAATGATTGATGTCTTGAGGGCATCTGGTATGTATCCTTGGTTAAAGGATTCGTTTATGATGTGAGTCAGTGGGGCACTTAGGTCTTCCTTGGTTTTCTTTATCCATTCTGTTGGGTAGGGGTCTAGCGGGGAGGTAGTGGTGTTCAGACAGGAGATGGTGGAGGATATCTCTTCCTTTGAGGTTTCTTTGAATGTGATCCAGTTAGTGTTTATGGTGTTTCTGGGGTACGTCCTTGTGGTTTTAGTGCCGCGGTCAGGTTGTTGAGGTTGCTGAAATTGTTTGTATTGTCGGGCCAAGAGATCCGAAGGGATATCTGGGAGTTGATTGGCGGTGGTCGGTGTCTTTGTTAGTTGTTTGGCAATTTGGAAGAGTTCTCGAGGCCTGTTTACAGCTGCTGTGATGATTTTGGTGTGGTAGTTTCTCTTCGCATTGTCGGTCTCTGAGTGGTAGGTAGTGAGTTCATTGAGGTAGTGCTTTTTGTCGATTTCATTCTTGGTTTTCCTCCATTTTCTTTCTGCTCTTCTGAGTTTTGTTTTCAGTTTCCGGAGGTCAGGGGTGAACCAGCGGGCCCTTGAGGAGATGGGTTTGTTGTTGGTTTTGCTTAGAGTTGCACTGGATGCTGAGGAGACTGTGGTGTTCCAGTTGTCTATGAGGTCGTCAAGGTTGTTGGAATCTGTAAGTAGGTTAGGTATGGTTAGTGCCAGGAAGTCTTCTTTGTTGAACGCTTTGAATCTTCGTGCGTGTTGAGTGTTTCCTCTGTTTGTATTTGGTTGGTATGGGTGGGAGAGGTGGATTATGTAGTGGTCTGACCATGGGACTGGTGAGACTGTTGGGTTGCTGCATGAGGAGGACGTTCGGGAGTTCAGAAATATGAGGTCCAGTGTGTTTCCTTTTTCGTGTGTTGTTTCATTTACGATCTGCGTCAGGTTCATTGCTGTCATGGCGTTAAGGAATGTTTCTGTTTGTGTGTTTTGGAGAGATGGGAGATTGAAGTCTCCCAATATAATTGGTTCTTTGGATGGGTCAATGCTCTCGGAGATGAGGTGTAGTATCCTTGGTAGGTCAGAGTTTGCAGCGGGTGTTCTGTAGACCAGGCATATTGTGAGGTTTTTGTTAGTGAGGATGAGGATGTCTGCTTCATCGGAGGTTTCGGAGGTGTGGGTCCGTAGGTGGAGGTTGTCCTTTGCGATGATGGCTACCCCTCCGCCTTTTGCGTGTGTTCGGGAACAGTGATGAAAGCTGTATCCGGTTGGTGTCAGTTGGTTCATTATCACTGTGTCAGTATCTGTTAGCCAGGTTTCCGTGATGCATAGGATGTCAGTCTTCTCCGATATGATCAGTTCTTGGAGCATGTGATATTTGTTTCTGGCGGAGCGTGCGTTTATGAGTGAGATGGAGAGGTGCAGGTGGCTGGTGTGATTGGTGATTTGGGTTGGCGTGTGGTGTGTGTGTGTTGGGTTGTTTGTGGTGCTGCTGATGTTTGTGGGTTGAGGTTCTGTGGTTCCTGTGTATGGGAGGTCAATGGGTGCTGTTGGGTGTGGGTATGGTGTCTGTGCTGAGGAGGTTGTGCGTGGTAGCGTGTCCTCGAAGAGAGGGTTGCTGAGTGTGCTTGGGTGAGGGTATAATGTTAGGATGGGCGTGAGAAAGTAGATGGGGGGTTAGGAAGGGCGGCATGTTGTGGCAGGGTACCTGAGGTTTTGATGTGGTGTGGTTTCTTTCCTGTTGCTTTTCTGGAGCTTTTTGGGGTTTCCGGTGTATGTCCTGTGGAGCAGTTCGTCACGATGGTTCTCTTTCATAGAAGAGACGGTTGTCGGGTGTTTAGGCTGGTGATATGAGCCGGCGTGTTCACCTGTGTTCCAGGGAGCTCTCGTCTAGCGGGACTTGAGTTGTTGGTGTTAGCGCCGGCGAGCTCAGATCTGATCAGGGGAGCTCGAGCCTCACCCGTTTGCAAAGATTTTCCGTGGGGCAGGTTACGCCACTGGCCACCGCCTAAGGGCCACGCCAAAGGGCCCTCAGGCGCGGGCCCGCCAGGCGCCCGTAGGGACGCCGCAAGTTATAGCCCTCTGCCGCTCAGTACCTCCTCTCCCACCGCCCGGATTGGGCGGGAGCAGCTCCCACTGTCCCGATTGGACAGGAGTGGAGGTGGTGGTCGGCTGGATGATTTTCAGCGCTGCGGCTCCCTCGGGTTAGGGACGCCGCAAGTTATAGCCCTCTGCCGCTCAGTACCTCCTCTCCCACCGCCCGGATTGGGCGGGAGCAGCTCCCACTGTCCCGATTGGACAGGAGTGGAGGTGGTGGTCGGCTGGATGATTTTCAGCGCTGCGGCTCCCTCGGGTTAGGGACGCCGCAAGTTATAGCCCTCTGCCGCTCAGTACCTCCTCTCCCACCGCCCGGATTGGGCGGGAGCAGCTCCCACTGTCCCGATTGGACAGGAGTGGAGGTGGTGGTCGGCTGGATGATTTTCAGCGCTGCGGCTCCCTCCTTTGTTGTTATGGTCGTTAAGTTATGATGTAAACCGCGCTGATACTAAATAGCGCGGTATATAAGAAATTGTAATAAATAATAAATAAATAAATCTCTAGTTAGCATGCTAACATTTCCTTGGTTGGCTTCCTTCTCCTGCTTCTCTTCCTTGTTCGCACCCCTCCCCAAATGTCTCTCCAGGATACAATGGCAGCTCTATAACATAAGGTTATTTTACTGCGCTGAAGTCACTTCGTCATATATCAGTTCTTCCTGAGAGCAGAAAGAGGGAGATGCTTCTCTCACTAAACAGAGTCTGGAGACTGTGGCCATGTCCGGGGCACTTGTACCAGCAGACAGTGTTTTTATATTCACCATTGGAAAATGGGGCCTTTTTTCTCTGTCTCCTTTTTCATCAGCTCCTCACTCTACAACTTGGCATTCACAGTCATTCATTTCATAGCCAACAGTGCCCAAAGAAATCCAGAATTTATCCTTCTGCACTTCTCTCCTACCGAACATTGTGTTTCTATGTCTAATTAGTACAAATTTTTAAAATGGAATGAGTCCACTCCACTCCCTCCACCTTTCCTTAGACAAGATGCAGGGACAGCAGCGTACTGACTCGGATAACCTGGCTCGACCTCCAGATACTTCCGAGCTCAGAGGCTCTTAGATCATGCCAGCACATGGAAAAAGTGCTAAATATAGAACTTGCCTTGTTTAATAATAACTAGAGTCCTGGGTTGTTTGAAAATTTCCAATTGAGCAATAAATGGAGCAGTATGGTAGTGTAGGGAAAAATTAAAGGAACAAAAAGGAATCTGTCAGTGTTTTGGCCATGGAGAGAGATGGTAGAAAAATTATTTTTTCTCCTTTTCAAGGTCTTTCTCTTTTACTTCAGTTGTCTCTTGTTTGAAAACTGTGACACCTGCCTCTGGTACAGTCAAAATGCTGCAACTCATTGTAGAGCTACTCTCCTGCAACTCTTTGACTGACCATTAGATGGCACCATAAGAACATTGCTTTGTTCTTCCTTTTGTAGGAGCTATGATGTCGTCAGAGTTTAGTGCTGATGTCAGAGTGAACTTTTCTGTCCTCTGATAGTCTTGTAACAAGTTCATAAGGAGGTGTTCCGTAGACTTCACTGATTTTAAGGAATCTGACAGGAGCCGTGGTGTTTGCTTCTACTGTGGGCCGGCTCGACTCCCATACACTGCCTGCGCTGGGATTTGAACTGGGCTGTCTGTAACTTGTCCCGGGTTCAGTGGTGGTTTGTAGTGATTTTAACTTTGGTTCCTTATCGTCCCTCCAGTCTAGTCCCGGAAACTCTGGGGTTGTGCTCCTCTTCCAGCAGCTTGGAGACTGAGAAACGTCATTCTTTGACACTGGTATAAGGACATAGGCACCGCCTCCTCACTCCAGTTTACTCAGTCTCCAAGCAGCTGGAGGATGTGAGCCTGGAGTTCCCGGCTCACTAGAGGAACAATTAAGGACATTTTGTTAGATTTGGTTAGGTTTTAATTTTATTTGGGTTATTTTTCTACAGCATTGGTCAGAGTTTCATTTTTTGTTCAGGTGCTGTACCTTTAAATTTCATTAGCTAGAGACCTCTCTCCCCCTCCCCCTGCTACTCCCCGGTAACGTGTGGGAGGCAAGGGGAACAGACTCCGGTGGTGGTCTAGGGAACGGTAACAAGCCGTGAAGGGGGGGGGCATCCCGAGCGCCTCACAGAAGACTTGCCTGTCAGCGCTCGGGTGCCGAAGCAGAGGGAAGCCGGGGCCGCAGCACAGCACGTTGTTTCTCCCGTCTGGGTCGGATCAGAAGGCAACAGACCCTGGGGAAGTTGACCAGCCCTGCTACAGTGCAGTAGGGGAAGGACTGCTGGAAACGCTGCTCCAGGGGTAAGTTAAGCCGCACAGAACAGTGGCGGAGATTATTGCTTACTTCTCACCCGATCCGGCAGCAGGCCTACGCCGTGTGCGGTTTGCGCGGGAAAAGCCACTAGCGGCTGCGGGGACACAAACGCACTTATTTCAGTAATAAAGCTTTTTCTGTTACTTCCTTCACATTACAGGTCGGGAAGTCTCCTGCATAATTCTGCTTTAGTTTTGTTTGGAAACCCCCCCCCCCCCTCCCGCAGGATTCACAGGCGGTTTCGGCGGGGCTACTGCTTGGGGCCCTGTTAGGAAGGATCTCTGCTTCGGGGAAGGGATTCTTAGACTGTTGGACCATTGGATATTTGCTGAAAGATGCCTGCAAAAACCATATGTTTACTCTGTGAGGTGAAGAGATATTCAGTCTCCGACACTGGGATCTGTAAGAACTGTAGCCAAACATCTGTGGCAGGGCAGCAACGGTTGGATGCGGGGGATGATCAGGAGGTGGCTGTACAGGGACCTCTGCCCCCCGTGCTGGAGACTGCGGAGCCCATACCGGGGCCTTCCACTGCTCCAGATGTACCACTCGCTCAGCCGACTTTGTCAGGGGGTTTATCTTCAATTTTTTCACCGGACTTTGTAGCTCTTATTCAAAGGGCATTCGGAGGCACTCAAAGAGAAGCCTTCTGGTCCCAGCAGTGGAGTTTTGGGACAGAAGAGACCAGGTACTCCTCTCTCCATGGGAACTTCGGCGGTATTGCCAAAGAGACCTCGAATGCAGAAAGAGCAGCAGGAGCTGTCGGAGGTTTCGGAGGATTTGCTCTTGGAAGAGGGGGAGCAGGATCCAGAAATAGAAGAGGAATTAGAAGAAGGAGAGATCACGGAGCAGGAGGACCAGGCCAGAGTAGTGCGCATTTTTCGGAAAGAAGAGTTGCCGGCACTTATTTCTGAGACACTTAAAGCACTTAATATGCCGGAGTCAGGGCCGGTGGAAGAGGCTACGTTAGAGGATCCGCTGTTGCAAGCGTTTTGGAAGACACTCTCTGCCTTTCCCATGCACAGAGTGATAAAAGAGATGATCCAAGGTGAGTGGGACATGCCAGAGGCGACACTGAAGGGCTCGAGGGTTATGTCTCGTCTTTATCCGCTAATAGAACAAGATAAGGAGATCTTTAAATCACCAAGAGTGGATGCAGCCTTATCGGCGGTGACCAAGAAGACGACCATTCCGGTAGAAGGGAGTGCGGCTCTCAAGGATGCACAGGATAGGAAACTGGATGCCTTGTTAAAGCAGGTGTTTGAGGTGAATGCTTTTTCCATTCAAGAGTCTATTTGTGGAGCGTGGGTGGCGAGAGCCTGTTTGCGCTGGTCTCAGCGAGTTCAAGGTGAACGGATTGAGGAGTCGGTAGGTGAGGCAGCTCATCTGGAGTCAGGAGCTGCCTATCTCACGGATATTCATTATGATCTCATTAGGGGACTATCGAACAGTACGGCTTCGGTGATAGCAGCAAGGAGGTACCTGTGGCTGCGTAATTGGGCAGCAGATGCGTCTTCTAAGGCCAGGTTAAGTAAGCTTCCCTTTAAGGGCAAGCTGCTGTTCGGAGAGGATTTGGCCAAAATTGTTAAGGATCTAGGAGATTCCAAAGGCAGACGGCTTCTGGAGGATAAGCAGAAACAAGGCAAATTCTAGGGTGTCACAGAAGGATTTTCGTCGTTTTCGTTCCTCAAGGTTCACTCAGAATCAGAGAGGGCGTTTTCCCTCTAGAAACCAGAGTTTTAGGGGGTTCCGAGGGGCAAGCCAGAGGGTTTGCGGCTGCCGCTTCGGGTATCAGAAAACCGCAATGAAGTCAGGGAGACCCAGGTGGAGATTCCGGTGGGAGGTCATTTACAGGACTTTTATCCCGCCTGGGTCCAGATTACATCAGATCAGTGGGTGTTAGAGGTGATTCGAAGAGGATATGCTTTGGAGTTTCCCCTTGCAAGGCGCTTCGCAAGTGTGAGGCGGTCAGGCAGACCTTGAAAAGATGACTAGCTCTCAAGGCAGTAGTGCCGGTTCCTCAAGACCAATGCTGCTTCGGTCGATACTCCATTTATTTCGTGGTCCTGAAAAAGGAAGGAACTTATCGGCCAATTCTGGATTTGAAAAGAGTGAACAGGTGTCTCCGAGTGTCTCATTTTCATATGGAGATGCTCAGATCAGTCATCTTAGCAGTCAGAAAGGGAGAATTTCTTACATCCCTCAATTTGTCAGAAGCATACTTGCACATTCCGATTCGCCATGAGCATCAGACGTTTCTCAGATTTGCGGTGCCGATGGGTCATTTTCAGTTCCAAGTGTTACCGTTCGGGCTAGCGACAGCTCCAAGGACGATTACCAAGGTCATGGTGGTGGTAGCAGTGGCGCTGAGGAAGGAAGGCATTCGGGTTCATCTATACTTGGATGACTGGTTAATTCGAGCAAAGTCATGAACAGAAAGCGTGGAGGCTACTTCCAGGGTAGTCAACTGCCTGCAGAGTCTAAGTTGGGTGGTCAATATGGCCAAGAGCAGTTTAGTGCCATCTCAGAACTTAGAGTACTTAGGGGCCCGTTTCAATACTGCGGTGGGCAAGGTTTTTCTGTCTCCACATCGCGCTCTCGGCTTGCAACGGTTGTTTTGACGATTTCTCAGCAGCCCACGTCTGTCGGCATGGCATTATCTGCAGCTCATTGGTACGATGGCGGTGACAATCGACTTAGTACCCTGGGCAAGGGCGCATATGAGACCGTTGCAGAGAGCGTTACTTAGACGATGGTCTCACCAGAACGATCCACTGTCCCGGAGGCTTCTATGTCCAGAAGTAGCGCGGAAAGCATTGCAATGGTGGTTGCTTCCGGAATCTCTAGAACAGGGCATGCCCTTGGAAACACCAAATTGGTTACCGCTGACTACAGATGCGAGTCTCCTGGGCTGGGGAGCTCATTTTCAAGGGAAGTTCATGCAGGGTCAGTGGACCGAACAGGAGAGAACGTGGTCCATAAACAGGTTGGAACTGCGAGCGGTAGCATGGGTGCTACTGAGCTTTCAGCCATATCTACAGGGCAGAGCGATCAGGGTGTTTTCAGACAATGCGACCGCAGTGGCCTACATCAACAGGCAGGGGAGCACCAGCAGTGCTCCCTTGGAAGCCGAGGCGGATCAGTTGTTCGAATGGGTCGAACAAAACCTTCAGGCTCTGTCGGCAGTGCATATAGCAGGGGTGGACAATGTGGCGGCTGATTATTTGAGTCGCGTAAAGATAGATCCCAGAGAGTGGACGCTTCATCCGGAAGTTTACGAGAGGGTGGTAAGGCGTTGGGGGTCACCAATAATGGATCTCATGGCGACGTTCAATTCAGCAAAGGTTGGTCAGTTTTTCAGCAGAAGGAGAGAGAGAATGTCGGAGGGGATAGATGCCCTCATACAGGACTGGCCGGCGGGGCAGCTACTGTACGTGTTCCCTCCGTGGGTGTTAATAGGCCGGGTAGTGCGACGCATAGAGCGGCACAAAGGATTAGTGATTCTGATAGCTCCAGACTGGCCGAGACGGCTTTGGTATGCGGATCTCAGAAGGCTAGTAGTAGGAAGGCCCTGGTGTCTACCGGTCAGGAGGGATCTGCTGTTGCAAGGTCCAGTGCTAATGCCACAGGTGGCTCGGTTCTCGCTTACGGCATGGCTCTTGAAAGGACAAGATTAAGAGCAAAAGGGTACTCTGAGGCAGTGATAGGTACCTTGTTGGGAGCTCGTAGGAGATCTACTTCTCTAGCCTATGTTCGAGTGTGGCGCATCTTTGAGGCTTGGTGTGTAGACAAGAATTGGCAGGCTTTACGGGCGTCAGTGCCACAGGTCTTGGCATTCTTGCAGGATGGTTTTCAGAAAGGGTTAGCGGCCTCTTCATTGAGAGTTCAGTTGGCATCGCTCTCTTGTTATAGGGGGAAAATCAAGGGGCTAGCGCTGGGTGCTCATTCAGATATTAGGAGATTTTTAAGAGCGGTGGGGCTTCTGAGACCACCGTGCAGGCAAGTAGTTCCTCCGTGGGATCTACAATTGGTTTTGGGAGCGTTAGGAGGATGGCCATTTGAGCCTTTGGCTAAGGCCTCCTTGAAGGATCTTACCCTGAAAGTGGTTTTCTTAGTTGCGATTGCGTCGGCAAGGAGAATTTCAGAGTTACAAGCATTGTCGTGTAGGGAGCCTTTCCTGTCTTTTCATGAGTCAAAGGTGGTATTGAGACCGGTGCTGTCCTTTTTGCCGAAGGTAATATGTCCTTTCCACATCAATCAGGTAGTATCGCTACCAGTGTTCCGGAGGGTTTCAGAGAACTCTTCCACACAACAGTTGCATCTCTTGGATGTCCGTAGAGCCTTGAAGAAGTACCTTTGACAGATGGCAGAGTTCAGAAAATCGGATAGATTGTGGTGTTTGGGGGTCCTCGGAAAGGCGAGGCCGCATCGAAAGCGTCGATTGCCAGATGGATTAAAGGGGCAATAGCATTGGCTTTCTTGGTAAAGGGTAAGCTAGTACCGGAAGGGTTAAGAGCGCATTCGACTAGAGCGCAAGCAGCTTTGTGGGCTGAGTACCAGTTTGTTCCGGCAGTAGAGATTTGTAAAGCAGCGATGTGGTCCTCATTAAATTTGTTTGTTAAACATTATCGTCTGGATGTACAGGCGAGTAGGGATACCTGTTTTGGAGCGGCTGTGCTTCAGGCTGGTCTAGCAGGTCCCGCCCCTTGAATTCTTTCACTGCTCTGTTACATCCCCAGAGTTTCCGGGACTAGACTGGAGGGACGATAAGGAAGATTAAATTAGACTTACCTGCTAATTGTAGTTCCTGAAGGAACTCCAGTCTAGTCCCGGATCCCGTCCCGATCCTTTGAGAGGAGTGGAGCCTAAAGCAGTGAAGCTCACAGGTAAGAGAAAAAAGTAAACTGTGAGGCTTTGGGTCCAGACAGGATATTTTTATTCTGGGAATTTATATGAAGATTGAGTCTCTTTCTGGAGGGGAAGTGAGGGACTCCACATGTAGAGTAAGTTCTCAGAGGGAATAAGAATAAGTTCTTGGAGGGAATTTTATACCTCTAGTTTATCTTGTTATTTATTGCTAGTTTGTAAGTGTTTTCTTACTTAATTGTTGCTCCGGTGAGTCTACTTTGTCAATAGGTTACTGGAGTGAGGAGGCGGTGCCTATGTCCTTATACCAGTGTCATCAAAGAATGACGTTTCTCAGTCTCCAAGCTGCTGGAAGAGGAGCACAACCCCAGAGTTTCCAGGACTAGACTGGAGTTCCTTCAGGAACTACAATTAGCAGGTAAGTCTAATTTTAATCTTTCTGTTTCTTTTAACAGTCACGCTGAGGGAGCAGAGAACAGCTAGAAGGTTATATTGTGACATTCAGCCCCCCTGCTTTATCTATTAATGCGATTGATGTGTTATGTAGATATTGAAGATACAAAAGAGCAAGAGAGTGAAGGTTTTTACCCCATACAGCAGGTTTGCTTTTTTTTTTTACTACAGTCAGGCAAAGACCTGAAAGGTTGAAATTGTTGGAGATTTTCTTCTGCCTGAGAGAATGTGGATCTGCATTTTCCCCCAAGTCTTTCCTACTGGTTTGATTTGAATTACCAAAGGTGGTTGGGAGGGAAAGGGGTGGTGCAGCTGAAACGGAGCCTGTGGGATGGGAGGAAGCCAGCATCCTAATCTTAGGGGGATGCTGAAGATGCAGATTCACTGTCTGGCCTACCCTGTTTGTTTCTTGGCATGCTTGGTGCTTTAAATAACCCACTTGTGAACTTGTATCCCTGGGCGGAGGAGGTGCCAGCCTTATAATTTAGAAATCCTCCTGATAATATGTTTGCCTTCTGGCAAGGTTACATAACCGGCTCTGGAAGTGGAAATTAACCTCTGAGTGTCTATATGTGCAAATCCTGGTGAAGGTCAAACGCACACCGGAGATGGGTAGCTCTGAATGAAAGATATTGGAGGGAAAGGGCAGAAAGAATCTTTTGTTCTGCTATTGGGTTTATTACAGAAATAAAATGTTGGTGGGTACTGTGCCCATGACCCTAGTTACAAAGGTGCAGTGTGTGACCCAGGAGTTTACAGCATGGCGTTGGGGGAGAGAGCTAGATGGGAGCTTGGATCCTCCTCTCTCCCTGATTCTTTTTGACCTTAGAGAAGTAATGCAGTGCTGAGTATTTGGCCTTGATTCTTTAAAATGCCTTAGTGACATAAAAGAGTGACTCTGGAGATATGTGACCTGGACTATTTTGCCTCGTGCTGCATGAACGATATTTTGGTAGCCCTGGGGGGGGGGTTGTTTTTTTTAATGGGGGGGGGGGGGAGAGTGAATGGGGAGGTGTTTCAACTTTATCCTGTAGAGGTTTCTACTAGAGCACAATTTTTCACTTGCCCGCAAATTCACATAATGGAAAATCTATTCATACTTTTTTTTTTTTTTTAAAAGGGGGTCATGCAGATCAGATTTAAAGTTAGCAGCCAGATTTTCCAACCCAGAGGTGGCCGTGTTTGTCCTTCTCTAAGGCATTAAAATTGTAAAGTACTGTGGAGTCCTATTGTGGTAACATGTGAGCTACCAAAGTTGGTTACTGGGTGGTGGCTGGTGTTAAGGGGTTACTGTGCATTCGCACCACTAAAATACTGGTTCCTCAGAATGAGAGAGCCGCCTGAGGTCTCTGTCTCCCTTGTTGGAGTAGTACCAGGAAGTGCTTCCTGAACTGTGCAGGGTACTTCTTAGTGGAGAAGGGAGGTCCCATGGAGATAGAACAAGAGACCCTTTCTCCAGTAGAAGCCTCCCTGTGACTAACAAAATCACATAGTATGTGACGGCAGATAAAGATCAGTATGGTCCATCTAGTCTACCCAGTAAGGTGGCTAGAGTAGGTGTACCCGCCACTCCATACAGGTCGCCCCTCTCTATGCCTTTGTTAGGGGTTGTACCCATCGCTCTGTGCAGGTCACCCCTCTCTATTTGTTGAGGTATAAGAAATAGTTAAGTTTATTTTGATTTTATCCTCTTGCTATAAAAGGATCCACTGTGTCTGTCCCATGCCATTTTGAATTCCATCACTGTATTTGCCCCCGCCACCTCCATCGGGAGGGCATTCCAAACATCCACCTTTTCAGTGAAAAAGTATTTTCTGATGTTGCTTTTAAGTTTACCTCCTTGCAGCTTCATTTTATGCCCTCTTGTTTTACAGCTTCCCCTTCTTTGAAAAAGTTTTTGTTCTTTGATACCCTTTAAGTATTTAAACATCTATGGCATACCTCCTCTGTCCCTCCTCTCCTCTAGGATATACATATTTAGGACTTCAAGTCTCTTCCCATGCGTCTTCTGGCACAGGCTCCAGATCATTTGGTCATCTTCCCCTGAATCATTTCCAGTCTTTTTATTTCCTTTGTGAGATATGGTCTCCAAAATTGAACACAATACTTAAAAGTGAAGCCTCACCAGCAATTGTACAGGGGCATTAATACCTCCTCCTTTCTGCTGGTTATTCCTCTCTGTATGCAACCCAGCATCCTTCTGGCTTTGGCCATCGCCTTGTCGCATTGTTCTGCCAACTTGAGATCCTCAGAAACAATCACTCCAAGTTTCTTCTGGTCCGTGCACACTAACCTCTCACCCACTGTTGCATACAATTCCTTTGGATTTCTGCATCCTTAAGGGCATGACTCTGCACTTCTTCACATTAAATCTTAACTGCCAAGTGTTAGATCATTCTTCCAGCTTTTGTAGATCTTTCCTCATGTTGTCCACTCCCTCAGAGTCCACTCTGTTGCAAATGTCTGTGTCATCTGCAAAAAGGCAGACTTTTCCCTTCAGTCCTTCAACAATATCAATCACAAATACATTGAACAGTACTAGTCCCAAGACCGATCCCTCAGACACACCACTTACTCACTTTCCTTTCTTTCTAGTGAGTTTTGTTCACCACCACCTTCTGTCATCTGTCAGTCAACTAATTTCTGATTCAGTTCATCCCCAGGCTGCTCAGTTTATTGATAAGCCTCCTTTGAGGAACAGTATCAAAGACTTTGCTGAAATCTAGGTAGATCACATCCATTTCATGCCCTTGATCTAGTTCTCTGGTCACCAAGTCAAAGAACTCAATCAGCGTCCTTTGGTTAAAACCATGTTGTCTCGGATCATGCAACCTATTGGTTTCTAGAAAGTCCACTATTCTCTTTCAGGAGCGCCTCCATTACTTTTCCCACTACCGAGGTAAGGCTTACCAGCCTATAGTTTTCACCTTTTCCCTATTACCACTTTTGTGAAGAAGTAGCACATCAGTCCTTCTCCAGTCCTGTGCAGCTTCTCCTGTTTCCAAGGATCTATTAAAAACATCCTTTAAAGGCTGTGCCAGAAACTCTGAGTTCCTTCAGTATCCTGGGATGTATCCCATCCGGTCCCATGGCCTTGTTCACTTCCAGTTTTTCAAGCTATTCAAACACATCATCTTCCGTGAATGGTGCGGTATGTATTCCATTTCCCTTTGTATATTTGTCAATCATACGTGGTCCTTCTCCAGAATTTTCTTTAGTGAATGCAGAACAGAAGTATTTGTTTAGCATTCTTGCTTTTTCTATGTCACTTTCCAGGAATCCATCCTCGGCATTTTTGAGTCTTGTAATTCCACCTCTGATCTTCCTCTTCCCTTGAATATACCTAAAACAAAAAAGTTTTGTCTCCAAGCTTCACATCTTCAGTCATCATTTCTTCCGCCTTTGCTTTTGCTATTCTTATCTCTCTTTGTCTCTTTCAGCTTTATCCTGTATTCTTTTCTGTGTTCCTCTGTTTGCGATCTTCTGAATTTCGTGAAAGTTGTGGTTTTTGCCTTTATTTGTGCAGCCACTTCTTTGGAGAACCATATAGGCTTCCTTTTCCTCTTGTTTTTATTTACTTTCTTTACATATTTATCCGTGACTAGCTCAGTCTTCGGTGCTCAAACTCAAAACCACAAAGGTAGGAAGAAGAGAGCCCAACCCCAGGGATGCAGCTGCCAGATGTAACTGACCTGAGTCTCAGAAAAGGGCGGGATGGACTCTTTTACTCTCCCTGAGCCCACAGGTTTAGCGGCAGCAGCCCACGGCAGGCCATGTGCTTCAGCATATGGCCTGCTTCTGCCGGTGAGCCGCCCGCCGGAATCAGGGGCAGCGTGGGGTGTGTACGCCTTGTAGCGCCATACAGTTGCTCAGTAGTAATAGTAGTAGTAGCACGGCATGGCAGCGGGGGGGAGGAGGGTGCATGGCTCAGCATGGGGGAGAGGGTGGCGGGGTATCCACGGGGGGGGGGGGGGGGGCAGTACACCAGGGCTTCTGCCTAGGATGGCAGAAACCCTTGGACGGCCCTGTGTGTCAATATTAAAACTCCCAACAGATAGTTTGTAAAGCATTGAATGCTAGTGGAGTACAAGCTGTTATTTTTTGTATAAAGTCTTTTCATGGCTGAAACGGCAAAATATATTAATGGTATTAAATGACTGGGCTTCTAACCATTTAGAAAGGGATATGTGTAGGGCAGGTGTACGATTTCTTTGCACAGTAATGAGGTGGTAGTCGGGAAGTCTTCCTGAATCGCTAAGTAATTTAACCCAGAATGGCCTAAGTTTCTCTCCTCTTCCCTTGTGGGGCGTGGGCGAGCAGTGTCAGATTTTCTTCCCCAGTGTGGATGAGCAGCGCTTGTGTCTTTCCCTCCCTGGGGTGGATGAGCAGTGCTTGCACTTGTGCCTGCTTCTCTCTCTTTCCTCAGAGGGAGAGGAAGGGGGCAGGTGAGCCACACTTGATTCTTTCTCCTCCCCACTCTGGGGATGGTAATGGCTTAACTGCTGCTCACTCAGCAGTTGCTGGAACGGGACAGGCTGCTCACAAAATCCAGTAAAATGATCTAGAAGCCAACATTTAACTCTTCAAGCTTGCAGAGCTGAATAATGGAGTGTACAGTCTGGTATCTTTTGAAGTACTTATTAAGCAGTCTTACTCCTGGGAGCCTTCTGCTGTATTCAAGCTCCCTGGTTCTGATCTATGCTAGTACCTCGAGGGCACAGAAAGCCGACAGGGGAACGCTGTTGAAACTGTGGCTTCTTTTTTTAAAATAAAAGAACATACAGAATATGAACCACTTTAAAAAGAAAACTGAAGGGAGGAGAGACTTGGGTGCTTGATAACTTATCCTGCTTTCTCTCAAGACAAGCACACTTTAAATGCGTTTTGCCTTGATGTGTGGACAAGGCTTTTGCTGTAGTGACATTATTTTTCCAAGGCATTTTGGCATTTTACCTTGTGTGAGCTTTGGGCATATGTTAGGACGTATCTGCTTTAAGCCTGTTTGAAGGGCTCGGAAAAGCAGGCCTGCACTATCTGCACATCTAGCACCTTCATACACACTTCCTTCCCGCTCCCGGGAAGAGGAGTCAGGATGTGTCCCATTGGTGGATGAAAGAGGTCACAGAGCCCGAGGAGAAGCAGTATTCAGGACATCGCTTGGGGTTCTTCCCACCATCCTAAAAGAATCATTAAAACCTTTTGCATGATTGGGCCCATAAGAATGTTCTGTCGCTTGTATCACTAAGCAAGGCTTCTGTCGCTCTCGTTTCCTCTTTGTGATGGGTCTTTCATTTACTGGTGCGGCTTTCTTCTTTGTAATTTAGTAACACCAGAAAGAGAGATAGTATGGGATTTACAGTTGAAAGCCACTGCTTTCTGCTCTCATTCAGGAAGGGTGCCCTCTCCCCCCCACCAAGACTTCCCACCAGAAAGCTTATCCAACTTTTTCCTCTTTTCTGATTGATGCCCTACCTTGTCTTTTTTAATGTCCAAGAAAGCAGAGAATTAAAAATGAAACACACACGCACACACCTACCATTGTGAGTTTGTAACGCAAATGAGAGGAAAGCATGACATGATCCTGTAGGTCAAGATTCTCAGCAACTGTTCTTTTTTTTTTTAAATCTTTTGTACCATAGTGCAGAGTACAGTAGCCTAGTGGTATAGAACAGTGGGGTGAGAACCAGGAATGCCAGGGTTTGACTTGGGCAAGTCACTTCACCCTCCATTGGCTCATAAGGACTAGATTTACTAAAGTGTGCTACCCCATTGGCATGTACTAATGTGCTTTATTTGCTACAGGGCTCATTTTGTGTAATAGGACCTCTTTACTAATTACTCACATTAACGGATAGGATAGTCCACTTCAGTAAATCTTGCCTATAAATTGTGAGCCCTCTGAGGATCAGGAATTAGTTATTGTTCCTGAATGTAACATGCCTTGAGCTACCAATGAAAATGTAGGCACTAAACCAAATTTAGAAATTAAAATAAAATGAGTATTTTCTCTTTGGAGCTTACCGTCTAGTCAAGACACTTGAGCGGTTCCAAGCTCGTACTAGGTTGCATGATTAAAACTTTTGCCAGGACGTCCAGGGCCTTTTCTGATGAGATTGAGAAGTGTGAGCTACAAGGGATTTTGGGAGCAGCCTTTGGGTCCTGTTGATCCTGGTGGCCTACATTGTGAGGAGACTCTTCATTCCTCAAGATGCTCTGAGGCTGAGGGCTTCTTATGGCGCCTGGACTAGGCAGAGAGAGTGTGAATGTTTATAGCTTTAAGTCTAGCTGCTATTTCTGACAGTTTGTACTTCTATCTATGCATTTTTGAAAAATAGGCTAAAAGTAGGTGCCTTCATGGCCTCCACATATAGGTGAACTGTTATAAAATTACTCTCCACTTTGCTGCTATCCATTTGTCTAGTGCCACTGAATAAACAACCGGCAACCACACCAGCAGTTTATCATGCTACTGTATTTCCCGAATTATAAGTCGCTCCTGAGTATTAATCGCAGAGGCCAAAATTAGGAATGTTACTGGTAAAATCATAGTATAAGTCGACCCGCTATATAAGTCATGGGTTCTAAAAATAAAGCGCAAGACAACACTGCTTTTTTTTAAAACCCTGTTTCACTTTCACTTTCCAATAACACTCTTGAATAAAGTGCACAACAACATAGCAGCTCATTCCACATCAGATTTATTCTGTATCGCGTTTGGAAAAGCCGTTGAAGTCCTCATCTTCGGCATCACTGTAAAATAGTTTCCGTGCCAGTTCATTTTCATTATTGTTGTCTTCTTTGTCTATATCTTCACTGTTATTGGGGCTCTAGTATCTCGGCCTTCACAAAACCAGATGTTATGATTTTATCACTCTCACCCCCCTTATCATGCTGTCACAGCCCACCCGGAGACGTCTGCAAAGGTGGCGTGGCACATATGGCCGGTAGCCATGAAACTCTGTTCTCTGTGGCACATCCAGTTTTCCCATAGGCAGTGCAAGACAGCTTTGAATCTTCTGTTGACGGAAATGTCAAGCGGTTGAAACATTTTTGTTATACCACCGGGTATAATAACTGGGACAGTGTTCAGAGATTTTTTTTTCTTTATATCGTCAGTGAAATGGGCTCTCATGCTATTTTATGACAAGTAGTGCTCTCTCTTGAAAAATCTGTCCTGCCGCTTACTAAAGCAGCGCTGCAGCCATTTCAACATCATGCCCTCATCCATCCATCCTTTCTCTTTCACATCAACAACAACGTTGGTTGGTAGAGTTTCACGTGGCATTGTCTTCCTTTTGAATGTAATCCTAGGTGGTAGCTTCTTACACTTGCACAGCAGGCCAGCACCACTGTAAAGTGTGTCTTTTCATGTCCTGTGATTCTAACCCCCTTTTGATTGACCGATCTCCCTAATGGGATGTCAAAGGTTAAGGGAACCTTGTCCATGTTGATTATGAAGTCCGGTGTCACTGTGTATGTGTTAATTTCTTTGTTTATAAATTCCCTGAAATTCTGTACTTTATCCAAGAAATTAGCAGGGAGCTGCTGACAAATGGTGGTTCTTTGTCTAATGCATAATTTAATTTATTTCTTATCATAAATCGGTAGCACCATGAATGACCAGCCTTGAATCCCTGGATAGTCATTTCCCTGTTGATATGAACTGCTTTGAATCGCAGCTGCACAGTGGACAGTCCACAGCCCTGGGCCCTTCACTCTACGATGAACTGAAGCAGATGAACTGCTAATTCAGGCCACCATGCTTTGCGGCCGCAATTTGCCTTCTTGGAGTCTTCCTCCAGTCTCTAACTAATTTATCAGTTATCCCAAAATTTTGCTCAGCGGCTCTGTTACCATGTTCTTCTGCGTAATGAATAACTTTCAATTTGATTTCCACGGTGTATGAATTCCATGCCTTTGGTGTCGCCATTTTTACAATGTCTGTGGAGTTAAAAAGAAGATTTGTGTTGATACTGAAATTTGTCTCTGGCTTTCCTCTTTTGCGTTGACCTTCTATCTTGCCAAGCATGATGTCTTTCTCTAATGATCTCTCTCTTCGCATGATGTTTCCAAAGTATGAAAGTCAAAGTCTTGTCATCTGAGCTTCTAAAGAAAGTTTAGGTTTGATCTCCTGTAGTACCGATTGGTTTGTTCTTCGGGCAGTCCATGGTATATACAGTATATACAGTATTCACCACCAGCACCATAATTCAAAGGCATCAATTTTCTTCCTGTCTATCTTTTTCACTGTCCAGCTTTCACATCCATATGATGTTGTTGAAAATACCATGGCTTGAACAAGTCAAATCTTTGTATGGAGAGAGACATCTCTGCTCTTGAGAATCTTATCTAGGTCTTTCATAGCCATTCTGCCAAGAGCAATGCGTCGTCTAATTTCTTGACTGCTTGTTGCTTCTTTATTGATAGTTGATCCAAGTAGGTTAATATTGTTCACGATTTCAATTTCTTCTCCTTCAACGATGAACCTGTTGATTATGCCAGTTGTCATGACCTTTGTCTTCTTTACATTAAGGTGCAGGCCCATTTTGAGACTGTTCTTTGATTGTGAGAAGCAAATGTTTCAGGTCATCTTCACTTTCAGCCAGTAATGTGGTATCATCAGCATAGCAAATGTTATTAATGAGTCTTCCACCAATCTTCACACCTCTGTTGTCTTTATACAATCCTGCTTCTCTTCATACAATACAGGTATACCTTCATTCATACATACATATATACATACATGCAGGTATACCTTTAAATATTGTTCCCATGTCTGTTTTTGTTTTTTGACTTAGTGGTTTCCTCCTGCTCCTTTGCCTTTCAGCTTAGTTGGAAACAGAGCTGTAATCTGGTGCTGTGAGTCTTCATTTGCAACTACGTGGAGATTTGTTTCACTGTTCTATATCCCCTCTCCCCCACTATACACCTAATCGGGTCATTGCAGTGATGGTCCAGAACTGGGATCTGTGCACCAGGACTTCTTCCAGAACTCTGCAGTCTTTGCTTCTGAGTCCTTGCCACTAGGTGTCACCTTTAAGCATTGGCCTTGATGACTTCATCCCCACCCTGGGGCTTTTTGAACTTTTCCTGTGCACCATCCCCCAGCAGATCCGGGGGAGCAGAAGATCAAACATGGGGAACAGAAGATCAAACATGGGGAACAAACTGAGGGATCTTCAGCATGGCAGTCACAATATCTGCCACTAGGGTAGCGCTCCTCAGGCTTTTTTATTTTATGGCACACTTTTTGAGTTTGTTCAATCCTCACGGCACACCAAACCCAGTATTGCATGATCCTCACGCTGTCCCTTCCATTAGCAGAAGGGGAACAGCACTTATCTTGTGTAGGTCTCATTCTGCTGGGTTCATTCTGATGTCTGAACATGTGAGATCGGCAAAAACATGCACAGGAAAGAAGCACTATCCTTTTCCTACCAGGAGGGGCATAGTGGGGAGTAAGATTACCTGATTTCCTGTGCTAGTACTAAGCAGGCAGTTCAGTTTAGAAAGTAGAGGGCTTTTCTCTGAGGTGCAGTCCATTAAAACCCATGCCTAACCTTGCCCCTATCAGTCACTCCAAGGCACACCAAGGACTTTCCAAGGGCACACTGTTGAGAAGCATTGCACTAAGGAGGTAGATGGCTAAATAAAGTTTGGTCGTGTTCATTCAAAACAATTTTTTTACCACTTTTCAGGCATTTATTCTTTAGGCATGCATAGTATGCGCCCCTAGACCTTCTTTAAGTGGAACAATCAATTGTGCGCACATAAATTCATAGATCTAGGTGCATACATGCAATTTGCAGAAATTGAACACACATACACAAATGCACATTCCTGCTGGTCTTTCTTTTTACATTTCTCTTTATTTAATATTCTAGTAACCGAAGAATCACTGTTGATGGGAACAGATGCGCTGTGCGCAAATAAAAACCTTTTTAGAAGTACATAGTGCTTGTGATTGAAAGGCCCTAGTGGATGTTGAGTTTTTATTGTTTCAATTCATTCTTCATGTGCTCCGTTCAGGCTGGCTGTGGCGGTACAGGGTGCCCTAATTTCAAACCCATTTACATGTTAGAAGGAGCTGAGTGACTGGCGTTTAAGCAGAACAAAGAAGGGTCTGTTTGCAGAAGGCCACGGATGTTTGAAGCAGAGCCTTAATACATACACTGCCTTTGTCTCGCCTCTCATTAGAGGCCGAGGTGGATGAGCCCAGTAATTAGAATTGGGAAGGCGCCACTCTGGATTTGATGCTTGTGGATCTAATTGGTTTGAAAATTCTATTTGATGTGGACATAAGGGTTATTGGCAGAGCGGCTTGAGGGGGCAGCTGATCAGTGGAAGAAGAGAAGAGTTGCATAGCCCTCACTATATTGCTCCAGGATTGTGCTCTCCACCCACCTGCAGCTATTGGATTACATGGGAGCTTTGAAAAGTTTATTTTATTTATTTTCACAAACTTGATACACAATCCTTATCATAAAATTACAAGGTGAGTTACAAAAAAAATCAATTACAGACACCATACATCAACAGAAAATAAAAGTTATTACCTTCCCCTCCTCCCCAAAACTAAATAGCCAGGCTTTTACTCGCTTACGAAAAGTCAGATAGGACTCTAGTTGGCGAACTGAAAGAGGAAACATTCCACAAACAGGGACCCTGAACAGCAAAGGAACGCAAAGGAGAACATTGCAGCCTAACCACCCACCGGCACCACGAGAAGTGCCTTTTGGGAAGAATGCAAACTGATCTGGAACATACAAAGACAAATAAGACTTCAAATAGGCTGGACCATACCAATATAAATTGCAATAAACCAAACAAGATATTTTAAACTGAATTGCATTGCACTTCTCCCAGGTACAGACGTTCTGCTTCCTTGCCTCTGCCGTTTCTGTGGGAGGATGGCTGGGGAGCAATCTACATGTGTATATTTGAAAAAATAATTTTTACTTACATAATTTATCCCCTTCCTGCTTCTCCTTCTCCTCTCTCCCAGCTGATCTAAATATCTCCCTAGGAATGCCTTTTTCATTATCCTGCTAAACCAGTTCAGACCAGTGGATTTTGTCCCCCTGCCAGCAGATGGAGATGTGAGACCCACTCTGCTTGGCCTCATGGGAATCCTGGGGGATCTTCCGTATGGAGGCTGGAATGGTGACACTGATCCTGAGATGGCTCATACCTCCTTTATGGGACGCAATGGGCTGCGTGTTCTCCAGCATAGCAGTGGCAGTCACATATGTCTTTTACTGCAGCAGAGCTCATGGGTCCAGGGCGGGTCTTGCAGCTGTACTGCTGGGCTGTTGGGTGGAGCAGTATCTGTATTGCCCTATGTGCAGTACATATTGCAAGTTTCGTTAGCATACGGTCCAACTGTCTATGTCAAAACTCTGTGAATGCAAGTGAGGTGAGAATTCAGCCCTTCTACATGGGATCTCTTAGTGCAAAGACGAGCCATTCCAGTACCCCATGTATTGACCACTTCAGCGGATGCTGGTTTGCAGAGCTGCTTCAGGCTCGGGGAGATTCCACAGATGGCGGGCTGGGAAGTTCTTCCTTTTGAAGGGCTTAAGGAGGGCGGGATGCTTTGTGGCTTCCTCTCTGACTCTGGGTGAGCAGGTTATTGGTCCATCTGGTCCTGGTTGATCCTAGGGGCCCTGGATTGAGTTCACGCACTGTGTTACACAGATGCTTGGGTTGAGCAGTGTGGTTTTCTTCTTCCTTGTCAAGATACAGGCCTACAGGAGAAGCATAGCGAAGGTTCCTTGTAAGGCAGTTTTCCAGCACAGTCTTGCTTAGGGCCTGGCCTTGGTGGGAAAATGCTTGGTCAGTTTAAGCTGCTTGGTATTTCTCTCTTTGGGACCTGGTGAGTCTCTATGCCCTTAGCAGAAGTTAGAGACTTTTAGCAATTCGACCTGAACCCATGGGTTCTAGTGGCAACCCTGTTTTGCTACAGGCTTTGCCTCCAAGGGATTTCTTGGGGGGTATATCTACTACTACTTATCATTTGTATAGCTCTACAAGGCATATGCAGCGTTGTACAGGTGCATGTAAAAGATGGTCCCTGCTTATCAGAGCTTACAATTTAGTCAAGACAGACAACACAACAGCTGAGGAAAAGGATATATCTAGGGGAGTGGTAAGGAAACACATAGGAGACTAAGTGGATCAGGATCCAAAAGTGGCCTTGAAGAGGTGAGTTTTCAGCCTGGATTTGAAAAGGGCCAGAGATGAAGCCTAACACACAGACTCAGGTTGTTTGTTCCAGGTGTAAGAAGCAGCAAAGTGGAAGGATCAAAGACTGGAGACAGTAGAAGAGAAGGGCACGGATAGAAGGGATCTGCCAGAAGAGCGGAGCTCCTGAGGAGGGGTGTAATGAGAGATAAGAGAGGAAAGATAGTGAGGAGCAGCAGAATGAGTGCACTTATAGGTCAGTAGGAGAAGTTTGAACTGGATACAGAAATGGATAGGGAGCCAGTGAAACGACTTGAGAAGAGGGGTTATATGAGCATATTGAGGCTAGCAGAAGATTAGCCATGCAGCTGAGTTTTGAATAGATAAGGGGAGAGAAATGATTCAGAGAGAGACCAGCAAAGAGGAGGTTGCAATACTCTAGACGGGAGGTGACTAAAGAGTGGTTAAGTGTCTTAGTAGTGAGTGTGTAGAAAGGAAGGGACGAATTTTACCAATATTATAAAGAGAGAAGCGACAGGCTTTAGCTATCTATTGGATGTGTGCAGAGAACAAGAGAATAGAGTCAAAGATGACCCCAAGGTTGCGAGCTGTGGAAACAGGGAAGAGTGTAGTGTTATCCACAGAAATAAAGGAGGGAGGTGGATTTAGGAGGGAAGATAAGAAGCTAATTTTTGGCCATGTTCAGTTTCAGACGGTGGTGAGACATCCAGGCAACAATGTTGGATAAGCAGGCAGAGATCCGGGCCTGGATTCCTGGAGAGATTTCAGGCACAGAAAGATAGATCTAAGAGTCATCGGCATAAAGATGGTGCTGAAAACCAGGGGAGGAAATAAATGCACCAAGGGACCGAGTGTAGAGAGAGAAAACGAGGGGTCCCAAGGCAAAGCCCTGAGGTACACCAACAAAGCAGGATGGCAGTAGAGGAAGAACCACCAGAACATACATTAAAAGTGCGAGGTCAAGAAGGATGAGAATCGAGTAGAGGCCTTTGGATTTGGCAAGGAACAAGTCGCTGGAGACTTTGGCAAGAGCCGTTTCTGTAGAATGTAGAGAATGAAAGCCCGATTACAGTGGGTCCAGAAGGTCTTGAGGAGAAAGAAAGTCAAGACGGCGACCGTGAACTGCTCATTCAAGTAGTCTTGAAGCAAAGAGGAGGAGAGAGAGAGGTCAATTACTGGAAGGACAGGTAGGATCTAGTGAAGGCTTTTTGAGGAGAGGTGTAACCACAGCATGTTAATTGTAATAGTTCTTTTACTGTTCCTTTTAAGAATGTTCTGTTCTCTGTAAACCACTTTGATTATATGAAAAACGGTATATTAAAAAATGTTAAATAAATGTTTGAAGGCCACAGGAACAGTTGCAGTGGAAAGTGATAGGTTAGGGATATAACAGATGGAAGGGATGACGGCAGAAAAGATAGAACTTAGTAGATGGGTAGGATGGGATCAGAGGAGCAGGTAGTTAGTTTGGAGGAGGAGAGAAGATCTGAAGTTTCCTCCTCAGTGATTTCAGAAAAGGAAGAAAGGATGGCCAAAGGTGAGGGAAGGATTTGAGATTGAAGAGGGGAAAGATGAGGTGGAGGTGACTGCATAGAATTCAAGGCTAATCTTCTGAACTTTGTCATGGAAGTAGTCAGCCAAGGTCTGGGCAGACAGTGAAAGTGGGGATGGGAGAGGAGGGACCTTGGGGAGAGAGTTGAGTATAGCAAAGAGGTGGCAAGGGTCGGAGGCAAGAGAGTTAGTCAGATAGACATAGTACTCTTGCTTGGTGAGTGCTATTACCGACTGGAAAGAGGTTAGTATGAATTTGAAATGTAGGTAGTCAGCAAGGGTACATGATTTAAGCCAAAAGCACTCAACTGAATGGGCACATGAACGTAGGTAGTGGGTTGTTGAGGACAGCCAGGGTTGAGGTACGGTACGCCTCACAGGGCATAGAATGGGAGGAGCAAGTGCATACAGAGCAGAGGAGAGTATAGTATTATAGGAGGATACTGCTTTATCAACAGACTTAGATGACATAGTGGAGGAAAGAGGTGATTAGACAGCAGTGGAAAGAGCTGAAGGGTCGACAGTGAAGATTCCTAAACATGCTGGTGGAGATCAGGTGAGACCAAGATAGGGGATGGTTAAGGGTGAAGGGTAGCAGGTGATGGTCAGATAAGGGCAGAACTGAGGTGGAAAAGTCTGAGGGTGAGCAGTTGGAGAAGAAGACAAGGTCAAGGCAGTGGCCATGTTTGTGAATAGGAGCGGTAGAGCACAACTGGAGGTTGAATGAGGAGGTTAGGGAAAGGAAGGGTCATCAACGTGAATATTAAAATCCCCCCCAAAAAAGGGAAGGGGAAGACGCATCCAGAAAGGAGGAGAGCCAGGAGTCAGTCTGTGAGAAAGGTAGAGGTGGACTTGTTGGAGGGTTGATAAATAACAGCTACCCGGCGAGATGGTGGAGAAAATAGGCTGATGGCATGGACTTGAAAGGAAGCAAAGGAATTAGATGGGGGCTTCCTTCATCAGGAGTGAAGCAGTTCTGCCTATGAGTGTCTTGTTGGGTCTTAGTGGGTTCCTATGGTAGAGGGCTTTTGAAGGACCTTTCTTGGGGTCCATATGTAACGCCTCCCTGGTTCATCCTTAACGATCCATTGTGGGGTCTCTTGCATCCATCAGAGTTTGTCTGTGCTGCAATCATTGGCTTCAGGTATACCTTTCTGGTTCTTTGAATGGCTCTTTTCTCTGTGAAGCCTTCAGCATCCTTTCTTCAAGGAGGCTACCCCCTCCTTTTCTCATCCTGACTGGATTGTGGTCTTGCCTTCCTTCGTAGAGAAGGGCCTTCAAACTGACTCCTTGTTGTATCTGATGGATGGCTGGAAGGTGTTCAAGTTCATAGCAATTTCTCATGCCTCCTGCCAATCAGTCCTTCTCTGTCCTCGGCAGTATGAAAGAGATGCTGGCAGAGGTCACGTCCTCTGTTGCCTTTTCCTGGATACTGTTGAAGGCAAGATGCATCCTGTCAGGTAAGTGTGTTTAATAATGAGTTGCAGTTCACTTCATAAAGTGCCACCCTCTTGGGTGGAGTTCACTTGGGTGTTCCCAAAGGACAGTTATAAGGCTCCTGATATTTGTTGATTGCATTTGTGACGTCCCCTCCCCCCAGATTCTTGTGGAGGTTATTCAGATGACTCCTCTGACAGGGTAGTCTGTTTTGTTTGTCATTTCCTCCCACTCTGGGTCCTGACTGCTTGAGTACATCCCACTTGTCTGGAGTGGTCTTGTAGGATGATGAGGAAGGAGAGATTTTAATCATACGTGATAATCTCCTTTCTTTGAATCCTGCTAGAGTCCAGAAACTGTTCGAGAAGATGCCTTTTGCAGGCTGGAAAGCCTGCTGCTGTTTGGTTGTGCTAGTGATGTTACTGCTTCGGAGAGTCTTTCTGTAGGTGGGTGGGGGGGGGGGGGGGCGTGTTCCGGCTGCTGTGAAAGGTCTAGTCAGCCTTGTAGGCTGGCCTCAGTTTTTTAAATGGCAAGAGAACCACGTATTTGCTCACTCTCTTTGTGACAGAGATATTTGTGTGAACATTATCTCAAATTTTTTCAGTTTTTCAGTTTGGCTTACTGCTTCGGAAGTGGCATACAGGCTTCTCTGCTGTACCAGAGGATAGTCCAATTGATGACATCACTGAAAGTTGCTAAAGTCTACCTTCACCTGCTGGCAGGGGGACCTAATCCACTCATCTGGTCTAGCAGGATTCAAGGAAAGGGGATTAGTGGCCATATGTTTAGCAGTTAATGAGGGTATTTAACCAGGTCACTTGGAAGTTATTTGGCTAGATCCCTTTGACCTCTGTAAAACAGAGCAAAGGACCCCTTCAGCACTACATAATATACATTGTTATGTATTTGATAAAAGAAATGGGGAAATATTGAAGGTGATGTAATAAGAGGGCATGTCAGTATGTATATTTTTGCATATGTTATATTAGATACAGGTACAGTGAATCCTGATGCACAAGAGCTTAGTATCCAACGAGGTAAAGTGACACTGTGACTGCCACAAGCAGCAGAGGGTATGACCTGAACTTGTGGCTAAGGGGTAGATAAAAGCGTAACTGGACTAACGGGTCTAAGCCAAAGTGGTTAAAATATCACAGAGGGGACACATGAATGTCACCCCAGGGACCATTTTTTTTCATTTACATATTGACTTGAACTTTATTTTATGTTTGTGATCTAGTAGTTTCTTTTTGCTCCTTTGTCCTTCAAACTTAGTTGGGACAAGGCCTGGGATCTGGCACCATGAGCCTTTATTTACCAACTACCTAGGAATTTTTCTCTTTATTTTTATATCTTCCCTCCTACACCCAGACTAGTCATTGGAGTGATGGCCCTGGGTCAGGGACAATGAATTAGAGCTTATTCCAGAATCCTGCAGTCATGGGCGCTGAATTCAGTTACTAGTTTCACCCTTGAGCAATGACCAGAATACACTCTCCCCAACCCCCCTTTCCTCACTATCTCTGCAGAATCCCCAGCCAAACTGGGTATTGAAAGGCTTGATACAGAGTTTGGAATTGGGCACTTTCTGCCTTATAGTTCGGAGCACTTGTCACCTCATCCACTACGTAGCACCTTGACTGACTTTAACTAAATAAGCTTCTAAGGGTCCAAGTTCCATATCCAACTGTTTCTGGATTCACAGATATCCACAATGAATATGCATGAGAGAAATTTCCATATATTAGAGATCCAGTCTATGCAGATTCATCTCATGGATATTCATTGTGACTATTCTGAAAACTAGACGGACTGTGGAGGACAGACTTGGGAAGCCCTGCTGTAGTGTTCACTGTTGCCTGGGTGGAGTAGGATGGCATGTTGGAGAGGGAGGGAGTGCTGATTTTCTAACTCCCCAACAACTAAATCATTTAAAACAGTTTAAGAAAACCTTTGAACTTTCTTTTAAAACAGATACCCCTGAACTGGTCCTTGACCGATTAATTTCATAGCATCATTAAAAAGTAGACTCTCTAAGCATTTGGCTAATTTCCAGGTTTGTCTGATGATGATTTAGATTGAAATCTCCCTAGTCGTTCAGGTCTGGTTCCTTTTCAGGATAGGCTATGGATTTTCTCACATTGGTGGTGTTGATAGCTGAATGTTGGCAGTGAAATATTACAGAACATGTTTAATGGATTGAGCTTCCCTTCTCTGCTAGTGAGAGAGTTTATTTTCAGGACTTTCTTAGCTTGTCAAAAAGATTCAGGGTGCAGAATCCTTTAAGTAGCATTACACAGTCTAACACCATGTCCAGTCCTACATTTTTCATTTTCCCTTCAGTACATCCTGGAGGCTGGAAAAAGCAGTAGGGATGAGACTTAAAACCACCCAGACTGGACTGAGCCTGGTTGCAAAGATGACAGCGTGTAGTCACTTTTGAACATGAGTCAAGTCATGACCCCTGTGATATAGAGAATCTCTTGGAAGTGGATCTGGAGAGATTTGGTCTTGGGATTTAATTACTTGGATTTCCAAATCTGTGGCAAGCAATTTTAGGTACAGCAGTTAGATCTCTGTCCCAGGGGACCTACAGTGTAAGGGCTAGATTTATTGATGTGCATTAATACAAGCCCCGTTGTCATTGAGGTATGTTTACCAATAACTTGGGTTAATCATTAAATAACATGCGTGAGTCAGCCGAGCCCCAAGATTATATCTGAAGCAGTTAAGAGTGAAGTGATTTGCTCAAGGTCACAAAGAGAATCAGTGGGATTTGAATCTTGAGTTTCCTGGTTCTGAGTTGGCTGTTATAAACATTAGGCCAACCTGTGTCCCGTGGAGCCCTGAGGGTCCATGGGACATAGAAAAGAGAGAAAAGAACTAAAAAGGCTGGAGGGGATGGGAGGAGGAAGAGAGAATAAGACTTATGGGGACTGGAGACAAGAAAGGGAAGGGAGATAGAGCAAGTGGGGTCTGGGAAGAGTGGTGTGGATGAACTATGGGTCCTTGAACATTTTAGAGGTTAATAAGGGGGTCCATACATCCAAAAGGCCACCGCCATTGGGCAGTTATTGACTGACAGTAATGACACAGGCCAGTTTCCGTCTTTTGAATGTACTGTCTGAATTTATTGTGATACTTGACTGCACTCCAGGCTTTCTTTAAGCATCAAATTGCTCTGTCAGTGAAGTTCTTATAAAAGAAATTTAGGGGGCAGTTGTCAGATGTAGGTGAATAGTTGTGGAGTGCCTGTGGGTTTTGCGCCAGTTCTGAAAAGGAAAGCGTTCTCTTATTGTAAAATAATGAGCAGAGGAGGGTGAGTAAACATGAATTGGTTGTTTACTCCGTCAGAAAGTATAAAGACTAAGGGACATGCAATGAAGCTACAGGGTAATATATTTAAGACTAATCAAAGGAAATATTTCTTCACTCATCGCGTAATCAAACATTGGAATTCATTGCTGGAGAATGTAGCAAAAGCTGTTTGTGTAGCTAGGTTTAAAAAAAGTCCATAGGTGGACTGGGGAAAATTCACTGGTTAGCTCCAAGATAAGCAGCATGGAAGGTGCCACCTTTTGGGATCCTGTCAGATACTTATGAGCTGGATTAGCTGCTGTTGGAAATGGGATATTGGGTCTTGACGGATCTTTGGTCTGACCCCAGTATAGCAGATCTTATGATGTTTTGTATTTTTCTTTGGATTTGCTCAAGGAAAGAGCAGCTGCTGAGAATTGCACCTCTATATTCTGCAGATAGCTGTTTCAGCCAAGACTATGCATGTTATTGCCCTCCCAAGCCTTATCCGACCATGGAAACATCTCCACAAAAATGTGCATTTTGAAATAACAAACCAACTTTTATCCACATAAAGAGGGCCTATTCACCCATGTAAAAAGCCATTTACACAGGTAGAGTTTTCCTTCAGAAAAATGAAATCTTGTGATTTTTGCCTTGTACCGCCTAAACTGGCTTAAACATTAGGCAAACTAGATGGTCACCTAGGGCGGTAAATTCTGAGGAGGAGGGCAAGGGATAGCTGTAGTTGAGGCAAAAAAGCAGGTCCTGACAGACCTACTAACTCCAGAGTATACTTTGTTCTCCGGGAATAAGCAGGAAGTCAGTCCTCACATATGGGTGACATCAGCGACGACGGAGCCCACGCAGAAGCATCTCCCTGGCTTTCAAAGAAAGCCTTTGGAAGATGCACCATGCATGTGTGGCCCACTTCCCACCTAAGGTTGCCATCTTGCCTCAGTCTCCTTTTTTCTGCGGAGCCCATAAGACGCTGTCCAGTTTCCCCTGTAAAAAGGTAGATTTTTATTGTTGTGTTTCTTCGGTTATGTACCGGTTCCTTCCTGCTCCTGAGCCATCTCGCCTCAGCGTCACTCCTCAGGTTTGTCTATTATTTTTTTGTTTTTTCATTGAGGTGCTCCTCGACTGGTGTTTGCGTCCTTTTCCAGCCGAAGGCCTCAGACCCCTGCTGGGAGGCAGGGACCCCCTTTTTCCGATGGCCTCCAGAGGCTTTAAAAAGTGTGACCGGTGTGGCCAAATGATGTCACTCACCAACACACATGACTGCTGCCTCCGATGTCTTGGCCCAGAGCACAACAAACTCTGCAGAACCATATCCTCAAAGGCCTTGAAGAGCCGCCATCAGCAGCAGATAAGTTTCTTTCAGAAGTCCGACTCCACACCAGATTCTCCAGGGACCCCACACTCCAGGGCCCACTCAGATACCTTGGTGCCCTAGGAAGCCAGAGTCTCTTCAGAGTCTTGCGGCCACGGTTCCTCCAAGCGGAAATCCCCGGAGGTGGAGCACAAGAAGAAGAAATCCTCGAAGACCACCTCGGAGGACAGATCCGGGAAGAAGGAGAAATCCCACCCCAGGACCCACAGTCCCAGGAGTGAGTCCAAAGAGTTGGGGCAGGAGCGGCCTTCCAAGCTGCACTGTAAGGAGTCATCGGCATCCGCCAACTGGCCTCGGGCCTCTGAGGCCATCCTCATCGAAGACTCCCCCTCAACATTAGTGATGCTGGACCTGAAACCCTTGGTGCCCCACATCAAAGGCTGCCAAGCCAACTGGCATGGCGACCAGAATGGCAGCCCTAGAGAGCAGTATATCTGCCCTAGTGGCCATGCAGCGAGCGTTCATGTGTGGCTCATCCACCCCGATGACGGGACCCTGGACATCGAGGGCTTCCCCAGATGTCAAGTCTGTCCTTGAGTGCTATCAGCCTCGAGAGAGCCCCTGCTGTCCTCAAAGAACAGCGAGTGACTACATGTGAGTAACTACGCTTTACCTGCAAGGAGTGTGGGCAATTTTGAAATAGCCTACTTACAAGGTAAAAGGCTTTTTGGAAATTGCCCTCAGTTTTTGTATGGGTCAGGGTAGTAGGGGGACTAGTTTAGTAGTAAAATGAATGATGTCCGATTATATATTTTTACAGGACTATTCTGTAGTGTTGCTGTGATCATGATTTCAGTTCAGTTATCAAAATCTCGCGTGGGGGGAAGGCATAGGAGCATGAAAGAGAATTGGAGGGGGGAGGGAGGATGCAAGGCTGATGGTTTGCCTACGGCGTCCAGCATGCTTGCATCAGCCCTGTGGCCACCTCTTTCCCAGTTCTGCTCAGGTACCGTAGCTTAAGGAGGGGCCTCTGATTAGCCAGCTTTATTTAGTTAATGTTCTGCTATAGTACTGGCTTTCATGTGGTCTGCTTAAGGCATCCTAGTGCGGGTGGGACTGCAGGGATTTCAGTGCTCTGGGAGCCAAGGGCTCAGGAAGTTTATTGATGGGAGCCCAACATCTGGCCATCTCCTAGTCCTCTTCAACATCCAGAAAGCATTGGGTGGGAATCCCAGCTGTGAGACATCTGGTTTCTTTATTGTCTGTCCTTGAACATTTAATTAGGCAATTCTTATGGACGTGCTTGCTGAGAATGTGTGTATCACGCTAAACATGATATAAATTGTCTTAGGATTCCTGAAGCCTCCTTCTTGCCACATTACCTAACCATGCCGTTCAATCTATTTCGTGAGGGCTAATGTCCCATTGCACTTGAGCTAGATGGAGATGGGGAAGGCCATATGTTTCAAGCTCTCCTTGCAAACTGGTTTCCAATCGGCAATATTTTTAATTTCTTCTGCATTAAAAATCAGATTTTTTTTTTTTTTTGGGCAGAGGATATCCTGGTAACAGCATTGCATGATGCCAAAACTATATGGCTTGATGCCAGTATAGGAAACGCATCCTGCACTTGCCTTTTCATTGCCACTCTGCAGGATCTGAATGTGCATAAAATAATAAAAGAAGGCTCCGGTGATGTGAAAGTCACAAGTTGGACAGATGTGATTGTGTGCAGCATGGCAGCTAATGCGAAGATTTCATTTTGACATGTGTGACTTTTATCGCAGGCAGAATGTATTAAATAAGCTATTAGCTCTGAGAAGGCTTAATCAGATCTGTGGTCCCGAAGTGTCAAAATGTCCAATTGATTTAAAATATGTACATATGTGTGATACAAGCTCCCTTTGACTGATAAGGTGCTTAAGTTACACATTTAAAGTATGCATTAGATATGTTGCTGTTTGCACAAGTTTTGGTTTAAACATTCTTTCGGTAGTATGAGCTTCCTCCATGATGTCTGGCAGCACGCAGGCTATCTGATACGTGAGAGTCTCACTGCAGCAGGAGCAGTGTAATATAAATTGCTTGCTAGATCGTAACAAAATCCTTGAACTTTTTCTTTCCTAATGCTGAATTTTGTATTTAATTCCTGTGGGAATACTAGTTCGGTAAGTTCTTGGAAGTTGTTCTTAGCTGCCTCTGTCATCCATTTAATCAGGGGCGATGACGCTGTGCTGTCTGTAATCAAAACTCCCTGCAGGTATCAAAGTGATGCATGAAAGCAGGAATGACTATGAAGAGCAGACTTTAGGAAACTTGTTTAGCAAATTTGTCTTTTGTCAATCAAATTTTATTAAGAAAGGAGACTTGAGAATTAGAATTTGTGAAGAAGCTTTGAAGCTAAGGAATAGGCAGGTTGATATTTTGGGGGTCATGAAACAGCTATGCAGCGTAGATGCAGAGAAGCGCGCAGAAGGACAGGAGGCTGAGCTCAAAGCTGGAATTTCAACGCAAGGTCTGAGGAGATGTAGAGGGCTAGCTGATAAGTCTACAGTCAGTGCTGGTGAGGAAGTTATGCCCATTTCTTGATCGTACAATACCCGCAACTTTTTTCTGACTTTGCTGAAGGGAGTGATAAAAAACCCCCAAAAAACAGCAGGGGAGGTGTGTTGGAACAATGTTATATAAGCGCATGTGTTGGAATCCTGCGTGGTGCATAAAGCTCAATATTCTGTGCAGATAGCGCTCCAGCATGTGCAGAAATGTTGTTTCTGCACACGATATAGTTGCTGCTGCACATTCATCTGGCTTGCTCTCCTTGTTTAGCACTTTTTGCATGCTGTCTTGCTTACAGCATTGGTGAGCAAAACATCTGTGTTAAGCTCTAGCGAAGGGTTTCCTAACGCAAGCTTTAGTGCTGAGCTCTGTACAGAATTTCTGCATTAAGGCCATCCCTACGTTCATATGCTGAGAAAGGCAGGCATGAATGCAGAGAGACAAAGGTATATGCTGAGAAAGCTAAAAAGATAACAAAAATTGTGTGCATTCAGACACACATAAAAACACACCACATCCGCGCACACAACATTCAGTGACATAGTACATGTGTGATCTGAAATGCACAGGCATGTGCAAGGAGAGAGAGAGAGAGACGCAGAGGGCTAGGCACAAATGGATGATTGGGTTAGGTGAACCGGTGAGCTTAGCGTGTGTTTCAAGCCACCGTCCACAGAAAGAACTGCAGCTGCTGCTTTTAATCCCCATGCTTCCTGTTGACTTAAGAGTTGCACCAAACCAAGATCCTCTTGGCCTCTTATAAAGGGGCCCCTGCCTTTGGCTGCCAGGAACTCTGGTATGTTTTTTATTCAGAAGTATTTAATACTATTGTCGTTACTAAACACCAGGCAGATGATTTCCAAAATCTCCAGGAACAAGCAGGAATGAGTCTTCACATATGGGTATCGTCGGTACTGACGGAGCCTGCGCGGGAACGCTCCCCAGCGTCCAGTAAGAAAGCTTTTGGGAGCATCCCACAGTGCCTGCGCGCTGCCTTCCCGCCTTTCCCAACCGCCTCTCTCCAGTTCTTCTTTTCCGCGGAGCCAGCAGGTCGTGTTTCCTGTCACCGCTGAAGAATTTCTTATTTTCTTTTATTTTTCTTTAGTCGCGTGTCTGCCTTCTCGACTCCGGACCGGTACCACCGGTCTTTTTTCTTTCTTTAAAAGAAAAACAAAAAACTCAGTGCATTTCCTTATCGTTCCTGCAGTGCAGTCCTCTACGTCTGGGTTGTCAATCTCCTCCTGCAGCTTGGAGACTGGTATGTCAAAACTGATGACATCACTGGATATAGCCTGCCGTACTCCGCCTTCCATCCCAGTGTTACCAGTCTCCACGCAGCAGGAGGACTTGACGAGCCTTGTAGCAGGGCTCTCTGGAAGAATGGATAAGGAGCTGTGGGTGTAGTGTAGCTAGGGTTATCATTATTATTAACATCATCATCATTATTATTTTTAATTGGGTACTATCTCTTTAAAAAAAAAAAAAAAGCATTAACAGGAAGAGCACCTCTGCTTAGGCCGGTTCTTTTGCTCCTTGCCTTGGCATAACAGGTCTTTTGGGGGTTCGGACTCAGGACTTTCGAGTTCCCCCCCCCCCCTTGGGGCACGGAGGTCTCTCCCCCAGGACTGTCGGGGGAGCGCCTCTTTTGACCTCAGCGGCATTTTCCTGTTCGTCGGCATTGCCGCGGCTCCCCTATCACTGCTGCAGCCGTTGGGGAACCTTCAAGCCGGTGCGGTAAGTTCCCTGCAGGTCCGTTTTTATCCGGGCAGCTGCGGAGAGAGCCGGTAAGCCTTTTGACGGCTTCGGCCTGTTTGGCGGTGGGGGGGAAAGTCTTCCATTCAGTGAGCCTTCACGCGGGGTGTTTGGCGCCTTTTTCTTGCCGGCGCGGCATCTCTCGGCGGCCATTTTCTGTGCCGCGGGAGAGACCGCGTGTAGGAGAGCCGCCGGCCGTGCAGCTGCGGATTTCAGGACAGGCAGCTTCGGGGGCCCATTTTCCTTTGTTTTCTTTATTTGCTTTTATTTGTAGTTGCTTATTTTTAGTTTTTTAGGGGTCTCCTTCATCGTTGTCTCCTCTTCCTTCAGTTTCCCACAAGAGGGGGGGGGCAGCTGGCTGGCAGGAATTTTTTCCCCTGGTGCTGATAGACTGTTTAAAAAAAAAAAAAAAAAAAAGAAAAGGGAAAGCTAATATATACTCTGTTTAAAAAAAAAAAAAAAAAAAGAAAGAAGGCACTTGGGCTCTGCGGCCTTGGCTAGTTGACCTTATGGCGGCCAGACCCCAGTGTCTTGTGTGTGGCACCAGAAGAGGGACGGTGGCGGATACTGGAGTTTGTAGGGGTTGTACAACGCTGTCATCCGCCGTGGAACAGCAGATGGATCTGCAGGAGTCCACTGAGAAGCAGGGAGCGCCTGCTGAGGGCCGGGCTGTGTCCCCACGCTCTGTGTCACAGGGGGGCCTGGTAGAGGAGTTGCCAGGGCCTTCTGGATTCTCCCTACCCATACCATCACCAGCCCTCGGTGAATTTAGTCCGGAGTTTGTGCTGCTCATGCATCAGGCTTTTTGCCTAAAGCGACAGGGGGCAGCAGTGGGCCCTGCGTCGCTAGCGTCGCCCCTTCCGCAGCTGGAGGCGGCAGAAGATTTGGGTGAGGGTCCTTCGGTGAGTAAGCGGGCGAGAACCAGGGACCCTGCTCTGCCTGAGGCATCTTGGCTTGAGGTTTCCGTCCCGGACTGGGATCCGGAAGAGGGTACCCAAGATCTCGAAGAAGGGGAGATTCCTGAACCTGAAGATCAAGCTGCGATAGTTAGGGTCTTTCGTAGAGAGGAGTTGGCTGCCTTGATCTCGGAAACATTGCAGATGTTGCATCTCGCACCGCAGGTAGCGGTGGAGGAGGAGCTGGAGGACCCGGTTATCCAGGCAGTCCGACAGACTCAGGTGGTGTTTCCAGTACATAAAGTGGTGGACAAAATGATTCAAGATGAGTGGGATAAGCCGGAAGCAGGCCTGAGGGGCTTGCGGACCTTGAAGAGGTTATATCCCATTGCCGATAAGGATAAGGAGCGGTTCCGGTCTCCGCGGGTGGATGCGGTGGTTTCGGCGGTTACAAAGAAGACCACCATTCCGGTGGAAGGCAGTGCGGCCTTGAAGGATACTCAGGACCGTAAGGTGGACGGTTTACTCAAGCAGGTTTTTGAGGCGGATTCTATGTCGCTGCAGGTGTCCATCTGTGGGGCCTGGGTGGCCAGAGCTGCTCTGCGGTGGGCTCAGCGGTTACGTCAGTCTCCTCATTTAGATCTCGAGGAGCTGAAAGAATTGGATCGCCTGGAGTCAGGGACAGCTTACTTGGCTGATGTTCATTACGATTTGATCAGGGCACTGGCTAATAGTACCGCGTCCGCAGTAGCTGCCCGGCGTTTACTGTGGTTGAGAAATTGGGCGGCGGATGGCCCGTCGAAGTCCCGTCTTAGCAAGCTACCCTTTCGGGGAGGTTTGCTCTTTGGTGACGACTTGGATAAGTTGGTGAAGGATCTGGGAGAGTCCAAGGCGGGTCGTCTTCCGGAGGATAGACCGAAGCATGCCAAGTCTGGCCAAGGCTTTCGTGGTCAGTTTCGAGATTTCCGGAGGTTTCGTTCCCCTCGTTTCGGAAGTTTCCAGAGGGGACGGTTTCCGTCCCGGCCCCAGGGCTTTCGCGGGTTTCACGGAGCGAACAGAGGTTTCGCTTCCGCCTCTACGACCGCTGCTCGTAAGTCTCAATGAAACGAGGCGGGTCCCGGCGGTGGACACTCCCATAGGCGGACGCCTTCGGGAGTTTCTTCCCGCTTGGACCTACATCACTTCCGACCAGTGGGTACTCGAGATCGTGCAGCACGGCTATGCCCTGGAATTTTCGAAACCCGTGCTGGATTCGTTTGTCCTGTCGCCGTGCCGAGGTCCACAGAAAACGGCAGCGATTCGCAAAACCCTGGAGCGTCTACTTCAACCGGGGGCCGTGGTGGACGTGCCCAGAGCCGAGTACGGTTCGGGTCGATACTCGATTTATTTCGTCGTGCCAAAGAAAGGCGGCACTTGGCGTCCTATCCTAGATCTGAAGGCCGTGAATCGTTGCTTGCGCGTCCCTCATTTTCGGATGGAGACTCTCCGGTCGGTCATTGTGGCGGTGCGTCAAGGAGAGTTCTTGACGTCTCTGGACCTTACGGAGGCGTATTTGCACGTTCCCATCCGTCTCGAACATCAGAAGTTTCTGCGGTTCGCCTTTCCTTGGGGGCACTATCAGTTCCAGGCGTTGCCTTTCGGGTTGGCCACTGCGCCGCGGACCTTCACCAAGATCATGGTGGTGGTGGCGGTGGCGTTGCGCAAGGAAGGCATTCTCGTTCACCCGTATCTAGACGATTGGTTGATCAGGGCCAAGTCCGAGGAAGAGAGTCTTCGGGTTACCGACAGGGTAGTGACCTTTTTGCAGAGCCTCGGTTGGGTGGTCAACCCGGCAAAAAGTCAGTTGAAACCAACCCAGGTCCTCGAATACCTCGGGGTTCGCTTCGACACCAAGAGAGGGCAAGTGTTTCTGCCACACAAACGGGCCGAGGGATTGTGACACTTAGTTCGACAGTTTCGGTCGGTGGGTGCGCCGTCAGCGTGGGACTATCTCCGAGTCCTGGGCACAATGGCGGCTACGTTGGAGGCGGTGCCCTGGGCCAAGGTCCATATGCGGCCTCTGCAACGAGCTCTGCTTCGTCGGTGGTCACATCAGTTCGATTCCTTGAGCAAGCGGCTCCCTTGTCTGCTCGCAGCCCGGCGCTCCCTTCGGTGGTGGTTGCTCAGGCCATCACTAGCAGCGGGTATGCCACTGGAGCAACCGGTATGGGTACCGTTGTTGACGGATGCCAGTCTAGCGGGCTGGGGAGCTCATTGCGAAGGTCAATTTGCGCAGGGGCTTTGGTCTCCGCTGGAAGTATCATGGTCAATCAACCGTCTGGAGCTGAGAGCGGTGTTTCTGGCACTGCAGTCATTCGAAGTCCTACTCCGCGGCAGGCCCGTAAGGGTACTGTCCGACAACTCAGCGACAGTGGCGTACATCAGCCGACAGGGCGGCACGGGAAGTGCCGCCCTGGAGGCGGAGGCAGACGCGTTGTTCACTTGGGTCGAACTTCGGTTGCCAGCGATCTCGGCAGCGCACATAGCCGGAAAGGACAATGTCACCGCGGATTTTCTCAGCAGGGTGCACGTGGATGCAGGGGAATGGGAGCTGCATCCCGACGTCTTCGTGCAAATAGTCGCGCGTTGGGGTCCACCGGTGATGGATCTCATGGCAACCTTTCGGTCAGCAAAAGTCGCCCGGTTCTTCAGCAGGAGGCGCGAGCGAATGTCCGAGGGCATAGACGCGTTGCTGCGCCCGTGGCTGCCGGGCCTTCTGTATGTCTTTCCCCCATGGGCGTTGATCGGCAGAGTGGTACAAAAGATTGGGGCGCACCAGGGGACGGTCCTGTTGGTAGCGCCCGACTGGCCGAGACGGCCTTGGTATGCGGATCTGGTGCGCCTGTTGGAGGGCGTACCCTGGCGGCTACTGCAGCGGGCGGATCTGTTACGACAGGGACTGTTCATGCCGCAGGTGGATCGATTCTCGCTTACGGTATGGCCCTTGAGAGGGCTAAACTGAGAAAGAAAGGCTATACGTCAGCGGTTGTGGCAACCTTGCTTAGGGCGCGGAAGCATTCGACATTGTTGGCGTATGTCCGCGTGTGGCGTATCTTTGAGGATTGGTGTTCTCGTCGTCGTGTCCGAGCTCTCACTGTGTCCATTCCGGTGGTATTAGACTTTTTGCAGGATGGTTTTGATAAGGGTCTGGCCGCCAGTTCCTTGCGCGTCCAGTTGGCGGCTCTGGCCTGCTATAGGGGTAAGGTCAATGGGGTGCCTTTAGGAACGCATCCGGATGTAGTTCGTTTCTTGAAGGCGGTCACTAGGTTGCGGCCAGCTCGTAGGGTGTACATTCCGCCGTGGGACCTCAATCTCGTCCTCGCGGCTTTGGTTAAGTCACCCTGTGAGCCTTTGCGCCGGGCATCCCTTAAAGATCTGACATTGAAGACGGTGTTTCTCGTGGCCATTTGTTCGGCTAGAAGGATTTCCGAGTTACAAGCGTTATCGTGCCGGGAGCCCTTCTTATCCTTTTCGCGGGAGAAGGTGATTCTCCGCCCAGTGCCGTCCTTTTTACCAAAGGTGGTTTCCCCTTTTCATTTGAATCAGGCGGTTTGTTTGCCCGTTCTTGGCACGCTGCAGAGCGGCGGTTCGGATCGCAATCTTCATCTTTTGGATGTTCGGCGGGTCTTACGTCAATATTTACGGATTACTGAGTCCTTCCGTAAGTCGGATCGGTTGTTTGTACTGTTCGGCGGAGCACGCAAAGGGGAGGCAGCGGCGAAGGCTTCCATCGCTCGGTGGGTGAAGGAAGCGATTGCCTCCGCTTATTTGCTTTAGGGTCGAGTGGTTCCTGTCGGCTTACGGGCCCATTCCACAAGAGCGCAGGCGTGTTCCTGGGCGGAACACGGGTTGGTTCCGCCGGGTGACATTTGTAGAGCGGCGACATGGTCGTCGTTACATACTTTTAGCAAGCATTACAGACTTGACGTCGCGGCTGTAGCCGATGCTCGTTTTGGGTCGGCAGTTTTGTCTGCTGGCTGGAAAGGTCCCTCCCACTATTTACTGCTCTGGTACATCCCAGACGTAGAGGACTGCACTGGAGGAACGATAAGGAAATCATAATTACACTTACCTGGTAATTGTAGTTCCTTGAGTGACGACAGTGCAGTCCTCATTCCCGCCCGGAGATTTCTAGGAGGTTCCAGCCAGGGTACGGGACAGGAGACAGTTACAGGTGAGATCTGTTTTTCCTTTCTCTTGTTTTGAAGTATTCCCTTTCTCTATGGCAAGGCAAAGAGTATGAAAGCCTGCTCGGAGGGGGTGGTGGTTTAGGTGTTTAGTTATTTTGGGTTCACCTATTTGCGTTGCTTTGTAGTTGGCTACTTATTTGTTGCTCCTGTGAGTCTGCTTTGTTAATAGTTTCACACTGGGATGGAAGGCGGAGTACGGCAGGCTATATCCAGTGATGTCATCAGTTTTGACATACCAGTCTCCAAGCTGCAGGAGGAGATTGACAACCCAGACGTAGAGGACTGCACTGTCGTCACTCAAGGAACTACAATTACCAGGTAAGTGTAATTATGATTTTTTCTTCTGGGGCCTTAGACCTACAGATATATTTTTCCTCATGGAAAAACCCGCCTCCGTGTTTAAAAAGTGCACGAAGTGCAGCAGCACTATTTCTGTCATGGACACCCATGACTGGTGTCTAAAATGTTTAGGTCCTGACCACTCCATTGCGGATTGTGAGTCCTGTTCCGTGATGTCTAAGAGAGGGTTACAAAATCGGGCAGCCAAGCTCAGTACCCTGTTTCCCTCCGATGCAGCTTCTGTGGCATCGATGTCTTCCAGGGCTTCTTCATCCCATGGATCTCAGGTAACCAAACTTAAATCTGGCCGGTCCTCAAAGAGTTCATCTCCCTCTTAAGTATCGAGATGCCCCCGGGCTTACTCTTGAGGAATCCACACCGGCAAAATTACCCCGGCGGGAGGCTCCGGCTTCCAAAGCTCTATCTATGGGGTCACAGGTTGACATCAATGGCTCGGCCTCGACCGATCACCTGTTACAATGTTCTGGGGTACCGGCGGTTAACACCGGTACCGACATCCAGACATTGGTGGCATCGATGGATCAGAATATTCTGACCATGCAGCCTGCCATCACGGCATTCATACAAGCTGTGACGCCTACGGTACCGCAACAAACCCCGTTGTCGTACCGGTACCGATTCTGGTACCGGATCCGAAATCGGTTCCGATACCGGTACCGCTTGCATCGACATCAGCATCGACGGCAGCGGTACACTATCCAGTGATGCCCATCAGTACCGACTCGGTACCGATTACTCCCGATGTCGATACCTCCCGGTACGCGTATCGGGCTCTGCGAGAGCATCCAGACAGTCGATACTTCGATTCCTCTGAAGACTCTGATACATCAGAGGCCTCAATTGAAGCATCGGGGATCCTTCCTCAGGAACCCTCTTCTCCAAAAAGGAGAATGTCTTCTCCTGAAGACTTGTCTTTTCAGGACTTCATTAGGGAGGTGGCCAAAGGCCTGTCCATCTCAGTGACCTCTGAAACTGAACCTAGAGCCAAAAAATTAGATATCCTACAATATCCTAAGGCTCCTAAAGAGGCAGCCACCTTACCAACTATTGATCCTGACTCATAAAGCCTTCCACACTAGCATTCCCCAATACCTAACGGATCTCCTCTTCTTTCACTCTCCTAAACACACTCCCCGCTCTTTTCACCTCAACTGCCTCACCCTCCCTTCCCCTTCTCGCGCTCACCTACAGTCTATCCGCTCCTCTGCCTTTTTCTTTGCTGCTCCCGCCCTTTGGAATGCCCTTCCCCCCCTCCCTCCGTCTGGACCCTCAGTTTACTACTTTTAAACAACAGCTAAAAACGCATTTGTTTTCCCTAGCTTTCAACCTTCCCTCCCCTTTTGTGTGATTAATTCTCTTCCCTGCCTCCTGTTCTTTCCTAGGCTTACCTCCTGTCTACGTCTTGTCTTGTTCTCCTGATTCTTCTGCTGTCCTGTCAAATATTGTATATTTCTTTTCCTTTTCGCTGGCCTCGGCCTGCTTTTATTGAATTTTTAATTGTACACCGCTTTGGTTCTTGTGAAAGGCAGTTTTTATCAAATATAATAAACATAAACAATACATGAGATTCTTTATGATCACATGTTGGGCATATGGGAGACTCCTCTTTCCACCTCCCCTCATTCCCGAAGGTTGGACACCATGTATCGTGTTCCTCCTTGTCCTGGGTTTCATAAGACTCAGCTTCCTCACCACTCCATTGTGGTAGAGTCTGCTATGAAAAAGATCAAGAGTACAAAAAGGCACTCCTCTGCTCCTCCAGGAAGAGAATGCAGAACCCTAGATGCCTTTGGCAGGAAAATCTTCCAGGCCAGTATGCTTGTAGCCAGAATCAACTCCTATAGTCTCTATATGGGGATGTTTCTAAAAGAAGTTACAGATCATCTGCAAACCTTATCTCCTTTTATGTCAGAATATAAGAGAGAAGAATATATCGCCTGGCTTAAACAGGCACAGGATGTATCCAAGTTTTCCAACCGTGCAGCCTTTGACTCTTTTGAGGGTGCCAGTAGAGCCTCGGCTATTGCCATAGGTGCACGCAGAGTTGCTTGGTTGCAAGCCTCTGATTTGGAATCCTGGGTACAGGATGGTCTAGGTAACCTTCCCTGTACAGGGGAAAACCTCTTTGGCAAAGATTGGCAAGCAAAGGCCAACCAGATGGATGCTGAAAATTCTGCTTTAGCTAGACTTTCAAAGTCTACTACTGCTCCTTTTAAAAAGAGGTTGTTCAAAAAAGGATCTTTCCCAAAAAAAGGGAAATTTTCTTCTGGTTATGGTCAGACCTCTTCTCAAGGTCGTTTTGCTACAAAGAGACAGCAACAACCAAAACAGGCCAAGCCTCAGGCTGCGAGGACTGCTACGGCCCAACAGCCTCAGCCTCCTCAGGGCCTTTGACTTTCCACTAGAGAACTTAGCCTTTCTGGCTCTAGAACATCCAGAGCCTCTCACCATCCCAGGAAGGTTAGCTCACTTTGCTCCCAGATGGGAACAAATCACAGCAGAGCAATGGACCCTCTCCATAATACGAGATGGGTACAAGCTTCATTTCTTAAACCTTCCTCCTCACACCATGGTGAAACGGTTCAATTCTCCAACATCTCTCCTCAACCTTCTAGGTCAAGAGATTGCTACCCTTCTTGCCGAAGGGGCAATAGAAGAAGTACCCCTTCTTCAACAGGGCTCAGGGTTCTACTCCCCCTATTTTCTCATTCCAAAGAAAACGGGGGGCTACAGACCCATACTAGATCTCAGAGAATTAAACAAGTTTCTATGCAAGGAGAAATTCAAGATGACTTCTCTCAGAACTCTCCTTCCATACCTCCAGAGTCAGGACTGACTTTGTTCTCTAGATCTCAAGGATGCGTACACCCATGTTTTCATCCATCCAACACACAGAAGGTTACTTCGGTTCCTTTACCAAGGAAAGCACTACCAATACAAAGTGCTTCCTTTCGGTCTGGCCTCTGCTCCAAGAGTGTTCACAAAATGCATGGCAGTAGTAGCTGCATTTCTGCGCACTCTAGGAATATTCGTCTTCCCATATCTGGACGACTGGCTCATCCGAGCTCCATCCCAGTCAGAGGCCCAGACTTCCCTGGTCTGCACAAGGCGTGTTCTTCAGTATCTGGGACTGGTAATCAACATTCCAAAATCCCATCTCACCCCTACTCAGCCTCTAGAGTTCATAGGGGCCTTACTGGATGCCACAACTGCAAGGGCCTATCTTCCCCAGGCCCGTTGCCTGCGCTTGGTGCAGTTAGCCTCCCAGATTCAGTTAAAATCCCATTTAACTGCTCGAGAGATGTTACAACTCTTAGGCCACATGGCATCCACGGTGCATGTGGTTCCTTACGCTCGCCTTCACATGAGGGCAGTTCAGTGGACCCTATCCACCCAATGGACCCAGACATCAGGTTGCCTGTCAGACAAAATAGCAACCTCCAGTCGCCTCTTTTGGTCCCTCCACTGGTGGAAGTCCACTCAAAATCTGTTGCTGGGGTCCCCCTTTCAACAGGTGTTACCCCAAGCAGCCCTTACAATAGATGCCTCTCCAAAGGGTTGGGGAGCTCATCTACAAGATCTCTCGACCCAAGGCATCTGGTCTCCACAGGAGACATCTCTACATATCATCCTCTTAGAGCTCAGAGCAATCTTTCTGGCTCTCAGAGTCTTCCACACCCTGCTCAGCTACAAGACAGTCCTCATCCACACGGACAACCAGGTAGCCATGTTCTACGTGAACAAGCATCAAATCCATCTCATGGCAGTGTATCTTCCAGGGGTTCAAAACTCTTGGGCAGACAGACTCAGTCAAGTTCTGCTTCCACACGAATGGTCCCTCCATGGGGACCAGATAGCCAGGATTTTTCGGATTTGGGTTACCCCAGACATAGACCTGTTTGCAAGTCCGTGGAATGCCAAACTTCCACGGTTTTGTTCCAGGATTCCATGTCAGGGAGTTCAGGCCAGGGATGCCTTCCTCCTTCATTGGGGGCAAGACTTCCTCTATGCCTTTCCACCTATTCCCCTCATCCCCAAGACTCTGTTCAAGCTTCAGAGAGACAAGGGGTCTATGATCCTCATAGCACCACATTGGCCACGCCAAGTGTGGTACCCTCTACTGCTGCATCTCTCTCAAGCTCCCTCCCTGGACCTGGGGTCTGCTCCAGATCTCTTCTCCCAGGAGGAGGGAACCTTATGGCACCCAAATCCTCAGTCTCTTCATCTCAGGGCCTGGTTGCTGAAGGCCTAGACCTTCAGGATTTACACCTTTCTCAGCAAGTGAAGGATATCCTTCATGCTTCCAGAAAGCCTTCCACCAGACGTTCCTATGCTTTTAAATGGAAAAGGTTTTCCATTTGGTGTGCAGAGAAGGGTCTCAACCCTCTTGCAATACCTTTGAATTCTTTACTAGACTATTTGCTGCATTTATCCCATGCAGGCCTTAAAACAAATTCAATCAGAGTCCATTTGAGTGCTATTGCAGCATCCCTTAAGCCTCTCAATGGACAACCTATTTCCTCTCATCCTCTTATAGCAAGATTCATGAGAGGCCTTCTTTTGACTAAACCTCCCATTAGACCACCTCCAGTGGCATGGGACTTGAATCTGGTTCTTGGCCAGCTTATTAAGCCACCCTTAGCCACTACCTCCTTGAAATTCCTTTCCTGGAAGGTTATTTTTCTCATTGCAGTCACCTCAGCTCGCCGTATCAGTGAATTGCAAGCTTTAGTGGCTAATCCTCCTTATACAAGGTTCCATCATGACAAGGTAGTCCTCAGAACTAATCCACACTTTATGCCTAAAGTGGTCTCACCTTTTCATCTGAACCAGGAGGTGTATTTACCTGTCTTTTTTCCAGGACCTCATGCATCAAGTGCAGAGAGGAATCTTCAATCTCCAGGAATGAGTCTTCACATATGGGTACGTCGGTACCGATGGAGCCTGCGCGGGAACGCTCCCCAGCTTCCCAAAAAGGAAAGCTTTTGGGAGCATCCCACAGCGCCTGCGCGCTGCCTTCCCGCCTTTCCTAACCAACTCTCCTCAGTTCTTCTTTGCCGCGGAGCCAGCAGGTCGAGCCCTGTCACCGCTGAAGAAGTTCTTTATTTTATTTTATTTTATTTCTTTGGTCGCGTGTCTGCCTTCCCCGACTCCGGACCGGTACCGCCGGTCTTTTCTTTCTTTCTTTAAAAAAAAAAAAATATATATATTGATATTTTTCCTCACTTGGTGTATTTTTCTTCTTAAGGCCTCAGGGCCCACAAGAAAATTTCCCCCATGGAAAAACCAATCTCCGGGTTCAAAAAATGCACTAAGTGTAGCGGTACTATTTCTGTTAGATACCCATGAATGGTGTCTTAAATGTTTGGGTCCCGAACACTCCATTCCGGATTGTCCGTCCTGCTCCCTAATGTCTAAACGGGGGTTACAGAACCGAGCAGCTATGCTCCATGTGCTGTTTCCCGCTGAGGCACCGGCAGTAGCATCAACATCTTCCAGGTCTTCTTCTCCTGAAGGATCTCAGGTAACCAAACATAAACCTAGCAGGTCCTCGAAGGGTAGATCTCCCTCTAAGCATCGAGATGCCTCCGGGCTTGCCCTCGAGGATCCTGCACCAGCCAAACAACCCCGGCGGGAAGCTCCGGCTTCCAAAGCTCCTCCTATGGGGTTACAGGTTGACATTGATTGCACGGCCTCGACCGATCACCTGTTAGATTGCTCTGGGGTACCGGCACCTTCTCCTGGTACCGACTTCCAGGCTTTCATGGCGTCGATGGATCAGAATGTTCTGTCCATGCAGCAGGCTATACAGTCCTTCATTCAAGCTGCGACGCCGATGATACCGCAACGAGCTCCGTTGTCGGTATCGGCTCCGGTACCAGCACCAACGCCGATGCCGGTACCGACTGCATCGACATCGACCAGGATACCGACTACTGCGGTTCCTTGTCCAGGGCTACTTCTCGGTACCGATCCGGTACCGGGGACGCCCGATCTCGATACCGCTCGATACTCGTATCGAGCGTTAGAAGAGCACCCTGACAGGCGATACTTCGATTCCTCTGATGATTCTGATACATCAGATGAGTCTCCTGAAGTATCCATAGCCCTTCCTGAGGAGCCTTCTTCTCCAAAACGAAGAATGTCTCCTCCAGAGGACTTGTCCTTTCAAGACTTCATAAGAGAAGTAGCTAAAGGACTCTCTATTTCAGTAACCTCTGAATCAGAGCCTAGAGCAAAAAAATTAGATATTTTAGGATACTCTAAGGCTCCTAAAGAGGCAGTCACCTTACCAATTCATGAGATTCTTCATGAACACATGATTGATTTATGGGAGACTCCTCTCACTCTCTCTCCTCATTCTCGCAGGTTGGACACTATGTATCGTGTCCCTCCTTGTCCTGGGTTCCAGAAAACTCAGCTTCCTCACCATTCCATTGTGGTGCAGTCAGCTATGAAGAGGATAAAGAGTACAAAGAGACACTCTTCTGCTCCTCCAGGAAGAGAATGCAGGACCTTGGATGCTTTTGGTAGGAAAATCTTCCAGGCCAGTATGCTTATTGCCAGAATCAACTCATATAGCCTTTATATGGGTATGTTTCTGAAAGAAGTGGCAGAAAAGCTGCACACTTTCCTCCCTTTTATTCCAGAAGATAAAAGGGAAGAATTCGGCATGTGGCTTAAGCATACTCAAGACATCTCCAAGTTTTCAAACAGGGCAGCCTTTGACTCCTTTGAAGGTGCCAGTAGAGCCTCAGGCATTGCCATAGCTGCTCGCAGAATTGCTTGGCTCCAGGCTTCTGATTTAGAACCCTGGGTTCAAGATGGCTTAGGAAATCTGCCCTGTACAGGTGAAAATCTGTTTGGCAGAGAGTGGCAAATTAAAGCCACTCAAATGGATGCAGAGAATTCTGCTCTGGAGAGACTTTCAAGGTCTACCTCCATCCCTGCCAAGAAAAAGACTTTTAAAAAGTCTTTTTTCAAAAAGGGCAGGTTTCCTTCCACTTCTGGCCAACAATCTTCTACAGGTCGCTTTACCGCTAAGTGTCAGCAACCTAAGCAGGCCAGGCCTAAGTCTACAGGGGCTGCTGTAACCCAGCAGTCCCAACCCCCTCAGGGTTTTTGACTTGATGCTAGAGAACATAGCCTTTCTGGCTTTAACACAGCCAGAACCTCTCACCATTTCCAGGAAGGTTAGCTCATTTTGCTCCCAGATGGGAGCAAATCACATCAGAGCAGTGGACCCTCTCCATCATAAGAGAGGGCTACAAATTTCATTTCTCAGACCTTCCTCCCCACACCATGGTGAGACACTTCAATTCTCCCACATCTCTTCTCGACCTTTTAGGTCAGGAGATAACTACCCTTCTTGCCCAAGGGGCAATAGAAGAAGTTCCTCTTCTTCAACAAGGGTCAGGGTTCTACTCCCCCTATTTTCTCATTCCAAAGAAGACAGGGGGATACAGACCCATTCTAGATCTCAGAGAATTGAACAAATTTCTATGCAAGGAGAAGTTCAAGATGCTTTCTCTGGGCACTCTCCTTCCATACCTTCAAAGTCAGGATTGGCTTTGTTCTCTAGATCTCAAGGATGCGTACACACATGTTCTCATCCATCCATCTCACAGAAGATTCCTGCGTTTTCTTTTCCAAGGAAAACATTACCAATACAGAGTGCTTCCTTTCGGTCTGGCCTCTGCCCCAAGAGTGTTCACCAAATGCATGGCAGTAGTTGCTGCATTTCTACGCACTCTGGGAATATTTGTCTTCCCATACCTGGACGACTGGCTCATCCGAGCTCCATCTCAGTCAGAGGCCCAGATTTCCCTGGACCGCACAAGGCGCATTCTGCAGTATCTGGGACTGGTGGTAAACCTCCCAAAGTCCCAGCTCATCCCTACTCAGTCCCTGCAATTCATAGGGGCCTGGTTGGATACCACCACTGCAAGGGCCTACCTTCCTCAGGCCCGTTGCCAACGTCTAGTGCAGCTAGCCTCCCAGATTCAGTCAAAGAGCCACTTAACTGCCAGGGAGATGCTACAGCTGCTGGGCCACATGGCTTCCACAGTACATGTGGTACCCTATGCTCGCCTACACATGAGAGCAGCTCAATGTACTTTGTCCACCCAGTGGACTCAAGCTTCAGGAGCTCTCTCAGACCAAATAGCAACCTCCAATCTCTCTTTTGGTCTCTCCAATGGTGGATGTCCACTCAAAATCTGTTGCTGGGGTCCCCCTTCCAACAGTTGTTGCCCCAAGCAACCCTCACAACAGATGCCTCCCAGACAGGTTGGGGAGCTCATCTACAGGACCTCTCCACTCAAGGCACTTGGTCCCCTCAGGAGACCTCTCTTCATATCAACCACTTGGAGCTTCGAGCAGTTTTTCTAGCTCTCAAGGTCTTCCATACCCTCCTCAGCTACAAGACAGTCCTCATCCATACGGACAATCAAGTAGCTATGTTTTATATAAACAAGCAAGGAGGAACTGGCTCTCTGTCGATTTGCAACGAAGCTCTAAGATTGTGGGCCTTCGGCAGAGAGCATCAAATCCATCTCCTGGCAGTATATCTCCCAGGAATCCAAAACTCTTGGGCAGACAGACTCAGTCGAGTTCTGCTTCCACACGAATGGTCCCTGCACATGGATCAGGTACTCAGAATCTTTCAAGAATGGGGAACCCCGGACATAGACCTCTTTGTAAGTCCGTGGAATGTCAATCTTCCCTGGTTCTGTTCCAGAATTCCGTGTCAGGGGGTTCAGGCCAAGGATGCCTTCCTCCTTCATTGGGGTCAGGGCTTCCTGTATGCCTTTCCACCCATTCCCTTGATTCCCAAGACTCTGTTCAAACTCCAGAGGGATCAAGGAATCTATGATCCTCATAGTTCCACGCTGGCCACGCCAAGTGTGGTACCCTCTGCTTCTGCATCTCTCCCAAGCCCCCTCCCTGGACTTGGGAGCTGCTCCAGACCTTCTGTCTCAGGAGGAAGGGACTTTGTGGCACCCAAACCCCAAGTCCCTTCACCTCAGAGCTTGGTTACTGAAGGCCTAGACCTTCAAGACTTGAATCTTTCTCAGCAGGTGAAGGATATCCTCCATGCTTCCAGGAAACCTTCCACCAGGCATTCCTATGCTTTTAAGTGGAAAAGATTTTCCATTTGGTGTGCTGAAAAGGGTCTTGACCCTCTGGCACTACCTTTAACTTCTTTGTTAGACTATCTCCTGCATCTCTCCAATGCAGGACTTAAGACAAATTCAGTAAGAGTCCATTTGAGTGCTATTGCAGCATCCCTTAAGCCCATCAATGGACAACCTATCTCCTCTCATCCTCTTATCTCAAGATTCATGAGAGGCCTAACTTTAACTAAACCTCCCATTAGGCCTCTTCCGGTGGCATGGGACTTAAATTTGGTTCTTGGTCAGCTTATGAAGCCACCTTTTGAACCCTTAGCCACTACCTCCTTGAAACTTCTTTCCTGGAAGGTTATTTTCCTCATTGCAGTCACTTCTGCTCGCCGCATCAGTGAACTGCAGGCCTTAGTGGCTAATCCACCTTATACAAGGTTCCATCATGACAAGGTAGTCCTTAGGACAAATCCACACTTTATGCCTAAAGTGGTCTCACCTTTTCATCTTAATCAAGAGGTATATTTACCTCTCTTTTTTCCAGCTCCTCATGCATCCAGTGCAGAGAGGAATCTTCATACTCTCGATTGTAAAAGAGCTCTTGCTTTTTACTTACATAGGGCACAGCAGCATAGAAAGTCTTTCCAGCTTTTTGTTGCTTTTGATCCTTCTCACTTGGGACTTCCAGTCTCTAAGAGAACACTGTCCAATTGGATTGCTCAGTGTATTTCTTTTGCCTACCAGAGTAAGAACCTTTCTCTGGAGAGCCATGTCACAGCTCATAATGTGAGGGCCATGGCCACCTCTATGGCTCATCTAAATTCTGTGTCCATCGACCAGATCTGTCGAGCAGCCACCTGGGCCTCTGTTCATACCTTCACAGCCCATTACTGCTTGGACAAGGATTCCTGCCGGGATGCCTTGTTTGGTCAGGCTGTCCTCAGACACCTGTTCCATTCTTAAACAACTCCTGCCCTCCTTCCCTGGATGGATGCCTGAGATCCATAGGAGGACGCAGACCCCTTTCAAGGTTTCATATCCTTGGGGATCTCCCAGGCATCTCAGCTAGGGAGTCCCCATATGTGAAGACTCATTCCTGCTTGTTCCTGGAGATAGCACAGTTACTTACCTGTAACAGGTGATCTTTGGGAACAGCAGGAATAAGTCTTCACAACCCACCCACCTCCCCTAGGAGTTGTATCTCTTTTCTATCTTTCCTTTCCTCTCTCTCTATTGTCTCAGCTTTAAACTCGAACTGAGGAGAGTTGGCTAGGAAAGGCGGGAAGGCAGCGCGCAGGCGCTGTGGGATGCTCCCAAAAGCTTTCCTTTTTGGGAAGCTGGGGAGCGTTCCCGCGCAGGCTCCGTCGGTACCGACGTACCCATATGTGAAGACTTATCCTGCTGTTCCCAGAGATCACCTGTTACAGGTAAGTAACTGTGCTTACCCTGGATTGTAAAAGAGCACTTGCTTTCTACTTACAAAGGACATAGCAACATAGAAAGTCCTCTCAACTTTTTGTTGCTTTTGATCCTTCTCATTTAGGACTTCCAGTCTCTAAGAAAACTCTGTCCAATTGGATTGCTCAGTGTATTTCCTTTGCCTACCAGAGTAAGAACCTTTCTCTGGAGGGCCATGTCACAGCTCACAATGTGAGGACCATGGCAACCTCTATGGCTCATCTAAACTCTGTGTCCATCGACCAAATCTGTCAAGCGGCCACCTGGGCATCGGTTCATAACTTCACAGCCCATTACTGCTTGGACAAGGACTCCCGCCGGGATGCCTTGTTTGGTCAGGCTGTTCTCAAACACCTGTTCCATACCTAATCAACTCCTACCCTCCATCCCTGACTGGATGCCTGAGTTTCATGGGTGGAGGTGGAGCCCTTCCCAGGGACTCACAATCTGGGTGATCTCCCAGGCATCTCTAGCTGGGGAGTCCCCATATGTGAAGACTCATTCCTGCTTGTTCCTGGAGATAGCACAGTTACTTACCTGTAACAGGTGATCTCTGGGAACAGCAGGAATAAGTCTTCACAACCCACCCACCTCCTCTAGGGGTTGTATCTCTCTATCTATCTTTCCTTTCCTCTCTCTCTCTCTTTGTCTCAGCTTTAGAACTCGAACTGGAGAGAGGCGGTTGGGAAAGGCGGGAAGGCAGCGCGCAGGCGCTGTGGGATGCTCCCAAAATCTTTCCTTTTGGACGCTGGGGAGCGTTCCCGCGCAGGCTCCGTTGGTACCGACGATACCCATATGTGAAGACTTATTCCTGCTGTTCCCAGAGATCACCTGTTACAGGTAAGTAACTGTGCTTTATGGAGAGTGTGTTATTTTATTAATTTTTTTTCAAGGAGATTAAGTCTTACAGGGAAGTAATTGCTGGTGAGGAAGGTGAACCATAGGGGAGGAAGATCTGGTGTGCATGTCAGACGTGGCATTTTAGTTCAATGCTTCTGGCAAATATTGCCTCGTCAAAATTTCAATAGTTAGGGAAGAGTTTGCTTGCTATGATCTGCTCATATGGGCTAAAGCACGAGAACCTTAATTTAAAGCTACTTAGATATTTTCTCTCTTCTGTATTTTATATCCTTTTCCTAACCTAGCGCAGTCTTTAAAGCAACAGTCCTCAGTCAGGGGCTACAAACCACACCTAACTGAGAGCCTTACTTTAGCCACTAGGTGTCGCCATTTAGCAATGCTCGACACTCCCTCTCTCTGCCCTCTTCTGGGACTTTCAATACTATTGTCACAACATCAGCATTGACCCAGGGTCCAATGTATGGGCGTCTAGCATATTTCTGCAGCACAAAATCCTCTGCTACAGCTGAGAGGCCACCTTCCTTCTATCATTTAAGATTGATTATTCATGCTCCAGTCTTCATCCCTAAATTTTAAAAACTTAAAAGGCTTGAATCATTTTATCTGTGAGGACATAAAGGTCAAATGTTCCAGTTATAATGCCCTATACTTGTGATTGGGGGTGGGGGATGATGGTTTGGATTTGATTCAAATCAAGTCTATATAAATCACCAGTTGGGACAATTCTGCACTGATAAAAGTGAAACACTTACTGGAACATCTACCCTTTTTATTTTAACTGCATTTAAAATGATAGTTCCATAAAGTAATAAGTGAATAATCTAAACAAAAGCATTGGGGGGAGGATGACCTGCACGAAGGTGTGAGGGTGTACTGGGGGAAGAGAATCATGGAGCAATATAGCTCGGTACACTAGTGTGCCTTCAGATCTTAATCAGGTGTGCCATGGATCAAAGCTGCCGCCTGATGCTGAGCTCCACACTAACACACTTCGCAGTAACACGAGTCACCAGCGGTGGCCCCGTAAATGTGCAGAAGCTCCTGAGCATGTGTGTAGTCACACATGGTTTTCACAACAGGAGCCCATGTAAGGTGTGGCTAGCCAGGCCTTGTTTTGTGTATCACACAATGCTCCTAGCACAGCCATCTCGTTGACGTCCTTCCAGCCTTCGTGTGGCTGTAAGTGTTTCTGTAGCTTTTCTTCTTCCATATCTACATTGCCTGCTATATGGAGGTTGGCATGGCACACAAACTATTTGAAAATGTAGGTGCATTTTGGATTTGAAAAGGTTGAAAAACACTGTGAGGGAAAACCAGAGGCTTTGAGCCTTGCTGACGCTCTTGGGATTCACGCTCCATGGTCTCTTTCCCATGAGTTATGTCAGCAAAGCCATAGAGTCAACACGTAAAAGAAACAGGTTCGCATGCCTTAAATTAACAATCGACTTTGGGGAGGGGGAGAGCCAGGTGGGAAATGTTGCATCAGCATGGGAGATTATGTGAACTTCTGGAAGGACAAAAAGACCCGTTTATTCCTACAGTATTTTTTTACACACATTTCCATATAAATGTGCTCAGAGTAAGGTCTCTCCCCTGAGTGAGCCTGACCTCGGTTGATCTGAGAAGCTAAGCAGGGTTGGCTCTGGCTAGTACTTGGATGAGTGAGTACCTTGAAATGCCAGGTGCTGTAGACTTACTGTGTGGAAGGAAAGGCCTGGCTCCTTGCCAAGAAAACCCAGGGGTTGGGTCGCCAGGAGTAAGCACTGGCTCGACACACACTTCCACTTTTCAAGGTACCAAGATAGAGGCCACTACGTTAAGTGTAGCATTCCTAATTTTTTTTGCGCCGATCAGGCTAACCATTTAAACAAATTCTGAGCCGAGATCTTAGTAAAAAACTTAAAAATACTTTCTTACATTTTAGTTAGATTTCTTTTTTAAATTATTTGCCTTTCCAGACCCAAACTCAAAGCAAATCACCTTTCAGGTATAGTAGGTATTTCCCTTCCCCTGACTGCTTATGGTCTAAGTTTAAATAGGAGGATATTATCTTGCTCTAGTGTATTAGCTGAAATAGTCTTCTGGTTACTGTCTTAGTCCATTTGCATATAAGAAGTCAACACTACTACTACTACATTTGCATAGTGCGTCATGGTGTATAGATGTAAGACACTGTCCCCTGCTCATCAGAGCTTACCATTTAATCAAGATGAAAAACATCTCAAAACTGTGGACTGGAGTATGGTAAGATACACATGTAGTGGACAAGAGAATGAGGAGCCAAAAGCAGCCTCGAAGAGGTGGATCTTCAGCCTGGACTTGAATAGGGCCAGAGAAAGAGCCCGACGCACCAACTCAGGTAGTTTGTTCCAGGAATTTGTAGCAGCAAGGTGGAATGAACGAAGTCTGGAGTTGGCAGTGGCAGAGAAGGACACAGATAGAAGGGATCTGCCAGAGGAGTGGAGTTCCCGAGGAGGGGCGTAGAGTGAGATAAGAGAGGAAAGGTAGTCAGGAGAGTCAGAATGAATGCACTTGTAGGTAAATAGGAGATGTTTGAACTGGATGTGGAAATGACCGCCTGTGGGCAATACCTTTTTGTTGGAGATGTATGTAGTGAATCCAATAAAAAGATATTGCCTGCAGTCTGTTTGCCTGTATTTCTTGTACTGTATGTTTTATGTTTGTTTATGTTTATTAAATTTGATATACCGCTCAGGCCGAAGCATCAGAGCGGTTTACAATAATATATCATTTGAGGAAATATGAAAGGAATGCCATTTGTAAGATAGGACAGAGTAGAGGACAGAAACAGTCAAAAAGATAAGGCAAAGAGAAGAAAGGGAACAGCAGGTTACCATAATATATGCGTATGACAATCCAGACCACATCTTCAATGTTAACTTCAGGGCAAACGCCATGGTCCAACACCTAAGGGCCACACCAAAGGGCCCTCTGGCGAGGCCCTCAGGCGCAGGCCCGCAAGGCGCAGGCGCGCCCCTGAAGCGGAGGTTTAAGCCGTTCTTGCTGGCTTCTCATTGGCAGATTATAGGAGGAAGGAGGGGCTCCTGCTCACAGCTCCGGTGGTCAAACGCTGCTCTCCTGCGCGCCCCTGAAGCGGCGGTTTAAGCCGTTCTTGCTGGCTTATCATTGGCAGACTATAGGAGGAAGGAATGGGGGCCATCTCTGGAAGCCAATTTTCCCCAGGGAAAGTGTGAAGACCAGCTCTGTTCCTTATAGTAGCCTATTGCAGCTGTGTAATAACTTAATATGATACAGTGATGGGTTAGAAGCATACAATTAATGGTCAGAGGTCTCTGCACCCTCTAATCCATGATTGGTGCTAAGGTATGTCAGTGGGTGGGCTGTCGTACACTCCTATCCACCTTATACGCTATCTCATTGCTCCATTTGAAGAAAGGATGCTGGGCTAGGTGGACCTATGGTTTGACCCATTGTGACGAGTTTTTATGTTCCTAGCTTGTGACTGTCTAGCTGGAGACCCTTTCTCGTTAGAAAGAGCCAGTGACAGCTTGGGACAGAAAGCAAGCGCTGAAGTGTACCAAGTGTACAGGCAGGGTGACAAATGTGTTTAGAGGGAGAGGAAGGTCTGGTAAAGAAATGTTTTAGTTGTACAGTAATGTAACATCTATGAGTTCATTCACATACACAGGGCTGAACTAGATAACTCACAGGCCTATGCTATCCCCAGTCTCAAGCACTTACAGCTTATATGAAGAAAGTGAGCAATAATACATTAAAAAAAGAAATTGTTTCAATTTTTATAAATGATGCACACTTTATCCTAAAGTCCTGGGTAACTCCATGAGCTGATGCTAGCTATTAACTGCTTTTCAATATTTATATAATGTACATTTGCAGCTTTATTTACTTATTCATTCCATCTGGTTACAAGTCTCAGTTTAAAAAAAATATTCAAGTGTTTTACAAAAACTATAAATAAAACTACCCTCTCCTTCTTTCTTTTCAATCCACCCCTTCTGCCAAAACACGGTAATTGGCTACCTAAAATAAAATTACAAATGCTCAGTTTAATTTACTAGCTTAACATGAAACAGCATAATTAAAAATATTATTGCTCATTTGAAAAACTGGGTTTTCAACCATTTACCTGAATTTCCTGATGTCTGTTTGCAGACAAATATTCAGAGGTAGGGAGTTCCACAAATGGGAGGGGCATAACTCATGAAAGCCCTTGGCCAGGAAGATTGTAGTCACAGCTGTGATGGAAGAATGAAGTGACCTTTATGGCAGATAAACAACTAATAGTGGACAGTGTGAGCAGTCAGACGTAGAGTCTTGAATGTAATTTGATTTTCGATTGGTAATCTATGTAAATGTCTCAGGACAGGGGAGATATGATCAGATCATTTTTTGCATTGGTATTCTGTATCAGTTGGAGCTGATTTAGCTGTTTCTTTAGGAGACCCATGTACAGACTATTATCAAAGTATTGGTCAGTAGCGCTAAATCTTTTTGGAAAAAAGGATTAATTCATCTTGGTGGACGTAAGGCAGCAAAACAGGTATTTACTACTGAAGAGATTTGTTTCTCAGAATCTAGTATTGAGGCCAGCCAGATTCCTAAACTCTGAACAGTAGACCTAATCTTCAAGGGAATACCAGCAGTAGTTGGTTGGTGTCCGGCAATTCCCTTGACTGAGTAAAATATCCTATGCTTGTCGGTTAAGATTTAATGCGAAGAAGTGCAGTGTCATGCACTTGGATAGCAGAAATCCAAGGGAAATGTACGCGATAGGGGGTGAGAGGTTGGTGTGCATGGACCAGGAGAAGGACCCTGGTGTGATTATTTCTGCGGATCTCAAGGTGGCAAAACAGTGCGACAAGGCAGTGGCAAAAGCCAGGAGGATGTTGGGCTGCATACAAAGAGGAATTACCAGCAGAAAGGAAGAGGTACTGATGCCACTGGTGAGGCCTCACTTGGAATACTGTGTTCAGTTTTGGAGACCATATCTTGCAAAGGATATAAAAAGACTGGAAACTGTTCAGAAGAAGGTGACCAAAATGTTTTGGAGTCAGTGTCAGAAGCCTTATGAGAAGAGACTTGAAGACCTAAATATGTACACTCTGGAGGAGAGGAGGGATAGGGGAGATATGATTCAGACCTTTAAATACTTAAAGAGAAATAATGAACAAACAAACCTCTTCCAAAGACGGGGAAGCTGTAAAACTAGAGGGCATAACATGAAGCTGCAAGGGGGTAAATTGAAAGGCAATGTCAGGAAATACTTTTTCACTGAAAGGGTGGTGGATACTTAGAATGCCCTCCTGATGGAAGTGGTGGGGGAAAATACAGTGACAGAATTCAAAATGGCTTGGGACAGACACAGTGGATCCCTTTTACAGCAACAGGATAAACTCAATTAAACTTAACTATCTAATTTCTCAACAAACAGGGGTGTCATAAACTGAGCAGTGGGTTTACCCCTAAACAAAGACATGGGGAGGGATGGCATGCACGGAGCAGGAGGTGCAACGACTCTTGCCACCTTGCTGGGCAGTCTAGATGGACCATACTGGTCTTTATCTGCTGTCATTTATTATGTTGGATTAAGAGGGAGGAGTGGCACAGTGGTTGGGACAGGTTACTTCAGGCCGCAGGGCCTGGGGTTCAGTTCCAGCATGGGGACAAGCAACCTCAGGCCGGAGGAACTGGGGTCTCTAGTCCCATGGCCACTCCTTGTGGCCTTGGGCAAGCCACTTAACCCTCCATTGCCTCATGTACACTTAGATTGTGAACCCTTCGGGCACAAGGGAATAAAAAGTACCTGTTAGTATACATGTAAACCGCACTGAATCTAAAGAGCGCGGTATAAAAAAGAAATAAATAAATGTTACATTTAAACCACTGCATGAGAATTTCCAAACAATGAATAACATCTTTCAATTGTTGAGAGGATTTCTTATGTAAGGGAATTACAATCTGAATATCATCAGCGAATAGATGGCATCAATATTCAAATTTCTAAATGATCGGAATTACTGGACTTAAAAAGATACTAAATGGTGGCAAGAATATAGATTTCTGAGGTAGGCTGCAGCAGAAGTAACAAATTGGGAAAGCATGCTGAGCATGGTTCATGGAATTCTTTCCAATCCATGCGTGTATGCGTGCATGTGTGTGCATGCTTAAGTCTGCATCTACATTGCCTGTGTTTGTCTTGTCAGTGTGGTGTCCTGGTATGGGTATGAGTATGAAAGTGTATGCACTTGCGTGTATCTGTTTTGTATATTATTATTATTATTTTTTTGTTTTGTTTTGTTTGCGTGTGTATATCTATTTTTGTGGATTGTGTATGTCTGCGTGTGTCTGTATGAGGGTGCATGTAACATAACATAGTAAATGATGGCAGATAAAGACCAGTATGGTCCATCTAGTCTGCCCAGTGTTTGTATTTCACCGTGTATGTGCTTGTGTGTGTGTATATATGTATGTCTGTAGTATGTGTGTTCTGTGTGTGTCTGTGATCAGGAGAGTAGAGCAGCTGTTTGACAGGTACAATTGTGTACATATGTTGCTGTGAATCAGCGTTACTATGCTGCAGCTTTTGAAACTTTTTCCTAGAAAAAAATGCATTGAGGTATTATTTTGGGGGTCAGGGCTTCACTCCTCTTCCATCTCCTCTCACACACACAAACTACACTTGTACAGCATAGGAACTTCTCCTCTCTTTCTGTGATTAGAGCAGCACTCCAAGCTCTGCTTTACAGCCTTCCCTATTGGCTGGCTGCTACCCACAGTGTCTGCTGCTAGTTACATCAGAAGCAAGCAGGGCAGGTTCACTCACATTGGGGGGAGCGGGGGGTTGGACTGCAGGATTAGAGAACTGCAGATAGAGGTTTTGAACTCTGAAAAATGTCCAGACATGTTAGCCTTCCTTCTATCTTCCAGATATTAATGTACAAATCAATAGAATTGTGAAAGATGCCAGACAGTTGTCAATCCTAACTTCTCATGAACATGCCTATCTGACAGCTCCCCCCTAAACTTTGAACCCTATGCATGTTCCTAGCTTCTCAGTTCCTTAATCATAGCTAGAGAATTATTTGTAATTCCTCTATGTATGTTGTGTTTGTACCCCTGTTGCATGTTCTGTGTGTGCAGTGCACATGTTACATCTCTGGAGGCTATGGAGAAGGTATTGTTGGTAATAGTTTTAGGAGGAAGTTTTGTCAGAGGGGATAGTTTGCAGGATGGTGGGGCAGCTTCAGTGGGGAGTTTCTGGAGGTGGGGTATTTGCATGGGGAACCTTTGAGAGTGAGGCAGTCACAGGGGGATATTTTTGGTGGGTGGGGCAGTTTGCAGGTGGAGGGGCAGTTGTGAAGAAGGTTTGGGGGATGGGGCGTTTGCAGGGTGATAGGTGGGTTTTTTTGTGAAATAGAGCAATTTGTGGGGTGGTGGGGCATATACAGGGGCGTTTGGTGAGGTTGGGGAGCATTTTTGGGGGGAGTTGTGAGATGGTAGGGCAGTAGTGGGAGATGTATTTTAGAGGTGGGATAGTTTGAGTGATGGTAGGGCAGATGCAAGAGCATGTTTTTTTTTGTGGTGGGCAGTGTGCGGATTGATGGGGAAGTTGCGGCATCATAGTTTCTGGAGTTAGAAATATAGAAACATGACGGCAGAAAAAGACCACATAGTCTGCCCTTCCATATCGACCACTACAACAGTCCCCTTTTTTCCTTTAGAGAGCCTCTGTGTTTGTCCCATGTTAGCAGGCTGGTGGGATAGCTACAGGGATATTTCTAGTGTTGGGGTATTGTGGGTGGTTGGGCAGTTGAGGGTATTTTTTGAGGGGTGGGGTAGTTTGCAAGGTGGTGGGACTGTTGTGGGAGGTTGTTTGTTGGGGTGGGGCAGTGGTGGAGGGTATTGTTTTGTGGTGGCAGTACACAAACACATTTGGTGGGTTGGTAGGGCAGTTGCAAGGGGGTATTTCTTGGGGGTGAGGACAGAATATGGGGTGATGGGGCAGTTTGGGGGTTGAGAGAGTAAAGAACAGGAAGAGGGCGTTTGAAAGGAGCCCTAACTGCTATGTGCTAGTACATGTAATTTTCAGTGTTACAGATGCTGGAACCACCTGCCTTAGAAATACATTGGGGTAGGGTTGGGGGGGGGGGCTTATTTCTCTGGAATCGCCTGTCCGATTTGGTCTGTTTTTGAATTTGTATGTTTTTACTAGTTTTTCCCACATGCCAAGTTTCATTCCATTCCATTTTCTGAGAGTTATTTTGCCCTCAGACAGACAGATGTTTTCAACCCCTTTTATGTAATTCTTTTCAATTTATGTTGGGTTAGAAAGAATAAAAAAAGAAATTAATAGGCCCCCATTCCAAAAGAGTTGTGATCTCTCTATTTAAAAAAAAAAAAAAAAAAAAGAGGAAGACCAATAAATATCCTACCCTCTCACTCCAAATGAGTGAAGCCTTTGAAGGATTTCAGAGAGATCAATAGGATGAAAAGCAGAAGTAAGATCCAAAAGGATCAATATTATATCCTGACTTTCATCTGCTGCCACACGTATATTGTTCAGTATTGGTGGCAAAACAGTTTCAGTACCCTGATTCTCTCCAAACTCTGGTTGAAAAGGGTGGATAATTTCTTTCTTTTCACAGACCAGTAGTTGTAAATAGACTGCTTTTTCAATAAATAGATCCAAAAAGGGTGGATTTGAAACAAGCCTTTAAGTTTGAGGGGTATCTGAAACCTGATTGTTAGATTTCTTAAAATGAGGTTTGTTCATTGATTCTTTCAAAACAGAAGGGAATAATATCCGTGATATAAAAGTATTCTCCAGGACCAAGCAGGAAGTCAGTCCTCACTTATGGGTGACGTCGGCGCCGACGGAGCCCTCGCGGAGCAATTTTCCCCAGCTTTCAAAGAAAGCCTTTGGGAATTGCAGCGCGCATGCGCGGTCCTCTTCCCGCCCGAGGGTGCTATCTTAGCCAGTCTTCTTTTTTTCCGCGGAGCCCTACAGACGTCCCCGTCTTGTCCCCGCGAAAAAGTCGATATTTCTTCATTATTTTATTCTTTTTCCTTCGGTTCGACGCCGGTCTTTTTCCCGCCCGGACTCGCGACGCCGGTCACGAGTCCTCTTACTTTTTTCGGTTTTTCTGACTTTGTCAGCTTTCGTTTTCGATTTTTCCCTGGCAGCCCGGTCCTTTGACCTCGCAGGGGCCCTTTTTCCCCCGATGGCTGCCAGTGGGTTTAAGCGGTGTGGTCAGTGTGACCGAAATATGTCACTAACTGACACACACGACTTTTGCCTCCGCTGCCTGGGCCCGGATCATGAGGAACTGATCTGTGGGCCCTGCGGCAAAATGTCCTCAAAAGCGTTGAGAAGTCGGCGGCATCAGCGTGATAGAATCTTCGCTGACCCCAGCCGTACCCGGACCTCGTCGGAGGCCTCCGCGTCCAAAGGCTCCAGCTCGGACCGTCGCCGGAGTTCCTCCGACCGGGGTTCTCCCTCCGGGGACCATCGTCGGACGGTGAAACCCGCGAGGGCGGCGTCGGTGGACGCTCCTGGTTCCGCAAGGGCCAGGTCGCATAGCCCCGACAGCCGCCCCGGGTCCTTGGAGAAGGAACACCTCACGAAGCGACCTCGCCTGGAGTCGGAGATGCCTGCTCGGGTAAGTCCTGTGGTCCTTCTGGACTCGCCTCCGCGACAGCCGACGTCGGGCCCGACGCCGTCGGGGCCCGAGTCGGGGGCTGCTGGGTCACCTGAGCTCGGACTCAGGTTGACGGCCCTGGAGAGCAGACTGTCTGCCTTCATGGACCAGCAGCGGGCACTGCTCGCTGGCCTCGCTGGCGCCGCTGCCCCGACCACCGGGACGTCGACGTCCAAGTCGACCCCGGAGACCGAGCCGATCCTCGAGTCGATGAGAACTCGAGTCGATCCTCGGTCGAGGTCACCCTCGGCCTCCCGTTCGGGACCGAGGTCGCCGACGCCGACTCCCTCGGCGTCGGGGCGGCAGGCGCCGCGCCCTGCCCGGGCCGACCCCACCGAGTCCTCGTCGGAGTCGGTCTGGGAGTCTGAAGAGGAAGAGTCGCCTGATTCTTTCCGGACTCGGTGTGTCCCCTCGGACTCACCGGAGTCTGAGCCTCGGAAGCAGTCCCCCCCGGAGGATGCCCGGTTCTCGGACTTCGTTAGGGATATGGCCAAGGCTTTGGCCTTCCCTGCGGATCCCGAGGAGGAGCCTCGAGCCGAAGAGCTCGACGCCCTCCAGTATGACTCTCCCGCGAGGGAACACTTTACTGTACCGGTTCCTCCTATGCTGGAACGGCTACTCTTCCGCATGTGGGAGAGTCCGTCCTCCTCGCCGGTCCTGAGCAAGCGGGTCGATTCTATCTATCGAGTCCGCAAGAGCCCTGGCTTTCAAAAGGCACAGCTGCCACACCATTCCATGGTAGTGGAATCGGCCATGCATCGTCTTAAGAGCCAGAAGATGCACTCCTCGGTGCCTCCTGGCAGGGAGACCCGTAACCTGGATGGCCTTGGTAAGAAGTGTTTCCAGGGCTCTATGCTCGCATGTCGTGTCCAGACTTACCAGCTATACATGGGCATGTATCTCCGGGATCTGGCTAAAGAGCTAGCCGGATTCTCCGCTGGTTTGTCCGAGGAACCCTTGCAGAGGTTCCTGGCCTTGTCCACTGGCATTCGGGAATGCTCAAAGTTCATGTCCCGGGCAGCCTATGATGGCTTTGAAGCATCGGCTCGAGTGGCCGCAGCCGGCATCGGTGCCCGCCGACAGGCTTGGCTTCAGTCGTCAGACCTTGAGCCCTGGGTGCAGGACAAGTTGGTCGATGTCCCCTGCCGAGGCGAAAACCTCTTTGGCAAGCCCATGGCGGAAAAGGCTGCGCAAATTGAGACTGAGACTCTCACCAGGACCAGGCTTTCTAGGAAGACCTCCGCCCCTTCCCAGAAAAAGAAGGGCTCGGGGAAAAAGTCCTTTTACCCGAGGAAGGCGGCTGCCTACAAACAATACCCCCATTATCAGGCCCCTGCAGCTCCCCAACAGGGCCAGCAGGCCAAGGGACGGGGTAACGGGTCCCGTAGGCAGCAAGCCCCCAAGCCTGCACCACCAGCCCCTGCTCAGCAGGGTGGGGGTTTTTGACTCACAAAGCATAGCCTCTCCCCCCCCGCTGATTCCTCCCAGCACCGGAGGCCGGCTGGTCCACTTCGCCCACAGGTGGTCCAGCATCACCGCAGATGCCTGGGTGCTTCAAGTTGTGCGAGAAGGCTATCTTCTCCACTTCCACCAGGTCCCTCCCTCCTATTTTCCGGGAGAACCTCCACGACCCCCTCTGCACAGGGAATTACTCCTTCAGGAGTTAGCAGGTCTTCTGCAGGAAACAGGCGGTGGAACCGGTGCCACACCACCTGAGAGGTCAAGGCTTTTATTCCAGGTATTTTCTAATACCAAAGAGAACAGGGGGCCTCAGACCCATCCTGGACTTGCGCAACCTCAACAAGTTCCTTGTGCGGGAGAAGTTCAAAATGCTTACCCTTGGAATCCTTCTGCCCTACCTCCAGCAGGGAGATTGGCTATGCTCCTTGGATCTAAAGGATGCCTACACGCACATCCTCATCCACCCAAGCCACTGCCAATACCTAAGGTTTGTGGTGGCAGGAAATCATTACCAGTACAGAGTACTGCCCTTTGGCCTGTCCTCCGCACCGCGAGTCTTCACAAAATGTCTCGCGGTGGTGGCGGCCCATCTCCGGCTTCACGGCCTCTATGTCTTTCCATACCTCGACGACTGGCTCATCAGAGCGGCGTCAGCTCCGGAGGTCACCAGCGCCACGCACCGCACCGCACGGTGACTCTCCTGCAGTACTTGGGCTTTGTTATAAATTTCGCAAAGTCCACTTTGCTCCCCTCACAGGATCTCGAGTTCATCGGCGCAAGGCTACACACTCCTCAGGCACGAGCGTACCTACCGCTCGACAGGGCTCAACGGCTCATGGACCTAGCCGGCCGTTTTCGCAGCCAGCCTCTGGTCTCCGCCAGGCGCTTCCTGAGACTACTCGGTCATATGGCTTCCACCGTCCATGTGACCCCCAATGCCCGCCTGAATATGCGGCCTGCTCAATGGTGTCTCCGCCAGCAGTGGCGCCAAGCCACAGGCGGCCTAGCAGACCTAGTGCGCGTCTCCGAGCCGCTGATCTCGTCTCTCCGGTGGTGGCTTCGGCAGCCGAACCTGATATTCGGTATGCCTTTCCAGTCACCTCAGCCGACCCGGGTGCTGACTACGGATGCATCCCTCCTGGGCTGGGGAGCACATTGCCAAGGGGCATGTACTCAGGGCCTCTGGACCACGTGGGAGTCTGCTCAGCAGATCAACTTCCTGGAGCTCAGGGCGATCCGCCTGGCTCTCAAGGCCTTCTCCCACCTGACTTCCCACCAGTCCGTCCTTGTCCAGACGGACAATCAAGTTGCCATGTTCTACGTGAACAAGCAGGGGGGCACGGGCTCCTTCCTCCTCTGCCGGGAGGCACAGAAGCTCTGCTCTTGGGCCGTCAGTCACGGCATTCTCCTCAAGGCAGTTTATCTCCCGGGCCAAGAAAATTGCCTGGCGGACAAACTCAGCAGGATCCTCCAGCCGCACGAGTGGCATCTGGATCCCTTGGTAGTTCAGAAGCTCTTCCTAAAGTGGGGCCTCCCCACGGTGGATCTCTTTGCCAGTCCTCACAACCGGCAGCTTCCTCGCTTCTGCTCTCGTCAGCCACACCCCCTTCGGGTTGCGGCGGATGCTTTTCTAATTTCATGGTCGGGGAGCCTTCTGTACGCTTTCCCTCCCATCCCGCTAGTCTCTCGGACTCTTTTCAAGGTTCTCCGAGACAAGGCCTTCATGATCCTGGTGGCCCCTCGCTGGCCCAGACAGCCGTGGTTCCCGCTCCTGCTGCAATTAGCGGTGGAGGATCCATTCCCTCTGGGGGTACAACCGGATCTCCTCACTCAGGATCAGGGGTCTCTACTACACCCCAACCTCAGGTCTCTCAACCTCATGGCCTGGCTGCTGAGAGGGTAGTCCTTGCTCCCCTTCTCCTGCCGGCAGAGGTGGAGGAGGTCGTCTTGGCTTCGCGACGGCCTTCTACCCGCAAATGCTACGCCCTTAAATGGCATCGCTTTGCCGTCTGGTGTACCCGGCAGTCTCAGGATCCCTTCTGCTGCCCGGTGTCGGTGATCTTGCAGTACTTGCTACACCTCTCTAATCTGGGACTTAAGTCCAACTCCGTCAGAGTTCACCTCAGTGCTCTTTCGGCACATCATGTGCCGGTGGACGGTAGACCTCTCTCCAGCGACCCTCTCGTAGCGAGGTTTCTCCGAGGTCTCCTTCTACTTAAACCACCTCTGCGCCCGCCAGCGCCTGACTGGGACCTGAATGTGGTTTTGCAGCGGATCACCTGTCCGCCTTTTGAACCTATGGCTACCTGTTCTCTCCGTTTTCTGTCTTGGAAAACACTGTTCTTGATAGCCCTCACTTCCGCTAGACGCGTAAGTGAATTGCAGGCCCTCGTGTCTGATCCCCCTTACACTCGGTTCTACAAAAATAGGGTAGTCCTACGGACTCACCCGAAGTTTCTTCCAAAAGTGGTCTCCCCTTTTCACATCAATCAGGAGGTGGTACTTCCAACCTTCTTTCCCAGACCACACTCCAGCCGAGCTGAAACGGTCCTCCATACCCTGGACTGTAGAAGGGCTTTGAACTTCTACCTTGACCGTACGCGGGAGCACCGTAAAGCTGCTCAGCTTTTTGTGTCTTTTGACCCCAATAAATTGGGGCTCCCGGTCTCCAAGCGTACTCTGTCCATCTGGGTTGCGGACTGTATCTCTTGGGCTTATGGGGCAGCCGGACTCTCCTTAGAAAGTCGAGTCACGGCTCATTGCGTTCGGGCAAAGGCTACGTCAGTGGCTTACCTCCGCTCTGTTCCGCTGGCAGACATCTGCCGGGCCGCTACTTGGTCTTCGAGCCAGACTTTTGCGGTCCATTACTGTCTCGAGAGGGAGTCCCGCAGGGACAGTGCTTTCGGACAGGCAGTCCTCCGTAATCTCTTTGAGGTCTGAGCAACTCCTACCCTCCATCCCGGATGTGGGCTACCGGTGGGTGATAATTCAGCGAAGATTCTTTCCTTCTGTGCTGCTGAGCTAGAGGGAGCTCATTTTTGTGCTTAGGGTCTCCGGTAGCCTTGAGCTTGGGAGTCCCATAAGTGAGGACTGACTTCCTGCTTGGTCCTGGAGAAAGCGTAGTTACTCACCTGTAACAGGTGTTCTCCAGGAGCAGCAGGAATCAGTCCTCACTACCCTCCCTCCTCCCCTTGGAGTTGCAATCGTCTGCTTATGTTCTTGCAAATATTTTTATGCTGTCTTTTTTAGCTATGTCATCTGACTGGCTAAGATGGCACCCTCGGGCGGGAAGAGGACCGCGCATGCGCGCTGCAATTCCCAAAGGCTTTCTTTGAAAGCTGGGGAAAATTGCTCTGCGAGGGCTCCGTCGGCGCCGACGTCACCCATAAGTGAGGACTGATTCCTGCTGCTCCTGGAGAACACCTGTTACAGGTGAGTAACTACGCTTTCACCATGTTTGAAAGCCAGGGTATGCTAAAAGTTCTACAACCTCTCATCATCCTACAGGTAATGGATCCAATTCACCAAAAGAGGATTTAGGTATTAGCAACTTTTTTATGTCTTGATTATACCAAGACAGTGGACAGGATTCAAGAAGGCCTGAGGTATCAAAATACGTCTCTGATTAGAATCTAAAGATTCTATTTGCAAAGTGAAACTAGGGATCACCCTCATCTTCAGCATTACGAAGAAAGAACTCTAGCAACTTCTGATCAACTGAAATGCGATAAACACAGTGCAGATGTCCCCAGACCATCTCCTAAGGAGGACTAGGTTTCTTCAGTCTTAGAGATAAAATAGTCTCTAATTGAGGTGTAAGTTCACTTATTGCCCAGGCTCAGGGTTTAATTTCTGATAATCTCACAAACTCTGCAATAAACCTTTCGGTGGATTTAGAGAATGTTCAGTTACCAGAGAAATAAATTTGTTTGGCCAGATTTGATTCCCTATAAATCTTATGAGTTCTGCAATATAACCTATCTTCTTCTTATCTAGTTTTCCTCCATTTTCTTTCTAATTCATGTCTTAGTTGCTCAAATTGCCTCAATCCAAAATGGTACCATGGACAGTTAGAGCACCTGTCTGCTATTTTATTTTAAGTGCAGTTGTATCTAATGTTTCTGCCATCATAGTATTCCAAAATTCTACCAATTCTTCAAGTGATAAAGGACCCAAATCAATTAATTTAAATCAGCTGATCATACACAGGTAGCAATATTGTTTATTCCAATCTCGAGTTGTTCACTCTGTTAAGCTGTCCATCTTGTTTTTCCCGTAGCATCACTTGAATAAATACTAAATAATGGTCCAATCATATAACCAGTTTTACCTGGCTAGATCCCATCTCTCTTTTCACCTCTGGTAGAAGAGGAGCAACTATAGCAGTTCACAAAAATGATTTTCCATTGTTAGAAGAATGAAGCTTCTCCCCTCTTTCCCTTCCTCCTCCCCCCAACACAATATCATACAGAAAATTGAAGTCTCCCAGAACATGTAATAAGCCAAAACGAAAGGATGCTTTCAAAATAAATCAATTAATAATTGTCATGAATAAGAGGGACAGTTTGGGACCTTTATAAACCACTATACTATCTTCATATTTACTTCTGCATGATAGTAGCAACCCTTGGCATCCCAAAATTAAAAACATATCTATCATTTGCAAATCAAAGCTATCTTTATACAAAACGGCCCCATCCCTTTCTGTGTTATCAAGTAAAATCTGTATCCTGTTGGAGATGGTTCTTTGAGAGGGATGTAGTCCGCTTCTTCCACCTATGTCTCTCTTAAATATAAAATGTCCAAGAAATATTCCATTGCCAAATCTCTTAATTGTGATTTCTTCCCTAGTGAGCGGATATTTAAGAGATTCCATTTACATTCATCTTGAGGGATCTGAGGTTTAATACATTCAATTTTAACCTCTGTTAAAACTCTTAAAAAGATCTATTGGCTAGAAAAATTAGAGCTCTTCTTGCAATTGTAGGTCCTTAAATCCGGCCCCCAGGTATGATATCCTAGGGGTTGGAAGATCTGACCCGGGAATGGAACCCTGTTCCCTCCTCCTAGCAGTTCACTGTACTGTCACCGAGTCACTGGGCTGGTCGCCAGCAGAGATTTCTAAAGCGGGAGCAGGAGGGTCTCCTAATGCTGTTTACCAGCTCTGCACTTAATCAGTTACAGCCTGAATAAGCCGAAATCAGGAGTGACACTGCACTGTTGAATGGGGATCTGAAATTAAATTGGGGATCGGCAGCGGGTGTCAGAAATGATTAATGTGGAAAGCAGTCCTGGAAGTGCCACAAATATTGATGTTACAGAACAGCCCCGCAGCTTTGCAATGTTATTTTTAGACATGATCTGGGATGCTTAATTCAAATTATATTCCAGTTTTAACCCCTCTCGCTGCCACCTCCGATAAACACACTTGATGGTTTGAATTACAAGCTGCTACGTGGCTTGCACGGCTTTTAGTTCCAGCAATTAATTTTCAGACCTTTTATTGCTTCTGGGTGAGATAAATTTTATATACCTCAATACTGCTGCTGACTGTTATCACTCTCCCTGCACGGCCTTAAAGTGCAGTGGGCCTTTGCTTGGGCTCTGATTGGGTGCACGCAGACAGGGGCTCAGGTAGCCATGTATAGTGGCTTTTACTAGCCCAGTAGGCAAGCATTCAACCACAGTCACTTTCCTAACAGAGCAATCAACTGGCCCAGGGCTGTGGGACCTGGGGTTTCTTGCACGATGGGAGCTGGCATACCCTACGTTATGAATGCTTGATGCTAGTAAAGGGGAAAACTGAAGATGAAAAAGCCTGAAGTTTTAGAAATATTTGGGATAGTTCTGAAGGGCATAGGAAAAAGGTTGAGAGGATAGATAAGGATGTGGTGAGGGCAGGAGATGAGGGTTAGAGTTGGGTTGCATGTGGAAATTTATGTGCCACTGTGTCCAAAGTGGATGATTCTCAGTTGGGCAGATTAGATGGGCCAATTTATGGTCTCTGTCTGCTCCCATTTCCTGTGTTAATGAACCAAGAAGTTCATTCTGTGGTTTCAGTGTCTGGCAGATGTAGGGGGCACAGTAATACTTGGTTCCATAGGATGCCTCATAAGAACCTGCGGCGGGTGATTTTATAACAGGTCACCTATGTGTCTTTAGAAAATACTAGAACAAATCCACCAGAAAGAGTGCCTCGTCTGAAGCCGTGGACATTTTATATCTGCTGAAGAGGCATAAGTGTTAGCGGGTAAATTGTGACTTTACTCACTCTCCACCAAATATTCTCTTCTGCATAGTCTGTTCTAAAGTCAAATACAAGTAGACGTACTATTCAGCCATGCATATTTTTACACAGCAGGTTTTTAGATATATGAAAAAATCCTTTATAATATTGCTTCTCTTGTGTATAGTGCTGAGTTAGACAGGTCTGCTGAATGTAGGACCCTGTCTCTGACAGTGGTGATACTGGGTCACCAGGAAGTACCCAGCAGATCTCAGAGTAGACTTGTTCCTTCATTACTCTTGAGACAAGTGGTGGCTTTCCTAAGTCTACTAGGCAGATTGTTCATGCACGTTTCCTCTCAGACCATGATCTTCACTGTTTTTCAGTTTTGGGCTCCTTTGAGGAAAATTTTCAGTGTGTAGCAGGACCATCATAGGACTGTGGCTAGTGTCCCGGGCCTATCCAGTGCCGAGGCTGATTTAGAGCGACTTGTATAACTAAAATAAAATCTGCTTCCCCAAACTCTCTTCCTCACCTGTGTTCCTCCCTCTTCCCCCTCCACAAGCATTCTTCTAACCTCATCCCAGAGAGTCTCAAGCTTCACTTGTCACCTCCACTAGTTAGCCTCCATCCCTATCTCCTCCAGCCCAGCTCTTTCTCCTTGGTTTAATCCTCTCCCCGCCAACCTTCACTGGAGCAGTACTGCCGGTGTTTCTGCAGGAATAGCTGGTCTGTTTTCAGGCACCATGTAGCTCTCAGTGAGTTTGTGTCATGCAGTTTTCAAAATGTACTGTACTCAGTCTTGTAAGAACAGCAAGTTGAGTACAGGCACCATGCCGCTCAAACTCATTGAGAGCTATGCTATGCAAGAAAAAAACAGGACAGCTGTTCCAACTACAAGTCTCATGAGAAGGTGGGAGGGAAGAGAGGCACACTTAAAGGTTGATCAGGGTTTCCACTCGCCACGCCCCACCCCGCCCCGGACCCTTTAGTGAATATCCAAAGCAATTTAAATTCAGCTGTGCTGGATAACCTGACCACACCCTCTGGCAGCAAAATAATTGTTCTAATCTGTTTTAACGCTACTGGTTAGTTTCATACTATTTGATGGAGGAAATAATTTCTCTTTACCTGTCTCATGATTTTATAAGATTCCTATTAAATATCCTCTTCATCAACTCTTCTGCAAGTTAGAGTCCTAGCTTCTTTAGCCTTTCTCCAACAGGGAACAATCATTTCTCTTGCCATTCTCTCTACCCTTTCCAGTCCCTCTGTACCTTTTTTGCCCAAGTCTGCCAGTTCTGAGCACAGGCCTTTTATGCTGGCTACACTTCAGCACGCACCTGTGATAGGTCGCATATCTCCTCCTGAAAGGCCCCTTCATGATCCATCCCCATTGTGACTGTTTTTGCCTGGTTTTCTATATGCTCAATCTCTTGCATTCTTGGGCTGGAGTTTCCTGACGCTCGGCCACCCTGCCCTGCCATCTTATCTTGTTTGCACGGCATAGGGGTGGCCGCATATGCAAACTCTTTAAGGCCTGTTTTTTTTTTTTTTTGTTGTTGCCATCTCGGGTTCTCGGTGTGCTTCCCCACTAATGTATTCAGCCTGAAGAGGGGCAGGAGCTGGGTTTTTAGCTTTTATTTCTGCAGCGGACCAGCAGGAGTGAAGGCTCAGTCAGCCATCTTGCTCGGTGATGGCACTGGACGCCCCTCTGTATCTTTTTTTGAGGTAGGGTGACCACACAGTACTCGAGGACAGTTACACCATAGATCTGTACAGAGGCATTATGACAGTCTCCTCTTTATTCTCTATTCCTTTCCTAATAATTCCTGATATTCCATTTTCTTTATTTGACCGTCGCCACACATTGAGCTGGCATCATATACCTATAATTAGGATTATTTTTCACTATGTGCATGACTTTACAGTTATCCACTTTAGATGTCCAGTTCTCCCATTGGTCTGACCCAGTATGACATATCTTAAGTTCTTACGTCTCTGGTACCAGTGTCGGGCCTGGTGTTATTTTTGAAAATGACATTACATTGCTTACTCTTCAGTCCTCGGATACAAAGCCAGATTTGAATAATAGATTATGGATTATCAGTAGCAGCTTTGCAGTTTCATATTTGAGTTCATTTAGAACTTTGGGATGAACACCATCAGATGCCGGTGATAATGCTACTTTTTTATTTTACTGGCTTGCTCTATCATCTCTTCTAGATTCACAGTAGATTTCTGAGCACAGTCTGTTTCTCACCACGGTGGCAGATCTTGTTTTCTTGGCTCTTGACCTACTGATTTGGTTGGGAAGGTTTAATAGAGCCTTCTAGGTAGCTTTCAGATGCCTGTTAAATAGGAAAGGTACACTGTACCCACAAATGAATAGGTTTGTGGTGTCTGCATCCCTGAAGTTGGTTACCACTGGCTAGAGAACTTAAAGGTAGAGCTGATGTACTGCCACACCCTTGTGTTCAGCATAAAGAAGTATGTGTCAGTTTCCCCTACCATCTCTTTCTTACAATGGCAAAATTGATGCCAGCTTTGGGTCATCGCTATGGATCAGGAGTCAATATCTCACCAAGACCTATTTATTTACATAAAAACAATTTTTTGTTGGACTTTAATTTCACAACTTGTCCAGTGTTTGCTAGATGAATTTTAACAATCCTCCTTTATCGTCCCTCCAATCCAGTCCTGCACCTCTGGGTAGTGTACCTCTTCCAGAAGCTTGGAGACTGAGCATGTTGTCTTTTGATAACACCGCCCATCAGCCCCCAGTATGCTCAATCTCCAAGCAGCTGGAGGAGATAGTGAGCCAGGGTGCTGGACTCACTGAAGGGGCAAATAAGGAGCAGATTAGCTGGATTTCTTATTTTGATTTGGTTTAATTTGGTTAGTTTAGGGTTTAAAAAAATAAAAATCACCAAGATTTAAGGATCACTATTCTAAGGAAGGGGACTACTGAGGAGGACTCCCCCTCCCTTCCCCCCCCCCCCCGAGAGGCCCAGGGAGTGTTTGGAAGTCTTGATTGCATCCCGGGACTCTGGTGGCTCCCGAACCCATTATCGGGTGAGGAGCCACCACTCAGACACAGCACAAGAGCAGAGCGCATGTTCCCGGGCCCCCCTTTGCTGCTGAAGCCACCGGGCAGGCTGAGCAAGGATGAATTCGGCAGGATGCAATCAGCAGAGGTGTCACTCAGAGCCAGCACAAGTGAGGTAAACTCTATGGGGGACAGCACATTCACAGCCTGGGGCATTTCAGAAAGACCGGGAGTTGAAGCACAAGTTTTTTTTCTTCGACGGCAGTCTGGCCTGCAAGTTGAGGCATCGTGCTGCGTGGCCACTGCTTGCGCAGCTGTGCGGGAATGGCAGACGGCGCAGTTTCTTTCTTCTTCTTTTCCCTCTTCAGTTTCCCACCAAATTCCCCTAGTTTTCTGTCTCTCTATGTGGCAAGAGCCTTTATTGTTTAAGGATTATTGCTCAGGGTTAAAAAAATAAATAAAAGGGCGACAAATAAAGAGCAGTTCAGGTTCTTACTTTGGGCATATTTTCCTTTACTTGGCTGTTTTTCTCTATCAAGTTGCTGATCTAGGGAACTCTCCTTGTGCAGACAGTTAGGGGGTGACTCTCCCTGTGCAGGCAGGTAGTGAGGGGCCTGCTGAGAACAGATGTTGCACCCATGCCGGCCTGTCCACAGTGCCTTGTGTGTAGAACCTGGCTGGGAGCGGTGTCAGATGCGGGGGTTTGCTGCGGTTGTGCTCTGGAAGCCCCTTACATGGAACAAGCATAGCAGGACAAATCACGACAGAAGACAGCCCTCTCTCTGTCCAGGGAGGCTCAGGATGTGGGGGGAGTCCCTGCCTCCACCTCTAGAGGCGACATCCTGCTCTACGGCCATTCCCGGACCCTTCACATCTCAGAGTCTGGGGAAGGAGGGCTTCTGGGGATGTTTTCGCCAGAGTCTGTCCTGTTGCTCCACCAGGTCTTCTACTTGCTCCAGCAGGTATCAGCAGGTGATTCCTCGGCGTTGGAGTGAGGTACCAAATGGTGGAAGTCACGAAGGAGAGCAAGTCGGGAGTGGTGCCTTCAAAGAGGACTAAACCCTTGGAGGAGTGGCAGGAGCAGTCCCCCTTGTCTGAGGGGCCGGAAGCAGAGGACCTGGACACTGAGCCGGACTTGGAGGGCAGCAGACTTGAAGAGGGTGAGATCCTGGAACTGGAGGACCACGCTCACATTGTCCAGATGTTTTGCTGGGAAGAATTGCCTGTTCTCATTGTGGAATCCCCCAGAGCCCTTAATATGCCCATTGGCCTACCGACTGAGGATGTGTTGCTAGAGGACCCCTTGCTCTGAACGGTACGCAAAAGGTTTTCCTGATGCATAGGGTGGTCCGACAGATGATTCAGGATGAATGGGACCAGCTGGAGGCAAGTCTCAAGGGGGTGAAGACTATGATGCTCCTCTTTCCCCTGCTGGATTAGGATTGCAAGCTGTTTTGGTCCCGTAGGGTGGATGCGGCGGTGGCTGCAGTCACAAAGAAAATGACGATCCCCATTGAGGGTAGCGCGGTGCTGAAGGATGGCCAGGATAGGATGTTGGATACTTTATTGAAGCAGGCCTTTGATGTTAACACCCTATTACAGATTTCCATTTGTGGGACTTGGGTCGCTAGGGCCTGCCTGCGCTGGTTGCAACGGGCCCAACAGTTGGCAGACCAGGCGGCAGAGGCAGCCAAGCTGGAATCAGGCCTGGCCTACCTCACCGATATCCACTATAATCTCATTAGGAGGTCTCTCTAAGAGCATGGCGTCAATGGTGGCAGTTCACTGCTACCTTTGGCTATGAAACTGCGTGGCGGACATTTCCTCCAAGTCCCGCCTTAGCAAGCTCCCCTTTCAGGGAAAGCTCTTTTTGGGGAGGAGTTAGACAAGTTGATCAAGGACTTAGGGGAGTCCAAGGGTGGTGCCGCCTGCCCAAAGATAAGCAGAAACCGAACTGCAATCCGCCTGCGTCTCAGACAGCCTCGGGATTTCAGGCATTTTTGTTCATCATGACTTTCCCCCTTCCAGAAGGGAAGGTTTCCCACCAGAGGGCAGGGATTCCGAGGTTTCAGAGGGTTGGGCAGAGGTTTTGCTGCCACCTTGTCCTCTGGTTCCAAGAAAAACCAGTGAAGCAAGGGGGGCCTAGGTAGCGGTACAGCCTGTGGGGGGTCGGCTGAAGGAGTTTTACCCTGCCTAGGTCCAGATCACGTCCGACCAGTGGGTCCTGGAGGTCATCCGCAAGGGGTATGCCCTTGAGTCTGGTGACTGACTCCTTTGTTCAGTCCCCCTGTAAGACATGAAGTAAAGTGGCAGCAGTACGAGACACCTTGACACCCCTGCTGCAGCTCGGAGACCAATACAGCTGCAGTTGGTACTCCATTTACTTCGTGGTGCCCAAGAAGGACAGTTCCTTTTGCCCGATCCTAGATCTCAAGCGAGTGAACCGTTGCCTGTGGATTCTGCACTTCCACATGGAGACGTTGTGATCAGTTATAGTCGCTGTGAGAAGCGGAGAGTTTTTGACATCGCTCGATCTCATGGAGGTGTATCTGCATATTCCCATCTGACCAGAGCACCAGTTCCTCCGGTTTGCTGTGCCGATGGGACATTTTCAGTTCCAGGCATTGCTGTTTGGCCTGACAACAGCTCCTGGTACCTTCACCAAGGCTATGGTGCTGGTAGCGGCCTGGTGCATCTGTATCTCGACGACTGGCTAATCTGAGAAAAGTCCAGGGACGAGAGCGAACAGGTGATGTCACACGTAATAAAGTTTCTGGAAAGTCTCGCCTGGGTGGTCAGTGTGATCAAGAACCACTTGGTCCCGTCTCAGGAGCTGGATTACCTGGGAGCGCGCTTCGACACCTGGGTAGGAAGAGTCTTCCTGCCGGAGCAGCGAGCTCAGGGGCTACGGCTCTTAGTGCATCAGTTCCTGAGATGGCCTGAACCGACAGCCTGGCATTATCTGCAGGTCCTGGGAAACATGGCAGCCACTATAGAGCTGGTGCCATGGGCAAAGGTATACATGCGTCCACTGCAGAGGGCCTTGCTCTGTCATTGGTCGTATCAAACACATCCCCTGTCCCAAAAGCTCCCCTGTCCACGAAGGGCCAAGAGGGTGCTCAAATGGTGGCTTTGCCCAGGGAATCTTGAAGCGGGTATGCCCATTTTGCTCTGGGGTGCTGGGGCACACTGTGGGCCCATTGGTTGATCAACAGGCTGGAAATGCGGGTGGTAGCCTGGGCACTCCGGAGCTTTGAGCCCTGGCTGCAGGGGAAGGTGGTCAGGGTCTTTTCGGACAATGCAACCACCGTGGCCTACATCAACTGCCAGGGAGGCATGGGCACCAAGGCTCTGGAGGAAGAGGCAGAACTTCTGTTTGGCTGGGCGGAACTTCACCTCCAGGTGCTGTTGGCGGCACATGTGGCAGGAGTAGACAGCGTGATGGTGGACTACATAAGTTGGGTTCAAGTGGACCCCAGTGAGTGGATGCTCAACCAAGAGATGTTTGCACAGGTGGGGCGCTCCAATCATGGAGCTAATGGCAATGTTTGAGACCACCAAAGTGAGCCGGTTCTTCAGCAGAAGGGAAAGGATGTCAGAAGGCCTGAATGTCCTGGTGCAACAGTGGCCCACGGAAGGACTTCTCTGTGTGTTCCCTCTGTGGGCCCTCATAGGCCAGGTTCTGCAGTGGATCAAGGCTCGGGAGGATCTCCTGACGCAAGGACCGGTGCGCATACCCCAGATGGATCGGTTCTCGCTTATGGCTTGGCTCTTTAAAGGGCGTGTTTAAGTAAGAAGGGTTACTCGGGGCTGGTGATCTCAACCTTGCTGAAGGCGAGGAGGTGGTCTAACTCCCTAGCCTATATCTGGATATGGCGCATTTTTGAGGCCTGGTCTGCAGACCGGCAGGCTCAGGATTTCAGAACTACAAGCCTTATCGTGCCAGGAACCATTCCTTTCGTTCTCGAGGGAGAAGGTGGTCCTGCGGCCGGTACCTTCCTTTTTGCGTAAGGTGATGTCAGCATTTCATGTGCATCAACCTGTTTCCCTACTGGTGCTGGGGGACATGGGAGAAGACGTCGCCAACCCTCAGTTGCATCTGTTGGATGTTCGATGGGTCCTGCACCACTATTTGAAGAGGACAGCGGCCTTCCGGAATTCTGATTGTTTGTGCTGTTTGGGGGGGCCGTGCGGGGTGAGGTGGCTGCTAAGACCTCTATCTCCAGATGGATTTGGGAAGCAAGCGCATCGGTATACATCTTGAAGGGACAGCAGGTGCTGGCGGGTTTGCGTGCTCATTCCACGAGGGCTCAGGCGGCTTCATGGGCTGAGTATAGTTTGGTGCTGCCAGTAGAAATCTGTAGGGCAGCAACCTGGTCTTCGCTTCATACCTTTGCTAAGCATTATTGCTTGGATGTCCAGGCGGCAAGGGATGCCTGTTTTGGATTGGCGGTGCTCAAGGCTGGTTTTGTAGGTCCCTCCCGTTAGTTTAACTGCTCTGTTACATTTGTACCCAGAGGTGTGGGACTGGACTGGAGGGATGATAAGGAAAGTGAAATTAGACTTACCTGCTAATTGTTATTCTTTGAGGAACTCCAGTCCAGTCCCAGATTCCACCTGAATTCTGGTGTTGGTAATTTGACCAGTTTCTGCAGCCGGTTTCCTGGGAGATGGATAAAGTGGACCAGAGATGCTGGCAGTGGTGGGACCAGCAGCGTTGCGGGTCAGACCAGGAGAGTTATCAGTCTTGTGCTCAAGGCTCGACGTCGTCATCCAGGGATTCCTCAGGTAAGCCTCCTCACTCTGGTGGGAAAAGGGGAGTGGTTCCTCCTCTGGTGCAGGGGGGCGTCAGGTTATGGAAGTGTAGAGTTGTTTATACCTGTTTAACTACTTATTTTGACTACCTGTTTGTTGTTCCTGTGAGTCTGCTTTGTCAATACATTACTGGGGGCTGGTGGGTGGTGCCAGCTACATTAGTACTGGTGTCATCAAAAGATGACATGCTCAGTCTTCAAGCTGCTGAAAGAGGTGCACTACCCATGGGTGTGGAACTGGACTGGAGTTCCTCAAGGAACAACAATTAGCAGGTAAGTCTAATTTCACTTTTTAATCTTCTTATTATGCAATTGTTAAACTTAAATCAAACGTCCATTAGAAATTTTTATCTTCCTTCATTCTTTGCTTACACAATAGTGATTCTATAAAGTTCCCAACACAATATTGCGTTTTGAACTCCACACACAACCAATTCTGCCTCTGGGGAATAGCATATATTGCAGTACTTATCTCAGAGATCCTCCTCAGATATAATCGGGTGCCAAGCTTCTTTATATCACCATATTTAAAATTTATTTCGGCGGCAGTCATAGTCTTTCTGTTATATAGCTTCTCTTTTAAAATGGCCGTTGCACTATGTTATTTGTTTTGTGTAGGTAAATAGGCCTTGGTGAGATATTGATTGTAAAACTTTAGACCTATTGGGTTGTTTGTTAGTAATGGGTCAGGAGTCTGCATCGATTCGGCAGTACAGAACAGCTCTACAACTGGGATAAAACTAAAATTTTAAGACGTTTATATAATATGGTAAATATGCAATCCAGCGAATGTGCAGGCATTTTGTTTGAGTGAAGTCCTGTTGAACACGTATTGTGGTACATTTGGCTAGATCCCCTTTTGAAACTGTATTTCAGTAATATACTTTATTGCCAAACACACCTGTAGTGAGTAACTAGTTGCCAGTGAACAGCGGGAGTGAGGTGGAATATTTAATGCATGGTAATAGGTTTAAGGGAGATGTGGTACTGCCCACCTCTAGTAAACAAAATAACTCTAGCCGTGGCTGCTAGGCTGTTCTCTTAAAATACTACCTAAAGCAGCAGACACTTATCATGATTGAATAGCATTGAGCCCTGCCACAGGCTTGATTGACGACTTTTAAAAAGGTTCTTGATTCTGTCACTGGGGAGACTGACAGCCTCCCTCTTTTCCCTTGTCTGAGTATTCCAATGAAAAGATTTCAAGTGTTTTGCGTGTCAGAGAAAAGTAGGACCAGCTGTCCCAAAACATTGGAAGCGTTCAGTTCCCCTCCTCCTTCCCCCTCTTAGAAAACAATCCTTCCCAGCCTGGTTAGTTGTGATTTTGGCTATCGGAACTGTTGGAAGTCTAAAGCGAAGAGGTTTTCTGATGTTGCTGTGTTACTAATGAATGAGAGAAGTTCCCCTTTGTTCATCTTGGGTGCCCTTATTCCAGGAAATGTGAGATTTGGTTTGAGGGTGGAAGTTGGGGGTGGAAAATCCTTATGAACTGGGAAGATTAGAGCCCGGAACTCATAATTGACCAATTAGAAGCCATCTGTGGATGGTGTCCTTTGAAATGATTGTTGCATCTGACAGTGCCCTGGTCGACTTTCTACAGCCCTGATGCTATTTTAATTAAGTTTCTGCACTTAACTCTGATTGCCCTGAAAGGGTTTTCTGCTCCCACTGAATGGACTGAGCCAACCACTTTCCAGTTATATAACAAAAAAAAAAATTGTGTGAATCTATTTTTACATTGTTTGTTAGTCCTACAAATGAGTGATCTATTGTGGCCGGCAGAGTTTTGAAGACTGATGTTTTAATGTTTAGTGAGACTAAATCTATCCCTCCAGGCTTTGGTTTTACTTTCTAAGCTAGCTGTTTCTTCAGCCAAAGATCAGAGGGTGTTGTCCATTTGCCCCAATGTCTGCCCATGGTATTAAAGGTTAAGCACATCAGGAAGATGAGTTCAGAAGTTATCACAGTTTTTATTTGGTTCTGATTTAAATAATCTCTTTCAAATGCACTGCACAGTATATATGTGTATAATATATTAAGATTATAATGTGTAACCTATTTCTGGGATGACTCTGTTGCATATTAGTTTGAATGCTGAGCTGTGGAGTCTGGTGCTCTGGGTTCTGTTTCTCACCCCCCCTTTTCACCATTGTGATCTGGATTTGATGAGGTCACATATGGCAGTACAAGTAATCCACCCCCAAACACAATGAATCCCTGTTCTGAAGAGCTTACCCTCTATGTGGACACCTGAGCTAATAGAAGATAGAGTGCCTTGCTAAAGATCAAAGAGAATGTCTGTAGTAGAGACTTGGATTTGAAATTGGATCTTCAGATTATCCATGGACAAGCAGGAATGAGCCCTCATGTATGGGTGACATCCCTGATAGAGCCCCACATGGTAAACACTCCTCAGCTTCTATTGTAAACTTTTGGGAGGCTTTATTGCACCTGCACACCTCCTTTCCGCTTGCTGCCATGTGCCATCTTAAATCACTCTTTTGGTTTTTTTCTGTGGAACCCCATGGACACGTTTCAGACACCTCTGTTGGTAAATTTCATTTTTTCCTTAACAAGGTTTTTCGCCCAATCACCTTGCCATTGCAGTTCTGTCCTCCCTTTTGCATTTTGGTCCTTTGGTCGTTGTTTTATTCTTGCTGCAACACTTTGGCCCTCCTGGTGCGTTTGCTCTGGTGGGCCTCAGCCTCATCATTGAGCCATTTGACTTTGCCACGGCTATTCCAAATAGTCCCTCCAGTCCAGTCCAGACAAGTGGGTTATGATCACCAAACAGCAGGTGGAGACTGAGAAACACAAGCTCAAAGTCTGGTATAAGTAGCCTTTGCCATCTGACCAAAGCCAGTATGAAACTCACCAAGCAGAGACAAAACAGAGCCCTAAGACTCCCATGTTCCGCCAGATACTTCCTTCTCCGTAAAGGAACAAGAACAAGCAACAATAGCTGCCTAACAAAAAGGTAACCCCTCTTTCCTTATCATTCCTCCAGTCCATTCGTGCACTAATGGTTAGTGCACCTCTTCCAGCAGCTTGGAAACTGAGCATGTCATCTTTTTGATGACACCGGGGTATTTATACCACTGGCACCTCCCACCAGCCCCAGTAAGCTCAGTCTCCATGCAGCTGGAGAAGGTGGTGAGCCAGGGTGCTGACTCACTGAAGAAACAACTAAGGAGAGTAGTTAGGATTTTTGTCCTCTAAGTTCATTTACTTTCCATTACTTGGCTTATTTTTCTTTCTTAGCCTAGACTATTGCTTCAAAAAACAAAACAAAACCAGAAAGAACCCCCTCCTCCCCTCTTCCCCCCCGGGTCCTAAGGAGGGGGCCTAGAGCGGAGGAGAACTGCCTGGGTCTCAAGCAGCTCCCAAACCCGTTACCAGGTGAAAAGTCCACTGCAAGAGAGGGGGCCTGCAAACAGCTTTCCCAGCCCTGCCTCTTTGTTGAAGCTATGGGCTGGGGCTGAGCGCATGGTGGCTGGAAATTCTTGAGTGCCTGAGCAGGAGTGGATTCCCTCGGCGATCCAGGGAAAGATCGAGCGCATTGGTCTCATACAGGCTATTGGGGCTCCCAACAGCAGGCAGTTCAGCAGAGGGGAGTTCAGGACCCACAGATTTGGTTGGGTGAGAGAGCGTGTGCACGGCAGGCAGCTGAGTGATTTTCGGGGCTTCTGTTCGCGGCATGGGAAAAAGCTCGCCATTTCTCCCAGCAGCTTGAAAGCCTCAGTTTTGCTTTTCCCTAAGCGTTTCTCCTCCGTGCCGCAGTTCTCGTTAGTGGCAGTTGACAGGGCTTGCCTCCAAAGTCCATTGTAAGCAAAAATAAAAAAGGGAGGTGGAAAATGAAAAGAAAGACTGCTTGTTCTTTTATTTCCTGTAGCTTAGTTTCTTTGTTTTTCCTGTAGGTTAGTTCCTGTTTGGCTGGAGTTAAAAAAAAATAATAAAAAGACTGTTCAACTTAGCACGATGTTGACCAGGCTGTAATGCCTTGTGCGCAGAACCGGCGTGGGACGGTCTCTGACTCAGGTATTTGCTGCGGATGCGCTAATGAGGCCTCCTTGGTGGAGTGGGCCTTGCAGGCAAGTGGGAGTCTGGAGAGGAGCTCCTACCGGTCTCAGGAGGCTCATGACACAACAGAGGCGGAGGTTGGGGGAGTGGGGGCTGTGGCTACACTGCTTTAGCTGGAAACCTGCCCTCAGCAACCCCCCAGACCCTCCACATCTCGAGACATAAGGGATGGATGAGCTCTGGGAGGGTTTTCATCAGAGTTCATCCTACTCCTACATAAGGCCTTCTGCCTGTGCCAGCAATAGTCAGGGGCTTACGCGCTAGCGCAGGAGCAAGGCACTAAGAGGGCCGGCCTGAAGGATACTGGACTGGCCACAGGGATGTCCAAGGGGGCCAAATTCTTGGAGGATTGGGGAGACCAGTCTCCACTGTTGGAAGGCCCGGATGGGGTAGACCTGGATGCAGAATTGAATGTGAATGATGAGGAGCTTAAAGAAGGAGAAATTCCAGAGCAGGAAGAGCAGGCCCCGATTGTTTGGGTGTTCCGCCGGGAGGAGTTGCTGGCGCTCATCGTTGAGTCCTTAAAGGCACTTAATATGCCCACAGGTCTTCCGTCAGATGACGAGGTGTTGGAGGACCCTATGCTTCAGGCAGTTCCGAAGATGCAGACAGTTTTCCCAATCCATAGAGTGGTCAAGCAGATGATTCAAGATGAGTGGCATCTACTGGAGGCTGGGTTATGGGGAGTGTGGACCATGATGCGCCTGTACCCATTACCAGAGCAAGAAAGAGAATTGCTCCGGTCTCCAAAGGTGAATCCTGCGGGGTCAGCAGTAACCAAGAAGACAACGATCCCAGTTGAAGGTAGCATGGTGCTCAAGGATGCCCAGGATAGAAAGATGGACCCCTTGCTAAAGCAGGCCTTTGATATTAATGCCCTCGTGCTGCAGGCTTCCGTTTGTGGGGCCTGGGTGGCGAGGGCTTGCCTCCGTTGGTCACAACGGATTCAGCAGCTGAGCGATCCAGAATCAGGTTCGGTGGAGGAGGCTGCAAAGTTGGAATTGAGAGTGGCTTACCTCAAAGACACTCACTATGTTGTTATCAGGAGTCTGTCTGAGCATGGCCTCTCTGGTGGCGGTGCGCCGCTACCTCTGGCTACAAAACTGGGCGGTGGACTTCCTCCAAGGCCTGGCTCAGCAAGCTCCCTTTCAAGGGAAAGCTTCTGTTCGGAGAAAAGTTAGACAAGTTGGTGAAGGACTTGGGGGGAATCCAAGGATGGACATCTTCCTGAGGATAAGCAGAAGCAGAGCTGTAACGCCCCTCCAGCATGGACCCAGTCACAAAAATTTAGGAGGTTTGGGATGACCCGCTTTGCACCCTATTACAGGGGACGTTTCCCCTCGAGGGGTCAGGGGTTTTGAAGTTTTTGAGGCGTGGGAAGGGGATTCAGCACTTACTTGTCCTCGGGACCTAAGAAAGGACAGTGAAGCGAGGGGGGCCCAGGTGGAGGTACAGCCCATGGGAGGTCGTCTGCGGGAGTTTTACTCTGCCTGGGTCCAGATCACGTCCGAGTAATGGGTCCTGGAGGTCATCTTTGATGGCTGTGCCCTCGATCTGGCGCAGCCAGTACACCCATCCTTTGTTCAGTCCCCATGCAAGACCCAAAGCAAGGCCGTGGCAGTAAGGGACACCTTGACTCGGCTCCTGCAGTTGGGGGCTGTGGTGCCGGTCCCCAAAGGCCAATGTGGAGGCAGTCGTTACTCCATTTACTTCATGGTGCCAAAAAAAGAAGGGGTCCTTCCGGCCAATCCTCGATCTCAGGCAAGTGAATCGCTGTCTACGGGTGCCTTGTTTTCACATGGAAACATTGCGCTCTGTTATAGTAGCAGTATGAAGCAGGGAGTACTTAATGTCCCTCGATCTCACAGACGCATATTTACATATTCCCATTAGGCCAGAACACCAGCAGTTCCTCCAATTCACGGTGCCGATAGGACACTTCCAGTTTCGAGCCTTGCTGTTCAGAGTAGCGACAGCCCTCCGTACTTTCACCAAGGTCATGGTGTGGTTGTGGCAGCACTCCACAAGAGGTTAGTGCTGGTATACCCATATCTTGACGACTGGTTGATTCGGGCAGAGTCCAAAGAAGAGAGTGAATGGGCAACTGCAAGGGTGGTGGAGTTCTTGCAGAGTCTTAGTTGGGTGATCATCCTGGCCAAAAGCCGTTTGGTGCTGTCCCAGGAGATTGGGTACCAAGGAGCGCACTAAACACTCAACACGGAGAAGGTTTTCTTGCCAGAGCATCGGGCGCAGGCTCTGCGACAGCTGTTGCGCAGGTTCCTGGGCATGGCGGAATCGTCGGCTTGGCACTATCTTCAGGTGCTCAGGACCATGGCAACAACTCTCGATCTGGTTCCGTGGGCAAGGATGTACATGAGACCCTTACAAAGGGGCTGCTCCGCTGTTGGTCCCACCAGAGACATCCATTGTCGAAGAGGCTCCCCTGCCCACTGGCAAACAAGAGAACGCTCAGGTGGTGGCTGTGCCCAGGGAACCTAGTGGGGGGCATGCCCCTTGAGTCTCCTCATTGGATCCCACTGACGACAGATGCCACCCTGTCAGGCTGGGGAGCCCATTGCAAAGGACACATTATCCAAGGGCGCTGGAGTCCACAGGGAGCCTTGTTGTCTATCAACAGATTGGAGATGAGGGCAGTAGCCCTGGTGCTCTGGCGTTTCGAGCAGTGGTTGAAGGGGAAAGTGGTCCGGGTCTTCTCGGATAATGCAACCACAGTAGTCTACATCAACCTCCAAGGAGGCACGGGAAGCACCTCCTTGGAAGAAGAGGCAGAAGGACTGCTGGAGTGGGCAGAGAGCCATCTCCAGGCACTGTCGGTGGCGCATGTAGCAGGCATCGATAATGGGAAGGCAGATTACCTGAGCCAGGTGCAGGTGGATCCTGGTGAGTGGGTGCTCTGCCAGGAGGTGTTCTCACAGCTAGTTCACAGATGAGGCACTCTGGTTATGGATTTCATGGTGAATTGGGCCTTGGTTAAGGCGAGCTGTCTTTTCAGCAGAAGAGGATGTCAGAGGGCCTGGATGCCCTGGTACAAAGGTGGTCCGCAGAGGGGCTACTGTATGTGTTTCCCCTTTGGGTGCTCATAGGCAGGGTCGTTCAGAGGATTGAGGCACACCAGGGGTTGGTCATCCTGATTGCTCTGGATTGGCTGAGATGCCCGTGGTATGCTGATCTGGTGTGGCTCCTGGTGGACCGGCTGTGGCGACTCGCAACACAAGAGGATCTCTTAACTCAGGGTCTGGTATGGATGCCTCAGGTGGATCAATTCTCGCTTACAGCACGGCTTTTGAAAGGGCGATGTTGAGAAAAAGAGGTTACTCAGGTCCGGTATTCTCAACATTGCTGAAGGCTCAGAAGAGGTCTACCTGCCTCTCTTACATTCAGATATGGCGCATCTTTGAGGAGTGGTGCAGTGGTTATCAGTGCTGACCTTCTGCTGCAACCGTATCGGACATTCTGGCCTTTTTGCAGGTGAACTTCATAAAGGGTTTAGCCGCCAGTTCTTTGCGGGTACAACTTGCAGTGATTTCCTGTTATCGAGATAGTCTTTGGACTCTATCGTTGGATACTCACCCGGGCGTGGTACAATTCCTCAAAGCAGTGGGGCACCTCCGGCTGCCGCGGAGGTCAGTGGTCTTGCCCTGGGATCTTAATTTGGTTCTAGCGGCCCTTACGAGGGAGCCCTTTGAGTCGTTGGGACGGGCTTCTCTGAAGGATTTGACCCTCAAGACAGTGTTCCTCGTGGCGATCTACTCAGCGTGAAGAATTTCGGAGCTTCAAGCCCTATCTTGCCAGGAACCCTTTCTTTCCTTCTCAAAAGAGAAGGTTGACCTCCGGCCAGTACCTTCCTTCTTACCCAAGGTGGTCCCAGTTTTTCATGTGAACCAAGCTGTCTCCCTTCCGGCATTGGTGAGTGGGGAGGGAGGGGATCACGGACGCATGTTTGTGCTTTTTGGATGTTCGTAGGGTTCTGCGTCATTATTTGAGGAGGACAGAAGCATTCCGCAGATCAGATCGTTTGTTTGTGCTGTTTGGGCCGTGCAAAGGAGAGGTGGCAGCTAAGGCCTCCATCTCCAGATGGATCAGAGAAGCAATTGCTTGAGACTGCGTGTTGAAGGGCAAGACAGTGCTGGCAGGATTGCGGGCACACTCCACGCAAGTCCCACTGGTGGAGATTTATACTGTTGCAACATGGTCCTTCCTGCATATTTTTGCGAAGCATTATTGCCTGGATGTCCAGGCGCCGGGAGATGCCTGTTTCAGTAGAGTGGTCCTTTGGGCTGGTATTGCTGGTCCTTCCCGTTGATTGAACTGTTCTGTTATATCCCAGAAGTGCAGGACTGGACTGGAGGAACGATAGAGAAAGACTAATTAGACCTTACCTGCTAATTAGCGTTCCTGGAGGAACTTCAGTCCAGTCCTGGATCCCACCCTGAGTTGGGGCTTGTATGAGTTGCTAGTACATGATCTCAGTTGTAGAGGCGAAGGTGGGGGTGGGTGGCCTAGGAAGCTGTCTGTCTCTTGGAACGGTGTCGTAGGTCTAGCAGACCACAGGTAGGCCTCCTCCTCATTCTGGGAATTCCTTCCATGAGGGGAGGAGTATAGGTTGTTTAGTGGTATAGAATAGATGGGTTTATCTGCTTATTTGTTGGTCCTGTGAGCCTGCTTTGTCAATAGGTTACTGGAACTGGTAGGAGATGCCAGAGGAATAAGTAGCCTGATGTCATCAAAAAGATGACATGCTCAGTCTCCAAGCTGCTGGAAGAGGTGCACTACCCAGAAGTGCGAGACTGGACTGGAGTTCCTCCAGGAACGCTAATTAGCAGGTAAGGTCTAATTACTCTTTCAGAAAATCACCCCTTTTTTTTTTTTTTTGTTAAACATGCATGAACGTGACAACGTGAGGACTGCATCCGCAGGCCCGCTACCAACAACCCACCTGCTCCAACTCTGAATCCTTACGAACAAGAACAGAATAAAATCCCAAAGACAGCAGTAAAGAGGACATCTCAACCGCCAATATCCCTGTACACCTACCGGGTACATCGGCCAAAGTTGCCCAGGCCCTGCAGGCTTCGGAATCGGCAGCCATGGAGAAGCACCTTCTGCAAGCGCTCGAAGAATGCATTATGATGCTGCTAGCAGCACAGCATGCTGGGACCTCTATGTCGGGTGCATCAACATTGGCCACAGTACAGCAGATCCTCAAGACGCATTGACATTGGGGCATCGAAGGACCTCGATACCTGTGCCTGTCCGATGCGCCTCTGAGACCTAGAAGGGTATTGGTGCATCATTGCTCCCAAAGGAGCTCCTGATCCCCTCAAAGTAGGAGAGTGATCCAGACAGAGACTCAGAAGAACTTTGACTTCCTCTCTGAGTCTGACTCAGAATGCTGGGTCACCGATGTGGAATCATAGGATTTGTCAGAGGGCAGGTTCCCTGAGCTCCTTTCAGACCCTTTTTCACCTCATGAGCAGCACAAGTCCTCTCCTGAGGACATGACCTTCCAGGAGTTTGTAAGGGATATGGCCAAGGTCATTCCATTTTCTTTGGAGACAGAGAATGAGCCCAGGACAGAAGAGTTGGGAAATCCTATGTCCTCAGCCCCAAAGGATGCGATGACCATGCCTGTGCACCTCATCCTGCAGAGGGTAAAATGAGAATGTGGGAGGAACCCCTTTACTGTACCTCCAGTTAGTAGAAGGCTCGACGCCAAGTACAGAGTTCAGAAGGCTCTGGATTTGAGAAGTCTCAGTTTCCACATCATTCCTAGGTGGTTAAATTCGCCCTAAAAGAGAATTAAGAGCACCAAGATTCATTCCTCGGCACCCCTTAGGAGATAGGCTGGGACATTGGACTCTTTAGGGAGAAGATGTTTCACGAGTGCCATGTTTGTTGCCCGCATGGCCTTGCACCAGCTCTACATGGGCATGTTCTTGAAGGACATCATGTGCGACTTGGCTGATCTAGCTGAGTTCCTTGCTCCAGAAAAATTGGACCAGTATCATTCCCTTGTGGCCAATAGCAAGGACTGCTTGTTCATAGTCCGAGCAACCTTTGATATCTTCAAGACGGCATTCTGGAATGCTGCCATTGGTATTGGCGCCCGGAGACTCGCTTGGCTCCTGTCCCCTCAGACCTGGAACAGTCCTTGAAAAACAAGCTGGCAGATGTCCCATGCCGGGGGGAAATCTCTTCGGAGAACAGGTCGAAGAGAAAGCTGGCCATATCGAAAAGCAGCATATTATTCTTACCAGGCTGTCCAGGTACACGTCTGAGCACACCTCCTCTTGTATGAGGTATCAAGGGGGAAAACAGAGGAAGACTTATTATCCTCGGAGGCATAGGTACTTTCCTGGGCTCCAGACATCCCAACCCAAGCAGGCCCCTCGCCAGCAGTAATGACGTGAGAAGCCCCAGAAGGCCCAGCTAACTCCTCAGTCAAAACCCTGCCTCTGGGGCAGGGTTTTGGCTGGTTTCTGTGGAGCATAGCCAATCTTCCAGGGACCACCATAGACAACCCTCCAGTTGGAGGAAGGCTCACTCTCTTTGCACAAAGATGGCTCCTAATAACCTCAGACTTATGGGTTCTACAAATCATCAAAAGTGATGATCAACTATATTTATTCGAATGACTGCCAAATTGCCCCCCGAGGGTGCATCATCTCGACCTTCTACATCAGGAAAAGCTTCAGAGAGAAATCACTGACCTCGTGATTGAGCTTGTGCCACCACAGCAAAGAGGTTGTGGGTTTTATTCCAGGAAATTTCTGATCTCCAAGAAAGCAGGGGGGATATCATCCCATTCTAGACCTATGAGATATGAATCTGTATTTGGCGAGAGAAAAGTTCAGAATGATTTCTCTAGGCACCCTGCTTCCTTACCTTCAAAAAGGAGATTGGCTATGCTCCCTGGAACTCAAGGATGCCTACACCCATGTAAAGATACATCCCATTCATAGGAAGTATCTCATTTGTTCTGGGGGACAACATTTCCAGTACAGTGTTGACGTTTGGCCTAGCCTCAGCATCTTGCATCTTCACAAAGTGCATCACAGTAGTAGCTGCTTATCTCCAGACACTGGGAGGGTTTGTCTTTTCCTGTCTGGATGATTGACTGATCAAGAATGTCACTCTGGATGGAGTTCAAGAATCAACACAATTGACCATTCGGGTTTTGGAGCTTCTAGTAAATTACCTGAAATCCCACCTTTAGCCTAACCAACATTTGGAATTCATTGGAGCCCTGCTCGACACAGCTTTGGTAAGAGCCTTCCTTCCGCATGACCGACTTCACAAGTTGGCAGCACTGGTGCAGGAAATTCAAGTGAGTCAGCAGATGACAGCTCACAAGATATTGACTATGCTAGACCACATGGCCTCTACAGTGCATGGCATGCCTCTAGATAAGGCAAGCCCAGTAGATCCTGAGGACTCAATGGATCCAGGCCACGGGTTGACTCAGGGATCATCTGTGTCTCACTGCCCCTCTTGTTCAGTCATTGCAATGGTGGACAGTCCACCACAGTTTGCTCAAGTATCTTTCTTTCCAAGTCGCCCCACCCCAAAATGTCCTGATGGCAGATGCATCCAAACTAGGGATAGGAGCTCATTTCGATGGGTTGCACACCCAGAGCGATTAGTCCATCCAAGAAAGTCTCCATCAGATCAACTTCTCGGCACTAAGAGGATTGGCGAAGACTCTAAGGACTTTCCAGATTCGACTGGCTAATCAAATTGTTCTGATTCAGACTGACAGTCAGGTCACCATGTTCTACATCAACAAGCAGGCAGGAATGGGTTCGAATCTCTGCAGTCATGTTATGGAAGTTTGCCATCGTGCATGGGATAGACTTGAGAGCCACGTACCTGCAAAGTGAGCAAAACACTTTGGCAGACAGGCTAAATTGAGTCCTCCAGCCACATGAGTGGACTCTGGACAAGGAGGTTGAAGTTTGCATGTTTTGAGGGTGGGCCACCCCCTTGATAGATCTGTTCATTACTCCGTAGAATGCCCAGGTGGATCAGTTCTGCTCCTGAGTGACATCACACAGCATACTAGCGTTGGATGCTTTTCTCCTTCACTGGGAAGAGGGTCTTCTGTACGCTTACCCTCCATTACCTCTCCTTGTGATGACCCTGCTGAAGCTCCAAGCAGACAGTAGCATTATGATTCTCATTGCTTCTTACTGGCCCAGACAGCCGTGGTTTCCTCCCCTGCTACTGCTTTCCAGATATGAGCCGCTACCGCTTAGTCACATGTCCGATCTCATAACATAGGAAGATGGGACAGTGTTTCACCCCAACATCCGGTCCTGGGCCCTCACGGTGTGGATGTTGAGAGGCCAATATTGTCTGAATCCAACCTTCCAGACAGGGTAACTGAATTCCTTTTGGCCTCCAGGAGAGTCTCTATGAGAATGTCCTATTCCTGCAAATGGAAGAGGTTTGCTGTCTGGTGTGAGGGCAGGCCCTAGATCCTTTCGTCTGTTCCACACAAAAACTGCTTGAATATCTTCTGTACCTCTCCGAGTCTGGACTTAAGTCCAACTCCGTCAGGGTCCACCTCAGTGCATTTGGAGCTTACCATCAAGGTGTGGAAGGAAAATCCATTTCGGCACAGCCTTACTTGTTCGCTTTATGCTTGGCTTGCTTCTCTTGAAGCCTTCCTACAAGCCTCTCACAGTGTCTTGAGACCTCAATGTGGTTCTTGCATAGCTCATGAAAGCTTCCTTTGAGCTGCTCAATTCCTGCCTCTGAAGTTCTTGACCTGGAAGATGATATTTCTAGTGGTGGCACTTCAGCACACAGAATGAGCGAGCTTCAGGCTCTAGTACAGTGGTTCTCAACCCTGTCCTCTGGGTCCCCCAGGCCAGAGAAAGGCCTGGCAATCTACTTCCGGTCACACTGACAAGAAAACCCAGGAGCTTCTGTGTCGCCAGGAGTCAGGATTGACTCAAAGGCACAATGAATATGCATGAGATAGATCTGCATGCACTGCTTCCATTGTATGCAGATCTATCTCAAACATATTCATTGTGGATATCCCAAAAACCTGACTGGCCTTGGGGTCCCAGAGGACTGGGTTGAGAACAACTGCTCTAGTAGTTTATCCTCCTTACACCAAATTACACCGTAATAGAGTGGTCCTTCGTACTCATCCTAAATTCCTTCCAAAAGTGGTATCGGCTTTCCACCTTAATCAGTCAGTTGTTCTTCTAGCATTTTTCCCGAGACTTTATGCTCACAAAGGGGAAACCAAATTGCACATGCTGGATTGCAAGCAAGCCTTACCTTCTACTTGGAGCAGACACAAGCCCATAGAAAGTCCATCCAACCTGTTGTTTCTTTTGACCTCAGCAAGCTAGGGGCTTCCCTTTCCAAACCTTGTCTTTCAATTTGGCTAGCAGTCTGCATCTCTTTTGCTTACACCCAGGCAGACCTGACCCTTGATGGTCATGTCACTGCTCATAATATCAGAGCTGTGGCTGCGTCAGTGGCCATCTTGTGCTCGGTCTTCATGGAAGAGATCTGCAGGACGGCAACATCATCTTCAGTCCACACATTCACATCTCACTATTGCCTAGACGAGGATTCCTGATGCAACAGCAACTTCAGCCAGTCTGTACTCAGGAATCTGTTTGGGGATTAGAATCCAACTACATCCCCCCAGGCCCAATCTTTTCTGTCCAGGTTACCAAAAAAAAAAAGAGGAAGCGAGACTTACTGCTGTGGTAGATAGTTGGCTGTCCGGCCTGTTGCCATACCGCAGTTGAGTTTTGCCCCTGTTGGGCTTTTCAGTGGTCTCCTTGGTTTTCAGAAGCCTGTAGCTTGGGAGTCCGATATGTGAGGGCTCATTCCTGCTTGTCCACAGAGAAAAGTCAGTTACTCACCTGTAGCAGGTGTTCTCCATGGACTGCAGGAATAAGTCCTCACAACCCTCCCACCTCCCTGAGGAGTTGTCTTCTGCTACAGCTACGTTATCAGACTGATCTAAGATGGTGCTGCAGTGGAAGGCAGGATGGAGGTGTGCAGACGTGGTGAAGCCTCCCAAAAGCTTCCAGTAGAAGCTGGGGAGTGTTTCCGCACAGGGCTCCTTTGGGGACATCACCCATATGTGAGGACTTATTCCTGCTGTCCATGAAGAACAGCTGTTACAGGTGAGTACTATCTTTTTCCAGCCCACTAGGTGGCTCCTTCTCACTGTTGGGGTTGCGCTATTCAAATTAAATTGTTACATCATTGGGAAAGGGGCCTTGTACTTATGAGAACTATTGTGGATCACACAAAGATGTGTTTGCAGTGTTACAGAAAGGTAGTTGCACGAGGCTGGACTGCCAAGAAACCTGCGTGTGGATCAGTTTTATAAGTACATTTTAATGCTATACCATAAAAATAGCACAAGGAGTTACATTGTTTCCTGACACATCAACACAGATAGTCCAAAGACTGCTTTTCCAGTACGAGTCTGGCCCAATATACTGAGTGTTTCCAGGGATAAAACTTGAACCCCAAAAGTAATGTCTCACATTGAGGTTAAGTCATGGGAGCATTGGATAGCTGTGCATGGGTTGGTGAGCTCTCCATGTAGGATGGGAGGTCTTGAGGTGAGAGTATGTCACAAGAATTACTGAGTAGTGCTGTGTGAGGTTGGAAGGCCGTGGGGTTGAAGTAAGTTATAGAGAGCGCACTGGATGGCTGTGTTGTGAGATGTGGGGAAGTCTCCGTGTTGGAGATCAAGTCCTGGGGACTGTTAGCTATGCATGGGTTGGAGAGAATAGAAGATTTCGGGATGAGCATTAGTCACAGGAGTGTTGTGTTGCATTGTGTGGGATAGAAAGATATTGGGTTAGGGTTAGTCACAGGACAATTTTCAAAGCCATTCCCCCCCCCCCAAATATTTGAAGCTAACATTTGAGAGGGGCCCTGAAGGTGGAGTTGGTATGGGGAGTAGGTTTAAGTGCATACTATTTGGTCTCAAAATTAAACATGTCAGGTTTGTTTCTCAGTGGTCAAATAGCAGGGATAGATTTGTGTTTGCAATTTGACTCGATTTTCAAAGAAAAGTTTTTCCCTTTGAAAATTAATATAATGTCTGTGGATAGAGTACTTGCAGACTTTACGTATAGACAAAGTTTTTAAAAGTTGCCCATGTGGAGTACTGTATGGCTATGTGAGGTTGAGAGATCTTGGGGTCATGGTTAAGTCATAGGGTCGTGCTGGATAGGTAGGCCTGAGTTGTTTTATTCTATAATGATGTGACATAAGTTGAATCCTTCTTTGTAGTAATTCTGATTAACATGCTTTCAGGATTCCCCTCCATGCAATTTTTAAGATTTCCTGGCAAAATATTTTACTGTGCTGAAAATTGAAAAACACATATCTGAACCGAATCCTTAAGATGCTTCCATTATCGTTCACAAGGGATTACATGTCCCTTGTTGAATTTGTATTTTTTGTGTGTAATCCTTTGAGAAATAATGATGTTTCCAGTGCTTGTTTTCTGAGGCTGAGGTTTCTGGGTCTGGTTTTGAACTACCAGCTTGCTTGAGATCCCAGCAGTAGGTTTTCCAGGGCTGAATATATCTTACCAATCAATCCGCTCTGGCAGGCCATCAGTGTTATGGCTGTCAGATTGAGTTAGTTTGGGATGCACTAAACCTGCTGCTGCCTTGCTGGGAAATGTATTCAGATAGCAGCACAGAAATTAGACTTGCAAATGTGTACAGTATGTCTGCTGGTGGGGTCCCACCACACGGAGAATGGTGCAGCTATTCAGCTTTACACTGTCTATTATGCCTTATTCTTGTTAATTTCTGTTAATGGGCCTACATGTTAGGATAAATAGAATCTGTGGCTGCATGCTTGGTGAATGAGGAACAGGATTTGGTCTTTCATAAATATTTCATAGCCTAGCTCCTTTTTTTGGAGGTTGATCTCTCAGCAAAGACTGCAATCTGGCTTTCATCAGGGAGCCATCATTTGTATAGTTTCTATGTCTCCCCTCCTCCCCCAATACCATAAAGAGTTCATGCTGGGGTGGGAAGCCAGATTCATCCCTTTCTTATGCCCTGCCTGAGAAATAGTCTCCCCCTTTCTCCAGCTGCTGCAGTCTCACCTTGATCTGTTGAAAGGTGTGCGATTGGCTCTGTGATTTTGAACAGAGGGCTGTCGGCTGGTTTGAGTAGTAGATATAATAGCTTATAATACAGTGTGTTTTACTGAAAAAAAAAGTGTACCCAACTAATGTGAAAGTACTGATTCAGTGCCCATGCATGCCAAGTTGCTCTGAGTACTTTTCATTGGTTAGGGTGGGCTTTTGTAGATAAGGTTTTGTGTAAAATTGAATATTTTTGTTTTAATTTGGGGGTTCTGGGGCTAGCATTCTAAGAACAAGTATGAAAAGCATGCAGAGCATGGCTCATAGATTTCTTTCCCACTCCTCTGCATGCACAGTTAGTTTAATTTACTTTATTAATGGTCTTTATATGCCGCCTTTCAGCAGTGTCAACAGAGAGGAGAAGAAAAGGGGAGGGGTGGCTTGAATGGTGCAGTACCCAAACATTCTGTTAAGGCCTGATGCAGGAAACTGGCACTGAAGTTGCACGATATCTGCCATGTACGCCTCTATGTTATGCACCAATAGCATGTGATGTTAGCGCCTGCATATAGAAAGGGGGTGCATATGCAAATTAGCCATGCGTTAAACTGCGGTGCAAATGTCAGCGTTAAACTGAGAAAGCAAGCCAGACACATGCGCACAGAATTTGGCGCAAGATTGGCATGCTTTCCCAGAGAAACAGGGCCATCTGAAGGGAAGTTTGACATTTCTCCTCCGAAGATCCAGGCATCGGGGAAAGCCCCTAATGCTATCAAAATACTGTCAGGGGCACTGCCAGACGTTTAAGCCACCTCAGACCAGGCGTAGAGATATTGGCGCTTCGGCTGGTTACACATTTCTCTGCATCGGGTGCAGAGTATATTAGCATGCCATTTTAATACATGCTGCTTATTTGCATATAATTTAAATACACTTGGTGTTACTGTGTGCGCCTGCTTGTGCTTTGCCGTTTACGCGCACATCAATCTCTTTTCTGTATTTGGCATGTTGGAACTTGTGCGTATAAGTTGCGTTATCTGTGTGCAAAGGGCACATTAGTCTTTTTGGATTGGCCTGTTAGTTTAGAAAAAAGAAGAAAATTAAACCAAATATTAATATATCAAACCTTTACAGTTTTAATCACAGGGTGCCATTATCCCATGATTAAGCCTTGGTTAACACTATATTGGGCTCTATGCAAACAAACTTTTTTATGGGCTCCTTTCATAGACCTTCTGTTTACTTTTCTCAACCCCCTCCCCCTCCAATAGAGTCTCATTCATTCTTTTCCGAAGAAGTCAGAAAGCCTTTTTTGTCTGAAGTCAGCTCAGTGAATAAAATCAGTTTCCCTGCACAGTACATAACTCTGGGACAGAAAAGACCCAAAGTGGAAAAATGCAGTGCTTCCAGCATGACCCCAGGAGCATGCGTTTATAGTCTGGTGGTGTAGGCTCTAGTTCTTGTTTGCTTCTGTTTATTCAGAGATGATCCTGCCCTGACAGTACGTCTATTAGAATCCATTCAAAGAAAGGACCCTTGCTACGTCTTCATGGATAGAGAGACGTGGCGACAGCAAGAAGCACTTTGCAACTATGAAATGCACCTAAAAAGTGTTTTTTAATCTGTAAACTATCTGAGAACCTTTCTATTTCTTATTAGTTATCTCTTTCAGAAGCTAACTGAAGAAGCCATGTTTCATCTTCAAACTTCATGAATTTGCCAGGCTTTGAGGGGTTACAGATATGTGCATCCTTATGAAGCCTTTTAATAATAGGGAGATGAGGTTGTCATTCGGGCAAATAGAGGTTTGGGAGGGTCTGACCACATGTTTTTGAAGCATCTTTCCTAATTGAATACCCTTGTCCACCCAGTCAGGTTTGCTGACCATATATGTTATCCAGAGAGGATGCTGGGCATGGGTCCCTCATTGGATCTAGGCAGACACTCTGTTCACGTTCCAGTCATTCGTACATAGATGCTGGTCTGCAGTGAATCTAGTTTAATCTTGAACCAAAAGGACTACCAAACCCCAGCACCATAACTTATGGACGAGGAGTCATCTGTTCCTAAATATGTTACCTGGGGTAGTACCAGGTTATTGAGGATGGGCTGAGCCAGTCCTGGTTTTATGTTGTTGCATGCAGGGAAATAGAACTATGAGAAGAGTACTTGTCCCCCATCATATATATATGGGGAGCATATTCATAATTTTGAATCAAGTGGCAATCTTGCCCACAAGTCAGAATGGAATGAGAACCTGCTAGCTGCTAGTTTTTAAAATCTTTTTAACTACTGATTGATACAACAGTAGTTCTTCTAACACCCTCCAGGCCATCGCAGACAGACAGCCAGTCTAGGTTTTACCCCCTTATTGCATCTATAAGAAAATGGAAGTGTATGTCCGTGAATGTGATGTTAAACAGTGATGATCCTGATATTCAGTGGCACTTTCAGTCGTTCCCAAACCTGTCCTGGGGGATCCCCAGCCAGTTGGGTTTTCAGGATAACCGCAATGAATATGCATGAGAGAGATTTGCATACACTGCCTCCACTTCATGCAGATCTCTCTCATGCATATTCATTATGGATACCCTGTAAACCCGACTGGCTGTGGGGTCTCCCAGAACAGGTTTGGGAACCACTTCTAGATAGTGTTGCTGAAAAGCTCTACAGACCGCAAAAACGATGCCTGGTCTATGGGCGGATAAAGTTAAGACGGGTCAATGGTTGCCCTTATTCTTGTTCGGTTTGTGCTGTCTGGTTAGTGACTGACTATCGCCACTAACCGGATAGCAGCCGTGCTGCCTGGAAAAACTGGATATTCACTGGATAAGCTCTGGTGCTGAATATCTGGGTCTAATTAAAGGGGTGGTGGCCAGGTGTTGTAAAAGCTACCACTGAACATTGACCCCTGTATGTCTTTCTCTTTATACATAAATAAATAAATAAATATAGAGGCCTTTAATTCTTGTGAAGTGTGAAGGAAGGGAACAGGGGCCCATGGCACAACTCTTACTGCTACACTCCCACCCTTAGTACAGATGTTAGTTTATCTATGTTAGAGAGCTCAGGTCAAAGGGCTGGAAGCTCTATGTTCTCCAGTGGTTCCCAACCCAGTCCTCTGGTACCCCCAGGCCAGTCAGGTTTTCAGGATATCCACAATGAATATGCATGAGATAGATCTGTATACAATGGAAGCAGTGCATGCAGATCTATCTCATGCATATTTATTGTGGATACCCTGAAAACCTGATTGGCTTGGGAGTACCCCAGGACTAGGTTGGGAACCACTGCTCTAGGTGGAACATTTTGAGGCCTGTTTACCAAGGGCTTTCTCCCCTTTTATGTCTATGGGGAAAATGTTTACTAAATAGGGCTCTATTTTTCTTTTAGTTTAATTTTAGGTACTATAAAGTGTTCCCATCTTTTCTGGGCACTAAAATCATGTCTTCAGCTCTCAGCATGGCTTTCCACCCTGCTCTCTTCATTGCTTCTTGGACCACCAATTGGACACTTTAACTAGGAACATTTTGGTTGGTGGTTTATAAGCAGAGAGAACCTGTTAATATGTGTGGACTACAAGGTCACAAGAGATCTTGTTTCTGTATTTTAAAAATGTGCAGATGTTGCTGTAAATAATAATTCTCTCAGAGCTGATGGGGCATTATTTTGTATGACTTTTTCTGATAGCTTCCTCCTTGCCTCTTCAGGCTTTTATCCAACTTGTAGCTGGTCTTAGGAGGGCTGTGGTGCCATATGCCTTTATTTGTAGCAACTTTGAGGGGTTTTGAGGGGAAAGGCTTTCCATTTTTAATTTCTCATCCCTTGTTTAGCATTGCCATTTTGATGACTTTATTTGGCCAGAGGCCATAATTCCTTCTAGAACATGGTAGTCTTGCATACTGAGTCTGACCACTAGGTGTAGCTATTGTGCAGTGGCTGTGGTGCACTTGTCCTTTTTCCCCAGGGACTTTCAACATGGTCTCCATGTCCCCTGGACTGGCAATTAGGAGCTGGGCTTGGGCTTCATATCCAGGTCTTGACTTTTCCTGCCAATCCATTGTGCTGCCCATGGCATAGTGGAGTGGAGGAGTAGCCTAATGGTTAAGAACACTGGCTTGGGAACCCAGAGACTAGGGTTCGATTCTCACTAGCACTCCTTGTGGCCTTGGGCAAGTCACTTAACCCTCCATTGCTTGAGAAAAATCCAAGTTATCAATGTCCCTGTTTAATGTACATTACCAAGTTTAAGTTTCAATGTAAATCGCTTTGATTGAAATGATAAAGCGGTATATAAAAACCTGTTAAATAAATAAATAGTCAGAGCGATGTGGCCGGATGGGATACATCCCAGAGTATTGAACGAACTTGGGGACGTTCTAGCAGCTGGACCATCTGACATTTTCAATGCTTCTTTAGAGTCTGGAGTGGTCCCAGAGGACTGGAAAAAGGCACATGTGGTCCCTTTACACAAAAGCGGAAGTAAGGATGAGACTGAGAACTACAGGCTGTTTAGACTGACCTCTGCTAAAACAGAGGATAGTGAGGTTTTCTGAGTCCACTGGATTGCGGGATCCTGAGGCAGCATGGGTTTCTAGAGGCAGGTCTTTCCAGACAAATCTGATTGATTTTTTTGACTGGGTGACCAGAGAGTTGGACTGAGGGAGAGCACTAGACGTGGTGTACTTAGATTTCAGTAAAGCCTTTGACACTGTTCTGCACAGGCAACTTATAAATAAATTGAGCACCCTAGGGATGAACCCTAAAGTGACTGACTGGGTTAGAAGTTGGTTGAGTGAGAGGCGACAAGGGGTACAGGTAAATTTATTTATTTATGTATTTCTTTATTTTAAAAAGCTTATATACATACTGCCACTTGTTAAGGCATTCGTGGTGGTGCACAAACATTAAATCACCATTACAATACATCAATACATAATTAACTTGAGTCAAAAAAATAAAATAAAATAAAATAAAACCCCCAACCCCTTTAAAAATGCTGTCTGCTGTCCCACTCGATAAAGAAGCTTATCAAGGAGAGAAGCTACAAACCTACATTACGGAAAAAGAAAAGTCTTCAAGGTCTTCCTAAATGATAATCAGTTTGTCTCCTTTCGAAGTGCCACTGGCAGAGAATTCCACCATATAAGCACTACCACTGAAAAAAATCCATGCTCTCTATCTCTGTAGATGTACCTCAAAGCAACTTGGCAGTACCAAATGACATTCCTCTGCAGAACGCAAGGACTGACTCGGCACATACCAATGTAACAGCTCCTTCAAATACCAGGGTCCACTTCTCCACAAAACCAATAATTTTAAAACACATCGTCGTATCATCAGAAGCCAGTGCAACTAATGCAGAACTCCCGCCACCAGATCATGCCTCTGCAAACCTCAGATTACATGAGCGGTTGAGTTCTGCATTGTCTGCAACTTTCTCAAAAGAAAGATAAGCAGGCAACACCACATACAACATGTTACAGTAGTCCAGGTGGGCCATTACCAATGCCTGGATCACCCCATGCCGCGCATCCTGGCACAAATGTTTCAATTGCCAAACCAAACACAGGTTAGCAAAGGCGGCGAACACCACCTGTGACACCTGTTGCCAAAAACCCAACTCGCCATCCAAGATGACCCTTCAAGTCCATAATCTCAGTTTTCCAAAGTAGCTGAATACCCCCAATAGAAAACCCCATAACACTGATTCTCTTGATTAAGGTTCCAACAAACCAATACCTTAGATTTCTTAGCATTCAGGACTAACCAGTGAGAAGGCAACTAAGCCGCAGTATCTTCCAAACAAGAATTCAGTCACTGGCGCTGGAGCTCACTCTGAGGAGAAGGATGTTACCAGTAGTGTGCCGCAGGGATATGTCCTTGGTGTGATTCTTTTTAACATTTTTGTTACTGATGTTAATGAAGGGCTGTTGGGTAAGGTTTGCCTCTTTGTGGATGATACCAAAATTTGCGATAGAGAAGACAGTCACGAAGGAGTAGATAACACGAGGAAGGATCTAGTTAAGCCTGGTCGAGAATTTGGCAGCTGAGATTTAACGCTAAAAAAGGCAAGATCATGCATTTGGGCTGCAAAAATCAAAGGGAGCGCTACAGTATAAGGGGCAAAGTACTTCTGGCCACGAAAGAAGAGCAGAACCTGGGTGTGATTGTTTCTGATAATCTTAAAGTGGCTAAATGGGTAGAAAAGGCGACAGGAAAGCCAGAAGGATGCTTGGGTGCATAGGGAGAGGAATGACCAGCCATAAAAAGGAGGTGATAATGCCTCGGTATAAGTCTTTGGTGAGACCTCATTTGTAGTATTGTTTGCAATTCTGGAGACTACACCTTCAGAAGGATATAAACAGGATGGAGTCTGTGCAGAGGGTGGCTACCAAGATGGTCAGTAGTCTTTGTTATAAACTATATGGAGACAGACTTAAAGATCTCAATAGGTATATTTTAGAGGAAAAGCGGGATAGAGGAGATATGATAGAGACATTTAAATACCTCTGTGGCATAAATGCGCAGGAGGAGAGAGCCTCTTTCAAATGAAAGAAAGCTTTGCAAGAGGGGACATAGGATGAGGATGAAAAAGGATAAACTCAGGAGTAATATGCGGAAATATTTCTTTACGGAAAGAGTGGTAGATGCATGGAATAGTCTCCCAGTGGAGGTAGTAGAGACGAGGACTGTATCTGAATTCAAGAAAGCATGGGACAAACTGAAGATCTCTAAAGGAAAAAAAAGGGACTATAGTATTTGATATGGAAGGACAGACTAGTTAGGCCTTATGATCTTTTTCTGCCGTTATGTTTCTCTGTTCCAAGGAAGCTTGGAAAATGTCCCAATTGATAGAGAGAGACTCTGCTGTTTTGTCAGAGGCCACGAATATTGCACAGACAGTGCATAGATGATTGACGCATATTGGATACGCTGCTGCTAGCTCATCAAGGTTTGATTGCGTTTGAAAATATGTAAATGAAATCAATCAAAGGTAAGGGTTAAAGTTACCATCTTTTCTTTGAGTGAAATCAGCTGGAATAATTGAAAAGAAAAAATGCTTTTGAGGGAAATATAACCATGATTTTGATGAACAGTGTGTACATTGGAGGAGGAGGCAAAGATTGATAGAAAAAGTTAAGAGAATTTCAAGCTTCAGTCTCCCAATTTCAGTGGATTTCTTAGCTTGATTTTCGGATACATAGGTTTGCTGTCACATATTCACAGAGCACTTTCAAGGAACAATAAGCTGCCCAAGTACCAGCTCAGCTTATACTCCATCCCAACCTACTTTCCCAGTTTGTCCCCCCTCCTCCCCTACCCTGTTGTATCTACCCATGAGCTCAAAAACACTTTCTGGTCAACAGGTTTACACTATAAATTAAGTCTCGCTCATGACCTTATTTAAATCTCTGTACACACCTCTGTTAAATTCATTAATGTATCATGGTTATATGTAAATTCCTTGTTCTATGTAAAAAGGTTTTATGCATGACCCCATGTTATAGCACATGTTCCTTGTTCGCTGTATACTGCTTTGATTCATAGATAAAGCAGTATAGAAAAGCACATAAATAAATGGATGGTGGTTCTGGTGCACTGCATATATTACACACAGGAATAGTGCTGCTTCTAATAGTTATTCTCCGTGAACAAGCAGGAAATAAGTCCTAACGTATGGGTGATGTCACCAACAGGGCCCTGCATGGAACGTCCCCCAGCTTCCAAAGGAAGCTTTTGAGAGGTATAAGCTTTCCCAGCGGGAGGACCTGACTTGAATGGCAGAGTCCACACCCAGTGCCCTGGAGGATAGCTGGATGTCTCTCAATGCACCTATCATCGTGGAGTCCCCATCTGAGATGTCGATGCCGATGGCCATGGCATTGGACCCCTTGCAGGTGGCGGTTCTGGGGGAATGCCTTCGAGTCCTAGAAACTCACTTGGTGGTGGTGGAAGCCTTGTGGGATCGCAGGCTTCGTTATGCGGAGCACATTGTCGCCGCACTCCTTCCATCCTATCCTGGAGACTCATGCCTTGACTGCTAAGGTAGGGACATCGGGTGGGAGATCGATATTGACTCCGGTTGTTTGAGCCCTCTCCAGTGTATCTGAGTCTGAGGCCCAAGGACACCACCATCAGCATGCCAGGTGGCATGAGGACCATCGACGTCCTCCCTCCCCCAAGCCATGGAGCCAGCGAGAGCAGGACACTTAGCACTATTTTGATTTCCTCTTGGAATACAAATTGTAATGGGAAACTGAGGCAGAATTGACAGCATTGGACCTTCCATCCGACTCGTTACTTCCACCCGAACAGCGTAAGTCGCCACCGGAGGACTTTGTCAGGGATATGGCCAAGGCCAGCCCCTTCTCTCTGGAATTGGAGGAGGAACTGAGGGCAGAAGAACTGGAATTCCTTATCGTTCCTCCAGTTTAGTCCTCCATCGCTGGGTAGTGCACCTCCTCCTGCAGCTTGGAGACTGGACCAATCAGAATCTTTACCTCACTGGATGTAGTATGCTGGAACTCCCATCAACCCCCAATGTGTCCAGTCTCCATGCAGCAGGAGGACGTAGTGAGCCTAGGTGCTGGGCTTACTGAAAAATGAGTTAGGAGCAGGCTAGTTAGCTAATTTCCTGAGGTTTTTTCTTCTTTAGTTTCTAACTTACACTTTGCTTTTTGTTGAGGCTCAGTTAACTTCTTGATAGTTTTAAGTGGGTACTGTATCTTTAAAAAAAAAAAAAAAAAGGGTGAGGCAAGGAAATTTATTGAAGGTTCTTCCTTTATGCCTAGCCACCCTAAGAACCCCTCTCTCTTTTCCCAGTCCGGGAGTTCTAGCCCCTAGACGGAACGGGGTAGAGCTACCTATTGGACCCACAGTCAACCCGATTGCTGCACGGCTGCAGGAGGCAGTTTGCTTGGCGGTTCGGGGCTAATGCCATTCTTTGTGACAGCCCCAGGGGTGATAGCGTTCGGAGAACAACTCTTCAAAACTGAGTCTGCGAGGCTGTGATGGTTCATAGAAACATAGAAAGATGACTGGAGAAAAAGACCACATGACGTATCTAATCTGCCCTTCTATATCAAATACTTAACTCCCTTTTTTTCCTTTAGAGATTTTGTATGTTTCTCCCATGCTTTTTTGAATTCAGATACTGCGCTCGTCTCCGCTACCTCCATTGGGAGACTATTCCATGCATCTACCACTCTTTCCATAAAGAAATATTTTTGCATATTACTCCTGAGTCTATCCCTTTCACCCTCATCCTATGTCCCTTTATAGCAAAGCTGGCTTTCAATCGAAAGAGGCCCTCCTCTTGTGCATTTATGCCAAGGAAGTATTTAAACATCTCTATCATATCTCCTCTATCCTGCCTTTCCTCTGATGTGCAAGTAAATTTTAAGATCTTTAAGTCTGTCCTCATATGCTTTATAATGAAGACCTATAATGAAGACCACTAACCATTTTAGTAACCACCCTCTGCACTGACTCTAACCTGTTTATGTCCTTTTGAAGATGTGGTCTCTAGAATTGCACATAGTACTCCAAAATCGCACCAGAGGCTTATACAGAGGCACTATCATCTCCATTTTTCTGCTGACCATTCCTCTTCCTATGCACCCAAGCATCCTTCTGGCTTTCACTGTCACCTTTTCTACCTGTCTAGCCACCTTAAGATCATCAGAAACAATCATGCCGAGGTCCTGCTCTTCTTTCGTGGACAGAAATACTTCACCCCTTTTACTGTACCGCTCCCTTGGATTTTTGCAGCCCAAATGCATGACCCTGCATTTTTTAGCATTACATTTCAGCTGCCAAATTTTTGACCATTCTTAATGCTTAGCTAGATCCCCCCTGAAGTTATCTTCTTCTTCCTGGGTGTCTACTCTATTGCAGATTTTGGTATCATCTGCATAGAGGCAAACCTTACCCGATAGCTCTTCCGCAATATCACTAACAAAGATATTAAAAAGAATCAGACCAAGGACAGATCCCTGTGGCACACCACTGCTAACATCTCAGAGTGAGCTCCATTTGCCTGTATCCTTTGTTGCCTCCCACTCGACCAATTTCTAACCCAGTCAGTCACTTTAGGGTTCATCCCTTGTGTGCTCAGTTTCTTTATAAGTTGCCTGTGCAGAACGGTGTCAAAGGCTTTCTCCAGCAACAAGCAGGAAGTCAGTCCTCACATATGGGTGACGTTGGCGTTGGCGGAGCCCGCGTGGAGCATTTCCCCAGCTTTCAGAGAAAGCCTTTGGGAATGCTACCACGCATGCGTGGTCTCCTTCCTGCCCAAGGGTGCCTTCTTGTTCTGTCTCCTTTTTTCCACCTCATCTCTCCCGGAAAAAGTGATTCTTTCCCTTCCAAATTCTTTGACTTCAGTCTTGTACCACCTCCACCTCGAGTCAGGCACCTCAGTGCCATTCTCGGCTTCGTTGCAGTTCTTTTTTGTTGAGATTTTTCCTTGTCTGGCGTTTGCGCCCGTTTTTGCCTGGGAGACCTTGACCCCGGCCAGGTGTTCTCCCACCATGACTCTTGGTGGATTTAAAACGTGACCATACTCATGACTGCTACCTCTGCTGTCTGGGCCCAGACCATGACAGCTCCTCCTGTGACCGATGCTAGGCCATGATGCCCAAGACCAACAGGAAGAGGTCGGAGTTGCAGGGGAAGCTGTTCCCCAAGCCAGACTCCGCTCTGGCATCCCCCTCTCCCAGTCCGAAGGAGGGTTCCTTGAGGGAGGTCCGGGCGTCCTCTGAGTTCTGCAGCGGTGGCTCCTCCAGTAGGTCACCGGACCCTCCTAAGAAGAAGAAGGTGCGGCCTCCTGAGTTGCCGATGAAACCTGGGAAGGTCCTGTGGCAGGACTCGGACGACTCGGTGCAGCACCCTCCTAAAGCCTTCAGACAGGAGCCCTTGGCCGGCGGTGACCGCACCAGGGTATGAGAACCCATAGTCCTCCTGGAGGATGCACTCTCCGGAGTGCCGACGTCGGACCCGAGGCCCTCGGTGTCCACGCCGAAGGCTGCTGAGCCATCGGGTCTCAAGGCCCATATGGCAGCCATGGAGCAGAGTCTTTCCTCCATTCTGGCCTTGCAGCAGGCATTGATGTCTGTCTGGATGCTCAGCATCTTTTGCGCCGACACCCGGCCCCCCCCGGCCTCAGGGTATCCCTAAGGCGTCAAGCCAGGCACCGAGCGCTGTCAGCCTCTGATAAGTCCTCAGCCATGGTAGAGGTCCCGGTCCCGGTCCTGGTTCTCAGGGCTCCGGTCCTCCCCGGCGAGCCTATGAGGGTCTGACCCCCCGGTCCTCAGGTGGTCCCCGGTCCCTCGGGGCTACCCACGAGGCAGAGTCCTTGACTACCATTCTGTGTCTGCAGAGGAAACCTGCAAAACTGTGATGTGGTCTTTGGTCCATACATTTGCAGCCCACTACAGTCTGGATAGGTATTCCCAACTGGACAGCAGTTTTGGCCAGGCCATACTCCAGCATCTCTTTGGGTCTTAGAATGAACTCCTATCCACCGGCCCTTCTGTCCATCCAGGCTATCTGCTCAAAATCTCCTCAGGTCAATGTCTCCTGAGGATACTGAATCAGATGAGTCTTCCTTTCTTCTCCAGTTCTCGTTGCCCGGTTGGGCTACTCAAGTCTTCAGTGTTCTGGTAGCCTGTAGCTTTGGGAGACCCATACGTGAGGACTTATTTCCTGCTTGTTCATGGAGAAAGCGTAATTATTCACCTGTAACAGGTGTTCTCTGTGAACAGCATGAATAAGTCTTCATACCCCTCCCACCTCCCCGGGGAGTTGCCTTTTGACTCCTGCTATGTTATTGTACTGGAGAGTATTGTGTTGCGGCAAGCGGGAAGACAGGTGTACATGCGGTGTACCTCCAAAAGCTTCCTTTGGAAGCTGGGGAGTGTTCTGTGCAGGTCTCCGTTGGTGACACCCATACGTGAGGACTGTTCACAGAGAACATCTGCCTGCTACAAGTGAGTAACTATGCTTTCTGAAGTACCGGCAGGCATAATTAGACTATAAGGCAATACACAGGGAGTCTCTTCTGTAGAGAGCTTACAGTCTGAAAATGAGATAGTCAAAGCAAGAAGGGCATAATTGGAATGAGCCAGAAGCTAGGTGGAAATGGCTGAGGAAAACTGCAAAAAATCAGACTGTTCTCTTTAAAAAAAACAAAAAACAAAAAAACAAACAAACAAAAAAACCCACCACCACATAAGAGAAAAGTGGAAAGTGGTGTGGGTAGACGTAGGACAAGGAGGGGCAGATGAGATGCTAAGATAAGTGTGCACTTGCAAAGGCAGATTTATCTGCTGTGCAAATTAAATACATTTGTTTCTACCTACTGACCACTATATCAGAAAGTAGCTTTTTTTTAAAAATGTTTTTAAAATTTTGACTTATACATTCATCAAATTAAGCATATTAATGCAAAGAAAAACAATATTAACCAAAGAAAGAGAAAATAAATTACAGGAGTATACAAATCCAATTCAATTATCCATAACATAAAATAACTCAGCCAAGTCTTGTTCCGTAGCCCACGGTACAAGGAGTGCCCCAATAAGGCCACAGAGTCTACAAACAAATACATCAGACCCAGGGGCGACCCAAGGGGGGTGCGGGGCCATATGCGAAGACTCGGTGCGGGGCCTCATTTGCATAAGTGGCCTTATTTGCATAAATATTGGAGTGGAGGAGTGGCCTAGTGGTTGGGGCAAGGTACTTCAGGCCGGAAGGTCAGGGGTTGAAATCCCACTAGAGGACAGCAACCTTGGGCCGGAAGGACTGGGGTTTCTAGTCCCACAGGTGCTCCTTGTGGTCTTGGGCAAGCCACTTAACCCTCCATAGCCCATGTTCCCTGTAAAATAGTTATCTCCAAGTTATAATGCCCTGTTCAATGTAATTTCAGTTTGTTCAATGTAAACCGCACTGATGCAGAATAGCGCGGTATATAAGAGAATGTAAATAAATAAAATAAAAAAATAAATATTTGCATAATGCTAACATTTATTAAGAGACATGTTTACTAAAAGTGTGTGTATGGATAAAGACAGACTAAAAGATTTCTACATTACTATAATCCAGTGCCAACCGCCAGGCACATTAGGAACTACTACAAACACTGCCCATTTAGAACCCATAGCAAACCCGCCGTATCCTAACAGCACTACCAGGACTCACAAAGCACCATACCCTACCTATCAAAAGGCAACACTGCAAATATTAAACCAATACATTTCAGAGAACAACAAGACATGACCTACTGGGGAAAGAGAACAAGTGGCAATGTCAAATAGGAATTACATAAACAGAATACCTCAGCTCAGTTACACATGCAGAACATAGACCATCACCAAACAAGGAATCACAATTTAGAAACAGGAAGGCAATAATTAAACTGGGAACCCCAAAAGCCAAACTTGGAATGTACAACAACACTGTAGAAATAAAACTATAAATTAATTTCCTCTTGAACCAAACAAAGCGCAGACGTTAATGATGCACATTTCCCAGAGCTTTCATATTCCAGTTAATAAATTCAAAATAAAGAGATATCTTTCTACCTTTTGTGCATTTTTTTTCAGTTGCAATTGCTCCAGCCACTTTCTTCTGGTTTCTTCATGTTTTCTGCTAACTCTCCATCATCTGCTGTCCATTTGTCCTTTCTTCTCTCTTCTAGTTTTTTTTCCATTCTCTCTCTCTACATCTGCTTTAACATACTAATCTTTCTCCTTTTGCTCTTTCCTCATTCCTATTTCATCCACTCAAATTTTACCCCTCCATCCTCAATCCCCACTTACTCTCCCAATACCCGGCTAAGTGTAGATTTTTTATCCCTCCCACACAAAATATTTTTCCCCTCTCCATTTTAGTCTCCCAGCCCCATCCCATTCTAATCCTCCCCCAACATCAGCTCCCTTCTAGTTCCAGCCTCACCCAGCATCCATTCCCTTCTAGTCCCTGCATCAGCCCATTTCCAGTCCTAGCCCCCCATCAGCCCATTTCCAGTCCTAGCAACCCCCCAACCCAATACCAGTCCTAGCCCCCCCCCATCAACCCACTTCCAGTCCTAACCCCCCATCAGCCCACTTCCAGTCCTAACCCCCCATCAGCCCATTTCCAGTCAGCCCCCCATAGCCCATTATCAGTCCTAACCCCCCATCAGCCCATTTCCTGTCCTAGCCCCCCCATAGCCCATTATCAGTCCTAACCCCCCCATAGCCCATTACCAGTCCTAACCCCATCAGCCCACCTCCAGTGTTAACCCCCCCATCAGCCCATTTCCAGTCCTAGCCCCCCCATAGCCCATTACCAGTCCTAACCCCCCCAACAGCCCACAGCCCATTACCAGTCCTAACCCCATCAGCCCACCTCCAGTCTTAATCCCCCCTGCCCATTTCCAGTCCTAGCAACCCCCCCAACCCATTACCAGTCCTAGCCCCCCATAGCACACTCCCAGTCCTAAGCCCTCCAGCCCATTACCAGTCCTAACCCCATCAGCCCACCTCCAGTGTTAACCCCCCATCAGCCCATTTCCAGTCCTAGCCCCCCATAGCCCATTACCAGTCCTAACCCCCCCCAACAGCCCACAGCCCATTACCAGTCCTAACCCCATCAGCCCACCTCCAGTCTTAATCCCCCCAGCCCATTTCCAGTCCTAGCAACCCCCCCAACCCATTACCAGTCCTAGCCCCCCATAGCCCACTCCCAGTCCTAATCCCACCAGCCCATTTCCAGTCCTAATCCCCATCACCCAATTTTCAGTTTAAGCCCCCCATAACCCATTACCAGTCCTAACCTCCCCATCAGCCCACTCCCAGTCCTAATCCCACCAGCCCATATACAGACTTAGCTCCCCCATAGCCCATCACCACTCCTATCCCCCCAGCCCATCACCACTCCTAGCCCCCCCATAGCCCATCACCACTTCTACCCCCCCCCACCCCCACACCACTCCTAAACCCCCCCCCCCATCACCAATCCTAACACCCCCCCCCGCCCCTCACCACTCCTAATCCCCCCCCCCCAGCCCAGCCTAGCCCAGGGAAAATTTTTTTAAAAAAGCTCTTCTCCGGCTGCCGGGGCCGCCGCGGCAGAATCAAGTGTGCCGCGGGGCCTCCCCTGCCCAGCAAAGCCTGCCCTCCCCTTTATCACCTCTGTCTTCGCAGCTGCAGTCTCACGCGCCGGCTTTCAGAGCGCGAAAGGACCAGTTTCCCTTTCGCGGCTCTGTTAAGCCCGCGGGGGCTGATGGGAACTTCCCATCAGCCCCCGCGGGCTTAACAGAGCAGCGAGGGAGAAACTCTCCTCTCGCGCTCTGAAAGCCGGCGCGTTTGATTTAAACTGCGAAGACAGAGGTGATAAAGGGGAGGGCAGGCTTTGCTGGGGAGGGGGGCCCCGCGGCACACTCGATTCTGCCGCGGCGGCCCCGGCAGCCGGAGAAGACAACTTTTTTTTCTTTTTAAAATTTTACTTTAGGATCAGAATGTTTTTTGCGCGGGGCCCTGTGCAAAAAACATTCTCGCTCAATGGACGGGCCGGCCCTGATCAGACCATAGTAGTTTCAACCACATCCAATTAGGTTCAGAGCAAACCAAGGCCTACCTACTATTAAGGAACCTTTCTAACTATAAAGGATCAGTGTGTATGTATATGTGTGTTTGAGTCAGTGTGTATGTATATATGCAGTTTGAGTCATGAGGTGATTGTCAGAAAGTTAGCTCTGCTATTACTGACCCTTAAACTCTTGCACAGCTTTCAGTTTGAATTTTTTCTCTCATGTACTACTTTAAATGATCTGGAATAGGGAGCAACAAGTAAAGTGATCATCTTTGCAGAAGACACTAAATAATTCAAAATTCCTTATCTATAAAACATATATCGCCTTCCTGAAAGCCTATCAAAGCGGTTCACAACATTCCTTAAGTAAAAACATTTTAAGAAATAAAAATAAAAATAAACAATGCAAAAATAAGACAAACAGCAGGCAAAAATGGCTGATACCATCCACATCACCACCCTCAGAGACCTTATGCCTTCATCCTCTCAAAACTAAGACACCAAGTAAACAATTAAGTTTTCAGTTTCCATCGATATGGCAGCAAAGACCCTTCAGACCATAACTCCTCAGGCAGCTGATTCCATAACATAGGAATTACTACTGAGAAAGCCTACTAGATCAGTTCAGATGTGTGGGTTATGCTTCCTTGCCAGCAGGTGGAGGGAGACCTGAGTACTTTCAGTGATGTCATCAGGAGTTGTATCTGATGGTGCAGCACTGAGAGAAGTAAATATTTTCTGTAGGTGGCAAGGTGTGTGGATTGGTGCAGATAGGTTCAATTTTCCTTGCCCACGTTATGAGGTTATCACTCTAAGTCCGATTGGAACCTACATTGCTTGGACTAGGGTACGCCCTTGTCTCTTGGAGCTGACAGCTGTCCTGTTCCCAAAGCTGTGTCCCATGGCTTCCAGCATTGGTGTGTTGAAGAGGAGCAAGAAGTCACCCATGCGATCCCGGAGTTGGGGGTTGGCAAGTTGGACCCAAGCCTCCCTTTTTTCTTGCTATTCCTTATCTGCATGTAAGGTTTTTTTTCTAATTCTATATAAGCCCATATATTTATATTGGGCCGAGTCTGGCTTTCTTTCTCCTTGAATAAAGAAGATTAAAAAAAAAATCAGGCCATGTCCCTTGGTAGTGGGGCCTCCCAGGCCTGTGTGAGCATTTGGGGAATCTCAGATTGGGCTTCCCCAATTGGCTTTTCAGGTGCTGGGATTCCCTTTTTGTGACTCCCTTTATGCCATGGCTGAACTTTTTAGCGGTTCCTTTTCTCACGATTTTTACCATTTCCTTTTGATGGTCTCTTTCACATTTTTTTTTCTTCAAGGTTTTTTTCTTCACAGCTGAATGGAGCCTTGCAAGCATGCCCCACACCTGGTGCTGTGGTACGTGTAGGGTCAGCTCCACAGTGGGCTCCTATGTGATGGGGATGGGGCAGATGACCCTCATTGACAGTAGCCTCAATTTTTCAGCATCTTTGAGACCTCCCACAGGAGGCCCAGTGCCAGTTCTGGGGCCTCCTCTGCACCTGGCTTTGGGGCAGATGACTCTCATGGAAGTGAGTATGAGGACCACACGGAAGATTCAGGAGGCCTTGGGCATAGGCCAGCAGACTTCCTTGGGGCCACAGGGGTCCCACTCTGTTGGTTTTGAGTGGTAGATGCTGAAACAGCTCACGGACTGCCTTTGATCTTTTTTTTAGCTGCTTGGCCAATCCCTTTTGCAGGGATTCAGTGCCCAGGCCTTCCCTATGAGGGATTCAGAGCCCTTGGGTAGCTCTGCTGCGACCATTGTCTTGTCTTATCACCTGGGCACTCCTTTGGGATCTCAGCATTATCCCCTATAGGGGTTAGTTGGGACGCTGAAGAGGACTCTTTGCTTCAGAAGGCGAGTCTGAGGAGGAAAGGGAGCTTCCACTTGTTGAGGGCTAGGATCCTTCTGTGATTTGCTCCTTTCACTGAGAGGATCTTGCTATTTTGATTCAGGATGCAATGGCAGCCTTATATATTGTTGAGCCATTGTGAACTCATCTTGGAAGGTGTTAGGCATCCTTCTGGCTTTTTTTCCTTTGCCAGAGCTGATGGAACAACTTCTAGTTTCCTTAGTGCTAAAATCTGGAGCTGGGCCTTAATAGCTCAAACGTAATTTTTCTGTTATATCTCCTGCCCTAAGGCAAGCAGGACCAGTTTTTTGGACTCCTTTGGGTGGATGTCCTTGGCACAGTGGTGACCAAGCACACAACTGTTCCGGTGGAAGGTGGTGCTGTACTCAGGGAGTTTCATGACAGGTAGATAGATGCCCTCCTGAAGAATGCCTTTGCAGTCTTGGCCTTAGACTCTTCCTGGTTTAAATCCTCCCCGGTTCAGATCCCTCCTAAAAGCTCATTTGTTTCTCTCTGCCTTTGACCTACCCTCTACCACCTCCTAAGCTCTGTTGCTGCTGTCCTCCTCTCCTTTTGGTGTGAATAACTATCTTCTGTCCTGTCTATAAATTGTAGTTCCTTTTCCTTTCTGGTTTTTGGCCTTCTTTCTGCATTTTCTAGCATTGTAAACTGCTCTGATGTTATAAAGAGTGGTTTAAAAAGTAGGTAGATAAATATATAGTCAGCTTCTATGTAGGCCTGGTGATCATAATGCTGTTGTGCTGGATTCAGCAGCTGTCAGACAGCCTGGAAGCTGTCAGATTGAAGTTGGGAACCGCATATATGGCCAACACTCTCTATATGACTTGGTCAAGTTTTCCTCCAAGACTGGCGGCTTTGTATTTTCAATTGACTAGCAGATGCGGCCTCCAAGTTATGGCTGAGTAGGCTTCCCTTTAGAGGCAAATTGCTCTGATCTGGAGAAGTTGGAGAGAAACTTGGGGGAGTCCTGCCCTCAGATTTCCTAAAGTCAGGCGCAAAGGCACCTTTGATCGGCCAGAAGCCTAAGAAGAGTTGGCCTTATGGAGCTCTCAATGATTTTGTTGGTCGTTGATGTCCACCACTGCATCTAGAGCCTAAAATCCTTGCAGTGAGATCCAGCACGCCTCTTCCGAGATGCAGCTGCTACTGGGGCAGAACTCTGCTCTTCCTCTGGCTTTCACCTTTCTATGCCCTTTTCTTCCACTGCTAACTCCAGATTTCAGTCTTTTCACCTTGCTGATTCTTATGCATGGAACAAACTTCCTGTATCTATACATCAGGTCTCACCTCTCCCCTTTTTCAAATACATGCTAAAAGCTCACCTCTTTGAGGCTGTTTTTGGATCCTAATTCCTTGTTCTCCTTGTGTCTCCTTTCCCTATTTGAATCCTTTGTTTCTCTTGTATTGTACTGTCTGTTGTGATTAGATTGTAAGCGCTTCTTGCTTACTACCTAGCCCTTGAAGAGTGTAAGCTGAATGGGAGAGGCTGTGGTGGATATCCTGTTCAAGGTCTGCAGGACCTTGGCCTTCTTATCTTATGTGAGAGTTTTGGAGTGTCTTTCTGAGAGGCAGTGTTTCTCTCAAGCCTTGGAAGCTGGGAAGGCAGACATAGGAGCCATTTTGTCCTTTTTGCACGTGGGCTTGGACACTCTTAAGGTTCAAGTGGTGGTCCTGGCATACTACTAGGGACTTATCCAAGGCTTGTCTTTGGCATACCCAACTGTGGTATATTTTGTTAAGGGGGGGCTAAAGCAAATTTGCCCACCAGTGCATCTGGTGGTTCCCCAGTAGAGCCTTTCTCTGGTGTCGAAGGCATTGAAAGGACTCTCTTTCAAGCCCATTTGTAAACCCTTTCTCAAAGATTTGACCCTTAAGGTGGCTATTGCATCCACCAGAAGTGTGTCAGAACTGCAGGCTTTATCCTGTCAGGAGCCCTTTTTAGTCATTGTGACAACTTCTGTCTCCTTGAGGGTTGTGCCATCCTTTCTTCCAAAGGTACTATCCCGTTTTCACCTCAATCAGGATCTTCAGTCAGACTCCTCTCTGCGTCTGGTGGACATGAGGAGGCTACCAACTCCTTCTGTCAGTTGGACCATCTCTCTTTTTTTCTCTTCAGTGGTCTGAGGAAAGGACAGGCAGTGGTTAAGTTCTCGATTTTCTACTGGATCAAAGAGGCCATTGGTTCAGCATAACTTTTGGCTGGAAAAGCTGCACTAGAGCACAGAGCACAGGGCACTTCCTGGGTGGTGTTTGCCTTTTTGTCTCCAGAAGACATCTGAAAGGCAGCTTCCTCATTGTTAGTGAGTGCCTTTATTAATCAAAATAAGTAAATATTATAATGCCTCTGCATAGATCTATGATGCAATTTCACGTTGAGTATTCTGTGCAGTTCTGGTTGCTCATATCAAAAAAGGTACAGTGGAATTGGAGAAAGTACAGAGAATGTTTAAAAAAGAAAAGCGTTAAAAGGAGTGGACTGTTCCCTTCTGAAGAAAATCTAAACAGGCTAGGACTCTTCAGCTTGGAGATGGGGAAAGTTGAGAAGGGATATGATAGAAGGCTATAAGCAGAATGGGGTAGAACAGGTAAACAGTTTCCATATTTTCACGCATATAATGTGCGTTCGTTCTATGCTGTTTTTCAAAAACTGCACCCCCCCATGCATTATACACGTGTGCGCATTATATATGTAATTATCAATACAACACAAAAAGAAATTCATAGTCTTTTTTAATTTTTTAATAACTTCTTTATTTCTGAAATGCTGACTTTCAATGAGACTGTAAATGAAACTAAATTAGACTAGGCTAATTCCAATTCAGTCAACGTCATCATCTGACTCCTCAAACTCTTCAAAGTCCATTACCTCCTCACTGTTGTTGTTGAAATAACTAAAACCAACTGCAGAGGCTCTTCTGTGATTTCTGAAGTGATATCATCACTGTTATTGGCATCTTCACCTTCGTCATCGGTATCCAGATGTGTCTTATTCTGCTGATACACAATCCCAGCCTTTCTGAAGCCATTGCAGATGGTTTGTGGTGTTATTTTACCCCAATCAGAAGACACCCACTTGCAGACTTATGAAAACCGTGCCTGTTTCAGTCTTCCTGATGGTGTGAATTTGTGAATCCCAGCCTGCATCAATTTGTCCCACTCTTCTCATGAATGTCTTGAATGAGTGGTTAACTGCTATATCTATCGGCTGTAGCTTGCAGGTAAGTAGGACAGCCAGGTATTACAGCTATGTGGGCACCAGCGGAGTTTATATAATTTTGAACATTTTTTTCTTTATGGGTAGCCATGGCGTCAAAAATTAGTAAGGACGTCTTGGAGAAGAATCCCCTCTGCCTGGTCCTATAATATTTATCAACCCATACTTTCATAAAGTCACAGTCCATTCATCCCTTCCTGTTGCAATGGACAACCACACTGGTGGCAGTTTTTCATGGGGCATAATAACTCTCTTGAAAACTACCATTGTTTTAATTTCATCCCACTTGCAGTGCATCCAGGTACTACAGTGAAGCAGGCTCAGGTTGTAATGGATACAGTTTTCGTACCTGAAGCAGCTACAGTCCTGGTGGCAGGGAAGTCGAAAGACATTGGATCCTCATCTATACTTATAATGTCCATTGCAGAGATATCATGTTCAGGGATTTCTTTGGGTGGAGACAAATTCATGGAAGTCGTTCGTCTTTTGCTTCCAGTCGTCCGGAAGTTGCTGGCCTGCAGTGGTTCTCATTCTCACTGAAAGTCCATTTCTTTTCATGAATCTTTCATTTGCCAGAAGCTTTGCTTTGATATGAATTGCGATAGTAGAGAGAGCTTGATTTTGCTCTCTCTGAGAAAGAACCCAATCTCTTACGTTATTCTCCAGTTTAGGCTATTTTGCTTTGGGCTCACGACGTACGCATTTGCTGGGATTCATATTCTCAAGCTCCTTTTTCTCCATTTGTGGATGGATGTCTCTCCAACCTCAAACTCTCTCGCTGCCGTTCTGTTGTTTTTTTTCTTCTGCTCTCGCAACAACTTTTAGATGAAGTCGTTGGTATAGGATTTGCATTTCATTCCTGGCAGGGTCAACAGCAAAAAGGGTGTGCGCGTGTGCAGTATACATGTAAGCATGTTATCCCAAAAATTTCAAATAGAATGGGGTCATTTCCACACGTTATATACATGGACGCGTTATTTGCGTGAAAATACATTTTTTTCCCTTTCAGATCTAGGGCATAGGAGTATGTTTCTGGTTTCAGTTTGGAAAATTATGTGCATAAAAAATGCACTAAATTGACTTTATGTGTATAAAATCTCCAAGTTAATGTGCTTAAAGGAGATTTACATGTTGTAAATATTTTACATATGTTCATTTCAGAAATTGACTGGAAAAATGTATGAAAATTGGCCCAGGATTCAAAAAATGATCCAGAAATGAACAAACCTTTTTCCATGCCTACCCCTTCTAGAACACTCCATTCATCTTGTACCGCTATACAAAGGATAATTAGTAGTAGTAGTAGTAATAACCAGCACTCTTAAAACAAAATGGGGAAAGTATTTTTTTTCACTCAACACACAACAGAGGATACGGATCTGGCTTCTAGCATAGCTGGGTTTAAAAGGAATTTGGAAAATTTTCCGGGGAAAGGTTTAATAAATAATAATTGACTAGATAGAAATGGGGAAAGCAACTGCTTATAGTTGGAAGTAAACTACAAGGAATAGATCTACAGAAGTCTTTGGTATCTGCAAATGAACCAGATGAAGTGTTACCAGGAATAGGCTATTTGGCTTGATGACCAGCATGGTGCATCTTTTATGTTCTTCTGACTGGTATCAGGGGCTGCCCTGGACTGGTAACATACCTGGAAGGTCTAGGCTTGCTCTTCCCTAAGTGCAAAGATATGCATTTTGGAAGAACAACCTAAACTAAAGCTCCAACAATCCGAGGTTCCATATTAGGAGACACCACCCAGGAAAAAGGATCTGTGTCTTTGTGAATAATACATAGAAACCCTCTGCCAGTGTGTAGTGGTTGCCAAGAACGTGGATAGAATGCTGGGAATCATAAGGAAAGGAATGGAAAGTAAAACAAAGCATATCTTAATACTTCTCTATCACTCCATGGTGCAACCACACCTTGATTACTGCGTGCATCTAAAAGAAAAGATATAGCAGTATTGGAAAAAGTACAGAGAAGGGTGACCAAAGCGATAAAGGGAAATGGAAGGGATACCCCTATGATGAAAGGCTTAAAAACTTAGGGCTCTTTGGCTTGAGCAGAATGGAACAAATAAACATCACTCGGTTGTTTATTCTTTCAAAAAGTATAAAGACAAGGCAACATGCAATGAAACTACAAAGTAATACTTTTGAGACTAATGGGAGAAAACATTTTTTCACTCACTTGCTGCATAATTAAGATCTGGAATTCATTACCAGAGGATATAGGAAAAGTTGTTATGTAGCTGTGTTTAAAAAAGGTTTGGACAAGTTCCTGGAGGAAAAATCCATAAAACATTATAAAAGTGGTCGGAAGAAAATCTGCTGCTTATCCCTGGGATAAGCAGCATGGAATCTCTCTACCTTTTGGGATTCTGCCAGGTATTTGTGACCTGGATTGGCCACTGTTGGAAACAGCATACTGGGCTTGATGGACCATTGGTCTGACCCAGTATGGCAAATCTTATAGACTTATGGATGGGACCAGAACAATGCTGCAATCATCAGGAGCTAAGCAGGAATCGTGAGTCACTTGATAAACCCCAGTTGCAGATCAGGAACTCTATTATTGAGGTAGGCAGGCAGGCACTGGAATTTACTGAAACAGTTCTGAACTGGAGTTATCAAGGAGACCAGATGCAGCACAAGCCCACCAAAAACTGTTGTATCTTCTGCCTGGCTCTGCTTATATTCAGTTCTAATCAAGACACGCCTTATGCTGGCCCAATGGGAACCTCCAGGTGGTGCCCAGAGGATCATATTTCACTGGCCTTAGAGGCCACTGCAATTACCTTGCATTAGAGCCCTGTGTTGAAGCTCGGCACATGGTTTTCTAATGTAAGTCTAATGCTGAAAGTTAACTCTGTGCGCAGAAACTATATGCTAACACTGGAAAGCCAGTGCAGACTCATATGCACATGCCAGATGCCATGCACACATGGATCTGCGCCAGCAGCAGCTGTATTGACACCATGTAATGGGATCCTATTCTGCACATAGCAATTGTGCAGTATTGTTGATGTGCAGAATAGTAGTCCGTCATATGCATTGATGTTATGGGCATGTAACTCTAAAGCTCCAGATGCAGTTCAGCACTTTAGTGGCACTTTCGCATAACATCCGTGCATTTGATGGACTGCTATTCTGCGCATAAATAATAATAATGCAAAATGGCTATGTTTGGAATAGCATCCCTTCATACGTGCGCAGAAGAAACAGGCATAAACGCCTCACTGGCATGAGCTACCCTTTATGCTTCCTTAGCCCTTAGCCTTCTGCGTACTTCTCTGCATCTGCGCTGCATAGCTAATTGCTTCATTACCATCCATTTAAATGGATTTAAGTGCGCTGTGCGTGGCTGTCTGCAGATATTCAGAGCAGGTATAAGTTTATTTAAAGAGGGGAAAAAGAGGCATAAGAGAGATGCTCTTTTGAACATTTCTCATAAGCACGTTGTTATGAAATTACCGCTATATGGCCAAAATGTATCTGTCCAAAACGAATCTTGAATTTAGTTGGGCCAGGAATTCGAAGGATAGCAGCAATATTTGGCCACTATCTGTATTACTAACACATTTAACTGAATGCCCAAATAGCACGGATGAGTGGCATAGCAAGGTACAGGTTAACATGGGTGGGCACCAAGCTGTGCAGATATTGACATGGCTCCAGTTCTCTTTTATGGACCTGTGGCAGTGATACTGATGGTGGGGAGGGGGCGGGGGGACGGGATGGGACATGGCTCACCTAGGACCTACCCTTATCCATATAGAGCTATACCGGTTATTTCCTGTTTTGGCTTGTATGCCTGAGTCCACTGAAAATCAGCATGAATTATCTCTATATCTTTATGTAGCACCAGACTGTGGACTACTGACCTCAGATTGTAACTTTTTATACACATAGAGGTTTGGCAAAAGATTGATCTTTCATTCAGGCTTTTTAGGTCCCTGAGAGATTTTCATTACAAATGGATGCCTTGCTTCCAGCTGAGGAAAGATTTCCTATTCTCTATGTTAGGAAATATCATCGCCCCTTTACTAGTGAAAAACAATCTCTTTATTTTTCAAGTAAGATTGGAAGACCAAATTTCTTCTGTCCAGTTCAGAAGAAAACAAACCCTTGCTGCAATGCCATCATGAGAACTGCAGGAATGTGGGAGACTGTCATCTCGCAAAATACCATCCCATATTCCCTCCACGTAACTTTCCATTCTCACTCCAGATGGGATGTAATAAATCTCTGATACTTTCATTTCGTCCCCTTCAGTGATTTCAGCACATCCCTTGTATACATCTGAAAAAAGTTCAAATGCTGACAGCAGTCTTTTTCTAGGAAAATATAACATCCTTAAATTCCTCAACCTATCCATGTTCTCTAAAGCCTCCCAAGCTGTCCTTGCAAAGGATGAACTTGCTAATTGTAGGGAACTGAGCTGGCCACTTAGATGACCAATTTCTACTGTGAGAAATCACACTTCAGGGTGACAGTTCCATGTAAGAAACTCAATCCATGTCACCGCTGATACAGAAACATGACGGCAGAAAAAGACCACATGTCCTATCTAGTCTGCCCTTCCATTTATTTATTTTTTTATTTATTTAAGAGTATTTATATCCCGCCTCACCCACTACAAGAGTCCCCTTTTTTCCTTTAGAGCGCATCAGCGTTTGTCCCATGCTTCTTTGAATTCAGATACTGTCCTCATCTCTACCACCTCCACTGGGAGACTATTTCACGCATCTATCGCTCTTTCTGTAAATAAATATTTCCACATATCACTCCTGAATCTATCCCCTTTCACCTTCATCCCATGTCCCTTCATAGCAGAGCTTGCTTTCAATCGAAAGAGGCTCTCCCCCTGTGCATTTATGCCACGGAGGTATTTAAACGTCTCAATCATCTCACCTTTCCTCTAAGGTGTACATATTAAGATCCTTAAGTCTGTCCTCATATGCTTTATAATGAAGACCACTAGCCATTTTAGTAGCCACCCTCTGCACCAACTCCAACCTGTTTATATCCTTTTGAAGGTGTGGTCTTCAGAATTGCACACTATACTCCAAATGAGGTCGAACCAAAGACTTATACAGAGGCATTCCTCTCCCTATGCACCCAAGCATCCTTCTAGCTTTCGCTGTCATCTTTTCTATCTGTTTAGCTACTTTGAGATTGTATATATGACCGTATATGACTGAATCTGCTGTAGCTGTGCAGTTTTCTTTCAGGTTCTCTCCCACTCCCGGGGTGGCTGCAATAACAATCATTACACAGATGCTCCTGCACTATGAGGGTAATTTTAGAACTTGTCACCTCTGTGTGAACTAGGTGCCTACTTTAGGACTATTTTATAAAGACACATATGAACTTAAGTGTGTTTTATAAAATACTAGGGGTAAACCGGCAGAAATAACAGCTAGACTGAAGTCAGGGATGTTTCTGCCTGCTCATAAAGAGGCATAAATGTTAGTGTGTAAATTACAACTCTGCCCACACTCTGCCCAAACTCCACCCTAGAACACGCTGGTATGCAAGTCAGTCAAATCAATCAATCAAATTTTATTTATAGCCTGCCCATTTACAAGCTTCTACGTGCAGAAGTATGCATTGTTCTCCAGGAACAAGCAGGAAGTCAGTCCTCACATATGGGTGACGTCGGCGCCGACGGAGCCCCCATGCGGAGCAAATCCCCAGTTTTCTAAGAAAGCCTTTGGGATTGCATCACGCATGCGTGGTCCCCTTCCCGCCCAAGGGTGCCATCTTGCTTAGTCTCCTTTTTTCCGCGGAGCCCAACGGACATAGTCCAAGTTCCCTCGCGAAAAAAGTGTTTATAAAAGTCAGAAAATTGCTTTTCTGCCTGACCAGTTCGACGCTGGTTCCCCTTCCCGCCTCGGCTCAGTACACCGGTATCGAGTCCGGTCCAAGATTTTGGTTTTTGTCCTTAGAGACTAGCGTTCGCGCTCTTTTTCTTTTTAGCTGGCAGTCCAGTCCTTTGACCTCGCAGGGGCCCTTTTTCACCCGATGGCTGCCAGCGGGTTTAAAAAGTGTGATAGGTGCACGAGATTAATGTCCCTCACTGACACACATGACTGCTGCCTCCGTTGCCTCGGGCCTGACCACAACCCGAAGGTCTGTGGCCCGTGTAAGAAAATGTCTTCCAAGGCCTTGAGGAGCAGGCAGCAGCAACATGATAGGATTTTTCCTGTCTGCACCTGCCTGGGTCCAGACCTCATCAGAGGCCTCGACGTCTCGGGAGCTCTCTGATACTGAGCAGTGTTGGGTGTCCTCTGAAAGGGGGTCTCCCTTGTGGGAACACCGGAGGAAGAAAAATTCCATGAGGACGGTGTCTTCAGATGGCTCTGAGCGGCCTGGTCCCTCGCGGGCCGGCCTGCCGCCCCGGATCCTCTGAGTCGGAGAGGCCAGCAAAACTCCCTCGTAAGGAACCGGAGACACCAAGGCAGGTAAGCACTGTCCTCGTTGTGGACTGTCCTCCGGGAGAGCCGGTGTCGGGATCCGACCCGGGGGCTGCAGAGCCTCCTGAGCTCGGTCTCAGGAAGGCAGCCTTGGAGCGCAGCATGTCTGTCTTCATCCATCCGCCCCGACCACCGGGACATCGAAGTTGTCCCCGGAGCCCGAGTCGATCCTTGAGACTCTAAGAACTTGAGTCGCTCCTCGGCGCAGTCATCGACGCCGATTCCACTGGCGACAGGGTGGCCGAGACCGAAGCCCTCGAGGCCGGAGCCACTGAATTCCTCCTCCTCGGGGTACGGTTGGGAAACGGAGGATGAGGAGTCACTAGGTACCAATCGGACCAAGTACGTCCCCTCAGATTCCTCGGGATCTGAACCTCAGAGAAGGTCCCCTCTGGAGGACACTCGGTTCTTGGACTTCGTCCGGGACATGGCAAAGGCTTTGTCATTCCCGGCGGAGGCCGAGTTGGAGCCGAAGAGCTCAAGATCTTCCAGTATGACTTTCCCCCTCGGGAAGCCCTTACTGTACCGGTGCCTCCCGTTCTGGAATGGCTGATGCTCCGCATGTGGGAGACCTGGAGCAATAGGTACAGGACAAGTTGGTCGATGTCCCTTGCTGAGGTGAAAACCTCTTTGGCAAGCCCATGACAGAAAAGGCTGCCGAGATCGAGTCCGAGTACCTGACCCAGACAAGACTTGAAAAGAAGACTTCTGCCCCTTCTAAGAAGAAGGGCTCGGGTAAGAAGCCCTTTTTCCCGAGAAAAGGTACGGCTTACCGCAGCTACCCCACATATCAGGCCTCCCCAGCTCCCCAGCAGGGGCAGCAGGCCAAGGGACAGGGGCATGTCCCGCATAAGCAAAAAGCCCCCAAGCCCAAGGCACAGGCTCCGGCCCAGCCTGGAGGTTTTTATTTGACTCCCAGAGCATAGTCCCTCTCTCCAAGTAAGCAAGGCCATGTACAGGAGGAAGGCTGACCTGTATGCCCACAGGTGGCCAGCCATCACAACAGATGTCTGGGTTCTACAGATAGTCCAAAGGGGCTATTGGCTACATCTCATCCAGGCACCTCCCTCTTACTTTCCAGGGGAGCCTCTCAGACCCCCTCTTCACAGGGTCTTCCTCTTAAAGGAGTTGGCAGGTCTTCTCAAGGATCAGGTGGTAGAACCGGTGCCCCACCACCTGCAGGGAAAGGGTTTCTACTCTAGGTACTTTCTGATACCAAAGAGAACTGGAGGCCTGAGACTCATCCTCGACCTGTGAAACTTAAACAAGTTCCTGGTGAGGGAAAAGTTCAAGATGCTTTCCCTTGGAATATTGGGCCTTACCTCCGCCAGGGAGATTGGCTATGTTGCTTAGACCTAAAGGATGCTTATACACACATCCTCATTCATCCAGACCACAGACAATATCTACAGATTGTAGTGGGAGGAAACCACTTTCAGTACAAGGTGCTTCCATTTGGCCTATCCTCTGCACCCAGGGTGTTCACAAAGTGCCTAGTGGTGGTGGCGGTCTTCCTAAGAAACCAGAGGGTATTTGTCTTCCCCTACTTGGACGACTGGCTCATCAGAGCCCAGTCAGCCCTGGAAGCCCAACAGGCCATGTCTTGCACTATCCATTTGCTGTAGCACCTAGGGTTTGTGATATCTTTCTGTATATAGCTTGTATATAGTTTACCATGTTGTCTCCAAGTTACTGACCCTGTTATAATGTAAGCAAAAGACACTGTTATAATGTAAGCAAAGGACTGTTCTAATGCGAAATTTGTTATCTGTAAACCGCGCTGATACCAAAGAGCGCGGTATATAAAAACTGTAAAATAAATAAATAAAATAAATAAATAAAGTCCACTCTGGTTCCCTCTCAAGGACTGGAGTTCATAGGAGCAAGGTTAGACACCCTTCAAGCAAGGGCTTTTCTACTGGAAGACAGAGCACAGAGACTTCTGGCCCTAGTGCAGCAAGTGAGCCGCAGATACCAGATCCCAGCAAGACACTTTCTGCGCCTCCTTGGTCACATGGCCTCCACGGTACATGTGACACCCAATGCCCTCCTCCACATGAGAATAGCTCAGTGGTGCCTCAGGGACCAGTGGACACAGGCCAGAGGTCGACTCAGAGACAGCATCCAAGTGTCCAAATGACTGGTACAGTCGTTGATATGGTGGCTTCAGCCATACAACCTACTGGAGGGGAGTACCTTTCCAGCCTCCCTCACACATGAGAGTGCTGACTACCGATGCATCCTTGCTGGGCTGGGGAGCCAATTGCCAGGAATTGTGCACTCAGGGTGTGTGGTCTCCACAGGAGAGCATACAACAGATCAATCTCCTAGAGATTCGAGCTATCCGCCTAGCTCTACAGACCTTCTGTCAAACCCTGGCTCATCAGCCTATCTTAATTCAGATAGACAACCAAGTGGCAATGTTCTATGTGAACAAGCAGGGGGGCACAGGCTCTCGCATCCTCTATCAAGAGACCCTGGACTTGTGCTCTTTTGCAGTCAACCAGGGTATGCATCTCAAGGCAGTTTACTTGCCCATTCAAGAGAACTTCTTGGCCGACAAGCTAAGCAGAATTCTGCAGCCACACGAATGGCAACTGGATCACAGCATAGTCCAGCAGCTGTTCCAGTGCTGGGGGCGACCATCCATAGATCTGTTTGCGAGCCCACAGAATTACCAGTTGCCTCGCTTCTGCTCCAAACAGCCACACCCATGCAGGGTGGCTGCAGATGCTTTCCTAATATCATGGTCTGTGGGTCTCCTGTATGCGTTTCCTCCCACGCCCCTGGTGGCCTGGACTCTATTCATGATCCTTCAGGACAAAGTCTCGGTCATCCTGGTAGCACCCAGGTGGCCTAGACAGCCATGGTTTCCGCTGCTGCTTAAACTGGCAGCAGAGGCTCCAATTTCTCTGGGATTACACACCCTAACCAACTATCACAGGAGGGGGGCACTCTTCTGCATCCCAACCTCAGGTCTCTCAACCTGATGGCATGGCTGCTGAAAGAGTAGTTCTTGCACCACTTCTCCTCCTTAAAAATGTAGAGGAGGTGCTGCTAGTCTCAAGAAGGCAATCGACTAGGAAAACCTATGCGTTTAAGTGGCATAGGTTTGAAGTGTGGTGTGATAAGTAGGGAGAAAACCCTTTTTCCTGTCAAGTGTCAGTGGTGTTTCAGTACCTGCTTCACCTCTCGGATTTAGGCCTCAAGCAATGTTCCCTCTAATTTTCTGTAGGCTGTGTGCACATAAAATATCAGCTGTGCAGCTTTCGAGGGAAGGTTAAATTTTTGTGCGCCCCATAATGACACTCAGAGTTATATTCTTTAAAATTTGACTACACGTCAGAATACAGTATGTACACCACATTGGTTGCACTAGAAAATATTGTAGAACTTGTGAAAACCATAAATACACAACAACTTTTAAATTTTAAGATGTCTGTGCTGTTTTCTATCAGAATCAGAACCGTAATTTTTGTGCGCTCTGTTGTAAAGTATGTGCGCTTGCTCGGTGAGGTGTGTGCACGCGCACACGCGCACAGCTTAGAGGGAACAGTGGCCTCAAGTCAAACTCTGTCCAAGTCCACCTTAGTGCCTTATCAGCACACCACTCTCCAGTGGAAGGGCAACCTCTTTCTGCACACCCTTTGGTGTCCAGGTTCCTGAGAGGTTTACTTCTGTTGAAGCCCCTGGTTCGCCCCCCCTGTGACCGAATGGGATTTGAATGTGGTCTTAGAGCAGCTTACTCGCCCACCTTTTGAGCCGGTGGCTACCTGTCATCTTCGCTTCCTCTCTTGGAAAGCGCTTTTCTTGGTGGCACTCATATCGGCCAGACGAGTGAGTGAGCTGCAGGCTCTGGTTTCCAATAGACCGTACACACGGTTCTATAGGAACAGGGTGGTGCTTTGCACTCACCCCAAATTCCTTCCAAAAGTGGTCTCCTCGTTCCACCTTAATCAGGAGATGGTACTTCCGACCTTCTTTCCCCGGCCGCATGCCAGTTGGGCAGAAGCAGTTCTGCATACCCTGGTCTGTAAGAGGGCTTTGGCCTTCTACATGGACCGTACGCGGGGACATCGAAGAGCTTCTCAGCTCTTCGTCTCTTATGACCCCAGTAAGATGGGGATGCCTGTCTCCAAGCGTACGTTGTCCACTTGGGTAGCGGATTGTATCGCCTGGGCATACAGGACGGCCGATCTCCCGTTGCAGGGTCAAGTCATGGCCCACCGGGTCAGGGCTAAGGCAGCATCAGTGGCTCACTTCCACTCTGTTCCTCTGGCAGACATTTGCCGGGCCGCCACCTGGTCTTCAAGCCAGACTTTTGCGGCCCATTACTGCCTGGATAGAGAATCCCAGCGGACAGTGCTTTCGGCCAGGCTGTACTCCGTAACCTATTTGAGGTTTAGGCAACTCTGACCCTTTGGTGTCAGGTTACCGGAGTGTTACGTTCTCAGTTGAACTCCTATCATGGCTGCTGCGGCTCTTCTAGAGGGAGTCTATTTTTCAGTTATGGGTTCTCAGTAGCCTATAGCTAGGGAGTCCCATATGTGAGGACTGACTTCCTGCTTCTTCCTGGAGAAAGCGTAGTTACTCACCTGTAACAGGTGTTCTCCAGGGAAAGCAGGAATCAGTCCTCACGACCCCCCTCCTCCCCTGGAGTTGCAGTCCTATTATTAATTTTTATTCTTTTTGCCGTCTTTTTAGCTATGTCATTTGACTGAGCAAGATGGCACCCTTGGGCGGGAAGGTGACCGCTCATGCGTGATGCAATCCCAAAGGCTTTCTTAGAAAGCTGGGGATTTGCTCCTCATGGGGGCTCTGTCAGCGCCGACGTCACCCATATGTGAGGACTGATTCCTGCTGTCCCTGGAGAACACCTGTTACAGGTGAGTAACTATGCTTTATGCTTATAACCCTTGGAGTAATTTTATGAAAGCCCTTTTATGCATGAAAAATCCTTCATAAATTACCTCCTATGAGTCCGTTGGTTGCTAGAAGTTGGAAGCTATTTGCCGGTTCCTTCTTCTATCTGTCTCTTCTCCTGGTTGCCTCCAATTGCCCCCTCCTTCTGTTGGGGCAGCACAACTTCTGACATTAGCATTTCCACAGGCACACCTTGCCTCCCCTTATCTACGAGTATTTATTTAACTGGTGCGTGTTTTTTGGGGGGGTTTTTAATACCATTTTTCTACCAGGCAAAACGGTTTACATGGAACAATTAAAAACAAGCGTTTAAACAGTCAACTTTAACTAGGACATCAGAACAATGGGAAGGGAAAATGTAGGAAGGTAAAAACATTCAAAACTGTTACAGAGCTCTTGTGCAAGGGGGAAAAGCTAAGGTGGAGCTGAGTTATACTATTGAGATAGGGGAGGACATGTAATGAGGTGATGAAGGGTGGTCAGCATTGTGTGTTTAGGGGGGAGGGGGAGGGGGAATAGTATGGGTGGGTGGGAGGTGGACTGGCTGGGGGGTTGCAGGAAAGGAGGCACCGTAGTATTCTTTAAAGAGGAAAGTCTTAAGGTGTTTTTTGAATAAGATGTGAGATTGATTGGCTCGTAGTACGGGGGTAGCTGGTTCCAAATGGTGGGAGCATACAATTCAAAGGCTCTTGAACATGTGCTTTGTGATCTTTTGCATATCTGGGTGGGAGGGAGAAGATTCATTGCGTTCTGACGTCGCAGTCTGTTGTTGTTGGGACGTCTGATTAGTGATTGCAGTTGCTCTGAGGCGGTGTTGATAATTGCTCTGTGGGTGATGGCAAGTACCTTGAACTTAGTCCTGGATGCAACAGGGAGCCAGTGGCGTGATTTCAATATAAGAGTGATGTGGGAGTGTCTGGAGATTTTAGCTAAAGTGCATGCTGCAGTATTTTGGGCAATTTGTAGAGGGGCAATGATGGCCTTGGGGAGCCCATGGAAGATGGAGTTGCAGTAGTCAAGCAGCAGTGTGATGGAGGCTTGGCATATTGTGCGGAAGCTGTCAGGAGGGAGGAGGAAGCGTAGGTTGCGGAGAGTTCGAAGTTTAAAGTAAATATTTTTGGTGATGTAACTGACGTGGGGTTGGAAATGTAATAGATGATCCAGGGCGATTCCAAGGTATTTGATCTGAGATTTAACTTGGATTTCTGTGTATTTGAATTTGATGGCAGTTGGTGGGAGGAAGTTGGGATCTCTGGTCACGTGAAGGATCTCAGTCTTGTTGAAGTTGATCGCAAGGTTGTGAAGCTGTAACCAGGAGACAATTTCTTTGAAACAGGCGGTAAGATTAGAGTAGTCGGGGCTGGTGGTATGAAAAGGAGTGAAAATCATTATGTTGTCAGCATAGAGTTGGTAGCTGACGCTAAACTTCTGAATAACATAGCAAAGGGGTCTAATATAGATGTTGAAGAGGAGGGAGGAGAGCGCAGAGCTCAGAACCCTGAGGGACTCCTTGGGGAAAGATGTAGGGTGTGGATGATTGGTGTCCGATTCTTGTAATTTGGGTATGCTGGGATAGGTAGGAGAGGATCCATTTGAGTGGTTTGCCTTGAACACCAGTGTTGCTGAGTTGGTCCAGTAAGGTCTGGTGGGACACAGTGTGGAAGGCTGCAGAGATATCAAGAAAGAGCAGTAGGTAACCAAAGGATGGCTTTTCAGTTCCAGAAATGAGTGTATTTAAGAGGGAGGTGAGTAGAGTTTCAGCACTGTGAAGGGGGCGGAATCTATGTTGATTGTGATCAAGTGGGGCATATCTGTCAACGTGCTCTTGAAGTTGAATCTGGACTGCTTTTTCGATAATTTTGTCAAGGAAAGGTATGCTGGCTGCAGATCTGTAGGAGGCAGGTGAGGAGGGATCAAGGTTGGGTTTCTTAAGGAGAGGTCTAACGGATGCTTGTTTTAGAGAAGGTGGGAGGAAGGCTTGCGTGAGTGAAGAATGGAGGATGGTGGATATGATTGGTAATATTTGCTTGATACAGGATACTGGACAGGGTAGTGGTGATGTGCTCGCGTTGATGAGAGAGATGATGTTTAAGAGCTCTTCAGGTGGGATATGTCTGAGTGTTGTCCATTGTTGAGTGGAGGACGTTGAGTTGGAGGGAGGAAGTATAATGATGGTGGAGGAGGAGTGCTGCCTATGTTTGGAAATGAGGAAGTCAGCAAACATCTGGGGGTGGAGGTCAGTGCTCTAATGGATCTCTGGTGAGGGTTCTGACGAGGCTGAAAAGTTCTTTTGGTTTATTGAGAGTCTGGAGGAGGATATTGCTGTGGTGCTCACGTTTAGTGTTAAGGGTGTTGGTTGAATACGCTGTACATTGTGCTAGGTAGAAGGCTTGAAGCTGTGGGTCCTTGGATTTTTTCCATCTCCTTTCCAGTTTTCTAAGGGAAAGTTTCTGTTGTCTAAGATAGGTGGAGTACCATGGAGCAAGAGGTCGGCAGGTTTTGGGGGAACATGAGCTGGGGCCTTGGATGCATCTGTGATGGTAGAGTTCCAGGTCTCCACAATTGAGTCAAGATCTGAATGAAGAATTGCATGTTTCAGTGTGCGGATGGTCCTTTGTTAAAATGAGTTTTCATTAAAGGTGAGGAATCTTCTTGCTATAGAAAGTCTGGGAAGGGGGGGTAGTTGAGCATTAGGGTTGGTAGGGTGAAAGTTATTAGGTGGTGATCTGACCATGGAACGGGGATGGAGGAGAGGGAAATGAGGTGAGGTGAGGATAGAAGGTCATCAGGGAGGAAGACTGGGTCTAGGTGTTGATTAGCTGTGTGAAATGCAGGTCATTCATAGCTTGGAGGAATGCATTGCTCTGGTTGAAGTTGGCAGAAGGAAGGTTTAGATCGCCGAGGAGATGTTGGTGAGAAGTATGGGAGCGTACTGTCTCCAAAAGCGTTTCCAGCAAGTCTGCATTGTGGTACGGTGCTCTGAGGCAAGGCAAATGATGAAATGTTTGTTGCTGATGATGAGGGTATCTAGTTCATGAGAGGATGTTAAGCTGGTGGTAGTGAAGCCAAGGTGCTTGTTTGATAGGATGCAGACCCCTCCGCCCCTACTGTTACTTCGTGGGCAGTTGTGAATATTGTGGGTGGTGGTGTTCATCTGGTTAATCAAGACATTGTCAGTGTCAGTGAACCATGTCTCTGTCACACAGAGAAGGTCTATTTCATCGTCGGAGATATGGTCAGCAAGGGTTTGTATTTTGTTACATGCAGAGCATGCATTGTTCAAGCTACTTTTGATTGAGGGATCACAGTGAGTACCAAAAAGGGTAGGTGAATCGGAGGGAGAACAAATAGGGATGTGGAGGAGTCGGGAGTGTCTTCTTTATTGGTGGAAATTTAGTGGGGACAAGGAAGTGAGCGAGAAGGTTCTTGGGAAGTGTATGATGGGAATGGGGGAGGGGAGGTTGGTGTGGGCTGACACACAGCATAAGATATAGGAGGAGAGGTACAGGAGAGCGAGCCAGCTGGGTATGTGAGGTATGGCTAGGTTGTATTGCTAGGTTAGCCAGAGAAGGCATCAGGGATTAGGTGAAGAATGATGTGGTGTGCAAGAGTCGTGCAATGGTGGTAAAAGCTGTGAATAGGTTAATAATTGAGAGCAACAGAGTAATGAATGAGATAAGATGAGGCTATTGTATAAGTGTTACCCGCACACATTGCATTTTGCATTGTATAAGTGTAGTTGAACACAGGCAGAGCATTGATTGGAGAATAGATTAAATTAGCAAAATGAAGTGGTATTAGGGACATAGAGGTGCATAAAGGCGAGCATATGAGTGGTGAAAATTACGAAGTAAGGTTGAACAAATCTAATGGGAATGGAGCAGGCAGGCAAGACACTGCAATAGGTAAAAACAGAGACTTACTGAGTGCAGGAGAAAGTATTGTACATACGCTTTACAGGTTAATTAACAGTGTTTTCCATTGGGGTGCCTCAGTACCATGCCAAAGGGCCCTCTGTCGAGGCCCTCAGGTGCGGGCCCGCCAGGCACAGGTGGGCCTTTGTGCTGCTGTTTTTAAATGTGGAGAGCAGTACCTGTCCGCTCCCTTCTGCTGCGGCCGATCAGGGGCTGGATGGCCACCGATGGCGCAAATAACTTATGCAACCGCCAGGGCAAATGCAAACCCTCTTGCAGCTTTGCATCAGAGGGCTTATAAGGACTCTGGTCTCATGTTCTGGGAACTTGGAGAGTAAGGATGCCCTTTTGCTGGAGCTTAACAATGTCCCAAGCTCTGTGTCTGAATCCCCTTTTATGACACTTTGTTTCCACTGTACAAGGACAACATGGCTGTCCATTGAATCCTGAATTGAGGTTGAGGAGGAAACACCCTGGATTTCACTTTCCCTTTACCCATGCTTGAGAAAGAGAATCAAAGAAATAAACAGGAGCTCCAGGGTGGAGCTGGTGCATGGTCCTACCTCCCTCTCCTCCCAAGACTTTTCTAATTAAATTCAACAATCATGATCATTGAAACACCACTCTTCCCACAACAATCCTGTAAAAATGCATAACTAGAGATCATACTTTTAAGTATTAAACTTTGCTTTGTACGTATGCGTGTGCCCACTCTGCCTTCAGGTAAAATAATGTACTGAGAGCTCTTAGAGTTTGTGTGGCTGTTGGGAGCTATTGTTTGCTTTGACTGCAGCTGCTTCTTGCTCCCCCCAAAGCTGCTGCCCTAGGTAACTGCTTTTTCTTACCTAGTAGTTGAGCCAGTCCTGTCCCCAGAGGCTCCTAGGCTCTACATATCGTGCAGCATCAGCTATCTTGGATCCCACCCCTCTTCCCTCTTTTCATCTCCCCATCTTCTATTCCTTCTTCCTGTTCTTGCCCCCCCACCCCCATACCTAACATGCCCATGGAACAAAAATGCCCCAAGGAACAAAATAAGTTATTCAGACACCAAACGAGATTGGAAAACAACTTTATTTTTATTACGTAAAATACATTTATATCATTTAATATGCAAAATAATTCAAACCTGCTGTATAATTGCCATAGAATTGCCTAACTCTTGCTGCGGAATTTACCCCGAGCTGCTGCAGGGAACTGGGAGCTGTGATAAGCTATAATATCTTTTATTGAGCCAACAGAAGAATTATCTACAGAATATCAAGACCACACCGTTCATCGGGTTTTTGTTTTGGGTTAACTCTTCCTTTCAGGCTCCATGCCAAATCTCTGGCCTGGAAATCTGTCTCCCTAGCAGTATTCTCTTCTCATAGCGAGTACCACTTGTCTCCTTGCTTTACCGCCCCTCTTTAGCCTTGCATGTTTTGAGCCAGTGACCTTGGCTTTTAATGGCTAGTGTAGATAGATGGCTATGAGTTTCTGTGCCCGTGCTGAGGGATGTGTTCTTGCTGTTCCTGCTCTAGCTGACTTTGAACTCTGTGTTGCTCTCTGCCTCCGGGAGGTTTTATTTTTGCTGTCTAACCCTGAAATCCTAATTTGCAACCAGGGCAATTGGGAATTTTCATCTCTCTCTACCACAAAATATGTTAAATCAGGGGACATAAACTGTGCTCTGGTATGATGGGAATGCCAGAAAGAACTGGCAAATGATTATGTAGATAATCAGAATGCCAAGTTCCTAAGACCACCTTTCTGCTAATGTGTTCCTTGGCTGGTAATCTAAGGGGACGTTGCATGATTCTTTGTTTTGTTTTTTTAGTTTGTGTTCAACCGATATTTATTAGAAACCAGATATTCCAAAAACATCAACAGCCCAAGAACCAAAGAGCACACAAGGGCAAATGAAACCACAACAGGATACAACTGAATTTTTATAATTAATTTGCCTCCCTTTCCCCCCCCCCCCCTAACCTTCCTCCCCCCAACTCCTCTTGGAACAGGACCACCAGTAGTGCAAATAACTTACTCAACCACCAGGGCAAATGCAAACCCATACTCAGGAAAGGACGAAGAGGAGAAAGAAACAGTAGACTCCCATTGCCCCCCTGCACCTCCCCAACTAACCCCCAAGCACCCTCACAACCATACTGTCCTTCATCAGCCCCCTGCCTCCTTCCATCCCCAAGTAGCCATGCTTAACCCCTCCCCTGCCCCCATCAGATTCCCACTCTACAAATTGTTCAACATCAGACTTCGCTCTCTGGGTGACAGTATGTCAATGTATTCATCCCACATGTCAAGAAACGTAGGGACCTGAGCTTGCTCCCATGAGGCCCATATGCGATCATATTGCATAATCTGATGGAGGGCATTCCACCAGTGACAGTAGCTCGGTGGCTCCACATCCATCCAGGCCATAAGCACTGACTTCTTAGCCAGCAACCAACCAACCTGCAACCAGCTTCACCTGCCCTTACCCTCTACAGGCACATCTTCGGACATGAAACTGAACTGACAGGGGCCCCAGAGGCCACTGCCACTTCAGCATCATCTACAAATCATGCACCCAAAGCTAAAATAATGCCACTCTCAAGCAAGACCACAACATATCCTCAGGGTCCCCTCCCAATCCCCACATTTATGCCACGCTGGCATACTAGCAAACCCCATGCGATAAGCCTTCACGGGTGGAATATACTTCCGACTCATAAGTTATACAGCGAATCCTGCAATGCTACCATGACAGTGTGCCTTTGGATCTTAGCCATAGCCTTCAGAAAGAGGTCTTCAGAAATGTCTGTGTCCAAGTCCCGATTCCATTGGGCCATTAACTGCTCCATAGACACTCACACCCGATCCCTTAAAAAAGAAGACTGGGCCCAAGCCACAGTGACCCAAATCGACCTATGACAAGAAAAATCCTCCAGCTGGGTGCTAAAGTCACTAGAGAACTGCGCTGGAGATGTTGCATGTTTAATCTGCACCTATGAGAAATTAAGTTCACCAAATGTATCTTTTTTTTTTTTTGAGGGGAGGAATGTAAGGGAGTTGTCAAACAATTTCTTCCTGTTCCTTTAGGTTTCTGACTTAAGTTGTAACTGGAACTGGGATCTGGTGCCATGAACTGTCACTTGCCTCTATTCAGGGCTTTTTCTTTTATGTTATATCCCCCTCGTCCACTCCCTTCTTATTCAGCCCTCAACTGGGGGCCATGCATCAGCAGTCGTTCTGGAACCTGCAGTCATGCAGCCTAAATCCAGCCATTAGTTGTCACCACTGTGTGATTTTGACATCCTTCAACCTGCCCAGGGACTTTTGAGTACTGTTTCTGCAGCACTCCCCTCTCTCTCCATCTGGCCAGTAGTGGGAGTGGAAAATCTGATCTGGGAATTGAGGCCTCAAGTCCCTGGAGGAAAGGTCCATAAACCATTATTAAAAGGGACCTGGGATATTCACTGCTTGACCCAATACAAGCATTGTGGAACCTGTGTCTTTTGGGGAAACTGCTAGGTACCTGTGACCTAGATTGGCCACTGTTGGAAACAGGATACTGGGCTTGATGGACCTTGGTCTGACCCAGTATGGCATATCTTATGTTCTCCTGTGAGCTACCCAGGTCAGTTCTTGACCAGCCAGTTTTAAAAGGTTTGCACATCTCCTTAAAATGTGGGGTTTGAGACAGGGAACAATTGGAAGAAGGCCACACAGCGAGCACACTGGCTCTTGTTCTCCTGAGACACAGCTCCAAGTGTGGGGCTATGCTGTCAGCTGTTTAGCTTGAGCCTGTCTTTAAACTTGTTTTATACTCCGTCATCAGAAGGCTCTAAGCTGCCACAAGTCACATCAAAGTTTAATTTATGACACAACCTGAACGTTTTTTAATGGCTGTTAGTTGCATTTTGGTTTGTTTGTTTAGGAATGATGGGGGGATTTTCAAAGGCATTTACATGGTTTGCAGACCAAATACTAATGCAGACCCGCATTCAGTGGCACTAATGCAGGTGCCACCGTTGCACACCCGGATGGTAAGCGGTTAGCATCGGAGTGTGTGGTGGGAATTTGGGATGGAGCGGAAGTGGTAGCTGTTGCTAACCGGGCAGTGGCTCAATGTTGCCACTGCCCAGTTAGCGACAAGCGGGTAAAGTCATGCGCGGCAAAGGCTGGCCTAACTTTACTCATGGAAGCTAACTGGGCAGTGGCTCAATATTGCTGCTGCCCCATTAACTTTCAGTTTCTACGGCACCCGGATATTCACTGCTTGTGGCCGGATATGACCTCTGCATTAATCTGGGGTGAGACGTCAGTGGCGACATCTAGGCACTCTACAAGGGCTAGCCACCGCCACCGAATATTCCCCCAGTAATTTCAGCTCTGGTTAGTAAGTAGAACAAATGCTGCATTGGGTAGTAATGTTTAAGTGCCCCAATCATAAATTCTGCAGATCATGTTTGCGAACGGACTTTACACTAATTTTCAAAGTAAAGTTATGTACAGAACTGCGCTCTGAAAATTACCCCATGAAAATTCTCTGCACACTTATAAAGCCTGTTTGACCTGCAATAAAAGGGCTTATATAAAATTGGGTGGCTTCATTCATGCGTAAAAAGCAGCAGGTGCATGGAAAGATTGCATCTACTTGTTTTGTGATGTGCCTGTAGATGGTCCTGGGGGCCTAGTGTGGGTAGAGCTAAGACAGAGCTGTGTGTAGTTTATAAAAATATGCGGGTACATGTATACAGCTACAAACGCGCCCATATACCCCTGTAGAGCTGGTATAAATTTGTATGTGGGAATATCCATGCTATTTTGGCAATAGTTCTGTGAGCCAATGTCATAAAGGTACACAGGTGCTTATGTAAAATTTACACAATAGGCATAAAATAGGTGCTTTTTTGAGTTTCTCACATAGGTGTCCTTTAATAAAATTGCCCACCCCCCAGTAGAGGGTAATTTTTATAACAAAGCGCCTATGTCAGAGTTCCACTATGGTTCCTGTTTTGTAAAGGCAACATAAACACCTATATACCTCTGTAAAATAGATGGCCAGAACACACCAATATTGTGTAAATAGCCATTTACAAATGTGCTCTCAAGAGAAGAAGGGGTAAAGTGTATGGATGGTCTCTATACATGTACAGGCACATGCATCACAACTCCGCCCCCCCCCCAGTGTTGTCCAGACCACGCCTCTTGGAGCATGTATGTATGATCTCTGTACGTGCTCTTATACGCATGTATTCAGCAGTACAGTTTTATTACAGCCATTTAACACATGCAAAACGGGCGTTTCGTGCAGGACAAAAACATTATAAAATTGACCCATCGTGGGTAATTATATAACAGGGTGTAAAGAGGCTCTTGTTTAATATTAATTTATAAATGCAAAACACCTGTGTATGTACCTTTCACATTAAGCCTAACAAGAATCTTTAGAAACATAGAAACCTTTATGAAATAAATAGGTTCCCAGTACTATCCCCTGTATTTATACCTGCTCCGAGGTAGATGCAGCTCTGTATGTGTATATTGTAAAGTATGCCTGTGTCTCGCAGTGCTGCTCACAAAATCCCCTACAAGACGGGCCATGTAAAAGTGTGCATGCATTTATAGGCACATCCCCAAAACGTTATAATAGTTATCTCCCATGTAATACTTGCCCAAGATGTGGTGAATACTTTCGAAAATTATCCCCATAGAGCACATAGGGAAATGCAAAAATATGCACTTAAATGCAAACCTCTTCTCAACACCATCTTCAAAAGCCTCTTCAATTTGTGGGCAGCCTTAGGACAGGCACTACACACATACGTTTATTTCCACATCGGGTGTGTACTTATGTAGAACACCATTTCCTTGGGTGGTTGTCCTTTAACCTTTCCCAGCAATTGCGGCTTCACAGAAACAGCCGCCAGCGTGAAGGAAAAAGATCTTCACGCTGGCGGTTGTACAGAGGGAGCCGGAGCCTCATGTGGGCTTCCCTGGCTCCCTCCCCGCGGACTTTGGGAGAAAAGCCGTTTTTTTGCTCTGGCCACTCCCGATCTTGCGGCCAGAGCAAAAAACCGTCTTTTCAAGGGCCTGTTTTACTTCTCTGCCGGCAGCCGGCCTGGCCATGGAAAACCCGGCCAGGCCGGCTGAATACCGGCTGGTTGGCAACCCTAATTAGAATATATCTGTAAACCGCTCTGATACATACAGTAAAGGGCGGTATATCAAGAGCCTAAAACGAAACCGAAACTATGGCTTGGACAAGTCGAATCTCTCTCTGCAGAATTACATCTCTGAGAATCTTGTCTAGGTCCTTCATCGCCGTTCTGCCAAGAACAATGCATCGCAGGATTTCCTTGGGTAAAGCACTGTTTTGACCCTTGGCACTGGCTTTGAAAATTAGCCTTTTAAAGAGTATTTTTGTGACAAGCTGCGTAGTGTATACAGCAGGGGATGTTCATAAGTTACACCCATTTTCAAAAGGGAAAGGAAACGCATTACTTCCTTTGGAAATGGTTCCTCTGAAACATTCACACCTGCTATTCAGTGTGCACAACCTTTTCATGAAACTTTGTGCATATACTTTTGAAAATACAAACATATATTTGTAAAATCAAACTCCGCTCCTTGGAATGTCTGTCCTTTGCAGGTAAAAATAGGTTTATAAATGGCATTGAGAGTAATTTTATTAAGTTGCAGCTAGTTAAAGTGCAATTTCACGCTTGCATTTTATGCCTGTTTTATAAAGCCTACTTCTTTATAAAATACTAGCATAAGTGGCAGAGAACATGCCTTTAATTTTAGGCGCGATGATTTATACCATTCCTAGAGGAACTCGTGTAAACTATTGCGCCTACATTTAGTACATATGCATGTAAATTATAGTATTTTTTAATCAATCTGTATACTTGCTCGCAGTGCCCATGCTCTGTCCAGACTCCGCCCATTTGTATGCTCACAGTAAAAGTATTTGCAATGCAAACACGTGAAGGGGGGCCCAAGGGGGGTGTGAGGCCATGTGCGGAGATTAATTGCGGGACCTCATTTGCAAAGGAACCTCATTTGCATACATATTTGCATAATGTTAACATGCACTTTTAGTAAACATTCCTCTTAATGAGTATCTGAATAAAGAAAAAATAACAGATTTCTACATTACTATATTGCAGTGACAACCACCAGTCCCATTAGTAAGTACTACAAACATTGATTATTTAGAACCCATAGCAAATCCACAGTATCATAACAGCACTATCAGGAATCACAAAGCACCAAACCCTACCTATCAAAAGGCAACACTGCAGATATTAAAACCAGTACATCTCAGGGAATACCAATACATCTCACTGTGGGAAAGAGAACAAGTGGGACTGTCAAACAGAAACAATATGAACAGAATACCTCAACTTGGTTACACATGCAGAACACAGACTGTCACCACACAAAGAACAAGGGATCACAATTTAGAAACAGGAAGATGATAATTAAACTGGGAACCCCAAAAGCCAAACATGAAATGTACAACACTGGAGAAATAAAACTAAATTAATTTCCGCTTGCACTAAGCAAAAACGCAAAGATGTTAGCAATACACACTTCCCAGACCTGACATATTCCAGTTAATAAATTCAAAATAAAAAGTATTTTTCTACCCTCTGTTTGGGATTTTATTTTTCAGCTGCAATTGCTCCAGTCACTTTCTTCTGGTTTCTTCGTGTCTTCTGCGAGCTATCCATTTGTCCTTTCTTCTCTTTTAGATTTTTTTCCATTCTCTCTCTATATCTGCTTAAACAAACTGATCTTTCCCCTTTTGCTTGTTCCCCCTTTTCTTTCCTTATTCTTTTATCGTCCACTCAAATTTCACCCTTCCATTCTCAATCCCCACTTACTCTCCCAATACCCAGCCCATCATAGACTTTTCTTCCCTCACACACAAAATATCTTTTCCCCTCTCCATTCTCATTCTCATTCCCCATCCCCAACCCTTTCTAGTCCTCCCCCAAAATCAGCTCTCTTATAGTTCTAGACCTCCGCTTCCTTCTAGTCCCAATCTCCCAAGCCCCCACATCAGCCCATTTCCAGTCCTAGGCCCCCATATGCTTTTTTCCAGTTCCATTTCAGCCCCCATCAGCTCATTTCCACTCCAAGCTCCCCCATCAGCCAATTTCCAATCCTAGCCCCCTTGTCAGCCCATTTCCAGCCCTATTCCAACTCCCCTCAGCCCACTTCCAGTTCTATTCCAGCTCCCATCAGCCCATTTCCAGCCCTATTCCAACTCCCCTCAGCCCACTTCCAGTTCTATTCCAGCTCCCATCCCATTTCCAGTCCTATTCCCCCATTAGCCATTTCCAGGCCTGTTCCAGCCCATCACCCATTTATTTATTTTTATTTATTTATTTATTGTTCTTATATACCGCACTCTTTAAAATCAGCGCGGTTTACATAAAACGGTGTGGTGCAATAGGAGCACTTACAATGAACAGGGAGGATAAACTTGGAATAAACTGGTGGTAACTATATACATCAATTTACATCTGTCAACAGTCCGTATTTATAGTGTGTACCATATTGGTAAGGTTTACATTTGCAGTCCAAGCTCCCCCATCAGCCCATTTCCAGTGCTAGCACCCCATATGCTCTTTTCCAGTTCCATTCCAGCCCCCATCAGCCCATTTCCACTCCAAGCTCCCCATCAGCCCATTTCCAGTCCTAGTCCCCCATATGCTCTTTTCCAGTTCCATTCCAGCCCCCATCAGCCCATTTCCACTCCAAGCTCCCCCATCAGCCAATTTCCAGCCCCCTCGTCAGCCCATTTCTAGTTCTAGCCCCCCATCACAGCCCATTTCCAGTCCAAGTTTCCCCCATCATAGCCTATTTCCAGTTCTAGCCCCCCCCCCCACCATTACAGCCCATTTGCAGTCCTAGCCCCCCCATCAGAGCCCATTTACAGCCCCAGTTCCCCCTCCCTCAGTCACAGCTCATCCAGTTCTAGCCCCGCCCCCCCGAACAGCCCCGCTGCCGTCTAAGGGGCTGCAGAGGTAGCTGGGGAAGCCCGCATGAGGCCTCGGCTCCCTCTGCACAGCCGCCAGCATGAGGAGTCTTTTCCCTCACGCTGGCGGCTGTATCTGTGAAGCCGCATCACCGATACAGCCGCCAGCGTGAGGGAAAAGACTCCTCACGCTGGCAGCTGTGCATAGGGAGCTGGGGCCTCATGTGGGCTTCCCCAGCTCCCTCTGCAGCCGTCCACGTGCAATAATGGAGTTCGCGCGGGGCCCCCTGAAGCGCGGGGCCCTGTGCGAACAACATTATCGCACAATGGACGGGCCGGCCCTGAACACGCGTACTTGCCTGATAATCAGTATTTTATAAGAGGTCATTGACATGCATATGCGCACTTACATGCATAAATGACTAAAATACCAAGATTTATCTGTGTTATTGGCATCTAAAACTAGGCATCTCCTTATAAAATTGCCCTCTGTGCATATACCTTTACACACATCTGCTACAGGCAATTTAATGGCATGCCATTTGCTCAGAGATCAGTCTGACTGCCGTGACCTAGTTCTAAAATCAATGTTCTCATTAGGTGAGTAGTAGTTGTTTAATTAGAGGTAATGTGGAGGCCAGAGGAAGTTATACATTGGGGGTGGGGGTGGGGGAGTGATAAATGCAATAGGCTGGGCATATAAGAAGAAAGTAGTCTTTAGTCTTTGTGAAGGCCATTGGTAATCACAGATGGTGAAATGCCAGACTGGGAATTAGGTAAACAAGACTGGGAAGCAATTCAGTTTCTGTTATTTAGGTTTCTTCTAAATTTTTCCACCATTTGCGATGCAAGTGAATATCTCAAGTCCGGTTGCTGGTGGGAACTGGGTTTACTTTGAAGGGGCCCTGGTTGTTTGTGGCTGATTTAAGTTGATATAATTTATAGTTTATCTATTTGATATACCGCAAATCAAAATTCCAGTATCTTTGCAGTTTAATGAGGGAATTGGGAAGGATTTTTAAATTGTACTTTATTTGTAAAGTATAAATTATTATATTTTATTGTATGCTCTCCACTTTGAGATTTCCCGGATTATCAAATCGCAAACCAAACTAAACCAGCACTAACCCATCCTGGTGACCCTACAGCCAGAGTACTCACAATGAATATGCATGAGATAAATTTGCATATGTTGAAAATCAGGATAAGTTTGGGAGGCCCTGTCTGACAGTTTCCTCCTGAGAGGATCTAAAAGCTTTCAATTCCCCTTGTCCGAGCTATTCTGGAAGTCTGGCTCACTGTGGGCCAGATCTAAAGATTTTCTTGTGTTTTCTAATTGGGTTGCCATCTTGTCCCCAGGCCACTAGAACCAGGCTGATTAAATCCTGGTTTTACCATGTTGCATTCATAAAGATGGGATTTTGCTCTGTCCCATTGATTTTCCTTAAGATTAAAACTACCAGCCCATGCATGCGATAGGGCAAAACCAGGACTGAATCTGCCTGGTTTGGTTCAAGTTGAGGTGAGGTAAGGGGCTTGAGACACACATGGAAAACCTTCAGCAAGTTTGGTCCCACAGCAGCAAGGCCTGTGCCACTACTGAACGGCTGCATCGTCTTTGTGCTGGCTTGGTAGGAGACTGGGTAGTTAGGCCTTTGGAGGTAGAGGACAGCTGTTGTCACTTGGAGAGGAGTTTGAGTGTCTCAGCCAGCTGAGAGAGAGGGATGGTGCAGCTTGGTTTAGCTGATCTGACAGTCATGCCCTAAAGTGGAGCAGACCTGCAGTGCCCTGGAAGTTCTTTAAAGCAGCTTGGACCTTCTACACCTCAATGTGCTTGTTTCTTGGCACTAATATTTTCTCTTCTGCTCTTCTTGTGGGGTCTTCTTTTTTTTTGTCCTAATGTATCTTTCATATTGTCACATTTTGTATTTTTCATTATGGCCACACCTCTTATTTTTAAGCCTCCTTTTTGGATTTGACCCTTCAGCTGTCTGTGCTGTATTCATGCTTTATGCCTCCATGGCATTGTAATAAAATCCTCCTCCAGCTGTTGATGCTGTAGTCAGCATGTCAGTACCCCTCATAACAGTGGCAGGCAATTTCAAAACCTATTATGAATGAATATTTTTTATTTTTTAAATGAAATTTTTGTAAAACTAAAGCAAAAGCCAGGGCTGTAATACTGTAATTGAATGTATGATGATGCTTTTGGAAAGCAAACTTCTAACCCACCTTTTGGGTCATCTGTGAATGTTACCTGTCCTCAGAATTGTGAATGTTGGCGCATTGACTTCTCTTTCTAATGTCAGGCTAGGGGTGACCTCCATATTAATGTCTTTCTCTCAGTTTCTTGCCAGTAATCTGGTTAATTGACTTTTCCTATCCTTCTGTTACAGATGGTCACGAGAACAAAGAAAATATTTGTTGGTGGATTATCGGCCAATACAGTAGTGGAAGACGTGAAGCAGTACTTTGAACAATTTGGCAAGGTAGGTCCCCGGGGAAGCAGCGACTGTGTCCCCCTAATGCTGACTCTGGGGTGCAATGCCTATAACAAAAGCCTTCTTCGGTGAGGCATTCCAAGGCATTAGTCAGTGAAAGTAAGACTCTTGACATCAGTTCTCACTGTGTCTTTCATGTCGTGTCCTTGCCACCAGACTCAAGCCTCTGTTTTTGCAGCGCCAACCTAGCAGAGGAAAGATCTGGCTGTGTGTTTTCCCCAGCATCTGAGCTGAGATGCCATGCTCCATCTTCCTGTGATGCAAAGCTGTTGGGGAGACACAGCAATGGGCGCAGCCCTGGTATTGTCACGCTTATTGCTTTCCAGAATGGCCTGCGCTATCTCACTTCTCAAACGTAGCTAGAATGTTGGTTCATTAAAGTGACAGAGCTGCAGAATATCTATTTGGAACCATGTGGGTTAGGATAGAGAAACTTTGGGTCTGAAAATGTTTCATACAGTGATAATGTGTAAGTGAGGCAGCTGTGGGAGAATGGAGTCTGGATTATTTACTGGAAACTGTTTTATCTGCTGAGGACAACAGCTCATATAGGAATGACATCTATGACTAATTACATCTAGGATGAGTGTGTGTGGAGATGGTTAATTATGCTCCTGTAGGAGACTTGAGCTTGATAACCTGATCCTCAGTAAGGGAGGAAGATGCAAGTGGCTCCTTCACCATCCACAATGGGAAAGCTCTGTGATGTTCTTAGGATTCATGATCCCATCATACGTGATGACACTGAATAAGTGCATGCCACCTTCACTCATGCTGGTAATGTGCGCAGCAAGGAATCCTGGGACCCAGTCAGATAACAGTGGCGTTCTTTGGTTTAGCAAAGGGTCTTTCTCATGTGCATGCTGGAAGTACACTGGGTTACCCCCTCTGAGAAACTGGGCATTGTGGGTTAAAAAAACCCCTTTTTCTCAGACGTCATCTGGCCATTTCAGAATGAAATAGAAACCATGTTAGCAGAGTGACCCTTTGTTGTGGTTACATTAACCTACTGATCGGTCTCTGTCTTTTTGGTCATGATTTGTGAAAAAATCACTTTGTTCTGGATTTTTTAGTAGTAGTTTTTTTGTTTTAATTTACTATATACTATTGCTCCCCCCCCCCTCCCAAATGTGATTCAAGTTCAGTTTGGAATTGCATTTCATAAACCCCCAGGCAACCATCCCTACAGCATGTGGCCTGGTGTCAGGCTTTCATTGTTTAAACTGCATAGCAGTTTCCAAAGTACTGCTTATGTTTTGGTTACCCTGAAATGGATGAGTAAAAAAGTTTGACCTCAGTTTAGGGATTTGAACTCTTGGTTCTTAGTGCTGCCCTGTTTTTGCACTTTTAAAACGGCTTTGTCACCTCTTCCATATAGTTTGTGGGAGCACATGTGCATTAATCAGGTTGGACTTTTTTAAAGCAGAAAAAAGTGGCAAACGTCCAAGGAAATGGCATGAGGTCTTTTATTTTTTTCCCCTAGTGACGATGAAGAGTATATTTCCCTGCCAACCATAACAAAGCTGTAGGTTTTCTGTCTGTTTGATCTAGGCAACATCCACCAGAAACATCAAGTGCATACAATGCGATATGCTGGCTGCATTCCATGAAAGCATGTGCTAGGCTAGTTGGATGCCTGTAGTCAGGACCATACAAAGGGCTGTGCGAGCAGTGTGGCCACACAGGGCGGAAGTGTGGAAGGGGCACTGATATTGTCATTAGGTTTCCTGGAATCCCAACAAGAACAAGTTCCTACATTCAGATGGGTGGGGGAGGGGGGCACCAGGTTTACGAGTCTCACAGAGCGCATTTCTAGCTTGGTATAGTTCTGTCTGTACTGCTCGTACATGACTCAAGAGGATTTAAAGGGGTTTATTTTTCTTTTCTGTGGGACGGCGACAGGGTCATTCAGTTTCCAAAGGGAAGCCTGAACGCCTGAAATGTCTGGCTGTCTTCTTGCATCATCTGCCACTTCTTGCCAGAAATCTTGCCAGAAATCTACCTGATGCTTGAGCACTAAAGTGATGCCCAAAACTCTTCTACTTTATGATTTCCCCTAGCATTAGAGAAGGTTAAATATAGGCAAGGTTCTGACGCGAGTGAATCGCCACTTTAAGCTCCCGGAACTTTCTGGTATCCTGTTTTGTGATTTATTTTTTTCCTTGAGGGCAGAATGGGACAGGTTTTGTTTGACAGTCAGGGTGTACAAAGTGTTTATGAGGAGACAAAGAAACTTACAGGTATGGAGATTTATCATACACCCTGCAAGGGTGGACCTGGACCTGCAAGGCAATTTTTAAAAATTAGGTGCCCAGGTCGGAGAGTGGGGGATTCTGTGAGGCTTGTATGTGGAAGTAGAGTTCTAGCTATACAATAAAAACTGTTTAAATGAAGTTTAAAACAAAAAAAATAGGCACCAGAGTTGTGGGGCTCTCTTAGTTTACATAGTTTGTGGGGTAAACCTGCAAAAAGGCACAGGGAATTGCTTTGAAAGTTGCCCCCTCCCCCTCCCGAAGACCCACCCAGTTAGGCTTTTTCCTTCTCACTTCCTTTTCATTGCTTCCAGGGAGCCTTTGTGCCTGTCTCATATTTTTTATCTCCACCACCTCCAATGGGAGACTGTTCTATAGATCTATCACTCTTTCCATGAAGAAATATTTCCTCAGATTACTCCTGAATCTTTCTTTTTCACTTTCATCCCATGACTCCCTTATTAACAAGCTACTATGCCTTTGAAACAGGCCTGATCTTCACCCAGAACCACCAGCAGACCTTTGGTAAAGTAATCAAAAGATGAGCCATTTTAAATTAGTCTCTAAACTAGGGGTTTCAACCCCATTTTAGGGATACACTTAGCCAGTCAGGTTTTTATTTTTTATAAATTATTTATTGAAATTCCAATCATGGTACAATAGCCAAGATAAATCATGGTACAAAAAACAAAATATACTACAGAGCAACTAACTGCTCCTAAAGGCAACATAGTCTACCCTCATTATTGCTTCACAAAAATACACTCCAAACAGGTAGCTAGACCCCCGTATAAGAAGCCTACTATGATACATTCAATACAGAGGTCCGTTTTACACTACTTCCTTATATCTTTGTATACCCAGTACTTTTCAGACAACAGCCCCCCTCCTCATTCCCCTAGCCCCCCCTACCCTCCCTTCCTATCCTACCTCCCTAACCCACCCTAATCCCTGATCTCCATGCTAACCCCTTCCCGTCCTCATTCACCCTTCCCCGACCCAGCTCACCCTCACCCCCAGCCCCCATCCCGCCCTGGTACCCCTCCCCCCCTCCACTCCCTTCTACCCCAAAGTATCCTTCCGCAAATAGGCCAGCACCTATCCGCATTGCTGTTCAAATCTATCCACTTTCTGCCGTTGCACAGCAGTCAGTTTTTCCATTAAGTAGACCTGCCTGAGTCTTTCCACACAGTGCTCCACCCTCGGGGCTTCTCGTTGTTTCCATCTATACGCCAATTCGCAGCGGGCTGTGCTCAGGCACGCCATTATTTGCCGCTTCCCTTGCTCGGGCCCCCCTTCATTCCACCACCCCATCAGAAACCCACCGGAGTCTAGCACCACCTCCCCCCACCACTACCTCCTCAGTCCACTCCCGAATCTCCTCCCAATATCTCTGTATCTTGGGACATGTCCACCATATGTAAAAAAATAGCCAGTCAGGTTTTCAGGTTAACCACAATGAATATGCATGAGAGAGAGATTTGCATACAAAGGAGGCAGTGCATACAAATCTCTCTCTCATGACTGGGTTCAGAACCCCTGCCCTGAACAAAGGTTATTTATTCGTGTCTAGATTATTTTAGTGTCCCCTAACACACATACGATAAGGAGGCCAGTGCATCCCAAACGTTAATCCAGTATGGCCCCATTTGAATGGTTAAAAATCCCCATGACTCACGACGACGATGAAAAATGAGCAGGCCTCCATTCGCTCCTTTTTTTATCCACTTCCTCCTGCTCCTATTTACTCAAAGCACGAAAGCGGCGCAGCATCACCAGTGAGAGCAGCCAGCATAGCACCCATCCCGGATTAGGGCATAGGCAATGTAGGCAACTGCCGAAGGGCCACATTTTCAATGCCTCAGATATCTAGACAATCTGCATCACTGCTTCAGAGAGGCATTTTGAGCCCTCACCTCCCTACTCTCTGATCTTGCTTTTGGGTGCCAAAATTGTAAAGCGTTGATTACATTTGATATACTGCCCTTTGGTAATAACCATACAGAGCGGTTTCCAAAATGAAATAATCAAAGAAATAAAACAAATGAAAACATTAACAAATTAAAATGAACTGTACAATCAAAATAAGAAAAAGAACTGCAATAGGTATAGGAAAATACTACAAGAAACTAAAATGGGGAATAGGTAGATATAGTAGAAATGCAAACATGTAAATCTAGCCCTGCACAGAGCTCTCTGCCAGCGTGTACTCAGACACGCATCTTTGCATGAGTTTCTAGTCCAACGGAAATCCCACACAGGAGGAGAGGGGAGGGAGGGCCCGTGAACTTTCACTGCCGTACAGGCCGCACGCTAACTGCCACTACTGCTCGTCGGTCACAGTGCAGGTGCAGAGAGAAAGGGATCAGCTCTGCTCCTGTGTCCCCCATCTAATGGGACCCCACTTGCGGAACCATTGAACAAGGCATTTTGCAAATGTAAATTACAAGTGTTTCATTGTACACGTCTGGATGCTGCATGGCACACACCCAAATTTGCACACCTCTTGCTCTCAGTGCCTTGCCCTCACACAACATCTTTCTCTTTCTGGAGGTCTCACTCTACTTATCTGCTTCTTTTCAGTAAAGCTGTCAGATTTTTTGGGGAAAAAATTTTGGTTTAAACTAAGCATCTTCCATTGCATCCATTTAACCATGGGTCCCATAGCGTTAGCTGTATCAGAAACCTCTTCTGGAAGTGGAAGGAATGACTTTTAAAGCAAGTATAGAGCTGGCCTGTCCAGGAGAGGAGAATCTGGAACAGAACAAGGCTGGCAATACAGGCACAGATGCTTTAAATAACATTGATATGGACCTGTGAGAGATTGAAGGGGCTTTTTTCTATGTGAACTTAAGAATTATTTCCTCCTTGAATTCAGGCTTTGGGTACAAAAAAACCAGGAGCAGTATTGGTGCAGAGGTTCTACAGCATACACACCCTGGTATGCAAGCGCACCCAAACTGTCGTGGATCTGAGGAATTTTCAGCCAATTGATAAGAAACCGGGTTGGGTACAGACAGGGCTGGTGCAAAGAGATTAGGCATCCCTTGTATCCTGCTGCCCACCGCACTGCTGTCGCCCCTCTCTGGGACCGTCAACTACGGCAATAGACCTAAATAGCAGGAGCAAATGTGTATGCTGAGTTTTCCTCGGGTAAATTTCAGAGTAAAAGTAGGCATACATGTTTGCTTTGAGTGTGTTTTATTTTGTCCGAGTTATGTTTTGTTTGATATGTTGCAATGCATTGATTAGCTTGCATGCAACTTTGGTTACCTTTTAGTCAAAAACCTGGAAGCAGTTTATAAGTGAAAGGGAATTTGATTTAGCACATGCCTTTTCTCAGACTTCAAGGCGATCAAAATAAATAAAAAGGCACCATCAAAACCTTTTATTGACCTTTGTTTCATTGTTAAAATTTGGGTGTGATGGTGGTGGTAGTGGAAGGGTTGGGGTCTAACTTGGCTTCTTGACCTTTGAATGGTTTTCATAATTTCTCCGGAACAAGCAGGAAGTCAGTCCTCCCAAATGGGTGACGTTGGCACCGACGGAGCCCTCGCGGAAGCATCCCCCCAGCTTTCAAAGAAAGCCTTTGGGAGATGCCACCACGCATGTGTGGTCCCCTTCCCGCTCAAGGGTGCCATCGTGCTCAATCTCCTTTTTTCCGCAGAGCCCTTCAGACATTCGTCTGGTGTGTCCCTGGAAAAAGTTGATTTTTCTCTCCGAGTTTCATACTCATTTCCGGTATCGCACCAGTACTCTTCCCACCACTGACCTCATTGCTTCGGCGTCAAGTTAGGGTCTATTTTTGTAGTTTTCTTTTCCTGGCGTCTTCGCGCCTTCTTTCTCCCATCTGGCAGCCTGGAGAGTCTTTGATCTTGCAGGGGTATTTTTTCCCCCATGGCTACCAGTGGCTTTAAGAAGTGTGATCGGTGCTCCAAAATTATGTCTTTGACCAACACACACGACTGCTGTCTCTGCTGCCTTGTGCCAGACTACGGCCCAGCAGCCTGTGGTCTCTGCAAAAGGATGTTGAGTAAGGCCCTCAAGAGCCGCCAGCAGCAGCACAATAAGTTTTAACCAGAATCCCCGGTGCCTCCAAATTCCAGGACCTCATCTGAGGCCCTGACGTCTCGGGTGGAACCTCCCAAACCTGAGCCCCATTGTGGGTCCTCAGAAAAGGACCTCCCTCGATGAGAGCACCCAGCAGATCAACCTCCTGGAGCTCTGAGCCATATACGTAGCGCTGCAAGTCTTCTGCCACCATCTGTGTCACAAGCCAGTGCTGGCCCAAATGGACAACCATTTGGCGATGTTCTACATGAACAAACAGGGGAGTACGGGGTCTCGTGCGCTTTGTCAAGAGGCACTGACCTCTGCTCATACGCAATCCAACAGGGTATCCCGTGAGGGAGTCCCTATTTTTGCTATGGGCTTTTGGTAGCCTGTAGCTTGGGAGTCCCATATGTGAGGACTGACTTCCTGCTTGTTCCCGGAGAAAGTGTAGTTACTCACCTGTAACAGGTGTTCTTCAGGGACAGCAGGAATCAGTCTTCACAACTCTCCCTCCTCCCCTTGGAGTTGCCCCTTTACCATCTTTTATTTTTGCCATCTGACTAAGATGGCATCCTTGGGTGGGAAGGGGGACCATGCATGCGTGGTGACATCTCCCAAAGGCTTTCTTTAAAAGCTGGGGGAATGTTTCTGCGAGGGCTCCATCAGTGCCGATGTCACCCATATGTGAGGACTGATTCCTGCTGTCCCTGGAGAACACCTGTTACAGGTAAGTAACTACGCTTTAGGGGCTTCGAAATGTTTCTACTCCTGATTGTGTACAGACTTCAAGTATGAATTTCCTGCTCTCTTGCTAGTGCAATTTTGTTTTTAGGGGATGACGATGAGAGAGAGGTTTCCTTGTACCAAAAGGGGGGGATAGTTTTGGCTCCCTGATAGGACCATGCTGGCAGGCTCCAAGAGTGATTTGTTCTTAGCTTTTCTGCTTTACGATTGGGACAGGTTTTATAATGTGCCCATAGTGACAAAGACAGCTGGTGCTCTTTACCAGTAGCCTTTGGGCCTCTTCTGAAAGTGAAAATCTTCATGTACTTTCACTTAGAAAATTGCTGTGCATAGATTTGAGAATGTAATCTATGTTTCCCTGCCCCCACATCCCCGCCTAAACATGGACCCCAGGAACCTTTCAGTGTTGCTAAAAGCATGAATGATGTGAGCAGTGAAAGGACGTAACGTAGTAGCACCTGGGGAAAAGCCTTTTTCTTAATGTGTTACGTGGAAGTGTATGCATATATAAGAGCATCTGTGCCTAGGTCTGTGGTTTGCAAATGAATAAATAAATCCTCATTTTGGGGTTGTTATCACAGCTGCAGTTAACAAACTCTTGCCCCAGACAGTAGCAGCATTGGCTGCAGCCTTTGCAGGCTCAAGAGGAGGTAGGGCCTACAGTAACGTTGTCGGCTGACACTACGGGTTGGCTTGGAACAAGGCGCGGAAGGAAAGAAGTAGAGCTGCAGCCATTTGAATGTTTAGTGCTTTAAAATGGGGTCTTGGCAGAAAAATGTTTTGGGAGCGCTGGCATAGGCATTATCTTCTGCTGTATGTGCGTATTTTCTAAAATATTTAAGTATACAGAGCGTGTCTAACATATTCTTGTACCTTCTTTGGAGCAGTAACTGTAAGAGAGCATATCTCCAGGAACAAGCAGGAATGTAATCTTCACATATGGGTATCGTCGGTACCGACGGAGCCTGCGCGGGAACGCTCCCCAGCGTCCAATTAGAAAGCTTTTGGGAGCATCCCACCGCACCTGCATGCTGCCTTCCCGCCTTTCCCAACTTCCTCTCTCCAGTTCTTCGTTTTCCGTGGAGCCAGGAGGTCGTTGTTCCTGTCACCGCAGAAATTTTTTTCTTATTCTCCTCCTCTTTTATGGTCGCGTCTGCCTTCCTTGACGCTATACCGGTACCGCCGGTGGTTCTTTCTTTCTTTCTTTTTTTTTTTTAAAAATGTATTTTTTCCAAACTTTTCTTCCTCAGGTGCACGCGCCATTTTGGGCCTTAGGCCCAAAATTTCCTCTGCTATGGAAAAACCCGCCTCGTGTTTTAAGAAGTGCACCAAGTGTGGCGGTACCATCTCCGTCACTGATACCTATGAGGGGTGTCTTAAATGTTTAGGTCCTGACCACTCCATCTCGGAGTGTATGGCCTGTGCCATGATGTCCAAGAGGGGTCAACAAAACCGAGCTGCTAAGCTCAGCACCCCTTTTCCCTCCGATGCAGCCTCTGTGGTATCGACGTCTTCCAGGGCTTCGTCTTCCTCCCATGGATCTCGGGTAACTAAACATAAGTCTAGCTGGTCCTCAAAGGGTAGATCTCCTTCCAAGCATCGAGATGCCTCTGGCGTTGCCCTTGAGGGTTCTGTACCGGCAAAATTGCCCCGGCAGGAGGCTTCGGCTTCCAAAGCATTATCGGGGCTCCAGGATGTTCTCGATGCCTCAACTTCGGCAGAACTACTGGTGCCATGCTCTGGGGTACCAGCTGCTTTCTCCAGTACCGATACCCAGGCATTGGCAGCGTCGATAGACCAGAGGTTCCTGGCTATTGAATGCAATCTGGCAGCTCTCCTTGCAGCATCGATACCCTCGGAACCGCGTCAGACAGTTCAACCGGCACCGGTATCTGTACTGGTACCGACGGCATCGGTGTCTGCTTTGCTGGCACCCAGTCATGCTATGCCTTCCGGTACTGATACACCGGTACCGATTCCCCCCGGCACCGACTTCGGTCGGTACGGGTATCGTGCTCTACAAGAGCATCTGGACAGAAGTTATTTTGAATCCTCGGAGGAATCTGAGGATTCTGACAGCTCTGTCGATACCGGAATACTTCTCCTGGAGGAGCCTTCTTCACCTAAACGTAGGATGTCTCCTCCAGAAGATATCTCCTTTCAGGATTTTATCAGGGAGGTGGCTCGAGGTCTTTCCATTACTGTGGCTCCCGAAACAGAGCACAGGGCAAAGGAGTTGGAGATTCTACAATATCCAAAGGCTCCTAAGGAGGCAGCCACTTTGCCTATCCATGAGATCTTACATGATCTCATGCTAAGAATGTGGGAAACACCTCTTACCACCTCTCCTCACTCTCGTAGACTGGATACCATGTATCGAGTCCCTCCTTGTCCTGGTTTCCAGAAGACTCAGCTGCCTCACCACTCTATTGTGGTGGAATGAGAAGGATCAGAAGTGCAAAGAGGCATGCCTCTAAACCTCCAGGACGTGAGTGTCGAACTTTGGATGCCTTTGGAAGTCGTACTTTTCAGGCTTCCATGCTTTCTGCCAGGATCAGTTCCTATATTTTTTATATGGGAATGTTCCTTAAGGAAGTCACAGGAGATTTAGAGATTTTGAGCCCTCTTCTTCCTGATGATAAGAGGCAGGATTTTCTCACACTGGTTAAACATGCCCAGGATGTTTCTAAGTTTGTCAATTGTGCAGCTTTTGACTGTTTTGAGTGCATAAGCAGAACCTCTGCCATTGCCATAGGTAGAATTGCCTGGCTCCAGGCATCCGATTTGGAGCTCTGGGTACAGGACAAACTGGGCAATATCCCTTGTACAGGTGAGAATCTATTCGGCAAGAACTGGCATGAGAAAGCAAATGAGTTAGATGCTGACAACTCCACTTTGGATAGATTATCCAAAGCCACTGCTGATCCCACAAGGAAGAAATCTTTCAAGAAACCATTCTTCTCCAAAAAGAAGAGGTTTTATCCCTCTTATTCTCAGCAGGGACGTTCTGCAGGTTAGCCTGCTCGAAAGAGTCAGCAACCACCTAAACAAAGGAAAGCAAAGACTGCTAAGCCTCAGCCGTCTCAGTGTTTTTTCAGGGGTGATGTAATCCAAGATAGAGACCGTCCTCAACTGGAATTAAAAGCTTCAAATCACACTTAAATGATAAGGCTTTCAGATGATGCTGCCCATGTCAAAGGTTCCTCATAGTTCTTCTTAGAAAGTTTTCCAACGCTCATAGACGCCGCGCATCTATGAGCGGCGCGGCGTCTATGAGCGTTGGAAAACTTTCTAAGAAGAACTATGAGGAACCTTTGACGTGGGCAGCATCATCTGAAAGCCTTATCATTTAAGTGTGATTTGAAGCTTTTAATTCCAGTTGAGGACGGTCTCTATCTTGGATTACATCACCCCTGAAGAAACGCACAGTGAAACGTGACAGTGGTACTCAGGATCGGCGTTGGGGAAGCACTTTTTAAGACCGTGTCACACTCCTCAATTAAGATAAGCAAACTTTTAGATTATTTTTATGGCAAACAAAGAATATTGAAAAATTGAAAGAGCACTATTGGGAAGCACTAAATGTTCAAAAAACATAGGAAGGTCATTGATGTCATTAGACTGTGCTATTTCCCTCAGGGAGATAAGCCAGTCGGTAGTCTGAGACCTGTCCTTAAACATAGATTTACTGAGTTGCTTCTCCAATAATAAGCAAAAATAGAATCAGCTACTATTGGTTAAATTCAGAATGTATTTCGAACATTGAATCAAGAGATCCATGGGGGGAAGTGGAGCCCTTTTGCAGGGACACACAACTTCTGGGGTCTCTCCCTGGCATCTAAAGCTACGGAGTCCCCATATGTGATGACTACATTCCTGCTTGTTCCTGGAGATAGCATAGTTACTCACCTGTAACAGGTGATCTCCGGGAACAGCAGGAATTTAGTCTTCACAACCCACCCACCTCCCCTAGGAGTTGTATCTCTCTATCTATTTCTTTCTCTTTCCCTCTCTCTCTCTCTCTCTTTGTCTCAGCTTTAAACTCAACTGAAGAGAGGCAGTTGGGAAAGGCGGGAAGGCAGCACGCAGGCGCTGTGGGATGCTCCCAAAGACTCTATAATTGGACGCTGGGGAGCGTTCCCGCGCAGGCTCCGTCGGTACTGACGATACCCATATGTGAAGACTAAATTCCTGCTGTTCCCAGAGATCACCTGTTACAGGTGAGTAACTATGCTTTCCTGTACTCGGCCATCTGTAACTTTGGTTCTTGGACTAGCTGAGTCCAAGAAATGTTGTAGGACCAGCACAGATACGGTATTAGATGTGGTCTGCCATAGTGCTCACTTTTTTGGTAGTGTCTGGGCTGAGGACTGACCAGAGTATTAGTGTCTGTCCAAGCCAGCATACTGGACAAAAATGACTGTTTAGGAAATGAGGAATGGGTAGGGGTCCTAGAATCTCAGAGGAAAGTTTACTGTGCAGTAAGTTTGTTACTTCGCTACCCGTTTTAGTCCTGTGGCTACATCAGTACTTGATGCACACTAGTGTCACTAACCATGCACTACGTTTTGGTAAACATGTCTCATCTCGTCTGTTATAAGCAGTGTCTGTGATCAGTAATAATAAAAATTGTTTGTACATCTGTGACAGCATTCTTACAGACAGATTGTTGGTGTGCTGTACGATTCATTATGTAGACACATGAGTGCAGCCACCTCTAGGATGGAAAGTGTGGCGAGCAGTTCATGGTGGCTTTTGAAGGGGAAGGGTGAAAAAGGCCTTGGTTGAAATTATTGTGGATGGACTCTGATGCCCGGCTCATTTACGGGAGCAGAAGGCTAGTGGGTGAGCAGGATTTCATCTCTTGAGCCTCTGAAGAATTTTCCTGATTTCTAGCTACTTCCAGACTGCCCTTCCTTGTAGGCATCCATAATAAGGAAGACCCATTTTATTTGATAAATACAATGACATTGATGTACCCTGTAGTGTACTAGCAATAACTGTGTATTTTGACCTTTTAAGAACTACTAAGAATAACCTTGTTAATCAATAATTTAAGGCATGCTTGGACATGCAGAAACTTGTGTGCTTGCAGCATGCATGGCTCTAGCTATACAGTCGTAAAATGCATGCACTCTTGAGGCCTGTGGCTTGGTTGCTTTCCATAAGAATAGTGAGGAAGTGGCCCGGGGGAGTCCTGGTTCTGTCACTCACGCTGTCTGTGACCTTGGGCCATGTCACACTTTCCTCATGCCTCTCAGGCACCCACTGAAGCTCTTCTACATAGAGACTCATTATCTCTATGTAATTAGATGTCCCTCACCTACCTTCAGTTTAAATAACCACATAAATATTCAATGAGTAGGAGTGGGTAAGGGGGTGGTAATACAGGTCATCTTGAAGTCCGTGGCAGAGCCGGGAATGGGCCAGCTGCCTAGCTTCTTCATAGCAGTGCATGCTGAGGTGTTCAATCTTGCAAGAGACTTCCCCTTCAACCTTCAGGTTGCTGGGGATGCCCAGGTTCTCAGGCATGCTGTTTTTGCAGGTGATATGGTGGGAACCCTAAAGTGGAGAACGACTGACAAAGGGGCAGAATGCACAGTCCATTGCTTTAAAAGGAAGATGGAGCATTTTGTGATTTTGTGTGAATGCAGTCACATCAGTGCTGTTAAGTGAAGACCTGACATGACAGTGTTCTATTTTATAGTGCAGTTATCCACAGGAATCTTCAGGTGCTCTTATAGCAGAAACATAGAAAAATGGAATGTTCCCTTCAAAATATCTGGGGAGATTTTGTTATTGTTGTTTTTGTTTAAATAACTATTGAAAGGCAAAAATATCAATAATTAAAAAAGCCCTTCAACTAAACATAACATTTCACACAGTTAAAATTACACAGGGAAGGAAGTAACAAAATTTGCAAAACAAGAGAAAAAACTCTTCAAAGAATTAGATCAACAAACGAGGAAAAACAAGCGGCAAATGCACAAATACAGTGGGAAATATAGTGTGTTACTCCAGGAACCCTTTATCAATCAAGAACGGACACATTAATGGTTAAGGAGAGGTGAACTGAAACTAAAGGATGAGAGGCTGATATTTGCAGCCCAGGACAGCGGCTTATGGACGAGATGGTTTACAGCGAGCACTGAAAAAATTGGCAAAATAGACATATGTTGATTCTGTGGAAAGAGCTGGATACGGTGACCCACCCCATAGCTGGCTGTGAGGTTCTGTTGGCAGAAAATGTCTATACAGAAAGGCACAATAACTAGCATGCTTCATCCACTGGAAACTCTGTAAGCACTACGTCACTGGGATCACGACCCTAAGAGAGTTACAGAAAATGAGGAGGTTATGATCACCTGGGATACTCCCATTCCGACTAATAAAAAGCTGGATGCAGGGAAGTCGAATATAGTGGTAAAGGAGAAAAAACACTAGAACAACATAGATTATAGAGGTGTCTGTTCCAAGCGACTAATCTGAATCGCGTTGAGAGGGAGAAAATATTCAAATACCAAGAAATGCAGTGAGAGACCAAGAAAATGTGGCACACCTTGATAAATTACTCATATACGTAGCATCTTACGAACTCCAGAGAGAGGCTGTCTTTGGCGTGAAGCAAGTATTACGCTGAGCATTAGCAGCGAATTTGAGAGACCGAGATCATACTCCATATACCCTGGCTTAGAAGTGAGATTCATGACTGTCATGACCCTGGCTTAGAAGTGAGATTCATGACTATGCGCAAAACTCACCTATTTGGAGAAACTGCTGCAAAAGTACTGCTTTAAACGGGGCTATAAAAATCCCAAAGTCAGGTCACCTGGAAAGCTAAAATTCACAAAAGCAAAATATCATAAAATAAAGGAAAATAAGAAAAAATGTGTTATTAATAGATAAACAAGGAAAAAAGCTTTAAACATAAGAACAAAATTTCATGATTCCTGATAATTTTTAACTGGTTTCGCCTCATCTTGGTGGCCCTCATTGATATATCAGCCACCTTTGATTCTGTGAATCATGTGTAGCTGTTGAGGTGGCTTGAGCAGTTAGATATAACTGCGACAGCACTGGAGTGGTTTCGCAGAAAGAGCACAGCAGGTGTGCCTGCCTGAGAATTTGGTCCTATTTCCGCTAGCAAAAGGTGTTCCACAATGGTCAGCCTTATTGGCTCTCCTATTTAATTTATACTTAGGCACATCTGTGACAAACTCAGAATATTGGGCTTTGACTATAGGCTTTCTGCTGTCCATGCCTTCATACGGTAAAGTGGATGTGGCAATTGCAAACATGCAACAAGGCAATCTCCAGGAACAAGCAGGAATGAGTCTTCACATATGGGTATCGTCGGTACCGACGGAGCCTGCGCGGGAACGCTCCCCAGCGTCCAGAAAGAAAGCTTTTGGGAGCATCCCACAGCACCTGCGCGCTGCCTTCCCGCCTTTCCCAACCGCCTCTCTCCAGTTCTTCTTTTCCGCGGAGCCAGCAGGTCGTGTTCCTGTCACCGCTGAAGAAGTTCTTTATTTTCTTTTATTTCTTTGGCCTAGAAAAATTTTCCTCATGGAAAAGCCCGCTTCCGGGTTTAAAAAGTGCACGAAGTGCAGCGGTACTCTTTCTATCACCGACACCCATGACTGGTGTCTAAAATGTTTGGGTCCTGACCATTCCATCACCGATTGTGAGTCCTGTTCCATGATGTCTAAAAGAGGTCGACAGAATCGAGCGGCCAAGCTCAGTACCCTGTTTCCCTCTGATGCAGCTTTGGTGGCATCGACATCTTCCAAGGCTTCTTCTTCCTCCTATGGATCTCAGGTAACCAAACATAAGTCCAGCCGGTCCTCGAAGGGTAGATCTCCCTCTAAGTATCGAGATGCCTCCGGGCTTGCTCTCGAGGATCCCGCACCGGCAAAATTACCCCGGCGGGAAGCTCCGGCTTCCAAAGCTTCATCTATGGGGTTACAGGTTGACATCGATGGCTCGGCCTCGACCGATCACTTGTTGCCATGTTCTGGGGTACCGGTGGTTTCCACTGGTACTGACATCCAGACATTGGTTGCGTTGATGGATCAGAATATTCTGACCATGCAGCGTGCCATTACGGCATTCATACAAGCTGCGACGCCTCCGGTACCGCAACAAACTCCGTTGTCTGTACCGGTTCCGGCACTGATATCGGTTCCGGTGCCGGTACCGATTGCATCGACATCGGCTTCGGTGTCGACTGCAGCAGTACCCTGTTCTGTGATGCCCATCGGTACCAAATCGGTACCTATCACTCCCGATGTCGATACCACTCGGTACGCGTATCGGGCTCTGCAGGAGCATCCAGACAGGCGATATTTCAATTCCTCCGAAGACTCTGATGAATCAGAGGCTTCTGTTGAAGCATCGGTACTCCTTCCTCAGGAGCCCTCTTCTCCAAAAAGAAGAATGTCTCCTCCAGAAGACTTGTCTTTTCAAGACTTCATTAGGGAAGTGGCCAGGGGCCTCTCCATTTCACTGGCCCCTGAATCAGAGCCTAGAGCCAAGAAATTGGATATTTTACAATATCCTAAGGCTCCTAAAGAGGCAGCTACTTTACCAATTCATGAGATCCTTTATGATCACATGTTGGGCATATGGGAGACACCTCTCACTATCTCCCCTCATTCTCGTAGGTTGGACACCATGTACCGTGTTCCTCCTTGTCCTGGCTTTCATAAGACTCCGCTTCCTCACCACTCTATTGTGGTGGAGTCTGCTATGAAGAAGATAAAGAGTGCAAAAAGACACTCATCTAATCCTCCAGGAAGAGAATGCAGAACCTTGGATGCTTTTGGCCGGAGAATTTTCCAGGCCAATATGCTTGCTGCCAGAATCAACTCCTATAGTCTCTATATGGGGATGTTTCTAAAGGAAGTTACAGATCATCTGCAAACTTTATCTCCTTTTATCTCAGAAGATAAAAGGGAAGAGTTTCTCACCTGGCTTAAACATGCCCAGGATGTTTCCAAATTTTCCAACCGTGCAGCCTTTGACTCTTTTGAGTGTGCCAGCAGAGCCTCGGCTATTGCCATAGGTGCACGCAGAGTTGCTTGGTTACAAGCTTCTGATTTGGAACCCTGGGTCCAGGATGGATTAGGAAATCTTCCTTGTACAGGTGAAAACCTTTTTGGCAAGGATTGGCAAGCAAAGGCCACTCAGATGGATGCTGAGAATTCTGCCTTAGATAGACTTTCAAAGTCTACTTCTGCTCCTGTTAGAAAAAGGTTATTCAAAAAGGCTTTCTTTCCCAATAAGGGGAAATATTATCCTGTTTATGGTCAGCAGGCATCTTCTGCAGGTCGTTTTGCTGCAAAGCGTCAGCAACAACCTAAACAAGCCATGCCTAAGGCTGCAAGGACTGCTACGGCCCAACAGCCTCAGCCTCCTCAGGGCCTTTGACTTACATCTAGAGAACTTAGCCTTTCTGGCTCTAGAAGAACCAGAGCCTCTCACCATTCCAGGAAGGTTAGCCCACTTTGCTCCCAGATGGGAACAAGTCATGGCAGAGCAATGGACCCTCTCCATCATAAGGGAGGGGTACAAGCTTCATTTCTTAAACCTTCCTCCTCACACCATGGTGAGACAGTTCAATTCTCCAACATCTCTCCTCGACCTTCTGGGTCAGGAGATTGCTATCCTTCTTGCCCAAAGGGCAATAGAAGAAGTACCCCTTCTTCAACAGGGCTCAGGGTTCTACTACCCCTATTTTCTTATCCCAAAGAAAACAGGGGGCTACAGACCCATATTAGATCTCAGAGAATTGAACAAGTTTCTATGCAAGGAGAAATTCAAGATGATTTCTCTCGGTGCTCTCCTTCCATACCTCCAGAGTCAGGACTGGCTTTGTTCTCTAGATCTCAAGGATGCGTACACCCATGTCCTCATCCATCCAACATACAGAAGGTTCCTTTGGTTCCTTTTCCAAGGAAAGCACTATCAATACAGGGTGCTTCCCTTCGGTCTGGCCTCTGCTCCAAGAGTGTTCACAAAATGCATGGCAGTAGTTGCTGCATTTCTACGCACTCTAGGAATATTTATATTCCCATATCTGGACGACTGGCTCATCCGAGCTCCGTCCCAGTCAGAGGCCCAGACTTCCCTAGCCTGCACAAGGCGTGTTCTTCAGTATCTGGGACTTGTAATAAACATCCCAAAATCCCATCTCACCCCTACTCAGTCACTAGAGTTCATAGGGGCCTTGCTGGATACCACAACTGCAAGGGCCTATCTTCCCCAAGCCCGTTGCCTACGCTTGGTGCAGTTAGCCTCACAAATTTAGTTTAAGTCCCATTTAACTGCTCGAGAAATGTTACAACTGTTAGGCCACATGGCATCCACCGTGCATGTGGTTCCTTACGCTCGCCTTCACATGAGGGCAGCTCAGTGGACTCTGTCCACCCAATGGATCCAGGCATCAGGGTGCCTGTCAGACAAAATAGCAACCTCCATTCGCCTCTTCTGGTCTCTCCAGTGGTGGAGGTCCACTCAAAATCTGTTGCTGGGGTCCCCCTTTCAACAATCCCTACCCCAAGCAACCCTTACAACAGATGCTTCTCCAAAGGGTTGGGGAGCTCATCTACAAGATCTCTCCACCCAGGGCATCTGGTCTCCACAAGAGACATCTCTACATATCAACCTCTTGGAGCTCAGAGCAATTCTTCTAGCTCTCAGAGTCTTCCACACCCTGCTCAGCTACAAGACAGTCCTCATCCACACGGACAACCAAGTAGCCATGTTCTACGTGAACAAGCAGGGCGGGACTGGCTCTCTGTCGTTTTGCAATGAAGCTTTGAGATTGTGGGCCTTCGCCAGAGAGCATCAAATTCATCTCATGGCAGTGTATCTTCCAGGGGTTCAAAACTCTTGGGCAGACAGACTCAGTCGAGTTCTGCTTCCACACGAATGGTCCCTCCATGGGGACAAGATAGCCAGGATCTTCCGAATTTGGGGAACCCCGGACATAGACCTGTTTGCAAGTCCATGGAATGCCAAACTTCCCCGGTTCTGTTCCAGGATTCCGTGTCAGGGAGTTCAGGCCAGGGATGCCTTCCTCCTTCATTGGGGGCAAGACTTCCTCTATGCCTTTCCACCCATTCTCCTAATTCCCAAGACACTGTTCAAACTTCAGAGAGACAAGGGGTCTATGATCCTCATAGCACCACATTGGCCAAGCCAGGTGTGGTACCCTCTACTTCTGCATCTCTCTCAAGCTCCCTCCCTGGACGTGGGATCTGCTCCAGACCTCCTGTCCCAGGAGGAGGGAACGTTGTGGCACTCAAATCCCCAGTCTCTTCATCTCAGAGCCTGGTTGCTGAAGGCCTAGAACTTCAAGATTTGCATCTTTCTCAGCAGGTGAAGGATATCCTTCATGCTTCCAGAAAGCCTTCCAGTAGACGTTCCTATGCTTTTAAATGGAAAAGGTTTACCATTTGGTGTGCACAGAAGAGTCTTAATCCCCTTGCAATAGCTCTGAATTCTTTACTAGAGTATTTGCTGCATTTATCCCATGCAGGCCTTAAAACGAATTCAGTAAGAGTCCATTTGAGTGCTATTGCAGCATCCCTTAAGCCTTTCAATGGACAGCCTATTTCCTCTCATCCTCTTATTGCAAGATTCATGAGAGGCCTTCTTTTAACTAAACCTCCCATTAGACCACCTCCAGTGGCATGGGACTTGAATTTGGTTCTTGGCCAGCTTATGAAGCCACCCTTTGAACCCTTAGCCACTACCTCCTTGAAATTTCTTTCCTGGAAGTTTACTTTTCTCATTGCAGTCACCTCAGCTCGCCGCATCAGTGAGCTGCAAGCCTTGATGGCTAATCCTCCTTATACAAGGTTCCATCATGACAAGGTAGTCCTCAGGACTAATCCACACTTTATGCCTAAAGTGGTCTCACCTTTTCATCTGAACCAGGAGGTGTATTTACCTGTCTTTTTTCCAGGACCTCATGCATCAAGTGCAGAGAGGAATCTCCATACCCTGGATTGTAAGAGAGCGCTCGCTTTTTACTTACAAAGGACACAACCTCCACAAACCTCCACAAAGGCCTTGAAGACAGGAAGAAAATGTTTTTGCTCATTTTCATTGACATCTCTGCCGCCTTTGATACTGTCCATCATGGAATCCTCCTAAACAAACTGGAGTCAATAGGAATTTTGGGAACCCCCCTTAAATGGTTCTCCTCCTACATAACGAACAGAAGGCCACAGGTCCAATTCAACGGCGAAAAAGCAGAAGCATTCACACAAACTCAAGGCATACCTCAGGGATCGGCCCTCTCGGCGCTACTTTTCAACATTTACATGCAGCCCCTTTGTGACATTTTCAAAAAACATAATATCAACTACCATATCTATGCAGATGATATTATGCTATACACATAATTGGACACCACCGACCCGAAGTATACCCAGCTCAAAACCTGCCTGTACAAGATGTTAGCATGGCTACAGCAAAATAACATGACAATCAACCACAAGAAAACTGAAGTGATGTATATATCAAGTAAACCTAACTTTGAACCTCCTCCGACAATCACCCTCTGCAACAACACATACAACACAAAGAATGAGATCAAATACCTGGGAGTCACACTCGACAGCAAGCTAAAAATGGAAAAACACCCGCGGAAAACCAACAAAGTCATTTTCTACAAGCTCAGAGTACTACAACCCCTGCGGAACTTAATCGAACCCGGTGATTTTCGGTCTGTTGCGCAAGCACTCATTATACCTCACCTAGACTACTGCAACGCCATCCTTCAGGGTCTGCCAAAGAAAGCTCTAAATATCCTGCAAATGGCCCAAAATGTGGCAGCAAGGATCATCATGCGAACAAGCATTGCTGAACACATTACACCTGTATTGATCGAGCTACATTGGCTACCCATTGCTGCCAGGATACAATATAAAACATTGGTAACCACCTTCAAACTCATACATAACCTAGCGCCATCATTCCTTTCAACCCTTGTCAGCACAGAACCAACCAACAGAGACAGGAGAACTATCAACTCAGACACACTACAAGTGCCTAATAACATTAGATCAGTAAAAGCCAGTACTAGCCGCAGAGCATTCTCATTCTCTGCCCCAACCATCTGGAATCAACTACCATATGAACTACGAGCAATTAAAGACATTAGTGCTTTCAGGAAGAAACTAAAAACCCATCTTTTTCAATGTCACTACAACCGGATGTAAACCACAGTGGTCCACCAGATAAAGCAAACGAAACATGAATCTGATCTGTAGAAATGTTCTTTGTAAATATGGTAAAGTGTAAATATGTAAAGTCTAACCATTAAGTGCCTAAATATGTGTGATGTGCCATACCCTCAAATCTATGTGTATATTTTCCCAAATTTTCTGTCCTGATTTGACAATCCCAAATTTGTAATCAAACCGCTACTGATCGCTGGAAGTAGCGGTATATAAGTGTATACTAAATAAAAAATAAATAAATAAATAAATAACAGCAACATAGAAAGTCCTCTCAACTCTTTGTTGCTTTTGATCCCTCTCATTTGGGACTTCCAGTCTCTAAGAGAACTCTGTCCAATTGGATTGCTCAGTGTATTTCTTTCGCCTACCAGAGTAAGAACCTTTCTCTGGAGGGCCATGTCACAGCTCACAATGTGAGGGCCATGGCAGTCTCTATGGCTCATCTGAACTCTGTGTCCATCGACCAAATCTGTCGAGCGGCCACCTGGGCCTCGGTTCATACCTTTACAGCCCATTACTGCTTGGACAAGGACTCCCGCCGGGATGCCTTGTTTGGTCAGGCTGTTCTCAAACACCTGTTCCATACCTAATCAACTCCTACCCCCCATCCCTGGTTGGATGCCCGAGATCCATGGGGTCAGGTAGAGACCTTCTCAGGGACTCACAACCTTGGAGATCTCCCTGGCATCTCTAGCTGGGGAGTCCCCATATGTGAAGACTCATTCCTGCTTGTTCCTGGAGATAGCACAGTTACTTACCTGTAACAGGTGATCTCTGGGAACAGCAGGAATAAGTCTTCACAACCCACCCACCTCCCCTAGGAGTTGTATCTCTCTATCTGTCTTTCCTTTCCTCTCTCTCTCTTTGTCTCAGCTTAAAACTCGAACTGGAGAGAAGCGGTTGGGAAAGGCGGGAAGGCAGCGCGCAGGCGCTGTAGGATGCTCCCAAAAGTTTTCTTTCTGGACGCTGGGGAGCGTTCCCGCGCAGGCTCCGTCGGTACCGACGATACCCATATGTGAAGACTTATTCCTGCTGTTCCCAGAGGTCACCTGTTACAGGTAAGCAACTGTGCTTTTTATGAGGTGCCCAATGAATGGAGAAACAATGCCCGAGTTTGAACGTGGATAAAACCAAACTCATGTTCTTGCAAGGTAATGGGTCAAATGAGTTACCTCAGCAAATAGTGATCATGTGATTGTTAGAGGACATACATTACCTGGATATCCTGCTTGAAACAGAAGCTACTTTTGGTCCACAATTAAGGAAAGCATCAGGATTGCTTTTATGAAACTGAGACAGCTTTGCGGGCTAAAACCTTATCTCCAGGAACAAGCAGGAATGTAGTCTTCACATATGGGTATCGTCGATACCAACGGAGCCTGCGCGGGAATGCTCCCCAGCGTCCAATTAGAAAGCTTTTGGGAGCATCCCACAGTGCCTGCGTTCTGCCTTCCCGCCTTTCCCAACTGCCTCTCTCCAGTTCTTCATTTTCCGCGGAGCCAGCAGGTCGTTGTTCCTGTCACCACAGAAATTATCCCATCTCTTTCATTCTTTTTTGTGGTAGCGTCTGCCTTCCTCGACGCTATACCGGTACCGCCGGTTCTTTCTTTCTTTCTTTTTAAAAAAAAAATAAAAATTTTTTTTGTAATCTTTTCTCTGGACTTTCCAGTCCTTTTTCTGTCTGGTGCCACGCGCCATTTTGGGCACTAGGCCCAACTTTTCCTTCAGAATGGAAAAACCCGCCTCAGGTTTTAAAAAGTGTTCCAAGTTGTGGCGGTACCATCTCTGTCACCGACACTCATGAGTGGTGCCTTAAATGTTTAGGTCCTGACCACTCCATCTCGGGGTGTGTTGCCTGTGGGATGATGTCGAAGAGGGGTCGGCAAAACCGAGCTGCTAAGCTTAGCACCCTTTTTCCCTCCGATGCAGCATCCGTGGCATCGACGTCTTCCAGGGCTTCATCTTCCTCCCATGGATCTCAGGTAACCAAACATAAATCTGACCGGTCCTCAAAGGGTAGATCTCCTTCCAAGCATCGAGATGCCTCTGCATTGCCCTTGAGGGACTAGTACCGGCAAAATTGCCCCAGCGGGAGGCTTCGTCTTCCAAAGCACTATCGGGGCTCCAGGATGTTCTCGAGGCCTCAACCTCAGCAGAACTACTGGTGCCATGCTCTGGGGTACCAGCCGCTTCGTCCGGTACCGATACCCAGGCATCGGTAGCGTCAATAGACCAGAGGTTCTTGGCCATTGAACACAGTCTGGCGACTCTCCTTACGGCATCGGTGCCTTCGGGACCACTTCAGACGGTTCAACCAGTATCGACACCGGTTCCGGCACCGATATCGGTACCGGTACCGACAGCATCGACATCGACGACTGTGTTACCGACACCGAGTCATGCTGTTTCCTCCGGTATCGACAGGCCGGTACCGGACCCCTCCGGTACCGACTTCAATCGGTACCGGCATCGTGTTTTGCAAGAGCACCAGGACAGGGAGATACTTTGAATCCTCTGAGGAGTCTGAGGATTCTGACAGCTCTGTCGGTACCAGAGTACTGCTCTCTGAGGAGCCTTCCTCTCCTAAACATAGAATGTCTCCTCCAGAGGATATATCTTTTCAAGATTTCATCCGGGAGGTGACTAGAGGTCTTTCCATCACAGTGGCTCCTGAAACAGAGCCCAGAGCAAGGGAATTGGAGATTTTCCAATATCCTAAAGCTCCCAAGGAGGCAGCTACTTTGCCTATTCATGAGATCTTGCATGATCTCATACTAAGAATGTGGGAAACACCTTTTACCACCTCTCCTCATTCTCATAGGCTTGATACCATGTATCGAGTACCTCCTTGTCCTGGATTTCAAAAAACCCAGTTACCACACCACTCCATGGTAGTGGAATCAGCTATGAGAAGGATCAAGAGTGCAAAAAGACATGCATCTAATCCGCCAGGACATGAATGTAGGACTCTTGATGCCTTTGGGCGTCGAACCTTCCAGGCCTCTATGCTTTCTGCCAGGATTAGTTCCTACATTTTATATATGGGAATGTTCCTTAAGGAGATTACAGGAGATCTAGAGCTTATGAGCCCTCTCCTTCCTGATGATAAGAGGCAAGATTATCTTACACTTGTCAAACATACCCAAGATGTTTCCAAGTTTGTTAATTGTGCAGCTTTTGACTGCTTTGAGTGTAGGTGGCTTGCATATAAAGCAGCTACAAGGCCCACAGTCTGTTTTTTATCAACGTCTTTTGTAGCAAATCTTCAAAAGGGAAAAACTGCCCTTATATACTTGCATAAGCAGAACCTCTGCCATTGCCATAGGTGCTCGTAGGATTGCCTGGCTCCAGGCATCTGACTTAGAACTCTGGGTACAGGACAGACCGGGGAATATCCCTTGCACAGGCGAAAATCTCTTTGGCAAAAATTGGCAAGAGAAAGCTAATGAGCTGGATGCTGATAAAACCACTTTGGATAGACTATCCAAGGCTACAGCTGATCCTGCAAGAAGAAAATCCTACAAGAAACCATTCTTCTCTAAAAAGAAGAGGTTTTACCCCTCCTGTACCCAGCAGGGGCATTCTGCAGGTCAGTCTGCTCGAAAAGGACAGCAGCCACCAAAACAAATAAAAACAAAGTCTGCTAAGTCTCAACCGGCCCAACAGACTCAGCCTCCACAGGTGCTTTGACTCCCATCTAGAGAACGTGGCCTTCCTGGCCCTCAATGGGCCAGAGCCCTCCACCATTCCAGGAAGGTTGTGTCATTTTGCCCCCAGATGGGAGCAGATAACAGAAGAAGAATGGACTCTCTCCATTGTAAAGGAGGGGTACAAGCTTCATTTCTTCAACATGCCCCCTCCTATAGTTGTAAGACGTTTCAATTTTCAGACTTCACTCGAAAATCAGTTAAGTCAAGAGGTCAATTTACTTCTTGCACACGGGGCAATAGAAGATGTACCCATTTCCCAACAGGGTACAGGGTTTTACTCACCCTGTTTCCTTATTCCAAAGAAAACAGGGGGGACACAGACTCATTTTAGACATCAGAGAATTGAAAAATTCCTGTTCAAGGAGAAGTTCAAGATGATTTCTCTAGGAACTCTTCTGCCATACCTTCAGAGTCAGGATTGGCTTTGTTCTCTAGATCTCAAGGATGCGTACACCCATGTTCTCATCCATCCAACTCACCGAAGATTCCTTCGGTTTCTATTTCAGGGGAAGCACTACCAGTGCAGGGTTCTTCCTTTTGGCCTGGCCTCAGCACCAAGGGTGTTTACGAAATGCATGGCTGTAGTTGAAGCATTTCTTTGCACTCTAGGAATATTCATCTTCCCCCTACTTAGACGACTGTCTCATTCGAGCCCCATCAGAATCAGAGGCCAGAATTTCCCTATCTTGCACAATGCGTATACTTCAGTATTTGGGCCTGGTCATAAACATCCCAAAATCCAACCTAACTCCCACTCAGTCTCTAGAGTTTATAGGAGCTATGCTGGATACCAGGAAAGCGAGGGCATATCTTCCACAGCCCCGCTGTCTTCGCATTGTGCAGTTAGCTTCCCAAGCAGTGTTAAAAACTCATCTCACTGCTCGGGAAATGTTACAATTGCTAGGCCACATGGCATCTACTGTGCATGTGGTTCCCTATGCTCGCCTCCATATGAGAGCAGCCCAATGGACTCTATCCACTCAGTGGACTCAAGCATCAGGCTGCCTACCAGACAAAATAGCAAACTCAAGTCGCCTTATTTTGTTCCTACAATGGTGGCAATCAACTCAAAACCTGTTGGTGGGGTCCGCTTTCCAACAGCCCCCACCCCAGGTCACTCTAACAACAGACGCCTCACAGGTGGGTTGGGGAGCTCACCTGCAAGATCTCTCTACCCAAGGCACCTGGACTCCACAGGAGACCCATCTACACATCAATCTCTTGGAACTCGGAGCAATCTTCCTTGTTCTTTGAGTGTTCCACACCCAGCTGAGCTACAAGACAGTCCTAATTCAGACGGACAATCAAGTAGCTATGTTCTATCTGAACAAGCAGGGAGGAACAGGCTCTCTGTCACTTTGCAACGAAGCTTTGCGACTATGGGCCCTTGCCAGAGAGCATCAGATTCATCTCCTTGCGGTGTATCTGCCAGACATTCAAAACTCCTGGGCAGACAGACTCAGTCAAGTTCTGCTTCCACACGAGTGGTCTCTTCATGCAGACCAGGTAGCAAAAATTTTCAAATTTGGGGAACTCCAGACATAGACCTCTTTGCAAGTCCGTTGAATGCCAAACTTCCCCGATTCTGTTCCAGAATTCCAGCTCAGGGTTCTCAGGCCAGGGATGCTTTCCTCCTCCATTGGGGTCAGGACTTCCTATATGCCTTTCCACCCATTCCCCTAATTCCCAAAATCCTATTCAAGCTTCAGAGCGACAGAGGCCCTATGATTCTCATAGCTCCACATTGGCCACAGCAGGTGTGGTACCCTCTGCTCCTACATATCTCTCAAGTTCCATCTCTGGAGTTAGGATCTGCTCCAGATCTCCTGTCTCAGGAGGACGGGATGTTGTGGCATCCCGATCACCACTCTCTGCATCTCATTGCCTGGTTGCTGAGGGCCTAGACCTTCATGTTCTTAACCTGTCTCAACAAGTAAAGGATATCCTTTATGCTTCTAGAAAGCCTTCCACAAGACGCTCTTATGCTTTCAAGTGGAAAAGGTTTTCCATATGGTGTTCGCAGAAGGGTCTTGACCCCCTGGCGATACCTCTGGAATCATATTGGAGTATCTCCTTCATTTATCTAATGCAGGGCTTAAGAATAACTCAGTACGAGTCCATTTAAGTGCTATTTCAGCTTCTTTCAAGCCATTAAATGGACAACCTATTTCCTCTCATCCTCTCATAGCGAGATTTGAGGGGCCTCCTTCTAACTAAGCCTCCCTTTAGGCCACCACCTTTAGCATGGGACCTAAATCTGGTTCTTGGACAGCTCATGAAGCCGCCTTTTGAGCCTTTAGCTACTACCTCCTTGAAATTTCTTTCCTGGAAGGTTGTCTTTCTCATTGCAATCACATCAGCACATCGCATTAGTGAGTTGCAAGCATTAGTGGTTGATCCTCCTTATACGAGGTTCCATCGTGATAAGGTAGTCCTTAGGACTCATCCACACTTTATGCCAAAGGTGGTCTCACCTTTTCATTTAAACCAAGCAGTTTACCTGCCTGTACTTTTTCCAAGGCCTCGTGCTTCAAATGCAGAAAGGAGTCTTCATACTTTGGACTGTAAAAAAGCACTTGCTTTTTACTTACAGAGGACACAGCAACATAGAAAGTCCTCTCAACTCTTTGTTGCTTTTGATCCTTCTCATTTGGGACTTCCAGTCTCCAAGAGGACATTGTCCAATTGGATTGCACAGTGTAAAAACCTTTCTCTGGAAGTCCATGTCAGAGCTCACAATGTGAGAGCCATGGCAGCTTCAGTGGCTCATCTACACTCTGTGTCTATTGACGACATCTGTCGAGCAGCTACTTGGGCCTCGGTTCATACCTTCACAGCCCATTACTGCTTGGACAAGGACTCCCGCCGGGATGCCTTGTTTGGTCAGGCTCTTCCATCAACTCCTACCCACCATTCCCGGTAGGATGCCAGAGATCAATGGGGGGAAGTGGAGCCCTTTCATAGGGGCACACAACTTCTGGGGTCTCTCCCTGGCATCTGTAGCTAGGGAGTCCCCATATGTGAAGACTACATTCCTGCTTGTTCCTGGAGATAGCATAGTTACTCACCTGTAACAGGTGATCTCCGGGAACAGCGGGAATTTAGTCTTCACAACCCACCCTCCTCCCCTAGGAGTTGTATCTCTCTTTTCTTTTCTTTCCCTCTCTCTCCCTCTCTCTTTGTCTCAGCTTTAAAACTCAACTGGAGAGAGGCATTTGGGAAAGGCGGGAAGGCAGCATGCAGGCGCTGTGGGATGCTCCCAAAAGCTTTCTAATTGGACGCTAGGGAGCGTTCCCGCGCAGGCTCCGTCGGTACCGACGATACCTATGTGTGAAGACTAAATTCCTGCTGTTCCCGGAGATCATCTGTTACAGGTGAGTAATTATGTTATCTTCCCTACCAGATGAGTGGGCTATGCTCCCTTGCCAGCAGATGGAGGCAGACTTCTGTTTTGAATGATATCATCATTTGGTGTATCCTCTGGTGAAGCAGTAAGAGAAGCCAGTATGTGTCTGCCTTCAGCAGGTAGAAGGGTGTCTGGACCAGTTCAGCAATGAAGTTAGGCCTGTTTTTCTTGTCCCTGACCACGGACCTGTGGACAATGTGACTGAGATCTGTAGGCCCAGTGTTGCTTGGACCTTGAGTATGCCCCCATCTCCTAGAGCTGATAGCTTGCTCTGTTTCCATTGCTGCTACCCATGGGCTCCTATCAGTGTTATGTTGTCTGTCTTGACTAGATTGTAAGCTCTGATGAGCAGGGACCGTCTTTTACATGTCTGTACAGCGCTGCGTACGTCTTGTAGTGCTATACAACTAATCAGTAGTAGTAGTAGTAGGTGGGCCAGAGAATGGACAGGAGGACCTCATAGTCCCTGAAGGGAAGAGGTGGTAAATTTGGGCCTAGGCCCCTCCCCTTACTTTTTACTGTCCTCTATCTGCTTGGCAGGAGCTTCTGGGTCGCCAGGAGTCAGGACTGACTTGAAGGCACACATTGCATTTGCATCTGCTTGGCTGAGCTATTTTTTCTGTTTTCTAAGTCCTGTTCATTCCAGTTGGCGCTATACTACCTTGATAAAGCAGTATTAAAAACAAAAAAGTATTTGTTTTTCTTTTGACAGCTGGCCCGCAGCTGAGCTTTCCTTCTCAGGTTTCAGCCAGACAATATGGCAGGTGCTAGGCATCCTCTTTTTGTCACAAGCCTTTTTTGTGGGTTTTATTTTTGCCATATGGAGCTCTGCTGCAATGCTGAATGCCCGGTGCTGTGCCTTTCGTGGCTCCTGTCAGATTAACTCCATGGTAGGAGTTTTTTTTGCCCCATGTGTGATAGTGATAACTCGAGTGCGATTTTTCTCTCCCCTCTCACCCCTGGCATTTTCGGGATGCACCCTAGGATCCTGGGGCCTGATGCAGTTTCTAATACCTCCACTGATTCTCCCATGATTTTCTTGCCTGCAAGATCTGTGGCCATTTTGGATGCCACATGGTTTCTGCAGAGGGGGGACATGGTGAGGAGGCTGTAGGCTCTAGCCAGTGGTGCCTCTTGGGCCCCCAGAGTCCTTTTTTCATCAACTTTGAGCAACAATTTTTGAAGCATTCATGGACTGCTTTCAGATTTTCCCAGTTGCATGACAGACCATTCCATGGTGTCTGGGACCAAGGCCTTTCCTACAGGGGACCTGGGGTCCTCAAGCATCTCTGCCACTGGCAGTAAGGGGGCTAAGTACCCCTGCCCCACCCCTTCACCCACCCTTTGGGAGCCCAGACATATCCCCTGTGGGGGATGTCTGGGATGATGAAAAGGAATCCTCCTCCCTAGAAGGTGAGCCTTAGGAAGAAGGATAATCCCCTCATGGAAGGCAATGATCCATTTGTGATCCACCTGTTTCACAGGGAGGACCTCCCTGAGCGAATTAAGGACATGATGGCAGATCTGTGTGTCACTGAGCCTGCTCCTGTTCACATTTTATAGTGAACCCCATTTTGGAGCATAAACCAGTGTTTTCATGTTTTTTTCCTCTACCTGAGCACCTCTGAACTGAGCCTTAGGGGCCCCGATGTCCTAGCTTGGTTATACCCTTTGCCCCAGGGCAAACTGGATCAAAGTTTTTGGGTGGACACCCTGGTCACAGCTGTTGCAAAGCACACACCATCCCAGTGGAAGGGGTCGCTATGCTCAAGGAATCTCATTATAAGGGTAGAGGCCCTCCTTAAGAATGCTTTTGTGACCTCTGCTTTGGGCTCTCAGGTGGCGCTGTGTATGGGTCTAGTGGTCTGAGTTCTCTTATGCTGGGTCCAGCAATTGTTGGACAGCCTGGAGGCTGCAAGACTGGAGTTGGGTGCTGCAAATGTGGCAAATGCCTTATACAACTTGATCAGGATCTCCTCCAAGTCTCGGGCAGTGGTGGTTGTGGCTAGGCAATGACTATGGCTCCACAATTTGGCTGCTGATCCTGCCTACAACTGTGTCCAGTAAAACTTCCCTTTAGGGGCAGGTTGCTGTTTGGCAAGGATCTGGAGAAATTGATGAAAGACCTTAGACCTTGGAGAGGTTTGTCCTCAAAGACTTCCTGAAGACAAACCTAGAGGTGGTAGGAATGCACCTCATAGGGCTTTATGTGAAGCCTGGAGATGTGCTCGGCCTGCTAGGAGACTGGGTAGGGCCTCCTTAGCCTGTGGTTCTAGTTCTAACGAAGTTAAGCATATTTGGAGCTCTCAGCACTCTTGACACAGCCATAGCACCTTCCAGAACTAGTAAGTCTCAGAATGAGGTGCAGCGAGTCCCTTCCAAGATACAGCCGTTTGGAGGGAGGGGGTGGCTCTGGTTGTTTTTTTTCTGAGTGGACCTAAATAACATCAGGCCAGTGGATCCTTGAGGTCCTAAATCAGGGCTACATTCTGGAGTTTGCAGAACTTCTTCAGAACACCTCTGTGGAGTCTCTGTGGCTCCCCACTCAATCGAGTGGCAGTCAAAGCTATTCTACCCATTCCTGCCACAGAGCTGGGTTGGGGCAATATTCCATTCTTCAGGAACCAGCAGGAAGTCAGTCCTCACATATGGGTGACGTCGGCGCGACAGAACCCTCACGGAATCATCTCCCCAACTTTCAAAGAAAGCCTTTGCGAGATGCCACCATGCATTCGTGGTTCCTTTCCCGCCCAATGGTGCCATCTTGTCAGTCTCCCTTTTTCTGCGGAGCCCTGCAGATGTTCGTCTTGTTCCCCTGGAAAAAAGTTAATTTTCTCATGCACTTCTGTGCCTTTTTCCGGCTAGCACTGGTTCCTTTCCCGCCTCGCAGCCCCGGTATTGGGCCTTGAAAGCTTGTTGTTAGGTTCTTTTCCATCACAGCAACTTTTGTGCCTTTTTCAACTGCTGGCTGTGTCGAGGGTCTTCGACCTCGCTGTGGTCTTTTTTGCCCCAATGGCCACTGGATTCAAAAAGTGTGATCGGTGCTCCAAAAACATGTCCCTTACCGACACACATCATTGTTCCCTCCGGTGTCTGGGAGAAATGCTCCCTGTGTAAAAAAGATGTCCGCCAAAGCCATCCAAAGTTGCTGGCAGAAGCCAGAAGACATCTTCCACAGGGCAGACTCAACCCCAATAGCCTCGCACTCTAAGGCCCCACATGGATCCTTGGAGTTGCATAAAGCCCCCATGGTTCTCAAGCGGGCATGCAGACACTCTGATCGAGGGTCCCCGGAGCGAGAGCTTAAAAAGAAGAAGTAGTCCTCAATGTCCTCATCCTAGAAGGTGGACAAACATAGCAAGTCCCTTGCGTGGACCCTCAGCCCCCGAAGGGCATCCAAAGAGTTGGAGCAGGAGCAACCGGTGAAGGTACTCAGGACTGACATTGAGGCCTCCAGCGATGGATCTCGGACGCCTGAGGCCCGTCCCTTTGAGGACCCCCTTTCCTCCTTGACATCCGACCCGGTTACCCCAGCATCGGTGTAAAAGGCTGCGACCCCTGAGTGAGAAACCAGGATGCTGGCATTGGAAGCAGCAATCTCCAGGAACAAGCAGGAATGAGTCTTCACATATGGGTACGTCAGTACCGACGGAGCCTGCGCGGGAACGCTCCCCAGCTTCCCAAAAAGGAAAGCTTTTGGGAGCATCCCACAGCGCCTGCGCGCTGCCTTCCCGCCTTTCCTAACCGCCTCTCCTCAGTTCTTCTTTTCCGCGGAGCCAGCAGGTCATGTTCCTGTCACCGCTGAAGAAGTTCTTTATTTTATTCTATTTCTTTGGTCGCGCGTCTGCCTTCCTTGACGTCGGACCGGTACCGCCGGTCGGTCTTTCTTTTCTTTAAAAAAAAAAAAAAAAAAAAGATAACAATACTTTTTCCCTCACTTAGTGTGTTTTTTCTCTTGGGCCTTAGGCCTCACGAGAAAATTTCCTCATGGAAAAACCAGCCTCTGGGTTTAAAAAATGCACTAAGTGCAGCGGTACTATTTCTGTCACCGACACCCATGAATGGTGTCTTAAATGTTTGGGTCCTGACCACTCCATTTTGAATTGTCCGTCCTGCTCCTTGATGTCTAAACGAGGTTTACAGAACCGAGCAGCTAAGCTCCATGTGCTGTTTCCCTCTGATGCAGCTTCAGTAGCATCGACGTCTTCCAGGGCCTCTACTTCCTCCCATGGATCTCAGGTAACCAAACATAAATCCAGCCGGTCCTCGAAGGGCAAATCTCCTTCCAAGCATCGAGATGCCTCCGGGCTTGCCCTTGAGGATTCTGCACCGGCAAAACAACCCCGGCGGGAAGCTCCGGCTTCCAAAGCTCCTCCTATGGGGTTACAGGTTGACATCGATGGCACGGCCTCGACCGATCACCTGTTAGAATGCTCTGGGGTACCGGCGCAACCTTCCGGTACCAAATTCCAGACATTCATGGCGTTGATAGATCACAGTGTTCTATCCATGCAGCAGGCTATCGCGGCCTTCATTCAAGCTGCGATGCCACTGATACCACAACAAAACCCGTTGTCGGTATCGGCGGTACCGGTACCGACTGTATCGACATCAACCAGGATGCCGACTGCGGCGGTTCCCTGTCCAGGGATGCTCATCGGCACCGAACCGGTACCGATGACGCCCGATGTCGATACCGCTCGATACGCGTATCGAGCTTTAGAAGAACACCCTGACAGGCGATACTTTGATTCCTCTGAAGATTCTAATACATCAGAGGAGTCTCCTGAAGTATCTATACCCCTTCCTGAGGAACCACCTTCTCCAAAAAGAAGGATGTCTCCTCCAGAGGACTTGTCCTTTCAAGACTTCATAAGAGAAGTAGCTAAAGGACTCTCTATTTCAGTGACCTCTGAGTCAGAGCCTAGAGCTAAAAAATTGGACATTTTGGGTTATTCTAAGGCTCCTAAGGAGGCAGTCACCTTGCCAATTCATGAGATTCTTTATGAGCAAATGATTGACTTATGGGAGACTCCTCTCACTATCTCTCCTCATTCTCGAAGATTGGACACTATATATCGTATCCCTCCTTGTCCTGGTTTTCATAAAACACAGCTTCCACACCATTCTATTGTGGTGCAGTCAGCTATGAAGAGGATAAAGAGTGCAAAAAGACACTCCTCTGCCCCTCCAGGAAGAGAATGTAGGACTTTGGATGCATTTGGTAGGAAAATCTTCCAAGCCAGTATGCTTATTGCCAGAATCAACTCCTATAGTCTTTACATGGGTATGTTTCTAAAAGAGATTGCAGATAAACTGCACACTTTCCTCCCTTTTCTTCCAGAGGATAAAAGGGAAGAATTCCCTACTTGCTTTAAGCATACTCAAGACATTTCAAAGTTCTCCAACCGTGCAGCCTTTGACTCCTTTGAAGGTGCCAGCAGAGCTTCGGCCATTACCATAGCTGCTCGCAGAATTGCTTGGCTCCAAGCTTCTGATTTAGAACCTTGGGTCCAAGATGGCTTAGGAAATCTTCCATGTACAGGTGAAAACCTGTTTGGCAAAGAATGGCAAATAAAAGCCACTCAAATGGATGCAGAAAATTCTGCTTTGGATAGACTTTCAAAGTCAACCTCCATTCCTGCCAAGAAAAAACCTTTCAAGAAGTCTTTTTTCAAAAAGGGCAGATTCACTTCTACTACTGGCCAACAATCATCTTCAGGTCGCTTTGCTGCTAAGCGTCAGCAACCTAAGCAGGCCAGACCTAAGTCTACAGGGGCTGCTGCAACTCAGCAGACTCAACCTCCTCAGGGTTTTTGACTTGATGCTAGAGGACTTAGCCTTTCTGGCTCTAAAGCAGCCAGAACCTCTCACCATTCCAGGAAGGTTAGCTCATTTTGCTCCCAGATGGGAGCAAATTACATCAGAGCAGTGGACCCTCTCCATCATAATGGAGGGCTACAAGCTTCATTTCTCAAGTCTTCCTCCTTACACCATGGTGAGACACTTCAATTGTCCAACATCTCTTCTCGACCTTTTAGGTCAAGAGGTAGCTACCCTTCTTGCCCAAGGGGCAATAGAAGAAGTACCCTTTCTTCAACAAGGGTCAGGGTTTTACTCCCCCTATTTTCTAATTCCAAAGAAAACAGGGGGATACAGACCCATATTAGATCTCAGGGAATTGAACAAATTTCTATGCAAGGAGAAATTCAAAATGCTTTCTCTGGGCACTCTCCTTCCATACCTTCAGAGTCAGGAATGGCTTTGTTCTCTAGATCTCAAGGATGCGTACACACATGTCCTCATCCATCCATCTCACAGAAGGTTCCTCCGTTTTCTTTTTCAAGGAAAACATTACCAATACAGAGTGTTTCCTTTCGGTCTGGCCTCTGCTCCAAGAGTGTTCACCAAATGCATGGCAATGGTAGCTGCATTTCTACGCACTCTGGGAATATTTGTATTCCCATACCTGGACGACTGGCTCATCCGAGCTCCATCTCAGTCAGAAGCCCAGACTTCCCTGGACCGCACAAGGAGCATTCTGCAATATCTGGGACTTGTGGTAAACCTCCCAAAGTCCCAGCTTACCCCTACTCAGTCCCTAGAATTCATAGGGGCCTGGTTGGATACTACCACTGCAAGGGCCTACCTTCCCCAGGCCCGTTGCCAACGTCTGGTGCAGTTAGCCTCCCAAATTCAGTCAAGAAATCACTTAACTGCCCGGGAGATGCTACAACTGCTAGGCCACATGGCATCCACAGTGCATGTGGTACCTTATGCTCGCCTTCACATGAGAGCAGCTCAATGGACTTTGTCCACCCAGTGGACTCAAGCATCAGGAGCTCTCTCAGACCAAATAGCAACCTCCAAACGTCTCTTTTGTTCTCTCCAGTGGTGGATGTCCACCAAAAATCTATTGCTGGGGTCTCCCTTCCAACAGTTGTTGCCCCAGGCAACCCTCACAACAGATGCCTCCCAAACAGGTTGGGGAGCTCATCTACAAGACCTCTCCACTCAGGGCATTTGGTCTCCACAGGAGGCCTCTCTTCATATCAATCACTTGGAGCTTCGAGCAGTTTTTCTGGCTCTCAAGGTCTTCCACACCCTCCTAAGCTACAAGATAATCCTTATTCATACGGACAATCAAGTAGCCATGTTCTACATAAACAAACAAGGAGGAACTGGCTCTCTGTCGCTTTGCAACGAAGCTCTAAGATTGTGGGCCTTCGCCAGAGAGCATCAAATACATCTCCTGGCTGTTTACCTCCCAGGAATCCAAAACTCTTGGGCAGACAGACTCAGTCGAGTTCTGCTTCCACATGAATGGTCCCTACACATGGACAAGGTACTCAGAATCTTCCAGGAATGGGGAACCCCAGACATAGACCTCTTTGCAAGTCCATGGAATGCCAAACTTCCCCGATTCTGTTCCAGAATTCCGTGTCAGGGAGTTCAGGCCAGGGATGCCTTCCTCCTTCACTGGGGTCAAGGCTTCCTATATGCCTTTCCACCCATTCCCTTGATTCCCAGGACTCTGTTCAAACTCCAGAGGGATCAAGGATCTATGATCCTCATAGCTCCACGCTGGCCACGCCAAGTGTGGTACCCTCTACTTCTGCATCTCTCCCAGGCCCCCTCCCTGGACTTGGGGGCTGCTCCAGATCTTCTGTCCCAGGAGGAGGGGACTCTGTGGCACCCAAACCCCAAGTCCCTTCACCTCAGAGCCTGGTTACTGAAGGCCTAGACCTTCAGGGTTGGAATCTCTCTCAGCAAGTGAGGGATATCCTCCATGCTTCCAGAAAACCTTCTACTAGACGTTCCTATGCTTTTAAATGGAAAAGGTTTTCCATTTGGTGTACTGAGAAGGGTCTTGACCCTCTAGCACTACCCTTGAATTCTCTTTTGGAATATCTCCTGCATCTTTCTAATGCAGGTCTTAAGACAAATTCAGTAAGAGTCCATTTGAGTGCTATTGCAGCATCTCTTAAGCCTATCAATGGACAATCTATTTCCTCTCATCCTCTTATTGCAAGATTCATGAGAGGCCTCACTTTAACTAAACCTCCCATTAGACCCCCTCCAGTGGCATGGGACTTAAATCTGGTTCTTGGTCAGCTTATGAAGCCACCTTTTGAACCTTTAGCCACCACCTCCTTGAAATTTCTTTCCTGGAAGGTTATTTTCCTCATTGCAGTCACCTCAGCTCGCCGCATCAGTGAACTGCAGGCCTTAGTGGCTAATCCACCTTATACAAGGTTCCATCATGATAAGGTAGTCCTTAGGACCAATCCACACTTTATGCCTAAAGTGGTCTCACCTTTTCATCTTAATCAAGAGGTATATTTACCTGTCTTTTTTCCAGCTCCTCATGCATCAAGTGCAGAAAGGTATCTTCATACTCTGGATTGTAAAAGAGCTCTTGCTTTTTACTTACAAAGGACACAGCAACATAGAAAGTCTTCTCAACTGTTTGTTGCTTTTGATCCCTCTCATTTGGGACTTCCAGTCTCTAAGAGGACACTGTCCAATTGGATTGCCCAGTGTATTTCTTACGCCTACCAGAGTAAAAACCTTTCTCTGGAGAGCCATGTCACCGCTCATAATGTGAGGGCCATGGCCACCTCTATGGCTCATCTAAATTCTGTGTCCATCGACCAGATCTGTCGAGCGGCCACCTGGGCCTCGGTTCATACCTTCACAGCCCATTACTGCTTGGACAAGGACTCCCGCCGGGATGCCTTGTTTGGTCAGGCTGTTCTCAAACACCTGTTCCATTCTTGATCAACTCCTGCCCTCCTTCCCATAATGGATGCCTGAGTTCCATAGGAGGAGGTAGAGCCCTTCCCGGGCTCTCATAACCTGAGAGATCTCCCAGGCATCTCTAGCTAGGGAGTCCCCATATGTGAAGACTCATTCCTGCTTGTTCCTGGAGATAGCACAGTTACTTACCTGTAACAGGTGATCTCTGGGAACAGCAGGAATAAGTCTTCACAACCCACCCACCTCCCCTAGGAGTTGTATCTCTCTATCTATCTTTCCTTTCCTCTCTCTCTCTTTGTCTCAGCTAAAAACTTGAACTGAGGAGAGGCGGTTAGGAAAGGCGGGAAGGCAGCGTGCAGGCGCTGTGGGATGCTCCCAAAAGCTTTCCTTTTTGGGAAGCTGGGGAGCGTTCCCGCGCAGGCTCCGTCGGTACCGACGTACCTATATGTGAAGACTTATTCCTGCTGTTCCTAGAGATCACCTGTTACAGGTAAGTAACTGTGCTTTTCTGCATTCCTTGCCTTGCAGCAGGAGTCGATGCCCAGCCCTGCTGGTGCACACCCCGAGACCACAGGGACCTTGATGCCGAGGACTCGCTGGGCTGCTGAAGCTATCCCCGAGAGCCACGTTCCTTGAGCAGATCCTCGGTAAGGGTCTCGATCCCGCTCCTGGTCCTTAGGAGCAAGGTCTTCGTAAGTGAGTGCCTCTGGCTCTAGCCAAGCCTTGGCCCCGAGACACCGGAGACTGGACCCACTGACACCTCTGGAGCTGTTATGCCTTGAGTCTTCGATGGACTACTCTGACTTGGAGTCTGATGTCAAGACCTCCCTGGAGACACTAGCACACCATGCCTCCCCTTGGACCTGTCTCCGCCAGCCTCGAGCGCCGGTCCCCACCCTAGGACACCTTGTTCCTCAAGTTCGTCCGGACATAGTGAGGGCTATCTCCCTCACCACGGAGTCGAAGGAGGACTCTTGCACGGAGGAACTTGAAATCCTCCAATATGAGGCCCCACCCAAGGAGCCCGTTACGGTCCTTGTTCCTCCTATCCTTGGTAGACTCCTTCTCTGGATGTGGGAGGCACCGGTATCTATGCCGATTGTCAGCTAACGCCTGGATACCAACAAATACCTATCATTGGTTTCTGACTGGCTATCCACCAACTGCCTTTTCCTCAATATCTCTAAGACTTCAGCCATTTGCTTCCTACATGGAAGCATTTGCCCATCTCTGGCTCCCTCCCTCTCATCCACTTCTATCGCTCTGGTCCCATTGCTCCGTTATCTTGGGGTATTCCTCGATGACCAGCTTTCTTTCCATGACCACATCTCACAGTTATCCCAGTGTTCATTTTACTATCTTCGTCGTATCCGAGCTATCCACCCTTTTCTATCCCCGCAGGCAATAACTACCCTTCTTCTCTCCTTAGTCATCTCAGGGTTGGATTTTTGTAATCTGGCCCTTGCCGGTGTTCCCCAGTATCAATGACGTAGGTTACAGTAAATACCAAATACAGCAGCTCGACTCAACACATGCCTCCCATCAACTTCATATTACCCCTATTCTCTGTCAGCTTCACTGGCTTCCACTGGACTTTTGAATTCAATTCAAGATTCTCACGTTGGTACACCAAGCCATCTATACTCATAGACCTTAGTATTTAGCAGACCTCCTCGTTTTTCATACTCCCACCCAAAGTATCCGCTCTGTACATGTTAATCAGCTCCAACTCCCCTTTCCATCCAATGCACGTTTACAATCCACCTTGCAGTCATCATTTTTCTACCTCGGTCCCTCTTTAGGGAACTCCCTCCCTATTGCACTTCACCTAGAAGAATCCTATTCTAAGTTGTGTTCCCTTCTGTAGACCCACTTTTTCTCCTCTGCCTTTGACCTCCCTCCCTCTGACTTTGATCTCCCCCCACCTCTGCCTCCTGATCCCTACCTTAGCTCTGTCATTTTGATTGTTTCAGCATGACTGTATCTGTTCTCTTCCTTTCCTATCTAATTTTGTAGTTCTTTTCCCATTCTGGGGCGTTTGCCCCACTTTCTTTTCTTTTGTTTTTTGAAATATTGTAAACCGCCTTGATGTCATGGGGGACGGTATTTCAAATGAATAAATAAAAATAAAGGTGCAACTTCCTCACATCTCCATGGTGGTCGAGTTAGCAATGTGTTGACAAAAGAGCCTGAAGACCCACTCATCGGTGCCCCGGGTAGGGAGTCCCCCCTCCTTTTCTAGGAGAGCCCTCTTGGACTACCCTGCACCAGGCCCTATTACTGTAGGAACTCACAGGCCTTCTCAGGACAAGGCTGTCGAGCTGATACCACCCCACTCAAGGGGGGAAGAGGTTCTACTTTTTAGTCCCAAAAAGAACAAGAGGCCTAAGGCTCATCCTGGACCTGAGGAACCTGAACAAATTCCTGGTGCGGGAGAAGTCAAAATGCTCTCTCTTGTAACTTTACTGCCCTGCCTCCAGCAGGGAGATTGGCTGTGCTCCTTGGACCTAAAGGATGCTTATACCCACAGCCTTATTCATCTCAGTTACAGGCAGTACCTAAGGTTCATGGTCGGGGGCGACCACTACCAGTACAGAGTACTTCCCTTCGGCCTATTTATTTATTTTATTTAGACAGTTTTGTATACCACCTTATCCTTCAATCAAAGTGGTCACAACACAGTTGGAGGATACATTTAACACGAGGGGATATGAGACACACACACACTAATACTTACAGGGAACATGGGCAATGGAGGGTTAAGTGGCTTGCCCAAGACCACAAGGAGCACCTGTGGGACTAGAAATCCCAGTCCTTCCGGCGCGAGGTTGCTGTCCTCTAGTGGGATTTGAACCCCCGACCTTCCGGCCTGAGGTACCTTGCCCCAACCACTAGGCCACTCCTCCCTACGCTCCAAGAATCTTCATCAAATGCCTAGTCTCCGCTCCAAGAATCTTCACCAAATGCCTGGCAGTGGTGGCCGCATACCTCCATCTTGAAGGGGCCTTTGTCTTTCCATACCTGGACAACTGGGTGATAAAAGGAAACTGCCTCAGAGGTGCAACAGGCCACGGCCTACACCATTCAGGTCCTACAAAATCCAGGGTTCATGATAAACCACCCAAAATCCCACCTCACTCCAACACAGGGCCTGGAGTTCATAGGGGCTCGTCTGGACACCCTCCAAGCCAGGGCCTTCCTCCTCCTGGACAGGGCAGACATCTCAGAGCCCTGGCAACCGAGGTAAAGCACCATCACGCCATGATGGCGTGGTCCATGCTGCGCCTACTCGGCCATATGGCCTCCACAGACTATTTGGACCCCAACGCCTGCCTCCACTTGCGGGCAGCTTAGTGGTGCCTCTGCTTTCAGTGGACTCAGACCACGGGCAGGCTCTGGGACAGGGTTTATTGTGTCCTGTCACCTACCAGAGTCACTCAGTTGGTGGCAGAACGCACAGCATCTGCAGAGAGGTATGCCCTTTCAACAGCCAAATCCCCAGAATGTTCTCACTTATGGACACCTCCCTATGGGGCTGGTGTGCCCACTGCGAGGAACTGTGCATGCAAAGCAACTGGTCTTTCGAGGAAAGCCAGCAGCAGATCAACCTGCTGGAGCTAAAAGCCATCTTTCTGGCACTCGAGGCTTTTTGATACCGCTTGCAGCACCAGTCAGTGCTAGTTCAAATGGACAGCCAGGTCGCAATTTTCTATCTGAACAGGAGAGCACAGGGTCTCAACGCCTCTACCAGGAGGCTGTTGCCCTCTGCTCATGCACGATCAGTTAAGGAATGCTCCTCAGGGCGGTATACCTTCTGGGCCAGAGCAATGCCCTAACGGACAGGCTGAGCAGAGTCCTCCAGCCACACGAGTGGTACCTAGACCCCTGGGTGGCATAACGGCTATTCTTATTATGGGGAACCCCAAGTCTGGACCTCTTTGCCAGCCCGGCAAATGCTCAGCTGCCCTGCTTCTGCTGTCCTCAACTGCACCTATCCCAGGTAGCAGCGGACGCTTTCCTCATCTTGTGGCAGGGGCAGCTCAAGGCAATTTGCTGCCTGAGGCGAGAGATGAACTGGCGCTCCCTGGTAGCCAAAATGGAGGAATATCCTCAGAGCTCTAGTAAGGAATAGGGGATCCCCTCACTCGGAACACCAGTTAAGTGGTTGCCTCAAGAGAAAAGAAAACAAAATATTCCAAACCTAAATAAAAAAAAAAAAACGCAAACAGAAACCAAAATAAACCACAACTTTGCAATGATATTCAGATATGCAACAAAAATTTAGCAGTTGAATTATATAGCCTGGGAATCTAATATAAAACATACGGACTCCTGGACATTGCACAGCTATGGTATTAAATGTAAATATATCATCTGCAAAAGACAAAGGAGATACAAGGTGCTCGTATATCAAAGAAACAAAAACAAAAAGAACCACGGCACAGTTTTTAAAACATCAAAATAAAATGAGTTATAATAATTTTATTTTGGTGTTATAAACTATGCTTCTCGCTTTTTCTTCTTGAACATATATATCTACATTTAAAGAAGCTCCTCTTCCAATAATGAGTGCAGGGTAAAACTAGGACATTTTCCACAGAGCTCAAGATATCAAAAATAATTTCTAATTATGTTGTCATTTCAGTAACAGCAATTATAAACTCTTACCAGTATTGGGCATATTATGAAGTAATACAAAACTTTACAAAAATCATTTAGGACCTATAGAGAAAAATCTATCACACCATAACAGCATCAACTTCCAAAACTTACACAGGAGGTCTACCCAGAAAAAAGCAGCACCATAAATATTGCAATACACCCTAGAACATCCATACACCTATTCAGAAAAAGGAGCAAACAGAATCTCCAGGAACAAGCAGGAATGTAGTCTTCACATACGGGTATCGTCGGTACCGACGTAGCCTGCGTGGGAACGCTCCCCAGCGTCCAATAGGAAAGCTTTTGGGAGCATCCCACAGCGCCTTTGTGCTGCCTTCCCGCCTTTCCAACTCTCCCTCTTCAGTTCTTCATTTTCCATGAAGCCGACAGGACGCATACCCTGTCACCACAGAAAAATTTATCCTTATTCTTTTGGGGTTTTTTGTGGTCGTGTCTGCCTTCATTCGACGCCTACCGGTACCGCCAGTTCTTTTTTCTTCTTTTTCAAAAAAACAAAACAAAACAAAAAACCTAGCTTTCTAAAAGATTTTTTCTTTCAGGGGCCTTTCCCCTCTTGGTGCTAGGCGCCATTTTGGGCACTAGGCCTGATTTTCTTCAAACATGGAGAAACCAGCTAGTGGTTTTAAGAAATGTTCTAAATGTGGCGGTACCATATCCGTCACCGACACCCATAAATGGTGTCTTAAGTGTTTAGTTCCTGACCATTCTCCATCGGAGTGTCTCTCCTGCAGAAAGATGACCAAAAAGGGCCTGCAAAATAGAGCTGCAAAACTCAGTACCCTTTTTGCCACAGATACGAGGTCCGTTGCATCGACGTTTTCCAGGGCTTCATCTTCCTCCTGTGGATCTCAGGTAACTAAACCTAAGTCATCTAAGACTGGCTGGTCCTCAAAGGGTAGATCTCCTTCTAAGTATCGAGATGCCACTGGCGTTGCCCTCAAGGAAAGTTCACCGGCAAAACAACCTCGGCGGGAAGCCTCGGTCTCCAAAGAATTAACGGGGTTCCAGAATGTTCCAGAGGCTTCTACCTCTGCAGAACTGCTGGTGCCATATTCTGGGGTCGTAGCCGCTTCCACTGGTACCAACACCCAAGCATCGGCAGGAGCGATGGATCAGAGAATTCTTGCTATCGAATGCAGTCTTGCGGCTCTCTTAGCAGCTTCGGTACCGTTAAGACCGCTACAGACGGTTCCACAGGTATCTGTACCGACATCGGTGCTGGTACCGACTGCACCTGCCTCGGCTGGCATGCTTCCCCCCATTCCGAGCCTTGAGTCTATCTCAGGTATCGAAAGGCCGGTACCGAGACACCCCAATACCGACTTCGAGCGGTACCGGTACCGTGCATTGCAGGAACACCCGGCACAGAGCTACTTCAAATCCTCCGATTCCGATGACTCTGATAACTCTGCTGGTACTAGAACAATCCTTCCGGAGAATCCATCTCCTTCTACTCAACGCAGAATATCTCCTCCAAAAGACATGTCCTTCCAGGATTTCATACGTGATTTAGCTCGAGGTCTTGCAATCACGGTGACTCCAGAGAAGGATCCCAGAGCAGAAGAATTAGAAATTCTTCAATACCCTAAGGCTCCTAAAGAGGCAGCTACTCTGCCCATTCATAGGATCTTGCATGATCTTATGCTAAGAATGTGGGAAACCCCTTTAACGGTGTCTCCACACTCCCAACGACTCGATACCATGTACTGAGTTCCAAGCTGTCCTGGTTTTCAAAAGACTCAGTTACCACACCATTCAAAGGTAGTGGAATCGGCAGTGTGTAGGATTAAGAGTGCTAAGAAGCATTCTTCTAATCCTCCAGGCCGTGAATCGAGGACACTCAATGCCTTTGGGTGTCGATGCTTCCAGTCCTCCATGTTGTCAGCCAGGATCAGCTCTTACATTCTCTATATGGGAGTGTTCCTCAAGGAGGTTACAGGAGACTTGGATTGGAGTTCATGAGCCCTCTTCTTCCTGAGGATAAAAGAGGGGAATTTCTTACTCTGGTCAGACATGCCCAGGATGTCTCTAAGTTTGTGAACTGTGCAACCTTTGATTGCTTTGAATGCATTAGCAGAACCTCTGCTATTTCCATTGGTGCACGTCGTATTGCCTGGCTTCAGGCATCAGACTTAGAACAATGGGTGCAAGATAAACTGGGAAACATCCCTTGCACAGGAGAAAATCTCTTTGGCAAGGATTGGCAAGAGAAGATCAATCAGATTGAATTTGAAAATACTACCTTGAACAGACTATCAAAGTCTACAGCCATCCCAGCAAAAAGTCAATCAAGAAACCCTTTTTCAACAAGAAAAAGAGGTTTTACCCATCTTACACCCATCACGCTCACTGTCCAGTTCATGTTCCCCAAAAGGAGTGGCAACAGAACAGACAGCAGAGGAAGCCACGAGTTCCAAGAACTCAACTGGCTCAGCAAACTCAGCCTCCTCAGGGGCTTTGACTCCTTAATAGAGAACTTAGTCTTTCTGCCCCTGGAAGGTCCAGAACCGCTTGCCATCCCCGGCAGGCTATGCCATTTTGCCAAAAGATGGCAACAAATAACATCAGAAAACTGGACTCTGTCCATTGTACAGGTGGGGTACAGGCTTCATTTTCACAGCATGCCCCCGCCTACAATTATAAGACAGTTCAGTTCTCAGGTCCCTGCCACCGATCACTTGGGTCAGGAGGTCGCATCACTTCTTGCTCAGGGAGCAATAGAAGAGGTACCCATACTACAACAGGGTACGGGGTTCTACTCACCCTATTTTCTCATTCCAAAGAAAACAGGGGGACACAGGCCCATTCTGGACCTCAGAGAATTAAACAGATATCTGTTCCGAGAAAAATTCAAAATGATCTCCCTCGGAACACTCCTGCCATACCTTCAGAGTCAGCACTGGCTATGTTCTCTAGATCTAAAGGATGCATATACGCATATTCTCATCCATACAGATCACAGAAAATTAATTTGATTCCTTTTCCAGGGAAGACACTTCCAATACAGGGGTCTTCCCTTCAGTCTGGCTTCTGCCCCAAGAGTCTTCACAAAATGCATGGCAGTAATAGCAGCATTTCTACGAACTCTGGGAATATTCGTCTTCCCTTACTTAGACGACTGGCTCATTTGAGCATCAACAGCTCTAGAAGCCAGCTTTGCTCTTTCTCGCACAATGTGAATTCTTCGCTATTTGGGACTGGTCATAAACCTTCCAAAATCTCATCTCACCCCTTCTCAATCTCTAGAATTCATAGGGGCTCACCTAGACACAAGGCAGTCAAGGGCTTTCCTGCCACAGCTGCGCTGTCTACATATAGTACAGCTGGCATCCCAAGCAGCTATGAAAGTCTTCCTGACTGCTCGGGAGATGCTTCAGCTTCTGGGACATATGGTATCCACTGTCCATGTGGTTCCCTATGCTCACCTTCACATGCGAGCAGCCCAGTGGACCCTATCCTCTCAGTGGACACAGGCCTCGGGTCGCCTATCAGACCAAATCAGAAACTCCACACGTCTCATTTCGTCCCTTCAATGGTGGCAGTCACCGGAAAACCTTCTCATAGGCTCTCCTTTCCAGCAGCCTCTATGCTAAGCCACCCTAACAACAGATGCGTCCAAGTTGGGTTGGGGGGGCTCACTTGCATGATCTCTCCACTCAGTGTCTCTGGACCCCACAGAAGGCTTGTCTTCACATAAACCTCCTAGAACTCAGAGCCATTTTCCAAGCTCTTCGAGTATTCTAGGCCCAGCTCAGCTACAAGACAGTCCTGGACTTGAGGATCTTAATATGTACACCTTAGAGGAAAGGCGGGATAGAGGTAATATGATTGAGATGTTTAAATACCTCCATGGCATAAATGCACAGGAGGAGAGCCTCTTTCAATTGAAAGCAAGTTCTGCTATGAGGAGACATGGGATGAGGGTGAAAGGGGACAGATTCAGGAGTGATATGCGGAAATATTTCTTTTTGGAAAGAGTGGTGGATCCATGGAATAGTCTCCCAGTGGAGGTGGTAGAGATGAGGACAGTATCTGAATTCAAAAAAGCATGGGACAAACACAGAGGATCTCTAAAGGAAAAAAGGGGACTGTTGTAGTTGTTGATATGGAAGGACAGACTAGATAGGCCATGTGGTCTTTTTCTGTCATCATTTTTCTATGTTTGTAATAGCCCCTTACTGGCCCCATCAGCCATGGTTTTCTCGTCTACTTTGACTGGCATAAACTCCACCTCAGCCTGGGACCTACGCCCAACATCCTCTCTCAGGATCATGGGACACTTCTCCATCCCAATCCAAAGCCCTCCTGAAAGGATAATCTTTGCGGAATTCAACCTTCCACAACATTCAAGGACATCCTACTTGCATTGCTGAAGACATCTACCAAATGGCGAAGATTCGCTCTCTGGTGTACCTGGAACACATTGACTCCTCTACCTGCCCGGTGGATTTTCTTCTACAGTATTTCCTCCACTTGTCCTCAGCAGATCTCAAGACTAACTCAGAGTTCATCTGAGTGCCATCTTGGCCTATCACAGGCTGTGGATAGGCATCCCATTTCTTCGCACCCCTTGGTACAATGATTTATGTGGGGTTTTCTTCTGTCCAAGCCACCAATCAAACCACTACTGGTGGCCTGGGACCTCAACGTAGTCCTAGCACAACTCCTAAAACCTCCTTTTGAGCCTTTAGCCATCACGTTTTTAAAATTCCTATCCTGAAAGGTAATCTTCCTCATCGCTTTCACCTCAGCTTGCCGCATCAGTGAACTACAGGCTTTAGTGTCAGATCCTCCATACACCCGGTTTTACCATGACAAAGTGGTTCTCCGTACCCATCCACACTTCCTCCCAAAGGTGGTCTCAGCCTTCCACTTCACAACCAATCGGTGATGCTACTGGTTTTCTTCCCCATACCGCGTACCTCTAGGGCTGAAGTAGCACTAAACACTTTAGTTTGCAAGCGCGCACTGACTTTCTTCTTGGACAGATCCAGGAATCACAGGAAATCCTCTCATTCCCTTTGATCCACGTCACCTTGGACTTCCATTGATGAAGCACACCCTATCCAACTGGATTGAGGACTGCATTTCTTTTGCCTACATTCAAGCAGGACTCTCCCTTGAGGATTACATCACCGCTTGCGAGCCATGGCAGCCTCTATTACCAACCTTTATTCCGTCTCCATTGACAAAATCTGTCGAGAAGCTACGTGATCCTCCATTCATACCTTCGCTGTACAGTACTGCTTAGACAGAAACTCCCATTGGGATGCTGTCTTTGGCCAAGCTGTCCTCCAGCACCTTTTTGGGACTTAACTGCAACTCCTACCCTCCATCCTAGACTTCTTCTGGCACCAGACTTCCCTGGCAATGGTCTTGCTAACTGCAGTCGAGTCCAATGGGACCACTTTGTATTGACACCTTCTCAGCTCAACACTTTAGCCTCAGGAATACCGCTGCTACCACTTCTAGTCTGGTCCCTGGGAACTAGTGAGTCCCATATGTGAAGACTGCATTCCTGCTTGTTCCTGGAGATATCATTGCTACTCACCTGTAACAGGTGATCTCCGGAATCATTCTTCACAACCCACCCTCCTCCCCTAGGAGTTGTAGGGTATTCTCTTTTTCCTTATCTCTCAGCTACAAACTCAACTGAGGAGAAGACTTGGGAAGGCAGGAAGGCAGATGTACCGACATAGTGGATTGCTCCCAAAAGCTTTCTGATTAGATGCTGGGGAGTGTTCCCGCGCGGACTCCGTCGGTACCGACGATACCCCCCATATATGAAGACTGATTTCTGCTGGCCATTTCTCTCCCTCTGCACTCAAGCATCCTTTTGACTTTCGCCGTTGCTTTTTCTACCTGTTTAGCCACTTTAAGATCATCTTTTCTTTTTTTAAAAAATAAGTCGGAGATAGTATTTGAAAGGTTATTATGTGCAGTCTTCATATTCTCCTCATACTGACAGCTTATGTTAACCATTTTGAGGCCTGTAGAGAAGCTTTATTCCTAAAGCCTGCTCCTGGGCTCTGAATCCTTGAGCTTTGGTGGTGTTTTTCCCCCTTCACTCGTGAAAGGCTAGCCCACATCCTCCAGCTAGAAGCTATGGGAGCCATGGGACTCTATTCCCTTTCTACCCCCTTAGTCTCTGGTGGGACCTTCTGTCGGGAAAGTGAGGGGTAATGCCCTTCTCTCCAAGGCACCCAGCCCTCCTCCTCACCAGGCAAGCTACATAATTACTTTGGAAGGCTTGTGCTTAGTCATTGCTTTATCCTAATCGGCTTTGCTTTGCTCCCCCCTCCCTCCCGCCACCCCCGAGCTCAAAGTTGAGCTTATTTTGCTAAGCTGAAACAACTCTGTTCTGCTTTTGTTTCGCCTTTCATTTGCTCATTCCTTTCATTCTCTTTATACTGCCAAAGTTTTGTTCCATTAAGGCCTTGTCATTTCCAATCCACTGAGCTGTTACAATCAGGCCTTTATGGCTTGCCTGCCCTGGTTCCCATGGCCTTTTTGGTCTCTGGCCAAGGCTGGCTTGGTTTGGGATTTTAACCCTTCGTGTCCCACATGCATTCAACAGGTATTAACTCTTAATTTCTCCCCTTGAGCTCAGTTGTAATCTTAAAATATTGACCTTTTGGAAGCGAAAGAATGTACATTGTTTCCAAGATAGTGCCACATGTGCAACTGGAAATTTTCTTTCCAGCAGACTCGCCTAAAATTCATCATGGGTGTACTTGAATTCCCTCGCTGAAATAAAGCCATCACCAACAGATGTATAGGGTGGTGTACTGGAGATATAAAGTGATGTAGGCCAGAATGATGGAACAGATTGTTGGGCCAAGTGATTCCTTATTTTTTGCTCTCCCAAGGCTTATAAAACTAGGCTTGACCTCACTTGTCAGGATAGCTGAGATTTTTGTCCTCCTTCCATTATGGTTTTTCTTTTGATCTTAGGCAAATCACTTACCCTTCCATTGCTTCAAGTACAGTCTTAGATAGTAAGTCCTCTGAGGACAGGAAAATACCTACTATACTTGAAAGTAACTCACCTTGAGCCTGCAAAAGACATGAGCTAAATCCGAAATTCCCTTCCCCTTTCCCTATATATTTGGAGAGGTTGAAGACCAAAGTCTATTGCTTTGTGAGGAACTGCAGGAAGCTGTGCAGCATTTTAGCTGATTTCCCAGGTCTGGAGCTGGTTTTATATCTCACTTTCTGTCTAGCATACAAGTATGTCTCCAGGAGAGCTTTTTGTGCATGGTTAGGGTGCACTTAAAGCTTGTGTTACTATATGTTAATAGATATGCAGTAATCTCTTTCTCATCAGATGGGAATTTTGTTAAGTTCAACCACTCTGTTTTCTGCAGTCACGCTTCTGGGTTAAAGTATTCAGGTGAATAAACATTTGTGTTCCTGATTTTGAGAACCACCTCGTTTTTTTTGGAAGTTGGATTATCCGCCTCCATTTTTCAAGCATATAAAGAGCTTTCTCCAGGAACAAGCAGGAAGTCAGTCCCCACATGGGTGACATCGGCACCAATGGAGTTTGTGCAGAGAATTTCCCCAGCTTTCAAAGAAAGCCTTTGGGACATGTTATCATGCAAGCGCGGTCCCCTTCCTGCACAAGGGTGCCATCTTGCTCAGTCTCCTTTTTTCCGCAGAGCCTAACCGATGTCTGTCCTGTTTCCCCAGAAAAATCCTTGCTAATTATTCTTTAAAAAAAGGTTAGTTTCCCAGTTTGCATACTGGTTCCTCTTCCTGCCTCAAGCTGGCGCTGACACCGACACCGGCGCTGTTCTCAGCTCCTTTTGTCTTTTTTGATTGAGGCTCACCTTGACCGGTGTTCGCGCCCTTTTTCACCCTGGAGTCGTTGACCCCATCCGGGTATTCCCCACCATGTCTTCCGGAGGGTTTAAAAAATGCAACTTTGCAGTAAAACCATGTCAGTTACCGATACCCATGACTGCTGCCTTGGCCCGGACTATGACAGCACCTCCTGTGACCTGTGCCAGGCCATGACACCTAAGACCAATAAAAAGAGGTCAGAGTTGCAGGAAAAACTGTTCCCCAGGTCCAACTCAGCACTGGCCTCCCCGATGTGGAGCTCCAAGCCCAGTACTTCCCATGAGCAATGTTCCCTCTAATTTTCTGTAGGCTGTGTGCGCATAAAATATCAGCTGTGCAGCTTTTGAAGGAAGGTTAAATTTTTGTGTGCCACATAATGACACTCGGAGTTATATACTTTAAAATTTGACTACACGTCAGAATACAGTATGTATACCACATTGATTGCACTAGAAAATATTGTAGAACTTGTGAAAACCGTAAATACACAACAACTTTTAAATTTTAAGACATCTGTGTTGTTTTCTATCAGAATCAGAACCAAAATTTGTGTGCGCTCTGTTGTAAAGTTTGTGCGCTCGCTCGGGGAGGTGTGTGCGCGCGCACACGTGCACAGCTTAGAGGGAACAGTGCCCATGAGGCTTGAGCGTCCTCGGAGTCCCGCAGTGGCGACTCCTCCGAGAAGACCCCGGACCCCGAGAAAAAGAAGAAAAAATCCTTGAAGTCCGCCAGAGTTGCACCAGAGAAACCCAGTAAAACTGCCTGGAGGTACTCGGGGGGGGGGGGGAGGGGAGTTAGCATTAGTGCTCAGGACAGAACAGTCTGCCTTGGGATGTTCTGTGTCTGGGGGAGAAGAGAAAAATAAGTAGACTGTGGTTGGGGGGGGGGGGGGGGATCTGGCTAATTTCCAGTTCTATCTTCTTCTGGATGTTCCATATACTTGTAGGGCTGATAGGGCTCGGGGGGGGGGGGGATGGAGGGAATGCTTCTGAAGAGTACTAAAAACAAAAAACAAATTGTAGGTTTGGTGTTTTTATTCCGGTTTTAATGCAGTGTCCTAGCTTTGTCAATAGAATACTGGCTATCTGTTCCAGCTGCACCATTTATTATAACAGGGCCTTGACCTTAGATAGAAGATCTGTGCCTTCATCTGCTGGTAAAAGAACATTACTCACAAGTTTGCACTGGTTTGGCAGGATTCAGGGAAAGGATATTAATGGTACATCCAAATTTCACTATGGTAAAGTGCTTTAAAGTGAATTCAGATGTGGAATTTCTTGTAAAACCAAAACAGTGCAAGAAAGCCCCTTTTCAACAATTTGCTAAGGTTTAAAAACGTAAAAACGGTGCAGTTAGAGATGGCCTAGATAGGTATGTGGGTTCAGTTTCCAGGCTTGACTCCTATCTTGTGTGCTGCATTCATGCTGTCCAGGGGATGGGAAGGGTGTGAAGTCAGCTGTCGCAGATTGGTAATGCTTACTGGGGTCAGACTCAGGCCTCCAGAGGAAGGTAGAGTTTGTGACCCCAGTTCATGATATACATTCAGTGCTGTAGTTGATGAAAAGGGAGTTAAAAATAGGAAACCACCTTCACCCCTTTGCTGCTTTACCAGGTAGCTAGAAATAAGTTTGTGGCGCCCTTTTTTCAGTGGCAGTTCTCAGTAAACAGGAAGAAGTTATGGAGCTCAAAGGTAGCAAAGTTATTGGGGTCTGACATTGCAAGGTACATTATTAATTGTATGTTTATGCATTTTCATGGCTGGTGCATGTAGCGCAAGCTAAAATAGTACAATTAAATATTTAGTGTCATAGATTTCTACTGTGCATGTAGATGCTATTTTTATCTGTGCAGTTAAACAGAATTCTGCAGGTGTGTGTTTGAATATAGTTCCAACTGCATACCAGCAGGACAGAGCCATTCTGCCTTCCTTGGAGACAGGGAAGTTCTCCCTTCCCGAACAGCCAATTGCCCTCTATTATATTGTCATCTTTGAAGGCAGAGAGTTTGCAAGACCCGATATTAAGCGACGGAGGTTAGCTGTATTGAAGTGGCTAGCCATCACTGCTGAACCTGACATCCAACATTGACTATCCAGGTCAGCCAGGCAGCGTTGAAGCTAACTGGGCAGCAGCAATATTCAGTTTGAATATTGGGCCCACATTGCCTTGTGTCCAAAAGCACTGGTACCAGGTAGCCCACTTTCTCCTTTAGTTTTACCTCTGCTCGGCAATAGCTTACTTAAATAGTGCTAGTTTGAGGAGTGACACTGTTTGTTCTTAGTGGGACCATGTCCTGCAGTGTGAGTGGCCTTATTACCCTAAAGTAAGCTGCAGATTTGAAATGGACATGTTTGGAATAAGGTGTTTGATGTTCAGCTCCAAACTAAGGCTTAGATAGACCATAGCTCAATGGTTATTTCTTGCAAACGTTCATTTGACTAAAGGAAGGCTTGAATAAACAAAAATATATAGTTGATTAACTTTTGAAAGTGCGCATTAGATTTTTTTTTTTATTTAAGTACTAAGCTGCCCAAGCCCATGTTCAAGGTAAGTTACATTTCAGATACAGTAGGTATTTGCTGTCTGGGAGGTCTTACAATCTAAGTTGGCAGTGTAGGCTGACATGACTTGGTCAAGGTCACAGGGAGGGCTTGTGGCAGATTTGATCCCTGGCTTCCCTGGCTCTCAGCATGTTGCTCTGACCACTTGTCCGCTCCCAAAGTCAGGTCTATTATCTTTTAAAGAGATAGTTGCAGATTCCATTAGCCCCTCATCCCCCTAGTGGTTGAGGCAAGTTACCTCAGGCTGGAAGGTCGGGGGGTTCAAACCCCTCTAGAGGACAGAAACCTTGGGCCGGAAGGACTGGGGTTTCTAGTCCCACAGGTGCTCCTTGTGGTCTTGGGCAAGCCACTTAACCCTCCATTGCCCATGTCCCCTGTAAAATAGTTATCTCCAAGTTATAATGCCCTGTTCAATTTTAATTCAGTTTGTTCAATGTAAACGCCTTGATATCATGAAAGGCGGTATATAAGAAATGTTAAATAAATAAATAAAATAAAAAAGTAATGCCCCCCTATAATGTCAAAAGCAAGCTGTGCTATTCATTTTGGATAATAATGAGCTGCTTTGCATGCGTTGGTATGCCTGGCATCTCATTATTACCTAACTTGTGCTGCACTTAAACTCATGTATTAAATGGCAAAACCATGCTTTATTTTCCCTTAATATGCATATTAGGAAAAAGGCATGCATAATTCCCTTAAACTCATGTTAACAGCTACTTCTTCTTGGAAAGGTGGTGGAAGTTAAAACCAGTACTGGATCAGCTTGTTAAGATGGGGCCTGGCTTTAGATTCTTTTTTTAACAAAGGAAGGACAGACAGTATTTTTTTTTAAGTATTTTTAAAAATTTGACAGTAATGTAATCTGTATGTGGTGAGATGGAAAGTGTTTTTATGTGTTAACTGTAAACAAATTATTCAGTCTGTAGCTGTATTGTGTAGTCCTACTCTCTCACAGAAGATATGTGTTGGATTTCTGTAACAGTTCTATATGATTTGAAAAATATTATTTCCAGGAACAAGCAGGAATGTAGTCTTCACATATGGGTGTCCAATAGGAAAGCTTTTGGGAGCATCCCACGCACCTACGTGCTGCCTTCCCGCCTTTCCCAACTGTCCCTCTCCAGTTCTTCGTTTTCCGCGGAGTCGACAGATCGCACATCCTGTCACCGCAGAAAATAATTCCCTTCTATTCTTCTTTTTTGTGGTCACATCTGCCTTCCTTCGACGCTACACCGGTACCGCCGGTGGTTCTTTCTTTTTTTCCAACCCCCCCCCCCCTTTCCTTATTGTTCCTCCAGTTTAGTCCTCCAGCTTTGGGTAGTGCACCTCCTCCTGCAGCTTGGAGACTGGACCAATCAGAATCTTCCTCTCACTGGATGTAGCATGCTGTAACTCCCATCAGCCCCCAGTGTGTCCAGTCTCCATGCAGCAGGAGGACTTAGTGAGCCTAGGTGCTGGGCTCACTGGAGGATTTGTTAAGGAGCAGGCTAGATAGTTTAAAGGGGACAATTTTTGTTTTGAATTGTTTTCAATTCTTTTCACTTATTAAACTTCTTCTATTTGTTTCCAGTGGTTCAGCTTATAGTGGAGCCGTCTTTAAGGACAAGAGAGTGTCCACCTATATGGGAGGTCCGTCTAGCGGTCACGGTCCTGTCAAGCCTCTCAGGCTTTTAATTTGGCGGTCTCTTTCTGCAGGCTCTCTGCTCCTTGACAGTTCGGGGCAGAGCTCCTTTTCCGGCGAACCGCCCGATGGCTGCGGTGCCTCTAGCTGCGCCTTCGGGGGTGGCCTTAGCAGTCTGTACGGCTCACTGGAGTATCAGCATTGGATAGTGTTTTCCCTTTTATTTTGATCCTTTACAGTTCTTTTATTTTTTATTCTTCAGTGCTGCCTTTAAAAAAAAAAAAAAAAAAAGAAGTTTTGAGTCGGCATCTTCCTATCTTTGACGGTGGAAAGGCTGCGAGTTCATTTTGCAGATCTCTCCCCCTGGACTGGGCGGGAGAGAGCTCTGATGCGAGAGCGACACAAGCCTAGCCTGTCGCTGACAGGAGCCGGGGGCACGAAGGCAGGAGGCTCACCGACGGTTACTGCTCTGCCTACAGCAGCACCGCGGGTTTGGGCTCGTTGCAGATTCCCGGCAGAAGGTAAGTTCATGAGCTTGCATCTCTCGCTTTAATTTGGGACAGCAGTCTGTTTTTGTCGACGGAGAGGCGTACGGCAGTTCTGGTCCTGGCTTCCCGCATTGTTTTTGGCGCCCTTTTGGGGTGCGTGCCGATAGCGTCGGCCATTTTGGGGCTGCGAGGTGAGCTCCAGGCCGTGGTGTGGAGGCAGAGTTTTCGACATAGTGGCTCTGCGTGTTGTTTTTTATTTTATTTTTTATTTTTCTTTGTCCCTTTTGAGGCTCCGAAGGTAATTTTCCATCCTTTTGCTGGGCCACTTCGTTGGATTTCTTTTCTCCATTGGGTTTCCTTGCAAAGATAAAGAGTCCAACAAAGGGCACAACACCACGTGCGAAGACAGTCCAACAAAAAGACGTGGATAGCAGACAGGAGGACGTATAATAACCTTTATTGACCAACATCAGCCAATGGCCCACTGCGGAATGGTAGGGAGGTTCAGTCTCCTCCATCTACTATCGGAACTTAGCACCGCAGGAAATGGCCTATACCTAAATCCAGTCCTCATCGGCCCGGGGTATGACTGTTTCCTTCTGGGTGCTTTATGCTATTATTTTGGCAAATCCTGGTAAGCAAATGTTAGGTAGTAAAGCAGCCCTGAGCGGTATGCATAACTCAACTGTGTTCGGCAGCAGAGGAAAGCAGTGGCAACGCTCTAATATGTGAAGCAATACGTGTTTTATTTAACAAAAAAATTAAAAAAAAAAAAAAAAGACTATATGTCACGGATATGGTGAGAGAGATTCCGAGAAGCAGAATTACTGGGATCAGTCATGCCTCATGAGGCCTACGGTATTAATGCCAGGGAGCTGCTTTCTAGAGGGCAGGTGTGCTTTCGCTTTAGCATTTGGCTTGCAGCTGGCGCTACAGGTTTCAGTTTCTCGTGGGAATAAGGAAATGGGGAAGCCTATAGAGAATAGGAGAGATGTTGGTCCCATATCGGAAGAATGCTGATCAAAAAAAAAAAAAGACGCATACGTCTTATGGGATGCCAATGCTCCCTTCCCGGCAGTGCCTTTCGGCTAAGTCACTACCCTGACACAGCTTTGACTTGCTATCTTTCCTTCTGACAGCCAAGCAGAGTAACAGATAACTGCTATCCGCTATTCATTTCTTTTTAGAAGGTAGGACTGTGCCTACAGGCAGGTCTCATCAAAGAACTGTCTGGGAAAGTAAGGTACACTTCGAATTTGGGTGTCACTACCGAGTATCCCTGTTGTCGCCCTACCGTGTGCTTTCGCGATTAAATGCCGCTAAGCTTGCTACTCGCAAGGGTTAACAAACATGGCTTCGGAAACCAGGACATCGGTGGCAGTAACAACTAACCGTCTAGAGACAGATCTGCTCGGCAAGCCTCTCAAAACATTATCGAGAGTAGTGAGGAGTGTTTTTAGCGGTTCGCACAGGGAGCTGCGGGCAGGAGTACACAGGGTTCAAGTACCCCCTGAGGGCAGCAATCTCAGGCCACGGGGACTGGGATTTTTGGTCCTACGGGCACTCCTTGTGGTCTTGGGCAGGTCACTTCACTCTCCATTGCCCATGTTTTCCTGCAAGTATTAGCATAAGGCGTTTACGGACCCCTTGGGTTACAGGTATCCCCCCATTGGCCGCTTGACTCGATGGAGGGGTGCTCTAAATACAGCTAAATAGAATACATAAAGGAGAAGCTCTCAATGAGTACCTCACGGCCTTTACAGGAGAGTTGCTTAGCGTGGTCACAGCTGTTAGGCCGGAACTCGGCCATGTCCTCTATTTATAGCTGGTAGCACGAGACTTTCTTTTCCCAAAAAGGGCCAAACTACATTTGTCATGAGGGGCAGCAGAGTCCGCCCCGTTATCAAGCTCCCCTTCCCCCCCTTTTTTCCCTTCAATGGCCTCTTTAGGTTTCTAGTGTCTTCCGGGCAGTGGCAGGACGCGGGCGCAGACCCCTCGAGTCTCGGGTGCAGTGGCAGCCGTTTGGCTTCAGAAGGCCTTGTTTTTTCCAGTAGGACTCGGCTGCATAGCACGTGGCTCCGGCGGTTGGGTGTTCCTCTACCAGCTACTCTTCCCGGGAGCTCATACCCAACTAAGTATATAGGGTATGAGAGAACTGTAGAGTGGTAAGGGGTAACCAGGGCTCGAAAATCTTGCATACCAAGCTAATCCGGTAGACAACTGAGAGACAATGCTTTCTAACATAAGGGGGTAACATGTTCGGTAACTTTAACATGATTGGCTAATTGAATGGTTATATCTATGAAGCCCTTAAATTGCTGCAAACCATTGCAAAATTATTGTAAACATGTTACAGTGGTCTTAACTTGATAGAATGAGGGTATGGACCATTGTAGGTAATGCTTTTCCAGCCTCTTAAAAGACCCAAATTGATCTAATACGACAGATTACAAAGCATGCTTTACGCTTAGCAGACGTCTGTGTATTAAATCTAAACTCAGAATCCAGCTGACAACCCAGAATTTTGACAGAATTGACAAGCAGGAACTGATGTCTTGCTCGGCTAGGTGAAAGAGTTGGTGTACCTTTGAAGGCTTAAGCTGTTTCGGAGCCAATATAGTCAATTCATTGATCATCTTTGACACGCTCTGCCTTCCCTCCACCCCCCCTCTACTAAGGCTTGGTGACTGGATGGGAGAGGCAAGTGGACTGAGAAATAAATAATAGGGGCGAGAAGATGCGGCTCTGGGGGACGCTACAATGCAGATGGTGATGTGGAGTGTACTGGGAACTGTGGGGAACACGAATGGTTTGAGGTGTTCGGAATGTACGTAGCCATCTAAGCCCATCACAGCGGTTTTCCTGCATTTAGGCGTTCCCTGACCTCATTTAGTAGAGCAAGAAGACAGCTTTTCCCTAAAGCCAAACTGACATGGATATTGGACATTTGTTTTTTCTTTTTCCTCAGTGACATTGTAGTTGCAATAATACTTTTTACAAGAATTTTGGCAGCAAATGGATCATTTGCTAGTTCTCCAGGATGATGGGAGAGTTTTTAATGATGGAACAGTTGACTGCTTCTTCCAAAGTCTTGAGAACATTTCCATTTAAAAACTTGCCTCAAGCTCTAGGCCGCACTGGGTCATAGGGTCAGGCGCGGCCGGTTGCTTCGGAGACAGAAGCCTTGTGGAGCTTCCATTCATAGGGATGTGAGAGTTGCCAGGCGGAGGCGGCCCACACGCTTTGTGGTCCAGTATCCTGTTTCCTGGGATAGCCAATTCTGACCTCAGGATCCTACCCAGTTTCCAAAAGGACGTGTAGGCTACCCGAGGCGTGTAGCAGGGCAAGCGGTGGTTGCCGTTCTACACGTGGGATACGGGTTCCGTTGCCGGTTATTCGGATGTAACGTTCTTTTGGGTTGTGTTAGTGGAAGGAAATAAATGAATAAATAACTGAATATATAAATAAATATCTAGGTATATATTGGTTATATTTGTCAGCTTCTCGCTCGTCAAAGGTTATGGACTTTCCTTCCGGGGGTTTGTCCAAAACTTTATTTCACTCTGCTCCTTTCGAGGGTCTTTTCTCACACGACTCTTCGAGGGCGCAAGACACCCAGTGGTCATTCTCAGATTGAAACTACGAGCGATACGCAGGGCGTTGCAGGCATTCGCAGCTCGGGGGTCAGGTCGAGTGGTGCGGTTAGGTACTGCGCTTCTCTGGGCAGGCCTGGTCTGTGTCCAGCGGGATGTGTTCTCGTTCCCTCCTGACTTTTCAGTTTGGTATGGCGGGAAGTCGATAGACCGCTATTGACCTCTCTATTTAAGTTTCAGTCACGGGTTTCGTGTGTAAGGTGGAATTCTTGGTGGCCCATCGCTCGACGAGGGACATTTCAGAGTAAAAGGCTCTTTCCTTCTGAGGTCCATTTCTTTTTGTCTTTGGGTAGGGGGTGCGTCGTCCGGTGTCTTTGGGCTGCCCAAAAGTTCTCTTCTCTGTCATTCGCATCAAAAAGGGTGGCTTACAGTTTTGCGAGCGACAGGTGGTCTGGATTCGGGTGGACGCTGAAATCCGTTGGACATAAAATGGGTATTGCGTTGCCCTTCGGCGGTGTTCAAGCCTTTCGCAATGCTAATCATCGGTGGTGGATGCGTCCGTTTCCCGGTCCTTGCGGAGATAGTCCTTTCGGGTTGCAGGTGGCGGGAGCGTCCGCTTCCTGTGCGAGATTGAGGGCTTGTTCTTGGAGGGCACGAGCGGCGTCCTGGGCAGTGCTCCGACTTGTTTCCCCTCTGTAGTTGGGTGCGGCGGCGTTTGGAGCGTCGCTGCTGTCTTTCGGAAACCACTCTTGTCGGGCGGTGTTGGAGGCAAGGGCTGCCTGTGTCGGGTCACCGAAGTTGTGTGCCGGCTCGTTGGATCCCTCCCGTTGGTACTGCTCTGATACATCCCAAAGGTGGAGGACTAAACTGGAGGAACGATAAGGAAATCGAAATTACACTTACCTGGTAATTGTAGTTCCTTGAGTGACGACAGTTTAGTCCTCCTTCCCGCCCTACATTTCAACGGTCAGCTCGGCACAAGTTCGGAAATGCGTGGCGCAGTTGCGGGGGAGGGTTTACACGTTAAGCTCAGATACCTTCCCTTTTGGTTTGCTCTCTTCGGCCTATGTCCGGGTTTTCGGGCTAGGCGGGGACGGGCGGCTTTATGGAAAGGCTCTTGGTCTTCGGTTTAGCGGCATGTTCCTGTCTTCCTCAGGGTGCTGGGTTTTTCTTTTTCAAAAAAAAAAAAGAAAAAAAAGAATGAAAGTTAGCTCCTTACTGGTTGTTTTCTTGAGTCTGCTTTGTCAATAGGTCACTGGGGGCTGATGGGAGTTACAGCATGCTACATCCAGTGAGGGGAAGATTCTGATTGGTCTAGTCTCCAAGCTGCAGGAGGAGGTGCACTACCCAAAGGTGGAGGACTAAACTGTCGTCACTCAAGGAACTACAATTACCAGGTAAGTGTAATTTCGATTTCTTCTGGAGTCTTTTCCAGTTATTTTCTTTTTTTTTTTTTTTTAATAACTTTCTTTTTATTGAAAAATTTTTTTTTGTTCATTTGTAACACCATATCCAGTAACAAGGAAGAAAAAAGGGTAAACATCATACAATAACATAATAGCTGATAACTCCCATACAATCCTAGTTACCCATTCCAACACAAATACTCAAACAGTGAAATCCCCACCCCTCTTCCCTTCCCCTGGGTTCACTCCACCGCAGCTAGCATACCTCATACATAACCCCCACACCGACCTACTGAATTCCCCGTACCCCCCCTACCCTCCCAACCCCCACCCCCCTTCCTTCCCCCCCGCCCCACCTACTGTGACTCATCCTTCCTCAAATAGTCCAATAACGGTTTCCACTGCTGGTCAAACTTAACCCCCTTGACCCGACGCAGCATTGTCAATTGCTCCATCATGACAATCCTGCGCAGCCTGACCACCCAGGCCTCTTTACTTGGAGATTGTTTCTGCTTCCATCGCCAGGCTATCTCGCACCGAGCCGCTATTAAGCATGCTCGTACGGGTCTATTCCAGCAAGTCGGCAGTTCATCCGGCCAAACTCCCAGCAGAAAGAATCTTGGACACAGGGGTACCCCCAGGTCAAAGATGGCCTGAATTTGATCCTTGATTCCCTCCCAATAGCCACGTATGATGACACACTCCCACCACATATGCAGGTAGGTCCCTTGGCCTCCACACCCCCTCCAACAACGATCTGAAGCTCCCGGAAACATCCGGCTGTATCTAGAGGGGGTATAGTACCATCGCATCAAAATCTTATACGCATTTTCCTTTATTAGCGTACAGATTGATGATCTCTTGACTTCTCGAAATATCGTACCCCATTCTTCTTCTCCCCAGCTCACCCCCAAGTCTCTCTCCCATTCTTCCATATAGCGGAATTTCTCACCCTCTTTCCTCGGACGGCACAGACTGGCATATAAGGCTCGTATCATACCTCGTGATTGGGAATGCCCCCACCAAATCCCTTCAATACCATTTAGCCCTTCTTTAATCGTTGCCTTATTCTGTTTATGTTGCAAAAAGTGAGCCACCTGGAGATATGCAAAGAAATCCCGGGATCCGAGCTGATACTCTTCTTGTAATTGGGAAAATTGTTTAATTTCCCCCGAGTCAAGCAACTGCACAAATCTATCTAATCCCGTCTCCGCCCATCTCCTAAAAACCCCGTCCCTCCCCGGTCCAAAAGACTTAGTATACACTATAGAGGCTAGCATGGAAATCGACTCCTTGGGTCGGGAATTCACCCGTCCCCACCCCCTCTGCCACTCTTCCCAAAGATGTTGAAGGTATGGGTTCCGCGTCCAACCACTACGTACCATCCCCTTCTGCAGCCAGGGAAGATACCTCACATCGTGCTCCCCTGCCCAATACTGCTCCACATTCCCAAATCGTTTAGTTCCCCCCGATTCCCTCCAGTCCATGGCCTGTCGCAGTTGCGCAGCTAAATAGTAAACCCCAATTGCAGGCATTCCTAATTCCCCCCTCCTTTGTGGTACTATATAGCACTTTCCGAGCTATCCTAGGAGGCCGGTGGCACCAGACAAACAAAAACATCTTCCTTTGTAGTTTTTGCAGAGCCAACCGCGGCACCCTCAAAGGTAGTACCTGAAAAAGATATAACAAGTGCGGCAATATCACCATTTTTAAAGCCGCTATGCGCCCCAAGCAAGAAAAATCTTCCTTATGCCACCTCTCCATATCCTTTTCTATCTAAGCAATCAAAGGTGGATAATTTGCCCCATACATGCCTTGAAAATCTCTATGCAGCTGAACCCCTAGATATTTAATGAACTTCGGGGCCCAACGAAACTTAAAGTTCTGTTGAAGATGATGCTCCATGCTGCTTCCTATAGACACTCCCAAGGCCTCAGTTTTATCCCAGTTAATTTTAAACCCAGACATCCTTCCAAACCGTTTCAACTCCCTCATATATATAGGTAAGGCCAGCAGGGGCCGGGTGACAAACAATAAAATATCGTCCGCAAACAAAGCCACCTTATGTTCATCCTCCCCCACTTTCAACCCTGTTGCGTCCTGGTTCCTCCGCAGCCGCTCGGCCAAGGGCTCCATCACTAACGCAAAAAGCAATGGAGATAAGGGGCACCCTTGGCGCGTCCCCCGTTGTAACGGAAAAAATTCCGAATACCGTCCATTGATCTTAACCGCTGCCTCCGGCCTCTCATACAGAGCCGCAATCCACGCCAATAGTCCCGGTCCTACCCCCACCTTGCGTAGCACTGAGAACATAAAACCCCATCAGACCCTATCAAAGGCCTTTTCTGCATCTACCGCTACCAACAACATTTCTTGCTTTAGATTCTTAGCCGACCAGATAACTTGAGGAGCCCGCCGGATATTATCACCCGTGCAGCGTCCTTGGACAAATCCGGTTTGATCCGGGTGCACCAAGCGTGGTAATACCCGTCCCAACCTGCAGGCCAGTATTTTGGCCAAGATCTTGCCATCCGTGTTTAAAAGGGATATGGGTCTATAAGACCCGCACACAGCGGGATCTCTGCCAGGCTTGGCAAGGACCGAGATCCCCGCCTGCAACATGGAAGGCGCCAACCGGCACCCTTCTAACACCCCATTAAACAACCTTTGCAGTACCGGGACCAAGTGATCCCTAAACTTTTTATAAAAACTCGCAGGAAGACCATCCAACCCTGGGGATTTATTGCCCGCCAGACCCTTGATTACCATCTCTATCTCCCCTATACCTATCCGCTCATCCAGACAATCCCTTTCGCCTTCAGTAAGGTGTCCCAGCCCTTCCGTATCCTGCAAATACTCTTCCACCTCAGATATCGAACTCTTAGTCTCACTAGTATACAGTTTTTGATAATAGTTCCTAAACTGCTCTCTTATACCCCCAGTCTGAAAGATCAGGTTATCCCGCTCCCCTTTGATTTTGACTATGCTGGTCCGACGCTCCCGCTCGCAACCGCCGAGCCAATAAAGAGCTGGCCTTATTATTAAACTCATAATATTGTTGATTGACCCTCTGCAGCTGAAACCGTATTGTTTCCAATTGCAGCTCCGCCAGTTCTGCCCGAATTCGCTCTAATTTCCCCCGAACCTGTACACCCCCTTCCCGCTTATGCTGGAGCTCCAAGTCGGTTAACACTCTGGTCAGATGATCCACAGTAGCCTCCCTCTCCCGTTTCTTCCTAGCCCCCCACTTCACTAATACCCCCCTGAGAACGGCTTTCAGCCCATCCCATAATATCCCCACCTCCACCGCTCCCGTATCATTCACTGCCAAATAAGTAGCGATTTCCTCTTCCACCTCCGATACTACCCTTTTATCCAGCAATAAGCTCTCATTAAGCCTCCAAAAAGTTCGGCCCCCCCGATCTACACCCCCCATAAGGGCCCATGATCTGTCCACGTTTGCGGCCCAATCTCCACCCGCACAACTCTATGTCCCCATGAGTCATCCCCCAATAGAAGATCAATCCTACTATAGCTATGGTGTGCATTCGAGTAGTATGTATAATCCCTGCGCTGTGGATACGCATTCCACCATAGGTCCTGTAAGCGAAAGCGCTGTATCAGGTCCACTAGCCCAACTCGTCCCTGAGTCCCCCCTTTATTGCCTATTCCGGACCAATCTAGCCGGGGGTCCAGGACCTCATTGAAGACCCCCCCTACCAGCAAGGCACCATGAATCTTATCCACTAACCAATCTCCTAACTCCTTCCAAAAAGCAGCACCCGACTCATTTGGCCCATAAATATTGACCAGGGTAACCTCCTGGCCTTGTAATTCCCCCCAGACTAATAGCACCCGTCCCTTAATCCCCTTCAACACCCCCCCCCACCTGAAAGGGTACGTCACCCCGAATTAAAGTCGCAACTCCAGCCTTTTTATTAGCGCCCTCTGCATTAAAAAACATGTGAGCAAAGGCCCCACTTCTCAACAGGTGCTCATCCTTTGGCAACAAATGCGTTTCTTGTAAAAACACCACCTGCCATTGCCAGCTCTGTACCTCCTTGAAAAGCAGCTTCCTCTTCTGTGGAGTATTTAATCCCCGTACATTTAAGGATCCGATTCGCAACCCGCCCCCAGAACCACCCTGTAGCCCCCCCAAGTGCCGTGCAGGTCCCACAATAGTTACCCCCCTTTCACCCACCCCCTCTCTGACTACCATTCCCTACTCCCCTACCCCCCCCTATCCCCCTCCCGCCCCCATCCCTACCAGCAGACCTACTTTCTACTGCTCCTTTCTTAGAGTACATGACCCCCACCTCCCGGGACCACCCACCTCCAGTAGTTAGACCTCTGCCCTCCCCCGGCCCCCCGCTCTCCTACCATTCTCTCACCTTAAGCTACCTTACATCCCAATTATTCAACGTTATAACAACACTCACCCCGAACTTAACCCCCTCCTTAAGAACCTTAACCCATCATAATAAGGAAAAAAAAACCCCGATGCAAACTCTTACATACACCCAGACCCTCCCGACTGCCTCCCACTCCCAACTCTGCACCCTTTAGCAAGAATAAAACTCAAAACTCCCTCATGTCCAGTTCAAGTCTTGGCTGCTGAAGTGCTGCCCTGCTCGCTGTCCTTCCTGGTCGCAATATCGCTCGAAAGACGCCACAGGCGGTGCCCCATCTCCGGAATCCGCTGCCATCTCAGTTTCTCTAAGACTGTCTCTTGATTTCTCTCCAATTCCAATGGTCTCCGGTTCAATTCTGGTAGATTGGGAGCATTACTTTTTACCAAGATCTCCCAAGCTTCCATTTCAGTCCGGGATCTCTTAGGTGATCCTTTAATTTCAAACTGGATCCCAAATGGAAAGAGCCATTTATACTTGATATGTTCTCGCTGTAAATAGCCAGTTACTGGCCAGAGAGCTCTCCGCCGTTGTAAAGTAGCAGGTGCCAAGTCCTGAAATATCTCGACCGAGGCATTCCCCCAGGCCATCTTGCCCTTCCTTGCCGCTCGCCGCATGATTTCCTCCTTCAACTTGTAGCTCATCAGACATGCTATAATGTCTCTCGGCCTCGTTGCTGACTGGGGTCCCAGCGCCCGGTGAGCTCTTTCGATACCGATGACTGGTTGCTCTACCGCAGAGCCCGCTTCACCGTCACGCATCAAGGCCTCACAGATTTCCTTCACAATCTGCTCCGCCTTCTGGTATTTAGCGCCCTCCGGGACCCCCCGAATCCTAATATTGCAGCGCCGGGAGCGATTCTCTAAGTCCTCGAGTTTATCTCTCAGTTCATCCCGCTCCTTTTGCCAGCTACTGATGGACTCCTGAGCATTTTGCGCCGCCAGCACCACTACGTCCACGTGCTCTTCGAGATAGTCAACCCTTTGGCCCAGCGCTTGCAAATCCTGGCGCAGCTCATTAACCACTTCTTTAACATCCAGCTTTCCGGCGATCACCTCTCTCTTGAGCTCCTTGCACCAACGCCAAAGGTCCCCCCTCGTGCACTGCTCCTCCGCTTTCTCCGGCTCCTCCTCCGTGTCGGCCTCCATGCCTGTACCGCTATCACTCTGCAGCGCCAGAGGTGCGTAGGAGGATCGAAATTGGTCCAATTTTTTCCTCATGGACATCTTGGAGGGCTCCACCACCTATTCCTCTCGTAATTGAGAAAAGAAGATCCAACTGCACTGATTAATAGCTCTTATTCTCTCCGTCCCGAAGAGAGCTTCACTCTCAGGCGGCCATACCAGTCGGTGACGTCACGTCCTCCCTTCCAGTTATTTTCTCCCCAGTTGCCATGTGCCATTTTGGGCACTAGGCCCAACTTTTTCCTTTAAAATGGAAAAACCTGCTTTGGGTTTTAAAAAGTGTTCCAAGTGTGGCGGTACCATCTCCGTCACCGACATCCATGAGTGGTGCCTCAAATGTTTAGGTCCTGACCACTCTATTTCGGAGTGTGTTGCCTGTGGGATGATGTCGAAAAGGGGCCGGCAGAACCGAGCTGCTAAACTTAGCACCCTTTTTCCCTTCGATGCAGCCTCTGTGTCATCGACGTCTTCCAGGGCTCCGTCTTCCTCCCATGGATCTCAGGTAACTAAACATAGGTCTAGCCGGTCCTCAAAGGGTAGATCTCCCTCTAAGCATCGAGATGCCTCTGGCGTTGCCCTTGAGGGACTTTCACCGGCAAAATTGCCCCGGCGGGAGGCTTCGGCTTCCAAAGCACTAACGGGGCTCCAGGATGTTCTCGAGGCCTCAACCTCGGCAGAACTACTGGTGCCATGCTCTGGGGTACCGGTTGCTTTATCCGGTAGCGATACCCAAGCATTGGCAGCGTTGATAGACCAGAGATTCTTGGCTATTGAACGCAGTCTGGTGGCGCTTCTCACGGCCTCGATGCCCCTGAAACCGCTTCAGACAATTTAACCGGTACTGGCACCAACTGCATCGACATCGTCAGAAATTCTACCGGGACCGAGTCATGCTTATGCATCTGGTATCGACAAGTCTGTACCGGACCCCTCCAATGCCAGCTTTGATCGGTAGCGGTACCATGCCTTGCACGATCACTCGGATCGGAGATACTTTGAATCCTTGGATGAGTCTGAAGACTCTGAAAGCTCTGCCGATACCAGAGTACTTCTTCCTGAGGATTTTTCTTCTCAGCATAGGATGTCTCCACCAGAGGATATGTCCTTTCAGGATTTTATCCGAGATGTGGCTCGAGGTCTTTCCATCACAGTAGCTCCTGAAAAAGAGCCTAGGCAAAGGAATTAGAAATCCTACAATACCCTAAAGCTCCCAAGGAGGCAGCTACCTTACCTATTTATGAGAACTTGCATGATCTCATGTTAAGGATGTGGGAAACACCTCTAACCACATCTCTTCATTCTCGAAGACTCGACACCATGTATCGAGTTCCTCCTTGTCTTGGGTTTCAGAAGACTCAGCTACCACACCATTCCATGGTGGTGGAATCAGCTATGAGAAGGATCAAGAGTGCAGAAAGGTATGCATCTAATCCTCCAGGACTTGAGTGTAGGACTCTTGACGCCTTTGGACGTCAAACCTTCCAGGCTTCCATGCTTTCTGCTAGAATCAGTTCCTATATATTATATATGGGAATGTTCCTTAAGGAGGTCACAGGAGATTTAGCGCTTATGAGCCCTCTCCTTCCTGATGATAAGAGGCAGGATTACCTTGCCCTTGTCAAACATGCTCAGGATGTTTCCAAGTTTGTCAATCATGCAGCCTTTGACTGCTTTGAGTGCATAAGCAGAACCTCTGCTATTGCCATAGGTGCACGTAGGATTGCCTGGCTCCAGGCATCCGACTTGGAACTTTGGGTACAGGATAAACTAGGGAATATTCCTTGCACAGGAGAGAATCTCTTTGGCAAGAATTGGCAGGAAAAAGCTAATGAGATTAGATGCTGACAATATCACTTTGGATATATTGTCTAAATCTACAGCTGATCCTGCAAGGAAAAAAATCCTACAAGAACATAAGAACATAAGATATGCCATACTGGGTCAGACCAAGGTCCATCAAGCCCAGTATCCTGTTTCCAACAGTGGCCAATCTAGGTCATACGTACCTAGCAGTTCCCCAAAAGACACAGGTTCCGCATTGCTTGTACTGGGTCAAGCATTGATATCCTGGGTCCCTTCTTAATAATGGTTCATGGACCTTTCCTCCAGGAACTTGTCCAAACCTTTTTTAAACCCAGCTACACTAAACTATGGTTACACATTAGGAACCACCACCCAGGAAAAAGATTTAGGCGTCATTGTGGATAACATGTTAAAACCCTCGGCCCAGTGTGCAGCGGCGGCAAAGAGAGCAAACAGAATGCTAGGTATCATAAGGAAAGGAATGGAAAATAAAACAAAAGATATTATAATGCCTCTATATCGTTCCATGGTGAGACCGCACCTTGAATATTGTGTGCAATTCTGGTCGCCGTATCTTAAAAAGGATATAGCGTTATTAGAAAAGGTTCAGAGAAGAGCCACCAAAATGGTAAAGGGGATGGAAGGATACTCCTATGAAGAAAGGCTAAAAAGGTTAGGGCTCTTTAACCTGGAAAAGAGACGGCTGAGGGGAGATATGATAGAAGTCTATAAATTAATGAACGGAGTGGAACGGGTAAACATAGATCGATTGTTTACATTATCAGACTATAGAAAGACTAGGGGACATGCAGTGAAGCTACAGGGTAAACTAAGACTAATAAAAGAAAATATTTTTTCACTCAACGTGTAATCAAACTCTGGAATTTGTTACCGGAGCATGTAGTAAATAGCCTTTACTACATCCTCCGGTAACAAATTCCAGAGTTTGATTACACGTTGAGTGAAAAAATATTTTCTTTTATTAGTCTTAGTTTACCCTGTAGCTTCATTGCATGTCCCCTAGTCTTTCTATAGTCTGATAATGTAAACAATCGATCTATGTTTACCCGTTCCACTCCGTTCATTAATTTATAGACTTCTATCATATCTCCCCTCAGCCGTCTCTTTTCCAGGTTAAAGAGCCCTAACCTTTTTAGCCTTTCTTCATAGGAGTATCCTTCCATCCCCTTTACCATTTTGGTGGCTCTTCTCTGAACCTTTTCTAATAACGCTATATCCTTTTTAAGATACGGCGACCAGAATTGCACACAATATTCAAGGTGCGGTCTCACCATGGAACGATATAGAGGCATTATAATATCTTTTGTTTTATTTTCCATTCCTTTCCTTATGATACCTAGCATTCTGTTTGCTCTCTTTGCCGCCGCTGCACACTGGGCCGAGGGTTTTAACATGTTATCCACAATGACGCCTAAATCTTTTTCCTGGGTGGTGGTTCCTAATGTGTAACCATAGTTTGGGTTGTTCTTCCCTAGGTGCATAACTTTGCACTTGTCCACATTAAATTTCATCTGCCATTTTGATGCCCAGTCTTCTAATTTATCAAGATCCTCTAGCAATTTTCCACAATCCTCTTGGGTTTTAACAACTTTAAATAGTTTTGTGTCATCTGCAAATTTGATGACCTCACTTCAGTAAGAAGAAGAAGTTTTATCCCTCCTATACCCAGCAGGGGCATCGTTTAGGTCAGTCTGCCCAAAAGGGACAGCAGCAACAACCTAGGCAAAGAAAAACAAAAGCTACTAAGCCTCAACCGGCTCAGCAAACTCAGCCTCCACAGGGGCTTTGACTCCTATCTAGAGAACTTTGCCTTCCTGGCCCTGAACGGCCCAGAGCCTTCCACGATTCCAGGAAGGTTATGTCATTTTGCCCCCAGATGGGGTCAGATAACAGCAGAAAATTGGACTCTCTCTATTTTAAGAGAGGGGTACAAGCTTCATTTCCTCAGCATGCCCCCTCCTACAATGGTAAGACAGTTCAATTCTCAGACCTCTCTCAACGACCAGTTAGGTCAAGAGGTCACTATGCTTCTTGCTCAAGGGGCAATAGAAGAGGTACCCATTCTCCAACAGGGTACAGGGTTCTACTCCCCCTATTTCCTTATTCCAAAGAAAGCAGGAGGACACAGACCCATTTTAGACCTCGGAGAATTGAACAAATTCCTTTCAAAGAGAAGTTCAAAATGATTTCTCTAGGAACTCTGCTGCCATACCTTCAGAGTCAGGATTGGCTTTGTTCTCTAGATCTCAGGGATGCGTACACTCATGTTCTCGTTCATCCAACTCATCGAAAGTTCCTTCGCTTTCTATTTCAAGGGAAGCACTACCAATACAGGGTTCTTCCTTTTGATCTGGCCTTGGCACCAAGGGTGTTCACAAAATGCATGGCTGTGGTGGCAGCATTTCTTCGCACCCTAGGAATATTTGTCTTCCCTTACTTAGACGAGCCCCTTCAGAGCCAGAGGCCAGGGTTGCTCTCTCTCGCACAATGCGTATCCTTCAGTATTTGGGACTTGTCATAAACTTCCCAAAATCCAACCTTGCTTCCACTCAGTCCCTAGAGTTTATAGGAGCTCTGCTGGATACCAGACAGACAAGGGCCTACCTTCCACAGCCCCGCTGCCTTCGCAATTTGCAGTTAGCTTCCCAAGCAGTGCTAAAACCTCACCTCACTGCTCGGGAAATGTTATAATTGCTAGGCCACATGGTATCCACCGTGCATGTGGTTCCTTATGCTCGCCTCCATATGAGGGCAGCCCAGTGGACTTTATCCATTCAATGGACTCAGGTGTCAGGTTGCCTGTTAGACAAAATAGCAAACTCAGATCGCCTTATTTTGTCCTTCCAATGGTGGCAATCACCCCAAAACCTTTTGGTGGGGTCCCCTTTTCAGCAACCTCCACCCCAATCCACTCTAACAACAGATTCCTCACAGGTGGGTTGGGGAGCCCTCCTGCAAGGCCTCTCTACCCAGGGTACCTGGACTCCACAGGAGACCTATCTACATATCAATCTCCTGGAACTCAGAGCAATCTTCCTTGCTCTTCGAGTATTCCACACCCAGCTCAGCTACAAGACAGTTCTAGTTCAAACGGACAATCAAGTAGCCATGTTCTATGTGAACAAGCAGGGCGGAACAGGCTCTCTGTTGCTATGCAACGAAGTTTTGCAACTATGGGCCCTCGCCAGAGAGCATCAGATTCATCTCCTTGTGGTGTATCTTCCAGGCATTCAAAACTCTTGGGCAGACGGACTCAGTCGAGTTCTGCTTCCGCACAAATGGTCTCTCCATGCACACCAGGTGGCCAAAATTTTCCAAATTTGGGGAATCCTGGACATAGACCTCTTCGCAAGTCCGCTGAATGCTAAACTTCCCCGGTTTTGTTCCAGAATTCCGGCTCAGGGTTGTCAGGCCAGGGATGCTTTCCTCCTCCATTGGGGCCAGGACTTCCTGTATGCCTTTCCACCCATTCCCCTAATTCCCAAAACCTTGTTCAAGCTTCAGAGAGACAGAGGTCATATGATTCTCATAGCTCCACATTGGCCACAGCAAATTTGGTACCCTCTGCTCCTACATCTCTCTCAAACTCCGCCTCTGGAGTTAGGAGTTTTTATATTGAGGGGTGTATGGGAAGTAGAACATGTTTGCTTAAAATTTATATACTGCCAACACTCACTGACTGAGTTGTTGGTTCGCAGCAGTTTACCCGATAACATCCATAGAATATATATATTAACAAATACATTTAAACTAATAAAATAAATGAGGGCCTTATTTCTCATCAGTTCTGTTGTGTAATCTTGGAGGATTGCTGTAGGTTACTGAATGTTACTTCCTGATTTCAAGCGTATGTTTGAAACGCATGTAATTAAAAATTAGTGGAAATAAAAATTCATTAAAAACATGGAAGGAAATCAGTGGATAAAATGGCTCATCATTTTTCAAGGTAAATGTCAGGAATTTATTTCGGTTGGCCAGTGACAAGTTGGAATTTCCAGGAAAAGTACTAAGCGAAAACAGATGACCCTAAGGAGTATGTTTACTAAACTAGGCTAATGGTTAACTTGTGCTATTTGTAACTAGGTCCCATTGAATAACATGGGACCAAGTTGCAAATTGCATGGGTTAACTGTTAGCCAGGCTTAGTAAACATACTTCTAAGTGTACATTAGGCCAAGCAACTTGCATACAACACACACAGTCTGGTGTATTGGAAAAGTACTGTGCTCACCAGATATCATGCGGAGAGAATTAACATAGTAAATGACAGCAGATAAAGACCAGTATGATCCATCTAGTCTGCCCAGCAAGGTGGCAAGAGTAGGTGCACTTGCCGCTCTGTGCAGGTCACCCCTCCCCATGTCTTTGTTTTGGGGTGAACCCCGTTCTGTGTAGGGTACCCCTGTATGTTGAGAAATTAGATAGTTACGTTTATTTTGATTTTATCCTATTGCTGTAAAGGGATCCACTGTGTCTGTCTCATGCCATTTTGAATTCTGTCACTGTATTTGCCCCACCACTTCCATCGGGAGGGCATTCCAAGCATCTACCACACTTTCAGTGAAAAAGTATTTCCTGATATTGCCTTTCAATTTACCCCCTTGCAGCTTCATGTTATGCCCTCTAGTTTTACAGCTTCCCCGTCTTTGAAAGAGGTTTGTTTGTTCATCAAAACTCTTTAAGTATTTAAAGGTCTGACTCATATCTCCCCTGTCCCTCCTCTCCTCCAGAGTGTACATATTTAGGTCTTCAAGTCTTTTCTCATAAGGCTTCTGACGCAGGCTCCAAATCATTTTGGTTGCCTTCCATTTCGTCTTTTTAACATCCTTTGCAAGATATGGTCTCCAAAACTGAACACAGTATTCCAAGTGAGGCCTCACCAGTGACTTATACAGTGGCATTAGTTCCTCTTCCTTTCTGCTGGTAACTCCTCTTTGTATGCAACCCAGCATCCTCCTGGCTTTTGCCACTGCCTTGTCACACTGTTTTGCCACCTTGGGTTCCTCAGAAATAATCACACCAAGGTACTTCTCCTGGTCCATGCATACCAATCTCTCACCCCCTATCTCGTACATTTTCCTTGGATTTCTGCTTCCCAAGTGCATGACTCTGCACTTCTTCGCATTAAATCTTAACTGCCATTCATTAGACCATTCTTCCAACTTTTGTAGATCTTTTCCTCACTCCCTCAGGGGAGTCCACTCTGTTGCAAATTTTCGTGTCATCTGCAAAAAACCAGACTTTTACTTTCAGTCCTTCAGTAATATCACTCCCAAATACATTGAACAGTGCCGGTCCCAGGACCGAACCCTGGGGCACCTCATTAATCTAACCTCCTTTCATCCGAGTGTGCTCCATTTACCATCACCTTCTGACATCTGTCAGTCAACCAGTTTCTGATCCAGTTCACCACCTTGGGACCCATCCCCAAACTATTGAGTTTATTGATAAGCCTTCTATGAGGAACAGTATCAAAGGCTTTGCTGAAATCCAGGTAGATGTCAACCATCGCATGCCCCTGATCTAGATCTCTGGTCACCCAGTCAAAAGACTCAATCAGATTTGTTTGGCAAGATCGTCCTTTGGTAAAACCATGTTGCCTTGGATCATGCAACCTGTTGGTTTTGAGAAAGTCCACTATTCGCTCTTTCAGGAGTGCCTCCATTACTTTTCCCGCCACCAAGGTAAGGCTCACCAGCCTGTAGTTTGTCACTTCTTCCCTGTCACCACTTTTGTGAAGAGGTACCACATCAGCCCTTCTCCAGTCCTGAGGAACTTCTCCTGTTTTCAAGGATCTGTTAAAAACATCCTTTAACGGCCCTGCAAGAACCTCTCTGAGCTCTTTCAGTATCCTGGGATGTATCTCATCCAATTCCATGACCTTGTCCACTTTCAGTTTTGCATGTTGTTCTAACACATCATCTACTTCATTCCCATTTTTATATTTGGGAGTCACAGGTGGTCCTTCTCCAGGATTTTCTTTAGTAAAAACAGAGCAGAAGTATTTGTTTAGCAATTTCGCTTTTTCAGTGTCACTTTCCACGAATCCGTTCCCAGCACTTCTGAGTCTTGCAATTCCACTTCTGATTTTCCTCCTCTCCCGAATATACCTGAAGAAAGTTTTGTCGCTACACTTCACATCTTTAGCTATCTTTTCCTCTGCCTTTGATTTTGTTTTCGTTATTTCTCTTTTTGTCTCTTTTAGTTTGATCCTGTATTCCTTTCCGTGTTCCTCTGCATGCAAGCTTTTGAATTTCGTGAAAGCTGTGTTTTTTCCCTTTATTTGAGCAGCCACTTCGTTGGAGAACCAAATAGATTTCCTTCTTCTGTTGTTTTTATTTACTTTCTTACATATTTATCTGTTGCCCCTTTTTTTGCCACCTTTAGTTTGGCCCATTGCAATTCCACTTCCCTTATCCCCTCCAACCCTGCCAACTCCTTCAGGTACTTGGCCATTTTACTGAAGTCAGTGTTTTTGAAATCTAGGATTTTGAGCTTGCTATGATTGGACTGCACCTTGGCTTTTATCTCAAACCACACTGTGTGATGATCGCTGCTGCTCACAGGGGCACCCACCCGGACATTCAACATGTTATCTCAGTTGGAGAGCACTAAATCCAGCATTGAGCTTTCCCTGGTTGGTTCCATCACCATTTGTCTAAGTAACGCATCTTGGAAAGCATCCACAATTTTTTTACTTCTTTCCAGATTTGCAGGAGTACGCCAATCCACATCGGGTAGATTAAAGTCACCCAATATGATCACTTCCCCCTCTGTGGGTATCTTTGCAATATCTATAATCAGTCTGTTATCTATTTCTTCAATTTGAGTCAGAGGTCTGTAGACTACACTAGTATGGTGTATATTATAACTGATTTATAGAAATATCTAGGATTGGTTTAGTGGAAGCCTTGAAAATATAGGTCAGTATAGTATGGTGCCTTTTCGCTGAACTGACTTGTTACTTTTCATGACTAGTTTTTGAGGGCTATAAGGCCTTCGTCAGTAAAAAAAAAAAAAAAAAAGCATTTGTAAAGCTCCCGAAAGCTAGTCTAGAAATGCAGTAAGTCAGTCCAATGAAAAGTTATCACCTTATGTTTTTTATGTGTGAGCTTTTTTCCACACAGAAAAATCTAGAGATTTAGAGGAGGCACATGCAACTAAACCAATTTGCAGATGCAAATTGGAGCAATAAGAAAGAGAGAACCGGTGCAAGTTTCGCAGAATAAAATCTGCTTTCCCTCCCAAACCTGGCAGCTTTTTCACATGCTGTGTTACTGGAAGTATAAGTCATGTTTCTATGCTTTGATTATGTGTCTCTAACAGATTGCTGGTGTTTGATTTTGGTCAAATGATGGGGGGAGAGAGAATAATTAAATTACTGTTGCATTTTTTAATGCCACAATTAATGCCAGCTTTATAGGTAGAGCTTCTATTCCTAGATGTATTTATTTAGTGCCGTCAAGTCAATGCTGATTCCTGACGAATCAAACGCGTACGTTTGTCATATAAGAGTCGTTACTGCAGAAAAGACATACAGGCTGAGTGGAGGATACAAGACAAGCCAGGAAAGGGGTAAAAAAGTACTTGGGAAGGTTTTTTCCCCAGTGTTTATCCAGTAAATACCTTTTTTATTGTTTTTGCATCAGGGTGTTTTATCAGTGCTTATCGGTTGAAACCTAAAATCAGAAGCCCAATTTATAGGACAAATTAGTTGTTTTTAGTGGAGTAGTGTGTGATATGAGCACGCACTTTCAAGGAATTTATAGCATCTATTGGGTAGCGTTCCATAGTGAATCATTTACCAGTGTTATGTTCCTGGAACATTGTATGCTTTCAAGGTAAACCATCTGATCCCAGTACAGATTACCTGTACTGGGCTAATACCATAGTAGCTAGTAGCAGAGAAAAATCTCTTGCCCTAGCCGGTCACCCATATTGGTGGATCCTCTGCTCAATCTACAGTGGTGTGAAAAAGTCTTGCATAGGTAGTGCCGAATTGGCAGTTTTTAGTTGCTTGGATCACATGGACAAAATGCATTACAATTTACAGCCCCTTCTGCATGCCATTGTCTTCCTTTTTGTCTTTTGTAGAAATCTGACAAATTTGCCATGACTTGAGCATTCTTTTATGATTAATACCCACATTTGTTTGGTTGTGGACCTGTGTATAAAGATGCAATATGTGCCCAAAAGCTTGTGGGGTTTTTTTTCTGTGTATGTTGGCAGTATGTGTGTTTTCTTCTTAATTTCATTAGGTAGCCCTGAAAAGGGCTGACGTTGTTGGTGGCCATTAGTACTTGATGGGCCAGCCCTTGCTCTTTCTCATCAGATGACATTGGCATGGAGTGGAACAGTTTGACAAGGTGTTCTTGCGTTATGATGCGATGCCAGGCTGCTATCAGTGACTCAATCAACTCTCGCTTGGTCTAGGGCTTCTTCTTGACGATCTTAACTAATACCTTGTACCAAAGATTCTGAATTAGATTGAGATCGGGTGATTGAGCTGGCCAGTCAATGGTCTGAACTCTGTTTATTTTCTTCCAGTCGGTGACAGTTTTTGCATTATCATCCTGGAAGAAATATCTGCCAGGAAACAGTGGCTCAGCTAATGGCAGCATGCCCCTCTGCAGAATTCCTATGTATTTCACTGCATTCATCATCCCATCAATGATATGGAGTCTTCCAACACCACTGGCTGCCATGCATCCCCAAATCACAACCTTAGTTGGATTCTTCACGGAGATATTCAAGCATTCTGGTTTGTACCTTTCATGAGGAAACCTCCGCACATAGGTTTTGCCCTAGTCACCCAGAATGAAGAACATGCTTTTGTTGCTGTACAGAACTTTCTCCTAGTCAGCCTTGCTCCATTTTGAGTAATTGGATGTCCACTCAATGCACTAGGAGTGGCTTAGTGGTTGGTGCAAGTTACCTTAGGCCAGAAGGTCAGGGGTTCAAATCCCACCAGAGGACAGCAATCTTGGGCCAGAAGGACTTGTGTTTCTAGTCCCACAGGTGCTCCTTGTGGTCTTGGGCAAGCCACTTAACCCTCCATTGCCCATGTTCCCTGTAAGTATTAGTGTGTATGTCTTATATCCCCTCGTGTTAAATGTATCCCCCAATTGTGTTGTGACCACTTTGATTGAAGGATAAGGTGGTATACAAAACTGTCTAAATAAATAAATAAATAAAATCTCTTCATCTGTTCCACCATTAGTAGTGGCTTCCTCCGTGCCTTACAGCCCCTCAAGTTGTACTCCAAGCATTGTCTCCTCACAGTAGAAGTTCAAACTGCAACGTAACACTTCTCCTTCCATTCCCACAGAAGCTCAGGAGAGGTTAGCTTGTGGTTGCCAAGAAATGTCCTTATCAAGGTCCTGTCGTCCCTCTTGGTTGACTTTCTAGGCCGACTGTTACAATGTCTGTCATGCATATTTCCTGTCTCCTTATGCTTCTGCAGAATGCAGACAACTGTGCTCTGATTACAGCCGACCTTTGCTGCAATCTGCGGACTGGAATACCCCTCCTTGTACAAAATCACCACCTGGACCTGGTCCTCCATTGAAAGAAAATGCAATCTCTTCACCATGCGAGGATGTTGAGCATCAGATGCAATACACATCAATTGATTCACATTAAATTCAAACCCTGTGTACTGCCAAAATACCATGCACTGATTTGCTATCTATGACTTCCTATTGGCTGAGGAAGCGCAGTATTCTATTGGTTCATTTCGATCCCGCTTTGACACAGAATCCGGTTGCTCATACTGGAATATTGTTTCCTCATAACAGCCATACAAAAGTTCATAGACAAGAAATTTTGCATGCACTAATGGCTGCCGAATTAAGTTTGCAACAAAACAGTATATAATAAGCCAGGATTCTGCCACAGAATTTGGAAAGATTGTCAAAATAAAGCTGAGAATAGTTTGATCATGCAGCCTATGCACACCACTGAATGATCATTGCTATCTTGCTCTTTTCACTGTCCTTGGTATCTAGAAACATAGAAACATGACGGCAGAAAAAGTCCACATGGCCTATTTAGGCTGCCCTTTCATATCAACTACAATAGTCCCCTTTTTACCTTTAGAGATCCTCTGTGTTTGTCTCATGCTTTTTTGAATTCAGATACTGTCCTTTTGTCCACCACCTCCACTGGGAGACTATTCCACGCATCTACCACTCTTTCCATAAAGAAATATTTCTGCATATTACTCCTGAGTCTATCCCCTTTCACTCTCATCCTGTGTCCCCTCATAGCACAGCCTGCCTTCAATTAAAAGAGACCTTCCTGTGGATTTATGACACTGAGGTATTTAAATGTCTTTATCATATTTCCCCTATCCTACATTTCCTCTAATACATATTAAGATCTTTAAGTTTGTCCTCATATGCTTCATAACGAAGACCACTAACCATTTTAGTAGCCACCCTCTGCACAGACGCCAACCTGCTTATATCCTTTTGAAGGTGCGTTCTCCAGAATTGCACACAATATTCCAAATGAGGTTGCACTATAGATTTATACAGAGGCATTATCACCTCCTTTTTTCTGCTGGCCGTTCCTCTCCGTATACACCCAAGCATCTTTCTGGCTTTCACAGTCACCTTTTCTACCTGTTTAGCTAATTTAAGATCGTCAGACACAATTACGCCCAGGTCCCGCTCTTCTTTTGTGGACAGAAGTACCTCACCCCTAAACTGTACAGCTCCTTTGGATTTTTGCAGCGCAAATGCATGACCCTACATTTTTTAGCATTAAATTTCAGCTGCCAAATTCTAGACCATTCTTCAAGCTTAGCTACATCCCTCCTCGTGTTATCGACTCCTTCCTGGGTGTCAACTCTATTGCAGATTTTTGTATCATTCGCAAACAAGCAAACCTTACCCGACAGTCCTTCCGCAATATCACTATCAAAGATTTTAAACAGAATCGGACCACTACTAGTAACCTCCTTCTCCTCAGTGAGCTCCATTTACCTGTACTCTTTGTCACCTCCCACTCAACCAATTTCTAATCCAATCAGTCACTTTAGAGTCCATCCCTAGGGTGCTCAGTTTGTTTATAAGTCGCCTGTGTGGAACGATGTCAAAGACGTTACTGAAATCTAAATACACCACATCTAGGGCTCTCCCTCTGTCCAACTCCCTTGTCACCCAGTCAAAGAAATCAATCAGATTTGTCAGACAAGACCTGCCTCTGGTGAATCCATGCTGCCTTGGATCCTGCAATTCATTGGACTCCAGAAACCTCACTATTCTCTCCTTTAGTAGCTTTTCCAATAATTTACTAACCACAGAGGTTAGACTAACGGGCCTGTAGTTCTCAGTGTCATCCTTACATCCGCTTTTGGGTAAAGGGACCACATGTGCCTCTCTCCAGTCCTCTGTCACCACTACCGACTCCAAAGAGGCACTGAAAAGGTCAGATAGTGGAGCCACTAGAATGTCCCCAGTAGATGGAGCTAAGTGCATATGTGCTAATGTGACCGCATTAGGGGAAAGTGCTCCGCATTATCTGCCAGGGAAATGCTTTCAACACCCTCTACAGATAACTGTGGTGTTGCACCTAACGCACCACAGTTTTGGCATGTTGGGTGCTATGGTGTTGCACCTTTTAGTAAAGATCCGCTTAGTAACCTTCCCCTTTCTCCAAAAAAATTATTTGGAGTCATATATACCACTCCTTTCTGTTTTATCTTGTTGCTTTCTCCAAAGTAAAGATACTGTATATTAAAAAAAATTAGAGGGCGGCCACCAAGCATTTGATTTCCCCCAACAGCAGGTGGTTGTCTTCCATCTGAGGGCTGTTTGCCAACATCTGATGAAGTTGTCTTGGTGAACACAGTAGCAGGAAGGCTTACAGTTCAGATGCGGGTTGAATCTTGGCTCTTTAATGATCACAAGCTGTTGGCTTCCCCTTGGAGACAAATCCATCTCGCAGATGTTTGTCGACTTTTGGCCGTCGTCTATCCATTTCCCTGGTGATTATGCTCCTGCTGGAGACTATTACTATGAAAGGAAGCTTGAACTGGTTCATTTTTTTTTCTTCATTCCAAATATGATTTATATTGACAGAACTGATGACGTTTCTACTACCGAGGTGTATTTTTTATGGCTGTAGAGCAGTCGTCTGTTCCAGCATTTCACAGTCACTGCTGTTAAATACATCTCTTAATGACATCAGTGTCTTTAATGATGTGATTTATGTAGTGCCATAAGTCTGCTTTGTTATGTTGTCGCAATAAAAATATCTATGTATTTTTGTTCAGCTTATTCAGGGAGGTCTCTCAGTGGGTAGTGGTTGTGTCTTGTATTTGAAACTTGCACCCAGTGGATATGGTGTTCTGAAACTTTCTTTTTCAGCCTTATATTCTAATTTTATAGGTTTTTTCCTGTATTTAATGTAATGGGGAATTAAAACAATTGATCACAAGTGTACAGCCCTCTTAATAATATGAGGCTCCCATGAGAACTTCAGGAAGTATACGGTGAATGACTGCAGGTCCTTACTCCGCATAGCCAATGTCAACTAAGTGGATTATGCTCTCTAGCTAGCAGGGGTAGGCAGACTTGAGCATCTTTTAGTGATGTTATCAGGAGTTATATCCGGTAATGCAGCACTGAAAAAAGTTTGTCTGCCTCCAGCAGCTAGCAAGGTCTATGGACTGGTGCAGAAAGGCCTGACTCTCCTGGTGCAGTGACCATTGAGTGAGTCTTGAAGGACCTAACAGTATTTGGAGTGTGGATACGCTGTTAACTCCTTGAACTGACAGCTGCCTTGGGTTCAGCGCCATTTCCCATGGATTACTAACACTTGTTGGGACAAAGAGGAGCAGGAGGACCCCCACGGGGCCCCGCCTAAGGGGACTGGCAAGTTGGGCCCAGGCATCCCTTCTCTCTTGCTGTGTTATCTACATGCAAATTTTTTTTCCTGCTTTTATTCTACTATTAAATTTTTTCCCATTGATGATTATTGATCTCTATATGACTCTTGCCTGCTTGATAAAACGTATTAAAAAAAAAATCAATCAGGCCTTCTCTGGCAGTGAAGCCTCCTGCATCCATATAGACATTCAGATTGTGTGTCTCCAATCAGTCTTTCAGGCTCTGCATCTCCCAATCGGGATTCCCTTTTTTTTCCATAGTGTGCCTTGCTTTTTTCAGTGGGCTTTTATTGCAGCCTACATGTTTTTATTTTTCTTCAGCAGGCCATTTTTGCAGTTTTTTGTGGTCAGTCTTTGCGGTTTTTTTCTTGATAGCCTTGTGGAACAAAGCAATCATGCCATATGCCTGTTGCTGTACCTCATGTAGCACATACAGGATCAGCTCTGCAATGGATTTCTTTTGCCTCCATTGTGATGGAGATGTAAGGGACCTGGATTTTTCAGCATCAACAGGCCCCTCCTTTCCATGGGGTCCCAGGGCCCAATGCTAATTCTGGGGCATCTTCTTCTTCCTCTACACCTGCTTTGCCCATGGGGCATATGGCCCTTGAAGAGTATGTCAGCAGTGCATTGAGGAGGGTCGTCGGGGTATCAGGCTCAGGCCAATGGCTCATGTGAGCCTCTTGGGCCACAGAGGACCTTGTCAACTGGCTTTGAGCAGCAACTGCTGAAACAGCTCTCAGGCTGTTTTCTGTCTTTTTTTAGTTGTTTGGGAACCCTTTTTGGAGGGATATCAGGTGCTGACTTCCCTTTTAGGAAAATCCGGGCCCTCGGGTGGATCCACCACAGCCGCACATTGGGACTATACACCGTAGTCTCACCTATTTGCTTAGAAGCTCCTCTGGAAATTCTACTTTATCCCCTTCAGAGGTTGGCTGCGACGCCAATGAAGATTCTGGTCCATCTGAAGGTGAGTCTGAGGAGGAAAAGGAAATTCTCCTTATGGAGGGCTAACATCCCTCTGTGATCTGCCTTTTTTTCACCTGGAGGACCTCCCGGTGTTGATTCTGGAGCTGTGGCGGCCTTGAGAATTGAGGAGCCATTGTCTACACCACTATCAGGTGGCCCCATCCTGGATGGTATCAGACATCCTTTGTTTTATTTTTCCTTTGCCAGAGCTCATAGAACAACTTTTGGTATCTTGGTGGGAGAATCCAGAGTTTGGCCTCAAGAGTTCAAAGACTCTATCCTTTGCCTCAGGGCAGGCTGGACAAGCTTTTTGGGCTCCCTCGAGTGAATGCCCTTGTCACAGCAGTTACTACTTGAAACGTATTTTATTCTTAGTGCTGCACCAGATATCTTCTGATGATGTCACTGAAAGATGCACAAGTCTGCCTCCACCTAGTGGCAAGAGAGCATAACCCACTCGTCTGGATTGGTCTAGCAGGATTCAAGGAAAGGAAATTGTCAGGTATGATTGAAATTTCTCCTTATTCTTTGTTTTATATATATATATATATATATATATATATATTTTTTTTTTTTTTTTTTTTTTTTAACATAAAGCAGTGTTTCAAATTTCAGTAACCAACCAGAGGCCAACTGGGGTTTAAGTCTATAATGCCAACTGAATTATTTGAATGTAAGGCTACAGCATAGAGTTGTGCATATGCAGTAAGGTGAGTGAATACTGTACGTCCTCAGGCGTGGGTGCATGAGGTAGATGAAGGCACTGACCAGCTGAATTCCCACCTAGTTGTGGTTCGTCATACTCATGAACTGATCAGTTGTAGGAAAAGGAAAAATGTGTGATTAGTCATTTTCTGGGTAATTGGGCAGTGCCATCACGGTGGTCTGTGCTAGAGGTAGAATTTTGACACATGACCATGTGATTTTTGCCCCACCCACTCATAATACTGCATTCTTGAATGTTTTTATTATTTTTGATAGAACATGACCCATCCCATTCAATCTTTCTTCATTTCGGGGGCTCAGTCAACTGTCCTGAAATGCTCATCTAGATGCATAGCACTACTGAAAGAGTGCTATACGCCCTTAGGGGAAAATTACAAAAAACGTAATGACATTTTCTTTTATGTAGCTTTTGATTCTGTCTGCTTATCTTTTTCATATTAATAATGCGACCGTATTGTCTTAGCTGATCCGTGTACTGGCTGTGAATTGTCACTGTCTCTAGCTTTATTGCAGCCATGTGAGCAATAAAAGAACCAACATGGCTTTGTGTGTAACGCTGTTCTATGTTTATCCGACTTGTTCTGTATAAATCTCCATCATAGGCTTGAGGGATAGAACTGCATTCATCTACATTACTCTATTACTTGTCGGGCAGTTGAGCATTTCGTTGTTTCAGATTGCCCACTAATTTTCCAAGACACTGGAAAGTATAGTCCCAGGACTGCAATTCTGGTGCGAGAGGGTCTATTTCTGGAAGTCTGCTTATGAGTAGGTGACTCAGGCTTCGATGAAGATGTGTATCACTGCAGAGCACCGTGTGTTAACTTCCTTCGTCCAGAAATAGATATTGATCTAAGAGCTGGTGGTGTTCAGCTTCACAAGGACAATCGGCTTTTTCTTTTTACCTTCAACTGAAGTTCAAACTCTCTTATTAAAAGAAAATCATATTGTTGGGGGCTGGCCCCAGGTGGCTAGGCCACAGCATAGAAAAACAAGCGACTTGAGCCTGAATTTTCCTGTAGGTCTCACTCGAGTCTGGTAAAGGAGGGAAGACAGTGGCGAAAGGGTGCCACCAGCTGAGGCTTAGTCTCAGAGAATAGCTCCCTTCAGACTGGATAGGCCTAATGGTATTTACCGGCTGTCATTTTGTACATTTCAAGGGCTGCAAAAGTTCCATTGTCTCTTGAGCAAACCAGGTGGCATAGGATAAAGAAATTCCTCCAAGTAAACCTTATTGCTCTGGCTTACGTACTAGCCACTTTTGGGAGGAATTGTGATTGTTAAACAAACCAGCTCAGGGATCCCAGTGAGCTCAAAGACTCACCCAAGCAGGGACCAGCCAGAGGACAGATCGTAAGGGAAAACTTCCTGATTTAGATTTGGTTTGGGAATGAAGAGGAGCAGAAGAACTTAGATATTATAGATCTGATGCAAGGAGAACCATTGTGGATCTTTTCTTTAGATCTTGTGTGGTGCGACGACATTATACAGCAACACCTATCAGAGTTTCTCTCCATGTCTTCTGAATCTGAAAATTCTGCTGCACTGTTTTCCTCCTCATAAAGGACGATAGAGCAGGAGTGGTTGAACTGAAGCAAAAACGAGCCTTCCCATCCCATTCATGTCTAGCCCCTTACAAGTAAGCTACATTTGTATTATCCCTAGCCTGCTGACCCTATTATTGCACGATGGCCCTGGTGATGTCCTGTTTGAGGGCTTGAAATAGCTATCTGTGATGACGCATGTTATTTTCATGTCATCAAAGGTAGATGTTTCGTGCCTTCAATGATGAGATCACTAAAGCAGCTGAGTTAGAGAGTTGCCCTTGTGCTGCCAAAACATTGGTCTGCTCTATCCCCCCCATATGGCCAAAGAGGCAGGCTTTGGTCCCCCACATCAGAAAGAAGTAGGAGCCAGCCACTTGGAAGGGAGAAAACCTTGTAGGTAGAAGGGGGGGAACAGTGGCCCCAACAAAGGAAATACTGGGGTCAGTGGGTGGGGGATGCCTGGTGGCTGCAGATTCCCTAGCTAGGAAAGGGCTGGGGGCATTCCATTTAGTCCTCAGATCCCCATCCCATCGCATTCATGATGCTCAATATGGCCCTCTGCCTGAAAGGCTTTCCCACTCATGCAATGAGAGCAAGCATTTAACAGAACTAATAATGGCAATAGGTCCAAATATAGCTTTCTGTCCTGTTAGTTCCTCTTACAGCTGCCAAATAAACCTGCATATTTGATTGTAACAATCAGTGATCCTCATCTTTGGTTGAGGTTAAAGCTGTTTTTCTTCCTAGGTGACACCGTACAATGGTATTTGTTGGAAGCTGCCTATAACTAATAAAATATAAAATATATAATATATAATAAAATATAAAATCCTCCTAACTACTTTTAAACTCATCAATAACATCTCTCCCTCACAACTATCAACACTAATACAACCCCCATCAGAAACTAGAACGCGCAGACAGAACGCAACCCACTCCCTCAACATAAAGACAAACTTTAGAAAAACCAAAGCAACAACAAGCGATAGAGCCTTCTCCTTTGCTGCCCCTACCCTTTGGAATGAAATTCCATTAACCCTCCGCATGATAAAGGACCTCCACCAATTCAAGAAGGAATTAAAAACATACCTTTTTACAAAACACTTTGAGATCCCCTACCAACAAAAAACCTCTCCAAGACAATCTCAAAAAAATATCCACAGTCCTCAAGACAGAACAAATGACTAACACAAGAAAGATACTTACCTTAATATACACAACACCCAAATGATTTACCCAAACTGACAGCTATATCACTAATGTAAATAACTTATGTTAATTAACTATGTTATGCTCCATGTTTCATAACCTGTATATAAGTTTTAAAAAAGTGTTATTGTTAACGTTAAAATATGTTCCATGTAACAAAACGTGTATATAGTTAAAACATGTTCCATGTAAAATATACGGAAGTATGTTAATTCTTGTTCAATGTAAACCGCCCCTGATCTCTGGAAGGGGCGGTATAGAAGAAACTGTTAAATAAATAAATAAATAACTCATGGTATGATTTATATTTTAGCATGGAAGATTCCTTGCTGGGGTACAGATAAAACACTTGGATTTCTCGTGCGTATACTGGGAAGTCCTGATAGTTCTCAGTGAGAGAGCAGTTTGCACATTTTCACACCCCTTCCCACTCGCGCTCCCCCTTCCATCTGAAACATCTAAACTCTTACTGATAGTCATATATTTACTAACAGAAAGGTCAGGTAGAATTACAGGGCATGGAATAAATTTTTAAAAGATCTAGCAAGAGTTAAGAGGCTAGATTGGCCCCTTTGCAAATTCAGTTAGGACTGAACGACTCAATTGAGCTGCTCAAAAAGCAGATAGCCCTGTGGTTGAAGTTGTGGTCGGGGGAGGGAATTTAGCAGTTGTCAGTGCTAGGCAGCTAACTTAGATGCCGCAATGACAGACCTAAATGTAGATATTCTTCAAACCTAGCTGCCTAAGTTGGCCCAGTAAAGTGCTGAAGTTAGCTGGCCAAAATATGGCCAGCTAAGCCTGGTGCTTGATGCGCCTTCAACATCTACCCCATGCTCTTCAGGTTTCCTGTATATTTCTGATGGCTGCAGATTCCCTAGTTGCCCAAGAGATCATCTCATTTGAAATGCGTCAATGTTTTCCCGCAAAATCAGCAGCTCTGTGACCAAAGTGGAGATAAATATTCCTTCCACTGTCCATTTAGAACCTGCTGTGGTCAAGGCATCAGCTTGTCTCTAGGCTTCTTTAGGGATGATGGTTGGTTACTTATATATATTTATTTTTAAAAACCTGTTAATCCATTTAAGCCTCACTGATGCATTGGCCTGCGAGAAAACACAAGCAGAAATGTATTGCTTAATTTTCAGCAGGCTTCTTGCTGTACTTACAATATTAAAAATCCATTAAATTTTAATACACATCATAAAGTGTCTGCTCCCGTGAAAGCTAGCACGGATAATTATTTCTGATGAATAAACCAAAAGGACAAGTGTGTGAGAAGTTCATATTGCAGCTTTCAATTTCGATTATATACATCTCCTACAGGGGTAATCTTTGCAGTCTTCCAGCTGGTTATTTCTGCAGCGAGGATCTCTCCGGAGAGACCTGAGGATAATACAAACTGGAATCAGCTGAATTGTTGCAGGGGGTGGGTTGAGCTTTTTTTCGGGGGGGGGGGGGGAGAGCAGGGAGGAGAGTTGGTAATGTAGACACTGTTAACTAGGTGAAGTAATCCTTAGTAAATCCACAGAAGAGCCTCAGCAGGCCCATGCATGTGGAGACAGCTACCTATTACACATTTATACTGCGTACACGTGTGCACCAGTTTAATACCTCAGCACACCCGGTGTTTGTGATGGCTGTTTAAGGCGCTCCCTGTCGTGTCTCGGTACTTAATTATGATACAGCTGCCATATGATGGCCTGATTTTCTGGGCATTATGTTCACTTAGGTTGTAAGGAGCAAGGAAATGTACCACAGCTTAGAAGCCTTTGTTGATTTACTGATTTTGAATTAACGCTTTGTTTGTTTCCATTTATAAATGAAAAAAAAAATGCTAGGCAGTGACCACTCATAAAAAGAGCATATTATCCAGTTACTAGTACATATATATATATATAGGTAAAAGTGTCAGATAGAAGTTCCTCAGCACTGACCACAGACATATAAGCAAACCCTTCTGTCTCCTCAGACCTGGTGTTGAAGTCCCCAGCATTGCTGTGCATTTTTCTGCATCTGGCCCATATAGCTAATTGCTGCCTGGAAACAATGAACAGACAGATGATGAAATGCTAACAGAAATTAGGGAACCTAGCAAAGTTTACAACACAGTAATAACAGATTTCAATTACTCTGGTATTGACTGGGTCAATGTCGCATCAGGATATGCTAAGGAGATAGTTTCTAGGTGAAGTAAATGACTGCTTCATGGAGCAGCTGGTTCAGGAACTGACATGAGGGGACACTATTTTAGACCTATTCCTCAGTGGGAACGCAGAATCTAGTGTGAGAAGTAACTGTTTTTGGGGTCGCTTGACATTAGTGATCATAACATGATCACATTTGATTTAAAAAATGGAGGGAGGACAACAAGGAAATCCACCATGCTAGGATTGAACCTTCAAAAAAGAGATTATAATAAAATTAACCCTTTGAAGGCCTACTTTAAATTTTTAATCCACATTCTGCAGCCGGGTTAATGTTTGCATATTTCAGGAAAATTGTACCCGTCTTATTCAATATGTTCTAATAGTGATTTTCCTTCTGCTATGGTCATGTATTATATACCATTTGATAGGAATATTTAGTCAGAATTTTGGATCCCGAGAGTTTTGGGCTCGGCCTGGAAAGGGTTAAGAAAATGGTTAAGAAAAAAACTAAAAGGAGCACCTGCAAAGGTTAAGAGTTTACATCAGGCCTGAGCGTTATTTAAAAATTCAATCTTGGAAGCCCAGACCAGATCTATTCCATGTTTTAAAAAAGATGGAAGAAAGGTCAAATGACAGCCAGCATGGCTTAAAGGTGAGGTCAGAGAGGCTGTTATAGCTAAGAGAGGATATTTCAGAAAATGGAAAAAAGAATCAAATGACAAAAATAGAAAAAGCATAAGTACTGGCAAGTTAATGTCAATTTTTTAAAAAGGGTTCCAGAGGCGATCCGGGAAATTACAGACCGGTGAGCCTGACATCAGTACTGGGCAAAATGGTAGAAACCATAGGCGTCAGAAAGAGGTGAGCCACACAGTCCCTGGCTCCACCAGAACTCGTGGTGGCAGGCAACAGGCTGCCCACAGGGATCCCATCCCCTGTAGACTGTAGAAGAGAAGCCACGATCGTGGCAAAGACCCTTCATGTCTGGTTATGGTTTATTATGCTTGATAAACTGTCTTTCAAGGGGTCACAGCAAAGCGGTGAACAACAAAGTCTAAAATTATAAAAAATCAAAAATTAGGAAAGGAACGCCATTAAAAATAGGAAAGAGTTGTGACAACAATCATACAAGGGACAGAGAAAGAAAAAAGAAAACAAGTGACAATGGAAACTTAACACGTCAAGAAAAATTAGCAGTAAAAAAACTCCAAGCTAATCTTAAACTATATTATACAATAAATTAACAGAACATTCATAAATAATAATAAACAGCCAGACATAAACTATAATTAAACAGATAAATCGTAGGCCACATTGTACAGATGAGTTTTCAGCAATGATTTAAAGGATGACAATAATGGAGCTTTCTCCAGGACCAAGCAGGAAGTCAATCCTCACATATGGGTGACATCGACGTCGATGAAGCCCTTGTGGAGCATTTCCCCAGCTTTCTATGAAAGCCTTTGGGAATACTGCACGCATGTGTGGTCCCCTTCCCGCCTAAAGGTGCCATCTTGCTCAGTCTTTCTTTTTCCGTGGAGCCCAACGGACGTCCGTCCTTGTCACCCCGGTTAAAGTTAGATTTTCTTTGCGATTTCGTCGCAATTCCTGTCCGATTCGACACCAGTTCCCCTTCCCGCCGGGTCCGGTACACCGGTATCGAGCCCCTCTTCTATTTTTCGGTTTTTGCCCTTAGTGGCTGGTGTTCGCGCCCTTTTTTTCTTTTTCCCTGGAAGGCCGGTCTTTTGACCTCGTGGGGGCCCTTTTTTCCCTGATGGCTTCCAGTGGTTTCAAAAAGTGTGATCGGTGTAAGAAATTGATGTCTCTCACCGACACACATGACTGCTGCCTTCGGTGCCTCGGCCCAGATCATGATCCTAAGATCTCTGGCCTGTGTGGCAAAATGTCCACCAAGGCACTGCGAAGTCGACAGCATCAGAAGGAAAGGCTTTTCTCGGATTCGGCCTCCGGCCGGGCCCGGACCTCGTCTGAGGCCTCGACGTCTCGGGAGTCCGACCCCGAGCATCGCCGGGGCTCCTCAGACAGGGGGTTCCCCGATCGGGAACGCAAGAGGAAGAAGCGGCTCGTCATCTGACTGAGCAAGATGGCACCCTTGGGTGGGAAGGGGACCACGCATGCATGGTAACATGTCTCAAAGTCTTTCTTTGAAAGCTGGGGAAATGCTCTGTGCAGGCTCTGTCGGCACCGACGTCACCCATATGTGAGGACTGATTCCTTCTGTCTCTGGAGAACACTTGTTACAGGTGAGTAACTATGCTTTCTCTGTCTCCGCTAACAGCAGCACGCTTGGCTTCATTGACCTATAAGTTTTGTACCTGTAGCAATGGCAGCTGAAGTAACATGTCCAAAGTCACAAGTAGAGTTGGGGCTAGAAGGAGGATTTGAACCCTGGCTTCGCCGGTTTCCAGGCTGCTGCTTTAACCACTGGGAGGTAAGCAGTTAATCTTAAAGCAAATGGCTGCTTCCTTTTACCAAGGGGAACAGAATCACTCGATTTTGAGGTGCAGAGGGTCAAGTTCGAGTCCAGGGATCCTGGCTAATTCATTGTGGTGAGGGCGGAATCTCCCATCATCTTGCAATTGCCACAAATAAGTCAGAGATTTAGCCCTGCCGCCTTCAATATGCAGGAGGTTTATTTGCATTCAGCAATGCTAGTTCATCGCCTGTTCATGTATTTTCTTGATAGGCAGCTTTGTCTGCCTAAAATCTGAGATCAGGATCAACAATCATTAGGGATACTAGGTGACTGCCTATGGTGGCAACCTTGGGGGAGAGGGAGGGTAGGGGGTGCAGGTGGCAACTTTGGGGAGGTGGGTGGTGCAGGCAGCAAGAGCAGCTATAGTCAGGATCTACTTTGCTTTGACAGTCAGACAACTCAGATAATCGTCAGGCTGCACTTTTTACTCACATCGAAGGTTGGTAATTTTAAAATGACCTATTTACATTGTTAATTGGCTTTCAGAGATTTGCCTTCAGTACATGTATACATACAAAACAGTTTAATGTTTAAAAGTGTGGTGGGAAGCTATGCAGTTTGCTGTATTCTGACATAGGTGATGTTTAATCAGGCTGAATTTGTGTATGTAAATCTCAGACAAGGTCTAGGGACATCAACAAGGTCGTACCAAGCCATAAATGCGTCCTGTGCAACTTGCAGATCTGGCGCCCTCCCAATTACAGGTTTGTCATTTGCCCCATGCATCTCCCCATCTTACCCCCATATCCAGCCAGCTCCCCCCCGCACTGCCAGCCCTTGCACAGTGGCCGCTGCTTTTAGTGTTGCTTTGGTGGCAGTATTGCAGCAGCGACATCCAATTGAAAAAAGAAAAAAAAAACACTGGTCTTTCTGACTCCGTGCTTGCATGCAGGTCTGCTCACCTGGAGTTGATGGGTTGGCAGGGCAATCACCTCTTTAGTGTCGTGGCAGACCTTAAGGTGCATGTATGCATTCATAGCCTGCTGCGGTCCCCTCAGATGGAATTGCGGCAGGTGCGGCAGGCCGTACATGCATGCACACACTTTAAAGCCGACTGTGGTGCTAAAGAGATGATCGCCCTGCCCAAGTGAGAGACTGGATGTCGGGGGTAGTGTGGTGACAGCACTCGGTGCAGTGAGGGCAGCACATCGGGCCTACCTAAGGCTGAGCCTCCGTTTTAGAAGAGGTGGTCACCCTGTCGCCCACTAGGGTCTGCTGCCTTAGTGGATGGTCTGGCCCTCCAAGACCAGCAGCAGCAGCAGTGACTGTAAAGAGCACTGCATTGCTTATCTAAACCTTCAGTACTGCGGTGCTGTTCCTGCTTGCGCCCCTCTAATGCAGACTTCCACCCTCATGCAAACAGGAAGTGACTGGATCAGCCACTTCCGCCCCCATGTTAATTGGGCACCGCGGGAGGCAGGAGCAGGAACAGCACCGCTTTGCCGACAGTTTAGATAAAAGCTGTGGTGCTGAGAGAGGGGCAGCAAAGGGCTGCCCTCATATCACTGGTGCTCTAGACGACCGCCTAGTCCACCTACTGGCAGCGCTGGGCCCGATTGCTCCCCCTACCCCTCTACTCCCTTTGGATATTGCTTCCCCCAGGATATTCTGGCCTAGTCACCCAAGGCTTCCTCTTTGATCAAAGGTTGGAAGAGGAGATGTCATCTTTTCTGAGAGTGAACCCTTTGGTGCCATTTGTCTACCAGCAGGATTCACTCCTGTACCAGTGCATAGCAGGTTCCTGGTTCCAGGATACATACTCTGTTGAGTAATGCAGACACATTCATTTTACAATGCAGGATGAAGGCAGTGTAAAGCCAAAAGCCAGCCATTAAGGGGCCAATATGCAGAGCTATGTACCTTGCATAGATAAGCAGATGATTTATTCGCATATCTTTATGTCTGATATTTAGCAGCCTGATCCATTTGGGGAGGACCACATACTATGCAATCCTAAGCTTAAACAGAGAGAGGGCAGTTTTATAAATTGGCACAATGGCTGGGCACTCAGGTGGGCACCATTTTATAAAAATAAGTAGGGGGCCCACTTGTTTTTATAAAATATTCACATGTGTTGCTGAGAAAGCACCTTGAATATATGCGTGATCACTTCTACCTGCTCACAGGAAGGTGCAAATATTCGTGCATACTTTACACATGTGTATGCATAGATTGAGGCATTTTACAAGCTTCATGCATGCATGAAACTCCACCTCACCTCCGCCCAGACCTTGCCTCTAGCTACACCTCTTGGCAAAGTGCACACCTTCATGCCAAAGCACGTACTTAACACTGTTGGCAGTTTATAACAGATTACTGTTGCCTGGACCTGCGCTACCTCAGGGGGACAGGAGCATATGTCCCCTGAAGTTAGTGCTCATCCTCTGCACTGCTAATATGACTCACATGCACGTTACTACTGCAGGGTTTAGTAAACATACCCCATAGCATTGAAATATAGTCTACATATATTATTTTCCAGTCTTGTACATAACAAGCTGTCTGGGAGCACTCTTCCCCCAGTGAAGGTAAATATAAGCAAACTGTCAAACACCTGGTGTCAGTGGCATAAACACTACAATGTGGAGGAGCCCAGGAAGAAAGGGAGCCCACACAGTGGCGGTAGTGTGGCGAACTTTAGCATGTTTTCCGTGCTGCCTCTGCTCTTGTAAGTCTTCTGTGGGCCTGGCTGCTGTTCTTCGTCAGGCCGAAGTCTCACGATAACAGCCACACCGCAAGACTTCGGTCCAGCGGGGAACAACCGCTGGGCTAACAGTGAACTTACAAGAGTAGAGGCAGCGCAGCAAACATAATGAAGTAAGTTTGCTGTTGCCACATGGGGGAATCTGTCGCATGGGCAGACGTGCCACTGCTGCAATGCTGGGGGGCCCTCGGCAAACATTTGCTTGGGTGCCCCTCATTGTAACTTATGCTGCTGCCTGGTGTAATTGCTGCTGGATTGCAAAGAGCAGTTTTCAGATGGCCACTTTACACACCCTTGTAAATAGCTTTGAAAATTGCCATTGACCTCTTTGTGTTACAAAAGAATGCACGGTGTGTTTTTGTTATAGATGCATGCTCTCCGTGAGCCTTTTTAGCACTGTTTGTACAGGCGACTTGAACAGCACCTTTTGGGCTTGACGTACCTTTGAAGGTTCTCAACACATTTGGTTTTATTTTCTTTGATTTTTGTTTTTTCTTGAGCTACAGATGTTCGTTGAAGATAAGAGGTAAGGTAGGAGGCAGTGCTTCAGCTGAGACTGAATCTTTGTATGGCAGGCCCACGTGGGGCGTTGCCCGGGGCAGCAAGATGTAGAGAGGTAGAGCAGCTGTGCCATGGACATACAGAGCTCCATAGGGTATGGAAGCTCATTACAGCAGTCTCTGCTCTAGTGAATATCTGTTTCTGCTCTGTCCTCTCGTTTCATAGACACTACCTGCTCCAGCGGGTAAAGCCACATCGGGGTGTATCTTAACAATAACTGTAATTATTATTCTTACTATTATTATTTAGATTTTTAGTCTGTCTTTCCAAGTAATGCTCAAGGCAACGTAGAGCATTTTTAGAATTCAGATGCAATTTAATTGTAGCTCGTGCTCGGCAGCTCCAGGGTGATGGAATGTGACCTATTTTCTGGAGAGACAGAAAAAGAGAGAGAGCGATTTGCTTCCTCTCCTTAGTTTCTCTTTCCCCCTCCCCCTCAGCTTTCCATGTTTCAGGCTGTGATGTTAGTGTCTGATGTCAACTTTCCTCATCTCTCTTCCCCAGTCCTAAAGCTTTCTTTTGTGTACAGTATATAAGGGGACAAGGATTGCATTCCTCAGTGGGTTAAGGGTGGTCACGCTCCTTTTGGCATTCACCCTGCTGTGTTTGTAAACTGGATTATATTCCCACCATGGTGGGAGATCAGGAACCCCAGCAGCTCTGGAAACTTGAAGATTGTTCAAAGAACCCTGGCCACTTGGTAACCCCCAACATGCCTATAGGTAGTGTTAATAATTTAGATACCACCTGTGCTGCACTGTGTTCTTAACTCACTTTCAGAGGGTTTTCTAACACAGCTTTCTTCATTGTAAGACCTGGAGGTCTTACATCAACCCAAAAAGCGGCTACCCAACTCACTCCCCTCCCACCTTTTCTATAGCTTTGCTGCTAGACTCACTCCCTAAAACAGTAATTCTGTTTTCTTCTGATGTGTGATTGGACTATGTGGTGTCCACACTCACACTGTCCTCATGGAACTGGAAACAGCGTAGGAGTTTGAACACCGCGTGGCTTAAACTTGCTGAGTGCCGTGTGGCGCTGGAAGAAAACAGAACAGCTCTTTTGTTAGATTTTAGTTTATGAGCAAGTAAAATTAGATTTTAGTTTATGAGCAAGTAAAATTACTATCTGGATGAGGAATAGCGTAATAAATTGTCCATACAAGAATACAGAATCATAAGAGTAGCATAAATGCAAGAAACAATATAATAGCAGCGCATTAAATCAAATTGCCTTAAAATTTCAAAGTACACCAAAAGTAGATATACTTTCATAAGCTTACAGAACCGTAATACCTTTAACTCAGCGTGAGAGTCACATGGCAATTTATTCTATAAGCACAGTAAAAAAAAAAAAAAAGCCCATGCTGTAATACTGGTCAATCAAATGCCCTTAGGGGAGGGCACTGGCAGTAGTAAGGCTTATAAAGGACATGCCTAGGAGAAGCGACATTGTGTGTGTCTCTTTTTCTGGAGGTTGTTCTGGTGGCAGTCCTCCAAAGAAGGTGAAGAGGGATTAACAAACGGAGGGATGAGGGATGAAGGGAAAAGAGTGATGGAGGCTTGCTGCTTAGAAAGGCAGGTGGGGTTGGAGATGGGTTGGGATAGAGTTGAGGAAGAACATGTATTTGTGGAAAGTTTGCTGAGGGAAACATTTGGTGGGGGAAGGTAAAGGGGATGGAGATGGGCCAAGTGGGAGAATAGTGCATGGTGGAAAATGGGTTAAGGGAGAGTGCTGGGGAACAACTTCTTTTTAGTTACACAAGTTGTTCAGAGAGGGGTTGAAGCAGGTAGGCTGGCCACATCATCATAGGGGGTTCCTGCTGCCCCATCCAAGCTGTGTCAGCCCCATATCTAGGGGAAGTAGTTGCTTCCTGGCTCTCTCATTGATGTGGGTGTTTTTTTTTTCTTTTTGCCCAAATGGTCCTTCTTTGAAAAACACTAAAGATGATTCTCCAGGACCAAGCAGGAAGTCAGTCCTCACATATGGGTGACATTGGCGCTGACGGAGCCCTCGTGCGGAGCATTTCCCTAGCTTTCAAGGAAAGCCTTTGGGAATGCAGCGCGCATGCGCGGTCCCCTTCCCGCCCAAGGGTGCCATCTTGCTCAGTCTTTCTTTTTCCGCGGAGCCCAACAGACATGAGTTTGTGTCACCCGGGAAAAGTAGATTTTTTTTTCTGCGATTTTCGCTTTTTTCTTATCTGGTTCGATGCCGGTTCCCCCCCGTAGGCAGAAGGGCCTCAAGCCGCCAGCTCCGGCTCCTGCACAGCAGGGAGCGGGGTTTTGACTCCCACAGCATAGCCTCTTCTCCGCCGGTGGCTCCACTCAGCACAGGAGGTCGGCTGACCCTGTATGCCTACAGGTGGCCAGTCATCACAGGGGATGCCTGGGTACTGAGTATAGTCCAAAAGGGCTACATGCTCCACTTCCACCAGCTGCCCCCCTCCTACTTTCCAGGGGAGCCTCCAAGACTCCCTCTACACAGGAACCTCCACCTTCAGGAGTTGGCAAGTCTTCTAAAGGAACAGGCGGTGGAACTGGTGCCTCACCACCTGGAAGGGCAAGGCTTCTACTCCAGGTACTTCCTGGTACCAAAAAGGACAGGAGGCCTCCGGCCTATCCTAGACTTGCGAAACCTAAACAAGTTTCTGGAGAGTGAAAAGTTTGATGCTTACCCTTGGGATACTGCTGCCCTACCTCCAGCAGGGAGACTGGCTGTGCTCCTTAGACCTAAAGGATACTTATACTTACATCCTCATCCAGACCACAGACAATATCTCAGATTTGTGGTGGGAGGAAACCATTTTCAGTACAAGGTACTCCCCTTTGGCCTGACCTCTGCCCCCAGGGTTTTCACCAAATGCCTGGCGGTGGTGGCGGCTTATCTCAGGAATCGGGGAATTTTTGTCTTATACCTGGATGACTGGCTCATCAGGGGCCAGTCTTTCCAGGAGGCCCGACAAGCTACTTTTCGCACTGTCTGTCTTCTTCAGCATCTGGGCTTTGTCATAAACTGCGCAAAGTCCACTTTGCTCCCCTCTCAGCACCTAGAGTTTATAGGGGCAAAATTAGACACCCTTCAGGCAAGAACCTACTTGCCAGAGGACAGGGCCCACAGACTGATGGATTTGGCCAACCATTTCCAAAGCAGTTCTCATGTTTCCGCCAGGCACTACCTGCGGCTCCTGGGCCATATGGCATCCACTGTACATGTGACTCCCAACGTCCATCTGCACATGCAGGCTGCTCAATGGTGCCTCAGAGCTCTGTGGACGCAGGCCACAGGTGACCTCCGAGACAGAGTAGAGGTGTACAAACCACTTTTGGACTCCTTACAATGGTGGCTACATCTCCCAAACCTTCTCAGGGGGATACCTTTTCAGGCTCCAACACACACAAGGGTGCTGACAACCAATGCTTCCTTAAAGGGCTGGGGTGCACATTGCCAGGGCATGTGCACTCAAGGCCTGTGGTCTCCTCGGGAAGCCACGCAGCAAATCAATCTTTTGGAGCTGCGAGCAATCCGCATAGCTCTGCAAACATTTTCTCATGCCCTCTCTCACCAGTCTGTCCTAGTTCAGACGGACAATCAAGTGGCAGTGTTCTACGTGAACAAACAAGGGGGCACGGGATCCAGGCTTCTATGTCAGGAGGCACTAGATCTCTGCTCCTTTGCGGTCAAACAGGGTATGTTTCTCAAAGCAGTTCACCTACCTGGTCAGGAGAATTTCCTGGCAGACAAGCTAAGCAGGATTCTTCAGCCTCATGAATGGCAGTTGAATCCAATAGTGGCCCAGCAGATCTTCCTCCGCTGGGGACTTACAGCCATCGATCTCTTTGCCAATCCATTGAACCATGAGCTGCCCTGGTTCTGCTCCAGACAGCCGCATCCCCTGCGGATGGCAGCAGATGCTTTTCTGATCTCTTGGTCTATGGGCCTCCTGTATGCGTTTCCTCCCACGCCCCTGGTGGCCCGAACTCTGATCAAGATCCTCCGGGACAAGGCCTCGGTGATTCTGGTAGCCCCCAGATGGCCGAGGCAGCCATGGTTTCCACTTCTGCTGCAGTTGGCGGTGGAAACTCCGTTCCCTCTGGGATTGTAATACGATCTCCTGTCTCAGGAGCAAGGTTTCCTTCTGCACCCCAATCTCAGGTCCCTCAATTTGATGGTCTGGCTGCTGAAAGGATAGTGCTTAGCTCCCTTACTTCCTACCTAAAGAAGTTGAGGAGGTGGTCTTGGCCTCTAGGAGGCAGTCCACCAGAAAGTCCTATGCCCTCAAGTGGTATAGGTTTACGGTATGGTGTGCTCAGCGCAATGAAGATCCTTTCTCTTGCCTTGTGCCAGTAGTACTGCAGTATCTACTTCACCTGTCAGATCTAGGCCTTAAGTCTAACTCTGTTCGGGTCCACCTCAGTGCTCTATCAGCGCACCACTCACCGATGGAAGGACAGTCTGTCTCTTCACCCCTTGGTGTCCAGATTTCTCAGAGGTCTGCTTCTACTCAAGCCTCCGGTTCGTCCACCGGCAACTGAGTGGGATTTGAACGTGGTCTTGCAGCAACTTACTCGCCTACCGTTTGAACCAATGTTCCCTCTAATTTTCTGTAGGCTGTGTGCGCATAAAATATCAGCTGTGTGCAGCTTTTGAAGGAAGGTTAAATTTTTGTGCGCCACATAACGACACTCGGAGTTATATACTTTAAAATTTGACTACACGTCAGAATACAATATGTACACCGCATTGATTTTAATCAAATTAAATGAAAATAGATGATTACTAAATGAAGCAGGAAATTTCTAGTAATTACAATCATAACTTTTAAATTTTAAGACATCTGTGTTGTTTTCTATCAGAATCAGAGCTGTAATTTTTGTGCGCTCTGTTGTAAAGTATGTGCGCTCGCTCGGCGAGGTGTGTGCGCGCGCACACGCGCACAGCTTAGAGGGAACAGTGGTTTGAACCGATGGCTACTTGCCATTTGCGCTTCCTCTCTTGGAAAGCGCTCTTCCTGGTGGCTCTTACCTCGGCCAGACGTGTGAGTGAACTACAAGCTCTGGTTTCTAATAGGCCGTACACACGGTTCTATAGGAACAGGGTGGTCCTACGGACCCATCCCAAGTTCCTTTCAAAAATGGTCTCCTCTTTCCACCTCAACCAGGAGGTGGTTCTTCCGACCTTTTTTCCCAGGCCGCATACCAGCCGAGCTGAAACAGTCTTGCATACCCTGGACTGTAAGAGGGCATTGTCTTTTTACATAGAACGTACGCGGGGGCATCGAAGGGCTGACCCTAATAAGATGGGGATACCTGTCTCCAAGCGTATGTTGTCCACTTGGGTAGCAGATTGTATCGCCTGGGCGTACAAGGCAGCCGACCTCCCCTTGCAGGGTCGAGTCACGGCTCACCGTGTCAGGGCGAAAGCCATGTCAGTAGCTCATCTCCACTCTGTTCCGTTGGCAGACATCTGCCGGGCCGCAACTTGGTCTTCAAGCCAGACTTTTGAAGCCCATTACTGCCTCGAGAGAGAGTCCCGAAGGGACAGTGTTTTCGGCCAGGCGGTACTCCGTAATATCTTTGAGGTTTAGGCAACTCCTACCCTCCGGCCTTTGTGTTGGGCTACCGTATGGGGGCATTCTCAGAGGATATTCTTATCACAAATGCTGAGGCTCTTGAGAGGGAGCCATTTTTTCTGCTTTGTGTTCCCGGTAGCCTAGAGCTGGGGAGTCCCATATATGAGGACTGACTTCCTGCTTGGTCCTGGAGAAAGAGTAGTTACTCACCTGTAACAGGTGTTCTCCAGGAGCAGCAGGAATCAGTCCTCATGACCCTCCCTCCTCCCCTGGAGTTGCAGTCATATACTTCATTTTGTTTTTTGCTGTCTTTTAGCTATGTCATCAGACTGAGCAAGATGGCACCCTTGGGCGGGAAGAGGACCGCGCATGCGCGCTGCATTCCCAAAAGCTTTCCTTGAAAGCTGGGGAAATGCTCCGCACGATGGCTCCGTCGGCGCCAACGTCACCCATCTGTGAGGACTGATTCCTGCTGCTCCTGGAGAACACCTGTTACAGGTGAGTAACTACTCTTTCTCGTAATACATTTAAGTAGAGATTTCTTTACGTGCATGCACAGCAGATCTGGCTTGTTATAAAATGTGCCATTAACTGTGTAGATGCCACAGTTTTCATGCATCTCTCCCGGAAGCGTGCACTGAGCTGAGTGCAAAGTGCAGCTGGCATGACCTGCTGGCCTTAGGGGAAACTGTAGCTTTCTGTGTGAACTGATGATTCTGATTTGGAACCCGAAGGGAGGCGTGAACTGAAGCTTTCCAACTGTTGAAGTGTTTGCTGGTCTTCTTTCTTTCTGGAACAAGTATATCATACTGTGGTTTTTGCAGTCTGTGATGCTGAGGAATCTGCCCTCCTCCACTCATCCTGTCATCGGAGAGACATTGTATACCATCAGTCTGGCCCTTTGCAGACAGATGTGACCTCTCCCTGCTGAGGTGACCTTGTGCAGGGGGCAGTGAGGTATCTTTTCACTTCCCAAGCATCATTCCTGTGCTTGAAGTGCCGATGAATGGTGGGGGGTCATAGACACATTCATCCTTAACATGCTGTTGGCGTCTCCAGCATGTGCTGGAAAATCCCTTTCATGGTTCCCTGCATCCTGGCTAAATTCCTGCAGACCCCTGTGAACTATGAAGCCGCTCTGCATGGTGGAAGAACAAGGTGTTACACAGCTTTTCCTTTGGCTAATGATTCTCAAACATTGAGTCAAAACCTCGCTTATGTTTATGTTTATGTTTATTACATTTGATATACCGCTTAAACTCCTGTTCGCCAAAATCATTCAAATTTCTTCCCCTGATTAATGTGGAGAGGGTGGAAGAGCAGAGGAGAGGGCACTTAGTGTGCTCAAATAAATAGATTGGGGTGGGGTGGGATCTATTGTTGCTGTGATTTTTAGAGTGAGTTGTGGTCATTCTCCTTGTGATCAGGAACCCCAGCAGCACAGGGGCCTCGAAGAGTCTCTATCCCCTGTTGTCTCCAAAGCCACCAGAGCTTGTACAGCTGATTATGATCGATAATCCCCATTTTTTGGTCAGGAGTGGTCATACGTGTGTGTGTTTTGCCGCTTACTTCCAAACACAAATGTTATCCTTATCATTTCCTGATGCAGGACCTCTCTTCGTGTTTGTGTTCAGTTTGTACTTGTCTCAGTCAATGTGTTGTGAAGTTTCCGCTTGCGGGAAATGCTTCCTATGTGCTCATATATCAGTGTCATTTCTGGTCTGTTTCTGAAGAGTGTTTTAGTACTGGGAATATAAAACAGCTTCCTCTTGTTACTAAGAATAGTTTAGTGCAGCGCTGAAGAAGGAATCTGTTTTTTTTTTTTTCAATCCATTCACCTTCTGTTGTTTTTATTGGCAAGCCCATGAATATTTCGGGTGGTTTTGATGCTGCATTGCTGTCTCACGCTGTTCTGACCGTTGCACCTGTGCGGAGAAACAGGTTTGGGAAACTGAGTTAATTTATTATACTTAATTTTTAGGTGTTTGCTGAGGATGACTTCCTGCGGAGCCTTGATGTGTCTTCGATTATGAGGACACCTCTTCTTTCCTCTTTTAGGACAGTCTTTCTCCTTCCTACCTCGATCTAGGCTCATCCAACTTCAGATCTCTCACTGGCGGAAGGCTGGAGGGGAAGTCTCCCCTGACATCAAGTCCTTCAAAGCCCCTTTTCTAGTAACACAGGTCCCATGTTTAAATAGCCACTATTGTTGGTTTTGGTTTTTGGCTTGAAAATTAGCTAGCTGTGGGTGACATGCCCTGAAGCAGCCCAAAAATAAGCGGGCGAAACTTGAGTCGACCAATTTGTCACAAAGCTTTTGAGTTCTTTCACCTGTTTATCCACCGTGGTTTCAGCTAAGTATTTTTTCCTTTTCATTAAATGCATTTTAAAATGGTAAAAAATTCACATACTGAGGCGAGTCAGGTGAGTCTGACGGGTTTGGGGGTAGCACTGTTCTCGGACACCCTATGGACAGTAGACGAGATTCGGCAGCACCCTATAGTGGGAGCGACATTAAAGGTGTGGGAGAGGGCCACAAAGAAGTTGAAGTTAGACACCACAGGTTCCAGGCTGGCTTACCTGACCCAAGGGGATCTGTTTTTGCCTTATCAGATGAATCCCAAGTGTTTTAAATGGATGAGGCTGAATGAGATGGAGTGAGTGATTGACTTCATGGAGAAAAAGGGCTATTTAATGAGGAATGAGATAATGAACCAATGTGAACATCATATTCCCCACTTTTTTCATTGTTTTAGTTAGAACATGTCCTGATAACTCATAAGGGATGATATCTGCGGCCCGCTCACCCCTTAAAGAACTTATATTATGTATCCAGATGGGTCTGGCAGATAGACATTTGCTTAGCATTTTCCCATACCTCCTCCTACTGCTCGCCTGACCATTCCCTCATAAGGTCATGGGTCCACTTACCCTGGTATCCATGGGTCCCCCTGTGATCCACTCTGAAGGATCTGGTAAATCTGGGTAACAACTCCCTGTCCTTTCCAGAGTTTAATAAAGAACTTATTTTGAATGTATCTCACTTCCAGTCAGTTGTACTCTATAAAGGCCTCTAGGTCACATGTTGGTGGGGTTGCAGAGAACGGGAGTCCCTGATGCATATTATCTGGGATTGTCAAGAAGTGCTAACGTTCTGGAAACAGGTAGCTGATATTTCTGGGATAGTCACTGGGCAATGTCTGCCTTATGACCCAGCAATTATGTTGCTGGGGTATAGTGAGGGGTTGCTGGTGGTCCGATTAAATAGGAAAATTCTAGCCAATTTCATTTTCCTTGCAGCTCGACTGGTTATAGCCACCAAGTGGAAGCAGGTAGTTGCCCCTACGCTGACTGAGTGGTCCTTGAAGCTGGCCATAATTATGGAGGTGGAAAAAGGGGATGGCCCTCCTGAGAGGCACAGTTGACGCTTGCAAGCGACTATGGGCCCCATTAGAAGAAGCAGGCGAGGAGTGGGAGAGAGGAGGAATAGGGTAGTGGGCAGCATAGTTTCTCAGATGATCCACAGTTTTACATGGCCTATAGGATATCAACGGAATAAGGTCAGCCAAATGGGAACCTGACTCTCCCAAAGAGTGGCAGGAGTTGAATATTTGTTCATACTGGGGGCTCCAGGTCAGTGGGCCCTGCTGCATGCCCTCCTTTGCCAGCCCCGCCAACCACTAACACCCCCCCCTCCTACAGAGGCACACAAAAAGGAACAAGCCTATATTCGGTGGTTATGGTTCTGTTGAAATTGTATTATGAGGTAATTTATGTGATGTGTAAAAGCATCTTGTCAAGAAAGTAAAGAGGGGAGGCCTTGGAGCTGACCTCTCCTTTATTTTTCTCTCTTTTGTGGTTGTATGAAATGCAGTTGTGATACTAAGTTGGAAAATGATTTATAAAGCTAAAGAATAAAAAAAAATTCACATACTGTTGGAGGGAATCGATGAATGAGAATTAGCAGTGCTTAATAAGCGCTCTCTGGGTTAGGCTATTTGAATTGTGTGTAGCCACCAGGTTGCCTTGAGCCCAGGGACTGAGGTTCCCTCTCAATCTACCCAGTTGGAATCCCAGGTGTTTAGAGACATTTATAAATTCTCTTCTGTCCCTTTGTGGAAAATATTTTCCCTTTATTTTAAAAGCCATTTTTCTTTAATTAATTTTTGCAAGTTTCCGTGGTGTGTTATTGAGTATGATATCTATCCAGCAGTGGTATGTGTACTTACATGTTTGGTGGGGGGGAGGGATGCCCTAGTTTTACCTCTTATCAAGGCAGGAGGAATCTGCCCCTTCCTAATCATCCCTCCTGTCCAGTCCAGAAACGTGGGGTTATGCTCATCCAACAGTAGATGGAGACTGAGAAGCACTGAGCTGAAACACTCCTCCTTAAGTAGCCTGTGCTGTTTGGCTGGTTTGTGTTAGTGCTGGGCCGCATTGGGGTTTAGTACCCGTTGGATCCTGGTCCCTCCCACAGCTCTCTCCCAGTCTTACTCTTGGGGTTAGTAGGTTGTGGCTGGTCCCTCTTTTAGCCTCCCCCCATCTCTTTGGAAGGGACCAAGGGTTGAGCTTGGCTCTGTCCAGTTTACTTTTAAAATTAAAAAAAAAAACAACAACAACCCAACTGAAATGCAGGGAGAAGCAGTGGCAACTCCAGCAGTCCCCCACAGCTATCTAGAGCTGGTAAGTAGGGTTCTTCGGCACAAGGAAGGGCCTAGGCCCTGGAGCACATGGGGGACGCGAAGCGTGCCTGTTGTGCAGCATGTGGCAACCGTCGGGCCCAACTCTTCAAAGTCGGGCTCTGCTGCGGCTGCACGGAGGAGAGCACAGCTGTTGCGGAACAACTCTGGCAGCCCAGGAGCATTGGTGGCATTATCAGAAAGGCTGGGGGAGTGCGATTGCGCTATTTTTGATGTCGGCAAACCCGTGGGTCTGGTGGGAATGGCCGCCATTTTGGGAAAAGGCTCCTTTTCTCAGAGGACTGTTTTGGAGCCCCCAGCCTTGCAGCCCATCTTGGTGGGCCCAGTGGGGGCCCTGGGAGGATCTCTTGGGGGGGGGAGGAGCCTCTCCCTTTTTACTGGAGTTTGTTTTATTGCTCCATCAGGTCTTTTGTTTGAAGGAATCAGGCCTGGGATCCTCCATGCGAGCTTCGCCTCCGGTTGATAAAGGGCAATCTTTCTCAGCAGCTAAGTGGCAGTGGAGAAAGAGGTCCCTGGAGGAAGATGATGATGCCTCAGTTGTATCCCTAGGGTCTTTTGGGGCCCGTGGAGGGTCCCTCAGACCTCCTGGAGGAGCAGTTCCAGGAATACCTGGAGGAGGGGAGCTCCCTGCAGGGGAAGACCCCTCAGCAGTATGTATCTTCCACAGAGATGAGCTCCCTGCCCTGATCATTCAGACATTGGTGGGCCTGCGGATTTCAGAGGCTCCGCCAGGTATCCATAAGCCGGCTCGTTCTTTCCCGGTCCAAAGTGTTTTGAAGGAGATGATGATTGATACAGAGTGAAAAGTCCCTGATGTGGTTTTACATGTTGGTCGTGACATGGCATGGCGTGGCATGGCATAGTTATACCCAGTTTCGCTGGAGGGGAGAGAGCAGTTTCGCCTCCCACAGGTGGATGCCTTGATGATGGTGGTTACTCATAAAACCTTATCCCGGACCCTCTGCAATCTGGCTTTCGTCCTTTACATTCTACCAAAACGGCTCTTGCCAAAGTCTCCAGTGACGTGTTCCTGGCTAAATCCAAGGACCTTTACTCAATCCTCATTCTTGTTGACCTTTGTGCTGTTTTTGATACTGTTGACCACCACCTTCTTCTTGACACCTTGTCCTCGCTTGGTTTTAAGGACTCTGTGCTATCTTGATTCTCCAGGACCAAGCAGGAAGTCAGTCCTCACATATGGGTGACGTCGGCGCCGACGGAGCCCCCGTGCAGAGCATTTCCCCAGCTTTCAAAGAAAGCCTTTGGGAATTGCAGTGCGCATGCGCGGTCCCCTTCCTGCCCAAGGGTGCCATCTTGCTAAGTCTTCTTTTTTCCGCGGAGCCCGACGGACGTAGTTAGTTTTTCGCCAAGGAAAAAGTTGATTACCCTGTTTTTTGTCTTCCTTCTTCGGTTCGACGCCGGATCCTTTTCCCGCCTGGGCCCGATACGCCGGTATCGAGCCCACTCTCTCTTTTTTTCAGTTTTTGTCCTTCGTGACTAGTGTTCGCGCCATTTTTCTTTTTCACTGGCAGCCCTGTCTTTCGACCTCGCAGGGGCCCTTTTTCCCTCGATGGCTGCCAGCGGGTTTAAAAAGTGTGATCGGTGTAAGAAACTTATGTCTCTTACCGACACACATGACTGCTGCCTCCATTGCCTCGGACCCGATCATGACCCGATGATCTGTGGTCCGTGTGGCAAAATGTCCTCGAAGGCGTTGAGGAGTCGGCAGCACCAAAAGGACAGAATCTTCTCTGACTCCGCGTCCGGACGGGCCCGGACCTCATCAGAGGCCTCGACGTCTCGGGACTCCGGCCCCGAGCAGCGTCGGGGTTCCTCTGAGCGGGGGTCTCCTTCGTGGGAGCAGCGCAGGAAGAAAAAACCCGCGAGGGCGGCGGCGGCGGACGCACCTGGTTCCTCGAGGGCCAGGTCGCATAGCCCCGGCCGCCATCCCGGGTCTTCGGAGTCGGAGAGGCCTGCCAAACAACCTCGTCTCGAGATGGAGTCTCCTGGGCACGTGAGTACTGTAGTCCTCGTGGACTCTCCTCCAGGGGAACCGACGTCGGGCCCGATGCCGTCGGGGCCCGAGTCGGGGGCTGCTGAGTCTCCTGAGCTCGGACTCAGGTTGACGGCCTTGGAGAGCAGCTTGGCTGCCTTCATGGAGCAGCAGCGGGCACTAATCGCCGGTCTCACCGGTGCATCTGCCCCGACCACCGGGACATCGACGTCCAAGTTGACCCCGGAGGCCGAGCCGATCCTTGAGTCCATGCGAGCTCGAGTCGATTCTCGGCCACGGTCTCCCTAGGCCTCCCGTTCGGGACCAAGGTTGTCGACGCCGGGTACCCTCGGCGTCGGGGCGGAGGGCATCGGTGCCCGCCCGACCGGAACCGCTCGATTCCTCCTCTGAGGAGTCGGGCTGAGAGACGGAGGATGAAGAGTCACCCGACACCTTTTGGACTCGGTGTGTCCCATCGGACTCACCGGAGTCCGAACCTAGGAGACAATCCCCATCGGAGGATACCCGGTTCTCGGACTTCGTGCGGGATATGGCCAAGGCCTTGGCATTCCCTGCGGATCCCGAGGAGGAGCCTCGAGCCGAGGAGCTCGAGGCCCTCCAGTATGACTCTCCCCCGAAGGACGCCTTTACTGTTCCGGTTCCTCCAATGCTGGAGTGGCTGCTCTTCCGCATGTGGGAGACCCCGGCCTCGATGCCGGTGTTAAGCAAGCGGGTCAATTCCATCTATCGAGTCCGCAAGAGCCCCAGGTTCCAAAAGGCACAATTACCGCACCACTCCATGGTTGTGGAATTGGCCATGCATCGACTGAAAAGTCAGAAGATGCACTCCTTGGTGCCTCCCGGCCGGGAGGCCCGGAACCTGGATGCCCTCGGTAAGAAGTGCTTCCAGGGCTCTATGCTTGCTTGCCGTGTCCAGACATACCAGCTCTACATGGGCATGTACCTTCGAGACCTGGCAAAGGAGATTGCCGGGTTCTCTGCTGGTCTCTCCGAGGAACCTTTGCAGAGGTTCCAGGCCTTGTCCACTGGTATTCGAGAGTGCTCGAAGTTTATCTCTCGAGCAGCCTACGATGGCTTCGAGGCTTCGGCCCGAGTAGCCGGGGCCGGCATCGGTGCCCGCCGACAGGCTTGGCTACAGTCATCCGACCTCGAGCCATGGGTACAGGACAAGTTGGTCGATGTCCCCTGCCGAGGTGAAAACCTTTATGGCAAACCCATGGCTGAAAAGGCTGCTGAACTCGAGACCGAGACTCTGACCAGGACTAGGCTGTCCAGAAAAACCTCTGCCCCTTCTCAGAAGAAGAAGGGCTCGGGAAAAAAGACCTTTTACCCGAGGAAGACATCTGCCTATAAACAATACCCTCATTATCAGGCCTCTGCAGCTCCCCAACAGGGTCAGCAGGCCAAGGAGCAGGGTCATGGGCCCCGTAGGCAGAAGGCCCCAAGCCACCATCACCGGCTCCTGCACAGCAGGGTGGATGTTTTTGACTCAGAAAGCATAGCCTCTCCTCCTCAGCTGGCTCACATCAGCACAGGAGACCGGCTGGCCCTCTTTGCCCACAGGTGGTCAGCCGTCACATCAGATACCTGGGTGCTCCATATAGTCCAAAAGGGCTATCATCTTCATTTTCACCAGGTACCTCCCTCCTTTTTTCCAGGGGAGCCTCCAAGACCCCCTCTGCACAGGGACCTACTCCTACAGGAGTTAGCAAGTCTGCTAAAGGAACAGGCTGTGGAACCGGTGCCCCACCACCTGAGAGGTCACGGCTTTTATTCCAGGTACTTTCTGGTACCAAAAAGAACAGGAGGCCTCAGACCCATCCTGGACTTGCGAAACCTCAACAAGTTCCTGGAGAGGGAAAAGTTCAAAATGCTTACCCTTGGAATCCTGCTGCCCTACCTCCAGCAGGGAGATTGGCTATGCTCCTTAGATCTAAAGGATGCTTATATTCACATCCTTATTCATCCAGACCACAGACAATATCTCAAATTTGTTGTGGGAGGAAACCACTATCAGTACCGAGTACTACCCTTTGGCCTAACCTCCGCCCCGAGGGTGTTCACCAAGTGCCTGGCGGTGGTGGCGGTTTACCTAAGGCTTCAAGGTCTTTTTGTGTTCCCATACCTGGACGACTGGCTCATAAGGGGCCAGTCTTCACAGGAGGCCAGTCAAGCCACCCTTCGCACTGTGGCTCTGCTTCAGCACTTGGGGTTTGTCATAAACTTCGCAAAGTCCACTTTGCTCCCGTCCCAGAACATGGAGTTCATAGGAGCAAGGCTGGACACCCTTCAGGCGAAGGCTTTTCTGCCCGTGGACAGAGCCCACAGATTAATGGATCTAGCCAGGCAGTTTCGCAGCAATTCCCTGGTCTCCGCCAGGCAATTCCTGAGACTTCTCGGCCATATGGCTTCCACGGTTCATATAACCCCCAATGCCCGCCTGCATATGCGGCCTGCTCAGTGGAGTCTTCGAACTCGGTGGCATCAGGCCACAGGGAGCCTTGCAGACTCAGTAAGAATATCCACACTGCTTGCCTCCTCTCTGCAATGGTGGCTTCATCTTCCGTATCTGATGCTCGGAGTGTTTTTTCAAACTCCTCCGCACTCTCAAGTGCTGACAACCGATGCTTCTCTTCAAGGTTGGAGAGCACATTGCCAAGGGGCATGTACTCAGGGTCTCTGGACCCCTTGGGAGGCTGCACAGCAGATAAATTTCCTGGAGCTGCGGGCGATACGCTTAGCTCTGAGGGCCTTCCCCCATCTCACGTCTCACCAGTCTGTACTGGTCCAGACGGACAATCAAGTTGCCATGTTTTACGTGAACAAGCAAGGAGGCACAGGCTCCTTCCTTCTATGTCAGGAAGCACAACGGCTGTGCTCCTAGGCTGTCAATCACAGAATCCTTCTCAAGGCAGTCTACCTCCCAAGTCAAGAGAATTACCTGGCGGACAGACTGAGCAGGATCCTGCAACCACACGAATGGAGATTGAATCCATTGGTGGTTCAGCAGATCTTTCTGAGGTGGGGCCTCCCCACCATGGATCTTTTCGCCAGTCCTCTGAACCGGCATACCTGTATATCCCTGTTCATCCTGAGCATCAACACTTTCTGCATTTTGTGGTCCCGCAGGAGCATTTTCAGTTCCAAGTGCTGCCTTTTGGTCTGTTTACCTCAGGTGTTTACCAAAGTGATGGTACTGGTTGCAGCAGCTCTGCGGACACAGGCATTATGGTCCATCCATAATTGGATGATTGTTGAGTCCGGGCAAAGTCATTTCAGGAGAGCTGGGATGTGACGGCCTGCGTGATACGTCAGCCTCAGAACTTGGTCTGGGTTGTGAACTTTGCAAAGAGCAATCTGAACCTATCCCAGTGGCACCCAGTGGGGGCTGGTATGTTTGCCAGAAGGCAAAATAGTGAAGTTGCAGTCCCAGGCTCAAGATCTGTGGAAAATCCCTCGTCCAAGTGCGTGGGATAATCTGCAGTCCCTTAGGTCCATGGCAGCCTTGTTAAAAACATAAGAACATAAGATATGCCATACTGGGTCAGACCAAGGTCCATCAAGCCCAGTATCCTGTTTCCAACAGTGGCCAATCTAGGTCATACGTACCTAGCAGTATCCCCAAAAGACACAGGTTCCACAATGCTTGTATTGGGTCAAGCATTGATATCCTGGGTCCCTTTTTAATAATGGTTTATGGACCTTAGTGCTTGGAATCGCCTGCATATCAGGCCTCTACAAACAACTTTCCTGGTGCATTGGTCCCCACAGTCGCAGTCCCTTTGGGGAGAGACCTGGGCAAACTTGGCTTGGTGGCTGGACTTGGAAAGACTGGCTGTGTGGATGCCTTCAAGACCCTGGACTGGGTGGTGGTGACCTCTGATGCTAGCTTGTTCAGCTGGGGGGCTCATTACCTCTCGCAGGTGGGTCCATCAATCATTTGGAGACATGTGCTGTACATCTGGCCCTGGTATTTTTTCTTCCCCTCATTCGCGGGCAGGTGATGAGGGTTTTGTCGGACAGTGTGATGACAGTAGCTTACGTCATTCGTCAGGGTGGCATGTGGAGTTCGCTGGTGGCAGCGGAGTGACGCCGCTCTTTCTCTGGGCAGAGGTGCATCTGGTGGCTTTGTCGTTGGTTCATGTAGTCAGCACAGAGAATGTCCATATGGGCTATCTGAGTCGTCATACGTTGGACCCAGGGGAGTAGTGTCTGTCAGGGTCAGCCTTTCAACTGATTGTGGAGCTTTGGGTCTCCTCACAATGGATTTGATGGCAACTCTGGTGAACACCTAGGCGAGTTGATTCTTCAGCCACTGCAGAGAACACATAGCGGAAGGGCTTAGTGCCTTAGTGCCCTGGTTCAGGCTTGGCCCAGAGGCGGGCTTCTGTATATTTTTCTCCACTGGCCTCTCATAGGTTGGGTTCTTCAGCAAATCGAGTTTCACGGGGGGCTGCTGGTGTTGGTATCCCTGGTTTGGCCCAGGCATCCTTGGTATGTGGATCTGGTGTGCTTGCTGGTGCTCGATTCCCTCCCTCTTCCTCGGGAGGCTGACCAGTTGGCTCAGGGACCAGTGTGAATGCCAAACATAGATCAATCCTCGCTTATGGTTTGGCTCTTGAAAGGGCGTGGTTGAGGGGTAAGGGCTATTTGGCCCAGGTGATTGATATTTTGTTGCGGGTCCGGAGACGGTCCACTTCATTGGTCTGTATATGGGTTTGGTGTATTTTTTGAGGCCTGGTGTGGAGAGTACGAGGTTCGCCCCATTGCAACCTCTCTCCCAGAGATTTTGGCTTTCTTACAGGCGTGCTTGTGCAGGGGCTTGGCCTTCAGTTCTCAAAAAGTACAGGTTACAGCCATGGCTTGCTTTTGTGGTCTGGTGCACGTTCAGTCTGTAGCCTCTCATGGGGACGTTGTTTGGTTTCTTCGGGGTGCTAAACATCTTCATCTGCCTTGTCACCCTGTGGTTCCACCCTGGGATCTGAACTTGGTTCTCTTAGCTCTTGCGTTTCCTCCGTTTGAGCCCTTTTGGAGAGTTTCCTTAAAGGACCTGACATTGAAGGTGGTGTTTCTGGTCACAATCTGTATAGTGCGCCATATTTCGGAATTGCAAGCTCTGTTGTGCCAAGAGCCTTATCTGATGTTTCTAGGAAAAGAATAGTTCTTTGTCCGGCGCCTTCCTTTCTCCTGAAGGGTGGTGTCTCTCTTTCATTTGAATCAAGTGGTGACATTACCAGCCTTTGCCACTTCGCAGGATTCAGCTGAATCCCGGATTCTTCATTTACTGGATGTGCTTAGGTCACTCAGGTGCTACTTGAAGGTTATGGAAATATTTTGGAAATTAGAGCAGCTCTTTATTTTGTTTGGTGGCCCCAGGAAGGATGAGGCGGCCTCTAAGGTGTCTATTTCTCGCTGGATCAAGGAGGCCATTGCATTGACTTAATTGTTGAATCGGCAAGCAGTTCTGGTGGGCCTATGGGCTCGCACTTCTAGGGCTCAGCTTTGTCATGGGTGAAAGTCAGTCTAGTTCTGCATCAAGATATTTGCAAGGCGGTGACTTGGGCTTCCCTGCATTCGTTTGCGCTTCATTATAGGCTGGATGTACAGTCCCGTCAAAATGCAAATTTTTGGAATACTGTTGCTGCAGGCCGGCGTTTTGGTACCCATCTAGCATTAGTACTGCTCTGTAATGTCCCATGCATCTGGACTGGACTGGAGAGATGATTAGGAAAGTGAAATTAGACCGTACCTACTAATTTTCTTTCCTGGAGTCCCTCCAGTCCAGTCCAGGACCCACCTGAGACCTGTCTTGGCATCTTTTGCTGCCTCGCACCTGTTCTTGCAGAGAGCGTTTATTGGAACAGACGAGTTTGGGATGGTTGGCTTTGGTTAGTAGTTGCCAGAGGTTCAGTTGTTTGCTGGGGCACCACTGACCTTTCTTCTGCCGTCTCCCTGCCCAGTCCTCAGGAGGAGGGGGTTTTGCAGTTAGAAAACAAAATTTGGGCACCTGTGTTGCGAGTGCAGGCTTACGATTCAGAGTTTGACTGAGGTGCCGATGGAGCTATGGGGCTCTGGGGGAGCTCCATTCTGCTGCTTGGTGAGTTTCATACTGGCTTGGTATAAGGGCACATGCTTCTTAAGGAGGTATGTTTCAGCTCAGTGTTTCTCAGTCTCCATCTGCAGGTGGATGAACATAATGCCTCTCGTCTGGAGTGGACTGGGGGGACTCCAGGAAAGAAAATGAGCAGGTAAGGTCTAATTTCACCTTTCCTCCTTTCATTCGTCAGATGCAGCACACAATTTAGCAGCTGAATTTAATCATGCTGATGCAGAGCGCTGATAAACCAAATCCATTTAATTTTCTATTGCTTGTGATTTGGAGGTGAGGAGGCGGAAGCAGAGATACAGTGCGAGAAAGGAAAGTCAGAATAATTTAGTGAGGAACAGTTGGATTTAAAATGTCTAAATTATTAATACTATTTCTATGGGAAACGTTAATACAAAATAAACACATCAGTCACTGGAAAAGCCAGCAGACTCGGAAGAACTGTATCTTGTGGCACAGAGCACGTGCAACTGTGGGGCTCATATGCTGAGGTTATAATGGCAAACCTAAAACATCTTTTGGGTTTCTAGCCCTAATGAGCAGAGGGGTCCTATGGGTCTAGCTATGCATCAGGATGGGAGTCAAAGCTAGAACCATGTGCTAGCTGCAACAGATTTGATCATGCAATGGAAGGGATAGAGTTTATAATGTACTTAGAGCTGTGTTCGATTCCCAAGGCCCAGTCATAGTTGGAGGAGTGGGGATTGTAACACTTCCAAATGGGCAAGAGACAAGACTGAATTCTCCCATGTTAATGTCCAAAGGTTAGGGCATTATCAGTATAAGCGCTTTACAGAGCCACATTCTGTTGTTTTTATGGCTTTCAGAACAGTACTGGACACAAACTGAATTATTTTTTTGACTGAATTTTCTGGTCCGTTACCCAACTCCTGGGATCCAGAACTTGTTGTGGGCAGCAGTTGAAAAAAGATTAGAGACATCAACAAAATCTAAGACCTAGACCTGAAAAGCTGTGGATGGCAGAAGAATCCAGAATTGGGCAGGGCGAGGGGTGGAGAAACCAGGTGACTTGAAGTACTTGGGTAATCCTGAGATGAAGGGACTTTCAAGAGCTGCACAGTGGATCAGTGTTGGTGATGGCAATCAATCTCTAAGGGCTTTCGTGCTGTTCCTAGCCAGTAGGTTTTGCTTGCAGCCCAGTCATTGGTCACCAGTGCATTAATTTCTCAGCGGTATATTTTTAAGTTTTGCTCCTCAATGCGGAAACTATTTTTCATAGGTTACTCTTATTAGTTCCTTAATTAAGGAGGTAGCAGACTTTTGCAGAAATTATAACACATGAGAACATGGGATGTCTGTAATCAGGATGGTTTGGGTGCTGCTTAACATTCCTAATACAGGAGATTATAGGGTCCCTGTGCAGAGTCTGGAGTAGAGCAACTATCTGTTAGCCTGGGGCAGGTTTTAGTGTTCCAAGCAGCCTGTGTAATGGTCTTAATTATGTCCAGCAAGTTAGCCGCTTCCTCTTCCCTTTCTGACCACCCGTCATGGGCCCATTTTGGTATCCCAGAGAAGCTACCGAAGAGGTACACACTGGGGTAGATTTCTTCACAGATGGAGGAACCAGGAATCAGCAGCATTCCTCCAGGTCCCTCTGCCTTTCCCTTCCTCTGTTCAAGTTGCTAATGATTCTCCTAAATCTCTTCCCTTTTATATGGGTAGCCTATCCTGTGTATGTGTGCTTCCCCCGCAGCGGTGCTATTCTTAGGCACTTTCATGAACAGGAAGTTGTGTTTCCCTGGTGTCCAGGAACCTCAACCAACAGGCAAAATTAGCAAAGCTAGCTCTTTTATTAAAAAAAAACCCCTGCATTCCGTGTTGAGAGATTGCGTGAGTGCTGCTACTGATGTTTAGGCTGAATGGCTAAAACCCAGTAATGCAGGCCTGGCTTATTGGCTTTAGTGCCTCACTAGCTGTCCTTGTATCTGTGGAAGTTGGGCTGATCCTTCAGAAGGTGGGCAGCCTGAAACCTTTGAAATAAAGGATGCCAACTTTCTTTTTTAAGTTTATCTCCATTTTGACTCCTTTTTTTATACCCTGTTAGTATATCTGGGTGGCTTGCTCTTTTTTTTCTTTTTAGCCAAAGACTGGAGGGGATGTATCCTCTGTCACTCGAGTGTCAGCAGATGGCCGTTTTTCTCAACAGTATCTGGGTAGTGTGGATAAGCATTGCTGTTTTTTTTCTACTCCTCTTTGGATGAAAAAATGCTTTATAAATTTACAGTAATAGTTAATATGTTTATTTATTTTTATTTATTTACATTTCTTATATACCACACTATTTGCGATCAGCGCGGTTTACATAAAACAAACAGTATCCGACAATAAACAAGAGTCTGGTCATTACAATGAACAGGAGCAGTAAACTTGGATAACAGGGGAAACTATCTACATGTGTGGAACATTGAAATAGGTAACTGTATATATGTGAGATGGAGTTATTGTGTGTTGCTCATACATGGTGGCTGGGGTTCGGGGGAGGCTGTGAGGTATTTAATGAAGAGGAAGTGTTTTAAGGCCTTCCTGAACTGGCTCAAGTTGGGGATAGCTCTGATGTGTGGTGGTAGAGAGTTCCAGAGGCTTGGGGCACTCAGACTGAAGGCTCTAATTGAAGTTGATATGGCGCATCTTGTCATAGCTTTTGGTATTGCTAGCATGTTGGCTGCAGCGGTTCTTCTTATCCTGTTGGGTGTGGGTGGTTGTATGAGGTCACATATTGAAGAGGCGGATAACCCGTTGATGGCTTTGAATGTCATCACTAAGGTCTTGAAGCTAATCCTGGCTTGGATGGGGAGCCAGTGCAGCTGTATCAGGAGGGGTGTGATGTGCTCTCTCCTTGGTGCTCCAAAGAGGATTTGCGCAGCGCAGTTCATGGCGAGTTGTAAGGGATGTAAGGTTGCCTGAGGGAGTCCTTGTAGGATGGCGTTTGCATAATCAAAATGAGGGATGATGAGGGCTTGGTAGATGGTACGGAAGTCGCTCAGCTCGAGTAGAGGGCGTATGTGTCTGAGGGATCTGATCTTGAAGTAGATCGCTCTTACTGTTTTTGCTATGTGCTGCTTCATGTTGAGGTTCTGATCCAATGTGACTCCGAGATACCGTATGGCTGATTTTACTTGCAGCTTGGCGTTGTCTACTTCCAAGTGGTTAGGTGGAGTAAATTCCGGATTTCTAGAGATGAACAGGACCTCTGTTTTCTTATGTTGGATGCGCAGATATGTGTGAGGTTTTATTTTTTGGGTTTTTTTTTTAGATAATTTCTTCCAACATAAATACACATGTACATACAAACTTCAGAAAAGGACACCTTGTTTCCTACTAGAAGCCTAAAGGAGTGTTTTAAAGCAGGTAAAAAAAAAATTGAACTCCAACCTTAATCCAGTGGAAATGGAATAGGGAAGTTTCTCTACAGTTTAGTAGGGAGTCTTGTGGTTAGAGCAGTGGGTGAGAACCAGGGTTCAAATCCCACTTCACTTCCACCGACACTTCCTTGGGCTCTTAGGCAAGCCACTTTTGTCTCCTGTTGCCATAGGTACCCACTTAGATTGTAAGCTGTTTGAGATAGGTGCCATTAAGTCAAAGTCATTCATGGTGATCCTTTGGATAGTTGTCCTAAACTGTTCGGTCTTTAGTCAGACGGCTAATTGTTGAAAGAGTGTCATCCATAGCTGGCCTTCCTCTTTTTGTTTTTGAAACTCTATTTATTAATTCACAGCATACACTTATACAACTCAAGTCAAATATATACATAGAACCCCTGACAGGTTTGTCTCTGATCCACCGTCACGGGGTTCAAACAAACATGGCTAACCGTGATGGCATTTATTGACAAATACACCAAGTCATTTTAAGTTTCATTAAACCCCTCACCTCCCCCCTCCCAACCCCCCCCCACCCCCCCTCCTTGATGTAGCCTCTGCCCCTTCAGTTTACACTCCTTAGGAACACATAGATATGGAATACCCATTGACAACACTCACCTTGCCCCTCCATCTGAGCACCTGCTCCCTAGCTGTCGATCTGCAACATGGCACTATGAGCCTGCGGTCCTAGGCACTGGATATATGGTTCCCAAATCAGTAAAAAGGAGGCCCATCGTTTAACACTCCCTCGGGCTCTTCTCCGCTCCAACAGCATTAACTGGTGGAAACTATTGCGCCACTCCCAAAAAGTAGGAGCCACCGGCTCTCTCCACTTTTGTAATAATGGACCCTTACCCACCAGACATGACTTTCACACCAAAATCCTCTCCCACCTTCCCTTCGGGTGAAGCGGTCGGAGCTGGTCCAACACCACTAGAGACCCCGTCCATCGAATCTGTTGGCCAATTAGGCTACTCATATAGTTAGTTACCTACCGCAGCCAATAACCACGAACTTTCAAGCACCTCCACCACATGTGCCCCAAATCCGCCAGAGAGCAAGAACACTTCGGGCAACCTCCATCTAACGTAAGGTGGCTACGCATTGCTGGTCATGGGGAGAAGTGTGCTCAAATCAGACATTTGAACTGTATCTTGCACCATCTAGCCCCGTCCACGAGCCCTGGAATCCGACTTAATGCTCTCCCGATCGACCTTGAGATCATCTCCAGATTCAGCTCCCTCGCCCATAGTGCCTCCTCAGTCGAATAATCTGGCGGGGCATCATATTTATTCATATATTTATTTACATTCTCTTATATACCACACTATTCTGCATCAGTGCAGTTTACATTGAACAAACTGAAATTACATTGAACAGGGCATTTTAAGTTGGAGATAACTATTTTACAGGGAACATGGGCTATGGAGGGTTAAGTGGCTTGCCCAAGACCACAAGGAGCACCTGTGGAACTAGAAACCCCAGTCCTTTCAGCCCAAGGTTGCTGTCCTCTAGTGGGACTTGAACCCCTGACCTTCTGGCCTGAAGTACCTTGCCCCAACCACTAGGCCACTCCTCCACTCCATATGCCCCCAACCTTCTCTTGAAATCTGCAATCTTAGGCGGGCAATCATCCCCCAAAGCAAAAAATGCCAAAATCTTCTCCAAGCGCTCCAGTTCCAAAGCCGCCCTCGGCAGCAAAGCCACATAGTGAGAAATCTGAGCATATGCAAAAAAATGTCTAGAAGGTAGCTCATACTCCCTGCAGAGTTCGCCAAAAGACTTACACACCCCCTCGTGGTCCACCACATGGCACACACTCCGAATGCCCACCTTCCCCCATTGCCAAAAAATAGCTGTGTCTATTCCAGGGGAGAACCGAGCATTTCCCCGTAAGGGCAGCCATCGTGACACCTCCGGGCTGCTGCACCAATTTTTTTATAGCCTCTGCCATGTACACCGCGCCAGCATCACCAACACACTACTAGTCGCTCGACGTGGCACCGTTGAACTGTTCAAATGCAACACCGCCGTCAAACTGTGGGGAGCCACCAATGCCGCCTCTATCTCCGTAGGAGTATACACATCTGTATTACCCAACCAATCCCCAATGTGTCGGGCCTGGCAAGCCAGCACATACGCTCCCAAATCCGGCACTCCTATCCCCCTTGCTTCCAACCTCCCCACAGCCGGTTCATCGGGATACGCCCCCCTCGCCCCTTTCCACAAAAAGCCCCAAATCTACTGCTCTATACAAATTACGTCCTTCCATGGCATCCACACCAGGAGAGTCTGCAACCAATAGAGAACTCGTGGTAAAATCACCATCCCAGCGCTGCCGCTCTTCCCAACAAAAACAATGGCAGAGGAGTCCAAGCCTGCAATTGTGCCCGAGTCTTAAGAAGTACCTTTTCAAAGTTCTTTTTATACAGATCTTTCGGGTCTCTCGTCAGAAGGATACCCAGATACACGAATGAGTCATGCACCCATCTCAGCGGAAAAGTCCCTCCCCAACTCTCTCGAAGCGTACCAGCTACATCCAAGGCCTCTGACTTCTCCATATTGATACGTAGTCGTGCAAACCTTCCAAATATTGCAAATTCCTCCAGCAAGCACGGCAGCGACCGCTGCGGGAGCATCAAATGCACCAACATATCATCCGCGAAAGCAGCCATCTTGAACCCTTGTCGCCCCATACATATTCCCTGAATGTCCTTGGATGCCTCTATCCTCCACACCAAAGGGTCCAGGGATAGTACAAACAACAATGGAGATAGCGGTCATCCCTGCCGTGTACCTCCTTTCTAAGCAAAATTTCTCAAATAACACTCCATTGCACAGCACTCCTGCAGTTGGCTGTGTGTAAAGCAAGTACACCTTGTTACAAAATGACCCTCCTATCCCATAGCATGGTAAAAGCAAGTTCAAGTACTCCCATTTCACTTGGTCAAATGCCTTCTCGTCATCAAAGCTAATCAAAAGGGACTGCTGCTCGGTATCCCGCTCCCACTCCAATGATGCCAAAACTTTCCGAAGGTTCCGCACCGCATATCTGCCTTTGACAAACCCCACTTGCGAGCCATGAACCAGCTCCCCCATGAATTGGGCCAAGCGATCTGCCAATATCTTAGCCAGTATTTTCAAATCAAAGTTTAGCAGAGAGATGGGCTGATATGATGCAGCCTGCGTGTGATCTTTCCGTGCTTTAGGTATCAGTGTAATGTACGCATGATTAGCCCCCCATGCAAAACCTCCCTGCTCAACTCGTTTATGGTACATCGCCACCAGTGATGGAGGTATCAGGTCTCCCAGCAGCTTATAGAATTCTGCCCCAAAACCGTCAGGGCCTGGCGCCCGATAACAATCAGCCTTCTGGATAACCCGGTGGACTTCCTCCACCGCTATCGGTGCATCCAGCTGTGCCCTCTGATCGTCCGTCAACCTAGGCAGTTGCACATTTTGCAGGTACTGTCGCATGGAGCCCACCAACCCCTCCCTCTTCGAGTATAGTTTTTGATAAAAAGATCGGAACACCTGGGCAATAGCTCGACTTTCTTTATGCAATCTCCCCTGCTCATCTCGCAGGGCCGCCACTGCACGAGAGCCTCGACTACCCTGGAGGCAGCGTGCCAAAAGCCTCCCAGGCTTATCTCCAAAGCGGTAAAACTGATATCGATAATACACCAAAGATTTTTTGGCCCTCCCGTGCAATACCTCATTCAGGGCTGCTTGGGTATCTCACAGTTTTCGTTTGTTGACCGCACGTGGATTAAGTCCACATTGCCGCCTATCCTTCACCACCTGTTTTTCAAGGCAGACTATCTGCTCCGTCAGTACTTTCCGCCTTCGTGCGACATACCCAATGATATCCCCCCTGCAGAACCACCTTTGCAGTCTCCCAAAACAATTCTGGACTCTCCCGATGACATTCATTGTGAGAAACAAACTCTGTCCAGCACTTCTTAAGATATGCATGGAACTCAGCATCCTTGTACAATTCCATCAGGAACCTCCATAGTCTGGTGTGCATTGCGGTCACGGTCCATTCAAGGTCTACCCAGATCAGGGCATGATCCAAGATCTCTGTAGGGCTGATTTGGGCATCCTCCACTCAGGCAAAAACTCTCTCAGACACCAAAATATAATCAATCCGCGCACTCGAACCGTGCGCCTGCGATTGGTGAGTAAAATCCCTATCTATCGGGTGTAAAAGTCACCAAGGATCCACCACCCCCAGCCGTTACCACAAGGCCTGTAGGGCTCTCATCGTCTGTGCCCGCGCTGCTTCCCCTCCCCCTCTGGTCATATCCAACTCAGTATCCAGTAACTCATTCAACTCACCACTCAAGTTCAGGGGCACCTCGGGCAGCTGCTCCACACGAGAAGCTAAGCGGGCATAAAGCGCCCGATCCAGCACATTAGGACTATAGAGGCTCACCAGTACTATGGGCTGCCCCTCCAGAGTCCCATACAAAAGCACATACAGGCCTTCGGGTTCCACGTAGTCTTGCTCCCGAACAAACCTAATCCTTTTATGCATTAAAATGACCACTCCACCTTTTTTCCCTTTTGCCGGGGCCCCCCCATACCTGCCCCACCCAGTCCCTCTTCAATTTAAGGTGCTCATCAGAAGTCTGGTGAGTTTCCTGCAGCATGGCAATATCACATTTTTGTTGGGCCAGGTCTCGCAATACTTTATCTCTTGATAGGGGTCCCTATCCCACATACATTCCATGAAATGAACTTCAGGGTATCAGTTCCCAAAAAGTTCCAATTCCTCCGGCTATCTAGTTTAACATGAGAAGGACCTCCCCAGCCTGAGGCCCTCCCAAAAACTCACCCAGGTGTTGTAGTCCTATGTCCAAATTATCTCTGAAGCTACTCACTATCCATCCCCATGCCCAACCCCCCCACCCAGTCCTACTATTTCCCCACCTGCCTGTTCCCATGACTAGGCTTCCTCCCCCCTCCTCCCCCCACCCCCATCTCTGCACCCTACCCCAACTCCCTCTCCCCCTCCCTCTCCCCCTGATCTCGCTTCTCCTCCCCCTCTCCCTCCGTTAGTCACTCTAATGTGTTTAGGCCCCCCTCCCCCACCCGCACTCTGCTATCCCCAAGTCCCAATCCTTTCCCCCTAGATCCCCAGAAGCTCTCCCAGTGGGGCTATCCCGACGTGACAATAACTGACCACAACCCCCGTGGGACCAGCACAGAGAACCCTAACCTCCCGCTCCCCCGCTTAAACACTTCTAACTGCTCCTGTGGGAGAAACCTACTCCCCCAGCCCCTCCCTCCCCCATCTTCACATTTATGGCAATCACAAAAATACAGAAAACACACTCACCCCAGCTGGTAATGTGAAATATCCCCACATCCCGATTCCCCGTGTCAGCCCTACCCCCCGGACAACCCATAGCCCCACACATACAAAGATAAAACTATAGCCTTCACCTCCCTCCTCCCACTAAGCTGCAAGGGAAAACTGAATCCCCCTCACCCCCCTTCACACCTTCCAACCCGGGTACCCACAAGTCCCAAGTTCAATTTTCACTGCCTGGGTCACTCTCACCAGGCCTCTGGTCTCCTCCAAAAAGCTGCCACAGCCAGAACATAAGAACATAAGATATGCCATACTGGGTCAGACCAAGGTCCATCAAGCCCAGTATCCTGTTTCCAACAGTGGCCAATCTAGGTCATACGTACCTAGCAATCTCCAGGAACAAGCAGGAATGAGTCTTCACATATGGGTATCGTCGGTACCGACGGAGCCTGCGCGGGAACACTCCCCAGCGTCCAGTAAGAAAGCTTTTGGGAGCATCCCACAGCACCTGCGCGCTGCCTTTCCGCCTTTCCTAACCGCCTCTCTCCAGTTCTTTTCCGCGGAGCCAGCAGGTTGTGTTCCTGTCACCACAGAAGAAGTTCTTTATTTTTTTCTTTATTTTTCTGTGTCGCGTCTGCCTTCGACGTCAGACCGGTACCGCCGGTCTTTTCTTTTCTTTCTTCTTATTCTTCTTCTTCATCAAAAAAACCCCCAAACCTTTTATTCTTTCAGCTGTGCATTTTTAGTTTGGGCCTTAGGCCTAAATATTTTCTCCTTATGGAGAAGCCCTCTTCCGGGTTCAAAAAGTGCACAAAATGTGGCGGTACTATTTCTGTCACCGACACCCATGATTGGTGTCTGAAATGTTTGGGTCCTGACCATTCCATCACAGATTGTGTGTCCTGCACCATGATGTCTAAAAGGGGTCGGCAGAACCGAGCAGCCAAAGCTCAGTACCCTGTTTCCCTCTGATGCAGCCTCGGTGGCATCGACGTCTTCCAGGGCTTCTTCCTCCCATGGATCTCAGGTAACCAAACATAAATCTAGCCGGTGCTCGAAGAGCAAATCTCCCTCTAAGCATCGAGATGCCTCTGGGCTTGTCCTCGAGGATTCCGCTCCGGCAAAATTACCCCGGCGGGAAGTTCCGGCTTCCAAAGCATTATCTATGGGGTCACAGGTTGACATCGATGGCTCGGCCTCGACCGATCACCTGTTGCCGTGTTCTGGGGTACCGGTGGCCCCCACTGGTACCAACATCCAGACTCTGGTGGCGTCGATGGATCAGAAAATTCTGTCCATGCAGCGCACCCTTACGGCGTTTATGCAGGCTTCGACGCCTTCGGCACCTCAACAATCCCCTTTGCCTGTACCGACTCCGGCATCGGCACCGTTCCTGGTGCCGGTACCGATTGCATCGACATCGGCTTCGGTGTCGGCTGCAACGGTACCCTGTCCTATGATGCCCATCGCTACAGAACCGGTACCGCTTACTCCCGATGTCGATCCCACTCGGTACGCGTATCGGGCTTTACAGGAGCATCCAGACAGGCGATACTTCGATTCCTCCGAAGACTATGATGAGTCGGAGGCTTCTGTCGATGCACCGGTGCTTCTTCCTCAGGAGTCTGATTCTCCAAAATGAAGAATGTCTCCTCCAGAGGACTTGTCTTTTCAAGACTTCATTAGGGAAGTGGCTAGAAGCCTCTCCATCTCAGTGGCCTCTGAGTCAGAGCCTAGAGCCAAGCAATTAGATATTTTGCAATATCCTAAGGCTCCTAAGGAAGCAGCTACCCTACCTATTCATGAGATCCTCTATGATCTCATGTTGGGCATGTGGGAGACTCCTCTCACCACCTCTCCTCATTCTCGCAGGTTAGACACCATGTACCGTGTCCCTCCCTGTCCTGGTTTTCATAAGACTCAGCTTCCTCACCACTCTATTGTGGTTGAGTCTGCTATGAAGAAATAAAGAGTGCAAAGAGACACTCATCTAACCCTCCAGGACGTGAATGTAGGACTCTAGATGCTTTTGGCCGAAGGATTTTCCAGGCCAATATGCTTGCTGCCAGAATCAACTCCTATAGTCTCTATATGGGGATGTTTCTAAAAGAAGTCACAGATCATCTGCAGACTTTAGCTCCTTTTATTTCAGAAGATAAAAGGCAGGAATTTCTCACTTGGCTCAAACATGCTCAAGATGTTTCCAAATTCTCCAACCGTGCAGCCTTTGACTCTTTTGAGTGTGTAAGCAGAGCCATGGCTATTGCCATAGGTGCACACAGAATTGCTTGGTTACAAGCCTCTGATTTGGAACTCTGGGTCCAAGACGACTTGGGAAACCTTCCTTGTACAGGTGAAAACCTGTTTGGCAGGGATTGGCAAGCAAAGGCCACTCAGATGGATGCTGAGAACTCTGCTTTGGATCGACTTTCAAAGTCTACCTCTGCCCCTGTTAAGAAAAGATTGTTCAAAAAGACATATTTTTCTAAAAAGGGAAGATATTATCCTGCTCATGGGCAGACATCTTCTGCAGGTCGTTTTGCTGCAAAGCGTCAGCAACCACCTAAACAGGCCAAGTCCAAGGCTGCCAGGCCTACCACAGCCCAGCAGCCTCAACCTCCTCAGGGCCTTTGACTTGCAGCTAGAGAACTTAGCCTTTCTAGCTCTGGGAAACCCAGAGCCCCTCACCATTCCAGGAAGGTTGACTTATTTTGCTCCCAGATGGGAGCAAATCACAGCAGAGCAATGGACCCTCTCCATTATAAAGGAAGGATACAAGCTTCACTTCTTAAACCTTCCTCCTCACACTATGGTGAAACAGTTCAATTCTCCAACATCTCTCCTCAACCTTCTAGGTCAGGAGATTGCTACCCTTCTTGCCCAAGGGGCAATAGAAGAAGTACCTCTTTTTCAACAGGGCTCAGGGTTCTACTCCCCTTATTTTCTTATCCCAAAGAAAACAGGGGGCTACAGACCCATATTAGATCTCAGAGAATTGAACAAGTTTCTATTCAAGGAGAAATTCAAAATGATTTCTCTGGGGGCTCTGCTTCCATACCTTCAGAGTCAGGACTGGCTTTGTTCTCTAGATCTCAAGGATGCGTACACTCATGTCCTCATCCATCCAACACACAGAAGGTTCCTTCGGTTCCTTTTTCAAGGAAAGCACTACCAATACAGGGTGCTTCCTTTCGGTCTGGCCTCTGCATCAAGGGTGTTCACGAAATGCATGGCAGTAGTAGCTGCATTTCTCCGCACTCTAGGAATATTCGTATTCCCATATCTGGACGACTGGCTCATTCGAGCCCCATCCCAGTCAGAGGCCCAGACTTGTCTAACCTGCACAATGCGTATCCTTCAGTATTTGGGACTAGTAATAAACATCCCAAAATCCAATCTCACCCTTTACTCAGTCTCTGGAATTCATAGGGACCTTCCTGGATACCACAACTGCAAGGGCCTATCTTCCTCAGGCCCGTTGCCTACGTCTGGTGCAGTTAGCCTCCCAGATTCAGTTAAAGTCCCAATTAACTGCTCGAGAGATGTTACAACTATTAGGCCACATGGCATCCACCGTGCATGTGGTTCCATATGCTCGCCTTCACATGAGGGCAGCTCAATGGACTCTGTCCACCCAATGGACTCAGGCATCAGGTTGCCTGTCAGACAAAATAGCAAACTCCAGTCTATTTTGGTCTCTCCAGTGGTGGAAGTCCTCTCAAAACCTGTTGCTGGGGTCCCCTTTTCAGCAACCGCTACCCCAAGCAACTCTCACAACAGATGCTTCTCCAAAGGGTTGGGGAGCTCATCTGCAAGATCTCTCCACCCAGGGCATCTGGTCTCCACAGGAGACTTCTCTGCATATCAGTCTATTGGAACTCAGAGCAATATTCTTAGCTCTCAAGAGTGTTCCATTCCCTGCTCAGCTACAGGACAGTCCTCATCCATATGGACAATCAAGTAGCCATGTTCTATGTAAACAAGCAGGGAGGGACTGGCTCTCTGTTGCTTTGCAACGAAGCTTTGCGACTGTGGGCCTTCACCAGAGAGCATCACATCCATCTTCTGGCAGTATATCTGCCAGGTATTCAAACTCTTGGGTGGACAGACTCAGTCGAGTTCTGCTCCCACACGAGTGGTCCCTCCACATGGACCAGGTAGCCAGGATTTTTTGAATTTGGGGAATCCCAGACATAGACCTCTTTGCAAGTCCGTGGAATGCCAAACCTCCCTGGTTCTGTTCCAGAATTCCGTGTCAGGGAGTTCAGGCCAAGGATGCCTTCCTCCTTCACTGGGGTCAAGACTTCCTTTATGCCTTTCCACCAATTCCCCTAATTCCCAAAACACTATTCAAGCTTCAGAGAGATCGAGGGACCATGATCCTCATAGCACCACATTGGCCACGCCAAGTGTGGTACCCTCTACTTCTGCATCCATCTCAAGCTCCTTCCCTGGACTTAGGCTCTGCACCAGACCTTCCGTCCCAGGAAGAGGGAACATTGTGGCACCCAAACCCCCAGTCGCTCCATTTCAGGGCTTGGTTGCTGAGGGCCTAGACCTTCAAGATTTTCATCTCTCTCAACAAGTCAGAGATGTTATTCATGCCTCTAGGAAGCCTTCTACTAGACGTTCCTATGCTTTCAAATGGAAAAGATTCACCATTTGATGTTCAGAGAAGGGTCTAAACCCTCTTGCAATACCTTTGAATTCTCTACTAGAGTATCTCCTGCATCTATCCCATGCAGGCCTGAAAACGAATTCAGTAAGAGTCCATTTGAGTGCTATTGCAGCGTCCCTCAAGCCTCTCAATGGACAACCTATTTCCTCTCACCCTCTTATAGCAAGATTCATGAGAGGCCTTCTTTTAACTAAACCTCCCATTAGACCACCTCCAGTGGCATGGGACCTAAACCTGGTTCTTGGCCAGCTTATGAAGCCACCCTTTGAACCTTTAGCCACCACCTCCTTGAAATTTCTTTCTTGGAAAGTTGTTTTTCTCATTGCAGTCACCTCAGCACGCCGCATCAGTGAGTTGCAAGCTTTGGTGGCTAATCCACCTTATACAAGGTTCCATCATGATAAGGTAGTCCTCAGGACCAATCCACATTTTATGCCTAAAGTGCTCTCACCATTTCATCTGAACCAGGAGGTATATTTACCTGTCTTTTTTCCAGGACCTCATGCATCAAATGCAGAGAGGAATCTTCATACCTTGGATTGTAAGAGAGCTCTCGCTTAATACTTACAAAGAACACAGCAACATAGAAAGTCTTCTCAACTCTTTGTTGCTTTTGATCCTTCTCATTTAGGACTTCCAGTCTCTAAGAGAACACTGTCCAACTGGATTGCTCAGTGTACTTCTTTCGCCTACCAGAGTAAGAACATTTTTCTGGAGGGCCATGTCACAGCTCACAATGTGAGAGCCATGGCAGCCTCAAGGGCTCATCTAAACTCTGTGTCCATCGACCAAATCTGTCGAGCGGCCACCTGGGCCTCGGTTCATACCTTCACAGCCCATTACTGTTTGGACAAGGATTCCCGCCGGGATGCCTCGTTTTGTCAGGCTATCCTTAAACACCTGTTCCATTCCTAATCAACTCCTACCCACCTACCCTGGTTGGATGCCAGAGATCCATGGGGGGGAAGTGGAGCCCTCTGCAAGGGCACACAACCATGGGGTCTCTCCCTGGCATCTGCAGCTAGGGAGTCCCCATATGTGAAGACTCATTCCTGCTTGTTCCTGGAGATAGCACAGTTACTTACCTGTAACAGGTGATCTCTGAGAACAGCAGGAATAAGTCTTCAGATCCCACCCACCTCCCCTAGGAGTTGTATCTCTCTATCTTTCCTTTCCTCTCTCTCTCTTTGTCTCAGCTTTAAAACGCAAACTGGAGAGAGGCATTTAGGAAAGGCGGGAAGGCAGCGCGCAGGCGCTGTGGGATGCTCCCAAAAGCTTTCTTACTGGACGCTGGGGAGCGTTCCCGTGCAGGTTCCGTCGGTACCGACGATACCCATATGTGAAGACTTATTCCTGCTGTTCCCAGAGATCACCTGTTACAGGTAAGTAACTGTGCTGTTTTCCCAAAAGACACAGGTTCTGCAATGCTTGTACTGGGTCAAGCATTGATATCCTGGGTCCCTTCTTAATAATGGTTTATGGACCTTTCCTCCAGGAACTTGACCAAGCCTTTTTTTAAACCCAGCTACACTAACAGCCTTTACTACATCCTCCGGTAACAAATTCCAGAGTTTGATTACACGTTGAGTGAAAAAATATTTTCTTTAATTAGTCTTAAATAGTTTACCCTGTAGCTTCATTGCATGTCCCCTAGTCTTTCTATATTCTGATAACGTAAACAATCGATCTACGTTTACCGGTTCCACTCCGTTCATTAATTTATAGACTTTTATCATATCTCCCCTCAGCCGTCTCTTTTCCAGGTTAAAGAGCCCTAACCTTTTTAGCCTTTCTTCATAGGAGTATCCTTCCATCCCCTTTACCATTTTGGTGGTTCTTCTCTGAACCTTTTCTAATAACTCTATATCCTTTTTAAGATACGGCGATCAGAATTGCACACAATATTCAAGGTGCGGTCTCACCATGGAATGATATAGAGGCATTATAATATCTTTTGTTTTATTTTCCATTCCTTTCCTTATGATACCTAGCATTCTATTTGCTCTCTTGGCTGCTGCTGCACACTGGGCCGAGGGTTTTAACATGTTATCCACAATGACGCCTAAATCTTTTTCCTGGGTGGTGGTTCCTAATGTGGAACCTTGCATTGTGTAACCATAGTTTGGGTTGTTCTTCCCTAGGTGCATAACTTTGCACTTGTCCACATTAAATTTAATCTGCCATTTTGATGCCCAGTCTTATAATTTATCAAGATCCTCTTGCAATTTTCCACAATCCTCTTGGGTTTTAACAACTTTAAATAGTTTTGTGTCATCTGCAAATTTGATAACCTCACTCGTTATTCCACTTTCCAGGTTATTTATGAATATGTCAAAAAGCAGCGGACCCAGCACAGATCCCTGGGGTACACCTCTATTCACCTTTCTCCATTGGGAAAATTGGCCATTTAGCCTAACCCTCTGCTTTCTATCTTTTAAGCAGTTCTTGATCCACAGTAGTACACTGCCTCCTATCCCATGACTCTTTAGTTTTGCCAAAAGTCTCTGATGAGGGACCTTGTCAAAGGCTTTCTGAAAGTCCAGGTACACTATATCAAACGACTCACCTTTGTCCTCCTGTTTATTCACACTTTCAAAAAAACACAACAGATTAGTAAGACAAGATCTTCCTTGTCTAAAGCCATGTTGGCTGTCTCCCATTAGGCCATGACTTTCTACATGCTGAGTAATTTTATTCTTTATGATGGTTTCTACCATTTTTCCCGGTACTGACGTGAGGCTCACCGGTCTGTAGTTTCCCAGATCACCCGTGGAACCCTTTTTAAAAATTGGTGTTACATTGGCGATCCTCCAATCTTCAGGTATTAGAGATAATTTTAATGATCGTTCATAGATTACTAATAACAGATCTGCAATCTCATATTTCAGTTCTTTCAACACCCATCCGGCCCAGGTGATTTGCTACTCTTCAGTTTATCTAATAGTTGTAATACATCTTCTCGATGTATCGATATTTCCATCAATTCTCAGGCTCTCCTGGTCCTGCTCACAGCCTGCTGAGTCGCGCTGCCTGCGCCTCTGCCTCCGGCACCTCTGCTGTTCCCACCGTTTTCTGCACTATGTCCGCGACTTACTGAGCCGCTGCCGACGTCTCAAATGTCCGATGCCCTCCATTGTGGGTGATATGTAGTCGAGCTGGGTACTGGATTGTGAATTTTATATTTGCATCTACCAGCTGTTGGCAGATAGGCGCATAAGCTCGTCTGCGTTGGCTCAAAGCCACTGAATAGTCCTGCGCCACTCTGATTTTAGCATTCTCGTGCTCCAGTACCCCCTGCTTCCTAGCTGCACGCAGCACCGCCTCCTGCGGGAATTCCAGGAACTTGGCCAAGACCACTCTAGGCCAGCGATCCTTGGGCTGCTTTGGCCCTACTCGGTGCACTCTTTCCAACCTGATGGGCCCATAGTCCTCTCTCTCCTTCAGGAGCAACAAAATCAGCTTCTCCAGTTATGCTTGCAACTCCTTGTCCACGATCCGATCCGGAATGCCCAAAAAATGCAGGTTGTTCCGCCTGGATCAGTTCTCCGGGTCATCTATTTTTGCTGCCTGGGCCTGAAGCACCAGTTGCACGTGCTTCACCTCCTGTGTGATCCCCTCTAGGCCCTCCTCGCTCTGTACTATCCGGGATTCATTTTTTTGCATCCGATTCCCCAGCGTTCGCAGGGTTTCCTGCAAAGAATCCATCTGGCTGTGCAGGGTATTAAATTGGGCCGCTAACGCTTCAGCCACAGCCGCAGATACCTCATCTAAAAAGGATTGTGAGGTAGGCGATTTCGGCGCCGGGGGTGAGTCTGCCAGCTTGGGCTGGCCAGCCAGCTACCCGTTCCTTCTCCCTCTGATTTGCCTTTGCCGCCGCTGCCATGCTCAATTACAGCCGCCTGCACTTGCGCTGCTCTTCGGCTTCTCCGCCAGCGTCTTTGGAGAAGCGCTGTGGGCAGCAGAAACGGCTCGTTTTCTCTTTTATTTTTATGTTGACCTTCAACCGTGCCAAGCATACTGCCTTTTCTCTAGTGATCTTTCTTTTCGCATGATATATCCAAAATATGAAAGTCTAAGCCATTTGTGCTTTTATAGAAAGCTTAGATTTGATCTCCTAGTACAGACTGATTTGTTCTTTGGGCAGTCCATGATATACACAGTATTCTTCTCCAGCACTATAATTCAAAGGCATCAAATTTCTTCCTGTCTGTCTTCTTCTCTGTCCGTCTTTTACATCCATATGATAATAATGAAAATACCATGGCTTGGTTAAGTCAAATCCTGTTTGAGGTAGAGATTTATTTTACTTCAATTCTATGAGCCGCCTCAAGTATCATTTGGAAAAGTGAACTAAAAGTCCAAACTCTTTTCCCCCAATCCTGAAAAATAAAAACAAAAATAACAGCTTTGTCTCTAAGGTTGTAGACCAACATAGAATAATGATGGCAGATAAAGAACCTAGTGGTTAGAGCATAAGCCTACTACCCAGGAGATCTAGTTTTGATAACCACTGGCACTCCTTGTGACCTTGGGCAAGTCACTTTACCCTCCATTGCCTCAGAAGAAAAGGCCTGGCAATCTACTTCTGGTTATACCTTGCCAAGAAAACCCAGGGGCTGCTGGGTTGTCAGGAGTCAACATTGACGACAGCACTTAAAAAAAAACAACAACAAAAAAAACAACAACCTAAGGCCCCTCCATTCTGTTGACTTTCATGCCTTTTGCAATACTGTAGACCCCAGCTGGTCTCTGGCTTTCCCCTCACTTTGTAGCTAGGGCTTCTAATAAGATAGTTAGTCTTCTCTCTGCACCTAGGGAGTAATTTTATAAAATGTTTTTCATGCATATAGGACCTTTTATGAAATTACCACAGGGGTTAAGTGCATAAAAGTATGCACTGTGCAAGAAGATGAGTACTTCTACATGACCTGCATGTAGGAGTGTCCAGGGGTGGAGTTTGAGAGGAGCCCAGGTAGAATTATGCATTGCTTATTGAATGCATTTGCATGATCATTTATGCCTGCTACTAAGCAGGCATAAATGTCCACAGCTTCAGACTGCTGCTTGTCCTAGTATTTTATAGAGAGACACACAGATGCCTATACGCCTTTAAAATAGGCTTTAAAAAGGCCTTGACAGATTTTCCCTGGACTTAGGAGCCAAGAGCCAAGACACCCCATCCCATTATTTCCATTCTTTACCAAAGTTGAGGAGCAGGGGGCGGAGAGACTTCTCTCTTTTAGTGCCTGCTTTACTAATGCTGTTTTACCATTCTGTGTCTAAAAGAAAAAAAAACTTAGTAAATCAGGCCCTTAATGCAACATCACAGGCCACTGGTTGAAATATACATCCGGTCTTGTATTCTTATCCCATCCTCCCCTCTCTGCCGCCATTCATTCATGCTCTTATCCCATTCCTCCCCTCTCTGCCGCCATTCATTCATGCTCTTATCCCATTCCTCCCCTCTCTGCCGCCATTCATTCATGCTCTTATCCCATTCCTCCCCTCTCTGCCGCCATTCATTCATGCTCTTATCCCATTCCTCCCCTCTCTGCCGCCATTCATTCATGCTCTTATCCCATTCCTCCCCTCTCTGCTGCCATTCATTCATGCTCTTATCCCATTCCTCCCCTCTCTGCCGCCATTCATTCATGCTCTTATCCCATTCCTCCCCTCTCTGCCGCCATTCATTCATGCTCTTGTCCTTCCTCGCCACCATCTTGCATCTCCCTTAAAATTGGGCACCACTAGCCCAGGCTATTCCTCGCTACCAGCAACCCAATCCGTCGTCCTCAACCCCAACCCAACAAACTCAGTCAGCCACACCTCCAATCCTACCCTAGCAAACCAGGTAGCCAGCACCTTAGCCAATATAGTCCTCCAGCCCCTACTCTACCCCCCCCCCCCACTCCAGCCACCCCTCACCAACCAGGATGCTGGTCAAGTTCCCTCTCCCCTAACTAGCCAATCAGCTAGCTATCACTGTACAGCAAGCCCCCAAGTCCTGCTCCAGCTGTTACCTCTGCAAGCCAGTCAGCAACCCCCCTCCACCCGATCATAGCCTCAATTTACTGTCTGGGGTGGCTGGCAGGATAAGATCTTCCTTGTTCTGTATCTTGAGACCTGTTAACATTGCTGCTGCCATTGCTGGAATTTCTGCCATAGGAGTATGAGCTTTCTGCTTTCTGACCTGCGTGGCTCTGAGTGAAGTTCATCCATGTGATGCATTGATATCTCAAGATATGAAACATCAATATCAACTCAAGACTTACTGCATAAACTCTACCATCCAGTGAGGGGACTGATTTCTGTTAGATAGTAAGGGAATCTACAGTGCCTTACTTTCAATCAGCAATTCACAGATCTTGATTTTGTAGCTGTGTTCATCAGTTTTATTCACATATGTTGGGGGAAAGATGTTGGAATGGTTTGAAAGGATATATTCCAAACCCACAAAGACCTGTGGTGTGTCGGGTTCATTATGCAATCTGGCACTTGCTTAGGTGGCTAATGAAGAGCTACGTGTCTTGACATGTAAATGATTTGCTAGAATTTGGAAGGCTCTTCAAGAGTATGAGTTTTCTTCTCAGTTCAGAGTTCTTTTTTATTTTTAAGGCTTTCCTGTATCATCTCGTAATGTAGAGCTGTGACAGGATTCCTTAAGTAAATACTAGTCGTTCACCTATATGTGAATCTTTGAATGGTTGGATGTATTGGCGTCTTGCTAAAGAAGACCTTTGGTTTTCTTTTATCACTACTGTTAGGGACCTCATCTAAGGTTGGCAGAGCCAACTGAATTCTCTTCCTTTCAGTAGGTGTGAATAAGTGCACTGAGGTCAACAAAACTAAACTTTTGAGTGGAGAATTTGTCTTTTCCATTAACTTCCTTGTTTACCAAAAGGTGCTGCCTAGGGCTCGTGTATATCCTGGGATTCCTGTGTCTGTCTGTGCAGAAGGTGGTCCATCAGAGACGAATCAGAGTGCATTCATGGAACAAAAACACGAGCAACTTGTCTTGCTTCCCTGCAGAATTGCCCCAGCAGCATCAGACAGAAACCACAAGACTCATGTGATGTAAGGAGTTCAGGCACTCCTAAGTCCACGGCCATGCTTTGACTTCAGGGTAACCAAGAAACACAAAGTAATTGGATTCTTAAGACTGTATTTGGGCGGAGGGGTTCTATTGGAGAAAGTAAGAAAGACCTAAGACCAAGGTTTTTTGAGGGTCACTAACAGGTCTGCTTTATAGGATATAATTATATATATATATGATAAAGTCCAGAGTTGAGGACCTTAGGCTTAAGGCTTTTAAGTTTCTACACATATTTTCCTAGGCTTTCTTTGAGAGTGTATTTACTAGGCCAAGAAATGGCAGGCCTGTTCACATTTTCCTCTTGGTTTCATTGCATGCTTTTGACAGTCCAATGTGCATGGGCACTGCTTTAACCCATGTGCACTCCAGGTTTCAGTCTTGTGAAAACTGTCCCCTTTCTGTGCTGAGTAGTAGTCCAAAACCAGTCTTTATTTTAAGTGTACTGCTCAGCCATCATGAAGGTTTCTTTTTATAAGACGGAATATTATAGCTGGGTGGCCCATTGACCTCTAATATCTTACCACTGGCTTCAGGCAGATTACATAAAGAAACTTGATTGTAATATAGATTTTGTAGGAGGGGATGGCGATTGGGAAATGTTTAGCCTCTGTGAGCTGTGGTCAGCTTCAGAGTGTTGGTAAGATCAAAATGTTTGCTTGCTGGAGGGAGTTATAGCTGTCTGGCACTTTCCACCTATAGTAGGTCAGTACACACATGGCTATCTGAAACTATGATTGTAAACTCTTTTTTTCAGTTTTCTTTTAAAAGCAAAATCACCCCCCTGCTTCCTGTACAGCTGTTCTTAAGAGAAAAAAACACCAAACCAAAAACAAAAGTCTAAAGAAATTCTAGGTTTAATTTATGGCTTATTCTGTGTGCAGAACAGCAGTGACTAAAAGATTGAATTGAAAAAGTATATCAGCTTTAAATACAGTTTGTTTGCTATTTAAGCATACTTCTTCCAAAAATAACAGACCTGCTCATAAATGGCAGATGTAGAGAAGAACTGTGTTTAAAAAAAAAACCAAACACAAAAACCTTTCCCAAATATAGGGGCAGAATAAACGTCTGATAAGGCAGAGTTTTATTTTTATGTATTGGGCATATTGACAGCAAAGTCTCTCCTCCCCCCTCCCTTTTTAATGTAAAACAAAATCTAAAATAGCTTGTAAAGGCTTCGGGTTATGTTAAACTGCTCGGCACCAGCTGTGGAGCACTATAGCTGAGCACTAGAAATGTTCATGGCTTAGAGGGCAGTTTGAGATTCTCTACAGTATGCAGATTGCTTGATAAAGCATTGGAAGGTGGGATGGGGTAAGGGGCTGTGAAAGGTAGGGGAAGAGGGGCTGTATGTGTATGGCTTGTTCTTCCTCTGAGAGAAAACAGTATTTACTTAAAGAATACTTTTACAGCTCTGAATTACAAGGTACAGGAAAACCTTAAAGATAAAAGAGAGCTTTGAACTGAGGCGGAAACTCATCCTGTTGTAAACACTTTCATCGGATTTGAAAAGCCCTCCATGTCAAGGATTTGGTTTAATTTATTTTATTTAATTTTATTATTCGCTTCTTATTTCACAACAGAATCTTGCATTGAAGTACAGTACAAAATATCCCAAATAAATCCATGTGTCGATAAGTGCATGCTTATATACTCACTGTACATAGGCGTTCCTGGGACATAATTTGGGCGGAGTAGAGATGGAATTATGATGTATATTTGTAATTTAAGAAATAACATGTAGGGGACTGAGCTGTTTCCATCTGGCAGTGCCTGCTGTTCTGAGTCTAGGCGTTTGGGGAGCAACATCGGCGAGGGTTGGCCTGTGCAGGTGGTGGAGTTGGAGTGGGCAGCCCCCGGTCTTCATTCTGTGATGTCGGTGCCTTGAGGTCCTCCGGAGGTACATCAGCTGGCAGAGCGGCCCTTGGGCCATGCCCAAAGGGGCAGGTCATGCCCCTTGGGTGCCTCTTTGGTGATCCGATGGTGATCTAACGATGGAGTGGCGAAGAAACAGACTATGGAACTGTTTCAGGTACTTGGTGTAGGTGATTGCACTGCTGTGCTCTTACCTTTATTTTAGATGTATAAACGAAAAATTAAATCTTTTCCTATGGCACCACCCTCTGCCGTGGCCATGGTTAAGATGGTCGTCCTATTGGATAAACATTTTGCTCTGCTCAATGAAGGGGCATCTTTGAGCTCAGCAGAGCGGACTCCCCCACCGATTCCTCACCCTCAGTTGTCTTCTATCAGTTTGTCTGATGGCTCTCTGGAGCAGACAGTACCTCCTTTTTTGCCGGGTCCATTGCCTAGCGCTGTGATGTTATGCTGATGCCCCAGCAGAGCCTTTAGAAGATATTACCTTAAAAGATGTTTGGACTGCCATCTCCAAGATACTCGAAGCTGTCTAGTTCTGTGGCTCATTGCTCACTCTTTAGAAGCTCTTCATATTCTCTTGGATTCACATGTGCAGGATCCACTGCTAGAGGATCCCTTATTACATGGCATCCTACCTCAGAAACAGCTTTTCAAATTCACAGAGCTATTATGCAAATGATTGAAGCTGAATGGGAATTGCCAGAGGTCGGCTTACGTGGGGGGTGGGGGGAGGGGGGCAAACTATGGCTCATCTTTATTCCATGCCAGGAGGAGATTGTGTTACATCCAGTACCATCTTTTTTGCCTAAGGTTGTTTCCGCATTTCATCTCAATCAATTAATCATGTTGCCAAGTGTTCCAGACACGGTAAACCTGCAACTGCATACATTGGATATGTGTTTGGTTCTTTGCCACTATTTGAAATGTACAAAGTCATTTAGATGATCAGAGTGTCTGTATTTTATGGGGGAGCACATAAGGGAGAAGCGGCTTCCAAAGCAACTATTGCGTGTTGGTTAAAGGAAGCCAAAGTGTCTGCTTATTTGTTGCACCATAAGAATCTGGGGGTTTAAGAACACATTCTACTAGAGCACAGGCAGCTTCGTGGTAGAATCTAGCCTAGTGCCACCAGAAGACATTTATAAGGCAGCAGCATGTAGGGAGGAGTGGCCTAGTGGTAGTAGTAGTCCCACAGGTGTTCCTTGTGGTCTTGGGCAAGCTACTTCACCCTCCATTGCCCATGTTCCCTGTAAAATAGTTATGCCCTGTTCAATGTAATTTCAGTTTGTTCAATGTAAACCGCCTTGATATCATGAAAGGTGTTATATAATAATAAATAAATAAATAAATAAATAAATAAACATACATGGTCAACCTTACATACTTTTACTAAACATTATTGTTCGAATATACATGCAAGAGCAGATGCCCAATTTGGAGCTCGTGTTTTGGAGACTGGGCTTGCAGGACCTGCCCATTAGCAAGTACTGCTCTGGTACATCCCATTAGTCTGAACTGTTCTCCGGGAACAAGCAGGAAATCAGTTCTCACACCTGGGTGACGTCAGCACCAACAGAGCACACGCAGGTGCTTCTCTCCAACTTTCAGAGAAAGCCTTTGGGAGATGCACCATGCATGTGTGGTCCATTTCTCACTCAAGGGTGCCATTTTGCCGCAAAGCCCACTGGATGTGTCTGTTTTCCCCGGAAAAAGTGTTCATTTTTTCTCTTAAATTTTCATTTCTCTGGTCACGTACCAGTTCCCTTTCCCACCCCGGAGATCGCCTGCCTCGGCATCGCGTCTCAGGTCTGCTTTTGTTGTGTTTTTCTCGAGAGTTTATCAAATGGCTTTTGCGCCCTTTTCCCCTGGCTGGGCAGGAGGCTTTTGACCTCGCAGGGGCCGTCTTCCTCACTATGGCCTCTGACAGTGGTTTTAAGCACTGTGATCGATGCACCCATACCATGTCGTGCACCGATCCACACAATTGCTGCTTCTGTTGCATGAGGCTGGACCTGATCCCTTGGATTGTGGTCTCTGCAAGAAGATGACCACCAAGGTCATCAGCAACAGCAGGAGTTCTTCTTTCACAAGACAGACTCTGCACTGGAGTCTCCGGTGATACCGTGCTCCAGGGCCTTCTCCAGAACCCCGGAGAGACCATGCTGCCTCAGAGACCCAAGGCTGCGAGTCCTACAGCTGGAACACCCCAGAGGAAGGGCCAGAAACCCTTGAAGACCATGTCGACTGACGACTCTGGGGAAAAAAGGCAAGTCCCATGGGCACCAGACCCGCAGTCCCCATCACGAGTCTGAGGGGAAGGAGCGGGAGCAGCCGACAAAAATAAATACCTCAACGAGAATCATTGGCATCCGGTGACCAGCTTCGGATCCCCGAGACCATCCTGGTTGAGGACTCCCTCTCGACGGAACTGGCGTTTGGGCCCGAGTCCCTCGGTGCCTGTGCCGAAGGCTGCGGAGCCATCTGGCCTCAAGACCAGGATGGCGGCTTTGGAGTGCAGTTTGTCTGCCTTCATGGCCCAACACCAGGCTCTGATGTCCAGTTATACCGGGTCATCACTCTCAACTACCGGGCCCTCGACCTTGAGGAATTCCCCGGATGTTGAGCTGATCCTCGAGTGCCATGAATCTCGAGAGGTTCCTCGACACCGATCCTTGGGACTGAAGTCATCCCCAATGAGTGCCCGCAGGGCCTCCGGGGGGGGGGGGGGAGGGGAGGGAGGGGGCCAGGGGCCATCAGGCTTGGATCCTGACCCTGGAGTCCAGATCGCCCTTGACACCTCCACTGATTATGAATCGGACTGGGAGGCAGAGGACAAGGTATCCCTGGATACCCGTTGTCACAGGGATTTGCTTTCCGACCCATCTCCCCCTGAGACCCTGTGTCTGTCCCTGCCCAAGGATACGGATTTCCTCAACTTCATGCAGGACAGGACCAAGGCACTAACCTTTGACACAGAGTCGGAGGAGGACCCTCAGACTGAGGAACTTGAGATCATAAGATATGCCATACTGGGTCAGGCCAAGGTCCATCAAGCCCAGTATCCTGTTTCCGACAGTGGCCAATCTAGGTCATACGTACCTAGCAGTTTCCCCAAAAGACACAGGTTCCACAATGCTTCTACTGGGTCAAGCATTGATATCCTGGGTCCCTTCTTAATAATGGTTTATGGACCTTTCCTCCAGGAACTTGTCCAAACCTTTTTTTAAACCCAGCTTTTACTACATCCTCCAGTAACAAATTCCAGAGTTTGATTACACGTTAAGTGAAAAAATATTTTCTATTATTAGACTTAAATAGTTTACCCTGTAGCTTCATTGCATGTCCCCTAGTCTTTCTATATTCTGATAACATAAATAATCGATCTACGTTTACCCGTTCCACTCCCTTCATTAATTTATAGACTTCTATCATATCTCCCCTCAGCTGTCTCTTTTCCAGGTTAAAGAACCCTAACCTTTTTAGTGGCTCTTCTCTGAACCTTTTCTAACCTTTTCTAATACCGCTATATGCTTTTTAAGATACGGCGACCAGAATTGCACACAACATTCAAGGTGCGGTCTCACCGTGGAACGATATAGAGGCATTATAATATCTTTTGTTTTATTTTCCATTCCTTTCCTTATGATACCTAGCATTCTATTTGCTCTCTTGACTGCTGCTGCACACTAGGCCGAGGGTTTTAACATGTTATCCACAATGACGCCTAAATCTTTTTCCTGGGTGGTGGTTCCTAATGTGGAACCTTGCATCGTGTAACCATAGTTGGGGTTGTTCTTCCCTAAGTGCATAACTTTGCACTTGTCCACATTAAATTTCATCTGCCATTTTGATGCCCAGTCTTCCAATTTATCAAGATCCTCTTGCAATTTTCCACAATCCTCTTGGGTTTTAACAACTTTAAATAGTTTTGTGTCATCTGCAAATTTGATAACCTCACTCATTATTCCGCTTTCCAGGTCATTTATGAATATGTCAAAAAGCAGCGGACTCAGCACAAATCCCTGGGGTACACCACTATTCACCTCCATTGGGAAAATTGGCCATTTAGCCCTACCCTCTGCTTTCTGTCTTTTAAACAGTTCCTGATCCACAGTAGTACATTGCCTCCTATCCCATGACTCTTTAGTTTTGCCAAAAGTCTCTGATGAGGGACCTTGTCAAAGGCTTTCTGAAAGTCCAGATACACTATATCAACCGATTCACCTTTGTCCCCTGTTTATTCACACCTTCAAAAAAAACATAACAGATTAGTAAGACAAGATCTTCCTTGTCTAAAGCCATGTTGGCTGTCTCCCATTAGGCCATGACTATCTATATGCTGAGTAATTTTATTCTTTATGATAGTTTCTACCATTTTTCCCGGTACTGACGTCAGGCACACCGGTCTGTAGTTTCCCGGATCACCCCTGGAACCCTTTTTAAAAATTGGTGTTACATTGGCGATCCTTCAATCTTCAGATGGATGATTTTAATGATAGTTCACAGATTACTAATAGCAGGTTTGCAATCTCATATTTCAGTTCTTTCAACACCCTTGGATGTATACCATCCGGCCCAGGTGATTTGCTACTCTTCAGTTTATCTAATAGTTGTAATACATCTTCCTGATGTATTGATATTTCCTTCAATTCTTCTGCACCTTTAAATACCACTTCAGTCATGGGTAACATCCCTACATCTTCCTCAGTAAAGACCGAAGCAAAGAATTCATTCAGTCTCTCCGCAATCGCCTTGTCGCCTCTTAGTGCCCCTTTAACCCCTCTATCATCTAATGGACCAACAGACTCTCTCACAGGTTTTTTGCTACGAATGTACTTGAAAAAGTCTTTATTTCGCGTTTTTGCTTCCACAGCAAGCTTCTTCTCAAATTCTCCCTTTGCCTGCCTTATCAATGCCTTGTGTTTGACTTGCCAGTGCTTGTGCTGTTTCCAGGTTTCTTCGTTTGGCTCTTTTTTTCATTTCCTGAAAGATGCTTTTTTGGCAACAGCCTCTCTGACCTCATCTTTAAACCATGCTGGCAGTTTTTTGGACTTCCACTTTTCTTAAAGCGTGGAATACAGCTGGTCTGGGCTTCCAAGATAGTATTTTTCAACAACACCCAAGTTTGATGTAAGTCTTTAACCTTGGCAACTGCTCCTTTTATTTTTTTCTTAACTATTTTCCTCATTTTATCATAGTCTCCCTTTCGAAAGTTAAAAGGTAGTACTATGGATTTTCTTACTATCCCTCCTCCACTAATTAAATCAAAGGCGATCATGCTATGATCACTATTGCGAAGTGGCCCCAACACCCTTATCTCTTGCACTAGAGCTGGTGTTCCACTAAGGACTAGGTCTAATATGGCTTCCCCTCTGGTCAGTTCATGAACCAGCTGCGCCAAGAAGCAGTCATTTATTTCATTTAGGAACTTTATCTCCCTAGCATGTCCTGCCGTGACACTGACCCAGTCGATACCGGGGTAATTGAAATCACCCATTATTATTACTGCGCTGTAACTTTTGTTAGCTTCCTTGATTTCTTTGAGTATTTCATCATCCATTTGTTCATTCTGGCCAGGCGGTCGATAGTACACCCCCACTGCCATCGCCTTCCCCTTTTTACATGGAATTTCAATCCATAGAGATTCTACAGCAAATTTTGTTTCCTGCAAAACTTTAATCCTTTCTGACTCAATGCCCTTTCTAACATAGAGCGCAACCCCTCCACCAATTTGATCAGCTCTGTCATTACGATATAGTTTGTACCCAGGTATCACAGTGTCCCACTGGTTGTCCTCCTTCCACCATGTCTCTGATATTCCAATCATATCTAACCTCTCATTTAGTGCTATATATTCTAACTCTCCCATCTTATTTTTTAGACTTCTAGCATTTGCAAATAAACATTTTAGAGACTGTATTTTATTCATATTAATTTGGCTATTGGTAGACATGGATAATTTGGGATCTTTAAGCTCTGTCTGCTCTATACTTGAGGGCATTTGGGCTACTTTACTCTTTTTTGGAACCTCTCTGCTTTTGGTAGTATCCTTCAAGGATACATTCTTTCGAACCATCTGCTCTTGGGCGACTGTCGGCTTTCCCCTATTATCTAGTTTAAAAGCTGCTCTATCTCCTTTTTAAAGGTTAATGCCAGCAGCCTGGTTCCATCCCGGTTAAGGTGAAGCCCATCCCTTCGGAAGAGCCCCTCCTTTCCCCAGAATGTTCCCCAGTTCCTAACAAATCCAAAACCCTCATCTCTGCGCCATTGTCTCATCCACGCATTGAGACTTCGGAGCTCTGCCTGCCTTTTGGGTCCTGCGTGTGGAATGGGAACTCATCTCACTTATAGACAGTTACCAATTTCAGTATCCCTTTTGTGTACATAGTTTACCAATTTCAGTAGTCCATTTATGTACATAGTTTCCCCCGTTATCCAAGTTGATTGCTCCTGTTCATTGTAATGACCTGACTCTTGTTCATTGTCGGATTCTTTTTCGTTTTATGTAAACCGCGCTGATCGTAAATAGTGCGGTATATAAGAAATGTAAAATAATAAATAAAAATAAATAATTTCGGAGAACTCTACCCTGGTAGTTCTGGATTTCAACTTCCAATGTTTCTTCTAATTTTCTGTAGGCTGTGTGCGCATAAAATATCAGCGGTGCAGCTTTTGAGGGAAGGTTAAATTTTTGTGCGCCACTTAATGACACTCTGAGTTATATACTTTAAAATGTGACTACACGTCAGAATACAGTATGTACACCACATTGATTGCACTAGAAAATATTGTAGAACTTGTGAAAACCGTAAATATACAACAACTTTTAAATTTTAAGACGTCTGTGTTGTTTTCTATCAGAATCAGAACCAAAATTTTTGTGCGCTCTGTTGTAAAGTATGTGTGCTCGCTCAGCGAGGTGTGTGCGCGCGCACACGCGCACAGCTTAGAGGGAACAGTGTCAACTTCCTACCTAAAAGCTTAAATTTAGCCTCCAGAACTTCCCTACCACATTTTCCTATGTCATTGGTACCGACATGTACCAAGACAGCAGACTCCTCCCCAGCACTATCTAAGACCTTATCTAGGTGGTGCGTGAGGTCCGCTACCTTCGCACCAGGCAGGCATGTTACCAGGCGATCCTCACGTCCATCAGCCACCCAGCTATCTACATGCCTAATGATTGAATCACCAACTGTAACAGCTGTCCTAACCCTTCCGTCATGGGCACATGGCCCTGGAGAAATTTCCTCGGTGTGAGACAGGTCCTAGTTACAGGATCACTTCCTGCCACACCAGTGTGATGCTCTCCTGTCACGTGACCTCTCTCCTCCATGGCAACATGGATGCTGCCAGACTGGAGGTGGGACTTCAGGACTATATCCCTGTTGGTCTCGTCTATGTACCTCTCTGTCTTTCTTATGTTTTCCAAGTCTGCTACTGTAGAGAACGGACTCGTTCCCTGAGAGCAAAGAGCTCCTTGCACCTAGTGCACACGTAAGACCTCTCACCAACTGGGAGATCCTCCAGTACGAGGCCCCTCCGAAGGAGGCACTCACACCGCATGTGGAAGACCCCCACTTCGGTGCCCATAGTTAGCAGATGGCTGGACTCAATATACTGGGTCCGCCGGAGCCCTGGCTTCCAAAAAGTACAGTTGCCACACAACTCCATGGTGGTGGAGTCAGCCATGCATTGCCTTAAGAGCCAAGGATGCACTCCTCAGTGCCCCCAGGTTGGGAGGCCGATGCCCTGGGCAGGAAGTGCTACCAGGGCTTGATTCTTATTGGCCAAATCCAGGCATACCAGCCATATAAGGGCATGTGAAGGAACTCGCCGGGTTCTTGGCTTGGTCTCTCCAAGGAACACCTCCAGCAGTTCCGGACCCTGGCCTCAGGTGTCAGAGAGTGCTCCAAGTTTAGGATTCGGGCAGCCTATGATGGCTTCGAATCTGCAACTAGAGTAGCTGCGGCGGGCATTGGTGCCTAATGCCAGGCTTGGCTATAGTCCTCTGACCTGGAGCAATGGGTTCAGGACAAGCTGGTCAATGTCACTTGCTGGGGAGAAAATCTCTTTGGCAAACCCATGACTGCAGAGTTAGAGTCCGAGTTCCTAATGAAGACCAGGCTCTCCAAGAAGACCGCTGATCCTTCCCAATGGAAGCCTTTGGGTAAAAAGTCCTTTTACCCAAAGAAGAGGAAGGTTTATGGAAACTACCCTCAGTACCAGGCCTTCCCAGCTCCCCAACAGGGACAGCAGGCCAAGGGTTAAGGGTATAGCCCTCGTAAGCCTAAGACTCCCAAACCCCAGGCACTGACTCTGGCTCTGGCCCAGCCTGGCAGGGTTTTTTGACTCCTTGGGCATAGCCTCTCCCCAGGAGGCCCACCCCAGCAGCCCACAAGGGGTATCTGGTTCTCTATGCCCACCGGCGTCCATCCATCACCACCGACTCCTGGGCACTGCAGGTAGTGAGGAAGGGATACCTCCTCCACCTGGCACAAACACCCCTTCCATTCTTTTCAGAAGAGCCCTCCAGGACTCCCCTCCACCAGACCTTACTATTTCAGGAGCTCTCAGGCCTTCTCAAGGACAAGGCGGTGGAACCAGTGCCCGTATACCTCAGGGGCAAAAGGTTTTACTTCCGGTACTTCCTCTTACCCAAGAGGACTAGAGGCTTCCAGCCCATTTTGGACCTTCGGGATCTCAACAGGTTCCTGGTGAAGGAGAAGTTCAAAATACTCTTCCTTGGAACACTGCTGCCATACTGCCTTACTTGAAACACTGCTGTGAGCTTTGGACCTAAAAGATGCATGCACACACATCCTCATCTGTCCCAACCATTGGAAATACTGCAGGTTCATGGTGAGAGGCGGCCACTACGAGGCACTATCCTTTGGACTGGCCTCCACACTGAGGGTTTCACCAAATTTATTTATTTAAAAGGGTTTTTTATACCGCTTTATCATTTAGTCAAAGCGGTTTACATTGTAACTTAAACTTGGTAATGTACATTTAACAGGGACATTGATAACTTGGATTCTTCTAAGGCAATGGAGGATTAAATGACTTGCCCAAGACCACAAGGAGTGCTAGTGGGAATGGAACCCTGGTCTCTTGATTCCCAAGCCAGTGCTCTAACCATTAGGCTACTCCTTCCCTCCTGACAGTAGTCGCAGCTTACCTTTGGCTCCAGGGGACCTTTGTTTTCCCCTATCTTGACGACTGGCTCAGAAGAGGCTGCAGAGGTGCAACATGCAGCGGCACGCACGATCCTCATCCTGCAGCACTTGGGGTTCTTGATAAACCACCCAAAGTCCCATCTGCTCCTGACACAGTGTCTGGAGTCTATAGGGGCAAGGCTGGACACCGTTCAAGCCAAAGCCTTTCTCCCTCGGGACAGAGCCGATCATCTCGGGGCGCTGGCCATTGCCTTGCAGCACTGATACTTGGTGTCTGCCTGCCTCTTGCTTCACCTGTTGGGTCATATGGCGTCTACAGTTCACTACCCCGGACGCCTGCCTTCACATGAGGGCGGCTCAATGAGGCCTCTGCTCCCAGACCACAGGCCGACTGTGGGATAGGATGGTGGTGAACCGCCTACTGGCCAGCTCCCTCACCTGGTGGCAAGCTCTCCCAGCACCTTCTGGCCAGAATGCCCTTCCAGGCCCCTGCCCCCCAGAGTGTCCTAACCACAGACGCCTCCCTCAGACTGGGGAGCCCACTGTGATGGTCTCTGCACTCAAGGCAATTGGTTGCAGACGGATAGTCTGCAGCAGATCAGCCTCTTGGAGCTTCAGGCCATATTCCTGGCCCTCTGAGCCTTCCATCACCACCTGCAACACTAGTCAATGCTGGTCCAGACGGGCAATCAGGTAGCGATGTTCTACGTCAACAAGCAGGGGACATGGGTCATACACCATCTGCCGAGAGGAAGTAGCTCTCAGCTCGTTTGTGAACTGCCATGAGATACTCTTGTGGGTGGTGTATCTGCCAGGCCAGGGCAATGCCCTGGTGGACAGGCTGAGCAGGGTCCTCCCGCTGCACAAGTTGCGGCTAGATCCCAGAGTGGCCTATTGGCTCTTCTAGCTCTGGGGGACTCTACGGATGGATCTTTTTGTTAGTCCATCTAAGGCCTAGCTGCCCCGCTTCTGCTCCAGGCAACCATGCCCATCCCGAGTAGCAGCAGATGCATTCCTCATCCAGTGGATGGAGGGCTTTCTCTATGCCTTCCAAACCACACCACTGATTGCCAAGACCTTGTTCAAGGTTCAAGACAACAGGGCATCGCTGATACTAGTAGCCCCTCAGTGACCCAGGCAACCATGGTTTCCACTGCTCTTCACTTATCCACAGCACCCCCCGGTCCCCTTGGGAAATTCACCAGGGCTGCTGTCGCAGGAGGAGGGCTCCCTCCTATACCTCAACTTGAGGTCTCTGATGCTAACAACCTGACTGCTGAAAGAGTAGCCTTGGCCCCTTTCAGCCTTTCAGGGGAGGTGGAGGAGATCCTCCTGACCTCCCGTAGGACCGCCATAAGACAGGCTTATGCCTTCAAATGGCGCAGATTCTCAGTGTGGTGCGTGGAGCGACAGGTCAACCCATTCTCATGCTCTGTGCAGTTTGTGCTGCAGTGTTTTCTTTACCTGTCTCAGGCAGGACTGAAGTCCAGCTCTGTCAGGGTCCACCTGAATGTTCTCGCGGCGCACCACCATCTTATTGAGGGCAAGTCCCTCTCTGTCCATTCTCTCGTGACCTGCTTCCTGCAGGGTCTCTTGTTGTCGAAGCCTCCCATCTGCCTGCCAGCAGCAGAGTAGGACCTCAGTATGGTGCTTTCGTAACTCACTGGCCCACCGTTTGAGCCCCTGGCTACCTGCCACCTAGGTACCTTTCCTGGAAGGTCATCTTCTTGGTGGCACTCATATCGGCTCGCAGGGTCAGCAAGCTCTGAGTGTTGGTGATGGATCCACGAGGGTCTATAAGAACAGGGTAGTGCTCTGCACGCACTCCAAATTCCTTTCCAAGGTGGCATTCCCTTTCCACCTCATCAGGAGGTGGTGCTCCCCACCTTTTTTCCGTGGCCTCCTGCCAGCAGGGCAGAGACCGTCCTTCATACTCTGGACTGTAAGAAGGCCTTGTCCTTCTTCCTCCAATGTACCCAGGGCCACTGCAAAGCCTCACAGCTTTTCGTCTCCTATGACCCCAGTTGGTTGGGGGCAGCAATGACCAAGCGTACTCTGTCCACCTGGGTGGCGGACTGCATCGGCCTTGCCTATGAGCAGGCTGTGCTTTTGCTGCATCACCAGGTCACAGCACACAGCATATGGTGGCATCCATAGCAAACCTGCGTTCCATTCTTCTGTCAGAAATCTGCCATGCCACAATCTGAAGAGTCATGGGATAGGAGGCAATGTACTATTGTGGATCAGGAACTGGTTAAAAGATAGAAAGCAGAGGGTAGGGCTAAATGGCCAATTTTCCCAATGGAAAAAGGTGAATAGTGGTGTACCCCGGGGATCTGTGCTGGGTCCGCTGCTTTTTGACATATTCATAAATGACCTGGAAAGTGGGTTATCAAATTTGCAGATGACACAAATCTATTTAAAAAAACCCAAGAGGATTGTGAAAAATTGCAAGAGGATCTTGATAAATTGGAAGACTGGGCATCAAAATGGCAGATGAAATTTAATGTGGACAAGTGCAAGGTTATGCACCTAGGGAAGAACAACCCAAACTATGGTTACACGATGCAAGGTTCCACATTAGGAACCACCACCCAGGAAAAAGATTTAGGCGTCATTGTGGATACCATGTTAAAACCCTCGGCCCAGTGTGCAGCGGCAGCCAAGAGAGCAAATAGAATGCTAGGTATGATAAAGAAAGGAATGGAAAATAAAACAAAAGATATTATAATGCCCCTCTATATTGTTTCATGGTGAGACCGCACCTTGAATATTGTGTGCAATTCTGGTCGCCGTATCTTAAAAAGGATATAGCGATTTTAGAAAAGGTACAGAGAAGAGCCACCAAAATGGTAAAGGGGATGGAAGGATACTCCTATGAAGAAAGGCTAAAAAGGTTAGGGCTCTTTAACCTGGAAAAGAGACGGCTGAGGGGAGATATGATAGAAGTCTATAAATTAATGAACGGAGTGGAACGGGTAAACGTAGATCGATTGTTTACCTTATCAGAATATAGAAAGACTAGCGGACATGCAATAAAGCTACAGGGTAAACTATTTAAGACTAATAAAAGAAAATATTTTTTCACTCAAGGTGTAATCAAACTCTGGAATTTGTTACCGGAGGATGTAGTAAAGGCTGTTAGTGTAGCTGGGTTTAAAAAAGGTTTGGACAAGTTCCTGGAGGAAAGGTCCATAAACCATTATTAAGAAGTGACCGAAGATATCAATGCTTGACCCAGTACAAGCATTGTGGAACTTGTGTCTCTTGGGGAAACTGCTAGGTACATATGACCTAGATTGGCCACTGTTGGAAACAGAATACTGGGCTTGATGGACCTTGGTCTGACCCAGTATGGCATATCTTATGTTCTTATGATCCTCAGTCTATACCTTCGCAGCTCATTACTGCCTGGAGAGGGAGCCCTGTAGGGACAGTGAATTTAGCCAGGCAGTACTCCGTCATCTGTTCGGGGTGTAGGCAACTCCCATCCTCCAGCCCTTTGGTGTTCCAGCTACCACAGAGCTGGTTTCTCGCTGGACACTTGGGCCACTTGGGAGTCTGTCTTCTCAAGACTCATTGCTGCTGCTCACAGCTCATCGTTTTCTGGTCACTCTTAACTTTTTACAGGTTTATTGGTAGCCTGTAGCTAGGGAGTCCCATGTGTGAGACTTCCTGCTTGTTCATGGAGAAAGTATTGTTACTTACCTGTAACAGGTGTTCTCTGGGACAGCAGGAATCAGTCCTCACAACCCTCCCTCCTTCCTGTGGAGTTGCTTTTTGTGTCATTTTTGCCTTTGAGCTGTATCATCCTACTGAAACAAGATGGCACCCTTGGGCAGGAAGGGGACCATGCATGCATGGTGTATCTCTCAAAGGCTTTCTTTGAAAGTTGGGGAGGAGCTAAAATGCTGGCTCTGTCTGCGCCATCACCTATATGTGAGAACTGATTCCTGCTGTCCCTGGAGAACACCTGTTACAGGTGAATACACTTACTGGAGGGGCACTATGGAAGGTGAAATTAGACCTTACCTGCTAATTTGCTTTCCTTTAGTCCCTCCAGTAAAATCCAGAACCCGCACATTATTTAAAAAAAAATTTCTGTGGTGCAAGCCTATTTAGAGTTCAGTATAACAAATTACATTTATTATTAATTGAATGTTTTATTCTTAGAACTTTCTTTAATTTGAAGATATTCTGAATGTTGTGTTTTTAGGTTTGGTTAGCTTATAGCATGTTTGGTGAGATGTTAAATTTTACTGCTTTGACAATGGGGTACTGGCTAGGTGATAGGAATGCATTCTGGGGGTGAAAATCCATTAGTCTGGACTTCGCTGGAGGGACTAAAGGAAAGCAAATTAGCAAGTAAGGTCTGATTTTGCCTTGGCGCACGGCATGTACATTTATGCACTTGAAAAGGCGTTTGCATGCAAAAACATCTTTAGAGTACACGCACACAATGACATCACTTTTGGAGCAGGTGTTAAGTTATATGAGGGAAGTTGTGTGCTAGGTGGGCTAGATCTGAGAGCCTGTTTTATCAATAAAATAGGTTCCTTTTGGGGTTTTTCACAAAGGCATCCTGTTATAAAACTGGATCCCTGTGGTGTTGCCAGGTTAGATAATGAACCCTATAGATCACAGGACTTATAAATTGTCTGCTTGATGAATTGTTTCAAACCATTCTAACGTCTCTCCCCCTAGCACAGATGAACAAAACTCGTGAATGTCTGAGAGGCATACATGTAGATTCTCTTGCAAGTCAGTCAAAATCCGTCCCCATATGGGATGGCAGAGTTTTTGTTGACACCTCAAAGATCCGTCTTTGGTACAGCTGAGAACTCTTTGCCACAGTGAGCCCCAGACCATTTTCTCTGCTAGAAGAAAGGGGGGCAGCATCTTCTGAGTGCTTGTTCTGCTGCTTCTTTTGGAATTGTAGGAAAAGGGCAGGTTCTGAAATGGCTTAGATACAACCATTTGTTTTTTTTTAAGACAAGACAGGCAGGAATAAATTCTGTTCTGAGATTGGGTGCTGACTGTTTGGTCTTGCAGAGATTGAAGATGCTGAAAATATACTATCAGAAAGTCCGTGCTCATAGGATGTGACTTAAAGCTATAGAATGTAAATGGGGGAAAAAAGGTTCCTCCAGGTTCTGCTTCATTAGGGCAATGCCAGAGAGCCAGGTTGATCCCTGGCTTCTTCTTTGCTTTTTGCAGCCAGGGTTCCTGTGTGTTTACTACACTTTGTGTACTGGAGGTATTTACGTGGTTGTTCCCCCTTACCCGCCCTCCTTCCAGCTGTCCTGGGGTATTGTGTCATGAGCCTTTTTTCACATCTACCCCGCCTCTTCAACTTTGATAATCTGTAAGTTATATGTTAAATTATCCTTTTATCTTTTAATTTCAATTTTTACTTCATTGTAAACCGCATTGATAACACAGGTACACTAAAAAAATTTTTTTTTTAAACTGCCTCTAATGTTTCGATTGATTTTAACGTACGTTGGTGCGCTGAATCCAAATCTGGTAACCAATTTGCTCCATCACGTACAGATTTTTTGCTACATTGGGTTAGCAGTTTGAGGTGAACGTTTCAGATTGAGTGCGATCGAGATAAAAGTTTCTTGGATGAATTCTTTATACTAATTGTTTAGTAGTTATTCAAATAAGAATAAAGAAAATTGTAACAAGACAGCACATAAGAATAGAGTAATGTCAACACAAAACACACTGTGATGGTAGCAAAATTGTCTGCACTTAAAACAGCCACATACATGTGCACAAACATTGAGCATATAAGAGCGAGGTTAGACACAAAGCAAAGCAAAGAAATGTGCAAAAAATGTTGTACAGGTATGTATGTAAGAATAGAAAACGCAAACCGCACCATTGCAATACATGAAGACAAACACCCGATGGTGTGAAAATAAAATTCTAATAAATGAGATCCGACACTGTGGTAATAACTAGCAAATTTTTATTTCAAAGTTTAGTAAAAACACGATATTTGTCAACACAGTTTAGATTTTAAAGTCATTCTTGGGTCAATCAATCTCCTGGTGGGCCCGTTTCTTCTTCCCCCGAATGCTTCTCTTGGTGCGCTGCTTGGCGTATTTTTCATCTGGGGTTTCCCGCAGCAGCAACCAGCAGAAATCAGCCATCATAGTGGTGTTTCATCTTCCTTGGTACCTTCTCTCTGTGTCCTTGATGTCCTGGTGAAACCTTTCACCTTGTTCTTCACTGTACGCCCCCAAGTTTTCGGGAAAGTAGTTCACATGGGAGTGCAAGAAATGGACTTTCAGGCTCATGTTACAGCCTTGTTCTTTGAAGGCATTGAGCATCCTGGCAACAATATCCTTATAGTTCTCATCCCGCGCCTGTTCCCCAAGAATTTGAGAACAACATCCTTGAAGGAATCCCAGGCTTCTTTTTCCTTCTCAGACATCGTTTCAGCGAATGCTCCATCTGAAATGAGTTTCCTTATATCAGGGCCAACAAACACTCCTTCCTTTAGCTTTGCTTCAGAAAGTCGGGGGAACTTTGAGCAAAGGTACCGAAAGCACTCACCATCTTTTGGAAGGGACTTGATGAATTGCTTAATGAGACCCAACTTAATGTGGAGAGGTGGTAATAGAATTTTATCACGAGGTACCAAGCTCTCATGAAGAACATTTTTCTCACCGGGTCTCAAATACTCCCGAATTGGCCAGTCTTTTTTCCCCCAGTGTAGGTCGCGGGCCTGGCTATCCCACAAGCAAAGGAAGCAGGGATATTTGGTGAAACCGGATTGCTGCCCTAATAGCATGGATAGAATTTTAAAGTCTCCACAAATCATCCACTTATGCTCATCATAACGAATCTTCTGAAGAATCAGGGCCAAATTCTCGTATTTTTCTTGGAGAATAACAGAGTGAGCAATAGGAACTGAAGCGAATGTGTTGCCATTATGAAGAAGAACACCTTTTATGCTGTCTTTTGACGAATCAATGAACAGCCGCCATTCAGCAGGATCATACTTGAGTTTAAACTTTTCCATCACTCCGTATATATCGTTGCAAAATACCAAATCTTCCTCTTTGCTGAAATACTTCAAAAATTGTGTCTCGCGGTTGCGGTACCAATAAAAAGTTGTTCCTGGTGACAATAGATTTTTCTGTTTAAGCCGAGAACCTAGCAGTTGGGCAGCATCTTTTGGGAGTCCTAAATCCCGGACTAAATCATTCAATTCAGCTTGAGAGAAAAGTTCAGGTTTCGGATCTGGTTCAGTTTCAAACTCGGAAGTACTGGACTCATCGGGAAAAGCCATCTGATGAGTCTCATCATGATCAGAACCGTCCACACAAATATGATCCAAAGATTTTGGTGGTTCAGGCACAGGTACTTCGTTGCTATGAGGCATAGGCCTAATTGCTGAGGGAAGGTTAGGGTAACTTATTACGTTCTTATTTTTTAAGTTGTATCCCTTCACAATGCAAGAGCAAAAATAGCAGTCACTGCTGTGGTCTCTTTGTTCACGCCACATCATAGGTATTCCGAAACGAAATGCTTGTTTTTTACCTTTCATCCATAAGCGTAGATCTTCCTCACATGTCTTGCACACTTTGTGAGGAGCCCACGGTTTGTCTTGATCGCCTAACTTCAAACCGAAATAGGCGAAATATACTTTTTTAATAAATGCAGAAATGTTCCTCTGCCGCTTTTTTCACGGTATATTCACCACAAATAAAACAAAACTGTCCGGAGAGTTGACGCAACCTCTGGCTCTGTGAGCCATCACAAATACACAGCACTGCAAACTACAACTGCAGTGAACCACTTCGGAATAAAGCTGGATTACGACTGAGCAAACAAAAGGTAATAATGAACTTGCAAGAAACTGAAATTTGACAGGAACGTTCATGTCGCAACCACCGTGTTTGAGCGAGCGAACGAGGCGAGGCGAACAGGAAAGAACATGCGCCAGCGCGAGTACTGGATTTAGCCCCCCGCCTCCCAATTGTCCTGTTAATGTATAAAATGAATACAAAACACTCTAAAATATCATGAGGGAGTGTTTCTAGTTAGTTAACCATTACAACCTCTATTTTGGGCCAAGAAAATAAACTGCAGTCGGCTAAAAAGAAATTATGTGAACATTCCTTATATGGGTAAGAAATCTAATTTTGCAAGAAAACGTGACGTGATGGAACATTTTGGCTATTTTTCCTGGATTCAGCACCCCAAAATCTATAGGAATCAGTTGCAAAACTGGAGGCAGTTTTTTGGTAGTGTACCTGTGTAATCTATTTGAAAAGCAATATATAAAGCAACCAAAAATAAATACACATACACGCATGCACACACACACACTCTCTTTGAGTATTGCTTTCTCTATCAGTTTTACCTCTAAGGGAAATAATTTTTGCTCTATGGCTGCCAACATTTGTTTACCGTGAAACAGGAGAGAAGAGACCTAATTCTGCCTATCTTTAGCTGGGTCAGAATTGAAGAGAGGGTCCCTAATACCATCCCGTACCTCGCCTTATAGTTTGCGCTGTATAATTTATTTGACAGCTGTTTTCAGCGTCTCATTAAGCCTCTGTAAAACCTGATATTGAAGTGTATTATGCAAATTAACAATTAGCAGGAAACAAAGGCTGTTGAGTGCTGCTTATTTGTAAATGGTGCTTCCTGTGTGCGAAGAGGGAAAATTGTATTTAGAAGGGAAAGAAGGAACAGTGTAACCCAGCTGGTATATTTTTTAAGACTCTTTCCTGCTCTCAGGATCTCCGTTTATAATTCTAGATTTTTTGGTCTGACAGTTTCCTCCTGCTCTCATGGTCTTCAAGTCAGTCTGAACTAGAGCAGGAATTTGGCACCATGAACATTTGGCATCATATGCAACTGCCTGGGGATTCTCCCTCCCCCCCCATTCCTGCCTCATTCCATTATACCTAGTGTGATCATTGTAGTGGGCAACCCTAGGCTGGGGGACTATGCATGAGGACCCTTACCGAACACCCTGCAGTCATGACCCTTGAATCTGGCCACTAAGAGGGTAAATTGATAAAGGACTTGAGTGTGTAGAATCATGTTTTCCATGCGCAAGTAAGTGCTTATAGGATTGCCCAGGGCCTATATGTGCATAAAAGTGGCCACTCAGAAGACACGGTGCCTTCTTTCATGTGACAAAAGCTTCCAAAGGGGGGAGGACACCATGTTAGTCTGGAGTAACAAAAATGGTAGAAGTTGGTGGCACCCTATAGGTAAACCATACATGTTACATCTTATGAACTCCAGCAGGAGGCTCTCTTTGGCACAATGCAAGTATTATGCCGAGCATTAGCAGTAAATTTGAGAGATTAAGATCATATTTCACATACCCTGGCTTAGAAGTGAGGTTCACGACTGCCATGGTATGCAGAAAACTAACCCATTTGGAGAAACTACCCCGAGTAAACCAATATCTCCAGGAACAAGCAGGAATGAGTCTTCACATATGGGTACGTCGGTACCGACGGAGCCTGCGCAGGAACGCTCCCCAGCGTCCAATCAGAAAGCTTTTGGGAGCATCCCTCAGCGCCTGCGTGCTGCCTTCCCGCCTTTCCAACTGTCTCTCCTCAGTTTTTGTTTTTCCGCGGAGCCGGCAGGACGTCCTCCTGTCACCGCAGAACATTTTTTCTTTAATTCTTTTTTTCTTGTGGTCGCGGCTGTTTCCCCGCCTCCACCGGTACCGCCGGTGGGTTTTTTCTTTTCTTTTTCTCAAACTCAGGGACTTTTTTCCCTCAGTTTCTGTCTTAAAGTTTTGGGCCTGTAAGGCCTTTTCATCATGGAGCCTTCTTCTCCTAAGAAGTGCCTTAACTGTGGAAATACAGTTTTCATTTTAGACTCCATTAACTGGTGTCTAACCTGTTTGGGTCCTGACCCTTTTCCTCCGGAGCCATTAGGCTACAATTTTATGAGAAGAGATTTTCCATTTCGAGTTTCCCTCGATACCGAGTTCCCTTCCAGTGTCAGGGCACCGACCATTTCTTCTCTACAGGATCAGGTAACCCACAAACAGTCTGTTAAGACTAGCCAATCCTTGAGTGGTAGGTCTCATGCCAAGCATGATGACGGCTCCGGCCTTGCCCTCAAGACCCTATTGGCTTCAAAACCCCGGCTGGAGTCTTCGGTCTCCAAAGCCTTTCAGGGGTTTCAGGTTGTTCCTGGGGCTCACCCCTCACAGAACATACCTGAGTCATGCTCGGTGGTGGCATCCGCTTCGAGTGGTACTGATACCCCGGCATCGGCATCGGTGTTGAGTAATTCACTCTTCACCAGGGATCGTCATCTGGCGTTCTCGGTACCTTCGGGACCGATCGATACGTCCCAGATTGACTTTCCAGTATTGGCAGCATCGCCGATACGACCACCGACGTCGGTACCCTCTAGACATGCATCGATAGACTCGCTTCCTTCGATGCCGAGTCTGGAATCGATATCTAGTCTGGAAGACTGGGTACCGACGCGTCTCGGAACCGACGCTTACCGATTCCGGATGCGCGGTACCGTGGATTCTCACCAAGGGTTTTTGGTTGCCTCGGTACCGCTTGAGCAGCCTCCGATGACTGCTTCGATGTCGGTATCGCCTCCGATTCCGGCACTGCTACCGGTATCGGTATCGATGCCGGTTCCTGCAGTAACATCGGGACCAGCTACTTCCATGCCTTTTTCACCAGGATCGCTCCTTTCTATACCTAGTTTGGAATCGATACCTGGCATGGACGATGCAGTACTGACTGTCTCAAGTCATAACCGCCAGTACCAGTATCCATCCATTAGGGCTCCTTTTCTGCACCGGACCAGTACATCTTCCGGTGCCCAGGCTAGTTCTTCAACTTTAGCCTGTCCAGGGATGGTTCCCATTGGAGATCCTTCTTTTCAGAAATTTCTCCTTGACATGGCAACATTCCTTGCTATTCCTATCCCTGGCTATGATCCTACACAAGGCTCTTCTGGGGAAAAGGAAAATATAATGCTTCCTTTACATCATTCTTTGCAGGATCTTCTTCTGAGAATATGGGAAACACCTTTAAGGGTCTCCTCACCTTCTACAGCAACTGATCTTCTGTATTAGGTGCCCCCCTCTCCAGGGTTTCAAAAGACTCAACTTCCCCATCATTCCATTGTAGTTGAATCAGCAATGAGGAAGGTAAAAAGCAAGAAGAAGCATTCTTCTTATCCGCCAGGTTGTGAATCTAGAACACTGGATGCCTTTGGACGTCAAACCTTCCAAACATCTATGCTGGCAACAAGGATTCTCTCTTATATTTTTTATATGAGTCTATCCCTTCAGGAGGTCACAAGGAAATTATCTCTTTTGACTCCTTTTCTATCAGAGCCAAAGGCTGCAGACTATTCCTTACTTCTTAGTCATAGCCAAAATATCTCTTGGTTTCTTTCTCGTGCTTCCCTAGATTCTTTTGAGTCTGTTAGGAGAACCTCTGCTATAGCCATAGGAGCACGACGTAGAGCCTGGCTCCAAGCTTCAGACTTGAACAGATGGGCACAACAAAGACTGGGTAATACTCCTTGTACTGGAGAAAATCTCTTCAATAGGGAGTCTTTACGTCAGGTTGCTCATTGCTCCACTGACTTCCCTGTTTCTGAGGGCTATCCTAAGCCTTCTCCTTCCCCAGTAGGTAGGAAATGCCCTACCAAACCTTCTTTCCCTAAAAAAAGAAGGTTTTATTCTTCTCCTGCCCATCATATAGATGTTCCCAAACAAGGGAACCTCGCTCTGATCTGAAGAATCCAAACTCAAGCCAGGAAAATTAACCCTCAATAGGGTTCTAATTAACCTACAGTTCACTTCTTCTCAGCTGAAGTTTTTTCACTGTTTTTCATTTAAAACTCTACACATGGATTCCTGTTTTCCAGGACATCCACTTACTCTTAGGTAGGCTGAGCTGTCAGGAGATTCATGTCTATGGGTCACAGGGTTTTCCTCCTCTTTCTACCATGAACAGAGGTTTGCCAACTATCTTATGATAGTTTTCTCCTGTACCACCATGATTTTTTTCCTTCTGCAGACTTACCATATGGCAAGTCTCCCTTCAGCTCTTATTTTTCTTTACCCTCTTTTTCAGGGCCTCCCCTGTAAGAGTGCTACCACTGAAAGGCTTTCTTAGCCTTTCTAGTCTTCCTGTCCTTTCTAGTGTAGAGTTTTCTCTGGAGTAACCTCCCTGCTTTCATTGGGTAGCTCATCAGACATGATCAGGATTTTCTCTTGTTCTGTCTGTTCTCTCTGTTACAAACAGAAGGATTCTCTCTGCTGTTCTATTCAGCAGCTGCCCATGCAGGAGTTCCAGTGTTTGGACTACTGGTACTTTTCTACGAGTTCCAGTCTTGTCTTCCACTACTTTTTCTCTGGCCTTAGTAGTGCTCCAAGAAAGTGTTCATCTATCTTGGATAATCCTTATCACTTCTTTTCTGTCATCTCCAAATCTCTGGAGTTGGCAGCATAACTGAAGTGGCAGCTTGTTTTCTCCAACAGCCACTTTTATTTCCCAATTCTCCTGCATAGTGCTCTCTGCAATCCTACTGAGAAGCTTTCCACTATGGGCCCTTGCTAGAGAGCATGGGGATTTTTTCTCTAATTACTATCCTATATGGTTGAAAAAGGCTTCCTCAGTCATTCCCCATGACTGTAGGGGTTCTTTACACCCTTCTATTTCCTTTTACTAAAGGACATAAGCCTTCTCTATGTGACAGTCTAAAGAGTTACCCAGTTTCTACAGGAAATATGCTCTTTTTCCTTGCAGCTTGTCCTCATGGTATCCTAATCCTTCATGGACAGCACATATTTAATTGAAAAACGCATGACACCCCCCCCCCCTTGTCCCTCAAGTGGGTCAACCTGGTATCTCATCCTCTGCATTTTCTGTCCATTCACCATGTTAGAGTTCTACCGGACTCAGGACTTGCTGTTTACAGACTGATATTATCCTCTGTTTTTTCCACGCAACCATCCTGGTTATTTTGCTGGATAGTATTCCTGCTCCATCTTAACCAGGGGGAACAGATTCTCTATATCTTCTCAAGTAGGTTCCACCTTCTTGTTATTAGATGAATCTTTCCTCTTCACATCTCCCATGTGAATGTTCTTATGGGCATATATCTATCTGCTTAATTGCAGACATTTATCTTTAGACATATATATTCATGTATATATATATCTCTATATACTTCTCTATAGATACATATGTCTGTAAGCTGCGTGTGCATATGTTATGCCCCTCCAGATCTCACTATAGACGTATATATAGACATATATATATATATATATATATATATATATATATATATATATATATATATGTGTGTGTGTATCTGTCGAGATGCTTCCTTATAGGTAGATATGTATTTACATACTTATCTCTCTAACTGTCTATGCTTATAAAGGTTTTACCTTCCTATAGGTTCCAGACAGTGGGCTTGCATATGTTCATACTGTCCCACAGTATGTCTGGGGGTATTATGCACACAACCACTGCTGTGGTACTGACAGCTCCTACCTTAACCCTAGGTTTAGGTATCCCTGAAGCTCCATGCTCCAATATCTTTCCTTTCTCTCACCAGTTAGGAAAGACAGGGTGGATCTTCAGTAGATCTGAGGTTCAACCCTTCAGACATCTGTCCTTGGGAATACGGGCTTTTTTCCCATAACCCTTCTTCCCTCCAGGACTGGGCTAGTTTGTCCAAATCGGTCAGTCTTCCTCTTTTGCTCCTAACTGTGAGTAACTCTGTAGCCAAAAGAGTTCCAGCTTTTTCCATAAAGCTTTCCTAAAGACCTACCGTTTTTGTACTACCCCAGTTGACACCTGGGTCACCTGTCACTTCCAGATTTGGACCTTCACCTTCACTTCAGTGAGGTCACCTTGAAGATTCCTCTACTGGATCCCCAGTAGACTCCATCAGCCTCTCTACTTCCTGCAATCCAGTAGGTGAGGTCCATATTGTGATTGTTCATTTCAATATTTTTCATGATAATTATCATACATACAAGGACTCCTTACCTGTAGTCCTATTTTAGGTTAGCTGTTTTTCCTACAGCTCCTCTCTTTTCAACTCCTACCCTCCATCCTCAGGATGCCTGGCCATATGAGGTGTAGCATGTTCCAATCCCCACCATGCAGGGCTCCAGGCATCTTAGCTTGGGAGTCCCCATATGTGAAGACTCATTCCTGCTTGTTCCTGGAGATAGCACAGTTACTTACCTGTAACAGGTGATCTCTGGGAACAGCAGGAATAAGTCTTCACAACCCACCCACCTCCCCTAGGAGTTGTATCTCTCTATCTATTTCCTTTCCTCTTTCTCTCTCTTTGTCTCAGCTATAAAACTCAACTGAGGAGAGACAGTTGGAAAGGCGGGAAGGCAACACGCAGGCGCTGAGGGATGCTCCCAAAAGCTTTCTGATTGGACGCTGGGGAGCGTTCCCGCGCAGGCTCCGTCGGTACCGACGTACCCATATGTGAAGACTTATTCCTGCTGTTCCCAGAGATCACCTGTTACAGGTAAGTAACTGTGCTTTATTGTGGCATGTACTCACATCTGATGAAGCGGACTCTTGTTCTTGAAAGCTCATGCCTCAATAAATTGATTTAACTATAAGGTGCTAGCAGCCTTTGTCATTTTTACTCCTATGTTATATATGTAGAGGTGTTCCCGGGGTGGAGGATGGTTGGAGCCCAGGGGTGGGATCAGAACCTCTGCGTGTATTTTAGAAAATACAAGTATAATGATACACTACTTGTAAGAAATAAGGATTACTGGGTTTAACAAAACAACGGAAATAAGGGGACACTTCCCAAAGAGGCAAATCAAAATACATCCTCTGGCCCCTACCCTAACCCATGATACCGAAAAATACAACAAACAGAAGGAAATAAACAGCTCTGTTAACAGGCGGCAACAAACCAACTAAGGCGGTGCAGATACAGCCTCAGTGGATCTAGGAGTCGGGTGGGCATTCAAGAATGACAAATGCTGGGAAAGATAGAGAAAAACATGAATTAGAATGTTTGTTAGGAAGAAGAATGTTAGATTTTAGGGTCTTCTTTACAACCTTTAACTAGGCATTAGCAGAGGTATTTAAAAACAAATAAAGCTCCCAGCTGTAGGACCCTAGGCTGCAGGATGAGAAATTCCCTCCTTCGGCATTGGGTCTCGCAAGCCAGGTCAGGGAAAGCCCGAACCATTAGACCCCGAAATCTAACAGTTTTCTTCCTAACTAACATTCTAAGAAACTATTCTCTGTCTGAGGAAAGAGCAAACTGAATTAAACAAGTGGCAGGAACTTCAGAATCAGAGGCCGAGCTCTCCAATATCGCAGAAATATCAAGCACATTAAACTGTAGCACTGAAGTTACCTCTGCACCAGAAGGAGCCTTCTTCCCTTTAGGCAAGTAGTAAACTTTAGTAATTGGAGGATGGGTTTCAGGCAGAAGGCCTAAAACCTCCACCAAATAATTCTTAAACATTTTCTTAACAGAAGTAAATTGCGATTTAGGAAAATTGATCAGCCATAAATTCACCAGTCTAGAAACATTTTTCAGATGTTCAAGTCTTGCCTTTAAGTACGTTGAATCTTTCACAACAGCCTCTGCACAGTTCTCCACCTGGTCTACTCGAACAGAAACTTCACTTAAAGATTTCAATTTAGAGATCTCATTGGCATTCCTGGAAGACTCTGCTTGAGTAACTTGAAATTGAACATTCAAGGTATAGACCAGAGGATGAGAGCCTCCACCAACCTGTTTAATAATGGTTCAAATAGATTCAAGGGTAATCTGGTCGGGACATGGCAAGAAGAAATCCAAGGATGCCCCTCCAATAGCACATTTCAAATCAGCCATCCTCATCTGTCCAAAAACTGACACCACGTCCCCACGGAGCTCCGTCAACTCTGACACAACACTGCTGGCTTGCTGTCTTAGCAGGGTCTCTACACTATCCCCATCACTTCCGGGAGCCATCCCCCGAGAACTAGCCAGCACACACCAACCGTGGGACTGCTGACAAGACTCTGGCTCTTCGGAGTCTCGGCAGCATCGGGAAAACTTCAGAGGGTGCCGCACTTCTGGAGAAGTGGGACTGACTCCCAAAGAGGATGCCGAGCCCTCCCATTCCGATGTCCCAACAACCGGACTTGACACCGCTCCTATACCAGCTGACTGCTGCAACTTGCGTGGCTGAAGGAAAATGTAAGTAGACTAACAGTTAAATCAGCAGTAGACTCATGGCCAGCCAGGGGCTGCTTGGCCAATTTAGCCTTGTGCTTCCCTATCTCGATTTGCATGAGTGCAGATCAAGCGCTGCGTGATGCTATCTTGAAACTCCCTCCGTCTGTGTTTTTAGTAATCTCCAGGAACAAGCAGGAATGAGTCTTCACATATGGGTACGTCGGTACCGACGGAGTCTGCGCGGGAACGCTCCCCAGCGTCCAATTAGAATGCTTTTGAGAGCATTCCACCATGCCTGTGTGCTGCCTTCCCGCCTTTCCCAACTGCCTCTCCTCAGTTTTCGTTTTTCCGCGGAGCCGGCAGGACGTCCTCCTGTCACCGCAGAAAATTCTTCTTTTATTTTTTGGTTTTCTTGTGGTCGCGTCTGCCTTCCCCGATGCCACCGGTACCGCCGGTGTTTCTTTTCTTTTTTCTTGTAAATTTTCCTTTTTAAGGAATACTTTTTTCCTTGTTAGTGCCTCACGGTTTTTTTGGCCTGCTAGGCCTACTCACTTTCCTTCATGGAAGCGCCAGCCACTATCCCTAAGAAATGTTCAAACTGTGGCGGTACAAAATTGATTTTAGACACTCACATTTGGTGTCTACCCTGCTTGGGTCCTGACCACTATCCATTGGAGTGTCCCTCCTGCAACGGTATGGTCGGAAGAAGTCTTCAGCATCGAGTTCACCTCGATTTGCGGTCCCCATTCAACTTCAGGGCACCGACCACCGTTTCTTCTTCGCAGGATCAGGTAACCCAAAAACAGTCTGTTAAGACTAGCCAGTCCTCGAGTGGTAGATCTCATGCACAGCATAGAGATACCTCTGGCCTTACCCTCGAGGGCACACTGGCTTTAAAACCCCGGTGGGAGTCTTCAGCCTCCAAATCCTTAATGGGGTTTCAGGTTGTTCCTGAGGTTCACCGCTCTCCGAACATACCTGAGCCATGCTCGGTGGTGGTATCCGCTTCGAGCGGTACCCATACCCTGGCATCGGCAATGGTGTTGGATGAAACATTCCTCACTGAAGATCGCAGTCTGGCGCCCTCGGTTCCTTCGGGCCCGTTAGAGACGCTGCAGTCTGATCTTCCAGTATCGGTATCAATCCCGGTACCGGTACTGCTACCGACATCGGTACCCTCCAGATGTGCATCGATAGACTCGCTTCCTTCGATGCCGAGTCTGGAATCGATCTCCAGTCTGGATGACTGGGTACCGACTCGCCTTGGTACCGACGGCACGGTTCTGATAATCCAGGTCGGGCACTCTTGGTTTCTTCGGTACCGTTAGAGCTGTCACCGACTGGTCTTCAAGTATCGGTATCGGATACGGTACCGGAGTCGGTACCGGTATCCGCATTAGCATCGCTGTCGGTACCTTCCATGCTTGTTTCAACAGGCTCGCTTCCCTTGGTACCGAGTTTGGAATCGATCCCTAGCATGGACGATGCGCTACCGACTGCTTGTGGTCCCGACCTCGTGCGGTATCGGCGACCATCCTGTAAGGACAGTCCGATGCTCCACCCTTTAGGGTCTTCTATTCCAGTGAATTTGGATAGCTCCCTGGGTGCCAATGCTAGTTCTTCAACAGATCTAGCCTGTACTCCTCTTTCTAGAGGACTTCCCTCTGGGGATTTTTCTTTTCAAGCATTCCTGCTTGATATGGCAAAGTCACTTGCCATTTCTATACCTGGTCAAGATCCTGCACCAGGGAATACAGAATCTCTGTATATTCCCTGGACTCCAAAGGAGGACATCATGCTTCCTTTGCATCAAACCTTGCAGGATCTGCTCTTTCGAATGTGGGAAACTCCTTTAACGGTATCCCCACCTTCTAGGGCAACTGATCTTCTATACAGGGTGCCCCCTTCTCCAGGTTTTCAAAAGACTCAACTTCCTCATCATTCCATGGTTGTAGAATCAGCAATGAAGCGTGTTAAGAGTACTAAAAAGCACTCTTCTTATCCGCCAGGTCATGAGTCTAAGACTTTGGATGCTTTTGGACGTCAAACCTTCCAGGCATCCATGCTTTCAGCAAGAATTCTCTCATATATTTTCTATATGGGATTATCTCTTGAAGAAGTCACAAAGAAATTACTACTTTTGACTCCTTTTCTTCAAGAGCCCAAAAGAGCAGACTATTCCTTACTGGTTAGTCATGCTCAAAATATCTCTAGGTTCCTTACTCGTTCTTCCCTAGACTCCTTTGAGTCTGTTAGCAGAACTTCTGCTATAGCTATAGGGGCACGACGTAAAGCCTGGCTCCAAGTTTCAGACTTGGACAAAGGGGGTACAAGAAAGACTGGGAAATACTCCTTGCACTGGAGAAAATCTCTTTAACAAGGAGTCTTTACTCCAAGCTGCTCAGTTAACCACTGACATTGCTGTTTTCAGAGGCTTGTCTACGCCTTCCTCTTTCCCAGTTTGTAGGAAATTTCCTAACAAAATTTCTTCCCCTAAGGGGAAAAAGTTGTATCCATCTTCTACCCAGCATACAGATGTTCCCAAACAGGGGAAACATCAGACCAGGTTAAAGAAACCACAACCTCAACAGGTTCAACAAACCCAGCAGCCGCAGGGTTTCTGATAAATTATCATTACATCTCCTGTTTGGGGGTTAGGGTTTGAAGTCTGCTTCTTTTCACTTGAAGCATCTACACTAATTTCATCCTTTCTTTTTACTCTAAGAGTTTTTAGGATGATCAGGCCTATAGTTAATAGGGTCCTCCTCTTCCTCCTACTAGGAGAAAGAGGTGTAACAACTATCAATGGACAGTTTTCCCTGTACTAGCATGTATCATCTTACCTTTCAGAGACTTACTGCATTGTGAGTCTCCTTCAACTCTGTCTTACCTGCCCTCTTACTACAACATTCGGTTTGTAAGAGTGGGTCTATTACACTGGTAAGCCCCTATGGTTCTCTACCTATTCCAGGAAGGGGTTTCCTTTCCAGAGTTGTCTCCCCCTTTCACATTCTTACTTGAGGGCAGCTTATCAGACAATAAGGAGGTCTTACCACTCCTGCTTATGTCTGTTGTTTCTTTTTCCAATCTTTAAAAAAAAAAAAAAAAAAGGATTTTTTTTCCGCTGCCCTGGTAATTGCTGCAAATGCAGCAGTTCCTAGTGGTTAAACCACTGATTCTGTTCACCACACAACCAGGGTTTGTCCTCCACTAGCAATCCTTCTGGCCTGGGTAGTAAACCCAAAACAGGTTATCAACCTTTTTTGGAAACCCTATCATCACAGGCTTGTTGGTTTGACTTCTATTCTTCACCATCTCCAATTCCCTTGTTTTTGGCAGAATAGTTTGTTACCTACTGGCCTTAAGCAGCCAGTTTTTTCTTCTAACCAACCTGCAACATGCTCTCTGCAACTCTACAGAGTAGCTTTGCACTATGGGCCCTTGCTAGAGAGCATTAGTATCTTGTCTAGCAGATAATCCCAGATGGTTAGGAGGGGTTCACCCAGTCATGCTCCCATGACTGGTAAGTGTTCCCTACCCTTACCATCTCATGTAAAGTCTCTTTTCAAAACAAAGGACACAGGCCTTACATCACGTGAAAACCTAAAGAATGGCCAATTCCCTGGCTTGGTCCACATCTTCTTTGGACTTCCCACCAGGGATAGTTTTCTTTTCGTTGTAGCTCGTCCTTATATGCTTCCTTCCCAATACTTCATGGGAAGCTCATGTTCAACTGAAGGACGCATGATACCCATCTTGCCCTCATAAGCGGGTCAATATGGTAGCCTATTCCATTGGTATCTTCTATCCATTTACCATACTGGAGTTCTAGAGAGATCTGGACTTGCTGCCTGCAGACTGAAGTTATCCTCTGCATTTTTCACGTAGGCCATCCTGGTTATTCAAGAGCTTGAATTCTTAAAGGAATCTAGACTCCTTCTTGTCAGGGAGACCATTCCTCTGACTCTGTCAATCATAACCAGGGAAAGAAGATTCTCTATGCATCTATTCAAGCAGGTATCACCCTTCTTGCTATTAGATGAATCTTTCTCTCTCCCCATATTCCTATGGGGATCTAGTTATATAGGCATGTCTCCATCTACATACATGGAGACATGTGTCTATATGTCTACATATATATATATATCTGTGTATCTTCTGCCCATGTATATCTCTGTATATATATATATATATCCATATATACTCCTATATGTATATATATTTATAAATATATATATATATATATATATATATATATCTCGAGATATATCTTTTAGGTAGATATGTATCTACGTACTTATCTATCTGTCTGTTTAGGTTCATATATCCATATATTCCTATATGACTCTGACAGATGGGCACTACCCCTATCAATGCTGTGCCAGCATGCTTAGGGTTCTACACATACAACCACTCCCTGTGGTAATTAGCAAATTTTTTCTTACCATAACCTTTCAGGGTTAGGTACCTCTGAAGCTCTCCATGTACCTTTTTCTTTCCTAATTGACCTCATTTAGGAAAGACATTGCGGATCTTCAGTTAATCTGAAGCTGTAACGCTTCATAAGTCTGTCCTTACTTTGTTATCGGATACAGGGGTCTTCCATACCCCTTCTCTCCTACATGGACTATTTCTATTGTCAGTCCAAATCGGTCAGACTTATTTTCCTTTTGGTCCTAGGATTGTACTGTTCTTTGGCCAAAAGAGCTTAAGCTTTGCCTAATAGTACCTTCTGCGTTTCCCGCTGAAGCCCTATCTCATTGTACTACCCCAGTTTCCCCTGGGGCTATTTCTCACCCTGAAGGGTTCTGACCTCCACTTGTTTTTTCTACAGTTTATTACCTCTACTTCACAGTGAGGTACTCCTTGAGGATCTTCTACTGGCTCTTCTAACAGATCCATGTGAACCTCAGTAGACTTTTTACAATACCACAAAGGGAGGTCCATATTAGAATATTGCACTCAATATTTTTACTACTAAATGTCATCTACACAGGGTCTTCCTCCATAGAAGTCCTGTTCTAGTCCAGCTGTTCCACAGCACCTTTCTGTAATTCAACTCCTACCCTCCATCCCCGGGATGCCTGAGGTTCTGTCGAATAGCATGGCCTTCTCTGATTCGCAACATGCTGGGACTCCTCCAGGCATCTCAGCTTGGGAGTCCCCATATGTGAAGACTCATTCCTGCTTGTTCCTGGAGATAGCACAGTTACTTACCTGTAACAGGTGATCTCTGGGAACAGCAGGAATAAGTCTTCACAACCCACCCACCTCCCCTAGGAGTTGTATTTTTCTCTATCTCTATCTTTCCTCTCTCTCTCTCTCTTTGTCTCAGCTTTAAAACTTAACTGAGAGGCAGTTGGGAAAGGCGGGAAGGCAGCACGCAGGCGTGGTGGGATGCTCTCAAAAGCGTTCTAATTGGACGCTGGGGAGCGCTCCCGCGCAGACTCCGTCGGTACCGATGTACCCATATGTGAAGACTTATTCCTGCTGTTCCCAGAGATCACCTGTTACAGGTAAGTAACTGTGCTTTTTATTACATCTCATGTTAGCTCAAAAACAATGATGACACTTACATCAAGAATCGTCATCCAACAGTCATAAGAACATAAAGAACATAAGTCTTACAAGTACTGCCCACCTTAAACCTCCCCCCAAAAACCCTGTTGCCCTTCCATCCTCAACTAAGACTCTTGCCCTCATTAGTACCTCCATCTATTATTGGTGCCTTTCCAATTAAGCTACAAAATTAGGACCTTACTTCTTCTAATTGAGTGTACTTATCATTATGTATGGTAGTCAGTTTGTACATATCACATAACAGCAAAGTTTATATTGTACCATTTGCAAAGAAGGGGCCCGTACCTGCTTCCAGTTAGTTGCAATTGCCATTCTAGTGGCTGCCACCTCAGACTTGCCAGCCTCCCAGCTGGTCCTCCCACCCCCTGGGACTAACATTTCAAAAGCGCCACCTCTAATTTCTTAGGGACTGTCCTCTTCAGTAATTTACCTAAAAAGTAAAAAACCTGATCCCATAACTGCTGAGTCTTTATGCATTCCCACCATATATGCAAGAAAGTTCCCTGATCTTCACATTCTCTCCAACATTTCCCATCCCCCATATTAAATATCACTTGGATCTTCTGTGGTGTGTAATAAATATCATCGCAAGAGGACCTTGTGTCTGTTTTCTTCACTTGGCTCACAATAGAGAGCTTTGCTGTCCTCTCAAATATTTATTCCCATTCCTTTAAATCTAATTTATTCACCAGTTCTTTTTCCCATGCCAGGGCATATCTACTTTTCTTCTCTCCCTTAATATTCAATATCCTATAAATAAGCCCTTTTGCATTCTTACATTCTAGAAGACTCTCAAAAGGTATAATCTCTTCTGACAAATCCTTCCATGCCCCAGGTTGCTCTGCAGTACATAATACTCACTTTTGAGATGCGGAAAGTTATCTCCAGCTGAAAGATGATAGTCTTCCTGGAGTTCCCCAAGACTCTAATCTCACTATCCTTGGCCAAAACTATTCAGATCCTTCTCTGCCCTTTGTTGAAAAATAGTCTGATACCACCCTGGTGCAACTCCTTATTATACCAGATAGGAGGATAATAGAAATATACCTCCCTTGCAAAATAACTTGTGTTAGGGAGTGCCAAAGTTTCAGGGTCAGATCCATGAATGGACTCTCTACTCCAAACTCTGTCTTCCCACCTGATACCATCCAATGCCTACATTTTAAATGGACTCCCCTCACACATCCATCTTTCAACTCCTGTGGCTTCACTAATGCCCCCTGCAACTCTCATAAGGCCCTCATCTGGGATGCCTAATAATATTTCTGTACATTGGGAACCTCTAGGCTTCCCTCTTTCCTTTTCTTTTTTTTTTGATAAGTACAACACCTTTCTAGCAACTCTAAGGAGCTTCACCTGCCAAATAAAATTAAAAAGCTTCCCCTGAACCTTCTTAAGCCATACTCCAGGCACTTCTACTGGTAAGTTCTGGTATAGAAATTTAGGAAACACCATCATCTTTATAGCTTCAATCATCCCTAGCCATGATAAAGTGACCCTTTTCCACTTCTCCAATCCAACCTGCCTAAATCTATCCCCAAATATCTCAAGGAGGAAGATGCTCACCAAAATGGGAATTTTCTTCTTTAACTCAGTCACTACCCCAACTTTGATATTAATATTCAAAATCTCTGACTTAGAGCCATTCACTTTAAAACCAGACACTGGCCCATAAGCTACCAAGTCCCTCATTATCCTTGTCAGGAATCGCTCTGGGTCCCTTACAGTGAAGAGCATGTCATGGACAAATGGTATTATTTTATATTCTCTACCTTTTGACTCTGATGCTTCCACCGTAATTTTCTGTGCTTAAGGATCGATGGCTAGGACAAAAAGAAAAGGTGACAAGAGGCAACCCTACCATGTGTTGGGTGAATAAAGATTTACTAATATATATTTCTTGCCGTTTATAGTAATAGTAAGGAACAGATATCACCCACCCTTAACTTTGTAGATGTATCTTGGATCCTAATGTTTTTGCGAACATTACCCCACTGGAAGCAAGCACACAATGAAGACAGTCCCTATTATATACGAGTAAATGAGGTTCATCTTTTTTAAGTGGGTACGTCTCTTGCAGGACTTCTGCCAAGCCTCTTGGTTCACACCTTCACTGTGCACTACTGCTTGGAGGAGAGCTCACAGCACATAGCGCCTTTGGCCAGGCAGTACCTCATTAGCTCTTTGGGGAATAGTGCAACTCCTTCCCTCTGGCCCTTTGTGTCCAGGCTACCAGACAAGGGGGTTCCAGCATCAATATTGGGGCTGCATCACTTGGCTTCAGGCCCTTCAGTGCTCCTTGCTGCCCTTCATGGTTCGCCTTTTGGGTTGCTTTTGGCTTCTACAGGTTTTTTCTGTAGCCTGTAGCTTGGGAGTCCCATATGTAAGGACTGACTTCCTCCTTGTTCCCGGAGAAAGTCTGTAACAGGTGTTCTCCAGGGACAGCAGGAATCAGTCTTCACAACATTCCCTCCTCCCCAAGGAGTTGTTTTTGTTTTTATGCTGGATTAAACCATGTCATCATACCGAGGTAAGATGACACCTTTGGGCAGGAAGGTCACTGCGCATGCGTGGCAAACTCCCAAAGGCTTTCTTTGAAAGCTGGGGAGTGATTACCATGTGGGCTCCGTTGATGCCAACGTCGCCCATATATGAGGACTGATTCCTGCTGTCCCCGGAGAACACCTGTTACAAGTGAGTAACTACATTTTCTCCTGTTTGGTTGGAATATTAAATTATGGGGAGGGAGAAGTGTCTTTCCCTTCTCAACAGGAAATATGTAAGAATGTTTGTTTTATTTTTGCTCATTTGAAATGAAAAACACTTTTGTTGCCTTCCTCCTCTGTTTCTTGCCAACCTCTGACCTCAGCAGTATGCACCACTCGGCACACAACAGTGAGAGCCACTTAGCAAAAGCAATGGACATGGATGTGGGAATTTTTTTAAATTAGCTTAATGTATAGTTCTATAGATTTAACTGGTAAGAGCTACAGACCATTCCACCGAAGTTTGGAACATAAGAATTGCAATTCTGGATCAGACCAAAGGTCCTTTAAGCTCAGTATACTGTTTCCAATCCAGGTCACAAGTACATGGTGAGATCTCAACATGTAACTAGATTCCATTCTGCTTACCCAGGGATAAGCACTGGTTTTCCCCCAGTCTACATTAATGGTTTATGGACTGTTCCTCCAGGAATTTGTCTAAACGTTTTTTAAACCCAACTACACTAATTGCTATAACCAAATCCTCTGACAATGAATTCCAGAGCTTAATTATGCACCGAGTGAAAAAATATTTTCTCCAATGTGTTGAAATGTACTATTTACTAACTACATGACATGTCCCCCAGGTTTGTAGTTTTTGAAAGAGTAAATAACCGATTTGCGTTTACCTGTTCTAGCCTACTCATGATTTCAACAGTTTTGCCAAATATCATAGGTATGTATGTAGATGTATGTGTTTGTATGTCTGTTTCAGAGGTACATTCCCACTGCAACCTTTTTTCTTTTTCATTACTTTAAAATGTACAATTCCATCATAGGAAATCACATAGAGTGATTCTTGTCATTTGTGGCCTGCTCTCCCCTGAAGGTAACCTGATCATCTTTCCTAAGTTCAAATACGGGGCACTCAATCAAGCCAGAGGGTTCAAAGTTAAGGAAAATAAAAAATATGTTAATTAATTTTAACCCAAAATTTTAATCAGTAGGCCAGGTTTATAACTTTACTTACACGTGTGCCAATCAGGCCTACTTGTACTTCTCTACAGAGTGAACTTTCTTCAAAATAGCAAAATTTCCACTAAGATAATTAAAAAAATTCTGGGCAACTCATCTAAAAAAAAAGTACTTTACAATCATTGGACATTTGAGAGTCTCTACATCCATTTGGGTTTTTTTCTGTAGACTGCACTTTGTTCATGATTGAAAAGCACCTTTAAGTTGGAGCATTGGAACCTGGCAAACATTAAAAAAAAAATCAACCAGTTTGCATAAACTTTTATATGGTACCTCATTACTTTTGAAGTGTCCAAACACCTCCTTCCAATTTTCGGCAACCGTGCTGTCTGTTTTTTTCCATTCTTTAACTTTTTCTTCAGAAACAAATGACTGAAGACAATAGAACTCATCAAACAGTTCAGTATCGTTTATTACTGACTCTAGGCCGGGTCTTGTAGACAAAGTACATTCTAAAGACGACTCTAGCTCACATCATTCTGGTTGTTGTTGTTGAAAAAGAGTCCACAGTTTCCCAATCTCCTGGAAGTGAATGGTCCACAGATCCAAGTAATCAATGCAAGTGGCGTAGAAAGATGAGAGATGACTTGAAATCTGCTTCATCAATGCTGCCCTCTTCTTCAAGATCTTTTATCTTCTTTCTGATTGTCGGAGGCAAAAACACCTCATTCTTCCTAGTTACTAACTTGTTTCTAAGGTCACTGATTATTCCATCCACCTCTATCATTGAGATTTTTTGAGACTCAGTTTTTAAAGTCGCATTTTTGAAAAATCACTACTTGACTGTGCAAAACGTACAGCCAAACCTCTGCTGATTCATTCTCAGAAACGTTTTTGATGATAACTGGGCATTTTTCCTGGTTCAGAAAATATGATTTCACTGGTTGGAACATTTTAATTAACCTCTCGATGGCTGGTAGTAAAGCCAGCCACTTAGTGTTACTGTATGCGAGGAGCTTTTGATACTCTCTCAACAAAGTCACACATCTCTTTAAGTTCTTCAGTTCTCACCGTATAAATGTGAAAATGTCTGAATATCTTGTCAACAATAACTTCAATGTCAGATGGCAACCATTTCTAGCTAAACTCCAACAAGTAGAGGGTGATGTTACTTCTTGGTGGCTTGTTTCTCTGGATGTTACAGCAATGTATACCTAGATCAATCAAGATCAAGCCTTGTCAGCAATCTCTCAACTAGACGTATCTTTACCTGATCGGATTCCTCATTCATTTTTTATGAAGCTGCTTAATTTGGTACTTACTAAAAATTATTTTCAGTTTGAACAACAAATTTACCATCAAGTCCAAGGTATAGCCATGGGAGCCACAGTGGCTCCATCCGTAGCTACCTTATATATGGCTGAGTTTGAATCCTTTCACATTTACCCTTCGCCATGGTTTAAGGATATGGCTTTATGGGTTCGTTTTTTAGATGACATTTTCTTTCTGTGGAAAGGTACTGAAGCTAATTTACATCTGTTTGTTGACTGGTTGAATTAGCTTCGTTCGAATTTGTCTTTCACTATGCAGCATCATTTTTCTCAACTTGAATTTTTGGATGTCATGGTTCTGAAAAGTCAAAATTCTTTCCATACCACCTTATTTAGAAAATCTGTGCAGAGAAACACTCTGTTATCTTTTACCAGTTTTCATCCATTGTCCTTGAAGAGGGGTCTCCCGTATGGACAATTTCTCAGGCTTCGACGTATTTGTTCTAATTTTGAAGATTTTCTCAGGCATGCAGATGAATTGTCAGCCTGCCTTACCCAGAGAGGTTATCCTAAATGGGTCATCAAACAAGCATTTTTGCGGGCTAAATATACCCATCGTGAATGGTTATTTTTTCCAAAATCTCAAGATTCTACGGTGAATTCTGATGTTTTTGTGGGAGTGTTGCCATATATGTTTTATACAGATCATATTAAGAAAATTTTGGCCAGACATTGGCATATTCTACAATTGCATCCATGTTTTCAAAGAAGGTTACAGATAGCATATTCCCGGGGCCCTAATCTTCGTGATTTTGTAGGGGCTACTTCTCCAGGACCAAGCAGGAAGTCAGTCCTCACTTATGGGTGACGTCGGCGCCGACGGAGCCCTCGCGGAGCAATTTTCCCCAGCTTTCGCAGAAAGCTTTTGGGAATTGCAGCGCACATGCGCGGTCCCCTTCCTGCCCAAGGATGCCATCTTGCTCAGTCTCCTTTTTTCCGCGGAGCCCTACAGACGTAGTTTGTTGTCGCCGCTGAAAAAGTTGATTTTCTTTTCTTTTGTTTTCTTGTTGTTTTTTTTTTTTCTCGGTTCGTGTGTCCTCTTCCCGCCGGGCCTCGATATCTCCTATCGGGCCCGTTCACATATTTTTCTCTCCAACTGGCGTTCCCGCCACTTTTTACTTCTTCCCTGGCAGCGCGGTCTTTCGACCTTGCAGGGGCCCTTTTTCCCCCGATGGCTGCCAGTGGGTTTAAAAAGTGTGATCGTTGTGTCAAACTTATGTCTCTTACCGACACGCATGACTGCTGCCTCCGCTGCCTCGGGCCCGAACATGACTCAATGAGTTGCGGTCCGTGCAGCAAGATGTCCTCGAAGGCGCTGAGGAGTCGGCAGTCGCAAAAGGAACGAATCTTCTCTGACCCCGCGTCCGGTCGGGCCCGGACCTTGTCAGAGGCCTCAACGTCTCGTGGCTCCGGCTCCGAGCATTGTCGGAGTTCCTCTGAACGGGGGTCCCCCGGCCGGGAACACCGTCGGAAGAAGAAACCCGCGAGGGTGGCGTCGGAGGACGCTCCTGGTCCCTCGAGGGCCAGGTCGCATAGCCCCGTCGGACGCCCCGGGTCCTCGGAGGGGGAGAGGCCTTCGAAGCTTCCTCGTCTCGAGGTGGAGTCGCCTGGACACGTGAGTGCTATAGTCCTCCTGGACTCTCCTCCGGGAGAGCCGACGTCGGGCCCGACGCCGTCGGGGCCCGAGTCGGGGGCTGCTGGGTCTTCTGAGTTTGGTCTCAGATTGACGACCTTGGAGCGCAGTATCGCTGCCTTCATGGACCAGCAGCGGGCATTGATCACCGGCCTCGCCAGTGCATCTGCCCCGACCACCGGGACGTCGACACCCAAGTCGACCCCGGAGGCCGAGTCGATCCTCGAGTCCATACGAGCTCGAGTCGATCCTTGACCTAGGTCTCCCTCGGCCTCCCGTTCGGAGCCGCTCGATTCCTCCTCGGAGTCGGGCTGGGACACGGAGGAGGACGAGTCACCCGGTTCTTTTCAGACTCAGTGCGTCCCCTCCAACTCGCCCGAGTCAGAGCCTCGGAGGCGGTCCCCCCCGGAGGATACCCGGTTCTCCGATTTCATGAGGGATATGGCCAAGGCTTTGGCCTTCCCTGCGGATCCGGAGGAGGAGCCTTGGGCCGAAGAGCTCGAGGCCCTTCAATATGACTCTCCCCCGAAGGAGGCCTTTACTGTACCGGTTCCCCCGATGCTGGAGCGGCTTCTCTTCCGCATGTGGGAGAGCCCAGCCTCAACGCCGGTGTTGAGCAGGCGGGTCGATTCCATGTATCGAGTCCGCAAGAGCCCCGGGTTCCAGAAGGCACAACTACCGCACCATTCCATGGTGGTGGAATCGGCCATGCATCGACTTAAGAGTCAAAAGATGCACTCCTCGGTGCCTCCGGGTAAGGAGGCCCGGAACCTGGATGCCCTCGGTAGAAAGTGCTTCCAGGGCTCTATGCTTGCTTGTTGAGTCCAGACATATCAGCTGTATATGGGCATGTATCTTCGAGACCTGGCAAAAGAAATTGCGGGGTTCTCTGCTGGTCTCTCCGAGGAACCCTTGCAGTGGTTCCAGGCCTTGTCCACAGGGATTCGAGAGTGTTCGAAGTTCATTTCTCGAGCGGCCTACGATGGCTTCGAAGCATCGGCTCGAGTAGCCGGAGCCGGCATCGGGGCTCGCCGTCAGGCTTGGCTTCAGTCATCCGACCTCGAGCAATGGGTGCAGGACAAGTTGGTCGATGTCCCTTGCAGAGGTGAAAACCTCTTCGGCAAACCCATGGCCGAAAAGGCGGCGGAGCTCGAGTCAGAGACTCTCGCCAGGACTCGCCTATCCAGAAAGACCTCTGCCCCTTCACAGAAGAAGGGCTCGGGGAAAAAGCCTTTTTACCCGAGGAAGGTGTTTGCTTATAAACAACACCATCCACAATATCAGGCCTCAGCAACTCCCCATCAGGGGCAGCAGCCTAAGGGGCAGGGTAACGGATCCCGGAGGCAGAAAGCCCCCAAGCCCACTACGCAGGCCCCGGCCCAGCAGGGTGGGTTTTTTTGACTATGCCAGCATAGCCTCTCCCCCTCAGGGGCCTCCGCCCAGCACGGGGGACCGGCTGACCCACTTTGCCCACCGGTGGTCCGCCATAACATCCGATTCCTGGGTGCTGTAGGTGGATCAAAAGGGCTATCTTGCATTTTCACCAGGTGCCTCCCTCCTACTTTCCAGGGGAGCCTCCAAGACCCCCCCTGCACAGGGACTTACTGTTTCAGGAGCTGCAAAGCCTGCTTCACGAACAGGCTGTGGAGCCAGTGCCCCAGCACCTGTGGGGTCACGGGTTTTACTCGAGGTACTTCCTGGTTCCAAAGAGAACAGGAGGCCTCAGACCCATTCTGGACTTAAGCAACCTCAACAAGTTCCTGCAGCGGGAAAAGTTCAAGATGTTTACCCTTGGAATCCTACTGCCCTACCTCCAGCAGGGAGATTGGCTATGCTCCTTGGATCTAAAGGATGCTTATACCCACATCCTTATTCATCCGGACCACCGGCAATATCTAAGATTTGTGGTGGCAGGGAATCATTATCAGTACCGAGTACTGCCCTTTGGCCTGTCCTCCGCTCCCCGGGTATTCACGAAATGCCTGGCAGTGGTGGCAGCCTTCCTGAGGCTTCAAGGCCTCTTCGTCTTCCCATACCTGGATGACTGGCTCATCCGGGCACCGTCTGCTCCAGAGGTCACTCAGGCCACTCAACGCACAGTGGCTCTGCTTCAGCACTTGGGCTTCGTCATAAACTTCGAAAAGTCCGCTTTGCTCCCCTCTCAGGATCTCGAGTTCATAGGGGCACGGCTGGACACCCTGCAGGCGCGTGCCGTCTTGCCTCTGGAACGGGCCAACAGGCTCATAGCTCTGGCCGGCAGGTTCAACAGCACGTCACCGGTCTCGGCCAGACGGTTCCTGCAGCTGCTCGGGCACATGGCCTCCACGGTCCATGTCACTCCGAATGCCCGTCTACATATGAGACCTGCTCAGTGGAGCCTTCGCACTCAATGGCATCAGGCCACAGGGAGGCTGTCGGACCTAATACAGATTTCCGACCACCTGGTCTCCTCTCTGCAATGGTGGCTTCACCTGCCCAACCTGGTACTCGGCATGACCTTTCAGTCTCCTCCACCGTCCCGGGTGTTCACGACAGATGCCTCTCTCCTGGGATGGGGAGCGCATTGTCAAGGGACATGCACTCAAGGCCTTTGGACACCTTGGGAGGCCGCCCAGCAGATAAACCTCCTGGAGCTACGGGCGATCCGCCTAGCCCTGCGGGCCTTCTCTCACCTCACGTTTTGTCAGTCTGTACTGGTGCAGATGGACAATCAGGTTGCCATGTTCTACGTGAACAAACAGGGGGGCACGGGCTCCCTCCTTCTATGTCAGGAGGCTCTGAGACTGTGCTCTTGGGCAGTCGGTCATGACATCCTCCTCAAGGCTGTTTACCTGCCAGGGCAGGACAATTGCCTGGCGGACAAACTGAGCCGGATTCTGCAGCCGCACGAATGGCGGTTGAACCCTGCAGTGGTCCAGCAGATCTTCCGCCGGTGTGGCTCTCCCACCGTGGATCTCTTTGCCAATCTCCTGAACCGACAGCTTCCCAGGTTCTGCTCCCGGCACCCGCATCCTCTCAGAGTAGCGCCGGATGCTTTCCTCATCTCGTGGTCCACGGGTCTGCTGTATGCCTTCCCTCCCACACCACTTGTGTCCCGGACATTGTTCAAAATCATCCAGGACAGGGTCTCCGTGATCCTGGTAGCGCCCAGGTGGCCGAGGCAACCGTGGTTCCCTCTAATTCTACAGCTAGCGGTGGACACCCCTCTTCCTCTGGGGTTTCAGCCCGATCTCCTGACACAGGATCGGGGTACTCTCCTGCACCCCAACCTCCGGGCCCTGCATCTGATGGCCTGGCTGCTGAAAGGGTAGTCCTAGCTCCGCTTCTGCTTCCTCCGGAGGTGGAAGCCGTCGTCCTAGCGTCTCGGCGACCTTCCACCCGGAAATCTTACGCCCTTAAATGGCGTCGCTTCTCTGTCTGGTGTTCTCAGCGGTCTGAGGACCCCTTCTCCTGCTTAGTATCGGTGGTACTGCAATACTTGCTTCACCTTTCCGATCTGGGCCTCAAATCCAACTCTGTCAGAGTCCACCTCAGTGCTCTCTCTGCGCTTCATTCGCCGGTGGAGGGCCAGCCTCTTTCCTCGCACCCCTTGGTGGCGCGTTTTCTCAGTGGCCTCCTTCTGCTTAAGCCTCCGTTGTGTCCTCCAGCTCCTGACTGGGACCTCAGTGTGGTTCTGCAAAGGCTTGTCCGCCTTTTGAACCCATGGCTGCCTGCCCCCTTCGATTCCTCTCATGGAAAACGCTCTTCTTGGTAGCCCTTACTTCCGCTAGGCGCGTAAGCGAGCTACAGGCCCTAGTGTCGGAGCCCCCATACACTAGGTTCTACAGGAATAGGGTTGTCCTACGGACTCACCCTAAGTTTCTTCCGAAGGTGGTCTCCCACTTTCACATCAACCAGGAGGTGGTTCTTCCGACCTTCTTTCCCAGGCCGCATTCCAGCCGGGCTGAGACTGTTCTGCATACCCTGGACTGTAGAAGAGCCTTGTCCTTCTACCTTGACCGTACGTGGGAGCATAGAAAGGCTGTCCAGCTTTTCGTGTCTTTTGACCCCAATCGGTTGGGGGTGCCTGTCTCTAAGCGTACTTTGTCCATCTGGGTAGCTGACTGTATCGCCTGGGCTTATGGGGCAGCCGGCCTCTCCTTAGAGAGTCGAGTCACGGCTCACCGTGTCAGGGCGAAGACTGCGTCTGTGGCTCATCTTCACTCTGTTCCATTGGCAGACATCTGCCGGGCCGCTACTTGGTCTACAAGCCAGACCTTTGCGGCTCATTACTGCCTGGAGAGGGAGTCCCGCAGGGACAGTGCTTTCGGTCAGGCAGTCCTTCACAATCTCTTTGAGGTTTAGGCAACTCCTACCCTCCGACCCTGGTGTTGGGCTACCGGCCGGATTCGTATTCAGAGAAGATTCCTTCCCTCTGTACTGTTGAGCTTGGGGGAGCTCTTTTGGCTTGAGGTCTCCGGTAGCCTTAAGCTTGGGAGTCCCATAAGTGAGGACTGACTTCCTGCTTGGTCCTGGAGAAAGAGTAGTTACTCACCTGTAACAGGTGTTCTCCAGGAGCAGCAGGAATCAGTCCTCACTACCCTCCCTCCTCCCCTTGGAGTTGCAGTCATTCTTATTGCATATTTTTGCTAACGTTTTGCTGTCTTTCCGCTATGTCATCAGACTGAGCAAGATGGCATCCTTGGGCGGGAAGGGGACCGCGCATGCGTGCTGCAATTCCCAAAAGCTTTCTGCGAAAGCTGGGGAAAATTGCTCCGCGAGGGCTCCGTCGGCGCCGACGTCACCCATAAGTGAGGACTGATTCCTGCTGCTCCTGGAGAACACCTGTTACAGGTGAGTAACTACTCTTTCTTCCCCTTTGGATAGGGTTGTTAATAAACCTCTTGAGGTTGGTCATTTTGCCTGTGCCTCTTGTTCCCATTGCCCGCAATCGATTTTGGGCAGTGAGTGGCGGGTCCCTAATTCAGATTTTATTCATAGGGCCCGGTGGCACACAACCTGTTCAACATCATTTGTTGTGTATGTGTTGATTTGTCCGTGCCACCTTTTATATATTGGCCGGACGATTCGCCCAGTAAAAATTCGTTTGAACGAGCATGCCTCCAGAATCAGAAATATCGTGGTATCAGCCCCGTTGGTCCAGCATTGTCTGGATTTTCATCATGCTTTTGAGGATTTGAGATGGCGTGTTCTGGATTTTGTTCCTGAGCACCCTAGTGGGGGGGTGATCGAGAACAACTTCTTCAATTATTGGAACAAAGTTGGATTTTTCGGTGGTCTACTGTTGAACCGTTTGGTCTCAATAAAGAATTGGATTGGGCCAGCATTCTTTAATGATGGTTTCTTTCAAAAAATTGCTTTGGGATTTTTTACATTTTTTACATTTCTACATTGGGATTGTTAATTTTAGATCCCCTTATATCCCTTTATATTTATTGCTGAACACTGATTGGCTGTTTACTGTTATTTAATTAATGAATCCTGCTGTGGGGTTCAGACCGCTATTGAGCATGCGCTGGCGTTTGTGATCAGCCGGGAGACTGTTTCTACATTGCAGTTAAATCAAGCGTTGAGACAGGGCACAAATTTGTGTTTGCCCGAAACGCAGTGCTGTGTACTTTTTATAACTGCAGATTACCCTGTGGGAGGTCTGACAAGTCTGCGAAGATTTGAAGTGGGTTGTGGAGAAAACTATGACGGGACGTTTAAGATAAGTTATAGTCCCTATCTTTTTTGTTTTTTCCTGTTTGGACTTCTACACAGTATATTTAAAACACCATAGAATTAGTTTGGTTTTCTGTAGGGGGCACTTATGTGTGGTGCTTCACCTTTACTTCTCCAGCTCCGTAGTGAGCTCATAAAAAATTTGAGCAAAATGGAAGTATCTCCAGGAACAAGCAGGAATGAGTCTTCACATATGAGTTTTCACATATGGGTATCGTCGGTACCGACGGAGCCTGCGTGGGAACGCTCCCCAGCGTCCTATTAGAAAGCTTTTGGGAGCATCCCACAGCACCTGCGCGCTGCCTTCCCGCCTTTCCTAACTGCCTCTCTCCAGTTCTTCTTTTCCGCGGAGCCAGCAAGTCGTGTTTCCTATCACCGCTGAAGAATTTCTTATTTTCTTTTAATTTTCTTTAGTCGCGTGTCTGCCTTCTCGATTCCGCACCGGTACACCGGTCCTTTTTTCTTTCTTTAAACCCCCCCCTCCCCCCCCAAAAAAACCAACCTACTTTTTCAGTGTATTTTTCTTCTGGGGCCTTAGGCCTACAGATATATTTTTCCCTCATGGAAAAACCCGCCTCCGGGTTTAAAAAATGCACAAAGTGCAGCAGCACTATTTCTGTCACTGACATCCATGACTGGTGTCTAAAATGTTTAGGTCCTGACCACTCCATTGCGGATTGTGAGTCCTGTTCCATTATGTCTAAGAAAGGGTTACAGAATCGGGCAGCCAAGCTCAGTGTCCTGTTTCCCTCCGATGCAGCTTCTGTGGCATCGACGTCTTCTAGGGCTTCTTCTTCATCCCATGGATATCAGGTAACAAAACTCAAGTCCGGTCGGTCCTCAAAGGGTACATCTCCCTCTAAGTATCGAGATGTACCCGAGCTTACTATTGAGGAATCTACACCGGCAAACTTACCCCGGCGGGAGGTTCCGGCTTCCAAAGCATTACCTATGGGGTCACAGGTTGACATCGATGGCACGGCCTCGACCGATCACCTGTTACAATTTTCTGGGGTACCGGCGGTTCCCGGTACCGACATCCAGACATTGGTGGCGTCGATGGATCAGAATATTCTGACCATGCAGTGTGCCATCACGGCATTCATTCAAGCTGCAACGCCTACGGTACCGCAACAAACCCCGTTGCCGGTACCTTTACCGATTCCGGTATAGGATCCAATTCCGGTTCCGATACCAGTACCGCTTGCATCGACATCAGCATCGATGGCAGCGGTACGCTATCCAGTGATGCCTATGAGTACCGCCCCGGTACCGATTACTCCCGATGTCGATACCTCCCGGTACGCGTATCGGGCTCTACCAGAGCATCCAGACAGTCGATACTTCGATTCTTCTGAAGACTCTGATTCTTCAGAGGCCTCAATTGAAGCATCGGGGATCCTTCCTCAGGAACCCTCTTCTCCAAAAAGGAGAATGTCTCCTCCTGAAGACTTGTCTTTTCAGGACTTTATTAGGGAGGTGGCCAAAGGCCTGTCCATCTCAGTGACCTCTGAGACTGAACCTAGAGCCAAAAAATTAGATATCCTACAATATCCTAAGGCTCCTAAAGAGGCAGCCACCTTACCAATACATGAGATTCTTTATGAACACATGTTGGGCATATGGGAGACTCCTCTTTCCACCTCCCCTCATTCCAGACGGTTGGACACCATGTATCGTGTTCCTCCTTGTCCTGGGTTTCATAAGACTCAGCTTCCTCACCACTCCATTGTGGTAGAGTCTGCTATGAAAAAGATCAAGAGTACAAAAAGGCACTCCTCTGCTCCTCCAGGAAGAGAATGCAGAACCCTAGATGCCTTTGGCAGGAAAATCTTCCAGGCCAGTATGCTTGTAGCCAGAATCAACTCCTATAGTCTCTATATGGGGATGTTTCTAAAAGAAATTATAGATCATCTGCAAACCTTATCTCCTTTTATGTCAGAATATAAGAGAGAAGAATATATCGCCTGGCTTAAACAGGCACAGGATGTATCCAAGTTTTCCAACCGTGCAGCCTTTGACTCTTTTGAGGGAGCCAGTAGAGCCTCGGCTATTGCCATAGGTGCACGCAGAGTTGCTTAGTTGCAAGCCTCTGATTTGGAATCCTGGGTACAGGATGGTCTAGGTAACCTTCCCTGTACAGGCGAAAACCTGTTTGGCAAAGATTGGCAAGCAAAGGCCAACCAGATGGATGCTGAAAATTCTGCTTTAGATAGACTTTCAAAGTCTACTACCGCTCCTTTCAAAAAGAGGTTGTTCAAAAAAGGATCTTTCCCAAAGAAAGGGAAATTTTCTTCTTATGGTCAGGCCTCTTCTCAAGGTTGTTTTGCTACAAAGAGACAGCAACAACCAAAACAGGCCAAACACCAGGTTGCGAGGACTGCTACGACCCAACAGCCTCAGCCTCCTCAGGGCCTTTGACTTTCCACTAGAGAACTTAGCCTTTCTGGCTCTAGAACATCCAGAGCCCTCACCATCCCAGGAAGGTTAGCTCACTTTGCTCCCAGATGGGAACAAATCACAGCAGAGCAGTGGACCCTCTCCATCATAAGGGAAGGGTACAAACTTCATTTCTTAAACCTTCCTCCTCACACCATGGTGAAACAGTTCAATTCTCCAACATCTCTCCTCAACCTTCTAGGTCAGGAGATTGCCACCCTTCTTGCCCAAGGGGCAATAGAAGAAGTACCCCTTCTTCAACAGGGCTCAGGGTTCTACTCCCCCTATTTTCTCATCCCAAAGAAAACAGGGGGCTACAGACCCATATTAGATCTCAGAGAATTGAACAAGTTTCTATGCAAGGAGAAATTCAAGATGACTTCTCTTGGAACTCTCCTTCCATACCTTCAGAGTCAGGACTGGCTTTGTTCTCTAGATCTCAAGGATGCGTACACACATGTTCTCATCCATCCAACACACAGAAGATTCCTTCGCTTCCTATACCAAGGAAAGCACTACCAATACAAAGTGCTTCCTTTCGGTCTGGCCTCTGCTCCAAGAGTGTTCACAAAATGCATGGCAGAGGTAGCTGCATTCCTACGCACTCTAGGAATATTCGTATTCCCATATCTGGACGACTGGCTCATCCGAGCTCCATCCCAGTCAGAGGCCCAGACTTCTCTAGCTTGCACAAGGCGTGTTCTTCAGTATCTGGGACTGGTAATCAACATTCCAAAATCCCATCTTACCCCTACTCAGTCTCTAGAGTTCATAGGGGCCTTACTGGATACCACAACTGCAAGGGCCTATCTTCCCCAGTCCCGTTGCCTACGCTTGGTGCAGTTAGCCTCCCAGATTCAGTTAAGATCCCATTTAACTGCTCGAGAAATGTTGCAACTTTTAGGCCACATGGCATCCACGGTGCATGTGGTTCCCTATGCTCGCCTTCACATGAGAGCAGCTCAGTGCACCCTATCCACCCAATGGACCCAGGCATCAGGTTGCCTGTCGGACAAAATAGCAACCTCCAGTCGCCTATTTTCGTCCCTACACTGGTGGAAGTCCACTCAAAATCTGTTGCTGGGATCCCCCTTTCAACAGGTGTTACCCCAAGCAACCCTTACAACAGATGCCTCTCCAAAGGGTTGGGGGGCTCATCTACAAGATCTCTCGACCCAGGGCATTTGGTCTCCACAGGAGACATGTCTTCATATCAACCTCTTAGAGCTCAGAGCAATCTTTCTGGCTCTCAGAGTCTTCCACACCCTGCTCAGCTACAAAGACAGTCCTCATCCACACAGACAACCAGGTAGCTATGTTCTACGTGAACAAGCAGGGAGGAACTGGCTCTCTGTCGCTTTGCAACGAAGCTCTGAGATTGTGGGCCTTCGCCAGAGAGCATCAAATTCATCTCATGGCAGTATATCTTCCAGGAGTTCAAAACTCTTGGGCAGACAGACTCAGTCGAGTTCTGCGTCCGCACGAATGGTCCGTCCATGGGGACCAGATAGCCATAATTTTTCGGATTTGGGGTACCCCAGACATAGACCTGTTTGCAAGTCCGTGGAATGCCAAACTTCCCCGGTTCTGTTCCAGGATTCCATGTCAAGGAGTTCAGGCCAGGGATGCCTTCCTCCTTCACTGGGGGCAAGACTTCCTCTATGCCTTTCCACCTATTCCCCTAATCCCCAAGACTCTGTTCAAGCTTCAGAGAGACAAAGGGACTATGATCCTCATAGCACCACTTTGGCCACGCCAAGTGTGGTACCCTCTACTTCTGCATCTCTCTCAAGCTCCCTCCCTAGACCTGGGGTCTGCTGCAGATCTCCTCTCGCAGGAGGAGGGAACCTTGTGGCACCCAAATCCTCAGTCTCTTCATCTCAGGGCCTGGTTGCTGAAGGCCTAGACCTTCAAGATTTACAACTTTCTCAGCAAGTGAAGGATATCCTTCATGCTTCAAGAAAGCCTTCCACCAGACGTTCATATGTTTTTAAATGGAAAAGGTTTTCCATTTGGTGTGCAGAGAAGGGTCTCAACCCTCTTGCAATACCTTTGCATTCTTTACTAGACTATTTGCTGCATTTATCCCATGCAGGCCTTCAAACAAATTCAGTCAGAGTCCATTTGAGTGCTATTGCATCATTCCTTAAGCCTCTTAATGGACAACCTATTTCCTCTCATCCTTTTATAGCAAGATTCATGAGAGGCCTTCTTTTGACTAAACCTCCCATTAGACCACCTCCAGTGGCCTGGGACTTGAATCTGGTTCTTGGCCAGCTTATGAAGCCACCCTTTGAACCCTTAGCCACTACCTCCTTAAAATTCCTTTCCTGGAAGGTTATTTTTATCATTGCAGTCACCTCAGCTCGCCGTATCAGTGAGTTGCAAGCTTTAGTGGCTAATCCTCCTCATACAAGGTTCCATCATGACAAGGTAGTCCTCAGAACTAATCCACACTTTATGCCTAAAGTGGTCTCACCTTTTCATCTGAACCAGGAGGTCTTTTTACCTGTTTCTTTTCCAGGAAGGAGCTCATGCATCAAGTGCAGAGAGGAATCTTCATACCCTGGATTGTAAAAGAGCACTTGCTGTCTACTTACACAGGACACAGCAACATAGAAAGTCCTCTCAACTTTTTGTTGCTTTTGATCCTTCTCATTTAGGACGTCCAGTCTCCAAGAGAACTCTATCTAATTGGATTGCTCCGTGTATTTCCTTTGCCTACCAGAGCAAGAATCTTTCTCTGGAGGGCAATGTCACAGCTCACAATGTGAGGGCCATGGCAGCCTCTATGGCTCATCTTAACTCTGTGTCCATCGACCAAATCTGTTGAGCAGCCACCTGGGCATCGGTTCATACCTTCACAGCCCATTACTGCTTGGACAAGGACTCCCGCCGGGATGCCTTGTTTGGTCAGGCTGTTCTCAAACACCTGTTCCATACCTAATCAACTCCTACCCTCCATCCCTCACTAGATGCCTGAGATTCATGGGTGCAGGTGGAGCCCTTCCCAGGGACTCACAATCTGGGTGATCTCCCAGGCATCTCTAGCTGGGGAGTCCCCATATGTGAAGACTCATTCCTGCTTGTTCCTGGAGATAGCACAGTTACTTACCTGTAACAGGTGATCTCTGGGAACAGCAGGAATAAGTCTTCACAACCCACCCACCTCCCCTAGGAATTGTTTCTCTCTATCTATCTTTCCTTTCCTCGCTCTCTCTCTTTGTCTCAGCTTTAAAACCGAACTGGAGAGAGGCAGTTAGGAAAGGCGGGAAGGCAGCGCACAGGCGCTGTGGGATGCTCCCAAAAGCTTTCTAATAGGACGCTGGGGAGCGTTCCCGCGCAGGCTCCGTCGGTACCGACGATACCCATATGTGAAGACTCATATGTGAAGACTTATTCCTGCTGTTCCCAGAGATCACCTGTTACAGGTAAGTAGCTGTGCTTTAGCTTCAAGAGGCGGATTAAACCTCATGGCTGCTCTTCCGACATTACTGCATACACGCTAGCTTGTAAATTTATAAACATTACTCTATTTTTGGTTTGGGGTTTATAGTGTAGAGTGATAGTTAGTTTGCTTTTTTTTGAGATAACATAAGAACATAAGATATGCCATACTGGGTCAGACCAAGGTCCATCAAGCCCAGTATTCTGTTTCCAACAGTGGCCAATCTAGGTCATACGTACCTAGCAGTTTCCCCAAGGGACACAGGTTCCACAATGCTTGTATTGGTTCAAGCATTGATATCCTGGGTCCCTTCTTAATAATGGTTTATGGACCTTTCCTCCAGGAACTTGTCCAAACCTTTTTTAAACCCAGCTACACTAACAGCCTTTACTACATCCTCCGGTAACAAATTCCAGAGTTTGATTACACGTTGAGTGAAAAAATATTTTCTTTTATTAGTCTTAAATAGTTTACCCTGTAGCTTCATTGCATGTCCCCTAGTCTTTCTATATTCTGATAAGGTAAACAATCGATCTACGTTTACCCGTTCCACTCCGTTCATTAATTTATAGACTTCTATCATATCTCCCCTCAGCCGTCTCTTTTCCAGGTTAAAGAGCCACAACCTTTTTAGCCTTTCTTCATAGGAGTAGCCTTCCATCCCCTTTACCATTTTGGTGGCTCTTCTCTGAACCTTTTCTAAAATCGCTATATCCTTTTTAAGATACGGCGACCAGAATTGCACACAATATTCAAGGTGCAGTCTCACCATGGAACGATATAGAGGCATTATAATATCTTTTGTTTTATTTTCCATTCCTTTCCTTATCATACCTAGCATTCTATTTGCTCTCTTGGCCGCCGCTGCACACTGGGCCGAGGGTTTTAACATGGTATCCACAATGACGCCTAAATCTTTTTCCTGGGTGGTGATTCCTAATGTGGAACCTTGCATCGTGTAACCATAGTTTGGGTTGTTCTTCCCTAGGTGCATAACCTTGCACTTCTCCACATTAAATTTCATCTGCCATTTTGATGCCCAGTCTTCCAATTTATCAAGATCCTCTTGCAATTTTCCACAATCCTCCTGGGTTTTAACAACTTTAAATAGTTTTGTGTCATCTGCAAATTTGATAACCTCACTCGTTATTCCACTTTCCAGGTCATTTATGAATATGTCAAAAAGCAGCGGACCCAGCACAGATCCCTGGGGTACACCACTATTCACCTTTCTCCATTGGGAAAATTGGCCATTTAGCCCTACCCTCTGCTTTCTATCTTTTAACCAGTTCCTGATCCACAATAGTACACTGCCTCCTATCCCATGACTCTTTAGTTTTGCCAAAAGTCTCTCATGAGGGACCTTGTCCAAGGCTTTCTGAAAGTCCAGATACACAATATCAACCTTTGATGGCAACCATTTAGCAGCAGTGCTGATACAATTGTGAGGAATGTGAGCTGCATGGTTTGCACCAATTAAATTACTTCTTAAATCTTTTTGCAGCTTGTAAAAAATATTGTTACTACCAATGTTCCCTCTAATTTTCTGTAGGCTGTGTGCGCATAAAATATCAGCTGTGCAGCTTTTGAAGGAAGGTTAAATTTTTGTGCGCCACATAACGACACTCAGAGTTATATACTTTAAAATTTGACTACACGTCAGAATACAGTATGTATACCTCATTGATTTTAATCAAATTAAATGAAAATAGACGATTACTAAATGAAGTGGAAAATTTCTAGTAATTACAATCACAACTTTTAAATTTTAAGACGTCTGTGTTGTTTTCTATCAGAATCAGAACCGTAATTTTTGTGCGCTGTGTTGTAAAGTATGTGCGCTCGCTCGGCGAGGTGTGTGCGCACGCGCGCACACGCTCACAGCTTAGAGGGAACAGTGGTTACTACCCTTCCTAGCGGCCCCACCAAAATTGCAATTGGTATTATCAGCACACAATGCCAAAAGTTTGGATCTTAGCCCATTGGATTCAACTGTATCAAAAATACACTTGAAAAGAATGTCTGAGGTTTTGTCTTTAACTTCATGGACATTAAGAATGTTTGCCTGAACCCCTTTCTCAGGAAGAAAGTACCGTACTAAAATAGAACACACTTTAATGCTTCCAAGGTCTGAGAAATCAGAAAAAAAATGTTTAAAAACTTGTCTCAGAAAGGTCTCTCTTGAGGGAATCAATAGAGTCAGGTTTGAAAACATTACAGACCATTGCTTTCGTTTTGGTTCATGCACAAGAGTATTTTTCATCAAAACATTTTTTCAGCAACTTTGAAGTACAGTCTGACGACTGAAAAGAATGGTTGTGGACAGCACAGTGATAAAGCCATGTACCCTCAGTTACTGAATTTCCCATCAAAAGTTTGACTTTAAAAAAAAAAGAAGTCACAATTCTACTTGAAGAAGCACTTACATCTGCTGTCTTGTGTTTGTCCGTCCGTCAGGTGCTGAACAATGTTTCCCTTTACTGCATGTGCAATTGAAAAGGAAGACTGACATTTGTACAAAAACCCATAAATGTTTCTTCATTTTGTAGATGGCCATTACAAACACACTTTCTTTTCAGCATTTTAAAATGAAAATAAAGTTTAAAGATGAAATAGAAACACACACCCTAGGTTAAGAGTCTACACAGATGACAGAATCAAAAAAATCAGCTGACCACTGACCGTGATACTGATACTGATATTGGCCGTAGGATCAGGGTGTCAGCTCTGTGGGTGCTTGAGCATCCCCAGTATTTTCTCCTGCAGGTATGTATATCTGTAGCAAAAAACCTCACCATACTCCAGAGCTGCAGGACAAGGGAGAAAAGAAGGTTTCTGAATCCTAGCTACTGCTCCCACCTCCCCCTGCTCCCTCTTGGCTTTCTGGATCTGCTGCAGCCTATTGACTGACTTTAGAAACATAGAAATATGACAGCAGAAAAAGATCCCATGGCCTATCTAGTCTGCTTTTCCATATGGACTACTACAATAGTTCTCTCTTTTCCCTTAGAGATCTTTTGTTTGTCCCATGCTTTTTTGAATTCAGATACCTTGTCTTGGCTGTCTTAATCAGGATGATGTCTAAATTGTTTGGGTATTTTTTTTAGAGATTAGCTCTAGAGCTTGCCAGTGCTCCCCCCTCACTGTAGAGTAAGTGGTAAGTTCCAGCCAATGGAAAGGCTGCACTAGTCATAGGAAGGGTAGGTTGATTTTCTGCACAGGGTCTGGGAGAAAGTCAATGGAATGGGTTTCTTCAAGGGTAGGGGTGAGTGGGGTTGCTGAGAAAGGGCAGAAATGTAAGAGGAATAGGATAAAGTGTGAGATGCTATTGCAGGCTGAGAAAAAGAACTGGTAAAAAAAAAGCAAGAACTGGGGGGCAGTGAAGTAGGTATATAGAAGCAGCACAGCACTAGTAGACAGAGACATGTGTATGTGTTTCTGTGTCTCTTATGGGAAATAGTTTCATGTAAATAGAGTTTCCCTTTGAAAATTTTAGCTGGAGGGGAGAAATCTGCAGGTACAAATGTGGAGGGGTGTTTTAAAATAGGGGATATTTTGGCGTCCCGACCGAAGTAATACGATTCCATGGACAAATCTTTAAAATACAGGACTGTCCCATATAGTAATACGGGACAATTGGTCACTTTGGAAGGGTTTACAGTATCATTCTCATAGGTATACTTTGCCTACTGAGGGTTTTTTTTTGGGGGGGGGGCAGAAGGGTGGAGCAAGGGGTAGGGAGATCATATTGAGAAGAAGGGAGGGGTAACCAATTCAGCATCAGCATAGAGTGCTCCTATAACCTCCAGCATAGGGTGCTCCTATAACCTCCAGACTTCATCTTTGGTGATATTAAATTGGAGAAAAGCTTATCCATTTTAGGTACAGACTGAAGGCACTCTTGACCCCCTCCCCCCACTAGGAGGGGATTAAATTGAGAGTGTGATTTTTAACTAATCTTGTTGAGTAAGTAAGGATTTGCAGGATAGGCTATCACTAGCAATAAGACAGAATTTTTCTGTTCTCTGCACTTTTCTCATTCAATGTTGGGCTTTTTTTGTTTAATTTTTTTTTATTTGAGGGGGGGGGGAGAGGAGGTCTATTCAGACACTGCCTTAACAGTGTTTGGAAAGTAACTAGGTTTAGATGTGGTTGAGAAAATGCATTTTAATTCAGGCACACCTAGCAGCAGTAGTGTACGGATGAGACATATGTCAGAGAGACCGTTTAGCAGCCTGGCCGGCCTTCTCTTTTAGCTGTTTATTAACCTTACAACCCACAACTGCTTTTCTAGTTTTCTTTCTGCCTAATTTTATTTTGGGAGGCTTAATGAGATTAAATGGGTACATTATCTGTTGTCTTCCCCCCCTCCCTGTACCATCAACAGAAAGTTTGCACGTAATCTGCTCTTTAAATCCTAATCTGCGTTTTCTTTTGGAGGGGGTGGCACAGGCTGTATTGGGAGAGTTCTTTTCTCGCCGCTGAGCTGTTCGCAGCTGTTGCCATTCTGATTTGCTTTGTGTAGCTGCAGCGGTTTTATTGAGTTTGTCCATGGATTATTTAAGTGCGTCTAGTTCAGTAGGATTCTCCTCTTTAATATCTGGGTAGAATCTGATTCTGTGTTACTGAGTCTGCTTAGACCTAGCCATTTGTTGCAGTCTATCTGAAAAGCAAGAAGAAAACCATTATGTATTTGCATATTTGCTGTTGGTCTCCCTTTTTCATCTGGAAGTTTAAAGTAAGGGCTTCAACATTACAGAATGCTCAATTTGTTCTTTATTCCAGGATGTTGCTGTGCTGTTCATCATAAGAAACCTGTGCTGGCATTCTTCTCTTTCTCAAATAATTATTTACAGAGCACCCTCTATTCTTTCTGAGCTCTGCAGCAGGGGGTTAGGTAGGAAGCCCAAACATGCCCAATTAAAATTATGATCAGGGAAGGGAAATGGGCCTAGTGGCAGTGCTACGGACCACCCTGTGGAAGATTTGAGTTCAGTTCCCAGCCAGGTTTCTGATTTACATATTAATTAGAGTTGGAGACCTTAGAAAGGCAGTGCCTGTAGTACCTAGGGAGGGAGAGATTCTCCATTGTGGCTCAGCAGTGACACTCACTGGCTGGATTTTAAGCCTGTGATTACGCTTTTTTAACATATTTGTAAAGGACCTGGAAATGGGAATAACGAGTGAGGTAGTCAGATTTTCAGATGACATAAAATTATTCAAAGTTGTTAAAACCCAAGAGGGTTGTAAAAAATTGCAAGAGGACCTTGTCAATTTGGAAGACTGGATGTTCAACTGGCAGATGAAATTTAATGTGCACAAGTGCAAAGTTATGCATCTAGGAAAGAACAACCCAAATTATGGTTACATGATGCAAGATTCCATATTAGGAACCACCACCCAGGAAAAAGATTTGGGTGTCATCGTGGATAACACATTGAAACCCTCCACCCAGTGTGCAGCGGTGACCAAGAAGGCAAATAGAATGCTAGGTATCATAAGGAAAGGAATAGAGAAGAAGACAAAGGGTATTATAATGCCTCTGTATCGTTCCATGGTGCGACTGCACCTTGAAAATTGTGTGCAATTCTGGTCTCCGTATCGTAAAAAGGATATAGCGTTATTAGAAAAGGTGCAGAGAAGAGCCACCAACATGGTAAAGAGGGTTGAAGGATACCCCTATGAGGAGAGGCTTAAAAGGTTAGGGCTCTTCAACCTGGAAAAGAGACGGCTGAGGGGAGATACGATAGAGGTCTATAAATTAATGAATGGAGTGGAACAGGTAAATGTAGATTGATTGTTTACGCCATAAAAAAGTAGAAAGACTAGAGGACATGCAATGAAGCTACAGTGTAACCCGTTTAAGACTAATAATTGAAAATATTTTTTCACTCAATGCGCAAACTCTGGAATTCGTTACCGGAGGATGTAGTAAAAGCTGTTAGTGTAGCTGGGTTAAAAAAAATTGTTTGGACAAGTTCCTGGAGGAAAAGTCCATAAACCATTATTAAACAGGACCCGGGAAATCCACTGCTTACCCCCCGGACAAGCATTGTGGAATCTATGCAGCTTTTTGGGAACCAGTCAAGTACTTGTGACTTGGGTTGGCCACTGTTGGAAACAGGATACTGGGCTTGGTGGACCTTGATCTGACCCAGTATGGCATTTCTTATGTTCTTAAGTCACTGTGTGTGGCCTTGGCCAAGGACCATCACTATAGCATCAGGCTAAAGTGAGAGAGGACTATAGCAGAGTTGCCAAATTACCCAGTACCAGGAGGAAGACGTTTTGGCCAGTCCTAGTTTTGAACTTACATATTAATGCACTTGTTGTAGTTCCTGATTTTATCCATTGAAACCAGTGCTGTTTATACCATAATGCATCAGAATGGGGCTTTCAGAAATCTAAGACTGCCTAACATCTTCCTTCTGGAACTGGGCAACTTGGCAGCTCTGCTATAGAATAGGGCTCCCCTCCCTAGCAAGTAGTTGAAATATCGTAGCCCAGTAGAGGCTGGCTCTGATTAAACTAAAGGTAACAGGGGAGAATGAAAATCGCAGAACCAAAACGAACAGTGGGAAAAAAATCCTCGTAAAGATTCAGGACTAGAGAATCAGGTGTGTTATGTGGTAGCAGGAGAAGGGGGCTAGAATCGATGAGTGAGTGTTTGGCCATTTGCGTCACTGCTGAAAGGTGGATGAACTGTGTAAGCTGTGATGAGCAGGGACTGTCTCTTACATGTGTGTGCAGCGCTGCATACGACTTGTAGTGCTCTACAAATGCTCAGTAGTAGTAGTAGTTGTAGTAACGTTTTAAAGTAACTATTTTTCTCCTACCTCCTGCCTGTTCTGCTATGCCACCATTGGGTCTGGTTTTCAGAATATCCACAATGAATAGAAACATAGAAATATGATGACAGAAAAAGACCACATGGCCTATCCAGTCTGTCCTTCCATATCAACAACTACAACAGTCCCCTTTTTACCTTTAGAGATCCTCTGTGTTTGTCCCATGCTTTTTTGAATTCAGTTACTGTCGTCATCTCTACCACCTCCACTGGGAAACTATTCCACGGATCCACTACTCTTTCCGTAAAGAAATATTTCCGCATATCACTCCTGAATCTATCTCCCTTCACCCTCATCCCATGTCCCCTCGTAGCAGAACTTGCTTTCAATTGAAAGAGGCTCTCTCCCTGAACATATATGCCACGGAGGTATTTAAACATCTCAATCATATCACCTCTATCCCGCCTTTCCTCTAAGGTGTACATATTAAGATCCTTCAGTCTGTCCTCATATGCTTTATAATGAAGCCAACTAATTATTTTAGTAGCCACACTCTGCACCGACTCCATCCTGTTCACATCCTTTTGAAGGTGCGGTCGCCAGAATTGCACACTATACTCCAAATGAGGTCACACTAAAGACTTATACAGAGGCATTATCACCTCCTTTTTTCTGCTAGCCATTCCTCTCCGTATGCACCCAAGCATCCTTCTAGCTTTTGCCGTCGCCTTTTCTACCTGTTTAGCTACTTTAAGATCATCAGATACAACCACGCCTAGGTCCCGCTCTTCTTTAGTGGACAAAAGTACTTCACCCCCTATACTATATTGCTCCCTTGGATTGCTACAGCCCAAATGCATGATCTTACATTTTTTAACATTAAATCCCAGCTGCCAAATTCTAGACCATTCTTCAAGCTTAGCTAGATCCCTCCTCATGTTATCTACACCTTCCTGGGTGTCTACTCTATTGCAGATTTTGGTGTCATCCGCAAAGAGGCAAACCTTACCCGACAGCCCTTCCGCTATATCACTAACAAAGATGTTAAAAAGAATCGGACCAAGGACAGATCCCTGGGGCACACCACTGATAACATCCTTCTCCTCAGAGTAAGCTCCATTTACTTGTACTCTGTCGCCTCCCACCCAACCAATTTCTAACCCAAGCAGTAACTTTAGGGTCCATCCCTAGGGTGCTCAGTTTGTTTATAAGTCGCCTGTGAGGAGCAGTGTCAAAGACTTTACTGAAATCTAAATACACCATATCTAGAGCTCTCCCTCGGTCCAACTCCCTGGTCACCCAGTCAAAGAAATCAATCAGATTTGTCTGACAAGACCTGCCTCTGGTGAATCCATGCTGCCTCGGATCCTGTAATCCGCTGGACTCCAGAATCCTCACTATTTTCTCTTTCAGCAGCTTTTCCACCACCAAAGTTAAACTAACCGGCCTGTAGTTTTCAACCACATCCTTACTTCCGCTTTTGTGTAAAGGCACCACATGAGCCTCTCTCCAGTCCTTTGGTACCACTCCCGACTCCAATGAGGCATTGAAAAGGTCAGTCAGTGGAGTTGCTAGAACGTCCCCAAGTTCCCTCAGTATTCTAGGGTGTATCCCATCCGGTCCCATCGCTTTGTCTACTTTAAGTTGAGCTAGTTTCTCACAAACACAGTCTTCTGAAAATTGTTCAAGATGTCCCTCGCTTCTGTTCCTATTTGTGGGTGTTTTCTGATGTCCTGCTCCTGGTTCTTCATCTGTGAACACAGAACAAAAATATTTGTTAAGCAATTCTGCTTTATCCTTATCAGCTTTTACATATTCCTCCCCTGCACCCTTGAGTCTGACAATACCACTTTTGCCCTTCCTCTTCTCACTAATATATCTGAAAAATGTCTTATCCCCCCATTTTATTGCATTGGCTATTTCCTCCTCCTTCTGAATCTTTGCCTTCTTGACTACTTTGCTAGTTTCTCTAAGTTTTTCCAAATACAGATGTCTGTCTTCCTCTCTCTGTGATCTCTTGTATTTCATGAAGGCCTCCCTCTCTTTCTTCACTTTTTCAGCTACTTCTTTCGAAAACCATAGCGGTCTCCTTTTCCTTTTACCTTTATTTACAATTTTAACAAAAAGGTTGGTTGCCCTTAAAATATCCCCTTTCAGTTTTGCCTACTGTTTTTCTACATCCCCCAGCTGTTCCCATCCCACTAACGACTCCCTGAGGTATTGGCCCATCTTCGCAAAGTTAATCTTCCTAAAGTCTAAGATCCTCACCTTGGAATGGATTCTAACAGCCCTAGTCCTAATACTGAACCACACCATCTGGTGATCACTGGATGCAAAATGATCTCCCACTACAACATCAGAAACACTTTCACCATTTGTAAGCACCAAGTCCAGTATGGCCCCTTCACGTGTGGGGTCTGTTACCAATTGCCTGAATAGTTCTCCCTGTAGAGAATCCAGGATCTCCTTACTTCTAGATGATACTGCAGCAGGAATGTGCCAGTCAACATCTGGCATATTGAAATCCCCTATCAGTAGCACTTCCCCTTTCCTGGCAATACTGCGCATGTCTTCAATTAACTCTCTGTCCACCTCTTCCTCTTGTGAGGGAGGTCTGTATATCACACCAATGCAAATGGATTTCTCTTTCCCTCTTTCTAGTTTAACCCACACTGCCTCCTCTCTCCCTTTTAAGCTCTGTCATTCCAAAGCTTTAATAATAGTTTTTGCATATAGTGCCACTCCTCCTCCCCTTCTTCCTACCCTGTACTTTCTGAATAAAGTATAGCCAGGTACTGTATATTCATATCTTGTCTAGGAAGCAGGTTGATGCCCATAGTTAAGTTATTTCAAAGCCTGGAGTTGGCCACCATTGTGGTGTTTTTTGCTTGTATTTAAAGGGAGAGGGGGCAGGGCCGTCCCAAGAGTTGGTTCAAAGTGTTGACATCCTAGGGGCAAACCTTATGCCTTAGGCTCCTGTGCTTCCCCCCCAACCCCCTTGTCAGAATCTGTTGTTCAGCTTTGAATGCCTCACTCTCCCTCCTCCCCCCTGAACCTGCTACCCTAGGTGACTGCCTAGTTTGCCTGATGGTTTGTCTGGCCCTGGTAGGTGGGGGGAGGATGTGGTTGTTCGTAGTGTTTATTTGATCAGCGTTTCTTGTGGATTCTTCTCTGTAATTGATGCACACATTTTATTTAAAAATTCCAAAATCTGTCAGACCTTTTCCAGTTCGACAGTTCATCTCACTTTTTTTTTCTCACTAATGACAAGGTCACCAAAACAGCTGTTTGTGATAATTATTCGAGTCTCCCCCAAGCTGCAGAGCTGAAACAGTTGAAAAATTACAGGGGTCAGCGATGCTCGTGTCTGAAACATAAGTAAATACATTCAACAAAGTGCTGATTTATTAAAAATTAATCCAGCTAAGAGGCGGGTGACCTATATGGCTCAGACCCCACTTGTGCGAAAACTATGGGTTTTATATGTGTTGGAGTGAAACATCAGGAGCGAAGGGGATGTGAGATGTTAAGCCTCCATTAGTATGAATTTGATCGAGGTCAGGTGTTGCTTATACAGAAGAAGAATGAGCCGCGAGCTGTGTGCTCTGTGACTGCTCAGGCTCCCGAATTCTTCAAAGCCGTTCGTATGAGTGAGTGAAAAGGTTTTCCCCTCATTAAATGGGTATCGTGCAAGTGCTGATTGCATGGCCTGACCTATTCCCTTAAGTAGAAAAGAAACCCCATTCAATTAAAATAAAATATACGTTGTGTGAATTGGCTGAGCGTACAGATTCTGCTGGGCTTACTATTGAGCCCTCATTTATTAGATATTTTTTTTCTGTGCTACTTAGAGGCCGATGTAATAAGTTGTGGTATTCTTTAGCGCAGGGGTTTATTTGGCATGTACTGTGAATTGTCCCATGCTAATGTTAGTATCCCATGTAGAAACAGTTTTAGTGTGGGAAAATCCACATTAAACCATGGTGCTAGAGGTTAGCATGGTTGGTATGCAAATACATGCAGATCAGCTGAATAAGGAACTACTCCTGATGGTAATTTTTAAAACATGGTAATTTATAGCTCAGTTTTTTACACTGAAGTGCAGACTCTTTATTCCACCCCAGAGATGAAGTGAAGGTTTTGCAGTAACGGCATGCACATCTGTTGTCATCCAAAGCTCTTGTCGGTGCAGGCGAGGGCTGTCCCGAGAAGGTGGTGATTGCACTGCAGCAGTAGGAGCAGATACAAATTCATCAGAGGCAGGATGGCAAGAAGTCAGGTCTCCGATCATGCCTCGCTCCCACTGGCAGGCTTGGGCTTGCAGCTTTGCCTTCAGGCACCCCTGGCACAGCTATGGCAAGCAGGGCGGAAGGGGGACAGCGGTGGCAGGTGGCTCCTCTCCTGGTCCAGAACACATTATAATTACCATCTTCAAAGGGAATCCAAGGTATTGTTGCAGCATATTCAGAGAAGCAGTTAGGGGGAAGCCACAGCTGTGTAAAATCTCTCTGATTCCTCCCCCCTCCCCCAACATGTACTGTGCCTTTCTTTAATTTTGTTTCCCTGAGGCTTGGCAGCACCTCCCTGCCCCTTCCATCCGGTAGCATGATGTCACGGAGATGCCTGGCAGTCTCTGTGGCAAAAAGTACTAGGACAGAAAAAATGCGCCAGCATAGAAAGGAAAGACGGTAGTCACTGATTGCAGAAGGAGGCAGCTTTAATTCCCTGGGGTACAGATGGTAGCCCCCTGGCCGGTGTGGCAGTGGCAGATGTTCTTCCTGGATGCCATGTAACTTCCAAAAGGATAGCTGCGGCATTGCCCTCCTGTGTAGGCTGCACGACTTGCTCCTTCTTTTTCACACTAAACCATGGTAAAAGTCCATGATCTTGGTGTGCTTTTTGCAATTAGCATGGATATTTTTTAACATAGCCCTGATTTGCATATCATTAGTTTACTATACCGTAGTAAGACAATTTCCTTGCATGGGTGTTAAATCTGCAGTGGTTTTTAAGTGCAGATTTGGACCACAGCTTTATTACACAGGAACATTGGGTAAACCCAGTGAGCACGTGAGTTCCTTTCCTGCTGCAGCCAGGATCAGCCAGCTGTAACCCTCAACAGGTAGAAACCTAGTCCGCTTCCAGGATGATTTACATTTCTCTGCAAATCAATATAGCCGGTTTTGTTGTCTTTTCTGTTAAAACCATTATATTAATGGGAGTAGAGGGTATCCTAGTGGACCTAATTTGACTGTGTTCCGAATAGTGGTTTAACAAAGCTTGTTCAGTGTGCACTGGTTGAAGCCCTTCTAAAAGCTGAAAATCTGTGTTAGAGGCTAAACAAATCTAGTTGAGGCCTTCAATGTGGTTGAAACTAACAATGACCATCTCCCTTACATTTGAAGCGACTGTTTCTTATTCAGATGTGGAGAGGTCCAGTAGCTATAGCACTGGGGTATTATTTGGAAGAAGTCCTCCAGCATGAGGTTCACCTCTGTTATATGCCCCTATGTCTTTGACGTAGTCACTTCGAGCCCTGTTTACCAAGACTTGTTTTTTTCACCTCCAATAGCATGTTTGTGGGTTGAAAAAAGCTTAGTAAATTAGGCCCTTTTTCTTCTTGTCCTCTGAAACCCAGTTGAAAAATAGTCATTTCTCTTAGGGATATGTTTACTAAACAGCGGTAGCACCTTCCGTGCGATATTGGAGCCGCTACCGCTGTTTAGTAAACATACCCCTTAGTCTGGCTTTACTGGTCAAATAATTTTCTACTAATCTCTAGTTAGTTTTAAAAAAAATTGGCTCGCCCAACAATTTATCCAATCTGCTGCATTTCCTTGGGAGCTTAGTGATGTGTTCCTCTGAAGGATGTTTTGGAAAATGCAAAATGGTAAAGTAGCTTTTGAAAACTGGTCAACCTGGGGCAGTCTGGGCCAGGTCCTACCATGGACATGGTAGGAAGGTTGGCTGATAGGTCTGCTACAGAGATCCTTTTTCTTCTACTGGCCAAACATGACAGAAGGTTTTCTTCAATCCCCTCATGGTTGGCAGGGTCCTAAAAAGCCACTCTGGAGTGCCATCTTGGGAGGAGGAGAGCTTGAAGATGGAGAGTGAAATTCAGGAGTAAAGACGACAGAAGAAGAAGTTGGTCATCCTAACTAATATAGTTGAATACCATCAGTGCCCTTATTAAACTGGGTCAAAGAGGTCCTGCCCTGTAATATTGGTAGGTTAAGACCATTCTCCTGGCCTCCTTTCTTTTTGAGAATTCATGTTGGTCTCCTGTAGTGTGATCGTAAGACTCACCAGTATAGACCAGTTGAAGCACTATAATTTGGGTTGAACTGGTATGTCTTGGGATAATCTTTTCATTTGAAATGTTCATTCATGTGGTCTCAGATTTTGGGGCCAATCTGGAATTGTTGAGTTTGCTGAAAGCATGAAAGATTGTGGTAAGAGGAGGGGGTGTAAGACTTGGAGGTGGGTAGAGGGGGTTAGGGGTTCAATGATTAGCTAAGAAAACATGTTTTCCAATTAACTTACTTATCAGTAGCTTGTGTATATTTGTGTTTTCTTTTAAATGAACCAAATAGAAAATGATTACCAGTGAGGACTTAAGATGACTGGAAAATTTGTTTACTCTGTGGAGAGGATTGTTCAACTTCTTATATCCTTTAATAATTGTAAGCTGTTTGGAGAAAGGACTGTATTACTTCATTGGTATTGTGGCTCTGTGTTGACTCCCAGATCTGAATAAATAATAATTTTGCCAGGCATCCTTAGTGTGACCATCTGTGTAAACAAAAGAAAACTAAATAAAAAAAGTATGCCTTGTAGTGGGTGGGAAAAGATTTCTAAAGTCTTGTTTACCTAGATTTGAACTGTGGCTTGGAGAGCTCGGTATGTGATGAGTTCTTTGGTGAACCCTATTGTGCTTAGATGAAATGACAGAGAGAGAGAGCTATATGTGGATATGGCTGTGGATATAGCAGCACAGTAAATGACAGCAGATAAAGACTGGAATGGCCCAGCCAGTCTGCCAGCAGTGCTGTGTCCACTTTGAATAGATATGCCTACAGATTCACATGGAGAACCCAACCCAATGCCCCTCCATCTTCCAATGCTTCTCTCTCTCTCTCTAGGGCCCGATATTCCAGAGCAGCTACACGGTTTATAGACTCGTAAACCGTGTAACTGCCTCTAAGCGGGATATTCAGCAGCTCTTAACGCGGTTAGTGCCGCTGAATATTCTCGGATACCGCTGCTATACACCCTTATGCTACATGTTTAGCATCGGGGTGTTCTGGGGACGTGCCGGGGCAGTACCCTGGGATAACTGCTCAGTGGTTATATTCAGCCGCCTTTCAGTTATCTGTCAGCGGTGAAAGTTGTCAAAGCTAACTGGGCAGCGGCTGAATATCGCTGTTACCTGGTTAGCTGCAGCGCTGTGCGGCAGACCCGGGTATTTAATGCCGGTGGCTGGATATGGTCCTGGTATTGAATAGCTGGGTTAACTCTTCAGCGGTGACAGCTGGGCGCCGTACTTGCCGCTGAATAGCAGGCCAATAATATTTAAACTTTATTTTTTAGATTAGAAGCCACGTACGTCCTCAGTAACAGAAACTATCCAAGTAGTGTACCATGAAGTGAAGTGTGTGTGGAAGGAAGTGAAACTGCTGCATTTCTGTGGACTTTCTAAGACGCAGGGCTTTTTTTTCACGGGGTACTCAGTAGTACCCAGTACCAGCATCTTTTCCATTGCCTGCTGTAGTTGATCCGTGGTCCCTAAATGTTACTGAAAGAGCCCAGTCTTCGCACACCTCAGATGCACATATTGAGATCGCAGCACTGGAGGAGCAGCAGCAGCGTCTTCAGCTGATCACCACAGGTACACGGGAGAACGTGGAGGTGCAAGCTGCAGCCAGCACATAATACCTCCACCCCAGCAAAATGTGGGAGACACGGGCTACAGAGGCTGAGCTGTGCAGATGGTAATGGTAGAAAACGAATGTTGTGGTTTAGTGATTTCAGTATGCCAACTCTGGGAGTCTGAATGTGCATAATTTCTGATATCTTTGTATTTAGCACAGTAGAGGAAGAAATGCCTTTCTGTTTCTGTTTTTTGGTTGTATACTGAAGGCATAGTCCATCTTCTTAAGGTTTCCGGTTCATTTTTTGGCTGCACATTCAGATTTGTATTACTTGGTCACTTTTTTTTGGATTTGCCGAGGTGACCGATGTGAGATGTTTTGTGAGCAGGTCATTTCTGTATAAGGATTTGTAACAGTCAAACTTGTTCCCTTTTCTCAACAAAAGGTGTCTTCTAAGAACTGGTGTGATATTTGCAGTGATGCCTTTTCATAGCCCCTGTGGCTGGTGGCGGAAGGTGTGGCTATTGTTTGGGCCCTGCACGTGAATACTGGTATCTTTTTTGTTTGCTAGAAAAGAAGCACTGCTAAGGCTTTTCACTGTTACCCTAGCAAAAATTATACAGACCTCACTATCCACCATGTTTTTATCATGGTGTGCAGTGTACTGCCTACCCGTGTCTGTCCCTCAAGTCTGGATCCACATGGTGCACTTTAGTTGATGTTCTGGTCAGTCAGATTGAACGTGTTTTACATGTACTGAAAAGTGTTTAAAAGTCACACTTCTCTCTACGCATCCTCAGTTTGAGGCGCTGCATCGTTGTAGAAAGACCGGTGACCACCTAAGTAAGTTACTTAAAACTCCAAATTTTGCTGGCACCCTTCATTTGCAGGGATCTCCAGCTCTAGCCCCGGAGGGCCATGAACCAGTCAGGTTTCCAGGAATATTCATGAGACATTTTTGCATGCACTTCCCCCATTGTATTCAAATAAAGCCATGCATATTCATTAGGGATATGTTGAAAACCTGACCTATTTGCAGCTCTCCAGGACTGGACTTGGAGACCCCGTGCAGTTGTTTCTTGGGAGGGCCAGAAGATGATTGTAAAATTAATTCATACAAATGCATATCTCCCCTCAAGTGCTGCACAGCTGCTGAGAGCTCTTAATAACAGAATATTATCACATTGGTGTTCATAGAGCTCCTCCTCTGGAGTGATAGGAAGCTTACTGGTGAACCATCTCAGCATCTAGTTTTCATACATTTTTTCAGAAGCACATTTGACACATTTCTAGTTGGACCGAAACAGAAAACATCTGGTGCTCTGTATCTGTGTTTGGGTTTAGTTTTAATTTCTCACATTTCCAAGCCGAAGCTCAGCACGTGATATTTCAGATACAGTATTTTTCCCTGCTCCAGAAGGCTTACAACCTAAGGGCTCTTTTTGCTGTGCTGTATATTGTGGTAATAATGTGCATCACTAGGCAATTAACATGCGTTAATTGGCAGTAACATGCGTTATTTGCCAATAATGCAGCTTAATGTAAAAAAAAAATAGAGCTCAACGTGCATTGAATAGTAATGAGCTCCAAAGTATGCAAAGCAAATAATTATTATGCAAATGGAAGAATGCAAGCTGTGTTATTCTAGGAAACTTAACAACACCTTCAAAGGTGGTGTGAACGCCCTCCTTCCCTCCCTCTGCTAACATGCAGACCTATGCTCCCAAGGAGTAGCTTAAAGGGGCAAATATCCTTGCCCCCAAATCTCTTTGAAAACAATTACTCCATCTTTGCCCCCCTTCCACACCAATCCATTTTTAAAATAAAAATCTCCCTCTTACTTGGCTGTAGTACCGCAGGCTAGTACCAGGGGCTCGGGCAGCGCCATTTTGGAAGAAGGAGTCACTGGGGATCGCCCCTGCCACTCACTAGACAAAAGGATAAGTGGTATGTGCCAGAGGTTTTGGGGGGGTGGGGGGGGCCCGAGGCTAGGGCAACTTTTTTCAAAAGGATTGTGGAGGGTAAGGCTAATTTTTCCAAAGGGATCGGGGGTGGGGGTGGGGATTCACTACCCTGCAGTACCTTGTGGTTTATTTTACTGCAAGTTGGTAAATAGGGTCTTCATTTGTACCTGAGGCAGTGGCGAGAGGAGCGAATTGACCAAGGCACAAGAGGTGTCTATCAGGGAGGCAGGATTCCCTTGTTTTTAAACGGCTGCCCTATCTGAAGGACTAAGTTCGGCCATCTGAGCACAGAGTGCCGCCTGGGAGAGGGCTGCAGGTTCTTGAAAAGCACCGATATATTCCTTTGTGCTCATTCCTGGAGTTGAGCAGTGCTTATCTTCCACAAGTCTTCCTGGCCAACTATTGATTTGGGGGACTTTTCCTTTCAGGAAGTTTTGCAAACATTTTTAAACTCAGCTATGCAAGTAGTCCTGATCACATTTTCTGGCAACAAATTCTGCAACTTGATTGTGCATTGAGAATACTTTCTCCAGTCTGTTTTAAATTGCTGATGGTTAGTTTCTTGGAGTGTCCTCTAGTCTTGGCACTTTTTCAAAGGATAAGTAATGCTTCCAGGACTGGCCCAAGGGTTTCTGCTGCCCTAGGCAGGCCCTCTGTGCTGCCGTTGCCCCTCCCCTGGCATCCAACATCTCACCTGGGGGTGATCCCTCCTTGTACTGAAGGGGGCTGAATTGCCTCTTCAGTGCCGCATCAGGCCTTAAAGTGCCCCCGCGCATGCATGCTCATAGCTTGCCACTCCTGTTCCCCTCCAACGCAACGTCTTGTTGGAGGGGGCAGGCCGTGACTCTGTGCACATTCTCAGGCATTTCAAAGGCCGCTGTGGTGCTGAAGCAGTAGTTTATCTGCTACTTCACGGGGGGAGACATGCTGCCCACCAGGGTCCGACTCCCTAGGCAACTGCTTAGTTCACCTACTGAATAGACCAGCCCTGAATGCTTCCTAGTTACTAGTTCCATCCAACTCTATAAACCTGTAGCAAGGCTGTGACATTCTCGTCACTGATGGAAAGAGAGAGGGGGGGAGGGGTGGCATGTTTAATTTCAAGCCTAAAATCAGTAAACTGTTCTGCCATGTGGCTTTACCACTGTGGCCCAATCTCCTCTACCTGCTTTACCCTCTGCAGCCTCTCTCCTACCCTTCTTAGTTTGTGCAGGTTGCCAAGTTAAAGCCTTTCAGCTTTCTTCGCTAATTAGGACCTCTTGGTGTTCAGACTTGCCTGTATTCATTCTCCCACTTCGGTAGCAGAGTGTTTTGGAGGGGCAAATGCCGAAAGACATTTTTTTATTCCTAGGCAGGTTTGAAAGGTTAGAGCCTGAGAATTCCTGAAAAATTAATGGAGTCTCAATAGGTCCCTTTACCCTCGCTGCTAACCTCTACTCCAGCAGCCCCACTGAGGGTCAGGCATGAAAAGAAAAAGGCAGAATAGCGGCTCAGCAGCTGGGCTTTTGTATGCTAATATGATCTAAAGCAGCGTGGGAAGCTAGTGGGGCATTGTTGCCGGAGACGGTGAGATTTCAAACAGACTCCCCTCCCCAAACTCTTGAAATATGCCAGATGCTTATTGGGAAATGTCAGAGCAAACTCTTCCGCTTATTCCTAGCTGTTTTCTGGTCATAAAATAATCTAATCAGAAGAGTGGTAAATAATTAAAGGACAGGGCTCCAAGGAATCTTGAAGTAGAAGAGGCATTTACACGTTTCACCAATTATAATTTGTATTTTTCTCTCTCTTCTGGCCTTTAAAATATTCAGCAGCCCCTGCACCCCCTCCAGATCGACTCTGAATTTTCATAAGGCATAATCATTTTTCCACTTTGTAGAGGGGACCTTGCTCTTGGTGATTGTATTCTTCCAACTGGACTCTACTAGTTGGTGAAGCCTTCTTTAAAAGCCTGCTTGATTGGAAAGCTGACTTGGTTGAAAGGTTGCAAGCAAAAGCCTGGGAAATACACATAGGTTTCTCTCTACCTCTCAGACACAATCTCTGTATTTTGTGATAGAGCTAGCTGGACTTCAGCTAGCACTTATAAAATAACTAGGGTGGGGAGACTTTTGAGTGCATGCTGCTGCATATATTATATTGCCCCAGCATCCCTGGTTTTGGCGGGCTGTGTGGAGTTGCATTTTCACCTTCTGGAATGTTGCTGAAGATTTTTCTTATAAAAGTGTTCTTCAGAGGCCTTGGGTGTTCATTCCGACTTGTCTAAAACAGGACTGTTACTGATCTTGCTGTCTATCGAGCTGATTTTGAAGAATTTGACTGATAATTCTGGTTAGGTGTGAATATATGGTGGAGCCTGGTTTGTTTAGCACATTAATATGGTGTGGTGGATGTGGGAAAAAGAAAGTGGGCTCATTATTGCCAGGAACTTTGGGCTGCGGCTGCCTTTGATGTGTTTCTCAGCAGCTCAGTGAATGTTGCATATGAGTCCACTTTCCCGCAAAGCATCGCTGGAGTCCTCTACCTGCTCTGCTGTCAGTGAGAGAGGGGGAGGAAATACCGGGCTACCACATTTCTAGTCATGATGTCTCAACACTTCCGGGCAGCAGTGCGGGTGGAGGACTTGTACAAAGCTATGGAGGAATGTTGATAGCCACCATATATTTTTAATACACACATGAGATTTTGTATGCTTTTCTATTGTTTTTTTTAATAAAAATATTGAAACTAAAAAATGGCTAACTTGACTTAGCAGGCCCTGGGAACTGTTTACTAAAGGTGCCCACCACCCTTTTATTTCTGTGAGCACAGCGGCACTTAACATGTGTTTAATTTCAAGCCCCTATGTGCACACTCACTGCCTAGTCCAGGGGTTCCAAAACCTGTCCTGGGCCTCCCCAGTCAGTCTGGTTTTCCGGATATCCACAATGAATATGCATGAGTGAGATTTGCATACAGTGGAGGCAGTGCATACAACTCTCTCTCATGCATATTCCTTGTGGATATTCTGAAAACTCGACTGGCTGGGAGGCAGGTTTGGGAACTCCTGGCCTAGTGGCTCAGTGATGGGCGATTTTCTCTTGTGTGCCATGCAAAATGGTTGCCCATTTGGGAAAGATTGATTTTGCTGGCCACAAGCTGAGCGAGAATCTATGGAAACCTCACCCCTCTCAAGTAAAATATTATTTGACTGGTTATTTTTTTTGGGAGGAGGGGTAGAGGAGCCATAGACCTGCTGCAATGCAGTACTGGAATAGCATATACTGTACATTATCCGAGAAATCATTTTTAATGTTCCTGCTTTTCTCTTGTCATATGGTCCCAAAGTGGATCTTACAATTCTTGGGAAGATTTATTGCTGTCAATCTACTTATTTCCTTACTCTTAATGTTTCTGTTTGCTGGGAGGGACACTAGTTGGAGCTTGGTGAACACTTTCCAGCCATGTTCTGCCGGGCGGCAGGTGGAGAAGTGCAGGGTTGCTTGGTGGGAGGAGGGAGACGGGAATATTTTGGTCTTTGTGCCCTGTAAGGTGATGAGCATTTCTTTAAACCATTTATCCATTCATATACTGCTTTCCTGGTACAAAGACCGAAGTGTTAAACAAACAGCATGCTCTGACTCTAGCATCCATCTGTAATAAAAAGATCGATTCGTAATCCTGTTATCTCATTTTGTTTAAGTGCATTTTTCAGTCTGCCAAAAAAGCTCACTGTAATTCTCTACCATCCCACCCCCCAAAGAGCGAGACGACAGACCCTAATCCGGAATAGCAAGAGAAGTGCCCATGAGCTAGATGAATCCAAGGTCTTCCAGGATTTGTCTCCTTTGAACTTGTGAATTGATGGTGCACGAGGCCAGAACTCCCAAAGGAAGGAAGGGACATGTGAGCTGTAAATGTAAAGACGGTTTTAAACTTAACAAGAAAACCAATTATTTTTCAAAGCACTTTTTCCCCCTCAATTCTTTTGCTGCAATGGAGACTTAGACTCTATCTCTGTTTGGCTATTAATTCTATGTAAACCGAGTCATGTCCTATTGCACCAGACGAACAGTCAATTTATTTCCATTATGCTTAGCTTCCAATAACAGTAGGTGATCCTTGGAGCCGTCACAGGATAAGAGAGATGGGAGAAATAGGGGTCACCGTGGTTCTCCTCTGTGAGCCAAGAATGAGGGAAAAGCTTTAGTCTTTGGAATGGCTTGAAGAGGCTTCTGGCTTGATTTAAGCACTGGGCTGTGCAAAGACTTTGAGGCTGCCTCTCTGAGTGGTGTCTGAATTTGGGGGCTGGCGGGCATAAATAGCGGGTTGCCCAGATAGCACTCTGTTATGCGTTTGAGTAGCTTGAACACAGCCATTGAGATTTCCCTGTTCAGGGAGATTGAAGCTGACAGAGCAGTACCTTATGTATGGCGGGACACTGTCTCCAGCCATCTGGAAAGCAGCAAAAAATACTGAATTTTGCTGTAACTAGCCTAATTTGATTTAAGCAAAAACTTGCTGAACCTGTCTGGGAGTCTGAGCAGGTCTTTGTTTGCGTTTTCTGTTGCCTCCTCCCGCCTACCCTACAGGAAGCAAAACGCCGTCATGCATAAAGGCTGTGGTCTCCCTGGGTACAGTGGGGTCAGGGACACAAATTGGTTCCTAGGACCCGAAGAGGGATTTCTCTTAAGCTCAGGCCTCCCTCTTTTTTAAAAATGTATTTTTCCTTTGTTCTTTTGTTCTCTATTTTCTTTGTCTGACTTGTTTCAGTGTGGGATTGTAGGATTTTCCATTCCTTCTCTCCACAGGCCTTTCTGTTAAGAATGCTTTTAATGGTGGAATATGTGCCGTGTGTCATATCGGTCCCTTACCTGTGGAACTGCCTTGATCGTGGGGTAAGGGGAGGTCTCTACCTTTGCTCTTGTGGATCTCTTCATTGTAGCGATCCCTCCAGGTTCTAATTGACCATAGAGTCAAGTGAGTACGTTCACGCCTGCATAGGTCAGATGGCTGTGGCTAGTTATTTCTTGTAATTAAACAGCAGGAAATATTTTTCAAGCTAATGCCTTGAAGTGATTTAAAATATAAAGCAACATTATAATATAAGAACTTACTCTGTTAAGGCAAGATGTCTGGGCTACGACTTTCATATCACCTGCTTGACTTAACTTTTCTGTGGCTTTTTAACTTATAAATTGCTTAGAGAAATTGGGTTATAAAGTTTAACCTATGCTCTTCTGGTCTTGACATCATTAAACAGCTATGAATGTAATATTGGATAATGACATGAGAAGGGAGAGCACAACTGTAGCACTGGCTTCTGCTTTTACCAAGCTGTAACTGAGAAAGCAAACACCCCCTCCCCGAAAACAGTGATCATACCTAGTAAAGTGCACAGAGAGAACCTGGGTGTTATAAGCCCAGCCATGGCAGGCAAGCCTCATGCATTTTATAAACGGAAGCTCTGTGACTCTTACCGAGAATGTGCTACAGTGAAGATAACGCTGTTTTACCCTTTGAGGCAGTGTGTGCTCCCGCTGCGCTCCAACAGTTTGTTAATGCATTGTCTCAGGATGTTTGTAAATTAGCATCGCCAGCACTGACCTGTGGTGTATCGTTCCCTATGACTAGTGTGGAACCCACCCCACACTATCCTAGTTTAGCTACAATATGATAGAATGATCAACATTACCTCGCAGAACTCAAAGGGTTAAATATGGACCTGTGTAGCCTGGTGGCATTGAAATGTGAGGAAATCCAGCAATTTTTTTCTGCCCTATAGCACTCCCCCCCCCCTTTTCCTTCTGTCACCGTATACTCTGCTGCCACAGATTCTTCTGGTTAGCTTCTGTGTGGATTAAATCCAGTATCAAGCTATTGCTGTGAGGGAAGTTCGTTGACAGCAAAGGAAATGAAAAGAGAAGTATTTCCGATCTTGGTCCAGGATGAGGGATGAGGGAGGAGGGGTTGTTTTCCATCTAGATAGCTATGGAGTTACACATGTGCTTCTTGTAGGGCCATCTTCTGAATCCAAAAGTGGACTCATGCTGGAAAGGTCTGTTGCAATTAGCCAGGTAGATCCTGGAAGGGATAGGAAGGTATCTCATGAGCTGGCTGGAAGAAGTGAAAGTAACCAGAATTAGAGCTTGCTTGGGGCAAATACCCAAGGGAGGTGGTAAGGAAAGGTCTGATGGAAAGGTAGAGTAAGCCAAAGGAAGATGAATGGAAGAGCCCTTAGGATTTGGTGTTTGGGATTGAAACACAGGAGCCCAACTACCTGAGATAGTGTTGGCGCAAAAGGGGCAAATGACAAAGCCATTATGCTCCAGGATCTTGGGTGAGGTCAACCAGTGTGAGGCGGTGGTAGTGCTTTCACCTGTTTTCAGAAACAGGAGAGGTGACAGCTCATGGGATGTTCGCACAGTGGTTTGTGGGGATATTCGGTGGCACTAACTGATCAGTGCCATTGACTATTTGACTGAGCAGGGTTTATGCTGTTTGCAGGTCCTGCAACTGCGTAGACCCTTCCGAATATCGCCCTTAGTTTGTCTGGATGCTAGGACATATCATGCCAAAACAAGCTTTTTTGTGCTAAAGATAGAAATTTTGTGCAAGCTACTGGCTGTGCGTGTTTGTTAGTCTTAGTTTCCGTGTGTATAAAACCCTTTGCATAATGTATATTGAAAGCAGTGGATGCTGCCTTAGGGGGATAGTGCCCTTTTGAATCTTAAATTCTTCCTTCCAGCTTAAAAGGTAAATAAAAAGGAAACCATTTCCTCCACCAGCTTTCTATAAAAGGCTTAAAATATATCTTGTGATTAGCTGTTATTTATTTATCGATTTTATTTAACTTTGTTTATATACCCCTAATCTGCGAGTCTAAGTGGTTTACATAGAACAACTTGGCCTAGGTGGCTTACATGGGGCAGTAATAACTTAGAGAGTTACATAGAACTGTAAACAATAAACATTTGTTATGCTAACTCTTGAACAGTTTGGGACCTATGTATTAACATGAGGCTTGGTAATAGTGTATAATTTTAGCTTGATTGTTAACCTGATACTTTTTTTTGTTGTTGTTTCTTATTTTTCATTGCACATTAAGTTATGTTTTTTTCCATCATTTATTCAGTATTTAATTATGTTGTAGTGTTGCTATGTATAAACTTTTCTTGACTTATTATTGTGTATGTTGTATTCCTTCTAGAGTCCTTCTGGCTATAAATGAATAATAAGTGCCAAATTAGATTAAATTAAGTGAACTTTAAAGTTGTTTGTTCTCGCCACTGGCATGGAAGCTGCTCTCACTTGTGTTTTCCTTGGGGTTTGTGGTACAACCCATAACCCAGTGTGTTGAGGTGTTCAGTCTCACAAGAGACTTTCCCTTCAGCATTCGGGCACTCAGGAAAGCTCAGGTTGTCCAAGCATCTTGTTTTCAGGCGGCAATGGGGGTTCTGAAATAAGAAACGGCTGGAGAGGGGGCAGAATTTACAGTCCATTGCTCTAACCACCAGGACACAGCATTTTGTGAATTTGTTTGGATGCATTTATATTAATGCTGTTAAGTGATGATCCCTGTCCTGTAGAGCAGTTATCCACAAAAATCTTTAAATGCTGTTATATCAGGGGCCACAGAGTAGCTGTATGGAAAAATGGAATGGGCCCTGGATTAGTTGCAGAAAGAATGACAACCTTGCTGGTCCCAAGGCAAGCTGGGGACTTAAGTGCAGTATGTTTGAGGATTATAGAAAACCACTGCACAACTGTGCAGACTAGATGAACCATGTCGGTCTTTATCTGCCATCATCCACTGTGTTCATAAATTTGAATATTCTGTAAGGGCTCATCCAAGATACAGCTGGCCTTTTTTCCTTTGCTGCAGGCGTTATAGCTTCTGAGCAGTTTAACATTGTCATATTATTTAGGGAGAATGATACTGTTTAATAAGCGAATTAACTCTGAGGAGTATAAATACAGAAAAATTGAGGACCAAAGCAGTCATATTAAGGAAGTTTGTGTGAAGCACATGCTGTCTGAGTGTCGGTGCCCTTGGCTTCACATTGGCCTTCATCTCTAGCCCGCTGCCAGGAAAAGCCCATCCTATACAATCCCTATTACTTTTATTGTATGAAGTGATGTTGCATGTGGCTGATGCTATTTTTGGTTTGTGTCAGCTCAGCTTTGCTGGAGTGTCACGGTGTAGATCATTCTTCCGTATGTTCTGTCCATGCCACCACCAAAGTCATGAAACTGTAGGTCGTGATATGAAAGAATTGTGACATATTTGTATAATAAACTAAATCGCTCTCTCTGCATAAGGTATATAGAGATTGCTTTGCCCTATCGGATACAAACTGGCATCACTGTGTTTGAAAATGAGCAACATGTTTTTTCATGTTCCGAGTACAAAACTAACAACAGGGATGAAGAATGAGCACTTCAGCTACTACTGATACAGAATGGTTCACTTCAAATATAGGCTGGGCAGGGATCGGGGGAAGGTAGGCCATGACTGCTTTGGATGGGGAGGGACGCAGGTCATCTGTGATCTCTTTGAGGAAGGGAGGCAAGTCTTTTTGCAGCTCCTCAGGGCTAGATGGGATGAGATGAGATGGAAGGGAGGGAGAAAGGCCACCTAAAAATGTTATGATGTTGAATATAATGAAGAGAGATAGAAATCTGATGGTAAGACCTCACGATTTGTTCGTTGTTTACATGTGGGATGCTTGGGATTCGTCCAGCACTGGTAAAAAATGGATATTTCTGCTAACTCTGCATATAAATATGTTTGACATTCATGCAGTGGCCAGACGGTGGGCATCCTCTCTGGAACCAACTTAAGGTCTAAACTTTTGGTGACACTTGATATCAAATTTGCCCTCACTTTACAGATCATTACTGCAACAGTCTTTTGCTTGGAGGAGGGGAACTGGAAAGCAAAGGAGTAATTTAGAATCCTGCAGTAAGGATCAATAGCCAGGACCTACCTCAGGCTTCTCACCTGAGAAGGATAAATCCTGGCGTATCAGTTCTGAGTGCACTGGGGAAGCCCTGAACTGGCAAGTCAGATTAATAGTGAAGTGTTTTTACGGTCTGGCACCACCCCCCTTAAAAATAGGCTAGAATGAGCAAAAAGAGAACACTTATGTAATCTTTTCCTACTAGACAGCGTTACCTGTTTGCAGCATAGGCAATGAAATGAGGAGGGCCACAGGGACCATGACCCCATCATCAATGTTATGCCCACCACATCAACAGCATTTAGATAGATTGAAGAAAGCACTGGAGGTTGGTTTGTTTGACTCCTCTAGCCACAAAGATGTTCCACTGGCTGTGTACAGCAGAATGTGGAGGGCGCCCCAAAGACTTACCATGAAACATTTCCGTTGTTTTCCGAGATGGCTTCTCTCCCTTCATCCACCTGCTTTTCCATCTGTTGCATATTCACTTAGGAGCATGTTTACTAAGACCCACACTGGTAATGTGAGTGTGGGCTGTTACCAGCATTTGGGGGGGGGGGCGGCAAGTGCATCCATTCCCTGACAGAGCCTAGGTCCAAGACATATACTGTGCAAGCTGACTCTTTGGTGCACTTAATGCTGCCCACTGAGGTAGCACTAAGTGCAGCCATGCTAAGGACAGAAAGCGCAGTTAGCACGGGCCACTAGCACCCACTCCAGCTGAGACACACTGGCATTGCCTTTGTTCCTCCCCTGTCCTGCCCAGTCCCTGCCAAATAACGTGCAACCTGGATAGTGTGGGACCTTCGGCCGTGGGGCCTGCACTACTTTAGTGCCACACCCAAACCGTGTACTAAACACTACTGGGTAGCACACTTCATTAAACATGTCCGTTAGAGCACCAAATTATAACTCCATGGTTACTCTCCTGTCCTTTGATTGCTGGGATGTCTTTCCTTGCTGAGTCCGGTCCCCCTTGTGACTGGCTGTAGTATATACTTCCCGATCAGAAATAATTTTCAAGAATGGTTCCGAGAAGTTGTGACTCATTAAGACGTGAGGATGCGGTGCATTTATTTTTATTTTCCCAAACTTGAGCAGAGAGGATGAGTAAGAAAATTGCTCTTGCTGGCTGTACAGAGCGTGTCGTGGTCCGTTGTGCCAAAGGAGTTCTTGTTTGCAGGGAGGACAGTCTTGCCCTTGCTTTTACGGAGCAATCCTCAACACAATGGCACTTGCCACAGGGGGCAAAGCAATGGCTTCACTTTCTAACAGGGGGCTGTAGAAGATAATGATTGGCACTGAATATTCAGATAGTGTGGCGAATGTCACCATTGTCCAGACACTGATAACATTCAGGCTGCTATCTGGGAAGCTTAGGACAATGCTTTTGCCATCCGAAGCTATCTGGATAATTATCCATACAGCAGCACTGAAGATTGCCACTGTACAGGTAATCTCTGGCTCTGTTTCCTGCTCTGCCCACGAACTGTCCTGCTACTATCTGGATCGTGCTGTAAGGATATTCAAAGGCACTATATGAATATCCCAGTTAGTAGCATTTATCGGAATAGCAGGTGCTGTTAACTGGATAAATGGTGCTGAATATTGACCAGTGTATGTTTTCAGCAGGAGATGGACATGTGGCCCAGTTCCATAGGGAGCAGATGCTAGCTCTTGCTTTTCACCACAGTAACCGTGTATAGTATAAACTTCCCAATCTTTCTGCTTTGCTCAGTGCATTTTGTTGACCTTGTTGCTCTCTCCCCCTCCTTCACTCTTGTGCATCCACGCACACACACACTGAGTGTGAAAAGGTGGGGCTGATTGTAGTTGTTGTGAAGCAGAGTGTTAATTCACATCTCTAAGTAATGCAACATGGTGCACAAGAGCACAAAGAATTCTTTTAAGTGAGGAACTTAAAGAATTTCCCAAGAGCTTATCTTTAATCCATGTCAGAGTCAGGCTTGGAAAAGAAACCTTCAGAGCCAATAGTCCTGCAGCAGGATTCGTGCCATGGTCTTAAAGGTGAATCATTGCTGCACCAGGCTGAAAGGCTGGATTTTTCCGTGCCCCTGATTTTGGTGCCGTCTGGGCCAGCAGCTGCCTTCTGGAAAGAGGTCAAGTGAACTTTTTTATGGCATTGAGTTATCACTCATACTGCTGGGCTACTGCCCAGGTTTTCTTTTTCTTTTTAATCAGCTTGTGCCTTTTGGAAAAGGGGCAAATGGAATCAGGGAAGAGAAAATGGGGGGCTGTCAGCATCCACAGGTTCCCCACCACCATCACTCCCCTCCAAAATTATTGCAGTAAATAGAGGAAATGTGAAGGAGATCCTGAATTTACTGGTGCCCTCCTCACCCAACCACTTTCCACCCCTTGATGCTAATGATTCTTTCTGTGTATCTTCTTCACTTTCCAAAATCCAAAAGTCTATTCGAACTGATAACTTCAGTCATGACTCACTTCACAGGATAGGAAAGCTGACAAAGACACCTGATTGCGCCCAATATTCCAAGAACAAAAAAGGGGAACAAGAAAAATTTGGCGTTAGTTTTTGTGTGTTGTCCATTGGAATTCTTTGTGTGTCAGGATTGATGTTATAGGTTTCTTTTGCATTCCTCTAAAGTCACCAAGTAACAAAGTGTGTTGAAATCCATTCAAGGCAGAGTCTCATTCCGGACTTCCAAGTGCGTGGGAGAATTAATTAATGTTTGAAGGTGGCCTTGCGGTCCAGCCTTGCAACCAAAGAACAATACCATGGCTTGCCCATGTTGTTCCTGGATACCATGGAATGAAGAAAAGAATGCAGCTCCTTTCTAATCCCAGAATGGAGGATCATGGCCTCCTGCTTCTAGCTTTTCACATTTTTCCAGCATCCTGGGGCGATTGCAAAATTGATTGTGGAGCCTTCGCATCAAGCTATTGAATTTATGCCAGAAATGAACTCATCTGTGCCTGTTGGAGCCTTGCACACAGTTCAGAAGGGCAATGATGTTGCGAAGAAGGTGGAACTACCTTCAAATCAAGAGAAATGTAGGCAGAGTTAGATGTGGTCTTGATTTTCTCCCCTCCGCCCTTCTTTTGTTCAGTGCAGTTTGGTAGGAGCATTAGGGCTACTTTTCTCAGTACTTACTGAAACGGTTTGGATGTGTTGGCCGCATGGTCAATATGAGCATCACTGCAGAGATTCTTTTCCCGCTAGTTCATTGTGAATGTGTGAAAGATCAGCAAAATCTGAAGTTTTGTAGCCTGGAGGAAGCTCGGTTGTCAACCTTGCCATCATGCTTTTTGGTAGAGTGATATATTTATGTAGTGAGTAAGGTGTAGTGCATGGATGGGCAATTCCGGCCCTCGTGCACCACAATCCAGCCTGGTTTTCATGATGTCCCTAATGAATATTCATGAGATTTATTTGCATCCACTGCCTTCCATTGTATGGAAATAGGTCCATGAATATTCATTAGAGACATCATGAAAACCAGGCTGGATTGTGGTGCACGAGGGCCGGAATTGCCCACCCATGGTGTAGTGGATGATGGAAAAGTGGGAGTTTCTTTCATGGGATGCTAAGGATGGCTTCAAGCTTCCTTTAAATCTTTACAGCAGTTCTGTCTTTTAATCTTCAGTGATAGTGATAGTGAATGGAAGATGTACCCTAGTGCATAGGTTCTTAATCCAGTCCTTGGGGTACACCCATCCAATCCGGTTTTCAGGATATCCACAATGAATATGCATGAAACAGATTTGTATGATTATAGATATGTTGAAAACCCGACTGGATGGACGTGTCCTAAGAACTGGTTGGAGCAGAAAATGATCAATAGTAGTAGTAGGCTGAGAAGCAGAGTTTAATCCTTCTGCTTCCATTGACATTTGCTTTTGACCCTGGGCAAGTAAATTCACTCTCGATTGCATTGTGCAACAGCTCAGTGTGGAAGTCCTTTTTTGTGAGGCACTATCTACCATATCTCATCATACCAACTCACCCTGACTTGGACCTGGAGAGGTGAATAAATCCAAAACATTCCTTTAGTGGGAATGCTCTGCTACGCATTCAACAGAGGTAGCTCAAAAATCAACTTATTCATTGCATTATGCAGGTACGTTCTCAAAAACCTCCGTTTGCCACCTAAATGTGCGTCAGTGGATTTTCACTGCTTGAAATTGTATATGCAAATTCATAAAGCACAAAAATGTGGTCATTTAAAAGCAGAAGAGATTTTTGGTGAATGTTATGCATCTACATGCAAAATTCACGACTTCAAACATTAGCGGCATCACTGATACACTGACATTTCTCCCACTGACGACTTGTGACCTTTGGACAAGTCACTTAACTTTTTTTTTTGGTTCAGATACAGACTTAGAGGCCTGTTTACTAACTTATGTAATATAAAATTTACCATTATTTTATCACATCCGCAGTCAGGAATATCACATGTCCCCGCCATAGCAACGCAAAGATAACAGGACCCATGACAAGCCCACTCTTTGAAAGGGCCATTCGCTGTATTAAAAATAATGCCTTGCCCCTACTTTAAAAGCAAATAGTATATCCTCAGAGTGCCCCCCCCACCATATCCCAAGTTCCTGATGCATTTATGAATGGAATTCCTCCCTGTGCGCCTCCACATCCTTGATCCCTTTGAAAAAAACGAGGTCCCTCTTGCACCCCATTCCTTAAAGAAAGCAAAAACAAAACAAAAAACAGCCAAATATTTGAAGCCCCCATCTCCTAAACCTCGAAAAGTTACAAGTGCCCACCCTTCCTCCCCACCCTGTTTCTCCCCCTCTCCCTTGACACCTTCCATGGTCATCTTATTGGGGGGGGGGAGGGGGACACAGGAACAATGCCGAGTTGCTCCTGCTCCAGCAGCTCCCTTTAGAAATGGCAACTGCTGACCCCTAGTGGTAGTCTTGTGATGCAAACGACACTCATCTTTTAGGGAACATGGAGGAGGCTTGGGGGCGGGGGTGCTTTCATCCATAAAAGCATCAGGGATTGAGTATATTGGGGGTGCTCTGAAGGGGTGTTGCTATTTGCTTTAAAGGATGAGGGGACATTTTATTCCATGCCGACAGCTTAACTTACTCGGTGAAGGCATCGGCTAGCACTTCAGCGGCCCATTGCTCCTGAGAGAAAGATACGCCCACTTCTGGACCTGATGTTAACATTCCACGAGTAGTGCAGCTTATGTCGTATAACGCAAGTATGTGTCATAGCAATGAGTTGGTTTTTCAAGTTTATGGTGAAATGACATTTTAGGCACAATTAACACAACTTATAAAGTTTTAACATATTAAGTGCCTTTTAATATGTGTTATTTCCATAAGGTGGATTAAAGTAAATAGGGCTCTTCAGTTGGAAACCCTTTGAGGCAGGGTCCTACCGACTGCACCTGAATTTGCAAGTTGCCTTGAGCTTAAATTTGGAAAGATACATAATTAAAATTCAGAATCCAAATCCAGCATGAATAACTTTACTCCCCATTTTGCAGTGAGTAAAGTGACTTATGTATATTTAGCTTCTTGGCCACCCAATATACAGAATTCATTTATTCAGGTACTTTGTAGTCTAATGGTTAGAGCAGCGGTCTGAGAACCAGGGGAGCCTAGCTCAAAATCCCACTGCTGTTCCTTGTGATCTTTGGCAAGCCATTGCCTCAGGTAGAAACTTAGATTGCAAACCCTCCAAGGGTTAGTCTACTTAATGTACTTGAATGTAACTCCCCTTGAGTTACTACTGAAAAAAGCATGAGCTAAATCCAAAATCCTCTCCTCCTTGTTGGTGAGGGACCAGTTGTTTGAAACCCATTGTTGTGGGCATTTTTTGAAAGACGTTCTGCAGTTTTATTGCTCATGCATTGAATAAAGAATTTTTGGAGCTTTCCAAGATGACCACAGGCATCTGTGGCTCAATAGCACAACTCTGGCTTCTTCAATACATTTTTCTTAAAAATGGGCAAACGGAAAGGGAAAACTCAGACCTTTCCCTCTGAGGATGAGCTGGTACCAATGTTTGGCCCCATGCATACTGGCTCACGGGAGACAGGAGAACCCCACATTGTTTCAGGATATGATACATCATTGGGTTTGTAGTCTAGTACCCCTTCTGTAGCTGCAGTTATGCAGCTCATTAGATACCTCTGCTGCTTGGGCCTCATCAGAACTCATTAGAGAGTTGGCAGTGGAAGAGGGAAAAATCACAGCATGGCCTGGTGCTCTGGGTCCTCCTTCAGACAGAGGAAGTTCACAATGAGAGTAGTGACAGTTGATTGTCTGCAGAGGAGAGGAACAATTAGAACACAATCCAGGCAACTTTGGTGACGGAGGTTGATTTGGAAGTAAGTGACGTTGGAGTAGAAGTTGTGGCTTTACCATTTTTTGTTCAGGGTCGGCCATCTGTTATTCTCCAGGACCAAGCAGGAAGTCAGTCCTCACATATGGGTGACGTCGGCGCCGACGGAGCCCCCATGCCGGGCATTTCCCCAACTTTCAAAGAAAGCCTTTGGGAATGCAGCACGCCTGCACGGTCCCCTTCCCGCCCAAGGGTGCCATCTTGCTCAGTCTTTCTTTTTCCACGGAGCCCGACAGATGTGAGTTCATGTCACCAGGGAAAAGTGGATTTTTTTCTGTGATTTTCATGTTGTCTTATCCGGTTCGATGCCGGTTCCCCTTCCCATCTGAGCTCGGTACACCGGTATCGAGTCCGGTGTTTTGATTTTCGTTTTTTGTCCTTTGTGACTAGCGTTCGCGCTCTTTTTGTGTTTTCACTGGCAGCCTGGTCTTTTTGACCTTGCAGGGGTCCTTTTTCCCCCGATGGCTGTCAGCGAGTTCAAAAACTGATCGGTGCACAAGAAACTTATGTCTCTCACCGACACACATGACTGCTGCCTCCGATGCCTCGGGCCCGACCATGACCCACTGGCCTGTGACCCGTGTGGCAAAATATCGTCAAAGGCGCTTCGGAGCCATCAGCATCAACGAGAGAGAATTTTCTCTGACTCCGTGTCCGGCCAGGCCCGGACTTCGTCAGAGACCTCGACATCTCGGGAGTCCGACCCCGAGCGCCGTCGGGGTTCCTCTGAAAGGGAGCACACAAGGAAGAAAAAGCTCGCGAGGGCGTCGTCGGTGGAGGCTCCTGGTTCCTCAAGAGCCAGGTCGCGTAGCCCTGACTGCCGCCCTGGGCTCTCGGAGTCGAAGAGGCCTTCCAAGCTACCTCGTGTGGATCCGGAGTCCCCGAGTCACGTGAGTGCAGTTGTCCTCGTAGACTCTCCTCTGGGGGAGCCGACGTCGGGCCAGAGTCGGGGGCTGCTGAGTCTCCTGAGCTTGGACTTAGGTTGATGGCCTTGGAGAGCAGCTTGGCTGCCTTCATAGATCAGCAGCGGGTGCTGATCGCTGGTCTGACCAGTGCATCTGCCCCGACCACTGGGACCTCAACGTCTAAGTCGACCCCGGAGACCGAGCCGATCCTCGAGTTGATCCTTGGTCAGGGTCCCCCTCGACTTCCTGTGCGGGGCCAAGGTCGTCGACGCCGATACCCTCGGCGTCAGGGTGGGTGGCACCGAGGCCCACACGGCTGGAGCCGCTCGATTCCTCCTCGGAGGAGTCGGAGTGGGAGATGGAGGACGAGGAGTCCCTGGACACCTTCCGGACCCGGTGCATTCCTTCGGACTCACCGGAGTCCGAGCCTCGGAGATGGTCCCCCCCCAGAGGATACCCGGTTCTCAGGCTTCGTGAGGGACATGGCCAAGGCCTTGGCTTTCCCTGCGGACACCGAGGAGGAGCCTCGAGCCGAGGAGCTCGATACCCTCCAGTATGATTTTTCTCCGAAGGAAGTCTTTACTGTACTGGTTCCTCCGATGCTGGAACGGCTGCTCTTCCGTATGTGGGAGGCACCGGCCTCGACGCTGGTTCTTAGCAAATGGGTCGATTCCATTTATCGAGTCCGTAAGAGCCCTGGGTTCCAAAAGGCGCAGCTACCGCACCACTCCATGATTGTGGAATCGGCCATGCACCGTCTGAAGAGTCAGAAGATGCACTCCTCGGTGCCCCCCGGCTGGGAGGCCCCGGAATCTGGATGCCCTCGTTAGAAAGTGCTTCCAGGGCTCTATGCTATCTTGCCATGTCCAGACCTAACAGCTGTACATGGGCATGTACCTACAAACAATACAAAAGACGTAGGCAGGTGTAGGTTCTTACCAAAATTTTATTGTTCCATATATGAAAAAAAAGGGGGAGACCTGACCTGACACAGGCCGTGTTTCGATAAAATTGTCTTCAGGGGTAGGCTCACCTGTCCACCTTTATAAGGGAGATATCATTGCATGTATTATATGCACTGGGAATGAAACCACTTTTGAGAAATGCGTGAGATAGTTATTTATTCGGGAACTTTAAACCCGGCATCGATGGCTCAGCGGCACAGTGTTTTACTAAAAAAACGCTAGCGCATGCGTATAGACATCACAACCTCATTCTGGGCGCGGTGATGAAAAAAACTATAGTCTAAAACGTTAAACCCGCATCATTAGCTCAGCGGCACCGTGCTTAACTGATGCCATCGATGCCGGGTTTAAAGTTCCCGAATAAATAACTATCTCACGCATTTCTCAAAAGTGGTTTCATTCCCAGTGCATATAATACATGCAGTGATATATCCCTTATAAAGGTGGTCAGGTGAGCCTACCCCTGAAGAAGATTTTATCGAAACACGGCCTGTGTCGGGTCAGGTCTCCCCCTTTTTTTTCATATTTGGAACAATAAAATTTTGGTGAGAACCTACACCTGCCTACGTCTTTTGTACTGTTTGCTGTTGCCTGCGTGGCAGCGGTTTTTTTTTTGGTGTCCATGGGCATGTACCTATGAGACCTGGCAAAGGAGATTGCCGGGTTCCCAGCTGGCCTCATCCGAGGAACCTTTGCAGAGGTTCAAGGCTTTGTCAATAGGGATTCAAGAGTGCTTGAAGTTTCTCTCTCGAGCAGCCTATGTTGGCTTCGTGGCTTCGGCCCGGGTAGCCGAGGCCGGCATTGGTGCACGCCGTCAGGCCTGGCTACAGTCATCAGACCTGGAGCCATGGGTGCAGGATAAGTTGGTCGAAATCCCTTGCCGAGGTGAAAACCTTTTAGGTAATCCCATGACTGAAAAGGCTGCGGAAATCGAGACTGAGACTTTCACCAGGACAAGGCTGTCCAGGGAGACTTCTGCCTCTTCTCAGAAAAAGAAGAGCTCGGGGAAGAAGCCCTTTTTCCTGAGGAAGGGTGCTGCCTACAAATCCTACCGTCAATATCAGGCCTCTCCAGCTTCCCAACAGGGCTAGCAGGCCAAGGGGCAGGGGCATGGGCCCCGTAGGCAGAAGACCCCCAAGCCGCCAGCTCCGGCTCCTGCACAGCAGGGAGCGGGGTTCTGACTCACACAGCATAGCCTCTTCTCCACAGCTGGCTCCACTCAGCACAGGAGGTTGGCTGACCCTGTACGCCTACAGGTGGCCAGCCATCGCAGGGGATACCTGGGTACTCAGCATAGTCCAAAAGGGCTACATGCTCCACTTCCACCAGATAGCCCTCTCCTACTTTCCAGGGGAGCCTCCAAGACTCCCTCTGCACAGAAACCTCCTCCTTCAGGAGTTGGCAAGTCTTCTAAAGGAACAGGCGGTGGAACCGGTGCCTCACCACCTGAAAGGGCAAGGCTTCTACTCCAGGTACTTTCTGGTACCAAAAAGGACAGGAGGCCTCAGGCCTATCCTAGACTTGCGAAACCTAAACAAGTTTCTGGAGAGGGAAAAGTTCAAGATGCTTACCCTTGGGACACTGCGGCCCTACCTCGAGCAGGGAGATTGGCTATGCTCCTTGGACCTAAAGGATGCTTATACTCACATTCTCATCCATCCAGACCATAGACAAATATCTCAGATTTGTGGTGGGAGGAAACCATTTTCAGTACAGAGTACTTTCCCTAACTTCCGCCTCCATGGTTTTCACCAAATGCCTGGCGGTGGTAGCGGCCTTCCTCAGAAATCAGGGAATTTTTGTCTTCCCATACCTGGACGACTGGCTCATCAGGGGTCAGTCTCTCCAGGAGGCCAGACAAGCCACTCTTCGCACTGTCTCTCTTCTTCAGCATCTGGGTTTTGTCATATACTATGCAAAGTCCACTTTGCTCCCCTCACAGGACCTAGAGTTTATAGGGGCAAGAATAGAACTCTGCAGGCAAGAGCTTACTTGCCCGAGGACAGGGCCCACAGACTGATGGACTTGGCAAACCAGTTCCAAAGCAATTCCCAGGTCTCCGCCAGACACTTCCTGTGGCTCCTGGGCCACATGGCATCCACGGTACATGTGACCCTGAATGCCCATCTGCACATGCGGGCGGCTCAGTGGTGCCTCAGAGCTCAGTGGGTGCAAGCCACAGTCGACCTTCAAGACAGAGTAAAGGTGTCCAAACCACTCTTGGACTCCTTGCAGTGGTGGCTACATCTCCCAAACCTTCTCAGGGTGGTACCCTTTCAGGCTCCAGCACACATAAGGGTGCTGACAACCGATGCTTCCTTAAAGGGCTGGAGTGCACATTGCCACGGCGTGTACACTCAAGGCCTCTAGTCTCCTCGGGAGGCCACACAACAGATCAATCTTTTGGAGCTGCGAGAAATCCGCTTGGCTCTACAGACTTTCTCATGCCCTCTCTCACCAGTCTGTCTTAGTTCAGACAGACAATCAGGTAGCAGTGTTCTATGTGAGCAAGCAAGGGGGCACGGGGTCCAGACTCCTATGTCAGGAGGTGCAGGCCCTTTGCTCCTTTGCAGTCAAACAAGGCATGTTTCTAAAAGCAGTTTATCTACCTGGTCAGGAGAACTTCTTAGCAGACAAACTAAGCAGGATTCTCCAGCCTCACGAATGGCAGTTGAATCCACTAGTGGGCCAGCAGATCTTTCTACGATGGGGACTTCCATCCATCGATCTCTTTGCAAGTCCACTGAACCGTCAGCTGCCCAGGTTTTGCTCCAGACAGCTGCATCCCCTGAGAATGGCATTTCTGATCTCTTGGTCTACGGGCCCCCTGTATGCGTTTCCTCCCACGCCTCTGGTGGCCCGAACTCTGTTCAAGATTCTACAGGACAAGACCTCGGTGATTCTGGTAGCCCCCAGATGGCCGAGGCAACCGTGGTTTCCACTTCTTCTGCAGTTGGCAGTGGGAACTCCATTCCCTCTGGGGTTGCAACCCGATCTCCTGTCTCAGGATCAGGGTTCCCTTCTGCACCCCAATCTCAGATCCCTTAATCTGATGGCCTGGCTGCTGAAAGGATAGTGCTAGCTCCCTTACTTCTACCTAGGGAAGTTGAGGAGGTGGTCTTGGCCTCCAGGAGGCAGTCCACCAGAAAGTCCTATGCCCTTAAGTGGTGTAGGTTCTCAATATGGTGTGCTCAGCGCAATGAAGATCCTTTCTCTTGCCTTGTGCCAGTAGTACTGCAGTATCTACTTCACCTGTCACACCTAGGCCTTAAGTCTAACTCTGTTCGGGTCCACCTCAGTGCTCTATCAGCACACCACTCACCGGTGGAGGGACAGTCTCTGTTGGTTCACCCCTTGGTGTCCCGCTTCCTCAGAGGCCTGCTTTTGCTCAAGCCTCCGATTCATCCATCTGCTACTGAGTGGGATTTGAACATGGTCTTGCAACAACTTACTCGCCCACCGTTTTAGCCGATGGCTACTTGCCATTTATGCTACCTTTCTTGGAAGACACTCTTCCTGGAGGCTCTTACCTCGGCCCGATGTGTGAGTGAACTACAAGCTCTGGTTTCTGATAGACCGTACACACGGTTCTATAGGAACAGGATGGTCCTACGGATCCATCCGAAGTTCCTTCCCAAAGTTGTCTCCTCCTTCCACCTTAACCAGGAGGTGGTTCTTCCGACATTCTTTCCCAGGCCGCATACCAGCAGGGCTGAGACAGTCTTGCATACCCTGGACTGTAAGAGGGCGTTGTCCTTTTACATAGAACATCCGCAGGGGCATCGAAGGGCTACTCAGCTCTTCGTCTCCTTTGACCCTAATAAACTGGGGTTGCCTGTCTCCAAGCGTACCTTATCCACTTGGGTAGCAGATTGAATTGCCTGGGCGTACAAGGCAGCCGGCCTCTCCTTGCAGGGCGGAGTCACGGCCCACCGTGTCAGGGCGAAAGCCGCGTCAGTAGCTCATCTCCGCTCTGTTCCGTTGGCAGACATCTGCCGGGCCACTACTTGGTCTTCAAGCCAGACTTTTGCAGCCCACTACCGCCTCGAGAGAAAGTCCCGAAGGGACAGTGCTTTGGGACAGGAGGTACTCCGCAATCTCTTTGAGGTTTAGGCAACTCCTACCCTCCGGCCCTTGTGTTGGGCTACTGTACGGGGGTGTTCTCAGAGGATATTCTTATCACGGATGCTGAGGCTCTTCAAAGCGAGCCATCTTTTCAGCTTTGGGTTCCCGGTAGCCTAGAGCTGGGGAGTCCCATATATGAGGACTGACTTCCTACTTGGTCCTGGAGAAAGAGTAGTTATTCACCTGTAACAGGTGTTCTCCAGAAGCAGCAGAAAACAGTCCTCACGACCCTCCCTCCTCCCATGAAGTTGCAGTCATATGCTTTATTTTGTTTTTTTGCTGTCTTTTAGCTATGTCATCAGACTGAGCAAGATGGCACCCTTGGGCGGGAATGGGACCACGCAGGCACGCTGCATTCCCAAAGGCTTTCTTTGAAAGCTGGGGAAATGCTCCGCACAGGGGCTCCGTCTGTGCCGACGTCACCCATATGTGAGGACTGATTCCTGCTGCTCCTGGAGAACACCTGTTACAGATGAGTAACTACTCTTTACTCTTGATGCAATCTGGCAAGCCATAGTTGACCTTAGGAATTCAGAACTTAAGGTAGAGAGTAAAGTGAATAAAACTATGTCTGATTTGGCCAATTTGAGTCTTGTGTTGGAGAAATGGGGAGAAAATTGCTGAGGAATCTGGCAGTAGAAGCAACACTTATGGAAGATATGATGACTTTTAGGGCAAAAGTAGAAGCTCTGGAAAATGTAACTAGGAGCTGCAGTCTACTTTTCTTAAATTTTCCAATTATGCCCTCGGTTTCAACATGGGATATGTTTAAAAGAAATGTTTCAGAAGTTTTAGGTGGTGTGTTTGATATGGTACCACTGATTTACTCGAGCATACTATTATGAATGGTTAGATAGGGAGAATCTCCAGTTCAAGAAGGAATTCCATTTGAGATGGATACTTTGGATGTTTCAATGCTTCTGGAGAAATCAGATACAGAAGTTGCTAGATCAGCTACAGTGTTGGTATCTTTTGCCTTAATTGCTCATAGAGATTGTTTTTTCAAAATGTATTTTAGAAATATAGATAAGCTAATTTCAAAGTTAGTTTTCCCCGATGTTACTAAAGAAATGCAGAAGAGAAAAAGATTTCTCTTGTTATTGCCCCAAGTTCTACAACTTGTGCCTTTGTTCTTTGGTTGCAGCTAGTGAAGGAGTCTCTTAAGTTCATATTAGACCATAGGTGAACTTTTGAGCTTATTTCCTTTTAATTTCTGTTTTTCTTTGGATTGTGTATTTGGAGCCCTACCTTATTGAAGACTTTTAGTTATTTCAGTGTTAAAACATTTTTTCTTACATAATTTTTTTCATGTATTATTTTTGTTGATTCAACTTTTCTGTACAAGTTTTACTTGCTTGGTTTAATTTGAAATTGCATAAATAGATAGGTACAGAAGCATATCCAGGGCTGATTTATTTTTTTGGGTGGGTCTGAGGCTTAACATTGGTGGGGCGCTAAACATTATGAATCTTACACTGCCTGCAGTTCTCTTGTCATTCGCTTGTGCTACTGCTGCTGACTGGGTGGACCTGACACCAAAATGAAGCAGCTATAACCCAGCCATGGTTGCCCCTACTTTGATAGAAAATTGGTGATAAACCTACTTCAACATTTTACTCAAATTTTTAGAATAATCCTTCCATCAAATGCTTTGGGTGACTCGCAGCATACATAATTAAGCAAAACATTTTATTTTATCATGCATCATAATTCATAAAAATCCCTTCCTCAACAGCATAAAACTAAGCTACTGTCAGACCACTGAAGTTGCACCATCTGCTTGTAATTCGTAGTAAAGGCATCATAACAAGCTATAGTCATCTTGTGTGACCTTTGTGACCTTGTGTGAAAGGAGCAGGACTCCATTGAGGTGAGGGTATAAAGGGCATAGTTCATACCAGGAATATGGAAGTATGTTGCCCGCTGGATGTAATAATAGCACCCAGTATCCCCAGGTTCCTTCGAGGTTTAGATGCTGGCTATGAGCTGCAGATCTCCTAACAGTGACCAGTAGAAATGTGAATTCGTTAGCACGCCTTAAAAAATGTAGTGTGCGCTAAATTGATTTAACATACATTAATCTATGAATTAATGCTTATTAAGGCTTGGGGTATGTATACTAAAGGTTAACACACATTAAGTAAAGTTAACAGATGTTAAGTGCTGCAATGGCCCTTAGAAATGAATGGACAATGGAAGTACTCAGCACGCGTTAACTTTACTTAATGAACATTAACCTTTAGTAAACATGCCCCTAAGTGTGTGTTAAAAAGCTCTAATGTATGTTTGGTGGAGGAGTAGCCTAGTGGTTAGAGAAGTGGTTCTCAACCCAGTCCTTTGGGACCCTCAGGCCAGTCAGGTTTTCAGGATATCCATAATGAATATGCTTGGGATAGATCTGTATGCATGTCTTCCATTGTATGCAGATCAGTCTCATGCATATTCATTGTAGATATCCTGAAAACCTTATTGGCCTGGGAGTCCCAGAGGACTGGGTTGAGAACCACTGGTTTAGAGCAACAGCCTAAACCAGTGGTTCTGATCTGAGTTCGATTCCCATTGGCACAACTTGTGACCTTGGGCAAGTCACTTTACCCTCCATTGTCTTAGAAGAAAAGGTCTGGCAATCTACTTCTAGCCATACCTTGCCAAGAAAACCCAGGGGCTGCTGGGCCGCCAGGAATCAGCTTTGAATTGGCGGCACTTTAAAAAAAATTATGTTTAAAAATTTATCTCCAGGAACAAGCAGGAATGTAGTCTTCACATGTGGGTGACATTGGTACCGATGGAGCCCGCACAGGAACGCTCCCCAGCGTCCAATAGGAAAGCCTTTGGGAGCATCCCACTGCACCTGCGTAGCTGCCTTCTTGCCTTTCCAGCTCTCTCTTCTTAGTTCTTCGTTTTCTGCGAAGCCGACAAGAAGCAATTCCTGTCACCGCAGAAAATTTGTGGGGGTTTTTTCATATTTTTTGTGGTTCGCATCTGCCTTCCCGTTGACGCTGGTACCGACCTCCGTCGGTGCTTTTTTTCTTCTTTCTTTTAAAAAAAAAAAAAAAAAACATCTGTGACGGAAAGAATTATTTTCTTCAGGCACATCAATGCCATCTTAGGCCTAGGTCTTCCATTTTGTCACAGACATAATGGAAAAACCATCCAATGGTTTTAAGAAGTTTTCCAAATGTGGCGGTACCATTTCGGCCACAGACACCCATAACTGGTGTCTAAAATGCTTAGGTCTGGATCATCAACTGTCAAAATGTCCTCTCTGTAGGAAGATTACAAACAGAGGCCTACAGAATCGAGCTTCAAAGTTCAACACCCTCTTTGCCTCCGATGCAGTATTTTTAGCATTGACGTCTTCAAGAGCTTCATCTTTCTCCCAATGATCTCAGATATCGAAACCTAAGTCTTCATTTAATGCTGGCCGGCCCTCCAAGGGTAGATCTCCTAAGCATCGCGATGCCTCGGGCGTTGCCCTGGAGGGAGACACATCGGCCAAACAACCTTGGTGGGAGGACCTTCCCTTCAAAGCCTTAGTGGGGTCCCAGAATGCTCCCGAGGCCTCCACCTCCGGAGAGCTCCTGGTGTCATGGTCAGGGATCATGGCCCGCAATTCGGGTACTGATACCCAGGCATTGGCAAGCTCCATGGATCAACATATCCTGGCCATCGAACGGAGCTTAGCATCCCTGTTGCCATGGAGGAGAGAGGTCCCGTGACAGGAGAGCATCACCCTGGTGTGGCAGGACGTGATCCTGTAACTAGGACCTGTCCTCCAGGTGATGTAAAACCCTCTCGCACTGAGGACGTTTCTCCAGGGCCATGTGCCCATGAGGGGAGGGTTAGGACAGCTGTTATAGTTGGTGATTCGATCATTAGGCATGTAGATAGCTGGGTGGCTGGTGGACGTGAGGAACGCCTGGTAACATGCCTGCCTGGTGCGAAGGTAGCGGACCTCATGCACCGCCTAGGATCTTAGGTAGTGCTGGGGAGGAGTCTGCTGTCTTGGTACATGTCGGTACCAGTGACATAGGAAAATGTGGTAGGGAAGTTCTGGAGGCTAAATTTAAGCTTTTAGGTAGGAAGTTGAAATCCAGAACTTCCAGGGTAGCGTTCTCTGAAATGCTTCCTGTTCCTCGTGCAGGACCCAAAAGGCAGGCAGAGCTCCGGAATCTCAATGCAATCCTCTTGCAATTTTCCACAATCCTCTTGGGTTTTAACAACTTTAAATAGTTTTGTGTCGTCTGCAAATTTGATAACCTCACTCGTTATTCCCTTTTCCAGGTCGTTTATGAATATGTCAAAAAGCAGCGGACCCAGCACAGATCCCTGGGGTACACCACTATTCACCTTTCTCCATTGGAAAAATTGGCCATTTAGCCTTACCCTCTGCTTTCTATCTTTTAACCAGTTCCTGATCCACAATAGTACACTGCTTCCTATCCCATGACTCTTTAGTTTTGCCAAAAGTCTCTGATGAGGGACTTTGTCAAAGGCTTTCTGAAAGCTTCATGAGGGGTGTTCTATTAACCAAACCTCCCATTAAGCCGCCTCCAGTGGCATGGGACCTTAATGTTGTTCTAGGACAGCTTCTCAAGCCGCCCTTTGAACCTCTAGCCACTACTTCACTTAAGTATCTCACATGGAAGGTCACCTTCCTTATTGCCCTCACTTCAGTAAGACGCATTAGTGAGCTCCAGGCTTTGGTGGCTGACCCTCCTTATAGACGGTTCCACCATGATTTGTCCTTAGGACTCATCCTCACTTCATGCCGAAGGTAGTCTCGCCCTTCTATTTAAACCAGTCAGTCTACCTTCCTGTCTTTTTCCCTAGGCCTCATTCCTCTAGGATTGAAAACGTGCCTTAGCTTTTTATCTCCAGAGCACCAAAAAGCTTCCCAGCTTTTTTTATTTCCTTTGACTCAAGTCACCTTGGCTTGTCAGTATCCAAATTAACTCTTTCCAAGTGGATAGCTGACTGCATCACCTTTGCCTATAAAAAGGCAGGACTCTGTCTCAAGGGTCATGTCACTGCCCATAATGTTCAAGCCATGGCTGCCTCTATGGCAAATCTACGCTCTGTAGCTATTGATGAGATATGCAAAGCAGCAACTTGGTCTTCTGTCCACACCTTTGTTGCTCACTATTGCCTGGACAAGGACTCCCAGTGGGATGCCTTGTTCGGCCAAGCTGTTTATATTTATGTTTAATGTTTCTTGATAATACTGCCCTTTATAACATCAGGGCGGTTTACAATCAAAAATAACATCCAAAGGCTCAAGGCCAGAAAAAGGAAAAGGAACTGCAAAATTTATGACAGAAAAGAGAAGTCAAGCAAGCAGTCAGACAGGATATAGAAGAGAGGTCAACAAACATATATATAACCAGGTCATGGGCATCTCTTTCAGACTTAGAGCAACTCCTACCCTCCGTCCTGGGTTTCAATACCAGACATCCATGGAGGATACATGACCTCTTTAGGCATACCTGTGATTTCCACAGCCGACTCTGAGGTCATCTCTCTGGCATCTCCTAGCTAGGTGAAGACTACATTCCTGCTTGTTCCTGGAGATAGCATAGTTACTCACCTGTAACAGGTGATCTCTGGGAATAGCAGGAATTTAGTCCTCACAACTCACCCTCCTCCCCTAGGAGTTGTAGGTCTTCTTCTCTTTCTCTCCTTTTATCTCGGCTACAAACTCAACTGAGAAGGGAGAGCTGGAGAGGTGGGAAGGCAGCTATGCAGGTGCAGTGAGATGCTCCCAAAGGTTTTCTTATTGGACGCTGGGGAGCGTTCCTGCACGGGCTCCATCGGTACCGACATCACACATATGTGAAGACTAAATTCCTGCTGTTCCCGGAGATCACCTGTTACAGGTGAGTAACTACGCTTTTTAGTGATAGAAATGTATGAAATGAACAAATGTCCAAGAATTGGAGATGAAGCCCAAATGAAAGGAAAATTTTTGTCCTGTTCACATACCTAGTGGTCAGTAGTTTTGGCTTGGAGAAGAGCCCACCTGCTGATGCTCGAGCCCTACTATGGGCAGAAATGTGGAGGAGTGGCCTAGTGGTTGGGGCAAGGTACTTCAGGCCGGAAGGTCGGGGGTTCGAATCCCACTAGAGGACAGCAACCTTGGGCCGAAAGGACTGGGGTTTCTAGTCCCACAGGTGCTCCTTGTGGTCTTGGGCAAGCCACTTAATCCTCCATAGCCCATGTTCCCTGTAAAATAGTTATCTCCAAGTTATAATGCCCTGTTCAATGTAATTTCAGTTTGTTCAATGTAAACCGCACTGATGCAGAATAGCGCAGTATATAAGAGAATGCAAATAAATAAATAAAATAAATAATAAAATGTCAGTGTGATTCTGATTTCTGAGGGCATTCCTGGACCATACTGGCATATCGTTTTATCAATTCCAGCATAGGGCAGAATGGCCGCAGTGCAAAATCCAGAACTGGTGTAAGGTGCAGACAGAAGAACACTAACAGCTGATCCTTAACGTATCCACCTTCTGAATAGCATGTGTTTGATACAGCCTTCAGCCAGGGATCTATAGAAAAGAGGCTTGCCTGATCAGATTGATTTTTGAGGGGTAAAGGGGAGGGAAAGGTTTTGTACGTGGAGTCTGTTTTTCTTTGCTAATTATATCAGACACCTTTAAATATATATCTTTTACCATGGTTGTTATCGAAATTCTATTTATCTAGTCTGTGTACTGCTTGTAACGGAGTGTCCCTGGGGATCTTCAAGTGACAAATTGGGTAGATTGAAGGAGGTGATATTTCTTGAGTATATAACGTGATGGTATCACTTGTATCTGTCTGCTTGCTTGCCAAACAATAGAAGAAGTCTGCATTTCGATCCTAATCAATATATGAATATGCATGAGATAGATGTACATACAATGGAGTAGTATGTATGCAGATCTTTCTCATGCATATTCATTAGGGAAAGCCTGACCTATTTTTGGTCCTTGAGGCCTGAAGTTGGGTACCTCTGGCTTAAAGTCTGTTTTACATGCAGAAAAAGGCATTTATAAAATTGTGTGGCCACATAACCATGTAAAAAGTATACACACGGAAATTGTGCCTACTTGTTATGCAGTCTGCATGTAGGCTTTCCCAAGAACCTAGTCTGGGCAGAGCGGAGGCAGGGTTGCAGTACAGACGTGTAGTTTATTAAATGCTTGTGTACATGTATAGAGTACATGTACCCATTGACATTCTCCTTGACGAAGGTGTAAGTATATGCATTGGTGTTTTGCACTATTGGGACAGTTTCTGGGAGCCTCCTTTTTAAAGGCACATAGGCACTGGTTTCATAAAATAGGCCATTCTAGGGATTTCTCATGTGGGCATCCTGTTATAAAATAATAAATCCATTTCTTTGAGTAAATATTGCTCTTCTGATATGCAGATAGAAGTAGGCACACACATCCCCATAAGCATATATTTTTTTTGCCCATAGTTGGAGGAGATTTCCTAGAGGGCAGGGGCAGGATGGAGTTTGTTTTTATCGATTGTTTGAATGTTATGTTAAATTTTTTTGTTAATTGTATTTTGCATTTATATTTAGGTTATTTCTTATGATCATTTACTGTACATTTTAGTAAAAGTTTAGTGCACTATAGTGTGTTGAGAAAAGCGGAATAATAAGATAATGAAATAAAATGTATGCACATGCTTCTAGATCTGAAGAAGTATGGGCCCAATATTCAGCGCCAGAGGCTGGCACTAAACTTAAAACCCGGATATTCAATGCTGGGGCCGTATCTGGGCTGCTGGGATTGCCAAAAAAGCTAACAGGGCAGTGATGATATTCAGCCACTGCCCGGTTTGCTTTTGTGGCTAATGTAAGGCCAACATTTGCTGCGCCTGACTTTCACCATGCATTGCTAACTGGGCGGTGGCTCGATATCACCAGTGCCCAGTTAGCGATGGGTGCCGTACTGGAACGCCTCCTGCACGCCTCAATGCTTACTGGTTAGCATTGGGACAGGTAGCAACGACACCTGCGGATATTCACTCTTAGTGCTGCTGAATATCCCGCAGAGCAGCATTTACGTGGTTTGCAGGTCTGTAAACCATGTACTGTAAATGCCTTTGAATAGCCTCCTAAGCGTCTAAATTTTCATAGCAAAATTACCTACATCAGATAGATGTAATTGTGTATGGGTAGTCTTGCTCGGGCAGTTTTCAGATTTCTTTGGTTGGCTACAAACTTAAAGGTCAGTTGCCCGTCGAGGTCTAAGGAACACAGTTCAACGTGCTTAGCTTTCTTCCCCACTCTAAACATGAGCTCACCATTTGTCAGTGAGCATAAAATGTAATGCAGAGCAATGTTCCCTCTAATTTTCTGTAGGCTGTGTGCGCATAAAATATCAGCTGTGCAGCTTTTGAAGGAAGGTTAAATTTTTGTGCGCCACATAACGACACTCGGAGTTATATACTTTAAAATTTGACTACACGTCAGAATACAGTATGTACACCACATTGATTGCACTAGAAAATATTGTAGAACTTGTGAAAACCATAAATACACAACTTTTCAATTTTAAGAACGTCTGTGTTGTTTTCTATCAGAATCAGAACCGTAATTTTTGTGCGCTCTGTTGTAAAGTATGTGCGCTCACTCGGCGAGGTGTGTGCGCGCACACACGCGCACAGCTTAGAGGGAACAGTGATGCAGAGTGACAAACGCACAAAGCTTTGACCCGCTAAGCAAGTGGCAGTCCGCATTTGGTCATATCTACCTGTGTGACTTTGCTATGCAGGTAAATTCTTTGACAATTGTTATCTCTAATATATTAAAATTAGAAAAGCTTAGGTGCTTGCTATTTCCTGGCTGCTTAACTTGATTGGTTCCTGCACCTGCGTGAGTGAACACATTGGAGCTGACGTTTGCTGAAGGGCTATAAAATTGCTGCTGCATCATGGGTACATGGAGCCACTTTGGAGCACTTGAGGAGCTGGAGAGGAGCCTATAACTTGTTACGGGGAAGTGAAATAAGGCTGCATTTCCATCGTTATCTGGTAAGGCCATTAAGATAATTGGACCGATGGATTCCCATATTAAAATCTTATCTATTCCTTCGGGATAACTACCTAATCCGGAGGATACCCCTTTATCTGCAGCTTCTTCAACGTCCTCCTTGACTCCTATTCTCCAGGGCATTGAATCTTCGCCCAGTCATGTGATGGACTTTCGAATGGAGTTCTCCCCCCTCTGTTGAAGTGGGGTCACTCCCTTCGGACACTTCTTCCCTGCTGAGCCCACTGGTTACTGATGATGATATACTTTGGGAATGGACATGTCCACTGCCAACTCCGGTTGAGTTTTCTGTTTCTTCTCCGGATAACCTGGTGCCTCCTAAAGACTTTTTGTTAAAAGATATATAGGAAATTGTTTTCCGAACGGAATTGTCTCTTCAGTCTTCTTTAACTATGGCTGCTGGTTTTTCAAAGGAGGTTGTAGTGAAACTTGCTGAGCATGTTACTAAATGTTCTATGACTGAAAGGCGTTTTTCTCCATTTCATTCTCAATTTAGTGCACTGCAGGCTTCGCTTTCCTCCGTTGTTACAGATTCTTTAACGATTCAGCATCAATTGGAATCAATAGAAAATGTTTCCCGCTCTAAGAATTTACGATTTCTAAATTTTCCTCATACTCTTTCTCTCACTGGCAGCTCCCAGATGCAGATGGTGTTAAGTTTTCCAAAATATAATTACTCCTAAAGTGAATGTGCCAACCAGAGGGGATCTTGCATCCGCTGATGATCTTGATTCTATCTTGCTTCTGATAGATCTAGTTTTTTTTTAGGTTTAAAAGAGAAAACGCTTGGCTGGTTTAAATCTTACATATCTAACCAATTCCAATTTGTACAAATAGATCAATCCCCTTCCCTACCATTCGCACAGGAGCGGGGTATTCCACAAGGATCTGCTCTCTGCTTTACTCTTTAACCTTTATCTTCAACCTATCTGCACCATTTTCAAACACCACAATATAAACTGCTTCATTTATGCAGATGACGACATGTTGTTCGCCCCATGCGACATAGATAATCCCAATTATGACAAAATAGCAACCTGTCTTTCCGAAGCCGAACTTTGGCTCTGCTGAATACACATGGATATTAACTTCAAAAAAACAGAAGCGCTTTTTGTTTCCAGAAACCCAAATTTCATCCCCCGTCTGTTGTTAATCTGATGAACATCACCCTTCCAGTCAAATCCGAAGTAAAATATCTAGGAGTTATCCTTGACAAAACACTAAGCATGACACCTCATATAAAATAGACTGCTAAAACTATATTCTTTAAAATTAGGACCATTCAGCAACTCAGACCCCTCATTGACATTGGTGATTTCAGAACGGTTGCCCAGGCACTTATAATGCCACACCTAGATTTCTGCAATGGTTTATTTCAAGGTCCATCTAAGAAAAACCTTCACATGCTACAAATGGCCCAAAATGTTACTGCTCTAATTATTTTCAAAGCCAAGCTATCCGATTACATCTCTCTAATTCTATACGCTCTCCACTGGCTACCTGTTGCCAGTAGGATTCAATATAAAACATTAGTCACTATATTCAAGCTCATTAACGAAAGAGCCCCTTCTCATCTAGCAACCCTAATCCAGACCCCCGCAGAAAACAGAATGAGAAGAAAGGTGAACCTTAACATGCTTCTAATCCCTGATTCTGTAAGAAAAATGAAGCAGGTAACAAGCAATACTGCCTTCTCTTATTATGCACCCAGTCAATGGAACAAACTACCATGCGACCTAAGAGAGATTAAAGACCTTCTAACCTTCAGGAAGGAACTTAAAACATACCTTTTCACCCAGCACTATTACAACTTACAGCTCACCCCCGAGCAGATGTCACAAGAGTACATAAATCACCTAACACAAGTTTACCCTTCCTAACTCATGTCCCACTCTCCCTTGCACTTTCCCACTGATAACCCCGCTATACTCCTTCCACCGAACTATAGTCAGTCCTGTTCTGGCTGTTGTAAATAGTTAGTATGTTTATTATCGATGTGCATATTTGTCCTATTCTCTGTAAATAATGAATATGTGCTCAATTTATGTAAAATAGTTAATATTTTCTCTGTAAAATAGTTATTATGTGCTCAAAAATGTTCTATGTAATTGATGTTTACCATGTTCTCTGTAAACCGCCCCTGATCTCTGGAAGGGGCGGTATAGAAAAGCGCACAAATAAATAAATAAATAAATCTAAATATCAGCATTTTTAGCCTTCTATTAATGAGATTCTTTCACGTGCCACTCTTATGGTTTCATTTATTGCTGAGATAGGCAAAGATTGTATTTTGCTTTCTTATTTTGTAAAGAAGAGTGAAAAATTCTGTGTACAGGCAATTCAGGTTTTTCCGGATGTTACCCGTACTAAGGTCTTGGCACTGGGCGCTTCCTTCGTACTTAAATTTTCCTGTAAATGCATGATTTCATATAAAGGCAGTAGGTATTTATTTTTTGAGGTAGACCAACTGGAGGCTTTTTTAAAAGGGAAGGAATAGATATTATTTTCTTTCTATTTAATGCTTTCACTCTGGCTTAGGACAATAGGATTATACTATGTATTAATTCAGGGACCAGTTCGTTTTCTTTGGGTATTAGCACTCCCCTTTGATGTGGACTATTTGTATAATTCATTATACTTTTGTTTATTGTACTTGTAAATGCAAATAAATTAGAAAAGCTAAAAATTAGAATATGCAGAGTTCTAAACAAGAGCATAATTATTTAAGCGCAGGGGAGGTGTTTTTGACCATGGATTATGATTTCTGCCTACTGATTGGTTGACCTGCTACATGCCAGTCGTATGTGGGGTCCAATACTCTTTGAAGACCGTGAAAGTTAAGGGAACACTTGGCATTAGGCATTTTAGACAGTGTTTCAGGCTGGAGGATGAGAGAGGGGAAAGATTTTGTTTAAAAAATTGTTCTGGTGAAAATCTTGAAAAAGAACTAAAAGTCGGTTGCAGATTTATAGGCCTCTGTCCCATTCAAGGCTACTAGATAGTTGGACAAGGTAATGCACTATTGGCTGTTGTAACATAGGGAAGGACCACAGTCCCAGCCTTCAAGTGCATGGCACTTGAAAGTCTGACAATAGACCGGGGCACAGCTGTGTTAGAATGGGCACCATCTGGCCACCCTCTTTAAAGGAAGATAATAATGCAAACTCAATTTTGACTTACTAGCAGCAGTGTATTGGCAATAAAAATCTCTGTCACTAAATTACTGCTTGGGTACAGGATTTTATATTCTTATTAGTTTCTGAACTGCTATTCATCCTAATGGTGTAATCTTTCCCCCCCCCCCCCACCCCCCCCATGCCCTCCGCCATCTTCTCCTTCTGTTGCAGGAGAGTTAAACACAGCAAAAGAGTTGAGGTCAATAAATTTTCAACAGGGTCTTCTGAAATCTGTAAATTTCTTCCAAACGGTTTCTCGCTTATTAATGTTCTGGTTGTCCTGAAAATGAAGATGGGGAGCCCGCTTCCCCAGCTGTCCCAGAGACGAGTTCCTTGTGGAAAGCAGATAATGCAGGGTGCAAACAGCTTTCAGCCAGTTGATAAATTACCTTTCTGTCTGGCGTCGTCCAGGGAGATCCGATGCAGGAGGAACCAAAAGAGGCATATCATAGGAGCTTAACACTAGCAGAATTCAATCAGAAATTGCAGATCCTGGGTATGCATTGTCCATATGGTGCCCTGGGAGACACAAGGGTAAAGGAATTTGCTCTAAAGACTCTTTCTAATTTGTTGTTAATTTTCAGGGTATTTGCCAGGGCTGGCTGAAATGCTTCCCATGAATGTTGAACACTGAAATTCACAACTAGGTAATATGTAGTTCTCTGATTGTAGGTTTTAACCAATTAAACCCGTGACAAAACACTCCCAAGGCAAAAGATAAACACAGGAAACTCACCACTGCCCCTAGTACTGTGGCCCCCTCCCCCTTGTCTGCTTTGGATCCTGCATGCTGCTTTTATGTCTCTTCTGCACTGAAGACGCATCAGCCTCACTAATATATGCATGTAATGGTACCTATGGCACAAAAACATTGATTAACAAATATTTTTGTACTCTCAAAGAACCCCTAGTTAGCTGGAAAATAAACCCTTATGAGGCTGATATACAGCAGTGGCAGTCAGCACTTGATCACCGCCACCTTAATTAAAACTGATATTCCATATCATCCTGTTAGACCAGGGGTGGGCAATTCTGGTCCTGGAGGGCCTCAGACCAGTCAGGTTTTCATGATATCCCTAATGAATATTCATGGACCTAGTTCCATACAATGGAAGGCAGTGGATGCAAATAGATCTCATGAATATTCATTAGGGACATCATGAAAACCTGATTGATCTGTGGCCCTCCAGGACCGGAATTGCCCACCCCTGTGCTAGACCAATCCAGACAAGTGGGGTTGTGTTTCCCTACCAGCAGATTGGTGGAGACAAAGAACCAATCAAAAGCCCAAGTTTCAACGACATCACTCCCATGCTTCTATTCGCCTAAGCCACCAGAGTTCTCTTCAGTATTTCCTTGCCTTCAGCAGATGATGGATGGATTTTCTCTCCTCTGAAAAAAATCTGAACAGTTGAGAGGAAACGATTGATAAAGACACTTGAGAGTGACTCACTTGAGCATGACGTGGGAGGCTTCATTAGACTGTGGACTTTTCGATAGCCATAGGAGGAAGGAAAATTAGTTTAGCTCCACATCTTATCATGATAAGAGCCTGTTCAGCAGCCACAAAATTGGAAGAATTTGGGAGGATCTAGGAGAGTGGAGCAGTCTCAGACAACCTCCGTGCCCCTCCCTCCTACTCTGTCCCTTTACTCTTCCTAAAGATTGCAGAAGGCTTTCAGAGGTATCTGCCTGCCAGCCATCTTAAATGTAGTGCTGCAAAAGCCAGTAAAACAGTTTTATTGGAGTAGAGCTGAGCCTGGCTTGAATTGTCTGCCCAGTGCTCTTGGGGTGAGTACCAAGGCTTGAACTCATCATTGTCCTTGTTGTGGGGGCTCCCAATTCCATCTGTGTGGGACACAATTCGATGTAGACTGCTGATGACCATTGGCGCAATGTGGGGATTTCCTGCCATTTTCTGCATGCGTTAGTAGTGTTTTCTCCTCTTGTGTGCCTGGCGGTCGCGCACTCTCAATGCATGTTCCATCCAAGTGACTCCAACGCGCGTTCCTACCCTAAAACCTGTAACATGCATTGTGATAAAAGTGCAGTTAACACACATTGCAAATAAAGTGCAGTCAATGCACACCACAGCAAAAGCGCAGTTAACGCATACCTTCAGACCGCCGCAGCCTTAGCGTGCTGCTGTGATACTTGCCTTAACTCTGTCTTCTTCCAGGAAACCTTGTTTGACCTGTGGCAAGTGAGGTGCCTCATCTTCAGATTCTGGACACTGCTTTTCTTGCATGACAGTTTCTGAGTCATCCCTGGAGGGCTTGCTCCCCCTCCTTCAGCTGGGGGATGCGATTAGTCTAGCCTTGCCTGTCTCAGGGCAGGAGATGACAGATGGCACTATGGGTAAGGATATCCAACCAGCCGGAGGATCCAGCGACCATGCTGTGAGCTGCTCATTGTCCTCTGGGGGGGGGGGGGGGTCATTTCTGAGAGGAGAACATCTAGATTCCAGATTGTCCTCCCTGGAATTCTTTCGTTTTTGCAGCAGGCCAGGTCCTTCTGGTGTGGAACTTCAGATCCTGTGACGTCTAGGTGTCCCCCCGGGTGCAGTCTCATGTAGGGCAGGCGGAGAGTGGAAGCCCTGTTTGATTGCCTTAATTTTGACTATGACTTGGAATTAGATGGCTCGGTACTGGCTGATGTGAATGTAGAAGTACTCTTGCCTTCAGAAGATTGTGAAGATGCCAGAGTGATCCACATATTCCAGAAGGAGGAGCTGAAGGCATCATTTTGCCAGGATCTCATCCACCATAAACTTGACTGATGTTTTCCAGCATGGAGTAGGAGCTGAAGGTACACCCACTCCTTCAAGGGGTGTGAAAATCCACTACTGTCTTCCTGTTTCCGGATGTGATTAAAGATATGATCCTGTTGGAGTAGAACTCTTCCAACTCCCTGCCTAAAGGTTTAGGGGTGTGTAAGAGTATCTCTGCTCTCCCAGAGGAGGGGGTGCATTGAGTGATTTGGCATTCCCAAGGTGGATGCGCAGATCACGGCTGTTACCAGAAAGACCACCATTCCTGTGGAAGGCAGATCGATCTTAAACATAAGAAATGCCATACTGGGTCAAACCAAGGTCAGTCAAGCCCAGTATGCTTGTACGTTTGCTGCCCATGGATGGTGCCCTGGTGATGAAGCCACAGCATTGGATTTGGCTTCGGCACTGGGCAGCAGACACATATAGCCCAGTTGGCCCATCTGGTTTTTAAGGGGGCGCTTCTATTTGGAGCCGCTTTGGAGAAGCTGAAGAAGGACCCGGGGAGACAAAACCTACTGCCTTCTGGAAGATAGGTCCCAGGGGACTGTGAAGCGGGCTGGTGTTCCTTCTCGTCAGCCTCCTTCCTCCATCAAGGACACACTGGCCAGACTCCTGGGGGTCTCTGGATTCTCGTCATTACCGACCTGGAAAAAACATTCTTCCCCTCTGCTTCTGGGCTTTGGGCTCATTCTCAGTCCTTTCCAGAGGAGGACCCTCCTGAACTGCGCAGTGAAGGTTTAGGGGCCCATTCCCTAGTTTCTCCACTAGGAGGCAGACTTTACCTTTTATTTCAGGAATGGCCCAGGTTACCAAGGGTTGCTGGGTGCTAGACACCATTTAGTTTGGCTATGTCCTGGAATGCAAAGAGCCGATTCCAGAGGCCTTCATCTCTCCTTGTAAGTCTGTGATCAACTGCCACTGGCTGGAAACAGTATCTCTACAGTACAAAGGAACTTCCAGTTTTTGGGAGGGAACCTTAAACCCATTGTCAACACTATAGCATTCTCAGAAGTTCTACCTGCTCATGATAAGGGGGAAGAGAGGCTGCATCACATAACCAACTTTAATATGTGGCTCTAAACTTGATGTAAACAAGAAGGATTTAGATGTATAGACGACTGGGGCAATAGATGGAACAAGAAGAGGGTGTATTGTGGTGATTGACTGCATCTCTCTGTGGCAAGAAAAAGGATCCTAGGCGAAATATGTATATCCTAGAGGAGAGGAGGGACAGGATAATTATGATACAGGGTTTAAAATACTTGAAGGATATCAATGAACAAACAAACCTTTTTCAAAGAAGGGGAAGCTGTAAGACTAGAAGGCATACAATGAAGCTGCAAGGTGGTAAACTTAAAATTAGCGTCAGGAAATATTTTTCCATCGTCCTCCCAATGGAGTTGGTGGGGGCAAATACAGTGACAAAATTCAAAATGGCATGGGACAGGCACAGGGGATCCCTTTATATTAAGAGGATGAAATCAAAGCAAACTTAAATATCTTTTAATAGAGGGGGGTTGACCTGCAGGGAGTGGCAGATACCACCCTAAACACAGGCCTGGGGGGTGGGTGGGGGTGATCTGCATGGAGCTGCAGTTGCAACCACTCTAGCCACCTTCCTGGACAAACTGGATGGACAATATCGGTCTTTATCTGCTGTCATATACTATGTTACCATCACCTTGGACAAGTTGCGCTTAAAGGCAGTGATGCCTTTCCCACCGGACGAGAGAGGCAAGGGCAGATACCCCATCTCTTTCATGGTGCCCAAAAAGATGGCTTCTTCCAGCTCATTCTGGACCTCAAAAGGGTCGACAAGCACTTGCGTGTCCTGAACTTCTGGATAGAGCCTTGTGCTCCGTGATTCAAGGAGTGCGCCAAGGGGAGTTCTTGGCTTCTCTGGATCTAGCTGAGGCGTATTTTCATATCCCAATCCGGACTGATCAGCAAACGTTTTTGGATGTTGCCATGCTTGTCTCTCACAATCAGTTCGCCACCATCCCTTTTGGACTTTCCACCACCAAGAAGATATTCTTCCAGGTCATGATGGTGGCAGCTGTGGCACTGCGGCGCCAAGGGATCTGTGTTCTTCTTAGAGGGTTAAGTGACTTGCCCAAGGCCACAAGGAGCATCAATGGGATTTGAACCCTGCTCTCTTTGGTCAGCAGGCCGCTGGCCACTAGGCTACACCTCCATTGATTCAAATAACATTCATTTTTAGCTTGGGTAAGGACACATCACTTGCGACAGCCTTGTGAGTATTTGGGTGGCCACCTTGGTTGATTTGTCTGCTCATCTGTTCTCCATGGACAAGCAGGAAGCGTCAGCCACACCAGGTGACGTCCTCCGGGCGGCGCCATCTACGGAAGTGCTCTCCAGAGCTCAGGTTTCTGAGCTTGAGTAGGTGGTCCCCACCTCCCCGGCCCACCCCTAGCCCAGCCAGTCTAATTTCTTCCGCCTTGCCATCAAGATGGATTCTCTCCATTTTCCTCTTCAACTACCTAGAATTATTGCTATTCTTACCTCAGAGATGCCAAAACCAGGATTCAAGAAGTGCCCAAGATGTGGCAGGAAGATGAACGCCACCAACAGCCATGACTGCTGCATTAGATGCTTGGGGCCGGATCATCAAGTGCAGGACTGTTCCAAATGTGCTCACATGTCTTCCAGAGCACGCAAGTATAGAGGCCATGCTCTCCGGGAGTTTTTGACTGCCTTCGATGTGACCAACGCTGTCTCCGGGCCCTCTCCTGTGTCCAACACGGTCTCTGGCACCCCCACGGCACCTCTGCAACCCCCGGGCTCAATGCAGCGTACCACGCTGAGTTCTATGGCCCGGGAAGCACCTCCTGCAGCCTCCTTCCCCGGCTGGCAGCCTCCTCTCCAGCCTGCGCTTCATCTGGACCTTCCCGTACTGCTGCTGGAACCCCCGGAGCCCACCACGAGGCAGGCACAAGCGTTCCAAGATGGCACTTGCAACGTACACGCAAGCCCCGCCCACCGCAGCTTTATTGGCCAGTCTGAGGACCTATCGGAGGGCTCCCTTCGTGCCGACGTTTCCCGGCGCAGAGAGGCTTCCCCCAGGCTCGGGTCCGCCCCTCCGGCTCCAGACGTCATCGCGCTGATGAGGGAACCCCCAGACAGCATGAATGCGCCGGGAAAAGAAATCCCCGATGGCGTGATTCATCTAGCAGCAGCCCTGAGACCCGGTGCCATGGCAGACATCGACGGCACCATTCAACCAGCAGCAGCCCCAGGACTCGGCGCCACAACAGGCATCGCAGCTCAGAGAAGCACAGAAGCGGCTGGCCTCAATCCCACAAACACACATCGCGCAGGAAACAGCACAAAAGATCAGGCAGCTCTTGTGAGGACAGTAGAGCTCACTACAGCAAACGGAGAAGGCTCTGCAGTTCGAGCTTCAACAACAGCTCCCCCGCAGGCACAACAGGGTATCTTCCTCCACAGACAGATCTGAAGCCATTCTTGAGCTCCTTTCTCTCTTGGTCAAGCAGACTGCTCCACAAGAACCTAAAGGAAACCTGTCTTCATTGCCCTGCACAGCCCCAGCAGCCACTCTGGCTGCCGAAACCGCCAGTCCCCGGACGCCGTCCAGGTCCCCTAGCCCAGCCAGAGTTCTTCTGTCCGAAGCTAGTGAAGGGGAAATCGATGACTCTGCCCCCGTGGGATCCACCGCTTCCAAGGGGTCTGTCGACTTCGAGCCAGCCGCCAATGACAAAGAGGAATCATCCACTACAAACCCTCCAGAGGACCTCATCTACCCCAAGTTCATAAGGAAGGTGATGTCAGCTCTGAACTTTACAACAGACAAGGCCGTGGATCAGGAGCCGGAGTTCCATAAGTACCTCCATGGACCCAAACCGGCCATGGCTTTACCCATCCACCAAAAGCTGCGTGACAACCATCTTTTGCTGTGGCAGACCCCTGCCTCAGGCCAAGCTTGCTCTAGATGGCTGGACACCAAATACCAAGTCCACCCTGCTCCCGGCTTCCTCAAACAACAACTTCCACACCAGTCCATTGTCGTTTCCTCGGCTCTCAAAAAAGTCAAGTCTTCTAGGACCCTCACCAACCACCCGCCTGGAAGAGACTCTAAGCTCCTGGATGACGTGGGCAAAAAGGTCTACCAAGGAGCCATGCTAAACGCCAGAATTGCGGCCCACCAATTCCAGCACATTCACTTTCTGGATGGGTCACTGGCAGCACTCAAAGGCTGCCTTTCAGCCCTATCCAAGGACTTGCAAGCGGAGGCCGCCTCATCTGTCCAGGATATCACGGAGTGCAGCAGACACCTGGTAGCCACTGCCTTTAACGCCTTTGACACTGCCGTCCGGACAGCGGGCACCGCCACCTCAGCCCGAAGATGGGCCTGGATAAAAGCCTCTGGCTTAAGAGAGGACACCCACGACAGGTGTAAGCGGGTTCCAGGCCTTCGCCTAGGGTGCGAAGGTTGGGGTACTCTGATATCTTCTGTTAGCAAATAATAGTTGTAAGTCGAGTGTTCAAGGCAAAACATAACAAGGAATTTATTCCCCTTCCCAAAGGATTTTTAAGTGCAAACAAAACATGGAAAACAAACAACTTCTTCTGAAAGAAAAATATCTTCTTTTTCTTTGCTATATACAAAACTTAGCATAAAGACTCAATGTTGTCTGCAAGGCATAGCGTACAATCCATAGGAGCATATTCGGGTTCACTAGTGCTACACTCCCACTACATATCCTCACATTCAATGTGTGTGGGGTTTGGCTTCAGACCTTTACTGCTGTCTCTGGAAAAAGCCCTCGCTGAGAACTCGGGTATCTCATAAGAACACAGTTCCATACAGTGAGGTTTAAAAGTACCTGTAGCTGTAGTGTTTCTTCCCCGGCTCTCCTTTTGTTCCCTCCAGTTAGCAGGAACTCCTTTATAACTTTATGCTGACACTTCTTGTGTTGAGCAGTGCCCTGGCCCTCTGTTCCGAACAGAACTTCTGACTTTTCTTATTATAGTGCTAGGCTCCCATCTGTATGAATGCTGAAGCCTCTCCTCTGGCAGTGAGGTCTGGGAGACTCCCCGCTCTCTTGGTCCAGGTAGGTTCCTAGCCACCGGGTGTGCCTTCCTTCTGCTGCCCTGGCTTCTCTCTCTGAGCTGCAACCTGGTTCCTCACAGGACCTCCAGCTGCCTGTAGTCTGTGTGCTTTTCCAGCCACGTTTCTCTGAGGCTTTGCCTCTGCTGCTTCCTGCTTCTCTGACACGCCCACTGCTTCTCTCTGAGGAATCCCAGCACTCCTTTCTCTCTGGGGAATCACAGCACTTCCTTCTCTCTGGGGAATCACAACACTCCCTTCTCTCTGGGGAATCACAGCACTCCCTTGCTGGAGCTACCCTCCGGCTTTTATCTCTCTGTTCCCTGCAGGCTGGCTTGGCTTTCTTGCCCAGGTGAGTGTAATCAAGCTCTGAGCTTGCTGTTACGTCAGAGCTTGGGTGTGTCAGCTCTGCTCCTCTTTCCCTGTTTCTCATGAGCTGTATATGCTGGCTGACTAACAGTTTCCAAGGTAAATTCTTCCTTTCTATCTATTTGCATAGATTCTGTGTGGGCTTCTACGTCACACAGAATAGCTGACACCCCATGCACAGGGGAATCTCTTTTCGGGGACAAGGTCACGGACACCGTCAATGTCCTTAAGGAAGATTGCAACACTCTGCAGACTCTAGCAGCAGAAGGCCTAGAACGCCACTCCACTAATCATAAAAGCAGCTACTACCGGAAGCCTATTACCCCAACAAGTGCTACAACTCCAAACGGAAGTGGCAGGCTCTGTGCAGCTACAAGCAGCTTTACTAATCCTCTAACAACCAACAGCAAAACCAGAGGGAACACAGGACCAAGAAGCAGACTTCCTCTCAGCCAGCTAAATCATCCTTTTGACATACGGAGGGCGGTGTCCGCGAGGGGGGGGGGACCCTGCCACCCCCTCTGTTGGGGGCTATCTGCATTCCTCCCGGCCTGGCAAGCAATCACCACGGACAAGTGGGTGCTGCAGATCATACAGGAAGGCTACCGCTTACACTTCACTTCCCCACTGGCTCAGCGCTCACAGCTGGCAAGCGAATCACCCATGCAACTCTGGACCACATTGACCAAGCTGTTACAACACCTCCTTGCGTCTCAGACCATCGAAAGTGTCCCCAACAGCGAAGTCGGCTCTGGCTTCTACTCCAGATACTTCCTCATTCCCAAGAAGTCAGGAGTAGTTCGCCCGATCCTAGACCTCCTCAAACTCAGCAGATTCATCGCGAAGGAGCGCTTCAGGATGTATTCCCTCAACTCCATCCTACCTCTCATTTGCGCAGGGGACTGGTTTCTTTGGACCTCCTGGAGGCGTACTCTCACGTCCCCATCCACCCATCTCACAGGAAATTCCTCCGCTTCAAAGTGTGGGACCAACACTACCAATAAAAAGTGCTTCCCTTCGGCTTGTCCCCAGCTCCTCGAGTCTTCACGAAGTGTGTCGCAGTAGCAGCCGCGCACCTCCGCAAGCAAGGCATTGCTGTCTTCCCATACCTCGACGACTGGCTACTCTTGGCACCATCGGCTGTGGAGGCGAACGTAGCGATGCGGAGGACATCCAAGCTACTATCCGACCTCGGATTCCTCCTGAACCTGGAGAAGTCACAGCTGGCACCACGGCAGAGGGTGCAGTTCACAGGCGCTGTCACCGACACCCGCTCCTCGAGAGCCTTCCTACCTGAACAGCGTGCTGCGACCATTGTGTTCTTGACCAGAGGGATATCGGGATCCAAACTAACCTCGGCAGGTTCCATCCTCTGTCTCCTGGGGCACATGGCAGCAACCACTTTGGTCCTACCGCTGGCGCGGCTGCACATGGGAAGTCTCCAATGGCACCTACGCAACAACTGGAATCAGCTTTCACAGCCCCTGACCATGCGGGTGCCCATGGGCAGCGGGGCAATAGAGGGCCTCCGCTGGTGGACCCAACAGTCCAACCTCACGTGGCAAAAGCCTCCAGCAGCGACAGCACCAGATTGTCCTCACAACAGATGCGTCCTCCACAAGCTGGGGAGCACACTTTCTACAGATCAGCACCCAAGGAACATGGACATCCAGGGAACAGAGCCTCCACATCAACCTGCTCGAGCTCAGAGCCATCAGATATGCACTGAAAGCCTTCCAAACACAGCTGAGGGAGAAAGCCATCCTCATCCAAACGGACAACCAAGTAGCCATGTTCTACATCAACAAGCAAGGGGGCATGGGGTCCAGGTCCCTGTGCAAAGAAGCAATTGCGATCTGGTCCCTGGCTCTGGCCAACGGATCTCACCTACAAGCCTCGTACTTCTCCGGCAAGGAGAACACCCTAGCCGACCAGCTGAGCAGGCAATTGCAGCCACACAAATGGTCCTACATCCGGAGGTGGCCGAATGCATCTTCCAGCAGTGGGGGACACCACACCTTGACCTCTTCGCGATGGAGACCAACGCAAAGTGTTGCCTCTTCTGCTCCAAGCACCCCTCCGACAAGTGCCTAGCTCAGGATGCATTTGCCGTGTCGTGGGGGGGGGGGGGGGCTGTCTCCAGCATATGCCTTTTCCCCCAACCCTCTGATCTCTGCAACACTGCAGTGCATCGTCTCAGACAAGGCGCACGTTATCCTGATCGCGCCCTACTGGCCCCGCCAGATGTGGTTCCCCCTCCTTCTCCACCTCTCACTAGAACCACCGACAAGGCTGCCCCTGCACCCAGATCGCCTCACACAGAACAACGGGAACACACTACACCCCAATCTACAAGCCCACGCCTTGACAGCGTGGAGATTGAGCGGAGACACTTGTCAGCCCTGAATCTGTCGACGGACATTCAGCACGTGGTTCTGGCAGCAAAACGCCCATCCACTCGTAAGTCTTACGGCTTCAAATGGAAACGCTTCACTATCTGGTGCGTCTCCAGAGGACTTGACCCAATCTCCTGTCGCATACCGATGGTCCTCAAGTATCTCACCTCCCTCTTCAAACTCTGCCTGAAGACACAATCCATCAAAGTGCACCTTTCCGCGATCGCGTCCCTCCACTCCGGGGGAGTGGGGGACAACACCTCCATTGCTTTGCTTCCCATCGTGGCTCGCTTCATGAAGGGCCTATCCAATCTGCGGCCCCCGCTACGGCCACCGATGCCAGCCTGGGATCTTGGCACCGTCCTCCAGCAGCTGACACTACCACCCTTTGAACTGCTGTCAACGGCGGACATGAAATTCGTCTCTTGGAAAGCGCTCTTCCTCATCGCTATAACCTCCACCCACAGGATCAGCGAGCTCCAGGCCCTAGTGTCCCATCCTCCGTACACACAGCTCCACCCCAACCGCGCGTCCCTGCGCACCCACCCAAAGTTCCTGCTGAAGGTGGCCACCTCCTTCCACATCAACCAAACCATCGACCTTTCCTCCTTCCTCCCGGAGCCTCATGCATCTGAGGAGGAGGGTAGGCTCCACACCTTGGACTGTGTCAGGGTCCTGCGCGTCTACCTTGAGAAAACAGCAGGCATAAGACAAGGGACTCAGCTCTTCGTGTCCTACGACCCCAACAGGCCTGGAAGGCCTGTCACCAAATGGACCCTGTCTCTCTGGATAACCGCATGCATCGCCTTCTGCCTGGGTCAGACTGGATCCAGCACAGGGTACCGGGCAGGAGCGCACCAACTGAGGGCACTGGTGGTGTCCTTTGCCAACCTGCGCTCCGTCCCTGTAGACGATATTTGCAAAGCTGCCACCTGGTCATCTGCACTCACCTTCCAGAAGCATTACTGCTTGGACCTCGAGGCGCAGCCTGACAGTGCCTTCGGGCGGGCTGTCCTCACGGCAGCCGCCGGAACATCCCTCCCTCTTTAGATGGAGTACAGCGAACTGGCATGGAGTTGACTGTTTACAAGAGTAGATTGTTTACAACAGTTGGATACTGTTTGCACTGTTTTGCACAATGTTTGATGTTTGCTGTGGGCCACCACGTTCTGTTTGCAGTATTAGCACCATGTTATGTTGCATTATTAGTATAAATTGTGGAAATGTTAGGCACGGTTACTCTGCACAATAAAGCACCTCGAATGCCACTCGCTTCCGACTGCATATGTCTGTCTGCCTCCCTCATCCACCACAGCGCACTCTCGCGTAGCTAGGGAGTCACCTGGTGTGGCTGACGCTTCCTGCTTGTCCATGGAGAAAGCAAAGTTACTTACCTGTAACGGGAGTTCTCCGTGGACAGCAGGATAAGTCAGCCACACATTCCCTCCCACTTCCCTGTCTGAGGTCGGCCGACCGGCTCGCTCCCTAGCCCGATGTTGGAGCTAATGAATCACTGGCTGGGCTAGGGGTGGGCCAGGGAGGTGGGGACCACCTACTCAAGCTCAGAAACCTGAGCTCTGGAGAGCACGTCCATAGATGGCGCTGCCTGGAGGATGTCACCTGATGTGGCTGACTTATCCTGCTGTCCACGGAGAACTCCCGTTACAGGTAAGTAACTTCGCTTTCCCTCCCAGCCCCTAGAAAAATGTTCTGTTTTAGTTTTCAACAGCTCTCTGAAAGCAACCATCATTTTCTTTAGCTTGGTGTGCTTCTACTGACTGAGGACTGAAATTTGGCTTGGCTTCCGCTGTTTAGCAGGTAATGGCACATGACTGCCAAACTTCATAGGGAATTTTGTGGTTCATGGTCAACACTGCCATAGCTTTATCCTCTCATTTGCTCAAATAAAGAGAGAAATTAAAAAAAGATCTTCTAAATTTTAAAGTAAATAAATTTTTGATCATGTTCAGCCTCTACCACCTGGTTTGACTAGTCACATGTGGCCTGAACAGACGCCCTCATGAATCTTTGTGGGAACCTCTTAAATCATATCCCCTGTTATTCTCTGCTTGTCTGTATGGAACATTGCTAGTCCTTTCATTGCAGACTCTCCAGATATGAATATAAAAGCCCTCACCCCGTGTACATTAGATATCCTTTTCTCTTTAGATTTTGAACACACTTGTGAATAATGTGCATTAGGCCAGGAGCTATGTTCTTCATTTTTTGACACTCTGAGACAGATGGGTTTTTGATCTTTTGTGTTTTTGTCTTATGGATTTGATCTCTAGAAATTTCCTCAGCTTCAACTAGCAAGGAGTAAAATGAAGGCTGTGGTTTTTGGTGTTAAACTCTGCTTCTTGAAAATGTTGTTGTGTGCTATTGAGTCGATGCCGACTCCTGACGACCCTGTGGATAGTTCTCCCCATTCCTTGGGTCTTCAGGTCAAGGCACAACTGGAAGTAGATTACCAGGCTTTCTTTCATGCAGTAGTCTACAGTGCCTGATATTCCAAGTACTTAACCATGCCTGACCCTGTCCAGCTTCCGAGATCAGATGAGATTGGGCTCACTTAGGATGGCATGGCTGTAGTCAGGATCACATTACTAAGCAAGGTCTGTGCCAGCTTTGCTGGTTATGTTAGTGAATAGATCTGAACATAAAAATGCAAGCCTTTCAAGCCATGGTTTATTCTATCTCTTCACTAGTTTAGAGAATTATGTAAGGGTAATTATGAAATGCTTTATCGATTTAACGGTAAAAACAAGCACATTTATTTTTAAAAATTTGAGGCCAGGTTTTTCAAATAATTAATGCAAAGAGGAAGAAGGGTAAAACGATCTCTCAGCCCTTACTAGTGGTCTTTGGGTACTGAAACAGTCTTTGTTCCTGTCTCCACTAGGATGGTCAAAATAAAATTGGGCCCCTCTATATGATGATAAATCTATTTGGTACCCCAAACCAGTCTCTCATGGGGCCCTAAATCTTTCAGTGACTTTGAGGGCAGATTTCTTATAAACCTTTTTTTCGAATACCAAGTCTGCTCCAGATTTGTTGATCAAACTATCAGAGAGAAGAACTCTTACATTCCATCTTTATGAATGCAAGAACATACAAGATGATCACAACTATTAGTTTCATTATTAAATTAAATTCAGTTAAATATATGCCCAAGAAGTCCATGAGACATGTAGGGCCGTATCAGACACACTAGTTTGATGCTTTCTCCAGGACCAAGCAGGAAGTCAGTCCTCACTTATGGGTGACGTCGGCGCCGACGGAGCCCTCACGGAGCAATTTTCCCCAGCTTTCGAAGAAAGCCTTTGGGAATTACAGCGCGCATGTGCGGTCCCTTTCCCGCCCAAGGGTGCCATCTTGCTCAGTCTCCTTTTTTCTGCGGAGCCCTACAGACGTAGTTTGTTATCGCCACTGAAAAAGTTGATTTCTTTTATTTTGTTATTTTTTTCTTGGTTCGTGTGTCCTCTTCCCCGCCCGGCCTCGATATTCCCTATCGGGTCCGTTCACATATTTTTTTCTATTTTTCTCCCAACTGGCGTTCCCGCCACATTTTCCTTCTTCCCTGGCAGCACAGTCTTTCGACCTTGCAGGGGCCCTTTTTCCCCCGATGGCGGCCAGTGGGTTTAAAAAGTGTGATCGTTGTGTCAAACTTATGTCCCTTATCGACACGCATGACTGCTGCCTCCGTTGCCTCGGACCCGAACATAAGAACATAAGAACATAAGATATGCCATACTGGGTCAGACCAAGGTCCATCAAGCCCAGTATTCTGTTTCCAACAGTGGCCAATCTAGGTCATACGTACCTAGCAGTTTCCCCAAGGGACACAGGTTCCACAATGCTTGTATTGGTTCAAGCATTGATATCCTGGGTCCCTTCTTAATAATGGTTTATGGACCTTTCCTCCAGGAACTTGTCCAAACCTTTTTTAAACCCAGCTACACTAACAGCCTTTACTACATCCTCCGGTAACAAATTCCAGAGTTTGATTACACGTTGAGTGAAAAAATATTTTCTTTTATTAGTCTTAAATAGTTTACCCTGTAGCTTCATTGCATGTCCCCTAGTCTTTCTATATTCTGATAAGGTAAACAATCGATCTACGTTTACCCGTTCCACTCCGTTCATTAATTTATAGACTTCTATCATATCTCCCCTCAGCCGTCTCTTTTCCAGGTTAAAGAGCCCCAACCTTTTTAGCCTTTCTTCATAGGAGTAGCCTTCCATCCCCTTTACCATTTTGGTGGCTCTTCTCTGAACCTTTTCTAAAATTGCTATATCCTTTTTAAGATATGGCGACCAGAATTGCACACAATATTCAAGGTGCGGTCTCACCATGGAACGATATAGAGGCATTATAATATCTTTTGTTTTATTTTCCATTCCTTTCCTTATCATACCTAGCATTCTATTTGCTCTCTTGGCCGCCGCTGCACACTGGGCCGAGGGTTTTAACATGGTATCCACAAGGACGCCTAAATCTTTTTCTTGGGTGGTGGTTCCTAATGTGGAACCTTGCATCGTGTAACCATAGTTTGGGTTGTTCTTCCCTAGGTGCATAACCTTGCACTTCTCCACATTAAATTTCATCTGCCATTTTGATGCCCAGTCTTCCAATTTATCAAGATCCTCTTGCAATTTTCCACAATCCTCCTGGGTTTTAACAACTTTAAATAGTTTTGTGTCATCAGCAAATTTGATAACCTCACTCGTTATTCCACTTTCCAGGTCATTTATGAATATGTCAAAAAGCAGCGGACCCAGCACAGATCCCTGGGGTACACCACTATTCACCTTTCTCCATTGGGAAAATTGGCCATTTAGCCCTACCCTCTGCTTTCTATCTTTTAACCAGTTCCTGATCCACAGTAGTACACTGCCTCCTATCCCATGACTCTTTAGTTTTGCCAAAAGTCTCTCATGAGGGACCTTGTCAAAGGCTTTCTGAAAGTCCAGATACACAATATCAACCGACTCACCTTTGTCCACCTGTTTATTCACTCCTTCAAAAAAACATAACAGATTAGTAAGACAAGATCTTCCTTGTCTAAAGCCATGTTGGCTGTCTCCCATTAGGTCATGACTATCTATATGCTGAGTAATTTTATTCTTTATGATGGTTTCTACCATTTTTCCCGGTACTGATGTCAGGCTCACCGGTCTGTAGTTTCCCGGATCACCCCTCGAACCCTTTTTAAAAATTGGTGTTACATTGGCGATCCTCCAATCCTCAGGTATTAGAGATGATTTTAATGATAGTTCACAGATTACTGATAGCAGGTCTGCAATCTCAAATTTCAGTTCTTTCAACACCCTTGGATGTATACCATCCGGCCCAGGTGATTTGCTACTCTTCAGTTTATCTAATAGTTGTAGGACATCTTCCCGATGTATCGATATTTCCTTCAATTCTTCCACACCTTTAAATACCACTTCAGTCGTGGGTAACATCCCTACATCTTCCTCAGTAAAGACCGAAGCAAAGAATTCATTCAGTCTCTCCGCTATCGCCTTGTCGCCTCTTAGTGCTCCTTTAACCCCTTTATCATCTAATGGACCAACTGACTCTCTCACGGGTTTTTTGCTACGAATGTACTTGAAAAGGTCTTTATTTCGCGTTTTTGCTTCCGCAGCAAGCTTCTTCTCAAATTCTCTCTTTGCCTGCCTTATCAATGCCTTGCATTTGACTTGCCAGTGCTTGTGCTGTTTCCAGGTTTCATCATTTGGCTCTTTTTTTCCATTTCTTGAAAGATGCTTTTTTGGCAACAACAGCCTCTCTGACCTCAGCTTTAAACCATGCTGGCAATTTTTTGGACTTCCTTCCACTTTTCTTAAAGCGTGGAATACAGCTGGTCTGGGCTTCCAAGATAGTATTTTTCAACAACACCCAAGCTTGATGTACGTCTTTAACCTTTGCAACTGCTCCTTTTAGTTTTTTCTTAACTGTTTTCCTCATTCTATCATAGTCTCCCTTTCGAAAGTTAAAGGGTAGTACTGTGGATTTCCTTACTATCCCTCCTCCACTAATTAAATCAAAGGCGATCATGCTATGATCACTATTGCCAAGTGGCCCCAACACCCTTATCTCTTGCACTACATCTGGTGTTCCACTAAGGACTAGTTCTAATATTGCTTCCCCTCTGGTCGGTTCATGAACCAGCTGCTCCAAGAAGCAGTCATTTATTTCATCTAGGAACTTTATCTCCCTAGCATGTCCTGTTGTGACACTGACCCAGTCGATGCCGGGGTAATTGAAATCACCCATTATTATTACTGCACTGTAACTTTTGCTAGCTTCCTTGATTTCTTTGAGCATTTCATCATCCATTTGTTCATTCTGGCCAGGCGGACGATAGTACACCCCCACTGCCATCGCCTTCCCCTTTTTACATGGAATTTCAATCCATAGAGATTCTACAGCAAATTTTGTTTCTTGCAAAACTTTAATCCTTTCTGACTCAATGCCCTCTCTAACATAGAGCGCAACCCCTCCACCAATTTGATCAGCTCTATCATTTCGATATAGTTTGTACCCAGGTATCACAGTGTCCCACTGGTTGTCCTCCTTCCACCATGTCTCTGATATTCCAATCATATCTAACCTCTCGTTTAGTGCTATATATTCTAACTCTCCCATCTTGTTTTGTAGACTTCTAGCATTTGCATACAAGCATTTTAGAGACTGTATTTTATTCATATTAATTTGGCTATTGGTAGACATGGGTAATTTGGGATCTTTAAGTTCTGTCTGCTCCATACTCGAGGGCATTTGGGCTACTTTACTCTTTTTTGGAACCTCTCTGCTTTTTGTAGTATCCTTCAAGGATACATTCTTCCGAACCATGCGCTCTTGGGCGACTGTCGGCTTTCCCCTATTATCTAGTTTAAAAGCTGCTCTATCTCCTTTTTAAAGGTTAATGCCAGCAGCCTGGTTCCATCCCGGTTAAGGTGAAGCCCATCCCTTCGGAAGAGCCCCTCCTTTCCCCAGAATGTTCCCCAGTTCCTAACAAATCCGAACCCCTCATCTCTGCACCATTGTCTCATCCACGCATTGAGAGTCCGGAGCTCTGCCTGCCTATTGGGTCCTGCGCGTGGAACGGGAAGCATTTCGGAGAACGCTACCCTGGAAGTTCTGGATTTCAACTTCCTACCTAAAAGCCTAAATTTAGCTTCCAGAACCTCCCTACCACATTTTCCTATGTCATTGGTACCAACATGTACCAAGACAGCAGACTCCTCCCCAGCACTATCTAAGACCTTATCTAGGTGGCGTGTGAGGTCCGCTACCTTCGCACCAGGCAGGCATGTTACCAGGCGATCCTCACGTCCACCAGCCACCCAGCTATCTACATGCCTAATGATCGAATCACCAACTATAACTGCTGTCCTAACCCTTCCCGCATGGGCACTTGGCCCTGGAGAAACCTCCTCGGTGCAAGAGGGGTTTACATCACCTGGAGGACAGGTCCTAGTTACAGGATCACTTCCTGCCACACCAGGGTGATGCTCTCCTGTCACGTGACCTCTCTCCTCCATGGCAACAGGGATGCTGCCAGACTGGAGGTGGGACTTCAGGACTATATCCCTGTAGGTCTCGTCTATGTACCTCTCTGTCTGTCTTATGTTTTCCAAGTCTGCTACTCTAGCCTCTAGAGAACGGACTTGTTCCCTGAGAGCAGAGAGCTCCTTGCACCTAGTGCACACGTAAGACCTCTCACCAGCTGGGAGAAAATCATACATGTGACACTCAATGCAAAAGACTGGAAAGCCCACATCCCGCTGCTGGACTGCTGTCTGCATCTTAGTTTTAAGTTTGTGTTTAGATCTTTAAGTTCTATATGTACTAAAGGGTGCAATGGATATTTATACCACTAAAACTGTACCTAAGAAGTTTAATATACCTTGTTCACCTGAAGCTTAATTAATCTCAGGTCCTTGGTGTATGACTGATTTGGGTAATGAGCTTCACCTGAGAGCACCTCCTGTCTTTTAAGTTGTGCAAGTACCTATAAAGCTGTGAAATTCCCAGGGGAGGGTGGGTGTGGGGAGGGAAGGAGGGATATAACACTTATTAAAAAAGGGCTGCTACACAGTACCTTGTCCTGTGCTGCTGAGGAAAACTATATTCTGATTTGATTTAAATTATAGCTCTTTGCTGCTACTAGGCTCTAACCTATTATGAAATTTAAACTACAAGCTCTCTGCTGGATTCTAAATTTAACCAGAAAGCTCTCTTCTGTGTTTTAATTTGAAACTAAAAGTACTTTGCTGATGCTAGGCCCTGAGTGACTATGAAATTTAAACTACAGCTGTCTACTGGGTATGAAAGGTAACCAGAAAGTTCTCTTCTGTGTTTTTAAATTGAATCTTAAACTGTTGCTACTAGGCCCTGACTGATTTAACAAAAAAAATAGTGGGTTCACAGATTAATTAGCTTTAAAAGAAAAACAATTCCTTTCAGAAAAATTCCCAGAAGTATATACTCACAATTTCAGATTTCTCTCCAGAAGTAACAGCCCCCCTTTCCAGTCCGTCAAGACTCAATGAGTTGCGGTCCGTGCAACAAAATGTCCTCGAAGGCGTTGAGGAGTCGGCAGTCACAAAAGGAACGAATCTTCTCTGACCCCGCGTCCAGTCGGGCCCAGACCTCGTCAGAGGCCTCGACGTCTCGTGGCTCCGGCTCCGAGCACCGTCGGAGTTCCTCTGAACAGGGGTCCCCCGGCCGGGAACACCGTCGGAAGAAGAAGCCCGCGAGGGTGGCGTCGGAGGACGCTCCTGGTCCCTCGAGGGCCAGGTCGCATAGCCCCGTCGGCCGCCCCGGGTCCTCGGAGGCGGAGAGGCCTTCGAAGCTTCGTCATAACCTTCAAAAAGTCCACTTTGCTCCCCTCTCAGGATCTCGAATTCATAGGAGCACGGCTGGATACTCTGCAGACTCGGGCCTTCTTGCCTCTGGAACGGGCCAACAGGCTCATAGCCCTGGCCGGCAGGTTCCACAACACGTCACCAGTCTCGGCCAGACGGTTCCTGCAATTGCTCGGTCATATGGCCTCCACGGTCCATGTCACTCCGAATGCCCGTTTACATATGAGACCTGCTCAGTGGTGCCTTCGCACTCAATGGCGTCAGGCCACAGGGAGGCTGACGGACTTAATACAGATTTCCGATCGCCTGGTCTCCTCTCTGCAATGGTGGCTTCACCTGCCCAATCTGGTACTCGGCATGACCTTTCAGTCTCCTCCACCGTCCCAGGTGCTCACGACAGATGCCTCTCTCCTGGGATGGGGAGCGCATTGTCAAGGGACATGCACTCAAGGCCTTTGGACGCCTTGGGAAGCCGCCCAGCAGATAAACTTCCTGGAGTTGCGGGCGATCCGCCTAGCTCTGCGGGCCTTCTCTCACCTCACTTCTTGTCAGTCTGTGCTGGTGCAGACGGACAATCAGGTTGCCATGTTCTACGTGAACAAACAGGGGGGCACGGGCTCCCTCCTTCTGTGTCGGGAGGCTCGGAGACTGTGCTCTTGGGCAGTCGGTCACAACATCCTCCTCAAGGCTGTTTACCTGCCCGGGCAGGACAATGGCCTGGCGGACAAACTGAGCCGGATTCTGCAGCCGCACGAATGGAGGCTGAACCCCGCAGTGGTCCAGCAGATTTTCCGCTGGTGGGGCTCCCCCACCGTGGATCTCTTTGCCAGTCCCCTGAACCGGCAGCTTCCCAGGTTCTGCTCACGGCACCCGCATCCTCTCAGAGTAGCGCCGGATGCTTTCCTCATATCGTGGTCCATGGGCCTACTGTATGCCTTCCCTCCCATGCCACTGGTATCCCGGACATTGTTCAAAGTGGTCCAGGACAGGGCCTCCGTGATCCTGGTAGCGCCCCGGTGGCCGAGGCAACCGTGGTTCCCTCTACTTCTACAGCTAGCGGTGGACATCCCTCTTCCTCTGGGGTTTCAGCCCGATCTCCTGACCCAGGATCAGGGTACTCTCCTGCACCCCAACCTCCGGGCCCTGCACCTGATGGCCTGGCTGCTGAAAGGGTAGTCCTAGCTCCGCTTCTGCTACCTCCGGAAGTGGAAGCCGTCATCCTAGCGTCTCGGCGTCCTTCTACCCGAAAATCTTACTCCCTTAAATGGTGTCGCTTCTCGGTCTGGTGCTCTCAGCGCTCTGAGGACCCTTTCGCCTGTTTAGTATCGGTGGTACTGCAATACTTGCTTCACCTCTCCGATCTGGGCCTCAAATCCAACTCTGTCAGAGTTCACCTCAGTGCCCTCTGCGCACATCATTCGCCGGTGGAAGGCCGGCCTCTTTCCTCGCACCCCTTGGTGGCGCGTTTTCTCAGAGGCCTCCTTCTGCTTAAGCCTCCGTTGCGCCCTCCAGCTCCTGACTGGGACCTCAACGTGGTTCTGCAAAGGCTTACCAGTCCGCCTTTTGAACCCATGGCTACCTGTCCTCTTCGTTTCCTCTCCTGGAAAACTCTCTTCTTGGTAGCCCTTACCTCCGCTAGGCGCATCAGTGAGCTACAGGCCCTAGTGTCAGAGCCCCCATACACTAGGTTCTACAAAAATAGGGTTGTCCTACGGACTCACCCTAAGTTTCTTCCAAAGGTGGTCTCCCATTTTCACATCAACCAAGAGGTGGTCCTTCCGACCTTCTTTCCCAGGCCACATACCAGCCGAGCTGAAACTGTGCTGCACACCCTGGACTGTAGAAGAGCCTTATCCTTCTACCTTGACCGTACGCGAGAGCATAGAAAGGCCATCCAGCTTTTCGTATCTTTTGACCCCAATCGGTTGGGGGTACCTGTCTCTAAGCGTACTCTGTCCCTCTGGGTAGCCGACTGTATCGCCTGGGCCTATGGGGCAGCCGGCCTCTCATTAGAGAATCGAGTCACGGCTCACCGTGTCAGGGCAAAGGCTGCGTCTGTGGCTCATCTCCGCTCTGTTCCGTTGGCAGACATCTGCCGGGCCGCTACTTGGTCTTCCAGCCAGACTTTTGCGGCTCATTACTGCCTGGAGAGGGAGTCCCGCAGGGACAGTGCTTTCGGACAGGCAATCCTCCACAATCTCTTTGAGGTCTAAGCAACTCCTACCCTCCGGCCCTGGTGTTGGGCTACCGGCGGGATTCGTATTCAGAGAAGATTCCTTCCTTCTGTACTGTTGAGCTTGAGGGAGCTCTTTTAGGCTTGCGGTCTCAGGTAGCCTTAAGCTTGGGAGTCCCATAAGTGAGGACTGACTTCCTGCTTGGTCCTGGAGAAAGAGTAGTTACTCACCTGTAACAGGTGTTCTCCAGGAGCAGCAGGAATCAGTCCTCACAGCCCTCCCTCCTCCCCTTGGAGTTGCAGTCATTCTTAGTATATGGTTTTGCTAACTTTTTTGCTGTCTTTTCGCTATGTCATCAGACTGAGCAAGATGGCACCCTTGGGTGGGAAGGGGACCGCGCATGTGCGCTGCAATTCCCAAAGGCTTTCTTCGAAAGCTGGGGAAAATTGCTCCGCGAGGGCTCCGTTGGCACCGACGTCACCCATAAGTGAGGACTGATTCCTGCTGCTCCTGGAGAACACCTGTTACAGGTGAGTAACTACTCTTTATTCTTGGGCGGGAGTGGTTGGGGCAAGGAGGTTTGGAATCATTATTTTATGATATAACGTAAAAATAAATGTTTCTAGGGTTTTAGGTGACTGCAAATTTTGAAGTTGTTAATTTTTGGGCTGATTTCCTTCTCTACAGTAATGTTTGTTTATATATTAGCGCATATAGGGTATACTGCAGTTCTATTGCAAACTCTGAAGTTCATAATAAAGCATATGAAATAATAAAATCACATATTAAAACAAAGCAAGCGAACATCATAAAAATCAAGGACATAAAATAACCAAAATCAAATAAAAATTATAAATCTACTTGCACCATCCACAGATCACCCCATAATGCCTGGATAGCATTCCTCTTGGAAAAAAACAAATTTTTCTAAATGCATAAACAATGATAAACAATTCTGTATGTGCGGTGCAGAAATAGTTAACATCTGGTTCAGAATCTTGGCCTTTTGAACATTAGAGCATAAAGATCTCAACAAATTACTCCCATGTTTTATAAGCTTTATAACTTTAGTGTTACAGAGAGATTGCGGGCTTTGCTCACTCTTTTCACTCTCCAGGTCACCTGAAGAATGGGCATTTGAAATTCAGTCTTCCAGTTAAGTAGTGGATCCTGACAAATGGATCACCCTGCCAACCCAGTATAATGACTTTTAAATTGTTATCGGAGTAAAATTAATGATGGTTTTAATACATCGTATTTCCCCATGTTTCTTATTTCATCTTCTCCTTACCAGTGCCCTTGCTTTAATCTTGTAGACCTCTTATTCATTTTGCCACAATACTACTCTGTTTCGTTTTCCATCCTTATATTTATTAGGTGCTTCTTAATTCACATAAATCTGTACACAAGACTACTGGACTTTATGTAAACTAGTTACTTCTGTTGGGGAAATCTTCCTGTGTGATTTGTACACATACAGTTTGTTTTTGTATGTGTATATGTACTGTGTGAGGATTACCAGAGCATCTACTCGTGAGTCTAGGGATGTGAGCTCTGATCTCTCCATCATTTCTTTTTGAGCCTCCAAAAGGCATGTATTCAGATTTGCCTCAGTTGGCCTAGCTGTAATTGGGAAAAATAGTATCATTTATGATGTCAGTTTGATACCTTTCCTTTACGTCTTTCCTTCTTGATAGACCTTGCAAAAATGGGCTCTGTTGCCCAAAGGCATGGATCATCACCTTGGGTGGTTATTGTTAGGTGCCGTCAGGTTGGTTGCCTTATGGCAGCCCGGTAAATAGTTGTTGTAAACTATGTTCTGTCTTCAGTTAGGCAGCTAATTGTTGATAGAGTGGCATCCATAACTATTATTGTAGTGATCCATCGCATTGCTGGCCTTCTTGTTTTGCGTTGACCTTCAACCTTGAAAGCATGATGTCTTTCCCTAATGATCTTTCTCTTTGCATGATGTGTCCAGATTATCAAAGTCTTGTCATTTGAGCTTCTGAAAGAAAGTTTAGGTGTGATCTCCTCTAATACTGACTGATTTTTTTTTTGGGCAGTCCATGATATATATAGTAATCTTCGCCAGCATCATAATTCAAAGGCATGGATTTTTCTTCCTATCTTTCTTCTTCACTGTCCAACTTGCGCATCCATATGATGTTAAGTCAAATCTTTGTATGCAGATACACGTCTTTGCATTTGTATATGTCCTTCATAGCCATTCTGCCACGAGCAATGCAGCATTGGATTTCTTGACTGCTTGTCGATTCTATATTGATTATTGATCCAAGCAGGTTAAAATTGCTATTTCTATTTCTCCTGTATCAAGAATGAAATGATTGGTTTTTCCAGTTGTCAGGATCTTTGTCATCTTCATGTTAAGATGCAGGCGCATATGAAGACTGTTCCTTGATCTTGATAAGCATATGTTTCAGATTGTCTTCACTTTCACTTTCAGCCAGCAACCTGGTATCATCAGATAGCAAAAGTTGTTGAGTCTTCAACCAATCTTTACACCTCAGTTGTCTCGATACAGTCCTGCTTCTCTGATGATTTGTTCAGCACATAAATTAAACAGGAAGGGGAAGTTATGCAGCCGTCTTGTACACTGTTGCTGATTTTAAACATTCTTTTTCTCCTTCTGTTCAAACTGTTGCTTCTTGATCAATGTAAAGATTGTGCATAAGAACTATTGAGTGTTCTGGTATACCCATGCTTCTTAATGTGGCCCAGAGTTTCTCATGATTTACACAAATCAAAAGCCTTCTGTAGTCAATAAAACACACATAGATATCTTGTTAGTATTATTTTGTCTTTTCCAGGACCCATCTCACATCAGCAATGATGTCTCTTGTTCTTCCCCTTTTCCTTAAAACTGCTTGCTCTTCGCCCTTTCCTAAACACTACACAGGCAGTTCTCGTTCCAGGTGTGGTTGTAGCCTCCACTGAATGAACTTGAGTAGAATCCTTCTAGAATATAGGATCAGAGTGATTGTGTGATAATTTCCACAGTCAGTTGGATCATCTTTTTTCAGTATTGGTTTAAACAGAGATCTTTTCCAGTCAGTTGGCCGGTGTATTGTCTTTCAGATTTCCTGGCAGAGCCTTGTACGTATTGTAACAGCTGCATCTTCAATGGGAATGCCATCGATGCTGGTGCTTTGTTCTTTGATAAGACTTTCAATGCTGCTTTGACTCTTCTTTCACCACCAATGGTTTCTGATTGTAAGGTACAGGTTGAAACGGCTGTTGATCCATTTGATCTGTATGGAATAATAATTCTATGTATTATTTCTATTTTTTCTTGATCTTCTCAACATCATTCAGCATGGATCCTTTAGCACCATTTAGCATTCCAATTTGAGGCTGGAATTTTCCTTTCAACTCTCGTAACTTTAGGAAAGTTGATCTTGTTCTCCTCTGATAGTTTCTTTTTCCTTGCATGCAGCATTGTAGTACAGAAATCATTAACAAGGGAACTCTTGTATCTAAAAAAAAGAGCTTAAGGCAGAAAGAAATTTTGCGTTCCTGCTGGATCTGTATTTGATAGCCGTTCTGGACCATGTTATAGAATCACGCCAATCTTTTTGGAAAGAGTTTTCATGATGCTGCCTTGTCTCCCATGGTTCTCTCTGCGACTGCTCTCCCTTCAATCTGAGCATGTCCCTGGTGATTATGTAATTATATGGAAACTACACTTACCTGGTAATTGTTGTTCCTTTAGGGACTCCAGTTTAGTCCTCTACCTCTGGGTTGTGCACCTCCTCTTGTAGCTTGGAGACTGGGCATGTCAAAATCGTGACATCACTGGATGTAGTCTGCTGGTATCTCCCATCAGCCCCAGTGAGCTATTGACAAAGCAAACTCAAAGGAGCAATAAATAAATAGCTATACTTAATTTCAACTGTATTCATAACCGTAAGTGAGAACCAAACTGACAAATCTTCAACCAAAAAAGGAAACTGTATTTTTTTTTTTTTTTTACGTTCTCATTTTCCTTATTCTTTTACTTTCCCTGTTCCACCCCTTAAAACGATTAAGAGAAAAGGGAAAGTAAACCAGGTCCGACAGAAATACTCACTGCGATCCAGAAACCGAAGGTTTGGGGTTTTTTGTTGTTTTTTTTTTTAAAGATGCTCTTCCCTATGTGACCATAACTCTGAAAAGATCACCCACCGGGCGGGAATGAGGACTAAACTGGAGTTCCTAAAGGAACAACAATTACCAGGTAAGTGTCATTTCCATTTCTTTATCGGTCCTCCAGTTTAGTCCTCTACCTCTGGGATGTATCAGAGCAGTAATTATTGGGAGGGACTTTTACCCCCGGATCTCAACCCTGCCGACCAGAAACAAGCATCATTTGCTGTCCTAACGTTCAGGCGGCAGTGTCTGCTGAAGGTATGAAAGGATGACCAGGTAGCCACTCTGCAAATCTCCACCAGCAAAAGCAAGCTGTGTTCTGCCCATGCCGGCCCTTACACTCTAGAAGAGTGAGCCCTTAACTCCTCTGGCGCCTGACTACCTTGCAAAATACCAGCTGATACAGCAGCTTCATGGACCCATCTGAAAATAGGTGCCGTAGCAGCCGCTTCCCGTTTATGGAGACCTCCGAACAGAATGTAGATCCGTTCAGACTTACGAAAGGCCTGTGAGACCTATAAGTATTGCTGCAACACTCTCAATATGTCCAAACGACGAAAATTACTGCCAGAAAAGCTTCCTTCTGCGGAACCCAATACCAGTAAGGGCACCGCTTGATTCAAGTTAACCAGGTTAGATGTTTGACTGAAGCTTGGAGCAAGGAGTCGAAGGAATCGCTAGTCAAGGCCCTCAGCACCAAGAGGAGATCCCATAGCAGAACCTCCCTCAGCGAAAAGAGCGCAACCTAGAGACTGCTGTTAGAAGACAAACCACGTCAAAATAAAATCCAAGCCACCTCTATAGCCAGCAAAAACCAACTGCTGAACTCCTAAAGAGCTGACCGTCAGACCGTATCAAAGCCGTCCTGCAAGGACTTACCCTGATTGGCACGGAGAGTGTCGAAGAACTGACTTTTCGGCAAGAACACCAGATGCCAAACAGACGTCATATACTTATAACTGCAAAGGAATTGAACCTTTGGTCTGACCCTGAAAAAGATTATAATAACCGTTTCAGAATTTTTTTTTTTTTTTAAGAGATAGCTACACCAAATTAAAGACGTTAAAGAGACCAAATTAAATTTTGAAAACTAAAAGCTAACTAAAACTGCTCCTAAACTTCTAGTGAGCCCAGCACCTAGGCTCACTACGTCCTCCTGCTGCATGGAGACTGGACACACTGGGGCTGATGGGAGATACCAGCAGACTACATCCAGTGATGTCACAATTTTGACGTGCCCAGTCTCCAAGCTGCAGGAGGAGGTGCACAACCCAGAGGTGGAGGACTAAACTGGAGGACCGATAAGGAAAAGAATACAGCTAGAGAAAAAGAACAGAGACAAATTAGAATGTAAACGCTCATTCCAAGTCCACTCCCTCTTACACACTTACTTTCCCCAGGATGTTTGTGATCTAGATTGGGAAGAGACTAACAGAAGGTATTAGGGAAGAAAAATGCTTCTCTGTGACCTCTAGTAGTTCCTAACATATAGGGACTTACCTGAGCAGTGATTGGTTAAATAGAGCTTGCAGAACACTGTGAAGATGCTGCACCCTTTGATGTCCTCCTTTTAAATATAACATAGTCTAGTAATAATATGCAACAATTTTCAGTCCTTCAAAATTTCTGCCACAGATTCACTGCTTCTGCCTATGGTGGTGTTGCATCTCTCATTAAATCAGCTTCACAAATCTTAGGGCCCTTTTGAATGCAACAAATAAAAGAATAAGAAGGAAATGCAGTCAGAACACGCTTCTTGTACTATCCACATGTAGAAAGTACATCAGGTCAACAACTAACAGCTTCACTGCACCAATGATATGGAATTCCCTCCCAGATAAGCTTAGAGCCACCCCGGACCTGATCTCATTCAGGAAACTGCTTAAGACACATCTGTTCATAGAATATTTTGGCATAAATATACCAACACAAGACCTCTTCCCCATGTAACCCAGACCCCAGCACAAACAGGATCCTGAATCCCCCCTCCCTCCTGACCTCTTCCATGTCAAGGTACCTAACCAAAGAGCTGATAAATACTAATAGATGCGCCACTGTTATGTGGATATCCTTGCTCCTGTAAATAAATTCCCTTGTACATATTGTGCATACTTGTAAATAAATTATATTGTTACATGGCACCGTTTAATTGCTAATGTTCCAAATACCCACTTGTTCTATGTTGAAACCAGTTGGAAATCTGTTAATATGTAATGTTTCTTAACTGTTATCTGTAAACCGCTTTGATTCTGCTGAAAGGCGGTATATAAATACAATAGATAAATAAATGTTCAGCACTTTGAATTGGCCATTCAGTCTCTCATGGCAGCCGTGTCTAAGATAGCGGTCAATCCGTTGCCGTTGGTCGGCCGGGCCAGCAGGTAGCACTGTAACCTAGAATGGTAAGACTGACAAATAGAATCAGAAATGCTTTTAGTTAGCGTTTTGAAGAGCGTAATTCAGCGTTCCCCGACATTTTCAGGCCCGAGGCGTGACTATATTTTAAAAAACGTGGTGCAGCACTCCATGGAGCAGGCAGTGTGATCATGTCAGAGAATTCATATGGCCAAAAGCAAAGCTGGGGAAACACTGAAAGCCCCACGAGAGGCTGACTTGAAAGATACAGAGGAGGCGCAGGAGAGGGGGAAGAGGAGAAGATGCCCTGAGCAGTGTGTGTGTGTTGTGTAAAGCAGGGCACATGCTGCCTGCCTACCTACGAGCACATGCTGCCTGTTACCTCCCAAACTCTGGGGCTCATGCTGTATCTAGGAAGAGGAGAGGCATGTGTGACAACATATGCACTCAGAAAAGAGCTCCGGCACATTTAAAAGCTTCCACTGGTGGTGGTGGTATGAGGTGCTGAGAGCCCATGTGTTGGTCTGGACCTGAGCAACATGAACTGCTGACTTCTTCTGTGGTGCACTGGTTGGGAAACACTGGCACAATGATTGATGACATGCAGCAGGCCGCCTGCCCTCGAATAATGCCTCCCGATCGACTTTCGGAAGTTTTCCATTTTCTAAATTTGCCGCGTACTGTTTGTCAACATATAAATCTTTCCAGGAAAGTGTGGTCGTGAGCAGAAGCAGATGTTCAAATGGCCTTGAACAAGAGAGTAAATTTTGAAAGCCCTGGAATAGATAATGTTCTCATAAATGTTATCGGGCTTAGACAGGAATACAGGGGATTCTTGTGGGCATGTGTCATCCTAGAAAAGGGAGCTGAGAGAAACACTGTGAAGAACCACAATGACTTCAGCTCTATGTAATAAGTTTCCTTCAATGTATTTGTCAACTTTCATCATTCTTCAGTGAGAATATACAGAAAAAGCCAGTGTTTGTGCGTAGTAGCCTCTTTGTCAGTGTTTGGTGATTCATTTTAATGTGCTCATGTAAAGCTTTTTGTGTACTTTGTGTAAAAGGTTTTTTTGCATATGAAGAGATGTTTCACAGTTGCCCGGGCTAGCATGTACCTCTGGGAAGTTGCGTGTTCATTTCTGTGCTAATTTTTGATTTGGACTCTGGTTCTGGGAACCTTCCATTAGAGTCTGGAGACTGGCAGGAGCTGTATCCTGCGTTTTTTTGACACTGAAAAACAAATGCATTTTTGATCTTTGTGTTTTTCCTCTCTGGGTTTGATCTCTAGGAATTGCCTTTGGCCTGAGCTGGCAAGGAGTAAAATGATGGCAGTGGTTTTTTGGCCGTAAATTCTGCACTTCTTGAAATTAGATCGTCGGTTTGGAGGCTGGCTTTTCAGTATTTGGTGATCAAACTGGTTTCAGAAAAGACCTCAGTGCTGCTGTTCTCATGTGGGACCAGTTAGAACCAGAAGGCAGTATGAATGAGAGATAAAGGTATATCAACAACTGAAGTTATGATTAAATTTAACTTTGTTTTGGTTGTTTTCTTGTACCAAGGCTGGATGGCTCTGTATTGCACCATCGTATGTCCACAGAGATGAATTGTAAAGCACCTTCTTCCCTGATTTTGATCACTGCATTGCTTGCCTGTGTTACAAAGTAATTCCATACCAGACACATTAAACAGGTGTCTTATATGAACTGCCATTCTGGGTCAGATTGAAGGTCCACCAAGCCCATTACCCGGTTTCCAACAGTGGCTAATCCAGGTCACAACTACCTGGCAGGATCCCAAAAGATGGACAGATATTCCATACTACTTTCCCCAAGTCTATCTTAAGTTTCTGCTTTTCCTCCAGGAACTTGTCCAAAGGTTTCCTAAATTCAGCTGTGCTAACTGCTTTTTAATTATGTGTTGAGTGAAAAAATATTTTCTCTAATTTGTTTTAAATGTACTATTTCATGGTATGTCTCCTGGTCTTTTTATTTTTGAAAGAGTAAACAACCGATTTGTAACATAGTAACAAGTAAATGACGGCAGATAAAGACCAGCATGGTCCATCCAGTCTGCCCAGCAAATATACGGCAAGAGTAGGTGCACCCGTCGCTCCGTGCAGGCCACCCCTCCCCATGTCTTTGTTTAGGGGTGGACCCACCACTCCATGTAGGACACCCCTATTTGTTGAGAAGTTAGATGGTTCAGTTTATTTTGTTTTTATCCTGTTGCTATAAAGGGATCTGCTGTGCTTGTCCCATGCTGTTTTGAATTCCGTCACCGTGTTTGCCCCACCACTTCCATCGGGAGAGCATTCCAAGCATCCACCACCCTTTCAGTGAAAAAATATTTCCTGACATTGCCTTTCAATTTTCCACCTTGCAGCTTCATGTTATGCCCTCTAGTTTTGCAGCTTCCCCGTCTTTGGAAGAGGTTTGTTTGTTCATCGTTCCTGTTTACCTGTTCTGCTCCACTTGGGGATTCTATAGACCTCTATCATGTCTGTCCTCACCCATCTCTTCTCCTAGTTGAAGAGCCCTATCTCTTAAGCCTTTCATCACAGAAGAATCATCCAACCCTCTTCATCATTTTAGCTGCCCTTCTATGCACATTTTCTATTCTGTTACGTTGTTTTTAAATGCGGCAACCAGAATTGCACACAATACTGAAGGCACTATAGTACCATGGAGGTGTTTATATTTTCCATTATAGCCTCTGCCAACAGTCTGTTTGCTTTTATGGCCGCTGCTACACACTGACCAGAAGATTTCAGTATATTGTCCCAGTGATGCCTGGATTCTTTTCCTGGGTGGTGACTTCTAAAGTGGAACCTAGCATCAGGTATCTGTAGTTTGGGTTATTTTTCCGATATGCTTCACTTTACTCTTGACTCTAAGGACATAAGATCTGCCATCCTGGGCCAAACCAAAGGTCCATCAAGCCCAACATCCGGTCTCTGACAGTGGCCAATCCAGATCTTAAGTACTGTCACAGGGCCTACCTTGGCAGCGTACTGGAGCGAGGTAGGGGGGACATAAAAACATTTAAGGTTGGGTTTGGCCAATAACTTACAGGGCCCAGGGACTTTCAGCCCTGGTAGCGTCCTTTGTTACCAAATTCCCACAGAAAACAAAAGGTCCAAGTGGAGGGAAAACAAAAGGCATTTATTTCCCCTTTCATGCAAAAAGGTTCATATGCTTGGACACAAAAACGTCAAACACAAATTCCTTGCTTCAGGTAAAAGAAAAAGAAAGCATTAAAGCAAAACTGTTATCTTCACAGTAAATGGTATAGCAGGCAAACAAACAGTCTTAACTCCCAAGACCTAGCTTAGTTGCTTAGTAAGGACTCCAAGCTTCCTGACTTACAGAAGCTACAGTCCATCTCGGTGTCTGATGCAAATTCCACCTGCATCGGTTCCCCTTCTGAAGCCTCTGAGCCTAAGTCAGGACTTGTTGGTAAGTTGTAATAAGGCTTTTTAAATATCTTCTGCACAACCTCCCAATGCTCAGGGTTGAATACAGGGCGTCGGTCCAGCGCCCTCAGATACTGGGATCTGTCTTCCTTTTGCAAGTGTTTTGTCTTTGCTTTCTGTAAAGCTTGGTCAGTAACAAGTCTCTTAGTTGGTACGTGTTTCTTGCACCTTATCTCATAAGCATTCTCACAAGGATAATATTCCTGTGCTCCCTGTACTCCCCATACATCAGCAGTTTGTACCCTGCTTTTATTTAAATATGGGTTACCTTTTCTTCTCGGCTTGTCTGCTCCAGGTGAGGTTTGAGGCCTGCTCCAGTTGGGATCCTGCCCGGCCTGAGCAATAGGCCTTGAGCTCTCCAAGCGTCTTTCTGTTAGCTTTAGACCACAGTCACAGCCACACCTTTGCCTCTCTGTACAACAAACACTCACTCTGGCTGGAGTTGTCCCACCTTCTCCACGGGGTCTCCTTTCTCCAAGCCAATGCGGCTGCTGCTGCCTCCTGCGGAACCGTGGTTCAGGGATTACTGCTCCTTCTGGATATCTAGCCCATGCACTCGGATGTCCTGCCCAACCTGCTGGTTCTGCTGGTTCTCCTGGCAGTCCTCCTTTCCCAGGCCGTCCTGCCTGTGCCTTTCTCCGGGGCTGTCCTGTTTCCTCAGGATATCCTCCTTTCCAGGGCTGTACCACTTTCCCAGCCTGTTCTCCTTTCCCAGGCTGTTCTCCCTGTTCTGATTCCGATTCTACCTGTTCCGCTTCTGGTTCTAATTCTCCTTGTTCTGCCTGTTCTGGCTTCCAACCTTCCAAATTCCCTTTAAGAGGCACTCCTCTCTTTCTTGATTGGAAGCTGGCTGACATTACCTCATGACCTAGGAGGTGTGGTTCCTCAGTTCCTCGGAGGTCCCTCCTGCTCCCCCTATGTGGTTCCTCACAATATTGCAGGTTGTGCTTGACTTTTCCTGCATTTAAAACATTTTCTTCCCCTCTCAGAGGGTCTGCAGCATCACAGTACTTAGCAGGATCCCAAAGAATAGATCAAATTCTTCTTGTTCATATCAAAGAATGGGCATTGGATTTCCCAGGTCTACCTGCCTAATAATGGTTTCTAAATTTTTCTTACAGAAACTTGTCCAATTTCTTTTTAAATATAGGTATGATGACTATTTTCATCACATGCTTTGTAACATATTCCAGTGTTTAACTGTGCACTGAGTGAAAATATATTTTCTATATTTTTTTTAACGTATCACCTATTAACTTAATTAAATTTCATCTGCCATCTGATGCCGTCTTGTAGGGTCCCCATGTAATTTATTGCAGTCCACTTGTGATTTAACAACTTTGAATAATTTTGTGTCGTCTGCCAATTTGATCACCATTGCCTCAGGTACACTTAGATTGTGAGCCCTGCGGGGACAAGGGAATAGAAAAGTACCTGTTAGTATACATGTAAAAACCGCTCTGATGCGTAAGTAAAGGGCGGTATATCAAATGCCTAAAAACCAAACCAAAACCAACCCTGCCTATTTCCATTACCACGTCATTTACAGTATAAATATGTTAAAAAGCATCAGATCCCCGTGGTACTCCCCTTTTCACTTTTCTCCATTGAGAAAATTGATCATTTAGTCCTACTCTCTTTTAATCGGTTCCAAATCCACAGTAGGACATTGCCTACTATCCCATGACTGTTTAACTTCTTCAAGAGCCTCTCATGTGGGACTTTGTCAAACACTTTCTGAAAATCCAGATACACTATATCAGCTGGTTCACCCTTATCCACATTTATGCCTTCAAAAATATGCAGCAGATTGGTGCGCCAAGACTTCCCTTAGGCAAATCTGTGTTGGCTTTGTCCAATTAAACCATGGACTATCTATATCTTTAGTTATTTTGATCTTTTTAATAGTTGCTTGCAATTTGGCTGGCACTTACGTTTAAGCCCACTGATCTGTATTTTCCAGATCACCCTCCAGGTTTCAGGTGCTGTAGATCAGGGGTTCTTAACCTTTTTGGTTGTGTGGACCCCTTATTAACCTCCAGAATGTTCAGGGACCTCCTTCCCTCAGTGACAAGCCTGACCTCACTAGTCCTCTTTACCTCCCTTCCCCTCCCTGTCTCCTCTAGTCAGTCTCTCTCTCTCTCTCTCTCCCTCTCCCTCTCCCTCTCCCGCCAGTCAGTCCCCACCCTTCTGTCTTTCTCTTTCCACAGCCATTGTCTTCCAGTCTCTCTCTCTCTCTTCTCCCTGCCAATCCCCACTATCCTTTTTTTTCTCTTTTCGCGTCCTGCAGACACCCTGAAAATAGTCTTATGGATCTCCAATGGTCTCTGGACCACAGGATTGGAACCACTGCAATAATGATGATAGGTTTCAAAGTATTAAGAGTAGATCTGCAATTGTATTTTTGAGTTCTTTCTATACTCTTGTGTATATACCATTTGGTCCAGATGATTTGAATCTCTTTAGTTTGTCAGTTTGCTCTATTTCATCTTCCAGGTTCACTAAATTTTGATTCAGTTACTCTCCATCATCATCATCATCGTTATAAATATCATAAACATAAGATAGGAAAAACTCCTTTGAACAAGTGATGACAATCTTGTTTCAGGCATCCAAGGTGATACTTAGAGCCTAATTCCAGTCAGACATCAGATATCCCACTGATTGTAGGCAAATCTTCCCCCAAACTCCCACCACCATAAATCATACTGATAATTACAGATATTTACACTGCTAAAAGTCAACCAAGTTAGAGGTGTGAGTAAGAAACCAAAGCACTAGTGACTTGAAACATGTATGTAAAATATTTTCTTTTGCATTATCTGCTCAGAGTTTATTTGAAGTTCATCTGTTGGTACTTTTTAGGGATGTGCAGGGACAAAGAAAAGTTCACTTAGTCTTTGTTTAAAACTAAGTTTTAACGATTTTTGTGTTGTGTTTTTTTGCGATTTAATCATCTTAGTTCACGCCTTTTATGTGTGCTACAGCTTTCTTCCGTTCATAAACTGATTGCGTACATGTTAATTTTTAGGTATGTGTGCGCACAAGCAATTTGCACACATTTTACATTTTTAGGCGCCCAATTGAGCCTGAAAGGCAAATCCTTAATACTTCTGGGGTTGGAACTTAGGTTCACCACCTCTGGATTAACACATATGTTTATTTAAAAGGATGCATTATTGCAAAACTGACAAAAAAATAAGTAAAGAGATAAAAAAAGACAAAACCACCAAAAAGGACAGAAAAAAATCCACCAAGGAATGTTAATTTGAAAGGGAAGGCAGTAGAAGCACAATTATTTCCTGTAAAACATCTGAGTGGCAAAGGAAAGGGATAAAGGGAAAGATGTTTTGCTGCTGGCATTTCCCCACATTGAAAGGAGGAGAGAAGTTTCTTTATTAGCCCAGTATGTTTTTTTTTCCTCCTGATTTTGGATTCAACCTTCTGTTTCAACTAAACATGGAAATCCTGCTCTGTCCATGATTCTTGGGGTAAAACATGGCAAATCTTTCTCTGCATATACCTACATAACTCATGAAAGTGAGCTATTCAGCCGAGTAGCTGACATCAGTAAACACTGTACCATATTTATTCCACGCTAGCTGTTTATCTCATGATGATAATAGTTGGGGCAAACTCCAGAGGGAGGGGAGACGGGTAGAATGTTGATGGAGGGAGAATGAGAGAGAAACAGCTATTTGACTGATTGCTGCTGAGGGTTTCGTGCCCACCCCCCAAGCTCCCTTCGTTTTCTTGGACAGATGTCTAAACTTCCTGTCAGATATCGGTAAGATAAACAGCCAAGAGCGTAAATGATGGGACTGCGAAAACATCACTCAAATGGCTGCATGCTCATTGCCATAAACTGGGCAAAAAATATTAAGACTTTGGGGAAAAAAGGTCTTGACAGTGATGGACAGATCAGCATACAAAGTCGAGACCTGGTAGATAAATTAGGAAGAAATGGCTATGGTTTATTGATAGGTATCTTAAAGGAGACCAGCACCCAAAAAAAATCTCCTTCCATAACCCCTTCTAATTAAGTCTCTGTTAAGATTATTATTTTAACGTGATTACATTAATGATTTTGTAGATGTTTTGCTGTGACTCCTGCCCTGGTTTTATTTCTCTCCATTGACAAATTAAATGTTTGTTTTTTCAAAGTCTCTTCAGTCTGACTGTTCGCACTGGTGGTGTAGCGATTGCTGTTTGTCATTAGCAAGCTATGGCAGCTCCATATTAATGCATATTTTACAAGCGTGTAAGGCAAAATACAATGCAATGTGTGCCTTCGAGTCGTCCTGACTCCTGGCGACCCAGAAGCTCCTGGGTTTTCTTAGCAGTGTCACCGGAAGTAGATTGCCAGGCCTTTCTTCCGAGGCAATGGAGGGTTAAGTGACTTGTCCAAGGCCACAAGGACATAGTCAAATCCAGTCCTGGAGGGCCGCAAACCAGTCAGGTTTTCGGGATATCCCTAATGAATATGCATGATATATATTTGCATGCACTGCCTCCATTGTATTTGAATCTATCTCATACATATTCATTAGGGATATCCCGAAAACCTGACTGGTTTGCGGCCCTCCAGGACTGGATTTGAGTACCACTGGTGTAAGGTATACCTCCTTTTTTTTCTCAGGCAGTGGGGAAAAATGCTAGTTTAATGGGCATAAAAGAAGGGAAAATCTAGGAGCAAGGTAGTCCCTGGAAGACTGGAGGCAGGTAACAGGCATGTTTATTCCTTTGATCTTGTTATCCTGCTATTTCTGCTTTGAAATATGGGATTTGCTGTATCTTAATCATCCTGGTCCTTGGCCCATTTAATTTGCTGGGGATAGTGCTGCTTTCCCCTGCTCCCCTTTTGTCCTGATTGTTGACAGAGGTATGCCAACAGGCTCCAGTTTTCTTTGTCTCCTGCACGCTGATCCAGTCCTGGTTTTATCCCTTTGAGTCATATCCCTGCTTTTTCTTAGAAAATTCAGTATTACAAGCTCATTAGTGAGGATGATAAAACCAGGATTGAATTTATCCATCTTGGGAGTGAAAAATTACTTCTGGGGGAATTCTGCACAATACAGAATTTGCACAGAATTTTACCTTTTTGCCCAAAAAAACACCCTGTGGTGTACAAGGACAAACAGTCATGTATATCCCAGGGCCATAGAGTCAGTGATCCAATGGCGATCCGAGGAGCAAGCAATAAAAGCAAATAAAAGGCTGGAGAGACATGGGGAGCAGAGTGTCAGGCGAGCGAGAATAGACAGCAACAGCAACTGCAGCAAAACCCATGGGAGGTGCAGCTGAACCCGTGAGTTTCTTTGTAACCAAGCTGGAGGAAAGGTTCCTGTGCAGCCAAACTAGCGGGAAGAGGAACTGTTCCAGTGCAGCAGTCCAAAGAAACAGGAACTAGGGAACAGCCTAATTTGCTGCCTTAGTAGTTTGGAGAGTGGAGGAATGGCCTAGTGGTTAGTGGGTTTGATTCCCAATAGCACTCCTTGTGGCTTTGGGCAAGTCACTTAACCCTCTGTTGCCTTGGAAGAAAGGCCTGGCAATCTACTTCCAGTCATACTGCCAAGAAACCCCAGGAGCCTCTGGGTTGCCAGGAGTCAGCATTGACTTGGACACACACATTGCATTGCATTAGTTTGGAGCTGGCTCAGCAGGAACTGTAAAGGGAGGAGCAGAAGAGCCACTCAGCAGCGCCTGCTCCTCCTCCTCCTCTTCAGGCGTGTAGATAAAGTCGAGGAGGGGTCAGTGCTGATGACTGACAGCAGACAAGCCAGAAGGTTAAAATTATCTGTCTGTGTAAGGATTTGAATTATACAAGCTTTATGTATGATCTATAATGTAGTGATTCCATCTGATGCATAATTCATGCCCCAAAATGTTGTTTTCCAATATTTGGCCTTGTAGTTGGGGATTTTCAGAAGCTTTATTTTTGAATGGTGCAGATGACAGGGCTTTGTGATAAAGTTATCTGGGGAAAAAAACTCAGAAGCATGGATACTGCTGACTTAGCTTGAAGTCATAGCAAAGGGTTTGTTTCAGTTTGTGCACAATAGGGAAAGGGCTCTGGAATCACTGGAATAAAATGGAAGCAACTGGGAGCTCTGGAATCACTGGAATAAAATGGGGCAAGTTTGAATTTGCATGCTAATGAGCAAATGTGCAACATGTTATATGAGAAAATATGTGATCATGCTGTGTGATAAGTGAAACATTTAATGAAAAAATGTACATTTGAGCTAGCTACACTGCTGAGGATTTTTCATTTTATATGCTGTGATAAGTTAGGCCTTGTTTATATATTTATTTTATTTGAACATTATTTCTATACCATCCCTTCCAACGATCAGGGGCAGTTTACATTGAACAATTGTTTATTCCTTAGCGTCTCTCCAGTCTAGTCCTGAACATCTGGGTCTTGCTTCTCCTCCAGCAGCTTGGAGACTGAGAAACCTCATCCTTTTGATGATACCAGTATAAATACACAGGATCCGCCTCCTGACTCCAGTTATCTCAGTCTCCAAGCAGCTGGAGGGCTAGTGAGCCCAGAAATAGGGGCTCACTAGAGAATCAATTAAGTGGTTGTTAGAGTAGTTAGAAAAAAATTTCTTTGGAGTTTGGTTTAACAGATGCGCTAAAGCTTTGCATAGTTTTGGAGGAAGTGGTGCTGTGCTGAGTTACTTATTTCTTTTTCCTAGGGGTCCCTCCCACTCTCTTCCCTTTCGATGCAGTTACCGGACAGAGGCATCCTGTAAGTTTTGGGGAGAGAAAAGCTCCGGCTCCCGAACCCACTATTATGGGTGAGGAGCCGGCAGCCTAAAGGCAACGGGAAGGAAGAAGCACTTTACCTCATAGGATCACATTGCCGTTGAAGCGCTGAGGGTTCATACCAGCATCTCGCGGCTGCGGTTGAAGTGCAGTTCCGTCTCTCCCCCGACGCTGAATCCGCGATCCCGGCTGAGCGTGGGGAGAGGGAACAGAGTGGACCGGCAAGTTTTCCAAGGTAAGGGGGCCCTGATCGACGGCAGAGTCGGGAGGAGGACCGCTTGGGCAGAACGGGGTAGACTGCAGCACGTGTGTTTGCGCGCGCGGGAAAAATCTCCATTGGTGATTGAGTGTTTTTTGATGGCATCTGGGTCAGAGGGGAAGCTTTGTTTTCGGATTCTGACTTCAGAAGTGTCATGGGCTTTACTCTAGGAAGCAGTTTTTCGGGTTTAGTCATGTTTATATATTAAAAAAAAAAAAAAAAAAAAGAAGAAGTGAAGGAGTGAGTGAGAAATTATCACAGGACACTCTGGAAGTACTCTAGCTGTGGCAGGGAGGGGTTACTCAACAGGTCAGCGCGAAAGAGTACCATCAGTATCCGCTCGGACAGTATGCCTTCTAGGCCACACTGTTTAGTTTGTGGTTCTAGAAGGGGAGCGGTGTCCGAGGTGGGGTTGTGTAGAGGCAGTCTCAATGGAGCAGGGGCTAGAAGAAGGGCTGGAGGTCCGCAAAGGGGTCTCTTCGGGTATCCCAGAGCCAAAGTCTCCCGTGGAGCCCTTTCTGGAACCGGTGGCGGGGCCGTCGTCTGCACCGGTTACACCATCCCCGCAAATGCAGGTACCGGGGGAGTTGGCAGCGAAGAGGTCAACTTCCTTGGCGTATGTTCCTATCTGGCGTGTCTTTGAAGCATAGTATGTGGACAAGCGGGTTAGCGCTTTTAGAGTTACGGTGCCTCAAGTATTTGCTTTTTGGCAAGATGGATTTGACAAAGGATTGGCGGCTGCATCCCTCAGAGTGCAGTTGGCGGCCCTCTCCTATTATAGAGTTAAGATTAAAGGTGAGGCGATAGGGGGGCATCCGGATATCAAGCGTTTCTTGAGAGCAATTTCTCTGTTGCGGCCGCCACGTAGGCAGGTTGTGCCAACGTGGGATCTGCATTTAGTCTTGGAAGCTTTAGTACGAGAGCCTTTCGAGCCGTTGTCAAAGGCGTCTTTGAAAGATCTTACCCTCAAGGTGGTATTTCTGGTGGCTATTTCTTCGGCCAGAAGAATTTCTGAGTTACAAGCATTGTCCTGTAGGGAGCCGTTTCTGGTTTTTACGGAGACAAAGGTGATTTTGAGACCGGTGCCGTCCTTCTTGCCCAAAGTGGTCTCAACTTTTCATGTTAATCAGGTATTATCGCTATCGGTGTTTTCTGAGGGATCCACAGGTGCATCGTCAACGCAGTTGCATCGCCTGGATGTTCAAAGAGCGCTAAAGAGATATTTGAAAACTACAGAGTCTTTCCGTAGATCTGAGAGGTTGTTTGTTTTGTTTGGAGGTTCGAGGAAAGGGGAAGCAGCGTCAAAGGCTTCCATTGCTAGGTGGCTGAAAGAAGGGATTGCATCCGCATATCTGTTGAAAGGTAAATTGGTTCCGGAAGGGCTTAGGGCGCATTCGACTAGGGCGCAAGCCACGTCATGGGCAGAGTGCAGTTTGGTACCGGTGGCGGAGATTTGTAGAGGAGCTACTTTGTTTTCCTTGAATTCCTTTGTCCGGCATTATCGCCTGGATGTGCAGGCGGCGAGGGATACCTGTTTTGGAGCGGTGGTGCTTCAGGCGGGTTTAGCAGGTCCCTCCCGTTGACTTTTTTCACTGCTCTGTTACATCCTCAGATGTTCAGGACTAGACTGGAGAGACGCTAAGGAAGGTGAAATTAGACTTGCCTGCTAATTGTTGTTCCTTTAGGAACTCCAGTCTAGTCCTGTATCCCTCCCTATTGTTTCTTAGACGATAGCCTGAAGCAAATGCTAGATAACAGGTAAATTAAATGAGTTTTGGTGCAGGTTATGTCCCAAGTGGGGAAGGATTATTTTAGGGGAGTGTAGATGCTACCTATCTCCTGTCTGGCAGGGAATAGGAATCTCAGCATTGCAAGGAAGTTTGCTGAAGTTGAAAAGGGCACAGAAGTTTTTAGCCCGGGTTATCCTGATTTATTAAGTTACCAGTTCAGTTATGTAAAATGTTTGAAGAGTACAGTTTGCTACTTAATTGTTGCTCCGGTGAGTCTGCTTTGTCAATAGGTTACTGGAGTCAGGAGGCGGATCCTGTGTATTTATACTGGTGTCATCAAAAGGATGACATTTCTCAGTCTCCAAGCTGCTGGAGGAGGAGCAAGACCCAGATGTTCAGGACTAGACTGGAGTTCCTAAAGGAACAACAATTAGCAGGTAAGTCTAATTTCTCCTTATAGAGAACAAAGTTGAGAACTATTATACATTGAACTGTTTACATATAAGCTTTAGCTATTTACATATCAGCTTTCACACTGGAACAAGTCAGGTGGAAGATGGTTAACACTTAACTATATGCATGAAAAATATGTGGATACTATCTTTTGGGTGGTAATAGTCATACTTGGTAGGTGGTTACCGAGAGGTTGGTTAGGTCAGATAGGAGGGATGGTCATATATGGTAGGTAGTTACCGATAGGCTGGTTAGTTAGATAGGGGGAATTTCATGAGAAGAATGAGGGTGGTGGTGGTTGTTGGAACTATTATAGTACTCAGAGAATAGGAGAGTTTTTAACTGCTTATGGAAAGTTTGTAGATCTTTGATTGATCTGATAGTGTCTGGAATGGAATTCCAGAGGGTGGGTGTTGATATGTGAAGGCTCTGTTGCTGAGGGGGAATTCTGAACAACAAATTATTAATAAAGCACGCAGAATTTTGCAGAATTCTAAAATACTGTGTGCAGAATTTTCAAAATTTTTGTGCAGAATTTTAAATTATTTTGCCCAGAATTCTCCATGAGTAAAAAATGGAGCCAGCAGGTAAAAGCTTGTGACTGCTGTTCAGTATTATTTGGACGTGAATTTTTAAAATTTCTTTACTTGACTTTCCAGTTCAAGGTAAATTACAATCCTAAAGTGCCTTCCCCAGAGGGTTTATAGTCTAAGAGCTAAACTTACTAATGTGTCTTAATTCACATAAATGTTAGTTATGTGGTTAGTATATATGTCCCACTGACAGTAATGGGACGTGTGTTAAATTACATTGTTGTTGTTAAGTGCTGTCGAGTTGGTTCTGACTCATGGTGACCCGCTGGATAGTTCTAAACTGTGTTCGGTTTTCAGTCAGGCGACTAATTGTTGATAGAGTGGTTTCCATAGCTGCTGCTGTTGTATCGATCCATCGCATTGTTGGCCTTCCTCTTTTGTGTTGACCTTCAACCTTGCCAAGGATGTCTTTCTCTAATGATCTCTGTCATCATATGATGTGTCCAAAGTAGGAAAGTCGAAGTCTTGTCATTTGAGCTTCTAAAGAAAGTTCAGGCTTGATCTCCTCTAGAACTGACTGGTTTGTTGTTTAGGCAGTGCATGGTAGACACAGTATTCTTCCCGTTAAAACAATGGAGGGTGAAGCAACTTTTACCAAGATCACAAGAAACATCAGTGGGGGCTGTGGGATTTGAACCCTCGCTTCCCTGATTCTCGGCCTCCTGCTCAAGCCCAGGGGCACCACAAAGCCATGAATAATGTGCTGCCAGCGAGGATAGTGGGTTAACCCCATGATTTATAACTCGTCGGACCATTATCGATCCGTTTTTAGCCCTCTGGAGTAAAATTCACTTGAAGGGTTCACTCTCTGCCATTCGCCAGTGAAACCTCTGGGATGAGAAATTCACATGTAGTCGAATAAGAGGATGCTGCCATTTAGTTAGCATTTTGTTTGGATTTTGCCTCGGTCTTGTGTATGCAGGAGCACGAGGCAGCATTAAAATACAGCCATATATCCTCATATTTATTAAAGCTTGGATTAACATGACATGAAGTTTTGTCTGGGGAGTCTTTTGCTGTGGCTCGGGGAGCATTTATCTGTGACAGTAATAGGCTCCAGTTAATATACTTGAATGATACCAGAATCTGTGTTATAAGACAGAACAAAAGGGGACTTATTTAAAGCTGAATTACAAAAGGTGGAATTATCATTGTGAACAATCCACAGAGATCTGAGCTTAATTATTGCAGCTTCTGTTATTTCAGCATAATGAAGCCCAGTCAGTGGAACAGAGTTTGGCGTTGTTGGGGGGGGGAGATAGGGATGTGTCAGTTATTGTGTACTGATGTAGTCTTCCTTCTACTCCTCCCCCCCCCTCCAAAAGGGAAAACAAATCCTGACGTCCAGCAGCTGACAGTGGGCATCTCACTCCTGGCTGATTTACCACATTGGCCTCTCATGGTTCAAGGCATTTGTACAAAGTTTTGGGGCAGATCCATCACTGGGACGTAGTCTGGTGACGTTTGCATGGTGGAAGGGACCTTGGAGCCGGGGGATCTGGAAAGGGCAGTTGTTGTGTGCTAGGATTACCAAGTGCAGACTTGGAAATGTGTTTTTTCTTTATGGTGGAAATCTATTTAATGAATGCAGAAAATATATTTCCAGGCATGGGACGATGGTTGTGGTGCTGCAGCCTTTGATTTCACACCCAGCAGTGTTCGAGATTGCTTGATGATGATACAGAGCCTTTGTCATGTGACAAGGCTATAAATGGTAACAGAACTGAACCGAAACTGTGTAGTGTGAGCTTGTTCTCTTACGTACTGAAGAACAAGATGCAGCAGAAATCTGAAACAGAATCTTATTTAGGACACAGGGCTTTGCATCTTGTTCGAACCGGAGACAGAGAGTGAGTAACACATTCTCCAAGAACGATCAGCGAGAACAGAAACTCAACAGAAAGAAACTAAAATATTTGATCCCTTAAAACAGAACAGTGCTATCTGGTGGCCTTAAAACAGATTGCAGTTTTCCTGTGGCCTTTGTTTATTTCAACAAGCTGGTGGTAAAGGACACTCTTGTGCTCAAAGTTCCAGATGACTTACTGGCCAACCAGTTCAGGTTTTGGACTTGTAAAAAGATCCTTCTCTAATGGGGAACTCCATTTTTTGCTGCAGCAGCAAAGCAGTCAAAGTGCCCTTGACCATTCATAGGAATCGAAAAGCAGGTTTAGCATTGCTGGCTGCAGGCACAGAATGGATGTTCTGAGCAGCAGAAGAGCCCCGTCTAAGGGCAGCTTGCTCAAACCTTGCAGATGCCCTATCAGGGAGGCTTTCTCACCTGCCAGGGCAACAAGAAAGCTAAAATCTTAAAACATTAATTTTTTTGCCCATTTTGTGTACGGCTTACTTCCAGTCATTAAGTTCCCACCACTTGCAACACGATCTCCTAAATGTTTGGGTTTTGTTTCATTCTGGCGCTGATCCTGTGGTGTTTTCAAGTATTGATCCCTCTCTTTGAATCTGTGTGGAAGGTATTGGTTCATTTAATTTTGTGTATCCACTCAGATGAGAGTATTTTTCCTTTGTGACATGGGGGAGGTGGGTTTTCTCTTTTTCTTTTTTCCATTGGGGTCTGCTGTTTTCACCTCTGGATCGAGGAAATCACTGGAACCAGTATCTTAGGAGCTCAGAAGAGGAACAGTCCTATCAAGGTTTCTGCCTTGCTGCTTCCTCTGGCCTTAAGGAAGTGATCACATTGGCCCTGTTTGCAGGGTTCAGTCAACTACTAGAGAATTTCCTTTTATTCTCGGTGGGGGAAAAAGCAATAAATCTTTCAAAGTTTCAAGGATTCCCGAAGCATTTTTATTCTTTCCAATCCAATGGAATTTTGGAAAGCAGTTATATTCAAGGAGTCGAGAATGGCTGTTTGTCTGTGTTGGGAAAAATAACTCTCCTAAAATTTGGCATGGGAGAAGAACCAGGAAAAATGCTAGCAAAGTTAGTTAGAAAATGGGTGAGATCAGACCAGAGGTTCCAGAGAAATAAACTTTCCCCCTTCCCCAAACCCACCTAAAAAATGACTGATTTCTGTGTGAGAGGCTGTTCCTGCAGCTGCAGCATAGAAACTTTGATACAGTGAAGCATAGTGTGGAGGAAATTGCTGCTTTCAAATTGCCCTAGCCCTTTTCTGGTGGAAATAGTTCCACGAGGCATGCTTTCCTCTCTACGCACCGCCCCCTGCTTCCACGCCCCATCTCTGCTGGCATAGCTGTTATCTTTTCAGATGTGTATTTCATTTCTATGTGGTAAATTCTACTGTGAAACGTATTAACGGAACTGCCTTTCTTAATGGTTGCTCTGAATGTGATACCTATTGATTAAACTGTGCATTTTGCTACTGGTTGCTATGTGTACTGCAACTTCTGGTCAAAAAGCACAATAATAACTGTTGTCTTGGGACGATGGCACCCTGTGGTTAAACTACAAAATGCATCCTTTCAAGTCTATTGAGAGGTGATGTCTAATGGTTAGATAAATTATCACACTTATTATTCTAAACTAATGGAATGTTTGGATACTGCTCTGTTCAAACCACCCCACCTTTGTTCCTCCCCCAATACAGAGATAACAGTTATACACACGTGTACACAGATACAGAGGTGAGAGAGAATTCCATGTTCATGCTCTGCATGCTTTTCCTGTTTGTTTTTCCCAAACCAAATTCCACTTTGATGTTGCACTCAAGTCACGTTCATGATCAAGGCCAGAGGAGGGAAAACGTAACAGATTTGGTTGGGGCAAGGTACTTCAGGCCGGAAGGTCGGGGGTTCAAATCCCACTAGAGGACAGCAAACTTGGGCCGGAAGGACTGGGGTTTCTAGTCCCATAGGTGCTCCTTGTGGTCTTGGGCAAGCCACTTAACCCTCTATAGCCCATGTTCCCTGTAAAATAGTTATCTCCAAGTTATAATGCCCTGTTCAATGTAATTTCGGTTTGTTCAATGTAAACCGCACTGATGCAGAATAGCGCTGTATATAAGAGAATGTAAAAAAAAAAAAGATTTCACAACTAACTCTAAATATGTAGTGCCTGAATGCCAGTATACCGACGTTTCCCTGAAACTGAAGTAAGATCAGTATTGTAAATGGGAGTACTGTAGCCAAGGAAGGGTTCTCCTAGAGTAGTCCGAAGGAACAGACTCAGCGAGTCCTGGTTTTGCCCATATTGCTTCTCTTATAAATGCATACTTTTCATTTCACCAAGAACAGCAGGATGACAGTTGCAGTAAGTTCAGGACTCTTCTTCTTTACTACTTCTACTAATCATTTATAAAGCGCTACAAGACATATCCAGCGCTGTACATACACATATAAAGATGGTCCCTGCTCATCAGAGCTTATAATCTAAGACAGAAAAGACAAAAGATAAGAATAGGGGCAGGATAGGGAAGGGTAAGGAAACACGGCCTGAGCGGTATATCAAATTCTAAATAAACATAAACATAAACATAAACACAAGGAAAATAAGGGATCAGAATGCAAAAGCAACCTCAAAAGAAGTCAGCCTTTAGCATGGATTTGAAAAGGGGCAGACATGGGATGTGAAGTGAATCTAAATGCGGGGGCAAGGAGAGGCTCAGGAAGGGGTGGGTTGGAAGACCCCCTCACCACCCTTATAGTGTGAGAATAGCATGTGGTGTGGTTGTACATGTATGTGCTTTCAGCAGACGTCAGGACTGAAGTGGAGGCTCTTAATGAAATGGTATCACTTATCCCACTGAAAGCAAAACCAGATCTGTTGGGGAAGAAGTTGGCCCAATCTGGTTTGATGATGCTTTGTGTCTCTGTTCCACTTGGGTGGGGAGAGGACCACAGTGCATAACTGCTGCTTTCCTTAAGGGGCAACTTAAAAGCTTTGTTCATGTTACCCAAAGCAGTAGAAAACTTTGGAGCTAAAAGTGATCTGCTTGATTCTTATACTTTTTAATACTAAATCTACTGTGAGTCACATCAGATTATAAATAAATATCTCCAGGAACAAGCAGGAATGTAGTCTTCACATATGGGTATCGTCGGTACCGATGGAGCCTGCGCGGGAACGCTCCCCAGCGTCCAATAGGAACGCTTTTGGGAGCATCCCTCAGCACATGCATGCTGCCTTCCCGCCTTTCCAACTGTCCCTCTTCAGTTCTTCGTTTTCTGCGGAGCCGACAGGATTTGTTCCCTGTCACCGCAGAAAATTCCATCTTTAAATTTCTTTTCTTGTGGTCGCGTTTGCCTATCGCACGACATCTACCGGTACCACCGGTTCTTTTCTTTTCTTTTCATTAAAAAAAAAAAAAAAAAAGCTTAGGCTTTAGTCTGTTTCTTTTCAGAAACTTTTCTCTTTGGTGCTAGGCACCATTTTGGGCACTAGGCCCCATATTCCTAAAACATGGAAAAGCCAACTAGTGGTTTTAAAAAATGCACTAAGTGTGGTGGTACCATTTCCGTCACTGACACCCATGATTGGTGTCTGAAATGTTTAGGACCTGAACATTCTCCAACTGAATGTCTTTCCTGTATGGGGATGACTAAAAGAGGAAGACAGAACCGGGCTGCAAAGCTCGGTACCCTCTTTTCTTCAGATGCAAGATCCATTGCATCGACATCGTCAAGGGCCTCTTCTTCCTCCCATGGATCTCAGATAACTAAACATAAAAGCTGGTCCTCAAAGGGTAGCTCTCCTGCTAAGCATCAAGAGGCCATTGGCGTTGCCCTTGAGGGAACCACACGGGCAAAACAGCCCTGGTGGGAGGCTTCGGCTTCCAAAGCATCGATGGGGCTTCAGGATGTTCTCGAGGCCTCAACCTCGCAAGAACTACCTGTGCCATGCTCAGGGGTTCCGGCCGTCCTTACCGGTACCGACACCCAGGCATCGGCAGCATCGATAGACCAGAGGTTCCTCGCTATCGAGCGCAGCATTGCAGCTCTTCTTTCAGCTGCGGTACCGGTGGTCCCACAGGCACCGGTACCGACATCGACACTGACACCGATGCCAGTACAGACACCGGTACCGACACCGACGATACCTGTACCGACGGTACCGTCCCCGATGGAAACTCTTCCCATGCCATCTCTGGCTGGAATTGACAAAGCGGTACCGGGTCGGCTCGGTACCGACTTCGATCGGTACCGGGATCATGCTTTGCAAGAGCATCGGGGTCAGGAATACTTCGATTCCTCCAATTCCGAAGACTCTGACAATTCTGCTGGCACTAGAGGGTTTCTCCTAGAAGATCCCTCTTCTCCCCAACGCAGAATGTCACCTCCAGAGGACATGTCATTTCAGGATTTCATCCATGATATGGCCAAAGGTCTTTCAATCACAGTAGCTCCTGAAGAGGAACCCAGAGCAAAGGAATTGGAAATTCTCCAATATCCTAAAGCTCCTAAGGAGGCAGCCACTCTGCCTATCCATGAAATTCTGCATAGCTTGATGCTCAGAATGTGGGAGACACCTCAGACTACTTCTCCTCACTCTAGGAGACTTGATACTATGTATCGCGTTCCGCCATGTCTTGGATTTCAGAAAACTCAGCTGCCACACCATTCAATGGTAGTGGAATCAGCCATGCGTAGGATGAAAAGTGTAAAGAGGCATGCATCCAATCCTCCAGGTCGTGAATGCAGGACTCTGGATGCTTTTGGGCGCAGAACCTTTCAAGCTTCCATGCTTTCAGCTAGGATCAGTTCATATATCCTATATATGGGAATGTTCCTCAAGGAAGTCACAGGAGACTTGGAACTTATGAGCCCATTTCTCCCAGATGACAAGAGACAAGATTTTCTTGCACTAGTTAAGCATGCTCAAGATGTCTCCAAGTTTGTTAATCGTGCAGCCTTTGACTGCTTCAAATGCATCAGCAGAACTTCTGCTATTGCCATTGGCGCACGACGGATTGCCTGGCTACAGGCATCAGACTTGGAGACTTAGGTACAGGACAAGTTAGCAAAATTCCTTGCATGGGGGAGAATTTCTTCTGTAAGAACTGGCAGGAAAAGGCTAACGAGTTAGATGCTGACAATTCTACCTTAGATAGATTATCAAAGTCTACTGCCACTCCAGACAAAAGGAAGCCTTATAAAAAACCCTCTTTTAGCAAAAAGAGGAAGTTTTATCCTTCCTATACCCAGCAGAGTCAAACTCTAGGTCAGGTTGCCCAAAAGAGACAAACTAGACAGCAAAAGAAGCCAAAAGGCCCGAGAGCCCAACCAGCTCTCCAGGTTCAGCCCCCTCAAGGGCTTTGACTCCTTCCTAGAGAGCTTTGCCTCCCTGCCTCTGAGGGGTCCCCAACCCCCCAATATTCCAGGCAGGTTATGCCACTTTGTCAACAGATGGCATCAAATAGCAGCAGAAGATTGGACTTTGTCCATTGTAGGAGAGGGGTACAAGCTTCATTTTCACAGCATGCCCCCTCCTACAATTCTAAAGCAATTCAATTCACAAACCTCTGCAAACAATCTGCTAGATCACGAGGTCTCCACACTTCTTGCCCAAGGGGCAATAGAGGAAGTACCCATTCTTCAACGGGGTGCAGGGTTCTACTCCCCCTATTTTCTTATTCCAAAGAAAACAGGAGGACACAGACCCATTCTAGATCTCAGAGAATTGAACAAATATCTGTTTTGAAAGAAGTTCAAAATGATTTCTCTAGGAACTCTTCTGCCATACCTTCAAAGCCAGGATTGGCTTTGCTCTCTAGACTTAAAGGATGCATACACTCACATTCTCATCCATCCAGATCACAGGAAATTCTTACGTTTCCTTTTCAGGGGAAAACATTTTCAGTACAGGGTTCTTCCCTTTGGTCTGGCTTCAGCACCAAGGGTATTCACGAAATGCATGGCAGTAGTAGCTGCATTTCTACGAACCCTAGGGATTTTCGTCTTCCCTTACTTAGACGACTGGCTCATTTGAGCCCCTACAGTTGCAGAGGCCAGCACTGCACTGTCCCATACAATGCAAATCCTCCAATACTTGGGATTGGTAATAAACTTCCCAAAATCTCAACTAGTTCCTTCCCAATGCCTAGAATTCATAGGAGCCTGTCTAGATACCACACAGGCAAGGGCTTTCCTTCCATAAGCCCGGTGTCTTCGCATAATGCATCTAGCTTCTCAAGCAGCAGGCAAATCCTCCCTCACTACTCAAGAACTACTGCAGTTACTGGGACATATGGCATCCACAGTTCATGTAGTCCCATATGCTCGCCTCCACATGCAAGCAGCTCAGTGGACCCTCTCCACACAGTGGACACAGGCAACGGGTCATTTGTCGGACAAAATAATAATCTCTCAACAACTAATTTTGTCCCTCCAATGGTGGAAATCACTAGAAAATCTGACAGTGGGGTCTCCTTTCCATCAACCCCTCTTTCAATCCCTAACAACAGATGCATCACAGGTGGGTTGGGGAGCACACCTGAATCATCTCTCTACCCAGGGCACCTGGACTCCACAGGAGGTTGGTTTACGCATAAACCTCCTGGAATTAAGAGCGATCTATTTAGCTCTTTGAGTATTCCACGCCCAGCTCAGCTACAAGACAGTCCTAGTCCAGACGGACAATCAAGTAGCCATGTTCTATGTGAACAAGCAGGGCGGAACAGGCTCTCTGTCGTTATGCATCGAAGCTTTACGACTGTGGGCCCTCCCCAGAGAGCATCAAATTCACCTTCTAGTGGTATATCTTCCAGGCATTCAAAACCTTTGGGCAGACAAACTCAGTCGAGTACTGCTGCCTCACGAGTGGTCTCTCCACCTAGACCAGGTGGCAAAGATATTTCATCTCTGGGGCACTCCAGACATAGACCTCTTTGCAAGTCCACTGAATGCCAAACTTCCCCGGTTCTGTTCCAGGATTCTGGCTCACAACTGTCAGGCAAGGGATGCCTTCCTCCTTCACTGGGGTCAGGACTTCCTTTATGCCTTCCCACCCATTCCCCTCATCCCCAAAACACTCTTCAAGCTTCAGAGAGACAGGGGTCGCATGATTCTCATAGCACCATGATGGCCACGCCAAATGTGGTATGCCCTGCTTCTTCATCTCTCTCAAGCGGCACCTCTGGAGTTAGGGCATGCTCCAGATCTCCTTTCCCAGGAGAACGGGATGCTATGGCACCCGAATCCCCAGTCCCTGCACCTCACGGCCTGGTTGCTGAAGGCTTAGACCTCCAAGATTTCAACCTGTCCCAACAGGTAAAAGATATCTTTCAGGCTTCTAGGAAACTTTCCACAAGAAGATCTTATGCCTTCAAGTGGAAACGTTTTATTATATGGTGCTCCAAAAAGTGATTAAACCCCCTGGTCATACCCTTAGAATCGATACTAGAGTATCTCCTTCACTTATCGAATTCTGGCCTAAAGACCAATTCGGTAAGAGTCCATCTTAGTGCAATTGCAGCTTCTTATAATCCTCTGAATGGACAACCAATTTCCTCTCATCCACTCCTACTAAGATTTATGAGAGGCCTTTTATTAACTAAACCTCCCATCAAGCCACCACCGGTGGCATGGGATCTAAATCTAGTTCTCGGGCAGCTCATGAAGCCGCCTTTTGAATCTTTGGCCACTACAGCCCTTAGGTTTTTGACCTGGAAGGTCATCTTCCTAATTGCAATCACCTCTGCCTGTCACATTAGTGAATTGCAAGCTTTAGTGGCTGATCCTCCTTATACTAGGTTTCATCATGATAAGGTTGTTCTTCGAACTCACCCACACTTTATTCCAAAGGTGGTTTCGGCTTTTCATTTAAATCAATCAATTTATCTTCCTGTATTTTTTCCGAGGCCTCACACCTCTAATGCAGAAAGAAACCTTCATACTTTGGATTGTAAAAGGGCCTTAGCCTTTTACATAGAAAGAACACAGCAACATAGAAAGTCCTCACAACTTTTTATAGCTTTTGACCCTAGTCATTTGGGACTTACAGTCTCCAAAAGAACTTTATCTAAATGGATTGCCCAATGCATATCCTTTGCTTATGAGAGTAAGGGTCTTTCTCTTCAGGACCATGTCATAGCTCATAATGTGAGAGCCATGGCAGCTTCTATGGCTAATCTCCACTCTGTATCTATTGATGACATTTCTCGAGCAGCCACCTGGGCTTCGGTACACACCTTCACAGCCCACTACTGCCTGGATAAAGCCTCCCGTCGGGATGCCTTCTTTGGCCAAGCTGTTCTTCAAAATCTCTTTCACACCTAAATCAACTCCTACCCACCAACCCTGGTGGGATGCCAGAGATCCATGGGAGGAAGGATTCCCACCTTCTAGGGTGGCACCTTCCTGGGGCTATCTCCCTGGCATCTTTAGCTAGGGAGTCCCCATATGTGAAGACTACATTCCTGCTTGTTCCTGGAGATAGCGTAGTTACTCACCTTTAACAGGTGATCTCCGGGAACAGCAGGAATTTAGTCTTCACAACCCACCCACCTCCCCTAGGAGTTGTCTCTATCTCTCTTTGTCTCTTTCCTCTCTCCCTCTATCCTTTCACTCAGCTACAAACTTAACTGAAGAGGAACAGTTGGAAAGGTGGGAAGGCAGCGCGCATGTGCTGAGGGATGCTCCCAAAAGCGTTCCTATTGGACGCTGGGGAGCGTTCCCGCCCAGGCTCCGTCTGTACCGACGATACCCATATGTGAAGACTACATTCCTGCTGTTCCCAGAGATCACCTGTTACAGGTGAGTAACTACGCTTTAGGTTGTGGTGTCCAGCCATCCTTCACCTGCAAAAGGTAATGGACATGGTGAGTGAGGCTGGGAGCAGGACCGGCCCAAACATAAAGCAACTATGCAGTTGCCTGGAGTGGCAGCTTTTGGGGAGCAGCAAAGAGCAAGGCATTCAAAACTAAACAATAGGCTCTGATAGTGAGAGGGGCATAAGGCTTAAGGTTTGCCTAGGGCCACCAACACCTTGAACTAACTCTGGGGCCGGCCCTGGCTGGGAGGAGAGTTTCATCTGCTATTTAGCCTGATTGCTTAGTGACAGGAATACTTATTTTTGTAGTAATACTGGACATATGCCACATTGTTCAGGAATGCTAAGGGCTTACGATCTAAGTGGGTTCCTGAGGCAATGAGGGATAGTGGGAAGATGTGATATTGGAGCCCTGCTTTCCCATCTCTAGGCTAGACCTGAAGTTCTAATGGATATTTAGGCTGCTGGTCTTATAAATGCATTTCCAACTTATTCACAGTAAAGTGCAGGAATCCGAGCGTCATCCCTTATTCCAGGAGATCGAATGCCGGTGAGGTAGAGCATTCTCACCTTAGCAGTGGGGCCTGGGTCTTCCTAACCTGTGTTCTCCCCTTGTTGCAGAGATTGCTGGCATGAAATTCAGAAAGCAGTGACTCTCATCCGGGATAAAAAGGTGGTTCTATATTAGCCCCCTGCAGGCAAGCTGCAGACGACATTTTCTTATTGGACTAACTTAGGATGCTCGTGATCAACTTTTAAGGGCTACACAGCCTTCATCTGATGCATTGCTCTGGAAAGCTAGTCACAAGTGTAGTAAGTTAGTCTGGTAAAATGATATTGACTACACCTTGTTCATTGCATCATTTACTTTGCAGCAGGACTAAGGAATTGGCTACATGCTCTTCTAAGCCATACAACAAGCCTCTTTCTAGCCTTCTGGAAGCAAATTCACCTTCTCTGCCCAGAATATCTGCCTCTCGGCTCGTAATCTGGTTCTTAAAGTTTCCGAAGTAGGGATTCAAGGCACCCTTAGAACACCCCATCTCCCTTTTCATGCTTAGACAATATAGGCCCATCAAAAATCTGTATTCTCACTTGGATTCTTAAGGAGATGATGATTAGAGAATCCTTTCGGGATGGGTTAGGGCAAGCTGGAGAGAGACCTAGGCATTTCATTTTGAAGATCCCATGTCTGCGCTTTACCCTGGGTACTCAGCACCTGCAAAGCACATGGGTTTAAGAATCCCCATGGCAGCAGCTTGGCACAGGATCTTTAAAGTGTTGCCCTTTGAAAATCACCTTGAAGACCTTTACCTTGGAAAACTGAAAATCGGTCCCTTCTAGAGACTAGTCCAGATCTAGGTTTAATATTTGATTTCTATCCTTTACTTGCTTTTTTAAATAAAGTGAGAAGCAACCCATCTCTCAGCTGTCAACCGTTACGAGAGCAACTCTGCTTTACTCCATACACCGAGGTTATCCATTTTAACAGGTTTCTCTTCCATGGGAAGAAAGAAGATCCAAATGAGTATGGCAGGAAATAAAATGAAAACAGCTATTCATTTGAGCTCCGGAGACCTGATGAGTTTCTCCTTGGGAAATGGAAACCAAACCATTCTGTCTGGCAGCTGCATCTTTCTACAGAGTTGATTGTAGAAATTGATAATTCAATGAAGCTTTGTCTTGCCTGCCTGTGTGGGGATGTATGGGTCTCTGTTTGTGATGGGGGGGGGGGGGGGCGGGGGGTAGGAAAGTACTGTGAGTGTGTGTGTGTGTTTGTGTGCACCTATGAAGTGACCACATTCACCTTGCATGTTGGAATCCAGTAATATTATCCCTGCCTTATCTATCTGTTTACTCAGCAGGTATTTACCGAAGGACATTGGGAGAGTCTTCACCTTTCTCAGGTTACTCTCCGCAGGAAGCCCTTATGGCAGAAGGCACAAGGGAACTCTCCTGTGGTTGCTCCTCTCTGTCTCTGAATCGCTACCAACTGTGTAGATATCAAAAGGCATCTGTGCGCATAAATGTTCATTTGTTCATTAAGATAATAAATGGTTTCTGCCCATTTGCCTTGTGTAAAGGGGGGAGGGGCAGCCTTGGCGCTGAGTAATGGGAAGAGATTGAACTTCTCATTCCCCCTCACCCACACACCAGCTCACCTCTTCACTGTGACCTTCAGCAAATCACTAAGCCTCCCTGTATTCTGGGAGAGGAAGTGGTCTAGTGGGGTCTAAGGTTCCTTTACATGAATACTCCTTGTGGTTGTGGGTGAGTCACTTTCTCTACAATTGCCTTTAGATATCCACTTGGATTGTAATCTCTTTGGGGAAGGGACCACTATACAACACTGCATATGAGCAGTTACACTATAAAAATAGCGAGTATTAGTACTATGAACATTTCTTTTGCCTGTGGTAGCACTGTTTGAGTCCCCTCCTAGGCCCCAATGTGAGTTTATGAATCGAGAGGCATGTGCTCTAGCTAAAGAGTAAAGCTAGGCAGGGTGAAGACAGCAATTTAAAAAAAATGTAGATTCTTGCTGATGGCAGCTAAATCTGCTCGGAAGTGAAATCACAATTGTTTTAGCGACTGACTAATGAGGTCTGAAGGAACCTTCTGATCTTATGGAATCTGGGTATTTGCCTGGAACCTAACAGCATGTCTTCCTCTGCTGTTTTCCTTTTTGGCCTTTATTATGGTCTTTGATTTATGGTTGCCTTTTGTAGGGAATGATTTAATAATAGCTGTTTGTACAGTTGGGGGTCTTTTAGAACAGTGAAACAGCCGAGGAATAGTGCAGCGACACAGCTCTGGTGATAACATGAAGGCGGCAGGAGAGCAAAGCTTTTGTGATTTCTGATGGCAACAGAATCCACCAGATTGGGAATGGTTCTTTTATAGCTTTACAAAGCTGCAGCAGTTTTAGTTAACTTTTGGTCTTAGCCTTGTCCCCCTCTCCCAGGCTGCAGCAAAGCAAATGAGAGGGGCTTGGCCGAGTGTAGATCTTTTCCACACAGTCTGTGTTTCTGTTTAATGGAGTTACTTGTCCTACATAGACCTTTTCGTGTTCCTTGTTTATAGCCATTTTGTGACTTTCTGGGTAGCCTTTCATAATTTGCCAATTAACTGCACTGATAAAAAAGTGCCTGCATGGTGAGAACAGAGTACAAAGCACAGCAGGTTTGTGTCCTGCTGCCTGGAAAAGTCTGCTGTATTCATATTATGACAATGTCGGCCTAGATGAGATGCATCCAGGGCTCTGCCTGCCATTGTCACTGTGCAGGAACTGGTGATGGGAAGAACTACTCCAGTAAAAATCTACTAAGTTGAGTAACTACAGCCTAGAGGTTATGAAACGGTTTTGCATAGGTAGTCTGATGGGACGATTTCTACTCAGTTGCTTGCAACCAAGAGGGGCAGATTAAAATTTTAATATTGCCTTGCTTACCTAGTTCGAAACACCATTCATAATTTTGAGAGTTTTACTACATCAGTACTGGATGCCACAGTCCAGGCCTGGTATCAGAATGGCAAAATGCATTTTTTATAGTGGTGAGGCACATACAACAGTGAAGAGTCTACCAGGCTGTTGCATCAGAAGAATGAAGCCCAAAACAGCGCATCTGCATAATTACTTCTGGTCCTTCAGAAGCCAAGTCCCTGACACTCATGTGAAACTGGACCCTACTAAATGCTTGGCAGGATTTCTTCTTCCTCTTCCCCGGTGCACACTTTGGTTTCAAACCCAGATTGCAAATTGGAAAAGTGCTTTCTTTTTTCTTTTCTTTTTTTAAAGAGGCAATTTTGAATATTCTGCCTAATTGCCTGCGCTTTTCTGTGTGAGCATCTTGGGCCCAATATTCAAAGGATTTATTCTCCTAAACTGGCTTCTTAAAATTTGCTAGGGCTGAATGTCTAAATGCTTTCTTAAAAGTTCACTAAACTCAGGGGTTCTCAACTCAGTCCTCGGACACACCTAGCCAGTAAGGTTTTCAGGATAACCACAATGAATATTTGAGAGAGATTTGCCTACAGTGGTGGCAATGCATGCAAATTTCTCTCATTTTATTTATTTATTTATTTAGCTTCTCTTCTATATCGCGCTTTTCTTATCAGTGCGGTGTACATTCAACATAACCTTATACCATGCAGTCGGACCGCATTGTATTTACAGTGAAACAGGGACTAGAACTTGGATATAACTAGGGTAACACTACAGTTTATGCACTGATGCCTATATTTTCTGGCTCTAGTCTATTTGGGTTGGACCGATTGGGCTAGCTATCCTTTTTCTTGCTCGGTCTGTTTATTAGGGTGCTCTAGGTGACTGGTATGATTGCTTACTGCCTGGTTTCCACAGCTGGTTTCAGGGTAGTATCTTATGAACAGATGATGTTTCAGTGCCTTCCTGAATTGGGTCAGGTTATTGATGACTCGCATGTCTGTGGGGAGGGCATTCCAAGCTCTGGGTGCGCAGATCATGAAGGCCCTGTTGGACGTTGCCTTTGAGCATTTTGTCATTACTTTTGGGATCACCAGGGTGTTCGCCATTGTGGATCTTCTGATTCTGTTAGGGGGAATGAGGTGACTCATCTTGCTGATGGATGAGGGGGGCTGAATGTTTAAGGCTTTGAAGGTAAGGACTAAGATCTTGTAATGAAGTCTGGCCTGTATAGGTAACCAGTGGAGTTTCTTCAGTATTGGAGTGATGTGGTCTGTCCTTGATACCCCGATTAGAACTCTTGTGGCTGTGTTCATCGCAAGCTGAAGCGGGCTTAGTGTTGTCTGCGGAAATCCATGCAGGATTGCGTTAGCGTAATTGAAGTGTGGGATTACTAGGGCTTGGTAGCTTGTTCGAAAGTCGCTGAGGTCAAGTAGTGGTTGTAGATGCCGTAATGTCCGTATTTTGTGGTATATTGTTTTCACTGTGTGTGTTATGTGTGTGTTCATGTTGAGCCGTTGGTCCAAGGTGATACCAAGGTAGCAGATTGTGGGTTTGGTTATCAGCTCTGCATTCTTGACTTTTAGTGAGGATGGAGGAGTGAATTCTTGGTTCCTTGTGATGAAGAGGACGTCAGTCTTGTTGTGATTAATCCAGAGGTTTTGTGTCAGGAGCCAGTCCGCGACTGTGTCAAAACATCTTATTAGTGGGGAGAAATCTGGCTGGTCAGTTGCAAATGGTATGTATATGAGGATATTGTCTGCGTACGCTAGACAGTTGACGTTGAATGATTGGATCAGGGCGCATATGGGCTGCATGTAAATGTTAAACATCAATGCCGATAGTGAAGATCCCTGCAGCACATCCTGTTTTTGTAGAAATGGTTCTGATGTTGTGGTGCTGGTCCTCACGTGTTGCCATCTGTTGGACAAGTAGGATTTGCACCGGTTTAGAGCAGTGCCTTGTATCCCTTTTTCCTTGAGACGTTCTATGAGTATCTCATGGCTCACAGAGTCAAAAGCTGCTGCGATATCCATGAAAATGGGGGCAAAACCTTGTCGAACGTTATCAATTCCGGATATTGTTATTGAAAAGGGTGGTGAGGAGGGTTTCAATGCCATGTGCTTCCCTGAAGCCATGTTGGGACGGATCCAGTGGGGCTTCGGTATCGATATGATGTTGGATTTGGCGTTGGACTACCTTTTCAATTATTTTGGCAAGCAGGGGGATGCTTGAAATCGGTCTGTAGGATTCAACTTTTGATGGATCCAGTCTGTTGTTTTTCAATAGCGGCCCGATGGATGTGTGTTTTAATCTCTGTGGGAAGGATCCAGTTGATAGTGATTGATTCAAAATGTTGCTCAGGAACTGGCTTAAGTCACAACACAGTTCTCTTATCCATAGCGCTGGACAGGGGTCATTGGGTGCAGTGGTGGGGTTGATGGAGGCAATGGTGTCTTCATTCTCTTTGTTTGATATATTGTTGAAATTGGACAGTGGTGTTGGCTGTGGCGGCTTATGCAATGGAGTGTGGCTTGTGGGGTTTGTGCTCTTGTCAGTCAGGATCATTTTTGATTGTAGATAGTCAGAGTAGGTCTGCGGTTGTAGCATGTGTGGTTGGTCTGGTGTTGGTTCTCTTGCTAAAGTCTTTACAATATTGAATAAGTCATGTGGCCTACTTATTGAGCGCTTCAGGAGGTCTGTATGGAACTGCTTCCTTCTCTCCATTATTTCTTTGCGATGTTTTTTTAGGTGCAAGCTATATGCACAGTGTGCTTTGGAGGATCGTGATCGGCGCCATCGTCTCTCGAGCTTGCGCAGGTGGAGGAGTGATGATCGTAGCTCTTTGGAGTACCATACTGCGTGCTCTCGTTTTCTTGGTTTTTTTGTTCGTGGCTGGGAGGTGGGAGATGGAATTGAGGCTGTCATCCCAATTAGATATCATTTCGTCTAGTCCATGAGCTGTGTTGTTGAGGAGTGGAAGGACCTTCTCCAGTATTTCTTCTTTAACAAAGGGCTGAAATCGTCTCACTGGTGTCCTGAGAAAGGCAGTAGCTCTGCTGGTGTTCTGATTGCAGTGGTGGGTGGTTATGTGGAATCTAATCAAGCTGTGATCGGACCAGGGTACTGGTGTTATAGATAATGCAAGATCATGGGTTGCATCTGCCACTATTTGTGGGGCGAAGATCAGATCCAATTTGCTTACCTTCATGTGTGTGGGCGCATTGACTAGTTGTTTGTATCCCAGTTCGTCAAGTGCTTTGAGGAAGGCAGTGGCTTGGGTATCTTGTAGGGTAGGTAAATTGAAGTTGCCTAGTAGCCAGTTTGGGGATCGTGGTTTATTTGTGCTACAAGCGAGGTCAATTATTGTTGAGAGGTCCTCCGGCGATGATGTCGGTGCTCTGTAGAGTAGGTTGATTGTGCAGTGGTTGTTCACTATGGTGATTGTGTCTAAGTGGGTTGTGCTGGTGGCGTTGCTCAGTTGAAATTGTAGTTCAGCTTTTGCGAGGATGAGTGCTCTGCCCCCTCTCTGGTTGGCTCTATGGCAGGTGTAGAGTGAGAACTTGGGGGGTAACATCTGGTTAAGAAGGACGTTGTCACAGTCGGATAGCCATGTCTCCGTGATCATTTGGATATCAAGGTCGTGGAGGGTTATCAAGTCAGAGACCACTGGCCATTTTGTGCGTATTGATCTGGCATTGATGAGAGCACACCTCAGCAGATGTTGGTGCTGGTGTCTCTCGGTTTGGGTCTTCTTAATGTGTTGTAGTGAGATGTGCAATAAGTGGGGGTGCAGTGTGCGGTTGGCTTCTGTTGAGGAGTGGTGAGGGTTTTCTGTCCATTTCTTCCCATCGCTCTGAAGTATCGGGATAAAATTGGGGCATGGATTAAAGGTGTGTGATGCACTGGGGAGCCCGGTGTTGAGGTAGATACTGGCTAATGCTATGATTGGGTGCATCTTCTTGGTTGCTCCTATGGTGTCTTGGTTGCTGTGGGATGTTATCTGTTCGTGGGTGAGCAGATGATCTACTGGGCCTATTGCAGCAGGACCTACTAACAGCAGGCAATCAGGCACACTATCTAGTATTGAGTATGGTCAACATGTAAACAGTCATACTATCTGTTAAGGATATATGCAGTTAAAACGGCAGGCATGCTATCTAGGGCCAGACAGGCACACTCTCTGGTCTAGATATAGGCAAGCTATCTGGTAACAATGCGAGCAGTTAAACAAGCACACTATCTGGTCTGAGTACAGACAAGCTATTTTGGCTTCAATACAGGCAGTTAGACAGGCATGCACATATAATCTTTTCCCTCTAGAGTCAAGTCGGTAGTGATGTCTTAGTGGTTAACACCTCTTGGTCTAGGTGATGTATGAGGTATTACTTGCGTTTTAGTCTCGGTAATCTGCAGTTTCCATCTCTGGTTGCACCTTGTCTGTGCTGGTAGTGTCTGGCCTCAGGCGTGGGCCCGCAAGGCCCGGGTGTACGCTCCTGGTGCTGCCTTTTATGGAGCAGGGGGCTTCCCCGATTGGGCAGCATGAGGCAGGTGATCAGCTGGCAGTCGGCAGCTCCTCTCCCTCCTGGGAGAGCTGCAGGGCACAAGAGGGTGGTTGCATATTCAGGGTGGTTGTCCTGAAGACTGAGTTGAGAATTCCTGCACTCAACTGCTAAATTTACGAGACTAAAAAGTGGGTGGTGACGAGGGTGGATTTAGGGCAGGGGGAGAGGATGGGGGGAAAGATGTTAGAAGCTTAGCACTGATTCAGCACAAGGCACCTAAATCAGCCATAAATTTTATGCTCCTAAATTAGGATGAATTTTCAGTTGAAAACTTAGATGCCTTAAGTGTGGCTGAAAATAGGGTACAAATTTAGGAGCTCTGCTTTTTTTTGAATATTGACTCCTTGTGGTTAATTGGCTGCGAATTACATATATAGCATACTAAAAGCGTGTGTGCTTTTGCCGCTGCAGTTTGTGTGGGCAGCTGATCCTGGGTAATGTAGAGCTGCGTGCGTTGTTTTCCTCCCCTGATCCAAATACACCCACAGGGATTCCTGTTTGTGACTCGGCTACAATGTTTTTATCCTGTGGAAACCCGCAGCTACCTTTAGTTGGGCAGTGGAGGGCTGATTCTAGCCAAGCATAATGGCACCGTAAATGACAGCAGGTAAAAACCAAGATTACCTCTCTAATCTGCCAAGTGGCTGTTTGTCCAGTTTGAGTAGGTGTGCATACAACCCCCCCCCCCCCCCTGTGGAACCCTGCACCCACTTCCCCTTTTCCTTCATGTAACCTGTTTAAGTAGTATCAGTGCCTTTTAGGCCTGTGACCAAAGTTCCCTCTAATTTTCTGTAGGCTGTGTGCGCATAAAATATCAGCTGTGTGCAACTTTTGAAGGAAGGTTAAATTTTTGTGCGCCACATAACGACACTCTGAGTTATATACTTTAAAATTTGACTACACATCAGAATACAGTATGTACCCAACATTGATTTTAATCAAATTAAATGAAAATAGACGATTACTAAATGAAGCGGGAAATTTCTAGTAATTACAATCATAACTTTTACATTTTAAGACGTCTGTGTTGTTTTCTTTCAGAACCAGAGCCGTAATTTTTGTGCGCTCTGTTATACAGTATGTGTGCTCGCTCGGCGAGGTGTGTGCGCGCGCACACGTGCACAGCTTAGAGGGAACAGTGCCTCTGACTGTTTGTAAGTTACCCCCAATAAACTCTGCTCTGTGCAAGCTAACTAGGCTTCGTTTCAGTTTTCCTGGTACTTGGAGTATCCTCTGTGTTTGTGCCATGCTTTTTTTTGAATTCCACTACTGATTTTGTTTCTACAACCTCTCCTAGGAGGGCTTTCTAGAAATCCATTACCCTTTCCATGGAAAAAAAATTCTGATGTCATTATTCCTATATCTACCCAACCCCCCCCTTTGAGCTTTATATTGTGATCTTTGGATCTAGAATTTCCTTTCCATCGAAAAAGGTTTGTTTCATGAGCATTTTAATATCTTCTAGGTATTTGAATGACTGTAGTATATCTTCCCTCTCTCCTCAATCTCCCCTCACCTCTAGTGCAGAATTCTGTGGGCGGCATGGAACACATGGCCTGCTGCTCCCCCCCCCCTCCCTGTGCTGAGCCATGCTGCGCCGCCCCCCCCCCCCCCCCCCTGCTGCTGCTTATTCTGGCAACGGGGGTCGGCTCAGTGGCAGCAAAGTTGTGTCGGAGACATCAGAAGTGGCAGACCATGTGTGCCAAAGCATAAGTCCTGCTGCTGCCACCGGGCTGCCCCCGACCTCGCCACCAGAATCAGCAGCAGTGGGGGGTTTGCGGCACGGCTCAGCACAGAGAGGGGAGGGAAGTTGGCATGGCCAGGGTTTCTGCCTAGGGTGGCAGAACTGCTCTAGTGTCCCTGAGTCTAAGCTCAATGACGTCTGATGCAGACCATTTTGTTTGCCTTTCTCTGAATCATTTTTAGCCATCTCTATCTTTTCCAAGCTACAGCCTCTAGGACTGAACTTGGCACTCAAGGAGATGCCTCACCAATGACCTGTATAGAAGCATAATCAATTTCCAAACTTCTCATGAGAAGAGTCACATAGGCTATTTCAAGGCCTCAAAAGGGCTGGTAAGGGGTCCCCCTTGCAATGTACTGAGTTTATCTCCATCTCATACCAACCTTATTGTTTTTGGCTGGGGAGATCTGGGAACCCAACCATCCTTCGTGATTTGGCCACTGCCATGGATGGGGAGAAAAAGAAAAGGTAGAACTTCCTCTATGGTTGGATTCAGGCTGGGAAAATGAGCTGTGTAGCGTGGATCTGGCCCACACGTCTTAGTTTTCGGAGCCATGCTCTACAGTTAAGCAGTGGGCTGGAAGGCTTTTTATTTCTCTTTTGTGAGGGAGAATAGCACACAGAATTGAGGAGTTGGGTTGAGCTTCTTATCAACCTTTTGACCTTACCATGGAGAGCTGAACGTTTGTTTAGAAAACCGCTTTCCCCAAAGTTTTCTCTACTGCTGGAATAAACTTGGGTATCGCCCTTGATCTCTGGAAGGGGCGGTATAGAAAAGCACATAAAATAAAATAAATAACACACTGTTTTCTATGTATCATAGTTCTTATGTAATACTTAATGTTTAATGTAATGCAATATTGCAATATTGCACTTTCTGCTGTATTGTTGTTTTGAGTTCCTTGTAAACCGCCCTTGATCTCTGGAAGGGGCGGTATAGAAAAGCACATAAAATAAAATAAATAAATAAATAAATCGCGCTCAGCCTCTTTTTGACTGGGATCCAAGTGGACGGTCTCGATTATGAGCTGAAAGGCTGTCTTTTCTTGGCCTTCTGGCTGAGCGTGAAAACCACTATGATACTGGGGAGAACTCTAATGCTCTTCTATCTGACCAGGGTTCCCACTTACTTGCCGGAGGATCTTGAATTGAATTTTTGCCATCTGGCACAGCATCAGTCATCTTACAGTTTGAATCACTGGTCACACAGAGACTGCAGGACCCTGTGCCAATTAGCAGAACATTGCCCTCCGCCCCTTATGAGAACATGATGGTCTAACAGCTGTTGCCAAAGTGAGATTAAACCACCTGTTAAAAAAACAACAACAAAGCTAAATAGAAGTGTCCCTGATAGTTTAAAAAGGTTCTTCCACTTGTAAGGGTATCTATATTTATGTTAAAAGTGTTTCAAAAGCAAAATCAGCAAAGGAAGAGTCTAACTGTAATCCTTTCTTTTATCTATTAAGTTATTTTGTTTTCTTAATTGAGTTGGGAAAGAATATTGATGAGCTGGGACAACTCTGCTATGCATCTGGGGAAAAGCCCCTGGCCCTTGTATTCCTCAGGGGTGGTTACAATAATAGCGGCTGACAGGTTGCCAGCAGCAGAGATGGGTAGTGGAGGGTTTCTGCTTCAGGAGTCAGATGGCACACAGTTGGGGAGTTTCACACATGCAAGGGACTAGTTGCATAAGGGCAGGGTTCTCTGCAAGGAGCTGCAAGCCCTGTGCCGCTCCAGTGAGGGTCAGAACACAGAACCCAGCAAAGATCATGCATCTTAAATCCAAACTGCACAATAATTGGTGAAAGATGACAGTCCTGTGGCCCGCATAGTGATCCCAGGACAAAAATCTTACATCTTGGGTCATTGGTTTCCTTTGCCCTTACCTGCACCCTCTGCCTCTGTCCAAAGCCTACTTGAATTCTACTGTATTTGGTTGCTGTATCACTGCTGCTAGGTAATGCAGGTGTTGGTCGTCCTCTCAGAAAATAATTTACTCAAATTTTCCCTTTTCCAGCATCATCTCAAACCTGTTCCCATGGGGAAGCCTTCCAGATTCTTACCATTCTCTAATGTCTTCTAGGGAGTGTGGTTGAGTTTCTTGCCTTCTCTGTGTGTGTATGTTGCACTAAAGCACTTCACCATCTGTGCAGGTTCCTGCATAGAGAATGACTGTGGTCTTCCTCCCTCGGTTTAGCAGATGCAAAAGTGAAGGAAACCAGGCTGAAGTTGCAGGAATTTAAAGGAGGTTGCATAGAAATAATTTGTGGTTTGAAGTGCATTCTTAGATTCTTTAGCATGGAGATGCATTGAGTGGCATCATCTGATTCCAGAAAGGAGTATTCTGGGGGGTTATAATATATTTTCTGGAGGTACTCAGATCTTGACTGAAGATCTTACTCTGCACTGAGTCAGTCTGTCTAAGTCAGAGGCTCTCAACCCAGTTTCAGGACACTTCTAGCCAGTTAGTTTCTCAGGATAATCAGAATGAATATGCATGATAGATAAACATGCACTGCCTCCATTGTATGCAAATCTGTATCTCAGGCATATTTATTGTGGTTATCCTGAAAACCTGACTGGCCATGTGTGTCTTAAAGACTGAGTTGAGTACCACTGCTCTTCAGTAATCAGAATTGAGTACTGTCTTCAGGTGCCCAGTTACTCTGCCAGTCACATTGCAAAAGGTGTGGGGCTCCAAAGATGTAGGTTCTGGTTGAGTCATCTTGATTCACACCCATCCCAATGCTGGCCCTGTGGATAAGGAGTCATATTCTTCAAAGGAGTTAAATTAATTCAACTGGCAGTAGGGATGTAGACTGGAGTAACCAAGCAGATTGGATGGGCAGCTGATCTTTGCGTCATTAACCCATTGCATTGCATAAAATGTTTATGGATGGAATTGGAGAGACTAAGAGTCAAACAGTAAGCAAGAATTAGGAATAAGACCAAAATACAATGTTAATAAAAAGCCAGAAATAGACAAAATAATCCATATCATCTTGCTAGACTAATCCAGACAAGTGGATTGTGTTTCCCTACCAGCAGATTAGTGGAGACAGAGAACCAGTGGAAAGCCTTGTCTTGGTGATCAATCAGTGAAAGAGCCAACTGCTGTCTTCCCAGTCCCTGGAAGCACATTTCGACACTCAAGTGGACAGAGTTTTTCTGCTAGAAGAGAAGGTCAAAAGACTGTTAGCACTGTTCTGTGCACAGCAGGCTCCCAGAGTCTGGGATTATCTTCAGCTCCTCGGATTGATGGCATAGAGATGGTGCCATGGGCGCATGTTCTCATGCAGCCTCTCTAGTAGTCCTTGTTGATTCTGTGGTCCCTGAGTTCTCAGGACTTTGAGTCAGACTCCTGTTCCCTATGATGAAGACCAGCCTGAAGTGATGTAGCAGCCCTGCCATCTGAGGAAGGGCATACAACTGGACGATTTCTCCCAAATCCTGCTGACAGATGCCGTCTCTTGAGCTGGGGAGCCCATTACCAAGACCGTATGGCCCAGGGCCTTTGAAACATAAGAACATAAGATATGCCATACTGAGTCAGACCAAGGTCCATCAAGCCCAGTATCCTGTTTCCAACAGTGGCCAATCTAGGTCATACGTACCTAGCAGTTTCCCCAAAAGACACAGGTTCCACAATGCTTGTATTGGGTCAAGCATTGATATCCTGGGTCCCGCAGGGAAGTGGTATGGTCCATCAGCCGCCTCGAGGCAAGGCCAGCCCCTCGTCAAGAGTCAAGAGGTTCAAGTGTTTTCAGACAATTCCATGGCGTGGCTTAGGTCAGTTGGCAAGGTAGCACGAGGAGTGCCGGGGTAGCTCTGGAGATGGCTATCCTGTTTGCCTGGGTGGAGAACCTCCTAGCCTTGACAGCTCAGCACATTGCTGGGGTGGACAGTGTTGAAGCAGACTTCCTCAGCCAGCACTCTCTGGATCCTGGAGAGTGGGAGTTGATTCAGGAGACGTTTCAGTTGATTCTGCACTGCTGGGGTCACCCCAAAATGAATCTGATGGCGACCCGCTCAATTTCCAAAGTTCGTCAGTTTTTCAGTCGCCACATGGAGACAGGGTCCAAGGGTGTCTATGCCTTGACCCAGCTTTGGCCAAGTCATCACCTGCAGTATGTATTTACTCTGTGGCCCCTGGTGGGGTATGTGATTCGGTGTATAGAATGCTACCTAGGCAGGATTGTTCTAGTTCAGCCATAAATAACACAATTACTCCAATAGCATGAAAAAAAATTCTCAACACTGTTTTCAAAAAATTCCTATCTGACTTATATAAGTGTCCTTTCAAACTTGTATCCAGAATGTTAACCGGGTCTCAGACTAATGGGGAGCTACGGTAATAATACCATGAACTGCTCCTTTTTGCATCAATGACCCTTCTTATGTTTGATGTAATTTTTTAAATTATTATCAAGGTTAGACAAATAGAAAGTCAGGCTTATCTTTATAGCAATATCCCAATGCCAGACTCGGCGCTGCTGCATTTCACAAATGTTTCATTTCTTCAGGGGTTTACAAGCCAACTTCAAATGTTATCAATTCTTTCTAGGAAGACAAACATTTCATGCTTTAAAATCTTCAAATTATAAAAGTATATTAAAAGATTTACAAACCGCTCTTGGCAAAATTTATGTGGTTGGAACTTTCTTACCAAACAGATTCACCTAAGATGATCACCCCGTTCGTACAAAAAATGCCACGCATGCGGCTTCGGGCATTCAAAAGCACTAATTTATGCAGTTGAAACAATAGGAACCCTTTAACTACAATAAACTAATTAAGTACAGAGATTCCAATCAATTTGTACGTTGAGACCTCCTGGACTAACTGTCTGTAGAGTAAAAATCCAACGTTGTTCCCGGAGAATCAAAGTTTGATCTAAAGATTTTCCGCCACTACTTTTGTAAACACGATCCAAGCAAAAGCATCTTAGATCTTCAAAAACATGGTGATAAGTGAGGCAATGAGCTACTATTGGAGCTGATAAAGTCTTACACCTCAATCTACTACGATGTTGAGCCAGTCGTATCTTGAAGGGGCGCATTGTTTTCCCAACATAAAGTAACTGGCAGGGACATTGGATAGCGTACACTACCTGTGTGGTATTACAATTAGTTGCATGTCTTAAATCGTATCTTTTTCCATGATAGTCAAAGGAAGAAACTTGTTGATTGTTATTGCCTTTCATAATGTAATAAGGCATTGCGGTCAGTTGAAGGGTCATTGATGCAAAAAGGAGCAGTTCATGGTATTGTTATTACCGTAGCTCCCCATTAGCCTGAGACCCGGTTAACATTCTGGATACAAGTTTGAAAGGACACTTATATAAGTCAGATAGGAATTTTTTGAAAACAGTGTTGAGAAATTTTTTTTCATGCTATTGGAGTAATTGTGTTATTTATGGCTGAACTGTAACATTACTCTATAAGATCAGTGACCAACTGGTATTGTAGGATTGTTCTAGTGGCACCGGATTGGCTGAGAAGATCGTGGTTTGGAGACCTGATGCGGCTCCTGCAGGCACCTCCTCTTCAGTTGTCTCCGTCTTGGGGCTTGTTACGGCTTGTTACGGCTGGGCTCTTGAAAGGAGATGGCTAGCATGTAAGGGCTCCTCTTCGGTGGTGGTCTCCAATCTGCTCGGAGGCCAGAGGAGGTCTACCAAGCTAGCATACATGCAGATCTAGTACCTCTTTGAGCTAATGGTGCAGCGTTTGGCAGTTGGCGCCTGACGTGCCCAAGGTGCCATCTCTGTTGGCTTTTCTACAAGATGGCTTGGAGAAGGGCCTTTCCCTTAGCTCCCTGACAGTTCAGATGGCAGTTTTGGCCTGTTTCTGAGGTCTGGCGGCTAGTAAGTCTCTAGCCTTGCACCCTGATGTCTTGTGCTTTCTCCAGGGGGTTCGGCGTCTGCGTCCTCCCCTCTGGTCTGTGATCCCTTTATCTTTATTTGAACGCTTGATTTACCGCACCTTCAGACACCATCAGGGTGGTTTACAATGATGTAAAAAGAAGTGGCCAGAGTCAGAAACAGAAAAGGAACTACAAATTTGGGCTGGAAAGCAAACAATTATACCAGAGTAGGGAAAGGAGAAGAAGTGAAAGGAACTAAGTCAGAAGGGGTTATGAAGAGCCAGGAGGATGGAGGTTGTAGGCAGCACTAAAAAGGTGGGTTTTCAGAAGTGACTTAGTGTAAGACTTTTCTTGGTGGAGGGAAGGGGATTCCAGAGGGAGGGGGCCAGGAAGAAGAAGGCTAAGTGTCGGGTTTGCTCAAGATGTGCACGGGCTGGGGAGGGAAGAGCAAGGTGGTTGATGTGTATGGACCGGAGGCTACAGGGTGCTGGCCGGTACTTTAGGGAGTCGGACAGGTACTAGGGAGTGTGTGTATGGAGAGTTCTGTAGGTCAGAATCAAAAGCTTGAAAACAATGCTATGGGAGACTGGAAGCCAGTGTAACTGAATGAGGAGGAGTGTGATGTGACTATAGCGAGAGGTGTGGGAGAGGATCCGGGTGGCAGCATTTTGAATCATCTGAAGGCGGTGGAGTTGGTACTGAGGGAGTTCTGCATAGATTGTTACAGTAGTCGATTCATGAGATTACCAGGGATAGAAGGTGAGTGGTGAGGGATATGGGGGGAAAAACTGTGCTGATGGAAAGGAATTGCCAAAGGTAAAATTAAGAGCAACGAGTCAAGGCAGAGATGTGTGTATGGAAGGATAGGTCAGGGTCTAACGTTATACCAAGGGAATGCAATGAAGATACTAGCGGAATTGGTGAGTTGAGAAGAAGAGGGCCAGGTGTGGGACAGGGGGTTGCCGAAGGTGATCCCTTCCTGGGATCTGGGTCCTAGTGCTCAGGGCCCTGATGGCGGCGCCCTTTGAGCCATTGAAATATGCTACTTTGAAGGATTTGATGCTCAAAATGGTCGGGGTTTGTTCTGCAAGGTGGATTTCCAAGCTACAGTCTCTGTCTTGCCGAGATCTTATCTGTCCTTTTCAAAGGAGGCCGTTTCCATTCAACCTTTGCCTTCCTTCTTGCCTAAGGTGCTTTCTCCCTTTCAAGTGAACCAGGTGGTTTGCCTGCCCTTCTGTAAGAAACAGTGTCAGGGTAAGGATAAGGATCTTTATCTTGTGGATGTCTGGAGAGGGCTTCTCCTGTACTTGGAGATTATGAATTACTTTCGTAAGCCTGACCATCTTTTTGTACTGTTTGCTGGCCCATACAAGGGTGATGGCGGTGACTAAGTCTACTTTGGGATGCTAGATTAAGGAAGCTATTGCCTCAGCGTATCCGATGCGGATCTGGCCGGTTCCGGAGGGTTTGTGTGCTCATTCTACCCGAGCACAGGTGTCCTCATGGGCAGAGTGGAGCAAGGTAGCTCCTGCATACGTTTGTCTGGCGACAATGTGGACATCACTGTCCACTTCTGTCAAGCATTACTGTTCGGATGTCCACATGCGGGTGGATATGGCCTTTGGCTCAAGGATTTTGTGTGCTGCTGTGTCTTCTTCCCGCCCAGTGTAGTTGTAGATGTCTGAACTGATCTATCAGGACAATATAGAAGGTGACATTTCCTTAAGTCCTGCTAGAGCAGTACAGGGTCCACCCCTGGAACTGTATTGCTCTGTTCTTCTACTGCCACTACCCTTGGGTCCGCTATGGTTTTTATACTTGGCTCTGTAGGTTCATCTTCTACTGGCAGCCTTCTGTTTATGCTTTCCGGTACATAGTTCTCTACTGTTAATTGCTCATTGTTGCCCACAATAGAAGTTGTGTAAGGCTTGCTGTGTTTCTCCCATATACTTGGGATGAATAGTGCCCTCTGGTGGCTGAGGCGAATAAGAGGCATAGAGTGATGCTATTGAAACCTGGACTTTTCATTGGTTCTTTGTCTCCACCAATCTGTTGGTAGGGGAACACATAGTAACATAGTATATGATGGCACAACCTACTTGTCTGGACTGGTTTAGCAGGACTCAAGGAAAGGAAATTAATTGGTAAGTAAAATGTCACTTTTGAACAGTTGTGATTGGTTTCAGTGCTGTAACTCTGATAGTCCATGGCTCTCTTCTGTTCTTGCTGTCTAAAGGTGCGTCCTGGGCCTCTGATGTCATGCATTTGCTCTCTGATTTGTATAGTGTCTGCTACCAAACATGGAAGGAGGTGTAGGAGAGGAAAAAAGGTCCCCTAGAAAAACAGTCCGTGTTGTGTTCACTTTCTGGCAGTCTAGAGCCTCCCAAAACACAAATTGTATATTTAGCTCACCTAGTGCACAGGTAGAATGTGTTCAGCATCTGGGACCCTCTGTTAAGCTCCATTTATATTCTTGGGTTCTCTCACAGCCAGATGTTGGTGCTTTTAAAGAAGCCCTGGAGCTGCGCAGGTGATTCAGGTTTGCAGCTTATGCAGATGTGTTCCACCCAGGCAATGATGGAGAGCATGAGGGCCTGGTTTCTGTGCAGTGCTCTGAGGAAGGGTCTTGGAAGATACAAATGTTACATTTTCTTGTAACGCTAGGATTGGGGGAAAGCTTCTTTTAAATGTTTGTGGTGCCTAGTGCACTCTTAGAAAGAGAAATTTGTTTAGGTAGTTAGATTTCTGACCTTAGCTATTTGCCCTCCGACTCCCGCTGGGCCTCAGGAAGTGCCCGTGTGGCTCTACTAGGCTTGTTAGAGCATCACCTACAGACACGTTTCTGTCTCCTCCTCAAAATTTATCTTTTAAGGCTAGAAATCCTTAGGGAAGCATGTCAGCATGTTTTAACTTTTTTTTGGGGGGGGGGGGCAAGTAGGGGAGAGAATATTATGTTGACGTGACTGATGTGCTCACTTATGTTAAAAGAAGATAAGTGAATGAGGTAATGTTGGTGCCTGGTTGACGAAGGAACTAGGACAGTATGTGCTGTTGGGCCACAGCCTCTTCCTTTGTCCTGCAACCGTGCTGTTGGGCCACAGCCTCTTCCTTTGTCCTGCAACCGTGCTGTTGGGCCACAGCCTCTTTCTTTGTCCCGCAACCCTCCCCCAGTGCAGAACTGTGCATGTGCTATATGTGCGGTGAGTGTTCTACATGCACGTGAGGAGCACTTGTACTTCTCTTTAGGGTGTTGTGGGGTCCAAATGGGATTCCAAGGGCAGAAAATTCTGGAGAGAATCCAGACGTTTCAGGAGATCTGATACCAGAGAGAGGGGGGCCAACAGGTGTACTATACAAAAAAATGTAGCAAGCACACTCAAAGCACACAGCAGATACCACACCCAAAGCACCACTCCCACCCTGCACATACAATACCGCAAATGCACCCTATGTTCCTCCTACACAAAATACACTGCATCCAAATGAAAGAGTTAATAGACTTTGGCATTCTGAAGAGCCAGGAAGCAGGCTTGGATAGATTTCATTTGTTAAGAAAGAAGAAAAAAAGCTCTTGTTTTTGCTTACATCAGGGTTTCCTGCCAGTTACCTTCTCTCTGCCCCTCATTTCTCCTTGAAGAGCACTCACACAGGGCCACTTGTGCTCCGAGCGGTTGAGAACCGTGAGAAAGAAGCCCTGTGTTTGAGGCTGGCTTTCCCCGCACCCATTCAGGCTTTCTATCTCCTTGACTCTTCAAGTTTCAGCTCCCTGTGTCCTGCTAGATTTCCATTCCCTTGATTGGTTTCCTGAACTAATAAGAATGAAAGGGTTTGTTTTTTTTATTTTGTTTTATTTTGCTTTGTTTTTAAGGGTTTTTTTTTCTTTCTGTCTTTTGCCAAGCTGAGCTCACATTGGTTTTCTTCCTTTCATGCTGCTCTCCATTTCTCAGATCTTTGATTTCTTTTTTTCCTCTTTGCAAATGTTAATAGAAAAAGAAATCTTTTTTTTCAGTGCTGTATATTGGGTATTCAGGAAGTGCTGAGACCATCATTGTGCAGGACTATGGGGAATTAGAATCTTTTTTTTCTCTCCATACAATAGCTGTCCCAAAGGGTACGGGGAAAGAAGGGTGGGGTGCTTTCTGAAAGGGTTGGCAGAGGTATAATGTTGAAACTAGAGGAAATAGGAAGAAAGATATAACCAAAGGGGTATTGTTAAAATGCACAATTAATTCAGATATGTGGAGTATCTCACAGTGTCCTTTCAGTAAGATTAATGGCTGAGAGTGGTAGTTTTAAAGCAATAGTACTATCAAAAATAATTAAAAAAAAATTTTAAGGATGCTTTCTATTGGCCATTAAAATTCCTTTGTCTGGCTTGTTTTTCATTCGTAATGAGACATGTTTGAAATCTTGGTACAGCCCTTTATGCTCTCCCACCATCCTTCTGGTCTTCAGGGAGTGCCTGTCTGTGATCCTCAAGTGTCACAAACATATCTGAGACCTTCACAGGGAATGCTGAGGAGGGTACGTGTGGGCCTCAGCGAGAGGTTTGCCTGCAGGCCGTGCCCCGAGTTCTTGAGTGAGTCTCTGTCCAAAGACAGGAAGGGTGACTGATGCACACGATGGCCTCCCAGTGGAAAGTAACAGACTCCAAGAATATACTGTGTCCTTACCCTTTATAAAGAAAACATTTAAAACAGGAATTTAAGAAAACCTGTGGATAGACTCGGAGGGGGCCTCTTGTGGTCTGTGACATGGCCACCAGGAAGTAAATTGAGCAGAACTGATGCTTGATGCTGGCTGGCCTTATCTGCATCAGATTTGGTATTTCTGTGACGTGTCACTGCAGTGGTCGGTCTGTTGAAGGAGGGGCAAAGGTTGACAGCACTGTGAACCTATTGAAATATACACCTTGAATAGCTAAATTAAGGCTCTTGTGCAGTAGAATTATTAAAAGATAATTTTGTGCATATAAGAGAGGTGAATTAAGAATAAGACCAAATCCTTGCTGAGCATTCCTTTTTTGCAGATCTTAGGTGGCACAGTATTAAAAGCAACTACAGGCAGGTTTTGCATTTTGTTGAGGTTAAGTGGTGCTGCTGCTTTAAGGGAAGATGTTTATCACAGTACAGCTTAAGTTTGCATCTCTCCAGCAAAATACCAAGAGGGTACAGGCGGGCGGGGCAGGGAGCTAAGAGGCAGCCCAGGGGATCTGTGCGTGCTCTGTTAATCAGCATATGCTGCTGTTAACTGGCACCCTGGCAGGAGAACAGGACAGGAGCACATCTCATCGGCTGGGGTGAAAAGCGGGTGGTACCAGTTGGGCCTGAGACTTGTTTGTACATTTTCCTGGTTACCTAGTTACCAAAAGTAAAGCTTTAGACAAACAGGCAGAACCAAGATGTGCTAAGCCGAGTCTGGCCGCTTGTGACTTGTTCAGACTCCTGGATTTACTTAAAATTGCCAACTTTATTTTCGCTTACTGGCCTGCACAGATGTAGTTTTGGGGGGAGGGGATGCAAGAGGTTGGGGTCCCGATTTGGAGGGGGAAGGGATCCAGTTCAGCAGCTGCACCCGGATCATGCCCAACTCTAAAACTACACCTGTGCTGATCTGTCACAGGTTTGCATGGGACTGTGGATGGGGCAAAAGTGGGGGAATCTCTGCCTGCATCCTACTGTTGGGTTAAGAGCTGTGACGGGAACCATGTGGGGTTGCGGGCCTGGGTCTGACATCAGATTCTGTATTTCTGTGGCCTGTTGCTGCAGTGGCTAGTTTGTTGGGGAGGGGTGGAAAAACAAGGCTGTTAAAAATGGAAGTTCATGAAGGGTTTCACGGAAGAAATTTGAGAGCTTTCTTGTTCCTCAGAGACGGGCTCCTAGCTGTTAAAAGAACTTCCGTTTGCAGATTAAGCCTCTCTTTAACTTGAGATGGGAGCCCTAAGTAGCATTTTCCTATGCAGATGATCATAATGCGTGGGTTGCAGGAAGGCCTGATCCTAGAATTACGCAAACAGGTGACACACACAATAGCAGGGTCTCTTTCAACTCATTCCCATTTGTAACTCATAGTCGTAATTTGGTTTTCTCTGGCTCTTCTCACTGAATCGTCTTCTAAAGCGCTTTGCTAACTAATACATCTCAGTCGCTCACAGAGAGCAGCAGCAGCAGTGTATTTCTGTGTGCAGGATTCTCAAAACCTGCCAATCTCCCCCATGTAGTGTTGTGCAAGAGGAGCCCTGTAGAGCGGAGAGCTGACTCGTGGTTTGATCTAGGTCCTGGCAGATGAAGTGCAGAGAGGCCCTGGTGCTGTGTTTCTGTCTTGCTGCTCCTAGAGTGAACAAATGAGAGAAGGTTGTCTGCTCTATCTGAACAGTCTTTTGCTAACCATGAAACGCTCACCTTTGCATGGCTGCCAAAGTCTCCAAGCTAGCAAAAAGATTTCTTTCTTTAACCCTAGGGAACATGCAAGCCCAGAAGTGGTAGGCACTTCCTTCATATCAGGGATATTGTCTGTCTCAGTGCTTCCCAAACTTTATCCAATATCCCATTTTTACCTCTTAAAAATTTGTGTGATCCCAGATAATAATGAAGAAAACATAGCAGACCACTTCTCTCCCCTTTTTCATCCACTTCCTCTTCCTCCTCCAACTATCCAAAGCATGAAGATAGCAAAAGTAGTAGCAGTCAGTGCAAGATGCTCTGTTTTAATGTGAACTCATAGATCCCAGTGCGCTGAATAAGTTTCCACTTTAAAAGGAAGCAGGTTGTGAACATTCACTGACTCCCAAGCCTCCATACTGACTGCCACTACTGGGCATCGATCACAGTTGAGGTCCAGGGGAGAGGGTGCAGCTCTATTTCTGGGACCCCCATCTACTGATGATGGGGCTCCATTTTGAGAACCACTGGTCTGTCCTGTGCAGACGTGACTTTCTAGCACAGGTTAGCATTTACAACACATGACGGGTGACTGAGGGGGGATATGTGCTCGATGCTGGTTATAAATATGATATATCCATTTTTAACTTATCTTTTCCTAACAACAGGGCTGGCCCAACCATCAGGCAAGACTAGGCAGGGGTGGTAAAGAGCAGCAGCAGTAGTCAAAGCAAAACAGTAGATCCTGACAATCAGACAAACTCTAAGAGTTTACGTGCAGGGAGAGTGGGACTGCACTTACATACAAAGCAAAGTTTTTAATACGTAAAAGTATGATGTCCCTTGTGCATTCTTACAGGACTATTATGGGAGGGCTTGAGTTGCGATAGTCATGATTGTTCATTTTAGTTATCAAAGTCTCAGGGGGTGGGGATATAAGGTTGAGGATTCACCTAGTGTGCCCAGTATCCGTGCCCTTGCACTGACCGTGCCTGCTACAGGTAGCATACCACTTAAGAAATGAAATATTTGTGTCTGCCTTTGGCCTTTCCACAGCAAACGCCAAAGGCAGCATAAAGACTAAAAAAAACAGAGAACATTTATAAAAATATTGACCATCTTGGCAGAAAATGACCATGCGGCCTATCCAATCTGCCCATTCACACCAGCTGCTCGGTTCTACAATCCCCTTCTCTCTCTCTCGGAGATCAACTGGGCCTGTCCCCAGGCTTTCTTGGATTCAGATGCTGTCCATGTGCACACCTGCCCTGTTTTTTGTCTAAAAGAAATACCTTCCTCATGTTTTCATTGCACTGCTTTATCTGATACACTTCAGTGAGTAGCAGCACAGATGGGCACTGGCCATGAGTCGGTGGGTGAAACTGGCTTTCTCACCCTCTTTTCCATCCATTCTCTTGCAGCAAACAGCTGAACTGCCTGTATTTTAAATGATACTAACCCACATGTTCTCTCTTGTGTTTTTGTGCAGGTAGAGGATGCAATGCTTATGTTTGACAAAACTACCAACAGGCACAGAGGTAAGTACTATTGCCTCTTGAAGCGTTGTGCACTGTCTACGTTGCAGCTGTGTGGGAGCGCTGCTCCTGAGCAATGAGCAGAGAAAGAAAGGGTCTCATTCTGAGAGAACGTGGAAGAAAGTTTAGCACAAGCAGCTTTGGTAGCCTTTGAGAACTCAGCCCAGCTCTCACTGAAGAGCTGCACACAGCGCTAAATGATGCATATTTGTGTGTGTGCATATTATTTTTTAATGTTGTGGCTATACGGCCCTTCACTGGTCAGCAGAGTTGTCTCTTAGAGGGAATGTGGATATGCATAGGATTTGTTATCTTATTTTGATATGTATTTATATTATTGTGCGCTTTTTGAAAACCCAGAATTGCAAAAACAAGTCCTGTGTTAAATAAAATGTAAAGCCCTTATAGAGTTGATGTCCTGCAATGGGTGAATGGCCAAGGATGGCATTACCTCTCGGGGGACAGAGTAGAGGATGATCTGTGTGCGTGTGGCTTGCCCTGCCACTACCACTATTGTGGCTGTTCTCTGATGTAGTAGTGTTCGTGCATGTGTGTGTGGGAAGCTCGCACTGCTTTATTTTGTGCTATACCGGTTTTGTACTGCAAAGCTGGAAATTACGCACAAGGAAACCTTTTTCAGGGGAAAGAATGCTTTGGAATAGTGGTTCCCATACCTGTTGTGGGTGCCGTGCATCCACTCAGATTTTCAGGATGAGAGAAATTTTCATGCACTGCCTTCATTGTATGCAGAGGTGGCTGACGCATGTTCACTGTGGAAAGCCAGGAAACCCAACTGGCTAGAGGTTCCCCAGGAAAAGGGATGAGAATCACTGCTCTCAAAAAAGAGTTTGTCGTCTGAGGTTTCAGCTGGTCAGGTAGAGAAAGACCATCAGCAAATATTTCTATGCATCCACCTCAGGAAGTGAAGGACTAGTCTACTGAGTAAGGCAGCAGCCTGGGAGCTAGAAAGACCAGGATTCAAATCCCACTGATGCTTCTTGTGGCCTTGGGCAAATCACTTAACCCTCCACTGCCTCAGGTGCAGATTTAGATTGTAAGTGTGTACAAGGGTAGAGTTTGGGCATCATGTAAATTAGAATATACTATAAGTTATGTACACCGCCTTGAACGTGTGTGCACGTGGTGGTATAAAAATGTTTTTAAATACACACAACAAATAACAGGTCCAGGAGATCTCCTGCTGTTGACACACTACTTATACCAAAAGTTTCCTTAAAAGCTAATCAATCATCCATCAATAGGGCTTTTTCGAATTATGCTCCTAGATGTTGGAACAAACTCCCTCCCAATATCAGAGCAATTAAAGACATCAAACAATTCAAAAAAGCCCTTAAACACCACCTTTTCATCGCACACTTCAAACACCTAAACACCCCTTCCCCTCCCCCATCCTTTTAACCTCATACCTACCCTAACTAACTGTATAGATTTTATATATCTCCAACATGTATTCTCTAGAAATATAAATGATTTCCCTGTTTACTTCTATGTTAATTTTCCTGTTACTTGTAATAGGTCTGTTATATCTGACCAATTGTTGTATTGTTTCAATGTAAACTGCACTGATGACAAATAGCGCGGTATATAAGAAAATTAAATAAATAAATAAATAAATAAATAAAATGTAGGCACAGACATTTTCCCCAGTCGTAGGGCTGACATAAATGTTTGTGTGCCTGAAAATGACTTGCCATTTCCACCACTTGCACCCTATTTTATAAAATAGCTATGAAATACGTGCGTAAATCTAGCCAGCCCTTATAAAATTACTCACTCAGTGCAATACAATGGTGCATTTCCCTTTTGTTTGCAGAGTCTGGCATGTTTGTGGAGAGACATGGTGGAGAGAAGTTCAGCAAAGTGTGTCTAGGTAGGGTGGCGGCGGGTGACTTTGGGGGGGGTATGTGTGAGTGATGCTGTCAGGGCTGGCCCAACCATCATGAAAATTAGGCAGTCATCTAGGATGGCAATTTCGGAGGGTGGTGGTGGAGTTGCAGCAAAGAACAGGGCATTCAAAGCTAAACAATAGATTCTGACATCTGATGGGGGACAGGGGGCATGAGGCTTAAGCAGGCCGATGTAGAAAATTAGCTCAGCCCTTAAGCACAGATAATGCCAGTTCTAAGTACACTTACTGCTACCACCAAATGCAGAAAAGAGATGGATGCGCACGTAAACAGCACAAGAGAAACTAGAGCACAATTAACACCAGGAGTATTTAAATATATTTAAAGCATAGGCAAACGAGCTGCACATAATGAAATGATATGCATTGCCTGTGTCTGATGCAAAGACCACGTAGAGGATGTCACAACCAGCCTTTGCACCAGTATCTTTACACCTGAGGTGGCTTAAACCTCTAGCATGTGCTCAACAGTATTTTGATGGCATTGGGTGTTTTCCCCAATGCCTAGATCATCTGAGGAGAAATCTCAAAGATGATCCAGGCATCGGGGGAAGCCCCCGATGCCATCAAAATACTGTTGGGGGCAGATGCCAATGCCCCCAACAGAAAGCAAATCACTGGTGGCCCAGCAACCCCGATTCCCCCCCACACCCCTTCCCAACTAAAAATAAAACTGGGGGCCCAGTGGCCCCGAACCCCCCACCCAAATAAAAATAAAACTGGGAGCCCAATGGCCCTGAACCTCCCACTCCCCACCCAACTAAAGATAGACCACCAGTTTTCTTTTTAGTTGGAAGGGATGGGGTGTCGTGGCCGCTGGGCCACCAAGGATTCACTTTCTGTCGGGGCATCAGCCTGGATGATCCAGGCATTGGCGAAAGCCCCCAATGTCATCAAAATACTGTTGGGTCTCATGTGCAAACTAGCCACACGGTACCCTTGTTTCTCTGGGAGAGCATGCCAAACTAGCACTGACATCTTTGCACATGTTTGGTTTGCTCTCCCATTTTAATACTGCCATTCTGCGCATAGCTTAACGCATGGCTCATTTGCATATGAGTCCCTTTCTGCATGCCAGTGTGAAGTCACGCGCTATTGATGCGCTGCAATTAGACGTAAAACGTTGATAGAGCACAACTTCAGCGCAGGCTTTGTACATCGGCCTGAAGGTTTACCTAGGGTACCAAGACCTTGAACCATCTCGGGGGCCGGCCCTAGATGCTGTATTCTTGTGTCTGTGGGTGAGTGTCTAGGGGGTCAGTGGTGGAGGGGACTGAAGGAGTAGGTGTGTTTCTGTGAGATTGTCTTTTGGAGTGTGTATGGGATTGGGTTGTGTGCTTAACACTTTCTCTCTCTCCTGTTGCACACTCTCCTTTCCCTTTTTCCTTCCCAAATCAAGAGTGTCAACTTGAGCAGAAAAAACGAGGTTACTTACCTGTAACGGGAGTTCTCCGTGGACAGCAGGATAAGTCAGCCACACTTGGTGACGTCCTCCGGGCGGAGCCGAGTATACGGAAGTGCTCTCTCTAGAGCTCCGAAAGGTGAGCCCTTCCTGGGCCCACCTTAGGTAGCCCATCCTACCGGTCCGCCCCCTGGTCCGGCCAGTGAGTTCCTAGCTAGCCAGTTCCCGGACAGGGAGCGGATTCGGCATGTTGACCTCCTCCAGGGGAGGTGGGTGGGATTGTGTGGCTGACTTATCCTGCTGTCCACGGAGAACTCCCGTTACAGGTAAGTAACCTCGTTTTCTCCATGGACCAGCAGGATTGCGTCAGCCACACTTGGTGCCTCCCTAGCTGCAGGTATGCTGAGGTGGAGGAGGAGTAGCCTAGAAGTACATAGAGGATTAGGCGTGGAGCTTAGTGCAAAACTTTATTGCAGTAACACACGTGAACTGTGCAACAACATAAGAACAAGAGTTGAAAAATTCGATAACCAACAGCAACGTTAACAATGTGCAATTAGTGCAAGAAAGTGCAACAGTGCAAATTAGTACAATAACTAGTGCAATACAGCGGCTGTACAATCGGCAATAACAAGGGACTGGGAGGGCCTAAGCAGCTCCTCTTGTGTCCATTGCCGTGGAGAGGACGGCTGTTCCTAGGGCGCAGTCCTCCTGAGCTTTGAGGTCGAGGCAGTAGTGCTTTTGGAACGTGTGCGGAGAGGTCCAGGTGGCCGCTCTGCAGACGTCCAGCAGAGGAACAGAACGAAGGTTGGCTATTGTGGTGGCCATAGCCCTGAGCTTGTGAGGGCCCACTCTTGGCAGGTTCTGTGTGCCTGTGGGATCAAGGCAATGAGAGACACATGAGGCGATCCAGTGCGAAAGGGTTCTCTTGTTGACAGGCCTGCCCGGCCTGCTGGGGTCGAAGGATACGAACAGTTGCTCGCCTTTGCGAATGGGTTCCGTGCGGAGCAAGTATACCCTGAGGGCCCGCAGACAATCAAGCGTGTGCAGGCGGCTTTCTTCTTCGGAGGCGTGAGGTTCTGGGAAGAAAGCCGGAAGCTCAATGGATTGATTCACGTGGAAGGCAGAGGCCACCTTGGGCACGAACTTGGGGTTAGTCCTCAGGGATGCTCTATCCTGGTGTAATTGTGTATAGGGTGGATGGGACATCAATGCTTGTAGCTCGCTGATTCTTCGGGCAGATGTAATGGCCACGAGAAACAGTGTTTTCCATGAGACATACTTCATTTCGGCCGACTGCAGTGGCTCGAAGGGTTCCTTGGTCAGGCGAAGGAGTACAGTGTTGAGGTCCCAAGCTGGAACGGGGCGCCTGAGCGGGGGTTTTAGATTTGCCAGGCCCTTCATAAAGCAATTTGTCAAGGGTAGTGCTGCAATGGAGGTAGCACCCATTGGCTGAGCATGGAAAGCTGCGATCGCGGAGAGATGCACTCGGACGGATTGAGTCTGTAGGCCAAGGTTGGATAGTGAGGTCAGGTACTGCAGGACATCGGGAAGCGGGCAAGTGGTGGGCTGCAGGCCTTGTGATGCGCACCAGATGCTGAATCTTTTCCACTTGAGGCCATATGACTTCCTCGTGGAGGGCCTCCTGGCCGCTAGAACCACATCTTGCACCTCTGACGGGAGCATGAGTGAAGAGAGGCTCATCCACTCAACCTCCAGGCAGTGAGCGCTAGGGCTTTGAGGTTTGGGTGGATTATTTTGCCTCCGTCCTGCGTGAGTAGGTCTGGCTTGAGTGGCAGGCGTATGGGTTCCACTTGTGCTAGGCGTTGTAGGAGTGCAAACCACATCTGACGGGGCCAGTAGGGTGCCACTAGGATGGCTCGAGCCTTGTCGCGAGCCAGCCGCTGGAGTGTTGCTGGAATGAGAGGTGTCGGGGGAAAGGCATACACCAGAGACCACTCCCCCCAGCACACGTCGAATGCATCCGCTGCCATTCGTTTGCTGGACGGGTGCCTGGAGCAAAAGAGGGGGCATTTCATGTTCTGCTCCGTGGCAAACAGGTCGATGCTCGGGCGGCCCCAACGGCGGAAGAGGCTGTCGGTGACTTTCGGGAGGAGTGTCCACTCGTGCGGCTGCAGCTGCCTGCTGAGCTTGTCTGCTAAGGCATTCTGATTGCCGGGTAGATAAGAGGCACGGAGATAGCACCCGTGTGTTAGGGCCAGGGACCAGATCTGTAGAGCTTCCTTGCAGAGGGAGCGAGAAGCTGTGCCCCCCTGCTTGTTGATGTAGAACATAGCCACTTGGTTGTCCGTCTGGATGAGGACGGACTTGTTCTGCACGTGAGTTAAGAACGCTTTGAGGGCATACTTGATGGCCCTCAGCTCCAGGAGGCTGATGTGCAGGAGTGTCTCCTGCGGCGACCAGGCCCCTTGTGTGCTGAACTGTAGAATGTGAGCACCCCAGCCCAAGTTGGATGCGTCCGTAGTTAAGGTCAGTTGGTGCTCGGGTGGATGCATGTCCTTTCCCCCCGAGAGATTCTCCGGAACAGTCCACCAGTGCAGCTGAGTCTTGATTCTGGTGGTCATGGGTATGCGGGTGGAGAGGGGTTGCAAGTGTTGGTTCCAGTGGGTGCGTAGGTGACACTCTAGTGGCCGCATCCGCAACCTGGCGATGTGGATAACAGACGTCGTGGCGGACATGTGGCCCAGAAGGCGGAGGATGGACTTCGCCGAGGAGGTCTCCGCAGAAGCCAGGCTGGCCGCGAGTGATGTCAGAGCCACAAGCCTGCGTTGGGGAAGGAATGCCTTCGAGAGCTGGGTGTCGATCTCCGCTCCGATGAACTCCAACCTCTGTGAGGGGATGCGCTGCGACTTGCTGTAGTTGATCACGAACCCCAGGGAAGAGATCAGAGACTCGGTTATACTCAGGGCTTCTTGAAGCTCCGGTGCTGATGGGGCTGTGAGGAGCCAGTCGTCCAGGTATGGAAAGATGGATATATTCCGCTTGCGGAGGTGTGCAGCGGGTACTGCCACACACTTCGTGAATACTCGTGGAGCTGGCGAGAGGCCGAAGGGAAGGACTTTGTACTGGTAATGTTGTCCCAGTACATTGAAGCGAAGGTATTGCCTGTGTGACTTGTGGATGCGGATGTGGGTGTAGGCATCCTGCAGGTCCAGGGATGCCATCCAGTCGCCAGGTTGAATCAGGGGCAGGATGGAGTTGAGGGAGTACATCCTGAACTTTTCCTTGATGATGAACTTGTTGAGTTTGCGGAGGTCGTGGATGGGACGGACGCCGCCTTTCCGTCTGGGAATGAGGAAGTACCTGGAGTAAAACCCAGAGTTTATCTGGTCCGACGGTACCTGCTCTATGGCACCGGAGGACAGCAGGTGCATAAGTTTGGTAGCCATGGCTAGGCGAAGATGCGGTGGTGTTGCGCTGATGGGATGGGTACTTTGGCGTGGTGTTGAGCTGAACCGTATCCGGTAGCCTTCTCCAATGATTCTCCAGGACCAAGCAGGAAGTCAGTCCTCACATATGGGTGACGTCGGCGCCGACGGAGCCCTCGCGGAGCAATTTTCCCCAGCTTTCAAAGAAAGCCTTTGGGAATTGCAGCGCGCATGCGCGGTCGCCTTCCCGCCCAAGGGTGCCATCTTAGCCAGTCTTCTTTTTTCCGCGGAGCCCTACAGACGTACCCGTCGTGTCCCCGCGAAAAAGTTGATTTTACTCATAATTTTCTCTTTTTTCCTTAGTGCTCTTTCAGCACATCATGTGCCGGTGGACGGCAGACCTCTTTCCAGCGACCCTCTTGTAGCGAGGTTTCTCCGAGGTCTCCTTCTGCTTAAACCACCTCTGCGCCCGCCAGCGCCTGACTGGGATCTGAATGTGGTTTTACAGCGGATCACCTGTCCGCCTTTTGAACCTATGGCTACCTGTTCTCTCCGTTTTCTTTCTTGGAAAACATTGTTCCTGATAGCCCTCACTTCCGCTAGACGCGTAAGTGAATTGCAGGCCCTCGTGTCTGATCCCCCTTACACTCGGTTCTACAAAAATAGGGTAGTCCTACGGACTCACCCAAAATTTCTTCCAAAACTGGTCTCCCCTTTTCACATCAATCAGAAGGTGGTACTTCCAACCTTCTTTCCCAGACCACACTCCAGCCGAGCTGAAACGGTCCTCCATACCCTGGACTGTAGAAGGGCATTGAACTTCTACCTTGACCGTACGCGGGAGCACCGTAAAGCTGCTCAGCTTTTTGTGTCTTTTGACCGCAATAAATTGGGGCTCCCGGTCTCCAAGCGTACTCTGTCCATCTGGGTTGCGGACTGTATCACTTGGGCTTATGGGGCAGCCGGACTCTCCTTGGAAGGTCGAGTCACGGCTCATTGCGTTCGGGCAAAGGCTACGTCAGTGGCTTACCTCCGCTCTGTTCCGCTGGCAGACATCTGCCGGGCCGCTACTTGGTCTTCGAGCCAGACTTTTGCGGTCCATTACTGTCTCGAGAGGGAGTCCCGCAGGGACAGTGCTTTCGGACAGGCAGTCCTCCGTAATCTCTTTGAGGTTTGAGCAACTCCTACCCTCCATCCCGGATGTGGGCTACCGGTGGGTAATAATTCAGCGAAGATTCCTTCCTTCTGTGCTGCTGAGCTAGAGGGAGCTCATTTTTGTGCTTAGGGTCTCCGGTAGCCTTAAGCTTGGGAGTCCCATATGTGAGGACTGACTTCCTGCTTGGTCCTGGAGAAAGCGTAGTTACTCACCTGTAACAGGTGTTCTCCAGGAGCAGCAGGAATCAGTCCTCACAACCCTCCCTCCTCCCCTTGGAGTTGCAATCATCTGCTTTAGTTTTTTTGCAAATTTTTATGCTGTCTTTTTTAGCTATGTCATCTGACTGGCTAAGATGGCACCCTTGGGCGGGAAGGCGACCGCGCATGCGCGCTGCAATTCCCAAAGGCTTTCTTTGAAAGCTGGGGAAAATTGTTCCGCGAGGGCTCCGTCGGCGCCGACATCACCGATATGTGAGGACTGATTCCTGCTGCTCCTGGAGAACACCTGTTACAGGTGAGTAACTACGCTTTTCGAGAACCCAGGAGTCGGAGGAGATGCTTTGCCACTCGTTTAGGAAGTGAGTCAGGCGACCCCCGATCCGGGTGACCGCCGGAGGATAGGCGTCAAAAGGATGGCCCACTCTTCGCAGGGGGTGGGTTATTCTTCTTTTGTTTGCGGTCCCGCTGTGAGTTGCGTTGGTGAGCGGGTGCGCTGTAGGAGTTGTTTCTGTATCTGTTAGGCTGCCATTTCCTGTTGGTGGGGTACTTTTTGTTGGAAGAGTAGTACGATCGTCTGTGGAAGTTGCCCTTATGCGCTCCACTGTGGCGCTCAAAACCCTCTTCTGCAAGGGTTTGCAGAGTGGTGCAGTGCTCTTTCATATCGTTGACGGTGTCTTTAACTTTGTCTCCAAAGAGCGATTCCCCTGAGCAGGGTGCATTGGCTATACCGTCATGCGTGTCCTCACGGAGGCCAGAGGCTCTGAGCCATGCCCAGCACCTCGCAGATATAGCCGTAGCGGCAGTGCGTGAGGCCGTGTCGAATGAGTCAAAGGTTGCGCTTGCGAGGTGCTTGCTACATTCAGACATATCGAGAAGGGCCGTGGAGAGTAGAGTCTGGGATTCCTTGGGAAGGGATGCAGCAGATGTTCGCAAGGTCTCCATACAGGTGTCCAGGAACAGGACTTGCTGGAATTGGTGAGATGCGATTTTGGCGCTAAGCATAGCCCCCTGGAACACCTTCTTCCCGATGTCATCCAGGAGCTTGTTGTCTCGGCCCGGGGGGCTATTGGCGTGAGTGTGCAAGGACTTGATGCGCTTGAGCGCTGAAGACACGACAATGGAGTTGTGTGGAAGCTGGGGTTGAGAGAATCCAGGAGCAGGCTTCACTTGATACTTGTAGTCGAGCCGCCTGGGAAACGGTCGACCAGATGCTGGTGTCTGCCACAGTTTGGAGTGATTGTCCAGTAGCCTCTGGTGCACTGGCAGTGCGAAGGCAGGTTTTGGTGTTGCGAGGTATTTCAGAACCTCTGGAACCGTCTCCGCTGAGGCCTCGGTGACCTTCAAAGCGAGGGTAGAGGCCAATTTTGCCAAAAACTTGGGGTAGGTGAGGTCCTCCGGAGGCGGGGGGTCCTCTGTCTCAGCGGACTGCGTCTTCTCGGAGTTCGTGTGCTCGATGGAAGCCGAACCCAGCACTGCTGCTTCAATTTCGTGGTCCTCTGCGGTGCAGTCAGGCGAATGGTTTTCATAGACTGGATTGGGTGAGGGTTCTCTGATCCTCTCCTCCGGGGTGGAGGTAAGCGCTGCTCCCGGAGATTTTTGTGCACGGTCTGCGCTGGGTGAGAGCGAGGCACGTGCCGTGGGTGTGGTTGAAGCAGACTGTCTCACCAGCTGGGTTAACAAGTTGAGGATAGCGGAGGATGTACTGTGGCTGGATCTGCTGCGTCTGGAAGTGCTCCAATGTCCGCTGCTGTCACTGTGGGAATCATCCCGTCGGTTCTTGCGGCGTTAGGAGCGATGGCGGTGGTGCTTGTTGTGCCTGCGGCGTTTTGATGGCTGGGCTCCATGTCCAGAGTCACTGCTACTGCTACGCCCACTTTGCCTGGTCCGCTTCCTGCGGTGGGGAGATCTGTGACCCGAGGTGCTCTTGTTGTGGATGCTGGCACCGTTGAACTGAGCCCTGGCGTTTAAGGGGTTAACAGGCTCTGCAGGTCCCCTGAGGGCATTATATGCGCTGCTGCAGGGCTCTCCTGCTTCGATTCCCGCAGCGATCAGGTTGGCCGGGCTGTTGAGTTGAAGCAGGGTCACAGCTTCCCCGAGGCACGGAGGGACAGAGCTGTGCACAGTGTTTCCCGGCGTTGAGGCCCCGCCCCTTGTGTGGGCGGAGTTGGAGGACCCCGGCCGAGGCTGGGAGGACTGTAGGAGGGCGCCATCTTGGACAGCATGGACAGGGGGTGCAGAGGGCTGCCGCGTGTAAAAGACTGTCGGCGAGCCCCAACGCGTCCAAAAAAGCAGCCGGAGTTAAAATAGCAGCAGAGCTCACCTCCATTGGACCGCGGGTGGCGGCGCTTGGTCCGGGAGCAGCGGCAGAGTCCTTATTGTGCACTAAAGCGTCCAGAAGAGCAGCCGGAGATATAACAGTAGCAGAGCTTACCTCCGTGGGAGCGCGGGTGGCGGCGCTTGATCCGGGAGCAGTAGCAGAGTCTTTACTGTGCACCGGGCTGGGAACGGAGGCCCCATATGGTGCGTCCCGCCGGGAGGGAGTCCAGTCAGCAGCGGTGGAGGCTCGGCTGAGGATGGAGGCCCGTTCAGGCACATCCTGGGCCGGCGGAGGGTCAGCATGAGGCGTGGAGGCAGAGCACACCGCATGGTAGCCTTTCTTCATTCCTCCACAGAGGGAGCATCCATGGGAGGTATGTTTCTTGTTGCCGCAGTGAGGGCATGGTCTAGCCAGAAAACGTAAAACAAAGAAAAAAACAAATGAGAGCAGAGCAGGGTCCGTCTTGCTGGCAAGGCGGAAGAACGAAAACTGGCCGGACCAGGGGGCGGACCGGTAGGATGGGCTACCTAAGGTGGGCCCAGGAAGGGCTCACCTTTCGGAGCTCTAGAGAGAGCACTTCTGTATACTCGGCTCCGCCCGGAGGACGTCACCAAGTGTGGCTGACGCAATCCTGCTGGTCCATGGAGAATCATTGTCAGCTCATTAACGTAGAAAAATGTAAAATGCATGTGAGGGGAGTAAAGGGCGAGGACTTGTGGACAATCATTTGGAGGGTGTGGAAAATAGCTTAAGTAAATTGTATCAGTTGGTAAAGGGTTTTTCTTAACCTAGAATAAATCATAGTATATAAGCAGGTATGTGTGGAACATCCAGCGAAGGATTTTGGCCAGGTTTTCATTGCAATTCAGAATATTAAGGATGTTTTGAGGGTGTATTCTATAGCATCACAGGTAATGGTTAATCTACCTAAAGAGTCTTCAAACCCAGAGTCTGTTACATCTTGATGTGAGTTATATCCGGTACTGGATAACAAGCTGTCGAGGGAATGAAGGTGGGAGGTTGTATCCTGGATCCAGTACTCCCAAAGCTAATTAGAGAGGGAGATATTTTTTTTGGCCCTATTCTCAGAGCGATTTTTAATACGTCATTTAGTGCAGGCTCTGCTCCATTGGTCTTAAAATATGCAGTGGCGAATCCAGTTTTGAAAAAGTCTAATTTAGATCTGACAAAGTCGTCACATTACTGTCCTGTTTCAAAATTTCATTTCTGGGGAAGGTTGTGGAAAAGATGGTTTATGGGCAGTTTGTTGATTTTTCTGATGATAAGAGAATTGTCTGTTGCAGTCAGGATTTTGCAGAAGTCACCAGAATAAGGTTCTATTAGCCGCAGACACAGGTTGGAACACTTTTTGTTATTTTGCCTTTTCCTTGACATGCAATGCATGGATCATTTACTGCGTTCGTGACGACTGAGGATTTTGAGAGTCACTGGCCCGGTATGGAACTGGTTCTGTTCATTTTTGCAAGGGAAGTCCTGATCTGTGGTGTGGAACAGAACTTGATCAAGCCCAAAGTTCCATACTCTTTCGACTTTTGCTGAATATCTATCCAATTATTGCAAAGTATGTAGTGAATTGCTTGCTTTATCGTGTGGATAATATCCAGTTGTGGGTAACAGTGAAGGGTGATCAGGATATGGCAGTTGCCAGCCTGAACTGTTGGCTTAGAGTTATGGGGACAAAACTTAACCCAGAAGAGATTGAGTTATTGTGGTTCAGCAGGCTGGGGAAGGGGTTGGGGATGGCAGGCCTTACTTTTATTTAATTACAATATTTATATTCTGCCATCCTACTGGAAGCATTGAATTCTAGCCAGAGAACAAGCTATAAAACTTCAAAACTTCAAAATAAAGCAGCATAAAAAGAACTGCAATACAAAACATAGACCATCCTAAAATTAAACACCCCCAACCTATCAACTATTACCATAAGCCTGAGAGAAAAGAAAGACCTTCAGTGTCTACATGCTGTTCATCTTGAAGCTCCTGGGGCAGAGTATTCCACATCAAAGCAACTGCAATTGCTTTGGCCCTAAACGCTGCTAATCTGGCCTTTTTAACAAAAGGAACAGCCGCCAACTTCCTCTACTTGAGAAATGGAGTGAACGACCCAGCAAATAGAGGATAACAAAATCCTTCAAATAATCGGGAGCATCTAAGATTCTAAACATAATAACTACAGCTTTGCACTCGATCAGCAACCAAAAATGGGGTAATATGCCGATGAAAAGGACACCCTGTGATCAAACACATGGCTGACACTACTTCACCATCGTCAATGCACACAGCAATGGCTTTGGCAGCCCCACATAAATAACATAATCTAACCTGAACAAAAGTTTGGCCTCAGGACCGATGTGAAATCTTTCAGGGCTAAACAATCACAATGAAGCTGTCTATTTCCATGAGATCATAATCTTTGTGATGTGACAGATTTCCGAAGGAGATTTCAAAGGTAAATCTATCCCTAATTAACACCTTAAAAACTAACATCATTGTCTTGAAAGAAACATGAAATTGAAATGGCAAAAAACAAAGGGTCGCCAAAAAAGGGGAAATATGATTATTCAAATTAATATCTGTCAGCAGCCGGGTTGCAACATTTCAAAATCTTTGGGATTATTCATTCATATGGAAAGCTCCCAGACTAACCAATAAAACTCTCCCAACAGTAGGTGCAGAGTAGGGTGTTTCACACATGGTCAGGGCAAGGATTGGAGGTGTCCTAGCCAGACCCTTCATCCTTGCACTGTTGCCGCCCCTCCTGGGATATGCAGTGGCGGCAGTGGCTCAGAAACTGCGATGTAGCATTTACCTCAACTATTTGCTGCCCTAAGTAAGATTAGCCCCAGCCATGCCACCCCCCACCATGCTGAGATGCTGCCGCCGCCACCGATTTCATCTTCTGGGGGGAGGCCGGTGGCAGTTTAAAAACGGCGGCTTTGTGCTGCCGCTTTGGTGCCCACAGCAGGCCATGTGCTTTGGTACACACGGCCTGCTGCAGCTCCTAACCCCCTTCCCTCATAGAAAGTTGTGTCAGAGGGGGAAGGGGGGTCGGAAGCAGCAGGCCATGTGTGCCAAAGCACATGGCCCGCTGCGGGCACCAAAGTGGTGGCACAAAGCCAGCGTGCTGCCCCCAGGGCATGCTGCCCTAGGCGGCTACCTAGTAGATGGGCCGGCCCTGCATACCAGCACCATATCAAGAACTCGAACTGCACCATCCCTACCTATGAAAAGTCGGCGCTGCAGATATTCTAGAACACTGGTAACCTCCAATTTGGAAAAGAGAACAAGCTGAACTACTACAGGTTCCTACACAGAACCAAAATGTTAATAGATTCCTCACTTCAGCTGCACATGGAAAAAAATACCATCACCTAATGAAGAATAAGAAATTTCAAATTAGAAACAAATATACAGACACATATATTGAAATGAGAAAAAAACCCCAAAACAAATTAAGTGAGCTGTGGAAACTGAAGCAAGAGAGGCAGAAATGCATAAGAACATAAGATATGCCATACTGGGTCAGACCAAGGTCCATCAAGCCCAGCATTCTGTTTCCAACAGTGGCCAATCTAGGTCATACGTACCTAGCAGTTTCCCCAAGGGACATAGGTTCCACAATGCTTGTACTGGTTCAAGCATTGATATCTTGGGTCCCTTCTTAATAATGGTTTATGGACCTTTCCTCCAGGAACTTGTCCAAACCTTTTTTAAACCCAGCTACACTAACAGCCTTTACTACATCCTCCGGTAACAAATTCCAGAGTTTGATTACACGTTGAGTGAAAAAATATTTTCTTTTATTAGTCTTAAATAGTTTACCCTGTAGCTTCATTGCATGTCCCCTAGTCTTTCCATATTCTGATAAGGTAAACAATCGATCTACGTTTACCCGTTCCACTCCGTTCATTAATTTATAGACTTCTATCATATCTCCCCTCAGCCGTCTCTTCTCCAGGCTAAAAAGCCCCAACCTTTTTAGCCTTTCTTCATAGGAGTAGCCTTCCATCCCCTTTACCATTTTGGTGGCTCTTCTCTGAACCTTTTCTAAAATCGCTATATCCTTTTTAAGATACGGCGACCAGAATTGCACACAATATTCAAGGTGCGGTCTCACCATGGAACGATATAGAGGCATTATAATATCTTTTGTTTTATTTTCCATTCCTTTCCTTATCATACCTAGCATTCTATTTGCTCTCTTGGCCGCCGCTGCACACTGGGCCGAGGGTTTTAACAAGGTATCCACAATGACGCCTAAATCTTTTTCCTGGGTGGTGGTTCCTAATGTGGAACCTTGCATCGTGCATGTCCTTCTATACTGAATTGTAAGAAATGCACGTACCCCTACATTTCCTTTGCCCTTTTTTCCTGTCTACTTAATGGGATTCTTTTTATTTTAATTTTGTTTTTAAACATTGTAAATCGCCTTGCAGTCACAGAAGGTGGTATATCAAAAGCTAAATAAACCATAAACACAACCAACACAAAAAACATAACCTAAAATAGGCTGTCCTGGTCATCTTTCCAAGTTGAGACTTCAAAACCAGTCAGGTATACAATATTCCACCCAAATTAGTTATCTCATGATTAAGTGGTCAACTATCTTGACCATAATGGATAGGGAACCACCTTTCATCCTGGTCTTTACTAGAGATAATCTAGGTCTCAGTCTTTTTGTGATTTAAAAAAAAAAAATTGCAGTGCGTTCAACTATGTGCTATCTGCACAAGAATGCACCAACTCAACAGTACTGTCCCAAGAATCCAACACAAGTAAAACTACTTGCAAATCATCTGCATATATTTAAAAATAAAAGACAAAAGATGCTAAAAGGAACCCTAAAGGCAGCAATTAAATAAAACTGTAAAAAGAATTGACCCCTGAGGCATGCAGGATGTAATTTGTGTCCATTCCAAATTGGACTGGAAAGAATGCATGTTGAACCCTATTACTTAAAAATGACCCAAACCATTGGAGAACCTGACCTCCAATCCCCTAACCCAGGAATGTACTTATTTCCCAAGGGGGGAGCATGAAATTTGAGAGTCCTTTTGGATTCCGTTTTAAGCATGAAAAATCAGATTTCCTCTATAGTATATAGCACATTTGATAGCTTGCACATGCTTCATTGCTTTCACCCTTTTGTGTAGTTCCGGTTCTCACCGGCCGGATGCTCCCCGGGCCCGGTCCCACAGTCTGAGGCTTCGGAGAGGGAGTGGCCTGCAAATGTCCCCTGAAAGGATCGGACTGCAGATCGGCCTTGGTCCCCATACACCATCCTCGTCAAGGATTTCCCTTCGGGGAGCTGGTGTCAGGCCGGAATCTCTTGGTGCCCGCACTGAGAGCTGCGGAGCCTTCTGGTCGAGTCCAGAATGGCGCCCCTGGAGCTCAGTTTGTCTCTGTTCATGGATCATCAGTGGGTGCTGTTGTCTGGCACGACCGGTTCATCTGCCCTTACCACCAGGTCCTCGACGTCCAAGATGTCCCCGGAGACCGAGCCAATCCTCAGCCGAGGTCACGATCTGAGTCCCGCTTGACGAAACCACGGTCATCCCTGACAAATTTGCCGGTCACCGGCTGCAGGGCATCGGGAGGCCCGAGGAGTCCCCCGATACCCGTCGCCACCACAACGTCCCATCTGACTCTCCTGTCTCGGAGCCTTGACAGCGGCTTCCTTGATTTTGTCAAGGATATGTCTAAGGCCCTGGCATTCCCAACCGAGTCAGAAGAGGACCCTCTGGCGGATGAGTTGTAAATCCTCCAGTACGAGGCCCCCTCTGCAGGAATCACTCATGATGCCTATCCTTTCCATCCTGGAATGGCTGATGCTCCGAATGTGGGAGACACTAGCTTCAGTGCCGGTGGTGTGCAAATGGCTTAACTCGATGTATCAAGTCCGCCAGATCCCGGGTTTCCAAAAGTCACAGCTACCGCATAACTCTATGGTGGTAGAGTTGGCCATGTGTCGGCTGAAAAGCCAGAAGATTCACTTCTCGGTGCTCCCCAGCAGGGAGGCCTGCACCCTGGACGCCCTTGGCAGAAAGTGCTACCAGGGCTCAATGCTCATCAGCTGCATCCAGGCCTACCAGCTGTACATGGGCATGTACCTGAGAGACCTGGCGAAGGAACTCACCGAGTTCTCAGCTGGTCTCTCCACTGGTCTCTCCGAGGAGCCCTTGCAGCGGTTCAGGAACCTGGCCAAAGCTGTCCGTGAATGCTCCAAATTAATGTCTCAAGCGGCCTATGACAAGTTCGATTTGCGGCTTGAGTAGTGGTGGCTGGCATCAGTGCGCGCCACCAAGTTTGGCTACAGTTGTCTGACCTACAGCAGTGGGTTCAGGACAAATTGGTCGATGTCTCCTGCCAAGGAGAGAACCTCTTTGGCAAACCCATGACCGACAAGGCTGCCAAGCTGAAGACCAAGTTCATGACGAGGACCAGGCTCTCCAAAAAGACCGCTGCCCTTCCCCAATGGAAGGGTTTGGGTAAAAAGTCATTTTACCCGAGGAAGGGAGCTGCTTACTGAAACTACCCACCTTATTAGGCCTCCCTAGCTCCCCAACAGGGTCAGCAGGCCAAGGGACATGAGCATGGCCTGTGTAAGCAGAAGGCTTTTTGATCCTTGAGTATAGCCTTTCTATCCCAAGGAGAGCAGCAACCCACAGGGAGACATTTGATCCTCTATGCCCAGAGGTGGCTGACCATCACCACTGACTCCTGGGCGCTTCAGGTAGTCAGGGAGGGTTACGAACTCCGCCTGACTCAGACACCTCCTCCTTATTTTCCAGGAGAGCCCCTCGGTTCTCTCCTCCACTTGGACCTTCTACTGAAGGGAGTTGGCAGGTCTTCTTGAGGACCAAGCGGTGGAACCGGTGCCCTACCATCTCAAGGGAGAGGGGTTCTACTCCATGTACTTCCTCATGCCAAAAAGGACAGGGGGCCTAAGACCCATCCTCGACCTGCGCAACCTCAACAAATTCCTGGTAAGGGAGAGGTTCAAGATGCTCTCCCTTGGAACATTGCTGCCATACCACCAGCAAGGAAATTGTCTATGCTCCTTAGACGTCAAGGATGCTTATACTCACATCCTCATTCACCCCAACCACAGGGAGTACCTGCAGTTTGTAGTGGAGGGCAGGCATATTCATTACAGGGTGCTCCCCTTCGGCTTGGCCTCAGTCCCAAGAGTCTTCACAAAATCGTGGCCGCCTTCCTCTGCCTGCAGGGGGTCTTTGTCTTCCCCTGCCTGGACGACTGGCTCATAAAGGGAGGCATGGCCTCAGCTGCAGCAGGTCACTGCATGCACCATCCAGGTCCTGCAACACTTGGGGTTTGTCATAAACTACCCCAAGTCTCACCTCTTCCCGACATAGTGTCTAGAGTTCATTGGGGCAAAACAACACTTTCCAGTCAAAGGCCTTCTTGCCCAGGGACCGAGCCAATCATCTCAGGACTCTGGCATGGGACATACAATACTGTCCCTTGGTGCCCGCCCGGCTTCTCCTGTGCCTCCTCGAGCACATGGCCTCCATGGTCCACGTCATCCCAGACACTCGCCTCCACATGAGGGCGGTGCAGTGGTGCCTCTGGGACCAGTGGTCTCAGGCCATGGGCTGCCTCCGAGACAAAGTCTCTAACCCACCAACTGGCGGACTCCCTGGTCTGGTGGCAGTCTCTCCAGCATCTCGAGGCGGGCATGTCTTTTCAGGCCCTGAGCCCCTCAAGAGACATCAACATGGATGCCTCCCTGCTCAGCTGGGAAGCATACTGCGGAGAGCTCCGCACCCAGGGCAACTGGTCACCAGATGAGAGCACCCAGCAGATCAACCTTCTGGAGCTCCGAGCCATATACTTAGCCTTGCGAGTCTTTTGCCACCACCTGCGTCACCAGCCACAGGTGGCGATGTTCTATGTGAACAAACAGGGGTATACAGAGTCTGTACCACTGTTCCCTCTAAGCTGTGCGCGTGTGCGCGCGCACACACCTCGCCGAGCGAGCGCACATACTGTACAACAGAGCGCACAAAAATTATGGTTCTGATTCTGATAGAAAAAAACACAGACATCTTAAAATTTAAAAGTTGTGTATTTACGGTTTTCACAAGTTCTACAATTATTTTCTAGTGCAGTCAATGTGGTGTACATACTGTATTCTGACGTGTAGTCAAATTTTAAAGTATATAACTCTGAGTGTCGTTATGTGGCGCACAAAATTTTAACCTTTCTTCAAAAGCTGCACAGTTGATATTTTATGCGCACACAGCCTACAGAAAATTAGAGGGAACATTGGTCTGTACCCTTTGTCAGGAGGCACTGGTTCTCTGCTCGTACGCAATCCAACAGGGTATCCTCCTGCGAGCAGTGTACCTGCCCAGTCAGGACAACCTTCTGGCCGATAGGCTGAGCAGAGTCTTCCAGCAGCAGCGTGGCAGCTGGACCGCAGGGTAGCCAGTCGGCTTTTCCAGCTCTGGGGGGAACCTGTGATGGACCTGTTCGCCAGCCCGGACAGCTTCCAGTTGCCCCGCTTCTGTTCCCGGCAGGCCCACTCCTCCAAGGTGGCAGCGGATGCGTTCCTGGTCTCATAGTTGGAAGATCTCATGTACGCCTTTCCTCCCATGCCACTGATCGCCAAGACCTTGTTCAGGACCCTTCGCGTCCTGATAGCCCCTGGGTGGCCCAAGCAACTGTGGCTCCCGTTGCTCCTCCAGTTGATGGTGGAGACCCCCATCCCCTTGGGGACCTCTCTCGGACTCCTGTCCCAGGAGGGGGGCTCTCTTCTGCAGGTTGGGGTCCCTGTCGCTGACAGCGTGGCTGCTGAGAGGGTGACTGGCCCCTTTCAGCCTTTCAGTGAAGGTCAAAGAATTCTGCTGGCCTCTCGCAAGTGGCGCAGGTTCTCAGCTTGGTGCGCTGAGCACGGGGCTGACCTGTTCTGCCCAGTGGGACTGGTGTTACAGTACCTTCTCCACTTCTCTCATTTCAGGTTTAAGTCTAACTCTGTCTGAGTGCATCTTAGTGTCCTTACCAGTGGATGGTAAGCTCCTCTCGGTCCAACCTCTGGTGACCTGTTTTCTTCAGGGCCTGCTCCTATTGAAGCCCCCAGTTCGCCCTCCAGCAACCGAATGGGACCTCAACATAGTGTTGGGGCAGCTCATCCACCCACCCTTTGAACCTCTGGCTACCTACCACCTTCACTACCTCTCTTGGAAGGTGGCTTTCCTGGTTGCGCATACCTCTGCTTGCAGAGTTAGCGAGCTTCAGGCCCTTGTGGCAGAAGCGCCTTACACCAGATTCTACAAGAACAGGGTGGTGATGCGCACGCACCCCAAACTATGGTTACACGATGCAAGGTTACACATTAAGAACCACCACCCAGGAAAAAGATTTAGGTGTCGTCATGGATAACATGTTAAAACCCTCCGCCCAGTGTGCAGTGGCGGCCAAGAGAGTAAATAGAATGCTAGGTATCATAAGGAAAGGAATGGAAAATAAAGCAAAGGATACTATAATGCCTCTGTATCGTTCCATGGTGTGACCACACGTTGAGTATTGTGTATAATTCTGGTCGCCTTATCTTAAAAAGGATATAGCATTATTAGAAAAGGTACAGAGAAGAGCCACCAAAATGGTAAAGGGGATGGAAGGATACCCCTATGAAGAGAGGCTAAAAAGGTTAGGGCTCTTCAACCTGAAAAAGAGACGGCTGAGGGGAGATATGACAGAGATCTATAAATTAATGTATGGAGTGGAATGGGTAAATGTAGATAGATTGTTTACGTTATCAGAATATAAAAAGACTAGGGGACATACAATGAAGCTACAGGGTAAACTATTTAAGACTAATAACAGAAAATATTTTTTTCACTCAACATGTAATCAAACTCTGGAATTTGTTACCGGAGAATGTAGTAAAAGCTGTTAGTGTAGCTGGGTTTAAAAATGGTTTGGACAAGTTCCTAGAGGAAAGGTCCATAAACCATTATTAAAAGGGACCTGGGATTTCACTGCTTGACCCAATACAAGCATTGAGGAGCCTGTGTCTTTTGGGGAAACTGCTAGGTACTTTTGACCTAGATTGGCCACTGTTGGAAACAGGATACTGGGCTTGATGGACCTTGGTCTGACCCAGTATGGCTTATCTTATGTTCTTACACCCTTCCATCTCAACTAGGAAGTAGTGCTCCCTACTTTCTTTCCAAGACCTCGCTCCTGTCGGGCAGAAACGGTCCTTCACATCTTGGACTGTAAGAGGGCTTTGTCCTTCTATATCCAATGCACTCAGGGCCACCGCAAAGCATCTCAGTTTTTCATCTCCTATGACCCCAGTAGGCTGGGTGAGGCAGTGACCAAGCATACGCTGTCCACCTGGGTGGCAGACTGTATCGCTCTCGCCTATGAGCAGGCAGGGCTACCACTGGAAGGCAACATCACGGTGTACCGTGTCAGGGCCATGGCAGCCTCAGTGCCAAACTTGCGCTTTGTCCCGATGGTGGACATCTGCCGGGCTGCTTCCTAGTCTTCAGTCCATACCTTTGCAACTCACTACTTCCTGGAAAGAGTCCCGACAGGACATTGCCAGGCTGTGCTTTGTAACCTTTTTGGGGTTTAGGCAACTCCTACCCTCCGACTCTTCTGTGTTCAGGCTACCGGAGTGCTGGTTTCATTGGACACAGGAGTCTGTGGTCTGTGGACACGGACTCATTTGCTGCTGCTTGTGGCTCCCCATGAAGGAGCCCCTCTTTTTGCTATGGGCTTTTGGTAGCCTGTAGCTGGGGAGTCCCATATGTGAGGACTGACTTCTTGCTTGTTCCCGGGGAAAGCGTAGTTACTCACCTGTAACAGGTGTTCTCCGGGGACAGCAGGAATCAATCCTCACAACCCTCCCTCCTCCACTTGGAGTTGCTCCTTTACATTCTTTTATTTTTGCCGTCTTTCAGCTATGTCATCTGACTGAGCAAGATGGCACCCTTGCGCAGGAAGGGGACCACGCATGTGTGGTGGCATCTCCCAAAGGCTTTCTTTGAAAGCTGGGGGGATGCTTCCACAAGGGTTCTGTCGGTGCCGATGTCACCCATATGTGAGGACTGATTCCTGCTGTCCCTGGAGAACACCTGTTACAGGTGAGTAACTTCGCTTTTCTGGATACACAGGTAAAACATGCGTATGGAGAGGTGGACAGATAGATGGATGCACCCTCAACAACAGGCACTATCAGCTATTGCAAGACATGCCAAAAAAGCATGGCATCATAATAGAAGATTCCTAATGGCAAGGGAGTGTGGGGAAAGCCAGAGATCGAGCCTAGGTTTTATGGCACCAGGCTAGATGACTCTAATGGTTTCTCTGTTGTCCTGTTCTATGACAGTGGTAGGAACATAGTTGGGAAGTTGCAGTGTTACCAACAACCCACCGCTCACTGCCTCTAGGACAGAGGTGGGGAAAAGGACAAAACCAAGGATGCTGCAGGCTGTGCAGTAGCGGGGTTGGTATGGACAGCATGCAAAGCCCTAGAAACCAGGTGGATTCGTACCGGGAGACTGATGAGGCTGGGTTCTGTACAGCAAGACCAGTTGTTCAGGTGACAACCTCACTGATGATGGTAGTTTAGATTATTACAAAACTTGCATGTAAAAAGTGTGTGTAGGGTGGGGGCACGGGAAACTGATGGATAAAGTGTGATATCCTAAAGTGATCAAGCTCCTACAGATGGGATTTATCATGCACTCTGGAACGGCAGCTGGGCAACCTGACGGACTACTTACACTTTTTTGTGTGTGTTCTATACTGTGTGCTGGGGCAGCGTGTGTATGAGTGTAAGAAATTTGCATGCGCGCAGCCTGTGCTCTGTCTGTCCTGTAGCAGGGCAGTATGTGTGAGTGTCAGGGAATCTTGCAGTCCTACAGCTCATGCTGCATCTGTTCTGTGGTAGGACCGTGCGTGTGAGTGCAGAGTTTGCACTGCTGCTACCAGGCAGGGTGTGGATGTGTAGGAACCTTCCAGTGCCGCCGCCGTGCTGTATCTGTTTTCCTTATATCTGACCGATTGACTTCTGTTTTTAATCCAGTGTTTCAGCTGAAAATACACTTTTGTGCAGTAGTTTTAAAAAATAGCTACTGAAAAGTATAGTGACAGAAAATGAAATTGTCTAAAAAAAATGCTTTGGAAAACCAAGCACAAAAGCAAAATCTACTAATGATTTGTTTAAAGAGCTGCTTTTTCTAGATGTTTATAAATTGTTGGGTCATATTCAAAAGGATTTACACAGTTTGCAGACCTGCAGACCATGTAAATCCCACTCACTAGGATATTCAGCACCACTGACCCAGTTAGTGCTGCTAAATATAGTAACATAGTATATGACAGCAGATAAAGACCAATCTCCAGGAACAAGCATGAATGTAGTCTTCACATATGGGTATCGTTGGTACCAACAGAGCCTGCGCGGGAACGCTCCCCAGCGTCCAATAGGCAAGCTTTTGGGAGCATCCCACAGCGCCTGCGCCCTGCCTTTCCACCTTTCCAACTCTCCTTTGTCAGTTCTTTGTTTTCCGTGGAGCCGACAGGACATATCCCTATAGCTGCAGAAAAACTATTCTTCTTATTTTGTTTTTTTGTAGTCGCGTCTGCCTTCACTCGGCGCCTACAGGTACCGCCGGTTCTCTTTTCTTTAAAAAAATAAAAATAAAAATAAAACTAGCCTCGAAAAACTTTTCTTTAGGAGCCTTTTCCCTCTCAGGGTTAGGTGCCATTTTGGGCACTAGGCCCATTTTTCCTCAGACATGGAAAAACCAGTTAGTGGTTTTAAAAAATGTTCTAAATGTGGCAGTACCATATCCGTCACAGACACCCATGAATGGTGTCTTAAATGTTTAGGTCCTGACCATTCTCCATCGGAGTGTCTCTCCTACAGAAAGATGACCAAAAGGGGCCTGCAGAATAGAGCTGCAAAACTCGGTACCCTTTTTGCTGCTGACATGATGTCCGTTGCATTGACGTCTTCCAGGGCTTCATCTTCCTCCCATGGATCTCAGGTAACTAAACCTAAGTCTTTTAAGACTGGCCAGTCCTCAAAGGGTAGATCTCCTTCCAAGCATCGAGGAAAGTTCACCGGCAAAACAGTCCCGGCGGGAGGCCTCGGTCTCCAAAGCATTAACGGGAATCCAGAATGTTCCAGAGGCTTCAACCTCTGCAGAACTACTGGTGCCATGCTCTGGGGTCGTAGCTGCTTCAACCGGTACCGACACCCAGGCATCGGCAAGAGCGGTGGATCAGAGATTCCTCACTATCGAACGCAGTCTAGTGGCTCTCTTAGCAGCTTCGGTACCGCTAAGACCGCTACAGACGGTTCCACAGGTATCGATACTGACATCGGTGCTGGTACTGAGTGCACCTGCCTCGGCAGGTATGCTTCCGCCTGTGCCGAGCCTCGAGTCTATCTCAAGCATTAAAGGGGCCGGTACTGAGACACCCCGATACAGACTTCGAGCGGTACCGGTACCGAGCGTTGCATGAACACCGGTCACCAAGACACTTCGAATCTTCTGTTTCCAATGATTCTGATGACTCTGCCGGTACCAGAGCAAACCTTCCAGATGATCCATCTTCTTCTAGATAGATAGAAAGCAGAGGGTTGGGCTAAATGGTCAATTTTCCCAATGGAGAAAGGTGAATAGTGGTGTACCCCAGGGATCTGTGCTGGGTCCACTGCTTTTTGACATATTCATAAATGACCTGGAAAGTGGAATAACGAGTGAGTTTATCAAATTTGCAGATGAGACAAAACTATTTAAAGTTGTTAAAACCCAAGAGGATTGTGGAAAATTGCAAGAGGATCTTGATAAATTTAGAAGACTGGGCATCAAAATGGCAGATGAAATTTAATGTGGACAAGTGCAAAGTTATGCACCTAGGGAAGAACAACCCAAACTATGGTTACACAATGCAAGGTTCCACATTAAGAACCACCACCCAGGAAAAAGATTTAGGCGTCATTGTGGATAACATGTTAAAACCCTCGGCCCAGTGTGCAGTGGCAGCCAAGAGAGCAAATAGAATGCTAGGTATCATAAGGAAAGGAATGGAAAATAAAACAAAAGATATTATAATGCCTCTATATCGTTCCATGGTGAGACCGCACCTTGAATATTGTGTGCAGTTCTGGTCATCGTATCTTAAAAAGGATATAGAGTTATTAGAAAAGGTTCAGAGAAGAGCCACCAAAATGGTAAAGGGGATGGAAGGATACTCCTATGAAGAAAGGCTAAAAAGGTTAGGGCTCTTTAACCTGGAAAAGAGACGGCTGAGGGGAGATATGATAGAAGTCTATAAATTAATGAATGGAGTGGAACGGGTAAACGTAGATCGATTGTTTACGTTATCAGAATATAGAAAGACTAGGGGACATGCAATGAAGCTACAGGGTAAACTATTTAAGACTAATAAAAGAAAATATTTGTTCACTCAACGTGTAATCAAACTCTGGAATTTGTTACCGGAGGATGTAGTAAAGGCTGTTAGTGTAGCTGGGTTTAAAAAAGGTTTGGACAAGTTCCTGGAGGAAAGGTCCATAAACCATTATTAAGAAGGGACCCAGGATATCAATGCTTGACCCAGTACAAGCATTGCGGAACCTGTGTCTTTTGGGGAAACTGCTAGGTACGTATGACCTAGATTGGCCACTGTTGGAAACAGGATACTGCGCTTGATGGACCTTGGACCAGTATGGCATATCTTATGTTCTTATGTTCTCCTCAATGCAGAATGTCTCCTCCAGAAGACATGTCCTTCCAGGATTTCATATGTGTTGTAGCTCGAGGTCTTGCAATCACGGTGACTCCAGAGAAGCAACCCAGGGTAGAAGAATTGGAAATTCTTTAATACCCTAAAGCTCCTAAAGAGGCAGCTACCCTGCCCATTCATAGGATCTTACAGGATTTTATGCTCAGAATGTGGGAAACCCCTTTAGCGGTGTCTCTACACTCCCGACGACTCGATACTATGTACCGAGTTCCAAGCTGTCCTGGTTTTCAAAAGACTCAGTTACCACACCATTCAATGGTAGTGGAATCGGCAATGCGTAGGATTGAGTGTGATAATCCTCCGGGCCGGGAGTCGAGTACTCTCGATGCCTTTGGACGTCGATGCTTCCAATCCTCCATGTTGGCAGCCAGGATCAGCTCTTACATTCTCTATACGGGAATGTTCCTCAAGGAAGTTACAGGAGACGTAGAGCTTATGAGCCCTCTTCTTCCTGAGGAGAAAAGAGGGGATTTTCTTACTCTGGTCAAACATGTCCAGGATTTGTCTAAATTTGTGAACCATGCATCCTTCGATTGCTTTGAATGTATTAGCAGAACTTCTGCTATTTCAATCGGTGCACGTCGTATTGCCTGTCTCCAGGCATTGGACTTAGAACAATGGGTACAAGAGAAACTGGGAAATATTCCTTGCACAGGAGAAAATCTCTTTGGCAAGGATTGGCAGGACAAGGCAAATCAGCTTGAATCTGAAAATACTACCTTGAATAGACTAAGTCTACAGCCAACCCAGCAAAGAAAAAGTCAGCCAAAAAAACCTTTTTCAGTAAGAAAAAGAAGTTTTCCCATCCTATACCCATCATACTTACTGTCCAGTTCATGTTCCCCAAAAGGGGCAACAGAACAGACAGCAGAGGAAGCCACAAGTTCCAAGAACTCAATCGGCTCCACAAGTTCAGCCTCCTCAGGGACTTTGACTCCTTCCTAGAGAACTTAGTCTTTCTACCCCTGAAAGATCCAGAACCCATCACCATTCCAGGAAAGTTATTCCATTTTGCCAACAGATGGCACCAAATAACATCAGAAAGCTAGACTTTGTCCATTGTATGAGAGGGGTGCAGACTCCACTTCCACAGCCTGCCCCCTCCTACAATCATAAAGCAGTTCAATCCTCAGGTCCCTGTCACCACTTTCTTGGGTCAGGAGGTCACATCACTTCTTGCTGAAGGAGCAATAGAAGAAGTACCCATACCCCAACAGGGTGCGGAGTGTTACTCCCCCTATTTTCTCATGCCCAAGAAAACAGGGGGGACAGGCCTATTCTGGACCTCAGAGAATTAAACAAATATCTGTTCCGAGAAAAATTAAAAATGATTTCCCTCGGAACACTCTTGCCATACCTTCAGAGTCAGGATTGGCTATGTTCTCTAGATCTAAAGGATGCATATACTCATATTCTCATCCATACAGATCATTGATTCCTTTTCCAGGAAAAACACTTCCAATACAGGGTTATTCCCTTTGGGCTGGCTTCTGCCCCAAGAGTCTTTACAAAGTGCATGACAGTAATAGCAGCATTCCTGAGAGCTCTGGGAATATTCGCCTTCCCCTACTTAGACGACTGGCTCATTCGGGCACCAACAGCTCCAGAAGCCAGCTTCGCTCTTTCTCGCACGATGCGAATTCTTCGCTACTTGGGACTGGTCATAAACCTCCCAAAATCTCAGCTCACCCCTTCTCAGTCCCTGGAGTTCATAGGGGCTCGTCTAGATACCAGACAGTCAAGGGCTTTCCTACCACAGCCCTGCTGTCTTCGTATACTGCAGCTGGCATCCCAAGCAGCTATGAAAGTCTTCCTGACTGCTCAGGAAATGCTTCAGTTTCTGGGACATATGGCATCCACTGTCCATGTAGTTCCCTATGCTCGCCTTCACATGCGAGCAGCCCAGTGGACCCTCTCCTCTCAGTGGACACAGGCCTCAGGTCGCCTGTCAGACAAAGTCAGAAACTCCACATGTCTCATTTCGTCCCTTCAATGGTGGCAGTCTCTGGAAAACCTTCTAGTAGGCTCTCCTTTTCAGCAGCCTCTTTTCCAGGCCACTCTAACAGCGGATGCGTCCAAGTTGGGTTGGGGAGCTCACTTGAACGATCTCTCTACTCAGGGTCTCTGGACCCCACAGGAGGCTTGTCTTCACATAAACTTCCCAGAACTCAGAGCCATCTACCATGCTCTTCGAGTATTCCAGGCCCAGCTCAGCTACAAGACAGTCCTGGTTCAAACCAACAATCAAGTAGCCACGTTCTATGTGAACAAGGAGGGCGGAACAGGCTCTCTGTCGTTATGCAATGAAGCTTTGCAACTGTGGGCCCTCGCCAGCGAGCTTCAAATCCACCTCCTAGTGGTATATCTTCCGGGCATTCAGAACCTTTGGACAGACAAACTCAGTCGAATACTGCTGCCACACGAATGGTCTCTTCACTCAGACCAGATTGCTCGAGTGTTTCGAATAGACCTCTTTGCAAGTCCACAGAATGCCAAACTTCCCCGGTTCTGTTCCAGAATTCCGGCTCAAAACTGTCAGACAAGAGATGCTTTCCTCCTCCACTGGGGGCAGGACTTTCTCTATGCCTTCCCACCCATTCCCCTCATTCCCAAAACACTATTCAAGCTTCAGAGAGACAGAGGACATGGTATCCTCTGCTTCTACATCTCTCTCAAGCCATGCTACATCTCTCTCAAGCCACACCACTGGAGTTGGGATATGCTCCAGATCTTCTTTCCCAGGAGAACGGGACGCTATTGCACCCGAATCCCCAGTCCCTACATCTCAGGGCCTGGTTGCTGAAAGCCTAGAGCTTCCAGATATCAACCTTTCTCAACAGGTAAAGGATATCCTGGTGGCCTCTAGAAAACCCTCCACAAAGCGATCATACACCTTCAAGTGGAGAAGGTTCTCTGTATGGTGTTCTCAAAGGGGGCTTCACCCCCTTTTGGTGCCTCTGGAATCGCTACTGGAATATCTCCTCCATTTATCAAATTCTGGTCTTAAAACCAATTCAGTAAGGGTCCATCTTAGTACCATTGCAGCTTTTTGCAAGCCTTTGGATGGACAACTTATTTCCTCTCATCCACTTGTAGCAAGATTTATGAGAGGTCTACTCTTAACAAAACCTCCCATTAAGCCGCCACCGGTGGCATGGGATCTCAATGTTGTTCTTGGGCAGCTTATCAAACTGCCCTTTGAGCCCTTAGCCACTACGGACCTGAAGTTTCTTTCCTGGAAAGTCATCTTCGTAGTTGCTCTCACTTCTGCAAGACAAATCAGTGAGTTGCAGGCCTTAGTGGCTGATCCTCCTTATACAAGATTTCACCATAAGGTATTTCTTAGGACTCATCCTCACTTCATGCCAAAGGTGGTTTCGCCTTTTCATTTAAACCAATCGGTTTACCTTCCTGTATTCTTTCCTAGGCCTCATGCCTCTAGTGCAGAAAGGAACTTTCATACCTTGAATTGTAAAAGAGCCTTAGCTTTTTACCTTCAAAGAACTAAGCAACACAGAAAATCTTCTCAGCTTTTCGTTGCTTTTGATTCTAGTCATTTGGGACATCCAGTTTCCAAAAGAACTCTCTCTAAATGGATTGCGAATTGCATATCCTTTGCATACAAGAGTAAGGGACTTTCTCTCGAAGGCCACGTCACAGCTCACAGTGTGAGAGCAATGGCAACCTCCATGGCTAATCTTCGTTCTGTGTTCATTGATGACATCTGTAGAGCAGCCACATGGGCTTCAGTACACACCTTTACAGCCCATTATTGTTTAGACAAGGACTCCCATTGGGATGCCTCGTTTGGACAGGCTGTTCTACAGCATCTCTTTCAGACTTAGTACAACTCCTACCCTCCGTCCCGGGGTTTTCGATGCCAGAGATCCATGGGAGGAAGAATGGCCCATCTCACCAGAGATTCGCAGCTTGCTAGGGTCATCCTCCTGGCATCTCTCAGCTGGGAAGTCCCCCATGTGTGAAGACTACATTCCTTCTTGTTCTTGGAGATAGCGTAGTTACTCACCTGTAACAGGTGATCTCCGGGAACAGCAGGAATTTAGCCTTCACAAACCCCCCCCCCCCACCTCTTCTAGGAGTTATTCTCTCTCCCTCTCTCTCCTTTTGTCTCAGCTATAAACTCAACTGACGAAGGAGAGTTGGAAAGGTGGGAAGGCAGCGCCCAGGCGCTGTGGGATGCTCCCAAAAGCTTTCCTATTGGATGCTGGGGAGCGTTCCCACGCAGGCTCCATCGGTACCGGCGATACCCATATGTGAAGACTTAATTCCTGCTGTTCCCAGAGATCACCTGTTACAGGTGAGTAACTACGCTGTATGCTCCATCTAGTCTGCCCATCAAGGCGGCAAGAGTAGATGCAACTGCCACTCCGTACAGGTCACCCCTCCCCATGCCTTTGTTTAGCGGTGTACCCACCGCTCTGTGTAGGTCACCTCTATTTGTTCAGATATTAAAGGTAGTATGTTTGTTTTGATTTTTATCCTGTTGCTATAAAGGGATCCACTGTGTCTGTCCCATGCCATTTTGAATTCTGTCACTGTGTTTGCCCCCACCACTTCCATTGGGAGGGCATTCCAAGCATCCATCACCTTTTCAGTGAAGAGGTTTTTCCTAACATTGCCTTTCAGTTTACCCCCTTGCAGCTTCATGTTATGCCCTCTAGTTTTACAGCTTCTTTGTCTTTGGAAGAGGTTTGTTTGTTCTTTAATACTCTTTAAGTATTTAAAAGTCTGAATCATATCTTCCAGCCTTTTTATATCTTTTGCGAGATATATGGTCTCCAAAACTGAACACAATATTCCAAGTGAGACCTCACCAGCGACTTGTACAGTGGCATTAGTACCTCTTCCTTTCTGCTGTTAATTCCTCTCTGTATGCAACCCAGCATCCTTCTGGCTTTTGCCACCGCCTTGTCGCACTGTTTCACCACCTTGAGATCGTCAGAAACAATCACTCCAAGGTCCTTCTCCTGGTCCGTGCACACCAAACTCTCGCCCCCTTTTGCAAACAATTCCCTTAGATTTATCCCTTCCTAGGCCATCTGAATGTCTTGATGCTAATCTGCTAGCATCGGAGGAATGCTATGGACAAACAGTAGTTTTATTTTTTATTTATTTAACTAGGCTTATATACCGCTTTTCTATCAGTCAAAGCGGTGTACATTCAGGTACTGTATATATGTTTTCCCCTTGTCTCCTAAGGGCTCACAATCTACGTTTTTGTACCTTCGGCAATGGAGGGTTAAGTGGCTTGCCGAAGGCCACAAAGAGCACCGATGGGACTAGAAACCCCAGTTCTTCAAGCCCAAGGTTGCTGTCCTCTAGCAGGATATGAACCCCTGGTCCTCTGGCCAAAGATAACCCTAATCACTAGGCCACGCCTCCCTCTAGTTAGCATCAGCAGCAATATTGAGCTACTAACCATCTAACTGAAACACCTAAAGTTAGCCTAGAGGAAAGGCTACCCTAACATTATGCGTTTTAGCTATCTGACCAGTAGCTAAATATTACTGTTTACCTGATAACTAAAATATTATCTGGGCAAACCAGCTATTCGGCCCCAGCATTGAATATCGGTGAATATGCACCCTTCCCTTTAAATTTAGGTGGCTTTCTAGCAAATTAGGAGTTTTTGGAGAATATGAAAAATCTGTGATCACCAGTGTTTTCATGACACAGATACTATTGTTGGGTATTTCTGCCAATTGAATCAAATGCATACAGTTATACCTGTCAGAAATTCTAAAATCACAAGAAGAAAATTAAAAAGTCTTATTTTAATTTACACAGATTTTAAAATGCAGGTAACAAAATAGTGCAGAATATATACCAGCTGTAACTCATCTCAGCCAATATACACGCATTCCTAAGGCTAAAACTACACGGAAAGTGATAGAAAAATACCCAAACCAGCTTTTATTTTCAATGTAAGAAAATAAACTAACAATTGGTTTAAAAAAGAACTGAAAAAAAAACAGAGCCTGAAAGATTTTAATGAATAAATCACTAGAAATCCCGAGCCCCGAAGGAGCGTATCTTTCCTTTGTTCGTTGTTGTTTGATGGATTTTATTACACAGACTAGATCATGTTAGACAGATGAGCTGTTAACACACAGGACTGCTTTTCTTCCTGTCCTGAGCAATGGGTTTTCTTTTCTGATGACTTTGTAACCGAGACAGTTTCCCATTGGTGCTTAAAAGCTGGCCCATTTTTGCACCCGTTTGTAAAAAGCACATTAGGGAGGGTCAGCCTTTGAAGTGTCTCCCATTTTTTTTGCCCAGGGGAGCTTTATGTGGGGCAGCAGTGTTTCCGGCTTAGGTTTTTGGTTGCTGCCTGGTACTCATCAGTTAAGGAGGAATGTATCCATGAACAGTGTGTGTTGAGGCCTTTTTAGGGCTATTCCAGTTTTTACAACACGTACTTCTGCTCCAGTTTCTCCTTTTGTCATCTGACCTGACCCTGCGCAGTCTACTCACCCACCAGTGAGAAGTGCCCTATCCCTTATCCTTGGCTGTTTATTTTCTGCTCTTACAGCTCCTCTAGACTTTTATCATAGTTGGTATATATTACAATAATATTGTTGCAGGTCGGCATGAAGTTTGATGGTAAAAGGCAGCTCGCTTAAGGGCTTGCTAAGCACTGCAGGGCTAAATCCGCCAAATAGAATTTGCAGTCAGGGTTACTGATGAGCTCTGTAACATGAGGAGTGGGCTAAGTCAATTCTGGTTTTACATGTCCCCCACACCATTTGTATTTCGAGATTTGTGGTTCTTGCTTTTCTTACAGACTTTGGAACTGTAAATTCAGAAGTGTGGGTTGGGTTGGGTATAGATGTCAGAACAGGGGAGGAGCACCGGCCTCACCTCCACCAGGGGATTTAAAGGTGCTGGCAAGGTAGGAGAAGGAGAATGGGAATGGGTCTGGAGACTAAAGCTGGGGATAGGAAAAGATGGCTGATGTTAAGGGTTGGGGATAGGAGAAGGGTTCTGATGCTGGGGCTGACATGGGGGCTGGGGCTGGGAGAAAGGGTTTAGAAGCTGATATAAGTCTGGGAATGGCAGAAGGGGGCTCATGCTGGTAATGGGGGGGGGGGGGGTCTGAGAGAGGGGCCAAGTGCTAGAGCTGGGAGAAGGGGACTCTGAGCTAACATGGAAGCTGGAGATGGGGGGAAAGAACAGATGCTAAGGGATAAGAGGTGGGAGAAAGCCTGGGAGAAGAGGGCTTGGGGGCAGGGGACTGCACAGAGGCTTGGAGCTGACGGGGCAGGTGGAAGAAGGCGGCTTGGCTTGGACATGGATCTGATTCTGGGGCTGGGGGAGGAGGCATGGGGTAGGGATGGCAACGAGGAAATGCAGAGGAGAGAGAGCACAGATACAAGGGGGCGAAGAAGCAAGGACATATGCAGGAGAAGGTGAAGATGGAGGAGCAGAGGGATGGCTGCAAAGGTAGTGTAAGTGAAAATTGCAGGAGGTAGCTGGACAGATGCGGGGGGAGGAGGGAGAAGGAAGTATGGGAGACGGGGTAGAGGAAGGGCTGCTGGGGAAAAGGGAAAGAAGCAGAAGGCTTTGAAGAGGGGGCCAAAAAGGATGGAGACAGGCCTTTAAAGGAGGTATGAGAGGGTGGAAATAGGGTAGATAAAAGGGGCAAATGGGAACCTAGATAGGGATGAGATATAAGAAAGGGACACACCATAGAGAGGGATAAATGACAGGGAAGAACCTGGGGTTGGTGAGGGGGTAGACGCAGAGATAAATGAGGCTGGGGAGGCAATGAGCACAGAGGATGAAATTGGGATCTAGAAAGTGGATGAAAGACAAGGAATAGGAGGCAGGGGGAGGAATAAGAGACAAAAGTGGGAATAGGAGGGCTAGAGAAGTAAGCAAAGGAAAGCTGATAAGTAGGTGAAAAGTGGAAAGCAGGAGTCTGAGGTATGGAGGAAGGGGGTGAAGTATGAATGAAATCTACAGGTAGATAAAACAAGAATTAATATCAGAGAAAGATATAAGGGAGGAAGGGAATAAGATAGGGACAGTAAAGAAACAGAAAATGGAAATGAGATCCTGGATCAGGACTTAGGAGAAAAATCAACAAAGGAAGTGACAAAAATAAAATTCAGTTTTTAGAGACTGAAATATGTAAGCTTTGAAAATAATGGATTTCTTGTATTTTGTTCTATACAGGAGGAAATGCATTCTATTTCTCTTTCTCCAGTGTTCTCTGCTCACAGTCTGGTGTCTGTTTATCTGCATATTTGTTTCTAAACTATAGTTGTATTTATTTTTTACTAGACATTCTCTGTGTTTTCCTCTTGTAACTGCAGTGAGGTATTCTTTTGACATGTAGGCTACCTGTAGGAATCTGCAGCAGTCCAGCTTGTTCTCATTTCCCAACTGGAGGTGTACTGGTGTTCTGGAATATTTCTAGGGCTGACTTTCTTCATAGGTACAGTTTGAATTCTTGCACTTTGTTCTGGTATGGTATGGTAAGCTTCTGAATGCCTGTTTGCAAGATTTTTGGTTTCTCCCCAGTGTCTGGCAGTGGAGGGAGTTTAGGTTACTGTCACTGATACGACACCAGACTTTGAATAGAATTGTTTTCTGCATTGATTTATAAAGTGAAACATTCTACTTCTGTTCTGTACTAATTGTTGGAGTTTTATTAGTTGGTCTGGGACTGTTCTATATGAATGATTAATTATTTTCTATGGGCCTAATATTCAAACACCACAACTGTCAGCCATGGTGAATAAATATCAGTGGCATATTCGGCAGCAGTATACTGATGGGAGCTGCCACTGAATGTCCGGGCTGAACGGTGCAATCTGGATAAGTGCAATACTTTTCTGAACAGCACAGTATTCAGCTGGCACATCTGGATTGCAACTTAGGATAGCTTATCATGTGGCCTAAGTTGCCCAGATAAGTGCCGATTGAAAATCTTGCTAACTGGATAAAGTTAGCCCTTATTCAGATTGCGCCAATACTGCCTTTGCTCCTCCCATGGACCATCCCTGTTGATGGTGACATGGCGTTGGATTTGGCTCCAGCACTGGGCAGCGGACACATCTATCAAAGCCTGGTTGACCCAACTGGCCTTTAAAGGGAAGCTTCTTTTTGGGACTGATTTGGAGAAGCTGGTGAAGGACCTAGGCAAGACAAAATATTCCTGCCTTCTGGAAGACAGGTCTTAAGGGTCTGTGAAGCGGGCAGGAGCCTTTTTTCTGTTGGCCTCTGCCCACTCTTCGCGAATGCGCTGGTCAGACTCTTGGGGCTCTCAGCACTCCCACCGCTGTCGACCTGGAAAGCCTTTCTTCTCCTCTGCTTCCAGATTTTGGCTTGTTCTCAGTCCTTGCAAGGAGCTCGTAGGCCCAGGGACTCTGTCCCCTCCAGAGGAGGTCCCTCCCAGGCTGCATAATGAAGGTTTGGGGGCTCATTTCCTGGTTCTTCCAGTTGGAGGCAAGGTGCTCTTTTTCTTTCAGAAATGGGCCCATTTCGCCAAGGATCGCTTGGGTGCTTGACACAATTCAGTACGGCTATGTCCTGGAATGCAAAGAAGCCCCCCTGCCGATCCACAAACAAAAGGGCAGCTGTGCAGATCACCGTAGACAAATTGCTACTCCTGAAAGCTGTGGTGCCCGTTTCCCTGGTTGATTGGGGCAAGGGCAGATATTCCATCTCTTTCATGGTCCTGAAAAAGGATGGATCATTCCGGCCCATTCTGGACCTCAAGAGTACCAGTGAGCACTTGCATGTCCTGTGCTTCTAGATGGAACTTCGCTATCCATGATTCAAGCAGTGCGCCAAGGGGATTTTATTACATCTCTGGATTTGGCTGAAGTGTATTTTCATATTCTGATCCAGGAGGATCAGCAAAAATATCTGCATTTTGCCATGCTTGGCTCTCCCTTTCAGTTTTCCACTCTCCCGTTCAGACACTCCACTGCCCGAGGATGTTCTCCAAGGTCATGGTGGTGCTGGCTGTGGTGCTATGGCACCAAGGGATTTTTGTGCACCCATATCTAGACATCTGGCTCATCCGAGCTCGTGCTCTATCAGAGCCGTCTCAGGTCGTAACCCTAGTGGTGTCCTTTTTGGAAAGCCTCGGCTGGATGATCAATTGGGAGAAGAGCTGGTTGATGCTTTCCCAGTCCCTGGAGTACCTGGGAGCACATTTTGATATTTGAGTGGGCAGAGTCTTCCTGCCAGAGGAGAAAGTCAGAAGATTGATGGATTGCATGGTGCTGTTCTGTTCGCAACAGGCCCCCAGAGTTTGGGATTATCTTCAGCTCTTTGGATTGATGGCGGCGACAATCAGGATGGTGCCAGAAGCGCTTGCACATATGTGGCCATCCCAATGGTCCGAGCTGACTCAGTGGTCGCCGAGTTCTCAGAGGTTTGAGCTCACTCACATTCCTGCTGATGGTGAAGGTCAGCCTATGGCTGTGGCAGCAACCCAGTCATCTTAAGAAGGGCATGCCGCTGGATGATTTCTCATGGATCCTTCTGGCGATGGATGCCAGGCTTTTGGTTTTGGGAGCCCATTGCCAAGACTGAGCAGCCCAGGGCTGTTGGAACTGCAGAGAGATGGTGTGGGCCATCATCCACCTTAAGGCGAGGGCCATCAGGTTGGCTCTTCTGCATATCCGACCACTGGTCAAGTACCGGGCAGTTTGGATGTTTTCGGACAATGCCATAGTGGAGGTCTATGTTAATCGGCAAGGCGGCACAAGGAGTGCCAGGGTAGCCCAGGAGATGGCTCTCTCATTTGCCTGGATGGAGAAGCTTCCTAATTCTGAGTGGACTATATGGAAGTGGACTATCTCAGCCAGAACTCTCTGGATCCAGGAAAGTGGGAGTTGAGCAAGAGTCGTTTCAGTTGCTTCTTTGCTGCTGGGGTTGCCCCGAGATTGGATCTGAGGGTGACCCGCTCCAGTGCCAAGTGTGCCGCTTCTTCAGTCGCCACATGGAGATGGTGTCCGAGGGTTTTGATGTCCTGGTTCAGCCTTGGCCAAGTCAGCGCCTGTGTTTCCTCCGTGGCCCCTGATGGGGTGTTTGATTCAGTGTATAGAACGCCACCTGAGAAGGATTGTTCTGGTGGCGCTGGATTGGCCAAGGAAAGGATGGTTCAGAGATCTGATGCAGCTCCTGCAAGCGTCACCTCTTCGTTTGCCTCCACCTCAGGGCATATTATGTCAGGGGCCAATCGTTCTGGACGACTCAGCTCCCTTCTTGCTTACAGCTTGGCTTTTGAAAGGAGATGGCTAGCGTGTAACACTATTCTCCTGCAATGATTGTCACTCTGCTCAGAGCCCGGAGGTGGTCTATCAACTTGGCATGCATGCGGGTTTAGTGACTCTTTGAGCGATGGTGCGGTGCACGGTAGCTTGCTCCTGAGGCGGCCAAGGTGTCATCTCTGTTGGCCTTTCTGCAGGAAGGTCTGGAGAAGGGACTTCCTCTTAGCTCCCTGAAAGTTCAGGTGGCAGGTTTGGCCTGTTTCAGAAATTCTGCGGCTGGTAAGTCGCTAGCCTTGCACCCAAATGTTGCGTGCTTTCTTCAGGGGATCGGCCTCCCCTCCAGTCAGTGGTCCCTTCCTGGGATCTGTGTCAGGTGCTCAAGGCCTTGATGTTGGAGCCCTTTGAGCCATTGCAGCACGCTACTCTGAAGGAATTGATGCTCAAGACTGTTATCTTGGTCTTGATTTGTTTCGCAAGGCAGATTACCAAGCTGCAGACTCTGTTTTGCTGAGATCCTTATCTGTATTTTTCAGTGGATTCTGTTTTCTTTTGGCCTATGCCTTCCTTCTTACCTAAGGTGATTTCTCCCATTCATTGGAGCCAGGTGGTTTACCTGCCCTTGTTCTCTACGGAGCAGTATCGGGGGAAGGATAAGGATCTTCAGGGCAGTTTCTCCAAATGGGTTAGTTTTGTGCATCCCCAAATAATAAAAGCTCTTAAATTACAATATTCCACATTACAAGCACATTCACCATTGGCTCATAAGCAATGTGACCTCAGGAAAGCTCGATATCTCACACAAAGTGAAAATCTCACTTAAAGAGCAGCTGACGCTTACATCATTGGTCACCAATGATGAATTTGTGGATGAATTTGTGATGGGCTTTGGTGACCAATGATGTAAGCGTCAGCTGCTCTTTAAGTGAGATTTTCACTTTGTGTGAGATATCGAGCTTTCCTGAGGTCACATTGCTTATGAGCCAATGGAGAATGTGCTTGTAATGTGGAATATTGTAATTTAAGAGCTTTTATTATTTGGGTTTACTACTTAGCTCTTGCACAGTTTTTTTTTAGTTTTGTGCATACCATGATAGTCACGAAGCCCACTTCAAAGCTAGGGTATGTGAAGTATGATCTTAGTCTCAAGTTTCTGCAAATGCTCAGTGTAGTAATTGCATCATGCCAAAGAGAACTTCCTTCTGGAGTTCATAAGATGTGCCATGTATGGGTAGTTTGTCAAGATGTGCTTGGAAATTCTTCTTTTTCAAGGCTGTGGCTCCCAATATGATGGGAAATATTCTTTAATCTTTCTGCCACATTTTCTTGGTGTCTGACTGCATTTCTTGGTACTTCAGGATCTTGTGCTTCTCCAAGAGATTCACAGGATAATCACTTGGAACAGACACCTCTATTCAAAACCCCGCTGCGCGGTTAATTCTTTACCAGCTATGTTACGGTCATATTACTCCTCTTCTAAAGTCCCTTCACTGGTTCCCTGTCCATTACCGAATTCAGTACAAACTACTTACCTTGACGCATAAATGCATTCACTCTGCTGCTCCTCCTTACCTCTCCTCTCTCTCTATACCCCTCCGTTCCTCTATGCCGCTCTCTTCTTCCGTTAACTCCAGGCTTTGCTCTTCTAACCTTACTGCTCCATTTGCCTGGAACAATCTACCCCGTCCATGTGTCAAATCTCTTCCTTCAAGTCCAAGCTCAAGACCGCCTTTGATTCTTAATCCCCTCCGTATTGCACTTATTCCTATCGTATTATTTTGTCCTGTATGTTTTCTAGATTTTAAGCTCTTTGAACAGGGACTGTCTTCTTTTGTGTCTGTACAGCGCTGCGTACGCTTGGTAGCGCTTTATAAATGCTTAATAATAATAATAATAATAATAATAAATATTATCAATGCTGTTTTGATGTTTTTCTCCTTTACCACTATGTCAGGTTTCGTCACATCCAGTTTCTTATCCATCAGAATGGGAATGTCCCAGGTGATCATAACCTCTTTCTCTGTAATCCTCTTAGGGTCATGATCCCAGTGCTTTTCAGGCACAGTGGTGGTGTAGTGTTTACAGAGTTTCCAAAGTATGAGGCATGCTGCTTTGTGCCTTTCTGAATAGAAATTTTCTGCCATCAGACCTTCACAAACAGCTTCACCTTTATTTTATAAGTGGGATCTGTGTGTGTGTGTGTTGCTTTTTGTCAGCTCAGTTTAATCTTACTGGGTGACAGTTGTGGGCACACATAGGACATGGAAGGGCTCCTTGCTGAAGGTTTGCCAGTGTCAGAGTGTGCGGGGTAGTTGAGGTTTCGTAGCCTCGTCCTGTGCCCTGGAGGGGAGGAGACTGGTTATAATTAGCTGGACACCTGTAAAACAGATTAGGGGTCATGTTCCTATGCTTCTGCCTTTGCCCTAGAAACATGTTGCATGAGGGACACACACTGTCCACGCTATTCTCTTAGGTTGTGGCTGACTCTTCTCCCCCTTCTTGCTACAACAGTGGCACCTGCACCTGTCTCCCCCAGTACAACGTCTTCACTGTTGTCAGCTCTGAGAAATAATGAAAATTTAATTTTTCTTTGCTTATTAAAGGGTTACGTGCAGATTTTTTAAATCAAGCCCTTGGGATGCGGCTTGGCTAGCACAAGCGGTAGACCCACTGTGTGATCAACCTGTTCCCCTGACTTGTGAAGCTTAAAGGCAGGGGTTGGTCCTTCCATGCAGACTATATTGTCACTACCCAGCTGGCAGTGCCAGAACGAGGGGCATGGTAGGGTTTGTGGTGGTAGCTAGTGGTGTGCTGTAAAAATGTATGAGCTACACTGAAGGGTAAATCTGAGATTATGTCATACCCAGCATCCCCTGGCTAGGCCCAATGGCAGACACTATCCTAAAAAAGACATCAATATGTAATGTTGAATAAAGGGGAGTTTGTCTGGCTGTCAGGATCAATTGCTGCTCTTTGCTGCCCCTCAGAAGCTGCTGCTCCTCGAGGCAACTGCCTAGTCTTGCCTAATGGTTGGGCTGGCCCTGTTCATGCTCCCGAAGAAGTTACAATGGGTCATTTTTAGCTCATGTGTTCACAGTGCCTTTTTGAGTTTTATGGCCTTCATGCCATGTCTGTTGACTGAGAAAGTGACTGTACAGGCTGGGCTTGGATGACTCTGAGATCTCTCACAAATGGGCATTGAGACCTGTTTAGGCTCACTCTGCTTCCTGCAACCTCTGTAAGGCAGGCTGAGATGCCAGCATACCCCCTCTCCACCCTGTGACATTTCTTCTTCAAAGCAGTGTGTAAGGTTTTGTGGCAGTGTCTGCACCCTGGTGCACTGTTAGCATAAGGTCTCTGATCCTGGCATGTCCCCTCTGCAAACATGATGGAAAGGCTGCTTTAGCTAACTTCCACCATATCTGGCTACGAGTGAGAGATACGTCTTCTGGGGACAGACTCTTCTGTCAGAGCACCTCGCACAAAACACAGTATGAATGGGGAGGGGGCCTCTGCTTACACCCACAGCAGATATAGAGAAACCGGCTCTTGCCATTGGAAGCCTGCAGGCCACATCCCCTATTTGTTATTCTCCCTCTCCCCTTTAAGTCTTCCCAGTGACAGTGCTACAGAATTAGTAGATAAATTTCATTAATTAAAAAGAATAGTTTATCCCTTGGAAGGGACTGATATATTCCAACCTCTCAGTCCTTCGTCTTCCTGCTTCTCTCTGGCCTTCACTCTCCTTTCCCTCTTCTCTCCCGTCCTTCTACCTCTCTTGTCCCTTTCCTCTCCCCTTCCCTTGACCCTCTTTGCTCTTCCCCTGTTCAGATGCTCTTAAGTGTTTTAGGATCTTGGAGTGAACATAGAACTTACTATAGGGCATTAAACTCTTGCCTTGGGGGGGGGGGGGCGAACTCTCGGGGTGGGAAGAGCCCATCCTTTGAAGTTTTGGGGAGGGAGAGGAACATCAGAACTTTGAAGCCCCTTTAAACCCTCAGGAGATGGGCGATTAATACTTTGGGTATGCCCCCATTTCATATGGGATGGTGGCAGGCTGAACGTTTTAGAGGTAGTTAATTTTCCAGGACATAGGATTGATCATAATGTTTATTATGCGTTGCACTAAGTCCCCTTTAATTTTAACAAGCTGCTTTGGATGCAGTATAGCGTGTTAAGTTTTGCTGTGTATTTTGTCACTTTTTTTCTTAGCATTTTTTGTAACACTTGCACAGATGACAGTGATTGCTTGCGGTAATGTGTTTTTTACATGCATTAAGCACCAACAGGCTTATGCAGAAACTGTGCGCTGGAGTCCAGTGCTTAAAGCTCTAGCGCAGGGTTTCATAACGCAATTTTAACGCCGACTCTGTACTGGAATGCAACATTCAAATTACCCAGTGCGCAAAAAGTCAACGTTAAACTGGGAGAGTAAGCCAAACACATGTGCACAGAAGTCAGCGCAGGTTTGGCATGCTGTCCTGGAGAAACAGAGTCATCTGACACTTCACATCAGATGACCTAGGCATCAGGGAAAGCCCCCAGTACCATCAGAATACTGTCAGGGGGTCAGTGCCCCCCCCCCCCCGACATCCTGTCAGAAACCAAATCCCCATCAGCCCCAATCCCCGCCTGCCCACCCGATAAAAAAAATAAATATCCCTGATCCCCCCCCCCCACACCATTTTTTAAGATGTCGGTGCGGGGCGAGAGCACAAGGGGAATGCTCCCGCTCCAGATTAAAGGTACTGGAAGAGGGGTGGGGGTTCGGGGCTAACAGGCCTTTTTGTTATTGGGTGGGTAGGATCAGGGCCGCTGGGCCACCAGGGATTTTTTTTATTGGGTGGGAAGTGAGTGGAGCTGCAGGGATTTGGTTTCTGTCGGAGAATTGGTGTCGGGGGCTGCTGCCTCCCCCCCCCCTCGACAGTATTCTGATGGCATCAGGGGCTTTCCTCAATGCCTAGATCATCCAAGGTGAAATGTCAAACTTCACCTCAGATGATACTTTTGCTCCCAGCTGGATCTTTATGCCTGCCCGAAGCTAGTGTGAAGATCCAGTGTTAAGAAACAGTGTAAAAAACTGCGCTGCAGTTTAGTGCGGTTGTTTTTTGGCTTTTTCTGGTACTAGCTTACTTTCTGCATCAGAGTGCAAGTCTAGCGTGGGAAAAGCGCCAGATAATGCTGTGTTAAGCTTTTCTGCATCGTCTCGCAAGTTTGGTGTTTATCGCTTATTTAGATAAATAAAGTGGCTGCTAAGAGTGCTCTCAAAATTGATGCAAGTCCAGAAAAAAGAGGTGAATGGAAATTTTCTTGAAAAATCATATTGTCTGTACGCATCACATGGGAGAATTCCCCCATATTTCAAGCTGCCAAGTTCCTTTGTCTAGGGAGCACCTCTGTTTTCCTTTTTCCTTCCTGGTCGGTAGGGAAAATGTTCCTTCCTATCATGTGTGATGGATTCTTAAAGGAACAGAACAAAAGCCATGATTCAGCCTTCTCCTTAGGGTGGGTCAGCCCTATGATTAATGCTTTATATTCTTGGCTAGAGAAGACACTCAAGGATAAATTGGTTGTCCACTGATGCTCCAACCAAGAGTCAGCGATGGAATAAACTGGATTTGATAAACAGTTGCTCATCTCTTAGCTTAATTTCTTTTTCACCATCTCCAGTCCTGGAAATCCACAAACATGCCTGTTTTTCATGCCAGTGACTCTGCATGGGATAGATTTGCATATTGGAGAAACATGGATGCATATTCATTGTGGGTATTCTGAAAACATGACTGAGATCAGTAGGATAGATTTGGGCAATTCCAAATTTCTGTCCCTCTAATTTTTATAATTCTGGATTAAGCCTCACAGCAGCATCCTAATATAAATTGTTTACAAATGAGCATCACTTGGCCCCATCTCCCAAGTTTTCCTGATTGCCCCTGGCCTCCTATACCAACACATACCTTACTCCATCCAAATAAGTTTGATTCCAAGCGGAACAGAGCATAGGAATTTTATTCTGTTGATTTTGAAAAATCACATTCTCTAAAACGTTATATGGATCTGTCAGAAACATCGGGGTGGGGGGGAGATTTCGTTTTGTTGTAATTTGGGACCGTTGAAACCTTGACTTCTTTCTTGGCTGCTCTATGGACTTCTGCCGTGGATGGAGGAGTTGCAGGCGATCAATGAGCTCAGTGGGCAAGGCGGGTTAGAAGGCTGCAGGGTGCCATGCATCTGTAAAAGGGCTGTCAATTAGGGAAGAATTAACTTCCAATTAAAAATGTTTTCTCCTTCCAAGGATGTACTGTAGATTGTGTTAATTTTATGCTGCACACCCTTGGGGGTGGGGGAGATATTTTGGATATATGGCTGTTAGGTTTGTGTGCTTCTGAGAGGGATTGCTTGGAAAAAGGAAAAAGGCAATTTTCATCCTAGGAACCAAAGGCTGAGTTTAACAAGTGTGTGCATGTGTGGGAATGATGAGTCTACCCTTTACATCAACTATCCAATCCTCTTCTTATTATGACAGTGCCCAAAGCTTTAGATATAGGTAATATTGAGGACTGGGTGGTCGATGTAAGACTCGCCTTCCCATGCGTGCACAGACCTGCTAACCATGTTAATCACGCTGAATATCCGCAGGTGCCGCTGCTGCACACCCCATTGCTGACCGGCTAGCATCGGGACGTTCTTGGGGGCGCACCTGCCGATAACTGTGCAGCGGCAACATTGAGCAGCTGTCTGGTTATCGCTGAGCAGCAAGCGTTAGACACTTTAAATGCTGGTCTGACGTTCGCCGCAGAAATGAATCGGGCACGGCTCAGTATCGCCACTGCCCGGTTAGCTTCATCGCTATCCGGCTGACGCAGATTTTCAATGCTGGTGGCCGGGTAATGGCTCCAGTATCCAGGTGTAAATTCAGCAGTGACTGGCCTCTTTAGCAGTGCTAGCCGCTACCGCTGAATATCGGGCCCTTGGTTCTTAGAATAAAAATTGCCCTTTTATTTTTTTCCAAGCTCCTGTCACGCATTCCCCCTCGGTTCCAGCATCTGAGGTTGTGAGTGACAAGCTTTAATATCTGAAATATAATCTTGATTAGAAACTCCTGTGCATTTCTTGGTTTATTGATGTCCGCTTCAAAGTAAAAATGCCCTGTTCACATGCTCTGAGAGTGTACTGAGCACAGACTTGTCCACAAGTGATGTCTTCAAAAATTGGAGTGGCTGTGATTAAATGCCTGATTGGATGGCCTGCTTGGCAAAGCTGTTACTAGTCAAACAGTGCTTTGAGAGGGCTAGGTTAGAAAATAAATCTTTGTAATCGGCCCATTACCATCCCTTATAAACACCATTCCTGAGCACGGCAAAGTACATGGCGTGTGAAGCTTGCACTGCTCAACTCTAGCCAAGGCATGCAAGAAATCAGATAAGTGATGGATTTATTGTCTTTCACAGTACAATAGGGACCACCTGCTTGTGCCATGCAGACCAGAACATTTTTAAGTGTCTCTGTCCTCGCCCAAGAGGACAAGAAATTGCAGAGTGATGATTCCAAAAAAGTAGACAGTTTAAAAAAATGTATTTTGTTTGCAAGCCACTGGAAAAGTGGCTTTCTGAGGGTCATTGTGCCTTAGAAACTGAGATGGGGAGGAATTGTTCCCAATGATAGGAGTGTAGACGTGTTCTGGCAGTTTGTGAGCACAGAGGAATATGGTGTACTGATGTTTAAAGCAAAGGGTAAATTAGGACGTGTTAGTAGACAGACTGAATGAGCCCCAAAGGTTCTTTCCTCCTAATATCTAAGTGTGCATTCTAATTTTCCGTCCTGACCCTTACCCCTCCTTCAAAAGTGCACACTGATATGAGATTGGTGGTTGTGGAGAGGAGGCACCATACCAGGAAAAAACCCTAAAAATTATAGAGGTGTTATCTTTAAGGCCAATGTTCAATAAAGCTGGGCTCCCAGATTAGGTGCTTAAGTCGGTCACCTGTTTTCAGCCAAACTTAGGCACCTACGTTTTCAACCGAATATACATCTAAATTTAGGATCCTGAATTAAAGCTTGCAATTAATTTGGTTAGTTAGGCTCCTGAGTTAGGTGCCTAGTGCTGAATAATGCTGCTGAACCCCACCCTAAATCCGCCCCTGTAGCCACTCACATTTTGTTGTTGTTGTTAAGTGCCGTCGAGTCGATGTCGACTCCTGGTGACCCTCTGGATAGTTGACCTAAACTTTGTTCAGTCTTCAGCTAAGTTGCTCATTGTTGATAGAGTGGTATCCATAGCTGCTGTTATTGTATCGATCATCTCATTGCCGTCCTTCCTCTTTAACGGTGACCTTCTACTTTGCCAAGCATTATGTCTTTCTCCAATGATCTCTCTCTTTTCAGGATGTATCCAAGTATGAAAGTCGAAGTCGTGTCATCTGAGCTTCTAAGGAAAGCTTAGGTTTGATCTCCTCTAGTAATTGACTGGTTTGTTCTTCGGGCACTCCATGATATACACAGTATCCGTTGCCAGCACCATAATTCAAAGGCATCAATTTTCTTCCTATCTTTTCCATTGTCCAACTTTCACATCCATGGCGTTATTGAAAATACCATGATCTGGACAAGTGTAATCTTTGTATGGAGAGAGACATCTCTGCTCTTGAGAATCTTGTCTAGGTCCTTATTAGCTATTCTATCAAGAGCAATATGTCGTCGGATTTCTTGACCGCTAGTTCTTTCTTTATTAATTGTTGATCCAAGTAAGTTAAAGCTGTCAACTATTTCAATTTCTTCTCCATCAGTGATGAACGTATTGATTTTGCCAGTTGCCAGGATCTTTGTCTTCTTAACGTAAAGGCGCAGACCCATTTTAAGACTATATTCCTTGATCTTAAGAAGCAAATGTTTCAAATCGTCTTCACTTTCAGCCAGTAATGTGGTATGTGCTGATACTCACATTTTAGGCTCCCAAATTTAGGTGCTTAGTGAAACCAGGCACCTAAATTTTGGAAGCAGTCCTAGTTACTTTTCAAAGAGGCCAATGCATTGCAGTGTGTGCCGTTGAGTCAATGCCAACTCCTTGTGACCCAGCCCCTGGGTTTTCTTTTCAAGATGTGATGAGAAGTAGATTGCCAGACCTTTCTTCCACACTGTGAGTTTACAGCTCCTGGTGTTCCAAGTTGGCCACCCATCAAAGTACTAGCCAGGCCTGACCCTGCTTAGTTTTAGAGATAAGCCAAGAGCAGATTCATTAAGGACAGCAGAAAATTCCAAAAAGGGCAAATACAGGCCTCTCATTTCCAAAGCTAGGTACCTATACCTTTTGAAAATCATCGCATTTGAGATAAGAAGCATCTTCCCTCCCGAGGGCATATAGTGCTAAACATCTGCATGGACTAGACTCCACTCTTCAGTATTCACGTTCTTTTTGTTGCTTGTCTTCTGTCCTATGTCATTTTTTTAGTTCAGATCCTAAAGTTTTTCATGTTAAAGTTGTTGGCATTATAGTTTTGTCAGCATGCAATGTGTTTCCCTTACATAGGCAGAGCATTTCAGGGAATCCGTGTCAGTTTCTGCCTCTTCTCCACAGCCAGCCCAGTACTTGATAGTCCTCCCTATTAGCTTTTGCAAGCCGAGGAGTGGGCACCCATATGTCCCTGTGCAGCACAGTATTTGCCATGGATGGGCATGGGTTTCCCCTGAGGCACACAAGGTGTATGCTTAGAGGTGCCTGTGCCATGCTGGATGCTCTGGGTGTTTGGAGGCAGAGGGAGGGCATGCTTCAGTACCCCATTGGCACAATCTTCTATCCCATTCTCCCTCCCTCCCATGTAGTGGGGAAGAAAAAGCAGAAGATCCTATACCTGAGATGTAAATCTGGCCCTAGGCTAGTGCAAGCGTATTAGGCCTCCTCGGCAAACCTTCAGCCTTGGCTCCTCCTCCCCTAAAGGTTTTATTAAACTTGACAATCATAATCATCTCAACCCCATCCCTCCCACGACAGTCTTATAAAAATGATCTATCTATATTATTACATATATGTGTAACATGGCATTTTAGAAAGGGCACCCAAGTGCAGTCTGGGCTGTCAAGGGAAGAATATGCAGAAAAACACCAGGGATGTCTATATGGGTACCTCCGACCTGGATGCCCGTGCCGGCACCCATCTAGATGTCCCCCCTCTTGAAACAGCGGCGTGGGGGATATCCATCTCAAGCAAGGCTGCATATGGGGACATCCAGCAACGTAGCAGAACAAAAACATGAGCCCCCATTCTTCATCAGTATGTGTTGACAAATTGTAAAATAAAGGGGATATGAGTGTACGTCCCTCTTCATGCCCCCCAGATGTTTACCAGACAAAACAAGTGCTTTTCAGATGCCTATTTGTGCCTGGAGCAGGTCTAACCTTTGATGAAGCTCGGACATCCAGGATGTTTCTGAAATCAAGTGAGGGCATCCAAGTTTTTGGGAATGCCCTGGCCACACCTTCATCACACCCCTGTTTTTATTTATCTGTCCAGTAGTAGATCGAGGCAAGTTACATTCAGGTACAGCAGGCATTTCCTTGTCCCCGGAGGGCTTAGAAATCTAAGTGTGTACATGAGCCATTGGAGGGTTAAGTGACTTGACCAAGGACACAAGGAGCATGAGTGGGATTTGAACACTGATCTTTCTGGTCCTAGGCTGCTACCCTAATCACTCCTGACTTGGATATCCTTGCAGTGGGATGTCCAGAGACCTGGCTTCTAAAATGGCTTTGGGGCATCTCTGTTCTTTGGATGCCCCTTTGTCCATTTTCAGACGTCCAAAGCACGAGTAGCGCTTCTAAAATAAATCTCCATAATGAGGGAGATTTACAGATGTTCCTTACAAGGTTAAATGAACTATCTGAAAATTACCCATTCATCCTACAGGTAAAAGCCCATGCTAATAGGTCTTTGAGTTTTGTCTGACTGTCAGGATCTATTGTTTTCATTTGACTGCAGCTTCTCTTTACTGCTGCTGCCCTGAAGCTATTCCATAGGCAACCACTTAGTCTTGCCTAATGGTTGGGCTGGTCCTGTCTGGCCCTGGTCACAGAGCCGTAAAACCAGAAGGTTACAGTCCAGTGGACACTACTTGGAGGACAGTGGTTCGATCTGGAGCTTTATCTGCAGAAGAAGAAGAAAGGAACCGAGTTTAGCCAGGATGATTGAAAAAAGCAGTAAACAAAGATTCAGGGGCACTCTTCAGATCATCCTGCACCACTGACAATCTGTGTGAACTCGGGCATACCTGTCTCTCTCTCTCTCTCGCTCTCTCGTTTGCTTACATAAGAGTTATTGGAGTAGTTAAAAGTAATGTCAGCATTGCTGTCTGCTCCCCTCTCCCTCTTTGGAAGACATGAGGCAGGCACGTCACACCTTGAAGTGACTGCATGTGGGTGGCAGCTGTGCTTGGGTAATGCAGAGATGGAGGCTATCGCCATGGTCACTGCAAGGATTTGCAAGAGGGAGCGGGTGGAGAAATGCGGAGCAACGGCAGGCTCAGATGTGTCAGCCGTACCGTGAAGCCGTGAGCAGCTGTGGGCTGGGGATGAGTCATTCTTCGAAGAAATGACTTTTGATAAATAATAAAACAACAATATTAATGACAGAGGCTTGCAAGGTCCAGTAACTTCTCCAAGTTAAAAAACAAAACAAAAAAAAACGCAGTAGGCTTCAAAGGGACTTCATGACAGTGGCTTAAATGCATTTGTTAACACAAGTGTTAAAAAAGGCAGCTTAAGAAAATATATGTATACATGGATGGTGATGCAACTTCTGAAAACTGAAGAAATCAATTTAGGTTTAATTTTCAAACCTGAATTCTCCATTTTTCCATCTGCACTAGCTCCTTCAACACATCTGGATTTGTATTTGATCTGTAAATGTCTACACCTCTAAAAGGTGTCATTTCCTCATGGTGTGAGATACATGTAATTCTTTTTCATTTTCATTCAGCTTATGATAAGGTTGTTTTGTTGTTGTTGTTTTTAGTTAAAACCATCCCCCCTTGCACTTTTCTGAGCTGATGGCCTCCAGAAGTTGGTGAGGTAGATACTTTCACGGAAGCTTCCAGACCCTATGCTGTCCTTGGGATGGTGTCTCCAAATGGGTTTATTTTGCATGTGCCATGATGGGAATGAAACTCACTCTTAAGCCAGGGTGTGTTGGGTTCAATTTCAGTCTGTCAAACTGACTGCTAGTGCCAGTGAGAGCCACCTTTTGGAGCTCATGGGATATGACTTAATACAGACAACATATCGAGGGGGGAGATTAGAAGCACTTTTTGATAAGGCCAGTGACGCTCAAGACAAGAGAACTTTTAGGTGTCTTTTTGCCCCATTTTTGGTTTCTGATTGCATCTCTGCACTTGATGTACTTCCCTCATGCACACCCCTTTTCATCACCCCCCCCCCCCCCACCAAAGAAACCAAATGTTCTTTCCCATCATGATCTTTATATAATTTTTACATTGACTGACGAAGCACACTTGCAGGCATACGCACACCTTCAAAGGCCACGTGCCCTTTTAAATGGCATCAGGCACTTGCTTGGAGCTTGCCAGCATAGTTGGTAATTGAAATGTTTTTGAATAACTGTTCAGTGCAGCAACAAGCTTAATTTGTCAGAGAAAGGCATCAGCGGAGGGAATCTCAGTAAATGGAAGTGTCTTGGATGGCAGTCCATTTTTATTTTAATGTGATAGATTTAATGACCTCTTGTCTCTCTAATTCATGATACCTTGAGAATACCTTCCATTATTCTGCTAATAATGCTAGTTAGTAATCACAGGGTCCCCTTTGTATTAAAATGTACACAGTATACTTTATTTTATACTATATCTCATTGTCAGTAATAAATGTAGATGGAAACTTGTTTGATACCGGGAACTTTTTTACATATTTTTTTACCTTTATTGTTTCTCTTGAAATGTTTTTGCCACTTGGATGGTGATTATTGAGCTTTTGTCATTTTATCACGGTCTGTTACTGCAGAGGACGGAAGTCACAGTTTGTTCTAATCTCTGATCAGCTGAACGGTTTCCTCAGTGGCCGCCTCCTATGTTAAACCCTTTTGAATTTCTACCTGGCTCTTGCATATATATAATGAGTATCATACTGTAGAAGTCCTGTGGAGCAAAAGAGTCCCCAGGTTAGTCATCAGAGGGTCTGTATGAGATCCCTTGAATAGAACATCATAGCTCTGTCCCTTTAATGCCACTTAATGCGCTACACCAGTTGTCTTGATTGTCCAGTAGCTTTATCACTGTAATTAAGGCATAAGTCATTTGTTGATGAGAAAAGCTCAGCAGGAAACTCATAAGTGAGACAGGTACAAACTTAGATTGTAAGCCCTCTTGGGACAGAAAAATATCTACTGTAACTCACCTTGAGCTACTTTTGAAAAAGGCATGTGCTAAAAGCCAAATAATCTCTTCCCCTTAGGCTTCATCAGTCACTAATATTGGTATTCAACACATGCGAAAGCAGTAAAGTCACCATGTGTTAAATTCTATAGTGCAACAAGTTGCTTTTCAGGTGATAGGAAGCATGACACCGGAGGGTCGTCGTCTTCTAATAATAAAGCAATGCAATGAATCCTAGTGCTGCTGGAGGAGTTGAACACGCCAGTGCCTTAGTTTGCCTTGCATGCATACCCTTGTGCTGAAACCAGGAGAGTTGTGCCTACACAGTATGAGCTGGTACCTCTTATGCCTTAAAGCTGAGATGGGGAGGGCAGAAGGCCATTGCATTACTCATAGAGACCTGGTGACAAAACAGCAAGCCTCATTTCCTCTTCGTCTCTCCGGGCCAAAAATGCAGAAAAGAGACGGACACGTGCGTAAATGGCAAAGGAAAAACTAGCGCACAATTAACGTCAAGAGTACTTAAATGTAATTAAATTACAGGCAAATGAGTAGTACATAATGAAATGGCATGCAAATATCAGCTGCACCCGATGCAGAGAAACGCGTAGAGAATTTTGCAACCAGCCTTTGCACCAATATCTCTATGCCTGGTCTTGAGGTGATGTAAACATCTAACGCTTGCCCCCGACAGTATCATCTGAGCAGAAATGTCAAAGATGATCCAGGCATTGGAGAAAGCCCCCCGATGCCATCAAAATACTGTCAGGTCATGAAAGCAAATTCCTGGTGGCCCAACGGCCCCAATCCCCCCACTTGCCAAAGTAAAAGTAATCCCTGGTAGCCCCACCCCTCCCAACTAAAAATAAGCCTGGTGGTCACAGCCCCAAACCTCCCACCCCACTGCCCAACCAAAAATAACTCTGGTGGCTCAGTGGCCCCAAACCCCCCTCCCAGTACTTTCAGAAACCTGGGATGCACTGCACAGGGCCAGGCACCACCATTTTTCAAGATGGCGGGAGAAGAGCAGGAGCTTGTTGGCAGCACTCCCGCTCATTTCTGAAGGTACAAGGAGGGGGAGGGGGAGTTTGGGGCCACTGGACCACCAGAGTTATTTTTGGTTGGGTGGGGGTGAGGGGGTTTGGAGCCACTGGGCCACCAGAGTTATTTTTGGTGGAGGATTGGGGCTGCTGGGACACCAGGTTTATTTTTACTTTGGCAGGTGGGTGGTTTGGGGCCACTGGGCCACCAGGGAGTATTTTTACTTGGATGGGAGGTTCGGGGATGCTGGGCCACCGGAGAGAATTTTTACTTTGGCTGGTAGGGGGTTCGGGGCCGCTGGGCCACCAGGGATTATTTTTTCTTGGATGTGTGGGGGGATTGGGGCCACTGGGCCACCAGGGATTTGCTTTCTATCGGGGTACCAGCCCCCAACAGTATTTTCACGGCACTGGGGGCTTTCCCCGATGCTATCAAAATACTGTCGGGGCTTCCTATGCAAATTAACCACACGGTGCCCGTTTCTCTGGGAGAGCATGCCAAACTTGCACCGACATCTTGTGCGCATGTGTTTGGCTTGCTCTCCCAGTTTTAATGCTGCCATTTTGCGCACAGTTTAACACGTGGCCATTTCTGCATGCCCGTGCTGAAGTCATGTGCTATTAGTGCGCTGCAAATAAGCTTTAAAAGAGCGTGACTTCAGCGCCGGCTTTGTGTATCAGCCTGTGTGACTGTCTTGGATCTGGCAGCCTGGTGACTTCTTTACAGCTCATGCGGTCAGTCAGACAGGGCTAGCGAGGGAGGTGTTCACCGCTGATGGGGCGGCTTTGTCTCCTTTGTGCAGGGATGGGAGTTGAGCAGACAGGCTTCAGTGGCGATGCATAAAGAACTGTTGCTTTGTGAGCACGGTCTTCTAGTACTAGTCACGTCCAAGAGACATGCAATCAAAATGCTAATGGCGGAGGCAGCCGGGGAGTGCGAGGTTACCGCTATACTAATTGATGATAGGATGGAAGCTGCGATAACTGTTGAGGAAGACGTGTTTATGAAATAAGTCTGTTTAATTGCAAAGGCACTGATAAATAGTAATAATAATAAAAAGAACAAATGATTTGATGATAGCTTCCTGGGTGATGGCTTTAAAGGCTTTATCAGAGCAACAAACACGATGTTCTGAAATAAAGCAGTGACAGCTGGTTTCTAGGGGTGTGGGCAGCTTTGCATGAAAAAAATTACAGACTTTCAAAGTGTCTCAAGGATCCAAAAAAATTCCAGCTACTACCTAGACTGTGACCTTAAGAAAATAAGAAGTGCCATGCCGAGTCAGACTGCTGGTCCATCAAGTTTGCATCCTGTCTCTGACAGTGGCCAGTTTAGATCACTTGGGAAGACCAGGCAGATCTTAAGGGGGCCGCTATACCGTAGTGTTTGCTCCCAGAATTCATGTGGCCTTTTACTAACGGACACTAGGGAGTAGCATCTAATGTACTGGAAGCACTGAAACTGTCACATTAAGTGCAACACTACTACGTTACCTGTCAGGGGTGCTGAAAGCATTTCCCTGGCAGTTAAGGTGGGGATATTTCCCGTAACGCGGACCACATTAGCACGGGGTGCACTTAACTCTACCTATTGAGGTGGCATTAGGTGAACCTGCGCTGACCTCATCACGCCCATTCTCCACCCCTAAGCCACCCACACACAACCCTAACGCGGGTGGTACAGTTAGCGCAGAAATTGTCCCACACTGTAATGTAATGGCCATCACGCGCCAGTTAGTAAAAGACCCCCTAAGAGGTACAGTGCATGCCCCACTTTCCCTGCATTGCTGGTTATTCAAGCTTTAGTGCTTTCAGCGGCAGGAGGGGATTGCAGTGTGTATGTGGAAAAGAAACTGGGCCGTAGGTTATATTGTGACATTGGGGCTTTTGTACATTTGAAGTGCTCCCCATAAGCAAAGCGGGAGGTGTTCAGCAACCCTCTGATGTGTTGTTTCAACTGTGCCGTTAGGGAGTTAAGCGAGTACTGTGCTGAGAACAGTGTGTCTGCTGTGGAGCCAGGACCCTTAGGTCAGGAGCTTGATAGGTTAGGGGGGTTCTTTGAACCCTGGTGGAAGTTAGCTTCGGATGTAGACTTAAGGTGTAGAAATGGATTGCCACATAGCTTTGGAAAGACAGTTTTTCTAGGAAACATCATCCTTGCTTCTCCTGCAGTGACATTTGATTGATGGAGAGAGACTTTCTCCAAGGAGAGCAGAACTATAGTGTATGCCTTGTAGAGTGTGATTTATGAAGGGTTTTTCCAGCCAAACACAGAATGGGAGAAAAACTTTAGTGACTCGGGCCCCGTCCCCACTCCTCCTCCTAAGAAAATGTGCTGTTTAACAGTAATAGAAAAGGCTGAATGGTTTCATAGGAAAGGAGTTTAGCATTTCTCTGAGCAGGAACATTGGTGTTTCATCCTTCAGCCCCCTCCCCGAGCAAAGCTTCTGAATGAAACAGCTCTGGAATACTTTCCTCCTGTCATATACTCTGTCCTTTGCAGTGTATCCTGAAGTTTGTGTGCTGTGGGGGGGTATATTCAGAACAGTTTAATCAGTTAGCAGACCAGATAACTGGTTATATCACAATCAGTGAGATATTCAGCGGCACTAAACCCATTTAGTGTCACTCTATATCTCCTGCAACCCAGTTTGAAAACCCCAACACTAAGCGCTTAGTTTTGGGGTGTTTCAGGGGTAGCGCCAAAGTTAACCGAGCAGTGGGCGATATTCAGCCACTGACTGGTTAACTTAAATTGGCTAACGTTAAGAGGAATAAAAGCTGGCCTAGCTTTAGCTGGTTTAGGTATGCAACCAGCAGCTGAATATGCTCCAGTATTGAATATCTAGGTTAGAAATGAAAGCAGTGACAGCCAGCCGCTTGAAGTGAGCTGGCCTCCGCTGTTGAAAATGCTGCTATTACTACTACAGAACATTTGCATAGCGCTACAAGATGCAAGCAGCGTTGCACAGACACATGTAAAAGTCGGTCCTTGCTCATCAGAGCTTACAGTCTAGTGAAGACAGACACACAGTAGCTATAGACAGGGGATACATCCAGGGGGGGGAATGGTAAGGAAAAACTAAGGAGATCAGGCGACTCGAGATCCGAAAGCAGCAACGAAGAGGCAAGTGTTCAGCCTGGATTTGAAAAGGGTCAGAGAAGGCACCTGATGTACAGACTCAGGTAGTTTGTTCCAGGCATAAGGAGCAGCAAGGTGAAAGGAGCGAAGTCTGGAGTTAGCAGTAGAAGAGAAGGGCACAGATAGAATCAATTTGCCAGAAGAGCGGAGTTCCCAAGGAGGGTATAGGGAGAGAGAAGAAAGGAAAGGTAGTGAGGAGCTGCAGAGTGAATGCACTTATAGGTTAGCAGGAGAAGTTTGAACTGGATGCGGAAACGGATAGGGAGCCAATGAAGTGACTTGAGAAGAGGGGTAATATGAGCATGAGGAGGCTGGCGGAATATTAGCTGTGCAGCAGAGTATTTAAGAGATTTGAAGGGAAGAGAGATGATTCAGAGGGAGACCAGTAGGAGTAGGCCCTTTGATTTTGCCAGGAACAGGTCACTGGAGACTTTGGCAACAGCCATTTCGGAAAAATGTAAAGGATGAAAGCCAGATTGTGGAGGATCCAGAAGGGTTTGAGAGGAGAGAAAGTTGAGGCAACAGTGGTGAATGGCATGTTCAAGTAGTTTAGAAACAAAGGGAAGGAGGGAGGTTTGTCGATAGTGAGAAGGACAGATAGGTCTAGTGAGGGTTTCTTGAGGCGAGGAGTGACCACAGCATGCTTGAAGGCTGCAGGGAAAGTTGCAGTGGAGAGCGATAGGTTGAGAATATGAGAGATGGAAGGAACTACAGTGGAGGAGATGGGGCTGAGGAGACAGGTGGGAATAGGATCAGAGGAGCAGGTAGTGAGGTTGGATGAGGAAAGAAGATGAGTGGTTTCCTCCTCGGAGATCATAGAAAAGGAAGAAAGAGTAGCAGAGGTACTACTTATCTGTATTCCTTATCTTTGCTTATTGTGGAAGATGCTTCCTGCAGCTGGTGGCTGAGTGAGGGATATGGGGCATCGTATATTCATTATGATTGGTGTCGCTGTTATCAGCTGGGCCCCAAAAGGAACAGATTTTATCTCATTGCATGAATGAACTTGTAATTCTATTTTTCTGAGTAAAATTAGACCTACTAGGTGAGATTTACTGGCCCTACGCCTTTACTCTCTGCCTTCCCAGCCTGCCTCTGCCTGTTAAGCTGCCTCTTTGGGTCTGCGGCTGTGTGGCTTTCTAGCAGTATGGATGGCCTCTGTTTCCCGCTGACCATGGCATCGAGGCTCTTTAATTGCTAGGAGGCTTTCCTCTGACTCCTTCAGTCACAGTCCCAGGGCAACAACACTTTGTAACGAATGCATATTGGACAGCAAACAGTGCTCCTTGGGCACCAAAGTTCACATCAGCAGGTCTCCAACAGACAGATGTCACTACCAGGCATGGATAAAGCCCAGTATGCACTTGGTAAAGGCAAGAACTGGGTTAGCCTTGCCTGTTATGCTGTGGAGTCCGTTAGTAACTCTAGGCTGAATCAGCTCAGCTTTTTATGCCTTGTTACATGCAGAGATGGGCAAGTCTGTGCTTCCATTGGGGCAAATCGAGGACCAGCTTAGTCTGTCTCAAATGTGCATCTAAAAGAGGCCCTGGATCTCCTGTTTAAGAGCAGTACCACCTTCCATTTTACGGAGGTGGGAACATTGGAAATGGGTCCTCCTTAGGAGAGCTCTAGGGAGCAGTGTGGGAAAGCATGCTTCATGCTTCCAGTGACTTCCGTTTGGTGTCCAACCCATTGCAACATGCATCTTCCTGATAATTTTCTTCTTTTAGCTTAAGCACTTTAGCAGATACTCCTTCCCCCCCCCCCCCCATTCCCATTCCCTGCCAGTGCTTGATAAAACCCAGACCACCAAAATATACAAAGTGAGAATGGGCAGATTTTGTTAACAGGCTTCGTGGTGCTTCCAAGCTAATTTCTAACAGACTGCTAGTAAAGAAAAACTGGTGCATTTATTTATTTTTAGCTCATAGTAGGGGGAGGGAGATTTGTGAACAAGGGCTTAAGAATGGACAGCGAGACATGTCATTCCTTCTATCACTCTTTCTGGCTTTCTTTCAGAGACCTACCAGAGAAGAAAAGACAATTAATATGGCTCAGAATCATTTCCGTTGTGTCAGTATTTCTGCCTTGCTTTCCAGCGATAATGTTCCCTGGCTTCAGGCCTCGGGGGAGCCCTCCGTCTTATTAACTTGTCTAGGCAAAACCTTGAGCGGGGATGGCTGGGGCCAGTGGGTGACACAAACTAAAGATTTCTGGTACAGAAGGCTGTAAACAGCAGGCCTGATAGAGAAAGATACAGGCTGGGCCAATAGATTAGCTCCCCTCCCACTGCTAAGGAGGTGGGGCACTGCTGCACACATGAGGACTTGAACTCATTTACACTGAATCAGGTGGGGCAGTAAGAGAGCACAAATATTTAAGATCTGATTCCTTTTTTTTTAATGTTAACATTCTGTTTAATGTTTATCCAAGTTTATTTTACCTGTTTATTGTAAGCACAGATCAATTAATTGAGATGTGTGGTTTATATGTTCACTGTGAACCGCGCTGATGTCGAATAGCGCGGTATAAAAGAAACTGTAAATGAAATAAATAAAATAAAATTCTAGCATGACACTTAGCAGCAGATAAGAGCCTCTTTTCCCACATGGTCTGTCTGCCCTGTTGACCTGGCCTGTTGACACTTGTCAGCATAGACCCTGTTTAAAATCTCTGGGCATCTCCCTCCCTCACTCTGATCCCATACCTCTAAATTCGTTTGAGGCATGGTTGAAGTTTGGCATGGTTTTGGTCACTGTCACCTCTGCAGGGGGTGACTCCAGCCACCTGAGGTCAAGAAAATATACAGTCAAAACAATCCCTATATGTACATAACTTTTAATGGATTCATTTGTATATCTATATCTTTTTTCATATAGAACCATTTATTTAAATAACTTCTTACTAAATGTTCCCATTCAATAAATTAAATGGAAAATAATTTTAAAAAATCACCAAATTTCAGTAGTCTAAGGATTCCACCGATTTCCTGAATTTAAGAACTCAGTTCATCATTTAAATAAATAGGAAGAGAAAAGGGGGAGCTCATCAGATATTTAAGCTTAAATTCTCAGGTAAAAATACCACTTACATCTTCCATGTCCTCACTGCCCAGCTTCAAAAAGTTGATGATAAACACTTTAAGACTTGATGAAGAAATTGATGAAATAACAAAGCGTATCACTTATAGATAATCTTTTTATATATCCGTGATATTTTTTTACTCATGATACATGCTTTCCACTTCATAATGCTGGCACAACTAATTCTGCAATTTTTTGCATTATATGTTAAAACCACTTGTGATTCCCCATGTACATTAATTGAAAGGGCTTATCTGTCAGTGAACTCAAGCGATGGGCTGTAATTATCCAAAACTGTAGTGGGAAATTCCTCCAACTTTGCCCAAGGTTTCACAATGCTATCTCCAGGAACAAGCAGGAATGAGTCTTCACATATGGGTATCGTCGGTACCGACGGAGCCTACACGGGAACGCTCCCCAGCATCCAGTAAGAAAGCATTTGGGAGCATCCCACAGCGCCTGTGCGCTGCCTTCCCGCCTTTCCCAACCGCCTCTCTCCAGTTCTTCTTTTCCGCAGAGCCAGCAGGTCGTGTTCCTGTCACCGCTGAAGAATTTCTTTATTTTTTTCTAGTTCTTTGGTCTCGCGTCTGCCTTCTTCGACGTCGGACCGGTACCGCTGGTCTTTTCTTTCTTTCTTCTTAAAAAAAAAAAAAAAAAACCTACCGTTTCCCACTTCTGTACAATTTTTTCTTCGGCCTTAGGCCTAGGAAATATTTTTCCTCATGGAAAAGCCCGCTTCCGGGTTTAAAAAGTGCACGAAGTGCAGCGGTACTATTTCTGTCACCGACACCCATGACTGGTGTCTAAAATGTTTGGGTCCTGACCATTCCATCACGGATTGTGCGTCCTGTTCCATGATGTCTAAAAGAGGTCGACAGAACCGAGCGACTAAGCTCAGTACCCTGTTTCCCTCTGATGCAGCTTCGGTGGCATCGACGTCTTCCAGGGCTGCTTCTTCCTCTCATGGATCTCAGGTAACCAAACATAAGTCCAGCTGGTCCTCGAAGGGTAGATCTCCCTCTAAGCATCGAGATGCCTCTGGGCTTGCCCTCGAGGATTCTACACCGGCAAAATTACCCCGGCGGGAAGCCCCGGCATCCAAAGCTTCATCTATGGGGTCACAGATTGACATCGATGGCGTGGCCTCGACCGATCACCTGTTGCCATGTTCTGGGGTACCGGTGGTTTCCACTGGTATCGACATCCAGACATTGGTGGCGTCGATGGATCAGAATATTCTGACCATGCAGCGTGCCATTACGGCATTCATACAGGCTGCGACACCTCCGGTACCGCAACAAACTCCGTTGTCGGTACTGGTTCCGGCACCGATATCGGTTCCGGTACCGGGACCGATTGCATCGACATCGGCTTCGGTGTTGACTGCAGCGGTACCCTGTCCTAGGATGCCCATCGGTACCAAACCGGTACCGATCACTCCCGATGTCGATACCATTCGGTACGCGTATTGGGCTCTGCAGGAGCATCCAGACAGGCGATACTTTGATTCCTCCGAGGACTCTGATGAATCAGAGGCTCCTGTCGAAGCATCGGTACTCCTTCCTCAGGAGCCGCCTTCTCCAAAAAGGAGAATGTCTCCTCCAGAAGACTTGTCTTTCCAAGACTTCATTAGGGAAGTGGCCAGGGGCCTCTCCATCTCTGTGGCCCCTGAGTCAGAGCCTAGAGCCAAACAATTTGATATTTTACAATATGCTAAGGCTCCTAAGGAGGCAGCTACTTTACCAATTCATGAGATCCTTTATGATCACATGTTGGGCATATGGGAGACTCCTCTCACCACCTCCCCTCATTCTCGTAGGTTGGACACCATGTACCGTGTTCCTCCCTGTCCTGGCTTTCATAAGACTCAACTTCCTCACCACTCTATTGTGGTGGAGTCTGCCATGAAGAAGTTAAAGAGTGCAAAAAGGCACTCATCTAATCCTCCAGGAAGAGAATGCAGAACCTTAGATGCTTTTGGCCGGAAATTTTTCCAGGCCAACATGCTTACTGCCAGAAGCAACTCCTATAGTCTCTATATGGGGATGTTTCTAAAAGAAGTTACAGTTCATCTGCAGACTTTAGCCCCTTTTATTTCAGAAGATAAAAGGGAGGAGTTTCTCACCTGGCTTAAACATGCCCAGGATGTTTCCAAATTTTCCAGCCGTGCAGCCTTTGACTCTTTTGAGTGTGCCAGCAGAGCCTCGGCTATTGCCATAGCTGCACGAGAGTTGCTTGGTTACAAGCTTCTGATTTGGAACCCTGGGTCCAAGATGGATTAGGAAATCTTCCTTGTACAGGTGAAAACCTTTTTGGAAAGGATTGGCAAGCAAAGGCCACTCAGATGGATGCTGAAAATTCTGCTTTAGATAGACTTTCAAAGTCTACTTCTGCTCCTGTTAAAAAAAAGGTTGTTCAAAAAGGCTTTTTATCCCAAAAAAGGGAGATATTATCCTGTTTATGGTCAGCAGACATCTTCTGCAGGTCATTTTGCTGCAAAGCGTCAACAACAACCTAAACAGGCCAAGCCTAAGGCTGCAAGGATTGCTACGGCCCAACAGCCTCAGCCTCCTCAGGGCCTTTGACTTACAACTAGAGAACTTAGACTTTCTGGCTCTAGAAGAACCAGAGCCTCTCACTATTCCAGGAAGGTTAGCTCACTTTGCTCCCAGATGGGAACAAATCACAGCAGAGCAATGGACCCTCTCCATCATAAGGGAGGGGTACAAGCTTCATTTCTTAAACCTTCCTCCTCACACCATGGTGAGACAGTTCAATTCTCCAACATCTCTCCTCGACCTTCTGGGTCAGGAGATTGCTACCCTTCTTGCCCAAAAAGCAATAGAAGAAGAACCCCTTCTTCAACAGGGCTCAGGGTTCTACTCCCCCTATTTTCTTATCCCAAAGAAAACGGGGCTACAGACCCATTTTAGATTTCAGAGAATTGAACAAGTTTCTATGCAAGGAGAAATTCAAGATGATTTCTCTCGGTGCTCACCTTCCATACCTTCAGAGTCAGGATTGGCTTTGTTCTCTAGATCTCAAGGATGCGTACACCCATGTCCTCATCCATCCAGCACATAGAAGGTTCCTTTGGTTCCTTTATCAAGGAAAGCACTACCAATACAAAGTGCTTCCTTTCGGTCTGGCCTCTGCTCCAAGAGTGTTTACAAAATGCATGGCAGTAGTAGCTGCATTCCTGCGCACTCTAGGAATATTCGTATTCCCATATCTGGACGACTGGCTCATCCGAGCTCCATCCAAGTCAGAGGCCCAGACTTCCCTAGCCTGCACAAGGCGTGTTCTTCAGTATCTGGGACTTGTAATAAACATCCCAAAATCCCATCTCACCCCTACTCAGTCACTAGAGTTCATAGGGGCCTTGCTGGATACCACAACTGCAAGAGCCTATCTTCCACAGGCCCGTTGCCTACATTTGGTGCAGTTAGTCTCCCAGATTCAGTTAAAGTCCCATTTAACTGCTCGAGAGATGTTACAACTGTTAGGCCACATGGCATCCACCGTGCATGTGGTTCCTTACACTCGCCTTCACATGAGGGCAGCTCAGTGGACTTTATCCACCCAATGGACCCAGGCATCAGGGTGCCTATCAGACAAAATAGCAACCTCCAGTCGCCTTTTTTGGTCTCTCCAGTGGTGGAAGTCCACTCAAAGCCTGTTGCTGGGGTCCCCCTTTCAACAGTTGTTACCCCAAGCAACCCTTACAACAGATGCCTCTCCAAGGGGTTGGGGAGCTCATCTACAAGATCTCTCCACCCAGGGCATCTGGTCTCCATAGGAGACTTCTCGACATATCAACCTCTTGGAGCTCAGAGCAATTTTTCTAGCTCTGAGTCTTCCACACCCTGCTCAGCTGCAGGACAGTCCTCATCCACACGGACAACCAAGTAGCCATGTTCTACGTGAACAAGCAGGGCGGGACTGGCTCTCTGTCGCTTTGCAACGAAGCTTTGAGATTGTGGGCCTTCGCCAGAGAGCATCAAATTCATCTTCTGGCAGTATATCTTCCAGGCGTTCAAAACTCTTGGGCAGACAGACTCAGTCGAGTTCTGCTTCCACACAAGTGGTCCCTCCATATGGACCAGATAGCCAGAATCTTTCAGATTTGGGGAACCCCAGACATAGACCTCTTTGCAAGTCCGTGGAATGCCAAACTTCCACGGTTCTGTTCCAGAATTCCGTGTCAGGGAGTTCAGGCCAAGGATGCCTTCCTCCTTCACTGGGGTCAAGGCTTCCTTTACGCCTTTACGCCTTTCCACCCATTCCCCTAATTCCCAAAACTCTCTTCAAGCTTCAGAGAGATCGAGGTTCTATGATCCTCATAGCACCACGTTGGCCATGCCAAGTGTGGTACCCTTTACTTCTGCATCTCTCTCAAGCTCCTTCCCTGGACTTGGGATCTGCTCCAGACCTCCTGTCCCAGGAGGAGGGAACGTTATGGCATCCAAATCCCCAGTCTCTCCATCTCAGAGCCTGGTTGCTGAAGGCTTAGACCTTCAAGATTTGCATCTTTCTCAGCAGGTGAAGGATATCCTTCATGCTTCCAGAAAGCCTTCCACTAGACTTTCCTATGCTTTCAAATGGAAAAGGTTTACCATTTGGTGTGCAAAGAAGGGTCTTAACCCCCTTGCAATACCTCTGAATTCTTTACTAGAGTATTTGCTGCATTTATCCCATGCAGGTCTTAAAACAAATTCAGTAAGAGTCCATTTGAGTGCTATTTCAGCATCCCTCAAGCCTCTCAATGGACAGCCTATTTCCTCTCATCCTCTTATTGCAAGATTCATGAGAGGCCTTCTTTTAACTAAACCTCCCATTAGACCATCTCCAGTGGCATGGGATTTGAATCTAGTTCTTGGTCAGCTTATGAAGCCACCCTTTGAACACTTAGCCACTACCTCCTTGAAATTCCTTTCCTGGAAGGTTATTTTTCTCATTGCAGTCACCTCAGCTCGCCGCATCAGTGAGCTGCAAGCTTTGGTGGCTAATCCTCCTTATACAAGGTTCTATCATGACAAGGTAGTCCTCAGGACCAATCCACACTTTATGCCTAAAGTGGTCTCACCTTTCCATCTGAACCAGGAGGTGTATTTACCTGTCTTTTTTCCAGGGCCTCATGCATCAAGTGCAGAGAGGAATCTCCATACCCTGGATTGTAAGAGAGCGCTCGGTTTTTACTTAAAGGACACAGCAACATAGAAAGTCCTCTCAACTCTTTGTTGCTTTTGATCCCTCTCATTTAGGACTTCCAGTCTCTAAGAGAACACTGTCAAATTGGATTGTTCAATGTATTTCTTTCGCCTACCAGAGTAAGAACCTTTCTATGGAGGGCCATGTCACAGCTCACAATGTGAGAGCCATGGCAGCCTCTATGGCTCATCTAAACTCTGTGTCCATCGACCAAATCTGTCGAGCGGCCACCTGGGCCTCGGTTCATACCTTCACAGCCCATTACTGCTTGGACAAGGACTCCCGCCGGGATGCCTTGTTTGGTCTAATCAACTCCTACCCCCCATCCCTGGTTGGATGCCTGAGATCCATGGGGTCAGGTAGAGACCTTCTCAGGGACTCACAAGCTTGGGGATCTCCCTGGCATCTCCAGCTGGGGAGTCCCCATATGTGAAGACTCATTCCTGCTTGTTCCTGGAGATAGCACAGTTACTTACCTGTAACAGGTGATCTCTGGGAACAGCAGGAATAAGTCTTCACAACCCGCCCACCTCCCCTAGGAGTTGTATCTCTCTATCTATCTATCTTTCCTTTCCTCTCTCTCTCTTTGTCTCAGCTTTAAAACTCGAACTGGAGAGAGGCGGTTGGGAAAGGCGGGAAGGCAGCGCGCAGGCGCTGTGGGATGCTCCAAAAAGCTTTCTTACTGGACGCTGGGGAGCGTTCCCGCGCAGGCTCCGTCTGTACCGACGATACCCATATGTGAAGACTTATTCCTGCTGTTCCCAGAGATCACCTGTTACAGGTAAGTAACTGTGCTTTCTCTTTGTGGGAACTGTACACCTAAATTCTGTTCTCAGCCTCAAAGGAACAAATTTAAAAAAAAAGTCATGTTAACTTTTATTCCTCACAGTCTTAAAACATTTAAAACAGAACTCGAACAAAACTCAATAATGATGCCAAGGAATCCTTACCTTAGCTCAGTCTCCTTGCTATTAAAAGCCTGACATCACACAGTACCTCTCCCTGTCCAGAGGATTCTCATACAGCTTGGTGGTAATGTTGGTCATAATCCTTTCCCCACCTGTCTTTCAGTCCATTTTTTCCCCTTTGTATTGTGGTGCGATGAGCCAGGACTAGGCAGTCTGCTTTCCATCCTTCCGGAAATATCTGTAGCATGCTGTTTCTTTTCCTGAGGCTAGCTTTCAGCTATCTTGCTGGTCAGTGCTGCGCACCATCTTGGTTCTGCAGTTCCTGGATGCAGCAGCTTGCCAACCAAGATGACCGAGCTTGGCTTCCTCCCTGTGAATGTGTAAGCCGCCAACATTGTAGTTTGCACGGACTTAAAAGTAAATGATTCTTTAACCACAAGGATGGTCTTATTAGCCATTTTGATCCTGGAAGAAACTGGAAGTTTAGTCAGCAGTGATGCCTTCATTTAAAGAAAGGACGTTTGTGGCCTGAAGAGGTCAGAACACTATAATCTTGGCCGTTAAAAAATATCACAGCCTACTAAAACTATTATAAAAAGGGTTTTTTTTATAATATTGTTTTCTGTTAAGCACTGGCCAAGATATAAACTTCTATACAAGGATGTCATAGTTCAGTCTTTTTAACCTTTTTCTTTTATTTTCCGGCACATCAAACCAATTTTTGCATGATCCTAAACTCCACTCTTTCCCACTGGCAGACAAATTGCAGCATTTTTTATTTGTGCGCGCTGCTTATTCTGCTGGAATATATAAGGCCAACAGGTCCTATGAGATTATAGAGCTCCACATTTTGACATTAGATGAAGGCCGAAGGCATGTGTACTAAAAGAACCACCGATGTGAAGTTTTACCTGCAGGGAGGAGTGCCTTACCTGGATAAATGACTTTTGGAAACTGCTCTCATTACACACATACATATTCTTATAGATACAGAGTGGAGGTAGCACTGGCTTGGTGAACAAGAGACCAGGGTTCAGTTCCCACTAGCACGCCTTGTGGCCTTGGGTAAGTCACTTATCCCTCCATTCCGGTCACACTGCCATGAAAACCCAGGAGCCTCTGGGTCACCAGGAGTCAGCACTGACTCGAAGGCACACATTGCATTTTGTATAGATACAGAGCCAAGTTTAATATTTACAAGTATGATGTCCAGTTATGCATTTTTACAGGATTGTTGTGGGAGAGGTGAGGAGTACTGTTGGGATAATCACGACTGAGTGTAGTTTACAAAATTTCGGGAAGGGAAACTAGGCCTGAAATGGAGTCTAAGGCTGATGGTTTCCTTAGGGCACCCTGTACCTTACATCAGCTTTGGTTACTGGGGAGGAGAGGGGCTGCAGCAGGAAGCAGACAGCTGTTCTCTGAGTATTGCCCAGTAGAGAAGGGGCAAGTGCCTCATGAGCCCAGGTCTAGCCATTCCCCCTCCCCCGGCACATCAAGGACTTTTCCGAGGCACACTACACTGGTTTAGAGGCACCATCAGAGTCAAAGAGGTCATCTTCACTAGCATTAATGAAAATGAAAGCGCGTTAAGTGCTGCCATGGCCTATAGAAATACAAGGGCTGTGGCAGCATTTAACGTGCGTTAATTTTCATTAATGCAAGCTAACCTTTACTAAACGTGTCCCTACACCAGACAGCTAATGGTGAGGGAAGCTGACAAAGCTGCATGGTGGGATGTTACAGTAGTTTCACATCTGCTCTTAATTCAAGGCGGAATTAACAGGAACCTTTTCAGCTTTGAGCTTCATTCCCCACAGGCTTCATTGAAAATCATAAGATACTGGTTTTTATTTCTTCACATTCAATCACGGAAGTCTTTGCTCAGGGGGGTGTCAGCCCTGCATTGACCTCCCCACAACTATTTTCTTTCTTCGAAAGCTTTACCTCCTCCCTTGCTCCACTAGCAGTCAGTGACGGTCCTTAGCCGAGGATCACTGTGGAGGCACACTGCCTATGTATGCTGAGTCTCTTTTCTTCCCCCCTCTGTGCAAAAATTCAAGTTTACCTGAATCAATAATTTGTAGACCTTACTAAGTCAAAAGTCTATCTGAGCTGCTGCTACTTCCGTTCCTCCCACAGCTGATTGGTTCATTTTGCTCTAGGGACCCAGTCGCCTGCAGGAGGTAGAATAAACTGTGACGGGCTGAAAAGTGCAGTTCTGCTCCACAAATGCTGCAGAGAACGAGGGAAGGGATGGGATAGGGTAAAAGGTGGGAGTGGGCGGGAAGGGCGTAAGCGTGTAAACATGCTTGGTATGATGATGAAACGAGGGGCCCAGCATTCCATTACCATAACAGGCCCTATTTCTGTCTAAAGCGGGCTCTGAATTCATTAATCCTTTACTTTAATTTGAGGTAATATAGGTAATCACCTAGGGCGGCAGCTTCTGAGGGGCAGAAAAGAGCCGAGCAATAGATCCTGGCATCCAGGCAAACTCAAAGAGCTCTTAGCACATTTCTTTGCTTTCATGGAGTGCAGCACTCACATACATAGAAAGCATAGTTGAATATTTAAAAGTATGATGGCCAGTTATGCATTTTTACAGGATTGTTGTGGGAGGGGTGGTGTTGGGATGATCGTGTCTGAATCGTGGGGGGTGGGGGCCAAAGGGCTGAATGTTTGTCTGGGGTGCCCACTCCTCTTGCACCGGCTCTGCCTGGCTTTGTTTTGTATTTTTTTTTCAAGTTGTAATTGGCACAATATCTATTTTCAGAAATTGCATCCAATAGGATAAAGCTGCTGGCAGTCTGGCTAATTAATATTTCTTTTTAATAGTCTACAAAAATGTTTCTTCTTAAAATGCTTGGGAGTGACCCCACATTTATGATCTTCTGTCTGAAGCCCCTGTGATTGAAATACAGGCTTGATGGAGATTTGCAGATTCTGCTTTTGTTAATAGAGCTTAATTCTCAAATGAATTATAGAAATGGGCATAGGCGTGGAGGAATAGGTGAGCGTCATCTTGATTTCTAATGTCTAATGGTGTGTCCAGCAGGCGAATGGAGGAGACAGTGTTATCACCATGAAATTATAATAAAGCCTCATTATCTCAGGACGAGCTTTAGTATCTGAGGTTGGGGGGGGGGGGTGTTGCTTTCTTTCTCTTATCTCCAGTCATATCCTGAACTCTTTCAAGCTAATTGCCTGCTGATTAGTTGAGAGACAGCTTTGCTAGTGGTGGCCTCAAGGATGAAATTGTCTGCCCCAGTCTTCAGCTTGTGTCATTGGGCAGGTAGGAGGGGGGAGATGTGTGAGAGAACTGGACGAATTGCTTTGGTGCCATAGGCAGTGAAAGGAATTGGCTTTGATGCTGCAAGCCCATTTCCTTTCTCGCTTCCATGTAGGTCCTGTGCAAGGGTACTGGGCATCCTTGGCCAATCTTCAGCGTGACCCGGACCCTCTGTCTGTGCACCACAATTCCTGCATCCTTCCATTGGTGCTAGAAGCGATAACACAACACTTCCTCCTTTTAATAGTGGTGATTCCAGACCAGTATCTCTCCTCTCACTACCCCACGCTTTTCTCAGCACATTCCTTCCACTTCCTCCTCCATCCTGTGCCCAACATCTTAGTGCTCTCTCTGTGTTCCCAGCCCAGCAGCACTGTTCTGCCCACCCAGCAACTGCTCCTACCTCTCCTCCCCTGTATATCAATATCCACTTCAGCCTCTCCATCTCTTCCATCCCTAGTATTCGGTGTCCCTTGCCTCTTCTTTTTCCTTCCAGAATCTGACCCCTGCCTCCCTACCCCAGCATCTGACTCCCTACCATTTCTCCTCAGTGGTCTACCTGGTCTTCAATGCCAGCACTGCGGGCACATCCAAAACAACATGCTCGTGGGCCAGCACATCTCGATGATAACGTAAATTCATGCTGGCCCATGAACAGGGCCGGCCCAACCACTAGGCATACTAGATGGTCATCTAGGGCAGCAACTTCTAGAAGGCAGCAAAGGCAGGACATCCAAAGCTAAATAGTAGATTGTGACAGCCAGAGGGGGTGTAAAGCTTGAGGTTTGCCTAGGATGTCCACACCTTGGACCAACTCTAGGGCCGGCCCTGCCCATGAGCACGTGATTCGAATGTGCTTGCTGGGCCAGCATTAAAGACCAGGAAGAGTGGCACAAGCTGCAGCTTCTCCACCAGCCAGTTCTGCAGAGTCTTCAGCTGGCGAGGCCCGAGGATACCTGCCATCCATGATGATTTGACCTGCAGATTACTCTTCCTGTTTCTGCAGACCCTAAAATCCGATGTTTTAAGCAATTGCTTCGTTTCACTTATGGTAATGCTGGCCCTGTTTCAGTGCTGTGGAGTGCAGGTGGTAAGGCTAATAAGGGTCTGTTTCCTAGGGTGCCACATGGCGATTTGGACAGGACCATGCTAGATTAGGTTTAAGTTGGAGTAGGAGGCTGATTTAAATGAGCCCTGCCTTCTTTTTGCTCTTTAACCACATGCCGAGACATCAGTAGTTTAAGCGTGTACTCATACCGGAGTTAATTTTTCACATCTCTTTGAAGACAATTGTCTCTGTATAGGTGGGCCCCCTTTGCTTCCTGAGGGGTGGGAGGGGAACCTCCTTCAGTGTCATCTGGAGACTTGGCCAGGCTGTGGCACAGCGCCCAGTGTTCCCAGTTATCTTGCATTTAATAATAGGTCATGGGAAGCTTATTTTATTAATTTTGCCTCTTTTTCAGATTTGGATTTTGTTAACATATAAGTATGTGGGAGTTCACCCTAGCTCCCCTCCCCCCCATCCTTCCAGAATCCCCCTGAATTACATAAGCTCCCAGAGACTGAGCCATTGGGATCAAAAAAGACTACAGCTTAATTTGTGGAAAAACACACTGGAGTCATTCATACAAATCTCACTGCAATGTTAATCGCCCCCCTACAGTAAGGTCCCTTGATACGTCAGTGAAACAACTGGGCAGAACCCTCAGCACAACTGTCTTCTGGTCCACCGGGCCCTCGCTTCCACTGTGCTACAGAACATCCCTCCCAACCCCTTCAGCTCCCAGAGGAGCCCAAAGGGTATTTACTCGCCCACTATCAACTCCCACGGCATTCCTGGCTGAGCTTCATTAGTGATTTTTTGCCACATTCTACCTTGTATGACTTGGGCCCCTCTCTCCCAACAACATTACAACTTTTGAACAACCCAAATAAACCAAGAACATATACAATAACTCCTCTAAAGCAAAAGAGAGAGGGAGGGTGGGGAACGCAGCAGGTGTTCCTCAGTCTCTCCTTGCCCAAATAGCTCCCTCCCATCCTCTCAATCCTTGAACCAATGAGCAAGTCAGGATTTGAAATTCCTGTGCCTGCTGATTGATTGCCTTACCTAAACTCCCTCCCCCTACGCAGCCGTGAGCAGAGCCCAGCTTGAGTGTATGCCTGAGAACAAGAGTTGAAGGGAGGAGGTCTGGGGCCCCTGCAGCCGCCATGTTATTCCCGGCTGAATGGACCAACCACCTTTTCTCATTTGATTGCTCAGAGCTCAATTGAAAGAAAGCTCTGCAATGAGGGGGAATAGGATGAGGATGAAAGGGGATAGACCCGGGAGTAATATGCAGAAATATTTCTTTATGGCAAGAGTGGTAGATGCATGGAATAGTCTCCCAGTGGAGATGGTGGAGACAAGGACAGTATCTGAATTCAAGAAAGCACGAGAGAAACACCGAGGATCTCTATAGGGAAAAAAAGGGTCTGTATTAGTTGACATGGAAGGGCAGACTAGATAGACCACATGGTCTTTTTCTGCCGTTATGTTTCAAAACAAGTTAGTTATTTCTTTTATGTTTGGTTCATGCATTGTCATTAGTAGCTCAAGTACAGTAGGTGTTACTTTGTCCCTGGAGGGCTTGTAATATAAGTATTTGTACCTAAGACAATGGATGGTGAAGTGACTTTCTTAAAGTCACAAGGGGCCATCAGTAGGAGACATGGAATTTGATCCTTGGCTTCCCTTGTTCTCACCATTGTAATTACTAGGGGCCCAATTTTCAGTTGGGCAGGCTATGTGCTGCGTCAACTGAAATGAAAATCCAGATTTGCTTGGTTACACTGGCAGCAGCCGAGGCTTAGTGATTTTCAATGCTACCCGCCTAGCCTCTGCTCCTGAAAGATATAGGCGAGGAAAAGCCTCGCCTATCTTTAAGGCGCAGAGAGCTAAGCGGGTAGCATCGAAAATCGCTGCTGCTCGCTTATCTCTTTCCACCGCTCCCGTAACGCCTCCAACATGCCCCAGTGCTAACCGCATAGCATCTGGATGCGTTAGGGACTTAGCCAGGATTTTCCAAAGGCATTACCCGTGTAGGTGCCCTTGGAAAACGCTGGTTAAGGCCTTTACACGGATAACTAGGACAGTTACCCGTGTAAATGCCTTCGAAAATGCCGCCCTCGGTTGCTACTCCCTATTCGTTTGTTGCTGTTCGCCTTCCCTGGGGCATGCTTTGCTGGCTTTAGGACTCCTTGCTGACCCAAAAATGGGAGGGACCCTGCCTTCAGAGCTCAGACTCAGTGCTATTGACAGACCAACAGGGGTCATTGCAGTAGTGGTACTCATCCTCTTAGCTCACAGTACTGCAGCTCAAAATATAGGACCAGATTGTTGACAGAATGTAGAGTCTCATTTTAATTCTGAGAACAGTGACCAGAGGGAGACCTTTAAAACATTTCTGGTTTTTTTGCTGCCTCCTCCCCCACCCGCCCCATACTTTATGCAACTCAGTTGGAAGAAATAGGTTCTACAGATCCTATAGTGCATATTCAGACACCCAGAAATATTCAAAAGCTGTTCTTTCTAGGAACTTGGATCCTTTAACAGCCTCTCTGCTGCGTTCTTCGTGCAGCTTGGCTTGGTATTTATGGGAGTGTCTTGTCTCCCTTTAATGGAAACAAGCAGCGAAGCCCATCTGAGACTTCAGTGCAGCGCGCGCCCCAGGGCAAGCTGCACTACCCCCCTCCCTACCCTCCCCTTCCCCAGCCACCTAACCTTTTCTACACTAGATCAAAGAGGAGAGACAATAGTAGGGGGATTAGTTACAGCAACTAGTTGATGAACAAGTTGGAGATGAAAGGGAGCGGAGCTTCTGTGATCACCTTTTGAAAGTGCAAATGCTGGCGGCTGAGTGGGACAGGTCTCTGCACGGCCCACGGTTGCAGACTGAAAACAGAAACCGAATGTAGTAATATGCTTCTGTCTTTTGTCCAAAGCTGGCATATATGGTCTAGTTTTTAAAAAATGAAAGATGCTTTTTAAGAATCCTAACCAGGACCTTTTGAAGGGGTATGCGGCGATACTGATGACCCGCACCTCTTCCATTGCCTACTAAAGTGCTATTGACAGACCATGGTTCTCATGCATTCGTGAAAAAGCCCTGCATATGAGTACTGGCACCTTTCTTTCTAGGAAAAATGTATTGATGCTAGCCAAGTAGTTGGCGATGAGGCATGGGTGAAGGACATCCTTTTTAGATTCACAAAGATTTAAAGATGCGATCTTCATCTGAATCTTAATAAGTAGGGAGTCTGTTCACCTCCAGCACTACAATAATGACAGGAAATTCCTTGGAAGGGGCGAGACAGTTTAGTAAAATCTGACAAAACATTGAGGCCTTGATGCAGACACCCTGCGCTATAGCCCAGTGCTAAAGCTGTAGTGCAGGGTCCCTAATACAAGTTTAGTGCAGAGGTTTTGCTCAAAGATGCTGTAAGCAAACAGCATGCAGATGAGCTTTGCAAAAAAGTCTGCGCTAGACAAGGTGAGAAAGCCAGGAAGATGCACCTATGCACATTGCACTGTGTGCCTTCAAGCCAATGCTGACTCCTGGCAACCCAGCAACTCTTGGGTTTTCTTGGCAGTGTGACCGGAAGTAGATAGCCAGACCTTTCTTCCGAGGCAGTGGAGGGTTAAGTGGCTTGCCCAAGGCCACAAGGAGTGCTAGTGGGAATTGAACCCTGGTCTCTTGGTTACTAAGCCAGTGTTCTAACCATTATCACCTATATCTACACAAAAGAAAAACCAATTTGACACTTAGGCACACGTGTAGGATTGCTATCTGGTGCATAAACGGCAACATTATTCTGAGCAGACGTTCTAAACAGAATACTATTGCTGTTTATGCCCTAGATAGCAATTCCAGTGCCTGTGCATAGCATTGTTTCAGCACACTTTCCCTGCCGTTTTTTCAAGGTTCTCTTCAGCAAAGCTACAGTAGACTAAAGTTGTGGGTGCTGTATGCTGAAGAAATAGGCATAAATTCTTCACCAGCAGCACTGACCCCAGGTCTATGAACTGACTCTTTACACTGCCACCTCAGACCTTACGTTAAAATCTGTGTTGAGCTCAGCCTTCTGGTCTTATGCACAATTCTTTGCGTGTGCACTGCATAATTAATTGCTTTATTACCATACAGTTGAATGGATTTAAACGCACAGTGTGCTGCCGTTAGTGCAGGCATTTGTGCATTGATTATGCATTCTGCATTCTGCACCCATGCTAACACTGAAAATTCTGCGCAAATACTGTGCTATTGCCTGCTCTAAAAGCAGTGTACTTTGCTGCACTAAGCTGTGAGCGAAGGCCTATGATCTCATAGCCCATGAGAGAGGCCGGTTGTGATTCAGATTAAAAATGCAAAGGAGGAGGAGGACTCTCTAAACCAAACACATAATTTACCCCAGAAAAAGTAAATTGGAAGGTGAGGCATTTTGCTGTTGCTGGTGGGCAGAAAGATAATTTTAACAGGGCCTGTTTTTATCTAGAGAGAGGCTTCTGATTAATGGATTGAAAAATGCAAACACATAGTCTGGGCACATGGAACAACATACAGGCCAATGCAGAAAGCCGGCGCTGAAGTCATGTGCTATCAGCTTTTTACGCCTATTTGCAGTGCATCGATAGTGCGCAACTTTAACGCTGGCATGTAGAAAGGGGCTCATATGTAGATTAGCCACGCGTTTGCCATCTGTGCACAGTTTAATGAATGGCTGTGTTAAACTGGGAGAGCAAGCCAAACACATGGGCACAGAAGTCAGTGTAAGTTTGGCATGCTATCCCAGAGAAGCAGGGGCACCGCGTGGCTAATCTGCATATTGAGCCCTGTCAGTATTTTGATGGTATCCGGGGCTTTCTCTGATGCCTAGATCATCTGAGGGGAAATGTCGAAGCCCCCAGTGTCATCAGAATACTGTCAGAGGCCGGTGCCCCCGACAGAAAGTGAATCCCTGGTGGCCCAGCGGCTGCGATCTCCCCACCCCCTCCCAACTAAAAATAAACCTGGTGGCCCAGTGGCTCCGAACCCCCAACCCCCTTCCGGTACCTTTACAAATGAGCAGGAGTGATGCTCACACACTCCTTCACCGCCACCTTGAAAAATGGCAGCACCTGGCACCAGATGGGGTCAGACTGCCTCAGTTGGGAAGGGGCCGGGGGCCACTGTGCCACCAGAGATTCAGTGGCTTCTATCATAAAGCATATAGGAGCAGACATAAAGATCACAATATGCATATGTTGGAAGAGGGGAGCTATGATAGAAACCTTTAAATACCTCTGTGGCATAAATGCACAGGAGGAGAGCCTCTTTCAATTGAAAGCAAGCCCTACTATTAGGGGACATAGGATGAAGGTGAAAGGAGATGGACTCGGGAGTAAATCTGAGGAAAGAATTATTTATGGAAAAAGTGGTGGATGTGTGGAACAGTCTCTCAGCGGAGATAGTAGAGACGGGGACTGAATCTGATCCCAAGAAAGCATAGGGCAAACACAGAGGATCTCTAAGGGAAAAGAAGGGGTTTGTAGGGCTTAGTAGTTGGATGGATGGGCAACTCGGATATGCGGTATAATCTTTAACGGCAATCATTTTTCTGTGTTTCTATGTAAATTCTTATACGTGTATTTAAGAGGGGCCTTATACAGAGACTGATTTGGTTGTCACAGAAAATTCAGTTTATTTTGGAAAAATAGGCTTTTATTTGTTAAAGGAGAGAGGCTGCATTATTAGCATGTTAGGAGCTATTATGTCTAAATCCCAGCTCTGCTATCTATGTACATAGCTAGATACAGACCACGTTTATGATCTTATATGGTTCTTATCCAGTAATAATATTGTGATTACTGGGTGCTTTCAGGTCTCATTTGTAGACAGGATGTCTTCTAAATGCTTAATTTATTGGTGGTATAAGTATGTAAGAATAGCAGGAAAGAAAAGTTAATTGCTGAGCCGAGAGCAGTGTTTAATTAGCTCAGAGTCTGACGAGGTCCGCAAACATGGTTTATTGCCTCCTGTATACTGTGGAGTTCTAACAGGGGAGACTGCACAAAGCCTGGGGGATGAGTGCCCTTTAAAGCACTCGCCTCCCTTCTGTGGGCACTAATAAAGATGTACCTGCCTGAAAGGACTTGTTCAGCCTTTTACTAATAGAGGCCTTATTATCCCGGGTTTGAGGAAAGGCTGGGCATGCAGAGAGACTTGGGGAGGTAATTAGACTCTCAGCTCTCAAAGCAATTTTAGAATTTTGTGGTGTATTTCCTTGGGGGATTAGGAGGAGGAGAACTTGTGAGTGTTTGGTTTCTTCTCAAGCTGTCCAGTTAAGGAAAAAAAGGAGAAAATCAGGCCAGTGATAAATGATAGAACATTAAACGCTGCGTGGGGTGAGAAGGGAGGTCTGGAACCAGTTGCAGGCATTCTTGGGCGCACTGATCCGCACATCGGGAAACGGCAAGAATGAGTGAAGTGCTGAAACGGAGGTTAATCAGTGGCTTCTCTGTGCACTCCTTTGATAAATTGGCACTGTGCGTGATTTTGGTAAATCAGCACCTTCTCTGTAATCAGTGCAGTGTGTGCTCCTGTGCTAAGTTAGTGGGTTCTCTGTGTTATACGTACAGGGTGCACTGCTTTGGTAAATTGGACCCTTGTCAGTGTTGTTGGTGCAATGTATGTTCTTTTGATAAAAGGGCAGTGTCTCACGGCATGTAAGCTGCTTGTCGACCTACTGCAAGCTCATTTTGAAAAGAAAACACTGTATAGTTACTTCTTCCCTCCCCCACCTTTCAACACGGAGGGGGAAGTACCCCACTGTGAAACATACCAGGTAGTTTCCACTAAAGGAAAGGGCAATTCCTATTCGTCTCTCCGGGCCAGTCCAGGGACATTACGGTAATCAACCTCCTCCAGCAGCTGAGGACTGAATGCTAAAATCTTGCTGACCACCTATGTAGCTCCCCCTGGTATCAGAGAGACAGTCTTTCAGTCCTCAGCAGCTAAACAGGACGTGAAGCTGACAGGCTCCCCAGAGAAGCGAATAGGAACAGATTTATAATTTTATTTCAGGTTAAAAAAAAAAAAAATACCTGGAAGCAGAAAGTGTTATCTGCTATATAGTCTGGGGGCCCTAGCAGGGCATTCCAGCACGGACAGTTTTAGTTCTTTCTTTCTTTCTTCATTCATAAAGATAAAATATATTAAATCCTAATCTTAGAACGAAACAGGAGAGCACTGCCATATCTACAGAGCCGGTAAGGCTTGTCAGTCTGAAAGGGCAGAGCCTGCCTCTCTTTGCAGACTTCGGTGCTTAAGGGCTGTGGAGAAACGCTCTGGGAGCTTCCTGCCTTCAGTTGCGGCTGTCCCGGCTACCCGCTAGCAGCGGGGAAGCGGATTGCAGCTGCTTCAGTCTGTCTGGCATATCAGATAGGAAGGAGAGTAGCATCTACGTTTTATTCTATGCCGCGGTTTTTCTGGGTTGGCGCCTACCGTTGTTTTATTCTGCTTACCGGCGGCAGCCGTATCAGCTTGTCGCGTTCAACGCCGCGCTGTCTGTTTGGGGCCGACCAGCGGTGTTTGCGGTGGGGCGAGCGTGCTTCGTGTTATTTTGGGGAGAATTACTGTTCTCAGAGTTAAGGGGAATGATGGAGGCTCCTAAGAGCTCTGAGGCAGAAGGAATAATCAGGCCTCTCTCTTCTTCAGAACAGGCGGGAACGGCGGCCATTTTGTCTCAGCCGACCGTTCCTCCCCACGCGGCACGTGAAAGCGGGAAAAAAGAAATCTAAGACGCCCAAGGCTTCCGCTGCTGCGGGGCCGCAGACACAGTCTTTCTCAGCAGGTCAGGAGTCTTTAGACTCATTGTTCTCTCCTGATTTTTTTTTTGGTGCTCCATAAGGCTTATCTTTTAAAGAAGTCTCCAGTACCTCTCTCTCCTTCTTTGCCCAGCTTGTCAACAGCTCAGAAGGGGGAATTGTCAACAGCGGACCCTGGAGAGGGGGTCTCTTGTTTGTCCAGAGAGGTAGAATCAGCCTTAGAGGGAGCTGCGTCTCAGAGTGGGGCTCAGTTGGCAGAGGAAGGAAAAATTATTTCAGAGGAAGCTTGGGCTGAAGAGTTGGAGGAGGATGAGTTAGAGTCCGGCGAGGATCCCAATGTGTTCAGGGTTTTTAGGAAAGAAGAACTCGGACCGTTAATTGCTCACTCGCTAGCTGCTTTGAATATGGTGAGTCTTGCGGTTCAGCAGTAGCCGCTAGAGGATCCCTTGTTAAGAGGATTTAAATTAGAGCAGCGCTGCTTCCCCATTCACAGAGTTATTAAGCAGATGATCGAATCGGAATGGGAGTGTCCTGAAGCGTCTTTGCGAGGGGGACGCGCTATGGCGCGGCTATACCCGGTTCCTCAGGAGGAGAAGGACTTGTTGAAAATGCCTAAGGTGGATGCGCTAGTGTCGGCGGTCACCAAAAAGACCACAATTCCAGTTGAGTGCAGTTCAGCTCTTAAGGATTTTCAGGATCGTAGACTCGAGGCACTCCTGAAACAGTCTTTTGATTCCAGTGCCCTAGCGCTGCAGGCTTCCGTTTGCGGGGCCTATGTGTCAAGGGCCTCTATACGCTGGCTTCAAGGTGCTCAAACTCCGGATAAGGAGGACGAATCCTTATCGGAAGGACCAAAGCTAGAGTCGGCAGTGGCTTATCTAGCGGATGCCTTCTATGATTTGATTCGGATTGCAGCGAAATCGATGGCTTCGGTTATTGCAGCATGGCGGTTTCTCTGGCCGTGCAGCTGGGTGGCGGATGCATCGTCTAAATCTCGCTTAAGTAAGCTTCCATATAAGGGCAAGTTGCTTTTTGGTGAGGCTTTGGAGAAGATTGTGAAGGATTTAGGCGATTCCAAAGGGGGTCACCTTCCTGAGGACCGTCCGAGGGCGGCAAAGATAGGCTCCATGCAGCGTGGTCAGGGTCAAGATTTCAGCAGGTTCCGCGGACCTCGTTTTACACCTTATAAATGAGGCCATGTTGTGGCTAGGGGCCAGTCCTTTTGAAGAGCCAGAGGATTCAGGAGGGGTTATTTTAACGCCCAACAGAGCTCCGCTAAGAAACCACAATGAAGGACGGCTGGTCCAGGCGGAGATTCCTGTGGGAGGTCGTTTGCAGGGGTTTCTCTCCACCTGGGCCAGCATAACTACGGACCAGTGGGTTCTCGAAATTATCAGAGAGGGCTATGTGCTAGAGTTCGCTCACCCACTGGTAGACGTAACACGTTAACGCGCTTGTTGCGCCTCCAAGCCGTAGTTCCAGTACCTGCAGACCAGTGCGGCTTAGGTCGATACTCGATTTATTTCGTGGTTCCCAAGAAAGAAGGTTCTTTTCGGCCAGTTCTGGATTTAAAACATGTAAATCGTTGCTTGCGGGTACCGCATTTCCAAATGGAAACTTTAAGATCCGTGATACGGTCGGTAAAGCAGGGAGAAGTTCTTTCTTCCATAGATTTGACAGAAGCGTATTTACACATTCTGATCAGGAGGGAGCATCAGAAATTTCTGCGCTTCGCAGTTCCCATGGGGCATTTCCAATTCCGGGCATTTCCTTTTGGTCTGACTACGGCGCCTTGCACCTTCACCAAGGTGATGGTGGTAGCAGCAGCGGCGCTATGGAAGGAAGGTATTCAAGTGCACCCATATCTGGACGATTGGTTGATTCGGGCGCCGTCTGTAGCGGATTCCATCTCTGCGACCGCGCGAGTGGTACACTTTCTCGAGCAGCTGGGTTGGGTCATCAACCGAGCAAAGAGTCATTTGGAACCGGTGAGACAGCTGACTTATCTGGGTGCTTTGTTTGACACCGAGATAGGCGAGATTTTGGCGCAGGTTGCGGCTCCGATGGCTTGGGGATATTTACAGTTGTTGGGGTCAATGGCGGCGGCGTTAGACCTTGTGCCGTGGGCCAGGGCGCATATGCGGCCGCTTCAACAGGCGTTGCTGTCTCGCTGGTCTCTGCAGAGTCATCCTCTTTCACGAAAGTTATGGTGTCCGGAAGAGGTGCGTCGCAGTCTGCAGTGGTGGTTGGACCCCGCGCATCTTCAAGCGGGGGTGCCGCTGGATCTGCCAGACTGGGTGTTGCTCACCACAGATGCCAGCCTTTCTGGTTGGGGGGCGCATTGTTTAACGCGGATAGCGCAGGGCTCCTGGTCGGCAGAGGAGAGTGTCTGGTGATCAATCGCTTGGAGCTGAGAGCAGTTCGGTTGGCATTGTTGGAGTTTGTCGACCTGCTCGAAGGGAGAGCAGTTCGGGATTTTTCCGACAACTTGGTGACGGTCTTGTACATCAACAGGCAGAGCGGCACGGGCAGTGCGGTGCTGCTGGAGGAGAGTTGGCAGTTGTTTCTTTGGGCAGAAGCCCATCTCTTGGCAATTTCAGCTGCCCATGTGGCAAAGAAGGACAACGTTCAAGCAGACTATCTCAGTCGTCATGTCATAGACCCCGGCGAATGGGAGCTGAACGCGGCAGTCTTTCACGAGATCACGTTAAGGTGGGGTCAGCCAGTCAAATGCCAAAGCGGCTCGTTTTTTCAGCAGGCGCAGAGAACACATGTCGAAAGGACTCGACGGCCTGGTTCAAACCTGGCCGTCGGGTCAGCTGCTTTACGTATTCCCTCCGTGGCCTCTCTTGGGGTGAGTCATTCAGAAAATAGCGAAGTACTTGGGTACAGTAATTCTCATTGCGCCGGATTGGCCCAGGCGGCCATGGTATGCCGATCTGATGCGTCTACTAGTGGAACCTCTGTGGAGGTTGCCCGCTCAAGTCAATCTCTTGTACCAAGGACCCGTGTTAATGCCACAAGTGGATCGATTCTTACTTACGGCTTGGCTCTTGGGAGGCATCGGTTGCACCGTAAAGGATACTCAGGGGCAGTGATAGCCACTATGTTGCAGTCCCGGAGGCGCTCTACTTCATTAGCGTATATTCGCGTATGGCGTATTTTTGAAGCTTGGTGTGGTGATCACAGGGTTCATCCTTCTAAGGCGCAGCTACCAGATATCTTGGCCTTTCTTCAGTGTGGACTAGAAAAGGGCCTAGCTCTTAACACTCTAAAGGTGCAGTTAGTGGTGCTGGCGAGTTATAGAGGGAAGGTACAAGGGAGCTCGCTCTCTTCACACCCGGATGTTCGGCGTTTTCTTCGGGCGGCTGGAATCTTCAGGCCTCCGCTTCGGCGGATAGTGCCTCCTTGGGATTTGAATTTGGTCTTGGATGCGTTGTCAGGACCGCCTTTTGAGTCCCGGACTTCTGGTAATCTTAGGGAGTTGTCCTGGAAGACGGCCTTCTTGGTGGCATTGTGTTCCGCGTGTAGGGTTTCCGAACTGCAGGCGCTTTCATGCAGGGAGCCCTACCTTCAGTTTTCCAAGGAAAAGGTAGTGTTACGGCCGGTGCCGTCTTTTCTTCCTAAGGCTGTGTCCAGTTTTCATGTGAATCAGGTTGTTTCCCTTCCCACCTTTGTTTCTCGTGAAGGGGGACAGCGGAATCGTGCGCTTCGGAGGTTGGATTTAGAACGGGTGCTCCGTAGATACCTCAAGGAGACAAAGCCGTTTCGAAAATCGGACAGATTGTTCGTACTTTTTGGAGGTTCAGCAAAAGGAAAAGCAGCTGCCAAAGCGTCTATTGCTCGCTGGGTTAAACATGCCATTCAGGCGGCTTATGAGTCCAAGGGGTTAACAGCTCCAGCTGGGCTTTGGGCTCGTTCTACTAGAGGTCAGGCAGCCTCGTGGGCAGAGTATGCGTTAGTGCCGCTGGTGGATATCTGTCGGGCGGCAACTTGGTCTTCTCTGCATACGTTTGCTAAGCACTATCGTTTGGATGTTCAGGCACGGGAGGATGCTAGAGTGGGGGCCTCGGCTATTGTTGCGGGGCTCGCAGGTCCCTCCCGGGTTTAGGTACTGCTTTGGTACTACCCTAATGTCCTGGACTGGCCCGGAGTGACGAATAGGAAGGAGAAATTAGGCCTTACCTGCTAATTGTCTTTCCTTGAGTTCTCTCCGGGCCAGTCCAGGACCCGCCCTATACTGTCTGCGAGTGTTGGAAAAGGTTCGGTCCTCGGCCAGTACTTCAGAAATTCGAGCAGTTGCCTAGCGGGTGGCCGGAACGTGGACATGTGAGGGCCTAGTCGGCGAATATTTCAGGGGTTCGTCTTCGGTTTAGGAAGAAATTTTACAAAAAAAAAAAAAAAAAAGACTATATACAGAATGGAGATGTTTTTCAACGAATGCTTCCTGTTCTTATACGTACGCTGTTTCGCAGTTAGTTCTTTGTTATTTTTCTTGGGTTTTTTTCCACTTTTGTTTGGGGATAGTTCCACTGCTTTGTTACCGGAAGACTGTCTCTCTGACACCAGGGGGAGCTACATAGGTGGTCAGCAAGATTTTAGTATTCAGTCCTCAGCTGCTGGAGGAGGTTGACTACCCTAATGTCCTGGACTGGCCCGGAGAGAACTCAAGGAAAGACAATTAGCAGGTAAGGCCTAATTTCTCCTTACTTTGGGAAACTGCTTAATAATTGTCCTCTCAGTTTTTTATTGTAGCAGGGGGTAATTTTGGCTCAACACTAGAAAGACTTCAGAACATAGGAATTGTGTACTAGGTCAGACCAAAGGTCCATCAAGCCCAGTATTCTGTTGCCAACCGTGACTAATCCAGATCACAAGTACCTGGCAGGATTCCAAAAAGCAGCCAGCTTCCAAGTCTACCTACTTAATAATGGTTTATGGACTTTTCCTCCAGAAACCTGCCCAAACCATTTGAATCCAGCTGCTCTAACAACTTTTACTACATCTCTGGCAACAAGTTCCCGAGCTTAACTATGTGTTAAGTGAAAACATATTTTCTCCTACTTATTTATTTTATTTTATTTATTTATTTATTTAACTGTATTTATATCCCGCTTTTCACCGGGTCACCTACTTGTTTTAAATGTACTACTTAGTAACTTCACTGCATGCCCCCCTTAGTCTTTGTACATTTTGAAAGGGTAAACAATTGATTTGCATTTATTTGTTCCACTCCACACAGGATTTTATAGACCCCTATCATATTTTTCCTCGGGCATCTCTTCTCCAGGCTGAAGAAAGTGAGGTTACTTACCTTTAACAGAGGTTCTCAGTGGACAGCAGGATAAGTTATCCACACCTGTTGACATCATCCGGTGCCATAGACATGTGCCAAGGTAGCCCTACCTCTTGGCCCGCCCCTATCCAGCCCAGTATGTCCCAAGCAGTGACCTTGCCGCTAGATAGGCAGACACCAGAGTCGTGAGGCCAACCTCATTCAGGAGCAGTGAGGGGGATATATGTGGCTGACTTATCCTGCTGTCCATGGAGAGCCCCCATTGCAAGTAAGTAACCTCACTTTCTCAATGGACAAGTATGATGTGCAAGCCACACCTGGTGCCTCCCTAGCTGCGCTGTCTGTGCGCTGTGGTGGGTGAGAGGGAGGCGGATGACTAAGTGTGGGGAGGTGTGTAGGCTTAGACCGGTCCCTAGAACGGCGACATGCAGTATCTCGTTGCATTCAAATGTCAATGATTTATTGTGTCCGGATAGTTGCATGTGGCAGGATGCCTCTAGGTGTGCCAACCCAGAATTCAGTTTGTGCTGAGTGAGGAGGATGCTGCTGCGGCCAGCACTGCTCAGCTGAAGGAACTGTCTGCCTGTATCTCGAGGTCAAGGCAGTAGTGCCTCTGAAAGGTGTGTACAGAGGACCAAGTGGCAGCTTTGCAGATGATGGTTACTGGCAGGGAGTGCAGTGGTAGCGATGGTGGTAGCCAGTGCTTGGAGCTTATGGGCCCTGACTCTCACTGTGGACTGGGTGCCTGCCCGGTCGTAACAGAAAGTGATGCAGTCTGAGATCCTCTGTGACAGGGTCTTTTTGATCAGGCACCCTGGCCTGTTTGGGTGGAAGGAAACAAAGAGCTGTGCTCCCTGCCACAGGGGCTCTGTCCTGTGGAGATAGGTGCGCAGGGCTCTGATGCAGTCCAGGGTGTGGAGCTTCTGCTCTTCTGGGGAGGCATGGGGCTCTGGGTAGAAGGTGGGCAGCTCTATCGCTTGGTTGATGTGAAATGCTGAGGCTACCTTCGGAACGAACCTTGGATGGGTGTGGAGGATAGCACGGTCATGGTAGAGCTATGTGTATGGTGGGTGTGCCACGAGGGTTTGTAGCTTGCTGACCCATCTGGTGGATGTAATAGCTATCAAGAAGAGGGTTTTCCAGGAAGTGTATTTCAATACTTCCGATTGTAGTGGATTAAACAGTTCATGCGTCAGCTAGTGGAGGATGATGTTAAGATCCCAGGGTGGGAGTGGGGGCCAAACTGTGGCCGCAGGTTGGCCAGTCCTTTCATGAAGTGGACAATTAGGGGAAGTGTGGTGATGGAGCAGTTGTTGTTGGTGCAGTCATGGAAGGCTGCAAAGGCTGAAAGGTGGACTCGGATGGACTATGTCTTGAGGCCGTGGTCAAAGAGGGAGGTGAGATACTGGAGGACTTGCGAGACAGGGCAGGAAACTGGGTCCAGACCTCACGAAAAACAACAGGTGCTGAAGCGCTTCCATTTCAGGCAATAGGATTTCCTCATGGATGGACATCTGGCTGTGAGAATGACTTGTTGCACCTCGGCGGACAGGCTGAGGAAGGACAGGTCAGCCTCTCAATCTCCAGGCAGTCAAGTAAAATGCCAGCATGTTGGGGAGCAGAGTGGTCCCACTGTCCTGAGTGATGAGTTCTGGCTTCAGGGGAAAGCATATGGGCAGTTCCATGGCAAGGCGGCGGAGGTAGGGGAACCTGTGCTTTGTCCCGGACAATCCTCTGTTTGGTCTTGGATATGCGTGGAGTGGGGTGGGGGGGAAAGCATATACTAATGACTTCTTCCCCCAGGAGACATCGAAGGCATCTGTGGTGAGGCTCCAAGCGGATGGACAATTCAAGGAGAAGTGTAGGCGCTTTGTGTTTGCCTTGGTGGCAAATAGGTCCACATGAAGGTGACCCCAGCATTGGAAGAGGAACTCTGTCACCTGGGGGTCACGGGTCCACTCGTGGGGGTCCAGTTGGCAGCTCATCTTGTCTGCCAGGCTGTTTTGCGTGCCCAGTAGGTAGGAGGTTTGCAGCAGGCAGGGTTGGGAGAAGGCGAAGGACCAGAGTCTGAGTGCCTCCCTGCAGAGAGCGCGTGAACCTGCCCTCTCTTGCTTGTTGACATAAAACATGGCAACCTGGTTGTCTGTTTGGATCAGGACACTCTTGTTGGCAGTGTGCAGGTAGAAGGCTCTCAGCGCACATCGAATTGCCCGGAGCACCAGCAGGATGATGTGACATGTCTGTTCTTTTGCTGTCCAGGCACCCTGGGTACAAAGCTGTAGCAAGTGGGCTCCCTAGCCTGCTGTCGAGGCATCTGTGGTGATGACTATGTGGTGGTGTGGTTATTGGAGGGGCCTACCCTCCATGAGATTCTCTGAGAGGGTCCACCACAGGATGAGACCCCCTTGAACCTCACGTCCAGTGGAATGTGCGTGGACAGAGTTTGTGAGTGCTGGCTGCAGTGTGTGTGTAGGTGCGACTGCATGTTTTCGCATATATAGATTTGCAAGGGGCAGGACTTGTCATCGTAGCAGGATCTGGGTGGACAAGGAGACGCTCCACGCTAGAAAGGTGATGGCATCCACCCGGTTTGTAGGGAGAAATGCTTTGAACAGTGTGGTGTCAGTGTTTGCCCCAATGAACTCCAAGTGTTGAGAGGGTTGGAGGCAGGACTACTGATAGTTCATGAGGGATCCGAGGGAGGACAAAAGGGCAACGGTTTGCCTGACTGCTGTCCGAGCCTCCTATGGTGAAGGTGCTGAAAGAAGCCAACTGTCGACGTATGGGAAGACACAGATGCCTTGCTTGCGGAGGTTGGCTGCTGCCACAGCAACACACTTGGTAAACACTCTCAGGGCTGGAGAGAGGCTGAAGGGGAGGACCTTGTACTGATAGTGGTTGCCCAACACCTGGAAGTGTGTTTCCTGTGTGCCCCATGTATGGGGATGTGGGTGTAGGCATCCTGCAAGTCCAAGGAAGTCAACTAGTCTACTGCTTGGATGAGAGACAGGATGGATCCCAAGGAGTATATCCAAAATCTTTCCTTGAGGTTGAAGTTCTTCAACTTCCTAAGGTCAAGAATGGGGTGGACCCCTCCCCCCCTGGATTTCTTGGGTATCAGAAAATACATGGAGTAAAAGCCACTGTTGAGTTTGTCTGGTGGAACAAGTTCTATTGCTCGGGATGCCAGGCGGGACAGTACCTCTGCAATAATGTATGGGAGCAGATGTGGTGGGATTTTGCTATTGGGTTGGGAATGTTGGCAGGAGGTAAAGAGAACCGAATGCGGTATTCTTCCACTGTGATCTGGAGGACCCACTTGTCTGTCGTGATGTGTATCCAGGCGCTGAGAAAAGCTCAGAGTCGTCCCACCCCAACAAACATTGGGGGTTGGGCTGTGCTGTCAAAGGAAGGGTTGCTCTTTCCTGAAGAAGGCGCGGCCTGCTTCTGCTGTTTTCGCTTCCTCTGGCGGTGCTTCCGTTGTTAAGGGGCCTGATACAAGTGTCGCTTGGTGTTGCGCTTGAGGACCTCTGTGGCGAGAGTCTGCAGGGCGGTGCAGTGCTCCTTCATGTCACTGACTATATCTTTGACCTTGGCCCCGAACAGTGAGTCACTTGCGCAGGGGCCATCTGCTATGCTGTCATGTATGTCTTCTCAAAAACCCGATGCCTGAAGCCTGGCCTATTGCCAGGCAGAGATGGCTGACCCAGCAGTGCAGACGGCTGTGTCACAGACATCGAAGGCTGCCCATACCAAGTGTTTGCTGCACTCCGTCAGGTCTGCAAGGGCTTCCATAGCAGTCATCTGGGATTCTGGGGACAGGGCCGCCATGGCACTTTTTAGGTTCCCCAACAGGATGTCCTGGAATAATATGTGCTGGAACTGATGCACTGCGATTTTAGTGTTTAGCATGGCTTCTTGAAACACCTTCTTGCCCACGTCATCCAGGAATTTTGGGGCCCGTCTGAACGGTGTGTTGGCGTGATTGCAGGATAACCTGACCCATTTTAAGGCGGACTCCACCACGATAGACTGGTGTGGGAGCGGAGTCTTTGGGAAACCGAGGGCAGACTGCACTTGGTATTTCATCTCAAGCTTACAGGAGCAGGTGGGGCCCAACATGGGAGTTTACCAAAGTTTCATCAAGTTGTCCTGGTGTAACTGCTGGACTGGCAGGGTAACTTGTGTCTTTGGAGAGCCCAAATATTTGAGCACCCCTAAAACCTCACTCCTCGGGTCCAGAGTGTCGGTTGGTGTAAGGGAAAGCAGGGTTGCTACCTTCCGTAGAAACTTCGGGTAGGTCATGTCCCCTGGTGAGGAAGGTGGCTGGTCACATGAGTGCATCCCCTGTGCCCAACGAGCCCAATGTGGCTGCCTCCTCTTGTCCATTGTCAGGAGATCTGGGGATTGGTAGGGCAACGGAGATGGTGACGATTGTCCCGGCATGGCTGAGCTTGGGGAAATGGTCGGTGGTCCATTGATTAATTGAATCCATCGCCGCTTTCATAGTCATTGCTGCAGGGGGTAGTGGTGGGGCACACTGCTGAAGGAGGCGCATGAGGAGTTGCAGAACTGCAGTGAAGGTCCTTTCCCCCAGTGTCCTGACTGGCCCTTGTCCTACTTAGGTGGTAGGGTTTCCTCGGTGATCCGGAAGTAGAAGAGCCGCTGGAGTGATAATAGCAGTGCCGGCGCTTTCTTCTTTATTTGTGCCTCCTTTGCAAGCCGCTGCTGGAGAATGCTGATTATTTGAGCGTTGTTCCAGAAACATGTCTGTATAAAGCCCTTCCCTTATGCTCCTTCCTGATATTATGCATAGGAGCATGCTGCATGGAATTACCCTCCTAACACTGTCAGCATTAGGGGCATAGCACCGGATTAACTTTAGGGACACGCAGACATGCACAAGGGAGGAGGAGGGGGGGGGGGGGAAGGTGGGCAGAGGTTGGGCTCATAGTTGCCTCCTTCAGTTTGGCTGTTGTACTTTAGTCACTATGGAAAAGGTGGGGAGGGGAGCAGGCAGAGTCTTCACCGAGAGAGCCTGAGATTGCATTAGTGATGGCTAATGATCTTATGCTATAAATAGTGCATCATTATCTGTGGCAGGGGCAGTGAAAAATCTGCACTTCTTGGAGGACAAGGCGGTAGCATTTGGCTCATCTAGTCAGACTCTGCTCAATGCTATCATTCCTACCCACTTTATTCTGCTTTGGGAATAGAGGGCGCTCCATGGCCTCCCTCCATTCTTCAGTCTGTGCTCTTCTCTTATGTTCCATCCTTTAATATTTCCTCCCTCTTGATCTTTTCTTAAACCTGCTTTTCTTTGTCCTCGGATATATTAGTTTACAATATAATTTTTTTAAACATAATTTCAGATTGGGGTCCCCAGTTTTCAAAACGTCCACAGAGAGCTAGTGAGAACCCCTTTCATAGCAGAAGCTGGAAGTGTGCATCATACAGTTGTTTAAATAGAACATTTTCAAAACTATATACAGGGGAAGGTAAAGTGTGTTCTGCCCAAATGTTGCAATTTTAGTGTACCTTCCGGGTCCCTGTGTGACTTCCAGATCAACAGTTCAACATCTTGTCAGCAATGGTGTCTTGGGTACTGAGCTGTCTGGTTCATTATGTTCTCTGCAGCAGATGGTGCTAAGATGCACGGAGTTGGGATTCATTGTGGCTATAATTAGCTGTTCACCTTTTCAAATCCATGCTGAAATCAAGGTTCGAATTCAGCTACAGTGGGTAGGTAGGTCCCTGTCCCAGAGCACTTAAAATCTAATGTGCATTTATTTGCCTTTTGTGCCTTTGATAGGATTAACACAAATTATCAGTAAATAGGCCCTGCTGAAAATAACTGGTGTATAATTTCGCACATTAAATTGCACTAATGCATGTTAGTAAATTCAGCTCTAATTTTGTACCGGAGACCGTGAAAAGTGAAGTGTCTTTCCCAAGGTCACAAGGAGCATTGATGGGAGGAAAGTGGGATTTGAACCCAGGCTTCCATGGTTCTCCATCCACTGCTCTAAGCATTACAATAAGCATCTACTCTACAAGTCTGGAAGAGGTAGAGAAGGAGAAAGCAATCAAATGACAGCGCCTTTCATAGATTGGGCGGCAAGCTTTCAAAGGTTTTCAAAATAATGGTTTGGTGTGCCCAGCAGTAACTCATACCTCTAGTGACAGAGGAACAGAAGGTCGTGCTATGCCATTATCCCCTTCCTATCATCACCACATATGTTGCTAATTCCCTTGCGCCTTGTGCCAAGAGAAAGCTGGCTAGCCAGTTATTGAATAGTATAATGCATTGGAGGTAGTGGAAAGGACACAACCCACATACAATGATGAGAATCAATTTCCCCCCTGCTGTCTGATGCTGGCAAAGCTACTGAGCCCTTCAGTATTTTTAGGAGTGTTGCCAGTAGGCTTTGCTAGTTTTTGCCAATCACATTCCATGGCATAAGTGAACTGCAGGAGACCTGGCCTTCTGATTTCCATACTCCTGCTGGCAGATCAAGCATAAACGGGGAGCCTCCTAGGTGCTAGAGGAGGACGCTATGGGAAATGAAGGCGGGGTTGGTGGAACTGGGATGGATGGATGGTGTGATGTTCTATTGAGCGGCATCAGTAGACCTGCATGATATTATATGTGGCATTGAATCAGTATGACTTTGGACAAAATTATTTAATATATCAGCTGCTGCTTGCCTGGGCTCTCCATTAGTATCAGGTTCTTGTGTGGAAGCCTTTAAGCAGCAGACCCATAGGGGAAAAGCAGCCAGATGGCAACAAATGCATGAGCGCAAGAGCTGTGCAGGCCTAGAAGAGGGCATGTGACCATAAGGCGCTCAATTCTCCTGATACATTGATCTAGGAGCAAGTTATTTACAGACCTGTGACTTCATCTCTTGGTTTCATCGCCGTGTTCTCTCATCTGCTTCCCGGCACTCGTTGCTCATGTTCCCAGACAGAGAATGGGGGAGGGAGGGAGATGTAGGGCCTGACATCATTGCAACTCATCTATAAAGGCAGAGCAGTTGGGGAAATCCTGTGGTTACGAGTAAGGAACTAGAAACCAGGAGGACCTGGGTTCAGATCTGGCTTCTCCCATCAGCTCTCTTTTTGACCTTGGGTGCGTCACTTTAGAGAGCAATTTTCAAAGCCATTTACCCACAGAAATGGGCTGTTTGAAAATTTCCCGCACCAGGTAAAATTGCTTAAGTTATGAACAGTGCACGTCGGGGCGGAATTAGGGTGAGCTCGCAATGGCACATGTGCTTTTGCATTTTCAGAAGTGCATATACTGTATTAGGTAAAGTTTCCTGCAGAAAGAGGAGGAGGAACAAGTATGTAGGTGGTGGTGGGGGCGGGGGGAGAGGCGATATTCCTTAGGCAGTTTTCAAAGTGAAACTATGTGCTTTGTGGTTGAAGATTGCTTTTTTTATCTCCATTTCTTTTTCAGTCTCTCACAGGCCAGTGCAGAAGGCTGGCGCTGAAGTCTCACGCTGTCAACTCTGTACACCTCTTTGCAGTGCACTGATAGCATGCGACTTCAGTGCCGGCATGCAGAAAGGGGCACATATGCAAATTAGCCACGTGTTAAACTGTGGCGCAAATGGAAACGTTAAACTAGGAGAACAAGCCAAACGCATTTGCACATAAGTTGGCGCAAGTTTGCCATGTTCTCCCAGAGAAACAGGGGACACATGGCTCATTTGTATATGTGCCCGACAGTATTTTGATGGCATCGGGGGCTTAATTCCCCTCAGATGATCCAGGCATCAGGGAAAGCCCCCAATGCTATCAAAATACTATCAGGGGGCCAGTGCCCCCGACAGAAAGCAAATCCCTGGTGGCCCAGCGGCCCCAATTTCCCCCACCTGCCCAACTGAAAATAGCCCTGGTGGCCCAGCGACCCCGACCCCCCCCCCCAAACTACCCAATTAAAAATAGCCCTGGTGACTCAGTGATCCCGAACCTCCAGCCCGCCCCCCCCAGTGCCTTTACAAAGGAGCAGGAGTGCATCCCATGCAGGCCACTCCTACGCCTCCATCTTGAACAATGGCCGAGGATGCACCGCGCAGGGCCAGGAGCGCTGGGCACTGCTCCCATTTCTTTGTAAAGGCACCGGGAGGGGGGTGAGGGCTTCAGGGCTGCTGGGCATCAGGGACTCTGAGAGGAAGGGGAAAGCCCCTGATGCCATTAAAACACTGGCATGGGCACACACTAGATGTTTAAGCCACCTCAAGACCAGGCGAAGAGATATTTGCACTAAGGCTGGATCTGGAATCCTCTACGCATTTCTCTGCATCCGGCACTGGCAATATTAGCCATTTTAATACGCGCGGCTCATTTGCCTCATTTAAATGCTCTTGGTGTTGTGTGCACTGGCTTTTCCTTTGCTGTTTTTGTGGCGCCTGCTTCTTTTCTGCATTTGGCAGTGGCAGTAATTATGCCTAAAATTTGCAATATCTGCGCTTAAAGGCTGCGCTGGTTTTCTACATCGCCTGTTAGATTTTAAAATCTTAGCAGCAGGGACTTGATATTGACACGCCCTGGATTAGGGCAGTATACGTAAGCCTTACGAAACTGGCCAGTACATCCAGTGGCCATTATCTTGGTTGAACCCCTTACTGAGAGGTAGTATCACCAGCTGCTGTTGGTCTTTTCCCCAAGGTCCTCATGCTGGTATTGAGCTGGAAGGGAATATGCCCTTTCATAAATTCGCAGTACCTTGTCTTGCAGCACCCTGCCCCCATGAGGGTGCCAAACTAAGTCCCTGCTGAGCTTGTGGGGCTTTCTGCAGGTTGGGAGCAGGCTAATAAATCATTGCCATCGGACTCAGGTTGGTTCCATGCATTGGTATTCTGTCTTTTTTTTTTATCGTTAAGATAAAGGCCTGCAAAGTCCAAAACACAAGGCCGTATTCATTTAAGAAAACAAGATCTAAATGATAAGTTGAGTCAAGCACCAGTAACAGAAAAATCCAGTGGAAAAAGAAAACCCATTTACAGGAGGGAAACTGTTGGCTAGCAGTGATAGCACCACAGGTACCAGAAAGCATTGGGATTGGGGATTGTCAGAAATCTAAGATTGTGGTGCTGTGTGGAGAAGCCTGCTGATGCTAATGGGTGTTGTGGAGAGAGGGGATTGAGGGGTTTATCATTAACCCCGCTTGAAGGGATTTGGGGTAAAGAGACACAGCAGGACGAGCTACATGATTTATGTAATTCAGGAGGAGCAGTCACTTTTTTCCTTTTTTAAATTTTTTTTTAAAATTTTTGAAAGGTTTTAACAGCCAGCTTGAAAAGAGGTCCTTCCTGTGTAATGAATGGTAATGAAACATCGGACATATTCTCACTCGTGCACCTTGAAGGTTGCTTCACGGCCCAGGTCATCCCTAGCAAACAGCTCCAGCCCCGGTTTTGCTTGGAGATGTTCTGATTTCCTTTACACACAAAAAAAAAAAAGAACTACATCTCTCTGCATGCAGTGGAGCAAAACCAGGGCTTGATCTTCATGTTCAAATTGACCTGGCTGAGGTGGCAACCCCTACAGGCATTATTGTCCTCCCCATGGAAATGATGGGGGCGGGAGGAAGGGGCAGGAGGCCCGAAAGGCTTTCCGTTCAATAATGTAATGAAATATCCCTCCTCGTGCTGGCTGACAGCTGCTAAGACACCTGCCCATGCAAAATGAGTCCATATTCATTCCTGTCACCTTAGCAAGAGATGCATTCAATACAGCCATGTCCCAACCGCTCTCAAGATGTCAGTGTGAGTGACAAAAAGACAGTTTCTATCATTTTATTTTAGATTTTATTTTTTTACATTGTTTATATAATGAACTACCTTTCTTCTCTCACAAAAGGCCCCCAATCTACATATGTACAAGTGAGTGATTACCTTAATGCAATCCATCAATCGCTTGAAATGTTGTTTCTGTGAACAGAATAAAAATGCCCCCACCTTCCCTCACCTCCCATCCTTGAAGCTGCTGGCATTGATAAGCATTTGTGCGCCAAAAGACTTGATCTTATCTCTTACTTTGCCTTTGGCCCAAACAATAATAAAGCATCGCCTTTAGGTCTGTACAAGAGAAAAAAAAAGAAAATGAAAGGAAAAAAGAGACATTTGCCCTTCACAGAATGCCGAAGCTTTGCACAACCATGATTTTGAAAAAAATAGAATAGATTTTAGCTATTCCAAATGTGTTGAATCTCGTGATTTACAGATGAAGGTCATTTTGGGGTCATTTTCTAAGGAGTCATGGAAAGTTCTGTGCCTTCCTGTAAAGGTAAATCATGGCATTTGAGCGATTTACATGCTTAAATGGGCTTTTGTGCATGTATGTAAGCCAGTTGGCATTCCATAAGAATGGACATATGGCCAATCGTGTGCACTTTCACTGTGGGTGTGTACACGGACGGAGCGTGAGCAGGGCGTGCAGGTGCACATATTCTTGACATACCTAGGCCATAGAGCTGGTGTAAGTGATCGTGTCTAAATTTGATGCACATTTCTGACCACTTACGCCCCTAGTTTATAAAGTAAAGTATGTATGTACTTTATAAAACAGGCGTGAAATATGCCCAGAAAACCATGCCGTTAACTATGTGCGACTTTATAAAATCACCCTCTTCATATGAACTTTATCACCCAACCCTACCCTTCCTAGGGTTGCACCTCATCCCAGGCCAACCTGGGCATATCCAAACTTAGGTTCACACCATTTGATTGTTCTGACTTTTTAATGGAAATTACTGTAAAAATCAGAAGTAACAATTCTCCATGCACGCAGTGGATTGAAACCAGAACTAGCTCAGCCTGAAGTACCGTCCCTAAAACCCATTCCCACCATTACAGAGTGAAAAGTTATTTGTTAAAACGGGGCGCCAGGAATGTGTGGTGCTCTTGTTAAGCTCCGGACTCTCTTGAGGGTATTGTAGTGCACAAGATGTAATGGCTTTCGTCTTCAGTTAAACATGGAGCTGCTTCTCTGTCTACCCATGCCTTCAGAACATCTTTGATATGCCCGAGATGAATTTCTAGCAGTGGCTGTTAAGATGTGAAGGCTGGTCTCAGCTCCTGTTTCTTGTTGTGCTTATGTACAGGGAAAGCTCATAATCGAAAGGGGGGATTTTTACAGGTACCGAAAGGTTCTGTATGGATCCTTACCCTGCAAGCAAGGGCCCCCTTTGAAACATGGTGAGAAAGGCGATGAATCAGCCAAGCTGAACGCTGGCTAATTAATTTTGGCTCGGCCCCAAATGCACTGATTAAATGTCTAGTGTAATAGTATAATATCTTGATAATGCATACTTTATATATGATTATGTAATCAATTATATTGCACCTTATAACGGTTCAAGTGAGTTGAGCAGCCCGGTCTGAGCTGATGGAGCCCAGAGTCTCTTAAGATCCTGTCCTGCCCTTAGCTGTCAGTCTGTCCTTATTTGATGGAATTTTACTTCAAATGCGCTGGGGAGATAAAACCATAAAAAGACATTTGGTTTTCAGAGTGAAGAATAATTTGCGCTGTCACACACTTGCCACAGTGTGTATAATGTAGGAACGTAAAAAGAGCGTCTCCCCTCTGTCGGATCTCCTCTCCAGTACAGCCAGCCTTTCTTCCTCCCTTCCCCCACCTCCCACATATTCTAAAACATTACTACCCACTGGTTTGAATAGCAGCCATGAGAATCTATCACAGGGTGTAATCTAATTAATACCAAGCCAGTACAGTGGCCTCCTTTTGTGTCTTATGATTAAGTGAGTGGGAAAACGACTTGAGAATTAGGTGCTGGAGTGACCCAATTACATACATGTAGCTTTTTGTATTCAGTTTCATAAACAGTTTTGCTTTCTGCCGCTTAATCAGTGAATAGCTCCCTCCAACCCCAATTTGAAAAGTACTTTTGGAATTATAATACAATCAAATTGCATATGTGTGTGTGTGTGTGTGTGTATATATATGTATATATATGTAAAAGCTTACCAGATATATTCCCGATTTTAAAGCTGTGTCCCTGATTCCAGCAATGGGGAGGGGGGGATAGAAAAAAATGTATTTTCAATTTAGTGATTTGAATATATCAGTTCTTAGAATTTACATTCTTTATCGTTATATTTCTTGCAGTAAATGCATCGCTGTTTCTTTTGTGATATTGTTGCTGTCATGGGATGGATTGGTGGGGGGGATAATGGTGGCTCTTCTCTCCTCCATGCCTTGTTGCTCAAACCTGGAACTAAGGTATCCCTTCCTCCACTCTCCCCCCTCCCACCCCTCCACTTTGGATAAGTGTCCTAGATTTGCCAGCAAAATAACTGGTGGCCTGTGCTAGCTATATCCATATAATATGTGTGAGTGTGTAGAAGGTGTGGGAGCTAGAGCCTTGGCAGCATGCCAGCTTCTGCTTTCACAGTAGTGACCCCTTAAGCTGCCACTTTTCTGGTGTCATTCATAATATTGTCATTGCTGAGTTACCATAAAGAGTGATCTCTTTAACCTCGCGTGTGAGAGAAATACCATCTTGGCTCCCCCTACCTGGAATCGCCCGACGTGGCAGTATCTGCCATTTTATGTACAGTAGAGAGAGAAAGGGGGGGGGGGGGAGAAGTCACCATTTTAATCGAAGCCTTGCTGTACCCATACAGAGGAGCATTGTACCCAGAAAGCTGGTTTGGCAGACTTCCTTTTTGGGTGTTTAAAACATCACGGTGCAGCTAGTGTGCGCTGACAGAGGAGATTTAAATCTGCTTTCAAAGCATATCCTTCTGTCTGGTCCAGTGCTTAATTGCAGCAGGGTACAACAGGAACCCGGTCCTGTTGCTCCTTTCTACAGCAGGAAATGAAAGCATCCTGGTCGTGCTGTCCCCTCATACTCTCTCCATTTCTGTCTCTCTCTTTTTTTTTTAAATAGTGCATTTATAAACAGTCTTCACAAAGCAGATCCAGTGTGAAGGATAATAGCAAGGTCACAGCAAGACCTACAAACCTGGAAGCACAGGGAGATAGTGACTAGCTCAAGGTCACTTAGAGGAGAGACTGAATGCTTGTGTCACAGCATTTCTCCAGCACTTCTAACCATCTGGGCATGTCTTGCCCTGTGCGCCATGCCTTGCACCTTTTATATCCTATGTTTGGTGTTTAAAAGTCTCCTTCATATAATCACAGCTGTAGAGCACATACATGGTGTGCTGTGTACAGGTTGGTATAGGGAGACATCTGGAACATTGTTTGAATATAGTTCTGTAGTCTTCATAGAATGGGGCCTCTGATGTACCAAAAGTGCCCTGGACTGAAGTGCTCATGCTGTGTGTTGTGCCCTTCAGATAGAAATGTGAAACAAGTGTCAAAGAATATGGAGTATTATGGGGTCTTTTTTGGAAGTGGAGAATCGTTCCTGGCATCTTCGAACTCATTGTTTAAATAGCTAAAGACGCAGGGGACTGGGGATAGCTCTAAGTGCCATTCTCTGGCGGCCAGGCTTCTGGTACCGTCCGTGTGTATGTGTTCTGTAAAAGACATGCTGGTTTCAGCTAAGTACTAGAAACTGACTCAGAAGCTGCCTCCTCATGCCAGCAGAATGTCCCAAGAATCTGGATTTTCTTTTTATAATTTTATATTTTGGTTACCAAAAAGCCCCCCAAAAAACTAGACCAGTCCCCAGTGGAAGGTAGCAACTGGAAGGTACCCGGTTCAGTCTCGAAGATGGATCTTCTGCTCCCCAGGTTGTTTGGAAATGCTCAGGAGACCATGTTCACAGTCCCTGAAGGAAAAGTCATGGTCATTGCTTAAGGTGACACCAAGTGACTGGCTGCAGTGCCCATGATTAGAGTGTTCTAGGTGCATGGCGACGGTGACTGGACTAGGTATGTCGAGGAGGTGGGAAAAATTCTCACCTTGTTGCGAATGAAGGCTGATGGTGCCAAATTCCAGCCCAGGATTACTAAGCGCTGTTGTGATAGAGTGGGTTTGTGAAAGGTATACAGCACTTAGTGCGGTCCATTTGTGCAGTCCACTAGAGAAAAAGACAAGCTTGCCAGAGAGCTAGTGCCCTGAATATATTTATTGCCCCGAATATATTTATTGCCCCCATGTCCTTTTGACCTACCTTGTTTCCATGGCCATCATTGAGCAAAGCATTCATAAGCAGACATTTATCTGAACTTCTATTTGTTTCGCCTTGATGCAAGAAAAATGTTTTGGGTTATTCGCCTTGTCAATATTGGGCATGAAATTGCAGAAAACATTGCCCTGAAGAAACTGTTTTCATCAAACTTTTTTGGGTGCGTTTCACTTGAGCAATAGCGTCTATTGGGGAGCATTGATTCTCCTTTTTTAAAAAAAATTTTGCAGTTTGTCCATATGCATCTGTTTGCGCATGCTAATTGGGTAAGGGCCCCACGGCAGCAGTGGAAGACCCAGTGGGCATCCCAGTCCACTGGTGTGAAAGGGGTGGGAGTTGTGAACAGAATCAGTATCATAGTCTCCTTTATAAATCTCTTACTATAAATTAATTTTTATGTATTGGGCGGGAGGAAAAGGCTGGCTGTAAGGCTGAAAGTTTGCTTAGGGTGTCTAATACCATTTCACTAGCCCTGCCATTCACTAATAAGGAGTTACTGAATGTTTAAAGCTTTGTAAAGCTCCTCCTACTTAGCTATACCTGCCATTATTATGCCTTTTCCTTGTCTCCTTACCCTTCCCTATTCTACCCTTATTCTTATCTTTTGTCTTGTCAGCCTTAATTAGATTGTAAACCCTGGTGAGCAGGGGCTGTCATCATATGTGTCTGTACAGTGCTGCGTATGCCTTTAGCGCTATATAAATGATTACTAGTAAATTAGAGGGGGTTGCTACTGTGCTGCTCATCATCAGAAATGTAAGGCATCACATTGAACTGTGCAAAGCATGACTGTGGTATGAACATCATGAGAGTTCGCACAGTTAGGCTGAGGCTGTAGTAAAAGGTGTATGGGGAGAGTCAGGCACTCTAATTAATAACCATAAAATAAGGTTCACAGATCCTACAGGGGGGCTGATGTGGTAAACTGCGTAACGGTTAATGCAAAGGTTAGTGTGACACGCGTGCATCATATTCTGTACAAGTGTGAGTGCACAATGCAGAAAGGGGTCTAGTGAGAGTATAATCTGTGTGCAAATAGTTGCGCAGATGACAGCACTCTGTGTATTATAATTGCACGCTAATGACCATTTCATCCAGATGCATAGAAGTGCGCACAAGACCCAAAGACTGAATGCAAGGCTTTTTACTGCTGAGGCTTTAACAGCAGGTCTGAGGAGGAGTAAAAGCTTAACTCATTCTTCTCTGGTCAGCATTAGTGAGCATTTTAGGCCTGTTTCTTCTCTTTGCTGTGCTCATGAAGTACTCGCAACTTCTTTCTGGCTTTGTTAAAGGGGAAGGGTCAAAATTAAAAGGGCAGATGATAAGGAGCTGATGGAGGTGTGCTAGATTGTGATTTTGCACGTAAACATCAGTATTATTCTGCGTAGAGATGTTATTGAATTGTTACATCAGTGGTCCAGAACTGCGCAGAATAATATTGATGTATCTCCAGGAACAAGCAGGAATGAGTCTTCACATATGGGTACGTCGGTACCAACGGATCCTGCGCGGGAACGCTCCCCAGCTTCCCAAAAAGGAGAGCTTTTGGGAGCATCCCACAGCGCCTGCGCGCTGCCTTCCCGCCTTTCCTAACCAACTCTCCTCAGTTCTTCTTTGCCGCGTAGCCAGCAGGTCGAGCCCTGTCACCGCTGAAGAAGTTCTTTATTTTATTTTATTTCTTTGGTCGCGTGTCTGCCTTCCCCGACTCCGGACCGGTACCGCCGGTCTTTTCTTTCTTTCTTAAAAAAAAAAAAAAAAAATCGATATTTTTCCTCACTTGGTGTATTTTTCTTCTTAAGGCCTCAGGGCCCACAAGAAAATTTCCCCCATGGAAAAACCAACCTCCGGGTTCAAAAAATGCACTAAGTGTAGCAGTACTATTTCTGTTACAGATACCCATGAATGGTGTCTTAAATGTTTGGGTCCTGAACACTCCATTCTGGATTGTCCATCCTGCTCCCTAATGTCTAAACGGGGGTTACAGAACCGAGCAGCTAAGCTCCATGTGCTGTTTCCCGCTGAGGCACCGGCAGTAGCATCGACATCTTCCAGGTCTTCTTCTCCTGAAGGATCTCAGGTAACCAAACATAAACCTAGCAGGTCCTCGAAGGGTAGATCTCCCTCTAAGCATCGAGATGCCTCCGGGCTTGCCCTCGAGGATCCTGCACCAGCCAAACAACCCCGGTGGGAAGCTCCGGCTTCCAAAGCTCCTCCTATGTGGTTACAGGTTGACATCGATGGCACGGCCTCGACCAATCACCTGTTAGATTGCTCTGGGGTACCGGCACCTTCTCCCGGTACCGACTTCCAGGCTTTCATGGCGTCGATGGATCAGAATGTTCTGTCCATGCAGCAGGCTATATAGTCCTTCATTCAAGCTGCGACACCGATGATACTGCAACAAGCCCCGTTGTCGGTATCGGCTCCGGTACCGGCACCAGCGCCGATGCCGGTACCGACTGCATCAACATCGACCAGGATACCGACTGCTGCGGTTCCTTGTCCAGGGCTACTTCTCGGTACCGATCTGGTACCGGGGACGCCCGATGTCGATACCGCTCGATACGCGTATCGAGCATTAGAAGAGCACCCTGACAGGCGATACTTCAATTCCTCTGATGATTCTGATACATCAGATGAGTCTCCTGAAGTATCCATAGCCCTTCCTGAGGAGCCTTCTTCTCCAAAACGAAGAATGTCTCCTCCAGAGGACTTTTCCTTTCAAGACTTCATAAGAGAAGTAGCTAAAGGACTCTCTATTTCAGTAACCTCTGAATCAGAGCCTAGAGCAAAAAAATTAGATATTTTAGGATACTCTAAGGCTCCTAAAGAGGCAGTCACCTTACCAATTCATGAGATTCTTCATGAACACATGATTGATTTATGGGAGACTCCTCTCACTCTCTCTCCTCATTCTCGCAGGTTGGACTCTATGTATCATGTCCCTCCTTGTCCTGGGTTCCAGAAAACTCAGCTTCCTCACCATTCCATTGTGGTGCAGTCAGCTATGAAGAGGATAAAGAGTACAAAGAGACACTCTTCTGCTCCTCCAGGAAGAGAATGCAGGACCTTGGATGCTTTTGGTAGGAAAATCTTTCAGGCCAGTATGCTTACTGCCAGAATCAACTCATATAGCCTTTATATGGGTATGTTTCTGAAAGAAGTGGCAGAAAAGCTGCACACTTTCCTCCCTTTTATTCCAGAAGATAAAAGGGAAGAATTCCGCATGTGGCTTAAGCATACTCAAGACATCTCCAAGTTTTCAAACAGGGCAGCCTTTGACTCCTTTGAAGGTGCCAGTAGAGCCTCAGGCATTGCCATAGCTGCTCGCAGAATTGCTTGGCTCCAGGCTTCTGATTTAGAACCCTGGGATCAAGATGGCTTAGGAAATCTGCCCTGTACAGGTGAAAATCTGTTTGGCAAAGAGTGGCAAATTAAAGCCACTCAAATGGATGCAGAGAATTCTGCTCTGGATAGACTTTCAAGGTCTACCTCCATTCCTGCCAAGAAAAAGACTTTTAAAAAGTCTTTTTTCAAAAAGGGCAGGTTTCCTTCCACTTCTGGCCAACAATCTTCTACAGGTCGCTTTGCCGCTAAGCGTCAGCAACCTAAGCAGGCCAGGCCTAAGTCTACAGGGGCTGCTGTAACCCAGCAGTCCCAACCCCCTCAGGGTTTTTAACTTGATGCTAGAGAACGTAGCCTTTCTGGCTTTAACACAGCCAGAACCTATCACCATTCCAGGAAGGTTAGCTCATTTTGCTCCCAGATGGGAGCAAATCACATCAGAGAAGTGGACCCTCTCCATCATAAGAGAGGGCTACAAATTTCATTTCTCAGACCTTCCTCCCCACACCATGGTGAGACACTTCACTTCTCCCACATCTCTTCTCGACCTTCTAGGTCAGGAGATAACTACCCTTCTTGCCCAAGGAGCAATAGAAGAAGTTCCTCTTCTTCAACAAGGGTCAGGGTTCTACTCCCCCTATTTTCTCATTCCAAAGAAGACAGGGGGATACAGACCCATTCTAGATCTCAGAGAATTGAACAAATTTCTATGCAAGGAGAAGTTCAAGATGCTTTCTCTAGGCACTCTCCTTCCATACCTTCAAAGTCAGGATTGGCTTTGTTCTCTAGATCTCAAGGATGCGTACACACATGTTCTCATCCATCCATCTCACAGAAGATTCCTGCGTTTTCTTTTCCAAGGAAAACATTACCAATACAGAGTGCTTCCTTTCGGCCTGGCCTCTGCCCCAAGAGTGTTCACCAAATGCATGGCAGTAGTTGCTGCATTTCTACGCACTCTGGGAATATTTGTCTTCCCATACCTGGACGACTGGCTCATCCAAGCTCCATCTCAGTCAGAGGCCCAGATTTCCCTGGACCGCACAAGGCACATTCTGCAGTATCTGGGACTGGTGGTAAACCTCCCAAAGTTCCAGCTCATCCCTACTCAGTCCCTGGAATTCATAGGGGCCTGGTTGGATACCACCACTGCAAGGGCCTACCTTCCTCAGGCCCGTTGCCAATGTCTAGTGCAGCTAGCCTCCCAGATTCAGTCAAAGAGCCACTTAACTGCCAGGGAGATGCTACAACTGCTGGGCCACATGGCTTCCACAGTACATGTGGTACCCTATGCTCGCCTACACATGAGAGCAGCTCAATGGACTTTGTCCACCCAGTGGACTCAAGCTTCAGGAGCTCTCTCAGACCAAATAGCAACCTCCAAACGTCATTTTTGGTCTCTAAAATGGTGGATGTCCACTCAAAATCTGTTGCTGGGGTCCCCCTTCCAACAGTTGTTGCCCCAAGCAACCCTCACAACAGATGCCTCCCAGACAGGTTGGGGAGCTCATCTACAGGACCTCTCCACTCAAGGCACTTGGTCCCCTCAGGAGACCTCTCTTCATATCAACCACTTGGAGCTTCGAGCAGTTTTTCTAGCTCTCAAGGTCTTCCATACCCTCCTCAGCTGCAAGACAGTCCTCATCCATACGGACAATCAAGTAGCTATGTTTTATATAAACAAGCAAGGAGGAACTGGCTCTCTGTCGCTTTGCAACGAAGCTCTAAGATTGTGGGCCTTCGCCAGAGAGCATCAAATCCATCTCCTGGCAGTATATCTCCCAGGAATCCAAAACTCTTGGGCAGACAGACTCAGTCGAGTTCTGCTTCCACACGAATGGTCCCTGCACATGGATCAGGTACTCAGAATCTTTCAAGAATGGGGAACCCCGGACATAGACCTCTTTGCAAGTCCGTGGAATGCCAAACTTCCCCGGTTCTGTTCCAGAATTCCGTGTCAGGGGGTTCAGACCAAGGATGCCTTCCTCCTTCATTGGGGTCAGGGCTTCCTGTATGCCTTTCCACCCATTCCCTTGATTCCCAAGACTCTGTTCAAACTCCAGAGGGATCAAGGATCTATGATCCTCATAGCTCCACGCTGGCCATGCCAAGTGTGGTACCCTCTGCTTCTGCATCTCTCCCAAGCCCCCTCTCTGGACTTGGGAGCTGCTCCAGACCTTCTGTCTCAGGAGGAGGGGACTTTGTGGCATCCAAACCCCAAGTCCCTTCACCTCAGAGCTTGGTTACTGAAGGCCTAGACCTTCAAGACTTGAATCTTTCTCAGCAGGTGAAGGATATCCTCCATGTCTCCAGGAAACCTTCCAACAGGCGTTCCTATGCTTTTAAGTGGAAAAGATTTTCCATTTAGTGTGCTGAAAAGGGTCTTAACCCTCTGGCACTACCTTTAACTTCTTTGTTAGACTATCTCCTGCATCTCTCTAATGCAGGACTTAAGACAAATTCAGTAAGAGTCCATTTGAGTGCTATTGCAGCGTCCCTTAAGCCCATCAATGGACAACCTATCTCCTCTCATCCTCTTATTTCAAGATTCATGAGAGGCCTAACTTTAACTAAACCTCCCATTAGGCCTCCTCCGGTGGCATGGGACTTAAATTTGGTTCTTGGTCAGCTTATGAAGCCACCTTTTGAACCCTTAGCCACTACCTCCTTGAAATTTCTTTCCTGGAAGGTTATTTTCCTCATTGCAGTCACTTCTGCTCGCCGCATCAGTGAACTGCAGGCATTAGTGGCTAATCCACCTTATACAAGGTTCCATCATGACAAGGTAGTCCTTAGGACAAATACACACTTTATGCCTAAAGTGGTCTCACCTTTTCATCTTAATCAAGAGGTATATTTACCTGTGTTTTTTTTCCAGCTCCTCATGCATCCAGTGCAGAGAAGAATCTTCATACTCTGGATTGTAAAAGAGCTCTTGCTTTTTACTTACATAGGACACAGCAACATAGAAAGTCTTCCCAGCTTTTTGTTGCTTTTGATCCTTCTCACTTGGGACTTCCAGTCTCTAAGAGAACACTGTCCAATTGGATTGCTCAGTGTATTTCTTTCGCCTACCAGAGTAAGAACCTTTCTCTGGAGAGCCATGTCACAGCTCATAATGTGAGGGCCATGGCCACCTCTATGGCTCATCTAAATTCTGTGTCCATCGACCAGATCTGTCGAGCAGCCACCTGGGCCTCTGTTCATACCTTCACAGCCCATTACTGCTTGGACAAGGATTCCCGCCGGGATGCCTTGTTTGGTCAGGCTGTCCTCAGACACCTGTTCCACTCTTAAACAACTCCTGCCCTCCTTCCCTGGATGGATGCCTGAGATCCATAGGAGGACGCAGACCCCTTTCAGGGTCTCATATCCTTGGCGATCTCCCAGGCATCTCAGCTAGGGAGTCCCCATATGTGAAGACTCATTCCTGCTTGTTCCTGGAGATAGCACAGTTACTTACCTGTAACAGGTGATCTCTGGGAACAGCAGGAATAAGTCTTCACAACCCACCCACTTCCCCTAGGAGTTGTATCTCTTTTCTATCTTTCCTTTCCTCTCTCTCTATTGTCTCAGCTTTAAACTTGAACTGAGGAGAGTTGGTTAGGAAAGGCGGGAAGGCAGCGCGCAGGCGCTGTGGGATGCTCCCAAAAGCTTTCCTTTTTGGGAAGCTGGGGAGTGTTCCCGCGCAGGCTCCTTCGGTACCGACGTACCTATATGTGAAGACTTATTCCTGCTGTTCCCAGAGATCACCTGTTACAGGTAAGTAACTGTGCTTTATGTGCAAAATAGCATTCCGTATTGTCCCTTCGGTCCAGTCCTGACATGTGGGTTATGCACGCCTACCAAGCAGATGGAGAATGAGAACCACCGGCTCGATCTTTCTGACATCATGGTACAAGGCGATCTGTGCAGCCTCGATCTCGCCAGTATTTCTCAGTCTCCAGCTGATGGAGATCGGCATAATCCTGTGCAGTCTGAACTGGATGGAAGATGAGTATTTTTTTATGTGGAAATATTAGCGCTCTGGCATGCAGAACCTGGTGGTGCCAGGCCCCTCCCCCTTTCCTCCACCGGCATATACCTCTTCTGGTTTGGTTAGAGCTATTTGGGTGTAGTCAGGAAAGAGGTAATCTCCTTCCTCCGCCCAAGCTTGGGGAAGGCAGGGAAAAGTGGTCTGCATCTATGTGCAAAATAAATAAATAAGATTAAATAAATAAATGAGCATACATGCCGCAGCTCACCCCAGGTAATGCTTACCTTCTGGGTCCGCTGTTTTTCCTAACATTTTTGGGTTAACATTTTCAGGTGTGCATGGCTGAGGCACTGGTGGCTGCCGTCCCCTGTGGTGGGGTAGCAACCGGTAAGAAAGAGCATTTTTCTGCCTGGCTCCAGCAGGGGTTTTTACTCTGTCCCAACATCAGAGGCGTTAGCGTCAGTCGGAGGCGGTTCCTATCATGCTATGCGAAGGTAGCGGCCTCCTGAGGCTTTACTCCATCACCCATGGTTATTCCGCTCCGGAGAGGGACACCCAAGCAAAGGTACATGATCCGACAGTTTTCAGCAGTTAGTCAAGGCCAGCTGTTAGAAAAAGCCTGCTGTGTTATTTTTTTGTTGTTGTTTTTGTTCCACGGGGTTTCCTTAGTGTTGTTCAAGTCAGGGTGCACCTTACAAAAAAAAAATAAAACAAAGTGTAGCACATTGAAGCACCCTAAGTCTGCAGCAGCCGGCATTAGGCAGAGCCGCTGGATTTTTGCAGGAGCAGGCCGGTTTCAAGAAAGAAAAAGAAAAAAAAAATTCATAATAGTTAAATAAGACCAGAAGATCACTTGACTAAGTGGTTCGGATGGCGGCGAATCTGATGTGGAAGGAAGCTAAGCCCGCTGGGGTTCAGCGAGGCCCCAGCTGTCCATAGCGGTGATCTTCTCTAGAGATCAAGGTCCTATGGTAAATTTCCTTCTGCTATTTCTCCACTGAAAAGACAAAAAAAAAGAAAAGAAAGAAGAGTAGATCGGGCTGTTCACTCAGGCAGAGAGATTAGGCAGGACCGGCCACCATTTTTCTTACATTTGCCGCTCTGTTCTCTTCGGAGGTGAATTCTTCAGCTTGTACTGGGCAGTCTGTGTCAATGGGCTGCTGTGGTTTGCTGCCATTGTGGCAATTTTTTTCTTTTCCCCTTCGATGTTTAAAAAAAAAGGCAAAAGAATAAAATACAAGAAACTGTGTGAAGAACGCCTTAAACTTCACTCAGCTCTGAGGTCTTATGGTTTTCATGGATCTGCAGCTAGTGGATCTGAAGTTTTTAGGGATACTGTGATGTTTTCGGGGGGGTCCACTCTTTTCACCTCTAGGTAAGCACTTACATATCTCAGTACACTAGTACATCAGTGTATTTCATTCATTCTCATTGCAGCATAGCCCTGTAGAGGGGTAACAGTGCATAGCACAGTCTAAAGAAAAAAAAAAAAGCATGATCAGAGGCATGTGCTCACACAGGGTGCAATTTTTGGTGCTCGGATCCAAGTGGTTCTCCCAAGGTGGTTGACATACCCACACAGAGGTAAGACTGCAGGTCAGCAAGGTACCCTACATGGTCATAAGTGGCTGCTGGTGCTGTGGTCGAAGGTCAGGTCCACTGGACGGAGGTCACTGTGCTGTTTTCCACAGATGCTGTCCAGCTTGTGGTAGGTCATGAGGCATTGCCTTTTGGGTAGAATGTAGACGTGCAGGTAAGCTGGGACAGTCAAGGTCATTGTGGCATGGCGCGCGCTCTTGATTAGTCATTTTCAACAGGAGGTTCCTCTAGAGCCGTAATGCAGAGCCAGGTGGCCACTATGCACGGTCCTATCAGATCTGGAAACAGTGGTTGCAGGGCATATATATCATCTTCAGATGTATGTTTCGGATGGTCCGCGGAATCTGTGTTTTTTTTTTGGTTGGCCTGCTTAGCCCTTCAAGGGGCCACAGCTACAACAGATCACCTGGACCTCTTTTGGTGTTGACCAGTTCTTAGATCATCTTCTTTTGTTTGCTCAGCTCTGGTTGCGCAACATGGTCAGTATTGGTTGAGGTGCAATAGTGCATATGTCGGTTTGAGATCTAATGTTGTGTACGGAGACATGGCCTCGCGGGTAGCATGGTTTTCTATGGTGCGCTGGCTTCCCTTTCAGTTGGTGGAAATGGCAGGCGAGGTGCCTTTGGCTATATCTCTTACAAACAAAAAAGGTTTTCTTTCTCCTCTACTTCTGAGGCCCTTGGCAATCAAGCTATGGCTAGGTGTCTGAACCTTTGGCTACCCTTGTTTTGCTAGTTGTGTCATCGGGTCTTCTGTAGGTAGTTCAGGCATACAGGACCCAAAGGAAATGGGCGCAAACAATTTCTGTAAATTCTGGTAACCTTGGCTATCACATACAGCTGGGCATTCGAGCCCGCTGTTTTTCTAGAAGAGCGGTTTGGATTGTCGTTTCTTCAGGACTCTGGAATGCATGTTGGCCAGGGCGTGTCTTGTTTCTCAGTCTTTGGGTATTCCAGTAGGAACAGGCGTTTTAGCTTGCATTCCTGCTGGTTTCAGGGCGCAATGCACTTGAGAGATCCTTGAACTGTGTGTTCCAGCAGTGCAGCCTGTCTCAAAGCTGAGTCTTTTCGGCTTTCTGGCTTCACTTTTAAGACACGACTGTGACTCCGGGAATGTATCCCTGTGCTAGCTTCAGGCAGGGCTATTCTTTACCTCTCTGTTGTGGTGTACTGCTTTGTTACATCCCACACGTCTGGACTAGACTGGAGGGATGATACAGAAGGTGAAATTAGTCCTTATCTGCTAATTGTCTTTCCTTGAGTCCCTCCAGTCCATTCCAGGATCCACCCTTGGAGTTCGGTTCTTGGGCCCGACCTGGGGCATGGTTCAGTTCCTGTGGTGGTCAGGTCTGGCTGTTCTGACATATTCTTCTCCTTCAGGGTAGTCTACCGATTGAGTGTGAGATGGTGCTGCTCATTGAAATCGGCTGCGCACCTTCAAGAAGTGATCTCAATCTCCTTCCCCTGCAGGGTTTTTCGGGCAAGCAAGCTCCTTGGAGGCTTCCAGTTGTTTGCATCCTTGCGCTAGTATATAGCATGGGTGGTATAGGCTCTGCACTCTGTCTCCTATTTCTCACGCTTGGGCGAGCTTGAAGACGACAGCGGTTAGTATGTTGTGAGAAATTGGAGGTGTTGTAGAAATGCTGATATTTCATTTTGAGATCTGCTTTGTTACAAAAATATTGGCAAGATCGAGGCTGCACAGACCCCCTTGTACCATGATGTCAGAAAGATCGTGTCAATAGTTCTCAGTTTCCATTTGCTGGTAAGCGTGCATAACCCATGCATCTGGACTGGAGGGACTCAAGGAAAGACAATTAGCAGGTAGAGACTAATTTCACCTTCCAGAACATGCACATTAAAAACCCCTGTATGCAGCTATAATTTTCCCCATATCAGCAAGATTTATGAGCTAAATGGCATTCCAGCACATGCGCACAAGTGTTGATATCATTTTTCTTGTGAGCAAGTTTTTATTTTTATTTTTTTAGCAGTTCAAGGTGAATTGCAATCAGATACAGTAGGTTAGCTGCTGCTAGTGCAGACCTGTGTGCATTCTTACAGCATGCGCTCCCATGTCAGTGCAAATTTCTTTTGCATCCAACTTATTTTCATGCTATTTGGTTACTGCTTTCGGAGCAAAATCTTTTCTTTATGCTTGCGTTAGAAAACCATGTGCGGAGCTTTAGCACAGAGCTCTAATGCAAAGTTACTGCATCGACCCAGCAAGTGTCTAAGTGGTATAAGAACATAAGAACATAAGACATGCCATACTGGGTCAGACCGAGGTCCATCAAGCCCAGTATCCTGTTTCCAACAGTGGCCAATCTAGGTCATACGTACCTAGCAGTTTCCCCAAAAGACACAAGTTCCACAATGCTTGTACTGGGTCAAGCATTGATATCCTGGGTCCCTTTTTAATAGTGGTTTATGGACCTTTCCTCCAGGAACTTGTCCAAACCTTTTTTAAACCCAGCTATACTAACAGCCCCCACCACATCCTCCGGCAACAGATTCCAGAATTTGATTACACGTTGAGTGAAAAAATATTTTCTCTTATTTGTCTTAAATAGTTTACCCTGTAGCTTCATTACATGTCCCCTAGTCTTTCTATATTCTGATAGCGTAAACAATTGATCCACGTTTATCTGTTCCACTCCATTCATTAATTTATAGACCTCTATCATATCTCCCCTCAGCCGTCTCTTTTCCAGGCTAAAGAGCCCTAACCTTTTTAGCCTCTCTTCATAGGAGTAGTCTTCCATCCCCTTCACCAATTTGGTGGCTCTTCTCTGTACTTTTTCTAATAACGCTATGTCCTTTTTAAGATACGGTGACCAGAATTGCACACAATATTCAAGGTGCGGTCGTACCATGGAGCGATACAGAGGCATTATAATATCCTTTGTTTTATTCTCCATCCCTTTCCTTATGATACCTAGCATTCTGTTTGCTTTCTTGGCCGCCGCTGCACACTGGGTGGAGGGTTTTAACATGTTATCCACGATGACTCCTAAATCTTTTTCCTGGGTGGTGGCTTCTAATGTGGAGCCTTGCATCGAGTAACTATAGTGTGGGTTGTTCTTTCCTAGGTGCATGACTTTGCACTTGTCCACATTAAATTTCATTTGCCATTTGGATGCCCAGTCTTCCAATTTATCCAGGTCCTCCTGCAGTTTTCCACTTTCCTCTTGGGTTTTAACAGCTTTAAACAGTTTTGTGTCATCTGCAAATTTGATAACCTCACTCGTTATTCCCTTTTCCAGGTCATTTATGAATATGTCAAAAAGCAGCGGACCCAGTACAGATCCCTGGGGTACTCCACTATTCACCTTTTTCCATTGGGAATATTGGCCATTTAGCCCTACTCTCTGCTTTCTATCTTTTAACCAGTTCCCGATCCACAATAGTACACTGCCTCCTATCCCATGACTTTTTAGCTTTGCCAAAAGTCTCTGATGGGGGACCTTGTCAAAAGCTTTCTGAAAATCCAGATACACTATATCAACCGACTCACCTTTGTCTACCTGTTTATGCACACCTTCAAAAAAACATATCAGATTAGTAAGACAAGATCTTCCTTGTCTAAAGCCATGTTGGCTGTCTCCCATTAGGCCATGACTATCTACATGCTGCGTAATTTTGTTCTTTATGATGGTTTCTACCATTTTCCCTGGTACTGACGTCAGGCTCACCGGTCTGTAATTTCCCGGGTCACCCCTGGAACCCTTTTTAAAAATTGGTGTTACGTTGGCGACCCTCCAATCTTCAGGTATTACAGATGATTTTAATGAAAGTTCACAGATTACCAATAGCAGGTCTGCAATCTCATATTTCAGTTCTTTCAACACTCTGGGATGTATACCATCCGGTCCAGGTGATTTGCTACTATTCAGTTTATCAAATAGTTGTAATATATCTTCCCGGTGTAGCGATATTTCTCTCAATTCCTCTGCAGTATCACCTTTAAATACCACTTCAGTCTTGGGTAACATCCCTACATCTTCCTCAGTAAAGACCGAAGCAAAGAATTCATTCAGTCTCTCCGCTATAGCCTTGTCTCCTCTTACTGCCCCTTTTACCCCTCTATCATCTAACGGTCCAATTGACTCTCTCACAGGCCTTTTGCTACGAATGTACTTGAAAAAGTCTTTATTTCGTGTTTTTGCTTCCGCAGCAAGTTTCTTTTCAAATTCCCGCTTTGCCTGCCTTATCAATGCTTTGCATTTAACTTGCCAGTGCTTGTGCTGTTTCCAGTTTTCATCATTTGGCTCTTTTTTCCATTTCCTGAAGGTTGCTTTTTTGGCAGCAACAGCCTCTCTGACCTCACCTTTAAACCATGCTGGCAGTTTTTTGGACTTTCTCCCACTCTTCTTAATGCGTGGAATACAGCTGGTCTGGGCTTCGAGGATAGTAGTTTTAAATAACGCCCAAGCTTGCTGTAAGTCTTTAACCTTTGGAACCGCTCCTTTTAGTTTTTTCCTAACTATATTCCTCATTCTATCATAGTCTCCCTTTTGAAAGTTAAAAGGTAGTACTGTGGATTTCTTTACTATTTGTTCTCCAATAATTAAATCAAACATGATCATATTATGGTCACTATTGCCAAGTGGTCCCAACACCCTTATTTCTTGCACCAGATCTGGCGTTCCACTAAGGACTAGGTCCAGTATGGCTTCCCCTCTGGTCGGTTCATGAACCAGCTGCTCCAAGAAGCAGTCATTTATTCCATCTAGAAACTTTATCTCTTTAGTTTGTCCTGCCGTGACACTGACCCAGTCGATACCGGGGTAATTGAAATCACCCATTATTACTACTCTGTTGTGACTTTTGTTAGCTTCTGTGATTTCTTTGAGCATTTCATCATCCATTTGTTCATTCTGGCCAGGCGGTCGATAGTACACCCCCACTGCCATCACCTTCCCCTTCATAAGTGGAATTTCAATCCATAGAGATTCTACAGCAAATTTTGTTCCCTGCAAAACTTTAATCCTTTCTGACTCAATGCCCTCTCTAACATAGAGCGCAACCCCTCCACCAATTTGATCAGCTCTATCATTACGATATAGTTTGTATCCAGGTATCACAGTGTCCCACTGGTTATCCTCCTTCCACCATGTCTCTGAGAGTGCAATCATATCTAACCTCTCATTTAGTGCCATATATTCTAACTCTCCCATCTTATTGTTTAGACTTCTAGCATTGGCATACAAGCATTTTAGAGACTGTATTTTATTCATATTAATCTGGCTATTGGTAGGCATGGGTAATTTGGAATCTTTATTCTCTGTCTGCTCCTTACTCAAGGGCATTTCGGCTACTATACTCCCTTTTGGAACCTCATTGCTTTTGGTAGTATCCTTCAAGGATACCTTCGTCCGAACCATGCGCTCCTGGGTGACTGTCGGCTTTCCCCTAATTTCTAGTTTAAAAGCTTCTCTATCTCCTTTTTAAAGGTTAATGCCAGCAGTCTGGTCCCATCCTGATTAAGGTGAAGCCCATCCCTTTGGAAGAGCCCCCCCTTTCCCCAGAATGTTCCCCAGTTCCTAACAAATCCAAAACCCTCATCCTTGCACCATTGTCTCATCCACGCATTGAGACTCCGGAGCTCTGCCTGTCTTTTGGGTCCTGCACGTGGAACAGGAAGCATTTCGGAGAACGCTATCCTGGAAGTTCTGGATTTCAACTTCCTACCTAAAAGCTTAAATTTAGCCTCCAGAACTTCCCTACCACATTTTCCTATGTCATTGGTACCAACATGTACCAAGACAGCAGACTCCTCCCCAGCACTATCTACGATCCTATCTAGGCGGTGCGTGAGGTCCGCTACCTTCGCACCAGGCAGGCATGTTACCAGGCGATCCTCACGTCCACCAGCCACCCAGCTATCTACATTCCTAATGATTGAATCACCAACTATAACAGCTGTCCTGACCCTCCCCTCATGGGCACGTGGCCCTGGAGAAACGTCCTCGGTGCAAGAGGGTTTTACATCACCTGGAGGACAGGTCCTAGTTACAGGATCACTTCCTGCCACACCAGGGTGATGCTCTCCTGTCATGTGACCTCTCTCCTCCATGGCAGCAGGGATGCTGCCAGACTGGAGGTGGGACTTCAGGACTATATCCCTGTAGGTCACGTCCATGTACATCTCTGTCTTTCTTATGTCTTCCAGGTCTGCTACTCTAGCTTCTAGAGAACGGACTCGCTCCCTGAGAGCAAAGAGTTCTTTGCACTTAGTGCATACGTAAGACCTCTCACCAACTGGGAGAAAATCATACATGCGACACTCAATGCAAAAGACCGGAGAACCCCCATCTCGTTGCTGGACTTCTGTCTGCATCTTAGTTTAAAGCTTGTGTTTAGGTCTTTTAAATTCTGTATATACTAAGGATTGGTGTAGATGCTTATACCAATAAAAGTGTATCTAATACCCCTAATACACCTTGTATACCTGAAGCTTAATTAATTAAGCTCAGATCCTCCGTGTATGACTGATTTGGATAACGAGCTGCACCTGAGAGCAGCCCCTTTCTTCTAAGATGTGCAAGTACCTATAAAGGTACAATTAGCCAAGGGGTGGGTGGGTGCTGGGTAGGGAGGGAGGGAGAAAAGTCCTACTAAAGAGGGCAGTTACAAGGTACCCTGTCCTGAACCCTCAGCAGGAAGGAGGGGGGTACCACATAAAGCCCAGTTAGTTGAGAGAGGCAAGGTAAGTTACAGCTGAGAAGGGTAAGAGAAAGTTTAAAAGGTAAACCTCTACAGCAATGGAGTGGGTAAGGAACCCAACTATGGACAGATAGAGAGCTATGTGGAGACAAACAGATGCACAGTTATTTGGAAACAAGACTCACAGTTATGCAGCAACTCAGTAAAAAATCACCTTTGGGAGAGCACTGGAAGCACCCCTCTTCTTAGAGAACACCAAGGCAATCTGAACTAAACCCACGTGTGCAGCACAGAAAATGGAAGACCACAACACTAATTCAGCAGGAGGGGGAGGGGAGGAGTCCTTCAGGGAAGGGTAAGAGAAAGTTTAAAAGGTAAACCTCTACAGCAATGGAGTGGGTAAGGAACCCAACTATGGACAGATAGAGAGCTATGTGGAGACAAACAGATGCACAGTTATTTGGAAACAAGACTCACAGTTATGCAGCAACTCAGTAAAAAATCACCTTTGGGAGAGCACTGGAAGCACCCCTCTTCTTAGAGAACACCAAGGCAATCTGAACTAAACCCACGTGTGCAGCACAGAAAATGGAAGACCACAACACTAATTCAGCAGGAGGGGGAGGGGAGAAGTCCTTCAGGGAAGGGTAAGAGAAAGTTTAAAAGGTAAACCTCTACAGCAATGGAGTGGGTAAGGAACCCAACTATGGTAGTGGCACAGGTTAAGTGTAGATGGCGCGGCATTACATGGCTGGCAGAGTTGGTTTCTTGCTGGCATGTGCCATCATGCAACATAGCCAAAAATCTTTCTTGGGGTGGTCAGTGGCTGCCATGATGTTACAGGCTAAGCATCATTTCACTGTCAGTTAACAGGCATGTTAAAGATTGATATGCCTCCACCGTGGCTAGGTGAGTTGCTGCCTGATCTAAACTAGCATTGTTTAAATGTATTTTTTGATCTCTCTCAGATTAGGGGGCACAGAGTCTACCTTTATGCTATTAAACACCAAGAGTATTTGTTGATTACATTTTAACAACTGCCTTCTCTCTGATAATTGAGTACAGAAGTTCCCAGCCACACCTCCTCAAGGATCCTACCACCCACAACCTCAAGGGAAAGAACTGGCCCTAATGCCAGCTCATCCTGGCGGACTGGGTGCCTGAGATCTTGGCAGCTGGGATCTTCAAAGAGGAAGTAACTTCAAAGAGGAGAGGAGATGGTAGCATTGGACTGGCTTTAGCAGACTGTCTGAAAAGGAAATTAACCCCCTGTGGTTGGAGGCTCACTGGAGCTACCTTCTGTTTTATGTCTGCTAAAACTGTCTTCCTGCTTTCCTCCCTCGCCCAGAGATGGTGCTTGGCAGACAGATTGTTTGCTGTCTGTAAAGAGGGCTTTAGTTAAGCTGGAACTGGGCATTGTATATGCTATAATTTAGCACCAGCTTGGGAGCTCTCTGTATGGCACAGAGCAGAAATACTTTTGCAGGATATGAAAGTTGGGTGTCCAGTTTCTGTCGCCACTACTGCCTGGAGCTAGTCTGGATCCCTGAATCCCCTGCGCCGTTTTTTTTTTTTGCCAGGGTACATGCAGTCTCAGAATACAATGATGTGTTTGCTGTCCTGATCCCCTTTCACTGCTTCAGCCTTGGGGTATTGCTGATGCCCTGAAAAAAAGGACTCGGCTGGTTGGAACTAACATAGGCCAGATATAGGGGGAGAGAGGCTAATTACGCCACTTCCTTGTAATTTTGTTTTAAACAAAATCATGTTTAGATTCAACTGTTCATGCCATGTTGATACTTTTAATGGATCAGCAAGCTGTATGAGGGTCGGATAGTGATCGCCATAGTGGCATCCCCATGGTTTACTTAAATGCATAATAATAGGAACTGCTGGATAGAAACTTAGGTTTTTTAAGCCTTTTATGCAAATATCTTCTAAGGAACAAAAATTGGAACAGATCATAAAGCCTGTTTGACCTATTCAACATATTAGGGGTTTCCCCCCCACCTGGTGTTGCAGTATTAATGTGTAATGCGACACAGCAGCAGGGAAAGGCAGATTTAAGGGAATTTAAGTATCTAGCTGAAGTAGCTGAGCAAAGTCATGCATAGTCTGCATGTCCCCACTTTGTTTTGGCACAGTTGATCAACAGTGTCTCCTTGGGGAAGAAGGCAAACTAACCCTTTCCTGCAGAACTGCAGATGTTTTTTCTATCCTATTCCTTAGGGCAGGGGTGTCAAACTCAAATACACAGTGGGCCAAAATGTAAAACTTGAACAAAGTCGCGGGCCAGCATTGAACAAATGAACCTTTTAATATGGAGCCAAACAAGATTTGCTTTAACATTGAATATGAAGCAACACTTATTACTATACAATTTATAACTTAATAGTTCAGATATGCAAAAACCAATTTCAAATTAAAAAAATCAGACATTCATTTATTAAATAAGATTTAAATAATAAATAATAATTTTTAAAATAAAACAATAATAATAAAATCAACCAACCATTCAAGCCCATGTCTTGGAGTAGCAAGAAAAAGTGCATAAAGAAAACGTTAATTATTGCTCAGTTTGCTGCACACTGATCTAATCTGATGTGCCCAAGCCAGATACCTGGCATCTCTTCTTGGATGATAGTTCATCAATGTCTGGGCTCAGGCTTTGAGCTGAGGAAATCCTCAGTATCGAGCGAAGGTGTTCATCAGTCAGACGTCTCCTGTGAGATGTTTTGGTCATCTTCATCGAGGAGAAAAGTTGCTCACATAGATAAGTGCTGCCGAACATGGAGAGCATCTGAGCAGCTTGGGTGCGGAGCTGAGGCATTGTGTCAGGGATGAACTGTGGAAACTGGGCGGCGCCCACAGCATCATACTTTGACTTCAGCGTGTCATTACACTGGAGTTCAATTAGCTCCATTTGGAGGTTGTTTGGTGCGTTTTCCACATTAACTGCAAAGGTATTACTGAGCAGTTCAAACCTACATTTCTGGACATCAAAGTCGGCAAATCGCCGGCTAAACTCAGCGCCGAGTACACTGAGTTTTTCAGCAAACTGTGCGCATGGGAACAAGTTGGTAAAGAACTGCGTTTTCATGGTTTGGCAGCAGGGAAAATGGCCAAGGTTTCCTTGCAGCATCTGATTCTCCCACAGGCACAGTTTAGTTTTAAAAGCCCTCACTGCAGCGTACATGTCTGTGATGATGCGCTCCCGCCCCTGAAGCTGCAGGTTCAGCGCATCGAGATGGCTCGAGATGTCACACAGAAAGGCCAGCTCACACAGAAACGTTTTCTCCTGAAGCTCTGCTGTGTCCTTCCCTTTGCTTTCCAGAAACTGACATATTTCCTCATGCAGCTCAAAACATCTATTCAGTACTTTTCCTCGGCTTAACCATCTCACCTCTGTGTGATACGGCACATCTGCGTATTCCGAACCACACTCCTCCAGAAAAGACTTAAACTGGCGGTGATTCAGACCTTTGGCTCTTATAAAGTTAACTACTTGTGTTACTGTGGTCATAACATGTTCCATCTTTAGGGCTTTGCCACACAATGATTCCTGATGTATGATGCAGTGATAAACAGTTAGTTCACCTGCACAGTTCTCTTCCTGCATCTTCTCCCGGACCCTGCCCACCAGTCCACTTGTTTTACCGCACATCGCTGGCGCACCATCTGTCGTTAATCCCACGAGTTTATCCCACGGCAGCTTTATTTCAGTTACGCATTTGGAAACCTCCTCAAAAATTTCCTTTCCTGTGGTTGTGCCATGCATTGATTTGAATCCCAATAGCTCCTCCGTAACACACATATTTGAGTCCACTCCACGGATGAAGACTGACAGCTGAGCAGTATCAGATGCGTCGCTGCTCTCATCCACAGCAAGGGAGAATGCAACGAAATCTTTTCCCTTTTCCAAAAGCTGGTCATACAGATTGGTGGCAAGATCACATGTGCGATCAGCTACTGTGTTTCTGCTCAGGCTCACGTTTGAAAAGGCTTGCTTTTTCTCTGGGCACACGATGTCACAAACTTTCAACATGCACTTTTTCACAAACTCTCCCTCATTAAAGGGCCGGGCTGATTTTGCGATCTCTGCTGCCACAATATAACTAGCCTTTACAGCAGCCTCACTTTGTGATGTGGCTTTTTTGAACATATTCTGTTGTGAAACCAAACTTCTTTTCATCTCCTCCACTTTCTGGCTGCTTTGAGTCATGTCCAGGTCCTTGTACTTGTCATGGTGTTTTGTTTCATAGTGTCGTCGAATGTTATACTCCTTAGTTATAGCCACGTTGACTCCACAAATCAGACAAACAGGTCTGTCTTTTACATATGTAAACAAATATTCTGTCTCCCACCTGTCCAGAAAGTTCCTGTTGTCTGCCTTTCTTTTTGCCATTTTTGGGAAGGGGTTCCACAGTGACAGTTGTAGCTTGAGATCGCTATGACTTCTGTCACACAGGAGAGGGCATTTCTGGGACCTGTCCTGATTGACGTGCCAAAACAACAGCAAGGCATTATGGGATTTGTAGTATTAGCGATGAATGAATGCGCTGTATAATACCGGCGGGCTAGCTCTAATAGTCATTTGGTATAGCCTCGCGGGCCAAATATAATTACACTACGGGCCAAATTTGGCCCGCGGGCCAGAGTTTGACACCTATGCCTTAGGGCTTGAACAGACATCTGAATCTTTTATTTTATTTTTTTTGTAATATTTTATATTTGTTTTTCTTATCACATACTATACTACAATATTATTTATACAGTCTCTTATCAGAGTTAAAAGATCCCTTCTCCCAGACATGTTGTTTATGTAGATATGATGAAATAATTTAGATTAAGTCATGTCAACCTTTTCTAATTATAACTGTAGGTTTCTTAGTGCTTTTCTACTTCCTGCAAATAACTCTTGACACCTTGTCAGAAACAATCTTTCCATATATACTCACCGTACCTTCACATCTCCCACAGCTAAATCCAGTCCAGGGTTTTACACCTCCTCCCCCCATGCAAAAAGGATTTCATCAGCTTGCTCCCCCATTACCAGATAGTCCCCCTGTAGTGATAAGTCTGTCCTGCCTGTCTTCTGCCATCCTGTCACTGGGTAACTTTTACAGCATTGGAAGCGGGCACTCCCGCCACCACCATCATAATATAACCTGTGATTTGCTTGTGTGTTTGGGTAGCTTCACCCTTAGCTGATTCTGCAGTGACCCCATGAAGGAAGCATGGCTCGCGGACAGTATTCATGTAAGTGTGAAGATGATGTAATAAAATAATTGCATGTGCAACTAGCTTGCTGATCTTATTTCTGTGCAGCCAAATGGGCCGCCATATAAATCACTTTGCTTAGGTAGCATGTGAGAATTTGGATGAGTGGCAGGGAGTTTTACTTTGACCTTGGAAGGCTGGGAAGGGTTAATTTACATTTTCTCCTTGATAGGAGAGGCCGACTCCCTTCCATGGGGCTTTTAAAACAGGGGGCATTGTGTGCTGATATTACCAGGACTGTTTGAAAAATGGGAAGACCTGAACTTCAACACATCTTACACCAAGATGCCGTAAAATCTCGGGCTCTGAGATTAGTCCTCCATGGTCTGTGCTTGTAATTCCCTGTTTATTTGACTTCATACTGCTGGCAGTTTGTCCTATAATTGTGCAGGGTGCCCAGGCAAGAGCGCCTTCTGAATGCTGTTGATTAAATATTGTGAAGTTATCGATACATCTGCAGTGAGGTTCTTGGCCAAGATGATACCCACATGTGTTTCAGCTCATTGCTAAAGCAAATTTAAAAAGCTGAGGTTCTCCAGGAGCAAGCAGGAACTCAGTCCTCACATATGGGTGATATTGGCACCAATGGAGCCCCCGCGGAAGCATCTCCCCAGCTTTCAAAGAAAGCTTTTGGGAGATGCCACCACACATTTGTGGTCCCCTTCCCGCTTAAGGGTGCCATCTTACTCAGTCTCCCTTTTTCCGCAGAGCCCAACAGACGCCCGTCTTCTTTCCACAGAAAAAAAGTTGATATATTTGTGCTTAAAACTACCCTTCCTTCTCTGGTTAGCACCAGTCCCTTTCCCGCCTCTGAGCCCCATTGCCCCAACATCGAGTCTTGGAACTGTTTTTTGTTTTTCTTCCAGTGCGGTTTTGCGCCCTTTTTAAACTGCTGGCCGCATCAAGAGTTTTCGACCTCTCAGGGGTCCTTTTTGCCCCAATGGCCAGTGGGTTTAAAAAGTGTGATGGGTGTGCAAAGAACAAGTCCCTACCCAATACACACGACTGCTGCCTCTGGAGTCTAGGTGCCAACCATGACTCCGAGGTTTGCGCCCTGTGCAAAAAGATGCCCGCGAAGGCCTTCCAAAGTCATCGGCAGAAGCAAGACAGATCTTCCACAGGTCAGATTTTGCCCCGGTATCCCCAGTAGCCTCACGCTGTAAGGCCCAACACGGATTCTCAGAGTCATGTAAAGCCCCCATGGTGCCTGTCGGGTCTGCGGACACTCCGACAAGGTTTCCTCGAAGCATGCACGCAAGAAGAAGTAGAAATCCTTGAGGACCTCATCCTGGAAATTGGACACACACTGCAAGTCCCGTGCCAGGTCACACAGTGCCCGGAGGGCATCTGAGGAGTCTGAATGGGAGCAGCTGGTGAAGGTGCCCAGAACAGATGCCGAGGCCTCCGGTAACAGGTCATGGATCCCCGAGGCCTGTCCCGTCGAGGACTCCCTCTCCTCAGTGACTCCGGACCCAGTCACCCTGGTATCCGCGTAGAAGGCTGCAACTCCTATGATGGCATTGGAATACAGTGTCACTGCCTTCCTTGCCTCACAGCAAGTGTTGATGCCCGGCCCTGCCAGTGCTCATGCTGAGACCGCAGGGACCTCAACATCGAGGACTCCCCAGGCTGCCAAGACGAGCCTCGAGCCAATCCTCGGTGAGGATCTCGATCCCACTCCTGATCCTCAAGCGCTTGTGGCTCTGGGCAAGCAGCCGCCTTGGGTCTCCGAAGACCCAAACCGAGCCTGGCACCTCAAGCACTGTCCAGCCTCGAGTCCTCGACTGACTACTCAGACTTGGGAGTCTGAAGACGAGGCTTCCTGGTGACGTGTAAACACCGCAATCTCCCCTCGGACCCATCTCCCCTGGTGTCACAGTGCTAGTCCCCACCTGAGGACACATCATTCCTCAAGTTTGTCCGGGATATGGCGAAAGCCTTGTCTTTCACCACAGAGTCGAAGGAGGACCCTCACACGGAGGAGCATGAAATCCTCCAGTATGAGGCTCCACCTACGGAGGCCCTGATGGTTCCCGCCCACACCATCCTCGGGCAACTCCTCTTTCGTATGTGGGAGACACCTGTGTCAGTGCCAATAGTTAGCCGATGCCTCAACACCATGTACTGGGTCTAGCAGGACCCTAGCTTTCAGAAAGTGCAACTTCCACACACCTTTGTGGTGGTAGAGTTGACCATGCGGCGGCAGAAAAGCATGAAGAATCACTCCTCCATGCTCCCGGTCAGGGAGTCCTGTACCCTCAGCGCCCTTGAACGCAGATGCTACCAGGGCTTGATGCTGGGTTGCTGAATCCAAGCCTACCAGCTGTATATTGGCATGTATCTCCAAGACCTAGCAAAAGAGCTCACAGGTTTCTCGGCGGGTCTCAGTGGAGATAATCTCCAGCAATTCTAAACCCTCATGAAGTGCGTTGGGGAGTGCTCGAAGTACATGTCTCGAGCTATCTATGATGGCTTCGAGTCCAATGCAAGGGTGGCCGCTGCAGGCATCGGTAACCGATGCCGGGCCTGGCTCCAGGCATTGGACCTCGAGCAGTGGGTCCAGGAGAAACTCTTTGACGGTCCCCTCTCTCGGTGAAAACCTCTTCGGCAAACCGATAAAGGAAAAGGTGGCGGAAATCGAGACCAAGTTCATAACGAGGACTCGATTCTCCAGGAAGACCTCCACCCTTCCCAAGAAGAAACCATCGGGGAAGAGGCCCTGTTTTCATAGAAAAGGCCAGCCTTACTGAGGCTATCCCCAAAACCAGGACCCCCAGACCCTGCAGCTGGGTCACCAGGGCAAAGGAGTGGGCCAAGGCCAACACAAGCTTAAAGGCTCTATGCCCCAAATACCGGCTCCTGCCCAGGCTGGGTTGGGGTTTTGACTCCCTGAGCATAGCCTGTCCTCCTGGGGGGGAGCAGCTGCCAACATTGGGGGCATTTGATCCACTTTGCCCATTGGTGCCCAGCAATAACCAGACACCTGGGTCCTCCAAGTGGTCAGAGAAGGCTATCTCCTTCACTTGGACCTGATGCCTCCCCCTTTCTTTCCAAGATAGCCCCCTCTGACTCACCTGCACCAGACCCTGCTACAGGCCTTATCAGGGACAAAGCCATGGAACCAGTACTCCTCCACTTCAGGGGCAAGGGGTTCTACTCCCGTTACTTTCTGGTCCCAAAAAGAACAGGGGCCCAAAGGCCCATTTTGGACTTGTAAAACTTGAACAAGTTCCTGGTTCGTGAGAAGTTCAAGATGCTCTCCCTTGGAACATTGATGCCCTACTTCCAGTAGGGAGATTGGCTATGCTCTTTGGACCTAAAGGATGCTTACACCCGCATCCTTATTCATTCCAGTCACAGGCAGTACTTAAGGTTCATGATCGGGGAGACTACTACCCTTCGTCCTAGCCTCCACACCAAGAGTCTTCACCAAATGTCTGGCAGTGGTGGCTGCCTACTTCCATCTCCAAAGGGACTTCGTCTTCTCATACCTGGACAACTGACTCGTAAAGGGGGACATGGCCACCAAGGTGCAACAGGCCATGGCCCGCACCATCAAGCATTTGGGTTACTTGATAATCTACCCCAAGTCTCATCTCACTCCAACGCAGGACTTGAAGTTCATAGTAGCTTGACTGGTCACTCTCCAGGTCTTGGCCTTTCTTCCCTTGGACAGGGCAGATCGCCTCAGGGCCCTGGCCACAGAGGTGCAATGCCATCACGCAGTGTTGGTGCGGTCTATGTTCCACCTACTGGGTCACATGGCATCCACAGTCTATGTGGTTCCCAACACCTGCCTCCACATGCAGACAGCTCAGTGGTATCTCCGCTCACAGTGGACACGAGCCACAGGCAGGCTCTGGGACAAGGTCTTAGTGTCCTGTCAGCTAGAGGAGTCACTCAGTTTTTTGCAGGGCACACAGCACCTGCAGGAGGGCATGCCCTTTCAGTCCCCAAATCCCCAGAGAGTCCTCGCCATGGATGTGTTCCTACTGGGCTGGGGTGCCAACTGTGAGGAACTGCACATGCAGGGCAACTGGTCCCCACGTGACAGGAGAGCATCACCCTGGTGTGGCAGGAAGTGATCCTGTAACTAGGACCTGTCCTCCAGGTGATGTAAAACCCTCTCGCACCGAGGAAGTTTCTCCAGGGCCATGTGCCCATGAGGGAAGGGTTAGGACAGCCGTTATAGTTGGTGATTCGATCATTAGGCATGTAGATAGCTGGGTGGCTGGTGGACGTGAGGATCGCCTGGTAACATGCCTGCCTGGTGCGAAGGTAGCAGACCTGAGGCGCCACCTAGATAAGGTCTTAGATAGTGCTGGGGAGGAGTCTGCTGTCTTGGTACATGTTGGTACCAATGACATAGGAAAATGTGGTAGGGAGGTTCTGGAGGCAAAATTTAGGCTTTTAGGTAGGAAGTTGAAATCCAGAACTTCCAGGGTAGCATTCTCCAAAATGCTTCCTGTTCCACGCGCAGGACCCAAAAGGCAGGCAGAGCTCCAGAGTCTCAATGCGTGGATGAGACAATGGTGCAGAGATGAGGGTTTTGGATTTGTTAGGAACTGGGGAACATTCTGGGGAAAGGAGGGGCTCTTCCGAAGGGATGGGCTTCACCTTAACCGGGATGGAACCAGGCTGCTGGCATTAACCTTTAAAAAGGAGATAGAGCAGCTTTTAAACTAGATATTAGGGGAAAGCCGACAGTCGCCCAAGAGCGGATGGTTCGGAAGAATGTATCCTTGAAGGATACTACCAAAAGCAGAGAGGTTCCACAAAAGAGTAAAGTAGCCCAAATGCCCTCAAGTATGGAGCAGACAGAGCTTAAAGATCCCAATTTACCCATGTCTAACAATAGCCAAATTAACATGAATAAAATACATTCTCTAAAATGCTTGTATGCAAATGCTAGAAGTCTAAAGAATAAGATGGGAGAGTTAGAATATATAGCACTAAATGAAAGGTTAGATATGATTGGAATATCAGAGACATGGTGGAAGGAGGACAACCAGTGGGACACTGTGATACCTGGGTACAAACTATATCGTAATGATAGAGCTGATCAAATTGGTGGAGGGGTTGCGCTCTATGTTAGAGAGGGCATTGACTCAGAAAGGATTAAAGTTTTGCAGGAAACAAAATCTGCTGTAGAATCTATATGGATTGAAATTCCATATAAAAGGGGGAAGGCGATGGCAGTGGGAGTGTACTATCGAGCACCTGGCCAGAATGACCAAATGGATGATGAAATGCTCAAAGAAATCAAGGAAGCTAACAAAAGTTACAGCGCAGTAATAATAATGGGTGATTTCAATTACCACGGTATCGACTGGGTCAGTGTCACGTCAGGACATGCTAGGGAGATAAAGTTCCTAGATGAAATAAATGACTGCTGCTTGGAGCAGCTGGTTTATGAACCGACCAGAGGGGAAGCCATATTAGACCTAGTCCTTAGTGGAACACCAGATCTAGTGCAAGAGATAAGGGTGTTGGGGCCACTTGGCAATAGTGATCATAGCATGATCGCCTTTGATTTAATTAGTGGAGGAGGGATAGTAAGGAATCCACAGTACTACCTTTTAACTTTCGAAAGGGAGACTATGATAAAATGAGGGAAACAGTTAAGAAAAAACTAAAAGGAGCAGTTGCGAAGGTTAAAGACGTACATCAAGCTTGGGTGTTGTTGAAAAATACTATCTTGGAAGCCCAGACCAGCTGTATTCCACGCTTTAAGAAAAGTGGAAGGAAGTCCAAAAAACTGCCAGCATGGTTTAAAGGTGAGGTCAGAGAGGCTGTTGTTGCCAAAAAAGCATCTTTCAGGAAATGGAAAAAAGAGCCAAACGACGAAACCTGGAAACAGCACAAGCACTGGCAAGTCAAATGCAAGGCATTGATAAGGCAGGCAAAGAGAGAATTTGAGAAGAAGCTTGCTGCGGAAGCAAAAACGCGAATTAAAGACCTTTTCAAGTACATTTGTAGAAAAAAACCTGTGAGAGAGTCAGTTGGTCCATTAGATGATAAAGGGGTTAAAGGAGCACTAAGAGGCAACAAGGCGATAGCGGAGAGACTGAATGAATTCTTTGCTTCGGTCTTTACTGAGGAAGATGTAGGGATGTTACCCATGACTGAAGTGGTATTTAAAGGTGCGGAAGAATTGGAGGAAATACCGATACATCGGGAAGATGTCTTACAACTATTAGATAAACTGAAGAGTAGCAAATCACCTGGGCCGGATGGTATACATCCAAGGGTGTTGAAAGAACTGAAATATGAGATTGCAGAACTGCTATCAGTAATCTGTGAACTATCATTAAAATCATCTCTAATACCTGAAGATTGGAGGATCGCCAATGTAACACCAATTTTTAAAAAGGGTTCCAGGGGTGATCCGGGAAACTACAGACCGGTGAGCCTGACGTCAGTACCGGGAAAATGGTAGAAACCATCATAAAGAATAAAATTACTCAGCATGTAGATAGTCACAACCTAATGGGAGACAGCCAACATGGCTTTAGACAAGGAAGATCTTGTCTTACTAATCTGTTATGTTTTTTGAAGGAGTGAACAAACAGGTGGACAAAGGTGAGTCGGTTGATATTGTGTATCTGGACTTTCAGAAAGCCTTTGACAAGGTCCCTCATCAGAGACTTTTGGCAAAACTAAAGAGTCATGGGATAGGAGGCAATGTACTATTTTGGATCAGGAACTGGTTAAAAGATAGAAAGCAGAGGGTAGGGCTAAATGGCCAATTTTCCCAATGGAGAAAAGTGAATAGTGGTGTACCCCAGGGATCTGTGCTGGGTCCACTGCTTTTTGACATATTCATAAATGACCTGGAAAGTGGAATAACGAGTGAGGTTATCAAATTTGCAGATGACACAAAACAATTTAAAGTTGTTAAAACCCAAGAGGATTGTGAAAAATTGCAAGAGGATCTTGATAAATTGGAAGACTGGGCATCAAAATGGCACATGAAATTTAATGTGGACAAGTGCAAGGTTATGCACCTAGGGAAGAACAACCCAAACTATGATTACACGATGCAAGGTTCCACATTAGGAACCACCACCCAGGAAAAAGATTTAGGCGTCATTGTGGATACCATGTTAAAACCCTCGGCCCAGTGTGCAACAGCGGCCAAGAGAGCAAATAGAATGCTAGGTATGATAAGGAAAGGAATGGAAAATAAAACAAAAGATATTATAATGCCTCTATATCGTTCCATGGTGAGACAGCACCTTGAATATTGTGTGCAATTCTGGTCGCCGTATCTTAAAAAGGATATAGCGATTTTAGAAAAGGTTCAGAGAAGAGCCACCAAAATGGTAAAGGGGATGGAAGGATACTCCTATGAAGAAAGGCTAAAAAGGTTAGGGCTCTTTAACCTGGAAAAGAGACGGCTGAGGGGAGATATGATAGAAGTCTATAAGTTAATGAACAGAGTGGAACGGGTAAACGTAGATCGATTGTTTACCTTATCAGAATATAAGGGGTTCAAATCCCACTAGAGGACAGCAACCTTGGGCCGGAAGGACTGGGGTTTCTAGTCCCACAGGTGCTCCTTGTGGTCTTGGGAAAGCCACTTAACCCTCCATAGCCCATGTTCCCTGTAAAATAGTTATCTCCAAGTTATAATGCCCTGTTCAATGTAATTTCAGTTTGTTCAATGTAAACCGCACTGATGCAGAATAGCGCGGTATATAAGAGAATGTAAATAATAAATAAAGACTAGGGGACATGCAATGAAGCTACAGGGTAAACTATTTAAGACTAATAAAAGAAAATATTTTTTCACTCAACATGTAATCAAACTCTGGAATTTGTTACCGGAGGATGTAGTAAAGGCTGTTAGTGTAGCTGGGTTTAAAAAAGTTTTGGACAAGTTCCTGGAGGAAAGGTCCATAAACCATTATTAAGAAGTGACCGAAGATATCAATGCTTGACCCAGTACAAGCATTGTGGAACTTGTGTCTCTTGGGGAAACTGCTAGGTACATATGACCTAGATTGGCCACTGTTGGAAACAGAATACTGGGCTTGATGGACCTTGGTCTGACCCAGTATGGCATATCTTATGTTCTTATGTAGAGCCAGCAACCGATCAATCTGCTGGAGCTCAAGGCCATTTTTCTGGCAATCAAGGCCTTCCACCACTGCCTGCAGAACCAGTCGGTTCTAGTCCAAATGGACAACCAGATCACGATGTTCTACATGAACAAGCAGGGGGGCACAAGATCTCAGTACCTCTGCTAGGAGTCAGTACCCTTCTGCTCATATGGGATCGGTCAGGGAATGCTCCTCAGGGTGGTATACTTTCCGGGCCAAGACAGTGCCCTAGTGGACAGGCTGAGCAGGTTCCTCCAGCTGCACAAATGGCGACTGGACCCCATGATTGCACAACGGCTTTTCGGCTCTGGGGAACCCCAAGTCTGGACCTCTTCACCAGCCCGACTAATGCTCAGCTGCCCTACTTCTGCTGTCTCCAACCGCATCTGTCCCGGGTAGTGGCGGACACCTTCCTTATCTCATAGTTGGAGGGCCTTCTGTATGCCTGCCCTCCCACGCCACTAATTGCCCAAACCCTCTTCAAAGTCCTGTGGGACAAGGCCTCCATGATCCTGGTGGCCCCGCAGTGGCCCAGGCAGCCTTGGTTTCCCCTGTTGCTCCGCCTTTCGAAGGAGCTGTCGGTCCCTCTGGGGAATGCCTTGGGGCTACTGACCCAGGAGGAAAGCTCCTTTCTTCACCCCAACCTGGAGTCCCTTTCATTAACAGCAATCTCCAGGAACAAGCAGGAATGAGTCTTCACATATGGGTATCGTCGGTACCGACGGAGCCTGCGCGGGAACGCTCCCCAGCGTCCAATAAGAAAGCTTTTGGGAGCCTCCCACAGCGCCTGCATGCTGCCTTCCCGCCTTTCCCAACCGCCTCTCTCCAGTTCTTCTTTTCTGCGGAGCCAGTAGGTCGTGTTCCTGTCACCGCAGAAGAAGTTCTTTATTTTTTCTTTATTCTTTTGTGTCGCGTCTGCCTTCCTCACCACTCTATTGTGGTAGAGTCTGCCATGAAGAAGATAAAGAGTGCAAAAAGACACTCATCTAATCCTCCAGGGCGTGAATGCAGGACCCTGGATGCTTTTGGCCGAAGGGTTTTCCAAGCTGCTATGCTAGCTGCTAGGATCAATTCCTATAGTCTCTATATAGGAATGTTTCTAAAAGAAGTCACAGATCATCTGCAGACTTTAACCCCTTTCATTTCAGAGGATAAAAGACAGGAGTTTCTCACTTGGCTCAAACATGCCCAAGATGTCTCAAAATTTTCCAACCGTGCAGCTTTTGACTCTTTTGAGTGTGTAAGCAGAGCTTCGGCTATTGCCATAGGGGTACGCAGAATTGCTTGGCTACAAGCTTCTGATTTGGAGCTCTGGGTCCAAGATCAATTGGGAAATCTCCCTTGTACAGGTGAAAACCTTTTTGGTAAGGATTGGCAAGCAAAGGCCACTCAGATGGATGCTGAAAACTCTGCTTTGGATCGACTTTCAAAGTCTACCTCTGCTCCTGTTAAGAAAAGATTGTTTAAAAAGACATCTTTTTCCAAAAAGGGAAGATACTATCCTGCTTATGGTCAGCAGGCATCTTCTGCAGGTTGTTTTGCTGCAAAGCGTCAGCAACCACCTAAGCAGGCCAAGTCAAAGGCTGCTAGACCTTCCACGGCCCAGCAGCCTCAGCCTCCTCAGGGCCTTTGACTTGCAACTAGAGAACTTAGCCTTTCTAGCTCTGGAAGGACCAGAGCCCCTTACCATCCCAGGAAGGTTGACTTACTTTGCTCACAGATGGGAGCAAATCACAGCAGAGCAATGGACACTCTCCATCATAAGAAAAGGGTACAAGCTTCATTTTTTAAGCCTTCCCCCTCACACCATGGTGAAACAGTTCAATTCTCCAACATCTCTCCTCAACCTTCTAGGTCAGGAGATTGCCATCCTTCTTGCCCAAGGGGCAATAGAAGAAGTACCTTTTCTTCAACAAGGCACAGGATTCTACTCCCCTTATTTTCTTATTCCAAAGAAAACAGGGGGCTACAGACCCATCTTAGATCTCAGAGAATTGAACAAATTTCTATTCAAGGAGAAATTCAAGATGATTTCTCTCGGTGCTCTGCTTCCATACCTTCAGAGTCAAGACTGGCTTTGTTCTCTAGATCTCAAGGATGTGTACACCCATGTCCTCATCCATCCATCTCACAGAAGGTTCCTTCGGTTCCTTTTCAAGGAAAGCACTACCAATCCAGGGTGCTTCCTTTCGGTCTGGCCTCTGCACCAAGGGTGTTCACGAAATGCATGGCAGTAGTAGCTGCATTTCTACGCACTCTAGGAATATTCATCTTCCCATATGTGGACGACTGGCTCATTCGAGCTCCATCTCAAGCAGAGGCCAAGACTTGTCTAACCCGCACAATGCGTGTCCTTCAGTATTTGGGACTAGTAATAAACATCCCAAAATCCAATCTCACCCCTACTCAGTCCCTCGAGTTTATAGGTGCTTGGTTGGATACCATAACTGCAAGGGCCTATCTTCCTCAGGCCCGTTGCCTACGCTTGGTGCGGTTAGCCTCCCAAATATACAGTTAAAGCCCCTTTTAACTGCTCGAGAAATGTTACAACTCTTAGGCCACATGGCATTCACTGTGCATGTGGTTCCATATGCTCGCCTTCACATGAGGGCAGCTCGATGGACTTTGTCCACCCAATGGATTCAGGCAACAGGTTGCCTGTCAGACAAAATAGCAAACTCCAGTCGCCTATTTTGGTCTCTCCAGTGGTGGAAGTCCCCTCCAAATCTGTTGCTGGGGTCCCCTTTTCAGCAGTCGCTACCCCAAGCAACTCTGACAACAGATGCTTCTCAAATGGGTTGGGGAGCTCATCTGCAGGATCTCTCCACCCAGGGCATCTGGTCTCCACAGGAGACTTCTCTGCATATCAATCTCTTGGAACTCAGAGCAATATTCTTAGCTCTCAGAGTGTTCCATTCCCTGCTCAGCTACAGGACAGTCCTCATCCATACGGACAACCAAGTAGCCATGTTCTATGTAAATAAGCAGGGCGGGACTGGCTCTCTGTCGCTTTGCAACGAAGCTTTGCGACTGTGGGCCTTCGCCAGAGAGCATCACATCCATCTTCTGGCAGTATATCTTCCAGGCATTCAAAACTCTTGGGCGGACAGACTCGGTTGAGTTCTGCTCCCACACGAGTGGTCCCTCCACATGGACCAGGTAGCCAGGATTTTTCGAATTTGGGGAACCCTGGACATAGACCTCTTTGCAAGTCCGTGGAATGCCAAACTTCCCCGGTTCTGTTCCAGAATTCCGTGTCAGGGAGTTCAGGCCAAGGATGCCTTCCTCCTTCACTGGGGTCAAGACTTCCTTTATGCCTTTCCACCAATTCCCCTAATTCCCAAAACACTATTCAAGCTACAGAGAGATCGAGGGACCATGATCCTCATAGCTGCACATTGGCCACGCCAAGTGTGGTACCCTCTACTTCTGCATCTCTCTCAAGCTCCTTCCCTGGACTTGGGCTCTCCACCAGACCTTCTGTCCCAGGAAGGGGGAACATTGTGGCACCCAAACCCCCAGTCGCTCCATCTCAGGGCATGGTTGCTGAGGGCCTAGACCTTCAAGATTTTCATCTCTCTCAGCAAGTCAGAGATGTTATTCATGCCTCTAGAAAGCCTTCTACTAGGCGTTCCTATGCTGGAAAGGATTTGCCATTTGGTGTTCAGAAAAGGGTCTAAACCCTCTTGCAATACCTCTGAATTCTCTTCTAGAGTATCTCCTGCATCTATCCCATACAGGCCTGAAAACGAATTCAGTAAGAGTCCATTTGAGTGCTATTGCAGTGTCCCTCAAGCCTCTCAATGGACAACCTATTTCCTCTCACTCTCTTATAGCAAGATTCATGAGAGGCCTTCTTTTAACTAAACCTCCCATTAGACCACCTCCAGTGGCATGGGACCTAAAACCTGGTTCTTGGCCAGCTTATGAAGCCACCCTTTCAACCTTTAGCCACCACCTCCTTGAAATTTCTTTCTTGGAAAGTTGTTTTTCTCATTGCAGTCACCTCAGCACGCCGCATCAGTGAGTTGCAAGCTTTGGTGGCTAATCCACCTTATACAAGGTTCCATCATGATAAGGTAGTCCTCAGGACCAATCCACACTTTATGCCTAACGTGGTCTCGCCTTTTCATCTGAACCAGGAGGTTTATTTACCTGTCTTTTTTCCAGGACCTCATGCTTCAAGTGCAGCGAGGAATCTTCATACCCTGGATTGTAAAAGAGCTCTTGCTTTTTACTTACAAAGGACACAGCAACATAGAAAGTCCTCTCAACTCTTTGTTGCTTTTGATCCCTCTCATTTAGGACTTCCAGTCTCTAAGAGAACTCTGTCTAATTGGATTGCTCAGTGTATTTCTTTCGCCTACCAGAGTAAGAACGTTTCTCTGGAGGGCCATGTCACAGCTCACAATGTGAGAGCCATGGCAGCCTCAGTGGCTCATCTAAACTCTGTGTCCATCGACCAAATCTGTCGAGCGGCCACCTGGGCCTCGGTTCATACCTTCACAGCACATTACTGTTTGGACAAGGACTTCCGCCGAGATGCCTCGTTTGGTCAGGCTGTCTTCAAACACCTGTTCCATTCCTAATCAACTCCTACCCACCTACCCTGGTCGGATGCCAGAGATCCATGGGGGGAAGTGGAGCCCTCTGCTAGGGCACACAACCATGGGGTCTCTCCCTGGCATCTGCAGATAGGGAGTCCCCATATGTGAAGACTCATTCCTGCTTGTTCCTGGAGATAGCACAGTTACTTACCTGTAACAGGTGATCTCTGGGAACAGCAGGCATAAGTCTTCACAACCCACCCACCTCCCCTAGGAGTTGTATCTCTCTATCTATCTTGCCTTTCTTCTCTTTCTCTCTCTTTGTCTCAACTTTAAAACTCGAACTGGAGAGAGGCGGTTGGGAAAGGCGGGAAGACAGCGCGCAGGCGCTGTGGGATGCTCCCAAAAGCTTTCTTACTGGACACTGGGGAGCGTTCCCACGCAGGCTCCGTCGGTACCGACAATACCCATATGTGAAGACTTATTCCTGCTGTTCCCAGAGATCACCTGTTACAGGTAAGTAACTGTGCTTTTTCTAGTGCAATGAATGTGGTGTACATACTGTATTCTGATGTGTAGTCAAATTTTGAAGTATATAACTCCGAGTGTCGTATGTGGCGCACAAAAATTTAACCTTCCTTCAAAAGCTGCACAGCTGATATTTTATGCGCACACAGCCTACAGAAAATTAGAGGGAACAGTGTTTGGGAGTCTCATTTGATTTGTTTTTATTATTAAATTCTCAATTGGTCAAATCTTTTTTTTCTTTATACTTAAAAGTTTCATGCTATTTGTACTGCTTCAAGTACCGCAATGTGCAAATTAGGACATTGAAGTCTCTCTAGAATATTCAAAATACTGCTGTCAAATTATTATGTAACGCTCATTGTTTTGGTTGTGTTCTCCCTCTTGTTTAAGCAGGACTTCCTTAGATCAAATTTAAGATACTGCTGATTGCGCATACAGCCCACATTTCCTAATTATCTTGAAGATTCACTTATTCTTTATTCTTCTTTTTGACAATTGAAGTCTTCATATATCAGTCTATTGTCTTTTCCTATATCTACAACTAGATGTCTGGAAAGCACTCGGCATTTCTTACTTTCTTCTTAAATTTTGGACCACCTTACTTACTTTGTTCACCATTTAGAATCCTCTTATTCTAAGTTCAAGAAGGGATTAAAACCCTGGGATTTTACTCAAACCTTTTTTAAAATTTCATAATTAAAGGCTTCTGTTTTAATTTGAGTCCGAGTTTACTGCAAAACTAGGTATTTTTTTCCTTTGCAGAAGCTACATAATGCCTGTTCTAGAATTTTTTTATGATTTTTAATTTTCAGTGTTTAATTTATTTCAAATATTAATAGTTTAAATTGTGTTCACTTCTTAAGTCTTATGTTTAAATTTTATTATTATTTTTACTTCAAAATTGTTAGCAGCACTGATGCTTAACTAAAAGTGAGATAAGAACATAAGAAATGCCATATTGGGTCAGACCAAAGGTCCATCAAGCCCAAATATTCTCTTTCCAACAGTGGCCAATCCATGTCACAAGTACCTGACAGGATCCCCAAAAGTAGACAGACTCCATGGGATAAGCAGTGGATTTCCCCCAATTCACTTTAATAATGGTTTATGGACTTTCTCTCCAGGAACTTGTCCAAACCTTTTTAAAGCCAGCTACACTAAGGAACAGGTTTACTAAAGGTTTTAGCACGCGCTAATTTATTAAGTGTCCACAACCCTTTTATTTCTGCGGGTGCAGCAGCACTTAACACACATTAACCTTCAGTAACAGTTTTTACAGCATATGAATTCCAGAGCTTAATTATGTTTTGAGTGAAAAAATATTTTCTCTGATTAGTCTTAAATGTACTACTGTGTAATTTCATTGTGTACCCACTAGTTGTACTTTTTGAAGGGATGTCAAGCTTAATAACCATAAGCATGGATATCAGCGCTGAATATTTGGTAAGTTAGGTGCTAGCACTTAAATTAGTATGGTTGTTGCGCAGGCAGAAAATATACCTCATTGACAAAACTCAAATAAGCCCATTAAGCATAGGCATAGCTTAATTTTCAGTTATTGTATGTTGCCTGGAGATTAAAAAAAAGAATATGCAATAAATTTTAGTCACCGGGGGCCCGTTTCTGCAAGGTGACTAATGAGGCTGTACATCCTCGTGGGAGGTCAAGTCCCACTAACCGCCTGAACCATATGTTGCCTCCGGACCCCCCTGTATTTACAGAGCCACTATGCATGCTGCGGGGGATGGGGCAGCACGGGGAAGAGTGTGGGTGGGACTGACCCCTGGACTTACAGGGCCGATTCCGGTTACAGTCCTGTACACCCTGGGATTGTCGGGCGGGCAGCCAGCTTATTCCACCTCGGAGGTAGAATAAGCGTTGGCCACCCCTCCAGATCAGCTGGCCAGCCCCCCAGCCACGACAGCGGCGAGGAGGGTGCGTCCCTGCTGCCTGATCTGGGCACCGGCTGCCCCCGTCAGGGTGGGACGGCAGGGAAACAGGGGCTCCAAGGCAGTGGGCAGGTTGTGCCATGGGGAGGATGTCCCCGCAACCATGCAGCGGCACGCCGGGCCATCTCCCAGGTCCCGATCCTGCAACCACAGGATCGTCTGTCTCCCGCGGTGCAGAACCAGGTCCTAACAGGCCCGTCCTGTTTGGGGCTGTCCAGATGGCTCGGATGTGCCCCAATGGAATCTGGCTCCATGTGAATTTGAGATGTATAGATTTTCAGATCCTTATAGTGTCCTTTAAAATGACAGGACTATACCCACCACCTTCACCAGACACATTGAGCCCGATTCAGGAAGGGACACCTCCGGACCGTCTGGATGGCCGAAAAATGGACGGCCCTAAATAGTACTGGATTCTGCAACTGCGGGAACTAGACAGCCCGCGGCTGCAGAATCAGGCACCAATGACCTGGCGATACCCCTGTCCAGCTCGCCCTATGCCCCTTCTGGTGTGCCGGTGCCAGGATGCCCAGCAGAAGCACCAACTGCCTGCCACTGTGAAAACGTGGCTTTCCCTGCCGTCCGACCCTCGGCGGGCCCTGCCAGGGCTGGGATCGAGCAGAGGGGTCTCACCTACTGAGGCTGCTGTGCTGCCGGGGAGCTGCTAGGCCAGACCGCTGCCGTTGCTGCTGCTTATTCCACCTCCAAGGTGGAATAAGCAGCATGGTCTTCTTCCGCCCACTGGACATACAGGTCCATGACCTGAATCGGCCCTGTATGTCCGGGTGCCTGGCCTGCTCTTGCTCCACCCCCGTGCCACCCCTGTCCATTGCTACACGCACAGCAGCACTGTGCGTGTGTTGGCACTTAGGACAGAATACTGTCCCAGCAGATAGGACTGGATGTCCTGCTGGGGTGTACAGCCCCCCCCCCCCCCCCTGCTAGTCACCGGTCAGAATTGGGCCCATTGCATCTCATTACTTCAAAACACTTGGTTTCCCAGAAGGGCCTTGCTAAAAGCTAATACTAGAAATGCAAAATTGTTGTTAACGTTATACCAAGCAAAACCTTCCAACTAGATTTGTTTTTATTATGTATTTTTATCTGAAATATAATTATGTGGCCTGAGTAAATAAGCTAACTTTGGGGGGAAAAAAACCCTTTACTGTCAGCATGAATCGGTTTAGAAACTGTAAAGTAGTGGTTCCCAAACATGGAGTCAAGACCCCAAATGGGGTCACATCATCAGTGGATGGAGTCACAGAAACATGGCTATTTCTCCTTCTCTCTGGACTTTCACTGTAACCTATGTTAAGTCACCTGTAAGCTAGTGAACATTCAAGGGCCCTTACCCCCTCCTGGGACAGCTTCCTGTTAGGCTGGAAACCCATGCCAAGTACTGGGTTCTGTAAGCACACACTGCACGCCGACACAGAGGACACTGCGCTGACTGCTGCTGCCGTAACTACTGTTGCCGCTGCTTTCTGCTTTAGATGAGTGGAGGGAGGGGAAGGAGGCTGTAGACTTGCTATTTTGATTTCATCATCATCTGGGGTCACGTGAATTTTCAATTGCTACAATGAGGTCATATGGGACAAAACTTTGGAAAGCCCTGCTGTGGAGCGTACGGCATGTGATTATCTATCTCCAGGAACAAGCAGGAATGAGTCTTCACATATGGGTATCGTCGGTACCGACGGAGCCTGCGCTGGAACGCTCCCCAGCGTCCAAAAGGAAAGCTTTTGGGAGCATCCCACAGCGCCTGCGCGCTGCCTTCCCGCCTTTCCTAACCGCCTCTCTCCAGTTCTTCTTTTCCGCGGAGCCAGCAGGTCATGTTCCTGTCACTGCTGAAGAATTTCTTTATTTTATTTTATTTCTTTGGTCGCGCATCTGCCTTCTCGACGCTGGACCGGTACCGCCGGTCTTTTCTTTCTTTCTTCAAAAAAAAAAAAAAACCTACTGTTTTTCTCACTTCAGTGCATTTTGTTCTTTGGCCTTAGGCCTAGAAAATTTTTTCCTCATGGAAAAGCCCGCCTCTGGGTTTAAAAAATGCATGAAGTGCAGAGGCACTATTTCTTGCATGAAGTGCAGCGGCACTATTTCTGTCACTGACACCCATGAATGGTGTCTAAAATGTTTAGGTCCTGACCATTCCATTGCGGATTGTGAGTCCTGCTCCATGATGTCTAAAAGAGGCCTGCAGAATCGAGCAGCTAAGCTCAATACCCTGTTTCCCTCGGATGCAGCTTCGGTTGCATCGACGTCTTCCAGGGCTTCTTCCTCACATGGATCTCAGGTAACCAAACTTAAATCCAGCCGGTCCTCGAAGGGTAGATCTCCTTCCAAGTATCGAGATGCCTCCGGGCTTGCCCTCGAGGAATCCGCACCGGCGAAATTACCCCAGCTTCCAAAGCTTTATCTATGGGGTCACAGGTTGCAATCGATGGCTCGGCCTCGACCGATCACCTGTTGCCATGTTCTGGGGTACCGGTGGTTCCCACTGGTACCGACATCCAGACATTGGTTGCGTCAATGGATCAGAATATCCTGATCATGCAGCGTGCCATCACGGCATTCATACAAGCTGCGACGCCTTCGGTACCGCAACAAACTCCGTTGCAGGTACCGATTCCAGCACCGGTACCAGTGCCCGTACCGATTGCATCGACATCCGTTGCGGGGTACACTGTTCTGTGATGCCCATCGGTACCGATCACTCCCGATGTCGATACCACCCGGTACGCGTATCGGGCTCTGCAGGAGCATCCAGACAGACGATACTTCGATTCCTCTGAAGACTCTGATGAATCAGAGGTCTCTGTCGAAGCATCGGTGATTCATCCTCAAGAGCCCTCTTCTCCAAAAAGGAGAATGTCTCCTCCAGAAGACTTGTCTTTTCAAGACTTCACTAGGGAAGTGGCCAGGGGCCTTTCCATTTCAGTGGCCCCTGAGACAGAGCCTAGAGCCAAAAAATTAGATATCTTACAATATCCTAAGGTTCCTAAAGAGGCAGCCACTTTACCAATACATGAGATTCTTTATGATCACATGTTGGGCATATGGGAGACTCCTCTCACCACCTCCCCTCATTCTTGCAGGTTGGACACCATGTATCGTGTTCCTCCTTGTCCTGGATTCCATAAAACTCAGCTTCCTCACCACTCCATTGTGGTGGAGTCTGCCATGAAGAAGATAAAGAGTACAAAAAGGCACTCTTCTGCTCCTCCAGGAAGGGAATGCAGAACCTTAGATGCCTTTGGCAGGAGAGTTTTCCAGGCTAGTATGCTTGTTGCCAGAATCAACTCCTATAGTCTCTATATGGGGATGTTTCTAAAAGAAGTTGCAGATCATCTGCAAACTTTATCTCCTTTTATTCAAGAAGATAAAAGGGAAGAATTCCTCATCTGGCTCAAACATGCCCAGGATGTTTCCAAGTTTTCCAACCGTGCAGCTTTTGACTCTTTTGAAGGTGCCAGCAGAGCCTCGGCCATTGCCATAGGTGCACGCAGAGTTGCTTGGTTACAAGCTTCTGATTTGGAACCTTGGGTTCAAGATGGACTGGGAAATCTTCCTTGTACAGGTGAAAACCTTTTTGGCAAAGATTGGCAAGCAAAGGCCACACAGATGGATGCAGAAAATTCTGCTTTAGATAGACTTTCAAAGTCTACTTCTGCTCATTTTAAGAAAAGGTTGTTCAAAAAGGGTTTTTTTCCCAAAAAAGGGAAATATTATTCTGCTTATGGTCAGCAGTCATCTTCTGTAGGTCGTTTTGCTACAAAGAGACAGCAACAACCGAAACAGGCCAAGCCTAAGGCTGCTAGGACTGCTACGGCCCAGCAGCCTCAGCCTCCTCAGGGCCTTTGACTTACAACTAGAGAGCTTAGCTTTTCTGGCTCTAGAGCATCCAGAGCCTCTCACCATTCCAGGAAGGTTAGCTTACTTTGCTCCCAGATGGGAACAAATCACAGCAGAGCAATGGACCCTCTCCATCATAAGGGAGGGGTACAAGCTTCATTTCTTAAACCTTCCTCCTCACACCATGGTGAGACAGTTCAATTCTCAAACATCTCTCCTCGACCTTCTGGGTCAGGAGATCACTACCCTTCTTGCCCAAGGGGCAATAGAAGAAGTACCCCTTCTTCAGCAGGGCTCAGGGTTCTACTCCCCTATTTTTTTATTCCAAAGAAAACAGGGGGCTACAGACCCATATTAGATCTCAGAGAATTGAACAAGTTTCTATGCAAGGAGAAATTCAAGATGATTTCTCTCGGTACTCTCCTTCCATACCTTCAGAGTCAGGATTGGCTTTGCTCTCTAGACCTCAAGGATGCGTATACCCATGTCCTCATCCATCCATCACAAAGAAGGTTCCTTCGGTTCCTTTATCAAGGGAAGCACTATCAATACAGAGTGCTTCCCTTCGGTCTGGCCTCTGCACCAAGGGTGTTCACAAAATGCATGGCAGTAGTAGCTGCATTTCTACGCACTCTAGTGATATTCGTATTCCCATATCTGGACGACTGGCTCATCTGAGCTCCATCCCAGTCAGAGGCCCAGATTTCTCTAACCTGCACAAGGCGTATCCTTCAGTATCTGGGACTTGTAATAAACTTCCCAAAATCCCATCTCACCCCTACTCAGTCTCTAGAGTTCATAGGGGCCTTGCTGGATACCACAACTGCAAGGGCCTATCTTCCCCAGGCCCGTTGCCTACGCTTGGTGCAGTTAGCCTCACAAGTTCAGTTAACATCCCATTTAACTGCTCGAGAGATGTTACAACTGTTAGGCCACATGGCATCCACTGTGCATGTGGTTCCTTACGCTCGCCTTCACATGAGGGCAGCTCAGTGGACTCTATCCACCCAATGGACCCAGGCATCAGGTTGCCTGTCAGACAAAATAGCAACCTCCAGTCGCCTCTTTTGGTCCCTCCACTGGTGGAAGTCCACTCAAAATCTGTTGTTGGGGGTCCCCCTTTCAACAGGTGTTACACCAAACAACCCTTACAACAGATGCCTCTCCAAGAGGTTGGGGAGCTTATCTTCAAGATCTCTCCACTCAAGGCATCTGGTCTCTAGAGGAGACATCTCTTCATATCAACCTCTTAGAGCTCAGAGCAATCTTTCTAGCTCTCAGAGTTTTCCACACCCTGCTCAGCTACAAGACAGCCCTCATCCACACGGACAACCAAGTAGCCATGTTCTACGTGAACAAGCAGGGAGGGGCTGGCTCTCTGTCGCTTTGCAACGAAGCTCTGAGATTGTGGGCCTTCGCCAGAGAGCATCAAATTCATCTCATGGCAGTGTATCTTCCAGGAGTTCAAAACTCTTGGGCAGACAGACTCAGTTGAGTTCTGCTCTCACACGAATGGTCCCTCCATGGGGACCAGATAGCCAGGATCTTTCGAATTTGGGGAACCCCAGACATAGACTTGTTTGCAAGTCCGTGGAATGCCAAACGTCCCCGGTTCTGTTCCAGAATTCTGTGTCAGGGAGTTCAGGCAAGGGATGCCTTCCTCCTCCATTGGGGGAAAGACTTCCTCTATGCCTTTCCACCCATTCCCCTAATTCCCAAGACACTCTTCAAACTTCAGAGAGACAAGAGGTCTATGATCCTCATAGCACCACATTGGCTACCCTCTACTGCTGCATCTCTCTCAAGCTCCCTCCCTGGACTTGGGATCTGCTCCAGACCTCCTGTCCCAGGAGGAGGGAACATTGTGGCACCCAAATCCCCAGTCTCTTCACCTCAGAGCCTGGTTGCTGAAGGCCTAGACCTTCAAGATTTGCATCTTTCTCAGCAAGTGAAGGATATCCTTCATGCATCCAGAAAGCCTTCCACTAGACGTTCCTATGCTTTTAAATGGAAAAGGTTTACCATTTGGTGTGCAGAGAAGGGTCTTAACCCTCTTGCAATACCTCTGAATTCTTTACTAGAGTATTTGCTGCATTTATCCCATGCAGGCCTTAAAACGAATTCAGTGAAGAGTCCATTTGAGTGCTATTGCCGCATCCCTTAAACCTCTCAATGGACAACCTATTTCCTCTCATCCTCTTATAGCAAGATTCATGAGAGGCCTTTTTTTGACTAAACCTCTCATCAGACCACCTCCAGTGGCATGGGACTTGAATCTGTTTCTTGGCCAGCTTATGCAGCCACCTTTTGAACCCTTAGCCACTACCTCCTTGAAATTTCTTTCCTGGAAGGTTATTTTTCTCTGGAGGGCCATGTCACAGCTCACAATGTGAGAGCCATGGCAGCCTCAGTGGCTCATCTAAACTCTGTGTCCATCGACCAAATCTGTCGAGCGGCCACATGGGCCTCGGTTCATACCTTCACAGCCCATTACTGCTTGGACGAGGACTCCCGCCGGGATGCCTTGTTTGGTCAGGCTGTTCTCAAACACCTGTTCCATACCTAACCAACTCCTACCCTCCATCCCTGGCTGGATGCCTGAGATTCATGGGTGGAGGTAGAGACCTTCCCAGGGACTCACAACCTGGGTGATCTCCCAGGCATCTCTAGCTGGGGAGTCCCCATATGTGAAGACTCATTCCTGCTTGTTCCTGGAGATAGCACAGTTACTTACCTGTAACAGGTGATCTCTGGGAACAGCAGGAATAAGTCTTCACAACCCACCCACGTCCCCTAGGAGTTGTATCTCTCTATCTTGCTTTCCTTTCCTCACTCTCTTTGTCTCAGCTTTCAAACTCGAACTCGAGAGAGGCGGTTAGGAAAGGCGGGAAGGCAGCACGCAGGCGCTGTGGGATGCTCCCAAAAGCTTTCCTTTTGGACGCTGGGGAGCGTTCCCGCGCAGGCTCCGTCGGTACTGACGATACCCATATGTGAAGACTTATTCCTGCTGTTCCCAGAGATGACCTGTTACAGGTAAGTAACTGTGCTTTATTGTCAAACATAATAATGAGGCGTTTGACATGATAAAAGCTTAATATTTGGGAAGTTTAGTAATAAAAATATAAGGGATTTGACAGCAGAGAATTCCCCTGTGATTTCCAAGGCAGTGAATGCACAGAGTGCTTCTTTCCAATGGTGCTCTGAAGCGGCCTTCAGGTTGGTCAATACTAAGTAGGAAGGATCCATTGGCAGCATATGCTGTTTGTAAACCGGCCTTACTCTGTCAAAGCACCGGTTTTATATTTGTTTTCAGAGGTCTAGTGTTCTGTATCTCATTATAATTTAGTATTGTCAGTGGTGCAAGATTTCATTTGACGAGGGGCAAGAGGTCAGTGTTTTTCAGGGGCCACTCCCTGATTGTGGAATGATCTTCCAAATGATTTAAAAGTTTGGTGATTACTCATATTTTCCTTGTAAATGGAAAACATTGTTGTTCAGAGGCTATTTCTAGGGGTTGTTTTGATGTGAAGAGAGAATGAGTTGGGGTAAGTGGGAGATTTATGGGTTTTTAAGTATTATATATTTTTTTTATTATTATTTTAAACGTTATGGCTGTACTTTGATTTATACTTACGATTGTAAAGCAGATGATCAGTGGCAGCATTAAATTAAATCAAAGAATTATACATAGCAGTTCACTGGTAGGCTCTCAAGCAGCTTGTCTTCTGGGCACGTTAACAAGAGTATCTCAGGTTGCGCCGAACACTGGTGTCCTGTTGGTTCATATCTGTAATGTCACAGCACACAGGTGTTGTACTGAACAACTGTACTTGACTTGTTCATATATAAACCTGATGCATGAATTATCGTTACTGTCAATTTATATAGCTCGGAAGAAGGAAAGATAAAGTCAGCCATATTGGGATTTGAACTTGAGAGCCACAAGTATGCGTGCACGTTACTGAAGCCAACTCGTAGGTGCTCTTTTGAGGGGCACACTTCAGGGCAGGTATGGTGGGTAGCAGGCGACATGTCCCAATGTTCGTGTGAAAAGCATTGAACCGGATGAATTCACAGGACAGATTTAAAAGAAAGAGAAGTACTACTACTGCTACTAATGAACATTTGTATAGCGCTACAAGATGTACGCAGCGCTGCACAGACACATGTAAAAGACAGTCCCTGCTCATCAGAGCCTACAATCTAGTCAAGACAGACAACACAGTAGCTGTAGACATAGAATACATCTAGGGGGAATGGTAAGGAAACGCAAAGGAGATTAGGCAAATCAAGATCCGAAAGCGGCAGCAAAGAGGTGAGCTTTCAGCCTGGATTTGAAAAGGGCCAGAAATGAAGCCTGATGTAAAGACTGAGGTAGTTTGTTCCAGGTATAAGGAGCAGCAAGGTGAAAGGAGCAAAGTCTGGAGTTGGCAATAGAAGATAAGGCACAGATAGAAGCGATTTACCAGAAGAGCGGAGTTCCTGAGGAGAGATAAGAGAGGAAAGGTGGTGAGGAGCTGCAGAGTGAATGCACTTATAGGTCAGCAGGAGAGGTTTGAACTGGATGCAGAAATGGATAGGGAGCCAATTAAGTGACTTGAGAAGAGGGATAATACGAGCATGATGAGTCCACGCAGCAGAGTGTTGAACAGATTTAAGGGGAGAGAGATGACTCAGAAGGAGACCAGCAAGGAGTAGGTTACAATAGTCAAGATGGGAATAGTAAGGAAGAGGAGAGAGACACACACACAGCTGAAAACAGAGAGGGAGAGCTGGACAAGATCACAAACAAAAAAAATAAGGCACTCTAACAATGATATGATAAGATAAATAAATAATATATACAGGCAGACAGACCTTACAAGCAAGCGGCTAAAAAAATCAGACCCTAGCCAGAAGCTAGCAGCAAAGCATATAATAGACTTACACGTTCCACAGCAAGAAGGCAGATGTAGCCTGGTCCATATTTTAAATGGGCAGGCCTATTGCAAATAAGATATTTGACTTGAATGTGCCTTTCCATGGAGAACAAAGGAAAGTGGGAGAGGGGAGGGGGCAAAAATCAAGCCTGTTGGTTACCTTAGTGAAGATACAAGCCTGGAGGAATTCTGGACTCTTGAGGGAGCTGTTGAAGCAATTTCATCACTAACACCTTAATTGCTCTTTATCCTATGGGACCCATTAGCAAGGACTGAGGTGTTTAAATGGAAAGGAGGTCTGCATGATTCAAACCCAACCTCTGGGTTAAAAAGGGGTCTCCGCAGCATTTATTGCTCGTTAATTTTAATCAGAGATCTTTGGGTAACTCAGAGGGTGAAGCAATATTTGTGTATAATTAAACAACAATTAACTTCTGTTTTGTTGTTTTTTATTTGCACTAGGCCTAGATCCCCCATGTAATATATCCACGTTGCTGACTGTGTTAAAAACAGCCAGTACACTGCTAACACGTCACCTTCAGAGCAGTGATTAAAAGATGGCACAAGTTTCACATTAACTTAGTGTCTGCCGATAAACTGACTTTTGCGGTGTACAGTTAGCTAAATATACCCCTATTGTCTTTAGAATTATCTTTTTGAATTACTATAGGCTGCCTCTGTTCTTGTTCCTCTTAATTAACAATATGAAGAAACTGGCATTTCGTAAATCAATTTAACACATGTTGTAGCAATTATGCGCTTGGCCGTTTGCTTTCAGGATGCAATTTTAATTAAGATTTGTTTCTATGAAAAATTGATGAAGGGAAGTTCAGGTAGCACTTAGCTCAATACAGCTTGTAACATGAAGAAGTGTGGAGGATGGGGGATACGTTTCCTTTCCCACCATGCCTCATAGAGATACACTATGATAAAACTACTTTTCATAAAACGGCGAAACCAGATAGGAGGCATCTCAAGCTGGCAGTATTTTTGCTACAAGGAGCAATTGGAAAGGAATTTGACTTTCCTTCCACACTCGTACTACTGCTTGCTTTTAGTTTCTGCTTGTTGCATAACATATTTAGAGACTTGGTAAGCAGCAGACACAGAGAAGTGAACTGGCCTCGGACAAAGGAGAATCTGGTTTTCTTGCCTCTGGAAAGGCCACTAGTCTGCTCGATTAGGGTGGAACAAGATGGCACATGCTTTGATATGCAGCTGGGGTAATTTTATAATGGGTAAAAGCCCAACAAGGTGCCTATTTTATGTCTGGTTTATAAAGGTAGCGTAGGCACCTATGGATCTTTAGAAGATAGGCTGCTACGATGACCTCCGATAGTGTACAAATACTCCTCCACAAATCTACACCTGTTTCGATGAAGGTGTATGTATCTATACATTGTGGGGGGTCATTTGATAACAGGTTACCTAGGTTAATTGGACGTTTATGCCCACTCAGGAGCAACCATGAATGTTACTATATATTTTATAAAATATGTATGTAAATTGTGACTTCGCCCCCGTTGCAACCAAATTCTTCCCTTGAGCTCACCTGCCCTACAAACACATACTGACTCGCACCACAGATACTTTTAGGCATGATCTAATATTATGGAAGACGTTTTACAGGCATCGATCATCATTTCATATGTGTATACTCGTGTTGTATTTATTAAATATATGCATGCATCACAGCTCCACCCTGCTCCCTCCAGACTACATTGCCCGGAATGTTCTACACATGTACACTGGTCAGTTTCTACATGTAAAACCTTTTTTTAGTACTTTTGACTATACACTTCAAACATAAAAATAAAGGAAATTCAGAAATGCAATAACAAAAACATTCACACGTACTAACAGTAGGAAGACATTAACTTTCCCCATTAGACCACTGTTAGAGGGAAAAAAAAGGGATCCAAATCCAAGCAATGAAAATCCAGGAAATAAGTATAACAAGAAACTTCCCTCAAAGGAATCTTCCAACGGGCATTGCAGTATTGCCTCTGGAGTGCCAGTCTTGACCCTAGCATTCTCTCTTGCCACAAGGAAATCAGAAAGTTGTCTTGGTTCAAAAAATATAAAATATACAATTTTTACCCGCAAAAACTACAACACACATACATGGAAAACATAATGCAAAAACTAAGTCCCTGAACAAGAACTCTGGGCCAAGAACTCCTAGTGTCTTTTTTGTGAGAACCTACAGAAGTCAGGAAAAAATACGTAGAGCCAAAGAACAACTTGTTAATGTTGTGGAAATACAATCGTAATACACTGTTGTGGTAATACAATCATAATACACTGTTGTGGTAGAACTCAAGTGACAATCAGGGTAGTCCTTTGAGTGACCACCTCCAGTGAGGACTCAAGAAACTCTGAGAGATTAAGCCCCACAGAGGTCCCTTGCCCACCCGAGGGGAAACTCCCTCCAAGTGGCAAATACTGAGCTCTCTCAAACAATGAAATCACTCCACATATATCATACCCCTTAATCCAAGATATACACAATACCACACTACCTTTCTCCCTAGATATAAGGAATGGTCTCAGACTTTCCAGCACTCTTTGTTGTATGCTTGTCCCATAAACCAGGACTGCCAGTGCTTGTTTGCATCAATGACCAAACCATTTAGGGTAAAATTCAAATTTAATGTAGTGTCATATTATAAGATGCTTATGCAAATCATATCTTTTCTTCCCTTAAAATATACTGCATATGATTTTCCCTGTGCAGTCTTCCCAACGCTACTTATCAGCGCTTCATCGCGTTTCACTTCTTCAAATTTGAGCTCTGACCAGTGGTGGAAACATCTTAGGGGTCATGTCTAGAACTTCGGTCATATACTTTCTAACTATGTCCACAGGTGAAATAGGGGGACCTAGGAAAGTTCAGGAAGTGGAGATTGTTTCTTCATACTTGGGTCTTCAAGTACTCCACCCGACAGTGGACCAGATTCCTGTCCTTAACTAGAGATTCACCCAACTCTTGAGATGCATTAACTTAGGATACAGCATATCACACCTGGTTGTAAGTTGTTCCAGCACTTGAGACTGTTCTACCGCAGTCTGCGACACAACTGCTAAGTCACCCCCAAAACATGTTGAAAATGCTTGTATGGAAGAATTGAACCCTTGTATGGCAGTCCAAATCGACTCCAAAGTCACTGCACCTAGCTTAGGGACCTCCGGATGGAAATACTCGGAAGTGTTCTCTCCCCCACCCCCATGCAATGTCACGGTTTATTGGGGAAGGTCCAATCTCACACCTGAGCTACCTTCCACAAGGGGGGAGGACACAGCCATGGGAGAGCCTCCAGGTAGGGGGGGTATCAGCAGCCACTTCGACATGGGAACCCTCCAGCTTTCCCACAGTCCAAACACTTCTAGGTCTAGGTGTTATTGGGCGTGCAGTAGGGCTCAGCAAAACCTCTTCACTGCTGCCCGCTGACTGCCCAGAGGACTGGCCCAAAGAAGCATCCTTCAGGCAGATGGCAGAAACTTGAAAGGTATCCAAAGTTGTCTGGCGAAGTGACAAGGAAGCGGCGCCATCTGGGAATACAGCATTCCCCCTTCCTTTTTCACTTGCCCATCACTGGAGCAAGATACACTGTCACCAGAATAGCAGAGGAACCTCAGAGCAATCCTGCAGGTGCGTCTTGTCACAATGCCATCTTTGATCCCCTGGCACCTTTTTAAAAAAAAAAAAACAAGCAAACACAATGTTTTAAATGTTGAAAAAAAACGTTTTAATATTACCCCTGTAGTGATGAACTCTTTCTTTCACCTGGATTGTGATGTTTTCATTATGCTATTTGCCCCTTTTTTCCAGGGGTGCATCCAGCAGAGGAATGGGCCTCTTCTCCTTCCAGACACATGTACAGATCCTGTCTCGCTATAGCTACTTATCATCTTTATGGATGAATTAATGAAATGGATGGGAAAACCATTTATGCTGGAAGGAAGAAATGATAGAGGCTAGATCTAAGTACATCTGTAGTAATAGCTGAAATTAACAAGTTGGAAAGAAATGTTCAGCAGAGCCTTATGTATGCCTGCAGCAGAAAATTATTTGTTTAGCATGCAAGAACATAAGATGTTCTATACTGGTCTATTGAACCCAGCATCCTATCTCCACTAGTGGCCATTCTGGGCCACAAGGATCCTTCTGATCCCTAAAGTTCGGTTCTATGTAATCAGTTGAAATATACTGTCATGTTATGTTCTCTGTAAACCGTATTGAATTGAAGAAAGACGGTATATAAAAACTGTAAATAAATAAATAAAGGTAGATCTATCCTTCTTGCTTGCTCCAAGGGGTGAGTGGTGACATTCCCAAGCCTACATGTTTAATAATGGTTTATGGGCTTTTCCTCCATAACTTGTCCAGACCCCTTCACCACATGCAGAACTTGTCCAGACACCTTTGCCACATGCAGATCTTGCGTCTTGATTTTTCCTTGAGTGAAACAAATTCTTTCTCCAATTTGTTTTAAATGTGCTCCCCGTTAATTTCATGAAATACTCTAGTCTTAGGAAAAGGTGGCTGTTCCAGATTTATTACAGTAATAAAATTTCTTATCTTAGTTTACACTGCAATATTTATCCCACCAACAAATATTTCTCGGTTGTTTTTTTAATCGAAATGAACATTTCCAAATCATCCTGTTAGACTAGTCCAAACAATCGGGTTAAATCCCCTTGCCAGCAGATGATGGAGACAGAGAAAAAATTCTACCAGAAGCTGATTGGCAAATATTTCGCGGTTGTTTTTTTAATCGGAATGAGTATATATTGAAAAGCTTCCGTTTTTTAGATTTATTATAAATCCACTCGGCAAAAAAAAAATAATTTATTCTATTAAAATGTATAAAAAATGCTAAATCTGTTAAACCATCATCCATATTAAAAGGAGAAAGCAATGAAATAGCTGCCTAAGTCAAGATGACACAACGGGATTATATACCGTAGATATTAAATTTGTTGATAGTGGTGACCCCTACACCACAAGGCAAAGATAGCAATCCAAGACCGAATTTCCTAAAATTACCTGCTGGGCCCATCTTTCAGGAAAGAACAGGATCATTGCAACACATTTCTATCAATATGGACATTTGCCAATTGTTTAATACCTGATAGATTAGACTATCAAACGCAGCAGTCCAAAGATAGTAAAACAAAAACTGATTTATGTTGTTTTAAACCTATTGGTAAGAAATTATTTAAAGAAACTAGCAATGTTTCAGAACTATGATTCTGCCGAAATTTATTTATTTAGAATATTTTTTTATATACTATTTTTCTTGAGAAAATCAAAACTGTTTGCAGTAGTTTTGCTGCAGTCTTGGGCCCAGTGGGAGATAGAGTAGTAGCAGCAACAGGCCCAGTAAGCATAAGGAAATGTGAGATGTGATGCTAGACTGCTTATGGGGGGGGGAGGTAAGGATGGGGAGGGGAGATACTGGACTTGAGAGAAGGGACAGGCTAGGGATGGGGATATCCTAGATACCTTGGGGAAAAGGTAGGGAAAGGAGATGCTGGACACGGGAGGGGGGATGGACTAAGGAAGGGGACGTGCTGCACTGTGGTAATGGAGTAGGGTCTTCACTCAACCAGGGATGGGGGATAGGGGCATGCAGCTGAATGTTTACCTACGGGGTCAGGTTCCTTGGGCCAGCCCTGCACCTGAATTTCTGGATATCCATGCTAAATATTCAGAACATTTGTTTGCCTGCAGTAGCTCTGATCTATGTAAATTCATATATTTGGGGCTATCTTGAAAATCAGTTCAGTTAGTGGCCCTTGCTCATTGGAATTTGACACCCTGGTTCTAGACTTTCCCTGTGTTATAAAGCTACTGCTTTATTGTCCACATTGCAGCTCCTCTTGCTATACCACCATTTCCAGATTCTACTCGTTGCATGGCTCCAGCAAACAGTTTTATAGAGGGTTTATCAACTTAATTTCTTGGCTAACATATGCGCACTTAACTATTCCCTTCCTGCTGAAGAAACATTCTTTAATACATTTCAGTAAGGCACAAAGAAATAAAAATAAATAAGGAATAAAGGTCATAGAAACATGATGGCAGAAAAAGGCCATATAGCCAATTCAGTCTGTCCTTCCAGTCTGTGTTGGTCCCATTCTTTTTTGAATTCAAATACTGTCCTAGACTCTACTACCTCCAATAGAGACTATTCCATGCATCTACCACTCGTTCCATAGAGAAGCATTTCTGCATATTACTCCCGAGTCCATCCCATTTCACCTTCATCCTATGCCCCCTCATTGCAAAACTTTCTTTCAATTGAAAGAGGCTCTCCTCCTGTGCATTTATGCAACAGAGGTGTTTAAACATCTATCTATCTATTTAACATTTATAAAGTGCTTCAAACGTACGAAGTGCTGTACATACATGAAGAAAAGACAGTCCCTGCTCATCAGAGCTCACAATCTAGTCAAGAAGATCACAAAACATCTCAATCATATCTCTTCTCTCTCGTCTTTCCTCCAAAGTATACATATTGAGATCTTTAAGTCTGTCTCCATATGCCTTATGATGAAGTCCACTGATTATTTTGTTAGCCACCCTCTGCACAGACTCCATCCTGTTTATATCCTTTTGAAAGTGTGGTCTCCAGAATTGCACACAATACTCCAAATGAGATCTCATCAAAGACTTACACAAGGGCACTGTCACCTCCTCCTTCCTGCTAGCCATTCCTCTCCCTATGCACCCAAGCATCCTTCTGGCTTTTGCGTTTGCCTTTTCTACCTGTTCAGCCATCTTAAGATCATCGGAAATGATAATGCCCAGGTCCCCTCCTTCTTTTGTGGACAGAAATACTTTGCCTTCTATACAGCACTGATCCTTTGGATTTTTGCATGACCCTGCATTTTTTAGCATTAAATCTCAGCTGCCAAACTTTTGACCATTCTTCAAGTTTAGTTAGATAATTTATCATGTTATCTACTCCTTCCTGGCTGTCTACTCTATTGCATATTTTGATATCATCTGCAAAGAAGCAAACCTTACCTGACAGCCCTTCTGCAATATCACTAACAGAAATGTTAAAAAGAATCGGACCAAGAACAGATTCCTGCGGCACACCACTGGTTACATCCTTCTCAGAGTAAGCTCCATTTACCTGTACCCTTTGTCGCCTCCCATTCAACCATTTTCTAACCCAGTCAGTTACTTTAGGGTCTATTCCTAAGATACTCAGTTTATTTATAAGTCATCTGTGTGGAACAATGTCAAAGTCCTTACCGAAGTCTAAGTACACCACCGATGATGATATCGCATCACTGGCTGAAAGTAAAGACGATTTGAAACGTCTGCTTCTCAAGATCAAGGAATATAGTCTTAAAATGGGTCTGCACCTTAATGTTAAGAAGACAAAGATCCTTACAACTGGCAAGATCAATAAGTTCATCATTAATGGAGAAGAAATTGAAATAGTTGACAGCTTTAACTTACTTGGATCAACAATCAATAAAGAAATGACTAGAATTCAAGAAATCTGACAACATATTGCTCTTGGTAGAATGGCTATGAAGGACCTAGACAAGATTCTCAAGAGCAGAGATGTCTCTCTCCATATAAAGATTTGACTTGTCCAGGCCATGGTATTTTCAGTAACATCAAATGGATGCGAAAGTTGGACAGTGAAACAGATAGACAGAAAATTGATGCCTTTGAATTATGGTGCTGGCGACGAATACTGTATATATCATGGACTACCCAAAGAACAAACCAGTCAGTACTAGAGGAGATCAAACCTAAGCTTTCCTTAGAAGCTCAGATGACAAGATTTCAACTTTCCTACTTTGGACACATCATGCGAAGAGAGAGATCGTTAGAGGAAGACATCATGCTTGTCAAGGTCCTATTTTAAGACAACCTGCTGGAAAAATTCAAGGACTGCATCGACGCTTTGCCCTCGGATGCAAAAGCACCTATCTCTGCCGCTATCATTGACCTTTCTGAAAGCAGGAAACATCTCATATGGTTGGCCTTTGATGCCTTTGACTCCACCGGCCACACCATGGACACAGCCATCTCAGCCAGACGCTTGGCTTGGCTTCTCTCCAGCCATGTTGGTAACCTGCTTTGTTCACACTTATCCATGATTCAAGAGGGCTGTGAGAGTATGCTCGTTCATCTGCACCCCTGCCTCCATAATTTCAGTTTCTGTCTGTTGTCTTGACCAAGGTTAGCAAAAGGAAAATGGACTGTTGGTAGTGGTCTCCTTGTACTGCCAACAGGCTCGATCGCAGCATTGTTGCAAGACAGTATGTTTGAAATTAAACAATTCAAGCCATACAACATAAAAACACGAGGTTAGCCACGTTTTGATTCATGACTGCATATGGGGTAATTATATCTCTACAGCAGATCAAATATTTAAGGAGACACTTGTAAACAAAAGACATATCATTTTACTATAATATGAACAAATGATACATCTGTTTTATTTACAGGTGTGCCTCCTTAAAATTCGATCTGCTGTGGAGATACAATTACCCCGGATGCAGACATGAGCTGAAACATGGTCATACTTCGTTTTTATGTTATATAATTTAAATTAAGACATTTTTTAAAATTTTATATTTTTTTTTGTCTCATTTTCAAGACCTTTTTTCAACAGTTTCAACTATTTTAAGAGGAGGTTTGAAGCTTCTTCCGTTCATCCCTGCTGTTTGAGGTTAACAGCAGTCCATCATAAAACTTTCTTCACATTTTTCCTCCTGAAAAGTGCAAACAACATCAGGATTCAAGGCCGTTATCTTTGGTGTATATCTTTCCTTTCCTTTTCCTGTTTTTAAAGTACCAAGAGATCTTGCTCAGGTCAGAATCCAAAGTTGTTCTCTTCCTCAGTGCTATCATCTAGTAGGTTGTCCTAAGTCTTAAATAAGCAGCTTTTCCCTTTTCTGTTAACTGTGTCTATGTGGTTCTCTATTTTTTGACATATTAATATCTATACAGATCAAGTGTATCTAATGGCATGTGAGACTGTCTACCTGAGCATTATCCAGTGCATCTTCTGCTTCCTGCCTTCCCTGACCTTTTGCATTGCATCTTTCTAGCATATCTTCAGTAGTCTGTGATTTCAGTTGTAGGGCTTAGTTTAATTCCCAGGGGACAGGTGTCTGGATACAATTGGCACTAATTTACACTTGCATTGGCAGGCCGAGCAGAGGGATCAAGAACCGAGTGAACATGGAGACTGAACTCCTCGCTTCCAGCTGTGGTCTTTTTTTTCAAAGCAGGCTTGATGGATGTTGATGTGGTGGGCTTGCTCTGTCGGCGCCGGACCTGTTAATGAATAAATTTAGAAGACTTTGGCTTCCAGGGCTGTCAATCTGATGACAGCTCTTTCACCAGTATTAAGATGCACTCAAAACTATCCTCTCCTTTTCCAAACTGAGGTCTGCAAACATCTGCTGTTAAACGGTGAATAGAGAAATATGAACAGGGCTCAACTTGCCAACTGGATGTATGATGCCACAGGTCAGTAAAAGACAAAAGTAATAGGACCAACCCAATGCCTTTGTGGTTAGCTTCACACTGTGAGATGGGACATTTGCTTTCTGTGCCTGGCTTAGACTCCTAAACCTATGATTGACTGCGGCTAAGAGTCCACCTTTTGATCACATCAACAATTCTAGTGGGTAGAGCAAACTAAGCACTATTAATCTAATGCCACCTGGTGGCTGATGAAGGCATAACAGAAGTAGCTCTACAAGGTGTTCCTTGAACAACTAGAAGCTTGTTGCAGAGTTTGGCTTGTAGGCAGTAGGAGGGCATGGGGAGAGTATGGAAGGGCACAAGATCAGAGGAAATAATAAGGGGACTCTTTTATTAGATGGATCTTTGAGCGTATAAGTTTAACAGTTTAATGCTCTGTTATATGTAAAAAGTTAAAAATTTTTGTTCAATGTAATGTTATACGAACGTATACAAAACTGTTAAATTGTTCCATGTAAACCGCCCCTGATCTCTGGAAAGGGCGGTATAGAAGAAATAGATAGATAAATAAATAAATAAATAAAATAAGGGGAGAGGCTATGGTGTAAATGAGAGAGAAAAAACAGTTATTTTCTGAATGTTGTTTGCCACCAGGAGCTGAATTTGAGAATATTAAGTGTTTTGCCTTGACTGAATTATTCAGTATCCCTGCATGCTTTTGTCTTTCTTATTTTTCTTCCCTTACTATGGTTTGACAGCCTCAGGTGCCTGATAGCTTATTAAGTAACTTTTTTCCCTTCTGATTAAGGGTTGGGAGGGGGGAATAAGTGTGAATAACATCGAACTATATTGATTCACACCAATCTATCCATCGGCTGTGGAGGAGCCACTTGCAATTCCCAGCAGCTTCAGAAACGCTCTACAATGGGGAGAAGAAATATGACCAGGCAAGTTGAGAAAATAAATTAAAGCTGTGTCAAGTTTCTTGAATTCTGCCCTCCCCCCCTTCATTATTAATGGAAGGAAGGGAGCTCATTTATCAAGACTGAGAAGAATTAATTGACACAGGCTTTAATATTATTATGCTTGGCTTGTCTTCATCTTTTTGAAAGACATTTTATTACTGTGTATATAGGACCAGCTGCCAGTGGAAGAAAGTATTTGTGTAAACAGGGAAAGAGTGTAAGGAAGGGCTCTAGGGTACAGGAGCTCCTAATACTTGAAAGTTGACAGTGCTACCATCCATTCAAGCTGCTGCATCATCATAAAATGCTAACAAAGTATATAGTGGAGGGGGAAGGTCTAGGAATAGAGAATGGATCGAGGGGGAGAGATACAGTTCTAATTCTTTAAGATCTTAGTTCCACATTTCATACTTAAGATCATGGGATTCTCTTAAAGCAGTTAGAGGTGAAAGATGTTGGAGAAACAGTATTGGCATGGGGTTCCTTATTTCTACAGGATAGACATTAGTTGATAATGGTTGGGAAAGTGAGGTTATTTATTTATTTAACCGTTTTTTTTAATACCGCTTTATCATTTCAGTCAAAGCAGTTTACATTGTAGCTTAAACTTAATAATGTACGTTAAACAGGGACATTGATAACTTGGCTTTTTCTGAAGCAGTGGAGTGTTAAGTGACTTACCCAAAGCCACAAGGAGTGCTAGTGGAAATCAAACCCTGGTCTCTTGGTTCCCAAGCCAGTGGTCTAACCATTCCACTTACTTACCTGTAACGGGAATTCTCCATGGAAAGCAGGATAAGTCAGCCACACTTGGTGACGTGATCTGACGGCACCATAGATTGAAGTGCTCTCCAGAGCTCAGAAAGGCAAGCTTTTCCAAGCATGTGCCTAGGTAGCCCTACCTCCTGGCCCGTCCCTACCTAGCCCAGTATGTCCCAAGCAGTGACCTTGCTGCTAGGTAGGCAGGCGCCAGAGTCATGAGGCCGACCTTATCCAGGGGAGGTGGGAGGGTATGTGTGGCTGACTTATCCTGCTGTCCATGGACAAACCCCCATTACAGGTAAATAACCTCGCTTTCTCCATGGACAAGCAGGATGCGTCAGTCACACCTGGTGCCTCTATAGTTACACCTTCTGGGCGCTGAGGTGGATGAGATGGAGACGGCTGACTGAGCCATGTAGAGGTGTGCAGGCTTAGGCAGGTCCCTAGAATGACAGCACGCAGTGCCTCGTGGGTCCAAAGCTTTATTAACTTTGCTGAAATCAACAGTAGCCACCCCACTGGGTAGCGTAATAAACACAGCAGCTTTACTCATATCAAAAGTAGCCACCTGGCTGGGTAGCATAATGAACACAGCAACAGTCCAATTTGAAACAAAACTTGGGCAAGCAACAGTCCCAGCACAACTGGGCAGTGTAGTAACTTGAACAACAACAGCAGCAACCCCCAGCACAATGGGGCATTGTGATTAATGGTAATCATAATAGCACGAATCCCAGTGCAACTGGGTGGTGTGAGCACCTGTGCATTGCAACGGTGGCTCACAGCATTGTGGATGTATCTCTTAGTGGTATGGTACAATGTCATGATAGTCACCACATAGTTGGCGGTGGTATGTCTCTAGGCATGCTGGCCCAGAGTTCAGTTCTTGTGGAGTGGGGAAGTCACTGCTGAGGCCAACACCACTTGGCCAAATGAGCTGTCCACCAGCACCTCGAGGTCGAGGCAGTAGTACCTCTGAAAGATGTGGATGGTGGACCAGGTGGCAGCTTTGCAGATGTCGGTCATGGGTTCAAAATACAGATTGGCAATAATGGTGGCTACTGCTCAGAGCTGGTGGGCCCCATTGCTTGTTATGGTCTGTCCTCTGCCCAGTCGTGGCAAAAGGCAATGCAGTCTGAGATCCACTGTGACAGGATCCTGCCCTGACCTGTTCGGGTCAAAGGAAGCAAAAAGCTGTGCACCCTGCCGCAGGGCCCCATCCTGTCGAGGTAGTATGCAGAGCTCTGACGCAGTTGAGGGTGTGGAGCCTCTTTTCTTCTGGGGAAGTATGGGGCTCTGAATAGAAGGTGGGCAGCTCTATTGTCTGGTTGATGTCAATTGTGGAGGCCACCTTGGGGACGAACCTCGGATGAGTCCGGAGGGTGGCACGGTCGTGGTAGAGCTGTATTTCTGGCGGGTCTGCTACCAGGGCTTGTAGCTTGCTAACCCGTCTAGCATAGGTAATAGCTATCAAGAAGAGGGTCTTCTCCAGGAACAAGCAGGAAGTCAGTCCTCACGTATGGGTGACGTTGGCGTCGACGGAGCCCGTGTAGAGCATTTCCCCAGCTTTGGGAATGCTACCACGCCTACATGGTCCCCTTCCCGCCCACAGATGCCATCTTGCTCAGTCTCCTTTTTACCGTGGAACCTAATGGATATATGTCCTGTTTCCCCAGAAAAATCCTTTAAAATTTATCCTCAAAAGTTGTTTTTTTTCCCAGTTTGCATAACGGTTCCTCTTCCCGCCTCGAGCCGATGCCGTACCCAACGCCATCTTTGGCTCTTCCCTTCTTTTTTGACGAGGCTTGCCTCGACCAGTGTTCACACCCTTTTTCACCCTGGGGTCATCAATCCCAACCAGGTGTCTTCCACCATGTCCCCCGGTGGGTTCAAGAAGTGCGACCGCTGCGGTGAGATCATGTCTTTCACAGACACTCATGACTGCTGCTTGCACTGCCTTGGCCTGGACTATGACAGTACCACCTGTGACCTGTGCCAGGCCATGATTCAAGAACCAAGAGGTAATGGTCGAAGTTGCAAGAGAAGCTGTTCCCGTGGTTCGACTCAGCACTGGCTTCCCCGACGCTGAGCCCCAAGCCGAGCACATCCCGTGAGGTCCGTGCGTCTTTGGATTCCTGCAGCGGCACCTCCTCTGTAAAGATGCCGAACCCTTCAAAGAAAAAGAAAAAATCCTCAAAGCCAGTCGAGGTTCCACCGGAGAAACCCGGTAAGGTCCAATGGAGGGACTCGGGCAATTCCGAGCAGCGCCCCCTTAAGGCCTCTAAGAGGGAGACCTTGGTCGGTGACGACCATGCGAGGCTCCCCAAGGCAGTGGTCCTCATCAAGGGTGCACTTGCAATCGTGCCAGCATTGGGTCCGAGACCCTTGTGCCCATGCCAAAAGCTGCAGAGCCTCCTGGTATCGAGTCCAGGATAGTGGCCCTGGAGCAGAATATCTCTACCATCCTTGCTTTGCAGCAGGTGATGTCTGGTTCACCCGCATCATCTGCCCCAACAACCGGGCCCCCGACTGCAGGGGAGTCCACGAGCATGGAGCCAAGCCCTGAGTGCCACTGGCCTCGGATGAGCCCTCGGCACCGATTGAGGTCCCGGTCCAGATCTTCGGGTGTCCGGTCCTCTCCGGCCAGTTTCCAGGGGTCCAACTTGAGACCCACTGAGGGATCCCGGTTCCTTGGAGCCGGCCTCGAGGCATAAGAGCCCTGAGCCTCGGAATCCTTGACTCCCTCAGGCTCCAACTGGGAGACAGACGTTGAGGCCTCCACCGAGACCTCTTGCTATCGAAACGTCCCCTTGGAGCTGTCCCCTCCGGAACCCCTTGCGCCACTCCCCACCCAAAGATATGGCTTTCCACAACTTTGTTGGGGACATGGCTTGGACTCTCTCGGTCCCGACCGAGTTAGAGGAGGACCCACGCACCAAAGAACTGGAGATCCTCCAGTATGAGTCCCTGCCAAAAGAGACTCTGACGGTGCTGGTGCAGCCCATCCTCTAGTGCCTGCTCCTGCAGATGTGGGAGTCCCTGGCCTCTGTGCTGGTTGTCAGCCGGTGCCTCGACACCATCTACCATATCAAGAAAGGCCCAGGCTTCCAGAAGTCCCAACTCCCACATAACTCCATGGTCATGGAATTCTCGATGCAAAAACTCAAAAGCCAGAAGAACTACTCATTTGCCCTCCCCCGGGCAGGGAAGCCAGAACCCTCAACACCCTCAGGCGCAAGTGCTACTAGGGATCCATGTTGGGCTGCCGGATACAGGCCTATGAGTTGTACATAGGTATGTACCTCAAGGACCTTATCCAAAATAGCAGACTTTTCTGCAGGCCTCACCGGGGAACTCCTTCAGAGGTTCCAAGCCCCGACTGCTGGGATGTGGAACTGCTCAAAGTTCCTCTCCTGCATCGCCTATGATGGCTTTGAATCTGAAGCAAGAGTAGCAGCAGCAGGCACCAGGCCTGGTTACAAACCTTTAATCTCGAGCAATAGATGTAAGAAAAATTGCTGGATGTCCGAAATAGAGACCAAGGTCATAACCAGGCAAAGGCTCTCGAGGAAAACCTCAACCTTTCCCTGGAAGAAGCTGTCGGGAAAGAGACCACCCTTCCCCAGGAAGAAGGAGTCTTTTCACCAGGGCCTCTACCAGCCCTTCTTGGGGCAACAGCAACAGGGCCCCCAGCCCAAGGACCAGGGCCATGGGCTGAGGAAGCCAAAGGCCCAGAAGCTTCAGACATCAGCTCCCACCCAGACTGGAGGGAGCTTTTGACTCTCCGGGCAGGGCCTTTTCTCCCTCAGGAGATCCTACTTAGCCCACAAGGTGCTGCCTGGCGCTTTTCGCTCACAGGTGGGCCGGGATCACCACAGACCAGTGGGTCCTACAAGTAGTAAAGGAGGGCTATCTTCTCAGCTCCAACAAATACCTCCAGGATTCTTCCCAGGAGAGCCGGTGTGGCCTCTCCTTCACCAGACCTTGCCCCTGTCAGAACTCGAAGGTTTGCTCAGGGACATGGCAGTAGAGTCTGAACCCAGACAACTGTGGAGAAAAGGTTTCTACTTAAGGTACTTCCTTGTCCCCAAAAGAACTGGAGACTTCAGGCCCATACTAGACCTGTGAAACTTGAACAAGTTTCTGGTGAGGGAGAAGTTCAAAATTCTCTCTCTTGGAACCCTGCTGCCTACCTCCACCAGGGAGATTGGCTGTGCTCCTTAGACCTAAAGGATGCATATACCCACATCCTGATCCACCCGTCCAACAGACAGTACCTACAGTGGTGTGCAAAAGTCTGGAATCACTTGTGAGTTTTTCATTTTTCGTACTTTCTAACGTGTTTTTTTTTAAATTTTGTATTAGCTCAACATATTCATCTTTCTACCACGTTAAAAGGGATACGTTTGGCTATTAGAGTTGACTTTTTTTCATTCCTTGCTTTCAGTTTAAATACTTTACAGACACTGGGAGATAGCTACTGCGATTTTTGTGGATCCTGCGTCAAAACTGGATCGAGATTATCCAATATGCACACGTTATTTCTGACCAGTCAGGAGGCTGGTTTCACTAACCAATCACAATGCAGATATCTAGCCAAAAGTGCAGCTATAAAAATGTGCGGAATTTTTGAATTTCGTACGCTTTCTGGATCGACCATGAAGATGACTCGGACCCCGACATTGGAGGAGTGTGTTCGTGTGTCCTTTATGAGTGAGGAAGGATTTTCAAGCCGTCAGATAGCCAGGAAAGTTGGCTGCAGTCAGAGCACTGTTGTTAAGATTGTATAGAAGAAGAAAGAAACGGGTTCAGTGGTGGACAAGCCTCATTCAGTTCATCCACGTGCATCAACATCACTCCAGGACCGCGCACTACGGTGCATTTCACTGACTAATCGCAAGTTGACCTCTCCTCAGCTACTTCGAGAGTGGTCAGACAAGAGTGAGATCAGTGTCAGCTCATCAACAGTTCATCGCTGGTGCCTGCAGTTTGGTCTCCGGGGCTGCAAAGCACGGAATAAGCCACTGATGACTGACATACAAAGGCGCAACTGGATCATGTGGGCGAGAAAGCACTCAACCTGGTCAACTGAAATGTGGGAAAAGGTGCTATTCAGCGATGAAAGCACCTTCTGCCTGTTTGGTAACCAGGTCCACACCTATGTGAGGAGATTTCCTGAAGAGGAATTCAAGCCTGAGTGTCTCAACCTCACTGTGAAGCATCCTTTGAAGGTCATGGTCTGGGGCTGCATGGCTGCCAGTGGCATTGGACGTCTTCACATTGTCAATGGAATGATCAACGGGGCCAAGTACATCACCATAACTGCAAAGGTGCATGGTGCCATCAGCACACCAGCTGTTTCCTGGCCAGTTCCTGTACCAAGATGACAATGCACCCTGCCATCGCTCCAGACAGGTGATCAGCTGGAAGCAGCGGAACAACATCAAGTCAATGGACTGGCCTGCCCAGTCTCCAGATCTGAATCCAATCGAGAACTTGTGGCACAAGATGGTGTTGGAAATATCCAAGAGGCATCCAACATCAAAGCGTGAGCTGATTGAGTCACTCATTGCAGCTTGGAACCACGTTGTCACCAACGATCACCTTGTCAGACTGGTTCATTCAATGCCAACAAGGTGCAGTCAGGTGATCAAGAACAAAGGGTGGCCCATCAAATACTGAGCCATCACTGACACATAAAGATGGCCTTTTTCAAGGCCACATACATTAATTTGAAGGAAACCTGGCGTACGTCCATAATATTTTAAAGAATACTTAACAATAATATATGTTGGCCAAAGATGTACATTACGCGATTTTCACAGAAAATATATCAACAGGACAACTATGGGGAACAAACTCAGAAAATAAGGGCTAAACCAATACTAAAAGTTGCCCCTAATAGCCAAATCTATCACTTATCTTGAGATACACAGAAAAAGCCACTGGGAGGAAAAAGAAATTAAGATATAAGGTCACGAAGTTGAAAAAACATCAAATTTACAAGTGATTCCAGATTTTTGCACACTACTGTAAGGTACGTGGTGGGAGGAGAGCTCTACCAGTACAGGGTACTTCCATTCGGTTTGGCCTCCTCACCCAAAGTCTTTACAAAGTACCTGGCGGTCGTGGCTGCCTATGTGCACCTACAAGGGGCCTTTGTCCTCCCCTAACTGGACGACTGGCTCATCAGAGGCAGCACGGCCCTCGAGGCCAGCCAGGCCGCTGGATGAACAATATGCCTCCTGAAGCACCTGAGGTTCATCATTAACTACCCCAAATCCCACCTCTCTCCAGTTCAAAACCTGGAGTCCATAGACGCCCAGCTGGACATGTTACAGGTCAAGGTGTCCCTTCCAAAGGAGAGAGCACTTTGTCTCATGCAGCTAGCGAAAGCGGTACAGACTCACCAGTCGGTACCAGCTCACCACCTCCAGTTGCTGAGCCATATGGTTTCAACAATTCATGTCACGCCCCTAGCCCGCTTGCACATGCGGGCGGCCCAGTGCTGCCTCCACTCTCAGTGAACCCAAGCTACGGGCAGGATATGTGACAGGATCAGAGTTGCCCACCAACTGGCGGACTCCCTCAACTGGTGGCAGTCCCTATGCCACCTCCAGGAGGGGTTGCCATTCCAGGCACCGACACCACAGATGGTCCTAACCATGGACACCTCCCTCCTGGGTTGGGGAGCAAACTGCGGAAACCTCCAAACTCAAGGCAGCTGGTCGCAAGAATAGTCACTCCTGGAACTCCTGTGCAACCATCCTGTGCTGATCCAGATGGACAACCAGGTCACCATGTTCTTTGTGAACAAGCAAGGGGGCATGGGTTCGTACTCCCTCTGCCAGGAAGCAGTGGCTCTCCTCTCCTTTGTGGTACGCCACAGAATGCTCCTGTGAGCAGTGTACCTTCCAGGCCAGAACAATTACTTGGCAGACAAGTTCAGCAGAGTCCTCTGTCCACACGAATGGCATCTGCATCCCAATGTGGCACAGTGACTCTTCCACCTCTGGGGCAGGCCCGAGATGGACCTGTTTGCCTCCCCAGACAACATGCAGCTGCTCCACTTCTGCTTACGCCAGCTGCACCGAGAGAGAGTAGCAGCGGATGCCTTCCTGATCCCGTGTTCCGAGGGCCGCCTCTATGCCTTCCCACCAACCTCACTGGTGGCCAAGGCTTCAAAATCTAGAGCGAGCGGGCATCAGTGATCTTGATCGCCCCCAGGTGGACACGGCAAACATGGTTCCCTCTGCTGCTCTCCCTGTCGGCGGCATTGGATTGGGATCCGGACCTCCTGTCCCAGGAAGAGGGCTCCCTCCTGCACCCCAACCTGGGGTCACTAGCGTTGACAGAATGGCTGCTGAAAGGATAGCCTTGGCCCCCTTTAATCTCCCAGGAGAAGTCGAGGAGATCCTGTTTGCCTCCCAAAAACCTCCACCAGATGGGCGTACGCATTCAAATGGAAGAGATTCTCCATCTGGTGTGCAGAGAGAAGGGAGAACCCAGTGCTACAATACTTACTGCACCTCTCACGCACTGGCCTAAAGTCTAACTTGGTGAGGAAACACCTGAGCACCATAGCCACTCACTATCACCCTGTAGAGACTAAATCCCTCTCAAACCAGCCCCTGATCTCCAGGTTCCTCCGGGGCTTCCTGCTATTGAAGCTCCCTCTCTGCCCTCCGGCGGCAGGATGAGACCTTTATGTGGTGCTCTCCCCACTCACCAAGCCGCCGACGAGCCCCTGGCCACCTGCCACCTGAGATACCTCTCCTGGAAAGTGATTTTTATGGTGGCCATCATGTCTGCTCAGAGAGTGAGTGAACTCCAGGCCTTTGTGGTGGATCCACCATACACAAGGTTCTATAAGAACAGGGTGGTGTTCCGCACATATCCCAAATTCCTCCCCAAGGTGGTATTGCCCTTCCACCTCAACCAGGAGGTGGTCCTTCCCACGACTCCACGCCAGCAGGGAAGAACTCATCTTGCATATGCTAGACTGCAAGCGGGCCCTGTCCTACATGCAGAGGACCCAGGCCCATCGCAAAGCCCCTCAGCTCTTTGTATCATACAACCCTAGTAGACTGGGGCTTCCAGTAACGAAGCGGACTCTGTCCTTGTGGGTGGTGGGACTGCATTGCCCTTGCCTATGAGCGTGTGGGCCTCTCCCTTGAGCACCGGATCACTGCACATTGCATGCAGGCCATGGCTGCGTCAGTGGCCAACCTACGCTCAGTGCCGGTGCCAGAAATCTGCAGAGCCGCCACATGGGCTTCAATTCACACATTTGTAACTCACTACTGCCTAGAGAGTAAATCCCTCAGGGACATTGCCTTTGGACAGGCAGTATTTCTTAATATTTTCGGTGTGTAGGCAACTCCTGCCCTCCAACCCTTTTGTGTTCAGGCTACCAGAGTAATAGTATCACTGGATGCTAGGGTCCTCCAGTGGAGACTCATCTTCTGAAACTCACGGCCACCCAAGAGGTTGCCTGTGCTACTGTCATGGTTCGGTCCGCGGCAGCCTGGAGCTAGGGAGTCCCATATCTGAGAACTGACTTCCTGCTTGTTCTTGGTGAAAGCATAGTTACTCACCTGCAACAGGTGTTCTCCAGGGACAGCAGGAATCAGTCCTCACAACCCTCCCTCCTCCCCTTGGAGTTGCCTCCCTACATTGTTTTAAATCTTTTTTTGCTATGTCGTCTGACTGATCAAGATGGCACCCTTGGGCGGGAAGGGGACTGCGCATGCGTGGTAGCATTCCCAAAGACTTTCTGTGAAAGCTGGGGAAATGCTTCGCACAGGCTCCATCAACGCCGATGTCACCCATATGTGAGGACCGATTCCTGCTGTCCCTGGAGAACGCCTGTTTACAGGTAAGCAACTATGCTTTCTAGGAGGCGTATTTCAATAATGCAGACTGTAGTGCCTCGAACAGTTCCTGCGTCAGCTGGTGGAGAACGATGTTCAGATCCTAGGGTGGTGACTAGTGGGTGTGCAAAGATGGAGCCAGATCCTCCTTCATAGAAGCCCTTAAATCTGATTTGATTATTTTCAGTGCAGAAAAAAGTCTTTCAACACTGACTTGGGAGGGTGGCATTGCTATTACAGTTCTAGCTACATCACTAATAACCTCTGGATAAGCAGGGGTGACTTCTATAGTCAGTTTTGATGAGCGATCATACTTTAACACTTCTTTTAAATCCATTTACATTTAATCAGAGTCGGTACATTTTTCTCCAGGAGCAAGTAGGAAGTCAGTCCTCACTTATGGGTAATGTCGGCACGACGGAGCCCTTGCGGAGCAGTTCCCCAGCTTTCAAAGTAAGCCTTTGGGATTGCTGCCACGAATGCATGGTTCTATTCTCGCCCAAAGATGCCTTCTTGCTCAGTCTCCCTTTTTCCGCGGAGCCCTTTGGATGCATGTCCTCGTCCCTCGGAAAAAGTGTTTTGTTTTCGGCCCCTGGGCCATGGTTTTTCCGGTTGCACCGGTCTCTTCCGTCCTCCCTTGCTCTTCTTTTTTTCTTGAGCGACTTATAAACAAACTGAGCACCCTAGGGATGGACCCTAAAGTTACTGCTTGGGTTAGAAATTGGTTGAGTGGGAGATGACAAAGGGTACAGGTAAATGGAGCTCACTCTGAGAAGGAAGTTACCAGTGGTGTGCCCCAGGGATCTGTCCTTGGCACGTTTTTTTTTAACATCTTTGTTAGGGATATAGCAGAAGGGCTGTTGGGTAAGGTTTGCCTCTTTGCGGATGATACCAAAATCTGCAATAGAGTAGACACCCAGGAAGGTGTAGATAACATGAGGAGGAATCTAGCTAAGCTTGAAGAATGGTCTAGAATTTGGCAGCTGGGATTTCATGTTAAAAAATGCAAGGTCATGTATTTGGGCTGCAGCAATCCAAGGGAGCAATATAGTATAGGGGGTGAAGTACTTTTGTCCACTAAAGAAGAGCGGGACCTCAGTGTGGTTGTGTCTGATGATCTTAAAGTAGCTAAACAGGTAGAAAAGGTGACAGCAAAAGCTAGAAGGATGCTTAGGTGCATAGGGAGAGGAATGGCTAGCAGAAAAAAGGAGGTGATAGTGCCTCTGTATAAGTCTTTGGTGCGACCTCATTTAGAGTATTGTATGCAATTCTGGAGATTGCACCTTCAAAAGGATATAAACAGGATGGAGTCAGTACAGAGGATGGCTACTAAAATGGTTAGTGGTCTTCATTATAAAGCATATGAGGACAGACTTAAGGATCTGAATATGTACACCTTAGAGGAAAGGCGGAATAGAGGTGATAAGATTGAGACGTTTAAATTCCTCCATGGCATAAATGCACAGGGGGAGAGCCTCTTTCAATTGAAAGCAAGTTCTGCTATGAGGGGACATGGGATGAGGGTGAAAGGGGATAGATTCAGGAGTGATATGCGGAAATATTTCTTTATGGAAAGAGTGGTGGATCCATGGAATAGTCTCCCAGTGGAGGGGATAGAGATGAGGACGGAATCTGAATTCAAAAAAGCATGGGACAAACACAGAGGATCTCTAAGGGAAAAGAGGGACTGTTGTACTTGTTGATATGGAAGGACAGCCTAGATAGGCCATGTGGTCTTTTTCTGTCGTCATTTTTCTATGCTTCTATGTTTCTGTCTTTCATTAAAAACTTTTTCCATGTTACGGGCTTCGTGCCCTTTTTTCTCCCAACCGCTGGTCGCAAAGGTCTTCGACCTAGTGGGGGTCGTTTTTGCCCCATGACCACCGGTTTTAAAAAATACGACAGATGGGGAGATCCAAAATGGCTGACTGAGGGAAGTGTTCCGCGGCAGCTTTTCTTAAATGGGGAAGAGGAAAGCTAAGGGGGTGAAGAAACCCTTGTCTACCCCGGCAACCTCGACCCCTTTACCTGGGCAGACGGTTGGACCGCTCGATTCTTTCTTGGTGCCGCGGCGGCAGTCGGAGATTCCGGCGATTGGCGGCCCTAGGGACACCTCGGCTGTATCGAGTTCGGCGGGTGGTTCCGGGCCTGAAATCTCCTTGCCGGAGCAGTGGCGCCCTTCTAAGGAACCTTTGCTGGCCGAGAAGTTGAAGCAGGCGGATATTCCTCCCCGAGAGAATCTACGGGGAGCGGACCGCAGAGGGGCGTCTGCTTTGCGGCCCGGCTGTATTGCCGTGCCTGTTTCTCCGGTCACCACCTTTCCATCGTTGGTTCCCTTGGGGCCTTCTATAGAGTCGGAGGAGGCTAGCAGAAGTATGGAGGCTGGTGCTGCGGGTACTCAGGCTCAGGGGCCTTTTTCCTTTGAGAAACTAGCTGAATTTACCCTGGAGACTATTTGGTCAGCTATAGTGAAGCTTGCTGAACTTTTGGTTCCTCAGGTCTCCATTATGTCATCTCAGATCCAGTCACAACAGGGCCTTCTTCAACAGCATACGGCGGAGATTTCTACGCTGCAGACGTCGGCTACTGAGCTTAAACAACAAGTAACTCAAGTTGAGACATCAATCTCAGGATATCAGAAAGATGTTATGGCTATTCAGCTTAGAGTTGAGCAATTGGAAAATTTATCTAGATACCCTAACCTTCGTTTGGTTAATTTTCCCAAGGCTCCGTCTATAGGTGCTAAAGAAATGTTTAAGAAATATGTGGAGGATATATTGGGGGTTTCGGCAGATTCGCACCCCCCCTTGGTGAAAGCTTACTATTTGTCTATTAAGAAGAAGGTTGAGGGTGGGGGTATTATTCCTGGGGTTGAAGTTGCTGATTCATTAAATATATCTGCTTTGTTAGAAACTTCCTTAACTGATACTGTAACTCCTGCCACTTTAATTGTTACCTTTGCATTGATTTCTGACCGGGATTGGTTTCTCAAGATGTTTTTTCGGAAGCGTGACTCTCAGTTTCTATGTTTAAATACTAGGGTTTTTCCAGATTTTTCTAAAGCTACTCAGAAGCGCAGGCGTGAGTTTCTCCTATTACGCCCTGGCGTTCTGCTTTTAGGGGGCCAGTTTTTTCTTAAATTTCCATCCAAATGTTTGGTTAAATTAAATTCTGCTATGTATGTTTTCTATGACCCGTCTCAGCTACTCGCCTTCATTAATGCCCGTCGTTCCTCTGATGTGATATAGATTCACTGCGTAGTATAATATTCTGGCTGTATTCCCACGGTTTATTTCTTGCATTTAACGTATGGTATGTTTTGGTTCTCTCCTTTCTATGTAGTGGGCTTTAGAAGGGGCTGGTATTGTTTATTTCCTTATGTAATTTTCCTATGTTGGATAATTTGTTTATCTTCGTAAACCAGCTTTCTTATTTCCATTCAAGTTAATGTTTTTGCTTGGATTTTGTAAAATTTATAAACATAAAATTAAAAAATTAAAAAAATGCGACAGATGCTCCAAGAACATGTCGATCACGGACACTCATGACTGTTGTCTTCAGTGTCTTGGGGCTGACCATAACCTGGAGCTCTGCTCTCTTTGCAAGAAAATGTCCTCCAAGGCCCTGCTTAGCCGTAAGCAGAAGTCTGATGACATTTTCCAGAAGGTGACCCCGGAATCCTCGGTGGCAGCCTCGGTCATCCCTCCGCTGGTGGGATCCCCCACTTCAGTTCCGCATTCTCAGCGGCACTTCGACCAGGGATCCCCTGAAATGGAGCAGCATAAGAAGAAGAAGACCTCAAAGTCACTGTCGGGGGCTCCGGATAAGCGCGGACGTTCCTGCGCTTGGTTGCTCAGTCCCCCGTGGTGTTCCTGAGAGTTGGACAAGGAGTGGCCTCGAAAGGTACCATGTACAGATACAGAAGCCTTCGGCGATGGCGCCTGATCTCCTGAGTGTCATCCTGGTGAGGATCCCCTCTCCTCCTCCATGCCCGACCCGGTAACCCCGATGTTGGCGTCGCAGAGTCCCACACCAGCATGGGAGTCCTGAATACTGGCACTAGAGCGCAGGGTTTCTGCTTTCTTAGCTGCCCAGCAGGCGCTTTTGCCCAGCACGGCTGGTACGCGCCTCGAGAGGGATGCCAAAATCTGCCTTGGAAACCCCCGAGAGCCACGGGCCTCAAGAGGGTCCTCGGCGTCAGTCTCTTGTCTTCCCAATCCTCGGGAGCGTGATCTTGCAAGGCCTCTGGCTCCAAGCGGACCTCGGCCTCTGGATGTGGTGACCTGCCCGAGTCGGACTTCTCCTCGGACCTCTCGGGCTGGGAGTCAGATGGGAATACTTCCCCGGAGACCCATGCCCACAGGGACCTCCTTTCGGACCCATTCCCGCCCGCCTATCAGAGGTGTTTGCCGCCCGAGATCACATTGTTCCTGGCGTTCATGCGGGACATGGCACAGGCTCTCCGCCTGGCTACAGAGACTGAAGAGGAGCCACGAGCTGAGGAACTCGATATTCTACAGTATGAGTCCCCGCTGCGGGAATCTCTTACTGTCCCGTTTCCCTCCATATTGTCAAGGCTGCTCCTCCGCATGTGGGAGACACCTGGTTCGGTCCCCATTGTGAGCAAGCACCTCGACGCCATGTATAGAGTTCAGCATGGCCTGGGGTTCCAGAAGACCCAGCACCTGCACACTTCCATGGTTGTGGAGTCTGCGATGTGGAAGCAAAAAAGCCCAAAGTCTCACTCTTCGGTCCCTCCAGGTAGGGAGTCGAGAGCCCTCGACTCCCTGGGGCGTAAGGCCTATCAGCGTTCCATGCTTGCTTGCCGTATCCAGGCATACCAGCTCTATATGGACATGTTCCTGCGTGACCTTGCCAAGGAGCTTGGCGGTTTTGCCATGGGTCTCGGGGTGAACCCCTCCTAAGTTTCCAAACCCTCCTGAAATCCGTCGCAGAGTGTTCAAAGTACCTCTCCCGTGCCGCATATGACGGGTTTGAGTCCTCTGTCCGGGTGGCGGCGGCCGGCATTGGGGCCCGGTGCCAGGCATGGCTCCAGTCTTCGGACCTGGAGCAGTGGGTTCAAGAGAAGCTCCTGGATGTCCCTTGCCTTGGCGAACAACTGTTCGGTAAATTTATGGGAGGATAAGGCCGCTGAGATAGAAACGGAGTTCGTGACTCAAACTTGTCTCTCGTACAAGACCTCCTCCCTCCTTAGGAAGAAGCAGCAGCCTAAGAAGCCATTCTTCCAAAGGAAGGGCTCCCATACCAGGGTTACCTGCCGTTTCCACCCACCTCTGCACCGGTTCCCAGCACGCAGGGAAAGGGAGGTGCACATGACCATCGTAAACCTAAAGGGCCTAAAACCCAACCACCAGCACCACCCCAGCCTATGCAGGGGTTTTGATGCTGTAGGCATAGCCTCTCACCCCCCCCCCCCAGGCAGCTCTTCCACAGTGGGGGGACACCTGCCCTGTTCGCCCCGGAGTGGGCGCCAATCACATCGGACACCTGGGTCCTCTGGGTGATCCGGGACGGATACCATTTTTGCCTGGACAGGCGCCTTCCTCCCGTCTCCCCAGCAGTGACTACTCGGCTCCTCGCACCCCAGACCTTCTTGCAGCGGGAACTGTCCAACCTCCTCGCCCAATAGGTGGTCGAGAAGGTACCGTGGCACTTTCACGATCAGGGGTTCTACTCCCGCCACTTTCTCATCCCGAAAAAGACAGGGCACCTGCGCCCCATCCTCGACCTCAGAAACCTCAACAAGTTCCTGGTGTGGGAGAAATTCAAAAGGTTATTGCTTGGCGTCCTGCTGCCCTTCCTTCAGCAGGGCGATTGGCTATGCTCCTTGGATCTCGAGGACGCTTACACCCACATCCTAGTCCATCCCCAGCACAGGCAATACCTGCGCTTCAGGGTGCAGGGGGAACACTACCAGTACAGAGTGCTCCCCTTCGGGCTCGTGTCCACACCACGGGTCTTCACAAAGTGCCTCTCTGTGGCCACCACCTCCCTCAGGGTGGCAAGGCATACCCGTCTTCCCCACCTCAACGACTGGCTCGTCACGGGGCCCTTGATCGGCGAAGCCCGCCTGGCAGCGTCACATGTAATCCTTGTCCTCGAGCACCTCGTCTTCCTGGTCAGCTACTCCAAGTCCCATCTTGAGCTGGTGCAGACCCTGGAGTTCATCGGCGTACGCCTCGACACGGTGCGAGCAACCGCATTCCTTCCCTCGGACTGAGCAGACCGCCTTCGGGCTGTGGCGTCCCAGGTACAAAACAATGCTCGGGTTATGGCGTGAATGATGCTGTGCCTCCTCGGGCACATGGCCTCCACCGTCCATGTGGACCCCACGCCCGCATGCACATGCGGATAGCCCAATGGTGCCTCAGGGCACAATGGAGCCAGACCTTCGGCCACCTCAGAGACCCTATCCGGGTCTCCCGCAGTCTTCACGACTCCCTGAGTTGGTGGTGGGACCCCAAGTCTTTCGGGGAATGCTCTTCCAGACCTCGCAGCACAAGCTCATCCTAATGATGGATGCTTCCCTGCTAGGGTGGGGAGTCCACTGCGGCGCATTGTGCACCCAGGGACAGTGGTCGCCTGAGGAGTCTTGCCAGCAGATCAACCTGCTTGAACTTTTGGTGGTCCGATAAACCCTGAGGGCTTTCGAGGGCTACCTGAGGGAGAAGTCGAGGCTCGTGCAGACCGACAGCAAGGTAGCCATGTTTTACATCAACAAAGAGGGGGGAACAGGTTTGCGCCGCCTCTGCCGAAAGGTGCTCCTCCTTTGCGTCTTGCCAGGGGATGACTCTGCGAGCGGTCTATCTCCCAGGCCAGGAGAGTGTCCTTGCGGACAAACTCAGAGGGATCCTATGCCCACCCGAGTTGCATTTGGATCCGGAGGTCACCGGCATCCTGTTCCATCGGTGGAGGAACCCATCCATGGACCTGTTTAGCAGTCTGGCGAACGCGCAGCTTCCCTGCTTCTGTGGCCCGGTTCCGCACCTGAGCAGGGTGGCCACAGATGCGTTCCTCTTGAGATGGACCTCCGGCCTTCTTTATGTGTTCCCTCCCACTCCTCTCATTGCGAGGACCCTCCACAAGGTTCAGCGGGACTGAGCTTCAGTGATCCTCGTGGCCTCGGCAGCCTTGATTCCTGCTTCTCCTCCGGCTCTCATCCAAGCCTCCAGTCCCCCTGGGCTGTGCCCTGGACTTGTTGACGCAAGAAGAGGGTCGGATGTTCCACCCGAAGCTGGCCTCGCTGTCCCTTGCAGCCTAGTGGCTGAACGGGTCGCCTTAGCTCCACTGTGTCTCCCAGAGGACGTCAAAGAGATCCTCCTCGCGTCTAGGAAGGATTCAACGAGATGGGCATATGCCTTTAAGTGGCGACATTTCTCAACCTGGTGCTCGAAACTTCAGATCGACCTGTTCTCCTGCTGTACCTGGTGGATCCTTCAGAACCTCCTCCACCTCTTGAAGGCAGGGCTGAAATCCAATTCGGTCAGGGTACACCTGAGCACTGTTTTGGCGAACTACCTCCCCATCAAGGGGAAACCCCTCTTGGGGCAGCCCTTGGTCTCTCGCTTCATGCGAGGTCTATTGCTTTCCAAGCCTCCCATCTGGCCTCTGCTGGTGGAGTGGGATCTCAGTGTGGTGCTGATTCAACTCACGCGAGCACGGCATCTCTCCTGGAAGGTGATCTTCCTGGTGGCTTTGACTTTGGCTCGCTGAGTCAGCAAACTTCAGGCCCTCATGGCTGAGGCTCCATACACCAAGTTCTATGGGAACAGGGTGGTCCTCCGCACCCATCCCACCAAAGGTGGTCTCAGACTTTCATCTCAACCAGGAGATAGTCCTACCAGCCTTCTTCCTGAGACCGCATGCCGACCAGGCGTCGGCGGTGTTGCATACACTCTTGTCTTCTACCTGCAGCGTACCCAGGATCATCGCAAGTCCAATCAGCTGTTTGTCGCCTACGACCCCAATCGCCTGGGGCAGGCAGTCACCAAGCGCACCATTTCCGTCTGGGTGGCGGACTGCATTGCCTTTGCCCAAGCTAGGGCAGGCACCCCACTGGATTGGCGGGTCACCGCGCACGGCGTCCGAGCCAAGGCGGCATCGGTGGCTTCACTGTGCTCAGTGCCTCTAACGGACATCTTCCGGGCTGCAACCTGATCTTCAGCAAACATTCCGCTGTCCACTACTGCCTGGAGAGGGAGTCCTGCTGGGACAGCGCCTTCGGCCAGGCTGTACTCCGTAATCTGTTCGGGGTATAAGCAACTCCTGCCCTCCGACCCTTCTTCGACGGCTGCTGAGAGCTTCGCCCTGGGGATCCGAAGACTCAGGATCCTTTGGGCATCTACTTCTCCTCATGGCCTCGTGGAGGCATTTTTAGATTACAGGCTCAGTAGCCTGTAGCTAGGGAGTCCCATAAGTGAGGACTGACTTACTGCTTGTTCCTGGAGAAAGCATAGTTAATCACCTTTAACAGGTGTTCTCTAGGGACAGCAGAAATCAGTCCTCACTACCCTCCCACCTCCCCTGAAGAGTTGCTATTTTTGTCCTTCCCTTGCCATCTGCTTAGTAGGGCTCTAGCTAGGGGACCTGACTGAGCAAGATGGCACTTTTGGGCGGGAAGAGAACCACGCATGCATGGCAGCAATCCCAAAGGCTTTCTTTGAAAGCTGGGTAATTGCTCTGCGTGGGCTCCGTCGGTGCCAATGTCGCCCATAAGTGAGGACTGATTTCTGCTGTCCCTGGAGAACACCTGTTACAGGTAAGTAACTACGCTTTCCGACTCCAGTAACCCAATAATTGCTTCCAACTCCACAGCCCTGGCCTAATCTGATGAATTGATATGGCAAAATAATGAGCAGGAATGGAAAAATGATTTAAGTGATTTTGTAATTAATACTTACAAAAACATAACAGTATATATAAAATAATTTGAAACTGTGACTGATAAATGCATCATATATAGAACTTCCTGAAAGATGACTAGTTAAGTTGTCTGCTAGCCGGCTTATAGTGTGGCGTACCCAGCTGCTCCTTCATGCCACCTTTCTGGGGAGAATGCTGCAGATGTGTGTGTGCACATTATACTTCATGAATTCTAGGAGGCTCGCATCAAAACAATGCAATTGCTAAGATGAGTATTAGCGGTGAATCTGAGAGACTGGAATAATCTCCAAAATACCCTTAGTTTCATTTCTGTCATGTGCAAAATTAACGTTTTTGGAGGCCCTACCTTATGAACTGTGTTTAGTTCTTTTGCTTCCTTGTGCACAATCTTACTGCTGGTTGGTTCATTACCTGCTAGGTACTTGTGATCTGGATTGGCCACTGTTGGAAACAGGATAATAGGCTTGATGAACCTTGGTCTGACCCACTATGCCATTTCTTTTGTTCTTACGTAGAGCGGTTGTGGAAGGCTGCGTTAGCGGAAAGATGGACTTGGATGGACTGTGTCTTGAGGCCCTGGTCAAAAAGGGTGATGAGATATTGGAGGACTCACGGGACCTTGCAGGAGACCAGGTCCAGATCTCACAAAGAGCACCAGGTGCTGAAATGTTTCCACTTCAGGCTGTAGGATTTTCTTGTAGACAGACGTCTGGCTGCGAGGATGACCTATTGCACCTAGGTAGATAGGCTGAGGGAAGAGAGGGTCAGCCTCTCAATCTCCAGGCCATCAAAGTGAGTGCCAGTAGGTTGGGGTGCATTGTGGTCCCACCATCCTGAGTGATCAGCTTCATCTTCAGGGGGAACCGGATGGGTGGATCTAGGTCTAGGCTGCAGAGGTAGGGGAACCACACCTGCCTCGACCAGTGGAAAGCGATGAGAATGGCCTGTGCTCTGTCCTGGCTGATCCTCTGGATGGTCTTTGGTATGAGTGGGGTGGGGGAAAGGCATATATGAGTGACCACTCCCCCCAGGACACGTCAAAAGCTTCTGTGGCAAGGCTCCGGGTGGATGGGCATTTTGAGCAGAAGTGGAGGCACTTTGTGTTTGCCTCAGTGCCAGATAGGTACACATACAGATTTCCCCAGTGCTGGAAGAGGGACTTTGTCACCTGGGGTTTAAGGGTCCACTCATGGGGGTCCAGTTGGCGGTTCAGCCTGTCCGCCACATCATTCTTTGCATCTGGTAGGTAGGAGGCTTATATCGGGCAACTCTTGGAGACAGTGAAGAACCAGAATCTGAGCTCCTCCCTGCAGAGTGTATGTGATCCTGCCCCCCCCCCTTGTTTGTTGACATAGAACATGGCTACCTGGTTGATTGGATCAAGACATTCTTGTTGGTGATGCGCAGGCGGAAGACTCTCAGTTACCCAGAGCTCCAGCAGGTTGATATGGCAAGTCTGTTCTTTTGCTGTTCAGGCACCCTGGGTGTTGAGCTGTAACAGGTGGGCTCTCCAACCCAATATCAAGGCGTCAGTGGTGATGGTGAATTGATGGCATGGTTGTTGGAGGGACCTGCCCTCCAAGAGATTTTCTCAGAGGGTCCACCATAGGAGGGACCTCCTTGACCCCCACATCCAGTGGAATATGCTTGGACAGGGGTTGTGAGTGCTGATTCCATTGAGTGTGCAGGTGCTATTGCATGTGAGGCATATGTAGTCTTGCAAGGTTCAGTACTTATGTCGTCGCTGCCATATGACCCAGTAGATGGAGTAGGGTCAGAGCAATGGTCTGGGTGGCTGTAGAGATGCTCCGCACCAGAGAAGTGATGGTGTCCACTCTTGTGGGGAGGAACACCTTGGACAGGATGATGTTAATATCTGTCCCAATGAATTCCTGGTGTTGAGGGGGTGGAGGCAGGACTTCTAATAGTTCATGAGGAATCCAAGGGAGAACAGAAGAGCAATGGTCTGCCTGATTGCTGACTATGCTTCTGTGGTGAAGATGCTGAAAGAAGCCAATCATCAAGGTATGGGAAAGCACTGCTTGTGAAGGTGAGCTGCCGCAACAGTGACACTCTTGGTAAACACCCTTGGGACTAGAGAGAGGCCATAGGGGAGGACTCTGTATTGGTAGTGGTTGTCCAACACCCAGAAGCTTAAGTATTTCCTGTCTGCCCGATGGGGACATGGGTGTAAGCAAATGTTCAATAAGGCCGAGAGTCACCCTCCACACCCCCTCCACTGGAGGTTCGGCTGGGCATGCTGTCAAAATGAAGGGGTACTCTTTCCTGAAGATGATGTGTCCTGCTTCTGATGTTTACATTCCCTTTGGCGATGCTTCTGTTGGCAGAGGGCCTGGTACGATTGCTGTTTGGATCGTGGGGTCTGCCACTTGTGGTAAGTGCTGTGTCACCTGGATGATAAGTATGATTTGCAGTGGTAGTTCCCTTTGTGGTTGTTGGTGTTGCATTCGAGGCCCTCTGTGGCGAGTGTCTGCAGGGTGGTACATTGCTCCTTCATGTCATTAACTATATCTTTGACCTTGTCTCCGAATAGTGAGTTGCCAGCGCAGGGGGTGTCAGCTATGTGGTTGTGCATGTCTTCTTGCAGACCTGATGCTCTAAGCCTGGCCAAGCACTGGGTAGAGATGGCCATCTTGGCCGTGTGGGTGGCTGTGTCAAAGGCCACACAATCAGGTGCTTGCTACATTCTGTTAGATCCAGCAAGGCTGCCATGGTGGTCATCTGGGATTCCAAGGGTAGACAGCTGCCATGGCACTTTTTAGGTTCCCCAGTAGGACATCCTGGAATAATATGTGCTGGAACTGATGCGCTATGATTTTTGCTTTCAGCATTGCTCTTTGAAACACCTTCTTGCCCACGTCGTCTAGGAGTTTTGGGTCCTGTCCGGGCAGTGTGTTGGCGTGGTTGTGGGACAACCTGACCTGCTTCAGCGCAGACTCAACCAGAACGGACTGGAGTGGGAGCCGCATCTTTGTAAAACCTAGGGTGGACTGCACCTGGTATTTCATCTCGAGTTTACGTGAGCAGGCGGGGCCTGATGCCAGGGTTAACCAGAATTTCATCATGTTGTCTTGGAGTAACTGGTGGACTGGCAGGGTAACTAGCATCCTTGTCGAGTCCAGATACTTGAGGACCCCTAAGATCTCGCTCCTCGGGTCTGGTTGTTGGTGGGCGTGGTAGGTGAGGTCTTCTGGTGGGGAGGATGGCAGAGGTGGAGGTGGTGAGGACTCTGACCCGGTGACGTCAGTGCATCCCCTGTGCTTGATGAGCCCAGCACAGCCGCCTCCTCTTCCCTGCTGTCAGGAGATCCGGGAATTGGTAGGGTGACAGAAATGGTGAAAATTGTCCTGGTTTTGCTGGGCTTGGGAACCTGGCCGGTTGTCCCTGGGCCATTGATTCCATCACCGACCTTAATGTCGCTCCTGCAGGGGGTTGTGGTGGGGCGTACTGTTGAAGGAGGTGCGTGAGGAGTTCCAGTACTGCGGTGGAGGTTCCTGCCATGGTATCCATGCTGGCCCTTGACCTTCTTCGGTGGTGGGATTTCCTCTGTGGCGATCTGTAGATGGTGGAGCAGCTAGAGCGGTAAGAAGAGTGTCGGCATTTATGTTTTTGCCTGTGCCGCCTTTGTGAGCCACTCGGGCTGCTGCTGGTGTAGGCTGCTGGCTTCTTTTGGTGATCTACATGGCTCCGCCTGCCCTTGTTGAGATGGTGAGGTCCTGGGCACTGCCTCTGTGCTGAGGAGGACCGGTCTGGCACTGCTGTGCAGATGGGGAGTCCCTCTGTCAGTGCAGTGATGTCATTCGGTACTCCCTCTGTTTCTATGGCACTGACTAATGTGATTGCAGGGGCAGAGCCAAGAGCAGCGGCGGTGTTCTCAGCACCACGATGCTGTTCTGTAGAGCTTGAACCATGGCAGTTCACTGGGGGCTGAAGTTGCATGGTCCAGGCTGGCCAGCAGAGGATGTGGAAGCCCTGGGTGGCGCTCAGCTGGGGATTGAGGCCCTAGATGGCGCATCCCGTGCCACAGTGGAGTTCTGGAGAGCCTGGCTTGCCATGTGGTCGGTGACTTGTGCCCGATCTGGGGAAGCTACGACGGTAAGTGGGGTTGCAGAGAAGAACTCTCTGAGAGTGTGGTTTTTGGATTTTCTAGTGCGGGGGGAGGGAAACATCCGGGCATAGTGCTGTCAATCCTGGAGCTGACTCCAAGGCATTGAACGCACCAGTCATGTGTGTTTGTGCTGTTCATGTTTTTGCAGTATTTGAGACACTTTTTGAATTTTTTGATAAAGTATCATTACTTGCTCTGAAAGTGACCATAATACTACAGTTGTACTTTTTGAACCCCGGCTTAGTCATTGTTGGTACTTTCGGTCTGTAGATTCTTCTCAGGAGATGGTTCTTCAGAGGATTCTTTCCATTTTGCTTCTTCTGTTGAATCTTCTTTTGTTTTTGGAGAGCTAGTGGACATCTGGCTGGCAAGGTGAAAGAATTGAAACTTGGCTAGCTAAGGGCGGGCCAGGAGGTAGTACTATTTAGGCACATGCTCAGAAAGACTTGCCTTTCTGATCTCGGAGAGCACTTCCGTCTATGGCGCTGTCAGATGACGTCACCAAGTGTGGCTGACGCATCCTGCTTGTCCATGGAGAAATGTTCTTCAAGAAATTGCCTCATTGTTTACATTGTTATTTAATATCTGATTGAATCCTCTAACGTTTGCTGGTAAAGGAAGCGGGGATTAAGTATTGGATTTTTGTGGGCTACATCCAGCTCTTTGGGGTGAGATTGAGAAAGCTGTCCGGATAGGGTTGAAGGAATGTTTGTGTGATGTGAAGATTTGGATGGTTGTGAAAAGCTACAGGTAAACAAAGATCCTGGGGGTGTGAAAGCTTACAATGGAGTTAGAGCACCTGTTCGTTAGATGGCAGGGTATGAAGCAGTGACACTTGATCAAGTCTGTAGCCTGGGAGTAGAATTAGACAGTGCTCTGTCTTATGAAATCTCAAATTGCATTATGCTGACAGCTTGGGCGTTGTTTTCTATTTGCGTCAGTTGAGGAGGGCACATGATTTCTCCTCCAATAAAGATTTTGCACAAATTCTTTACACGATTCTGAATGCATGATTGGATGATTATAATATCCGATATTTAGGTTTGCTATGGAGAAGTGTCTTTAGCTGGTCCAAAATGCATCTGCTAGGATGCTGAAACGCAAGGGCTACTACTACTACCAATCATTTGTATAGTGCCTCAAGGCGCAGCACTGTATGTGCCCAAGTAAGAGACAGTCCCTGTTCTTCAAAGCTTAACAATCTAATCAAGACAGACCACACAATAACTGGGGACTAGGATAAATCAAGGGGAGTGGCAAGATACATATAGGTGATAAGCAGGAGAATAAGGGAACCAGGTCCAAACGCAGCCTTGAAGAGGTGGGGTTTTAGCCCAAATTTGAATAGGGCCAGAGAAGGACCCTGGCATACTAATTCAGGTAGTTTGTTCCATGCATCAGGAAGGTGATTTGGATGGGTGTGAAAAAGCTATAGGTAAACAAAGATCCTCTGGGTGCAAAAGCCTATAATGGAATTAGAAAGCGCATATTTGCAGTATTTACGGGAATTAGATTGGCTGCCCATTTTCTCTAGCATTGGATTTTAAAGCATCCATGCTAGTTTTTAAGATAATAGGGGATATGGTGCTAGGGTATTTGTCAGAAAAATTAGTTCCCTATATCTGTGGGTAGAATTAGCATTCACAGGGGGAGAATTTGAGTTATGAGTTACTTGACACTTATTTGTAAACTGCCTTGATATGCATGTGTGTATATGTAGGCGGTCTATCAGATCTCACTAAACAAAACTAAATTTGAGGTCCCTGAGATAGAAGTGATCACTCTGCAAAAGTACATTGGCACTCTTTCAGTGTTCCCACTCTTTCAGTGTTTGTTCTGATGGATCCTCCCCTACTGCTATCCCGCTCTCTCAGTTGGTGTACCCCAAGGATTTGTCTTGGGTCCACTCCTTTTCTCTCTCTATAACCAGTCCCTTGGTGCACTCATCTCTCAGTACCATCTTCACACTGATGACTCCCATATCTGCCTCTCTACACCTGAAATTTCTCTGGCAATCCAGGCCCAGATCTCTGCCTGCCTTTGTGACATTGCTGCTTTGGATGTCTCACCACTGCTTGAAATTGAACATGGCCAAAACTGAGCTGCTTATTTTTCCCCCTAAACCCTCCTCACCTTCTTCCGTTTTCAGTCTCTGTGGATAACGCTCTACTCCTCCCTGTCTCCTAAGCTTGCAACCTTGGGGTTGTCTTTGACTCCTCTCTCTCCTTCTCCACACATCCAACCGATAGCTAAAACCTGCTGTTTCTTTCTCTACAACATCAACAAAATTTGCCATTCCTTTCTGAACACACTACCAAGACACTTACCCTCTTTAGTCACCTCCCATCTAGACTATTGTAATCTACTCCTTGCTGGTCTCCCTCTGAATCATTTCTCTCCCCATCAATTTGTTCAACACTCTGCTGCGCAGCTAATCTTCCATCAGCCTCGTCATGTTCATATTACCCCTCTTCTCAAGTCACTTCATTGGCTCCCTATCCGTTTCTGCATCCAGTTCTAACTTTTCCTACTGACCTATAAGTGCATTCACTCAGCAGCTCCTCCTTATATTTCCTGTCTTACCTCTCCCTACACCCCTCCTCAGGAACTCCACTCTTCTAGCAAATCACTTCTATCTGTGCCCTTCTCTTCTATTGCTAATTCCAGACTTCGCTCCTTTCACCTTGCTGTTCCTTATGCCTGGAACAAACTACCTGAGTCTGTACGTCAGGCGCCTTCTCTGACCCTTTTCAAATCCAGGCTGAAAACTCACCTTTTTGCTGCCACTTTCGGATCTTGACTCACCTGATCTCTTTCATGTTTCCTTACCATTCCCCCTAGATATATCCCATGTCTACAGCTACTTTATTGTCTGTCTTGACTATATTGTAAGTTCTGATGAGCAGGGACCGTCTTTTACATGTGTCTGTGCAGCGCTGCGTACGTTTTGTAGCGCTATACAGATGTTCAGTAGTAGTAGTGCGGCATTTCTAATTATGAGTCCAGTGGTATGGAATAAGCCCTCATGCGATATGTGGCTAATGGCAGCATTGTTATCCTTTAGAAGATGACTGAAAATGCATTTGTTTAGTACATTGTAGTGCCCGGATCTCTGAGAGAGATTGTAGTGTTTTCCTGTGGTGTTTTGGGTGAGTTGTTTGTTACGGGGATATTTGTCTGTTATGTGTGTGTAATGAATACTGTATTCATTTTATTATAATCCACCCTGAGCTTTGTTAGGATGGGATAAAATCTGTATTTGTAAATGAATAGATGTGTATGGAGAGAATGGGGTAGGTGTGCAGGGGAGATATTCCTTCCAGAAAGCATTGCTGCCATCTTTATCCAGGCTTCAGGTATAAGGGTTCTTCTCCATAGCATGACCACCCCGTTAACTCACACATCGTCCTAAATACTCTATCTAATGTTACAACCTTGTTAATGTTATATGTTTTCCACTACTGAAGACATTTTATGTAACTTTTACAACCTTGTTGCATGTGAACCCTTATTTAAAATGTTCACTGTAACTTTATCTTCATTATTATTGTTATATGTATAGCAGTCTGATTTTAAGCTAGAACAGTATGTAACATGGATTAAGAAAGAAAGAAAGAAATACATACATACATACATTCTTTCTCTTGCATTCATCGGGCAGTGTGGGCACGGAAACTTTGAGCATGTGGCTTAAATGCCTCTCTGTTGGTCTTAAAAAGAACGTCCCGGTCATTGAAGTGAAAATAAATCTGAGTGTGTCAGGATTGTCTTCGTTGTGCGAATTCTATCTGTTTGGCTTATTTACATAGTAACATAGTAACTGACGGCAGATAAAGACCAGTACGGTCCATCTAGTCTGCCCAGCAGTAGGTGCACCCCTCCTCATGTCTTTGTTTTTTAGGGGTGAACCCACCGCTCCATGTAGGACACCCCTATTTGTTGAGAAATTAGATGGTTCAGTTTATTTTGATTTTATCCTGTTGCTGTAAAGGGATCCACTGTGTCTGTCCCTGTATACCAATACTCCCTTCAAGAGCTGCAAGAGTTGGAGGAGTTGAATAAATCCAGTTTTCAAACCTTGAAATGAACGTATTAGTTGCATTAAAAGAAACAGGACTTTTTACTCAATACTTTGTTCAAAGCCCATCCTTATCCTGCGGTTTTCTCCCCCCCCCCTTTTGAGCATCTAGCTGAGCCAGCACCAGTTTCCGCTGGGATATTGCACTATGGATCTTCATGCACAGTTTCTTGGTATTTCTTTTCTCCCTTTTTGGACCCATTTCACATAAGCGATAATGCCTATTGGAGAGGGTGGATTAATTTTTTTTGCTTTGGCCTTTGCCTATTCATACATGCTCGAACAAACAGATGGGTATAGTCCCTCTCCCCTGAAAAGCAGCAGGTAGAAGAGATGAGTGGGTATGAAGGGGACATTGCAGCCAGTAATTGCTGGTGGGAGGCTTTCGGTCCTGCTGACATGAAGAGCGGGGCTACGGCAAAAGACGCCAGTGGGAGCCTAAGGTCCCATTAGCATGAAGAGTGCAGCTGTGGTCTGCCTGCCTGAGAGCTGGTAAGGGGGCGGAGCATAAAGAGAAGGGGTAGAGTTAGAGGAGGGAGGCAGAGAAAAGCATAAGGGAATGGGTGGGGCTAGAGAAAAAGGAGGGAGAAGAGGGGTGGAGCACTGGAGAGGAACGAAGAGTGATATACATTCCCTTAACATTCCCCCAACATTCCCCCATGTCACATACACCCACGTCCTCGACACCCCCATGTCTTTCTCACATGCATGCACGCACGCTCTCAACACCCTCCGTGTCTCTCACACATGCAGGCATGCTCTCAACACCCCCTGTGTCTCTGTCTCACACAACATCCATGCACACACGTGCATGCACACCCTCAACACTCCCCATGTGTCTCTCACACACACCCCTAACACCCCCATGACATGCATACAGGTACCTCCCACCCGCCTGATTCTACGAATGTCAAACTGTGCTGTCATGTCACACTGTAAGTGTACACTTTTCAAATTGTTAACACTCTCTTTTGCCTGGTCCAGGCTGTAACTCTCTCTGAAGCCCAATATATACACATGCTACAGCATGGCTGCTAGATGTTACCTTTGTGCATTGGCTGGTACTCTCTCTACCTCAGCAAAGTGGCTGAGAACATTACTTGGTGCCTCCTCAGTTGAGCCTTGACTCAAAAATCAAAAGTGTTTTTGTCATTGAGCAGGAAGGCTAAGGAAGGTAGAGGGAATGATGTTTTCCAGGTCCATTCTTATAAAACCTTGGTAGGGGTGAAAGGAAAATTCTAGCTCCAGAAAATGGGGAGAGGAGGGAAGGTCCACCAGGCACCTCATATTTCATTCCTCAGCGGTTCAGAGGTAGCTGGGTGGTGATGCAACCTCTAGCGAGTGATTTGAGGAGGAATCTGAGAAGGGCATAAGAGGCTGATTTATTTTAAAAGCCTCTATGCTGCCTATCCACCATGCTAAGACAGTTTATGCATGTCTGTCTGGCAGTCTTTCAGAACCTGGTACAAGTCTGATACCACAGTGGCATTTATAACCTTTTCCATCACTATTTGGGGAAGGAAGTGGAATATTCTGGAGCTTGGAGCAGTAACATTTTCTTGTTCTGTTCTGTGCATTGGCTATAAATAGGCTCCGTTACATGCCCTCTCTTGTCTTCCAGCCGTCACAGAGGTCGGAAGAATGAAAGCTGTGAAATCTATGCCATTCTCATTAATGAGTTATTAATGATTAGGATGTTTCCTGTGATCAGGTAATTAATGGTTTACAGGACTGAGCAACCTTCATGTCTTGGCAAGGTGCTTCTCACACAGCTTTGAGGATTAGGATGATAGCAATAAAGCACGGCACAGGAAAATACCAATAATCTGCGTCACTTGGTCACTTGCAGTCAGCTGGCTGCACAATATTGTAATGATGCCGCACACTGTATTCATTTCAGTAACAGAAATAACCTAACAATATGAAAAGCACACCTGGGGATCAGTGTTCCCACCAAGCTATACAGGAGTCCTACGCACAGCAGCGCCAGCGGAAGACTCCCGCACAACTCGGCAGGACCATTGCTGGGATCATGTGGTATTTCAGATAATGTTTCAGGTGGGAGGGCTCTCAGTTGTGTATTGGGTTGTGAATAATGATTGAAGGCTTGAACATCTGGTGCAGCTGTGATGGTATGTCTGATACACCGGACACAGGAGCTGTAGATGCCTGCTGCCATCGCAAATGGCCAGTGCCTTTCCTGGGAGCAGGAGCAGAAACCAGTGGATGCTATGATCTGAAGCAGCACGACCATGTCCACCTTATGACGGTACAGTCCAAAGACGTGATCAGGTGGAAAAACACTTTATTCAAACAAAAAGCCAACCCGACACAGGCCGTGTTTCGTGAACCTTCGTCAGGGGTTGATCAGGTAAATTACTAAAACAAAAATATATAAAAACAAGATAAAAACACATAATAAAACATTGTATAAGAACAGATGACTCAACCATAATCATAACATACACATAAATACATTAAAAACATAAATATCATAAATAATTAAAAAATACTTATAATTAACAACTTAAACCAATAAAAGGGATAAGAAGTGCAATCGGAAACCAATACATAATAAAACTAATCATGGTCTGATAATAAATATAGTGACAACATAAGACATCAAACATTGTAATTAAATATATAAAATGATGAGGTTATGTAGACAAACATATCGTATACTAATTATCCCTATGGAGCGCAAGAGCACAATAGACAATGATCATTAGTACAAGGTTATACTTATATTACTTAAACAGATAAAAACCCTTAAGTTGGTAAAAGACTACCCAATGTATTGAAAATCTCAGCATGTCGGGAACAAAACTGAAAGCAGCAGGAGCGAAAAAAGAGGGGTGAGGAGTCGGACCCAGAGACAAAATATAAATAGCGATGTATAATTCCTAAAATATCAAATCTCTAGCTACCATTTATTGGGTACCATTGTAAAATGTACCATTTCAAAAATAAGGGGGGGGGGAAAGGGGGGAGGGGAAGGGAAGGGGGAGAGGGGGTTGGCTTTATGTTTGTTTGAATAAAGTGTTTTTCCACCTGATCACGTCTTTGGACTGTGTCTTCAGCAGATACGTGAGTCTCTGCCTACCTTGTGGTACACCTTGTGACGGTGCCCAATTCAGGGGGTGCTGTAGTTGACGCCCTTAGTTTCTAAACACCTTGTCACGGTTTGGATAATAGTGTCAAGCTGTGCTTTGAAATAGGGCAGGGGAACCATAATGCTCCTGCTTCATTCTTAGACAGCTCAACAATACTTTGCAAATTGCCATGCACAGATAAGGCAATACCCAGGAACAGTGGAACAAAACTCGGGGAATCGGCTGTCTCATGCTCCCTCAGTTTCATATAAATATGAAGTCAAATATTATCTTAATGTTTCCTGTTAATGTTTTTCAAACATTTCATGTATCAAGTGCCAGATCAGACTACATTGATGTTCTTTGAAGTCTGGCTACTGGCAGCTTTCAGACTTCCTTACAGACTGAGACATGGATTTGTGCTCACTAAACATGAATTGTCTGTGTGTAACACTGGCTGCTGTTTACTCATGCTAAGAATGTGTGACTCGTCATGAATGTCTACTGGAAAGGTGTGAGCTAAATAAAACCTTAATAGGGGCCTGATGAAACTGTCTCCCGAGAGGTGCATTTACTCGACCGTATGTCTTCAAGGGCATTGCTATCCAGGCGTTTAGCAAAGATAGGCGAGCAAATAAAATCTGATTTAATTTTAATTTGGATCATTCCGTTCATTTTGTGGTGTTGATTAGGACACACACACGCACGCACCAAGACTGGGCACTGCAGCGTCTTTAGAAGTGAACCATGAGATGAATGCATAATTAAATGATAATTCATGCCAGCTTTGGAGATGATGGGGAGGGGGCAAGAGTTTGCCAGATATCAATAATCCAGCCTTGTCGGTATGTTGTGAAGGAAAATAGCTTTGAAGTTGGCATAGTTTTGAATTGATATAGCTTTTTCCTTATCGTTCCTCCAGTTCAGTCCTCCACCTCTGGGTAGTGCTGCTCCTCCTCCAGCTTGGAGACTGGACAAGTCAAATTCTTGATGTCACTGGATATATCCTATCGGTCTTCTCCCATCATCCCCCAGTGTGTCCAGTCTCCATGCAGCAGGAGGACTTAGTGAGCCTAGGTGGAGGCTCACTTGAGGAACGAATAAGGAGCATCTGTTTGTTAGAATAGATTTTACAATTTTATTTGTACTACTTTTGTCTTCATTATTCTGTTTGTTTTTTGTTTGTTTGTTTTTTTAACTAACACTAAGTCTCGATCCTGTGCCTCTGTGCCTCGGGACTCTTACCTATCTGCCTACATCCTTCCTGTCGGCTCTCCCCTCCTAGACAGTACAGTGGGGAGCCCGGCGGGAGAAAGAGAGCTCAGCTGATCTGCTGCTCCCTCAATACGCCGCAGGAGACGAAGGAGAGGCAGCGGAACTAAAAGCCTTGCCATCACTGCAAACGCTGCTGGCTTCTTGGCTGTGCAGCATAGCGGTTTGCAGGGCTTGAAGGCAGGCCGGAGCGACCACGGAGGCATGCGGCCCTTCACATTGCCGCTGGAGGTGAGTGGCTGTTCTTACCGCGTTACTGTAGCTGCTGGTGAGCCCCCAGCACAAGAAGCCGTAAATTTAGGCAGGCTGATTTTTTCCCACGCTCCCCAGCCGCATGGCAGGGACAGCGCGGCTCAGCGTGTTGGCGTGTGTAGAGGAGCTGACGGGCTGCTGAGGCATGGGGCAGTTCGTGGTACAAGCTACCGGAGAGGCTTCTAAGTGAGGGCAGGCTTAGGACTTATTTTCCCGCGTGGCAGAGGTAGCGCTGCTCAGCGCATCAGCAGGAAAAGCGGTGCCGGCGGACAGCTGAGGCTTGGTGAATCCTCTGGTTTTTGGGGTTTTAATTTCTTAATTTGGGGGACTTAGTTCAGTGTTTTTTTTCTGGTTATTTATTGTTTAAAAAAAATCCTTTCCCTTTGCTTCTCCTAGATTGGGATCTGGGAATTCATAACTAATGCTCTCGCGACCCCAGTGCCTAGTGTGTGGCTCCCGCAGGGGCGCAGTGTCAGACGCAGGAATTTGTCAGACCTGCCCGGCAGTTTCTTCCAATATGGAGCAGCAGTTGGAGGATAAGTTCACCCAAGGGAACCCCAGTCTGTCAATAGGGTCAGATGGTGAGACCCTGATGTAGGGTCCTTCTCTGTCACAGGAAACACCAGCAGGACCATCTAGTGCCGGGCCATTGCCGGTTGCGGGACTGGCACTGGAAGATTTTTCCACGGATTTTATTTTAATAATGCATCAAGCCTTTCGCATGCGGCAGCAGGGGAAGGTGCCGGACACTTTGATGGTACCTCCTCAACAGCCCGGGCCGGAGCGAGCTAATAGCGAGCTCGTAAGACCCACTAAGGGGTAAGCCCATCTCCAACTTTCCTGGGCAAAGCCACCACTGGAGCGATCGCCTTGATCCTCCACTCTCTAATGGGGAGTGGCCCGAGACGGAGGAGATCGGGTTGGAGTTGGAATCGGGAATGGATGAACTGGAAGAAGGAGAGATCCCTGAGCCGGAGGATCAGGGGGAGAATCATCCGGGTGTTCCGGAGGGACGAGCTTACAGCTCTCATTACGGAGTCTCTTCAGGCACTCGATCTGGCATCAGCCCAACCGGCGGAGGAGGAGGGGTTGGAGGATCCCCTCATTCAAGCAGTGAGGCAGTCTCAAGTGGTTTTCCCAGTTCACCGAGTGGTTGATCGCATGATCCAAGATGAGTGGGATCTCCCAGAACGGGGCTAAGAGGGGTTAGGACAGTGAATAGGCTCTACCCCTTGGCAGACAAGGAAAAGGAAAGGTTTCGGTCCCCAAGGATAGATGCAGCGGTATCGGCGGTCACGAAGAAACCAACTATCCCGATGGAAGGCAGCGCAGCCTTGTAGGATGCACAAGGCAGGAAAGTGGATGGCCTGTTGAAGCAAGCCTTTGATGCTAACGCACTGTCACGCCAAGCCTCCATTTGTGGGGCTTGGGTAGCAAGAGCTTGCCTCCGGTGGTCGCAGCGCTTACGGCAGTCCGTTCAACCGGAACAGGAGCAATTGCTGGATGTGACAAGACTAGAATCAGGGTCGGCGTATTTAGCGGATGTTCATTACGATTTGATTAGAGCATTGGCGAATAGTATGTATTCACTGGTAGCTGCCCGGCATTACCTGTGGCTAAGAAATTGGGCGGCTGATGGTTCTTCTAAGGTGCGCCTCAGCAAGCTCCCGTTTAAGGGGAGGCTATTGTTTGGCGAAGATTTGGATAAATTGGTTAAGGACCTGGGAGAATCGAAAGGCAGGAGGCTGCCGGAAGACAGGCCCAAGCAGGGGAAGTTGCAGCCCTCGGTGCGGGGCCAGTTTCGAGATTTCAAGAGATTCCGTACTTCTCGGCTAGGAAGTTTTCAAAGAGGAAGGTTCACTTCTAGGGCCCAGGGTTTTTGTCTGTTTTGTGGAGCAGGAAGGGGTTTTACAGCTTCCTCTGCAACCTCTACTCGAAAATCGCAATGAAGCGAGGCGGACCCAGGTAGGAGGGCAGAGGATAGGAGGCCGTCTTCAGGAGTTCCTTCCTGCCTGGGTCCAAATAACCTTCGACCAATGGGTCCTGGAAATCATTTGTGAAGTTTATGCTCTGGAATTGACTCATCCCGTACTAGATTAGTTCGTTCTTTCCCCTTGCAGAGGGCTACGGAAAACCTTACAATATCAGTTCAATAAACGTTGGGATGTCTCTTACAGCTGGGGGCGGTGGTACCGATGCCTCCAGAGGAGTTTGGCACCAGTCGTTACTCCATTTATTTTGTAGTTCCAAAGAAAGAAGGATCTTTCTAACCTATTCTGGACCTAAAAGGAGTAAACTGTTGTCTTTGAGTGCCGCACTTTCGGATGGAAACCTTGCGTTCGCTAATAGTGGCGGTTCGGCAGGGGGAGTTCTTGACCTCCTTAGATCTTACCGAAGCATATTTTCACATTCCAATCAGACCAGCTCATCAAAATGTTGAGGTTCACCCTACCGTGGGGGCATTTTCAGTTTCAGGCTCTACCCTTCGGCCTAGCAATGGCCCCGCGCACCTTCACCAAGATTATGGTGGTAGTGGCGGCAGCTCTGCGGAAGGAAGGCATTTTGGTCCACCCTCATCTGGACGACTGGCTGATTCAGGCGAAGTCCAAAGTCGAGAGCGAGCAGGTCACAGACAAGGTGGTGAAGTTGTTGCAGAAGCTCGGCTAGGTAGTCAACTTTACCAAGAGTCATTTAATACCGGTGCAGGTGTTAGAGTATTTTGGAGTCCGCTTCGACACTCAGCGGGGAGTGGTGTTCTTGCCAGATCGGCGGGCTCATGCGCTTCGTCAATTAGTGTGCAGATTCCTAGCGACCCCGGCCCCTTCAGCATGGCACTATCTTCAGCTGCTGGCAACAATGGCAGCAACTCTAGAGGTGGTTCCCTGGGCAAGGGCACACATGCGACCATTGCAGAAGGCACTCTTGCGGCGCTGGTCTCACCAGAACGACGCTCTAGGCAAACATCTCCCCTGCCCTCTTCGAGTCAGATGATCGCTCCAGTGGCGGCTTTACCCAGGAAAGTTGGAGGTGGGCTTACCCCTGGAGCAACCGCTATGGCTTCTGGTGCTGACGGATGCGAGTCTCACTGGTTGGGGAGCACATTGCGAGGACCTCTTCACGCAAGGGACTTGGAGCTGTCAGGAGACCCACTGGTCGATCAACCGACTGGAGCTATGGGCGGTGGCGCTCGATCTTCAGGCATTCAAAGCCAAGGTAAAAGATCAGGCGGTGCGAGTGCTGTCTGACAATTGCGCAACAGTGGCTTACATCAATCGGCAGGATGGAATGGGAAGCGCTGCCATGGAAGAGGAAGCAGAGGCACTGTTTGCCTGGGTGGAACCTCGGTTGCAGGCGATCTCGGCGGCGCACATCGCGGGAACAGACAATGTGATGGCAGATTTTCTCAGCAGAGTCCGGGTGGATGCCGGGGAATGGGAACTCCATCAGGACATGTTTGCTCATATAGTTTACAGATGAGGTCCGCCGGTCATGGATCTCATGGCAACCTTTCACTCTGCCAAGGCGAATTGCTTCTTCAGCCGTAGGCGAGAGAGGATGTCGGAAGGCATCGACGCGCTGATGCAACGGTGGCCATCGTCCGGGCTCCTCTGTCTTCCCCCCCTGGGTGCTCATAGGACGGGTGGTTCAGCGCATCGAGGCTCATCGGGGAAGGATGCTTCTAGTGGCTCCAGATTGGCCGAGACGACCGTGGTATGCCGACCTCATCTGACTTCTCGACGGAGAGCCCTGGAGATTGCCGACATCGGAGCAGCTGTTGATACAGTGTCTGCTGCGGATGCCTTAGGTGGATCGGTTTTCGCTTATGGTTTGGCCATTGAAAGGGCGAGGTTAAGGAAAAAAGGCTATACGTCTGCCGTCATTGCGACTTTGCTTCGGGCCAGAAAGCGGTCCACTTCACTGGCATATGTTCGGATATGGCGTATATTTGAGGATTGGTGTTCTCAGCGGCGGGTCTGGGCTGTCACGGCGTCAGTGCCCGTGATAAGTTTCCTTCAGGACGGTTTTGAGAAGGGTCTGGCGGCTAGCTCGTTAAGAGTTCAGCTGGCAGCGCTGGCCTGCTATAGAGGTAGAGTCCAGGGGGTTGACCTGGGCTCTCATGCTGATGTGGTGTGTTTCCTGAAGGCGGTGTCTAGGATGCGGCCCTCTCGCAGGATAATAGTGCCTCCGTGGGATCTCAACCTGATGTTAGGAGCGTTGAAAAGAGAACCCTTTGAGCCCTTATCGCAGGCTTCTATCAAAAACTTGACCCTAAAGACAGTGTTTCTAGTGGCCATTTGTTCGACCCGGCTTGTTTCGGAACTGCAGGCGCTCTCTTGCCGAGAGCTCATTTTGTCTTTTTCGAGGGAGAAAGTGGTTTTGCGTCCGGTGCCATTCTTTCTGCCTAAGGTGGTTTTCCATTTTCATATGAATCAATCGGTTTTGTTGCCAGTGCTAGGGGCATTGGAGGTAAGCGGTTCAGATCATAGTCTTCAGCGTCTGGATGTAAAGAGTTCTGTGTCAATACTTGAAGGTGTCAGAGGTCTTTCGTAAGTTGGAATGTCTATTTGCCCTTTTTGGCAGTCCCCTTAAGGGTGGGGCAGCAGCCAAAGCCTCAATTTCCAGATGGGTCCGAGAGGTGATAGCATCGGCATATATCTTGCAAGGCTGTCAGGTACCAGAAGGCCTGCGGGCGCATTCCACCAGAGCTCAGGCTATGTCTTGGGCGGAGCACAGTTTGGTGCCACCGGTGGAGATTTGCAGAGCGGCGATGTGGTCGTCTCTCCATACCTTCAGCAAGCACTATCGTCTGGATATTCAGGTGATGAGCAATGCCTCTTTCGGGTCGGCAGTGTTGCGATCCGGGTGGAAAGGTCCCTCCCAATGATTACTGCTCTGTTACATCCCAGAGGTGGAGGACTGAACTGGAGGAACGATAAGGAAATAGAAATTACACTTACTTGGTAATTGTTGTTCCTTGAGGAACTCCAGTTCAGTCCTCAATCCCGCCCGGAGATGAGCAAGGCAGTTGTGGGTCTTCAGTGTGGAGGGAGACTTTTCGGGCTCTAAGAGTATAATATGTTGGATATGCCAGAGACAAGGTGGTATCTTTCTTTCTCTGACCTCCTTGGTCTCCTTCCTTCGTTCTGACTCTCTTTCTCTGTTCTGGGGGGTGGAGGACAGAGGCAGAGAGGAGGTTATGGCCTTCCCTTTTATTAAGGGAATTTAGTGTTAAGAGTTAGTTTAAATTTAGAGTGATAGTTAATGAGTTAGCTACTTATTTGTTGCTCCTTTGAGTCTGCTTTGTCAATAGTTCACGGGGGATGATGGGAGAAGACTGATAGAATATATCCAGTGACATCAAGAGTTTGACTTGTCCAGTCTCCAAGCTGCAGGAGGAGGAGCACTACCCAGAGGTGGAGGACTGAACTGGAGTTCCTCAACAATTACCAGGTAAGTATAATTTCTATTTTTTTATTTTTTAGTTATGTTAGTGACAGGAGGAAGTGCAGAAGTTGTATTGTTAGACCAGATGAGGAGAGAATTAGTAGAGGGTAATGAGGAAAAGGCAGAATTGCTTAACAAATAATACTCTTTTGTGTTGAGTGAGGAAGGGTTAGGAGTAGGACCATAGAAAACTGCCACAAATGGAAGCGAGATAGACCTGAAATGATTTTCGGAAGATACTGTTCACGAGGAGCTGACTAAACTAAAAAGTGGATAAAATGATGGGTCTGGACAAGATGCATCCGAGATACATCTTTAAGGGAACTAAGAAGTTCTGGCAGCTCCAGAACTTTTCAGCACTAATTTAGAATCATGAGAGATCTTGAAAGGGCAAATGTGGCTTCTTGTCACATAAATGGAAGTAAGGGGAAGATTAGGAACTACATACCAGTTAGTCTGACCTTTGTGGTGAGTAAATTCATGGAATCACCACTAAAGTAGACAATAGTGCAGTTTCTGGAATCAAATGGATTACAGGATCTGAGGCAGTATAGATTTACTAGAAGTAGGTTTTATCAGACAAATCTGATCAATCTTTTTGACCACAGAGTTGGATCAGGGGAGCACTTTACAAGTGGTGTACTTGGATTTCAGCAAGGCTTTTCACACAGTTTCACATAGGTAACTAATAAATAAACTGAAAACCCCTTGATATGGGCCTTAAAGTGACCGAGACAACGAAAGAAAATGGTAAATGGCATTGACTGAGGAAAGGGGAATTGAGTGGTGTGCTGTAGGGATCTTTCCTCCGTCTGTTTTTCTTCTTCAGTATTTTTGTAAACAATACTGAGGGGGAGCTGTTAGTAAAGATTTGCCTCTTTACAAATGATGCCACAATTTGCTTTAGGTTAGACAGCCTAGAAGATACTGATGCTTGAGGAATGGTCTAGAACAGCGATGGTGAACCTATGGCACGCGTGCCAGCTGTGGCACGCGAAGGCCTTGCAGCTGGCACGCGGGAAGGTCCGCAATTAGGTTTTTTTTTTTTTTCAATTTTACTTGTCTGCTGCCGCTGTCGGGGCCGCCGCGGCAAAATCGAGCGTGCCGCGGGGCCCCCCTGTACCCGGCAGAGCCTGCCCTCCCTGTAGCAGCTCTCTCTTTGGCACTGCAGTCAGACGCGCCGGCTTGCAGAGCGCGAAGGGAAGAGTTTCCCTTTCGCGACTCTGTTAAGCCCGCGGGGGCTGATGGGAACTTCCCATCAGCCCCCGCGGGTTTAACAGAGCAGCGAGGGAGAAACTCTTCCCTCGCGCTCTGCAAGCCGGCGCGTCTGACTGCAGCTCCAAAGAGAGAGCTGCTACGGGGAGGGCAGGCTCTGCCGGATACAGGGGGGCCCCGCGGCACGCTCGATTCTGCCGCGGCGGCAACAGACAGGTTTTGTTTTTTTTTAATTTTCCCTGGGCTGGGGGGGGGTTATGAGTGGTGATGTGATGGGCTGGGCTGGGCTGGGCTGGGGGGGGTTAGGAGTGGTGATGTGATGGGCTGGGCTGGGCTGGGGGGGGTTAGGAGTGGTGATGGGCGCTGGGGGGGGTTAGGAGTAGTGAGGGGCTGGGCGGGGCGGGGGGTTAGGAGTGGTGATGGGCTGGGCTGGGGGGATTAAGGAGTGGTGATGGGCACTGGGCTGGGGGGGTTAGGAGTAGTGATGGGCTGGGCTGGGTGGGGTGTTAGGAGTAGTGCTGGGCTGGGGGGATTTAGGAGTGGTGATGGGCACTGGGCTGGGGGGGTAGGAGTGGTGATGGACACTGGGCTGGCTGGGGGGGTTAGGAGTGTTGATAGGCACTGGGCTGGCTGGGGGGTTAGGAGTGGTGATGGGCGCTGGGCTGGGGGGGTTAGGAGTGGTGATGGGCGCTGGGGGGGCTTAAACTAAAAATTGGGTGATGGGGGATTAGGACTGGAAATGGGCTGGTGGGATTAGGACTGGAAGTGGGTTGATGGGGGGTTAGGACTGGTAATGGGCTATGGGGGGGCTTAAACTGAAAATTGGGTGATGGGGGATTAGGACTGGAAATGGGCTGGTGGGATGAGGACTGGAAGTGGGTTGATGGGGGGTTAGGACTGGTAATGGGCTATGGGGGGGCTTAAACTGAAAATTGGGTGATGGGGGATTAGGACTGGGAGTGGGCTGATGGGGAGGTTAGGACTGGTAATGGGCTATGGGGGGGCTTAAACTGAAAATTGGGTGATGGGGGATTAGGACTGGAAATGGGCTGGTGGGATTAGGACTGGGAGTGGGCTATGGGGGGCTAGGACTGGTAATGGGTTGGGGTTGCTAGGACTGGAAATGGGCTGAGTGGAAGGGGGCTTGAACTGCAAATAGCTGTTGGGGATGGGGCTTGGAATGGAAATGGGCTGAGGGGAAGTGGGGGGCTTGAACTGCAAATAGCTGATGGGGACGGGGCTTGGAATGGAAATGGGCTGAGGGGAAGTGGGGGGCTTGAACTGCAAATAGCTAATGGGGAGGGGGACTTGGAATGGAAATGGGCTGAGTGGAAGGGGGCTTGAACTGCAAATAACTGATGGGAAGGGGGGCTTGGAATGGGCTCTTAGGGGAGGGAGCTAGGACAGGAACTGGGCTGATGGATGGGCTAGGATAGAACTGAGAATTGGGTGTTGTGGGAGCTAAGATTGGAAATGGGCTGTGGTGGGGGCTTGGATTGAAATGGACTCATGGAGGGGCTAGAACTGGAGGTAGGCTCATGGGGGGCTTGGATTAGAAATGGGCTGAGTGGAGGGGAGCTAGGATTTAACATGGGCTGATGGTGGGGCTAGGAAAGGACTAGAAATGGGCTGATGGGAGGCTGGTATTGGAAATGAGCTGATGAAGGGACTCGGATAGGACTGGAAATGGATGGGGGAGCTAGGACTGGAAATGGACTGATGAGGGGACTAGAAGGGAGCAGATACTGGGTGGGGCTGGAACTAAAAGGGAGCTGATGTTGGGGGAGATTAGAAGGGGATGGGCTGGGAGAATGAAATGGAGAGGGGAAAAATATTTTGTGTGTGAGGGAAGAAAAATGTACAATTGGCCGGGTATTGGGAGAGTAAGTGGGGATTGAGGATGGAGGGGTAAAATTTGAGTGGATGAAATAGGAATGAGGAAAGAGCAAAAGGAGAAAGATTAGTATGTTAAAGCGGATGTAGAGAGAGAGAATGGAAAAAAAAACTAGAAGAGAGAAGAAAGGACAAATGGACAGCAGATGATGGAGAGTTAGCAGAAAACATGAAGAAACCAGAAGAAAGTGGCTGGAGCAATTGCAACTGTGTAACTGAGCTGAGGTATTCTGTTTATGTAATTCCTTTTTGACATTGCCACTTGTTCTCTTTCCCCAGTAGGTCATGTATTGTTGTTCTCTGAAATGTATTGGTTTAATATTTGCAGTGTTGCCTTTTGATAGGTATGGTATGGTGCTTTGTGACTCCTGGTAGTGCTGTTAGGATACGGCGGGTTTGCTATTGGTTCTAAATGGGCAGTGTTTGTAGTAGTTCCTAATGTGCCTGGCGGTTGGCACTGGATTATAGTAATGTAGAAATCTTTTAGTCTGTCTTTATCCATACACTCATTAAGAGACATGTTTACTAAAAGTTAGTGTATGTTAGCATTATGCAAATATTTATGCAAATTGACGTGCTGGCACTTTGAGGAAATTCTTTGGTTTTGTGCGGCAGTTTGGGCACTCGGGCTCAAAAAGGTTAGCCATCACTGGTCTAGAACATGGTTCTTAACCCAGTTCTCGGGACACATCTAGCCATTTGAGTTTTCAGGATAGCCACAATGAATAAGCATGTGAGAAGGCAGCATAGTGGCGGCTGTGGCATCGGCACATTATGCCTGTTCATTGCAGATTGCGGAAGTTCATCGCAGGCTGGTAGAAGTGAGGCTGGCAAGCGCTCCAGCAGCAGCAGTAAGGGGGCCCTCCTGATGGAAGTGGGAGGGCCCCCAAATACAGTGGCGGAATTCAAAATGGCATGGAACAGACACAGTGGATCCCTTTATAGCAACAGGATGAAATCAAAATAACCTTAACTGTTTCTGCTATCTCAACAAAAAGGGGTGACCTACACGGAGCGGAGGGTACACTCCTAAACAAAGGCATGGGGAAAAGTGACCTGCAAGGAGCGGCAGGTGCACCTACACTTGCCACCTTGCTGAACAGACTAGATGGACCATGATGGTCTTCGTCTGCTGTCATATACTATGTTACTATGTGAAAGATTTGTATTCAGTGGAGGCAGTGTATACAAATCTCTCTCATGCATATTCATTGTGGTTATCCTGAAAACCGGACTGACAAAGTATGTCCCGAGGACTGGGTTAAGAACCCCTGATCTAGAGTATGGCAACTAAGATTTAATGATATATGAAATAATTAATTTTTCAGCTCAATTGTAAACAAGAGTTCTAGATGATATTCCTTAATGCTAGGACAATACTAAAATATTTACTATCTGGATGCCACAAGGTCTCAGACTTATATAAGGCTTAAATCAGCCAGACTTGCTGGATTGAAAATGCCTTCTTTTGCATCAACGACCTTAATTAATCATGCATCCACATAGCGTTTCTTATTTTTTCTTACTTTTTCTTACTTTTTCTTTCTCTTTTTTCTTTTTCTTTATTTCTTCGTTTTTTTCTAACCATGGATGACAGTCCAAATTGCATAATTCTTTAAATACACCATCTCACCGTCATTTTCATAACTTCAACCAGCTTTGTCATCAATGTGGAGAAATATGAATCATCTAATTATTCTCTAATAACAATATTTTTCAGGAGACAATGCTTATCTGTGAGCTTTATCCAAATTGATGTCTTATAGTAGTCTGGGTAATGTCGCCATATGATAGAGGTTCCCAACGTCTAGCAAAAGCGCTTGCACGTTTCACTTTCCGTTTCCTCAGGGGAGCTGTGATACAGACCTCAAACCACGTTCTTCAAACTGCACGGACTATGAAAGAAAATGAAATTCAAACTAGCATTTTACTTTTAGAACTCTAATAGAGACAAATTCATATACTAAGAATTCACAGAAACCCAGAGTTACCTTGCTTTTTTCAGCTTACGCTTCAATCCTTCTTATGGCACCAAAAAACGCCGCGCATGCGGACTAGCATCTTCCCTCAGCTTTTATAGAGAAGGTGTATTGAAAAGGATACATTTAAAGGGGCCCTCGCCATTAACTTACTTGCATAGGTGCCACTCTATCTGGGCATTTAAACCTTTTGGATGAACTGTCGATAAAAGAAATATCCAACGTTGTTCTTGGTACACAAGTTGTTGCTCTCTTGTGCGGCCCCTGAAGCCACTATGTACTTGTTCAATAATAAAACAACGGAGATCCTGAAAATTATGATGTAGTTGAAGGCAGTGTTCTACTATGGGGGCTTCCCGTCTTTGACACTTCAATCTGCTACGATGTTCTTGCATCCTTATTTGTAATGAACGAATGGTTTTGCCTACATATAATAATTGACAAGGGCAAAATATCCCATAAACCACGTAGACCGATTGACAAGTTGTAGAACTTTTCATCCGATAGTCCTTTCCTCCATAGCTAAAAGTAGAAAGCTCTAAAGTAACAGAACAAATACTGCAACCAGTACATTTTCGATGACCCAAGACAGCTGTAGTGTTTTCAAGGAGAGGAGATCTTAGCTCCGTCGGGCTAAGAATGTCTTTTAGATTACGATGTCTTTTCCAGACACATCGAACATGCTTATCTTCCAATCCCTGAGTGTGCCGTAATACATTTACATGGCGTCTCAAAATAGTCTGTATTTTATAGCTAAATGGGGAATAAGACGTTATGAAATTAATCTGTTGGTCATCTATATGTGGTCGGTGTTGCTGTAAATCCGAGATTAAAAACTCCCGATGATTATATAACGCCCTTTTATATGCTTGAGATATTACAGCACGGGGATAACCCCTTACTAAAAATTTGTCTTTTAAACCCTTCGCTTGTTGTTTATACCCTGATGTCTCTGAACAGTTCCGGCGATAACGGAGAAACTGTGAGAATGGAAGACCATTTTTAAGAATTTCTGGATGGGCACTTGAATAGTGTAACAGGGAGTTACGGTCAGTAGGCTTAGAAAAGACTGATGTCATCCAGGAGTCATCCCCTTTAGTTACTGAAACATCTAGATAGTGAATATTCATGGTATCCCACTCATAAGTAAAAGTGATGTTTTGATCGCATCCATTCAACCACTCTACAAAGGAAACTAATTCCGTTTCATGGCCATCCCAAAACATGAAAACGTCGTCTATATAACGACTCCATAATTTAATATGTTGATCAGGGTTCTCAGTAAAGATCCATTCACGCTCAAACCCTGATCAACATATTAAATTATGGAGTCGTTATATAGATTTGCGCCTCTTCTGGGTTTCCCTTGAAACATCGGGAAAGATAAATATTTTTTTACCAAAAAACAGTCTAGCCCTTTTTTTATAAAACAATTTGAGGATCCAATCTCTGTCAGACGAGAGAGCAAAGGTAACTAACAGTGCGGAGACAGAAATGTCATCCTCCTTGGGAGACTGAAGTAACGCAGAGACATCAAGAGAATCCAACTCTAACTGACCAACAACCATTTTCCCCTCTTTTTTCCCCGCAGGGATATAATAAGCTTTCACTATTGGGGGAATTAACTCCAAGGGTACTAACAGAGTGTCCTGAAGATACTTCTTGAATAAATCTAAGGGGGCCACCATTGGAACCACAGGAAAATTAAGCAGACACACATTTACTGCCCTGGTAGCATTTTCTAAAGCCTCTAGCTTCGTTTTTAATACAATATTAACTTTCATCAAGGAGAAAGTCAAATCAGAAACTTACACTAGTTTCTGATCAAATAACTCTGCTCTACCTCTTGTTTCCACAATGTCATTGGATAAAGAAGAAACCTTCTCCTCAAGTTTAGTAATCTTTACCGAGGAAAGAGCCAGCTATTGGTTGACTGCCGAAGACAGTTGAATAATCGCTTCCCATATGCTCTCCACGGTTACCACAGAAGGTCGAGCAATAGCGAGGGGAAAAGGTGATGCAGACTCAGCTAGCCCAGACAAATCCTTCGCCAAACCGACATTCCCAGCCTCTGCCAGGTCTTCTCCTCGTGGAGTTACAGCCGCCGACACTGGCGGCCGACTTTCGAGGCCCACATCCAGCGCTCCCCGCATAGGATCCGCCAACTTCACCTTCTCAGGCGAAACAGCCGGACTGAACGTTCCGGGGGTCATCGTTGTACCAGATAGAACTGGAGAAATCCGCTCTTCAAGGGAGAGAGTCAGCTCTAAGGCGGCAGAAGCCAAAGTCTCCTCTGCTGACGCTGCCAAGCCTGCTCAAATCTCCCGTCTCTGGTCACCGGTGAGTCGAACAAACCGATCCATTGGGCCCTCAACCGCAAGCTCCGACTCTGCGGGAAATGTCCTGGGCTTGCCCTTCCGCTTAGGCATAGTGACTCAAACTCCAACAGACGCCATCTTAGAATTAGCCACTCCCTCTCCTTTTCGAGAAAGAGCTTTTATAAAATTGTGCAGCTGCTTATGTGTGTAGAAAGAGTGAGCTGGCTTTTACAAGATCTTAATGAAATCACTGATGTACCCATTCCACCCCACTCATTAATTTATAGATCTCTATCAGCTGTCTTTTTTTCCAAGCTGAAGGGCCCTAACCTTTTAAGCCTTTATTCATAAAGATATCCCTCCATCCCTTCTATCATTTTGATGGCTCTTCTCTATTCCTTTTCTAATTTGGCTATATTTTTTTTTAAATATGGGAACTAGATCTGCAACAGTATTCGGGATGCGGTCACCCCATGGAGCGATACAGAGGAACTATAATATCCTTGGATTTATTCTCCATTCCTTACGATTCCTAGGCATTCTATTTGCTTTCTTGGACATGTCTGCACACTGGGCAGAGAGTATCAACATACTATCCACTATGACACTCAGATCCTTTTCCTGAGTGGTGATTCCTAATGTGGAATCTTGCATCGTATAAATGTAGTTTGAGTTGTTCTTCCCCAAGTGCATAACTTTGCACTTGTCCACATTAAATTTCACCTGCCATTTGGATGCCCAGTCTCCCCATTTCTCAAGGTCCTCTTGCAATTTTTCATAATCCTCTTTTGTTTTAACAACTTTGAATAATTTTGTGTCTTTTTTTTTCAATGAAATTAATTGTACAGCAATATGCAGGAAATCGCATTAAACCAGAATTCAAGATTATTACAATGATCAATCAAAAGAAACCATCACTTGTTACAGCCCACATTACAGAGCGTGAGATGACTTGGAGCAGAGAACCTAAAAATATATAATACAGCATAGATACACAACCACCTGACAGTAAAAGAGGAAAAAAGAACAAAGTAAGGAAAAATTACCAACTATCGGGATCTGTTATCCAAAAACAAAATTAGCTGCGTTGGATCCGTGTAAACATACCTCACATTATTAATAGAAACAAGATATTTACAAGGAAAATGCAGGAAGAAGGTCCCTCCCGCAGCCAAATACCAAGGCTTCAACTGCAGCAAGGACCTCCTCCGTATCTGCGTTTGATGAGACACATCTGAAAAAATTATCTTTTGGTCACAGATGAGCAAGTCCCTCTTATGGAAATAATTTTGTGTCATCTGCAAGTTTGATCACCTCACTTGTTGGTCCCATTTTCAGATCATTTACAAATATGTTAATAAGCAGCCAGACCAGCATGGATCCCTGGGGTACCCCACTATTCACCTTTCTCCATTGAGAAAATTGGCCATTTAGCCCTACTCTGTTTTCTATCTTTTAACCAGTTCCTGATCCACAATAGTACACTGCCTCCTATTCCATGACTTTTTAATTTCCTCAAGAGTCTCTCATGAGGGAACTTATCAAAGGCTTTCTGAAAATTCAGATCAGGGCTGGCCTAACCATTAGGAACACTAGGTGGTCACCTAGGGCAACAGCTGCTGGGGGAGGCAAAGAGCAGGGCATTCAAAGCTAAACAATAGATTCTGACAGCCGGAGGGTGGTGGGGGGGGGGGCATAATGGTTAAGGTTTGCCTAGGATGCCAACATTTTGAGCCATCTCTAGAGCCAGCCCTGATCCAGATACACTATATCAACTAGCTCACCTTTATCTACCTGTTTATTCAGACCTTCTAATAAATATAGCAGATTAGTGAGACAAGACTTTCCTTAGCTAAATACATGTTGGCTTTGTTCCATTAAACCATGGCTTTCTGTATGTTCTCTAATTCGTTCAATCAGCGTCTGTCATTTTTATTTCAGCCTAACACAGCACCTCCCTCTCCTGAAAGTTTTCAAGCTTCATGTAATTCTTGTCCTGTCTGTTCATATGAAACAATCAGGTAGATATAGAAAGGGTTATGCATAACTGGCCTATCCATTGAATTTTGAAAATTATGGGGATAGCATCAGGCCCTTTAAATCACCATACAGCTCACTACAAACCCTCCTGCGTCTGTGAAGTGAAATGAACCCAGGACCTACAGAAGAGTAACTGGACTCACATCTCACAACTACCATCTAGTGGAGTGGAGGAGTAGCCTACTGGTTGGGGCAAGGTACTTCAGGCCGGAAGGTCAGGCGTTCAAATCCCACTAGAGGACAGCAACCTTGGGTCGGAAGGACTGGGGTTTCTAGTCCCACAGATGCTCCTTGTGGTCTTGGGCAAGCCACTTAACCCTCCATAGCCCATGTTCCCTGTAAAATAGTTATCTCCAAGTTATAATACCCTGTTCAATGTAATTTCAGTTTGTTCAATGTAAACCGCACTGATGCAGAATAGTGCGGTATATAAGAGAATGTAAATAAATAAATAAATCTATATAATTATAGTCCAGGTTAGGGGAGGAGTAAAGATGGCACCAGAAATGATCCATTTAGTAGCAATATCCAGAAAAGGCAGATATAAATCCCTGTAAGTACATTTTCCCCAGGCAGTTTTCAAAGTAAAAGTGTGCATATACTTCCCCTTTTGAGAATTTAGGCAAAGTCCATGGGAAAAAGTAGCTGCAGACATTTTGAAAATAGCCACCGTAGAGACTGAGAGATGTGTAGTTTGTATAACTTATAGATGTACACACACACACCCCACCTGTGTTACTGTAATAGTTTGTGATAAATCCATGTGTGCATATACGTTATATTATTGCTGTTGGAGACTCTTGGTGAAATTAAAAAGTCATGGTATAGGAGGCAGTATACTATTTTGGATCAGGAACTGGTTAAAAGATAGAAAGCAAAAAGTAGAGTTAAATGGCCAATTTTCTCAATGGAGAAAGGTGAATAGTGGAGTACCCTAGGGATCTATACTGGGCCCGCTGCTTTTTAACATATTCATAAATGACCTGAAAATGGGAATAACGAGTGAGGTGATCAAATATGCAGATGACACAAAATTATTCAAAGTTCTTAGAACACAGGAGGACTGTGAAAAATTGCAAGAGGACCTTGATAATTTTGAAGACTGGACATCCAAATGGCAGATGAAATTTAATGTGGACAAGTACAAAGTTATGCCCTTAGGGAAGAACAATCCAAACTGTGGTTACACGATGCAAGGTTCCATATTAGGAACCACTATCCAGGAAAAGGATTTAAGTGTCATTATGGATAATATGTTGAAACCTGCCTAGGAACCATAAGGAAAGGAATGGAGAATAAAACAAAGGATATTATTATGCCTCTATATCATTCCATGGGGTGACCGCATCTTGAATATTGCGTGCAATTTTAGTCAGCATATTTTAAAAAGGATACAGCAGAATTAGAAAAGGTACAGAGAAGAGCCACCAAAATGGTAAATGGAATGGAAGGATACCCCTATGAAGAAAGGCTTAAAAGGTTAGGGCTCTTCAACTTGGAAAAGAGACGGCTGAGGGGGGAGATAGGATAGAGGTCTATAAATGAAGGAATGGAGTGGAAAGGGTAAACGCAGATCAGTTATTTACTTCGTCAAAAAGTAGAAAGACTAGGGGACACACGAAGCAACAGTGTAACCCATATAAGATTAATAAGAGAAATTATTTTTTCACTCGGCGCATAATCAAACTCTGGAATTTGTTACTGGAGGATGTAGCAAAAGCTGTTAGTGTAGTTGGGTTTAAAAAAGGTATGGACAAGTTCCTGGAGGAAAGGTCAATAACCCATTATTAAAGAGGACCAAAAGATCCACTGCTTACCCTGGGATAAGCATTATGGAACCTATGTAACGTTTTGGAAACCCGACAGGTACTTGTGACCTGGATTGGCCCTGGTTAGAAACAGGATACTGGGTTTGATGGACCTTGATCTGACCCAATACGATATTTCTTATGTTCTTAAAATTTCATTTCATTTATCTTGCCAGCTGATAATTGACGTTTCCTTAAAGACGTCTATATATTTTATTTATATGAAAGAAATACAGAGAGCCAGACATAGAACAATTGATCTGCAAAGCCTCAAGATGCGTGTATCGGTCAGGGTTGCTACAGGCGAGCCTCAGAAGTATCAAAAGATTCCATACAGTTATATGAACAAGTTGGTCTAAGGGAAAATGTTGCCCTATTCTGGACCCTCTTTTCTCCTGCCTCCCCCCCTCCCCAACAAACACTTGATGATTCCCCAAGGGATGTGGACCATACCCCATAAGAGCAAAATGGTGACTTTGGACCTATCCTGTACCAGAAGCCCAAGGAGGGACTGTGCAGGGTGCTTCTCACCTACAAGCACATATGTGTACTAACATCTCAAAGGCTCAATCTGTTGCTAATAATGAAAACTGGGATTAATTAAAGCATCCTCGAAATAAGAGGTGAAAATGAGATTGCTGTGTCTCTGCTAGTTCATTAAACTATTCTTGTGGTTTTATATTCTGCCTTTATACATTTTTCACCATTTAAAATGTCTTTAAACCTTAGCATCTCTCTGATAAAATTAATTAAGAAGAATTTCATTTTTATCATTTTGCCATGTTTTCTTCTAACCTTTTTGTTTTTTGTTCTCTTTTTTATTCTTTTGTTTTTAAGGATTTGGGTTTGTCACATTTGAAAATGAAGATGTTGTGGAAAAAGTCTGTGAAATTCATTTCCATGAAATCAATAATAAAATGGTAAGATTTATTTTAATATTTTTGAGTTTGCGTGTACACTCCGAGCCAGGAAAGGTGGTGGTGGTGGTGATTATTTTCAATGCCAGGCTCAGCCTGGGCGGCCACAGCAGTGAATAGCAGCAGATTGTCGCCAGTTCAAATAGGTTACATGTTGGTGGCCTGGTGGACAATGATCCCTAGCCGGGATGGGGAATGGAAGGATGGGAGTCCTGCCTTTGGTAACATACACAGTAAAGGCAACTCAAGGGGAGGGACTTGAAGAGCATACTGTAATTAAAGAATGTGATTTTCTGCCCTGGGTTGGGGGCCTACCAGAAAAGTGGATATGCCTTGGTTTAGGTTGAATGTTCTGTCTCTTTTTAGTCACCTCACTGCTTTCTGTAATCCAGGGTCAGGTGGAAAGCCACTGTACATCTGTAGCCAGTTTTAACGCAATAAAAAAAGTATTCCTGTCTGACCCCCAACTTGCCAGTGGGCTCAGAATCACCAGATAAGCACAAGTCCCTAGTGTATAACTGTGAAGGTAATAATTAAACCCCTCCCCCAATGATGGTTACACTCCCATCAGAATGCATGCTGATTTTCAAAGGGCAAAGCTCTCATAGAATTTCCCTTAGAAAATTTGGCTGGTGTGCAAAATGGGAACTAAGTACCCCTCATGCTTTTTTGCCTTCATGGAGGCAGGTGCAAAATAGATACCAGGAATGATACACAGAGATTGATTATGCAATCTCTGGGTGTGACTTCCCTCCCCATATCCAAATTCACCCACTTTTCATGTCACATAGGCCAATAATCAACCCCCAATTTCACCTGGGCCAACCTGAGTTTATCCATATAAATTGTTGTAATTATTGCGTCCTGTATCCTCATACCTATTGTCATTTTTCTCTAAAAAATAAAAAAAAAATGTCAAATTTGTTTTGAATTGATTTACTTTTGTAACCCTAAATTCTTCTGCTGGAAAAATGTGCCATAATTTTGCAAACTCTTTTTATGATGGTAAAGCACGTTATCCTTAAATCTTAAGATGATGCCTCTGCTCACCCGTGAAACCTTCGCCATATAAATCCACTGAAATGTTTGTCTTGTGTAGTTGAATCTCAAAAAAATGTATTTCCCCCCCCCTAATGTATACAGTCCCAGTTCAAGTGGTCTCTCAGTGCATGGAAGTTGCTCTCAAGATGGTGGTGTCCTGGCCGTCTCCCACCCAATGGGCCTTTGTATTTGGGAAAACTTGCCTATTCTTGAAACCATTTCATACGAAATTCCTAACGAGTAAAACTATCCTTTTAGAATGTCAGCAGGAAAAGAAATCAAAATATCACTAAAATGTGAGGGGGAGGGGGAAGGGGTCACAGTAGTATTCTAATTGGATCTCTTGCTAATGTTGTATGAGTTGTATTTACTTCTGTGGTGGGCAATGATGTTAGGAGAGTGCCATCATGGATATCTATGAAGGTGAGTGACTTGGTTGGAAGGGTGACAGCATTTAAGTGAGTGGAGGATGATGATGAAAAAACTGTGGTTAACATCGATGTCTATAGAGGACATTTAGGAGGTCATTAGGGGAGTAACTGACTTCTAGTAGAGCTTAGCCCTCACAATAAAGGTGAAACCCTTCTACCTTTGGGGCAGAAGACCTGACAAAAGGCTTGAGTATCAGGGCATTATTTTAGTATAATGAAGGAGAGGCTGTTTGATGCAGTTTCAGCTGTGCCAGATGAGGTAGAGCTAGGTAAATCTGGCCAAGGTTCTAGAGTCAAAAGGTCTTGGCTTCTTGTTCCATACTGCAGATCATGTCTCTCCTACCCAACACTTTACAAAATGGCTTCATTAAACATCCAGGTATTTTAATTCCAAATCAGGAACAAGTGTCGTATCTGGACTGTTCATAAAAGAGGAATAATTTCAGATTTGTATGTACAGAATTTTGTTTCCAGCTTAATTTTATTTTATGAATTCTCCTCTTCCTACATCCCCACAAAAGCCAACCTCACTACCTCTGTAATGAGTGACACTGCTATCTCTCCCCCATTTACACACACACTGATAATCTTTTGTTACTTTCGGCCTCCCCCTCCAAAAACAAATCATTTTTTGTTTACAAACATTCTTCAGTGATGCATTATGCATTACTCTTGTATTCCTTCATAGCCTAAGAATGCTATAATAAAGCTTTTAATGCCAACACAGTCAAAGCAGACTCTTTAGCATACACTGGAAGTCCAGCTCTGTATTTGACTTGCTAATTCCATGTTCTCCCCATTGGGTTCTAATCTAAAATGGCTCACATTCTTTATTATGATAATATACACTTAGATATGAACAGCCCTTTTATATGCTAGATTATGCCGTGTCAGAAACGGAGATTAAAGTGACTTAGTGTAACAGGTTCTGCTATTCCCATTCCATGCAACCATTAGTTTGGGGATTTTTAAAATAAATTTCTAGAGTTTCTGCTCTTCTCCTATATCCCATCATCTTCTCCGGGCTTGCAACCTTGAGCGGATTTCAGTTCTAGGTGCGACCAGCAGTGATTGACCCATAAAAAAATGTGATTCCTCCCTTACCCCCTATATTTAAAGCCTCATTTCTCCCCAGTAGCAGCATGTTGTAAACACTCCTCCTAAGAATTCTGGGTGCTTTTGTGCCACTGCATTTTACTGGATCCTAGTGAATGAGGAAGGAGACTTATATACTGTACCCAAGACAGCTGTAAGCATAGGGCATTATGGCTGTAGCGTCTTTGTTTCTTCTCTGCCATTGTAGACAGTGGAGCATTAGGTGATTGTCTTTGAAAGCCTGTGGATTATATACTGGTATTAATGAAGGCACTTAAGATTTGCCAGTCAGACTGATGCTCCGGTAAAAACAGAGGATCTTAGCTTTTTGATAGTACCAAGCACCAGGAAAATATTTGACGAGTGGTGAGGGTGCCGTAAAGGCTTCCTGATATTCATTGGGTTGGACAAATCTTGTTTTGGGAAAGGAAGGGGTCAGACATCTGGCCATTCCAGATATGCCTAACATGGACCTGTTAGAGACTGTGAATCCCTGCAAGGGTGCAGTGAGAAACTCAGGAAGCACAGGAGAATGGAAAGATGCAGAGATTGCTTATGGACAAGACGAGCAGAGATAAGGTCTTGGATAAGGAATGAGTATGCTACAAGTGACCACACTTTGCAGCCTTGGCAGTGTGAACAGGAATAATGAGGCAGCCTGAATGAGATAGTTGGCCTTTTCCTCCTGTCTTTTGCCACCTTAACAGTGTAATCCTCAGTGGTGTCAATTTTGTAGTCTTTTTCCAGGAACAAGCAGGAAGTCAGTCCTCACATATGGGTGACGTCGATGCCAATGGAGCCCGTGGGGAAGCATCTCCCCAGCTTTCAAAGAAAACCTTTGGGACGTGTACCATGCATGTGTGGTCCCCTTCCTGCCCAAGGGTGCCATCTTCCCTCAGTCTTCTTTTTTCCACAGAGCCCACCAGATGTCTGTCCCGTTCCCCGGAAAAAGTGTCTCTTTTTGTCTTAAATTTTTTTCCTTTCCAGTATGCGTACTGGTTCCTTTTCCTACCCCTGAGCCAACTCTCCTTGGCATCGCTCGTCTGATTCGTTTTCCTTGTTTTTTTCTCAAGGTGTCACTTGACTGGCGCTTGGTGCCCTTTTTGGCAGGTAGGCTTCGGACCCTCACCTGGGTTCAAGGACCCATTTTTCCCCATGGCCTCCAGTGGCTTCAAGAAATGTGATCAGTGCAGTAAGACCCACATGACTGCCACCTCCATTGCCTCAGGCTGGACCATGAAAACTCGGGCTGCGACCTTTGTAAGTCCATGTCCGCAAAGGCCATCAAGAGCCGCCAACTGCAACAGGAAAAGTTCTTCCATAGATCTGACTCTGTGCCAGAGTCCTCCCCTACGATGCCACGCTCCAGGACCCCTTCCGGTACCTTGGTGCCCTGCGACACCCAGGCAGACCGCCTTGGAGGATGGGTCTGGAAAATCCCATACCAGGCCCCGTAGTCTTCCTGGGATCAGAGTGAGAGTGGTCTCACAAGCTGCCCTGGAAGGAGTCATCAGCGTCTGGCAACCAGCCTAGGACCCCCAAGGCCATCCTGGTCGAGGGCACCCCCTCAACAGAACCGATGCTGGGCCCAAAGCCATCGGTCCTCATGTCGAAGGCTGCAGAGCCATCTGGCATGGAGACCAGAGTGGTGGCCTTGGAGCGCAGTATCACTGGCCTCCTGGCAGAGCAGCAGGCGCTGATGTCCGGTTCCTCTGGTTCATCAGTCCCGACAAACGGACCCTCAACCTCGAGGGCTTCCCCGGTTGTCAAGCCAATCCTTGAGCGAGACGCATCGGACAAGGTCCTGGTCCTGGTCCTCCCCGGCAATTGCCCACAGCTCAGACCACAGGTCCCCTGGTGGTTGCGGGCCTTTGGGCTCGGGGACCGACCATGGGAGCCGTGGAGCCTGGATTCTTCCTCTGACTTCAAGTCAGATTGAGATATCAAGGATGAGTATTCCCCGGACACCCGGCAGCACTGATACGTACCCTTAGACCCGTCTTCACCGGTGTCCCAGCGCCATTCCCCGCCCAAAGATGTGGTCTTCCTTGACTTTGTACGGGATATGGCAAAGGTGCTTGCGTTCAACACCGAAGTGGAGGAGGACCCCCGCACGGAGGAACTTGAGATCCTCCAGTACGAGGCTCCTCCAGAGGAGGCTCTCACAGTGTCCGTCCCTCGAAGTCTCAAGCGCCCCCTTCTCCATATGTGTGAAAGACCAGCGTCAGTGCCCATTGTGAGCAGATGGTTTGACACTATGTACTGAGTCCGCCGAAGCCCGGGGTTCCAGAAAACCCAGCTCTCTCTCAATTCTGTAGTCATCGAGTCGGCCATACAGTGACAAGAGCCAAAAGAATCATTCATCGGTACCCCCGGATAGGGAGGCCTGAACCTTGGACGCCCTCGGCCGAAAATGGTACCAAGGCTCAATACTGGTTTGCCGAGTCCAGTCCTACCAGCTGTATATTGGCATGTACCTAAAGGAACAGGCGAGGGAACTCACTGTTTTTTCTGCAGGCCTTGATGGGTAACCCCTTCAGCGGTTCAGGTCACTGGCCTCGGCAGTCAAGGAGTGCTCAAAGTTCCTATCTCGGGCAGCTTATGATGGCTTTGAATCCTCCACCAGAGTAGCTGCTGCGGGCATCGGGCCCTACGCCAGGCATGTCTGCAGTCATCTGACCTTGAGCAGTGGGTCCAGGAGAAACTCATCGATGTCCCTTGCAGTGGAGAGAACCTCTTCGGAAAACCCATGTCAGACAAGGCTGCTGAGATAGAGACTGAGTTCCTGGCCTGGACCAGACTCTTGAAAAAGAGCTCGGTGCACCCCCGTAAAAAGGTCCTGGGGAAGAAGCCTTTCTTCCCAAGGAAGAAGAGGGTGTTTGATAATGTCCCACAGTACCAGGCCTTCTCTGCCCCACAGCAGGTACAACAGTCTAAGAGGCAAGGGCACGGCCCCCGCAAGCCTAAGACCCAGACCCAGGCAACAGCCCCGGCCCAGCCTGGAGGGAGTTTTTGACTCCTTGAGTATGGCCTTCTCTTCCCCAGGAAGCCCTCAGCGGCTCACAGGAGGGCATCTGGTCCTGTTTGCCCACAGTTGAGCTTCCATCACCACAAACCTCTGGGTGCTGCAAGTAGTCAAGGAGGTATGCCTTCTCCACCTACAACAGACGCCACCCTCGTTCTTCCCAGGAGAACCTGTAAGGCCTCTCCTTCACCAGACTCTGCTCCTCACGAGCTCACAGGCCTCCTCACAAAAAAGGAGATGGAACCAGTGTCCAAACATCTTTGGGGCAAAGGCTTCTACTCCAGATATTTCCTCGTTCCCAAGCGAACAAGGGGCCTCAGGCCCATCCTGGACCTATAGAATTTGAACAGATTTCTGGTGAGGGAAAAGTTGAAGATGCTGTTCCTTGGAACACTGCTGCCTTACCTCCAGCAGGGAGACTGGCTATGCTCCTTAGACCTGAAGGATGCTTATACACACATCCTGATCCATCCCACTCACCGACAATACCTCTGGTTTATGGTGGGAGGAGGTCACTATCAGTACAGAGTGCTACCCTTCGGGCTGGCATCATCACCAAGGGTCTTCAGCAAGTGCTTAGCGGTGATCGCAGCCCACCTTCGTCTCCAAGGTGCCTTTGTCTTTCCCTACCTGGATGACTGGCTCATAAAGGGAGGCACAGCTGCAGAGGTGCACCATGCCACTGAGCGCACCATCCACATCCTGCAGCATCTGGGGTTCATCGTCAACTACCCCAAGTCCCACCTCTGTCTGGCACAGTGCCTGGAGTTCATAGGGGCACAACTGGACACCCTCCAGGCCAAGGCCTTCCTTCTTCCGGAGAGGACAGAGTGCCTCAGGGCGCTAGCTGCAGAAGTGCAAAACCGCCAGTCGGTGCCTGCTCGCCTTCACCTCTGCCTGCTGGGCCACATGGCCTCCTTGGTCCATGTAACCCCATATGCCCGCCTGCATATGAGGGTGGCTCAGTGGTCCCTTCACTCCCAGTGGACACAAGCCATGGGCAGACTTCGGGACAGGGTAAAAGTAACCTGCCAACTGGCAGACTCCCTCCACTGGTGGCAGATCCCCACCATCTTCAGGCCGGGATGCCCTTCCAGGCACACACAACCTAGAGAGTCCTCACTCCGGACGCTTCCTTGCAAGGATGGGGGAGCTCATTGTGCACCCAAGGCAAATGGTCCCAGACAGAGTGCCATTTCTCCTGGAGCTCCGGGCCCTCAGAGCCTTTCATTACTGGTTGCAGCACCAGTCGGTGCTGGTCCAGATGGACAACCAAGTTGTAATGTTTTATGCCAACAAACAAGGAGGCATGGGGTTGTACTCCCTCTGCCAGGAGGAGGTAGCCCTCTCCTCATATGCGACATGCAACGGGATGCTCCTGTGGGCAGTCTACTTCCTGGGCCTGGACAATGCTCTGGCGGACAGGCTGAGCAGAGTCCTCCAGCAGCACGAGTGGCGCCTGGACCCCAGAGTGGCCTCCTGGCTTTTCTGACTCTGGGGCATCCCCCTAGTGGACCTGTTCACTAGCCTAGACAACACGCACTTGTCCCGCTTCTGCTCCTGCCAGCCACACCCATCCCGGGTGGTGGTGAATGCATTCCTCATCCCATTTTATTTTATTTATTTATTTTATTGTTCTTATATACCGCACTCTTAAAAATCAGCGCGGTTTACATAAAACGAATACTGTGCCAAGTAGACACTTACAATGAAACAGGGGAATGAAACTTGGACTTGAACAGGGGACCTATGTACAATATTAAGAGAAATAACTACAATATGTATCTACAGTATGTACATTCTTAGACAGGCTTTCAATTGGTTCTTGTTGTGTACATAATAGAGGGTGTTGGGTTGGTGTATTGAGAATAGTGTAGGAGAAATAGGTGATGTTTTAACGCCTTTCTGAATTGTGTCAGGTTTGTTATGGCTCTGATGGACGCTGGGAGAGCATTCCAGCATCTGGGTGCATATAGCTTGAAGGCTCTGTTTTTTGTTGATTTGTTGCATTTCGTTATCTCTTTGGGGATCTGTAGGGTATTGGCAGTGCAGGATCTCCTATCCTTGTTTGCTGACATGGGGTGAACAAGGTCCATTAAGGCTATAGGGGCTAATTTGTTGATTATCTTGAAGGTTATGATGTTTACTTTATAGGTTAACCTACAGTGTATCGGGAGCCAATGTAGGTTCTTAAGGACAGGGGTAATGTGATCACCTCTAGCAGCTCCACTTAGGACACGGGCGGACGCATTCATGGCTAGCTGTAGGGGGTTTAAGGTGCTCTTGGGTAGGCCCTGTAAGATCACGTTGGCATAGTCGAGGTGAGGCATAATCAGGAACTGAAACACTGATCTGAAATCCTCGGGTTGCAACAAAGGTCGAAGGTGTCGTAGAGTTCGTATCTTGTGGTATATTTGTTTGATGGTATTGTTGATGTGTGCTTTAAAATTGAGCTGTTGGTCCAATATAACGCCTAGGTAACGGATGCTGGGTCTACTCGAGAGTTCTGCATCTCTTGTCTTCAAGGTTGGTGGAGGAGAGAAGGATTGGTTTCTAGTAACAAATAGTATGTCAGTTTTGTTAAAGTTGATCTTGAGGCCTTGTGAATGAAGCCAGTCGGTTATGGCATCAAAGCATTTTGTCAGTTGGGTGAAGTCCGGGTTTTCATTCGTGAATGGCGTATAGAGCAGAAAGTCGTCAGCATAGAGTAGGCATGAGATGTTAAATGAACGGATTATGTCACATATAGGTTGCATTTAGATATTAAATAGGAGTGCGGAGAGGGACCAGCCTTGGGGGACACCGTGCTGCTTTTGGAATGGCTGCGAGGTTGTGGTTCCGATTCTAACTTGCTGCCACCTGTCGGTTAGATAAGATTTGCACCATAGCCATGCTGATTCACATATCCCTTTATCTTTGAGTCGAATTAGGAGTTGCTCATGGTTCACAGAATCGAATGCGGCAGCGATATCTAAGAAGATTAGAGCGTACCCTTGTTTGATGTTGTCAATCCCGGTAATTAGTGTGTTAATGAGGGTGGTAAGGAGCGTTTCCACACCATGGTATTCCCTGAAGTCGTGTTGGCTCGTATCAAGGGGGAATGAAGGCCTCGTTTACGCCTTCCCGCTGATACCGTTGGTCACCAATACCCTCTTCAAGGTCCAGTGCAACAGGGCACCACTGATTCTGGTAGCCCCCCAGTGGCCCAGGCAGCCCTAGTTCCCATGGCTTCTCTTTCGGCGGTGCCTCCAATTCCCCTGGGCTGCGCCCCAGGACTACTCCCACAAGATGAAGGCTCTCTTCTGTACCCCAACCCTGGGTTTCTGCCACTCATAGCTTGGCTGCTGAAAGGGTAGCGTTAGCTCCCTTCAGCCTCCCACATGACGTGGAGGAGATCCTTTTGGTCTCCCATAAAGCCTCCAAGAGAAGGGCTTGTGCCTTCAAATGGCATTGATTTTCGGTGGGGGGCGCCGAGAGGCAGGCGAACACTTTCTCCTGCTTGGTGCAGCGGGTGCTCCAGTACCTACTCATCCAGTCACAGGTGGGATTTAAGTCCAACTCAGTCAGAGTACACCTGAGCGCTATTGCGGTGCACCACCACTCTGTCAAGGGCAAGCCCCTCTCGGCCTAGCCCCTTATCTCTCATTTCCTGTGGGGCTTTATGTTGTCCAAGCCCCCTGTCTGCCTACCAACTGCGGAGTGGGATCTCAACGTGGTGCTCTCACAGCTCACTAAACAGCCGTTTGAGCCCCTGGCTACCTGCCACCTGCGGTACCTCTCCTTGAAGGTGGTATTCCTCGTGGCACTCACGTTGGCTCACAGGGTCAACGAGCTACAGTCTCTGATGGCAGAGCCGCCCTACACAAGGTTCCACAAGAACAGGGTGGTGCTTCACACACCCCCATGTCTCTACCAAAGGTGGTGTCCCTTTCCAACTCAGTCAGGACGTGGTGCTCCCCACCTTCTTCCTGAGGCCTCATACTGACAAGATGGCACCATCTTCTGCAGGCTTTCATTTTCCACGAAGCCCCATGGATGTGTTCAGTCGCTCTCCATCAGTAATCGTGTTTCTCCCCTTTGGGGTACTTAATTGAAATGAAATTTTGTTGCTTTGCCTACCGTCACGATTCTCCTTTTTCATTCGGTGTTTTTTTTTTGTTCAATTATGTTTTTCAGACTAATCCAGTGGCACTGATGGTGACCTGATCGGGCCTACCCTCAACGAGCTGTTTGATTTTGCCATGGCTAGTTTTCTGACCATGTTCCAAAAAGCAACCAGTGGTTTTCAAAAGTGCACCAAGTGTGTCCAGACCATTTCTGTCATGGACAAGCATAACTGGTTTCTCCAGTTCCTAGGGCCTGATCATCAGCCCTCTTCTTGTAATTTGTGCCTGCAGGTGACAAGTAGAGGCCTCAAGGATTTTGAAAATCAGCAGGAAATTCTGTTTGGCATGCCATAACCCAATCCATTGACTTCAGCATCAACGTCAATGGCCTCTATGCCTTCGAAAGCTGTTCAAGATGTTGGAGGGGCATCGACATCAAGGAGCTCTCGAGCTCAGTCAGAGCCGAGCCTCTGCACTGCCTCAGGCCATCGGTCAGCCTCCCAGCGAGGAGGGAACTGGCATCACCCCCATCAATGTCAAAGGGTGATCGGACCCAGCACCAGGTGGAGGCCCGAGTGCATCAGCATTGGAGCCCTTCCAGACACAGGGTCAAGTGATTGCGGGCAGTGTGAGCACCTCTCGAAGATACCACAAAGGGAGGATTGCTCAACCTCCAGGGTTCAGATGGACACCAGCAGCCTTCCAACAGCCAAGTCCAAGCTGCCAATACCCGAGCACAAGTGCCGAGTACGTTGGTTGAAATTACTCAGGCCTCTGAGCCTTTGGAATCGGCAGCCACGGAGAGGCGGCCCCTAAAGGTGCTTGAGAATTTCAAGGCAGCCCTGTTTTGTGATGCAGCGCACCAAGGCCTCGGCATTGACCATTGTGCAACTGATTCTGGAGACGCATGCCCTGCTGTTGGAGGCATTGATGTCGGGACATCAAGAGGCTCAGACGCTGGTTCCAGCCCAGCTGATTTCTCTCTCTAGCATCTCGGGGTCCGATGCACCCTCGAAACCCAGATGGGTTTTGGTGCATCAACATTCTCGGAGAAGCTTCCATGCCCCTTGATGCAGGAGAGAGATCCAGGCAGAGACTCGGAGGTATTTTGACTTCCTCTCAGAGTCTGACTCCAATGGTTGGGTAACCAACGTGGAGCCAAAGGACTTCTTAGAGGGCAGGTCTCTGGAGCTCCTGTCGGACCCTTCCCCGCCTCATGAACGTCGAAAGTCTCCTCCTGAAGACAATAACCTTCCAGGATTTTGTGAAGGATATGGCCAAGACCATACTGTTCTCTCTGGAGACTGGAGATGAACCCAGAGCAGAGGAGTTGGAAATCTTGCAGTACTCCTCGGTACCTAAGGAGGCGGTGGCCATCCTCGTACATCACATGCTTGAGAGGGTACAGATGAGGATGTGGGAGAGGCCCCTCACTGTACCTCCGGTCAGTAGACGACTTGACTGTATGAACAGGGTCCAGAAAACTCCTGGTTTCAGGAAACCTGCACTCCCGCACCACTTCTTGGTGGTTGAGTCTGCCCTGAAGAGGATTAATAGTACCAAGACTCATTCTTCAGCGCCTCCGGGAAGGGAGGTTTGGACCTTGGATTCTTTCAGGAGAAGATGTTTTCAAGGCTCGATGCTCGTAGCCTAAGTGGCCTCATGGCAGCTCTACATGAGCATGTTCCTAAAGGACATTATGTGGGACCTAGCTGTCCTGTCCAATTTCCTTCCACCTGAGAAACTGGAGCAGTTTCACACCCTGGTGAGCCATGGCAAGGACTGCTCAAAGTTCCTGGTTTGGACAACCTATAATGCCTTTGAGACGGCATCAAGAGTTTCATTAGGTATTGGGGCCTGGAGACTCACCTGGCCCCGGACCTCTGACTTAGAACATTTGGTTCAGAATAAATTGGCGGACGTACCGTATCGCGGTGAAAATTTGTTCAGTGAGCAGGTGGATGAGAAGACTGGCATTATAGAGAAGCAGCATATCACCAGACTCTCCAGGCACACATCTGAACTGGGTTATCGGAGGAGGTACCAAGGAGAGGGCCAAAAGAAGATCTACTACTCCTGTAGGCATTGGTTTTCCCTGGACCCCAAATCTCCCAGAAGAAACAGCAGGCTTCTCGCTAACAACAGCGCAGGGAAAAGCCCCAGAAGGCCCATCCAGCCCCACAGCCGAAGCCCAGGGCAGAGTTTTGACTGATTCCTCCAGAGCACAATCAGTCTACCAGGGCTCGCCGTAATAAACCCTTCGGAGGGTGGAAGGCTCACTCTCTTTGCCCAGAGATGGCCCCTCATAACCTTTGACTCCTGGGTGCTACGTATAATCCAGAATGGAGGGATTCCATCCCATTCTTGCCCTCAGGGACCTAAACACTTACTTGGTGAGAGAAAGGTTCAAGGTGATTTCTCTGGGCACCCTGCTCTTGTACCTTCAAAAAGAAGATTGGCTATGCTCCCTGGATTCAAAGGATGCGTATATCCATATACCGATTCATCCCACTCAGAGGAAGTATCTCAGATTCATCCTGGGAGGACAACACTTTCAATATCAAGTGCTGCCTTTCGGCCTAGCCTTGGGACTCCAAGTCTTCACAAAATGTTGCGCTGTAGTGGCAGCCTATGATTGGCTGATAAAAAACACCACTTTGGAGGGAGTTTGGGACTCCACATAGTTGACCATTCAGGTATTAGAGCTGTTAGGGTTTGTGATCAACTATCCCAAGTCCCACTTTCAGCCCACCCAACAGCTAGCATTCATAGGCGCCCTGCTTGACATGACTCAGGCGAAGACTGGCTTCAAAGGTTGACAGCCTTAGTATAGGACACTCAAGATGCTAAACATCCTAGGTCACATGGCCTTTACAGTGCATGTCACACCCTGGCACATCTTCAGATGAAGCAGACTAAATGGACTCTGCGGACTCAGTGGACCCAGGCCATGGGTCGCCTCCAGGATCGGGTGTATACCACTAATCCTCTGGTCCAGTTACTGCATTGGTGGACAGTTCCTCGAAATTTGCTCAAAGGTCTTATCTTTTTACAGGCCTCACCCCAGAAAATCCTGACAACAGATGCATCCAAATTGGGATGGGGAGCTCATCTCGATGGCTTCCACACTTAGGGTGACTGGTCTGTTCAGGAGAGTCTTCACGAGATCAACTTCCTGGAATTGAAAGCCATAGCAAATGCTCTAAAGGCCTTCAGGGATCGGCTAGCCAACCATATTGTCCTCATTCAGACCGACAATCAAGTTGTTATGTTCTATATCAACAACAGAAGGGTACCGGCTCCTATCTCCTGTGCTGGGAGACGGTCAGATTGTGGAGGTTTGCTATCGCTCATGAAATGGAGCTGAGGGACACATAATCTGCCAGGAGACCCATAATACTCTGGTGGGCAGACTGAGTAGTGTCCTTCAGCCATTCAAATGGACTTTGAACAGAGATGTGGCTGCCTGCATCTTTCGGAAATGGGGGCACTCTTTCAATATACCTTTTCACCACTCCACAAAATGCCCGGGTAGATCGGCTCTGCTCCAGAGTGGGATCCCACAGCAGACTGGTGTCAGATGCTTTCCTCCTGCACTGGGAGGGAGGGTCTGCTGTATGCTTACTCTCCAGTACTTCTCATAGCAAAGACCTTAATGAAGTTCAGGACAGATGAAGGTAAAATGATACTCATCATGCCATATCAGCCCAGACAGCCCTAGTTCCCGCTCTTGCTGCAGCTCTCTCCACTCAGGAACCTCTCTAGCTCAGCCATGCTCCAGATCTCATTTCGCAGGACAACGAGAAGATGCTATATCCCAACAATCAGTTCTTGGCCCTCACGGTGTGGATGTTGAGAGGCAAATCCTGCCAGAGCTCAGTCTGCTTGAAAACATAACTGATGTTCTCTTGGTCTCCAGGAAGGCCTCGATGAGGAGGTCTTACGCCTGTAAATGGAAGAGGTTTGCTGTCTGGTGGAAGGCCAGGCCCTGGATCCTTTCATCTGTCCTACATGGAGACTGCTCGAGTATCTTCTACACCTCTCTGACTCGAGCCTGAGGTCTAATTCCATCCAAGTTCATTTCAGCGCGATTGGGGCATATCATCACAAGGTAGAAGGGGAAGTCCATCTTGGTATAGCCTTTGATTATTCACTTCATGCAGGAACTGCTGCTCTTGAAACCTCCGTACAAGCACCCCGCCTTGGCTTGCGAGACATCAATTTGGTACCAGCTCAGCTCATGAAAGCTCCTTTTGAGCCACTCAACTCCTGTCCACTGACGTTTTTGACATGGAAGGTCTTGTTTCTGGTGACAGTCACTTTGGCCTGCTGAGTGAACGAGCTTCAGGCTCTGGTAGTTCATCCACCATATACCATATACCATATTCCACCATAATAGAGTGATTATGTTTTTTTGAAGGAGTGAATAAACAAGTGGACAAAGGTGAGTCAGTTGATATTGTGTATCTGGACTTTCAAAAAGCCTTTGACAAGGTCCTTCATCAGAGACTTTTGGCAAAACTAAAGAGTCATGGGATAGGAGGCAGTGTATTATTGTGGATCAGGAACTGGTTAAAAGATAGAAAGCAGAGGGTAGGGCTAAATGGCCAATTTTCCCAATGGAGAAAGGTGAATAGTGGTGTACCCCAGGGATCTGTGCTGGGTCCGCTGCTTTTTGACATATTCATAAATGACCTGGAAAGTGGAATAACTATGGTTACACGATGCAAGGTTCCACATTAGGAACCACCACCCAGGAAAAAGATTTAGGCGTCATTGTGGATACCATGTTAAAACCCTCGGCCCAGTGTGCAGCGGCGGCCAAGAGAGCAAATAGAATGCTAGGTATGATAAGGAAAGGAATGGAAAATAAAACAAAAGATATTATAATGCCTCTATATCGTTCCATGGTGAGACCGCACCTTGAATATTGTGTGCAATTCTGGTCGCCGTATCTTAAAAAGGATATAGCGATTTTAGAAAAGGTTCAGAGAAGAGCCACCAAAATGGTAAAGGGGATGGAAGGATACTCCTATGAAGAAAGGCTAAAAAGGTTAGGGCTCTTTAACCTGGAAAAGAGACGGCTGAGGGGAGATATGATGGAAGTCTATAAATTAATGAACGGAGTGGAACGGGTAAACGTAGATCGATTGTTTACCTTATCAGAATATAGAAAGACTAGGGGACATGCAATGAAGCTACAGGGTAAACTATTTAAGACTAATAAAAGAAAATATTTTTTCACTCCACGTGTAATCAAACTCTGGAATTTGTTACCGGAGGATGTAGTAAAGAATGTTAGTGTAGCTGGGTTTAAAAAAGGTTTGGACAAGTTCCTGGAGGAAAGGTCCATAAACCATTATTAAGAAGGGACCCAGGATATTAATGCTTGAACCAATACAAGCATTGCAGAACCTGTGTCTTTTGGGGAAACTGCTAGGTACATATGACCTAGATTGGCCACGGTTGGAAACAGAATACTGGGCTTGATGGACCTTGGTCTGACCCAGTATGGCATATCTTATGTTCTTATGTTCACATCCCAGTTTTCTTCCAAAGGTGGTTTTGGATTTCTATCTCATCCAGTCCATAGCACTACCTACATTTTTCACTAGGCTTCATGCCCACAAGGGGGAGTGTGTTGCACATACTGGACTGCAAGCGGGTCTTAGCCTTCTACTTGGAGAGTACAAAGGACCATAGGAAGTCTGTCCAATGTTTTGTTTCTTTTGACCCCAGCAAGCTGGGAGCTATCATTTCCAAACGCTCTTTTTCAATTTGGCTAGCAGACTGCATCTCCTTCTCTTATCCCTAGACAGGCCTGAGCCTTGATGGTCATGTCACAGCACGCAATGTCCGAGCTATGGCTGCGTTGGTGGCCAACTTATGCTCTGTCTCCATGGAGGAAATCTGCAGGGCTGCAACATGGGCTTCTGTCCACATGTTCACATCTCACTACTGCCTGCAAGAGGATTCCTGATGGTGACAGTAACTTTGGCCAATCTGTACTCTGGCACCTGTTTGGGGATTAGAATCCAACTCCATCCCCCCAATGCCCTTCTGTCTGTCCAAGCTACCAAAAGAAAAAGAGAAAAGGAAGTGATACAGAGTACAGAAGAGATGAGGCAAGACTTGTCGTCACTGTATGTAGTTGATTTTGCGTGTTCCGTGGTTAATGCTGCTCCTGTTGGGCTTCTCGGTGTCCTGCTCAGTTTTCAGTAGCCTGTAGCTGGGGAGTCCCATGCATGAGGACTTACTTCTTGCGTGTCCACAGAGAAAAGGTAGTTATTCACCTATAGCAGGTGTTCTTCATGGACAGCAGGAATAAGCCCTCACAACCCTCCCATCTCCCCGAGGAGTTGTATTCTGCTACATCTATGTTATCAAACTGGAGAAGATAGCGCCCCAGCAGCAGGCGGGAAGGAGGCGCGCAAGTGCAGTGGAGCCTCCCAAAATCTTCCAGTAGAAGCTGGGGAGCATTCTCATGCAGGGCTCCATCGGGGGCATCACCAACACATGAGGACTTATTCCTGCTGTCCACAGAGAACACCTGTTACAGGTGAGTAGCTACCTTTTACAGTACTGAGATGAGGCTCACAAGACTAGGGACCTGCAGTATTTTATAGCCAGTCTGTGTGATCTTGGACAAATTCGTCCCCTCTCCCTCTCCCCTGTGTCTTAGTCTACATAGCTGTAATTGAAGGGAAATAAAATAACGAGTTTCTTTCCCATAACCTTTGAAAGCTATTGGGTACCTTTATTGAGAGCCTGAGCTTCTAGCCCAGAGATACCACATGAGGAATACGAAAATGCTGAATGTTTTGGGATTCATGATTGAGTAAAAGCTACTTCTTAGCTGTAAAGTTGTTTTTAACGTGTCTTTCTGTCTCTATAGAACAGTGAAAGAACCAACAATGTCATTTTTTGACAACCAATTCATTTTTGTGGGTAAAACATAAAATCATTGAGCTCCTCTTTTTCCCTGTTTTCCTGATCTTAGTAAATAAGGTGGCGTTGATGGGTTGACCCACATCAGAAAATCCCCTCCCCCCTGCACCCACACCCATACCCATCCACACACACACACACACACTTTCTGGGCTGTAAACACAAGGGAAGACTTGGAAAACGTGATCTTCAATAGCAGGGGACATAGTCTTAAGAAAAAGATGCAGAGATCAAAAGGTGCTGCTTCTCTCAAAGCCCAGGAGTATTTGAATCCATTCTTTTAAAGTCATCTGTAAGTCATTAAGCAAAGTCACGAATATGCTGTTAGAAAAACAATGGCATCAAACCCTGTAAAAAGGGACCTGTCATAACACGGCCATGTAGTGTCTGATCTATTAGTTGTGGGCCTTACCTAGCTTCTTGACTCCTTTGGTCTCTTCGGTGCTAAATTTAGCCCAGCCATTCTGCTGCTGTTTTATTTATAGAATGAGAACGTTGGAGATTGTCTGAAATGAGCATCATCAAAGTAGTATGAAAATGCCAGGGAGGGCATTTAATGAGTGAATTTGGGAAGTGAGGAGCTAAGTGAAAGAAGTTGTTCTCGAGTACACAAAGACCTTGCTTTTTCTGGCAGGAGGCCATGCAATATTGTGCTTTTATTTTCTCTTATCTCTTTCAAACCATGCTAAAACTGAGTTTGCCTCAGGGCTAGAATTCATTTTGAATTGTGTCCCTGATTTTGAGCAGGGCTGGGTTTGGAGTTGAAGTTAATGGATCTGGCAGAGAGGAAGTGGCCTGTTGGTCAGAGAGCCAGAGAAGACGGGGTTCAAATCCCATTTCTGCAATTGACATCCTTGTCACCTTCGGCAAGCCAGGTTTTTTTCCATTCCCTCTGATTCCTATTGAGCGTCTGCTTTTATAATGGGACAGCCATGCTAGAAGTCCAAAATGGCGTAAATTTTAAGCTTATTTTATAAAGGCAAAATAGGTGTCGAGAACCAGCCCGAGTGGTAGACAAATGTCCATGTACAAATTTCCATGTACTCCAAAATTGTTGTAAATGTGTGCATATACTCTCTACATGTACTCATGAATCTTAAAAAATACATGCATACTCCACCCCTGCTCTGCCTAAACTAGGCCCCGGAACAACTACACATGGCACATGCCATCTTATATGCACTTACACACGCATTTACTACTACCATGCAGTCTTATGAAAGAACTCTTCCACGTAAAATGTTAACCCCCAAATTGTAAATCTTTGCAGAAGGGGCTTATTGTACCAACACTAATGTCCATCGTACAGTGCCGCATGTATCCAGTAAAGCTATAAAAACTAGTGTTGTGGTGTTAGTGATGTTCTACTGAGAAGATGTGGTGGCGTTTTAGTCCACTTTACTAGTTGATAAATAAAAAAACTTAAAATAAGACTATAAGGTGATGCCTTTTTATGGGATTAACGATACATTTTTTGCTAGATTTCAAAGCTTGGAACTTTCAGTCTCAGGTCAGGAAGGATAGTATGAGCAAAAGCATCTGTTGGCCTAATTTCTTTTTGCTTCTTTGGGCATTGGAGCTGGCTTCTGCTGGGCCATGATGCCTTGCGCCTTCATTCACAAGTTGCCTTGGGCTCCCCCCTCCTCCTGCTCTTATTTCATTGATGGTCTCTGTTTGAGAGGTGGGTTGGCATTTCCCTTCAGAGTGTCCAGCATAGGGACATTCTTCAGCCAGCCAGCTATGAATAAAGGCTACGTCTCATTCTTTCCCTTTCTCCCACCTGGGTGTTGTGAATGCTGCTTCCATTGCAGTCATCAGTCCGAGGCACAGAAGACCCAGGGCTGGAAATTGAGTCCCGGGTCTCCTGTACCGCAGCTTGCCATACTGCTACTTGGCACCCAGGCCAGTCCAGTGCCAAGAGCCTTTTGAGGCAGAGACAACTGATAGAAGATGCCTACATGGTCTAAAGACCTTTCTGAGGCGGGGTGGGGATAGGGTCCACAAAAACAAAAAAAAATCCAAGTCGAGGAGTAGCCTAATGGATAGAGCAATAGGGTGAGAACCAGGGAAGCCAGGGTTCAAATCTTTGAGCAAATCACTTAACGCTCCATTACATCAGATACAGAACTTAGCTTGTAAGCAGCCTGGGCACAGACAAATATTTACTGTACCTGAATGTAACGTGCTGTAAATACTACTGAAAAGCTGTGAACTAAATCCAAATCCAGTACATAGGCCCCTTATTATTATTATTTTGCTATTGCAGACATTGCCTGTGCCTTTTCCTTTCAGTCACAGCCCTGAAATGTTCTTACAGAGAGGGGGTGATGCAGTTACCTAAGAAAGCTGGCTTACCCCTTGCTCTCCCAAATAGGTATTATACAGCAATTCAACTTGTTTCCTGACACAGGAGGTTAACTGTAAAGAAACCACAGTGTGACTGACTCCCAAGAGGAGAAAGGCCGCATTTTAAGGAAAGGTTCTCCCCTGAGAAGATGATGTGTTTTGGGGATTCTCTCTGACTCCTTTTGACAAGCTTGAGTTATCTAGGTATGGACTGGGAACTGCATGAGAAACAGTTTGTCCAAACGTCCCCCAACAATGCGATATTGTACTAACAGTTCTGCTGTAATGCTGTAGGGACAGGATACTCAAAAAGCACTATCAGCATATGGAGCACTGTTCAATTTGCTTGCCCTGATGACCTTAACTTTGAACATACAGAGGTTAAGTAGCATTTCAAGGTCACATGGTAAGTGGTAGAAGAATCAGACGAGAGTTTTAATGTTTTGGTGCTTGTTTGATCTAGTGTCATCCTTCAGCGTAACTGTAAGGTAATTTTATCATATTCCTCTCTTATTCCTTTTTTGTGGAAGCATTTCATGTGCTATGATGGTATTTGCTTATGAGATCACATTGGCAAAGAGAACAAAAGCATCATTCCATTGTAAGGAATATGGGGCAAACATTATCATCTGGATGTGTCAGCTTTGAGTGCCAGCCACCTTGGTCGGGGGGGGGGGGGGTGATGGTCCCATAAGTGACCCTTCTGCCCTTTCCCAAAATCTGACTTCTAGATTCACAGATAGAAATAACAATGAGTCCAGCACTGACCTCGGCTGTTTTTGCAACTGCACACAGCACGAATAAACCCCCCAAAACTGGAAGGACACTGCTCTAAGACTAGTTTTCAGCTACAGCAATACCCTGGAGTCTGCAAGTAACAACACAGCGATTCTTGTAGGGCTGAAAAGATCCAGTAGTTCCAGCTGTCATTTCAGAGGATGATGCAGAAACGAGGTTTAGGAGTCCCTCACTAGAACGAGGAGAGTGGGGGATGGGAAACTAGTGATGTGACATTTCTCTCACATTAGTCTGGTTTTATGGCAGAATGAGAGAAACATCAGAGAGCAGTGCTTGGAGGGTTCTTCAGAATATCAACTCGCCTGTTTTTGAACAAGTCATATTTCTAAGTCATCTATGCTTATCAAAGTATATTTAGAAACATAGAAACATGATGACAGAAAAAGACCACAAGGCCCATCTAGTCTGTCCTTCCATAACAACTACAACAATTTGTAGTTCTTATTTGTGCAAAATTATGGGACAGAGTGCCACAATTATAAAAAACATGCATCCTTGGTATGGTGGCACCTAACTTAAAAAAAGATTCTCCCTTCCCTCCATGCCAGAGTCCCTTATGGTTCTTTTAATTTATATATATTCTGCATTTCTCTGTGTGCTGCCTACCTGAGATTTTGATAACAAACAGCACAGCAGCACCCCCTCTCAGCTCATAATTACAAAAACCGGCATGTCTAAGGTGAAGGACGTTTTGTGAAGGGCGATTGATCCCAACATCCTAGCTTCCTATCATGACCAGCCGAGATAGCTCATAAGAAGTAATCAACAGAACCTAATGAGGAGATCATTCCCTCTTCAATTCCTACTCCTGCTAGTAAGAGGTGGTGTTCCCCAGGCCTGCTTGGCTAATAGTTGTTGATGGATTTACTCTCTAGAAACATGTCCAAACGTTTTTGTAAATCTAGGTATACCACTGGCCTTACCTATATATCACTTACCTATATCATCACCCACCGCCCCCCCCCCCCCCACCCAGCAACAAATTTGTTCTAAATCTGCTATCAGTTGGTTTCAGGAAGCATCCCCAGACAGGAATCAAATAAGATAAAGGCAAAAATGTAAGGCTACCAGATTTTTTGCAGGCAAATCTGGGACACTTATCCAAAGGGGGAAGGAAGGGACATTCCTGTTCCACGTGCAGGACCCCAAAGGCAGGCAGAGCTCCGGAGTCTCAATGCATGGATGACAATGGTGCAAGGAAGAGGGTGTGGGATTTGTTAGGAACTGGGCAACATTCTGGGGAAAGGAGGGGCTTTTCCAAAGTGTTGGGCTCCACCTTAACTGGGATGGAACCAGGCTGCTGGTATTAACCTTTAAAAAGGAGATAGAGCAGCTTTTAAACTAGGTAGAAGGGGAAAGCCAGCAGTCGCTCAAGAGCACATGGTTCGGAACAATGTATCCTTGAAGGATACTAGCGAAAGACTGAAGTTAGGGCATATCGGCAGAGAGGATCCAGTGAAGACAAAAGTAACCCAAATGCCCTTAAGTACAGAGCAGATAGAGCTTAAAGATCCCAAATTATCCCTGCCTGCCGATAACCAGATTAATATGAATAAAATAAGCCTTTAAAATGCTTGTGTGCAAATTCTAGAAGTCTAAAAAATAAGATGGGAGAGTTAGAATATATAGCACTAAATGAGAGGTTAGATATGATTGGTATCTCAGAGACATGGTGGAATGAGGACAACCAGTGGGACATTGTGATACCTGGGTACAAACTATATTGTAATGATAGAGCAGATCAAATTGGTGGAGGGGTTGCACTCTATGTTAGAGAGGGCATTGAGTCGCAAAGGATTAAAGTCTTGCAGGAAACAAAATTCACTGTAGAATCTCTATTGATTGAAATTCCATGTAAAAAGGGAAAAGTGATGACACTGGGGGTGTACTATCAACCACCTGGCCAGAGTGAACAAATGGATGATGAAATGCTCAAAGAAATCAGGGAAACTAAGAAAAGTCACAGCACAGTAATAATAATGGGTGATTTCAATTACTTTGGCAAAAAAATGGGTCAGAATTACGGCAGGACATGCTAGGGAGGTAAAGTTTCTAGATTAAATAAATGACTGCTTCTTAGAGCAGCTGGTTCATGAACTGACAAGAGGGGAAGCCATTTTGGACCTAGTCCTTAATGGAACACCAGATCTGGTGCAAGAGATAAGGGTGTTGGGGCCACTTGGCAATAGTGATCATAGCATGATCACATTTAATTTAATAAATGGAGGAAGGACAGCAAGGAAATCCACAGTACTACCTTTTAACTTTCAAAAGGGAGACTATGATAAAATGAGGAAAATAGTTAAGAAAAAACTAAAAGAGCATTTGCAAAGGTTAAAGATTTACATCAAGCAGGGTGTTTAAAAATACTATCTTGGAAGCCCAGACCAGCTGTATTCCATGCAATAAGAAAAGTGACAGGAAATCCAAAAACCTGCCAGCATGGTTTAAAGGAGAGGTCAGAGATGCTGTTGTTGCCAAAAAAGCATCTTTCAGGAATAGAAAAAGGAGCCAAATGACAAAAACTGAAAACAACATAAGCACTGGCAAGTTAGATGCAAGGCATTGATAAGGCAGGCAAAGAGAGAATGTGAGAAGAAGCTTGCATAATAAAGATTTTTTTCAAGTACATTCGTAGCAAAAAAACTGAGCGAGTCAGTTGGACCATTAGATGATAGAGGGGTAAAAGGGGCACTAAGAGGGAGACTGAATTATTTGCTTCGGTCTTTACTGAGGAAGATGTAGGGATGTTATCCATGACTGAAATGGTATTTAAAGGTGATGCCGCAGAAGAATTGAAAGAAATATCACTACACCAGGAAGATGTATTACAACTATTTAATAAATAAACACACCACTACCAATGGAGTCAGTGTAATTGTAGATCAGGAACTGGTTAAAAGATAGAAAGCAAAAAGTAGGGCTAAATGGCCAATTTAAAGGTGGAGTACCCCAAGGATCTGTGCTGGGTCCGCTGCTTTTTAACATATTCATAAATGACCTGGAAATAGGAATAATGAGTGAGGTAATCAAATTTTGCAGATGACACAAAATTATTCAAAGTTGTTAAAACCCAAGAGGATTGTGAAAAATTGTGAGAGGACCTTGATAAATTGGAAGACTAAATTTCATCTGCCATTTGAACATCCAATGTGGACAAGTGCAAAGTTATGCACCTAGGAAAGAACAACCCAAACAATGGTTACACGATGCAAGGTTCCATATTAGGAACCAGCACCTGGGAATGCAAGGTTCCATATTAGGAACCAGCACCCGGGAAAACGATGTAGGTATCATTGTGGATAACATGTTGAAATCATCCGCCCAATGTGTAGCGGCGGCCAAGAAAGCAAATAGAATGCTAGGTATCATAAGGAAAGGAATGGAGAATAAAACAATAGATATTATAATGCCTCTATACCATTCCATGGTGAGACCGCACCTTGAATATTGTGTGCAGTTCTGGTTGCCGTATCTTAAAAAGGATATAGCGTTATTAGAAAAGGTACAGAGAAGAGCCACTAAAATGGTAAAGCAGATGGAAGGATACCCCTATGAGGCTAAAAAGGTTAGGGCTCTTCAATCTGGAAAAGAGATGGCTGAGGGGAGATATGATAGAAGTCTATAAATTAATGAATCGAGTGGAACGGGTAAACGTAGATCGATTGTTTACGCCATCAAAATATAGGAAGACTAGGGGACATTCAATGAAGCTACAGTATTAACCTATTTAAGACTAGTAAGAGAAAATATTTTTTCACTCAACACATAATCAAACTCTGGATTTCGTTACCGGAGGATTTAATGAAAACTGTTAGTGTAGCTGGGTTTAAAAAAGGTTTGGACAAGTTCCTGAAGGAAAGGTCCATAAACCATTATTAAAGGGGACCCGGGAAATCCACTGCTTGCCACAATATAAGCATGGTGGAACCTGTGTCTTTTGGGGAAACTGCTAGCTACTTGTGACCTAGATTGGCCACTATTTGAAACAGGATACTGGGCTTGATGGACCTTGTCTGACCCAGTATGGCATATCTTATGTTCTTATGTTAGTTCCAGGTTTGAGGGGCTGAAGGAGGGAAGAGGAGTAATTAACCTGCCCCCTCCTCTATCCATCCCATGACAGCAATAATATCACTTCCAAGCAGACAAATCAACAGAGAAATAGAAACAAATGATGCATTTGCCCCATATTGCACAAAATATAAAGATAATGGAGGTAAATTCTAAAAACTGACTTATTCAAATCACTAAATTGAAAATAATGTTTTTTTTACAACCCCCTCTGTCCCCATTGCTGGACTTGGAGACAGGATGCTGCCAAACTGGTGGGAGTCAGAGGCACGGCTCTAAAATCGAGGACAATCCCCAAAAATTGGAGACATCTAGTAACCTTACAAAAGGGGTTATTAATGCTTTTACTTGATAACTGACATGAATAAGATGAAACATATTTCAGGAGAAGTGATCATGAGTAAAGGATGCGGAGTGAAAACGTAGTGGGATGCTGTCTCAAACCCCAGGGGCAATTGAATATGTGTGTGCGTCTGTCGTTAGCACTGTGGCTTTGAAAATGTTTACAGTAGTTTGCCACAGGCCAAAACGCTTACATTTCACTGCTGACTCTCAAGACTTCAGCAGAAAGGTAAAATCTAGGTCGTTTGGTCTAGCTTTTTATTAACTATATTTCTACTCACTGAGCTATTTGGGCTGGTTACATTATTGTTCTCAAGCCAGTCTGATGTTACCCCCTAGCCCAGGGGTGGGCAATTCCGGTCCTGGAGGGCCGCAGACCAGTCAGGTTTTCTTGATGTCCCTAATGAATATTCATGAGATCTATTTGCATCCACTGCCTTCCATTGTATGGAAATAGGTCCATGAATATTCATTAGGGACATCATGAAAACCTGACTGGTCTGCGGCCCTCCAGGACCGGAATTGCCCACCCCTGCCCTAGCCAGTCTGATTTTTAAGATAGCCACAATGAATATGCATGAAACAGATTTGCATGCAGTGGAGGCAGTTTATGCAAATCTATCTCATGCATATTCATTGTGGAAATCCAAAAATCAGACTGGTTAGGGGGTACACCAGGACTGACTTGAAAAACACTGGGTTACATTATTCACAGCTCAGTTACTACTACTACTATTATTAATCATTTGTGTAGTGCGCTACAAGGCATATGCAGTGCTGTACAGACACATATAAACGACAGTCCCTGCTCATCAGAGCTTACAATCTGATCAAGAGACAGTACAATAGATGAGACTGAGGGTACAGTAGGGAAGGGTTATGAGACAGAAGGAGAACAAAGGATTAAGATCCAAAAGCGGCCTGAAAGAGGTGAGCCTTTAGCATGGATTTGAAAAGGGGGAAAGATGAAACCTGACGTAAAGATACAGGTAGTTTGTTCCAGGCATAAGGAGCAGAAAGGTGAAATGAAGTCTGGAATTGGTTGAAGAGAAGGGCATTGAGAGAAGCAAGCCAGAGGAAGAGCAGAATTCACAAGGAGATGTGTAGTGAGAGAGGAAAGGTAGCGAGGAGCAGCAGAATGAATGCATTTATAGGTCAAAAGGAGAAGTTTGTATTGGATATGGAAATGGAAGGAAAGGCAATGAAGTGATTTGAGAAGAGGGGTTATATGAGCTCCCCCGAACACGATCGGGGTGGAGCAGAAGGAGAGCTGCAGCTTCCGGCCGGCGGCCGATTAAAGCTAGCATCATCGGGCGCGAAGACCACCTGCCTCACACAACAAGCTCCCCCGAACGTGATCGGGGTGGAGCAGAAGGAGAACTGCAGCTTCCGGCCAGCGGCCGATTAAAGCTAGCGCCATTGGGCGCAAAGACCACCCACCTCACACAACAAGCTCCCCCGAACGCGATCGGGGTGGAGCAGAAGGAGAGCTGCAGCTTCCGGCCGGTGGCCGATTAAAGCTAGCGCCATTGGGCACGAAGACCACCCGCCTCACACAACAAGCTTCCCTGAACGTGATCGGGGTGGAGCAGAAGGAGAGCTGCAGCTTCCGGCTGGCAGCCTATTAAAGCTAGCGCCATCGAGCGCGAAAACCACCCGCCTCATACAACAAGCTTCCCCGAACGCGATCGGGGTGGAGCAGAAGGAGAGCTGCAGCTTCCGGCTGGCGGCCGATTAAAGCTAGCGCCATCGGGCACGAAGACCACCCGCCTCACACAACAAGCTTCCCCGAACGCGATCGGGGTGGAGCAGAAGGAGAGCTGCAGCTTCCGGCCGGCAGCCGATTAAAGCTAGCGCCATCGGGCGCGCCCGTGCCTGAGGGCCTCGCCACAGGGCCCTTTGGCATGGCCCTTAGGCACGGACCAAGTAGCAGCCAAAGAGCCGTGTCCCGGGCCCTCTTCCAAGCACATCATATCTCTCTGCCCCCGCGCAAATACTGCTCCCTTGCCTGGACAATCCATTGCCTGTAAGTTAATTCTGCTACCTTGCCAGGACAATCCATTGCCTGTAAGTTAATGCTGCTCCCTTGCCTGGACAAACCATTGTTTGTAGATTAATTGCATAGAACTTACTACACATTGTTTGCATCGTAAAACAACTCACGCGGCATAGCCTATTAACTCTAGTAACCCCACTAGACTACTAACCAACCACAAGTAATACAACACACAGAATAAACACACCACTACCAATGCAGAACTACACATATAGGACCCACAGAATTACACCTATATGACCCAACTCAAGTTGAGCCCAAGTTAATAAACCGCAAACCTAATCCCAGGTCAGTAAAATACAAACCACAAAATGCACTCCACTACCCACTACCTCATGGTCTACCTCACACTCCTACATATGTTCGCACCCTGCACACATAGCATCAGACTCAACGAGCAAATCCCCTTGTTCAACATACATACCACCCAACCCAGATGCACACCAGCATCACACCTATCCAAAGAACGCCAACAACCAAAGCATACAGCCCACAAACCATACAATGCCACACGTAATACACCCACACACCACACAAATAATGAACATACAAACCCAATCATAACAAACATCAGGTGTGCTCTTCTAAACGCCAGATCTATCAGGAACAAACCAAATACTATCCTTGACCTAATCCACGACAAGAAGCTAGATAGTATGCATCACCGAGACCTGGCTAGATGACTCGGACCAGGTCATATTAAACCAAGTAACCCCGACAGGATACTCGGCATTTAACTGCATCAGAGCACAAAGGAGAAGAGGAGGAGTATTAATACTTACCAGAAAAGAATACAGATTCAAAACAATCAACACCACTAACACAATTGAATCTAACACACTCACTATAGCTAGCAAGTACCTAAGCATCTCCCTCACATACAGACCACCTGGAACAACAACTGAACACCTATCCACAGTAATCGAAATGATATGTGCACATAACAAAAGACACAAACCTCTCATTGCACTAGGAGACTACAACCTAACATCCGCACCCACCAGAGAAACCTCAACGTTCTTAAAAGCCATGGAGTCATTAAAATATTGCCAGACAATTAATGCCCCAAAGCACCAGCATGGTACAACTCCGGACATGGTCTTCATTCCAATGCAATTAGTGGAACAGAACAAGACCACAAAACCAGCAATCATGCCAGTCCCCTGGTCAGACCACCATGTGATTGAATTCACCATGACCCTGAATAACCCCGCCCAACGCAAAGAAGATGAAAGAATAATTAAACGGTTCAAAACATTTAACAGAGACTCATTTATAAACGAAATCACCCCACAACTTCAACAGGAACACGACACCCTCAACCTAAATATAGAAGAATGGAACACAATAATATCCAACGCAGCATCTGCCCCAGCTATCAAAGAACCACAAACATGCAAGAGATCCAACGCCCCATGGTACTCACATGAAATCAGAGTTGCAAAACGCACACTCAGAAGACTGGAAAGAAAATGGAGACGGAACAAATCACACAACCTCCTAACCCAATACAGAGACAAACAACGGGAATATAACAATCTAATAAATGAGCGTAGATAGCAACACCATTCCAACCTAATCATGAAAGCTACTAATAGACCAAGAGAACTCTTTAGCATTGTCCAAGGATGACACGCAACAAAGCACCCACCATCTTGACCCACAAAAATATGCAGACTACATGAAGTCAAAAAACACCAACCAAACATGCTCTACTACACCACAAAGAAACGATCACACGATAAAAAAACAACATCAAACATGGGAGAGCTTCAACATACCAACAAAGCAGCAAGTAGAAGACATTATATCTGGACTAAACACTACAACTTCACCGTCAGACCCATGCCCAGTGACATGGCTCAAAGCTACAAAAAGCCAACTCTCTCATCACATTCAAAAAATCGTCAACGATTCACTCCAACAAGGATACATGCCACAACCCCTAAAGCACGTAATGATACGACCAATACTTAAAAGTAGCAATCTGAGCCGCTCCGAACCAAAATCATACCGTCCCATCTCCAGCCTGCCATTCCTTGCTAAAATCATGGAATAGGCAGTGCAAAAGCAACTTCAGGACCATATTGATATTAATGCCCCACTGGACATACATCAGCATGGATTTAAACCCCAACACGGCGTGGAAACACTTCTAACCTCCCTCTTTGACGAGCTTCTAAGAGGCATGGACAACATAAAAACCGGCTTCCTGCTAGTGTTCATGGACATCACGGCGGCCTTCGACACTGTGTCTCACACCAAGCTATTGCAACGCTTACAACAGATAGGACTATGCAAGAATACCCTGAAGTGGTTCACATCATACTTTTGGAAGGGCGAACGCAACAAGTCAAATGTGACCAAAAGAAATAACTACAATTCCCTGTCACACAGGTAATACCTCAAAGCTCAGCCCTATCATCAATGCTCTTTAAGATCTACATACAGCCCATATGCAACATCATCAAGCACCACAAACTTCACTATCACATTTATGCTGACGACATCATGGTGTACGCTCCAATCAACATACTAACAATAAACACCACAACAATAACCAAATGCCTCGAAGACATGAATGACTGGCTCAGAGCCAACAACTTAGCGGTCAACTACGATAAAACTGAAGCAATGTTCGTCACCAGGAACTCCACCTTCATACCTCCACAAACTATCAACATCCTAGACAAACACATAGTAGTCAAAGAAGAAGTTAAGTATCTGGGCATCACACTAGACAGAGCTCTAAACCTGAAATCCCACATCACCAAAACCGCAAACAAGGCCTATCAACGATTGAAAACAATCAGACAAATCAAACCAATGCTCCGCCAGGACCACTTCCGCACAATGTGCCAAGCACTCATCACACCACTGCTTGATTAAGGAAACTCACTATATCAAGGCCTACCTCAGCAGACACTCCACCCACTACAGATGGTACAAAACACCACAGCACACATCATTACAGACACACCAAGGACTGAGCACATCACTCCCATCCTACAGCAACTGCACTGGCTCCCAATGGTGACAAGAGCTAAATACAAAACAATCATGATCATCTTCAAAGTCATTCACTATCTCTCAGCAGACGTACTCCAAAACGTCATAACAAGGGATATCAGCAATAGACCAAGAAGAACCAATAACGACAACATGATGGGCACACCTGCAGGCTATTACAAAACCAAACAACCTCAAAAAGAGCACCATCACTACTGGCATCCACACCATGGAACTCCCTCCCAACGAGCTTGAGAGCATTAGATGACCTCAAAGACTTCCGCAAAGACCTCAAAACATATTTATTTATAGAAACATATGAGCATCCAGGCAACATCCCATACACAAACTGAAATACCACCTACGCCGCCAACTAAACACGCACCCATCCTATCCACACACACAAGTTTATCATACCACATTATTAAATACCCTCATGTTAATTGTTACCTTTAATTGTACTGTCTAAATGCTGCTATGTAAAAGTACTGTCTAAATGTTTACACGTACCCTAATGTTAATTGTAACCCTCCAATTGTGATGTGACGTGACCACCTTGATTGAAGGATAAGGTGGTATATAAATCTGTCTAAATAAATAAATATTGGGGCTGGCGGCATATTAGCCATGCAGCAGAGTTTGGAAAAAATTTGGTTCAGTTCTGGGAAGAGCTTTCTATTGGGTGTGGCTTTGTCTAGCTGTTGTTTTTTTTTTAATATTCAAATTTTTTACTGTTGTCAACAAATCCAGTATACATCACAACAAAGTCAGCATCCACTCTCCACCCTCTGTACAAAAGAAGGCTAGGAATACAACCTCACTATTACAGCAGCCATGAGAAAATACCCCTTGTTCAACCCCCAGACCTCATCCCATAGCCCCTACGTGTCCTCAGTTACTACATTCTATATTTCATCATTACTCGTAACAGACCATCTTTATGACCAAAGTCAACCTTCCGGCCCCCTGTTGTATAACCACACCTTCCAACTTATGCAGGATGACAGACCTATATAACAACAACATTTTTTTATATTTCCCTGCGTTCCTCACTTATGACTGTATTAAGCATGTTATTCTCTGCTATAACACACTTCTTTCTTTTAAACACAACAATAATTAACACACATCCAGATTTCCCTGCTTTCTTCACCTATAACTATATTAAACCCTATATTCTCTGCTATAACACACTACTTTCTTATAAACACAATATTTAACACATATCCTGTAGTCAAGAATAAACTCTCTCTCCCCCCTGCCCCCCACCTGTGTCTATATACCCCCCATACTCCCCCCTCTACCCCTTTCCTCCCCTCCCCCCCTCTACCCCTTTCCTCCCCCAACCCATCCCCCCCTCCCCCCGGGAGGCTTAGCTAGCCTTCAGATACTCCAAGATAGGACGCCACTGCTCAGTGAAATGCTCCTGCTTCCGACGCCTCACCGCTGTCAGCTGTTCCATCAGAACAATCCGGCGAAGCCTGCTCTTCCATTGCTCCAGGCCCGGTACATGGGCCTGCTTCCACGCCCTGGCAATTTCGCTCTGTGCTGCCTGTATGCACGCCCTTATGGGGCGCTCCTGCTTCTTACTTCTCCCCTCAGGCCAAATCCCTAACAGCCCCAACCCCATATCCAGCTCTAGCTGTTCCCCAAATACCTCCTGAATTCTCGTACTCACCAATTTCCAGTACGTTTGCACCCCAGGGCAACCCCACCAAATATGGAGGAAGGACCCCCCACTCCCACATCCTCTCCAGCACCGGTCCGACACCGCCGGAAACATCCTATACAAGCGATCCGGGGTGTAGTACCAGCGATACTGCAGCTTATAAGAAGTCTCCCGGATCGCTACTGACAATGCCTGGCGATTAATATTTATATGGATCCTCCTCCACTCCTGTTCTCCCAGTGCCTTCCCCAGATCCCTCTCCCAGTCCAACTGATGGAGAAACTTTGTGCCATCCCCCTTACCCAAGCCCCGATACAATTGGGTGATCAACCCCCTTGAGGTCTTCCATCCCTGTCAGAGAGTTACTCGCTCATCCTGGGACCCTTCCCACGAATCCCGTATCCTTTTCTGAGTCAAAAAGTGCTTGACTTGTAAGTATGGAAAGAAGTCCCCACCCCGCAACTGGTGTTTCACCCAAAGCTCATGAAAGGGGATCAGGTCACCAGCCTCCGTAAAGCTAGCGAAGGTGTCTAAGCCTACCCCCTCCCACCTCCAAAAAGTCCCCTCTCTACCCAGGGCAAATTCAGGTGTCCCCCTCACCGGGGCCATCAGTGAGAAACAGGCACCCGGAGCAAAATTAGCGTTAGCCCTGCGCCACACTGTAACCAGGTGCCACAAATACGGGTTCTCCCACCACCTCCCCTCAGGCAGCCTCCCGAAGGGCCAAGGCAAGTCCTTCAACCTGATCCCCCCTGCCCAGTGCTGCTCAATTTGCCAAAATCTCTTCAGAACCCCACTCCTGTCTCTCCACTCGAAGACCTGACGCAACTGAGCGGCCACATAATACCGACCTACATCTGGCACCCCTAATCCCCCCCTCCCTCCCTAGACTGGTACATAACCCTTCTACTCACCCTGGGCCGGTTATGTCCCCAAACAAAAGCAAAGATCTGATTCTGCAAGAGATACAGCTCCCTACACGGAATTCGAATAGGCAGAGATTGAAAGAAGTATAGTAGACGCGGCACTAGGTTCATCTTTACCACCGCCACCCTTCCCAGCCAGAACAACTCCACCCCTTTCCAGCTATTCAAATCCTTCCGCAACTGTGCAAACAGGGAGGGATAGTTGGCTCCATACATCCCAATTGGATTAGCAGTAATCTGCACTCCCAGGTACTTGATAGACCTAGTCTCCCAGCAAAATGGAAAGGAGCCTTTCAAGGCCTCAAGAAGCTGAGGCCGTAATGAAATGGACATAGCCTCGGTTTTATCCCAATTTACTTTAAATCCCGACAGGGCCCCATACTCCCTAAGCTCTTGCATCAGCACTGGTAGAGAGACCACCGGCTGGGTCAAGGTGAAAAGAACGTCGTCTGCATACATTACCATCTTGTGCTGTTCCGTCCCTACCCCAATCCCCCCAATGTCCGCAACCGATCGAATCCTAGCAGCTAAGGGCTCCATGACCAGTGCGAACAATAGCGGGGACAACGGACACCCTTGACGAGTCCCCCGCCCCAGGGGGAACAACTCCGAATAGCCTCCGTTCACACAAACCGCCGCCGCCGGCGAGGCATATAGTGCCTGGATCCATGCGCGGAACTTGGGGCCCAGACCTACATGCTCCAGCACTGCCTGGAGAAAGTCAAAACTCACCCTATCGAACGCCTTCTCCGCGTCTATGGATAGAAACATAGCCTGCTGGTCCTCTTTCCTCGCTAGCCACCCCAACTGGAGCACCCTCCTTATCCCATCTGCAGTATGTCTTCCCATAATAAACCCCGACTGATCCGGATGTATCAGTCCGGGCATGAGCTGACCCAGTCTCTTAGCTAACACCTTTGCCAATATCTTAACATCTATATTCAACAGCGATATAGGCTGATATGATCCACATATCGCCGGGTCCCTCCCTGGCTTGGGAAGAACTACTATGGCAGCTTGGTTCATGGATGCAGGCAAAGCCTCCCCCTTCAGAACCGCGTTGAAGACCCTTGTCAGAATAGGACCTAGTACCTCTGCCAGCTTCTTGTAAAACAGCCCCGAAAAGCCGTCAAGCCCCGGGGCCTTCCCTGGAACCAGGAGCCTAATGGCTGCCAGCACCTCTTCGAGCCCTATGTCCGCTTCCAAAGCATCCCCTTCCAGGTCCCCCACCCTCGCACTTCCAGCCCCCCCGTTCCTTAAATACTGCCTGATAGCCTCATCCTCCCGGGGAGGGTCCGCCGTGTACAGTTCCTTATAGTACTCCCGAAACCTCTCCCGGATATCTCTACTCTTAAACAGCATCCTGTCCTGAGTCCCTTTGATTTTTGCTATAGCCTTCCGCTGAGCTTGGGTCTTCAACTTATTACACAGGAGTCTACCAGACTTATTATCGAATTCATAATAACGTTGCCCCATTCTCTCCAGTTGTTGAGATACCTTTTCCAGCTGGAGGGCATTTAATTGCTGCCGGATCTCCTCTACTTGTCCCCATAACCAGGTCCCCCCCTTTTGCTTATGGGCCCCCTCCAATTCGTCCAGTTGCCCCTTCAGGCGACCAATCTTCTCCTCCCTATTCCTCTTCCTTTGCGCTCCAATCTGAACCAAGTGCCCCCTTACTACCGCCTTCAATCCATCCCAGAGCCCCCCCCGTGGAGACTTCCCCCGTATCATTCAGCTCCATATATTCCTGTACCACTTTCTGAATCCTCCGCTCCACCCCCTCCCCCTGTAAAAGAAAATCATCCAGTCTCCAAAATGTTCGTGTCCCCTCTTCTCTAGGCGGCCCGAACCTTGCTCCCACCGGGGCATGGTCAGACCAAGTGGCCACCCCTATGTCTACTGTGTACAACGCCTCCCTCCAGTATCCATCCCCCAATAGGTAATCTATACGGCTATAGGATTTGTGGACTGGCGAATAAAACGTAAAATCCCATCCCAAAGGGTGGGCCAATCTCCATAAGTCCTCCAAACCCAACCCCCTCACCCACCTCTGAAATTGTCTCTTCCCTCCCTCGTGCCCTAAGCTCTTCCCCTTCCTCCCATCCAATGCTATATTGCAGTCCCCCCCCACCAAGATCCTCCCCAAGTGTTCTCCCCCTAGCCAGGTGCCCATCTCCTCCCAAAACCCCCTTTGTGCCACATTTGGCCCATACACTGACAATAATGTCATTTGCTCCCCTCCCATTTCCCCCAACACCGCCACTGCTCTGCTATCTAGTTTCCGAAGCACCTTTCCTACTACCAAGGGGACATCATTTCTAATAAGGATTGCCACCACCCCGACCTTCCTCCTCCTTCCCCCCTCCTCTGCTGCATAAAACCCCTGATATCTCCCCGATCCCATCAACCTCTCATCTCTTTTCCGCAGGTGGGTTTCCTGAAGGAACGCCACCTGCCAATTCTGGCTACGCAGCTCGTTCCACAGGAGCTTTTTCTTCTGAGGCGAGTTCAGCCCTCTCACATTCATACTGCCTACTTGCAAACCAGCAGCCATATCCCCCCAAGTAGCCCTCTCCTACCCCCAACGCTCAGCTTCCAGGCCTCCCCCCTCCCCCCCCCCAGCTCACGGCGCTCCACTCCGCCGACCTCTGAGGATGTGACCCCCCCTTGGACGCTCCATCCCCCATCTCCTACCCCTCTCCCTATGGAACCCACCTCCCCATTTCCCCCCCCCCCCTTCCACTTCACCATACCCACAATATTCGCTCGCCTACCTCAAAACTAAACAGGAACCCCTCACCCCCCCCCCCACCCCCGTTCCATGTCTGGGCTTACCCCTCCCAGCTCAGCACACCAACCCTTAAACCCCTTCACCCTTATAATTACCAAGACCAAAGCAACAAAGTCCACTTTATGTTTTCACACAGTCCCAGATGCCACTGCTCCATCGGTCACCCTTTGGCTCTCTTCTGTGGACTTTCGTCTCAACCGCTGGCCCTTCACCGGGACTCTCTCCCAACCGGAGTGTGAAGCTTTGCCCCCGGGCTTCCCTGGCACCCCCGCCTCTTCAGGCAAGCGCGGAGCGCCCTCTTGCTTCAGTATCTTCCAGGCCGCTGCCTCCGTGCGTACCCTAAAGCCTCTACCATTTATGTCCATTTGGAGGGCGAAGGGGAACAGCCATCGGTACCTCCAATTTTCGGATCGCAAGTACTGTGTGACCTTTCGCATATCTCGACGCCTTTGCAGCGTTCCAGCAGACAGGTCTTGATAAAGCTCAACTTTCTGGCCTGCCCAGGTGAAGTCCCTCTGGGCCGCAGCAGCTCTCATCACTTTCTCCTTTACTGCAAAGGATGTGAGGCAGGCCACTATGTCCCACGGCTTTCCCCCTCTCGCCGGACCAAGCGCCCGATGTGCTCTCTCCACTCCGATCACTGCTCCCTCCTCTGCAGCTTCCCCACTCTGGATCAGAGTGCTGCACACTTTCTGGACCACTGCTGACGCATCTGCAAACTCCTCTGTCTCCGGCAGTCCCCGCAGGCGTAAATTATTGCGCCGGGAGCGATTCTCGAGGTCCTCCAACTTGTCTTTCAAAAAAAGCTGCTCCTCTTGGAATCGCTGCAACCGGGCCTCGACATCTATACTGCTCTCAGCCTGTTGGTCCACGCGCTCTTCCAGCGTTTCGACTCGATGGCCAAGCTCCCGCACATCTTCCTTTATACCAGCCAGCGCCTCTTTCAGATCGCCCCGCGTGGCCACGATCTCTCTTTTAAGGGCTCGCATCCAGCCCCAGATGTCCCCTCTAGTGCAGCCTTCATCCGCTCGCTTTAGTTCTTCCTCCGAATCTTCGCCCGACGCCATGTGCTCTGGCAGCTCTCCCGTTCTCCGCCCGGTGCTTTCGGCGTACGGGGACTTGAATTTAGCAAGTTTCTTCCGTACGGACATGGCCACTGGTCTTACACTCTCAAAACCTCTTCTTAATTTCGGAGATGGGGTTTTTAATAGCACTTTTCCTCCTTAATTAGTGCGTTGCGATGGGAGCTCAAGAATTAAGCTACCATCACCCGGGTGACGTCACTTCCTCCCTTGTCTAGCTGTTTTATTTGAGGTGATTGATGGCATGTATTTATTATACTTTATGCAGCTGAGTTTGTGAGTTTTGCAGATATATTGAAATAGGTTGTGATCTATTGTGATTTTATGATGTGAGTTATTTTGAGCGATTTATGGCATGGCAGCTTATAAGTAAAAGTGGATTTGGACTCGAAAGCAGTCACAAAGAGTGGTAGGGGTTGGAGAATGGATCACCTCTGAATCAGAGTGGAGAGTGATAGCAATTGCACAAATCCAGAATGGGAGTAACGTTGCACACCTTGTTCTTACTGGCTGACCTTCAAATGCATTTGATAAGGTTTGAACCAAAGTGCTTGTTCTGTCCAAGCATTCAGAGATTTTTTCATACTTGCACATTTCTTAGTTTTCGCCTGTGCTGTAAGAAGGGTGTTTTTCAGCTCTGTTAGCTGAATATACATTCTATATTGGAAGAAGCAGATATTTATTTGGTAACCTTTCTTTAATATAACTGGCAGCAGGTCTCAGGGGCAGACAAGTCGGAGCTGAACGCTTGCTTGTGCTGGAGGAACAAAACAACCTTGTCTCTCAGAAGTATAACTATGTCTTGTGCAGCCTGGATGTAGAAAATCACCCAAAACACACTTTGGTTTGTTAGGTATAAGGCAGTCCTGGCCAATGTTCCCTCTAATTTTCTGTAGGCTGTTTGCGCATAAAATATCAGCTGTGCAGCTTTTGAAGGAAGGTTAAATTTTTGTGCGCCACATAATGACACTCGGAGTTATATACTTTAAAATTTGACTACACGTCAGAACACAGTATGTACACCACATTGATTGCACTAGAAAATAGTGTGGCACGTGTGAAAACCATAAATACACAACAACTTTTAAATTTTATGATGTCTGTGTTGTTTTCTATCAGAATCAGAACCGTAATTTTTGTGCGCTCTGTTGTAAAGTATGTGCGCTCGCTCAGTGAGGTGTGTGCGCGCGCACACGCGCACAGCTTAGAGGGAACAGTGGTCCTGGCCCCCTGAAGGTTTCCAGTTTTGCAAGCCAGGTTGCACCCTTGGGTAGGGGCTAGGAACTGCAGTTTGTCCCCTTAATATCGCACAAGAAGGGGATATCCTAGGTAGCTGATTAGGCAGTATATTGGGGAAAAGGTTTTTTTCTGGGGCAGTCATGAAGTCTTCTTCAGACTCTTTTCAGACCATGAGACCAGTGTTGTTCTCTACCTGATACAGTGAAGTTAACAATTCCCACAGAATGTCCATCCCAGATTCACAAACATCATATATGTCCTTCGATGCTAAGACTAAATTTCTTTAAATGCAATCAAGCAGAACTTGCATGACTGGGTTACTGAAGATACAATTGCTTTTCTTATCTGTACCTTTAGTCCTGTTTAATGATTTTTTTTACATTAGGGCAGTCTGTGTGGCCCACCAGCATTCTTGGTATGGTCGTATGAGTTTCTGGACAAGTGTTCTCACATGCAGTATTTATTTTATTTATTTATTTTATTTATAGCTCTTTTATACCGCACTCTTTCTCATCAGCGCGGTTTACATTAAAACAGGAATACTCATTGCAAGCAACAGGCTGTGGTGAGTTTACATATAACAGGAGAGTTCAACTGGGATTATAACTTTGGGAAACTTTGTACATATTTGTAAAAAACCTATATACAAAGGATAGATTTTCTTATTAACATCTTGAGTAAATAGGGTAATTATAATTTTACTTTGAGTGTTAGGGGGTTGGTGATGCGTTTTGGAAATGTGCTTTATTTGGAAATGTGCTTTATGGAGACAGAATTTAGTATAATTTGAGGGGCCGGTCCCAGAAAGGTTACTCTTTTGGAGGCTTCTGCTGCATTTTAATTCTTGTAGCTTTTCTTTCTCTGAGGTAACACATTGTCATTATCTGGGAACGCAAATGAGGAAATGTAGTGGGGTGCTCCACATTGTGGCTGGGCTAGAAGCAGGTTAGGGGTTAATGCTTGGCAAATGCTTAAGCCTTTTTGAGATGGGAAAAATAGCCTGTTTAAAGTCTTGGCTACTACTTTTTACTGTGGGCTGGGAGACCAAACCTAGGAAAACGCAGAAAGCAGCAGCGACATCTGGAAAGAGCATGAAGTAGATCATGGGAGACCAACCACCGTGCTAAGACATTTGACATAGCTGGTTGTGTAGCCTTTGGAAACACAATATAATCTAATAGCATTTGAACACAGAAAAATCTAGCATTATCGGTGTCAAATATTTAGCTTCCTGAACAGCCCAGGGATCGTGGTGAAAATACTGCGATGGGGATTCAGTAATGTTCTACAAGTTCTACACAGTTTACCTATTGGTTCTCCAAAGTATCTGGGTGCCGCTTATTGTTTGTATTAACAAGGTGGGACTAGCACCAAAAGAGTAATTAGCTGCTAATGGACAGGAGTAATCCCAGAGGGTCCACAGTGGTCTGCCATAACCACTTGTCACACTTGCCAGGTTGGTGTCCAGTCTTCTCTGTGATAGTGGGGCAGTCCAAATTGTTTTTAATCTAGTTCTCATTCTGGACATTATGAGTTTTTGGAACTTCTGTAGCCTAGCATTTAACAGAACTACGTTTCCCACCATGCTTTGAAATAAGACTGGCATAAAGTTGCACCAGGTGCCTCAGGATGAGTTGTAAAGTGAGTTTTGGGAAAGGATCATCTACTTTTTCAGCAGAGGCTGATCCCATCCTGGTCTTATGCCCCCCTGCATATGGTGTTTTGGGAGGAGAGAAAGGAGGCAAACCAGGATTGGATTGCACTATCCTGAAACAGCAGAGCGAGTTGTAGCTCAAAGTGAGCATTATCTTGAACTTCTGTAAGGAACTGATGTCTGGTAAATGAAACGTCTTTACTTTTCTTCCTTAAGACAGGCTTTGTCTTTCCCTTTGGTATTTTTCTGCAGCTGAGTTGAGAATAAAATAAAATGAAAAGCTAGGGTTTTGCTAAAACTGAAGCAAGCCTGATTTCTGATCTTCAGACCAATATCTTCCCTTTCTTTTTGAACTGGCGTCTCTACTTTAACCTGCTGGGATGTAACTCGCCTCAAGCTGCTCCTGAAAAAGGCATGAGCTAAATCCTAAATAACCGAGCCTTCCTCTGCTCAACAGGTAGAATGTAAGAAAGCCCAGCCGAAGGAGGTCATGTTCCCACCGGGTACGAGGGGCCGGGCGAGGGGCTTGCCGTATACCATGGACGCATTCATGCTGGGCATGGGAATGCTGGGTAAGTTGCCTATCATTATACCTTAGCCGCATAGTAAAGCACTGTAGGCTCTTCACCCCCTTTCACTCGTTTATTTTGAGGGAGGGGGCAGTGGGGGACTGGCTGTCAGCTTGCTTAACATACAATGTATTTCTATAATGGTAATCCAGGTAAACGAATACCTATGAAATTAGCAGTTGAGGATACTGAGGGCACGCTGCATCTACCCCTAAAGTGGAGAATCTGTAGCAGTTGACTTTACTGTTGCTTGGTCTATATGACAGCTTCTGAAAGCAATAGGGAAGACAGGATGTTGTGGTTACAACGATTGCCCATTTACAGAGGCATAGGAAGAACAATGTTTTGCCTCCCGTCTTCCTGGTCACAGAGAGTCAGTGACAGAATCATAGAGCACAGATTCCTCAGTCCCAGACCGTAGCTCCCCCCAGCTCAGCTACCGATAGATGATGGAACAGATCCAGTGGCAACCTGTTAAAAACAAACACCATGATAATGGATTGCTGGTGGGGGCAGGGATGTTGTTGAATGAAATGGTTAGGGACATTGTGCATGGGAAAATCCATAAATGTCCTGCATAGGCCTCAGGGTCTTGCCTCTTTTTCCTCTCCTTACTCTGTTTTTACCTAATTACAGCAGCAGCATCCACTATCTCCTTCATGCCTCCCACACCACCCACAAGGTTACTTGAAGTCTTGGTCCCCAGAGTAACTCCCATTTATTACTAATAGTAATTCTTGTCTTTTTTAAGTACAGTAAGTATTCAGATACAATATGTCCCTACCCTAAAGAGCTTACAGTTTAAGTGGATGCCTTAGGCAATGGGCAAAGCAACTTGCCCAAGGTCACACAGAGTAATCTTTGTCAAAAGCAGGCACTGAACCCCAGCTTCCCTGGTTCTCAGCCCACTGCTATAACCGCTAGGCCACGTTATCTCCAGTGCTAGTTATCTTTAACAAACTCACAACAGTGTAGAACTCATAGTGCCATCCATTGTTCTAGAAAGGAAGACTATGGTGTCTGGAAACCGTACACACAGCCACACAATGGCAAGAGTGAAATAGAAAACAAGAAATACTCTTTGGAAAGGAAAATAATGCAGTTGGCAACAAGAAGAATGTTTCTCCAAGGACAAGCCGGATGAGTCAGCAACACCTGGTGATGTCATCCGACGGCACCGTACACGGAAGCTACTCTCCTTAGCTCAGAAAGGCAAAGCCTGTCTGAGCATGAGCTAGCAGGCCCATCCCACCGGCCCGCCCCTAGCCAGCTAGTTCCTCTTCTTCCACCTTGCCTACAAGATGGAAATCTCTACTCTCCTCTTCATCACAAGAAACTCTTCAGCAGACTCAAAAAATAAAAAAAAGGGGGGAAAAAAAGAAGCTCTACTGACCTGCAATGCCAAAGCCAGGCTTTAAAAAATGCAGTTGGTGCGCCTGGAAGATGAGCAACTTTGACGCCCGAAGGCGCAGGCACTCTCATCGTGCCAGAAGCAGGCACAGAGAGGACAGCAGGAGACGGAGCACGTGCAGGAAAGCACAGAAGAAGGCAGTGCAGCACAGAATCGTCAGCAGACAGATACTCAGTAGCCCTGCAGAGTTCAGCAGCCCAGTAGACCTCAGGATAACCAGGTACTCCTCGGACAGCCCTTCCCCCGCCCTGGGTTCCCCCAGAGCCCAATCCAGGAGGTAGAGAACTCTGTACCTGCCCAGAATGCAGAAGCCTATCCAGCGGATTTCTCCAGCTAGTTTCTCGCCTTCTACAAGAGTGGCCAGAAGCACACTAGGGAGTTGTTCCCGCTACATCAGCACGCGGGCACTCTACGCGGCAGAAATGCGGGTTCCTACCCCACCTCCATCTCCGCCTCAGACTTCAGTGGCCAGCAGGGGGTGAAGAAGCAGTGCTTGATAATCAAGAAACAGGGGACGCCCTCACCTCCTCAACGCAGGACCAGGCCACAAAGAAACCCCCCACACCGCCAAAGGACATCACCTACCCAAAGTTCTTGCACAGGGTTGCGTCCGCCCTGTCACTCAGCACCGGGTCGACCCCAGACCTGAGGGGCGAAGTGCAAGCAGCACTAAAGTTCCTCGAGGCACCCAAAACCCTCACCTCCACCAACTATTCCGGGATGACCTGGCCAAACTCTGGCAGAACCCAGCGTCCAACCCAGCCTGTTCACGCAAATTGGACAGTAAATAACAAGTCCAGCCAACTCCAGGATTCAAAAAGACTCCGCTACCTCACCTCTCCATCGTTGTGGAGTTGGCATTAAAAAGACACAAGTCCTCCAGGAACGCATACCCGTCGGGCCACAGCCTCAAGTTGCTCGACGACGTAGGCAAGAGGGTATTCCAGGAAGCCATGCTGAATGCTAGGATTGCCTCCCACCAGCTACAACACTCCCTATACAGGACATGCTTATCCAGGCTATCAAAACCAGCCTCACGGGAACTTTGATACCAGCAAGCGCCACCACCACCCTGGCTGACCTGGGAGAGTCTACCAAGCACCAGGTCAGGGGCGCCTTTGACTCTGCTGCCAGGAGAGCAGGAATGGTCATTTCAGCTTGATGCCTGGCATGGCTGCAAGCATCAGGATTTCGAGAGGAATTGAGCGCAACCGGAAAAGGGACTACCACACGAAATCCAACCCACCAGAAAAGAGATTAAACTCTTACCGCAAGTGGCAGGTTCCAAAGTACAAATATTAATCGTACCAATCAACATGCCGCTCCAAGCCGCTCCAAAAGGAGCGCAAACAACAGAAAGTGATCACCTCAGTGGGGGGAGGTCTAACCCGTCCTTCTGACAAAGACACCCAGCCGCTCTACCAGTGGGGGACAGGCTAATGGCCTCCTGGAATGCCATCACAATGGACAAGTGGGTTCTAAAAATTATAACGCAGGGGTACCAAATCCAATCCTCCTCTACTCCATTGCAGTGATCCAGACCCTCCAGCAACACCTCACCTCACCTAGTCTCCATCACCAAGGAGATCCTGACACTGCTGAGGTCATGGGCAATAGAGCCAGTTCCACCACACGAAATCTGCAACGGCTTCTACTCCAGGTACTTCCTGGTCCCCAAGAGGTTCGGAGGTGTCCGACCCATCCTTGACCTCAGGCGGCTCAACAAATTCATCCAGAAGGAGAGGTTCAGGATGTACTCCCTGGGATCCATCCTGCCTCTGCTTCAGGCCGGAGAATGGCTAGCTTCCTTAGATCTGCAGGATGCCTATACATACGTGCCAACCCACCCAGGACATCGCAAGTACCTGCACTTCCAAATCCTGGAGAACCATTACCAGTATAGGGTCTTGCCTTTTGGCTTATCCTCAGCCCCACGGGTGTTCACCAAGTGTGTTGCAGTGCCGGCGGCACATCTCCGCAAGCAGGGGATTGCAATATTCCCTTACCTCGACGACTGTTTGATCTCTGCCTCGTCTCCCCAACACACCAAGGCAGCAGGAGCCAAGACCACCAAACTCCTATTCTCACTGGGCTTCCTGGTGAACAGACAGAAATCACAGCTCCGACCTGTTCAGCGACTCGAATTCATCAGGGAAGACAAAGACATGACCACGGCAAGGGCCTTCCTTCCAGATACCCGGGCGCACTCCATCACGGCGCTAACCAGGACCATCTGCGCAACCCAGCAGATCCCAGCACAAACCCTGCTATGCCTTCTGGGCCACATGGCTGCAACTACTCATGTGCTCACTCTAGCAAAGCTGCACATGTGGCACCTACAATGGCACCTCTGCAGCCACTGGAACCAACACTCACAACCGCTATCCACATTGATCCCAATGGATAAAGGAGTCGAGATATCCCTCGAGTGGTGGGCCTGCCACAGGAACCTGCTCCAGGGCAGGCTCCTTCAGATACCATCACACCACCTAGTCATAATGATGGATGCTTCACCGGTAGGCTAGGGAGCACACTGCAGACAGTTCCACGCCCAGGGGGCCAGGACGGCACTAGAGCGCTCTTGTCACATCAACTTTCTGGAATTCCGTGTGATACACTACGCGCTCAGAGCCTTCCAAGACTGCATCACCTCCAGGACGGTACCAATCCAGACAGACAACCAAGTTGCCATGTTCTACATAACAAACAAGGGGGAACAGGCTCGCACTCCCTGTGCAGAGAGGCAGTCAAGATTTGGGACTTTGCTGTCCAAACAGTGCCTAATACAGGCCTCCTATCTTCCGGGGGAGCAGAACCAACTAGCCGACCGTCTCAGCCGTCAGCTCGCCCCCCACGAATGGGCACTCAACGCAAGGGAGACAACCCTCTTCTTCCTCAGATGGGGACAACCCCAGGTTGACCTATTCACGACAGAGGAGAACGCAAAGTGTCCCCATTTCTGCCTGATGTGCCCTTCGACCCGCAGTCTGGCCACAGATGCATTCGCTGTGTTGTGGGGGGAGTGGTCACTCATATATGCCTTCCCGCCCCACACCGCTCATCTCAAGAACTCTACAGCGGATCATCCAGGACAAGGCAGATGCCATACTCAACGCTCCGTACTGGCCCAGGCAGTTGTGGTTTCCACTCCTCGGCCGACTAGCCCTGGAGACCCCCATACGTCTGCGCCTGCACCCAGACCTCATCACGCAGGATGCCAGGGCGACCCTGCACCTCAACCTTCCTGCCCTTGCGTTCATGGCTTGGCGGCTGAGAGGTTGACACTGGCAGCCCTCAATCTGCCCGCAGACGTGGAAGAAATCGTGCTGGCGGCCAGACGTCCATCCACCAGAAAGTCCTATGGCCTAAAATGGAAGTGTTTTGGCATCTGGTGCCAGCCCGGCAGCTAACCCCTTTCACCTGCCTGGTGGCCCAGGTTTTACAATACCTCACTTTGCTTTTTGACAGCAGGCTGAAAACATAGTCCATAAGGGGGCCCTATCGGCGATCGCAGCATTCCACGAACATGCCAAGGGTGGCTCCATTGCCACGCTCCCGCTGATCACGCGCTTCATGAGGGGCCTAGGAAATCTACAACTTGCAACGCAGACCCTGTTACCCTCCTGGGACCTCAGCACCGTCCTTAACCAGCTGACTGGCGAGCCCTTCGAGCCCCTCACTCAGCGGACATGAAGTACACAACCTGGAAAACTGTCTTCCTGGTCGCCATCACCTCCGCCAGGAGGATCAGTGAACTGCAGGCACTAGTGGCGCACGCTCCGTATACACAGCTCTACCAAGACCGAGCCACCCTCCGGACACACCCCAAGTTCGTCCCTAAGGTAGCATCCACTTTTCATCTCAATCAGACTATAGAAATACCATCCTTCCACCCGGAGCCTCACGCCTCCGTGGAGGAAAGGAGGCTCCACACCCTAGACTGCGTCAGAGCCCTTCGCATCTACCTCAACAGGACGGAACGCGGCAGACGGGGGACACAGCTTTTTGCCTCTTATGATCCCAACAGACCAGGCTGCCCAGTCACGAAGCAAACTCTGTCCCTATGGCTCTCCAGCTGCATTGCCTTCTGCCTGGACAGGGCAGGAACACGTGAGGCACCGCGAGCAAATGCACACCAGTAATGGGCAGTGGCCGCTACAATTGCCGACCTGCGCTCGGTGCTAGTGATGGATATCTGTAAGGCAGCCACCTGGTCCTCTGTCCACACGTTCCAACGACACTACTGCCTCGACCTTCAGGCTTGGTCGGACGCTGCCTTTGGGCGAGCGGTCCTGGACTCAGCCCATAACACAGTGGCGGACCCCGCGCACACAGCTGGACAGCGGCCGCAGGGCTTGCTCAATGACTCTGCCTGACTCCCCCGGCTCTGAATGATTTGGAGCCAAAAGCGCAGAGGTTGTCTGCACATGTTTATATGCATTATGCATTTTTTGCACAATGTTGTCAACTGCACATGTTGTTGTTTGCAACACTTGTTTGCACTACTGCACTGGTTTTCACAGAGTTCGAGGTTGTTCTTGCACTATGTACCACCAGCACGGTGATCGTGACACCAGCTATTGCCCTGGTAATGCTGTTTTCTGCCACGCAGCACTATATCATGTTGTTCTACCATGCTGCAATATGTCGTGTTACAGTTTGCTCTATGCACAATAAAGCCTTTTCAAAGAAACCAAGGCTCCCTTCATTCCATTCAACCTTCAGGTGACCCTCCCCCTTCCACCTCAGCACACGCAGGTAGCTGGAGAGGCACCAGGTGTGGATGACTCATCCTGCTTGTCCTTGGAGAATGCAAAGTTACTTACCTGTAACAGGAGTTCTCTGAGGACAGCAGGATAAGTTAGCCACACATACCCATCCTCCTCCCCTGGAAGGGGCAGGATCCGCGGCTGCACGCCTGCTGCCTAGCAGCATCTCAGCTAGGAACGTACTGGCTGTCTAGGGGTGGGCCAGTGGGATGGGCCTGCTTTCTCGTGCTCAGAAAGGCTTTGCCTTTCTGAGCTAAGGAGAGTAGCTTCTGTGTACGGTGCTGTCGGATGATGTCACCAGGTGTGGCTGACCTATCCTGCTGCCCTTGGAGAGCTCCTGTTACAGGTAAGTAACTTTGCTTAGCTTATTAGGCAGAGAATTTGGGAGAAAAACCAGTGCATGGTGTGTGTAGATATCAAAGAAATAAACTGTCCAACAATTGTCAGTGTTGGAAAGAGACATCAGTGCCAACAGTGCCATATTCTGTAGTGGAGAAAGCCTACTGTGGAGCTCTGTGATCAGAAATGAATCGTGGGTCATCTCCAGCAGCTAGGCAGGAGGTAATATTGCAATATCCATCCTTGTCATAGGCATGGACAGAAGAGAATACCTTGAATTGCACTGGTTGTAGTAGAAGGTGGGGATGCACAACACAGGAACAACCAACGAGCATTGCCCTATCCTCCTCCTCTCGTTTTCGTTTATATCTTTTTGTACACCGCTTTGATGTCTGTTATAGAAGGCGGTGTATCAAACTGAATAAAACTTAAACCACAAAGGTTCCAAGGGCCATTCAACTGCGCTAGTTAGTGGTGTATGGAAAGGAGGCAGAGAAAGAGCTCTCCTGGACTCTTTGAAAAATAAAGGAGGTGAGAATTGGAAAGTCAGCATGAGAGGCTGCTCACTGTATTTGGTGACACACGAACTTGCTTTAATGCAGCAGCTCAAGTTATAAGGTTTCAGATAATGCAGGTTACAAATAGCGAAACCACATCATTGGGTCCCACAGAGGTTTAAAGGAAGCAAAAGTGAATGGGGCTTCAACTATAAAAATAAAGTTCCTGGCAAAATATTTATCCTTTCAAGTTTTTTTTATGGGGGGGGGAGTGGGGGCATTTCTGCTACCCTAGCTACTCTTGGCATTGAGAATTCAGATTAACGGGGCACAGTACGGTAGTGATTATTGTCAGCTCCCATACACAGTCATCACAGCGATACAGTTAAAGCATGAATACAGCACACATGGCTGAAGAACAGATGTTCATGAGAGCCCCATTCAGGCATCACACTGAATACAGCATAGACAACTAAACCTTGGACTCTGAGTAATGAGAATTTAAGACCAGTGGAGTGTTACTATAATAGCAGACACATAACCTGTTTGAAAAAAAATATTAAAGTACTGATTTAAAGCTGAAAAATGAAAATAAAAGAAAAGGTGATATGCCCCAAAAGTGGAAATTAACAAAGCAAATTGAAGACAGGTGAATCTTCTGAATAACCAGGTCCTAGGAGGTGCTTTAACTGAAATTAGGGATCATCTTAGTAATATCGGCGTGGGGTAACTGGTGCACGAGGCTTCGCAACAGGGAGAGAACGAGTAGAGGTAAGAACAGCACTAAGATGTACTGCCAGAATTTCTCCTCCCAACAAACGTTTAATATCTTCTTTCAAATAACACTTAAACAAATTGGAGGAAATATTTTTTTCACTCTGTGCACAGTTAAACTGTGGAGTTTGTTGCCAGAGGAAGTGGTTAAAGCAGTTAACAACATAGCTAGGTTTGAAAAAGGTTTAAACAAGTCCCTGGCAGAAATGTCCATAAACGATTATTAGCCATGGAAACGTAATTTATCCCTGGCATTTACCAGATTTTAAGGTGTATTTCCAAAGCATTTTGATGCTGAAAAGAAATACTGAGTTAAAACCAGTGCATATTTTTGGTAGCTTTTATCCTTGGATATGAGCAAGAAGGATTGTGCCTGTTCTTTGGGATCCTTCCAGGTACTTGTGACTCAGATTGGCCATGTTCTGAGACAAGCTGCTGGGTTTAGTGCACCTAGGGTGGCCCCACTGTAGCATTTTTTATGTTCAGGATACTCAAATTTGCAATCAGTGTAGAAACCTTTAAAAGGGAGTTTCTATGGATTGTTTTTCAAATGATAACATTAAAGCTTGCTCATTGGGTTGTCAGCTAAGCTTGGCATCCTGTGAAGGAAGGGGAGGCTCTTAGCTCTTCTCCAGCTCTTGAGCATGGCAGGGGTGCTGGTTGAAAAAGCACGTCTTTGGCATGCCATGGAGAACACGGCAGGCATTAATGATGTAGGTTGTGACAGCAGCTTGTTGTTGGGTGATAGGGGCAATAGGAAGACTACAAAACCTTGCAACACAGGTCGCTGTGCTGTTAACAAAGCAGTAGTAATAAGAGAATTCCATCTGTACGCGTATTCAAGGTCATTTAAAGAGCAAGGTGTTCCCAGTAGCTGTCTTAGTTACGCAGGCACAAATACAGGTAACATGTGAAAGTCAGTTGTCTATAGGTAAGTGGATTTTCATAATATGCATGAAAGTGGTCGCATAAATCAGGGAAGTTCCTGGGGTATGTTAGATGTAGGTACACAAGTTACATCTTCAGGCAGTACATGTGTCCATGACATACCTTTAATACCTATTTATTTATTAGTAGTATTTAGCTCACACATTTTCCAGTACAGATTCAAGTTGAGTTACATTCAGGTACAATAATTATTTCCCTGTCCCCAGAGGGCTTACAATCTAAGTTTGTACCTGAGGCAAGGGGAGAGTTAAGTGACATGTCTAAGCCTATAAGGAGTGTCAGTGGGATTTGAATCCTGGTCTTTCTGACTCTAAGCTGCTGCCCTAACCACTAGGCTACTCCTCCGTTCCTAGCTTTATGCTCCTGTTTTGCACAACTTAAATATACCCACCAGAATTTACCTGCATCATCCAGTTTCCACACACACACACAAGATTCTGTACTTTGTGCATGAAAATCACCTTATTCTGTGAGTTTGCGCACATGCATATCTATTTGATTTCATATTCCACTTAATATCCCTGCATTTGAGCATACTAAACACTTACATTATCTTTCATTCTCCAGGAACAAGCAGGAAGTCAGTCCTCACTTATGGGTAACGTCGGCACCGACGGAGCCCACGTGGAGCAATTCCTCAGCTTTCAAAGAAAGCCTTTGGGATTGCTGCAACGCATGCGTGGTCCTCTTCCTGCCCAAAGGTGCCATTTTGCTCAGTCTCCCTTTTCCGTGGATGCACATCCTCGTCCCTCTGAAAAAATGTTTTCGTTTTCGGCCTCTGGCCCTTTTTCTTCCGTTAGTACCGGTCCTCTCCCGTCCTCCCCTTCGCTTTTGTTCCTCTAGGTGAAGGGAATCGGCAATGCAAGGCAAAAGAGCCCGAAATCACATTCTTCGGTCCCGCCTGGCAGGGAGTCCAGAGTCCTTGACGCCATTGGGCGCAAGGCCTATCAGGGGTCCATGCTGACATGCCGCATTCAGGCTTACCAACTGTACATGGGCATGTTCCTGCGCGACCTTGCCAAAGAGCTCGGTGGTTTTTCTGCAGGTCTTGGGGTGAACACCTTAGATTCCAGACCCTCTTAAGATTGGTCGCGAACTGCTCGATGTATCTCTCCCGCGCCATGTATGACAGGTTTGAGTCCTCCGCCTGAGTGGCGGCGGCCGGCATCGGGACCCGGCGCCAGGCATGGCTCCAGTCTTCGGACTTGAAGCAGTGGATCCAGGAGAAGCTCTTGGATGTCCCCTGCCTCGGTGAACAATTGTTCGGCAAGCCCATGGAGAATAAGGCGGCTGAGATTGAAACGGAGTTCATAACGTGAACCCGCCTCTCGCCTCTTTTTTTCCCATGGAAGAAGCAGCACACAGAGAAGCCGTTCTCCCAGAGAAAGGGACTCCCCTACCGGGGATACCCACCCTAACCCCCCCCCCCACACTGACCACCGGCACGCAGGGCAAGGGGGGGGGAGTGCATGGCCATCGCAAACCTAAAGGGTCCAAGACCACCGGCACCACCCCAACCTGCTCAGGGGTTTTGACGCCGAAGTCATAGCCTCTCACCCCCCTGCAGCACTTCTGCCTGTGGGGGGACGCCTGTCCCACGTTGGATACCTGGGTCCAGGACGGTTCCCGTCTTCATCTGGACAGGCCCCCTCCTCCCTTCTCCCCAGCGGAGCCTTCTCAACTTCCCTCGCACCAGGCTTGCTTGCAACAAGAGCTGTCTAACCACCTTGGCCAGCAGGCGGTCGAAAACGTACCGCTGCACCTCCGAGGTCGAGGATTCTACTCCCGATACTTCCTCGTTTTGAAGAAGACAGGGGGGCCTATGCCCCATCCTCGATCTCAGGAACCTAAACAAATTTCTGGTGCGGGAGAAATTCAAAATGCTATTGCTTGGTGTTCTGCTGCCCTTCCTCTGGCAGGGCGATTGGCTATGCTCATTGGACCTCAGGGACGTTTACGCCCACATTCTGGTCCACCCCCAGTATAGGCAGTAACTGCGCTTCAGAGTACAGGGGGAGCACTACCAATACAGGTTGCTCCCTTTTGGGCTTACGTCTGTCCCGCGGGTCTTCACCAAGTGCCTTTCCGCAGCTGTCGCCTACCTCCAGCGGCAGGGCATACCCGTTTTCCTTACCTAGACGACTGGCTCGTCACAGGGGCATTGGCTGAGGAAGCCCACCTTGCGGCATCGCACACAATCCTCCTCGAACGCCTCAACGTCCTAGTTAATTACTTAAGGTCCCACCTCGAACCGGTGCAGACCCTAGAGTTCATTGGCGCACTCCTCGACACAGAGTGAGCGGGCGACCGCCTTCCTACCCTTGGACCGTGAGGATAGTCTCTCTGCCCTGGCGGTCAAGATCCAAGGCAGGGCTCGGATTCTGGCACGAGCCATGTTGCGCCTCCTAGGGCACATGGCCTCCACCGTCCATGTTGTTCCCCACGCCCGCATCCACATGTGGACAACTCAGTGGTGCCTCAGAGCACAATGGAGCCAAGCCTCCGGCCACCTCCGGGACCCCGTCCAGGTCTCCCGCAGCCTTTACAGCTCCGTGGATTGGTGGTAAGATCCCCGAAGCCTCCTTCAGGGCATGCCCTTCCAGGCCCCGCAGCATGAGCTCATCCTGATGACGGATGCCTCCCTACTGGGTTAGGGAGCCCACTGCGCTCCCCAGGGACAGTGGTCACCTGAAGAATCCTAGCAGCAGATCAATCTGCTCGAGCTTTGAGTGGTCCGGTGGGACCTGAGGGCCTTCAAGTATCATCTGAGGGGAAAGTTGGTGCTCGTGCAGACTGACAACAGGGTAGAAATATTCTATATAAACAGGTTCCCACCCCCTCTGTCGGGAGGCGGTCCTCCTTTGCTCCTTTGCCGTTCGCCTGGGCATGACCCTCAGAGTGGTCTCTCCCAGGCCAGGAGAATGTCCTCGCAGAACAACAGCAGAATCCTCCGCCCACACGAGTGACGCCTGGATCCGGAGGTAGCCAGCCTCTTGGTTCATTGGTGGGGACTCCGTCCATGGACTTGTTTGCCAGCCTGGTGAACACGCAGCTTCCCCGCTTTTGTGGACCGGTTCCACACCCGAGCAGGGTGGCCCCTGATGTGTTCCTCTTGAACTGGACCTCTGGGCTTCTTTATACCTTCCCCCCACTCCTCTCATTGTGAGAACCCTCCACAAGGTCCAGCGGGAGCGAGCTTCAATGATTCTCGTGGTTCCTTCATGGCCTCGGCAGCCTTGGTTCCCGTTCCTGCTCTGGCTGTCGTCCGAGCTTTCAGTCCCCCTAGTCTGCGCCCTGAGCCAGCTAACGCAGGAGGAGGGATGGGTGCTTCACCCGAACCTGGCCTCATTGTCCCTTACAGCCTGGCGGCTGAACGGGTCTCCTTAGCCCCGCTGCACCTCCTGGGGGAGGTTGAGGAGGACATGACAAGATGAGCCTAAGCCTTTAAGTGGTGGCGTTTCTTGATCTAGTGCTCCAGATCGACCCGTTCTCCTGCTCTATCGTGTGTGTTCTCCAGTACCTCCTCCACCTCTCGAAAGAGGAGCTGAAGTCCAGCTCGGTCAGGGTACATCTAAGTGCCATCTTGGCTAACCACCTCCCCATCGAGGGTAAACCCCTCTTGGAGCAGCCCCTGGTCTCGCGCTTCATGTGGGACCTCTTACTTTCCAAGCCTCCCATCTGGCCTCCACTGGCAGAGTGGGACCTGAACATCGTGCTCATGCAGCTTATGTGATCACCCTTCGAACCAATGCAATGTGCTCTCTTTGGCACCTCTCCTGGAAGGTGGCCTTCCAGGTTGCTCTGACCTCGGCTTGGCGAGTCAGCAAACTCCAAGCCCTCATGGCTGAGGCTCCCTACACCAGGTTCTATGGGAACAGGGTGGTCCTCCATATCCACCCCAAGTTCTTACCGAAGGTTGTCTCGGATTTCCATCTCAATCAGGAGATAGCTTTGCCAACCTTCTTCCCGAGACCTCATGCTGACCGGGCATCAGCAGTCTTACATACACTCGACTGCAAGAGGGCTCTCGCCTTCTACCTGCAGCACACTGAGGTTCATCGCAAGTCTGATCGGCTTTTTGTTGCCTACGATCCCAACCGCCTGGGACAGGCAGTCACCAAGCGCACCATCTCTATCTGGGTGGCAGACTGCATCACCTTCGCCCAGGCAAAGGCAGGCGCCCCATTGGATCGGCAAGTCACTGCACACGGCATCCGGGCCAAGGCAGCTTTGGTGGCTTTGCTGCACTCAGTGCCTCTGATGGACATCTGCCGGGCTGCGTCCTGGTCTTCAGCTAATACTTTCGCTTCTCACTACTGCCTGGAGAGGGAGTCTCGCAGGGACAGCGCCTTCGGCCAGGCTGTACTTTGTAATCTGTTCGGGGTATAAGCAACTCCTGCCCTCTGACCCTTCTTCTGCGGCTACCGAGAGCTCGCCGCCGAGGACCCAAGAACTCGGGGTCTTTTGGGCATCGGCTTCTGCTCACGGCCTCACGGAGGTGTTTTTGAACTATGGGTTCAGTAGCCTGTAGCTGGGGAATCCCATAAGTGAGGACTGACTTCTTGCTTGTTCCTGGAGAAAGCGTAGTTACTCACCTGTAAGAGGTGTTCTCCAGGGACAGCAGGAATCAGTCCTCACTACCCTCCCACCCCCCTTAAAGAGTTGCAGTATTTTTATCCTTACCTTGCCATCTGCTTATTAGGGCTCTAGCTATGGGACCTGACTGAGCAAGATGACACCTTTGGGTGGGAAGAGGACCATGCATGAGTGGCAGCAATCCCAAAGGTTTTCTTTAAAAGCTGGGGAATTTCTCTGCGCGGGCTCCGTCGGTGCCGACGTCACCCATAAGTGAGGACTGATTCCTACTGTCCCTGGAGAACACCTCTTACAGTTGAGTAACTATGATCTTGTGCTTGGTTTTAATCTTCAAATTCATATTACGTCACTCGTTCTTCCTTTTTTTAGGGAGGGGAGGAGAGTGCAATATTTTATCTACTGATCTAAAGAACTGAAATGTGATTAGTAAAATGCCTGTAAACTGAATTGAAGCATCTAGTTTCTTCTGATAGCAAGAATAGCCTCCTCTTATATTATAGGAAGTAAAAGCCAATTACAGCTGTGGAGCAATTTGGCTAAACCATTACCCAGAAACCTCCCATAGATGGATGGGGTGCAGAAGCAGCACTAACACAGGGGTAGATCATAGGTTTGCCCTCTCCATCCTCTCCTCTACTTCTGGGGAATCTCCCACATTTGAGCAGGTCCTCCCCTGTAGTGCAAACAACTCCTGCTTCGGGGAGACCAAAGACTTCTTTAATAGAGAGAGGGCATGGTAATAGAGGAGAGACTGAACAATTTTTTTGCTTCAGTCTTTACTGAAGAAGATGTAGGAAACTTACCCATGCTAGAAATGTATTAAAAGGTGATGTATCAGAAGAATTTATACAAAATAAATCAGGAAGATGCAATACAGTTAATTAAACTAAAGAGCAGCAAATCTCCTGGACTGGATGGCATACATCCTCAGAGTGCTGAAAGAACTGAAATATGAGATTGTAGAACTACTATTAGCAATCTGTGATCTATCATTAAAATCATCTGTAGTACCCAAAGATTGGAGCGTGGCCAGTGTAATGCCAATTTTTAAAAAGTGTTCCAGGAGTGATCTGGGAAACTACAGATCAGTGAGCCTGACATAAGTACCAAAACCAAAAAAGGAGTGACCAACAGAAAAAAAGGAGCAACCTCAAAACCCCAAAGGAATTATTTTTGTCGGAAGGTCGGCCATGAGGTTAAAAGCCACAAGGTTAAAAGCCTCTTGAAGCCATAACTTCCATTTTAATCCATTAAACATAGTCCCATGAAAGCCCACACAAGAGCTTAAGTAAGGTGGTAAAAAAACCATGAAGTGGTGCCACCTCTAAAACACTTATAAAAGTGAAAACATTCAAAAACCACTTTTAACTTATCTGAACCGCCATGATCATGAACTGCAGTCCATTTTGAAACAGCTCGCAGCAGCAGTCCCAATCCTCAAAATTCGAAGTGTGAATGGCAACTTCCAAACAACTGAGGAATTTGCAAAAAAGCAGTTTTCCAAAAGAAATGAGGAATTTGCAAAAAAGCAGTTTTCCAAAAGAAGACACAGCACTGCGTTTCGGGCAAGTCAAAATTCAATGCCCTGTCTCAACGCTCAATCGAACTGCCAAAATCGAAAGCAACCAGCACCTCCACTGCTCCGAAACGCCGGCGCATGCTCATTACAGATCTAAGTCCTGCAGGAAGGTTCAATCATTAAATAACAAGCCAAACCAATGAGCAGAAAGCTGGTAACCAAGGTTAGCTTGTACAAAATGAAAAATGAAAAGGAAAAATAAAGAATGAAACACACCACAATGTCTGCTGCTGCGAGCTGTTTCAAAATGGACTGCAGTTCATGATCATGGCGGTTCAGATAAGTTAAAAGTGGTTTTTGAATGTTTTCACTTTTATAAGCGTTTTAGAAGTGGCACCACTTCATGGTTTTTTTACCACCTTACTTAAGCTCTTGTGTGGGCTTTCATGGGACTATGTTTAATGGATTAAAATGGAAGTTATGGCTTCGAGAGGCTTTTAACCTTGTGGCTTTTAACCTCATGGCCGACCTTCCGACAAAAATAATTCCTTTGGGGTTTTGAGGTTGCTCATTTTTTTCTGTTGGTCACTCCTTTTTTGGTTTAGGTTTTAGGTGAGGAGTGGTAGTTGTTTGAGTTTTTGACATAAGTACCAGGCAAACTGGCAGAAACTATTATAAAAAACAAAATTACTTTACATTTAGATAGTCATGATTAATGGCAGAAAGCCAACATGGATTTAGCCAAGGAAAGTCTTGTCTCATCAATCTCTTATATTTTTTTGAAGGTGTGAATAAACAGGTAGATAAAGGTGACCCAGTTGATATATTTTATCTTGATTTTTCAAAAAGCCTTTGACAAGGTCCCTCATGAGAGACTCTTGGAAAAATTAAAAAGTCATGTGATAGGAGGCAATGTACAGTACTATTGTGGATTAGGAACTAGTTGAAAGATAGAAAACAAAAAGTAGGGCTAAATGGCCAATTTTCTCAATGGAGAAAGGTGAATCATGAAGTACCCTAGGGATCTGTGCTGGGCTTACTGCTTGTTAACATAGTTATAAATGACCTGGAAATGGGAATAACAAGTGAGGTGATCAAATTTGCAGATGATACCAAATTATTCAAAGTTGTTAAAACACAAGAGGATTGTAAAAAATTGCAAAAGGACCTTGATAAATTGGGAAACTGGGCATCTAAATGGCAGATGACATTTAATAAGGACAAGTGCAAAGTTATGCACTTTACAGGCCGATGCAGAAAGCCAGCTCTGAAGTTGTGTGCTATTAACTATGTATGCCTCTATGCAGCGCACTGATAGCGTGTGACTTCAGCACCGCCATGCAGAAAGGAGCGCATATATGTACAAATTAGCCATTCGTTAAAGTGTGGCACAAATGTCAGTGTTAAACTGGGAGAGCAAGCCAAATACGTGCACAGAAGTCTGCACAAGTTTGGCATGCTCTCCCAGACAAACAGGGTCACTGCATGGCTAATTTGCATATGCGCCCCGACAGTATTTTGATGGCATTGGGAGCTTTTCCCGATGCCTAGATCATCTGGGATGCACCGCATGGGGCTAGGCGCTGCCATTTTTCAAGATGGCGGTGCAGGGGTGGGAGTGCATGGGCAACGCTCCTGTTCCATTGTAAAAGTACTGGGTGGGGGCCGCTGGACCACCAGGGTTATTTTTAATTGGGTGGGGGATCATGGTTGCTGTGCCACCAGGGTTTTGGTTTCTTTCAGTTGTTGTCAGGGGCACCGGCCCCCTGACAATATTTTGATGGTATAGGGGAATTTCCCTGATGCCTGGATCATCTGAGGGGAAGTTTGACACTTCATCTTAGATGATTCAGGCATTGGGGAAAACCCCTGATGCCATAAAATACTGTTGGGGGAATGTGCAGGATGTTGAAGCCACCTCAGACCCAGGTGCCCAGGTGTAGAGGTACTGACGCCTCGGCTGGTTATATAATCTTCTCCATGTTACTCTGCATTGGGCGCAGACAATATTAGTATGCAATTTTAATACGCGCACCAAAGAAAAACCTCAAAACATTAAGCAGGATATCACCGATTACCACATTTTTTTTTGTTGGATGAGCCGTCAGGAGAGAAACCCTTAACAAGCTTCTCTCCGATGTCAAAATTAGTACATGTTATCAGTTTCTTGAAATAAAGCTATTAAAAGGATGTTCATGTCCTGCTAGAGTGGGGCTTCCGTCTCCTGATGGCTCATCCATCCAAAAAAATGTGGTAATCGGTGATATCCTGCTCAATGTTTGAGGTTTTTCTTTGGGTTACGTTAATATCGGTGATTAGCCTCTTGATGTTTTGAATTTTTCTGATTTTCTATCGTACCTGTCATTTACAATGGCTGCTGACACTTAAGACAGATACCACTTGCTGGATCATCCAATAGAGATGATATCGACCACAGCTTTCCTTCCATGACTGAACTGAAGAGCATTCAAAAGCAATTGATTCGTGCCTAGTTACATAGCTCCTCTATGACCCGACATCTGAAGTCCTGTATAATCCCAAGGGGTTTACGTATGCTGAGGACTCCTAAAATGTTTTGAATAATCACGATTTTTTATCAAAGTGGAATGGCATTTTTAAATAAGTGCAGCTTTGATCTAGTGGCTTTGATAGTGGAATGGACCATCATTGAGGAAGATTTATTGAACAAACAGATTCAGAAAGCAAAGAAGAAATTAAAGGAAACGTTGGCATCTGAGTTATATCAGTTACAGCTGGATGACATGGAAAATAAACTTCTTATTTTCAGGTAACATCTGAAGAATTTTAGGATTAGAAATTTAACAGAGACAAAACCGATTATGACAACAACCAGATTGGTGGCTGTATGATAAGGATAGACAGCCTTTGAAGCATGTCATGTTCGACAAGTCTACTGAAGACACTAACAGTAGTGATGAGTCCTGTGACAGGGGATGTCATTGAAGACCTTATCCTTATCATGAGAGGGAACAGGATTTTCACAAGGGCCGTTACTTAGGCCGTCATCCCCAGCGCACTTATCAATTCAATCAGTGGAGCGGTCCTACGACTAGATTAAAGAGCAAGCAACAGCAGTCATTGACCTCTCAGGACAGGCTTTGACATGAGAACAGGAGAATATATTGCATTTGGGTCTTTCTTTCATCCGCACTGCCAAGTATGGTTCTTTCAAAATGCGCATTGCATTATTCTAACTTTTTAGGAAACTTCAGATTACTAGGTTCTTTGCTGACAACCCAGTTTTGCCTGATGGCTCAATAATGGATACTCCCAGGTGATATGGATCCATCTATACTCACTTTACAAAATTTGGTTCTGTCAGATTTGGCTACTTTGGAGTTGTCATTTAATACCAACTTTTCTAATATTACTACGGTTGAAAGGGAAGCTTTATTACAATTATCCTCCTCAGACCATTTGGTCATCCGAGGCGAGACAAGGTTGGAGCAGTTGTTGTCCAATCTTTTGAAACCTATTACACAGCTCTAATGACTCAACTTCAAGACACTCAGTATTATCAAACACTTTTGGAAAATCCCATTTTTCATCTACAAAGTCAGATTAGTGAATTAACAACAATCGCATTTCAAGCAGGTTGGATCACGGAAAAGAAAAGATGTTTTTTGTGTGTTTCACAACCTAAAATACCAACTATTTACATGGTCTCAAAGGTGCATAAATCTCTTGTCAACCCCCCTGACAGGCCTATAGTTTTATGCAGGGGATCGATTCTTGAACCTTTATCAAAATTTTGTGATTATTTCTTGAAACGGGAGGCTGTTAAAGTACGATCATATATACGAGATTCCTCTCAATTTTTGTGTCATCTTGCACAATTGACTGATTTACCAGGGGATGTGCTGTTTATAACATTGGATGTTAACACGCTCTACACCACCAAGAAGTTTTACAATTACTTGAAACTTCTTTTACTTATGCCCCTTCTAGGATCCCTACTGTAGATCCTTTTTGATCGACTTGATTCGCTTGATTTTGACTAATAATTATTTTGTATTTGGCGTTTTCTTTATCTCCAAATCTTTGGTATCGCAATGGGGGGCAACTGTGGTTTCTTCCATAGCCACTTTATATATGGCGCATATGAAGGAGACTGTCATTTATCCTTCTGTTTGGTTTGCAAATATACCTTTTTGGCAACAGTTTTTTGATGACATTTTCTTTTTGTGGACCGCGTCAATAGATGACTTAGGTGATTAAATTCCATCAAATTCAGTTTTCAGTTTACAGCTCATTTTGATTTTCAGTTTATTAATTTTTTTGGATATAGACATTTATAAAACATCAGAAGGCTTACACATTATATTATTTAGAAAACCAGTGCAACGGAAAATTTGTTGCAATACCATATCCTTCATCCTAGTCCTCTCCGTAGAGGTCTTATAAGACTGGCCTCTGTTCCACTTTGGGAGAATTTCGGGCACAAGCGAAGGAATTAAAAAAAACATCTGGCTACCCCTTGAACATGATAAAAACAGTTTACAAAAGAGCTCACTTCACTCATCGTGAGTGGTTAATCGCTGAGGAATAATCTACTTCAACACCTGACGGAGAGGCAATTGTGGAAATACTTCCATTCATGCAAAATACATCTTAAGTCATATGCCTTTTGTAAAACATTCCATGAAAATCACTCCAATGTAACACTATATATCAGGATATATAGGAGGGTGATACCATTAACCGTTATACTAGATATTTCAGTGAAACCAATGAACCGTCTCAGACCATTTGGCAGCCGTAATGCTGGGAAAGAAGAATTCACATTCACCAGCGGCGCCTATAGCATCAATGACTTGGTTCGTGGTATTTTTCTTTAGTTATTGACACCCTCTCTCTAGTGTTTGAAAATTATGCTTTTAAACACATGCAAACAGTCTCTTGTGAAAACATGTACTTAACTTCGCAATTTTTGTACTTCAGTAAAACCTTGAACTTGATAGTTTTCAGAAACCTTTAACTTGATAATTTCCAGTTCTTCTTTAAAGCCTCTCCTTTGATTGTAAACCATGTGTCTTATTCACCCAACGCCTCACACATAACGTTACTTCCGCGTTTCTCTCTGTGTTTCGAGGTTCTTCAGGGGATAAATCACTGTCGGTAGGCTCTTAACCAGATTTGCGCGGCGTTATTTGGAAGAGCTGGTCTATGAGATAAGAGTTTTCCGCGACAAGTATACAGAATTATCACCATCCAAACTATGCGCAGCTCCGGTCAAATCTGGTTAAGAGCCTACCAACAGTGATTTATCCCCTGAAGAACCTCGAAACACAGAGAGAAACGCGGAAGTAACGTTATGTGTGAGGCGTTGGGTGAATAAGACACATGGTTTACAATCAAAGGAGAGGCTTTAAAGAAGAACTGGAAATTATCAAGTTAAAGGTTTCTGAAAACTATCAAGTTCAAGGTTTTACTGAAGTACAAAAATTGCGAAGTTAAGTACATGTTTTCACAAGAGACTGTTTGTATGTGTTTAAAAGCATAATTTTCAAACACTAGAGAGAGGGTGTCAATAACTAAAGAAAAATACCACGAACCAAGTCATTGATGCTATAGGCGCCGCTGGTGAATGTGAATTCTTCTTTCCCAGCATTACGGCTGCCAACTGGTCTGAGACGGTTCATTGGTTTCACTGAAATATCTAGTATAACGGTTAATGGTATCACCCTCCTATATATCCTGCTATATAGTGTTACATTGGAGTGATTTTCATGGAATAAGCATAGTATATTGCTCCACAAGAAAGACCCTATATTTCTTTGTTTTGTAAAACATTGACTGATTTTGTGGCTACACTCTTGTTTCAATAGACTTTTGACTGTAGCGCACACTAGAGGGTCCAATATTAAGGACAAGTTGGTGCGATCTGCTGTGAAATCTGATCATTCTTTGGATTACCAGGCGGATCCTGCCCACTTCTCTTGCGCAATTGTAAATTTTGTCAGAGTACATTAGAAGGAATTACATGGGAGGATCCTTTCTCTGGAAGAACATTTTGCACTTGTTGGCATACTACCTGCTTGTCCAGTTTTGTTGTTTGCCTGTTGCGTTGTCCTTGCGACCTTCTTTATATAGGTTGCACTACACATTCTGTAAAATTGCGATTGGGTGAATATGCATCATGGATAAATTCTGCCACAAAAATGGCCCCTATAGTGGAAGTGGAGCATTGCCTTCAAAGGGAACATCAGTGTGGGGATTTTAGATGGAGAGTCATCGATCATATTCCCATGGATCCCTGCAGGGGAGGGGAGATCGGACTTCCAAGTTACAATAGGCGGAATAACATTGGATCTTCATGTTGAACACTGTGACCCCGCTTAGCTTGAATTTACATAGAAGCATAGAAACATGAAGGCAGAAAAAGACCACATGACCTATCTAGTCTGCCCTTCCATATCAACTACTACAATAGTCCCCTTTTTCCTTTAAAGATCCTCTGTGTTTGTCCCATACTTTTTTGAATTCAGATACTGTCCTTGTCTCTACCACTTCCTCTGGGAGACTATTCCATGCATTTAACACTCTTTCAGTAAAGAAATATTTCCACATATTACTCCTGAGTCTATCCCCTTTCACCCTCAGTCTATGTCCCCTCGTAGCAGAGCTTGCTTTCAATTGAAAGAGGTTCTCCTCCTGCACATTTATGTCATGGAGGTATTAAAATGTCTTTATTGTATCTCCTCTATCCCACCTTTCCTCTAAAGCATACATATGCTTTATAATGAAGACCATTAACCGTTTCAGTTGCTACCCTCTGCACCGACTCCAACCTGTTTATATCCTTTTGAAGGTGTGGTCTCCAGAATTGCATGCAATACTCCAAATGAGGTCGCACAAAAGACTTATACAGAGGCACTATCACCTTTTTTTTTCTGCTGGCCATTCCTCTCTCTATGTACCTAATCATCCTTCTAGCTTTTGCAGTCGCCTTTTCAACCTGTTTAGCTACTTTAAAATAGTCAGAAACAATCATGCGCAGGTCTTGCTCTTCTTTTGTGGAGAGAAGTACTTCACCCCCTAGACTGTGCCGCTCCTTTAGATTTTTGCAGCCCAAATGCATAACCCTGCATTTTATAGCATTAAATCTCAGCTGCCAAATTCACCTTGCTATCTCTTGAGAAACAAGCAACTCATCAGGTTTTAATCACACATGCCCAGAACACTTCAAAATTTCTAACAAGGATAGCCTTTGATGCCAACAGCAAGGCAGCTGCAGCCTGCATTGGAGCTAGACGAACAGCCAGGCTTCAGGCATCTGACCTGGAACAATGGGTCCAAGTTAAGTTAGTTAATATTCCATGCAATGAAGAGAACCTTTTTGGCTAGAGGTGGAGGGAAAAGGCAGATGAAATAGAGACAGATGACCACACCATGAAGAGACTTTCTAGAAAGACAGATCCTTCTAAAAAGACTGCCACCAAAAAACCCTTCTTCCCAAAGAAGAAACTTTACTATCCATCCTATCATTCCTATTCCTCTTATTCTGCTCCACAACAACAGAGGCAGCAGGGCCAAAAACAACCCAGGAAACCCAAGGTTACTAAACCACAGCCTGCTCCTCCTGCTCAACCATCTCAGAGTTTTTAACTCCTTTCTTGGGAGCATGGCCAATCCTCCCAGGATCCCAGTACATTTCACACACTGATGGAGGAACATCACCTCAGAACCCTGGACCTTGCATCTAGTAAGCCAGGGTCTGCAGTTGAAATTCAGAGATCTTCCACTCACTCATTTTCTTGGCCATCCCTCCTTAGATCTCCATCAAACCACCTTGTTAGAACAGGAGATCCGCTCTCTACTACTTCAGCGGGCAATAGAGGAAGTACCTCTCAACAAGGTCTAGGGTTCTACTCCTGATACTTTCTTATCCCAAAGAAGACGGGAGGCCACAGGCCTATACTAAATCTCTGAAATCTCAACAAATTCCTGGTCAAGGAAAAATTCAAAATGATTTCTCTGGGTACTCTTCTTCCTTACCTTCAACCAAATGATTGGCTTTGCTCCTTAGACCTAAAGGATGCTTATATACACATTCTCATCCATCCAAATTACAGAAAGTTCCTCAGATTTGTTTTCCGGAACAATCTTTACCAATATCATCATACTTTGGAAAATTGGCCTATTTCCACATATCCCTTGGTGGCTAGGTTCATGAGAGGTCGTCTCCTGACCAAACCGCCTCTCCACCCACCATCCACAGCATGGGATTTAAATGTTGTTCTTGCACAGCTCATGCTCAGTCCTTTTGAACCTATGGTGTCAGCTTCTTTAAAATTCTTAACATGGAAAGTTCTTTTTCTCATTGCAGTAACCTCTGCCCATAGGGTAAGTGAAATGCAGGCTTTGGTGGACTATGCTTCATATACTACATTCCATCATGACAAGTTGGTCCTTCGGACACATCCTAAATTCTTACCGAAGGTCATCACCTCTTTCCATCTGAACCAATCCATCTCACTTCCAACGTTCTTTCCAAGGCCTCATAGCTCCCCTTTTGAGGCTAGAATACATACGCTGGATTGTAAAAGAGCATTATCCTTCTACCTAGACCATACTAAGGCTCACCAGCAATCCTCTCAGCTATTTGTCTCCTTTGACCAAAGTCATCTGGGGCTACCAGTTTCCAAAAGAACAATTTCTAACTGGCTAGCAGACTCCATATCTTTTACTTACACACAAGCTGGTCTATCTCTTCAGCATCATGTCACTGGCCATAATGTCCGGGCCATAGCCACCACTATAGCTAACCTCCATTCCGTCCCTATTTCGGAAATCTGCCAAGCAGCTACTTGGTCTTCACTTCATACCTTTGCAGTACACTATTGCCTGGACAAGGACTCTAGAAGTGATGCTCAATTTGGTAATCTTTTTCAAATTTAGACAACTTGCCCTCCGCCCACTGGACTACCTTGCGAAGAGTGCTCCGAACCATCTGAGTCTGTTCGATCCTTGCTGCAACCTCTGGTTGCGCCAGGACTCTTCTCTCGCTCGGCAGTTTGTGGTTAGTGAGTTCATATGTGAAGACTGACTTCCTGCTTCTTCCTGGAGATAGGTAACAGGTGATCTCTCGGAACAGCAGGAATCAGTCTTCATAACCCCCCCCCCCCATGCCCCACAACCCCCTCATCCCCCCTTCAAGTTGTCCCATGTTTTTCCTTTTAATCTCAATTTGTCTCCACTATACACGTGACTGAGGAGACCAGGAGCGAAGGCGGGAAGGCAGCCACCTGTGCATGGAGGTACGCTCCCAAAGGTTTTCCTATTGGATGCTGGGGAGTGTTCACACGCCGGGCTCTGTCATTGCCAGTGTCACCCATATGTGAAGATTGATTCCTGCTGTTCCCGGAGATCACCTGTTACAGGTGAGTAGCTACGCTTTACTGAAATCTACTGTAAATACACCACATCAAGGGCTCTCCCTCTGTTCAACTTCCTGGTCACCCAGTCAAAGAAATCAATCAGATTTGTCTGACAAGACCTGCCTCCGGTGAATCCATGCTGCCTCTGATCCAGTAATCCATTGGATTCCAGAAACCTCACTATTTTCTCTTTCAGCAGCATATCCAATAATTTATTCATCGCAGAGGTTAGACTAACTGGCCTGTAGTTTTCAACATCCTTACTTCCGCTTTTGTGCCTTTCTCCAGTCCTCTGGCACCACTCCTGACTCCAATGAGGCTTTAAAAAGGCCATTCAGTGGAGCTGCTAGAATATCCCCAAGTTCCTTCATTATTCTCAGATGTCTCCCATCCGGTCCCATCGCTTTGTATTCTGAAAATCATTTGAGATCCCCATCACTTCTGTTCCTATTTGTGGGTGTTTTCTGAAGTCACGCTCCCGGCCCTTCATCTGTGAACACAGAAGAGAAACATTTGTTAGCAATTCCTCTTTAGCCTCATCAGCTTCTACATATTCCTATCCTTCACTGTTGAATCTGACAATGGCACTTTTTCCCTTCCTCTTCTCACTAACACCTGAAAAATGTCTTATCTCCGCATTTTATTGCATTGGCTATGTCTTCCTCCTCTTGTACCTTTGCTTTCCTGACTACTTTGCTAGCTTCTCTAAGTTTTTCCAAATATAGATGCTTGTCTTCCTCTCTCTGTGACCTCTTGTATTTTATGAAGGTCACCCTCTTTTTTTCTTCACCTTTTCAACTACTTTTGAGAACCATAGTGGCTTCCTTTTCCTTTTACATTTATTTACCTTTCTAACAAAAAGGTTGGTTGCCCTTAAAATATCCCCTTTCAGTTTTTGTCCTCTGTTTTTCTACACCCCCCAGCTGTTCCCATCCTGCTAACAACTCCTTGAGGTATTAGCCCATCTTGGCAAAGTTAGTTTTCCTAATGTCTAAGGACCCTCACTTTTGAATGGATTTTATCAGCCGTTGTCCTAATACAAAATTTAGAGCATGATTGGTCGAGCCTGCTTTAGACATGCCAATCAGATCATGGAGTCTCTGTTCCATGGTTTCCCCCTTTTTCTGATTGGCAGGTTCAAGGAAGCTGCATCTATGTCACTCAGCTCTATAAAGTGGAAGTAGGGGATTTAGAACGTTACCTCACTAGCAGTTTTTGGAGGTTGGTGTCTTTTTGCACCTGAAGCAGAGCTGTGAACCAGCTCAAAACATGCACGTTGTGTTATGAATGCTTAATATACTTCTCTCCGACACCAGAATCGGATACGTTTTATCAGTTTCTTGAAATAAAGTGATTAAAAGCTGTTCATGTCCTGCAAGAGTAGGGCTTCCCTCTCCTGACAGGCTCATGCGACAAAAGAAATGTGGCAATCGGTAATATTTTACTCAGTGTTTTGAAGTTTTTCTTTAGGTTTCTTTAATATCAGTGATTAGCCTCTTAAGGTTTTGAATTTTTGTGATTTTAATACGTGCAGCTCATTTGCCTATAATTTAAATACACTTGGCATCACTGTGTGTGCTTGCTTTTCCTTTGCTGTTTATGTGCGCATCAGTCTCTTTTTTGCATTTGGTTTGTCGGAACATATAAGTTGCATTATCTTCACACAAAGGGCGTGTTGGTCTTTCTGCATCGGCCCATTAGGGAAGAACAACCCAAACCACAGTTACACAATGCATGGTTCAACATTAGGGACCACTATCCAGGAAAAGGATTTAGGCGTCTTCGTGGATAACACTTGGAAATCCTCTGCCCAGTGTGCTGCGGCAGGTAAGAAAGCATAGTTACCGGGAACAGCAGGAATTTAGTCTTCGCATATGGGTGACGTCAATACCGATGGAGCCCATGCAGGAACGCTCCCCAGTGTCCAATAGGAAAGTCTTTGGGAGCATCCCACTGTGCCTGCGTGCTGCCTTCCCAACTCTGCTTCCTCAGTTGAGTTTGTAGCTGTGAGAAAAGGAGAGTAAAGAAAACCTACAACCCCTAGGGGAGGAGGGTGGGCTGTGAAGACTAAATTCCTGCTGTTCCTGGAGATCACCTGTTAGAGGCGAGGAGCTATGCTGCTTCAAGAATGTAGTCTTTACATATGGGACTCCCTAGCTCGAAGATGCCAGAGAAAATGACCTCAGAACCGGTGGAGGTTTGCCTCAGGGAAGGCTTCAAGAGGTCATGAGTCCTCTAGGGATGACTGGTATCGCTACGTTCCGGGACGGAGGGTAGGAGTTGCCCTTAAGTCTGAAAGAGGTGCTGGAGAACAGCCTGAGCAAACATGGCATCCCGGTGGGAGTCCTGTCCAGACAGTAATGAACAGCAAAGGTATGGAATGAAGACCAAGTTGCTGCCTTGCAGATTTCATCAGTGGCTACAGAGCATAGATTTGCCATCAAGGTGGCCATGGCCTGGACATTATGAGCAGTGACATGACCTTCAAGGGATAATCCTGCTTGATCATAAGCAAATGAGATGCAATCTGCTATCCATTTAGATAGGGTAACTCTAGGTGACTAGGGTCAAAGGAAATGAATAACTGCAAAGCTCTATAGTGCTCTCAAGTACTTTGAAGATAAAAAGCTAGGGCACATTTGCAGTCCAGAGTATGCAGGGTTGTCTCTGCTCTAGATGAATGTGGACTAGGGAAAAACACAGGAAGGTAAACTGACTGATTCAAATGAAAAGGAAACACCACTTTTGGCATGAAATGTGAGTGAGTCCTAAGGACGACCTTGTCATGATGGAACTGGGTGTAAGGTGGGTCTATCACCAAGGGCTGAAGCTCACTAATGCGTCTAACTGAAGTGAGGGCAATGAGGAAAATGATCTTCCATGAAAGAAACTTTAGTGAGGTCATAGCCAAGGGTTCAAAGGGCAGCTTGAGAAGCTGCGCTAGAATGACTTTGAGATCCCATGCCACTGGAGATGGCTTAATAGGTGGCTTGATAAGCAAGAGTCCTCTCATAAAGCACACAACTAGCGGCTGTGAGGAGATGGGCTGTTCATCCAATAGATGATGAGAGGCCGCAGTAGCACTAAGGTGAACTCTGACTGAGTTGGTCTTGAGACCTGTAGAAGACAGGCGGAGGAGATACTGGAGGAGTGTCTCCACTGGAGCCGAGAAGGGATTGAGATCCTTCTGGGAAAACCAGGTAGAGAATCTATGCCACTTAAAAGCATACAGACATGTGTGGATGGCTTCCTGGAAGCTAAGAGAATGTCCTTTATCTCTTGAGTAAGGTTAAGATATTGTAATGCTATGCTTTCAGCAGTCAAGCTGTAAGATGGAGAGACTGCGGGATGGGATGGAGCAGCGTCCCTCCTTCCTAAGGGTGCAGATCGGGTGCAGACCCGAGACACAGAGACAGACATAACAGGAGAGGAAACCATGGTTGACGTGGCCAGTGTGGGACTATGAGGATCATGAAGCCTCTGTCTGCCTGGAGCTTGAAAAGCATCTTGGGGAAATAGGGGAATGGGAGGAAAGGCATACAGGAGACCCTGACCCCAATGGAGGTGGAAAGTATCCACCTGCTGGTTGCTGGACATAGATGTCTGGGTGCAGAAGCATGGGAACTTTGGTATTCTGCAGAGTGGCAAACAGATCTATTTCTGGAGTCCCCCAAGTTTGAAAGATGAAGGAGGTTGTCTCCGGATGGAGAGACTGTTCGTGGGGAAGAAGAATCCGACTCAATTTGTCTGCCAAGACATTTTATTCTCCTGGAAAATACCGCTTGGAGGTATATCTGATGAGCAGTGGCAAAGGACCAGAGATGAAGGGCTTCCCTGCAGAGAGGCCAAGAGTCTGTCACCCCCCTGCTTGTTCACATAAAACATGGCCACCTGGTTGTCCATGTGGACCAGGACTGTGTGAGATTGTAGATAATCTTGAAACACCCTGAGGGCAATGGAGATAGCACAAAGTTACAGAAGATTTATCTGGAGCTGGGACTCCTGCTCTGTCCAGAGGCCCTGAGTGGAGAGAGTGCCCAAATGTGCCTCCCATCCCAGCTTGGAGGCATCCGTCGTCAGGGTGCATTGATGTGGCGGCATCTGAAAAGGTGATTGTCCGAGGAACACCACCAGTGGAGGGATGTGACCAGAGGGGCAGTGACTCGGATCTTGTCGCTGAGTCAGTTGGAGGCTTGCTTCCACTAGGAGGCAAGTGCCCATTGGGCTGTGTGCATATGTAGATGAGCGTATGGTATCACATGTACTGTTGAGGCCATATGACCTAGAAGTTGCAGCATTTCCTGAGCAGTCAGATGGTCTCTGAGTTGCGCCTGGGATGCAAGCTCCATGACGCATGCACAGCGGAGTTGAGGCAGGAATGCCCTTAACTGTTGTGTGTCTAGGAGAGCTCCTATGAATTCTGGTGTCTGAGTTGGAGAGAGGTGGGATTTTGAGAGATTTATAACAAAGCCTAAATGCTGCAGTATCTGCATTGTTTGAAACAGAGATAGGTGGACCTCTTGGGAGGTGCCTGTCTTTATGAGCCAGTTGTCTAAGTAAGGGAAGACAAATATCCCTAGAGATCTTAGATATGTTGCTATGACCGCCATGCACTATTTGAAGACTCTTGGGGCAGAGGCGAGTCCAAAAGGAAGGACTCTGTATTGATAGTGTCTTCCCTGACAGATGAAGTGTAGATATTTCCTGTGTTCTGGATGAATGAAGATATGCATCTATGCTTCTTGGAGATTTAGAGAACAGAGCCAGTCCTGATTCTGGAGGTAGGGAAGGAGGGTCCCGAGTGAGACCATCTTGAACTTCTTGCAGACCAGAAACTTGTTTAGGTTTCTGAGGTCCAGGATGGGTCTGTACCCTCCGCTCTTTTTTGGTATGAGAAAGTAAAAACCCATTCCTTGCTGAGGAGTCGGGATCATCTCTATGGCACCTTGTGATAGAAGAGGAGTCAACTCTTGCAGCAGAAGAGCAGTGAGAGGGGGCGGAGCATGATATTCTCTTATCAGAGTGGAAGGGGACAGGATGTGGCGTTGAAGCCTGTAGCCCTCCCTCACTATGGTTAGTGTCCATTGCTCTGAGGTGATGAGATGCCCCTGTGGGCATAATGGCAGAGTCTGCCTGCTATGTGGGGGTTCTCCAGAGGCAGGGTGGCTATGTTCTCTAGGAAAAAGTCAAAAACTAGATGCAGATTGAGTCTGCAGAACTGGTTAAGCCTTAGGCTTCTTCTGTTGTTTGGGAGGCTGCTGCTTCTTCTGAGGACCTTGAGGTTGGTACTGAGAAGCAGGGGTATAAGAAGGATAAAACTTATTTTTCTTAGTATAGAAAGTTTTCTTTGGAGTTACATTTTTCCTAGCAGGGCTGGCTATAGTTCTAGAAAGCCTGTTTAGAGTGGTAGTCTCAGATTCTAACTGAGAAGCCTTGTCCTGCCAGTCCTTGCCAAAAAGGTTTTCATCTGTGCAGGGAATATTTTATTTATTTATTTATTTATTTATACATCTCTTCTATACCGCCACTTCCAGCGATCAGTGGCGGTTTACAAGTAAACAAAGTTTAATAATAGCATGCTATTATTTTACATAGAACGGGTTTAGAAACTATTTTACATAAAACAGGTTTTGAACTATTTTACATAGAACGTGTTTTAGTACAAAGAACAGTAAATGGAGAACAAGAGTTTTTACATAGAACAAAATTATAAAAGTAAACATTTAACTATTAAATTGCAACTCAATAATACAGTGAAATAACTGGCTATCAATAGTAAATCATCGGCAATGGAATATATTGCCCCGTTTATCCTGAACCCACTGTTCAAGATCTGATGCCTGAAGCCATGCAATCTTATGTGCACCGATACAGATGGCTGTGGCTCTGCTGGTGCACTCAAAGGAATCAAAGGTTGCTTTATCAACAAACTTTGAGACATTCTGGGCGTGTCTAACTAATGTGAGATAGTCACCTCTTTTATCATCTGGAAGAAGAGGGGCCATGGTCTCAAGATCCCTGGTTACTTCCTTGAGGAACATACCCATATAGAGAATGTATGAGTTTAGCCTGGCTGAAAGCATGGAAGCCTGAAAACACTGACACCCAAAAGCATTGAGGGTTCTCGATTCTCTACCCGGTGGATTAGAGGAATGGGTCTTAGAAATCTTAATGCGGTGCATCGCCGATTCCACCACCTTTGAATGGTGGGGAAGCTGCGTCTTTTGGAAGCCGGGACACTCAGGTACTCTATATATGGTATTGAGATTTCGAGTATGGGGAGAATTAGTGAGGGGAGTCTCCCACATCCCAAGCATGAGATCATGATGAATGCTGTGAATCGGAAGTGTAGCCACTTCCTTAGAAGCTGTTGGGTATTGGAAGATCTCCAATTCCTCTGCTCTGGGCTCTTTCTTGGATGTCACTGTTATAGAGAGGCCCTTTAACTAGGTCTCGAATAAACTCCTGAAAAGACATGTCATCTGGAGGGGACATGGCACCATTCCAGCGAGAAAGAAGGGTCCTCCAGTAGACTTTATAGACTTTTGTAGTCTTTAGGTATCGAGTGACTCGTCATCAGAAGATTCGGAATCGGAAGACTCAAAGTATTGGTGGGAAAAATGTTCCTGCTCCGATAAGGCTCGATACCGGTTAAAATCAGTATCAGAAAGAGGGGCCTGCTTAGAACAATACCTTGGTACCGTGAATGGACTCAAGGGCAGGCATGGGTGGCATGTACCCCCGAAGCAGTCTGCATCGGTACCGAAGCTGGTACAGGTGGCAGCGGTACCATCGGTAGTGATTTGACTGGGACCGAAGCCGCCAGTAGAACCGCCAGGTTCTGCTCGATTGCCAGGATACGATGATCCATGGAGCCTGCCGATGCTTGGGTGTCAGTACCGGAGATTTGTGTTACCATTCCAGAGCATGGCACCAGGATCTCTCCTGAGGTGGAGGCTTTGGGAGCATTCTGGGACCCCTCAATGGCTTTGGAGGAAAGGTCCTCCCACCAGCGTTGTTTGGCTGGTCGATCCACCTCCAGGGCAACACTCGCGGAATCTCTATGCTTAGAAAGAGATCTATCCTTGGGGGGGATGGTCTGTCTTTGAAAAAGACTTGTGCTTCGATACCTGAGATCCTTGAGAGGAAGACGATGCCCTCGTTGACATTGATGCCAAAGAAACTGCCTCTGAGGCAAAGAGTATGCCCAGCTTCACAGCTCGATTCTGCAGGCCTCTTTTAGTCATCTTCTTGCACAGGGGACATTCTAATGAGTGGTGGTCGGTCCGTAGGCATTTGAGACATTGGTTGTGAGTGTCAGTAGCTGAAATGGAACTGCCACATTTAAAAATTTCTTAAAACTACTAGCTAGTTTCTCCATAGTGTCAGTAGACAAAATGGTAGGAGTAAGGCCTAAAATGGCATCGATACACCTGAAGAAAAACATTTTTTTTTAACAGTTAAGAAAAAAAGAAAAGAAGAGAACAGACAACGGAAGTCGGTTTCAGCTTCGACGGGAAGGCAGACGCTAACCACAAAAAACAAAAAAAAGAAAGAACTAAAGAATTTTCTGTGGTGACAGGATTTGCTTCCTGCTGACTCCACGGAAAACAAAGAACTGAGGAAGCAGAGTTGGGAAGGCAGCACGCAGGCGCAGCAGGATGCTCCCAAAGGCTTTCTGTTGGATGCTGTGGAGCGTTCCTGCGTGGGCTCCATCAGTACCGACGTCACCCATATGTGAAGACTACATTCCTGCTTGTTCCTGGAGATAGCAAATAAAATGCTGGAAATCGTAAAGAACGGAATGGACAATAAAATGAAGGATATTATAATTGATTGCACACATGAAAACCTTTTCCAGCACCCTTTGTATATAAACACCATGTAAGTCCATTCCCAGGATTCATGTTTTCTTTGGTCTTTGTAGAGGGAGCCTGTATGGTCTAAAGAACTTCTGTGTAGGCTCTTGCTTGGCTAATTTTCATGTTCTACCAGTGGTTCACAGGTCTCCTCTGTCCTATGGTCCTTTCAACATTTCTATCTTTTTTTTTCCTTTTTGTTTTGGCTGCTTTTTCCGATTCCTTGGCCCTGTATAGACGAATCTTTACATTAGCGTGCTCTATAAACATTTTTTTCTGCCTTCTCAGCCATTCTTGCTTTTGATAAAAGCAACATAAGAAATTCAGGTATCGATCCGCTGTTCCGTGCAGTTCTATGCAAGAAACTTGTTGGTTTTCTAAAGTGGAAATGAGGATCAGGAAATAAATTGTAAGTGATACAATACAAAAAAATAAAAGCACAAAAAGTGCATTTTGTGTGCAACAACAGGATAAAATCAAAATAAACTGACCCATCTAATTTCTCAACAAATAGGGGTGTCCTACATGGAGCGGTGGGTTCACCCCTAACAAACAAAGACGTGGGGAGAGGTGGCCTGCACAGAGTGGCAGGTGCACTCCTAAACAAAGACATGGGGAGGGGTGCACCTACTCCTGCCATCTTACTGGGCAGACTAGATGGGACCATACTGGTCTTTATCTGCCATCATTTACTATGTTACTATGTTATAATGCCTCTGTATCACTCCATAGTGCGACCACACCTTGAATATTGTGTGCAATTCTGGTCACCATATCTTAAAAAAGATATAGAAGAATTAGAAAAGGAACAGAGAAGAGCAACAAAAATTGTAAAAGGGATGGAAGGATATCCCTATGAGGAAAGGCTTAAAAGATTAGGACTCTTCAACTTGGAAAAGAAACGGCTGAGGGGAGAAATATATAGAAGTCTATGGAGTATAATGGGTAAATGTAGATTGGTTGTTTACTCCTTCAAATAGAAAGACTAGGGAACATGCAATGAAGCTATAATGTAGCACATTTAAGACTAATCGGAGAAAATATTTTTTTCACTGAACATGTAATCAAATTCATTACCAGAGGATGTAGTTAAAAGCTTTTAGTATTGCTGGATTTAAAAGAAGTTTGGACAAGTTCCTGGAGGAAAAGTCCATAAACCACTATTAAAGAGGACTGGGGAAATCCACTGCTTATCCATTGGACAAGCAGCATGGAGTATGGATATTTTTTGGGAACCTAACAGATACTTGTGACCTGGATTCGTCACTTTTAGAAACAGGATACTGAGTGTGATGGACCCTTGGTCTGACCCGGGAAGGCATATCTTATGTTCTTATGTCAGGGGAAATGTCAGAAGGCTGGGAGTGATTTTAATGAGGAAAGAGCTGCGAGAAGATGGGATAAAGAGTTGTGCTGTCCTGTTTATGCTAGAGAACCTAGGGCCTACAAGTGTCAGCGAATTGGATCTCGTATTATAGATGTTAGTCTCTCAAAACCCACTTGAAAGAGAAGAATATTATTTTAGCATGTTTTTATTTTGCTTGAAGCCGAACATGAAATAACCCAAAGTGCTGTAGCCTTGGAGGCTGACAAATTGTGCTTTGTTGAAACACTTGCCAGTGCTGGTACCCACAGAAAGGGAATATAACCCAGAATCATTAGCTGATTCTACCAGTGATGAATCTGCATTGTCCATCCTTTCTTTTACTGCTGGTACTGGTGGTGGGGAATGGACACTCTAGAATGCAAAGCTCTGTGCCCCATTGAACCTTTTTATTTTTATCACAAAAGTTTGGTTTTGTTCCCTCTAGCAGCTTGTGGTTTGTCTATCATTTGTGCAGTCTTGCTATGTAACCCTACAAGACAGCATTCCATCATCTCTGCTGAAAAGACATGCATTTCATTTCTGAGTAAGAGGCATGTCTTGACCAGTGAGAACCAGAAACCGCCTTTAGGAATAGAGTTGACTTATAGGCCTGATGAGGACTAGTTGTATTCACTGGGGTAATCTTCCCTCCCCCCCCCCCCATGGAGGCACATTCCGGTTCCCACATGTCTGCCAACATTGGCAGAGCAAAAGCCAGATGTGCGGGAGATAGATCCGATTCTGCTGCTGTGGGGCCTGGACCTACCCGCGATGGCAGAATCGGAGACATAGATATCTGGGCACTCCCCATATGCTGATGACATATGGGGAGCTGCCTGTCCCGATTGGGGTGTGGGAGCAGTGGCGTCCTGGTGCCATGGCAAGAGCCATCTATCTGATAGTACGGAATGCCATAGGCCAAGTCCACTCCTGCAGACCGCAATCCTGCCCACACCAGAGGCCCCCATTGCTCGGATTGTGGCTGCAGGGGCACAGCATGGCCAGATGCCTGTTTTGCGGAGGAGTGCGGCATGTGCTGTGGGGGACACCCAGTACTTATTCCACCTTTGGGATGTAATAAGCCGGGCGTGCAGCTGAGTGCCGTGGGATGCACAGGGGTCTGACCTGAATAGGCCCTGTACGTTCTGGCAACTAGCCACTCCCCCGCTCCTCCTCCATTCTGCCCCCTTCCATCCCCATGCAGTGCGCCCTGCACAAACGCTCTGTACATGCGGGGAGCGTTTGGACCAGAATCACATTCCAGGGCTGAGCATGGGCATCTACCCCAGGCGTCCAACCCCACTATTCGTTTTCAGAATGCCGGCCATAGTGTCCAACCCTGATCTACAGGTTGCCACAGAGTTCAGCCTTGTTTAATGTTTATATGGCTCTTATGATGATATTCAGCTATACGCTGGTATGACTGGAGACCAGGTTGAAGTAATATCGTAGGTAAATATCATCTGTCTGGTTGTAGTAAAATGACTGCAAATAAACTTGACGACGTTAACCTAGAGAAATCTGAGATGGTTTGGATTCGTACATTAGGGAGAGATTGGCTAGGCTATCTCACTATCGACCTTATTCCAAAAAAGGTGGTACATTACTAGGAAGCCTTTTTGGACTCGGAGCTTACTATGAAACTGCTGATTTCCTTAACGATTATGTCCGCATTTAACAGCATACAAAAAACCCCAGACAACTGGCCATATTTGCTTTCGAGAGGGTTAGTTGCCATGGTTTCATGCATTAGTCACAAGTAGACAGCATTGCAGTGATCTAGTATATCAGGGATTGTTGCAGGGTCAGTGTTGGACAACTTGGCCAAGCCATTACCCAGAAACTCTCCACAGATGAAGGATGTTTTCGAGCAGCGCTAACACTGAGGCTTAGATCAGGGTTGAGATCTGACATACGGCTGTTAGGACTGCTTGGATCTAAAGCCAAGGGACCATATGACACCAATTCTAAAGAAGCTGCAATGGCTTCCAGTAATAGGGCGAGTTGTATTTTTGAGATATTACAGTTTGCATACAAGTGCATGAATCAAATGGGGCTATTAATCTACTCCCTTATGCACAAACATGTATTGAGATTCATCTCAGCAAGTGTTGATCCAAGTTCCATCAACTTCTCAAGTGAAGATAGAACTCGCCTGTCATACAACCTGTGTTTATACCGTTCTAATTTTATACATTATCATCTGGTTGGAGAGTCATCATTTAGGAGATAGAAATAAAGCAAAATCTTAATTATTTGGACAGGCATTATTTGATGCGTTAAATAGGAGTGGGATTGTTTTGGTTCTGTTATATTTATGATGTCAAACTGAGGTTTGAAGGTGGGAAGAGTTAGAAGATTGTGTGGATCTGATTTTGATAGAGGGATTGTATGGTGGGGGAGTAAAGGACAGATATTTTGTAGACTGTAACCTACCTTGAGTTGTGCTTCATTAGGTGGGATATCAAATTGAAATAAACACAGGAAGTAATGCTGTTGTACATAATTTTCCAGAGTAGGGAAGAAGGCAAGGACCAAATAGACCAGCTGGAGTAAAACAAAATGTTGACTGGATGCTTTCAGGACTGAATAAAAATAAAGAGCTAAGAAAATGTTAAAACCCAGTTAATATGACTTAATCAGGTAGATCAAATCTGTTACGATCCTCCGAGTTTGCACAGAATGACTTTTAAAGCAATTTCATTCATTTCAAATCAGAGTGCCTGACTGTGACTGATTCATCCAGATGCATGAGCCACAATTTTTTCTTTTTTGCCGAGTTATTCTTTCTCACCTTGGAACCCTGTCATTCGGTCTAGCAGCTACTAGAGCCAAGGAGTCACCCAAATCATGGCAGGGTGGTGAAATGAGGCTTTTATAGCTGATGTAGCCTGCCTTGTCCGCTGCATTCTAGGATTTGTAGTTCTGTAATAGCAATACAATGCCTTAGGGATGAACTGCTGCTGCTTTGCAATTCTATAGCAATACTAGACATACACAGTGCTATTTTGAGATTGGCATTAAAAATCAAGACCTTAAAGAAATATAATGTTGATGGCATCACATAGTTGGCTTGATATAGTGTACTTTGAGTACCAAGGACTTGATGTTTTGTCCATAATACTAAAGGTGTACAAAGTAGCAAAATAACAGGATTATTGAAGGGTTTAACAGGAGCAGCCGCTGTTAAGACTTTCTTAACAGGCAGGAAATGAATCTGGTAAATTTCATTACGTGTGTTATAAGCCCCAAAGAGCGCATTTAAGAAGTTTCATGATGAGAACTGGACAAGAGGAAAAAAAGAGCAAGACTTTGTATAATGCAGTCCTGATAAGGGCAGACTGGAAAGATACAAGAAGAAAAACTGCATTTGAGGAGAGCTGATGTGAGAAGCCTCGCTTGATGGACCCCTTGATGAGAGCTGGATGCAAAGGACTAAGAAGAAAGTCCATGTGGGAGAGCGGCTGAGGAAAAAGTGAAAAAAAAGCTGAAATTGAGCTGTTGATGGACACCTCATGGTAGTGTTTTCGCCACACACACAAAGAAAGCAACCTTTAGCCAAGCTGAACTTTTTATTCTAAATATAGTTTAACAATTTTAGCAGTAGGGAATAGTTCTTTAAATGAACACAAGCTCTTGTTTGCTTTCTACAGAAAGCCATTGTGTCTGGGCATAGCTGGGCAGTGAGCTGTCTCCTTGCTGAGCGCTGAAACTACTTTTTTATTGTTGATTGCAATCCGTGCCCAGTCAGGGACAGGGCCACTTAGGGGTGGAGGGAGGGAGGGTGGCTGGCTGAAGTGGAGGGGAGATGTCTCCTCAGAATCCTCATTTTTAGTTTGGTGACAAGAGATAATTACCACGAGATTGATCCTTTGCTGGAAGAAGTGAAGCGAGTAAATTGTTGAGCACCCAATGCAGAGTGAGCATGGCGGCTAATGGCAGCGGTGGAGAGGTCGTCCTGGCTATAATTTGGCTTGATGAAGCGTCCACATGGGCCCGGTGTTAATGAGCTATTGATATTCAGCCTGACGGTCTCTCCGCTCACAGCAGGATCGGGCTCGTTAGAGCAGAGCCGGGCATCACAGCAGCTAATGAGGAGGAAAATTGAAGTAATGTTGTATAAGAAATTTATGATTTCATCTGCCGTGACCTGGAGAAGGGTCTGTGATGGGAGATTAGAACCTACAGCCACCGGCCACTGACTTTCTGCTTTTCGTCTGTGTTAAAGATGGTTCTTTTTCTCTCTCTTTTTATCTATGTTTCATCTCTGTCCCTTTGTCTGTCTGTCTCTGCAGAAGGTAGCAGTGAGAGGCGGGGAGAAAAGGGGAAAGAGCATCTATTTTCTGTAACTGCTGATTGGAAGATGACAGGTATTTAAAGCTTGGAAGGATTTGTTCTCCCTATCGCTTCTTCTGATCTATGCCTGTCTTTCACCCCTGACTCTAGCACCAGCAGTGCCAAAATACTTAGCCCATGCACAATGGCCAAGTGTTTAGAGGTGGATTGGAGGAGAGAGATGCACAAAAAAAATTTGAGTCATTCCAGCTGTTTCTAATTTGAGCTTATTTAACTGCAGCTGATGGCCAGCACCATACCTGTGCAGGTGTGCCTAATTAAGCTGATAGGAACTGCTGGCAGAGAAATATTCCAGTGTACAGAGACAAGTGAGTCAAATGGGGAACTAGCCTCCCCCTTCTAGAGTAAAGCAAGGTGCCTTCTACTTACCTGTAAGCAGATCTGCAGCAGAAACCATGACTAAAATGTTATGTGGTTTACAGAGTGTAAACATTAAACTTTTGGACCAACCTCTGTTAATTCAGTGCATGTTACTATAACCCGGACCCCAGAAATGAAGAAATTCATTTAATTTTTACATCACCTGCATGAAAGAAATGAGGATCAGTAGTGGCTGATGGATCAAAAAACATGTGATGCAATAAATACTTTTGTTACTGTCCCATTTCTCCCACCCTGTGCTTTCCATCATACCTGCAATTTCTCCTCTCCCTTTTATGTCTCTCATCTCTCTTTTTGGTGGTGTAATCAGGGCTGGATTAACGCTGTTGGGCCCTGGGCAAACATATATTTGCTCTTATCATGGACCCCGTTTATTTCTTTTTTTTCAAGCCTTCATAGTCGCATTTACTCTTTCCCTGCCCTGCCTCTTGAGATCTTTGTTCATGGTCTCTTTCCACACCCCCAAGGCTGCCACGCTTCACCTCTCCAGAAGTAGCACGGGAAAACTACAGGACCTTGTTCTGTATGTGGTGGCAGCAGCAGCAGTTTGTGAGCGAGCCTGGGGACAGTGTAAACACATGCTGTGAACAGAGCGGCCCAGTGGGTTAGAGCTAGGGGTAAGAACCCTTCATTGCCTCTGGTACAAACCAGAGATGCCAAGGCTGGACAGTCCCAAGGTGAGAGAGTTATGGGTGATATGTCTGAGGCAGCGGTTCCCAAACATGGGATCAGGACCCCACATGCAGTCACATCATCAGTGAATGGGTTCACAGAAACATGGCTATTTCTCTTTCTCTCTCTGGACTTTTACTGTGACCTATGCCAAGTAGTGGCAATCGCCAGTCAGCATGTTGCTTGTGAGCCAGTGAACATTCATAGGCCCTTTCCCCCTCCTGGATAGACTGAAAACCCATGCCGAGTACTGGGCTCTTTAAGCACACACAGACACAAAGGACCCTGTGCTGGCTGCTGCTGCTATTGCTGCTGTTTTCTGCTTTAGATGAATGATGGGATGGGAAGGAGGCTGGAGATCTGCTATTTTGATTTCATCATCATTTGGGGTCATGTGACTTTTCAATTATTAAAACGGGGTCATATGGGATAAAAGTTTGAAAAGCACTTCCCTGAGGTATAAATTTAGAATTTTTTTTAAGTGTCACAAAGATTCACAAATGAATGCTACTTTTCTTTGTTGCCTGTGAAACAATATAGACAGACTGGAGGCAGTATTAAGACAGTTTTCAAGGAATTTGCTCAGGTCCAGAGACTGAAACTTCCCTTCACTTAGTATGTACACATTTACATTTGTACCAGTGGACTTCTTTACTCCAGCCCAGGTTTTCAAAGGGAGACACTACCAGAGAAAGACCGAGAAACACATATACATGCATGCACACTGTCTGACTCACACATATATGCAGTCTTTCATGCTTCAGGCACATGCATTTCTTGCTCTTCACATACACAGACACATGCATGTGCAGGTGCTCTGTCACTCTGAAGACATACACGCTGCTGGTATTGTACTACTCTCTGCTGCTCATGACCTCATCCCCTACCCCTCACCATCCAGCTTCGCCCCTCATCATGTAAAGCATTTGCTGCCTGCTCTTGTTCTCGGCCTTTAGCAACTTCCTTGTACTCCCTCCCTCCCCCCCTGCCCATCCCCTTCCCCAGGTTGGTTCCACTGGCTCTCTCCCATGAAGAGCTCAGGAACATTCCCTGGCTTACCATTCCCTTTCTTGTGACCTCACTATCTTCCTATTGGCTGGATCCTACCACTGTCTTTGCTACTAGCAGAGCAGGTCCACAGCTCATTCAGGCAGGGATGAAAGGGAGATTTGCAGATAAGTTTTAAACTCCTGAAAATATCCAAACACTTAAGCCATTCTCCTCCTGGTTTTCAGACTCGAATGCAAAACCATGTCAGATGCTGAAAAAAGCCAGATATCTGGCAATCCTAACTACCTGAATTCTCAACACATCTGACAGTGTTGCAGCGAAGTGCACGCAATGAATAAAACCAGGAGTCAGTTCGAAGATCCAAGCCAATTTATTGTGCACAGTCTCAGGCAAATGTCACATTCAAAATGGTCTGAGCAATGGCGTCCAGTAAACAACACCTTTTATACCTTTCTTCTTCAGTTTAATACAGGCAAACTTTCTATTGGTCCTTGCACCCATCCAATTGGGATCTTTCTGTGGGCCCAGTACTCTGTTCCCCCTGCTCAGAATTCTCTAACAAAGGCACAGTTCTAAACTTTGATACTTTTCTCTAACAAGGTCACTGCTTAGCTTAGAAAATGTGTGAATACAGAGCACTGGTACATGTCTGTCATCAGGATAGAATATTCAACAAAGGATTTATAAAACCTTATCAAGAAGCAGTTTAAAGCGGTTTCTCTAACTTCTACTGACTTTGGTTTCTCTCAACTTAATATTCTAAGGTGGGGGCTGGGACTCAGGCCTAGCTTAGGCCTCTCATACGTTTACATACATTTACAGGCTATTCTAGGCCATAGCCTGCCACATTCCCCCCTTTGATTATTCTCACCCGTAAGTGAGAAAGGGTGAGAATCAAATCACACATTACACATGGCTATCAGCATCATGTTGGGGTACAAGGGAATATTGCCACATAGCTAATACCTTTGTAGCTGCCTTATGTTCAACAATACTATCAATGGTTGAGTTCAGCATACGTAAGCATAAGGGTAAGAAACATGGGAGAAACAATCAAATAGCCAATATGAATAGGATAATGAATACAGGTGTTTTCAGGCCGCCCATTCCTGAAAACAGAGAACCAAACCATCCATCGAGTTGCAAACCATGCCATGACTGGACTGGTACATATGTTTGCTTTCTCATGTGATTGGCTATAACTTCTACAACTTGTCCTTCATTATCAATTTGCAAACAACAGTTAGTTAAATTCAGCTTTCCACACATACCTCCTTCAGCTGCAAGTAAATAATCTAATGCTAAGCGATTCTGATAAATGGCTGTACGCATCTGCGTGGCTTGTTTAGCTAACAGGGTTAGTGCTCTACTAGTTTCATTAGTTATTATTTCTACAACAGCTTGCAAACGTATAATACGATTTAACATATACACAGGGGTGCGGTAACCCCAAGAGCCATCTTGTGCCCAGGTGGCAGGTCCATAGTAGGAAACAATTCTCTCCGGTGGCCATTCTTCAGATGTTGCATCCCATTTGTCCCATTGGCCTATTTTCAAGGCCTCTCGTTTCTGTCGACAGGAAAACCCAGTCGTTCTCCAAGGGAAATGGGCAGACGAAAGAAAGAAGGTCTTATTGTCCCCAAACACACACACCTCCCCAGTTAGCAGGGAGTTTAGCATATGCTCGAGTTCCACAGATCCAGTATAGTCCGGGTGGAGCTTGCCAGTTATTGTGAGAAGCGAGATTTGTCCATAACCTGGCAAGGTTAGGAAAGATGATCAGAGGATTGGAGGGTTCCGGGGCATTGGTTCCTGACCACCAGGATGTCTTTTTGGTAGTAGCATTATAGTACTTCTGGTTCAAACAGACCAACTGCCCCACTAGCATAGTCAATTGTGGTCCAGCTCGAGCGAAACATAGGTTACCAACAGTGGGGTTAGCTAGGACCCATTCACTGGTAGCTTTATGCAGATCAGTTTAGTTGTATGGTACAGAATAGTTCAGTTCTTGTTCTTCCCAGCGTCACTGGTCTCCCATCTGAGTTCCTCCACAGAAAAGACAATCAGAGACATGGAGACTGGATGCTACAGCTCCAGCTAGTTCAGTAAACAGATTTCGGGAAGCATGGGGAATTACAAACTCTGCCTTCATGGCCTCATAAAAGGTATGATGTATTCGGTAAGGTGAAGAGACATGAGTTTTGGTGTTAAGCTGGATATATACAATAGTTCCAGGGTCAGTTCCACTTCCTGCAATACGAAGGCCGAATCGGAATCCCTGCTTCCACTGGCTTGGGTCGAGGATGAGAAGTCGTAGAGGATTACAGGCACCTTTTTTGCACTTCTTAGGTTTCAGTAGAGGTAATCTTTCTAAAGTAGCCTTGCGATTATCTCCAGTTTGTCCAGTAGGGCTACCGGACCAGGTAGCATAGTACACACAGCCCCATTTTGGGCAGAAATAGTCATCTTTTGATGGTTTTCTATAAGTAGTTGGGGAATGTACCCCAGTGCATATTCCCCATCTGTACGCACCTTCGGGACACATGTACTTGTCATCATGGTAGTAAGCTTGCTCCCATGATCCACATCTGTAATAGTCATTTCTGTTTATCAGATCACAAGCATCAAAATACAGGGACGCAGGTCTGGTGGGATCAGTGAGTTGAGTCGTAGCATTTATGAGGGCTCCATCTTCATCATTCCATCGTAGTTCCAAGACATAGTAAGAAGGATTCTGTCGGGGTCTAAAACAGGTACGAGTCTTTCCATTCGTGCAGACATTCAGTTCGGTACCATTATACATGCACTGACTAACTTTACCAGTGCAAGTGTAGTAAGAGTGATAAAGTAAAGTCTGGGTGATCTTCATCCCAGTTCGGGTAGTGGTTATACAAGCTGCACAAGGAGGCAGGGCAAGAGTTGTTTCCAGGGGACCCAGGGCCACCGCAAAGATGAAACAGTAATAAGCAATCATCATGATCATAGTCTCTTAGTCTTTGATGATAGATAACTGAGATGTTGAAGGTTGGTTATTCTCTTCATAGTGTGAGTCGTAATGGTGCTGCAGGATTAGCGATCGAAGTCCAAGGACGACTCTCAGAAACTGCTGATGGTTTGACTCGACTGTGATGAATCCAGGAATCAATCTCTGCCACTTTAACCGCTATGGGTGTTGACAGTAGAACAACATACGGTCCCTTCCAATGAGGTGCCAACGGTGTCTTCTTCCACTCTTTTACCCACACCGTGGTTCCAGGCTTGAAGGGATGCAATGGCTCAGTCAGATTGATAGGCAACTGGTCTTGCACCCAGGTATGGAGGTCCTGCAAGACAGAACTTAGAGCCAACAATTCTTGTCTAGTGATTTCTGATCCAATCTGACTCATATCCCCCCTTATTCCCTGAACTATGGGTGGGGGTCTTCCATACAAAACCTCAAATGGGGAAACTCCTAATGACTTAGTGGGGGCTGAAGTACTCTGAGAAGGGCTATAGGGAGTGCCTGGGGCCACTTCAGGTGAGCTTCTTGACAGAGCTTGGATAACTGGGACTTCAAGGTTCGGTTCATTCTTTCTACTTTCCCTGAACTCTGGGGTCTATAAGCTGTATGTAACTTCCACGGAATCTGTAAGGCACGGGCTAGTTGCTGAGTTACTTGTGACACAAAGGAGGGCCCATTGTCTGACCCTATGGTTATGGGTATTCCAAATCGGGGAATGATTTCATGGAGCAGGGCCTTAGTGACTTCTCTGGCCTTCTCAGTTCTGGTGGGGAAAGCCTCCACCCACCCAGAGAAAGTACAAACTAGAACCAGTAGGTAGTGATATCCATTTGCTCGTGGCATTTCTGCAAAGTCTATTTGGATATTTCCCATGGGGGTAACTCCCACTGATTGAACTCTTGGAGGTAGGACAGGACCCTGTCGGGCATTATTCTTTGCACAGGTTACACATTTTCGGGCTACTGAGGCAGTCAAGCGTCCCAATAATGAGATACAAAAATATGGTTTCAGGGCTTTTTCCATTGCAATTTTTCCATAGTGTGTAGCTAGATGAAAGGCATGGACAAAGACTGGACCCAGGGCTTCAGGGATCACAGTCATACCAGGAGGTGAACCTCCTTCGGGCGGTGGTAGCACTATCCATCCAGTCTCGGATAGCTGCCCTCCCTCATTCTGACAGTAGTAGTCCAGCTCATTTGAGGTGTATCGTGGTGTCCAAGCACTAAGAGGAACTGGAAATATGGCTGCTTGAACTGCAATATTGGGGGTAGAAATTTCTCCTTTGATTGCTGCTTCTCGAGCTGAGGCATCGGCGAATCTGTTCCCTCGGGACACTTCTCCATCTCCAGTCTGGTGGCCTCGGCAGTGCATTACGGCAACTTGTTTGGGGGCCCATACTGCTTCCAATAAAGTCAATATTTCTGGGCCGTACTTGATGGACTTGCCTCCCGGGGTTATCAATCCGCGTTCTTTGTACAAAGCTCCATGGGCATGTAATGTTGTAAAGGCATACTTGGAATCTGTATATACATTCAAACGGATCCCAGTCCCTATCTTCAGTGCTCGAGTAAGGGCTATTAATTCGGCCTTCTGGGCTGAAGTTTCTGGGGCCAAAGCTGATGATTCTATTACCATGTCCAGGGTCACCACCGCATAACGGCACATCTTGTCCATTAATTACAAGACTGCTTCCATCCACAAAGAAAGTTCTTTCTGGGTTGTTCAAAGGGATATCAGTTAAGTCTGGGCGACTTGAATATACAGTGTCCATTACTTCTAGACAATCATGGTCAGGAGGGCCTGGACCAGTCGGCAGTAGGGTAGCAGGGTTCAAGGTTTGACTAACACTCAATTGCAGCCGAGGATTTTCACACAGCATACTTTGATATTTCAACATTCGCGCGTTGGTGAACCAGTAGTTTCCTTTGTGTTCCATTAGGGTTAAAACAGAATGTGGTACAGTGACTTGAAGATTCTGCCCCAAAGTGAGCTTGTCTGCTTCTCTCACCAAGAGGGCTGTGGCTGCTACGGCTCTTAGGCAAGGTGGCCATCCTTTGGCAACAGGGTCCAATTGTTTTGACAGATAGGCTATAGGTTGTTGCCAGGATCCAAGGGGCTGAGTCAAAACTCCCAATGCATTTCCACATGACTCATGGACATAGAGATGAAATGGTTTCTGCATATCTGGTAGGCCCAAGGCTGGTGATGACATTAATGCTGTTTTTAGTGATTTGAACGCTTTATCCTGTTCTGGGCCCCATTCCATGGGTGATCGCTCCACTCCCTTTGTGGCTTGGTACAAGGGTTTTGCCACAAGTGCAAAATTGGGTATCCATATTCGACAGTAGCCCGCAGCTCCCAAGAAAGCCCGCACCTGTTTTCTGGTGGTGAGGGTTGGGATGCGGCACACTGCTTCCTTCCGCTCGAGTCCCAATTTTCGGATTCCTCTGAATAGATGGAATCCCAGATATTTTACTTCAGTTTGGCACAACTGCGCTTTGGCTCTTGAGACTTTGGGGCTTGTTTACAAAGCTGCGGTAGTGGTTCGCGATCGTTATCGGAGCCGCGGCCCCATTGATTTCAATGGGGCCGCGGCTCCGATAACGACCGCGAACCGCTACCGCGGCTTTGTAAACAAGCCCCATTTTATCCGGCTTCATTTAAAAGGTGCAAGAGATCACTGGTGGCTTGCACACATTCAGACTTGGAGTTGGTGGCTATAAGCAGATCATCTACATACTGAAGTAAGATTCTTCTTCCTGGAGTCACAGAGTAGTTTGAAAGATCTTGGTTGAGAGCTGCACTGAAGATGGTGGGTGAATTCTTGAATCCTTGAGGCAAGCGAGTCCAAGTGAGTTGGCCTCGTCTTCCTGTAGTGGGGTTCTCCCATTCAAATGCAAACAAGAGTTGGCTGGCAGGTGCCAGGCGGATACAGAAAAAGGCATCTTTTAAATCCAGAACGGTGACGTGAGCAGCTTCTGATGGGATCAGTCCCAGGAGGGTGTAAGGATTTGGTACTACTGGATGTATGGTTTCAACTGCACTGTTCACTCGTCGCAAATCCTGCACTGGGCGATAGTCACCTGTCCCAGGCTTCTTGACTGGGAGGAGGGGGGTGTTCCAGGGCGATTGACATTCTCTCAGGAGTCCATATTGTAGTAATTTCTTGAGGTGACAATGAATGCCTTCAATTGCCGGTCATGGGAGAGGATATTGTCGCACATGCACTGGTTCTGCTCCTGGTTTAAGGGTGACGAGCACAGGAGCTATATTCTTTGCTAGACCAGGAGAATCATCCTCCGCCCACACTCCGGGCGGAGCTAAGATGTTAGTGGGTATACGGGGGCTAGCTGCCTTGGATGAAAGTGGACTATAGAACCACCATTCTTCTTCTCGGGGGACAGTCAGCACCATCAGGCCAGCAGATTCCGAATTTACAGTCATCTCCATTTTTCCTCCTTCAACAAAGGATATCTGCGCCTGGAGCTTAGCAAGCATGTCTCGGCCCAAAAGGGGAACTGGGCATTCAGGTATGTACAGGAACTGATGTGTTATCTTCCATCCCCCTAATTCGCAGGCACGGTTCTGCAGGAAAGGTCTTGTGGTTCTAGTTCCAGTGGCGCCAACAATGGTGACAGATCGGGAAGACAAGGGAGCCACTGGTTTAGCCACTACTGAATGTTCGGCCCCCGTATCCACCATAAAGTCCATGTACTGGTCCCCAATCTTTAAGTTGACCATAGGCTCCTGGGGACCCAGGGAAAACTTGGAGCCCGGTCTGGCCTAGTCCTCATCTACATAGTAGTCTTCGGTTGTTGCCACTCCTTCTACAGCGGCTTCTTCCTGCTGAAACTGTGCGCGCTGCATTCCTCCTCGTTGCTGGAACCACACCCCTGCTCTCCTTGTGCTCCCCCTCCCTCCAGGGGCTGGAGCCAATATTCGGGCATTCATTCTTCCAATGTCCTTCTTCCTTACAATAGGCGCACTGATTTGCACCTAAGGGGGACCGAGCGCTCCCTCGGCCACTTCCCCATCCTCGGGTCCTTCTGTTTGGTTATCCTCCACGTCCTTCAACTAGAGCTGCAGCAAGCAGATCGGCTTTCTTCTTCATCTTTCTTTCACTTTCCCTTTTACATTCTTGATCACGATTCACAAATACCTTCTGGGCAACTTCCATTAGCTGTGCTGTATTCATGCCTGCAAATTCGTCCAGTTTCTGCAATTTTCGTTTTATGTCTCCCTGGGACTGACTCACAAAAGCAGCATTTACCTTACGCAAATTCTCCTGGGCTGCTGGATCATATGGGGTATAGAGTCTATAAGCTTCAGTTAATCGTTCATAGAAGGCAGCCGGACTTTCATCTGGGCGCTGAAGAAGTCTGCTACCTTCCCAACATTCATGGCTTTCTGGCCTCCCCCCTCAGGCCTTGCAGTAGGGCCTGGCGGAAGCGGGTGAGGGCCCTTTCTCCATCTGCACTATTTGGATCCCATCTTGGGTCTTCATTCAGGAAATCTACGGCTGCTGCCTGTTGGGGATTTAGATCTCTCCTGTCTACAGGGTTTTCTTCCAGCCATCGAATAGTTGCTTGCACTATTCGTGCCCGCTCTTCAGTAGTAAAGAGAGTAGCCAAGAGCTGGCGGCAATCAGACCAGGTAGGCTGGTGGGTTTGCATGTTACTAGACATTAACTCTGTCAAATTTTGGGGGTTTTCAGTATAAGAAGCATAGTGCGTTTTCCAGTTTAATAAATCTGTGGTAGAAAAGGGCACATAAACGAGACTAGTTGGCCCGACCACAACCTGACCCCCATCATCTAGAATAGGCAATCCTGGGACTTGGCGCAATGGCATCTGGCGAACTTCTTTCGGGCCCGTTTCTCTGCTTCGGAGGGCATAGCGCAAATTTGCGGGTCCAGCGGAGATCCTTCCGCTGGAGCCTGGACTAACGGGTGACCCTGGACTGGCAGTTGATGATCCCCCGCTGGCTGTTCCTTCAGGTGATGGCAGCCCTGCTGGGGAACTTTGAGAACTTTGTTCGGGACTGGGACTCCTGCTTCGGGAAGGGGGCTGCTCTCTTTCGGGCGATGGATGTGACTGATTGGGTGGAGTCATGTCAGCTGGAGGGGCTCTCTCTTCCTCAGGCTGTGCTCGGGGTAATGGGGGAGCTGATGGGACTGGCTTATACAGGAATTGAGGTGGATAATTTAGAATTTCTGCAGGTTCTGGGGCTGAGTAAATGGGAGGCTTTCCTCCCTTGGCCCCCGGGACCCCCTTTGTAGTTGCTAACATTATCCTGCACTGTTCCTCACAGCAACGCTTCATCCAAGAGGGTTGCCTTTCACAGATATCTAACCAAGAGTCTATATAGGGAAACTGGTCGGGGTAATTCCTACGCACTATCCCATGTACTCGGGATACAACTCTAACATCAAAAGTACCCTCTGGTGGCCACATGGTGTCCAGCACCGGCCACTCCCTACCACATAATTTTCCTAACCGGGACGGCGACATTTTCGTCCCGTAATCACCGCTAAATCCCTTCTTAAAATTCGTGATCATACAGTTCAACGGAGTTTGCACAGACCCCGCCCCTCCCATTATGACACACAAAACAACAGACAAAGAGGGCGGGTAGTATGGCTGCAGGTAAGGGGTCCGTACAGCCCACGAAACAGTAAGGGGGACAAACACCAAACGCTTCCTCCTTTTCGCGACCTGGGCGCGGTCGCCCGGCCAGAAACTGCGCTACTTAGGAGTCCGCTCTCGCGTAGTCTATATTTCAAGACCTCTCATTCACTCAAACAGACAGGCATGCCACCAAATTCCCAAAATTCCATAAAGGCCTACCTTACTTACTTATTCATGAGGGGTGGGGTTTCGTCCTCGCGCATGCTCATGCAAGGAGTACTCGGCCACACCCTGAGAGGTGATCAGGCTCTCGTTACCTTAAATCGTTAACTTAAACCGTATTAGTCTCGTGCATGCGAGACTTTCCCATAGCTAACTGACTAAGAACCAGACAAATTGCTACTCACCGGATCCGGCCACTAATGCGCTGCGCAACCAGTCCCTCCTTGGGTTGAATCCTGGACTCCCCTCGGGTTCGAGGTGTTGGCCGGTCGGACCCGGTAGGCCGCCGAGGCAGGGCAGAACCCTCTCCGATACAATGGGACCGGCGGCGCCTGGGGTCCTCTCCGCTGTCGGTCAGCTGCGGTCCTGACCAGACCAAACCTGGAGGCGGTAATACGTGGTATATTCACTTGCGCACCATTCATGTACCCCACCTTCCCAGCCAATGCACCAGGAATATGTTGCAGCGAAGTGCACGCAATGAATAAAACCAGGAGTCAGTTCGAAGATCCAAGCCAATTTATTGTGCACAGTCTCAGGCAAATGTCACATTCAAAATGGTCTGAGCAATGGAGTCCAGTAAACAACACCTTTTATACCTTTCTTCTTCAGTTTAATACAGGCAAACTTTCTATTGGCCCTACTGACCCTTGCACCCATCCAATTGGGATCTTTCTGTGGGCCCAGTACTCTGTTCCCCCTGCTCAGAATTCTCTAACAAAGGCACAGTTCTAAACTTTGATACTTTTCTCTTACAAGGTCACTGCTTAGCTTAGAAAATGTGTGAATACAGAGCACTGGTACATGTCATCAGCATAGAATATTCAACAAAGGATTTATACAACCTTATCAAGAAGCAGTTTAAAGCGGTTTCTCTAACTTCTACTGACTTTGGTTTCTCTCAACTTAATATTCTAAGGTGGGGGCTGGGACTCAGGCCTAGCTTAGGCCTCTCATACGTTTACATACATTTACAGGCTATTCTAGGCCATAGCCTGCCACAACAGAGACCCTTAAATATTTGGGCATTACTACTACTACTACGTCTCATCTGTATAGCGCTACAAGGTACACATAGCGCTGTACAGACATATGTAAAAACTGTCTCTGCTCAACAGAACTTACAGTCTAGTTAAGACAGACAACACAACAGCTGAGGACAGGGACACATCTAGGGGATTGGCAAAGAAACTTATAGGAGATCAAGGATCCAAAAGCAGACTCGAAGAGGTGCATTTTCAGCCTAGATTTGAAAAGGGCCAGAGATGAAGTCTTACGCACAGGCTCGGGTAGTTTGTTCCAGGCTAAGGAGCAGGAAGGTGGAAGGATCAAAGTCTAGAGTTGGCAGTAGAAGAGAAAGGCACAGATAGAAGGGAACTGCCAGAAGAGCGGAGCACCCGATGAGAGATAAGAGATAGGGAGAGATAAGAAAGGAAAGGTATCGAGGAGCAGCAGAATGAGTACACTTATAAGTCAGCAGGAGAAGTCTGAACTGGATACAGAAATGGATAGGAAGCCAGTGAAGCAACTTGAGAAGGGGGGTTATGCCTGATTTGCCTGTGCTTTAATCCAGCCCTGGGTATAATTGCAGCATTGCATCTACACATAGGCTGCCACTGATGTGGATAGACTATATCTGGGAACACTGAGGTTTTTTTATTCTTGCTGGTTCCTGGAATGAGGTATTTTAACTGTTGTCCTTCAGCCTCTAGGGATGAGGCTTTACTGGCACTTTAATCTCTGTGACAGTTGGAGTTCATTCGCTATAAGCTGTGCAAATATTACTGGAAACCTGTGTTATGTTTTTTCCCTTCCATCTAAGGAAGCCGGCGTACACAAGCCCTCTTAGTTCACATAGTAATGAGCTTCCATTAAGGGTCTAATTTTATGACAGATCTCCTACGTGAGAAGTCCAGAAAGGCACCACCTTTAAAGGAAACGTAGGCGCCTTATGTGCCTTTCAGAAAATAGGCTCCCAGATCCAGCCTCAATAACAGGCAAATACCAACACTCAAATTTAGACCTGCTCTGAGGCAGATGTAAATGTTTCCATATCATCCTGCTAGACCAGTCCAGACAAGTGGGTTGTGTTCCCCTACCAGCAGATTGGTGGAGACAAAGAACCAATGAAAAGCCTAGGTTTCAGTTACATCACTCCCATGTCTCTATACGCCTCAGCCACCAGAGGTCTTTTCAGTATTTCTTTGTCTTCAGCAGATGGTGGATGTATTTTCTCCTCTCTGAAGAAAATTTTACAGATTTGAGAGGAAAAGGTTGATTAAACGCTCGTGAACGACCACCTTGTGGGTGACTCTCTCACTTGAGTGTGACATGGGATGCTCCACTAGACTGCGGTCTTTTCAATAGCCATAGGAGGAAGGAAAATTGGTTCAGCTTCATGCGCTTACATTATAAGAGCCTGTTGAGCAGAAGAGTGCAGCAGCCTCACACAACCTCAACGCCCTCTCCTTCCTCCTCTGTTCCCCCCTGCTCTCTCCCGAAGATGGCTCTCAGAAGGATCTGCCTGCCAGCCACCTTAAACACAATGCTGCAAAAGTCAGTGAAACAATATTAAGTGATTCTCCAGGAACAAGCAGGAAGTCAGTCCTTTCATGTGGGTGATGTCAGCACTGATGGAGCCTGCGCGGAAGCATCTCCCCAGCTTTCAAAGAAAACCTTTGGGAGATGCACCACGCATGCCTGGTTCACTTCATGCCCAAGTTTGCCATCTTGCCTCAGTCTCCTTTTTTCTGCGGAGCCCTTCGACATTGTCTTTTTTTTCCCCCGGAAAAAATCTGATTTTTTTTTTGTAGTTAAATTTTGTCCGGTTTGCTTACCAGTTCCTTCCTGCCCCCGAGTCAACTCTCCTCGGTGTCGGTCCTCAGGTTCGTCTATCCATTTTTTTTTTTTCATCAAGGTCCATCTCGACCGGCGTTCGCACCCTTTTTCAGCCAAAGGCCCTGGACCCCTGCCGGGAGGCAGGGACCCCCTTTTCCAATGGCCTCAAGTGGTTTTGAAAAGTGTGACTGGTGTGGCAAAGTGATGTCACTTACTGACCCACATGACTGATGCCTTCAGCCTGGAGCACAACAACTCCGACTGCAAGCTCTGCAAAACAATGACCCTAAAGACCTCAAAGAGTCGCCATCAGCAGCAGGAAAAATGTTTTCAGAAGTTCGACTCCACGCCGGTGTTTCCGGCAACACTACGCTCCTGGGCCTCCTTCGATACCTCGGTGCACCGCGAAGCCAGAGCCTCCTCGGAGACCCGCAGCTGCAGTTCCTCTGAGCAGAAGTCCACGGAAGTGGAGCATAAGAAGAAGAAATCCTTGAAGAACATCTCGGAGGACGGATCAGGGAAGAAGGTGAAATCCCAACCCTGGTCCTGCAGTCCCAGGCGTGAGTCTGAGTAGTTGGGGCAGGAGTGGCCCTCCAAGTTGCCCTGCAAGGAGTCGTCAGCGCCCACTGACCGGCATCAGGCCTCCAAGGCCATCCTCATTGAAGACTTTCTCTTGACAGTGCTGATGCCGGGCCGAAGTCCTCGGTGCTGCATCAAAGGCTGCGGAGATAACTGGTATGGAGACTAGAATGGCAGCCCTAAAGAGCAGTATATCTGCCCTAGTGGCCATGCAGTTCATGGGACCCTCAACATGGAGTGGAGGAGTGGCCTAGTGGTTGGGGCAAGGTACTTCGGGCCAGAAGGTCGGGGGTTCAAATCCCACTAGAGGACAGCAACCTTGGGCCGGAAGGACTGGGGTTTCTAGTCCCACAGGTGCTCCTTGTGGTCTTGGGCAAGCCACTTAACCCTCCATAGCCCATGTTCCCTGTAAAATAGTTATCTCCAAGTTATAATGCCCTGTTCAATGTAATTTCAGTTTGTTCAATGTAAACCGCACTGATGCAGAATAGCGCGGTATATAAGAGAATGTAAAGAAATAAAATAAATAACATAGAGGGCTTCCCCGGACATTGAGCCAGTACTCGAGTGCCACCGGCATCAAGAGAGCTCACAGCCCCAATTGAGGTCCCGGTCCTCGGGACACTGGCCCTCCATGATGAGCCTGACGCCGCTCCCCACCCGAGGACATTGTGTTCCTCGATTTTGTGAGGGATATGGCCAAGGCTCTTGCAATCGAGACCAAGGCTGAAGAGGACCCGTGAACCGAGGAATTGGAGATACTTCAATACAAGGCACCCCCAAAGGAAACCCGTACGGTCCTAGTGCCCCCGATCTTCGACCCCGCCTCCTCCAGATGTGGGAAACACCAGTGTCAGTACCAATTGTCAGCAGGTGCCTCGGTGCCATATACCGGGTACACCGAAGCCCTGGGTTCCAAAAGGCCCAGCTCCCCCACAGCTCAATGGTCATGGAGTCGGCTATGCACCAGCTTAAGAGTCAAAAACCCACTCGTTGGTTTCACCCAGCAGGAAGGCCCGAGCCCTTTACACCCTCGGCCGGAAGGCCTTTCAGGACTCGATGCTAACATGCCGAATCCACTCATACCAGCTCTACATTGGCATGTATCTGAAAGAACTATCAAGGGCCCCGATCTTCGACCCCGCCTCCTCCAGATGTGGGAAACACCAGCGTCGGTACCAATTGTCAGCAGGTGCCTCGGTGCCATATACCGGGTACACCGGAGCCCTGGGTTCCAAAAGGCCCAGCTCCCCCACAGCTCAATGGTCATGGAGTCGGCTATGCACCAGCTTAAGAGTCAAAAACCCACTCGTTGGTTTCATCCAGCAGGAAGGCCCGAGCCCTTTACGCCCTCAGCCGGAAGGCCTTTCAGGATTCGATGCTAACATGCCGAATCCACTCATACCAGCTCTACATTGGCATGTATCTGAAAGAACTATCAAGGGAGCTTGGGGGATTCTCGGCAAGCTTCAATTAAGAATCCCTTCAGAGGTTCAAGACCCTAACCTCGGCAGTAAAGTAATGTTCGAAGTTCCTGTCCCGAGCAACCTATGATGGCTTTGAGTCATCGACTAGAGTGGCCACTGCAGCCATCGGGGCACAACGCCAAGCATGGCTTCAGTCATCCAACCTGGAACAATGGGTGCAGGACAAACTAATCGATGTCCCTTGCACAGGTGAAAACGTGGTCAGAAAACCCATGGCGGACAAAGCAGCAGAGATAGAGACAGAGTATGTGATGAGAACCAGGCTCTCGAAAAAGACCTTGGTGCAGCCCTGAAACACCACAGGGAAAAAGTACTCCACACTTCCAAGCCTTCTCAGATCCTCAGTAGGCCCTGCAACAAAAAGGCCAGGGACATGGTCCCAGAAAGCAAAAAGCCCCGAAGCCCCAGACAACGGCTCAGGCCCAGCCCAGGGGAAGCTTTTCACTGCCTGAGTGCGACCCTCACACCCCCAGGGGGGGTCCTCTGCTGCCCACAGGGGGGTGCCTAGCCCTGTTTGCCCACAGGTGGACAACCATCACCACCAATACCTGGGTGTTATAAGCGATCAATGAGGGTTGCCTCCTCCATTTACACCAGGCATCAACCACGTACTTCCCAGGAGAGCCCATCAGGCCTCTCCTTCACCAGACCCTGCTCCTCACCAAGCTAGCAGAACTACTCCAGGACAAAGCAGTGGGACCAGTGCCAAAACATCTCTGAGGCACTGGCTTCTACTCCAGGTACTTCCTCGTCCCCAAGAGGACGCAGGCCTCAAGCCCATCCTGGACCTGCAAAAGCTCAACAGGTTTCTGTCAGGGAGAAGTTCAAGATGCTCTCTCTTGGAACACCATTGCCATTCTTCCAACAGGGAGATTGTCTCTGCTCCTCGGACCTAAAAGCATAGTTACTCACCTGTAACAGGTGATCTCTGGGAACAGCAGGGATTTAGTCTTCACATATGGATGGCATCGGTACCAACAGAGCCCGTGCAGGAACACCAGAGAGAAAATCTACGCCACTTGAAAGCATAAGAATGTCTGGTGGATGGCTTTCTAGAGGCTAAGAGGATCTCTTTAACTTCCTGAGTAAGGTTAAAATCCTGTAATACTATGCTTTCAGCAGCCATGTCGTGAGGTGGAGAGACTTCGGATTGGGATGGAGCAGCCTCCCCTCTTCTTGAGAGAGGAGATCTGAAGCAGATCCGAGATCTAAGGGTTGAGTTTGAGACAGACATAGTAGGAGAGGAAACCATTTATTATTTATTTATTTATTTATTTTCTCTTATATACCGCGCTATTCTGCATCAGTGCGGTTTACATTGAACAAACTGAAATTACATTGAACAGGGCATTATAACTTGGAGATAACTATTTTACAGGGAACATGGGCTATGGAGGGTTAAGTGGCTTGCCCATGACCACAAGGAGCACCTGTGGGACTAGAAACCCCAGTCCTTCCGGCCCAAGGTTGCTGTCCTCTAGTGGGATTTGAACCCCCGACCATCCGGCCTGAAGTACCTTGCCCCAACCACTAGGCCACTCCTCCACTAAGGGTTGAGTTTGAGACAGACATAGTAGGAGAGGAAACCATGGCTGACGTGGCCAACGCGGGGCTATGAGTATCATGAAGCCCTTATCCGCCCGGAACTTGAAAAGCATCTTGGGAATCGGGAATGTGAGGAAAGGCATACAGGAACTCTCAACCCCAGTGGAGGTGAAAAGCATCCATCTCCTGGTTGCCTGACATGGGAGTCCTGGTGCAGAAGCGAGGAAGTTTGGCATTCTGCGGAATGGCAAACAGGTCTATCCCTGAAGTCCCCCAGGTCTGAAAAATGAAGGATGCTGTCTCCATGTGGAGAGACCATTCATGGGGAAGGAGGATCTGACTCAATCTGTCTGCTAAGACATTTTTCTCCCCTGGGAGATATACCGCTTGGAGGTGTATCTGATGAGTAATGGCAAAGGACCAGAGATGGAGGGCCTCTTTGCAGAGAGACCAAGATCCTTTTCCTCCTTGTTTGTTCACATAGAAAATGGCTACTTGATTATCCGTCAGGGCCAGGACCCTCTGGGAGCTTAGATGCCCCTGAAAGACCTTGAGGGCATTGAAGATCACCCAAAGTTCCAGTAAGTTTATCTGGAGCTTGGACTCCTCTTCCATTCAGAGGCCCTGAGTGGAGAGAGTCCCTAGATGGGCTCCCCACCCCAGTTTGGAGGCATCCATCATCAGGGTACATTGATGTGGAGGCATCTGAAAAGGTGACCCGACAAGGAGATTCTCTGGGGAATACCACCAAAGAAGAGATGTGGCCAGAGGAGCAGACACTCGGATTTTGTCTGTGAGATGGCCTGAGGCCTATTTCCACTGGGAAGCCAAAGCCCAGTGGGCTGTGTGCATATGCAGGCGGGCATATGGTACTACATGTACTGTTGAGGTCTTATGACCTAGAAGCTGCAGCATTTCTCAGGCAGTTAGGTGGTCTCTGACACGTACCTGAGATGCCAGCTAAATGAGACGAGAACAGTGGGGCTGAGGTAGAAACGCCCTTGATTGTCTGAGCAAGAGCGAGATGGGACTTTGGAAAATTTATCCCAAATCCCTAATGTTGAAGTAGCTGCATGGTATGGGTGAGAGACAGCTGGACCTCTTGGGAGGTGCCTGCCTTTATGAGCCAGTTGTCTAAGTAAGGGAAGACAAATATCCCTAGAGATATTAGAACATAAGATATGCCATACTGGGTCAGACCAAGGTGCATCAAGCCCAGTATCCTGTTTCCAACAGTGGCCAATCTAGATCATAAGTACCTAGCAGTTTCCCCAAAAGACACAGGTTCCACAATGCTTGTATTGGGTCAAGCAGTGATATCTTGGATCCCTTTTAATAATGGTCTATGGAACTTTCCTCCAGGAACTTGTCTAAACCTTTTTTAAATCCAGCCACACTAACAGCTTTTACTACATCCTCCGGTAACAAATTCCAGAGTTTGATTACATGTTGAGTGAAAAAATATTTCGTCTTATTAGTCTTAAATAGTTTACCCTGTAGCTTCATTGCATGTCCCCTAGTCTTTTTATATTCTGATGACGTAAACAATCAATCTATGTTTACCTGTTCCACTCCATTCATTAATTTATAGACCTCTATCATCTCTCTCCTCAGTCGTCTCTTTTCCAGGTTGAAGAGCCCTATCCTTTTTAGCCTCTCTTCATAGGGGTATCCTTCCATCCCCTTTACCATTTTGGTGGCTCTTCTCTGTACCTTTTCTAATAATGCTATATCCTTTTTAAGATACGGCGACCAGAATTGCACACAATATTCAAGGTGCGGTCGCACCATGGAACGATACAGAAGCATTATAATATCTTTTGTTTTATTTTCCATTCCTTTCCTTATGATACCTAGCATTCTATTTGCTCTCTTGGCCTCCGCTGCACACTCGGCGGAGGGTTTTAACATGTTATCCACAATGACACCTAAATCTTTTTCCTGGGTGGTGGTTCCTAATGTGCAACCTTGCATTGTGTAACCATAGTTTGGATTTTCTTTCCTAGGTGCATAACTTTGCACTTGTCCACATTAAATTTCATCTGCCATTTGAATGCCCAGTCTTCCAATTTATCAAGATCCTCTTGCAATTTTCCACAATCCTCATGGGTTTTAACAACTTTAAATAGTTCTGTCTCTTCTGCAAATTTGATAACCTCACTCATTATTCCCTTTTCCAGGTCATTTATGTATATGTCAAAAAGCGGACCCAGCACAGATTCCTGGGGTACTCCACTATTCACCTTTCTCCATTGGGAAAATTGGCCATTTAGCCCTACCCTCTGCTTTATATCTTTTAACCAGATCCTGATCCACAATAGTACACTGCCTCCTATCCCATGACTTTTTAGTTTTGCCAAACGTCTCTGATTAGGGACCTTATCAAAGTCCAGATATACTATATCAACTGACTCATCTTTGTCTACCTGTTTATTCACACCTTCAAAAAAACATAACAGATTAGTAAGACAAGATCTTCCTTGTCCTTTTCCTTGTCTAAAGCCATGTTGGCTGTCTCCCATTAAGTCATGACTATCTACATGTACAGTAATTTTGTTCTTTATTATGGTTTCTACCATTTTTCCTGGTACTGACGTCAGGCTTACCAGTCTGTAGTTTACCAGATCACCCCTGGAATCCTTTTTAAAAATTGGCATTACATGGGCCATCCTCCAATCTTCAGGTATTACAGATGATTTTAATGATAGTTCACAGATTACAAATAGCAGGTCTTCAAGCTCATATGTCAGTTCTTTCAACATCCTTGGATGTATACCATCCGGTGATTTGCTACTCTTCAGTTTATCAAATAGTTGTACTACATCTTCTTCTTGTATTGATAGTTCTTTCAATTCTTCCGCAGTATCACCCTTAAATACCACTTCAGTCATGGGTAACATCCCTACATCTTCATCAGTAAAGACCGAAGCAAAGAATTCATTCAGTCTCTCCTTTATGACCTTGTCCTCTCTTAGTGCCCCTTTTACCACTCTATCATCTAATGGACCAACTGACTCTCTCACAGGTTTTTTTTGCTACGAATGTACTTGAAAAAGTCTTTATTATGTGTTTTTGCTTCCACAGCAAGCTTCTTCTCAAATTCTCTTTGCCTGCCTTATGAATGCCTTGCATTTAACTTGCCAGTGCTTGTGCAGTTTCCAGTTTTCGTCATTTGGCTCCTTTTTCCATTTCCTGAAAGATGCTTTTTTTGTCAACAAGAGCCTCTCTGGCCTCACCTTTAAACCATGCTGGCAGTTTTTTGGACTTCCTTCCATTTTTCTTAAAGCGTAGAATACAGCTGGTCTGGGCTTCCAAGATAGTATTTTTAAACAACACCCAAGCTTGATGTCTTTAACCTTTGCAACTGCTACTTTTGCAGCCACGACCACCATGCACTTTGTGAAGACTCTTGGGGCAGTCCGAATGGCAGGACCTTGTATTGATAATGTCTTCCCTGAAACATGAAGCATAGATATTTCATGTGTTCTGGATGAACAGAGCCAGTCCTGACTCTAGAGAAACCATTTTGAACTTCTCGTGGACGAGACACTTGTTCAGGTTTTTGAGGTCCAGAATGGGTCTGTGTCCTCCAGTTTTCTTTGGTATCAGAAAGTACAGAGAGTAGAAACTCATTCCCTGTTGAGATTTTGGGACCTCCTCTATGGCACCTTCTGATAGAAGAGAAGTCACCTCTTGTAGCAAAAGAGCAGTGACAGGAGGCTGAGAAGGATATTCCCCTATTAGTGTGAAGGAGGGCAGAGTTTCCAGGTGAAGTCTGTACCCTTCTGTCACTATGGTCAGAGTCCAGTGCTCTGAGATGATTAGATGCCACCTGTGGGCATAGTGACAGAGTATGTCGGCAGTGTTGGGGGGTGGGGGGAGGGCCTCCAGAGACAGAGTGGCTATGTTCTCTAGGAAAAAGTTAAAAAAAAAATTGAGTCTGTGGAGCTGGTTGGTTTTTAGGAGCCTGTGGTTTCTTTTGCTGTTTGGGAGGCTGTTGCCTCTTCTGAGCACTCTGAGGTTGGTATTGCGAAGCAGGGGTGTGAGAAGGGTAAAAAAGGACTCCATCTGCCTGCCTGCCTGCTCCCCCAATCGGGGTAGAGCACGAGAGCGGGAAGCTTCACTTCTCCCCGCTGCTCTGCTCCAGCCCAATCAGGGGCCTCTCTCTACTGAATTTAACCAGGGCACCATCAGGCACGAACAGCATCTGCCTGCCTGCTCCCCCAATCGGGGTAGGGGCACTAGAGCAGGAAGCTTCACTCCTCCCCACTGCTCGGCTCCAGGTCAATCAGGGGCCTCTCTACTGAATTTAACCTGGGTGCCATTGGGCGCTCCCGCACCTGGCGGGCCTCGCCAGAGGGCCCTTAGGCAGGGAACGTTGGCAAGACTCCTGCTCAACCCAATGGCAAGTACAGCATCTTCCCGGATTTGACTACCACATCCATCAACTATTTCCTTGCCGCTCCCACCGGTAACTATTCTATCTATTCTGCTAATAATACCTAACACTGATTTCCAGGAACAAGCAGGAATGAGTCTTCACATATGGGTATCGTCGGTACCGACGGAGCCTGCGCGGGAACGCTCCCCAGCGTCCAATAAGAAAGCTTTTGGGAGCATCCCACAGCGCCTGCGTGCTGCCTTCCCGCCTTTCCCAACCACCTCTCTCCAGTTCTTCTTTTCCGCGGAGCCAGCAGATCGTGTTCTTGTCACCGCAGAAGAAGTTCTTTATTTTTTCTTTATTCTTTTGTGTCGCGTCTGCCTTCTTCAACATCGGACCGGTACCGCCGGTCTTTCTTTTCTTTCTTTCAAAAAAAAACGCTTCATCTCTACTGTGCATTTTCAGTTTCTGGGCCCTAGGCCTAAAATTTTTTTTCCTCATGGAGAAGCCCGCTTCTGGGTTTAAAAAATGCACAAAATGTGGCGGTACTATTTCTGTCACCGACACCCATGACTGGTGTCTAAAGTGTTTGGGACCTGACCATTCCATCACGGATTGTATGTCCTGTACCATGATGTCTAAGAGAGGTCGGCAGAACCGAGCAGCCAAGCTCAGTACCCTATTTCCCTTTGATGCAGCTTCGGTAGCATCAATGTCTTCCAGGGCCTCCTCTTCCTCCCATGGATCTCAGGTAACCAAGCATAAATCTGGCCGGTCCTCGAAGGGTAGATCTCCCTCCAAACATCGAGATGCCTCCGGGCTTGCCCTCGAGGATTCCGCACCGGCAAAATTACCCCGGCGGGAAGCTCTGGCTTCCAAAGCATTATCTATGGGGTCACAGGTTGACATCGATGGCTCGGCCTCGACAGATCACCTGTTGCCGTGTTCTGGGGTACCGGTGGCTCCCACTGGTACCGACATCCAGACTCTGGTGGCGTTGATGGATCAGAAGATTCTGACCATGCAGCGCATCTTAACGGCTTTCATACAGGCTGCGACGCCTCCAGTACCGCAACAATCCCCGTTGCTGGTACTGGCTCCGGTACCGGCATCGCTCCCGGTACCGGTACCGATTGCATCGACATCGGCTTCGGTGTCGACTGCAACGGTACCCTGTCCTATGATGCCCATCGGTACCGAACCAGTACCGATTACTCCCAATGTCGATCCCACTCGATATGGTTATCGGGCTTTACAGGAGCATCCAGACAGGCAATACTTCGATTCCTCTGAGGACTCTGATGAGTCTGAGGGTTCTGTAGAAGCATCGATACTTCTTCCTCAGGAGTCTTCTTCACCTAAACGAAGAATGTCTCCTCCAGAAGACTTGTCTTTTCAAGACTTTGTTAGGGAAGTGGCTAGGGGCCTCTCTATCACAGTGGCCCCTGAGTCAGAACCCAGAGCCAAGGAGTTGGATATTTTACAATATCCTAAAGCTCCTAAGGAGGCAGCTACTTTACCTGTTCATGAGATTCTGTATGATCTCATGTTGAGGATGTGGGAGACACCTCTCACCACCTCTCCTCATTCTCGCAGGTTAGACACCATGTATCGTGTCCCTCCTTGTCCTGGCTTCCACAAGACTCAGCTTCCTCACCACTGTATTGTGGTAGAGTCTGCCATGAAGAAGATCAAGAGTGCAAAAAGACAGTCATCTAATCCTCCAGGGCGTGAATGCAGGACCCTGGATGCTTTTGTCCGAAGGGTTTTCCAAGCTGCTATGCTAGCTGCTAGGATCAATTCCTATAGTCTCTATATAGGAATGTTTCTAAAAGAAGTCACAGATCATCTGCAGACTTTAACCCCTTTCATTTCAGAGGATAAAAGACAGGAGTTTCTCACTTGGCTCAAACATGCCCAAGATGTCTCCAAATTTTCCAACCATGCAGCCTTTGACTCTTTTGAGTGTGTAAGCAGAGCTTCGGCTATTGCCATAGGGGCACGCAGAATTGCTTGGCTACAAGCTTCTGATTTGGAGCTCTGGGTCCAAGTTCAATTGGGAAATCTCCCTTGTACAGGTGAAAACCTTTTTGGTAAGGATTGGCAAGCAAAGGCCACTCAGATGGATGCTGAAAACTCTGCTTTGGATCAACTTTCAAAGTCTACCTCTGCTCCTGTTAAGAAAAGATTGTTTAAAAAGACATCTTTTTCCAAAAAGGGAAGATACTATCCTGCTTATGGTCAGCAGGCATCTTCTGCAGGTCGTTTTGCTGCAAAGCTTCAGTAACCACCCAAACAGGCCAAGTCAAAGGCAGCTAGACCTTCCACGGCCCAGCAGCCTCAGCCTCCTCAGGGCCTTTGACTTGCAACTAGAGAACTTAGCCTTTCTAGCTCTGGAAGGACCAGAGCCCCTTACCATCCCAGGAAGGTTGACTTACTTTGCTCCCAGATGGGAGCAAATCACAGCAGAGCAATGGACACTCTCCATCATAAGGGAAGGGTACAAGCTTCATTTCTTAAGCCTTCCCCTTCACACCATGGTGAAACAGTTCAATTCTACAACATCTCTCCTCAACCTTCTAGGTCAGGAGATTGCCATCCTTCTTGCCCAAGGGGCAATAGAAGAAGTACCTCTTCTTCAACAAGGCACAGGGTTCTACTCCCCTTATTTTCTTATTCCAAAGAAAACAGGGGGCTACAGACCCATCTTAGATCTCAGAGAATTGAACAAATTTCTATTCAAGGAGAAATTCAAGATGATTTCTCTCGGTGCTCTGCTTCCATACCTTCAGAGTCAGGACTGGCTTTGTTCTTTAGATCTCAAGGATGCGTACACCCATGTCCTCATCCATCCAACACACAGAAGGTTCCTTCGGTTCCTTTTTCAAGGAAAGCAGTACCAATACAGGGTGCTTCCTTTTGGTCTGGCCTCTGCACCAAGGGTGTTCACGAAATGCATGGCAGTAGTAGCTGCATTTCTACGCACTCTAGGAATATTCGTCTTCCCATATCTGGACGACTGGCTTATTCGAGCTCCATCTCAAGCAGAGGCCAAAACTTGTCTAACCTGCACAATGCGTGTCCTTCAGTATTTGGGACTAGTAATAAACATCCCAAAATCCAGTCTCACCCCTACTCAGTCCCTCGAGTTTATAGGGGCTTTGTTGGATACCTCAACTGCAAGGGCCTATCTTCCTCAGGCCCGTTGCCTACGCTTGGTGCAGTTAGCCTCCCAAATACAGTTATAGCCCCTTTTAACTGCTCAAGAAATGTTACAACTCTTAGGCCACCTGGCATCCACTGTACATGTGGTTCCATATGCTCGCCTTCACATGAGGGCAGCTCAGTGGACTTTGTCCACCCAATGGACTCAGGCATCAGGTTGCCTATCAGACAAAATAGCAAACTCCAGTCGCCTTTTTTGGTCTCTCCAGTGGTGGAAGTCCTCTCAAAACCTGTTGCTGGGGTCCCCTTTTCAACAGTCACTTCCCTTACAACAGATGCCTCTCCAATGGGTTGGGGAGCTCATCTACAAGATCTCTCCACCCAGGGCATCTGGTCTCCACAGGAGACTTCACTACACATAAATCTCTTGGAACTCAGAGCAATTTTCTTAGCTCTCAGAGTGTTCCACTCCCTGCTCAGCTACAGGACAGTCCTCATCCACACGGACAATCAAGTTCTATGTAAACAAGCAGGGAGGGACTGGCTCTCTGTTGCTTTGCAACGAAGCTTTGCGACTGTGGGCCTTCGCCAGAGAGCATCAGATTCATCTTATGGCAGTATATCTTCCAGGTGTTCAAAACTCTTGGGCAGACAGACTCAGTCGAGTTCTGCTTCCACACGAATGGTCCCTCCACAGGGACCAGGTAGCCAGGATTTTTCGAATTTGGGGAACCCCGGACATAGACCTATTTGCAAGTCCGTGGAATGCCAAACTTCCCCGGTTCTGTTCCAGGATTCCGTGTCAGGGAGTTCAGGCCAAGGATGCCTTCCTCCTTCACTGGGGTCAAGACTTCCTTTATGCCTTTCCACCCATTCCCCTAATTCCCAAAACACTGTTCAAGCTTCAGAGAGACCGAGGTTCTATTATCCTGATAGTACCATATTGGCCACACCAAGTGTGGTACCCTCTACTTCTGCATCTCTCTCAAGCTCCATCCCTGGAGTTGGGCTCTGCTCCAGATCTTCTCTCCCAGGAAGACGGAACGTTGTGGCACCCAAACTCCCAGTCTCTCCATCTCAGGGCCTGGTTGCTGAAGGCCTAGACCTTCAAGTTTTCCATCTCTCTCAGCAAGTCAGATATATTATTCATGCTTCTAGAAAGCCTTCCACTAGACGTTCCTATGCTTTCAAATGGAGATGATTTACCATTTGGTGTTCAGAGAAGGGTCTTAACCCTCTTGCAATACCTTTGAATTCTTTACTAGAGTATCTTCTGCATCTTTCCCATGCAGGCCTCAAAACGAATTCGGTAAGAGTCCTTTTGAGTGCTATTGCAGCGTCCCTCAAGCCTCTCAATGGACAGCCTGTTTCCTCTCATCCTCTTATAGCAAGATTCATGAGAGGCCTTCTTTTAACTAAACCTCCCATTAGACCACCTCCAGTGGCATGGGACTTAAATCTGGTTCTTGGCCAGCTTATGAAGCCACCCTTTGAACCTTTAGCCACCACCTCCTTGAAATTTCTTTCTTGGAAGGTTATCTTTCTCATTGCAGTCACCTCAGCACGTCGCATCAGTGAGTTGAAAACCTTGGTGGCTAATCCTCCTTATACAAAGTTCCATCATGATAAGGTAGTCCTCAGGACCAATCCACACTTTATGCCCAAAGTGGTCTCGCCTTTTCATCTGAACCAGGAGGTATACTTACCTGTCTTTTTTTCCAGGACCTCATGCATCAAGTGCAGAGAGGAATCTTCATACTTTGGATTGTAAAAGAGCTCTCGCCTTTTACTTACAAAGAACACAGCAACATAGAAAGTCTTCTCAACTCTTTGTTGCTTTTGATCCTTCCCATTTAGGACTTCCAGTTTCTAAGAGAACACTATCCAACTGGATTGCTCAGTGTATTTCTTTCGCCTACCAGAGTAGGAATCTTTCACAGCTCACAATGTGAGGGCCATGGCAGCCTCAATGGCTCATCTAAACTCTGTGTCCATCGACCAAATCTGTCGAGCGGCCACCTGGGCCTCGGTTCATACCTTCACAGCCCATTACTGTTTGGACAAGGACCTGAGCTTCATGGTGAGGGGCAACCATTACTAGTACAGGGTGCTGCCCTTCGGCTTGGCTTCCGCTCCAAGTGTTTTCACCAAATGCCTGGCAGTCGTGGCGCAGATTTTCAGTCTGGTACACAGATTTTCAGTCTGGTACCCCCTCACTTGGTTTGCAGCTTGTCTTGCTGTGTGCGCTTGCGTGCATCAGTGATGCTGAGAGCTAAACTATCAGTAGTTTAACTACTGGCAGGGTCTCCCAAGATGGACAGGTCTCAGCTAAGGTGCCAGACCAAGACAAACCACCCATTTGGGCAGCAGCAGAATGGGATAGTGTTGACGGCGGAGGATCACATTTTTGTGACAACGGCAACAACACCAAACTTAAACTGCGCAGAAGAAAGGCCCGGCAATCTACTTCTGTATCTTGCCATGAAAACTCAATGGATAGTTACAACAAAACAAATTGTGCTATGGTGCTGGAAGATGAGACCCCCAGGTCGGAAGGCACTCAACTAGCTACTGGGGAAGAGCTGAAGACTTTTCAGAGTAAAGCCAGCATTTATGATGTAGTTGGATCAAAGCCCTCGGAAAGTCTGACTGCTGATGTAGCTGCACATGAAATGAGAGTCAGAAGCTGTAAAGATGTCTTACACATTGGAACATGGAACGTACGAAGCATGAACCAAGGGAAGTTGGAGGTGGTCAAGAATGAAATGGAACGTGTACAACTTGATCTGTTGGGTGCCAGCGAACTGAAATGGACTGGCATTGGGCACTTTGCATCAGATGATCACATGGTCTACTATGCTGGAAATGAAAGACAAAGAAGAAATGGTGTTGCATTTATAATAAAGAAGAAACTTGCAAGAACTGTAATGAAATACAATGCAGTCAGCGAACGCCTAATCTCTATTTGTCTACGAGGATTGCCTATCAACACAACTATAATTCAAGTATATGCCCCAACAACAGCTGCAGAAGAGAATGAAATTGAAGAGTTCTATGAACAAGTACAAGCTGAAATTGACAGAACATGCAAACAGGATATCGTGATAGTCATGGGTGACTGGAACGCAAAAGTTGACAACAAAAAAGAAGGCAAAGTAGTTGGAAAATATGGACTTTGCAACAGAAATGAAGCTGGAGAAAGACTGATAGAATTCTGCAAGACCAATGATCTATTCATCTCAAACACCTTCTTCCAGCAACACAAGCGGCGACTGTACACATGGACTTCACCCAATGGATTGTATAAAAATCAAATTGACTACATCTGTGGAAGTCAACGATGGAAAAGCTCTATAGCATCAACAAAGACAAAACCTAGAGCTGACTGTGGTACAGATCATAAACTACTAGTATGCAAACTCAAGCTAAAGTTGAAAAAGAGCAAACCACTCATGAATGCAGCAAAATATGACCTTGAGAATATACCACTGGAATTTAAAGACTGCCTGCAATATCGATTTGCTTCTTTAGATACAAATGACAGAGCTCCGGAAGAGTTATGGAATGACATTAAGAAGGTTGTGTTGGAAGAAAGTGAGAAGTCTCTACAAAAGTTGAAAAAGCAAAAACGGCCAAAACGGATGACGGAAGAAACTCTGAAAATTGCCCAGAAACGCAGAGAAGCTAAAGCCAGAGGAGAAAGAAAGACAATCGCAGAACTCAACAGAGATTTCCAACATGCAGCAAGACAGGACAAGGAAAAGTACTACAATGACACTTGCAAGGAAATAGAAGCAGAAACTATTAGAGGAAGAACAAGATCGGCTTTCCTGAAGCTGCGAGAATTAAAGAAAAAGTTCCAGCCTCGAATTGGAATGTTACAAGATGCTCAAGGTTCTATGTTGAATGATGCTGAGAAGATCAAGAAAAGGTGGAAGGAATATACAGAGTTTTTATATGATAAAGATCAAGTGGACCAACAGCCGTTTCAACCTGTACCTTATGATCGGGAACCATTGGTGATGAAAGAAGAAGTTGAAGCAGCATTGAAAGCCTTATCAAAGAACAAAGCACCAGGCATTGATAGCATTCCTATAGAAGTATTGCAGCAATCTGATGCAGCTGTTATCGTACTTAGAAGGCTCTGCCAAGAAATATGGACGACAACATCATGGCCAACTGACTGGAAAAGATCTGTGTTTATACCAATACTAAAGAAAGGTGATCCAACTGACTGTGGAAATTATCGAACAATCGCTCTAATCCCACATGCCAGCAAGATTTTACTGAAGATTATTCAAAAGAGACTACATCCATACCTGGAACAAGAACTACCTGAAGTGTAAGCAGGGTTCAGGAAAGGGCGAGGAATGAGAGACATCGTTGCGGATGTGAGATGGATCCTTGAAAAGACTAAAGAATACCAAAAGGATATCTATTTGTGCTTTATCGACTATAGCAAGGCTTTTGATTGTGTAAACCATGAGAAACTCTGGGCCACATTAAGAAGCAGGGTATACCAGAACACCTGATCGTTCTCTTGCGCAATCTGTACATTGATCAAGAAGCAACAGTTCGAATGGAACAAGGAGAAACAGAATGGTTTAAAATAAGCAAAGGTGTAAGACAAGGCTGCATACTTTCCCCCTACCTGTTTAATTTATATGCAGAACAAATCATCAGAGAAGCAGGATTATATGAAGACAACAGAGGTGTGAAGATTGGTGGAAGACTCATCAACAACCTTCGCTATGCTGATGATACTACATTACTGGCTGAAAGTGAAGATGATCTGAAACATTTGCTTCTCACAATCAAAGAACATAGTCTCAAAATGGGCCTGCACCTTAATGTAAAGAAGACAAAGATCATGACAACTGGCATAATCAACAGGTTCATCGTTGAAGGAGAAGAAATTGAAATTGTGAACAATTTTAACCTACTTGGATCAACTATCAATAGAGAAGCAACAAGCAGTCAAGAAATCAAACGACGCATTGCTCTTGGCAGAATGGCTATGAAAGACCTAGATAAGATTCTCAAGAGCAGAGATGTCTCTCTCCATACAAAGATTCGACTGGTTCAAGCCATGGTATTTTCAATAACATCATATGGATGTGAAAGCTGGACTGTGAAAAAGACAGACAGGAAGAAAATTGATGCCTTTGAATTATGGTGCTGGCGGCGAATACTGTGTATACCATGGACTGCCCGAAGAACAAACCAGTCAGTACTAGAGGAGATCAAACCTAAGCTTTCTTTAGATGCTCAGATGACAAGACTTCGACTTTCCTACTTTGGACACATCATGTGAAGAGAGAGATCATTAGAGAAAGACATCATGCTTGGCAAGATAGAAGGTCAACGCAAAAGAGGAAGGCCAACAATGAGATGGATCGATACAATAACAGCAGCTACGGGTGCCAGTCTGTCAACAATGAGCCACCTGACTGAAGACCAAACACAATTTAGGATAGCTATCCAGAGGGTCACCTTGAGTCGACTCTGACTCGACGGCACTTAACAACAACAACATAAAGCACGGGATTAGCCTGTTCTCCTGTCCAATGCAGCTGGTCCTGCAATACCTTCTCCATTTCTTGCACTCTGGACTCAAATCAAACTCCATCAGAGTGCACCTTAGTGCCCTGGCGGCACATCACCATCCGGTGGATGGCAAACCCCTCTCGGCCCAGCCATTGGTGACCCGCTTCATGAGGGGACCTCAATGTCTTACTGATGCAGCTTACTCGCCCGCCTTTTGAGCCCCTGGCTTCCTGCCACCTGCGATACCTTTCATTGAAGGTGGTGTTTCTGGTTGCGCTCACCTCAGCTTGCAGGGGCAGTGAGCTTCAAGCCTTGATGGTGGAGATGCCTTACACCAGGTTCTACAAGAACAGGGTTGTGCTCTGCACACACCCCAAATTCCTTCCAAAGGTGGTATCGCTTTTTCACCTCAACCAGGAGGTGGTGCTTCCCACCACCTTCCTGAGGCCTCACACCAGTATGGCGGAGACTGTCCTCCACACCTTGGACTGTAAGAGGGCCCTGTCCTTCTACATTCAGCATACCCAGGGCCACCGTAAAGCTTCTCAGCTTTTTATCTCGTATGACCCCAGTAGACTGTGGGAAGCGGTGACCAAGTGTACGCTATCTACCTGGGTGGCAGAGTGTACCAACCTCGCCTATGAGCAGGTGGGGCTCTCTTCGGATGGCTGGATCACGGCGCACCATATCAGGGCCATGGCGGCCTGTGTGGCAAACCTGTGCTCCATCTCAATGGTGGACATCTGCCGGGCCACCACCTGGTCTTTCGTCCATATCTTCGCAGCTCATTATTGTCTCGAGAGGGAGTCCCGACGGGACAGTACCTTCGGCCAGGCTGTGTTCTGTAATCTTTTCGGGGTCTAGGCAATTCCTACCCTCCGTCTCTTCTGTGTTCAGGCTACCTTAGTGATGGTTTCCTTCAGACAAACAGGTCCTACTGCATTCTGTGCCTGCGGACTCAATTGCTGCTGCTCATGGCTTCCCCTGACAGTAACCGTGTTTATTCTCTCTATGGGCTTTGGTAGCCTGTAACTAGGGAGTCCCATATGTGAAGACAGACTTCATGCCTGTTCCCGGAGAAAGCGCAGTTACTCACCTGTAACAGGTGTTCTCCGGGGACAGCAGGAATCAGTTCTCACAACCCTCCCTCCTCCCCTTGGAGTTGCTTCTTTACCATATTTTATTTTTTGCTGTCTTTTAGCTATGTCATCTGACTGAGCAAGATGGCACCCTTGGGTGGGAAGGGGACCATGCATGTGTGGTGGCATCTCCCAAAGGCTTTCTTTGAAAGCTGGGTGGATGCTTCCGCGAGGGCTCTGTCGGTGCCGACGTCACCCATATGTGAGGATTGATTCCTGCTGTCCCCAAAGAACACCTGTTACAGGAGAGTAACTACGCTTTCCCACTGCTCCTCTCTCTGTTGGCAGTACCGCTGATTTCCCTGGGCTGAGCCCTAGGGCTACTCTCACAGGAGCAGGGATCTCTCTTACACCTCATCCTGGAGTCCCTATCGCTTACAGCTTGGCTGCTGAAAGGGTAGCTCTATCCCCCTTCAATCTCCCTCGAGATGTGGAGGAGATTCTCCTGGCATCTCATAAGGCCTCCACAAGAAGAGCATACGCCTTCAAGTGGCACCGATTCTCTCCAATGCCTGCTTCACCTATTGCAGGCGGGATTGAAGTCCAACTCAGTCAGAGTACATCTGAGCGACATCACAGCGCATCACCAATCCGTCGAGGGAAAAATCCCTCGTGGCTCAGCCTCTTGTGTCCCTATTCCTATGGGACCTCATGTTGTCCAAACCCACCATCTGTCCTCTTGTGGCGGAATGGAATCTTAATATGTTGCTATCGCAGCTCACTGAGTCTCCGTTCGAGCCTTTGGCCACTTGCCACCTGCTCTACCTTTCCTGGAAGGTCACCTTCCTGGTAGCACTCACTTTGGCTTGCAGAGTCAGTGAGCTCCAGGTTCTGATGGCAGAGCCTCCCTACACAAGGTTCTACAAGAAACAGGGTGGTGCTTCGCACACACCCCAAGTTTCTACCAAGGTGGTATTCTCTTTCCACCTCAACCAGGAGGTGATACGCCCCACCTTCTTTCTGAGGCCTCATGCTGATATACTCTGGCTTGCAAGAGAGCCCTGTCCTTCTACCTACAACAAACTCAGGGCCATGGCAGAGCACAACAGCTTTTCGTATCCTATGACCCCAGCCAAATGGGGCTCCCAGTGCCTAAGTGAACGCTGTCCACTTTGGTAGCAGATTGCAATACTCTTGTCTATGAGCAAGCGGGGCTCTCACTGGACCAGAGAGGCCACGGCACACCGCTTCAGGGTCATGGCTACTTATGTGGCCAATCTGCATTCCATCCGCATGATGAAAATCTGCCGGGCCGCCACCTGGTCTTTGGTCCATACCTTCGCAGCTTGCTACTGCCTGGAGAGGGAGTCCCAATGGGACAGCACCTTTGGCCAGGCCGTACTTCGTAATCTTTTTGGGGTGTAGGTAACTCCTGCCCTCTGACCTGTCTGTGTTCAGGCTACTGGAGTGCTGATTCTCTGCCGCACACCTGGTTCTTGCAGGAGTCTCTATTAGGGGTTCAACTGCTGCCAATCATGGCTCATCTATGCAGGTCATCGTGACATTTTTGTACAGGTCCTCATTAGCCTGTAGCTGGAGAGTCCCATATATGAGCACTGACTTCCTGCTTGTTCTTGGAGAAAGCATAGTTATTCATCTGTAAGTGGCTTGCCCAAGACCACAAGGAGCACCTGTGGGACTAGAAACCCCAGTCCTTCAGGCCCAAGGTTGCTGTCCTCTAGTGGGATTTGAACCCCCGACCTTCCAGCCTGCGGTAACTTGCCCCAACCACTAGGCCACTCCTCCTTTACATCCTAAGTTCTTACCTAAGGTGGTCTTGCCTTTTTCATCTAAATGAAAACACAGATCTCCCCACCTATTGCCTGAAGCTACATTCAAACCCTTGTGAAGAAGCCCTTCATACTGTAGAACTCCATATTGTAAACTAGTTCTAGTCTATTAATTAAAAAGAACCGAATCCTTTAGGAAATATACTCATCTTTTTGTCTCTTTCAGTCCTAATAATCCTGGTGCTCCAGTTGCAAAAAAAACCTTTAGCAAACTGGCTTGCTTCATGTATAGAGTTTTACTATGAACAAACACATGCTTCTCTCCGCCCCAGGGTCAAATCTTAACAAATTAGAGCTAGTGCAGCAACAGTTGCACTCTTAAAGTCTGTCTCATTAGAGACCATCTACAAAGCAACTACTTGGTCCTCCCTTCATACTTTTTCTGCACATTACTGTTTAAACCATGCTTCAGAAAAGGACAGTGCCTTTGGTCGAGCTGTGTTGACCAATCTGTCTCTCTGTGCTAGTGACTCTCATAACTGCCTATACAGAGATGCCGAGTCTTGCTCATTAGGACTGTGTCACACTCATTTGAAGGCTCTCTCACTCTCACACTCATTGAGCTTCTTTCCTCAAGCAATAGAGCCTCAGTGCCAGTGCACCAATCCCTTTCACTGCTTTCATGAGAGACAAGCCTAAGAGAAGAAAAACCAAGTGGCCCAACCAGTAGGAGGAAATCTGAGCTCACCTTCCTTTTTACTGCCTCCTTCTGCACCATCCCTTTCCCTGTAACTACAAGTGCAGGTGTTGTGAAATCTATATACACACTCTGGTCCACTGAAAGGAGAGCAAGTTTTATTCTAGAGGATTTACCCATATTGCCTGTGCTATGTCTGTATTTTTTCAGAGGCTCCAAAGAAAAGCAAATGTAACTTTATACTGCTTTTTTTCATTTGCAAAGCAATTCTACATTTAAATCTTTCTAGATTTATACTCTGGATGTGTCATCTGAAAAAAATCTCACTCTTTAGACTTCATTCTCACATTTTGTGATGGTTCACCTTGGCATTTCTGCCTATATAGGCTGCTACAGAGATGAAGACAAAATATAACATGAACAGCACTAAGCTTGGGAGTCACCCCCTTGTGTGCTTGACTCAATCCTGTTCCTGTTGATGGAGAAAGCAATGTTGCTCACTTGTAGCAGCTGTTTTCCGTAGATAGCAGAATTGATGAGGGACACACAGTCTCTCCCACTTCTATGAGCTGAACAGAGCTGCTGAGGAGACTGCAGCACACAGGAAGGGCTGTGCATGCTTAGACCTTTCATAAGAACACAAGACATGCCATACTGGGTCAGACCAAGGTCCATCAAGCCCAGTATTCTGTGGCCAATCCAGGTCGCAAGTAACTGGCAGTTTCCCAAAAAGGTTCACAGATTCCACAATGCCTATCCCGGGGTAAGCAGTGCATTTCCCTGGTCCTCTTTAATAATGGTTTATGGACTTTTCCTCCAGGAACTTGTCCAAACCTTTTTTAGACCCAGCTACACAAGCAGCTTTTACTATATCCTCCGGTAATTAATTCCAGAGTTTGATGACTCGTTGAGTGAAAAAATATTTTATCTTATTAGTCCGAAATGGGCTACATTGGAGCTTTTGAGTGTCCCCTAGTCTTTCTACTTTTTAAAGGAGTAAACAGCCAATCTACATTTACCTGTTCTACCCCATTCGTTAATTTATAGACCTATCATATCTTCCCCTCAGCCGTCTCTTTTCCAAGTTGAAGAGCCCTAACCTTTCAAGCCTCTCCTCATAGGGGTATCCTTCCATCCCTTTACTATTTTGGCGGCTCTTCTCTGTACCTTTTCTAATTCTGCTATATCCTTTTTAAGATATGGTGACCGGAATTGCGCACAATATTCAAGGTGCAATCGTACCATGGAACAATACAGAGGCATTGTAATATTCTTGGTTTTGTTCTCCTTTCCTTTTCCAGTGATTCCTAGCATTCTATTTGCTTTCTTGGCTGCCGCTGCACACTGGACAGAGGGTTTCAACATGTTATCCATGATGACGCCTTAATCCTTTTCCGGATGATTGTTCCTAATGTGGAACCTTGCATTGTGTAACTGTAGTGTAGGCTGTTCTTCCCTAAGTGCCTGATTCGGTTTTGGAAGTGCTGGCCCTCCGTGTGCCCAGATGGAACCGGACCTACAGAGTGAGCCGGGATTCAGATCCCATGGGGCACATCTAGCCCCGCGGGATCAAAATCACATCCAGGCCTGTACGTGCAGGCTGGGACTGCGTTTCAGGTTCGCCTGCACTTACAGGCCGGGACCCCGATTCAGGTCGGCCTGCATGTACAAGCCTTCCCCGGCTAACTCAGTCAGGGCTTTTGAATGGCACCTGGTTGCCATGGCACCATGGCTCCATTCAAAAGCAGTGATCACTGGCTGCTGGGCCAAAATGTTCATTCCCCGCAGCCCGGCCCTCGATCTGGCCTCCCAAGAGGACTAGAGGTGGATTGGGCAGGCCTGGGGCTCAAAAGAGACGGGAGGGGGCAGAGGTGGAATAAGTTTCCCGTTCAGCCTGCCGACACAGACGTACAGGGCTGACATTGGAATCAGCCCTGTATGTCCAGGACCACCTATCGCCTGTCCTTACCCAGCCCCTGCACCACCGCTTTCCTGCCCCCGTCTGACTTCCCTGTACAACGTGTGGGGAAGTTAGTCAGGGTTGGAAGAGGGGCTGAATAGCAGGGATGGCTATTCGCACCTCAGAATGATCCTGTAAGTGCATAACTTTGCACTTGTCCACATTAAATTTCATCTAACATTTGGACGTCCAGTCTTCCAGTTTATCAAAGTCCTTTTGCAATTTTTGACAATCCTCTTGTGTTTTAATAACTTTTAATAGTTTTGTGTCATCTGCAAATTTGATCACCTCACTCATTATTCCAATTTCAAGGTCATTTATGAATATGTTTAAAAGCAGTGGGGGCAATACAGATCTCTAGGGCAGTGTTTCCCAACCCAGTCCTACGGGGCACACCGGCCAGTCAGGTTTTCGGGATATCCCTAATGACTATGCATGAGATATATATGCATTAGAGATATCCTGCCAACCTGACTGGTTTGTGGCCCTCCAGGTCTGGATTTGGAGACCCCTGCCTTACACCTCTGTCATTTAAGATTGTGAGTGGGCAAGGTGCAGATGTCCTAGACATCGAAAGGGTATATAGAATGTGACACATTCCTCCTCGATTCTCACCACCACCAAAATATTGTCTATTAGACAACTTTTTGGTGGTGGTGAGAATCGAGGAGGAATGTGTCACATTCTATATACCCTTTCGATGTCTAGGACATCTGCACCTTGCCCACTCACAATCTTAAATGACAGAGGTGTAAGGCAGGGGTCTCCAAATCCAGCCCTGGAGGGCCACAAACCAGTCAGGTTGGCAGGATATCTCTAATGCATATATATCTCATGCATAGTCATTAGGGATATCCCGAAAACCTGACTGGCCGGTGTGCCCCGTAGGACTGGGTTGGGAAACACTGCTCTAGGGTATTCCACTATTCACTTAGCCCATTGAGAAGATTGGCCATTTATTCCTACTCTCTGCTTTCTATTTTTTAACTAGTTCCTGATCCACAATAGTACATTGCCTCCTATTCCATGACTTTATATTTTCACCAAGAGTTTCTTATGAGGGCCCTTTCAAAGGCTTTTGGAAAATCCAGATATATTATATTGAATGGCTCACCTATGTCTACCTGTTTATTCACACTTTAAAAAAAATATGACAGATTAGTAAGACTAGACTTTCCTTGGCTAAATCCATGTTGGCTTGCTCCCATTTCACTAAGTCCCAGTGCCGTTAGATGAGATCACTCATTTGTGTGCCTCTTCAATTCTGCTGTCTATGGAAAACACCTGTTACAGTTGAGCAGCGTCGCTATATGTACAAATACCACTACATAATTCTATTAAAGGCCTATTCTTCACGAAAAGTAGGCTTACCCATGGGAAAACCTTTATAAAATTAGCCCCCACATGCAGAGAGCTGGCTAAGATACTGGGAAAAGCAGAGAAATGGCAATCTGACCTTAGTATACTGTCTCTATACCTGTTTCTGTAAGTACCGCTTCGCTGACCTGAATGAGCCTGATCTTGACTGATCTGAGAAGCTAAGCAGGCTCAGGTCAGGCAAGTGCCTGGAGGCAAGACCACTTTGGAATACCAGGAAGAAAGGCCTGGCAATCTACTCCTGGTCACACTTTGCCAAGAAAACACAGGGGCTGGGTTGCCAGGGATCCGCATAGACTCGATTACACACACTTTCACTTTCACCTGTCTCTAAAGCTGAGCTAATGGTGTTGGAATTGTTGGTTCGTCATTGCTGATTGGCATTCACAGGATCTCAGTTTACCATGCCAGGAACATGCATGCAACCAGCTCTGGCATCTGGACATTTTGGCTGCAGCAGAGAAAAGGAATCTTTTTTTCTTTTTTTTGTTATAAATTGCTATCGTTACCCAATAGCAGCTGTGTAACCTGAGGCACAGGATTGCCAGATGACCTGCACGGTATCTTCAGAGTTCAGTAGTGGGGGGATTAGAATTTCCATTATAGGACCTAGCTTGAGTTGAATTGTAACTGCTTGATCTTCGTTTCTTCCCTTCTTCATATATTAAACACTTAACTGTAGGAAACAGAATTTCCCTAGATTACCACTGTTTCCGTGCTGTGAGGGGCGATATGTGAAGCCTACCTTTTTGTTTTTTATCTGCTCTGTAGTTATTTTAGTTCTGCTTTTAAAAGGCATGGCCACCCTTTCAGTCCTTAATTTTTTTTAAGCTGCTGCCATCCTATAGCTTCTAGTCTGCAAAATTTGAAGGTGTGTTTAAAAGAAATGTCTGGTAACCCCATGAGCCTACCCAAGTAACTTCTTATTTCAGTATGAAACAATGATACAGACTGTTACATCTTCAGAGAATTGTTGGCTTCCTCTTGAGTTTATTGGCAGTGGCTGACTGGGTGGCACAAACTGACATTTGTTTTTATCCCTGTCTGTGTATTCAAGGTTACCCGAACTTTGTTGCAACATACGGCAGGGGCTACCCGGGATTTGCTCCTAGTTACAGCTATCAATTTCCAGGTATGTGAACCCTATTTTCAAAAAATACATAGATACATGTTTTGATGAGCATGTTGACAAGAAAAGGACGTCTGCTGTGGTTAAAGGTTACAAGCTAAAATGTCTTCCTCCTAAAAAGGGATAAAGAAATGTGCGTATGTATTTGAAAGATTTTTGGTGTGCGCATGACAACAACAGGTTCTGATATTTGATGATATGTATGTAAGTAGTATCATGGGCATTCTTTCTTGAGGAATATGGGACTGTTTTGACCAAAGGGTTTTTCTTGTTTTGTGTGTCTGGGAAACTTCGTATATCTGCCCAGCGTTTTCAGTCAGCAGGGATTGCTGCCCCATGGCGTCTCTCCTAACTGATGCACTCTGCATGCTCAGTCAGTGCTGCTGTTTCTTAGTGCATCCAGCATAATGGAGCCATCTTTCAGCTTTCTTGGTTTACTGGAAGTTGGGGGAAGACGATTGCTTCTAATTTCAGTAGCTTTCAAACCAGTTCTCTTGACCCACCTGGCCAGTATTGGTCTTGAGGCTGTCTCTCATGGATATGTTGGTATGCGTTATCTAGGTTTCTAGACCCAATATACACAACTGTATTTCATGCATATTCATTCAGGATGACTAGAAAACCTAACCAGGTTCAGAGTGAGCTGGTAAGAACTAGGTCGGAGGAACAATACAGGTTGCTTCAGAAGCCCTTAGAAGCATGAAACATTTTCCAGTCCACAGATGACACTGAGTCTCTTAGAATCTTCCCCTCCCTCCAGCCACAGGCCAAATGACTCAGCCACAGTATATGGACTCATGCTCAAGTTTTCCAGTGGAGACCGATAGGGAGCGGGTATGCTGTAGATGCGCTCCAGCCAGGTAGGATGGGGTGTGATCTTTGCTGCTAAGATGGCCGGTACTGGCACTAGAATAGGCACGAAACATCCTTTAGCCCTGGGCCAGGAGAGCAAACAACGGGTATTTTTTTCCAGAAGCATATGATGCAGCACCCGTGCCACTTTATAGCAGATGTACTGAGGGCAGAGAAGAAGTTTTTTTGTAGACAGTTTGATGGGGGAGAATTTGCTTACATTCGAGCTAGAAACAAACAGCCTCTGAAACCACCTACCTTCTGCTGCTCTTTGCCATTCTTTGGTTGTAAGTGGTCATGAATGCATTTTGAGTACTGAATCTCCAGGAAGATCTGAGGCAGGGTTTTCATTTATGCCACCTTCTGCTTCAGTACAATGAGATATTTCTCCATCCCCCAAATACTAATATGGTACTGAGTTTGAGATAAATATATTGGGAGCAATATCCTGCTAAGCAACCAGCGTGTAACTTTAAGCAGATAACTTATCCGTTCAAAGTCCTGCAGTGATGTCTGAATGCTGAAAACGTTGCTGTAACTTCAAACGGATAACTTATCCATCTAAAGTTACTCATGCTCTTTCTCCCGGGAGACTTGGATGCACAAGTTATCTGGAGAGTGGCTGAGTTTCTCTGTTGTCTTTTAGTCCCTCTTTCGGGGTGTCCCCAACCTGCCCCAGTTTAAAATGGACTACTTTGGCCATAAAGTGATTTATATAGCCAACAGTTACATGTATAAGTGCAGCCAATAAAAAATACACGTAGTCAGTATCTGCCAGCGGCTACATAAGTGACCCCATTAAATATTTCTGTGTATTAGATGCTGGTGATTCTGATGTCACACTAAGTGGCCCGCGAGCCATGTGACAGATTGCCAGGAGTCGGAGCCTCAAAAATGTGCTCTCGGTTTCTAATTGCTGCCATGCTGAGGCTGCACCCCATGTGTTTTGTGCTTATTGCAAGTTCTCCTTTGTCTTTCTTTTCTTAAAAAATAAAATCAAAGGGGAATGGTGAAAAATTTGGCCCATTTAAGGACAAAAGGGGCTGGGCTGTGAGGTCTGTGAGGTGCATGATGATCTGATTAGTGCATGATGATCTGATTGTCTAACGCAGCACTTCTCAACCCAGTCTTCAGGGGACACTCAGCCGTCAGGTTTGCAGATATCCACAAGGAATATGCATGTAACAGATGTGTGTACATTGATCCGTTTGTGTGCAAATCAATCTCATATGTTCCTTGTGGAGATCCTGAAAACCCAACTAGCTGGGTCTGTCCCAAGGATGGAGTTGAGAACCATTGGTCTAATGTAATTTGCATTGAGTGGGTTTTCAGTCCTATGAAAAGCGGAATGTAAGACTTGAATTAAATTACATTAAAAATAGATTTTAACTGCATTCAGTATAGATCCTGATTGGCTTTATTCTACCTTAGCCTGCGCCAGAATAAGCATGCTGGTCATCACATCACAAATGTAGTATAGTCCATGGTTTAATGAAAAGTACTCTGAATGTGGCCAGAATATTTTGGGGGTCATTTTCAGACTGTATCACTGATTTTCAGACTTCTTTTAATTTGTTCACATATTCAATTCACTAAAAACTTTTTAATGCGTGTCAGAACTTTTTAATGCACATCAGGCTACTTGACTCTTCCTTATTCATAGCTTAACATGCATTAAATTGATTTAGTGCACGCCTAATTTTTTAAGGTGCACTAAAGCACATATTTGAAAGGTATTCTTTAAATAGGCAAATTGTTACTTTAGCGAGACATCTCCCACCCCCCCAACAGATCACTCTGGGTTCTGCTTCCCACCCATGTCCTAGTTTATTAAGTTTGGGTGGATTTTGAAGTAGAATTGTATTCTGATCACTGTGGGGGCAATTCTCAGTAGCTCACGTAGCTATGAAGTCAAGTACGCAAAAGCCCTGTTACTCAATAGTGTTCATTCCCTGTCCTTTGACCACCAACAGGTTGTTTTCAGAATATCTCTAATGAGATTCATTTGCATACAATGAATGTAGTATACATGCAAGTCTGTCTCCTACATATTCATTAGTGATATGCTGAACACCTGACTCATTGGCAGCCCGTGAGGAGTAGGAGTGAATATCACTGCTGTAGCTAATTTTCAAAGGAAATCCATGTGTGTAGCCTCGCTTTCAAAACTGCCTACATGGTTTGCGCCTGCAACTTGTGCTGGAAAACTGCACACGTCAATTTGAAAATCTACTCCGTGTGTTTCCCTAGCCTGCCTTTGCCCCGACCCCACCCTAGGAAAGCTTTCCTCAATCTGACTGCTCATACCATAGAAGCTGGCACATGCTTTTAGCCAGATTAAGGGCCGTCTTCAGACAGGTCAGCTTGCATAGGAAAATGCCCTCCATGCACTGAGAATGCGGGAATTAAGGTCTCCCAATGATCAAAGTGTAGGCCAAGATTAGACTACACCCATGTTGGATGCTGGATGCAAGACTGCTGGCTGAGTCAGAAGAATTCATGAGTCTTGTAAACTGTCACTGATATGGAGACATTGCATGCAATACTCTTTTCTCAGGGTGGCAAGGGACATTGGCATCTAGAGCTGAGGCCATCTGTCTTGAGTGTTAACATTAAGGAATAAGCGCTCGTGAGACATGTCGACAAGAAGGTTTTATTTGTTTTTGGAGTGAATGAAGCTCTTTTGAAATCGTATTTGTTGGTTGGTTTCATGCTTATGGAAGCACTGCTGTCACCCAGTGGTTGCTTTGGGTGGCAGGATTTGATTTGAAGGATATGGAGACCCTCCTTTCCTTTGCTACCCCCTTTCAAGCCTGTCGCTCTCTGATTGACCACTTCAGGGATAGAAACATTCATTAGCATGCCTTTGGATCTTTAACACCTATAGTGGTACATCTATAACAACAAAGTTAAAAACGTCTACTAAAATAATGATCTAGTTCAGCTCCATTTGGAGTATTTGGCCTTTTGAATTTTTATCTTCCAAATATTGCTGCCCTTACATAATCATGTGGTTTGTCACATTCGTCCACTTGAACCTGCAAAAATAAAGGTCAATAATCTAATGCATTTCTTGACTGGCTTTTGGGAGTTGTGCTTCCTTCATCGGTTCCGAATGAAATGAGCAGGTCATTTTGCTTTGACCTGATGAAAGGAATGCAAACTCCCGAAAGCCAGTCAAGAAATGTATTAATTCAATAAAAGGATATCACCTTTTGTTTTTTACTGACCTTTAAATCTTTGGTTCCTTTGATGTGAGGACATCTTGTTAGTAAGAGGGTGTGCCTGACTGGAATTGCTGACCATCAGAAGTGGTGGCAACCAGAGGTGTGACATAATTCAAGCCTGTCTGGGACAGATAACTAGCATAGTGGTAGCTAGAGATCATGAAGGATTGCAGTAGGCAGGGGTATCTGGATGGGCAAAGCAGCCTTTATCTACTTGCAACTGCTCTGTGTTACTGTGGTACATGGTACATTTGCCTTCGTATAAAGATGCTTTGTCATGAGATGGTGTTGTGTGCTGCTTGCATAATACAATTAAAAAGTCATTAGCAGGCCAATATTCAGCCCACAGTGGTCAGTGTGTTTTTTTAAAAATGCTGGATGTCGTGGATTAAAAAAAAAGACTAAAAATCCATGATATCAGCCCGAACTTCCTCCAAGGCATGTTAAAGGCCTGATTCATTAGACTTTCTTTTCCCCTAGAAAATGGGAAAAAAGTCTTAATAATTCAGGTCCAAACACCTTAAAAGGAACTGAAATATATGTTTTGGGGGAGGGGTGCCACTGTGACCTAGGTCTCAAGGGCTGGCTCCTAAATTTTTAGGCTGGCTCCTAGATTCCCAGAGAAGTTGTCAAGGATTAATATAGAGGTTACAATCTATTCAAGACAGAGCTTCAGAAAGGTGAGATTTTAGTCTGGGCTTGAAAAGGGCTGGACAAGGAGCATGACGCATCAACACAGGAAGTTGATTCTAGGCATGCAGTGTAGCACGATGGAAAGAGTGGACAGACATGGTTGAATGGGGCATAGTCAACATGGATTTAGCCAAGGGAAATCTTGCCTCATCGATCTGCTCCATTTCTCTGAAATTGTGGATAAACACATGGATAAAAATGAGCCAGTTGATGTGGAGGCCAATTCTGTTGTGTGCGTCTCCCCCCTGTCTGGCCGGTCAGAATCGGAACATGCTGCAGTGAACCCGATTCTGTTCCCGTGGGGGGGGCTAGATGTACCCGCGGGATCAGAATCTGGTCTACCAGCCTGGACGTGCCGACCATGCCCAGATTCTGGCTGCCTGGATGTCCAGCAAATCCCTTGCTAGCCCAGCCTGGCTCCTGCATGGAGCGGCGGTGTCATGGCGTCCTGTTGCCATGCCACCGCCGCTCCATACAGGAGCCATGATCCCTGGTACACCCGCAAATGTCCTTTCCCCGCCGCCCGACCTCCGATTGGGCCTGCCAGGGTCAGGCTGAGGGGTACCCCCTCCATCCCCTTACCTCACTTTTCGGCCCTGGAGTATTCATGTCCCACCATCTAGGGAGATTTATTCCACTTCCGAGGTGGAATAAGCCTCCGTCTAAATTGCTTACCCTGGATGTACAGGGCCGATAATGGAATTGACTCTGTATGTCTGGGGTCATGACACCACCACAGTCCACCCTCGCTCTGCCTGTGGCCTGTCCCCTCCCGCCCACAAACAGAGCTTCCTGCACAGCTCAGCTCTACGTGTGGGGAGCTCTGTTTCCCGGGCACAGCCCAGGCGTTTAGCAAGTCTGGACGTCCGGATTGGACATCCAGACCCGCTATTCTTGATTGAGAATAGACTTCATAGTGTATTTAAACTTTCCAAAAGAGGTCATGTGATGTGCTGAGAGGGTGCGGATGTGTGCCATGCTCTCTTTGGGGCCTCCCCTCTAAAATTGCCCATCGGGATCCTTTTTCTGACTTACTGCCGAGTGGCTAAGCTTGGTAAACCTCCGATACCTTGCAGTCCTCCTGACAATAATACAAGTGGAGCACACAGAAATGAAATCGGCCTGCCAAGAATAGGAGAAACATTTGGGGGCTACCTCTAAAATGGCGGATGCGCCAGCGTCTGCCAACAACGTGGCACAAGCAACCTTAGTTGAAGTGACAGCGGCAGTTGTCGGGGCTTTGAAGGGAGATTCAACACACTGACGGGATAACTGGATGTGCTCAACAAAACCTTTGAGGCCTATGGGGGCAGACTACAGGAGGCAGAGGGACGTATATCACATGTGGGGGATGGCCTGTGCACAAGTGAAACGGACAAGCAATGTTTACAAGCACTGGTTGCACGACAAGCTGCTAAATTGGACCACCTCGAAAAATTGAGGTCATCGAAAAAGTCTACATATTATAGGCATTCCTGAAGCTGTTAAGGATGCTGAATTGCGTGGATATGTAGAGACTCTATTCTCCAATACATTGAATTTAGGCGAGGATTGTAGCTCCCTAATTATTAAGAGGATACATCAAGTGGGTGCGGTCCAGGCCAGGGACTCTTGCCCCCATATAGTACAAGCTTGCTTTTTGAACTTCCTGAAAAAGGAAAAGAGATTGCGAGTGATGTGAGCCCATGGGCCTATTCAGAACGGGAACACACGTCTTCAGGTTTTTCAGGACTATTCATTGGACTTAAGCCAGCGACGGAGGGCATATGCAGGGGTGTGCCAACGCATTGTGACTGTAAAGATAAAATTCACGGTTTTGTACCCCTCCCGATTCTGGATTTTTTATGGAGGTGGACCCAGATTGTTTGAAATTCTGGCCTTGGCAACAGCCTATATGGACACCATCTTCTCTTCTTCAGCAGCAGGGGAGCAAAGCCCTCGGCCTCTTAGCAGTAACATACGAATTGACCTGTCTGATGCTCCGCTGGACAGTGGAGATTATCCCGCTTTGGGGTGCCCTGTCATCCAGATATGGATGTGACATTTTATACAGGTCTGGGGCACTTGGTGCTATGAAGTGGTAAAGGAGACTATTATTGAGGGGGCTGGGGGGGCCAACCCTACCTAGAACGTATCTTATTTAAGCCGCAACTGGGTGCTGGGGGGAGAGATGATTCTCCCTCCCAAGGCTGCCCTATCTTTTGGGGAAGCCCATATTGTTGGAGCCCTGACTGTGGTAGGGAGTCCCCCTGCCAGACACAGGTGGGTTCATCCCTCTCCCCTTTTTCTCTACCCCTCGCTGGTGGCAGGGTACCCACAAATGGTTACCTTAGCCCATTATTCCAGTTTGGCTTTGTTTGTTTTCGTTGTGAATATCTATATGCCATATCTGGCTTAAAAGTATATCGGGGGAGCAGGTGCTACCCCAATACAGGTAGTCAGTGAATGTGTGTGTGTGTGTGGTGCTAGGCTGGAAGGATGGAAGGAGGGTATGGGGGTGGGTTGAGCTGCGTGGGAGTGGTCATGGTGCATGTGGAGGTTATGGAGAAGGAGGTGCCCTTAACATCCTGATCCTCTTAGTCTCCAATGTGTTTTCTTACCATTCCCCTAGATGTCCCTTGTTCTCAGCTCTTGTGCTGTCTTGATTAGATTGTAAGCTCTGATGAGTAGGGACCATTTCTTATATGTGTCTGTACAGCACTACATATGCCTTGTAGTGGTATACAAATGATCACTAGTAGCAGTAGTGACTGGGAGATGAGAAGCAGGAAGTATGAAAGATGGATGGGGGAACAGTGGGGGAGGGGAGAGAGTGGAAGGGCGGGATTGTGAGCAGGGGGGAACCGTGGTGGGGCCTTAGGGGAGGAGGGGGGTCGAGTCATATCTTTGGGTTTTGGGGGATGAAAGGAAGCAAGAGACTCTCTAGGCTGGGGGAGTCACTCGAGATTGTTGACTGGCCCAAGGGCCCTTTATGTGGAAGAGCATTTATACAATATTGACCCGGGCTGAGAGTGCTATCGTGGAATGTCTGCGGACTGGGCAGTCCGATTAAGCACTGTAAAGTGATGTTTGCACTGCGATGCCATAGGGTTGATGTCATCATGCTGCAGGAAACACATCAGTCCGCAGCGGGGTTCTCTAGGCTCCAGGGGGAGGGGAGGGCAGGTGGAGCAGATGTTTGGTGCTCCCGTGGTGGGGGTAAAAAGGGAGGAGTGGCCTTACTAGTGCGGAAGGGTATCAGTTTTAAGACCATTAAGGAGTTGGCAGACTCCAAAGGCTGTTATTTATTTATTTATTTATTTTTATTTAACAGTATTTCTAAACCGCCTTATCATAATAATCAAGGTGGTATCACAGCAAACAATCTGGTAGTGTGAGTGTGTTATACATGCAGTGAGGGTGAAAATTTAGTTGGGTGCGTGTTGTGTTGTGTGCTAGATTAGTTTGAGTTATGTACAATGTGGGCTATATACAGTGGTGCTAAAAACATCTTATATACATACAGTGTTAGGCGGTGACGTGTGCTGATATACAGCTATTTAGACTATGTGATGTGTCCATAGTGTTCTATGAACAGCATGGTTTTCAGCTGTTTCCTAAAGTCCTTGAGGTCTGTAGTTGCCCTCAAATCGTCCGGTAGTTTGTTCCATATTGTTGGAGCAGCCATGGAGAGTGCTCGGTCTGTTGTGTCCTTGCGTGTGTGTTTGTATTCACTTGGGGTGCTGACTCGGTTGTGAGTTTGTTTTCTTCTTGGACGTGTACTGGTGTCTGGTTGTATGAGGGTGTGCAGGCTGTTGGCTGATGTGTGCTGTTTTATCTTGTATAGGTTTATGATAGTTTTGTATCTGATGCGTGCACTGATTGGAAGCCAGTGTAAGTCCTTTAAGGTGGGTGTGATGTGCTCCTGTCTTGCAGTTCCGGATATGATTCGTGCTGCGGTGTTTTGTGCCAGTTGGAGTGGTTTGATGGCTTGTTTCTGTAGACCAAGGTATATCGGATTGCAGAAGTCCAGTAGTGGGGTTATCAGAGCTTGACATACGGTACGGAAGTGTTCTGGGGCGAGGAGTGGTTTCAGTCTCCTGATGATTCGCATCTTGTAGTAGGCTTTTTGTATTGTTTTGCCTATGTGTGGCTTGAGATTGAGTTTATTGTCCAGCGTAACCCCGAGGTATCTCACTTCTGACCTTATTGGTATAGTAGTGTTTTGTATCTTTATATTCGGTAGGTGTATGAAGCTTTGGTTCCGAGTGATGATTAAAGCTTCAGTCTTGTTGTAGTTTATTGCGAGGTTGTTGTCCTGACACCAATTGGTCATTTGTGTAAGGCAGTCTGTTATCTTAGAGAAGTCCGGGTTGTCGATTGATATCGGGGTGTATATCATGATGTCGTCCGCATAGATTGTGTATTGAATGTTGTTCTCTTTCATGATGTTGCATATTGGTTGGATGTAGATGTTAAATAGGAGTGCTGAGAGCGCAGATCCTTGAGGTACTCCTTGATGGATTTTGATGGGTCGGGAGGTGATGTGTCCCACCTTGACCTGTAGCTGTCTTTCGGTTAGGTACGAGTGGAACCATTTCAGTGTGATGCCGTGTATACCAGTGTTTTTTAGTCTTTCCAGGAGCATGTTGTGGTCCACTGTGTCGAATGCTGAGGAGATGTCGATGAAGATCATTATGATTCCATTCCTGGTATTGTCAATTATTCTTAGGATGCTGTCGAAGAGGTAGATCAGTAGCGTTTCGACACCGTGGTTGGGACGAAATCCGTGTTGGTTGTCGTCGAGTGTTTCATGTTTGTCGATGTGATCCTGAAGTTGTAGTTGAACCACTTTTTCAATGATTTTTGCGAGGAAGGGTATGCTGGAGATTGGTCGGTACGCTGCTGGATCTTTTTTGTCGAGAGTTGTTTTCTTTGTGATTGGTCTTACTGATGCAAGTTTTAGTTGCTTTGGCATGATTCCTTGAGTGAGTGAGTCGTGTACTATTTTATGTATGGTGGGGATGAGGCTTGATTTGGTGGCTTTGACCCATGACACTGGGCATGGGTCTGTAGGAGCGGTGCTAGTGTTGATTGTAGAGATGATGTGGGATATCTGTTCTGTTGAGGGTGAGGAGAATGTGCCCCAGGTTTTGGGGTATACGTCCGTTCTTGTGGTGCATGAAGATTTTCAAGGTCAGGAGTGATCCTGGGCAATATTTATGCCCCTAATGTATCAGACCCTATGTTTTTTGTAAGACTGGAAGTAGCTGTGAAATCCTTCCCAGACCTCCCATTGATATTAGGTGGGGACTGGAATGGAGTATTAGATCCTGCACTGGATACATCGGGGGGATTTGGGGTAAGTCGTATGCCCACCACTAAATCTCTGCGCCGTTTGCTGAAACGGTGTCAATTGTTAGATGTGTGGCGGACCCTCCATCTGCAGCAGCGCAACCACACACATTTGTCTAGGATACATGGCTCCAGCATACACATAAGATTGTATTTTTGTATTGGAATGGTTGTTTGAGTTAGTAGACACTACCAATATTGGGCCCTATGAAATTTCTGACCACATCACCAATACCCAAGTTCTCCTTCATAAACATCTGAAGGAGAAGCATAGGAGAAAGATAGTGAGTGCGGAGAAAATTCAAAAATCTCAAATTCATCATTCGATCAACATTTTCCAACACTTCTAAAAGCCTATTGATAGCATGATTGTCCTTAAATGAGGAGATACTCACATAATGTAAGGTAGGAACATGAGCATCAAGTTTAGTATATTCCTCATTCATTACAGACAGTTTCCCATCATGTTCTTTCAATTTCGCCACAGCATCCACTGAAAAATTGGACAAGTCCTTCATAGATGAACCCAAGAAAAGTCCCTAATGAGTAATCACATCCAAAATATCTTTAAGGGTAATGTTATCAGACAAATCAGGTACAACATTATTTCCTGACTTTTATTTTTCTGTAATGGCTTGTAACAAGGGTAAATAAGTTTGAATTATCTGGTAGCTAATTGTTAGTCTCCAGTGTTCCCTAGTTCTGGGTTAGTATTATTTTTGAATGGGTTTACGTTTAAATAGTGGGGTACCCTCTTCCCTACGAATGTGGGGTTTTGGTGTTTGTTTTTCTTTATTTTCCTATCTTATGAGTACATTGTAAGAGTATTGAAATTTTCAATAAAAGCAAAATTTAAAAATTACAAAAAAAATAAATCTTCAACCATGCGCCTATCTGGGTGGATTGTACCTGGGGGGCCCATTTGTCCCTCTGCAGATTATGGCATTTCCCCTTGGAGCTTAGCCAGGACCCAACTTCCCAGGATAAGGAGCGCTGGGACGATTATATTTTTCATAATGGTCAGCACCAGAGTGATCCAGAACTATTTTGGGAAACCTCTAAGGCTGTCCTGTGTCTTTTGGGGAAATTGCTAGGTACGTATTACCTAGATTGGCCACGGTTGGAAACAGGATACTGGGCTTGATGGACCTTGGTCTGACCCAGTATGGCATATCTTATGTTCTTATGAGAGGATGATATAGCATATATGGCTAAGCACCACCGGAATATGGCCCCCAGGATCCTTTTCTTAGAGCAACAGGTGTGCTTGGACAGGCAGCGAGTGATCCGCTGGCCTATGGCGGCAAATAGGACTAGATTGTTGACCACTCAGGCAGCCTTGAACATGATTTTACATCAGCGTACAAAGAAATCATTGGTTTATTTTGCTTTCACCTCTACCAACATGGAGAGTGGACAGGGAGGCGCTGGCTAGAAGCATGCAGAAGAGTCAGGGCTCCCAATATGTGGCAGCTGTTCAAGACAACACTAGGGTCTTGCGCCGGTCACCCACTGTTATTAGGTCTATTTTTAGGGATTATTATCAGACTTTGTATCAGGGAGATGATGTGTCCCCTACACGGGTGACTCACTATCTAAGTAAAGTTTCATCCCCACATCTTAATAGTGAACAAATGGAAAAATTCTCAAAACCAACAGGTTGCAAGATCTGAGGCAACATGGTTTTACCGAAGGACGATCTTGCCAAACAAATCTGATTGAGTTCTTTGACTGGGTGACCAGAGAACTAGATCAGGGGCATGCGATGGATGTCATCTACCTGGATTTCAGCAAAGCCTTTGATACTGTTCCTCATAGGAGACTTAACAATAAACTCAGTAGTTTGGGGATGGGTCCCAAGGTGGTAAACTGGATCAGAAATTGGTTGACTGATAGATGACAGAAGGTGATGGTAAATGGAGCTCACTCGGAGGAAAGGAAGGTGATTAGCGTGGTGCCCCAGGCTTTGGTCCTGGGACCGGCACTGTTCAATGTATTTGTGAGTGATTTTGCTGAAAGACTGAATGGAAAGGTCTGTCTTTTTGCAGATGACACGAAAATTTGCAACAGAGTGGACTCCCCCGAGCGAGTCCTTAACATGAGGAAAGATCTACAAAAGCTGGAAGAATGGTCAAATGCTTGGCAATTAAGATTTAATGCAAAGAAGTGCAGAGTCATGCACTTGGGTAGCAGAAACCCAAGAGAAATGTACACGATAGGGGGCGAGAGGTTGGTATGCACGGATCAGGAGAAAGACCTTGGTGTGATTATTTCTGTAGATCTCAAGGTGGCAAAACAGTGTGACAAGGCGGTGGCAGAAGGCAGGAGGATGTTGGGCTGCATACAAAGAGGAATTACCAGCAGAAAGAAAGAGGTTCTACTACCACTGTATAAGTCACTGGTGAGGCCTCACTTGGAATACTGTGTTCAGTTTTGGAGACCGTATCTTGCAAAGGATGTAAAAAGAATGGAAACTGTTCAGAGGAAGGCGACCAAAATTATTTGGAGCCTGCGTCAGAAGCCTTATGAGAAAAGACTTGAAGACCTAAATATGTACACTTTGGAGGAGAGGAGGGATAGGGGAGATATGATTCAGACCTTTAAATACTTAAGGAGAAATAATGAACAAACAAACCTCTTCCAAAGACAGGGAAGCTGTAAAACGAGAGGGCATAACATGAAGCTGCAAGGTGGAAAATTGAAAGGCAATGGATGCTTGGAATGCCCTCCCGACAGAGGTGGTGGGGCAAATACAGTGACAGAATTCAAAATGGCATGGGACAGACACAAAGGATCCATTTATAGCAACAGAATAAAATCAAAATAAACTGAACCATCTGACTTCTCAACAAATGGGGGTGTCCTGCATGAAGCGGTGGGTTCGCCCCTGAACAAAGACATGGGGAGGGGTGGCCTGCACAGAGCGGCACCTACTCCTGCCATCTTACTCCCGCCATCTTACTGGGCAGACTAGATGGACCATGCTGGTCTTTATCTGCCATCATTTACTATGTTACTAGGTAATTGGGAGCTCCTATAACAGGAGACAAAATTTGCAGGGTAGTTGCAGGGACTGCCATGTGTTGAGCTCCCGGTCCGGACGGATTTAGAGCAGAGTACTACAAGATTGTCCCTGAGCAGCTGGTTTCACCTCTTTTGGCAGTTTTCAACACCAATTGGTTACTGGCTCTATCCGGGATAGGATAAATACAGCACATTTCATTGTCTTACCCAAACCAGGCAAAAACCTTAATTTGGCAGAATCTTACCAGCCCATTTCTCTGATAAATTTTGATATGAAAATTTTTGCTAAGAAATTCACTGATCGTCTGGCACTATGGCTTCCAGATCTAGTCCATCCCTGTCAAGTGGGATTTGTATGAGGGAGATACCTTGTGAGTAATTTGCGGAAAATTTTATTATTCCTAGATTGGACTCACTGGCACAGGCTGCCTTCCTTGCTTATCAGTTTTGATGCTGAGAAAGTGTTTGATAGGGTGGGCTGGCAATATCTCTTTGCAGCATTGGAGGCATATAGGGTAGGAGAGGGTTTTCTTCGGGGAGTATGGACACTATATTGTCATCCAGCAGCGACGGTGGTGATCAACGGGGGGCTGACCGCTTGTTTTGAGTTGGGCCAGGGAACCAGACAGGGCTGCCCCCTTTCCCTGCTGCTCTTTGTTTTGTCTCGCGATCCACTCCTACGGTATATACACCCGATACCAAAGGGTAACCGTGGGAGCTTGTACCTTTAAGGTATCAGCTTTTGCTGATGACCTTCTAGTTCATCTTATGGACCTTAGTCGATCTGTGAAGGCGTTGCTCTCTGAGATGGTGGAGTTTGGGACTGTTGCAGGCTTGAAACTTAATATGGGGAAATCTGAAGCCCTAGATGTCTTGGGGGATTTGCCTGGAACATGGAAGGGGTGTTTCCACTCCTTTGGACAGAGGATAATTTTAAATATTTGGGAATTAGGCTACCGGCGAACCCCAAGCTCATTTATCATCTTAATGTTTCCCCCCCCTCCTCACATGGGTTCGGGTTTTGTTATGGGAGCCCCATTCCCACTCTCCTTATTGGGCAGAATAGCGGCCTATAAAATGATGGTTTTCCCAAAGATTCTATATATATTGCAATTGTTGCCCTTAAAATGGTCAGGGAGGGATCTCCAGGTCTTTGATCGGGTGCTGCAGGGATTTCTGTTTCTGGGTAGAAAGCTTCAGATGGCAGTGGGCAGACTGTAGGGGTTGTAGTTGACAAGAGGGGTGGAACTCCCAGATCTGGCTCAGTATAATCTCGCATCCTTCGATATGTCCGAGACTGGTTAGGGGGCCACTCTGTTTATACACCTTGCACGTTGGAATCAGTGTGGGTGGCTCCCCGTTCCCTTTTATCAGTTGTACAGGTGGAGGGGACAAAACTGATGCCCCAAGTTTGGGGTAGCCTGCTGATAGCCGTAGTGCATAGGAGATAAAGGCTCCTATGTCGGCACTGAGGCATCTCCCCGGACGTAATGGTTATTTATCCCTTCAAGGTAATGCTGCCTTTATCCCCAGCCTGTATTCTAGCATGTTTAGGTCTTGGGTATCCCGGGGACTGACACAGCTGCAACAAGTAGTGGATAATGAGGGCAGTCTTCTCTCTTTTTCTGAGCTCCGCGATAGATTCGTCCTTCTAGAAGGGCACTTTTTTGCATACTTGCAGCTGAAGCACTATGCAGCATCCCTTGGGCAGGAGGTTTTAGACAAAAAAACAACTGACAAGATGGAGGGGTGGTTTGAAATGGACTCTCGAGAGAGTGTTTCAGTGTCTCATCTTTACCGGTCCTTGAGCAGCCTGGGGTTGTTTCACCCCCATGACCATCTGCATGCCTGGTGGAAGGAAGAACTGGGGATTTCTCTTGAGGGGATCCACATGGGAGTGGTTAGTGGCTCATATCCCCCATGTGGTTAAGGGGATGCGCTTACATGAAATGCTATTCAAAATTCTAGAGGGGGTATATTTCTCCCCAACCCGAGCTAGAAGGGCGGGCCTTGTTGACACTGGAGCATTCCTTAGTGCGGAGTACAGCTGGCCCACCTTGACCATATGTTTTGGAGCTGCCTTCACTCTCAGGACTTTTGGAAACTAATTCAAGGCTACTTGGGGGACCTCTTAGGGCAATCCCTTATTCTATCACTGGGGTTGACAGTACTGGTTCTCCCTGACTCCATGGGCGGGGATTTGACTCCTGGTCTGGAAAAGCTGCTATCTCGCTAAGCAATGCCTTCTTTGGCATTGGCGTGACAGCGAGGGACCGAGCATATGGGAGTGGTGTAATGCTCTACACCAGCTGGTGATACGGGAAGGTCTAGCAGCTATAGGAGATGACCATCGGAGAGAACTTTTCCTGACATTGTGGGAACCCTATCTACATAAATTAACACCCCAGGCTCACAATGATATCCTAACCTTGTGATAGATGCAGCTTGGGAGATCGACCCCAACGTGTGCATGTGTGTGTGTTGGAGACGCCCCACTGTGGTCCATGATGGGGTGGAGGATGGGAGGGGGGAAGGGAGGGGGATAGCAGATGGGCTGGTTCATATGTACCCTAGGTGGAGCAAACCACCCACCTGGAAAGCATGGTCAGGTACTTATGGGGGGGGGGGGATGAATGTGAAGGCGACTGGAATAACTGGAGCTGCAACTAATAATCCGTTTGGGGGTAGGGTCGATGAGGAGGATATATTTGGAAATTTAGAAATTGGAAAAATGGAAAACTGACTGTATTGTACCAGTTTTGCTCAGTCTCCCAGGGTGCAGTAGAGACTCTGTGAAAGGGCCGGGCCGACAGACTGATCATGGGGACTGACTTGAACCTTCGAAGCCCTTTGAACATCATTATTCTTCTATGGGGGGTGTCACGGAGCCTTTTGGGAAGGGGATCTCTCTGTACTGGTTGATGTTGCTAATGTATCTGGTTTTGTAGTTTGTGTTTCAATAAAAACTGTTTAACATAAACTTTCTGAAAGCATCTGATAAAGTCCCACAGTGGAGATTCCTGAGAAAAATTAAAAGGGAGACAGTGTTCCATTGTGGATTAGAAACTGGTTGCGAGATAGAAAACAGAGTGCAAAAATAAATGGTCAATTTCTCAGTGGAGGATGGTGAATAGTGGAGTACCCCAGGAATCTGTATTGGGACCAGTGCTTTTTAACATATTTATAAATGATCTGTAATTGGGAGCAAAAAGTGAGGTGAATAAATTTGCAGATGGCATCAAATTATTCAAAATTGTTAAGTTGCATGCGGCTTCTGAGAAATTGCGGGAGGATCTTGTGAGACTGGGAGAGTAGCCATCCACATGGAAGATGAAATGTAATGTGGGCAAGTGCAAAGTGATGCATCTAGGGAAGAATAACTCAAACTATAGATACACAAAAGTTCCACATTAGGGGTTGCCACCCAGGAACAGGATCAGGGATGTGATCATAGACAATCCATTGAAATCTTCTATTCAGTGTATGGTGGTAGCCAAAAAAGCAAACAGGGATCATTGGGAAAGGAACAGAGAATACAACTAAAGATATCATAATGCCTCTGTATCGCTCCATGGTGTGACTGCACCTTGAGTATTGTGTGCAGTTCTGGTCTCTGCATCTCAAAGAAGATATAGCAGAATAAGAAAAGGTACAGAAAAGAGCGACCAAAATAATAAAGGGGATGGAACAACTCTTCTTTGGGGAAAGGCTAAATAAGTTAGGGCTGTTCAGCTTGGAGAAGAGACTGCTGAGGGGAGATATGATAGAGGTCTATAAAATCCTGAGAGCACTGGAGCAAGTAAACGTAAATTAATTGTTTGCTCTTTCAGAAAGTACAAGGACTAGGGGACACACCATGAAGCTACAAAGTATTTATTTATTTAATATTTCTTATATATAGCCTTTCATGATATCAAGGCGGTTTACATTGAACAAACTGAAATTACATTGAACAGGACATTATAACTTGGAGATAACTATTTTACAGGGAACATGGGCAATGCGGAGGGTTAAGTGGCTTGCCCAAGACCACAAGGAACACCTGTGGGACTAGAAACCCCAGTCCTTCAAGCCCAAGGTTGCTGTCCTCTAGTGGGATTTGAACCCCCCGACCTTCCGGCCTGAGGTAACTTGCCCCCAATCACTAGGCCACTCCTCCCTTCGTCTTGAAAGAGAGAGGAGAAAATATTTTTTCTATCAGCTTATATTTAATCTTTGGGACTCATTGCTGGAGAATGTGGTAAATATCACTATAATATAGGTCCTTTAATAGAGGGTTGTAGTTGCCTAATAAATAAAGATATCTAACCCCTCATAAAATAGAAAGAGATAGTCCCACTATACACACTATGGTAATATAGACAAATCTCAGCATAAAAAGAAACCAGTGGTCTCAGACATAGATGGCTAAACACTCCTGGATATAAATTTACCAAAGGAGTGATGCCTAATTGCATCAACGACCACTCTAAAAGTTTTCTTTCAGGAATGTGTGATTGTAAACATTCGTGTTGATCTATCGGACTTCTCTTAACATTCTTTTTAACAAAATTCAGAGATTGTGCTTATCTCTCAAAGGAAATTTGAGCAGTCCCAACGCTACCATCCCGGTACCCTCAATGCGTTTCGAGTCTTCGTCAGGGGATTGGTTTTGCCAGACAATCTCTGTGGAAGGAGGGAAACTATTAGGAGGAATATGTTTCTTCAAAAATCAATTTTTTCTCACAGTTAAACACGACTGAGGATTCAATAAAGCAAGTAATCTCACTTCAGATTTAATTCAAAACGAGCTCAATGATGTGCAGTCTCTCGCGTCCCAAAGCTAATCGATTCTTTTCCAAAAAACGCCGCGCATGCGGATTAGACAAACGAGCAGGAATTTCAAGCCAACTATGATTACGTAAGCATGACGTCAATCCCTCTATAAACAGAATAATGAAGTAAAAACATTCTGTTTCGCCTGTATGTGGAGATCTCGTAGGGCAGTTGATGACAATTCTTCCTCACAAAATGTATGAAGTACAGGAGCTTCAATCCGTTTTGCCAGTGTATGGAGATCTCTTAAGGCAGTTGGTAACAACTCTTCCTCACAAAATGTATTATATACAGGTGCTCCATTCCACCATCGTGTTAAGGCCGCCCGGGGTGACTGATTGCAGGCGGTGGATCCACATTTGCTCTCGAATCAGCAGGCTTTTTGCCCTAGATCTACCCATCCTACCGGCCGCTACCCAGTCTATCCCAAAACATTTTAATTCGTCAAAACTGTGATGATACTGAATACAATGGGATACAAGAGGAGCTTCCTGCACTTTGCATTTAAGCCTGCTTTTATGTTCAATTAATCGAACTCGTAATGATCGAACCGTTTTGCCCACATACAATAAATTGCAGGGGCATCTAATGGCGTACACCACATGATCAGATTCACAAGATGTAAAATGTTTCAGTCTGTAGTTCCGGCCATGATAGAGGAAGGAATTTGTTTCCTCAGAGACAAAACATATATTACAATGACCACAAGGTTTGTGTCCTGCTGGTTGATCAGAACCAGCCCGCGGAAAAGATCTTAATTTGGCCGGGCTCAATTTTTCTTTTAAGTTAGGATGCCGTGTCCAGACGCACCGAATTTTTTTGTCTTGAAAACAAGGAAAAACATTTAAGACATTCTGGTGCCGTTTAAAAATCCTCTTAATTCTGACACTAAGCGGAGAAAACTTAGTAATAAAATTAATAACAGTGTCATCAATACAGTTTACAGTAACCCGAGGATGCAGCAGTAATGTGCAGGTGGTGTAGTTAGGTTTAAAAAGGTTTAGACATATTCCTGGAAGAAAAGTTCATAAACTGTTATTAAGGTAGCCAATAGCAAACCACTGCTTATCCCTGTGAATAAGTAGCATGGAAGTGGCTACTTTTGGGTTATGTCAGGTACTCGTGATCTGGATTGGCTACTGTTGGAAATGGACATTGGACTTGATGGACCTTTGGTCTGACCCTGTATGGCAGTTCTTCTGTTATAGAGTTGGTGGTGGATGAGTGAGGCATTGATAAGAATAACTTACCTAATGAATGGTGTTCTAAAGAAGGGGTATAGGGAGAGATGAGAGAGAAGTAAAGAGCAATGTAAACAGGCTTCTCCTGTTGAATCTACTTGTGACCTTAAGCAGGTCACTTCAACGTCTGTTGGCTCATGTGCAAACCCCAACATATGTTAGTAAATGAGGCTATAGTGTGTGTTAATGCATGTTAATGTGAGTCAGTGCATGTTGTTCTACACAAGTCTCGTTATTCTCAATGGAACCTCCTCAGTAAGGGCTCGAAGCAAAGCGCGCTGCTGTTAGCACAAGCGATAGCAGTGTTTGCACACAATTTTCGGCATTAGTGTTGGCGCAGAATATAGCAAGGGATTTAATACGAGCAAAATCATGTGCGGATGACTGCACTAACAGCAATGCACAGCGCATTTAAATCCATTTGGATTGTTGGCAGTGAATCAATTAGTTATACAGAGCAGATGCAGAGAAGTGCGCAGAAGACCAGAAGGCTGAGCTCGATGCTGAGATTATAACGTGGGTTAAACTCATAGGTCTCCAGTCCTTGTTGGGCATACAGCACCCACAACCTTTTCCTGGCTTTGTTGAAGAAAGTGTTAAAAAAAACAGCAGGGGAAATTTATTTATTTATTTATTTACATTTTCTTATATACCGTGCTATTCCTCATCAGTGCGGTTCACATGGAACATATAACATGCGCATTTCACAAGGATGATCCGCGTTTACAATTAAACAGGTGGTAGAACTTAGATTAAGAACGAGGGTAACTATTTACATCTGTGCAATAGTGATGGGAGGTCCATTTGTGCTACGTTGGTCAGCTCGATGTTTCGGTTCTAGAGGAGCTGTCAGGGTATTGCAGTAGGAAGAGGTGATATTTCAGCGCCTTCCTAAACTGTGCAAGATCAGGGATTGCCCGGATGCTGGATGGGAGGGTGTTCCAGCATCTAGGCGCAGAGAACCTAAAAGCCCTGTTTGCTGTTGCCTGGGTACAATTGGTTATTTCTTTTGGGACTACTAGCTTATTGACTGCTGTTGACCTTCTAGATCTATTGGAGGGGTTGAGCTGTATGAGTTCAGATAGGGATAAAGGGGAGAGACCATTTATGATTTTGAAAGTCAGTATTAGGTATTTGAAAGTGAGTCTGCCTTGTATGGGAAGCCAGTGTAGCCGTTTGAAGATAGGTGTCATGTGATCCCGGCTAGATGCCCCTTGGAGAACTCTTGCTGCTGAGTTCATCGCCAGCTGTAGGGGATGCAGAGTGGCTTTAGGGACCCCATGGAGTATGGCATTTGCATGGTCAAAGTGTGGTATGATTAAAGCTTGATAAACTGTCCGGAAATTGTCTGGTTCAAGTAAGGATCAAAGGTGTCTGAGTGTTCGGATTTTATGGTATACTGCTCTTGCTAAATTACATATGTGAGTCTTCATGTCTAGACGCTGGTCCAAGGTTACTCCAAGGTATCTGATCGAGGGTCTGGTAATAAGTTCTGCTTCCTTGACCTTCAGGTAGGGTGGAGTGTTGAAGTTTGGATTTCTTGTGATGTATAGGACCTCTGTTTTCTTATGCTGGATTCGTAGGTTTTGTGTTTATAGCCAGCCTGATATTGCGTTAAAACAGTCGGTTAGTGGGGAGAGGTCGGGGCTGTCTGTCGAGAAAGGCATGTACAGGAGAACATCTACCACAGCCCCAAACGATCCATGCCCTGCCTACTGGATCAGAACAATGCGTGCTGAACTGAGCCCCATACTTGCCCTTATCATGCAACTTTCCTTCACCACCGGATCATTCCCATCATCTCTCAAGCAAACTTCAATACGCCCTCTCCTAAAGAACAATAAACTCGACCCAGCAAAAACTGATTCATATCGTCCAATTTCAAGTATACCCCTTCTAGCCAAAATCATCGAGAAGGTGGTACAAATCCAATTGCAACAGCATATAGATACTTCAGCTCCTCTTGATCCTTGCCAACACGGATTCCGAGAATCACATGGCATAGAGACCCTTCTCACACTACTCATCAACACCTTATCAAGAGGGATTGACAAAATTGAAAATGGGTTCATCCTCATCTTCCTTGACATCTCAGCAGCGTTCGACTCGGTTAACCATGTACAACTTCTTCACCGTCTTAAAGAAAAGGGAGTCCAGGGATCAGCTTGGGAATGGTGTAGATCCTACCTAAACAACCGCTGGCAACAGGTGCGGATAGGATCTTCAACCTCCGATCCTTTCCAGCAACAACAGGGTGTACCCCAGGGATCCTCTTTATCAGCTCTTCTATTTAACATATATATCCAACCAATCTGTGAAATCATCAAAACATTTAACGCCTCCAGCTTGATCTACGCAGATGACGTACTAATATTCACGCCAATAAAAATTAATGCCCCTGACTTCTCCCCAATTATCGCCTGCTTCAACGCGATTACAGATTGGCTCCTATCCCAGAACCTGCGAATAAACTTCAAGAAAACGGAAGTCCTATTCGTAACCAGGAATAAGAAATTCTCCCCCCCCCCGCAACTTTGAAGGTGAGAGATGCGGAATTACCATGTAAATCATCAATTCGCTACCTGGGAGTAACCATCGACCAAGAACTGACCTTCAAAGATCACATAAAGCAGACCGTTAAATCCATTTACTACAAATTAAGAACGCTGAAACCCTTAAGACCACTACTCGCCTCCAATGACTTCCGAACAGTCTTCCAAGCCCTTATAACACCTCATTTTGACTATGCTAATATCATCCTGCATGGTCTACCCAAGAGCACCCTCAACCCACTCCAATTGGCGATGAACTCAGCAGCCCGCATCCTCTGCGGTACTTCCAGTAGAGACCACATCACCCCCATACTAACAGAGCTTCACTGGTTACCCCTACAAGCCAGGATAACTTACAAAGCACTTCTGCTATCCTTTAAAGCAATTAATCAAATAGCCCCACCTTCCCTCTCATCACTTATTATCAACACCCCCACGAACAGACTGAGAAGATCCGCAGCCGCCAATACTCTTGTCGTACCAAAGGAGTACACTAAATGTAACCAAACAACCAGAGACAGGGCCTTCACCTTATTCGCTCCAACTTGCTGGAATAATCTCCCTCCTCATATCCGATCAAAAAAAGACCTCTCTCAATTTAGAAAGGCCCTCAAACACTACCTATTCTGTCATCATCTTTTAGGCCCTAACCCTACACCTCCTCCCCCCATCTCACAAATCACTCACACAGCCTCTGACATTCCAACAACATAGTCATAACAGAACACGACCTAGACGCTCTGCACACCCAAAGTTACGACCCAATTTAACTGTAAATTTCCAGAGGTAATATATCTTTCTGTATATAGCTTGTATATAGTTTACCATGTTGTCTCCAAGTTACTGACCCTGTTATAATGTAAGCAAAAGACCCTGTTATAATGTAAGCAAAGGACTGTTCTAATGCGAAATTTGTTATCTGTAAACCGCGCTGATACCAAAGAGCGCGGTATATAAAAACTGTAAAATAAATAAATAAATAAACATCATCGACGTATAGCAGACAATTCACTTTGAAGGACCGAATGATGTCGCAGATAGGCTGCATGTAGATGTTAAACATCAGGGCGGAGAGAGAGGATCCCTGCGGGACTCCTTGATTCTGATGGAACGGTTCTGATGTTGACTCCCCTGTTTGTACATGCTGCCATCTATCCGAAAGATAGGACTTGCACCACTCTAGTGCTGTGTCCCATATCCCTTTCTCTTTGAGGCGTTGTAGGAGGATCTCGTGGCAAACGGAATCAAAAGCGGCTGCTATGTCCATTAAAATGAGCACATATCCTTGTTGGATGTTATCGATTCCGGCTATTATGGTGCTAAAGAGAGTGGTGAGGAGTGTTTCTACACCGTGCGCCTCTCTAAATCTGTGTTGGCACGGGTTGAGCGGAGCAGAGGAGTCAATGTGTTCTTGAATTTGCCTTTGGACATCTTTTTCGATGATTTTGGCCAAGAACGGTATACTTGATATAGGTCTATATGAGTCAGTCTTCTTGGGGTCCAGCTTGCTGTTTTTTAGCAATGGCCTGATGTAGGTGCGTTTAAGGGATTGGGGGAATGCGCCTGTCGTGAAGGAGCAGTCCATTAGCCTTGTTATGAAAGGGCTGACGGCCGATCGAAACTCCTTTATCCAGAACACTGGGCAAGGGTCTGTTTGTGCAGTGGTTGTGTTAATCACTGCGATTGTATCTTCAATGCTTTTCTTGGATGGTGTGGAGAACCTGGACAAGGGGGTTAAATAACCCTGTTCACGAGCAATGATGGGTGCAGGAGGCTTGTTTGTCTGGCAGATCTTTGATTGTAAGTAGTTAGCGACGTCTTGGGGTTGGATCTGACTCAAGTGTTCTGGTACTGGTTCCTTTGTTAGGTTCTTTACCAGGGCGAACAGGTCATGTAGTTTGTTTAAGGACCTCGTTAGTGTGTCCGTGTGGAATCTTTTCATGCTCTCGGATATTGCTTGGCGGTGTTTAGTCAGTTGTATGAAATGTACTGGAACAAACAGAAATATTATTCTGCACAGAAGTTCTGCTCAGAATAAACGCCGATATGAGTTTGTACAGAAATTCTGTGCAGAATAATGATGTTATATGTGCATGTGCCAATCTATATTTTTTGTGTATAAGATATAGATGCTATTAAAGCGACCCCTGTGTGTATGTGCCTGACTTGCTCTCCTTGTTTGGTGCAGACCTTTTGGCACAGCTCATCTACACTAAGTAAAACTGCCTTAAGTTTGTGTTAGGAAACCCTGCACTAGAGCTTTAGCAGGCTCTAGCACAAGGGTTTCTGCATGAAGGCCCAAGTAAGCACACAACTGGAATTATATTATGCTAAAAATGAGAGCCTTAGACCGTGAGCCCTCTGAGGACTTGAATGCGACTCGCCAACCAAAAAGCGCAGACTAAACTCAAATAAATAAATAAACTCTCTCACGTCTTTATTTAATGTACATGCACATTTTGCAGCCGAATTTCACCTTGACATAATTAGCTTCTGTTTCTTGGCCCTGTGGGTACAGGTGGGAGAGATGTTGACAGTAGCTGCGTTCAGTTACCAAAACTGATAAGATCTCTCTAGTTCTAGAAAGCACTTAATGAATGTAAGTCTTGCCACCCAGTACTTCCTATTTGTTGTGCATTTTTGGGTGTTCTCCAGGAGGTCAGCCTTCAAAGGGTGAAATCTGAATCCTAGTACTCCTCTTTATTTAAAAGCATCCTCTCCTGCCATGTTGCCTTGCAAAAATTCTTTTGGTAGTCTGCCTGGAACTTCCTACTCTTACCTGGTCAGTTGATGCGATGAGTCTTGGCAGCGGGCAATGCCAGAAATCAGGTGTGTGCAGGGCCAGCGCTACCATTAGGTGAACTAGGCAGTCACCTAGAGCGCTGGCCCTACAGGGGTGCCATTGCCGCTACTGATGCTCTTCTCTGGGACGTTTAGTGGTGGCAGTGGCAGCAAACAGCCCCACAGTGCTTACCTTGAAACTTCGTCAGTGCAAGGCTCTTTGTTTCCGCCCCCCCTGATGCTCAATGCCGACCTCCTGGTGTGTGGTGTTACAGAAGAAAGGGAATTTAGGCTACATTTTTGTGTATAATAGCAGAGTGTGTAAAACAAACCATGATTTTCTTTTTTTTCCTCTTTGTTAATGAATTTAGCAAACATGAGCTGAAAGTCACAGAGCAAACACACATAATTCTGGTGTTCTACACAACCTAGCTTTTAGCACTAGAGGGATAGTGAAGCAGCAGAGACGCATTCCATGGGGGGGGGGGGGGTATTATTTTTATAAAGCTACACAGGTGGTGGTTCTCAAATGTTGCTTAGATATTTCTTCTCTTTGTGGAGATTATTCAGATTTCACCGTCATAAACTGGGATTGAGAATATCCGTGTACATCCCAGTGGCAGTGGTACCGTGCCGGAGAGACCTAGGTTGATTCCTGCGCACAGCTTCTATTCCATAGGCCTGCTGCATCTGGGGCCCTACTATTGCAGAGGTTGTGGGGAGGGAGGGAACACAGACTTCATGCAAAAGCCAAATCTTTGAGAGCATGGCTTGGCTGTCAGAGGGAACGGCATGCCATGCCTCTTGGCTGGAGCAGGAGAAGACGGGAATAAAATGGAAGGAAAACACTGGGTAGGTGTGAAGTGATATGACTGTGACCATCCAATTGAGCTGTAAGTCCAAATGAGTAGGAGGAACTAATGGCTCAGTACTCAGCTGCCACACTCGGTGTGATTTTCAAACGCCAGCTGTGGAGGTTAAGTAAAATATGTTTCTTCAGCCCAGATACCGGATAGCGGCAGACATGAATATATTTTTAGTGCAGAATTATCTGGATAGCGGCGGTATTCTGTGAACTATCCAGATAACTCTTTGGACTGCCCTTGCCCCACTTATGCTCCATCCCAACGTTATATGGGTGGCGCCAGGGTGGACAGTAATTATTTTGGCAGGACTGTTTTGATAGTGCCCCTGAAAATTGCCAGATAGACCCATTGGCACTTATGGATAGCAAGTACTGCTATTTGGATAAGTGCTTTCAAATAGCTGGTTCTAAATCTTCTTCCTTGATCACCTCTGAATTCCTGGGTGTTCATAGGGCAAAGGCAGTGAATTGGCCTGGCTATGGGCTCCATGGCCCAACATAGCATCAGCAGCTAGAGATCTTGGGGGCAGGTCCAGAGATCGATTTGTTTGACCCTGCCACCAAAGGTGTTCCACTGACTCTGATAGGGTGTGCCTAGGAGGTGTGGCCTACTAATCATGGTATTGTTCCACTGACTCTGATAGGGTGTGCCTAGGAGGTGTGGCCTACTAATCATGGTATTGTTCCACTGACTCTGATAGGGTGTGCCTAGGAGGTGTGGCCTACTAATCAGGGCATTGATTTTGATATTTTAGAATAATCTAGGCTAGTGGTTCCCAAACTTTCAGGCTTTCAGTATATTTACAACAAATGTGCTGGAGAGAAATTTGTATGCTATCCAGCACATGCACATCTATCTCAATGAATATTCATTGTGGATATCCTGACTGACTGTGGGTTCCCCAGGGCAGGTTTGGGAGCTGCCGATCCAAATGGCGGTTTCTTACAACTCGCAAGTCTCTCAAGGTTCATTTTAGTTATGAGCATTTAACCAGCCACTCTTTAAGCAAAACCCTGGATGAACGCTAATTTGCTTTGGTATCTGTTCTGTCTGCTCTCTGTATATAATTACAAGTTAGCTTTTTTAAAATCTCTCTGCTGTTGGTAGCCCCCTGTATTTTGTTTTGTTTTGTTTTTAGTTTGCTTTTTAAAAAGTTTCTTAGACTTATTTTTTTTTTCAGTTTACTCTATTAATTTCTTTTCTTATTTCACTTTGCAGACTATTTGCCGATTTCACAAGACATTATTTTTATCAACTAGTCCTTAAAGGTCCCGTAACAAATTAACCAGGGGTTTCGGCAGTGCTAATGAGACAGACAGAACGAAAGAGAGAGGGGGAGAGAGAGAGAGAGAAAGCCTGGGTGCTCGTACTTTCATTTCGCTGTCGCTGTAACTCTCTCCCTTCATCTTGACTGACTTACGATGGAACTCTTACTGGTGTATATTTTCCCTTGGGGAAAGGCGTGCCCAGCTGCTGAGGCTGATGGAAATCTGTGTGTAGTGATACCTGCTGATCTCATTAGGCTCCATATTAATGCTTCCTTTTTAAAGGAAGCAAGCCAGAGGTTGGGTTGGGGCGGGGGATCCCTGGCCAATGAACGCATAAGCTTTTCTCTCACCGAAGTGGAGGCTCATCAGTGGTTGTTAGAATGAACAAGCGATGATGATTTTAACGTCCCTAGCACTTTCTGTTCAAATGGCACCTCTGTGTGTGTTATGTATGAAAGCAGGGCTTCAGGAGAGTGCACGCAGCCCACCTTTAAGGTGAATGGCCGTCCAAAACGTTTTTCAGCATTTGGTCTACATGGCAATTTCTAGGAGGGAGGGAGGGAGGGAGGGGAGGACAGTGTTTGTACAATTGCCCAGTTACATGCATGAGATGTTACAGTCAGGCAGTTTTGCATAGGTGGTGCAGGCATCCAGTCTTGTCCCTTGGTGACTCCCCCCACATTTCCTCCCTGGGCGCTTAGTCCCAGCATCGTAAGGGCTCCCTAAATAAATGTGCATTTATTCAACATAAATGATCATCACTTATCCTTTCTTATGCCCCCTTTCACAGGACTAGGCTCAGATGGAGTGACAGGCTAAAATATGAGCGATGCAGTACAGTTTGCACTGTGGTACCCTCTTAGTCCTGCTGCTCCTGGGTTTCATAAGACGATACTTCCCTAGAGTCCTCAGCAGCAGTTTGGAATAGCTACAGGATCAGCATTTGTGTGGCTAAGGGCCATTTGAATTGTGTATTTGATTATGGACCTCATAGCACCAAGTAGAATATTAACTGTTGTCAAGAATGACCACGACTGCACGGCAGCACAATTACATAAGCTCCTTTTCCACTACTCTTCGTTCTTTCACCCATGGTGGAAATTCTTTTACCAGATAAAGCTTTTGCCAAGCCAGCCACTTCCCTTACTCCTCCCCCTCCTCCCCCCCCCACAGAAGACAACGGATAGTTTTACAAAACTTTTCACTTAATAGCCGTCAAAATAATCTTTCCCTAAGCCATGCTTCATTCATACTGTTCATTGCTAAGACCTGTGTCTTTGCAGTTTTCATGGGGGGGGGGGGGAGGTGCAGGGAAAGCTTATAATAGTGTCCAATAACCATTTTCTTCACTCTAGACAGCATCTGTGGATTTTGTGCATTTTATGTAAATCGGCAGCTTTTCGACTTTCAGCACAGATTTTCATTGGCCTGCCTCATTGTCTATGTTTTGCATATGTGCTGCTCTGTTTTAAATGAATAATTTTTTTTTTTTTTTTCGTTTTCTGTTTGCCTGTTTTAAAAGCACGTGCAGCCTGTAACCTTGCAAGGAGCAGGGAAAAGAGCATCTTGATCAGAAAAAGCAGAAAGCTTCTCACAAACTTTATATTATTGATCAAAATTTCTTTTAAACACCACATTACAATTGGGCTTAGGTTTTTCAATATATAGCTTAATTTCAAATCAGTGTAAAAATAAGGGCCAACAAATAAGTTATTGGACTAATTTAGTGCTTCTTTACTGGCCTAATGAAGGGAGATTTGAGGTAGCCCAGTAACATGGTATATTAATGGTCTAGTGGTTAGGACAAGGTACTTCGGGCCGGGGGTTCAAGTCCCACCTGGGGACAGCAATCTCAGGCTGGAGGGACTGGGATTTCTAGTCCTATAGGCACTCCTTGTGGTCTTGGGCAAGCCACTTAACCCTCCATTGCCCATGTTCCCTGTAAGTATTAGCGTATGTGTCTCATATCCCCTCGTGTTAAATGTATCCCCCAATTGACTGCTTTGACCCGGTGAAAAGCGGGATATAAAATACAGCTAAATAAAATAAATAAATAATCGCCTCTAGCTTATTGTTGGCCCTTATTTCTATACATTCAAGTGGACTTAACACAGCAAGCATGTTCATTTGCACAGAACAAAATGACAAGAACCTGTCATGATAACCTGGCCAGGCGATTTGCCTATTTAATTTTTACCCAGTCAGGAAAGGCAAGTTATTTATTTATTATATTTAGCAGCCATTATGATTAGGAAAACTCAGTAAAACAAATCATATAATAACAGCAATTAGATAATGATTTATAATATCTAAAAAAAGTCTTTAGATAAGCATCACCCTTAATCTGTTTATGAAACCATTTAAAATCTTACAACACTAGGAAGCATATTCCTTAGTGAAGGCGACAAAGCCACTAATGGTTTCTTGTGTTTGCAGTGAAAATTGACCTCCCTTGGCTCGACCATGTGCCATGAAGGCACATACTCGCCTGAGCAATTCCTGTAAGTAGACAGGGGCGTTTCTGCCAAAAAATCCTAAAAGACCTTGCAAATTCTTTAACCTGATGTCATGCTTGGACAGGAAGCCAGTGTAATCGCTGAAACACAGAGGTTACAGGATCGCTAGGCTTTACACATTTCCTCACAGTGGTATTTTGAACCAGCTGTAATCTACGTAGTTCCTTCTGTGGAAGGCCTAAATTAATGACATTGCAGTAATTCAATCACAAGCCTATTGGAGCCTGCACTACCTCCCATAATTTTCAAAGGACAAACAGGGAAAAAATGATGGATCAGCTGTAAAATACCGAAGCAAGAATTAACCACCACTGAAATTTCTTTCCAAAACTATACATGAGCTTTTTACCACTTCACAAACAAGACTCTGAACCCCCCCCTCCCCCCCCAAATCAGGATTTGTACCGATAAATGTAACGGTTGGTTTTCAGCATATAAAATCTCCTACTTCTCTTATCAAAAGCAGCCTATTATCAATCGGCCAGCGTAGAGGATTAAGCTAATGGTTGCAGCACTGGCTTGGTAACCCAAGAGACCTGCATTTGTTTTCCACTAGCACTCCTTGTGCCCTTCACCGAGTCACTTAACCCTCCATCACCTCAGAAGAAAGGCCTGGCAGTCTACTTCCGATCACACTGCCAAGAAAACTCAGGAACTGCTGGGTCGCCAGGAGTCTGCATTGACTCGAAGGCACGCATTGCATTTGCGTCAATCACCGATGTTGCAATCTTGAAATACGCCATTCCTCTTTCTTTTAAATTAATGGCAAAACTGCATTGTCTGATTTGGGCCACATTCTTCCTTCTGGAGATGGCATCTGTAAAATGTGCCTGTTTCTTGAGAGGAAGTAGAATCTTTATGCAGCCATCACACCTTCCTTCTCTTTACAGGAAGGGATGTTTGGGTCTGCCGCACACCATCCCGAGTTAACTTCCTCTGTTTTACTGAATTGTTGGCCATGCCGCCTGCAGGTTGACTGGTATTATAGAAGCAGCAATTTAAAGAATTATTTAAAAAAAATGAACAGCAATATTTCTAATTGATAGAAGATGACTAATACTTCCTTCCTGTGATTGTTGTTTGGAAAAGGGCTGACCTGATGGCTCAGTAGTAGTGCTGAGTAGAAGACATGAGTCCACTGTCTGTGTCTTGGGCCAGCTGTAGGAGCTGGTAAAGAGGGAGTTTTGACCATCACGGAATAGCATTGCCCTGTTGATCCAGAGAGAAATATGGTCTGTGCCTCTGAATCACAGAACTGGTGTTGGCAGTGAGCTAGATGGGAAAAGGCTTAAGAAAAATTAGAAAGAAGGGAGGGCTGGGAATTGGTATTACCTGTGCATGAAGGCTTACAGAATCAAGTTTTGATTGAAAAGAATCCTGAAGTACAGGAGACAGCTAGCAAATCCAAAAATAAAATGAAATAACTTACTTGCCAGCCACTTGAAGTTTGTGGAGTCTGTATGCACTGCCCGTATGTTAGGCAGCCCATTGGCATTCAAAGCCATGCTGTGAAATTTAAATCAGTGGGGGGGGGGGGGGGGGCGGCGGCGGCCTGTAATTTTTTGCTCAAATTTCCCCTCTCTGATTTTCTAAGTTTGTGAGAAGTGGCCTGCTCCGGTTGCACTGAACCTGTAATGCACTGATTGTTTCTTTTGTTCACCCACATGTGTCTGTGTTTGCATCCATGGCTCAGCTGCTCATTTCAGAAGAGTTGCTTAGATGTAATTATCGGTCTGCTCGAGATGTCTCTTGTGGAAAGAGCCTTTTAACCTGTATTACTATTTTTTTTCCTGTGAATTGCTTTGCTTTTGTGAATTTGTCCTTGCGTGCATGATTATGAAAAAAAGAATTAGCCATTGTGAATTAACTCTCATTTTGTAAATAGTTTATATGCTGATTTTTAAAAAAATGACTTCGTTTTCTGTAAGTAACTGAGGCAGAAAAATAAATGGTTTACAATGGACAAGCTGTGTGCTACTGTCTTAACCTGCCTCCTCTTTATTCTTCCCCCTTTCTCATTCCCATTTGGAGATTTCTGTACTAAAGAATCAGTTCTAGTAATCCTTCATTAATAAAATCTTTGATAAAGTGTGTCCCCGTGCACAGAAACTACAACCTGTCTTTGTGACTCTGCAGCCTTTTGGGTTTTCAGGATATCCTCCTTGATTATGCATGAGACAAATATTCATTTGCTGGGTCTCCAATGTGTGTAAATTTATCTCATGCATATACATGGTGATAGCGTGAAACACAAAGACAACACTGGAAACTGCCAGCCTAGAGGCTTGGTCTGGTGTGTTGTATGCATAAGCTCACTATGAAATTCCATGTCCAGTGGAGACAAGTGGAGCAAGTTCTGGTTTTACTCTCGTAGCATGCATGGGTATATAGTTCCAAGAGAAGAAAACAGAACTGTATCTCTGCATACAATGGGAGCAAAACCAGGACTGGCTCAGCTTGTGCCCCTGAACATAGAGCTCTAGGTATAATAATTCTATTTATGGGCAACAGTACTCAAAAATCCCTCTTACAGCAAAATCTTATTTTCCAACTCAACTTTAACTGCTGACTGCAGGAGAGTCTTGCCCTTGTCCCTGTTGATTGGTGTCTGAAGCATGGAAAGAATCAGAAATGCATGCTATATGTCTGCATGTGGTTGCATCATTTATAGCTTTCCCCATGCCTCTGGGAATGGTGTCTTGTATGCATTTGCAATGAAGGGGTGCGGAAGGAACAGCTGGCAGTCCTGAAGTTTACTCTGCTTTTTAGTTGCTTTACTAAATGCTGTCACAATAAAGACGGGAACATGAATGGAATACTTGGGGAAAAAAGTGAGGGCTCCCTATGTCACAAAGGTTTCTGACCCCACCCTGGAGGTTTTCAGGATATCAGTAATGACTATGCATGAGAGAGATTTGAATTCATTGGAGCCTAAGGGTATGCAAATCTCATGGGTATCTATTGGGATGATCTTGAAAACGCTACTCACTAAGAATGAGCAATACCTATGGGCCTGTACTTATCAGGCAGAGATCAAGTAGCTCCCTCTGCGGTGGGTAGTTAGAACTAAAGCTGAGGAAATATGGGTACACTTGTAGAACTTGGCCAGTAGGGGGTGCTTTCCTATTGGCTGATTGGTAGAGCTGCTCCCTTGCATAGGATGGCCATGAAGATGAATTCAGCCTGAAAGGTAATTCTTGGGTTTGAATAAGCACTTACAGGAGCTTGCTCATTTACTCTCTCTGTGCTGTACTGGATGTAAGCACATTTCCAACATTTGTTAAAATGCTCACTTACCTCTGTTTTGCTAGCACCGTGTCGCCAGTTTTATTGATCTAGGTGTAGCAAGTCAGTGTAGGCAAGAGCAACCACTACAAAGGAACTCCCAAGCTTGAAGCAGAAGATGTAAAAGCATTGGGTGCTCATTCAGTGATTGTGCCATGCCAGTACTGTTAATTGATATTCATGTTATCCCGAGGCGCTGCTTAACCGGTGCTATGCCCTAGGGGAGATCTACACGAGGGCCCTGCGTTGACAGAGCAAAAGAGGGGAGGCTGTGGGGAGAAAAATGATAAAATTAGATAAAAATGACCTTTAGCTTATCACTGGTCAAACTGGCACCGAGCAAACGGTATCATTTGGTCAGTTTTTATTTTGGCAATTTCCTGTATTCCACAGGCGACAGCTTTGTGTTTGAAAATATGTACTTACAAACAACTGCCACAGCACCAATATCTGTTTCTTTTTTCTGTAGCGTTTAGTAGTTGATATGGAAGGGCACACTCAATTTGCTCTATGGTCTTTATTAGCCATCATTTTCTCTGTTTCTGGGTCTTGGTGGTCTACTGGAAAGTCTCCACTCTCTTGCATGTGTGCTGTTAAAGGAAAACATTAACTCATATCTGCTTGTATAGAAAGGCTAAATTGCTGACTTATGTCTGCAAGCAGTGCTCTTCTGAAGAGTGATGAGTGTTTTTGCTACCATTCCTCCGCTCCCTGAAGCCATGAACCTCTGTGTACATAACTACCAGTAACATATACACAAACATGGGATTCTTATCTGCCAGCAAATTCTGCCAGTCTCCATCATAAGACCCCCTTTTTCTTTTCCCTGTAGAGATCCTCTGCGTTTGTCTCATGCCTTTTTGAATTCAGATACTGTCCTCATCTCTACCACCTCCACTGGGAGACTATTCCACGGATCTATCACTCTTTCCGTAAAAAAAAAATATTTCCTCATATTACTCCTTTCACCCTCATCCTAGGTCCCCTTGTAGCAGAGCTTGCTTTCAATTGAAAGAGGCTCTCCCCCTGTATATTTATGCCATGGAGGATAGAAACATGTCGGCAGAAAAAGAGCACATGGCCTATCTAATCTGCCCTTCCATATCAGGAGTGGAGGAGTGGCCTAGTGGTTGGGGCAAGGTACTTCAGGCCGGAAGGTCGGGGGTTCAAATCCCACTAGAGGACAGCAACCTTGGGCCGGAAGGACTGGGGTTTCTAGTCCCACAGGTGCTCCTTGTGGTCTTGGGCAAGCCACTTAACCCTCCATAGCCCATGTTCCCTGTAAAATAGTTATCTCCAAGTTATAATGCCCTGTTCAATGTAATTTCAGTTTGTTCAATGTAAACCGCCTTGATATCATGAAAGGCAGTATATAAGAAATGTTAAATAAATAAAATAAATAAAAAAATATCACCCACTACAACAGTCCCCTTTAGCAGGCATGGTTAGGGGTCTGTTTTGATGCCCGTTGATGCCTCCATTTCCCTTCATCATCATTATTATTAATATATCAGAATAGCTTTTTTTTGAGTCAAGGCTTTTTGTTGTTTGAACAAATTCTACCATCCATTTCCTTTGGCAATGTCATAGGACTCCAGTAAACCCCTGCTTTATGTACTGCAGTTCATCTATTAAAGCTGAATATGTGAGGAGGGCAGGTCATGAGGCCATCAGACACACAGGAGGGAGTACTTTTGCATGTTTTACCCACAGAAAATGCACTTACAAAATAGCACATGGCTATGCGGGCACAGAAAGTAGGCACATGGAAAAAGCGCACCCACTTTTACACAGATTACATTCTCGAGGGCATAGGTTGGGTAGAGCTGAGGAAGAATTGCAGTGCACACACATTTAGGCCTACCTGGGAGCAGCGGCACATTTGTATGAAAGGATTTGTGCGCCATTGGAGCCGGTGCTGGGTGCCTCTCTGTAAAGACGTTTGGACACTTCTGTTGCCTTTATAAAGTAGCAAACTCACTCACCAAGACCCAAAGGCTGCAGTGCCAGCCCCTGACGCAAAATGGAAACTTGATGTCAAGTCAGGCTTTCAATGAGTAATCACCATTGCACCATTTGGTGTCTTTGTGCATATGCAGCGCTTTTCAGAAAGATGAATATATTTGGCGCTTCAGATCCCTTTTCTGTAGGGGCTTTGGATAGTTTTTATATATGACATTATTTTTGTTTCTTGCTGATAAATATCATTGGGCCATTCAGTCAACTGAGGAACTTAAGCATAAAGGTTTTCACAGCATTTTTGACTGCATGAACTTTGATAGCACAATCAAATAAATTAATTTGAATGTTTTTTAAAAATATTTTAGTAAGAATTTGACAAAAATAAATAATTAATTGGCCAATATGGATTGTTTTATGGAACTGATGGATGAATTAATTACCTCTTAGTGGCAGTGTATGAATTGCTTCCTGATGGTGCTATTTAGTAATTCTGTTGTCACTGTTTTTGGGATCTGGGGGTGTGAGTTTGGTATTTTTATTTTGAGGATGGTTTTTGATCTTTTTAAACCCTTTATAAAATAGGCACCTTTTGTACATTCCACATAGGCACCATCTTCTAAAATCAAGCTCACTGAGACAATTTTGAAAGAGCCCATGTAGGTGTAAAGTTTGCAAGCATTTTTATTGCGCCCACTTGATGCCAAGCTTCAAAGAGAAAGTTGGATAGTTGCTTTTTGATTAATATTGATTACACACTCTAGAAGTGTTACATGGACTTTACATCTGCTGTTTGGGGGAAGGTAAGAGGGGGGAAGAGCATACTTACGAAAATGTCATGTGCACAGCTTCCCAGACTAAGTGAGCCCCCAGGAATCCACCGTGCCACTCTGCTAAATGTATTGGCTGAGGAGAATAATGTTCAGACTAGGAAATCTAGACGCATGAGTTTTTGAAAGCAGCTAGATTCCTTTGAAAGTTGCCCCCTTTGTGTTTTCTAGAGCAGATGTGTTGCAATACTCTGCACCAGCAGGAGAACTACCCAAATCGTGCCAGTAACTTTCCCCAGCCAGCTGTTCAACACACTTTGACCTCTGATTTGACATCCTTCCCTTTTTTGAACTATTCTCTAACTGGACCTCACGATAGAGGAGGTCGTCACTAGTCATGAGATTAGAAAATGATGGAAATTTGGAGACAATTCTACTTTTCTTTATTCAAATCTAGTGAAAATTTAATGGTCTTTTTCTTTGCCAGGGTCCCAGCATCCATTAACTGTAACCAATACGCTTCCAGGGCACATGTTATCAAAAAAAGATGGTTTTGAGCTGCAAGATGAATGAATAGAGTTTTATCATTAGATAGTGCAAGTGCTTCCCAATATTTGTTGATCTTGCCTTACTGCAGAGGTCCCCAAATTACTGCCATTGGGCTGGATTCAGCCCAAAGCACTACCTTTTTCAGCCTACCATGGGCTTCCTTCCTGCGACTGAATCTAGTCCAGAGAGGAAATTTACCTCTTCGTTTCATGTCTGGCAATGGTGATAGCAGAGTTCCCAGACCCCACCATCTATAAAAGGCAAAAGGATATTGGTAATAAGACATGACAGCAATCATGGAAATATAGGGCCAGATATATGGCCCCCACTGAACGGATGCTGAAAATTTCTCAGACCACTGGCACTATCCATATAGTATTCAGATGGAGCCAGGGTCTCGGGGTGTCCACGTATACAGATTGTGACGATATTCATTTATGACAAGCGCTGTCAACATATATTATAGCAGCACTGAATATACATGGATTCTCCAGGAACAAGCAGGAAGTCAGTCCTCACATATGGGTGATGTCGACGCTGCCGGAGCCCTCGCGGAAGCATCTCCCCAGCTTTCAAAGAAAGCCTTTAGGAGATGCCTTCACGCATGCGTGGTCCCCTTCCCGCCCAAGGGTGCCATCTTGGTCAGTCTCCCTTTTTACATGGAGCTCTACAGACGTACGTCTTGTTCCTCCCAGAAAAAAAGTTTATTTCTTGTACACTATTGTACACCTTTCCAGCTTGCACTAGTCCTTTTCCCGCCTTCAAGGTCCGCTGCCCCAAAGTTACGTAAGGCCCCCGTGGTTCCAGAGTGGACTCACAGACATTCCGAGCAAGGGTCCCCTGAGAGGGAGTGTAAGAAGAAAAAGAAGACCTCAAGGTCCTCGTCCTGGGAGGTGGAGAAGCATGGGAAATCCCATGCGCAGCCCCTCAGCCTCCAATGGGCATCTGAGGAGTCAGAACGGGAGCGGCCCCAGAAGGGTACCCAGGATCGAAGTCGAGGCCTCCGGCGATGGACCCCGGTCTCCTGAGGGCCGGCGACACCAGACCCGGTAACCCCAGCATCGGTGTCCATGGCTGCTACCTCAGAGTGGGAAACTGAAATGTTGGCACTTGAATGCATTATTTCTGCATTCGTCGCGTCCCAACAGGTGCCGATGCCCAGTCCTGTCCGTGTTTATTTCGAGACCACAGGGATCTCGGTGCCGAGGATTCCCCGGGCTGCCGAAGCTATCCCCGAGAGCCAGATGCCTCGGGTAGATCCTCGGTAAGGGTCTCAATTTCGCTCACGCTCCTCGGTGGCTTGGTCTTCGCAGGCCAATGCCTCTGACTCTGGCCATGCCTCGGCCTTGAAGCACCGAAGACTGAGGCCAACGACGCCCCTGGCCTTGAATCTTCCTCGGACTACTCGGCTTGGGAGTCAGACATTGAGACGTCTCTGGAGTCTTGGGCTCACCGAGATCTCCTCTCAGACCTGTCTCCACTGGCCACTAGGCGCCGATCCCCACCCGAGGACACCTCATTCCTCGAGTTCGTCCGGGACATGGTGCAGGCCCCCTCTCTCACTATGGAGTTGGAGGAGGACCCTCGTTTGGAGAAGCTCGACATCTTCCAGTACGAGGCACCACTTAAAGAGACCCTGATGGTCCCGGTCCCCTCCATTCTCAACTGGCTCCTTCTCCGGATGTGGGAAGCTTCGGCATCGGTGCCAATGGTTAGCCGCCGCCTGGATACCATGTACCAGGTCCAGTGTGGGCCAGGCTTCCGGAAGACCCAACTCCCTCACTCCTGGAAAAAAGTCTCCTTTCCATAGAAAAGTCTAATTCTATCGAGGCTATCTTCCATAACCGGCTGCCCAGACCCTTCAGCAGGGCAAGGGAGCAGGCCAAGGCCACGCAAGCCCAAGGGTCCCAAGTCCCAGCCCAACCTGCGCGGGGTTTTGACGCTCCCAGCATAGCCTCTCTTCCCCTGGAGGGTCAGCTTGCCCACAGGGAGCCACCTGGTTCCCTTTGCTCACAGGTGGGCCTCCATCACCACTGATTCTTGGGCACTACAGGTGGTAAGGGAGGGTTACCTCCTCCACCTGGACCAACCGCCTCCACCCTTCTTCCTTGGGGAGCTTCCTCTGTCTCCCCTGCACCAGGCCCTGCTAATACAAGAACTGGCAGGCCTTCTCAGGGACAGGGCTGTAGAGCCTGTACCTCATCACCTGAGAGGAAAGGGGTTTTTCTTCAGGTACTTTCTGGTCCCGAAGGGAACAGGAGGACTACGGCTCATCCTGGACCTGAGAAACCTGAACAAATTCCAGGTGCAGGAGAAATTCAAGATGCTCTCCCTTGGAATATTGCTGCCCTACCTCCAGCGGGAGATTGGCTATGCTTCTTGGACCTAAAGGATGCTTACACCCACATCCTCATTCATCCCAGTCACAGGCAGTACCTAAGGTTCATGATCGGAAGTGATCACTACCAATACAGGGTGCTTCCCTTTAGCCTCGCCTCCACACCAAGGGTCTTCACCGAATGCCTAGCAATGGTGGTTGCTATCTTCGCCTCCAAAGAACCTTCATTTTCCCTTACCTCGACAACTGGCTAGTAAGAGGGGATATGGCCTCAGAGGCCCTGCAGGCCACAGCTCGGACCATCCAGGTCCTACAACATCTGGGATTTGTGATAAATTGCCAAAACTCCCACCTTACTCCTACACAGGACTTGTTCATAGGGGCTTGTTTGGACTCCCTCCAAGTCAAGGCTTTTCTGCTCCTGGACATGGCAGACCGCCTTGTAGCCCTAGCAGCCGAGGTTCAACGCCGCCACACTGTCGGCAAGGTCCATGCTTTGCTTTCTCGGCCACATGGCCTCCACAGTCCATGTGGTTCCCAACGTCTGCCTCCACATGAGGGTGACTCAGTGGTGTCTCCGCTCACAGTGGATCCAGGCTATGGGCCAGCTCTGGGACAGAGTCTCAGTGTCCCATTAGCTCGTGGAGTCACTCAGATAGTGGCAGGACACACAACACCTGCAGGAGGACTTGCTCTTCCAACTCCCGAGCCCCCAGAGGGTCCTCACCACAGATGCTTCCTTGTTGGGCTGGGGCGCCCACTGCGAGGAACTGCATACCCAGGAGGTCCGGTCACTCCAGGAAAGCCAACAGCAGATCAATCTACTGGATCTCAGGGCCTTCTTCCTTGCGCTAAAAGCATTCCAGCACTGCCTGCAACATCAGTCAGTGCTCGTCCAGATGGATAATCAGGGGGGCACAGGCTCCTTTCGCTTGTGCCAGGAGGCAGTAGCCCTCTGCTTCTACGTGACCGGGCAGGATATGCTCCTCAGAGCGGTATACCTCCCGAGCCAAGACAACACCCTGGCGGACAGGCTGAGCAGGGTCCTCCAATCACGCGAGTGGTGCCTGGACCCCAGGTTGGCACAGCGACTGTTTTGGCTGTGGGGTGCCCCAAACCTTGACCTGCCAGCCTGGTCAACGCTCAGCTACTGCTTCTCTGCTGCCCTTAGCCGCACCTGGCCCAGGTAGTGGTGGATGCCTTCCTCACCTCATGATTGGAGGGTCTGCTGTATACCTTCCCTCCCACACCTCTGATAGCGCGGACCCTGTTCAGGGTCCAGCGAGACAAGGCTTCCCTCATTCTGTTGGCCCTGAGGTGGCCCAGGCAGTCTTAGCTTCCTCTATGGCTTCGACCCTCGACAGAGTCCCCAGTCCCTCTCGGGAGCTTCCGGGACTTTTGACCCAGGAGAAGGGCTCGATCCTCTACCCCAACCTGGGGTCCTTATCTCTCACTGCATGGTGGCTGAATGGGTCACTTTAGCACCCCTCAAACTTCCCAGGGAGATAGAAGAAGTCCTCTTGGCCTCTCGCAAGGCCTCCATGAGACGAGCCTACGCTTTTAAGTGGCGCAGGTTCTCTGCATGGTGTACAGAGCAATGGATAAACCCGTTCTCCTGCCAGGTGCCCACAGTGCTTCAATACTTCATCTCTCACAGTCTGGACTTAAGTCCAATTCCGTCAGGGTGCACCTGAGCGCCCTCTCCAAGAATCATCACTCCATAGAGGGCAAGCTGCTATGCATGCAGCCCCTTATTACTCGCTTCATGCAGGACTTACTGCTCTCTAAGCCTCCCATCTGTCTGCCCCCGCCGAAATGGGATCTCAATGTGGTCCTGGCACAGCTTACCAAGCCGCCCTTCTAGCCCTTAGCTACCTGCCACCTGAGATACCTATCTTGGAAGGTGGCCTTCCTGGTGGCACTCATCTCTGCTCGCAGAGTCAGTGAGCTCCAGTCCCTTGTGGCTGAGCCACCCTACACCAGGTTTTACAAGAACAGGGTCATGCTCCACACTCAACCGAAATTTCTTCTGAAGGTGGTATTTGATTTCCACCTCAACCAGGAGGCGGTACTTCCTATCTTCTTTCCATGGCCCCACACTGACAAGGCATTGGCCGTTCTCCATATTCTGGACTACAAAAGGGCCCTGTGCTCCTACAGTGTACTCGGGGCCATTGCAAAGCCTCACAGCTTTTTGTCTCTTACAACCCCAATAGTCTGGGGGAGGCTTTCACCAAGTGGACCCTGTCCATCTGGGTGGCAGACTGCATCACCCACCCACAACCAGGCGGGGCTGCCGTTGAAGCGCCGGGTCACAGCCCATAATGTCAGGGCTATGGCAACCTTGGTTGCAAGCCTTCACTCTGTTCCCATGGCAGACATTTGCCAGGCCACCACTACTGCCTGGAGAGGGAGTCCCGATGGGACAGTGCCTTTGGCCAGGCCATACTCCGTAATCTGTTTGGGGTTTAGGCAACTCCTGCCCTCCAGGCTACTGGAGCCATGATTCTCCCTGGACACTGGGGTCCTCAGAGTCTGTCCTCAGATTCGCTTGCGGCTGCTCATGGCTGGGCTGTGTTTTTCTATAGGTCAGACCAAGGTCCATCAAGCCCAGTATCCTGTTTCCAACAGTGGCCAATCTAGGTTACAAGAACCTAGCAGTTTCCCCAAAAGACATAGGTTCCACAAGGCTTGTATTGGGGCAAGCAGTGGATATCCCAGGTCTCCTTTAAAATGGTTTATGGACCTTTCCTCCAGGAACTTGTCCAAACCTTTTTTAAACCCAGCTGCACTAACAGCTTTTACTACATCCTCCCGTAACAAATTCCAGAGTTTGATTACACGTTGAGTGAAAAAATATTTTCTCTTATTAGTCTTAAATAGGCTACCCTGTAGCTTCATTGCATATTCTCTAGTCTTTCTATATTTTGATGGCGTAACCAGTCTATCTATGTTTACCCGTTCCACTCCATTTATTAATTTATAGACCCCTATCATATCTCCCCTCAGCCGTTTCTTTTCCAGGTTGAAGAGCCCTAACCTTTTTAGCCTCTCTTCATAGGGGTATCCTTCCATCCCCTTTACCATTTTGGTGGCTCTTCTCTGTACCTTTTCTAATAACGCTATATCATTTTTAAGATACAGCGACCAGAATTGCACACAATATTCAAGGTGCGGTCACACCATGGAACGATACAGAGGCACTATAATATCCTTTGTTTTATTCTCCATTCCTTTCCTTAATGATACCTAGCATTCTATTTGCTCTCTTGGCCGCCGCTGCACACTAGGCAGAGCGTTTCAACATGTTATCCATGATGATGCCTAAATCCTTTCCTGGGTGGTGGTTCCTAATGTGGAACCTTGCATTGTGTAACCATAGTTTTGGGTTGTTCTTTTCTAGGTGCATAACTTTGCACTTGTCCACATTAAATTTTATCTGCCATTTGGATGTCCAGTCTTCCAGTTTATCAAGGTCCTCTTGCAATTTTTCACAGTCTTCAAGTTCTCAGTAGCCTGTAGCTAGGGAGTCCCATGTGTGAGGACTGACTTCCTGCTTGTTCCTGGAGAAAGCGTAGTTACTCACCTATAACAGGTGTTATCCAGGAACAGCAGGAATCAGACTTCACAACCCTCCCTCCTACCATTGGAGTTGCTGTAATTTTTTTTTGCCATCCCTTTTGTTGGCTCTAGCTATGTCATCTGACTGATTAAGAAGGTACCGTTGGGCGGGAAGGGGACCATGAATGTGTGGTGGCATCTCCCAAAGACTTTCCTTGAAAGCTAGGGAGATGCTTCCGCAAAGGCTCCATCGGCATCAACGTCACCCATATGTGAGGACTGATTCCTTCTGTCCCTGGAGAACACCTGTTACAGGTGAGTAACTATCCTTTATTTACACAATCAAAGCCAATGTTTAAATAAATGCTCACCACGGTGTTTAAATATTGACCCGATAGTAATTGATGGCAAATAGACCGTATGACCTATCCAGTCTGCAGATCCACACAAACTTATTAGTTCTACAGTACCTTCCTCTGCCTCAGATCCTCTATGCTTCTCTCATGCTTTCTTGAGCTTGGTTACTGTCCTCATCTCTACCATCTCCATTGAGAGGCTGTAGCATGTTTACCACCATTTCTGTATAGAAATATTTCTTTAGATGACTCCAGAGTCTTTCCTTTTTAACCCTTATCCTATGGAACCCTCATTCCTTTAAAACAAGTCTGTCTCTTATAGATTTATATCTATTTATACATATCTTCCTTATCTCATCTTTCCTCCAGGGTGTAAATATTTCAATTTTTTTTTACTTTTTCATTTCAGTGAGACACAACACCTACAGAAAAGATACATACAACATTCAGAGGTCATACCAAAAAAATAATAGCACATCTAAGGTACAGTATAGTGACCTTGGCCCACGGGTAAGAGCATGGCTTCTTCTGAAGGGACAGACTATTAAAGTAGAGCAAGAACAATCAACAAGCAAACCCCTCTGCATTCAGTATACTGCTGAATTCCTCTATCATGACTCCTTCTTTACCCTGAGGCCTACTAGCTTTGCCATCCCCCTCCCACCCCCTTCTCCATTTCTGCTGCTCCCAACCCCTCCATATAAACATTGCATTTCCAAGCCCACCCTATGTCCCCCCTGCTCATCCCCGCACTTACCTCTCATCCATTCCCCACTCATTCCCCCTCACCCCTGCACCCTCCACGGACCCCACTGTATTATGCCCTACGAAGTTTCCCGGTCCACACCCAGTTGTCATGACTGGTAAGTCCCATGTAAATTAAGTATTATATTCATGTAAATAGCTATGTAAATTCACATATTATTGACACTTAAAGTTCTATGAAAGCCACGTTACATTACTGTTCGATGTAAACCACGGTGGCATGTTGAAAGGCGGTATATAAAGCCAGCTAAATAAATAAATAAACAAATAATGTCCTTGTACAAGGAAGCCTAGAATGGAAGTCATCAAGGGAACAGTAACAGAGTTTCTAACTCTTTACTAGGTAATCCATAATATGCTCATAATTTAGTCCATATAGCATTACTGTATAGGCATAATCTTTTCCTTTTAAAGAAGTAGGTGACTTTTTCAATACGTGTGACCTTAAACATTTGATTCTTTCATGATTCTAACAAAGGATCTTTCATGATTCTAACAAAGGAGGTTGCTTCCAAAGTCCAACTATACTGAACCTGGCTGCTAGTAACATCTATGAAATAATAGGCTTGCTCTTAGATGGTACTCTCTGCCTGCTGAAGGTCCAAGCCAATAATCTGTGATATTTTGGAGAAGCCTCCTATCCAGAAATTCTGTACAAATGGACATTTCCACCAGGCATGCAAACACATGCCCCAGCAGCTACAATTCTTCCAACGAGAGTCAGAGGTTAGATCAAGTCTCTGGAAAAAGACCAGGAACTTGTAAGTTGGTAAGCAGATACATCATTAAATCAGCCCACTCCTACTGAGAGAAATTTGATGAGCCTGAGACCAGAGAAGGAATCTGTCTTCCCTCTTCCAAATCAATCATCAGCTCAGTGTTCCATTGGTCTATTAACCTTCATATTTAGTTCTATACGTTTGTCTCCATATGCTCTATGACAAAGACCACTGGCCATTTTAGTAGCCGCCCTTGGATCATCTCCATCCCTTTTTATATCCTCCTGAAGGTGCGGTCTCCAGAACTGCACACAGTATTTCAAATGAAGTCTCACTAGAGACTTGCAAAATGCAATGTGTGCTGTCAAGTCAGTGCGGACTCCTGGCGACCCAGCAGCTTTTGCGTTTTCTTGGCAGTATGACCGGAAGTAGATTGCCAGGCTTTTCTTCTAAACAATGGAGGGTTAAGTGACTTACCCAAGGCCATAAGGAATGCTGGTCTCTTTGTTACCAAGCCAGTGCTCTAACCATTAAGATATTCCTCTACTACAGAAGCAATATCACATCTTTTTTCCTGTAGACCTTTCCTCTCCCTATATGCTCCCTATGCCATTTCCTTATCTACTAGCTTGGCTACCTTACAGTCATCAGATACAATCAACCCCAGACCCTGCTTTTCTTTTGTGCACAAAACAATTTCATCCCTTCTACTGTACTGTTTCTTTGAGTTTTTGCAGCCCACATGCATGACCCTGAATTGTTTTGCATTAAATCTTAGCTGCCAAACTCTAAACCATTCTTATGATTCAGCAGGACTTTCCTTATATTTTTCATATTTTCCAGTGTCTACCCTTTTACAAATTTTGGAATCAGTTGCAAAAAGGCACATCACCGAGTTCATCTTTTTTCTCAGAATGAATTCCATTTACCAGTAGCCTTTGACACCTTGCTCAACCAGTTTATATCCCGCTCAGTCCTGTTAGGGCTCATCTTTAGGATGTGCAGTTTATTTATAAGTACAGAACAATTTCAAAAGTCTTTCTGGAATCCAACTCTCTGGTCACCTAGTCAAAGAAATTGGTCAGTTTCATCTAAAAAAAATCCTACCACAGATCCTGCAGTCCATTGGATTCTATAATCTACACTGTTCTCTTTTGTAGCAGAATTTCCATTAATTTAGTCAATGCTGAGATCAGAAGAACCAGCTTGTAGTTCCCCTCCTGCTCATTACTTCCACATCATTACCTGGGCCACTTTGGACTCCTAAGAAATATTGAAAAGGTTAGGCAGTGAAGCTACAAGAGCTTCTCTTAATTCCTTTAATACCCTTGGATGTACCCCATCTGACCCCATCGCTTTGTCTACTTTTACTTTAGCCAGCTCCTCATGAACACTGTCTTCTGAAAATCGCTCCCATTACTATTGTGTCTATATTCTGCAGTCCCACTTCCAACCTTTCCTCAGTGAATACTGATCAGAAATATTTTTTAAGTAGTTCTGTTTTTTCCTCATCATATTCCATATATTCCTCACCTTCACCTCTTAGCCTGACAATGCCACTTCAGCATCATCTTATCTCACTAAAAAAAAAATCTTGTCCTCTTGTTTGACCATACTATTTTTCTTCTGTTTGCTTTGCTGACTGCTTTCCCAACATCTCTTAACTTTTCCAGATATGTTGTCTGCCTTCCTCTTTCTGCGGTCTCTTGTGGTTCATGAATGTTAACCTTTCTTTATCCTTTCAGCTGCTTCTTTCAAAGCCCATAGTGACCTCTCTTTCTTCATACCTTTATTTACTCTCCTAATATAAAAGGTTCATTGCGCTTACAACAGCTCCTTTCAGTTTTGCCCACTGTTATTGTATTTGCTGTGGGCTTTCTCTTCCATCTAATGATTCCTCAAGATCCTCCACCCATCTTGACAGTTAGTATTCCTGAAGTCTAATCCCTACCTGTGAATGAACCATCTCCTCCTATGTTCTGATACTGAACTACACTATTTGGCAATCACTGGATCTCAGCCTATCTGTTACACCATCAGAACCAGTGTCCCTACTTGTAAGCACCAGGTCTAGTCCAAAATCTGCAAGGTCAAACCCTACTTGTCTTTTGGTTAATTTGAAACATCCTATGTGGACCTTCTCTTAAAAGTTTGGGGACACTTGTTTTGCAGGATTGCCTAGATGCAGTGGAATTTATGCCACTCCAAAACCTATGCTTATACATAGAAACATAGAAATATGATGACAGAAAAAGACCACATGGCCTAGCTAGTCTGTCCTTCCATATCAACAACTACAACAGTCCCCTTTTTACCTTTAGAGATCCTCTGTGTTTGTCCCATGCTTTTTTGAATTCAGTTATTGTCCTCATCTCTACCACCTCCACTGGGAGACTATTTCACGGATCCACTACTCTTTCCGTAAAGAAATATTTCCGCATATCACTCCTGAATCTATCTCCCTTCACCCTCATCCCATGTCCCCTCGTAGCAGAATTTGCTTTCAATTGAAAGAGGCGCTCTCCCTGAACATTTATGCCACGGAGGTATTTAAACATCTCAATCATATCACCTCTATCCCGCCTTTCCTCTAAGGTGAACATATTAAGATCTTTCAGTCTGTCCTCATATGCTTTATAATGAAGACCACTAATCATTTTAGTAGCCACCCTCTGCACCGACTCCATCCTATTCACATCCTTTTGAAGATGCGGTCTCCAGAATTGCACACTATACTCCAAATGAGGTCACACCAAAGACTTATACAGAGGCATTATCACCTCCTTTTTTCTGCTAGCCATTCCTCTCCGTATGCACCCAAGCATCCTTTTAGCTTTTGCCGTCACCTTTTCTACCTGTTTAGCTACTTTAAGATCATCAGACACAACCACGCCTAGGTCCCGCTCTTCTTTAGTGGACAAAAGTACTTCACCCCCTATACTATATTGCTCCCTTGGATTGCTGCAGCCCAAATGCATGACCTTACATTTTTTAACATTAAATCCCAGCTGCCAAATTCTAGACCATTCTTCAAGCTTAGCTAGATCCCTCCTCATGTTATCTACACCTTCCTGGGTGTCTACTCTATTGCAGATTTTGGTATCATCCGCAAAGAGGCAAACCTTACCCGACAGCCCTTCCGCTATATCACTAACAAAGATGTTAAAAAGAATCGGACCAAGGACAGATCCCTGGGGCACACCACTGGTAACATCCTTCTCCTCAGAGTGAGCTCCATTTACTTGTACTCTTTGTCACCTCCCACCCAACCAATTTCTAACCCAAGCAGTAACTTTAGGGTCCATCCCTAGGGTGCTCAGTTTGCTTATAAGTCACCTGTGAGGAACAGTGTCAAAGGCTTTACTGAAATCTAAATATACCACATCTAGGGCTCTCCCTCGGTCCAACTGCCTGGTCACCCAGTCAAAGAAATCAATCAGATTTGTCTTACAAGACCTGCCTCTGGTAAATCCATGCTGCCTCGGATCCTGTAATCCGCTGGACTCCAGAAACCTCACTATTTTCTCTTTCAGCAGCGTTTCCAATAATTTACTCACCACCGAAGTTAAACTAAGCGGCCTGTAGTTTTCAACCACATCCTTACTTCCGCTTTTGTGTAAAGGCAGCACATGAGCCTCTCTCCAGTCCTTTGGCACCACTCCCGACTCCAACGAGGCATTGAAAAGGTCAGTCAGTGGAGCTGCTAGAACATCCCCAAGTTCCCTCAGTATTCTAGGGTGTATCCCATCTGGTCCCATCGCTTTGTCTACTTTAAGTTGAGCTAGTTTCTCACGAACACAGTCTTCTGAAAATTGTTCAAGATGTCCCTCACTTCTGTTCCTATTTGTGGGTGTTTTCTGAGGTCCTGCTCCTGGTTCTTCATCTGTGAACACAGAACAGAAAATATTTGTTAAGCAATTACGCTTTATCCTTATCAGCTTCTACATATTCCTTCCCTGCACCCTTGAGTCTGACAATACCACTTTTGCCCTTCCTCTTCTCACTAATATATCTGAAAAATGTCTTATCCCCCCCATTTTATTGCATTGGCTATTTCCTCCTCCTTTTGAATCTTTGCCTTCTTGACTACTTTGCTAGCTTCTCTAAGTTTTTCCAAATACAGATGCCTGTCTTCCTGTCTCTGTGATCTCTTGTATTTCATGAAGGCCTCCCTCTTTTTCTTCACTTTTTCAGCTACTTCTTTCGAAAACCATAGCGGTCTCCTTTTCCTTTTACCTTTATTAACCATTTTAACAAAAAGGTTGGTTGCCCTTAAAATATCCCCTTTCAATTTTGCCCACTGTTTTTCTACATCCCCCAACTGTTCCCATCCCACTAACAACTCCCTGAGGTATTGGCCCATCTTGGCAAAGTTAGTCTTCCTAAAGTCTAAGATCCTCACCTTTGAATGGATTCTAACAGCCCTAGTCCTAATACTGTACCACACCATCTGGTGATCACTGGATGCAAAATGATCTCCCACTACAACATCAGTAACATTTTCACCATTGGTAAGCACCAAGTCCAGTATGGCCCCTTCACGTGTGGGGTCTGTTACCAATTGCCTGAATAGTTCTCCCTGTAGAGAATCCAGGATCTTCTTACTTCTAGATGATACTGCAGCAGGAATGTGCCAGTCAACATCTGGCATATTGAAATCTCCTATCAGTAGCACTTCCCCTTTCCTGGCAATGCTGCGTATGTCTTCAATTAACTCTCTGTCCACCTCTTCCTCTTGTGAGGGAGGTCTGTATATCACACCAATGCAAATAGATTTCTCTTTCCCTCTTTCTGGTTTGACCCACAGTGCCTCATCTCTCCCTTTTAAGCTCTGTAATTCCAAAGCTTTAATAGTAGTTTTTACATATAGTGCCACTCCTCCTCCCCTTCTTCCTACCCTATCCTTTCTGAATAAAGTATAGCCAGGTATAGTTACATCCCAATCATGGTTTTCTGTGAACCATGTTTCTGTAACTGCCACTAAATCCAAGTCCGCCACTCCCACCAAAACCTCAACATGTGGGATCTTATTTCCCATGCTACGGGCATTTATACACACTGCTCTCCATATGTTACCCCTGTTACCCATTTCCATAAAGGTATTTAATGTATCACCTACCTGGTGGCTTTCACCTACCTGGGGGCTTTCTTCACCCATCCCCAACGAATCTAATTTAAAGCCCTCTAGGCCTCATAGCTCATGCTGTAATCTATAATAATAATCAAGTTACTAATTATTAAACTTAAATTCAGTTTATATGGTGCCTTTCATACAAACAGGAAAACAGGAATCTCAAGCACATTTATACAGCCATCTTTAGGATGGATGGCCAGGAAACATATGCTTATCTCCCAATCTGCATGAAAGCTTTCAAAGCGATAAGGGAATTTCTATTATTTATCAAAATCTGCAGCAGTTAAAGTTGCACATATCTAGCTTATTTAATTTGTCGTGGTAGCTGTTGCGGAAAGCAGAGAAAGAAAGGGTGTATTTTATGTGGGTTCTAATATTTTCCCCCAAGCTGCTGGTGGCGGTCCTTGTATTTTCAACTGCCTGGCCCTGCATAACAATGGTCTCATCAAGTAGAGTGATTCACTGTATGACAGTCAATTACCATTCTTCAAATCTTTCACTTTTAATTTCCATCTGTGAAAGGCATCCAACGGTGCAGACATTAGTTAAAGAATTTGTGTACCAGAGATGGGAGAAGGGAGGACAAAGGAAAGTGGATGTGTGCAGTAAAGTGACGCCGGAAATACCACACTTGAAAGGTTGAAAAAGATAAAGGAGGTGATCTTTAAATATATTTAAAGCATCTCTACATGTAAAAAGTGGCATTTGCACGTGTTGTTAAGCTACATCTGTAAATGGCAATTTAAGAAAGCTGCTGTTTGCATGTGGAGATCACTGGGACTCAGAGATTCATGGGGGGCATGTTTTGCACATGGTTAGGGCAGACCCACAATTTAATACATTTATTTATTTAGACATACTTGTATACCACCTTATCCTACAATCAAAGTGGTTACATTACATCACAATTGGGTTACATTCAACATGTGGGTGCTTTACAACATTTAACATGAGGGTATTTAACTACATTAAGGGGCTTGTTTACAAAGCCGCGGTAGCGGTTCGCGATCGTTATCGGAGCCGCGGCCCCATTGAAATCAATAACGATAACGATCGCGAACCGCTACCGCGGCTTTGTAAACAAGCCCCTAAGACAACACAATTTGAGGGTTACATTCATCATGATGGTGTCGTGAGTCAAGCTGGGTTGGTTAGGTATTGAGTTTGCAGTGGGGTGTACGTTGCAGTCCCGCTCGGGTGGGGGATGTTGTGTATCTGGTGGGAACTGTTGTCTATCTGCTCGTAAGTTTCTGTGAAGAGCAGGGTTTTAAGGGCCTTGCGGAAGTCTGTGATGTCCTCTAATTCCCTTAGGCTCATTGGGAGGGAGTTCCATAGTGTGGATGCCATTAATGTTTAGTCTTGTGATATCCTGAAGGTGTGCTGATCATGTTGTCATAATTGTTCCTTCTTGGTCTATTAATGATGTTTCTTGTTACAATTTCTTGTAGTACATCTGCTGAAAGGTGGTGGATGATCTTGAAGATGATCAGGATTATTTTAAATTATGTATTTCGCATTTTACAATGAGAATTGACCTATGTTTTACACCATTTCCCTGCTGAAATTTACACCAGCTGTGAGGCACATATAGTTTTATAAATGTGCTTGTTTCAGCCAAGCCTTTATTTTGGCCTCAGAATTAATAAAAAAAATTGTGGCTTCCCTAGTTAATTGTCAGCAACTATACATGTGGGTTTCTAAAACAGGAGAAAAGTACAAAAAGGCGATGTGACCACAAAAAAACAAAATATTCTTCTTTATTGAAATCACATTCAAGGATTAAATGTGAGATCCTCAATCAAAGGACCTTTGACTGTGGATCTGGATTTCATATTTAATGCATATAACAGTCACAGTCACTTATCTAAGAGTATGCACGCCAGCCTGATCGTTCATACATTCACTGCCGGACGGAGCTTGGGTACAGTTCACCAATACACATAGAGATTATAAAATGCTAGAATTTGCATGCAGTCCTTACAAATTTAGGAGAAGACATTTTCATGAACCCTAGGCCTTGGTGTAAGTGGTTGTGCCTTAAATTAACGTATTTTCACCCTTTGCACTAGTATTTTATAAAGTCATTAATGAGTGTGTCTGATTTTTTAAAACAGGCAAACAATTTGTGCATAAAAATGCCCATTAATTATTTGGAAGTTTATAAAGTTGCTCTCTATGGGGTCTATTCTGTACTGTGAATAGCAGGGATGGACATCCATTCCCGCTATTCGCCCCCCTTCTGTCCCCGGCAAAAGCCTCCCCGTACGAACAAGGAGTTTGTTTGGGGAGGCTTAGACAGGGGCAGGAGGGGGCGTTGAGGAGATGGAGTGAGTGTGGGCAGTGGGAAGGTCCTCGACCCCGGACATACAGGGCCGATTCTGAAGTCGGCCCTGTACATCCAGGGCCTCGGCTCTAGACGGGGAATTATTCCACCTCGGAATGTTGGGGGACGGCAGGCCCGGGCAGCGGCAGAGAGGTGAGGGGGTGCAGGGGGTTCCCTGCAGCCCAACCTTGGCCATGGAAGGCGAGATCAGACTGCAGGGAAAGAAGATTGTGGTCGGTGGCCGAGGATTGCAGCTCCTGAATGTAGCCGTGGTGCCACTTCCCTCCCGATGTGCTATGCAAAAGTGGGGTTTCACACATAACCAAAAGGCTCGTTTATATCTCCCAAACTGCTAGTTAGAAAACATACGGGTATAAACTCGCTTCTTCTTAATGCTGAACTCGAAGGTACTTCTGGTTTTTAAGGTCCTCACCTTGAAACCATGACACGTTTTATTAGTCTTTCATTCTCAAGTTAGATTTTTGAGATCTCATTCTTTAAGCACGTATGAGGTGCCATGTTGCAACAGACCTGTGATCTATCAAGTCTATCATCCCAGTCCTTAGCTTGGATAACTTGGAAGAATCTGTCAGTTCCTAATGGGAAAGTTCTCACTACCAAAGGCATGAATTGGAGAGACCCATGTCTGTCCGACTAATAACTATTTATGGACTTATCCTCCAGAAATAAGGAATCAGCTTCATGTGAAAGTAAGAAGTTAAAAATCGCCATATTCACAGACTAAACCTAGTCATCAACTAGTCACTGAGTTGGCATCTTTTTCCACGCATTTTTTCCACCATTTTAATCATTGTCTGAAACATGGCAAAATACTGTGTAGCTCTGATAAGATTGGCTATATTTTGCCTCCGTGATCAATAAAACTTATGAAAAGGAGAATAAATATTTTTTTTCTCTTGCATTTCTAAAGAGAAGGTCCCTTGTACAAGATGTCAAAAGATTCCATCAGCATATTCTGCAGCAGGACTCCAGAAATAAGAGTCCCAACTTTAATCTTTTTGTGTGTTCAACACGCTACAGTTGTTCAAATGTGGAAGTTCTATGGAAATAATTGGCCATCCAAGCTAAATAAAAATAAAAATGTTTACCCGCAGAGACAAGAAGCAGCCAGGGTGACACAAGCTAATCTTGTCTCTGTTTCTCCTCACGATGCATTTTTCCATCTAGGGCAAGCTACAGATGCAGCCTAAACCTGGACAGGTAAATAATGCTTATGTACTTATAAGGGATTGAATAAGACAGAATAAAATGAGAATTGCAGTCTATATTTCTGCTTTGCGTTATAACAGCTTTTGTATCATAGTAACATAGGGCCCGATATTCAAAGGATTTATGCTCCTAACTTGGCCTTTTTGAAAATTTATTAGGGCTAAGTACCTAATTGTTACTGAAAATTTCACTAAACTCCTAAAATTAGGAGCATAAAAAGTGGGTGGTAACAGGGGCAGATTGAGGATGCAGAAAAAGTGGCGAGCTAGGCACTGATTTTCAGCATTAGGCACATAAATTAGGCTCATAAATCTAGACAAATGAATGGCAGGCCTAAATTTAGGTGCATAAATTTTAAGCTCCTAAATTATGATGAATTTTCAGCTGAAAACTTAGGCTCCTAAGTGTGGCTGAAAATAGGGAACAAATATAGGAGCCTAACTTTAGGAGCTCAACTTTTTAAAAATATTGAGCCCATAGTAAATGATGGCAGGCAGTGGTGTAAGTTACAGTAAGGGGTCCCCGAGCAAACATTTGCTGAGGGCCCTCCATTATTGCGGTGGTGCACCCCCCATGCAGCCCCCCTTCGTGTGGCGGCGCCTCCACCCCCATGAGACAGCAGCAACTTACTTCAAGGTGTTTCCTGCTGCCTCCACTCTTAAGTCTGCCGTGGGCCCAGCAACTGTTTCCCGCTGGCCAAAGTCTCATGATGTGACTGTTATAAAAGAGCGGTGCCACACTACTGTGTGGGCCACCTTGCATTGCGGGGGCTGCTTGGGCAGAATTTACACCATTGATGGCAGGTATCATATTCTAACATGATAGTTATTTTCAGTCATTCTTAGTCCCTGTCATAGAGTTACCAGATGGCTCTTGGTCTTCAGATCGAATCCTGGTTTTACCATATTTGTATGTGTAGATTTGACCACTTCTGAGAAAGTTGAAGCAACATGTGCAGACAGATGCAGTGGATCAACAATCTGTCCCTCCTGACCTGGAACCATCTGGGAGTTCTACATTAGAAATGCTTCCAATAACTGTGAGTGGAGAAATAGTGGTTTTGTCTCTGGCTTCAGCATCATTACGCTGATGGAGCGCGTTTGTTACAGGTACAAAGGGTGCAGTAGGGACATGACCAGAGAGTAAGCTGGGTCCACACTGACACAGAAGGTGGGGGGGCACCTGGGCAGTTTGGTTGTTGTCCAAAAGGGTCCTTTCTCGCAATAAATTCAACGTTACAATCACTTTTGCAGGCAGTAAAAACCCACAGGCCCTCCATGGGCTTCCTCTCCTCTGTGGACGTTTTTCTTCTTTCCACACCTTGCCATCTTTCAGTTTTGCAGATGTTCTTTCTTTTCATCCCACTCTTTATCAGAACATTTATTATATAAAACGTGTTTTCCCATTAGGTTACACCAACCGTCAACATTTCAAGCGCTTCAAGACCATCCTGCTCCTTTCCATTGGTTGCTTTGCTGTGCTTTTCTCCACCAGGCTGCTGAGGAAATGGTCTGATACCTTCTTGCCATGCAGTCTCGGCTTGCTCCCCAAGTCTCTTTATGCCCAGACTGTAGAGCCTCAACGTCTTACATTTTGCACTGCCATTTGCAAATTACACTGGATATTCAGAGCTTGAAGAATAATTACCCTACTGGTTTGAAGATGCTTTTAGATAGCCTGCTGAAATCTTAGTCTAAGGACTGCAAAATTTAAAGTAGCATTCAAAACTATGCTGTGCCTTAGCAAAGGGATATAGGTTGCAATGCGAGAAAGAGTAGGTGATTAAATCAGGACCTCAGGCATTTCTTCCCAGTCTCTAGCACCTGTGCTGCATTTCGCTGAAGTCATTGGATTTTTTAACTCAAAACAATTTTCACTTTGCTAGAATTTGCCAGGCTTTTCATGACTTTCCTTGACTGGCCTTCTGGTTCTTTGGGATTTTATGTAATTCTTTTAAACACATCTGTATTTTCAGCCCCTTGCTGCCTGCATTTCCTTGGCGCACTTCCCTTGCAGCTGAGAGTCCATCAAAGATAGCTGAGTCGGCTGCAAACACAGCACGTTTCCAGAAGCATTGCTAGATCAATGGCCAGCACGGCTCTGAAAGTCCTTAGAGAACAGTCTGTAATCTTTGCACACCTTGTATTTTATTTATTTAATTTTGGTGGCCATTTTTCTTAAGAAACAAAACAGAAACATCTAAATGGTAAGCATCATTAGCTCAGGTCCTGAGATTACAGTTGAGTTTTGCCTTTTTCTTCTGGATAGGCAAAGCTATTCAAGGCTCCCCCTTCCTTACCTCCCCCTCTCCTTTTTACCCTTACTTGGTAAAACACAGAACCACAAGTCCCTGCATGCAATGTGTTAAAAACTGGACTGGATCAAGCTGTCCAAGAAAAAAATATAACAAATTGAGCTCACAAGAGAAGGCAGAGCCAAACCAATTAATTGACTGGAGCCTGTGAATAAAACAAATGAAAGCTTCTAGGTCATTTTCTTTTAGGCTGAAAAGTTTAAATTAAAAAAAAAAAGTGTTATAAAAAGTTTGATAATTGAGTTCAGTAAAATGATAATTGCAGGGGGATTATCACACTTCAAAAGGCAGAGGATGATAATTCAGAGAGAGGCTTGGGCTTTGTCTCAGCCAGGCACACAGTAATTACCGGACGGAAAGCAGCGTCTCGCCTTTTGTATCGTTTCAACTGAAAGAGTGGTACCTGCCTAAGAAAGGGGTAGCAATAGGGAAGGTGCCAGTTTTTTTTAATTAATGGCATTCAGTAGTAATCTCTCTCTCTCTCTCTCTTTTATTTGCTGAGGTTTGGGGGCAATCTTTGACGGTAGCAGTGTGTCTCCAAGAGTCGCAGTGTCCATAGATAAAACCATAGTGTGTGTATCTGTGTGTGGGTGCTGTCTTTGTCTCCTAGTCTTTCCCACTCTCACTAGCCACATATTCCAGAATCAGGTAGAGTGTTGCCTTTAGCGCAGAACCTTTCCAATTCGGGCTGTCCAAATCTGCTCCTCAAAGGCTGCCAGTAGGTCTGGGTTTCAGGTTCTCGACAGCCATAGCTGTTTGAAATTTATTTGCATCTGTGGGTTCTTAATTTTTTTGGCTGTGTCAAAATTGAGGCCTCAAAGGGTAGAGTGAGACACTCCCTGAACGAATACTTTAATGTTACCCCTTCACACGAGATCACACAGTATTCAATGGCCTTTGTGGGCAAGAGTGGTATTTTCAGTAGCTTGTGTTGCTTCAGCATATGTGGGCAGTTTTGTACCTGCTGACCTTGCAACTTTACCTTTGAAAATTTCCCTACATAGTACCCATGTGCCTTGCAACTATAGTTTCTGTAGACAGCGGAACAGGGCTAAGCAGCTAACATAGATTTGTAAATTCAGTTCTCTGATTTCTTACTCCTCCCATGGCCTACCCTGACACCTTCCCCCCCCCCAACCCCAAACATTTTTTTAATCCAGCTAAAAGCACACGCTCGCCAAGTCAGTGAGCTCCAAGCATTGTTGATGGACCCACTGTACACTAAGTTCTCTGCAAGCACCCCAAGTTCCTGCCCAAGGTGGTGTCCCCATTCCACCTTAACCAGCAGGTGGTGCTACCCACCTTCTTTCCGTGGTCCCACACCAGCAAGGCAGAGGCCGTCCTTCATACACTGGACTGTAAGCAACGCTTTCCTTCTACCTGCAGTGCACCCAGGGCCACCACCGAGTTTCTCAGCTCTTTGTTTCCTTTGACCCAAGTCGGTTGGGGACGGCGGTCTCTAAACTCACCCTGTCCAACTGGGTAGCAGACTGCATCATCTTTGTCTATGAGTAGGCTGGTCTCTTGCTGGAGCGCCATATCTGCATTCTGTTCCCTTGTCTGAAATCTGCCAGGCCGCCATCTGGTCCTTGGTCCATACCTTTAAAGCTTATTACTGCCTGGAGAGGGAGTCCTGTCAGGACAGTGTCTTCGGCCAGGCTGTATTCCTTCATTTGTTCAGGGTGTAGGCAACTCCTGCCCTCCTGCCCTTGCTGTGTTCAGGCTACAGGTGGACTGGTTTTTCACTGGACACTTGGGTTGCTCATGGTCTGTTGCCTTGCGACTCAGTTGCTGCTGCGCACAGCTCACCTTTTCTGGTCACCCGTGGCTTTTTACAGGTTTTTTCAGTAGCCTGTGGCTAGAGAGTCCCATATTTTAAGACTGACTTCTTGCTTGTTCCCGGAGAAAGCATAGTTACTCACCTGTAACAGGTGTTCTCCGGGAACAGCAGGAATCAGTCCACACAGCCCTCCCTCCTCCCCATGGAGTTGCTGCTTGCTGTTTTTTGCCATCTTGTACTATGGTATCATACTGAGGCAAGATGGCACCCTTAGGCGGGAAGGGGTCAGCTGGGGAGAGATTACCGCACGGGCTCTGTCGGCACCAACGTTGCCCATATGTGAGGACTGATTCCCCCTGTCCCCGGAGAACACCTGTTACAGTTGAGTAACTACGCTTTTTCTCTTTTTTGGTTCTGTGCCTTCGTTACCATCTTTCTGCCCATTCCCAGAAGCATTGGTGCCTCGGTGCTGCGTTTTCGTCAGTTTTTTTTTCTTTTTTGAGGTGCTGGGGTATTTTCTCTTGTGCCCCCTCATTGGGCAGGACATTAGAGTCATTTGACTTGGCAGAAAGCCATCTTCCTTAACATGTCAAAGCTGGCCAATGGATTTAAAAACTGCACTCAGTGTGGTCAGACGATATCTGTGACTGACTTCCACAACTGGTGTTTGCAGTGCCTTGGGCCTTACCACCAGCCCTCATCCTGCGCTCTCTGCCTTCAGATGACATGCAAAGGGCTTTGGAACTGGGAAAAGCAGTGAGAATCACTATTCGGATCCTCAGAGTCCTCGGCATCGGCTCCGCCATGAACAGCGGCATTGACACCTTCGAATGCCTCTATCGAGGCTTCAGCTTCATGTAGGGACCGTGCTCATTCACGGAGCATCAGACCCGTGGCTCTCCTTTTGAAAGGAGTGCCCCCAGAAGGACCAACCTCGCATCTAGTCTGCATGGGCATTGAAGCCCTCGACGTGACTCAGAGGGGGGAGGGCCAGGAGCAGCCTCCCAAGCTACCCCGGTGGGAAGAGAGGCCAATCAAGGCCCAGGAGGGCCAACAGTTGACTCCTGAACTGGTCATGATTGTAGAGTCCCTGCCAAAGGAACAGGCATTGATGCCGGTAGTTGTGGCACCGATTCAGACACCGTCGGAGACTGAGCTCCTGGCCCAGCGCATGGAGGCACTTGAGCAAAGTCTCTCGGCGTTCTTTGTCCAGCAGGCGTCCACAGACCCGATAACTTTGGGTTCCTTGGTCCCATCAGCGGCCTCACCATAGGAGATGCAGCCCATCCTCAAGGTGCATGCCCTCCCTCAGGTGGACAGTGCCTCCGAGAGGCGCTTGAGATCTCTCTCAGCACACCGGCTTTCACCCCAGAGTGCCTCGCGGTCAGATCATCGACACCCTTGGACTACCTCCACTCCACCAGACTGCCAGCAGCACCAAGTGGAATCAAGCCATTACTTTGAGTTCCTGTTGGAGCCAGAGTCCAATGATTGGGAAGTGAAGGAGGAATCGCTCGAGACCGTGCGGCATCGAGACATTCCTTCAGATCCCTCCCCACTGCAGAAGCGTCAGAAGTCCTCTCCAGGGGATTTGTCCTTCCTGGTCTTTGAGAAAGACATGGGGGAAGCTTTCCCCTTTACTATCGAGGCCGAAGAGGAGCCTCGAGCAGAGGAACTGGAAATCCTCCAGTACCCTTCCTGTCCGAAAGAAGCCATAAGGTAAATCACATTGTGGAGAGGCTCTGGGAGACCCCCTCTCGGTGCCCATAGTGAGCCAGTGCCTGGACTTGAAGTATTGGGTTGGCAAGAACCCTGGTTTTGAGAAACCAGAGCTCCTACATACTTCTGTGGTGGTCCAGTCGGCTATGTGCCTTATCAAGAGTCAGAAGAATCATTCTTTGGTGCCTCTAGGCTGGGAGGCCAGTACTATGGATGCCTTTGGCTGCAAATACTATCAGGGCTCCATGTTGCTTGCAAGGATTCAGATGTATTAACTTTACATGGGCATGTTCTTGTGGGATCTGGTTGAAGACCTCATCAGGATCTTCTCAGAGCTGCCGGAGGAACAATGGCAGAAGTATCTGATCCTTTGTCTCTAAGGTCAAGGAGTGCTCAAAGCATGTTACCAGAGCTTTTTACAATGGCTTTGAGTCCATGGCTCGAGTCTCTGTGGGGGGCATCAGACCTGGAACAGTGGGTCCAGGATAAGTTGGCGGATGTTCCCTACAAGGATGAAAACCTTTTTTGGAGTACCTAAGAGGGAGATGGCTGGTGAACTGGAGCAAGACCAGCTCACCATGAAACACCTCTTTTGGAAGACTTTTGATCCCCTCTAAAAGGAAATCTGCTGGGAAGAAGCCTTTCTTCCAAACGAAGAAGAAATTCTGTGGTACATATACCATTCGTATAAGTCCCCTCAGCAGGCTCCACAACAAAAGGGTCAGGGTTAGCACCAACAGCGCCACCCCAAGCAACAGAAACCCCAACCAGCCCCACAACCACAGCCTGGTGGGGGATTTTGACATTTTCTTCAAGGACATGACCAGTCTTCCTTTTCTGGTTGCGTTCCTCTACAAATGGGAGGACGACAGATCCACTTTGCCCACCAATGGCCCACCATCACATTGGACTCTCAAGATAGTCGTAGAAGGCTGTCTCCTCCACTTTGATCAGCTTCTTCCCACTTTCTGCCTGGAGAAGTACCCCCTCGACTCGCCATTGCTCCCTCCTCCAGCTCGAGATCCAAAATCTCTTGTTCTATCAGGCAGCGGAGTTGGTCCCTCTGTCTCAGACAGTGCAGGTGTTCTACTCCCGGTACTTCCTGGTCCCCAGAAAGACAGGGGTTTTTTGTCCCATCCTGGACTTCTGGAACCTCAACCAGTACCTCGTGAGAGAAAAATTCAAAATGGAGTCACTGGGTAGCCTCTTACCCTCCCTCCAGCAAGAGGATTGGCTATGTTCCTTGGATCTAAAAGATGTCTACGCACACATTCTAATCCACCCCCTTCATCAGCAATACCTCTGTTTTATGCTCAGCGGTCGGCACTACCAATACAGGGTGCTACCCTTTGGCCTTGCTTCCACTCTGAGTCTTCACAAAATGTCTAGCAGTGGTGGCTGCTTTTCTTCAAAGCAAGGGAACCTGGGGTTTCTCATTAGTTACCCCAAATCCCACCTAGAGCCCACAAAAAAGCTAGAATTCACTGGGGCTCTCCTTGATACCACCCTGTCATGTGCATACCTGCCCAACACTTGGTAGTCCTGGCAAAGGCAGTCCAATCTGCTCCTCTCATCACTGCTTGTTATATGCTACACTTCCTTGGTCATATGGCTTCCACAGTCCATGTCACCCTGACGGCACGCCTTCACATGCACCAGACACAGTTGACACTTTATACTCAGTGGTGCCAAGTGACGGGCCTTCTCAGAGACAGAGTCTGTATTATCTCTCCACTCAAGAAGGCTCTATCCTGATGGCAGCAATCCACAAAACCTCCTGGCAGGCCTTCCCATCCAGGCCCCAACATACCAGTCTATCCTGATGATGGATGCCTCCAAGTTGGACTGGGGAACTCACCTGGATGGTTTGCACATGCAAGGACTTTGGACATCCCGTGAGAGCCTCCATCAAATCAACTTCCTCGAACTCCGAGCCATTGCCAATGCACTTTGAGTTTTCTGGTGCCAACTCGCCCACCAGGAAGTCCTCATCCAGATGGACAACCAAGTGGCTATGTTCTACATTAACAAGCAGGGGCAGCACGGGGTTGGTCTTTCTCTTTTAGGAAGAGGTGCACCTCTGGAAATTTGCCATATCCCAGGGCATATCCCTCAGAGCAGTATGCCTTCCGGGGGACCTCAATATTCTTGTTGACCGCCTCAGCAGAGACCTCCAACCACACAATTCGACTCTCAACAGCCGAGTGGCCAACTGGATCTTCCAAGCATGGGGCACCCCGTGGATAGACCTCTTCGCCACTCCTCGCATTGCCCAGCTTCTCCACAGTTTTGCTCTTGGGTGCCCTGCCAACATCAAGTGGTTCCCATTGCCTTCCTTCTTGACTGGAGCAAGAGTCTTCTCTATGCATACCTACAGACTCCTCTAGTGGCCAAGACCCTTTAAAAAGTTCAGGGAAACAGAGCCTCCATGATTCTTATTGCGCTGTAATGGCCCAGACAGTCCTGGTTCCCCCTCCTGCTACAACTTTCACATCAACCACCTCTCTGGTTGGGTTCGGCACTGGATCTCATTTCTCAGGACAGAGGGACGTTGCTACATCCCAACCTTCAATCCATGGCGCTCACAGCATGGATGCTGAATGGGTAGTACTTACTGCTCACCAGCTGCCGCCAGAGATAGGGAACATTTGCCTTGCTTCGTGCAAGGAGTCCATATGATGAGCCTATGCTTTCAAGTGGTGCAGATTCTCCATATGGTGTACGAGCAGGGCCCTGGACCTGTTCCTTTTGTCCGATCGACTCCGTTTTGTCATACTTCTTACATCTTTCAGACTCTGGCCTAAAATCCAACTTGGTCAGGGTGCATCTCAGTGCAGTGGCTACTTACCATCATTCAGTGGCTGATAAGCTCCTCTCTACTCAGGGGTGGCCCAAGGGGGGTGCGGGGCCATGTGCGGAGACTCGGTGCGGGGCCTCATTTGCATAAATATTTGCATAATGTTACCATATGCTAACTTTTAGTAAACATGCCTTTTAATGAGTGTATGGATAAAGAAAGACTAAAAGATTTCTACATTACTATAATCCAGTGCCAACCGCCAGGCACATTAGGAACTACTACAAACACTGCCCATTTAGAACCAATAGCAAACTCGCTGTATCCTAACAGCACTACCAGGACTCACAAAGCACCATACTCTACCTATCAAAAGGCAACACTGCAAATATTAAACCAATACATTTCAGCGAATAACAATACATGACCTACTGGGGAAAGAGAACAAGTGGCACTGTCAAATAGGAATTACATAAACAGAATACCTCAGCCCAGTTACACATGCAGAACATAGACCATCACCAAACAAGGAATCACAATTTAGAAACAGGAAGACAATAATTAAACTGGGAACCCCAAAAGCCAAACTTGGAATGTACAAAAACACTGTACAAATAAAACTATAAATTAATTTCCTCTTGTACTAAACAAAGCGCAGATGTTAATGATGCACATTTCCCAGAGCTGACATATTCCAGTTAAATTCAAAATAAAGAGATATTTTTCTACCTTTTGTGCATTTTTTTCAGTTGCAATTGCTCCAGCCACTTTCTTCTGGTTTCTTTGTGTCTTCTGCTAACTCTCCATCGTCTGCTGTCCATTTGTCCTTTCTTCTTTCTTCTAGTTTTTTTTCCATTCTCTCTCTACATCTTCTTTAACATACTAATCTTTCTCCTTTTGCTCTTTCCTCATTCCTATTTCATCCACTCAAATTTTACCCCTCCATCCTCAATCCCCACTTACTCTCCCAATACCCAGCCAATTGTAGATTTGTCTTCCCTCCCACACAAAATATTTTCCCCTCTCCATTTCACTCTCCCAGCTCCATCCCATTCTGTCCTCCCCCAACATCAGCTCCCTTCTAGTTCCAGCCCCACCCAGCATCCTCTCCCTTCCAGTCCTAGCCCCCCATCAGCCCATTTCCAATCCTATCCTAGCCAAACCATCAGCCCATTTCCAGTCCTAGCTCCCCCATCCATTTCCAGTCCTATCCAAGTCCCTCCATCAGCCCATTTCTAGTCCTTTCCTAGCCCCACCATCAGCCCATGTCAAATCCTAGCTCCCCTCCATTCAGCACATTTCCAATCCAAGCCCCCATGAGCCTACTTCTAGTTCTAGCCCCTCCATGAGTCCATTTCAATCCAAGCCCTCACCACAGCCCATTTCCATTCTTAGCATCCCCCAACAGCCCATTTCCAGTCCTATCCTAGCCCCTCCATCAGCCCATTTCCTGTTCTAGCTCCCCCCACGCAGCCCATTTCCAGTCCTAGCTCCCTCCTCTCACAGCCCATTTCCATTCCAAGCCCCCCTCCCCATCAGCTATTTGCAGTTCAGGCCCCCCCCTTCCACTCAGCCCATTTCCATCCTAGCAACCCCCCCAGCCCATTACCAGTCTTAGCCCCCCCATAGCCCATTACCAGTCCTAAGCCCCCATCAGCACACTTCCAGTCCTAACGCCCTCATCACCCCATTTTCAGTCTTAGGCCCCCCATAGCCCATTACCAGTCCTAACCCGCATCAGCCCACTTCCAGTCCTAACCCCCCCATCAGCCCATTTCCAGTCTTAGCCCCCCCCCATAGCCCATTACCAGTCCTAACCCCCCCATCAGTCCATTTCCAGTCCTAGCCCCCCCATAGCCCAATACTAGTCCTAACCCCCCCCATCAGCCCACTTCCAATATTAGCCCCCCCATAGCCCATTACCAGTCCTAACCCCCCCCATAGCCCCTTACCAGTCCTAATCCCCCTCCCCCCCATCAGCCCATAGATTTTAAAAAAAAACCTGGCTGCCGCCGTGGCGGCGGCAGAATCAAGCGTCCCGCAGGGTTCCCCCTGCCCGGCAGAGCCCTCCCAGCATCAGCTCTCAAAGCGCGGGCTTTTCAGAGCCACGAAGGGAGAGTTTCCCTCTCACGGCTCTGTTAAGCCCACAGGGACTGATGGGAAACAGGAAGTCCCATCAGCCCCGGTGGGCTTAAGAGAGCCGCGAGAGAGAAACTCTTGAAAGCCGCTGCTGATAGAGCTGATGCCGGGAGGGCTCTGCCGGGCAGGGGAGTCCCCGCGGGACGCATGATTCTGCTGCTGCTGTAGCGGCAGCGAGTTTGTTGTTTTTTTAATCTATGGGCTGATGCAGAATGTTGTTTGCGCGGAGCCCCCTGAAACGCGGAGCCCTGTACAAACAACATTCTTGCTCAATGGACGGGCCGGCCCTGTCTCCACTCACCCATTGTTGAGTCGTTTCATGAGGGGGCTACTTCTTTCCTATCCCCCTATTAAACCACCGCTGGGGGCGTGGGACCTTAATGTGGTCATGGGTCAATTTCTCTGTCCCCCATTTGAGCCATTCAGCTCTTGCCTACTCAGATTCCTTTCTTGGAAGGTAATTTTCCTGTTTGCACCCACTTCTGCGCACAGCGTTTGTGAACTGCAAGTGCTGGTGGTGTATCTATCTTATACCAGATTTCATAAGAACATAGTTGTCCTCTGTACTCACCCTGAATTGCTACCTAAAGTAGTTTCTGCTTTTCATCTCACCCAGTAAGTGGTGCTGCCCACCTTCTTTCCCAAGCATCACGCCAACAGGGCTGAGGCATCTTTGCATACCCTGGTTTGTAAGCAAGTGCTTGCTTTCTACCTGGAGAGGATGAAAGCCCACCGCCATTCTCCCCAGTTATTCTTCTCCTTTGACCCCAGTAAACTGGGCGTGGCGGTAACAAAATGCACCCCCTCAATCTGGGTGGTGGACTGCTTTTCCTTTGCTTATGCTCAAGCTGGCCTCTCTGTAGAAAGCCATGTCACAGCGCATAGTGTGCAAGCTATGGCTACTTCATTAACCAATCTTTGTTCTCCATGATGGGAGATCTGTAGGGCTGCTACGTGGTCTTCTGTCCACACCTTTACAGCCCATTACTGTCTGGATGGAGGTTCCCGGCGTGACAGCAACCTCGGCTAGGCCGACACCTTTTTGGGAATTAGAGCAACCTTTTCCCACCAGCCCTCCTGTCCATCCAGGCTACCATAGAGTCATGCTGATGTTGATGTTGCTGCTGATCGTTGACTCTTGCAACCTTTAGTGATTGCTCATGCTGTTTTCTCGGTTTGTTTGTTTTTCTGGTTGCCCCTTTGGGCTTTTTACAGGTTTTTTTAGTCGCCTTTAGCTATGGGAGTCTCATAAATGAGGACTGACTTCGTGCTTGGTCCCAGAGAAAACGTGGTTACTCACCTTTAACAAGTGTTCTCTGGGAGCAGCAGGAATTATTTCTTACTACCATCCCGCCTCCCCGTGGAGTTGTTTCTTTTTGGGCTTGATTAAGCTATGTCATCATACTGATGAAAGGTGGCTCCTTAGGGCAGTAAGACCGGTATGCATGAGTGATGCACTTCCAAAGGCTTCCTTTGGAAGCTGGGAAGTGTTCCTGTGCAGGCTCTGTTGATGACATAACCCATAAGTGAGGACTGATTCCTGCTGCTCCCGAAGAATACCTGTTACAGTTCAGTAACCATGCTTTTTTAGTATAAGTAAATATTTTTTCTGATTCTTGTTACTTTAGTTTGATGTAATGACCAGTGGTCTTTGTCATAAAGGATATGGAGACAGACTTAGAGATCTCAGTATGTATACGTTGGAAGAAAGGTGGGAGAGGAGAGATATGATAGAGAGATTTAAATACCTCCAAGGCATAATTGCACAGGAGGAGAACCTCTTTCAATTGAAAGGAAGCTTTGGAATGAGGGGGCATAAGAGGAAGGTGGAAGGGGATAGATTGAGGAGATGAGAGTGGTAGATGAACAAAATAGATTCCCAGTGGAATTAGCAGAGACAAAGCCTCTCTATCTGTCCTCAAGAAAGCATGGGAAAAACACACATCTCTAAAGGACAAAAGGACTGTAGAGCTTAGTGGTTGATTTGGGCAGACTGACTGGAAAGCTGTATAATTCTTGTATGTTGACGTTTTCTATGTTTGTATGCATGTTTTAGTGTTTATATATAAGTATGTGAGCCATTCTGATTATTAGGACAATGGCATATAAATAGTTTCAATTGGTTATCACTATTTATTTGAAATTAATACTGACCTTATAGCTCCTTTTACACTCACTTTCTGTTTCCATACCTTACGCGTAACAAAACCAGAGCAGAGGCTCTTGCCCATTAAAGGAGGTGAAGAAAAATTTTTATACCATTATCAGGTTCAAGAGTATGCTTTAGTAGGAAGTACATCCTTCACGAGCCATAAGGGTGACCTTCTGCAGAACTGCTCCCTGCTGACTTGCACTTCAAAATATCTCAAGGTTTGCATGCAATTATCTTCAAATTGTAAAGCTCCCAGATACCTTCTGCCATTTAGACTTGACAAATAAAAAGAAAACAAAAAGAGAAAAAAAGGTGATACCTCTTTCTCTGCAGACAAGCAGGGGTATGCAGGCAGACTCCATGGTGCCATCCCCCACGGCAGTTCCTGTGTGCCAGGCTCTCCCCCAGCTTAAAGAAGTCCTTTGGACTTCTCCAAACATGAGCAGTGGCTACCTGCCCGAGATTCCCGCTTAATCAGTTTCCTTTTTTACCACAGTATGGGTTGCCATGGTTCTCCCCCTCTCCATTGTTATCTCAGTTTTCTCTTTTGTTTAAATGCAACCACATGAAATATATTTCATCAGGGGCCACTTCCGCTTTCTTTTTAACAACTTTGACTCTGCCCCTCATGGGATTTCTGTTTTTTCTTTTAAAATGCTGGTGGCTACAGCTTACGGCTCTGCGCTGTGAAGCTCTTCTTTCAACATACAGACTTTAGGGAAAAAAAGGGGGGGGGAGTCCGTTGACTGGGCACACAGCAGACTACTAAAGCTGTCTTTAGCGGCACCGGCTTCCTCATATCAAACCCAAAGTTTCCGTACCAGGCTGGGGGCTTCACTCTTTCACCACCTCAGCTCCTGAAAGTGACTGCAGAAAAAGCCACAGCGGGGGAGGTAAGGTAACATCTAAGACTAAACATCTCAAATACCCTGTTACTGACAGAGACAGCTCAGCAGGTGAGGCAGTCAAGCGCCCTCAGATATCTGACTCTTCAGAGTCGAGACAGTCCTGTCGAAGAACCCAGAGGCAAACTGTTCCCACTCTATCTGAACAACTACAGCCAGCAGGGACTACAAACTGTAACTCTTCCCTCCTATTACTACTTTGGAGGTTTGTTTAGGACCGTGCAGTTATCCTCAGTGCTGTGCCTGCAAATCTCGGGATCACTGTACTCGGCACACCAGTGGACATGCTCATGGATCCCAGGCATCACAAGCACCCACAATTACCATCTGTGAAAGCATGGCGGACACTTACACCACTAGAGGATGACATCTGTTCGCTGCTCAGTGTCCCTTACTCTCACACTAGCTGCAGTATGGATGAAGTTTTCCCAGAGCCCATTCCACTGCCAGAGCCTTTGGAAGATGTGCTGGAAGATCTTTCTTATCCAAAGTTCCTACAAAAAGTTTCTAGAGTTTTAGTTCTGAGTGATTCTTAATCTCCTACTAATAAGCGTGACTTTCATTCTGCACTCACAGCTTGCAATGCACCTAAACAGGTTCTAGCCCTACCAGTCCATCATATTTTTCAAGATCTACAGTCCTCCATCTGGAAGAATCCAACTTCAGTACATGCTACCTCCCAGCGACTTGACTTCAAATATAAGGTGCTATCGGTGCCAGGCTTTGATCACCAGCGACTGCCTCATCAGTCGGTGGTCTGTGAAGCTGTTCTTAAAAAGTCCTCTAAATTGGCTTTCCAGACACCACCTGGCAAAGAACAAAAGACATTTGATGCTGTCAGTTGAAAGACCTATCAGAGTAACCTTCTTGCCATGAGGGTTCTTGCATATCAGCTCCAGATCCTGCATTACCACCTGTGATGACGAAGGCTGTTCAGGGGACATGGAGTGGCAAGAAAGTGAATCCTGTTCCTTTAAAAATGCTAGCAAACAGGGTTTCCCTAGCAACCACAAACCTCTGAGTCAGAGTGCAGCCAGTATCAAGCCCCGCCCACTTCAGCACGTCAGAGCTAGGTTGAGTCCTGACAGCTCCCACATGGGCTGGGAGAAGGGTGTGGTTCCGAAGAAGGATCAGTTTAAAACTGCAGTGTTTGAGCAGTCAGTTAGAACAGGAGCAGCAGGAACGAGCAGCACAAGAGCAGCTGGAACCAGGAGCAGAGACAAGCAGTTGGATCTGAGAGGAACAGATCAGAGGCAGACACAGCTAAAAGGGAAACTGCCAGGAGAAAGGCAATTGTATGAAGAGAGAAGGCAGCATGGCACAGAGCAGGAAGGATTGGAACAGCTGAGAGGCCCAGAGTCAAGGCAAGTGCTTGTTTCAAAGTCCCTGCATGAAAGAAAGCTGAAAGAGTCAGTTCTTAGTGGGGGAAGCAACTCAGCTAGCCAGCTAAGCTGCAAAGGTAGAGAAAATAGCTTTTCTGTGTTCCCTAGCCAAAGTCTCTCTGCTGAGATAGAGCAAAAGAAACTCTTGTTAGCAAAGCTGAATGAGTTGTTGCAGAAGCAGAGTAGTAAGCTCTATGACCCTGTTCCACCTAAAAATAGCTGCAATGAATCCATTGAAGAGATGGAGATAGAAAGCTGCATTGAACCGTATGAAAGTGAGTTTGAGGAAATGCAGTGCTCATATTGTAGAGCTAATGAGTTGGAGATGTGCTGAGCCTAAGCACATGTAAAGGAATAAGTGTTTAAAGTAGAGCAAAGCTTGTTTGTATGAAGCTGAAAGACACAGCAAGAAAAACTAACCAGAAGTTTTAAGCCAATGTGTTTTCCTCAATGCTCTGAAGAGAAGTAAAACTTACAGGGCGTTTTAGAAGCTGTGTGCCTCCTTATGTAAGAAGATGTGAGAAAACCAGTCTTCATAAGAAAGTTGAGTTACCTTGGAAAAAGTTGACAGCCTGAGCTTTGTAAGCCAGTTCCTAGTACCAAAGTTAACTGCTGTTGTGACCAACTCTGTGAATACAACCTGTTGGACTTTATTCTTTGTTTTGGAGACGTATCCAATTTATGTTCAGTGCTATTGAATTTGCCTAATACCGTGTGGTCACACTATTTGCTCAAAAGAATAAGTAAACTACATTTCCCAGCAGTCCTAGCTGGCAGCCATATTTATGGACATTATTCGAAGAGGGCAATAAGGCGACGCCCTCCTGCTTACTGGCTATCGGCCCAGGCCGGAGGCGTGGCGACACACCATGATCTCCTCTTACAACTGGATGACACTCAAAGTCTTGACGGTAGAAGAGCAAGCTCAACTTCTCACTAATTTACATGAGTCTCTGTACCATATCATTTGTACCACCTACAATGCCTTTGAGTCGATGGCGTGCTCTACCACCACGGCGATTTTAGCCAAACGCACAGCCCAGCTCCGGGTGTCTGGACTCCGCAAGGACCTTTACGATCATCTTGCAGATGTGCCATGTCAAGGAGCTAGCCTTTTTGGATCTAAAGTACAGGAAGCTGTTTCAGAAGTTAAGAACCATTCATCTTCTGTCAGGGAATTGACAGCCCAGTCAGTGGAGCCGGCATCACAACCCAGAAGCTCCCAATTACCTCAGTACTAGAGAGCCTACCATTATCAGTATTTCCAGCCGTTTCCCTCCCACCGGAAATATCAGCTGCATTCCAGGCAGCTGTCACACTGCCCTGCTGAATCAGCTTACCCTCAATGCTCCAGACAATGAGACCGGAAACAATCCTCCAACCCAACTCCTACTCCAAAACCTACTCCCAGTTTTTGACTACTTGCCAGTAGAAGGCAGGATTCAGCACTTCAAAAAGGCCTGGTATTCCATAACTATGGATCGGTGGGTACTCAACATCGTTGAAAGGGATTGCAAGATCAATTTTTTAAAACTTCCACCCCCTCCCTGCTCCAATATGCCCATGCCTTCAGCTCAACACTTACAGATCCTGAAACAGGAAGTTATCGAACTTTTAATCAAGCCATCAAAATAGTTCCCCATGACCAACGCAACCAGGACTTCTACTCGTGTTTTTTCCTGATTTCAAAAAGACTGGAAGGTTACGTCCCATATTAGACCTTCAGAACCTCAATTGTTACATCAAAAGAGAAAAATTCAAAATGATGTCCCTCAGTACAGTCTTTCTCCTACTCAGTCAAAATGACTGGCTGGCCTCTCTGGACCTGAAAGATGCCTACACTCGCATTCCTATTCACCCCTTTCAAGTTCAAAAATCAACAGTGCCAATACAAGGTACTCCCCTTTGGCCTTTCCGCTGCACCCTGTGTATTCACAAAATGTCTAACAGTGGTTGCAGGCCATCTACAGCAGCATGGATACTGCGTTTACCCATATCTGGATGATTGGCTCATATCTGGGCCCTCTGCAGCAGCAATGAGCCACATGGTTCAAGACACCATAGCCCTTCTCCAAGCCACAGGCTTTGTGATAAACAAACAAAACTCTCAGCTGGATCCTCAATAAAATCTCTGTTTCATTGGGGCATGCATAGACACACTGAAGAGAGAAGCTTTTCCTTTTCAGCAACAGGCTAAAATGTCTGCAAAACCTCAGCAACAGGCTACTTCACCTCCGAGCTATGACTGCTCACACCCTGCTTCAATTACTTGGTCACATGACAGTTTCTATACGTGTAGTACCACTCGCAAGACTGTATATGCGACGTCTTCAGTGGCACCTCAGGGCACACTGGAATCAACACACACAGCCTCTATGGATGAAAATCCCATTGTCCACAGGTACAAACCTAGACCTTCACAACAGTCTGTGCTGGTGAACCATCACATCTCACCTATCTGCGGGTTGCCTTTTTCAACCACTTCAACCTCAGCTCACTCTAACAACAGATGCATCCACTTATGGCTGGGGGGGCACACCTACTTCATCTGTCCATGCAAGGACTCTGGTCACTGTGAGAACACTCCCTTCAAATCAATGTCTTGGAGCTTCAGATGGTCCTTTATGCTCTACAGTTCTTCAGACTCTGGGCCAGCAACAAGATCCTGTTGAGACAAACAGAAAATCAGATATTCATGTTCTATATCAACAAACAAGGTGGAGTAGGTTCCTTTCTACTTTGTCACAAAGCCACATGTCTCTGGCTCTTTGCACTCTCAATAAATGCTTTATTCTGAGCAACCTACCTGCTGGGGCAACAAAACTAATCAGCGGACTCATTAAGTCTACAGCTTGATCTTCACAGGTGGTCCCTCGATCCTTCAGTAGTCCACACACTCTTCACACAGTGGGGCACTCCAGAAATAGATCTATTTGCTACTGTCGACAATACCAAATGCAGGCTGTTCTGCTCTATCAGATCAAGTCCTCTTTGATAGTCACACAATACCTTTGCCATCCCTTGGAGTTACCAGTTCTGTTATGCCTTCCCTCCATTTCTACTCATCAGGCGAGTTTTCCTCAAGGTATGCCAGGACAGAGTGTCAGTCATCCTCATTGCTCCTCAGTGGCCATGGCGGGCCTGGTTTCCACACCACCTTGCCCTGACAATGCAGGGGCCTCAACCTCTAGGCACGAGCTCTTTTCTGCTCATACAAAATCAAGACACCTTGCTCCATCCCAAACTCTGCAGCCTCTAATTAACGGCTTGGAAGATTCAAATTCCTCAGTAATAGCTGCCTTCTTCCCCACAGAGGTGCTAGACATTATTACTACCTCCAGGAAACTGGCTACTTGGCTTTCCTACTTTCACAAATAGTCCTGCTTTGTGCACTGAGCTAAGGAACATCATGAGGACCCCATTTACTGTCCTCTGAGAAAGGTCCTTTCTCTAGGAAAAAGCAGGAAGTCAGTCCTCACTTATGGGTGATGTTGGCACCAATGGAGCCCGCGCGGAGCAATTCCCCAGCTTTCAAAGAAAGCCTTTGGGATTGCTGCCACACATGCGTGGTCCTCTTCCCGCCCAAAGGTGCCATATTGCTCAGTCTCCCTTTTTCTGCGGAGCCCTTCGGACGCATGCCCTTGTCCCTCAGAAAAAGTGTTTTCAGCCACTGGCCCTCTTTTTTCCAGTAGTACCAGTCATCTCCCATCCTTCCCTTTGCTCTGGTTCCCCTTCGCGAAGGGACTTTTTTTATTCCTCGTTTTGGTAAAAGGTTTTCTTCGAGCCGCTTTTCGCGCCTTTTTCAACCGCTGGCCTCAAGGGTCTTCGACCTAGCAGGGGCCCTTTTTGTCCCAGTGGCCACCAATTTTAAAAAATGTGACAGATGCTCCAAGAATATGTCACTAATGTATAAGAATCACTTCTGTAGAAACCTCATCCTTCATTATTCATTTTTAAACCTTTTTCATTTATTTATTTGTTGGAGCTGAGCCGTAGGAGGGACTGGGGAAATCCAGTCCCCCACCAGACTGCTAGCTGCTTTTATTTTATTTTATTAATGGTTCTTCACCAAATCTAATCACTTATCTCAAGTCCTTCGTTGACAACTCAGGAAATCGTCGCTCTTCTAGAAATATATCAGCACGACGTGCACGTTTCGGGGGATGATACCCTGTATCAAGTGCTTCCAAAAACTTCATAAATATAGGCAATGAAAATCCAAAAAACACCGTCTATGCGGCTAAGGCTAAACTGAGTTGTTTTGTTTTTTTTTGTCTGGGAGCTGAACATAACCCAGAGCTCTGCTCTGCTCTCTCTATAAGAAAATGTCCGCCAAGGTCCTGCTAAGTCGTAAGCAGAAGTCAGACAACATTTTCCGTAAGGCAGCCCCAGAATCTCTGGTGGCAAACTCGGCCGTCCCTCTGCTTACGGGGTCCCCCGCGTTCCAAGAGGCACTCTGATCAGGGGTCCCCTGAGGTGGAGAGGCGCAAGAAGAAGAAGACCTCAAAGTCGCTGTCGGGGGCTCCAGACAAGCGCGAACGATGTCCCGCTCAGTTGCTCAGCCCTCCCCAGCATTCCCGAGAGTTGGACAAGGAGCGGCATTGAAATATACCTCATACAGACATGGAGGTCTCCGGCAATGGCGCCCGGTCTCCAGAGGGTTGTCCTGGTGAGGGCCCCCTCTCTTCATCCATGCCTGACCTGGAACCCTGGTGTCGGCATCACAGGGACTCATGCCCGCGTGGGAGTTCCGAATGCTGGCACTAGAGTGCAGCGTCTCTGCCTTCTTAGCTGCCCAGCAGGCGCTTCTGCCCATCACGGCTGGCCTGCGCCTCGAGACCGAGGTCCCCCTGAGAGGGGTACTTAAACCTGCCCTGGAAACCCCTGTGAGCCGTGGGCCTCGTGAGGGCCCTCGGTACCGGTCTCACTTGCCGTCCCATTCTTCAGGGGCAAGGTCCTCCAAGGCCAGTGCCTCTGGCTCCAAGTGGACCTCGGCTTCTGGACAGGGCGACCAGCCTGACTCGGACTCCTTTTCAGACCTCTCGGGCTGGGAGTTGGACGGGGATACCTCCCCAGAGACCCGTGCCCACAGGGACCTTACCTCGGACCCGTCCCTACCCACCTCCCAGAGACGTTTGCCTCCTGAGGACACATCTTTTCTGGCGTTCGTGCGGGACATGGCGGAAGCCCTCATTCTGGCCACTCAGGCTGAGGAAGAACTGAGGGTAGAGGAACTCGACATCTTACAGTGTGAGTCCCTGCCTTGGAAGTCTCTTATGGTCCCAGTGCCTCCCATCCTGTCCCAGCTGGTCCCCCCGCATATGGGAGGCACCTGCCTCGGTTCCCATTGTGAGCAAATGCCTCAATGCCATGTATAGGGTCCAGCGTGGCCCGGGGTTCTGGAAGTCCCAGCTTCCACACACCTCCATGGTTGTGGAATCGGTGATGTGGAAGCAAAAGAGCCTGATGTCACATTCTTCGGTCCCACCTGGCAGGGAGTCCAGAGCCCTCGATGCCCTGGGGCATAAGGCCTATCAGGGGTCCTTGCTGACGTGCCGCATTCAGGCCTATCAACTGTACATGGGCATCTTCCTGCGTGACCTCGCCAAAGAGCTCGGCGGTTTCTCTGCATGTCTTGGGGGTGAACACCTTCTCAGGTTCCAGACCCTCCTGAGGTCGGTCGCAGACTGCTCGAAGTACCTCTCCCGCGCCACGTATGACAGGTTTGAGTCCTCCACCCGAGTGGCGGCGGCCGGCATCGGGGCCCGGTGCCAGGCATGGCTTCAGTCTTTGGACCTGGAGCAGTGGGTCCAGGAGTAGCTCTTGGATGTTCCCTGCCTCGGTGAACAATTGTTCGGCAAGTCCATGGAGGATAAGGCGGCCGAGATTGAAACAGAGTTAATAATTCAAACCCGCCTCTCACATAAAACCTCTTCTCTTCCAAGGAAGAAGCAGCAGACAAAGAAGCCGTTCTTCCAGAAAAAGGGTCTCCCCTACCCGCCCACCCCTGCACGCAGGGAAAGGGGGGAGCACAAGGCCATCGCAAGCCTAAAGGGCCCAAGGCCCAACCACTGGCTCCAGTCCAACCCGCTCAGGGGTTTTCATGCCGAAGGCATAGCCTCTCACCCCCCCCCCCCCCGGCGGCACTTCTGCCTGTAGGAGGACGCCTGTCCCTTTTCACCCCTCAATGACTCCTGGGTCCTCTGGGTGGTCCGAGACGGTTATTGTCTTTATCTGGACAGGCTCCCTCCTCTCTTCTCCCCAGCAGAGCCTTCTCGGCTTCCCTCGCACCAGGCTTGCTTACAACAAGAGCTGACCAACCTCCTCGGCCAGCAGGCGATCAAAAAGGTACTGCCACATCTCCGAGGTCGAGGGTTCTACTCCCGATACTTCCTCATTCCGAAGAAGACGGGGGGGGTCTACGTCCCATCCTCGATTTCAGGAACCTAAACAAGTTTCTCGTGTGGGAGAAATTCAAAATGCTATCACTGGTGTCCTGCTACCCTTCCTGCAGCAGGGAGATTGGCTATGCTCCTTGGACCTCAGGGACGTTTACGCCCATATTCTGGTCCACCCCCAACACAAACAGTACCTGCACTTCAGAGTACAGGGAGAGCACTACCAATACAGGGTGCTGACCTTCGGGCTCGCGTCTGCCCCGTGGGTCTTCACCAATTGCCTTTCCACGGTGGCCGCCGCCTACCTCCGGCGGCAGGGAATACCTGTTTTTCCTTACCTTGATGACTGGCTCATCACGGGGGCATCGGCCGAGGAAGCCCGCCTTGCTGCATCGCGCACGATCCTCCTCCTCGAACGCCTCGGCTTCCTGGTCAATTACTCCAAGTCCCACCTCGAACCAGTGCAGACCCTGGAGTTCATCAGCGCACTCCTCGACACAGAGCGGGTGACCCCTTCCTGCCCTGGGACCGGGCAGATCATCTCCGCATCCTGGCAGCCAAGGTCCAAGGCAGGGCTCGGATTCTGGCACGAACCATGTTGCGCCTCCTGGGACACATGACCTCCACTGTCCACGTTGTTCCCCACGCCTGCATGCACATGCAGACGGCTCAGTGGTGCCTCAGGGCACAATGGAACCAAGCCTCCGGCCAACTGGGGGCCCTGTCCAGGTATCCCATGGCCTTTACAGCTCCCTGGATTGGTGATAGGATCCCCGAAGCCTCTTTCAGGGCATGCCCTGCAGCATGAGCTCGTCCTAATGTCGGATGCCTCTCTGCTGGGGTGGGGATCCCACTGCGCTGACCGCACCCAGGGACAGTGGTCATCCAAAGAATCTCAACAGCAGATCAATCTGCTTGAGGTTCGGGCAGTCCGGTGGGCCCTGAGGGCCTTGGAGCACCATCTGAAGAGAAAGTCGGTGCTCGTGCAGACCGACAACAGGGTAGCTATGTTCTACATAAACAAGGAGGGGGGAATGGGATCCCACCCCCTCTGCCTGGAGGCGGTCCTCCTTTGCTCCTTTGCCATTCACCGGGGCATGACCCTCAGAGCGGTCTATCTCCCAGGCCAGGAGAATGTCCTCGCGGACAAACTCAGCAGAATCCTCCGCTTGCATGAGTGGTGCCTGGATCCGGTGGTGCCGGCCTTTTGTTTCATCAGTAGGGGACTCTGTCCGTGGACCTGTTCGCCAGCCCGGTGAACGCGCAAGTTCCCCGCTTCTGCGGACCGGTTCCACACCCGAGCAGGGTGGCCCCAGATGCGTTCCTCTTGAACTGAACTTCCGGACTTCTTTACGCCTTCCCCTCCACTCCTCTTATTTCGAGGACCCTCCACAAGATCCAGTGGAAGAGAGCGTCAATGATTCTCATAGCTCCTTCGTGGCCTCGACAGCCTTAGTTCCTGCTTCTGCTCCGGCTCTCGTCTGAGCCTCCAGTCCCCCTAGGCTGCACCCCGAGCGTGCTAATGCAGGAGGAGGGGCGGGTGCTCCACCCGAACCTGGTCTCATTGTCCCTTATTACCTGGCGGCTGAACGGGTCTCCTTAGATCTGCTGCACCTCCCGGGGGAGGTCAAGGAGGTGGTCCTCGCGTCGAGGAAAGACTCAACGAGACGAGCCTGTGCCTTTAAGTGGCGGCGTTTCTCGACTTGGTGCTCCGAGCTCCAGATAGACCCATCCTCCTGCTCTATCCGGTGTGTTCTCTAGTACCTCCTCCACCTCTTGCTGAAGTCCAACTCGGTCAGGGTACACCTGAGCGCCATTTCGGCTAACCACGTCCCCATTGAGGATAAACCCCTCTCAGGGCAGCCCCTGGTCTCCCTTTTCATGCGGGGCCTCTTACTTTCCAAGCCTCCCATCCAGCCTCCTCTGGCAGAGTGGGACCTGAACATCAATGCTCATGCAGCTTTACACGATTACCCTTTGAGCCGATGGCGATGTGCTTGCTTCGGCACCTCTCCTGGAAGGTAGTTTTCCTGGTGACTCTGACCTCGGCTCAGCGAGCCAGCGAACTTCAAGCCCTCAGGGATGAAGCTCCCTACACCAGGTTCTATGGGAACAGGGTGGTCCTCCGTACTCACCCCAAGTTCTTACCGAAGGTTGTCACGGATTTCCATCTCAATCAGGAGATAATCTTGCTGACCTTCTTCCTGAGAACCCATGCCGACCGGGCATCGGAGGTCTTACATACACTCGACTGCAAGAGGGCTGTCGCCTTCTACCTGCAGCACACCCAGGTTCATCGCAAGTCTGATCGGCTCTTTGTTGCCTACGATCCCAACCGCCTGGGGCAGGCAGTCACCAAGCACACCCTCTCCATCTGGGTGGCGGACTACATCTCCTTCGCCCAGGCAAAGGCGGGAGCCCTGCTGAATTGGCGAATCACCATACATGGCGTCCGGGCCAAGGCGGCTTTGGTGGCTTCGCTGCGCTCAGTGCCTCTGATGGACATCTGCCGGGCTGCAACCTGGTCCTCAGCGAACACTTTCACTTTGCACTACTGCCTGGAGAGGGAGTCCTGCCGGGACAGTGCCTTCGGCCAGGCTGTACTCCGTAATCTGTTCGGGGTATAAGCAACTCCTGCCCTCCAACACTTCACTGAGGGGCTACCGAGAACTTAGCCCTGGGACCCGAAAACTTGGGCTCCTTCGGGCATCGGCTTCTGCTCACGTTCTCGCAGAGGCATTTTTGGGTTACAGGTTCAGTAGCCTGTAGCTGGGGAGTCCCGTAAGTGAGGAGTGACTTCCTCCTTGTTCCTGGAGAAAACGTAGTTACTCACCTGTAACAGGTGTTCTCCAGGGACAGCAGGAATCAGTCCTCACCCCCTCCCACCTCTCCTGAAGAGTTGCTATTTTTATCCTTCCCTTGCCATCTGCTTAGTAGAGCTCTAGCTAGGGGACCTGACTGAGCGAGATGGCACCTTTGGGTGGGAAGAGGACCATGCATGCGTGGCAGCAATCCCAGTGAAAGCTGTGGAATTGCTCGGCACGGGCTCTGTCAGTGCCGATGTCACCCATAAGTGAGGACTGATTCTTGCTGTCCCTGGAGAACACCTGTTACAGGTGAGTAACTATGCTTTCCTACCTGTTGCATCTGTCTAACTCCAATTTGCAAACCACGTCTGTCCGTTATAACCTCTCAGCCATAGCAGCTTCCCATGCCCCGGTAGATGGCAAACCTCTCCCAGTTCATCCACTTTGAGGTTTATGAAAGGCCTCATGAATACCAAACTTCCACCTCTCCCGGCCTTGTATCCAAACGTAGTCTTAGCAGGACTCATGAAAGCTCCCTTCGAACCCCTTGGATCAGCTTCTCTAAAGCACCTTATCTGGAAAACAGTTTTCCTCGTAGCAATAAACATCTGCACGGAGAATCAGTGAGCTTCAAGCACTCGTTCACTACCCTCCATATATACAGTTTCTCCACAACAAAGTGATCTTAAGAACACATTCCAAATTCCTTCCAAAAGTTGTCTCACTTGAACCAGTCCATTGTACTTCCTGCTTTTTTCCTCAATTTCATGACAGACTTGCCAGAACAATCCCTCTACATGTTGGATTGCAAACAAGCTTCTCTATTACCTAAATACAACTAAAGATTTGCGATTTTCCTCACAACTCTTTGTCACTTTCAAACCCAACAACTCTGGACACCCATCTTCAAAAAAGACTATTTTGTTCTGGGTTTCAGACTGCGTCTTTCTGTTGCCCAAGCTCACTTATTGGCGCCAGGTCGTATTGGGCCCCATCAGATACATGCAACTGCGACCACTGTAGCAAATTTGCCTGCAGTCTCCACACAGGATATCTGCAGAGCAGCTACATGGACTTCCATACATACTTTTATAGGACACTACAGCATGTATAGCTCAACAGCGAGAGACCTAGCCTTCGGACAGGCTGTTTTCCGAAACCTGTTTGCCTCTTGAGTACATACTTCACCTTCCTCCCATCACACATTATAGCCTGGGCTGTGCGATTCGCAAATATATTATGTGGCCCTCAACTCTGGACTCACCATGGAGTGTGACTGCATCCCTCCTGCTTGTCTGCGGAGAAAGCAAAGTTCTTACCTGTAACGGGGGTTCTCCGAAGACAGCAGGGGTTTTCAGTCACACTCACTTGCCCTCCTCCCCACAAAAACATAAGAAAGAAAAGAAGAACAACAATACAAAGAAGAAAAAGAATTGTTTTTCTGGATCTGCAGAAGTTTAGTTCCATCGTACATAATGTATTTTTATGACGATTGAGCTCTGCAGCTTTGAACAGAACTAATAAGGCAGGAGTCTCTGACTGGTAGCCACTGCTCATACTTGGAGAAGTCCAAAGGATGTCTCTAAGCTGGGGACGGCATCATGGAGTGTGGCTGCATACCACTGCTGTCTACAGAGAACCCCTGTTACAGGTAAGCAACTTCGCTTTATGGGACTGACATAATACATTTTGAAGGTAATTCTGTAAGACACGGCTAAATCATATTTTAATGGTTTACACGTGTAAAAACCACTTGTGTGCAAAGTTAAACCGTCATTATTCTGAAAGTATGCCCCATGAACCGATGGTGCATAGCTTTCCTGTGAGTGTGCACAGGGGTAAAGTTTAAGCAGAGCACAGATTTATGGCCCAAAATGTGCAACACACACATACTCATTTACACCTGCTTTAGAGCTGGCGTAAGGGACCATGGCTCATTTACGCACATTCGTGACCATGGATTTGACACTATAGAATAGGCGCTGTTAACGCATGTAAATTGCACCATCACTTACAGAATTACCTTCTTTTTGACCAGCTTTGAAAGCTTAAAATTCTTCCCCAGGTCAGGATAGTATGAGCAAAAGATGATACCAGAATATATAAGTGAATCACAAAAGCATTCCTGTGATGGTCTCGGGGGAAGATGGGGGTAGGGGGAGGGAAGGGGACAGTGGGACAGATGGATGGGTGATCAGAAAGCAACAAGGCAATAGTATAGTGTGATAAGAAACCCAGATCTTTGTCCTTTCTTGCCAGTCTCCAAGTTTCTTATCATTTTTACATCAAAAGTCGTAATGTTCCTGAATTGTTTTGAAATTTCCTCTTAGGATTCTGACCATAAGATCATTGATGCAATGCTCTGGTCCTGAGAAGTGCTTCCCCATAGAGGTGTCACTTTGGTCTGCGTGGTGGTGTTTGATATTTTGTCTGTGTGAATTGATTCGTGTCGTTAAAATTTGGCTTGAAGTAGCATCCTTCACATTTTCTGCATTGAATAATATATACCACATTAGAGAGAGAGAGCTTTTGCTGAATGTTTTTCCCATGTAGGTAGCTGTGACATGTGCTGGCACAATTTACAGTTTGATCTATTGCAGGGACTTGTGCCGTTCTCTTCTTTATTTTAAGAGGCAAATTTCTTCTCCATTTCTCTTGCAATGATTGTGTTAAGCTGTAGGTGTCTTGATCTGGGAGAGGAGGACTGAGTATAGTTCGGAAGGAGAATCCTCTAGGCCTGGGTCATTCAGCATTTAAAGATTGGCAACCTAGTAAGAATTTACACCCATGGGGGGGGGGGGGGCAATAAAAGAGACAGAATTGGATGAGCCAGTTGACCCATGGTGAATTTTCTGCTCAGGTGGATCCCTGTGCATGGCTACGTAAGAGGTGTGACTCGTGCAACCCATTTCTCCAATCTCTGAAGCCAGAAGTGCTGCAGCCCGGATGCAGATAAGGTGGGGAAAGAAGGGGAAACCGGTCTGCTTTTCATACGGTGTTGCAGTTAGCTTTGATCGGCCCAGGGGAACTGTGAAAGGCTTGCAGCTGGCATTTCAAACGGATTTCCTCCCGCTTTCTTCTTTTTGTCTAATGTTTTGGGCTTTTTTCCAAGTATCTTTTAGGCTTCATTTTGAACGTAGAGATGAAAAACACCCATGAAATGGGGGCACCCTGCTGGTAGCTTTTATTTTTTAACTTGGTCTCTGCACTCTGTAAATGATGGGGAGAGGAGTCCAATCGTGTATTTCTGTGTGTGCATATATCTAAGCAGAGAGAGAGACCTTTTAGAAACATTTTGGGAAGGTAGAGAGCTGTTTTCAAAGGCGCTTGTCCAAGTAAACTGCCCTGACTGAAATTTGTCCCCCTCTGGATTATATATGGCAAGTGTAATTTTAGCCACATTAAAAAGAGGCCTTCGTATGGGCATGTTTCGTTTTGGGAAGTAAAAATGTGCTTGTTTATACAATTTTGAAATGTATGTGTACTATATTGCCACCCACCACCAGTCTGTCACCTGCACAGATCACAGTGCAAAGTACACAGTCTCTTTTAACAAATACATGTTGCATTTTCTAATCTTCAAAGAGAAACACGGATAGATTGTCTTTGAAATTTTTTGCAAAGTAGGTGTGTTAAAAACACCTGTGCGGCTTGCAACTACACAAGCTGCTTCCTGCAAAAGCCAGATTGAGAGTACCACCTTGTTTTTCAACTGGGTGCTGGAGGCAGAGGGAGGTAAAGTGATTTGCCCAGTGACACATGAAACTCTGTAGGGGGGGGAGAGAAGGAGAAGCTTAAACTCATATCCCAGCATTATTCTTAAGTCAGAACGCCACGCTGTCATTTCTTCAGTTTTTCCTCTTTGTGTGGCTAAAGAATGTGTCTGGTAGGGGTGTGCCTGGCCAAAAAAAGAGTTTGGGTTTCTAACCTGTTTTGGACCAGTGTATGTTTTACATACATAAGGTTTCCATACTTACTACTCAACTGTTTACTAATTAATGGTTATAAATTCAATGGAACTATGCTTAGCTATTATCGTTATGTCAAAAAGCGTTATATACAGATTTTTTATCTGAGATCTAGTTAGTTTAATAGGTATTCGAAGTTTGCTTATTTTGACGGTTCTGGCGGCTCAACATAAAAAAATCACAAAAAATAGTAAGTAGCTTATAATGCTGTAATAGCTACTATTTTGCAAATAAACGTATTTGTAGACTTTAGAAAATAGGTTTAGATAACTGTAAGTTACTTAGTGTCAGAGTTATTGGTGCGTATATCGGCCTTGTATGTTTTTCATACGCTAGGCTAATATGTTGTCAAAACTAATTGCTGTCAAGCATTCTGTTTTAGGTGTTTCAATGGTGTAATATCAACGCACTGGCATCAGAAGTGTTTTCAGGTGTATCATATTCCGCCATCAGAATGGACTGTTGACAAACTATATTATATCATAATAACGTGTTTTAAATGAAACCTGCAGTTTCAATAGTATCATACAGTATGTTTATGTCAATGAATATTGGAACTGAATCCTATCTTTTCTGAAGACGGACAATATACTATATTGGACCAGTGTATGAAAAACATACACTATGTGAAACTTCTATTTTCTGCAAAGTTTTAATATTTTTTATTATTGCTGGCATTTCATAGTTGTTTGAGTGTAACAAATCTAATAAATCATCCAGAATAGAGAGAGAATATGAGAGCTATCCAAAACGGGTTAAATTAATTTTTCCCAATTGTTTTTGCAGGCATTTTTTCATGTTTGTTTCACTTGTTCGTTTTTAAAGTATGTGTGCTAGAACGTTAAGGGGCAGGTTTACTAAAGGCCATGCTGATAGCACGAGATTGCAATGTGGTATCAGTGCAGAGGCATTCAGTAAAGTTTGTCCCCTGTGATAGTACGTTGTAGTTGCACTGCATTGTGCTAACCAGAATGAGGTGGCGTTAGACATGCCCACGCTAATGGTAACAGGGTCGGTTAGCCTGCATCCATAAGGCCTACACTAACATGGCACACTGTCAACGCCCACATTACGCTGTTATCCTGCCCTGTTTCCAACTACTAATGTGCGAACCAATTAGTGCAGTCACTAACTCAGTGCCATGTGCTAAATGTTACTAATAAACTAAACTCCGTACCCTCCTTATACTGAACACATCCAAACAACCACAAGAAGGAGAATACTAAACAATGAGGCCTGATGCAGCTTATTTAAATGAGAAGAGTGAAACTTGAGTCGATAAGTGCCTAGTTTTGTTTTTCAGTGATTTTAAATGCATTTGAAAAAATTGTAAAAACTGACTTTGCATATGGAAGTCTATGAATGACGTCTGGGAGAATTTCTCATGAGCTATTTGGCAGGGTAGTATTGCCCTGTTTTACCAAGAACCCCCCCCCCCCCTGTCTGAGGCTTCCATTTTTCCCTCTCCTTCCTATGGTTTGTTTCTCATAGTAGAGACTCTGTAGCAGTAGGGGGGTTTAATTTCTCAACCAGGCCTCATTGTTTAGTATTCTCCTCCTCGCAGTTGTTTGGATGTGTGCTAAATGTTAGCATGATGCAGTTAGCGTGTGCTGAACCCTACGCTATCTGGTAGTGCAACTTAGTAAATATGCCCCTAAGTGTACGAATGATTACATGTTTGATGTGTTGGTATATACATAGCAATGTAATTTGTATGCACTTTACATTTTTAGGCACCCAAATGAATCAATATGCGCTCACAAATGCACACCCTATACTGTCTGATTTGGTGCCTGCGGCGTCAAAGAAACAGCCTTCGCAGAAAATGTTGTAAAATTGTAACATCCGGTTTTCTGAATACCAAATTAACCCTGCTGCTTTAGTTGGAGTTGTTGGGAAGTGCCTATAGCCCACCCTCCCATCTTTTTTGCTCTTTGTGTTGAGACTGCCTCGATTTTTTGGTTTGTCCAGTCTTGTGGTCTGTGATAGCCACTGAAACTTTAATGGGAGGCCTAAGTCCCTTCACAAATGTGCACATAGAAGTCACAATGAAATGAGGGTCGGTGCTCTCCTTGAGCTGTGAATTTCTTTCTGCCCACAGGCTTTCTACCCAGGGAAGGTTGGACCGGTGTCAAAGAGAGAGACTTTATTGTACCAGACGCAGGATTATTGCATGGTTTAGGTGCAATCTGTAGCCACTGCACAAACGGGATCTCAGTAAGATCTTAGTACACCATCTTTCTGACTCTGCTTATTCCTCCTCCTGCACTTTAAAAGCTCCTGACAAGTTATTCATTTTTCAAATTATATGGGGCAATGTTATCATTTTTCTTGATACAGAGACATCTTGCAATGAAGCCCTACCATTTGGTCCTCTGTTTTCTGTTTTTGTTTTTTGTTTTTTTTATTTTATATTTATTGAATTTTACAATACACCAAGAAAAGCTTGAATCAAGTATATCACATTTCATTATGCATTCAATTACAAGAAACAAGCAGAACTTAAACAAAACATGACAAAATGCAATTAGTCCACAATTCCAAAAGTGGGGATTCAACCAGCATAAAACTGTTGGAGATGGTTAAAAAATAAAAAAAAGAGACCGCAAAAAGAAAAAGTAGAAAAGCTGTAAAGTGAAACACACCTAATAAGCCCACCTTACTACCACAGGGTAGCTTCACAGTTGCTTAGCATCTAAAAAGAAATGTAATTGAGAGGGCTCGAAGAAATGAAACAACTTATTGTGATACTTAAGCACACATTTACAGGGAAATCTTAATTGGAAGGACACGCCCAAGGACAACATCTCAGCACGATATTCCAAAAAATTCTTCCTCCTAGCCTGCATCCAACAGGATACGTCTGGGAAGATCTGAATCCTACCCCCCCCCCCCCCAAAAAAGGAAACATCAACTTTTTAAAAATATAAATGTGGCAACGCTTCTTTATCCTGAAGAAATACAAAAGATACCAACAATTTACCCCGAGCTTCAACTGCTTCGATAGACTATTCTAACAACTGACAGGTTCCCCAAATCTGAGGAGTTAGAAGAAACTTCAACCAAGGAGGTGTCGGCCTTCTGCAAAGCATCCTTAGTAGAAATTGGAGGGAGGAAATTAATTCTTTGAAATGGGGGGATCCTAGATTCAGGATAGTTGAATAACTCCTTAAGGAAACTAATAAACGGGTCCCTAGGGGAACATAATGAAACCTGTGGGAAATTCAGTAATCTAAGATTTAAACTTCTCTGTTGATTTTCCACATTTTCAATTTTATGCTGAAAAAACAATCTGTCCTGAGCCAGGGCCCCCTGCTGCTCCTGCAAATGTTGAACTTGCCTTCAAGTCCATCCAGTTGTCCTTGCTGAAGGTGCACCTTCTGCTCCAAACCCTCCAACCGAGGAGAATATGAAGCTGAAGTCTGAACACCCTAGCACATACCTTATGAAGAGACTGCATCGTTTCTCAAATGGAATCCAGGGTCACCTCCGTAGTTCTTACCAATGGAGGAAATACCTGACTTGCCACACTCTCTCGAACAGGGATCAAATCCCTACACTGGGGGCAACTGTTCCCCTCTCCCTCAGCAATCGACGCAGCCAACGCCAAAGCCGGGGTCAGCTAAGTAATGGTGTCCGTTGCAATACCAGGCGTACAATACTTAGCGCCCTCAGGTGCAGGAGGTGGACTAACCAGGCTCAGCGATATATTGCTTCCCAATGCAGGGCTCTCCCCTGCCCCAACAGTAGGAACGCCCACAAGTCTCACATGTGTAAAATCGTCCATAGTCCGCTGTCCCATCAGTGGTGTAACAGAGATGGAGGGGAGACCACCCTTTCTCTTAACCTTCCTCTTAAGCATCAAGGAAAGCTATCTGTAATAAGCAGACCAGGACGAACTACTCAATACAAACTTGAATCACATTCACAGCAGCTGCTCAAGATGTCGCACACCCAGTTCCACACCTAAGGGCCATGCCAAAAGACCCTCTGCGCGTTTGATTTTAAAATCCCGTTGAAGTGGGTTACATGGGGGGGGGGGGGCTCCCTCTCACTGCTACAGGCTGCTGCTCTTTCCGCACTTCAGCGTGTTTAATTTTAAAGTCCCGTGTGATGTGGGTTACGCAGAGGGGGTCACTCTCATCGCTACAGGCTGCTACTCTTCCCACGCCTCAGCACATTTGATTTTAAAGTCCCGGTGACGTATGTTATGTGGGGGGAGGAGGGACTCCCTCTCACTGCTACAGGCTGCTGCTCCTGGTCCTTTGTTTTTGATCTTTATGAGCATACTCCATACACAGAACTACTAAACAATTAAATATAGTTAATATTTATTTATGTATTGATATTCATTTCTGTTCTGCAGAGCTTTAGAAATGGTTTACAACACAAGCATAAGAAATAATAAGATTTGAAAGTACACAGAAAGAAGTAAACCTTTTTTTTCTTTTATTTAAGGGCCGTCAAGTCTATTGTGACTCCTGGCGACCCAGCAGCTTCTGAGTTTTCTTGGGAAGTAGATTGCCAGACCTTTTCTTCCGAGGCAATGGAGGATAAAGTGACTTGCACAAGGAGTGCCAATAGGCATCATACCCAGATCTCGTGGGTGCGAGGCTGTTGCTCTAACCACTAGGCATCTACTCCGCTAAACCATATTACAGTACAATAAAAACACAGTTAACAGATAGTCTATATTCCCAGGTGTAATACCCTTCCTAGTCGGGTGACCATACCCCTGAATTTCCAGTGGCTTCTTTACATACGTTGGACTGTGGATAACAAAATCACTTGTCCCTGAATTCTGCCAGAGCAGCCCAGTTTTCAGCTCTAGAATTTCTTCCCCTTTTGCTGCTCAGATTCTGCTTTTTGCTACTGTGCCTTAGAGGTCACCTGATGTACCTATACCTTCAGAGAAACTCCCACCCTGCCATCTCCCACATCTGTGGATCATGGAATGCTCCTTCTTGAAGACGTGGAGCGCTGCATCAGTTCCCCAAGGTAGCGTCTGCAGGTATGGCATGGTTTCGAGCTTCATGTTACAGCAGTGAACTGAAACAAGATGTTTAGTGTGTGCTAGTGCACATTAAAATGACATGTATCCTTAAACAATTTGGTGGGATTTTCATGTTTCTGTGCATTAAAGCACCCAAGTCTTTTTGCAGAGTCGAGACAAACAATCTAAGAGAGTATTCCGTGGTGCTGAGAGTGACAGAAGCAAGGAGAAGCCCACTAGTGTCACCAGGGACGGAGTGGGAGGATGTGATCAGGTGCATTGAGATAACTGGCCCTGCAGATTGCAGCTCTGAAGCTGTCACATCAGTAATTTGTTCCAGGAACTGAACAGCTGGGACTCTTCATATGGGAGAAATTGAAAATTCATTGCACAGCGGCGTGCAGCTTTTCTGCCACGTTAGAGCCATTTCTGGTGGTTATGGCCATCTCTTTTGTTTTTTCCAGATCATCCCCGCTCCCGTCTTTTTTTTACCGTTCAACGCATCCAGTGGTGCTCAACCATTTGGACGACTCACTCAGCTGAATATTTTCATCTTTGCCTTCTTTTCTTCTTCTTTTTTTTTTTATTCAAGAACTTTTCTCTGCAAATACCTGAGATTTTTTCTTTGTTTTCTCTCAAGAATCATTGACTTCCAAGCTTACAGAAAAAAATCTAATATTCATGAAAGCGAGAAATTGCATCATTAAATTTAAAGAAAGGGTGCCAAGAATTTGGAGCAAGCATCAAAAGAGTGACAAAAAAATCTAGTGTCCAAGTTATCCCTGTAAATTAGTGCTGGGAAGTGGCACCTCCAAAGCAGATTTCAGACCACTTGGTGCACATAGCACAAGTTGCTGGATCTTGCTTCCTGGTTGTCTTCAAGTCCCACTTAAATACCCACCTGTTTGGGACTGCTTTTAAATCCAAATGCCCTGTGTATTCCTGTTCTTGACCCTCTCATGTTAAACATCTTCTACTGTAGTATTTAAATGACTACTAGAAATCATTTGTCTTATCTGTATGTCTCTGCTTGACTGTAAGCTCCATGGAGCAGGGACTCTCTATATTCTGTATTTATTTATAAAATCTTGTACCACACCCTTTCTGAGCAAGGCATTCAAAAAGGTTTACAAACAAAATAGCAGCACAACAGTGTTAAGCAGTCATAGTAGTGGTGCACAGCCACTTCTGGAGTGGATAGCATGGTAACTTCTTGAATGCTCAGGATGTAGTGGAAGCAAGCAATAATGCTATGACTGTATTACCAAATTACAGTTAAATGGATTGACATGCAGCAGATTACAGCAGGATATTAGTGCAGCCCTTACATCAATCTGTGGAAGAATTAAGCAAAGCTATTTTAGAATTTAATCTCTTCCCTGGACTGTGTTAATATTAGGAGACCTAAATATTAGAAGTGAAAATCCTTGTACTAATGAAGAGAAAAATTTTCTAGTACTTGTAGATGATTTTGAATTTATAAAATTATCTATCAAGCCAACACATGGTGCTGGTCACTGTTTAGATTTGATAGCAATAAGAAACTGTAATACATCTTTACATCATTCTTTGAGAGTCCCTCTTTCATGGACAGACCAGTATCTCATAAAAGCCGGCCTAAACATCAAAAAAGTAAAAAGTATCCCCACCCTCTTTAACATGATTCTTCAGGATCTTGCGATTCATGAACATGGACGCATTTGTTTTAAACTGCCTAGCAAGCGTAAACCACTGGAAGAAAAAGTACAACTTTGGTTTTCCAAATACACAGAAAATTTGGATCCTGTCAATTTATTGAAAGAGAAACATGTTAAAAAAAAACCCACACAAATCCTTGGTTCTTACATGATTTGCGAAACTTTAAAAAGCAACTAAGAAAAGCTGAACACGAAAGTAGAAAGGACCCCTCAGACAAAAATTTACAAAAATCTGCAAAGAGCTTCAAATTAAATATAAAAATATGATGAAAACTGCTCAAACTAATTATATTTCAAAATCAACACATTCCAACAAGAACTATCTCAGGCAACTTTTCTCACCTTGAGGAAATTTACCCCAGAGGATAACAGCTCTATGGGTTTCCATGTCATTTCACCTGAGCCATTTGCTGCTTTTCTAACTAAAAATATATTAACCAGTCTTAAAATAAACAAATTCCCCCTTTGCCACTGAAGACCTCAAATGACAATAATAGATCTCAGATTCTGGGCATCCATCAGAGAGCTTTTTCGCAATTTACACCTCTAATAGAGTTCCATGGCAGAAAATTCTTAAATTCCCTGAATGCAACTCTATCTCTCACAGGTATATTTTCTCCCAGTTTAATCAAAGACTGCCACTCTGATTTTCCTTCTTTATTCTTAGATATAATCCACTCTGGTATGTCCTCAGGAATTCTTCCAAGCAAATAACTAGCTTTCTTAATGTCAATAACGCCTTTCAACCATGACAATCTGGATTTCGAAGTGGACACAGTACTAAGATTGGGTTACTAGCCATGTTGAATGAATAGTTACACATTAAGACAGCTTTAGAGTCCCTACTCATAAACTTTGATCCTAGTGCAGCTTTCAATGTTATTAACCACCCTCTTCTTTTAGAATGCCTGGAACAGTCAGGTCTTTCTTGTATAGCTCTTAACTGGTTTCAGTCATACCTTTCTAAAAGGGTCTAAAACGGTTCATAATACATTTTCCTCTGTTTTTTTCACTTTCACATTCCACAAGGATTATTACTGGCTCCCACCTTATTTATATCTTCGTTGGCTCCCCTCGCAACACTGATCCCAGGATTTAGGGTTAAGTACATATATTAATGCAGATAACGCCACTAGCGACCAGGAGTTGAATAGTTGAATAAGGGACACTGAGTTTGTAAATATCTTGCAAAATAAACTGCAAAACATAGTCTCCTGGATTAGAGAATGACCATAAGAACATAAGATATGCCATACTGGGTGAGACCAAGGTCCATCAAGCCCAGTATCCTGTTTCCAACAGTGGCCAATCTAGGTCATACGTACCTAGCAGTTCCCCCAAAAGACACAAGTTCCACAATGCTTGTATTGGGTCCAGCATTGATATCCTGGGTCCCTTCTTAATAATGGTTTATGGACTTTTCCTCCAGGAACTTGTCCAAACCTTTTTTAAACCCAGATAAAGTAACAGCCTTTACTACATCCTCCGGTAACAAATTCCAGAGTTTGATTACACGTTGAGTGAAAAAATATTTTCTTTTATTAGTCTTAAATAGTTTACCCTGTAGCTTCATTGCATGTCCCCTAGTCTTTCTATATTCTGATAATGTAAACAATCGATCTACATTTACCCGTTCCACTCCGTTCATTAATTTATAGATTTCTATCATATCTCCCCTCAGCTGTCTCTTTTCCAGGTTAAAGAGCCCTAACCTTTTTTAGCCTTTCTTCATAGGAGTATCCTTCCATCCCCTTTACCATTTTGGTGGCTCTTCTCTGAACCTTTTCTAATAACGCTATATCCTTTTTAAGATATGACGACCAGAATTGCACACAATATTCAATGTGTGGTCGCCCCATGGAACGATACAGAGGCATTATAATATCCTTTGTTTTATTTTCCATTCCTTTCCTTATGATACCTAGCATTCTGTTTGCTCTCTTGGCCACCACTGCACGCTGGTCGGAGGGTTTATTTATTTATTTATTTATTTAGCTGTATTTATATCCCGCTTTTCACCGGGTCAAAGCGGTCAATTGAGGGATACATTTAACACGAGGGGATATGACACACATACGCTAATACTTACAGGGAACATGGGCAATGGAGGGTTAAGTGGCTTGCCCAAGACCACAAGGAGTGTCTATAGGACTAGAAATCCCAGTCCCTCCGGCCTGAGATTGCTGTCCCCAGGTGGGACTTGAACCCCCGGCCCTCCGGCCTGAAGTACCTTGTCCTAACCACTAGACCACTCCTCCCTAACATGTTTTCCACAATGATGCCTAAATCTTTTTCCTGGGTGGTGGTTCCAAATGTCGAACCTTGCATAGTGTAACCATAGTTTGGGTTGTTCTTCCCTAGGTGCATAACTTTGCACTTGTCCACATTTATTTTATTTTTATTTATTTGAACTTATTTTTATACTGCTCCTTCCAGTGATCAGCAGCGGTTTACATTTTAACGTTTAATTATGCATAAACAGCATTTACATATAATAGTAGGAAATAAAACAGAGATCAAACAAATTTTTAAACTATTTACATAAAGAGAACGAGTATGTTTATCTAACTATATACAGGATATTTACAATGGCATACTGGGGAAGTTGCATGCCTAATGGGTTGTATTAATATTTTCTGTTGTATTATGCATATCGTAATATTCTCTGTTGGGTTTGGGATCGTGTGACTAGGAGGTTATTGGAGATTCTATGTTGAGATGTATACTTGATATAATCTGGATTTAGGTTATTTCAGATAGGTTATAATATTCTCGGAATAGGTGTGTTTTGAGTTTTTTTCGAAATGATTGGAGATCTTTGTTGGCTCTAAGTGTGTCTGGGAGTTTGTTCCATTGTGTGGGGGCTAGGTAAGTGAATGTTCTATTGCTGGTATTCATTTTTACCTTACATATAGATGGTGGAATTTGCCAGGTGTTTTGCTTGTGTGCTCGTCTTTTTCTGTTAGGGGGTTGTGTTTTAATAAGTATGTTAAGGAAGGATGGAGGGTTATTGTGTATTAGCTTGAACGTTGTGATTATTATTTTGTATTTTATGCGTGCTTGGATAGGTAACCAGTGAAGTTCCATTAATATGGGTGTGATGTGATCTGAAATCCGTACATTCATTAGTATTCGAGCTGTGACGTTTTGGGCCATTTGGAGTATATTGATTGTTTTTTTGGGTAGACCTTGTAGGATGACATTACAATAGTCCAAGTGTGGAGTTATAATGGCTTGTACTATTCTAAAATCAGAGTGTTCTATGATATTGCGTAGTGGTTGTAGGATTTTTAGTTTATGGAAGATTGTTCTGTTTATTAATCTTAGGTGGGTTTCCATACTAAGAGTCTTATCAAGAGTCACTCCTAGGTATTTTAACTCTTGTTTGATGTTATAGGAAATATTGTTTAGTAGTATTGTGGGCGGGTGTTTAAATTCTGGGTTTTTAGCTATGAACATTACCTCCGTTTTTTTATGATTAATGTTCATATTGTTTTGTTGAAGCCATATCTGGGTCTCTTTAAGGCAGGTTTCGATGTGGCTATAATCTGGGTTGCATATATCCAATTGTGTATACAGCATTTATATCATCTGCATATAAATGATAGTTAATTTTGTGCTTTCGAAATATTGTGCATACGGGTCTTAGGTATAAGTTAAAAAGTGTGGCGAATAGAGCGGATCCCTGCGGAATAACTTGTGTTTGAGGGGATGCAGTGGATGAGGTTTGGTCAAAGTATACTTGTTGTATTCTATTAGAGATATAGGATGTGAACCATTTTAGGGGGGTTCCCATTATTCCTAATGATTCCAGTCTTGTTATGAGAGTCTTATGATTCACAGAATCGAATGCCGCTGTTATGTCAAAGAATATCAATATAAACATTTTCTTGGAATTCTCAATGCCTTTATATAGCTTATCAAATAATGCAAGTAGAAGTGTTTCTACTCCATGAGCTTGTCGGAAACCATATTGGTGGTCATCAAGTGCATTTGTTGTATCTGTGTTGCTGCAGTTGGTATTGAACTGTTTTTTCAATGGTTTTAGCTATGAAGGGGATACTTGATATGGGTCTATACGCAGATGGATCTTCTTTGTTGAGTGTTTTGGTTTTTAATATAGGTCGTGTGAGTGATCTTTTTAATTCAGCTGGCATTATTCCTTGTAGTAGAGATTGATTTACTATGTTTAATTTCATCTGCCATTTTGATGCCCAGTCTTCCAATTTATCAAGATCCTCTTGCAATTTTCCACAATCCTCTTGGGTTTTAACAACTTTAAATAGTTTTGTGTCATCTGCAAATTTGATAACCTCACATTATTTCCTTTTCCAGGTCATTTATGAATATGTCAAAAAGCAGCGGACCCAGCACAGATCCCTGGGGTACACCACTATTCACCTTTCTCCATTGGGAAAATTGGCCATTTAGCCCTACCCTCTGCTTTCTATCTTTTAACCAGTTCCTGATCCACAATAGTACACTGCCTCCTATCCCATGACTCTAGTTTTGCCAAAAGTCTCTGATGAGGGACCTTATCAAAGGCTTTGCGAAAGTCCAAATACACTATATCAACCGACTCACCTTTGTCTACCTGTTTATTCACACCTTCAAAAAAACATAACAGATTAGTAAGACAAGATCTTCCTTCTCTAAAGCCATGTTGGCAGTCTCCCATTAAGACATGACTATCTACATGTTCAGCAATTTTGTTTTTTATGATGGTTTCTACCATTTTTCCCGGTACTGACATCAGGCTCACCGGTCTGTAGTTTCCCGGATCACCCCTGGAACCCTTTTTAAAAATTGGTGTTACGTTCGCCATTCTCCAATCTTAAAGTATTACAGATGATTTTAATGATAGTTCACAGATTACTAATAGAAGGTCTGCAATCTCATATTTCAGTTCTTTCAACACCCTTGGATGTTTATCATCAGGCCCAGGTGATTTGTTACTCTTCAGTTTATCTAATAGTTGTAATACATCTTCCCGATGTATCAATATTTCCTTCAATTCTTCCGCACCTTTAAATACCACTTCAGTCATGGGTAACATCCCTACATGTTCCTCAGTAAAGACCAAAGCAAAGAATTGATTCAGTCTCTCCGCTATCGCCTTGTCGCCTCTTAGTGCCCCTTTAACCCCTTTATCATCTAATAGACCAATTGACTCTCTCACAGGTTTTTTGCTACGAATGTACTTGAAAAAGTCTTTATTATGCGTTTTTGCTTCCGCAGCAAGCTTCTTCTCAAATTCTTCCTTTGCCTGCCTTATCAATGCCTTGCATTTAACTTGCCAGTGCTTGTGCTGTTTCCAGGTTTTGTCGTTTGGCTCTTTTTTTCATTTCTTGAAAGATGCTTTTTTTGACAAAAACAACCTCTCTGACCTCACCTTTAAACCATGCTGGCAGTTTTTTTTTACTTCCTTCCACTTTTCTTAAAGTGTGGAATACAGCTGGTCTGGGCTTCCAAGATAGTATTTTTCAACAACACCCAAGCTTGATGTAAGTCTTTAACCTTTGCAACTGCTCCTTTTAGTTTTTTCTTAACTATTTTCCTCATTTTATCATAGTCTCCCTTTCGAAAGTTAAAAGGTAGTACTGTGGATTACCTTACTATTCCTCCTCCACTAATTAAATCAAATGCGATCATGCTATGATCACTATTGCCAAGTGGCCCCAACACCCTTATCTCTTGCACCAGATCTGGTGTTCCACTAAGGACTAGATCCAATATGGCTTCACCTCTGGTTGGTTCATGAACCAGCTGCTCCAAGAAGCAGTCATTTATTTCATCTAGGAACTTTATCTCCCTAGCACGTCCTGCTGTAACACTGACCCAGTCGATACCGGGGTAATTGAAATCACCCATTATTATTACTGTGCTGTAACTTTTGTTAGCTTCCTTGATTTCTTTGAGCATTTCATCATCCATTTGTTCATTCTGGCCAGGCGGTCGATAGTACACCCCCACTGCCATCGCCTTCCACTTTTTACATGGAATTTCAATCCATAGAGATTCTACAGCAAATTTTGTTTCCTGCAAAACTCTAATCCTTTCTGACTCAATGCCCTTTCTAACATAGAACGCAACCCTTCCACCAATTTGATCAGCTCTATCATTACAATATAGTTTGTACCCAGGTATCACAGTGTCCTACTGGTTGTCCTCCTTCCACCATATCTCTGAGATTCCAGTCATATCTAACCTCTCATTTAGAGCTATATATTCTAACTCTCCCATCTTATTTTTTAGACTTCTAGCATTTGCATACAAGCATTTTTGAGACTGTATTTTATTCATATTAATCTGGCTATTGGTAGGCATGGGTAATTTGGGATCTTTAAGTTCTGTCTGTGCCCTACTCGGCATTTGGGCTACTTTACTCTTTTTTGGAACCTCTCTGCTTTTGGTAGTATCCTTCAAGGATATATTCTTCCGAACCATGCGCTCTTGTGCAACTGTCGGCTTTCCCCCATTATCTAGTTTAAAAGCTGCTCTATCTCCTTTCTAAAGGTTAATGCCAGCAGCATGGTTCCATCCCGGTTAAGGTGAAGCCCATCCTTTCGGAAGAGCCCCTCCTTTCCCCAAAATGTTTCCCAGTTCCTAACAAATCCAAAACCCTCATCCTTGCACCATCGTCTCATCCACGCATTGAGACTCCAGAGTTCTGCCTGCCTTTTGGGTCCTGCGCGTGGAACGGGAAGCATTTCGGAGAACACTACCCTGGAAGTTCTGGATTTCAACTTCCTACCTAAAAGCCTAAATTTAGCCCCCAGAACCTCCCTACCACATTTTCCCATGTCATTGATACCGATATTGGTACCAACTAGATTTAAATTCATAAAAAAATGAAAACGTTGGATGTCTTCTTTTGAAAGATGAATTCCTTTTTCTTCCTAAATCAGGAGCATGCCAAGCTCAGTTAAGGAATCTGTCCAATTGCTGGAAGTGGCATGGGACAGCAAACTATCCTTTGCCCCCTCATATTTCACAAATCAGGAGCATGCCAAGCTCAGTTAAGGAATCTGTCCAATTGCTGGAAGTGGTATGGGACAGCAAACTATCCTTTGCCCCCTCATATTTCACAAACCATTAAAAGTTCCTGCAGCCCTTAGAAGGATTAAATCCTAGAAACCTTGTTGTTGTTGTTAAGTGCCATCAATTCAGTGTCGACTCATGGTGACCCTCTGGATAGTTGACCTAAACTCTGCTCGGTCGTCAGTCAGGCGACTCATTGTTGATAGAGTGGCACCCATAGCTGCTGTTATTGTATTGATCTATCTCATTGCCGGCCTTCCACTTTTGTGTTGACCTTCTACCTTGCCAAGCATTATGTATTTCTCTAACAATCTCTCTCTTCGCATGATGTGTCCAAAGTCAAAGTCTTGTCATTTCTAGCTTCTAAGGAAAGCTTAGGTTTGATCTCCTCTAATACTGACTGTTTTGTTCTTCGGGCAGTCCATGTTATACACTGTATTCGTCACCAGCATCATAATTCAAAGGCATCAATTGTCTTCCTGTCTATCTTTTTCAAGCATTAAAGACTTTGCAGCATGCCCCGGCAGTTTATTGCCTGGACTATTGTAACTCGCTACTTACTTGGAGTCCCCTCAATACCAACTGAAATGACTACAACTTTTTCAGAATGTGCTTGTGTAAAAGTATGTTCTAATAAATAAAAATAAAATAAATAAATTTACAATGTAAAGAAACACAATCATGTAACGCTTTTGCTTATGGAGCAGCACTGGCTTCCAGTTGCTAGTAGGATCCAGGTCAATCTTGATATTGATCCACCGTGCTTGCTATATAAGTCTTACTGTTTATCTTGTTTCTATCCTAATCCCTTACTGCCCACAACATACTCTAAATTCCTTCCATAATATCCAGATCTCCAGCATGGTTGACCACCTATTTGTTTCCCAATTAGATGTTTGTTTTTATGAATGATATCGTTCTATATCTTTTACCTTTCCGCTTGTGTTTTTTGCGTAAACTAGAAAAGGCTGTTTGTTGTGTACCCAAACTGTAAATGTTTTTGTTTTATTGCTTTCCAGTTTTTTTAACTACTATGTTGTAAAAATCGAATGACAGTATATCAAATCTTGATCAATAAATAAAAATAAATACAGCCACTAAAGTGCAGCCATATTCCCAGGATAAACTGGATGGGTGAACATTTATTTTAAACATAGTCATATCCTGGCTTCCATGCTCAAAAAGCATAACTATAATTTTCAAAAATGTTTTACACCACCTTGGGTGAATCCCTTCATAAAAGCAGTTAATAAATAAAAGTGAATGCAAGCGATGATACTGCCTTGCGACAGTCTACAGCAGGGGGGTGTCAAAGTCCAGTCCTGGAGAGCCACAAACCAGCCTGGTTTTCAGGATGTCCCTAATGAATATTCATCCCAATACACAACACACTCCCAGAATAAGAAAAATTGTGAAACTTAACGCTAGAAGCCCCAAAAGGAATTTTACCTAGAAACCCCAAAGTGCGTCAATTGACGCATTATCACGACTGCGTTTAGCATGAAATGCAGATGTGAATTAATGTTAAGTTACTTATTTGTTAAATACGTGCAGTATGTGATGTCATTACATGACGTCATCATGTGTTTATTGTTTGTAATGTCAGAGAAAAACTGTAAGCAGTGATTGAGATGCGCCACCTAGTGGGAACATGAATTTATACCTAGAAGCCCCAAAGTACGTCAATTGATGCATCCAAGACAATTGAGTGCTTCAATTGACGTACTTTGGGGCTTCTAGGTATAAATTCATTTTCCTGCTAGGTGGTGCATCTTTCATTAATTTTCGATGCACATATTTGAACATCTTGACCTTGCTAACAAATTCATGGAACATGACTGACATGGTTCTAGCAATGGCGCTGGTATACAACCTTGAAGATGCATTTTCGTCAATTTATGCACTTTGGGGCTTCTAGTGTTAATCAATAGTTAAGAATACTCATTAAGCTGAAACAACTCATATAGACAAGCAAGTATTTAAGTTTCACAGTCGAAGAGAAAAACATCTCAGGACAATGTCTCATCCACTATAGGGGAAGAGAGAGTTCAACATCATAGGCTGTACAAAAAACTCCCCATTAAATATATTAATCTTTAAATCTCACAATTATATAAATACTCATCAATCACTCGGTATTTATAAGGATCCCCAAAAAATACCCAGTGCTTTCAAAATATAAAGTAAACATTCAACTCTTTAATTAAATTTAAACTGAAAATTTAGTGAAACATAGTTTGGTAAGAACAGAGCTCAGGCAGGGACTGTCATTTATCTAACCAGACGAGGAATCTGCAAATCAAACATCCAGGGTAAATAGGATGTTTTTGACTCCATCTCATCCTAAAGTACCTGTGCTGTATCCTTTGCCTAAAATACATAAAACTCTTGATCATCTGCCTGGGAGACCAATACTGTCCAGCAATGATTCTTTGCTGGACTATGTATGGCGGTTTTTGGATATTTTTCTAAAGGATAAGATTCTGAAGATGTCTTCATTTTTGAAAGACACCACAGATGTTTTGCAAATTTTGCATCAAGTTCCAGGAGTTTCTACAATTCAATGGCTTGTAACATTAGATGTTGCCTCGTTGTATACTTATATTTCTCAGAAGGAAGCCCTGACCTTTCTGCATTCAGTTTGGGAGTCAAGGCCCTACCCACAAACAGTTCTAACATATTTTTTGTTAGTATTAACAGAAATTGCTCTAACACAGAATTTCTTTCTATATAAAGATTTTTATCAACAAATTTCTCATAGAGCAATGGATGCGACATTTGCACCATCTTTAGCTAATTTGTTTGAGTGCTTTTGAAGAGCATTGGGTGTATTTGTCTATTTTTGCTACTCATATTCTTGTATGGCATCATTATATAGGCAACATTTTATTGTTATGTAGTGGGACAAGCTCAGTTAAGTGACTTTTTGATTTATCTGAATGCTTGCAATACTGCAATGGTTTTGAGATGCAGTGTCATCGTTCACTGATTTATTTTATTTATTTTTATTTTATTTAAACGGATTTCTATACCGCCTTTTCCTGCAATCAAGGCGGTCTACACAGCAAACAATCAATAAATATTGTGTCTAGTGTGCACATGCATTGAGTAGTGAGTGCATGTGTGTGTCGATGGTTGTTGATTCTTGGTGAGCTATTTACAACGTGTGTTATTTACAATACTATGTACATCAGAACTTCAGTACTATAATCGTGTTGTGAGGGGAGGGTGGTTGATCTGGGGTATTGTCTGTTGCACAGTTTAAGTGATGTCTGATGACTGATACATTTTTGGATGTTCTAGTTCAGCGATGGCGAACCTATGGCACGCGTGCCAGCTGTGGCACGCGAAGGCCTTGCAGCTGGCACGCGGGAAGGTCCGCAATCAAGATATGCGGCATTAAAAAAAAAAAAAAAGCTGCTGCGGCCGGGGCCGCCGCAGCAGAATCGAGTGTGCCGCGGGGCCCCCCCGCCCAGCAGAGCCTGCCCTCCGTCCCCGGTATCACCTCTCTCAGCTGCCTCCAGTCACACGCGCCGGCTTTCAGAGCGCGAAGGGATTAGTTTCCCTTTCGCGGCTCTGTTAAGCCCGCGGGGGCTGATGGGAACTTCCCATCAGCCCCCGCGGGCTTAACAGAGCAGCGAGGGAGAAACTCTTCCCTCGCGCTCTGAAAGCCGGCGCGTGTGACTGGAGGCAGCTGAGAGAGGTGATACCGGGGACGGAGGGCAGGCTCTGCTGGGCGGGGGGGCCCCGCGGCACACTCGATTCTGCCGCGGTGGCCCCGGCCCCGGCCCCGGCAGCGACAGCTTTCTTTGTAAAAAAAATTTCGCTGGGGGGGGGCGTTTAGGAGTGGTGATGGGCTGGGGGGGGTTAGGAGTGGTGATGGGCGGGGGGGGTTAGGAGTGGTAATGGCTGGGGGGGGTTAGGACTGGTGATGGGCTGGGGGGGTTAGGAGTGGTAATGGCTGGGGGGGGTTAGGACTGGTGATGGGCTGGGGGGGGTTAGGAGTGGTAATGGCTGTGGGCTGTTGGGGGGTTAGGACTGGTGATGGGCTGGGTGGGCTAGGACAGTAAATGGGCTGATGGGGGGGTTAGGAGTGGTAATGGGCTGGGGGGGTTAGGAGTGGTAATGGCTGTGGGCTGTTGGGGGGTTAGGACTGGTGATGGGCTGGGGGGGTTAGGAGTGGTAATGGCTGTGGGCTGTTGGGGCTAGGACTGGTACTGGGCTATGGGGGGCTAGGACAGGAAATGGGCTGATGGGGGGGTTAGGAGTGGTGATGGGCTGGGGGAGGTTAGGAGTGGTGATGGGCTATGGGGGGGCTATGGGCTATGGGGGAGCTAAGTCTATATGGGCTGATGGGATTAGGACTGGAAGTGGGTTGATGGGGGCTTAGGACTGGTAATGGGCTATGGGGGGCTAGGACAGGAAATGGGCTGATGGGGAGGGGTTAGGACTTGAGGTGGGCTGTTGGGTGGGGTTAGGACTGGTAATGGGCTATGGGGGGCTAGGACAGGAAATGGGCTGATGGGGAGGGGTTAGGACTTGAGGTGGGCTGTTGGGTGGGGTTAGGACTGGAAATGGGCTGATGGGGGGTTAACACTGGAGGTGGTCTGATGGGGTTAGGACTGGTAATGGGCTATGGGGGGGTTTAGGACTGATAATGGGCTATGGGGGGGCTGGGACAAGAAATGGGCTGATGGGGAGGGGTTAGGACTTGAGGTGGGCTGATGGGGTTAGGACTGGAAATGGGCTGTGGGCTGATGGGGGGGTTAGGACTGGCAATGGGCTATGGGGGGGTTAAGACTGGTAATGGGCTGTTGGCTGATGGGGGCTGTCTGGTAATGGGCTATGGGGGGTTAGGACTGATAATGGACTATGGGGGGGGGACTAGGACAGGAAATGGGCTGATGGGGAGGGGTTAGGACTTGAGGTGGGCTGATGGGGTTAGGACTGGTAATGGACTGTGGGCTGATGGGGGGTTTAGGACTGGCAATGGGCTATGGGGGGCTGACTGGAAATGGGTTGATGGGGGTTAGGACTGGAAGTGGGCTGATGGGGGGTTAGGACTGGAAGTGGGCTGATGGGGGTTAGGACTGGTAATGGGTTATAGGGGGGGCTTAAACTGAAAATGGGGTGATGGGGGGTTAGGACTGGAAGTGGGTTGATGAGGGGGGGCTAGGACTGGTATTGGGTTGGGGGGTTGCTAGGACTGGAAATGGGTTGGGGGGCTGCTAGGACTGGAAATGGGCTGATGCAGGGACTAGAAGGGAATGGATGCTGGGTGAGGCTGGAACTAGAAGGGAGCTGGTGTTGGGGGAGGATTAGAATGGGATGGGGCTGGGAGAGTAAAATGGAGAGGGGAAAAATATTTTGTGTGGGAGGGATAAAAAATCTACAATTGGCCGGGTATTGGGAGAATAAGTGGGGATTGAGGATGGAGGTGTAAATTTTGAGTAGATGAAATAGGAATGAGGAAAGAGCAAAAGGAGAAAGATTAGTATGTTAAAGCAGATGTAGAGAGAGAATGGAAAAAAAAAACAAGACAGAAGAAAGGACAAATGGACAGCAGATGGAGAGTTAGCAGAAGACACGAAGAAACCAGAAGAAAGTGGCTGGAACAATTGCAACTGAAAAAAAAATGCACAAAAGGTAGAAAAATATCTCTTTATTTTGAATTTATTAACTGGAATATGTCAGCTCCTGGAAATGTGCATCATTAATTTTTGCGCTTTGTTTAGTACAAGAGGAAATTAATTTATAGTTTTATTTCTACAGTGTTGTTGTATATTCCAAGTTTGGCTTTTGGGGTTCCCAGTTTAATTATTGTCTTCCTGTTTCTAAATTGTGATTCCTTGTTTGGTGATGGTCTGTTCTGCATGTGTAACTGAGCTGAGGTATTCTGTTTATATAATTCCTATTTGACATTGCCACTTGTTCTTTCCCCAGTAGGTCATGTATTGTTGTTCTCTGAAATGTATTGGTTTAATATTTGCAGTGTTGCCTTTTGATAGTTAGGGTATGGTGCTTTGTGAGTCCTGGTAGTGCTGTTAGGATACGGCGGGTTTGCTATGGGTTCTAAATGGGCAGCGTTTGTAGTAGTTCCTAATGTGCCTGGCGGTTGGTACTGGATTATAGTAATGTAGAAACCTTTTAGTCTTTCTTTATCCATATACTCATTAAGAGGCATGTTTACTAAAAGTTAGTGTATGGTAACATTATGCAAATATTTATGCAAATGAGGCACCTTATGCAAATGAGGCTTTAATTGACGTGCTGGCACTTTGAGGAAATTCTTTGGTTTTGTGCGGCAGTTTGGGCACTCGGGCCCAAAAAGGTTAGCCATCACTGTTCTAGTTATTAAAGGAGAAGATTCCTTTGAGACTACACTATATACAAAACTAACTGAGAAATACATTGTTGTCGTATCAGAATTTTCATCCATATGCTCTGAAGAATAGTCTTCTTTTTTTCACAATTATTACGATGTCTGCATATTTGTTCATCTGATTTTGAGCTTCAACAACAAGCATCTTTATTGATTGCCAAGTTTAAAGACCGGAAATACCCAGAGTCAGTGTTGCGTAAAGCATATAAGAGAGCATTTTCTAATCATAGAGACTGGCTTTTACACTCTCTTTCTTTGGATGATGCAGGCGATTCTAGTATAATCACGTGTGTTTTGCAACACACTGCTATTTCTAAGTCCTTAGTGTCTACATTAAGAAAACAATGGTCAGTTCTTGTAGCTCTCCCCTGTTTGGCTGGAACACGTGCTCAGATTACCTTTAACAGAGGGTGTAATCTTGGCAATAAACTATGCCCGGCTGTTCCTCAAGCCCCTCTCAGTGTTCAGATTAAATGTAGTTACTCACCTGTAACAGATATTCTCCGGGGACATCAAGAATCAGTCCTCACATATGGGTGATATCGGCACTGACAGAACCCTCGTGGAAGCATCCCCCAGCTTTCAAAGAAAGTATTTAGGAGATGCCACCACGCATGCTTGGTCCCCTTCCCGCCCAAGGGTGCCATCTTGCTCAGTCAGATGATATAGCTAAAAGACGGCAAAAATAAAAGATGGTAAAGGAGCACCTCCAAGGGGAGGAGGGAGGGTTGTGAAGACTGATTCCTTTCTGTCCACGGAGAACACCTGTTACAGGTGAGTTACTACACTTTCTCCGGGAACAAGCAAAAATAGGGGCTCCCTCATGGTGAGCCGCAAGCAGCAGTAATTTAGTCCATGTACACAGACCACAGTAGGACTCCTGTGTCCAATGAAACCAGCACTCTGGTAACCTGAACACAGAAGGGTCGGAGGGTAGGAGTTGCCTAAACCCTGGAAAGATTATGGAGCACATCCTGGCCGAAGGCACTGTCCCGTCAGGACTCTCTTTCCAAGCAGTAATGGGCTGCGAAGGTATGGACTGAAGACCAGGTGGCGGCCTGACAGGTGTCCACCATTGGGACAGAGCGCAAGTTTGCCACCGAGGCCGCCATGGCCCTAAGGGAGCCTCGCCTGCTCATAAGCAAGGGCGATACAGTCCGCCACCGATGTGGACAGTGTATGCTTGTCACCACCTCTCCCAGCCTACTGGGGTTATAGGAGATGAAAATATGAGATGTTTTGCGGTGGCCCTGAGTTTGTTGGAGATAGAAGGACAAGGCCCTCTTACAGTCCAAGGTGTGAAAGACCGTCACCGCCCGACTGGAGTGAGGTCTTGGAAAGAAGGTAGGGAGCACCACTTCCTGGTTGAGATGGAAGGACGACACTACCTTAGGCAGGAATTTGGTGTGCGTTCAAAGCACCACTATGTTCTTGTAGAACCTGGTATAAGGCGCCTCCGCCACAAGGGCCTGGAGCTTGCTAAAGTGAGTGAGCTTGCGGAAGTGAGCACAACCAGGAACGCCACCTTCCAAGAGAGGTAGTGAAGGTGGCAGGTAGCTAGAAGCTCGAAGGGTGGGCGAGTGAGCTGCCCCAGCACTATGTTGAGGTCCCATTTAGTTGCTGGAGGGCGAACCAGGGGCTTCAAAGGAAACAGGTCACCAACGGTTGAACCGAGAGGGGCTTAACATCCACCGGATGGTGGTGCGCTGCTAGGGCACTCAGGTGCACTTGGATGGAGTTGGACTTGAGCCCTGACTGAGAGAGGTGAAGAAGGTACTGTAATACCAGAGCCACCGGGCAGGAGAAACCATCAGCCCCATGTTCGGTGCACCAAACAGAGAACCTGTGCCATTTGAGGGCATAAGCCTTCCTAGTGGAGGCCTTGCGAGAGGCCAGCAGAATGTCCTCCACCTCAACCGGAAGTTTGAAAGAGAGTCACTCTCAGCAGCCAGGCTGTCAGTGACAGGGACCCCAGGTTAGGGTGCAGGAGAGAGCCCCCTTCCTGAGATAGGAGTCCCGGGGCGGGCCTCCACCATCAACTGTAGAAGCAGTGGGAACCACGGCTGCCTGGCCCACCGAGGAGCTAGCAGGATGAGCGAGGCCCTGTCACGGATGGTCCTGAACAAGATCTTGGTGATCAGCGGCATTGAAGAGAAGGCATACATGAGGCCTTCCGACCATGAGACTAGGAATGCGTCCGCTGCCACCCTGGAACAACTGAAAGTTTTCTGTGCTGGCGAACAGGTCCATGACGAGTTCCCCCCAGAGCTGAAAAAGCCAACTCACTACCCTGGAGTTCAGCTGCCACTCTTGTGGCTGGAGAACCCTGCTGAGTCTGTCGGCCAGCAGGTTGTTCTGACCTGGCAGGTACACTGCCCACAGGAGGATACCCTGTTGGATTGAATAAGAGCAGAGGAGCAGTGCCTCCTGACGAAGGCTACGAGACTCTGTGCCCCCACTATTTGATCACGTAGAACATCGCTGGTTGTCTGACTGGTGATGCAAGTGGTGACAGAAGACCCTTAGGGCTAGGTGTATGGCTCGGAGCTCCAGGAGGTTGATCATCTGGGTGCTGTCGTCCGGCAACCAGATGCCCTGAGTGCGGAGATCTCCACAGTGGGCTCCCCAGCCGAGCAGGGTGGCATCCGTGGTGAGGATCCTCGAGTGTCTTGGGTCCTGAAAGGGCATGCCCACCTCGAGATGCTGGGGTATTTGCCACCAGACCAGGGAGTCCTCCAATTGGCGGGTCACTGAAACTCTTTGGAGGCAGCCTGTGGCTTGAGACCACTGGTCCCGGAGACACATTGTGCCGCCCTCATGTGGACCATGGAGGTCATGTGCACGAGGAAGCGTAGGAGAAGTCAGGCGGGCACTAAGGGACAGTTCTTTACGTCCTGAGCTAGAGACCAGAGACGATCAGCTCGGTCCCTGGGCAAGAAGGCCTTCAACTGGAGAGTGTCTATCTTTGCCCCAATAAACTCTAGGCACTGTGTCGGGAGAAGGTGAGACTTGGGGTAGTTTATGACGAAGCCCAAGTGTTGCAGAACCTAGATGGTGCATGCGGTGGCCTGCTGCACCTCTGAGGCTGTGCCTCCCTTTATGAGCCAGTCGTCCAAGTAGGGAAAGACGAAGACCCCCTGGAGCTGGAGGAAGACGGCCATAACTGCCGGGCATTTTGTGAAGACTCTTGGGGCCGAAGCTAGGCCAAAGGGAAGCACCCTGTATTGAAAGTGCCTGCCCCCCATTACGAACCGCAGGTACTGCCTGTGGTTGGGGTAGATGAGGATGTGGGTATAAGCATGCTTGAGGTCTAAGGAGCATAGCCAGTCTCCCTGCTGGAGGTATGGCAGCAATGTTCCAAAGGAGAGCATCTTGAACTTCTCCCTCACCAGGAATTTGTTGAGGTTGAGCAGGTTGAGGATGAGCCTTAGACCCCTGTTCTCTTTGGCACAAGGAAGTATCTGGAGTAGAACTCCTTCCCCTTGCAGTGATGGGGCACTGGTTCCACCGCCTTGTCCTCGAGAAGACCTGACAACTCCTTTTGAAGAAGGTCCCAGTGGAGGGGAGACCTGGGGGGCTGTCCCGGGAAATAAGGGGGAGGTGTCTGAATCAGGTGGAGGAGGTAACCCTCCCTGACTATCTTTAGTGCCCAGGAATCGGTGGTGATGGTCACCCACCTCTGGGCATAGAGGGCCAGACTTCCCCTGTGGGCTGCTGATCTCTTTGGGGTAGAGAGGCTATGCCCAAGGAGTCAAAAGCTCCCCCCTGGCTGGGCCGGAGCCGGGGCCTGCTGTTTTGGAGCCTTCTGCTTACGCGGGCCATGCCCATGTCCCTTGGCCAGCTGACCCTGTTGTGGAGCCAGGGAGGCTTGATAAGAAGGGTAGTTTTGGTAAGCAGCTCCCTTCCTCTGATAAAAGGAATTTTTACCTGAGCTGTTCCATCAGGGAGGGGCAATGGTCTTCTTAGAGAGCCTGGTCCTCCTCATGAACTCGGTCTTCAGCTCGGCAGCCTTGTCGGTCATGGGTTTGCCAAAAAGGCTCTCCCCTTCGCATGGGACATTGACTAATTTGTCCTGAACCCACCGCTCGAGGTCGGACGACTAAAGCCAAGCTTGGCGGCGTGCACCGATGCCTGCCGTGTCTACCCAGGCTGCCAACTCGAATCTGTCATAGGCCGCTCAAGACATGAATTTGGAGCACTCCTGGACTGCCTTGGCCAGGTTCTTGAACCGCTGCAAAGGTTTCTCAGAGAGACCTGTCTAGAACCTGGCGAGTTCCTTTGTCAGGTCTCTCAGGTACATGCCCATGCACAGCTGGTAGGCCTGGATGTGGCAGATGAGCATTGAGCCCTGGTAGCACTTTCTGCTGAGGGCATCCAAGGTGCGGGCCTCCCTGCCGGGGGCCACCGAGGAGTGCATATTTTGGTTTTTCAGCCGATGCATGGCCAACTCCACCACCATGGATTTATGTGGCAGTTGTGACTTCTGGAAGCCTGGGCTCCGGCAGACTCCGATACATCTGACGCCAGTGTCTCCCACATTTGGAGCATGAGCCATTCCAGGATGAGAGGAATGGGCACTGTGAGCGATTCCTGTGGAGGAGCCTCATACTGGAAGATTTCCAACTCATCCACCCGAGGGTCCTCCTCCGACTTGGTCGGGAATGCAAGAGCCGTAGACATATTCTTGACAAAATCCAGGAAGCCCATGTCCTCTGGCGGGGACCGCCGCCGAGGTTCCGAGATGGGAGAGTCAGAAGGGACATTGCGGTGGTGATGGGTATTGGGGGACTCCTCGTCCTCCGTCTCCTACTCTGAGTAGTCCGTTGAGGACTCGTAGGAGGGCTGCTTCATGGGCTCGGGGTCCCCAAAGCCCTATGGCTGGCGCCTGGTAAACTTGCTGGGAATGACCGCGGTCCTGTCGAGCGGGACTCAGAGCACGACTTCGACCGAGGATCGATTCGAGGCCAAAGGACCTCGAGGATTGGCTCGGCCTCTGTGGACGTCTTGGACGTCGAGGACCCAGTGGTTGGGGCGGAGGAACCGGTCATGTCAGACAACAGCGCCTGCTCCATGAAAGCAGACAAACTGTGCTCCAGGGCCGCCATTCTGGACTCCAGACCAGAAGGCTCTGCAGTCTTCGGCGCATGTACCAAGAGACTTGGGCCCAACGCCGGCTCCCCCAAAGGGGAATCCTTGATGAGGATGGTGTCTGGGGACCGAGGCCGGTCCGCAGTTGGATCCTTCTGGGGGACCTTCGCAGATCACTACTTCTCTGACGCCTCGGACGAGCGTCTCTGACTGCGGGACCAGGCCTGGGGAGTTCCCAGCCGGTTGGAACCATCCAAGGATGTCGCCTTCAAGGATTTCTTTTTCCTGGGTTCCCTCGAGGGAGACCCCCTTTCTAAGGACCCACGATGAGGCTCGGGTTTGGAGAGTTCCACCCGAGATGTCGGGGCCTCAGATGAGGCCCTGGCCTTCGGAGGCATCCGGGGACTCTGGGAAAAACTTATCATGCTGCTGCTGGGGGCTCTTGAGGACTTTGCTGGACATTCTCTTGCAGACACTGCAGGCCGCCGGCTCGGGTTCTGGCCTGAGGAAGCGAAGACAGCAGTCTTGTGTGTCGGTCAAAGACATGATTTTAGAGTACCAATCACACTTAAAGCCACTGGTAGCCATGGGGGGAAAAGTACCCCTGCAAGGTCGAAGACTCTCTGGGCTGCACGCGGGAGAAAAAAGGCGCGAAGACGCCAGAAAAAGAAAATACTACAAAAATTAAACTGAACCCAGTGTCAAGGTACCAAGGTCAGTAGGCGGGAAGAGTACTGGTGCAATACCGGAGGCGAGTGTAAAACTCTGAGAGAGAAATAATCAACTTTTTCCGGAGACAAGCCAGACAACTGAAGAGCTCCGCAGAAAAAAGGAGACTGAGCAAGATGGCACCCTTGGTGGCATTTCCCAAAGGCTTTCTTTGAAAGCTAAGGGGATGCTTCTGTGAGGGCTCCGTCGGTGCCGATGTCACCCATATGTGAAGACTGACTTCCTGCTTGTTTCTGGAGAAAAGGACATTATAAATGTGGACATTGCACGTTTTGTGCTATTAAGTCCGAGGGGCCGCCTTTTGAAATTAATGTTTCCACCTATTATCATTAGTGGCTTACTTCTTGTACATCTATGTATGTAGTTTATCTACTTAGGTGTCCTTGTAATAAATGCTATATTGGCAAGACCACACGTCAGTTACGTGTGCGGCTGTCACAACATAAGAATAACCTTCTGAAGGTTCGTGAAGAAGCCCTGTTAGTGCAATACTGCCATCATGATTTTCAAGACCTGTGATGCATGGCAATAGATCATGCTCCAGTGAATTTGCATGAAGGTGGCCAGGGGAAATTGTTATTAGAACGTGAACAACGTTGAATTTTCCAGTTTAATGTTTTGGAGCCTTCTTGTCTAAGACTGATTGGGGGGTTTTCTTTTAACTTTATTGAATTCTTCTGTGTTCTGCTATGGAGTTTTCCAATAGTATCTCCTCTGTTATTGAGATATTGTCAGTGAGTGTTGGTGGTAGTTCCTTGAAAAGGTTCCATTCAAGTGTAGGTGGACTCCTGATTGGTTGATACTTTGTTTAAATATATGTGTCGTCAGCTGCTGCTTTTTCTGCATGGAATTTCTTCTGGCTTTTTTTTCTGCTCCTGAAGAAGTCTGTTTTACGACGAAACAAAACTCTTTGTAGAGCAGTGTGAGCTGTGTATGGAGTAGAACGAGCTATATTTGCCATTCTTGATATTAAGAGAGGCAGAATCAAGCTGTGACTAGGCTGTGTGAAGAAACTTGCTCCGGTGTAGAGTAATGTTCACAGTTCACCGTCCAGATAAGTAAACAGTTGTGGGTACTATGGAAATGAATTTCTTGGATACCCTATTTACCCTGGATGTTTTGCAGGTTCCTCGTTTGGTTAGATAAATGACATTCCCTGCCTGAGCTCTGTTCTTACCAAACTATGTTTTACTAAATTTTCAGTTTCAATTTAATTAAAGAGTTGAATGTTTACTTTATACTTTGAAAGCACTGAGTGTTTTTTGGGGATCCTTATAAATACCGAGTGATTGATGAGTATTTATATAATTGTGAGATTTAAAGATTAATATATTTAATGGGGAGTTTTTTGTACAGCCTATGATGTTGAGCTCTCTATTCCCCTATAGTGGAGGAGACATTGTCTTGAGACGTTTTTCTCCCCGATTGTGGAACTTGAATACTTGCTTGTCTATGTGAGTTGTTTCAGCTTGATGAGTATTCTTAACTACTGATTAATTTTCACAATTTTTCTTAGTCTGGGATTGTATAACTCCTAGTGTGGCTGTTTTTTGTTAATAAATATTCATGAGATATATTTGCATACAATGTGGGCAGTGCATGCAAAATACCTCTTGCATATTCATTAAGGATATCCTGAAAACTTGGCTGGTTCACTGCCTTCCAGGACTGGAGTTTGACACCCCTGGTCTACTGCTCCTTTGGGGTGTATGCTGTGCCATGAATGGTTTCTCTTTAATGAAGAGAAACAGCCATGTCTTAGACTTAGTGTGTTTCCTTTCCCTCCTTCAAACCTTTAGCTGGCTTATGAGCATTTATTGCCATGAGTTTATGATGCAGTAACCATATTTCCCAGGAAGATTGGGAGAAAGTGTCATCAGCCATACCGAAAGTGCAATTCTGCAAACCGGTACCAAGAGTATATTATTACCTGCCTTGGTTGTCCCAAATTATTTTTAGCCTCCCTGCACCTAACAAAAGACAAGAGAAATTTGGATATATGCCTTTTCATCTTAAATCCAGACTCTGGCTTGGATGGAATAAGCATTGTGTTAGAATGCTGTGCGTTTGTGCTACGTTTCAACACACAGTGTTCTAAGGCGTTGAAACTAATGACATGCAAATTACCGAATTTCAGAAAAAAACAGCGCATGTTGCTGCAATAATATGCAGCTGTTTGCTGCATTGCAAGTAAAATGTGTCCCTTCCTGTCACTGTGGAAGTGGGGATTGGCTCTGTCGGTGACAGGAAGGGAGATATTAAGAAATAACAGGTCTACTGGCCTCAGCCATTCCTGCTCCCAATCCCCTACTCCCATCTTGCAAATTTCTTTTGTGACCCTGAATGGCCCCAGACAGCCTCTCTCCCAGCTCATCTCACGAAATTGCCTGGTGACTCTAGACCCCCTGATTCCCCCCTCCCCCACCCCAGCACTCTCATCATCACCTCCTAATTCTGCAGATATCCCCCCCTTCCCCTATCAGGGGCCACTTGGCCAGAGTCTCCAGTCCTGACACACCACTAGGCCTCAGCCTGTGACATAAGAAAGGTATTGCCTTATTTAGCAGACTGACTCCTAGTGGTGCATCCCAATGCACTGCTAGAGGTCAGGTGTCACCAGTTTGGAAGATGGTGCTGCCAGAGGCAGGAGCATTGCGCCTGACTGAACAGTTAGAGGTGAATGGGGGGGTCAGGTGGTTTTGAGGGGGGGTTCCATAGGAGAATCTACTTGGAGCACCAGAGAATATTTTTTTTTTGGGGGGGGGCCTCATTTGAGTCAAGAGGGAGGTTTTTTTGTGGGGTCTGGGGGCAGGGGAGTTAGATTACAAGGAGTCCACTTGGACCACCAGGTAATACAGTGGGTGGGAAGTTCTGGAGACCAAACTCTGGTCACCCAGGGATCTTTGGTTATCTGAGTTAAAGTGTCTCACTTTCACCTCAGAAGACCATTTTTGTTCCAGATGTACCTGTGCAGCAGCCCTGAGCTGGAGTAAATATTGAACACTAGAAAAATAGTTTTAGAGAGTGCTAGATGTTAGCCTGGCTTTCTACATTGGGAGTGATTTCTAATCAGCAGTTTGCATGTGCCACCCTTTAGTGTGATGGTTCTCTGCTGATTTTCCCCTGCTGTTTTTCTTACTGCAACAGGAATAAGATTAGCATAGGAAAATCAAGGGTAGCACAGCTTACCGCATTGGGGCCTTTGTGTGTTAAAGCTGCCTCTTATTTGTATAGACAGTATAGTTGGTACTGGAATAACCTTTGCTCTCTACAAAGACATTTAAATGTAAGGTAAAATGCCCAGGTGGTGTTTTTACAGGCTCTGAAGGTTTACACACATGCTGATATGACATTAAGCAGGGTACAAATGCTGTGCAGGCCCAGTCCTCTCCCCCTGCCCTTGTCCTATGTTGGTTCTTCAATAGTTGTTTTCCTTGTTGTGAAGGCATTGTCTAAAAGAGGCAAGACAGTTGTCATTAACCTTTGCCCCGGTGACCTTTCTTTGTGCATTATTATTTTTTATTAAACATTTCCGTGAATGCAATATGACAAGGACCCTAAAAATAACAGGAGAGATACGTCTGCTTCCACCTCCCATACCATGCGGAAAGGCTGGAGGAAATTAGTAGAGCTCTTCAGTGATACCTCTTAACCAATTAGTGGTGATTTTTCTGCCAGATCGCCAATCTGGAACCTTTCTCAATTTGCTTCCTTTTCCCCATAGCATCTGGAGTAGAAGACGGAGGCCACCACTGACCTCAATTCACTACTTTTTTTTTTCCTCAATGAGAAAATTCTCATTTTAACCGATCATAGATCCACTAAACTTTCCCTGTGTCTCACCCCACCACTGTACTTGTTCTGATCACTGTAGATTAAAAATAGCCTTTTCTCTCTTATGCCCCTGTAGGATAATGGTTTGAGGTCCATTCAAAAGATTTGGCAGACAGGACCGTATCAAGCTAGAAATGCACCCTGTGCGACTCATGAATCTGGTGCCCCCTCCACCCAGCCATGTGCAGTAGCTCACTATTTCTGAGCTTCCTGGAAGCCCCTTTCGTAATTGCACCACTCACACAGCCCTAGATACAGCCCTGTTGGCAGAGAAATATTTGGGATTTAAATTACATCATTCCCCTGCTATGAGGGTAAATTTTGGCCTGGCCGATTGTTGCCTGCATAAAATGTAAGCACAGGCTAAGAAGCAGGGCTGGAAATGTTTTTGGGGCATGATTAAACTATATGCTAGTAGTATGGCTTATGACTTATTTCAAATTTTCTATACCGCCCTTTGCAGGCACACAGAGTACTGATATTCAATAACTTTATCCAGACATATTCAGCAGTAGATCTATCTGAACAAGGATCTCTCTTACTAAAGTGCGTTAAGCAGCTAATGCAGGAATTAATGTGTACTAACACTTAGGGGCATGTTTACTAAAGCTCGTGCCAGTAATATGCATGTTGGCCACATTGCTAGCATAGGGGGCCCTTGCTATCTTCAGGGAATGTCCATCACCCTGCAGTTAGCATGGACCCAAGACACATCGAGGTGGTGTTAAGTGTATCTGCGCTATAAGGGTAGCAAGCACAGTTAGCATGAGCAAATAAAGCCTGCACTAGTCATGCCTTGCTGTCAACACCTCCGTCTGCCCAGTCCCTGCCCCATCACGCACAACCCAGGTAATGCGGGATTTTTAGTGTGGTACCAAACTGCACGCCAAATCCTAAATTACTAGGTAGCGCCCTTTAGTAAATGTTTCCCTTAATGCAGCAGCTCAACACTTAACACGTGCTATCCCCGCATTAACTGCAAACATGGAATGGAGCGAGGACCGTGCCTTACACTTAATATGTGGTGCTGTTCATACAGCAGATAATGAGGAACAGTTAACCCCCACCCCTCAGTAGGTGTATATATGTTATCTGCAATACTGTTAACATGCAGGAAGTATAGTTTCTCTGCCTGGGAAGGTGCTGGATATGCCCCCAACAGTTAATGCCGGGACTTTGCAGTTACTGCATGTTACTTTTGGCCATTAACACGTGGTAACTGCAAAATGTTAATGTATTTTAGTAAAAGGGGGTTGCATGCCCTTCTGAATATCTAGCTAACTTTATTTAAATAACTTACCTGCTTGCCAGCTCACTGAATATTGGGCACTTTACTTTTATTCCATGTGCTGAAAGACAAAAAGCTTCTGAGGTCATTGAGTGTCTGTGTCTTGTATATATATGGTGTGGCATTCCCCTAATAACATTTGTGTTTGGTCTTCTATCTGTACCAAATTTGCAGAACATATCACAGGGTCCCGGAGAATTTGGATGGGGTATATTTGTTCTTTGTTTAATCTATATCTATATGTGCATCTCTGAGAGTAGATTCCACTAATGCAGTCTCCCTATTGTTTCAATCTCATGTGCTGAGGGTGTGGCGGGTAAGAAGAGCACATTCCATTCTGAGAACTTGGGCACTTTGCAAGTTGTGAGGCCTTTTATGGTTGACATCTGAAGAAGGGGACCCACACGCCCTCATCCTGTACCAAAACCATCTTTTTGTGTTGATCCAAGAAGAATAACGGCAGCTTGCAGTGACCTCCGGGACCCAGGAGGCTACGAGACCAGCGTACAGTGGCATATCCTAGTTTCCAGCTTAGTACTGACCACCTGAAAAGGAACAAAAGTAGCCAGCCCTTGCTTATGTGCATGTTAGAGGAATACACTTGCAGCAGGCCCCTCCACTCAGTAAATTAGGACTTGAAGGCAACGTCATTATAAACAGATGCGTCCTCCTCCTCTTCCTCCCCCCCTTATGTGTCATTTTCAGTATTTAAAGTGAAGCTATTGATACAAGAAGCAAAAAAAACTATCTGTAAAAATTGAGCTACAAACCCTGTCTTAAGCGTCTTCTGTGTAATAAGTCAGCATGAAATTGATGGAAGAGCCTCTGGGCTTTCTTGGGCAGTGTTTAAGCTTGTTTTGAAATCTTGATTGCAGCTTGTTTGCTAATTGGAAATTCCTAAATCCACTTCAGGCCTTCATGAACGATTCAGGCATTTGGTTTTCCTCCAGTTAATATAGGATGTATTCTGTAGATCAAGAGGCAATATGAAGTCCCTGGAAATCTTAGATATTTGAGGGTGGGAGAAATAGTTATTGATTTTTATTGAATTAATCCTCATTCAAAACAATAGACCTCTGCTTTATAGCAGCATAATCCTTGGACTTTAATGGGGCAATGAGCAATAATTTGTGCTTTTACAGTAGTATGTTCAAACGTGCCTTCTGGTTGCTTTGCCCTTTTATTTTAAATTGTTTGTTTTTTTTTATCCTATGGTAATGTTCTGTGGCGCGAGGCCCTTGGGGTTCACCTCTGCTGCTGGTTCCTTGGCTTTCCTGATTACATTTGAAGCGGAGTAAATTACATAGTTTGGTACAGGAACAACAGAAGTCAGAGGCAGAGAATGATGGAGGATCAAACTCTGGGCGCAGAAGTAGAGTATATGCGAGAATGTACTTAAAACATACAAAAAACTGACCCACTTTGAAAATCAAATATTTTTACACCATAAAGCCCCAATTATTTATATTTATGATGGGAGAGAGCCTCGGAAAACTGGCAATGACTGATAGTGCGCTCAACAGTAGTGGTTCTGCTGCGTTAAAAATGCCGCCGGTTTTCTGAGATTCTCTCACACCATCATTAATTTTCTGATCAGCCCATAAATATAATCAGTTGGGGCTTTATGGTGTAAAAAATGTGATTTTCGCAGTGGGTCAGCTTTTGTATTTGCTTGCAGGAGATTATTTTAGAAGCCCTATTTGTACTTTGGACATCCGAAAATGGGCATAAAGATGTCCAAAGCACAGAAACTGTCTCCAAAGCCATTTTATTTATTTATTTTTATTTTATGTAAAAGGATTTATATACCGCTGTATCCTAAAATCAAAGCGGTTTTCATTTCAAACGAATCAAAAACAAAGTGCAGAGGTGTCGGCATACTGTGTTTGTATCGTAGTGCGAGTGCAGGTGTAATAAAGGTGTAGCTTGATTATAAGATGCAATATATACAGTGTGAGCTATCTACAATGTGTTATATACAAAGCTATCTACAATGTGTTAAATACAAAGAGGAGGTGGGGGAGGATATGGTAGGGGGAGGGGAGGCAGGAGGAGTGAGGCAATGGCAAGGCGGGGGAGAGCGGTGTCAGGCACAATTTACATTAAACTCAACTTATCCAAGGAACTTGCATATATCAACTTATTCTAAGAGCTTGTAAATATCAACAGTAACATTATAACATCAAAAACTTGAGTGTTCTCTTGTAACATTATCTTGCATGTATCAACTTATTCCAAGAACTTGTAAATATCAATAGTAATATAATAACATCAAAAACTTGAGTATTTTCTTGTGACATTATCTAACTATGTATATCTTAATGAGAGTAATGGGGTGTTTGTTGGTGTGGTTGTCGTGACTTAGTATGGCTTGTAGGGTGATTTGAGTGATTGGTGGTCTTCATTGAATTGTTCAATGAATAAGGTGGTTTTGAGTAGCTTCCGGAAATCTTTTGTATCTGTTGTTGTTTTCAGTTTGTCTGGGAGGACATTCCAGATAGGGGCGGCAAGAGAGAAAGCTTGCATGGATGTGGATTTATTGTTGTTTGTGAATAGAATGGGTGTTGGTATGTTGTTTTTGGTGCTGTTTCTTTCTGGTCTTTTGCTTGTTTTGGTTCCGATGAGTTCCTGTAGTATTTCTGCTGACATGTTGTTTTTAATTTTGAAGATGGTAAGTGCTGATTTATATTTTGCCTGTGATGAGATTGGTAGCCAGTGCAGATTGTATAGTATTGGAGTTATGTGGCTTTGTATTGAAGCACTAGTAATAATGCGGGCAGCAGTGTTCTGGACTATTTGTAGAGGATGGGTGGTTTGTTTGGGTAGACCTTGGTATAGTATTGTACAGTAGTCCAGCATAGGTGTAATGATGGCCTGGCATACTGTGCGGAAATGTTCTTTATTGAGGAGTGGTTTTAGTCTTCGGAGCATTGCGAGTTTGAAGAAGGCTGTTTTGGATATCTTGTTGATATGTGGTTGGAGGGTGAGTTGTTTGTCTAGAATCACTCCAAGGTATCGAACTTCGTCTTTTATTGTGATCGGTGTATTGGATATGTTGATAGAAGTAGGAGGAATGAATGTGGAGTCTCTCGTGATGATGATTGCTTCAGATTTTTTTATGTTGATGTTTAAGTTATTGTTAGTTTGCCAGGTCGTCATTTCTTGAATGCAAGTTGATATGGTAGTATAGTCTGGGGAGTCCGGTTGAATAGGGGTGTATGCCCTGATGTCAGCATATATGGCATATTGTATCTTGTATTTGTTAAATATTTTGCATATAGGCTGAATATAGATGTTGAAGAGAAGAGCTGATAGTGATGATCCTTGGGGAACTCCTTGGGTCATCCTGAAGGGTTCTAAGGTGAGGTTGCCAGATTTTACTTTCTGCTGTTTGTCTTTGAGGTATGATTGAAACCATTTAATGGTGGTATCTTGTAGTCCAATCTCCATTAGGCGCTTCAATAGGATGTGATGAGAAACTGTGCCGAAGGCTGCTGATATATCAATAAATATTAATAGGAAGCCCTGTTTTATTTTGTCTATTCCTTTGATTATGTTATCGAATAGTTGTATGAGGAGTGTCTCAACACCATGATCTTGGAGCTGTCTCTGTACAATTTTTTCAGTTATTTTAGCCAGGAATGGGAGGCTGGATATTGGGCGGTAGGTTGAAGGGTCTGTACTGTTGGATGAGGTGGTTTTAGGGATGGGTCGGATAATAGATTGCTTGAGTGCTTTTGGCATGTAGCCCTGAGAGAGAGAGGTACTTAATACCTTTTGGATGAATGTGTTGAATTCTTCTTTGGTGGATTTGATCCAAGTCACTGGGCAGGGGTCCGATGGAGAAGTGGTGGTGTTTAGAGCAGTGATGGTTTGTTCTATTTGTTTAGTTGATGGGATATTGAAGTTCTTCCATTGATTGGTAGTTGTGGAGGCATCTGTAGTTGTTGTGTCCATAAGATAGATGTTCTTATGAGGTGTGGTGGTACTGTTCTTGGCTATTAGATAATCAGCAATGGTTTGTAGGTGCATCTTGCTTTCGTCTTTCATGGTTGGGTCATTTGTTAGGGTATGAATGATATTGAAGAGTTCTTTGGGTTTATTGCAGGCTTTTAGTACAAGGTTTGTGTGGTATTGTTGTTTGTTTATTTATTAGGTTATTGTAATTTTTTTGCATCTCTTGGTATTGTTTGAATGTAGCTTCTAATTTGTTACGTCTCCAGCGACGTTCCAGTTGCCATAATTTTCGTTTGGATTCTCTTATTGTGTTAGAGTACCATGGTATAGATCTTGGCCTGTTTTTGTTATGGTTTGAATTCATTCGAGGTGTGATTTGAGATGCGTCAAGGATGGTGGTATTCCATGCAGTGATGGCGTCGTCCAAGTCAGTGAAATCTTGGGGTAGATGTTGTACGGTATCTATGAGGAAATACTCTTGTTAAAAGCTTTGAAGTGTCTGGTTGGCTTTTGGTTATTGTGGTGGAGTACAAATGATATGGCATGGTGATCTGACCATGGTATTGGTGTAGTTTTAGGTGATGTTATGAAATTTTGTTCTAGGGTGGGTGTTGGTACGAATATGCGATCTGGTGTAGAGCCAGAGCGATGGGATGGGCCCGATAAGACTTGTTTGAGTTGAATGGATTCCATTGCTTTGTGAAAAGCGATTTCAGTTGTTGTTGTGGCAGATGTGAGGTTTAGGTCTCCTAGTACAATGAGCATCTTGTGTGGTGAGTTAGCTGCATATATCATGTCCAGGATGTTGGATGTGTCCTCTGTTGGGGCGTTGGGGGGTCGGTATATCAGGCAGATGGATAGATGTTTGTTTTGAGTGTTGATGAATTCGCAGTGCTCGAAGCTTTTGGAGGTAGATGTCTTGAGTCTCAAGTCTGTTCGGGCAATGATTAGTACTCCGCCTCCTCATTTGTGGGTTCTGGGACAGTTGTATGCTGTGAAAGCTGGTGGTGTTATTTGGTTCAGTATTACCTGGTCTGTATTCTTGAGCCATGATTCAGTAATGCATAGGATGTCAATATTGTTTTCATGGATGTAATCGATAATAGTGTTTGTTTTGTTGCATATAGCTTGTGCATTTATCAGGCCTATGGTTATGTGGGTGGTATGTGGAAAGTGTGAGTGAGGTATGGATGTTTGTGACCATGGCTCTCTTTGAGTGTGTCTAGTAAGTTTCTTGCTGTTAGGTTTGTGGTAATCAGATGTGTATGTAGGTTGGTGTATGGTAGGGAGGTATGATATGTATATGGAGGGAGCTTGTAAGACTGTGAAGTAGGTAGTGTAGTAATACGCATTTGTTTGGTAAGAGAATAGGGTAAGAATTAGTATAATAGCATACATTTGTTGGATGAACGTTCTTTTGTACATTTGTTGTCTGTACAGGAGTTTGTTGCTTTTTTCTGTAGGAAAGTAGTGAAAGGATTGTTGTTCCATGTTGGTTGGTGTGCTGTTTGTGGGGTGAGTTACTCACCGCTGTTTGGTGTTCTTGGTTGTTAGTCTGGGGAGTTGGCATCTGGTTGTAGGATTTGTCGGCTCTTCGGTGTGGAGTCCTCTTTAATTGTTGTGTTGTGTTGTGATCTTCTTGTGGTGCACATTTGTTCCTTTTTCAAGGCTCCCGCCTAAGGGCCATGCCAAAGGGCCCTCTGGCGCGGGCCCGCCAGGCGCAGGCGCACCCGATGGCACTCTTCCTTTAAGTGGCCGCTGTTTCTGCTGGTTGGGGCCGGCCGTTGGATGCAGGACGATGCTGCAGGCCCCCACTCGACCCTGATCGCTCGGGGGAGCTCGTTGGTGGCGTCTCGCAGTGTGACCCTGCGCCCGATGGCACTCTTCCTTTAAGTGGCTGCTGTTCCTGCTGGTTGGGGCTGGCTGCTAGAGGTGGGACGATGCTGCAGGCCCCAGCTCGACACCGATAGCTCGGGGGAGCTCGTTAGTGGCGTCGGGCAGTGTGCCGCTGCGCCCGATGGCGCTCTTCCTTTAAGTGGCTGCTGTTTCTGCTGTTTGGGGCCGGCCGCTGCAGGCCCCCGCTCGGCCCCCATTGCTCAGGGGAGCTCGTTGGTGGCGTTGGGCAGTGTGCCGCTGTGCCCGATGGTGCTCTTCCTTTAAGTAGCTGCTGTTCCTGCTGGTTGGGGCCAGCCGCTGGAGGCGGGACAATGCTGCAGGTCCCCACTCGACCCGATCGCTCATGGGGAGCTCGTTGGTGGCAACGGGCAGTGTGCCGTTGCGCCCAATGGCGCTCTTCCTGCTGTTTGGGGCCAGCCGCCAGAGGCGGGACAATGCTGCAGACCCCCGCTCGACCCTGATCGCTTGGGGGAGCTTGTTGGTGGCATCGGGCAGTGTGCCGCTGCACCTGATGGCGCTCTTCCTTTAAGTGGCCGCTGTTCCTGCTGGTTGGGGCTGGCCGCTGGAGGTGGGACAATGCTGCAGGCCCCTGCTCTACCCCAATCGCTTGGGGGAGCTCGTTGGTGGCATCAGGCAGTGTGCCGCTATGCCCGATGGCGCTCTTCCTTTAAGTGGCTGCTGTTCCTGCTGGTTGGGGCCGGCTGCTGGAGGCGGGACAATGCTGCATGCCCCCGCTCGACCCCAATCGCTCGGGGGAGCTCGTTGGTGGCGTCGGGCAGACGCTGGCTGTGGGTACGTCCCCAGCATGAGGACGGGGATGTGGAGGAGGCATGGCCGTCCCATTCCCAAAAGTCTGAAGGCATGGTTAGGGCATTCCCAGGGGCCAGGACGTCCTTGCCTGAATCCAGAAATGTCATGGAGGTCCGGCTTCACGTCTAACTTTAGACCTGCTCCAAGACACACACAGCAGTGAACAAGCATCTGGAAAGTGAGAGAGAGTGTAGAGAAGAAAGCACTCTATTTATTTAGCTAGCTATGCTTATACACCACTTAGTCTACTAGTCAAAGCGGTTTACAGTACTCAGCACAATTTCAGCTATAGCAGCAGTAGTATTTGAACCCTGGCTAGCCTATTTCTAACCCACTACCCTAACCTTTAGGCTGTTCCTAGATGTCTGGGATCTGAAATACAGTTCTGGGGATGTCTGAGTAGATGGCCCCACAGGTATCCCTATTGGACATGCCCAGGTTTGTGAAATCACGTCTGCATCTGGATGTGTCTGAATTTTCTTTCAGACATTCTGGCTTAGACATCCCAGATTGCATTTGGACAGATCATCTTAAATTCCCCTTATAGTGCTTACTGATCGTAAACTAGTTTTCTATTGTCTTTTAAGTCACAGACCACCCTAGAAGGTAAAGATTCAGGATTGCTAGATCACTGTCTCAGGAGGAAAAACGTTCTCTCATTTACATATAAAATATATCTTGCCCCGCCACATACACCCGCACTCTTTCTTCTTTACAAAATATCCCCTATTCCACTTTATTTCTTTTTTTTATTTTATATTTATGAATTTTACAATAACATTCAAGAATACATTATTGAACAGAAATTGAGCAAGGCAATGGAAATAATAATTCAAAGAAAAAATGGAAAATCCTTTAACTAGTCAATCAATCAATTAGCCCAGCCCACAAACAGAGTGTGAACCCAGGAAAGGAAACTAAAACTATAATGCATCAGACAGAAAAGAAATCATAAACAAGCTCAACAACTAGCACTTAACTATGCTCATGTAAAGGCAGAAGGTAAAGTTCCCGAAACCTCAGAATGACCAGCAGCAGTGACGGCCACCAGTTGGGAAGGCTCATGAAAAATATACGACACGGACTGATAGTTTATCAGACATTTACACGGATATTTAAGGAAAAAGAGCCCCCTCCCCCAGCTGCTGGACCCCAGAACGGAGTAGGAGAAACTCCCATCTTCTCTGCTGAGTGTCCCTTGAGAGGTCAGGAAACATGCGAACAGTTAGACCGCTTCCTGAAAAACATTTTCATCAACCACTCCTTATCAGATAACAGTGCCAAAGAAATCAATAAAGTAGAAGGGACTACAGATTCTTCCTGCGATGATTCTAACAAAGTGCATCAACATATGGTAACCCAGCCACAATCCCAGCACCTTCTTTTTTACCAGTAGGTAGATAATACCCACGGTCTCTATTACATCTGAGTATCCCTCCAATAGAGGCAGCCATTTGGAAAGAAAGTATCTTAGTCGTATTCTCCTGAATAGCAGTGGAATTATTCAACACGAGTAGACAAGTTAGATATCTGCAGCACAAGGTCCTCCCTGAGTTGCATGATTGCAGACCGTACCGCAAACACAACCTCCACTCTGCTCCGCACCGGGTCAGGAAACAAGAGCCTGGGGAGAAAGATTTCACACCCGAAGCAGCCGCTGAGGTCTCTGCCCCCAACAACTGCAAAGCCAGGCTATCCTCCCCAGAAAGGGCTGGTTGCCGCGGTAAGGGAAGAAAAAAAGAATCCAAGGGTCTGGAGACCTGCAAGGTAACGGCATTGAAGCCAAAGGGGCCAGAGAGGGCTGCTTAGCTTTCCGCTTTCTCCCCATCCAACAGCCCGCACCGCTTAAACACGCCTGTCTGTCACCATCTTGGGTCCCATTCCACTTAATTTCTATCAAATCTTTCCTAGATTTGTCTAAGGTGTTGGTGTCGTCAACATTGCATCACATTTAAAATGTAGACAGGTATATAAACCAGGAACACAGCGCACCAAACTATATTTAAAACCCATTACATAAAATCAGCAATTAAAATTCCCTGCCATTCTATTCTTGCCAGGATGTTAAATGCAAGATTATTGGCTGGGAAAATATAATGGCTGGAAATCTGTTAGAGTCCTCAGAAGACTAACATTTCTCATAACTAAAGATTGTCAAATTCTTGAGTGAAGTGCCATGGCTTCATAATCTTCCTAAAAGTCAGTAGTTCACCTGGCCTCTTTAGGAAGAAGATTCCAAAGGTGTGGGCCATCACAGTAAAAGGTCTTAATCAAAACATAGAACATGAAAGATCCTACAGACCCCTATACAGTCTGCCAATATATAGTAAGTTGGTTTGGGCTAGATGTGTGAAGATATATCATGCTCTCCCTATCTATAAACTGAGTAATGGAACAGTCTGAGGGAAGCAGCACTGATGATATTGTGGGAACATGCCATGAACCAAAGTGGGTGGGGGAGGGAGGAATCGGAAAGAGGAGAGCAGAATGAAAGAGGTATTGGAATGGAAGTGATGAGCACTAATCTGCTTGTGGAGTTTATTATGGAAAAAAGTTACTCAAAATATGTTTTCTGGAGTTGTTTGAGAATTTTCCTCAAGCTGCAACTTTTTCTGCAGGCTAAGGATAGTGGATTTTGTTTCTTGGAGAAGAATGGGTTGGCTTGCGTTATTTTGGAAGGGGAGGGGGAGTCGGGGATTGGCTTTCATGTGTTTGACCAAAGTGCACTTTTCTGGCTGGACAATGGGTCTTTTGTTCTGGGCCTTGGTGCTCCATTCACATGGGAATGCCTTCAATCTTTGGTTGCAATGATTGCTGAATGGCTGGCACCAAACAGAAGCAGCAGCTCCCAGGAGGAAGTAACTTCTCTTTATGTTAGAAGCCTTTTAGCGAAACGCCAAAGGAATAATGCAAGTTGAAATAAACCTGCATGTCCAACTTAAGCCGTCTCCTATGCTGTAGAGATACCAGTTATTTCACTAATGAATGGGGAAGATTATATCCACACAGCTAATCAAGAGAAGTGTGCTGAGGGATGAGCAGTTTCCATAACTCAGGGGAGGTAACCACCTGCTTCAAAACAATGTTTCAAGGTTCTTTTTTTAAATTCTTTATTCTTTGTCTTGATTTTACAGTACTTAGTAAAAACATCCTAGGGCAGTGGTTCCCAAATCTGTCCTGGGGGCTTCCCAGCTAGTCTGGTTTTCAGGATATCCACAGTGAATAAGCAGGAGGCAGATTTGCATGCAGTGTATGCAAATCTTTCTCATGAATATTCATAACGGATATCCTGAAAACCCAACTGGCTGGGGAGCCCCAGGACAGGTTTAGGAACCACTGCCCTAGGGGTAGGACACTCCTTTCGGTAAGAGATTGTTAACCAGGAAAGGGATGCCACTAAAATGTGCTTGAAGACACCATTCTTTTTATCGTGGAGCAAATAAATCACCAGGCAGGAAGGAGGCCTAATTCCACTTGCTATGAATTTACTCTGTCATATCTGAGCAGATAAGGAGCCCAGCTTTTCCATACTACTAGAAGAGCTTTATGAGGGGGCACTCCAATCAATTAACCCAGATTAAAATTAACTAATTCCAGTGTTTCTGATTCAAGCAACACAGCCTGTATCAAAATGAATGTAGAGAGCAGTGATGGGAAGGACCAAGCTGCAATTAGTGGTGGGAGAGAGAAGTCACTGGGTGTGGAAAACCCATTGGGGTTGCTGAATAAGGGAAATGTACTGGTAGACTGGAATGGCGGAGTACCCTAGTGGTTAAAGCAACAGCCTAATACCCAAGAGATCAGGGTTTGATTCCCATTGGCACTCCTTGTGACCTTGGGCAAGTCACTTTATCCTCCATTGCCTTGGAAGAAAAGGCCTGGCAATCTATGTCGGTCCTACCTTGCCAAGAAAATCCAGAGACTACTGGGCCGCCAGGAGTCAGCACTGAATTGACGGCACTTAAAAAACAACAAAAAAACAAACAAACCCTAGTAGACTAGTAGTAGATGAAAAGCCAGGAATTGTCTCTTCTACTGTCCACCCTGGAGGAAACAAGGAAGAGAAGGAAAAAGGACTAGAGGAAGGGGGTGCGGGGAGAATCCGACTGGAGGCAGGGAAGGATATAAAAATGCTTGCCTGCCTTTGGAGCTAGAATGCCTAATTGCAGCACTGGGAAGGATCATCTATTTTTGCTTCCTGGATACTATCTTGAAACCCTGGCCCATTCCTCTCCCTCCCTCCCCCCCCCCCCACCCCATCCTGCCCCCAAGATGACCACAGCTCCCTAAAAACTACACAAAAGAGAACTTTTAGCACTTGGTGTAGTGTGAGGGGGTGGAGGCCAGGGTTTTACGATAGCATCCAAGAAAGAGAAAGAGAATGTATAGTAACATAATTGGCAGATGAGCACCAGTTGGCTGCCTGGTCACTCTATCTAAACTGGTATAGCTAAGGATATCTCCCATCTGGCAGTCCTACTAGCTTGACTACGTCCAGGATATCATCTTCCCCTTCTGATTCTCTCCCATTCTAGGTAGATGAGCATATAAATTTCCATGTTAAAACCCACACTTGGAAACCTCCCACTATGAACCCCTCAATTCTGTTCTTAGCATTGTTTTCTATATCTGCCTAAGCATGCTTAAATTGGGCACAATGCTGGTTACTACAGCCTCTGCTGGTAGGTTATTTCAGGCATCTACTATCCTGTTAGTAAAAAGAGATATATATTACCCTGTACTTCCCCTGAGTCTTTCTTCCTCCAACTTCATAGCATGAATGCAGCCCATCCCTATATATAAATTACACTTTATATGTTTGTTCTACTGAAGGATTTATTGCTTGGGAGCTGAAATTTATGGGTTTATTAAGCTTATTTGTGTATGTATTAATTGGGTGCCAAATCTCTGTCTCCTTTCTTAGGTGGCCTTTCTAGGCTTCATACCCAATTCAGAGCAACACAAGTCAGGGAACCTTTTCTCTTTTATTTGTATGGCTTGATGCCTATGTTTCATCCTGTCTGATTTGGAAACTCTAGGTGAAAGTTGGAATGGATTAATTGCTTCACCAGCAGCCTCTACAGTGATGCCATATGTCTGATTGTTTTTAATTCCTTCCCCAAAGCAGTAGATGATGTGGGTGCTGGTCTCTCATAGGCAGATAACTCTTGGCTTGAAGCAGCTATGTGGGGTGGACCCTTTATTGCTATCCCAAGTTTGGAGGGGGAGGATATAAATTCTGCAGCGGGTCCCAGGCTATGTCCCCATGAAGGTGCACAGAAATCATCTGCCTGTGCTGCAATATTGTACTTTTATTCTCACTGCTGCCTCTCCTAACTAAAAGTGCAATATTACAGCACCTCCCCCTAGCAGCAGCATTGGCAAGAGGACTCCCAAGCAGCTTTGCAGGAATGTTGGTGCTAGGAAGGACTCACAGGTGGGTCAGCAGACAGCACCCCATTGTGTCTGCTCGGCAGGAGGTTTCTAAGGCTACAGTTAGTAAATTACTCCACATCTACAGTCTCTACTCTACTAAAACAGTAAATAAGTCATCTTTATTGGGAGTTTGGCATTTTAAGTTTGGGAACCAAGAATTTTCCCACCATTATATTGTCTAGCAACAGTCTCTACCAATGATGATGCCACTAACTGACTGCACAGTGCTGCAAGAGTTCTGAGGGCAAGCATTCATTGCGAGCAAGGTGAAGGATTTCAGTGGAGTAGTTGGCTGGTTTCGTAGTCTACTTCATACCGTTCACCCTGGTGCCATCAGAATCCCTCGATGGAATTGAAGCTTTGTGGCATTTGATTGTTTTACCTTTTAATACTTTTTTGTGAATTTACTAGGAAGAAAGATTTTGGAACGCTTGCTAATTCCAGCATTCTGCAGGCAAACATGTGATTATAGCAGAAATTCAGGCAGCGCATGCTGTCTTATACAATTACATGATTTATTAGCACTGTCTCAGTTCATGCAGTGCTTTGTGAAGCAAGTTGCATGTTCTTAAGGGGCGTGCAGGCAGAAAAATTTGTTTTGTTTACTATTTCGTTTGCAGGTTTTGGGTTTTTTTCCATTTTGTTTTGTTTTTATACATTTAATTTCAAGGTAATTTTGTAAATTAAAGAGGTAGCTGTGTCTGCTTTTCAAACGAAAAACATAGCTCAAAGGTTATACTGGAGTTTTCGGGCAAATAAAAAAATGCATTCAGCTTTTTTTTCTTCATAGTCAGAGGATAGTCTCAAACCAATAATCTTTGGGCAACTTGCAGAAAAGCTACCAGGTCTCCATAGGGGTTACGTCTAGCCACACTGCTGTATTTCTGGTGATCTTCCTTGGTGTTTCTTAATTGGCCCAAAGTTTGTCTGCTCTGGACCTGTATAGAAAATGCTAGCTGGGTTTTTTGCCTTGTGAATCTATTGGCTCCTGCTATAGAGATTTACTCCAAAGATTTGTCTTTTGCCATGTATCTGTGCCAGAATTCTATAAAACGATGTCTAAGTATATTATCAGAGATGTTTACCAAGCCTAATCCAGATCATCACTAATTGGATAATCAGGATCTGAATTAGACTTCGCAAATATCTCTGATAGCATATTTAGATATGGTTTCACAGAATTTCCGGCACAAGAGCATGGCAAAAGAAAAATCTTTGGAGTAAACCTCTACAACAGAAGTCAATAGATTCACAAGGCAAAAGTCCGGTTACTATTTTCCATATAGCTCCCAGGGCCAACAAACTTTGGGTCAATCAGGAAAAAGGAACGAAGGTCATCAGCAGAGTTAAGAGCAGGCTGGCTAGAACCAGCCTCCATTGAAACATGATGGCTCTTCTGCAAGATGCCTGTCTTCCCAGCCCAAGATTACCAGTTCAAGGCTAGCCTGTGACGAAACTGATAGGGAAAACTAATTTTGGATTTTTCACTATTGTCTTCGGATTAAAAATGATATGAAATGAAAGAGTTAATAATGTTGATATTTCTCATGTTGTTTCAAGTGAATATACATCCTTAATGTTCTTTGGCATGGGAGATACTGGTATCAGCATCACCCATTTCCATCTCCTCTTTTGGGCTTCCAGCTGAATTGGAATTACCTTCTGTTGAGTAACCAAAGTGGTAGGACCTTTCAATCAAAACTAGCCAGAATTCCTTCCCTTTCTATTTTTGACACCTCCCATCCCCTTTATTTTAGTCCAGCTATCACCATGACACTCCTTGGACAAGGCCTACATACTGTAGCTCTCCTTATTCTCTGTGGAGAAGCAGGAATGAAGTCGTCATGTATCGGTGACATCATCCAACGGAGCCCACATGGAAATGCTCCCTAGCTACTAGTTGAAGCTTTTGGGAGCTTCCTCTGTGCATGCGTGCCATCTTCCCACCTGCTGCCATAGCACCATCTTAGACTAGTTTTTGTTTTTCCGTGGAGCCCAATGGATGCGTTTCACAGACTATCCATCATATCGGTAAAGTTTTTTCCCCTCACTGTGGACTTTGCCACCTTCAGTGGCATTTTTGTTTTTCTTTTCGTGCATGCTCGTTGCGTTTTTCTATTTTCCCTATAGTTTAGTTTTGTTCATTTTAAGTTTCCTTTAGTTTCCGTGGCACCTCTGCTCCCTTATGCGCCGATGCTCCAGCCATGGGTCCTGCTCATTTTCAAGATCGAGCCATATGAGTTTACTGTGGCTGTTGTTCCAGCTGATATGTCCCAAAAACTGGTCAGCGGGTTTAAGAAGTGTTCCCAGTGCTCAAGGACCATATCCACCATGGATACTCACAATTGGTGTCTTCAGTACCTGGGACCTTATCATTAGCCCTCTTCTTGTAATTTATTTTTATAGATGACAAAATGAGGATTCAAGGGTCGAGAAAAACAGCGCAAATCACTTTTTGGCACTCACTAGTTCAATCCATCAACATCAACAGTACTGGTTTCAAAGGCCTCATCGGACGCTGGGGGTGCATAGACATCAAGGCATTCTCAAGCCAAGCACCCATAGCGCCCCGTAGCACCGGCCATTGATCGATCTCCACCCGAGGATGAGGAAGGATTCAGCTTTGTCTTTATCAGTGCTGGAGGGTGATCATGCTGAGCACTGAATGAAGGCTCCAGTGCAGCAGCATCAAAGCCCCTCGAGGCATGGCATTGAGAGCAATGAGGGCCCATGAGAGTGGTCTTCTAAGCTTCCCTGAAGAGAGGAGAGCTCATCCTCCAGGACATTGGAGGGGCAGCGCTGGCCTACTGATAGCCGAGACCAAGCTGCCGATAACCCCTTACAGATTTTGGGTACATCGGTCAATGTTACTAAGGCCCTGCAGAATTCCTGGTTGGCAGTCATGGAGAAGCGCCTTCTGCAGGCTCTCGAGGAGTGGATCACGGTTCTGTTGGCCAAGTACAACCAATCTTTGAGATGCACGGTTTGCCTGCGGGAGAAGCACCATTATTGGGGCATCGAAGGGCCCCAATATCGGTGCCTGCCCGGTCGATATCACTCTCTAGCATTTCAGGATCTGATGCACCCTCGAAATCTAGATACGCATCGGTGCATCATCACTCCCGATCCCCAAGGGCCCAGAGAGAGATCCAGGCAGAGACTCATAAGTACTTCGACTTCCTCTCTGACTCAGAAGACTGGGTCATCAATGTCAAGTTGGAGGACAGGTCTCCAGAGCTTCCATCGGCGCGTTCTCCTCATGAGTGATGCAAGTCTTCTCCTGAGCATATGACTTTCCAAGATTTTATCAGGGATATGGCCAAAGTCATACCATTTTCTTTAGAGATTGAGGATGAGCCCAGGGCAGAAGAATTGGAGATCCTTCAGTACTCTTCGGTCCCTAAGGAAGTGCTGACAGTGCCCGTGCATCGCATCCTTCAGAGTGCAGATGAGAATGTAGGAGAACCCGCTCACTGTGCCTCCAGTCAGTAGAAGGCCTGACTCCATGTACAGAGTTCAGAAGACTCCTATGTTCAAGAAGCTCCAGCTTCCTCACCATTTCATGGTTGTTGAATCTGCCCTTAAAAGATCCAAAAGTTCCAAGACTCACTCCTTGGCCATCCCCATGAAAGGAAGCTTGGACACTGGAATAATTTGGGAGAAGATATTTTCAGAATTCCATGCTTACCGCCCACATGGCCTCTTACCAGCTCTACCTGAGCATGTTTTGAAGAACATCATGTGTGACCTTGTGGCTCTATCCCAGTATCTCCCTCCAGATAAATTGGAGCAGTATCATTCCCTAGTGGCTCACGGCAGGGACTGCTCGAAGTTCATGATTCAAGTGACCTATGATATCTTCGAAATGGCATTGAGAGCTTCTGCCTTGGGTATTGGCACCCGAAGAGTCACCTGGCTCTGGTCTTCTGACCTGGAATAATAAGTGCAGGACAAGCTTACTGACATGCCGTGCTGAGGAGAGAATCTCTTCAGGGAACAAGTCAAAGAGAAAGCTAGCTTCATTGAAAAGCAGAATCTCTCAAGGTGCACATCTGGGCCGGCCGCCTACTGCAGGAGGTACCAAGTGGGAGCCCAGAAAAAGACCTATTACTTTTGTAGGGGTAGGTACTTTCCTGAGTCCCAAACCTCCCAACCCGAAGCAGGTTCCTCGATCACAACCACAGACTGAGAAGCCTCAGAAGCCCCAGCCAAAGCCTGGGGTGGGGTTTTGACTGGTTCCTTCAGAGCATAGCCATTCTACTGGTGACAACATTGTAAAGCTCGTCTGTCTGGGGAAGGCTCGCTCTTTTTGCCCAAAGGTGGCCCCTTGTAACCTCAGACACTTGGGTTCTGCAAATTATCCAAAGCAGTTACAAGTTACATTTATTCGACCTGCCTCCAAATTGTCCCCCAAGGGTGCAACACATCGACCCTCTGCATCAGGAAGTGCTTCAGAAAGAAATCACTACCCTCTTGAGGGATCTTGCTATTGAGCGCCTGCCACTGGAGCAAAGGGGGCGAGGATTTTATTTCAAGTATTTCCTGATCCCCCCCCCAAAAAACAGGGATTCTGTTTTATCCTAGACCTCAAAACTCTGAAGAGGTACATTGTCAAGGAAAAGTTCAGAATGATTTCCCTGAGCATCCTATTTTCTTATCTGCAAAAAGGAGATTGGCTATGCTCCCTGGATCAAAAGGATGTGTACACCCACATACAGATACATCCCACTCGCAGGAAGTATCTCAGATTTGTCCTGGGGGGACAACACTTCCAGTACCGTGTGTTGCTCTTTGTCCTAGCCTTAGCATCACACTTCTTCACAAAATGCCTAGTGATAGTAGCAGCTTCCTGCTGGACGGTGGGAGTGTTTGTCTTCCCCTACTTGGGCGATTGGCTGATAAAGACTACCAAGAGTTTGAGAATTAAAACAGTTGACCAGTTGGGTGCTGAAACAACTAGGGTTTGACATAAATTACTTGAAATCCCACCTTCAGCCCTCCCAACAATTGGAATTCATTGGAGTCCCACTGAACAGATTCAGGCAAGAGCCTTCCTCCCGCACGACAGACTTCACAGATTGACAGCCCTAGTGCAGGAGACTCAATTGAGTCAGCAGGTAAGAGCTTACAGGATGTTAACTGTACTAAATCACATGGCTTCTACGGTATACGTAACATCATTGGCAGGTTTCCATATGAGACAGGCTCAGTAGACTTTGAAGACTCGGTGGACCCAGGCCACAGGTTGTTTTGGGGATCATTTTTATGTCACCAGTCTTCTTGTTCAGTCATTGCAATAGTGGACAATCTACCACAATTTGCTCAAAGGTCTTCTCTTCCAAATTGCTCCACCACAAAACATTTTGACTACAAACACATCCAAACTGGGTTGGGGAACTCATCTCGATGGGTTTCACACTTACGACGATTGGTCCTTCCAGGAAATTCTCCACCAGATCAACTTCTTGGAGTTAAGAGCCATTGCAAATGCTCTAAAGGGTTTCAGAGATTGATTAGCCAATTGGATTGTTCTGATTCAAACCTACAATCAAGTAACAATGTTCTACATTAACAAGCAGGGAAGAACGGGCTTGTACCTCCTGTGTTTGGAAACAGTCAGGTTGTGGAAGTTTGTCATTGTACAAGGGATGGACTTGAGAGCCACATACCTACCAGGCAAACAAAACACTCTGGCAGACAGACAGAGTCAAATCCTACAGCTGCATGAATAGACACTGTACCAAGGAGGTTGCAGCTCACATTTTTCGAGAGTGGGGCATTCCCTTGATAGTTCTGTTTGCGACTCCTCAGAATGCCTAAGTGGATCAGTTCTATTCCAGAGTAGGATTACACATCAGACTAGTCTTGGATGCTTTCCTCCTACATTGGGGGAAGGGTCTTATGTATGTGTATCCTCCAATACCTCTCATTGTAAAGACCTTCCTGAAATTCAAAATAGATGGAGGCAAAATGATTCTCATTGCTCCCTACTGGCCCCAGCAGCCTTGGTTTCCTCTCTTGTTCAATTCTCCAGTCAAGAGTTTTGCTATAACATCAGCAAAATTTGTCCCTTCCTTTCTACTCTCTCTACTAAGACGTTTATACACTCACTAGTCAACTCTCACTTTGACTATTGTAACCTGCTCCTCGCTGTCTGAATCATCTCTTTCCTTCAATCTGTTCAAAACTCAACTGCATGGCTTATCTTCTGTCAGTATCGCTATGCTCGCGTAACCCCTCTTCTCAAGTCACTTCACCTATCAGTTTCCGCATCCAGTTTAGACTTCTCCTAATGACCTACAAATGCATTCATTCTATATCTCCTTACTACCTTTCCTCTCTTATCTCACTCTACACCACTCCTTTGGCAGATTCCTTTTATCTGTGCCCTTCTCTGCCACTGCCAACTCCATTCCATTTCACTGCTTCATATGCCTGGAACAAACTACCTGAGTCTGTGCGTCGCGCCCCTTCTCTAGCTCTATTCAGATCCAAGCTAAAAACCCACCTTTTTGAAGCCACTTTTGGATCCTGATGCTCCTCATTCTCTTGTCCACTATTTGTGTATCTTGCCATACTGTAGTCCCCGGTTTTACTATGGGGGTCATTCTGTCCCGCAAATAGCAGGGATGGACGTCCCGTTTGGACATCCATTCTTGCTATTCGCCCTCCTGCTGGCCCCAGCAAGTCTCCCCGTAAGAACAGCACATTTGTATGGGGAGGCCTAGATGGGGGCGTTCTGGAGGCGGAACGAGGGTGGATCATGGGCTGGCCATGACCCTGAATGTACAGAGCCAATTCAGAGGTCGGCCCTGTACGTCTGGGGCCTCGGATCTAGACAGGGGAATCTATTCCACCTCAGAGGTGGAATACATCCCCCTGGACGCGGCATTTTGGTGGTGGCCGAAGGAGACAGGTAAGGCAGGGGTGCAGGAAGTTCCCCACAGTCGGACACTGGCCATGAAAGGCTGGATTGAGGGTCCAGCTGTGGGGAAAGGAAGATTTTGGCGATGGCCGGCAGTGCCATGGCAACGGTGCGCCATGGCTCTGCAGCTCCATTCAGGAGCCTGACTGAGGTAGCCGGGTTGTGTCTGGGCATGCAGGCCAATCAGAATTGGGGCCCAGCCTGCACGTCCAGGCCATAGACCCGATTCTGATCCTGCGGGCACTCCAACATCAAGTCCTTGGCTCTCACGGCTTGGATGTTGAGAGGCTATTGTTATCTGAGCTTTACCTATCGGCCAACATGGCCAATGTTCTTTTGGCCTCCAAGAGGGCCTCAATGAGAGAATTTTATTCAGGCAAGTGGAAGTGGTTTGCTATCTGGTGTGAGGACCATGCCCTAAATCCTTTCACCTGTCCCACACAAAAACTGCATGAGTATCTTCTACACCTCTCCAAGTCTGGACTTAAGTCCAACTCCCTCAGGATTCATTTCAGTGCAACTGGAGCTTATCGAGGGAATAGAAGGGAAGTGCATCTCTTTATGCGGGCTTTGCTTTCCTTGAAGCCTACATACAAACTTCCTGCAGTGTCTTGAAACCTTAATGTGGTTCTTGTGCAGCTGATAAAAACTTTTGAGCCATTCAATTTTTGGCATCTGAAGTTTTTGACCTGGAAGGCTTTTTTTTTTTGAGCGGTCTCTTCCGCACTCAGAGTGAATGAGCTAATGGCTCTCGTAGTTCATCCACCTTACATCAAATTCCACTATAATAGAGTGGACTTCCGTATTCATCCTAAATTCCTTCCAAAGATGGCATCCGATTTCCATCTTAATCAGTCAATTGTCCTACCAACATTTTTCCTAAAACATCATGCCCACAAAGGGGAAACTGCGTTACACATGTTGGACTTCAAGTGAGCCTTGGCCCTCTATTTGGAGCTTACAAAAGCCCATAGAAAGTCTATCCAGCTTTTTGTTTCTTTTGATGCCAATAAGCTAGGGGCTACCATCTCCAAAGGCTTTCAGTTTGGCTAGCAGACTGCATCTCTTTCGCTTATGCCCAGGCAGGCCTGAACCTTGATGTCACAGCTCACAATGTCAGAGCCATGGCTGCATCATTGGCCAACTTGCGCTCAGTCTCCATGGAGATTTGCAAAGCTGCAACGTGGTCTTCAGTTGACACATTCACTTCTCACTACTGTCTAGAAGAGGATTCCCGACACGACAGCAGCTTTGGCTAATCAGTACTACAGAATCTGTTTGGGGATTAGAATCCAACTCCATCCTCCCTAGGCCCATTCTTTTCTGTTCAGGCTACCTAAAAGAAAAAAAAAGAATACAGAGTGTATATGTATATATAATAAAAGGTCTTTTGCCATCAAAAAGACATACTTACAGTAGTTGCCCCTGCTGGGCGAAATTTACAAGCTCCTTTTTCTTTAAGATAACCTGTGGCTAGGGAGTCCCATACGTGAGGACCTCATTCCTGCATATCCATGGAGAAAAGGTAGTTACTCACTTGTAGCAGGTGTTTTCCGTGGACAGCATGAATAAATCCTCACAACCCTCCCAGCACCCTTGGGAGATGTATTCTATTAGACTAGTTTGATACTATAGCTATAGTATCTAAGATGTCATCATGGTGGCAGGTGTGAAGATGGCTCACGTGTACAGAGGAAGCTCCCAAAAGCTTCAACTAGTAGCTGGGGAGCATTCTCACACGGACTCCCTCAGATGATGTCATCCATACGTGAGGACTTATTCCTGCTGTCCACAGAGAACATCTGCTACAGGTGGGTGACTACTTTTTATCCATGCACCATGAGTCACACCACTGAGACTCTGACACTCTTCCCTTTCCAGGATGTACAGCATCCTGAAATCTAGCCAACCCAGGGTGCAAATGCCATGCTCAGGAGTGAGATACAGGACCTCCTGTATGATGGTGCACAGCCCATTGCCCAGCTCAAAGAGTTACAAGATCCTTATCAAAAGAGCTTATACAGCTTTAGTTTAATCAGAGCAAAGTTAGTTATGCCCAAGGTCATGCATGAATGATGGAAAGGGGTATTTAAACCAGACTTCACAGGTTTGTTTTCTACATTCTGTGCCACACAACCTTGTCTGTAATATGGTACAAATATAATCATACAGTCTGATTAGATCTTCATTGCTCAGAATACTTTAAATATATCCTTTGTTTTTGTATAGTAAAAAAACAAAACATATTTTGCATCAAAACAGTAATTTCAGCACCAACTTCATGGTTCAGTGGCCCACCCTTCCTTTCCTTGTGTCTGAGATGGGTAGGGATGCTGCGAAGGCTGCGTTCATAGCCCCAGGGATGCGGTGGGCAAGTCATTCTTATTGCTCAAGGGAGACATCTGGTGGCTAGATTCATGGAGGAATAGTGGCAGAATAAGAACACACAGCTTTTTCTTTCTTCTGACACTCTTCATCCCTCTTCTTGTGTGTAGTGGATTTTTACTCCAGTGTTTAGTTTCACCAGATTCAGAGCCCATAATTGCAGAGTCCCAGAGGGAGCCGGATGTATGGCCCCTGGCTGAGGACTGTGCAATAACTAGACTGGGTATACTGGTGACTGTATAAAATAAAGGGAACAATTCCCAGGCAGTGGCAATTGAAGGTGCCTGCACTAGGATCCCAGTCTTGGTTCCAGTTGAGTTGGAAACCCAAAGGAGCAAGAAGAAAGCTGCAGGGAAGTGGAAAAATAACCAACAAAACAGTCATTTCAGCTCTTGGCAGCACGGTGACAGTACATGATCCTTGAACTATCCCAGTATTTAAGGCCATTGATAAAATGTCACGGGGGTATCAGTGTGGAGAAGTTTGAAGATTTGCCCACCATGAACAGGAAATGTTTTGGACAGGAGTGAACCTCATGTTTTTAGGTGCCCAACTTCACGATGAGCTTTACCCTTGGCAGTGTTGGCTGTGAGCAGATTTTCACCATAGGGCTAGCCTGTTTTGCCAGTGCTGGTGAAAGTTCTGGTTTGCCTTGTGTGTATGTCTGCAATATGTATCTTATCAACTCTCATACAGCAATAACTAGAATAATATCTGTATAATCACCTAGGTTTTTATTCTTTTCTTTTTTCCCTCAACAGCACTCTTGCCCTATTTAAATGCAAGTATGTCTTTTTTAATAGATGTTTCAGTAGCTTAGAGTGACTCTAGTCTAGCCCTCTGTGTGTGTTCTTTCCCTGGGCGTTCATAGCTAGGATGGTAGCATTTAGTTGTAGTGGCCTCCTAGTCTGCTGTTTGTCCAGTTCTTTTAGATAACTAAACTCTTTCCTTTCCAGTTCTTCCTGGAGCCCGAGCTTTACCATTATTTAATCCACTGTGGAGTAGCTTATGTTTAAAATCCTTTTGTGATATAGTGACAGATATAATGGCTAGTGCTTGGAATATGTTTAATAGCCTTCCTTTGGCAGTCTTGTGCCATCAGTGAACCAGGTCAGAGCCAGCAGAACATCACAAAAGACCAAGATATATGCAAAGCTTTCAGTTTTTGATACAGATCGGGCCACTTTTTTTTTTTTTTTTTTCTATCCTGCTGCCTCCACTTCACCTTTTGAAGACGAGCTGAGTTTTCTTTTATCTCCTTCTCCTTTCTTATGTGTAACAAAGGAGCAGAGACCAGGGTCAGCCTGGCCCTCACTGGGGATTTGCAGCAGCCTTGACAGCGGTCTCCCAAGATCTCAGTGCAAAGAGTAACATTATCTGTCGCTGCTGGTGTTTGACTTGGAAAGCTGAACGCTTCCCCCTTTCTAGCAGATTCTTCTAGCAAGTATTTTCTATAGGTCCAATGCATACAGGAGCTAAGAAAATGTTGTGTTTTAGGTTTCTGCTTAAATCAACTGGGCTTGGCTCTCAGAAATTAAATTAAAGCAGCTCTGCCATGTTTGGCTTTTTTTTCCCCCTGTGCTAGCAGCACCCAGCAGTTGCTGGTATTGGCACATCCCTTGGGTTTGCACAATAGAAAAGGACGTGCCAATGTCGCGGCCTCACTCTTTCTTGAGCACAGCATGTGAGACTGCTGGTGACTTGCTTGGGTCCTCCATTTCACTGTTAGGGGAAAAGGGGTTCGCCCCTTCATCTGGCAGGTTAATGAGGCTTGCTTTGGTTTTGTTTGCCTTGACTCTGTGCAGGTAGTCCTATTTTTTGCTGGGCCACCTTAAGAGTTACACACACGGCTGATGTGTGGCGTATTTTGACAGATGCGGTCTGGAAAGCTCGTTTTCTTTAGCCTCTGATAATTCTTAGATGGTCCAGCAACCTACAAAGACTCCAGTTTGAATGGAATTGCTCCACAGACAACCATAGCGAGAAGCACATCAACCCGTTGAGGCCCTCGGGCTGCAAGGAAGACTGAGGGCTATCCTGAAGCTTTATTTTTATTTGGTGTTGATTAGAGTTTTCCTGTTTTACCATCCTCCTCTTTCTTGGCCAGGTTTTCCCACAGCAGCGGCTTATGGACCCGTGGCAGCAGCAGCAGTAGCAGCAGCAAGAGGAACAGGTAAGGGAGCATAGGGGAGGCAGTAATACAGGGACTGCAACTGTCCATATTGCTATTCTGGTTTCCTTGGACTTTGCCTGGGAGCACGCGCACACTCACACATGCAGGCCTGGAGCACCCTGAGCATCAACCAACAAAAGTAGTGGTAATATGGGGGAGAACTCTAGGAGACGCACAGGAAGACAAAAAGAAGGGGAAAGTTTTCATTTCTTGTAGGAAGCTTACATCGGGTCAACCATGCAACAGCCTCTTGGGTAAAATCCCCTGGTTATTGCTCTTGAAGGCAAAATAAGTAGAGAGATTGTGAATTCAGGGATCCACTTTTTTTTTACCTTTTAATCTACTTATGGTGAGTAGCTCGCTCTATCCTCTCTGCCCATTTCAATAGGTCTATATCATCTACCTGCCTGCATTAAAATAGACCAGCCATCTGTGCACGCTGTTTATTTCTATACTCATCTTTCTGCACATTGTATCTTCTCTCTATCTGCTCTGATCGCCACCTGTCTACAGCTCTCTCTCATCTCACCGCTCTTCCTTTGCATTCTTTAAACGACCTCTGCTATCTCTGAATCTTTCAGATATATTACAGCACTTTTCCATTTTCAGTTTTTCTCTTTTTCTCACTGAAGCACCTCGGTTGCCATTGGCTCCAGCTATTGCCTTTCTCCCTAAGCTGGCTTTAAGATTATTTTCAACTATTCGGGTCAGCACACACACAGTTGGGATTAGGCGTACCTGGGATGCCTAATCATACAGAAGAAGAAATCACCAAAGATTATGGTGGTAGTTAAAAGAAAAGTCACCATCAGACTTGATTTATCTCTCCTGTCCCAGCACTATGAGTTGCCACTAGGAATGGAGGTGGCAAAATTGGTCCGGGCTTCCTGTGGTTGGTTGGTTTCAAAGCAAACTTTGCAATTGCTCTGTCAGACTGCCAGCATGTTTATTTTCGGAGGCAAAGCAGATGTGTTACCCGCTGTAAACTTGCTGCATTTCATGAGATGTACACAACTTTACCATTTCTGTCCCTTTTCTTTAATTTGCCAAGGGCTGTCAATTCAAAGCAGTCAAGAATTATTACCTATAAACCTCAATGTAGAAAAATATGTCACTCGCTATTTAGGTTTTCATGCATTTCTACATTTGATGTAATCATGAGTGGGCTGTTTAAAACTTACCGGTGACTATTTTCTGTCTTTTGTATTTGAACACTGCTGATTGCAAACAGTTAATTGCAAGCCACTCTGTCTGATAAACACAAGCTACAAAGGCGCTTGGTTGTGTAACTTCTGGTATATGGCACATGGCTATATCACTCCAGATATTGGACCCATCCCGATATTATTTTTAGCTTTCCATCCCAGTATCATAATAGTAGCCTTGCCTTTTCATAAGGAGATAGGGACTACTTAAGCACTGTAATTCCCAGTTCCACTGTCCGTGCCCTCCCCAATGTTGCCCTTCCCGCCCCCATTTCAGCAGGTCCAGGTTTTAGAATAATTCAGCTATGTGAATTAGCTGGTTCATGGACCAGTAGCATGCAAATACCTTCATAAGTATTTTTTGTGGGTATCCCAAAAACTGCCCATTTTAGGTGGATGTTTTAGGAGGATGGTTCGAAAAGAGGAGGGGTCTGAGTACTAGAATTAAGGCTCAGAGTAGGGAGTTAAAAAAAAATCAACTGGGACTGATAATCTGTTGCCCTGAACTTGGAACTAGATTACGGCCCTTGCCATAACAATGGCTTCACAGACCACTGAACTGCTACTGTCTTTTTCGCATGTATGCATCCTCTGTATTGTCCAGTAGAATTTTCTGTAGGATCTGCTTTCACTAACGACAATTGTTTTTTCTTGTGGGAAGACACTGTGGCTGCTCAGTGGCATCTTTAAACCAATGGTTTCCATGTGTTTGCTCAACTTTGTACACAAAACTAGGACTGTGAGTTCACGGTAATTATTTTCAGCTCATTCATGATCCGATTTAGCTAAGAGATTTTGGTCACATGGTTGTTTTGAATCTTCTTTTCTTCCCTAGCTTTGTTCCTAAGAGATCTTGCTTAAAGGAGGACTCTCATGCTGAAAAGTAAAGATGGTTTATTGTCCTTTAGGTGAGATGACCATCTGATTGGACAGTAGGTTTTCATACTCAAGAGCAGCATGAATTAAGCCACTTTGAAGACAGTTTCTTGCTGAGAGCATCCATTTTATGCTTAATTAGCAGAATATTATGTCAATCTGTCCCTTTCCATCATCGGAAGTGGAGGATATCATTGACTACTTTTCTACTGCAGTCACAAAATACATGTTCTCAGCAGCCATAAGGCTCCCTCATAAGGGGAAGTAACCCACTTGAGTCTAAAACCCAATGTCCAGTAAGGATGGTATTTTTCAGCTGGCAGAGCAATAAGCCACTATGTATTTTGAATTTTTGAGCATACCTTAAACTGTCCGTAATATGTAAGTATAAGCACCATGAAGACCCTTTAACTGTGAGGTTGAAGAAAGTGTAAATCTCCGTTCCATGCAAACTGGCACTGCTTGCAGGGCTACAAAGGATCCCCTTCCAAACTACCTGCAGTGGTTGTCTTCTGCAGCATATGGAAATGACTGAGGAGGCTAAGAGGCTACTTTCCAGGCGGCCATTTTGTGTTGTACAATTGTCTATCATTTGAAGAATATTAGCAAGCTTGTCTTTTAAGGTTTCTTCCTTAAAAGGGCTTCGTACAGGGAGGCCTGGTGAGTGACCCCTTAGCACATAAAGGGGATGAATACATTAATGTTGCTTTTGATTATTTGTCAGTATTTTTTGCTGATCAGAGGGCTCTTGGTGCCATTATTACTTGCTCATTAGTTAATCAAATAATGCTGTGCCTGAGATCATCAGTCTTGACTTAATTTGAGTGTTGTTAACATACAATGAAAAATCTAAAATTAACCTTAAATTAACATCTCCTCCCCCATACCCTCTCCCACTTCACATGGCAATGGCAAGTTTAAAGTGCAGCATGGTGTTTGACCCAAAAATACTCTGCACAAAATTCCCAGAAGAAAGAGGCTGTTCACCAAACTCCAAAACCAGAGGTGGTTCACATCTACAGTGAAATGCAGAATAATGCAAAGAAGAGAATGGGTGATTTATCATCAATATTAAGATGCTTCAGTTGCTGGAAGGGGATAGAAAAGGTTTTCATTTACATTCAGACTTCCTGTGCCTACTGGTTGTGAAGACTAGAATAGATTATAGTTTCAGGATTCCAGGCTCAATTCATGAAAGCAGAATTGCCCTAAAAGCTGCCTTCTATTGTCATTCCTATCACTGATGCTTTATATTAAAAATAGATTGTGGTGCTTTTCAGTTCACATGCATTTGTTGAGCGTCAGAACTCTGAATATGAATGGCAGAGACCTCTAAATGAGAATGGCGGATGCTCTTTTTTTTAAATTACATGAACTGGGATTTAAGCCATGTAGACGGAGCAATGCCTTGAGGCAAACAATGGCATAGTTCTCTCTTCCTAACCAATGTGTGCACCGAGTGTCAGCCCAACATATTGCATCCCATGTAAGCAGCAGCTCTCACCATATAGCTGGCTGATTTCCAGCACCATGGATAGTGCAACTGAATGCAATATGGCCACCAAAACTCTCCTCCAAACTGCACCAATTTCAGTTGGTGTTGCCAAACCCAATGGCACTAAGCATAGTCACATTTACCAGTATACATCTGTACCAGTTGGAGATTTTATTTTGACTTCAGAAAACCGCTCTGAGTGAAGGACAAAGCGGTATAAAAACATGGTTAAATAAATAAATAAAAAGCAATACAATACCAAAACAGACTTAATGAAAAACAGTACACATACATACTAAAAGCCCACAGAGGTTGAAGGTTAGATGTATCCTTATACTTCCCCCAAAGCAGAGGAAAGAAATACATAAATGTTTCTGCCTTTTTGGTTTGGAGTTATGTAATGAAACTTCTTTACAATTCCATGTGCCACTATTTTGTGGTAAATGGCTATCAACCCCTTACTGTGCTTTACTCTTGCCAGAATAATGTGAGGTACTGAGCTCAATGTTGAGGGCGAGCTGTCATCTCTGTATTGTTTTTCTCTTGCTTGATTGGGGCTGCTGTGAGAGAGAGTGTCTCTGAGGCCTGGTTTCCAGCCTCTCTTACACTCGGAGCTGCATATCTCCTCTCAAACACTCTTCTGAGCACGCTCAGCAGGAAGGTTTGTCCATGCCTATTAATTCATCCTCTCCATGTCCAGCTTCCTGTTAGTAGCAGCTGGTTGCATGTTTTTTTTGCTTGTTCAGACAAAACAGTTCAAGAAACAAATTCATATCAACTCTTTTGAGAAACGTCCTTTTATTTTTATACACTCTTTCTTTGTTTTATTACTTTTCCCCTTATTTAAAATATCTATATATCTATACACCTGTCGTCCTGTACAGCATTTCACATATTCCCTGCCTGTTCTTAGACTGTATGTATCTGTGGGACTGAACTAAATGCATGCTTTGTAGTAGCTGTACTGGTAGCCTTAGCTGTAGTTGCAGGACATGCATTGTTGAGTTGATATTGGGGTAATCATTAACTTGACATAGCGTGGCAGTGATAAAGTCTAGTGTTGGGTTGATTGGGAATGTAGAAACTTGCCAAGAAGCCCATGGGCAAAAGACCTAGACTGATGGTTCTCACCCCCATCCAGTGTTGGCAACCTGGTTCAAAGTCGTCATGAGACTCCGGTCCAGTGCTTATCCTGGTTTCCTAACTCCCATCCCAGTGCATTCATTCCTAAATCTACAGTGCAATAAATCCAACATAACAGGAACAATACAGCACAACAGAGGAATTTTAAGCTGGGAATAAGAAAAAAGGTTCTGACTCTGAGGGTAGTTGAGCAGTGGAACAAGTTGCCTGGGGTGGGGTAAGAGTATCTCTATTAGTGGATGGTCTGAACAGTAGCTTAGACCAGTGCTGCTCTAGAATTGTACACAGTGGTTCCTACACAAAGGTAGACTTGTGCTAGCTGACTGTGATTCTGTATAGCGCCTCCATGCCAACAGTGTAAAGGTCTCAAAAGAAAAGACATGAGGAATAAAGAGAGGGAGATGTCCTAACTGAATTCGATTTAGGGAGGTAGTGGCGTAGTAATAACATTTGCTACTTGATACCGCTTTGATGCCTGTGGCAAATGGCTGTATATAAAGTCATGTAATAGATATAACATAGGACACAATTTCAGTACTGAATTATTATTTTGTTTGAAATGTCTTGAGAGAAGATAGCTTCTGGGAGGCATTATATCTCTATTCTATGGATCTAATCCGTGCTGTGAGATATTTTGGTCCTTAAAGTGCCTCAGTAGTTTTGGTTTTTTTTGTGACAAGGCAGTGTGGTAATGGGCATAGAAAAATCCTGGCTAATGGGATCTTCTATTAGCCAGGGTGGAGTATTTCATTTAAGATTATATGACGTTTTGAAAGATGGTCAAAGCATTGATTAAGAACAGTTTTGCCAGTGAGGGTGACTGATTAAATTATAGGTGGGGAAGTTGTGATTGATATAACATTGAATCAATAAAATATTACAAGTGTAGTTTATTAACTTTTATATTGTAACTCGCCTTGAGCGTTTTCGATAAGGCGTATAATTAAATTGAAATAAAAATAAAATAAATTCGGAGCCAGAAGATATCAGCTCAAATTCTGAGATCCTCAAGTGAAATTTTTAGTAAACATTTCTCATCAAGTTTCAAGGAAAGAAGATGAGCTTTCTGGAATAGTAAAGAAACAGGTTTCGCATAGATTGCATTCTCTTGACCTCCATAGAGTGTAATAATAATAATAGTTTCCTATTATTTATAGCCAGGAGCTGTGTCAGTGTTACTGGGCAAGATAAATCACACAGATGCGTGGTTCCTTCCCCAGAGAGCTTAGTCGGTTTCTGCCCAAGGTAGGTCATGTGGTTTGTTCAAGGTCACTTAGGAGAATAGTAGGCAATGGGGAACTGAGCAAGGCTTTCCAGGTTTACAGTTCTGTGCTCCAGCTCAGAGCCAACGAGTCCAAGAACTTCCAATGTCGGTAGGATGGCGCCAGTGAATTCAGGGAGGAAGAATGCCTTGAGGTGCAACTCAGAAAGCCAGGACCAGTCCACAGTCTCAAAACGACTCTGAGTTTGGGTAGCAACACTGTGCATATCTCGATCAAATCTGATCCCAGCCACCTGTGTGTCCCTCACCAGCCAGCACATGTTGGGTGGCAAAGTGACAATTATCCAGAAAAAACAAAAATACCCTAGAACTTAAAAAGTAATCTCTGCTTTTCAGTACTGACTTACATCTTTCTATTAACCAAGAGAAAATGGCATGAGAAAAAAATCATTTTGCGATCTCTGTTTCTTACCTCTCCTCCCCCCTTCTTACCTCTCAGCTCTGGATGTGCTTCACTTACCTTCAAAATTAAAGTGCATTTCTTTTTCCACAAAGCAGGGCCTCAGACCATAAGGTTTTGTTTTTTATTTCAGTAAATTGCTCTCTTAGAAGGGAGACAGTTCACAATTGACTAGATTGGATTCCATTGTATATAGTCAGGCTCCCCTGGTTAGCACACAGACACACACAGTTGTAACCCGATTTTTGACTAGAGCTTGAAAACATTTACTGCATTCCTACAAAACATAGAATGCTCTGTTTGCTATTACGTGTATCCTGTCAGCCTTTCCTGGTGCTCACTCTGGCGATCCTACATAAAGCGTCGCTATCTGATATTCTACACACTGGCTCATTGGTTTGAAAGATGGTCATTTTCTTGTTGGATTTGGTTATGATCGACTCTCAGGCCCCCCCCCCCCCTCCCAAGTTCACTGGAGAAATGTGGTCCAGGATGCATCATGCCTGCTTAAACTAGGTACCAGACTGATGAAGCTGATAGAAACTGGAAGATCTTAGTGAGCTAATTGTGTTTCTGAATTTTGGGCTGAAATGTTACATATACCACTAGGATTTCTGTGATCAGAGGTGGGAAGATCCATTCTCCAGGACCAAGCAGGAAGTCAGTCCTCACATATGGGTGACGTCGGCGCCGACAGAGCCCTCGTACGGAGCATTTCCCCAGCTTTCAAAGAAAGCCTTTGGGAATGCATCGCGCACGTGCGGTCCCCTTCCCGCCCAAGGGTGCCATCTTGCTCAGTCTTTCTTTTTCCACGGAGCCCAGTGGACATAGTTCGTGTCACCTGGTAAAAGTTGATTCTTTTTCTGCAATTTTTCGCATTTCTTTGTCTGGTTCGACACTGTTCCTCATCCCGCCTCGGCTCGGTACACCGGTATCGAGTCCGAAACTTCTCTTTTGTTTTTTGTCCTTTGTGACTAGCGTTCGCACTTTTTCTGTTATTTTCACTGGCAGCCTGGTCTTTTGACCTTGCAGGGGCCCTTTTTCCCCCGATGGCTGCCAGCAGGTTCAAAAAATGTGATCGGTGTAAGAAACTTATGTCTCTGATACACATGACTGCTGCCTCCGATGCCTCGGGCCCGACCATGACCCGCTGGTCTGTGGCCCGTGTGGCAAGATGTCATCAGCATCAACGTGAAACAATTTTTTCTGAGTCCGGGTCCAGCCGGGCCTGGACTTCATCAGAGGCCTCGACATCTCAGGAGTCCGACCCCAAGCGCCGTCGTGGTTCCTCTGAGAGGGGGTCTCCCACCCGGGAGCACAAAAGGAAGAAGAAGCTCATAAGGGCAGTGTCAGTGGAGGCACCTGGGTCCTCGTGGGCCAGGTCGCGTAGCCCTGACCGCCGTCTCGGAGTTGGAGAGGCCGTCCAAACTACCTTGCCTGGAGCCGGAGTCCAAGAGTCATGTCTGTTGTCCTCGTGGACTCTCCTCCGGGGGAACCGATGTCGGGCCCGACACCGTCGGGCCCCGAGTTGGGGGCTGCTGAGTCTCCTGAACTTGGACTCAGGCTGACAGCCCTGGAGAGCAGCCTGGCTGCCTTCATGGAGCAGCAGCGGGTACTGATCCCTGGTCTGACCGGTGCATCTGCCCCGACCACTGGGACCTCGACGTCCAAGTTGATCCCGGAGACCGAGCTGATCCTCAAGTCCATCACGTCTCGAGTCGATCCTCAGCCAAGGTTTCCCTTGACCTCCCGTGCGGGGCTGAGGTTGTCGACTCTGGTGCCCTCAGCGTCGGGGCGGGTGGCATCGAGGCCCACAGAGCCAGAGCCGCTCGACTCCTCCTCGGAGGGGTCGGCGTGGGACAAGGAGTCTCCTGACACCTTCCGGACCCGGTACGTCCCATTGGACTCCCCAGAGTCTGAGCCTCAGAGACGGTCCCCCCCTGGAGGATACCCGGTTCTCAGATTTCATCAGGGACATGGCCAAGGCTTTGGCATTCCCTGCGGATGCCGAGGAGGAGCCTTGAACCGAGGAGCTCGATGCCCTCCAGTATGATTTTCCTCCGAAGGAAGCCTTTACTGTACCAGTTCCTCCAATGCTGGAATGGCTGCTCTTCCATATGTGGGAGGCACTGGCCTCGGCGCCGGTTCTTAGCAAGCGGGTTGATTCCATTTATCAAGTCCGTAAGAGCCCTGGGTTCCAGAAGGGGCAGCTACCGCACAACTCCATGGTTGTGGAATCGGCCATGCACAGGCTGAAAAGTCAAAAGATGCACTTCTTGGTGCCCCCCGGCCGGGAGGCCCGGAACCTGGATGCCTTCGGTAGAAAGTGCATCTAGGGCTCTATGCTGTCTTGCCGTGTCCAGACTTACCAGCTGTACATGGGCATGTACTTACGGGACCTGGCAAAGGAGATTGCCGGGTTCTCAGCTGGCCTCTCTGAGGAACCCTTGCAGAGATTCAAAGCCTTGTCTTCAGGGATCCGAGAGTGCTCGAAGTTTATGTCTCGAGCAGCCTATGATGGCTTCGAGGCTTCATCCCGGGTAGCAGCGGCCGGCATTGGTGCACGCCATCAGACCTGGCTATAGTCGTCGGACCTGGAGTCATGGGTACAGGATAAGTTGGTCGATGTCCCGTGCTGAGGTGACAACCTATTCGGCAAGCCCATGACTGAAAAGGCTTCAGAAATCGAGACAGAGACTCTCACTAGGACAAGACTGTCCAGAAAGACTTCTGCCCCTTCTCAAAAAAAGAAGGGCTCCGGAAAGAAGCCCTTTTTCCCGAGGAAGGGTGCTGCCTACAAAACCTACCCTCAATATCAGGCCTCTCCAGCTCCCCAAGAGGGCCAGCAGGCCAAAGGGCAGGGGCATGGGCCCCGTATGCAGAAAAACCCCAAGCCCCAAGCTCCGGCTCCTGCTCAGCAGGGAGGGGTTTTTTGACTCCCACAGCATAGCCACTCCTCCACCGGTGGCTCCACTCAGCACAGGAGGTCGGCTGACCCTGTACACATACCGGTGGCCAGCCATCACAGGGGGATACCTGGGTACTGAGTATAGTCCAAAAGGGCTATATGCTCCACTTCCACCAGCTACCCCCTTCCTACTATCCAGGGAAGCCTCCAAGACGCCCTCTACACAGGAACCTCCTCCTTAAGGAGTTGGCAAGTCTTCTAAAGGAACAGGCGGTGGAACCGGTGCCCCACCACCTGAAAGGGCAAGGCTTCTACTCCAGGTACTTCCTAGTACCAAAAAGAACAGGAGGCCTCAGGCCTATCCTAGACTTGCGAAATCTGAACAAGTTTCTAGAGAGGGAAAAGTTCAAGATTCTTACCCTTGGGATACTGCTGCCCTATCTCCAGCAGGGAGACTGGCTATGCTCCTTAGACCTAAAGGATGCTTATACTCACATCCTCATTCATCCAGACCACAGACAATACCTCAGATTTGTAGTGGGAGCAAACCATTTTCAGTACAGGGTACTTCCCTTTGGCCTAACCTCTGCCCCCAGCGTTTTCACCAAATGCCTGGCGGTGGTGGCAGCTTTTCTCAGGAATCAGAGGATTTTTGTCTTCCCATACCTGGACGACTGGCTAATCAGGGGCATCTCTCCAGGAGGCCCAACAGGCCACTCTTCGCACTGTCTCTCTTCTTCAGCATCTGGGCTTTGTCATAAACTACGCAAAGTCCACTTTGCTCCCCTCTCAGAACCTAGAGTTTATAGGGGCCAGGTTGGACACCCTTCAGGCAAGAGCTTACTTGCCCGAGGACAGGACCCACAGACTTATGGACTTGGCCAACCAGTTCCAAAGCAGTTCTCGTGTTTCCGCCAGGAACTACCTGCGGCTCCTGGGCCACATGGCATCCACGGTACATGTGACCCCGAATGCCCGTCTGCACATGCGGGCTTCTCATTGGTGTCTCAGAGATCAGTGGACATAAGCCACCTGCGACCTCCGAGACAGGGTAAAGGTGTCCAGATGACTTCTGAACTCCTTGCAGTGGTGGCTACATCTGCCAAACCTTCTCAGGGGTGTACCTTTTTAAGCTCCAGCACACACAAGGGTGCTGATGACAGATGCTTCCTTAATGGGCTGGGGTGCACATTGCAAGGGCGCGTGCACTCAAGGCCTGTGATCCCCTCGGGAGGCCACACAACAGATCAACCTTTTAGAGCTGCGAGCAATCCGCTTAGCTCTGCAAACCTTCTGCCATGCTCTCTCTCAACAGTCTGTCCTAGTTCAGACGGACAATCAGGTGGCAATGTTCTACATGAAAAACCAAGGGGGCACAGGGTCCAGGCCCCTATGTCAGGAGGCACTGGACCTTTGCTTCTTTGCAGTCTGACAAGGCATGTTTCTCAAAGCAGTTTATCTACCTGGTCAGGAGAACTTCCTAGCAGACAAGCTAAGCAGGATTCTCCAGCCTCACAAATGGCAGGTGAATCCATTGGTGGTCCAGCAGATCTTCCTCTGCTGGGGACTTCATCCATTGATCTCTTTGCAAGTCCACTAAACCGTCAGCTGCCCAGGTTTTGCTCCAGACAGCCGCATCCCCTGAGGATGGCAGCAGATGCTTTTCTAATCTCTTGGTCTATGGGCCTCCTGTATGCGTTTCCTCCCACGCCCCTGTTGGCCCAAACTCTGTTCAAGATCCTCCAGGACAAGGCCTCGGTGATTCTGGTAGCCCCCAGATGGCCGAGGCAGCCATGATTTCCACTTCTTCTGCAGTTGGCGGTGGAAGCTCCGTTCCCTCTGAGGCTGCAACACGATCTCCTGTCTCAAGAGCAAGGTTCCCTTCTGCACCCCAACCTCAGGTCCCTCAATCTGATGGCCTGGCTCCTGAAAGGATAGTGCTAGCTCCCTTACTTCTACCTTAGGAGGTTGAGGAGGTGGTCTTGGCCTCGAGGAGGCGGTCCACCAGAAAGTCCTATGCCCTCAAGTGGCATGGGTTTACGGTATGGTGTGCTCAGTGCAATGAAGATCCTTTCTCGTGCCTTGTGCCAGTAGTACTGCAGTATTTACTTCACCTTTCAGACCTAGGCCTTAAGTCTAACTCTGTTCGGGTCCACCTCAGTGCTTTGTCAGCGCACCACTCACCTGTGGAAGGGCAGTCTCTGTCGGTTCACCCCTTGGTGTCCAGATTTCTCAGAGGTCTGCTTCTTCTCAAGCCTCTGGTTCATCCACCGGCGACTGAGTAGGATTTGAACGTGGCCTTGCAGCAACTTACTCGCCCTCCGTTTGAGCCGATGGCTACTTGCCATTTGTGCTTCCTCTCTTGGAAAGCGCTCTTCCTGGTGGCTCTTACCTCGGCCAGACATGTGAGTGAACTACAAGCTCTGGTTTCTGATAGACCGTACACGCGGTTCTATAGGAACAGAGTGGTCCTACAGACCCATCCCAAGTTCCTCCCAAAAGTGGTCTCCTCTTTCCACCTCAATCAGGAGTTGGTTCTTCCGACCTTTTTTCCCAGGCCGCATGCCAGCCGGGCTGAAACAGTCTTGCATACCCTGGACTGTAAAAGGGCGTTGTCCTTTTACATAGAACGTATGCGGGAGCATCGAAGGGCTACTCAGCTCTTCGTCTCATTTGACCCTAATAGGATGGGGTTATCTGTCTCCAAGCGTACGTTGTCCACTTGGGTAGCAGATTGCATTGCCTGGGCGTACAGGACAGCCAACCTCCCCTTGCAGGGTGGGGTCACGACCCACCGTGTCAGGGCAAAAGCCGCGTCAGTAGCTCATCTCCGCTCTGTTCTGTTGGCAGACATCTGCCGGGCCGCAACTTGGTCTTCAAGACAGACCTTTGCAGCCCATTACTGCCTGGAGAGAGAGAGTCCCGGCGGGACAGTGTTTTCGGCCAGGCGGTACTCCGTAATCTCTTTGAGGTTTAGGCAACTCCTACCCTCTGGCCCTTTGTGTTGAGCTACTGTACGGGGTGCGTTCTCAGAGAAAATTCTTATCACGGATGCTGAGGCTCTTGAGAGGGAGCCACTTTTTCAGCTCTGGGTTCACGGTAGCCTAGAGCTGAGGAGTCCCATATGTGAGGACTGACTTCCTGCTTGGTCCTGGAGAAAGCGTAGTTACTCACCTATAACAGATGTTCTCCAGGAGCAGCAGGAATCAGTCCTCACGACCCTCCCTCCTCCCCTGGAGTTGCAGTCCTATCCTTCATTTTCATTTTTGCTGTCTTTTAGCTATGTCATCAGACTGAGCAAGATGGCACCCTTGGGCGGGAAGGGGACCACACATGCGCGCTGCATTCCCAAAGGCTTTTTTTTGAAAGCTGGGGAAATGCTCCGCACGAGGGCTCCGTCGGCACCGACGTCACCCATATGTGAGGACTGATTCCTGCTGCTCTTGGAGAACACCTGTTACAGGTGAGTAACTACGCTTGATCAGTCCACCAATCTGTCTTGCATTTTATTTTGTTTTTTATGACCATCCCCAAAGCCCGTGAGTCACAAAAATTAAAATCATGGCTTGTAATTCATGACTCAGCTAAATTAGAGTGCATAAATGAATAAATTGTGAGGTCCTTTTGTGTGACTTTATGGTGGATTTTCAAAATGGGGCAATACAGCTCTGATAAAATGCTACATTCTAGCCAGAGAATTCTGCATTCTAATCCTACATTCTAGCCAGCTCTCTTAAGCTCATTTTCCACTTGAGCATTAGCAGCTAGATTGCAACTGAAACAAGGATTAATTCTAGCTAGCCAAACTTGAATTGACTACATTTAAACCAGAAAATCAGCACCGTCAGGTTAACTTCCTCTTTCCAGTGTAGCCACACCCCAAGTAGTGCCTATTTTTGAGCAGCTAAAGATAGCTGCCCAGTGTAGCTGGGCAATTATCTCTAGCAACTTAGAGCAATTGTGTATTCATAAATGTCTAGTCAGCTAACTTTGGGAGTTAGCTTGCTAACTTGCTGAAAGGCCGATGCAAGGGTCCTGTGCACCCTTGGCAAGTCATGAATCTTGGGCCTACACCACAAACTGCAGACCCCACACCCCACCGCTGCTGACCCCAGCTCACATATCTATAACTGTTCCGGCTGTGCTATGACCCCTGCTGCTTTTCCTTGTCCTCTTTAAGGCCGACATCCGAAACATGTTCAAAATGCATGGTGGGGGTGTCCAGCACTTTCTAATGCTGATCTCGTGATACACAGCGTACGTTTCAGGAAGTGATAGCCCTGAAAGTGTGCATTTGCTGTGCCAATCTTAAGGAGGAAGAGCACAGGGAGCTGTGACACAGGCTCCTGCCCTCCTAACTAGCCGACTCAGTTTTCTTTTCAGTTGGTGGGATCTGGGGATCCCCAGTGGCCATGCTGCTCTGCTTGCCTGACTCTGCTTCTTCTCTTGCCATCCATTCAATTTGTGGCACCTTAGGTAAATGCCTAGTGTAGGGCCAGTCCTGCTAGCCTGCTTTTCCAGATTGTGTTTTGGGCATTCACATGAACCTCATGGATAGTCGTTTTAGACTTTGATGCCCCACTCCTTCCCCACTGCCCCAGCAACACATGGGTTACAGTCTGAAAGGTGTTCCAGCTGAATACTGAGTGTTTTGCAAGAGACAGTATTATAAGGAGCACTCGAGGCAAATCAAGGACAGATTCCCCTTGAAAACCTTATCATCCGATACCTCCTCTAATATGAAAGAAATTGTGCATTCCAGCTGTAGGATAAGTTACTAACTGTTAACTCTGCAGCTAGGAAAACACTTAGAGCAGCAAGAGGGCAGGCTGAGCTCGGCTTGGTTTGATGTTTTTGTACTAGGTCTAAAGCCTTTGACTGAATCTCGAAGGGAAAAGGTTAGAGACCTCAGGGAGAAAAGAGGACCAACTGTAGGCCTTGACATTGGGAATTAGTGTCACACTGAGGGAGCTGAGCTTAAAGGAATAGTACCACATTGGTTTATCACCAAGATGTTAAGTTGAACCCTTCACCGGACAGAGGGCATAATAACAAAGCAAGCAAGCCTAAGGGCCTTTGTTAGTTCTTGGTAGGGGCATCTGGTTTTGCTACATCGTACTCACGCCTCCCACAGCTTGTCTGAAACCATCTTGGGCCCTGTCGGTGCAAACTCTGTTAGGTCAGGAAGCTAAGTTTCATATTTTAACAGTTCTAGAAGTACAAGCGTTAGCAGCAGTTAGAGAAGTTGATGGCTGATGCAATCAAATACCTTCACGTATGACAGCACTTTAGTGTTCAGTATCTGGCTCTGTTCAATGCTTTTTGGAATGAGCCTGGCACAGCAAGTTCCAGAACAGGCACTTCTACTCTAAATTGCATTGCTAAAAATTTCTTGGTGAGAATAAGTCGTCCATGTTCCTTGGATCTCATTCCTTTTTCACCTGTTCCTTTGTAAATATCTTTCTAAATAGTGCTGGAGAGACATGGAGACTTTGAGTAAGAAGAAAAACATGTAGAGAGGGGTCTGTTGGCAGCATTTCTCCCAAGAGAAATCTGTGGAGTCAAAGTGTAATATCTTAGTAAAGTACTGGCAGGCATTGCTGCTGCGGCTCTCAGGAGGCCGCTTCACTTAGGATTTTGGCCAGCAGTACAGAGTGGGAAGAGCAGCTCTTCTGCCCAGTTCTGCCAAAATCCTTCAGCTATGCCATGTGCTTTCCTGTGTACATTAATCCACAAATTGATTAACTGGCATTAGCAAACTCAATAGATTTTGCACTTTTTACTTGCATGGTTGTGTGTTTTATTTTATTTTAAGCTATTTAACATTCCTCCCGACTGGTTGGTGCTAATCTATAGTAATAACTCATGGGACAGTATGGACAATAGTTAGAGAGATGCCTCTCATATCTCTTTGACCCTATAATTTAGTCTAGAAATAAACCCCAGTGGACTAGGGCATGTACTGACAGAGTAGCTGAGAGCCCCAGGCAAAGAAAACACAAAGAGGTGTGCTGGTATTATTGTCTTTAATGATAACCCTGTAGCAGCAGCCGAAGAGGTTCTTTTAGGAACAGAAGCCAAAATATTTAGAAGATCACAGTCTGACTGCACTCCAGACAAAGCACATCCTGAGCTTTGAAAGCTATTTACACTCTTTCAGTGAATGCTCAATGTGTTAAAATATGAAAGAGGCACAAGTCTGAGCAGCGCTTGCTTGAGTATGCCAGCTGTTACGGTTTGAGATACCGAGACCCTGCCCTCATGTTGCACTGGCTAGAAGGGAAAAGAAAGTGTCGCTTGTAATGCACGGAGCATGCAATCCAAAAGCAGAGACCCTTAGCAAAAGCAGAACGCTGCAGAAAGAATCTGACGCGGGTTCCAAAATGGCATCCTGCCATGAAAACCCACGCCTCAAAACCAGCAGTCTTTTGCTTAAGCACCTCTTGTGTGAATCAGAGGGAGCTCCTAAGACGACAGGAAACACCTCTGAGCTGCAGTTCAGACCTGAAATGATAAGGGAAGGTTTGCTGCATTCCATGTGCCTGGTTCAGCTGTGTTGTTGGTTTTTGTTGGTTTTTTAATAATAGGAAAAAATATTTAAAAGTTAATTCAGGTCTCAAAATCTCAATCTCTTACAAATCAATGACCAGTTTATGTCTCACTACACTAAAAAAAAGTGGTAATTAGCGAGTGAAGGTTGGCAGTTCAAATCCTGCAGGGCTTCCATAGCTTTACAAGCTAAAATTGTAAGCAAGTACCAAGTTTGTATTCATCTTTAAAAATAATTTATAAAAAAAACAGCTGCAACTTAAAAAATGAGCCTTGCTGCACTGAAATGGGTCTGAAAGAGGTGTTCTTACAGTTATTAGAGTGGTCTCATGCGTTGAACTGTTTGGGATCATGCATCTTTAGAGACAAAAACACTGTTGCAACAGCACAAGGGCCTCTTATTTTTGTACAACATTCCCGGAGCCTGCATGTCTGTGACCCAGCTCAATTTCATAGTCTTTTACATACTAGAAATCAGATAGTAGCAGGTAGGAAGGGGGATAGTGTGTTTTGAGTTAGTATTTCAGTGCTTATAATAATGCAGATATGTTCTTGTTCCCTTTTCTGAACACAGCGATGTTTTTCTTCTGTTCATAAAAAGGGTGGGAGGGGCACATAATGAGCTGCTTGGAAACGGTGGAAAGACAACCAGTAATGGAATTCTAGAAAGCATGAGATAAGCACAGAGCAGCCTTAATTGGCAAGACTTGAGGGGAAAGTCCGAGATCAACTGGCGTCATAAGAGATGCCATACTGGGTCAGACCAACGGTCCATCAAGCCCAGTATCCTGTTTCCAGCTGTGGTCAATCCAGGTCACAAGTACCGGACAGGCTGATACTATGCTGCCTATCCCAGGGATAAGCGGTGGATTTCCTCAGTCCATTTTAATAATGGTTAATGGACTTTACCTCAAGGAACTTATGCCCAACTTTCTATTGAAAGCAAGCTCTGCTACGAGGGGACATAGGATGAGGGTGAAAGTGGATAGACTCAGAAGTAATATGCGGAAATATTTCTTTACGGAAAGAGTGGTGGATCCGTGGAATAGTCTCCCAGTGGAGGTGGCAGAGATGAGGACAGTATCTAAATTAAAAAAAGCATGGGGCAAACACTGAAGCTCTCTACAGGAAAAAAAAAGGGGACTCTTGTAGTGGGTGATATGGAAGGGCAGACTAGATAGGCCCTGTGTTTTTTTTATGACATCATGTTTCTGTGTTTCAACTATGCCAACTGCTTTTGCCATATCCTCCAGCAATGAATGCCAGACCTTAACTGTGCGTTCAGCAAAAGAATATTTTTGTCTGTATGTTTTAAATGTGCTACTTTGTAGCTTCATGGCATGAACCCTAGCCTTTGTAGTTTCTGAAAAAGTAAACAACCAATTTGCATTTACCCATTCCACTACACTCATTTATAGACTTATCATACCTCCCTTCAGCCATCTCTTCTCCAAACTGAAGACCCCTGACCTCTTTAGTCTTTCCTCAGAGGAGAGTTGTTCCATCCTCTTAAGCATTTCAGTTGGCTTTCTCTGTACCTTCCTAATTCCACGGTATCTTTTCTGAGATGCGATGACCAGAATTGTACACAATGCTCAAGGTGTGGTTGCACTATGCAGCGGTACAGGGATAATATGAATGAAGCTACAATGTAACCCATTTAAGACTAATAGGAGAAAATATTTTTTCACTCAATGCGTAATCAAACTCTGGAATTCATTACCGGAGGATGTAGTAAAAGCTGTTAGTTTAGCTGGGTTTAAAAAAAGGTTTGGACAAGTTCCTGGAGACAAAGTCCATAAACCGTTATTAACGAGCACCCAGGAAATCCAATACTTACCCTGGGACAAGCCTTGTAGAGCCTGTGTACCTTTTTGGGAACCTGACAGGTACTTGTTACTGGATTGGCCACTGCTGGAAACAGGATACTGGGCTTGATGGACCTTGTTTAGACCCAATATGGCATATCTTATGTTCTTACAATATTAGAAACATATGTTTCTAATATCGTAAGAACATAAGATATATCATACTCTTTGTATTAATCTCTATTCCTTTCCTAATAATTCCTATCATTCTGTTTGCTTTTTTTTTTGACTGCCGCTGCACACTGAGCCGAGGATGTCAATGTATTATCCACAGTGACTCTTGGCTCCTTTCCCTAGATGGTGACTCCTAACCTGGAGCCTTGCATTGTGTGCTATATTTTGGGTTATTTTTCCCTATACGTATCACTTTGCACTTGTCCACATTAAATTCTGTCTGCCATTTGGATGCCCAGTCCTCCAGTCTCTCAAGGTCCTTCTGCAGTTTCTCACAATTGCATGCAATTTAAAAACTTTTGTGTCATCTGCAAATTTGATCATCTTACTTGTTCTTCCTTTTTCCAGATCATTTATAAATATTTTTAAAAGCACTGGTCCCAGTACAGATCCCTAGAGAACTCTACTATTTACCTTTCTCCACTGGGAAAACTGACCAGTTAGTTTTAACTTTCTGTTTCCTATCTTTTAATCAGTTCCCAATCCACAACAGGACAATGCCTCCTGTCCCATGGCTTTTAATTTCCTTAAGAGTCTCTCATGAGGAGCTTTCTTAAACGCCTTCTAAAACACTAGGTACACTATGCAAACTACTCACCTTCATCCACATATTTATTAACCCCTTCAAAAATTGTGGCAGATTGGTTCCCTTGACTAAATGTTGGCTTTGTCCTATTAAACCATGTCTATCTATGTTCAGTAATTTTGTTCTTTAGAATAGTTTCTACCAGTTTGCCCAGCACTGACTTCAGGCTAATCAGTTTGTAGTTTCTTCAATCACCACTGGAGCCTTTTTCAAAAACTGGCCACCTGGTTACACTGGCCAGCCTCTAATCATCTGTAACTATAGATGATTTTAATGATAGGTTACAAAGGACTAATGGAGGAAGTGACGCCATCCTGTACCCTGGCTGTCTGAGCGCTCATCTGAGCCATCCTGCTCAATCGCTTTCACTCACCCCCTTGGGAATGCTAAAGAAAGAGCAGTGGGCTGCTCCGACAGATACAGAGTGCAGGGAGTTAGATGACCATGTGGTGCAAAGTGGCGGACTTGCGAGAGTTCACCTATACTGGAACAAGTGCCGACGGGGGAGAGCCTAAGATGGTCGCCAGTCAGTCTAAGAACTCGGAGCAACCAGAGCGTGACAGTAAAGGGGACAAATCTAGTGGTGAAGAGCACAGTGAGGTAACCATCCAGTAAGTCTCCCACGGTGAGCTGAAAAAGTGGTTTAATGAGCTCAAATCAGAACTGCTAGCAGTGAAAACAAAGCTATGGGAGAGAGGAGCTTGTGGAGTTGTGCCGCCAAGTGAGGGAGCATGATGAGGGGCTGGTGCACATGGCACAAGAAGGGATGGCAGTCACGCTGACGGTGAGCAAGGAGTGGAAAGACCAACTACTGTATAAATTTGAAGAATTAGAAAATAGGACTATGAGAAATAATCTCTGCATCAGGAAGATACCGGAAGACCCAGAGTTCCAGGACAGTGCGAGAGTGGCAGAAGCGATATGCTTCAAAGCACTGCAGAAAGGAGGGGACAGTGAAATCCCAGCCGGCATAGCCATGGACAGAGCCCATCCTGCCTTGGGCCCAATAAGAGCCAACAGGCCCAGGGATATTGTCATATGTCTGCAGGACCACAAGCTTAAGGAGCGTATAGCCGCCGAGATGCATGGATTGAGCACCTTTGACTGGCAGGGCTACAAATGGCCATATATGCAGACTTATCAGCTGGTACGTTACAGCGGCACAGGGACACGTACCCTATAATACAAGGGCTTTAAGGCGTGCCAAGGTCAAATATCGCTGGTTATATCCATTTGGACTATCATTCACCCAGGAGGAGAAGATGTGAAGGGTAAGAACTGTAGTGGACGTGCTGAAAGAGGCAGGTCTGCAGCTGGAGGTGAATGAAAAGCACAGGGAAAAAGTGGGAAGTCGCCGAGAAAAGACACTGACACAAGAAGGAGACCAGCGAGCCCGTAGGGAGTCCACAGGAGAGCCCTCAGTGAAACTGGACGGCCCCTGTGAAACAGGCCAAGAGCTGAAGAAGAGGGTCTGTTGGCTGGCTTTAATTAGACAATAAATCAGCAGATAGGGACAGATGGACTGAAGTAGCCCCAAATATAGATCCCATTCTTTGATAAGTCAGTGGGGATTGCTGATCTGTTGTTGGACTAATGCTTACTTGATGGTTTATTATTGGATGTTTACCAAAGGATCTTGGCTGTTGAATGTTTGATATGGATGGTTGAGAAGGAGGTAGTAGGAGGGAGCAAGGGGTGAGGGGTGGTGGTAGGTGGGAATGGAGGATGTGGGGGAAATCATAGGGAGAGGGGGTGAGTAGAAAGCAGGGTGGAGAAAGGGGGTGGGGTGGGGATTGGGGAAGGGTGGGGTGAGTACTTCTCCTGACATAGCCTCTGGATCGAGAGATGGTGGGTTTAAAAAAGGTTTGGACAAGTTCCTGGAGGAAAGGTCCATAAACCATTATTAAAGAGGACCCTGGAAATCCACTGCTTGCCCCAGTACAAGCATTTTGGAACCTGTGTGTCTCTTTGGGAACCTGCCAGGTACTTGTGACCTCTGGATTGGCCATTGCTGGAAACAGGATACTGGGCTTGATGGACCTTGGTCTGACCCAGTATGACATGTCTTATGTTTTATGTTTTTATGGTATTGGGTTCTGGAAAAGTACAAGTCTCCGAAGGAATCAGGGGAGAGCTCTTATATGTGAGGAGTTGAGTGGAAGCATCTGCTAAAGCAATAGATCACGTTTGGAGCTATCTGTAATGTGAATGAGTACTGAACTTACATGTTAAGCAAACATTATATGCATGTTTAATAGTGGGTCTTTAACTGTAGCTGGGGTGTGGATTGGGTTGGGTGATTTGTGTTGTCTTTGCTCCTCTTTGATGCCCTGTGGACTGGAAGGTAGTTGAAGAGTGGAAGATTTAGAGGGAAGAGGATAGGGGAGGTAAGTGAGGTATTGGGGAGTAGAGGCTTTGACTTTACGGAGTGAAGAGAGCTGTGTATAGTGGTTATTGTGTGGACTAAGGGTTTGAGTGTTTGAATGATTGGGGGGCAAATACAGGTCTTGTGTGGTTTAACTGAATGGGAATGGGATGGGTGTTTGCTTGGAAAATAGTATGGAGCAGTATAGGGTGTTGACATGTTGCAGATAGCTTCTTTGAACGCGCAGGGACTTAATGCACCCAAGAAGCAGCTACTGCTACATAAGCAAGCCATGGCCCTGAAGGTAGATTTTTTTATACTTGCAAGAAACCCACCTCAAGGTGGCTAACAAACCTTGGTTGCAGCAGAGGTCGGTTACTATTGTGGAGGCATCTTCTGAAGTCTCAGGATACAAAACAAAAGGTATTGCGATATTGTTTCATAGTAGTTTGCATCCAGATATATTGACTGTCCGGAAGGACAATAGAGGCAGATTGTTATTTGTGATTGCATGTGTGACTGGAGAGGTGTGCACAATTGCAAATATGTATGCCCCAAATGAAGAGCAATATCATTTTTTTGCAGAGTTAAAAATTAACCTATCCGCCTTTTCACAAGGGATTATTATTTTGGAAGATGATTTTAATATTTGTATTCAACCTAGAATGGACTCTGCAGGAGAAGCATCAAGATGAAAGATCTGCCAAGGCTTTGTAATCTTTATTACACGTTGTGGGTTTGGTGAATATCTGGAGTTCTATGTAGCCTAAAGAGACCAGTTAACTATTTTTTTTTCACATCCCCATTGAATGTGCACACAGATTATATTTTAGTTTTTCAGGAACTTCAGTCAAGGATGGTAGGAGCTGATTTAGGTACAGAGGGAGGAGTGGCTCAGTGGTTGGGGCAGGTTACCTCAGGCCGGAGGGTGGGGGTTCAATTCCCGCATGGGGACAAGCAACCTCAGGCCAAAGGGACTGGGGTCTCTATTACCATGGCCACTCCTTGTGGCCTTGGGCAAGCCACTTACCCCTCCATTGCCTCAGGTACACTTAGATTGTGAGCCCTTTGGGGACAAGGGAATACAAAGTACCTGTTAGTATACATGTAAACCGCACTGATTCTAAAGAGTGTGGTATAAATAAAATAAAAATAAAATCCAGTGATCAGACCATGCTCGTGTAGGGTGAAGGTTCATTGAAATGTATTTATTTATTTATTTTATTATTTTTATATACCATGCTCTTTAAAATCAGTGCGGTTTACAGTTAACAGTTTTTGTGCAGAACAGGCTCACTATTAAGCACTTACAATGAACTGGTGATATAACTTGGGTTTCAACTGGGGGAACTATCTACAGCTATTTACAGCTGTATTTACAAATGATATGGAAGCTATGTGAGGCCGCTGGCCCTTGAACACTAGTTTGTTGGACAAGGATATTATTCTACCGGCACATAATGTGCTAATTCAGGATTATTTTCGGCATCATGCTGATATCAGTGTAGCGATGCCTTCAAGGCGGTGACACGTGGGGATTTTTTTTGTTGTTTTATTGAGAGCAAGCTTCTAGGCAGAAAAAGATGTCTGGTAAGGAAGCTGGGCAGAGTTGGAACAGTTGCAAAAAGACCATGTAGCCACAGATTCTCATAAAACTTGGCAATGTATGACACCTGCTAGAGCCCAATTAGATCAGTGTGGGCAGTTGGAGTTAGCCTTAAAATTGGATATACTTAAACAGAAATATTTTGAGCAAGCCAATAAAGCAGGAAAGCCACAGCTAATTCATGTGGACCAAGTGGGTTTCATGGTGGGCAGAGGAGCTGTATGACAGGTTCTACAATTGATGTTTATAGCAAAAGCCCCAAAACAGGATGCTGTTATTCCGTCAGTTAATATGGAGAAAGGATTTGATAGGGTACACTGGGGTTTTCTGCAAGCAGTATTGACCAACATGGGGTTTGAGCCCAATATTTATATATGGATTGGATCTCTGTATAGTCACCCAGAGGCATATCTTAGGGTGAATGGGGGCTACTCTTGCAGGTTCTCCCTGGGTATGTAATCCAGCAGGGGTACCTTCTTTTTCCGCTTATTTTTGCTCTAGTCACTGAGTTTCTGGCTCTGAAAATACAAAACAATCCCATGTGCCAGGATTCATTTGTGCACCAGTGAGTATAAAGTGGTCTTGTGCACCGATATCTTATTAACTTACTTCCCCTCTGCGAACCTTCCCTCCTTTTGCTTCATGTATTTAGCGAGTATGGCAGAGTCTTTGGGTTCAGAATTAGTCTAAGATGGAAGTTCTGTATATCAATCTGGGCCCAGATTTGGAAGAGCATTTATGGCATCATTTTCCTTTTCAATGGGCAACCTGCTCAGTAAAATATTTTGGGGTTCACTTTATAAACAAACTGGAGGCTCTTTCTAAAGTAAATTATTCAGGCCTTTTCAACGAGATTTTTCGGGACCTGAAGATCTGGTCTAGTTTGATACTTTCATTGTCTGGCAGAACTGCCACTGTTAAAATGAATATCTTGCCTCAACTGCTGTACTTGTTTCAGATGTCAGTCAAGGTCCTGAATGGTATGCTGGAGATTCTCCATAGGAGAGTCCTGGCCTTCATTTGGAGTAATAAGAAGCCACAGACTGATGAGAATGTTTTGTCTGCCCAAAAGCGACAGGAGGGTATGGAAGTGTTGAACACAAAGTGGTATTACTTAGCTGCTCAATCGTGTGCTGTGGTTGAGTGCATGGGTATGGGTGAATCTAACATCCGGGTTCAGATATAGCAGGAACTTGTGGGATCAGTGAGAATAGTGGCCAGTTATGGTTGCCAAGCAAATTGAGAGTCTATAGAGGTGGTGCTAGTTCCTTTGTAAATCACACCATTCGCTATTGGGATAGAGAGATATGAGGTGGCCAGGAGTGCCTCATCTCTCTTTATGCCTATTGCTGGTAGTATTTTATTTCCCCCTGGGGTGGGATCTGAGGTTTTCCATAGTTGGGAAAAGAAGGGGTTAAAAAGGGTTGGACAGTTGTTTGGTGATGGGATGGTGGTATCCTTTCAAGTCTTGCAAGATGATTATCACCTACCCTCCACTCAAATGTATTCCTACTATCAACTGGGTTTCTAGTAGGGATATTAAACTTTGGACATCTAAGGACAATACTGACCTTGAAGATTTATGTGAGAATAGGCATATGAGTAAAGGTCTTAAAGGCAGCTTTTTATCAACATTTGCAAGAACATGACATGTTGGCCACAAGGAGCAGCGAGAGAGTTCCAAGTTAACTATCTGAATAAAAAGTGGGAGAAAATTGAGTGGGATTTGTGGAAGGGCTCCACAGCGGTGGTGGTTCAGGAAAAAATGTATAACTTTTGGGCCCGGTACTGTTCAATATATTTGTGAGTGATATTGCTGAAGGACTGAATGGAAGTCTGTCTTTTTGCAGATGACACAAAAATTTGCAACAGAGTGGACTCCCCCGAGGGAGTGGTTAACATGAGGAAAGATCTACAAAAGCTGGAAGACTGGTCTAATGCTTGGCAACTACGATTTAATGCAAAAAAATTGCACTGTCATGCACTTGGGTAGCAGAAATCCAAGGGAAATGTACATGATAGGGGGTGAGAGGTTGGTATGCACGGTTCAGCAGAAAGACCCTGGTGTGATTATCTCTGATGATCTCAAGGTGGCAAAACAGTGCAACAAGGCGGTGGCAAAAGCCAGGAGGATGTTGGGCTGCATACAAAGAGGGATTACCAGCAGAAAGAAAGAGGTACTTATTCCACTGTACAAGTCACTGGTGAGGCCTCACTTGGAATACTGTGTTCAGTTTTGGAGACCATATCTTGCAAAAGATGTAAAAAGACTGGAAACTGTTCAGAGAAAGGCGACCAAAATGCTTTGGAGCCTGCATCAGAAGCCTTATGAGAAGAGACTTGAAGACCTAAATATGTACACTTTGGAGGAGAGGAGGGACAGGGGAGATATGATTCAGACCTTTAAATACTTAAAGAGAAATGATGAACAAACAAACCTCTTCCAAAGACGGGGAAGCTGTAAAACTAGAGGGCATAACATGAAGCTGCAAGGTGGTAAATTGAAAGGCAATATCAGGAAATATTTCTTCACTGAAAGGGTGGTGGATGCTTGGAATGCCCTCCCGATGGAAGTGGTGGGGGCAAACACGGTGACGGAATTCAAAACGGCATGGGACAAACACAGTGGATTCCTTTACAGCAACAGGATAAAAACAAAATAAATGGTACCATCTAACTTCTGAACCATCTAGCGTCTCAACAAAAAGGGGTGTCCTACATGGAGTTGTGGGTTCACCCCTAAACAAAGACATGGGGAGGGGTGGCCTGCACAGAGCGACAGGTGCACCTACTCTTGCCATCTTGCTGGGCAGACTAGATGGGCCATGCTGGTCTTTATCTGCCGTCACTTACTATGTTGTTATATGACTGGTATATAATTGCCCAGTGACTGGCTCGATACTATCCAGCAGTCTTTTCAAATTGCTGGAGGACAACCTGGGACCTCGGCCCACATTTGGCGGAGTTGTCCCTGTATTGTAGCTTATTGGACAGGGATTTAGTATAGGATTAGGAGGCTTTGAGGATTCAGAGATATTTCTTTTTACTTTGAAGATTCTTCAAGTTAAGTGACAGTATAGGGCTTTGATTCATCATTGTGCTGCCAAATTGAATTTGGCTAGTAATTGGAGACAATTGGCTCCCCCACCACTTATGCATTGGCTGACACGTATGTGGGATGTTTATAAAATGGAGAAGTTAACTGCTCAACAGCAGAAACCAATACAGCAATTTGAGGCAGCTGTTTTTGAGGGTGTATGCCTCCCAGCCAATGAAAAGTGCTGCAGTGACTTGTGAATGAATGTCTAGAGCAGGGCTTTTCAACTTTTATCCCATATGACCCCATTTTAGCAACTGAAAATTCACGTGACCCCGGATGATGATGAAATAAAAATATCAGGTCTCCAGCCTCCGTCCCCTCCCTCCACTCATCTAAAGCAGAAAGCAGCAGTCAGCCGCAGGGTCTTTCAGTGTGTGCTTACAGACCCCAGTACTCAGCATGGGTTTCTAATCTAACAGGATGCTATCCCAGGAGGGGGCAAGGGCCTATGAATGTTCACTGGCTCACAGGGCACATGCTGACTGCCACTACTTGGCATAGATCACAATGAAAGTCCAGAGAGAAGGGAAATGGTCCTGTTTCTATAACCCCATCCACTGATGATGTGAGCCCATTTGGGGTCCCAACCACAAGTTTGGTAAACACTGGTCTAGGGGAAGGGCGCTCAACTCTTTGATCTTGAGTTATTTGGTGGGAGGGACAGAGGGATGTAGGGTATTTGCATAGTGTTCTAAAAACTATAAAAATTAGACTATTTGCTTGGGGACTCAGTAGCATTCAGTTGTACACTAAGGCGATGTATAATTTGAAGAGCCCTGTATTTGTCCCTGTAATACCTGTATTACTGGTATGTACATGGCTTATTGCAGCTGAATGGGTGTTGGTTTATAATAAAGTCTTGTGCATTCAGTCTTACTACTTACTACCCTTTTCCAGAGATTTCCAGGTATAGATGCACATTGCATGAATTAAAAACAGGGTGTGCTTGCAGCTCAGCTGGAGAGTTGGTATCCTTCCTAAAAGCAGAATGGTCAGAGCAATACACCAATTCTTCTTCAATATAGCCAGCTATGCTGAAGGGTAGCTGACTCCACTATTTGGGAGTCACCAACAGAAATGGGTACCAGGTAAGTAAAATATGCAAAGTGTTTTGCTGCGACAGATCTTTGCAAATCTGTTTCTTTCATTGGTTGCCCTTGGCGGAGATTTCAGGATCTGCTTGCAACACCTTTCTTTCTTTCTTTTGAGATGGCCAGCTCTACCTTCTCCTCTGTGTCCTACTGAGGAGCAACTCACCAAGCAGCAGATCAGAGACGTCAAGTCCATTTCATGAAAGCTATTTAATTTGTGTTTTAAAGTGCTTTTTGTAGAACTGCCGAGCTCTGTGGCACAGCTGAATTTTTGGTCAAAGTGTTGCTGTAGGGGCAATAACTGGCTTCTCTCTCATATTTCCTTTTGTTATTTCTCTTCTTATGTTTCTCTCTGTGATTTCTAGTTACAGTGTGATTGTCCTGTATAGCAGTGACTGCAGCGTTTGTTGCTTTTAGGGTTTCTATCATACTGTCTGAAAATGGTTATAAAACCACGAAGGTGATTATACGTGTATTATTTATTTATTTATTTTATTCTCTTATATACCGCGCTATTCTGCATCAGTGCGGTTTACATTGAACAAACTGAAATTACATTGAACAGGGCATTATAACTTGGAGATAACTATTTTACAGGGAACATGGGCTATGGAGGGTTAAATGGCTTGCCCAAGACCACAAGGAGCACCTGTGGGACTAGAAACCCCAGTCCTTCCGGCCCAAGGTTGCTGTCCTCTAGTGGGATTTGAACCCCCGACCTTCCAGCCTGAAGTACCTTGCCCCAACCACTAGGCTACTCCTCCACTCCCAATACTTAGTCTGTCAGCATATTCTACAGTTAAAATAAATCTCTCATCTATAAAGGACAAACTTCCCACAAAGCCTTATAAAAAAAATTCAGGAGCTTCCCTGAAGTAAAAAAAATCACTTGCTCTACTCCCTGGCTGACCTTGAATTTATTCACCTCTCTGGGCTTCTCAAAAAGTGGCCAAAAATGTATTTTGTTTTAATTGCACACAATAAATGCTTGCAATACGTTTGGTATTAAAAAGAACTTCAAGGATTGGTTAGTCTTGACTGAATGTTGTCAGCTCTTAAAGATCCTGTTTCATCGGGGCCATGATTTGAAATGAGGCATTTGGAAGATGCAGAGCAGAGGAGAGGAGGGAGTGTACCAGCCAGACAAGACTGCACAGCTCAAATGAGCAATTATCTATACTGTATCCAGCATATCATATTTGCTGAACTGGCACTGTCCTAGCACGTCTACAGGAATAATAGATAGACTTAATATTTCATCTGGATCATTTCAGATGTAATTTAAGTGCTATGTGTGTCTGTACAGTAGCTGCGGAATTGTGCTGGCTTCATAATCTGTGATGCCTGGATAAACTGAAACATCAATGCTGAAATAACTTGTTCATCGCCAATTGTTGCCCTGATAATGCACAGGTACCGGAAAGAAAGGTGTGTTCTATTGGGTTCTGTAATCTCCAGGAACAAGCAGTAATGCAGTCTTCACATATGAGTGAATGTCACCAACGGAGCCTGCAGGAACACTCCCCAGCGTCCAGTAGGAAAGCCTTTGGGAGCACTCCGCTGCGCCTGCGTGCCTACCTTCCAGCCTTCCCAACTCCTCTCCTCAGTTCTTCATTTTCCGTGGAGCCAGTAGGACACATCATCCTATCACTGCCGAAAAGCTTCTCTTTTTTGTGCCCTTCAGAGTACATTGTGCTTCTGCCTTCCTGGCGACGCCGGTTCCTTTGAATCTGACACTGGTCCTGATAATTCTTCCTTTTTTATTTTAAATTTTTCTCTTTTCTTTTCTATTGATTTTCGCCACAGTTCTCACCACTAAACTAGGCATCTATAGCTATATCTGCAATTGTGAAGACAAATTTTTCATTCATGGAAAAGCCAGTCAGTGGTTTCAGAAATGTACCGATTATGCCAGTACCATTTCAGCCACCTATAAACATGACTGGTGTCTAAAATGTTTGGGTTCTGAAGATGAACCCACTTCTTGTCCTTTGTGCCAACAAATGGCAAAGACAGGCCTCAAGAACAGAGCCAAACAGTTTGAATCGTTGTTCATCTTGGACTCTGTTTCAGTGGCTTCCACTTCATTGAGGGCATCAACTTCTTCTCATGGGTCTCAGGCTTCTTCAAAGTCCAAGCACAGAAGTAAGTCAGTGGCTGTTTCCAAATCTTCAGCATCGAAGATTGATTCTGATGCCAGAGAAAAGTCCCAGCATAAGCATTGTGACTCTCTTAGAGGTGCTTCCGATGCAGACTGGCCAGCCAAACAGCCCCAGTGAGAGGATCTGTCCTCCAAAGCACACGTGGGGCTCTGGGACGCTACTGGTTCCATGTTCTGAGATGACTGATGTCTGGGTGGAATTACGTACAGGGCTCCAAGCCACCATCTCCATAGACCAGTGCATGCTGGCTCTCGAGAGGTGTTTGGCAGCACTCCTGGTAGCCTCGGTACTGATAACATCAAGAACTTCAGGAGTGTAGGCTTTGGCACCGAGCCTACAGCCAGGCATATCAGGCCTGATGCCAGCCCTCAAATCGTTAACATCGGACCACAGAGGCCGATTCCTCTGTTGGAACCGGTCAATGCCCCCAGTATCCAACAAACTCAGACATTGACCGTCGACATCCACGAGGCATAGAGGTCGAACCAAGACCGTCGATACTTTTATTTCTTGCTGGACTCAAGTTCCTCAGAATCTGATGGAGGGTCACTCAATTCCCGAGAAATTGGAGATATTCCAATAACCTCCCATGCCCATGCCCTGTGCATCGTATCCTGCAGGATCTTATGCTCTGCATGTGTGAGGCCCCGCTTACGGTTCCACCTGTCAGCAAGAGACTCGATACTATGTACCGAGTACCAAAGTGCCTAGGCTTCCAAAAACCTCAGCTCCCCCAACACTCAATGGTGGTAGAATCGGCGATGCACCAAATAAAAAGCTCAAAGATGACTCCTGGCAGACTCGAGGACCCTTGATGCCTTTGGCCGTCGCTGTTTCCAGGCATGCATGTTGGCCTCTAGAATCAACTCTTACGTGCTTGTACATGGGAATGTTGCTGAAGGATGTCACCAGGGATCTGGAGACTTTTGCCCCCCTGCTTCCTGAGGATAAGCAGAGTGCATTCCAGACACTCATCAAGAAAGGCCAGAACACATCTAAGTTTCATACCAGGGCCTCTTTTGATGCTTTTGAATCCACAAACAAAGCTTCAGCAGTCTGCATTGGGGCTCGCAGATTGGCCTGGTTACAGGCATCAGACCTTGAGCAATGGGTCCAGGATAAACTGGCCAATATCCCATGTACTGGGATGATTTACTCGCCACAATATCAGATGTATCTCTCCAATTTTACCAGCTACTTATTTTAGGGAATTTCAACATTTGCTTTCATTCCCAACCTCTGTCCGGGATCACTCTTTTATCACTCTGCTGCACGATCTAGCTCTTTCACAACATGTTGATCTAGCTACCCACTCTGCTGGTCACACCCTCGATCTGTTGATGACCACCTCCACTTCCTCTTTTCAGCTCTTCAACCTTTTGGTGACACCTCTCCCATGGACTAACCACCACTATGTCCATTTTAACATGCATCTACCCAGGGTCAATGTATCACTTAGTACTACATCCTCTCGCTGACCATCTCCCTCTCGCTACCCCCAACAATTATCCCACCGTCTTATCCCCCAGAAAATATAACATTTCCCTGCTGCCGATCAGCTATTTCCCTGCCACCGATCAGCTATTTCCCCTGGATTTTGGCATTCTGACAATCAAACAGCAGGTTTCCTTATGGAACACCTTTCTCACCACCGCTCTTGACCAAGTATCACCTATGTGTCCTTGCTCCCATCCTATTCCTACCTACCAATCATGGTTTCATCCAGGGCTCCGTCTTCTCCGCACCCAACTGCACCATTCCGAACAGGTCTGGCGGAAGTATCGTACCCCTTCTACATTCCAACATTTCAGGACCTGTCATCAAATCTATTGTATGCATGTCCATCAGGCCAAACGCTCCCATTTCTCTGCAGTTATCTCTTCTTCAGCTAATTCTACGCAACAATTATACTCTGTTTTAAAGACTCTGTCCTCCACACAATCATGCTTATCCTCTCAGATTACCTCTGATATCCCTGCTCCGTCCCAGCTAGCCAGATTCTTTGACTCCAAAGTTCAGACTCTGCACTCATCTTTTGTCACCTGTCCCTCTCCTTTATGTACTCCTTCCCCGTCCCTTCCTACTGTGTCCCACACGTTTTCTCACGTATGGACCACTTTCTGCCTGCTCACGACCACTGAACTCTCCAAACTACTCTCCGCCTCTCATAAGACTGCCTGTTCTCTGGATCTGATCCCATCAAAATGGTTACTGGAACTTTCTTTAGTTCTCCATTCTTTTATTCTTACTATGCTGAATTCAAGCCTCACATCTGGCACCTTCCCGAGTCTCTGGCAGCATTCACTAGCTCGTGCTCTTCTGAAGAAACCCTTCCTCAATCCACATGATCCCACCAACTACTGACCTATATCTAATCTACCATTTCTTTCCAAAATCCTGGAAAAGGCTGTTTTCTCCCAGCTCTCACAACATCTTGACTTCACTCACCAACTTCACCACCGTTAATCTGGATTCCGCCCCGGTCAGTGTCGAAACTATCGTGCTCTCCTTCTTAAACGATATCCATGTGGCACATGAACATGGTGACATGGCTTTAGCAGTCTCTCTCGATCTTTCTGCAGCTTTTGACCTGGTAGATCACTCCCTTCTTCTTTGCAGGAATCTGGACTTCAGGGGACAGTTTTTCAGTAGTTTCACTCCTTTCTCTCCTCACGGTCCTTCTCAGTGCACATCGGTACTACCTCCTCTGATCCTGTCCCTCTTCATTGCGGTGTTTCCCAGGGTTCTGTTCTTGCCCCTCTTCTTTTTAATATTTTTCTAGCGCCACTTGCCCTGCTCATACAACAGTCCAGCCTATAAGCATATTACTATGCTGACAACATTGTCATACTTTATCACACTAACTCGCATCAGCCCAACCTTACAGCTTTCAATAACTGCTTAGCACAAGTCTCCAGCTGGCTCACCATTAACTGTCTACATCTCAATCTAGCCAAATCACTTGCAATATGATTTACGTTTGGCAGTCCCTGTCTAACAGTTGCCCCAGTTCTTGACAACATCAAAATCCCCATAGTCCCTACACTCTGCTACCTTGGCGTAACATTGGACACTTCGCACCTTTCACGGACACATCTCACTTCTCTCCCATAGGTCTTCCTTCTATCTCCACCAGATTTGCGCTATATGTCCATTCCTGTCCCCTCAGGCATTGACTACCCTTCTTCTCTCACTATTCATGTCACGTTTGGATTTTTGTAACTTGGCCCCTGCTGGCATCACACAGACTCAACTCCATCAACTTCAACTGCTCCAAAATACTGCAGCTCGAATCATTACTCATACCTCCCACCGGGATCATATCACCCCAATCCTCATCAAATTTCACTGGCTTCCACTCACCTACCATATCCATTATAAAATTCTCATCATGACTCATTGCACCGTATATTCAAATGCTCTGCAATATTTAGTTGATTTGTTTCAATTTTATACCCCTACCTGCAGTCTTCACTCTATACATATCAATCGGCTAGTCCTCTCCTCCCCCTCTCATGCCCACTTGCACTCCACTCAACACGCCACCACTTTTTTTCTAGCCTCCTCCCTCCCGGCCATATTGTTTATTTATTTAGACAGTTTTGTATACCGCCTTATCCTTCAATCAAAGCGGTCACAACACAATTGGGGGATACTTTTAGCACGCGGGGATATGAGACACATACACTAATACTTACAGGGAACATGGGCAATGGAGGGTTAAGTGGCTTGCCCAAGACCACAAGGAGCATCTGTGGGACTAGAAACCCCAGGCCTTCCGGCCCAAGGTTGCTGTCCTCTAGTGGGATTTGAACCCCCGACCTTCCGGCTTGAAGTACCTTGCCCCAACCACTAGGCTACTCCTCCCTATTGTATCAAGAACCCTCCTTTCCCAAATGTAAGAGTCTCTTGAAAACCCATCTCTTCCAATCCGCTTTCGACCTGCCTTCAACTCCACCCTAAAACCACTGCTCCTATGCTCTTTTCGTTACTTTTAGTATCTGTTATTTTATCTCTGTCTCTTGTCTCTCTCTTTACTGCAACTGTGCTTTCACTGTCCTATCATGCAATAGAGTGTCTGTCCTTTCCTTTCCTTTTCCAGCCTACAGCCATTTCTCTGTACTTTGTTTTTTTGTAAATCGCGCTGGTGTCATGAAGAAGCGGTATAACAAGCAATATAATAAACATAAACAAACAAACAAACTGAAGAAAACATTTTTGGCAAAGATTGGAGGAGAAAAGCAGGGGAGATTTAGGGTGAGATCATCTGTTTCAAATGCCTTTCCAGGAAAACAGCTGACCCATCCAAAAGAAAGGCTCTTCCTAAGAAATCTTTTTATTCTAAAAAGAAGAGATATTATCCTTCTTACCTGCCTTCTGCTGCCTATCAACCTTGGCATCCTCATCAGAGGCAGCAGGTCCTCACCAACCCAAGAAACCCAAGGCTCCTAAGCCTCAACCAGCTGCACAGGCACAGCCTGCACCTGGCTTTTGACTACTTCCTGGAGAACATTGCCAATCTGCCCCTGGAGGGCTCCCAGCCCCTCCACATAACAGGCAAACTTTGTCACTATGCCCACAGGTGGCACTTGATAACATCAGAGCAGTAAACACTCCAGATTGTCCAAAGGAGTTATCAGCTTCACTTCAAAACCTTACGCCCCCCACCTGCTTCACAGGAGATTATCCCATACAACCCCTTCAAAGCACACTCTTAAAAGAAGAGGTGATCACCCTGTTATCCCAGGGTGCCATAGAAAGAGTACCTCAAGAAATGTTGGGCTTCTACTCTCCATACTTTCTCATTCCAAAGAAAACAGGAGACTTCAGGTCTGTCTTGGATCTCAGAGACCTAAACAAGATCATGGTCTGAGAAAAATTCAAAATGATTTCTCCAGGAACTCTTCTACCATACCTCCAGAGACACAATTGGTTATCTTCTCTAGACCTAAAAGAAGCGGACATGCATTTACTGATACATCCTTTGCACAGGCAGTATCTGTGATTCATGTTTCAAGGAAACCATTATCAATACCGGGTTCTCCCCTTCGGTCTAGCCTCTGCCCCAAGGGCCTTCACAAAATGCATGCCGGTCATCACTGTCTGTCTACGCACCTTGGGGGTATTCGTCTTTCCTTACTTAGACGATTGGCTGATCAGGAGAAACTCTCCCCAAGAGGTACAACTCTCCCTTCATCACACCATCACAGTGCTCCAACACCTGGGGTTTGTCAAACTTCCCAAAGTCCCACCTCGCTCTGTCGCAACGTCTAGAGTTCATTAGAGTGCTCTTAGACACTCAACAGGCCTGAGCTTTCCTCCCATAGGGTCGCTGTCCCACCTTATTGAGCTGGCAAAAGGGGTACAACAACAAAGCTCGAGAGATGCTACGACTATTAGGATAAATGGCCTCCGCGGTCCATGTTGTCCCCTTAGCGTGATTACACATGAGATGTCTTCCCAATGGACACAAGCGAAGGGTCAACTCAGAGTCCACATCATTCCTCAACTGATCAAGTCCCTTCAGTGGTGGCGTCTCCCACAAAATCTATGCATCGGATCACCTTTTCAGATGCCTCCACCTCAATGCATCCTGACAATGGATGTTTCCAAGCTGGGTTGGGGGGCACATCTGAATGACCTGCCACACAGGGGCTATGGACACAACAGGAATCTGCCCTGCAGTTCAACCTGATAAAACTACGGGTACTGACAAATGCTCTTTGGGTTTTTCAATCCCAACTATCAGGGCAACCTGTTCTAGTCAGAACGGACAACCAAGTCGCCATATTCTATGTAAACAAATGGGGGGAACGGGGTCCCATCCCCTCTGCAAAAAAAACGCGTCGCCTATGATCCTCTGCCATCACTTACCACATCCAACTCAGAGCGGTGTACCTGCCAGGCGAACTCAGTGGCCTAGCAGACAGGCTAAGGCGTATCCTTTGTCCACATGAATGGACCTTGCATCTGGAAATGGCTGCTCAGATCTTCCAAATGTGGGAAACCCTGCTCCACAAAACACGCAGCTTCTACTATTCTGCTCCAGGGTTCCGTCTCTGCACCGACAGGCCCTGGATGCATTCCTTCTCCATTGGGGACAGGGACTGTTCTAAGTATTCCCTCCCATTCCCTTGATACTCAAGACGCTGTTCAATCTACATGCTGACAGGGGTTCAATGATTCTCATAGCCCCCTTTGGCCTCGTTAATCATGGTTTTCTTTGCTTCTTTGCCTTCCTCAGCCTCAGCCACTCAACCTGGGTTGTAAGCCCAACCTCCTAGCTCAGGACCATGGGATGCTCCTCCATCCCAATCTTCACTCCCTATGCCTGACAGCATCGCTGCTGAAGAGCTAGTGCTCACCGAACTCAACCTACCACAGGTGGTCAAGAATGCCCTTGCATCTTGTAAGGATTCCACCAGGTGATCTTATGTCTTTAAATGGTGTAGATTTACCCTTTGGTGCTCCCCAAAGGACCTTGACCCCTTTTCTTGCCCGGTGGAGTCGCTTCTACAATATCTCCTCCACTTATCGTTGACAGGTCTTAAGACTAACTCAGCGAGAGTTCACCTTAGTGCCATTGCAGCCTCTTACAGACCAGTGGATGGACAGCTTGTCTCCTCATACCCCTTAGATGCACACTTCATGTGGGGTCTCCTGCTGTCCAAGCTACTTATTAAGCTGCCTCCAGTGGCCTGGAATCTGAATGTGTTTTTGTTACAGAATTGTTTGTGGCCCACACTTGTTGACATGCATATCAGTGCTAAGGAGGTCACCAACCTCTTCATAGATCTGCCAACTGTACACACACAAATGTCGGCACAAATGATATTGACAGGTATCCCTCTGAGCATATCAAAAGTGACTTCATGGCTCTGGGACAGAGGGTGAAGAAAATAGGTGCACAAGTGGTGTTCTCTTCAATCCTCCCTGTTGAAGGTAAAGGCCAAAGCAGAGAAGCTTGCATCCTGGAGATGAATGCATGGCTGTGTAGATGGTGTCATCGAGATCGTTTTGGTTTCCTGGACCATGGGATGCTGTTCCAAGGGTTGCAGAGCAGAGATGGTGTCCATCTATCCAAGAAAGGTTGACGTGTCTTCAATAGCAGACTGGCTAATCTACTGAAGAGGGCTTTAAACTAGATTCGTTGGGGATGGGTGAAGAAAGCCCCCAGGTAAGTGAAACATTAAATAAGCATTGAGGAACCTGTGTCTTTTGGGGAAACTGCTAGGTACTTATGACCTAGACTGGCCACTGTTGGAAACAGGATACTGGGCTTGATGGACCTTGGTCTGACCCAGTATGGCATATCTTATGTTCTTATGGTTCTGGTGCAACTTCTAAAGCCATCTTTCGAACCTTTAGCCACCACTTCACTGAAGTTTCTATCTTGGAAGATCATCTTCTGTATTGCCCTCACTTCGGCGAGCTGCAGGCTCCAGTGGCAGATCCCACCTATACTGTGTTCCACCATGACAAGGTGCTTCTGCGTACCCATCCACGTTTCCTCCCAAAGGTGGTTTCCTCTTTTCATCTAAACCAGTCAGTAATCCTCCCGATTTTCTTCCCTAGACCACATATGTCTCGGGCTGAAGTAGCACTACACACTTTAGACTGCAAGCGAGCGCTGGCTTACTCTTTGTATAGAACTAAAGATCACAGAAAATCCTCTCAATTATTCATTTCCTTTGATCCTAGTCACCTGGGTCTACTGGTGATGAAATGTACTCTATCTAAATGCATAGCAGCTTGCATTTCTTTTGCTTAAGCAGGGCTCTCATTGGAGGGTCATGTCACTGCTCATAATGTGCAGGCTATGGCAACTTCTGTAGCTAATCTCTGTTCAGTAGCCAGCGTGAAGAGCCTTTTCCTTCACGCTGGCGGCTGTTTCTGTGAAGCCGCGAATGCTGGGAAAGGTTAAAGGGCAACCTTTAACCTTTCCCAGCATTCGCGGCTTCACAGAAACAGCCGCCAGCGTGAAGGAAAAGGCTCAATAAGACACAAAAGAAAGTGAAGGTAATTCTTTCCTCTAACAAAAAGATTCCACCGTTATATAAACAGTTAAGGGTTGTAGGCTTCACAATTAACTGTCTATCTGGGTTAAGGCTTCTTTCAAATCAATAGAAATTAACATCAGGAAACAAATGGTTATCAACTTCACCATATACAGAGTTCTCTTTTCTCTATACATCTAGCAAGGCAATCAAGCTAGTTCTTGAACAAAAGTTACATTCCATTGGTTCACTCTGAGGAATGGGAACACTGGTTTCACAATCACAGTCCATTGACTCTGGATCACTATCTTCTTCAATGCTATGACTGTCTTCAGTATCTGTTAACTCCTCACAGGGGTTTTTCTGTTTCTCATACAACTTCCTTAGCACACTGTTAGGAAGTGCTTTTAAAAGGTTAGCTTTACTTCTTCTAACTTTCTGAGGCTTATCTATTTTCATAAGGTTTTCATCACTTAAACTTTCCCTTATAATGAAAGGCTTTTCATACCTTGGCTTCTGTAGGCTGCCACACCCAGGACTCAGCTTGTGATGTAGCTTCTCAGGCTGACAAGCTGTTCTGTGCACTGCTCTACAATCAGAGTTACCAGGAAAACCTGACGTGGATTTCCACTCTCTGTGTTTCTTGGCAAAAGTATCACTGTAAAAGGAATCTCCTTTCCTTGTGCCTTTCTGGTTTAGCATAGGAGACTTACTTGGGCTAGGAGAATTGCTTTCATCAGGCAAGCTGCTTCTTTGGTTTGCTTGGCTTTGGACTCCGTTCCAATACCTTAGGCCTCTCTGGACTTTATCCCTTTGAGTATACCTCTTTTGGATTCTGCCTCCTTGAGTTGGCTGCACATGGAAGCCTTCCTCTTCCAGGCTTCTCTCACTGGACCTGCTGCCGGTCCTTCTGACCTCGCTCTTGCTACTTCCCCAGCACTTGCTCTTGCCTCCGCCTCTTCTGGTACCTGTTCCTTTTCCTGTTCCTGTTCCTCTCCCTTCACTGATCATCTGGTTTCCTTTATAAAGAGATTTTCTGGTTTGCACATTCTGAGTTTGAGGACAGGTGAAACTGCTTGTTACTAATGTGATCAGTGCTAGAGCACGTTGCTTCAGGTACTGTGTAATTGTTCATGCGCCCTCTGGCTGAGCTGCGCTGGAACTGCGCTCTCTGCCTTTTCTGAGTTCCATGAAAATCAGGAGTTTTTTTCAACACTGTTTCTTCTCTAGCTCCAGCCTCATGACAATATATATATATATATATATGACTTGTAAGATTTGTGACTGTCCATATTGATGCTGTTCCAGCATACCATACGAGTTTAAATGGACAACCAATTTCTATGGTAATTTAGAAAATACCTTCTTTTACCGTAACCTTTCCGGTTACGTTACATCTGAAGCTCTCCATGTAAAGTCATTATCCTAAGTGACATCACTTAGGGAAGACATTACTGATCTTCAAGAAATTGGAGGCTACACCGCCTACTACAAATGTTTTTCTTTTCTTTTGTTTGGATAAAGGGGTCTTAAAGACCCTTTTTTTTTCTGCAAGGAGTATTTCTACCTTTTCGTCCAAACCAGTCAGATTTATCTCCTCTCTTTCCTAGAGCCTTGTTCTGCTCCAAGGACAAAGAGCTTTAAACTTTGGCCTGCAGAAGCTTCAGCTTTTCCTCCAAAGTCCAACCTCTTTAAACTCCCCCAGTTTTTCTTCTGGGATTAGTTCTAGCCATTAAGGCTTCTGACCTCTGCCTGTATTGCAAAATTATTTTCCTCTGCTTCACAGTGAGGTAATTTCTTTGAGGATAATCTACTGGCTCTTAGCAGCAGACCCATATTAGCCTCAATAAACACTTTCCCAATACTTTTGAGTAAGGTCCAAATTAGAAAATTGGAATTCAATATTTGCTAACAATTATGGTCTACACAAGGACTCCCCTCTAGACGCCTTGTTTAGTCAAGCTGTTCCTCAGCACACCCTTTTTTATTCAACTCCTACCCTTCATCCTTTGGATGCCTAAGGTTCTGGGAAATAGCATGGCCCATCCATTAGATTTGCAACATGCTGGGACCTCCTCTAGGCATCTCTAGCTTGGGAGTCCCCATATGTGAAGACTCATTCCTGCTTGTTCCTGGAGATAGCACAGTTACTTACCTGTAACAGGTGATCTCTGGGAACAGCAGGAATAAGTCTTCACAACCCACCCACCTCCCCTAGGAGTTGTTCTCTCTCTCTCTCATTTGTCTACTTCCCTCCTTCGGACTCGGCTATAAACCCAACTGATGGGAGGGAAGTGAATGGGCGGGAAGGCAGCGCGCATGCGTGTGGGATGCTCCCAAAAGCTTTCTTTTTGGACGCTGGGGAGCGTTCCCGCGCAGGCTCCGTCGGTACCGACGTACCCATATGTGAAGACTTATTTCTGCTGTTCCCAGAGATCACCTGTTACAGGTAAGTAACTGTGCTTTACTGTACGTTTCAGATCTCCAGGCAAGGACCATAGGTTAGCAGCAGCACACAAATACTTAAATGCGCTGTTCAGCAGTTTTAACACTTCTATTACCTGTTGCTGGAAAAAAACCTGTAAAACAGGAGGAATTTGTAGACTTATTCTGATCACAAAAACTAGGTTTTATAAATCGGTGTTCACGCCCTACTGACTTTATATGTTGAACATAATTTTATAAAGTATTTTCTCCGTGAACAAGCAGAAATGAAGTCCTCACATATGAGTGATGTCATCTAACGGAACCCATGCAGGAACACTTCCCAGCCACTAGTGAAAGCTTTAGGGAAGTTCCACTGCACATGTGTGCCATATTCCCGCAGCGCCAATTTAGGAAGTCATCGTTTTTCCGTGGTGCCCAACAGACATGTTCACCATAGTCTATACCGGTCAGTAACTGTTTTCCCATCTCAGGGGACCTTGCACCTTTTCCATATCCTTTTCTGCCTGTCATAGCAGTCTCTCTTCACTTTATCTTTTCACTAGTCAGTTTTCGGCTGTCTTAAGTTTTCTTTCTTTTCTGTGGCACCTCTGCCCCCTTAGGTGTTGGTGCTCCGGCCGTGCTCTTCCTCTTTTTCAAAAATCGAGCCATTTGATTTTGCCACTGATATTTTTCCAGACAATATGTTCCATGGACAGTGGGTTTAAAAAGTGTTCCTGGTACTTGAGGACCATATTTTCCACAGATACACATAGCTGGTGCCTCCAGTGCCTGGGACCTGATCGTCAGCCCTCTTGTAATTTGTGTTAGCAGATGATGAAAAGAGGACTCAAGAGTCAAGAGAAGCAGCGCAAATCACTTTTTTACACTCAAAAATCTGATCCATCAACATTGGCATTGACGACACCAGTGGCTTCAAAGGCTGCACTGGACACTGGCAATACATCAGTGTCGAGGAGTTCTCGAGCCAACTTGGAGCCGAGCACCCATAGTGCCCAGGAGCATCGACCATCGATTGATCCTCATCTGAGGATGAGGAAGAATTCAGCTTCATCTTCATCGACGCTGAAGGAAGATCACACCAAGCACTGAGTGAAAACTTTGGTGCACCAGCATCAAAAGCGATGAGGGTCCACAAGGGCGCACCCTTCCAAGCTGTCCTGAAGGGAGGAAAGTTCATCCTCCAAGTTATCAGAGGGGTAGCGACAGCCTGCTAAGAACAGAGACCAAGCCATCAATACCCCTGTACAGATTCCGCAGGTACTGCAGTCGAAGTTGCTGAGGCCCCAAGTCTTCAGAGTCAGCAGCCATGGAGAAACACCTTCTGCAGGCTCTTGAGGAACCAAGGCCTTGACATCGGCTGCATCAACCTTGGCAATCATGCAACCGATCCTCAAGACACACATGCTTTGCCTGCGGGAGAGGCATTGACATTGGGGCATCGGAGGACCCCAACATCGGTGCCTGCCCAGCCGATGTCACTCTCTAGCATTTCAGGGTCTGATACACCCTCAAAGTCTAGACAAGTATTGGCGCATCATCGCTCCTGGAGGAGCTCCTGATTCCCTGGGTCAGGAGAGAGATCCAGGCAGAGACTCAGAAGTATTTTGACTTCCTCTCTGAGTCTGACTCAGCGTCAGTGACCCAGCCTTCTGAGTCCGAGGACTTGTTGGAAGACATGTCTTCTGAGCTCCCGTTGAACCCTTCTTCCCCTCATGAGCGACGCAAGTTATAAAGCATACGAGGATAGACGTAAAGATCTTAATATGTATACTTTAGAGGGAAGGTGAGATAGAGGAGATATGATAGAAACATTTGAAAATCTCTGTGGCATAAAAGCACAAGAGGAGAGCCTCTTTTGACTGAAAGTTGCTCTGCTACAAGACGACACAGGATGAGGATGAAAGGGGACAGACTCAGGAATAATTTGCAGAAATATTTCTTTACAGAAAGAGTGCTAGATGCGTGGAATAGTCTCCCAGTAGAGGTAGTAGAGATGAGGACAATATCTGAATTCAAGAAAGCATGGGACAGACAAAAGACCTGTAAAGGAAAAAAGGGGACTATTGTGTTGATGTGAAAGGGCAGACTAGATAGAAACATGAGAGCAAGAAAAGACCACATGGCCTAAGTCCCCTCCTGAGAACATGACCTTCCAAGATTTTGTCAGGCATATGGCCAAGGCCATACCATTTTCTTTGGAGACTAAGGATGAGCCAAGGGCAGAAGAGTTGGATATCCTGCAGTACTCCTCGGCCCTAAGGAAGCAGTGATAGTGCCTTTGCACTGCATCCTTCAGAGAGTACAGATGAGAATGTGGGAGAACCTCCTCATTGTACCTCTAATCAGTAGAAGGCTTGACTTCATGTACAGAGTTAAGAACGTTCCTGGATTCGAGAAGCCCCAGCTTCCGTACCATTCCTTGGTGGTCAAATCTGCCCTATAAGATCCAAAAGTATCAATTCATTCCTTGGTGGCCCTAGGGAGGGAGGCTCGGACATTGGGGAGAAGGTATTTTCAGAGTTCCATGCTCATAGCTCATGTGGCCTCTTGCTAGCTCTACATGGGCACGTTTGTGAAGAACATCTGCGACCACGCTGATCTGTCCCAGTATCTCTCTCCAGAGAGACTGGAATAGTATCATTCCCTAGTGGCTCACAGCAAGGACTGCTCGAAGTTCATGGTCTCGGCAACCTATGAAAGCTTCCAAATGGCACAGAGAGCTTCTGCTTTGGATATTGGCTCCCAGAGACTCACCCGGATCTGGGTTCTCAGCAGTGCCGGATGTGCCATGCTGTGGACAGAATCTCTTCAGAGAACAGGTCGAAGAGAAGGCTGGTTTTATTGAAAAACAGCATATCACCCTTCCTAATCCCTCAAGGCGCATGTCCAAGCTGGCCTCCTATTGCAGGAGGTACCAAGGAGGGGGCCAGAAAAAGACCTATTACTCTTGCAGGCGTAGGTACTTTCCTGGGTCCTAGACCTCCCAACCAAAGCAGGCTCCTCGACCGCAGCAGCGGAGGGAGAAGCCTCAGAAAGCCCTGCCCACTCCTCAGCCAAAGCCTGGGGCAGGTTTTTGACTGGTTCCTTCAGAGCATAGCCACTCTACCAGTAACCACAGTCCAGTCAAGAGAAGGCTCACTCTTTTTGCCCAAAGGTGGCCCCTAATAACCCTCAGACACATAGGTTCTGCAGATCATCCAAAGTGGTTACATGTTGCATCTATTCGATCTAACTCCAAATTGCCCTCCACAACCCTCCTCATCAGGAACTGCGTCAGAGAGAAATCACCACCCTCTTGACAGATCTCACAAGTGAGCTCGTGCCACAGAGCAGGGAGGGTGAGAATTTTATTCCAGGTATTTCCTGATTCCCAAGAAAACAGGAGGATTCCGCCTCATCCTAGACCTATAAGATCTGAACACATACTTAGAGAAATCATTCTGAACTTTTCTCTGAGCACCCTACTTCCCTATCTTCAAAATGGAGATTAGATCCAGGGAGCATAGCCAAAGGATGCATACACCCACATACAGGTACATTGCGTTCACAGATTCATCCTAGGGAGACAATACTTCAAGTACTGAGTGTTGCCCTTTGGCCTAGCCTCTGCACCTCATGTTTTTACAAAATGCCTTGAGGTAGTAGCTGCTTACTTATGGACACTGAGAGAATTTGTCTTCTCCTATCTGGACCATTGGCTGATCAAGAATACCACTCTGGAAGGGGTTCAAGAATCAACACGGTTGACCATTCATGTGTTGGAGCTACTAGGGTTCGTTATAAATTACCCCAAATTTCATAGCCCATCTAATAATTGGAATTCATAGAAGCCCTGCTCGACACTACTCTGGCGAGAACCTTTCTTCTGCACAACAGACTCCTCAGATTTGACAGCACTAGTGCTAGCGCAAGAGACTCAATTGAGTCAGCAGGTTATGGCTCGAAAGATGTTGACAGTACTAGGCCATATGGCCTCCACAGTACATGTAACACTTTTAGCATGTCTCCATATGAGACAAGCTCTGTGGACTCAAGCCACAGGTCGATTCAGGGATCGTCTGTGTCTCACCAATCCTCTCGTTCAGTCATTGCAATGGTGGACAGCACAATTTGCGCAGAGGTCTCCTCTTCCAAATTCCTCCACCACAAAAGGTTTTGATGACCAACGCATCCAAACTGGGTTGGGGGACTCATCTTGATGGGTTCCACATTCAGGGTGTTTGGTCCTTCCAAGAAAGTCACCACCAGATCAACCTTTTGGTGTTAAGAGCTGTAGCAAACACTCTAAAGATGTTCCGGGAATGGCTGGCCAATCAAATTGTTCTGATTCAGACCAACAATTAGGTAGCAATGTTCTCCATTAATAATCAGGGAGGAACGGGTTTGTACCTCCTGTGTTGGGAGACAGTCAGGTTGTGGAAGTTTGCCATCGTGCATGGGAGACTTGAGAGCTACATACCTACCAGGCGAGCAGAACTCTCTGTCAGATAGACTCAGCCACACAGACTCTAGCCACACGAATGGACACTGGACTGTGAGATTGCTGCTCACATCTTTCGGGAGTGGGGCACCCCCTTGATAGATCTGTTTACCACTCTGCAAAATGCCCAGGTGGATCAGTTCTGTTCTAGAGTAAGATCACACAGCAGACTAGCCTTGGATGCTTTCCTTTTACATTGGGGAGAGGGTCTTCTGTATGCATATCCTCCACTACTTCTCGTCGCAAAGACCCTCCTGAAGCTCAAAACAGATGGAAGCATGATGATTCTCATCGCTCCTTACTGGTCCAGAAAACTGTCATTCCCTCTCCTTTTACAGCTCTCCAGTTGGGAGCTGCTCTGACTGGGCTACATGCCAGATCTGATTTTGCAGGAAAATGAGATGACCTCACTGCTAGTGTTATCCGAGCTCAACCTGCCTGCCAGTGTGACCGATGTTTTTTGGCCTCAAGGATGGCCTAAACGAGAAAATCTTATTCATTCAAGTGGAGGATGTTTGCTGTGTGGTGTGAGGGCCATGCCCTAGAAAACTGCTTGAGTATTTTCTACACCTCTCTGAGTCTGGACTTAGTTCCAACTCTGTCATGGTCCACCTCAATGTAATTGGTGCTTATCACCAAGCTGTGGAAGGGAAGTCCATCTCGGGACAGCCTTTAGTTGTTCACTTTATGCAGGAGTTGCTTCTCTTGAAGCCTCTCTAAATACCTCATGCAGTGTCATGGGACCTCAATGTAGTTCTTGCACAGCTCATGAAAGCTCCTTTTGAGCCACTCAATTCCTGCCCTCTGAAGTTCTTGACCTGTTAGGTTTTGTTTTTAGTAACGGTCACTTCAGCATGAAGGGCGAGTGAGCTTTAGGCTCTCGTAGTTCATCCGCCTTACACCAAATTCCATCAAACCAGAGTTGTCCTCCATACTCATCCTAAATTCTTTCCAAACATGGTATCAGATTTCCATCTTAATCAGTCAATAGTTCTGCCAATATTTTTCCCAAAACATCATGCCCACAAAGGGGAAGCTGTGTTGCACATGTTGGACTGCAAACAAGCCTTAGCCTTCTACTTGGAGTACAAAAGCCCATAGAAAATCCATTTAGCTTTTTGTTTCTTTTGACCCCAGCAAGCTAGGGGCTATGTTCTCCAAACGCTCTCTTTTAATTTGGCTAGCAGACTGCATCTCTTTCACTTATGCCCAGGCAGCCCTGAACCTTGATGATCATGTCACAGCTCACAACATTAGGACTATGGCTGTGTCGGTGGCCAACTTGCACTTGGTCTCCATGGCAGAGATCTGCAGGACTGCAATGTGGTCTTCTGTCCACACATTCACATCTCACTGCTTTTTGGATAGGGATTCCCGATGCAACAGCAACTTCAGCCAGTCCGTGCATTGGAATCTTTGGGGACTAGAAATCAACTCTATCTGCCCCAGGCCCATTCTTTCGGTTCAGGCTACCAAAAAAAATACAGAAGAAAACAAATGGCTAAGGCCTGTTGCCATTCATCAAACGGACTTGTTGCCCCTATTGGGCTGGTATATGTTCTCATGGGCTTTCAGCAGCCCATAGCTAGGAAGTCCCATACGTGAGGACTTCATTCCTGCTTGTCCAAGGAGAAAAGGTAGCTACTCACCTGTAGCAGGTATTTTCCATGAACAGCAGGAATAAGTTCTCACAATCCTCCCAACTCCCCTGGGAGCTGTATTCTACTATAGCTATAGTATCAGACTGTCCTAAAATGGTGCTGCGGTGGAATCTCCAAAAAGCTTCCACCCATATGTGGACTTGTCACCTATGTGTGAAGACTTATTCCTGCTGTCCATGGTAAACACCTGCTACAGGTGAGTAACTATCTTATCCTTGTAGCAAGCATGTTTTATACATGTGGAAAATGGTTATTAGAAAATAATGGGGGTTATACACTCACCAAACGATGGCCTCTACTTTTTCACAATTTATGCCCAGGCGTTCCAGAGGGTGGAGTTGCTGTGTACATATGTATTTTGTAAAGTGCATGAGTACATGCACATGTTTGTACTTTCTTCAGAGCAGGTATGAATTTGTCTGTTATTGAGTGTGATTCAGGGCGCCTATAAAATTTTCATTTTGGGAGGAAGTAATGTCAGCATCCCTAATGGATGCTTGGTTCATAGGCTCCGTCCAACCAGCCCCATTAGATGCTAACATATCAGGTGTCATCCACAGTGTTAAGACTCAAGACTTACTCTTCTGCCTATTGGTGAGTTGTGGTTCGCTAGGAATGTCCACTTGCTATAAGATAGCCGATTTAAAAGAATTTGCTTTCTTGGGTGGCAAAGCAGAGGGCCACGGCTAAGGCAGTATGGCAGGCAGGCAGTCTCACTATGTCCCAAGAGGAGCTGCGTAAAGAACTTAACACCTGCTTCTCCAACTTGAAAAAAGAAATCGCTGAAATAAGGAGAGAGATCGGCAAACATATGACAAAGCTACAAGCTAATGCAGCTGAACTGGGTCACCAAGTAAAGGAGGGCAAGCGACGCCTGCAGTTGACCGACTTATTGGACATTAAGGAGCAGATGGCAACTAAACTCGAAGATATTGAAAATGATCTTTGCAGAAAACTGGATCAAAGGAGTCCCAGAGTTCCCTCAGTATGCAGATTGCTTTGCAGTGGCTGTTGCAGTTTGTAAAGCCTTTTTGCAGCTTAGTGAGTAGGATCCCAAGGAGATTTCTATTAAACTGGACAGAGCGCATAGATTGTTAGGCCTTGTGAAAAATAACCTGTCCAGAGACATAATTATCTATGTGCATAATTTTGCACTTAAAGATCATGTGGCTGCTAAAATGAGAACAGCTTGGAAATTTGATTGAGAGGGCCAACAGTTAGCCTTGTTTGCAGATTTGGCTCCCTCAAATCCAGTCGTGCCAAACCTTTTGGGTGGTGACTCAAAAACTGATAGAGCAGAAAGTGTAGTTACTCACCTGTAACAGGTGATCTCCGGGAACAGCAGGAATTTAGTCTTCACACATGGGTATCGTCGGTACCGACGGAGCCTGTGCCGGAACGCTCCCCAGCGTCCAGTAGGAAAGCTTTTGGGAGTATTCCACTGCGCCTGCATCGCTGCCTTCCTGCCTTTCCAACTCTCCCTCTTCAGTTGAGTTTATAGCTGAGACAAAGGAGAGATAGAGAGAGAGACAACTCCTAGGGGAGATGGGTGGGTTGTGAAGACTAAATTCCTGCTGTTCCCTGAGATCACCTGTTACAGGTGAGTAACTACGCTATCTCCAGGAACAAGTAGGAATGTAGTCTTCACACATGGGGACTCCCCAGCTGAAAGATGCCAGGGAGATGACCCCAAAAAACTGCAAAACCCAGGTTGAGATGGGTCATGCTTCCTCCCATGGATCTCTGGCATTGAAACCTGGGACGGCGGTTAGGAGTTGTCCTAAGAGTGAAAGAGATGTTGAAGAACAGCCTTGACCAAATGAGGCATCCCGACGGGAGTCCTTGTCTAGGCAGTAGTGGGCTGCAAAGGTATGCACCAAAGCCCAAGTTGCTGCTCTGCAAATGTTGTCAATGGACACTGAGCGAAGGTTTAGCCATGGAGGCTGCCATTGCTCTCACATTGTGAGCTGTGACATGACCTTCGAGAGAAAGTCCCTTACTCTCATATGCAAAGGATATGCAATTTGCAATCCATTTAGACAAAGTTCTCTTGGAAACTGGTAGTCCAAGATGACTAGGGTGTAAATAGTTTCCCCAAGTTTACCCCCATGTTAAACCCCTGTTTTATGTAAACGACGGCCAATGTATCTGACCAAGTGTTATATTGTTTTGATGTAAACTGCGCTGATGACAAATAGCGCGGTATATAAGAATTGTTAAATAAAAAATAAATAAATAAAATAAATAGGGTCAAAAGCAACAAAAACCTGGGAATATTTTCTATGTTGCTTAGTTCTCTGAAGGTAAAAGGCTAAGGCTCTTTTACATAGAGTGTGTAAATTCCTTTCTGCATTTGAGGCATTAGGCCTAGGAAAGAATACAGGAAGGTAAACCGATTGGTTTAAATGAAAAGGCGAAACAATCTTTGGCATAAAGTGAGGATGAGTCCTTAGAACTACTTTATCATGGTGGAACCTTGTATGAGGAGGATCAGCCACTAAAGCCTGTAGCTCACTGATGCGTCTTGCAGAAGTGAGGGCAATCAGGAAGATTACTTTCCAAGAAAGAAATTTCAAAGATGTAGTGGCTAAGGGTTCGAAGGGTGGTTTCATGAGCTGCCCAAGGACGAGATTTAAATCCCATGCCACTAGCGGTGGCTTAATGGGAGGTTTTGTTAAGAGTAGACCTCTCGTAAATCTTGATACAAGTGGTTGAGAGGAAATCAGGTTGTCCATTCAAGGGCTTGTGGAAAGCTGCAATGGCACTAAGATGGACTCTTACTGAATTGGTCTTAAGACCAGAGGATGACAAGTGGAGGAGATATTCCAGCAACACTTCCACTGGTACTGAAAAAAGATTGAATTCCTTTTTTGAACACCAAATAGAGAACCTTTTCCACTTAGAGGCGTAGGCTCGCCTTGTGGAAGGTTTTCTTGAAGCCAGGAGGATATCCTTTACCTGTTGAGAAAGGTTGATATCCTGGAATTCTAGGATCTCAGGAGCCACGCCCTGAGGTGTAGAGACTGAGGATTTGGGTGCAATAGCATCCCGTTCTCCTGGGAAAGAAGATCTGGAGCACATCCCAATTCCAGAGGTCTGGCTCGAGAGAGACGTAAAAGCAGAGGATACTACGGTTGCTGTGGCCAGCGTGGGGCTATGAGGATCATATGGCCCCTATCTCTCTGAAGCTTGAAGAGTATTTTGGGAATGAGGGGAATGGGTGGGAAGGCATAGAGGAAGTCCTGACCTCAGTGGAGGTGGAAGGCATCCCTTGCCTGACAATTCTGAGCCGGCCTTCTGGAACAGAACCGGGGAAGTTTGGCATTCTGAGGACTTGCAAAGAGGTCTATATCTGGAGTTCCCCAGATCTGAAAAATTTGAGCAATTTGCTCTGGATGAAGAGACCACTCGTGTGGCAGCAGTACTCGACTAAGTTTGTCTGCCAAGAGATTTTACGTGCCTGGAAGATACACCGCCAGAAGGTGGATTTGAAGATTGCTGGCAAAGGCCCAGAGGCGTAGAGCTTCATTGCACAAGGCTTGAGACCCCGTCCCACCCTGTTTGTTCACATAGAACATGGCTACTTGATTGTCAGTCTGTATCAGGACTATCCTGTAGCTGAGGTGGGTTTGGAACACTTGAAGAGCATAAAATATGGCTCTGAGTTCCAGGAGGTTTGTGTGAAAACAAGCCTCTTGCTGGGTCCATAGACCCTGGGTGGAGAGATGGTCCAAGTGAGCCCCCCAGCCTGACTTGGACGCATCTGTCATCAAGGTGGCTTGATGTAGTGGCTGTTGGAAGGGAGAGCCTATGAGAAGGTTTTCCAGCGATTGCCACCACTGTAGGGACAAAATGAGACGTGTCAAGTTTCTGATTTTGTCCGATAGGCGCCCCAAGGCCTGTGTCCACTGAGAGGATAGGGTCCACTGGGCTGCCGGCATGTGAAGACTAGCATAGGGAACCACATGAACTGTGGATGCCATATGCCCCAGCAGCTGAAGCATTTCTCGAGCAGTTAGCAAAGTTTTTATAGCTGCTTGAGAAGCCAGCTGGATTATTTGAAGACAACGTGACTGTGGTAGGAAAGCCTTTGACTGCCTTGTGTCGAAAAGAGCCCCTATGAACTCTAGGGACTGAGACGGAATGAGAAGAGATTTTGGGAGGTTTATAATCAGTCCCAAGTACTGCAGGATTTGCATCGTGCGGGAGAAAATGAAACTGGCTTCTGGAGGTGCTGATGCTCGGATGAGCCAGTTGTCTAAGTAGGGGAAGACGAATATCCCCAGAGTTCTCAGGAATGCTGCTACTACTGCCATGCATTTTGTGAAGACTCTTGGGGCAGAAGCCAGTCTGAAGGGTAGAACCCTGTCCCTGTACTGGTAATGTCTTCCTTGAAAAAGGAATCGAAGAAACCTCCTGTGATCTGTAATGGATGAGAATATGCATGTATGCATCCTTGAGATCCAGAGAACATAGCCAATCCTGACTGAATATAGGGAAGAAGTGTTCCGAGGGAGATCATCTTGAACTTTTCTCGGAACAGATACTTGTTCAACTCTCTTAGGTCCAGTATGGGCCTGTATCCCCCTGTTTTCTTTGGGATGAGGAAGTAGGGGGAGTAGAAACCCATGCCCTGTTGGGATATGGGTACCTCTTCTATTGCCCCTTGAGCAAGTAGTGAGGTGACCTCTTGATACAAGAGAGTGGAGTTAGGACCCTCAGAATTGAACTGTCTTGTGATGGTGGGAGGGGGCATACTGTGAAAATGGAGTTTGTATCCCTCTCGTACAATGGAAAGAGTCCAGTTTTCTGATGTTATTTGCTGCCATCTTCTGGCAAAATGACAAAGTCTGCTAGGGATGGTGAGAGGTTCCGGACCTTTCAGTGGCAGGATGACTAAGTTCTCCAGGAAGGAGTCAAATCCCCTGAGGACGCGGAGTCTGTTGAGCTGGTTGAGCTCTTGGGACGTGTGCCTTCCTTTGCTGTCTGGGTTGTTGTTGCCCCTTCTGGGGAGCATGAACTGGACAGTGGACAGCTTGGGTGTAAGATGGGTAGAATTTATTTTTCTTGTTGAAAAAGGGTTTCTTAGTTGTCTTTTTCTTTGCTGGGTTGGCTGTAACCTTTGATAATCTGTTCAAGGTTGTATTTTCAGATTCAGTCTGATTAGCCTTGTCTTGCCAATCCTTGCCAAAGAGATTTTCTCCTGTGCAAGGAATGTTCCCAGCTTATCTTGCACCCATTGCTCTAAATCTGATGCCTGAAGCCAGGCAATGTGACGTGCACCGATGGAAATAGCAGAGGTTTGAAACATAGAAACATGATGACAGAAAAAGACCACTTGGCCTATCTAGTCTGTCCTTCCATATCAACAACTACAACAGACCACTTTTTACCTTTTAGAGATCCTCTGTGTTGGTCCCATGCTTTTTTGAATTCAGTTACTGTCCTCATCTCTACCACCTCCACTGGGAGACTATTCCACGGATCCACTACTCTTTCCGTAAAGAAATATTTCCGCATATCACTCCTGAATCTATCTCCCTTCACCCTCATCCCATGTCCCCTCGTAGCAGAACTTGCTTTCAATTGAAAGAGGCTCTCTCCCTGAACATTTATGCCACGGAGGTATTTAAACATCTCAATCATATCACCTCTATCCCGCCTTTCCTCTAAGGTGTACATATTAAGATCCTTAAGTCTGTCCTCATATGCTTTATAATGAAGCCCACTAATCATTTTAGTAGCCATCCTCTGCACCGACTCCATCCTGTTCACATCCTTTTGAAGGTGCGTTCTCCAGAATTGCACACTATACTCCAAATGAGGTCGCACCAAAGACTTATACAGAGGCATTATCACCTCCTTTTTTCTGCTAGCCATTCCCTCCGTATGCACCCAAGCATCCTTCTAGCTTTTGCCGTTGCCTTTTCTACCCGTTTAGCTACTTTTAAGATCATCAGACACAACCACGCCTAGGTCCCGCTCTTCTGTAGTGGACAAAAGTACTTCACCTCCTATACTGTATTGCTCCCTTGGATTGCTGCAGCCCAAATGCATGACCTTACATTTTTTAACATTAAATCCCAGCTGCCAAATTCTAGACCATTCTTCAAGCTTAGCTAGATCCCTCCTCATGTTATCTACACCTTCCTGGGTGTCTACTCTATTGCAGATTTTGGTATCATCTGCAAAGAGGCAAACCTTACCAACAGCCCTTCCGCTATATCACTAACAAAGATGTTAAAAAGAATCGGACCAAGGACAGATCCCTGGGGCACACCACTGGTAACATCCTTCTCCTCAGAGTGAGCTCCATTTACTTGTACTCTTTGTCGTCTCCCACCCAACCAATTTCTAACCCAAGCAGTAACTTTAGGGTCCATCCCTAGGGTGTTCAGTTTGTTTATAAGTTGCCTGTGAGGAACAGTGTCAAAGGCTTTACTGAAATCTAAATACACCACATCTAGAGCTCTCCCTCGGTCCAACTCCCTGGTCACCCAGTCAAAGAAATCAATCAGATTTGTCTGACAAGACCTGCCTCTGGTGAATCCATGCTGCCTCGCATCCTGTAATCCGCTGGACTCCAGAAACCTCACTATTTTCTCTTTCAGCAGCGTTTCCAATAATTTACTCAACACCGAAGTTAAACTAACCGGCCTGTAGTTTTCAACCACATCCTTACTTCCGCTTTTGTGTAAAGGCACCACATGAGCCTCTCTCCAGTCCTTTGGCACCACTCCCGACTCCAACGAGGCATTGAAAAGGTCAGTCAGTGGAGTTGCTAGAACGTCCCCAAGTTCTCTCAGTATTCTAGGGTGTATCCCATCCGGTCCCATCGCTTTGTCTACTTTAAGTTGAGCTAGTTTCTCACGAACACAGTCTTCTGAAAATTGTTCAAGATGGCCCTCGCTTCTGTTCCTATTTGTGGATGTTTTCTGAGGTCCTGCTCCTGGTTCTTTATCTGTGAACACAGAACAAAAATATTTGTTAAGCAAGGTTCTGCTAATGCACTCAAAACAATCAAAGGTTGCACGATTCATGAACTTAGACACATTCTGGGCATGTTTGACCAGGGTGAGGAAGTCTGTCCTTTTATCATCAGGGAGAAGTGGAGCCATAAGCTCTAGATACCTTGTAACCTCTTTGAGAAACATTCACATGTAGAGAATGTAAGAGCTGACCCTGGCTGATAACATTGAAAGCATCGACTTCCAAAGGCATCGAGTGTCCTCGCTTCCCAGCCTGGAGGATTGGAAGAATGTGTTTTAGCACTCTTGATCCTACGCATCACTGATTCCACTACCCTTGAATGGTCGGTAATTGTCTCTTCTGAAAACCAGGGCATTGTGGAACTCGGTACATGGAATCGACTCTCTAAGAGTGTGGAGACACCATTAAAGGAGCTTCCCACATTCTTAGCATGAGATCATGCAAGATTCGGTAAATGGGAAGGGTAGCTGCTGCTTTAGGAGCTGCTGGGTATTGAAGAATTTCTAATTCTTCTGCTCTCGGTTCCTTCTCAGGAGTCACCGTGATTGAAAGTCCTCGGGCTACATCACGTATGAAATCCTGAAATGACATGTCCTCTGGAGGAGACATCCTACGTTAAGGAGAAGGAGATGGATCCTCCGGTAGAATCACCCCTCCCCCCATGTGTGCCACAGCATAGTTTGGTGCACACTCCCCCCCCCCCCCCCCCCCATACTAAGGAGGCAGCACGGCAAACTTACCTTAAAAATGGGTGACTTGCCACGCTGCTTCCAATCCAAGCCCCATGGCTCTTCTCTCCCAGGCTGAAGTCTCATGATGGGTGCAGAGGAGTTGGTACATGTGCATAATGTATGGATCTCTGCTGCTGTGTCATTGCTGCACCCTGGAGGTGGGGTTGCAGGGGAGGTGAATAGTAGGATTAGGGGGAGTTGGGGTAAAGGATTGGGTGGTGGGGTGGGGGAGTTGGGGAGAGGTTCTCCACCGCTCCTCCCTTCCTTTCACAGAAGTCCTTTCCCCTTTGCAGTATCCTGAGTCACTACTTCTTTGTTTGGGTTCCTTTCCACCTATCTACTTTCTCCTTTTCTACGCCTCACCTTCGCTTCACTCGTATCTCTGGGATACCTTATTGCTTTCACTCTCGGAAGTGTCCCTTCAATCCCCCCATCTGGTGATCCTCTGTGATTTTAACACTCACCTTGATTCACCTGCTAGGCCTAGGGATAAAACACTCTTGACTTTGTTTGAAGATTTATCTCTATACCAACACATCTCCTGTCCTACCCATGTGGCGGGGCACGCTCTGGACCTCATCTCACCAGCTTCAATCTCCACCATTTCTCTACCCTGGTCTGACCAGCTCTGTCTTCTTTTCAACTTCCCTCTCCTTGCAGCATCACCCTCGTCCATCTCTTCCCCTATGCCTTCTACTCATCTCAAGCACCATATCATGCTGTCTACCCTCTTGAGTTCCCCTCTGCGGACACTCTCCTTCCCCATGGTTTCCCCACTCTTCCCGTAAATGATTAGGTTGCTATCTGGACCTCCTTGCTATCCTCTGCCTTGGATCACCTTGCCCCCTTACACTCTGTGCCCATATCCCATCATAGTACTCATCATCCCTGGTATCATCCAGGACTCTATTTGCAACGTACTCATCTCCGTCATGCGGAGCAAGTTTTGTGTAAACATCCGTCTCTAGATTCACTTGTCCATTTCAAGCTCTGTCACCAACAATACCGTTCCATGATATGCACCGCTAAACGAACCTACTATTCTGACTTAATTACCAGCTCCTCCAACTCTTCTAGGCAACTGTATCAAACACTTTGCTCCCTCTCATCGATACGATTGCCCGCTGCAGTCCCCACCATTCCCCATCCTGCCCCAGACTTGACCCTCCTGGTACCTTCTTCTTGGAGAAAATACAATCTCTCTGCCTCACTTTCTCCTCCTGTCTTCCCCCTCTCTCTCCATGCTCTCCCATATCCCCCTTTTCTTCCCTCTTTCCTTCCATTTCTCCAACTCTCTCACACACTTGGTATGCCTTTCGACCTGTTATGCCCGCCAAATTTACTAAAGCTCTTACATCTTCCTGTAAAACTACTTGTCCATCAGATCCAATTCCCTCCTCATGGCTATCGGAACTTGCTCTTGCCCTTTCTCCATGAGCTCTTTAAATTGTCAATTGCAGTTTATCTTCAGGTGTTTTCCCTACCTCCTGGAAATGCACTTGTCAGGCCCATCCTGAAAAAAACCTTCCCTTGACCCCTCCATTCCTGCACATTGCCGCCCAGTGTCCAACCTCCCTTTTCTGTTTAAAACCATGGAAAGAATTTTAGACAGCTATCTGCGCACCTTGATACCACTTCTGTCCTCCACCCGTCAGTCAGGATTCAGAACCGGACACAGTACTGAAACCATCCTTCTTTCACTTCTGAATGAGCTCCACCAATCACATGAAAGGGGTAATCTTTCTCTCGCTGTATCCTTGGATTTGTCTTCTGCGTTTGATTTAGTCAATCACCCCACCCTACTCACTCGTCTGCATGACTTTGGTATTCATGGCACGGTGCATCATTGGTTCTGCTTCTTCCTCACGGCTCGCTCCTTTTCTATTCAGGTCGGCTCTACCTCTTCATCAATAACCCTGCTCTCCTGTGGTTCCTCAGGGCTCGGTGTTGGCTCCCCTTCTTTCCAATTTTTCCTCGCCCCACTTGCCCTTATTATTCAGCAATTCGGTGTTTTGGGTTATTGCGCTGACGATCTCATTCTTTTCTTCCATACTAACCCTTCTTCCCCCGACCTCTCCCAATTTGATTCTTGCCTCTCTCAAATCTCCTCTTGGTTGCACAACAATTATATACACATCAATCCTTCTAAATCCGCCGCTATTTGGTTCACCTTCGATGGCCCGTGTCCTTCTCTTGTACCCAGCTATCTGCTTCCCTGATACCTCTCATGACAGTCCTCAGATACCTCGGGGTCACTCTGGAATCTTCTCTCACTTTTCACCACCACATCTCCTCACTCATCCGTTGTTCTTTCATTTCACTCCATCAGATCCGTGCCATAAGCTCCCTCCTCCCTCCCTCATCTCTTACCAGTTATGTCTAAAATTGATTATTGCAACATCGTCTTTGCCGGTTTGCCTCTTTACCAACGCCATAGACTTCAACTTATTCAGAATACTGCAGCCCGCCTCCTTACCCATTCTTCCAGATTTGATCACGTCCCTCCTCTAATCATATGCTTACACTGGCTCCCCATCAAATTTCGGTCCACCTATAAGATACTTATCCTCATTCACAAAGTCATCCACACAAGCACCCCTCAGTATCTTGCAGACCTCATTCACCTTCATGTCTCACCCCGTTTACTCCGACCCATACATGTGAACTGCCTCTCTCTCCCTTCCCTTACACATGCTCATCTTGAACTCACCCGCCACTCTGCATTTTTCTTTTTGGGACCTGCTGTTTGGTACTCATTACACCATACACACCGATCTGAATTATCCTTCCCTTGTTTCAAATCTGCCTTCAAACCCATTTGTTTCACCTTGCCTATGACCTTCCCCTTCCCTCTTCTCCCTCCGCTCCCTGAAGGCACTCCTCCCCTGTCTGCCTAAATTGCCTCTGTCTCTCGTAGCCTGCTTCTTATCTCCTGCCTAGTTTCTTTCTCTTCTCTATGTCCTGTCTACTGATGGCATCCCTTTCAAATTTCCTTTATGTAGTTTGCCTTTAATGTTGTACACCGCCCTGACACTTTGCTTGGGCAGTATATCAAGCAATAAAATAAAGATAAAGAAGGGGAGGGGAGGGGAGGGGTGGGAAGGTACACGGCTCTGCTAGGTTGACATGGCACTGAAACCTCAAGAAAGGGCTTGGAATGGCGAGTTATGGGTGGTTATTCTCAATGTGAAAGGTCTGAATACCTGGTACAAGCATAATACTGTTTAAAGAGGGGAGGTGTGCCCATGCAAACATAATGTTTATCCAGGAAATTAATTTCAAATGGTTTCAATAACACTTTTTAAGAGCAAAGACCTTCCTACATGTGTACTTGGTTGCTTACATAGCCCAGCATAAGAAGGGGGGAGGAGATGAAGGTTGATTTCAGATTGATAAACATCCCGTATGATGGAGATTTACAGTGTTACCAGGGATGTAAATGGCCGTTACATTTTTCTTAATGCTACTATTGGAGGGACTTATTCCTGGCCTGTATATATATGCCTAATACCAATCAGGGTATATCTTTTGATTAAATTAAAGGAAATCTTTTGGAGGAGGGGTGTGCCCCATGTTATTGAGGAGTGATTTTAATATCACATTGAATCCCTTGCTTGATGCCTCTAGGCGAATGGCATTAGGTTTTAGAGCACTCCAAGCATGCTTAAATAGATACATTTTTTAAAACTATCTTTTTTTCCAGCAGGCAAGGACATACCAACTTGACATAGTCCAATGTACAGTTCGAAGGACATGCTTAACATATCTGATTATACAATGCATGGCACCAAACCCCTCCCCTCGGTTCTTCCCGACCAGCAACTTCACAAATCCCAGTTGAGCCATTCCCATTCAAGTCCCCCTCCCAACATTAGTTCGCCAGGGGCGCACCCTGCCTTGAGAATCTTCAATTTCTTATATATGATGGCACTCCAAACTTCATGGATGAATGTTATTTCCCAGGTCCAGAAGGCAGGACCATTAATCAAGTAGAAACAGTAAGAACTTTATACATACAAACAACTCCAGTCTTTTGCTCGGTGGGATATATCAGCTATATCCCATCAGTCACAAGCCTTTGTGGTGTAGATGGAGTATGACCCCGAGAGTCAGGTTTATCTAGTGTCCTAGCTGGCCGCTCTGACAGTGCGTTAGCCACAGTCCCCAGATCCCTTCCCATTCCCGATGTCTACCTTGCAGGGCATAAACAACCTTGTCAAATTTCATCACTTCCCCCACTTTGCCCCATCAATCTTCCGCCCATGGGCCCCTGGGGGTTTTCCATTGCCAAACCAGAGTGACACATGCCATGAGCAGCAGCCGGGCCCTTAATACTCCCCCCTGTCCGTCTCTATGAAGATCCTCCCTGCTTCCCAACAAAGGTTCAGATCCAGGGAAATACCCAATACATCGCCTATTTCTGCTGCTATTTGGCTCCTGTACAGATGAAATGGGGCAGTCCCACCATATATGTTAAAAAGAGCTTTGGGCCCCACATCTCCGCCAGCATTCATCCCTGTCGCTCATTCCCACGTTCTGCATTTGTAAAGGGGGCATATATGTGCGATGTAGAAGCTGTAACTGTGTCTGACGCATGATGTGACCATGGTCCACCTAGAGGCCCCATATGAATGTTCTCCCCCTCCTCTATTTCTCTTCCCATCCATTCTGCCACCCCTGCTCATGGGGGGAGTTCTTCCCACCTTCCTCCCCTAGGAGACCACTATCCTTTCTTGTTTCCCCCTTTGAATAGAGCCTCTTCCAGCCAAGTAGTCCTCCTTGACAGTTGCTCCCCTACCCCCTGTCTCATAAAAAAGAAACATACTTGGAAATATTGAAAGAAAGGGACGCGCCTCTCCAATTTGGCTTCCAAATCTGTCTGGGCTATGTACGCTCCCCCATCCAGTAATTCTGAAAATTTGGTAATGCCTTTGCTGTCCAAGTCCCTTAATAACAAGGCAAACTCAGGACCCAAGAGAGGCTGATAATCTCTGACATAAGCCCATAGAAACATAGAAATATAGAAATATGACGACAGAAAAAGACCACATGGCCTATCTAGTCTGTCCTTCCATATCAACAACTACAACAGTCCCCTTTTTTCCTTTAGAGATCCTCTGTATTTGTCCCATGCTTTTTTGGATTCAGTTACTGTCCTCATCTCTACCACCTCCACTGGGAGACTATTCCACGGATCCACCACTCTTTCCGTAAAAAAATATTTCCGCATATCACTCCTGAATCTATCTCCCTTCACCTTCATCCCATGTCCCCTCGTAGCAGAACTTGCTTTCAATTGAAAGAGGCTCTCCCCCTGAATATTTATGCCATGGAGGTATTTAAACATCTCAATCATATCACCTCTATCCCGCCTTTCCTCTAAGGTGTACATATTAAGATCCTTAAGTCTGTCCTCATATGCTTTATAATGAAGACCACTAACCATTTTAGTAGCCACCGTCTGCACCGACTCCATCCTGTTCACATCCTTTTGAAGGTGCGGTCTCCAGAATTGCACACTATACTCCAAATGAGGTCGCACCAAAGACTTATACAGAGCCACTATCACCTCCTTTTTTCTGCTAGCCATTCCTCTCCATATGCACCCAAGCATCCTTCTAGCTTTTGCCGTCGCCTTTTCTACCTGTTTAGCTACTTTAAGATCATCAGACACAACCACGCCTAGGTCCTGCTCTTCTTTAGTGGACAAAAGTACTTCACCCCCTATACTATATAGCTCCCTTGGATTGCTGCAGCCCAAATGCATTAAACATTAACATTAAATCCCAGCTGCCAAATTCTAGACCATTCTTCAAGCTTAGCTAGATCCCTCCTCATGTTATCTGCATCTTCCTGGGTGTCTACTCTATTGCAGATTTTTGTATCATCCGCAAAGAGGCAAACCTTACCCAACAGCCCTTCCGCTATATCACTAACAAAGATGTTAAAAAGAATCGGACCAAAGACAGATCCCTGGGGCACACCACTGGAAACATCCTTCTCCTCAGAGTGAGCTGTATTTACCTGTACCCTTTGTCGCCTCCCACCCAACCAATTTCTAACCCAAGCAGTTACTTTAGGGTCCATCCTTAGGGTGCTCATAAGAACATAAGATATGCCATACTGGGTCAGACCAAGGTCCATCAAGCCCAGTATCCTGTTTCCAACAGTGGCCAATCTAGGTCATACGTACCTAGCAGTTTCCCCAAAAGACACAGGTTCCACAATGCTTGTACTGGGTCAAGCATTGATATCCTGGGTCCCTTCTTAATAATGGTTTATGGACCTTTCCTCCAGGAACTTGTCCAAACCTTTTTTAAACCCAGCTACACTAACAGCCTTTACTACATCCACCGGTAACAAATTCCAGAGTTTGATTACATGTTGAGTGAAAAAATATTTTCTTTTATTAGTCTTAAATAGTTTACCCTGTAGCTTCATTGCATGTCCCCTAGTCTTTCTATATTCTGATAACGTAAACAATCGATCTACGTTTACCCGTTCCACTCCGTTCATTAATTTATAGACTTCTATCATATCTCCCCTCAGCCGTCTCTTTTCCAGGTTAAAGAGCCCTAACCTTTTTAGCCTTTCTTCATAGGAGTATCCTTCCATCCCCTTTACCATTTTGGTGGCTCTTCTCTGAACCTTTTCTAATAATGCTATATCCATTTTAAGATACGTTGACCAGAATTGCACACAATATTCAAGGTGCGGTCTCACCATGGAACGATATAGAGGCATTATAATATCTTTTGTTTTATTTTCCATTCCTTTCCTTATGATACCTAGCATTCTATTTGCTCTCGGCCGCCGCTGCACACTAGGCCGAGGTTTTTAACATGTTATCCACAATGACGCCTAAATCTTTTTCCTGGGTGGTGGTTCCTAATGTGGAACTTTGCATCGTGTAACCATAGTTTTGGTTGTTGTTCCCTAGGTGCATAACTTTGCACTTGTCCACATTAAATTTCATCTGCCATTTTGATGCCCAGTCTTCCAATTTATCAAGATCCTCTTGCAATATTCCACAATCTTCTTGGATTTTAATAACTTTAAATAGTTTTGTGTCATCTGCAAATTTGATATCCTCACTCGTTCTTCCCTTTTCCAGGTCATTTATGAATATGTCAAAAAGCAGCGGACCCAGCACAGATCCCTGGGGTACACCACTATTCACCTTTCTTCATTGGGAAAATTGGCCATTTAGCCCTACCCTCTGCTTTCTATCTTTTAACCAGTTCCTGATCCACAATAGTACACTGCCTCCTATCCCATGACTCTTTAGTTTTGCCAAAAGTCTCTGATGAGGGACCTTGTCAGAGGCTTTCTGAAAGTCCAGATACACTATATTACCCAACTCACCTTTGTCCACCTGTTTATTCACACCTTCAAAAAAGCATAACAGATTAGTAAGACACGATTTTCCTTGTCTAAAGCCATGTTGGCTGTCTCCCATTAGGCCATGACTATCTACATGCTGAGTAATTTTGTTATTTATGATGGTTTCTACCATTTTTCCCGGTACTGATGTGAGGCTCACCGGTCTGTAGTTTGCCGAATCACCCCTGGAACCCTTTTTATAAATTGGTGTTACATTGGCGATCCTCCAATCTTCAGGTATTACAGATGATTTTAATGAAAGTTCACAGATTACTAATAGCAGGTCTGCAATCTCATATTTCAGTTCTTTCAACACCCTTGGATGTATACCATCCGGCCCAGGTGATTTGCTACTCTTTAGTTTATCTAAGAGTTGTAATACATCTTCCCGATGTGTCGATATTTCCTTCAATTCTTCGGCACCTTTAAATACCACTTCAGTCATGGGTAACATCCCTACATCTTCCTCAGTAAAGACCGAAGCAAAGAATTCATTCAGTCTCTCCGCTATCACCTTGTCGCCTCTTAGTGCCCCTTTAACCCCTCTATCATCTAATGGACCAACTGACTCTCTCACAAGTTTTTTGCTACAAATGTACTTGAAAAAGTCTTTATTTCGCGTTTTTGCTTCCGCAGCAAGCTTCTTCTCAAATTCTCCCTTTGCCTTATCAATGGCTTGCATTTGACTTGCCAGTGCTTGTGCTGTTTCCAGGTTTCATCGTTTGGCTCTTTTTTCCATTTCCTGAAAGATGCTTTTTTGGCAATAACAGCTTCTCTGACCTCACCTGAAACATGCAAATGGCATCCTCATACAAGCAAAGTGTCCAAAACACAGCACCTGAAATACTCTCCTGTTTTATGCATACAAAAGACCTCATCTGGGCCCCACAGCCATGGGGGTTGATAGTTCCACCTTCAACTACCATCTTCCAGTCAGGTCACCACTAATTCACTGTGAGCTGCCTCACTGGCAATGCTCTCAGTCACAGCCATGTTGTCCATTACCACTTCGCAGAACTACTCCCCTGTACCCGCCTGAACAGCAGCCGTTTCCAGCTGTTGGGCTCCTTGTAGTAAGTTGAGCGTAGTGCTGTTCAAGACAGGCAGAGATTTAATGACAGATCCCTTGTGTGATTTCCCGCTTTTTGCAGCCTCCATGCCGGACATGGTAGAAAGTGCAGAAACATATTTGTGTACTGCTTCAGACGAGGTGAAAAACTGCCGAATCCCGTTGTCTATAAAGGTGAATTTGACCGGATATAAATAGCAGCTTTAATCCCCTTTTTGGCTAGTAAGTCCTTGCATTTTAACAGATCCCTCCGGCGGTGCACAGTTTCAGCCACCAAGTCTGAAAAGACCAGTATTTTCGAGTTGTTATATTGGACCTGCCTGGTCCTTCTCGCTTCTCTAATAATGTATTCCTGATCTTGAAACCTCAAGAGTTTTACAATAAATGCCCAGGGGTGGGCATTCAGCTCTGGATGTGAACATAGCTCCCTGTGAGCCTGCTCCAGCTCAAATGTCACCAGGGCGGAGGATCCTGGATAACAGGCCTGAAGTAGGTTTTGCAGAAATTTGCACAGTTCCCTGACCCTCTTTCCCCTTTGGCACACCAAATATGCGCACATTGGACCTCCGATCTCTATTTTCTTGCTCTTTAAGCTTTCATGGAGTCAATGCATTTGTTTTTTCAGACGGTCCACATCTGATGTTAATACTTTTTGAGAGTCCTCTGTCCGCTCGATTCTGTGCTCAGAATGTTCGAGCCGCTCCCCAAGGGCAACAAATTTCTCCTCTATTTTGTGAAGAACCTTCTCCATGATCTCGGTTTTAGAAGCACGAATGTCATTGAGGACTGTTAGAAGCATAACACTGCCCCCCCCCCCTTGCAAGGGAATCCCCAGGCTCGCTGGTAACTGATGAGCATGGTGATGGTGATGGTGATTGTGACGTGGTGTCAGCGATCTTCCCACTTCATGTTCACTTTAGTCACATACAGTTCTTTGATCGACTTCATGTTTCTAAGCTTAACTGATTTTGGCTTATGCCCGACTTCTCAGCACTCCCACAAGAACACTCCTCTGCTGTGCAGGGTAGGAGGGCGAGCCGTTCCGTACATCCTCTCACGCCGCCATCTTGACCAGAAGCCTTTAATAAATACTTTTGCTATCCGGTTAACATTGGGGCATGTTGGGGGCGTTATGGAGCGGAGGTGGAGACTGCCGCTAACCGGATAGCCACAATATGTCACTACTACCTGGTTAGCGATCCGCGGCTAAAACTAGGCCAGCTTTTGGCTCGCCTAGATTTAGCTGTAGATGCTAACCGGGTAGCAATGTAATATTGCCACTACCCGGTTAGGTTCTGCGGCAGTTTTCTCTGGGCTCCAAAGCTGGATATTCACTGCCGCAGCATTGACTATCTGGGCCTAGGGGTGAGGGGGCAGGGCTGTACCCCGTAGCGGCGCATAGCCTGCCTAGTTGAATATCGGGCCCCATACTTTTTATTCTCCTGTGCATATATTCTATAGTAGGATTGATATGCTCATAGTGGACAGTATCTAGGTGCAGAAGATTACCAGTGTTTCCATCACCTGTTCAGATAAAGCGATAGTGCTTTTATGGCTCTATCTGGACCAGGAAAATAATGGATTACAGTTTTGACGTATCAATGAGTCCTTGCTGGAAGCTCACAATTTTTTCTCTCAGGTACAGGACGCTATCCAAGAGTATCTTAACATAGATCCAAGGGTGTGGCATGGGATGGGTTTTGTAATGTGAGGTAAATTGATATCCCTTACTTCTTATAGTAAGCATAAGAGAGCAATTCAGGCATGTAAATTGAAGGGCCTTATTGAGCAGCTTGAGAGGGAACATAAGCAATCTGGCTCTCAGCAGATTCTCTGCAAACCTTTGAAGATTAGATGGGAGCTGCAAGTCTTATCCATGCAAGAATAGGCATTTAATCTACTGAAATTGAAGCAAGTTATTGAGAACGATAATAAGACCAGTTTGCTCTTAGCCCATACACTCAAGATGAGACAGAAGGCACAGCAAATTGTTAAGATTCAAAATGCCCAGGAGGTAGTGACCGAGTCTGAGGCCATCTGGAAAGCTTTTATTAAGTTCTATCAGAAGTTATATGATTTGGAAGTGTTGGGTAAAGAGATCGAAACTGAGGATCATTAGAAACACCTTTCTTTACCTACACTCACAGAAGATGAGGCTGCTGTACTGAATAAAGAAATTACTTCTCATGAGGTCCTATTGGCTATTAAGTCTTTGAGAGACAGCAAGGCTTTATATCTGAATTTCACAAAAGGTTTAATTTGTTGGCGAGTCCCTTGATCCAACTCTTTAATGCCATTCTTCTGGAGAAGGTATCCTGGATTCTATGCATACAACAGGCATAACTTTTGATTCCTAAGTGGGGGAAGGACCCCACTTTCTGCAGTTCATATAGATCTATCTGAGCCATTAATCTGTATGCCAAACTGTTGCCCAAGATTTTGGCTAATAGTTTGCAGGTTCATATTCCTTGTTTTATCCACGAAGAGCAGTTGGGGTTTATTCCTGGCCAGCAAGCTAGTGACAATATTTGGAAGTGGCTGAATTTAATTTGGATGACTTGAACTGATCAGGTGCCTTCAATGCTGCTTACTGTGGATGTTTAAAGTAGTTGATAAAATAGGTCATGGGGAGAACTTTATACAGTGGGTACAGGCAATTTATCTGTCCCTCAAGGCTTACATTCAGACGAGTTTGTTTTAAAATGGGGAACAAAGCAGAGATGCCCTCTCTTCCCTTTGCTTTTTGCCATAGTGATTGAATAGCTGGCAGCCAGAAAGCGCGGTTACTCACCTGTAGCAGGTGTTCTCCATGAACAGCAGGAATAAGTCCTCATGTATGGGTACGTCATTGATGGAGCCCCGCATGGAATGCTCCTCAGCTTCCAAAGGAAGCCTTTGGGAGGTACACAGTGCATATGCGCCTGCCTTTTTGCCTGCTGCAGTGCCATCTTCTCCAGTCTAATAACATAGCGGGAGCCAAAAGGCAACTCCCCAGGGAGATGGGAGGGTTGTGAGGACTTATTCCTTCTGTTCTTGGAGAACACCTGCTACAGGTGAGTAACTATGCTTTCTGTGTGAAGAAGCAGGAAATAAGTCCTCACGTGTGGAACTCCCAAGCTACAAGCTACTGGAACCAAGGAGGTCAACAGGGACAATGAAACTGGAGAAGCAAGAAAGAACAGAAGGGTAGTCTCCACTGAGGGGCTCTTCTGATTCAGTATCCTCAGCAGACAGTGACCTGAGGGGTTTTAGCAGATAGCCTGGATGGACAGAAGGACCAATGGGCAATAGTTGACTAAGATCCAAAGAGATGCTGTGTGGCCTGATCAAAATTGCTGTCCCATCGGAAATCCCCATCTAGACTATAATGGGCTGTGAAGGTATGGACTGAAGACCACACAGCAGCCTTGCAGATTTTCTCTGCAGAAACAGAGTGGCCACCGATGCAGCCACCCCATGGACCTTGTAGGCCGTGACATGACTCTCAAGGCTCAACCCAGCCTGGGAATAGGCGTGAGCAATGCAGTCTGCTAGCCAAAGGGATAGCGTGCACTTTGAGACAGCTGCACTCAGCTTACTGGGGTCAAAGGAAACGACAGCTGGGTGGACTGATGGTATGCCTTTGTGCGCTCGAGATAGAAAGCGCTCGCTTGCAGTCCAACGTATGCAACATCGCCTCTCCCCAGTTAGCATGAGGTCGAAGGAAGAAAGTCAGTAAGATTATTGACTGGTTAAGGTGGAAAGCAGAGACCACCTTTGGCAGAAAGCGGGAGTGCATGAGGAGCACCACCCTGTTCTGGTGAAACCTGGTGTAGGGAGGGTTAGCAACCAGAGCCTGGAGCTTGCTGATGCGTCAGCCAATGTTACCACCACCACCAGAAAGAAGACCTTACAATTTTCCACAATCCTCATGGGGTTTTAACAACTTTGAATAGTTTTGTGTCATCTGCAAATTTGATAACCTCACTCATTATTCCCATTTCCAGGTCATTTATGAATATGTTAAAAAATAGCGGACCCAGCACAGATCCCTGGGGTACTCCAATATTCACCTTTCTCCATTAGGAAAATTGGCCATTTAGCCCTACTCTCTGCTTTCTATCTTTTAACCAGTTCCTGATCCACAATAGTACACTGCCTCCTAACCCATGACTTTTTAATTTTGCCAAATGTTTCTCATAAGGGACCTTGTCAAAGGCTTTCTGAAAGTCCAGATAACACTATATCACCTTTGTCTACCTGTTTATTCACACCTTAAAAAAAACATAACAGATTAGTAAGACAAGACCTTCCTTGGTTAAAGCCATGTTGGCTGTCTCCCATTAAGCCATGACTATTTATATGTTCAGTAACTTTGTTCTTTATGATGGTTTCTACCATTTTTCCCTGTACTAACGTCAGGCTCACCGGTCTGTAGTTTCCCGGATCACCCCTGGAACCCTTTTAAGAAATTGGCGTTACACTGGCCATCCTCCAATCTTTAGGTATTACAGATGATTTTAATGATAGTTCACAGATTACTAATAGGTCTGCAATCTCATATTTCAGTTCTTTCCTTGGATGTATACCATCTGATCCAGGTGATTTGCTACTCTTCAGTTTATCAAATAGTTGTAATACATCTTCCCGGTGTATCGATATTTCTTTCAATTCTTCTGCAGTATCTCCTTTGAATTCTATTTCAGTCATGGGTAACATTCCTACATCTTCCTCAGTAAAGACCGAAGCAAAGAATTCATTCAGTCTCTCCACTATGGCCTTGTCACCTCTTAGTGCCCCTTTAACCCCTCTATCATCTAACAGACCAACTGACTCTCTCACAGGTTTTTTGCTACAAATGTACTTGAAAAAAATCTTTAGTATGCGTTTTTGCTTCCGCAGCAAGCTTTTTCTCAAATTCTCTCTTTGCCTGCCTTATCAATGCCTTGCATCTAACTTGCCAGTGCTTGTCTTGTTTCCATTTTTCGTCATTTGACTCCTTTTTCCATTTCCTGAAAGATGCTTTTTTGGCAACAACAACAGCCTCTCTGACCTCACCATGCTGGCAGGTTTTTGGACTTCCTTTCCACTTTTCTTAAAGCGTGGAATACAGCTGGTCTGGGCTTCTAATATAGTATTTTTAAACAACACCCAAGCTTGATGTAAATCTTTAACCTTTGCAACTGCTCCTTTTAGTTTTTTCTTAACTATTTTCCTCATTTTATCATAGTCTTACTTTTGAAAGTTAAAAGGTAGTACTGTGGATTTCCTTGCCGTCCTTCCTTCATTTATTAAATCAAACGCGATCATGCTATGATTACTATTGTCAAGTGGCCCCAACACCCTTATCTCTTGTACCAGATCTTGTGTTCCACTAAGGTCTAGGTCCAAAATGGCTTCCCCTCTGGTCAATTCATGAACCAGCTGCTCCAAGAAGCAGTCATTTATTTCATCTAGAAACTTTATCTCCCTAGCATGTCCTGCCGTGACACTGACCCAGTTGATACCGGAGTAATTGAAATCACCCATTATTATTACTGTGTTGTAAGTTTTGTTAGCTTCTCTGATTTCTTTGAGCATTTCATCATCCATTTGTTCATTCTGGCCAGGCAGTCGATGGTACACCCCACTGCCATTGCCTTCCTCTTCCCCTTTTTACAGGGAATTTCAATCCATAGAGATTCTACAGTGAATTTTGTTTCCTGCAAAATTTTAATCCTTTGCAACTCAATGCCCTCTCTAACATAGAGCACAACCCCTCCACCAATTTGATCTTCTCTATCATTACGATATAGTTTGTACCCAGGTATCACTGTGTCCCACTGGTTGTCCTCCTTCCACCATGTCTCTGAGATACCAGTCATATCTAACCTCTCATTTAGTGCTATATATTCTAACTCTCCCATGTTATTTTTAAGACTTCTAGCATTTGCATACAAGCATTTTAGAGGCTGTATTTTATTCATATTAATCTGGCTGTCGGTAGGCAGGGGTAATCTGTACTCAAGGGCATTTGGGCTACTTTTGTGTCTTTATTGGAACCTCTCTACTGATATGCCCTAACTTCAATCTTTTGCTAGTATCCTTCAAAGATACATTGTTCCAAACCATGCGCTCTTGGGCGACTGTCGGCTTTCCCCTATTATCTAGTTTAAAAGCTGCTCTATCTCCATTTTAAAGGTTCATGCTAGCACCCTGGTTCTGTTCCGGTTAAGGTGGAGCCCATTCCTTCAGAAGAAACCCCCCCCCCCCCCTTCCCCAGAATTTTCCCCAGTTCCTAACAAATCCAAAACCCTCATCCTTGCACCATTGTCTCATCCACGCATTGAGACTCCGGCGCTCTGCCTGCCTTTTGGGTCCTGCTTGTGGAATGGGAAGCATTTCAGAGAATGCTACCCCTGAAGTTCTGATTTTTAACTTCCTTACCTAAAAACCTAAATTTAGCCTCCAGAACCTCCCTACCACACTTTCCTATGTCATTGATACTGACATGTACCAAGACAGCAGTCTCCTCCCCAGCACCATCTAAGACCTTGTCTAGGTGGCATGTGAGGTCCGCTACCTTTGCACCAGGCAGGCATGTTACCAGGCGATCCTCACATCCACCAGCCACCTAGCTATCTACATGCCAAATGATCTATCTTTGTTGGCAGTGCCCAATGGTACAGTTTTATGGGAATAAGTTATTTCAGAATGTTACAGGCCTTGAGTTGGAGTGTGATCCTAAACGTAACAGAAAATATGCAAGAAGGTATGGATAAGTTGGCTCTTAGGTCTATGGTAGCAGCCAGGATGGAACTAGCCCATCTTTAGAAGCTGAATAAAGTGCCTGACATAGAGGGTCTTCTTTGGCAACTACACTAAGTATATCAATTGTGTGCTTTCACGGCATTCAGGAATCAGCAGATGGAAGTGTCCTATAAAGTCTGGGTATCCTTTCAACATTGATGGTCCCAGAATGGTGCCAAGTAGGATTATGTTTGTTTAGGTGGGCTTGTATATATGTGTCCTGATTTGATTGGAGAGGGGCATATTGTCTGAAATTGCTATTATTTTCCTTGTCGTCTCTTTAGCTCTCCAGCTTCATTTTTATTATCATCCTTTCTTATTATCATGGTATCTCCTTAGATTGGCTTGGTTTATAGGAATGTGAATTTGCTGTGTGGGGGTTGGGTGTATTACTCTACTGGTGGAGGGAGAGGAGGGGTATCGATTAAACTTACTGCAGCTTGGATTTGGTGTTGTATTTTGGAGTTATATCTTAATTTGTTGCAATAAAGATTGAATTCTAAAAATAAATAAGTAAATGCAATTTCCATTTAGTATTTCCTATACTGCACCTTTTAAGGTGCTCAGTTATGAAATTATCCATTTTAAATCTTTATTTTTAGGATAGTAACATAGTATATGATGGCAGATAAAGACCAGCATGGTCCATCTAGTCTGCCCAGCAAGGTGGCAAAAGTATGTGTACCTGCCGCTCCATGCAGGTCACCCCTCCCCATGCCTTTGTTTAGGGGTGTACCCACCACTCCATGCAGTCACCTCAACATGTTGAGATATCAGTGACAATTACGTTTATTTTGATTTTATCCTGTTTCTATAAAGGGATCCACTGTATCTGTCCCATGCCATTTTGAATTCTGTCACTGGATTTGCACCCATCACTTCCATCGAGAGGGCATTCCAACCATCCACTGCCCTTTTAGTGAAAAAGTATTTCCTGACATTGCCTTTCAGTTTACTCCCTTGCAGCTTAATGTTATGCCTCCTAGTATTACAGCTTCCCCATCTTTGAAAAGGGTTTGTTTGTTCATTAATACTCCTTTAAGCATTTAAAGGTTTGTATCATATCTCCCCTGTCCCTCCTCTCCTCTAGAGTATACATATTTAGGTCTTGGAGTCTCTTTTCATACGTCTTCTGGCACAGGCTCTAAACCATTTTGATCGCCTTCCTCTGAACCATTTCCAGTCTTTTTATATCCTTTGCAAGATATGGTCTCCAAAACTGAACACAATATTCTAAGTGAGGCCTCACCAGCGACTTGTATAGTGGCATTAGTACCTTAGGACATTAGGATGTAAGTAGTATTCAGTGGTTTGCCTAAAAAAGGTAATTTCATGCCCCCCCTCTAAGGCATAAGTTCCAATGAAGGCCCCCTATTGTTGTGGTAGTGTACCCCCCTGCACACACCCCCATTGCTGTGATGCCGCCCCCCTCTGTGGCAAACTTACTTTATTATGTTTGCAGCAACCCCCGTGGGTCTTACCTGTTGGGCCTGCTTCAAACCTACAAAAGCGGAAGCCGCGCTGCCTCACTGACACTGTGTGGGAACCTTTCCACATTGTGGAGGCTGGTTGGGCAGAATTTATGCCACTGCTAAGGTGCATAATAGGACCCTTCACCGTCTCGGAACAAAATGTTACTAGCAAAGTTGCTTTCTTGAAAACCTTAACTAAAGAGGTTTCCAAAAAAGACGTCAAATCCAAATCATCCACATTTGCCAATTTGTCATCTTCCCCCTATATTACAGTACTTTGAGGGAGATAATAAATCAAAGAAATGGAAGAATCATCAAAAGAAGCATATAACACCACATCCTTCACATGTTTTTTGAAGAGTTCCAAAGGAGAAAGAAGGGAAATGACAGGAAAATTTTAAAACCTGAGGTTCGTCGTGCAAGGGTTGTGTTTTCCAATATTTCTAACTTAGTATGCAATGATATACTATCCTTAATAAAAGAGTTACCAGCAGCTTGAACGCCCCCACCACAGCCTCAACCTTTCGTACTATCTCACAAACAGCCATGACTGAATACCCAGGATACCTCTGTGGTTCTGCAGAAAGTCGCATATCTGCGAGAGTATGCCAGAAAGAACCCCTTCCACCTTACGAATTGCAAATATAACAACATTTAAGGAAACATGCCCTGTTACAGGATCCGGAGTCCCCAGCGCAGAACCTACAGTTTACAGTCACAGGAGTCAGGGAGAAACAGACCCAGTGATAGCTACACTCGGGAGAGGGGTAGAGGTTGTGGGTACAGAAGAATTTATCTCGTAGGAACAATTCTTCCTGGGAGCCAACGTCTTTTATAGCACTTGGTCAGGGGAGGAGGGATACAAACCCCCAAGCTAAGAGAAACATCTGAAGAACAGTCCACCCCCCAGTTGGTTAAAATGTCCCAGATAAAGCAGTACTCATGACATGCTGGTCCATTGGGCCGATAGTCAGCTTCAGAGTAACAGGCCCCTTACTTTTGGCTTTCCACTTTACCCATTCACCAACTATTAGGGGAGACAATCTACTTCAGACGTCCTCAGGTGCTTCAAAGGGGCTCCTAAGGGACAGTAAACGTCCCTTAGGTCATGCCCCTTTGGGCACGCGACCGCGTACTATGGTGCATGGAGAGTTTTAAAGCCCCAGCACAAAAGGGAGGAGCAGCTGTAATCCATTCCATGCAAGATGTTAAAGGAAGCTTAGCACAACGTCCAAACGCTATCAGCCAGTCCAACAAGTGCCTCCTAGTTTAAAAAAAAAATTATACCACCAAATTGATGTTAACATGACAACCACAATTCTCTGTTATGAAAAACTGTACCTTCCTTTATCCAGCTATCCTATGCTAAAATTTATTTAAACTTATTGAATTATATTTATCACCTATCCCAAAGGCTCAAGATAATACCTTGATGCTTCCACATTTCGTTTTCTTTTCTTTCTCTCTCACATCATTGTATATGAATAAGTTAAAAACTAATGAGAGCTATGACTGACTGACTGACTGACTGGGGGGGTTGTGAAGGCTCATTTTAGAAATTACATCCAGGTTAAAAGGTACCCAAAATGTCCAGGCATATGCAAGTTCAGGTATGATTTCAGAAACGTGTATGTATCGGATACGGACATCAATGGGGATGGCTACATAGACATCCTTGCAGCGGTATTCTAAACAGGGGATATGTCCCAGCCTGCCATTCTGCAAGCAGACCAATCACAAGTAGCCTATCCTTAGAGCACCTTCATTGGTACCTTACAGTTTTAATCCAATCCCCACTGGGCAATAGGAAAAAACAATTTTTTGTTGGACCAATCGTTATAAGAATACCACCTCAATTTGCAAGCCAGTCCATTTTACTCTTTTATTAAAGAACTATTCATTTAAAAATTCTTAAATCCACATGCACTGTAAACAATTAAACAGCTCCAAAGCATTCACTTACTTATGATATGGCATTCGCCAGGAGAGTCCTGCATTAGAGTAAATGGCAATTGACATAGTACCACATTTCGAATGCTCAAATTTCCTTTTGGTTCTGCATCAAGATGTGCCTTTCAAAGACCTGCTTATTGCTGACACCTTGCTCTCCAATTGCTCATAAGTTCCAAAGCTCACAGTGCTTTCACAATGCTAATGTAATAATATGGCACTATTCACTCTAAATTGAGTTTTGTTCCTGAGGCTTACAAACCTTGATGCTTCTGACTTCCTGGAAACGGATAGTCAATCAACAACCAACATGTCGTGGCCATGGTAACCTGCAAGAATATATGTGTCCATATCTTAACAGGGTCCTGTCACAATAATGAATGCCCCTCAGTTTCTAAGTTCAAGCCACCCGAACTCAGCAAATTAAAAAAACATTTTTGTCCACACGCTTGGAAGCGGGCCACCCGATCACCCCCTCGCCAATGAGATAGCACATGATGATCATTAACTCGCCATTTAAACTGAGAAAAAAATATTCCCATACTTCACACAGTGTTGTGGATATTCAGAAGTAAAGTTGGTATAAGTTCTAGCCTGAGATGTTCTTGTGGATGAATCTTGTGTCTAACTCAGTCCATTCATAGTTTGTTCACAGTAACTGCATTCTCCACAACTGAAATGTCCTTTCTGATCCTGAGGTGATTCTCCTCCGGGTGGACAAGTTGTCCATACCACATAATCACAAATATTTTTGCCTCTAGTAAAGGCAATCTTTCCTGAAGCACTCATGCATCTGAATGGTATGCCAGTGTTTCTTCAAAACAGAAACTACTTGATTAGCCTGGTTTATATATGGTAGAACACCCACTATCTCCTCATCTGAGGATCTCTGCCAGGGAAGAAACAACCACTCACAAGGTATATGTGATACTTTTTTGTAAGCTTTGGAAACATCAGTTGGATAGCTATAACTCCTCAAATGAGCTTTTAAGTCCTATGTATGCTTCTGAAACTCTGTCTCCAAGGAGTATACCCTCCGTAGATGTAAAAATTGACCATATGGGATACCCCTCTTTAAACTTGTGGGATAATGGCTGTGGAATCTTAGCAAGTTGTTCCTCTCTACCGGCTTCCTATGTAACGTGGTCACCAACCTGTTTGTCTCTGTGGTGATGGTTATATCCAAAAATTCAATGGTAGATGGGTCTGCTCTGAAACTGATATTAGTTTTACACGTGTTTAGCCAGTCAAGAAAAGTGTCTAAAAGGGTCTTCTGGCCAAACCAAATAAAGAAAGGGTCTTCTGGCCAAACCAAATAAAGAAACAGTCATATAAAAAATATCTCCACATTAAGATATTCATTTTTTTTTATTTATGCATTTTCAAATAGAATCAAGCACAACACTTGTACAAAAAAGATATACACCGAAGAAAATTACAAGAAACAATACCAAAAAGATTACAATCACTAAGGTGGTACATCTTTAGTCCACTATAAATGGGGGTGAAAGCAAAGAAAAAGAATCCCCAGGGAGGGAGGACCCCCTAGTTCTTATCAATATAAGAAATTAATACTAGGAGGGAAAATCTAAGAGAGCGGCAGAGAGCGAGGAACAAATTACAGACCGCTATCCTACCTTATAAAGGGGAGGACGTTGCCATATGAGTACTAATATAGGTGGATAAATCTCCAGGTTGCAGGAATACATATTTAACAGAATTATACAAAACTACACATTTACAAGGAAATCTTAATAAAAAAGAAGCCCCAATTCGGAGAACCCCAGGTTTTAACAAAAGAAAAGCTTTCCGCCTACGTTGGGTATCCCTAGAAATATCTGGGAAGATAGAGATCCTCTTCCCCATAAACAAATTACTGCACTTCTTAAAATACACTTTAAGAAGCCAGTCTCTATCAGATGGAAGCGCTAAAGTCACCAGTAATGTAGAAACCATTCTTTCTTCCTCTGGAGGGGATCGAAGCAAGGCTGAAACATCCAGCGAATCCATTTGTAAACCCCCAACTGCATACTTCCCCTCCTTCTTCCCAAGTGGCAGATAGTAGGCCTTCGCAACAGGAGGAAACAACTCAGGTGAAATCATTAGAGACTCTTGCATATATTTCTTGAAAAGTTCCACAGGGGCCACCGCAGATATTACCGGAAAATTCAATAGCCGTAAGTTAGACGCTCTAGTGGCATTTTCCAGGGCCTCTATCTTCGCTTTAAGAAATAAGTTATCCTTCATTAGTGAGTCAGTCAGGCCCGACACCTGAGATAGTCTCTGATCCATAGATACCGCTTGGTTCTTCACATCCAAAAATTCCGTAGACAAATTGTTAATAGTGCACTCCACAGTAGATAATTTAGTAAAGGATAGAGCCATTTGTTGATTCATTACTTGGGAAAGCTGACTAATAGCTTCCCAGATACTATCTAGAGTCACTTTAGCAGGTCGAGTAAGAGTAATCATATTAAGATATTCTTGAACCACTTCGCGTAGCAGATGAAAGTCTTTTCATACTGTGCCATATATAGGGTGGCCACGGACGATGCCACCGTAGCCCCCATACAATGCTGAAAATTTGTAGAAAAAAGGTATTATTGTACCATTTCTAGGAACAAGCATGAATGCAGTCTTCACATATTGGGTATCGTCAGTACCAACGGAGCCCACATGTGAACACTCTCCAGCGTGCAATTGGAAAGCTTTTGGGAGTAATCCACTGCGCCTACGCATCTGACTTCCCACCTTCCCACCTTCCCAAGTCCTCTTTATCTTTCTCTTCTCAGTTCTTAGTTTTCCACGGAGCCGGGAGATTGTTTTCTTCCTGTTACTGATGAAAAATGTAATTTTTTGGATTAAATCTGTGCTCTGCCTTTCCATCGATGCCGGTACCTTCCCTGATACCGGCCCCGATATTTCTTTTCTTTTTAAAATATTTTTCTTTCTTCAGTTTTTCATTTTTTCCAATTTTGGTGGTTTCTAATGCCAAATTATACTTTGGCCTACTTTTCTTCAGCCACAATGGAAAAAACACATCAGCGGCTTAAAAAAAATGTACCGTGTTCTGGTACAATATCATTCACCGATAAACATGACTGGTGTTTAAAATGTTTGGGTCCAGACCATTTACCAACTGATTGTCATTTGTGCCAATAAATGACAAAAAGAGGCCTAAAGAACAGAGCCAGGCAGTATGGTTCTCTGTTTGTCCCGGACTTGATTTCAGTGGCTTCCACATCGTCGAGGATGTCAGCCCTCCTCTCTTGGTTCTCAGGTCTCTTCAGAGTTAAAATATAAGACTAAGTCTAAGTCATTGGCATCGAAACTCGATACCAATCCTCGAGGTAAGTCCCTTCATCGTCATCGAGATTCACAGAAGGATTCATCCAATGCAGGTAGACCTACCAAACAGCCCCAGCAGGAGGACCAGCCCTCCAAAGCACAACGGGGGCCCCAGGATGCTCCCGAGGCATCGACCTCCAGAGAATTACTGGTTCCATGCGCTGGGAAAGTGGCTCAGAGCCTCATGCAGGATTCCACCCAGGCATCGGCCTCCTCCCTCGACCAGCACATCGAATGGAGTTTGGCAGCCTCAATACAGTCAGTATTGATAGCTCTAGCGGTGCAGGTGTTGGCATTGGGCCCACAATCAATACCTCCGGGGCCAATGTCGGACTTTGAACCTGTATTGGGGGACCCTCTCCCTTCGATGCTTCCTTTGGAAATGACAGGCATCATTGGTACCCAACAGGTTCCTGCTGCCGCACCAACCGATTATCGGTATCAGGCCTCAACATCGACATGAGACTGTCGATACTCTGACTTTCTGTCAGAATTGGACTCTACCTCCTCCGATTCCGATGCATCGGGGAATTCCAGGGTAACCCGGGATCTCCCTTCCAATCCGTCCCCCCCAGAGTACATATCTTTTCAAGACTTCATTCGGGACATGGCAGCAGGCCTGCAGATTACCATGGCATCAAAGATGAAACTGAGAGCAGAAGCGTTGAAAATCCTCCAATACCCCTCGGTGCCCAAAAAGGTGGCCACGTAGCCGGTGCATCTTATCCTGCAGGATCTAATGCAACATATGTGGGAGGCCCCGCTAATGGTTCTGCCTATGAGCAAACGGACTCTATACCATGTATGGAATTCCACCATGCCCTGGCTTCCAAAAACTTCAACTTCCACATCACTCCATGGTGGTGGAATCGACAATGCAGCATATCAAGAGTTCTAAGAATCAGTCTTCCATGCCTCTGGGCAAGGACTTCAGAACTCTCAATGCCTTTGGCCGTCGGTATTTTCAGGCATGCATGTTCACTATTAGGATTTCTTCCTACATCCTCTGTATGGGCATGTATCTCAAGAATATTTCCAGGGATCTAGAGAACCTTGCCCCTATCTTTCCTGATGACAAACACGATGCATTCCAGGCCTTAATCAGGGAAAATCAGAATGTATCCAAATTTCTTACCAGAGCATCTTTCAATGCCTTTGAGTCATCCAGCATAACTTCAGCAGTCTGCATTGGTGCTTGCAGAATAGCCTGGCTACAGGCATCTGACCTTGAGTGGTGGGCTCAGGATAAATAGCGTAGTTACCCACCTGTAACAGGTGTTCTCCAGGGACAGCAGGAATCAATCCTCACATATGGGGTGACATCAGCACCAATGGAGCCCACGCAGAGCATTTCCCCAACTTTCAAACAAATGCCTTTGGGAATGCCACCACGCATGCGTGGTCCCCTTCCTGCCCAAGGGTGCCATCTTGATCAGTCAGATGACATAGCTCAGGCAAAGGAGAAAAATCTAAAAAAAAGAGTGGGCAACTCCTAGGGAGGTGAGTGGGTTATAAGGACTGATTCCTGCTGTCCCTGGAGAACACCTGTTACAGGTGAGTAACTACGCTTTCTCCGGGAACAAGCAGGAAGTCAGTCCTCACATATGGGAATCCCCAGCTACAGGCTACCAAGGACCTGTAGAAAAGTGCCACGGCAAGCCATGAGCAGACACTGGTAACCGAAGACAGACTGAGGACTCCAGATTTCCGGAAGACCACACTCCCGGTAGCCTCAAAAGAAGGGTCGGAGGGCTGGAGTTGCCTAAATCCTGAACAGATTACAGAGTATGGCCTGGCCGAAGGCACTGTCCCAAAAGGACTCCCTCTCCAGGCAGTAATGTGTCACGAAGGTGTTAGCTGAGGACCAGGTTGCGGCTCAGCAGACGTCTACCAGGGGCACGGAGCGCAGATGTGCCACTGATGCTGCCCTCACACGGACACCGTGCACTGTGACTTGGTGGTCCAGCAGTAGCCCAGCCTGAGCCTGAGCCTGGTAGAAGGGGATGCAATCCACCACCCAGAGGGAGAGGATCCGCTTGGTAACCGTGAGCCCCAAACGGGCAGGGTCATATGAGACAAAGAGCCGCTTGGACCTGCAGTGGGCCTGCGTGCGCTACAGATAGAAGGAGATAACCTTCCTATAGTTGAGGGTGTGGAGGATTGCCAGTGCCCAGTCAGTGTGGGGCTTCAGAAAGAAGGTCGGCAGCACTATCTCCTGTTTGAGGTGGAAATCCGAAACAACCTTTGGGAGAAACTTAGGGTGCGTTCGGAGAACCACGTGATTCCCATAGAATCTCATGTAGGGATCATTGGCCCTCCGGGCTGAGGTGAGAGCTACCAGACAAACCACCTTCCAAGAAAGGTGTCGAAGTGAGCAGGATGCCATCAGCTCGAAGGGTGGCTGGGTTAGCCGTGTGAGGACGGCAATGAGATCCCACTCCACTAGAGGCAGTCGGATGGGGGGCCTGGAAAGAAGCAGCCCGCGCATGAAGCAGGAAACCAGCAGCTGGCCCGAGAGGGGTGTGCCCTTGACTGGGTGGTGGTTGGCCGAGATCGTGCTCAGGTGGACCCTGACCGAGTTGGACTTCAGGCCTGCCTGCGAGAGATGGAGTAAGTACTGCAGGACCAAGTGGGTGGGACAAGAGAACGGGTCGCCCTGAACCCCTGAGCACCCCACCGAGAACTGGTGCCATTTAAAGGTGTAAGCCCTCCTAGTCAAGTCCTTGTGTGAGGCCAGCAATATGTCTTCGATCTCCACTGGGAGATGAAGAGGGGCTAGCGCGACCCACTCAGTCACCAAGCTGTGTGGGATAGGGATCTCAGGTTCGGTTGAAACAAAAGACCCTCCTCCTGTGTCAACAAGCCCAGCGTATCACAGAGGGGAACTGGAGGCTCCAATGAGTGGCAGAGCAGCAGCAGGAACCAGGGCTGCTGAGGCCACCACGGGGCCATGAAAATCACTGAGGCCCTGTCCCGCTGTATCTTGAGGAGAGCTTGCGCTATGAGCAGGATGGGAAGAAACGCATAGAGGAGGCCGTGCGTCCATGACAGCAGGAAGGTATTGGAGGCTTCCCTTCTCGGGTGGGGAATTAGGCCGCAGAACTGCGGGAGCTGCAAATTCATAGGGCTGGCGAGGAGGTCCAGGACCGGAGTCCCCCAGCGCCGGAACAGCCACTGTGCCGTCTGCGGGCAGAGGCACCACTTATGTGACTGGAGGATCCGGCTCCATCTATTCCCCAGAACGTTGTCCTGACCTGGGAGATAGGTGGCTCGTAGGACTATACCTTGGCGAATCGCAAAAGGACCATAGGGCTACCACCTCCAGGCAGAGGCTGTAAGAGACAGTGCCCCCCCTGTTTGTTCATATAGAACATTGCCACCCAGTTGTCAATCTGGATAAGCACAGCCCGATGGTGAACACGGTGCCTGAATGTCTGGAGGGCGAGGAGGACCACCCGGAGCTTGAGGAAGTTGATCGGCAGTTGGGACTCCTCGAGTGACCAAGTCCCCTGTGTGCGGAGCTGGCTGCAGTGTACTCCCCAGCCTGTTAGAGAGGTGTCCGTGGTCAAAACCATGTCATGCGGTGGGTTCTGGAACAGCATGCCTCAAAGCAGATTCCAGATGTCCCGCCGCCAGTTGAGGGACTCAGACAGCTGGGGAGTGACCGAGATGGCGTCCCGGAGGTGGCCCGTCGCCAGAGCCCACTGAGTTCGAAGGCACCACTGCACTGCTCGCATGTGCAGACGGGCATCAGGGACGACGTGGATCATCAAGGCCATATGGCCGAGAAGACAGAACATCGCTTGGGCCGAGACTGTGTCGCATCGCTGAACCACAGAGGCCAGAGAAATGAGGTGGTCTGCCTTGTCCTGGGGAAGGAAGGCTGTCGCCCGCTGAGTGTCAAGGCATGCGAATTGGATTGAATCGGAGTGAGGTGGGACTTTGGGTAATTCACCACGAAGCGAGGTGCTCGAGGAGATGGACATTGCGGGACATGGCCCGCCGTGTTTTGTCAGCCGTTGCCCCTGTAACGAGCCAGTCATCTAGATAAGGGAAGACGAAGGTGCCCTGTAACCGAAGGTGGGCTGCAGCTACTGTGAGGCATTTGGTGAACCCTCGCGGAGCGGATGTGAGGCCAGCACCCTGTATTGGTAGTGGTTCCCTTGTACTCTGAAGCGCAAGTATTTTCTGTGCTTCAGGTGGACGAGAATGTGAGCGTATGCATCCTGAAGGTCCAAGGAGCATAGCCAGTTGCCCTGCCAGAGGAAGGCAGCAAGGCGCCAAGGGATAACATTTTGAATTTCTCCCGCACCAGATATTTGTTGAGATTTCTTAAATCAATGATGGGTCAGAAACTGCCCTTCCACTTTTGCACAAGGAAGTAGTGGGAGTAGAAACCGTGACCTCTGAGGTGCGGTGGGACCACTTCCACTGCTTGTTCATCGAGGAGGTTGGCGAGTTCCTGCGCCAAGAAGGTCTGGTGCGCAAGGAGCCGAGGGGGCTCCACGGGGCAAAAGGGTGGAGGAAGCCGGTCCAGATGAAGGAGGTAACCCTCCTGGACGACCTGGAGTACCCAGGTGTCTGAAGTTACGGACTTCCAGTGGGGAGTAAAGTGGACCAGGCGCCTCCCCCACCAGTAGCTGGGTCAGCGAAGGGTGGACGGCTACGCATCCGGCGTCAAAAACCCGTGGCCCACTGGGCCAGAGCTGGGGTCTGGCTCTTGGGTCCCTTAGGCTTACGCTGGCCCTGGGGGTCGCTCTTGCCTTGCCCGCCCTGGGATGGGGCTGGTGTCTGAGGATAAGGTGGGTAGCCCCGGTAAGGGAGGCCTTTCCTCTGGAAGAAAAGTTTCTTGCCCTGCTGTTTCTTCCGCAGGAGAGAGGAAGTCTTCCGGGAGAGACGGGTGCGAGTGCTGTACTCTGTCTCTATCTCCGCTGCTTTGTCCTCCATAGGTTTGCCAAACAATTGTTTGCCCAGGCACGGTACATCAAGCAGTTTTTCCTGGACCCATTGCTCGAGGTCCGAGGACTGGAGCCAGGCCTGCTGCCTGGCTCCAGTACCCACAGCCACTACCTGAGCAGAGGACTCAAAGCTGTTGTATGCAGCGTGAGAAAGGTACTTCGAACAGTCCCCCACTGATTTCAGGAGGGACTGGAAATGGTGGAGGTAATCGCCATCGAGACCTGCCTGGAAGCCTCCAAGCTCCTTCGTGAAGTCACGAAGGAACATGCCTATATATGGCTGGTAAGCCTGGATATGGCAAGCCAGCATGGAGCCTTGGTAGGCCTTATGCTCGAGGGCGCGAGACTCCATATGCAGCGGGGCTGAAGAGTGGGTTTTTGGACTCTTCTGCCTCCGCATGGCAGACTCCACCACCATCGAGGTATGGGGGAGCTGGACTTTCTGGAAGCTGGGCACCCGCTGGACCCTGTACATAATGTCCAGGCACTTGCTGACAATGGGGATTGATGCAGGTGTCTCTCACATGTGGAGGAGCAAGCAGGTCAGAATGAGTGGGACTGGGACTGGGACTGGGACTGTGAGTGATTCCCTCGGCGAGGCCTCGTATTGTAAAATATAGAGTTCCTCTGCATGGGGCTCCTCTTCAGATTGTGTAGAGAGTGCCAAGGCTCGAGCCATGTCCCGCACAAGCTTCAGAAAGGAGGTATCTTTGAAAGGTGACTGCCACGGGAAAGGATCTGAGGGGAGGTCCCGATGAGCCTGGGATTCAGGGGAAGTATCCCCTTCGGACTCCCAGCCCAAAATCTCAGAGGAAGACTGGGAGCTAGGCTGCTCAAGCAGAGCCTGTGTAGCACTCTAGGCTTTCGAGGTCAAAGCCCCTCTGGAGCCGTAGGAACTGGCTCAGGAAGATCTCGCACCCAAGGACCGGGATGGAGATTGCGATCTCTGCCAGGATCCCTCACGAGGCCCCTGGCTCTCGCGGGTTGTCATGGCAATCTGGGGAGCCAAGACAGGTGTCGCCCTCGAGGTCTCAGGGCACATGCCAGCGGGACTTGGCAACAGTGCCTGCTGGGCAGCAAGGAAGGCAGACACACTGCACTCTAGTGCCAGCATTCGGACCTCCCACTTAAGAGTGGGGCCCTGCGATGCCGACACCGGGGTAACCAGCTCAGGCGTCGAAGAGGAGAGGGGGTCCTCGCTGGGATGACCCTCAGGAGACTCGGTGCCATTGCCGGAGGCCTCCATAACTGTACAAGGTACCTTTCAGGGCCGCTCCTTCTCAGACTCCAGGGACTTCCGAGGAGGGCTAAGGGACAGAGCGCGAGAATGCTCACATTTGTCCAGAGCCCCTGACAGGGTCCTCGAGGCCTTCTTCTTCTTCCGCTCCTTTTTGGGGGACCCTTGCTCAGAGTGGCGCCGGGGCCACAGAGTGGCCATGGGGGACTCCAGAGGCGGAAGAGCGGTGGAGCAGGAAGCTACCGGGGACACTGGGACTGTCTTATGGAAAATATCATCCAGTTTCTTCTTGCAGCTCTGGATGGCCTTAGAGGACATCTTTTTACAAAGGGAGCAGAGCTCTGGTTTATGGTCCGCTCCCAGACACCTGAGACAACAGTCATGGGTGTCCCTGAGTGACATGTTTTTGGAGCATCTGTCACACTTTTTGAAACTGGAGGCCATGGGGACAAAAAGAATCCCCGCAAAGTCGAAGACCTTTGGTTCGGTCAGCCGTTGAAAAGGGCGCATAATGCACTAAAGGCGAACTCATGAAGAAAAAAGGGGAAAAGGAAAAAATAACAAAGTCCCGGGGTCCGCTGCCGAAGCAGGGGCACTGGGGATGGCAGGAAGAGGACCGGGAACCAGAATTGAGGACAATATGAGAAAAATGTTTTCTGAGGTACAAGGACGTGCATCTGAAGGGCTCCGCGGAAAAAGGGAGATGATCAAGATGGCACCCTTGGGCGGGAAGGGGACCACACATGCGTGGTTGCATTCCCAAAGGCTTTCTTTGAAAGCTGAGGAAATGCTCCGTGTGGGCTCCATCGGTGCCAACGTCACCCCATATATGAGGACTTGACTTCCTGCTTGTTTCTGGAGAATGGCCAATATCCCCTGCTCTAGAGTGAACCTTTTTGGAAAGGGTTGGAGAGAGAAGGCTGAAGAGATTGAGACCGATGATCTCACTCTCAAACGCCTCTCCAGAAAAATGTCAGACCCCTCTAGGAGAAAGACTAATCCAAAACAGTCTTTCTATCCTAAGAAGAAAAAATATTATTCCCCTTGCAGCTGCTTACCAACCTCAGCAGCAACAGTAGGGCCCTTGCCAGCCCAAAAAGCCTAAGACGCCTAAGCCACAACCAGCTGCACAACCACAACAGCGCCTGGTGTTTGACTCCTTCCTAGAGAGCATAGCTACTCTGCCTCTGCAGGGTCCCCCACTCCTACACATTGCAGGCAGACTCTGTTCCTATGCCCACAGGTGGCACCCCATCACGTCAGAGCAGTGGACTCTCAACATCATCCAAAGGGGCTATCTGCTTCATTTCGAAAGCTTGCCCCCCCCCCCCAAGGGATTATCCTGCAAACATCTTCCAGACAAATTTCCTGTCAGTCGAGATGTCTACCCTGTTAGCTCAGAGGACCATTGAAAGAGTTCCACCCACACAGGAGGGCAGAGGCTTCTACTCTCCTTACTTTCTTATCCCCAAGAAGACAGGAGGGTTCAGGCCCATCCTAGATCTAAGGAACCTAAACAAATTCCTTGTTCGAGAAAAATTCAAAATGATTTCCCTCAGTACACTTCTGCCATACCTTCAGAGGAGGCTATGTTCTCAAGACCTCCAGGAGGCATACACACATTTGCTGACCCACCCTCAACACAGACAGTATCTGTGTTTTCGGTTCCAACTACTCCACTACTAATACCGGGTGCTCCCCTTCGGGTTAGCTTCCTCACCCCGAGTGTTCACAAAATGCATGGCAGAGGTTGCTGCCTACCTTTGTACTTTAGGGATCTTTGTCTTCCGCTATTTAGACGACTGGCTAATCAAGGGAGAATCCCCACAAGAGGTAAAACTCTCTTCATCGCACCATCACTGTGATCCAAGATCTGGGATTCCAAAAATTGCATCTTGTCCCATCCCAGTGGCTCAAATTCATTGGAGCACTTATGGACACTAGTCAAGCCTGAGCTTTTCTTCCACAGGATCGCTGTGCCCGCCTCATCAAGCTAGCCAGCAGTATATGGGGGGGGGGGGGGAGGTGTCACAGTACCATCCACAACTGGTTATTTGTAAAGCAGATAAAGGAGGTGTGATTGTGGTACAGACCAAGATTCAATATCACTCAGAGCTTAATAACCAATTGATGAATGGACAATACTATCATGTGTTGCCTGCAGATCTTAACAAATCGATCCAATTGGAGCGCTTCTAAAATGACGACCTTAGTGTATGTGCCACTAATGGGAAACCTCCTACTATCTCATTTCCCTACTCAGGTCCAGCCAAATTAAGCCTTATCCCCTCTTTACCTGTGGCAGGGTGGTCCATATAATTTAATGTCAAGGGGGACAAGTTCTGGTTTCATCCCACTGCTGAGCTGTAGTTCTGATTTCCCTATTGAGTTCCCAGGAAAAGCAGGTTACACATCTCTGCATGCAGTGGAGTAAATCCAGGACTGGTTAAGCTTGTCTCCTTTGACAAGATGCTATATGGCCCATCTTACCTTTAAAATAACATGTTTTGTCCAATACATTTTCAGTGGACATTTGAGATGTGCCCTTCTTCCCTTGCCACTAAATCTCCTAATTGAGAAGTGCAGATAAACTTCTCTTAAATACTTTAACAGTGATCACAACTTGATGTCCTAGGACTTGCGCTCAAGACTCGCTGACTTTTCTATTTCCAACTGCCCATACACAAGAATTTATTTTAAGACGTGCTAGTCAGTTTAGGGTATTACAGTGAGAGGCCTGAGCTTCAGTTGCCATGACAACCAAGATGGGCCCATTTGTTTTGCAGATTAGTAATTACTACACAATTAGATGAGACTAAAAATAGAAAAGCCCCTGTGTTCCCACTTATTCATTAAGCGCTAATAAAAGGTCTGCCAAGGCCATGGTAAGCATAGTTGCCCCCTGGTAGATGTGGCAGTAGATTTATTACCTCTCAGGATGGAAGCATCCCACCAAACTTTTTTTTCCCCACTCACTGGCAATATCAAAACTTCTGCGGAGGATTAATTCCTGCGTAAGCAAGTTGCAGGTATGTTACTTTTGGCAGTGATGCCAGTAAATCTGCGGTTTAATTAAGGCTTCTGGTGTTTGAAAATGAAACAAAAAGAGGGAAGAAAAAAAAATCCTAGGAGGGCAGAAATGTGTTGCTACTCGATAAAGGCAAATAGAGCTTTTGTGCCACGTTAAGTTAAATTAATTAATTAATTAATTAAATAAATAAACTGAAAAATATTAATCCAGGTGTGTAATGCAGCATATCAGAAGCCCTAACGCCTTTTCTTGTTCTTCAGACTCCGAAGTGTTTATGATCAAGATTGAGTACAGGGAGGTGTGAATGATTTGATTGAGATCATGGGTGGTGGTCTCTAGATTGGCAGCTTGTGTGATGGTAATCGCTGCACCATCCTGGCCCAGTCAGTTGATGTTGGCTAGAGAGAAAATACCATTAGATCCTGCTTTCCCCAGACATGGCTGATTACTTCACCTCTTCTCAGCTGCCGTTAAAATTAGCACAGTGTTTGCTCAGAAGAGCTGCTGTTGAGCACAAGTGTAGGGCAGACGTCTGAGCCAGTCACTGGTACATGAGTTGGACCATAGAGCATGTTGATAGAATAAAAAACCAGAACCAGAAACAGTAACCACATCCCCCCCCCCAACTATTTAAGTAATGGAGGCAAAGCCTTTGGTACATCCTCAGTTGTTTGTTTGTTGAGCATCTAATTAGCAACATGAGAGGGAGCTGAATGGCTGCTTGCTCGGCTAATTAGCGACATGCATGAAGACCACTTTGAACTTCAAGGACACAAAGCTATTAGCGCTTACATCAAAAATGGATTAAACCTCTGTGCTTTTATAATGATTAAAGATGGGCTGCTCAAGTGGAAATCCTTTCTGAAGGCTGTGAGAGAAGCTTGCTCTCTGATTGCAGCTTTTAGCGGGTGGGGGGATGAAAAGGGGGTACAGCGGAGAGCTTAAGTATAACACACTACCATCAGGCTACAGTGACACCATTAACTTGCAGTATGGTGAAATATGATTAGATAATAAATATTGAACACCGGGTGAGGGGGAGAAATTAAACTGAAAAATGTAACTTATTCTATTAGAGCCTTACTGTTATTCCAAGGTGCAATTCAAAATGAGATTTGAGATATTTGAATAATCATTTTCATAAATATGTATGATGTTTGTATGTATTATATATGTCTGGCTAGGTATATTTATTAAAACAACTTTAGAATAATTTGGTATGTATAACTTTAAATTAATTGTATAACCTATGTATAACCCAGATGGAAAGCACTGGGGAAACTGGCTCAGCGGTGCAGCACATGTAATAAATTGGCATCTACCAGTACAGCCCTAGCAAAAACAATTGTAAGAGTTGCTGCTAAGATCACGCTGCAGCTGCCGTCAGCAGTAATGTCCAGATTAGTGCTGTCAGACATTTATTCAGTATGACCTCATTTTAACAACAGGAAATTCATGAGACCCCAGATGACGACGATAAAACAAAATGATAGGGCTCCACTGTCTCCTCCTCCTCCTCCTCTCCCTTACCTCGTCAACCAAAAGAAGGAAGGCAGCAGTCAGCACAAGGCCTGCGAGTCATGCACTCACACACCCCAGTATTCTGTATGACTTTCCAGTCTAAGAGGAAGCCGCCTCAGTAGGGGCTAGAGCTGGTGAATGTTCACTGGATCCATGCTGGTTACCACTACTGGGCCAAGGTCACAGTATGGTCCAGGGAGATCTGTTTCTGTGACCCTGTCCACTGATAATGTGATCCCCATCTGGGATTCCAATCCACAATATAGGAATCACTAGTCCAAACTATGAACTACACCAGGCCTCAGTTTTAAATACGAGAAATCAGAAGTTAATTTTACATTTTGTTATCTAAACCAAGGCCAGAGAAGTAGGTTAAGTAGAAAGAAGATCACAGAGCTGTGGAAAACGAGGCTTACTTTTTATCTACAGAACCATACTCGCAGACAGAGGAGTTCATTGCTTTATTAAACCTAAGGTTCCTTGGCATGCAGGCTAAAGAAATACTAGAGAGATCCAGTAAATAGCCCATTTTAATTACAGACTGAGTTAGACTTAACACCCATGTGCTGCTGACACAATGATGTTTCCATCCTGAACTAGCCTGCTTCACTAGAGCCTGACACTTATAGAGCAAAGATGTATTAGCAAGTCCAGATGCACCATAAAGCATAGTTACTCATCTGTAACAGGTGATCTCCAAGAACAGCAGGAATTTCGACTTCATATATGGGTATCATCGGTACCAACGGAGCCTGCGTGGGAACGCTCCCCAGCGTCCAATAGGAAAGCTTTTGGGAGCATCCCACAGTGCCTGCGTGCTGCCTTCCCACCTTTCCCAACTGTCCCTCTCCAGTTGAGTTTATACCTGAGACGAAAGAGAGAGAGAAAGAGATAGAGAGATACAACTCCTAGGGGAGGTGGGTGGGTTGTGAAGACTAAATTCCTGCTGTTCACGGAGATCACCTGTTACAGGTGAGTAACTATGCTATCTCCAGGAACAAGCAGGAATGTAGTCTTCACATATGGGGACTCCCTAGCTGAAGATGCCAGGGAGAAGACCCCAGAAGTTGTGTGCCCTTGTGAAAGGGCTCCACTTCTCCCCATGGATCTCTGCATCCTACCAGGGATAGTGGGTAGGAGTTGATTAAGTATGGAACAGGTGTTGAAGAATAGCCTGACCAAACAAGGCATCCCGGCGGGAGTCCTTCTCCAAGCAGTAATGGGCTGTGAAGGTATGAACCGAAGCCCAAGTAGCTGCTCGGCAGATGTCTTCGATAGACACAGAGTGAAGATGAGCCATTGAGGCTGCCATGGCTCTCACATTGTGAGCTGTGACATGGCCTTCCAGAGGAAGGTTTTTACTCTCATAGGCAAAAGATGAACACTATCCAACTGGCTTGCACAGTGTTCTTTTGGAGACTGGAAGTCCCAAATGTCTAGGATCAAAAGCAACAAAGACTTGAGAGGACTTCCTATGTTGCTGTGTCCTTTGTAAGTAAAAGGCCAGAGCCCTTTTATAATCCAAAGTATGAAGATTCCTTTCTGCATTTCAGGCATGAGGCCTTGGGAAGAATACAGGAAGGTAAACCGCTTGGTTTAAATGAAAAGGTGACACCACCTTTGGCATAAAATGTGGATGAGTCCTAAAGACTACCTTATCGTGATGGAAGCTTGTATAAGGAGGATCAGCCACCAATGATTGCAATTCACTGATGCGACGTGCTGATGTGATTGCAATAAGAAAGATGACCTTCCAGGAAAGGAATTTCAAAGAAGTAGTGGCTAATGGTTCAAAAGGCGGTTTCATAAGCTGCCCAAGAACCAAATTTAAGTCCCATGCCACTGGTGGTGGCTTAATGGGAGGCTTAGTTAAAAGAAGGCCTCTCATAAACCTCGCTATGAGAGAATGAGAGGAAATAGGTTGCCCATTTAGAGGCTTGAAAGAAGCTGCAATAGCACTCAAATTAACTCTCACTGAATTGGTCTTAAGCCCTGCATTAGACAAATGAAGGAGATACTCCAGTAATGATTCCAGAGGTATCGCAAGAGGGTTAAGACCCTTCTGCGAGCACCATATGGTAAACCTTTTCCACTTGAAAGCATAAGAGCGTCTTGTGGAAGGCTTCCTGGAAGCATAAAGGATATCCTTTACCTGTTGAGAAAGGTTCAGCAACCAGGCCCTGAGATGCAGAGACTGGGGATTGGGATGTCACAGCATCCCGTCCTCCTGAGAAAGGAGATCTGGAGCAGATCCTAAGTCCAGAGGCAAAGCTTGAGAGAGATGTAGGAGCAGAGGGTACCACATTTGCCGTGGCCAATGTGGAGCTATGAGAATCATATGACCTCTGTCTCTCTGAATCTTGAACAGGGTTTTGGGAATTAGGGGAATGGGTGGAAAAGCATACAGGAAGTCCTGGCCCCAATGGAGGAGGAAAGCATCCCTGGCCTGACAACCCTAAGCCGGAATTCTGGAACAGAACCGGGGAAGTTTGGCATTCAGTGGACTTGCGAAGAGGTCTATGTCCGGGGTTCCCCAAATTTGGAAAACTTTGGCCACCTGGTCCGCATGGAGAGACCATTCGTGTGGAAGCAGAACTCGACTGAGTCTGTCTGCCCAAGAGTTTTGAATGCCTGGGAGATACACCGCAAGGAGATGAATCTGATGTTCTCTGGCGAGGGCCCATAGTCGCAAAGCTTCGTTGCATAGTGACAGAGAGCCTGTTCCGCCCTGCTTGTTCACAAAGAACATGGCTACTTGATTGTCCGTTTGAACTAGGATTGTCTTGTAGCTGAGCTGGGTGTGGAATACTCGAAGAGCAAGGAAGATTTGCTCTGAGTTCCAGGAGATTGATGTATACATAGGCCTCCTGTGGAGTCCAGGTACCCAGTGTAGAGAGGCCTTGCAGTTGGGCTCCCCAACCCACCTGTGAAGTATCTGTTGTTAGAGTGGCCTGGGGTGGGGGTTGCTGAAAAGGAGACCCCACCAAAAGGTTCTGGGGTGACTGCCACCATTGAAGGGACAAAATAAGGCGATCTGAGTTTGCTATTTTGTCTGACAGGCAACCTGACGCCTGAGCCCACTGAGTGGAGCCACTGGGCTGCTCTCATATGGAGGCGAACATAAGGAACCACATGCATGGTGGATAACATGTCACCTAGCAACTGTAACATCTCTCGAGCAGTGAGGTGAGGCTTCAACACTGCTTGGAAAGCCAACTGCACAATGCGAAGGCAGCGGGCCTGTGGAAGGTAGGCCCTTGTCTGTCTGGTATCCAGCAGAGCTCCTATAAACTCTAGAGACTGAGTGGGAGCAAGGTTGGATTTTGGGAGGTTTATAACAAGTCCCAAATACTGAAGGATTCGCATTGTGCGAGAGAGAGAAACCCTGGCCTCTGGCTCTGAAGGGGCTCGAATGAGCCAGTCTAAGTAAGGGAAGACGAATATTCCTAGGGTGCGAAGAAATGCTGCCACCACAGCCATGCATTTTGTGAACACCCTTGGTGCCGTGGCCAGGCCAATAGGAAGAACCCTGTATTGGTGGTGCTTCCCTTGAAATAGGAAGCAAAGGAACATTCGATGAGTTGGATGGATGAGAACCTGAGTGTACGCATCCTTGAGATCTAGAGAACAAAGCCAATCCTGACTCTGAAGGTATGGCAGCAGAGTTCCTAGAGAAATAATTTTGAACTTCTCTTTGAACAGTAATTTGTTCAATTCTCTGAGGTCTAAAATGGGTCTGTGTCCTCCTGTTTTCTTTGGAATAAGGAAATAGGGGGAGTAGAACCCTGTACCCTGTTGTAGAATGGGTACCTCTTCTACTGCCCCTTGGGCAAGAAGCACAGTGACCTCTTGACCTAACTGGTTGTTGAGAGAGGTCTGAGAATTGAACTGTCTTACCATTGTAGGAGGGGGCATGCTGAGGAAATGAAGCTTGTACCCCTCTCTTACAATAGACAGAGTCCAATTTTCTGCTGTTATCTGACCCCATCTGGGAGCAAAATGACATAACCTTCCTGGAATGGTGGAGGGTTCTGGACCGTTTAGGGCCAGGAAGGCAAAGTTCTCTAGATAGGAGTCAAAGCCCCTGTGGAGGCTGAGTCTGCTGAGCCGGTTGAGGCTTAGCAGCTTTTGCTTTTCTTTGCCTAGGTTGTTGCTGCTGTCCCTTTTGGGCAGACTGACCCAAACGATGTCCCTGTTGGGTATAGGAGGGGTAAAACCTCTTCTTCTTACTGAAGCATGGTTTCTTGTAGGATTTTTTTCCTTGCAGTATCAGCTGTAGATTTAGACAATCTATCCAAGGTGATATTGTCAGCATCTATCTCATTAGTTTTTTCCTGCCAATTCTTGCCAAAGAGATTCTCTCCTGTGCAAGGAATATTTCCTAGTTTATCTTGTACCCAAAGTTCTAAGTCAGATGCCTGGAGCCAGGCAATCCTATGCGCACCTATGGCAATAGCAGAGGTTCTGCTTATGCACTCAAAGCAGTCAAAGGCTGCACGATTGACAAACTTGGAAACATCCTGAGCATGTTTGACAAGGGCAAGGTAATCCTGCCTCTTATCATCAGGAAGGAGAGGGCTCATAAGCTCTAAATCTCCTGTGACCTCCTTAAGGAACATTCCCATATATAAAATATAGGAACTGATCCTAGCAGAAAGCATGGAAACCTGGAAGGTTCGACGTCCAAAGGCGTCAAGAGTCCTACACTCACGTCCTGGAGAGTTAGATGCATGCCTTTTTACACTCTTGATCCTTCTCATAGCTGATTCCACCACCATGGAATGGTGTGGTAGCTGAGTCTTCTGAAACCCAGGACAGGGAGGAACTCGATACATGGTGTCAAGTCTTTGAGAGTGAGGAGATGTGGTTAGAGGTGTTTCCCACATCCTTAACATGAGATCATGCAAGGTCTCATGAATAGCTAAGGTAGCTGCCTCCTTGGGAGCTTTAGGGTATTGTAGGATTTCTAATTCCTTTGCCCTAGGCTCTTTTTCAGGAGCCACTGTGATGGAAAGACCTCAAGCCACATCTCGGATAAAATCCTGAAAGGACATATCCTCTTGTGGAGACATCCTATGCTGAGGAAGAAGTACTCTGGTATCGGCAGAGCTTTCAGACTCATCCGAGGATTCCAAGTACCTCCGATCCGGGTGATCATGCAAGGCACGGTACCGGTACCGATCGAAGTCGGCATCAGAGGGGTCCGGTACCAACTTGTCGATATCGGATGGATAAGCATGACTCGGTCCTGGTAGAATACCTGCCGATGTCGATGCAGTCAATATCGGTACCAGAGTCGTGCCGGTACCGGTTGAATTGTTTGAAGCGGTTTCAAGGGCATCAAGGCCATAAGAAGAGCCGCCAGACTGCATTCAATAGCCAAGAATCTCTGGTCTATCGACGCTGCTGATGCTTGTGTATCGGTACCGGATGAAGCAGCCGGTACCCCAGAGCATGGCACCAGTAGTTCTACCGAGGTTGAGGCCTCGAGAACATCCTGGAGCCCCGTTAATGCTTTGGAAGCCGAAGCCTTCCGCCGGGGCAATTTTGCCAGTGAAAGTCCCTCAAGGGCAATGCCAGAGGCATCTCGATGCTTAGAGGGAGATCTACTCTTTGAGGACCGGCTAGATTTATATTTAGTTACCTGAGATCCATGGGAGGAAGACAAAGCCCTGGAAGACGTCGATGCCATAGAGGCTGCATCGGAGGGAAAAAGGGTGCTAAGTTTAGCAGCTCGGTTCTGCCGGCCCCTCTTCGACATCATCCCACAAGCAACACACTCCGAAATAGAGTGGTCAGGACCTAAACATTTGAGGTACCACTCATGGGTGACAGTGATGGAGATGGTACCGCCACACTTGGAACACTTTTTAAAACCCGAAGCAGGTTTTTCCATTTTAAAGGGAAAGTTGGGCCTAGTGCCCAAAATGGGGCGTGGCACCTGAGGAGAAAAAAACCTGGAAAGGACTCCAGAAGAAAAGTTAGGGGTTTTTTTTATTTGGGAAAAAAAAAAGAAGAACTGGCGGTACTGGTGTAGCGTCGAAGGAAGGCAGACGCGACCACAAAAGAGAAGAATAGAAGGGAATTATTTTCTGCGGTGACAGGATGTGCGACCTGTCGACTCCGCGGAAAACAAAGAACTGGATCGGGACAGTTGGGAAGGGCGGGAAGGCAGCACGCAGGCGCTGTGGGATGCTCCCAAAAGCTTTCCTATTGGACGCTGGGGAGCGTTCCTGTGCAGGCTCCGTCGGTACCGATGATACCCATATGTGAAGACTACATTCCTGCTTTTTCCTAGAGATACCTGCTTGTCCACCACAGGACAAAAATGGCAATATGAATGTGCAAAGACTCATACAAACAGTTACAGGTAAACATACAGAGATACACGTACACAGAAAATATAGCAACGCACACATGAACACCCACAGCTGCAAATGCGCATGTGCACACGTTTTTCTTTATTCTTCCCATATACTCGCACCTCTTGATTCTTAGCATGAAGCATCTACTGCTTGACTGCACGTCATTGTATCTAACATCTTACAGTTTTAATTAGCAAAGAAGTGCTATGAGCTTGCCACAATGTTACGTATTGTCAGTGGCAAATGCTCAATGAAGACAACCATCGATGTTTGAATTGAGTTGTAATTTGTATTTATTTATGATTGCATGAGATGGGGGTTCCAGTTGCCTTACCTTTAGATGAAACACCTGTGACTGGCGAAGAAGGGGCAGAGGGACAGATGTTTCCCCGGTACCATATTTGTTTTTTGTTTGCTCGATTAAATGCAAACCAAAAACAGTCATTTTCCCTTACCTCCCTCTGTGAAACACAAATAAAAATCCACTTAAGACGTGCTTAGCTGCAGGAAGAAATAAGCTTCTAGCCTGACTTTGGAAAATGAATGCACAGACATTTGCAAAACATTTGTCCCGAGCTGAGCAAGAGAATGCATTAGGCGCTATCTGTCTGTATGCCATGGCTGGAGGCTTATGTTACTGCATGGATGAATCTCTCATGACACTTGATTTTGGGAGAGTTTTTTTACACATATATTTGTTGTACATTGTTTGTGAAGTGCACTAAGGCAGGTGCTTTGGTTAATCTTAAATGGAAGAGATTGTTAGATGGATATTAAGAGCTTAAGATGGGCCATGTTGGATCAGAGCAGAGATCCAATGAGCTCTGTATTCTGTTTGTGAATCACTAGAAAGTATCTGGTAGGTCCACTCCCTGTTGCAAATATCCAGAAGCAAGAGGTGAGAATTCTCACATCAACCTGGCTAATGATTAATGGTCCTCACAAAACCTTTTTTTTTTTTTTTTTAACCCAACTCTACTACTACTAATCATTATCACATCCTCCCAACAAATTTCACAGTCTAATTGAACCTTGACCCAAAAAAATACTCTTGAATTTGTTTTAAATCTGCTTCCAGCTAGTTTCATGGTGTGTCCTCTAGTACTAGTCTTACAGGAAAGGGCATATAACCCGCTACTCATTCATTTAATTCCCTCTCAGCCATCTCTTCTCCTAACCTGTTTCGTTTTTCATTATGAGACATGTTCCCCTTCATCATTTTTGTTACCCTTCCCTGTTCCTTTTCTAGTTCTGCATCTTTTGTCAGATGGAAGAAATCAGAACTGCACACTGCTCTCAAGGCACAACCGTACCATAGATCTATCCAGGGATATTTCCAGTGTTATTTTCTACTCCTTTCTAGTGTTAAGATATATATGGAGAGGAAGAGCAGGAGTGATTTATTAAATAGGTTACAGAGTTATTGATTACTTCACTTACCACCACTAATCAGGCAACAGCAGCAGACAGCAAACTTAAGGGCATTGAAAAGTTTAATATATAATTTTTTTATGACAACAGAGGAATTTGTGTAAATTCCTCAGAATTCACAGCCGGTTTCATCAAGAAAATGAACACATCCTTTGGAAAAGAAATACTAAATTTTCTTACATTACTGCTACAGTTGAAGGGTTCAAGCTACTAACCAGGGAAAATATGGTTGATTGTTTCAATCATGACATGTATCTGTCCAGTTAGACGCTTACCACCTAAGTGAAACTGTTGAATTTTCCTACTTCATTGACGCGTCAAAAGAGACCTGGTGCGAGTCAGGCTATAGTTTACTTTCAGGGATATATCACAGTTTATATACATATATTAATGCATTAGCCAAAGATAGCAACACCTCTTCAATGCTGATTGATGAGTTTTTGTAATACGCTCTGAAAGGGTAACAATAAAATTCAACAACTTTACCTAGGTGACAAGACTCTATTAACACAGCAGATACATTTCATGACTGAAACGGTCAGCCATGTTTTCCCTGCTTAGTGTTCTGAACCCCTCCTACTGTGGCAGTAATGCACTGGCAGGGCCCCCCCCCCCCCATCTGCCGCAATGCTGCGATAAGGGCTGCATCTTTCTGCTCATGCTACAAAATCGGCCAGTCCTCTGAAAAGTTACTGCAGTAGATTGGGGCCTAGGCCAGAGATGCAGTTGGTGGCTGCAGTAAAGGCAATATTTCTTCTCCGTTTCCCCCCTTCTGCCTGCTGCAGTCCTCTCCAGGCTTGAAGGAGGCCTGCAGCAGGGTGCATTATGCCCAGTAGCTGGGGGCAGGAGAGGAAGAGGATGCAATCTGATGCGCTGTATTGCCGCTGTCGTCCTCCAAACCATCAGGAAGGGTCAGTGTTGATGTTGGGAAGAAGGTTGCGGCAGCAGTTGGGAAGGGGGGGGGAAGGAAAGTGAAGAAAGAAAATGACTACTACGTTGGAGATGGTGCAAGGAGAGAAAAGGGTGAGTGAGGGGATCATGAAGGGGTGAAGGGGGTCAGTCAGGAGACTACAGGGTAGAGGAGGGTGAGGGGAGAAAGTGACTAAGGATGGAGAGCACAAGGAGAAAGTACCCGAAGAAGAGTGAGGGGGTTGCAGGGATGCGATTTGTGAGTACATGGATCAGAAAGGGTACAAATTGTGTAGAAGGAGGGAAGAAAATAAGTGAAGACATTGGAGGGTAGGATGCAGGAAGAGAGTGATGGCATTCAAGGGAGTATGAGAGGGTAGTGAGATTGGGGGGGTACAGGAGGTTCATAAGAGTGAGTGAGGTCTAGAGAAAGAAGATACAAGGCAATGCTGAGGAGTGTGAGTGAACTGGCAGGGCTCTGAGGTTTGAGTGAGGGGATCAGAAGGGCTCTAGGTTCTGAGTGAGTAGAGTTTGGGAGGCGGTAGACTGTGAGGGAATATTTCTTCCCCACTTTAGGATCCTGGATTCCCTTTTTCTCTACTCTTTTCCTGACCCCCCCCCCCCTTCCCTTTCCCTAGCTGCATATTTCTCCCTATCCTCCCTTTCTTCCCACACACCTCCGCCCATCCTGCCTAAGATCCCATCTCCCTCTCCCTCCTCCAGATCCCCTTCCCTTATTCACTATCCCTGTCCTCTATTCCCTGCACCAATCACTAAGATCCCTTCCCCTAAAAAAAAGACCAAATAAATTGAGCTCATGAGAAAATGCATATAATTTAATATGTAAATATTTGAAAAACTTGCCACATAATTGCTGCAGAATTTGCAAAGTCTTGTCCCAGAATCTTGAGAAATCTGCCATTTTTAACCCGAAGCTGTGTGTGTTTAAGCTATGAAGATCCAGGCAAAGCTTACTTCAGCAAAACTAATGTCACATTGGAAACTCTCTGTAAAGTAAAATGTAATTAAATGGAGAATTTTTTAGTCCTTGTACATTTTTGCCTTTGGAAGTAGAAAAATGACCTTGCGTGGCCCTTCTGCTTGTGATAGAAGCACAGGCCTAAGTGCAATCGCACCTGGAATTGTAGGGGTGGCACCTACCTCTGGTGAACGTTGCAGCTTCGCTTGAAATGTCATGCATTTGTTGTTCTTATACAGCGCAAGATTTTATTTTCGTTGTGGGTAAATATATGGCATAACAGTCCAGTATCCAAATGATCGCGTCACTGTATCCCTAGGGATCCCCGATTATGGGTTCTATCCATCGCCCGGTGAGCAGCGGGCTCCGTTATCGTACGCGGACTATGGTTCCATGGGGCCTCGAGTGGCTCAGATGCTTCGTAGTGAGCATGCTGCTTCAACAAGTAACTCCCCCCTCCACCATCTGCCCAGCCCGGATCAGTTTAAGAGCCCAGGTTTGTATGGCCTTTCATTCCTTTGGGGGGAAAACAATCGGACCTGACCCATGCAAATGATGCAAAGAAATTGATCTTGCATGCTGGCCGCAGTTCAGCCCGTATGGAACTCTTCGCGATAGCCTTTTCTGATTCCATGATTCTGATGACGGCAGTGAACCTTTGAACTGAGGTGTAATGCACGTACCGTACCGAATCTTTCTAATTCAACCAGGGCTGCTGACCTAACTCCAGGCCATCGTGAGATCTTAAGAGGGAGGAGCTACAACCTATTGGTTAAAGCACTGGAGGAGAAATGGGGTAAAGTCCCCGGAATATACGCTTAAGGCTTCCCCTTTGCCACTGCCTCTGACCTCAGGAGAATAATTGTATTTCCTCTCCGCCTCAGGGTCCTGTAAAAGCCAATATGTTTGACCTAATCTGGCTTTCCCATTCCACATATTAAACAACTATTTAATTATTATTAATGCAGTCTTGACTTCCAACTCCCATCCTCCAGCAAACTCTGGTCCTTCTGAACACAAGCTCCTTGCTGGGTTCAGAATCAAGTAAGACTATCTCTCTCAAACATAACAGAAGTAGAACTTACCACTGACCGCCTGTTGCACTGATGATTTTGAGCAAGCCGCCTTGGTCTTTTTGTTTTAAAGCTCTGTGGGACAGTGTTGTAAGTCTCAGCATGCACTCAGAAGGATGTTCCATTATGCTAAACTGGCCCAAAATTGGACAGGTTGCCAGGGGCAAGCTGGAAGGAAGCTGTTAGAGAGAAGCTAAAGTCTTGTAATGCTGCCATCTGACGTCCATGTTCAGAATTTGGATCAGGGTCCAGGCAAGCTCCTATAGGGCCTGCAAAATATTTCCATAAACTGATGAAACCGGAGCAGGAGCAGACGGACCAGAGTACACTGGCAGGAGAGCTGTAAATCCAGGACCGAAGGAACATCTCATGATGGCATTAAGTTTTCAGCCCTGATTCAATAGAGTAATTAAAAAATATATGAATGTCTTAAGCCACTGAAGAGATATGTTTAGGGAGTGCGTGTATGTATATATGTGTATATATGTATATATATATATTTAGTATGTAAGATGTAATTTTTCTTTACTAAAATATAACAATAAATTCACTACAAATTAGTGTAAAATAGGATTTCTACTTTCTGGGAAAGTGTGTAATTTTATAACAATTTAAATTATAATCCAGAGAAAGGGAACTGCAAATGGCCTTTGGGTTCTCTCTTAAGTTCTCATTTCTGTCCATCTTGAATTGCTATGTGTGGGAAGTTGAATCTTGGAGTTGATTGCATTAGCATGCTAAATAACTGACGACCCTTCAGCAGTGCAAATCCATTCCAGGGGGCCAAAATAAGTGCTGTGCTTGCTATAGCTTCCCTCTTGGAGGGCTGCTTGAGCAGTAAATGGCTGTGCTGGGAGAGCAACTGCTGGGAATTTTTATGAACGAGCTCAGGTCAGAAAGAAGTTAGTTCTTCTTCTATGGTATGACTCCGACCCCCCTCCCCCCATGATAGTAAAGCAAATAGTGACCCTTCATCACAGACTGCATTTAAGTGTCTTCCTTAGTGCTAACCTTCCACAACTTTTTGTGTTGGTCTGGTTTATGCTAGCACAGCAGTGTGGCAGATGAGCCCCCCCCCCCCATTATCACTCTCGGCAACAGTCTTATGGTTCGAAACAACCAGTAGTCCACACTGGGTTCAGAGACCACAGCTAATGACAGCATGAACTAGACCTTTATTCTAAAGCTTATCTGCATTTGAAGCATAGAATATGATAGACTAACTCATTAATGCAACATTTTGTTGGTCTGCCAACAAATTTCTCTTTCTTCATTTTGTATTGAACCAAAGTGTGTGTAAGTTAAATCTCAGAGCAGTTTTAGAATTTAGACTACTAAGAATTAGTGTTTTATATGTGTGTGTGTGCCCTGTTTGGAAATTTTAGGCACCTCTAATTACACCCCATTGCTATTCCAGTAACAAAAAATAGCTGCTACAGGTTTTTCCTGTCTCCGTACCTCATCTTTTAGTGCAAATCTGTCTTGCCAAATTTACAGAAAGTGCACCAACTTTTGGGGTGGAACTGAGTCAGCAGTTCCTAAGTATTTAATAGGCAAGGGAAATAGTGGCAGTGAAAAGCAGCATTACAGAAGTGTAGAGAAGAAAGATTTGGCTTCCCCTCTCCTCCTTCCTTCAGCCTACTGCCTACTTAAATGTCTTCAAAGTAATCAATGAGTAGTTGGCAGTGATGAGATTTGAACTTGAATCCCAGCTCTACAACATTCTGCACTAGAAGGATTCCATTGGCTCCCAAGTCACTGAACCATGGTTAAATTTGAGTATTTCTAAAAATTACAGTTTAATCATTTGGGATTGTTAGTGTAAATAATGAAGCAGCCAAAACCAGGAGCTAGGTAGGGAAATTTTCAAAAAACATTTACCCAGAAAAGAGGCGATATGAAAATTAGCAGCCCTTTCTCTGGATAAGAACAACATCTGGGGGATTTAACAGCACCAGAGAAAAATGAGGAGTATAGTAAGGGAAGCAATAACGTTCATAGTTTTGCATTTTTAAAATGACGCATGTTTTTAATGTAGGTACCTTGGCTGCAGGTGGTATCTTTGGCCAACTGTTCATGCTGTCGGAGGATCTTTGTTTTTTAGGTTCATCAGGAAAGGATATAGGGGGTGCTTCCTGCCCCAGAAGTGATAGCTGCAGGCAGTGCTGTTCACAAGGGACAGGGATGCCATTTGACTTCTGGTTTGTTTGTTTTTTTTAGTGCCGTTAAGTCAGTAAGTCAGTGTGGACTCCTAGTGACCCAGCTGCCTCTGTGTTTTCTTGACAATATATCACCGGAAGTAGATTGCCAGACCTTTTCCTCCAAGGCAATGGAGGGTAAAGTGACTTGCCCAAGGTCACAAGGAGTGCTAGTAGGAATCGAACCCTTGATCTTCTGAGTACTAGGCAGTTGCTCTAACCACTAGGGGGAAAAAACTGTAAGGAATCTAAAAAGAAAAGTAAAACAAAGTAAACTGAGGTTAGCAATAAAAATTAAAGCTGCATAATTTGCAATAAAAACAGTAGTAATTTCTTATTTCTTTTGAGGGTCTTACATACAGCTGCAGGGGCCTTTCCTTATCCATTTAACAGCTGCTTTATGTGTTCTACAGCTCCCCAAAGAGAGAATACAGTCCTTGGCCAGAAGCATGATCTCTAATTTAAAAGTTGAACTAGGCGACAGAATTTTAAAAAAGGGGGTAGAAAATGTGGTACCATGGCCCAAGGACGGCAGGCCCTCACCCATTAGCATGAGAGCACTATAGGCAAGGAAAAGCATTGATTCCTGAGGTTAGAGGCAAGCAGTATATTCCCCCAGGGCCATACTAAGCCATAACTGCACTCTGTGCTATTTCCTCTTCTGGTGCACCCCCCCCCCCCCCACTGGTTGCCTGCCCCCCACCCCCCCTGAATTGCCCTGCCAACACAGACGCCACTTTTTTGTTTTCTTGAAAGCAGCAGCAGTGAGGCAGACCTGTGTTTGTAGGCAGGTCGGGTCCCTCCTTCCCTTCTCTGATGTACGTCGTGTCAGAGGAGGGAGGGACCAGGCCAGCCATGCGAACGCTGAGTTGCAAAGACCCGTGTTTGAATGGCTGGCCTGATCCCTCCCTTCTCTGATGCGACCTACATCAGAGAAGGGAAGGAGGGATCCAACCTGCCTATAAACGCAGATCTGCCTCACTGCTGCTGCCACCACCACCTCCAAGAAAACAAAAAAGTGGTGACGTGGCGGCAGGGCAATGTGGGGGGGGGGAGGGCGGGCCAAGGACGACAGCCCAACATGCACCCCTAATCCTTTTGCGTTCTGAGCGGATGCACCACTCGCACAGGGCTAGGTATGCTGCTATATTCCACCACCCCATCTTGGAAAAAAGGGAATTGGCTCTCCTCCCTATGAGGTGGGGGTTCAGCTGATATATTTGCCGAGGGATAAAATCTTCTCTCTGCAACAAGCATGGTGGCTTTTTACATATGCGAGGAAGGTGCTGTGTTCCCAGCCATGCTATCTGAAATCCCTCTTGCATTTCTAGCTCTGTCTTACGATAGACATAGCACATCCAGGGGCCTAAACATTTAGGGCCGGATATTCTAAGGCAGGGGTAGGCAATTCCGGTCCTGGAGGGCCGCAGACCAGTCAGGTTTTCATGATGGCCCTAATGAATATTGATAGTCAGACCTGTACTGGCTGTTGTAAATAGTTATTCTGTTTATTATAGAGTTGCATACTTGTCCTATTCTCTGTAAATAATGAATATCTTCTCAATCTATGTAAAATAGTTTAATATGTTCTTTGAAATATAGTTATTATGTGCTCAAAATGTTCTATGTAATTTAATGTTTACCACATTCTCTGTAAACCGCCCCTGATCTCTGGAAGGGGCGGTATAGAAAAGCACACAAATAAATTAAAAATAATATTCATGGACCTATTTCCATACAATGGAAGGCAGTGGATGCAAATAGATCTCATGAATATTCATTAGGGACATCATGAAAACCTGACTGGTCTGCGGCCCTCCAGGACCGGAATTGCCCACCCCTGTTCTAAGGGATTAACACTGTTAGTAGACCTGCTAACTGTGTTAATTTCCCTAGCCTCTAGCATGGTTAGTGCTGCTGAATATACACAGATGTCACTGCTGCACGCCCCAATGCTAATTGGTTAGCATCAGGATGTTGCAGGGGCAGCACCCACTGCTAACCAGGCTAAGCAGTGAAAGTCAGGCACAAGGAAGGCTGGCCTAACTTTTGTCACTGAAACTAACCAGGCAGCAGTTGAATAGCTTCACGCAAACCAGATTTCAATGCCGGGGCCCGCATATTGCCCTGACATAGAATATCCAGGTTTAAAAAGTTCAGTGGCGGTGGCTAGGCCATTTTAGCAGTGCTTGCCGTTACCACTGAATATCCGGCCCTTAGAATATGGGTGCACCAGTCCAGTCCTCAAGGGTCACAAACAGGTCAGGTTTTTAGACTATCCCTAATGATAAATCAGCATGCATACTGCCTTTGTTGTATGCAAATCTACCTGATGCATATTCATTAGGAATAGCCTGAAAACCTGACCTGTTTGTGGCCCTTGAGGAATGAACTTGTGTGCACCTGATTTACAAGCCGATAAAGAAAACTAACATGGCCTTTAAACAGAGATAACACCACTTTTAGACACAATTACCGCCTCAGCCAAATGCAGAAAAGAGATGGACCCGTGCATAAACAAAGGAAAAACTAGCGCACAATTAATGCCAAGAGTATTTCAATTATAGGCAAATGAGCTGGCCATAATAAAATGGCATGCTAATATTGTCTGCGCCCAATGCAGAAAAAAAGCATAGAGGTTTCGTAACCAGCTTTAGTGCCAATATCTCTACGCCTGGTCTTGAGCTAGCTTAAATGTTTTACGTTTGCCGCCAACAGTATTTTATATCCAGACAAGATTGATAGGTCTACTATTTAAAGTGAGTACTAACTGGTAAAATCTCTCAAAAATAGCTCACTCAATATAACTTTACGCATGCTTAGTCAAGTTTGTTTTTCACTTACAAGGTCTCAGACAACCTGTAGCTCTGAAACGCATTGTAGGCGCCTGATCATCGGCGTCGGGAGGCTATTGCAAGTTTAATAAGAAGCTAAGTATTTGAAGTTTTGTTAAATCTTATTAACTCGACAAAAGAACAAAGAAAAAAAGAAAATAAGAAAAAGAAAAAAAGGTCATTGATGTCAACTAGCCTGTTTATTGGGACGAAAATTGTCCATATTATCAGAGCTACAGGTTGTCTGAGACCTAGTAAGTGAAAAATGAACTTGACTAAGCATGCATTGAATGTGTAAAGTTGTAATGAGTGAGCTATTTTTGAGAGATTTTGCCAACAGTATTTTGACAGCATTGGAGGCTTTTCCCAATGCCTGCATCACCTGAGAGGAAGTGTCAAAATTCCTCTCAGATGATCCAGGCATCGGAGAAAGTCCCCAATGCCATCAAAGTACTGTCGGGGGCCGGTCCCACTGACAGAAAGCAAATCCCAGGTGACCCAACAGCCTTTGGGTCCCCCCCCCCCCCCAATCAGCCCAACAAAAAAAAAATCCTGATGGCCCAGTGGCCCCAATCCACCCTCACCCGCTCAACTAAAAATAAGCCTGGTGGCCGAGCAGCCCCAAACCTCCTACCCCTCTCCTGGTACCTTCACAAAGGAGAGAGCGCGCGCTGCCATCTTGAAAAATGGCAGTATCTGGCCCCATGTGGTGCATCCTGGGATGCACCACGTCGGGTCAGACTGCCATACAAGGTAGAAATATGGCAATCTGACTCCGCCCGGTGCACCCAGAATGCCAGGTGCCACCATTTTTCAAGATGGCAGTGCAGGAGGACGTGGACAGCACTCCCACTCCCTTGTGAGGGTACCTGGAGAGGGGTGGGAGGGATCGGAGCCACTGGGCCATCAGGCTTTTTTTTAGTTGGGTGGGCAAGGGGATTAGGGCCGCTGGGCCTCCAGAGATTTGCCTTCTGTTGGGGGCACCGATCCCCGACAGTATTTTGATAGCATCGGTGCTTTTCCAGATGCCTAGATCATCTGAGGGGAAGTTTGACACGTTCCTTCAGATGATCTAGTCATCAAAATACTGTCAGACACATATGCAAATTAATCACGCGGTGCCCCTGTTTCTCTGGGAGAGCATGCCAAATTTGCGCCGACTTTTGTGCGCATGTGTTTGGCTTGCTCTCCCAGCTTAACGCAGCCATTTGTACCAAGTTTAATGCATGGCTAACTTGCATATGAGCCCCTTTCTGCATGCTGGTGCTGAAGTCGTGCACTATCGGTGCACTGCAAAGAGGCAGACAGAGTTGATAGTGCGCGACTTCAGCGCCAGCTTTCTGCATCAGCCTGTTAGAGGCATAAAGTGGAATTTTATAACAGGCTGCGTAAAACTAATGGGAAAATGCACCTCTTTCATGCTTATTTTATAAAGACCTACTAACTTAAAATAGGTCTCATCGCAGAACTCGCAACCTTACTCAGGGACAGGGCAGTGGAGCTGTACTCCAGCACCTCTGGGGAAAGGGGTTCTACGCAAGGTATTTCCTTGTCCCAAAAACAACAAGGGGCCTCCAGCCCATCCTGGACCTGTGCAACTTGAACAAGTTCCTAGTGAAGGAGAAGTTCAAGATGCTCTTGCTTGGGACACTGCTGCCCTACCTCCACCAGGAAGACTGGCTCTGCTCCTTGGACCTCAAGGACATATACACTCACATCCTGGTCCATCCCTCCCACAGACAGTACCTGAGATTCGTGGGGGGGCGGGGCACCACTACCAGTACAGGGTACTGCCATTCGGCCTCGCCTCCTCTCCAAGGGTCTTCATGAAGTGCCAGGCGGTCGTGGCCGCTCATGTGCCCACGTCTTCCCCTACCTGAATGACTGGCTCATCAGAGGCTGCACAGCCTTCAAAGCCGGCCATGCCACAAGGCTTACAGGCTTACACCCTGCAGAAGTTGGGATTCATCATCAAATACCCCAAGTCCAGCCTCTCCCCAGTTCAAGACCTGGAGTTCATAGGAGCCCAGCTGGACGCTCTGCAGGTCAAGGCCTTTCTCACGATAGAGAAGACTCGTCGCCTGTTGCAGTTAGCGAAGAAGGTTCAAAGCTGCAGGTCGGTGCCAGCCTGCCTACTCCTCCACTTGTTAGGCCTCAATGGTTCATGTCATACCCTTGGATTGCCTGCACATGCAATCAGCCCAGTGGTGCCTCAGATCCCAATGGACACAAGCCACAGGCAAGCTGAGAGACAGGGTAAGGGTCACCCACCGACTGGTGGACTCCCTCAACTGGTGGCAGTCCCTGCAACATCTCAGGGCAAGGATGCCTTTCCAAGCACCAGCACCACAAAGGGTCCTGACAATAGATGCCTTCCTGGTAGGCTGGGGCGCACATTGCATGGGCCAGTGCACTCAGGGCAACTGGTCTTCAGACGAGTCTTGGTTACAAATCAACCTCCATGAGCTCAGGGCCATCTTCCTGGCCCTACAGGCCTTCCACAACCTCCTGAGCAAGCTCTCGGTCCTCATAAAGACGAACAAGCAGGGAGGCACAGGCTCCTACTCCGTCAGGAGGCAGTTGCCCACCACTCCTTCGCAGTGCAGAACAGAATGCTCCTGAGAGCGGTGTACATGCCAGGCCAGGACAACCTCCTGGCAGACAGGCTCAGCAGGATCCTTCGCCCACACGAGTGCCATCTGGATCCCAGGGTGTCACAGAGGCTCTTCCATCTCTGGGGCAGACCCTATCTGGATCTGTTCACTTCCCCAGACAATGCACAGCTGCCCAGATTCTGCTCACCTCAGCCACACTACAGCAGGGTGGAAGCGGATGCTTTCCTCATCTCAATGGTCGGAGGGACCTGCTTTATGCATTCCCACTGACCCCTCTAATAGCCAGGTGCTTTTTCAAGATCCAGAGCGACCAAGCCACAGTAATCCTGTTTGCTCCCAGGCAGCCCTGGTTCCCCCTGCTACTCTCCCTGTCAGTGGCACTGAACCATCAGCCGGATCTTCTTTCGCAAGAGAAGGGCTTCCTTCTCCACCCCATCCTGGCATCCCTGACATTAACTGCATGGATGCTGAAAGAGTAGCACTGGCCCTCTTCAGTCTCATAAGCGAAGTGCAAGAGATCCTTTTGGCCTCCCGGAATCCCTCCACCAGGAGGGCATATGCCTTCAAGTGGAGGAGATTCTCTCTGTGGTGTTCAGAGCGGAATGAGAATCCCTTCTCTAGCCACCTGCAGCTCATTCTGCAGTACCTGCTGCATTTCTCCCATTCAGGGTTGAAATCTAATTCGGTCAGGGTGCATCTCAGCGCCATAGCAGCTAACCATCACCCTGTAGAGGGGGAGGCACCTCTCAAGCCAGCCCCTGGTCTCCAGGTTCCTCAGAGGCCTTTTGCTAATCGAACACCCCCCCCCCCCCCGCCTACCTTCACCAGAATGGGATCTCAATGTGATGCTCTGATAGCTCACCAAACCGCTATTTGAGCCCTTGGCGACTTGCTACCTGAGGTATCTCTCATGGAAGGTGGCCTTCCTGGTGGCCTTGACATCTGCCCGGAGAGTGAGTGAGTTACAGGCCCTGGTGGCAGATCTACTTTATACAAGGTTCTGTACGAACAGGGTTGTACTTCGCACGCACCCCAAGTTCCTCCCGAAGGTGATGTCTGCTATCTCCAGGAACAAGCAGGAATGAGTCTTCACATATGGGTACGTCGGTACCGACGGAGCCTGCGCGGGAATGCTCCCCAGCGTCCAATCAGAAAGCTTTTGGGAGCATCCCTCAGCGCCTGCGTGCTGCCTTCCCACCTTTCCAACTGTCTCTCCTCAGTTTTCGTTTTTCTGCGGAGCCGGCAGGACGTCTTCCTGTCACCACAGAAAATTTTTTCTTTAAATCTTTTACTTTTTTGTTTTCTTGTGGTCGCGGCTGTTTCCCCGACTCCACCGGTACCGCCGGTGGTTTTTTCTTTTCTTTTTCCTAAAACTCAGGGAGTTTTTTTCCCTCAGTTTCTGTCTTGAATTTTTGGGCCTGTAAGGCCTCTCCATTATGGAGCCTTCTTCTCCTAAGAAGTGCCTTAACTGTGGAAATACAGTTTTCTTTTTAGACTCCAATAACTGGTGTCTAACCTGTTTGAGTCCTGACCCCTTCCCTCCAGAGCCATCAGGCTACAGTTTTATGAGAAGAGATTCTCCATTTCGAGTTTCCCTCGATACAGTTTTCCCTTCCAGTGTAAGGGCACCGACCATTTCTTCTCTACAGGATCAGGTAACCCACAAACAGTCTGTTAAGACTAGCCAATCCTTGGGTGGTAGGTCTCATGCCAAGCATGATGACGGCTCCGGCCTTGCCCTCAAGACCTCATTGGCTTCAAAACCCCAGCGGGAGTCTTCGGTCTCCAAAGCCTTTCAGGGGTTTCAGGTTGTTCCTGGGGCTCACCCCTCACAGAACATACCTGAGCCATGCTCGGGGGTGGCATCCGCTTCGAGCGGTACCGATACCCCGGCATCGGCACTGGTGTTGAGCGATCCACTCCTCACCAGGGATCGTCATCTGGCGTACTCGGTGCCTTCGGGACCGATCAATACCCAGATTGACTTTCCAGTATCAGCAGCTCCGTCGATACGACCCCTGACGTCGGTACCCTCTAGACATGCATCGATAGATTCGCTTCCTTCGATGCCGAATCTAGAATCGATGTCTAGTCTGGAAGACTGGGTACCGACGCGTCTCGGAACCGACATTCACCGGTTCCGGATGCGCGGTACCGAGGATAATCACCGAGACTTTCGAGTTACCTCTGTACCGTTTGAGCAGCCTCCAATGACTGTTTCGATGTCGGTATCGCCTTCGATTCCGGCTCAGCCACCGGTATCGGTGTCGATGCTGGTATCTGCAGTAACATCGGGACCAGCTCCATCCATGCTTTTTTCACCGGGATCGCTCCTTTCTATACCTAGCTTGGAGTCGATACCTAGCATGGACGATACAGTACTGACTGTCTCAGGTCATAACCGCCAGTCCCAGTATCCATCCATTAGAGATCCTGTTTTGCACCTGACAAGTACATCCTCCGGTGCCCAGGCTAGTTCTTCGAGTTTAGCCTGTCCAGGGATTGTTCCCATTGGAGATCCTTCTTTTCAGAAATTTCTCCTTGACATGGCAACATTCCTGGCTATTCCTGTCCCTGGCTATGATCCCACACAAGGCTTTTCTGGGGAAAAGGAAAATATAATACTTCCTTTACATCATTCTTTGCAGGATCTTCTGAAAATATGGGAAACACCTTTAAGGGCTTCCTCACCTTCTACAGCAACTGCTCTTCTGTATCAGGTGCCTCCCTCTCCAGGGTTTCAAAAGACTCAACTTCCCCATCATTCCATTCTGGTGGAATCAGCAATGAGGAAGGTAAAAAGCAAGAAGAAGCATTCTTCTTTCCCGCCAGGTCATGCATCTAGAACACTGGATGCCTTTGGACGTCAAACCTTCCAAACATCTATGCTGGCAACAAGGATTCTCTCATATATTTTTTATATGAGTCTATCCCGTCAGGAGGTCACAGAGAAATTATCTCTTTTGACTCCTTTTCTTTCAGAGCCCAAGGCTGCAGACTATTCCTTGCTTCTTAGTCATAGCCAGAATATCTCTAGGTTTCTTTCTCGTGCTTCCCTAGACTCCTTTGAGTCTGTTAGCAGAACCTCTGCTATAGCCATAAGAGCACGACGTAGAGCCTGGCTCCAAGCTTCAGACTTGAGCAGATGGGCACAACAAAGACTGGGTAACACTCCTTGTACTGGAGAAAATCTCTTCAATAAGGAGTCTTTGCGTCAGGTTGCTCATTGCTCCACTGACTTCCCTGTTTGAGGGCCATCCTAAACCTTCTCCTTCCCCAGCAGGTAAGAAATGCCCTACCAAACCTCCTTTTCCTAAAAGAAGAAGGTTTTATTCTTCTCCTGCCCATCATGCTGATGTTCCCAAACAAGGGAAACCTCGCCCTGGTCTGAAGAATCCAAACTCAAGCCAGGAAAATTAACCAATAGGGTTCCAATTAATATGTTATAACCTACAGTTCACTTCTTCTCATTAGAAGTTTTTTCACTGTTTTTTCATTTAAACCTCTACACTTGGATTCCTGTTTCCAGGACATCCACTTGCTCTTAGGTATGCTGAGCTGTCAGGATATTCATGTCTATGGGTCACAGGGTTTTCCTCCTCTTCCTACAATGAAGAGAGGTTTGCCAACTATCTCATGATAGTTTTTCTGTACCACCATGAATTTTTCCTTCTACAGACTTACCATATGGCAAGTCTCCCTTCAGCTCCTATTTTTTCTTTACCTTCTTTTCCACGGTTCCCCTGTAAGAATGGTACCATACCAATGGAAGGCTTTCTTAGCCTTTCCAGTCTTCCTTTCCATTCCAGTAGAGTTTTTTCTCTTGAGTAAACCCCCTTTTCCTCATCTGGGCAGCTCGTCAGACAGGGACAGGATATTCTCCTCTTGTTCTGTCTGTTCTCTCTGTTAAAAACAGAAAGATCTCTCTGCTGTGCCATTCAGCAGCTGCCCATGCAGGAGCTTCAGTGATTGGACTACTGGTACTTTTCTATAAGTTCCAGTATTGTCTTCCACTACTTTTTGTCTAGCCTTAGTAGTGCTTCCAAGATAGTGCTCATCTATCTTGGATAATCCTTCTAACGTCTTTTCTGCCATCTCCAAATCCTTGGAGTTGGCAGCATGTTGAGCTGGCAGCTGGTTGTCTCCAACAGCCAGTTTTATTTCCCAACTCTCCTGCATAATGCTCTCTGCAGTCCTACAGAGAAGCTTTCCACTATGGGCCCTTGCTAGAGAGCATAGGGTTTTTTCTCTAATGTCTATCCTATATGGTTGAAAAAGGCTTCCTCAGTCACCTCCCATGACTGTGAGGGTTCTTTACACCCTTCTATTTCCTTTTCATAAAGGACATAAGCCTTTCCTACGTGACAGTCTAAAGAGTTACCAAATTCCTACAGGAAATATGCTCTTTTTCCTTGCAGCTTGTCCTCATGGTATCCTAATCCTTCATGGACAGCACATATTTAACTAAATAACGCATGATACCCCACCCCTTGTCCCTCAAGTGGGTCTACCTGGTGTCTCTTCCTATGCGTATTCTGTCCCTTCACCATGTTAGAGTTCTACTGGACTCAGGACTTGCTGTTTACAGACTAATATTATCCTCTGTTTTCTCGCAACCATCCTGGTTATTTTACTGGGTAGCATTCTACTCCATCTTAACCAGAGGGTATAGATTCTCTATATCTTCTCAAGTAGGTTCCACCTTCTTGTTATGAGATGAATCATTCCTCTTCACATCTTCCATGTGAAGATTCCTGTAGACATATCTCTTTCTGCTTAATTGCAGACATTTCTCTTTAGACTTATATATATATTCATATATGTACATATGTCTATATGCTTTCTTTAGATGCATATGTCTGTCAGCCATGTGTGCATATGCTATACCCCCTGGATCTCACCATACACATATCTCTCTCTCTATATATATATGCCCCTATATATATATATCTATATATATCTACACACACATATATATATATATATGTATATATAGATAGATAGATATACATATATATATGTGTGTATCTGTCGAGATACTTCCTTTAGGTAGATATGTATTCACATGCTTATCTCTGTAACTTTCTGTGCTCATAAAGGTGTTTTTTCCTTCCTATCTGTTCCAGACAGTGGGTTTTCACATGTTCATACTATTTCACAGTATGTTCGGCTTTTATGCACACAACCACTGCTGTGGTACTGACAGCTTTTACCATAACCTTAGGTTCAGGTATCCCTGAAGCTCCCTATTCCTTGATCTTCCTACCTCTCGTCAGTTAGGAGAGACATGGGGGATCTTCAGTAGATCTGAGGTTTCCAACTCCTCAGACATCTGTCCTTCCTTGGGATTACGGGGTTTTCTCCATACCCCTTCTTCCCTCAAGGACTAAGCCAGTTTTGTCCAACTCGGTCAGTCTTCCTCTTTTGCTCCTAACTATAATTAACTCTGTAGCCAAAAGAGTTTTCAGCTTTTTCCATAAAGCTTTCTACTAAAGACCTACCGTTTTTGTACTTCCCCAGTTGAATCCTGGGGTCACCTGTCAGTTCCAGATTTTGACCTTCAACTCACTTCAGTGAGGTCATCTTGAAGATTCCTCTACTGGATCCCCAGTAGATTCCATCAGCCTCTCTACTTCCTGCAATCCAGTAGGTGAGGTCCATATGGTGATTGTTCATTTCAATATATTTCATGATGCTTATCATATATACAGGGACTCCTTGTCTGTAGTCCTATCTTAGGTCAGCTGTCTCCTACAGCTCCTCTCTTCTTCAACTCCTACCCTCCATCCTCGGGATGCCTGGGCATATGAGGTGGAGCATGTTTCAATCACCAACATGCTAGGGCTCCAGGCATCTTAGCTTGGGAGTCCCCATATGTGAAGACTCATTCCTGCTTGTTCCTGGAGATAGCACAGTTACTTACCTGTAACAGGTAATCTCTGGGAACAGCAGGAATAAGTCTTCACAACCCACCCACCTCCCCTAGGAGTTGTATCTCTCTATCTCTCTTTCTTTCCTCTTTCTCTCTTTTTGTCTCAGCTATAAAACTCAACTGAGGAGACAGTTGGAAAGGCGGGAAGGCAGCACGCAGGCGCTGAGGGATGCTCCCAAAAGCTTTCTGATTGGACGCTGGGGAGCTTTCCCGCGCAGGCTCCATCAGTACCGACGTACCCATATGTGAAGACTTATTCCTGCTGTTCCCAGAGATCACCTGTTACAGGTAAGTAACTGTGCTTTCCACCTCAATCAGGAGGTTGTCCTCCCCATCTTCTTCTCACAACCTCATGCCAGTAAGACAGAGTCGGTTCTGCATATATTGGATTGTAAGAGGACCCTGTCCTATCTATAGAGGACCCAGGCTCACCGCAAAGCTCCTCAACTCTTTGTCTCTTATGATTCCAGCAGGCTGGGGCTACCTGTGACCAAGCGAACCCTGTCCATTTCGGTGACAGACTGTATTGCCCTCACTTATGAGCGAGCTAGCCTGTCCCCAGAGCACCAGATCACTGCTTATTGTGTGAGGGCTATGGCCACATCGATGGCCAACCTACGCTCAGTGCCAGTAATTTGTAAGGCTGCCACATGGTCTTCAGTGCATACATTCGCAGCTCGGTACTGCCTCAAGAGTGAGTCCCGTGGGGACAGTGCCTTTGGCCAGTTAGTAATCTGAAGCATTCTTGGTGTACAGGCAACTCCTGTCCTCCGACCCTTCTGTGTTCAGGCTATCGGAGCGATAGTGATGCTGGACACTGGGGTCTGCAGAGTCTCTTGATAGGGACTCACCCTCTGCAACTCACTGCCTCCCTATTGGTAGCCGTTGGTGCTGTCATGGTTCGGTCCCTGGCAGCCTGGAGCTAGAGAGTCCCATATGTAAGGACTGATTTCCTGCTTGTTCCTGGAGAAAGTGTAGTTACTCACTTGTAACAACAACCCTCCCTCCTCTCCTGGGAGTTGCCTCCTTTACCTTCCGCCTAAGCTATTTCATCTGACTGAATAGGGTGGAACCCTTGGGCGGAAAGGGGACCATGCATGCGTGGTAGCATTCCCAAAGGCTTTCTTTGAAAGCTGGGGAAATGCTCCGCACGGGGCTCCTTCGACGTCACCCCTATGAGGGCTGATTCCTGCTGTTCCTGGAGAACACCTGTTACAGGTGAGTAACTACGCTTTCTCTGTGTGTAAAAAGCTCAGTGGGCATTAAAGGAGCATTTTTCAAAAAGATTCCCTTCAAGTAACTTACTGAGAAGGCCCCTTAGGAAATTACTGTGGCCTTCTGTGGGCTAAAAGTAGACATAGGGGTCTGTTTACTAAACATTCCTAACGTGCGGGGCCGTGCTAGTGTGCCTGTGCCATATAAGGAGTGGGCGGTTCAGGCAGAAAATAGAAAAAAAACGGTAGTAAGCAACCGGATGTGTGTGCGTCGCGCTAATGTGCGGGGGTCGACATTAGCGCGTGGAAAGGCAAAGTGGCACGCTGCTGAGTATACAAAACAACAGAGCCGTGGTACAACGGTGAAGACACTGACCAATGGTGCAGGGGCCATGGGTTCAATCCCCCAGTGTGCGCAACGACAAAGGTCAGCTGAGGCAGTAATTGTAATGATTAACATTGTTTTAGGAGGCAAATTAATTTGGAACGGCATAAGGCGGCGCACAGTTATTTTTGGGCGGCAGAAGGCGGCGCACAGTTATGTTTGGGCAGCAGAAGGCGGCGCACTGGTCCCCTTGGGCGGCAGAAGGCGGCGCGCTGATAGGCACAAGGCGGCGCGCTGATGCACAAGCACAGGAACAGAGCCACAGCACAATGGTTACAACACTGACCAATGGTGCAGGGAGCAGGGGTTCAACACCTCACAATGCCCAGTGAAAAATGCCTGCTGAGGCAGTATGTAGGAGGCTGTATAAATTTATTTTGTTATCACTACTAGCAAACGCACTCTCCCAGCATGTTAACATACGGCGGCCCATAAGGCACATGTTACAGTGCACTGTTCGCCAAGGCACCCTTGAATGACCCCTATGGGGCAGCATGTATGTTGCGACACAGGATAATGTATAGTGCACCCTATAGGGATGGCAACCATAAGGTGGCCTACAGGGCGCCCTATGAAGCACCCTCAGAGGCACCTAATGGGTATAGTAAGCTGAGGGTGGTCTTGCCGGCATAGACATATGTACAGTAAATAAAAATAAAGCTGTGGACAGCCCTACCAAAGGGCCCCACTGTGGGTTTGAACCCATGACCTCTGGCTGCACAGGCAGTGATGTAACCATTGCGCTACAGCTCCATAGCTGTAAGCAGGCCCCTGGCTGGCTGCAGATAGCCTACACGTCACCTCACAGACAGTCTGCTGGTGTCAACAGGATAGGGTTAGGCCACCCGTACCCATGATGCACTGCACATGCAAATTAGCTGTCCGCAGATGGACACAAGATGGGGAATGCACCCCCACAGCACCTCGGCCCTGTTGGGGGAAGTGACCGGGTGCACCCACACAGCACCTTGGCCTAGTAGGGGGCAATGACCGGGTGTTTTACTGGCACAGAGTAGCCACACACCGTTACATCGTGCGGGTACTGTGCTCACCCTGAGTGTGCAATGAGGTGGCCAGGACCAGGTCAACAACACCTGCCATGGCTGATGGAGGCCAAGCGGGCGTTCCAAAGCAGTGTTAATGTGTAAGATAGCTAGTTTCTGCACAAACACCATGGATATCCCTGTCTGTCGCCATCAGGCACCCCCCCAGTGGCAAACATGGTCCCCATCAAGGGATCCACACTCTACCTCCCTGCAAAGGTGGCAGTAGAGGGCAACATCAACCCCAGTCCTGCTGAGGAACACCACCACCCCCCCCCCCCCCCCCAGGCAGGCAGCTCCATACACAGCCATAACACAATAGCAGACAGACATAAGCCCAGGGTATGGTAAGCTGCACTCCACCACCAGATATTCCCCTGCAGCAAGCCAACAGCCACTGCACCCTGCAAGCCATTATAGCAAGACATTTACCAGCTACAAACAGTCTGCTGGTTAGTCCATAGTGCATGTTCCCAATGGAGATGCATGCACCCAGAACTGGGCTGTCTGCATACACAGCAAGCAGATAGATCAGTGACTGGGCCCCAAAGAGAAACCCATATCTATCACATGAGAGAACTACTATACAGCACTATGGGGGGGCCTAGCCATGCTGTGGTCACTGCACAGTCAGGGTGAGCGTGATCCCCCAGAAGGACATGCTTTGGCCACCCTGTCTGTGTAGGTGGTGGCCGGACACTACAATATCCCAGCCAATGTCCCTGCCAGGGCCCTATGCCCAGTGCAGATGCATCCTGGCCACGCCACCCTGCCCTGGCTATACCCATGGTACCTTGCACCTCATTATGCACATTGACTGGCCAATACTGGCAACAGTGCTGGCAGTGCGGGCTGTTGAAGGGGCTTGCAGCCAACACCCACTGTATAGACAGACACACACTTCCACACCTCTGCCATCATGGTGCTACGATTGAGGGGGTAAGTAGCCTTGCCCACCAAACCGGTCCTGAGCACGGCAAGGCATGGATATGGTACGCATTACAGCTGGTGGTCACTCCCCAGGGTGGTAAGCACCGTCAGAGGCCAGGCCTGGAGCATGCCCCGCAAACACCTAACAGATTGTTTGGATGGGGTCAACTAGCAGTATGTACGTAACGTATGGATAACTGCCTGCCTGTGCTCCTAGCAAACGTCTCCGAGCTGTGTACCGTATACCTCAGGTGTAGGGTGACATTGGTAAGTTATGCAAGTGCTCGTTTTGGGTGCTGCATGCACGGTCCAATGTTCTGCCTTTCCAGGAGACATTGGCCAATGGGGCCTGTGGGTGTGGGTGTGTCTGCCCTTGATGGCTGCTGCTTTACGGCACAGATTCCCAACTCCAGTCCAGGTTTGCATCACACTGTTCGGGTTTTCCTGCTATCCCTCATGAATATGCATGGGCTACATCTACATGCCATGGGGGTGGTGCATAGATATACAGCACAGGCATATGTATGAGTGTCAGCATGGAACTTGACTGGTGTGTGGCCCACCAGGACTGCATTTGGGTGATTCTGCTCTAGGTACTGCCCCTGTTCATGGTGTCTGTGCTCAGTGGGGTAAAAGATAGATGTCTTACCATTGCATATGTCCCTGCCATGAAAGGTGTGTCCTTACTATCACTGTTTAGTTGTGGGAAAAATATGTGGGCAGGATTGGCAGTAGCCCCAGCTGGGCTTTGAACCTGTGACCTTCTGTTCTTGTATGCATTGTCTGTGTGCACTGCACCACTGTGTAGCCACAGATTGGTTGGATTCCCTGGACTGTCCATGACTGTGGATCCGGCAGGACCTGTCTGTTGCAGTGGACTGTGCCAGCCTGCACATGGCTAGGCCTCTGTCTTCTGTGGTTAGCAGCCACTGCCCCCTGCACCACATGTACTTGTCCGCCAACATGCTGGCATGAACTTCTCTCAGAAAAAGCAGTTGACCTGATTGCAATGTGGCAGTATGGGACTGCATTTGGGGGACTTGGCTGTAGGTAATGCCCATTGTTGTGGTGTGTGTGCGGTGTTGGGTAAAATATGGGTGTTTTCCCCATGCATACAGGGGTGTCTGCGCTATCTTTATTTAGTGGTGGGTAAAATATAGGGACTGGGCTGGCAGGTGCCCCAGCTGGGTTTTGAACCTCTGCTCTCTGGTCGTAGAGGTAATGACTCTGTCCGCTGTACCACACTTTGGCCACAGAGACAGTGCAGCCCCTGGAGGCAGTAAGCCTGGCAGGATGGAGTCACAAACCCTGCTCTACGCAATTCTACTGTGGGCATATGCACCCTGTCTGGTGACAAACGTGCACATAAACCCCGGAAATGACCACGGAAAATGTGGGACAAAATATCACCACGCTGGGCAACAGTGATATTAATGGGCAACCATAGCAAACACTCCCAGGAAAGCTCCAATACGTGGCAATGTGTTTTGGAAGAGTCTCCTCTCAGTAGACCCTTCCAAAAGTCATTTCTTTTTTCTGGAGCTTTGCTGGGTGTGATTTCTGTATTTGCCCATCACTATAACTGTTCCCCAGCTGAATTACTATTTTTAATAGTTCTGTTGTGGTCAATTTCTATTTTTATTTTCACTTATGTGCTGTGCACATATATCACACTGCTCACGTTTTGCTGGTTTCCCCGGTTTTCCTGTACATTGCTGACGGAAATGGTTTCTCTTCCCTTTAAATGCTTTCTACTGCGAGTGTTTCACTCGCGGTAGTTTTTACATGCAAATTCGGGCCCGATACTGTGTGAGGAGCCTCTCCCCTCCCACTCTCCACCCATTGACCCCGTCCCTCCGCCCCTCGGGAGCCTTCCTCCGCCCTCAGAATGCCTTTCCACGCCTCTATCGGACATTTGCGGGCCGGGTACTTTTGCGGGGCACGTTAGTGCGGCGCGCAATTGTGCGGGGCCCAAGCGCACTTGTGCGGGGCGTTTAAGAGCGTTTCTGAGCGTTTGAGTGCCGCGTTTCCGTGCGCTATTGTGCGGCACGCAATTGTACGGCTTTTAGTAAACATGCCCCATAGTGTTGACAGTGTGTGTGCTTTTCTCCATAGGAAACAGGAGCAGTGGCTAGCAGGGTTGGATCGAGAAGGATTTGAGGCTCGGTGCAGGGTCATTGCAGGGTCTGATTTTCATAGGGATTTGTGTAACCATAGAGCCTTCTATCTATGCTAAATTAATGAACTTATACAAAAAAATCTGATTCTAGTGTCACCTCAGTAAGAGCAACATATAAACCCTCTCACTACCAGGTATATTGTGAAGTGATACAAAACTCTACAAAAATATTACTCAAGACCAAAACTAATCTACATTTACAACAAAATCTTCCAAAACTCATACAAGGAGGACCCTACCTAAGAAAAGGCAACACTGTGATATTGCAGTAGATCGTAGATCATTATTGCACCTATTAGGAAAACAAAACAAGCCAGATTACTACACATTCTGACATAGAAAAGCCATGCTAACAGAATACCCAGCTTTAATTGTACATGCAGAACACAAACTGATAAATAAAAAAAAATAAGTGATCACAAACTTAAAATAGAAATATGTAAACAAAACAAACTGAAACACCAGGAAGCCAGATGCTGCATATGGTGCAACATCAGAGAAATAGAAAGAGATGCATTTTCGCTTGCACTGTGCAAAATATAAAGACAATAGATGTCAGGGCCAGTATTAGGGGGGATGCAACCAGGGCAATTTCCCTGGCCCCCACCCTGGCCAGAGAAGATCCCAAGCTTGCCTGAAGCTGAAGAAGCAGCAGCTAGCTAGTGGACTTGGGAGTCCCCTTCCAAATTTGGGTTTCGGGCACCAGTCATGTCTAATACCAGCCCAGGCAGATATACATTCCAAAAACTGACTTAATCAAATCACCAAATAGAAAATAAAATGCCCAGCTAACAAAGATAGAAAAATAATTTTATTTTTCTAATTGTGTTGGTCCCAGCTCTGATTTCTGCTTTCCTCTGTCTTCTCTTAACTGTGTTTCCATTGACCATGTCTCTCTCCTCCTGTCTTCACTTCCTCCCCTACATCCATCTCTAACATCAATCACATCCTTTCATTTTTCTTCCATTTATTTTTCTGCTTCTTTCTCCAAATTTTACTCCAAAGTAACCAGTTCTCAGTTATTCCTCTTTTTACTGCATCTAGCCTACAACGTTTTAGCTTACACTTTTTCTCAGAAGTTCAAAGTGAGTTCCATTCAGGTAGTTTCCATCTCTTTCTCTCACCACAGCCCTCATATTCCCCATCACTCTCTCCTTCCTCAGTCTCTCACTAACTCCTCTTCCCTCTCTCCTTCCTCTCTCCTAGGTCTAGCATCCCCTCCTCCCCCCTTTCTAGATCCAGCATTTCTCTTCTCTACTCCTCCCCCTCCTCCCTAGTTCCAGCATCCCCTACTTCCTCCTCCTCAGATCCAATATTTCCCGTCTCCTTCTCCCTTGGTCCAACATTTCCCTTCTCACCTCCTCCTCCCTGGGTCCAGCATTCCTTCCCCTTTCCTCTCCAAATACAGCACCTCCCTCTCTCCCTCCCCCCATCCCATATCTTACATACAACATCCCCTCTGTCTTTCTAGCACCCCTCCCCCATGTCTAGTGTCCTTAGTCCCCTACTCCTACATCTAGCATCCCCTTGCTGTCTCCATAGGCCATTCTGTCCAGGTGGTCCAGCATCTTGCATATATGTCTCCATTGCTCCCCTTTCTCGTGGTCCAGCATTTTCCCCCATTTGTATCTCTGTGCCCCCACAGCCCCATCATGTCCAGCATCTTCCCCTTTCTGTGTCCCTGTTCCCCCTCCCACATCCCCATCATGTCCAGATCATCTCCTCCAACCTCTCCACTCCTTCCCCCCCAAGTCCATCATTTCCCCTCTGTCCCTGTGCTCTCTACCCTCCCCCCTTACATCATATATAGCATGTTCTCCCTTTTCTACCCCAAGTCAGCATCTACTCAATCTATGGCCCCATCCCTCCTCCCATGACCCCATCATGTCCAGCAGTTCTTCAACTCCCCCCTCAGGTCCAGCATCTCCCTTCCCTGCCCACTGCCCTAGCATCCTTGATCTGAACCTACAGCAACTGCCATAAAACAGAAAACATACATGTGGTAATTTCCTTCCATTCAGGCACTCTGAAAATGATGCTGGGTTCCTCCCCCACAGATGCAGGAAGTCTGTATCAGAAGGGGCAGGACCCGGCGTCACTTTCATCACTCCTGTGTGGGAAGCAGTCCCTGCAGCTCTTTTCAGTTCTTCTGTGGCCGCTGCAGGTTTGAACCTGGGTTATTGATGCAGCAGGTGGGAATGGGAGGAGGGGGGAGGCAAGCAGTGGAGAGCTGCCCCTGAGTTCAGCAGAAAACTGGAACTTACATTGGCTGTTTTTCTGTCTTGACCACTGCTGATCTCCTATTTAAAAAAAACAAGCTGGTTGGCAACCTTAGGGTGCAGAGCCATGTGCAGGGAACATCACTAGGACCGGCTCTAAGCACCCGAGACACTGGAGAATGTAGACAGTGGTATTTTTAAATCCCCATACCTGCTTTCCACCACTTCAACCCTACATACTTTGTATGAGCTAAAAATTCCCCACTGGCACCCATCCAACCCAGATTATTAAAAAAAAAAAAAAAGTACCCATGAGTCTACAACTAAAGATGGTCTTCTAAAGCATGGATTTGGCTTCCTTGGTGGGCTTTAAGTGACTTCCTATTGTATTACTCCATCCCTTTTTTTTTGTGCCATCAAGTCAGTGTTGACTCATAGCAACCCAGCTACCTCTGGGTTTTCTTGTGCAATGTATCACCGGAAGTAGATTGCCAACCTTTTCTTCCGAGGCAATGGAGGGTAAAGTGACTTGCCCAAAGTCACAAGGAGTGCCAATGGGAATCGAACCCTTGATCTTCTGGGTACTAGACAGTTGCTCTAACCACTAGGCTACTCCACTCACTCCATCCCTAGCAAGAGCCAAGGCCAGGACCAGATTTTGGTTCCCATAGGCAAGACCAAACAGCAGACCCCAAAGAACAGGGGGAGGGGAAATTTGTGTCAGAGGTCCCTAAGATTTGAGAGCCAGAAAAAGAACAGAGGAAAGCCATAATTGTAGCCCTCTGAAGCAGCACATTCACCGGGCCCTAAAGTCTGCAGGAACAGGCCCCTCTTTGGCACATTTGGCACCCTAGGCAAGTGCCTGTGTTGGCTGTGCTTGAATCCAAGACTGGCCAAGAGCCTGCTATAAAGCAATCCTCTTAAGAGGTTTCTGCATCTTGCATCAATCGTCCTGTAGTGCTGCAAGCTAATTAACGTATAGGCCAACTTCTGTTACCTATGAGGAATTTTTCCCCCTTTCAAGTGCTTTCTGATGTTGGTGGAAAAGAAATAATCTAAAGGTGATGTTACATAGCTGCCATACATGTGGCAATAATTCAAGTTACACAACCAGAGCTTTTCCTTCACACTTGGAAATATGGTTGACTGTTGGCATTACTAGGGCTTGCCTGTGTTTTTTACAGTTATGTCAGGGCAGAGTTAAAAGAAACATTTCTTCTTTATATATGTTAGGTATTAATTGGTTTTGGTTAATTTTGTTGTTGAGATCAGTCTTTCTTCATACAGAACTGGTGTGGAACAGATATGTGTTGTGGTTGGATGTGCTCGGCTGTTCTCTGAGAAACTTGAGTCTTCTGTGTTTGGCTGCAGAACCATCACCTTTTAGTGCCCAGAAACTGTCCCCACCCCTCATGAAGTGTAACTAGCTACTATGACTTCTGCTTCTATGTAGCTTAATTCATTCCCCCATCCCACTGCACCTACTGTCTAGACTAGAGTTTCCCAAAGCAGTACTGGACTCAAACCCCCTCCCCAGCACAAGATTCACTTGCATATACCAGCTTTCCAAAGCATACCAATTTAGCAAATCCATATTCATTGTGAATATGAGTCCTCAACTGGTGTGGGAAGCCCTGGTCTAAGTTTCAGCACTGGGAGGGAATCTGCTAAACATCACACAGCAGGTAGTTAATTAATGTGCCCATGAAATCAACTGGTAAGATCTCTTTTTTAACCCTCTGTTATCTGTTGGGTGGATGGGCCTTTAGTGGCTTTCTTTTACTGCTCAAGGTATTTTAATAAGGGAGGGAGGGGCTAGAAGTTTCCTTCTCCTTTTTGAACCTTGAGATCAATCAAAACCAGCTTCTGTTGGGCTAAAGCATCATGAAACATCATTAACAACTATTCGGAGGTTTCCCCCCCCCCTTATTTTTTGTATCCCCTTCCTAATTCAGCCCAGTAACTGCAACAATAGTCCTTGGCTGGGAGTTTAAAACCTGCACCTCCCTCGAGAAGGTGGCAAACCTGGATCCTGTCTGAACACTAGATATGGTGTTTGTGCAAGGACTGAGAGACCTCCCCCATCAAAGCTACATGTGTGGCATTCGCAGCCCTAGCTCAAGCTAGGCATTGAACCCAGATCTCTCCACATGGCAGCTCACAGCACTTGAGTTATACATACTCTAAATATTCTGCTTCTTGAAATGAGCTGCACAATTTGTGCAAAATCTGTAAATCACTGACAAATCTGGGAACCATTTAAAAATGCAATAGTTTGCATTAAACTGCCACAGATTGGCAAAACGTCCATGGACTGTTGCATTTTAAAGAATAGTTTTGTTTAAATAGTTTTAAAGGGTTTGCACTGCAGCATATTCATAGAATTCCTGCCTGGATTTGCTTCCATGGCAAATTTCCTTGCACACCACCAGGGTAAGACCCATTTGGCGGCAACCAAGCCCATTGGTGACCAATAATGGTATGAAGTGGAAGAACACAATTGCAGCTTCCTCTGTCATTTCCTTTGAGCAGTAATGGTGCAGATTAAAAATGTGTTTGTGTGAGAAGTATGGGAAAACATGACCTGGTAGTCACAGAGTGGGACAGACTCTGAACACCAAGCAAGTCGGTGCCAGTGACCTTAGCCAAACAGAGATGTTTTAAGGGTAGCACCAGTGATGAATTGTTGGGAGCCTCTAGTATTGCAATATCAATCCAGCTTTTCTAGGGATGATAATGGTAGATTTACTGGGCACCTCAAACCTTTTAACTTTAAATAAACTTCTTGTGAGATGCTTATGGGATATATCTAAACACAGGACATTTCGCTGGTGGCAATCTTTGTAGGACAGACTATCTTTCTGCCTCTTCCCCTTTTTGTCTTTTTTTCTTCGTTCTTGTTGACTGGAAGTTCAGGCCCTACCAGAACTACTTGAGAGAAGCCAGCTCCCTGAAGGAGCTGGGCTGACCACAACTGCAGCAGAGGGACTTTGCTAAAGCTCAGGCTGTCCTATCTTTATATGGTAATAAGGGTAATTTGATGAAACATAAATTATCATTGATTCTTGCACTGGCTCTCTTTTTAGATTTTGATAATTGAGCTATTCAGCAATACAATATCAACAGCACCGATGCATTTAGATGAGAGACGGGATAAAATTCTTCCCATTCATCCATGTTCTCTGGATAGCCACAATCTATGGAAATTAAACTTGTGCATATTCATCTCTATAGCTAAGTGCCTTCGAGTAGGTGTAGACTGCTGGTAACCCTGTGGATAGTTTTCTGTGTTGACTATCCACTGGATTTTCAACAAGGATATTCAGTTTGGCCATCCTGAAAACCAAGCTGGTGGTGGGGTCAACAGGATGGATTTGGGAAACATTAGTGTAAGTAAAGTACAGGATTAACCTGCCAGTGGATTAGATCCCACATCTTAGCTGAATAAATTGTCTTCTCCCTTATCCCACCGAGGTAAGAGACATTGTTATTTCAAGACTTTCAGTTCCATTGTTCCTTCCTAGAGGACAAATGTCCACCCTTCTCCCAACCCCATTATAAGGCCAAAAAATCTGCTTGCATTTACCTTATGAATATGTACCACAACAACTCAGTTATTATCACCACATACTGACTATGCCCAGTCTGATAAGATAATATAGTGAAACAGGTCTCACTGCGATATCCACAACAGAACATGCAAATAGAAGGGGGGGGGGGCTTTCATTCAGCTCACTGTGTTTCAGTTCTATCACTTTTTAAAGTGGTCATTAAAACACTATCCTTTTTTGAAACTTAAAAGCTAAAAAGAAAAAAAAAAAAAAAGACTCCTTAAGATGATACTAAGACCCCATTACATCTACCTGAGCTGAAGAGTACCTTCACCCACAGAGCTGTCTCAGGGATTTCATGAGTTCACCACGTCAGCTGGACTGATGTCGCTTCAATAAAAAAAACACATTTCCTTTAGGTCTTTCTCCTGAAAACTTTTCCAACACCAGACACATTATTTTTCATTTCCTTCTAGTGCAGAAATTTCATTTTTTCCCTTGATGTTTTACTGGATCCAAAATGATTTTGCTTAGATGTTACTTGCTTCCCCCTCCCCAGCCCTGGCCCCCCACCCTTCTCAACATGTTGCAATATCAATATTAACCCAATGTGCAGTCTAAAACTAATTCCTTTGTAGTTTGCATGGGATGTGAATGCTGTCTCACCGTGCCCAAACCTTAGAAACCCAGGGCAAGCTGCATGAGCATCAGAATCAGATGTTGAAAACTCTCAGAACATGTACCTTGTCATAACTTGCTGAAATGAACACCTCCAGTCTCTGGTTTTAGTACTGTGTTTGAATGATTGTTTCTATCTCTCTCTACATAGTTGGGGCTTCCAGCTTCCTAGTGATAGTATGGGCTGACCATTATTAAGCAGCTGCTGTTGTTCGCATGGCCTTGATTGAGTGTTAGAAGTTGGGCCTGGGCTGTGGATTTTAAGTGTTTGGCTTGTGTTCTGACCTTGCATGGCCCTGGGCTCCCACCTCATATCCGGCTTTATTCTCTGCATACCAGTCCTGAATAGCTACAGTGCTCAACCGAATTTTGGCGCACCCGCTTCCCCGGCAGGCACCAACCCAGGCCGGCCAGGAGGATTCCCTGGGGCCAACAGTCCAGGCCCAGTTGCGGATCTGTACGGCCCGGCCAGCCAGGACTCCGGAGTCGGTAACTACATGAGTGCAGCTAGCCCGCAGCCTGGCTCTGGGTTCGGCCATGGAATTGCTGTAAGTAACTTGAATGGTGGGGGTAAGGGGAAGGTTTTCTCTCTCACTATCCTCTTTGTGATTTGAAGATACATTTGTAATTCTCTTTTTTTTTCTCCCCCTCCCCTTCCCACTTTTGGTTTCCTATTAAAAATGAATTGTACAGTTCGTTGATCGCTTGGCCTTTTGCCTTCCTGTGATGCCATTTTGTGTAACCCACTGAATTTACTAATAGGCCTGTTTCAAAACTGCACACTTGAGTGCCCCCGATGTCACATGAATTGTCAACTGAATTGAAAACTCTTGTCTGAGCCCTGCTCCCACTATTAGGGATGGAACGTACCCAGCTGCACTTCTCACATTATAGCTTAAAATCCTCCTGGGTGGACGGATGGATATTTTTCTAGCACAAGTGCATTTTGATTTCAGGGGATGGCAAGAGTAGTATATATGGGGGGGTTTCTGGCTCAGTTAAGTTGAATAGAACATTTCCTGTGCTAGAATCAAGTGCAGAGGCTGCCGAGCTTTGTGGCCTATCAGGCGCCTGGAATTCCAGAAGGCATCTTGGTCCTGGAGGAAGTCTGGGCTGCAGTGCCTCTTATTGGAATGACATGGAAAGAAGGTGTAGTGCCTGGGCTTTTTGAGACCACACAGGACCTTTCTTTAAAACCTGAAAACAAAACCAATGACGATTTGAAAACCTATCTACTACGATATCTTTTTTGCCAGTGCTTTAAATGGTATCACAGACTATTAAGATTCCATATCTGCAGCAATGGTGTACTTTTTTTTTTAAGTTATAGATGCACTTATACAGCCTGGCTTTTCAAATATGGCTTTAAGTTTCTGAACCCTACGCTGACCAAGAAAAGTACAATTTAAAGAGAAACCAAATCAAGAAAAAGGTATAGTCTGTCATTAGCTTAGCAGCCCTCTGCCTCACCTTCACTCCAGAAGGTGCTTCCTGAAAGGTCCCGAACTTAAATTAACTTTGGGGAGCAAACTCAGATCATCAAGAAAAATGGATAGGTTGTGTGTTTTCTGCTGATGGAATTATTCATGTTTTTTCCAGTGCAACTATTTCAAGTGCATGCATATAACTGCATTTATGTCAAAGCCTCTAGAGTATTGGTCAGTTGGGTTATTTTATTTAAGGGAAGAAGTTGAATGAAGGGGACCTACTCTATGAAGTGAGTCTTAAGGACCAAAATATGTTTACTCTAAGTAGGGGGCAGGGGAGACTATGATAGCGACACTCAAAGATAAAGATGCTCAAAAAGAAACCTTTTTAAGGTGGAAAAATGTTTTAGGATCAAGATATCATGGTAAAAGAGTCGAGGAGAGTAGATTTAGATGCTAAGATCAGGAAGGTGATGGATAGATGGAAAACCCTCCCAATGGAGGTAAAAGGAAGTAAAACGGAATTCAAGAAAACTCTGGTCGAGCACAAAGGAATGAAGGGTCCTCAAGGGCCTTCTGCCGCTCTATTTCATTTGTGAGAATGACGCGCCATTGTAAAACATTATGTTGAATAACATTTCTTACTTAAGACTAATGAAGACAGAACAATTGAATTTGCTTTTTTGCATGAGAGATTAAACCATTTGATCAGATTTGTTAATTATGTCAGAATGTTTGCTACTAATTTTCTTTGAGAATTTTAGGTGCCAGGTAAGTGACTAACATTATTCAATAACCCAGGAGGAAAAGTTGTTTTTCCTCTTAAATTCCATTAATATATTGTAAAGTGATAAATAATATGGCCAGACAAAGCTGCATCACAATTTTTGCATGCCATTGTTTTATTCCCTTTCAAGACTGTATAGGTTTGGCACTGTGCTGGCAGGAATGTACAGGAATCTGCACCAGAGGCTGTCAGTCTTTGCAAGGGATAACCAGAAATCAACTTGGTTTCATTACTAGAAATCTCATGGCTATAAATGCAAACCAAATTTTCACAGGTTTTTGAAAGCTGCTGACTTTGGATTGTGGATACTGGCATGTGAGCAGGAGTGGGGCTTATTATGGTGAAGAGATATGGAGCTCTCATAGATCTCATTACTGCTGTGCTTTTTCTAATAGCTTTCCCCATTTTTGAGTAAAACCCATATGAGAAGGAAATGGGATCAGGGCACTTAAGCCAGTTCCCTTCCTCATGGTACTGGTTCCATGCTAAAGGGCAATTTTTGTAGGCCTTAAAGATGGGCCCATCTTATGGGAAAGTAGGATATTTTCTACAATTGATCCTCAGTCTGAAACCCCCAGTAGTAGGTTAGCAAGGAATGTGTAGTTACTCACCTGTAGCAGGTGTTTTCCGAGAACAGCAGGAATCAGTGCTCACATATGGGTGACGTCAGCACCGACAGACCCTGCATGGTAATCTCTCCTCAGCTTTTAAAGAAAGCCTTTGGGAGATCAATCATGCATGCATGCATGGTCACCTCCCCCGCCCAAGGAAGCCATTTTCCCTCAGTATAATGAGATAGCTTAATACAGCCCAAAAAGAACAAACTCCACAGGAAGGAGGGAGGATAGTGAAGACTGATTCCTGCTGTTCCCAGAGAACACCTGCTACAGGTGAATAACTACATTTTTCTCCCGGAACAAGCAGGAAGTCAGTCCTCACAAATGGGACTCCCCAGCTACATGCTACCAAAGGATCTGTAAATAGCCACAGGTGACCCAAAAATCGAACCATGAATGGCAGCTGAAAGACACGTATCACGTTGTAATACAGAGTTTTGAAGATTATTATCAGTTTGACTCTGATAAAAGGACCACAGTGTTTGTTGTAAGCTGAAAGACACTGACAAGCCCTAAGAATCAGGATGCAACCCCATCATCTACAAAGGAATTGACTCTCCAGTAGCCTGGACATACAGAAGGGTTGGAGGGAAGGCGTTGCATTAGTCCCCAAAGAGGTGCCAAAGAACGGCCTGGCCGAAGGTGCTGTCATGCTGGGAGGCCTTGTTGAGGCAGTAGTGAGCTGCAAAGGTATGGAAAGAGGACCAGGTGGCTGCTTGATAAATCCAGCAGGGAGACAGAGCGTAGGTCAGCCAGGAGGCCGCCATAGCCCGAACATTATGGGCTGTCACATGATGCTCCAGAGAAAGGCCATCCTGTCCATAGGTGAAGGAAATGCAGTCAGCTACCCCAATGGAAAGGGTGTCCTTAGAGACTGCTACAACAAGTCTATTGGGGGTCATAAGAAATAAACAGTTGAGAGGAGCAGCGATGAGCCTTAATCCGATCAAGGTAGAAAGCCAAAGCCTGTTTACAATCCAAGGTATGAAGAGAGGTTTTCACTCTGCTTGAGTGCGGCCTTGAAAAAAAGGTGGGAAGAACCACCTCCTGGTTGAGGTGGAAGGTAGAAACTTAGGGTGAGTGTGCAGAACCACCCTGTTCCTATGAAGCCTAGTGTAAGGAGCATGAGCCACCAGCGCTTGCACCTCACTAACCCTGGGCGCTAAAGCGAGAGCCACTAGAGGAAGACGACCTTCCATGAAAGGTTCTTGAGATGGCAGGAAGCCAGTGGTTCAAATGGGGAGGGTCAATGAGTTTACCCAGAACCATATTCAGGTCCCATACCACCGCCGGCGGGCAAATAGGAGGCTGTGAGTGCAAGAGGCCCCGCATGAAGTGACTAATGATAGGACGAACTGACAGGAAACGCCCATCAACTACATGATGGTAGGCTGCCAGGGCACTCAGATGCACCCTGATGGAATTGGGCTTTAATCCAGCCTAGGAGAGGGGCAGAAGGTACTGCAGATCACCTGAAACAGACAGGAGAATGGGTTGAAACTTCTATCCACACACTAGACCGAGAACCTGTGCCATTTGAAGGTGTACACTCGCCTGGTGCAATCCTTGTGGGATGCAAGGAGGACGTCTTCAATGTCCCTAGGCAAGTGATGTTGAGCGAAGGCTATCCTTTCAGCATCCATGCTGTCAGATTTAACGACTAGAGGTTGGGATGCAGGAAAGTCTGATTGTTCTGAGAGATCAGATCCAGGGTGAAACCCAGGGGAATGGGCAGTGCCTGAGAAAGGTGGAGCAGCAGTAGGTACCATGCCTGCTGGGGCGATAAGGATCATTGTGGCCCTGTCCGTCTGAACCCTGAAGAGGGTCTTGGCCACCAGGGGCATGGGCGGAAAAGCATACAGCAGGCCCTCGCCCCAGTGGAGAAGAAATGCATTGGCCACAAAGTGGTTTTGACAAAGAATCCTGGAGCAGAACAGTAGCAGTTGAGCATTGTGCCCCTTTTCTTGAAGATATCCCATGCCACAAGGGGAGCTGAGGGTTCAACTCATGAGGCTGCAGCACCTTGCTGAGCTGGTCCGCTAGGACATTTTCCTGTCCCAGGAGGTAGATGGCCTGGAGGAGCATACCCTGCTGGTTTGCAAAATTCCAGAGTCTGAGTGCCTCCCAGCAGAGGAGGTAGGACCCCATGCCACCCTGTCTGTTGATGTAGAATATCGCCACCTGATTGTTCGTATGAACAAGGATAACCTGATTCGCCAGGTAGTGCTGGAAGACATGCAGGGCATTCACAACCACTTGGAGCTCAGGGAAGTTGATTTGGAGCTGATTCTCCTCCTGTGACCAGAGAACCTAGGACTGAAAACCGTTCTAATGGGCTCCCAAGCCGAGTTTGGAGGCATCCGTGGTGAGACTCTGTTGATGCAGGGGATCCTGGAAGGTGAGCCCTGCCAAAAGATTGTTTGACCATCACCAGCAGGCAAGGGAGCGGGAGAGGGGAGGGATGACCCATGCTCTGTTTGACAGGTGCTCTGTCCCCTGCTTCCACTGACTACAGAGAGTCCACTGGGCCCGACACATGTGGAGACTGGCTGAGGGTGTGACATGAACCGTTGAGGCCATGTGCTCCAGGAGACGGAGCATCCGCTGAGCCAAGACAGTCGGAGAGGATTCCAGGTACAGAAAAGTAATGGTACGCCACCGTGAAGAATTGCACAGAGAAAACAAACAAACAAAGGAAATACCAAGTTTTTCCTGAGGTACAGGCAAGTGTCTGATGGGGTCCATGGAAAGATGAAGATTGAGGGAAAATGGCTCCCTTGGGCGGGAAGGTGACCACGCATGCGTGGTTGATCTCCCAAAGGCTTTCTTTGAAAGCTGGGGAGAGATTACTGCACAGGCTCCATTGGTGCCGACGTCACCCATGTGTGAGGACTGATTTCCTGTTTGTTCCCTACTGAGCGATAGTTCCAACAAGAGGAGGCTTCCCCCTTTCCCTCCTTTACACCCTGATTAATGTATCCTGCTATAAGCTAATTATCGCAGCATTCGTACTATTTCTAATTGAGATCTTGGAGGTGAACTATTCCTTTGTGACATTTTCCCCTGTGATTGATCCTTTGCTTCCCATTAGGTATTTGCAAGGCTAGTACCACAAACAATTAGGTAAAAATCTTAGGGGGGGTTATTCAAAACCATTTAGGTGTTTTGCAGCAAATTGCCTAAACAGCACTCAGCAGTATATTTCCTGAATATCCCTGGGTGCCGCCACTAAATTCCCTGATGCTAGCCAGCTAAAATCGGGATATTCGGGGGGGGGGGGGGGAGGGGTGTGGAAGCAGCCCCTGGGGCTAACCAGCAAAGCGGTGAGTTAGGTACCTGAAAGGCTTGCCTACTTTTTACTAACCAGCCAGTGGCTGAATGTCATCACTAACTGGTTAGCTAATGCTAGTGGCTGAATATTGCCCAGGGCATCCAATATCCGGGTCCAGAGTTCAGCAGTGACAGCTAGCCGCTTTATCAGTGCTAGCCATCGCCACTGAATATACTCTCCATAGACTTCAGCAAATGCCAAATAGGACAACCAGCCTGAGCAATGTACACATGCCACTTAGGATTATCAAAACTGTAGTGGGTCTACTGAATTTCAGGTGTGCCATCCCCACCAGATCAGCAGTTTATCAAATCTGGAGTACTATTATTCTGTTAAGAGCTGTATCACTTTAAATCAAATGGCCCTCACTTTCTCTGTTTCACTGGAGAAAAAAAGGTTTCTGTGTCCTTGAAAACTTGAGTACTTTGACCTTCAAGTTGTTCATATAAAAAATACAGCACAGTATTAAGCTTACTGCTTTGTCTGTGCTAATATTTCTCCCAGACGAATTGCATATCCAGTGTTAAGACTGGCAGCCTCTTCATTCATCCCATAACCTTATCAAGAATGGCAACCACTTAATAACTCTTTTGTGCTTTCACTAACCAAACCAATAAAAGAAAAACCCCAAACAATCCTCCTACTTTTTGCACATATACCAGCAAAGACAAATTTGTTGCAATATCTTCCGAGAAGTAATTTTCTGGCCCTTTTGGGATTACTCAGAGGGTTTTTTGGGGTTATTTTTCTTTTAAGATCTCTGAAAGAGAACGTTTGAATTGAAGGGGCCATGTGGAAAGCTGTGTTTGTTATGATATGAAAGCCTGTGTAAATAATATGGTTGAGCGGACCATTAGGGGTGTTCCTGCAGGCACTTCAGACAGGTCTCTACTAACAACCTGCCTTTCAACAGATTCAAGACAGTAGACACAATATCGAAAGTGATGTCACTTTTGGAACTTTTACCTCCACTGTGACATTTCCTTTCTTAAGGTTTCATTAGATTGCACTCCCTCAGCTCAGGTTTAGGTAACTTTGAACCATCTGTTCCATGAAAATGTTCTATTCCTTAGTACATCATGCCTGGCTCTCCGCCACTTGTCACTCTGCCTTCTACTTCCTCCCCCTGCCCCTTATTCTGGAGCTCTCTCCTGGCTTACCTTGCATAGAAGGCAACTATAAGTTGTCCAAGGCAAGCCTCCAGACCCTCTTTTTCACGCAAGCTTTTGGGAATCAGTGATGCTTCTTTCCTAAGTACTTCCATCTTTCCTACTTTCCCTAGTAACTTCTTCCTCTTTACCCTTACCCTAACTCTTTCCTCCTGCCTCTCTACTATTATCTTATCTACATTTAATGTAAGTCACTGTGATAATTATTGAAAAGTGGTATAGCAAAAGCCCTGAAATAAAATAAATATAATCCACTAATATGCTGATAGACCCTAGTGGGAAAAAGTCACAAAATATCTGATTAAACATGTATTCCTCTTACAAAACATACAATGACAGGTTAGGGATTGGGGCACTTGACCAGGAGCCCCCAGTTTCTCTTCTGCCATAGGCCAACTCTGTGACCCGTGGGAAATCACTCTAGTTCCTTTTGCTTAAGGTTACCTTGCACTGATCCAGGCAGGCTGAATGCCAACCATCAGTTACCAGGGCATGCACCCCAGAAGTAGCTGCATCAGTGTTTAAGTATTAAATTGGAAAATGCACTGGGCTTTTGGTGTGTGTGGAAAGGGGGTGCCACAGACATCTAAATTATTATGGTGTCCCAGAGATTTTCATAGACTTTCAAACCAGGTCAAACATGTTTTCTCCAGCCACCCCTATAAGGCAGGCAAAATGTAGATTTCTATAAAATACATTCATGCTGGCAACCTGGGTCAAATCTTTTGATAAATTTCTTTCCGGCTTCTATGAAATATATATTATATATGCATTCCATGAATAGAACACTGACGACTTTAACAATTGTGCAATTTTAGGGACCTCTGATCGCAACAGCTTTTACAAATGGATACCATTGAAGCGTTACAGGGGTTGATTGCCATCTCACTTGGAGAGGTATTCTGTGCCGTTTCTCTTCCCTCCCCCTCCCTACCCACTAATGGGTCCTCTTGATTTCCTTATTTGTAAAAAAAAAAAAAAGTCTAGCTTTGTTCAGTTGAACCCGTTTTTTTTGTGGTTGTTGACTAGTTCCTTTGAGTGGTGGTGGGAAGGTGAGTAAGGAGTGGAACTTCTCTAATTTGACTATTATGGGGAAATGGAACCTGGGCCCTTGATCCACAAGTGGCCATTGTCAACAGAGTTCTTTCTAAACAATTCACATTTATTTTGCTTGTCAATTTAGTTCTGCCACAGAGCAAGTACTTGAACTTTTGCTTCATTCTCTACTGAATGAAAAGGTGTCCATGTGCTCTCTTACCTCCTCAGCAAAATTCAGCATCTCTTCTGAGCAAGCTTTAAATAGCTCATTTTCTGACAGCGATATCAAACACCTATTGTTCTGCCTGGTAATATTAGTGCAGTGGAGTGCTCTGCTGGAGATTTTTCAGGAATTTCCTTTCAGGCAGTTGCTTCATTTTGCCACTTTAACCCCCGCTGCCCCTGATTTAGAGCAGTAAACATGCCCTGGCCACCAGAAAAATGGGGGATGTCTCTGAGTGGGCAGCCCAGGCAGCTTGGGAAGGGTACCTCGTACAGCTGTCTTTATGACAGAGGTAAAGCATCACATCACAATGCGCCATCAAGGACCACAAGATTGAATACACCATATACGCAGACGACATAATGATATTCACACCAATCAAATTGGACAACCCAGATTACTCCAACCTAGCCAACTGCTTCCAACAAATGGCAACTTGGCTTCAGGAAAACAATCTTTCAATAAACTACAACAAAACTGAAGCTCTATTCATCACAAGAAACCCCACATTTTCACCCACAACTGCCATCAAACTGAATGACATCACAATACCAGTAAAACATGAAGTAAAATACCTGGGAGTGACGCTCGACAAGGACCTTAACCTACAATCCCACATTGCCAAAACCACAAAGAGCGCTTACATCAAAATGAGAATCATCAGAAGGCTCAAACCCATCCTCGCTCAGGAGCACTTTTGAACAGTCTGTCAAGCCCTCATCATTCCCACACTAGACTCTATCAGGGGCTACCAAAACAGACTCTCAGACCTCTACAGCTAGCACAAAACACCGCCGCATGCATCATAACAGACTGCACAGGTCATGACCACATTACTCCCATACTGTACCACCTGCACTGGCTCCCAATCAGCTCTCGAATCTGCTTCAAAGTACTTATAAACATTTTCAAAATAATACACAACCTCTCAGCTAACAGCCTATAACCACTCATTAAAACCGACCACAGCACAAGACCAAGAAGAAAAGGAACCTCGGACACCATCAGCCCACTGAAGGAATTCACCAAAACAAATCAGGCCACATCAAGAAGGGCACTTTCCCTGGCAGCGCCCGCACTATGGAACTCTCTCCTCGACCACCTAAGATCAACCAAAGACCTAAAGGACTTCAGAAAGCTACTTAAAACAACTCTATTTACAGAACATTACAAGGACTTCACCTGAACTGACTCCTATGTGCAGTAACTACAACGCTATGAAGGTCCTGATCTTAGATCACCTTTGTAGATGGCTCTAATCTTGTATATATGTATATTGCTCACTTTGTATATAGCTCACCGGTAAAATCTAGCACTCTGCACCCCACATCACTCTTCTTAATCTCCCACTGCATGCTACTGACCACACAATTATCTCAATTGTTTGATGCGCTAAAACCGCTTTGATTTAATGATAAAGCGGTATATTAAATCCGTCTAAATAAATAAATAAATAAAATAAAATATGTCCAGAAAAAACACTCAGACTTATTGCAACAACTGGGATTAGACAAGTTCCACTCTGTAAGCTAGAAATTGCCACATGGAAAAAAAAATCTGTAGAATTTTCTGACAAGGTTCTCAAGACACAACATGAGAATTATCTGGAACCCATTTTTGAAACAAAACATGCAGGGCCGGCTCACCCATTAGGCAAGAATAGGTGGCTGCCTAGGGTAGCAGTGAAAGCAAAACAATAGATCCTGACAGCCAGACAAACTCAGAACAATCAGCACACTCTTTATACCTGCAGGGAGAGCGGGCACACACAAACATAGAAAGTTTAAAGCATGAAAGTATGATGTTCAGTTGTGTATCTTTAGAGAATTAATGTTGGAGGGGTGGTATTGGGATGATCATGTTTGTTGAGTTTAAATGTCAAAATCTTGGGGGGAGGGGGCGTATAAGGTTCCCCCTTGAACTGGCCCTGAAAACTGAGCATAAATGCACTTAGGAGGAAAAAGTGGGATCCATGTAATGAACTGGGTTTTTTTTTCTCTCACAAGGAACGAGAAGCAAACACTGTTTATTTCACCAATTTTCCCAGGCTGCAACTAAAAGATGATACTGATACGTTAGTTGCTAATCATGGAACAGTTTATCTAGGATTCAAATATTTAACCTAACCAAATATGATTAAAGACATTACCTTAGCACTGCTGAGCTGAACAGCTGCCAGTTTCCTGCCCTTTAAGCTCAGCTTGTTAATTAAGAATTTTTTTTCAAACCCACTCATTTGGCCTTTTGGCATTCATAGCCTAAGATGCATTTAACAGTTATTTTTGTGTCTGAGATGCCAATATCTAGCTAAATTGTCTAGATTAACCTAGTGAGCAATTGTAAGATAAAGACAAAATTAGTCTCAGATCCTTGTCACAGCTGACACCTTTAGGTGCAATCTCAGAACCAGGGTCAGAATTGAATGGGCTTTGAGACTTAATTAGCTTCTTGGGTCCAGAGTCACAGCAAAGGTGGTTAGCTACCCAAAGGCACAAATATTGCTGGCTGACTTGAAGGACCCTAAAGACTTGGAGGTGAAATAAACCTAAGCAAAAACTGGGACCCTTTAAACCTCACTGTTTTATGCTGTTGAGTGACCCCTCCAGAGAGTGGGTGAAGCATATAAGCCAGCAGCAGTGGTGGGTAGGGTACACCCAGCAGAAACTGTACAATATATATATGGGAAGATCAGGAGGGCTGTGTTCAATCATTTTTTTTAATCATAGAAAAGAAAAAAATCTCGGTGCAAGGGCCACAGGGAAAATGTTCTTTAGATCTTATCCTGTACTGAAAAGACATCTTTGGTCTCAGAGTTGCAGGGATTTTTGATGGGTGGGGGGAGGGTCTAAGCTCTCCCTTCTACACAGAATCTCCTGCATGAGTTTCTTCCTGGCATGGACAATTGGCGATGGTGTTTAACTTCCTCATAATATGTTTTTTTTATAAAGCCTAGTCATTCTATGCACAAGGAAGACTTCTCAGACATCTGTACTGCACTTGAGGACTAAACTGAAATTTCAACAGTACTCAGAATATGAAGCTTGGATTCCACACTCTACACATGTTACTAGTGCAGCAGTTTTGAGGACTACAGTTGAGCATGCAGTCTTGACGTTTTGTGTGAAAATGACGAGCACAGCTTTCCAAACTTTCATCGGGTAAAGGACTGTCTGAAATTGCCCCCCTAGCTATAAGCATGTGCATGGTTCTGCTGTTAGACCAAATCAATGTTCCATCAAGGCCAGCATCCTTTTTTTGACAGTTGTCAATCCAGATCCCTTGGAAGTAACCCGAAGAGTACCTCCCTCTTGATCATTTCCAGCTCCCCATGTGTCTCTTGGACCTGCCCTACTAGAAACTTGTCCAGGCCTTTTTTAAAAAATCCAGCAAATGCTGTAACTTTGACCACAGCCTCTGGTAATTAATTCTACAGCATAAATACATTCAGCTGACTTAAGGTGTGAGGTGTTCCGAAGGTGCATGTTTTGGATGGGACTAGGAAATAGTGCACTTGCGTTATATTTTCGATTGTACATGTGCTATTTCTCAGTCAAATTTAAACACAAAAAGCAGTTGCAAAGTGAGCAGATCGGTTATACTTGGGCCACAGCTCTCAAAAGGAAAATCTGTACTACTATTACTAAACATTACAGATGTTCCCTTTGAAAAGTTGCATAACATTCATGGCTGTGCAGTTACCCACAGATTGTGCACCTGGGCAAGCTGTTTTGAAACATGACCTTCCTCCCCCTTTGAAATTGTGAACGTTCCCAGCTTGTCTCCTGAAGCTTTTTTACAACCATTATGATGAGCGGAAAGAGCCTGGTGGACTCTGGAAGCCTGCTCTGTAGCTAGGGCTGTAAAATGGCACAGTAAGAACAGAGGTGGAGACCAGAGCCCTGCACCACATACCTTTGTTAAAACCTCTTAAGACTCTTCAAATCTGCTTTTCCCCTGCAGTGTGATTCAGCCGGATCTGATACAAGAAACTAGGATAGACTGAAGCATGGAAGCACTGAGAAAGACAAATAGTATAGAAAATGTGAGACTGTAGCTGTTGGATACCAGGATTCAGTGCGGAATGGGGGAGACAAGGGAGAGAGGCGCATCATGAAGGAGCGGCAGCGTCTCAGAGAAGCGGCTCTTCCATCCATTGGCCAGCAAGAGGACTTCAATCACCCTGGACAACTGTTAGGGACAAGACGACTAGTGGGACACATTTTAAATTGTCGTAAGACAAGAACAGTGGAACCGCAGTTTTACATGGCAGTTGAGGTTTGCATTTTGTCTGGACACTGTAAAATCACTCGATCAGCATTACTGGAGCGCTTCCACATAAACCCATCATCATCCTGTGTTCCTCTTTATTCCAAGCATACATAATTTAATACTGATACCTTGTCTGGGCAATCAACTGTTTGTAGATTAATTGCATGGAACTTGCTATCCAATTTGCATAACCAGATAACAATTTGCATAGCCTGGTTCGTAAACAACTCACGCTACACTAGCCCCATTCAACAAACTACAACCCAGGTCAGCAAACACACGTTATAAAATGCACTCCACTACCCACTACTTTATGGCCTACCTCACATTCCTCCACATGTTTGCACTCTGCACATATAGCATCAGACTAAACAAACAAATACCCCTGATAAACCTTCATACCACCCAATCTAGATGCACACCACCATCACACATACACAAAGAACGCCAACAAGAAAAGAATACAGCTTATAAACCATACAGGGACACACGTAACACACCCTCTCACCTCACAAATAATAGACATACAAATCCAATCATATCAACAAACATCAGATGTGCTCTACTAAACGCCAGATCTATCAGGAACAAACCAAATACTATCCTTGACCTAATCCAAGACAAGAAGCTTGATATAACATGCATCACTCAGACCAGGTCATATTAAATCAAGTAACCCCAACAGGATACTCAGCATTCAATTGCATCAGAGCACAAAAGAGAGGAGGAGGAGTACTAATACTCACCAGAAAGGATTTCAGATTCAAAACAATTGTCTCCACTAACACAATCGAATCCAACACACTCATTATAGCCAACAAATACCTAACCATCTCCCTCACATACAGACCACCTGGAACCACAACTGAACACCTATCCACAGTAATTGAAATGATATGCACACACAACAGAAGACACAAACCTCTAGTTGTATTAGGAGACTACAACCTAACATACGCACCCAACAGAGAAACTGCAACGTTCTTAAAAGCCATGGAGTCACTAAAATACTGCCAATTAACGCCCCAGCACACAAACATGGTACAACTCCGGACATGATATTCATGCCAACACAACTGGTGGAACAGAACAAAACTACAAAACCAACAATCACTCCAGTCCCCTGGTCAGACCACCATGTAATTGAATTCACCATGACCCTGAATAACCCCACCCAATGCAAAGATGATGAAAGAAGAATCAAGACGGTTCAAAACATTTGACAGAGACTCATTCATCAATGAAATCAATCCACAACTTCAACAGGAACAAGACACCCTGGATCTTAATATAGAAGAGTGGAACACAATAATAGCCAACGCAGCATCTGTCCCAACCAACAATGAACCACAAACTTGTAAAAGATCCAAAGCCTCATGGTATTCACAAGAGAGCACAGTTACTTACCTGTAACAGGTGATCTCTGGGAACAGCAGGAATAAGTCTTCACATATGGGTACATCGGTACCGACGGAGCCTGCGCGGGAACACTCCCCAGCTTCCCAAAAAGGAAAGCTTTTGGGAGCATCCCACAGCGCCTGCGCGCTGCCTTCCCGCCTTTCCTAACTGCCTCTCCCCAATTCGAGTTTTAAAGCTGAGACAAAGAGAGAGAGGAAAGGAAAGCGTAGTTACTCACCTGTAACAGGTGTTCTCCAGGAGCAGCAGGAATCAGTCCTCACTTATGGGTGACGTCGGCGCCGACGGAACCCTCGCGGAGCAATTTTCCCCAGCTTTCAAAGAAAGCCTTTGGGAATTGCAGCGCGCATGCGCGGTCCTCTTCCCGCCCAAGGGTGCCATCTTAGCCAGTCAGATGACATAGCTAAAAAGACAGCATAAAAATTTGCAAAAAAACTAAAGCAGATGATTGCAACTCCAAGGGGAGGAGGGAGGGTTGTGAGGACTGATTCCTGCTGCTCCTGGAGAACACCTGTTACAGGTGAGTAACTACGCTTTCTCCAGGACCAAGCAGGAAGTCAGTCCTCACTTATGGGACTCCCAAGCTTAAGGCTACCGGAGACCCTAAGCACAAAAATGAGCTCCCTCTAGCTCAGCAGCACAGAAGGAAGGAATCTTCGCTGAATTATTACCCACCGGTAGCCCACATCCGGGATGGAGGGTAGGAGTTGCTCAAACCTCAAAGAGATTACGGAGGACTGCCTGTCCGAAAGCACTGTCCCTGCGGGACTCCCTCTCGAGACAGTAATGGACCGCAAAGGTCTGGCTCGAAGACCAAGTAGCGGCCCGGCAGATGTCTGCCAGCGGAACAGAGCGGAGGTAAGCCACTGTCGTAGCCTTTGCCCGAACGCAATGAGCCGTGACTCGACCTTCCAAGGAGAGTCCGGCTGCCCCATAAGCCCAAGTGATACAGTCCGCAACCCAGATGGACAGAGTACGCTTGGAGACCGGGAGCCCCAATTTATTGGGGTCAAAAGACACAAAAAGCTGAGCAGCTTTACGGTGCTCCCGCGTACGGTCAAGGTAGAAGTTCAATGCCCTTCTACAGTCCAGGGTATGGAGGACCGTTTCAGCTCGGCTGGAGTGTGGTCTGGGAAAGAAGGTCGGAAGTACCACCTCCTGATTGATGTGAAAGGGGGAGACCACTTTTGGAAGAAATTTTGGGTGAGTCCGTAGGACTACCCTATTTTTGTAGAACCGAGTGTAAGGGGGATCAGACACGAGGGCCTGCAATTCACTTACGCGCCTAGTGGAAGTGAGGGCTATCAAGAACAATGTTTTCCAAGAAAGAAAACGGAGAGAACAGGTAGCCATAGGTTCAAAAGGCGGACAGGTGATCCGCTGCAAAACCACATTCAGATCCCAGTCAGGCGCTGGCGGGCGGAGAGGTGGTTTAAGTAGAAGGAGACCTCGGAGAAACCTCGCTACGAGAGGGTCGCTGGAAAGAGGTCTGCCGTCCACCGGTACATGATGTGCTGAAAGAGCACTGAGGTGAACTTTGACGGAGTTGGACTTAAGTCCCAGATTAGAGAGGTAGAGCAAGTACTGCAAGATCACCGACACCGAGCAGGAGAAGGGATCCTGAGACTGCTGGGTACACCAAACGGAAAAGCGACGCCATTTAAGGGCGTAGCATTTGCGGGTAGAAGGTCGCCGAGAAGCTAAGACGACCTCTTCCACCTCTGCGGGCAGGAGAAGGGGAGCTAGGACTACCCTCTCAGCAGCCAGGCCATTAGATTGAGAGATCTGAGGTTGGGGTGTAGCAGAGACCCCTGATCTTGAGTGAGGAGATCCGGTTGAAACCCCAGAGGGAATGGATCCTCCACCGCTAATTGCAGCAGGAGTGGAAACCACGGCTGTCTGGGCCAGCGAGGAGCGATCAGGATCATGGAAGCTTTGTCTCGGAGAACCTTGAAAAGAGTTCGAGAGACTAGCGGGATGGGAGGAAAAGCATACAGAAGGCTCTCCGCCCATGAGAGTAGAAAAGCGTCTGCCGCAACTCGAAGGGGATGCGGCTGACGAGAGCAGAAGCGAGGAAGTTGCCGGTTGAGAGGGCTGGCAAAGAGATCCATCGTGGGGAGGCCCCACTTTAGAAAGAGCTTCTGAACTACCAAGGGATCCAGGCGCCACTCGTGCGGCTGGAGGATCCTGCTGAGTTTGTCCGCCAGGCAATTTTCTTGGCCTGGGAGATAGACTGCCTTGAGAAGAACGCCGTGACTGACGGCCCAAGAGCAGAGCTTCTGTGCCTCCCGACAGAGAGGGAAGGAGCCCGTGCCCCCCTGCTTGTTCACGTAGAACATGGCAACTTGATTGTCCGTCTGGACAAGGATGGACTGGTGAGAGGTCAGGTGGGAGAAGGCCTTGAGAGCCAGGCGGATCGCTCTGAGCTCCAGGAAGTTGATCTGCTGAGCAGACTCCCACGTGGTCCAGAGGCCCTGAGTACGTGCCCCTTGGCAATGTGCTCCCCAGCCCAGGAGGGATGCATCTGTTGTCAGCACCCGGGCCGGCTGAGGTGACTGGAAAGGCATGCCGAGTACCAGGTTCGGCCGATGAAGCCACCACTGGAGAGACGAGATCAGCGGCTCGGAGACGCGCACTAGGTCTGCTAGGCCGCCTGTGGCTTGTTGCCACTGCTGGCGGAGACACCATTGAGCAGGCCGCATATTCAGGCGGGCATTGGGGGTCACATGGACGGTGGAAGCCATATGGCCGAGTAGTCTCAGGAAGCGCCTGGCGGAGACCAGAGGCTGGCTGCGAAAACGGTCGGCTAGGTCCATGAGCCGTTGAGCTCTGTCGAGCGGTAGGAACGCTCGTGCCTGAGGAGTGTGCAGCCTTGCGCCGATGAACTCGAGATCCTGTGAGGGGAGCAAAGTGGACTTTGCGAAGTTTATAACAAAGCCCAAGTACTGCAGAAGAGTCACCGTGCGGCGTGTGGCGTTGGTGACCTCCGGAGCGGACGCTGCCCTGATGAGCCAGTTGTCGAGGTACGGAAAGACATAGAGGCCGTGAAGCCGGAGATGGGCCGCCACCACCGCGAGACATTTTGTGAAGACTCGCGGTGCGGAGGACAGGCCAAAGGGTAGTACTCTGTACTGGTAATGATTTCCGGCCACCACAAACCTTAGGTACTGGCGGTGGCTTGGGTGGATGAGGATGTGCGTGTAGGCATCCTTTAGATCCAAGAAGCATAGCCAATCTCCCTGCTGGAGGTAGGGCAGAAGGATTCCAAGGGTAAGCATCTTGAACTTTTCCCGCACGAGGAATTTGTTGAGGTTGCGCAAGTCCAGGATGGGTCTGAGGCCTCCTGTCCTTTTTGGTACTAGAAAATACCTGGAATAAAAGCCTTGACCTTTCAGGTGGTGGGGCACCGGTTCCACCGCCTGTTCCTGTAGAAGACCTGCTAACTCCTGAAGGAGTAATTCCCTGTGCAGAGGGGGTCGTGGAGGTTCTCCCGGAAAATAGGAGGGAGGGACCTGGTGGAAGTGGAGAAGATAGCCTTCTCGCACGACTTGAAGCACCCAGGCATCTGAGGTGATGCTGGACCACCTGTGGGCGAAGTGAACCAGCCGGCCTCCGGTGCTGGGAGGAACCAGCGGGGGGGGAGAGGCTATGCTTAAGGAGTCAAAAGCCCCCACCCTGCTGAGCAGGGGCTGGTGGTGCAGGCTTGGGGGCTTGCTGCCTACGGGACCCGTTACCCCGTCCCTTGGCCTGCTGGCCCTGTTGGGGAGCCGCAGGGGCCTGATATTGGGGGTATTGTTTGTAGGCAGCCGCCTTCCTCGGGTAAAAGGACTTCTTTCCCGAGCCCTTCTTTTTCTGGGAAGGGGCGGAGGTCTTCCTAGAAAGCCTAGTCCTGGTGAGAGTCTCCGTCTCAATTTGTGCAGCCTTTTCAGCCATGGGCTTGCCAAAGAGGTTTTCGCCTCGGCAGGGGACATCGACCAACTTGTCCTGCACCCAGGGCTCAAGGTCAGACGACTGAAGCCAAGCCTGTCGGCGGGCACCGATGCCGGCTGCGGCCACTCGAGCCGATGCTTCAAAGCCATCATAGGCTGCTCGGGATATGAATTTTGAGCATTCCCGAATGCCAGTGGACAAGGCCAGGAACCTCCGCAAGGGTTCCTCGGACAAACCAGCGGAGAATCCGGCTAGCTCTTTAGCCAGGTCTCGGAGATACATGCCCATGTATAGCTGGTAGGTCTGGACACGACACGCAAGCATAGAGCCCTGGAAACACTTCTTACCAAGGCCATCCAGGTTACGGGCCTCCCTGCCAGGAGGCACCGAGGAGTGCATCTTCTGGCTCTTAAGACGATGCATGGCCGATTCCACTACCATGGAATGGTGTGGTAGCTGTGCTTTTTGGAAGCCAGGGCTCTTGCGGACTCGATAGATAGAATCGACCCGCTTGCTCAGGACCGGCGAGGTGGCCGGACTCTCCCACATGCGGAAGAGTAGTCGTTCCAGCATGGGAGGACCCGGTACAGTAAAGTGTTCCCTGGCGGGAGAGTCATACTGGAGGGCGTCGAGCTCTTCGGCTCGAGGCTCCTCCTCGGGATCCGCAGGGAAGGCCAAAGCCTTGGCCATATCCCTGACGAAGTCCGAGAACCGGGCATCCTCCGGGGGGACTGCTTCCGAGGTTCGGACTCAGGTGAGTCCGAGGGGACACCGAGTCCGAAAAGAATCAGGCGACTCTTCCTCTTCAGACTCCCAGACCGACTCCGACGAGGACTCGGTGGGGTCGGCCTGGGCAGGGCGCGGCGCCTGCCGCCCCGACGCCGAGGGAGTCGGCGTCAGCGACCTCGGTCCCGAACGGGAGGCCGAGGGTGACCTCGACCGAGGATCGACTCGAGTTCGCATCGACTCGAAGATCGGCTCGGTCTCCGGGGTCGACTTAGACGTCGATGTCCCGGCGGTCGGGGCAGCGGCGCCAGCGAAGCCAGCGAGCAGTGCCCGCTGCTGGTCCATGAAGGCAGACAGTCTGCTCTCCAAGGCCGTCAACCTGAGTCCGAGCTCAGGTGACCCAGCAGCCCCCGACTCGGGCCCCGACGGCGTCGGGCCCGACGTCGGCGGTCTCGGAGGCGAGTCCAGGAGGACCACAGGACTTACCCGAGCAGGCAGCTCCGACTCCAGGCGAGGTCGCTTCGAGAGGTGCTCCTTCTCTTCTCCAAGGACCCGGGACGGCTATCGGGGCTATGCGACCTGGCCCTCGCGGAGCCAGGAGCGTCCACCGACGCCGCCCTCGCGGGTTTCACCTTTCGTCGATGGTCCCCGGAGGGAGAACCCCTGTCGGAGGAACTCCGGCGACGGTCCGAGCTGGAACCTCTGGACGCGGAGGCCTCCGACGAGGTCCGGGTACGGCTGGGGTCAGCGAAGATCCTATCCCGCTGATGCCGCCGACCTCTCAACGCTTTGGAGGACATTTTGCCGCAGGGCCCACAGATCATTTCTTCATGATCCGGGCCCAGGCAGCGGAGGCAATTGTCGTGTGTGTGTCAGTTAGTGACATATTTCGGTCACACTGACCACACCGTTTGAAACCACTGGCAGCCATCGGGGGAAAAAGGGCCCCGGCGAGGTCAAAGGACCGGGCTGCCAGGGAAAAACCGAAAACGAAACTGACTAAGTCAGAAAAACCGAAAAAGAAGAAGAGGACTCGTGACCGGCGTCGCGAGTCCGGGCGGGAAAAAGACCGGCGTCGAACCGAAGGAAAAAAGAGAAAATATGAGTAAAAATCAACTTTTTCGCGGGGACACGACGGGTACGTCTGTAGGGCTCCGCGGAAAAAAGAAGACTGGCTAAGATGGCACCCTTGGGCGGGAAGAGGACCGCGCATGCGCGCTGCAATTCCCAAAGGCTTTCTTTGAAAGCTGGGGAAAATTGCTCCACGAGGGCTCCGTCGGCGCCGACGTCACCCATAAGTGAGGACTGACTTCCTGCTTGGTCCTGGAGAAAAATAGATAGAGAGATACAACTCCTAGGGGAGGTGGGTGGGTTGTGAAGACTTATTCCTGCTGTTCCCAGAGATCACCTGTTACAGGTAAGTAACTGTGCTATCTCCAGGAACAAGCAGGAATGAGTCTTCACATATGGGGACTCCCTAGCTAGAGATGCCTGGGAGATCCCCAAGGTTATGAGACCCTGTGAAGGGCTCTATCTCCTCCTATGGATCTCAGGCATCCATTCAGGGAAGGAGAGCAGGAGTTGATTAAGCATGGAACAGGTGTTTGAGAACAGCCTGACCAAGCAAGGCATCCCGGTGGGAGTCCTTGTCCAAACAGTAATGGGCTGTGAAGGTATGAACCGAGGCCCAGGTGGCCGCTCGACAGATCTGGTCGATGGACACAGAATTTAGAAGAGCCATAGAGGTGGCCATGGCCCTCACATTATGAGCTGTGACATGGCCTTCCAGAGAAAGGTTCTACTCTGGTAGGCGAAAGAAATACACTGAGCAATCCAATTGGACAGTGTCCTCTTAGAGACTGGAAGTCCCAAATGAGAGGGATCAAAGGAAACAAAGAGTTGAGAAGACTTTCTATGTTGCTGTGTCCTTTGTAAGTAAAAGGCAAGAGCTCTCTTACAATCCAGGGTATGAAGATTCCTCTCTGCACTTGATGCATGAGGACCTGGAAAAAAGACAGGTAAATACACCTCTTGATTAAGATGAAAAGGTGAAATCACTTTAGGCATAAAGTGTGGATTGGTCCTAAGGACTACCTTATCATGATGGAACCTTGTATAAGGTGGATTAGCCACTAAGGCCTGCAGTTCACTGATGCGGCGAGCTGAGGTGACTGCAATGAGGAAAATAACCTTCCAGGAAAGAAATTTCAAGGAGGTGGTGGCTAAGGGTTCAAAAGGTGGCTTCATTAGCTGACCAAGAACCAGATTTAAATCCCATGCCACCGGAGGAGGCCTAATGGGAGGTTTAGTTAAAGTTAGGCCTCTCATGAATCTTGCAATAAGAGGATGAGAGGAAATAGGCTGTCCAATAATAGGCTTAAGGGATGCTGCAATAGCACTCAAATGGTCCCTTACTGACTTCGTCTTAAGGCCTGCATTGGAGAGATGCAGGGGATATTCCAATAGAGAATTCAAAGGTAGTGCTAGAGGGTCAAGACCCTTCTCAGCACACCAAATGGAAAATCTTTTCCATTTAAAAGCATAGGAACGTCTAGTAGAAGGTTTTCTGGAAGCATGGAGAATATCCTTCACCTGTTGAGAAAGATTCCAACCTTGAAGGTCTAGGCCTTCAGCAACCAAGCTCTAAGGTGAAGGGACTTGGGGTTTGGGTGCCACAAAGTCCCCTCCCTCCTGGGACAGAAGGTCTGGAGCAGCTCCCAAGTCTAGGGAGGGAGCTTGAGAGAGATGCAGAAGTAGAGGGTACCACACTTGGCGTGGCCAGCGTGGAGCTATGAGGATCATGGATCCTTGATCCCTCTGGGCTTGAACAGAGTCTTGGGAATTAAAAGAATGGGTGGAAAGGCATACAGGAAGTCTTGACCCCAGTGAAGGAGGAAGGCATCCTTGGCCTGAACTCCCTGACACGGAATTCTGGAACAGAACCGGGGAAGTTTGGCATTCCACGGACTTGCAAAGAGGTCTATGTCCGGGGTTCCCCACTCTTGAAAGATTCTTAGTACTTGGTCCATGTGCAGGGACCATTCGTGTGGAAGCAGAACTCGACTGAGTCTGTCTGCCCAAGAGTTTTGGATTCCTGGGAGGTATACGGCCAGGAGATGGATTTGATGCTCTCTGGCGAAGGCCCACAATCTTAAAGCTTTGTTGCAAAGCGACAGAGAGCCAGTTCCTCCTTGCTTGTTTATGTAAAACATGGCTACCTGATTGTCCGTATGAATGAGGACTGTCTTGTAGCTGAGCAGGGTATGAAAGACCTTGAGAGCTAGAAAAACTGCTCGGAGCTCCAAGTGGTTGATATGTAGAGAGGTCTCCTGTGGAGACCAAGTGCCCTGAGTGGAGAGGTCTTGTAGATGAGCTCCCCAACCTGTTTGGGAGGCATCTGTTGTGAGGGTTGCCTGGGGCAACAACTGTTGGAAGGGGGACCCCTGCAACAGATTTTGGGTGGACATCCACCACTGGAGAGACCAAAAGAGGCGTTTGGAGGTTGCTATTTGGTCTGAGAGAGCTCCTGATGCTTGAGTCCACTGGGTGGACAAAGTCCATTGAGCTGCTCTCATGTGAAGGCGAGCATAGGGTACCACATGCACTGTGGATGCCATGTGGCCTAGCAGTTGTAGCATCTCCCGGGCAGTTAAATGGCTCTTTGACTGAATTTGGGAGGCTAACTGCACTAGGCGTAGGCAACGGGCCTGAGGAAGATAGGCCCTTGCAGTGGTAGTATCCAGCCAGGCCCCTATGAACTCTAGGGACTGAGTAGGGGTGAGCTGGGACTTTGGGAGGTTTACCACAAGTCCCAGATACTGCAGAATGTGCCTTGTGCAGTCCAGGGAAGTCTGGGCCTCTGACTGAGATGGAGCTCGGATGAGCCAGTCGTCCAGGTATGGGAATACAAATATTCCCAGAGTGCGTAGAAATGCAGCTACTACTGCCATGCATTTGGTGAACACTCTTGGAGCAGAGGCCAGACCGAAAGGAAGCACCCTGTATTGGTAATGCTTTCCTTGGAAAAGAAAACGGAGGAACCTTCTGTGAGATGGATGGATGAGGACATGTGTGTACGCATCCTTGAGATCTAGAGAACAAAGCCAATCCTGACTCTGAAGGTATGGAAGGAGAGTGCCTAGAGAAAGCATCTTGAATTTCTCCTTGCATAGAAATTTGTTCAATTCTCTGAGATCTAATATGGGTCTGTAGCCCCCTGTTTTCTTTGGGATCAGGGGGTAGGGGGAGTAAAACCCTGACCCTTGATGAAGAAGAGGCACTTCTATTGCCCCTTGGACAAGAAGGGCAGCCACCTCCTGACCTAGAAGGTCGAGGAGAGATGCTGGAGAATTGAAATGTCTCACCATAGTGTGAGGAGGAAGGTTTGAGAAATGAAGCTTGTAGCCCTCCCTTATGATGGAGAGGGTCCACTGCTCTGTTGTAATTTGCTCCCTTCTGGGAGCAAAATGAGCTAACCTTCCTGGAATGGTGAGAGGCTCTGGCTGTTTCAGAGCCAGAAAGGCTAAGTTCTCTATCATCAAGTCAAATACCCTGAGGAGGCTGGGTCTGCTGAGTTGCAGCAGCCCTTGTAGGCTTAGGCCTGGCCTGTTTAGGTTGCTGACGCTTAGCAGCAAAACGACCTGTAGATGATTGTTGGCCAGAAGTAGGATGGAATCTGCTTTTCTTGAAAAAAGACTTCTTGAAAGGTTTTTTCTTGGCAGGGATGGAGGTTGACTTGGAAAGTCTATCCAAAGCAGAATTTTCATCCATTTGAGTGGCTTTTATTTGCCAATCTTTGCCAAACAAGTTTTCTCCTGTACAGGGAAGATTTCCCAAGCCATCCTGGACCCAAGATTCCAGATCAGAAGCTTGGAGCCAAGCAATTCTGCGTGCAGCTATGGCAATGGCCGAAGTTCTGCTGGCACCCTCAAAGGAGTCAAAAGCTGCACGATTGGAAAACTTTGAAATATCTTGAGTATGCTTAATCCAAATAAGAAATTCTTCCCTTTTATCCTCTGGAAGGAAAGGGAGGAAAGTGTGCAGCTTATATGCAACTTCTTTCAGAAACATACCCATATAAAGACTATAGGAGTTGATTCTGGCAATGAGCATACTGGCTTGGAAGATTTTCCTACCAAAAGCATCCAAGGTCCTGCATTCTCTTCCTGGAGGAGCAGAGGAGTGTCTTTTTGCACTCTTTATCTTTTTCATAGCTGACTCCACCACAATAGAATGGTGAGGAAGCTGTGTTTTATGAAACAAAGGACAAGGAGGGACACGGTACATAGTGTCCAACCTATGAGAATGAGGAGAGGTGGTGAGAGGAGTCTCCCATAAGTCAATCATGTGATCATAAAGGATCTCATGAATTGGCAAGGTGACTGCCTCCTTAGGAGCCTTAGAATAACCTAAAATATCCAATTTTTTAGCTCTAGGCTCTGATTCCGAGGATACTGAAATTGAAAGTCCTTTAGCCACTTCTCTGATGAAGTCTTGAAAGGACAAATCCTCTGGAGGAGACATTCTTCTTTTTGGAGAAGGCGGCTCTTCAGGAAGAGCTATAGACACTTCAGCAGACTCCTCCGATGCATCAGAGTCTTCGGAGGAATCAAAGTATCGAGTGTCAGGGTGCTCTTCCAAAGCTCGATACGCGTATCGAGCGGTATCGACATTGGGCGTCATCGGGACCAGTACGGTACCGATGGGCATCCCTGGACAGGGAACCGCTGCAGTCGGCATCCTGGTCGATGTCGATGCAGTCGGTACCGGTACTGGTGCCGGTACCGGAGCCGATACTGACAACGGAGTTTGTTGTGGTATCAGCGGCGTTACAGCTTGAATGAAGGCCGTGATAGCCTGCTGCATGGATAGAACATTCTGATCCATCGACGCCATGAATGCCTGGAATTTGGTACCGGAGGGTTGCGCCGGTACCCCAGAACATTCTAAGAGGTGATCGGTCGAGGCCGTGCCATCGATGTCAACCTGTAACCCCATAGGAGGAGCTTTGGAAGCCGGAGCTTCCCGCCGGGGTTGTTTTGCCGGTGCGGAATCCTCGAGGGCAAGCCCGGAGGCATCTCGATGCTTGGAAGGAGATCTACCCTTCGAGGACCAGCTGGATTTATGTTTGGTTACCTGAGATCCATGGGAGGAAGTGTAGAGGCCCTGGAAGACGTCGATGCCACTGAAGCTGCATCAGAGGGAAACAGCACATGGAGCTTAGCTGCTCGGTTCTGTAAACCTCGTTTAGACATCAAGGAGCAGGACGGACAATCCAAAATGGAGTGGTCAGGACCCAAACATTTAAGACACCATTCATGGGTGTCGGTGACAGAAATAGTACCGCTGCACTTAGTGCATTTTTTAAACCCGGAGGCTGGTTTTTCCATGAGGAAAATTTCTCATGAGGCCTAAGGCCCAAAGAGGAAAAACACACTAAGTGAGGGAAAAAATATGTTTTGGTTTTTTTTTAATAAGAAAGACCGGCGGTACTGGTCTGACGGCGGGGAAGGCAGACGCGCGACCAAAGAAATAAAATAAAACAAAGAACTTCTTCAGCGGTGACAGGAACACAACCTGCTGGCTCTGTGGAAAAGAAGAACTGGGGAGAGGCGGTTAGGAAAGGCGGGAAGGCAGCCCGCAGGCGCTGTGGGATGCTCCCAAAAGCTTTCCTTTTTGGGAAGCTGGGGAGCGTTCCCGCGCAGACTCTGTCGGTACCGACGTACCTATATGTGAAGACTCATTCCTGCTTGTTCCTGGAGATATAAGAGTTGCAAAGCGCACACTAAGAAGACTAGAACGAAAATGGAGACGGAACAAGTCACACTACTTCCTAACACAATACAGAGATAAACAACGGGAGTATAACAATCTAATAAATGAACGCAAACACCATCATACCAACCTCATCATGAAATCTACCAATAGTCCAAGAGAACTTTTTAGCATTATCCAAAAGCTTACTAAGGATGACACGCAACAAAGCACCAACCATCTTGACCCACAAAAATATGCAGACTACATGAAGTTAAAAAAACACAAGCCAAACAAACTCTGCCTCACAACAAACAAATGATCACACGATAAAAAAGAAACATCAAACATGGGAGAGCTTCAACATACCAACAAAACAGCAAGTAGAAGACATAATATCTGGTCTAAACACAACAACTTCACCATCAGACCCATATGCCCAGTGTCGTGGATCAAAGCCACAAAAAACAGCTCTCATCACATTCAAAAAATCGTCAAGGATTCACTCCAACAAGGATGCATGCCGCAATCCCTAAAGCATGCAATGATACGACCAATAATTAAAAATAGCAATCTGAGCCCATCTGAACCAAAATCATACCGTCCCATCTCTAGCCTGCCATTCCTTGCTAAAGTCGTGGAAAAAGCAGTCCAAAGGCAACTTCAGGACCATATAGATATCAATGCCCTTCTGGACATACATCAGCACGGATTCAAGCCCCAACACGGCGTGGAAACACTACTCACTTCCCTCTTTGACAATCTCCTAAGAGGCATTGACAACATAAAAAACGGCTTCCTCCTAGTGTTCATGGATATTTCGGCAACCTTCGATACCGTGTCACACCCTAAGCTACTGCAACGCCTACGACAGATAGGACTATGCAAGAATACCCTAAAGTGGTTTACATCATACCTGGAAGGGCGAATGCAACAAGTCAAATGCGATCAAAAGAAATCCCTACAATTCCCCATCACGCAGGGAATACCTCAAGGCTCAGCCCTATCTTCAATGCTCTTTAACATCTACATACAGCCCATATGCAACATCATCAAGAACCATAATCTATGCTACCACATTTATGCTGATGACATCATGGTGTACGCTCCAGTCAACTTACTGGCACTAAACCCTACACCAATAACAAAATGCCTCGAAGACATGAATGACTGGCTCATAGCCAACAACTTAACAGTCAACTACAACAAAACTGAGGCAATGTTCGTCACCAGGAATCCCATATTCACACCCCCACAAACCATAAGCATCCTAGACAAACACATAGTAGTCAAAGAAGAAGTTAAATATCTGGGCATAACACTAGACAGAGCTCTGAACTTAAAATCTCACATCAACAAAACTGCAAACAAGGCATAACATCAATTGAAAACAGTCAGACAAATCAAACCAATGCTCCGTCAAGACCACTTCCGCACAGTATGTCAAGCACTCATCACACCACTGCTTGATTATGGAAACTCACTATATCAAGGCCTTCCTCACCAGGTACTACACCCACTACAGATGGTACAAAACACCACAGCACGCATCATTACAGACACCCCAAGGACCGAGCACATCACTCCCATCCTACAACAACTACACTGGCTCCCAATGGTGGCAAGAGCTAAATACAAAACAATCATGATAATCTTCAAACTCATTCACCATCTCTCAGCGGACGTACTCCAAAGTATTATAACAAGAGACATCAGCAATAGACCAAGCAGAACCAATAACAACATGATCAGCACCCCTGCAAGCTATCACAAAACCAAACAACTTCAAAAAGAGCACCATCACTACTGGCATCCTCAATATGGAACTCCCTACCAATGAACCTGAGAGCCTTAGAAGACCTCACAAACTTCCGCAAAGACCTCAAAACATGGTTATTTATAGAAACCTATGAGCATTCAAGCAACATCCCTTACCCAAACAGCAATACTAACACTGCCAACTAAACACACACACACCCCATTCACACGAACAAATTTATCACACCACGTTAGTAAATACCTTTATGTTATATGTTACCTCAACTGTACTGTCTAAATACTGTCACATAACTGTACTGTCTAAATGTTTACACGTACCCTAATGTTAAATGTAACCCTCCAATTGTGTTGTGACGTGACCACCTTGATTGAAGGAAAAGGTGGCATACAAATCTGTCTAAATAAATAAATAAATATAGAATTCAAGAAAGCAGTTAGTTTCCATTTTCTGTGGTTCCCTTCCAGTCTGGACTTGCCAACTGCTTCCAGGTTTTTCCTAATAGAGTCCATCATTCTGCTTGTGAATATCAAAACAAATTTAATCCTCCTAATTATAGGCTGCCAGCTTGTTTTAGTAAATATCTTTTTACTTGAAAGCCCCTTCCAACACAACAAAGGAAAATGTTTTTGGAATGAGAACGAGGCATTATTCACAGAGAATGCCCAAATGCTTTGTTTCTACATATAGTCGAGACTTCTTACTCCCCTTCCTCTAGACTTACAAAATCCCATTTTAATTTTGAGAATAAATCTGTGCCAAAGTCTAGCACACCAATCCTGGCTGGACCGATTCCATATGAAAGCTGTCAGTATTTGTTCAGAGGAATTAAAAGCAAATGAACACGTCCATCCTCTTAGCACCCTCCAACTGATGATCTATGACCTGGACCGGAGCCATCATGCGAAGAATTGCCAAATGAAACACAGCAGTCCATAGAGGCTGAGACGGTCCTGGTTTTACATCTTCGCTTCTTCCTCTCCTCCTTGCATTCATAGGGATGTACCTCTGAGTCCTTTCAGAAAGCCAGGACTGCATCAGCTGGTAGCTCAACCCTTGTGCCAACACATCAGGTCAGCGGTGTGAGTCACTCATGAAAGGTTTTTGCAGGATTTCTGCCATTTGGACTGCAGAGTTCCATGGAAATTTTGGGTTAATAATATGGCATGGATTTTTCCGTATTCAGTGGTATAAGCTCTTTAAGCGGAATACAAAGTTGAAATGACAGATTCAATAGATATGAACATTGGGAAATGATCCAGTAGCAGTTGAGGGGCAAGAACATTTCCTGTCTGTTTTTCTTTCACAAGTTTTTAAGTTTTAGCCATACCTAAGGGATTTTCACATAGCTGGTTATTTGAAAAAAAAAAAAAGGGGCAAACCCAAACAATGTCCACACAACATGGTGGTTATCAAACCAAGGGAAAAAAGTACATGAAAGTCTGAAGGAGATTTCCTGGGTAGTAGTTATATTTTGGTAGCTAGTATCCCCCCATACCACACTAAATAGCTAAATAGTAGTGAGCTAGACTATAAATAATATGTTTGAGCTGATCATTAGAGGTTTTCTTGCAGCCAGAAGCCTTTGAACAGATTTGGGACTGTAGGCACTGCATAAACAGTAATGTTGCTTTTGGCAATTTCACCACCACTAGGACATTTCCTGTCATACAGGTTTTATTGAATTGCACTGCCTCAGATTACTTCAGGTCAGTTTTAGGTAACTTTGGGCTATCTGTTACCCCCAGGTGAAGCAAGGTTATATCTATTCTTTCTTACCCACTAATATGTTAACAGCCCATAGTGGGGAACAGTCACAAAAAGACTGATTCAACATGCAATCCTCTAACAAAACCAACTAAAATACACAATGACAGGCTGTAAGAGCTAGTTTAATAAACTGTCTAAAAAATACTGAAGAAAGTTTAAAAAGAAAAGATAACTCCCTTGTAGGACCATTACCCTAATATGCAAGGGTGCCTGGTAATTAGTTCTTTGCTTGTATAATTAAGCAGTTTGTAATAAAAAAAGAGACTAATCTCATTTTTCACCCATCTCTGTTTTTTCCCCTCTACCCTCTTCCTCCTGCCAGGGTATATCTGGATGTCCAGTCAAGACTGGGAGAAGTTTCTGGTTTGGTTCCATGTATTAGTGATGTCATCAGAATTTGAGTACTATATCGGCACCAGTACCACAGACAAAAAAAACGGAGGTGGCACATCCCGGACTGTGTTTTTTTTTCCAATCTTATTACCATCATCTCATGATGCTGCTGTACTATATATACAAATACATATATCAATATAAAAACCAACAGCTTTTAAAAATAATGTGTAGATATATACGTCAGGGCTCATCATTCATGTTTCCCTTTTAAGTTTATTTGAATTTTATTTTATTTTTTTGGAGGGGGGGATGAAGAGAGGGGGGTGGTACAAGGTTTGATGTAGATTATAGCTGCATAGAACATTTGCTTCCAATTACTTCTATTTTTGTTGTGCATCTCATCGGATGACATAGCTGCTGTTAAGTTTTCTTTCTGTATTTTTTAAACTGAATTTTTAAAAACTGTTATTAAGGGTCAGAAATAGGGAGTTTAGCATTTGGAGAAGCCAAAAATGGTTCATCTCATGAGCCAGCACCCAAAAAGAAAGACATTTGAGTGTGCGCTGAATTAGTTGTGGGAACTCGGCGGGGGGGAGGAAAGCATGTAGAGTTATAGGTCCCAGGAAAGGGGGGGGGGGGGGGAGTGTTTTTTTTGTTGTTTGGATTTTTTTTTTCCATCATGGAGCAGAAACTTTAGATGTTTTAGTGAGTCATTGAATTTTATTTGTTCTCTTAAATCGGTGACACCTCTTTGTTTAACTCAATTATATCTATTTTTGGCAATAAGGTCAGGACCGCAATATTTGCTTGTGGGTCCTTCTTTCTATGAGTGCTTTTCTTGCTGTTATTGAAAGAGGTGAAATTCTAAGAGGGGGGGGGTTCATTTTTATTTTGGGGGGGTTTTAAATTCTGAAAGAAAATACTGTAAATATTATTTCATTAACCGCATATTAACTACTAAGAAAAAATAAATCTTTGTGTGATGGGAGTTAGTCATAAGGCAGTTGCCTAGTAAACAGAAGGACAAAACAAACAAGTTTGAAGACTTTAAATCCTACACGGACTGCCCGGGGCTGTCCCTTTAGAGAGAGATTCACAGACACTTCAGCTTGCTCCATAGGTATTTAGACCTGGTAAATGTTCTAGCCTTCAACCAACATGTTAGTCAGTCAGTCATATGTGCACAGTTTATAAAGTTAACAATCTTGTAACAAAATCTGCTTTTCCCAGACTGAAACAAAGCTCATTTTTAATATTTAAAGTATTTAAAATTTTTGAAGCACACCATATATATATATATTTTTTTTATTATTATTATTTTAGTTATAACATTAACAATCAGATTGAGTCACTGTCCAGTCATTTCAGCTGCTGTGTAAAATCTACTCTAGAGAGGAAGGTCTTTCATTACCGTGCCTGCTGTAGGGAGGAGGCAGTTAGCAACTTGTATTTTAATCTTTCAAATCGATTTTTTAATTATTATTTCCTATATTAACAAACTAGGAAAACAAGAAAAGACTTGGTTTTATTTTGAATACCTCAGTGCTGCCAGTATCACCATAGAAGTGATGGAAGATTAATTTATTGTAGATGTTAAAAAGTAAAATAGAAAAAAAACTAAGTTTGTAACATCATTGCACTGTGACTGGTAGGGGGGAAAAAAACCTGACAATTTCCTGTTTGCACATGTTTAATATTTTTGCTGTTATATATATGGTCCTCCGTTGGGGAGATTTATGAAGGATATTTTTTTATTTAATTTTTTTTTCATTTTAAAATATTGGTGAATAGGCCTATGAGATAGACTTACAACTTGGTATGTGGCATTAAAAAATACTGGCGTGAGAAACTGCCTGTTATTTTGAAACCTTATATGCCAAGTTCTATTAAATATTTTTTTTTAAGTTGTGTTACATTTATAAAGTTGGTACTTTAGGTAGAAGCCAATATGAAACACTGAATATGAGGTTTCTTAAGAACTCCAGCACAAGTTAAGGTTTTTTTTCCTGTAAATTTTACTAACAAGTACAGTAGATTAAATGTAGGTGACATGATTTAGCAAAAACCTTTCCAAATTAGACTGCTTAACAGCCAAGGGAAAACTAGGTTTTTAATTTTGTTTTTGGGGGCTGGGGGCATTCTTTAATGTTTTATTTTTGTGAATCCTGTTTTCTGTGTAACATTTTTTAGCAGGGGACTTGAATTTTTTTGGGAGGGGGAAAGAAGGGGAGATATTTAATTTTTTTTATAGTCTGCTTTCAAAATGCTAGATGGATACCTGATCAAGTAGCAAGCAAGAGAGGAAAACAAGAAAATCAAGAGTTCTTTACATTTAAGTTAATAAAAAGCCTCTAATATCTTGGGAATTCACTGTAAAAAAATATCAAAGAATGGTTTTTTAAACTATTTTTTCAATGTTGTACTGTAAACATATTACTTCTGAGTTTTTCCTTTATTCCCTGTCACCTCATAAGATTTTTCTCTCTTGTACTTCAATAATGTAAAAAAAATTCAAATAGCGGGTCTTGTATACGTGCTATCCTGATACCAGTGTAGTGACTTTCTCCCCTCTTCTTCCCTCTTTCGACTCTAGTATATTTTGATAGATGTATCGTAATTAAGATTTCAAAAAATAAAAGTATATTAGCTTTAGGTAATCAGATTTAGGACCAGTAAGGATAGAACTTTCTCTTATTTAAGAAAAAAAATGACTGATCATTTTATGAGCAGGGTTTTATTCCTTCCTTCTTCGGCGATTATGAATTTTTTCTCTCTTCTCTTTATTTTTTTTTTATTTTGTCGATCTGATGTGGTTTCAACTAACCAAAGGTCTTGCAATGTTTAAATGCTGGCAAATTCTTTAAAATAATGATAATAATAATAGTAATAATAGATATCCAAGTCATTTTTGTAGATCTCCACCCTTCACTTTAAAAGAAACAAAAGGGTGCGCCATACTACCTTAAATACTAACGCTAAATATGCAGAACTGGATTTTTTTAAGTTATATTTAAAAAAAAAATACAAAAAAAGAGGGAGGCATGCTATACTATAATGATTTTACTAAGAGAAAATAAAATATTTTTTTAAGAATGCTCAGAAGAAAATTGATACTCTTGTCAATATGTTTTAAATGTTTATATACTTTTTGAGAAGTCCCAGTGGCCAATAGCACAAATGTCTTGGCACCAGCCAGTCCAATGGCTGCCGACACTGAAGTTTGCTGTAGTCACCCCACCCCTAACTCATCTAGGAAGCCATCTTCAGTGATTTTGTCAATTATGTTGGAGGACCAAGGACCAGAACTCCAGCTTTATTTTAATCAAGTACACGCGAAGGAGACCAAGTCTTTCTCACTATACTCGGCAGCATCCTAATGTAAAGTCTATTTGGGATGTACATGCCTCCTCCCATTCCTTTCCTGTAATAGTGCACTGCATATGGCAGGATGTTGCCGCCCTCACCCCCCCCCCCCCTCCATACCTCAGGCATGGGTTTTCTGAAGAACCCATTTTTATTTATTCATATGTCTTCCCAATTCCTGTGCCCAGAAGACTTTTTTTTTTTGGGGGGGGGGGGGGGAATTGTTCCACTGCCAAAATAGACCACAAACCCCACAACACTTTCTTGGAGACAGGGCAAAGGGAAAGAATGCCCCAACCCCACCCATGTAAAAGAGTAAGGCTAGCCAATAAATCTGATTGTTCATGAAGTTACTTGATTAGCATACCACACAGTTTGGGGTCTCATGTTCAGTGAACATGGAAACAGGATGAAAACCACAGAACAAGCCATCTTCAGCCACTATAGAGTGGGGTGAGACATGATGTAAAAGCAAAGGATGTGGACTTTGGTGGTTGGTGCTTGATGCTTGTACTACTACAGGGGTGTGACACTTTGTAAGGAGTTTGGTGACAAAGGGCCCCTTTTATTAAAGGCTGCTATGGATTTGCCATTAACGTGCTGATCTCACGCATGTTAATGGAAAAGGGGCGTGTTCAGTATGTCCGCGGCAGCTAACATGCAAAGGGTGTGCGCCACTAGGTCAGGTTCATTTAAAGATTCCTACAGAGGTGAACCCACATTAGCAGGCACTTTGCTGCTCAGCATGTGGCAATTGCCCTGGCGCTAGCAGCAATGTGACCTCCAGGCCCATTCTCCGTCCAGTCCCCACCCTAGCTTGCAATTGCCAGTTATTATGTGGTTTTTACATGCAAAGGTAAGCACTAGCAGGCATTAGTGTTCCTAAATGCCTGTAACTGTGCATTAAAATGCCTATTGACCAGCTAATGCGCTTTAGTAAAAGAAGCCCAAAGTGTTCCTTGGAACATGCTTTGAAGAAAAAGCACCATTGAATTCCACCTCTTTAAACTGAGCCATATTGAGAGCATTTTCAGTAACTACTTGGATAGATTGACTTCCAAATACCAGTACATGGAGTGGAGGAGCAGCCTAATGGTTAGAGCACTGGGTTGGGAACCAAGAGACCAGGGTTCAATTCCCACTAGCACTCCTTGTGTCCTTGGGCAAGTCACGTAACCCTCCATCGCCTCAGAAAAATCCAAGTTATCAATGTCCCTGTTTAATGTACATTGCCAAGTTTAAGTCACAATGTAAACTGTTAAAGCAGTTAAAAATGGTTAAATAAAGTATATATTGACATCCCAATTTTGAACTAGCTAGACTGTGATTCTGCAGGAGGCATGTGAATCTGACAACACCCCCCCTAACGACATGCAATTGCACTTAATGCCACGCAGTTGTGGTTAGAGTGCTCCCAAAATACCCATGCTAACCACGATATACCAAAAGACATACAAGAAGCCTCAAACAAGATAGCATTGTCACAAATTTTTGTAGCTATCAAAAAAATGACCACTAATCAAAATTACAAAGATAGAACAAAAATGAAGATGGTTGGCATCAGTAGAAAACTACATACAAGTTTTATGTGTATCATCAGAGAGCCATCATATATTGACCCATATAAAACATCAAGTGCCCCACACCTTTTTTATACACACTTATTTTCAAAAACATTACAACTTCTTCCTTTCAAGCAAAAGCCCTGACGCTGGCAATGTTTCGCAATAAAAGCTGCATCAGGAGGCAATTTCACAATGCTGACATCGCGCGTCAATCCGCAGAATCAGAATCTCTTTATGACCATCTTTACCCAAGGGACTGCTACTTCTGTGTCTCACCAAACAGGATCACTGTGATATGCCGTTAGTGTCCTCATTCTGCCCCAACCCGCTCAGTCATGCGCTACCCAGTTAGCATGGGACTTTTAGCATAGCACTCTTACCGCACGCTAAATCCCATGCTAACAGTTAGCTCCTCAATGCGGAGTTTCAATAACTCTTGTCTCTTTAATGGAGAAAAGTTCACTGTTTAGCTACACACCTATTTGCCTGAGCCCACCATTCATGCACCAAGAAAGTCACATCTAAACACTTTGAAGTCTTTCTATATGGTTAGAGGCCACTTCAATGAACCAAGGTCAGGCTACCAATGTATGGCTGCCCCTGACTTTTAGGGTACAACTCTTCCATTTGCTAACTAAAAATCATTTTTTACCTTCCATTTTACTGAAGAGTGGAAAGAGATGATGATGAATAACCTTTCTTCTTTCTACACATGATGAAATCACAAAATTCACTGATGTCCTGAGTAAAAAGAAAAAAAGAACACAATTAGGCAATATTTAACTTGGGGGGGGGGGGGGGGGAGCCAAGTTCCAATAGCTTGGAAGTCAGTCAGGTCTGCACAGTTCTGAAGCCTCACAATTTTTGCTCATGGAATTAATTTCCTGTGATTTCAGAAAATTTAATTAATGGAAAAAAATGCAGGCAAAAATCTGTTTTTTGCTTGCATGAGTTGTTACATGGATTTGTTTCCCCTTCCAAAAATCACAGAAAATTATTTCTATAAGGAGAAGGTGTGAGGTTTCAGAATTGTATGAAATAGCATCTTTCCCCAAACATTTAAATCATAGTGAGCAGCTGTGCATACAAGCCTCCCCCACCAATAAAAGAACAAAACATTTCAACTTGAAGATGAGGAAAAATGAAAGGAAAATCATGTGGAGCCCGATTCCGAAAGGGGTATGTCTGGCCGTCCAGACAATCTCGTGCAAGATGGGCCCCATTAGGATCCGATTCTGTACAGTGGGAACAAAACGTTCCCAGTGCACACAGAATCAGGCCTGAGGACAGCCCGGCGTGCCTCTGCCTACTTGTGGGGATGTCCTCCCCGCAGGCTCCCCTGACTTAGACCCTGCCTCTTCCATGCCACCCGACCCACGACTGGCCAGCCGGGGCCTAAATTGGGTGGCAGGGTCCCCCCTGCACCCAGCGGGGGATCCCCAGCCCTAATTGCCGGGTCAGTGCTGCTTATTCCACCTTTAGGGTGGAATAAGCAGCACATCTCCTCTGACCTGGCAGGAAGTTCAGGGCCATGATCTGAATCGGCCCTGTATGTCCTGCCAGCTCGGCCCGCCCCTGCCAACTCTCCCCATCCTGCGGCTCTAGCTGTGTGGGAAGAGCAGGAGGGGGAATAGGGTACGGATGGCTTGCGGGGCTGCACATTCTGCCGGGCCCCGCAACTCGCGACTCAGAATCAGGCCCATAGTGGAACAATCCTAAGATGATCTACTGAGCTTTTATCAAGAGAAGGGACTTCTGCTTGAACGCTCAGTTACTGCAGAGGGCAGATATCACATGAGTGTGTACTGTATTATTGTTGAAAGCCATGGCACCTGCTTGATAGCATCTACTCCCCCCAAAATAATTACAAATTCACATGCAGAGTTTTGTACTGTTCTCACCATGCAATATTCAAGCATATGATAAGAATGAATGTTTTTGGCCTTTGAACTCAGCAGCCATGATTTCAAAGGTCTTGACAGCTTGCCACACCCAGTAAATCCAAGATTTAAGTTTCTTTGAGTGATTTTCCTAGGCTGGTTTTAAAGATCGCAGTGGGCAGTAAGGGGAACCCTGCAGAATTTCCGGCATTCTGCACATGCAGTTAATTTTTGCACTGGTGTGAAAGCTCACCCAATTTTCACTTCCACACTGTGAAGAAGCAGCCAAAGCTGTGTCCTCCAAGGATGCAGATTTGAACTCATGTGACCTTTTTGCTCATGCCACAAGTGCATACAACAGAAAAGCATCGCCTCTAAAAGATAATCAGCCTTACATCTATCTAGCCACCCCACAACCTCCCTTGACCGCTTCTTGTATTCTAACTTGATTAAAATAAAGCCTGATCTGTCCTCTCGTCTCTCTCTCTCTCTCTCTCTCTCAATATATATATTTCATAATTTTCATTTTGATTTGAATTTGTAGCTTGGACTTTAAGGTAGCATGGCTGTATTGCTGTAAATTTTATTTTCCACTGTACAGTGGTTTACAGTTAATGAATGTTTCACATCTTGCTAGACTAGTAAAGATCACTGAGTAATTGTTGGTGATATTGATGACCTGACTGGTGTTGAGATGGGGTTTTTTAATTCTGTTTGTTTTTCCCAGCTATAAAGTAACAGCGTGTCCAGTGTGAATGAGAGTTAGGGCCGTGGCCACAAAACTACCATCCATATTTTCACTTTCTTTGCCATTAACCAAAATGCAGCACAACACACAAAAATTTCTTTTAAAGCAATATAGTTTACTTCATTTTTATGGAGGGTCATCTGCAGTTTGTGAATTATGTATACTGTATAAGATTGTTTACAAAAAGTAACACTAAGATATTTATCTGTTCTCTGTGTTTAAGAAAAAAAAAGAGCAAGGTTTGGTTGGAACTTTTCAGAATATCTTTTATCTTCAGCGTATGATGGAAGCAAAATGGAGTTTCTTAAGAGGAAAACAGGCAGTGTGAGAAGCTGGGATTTTTTTGGGGGGAAGGGGTTGTTTTGTTTTGTTTTGCAGAAACACACTGTCCATTTCCACAGTCCTGAAGTACTGACATTGTAAAGCTTCATAAAATGTACAGAATCAAACCATGTACACATGTTAACACTACCCGAAGAGATTCTGTAAGCTAAGCAATACTTCAATATACTGTAATAAGTTTTACCAAAAAAATGAATAATAATAATAAGATGATAAAGTCCAGTGATCTGTCCGAACGTTTCGTACGGCCCGAATGTATTGTATACGGGGTGTGCTGCATTTCTTTTCTGATCAATCAAGGGGGGAGGAGGGTTTAGATTGTGACGCCACATTCTTGGAGGAAAATCATCCATTCTAAGGCTGGGCGGGGTGTGCATATGTCTTTTAACCCACCTTGGTGGTCTTCTCACTGAGGGGCCCTGATGGACTGAAGGGATTTTGCCTAGTTTGTGTCTAGGGGGGCAGAAAATGCCTCGTCTGTCAGCCCCCCATCCCCTCCGTGTCTCATGAGTTTGAAATTAATCGTGGCAAGTGGAACAGAGGTCGAAGCTTTTCAGGCGTTCCACACTCGCTAAAAAAAAAAAAAAAAAAATCACAATATGAAGGCACTGTGGCAGACTTAGCCCTTCCTTTTATACTTTACTATGAACTGATAAGAACTTTGGTAGTGGCTATTTTTTTTATATATATACATATATCTGTACCTATATATATATATAATCAAACATCTTTCAGGTCTTTGTGTATGGGTTTCTGAAGCCCTCTTGTAAATTGCAGAATTGTGGATGGGGGTCTCTCACATCACAGATGTGGAAAGTATAATTTTATATTTGTATTTTCAAATAAATAAGTTTGTGAAAGGTTTCCATCCTCTACTGTGGTCCAGAAATCAAAATGTGCTTGTCTGATAAAAACTAAAAAAAAAATAAAACAAAATTGTTTTGAACAAAGGTGTATTGCCTTCCTTTTGAGTGACATTTTAAATTAAAAAGAAAAAAAAAATAGCAGTGTCTGAGCAGCGTGGTTCGAGAAGGCTGTGCTTCAGGTGAGACCCTTACTCCAAAATAACTCATTAGATTTTAAGCAAGAGTTGCTTTGGTCATTTTGGTAGGCAGATACGTAGGGGCCGATATTCCAGCAGTGGTGGCCACCGTTGCTTTAACTAAATCAGATATTCAGTGCTAGACAAGATAGAATTAGCTAACACTGAATATCCGGTTTCACTGGACAAGAGCGGAGGCTATCCGGTGAGCAGCACGATATTCAGCCGCTAAATGGATAGTGACAGCCATTGATCTGTCTTATCTTGTATGCAGTTACGGCTGAATATCGCACTGCTCACTGGATAGTGACCAAGACCACCCCCCCTGATCCTCCACAGACCACCTTGGGTTTTCATTGGATATCTTTTCTGCAGTTTCTGGCGATATTCGACGGCAATGTCCAGATCGTGCCAATGAATATCGGCATTGCTGCGGTTTAGCCAGTTTGCAGGTCCTGCGAACTGGCTAAACTGCTTTGAATATGCCCCTCAGAGAAAATGGGCGACAGATGTATGAAATAGACCCAACAGCAGAGATATCTGCCGTCAAAACCATGACAGATTTTAAATAGGTTTGAACAAACTGAATAGTATAACTTTCATGGAACAAGAGAGAGCCACAGTGGGGAGAAGAGAAGACAAAAGCACAGAAAGGCTCTGTATCTGCACTCAGCTTCCAAGAACAGGAAACAAGATCAAACAACACAGAGCTAGCTGTCTTCTTAGGCAGGGAAACGGAGCAGATGGCTCCTTTTAGTAAAGTGTGATACATTTTTGCACTTATCACGCATTTTGAAAATGTCATAAACAAACATCGTGCACTGTTGGGGGCATACCCAGCATGCAGGGCCATACTAAGGGTTGTGCGAGTAGTGTGGCCACACAGGGCACAAATACAGAAGGGGCACCGGGGGGGGGGGGGCACACAGGAGTACAATTCTAACTTGGTACAGTTCTGTCAGCATGTTCCTGGTCAGAGCCAGCCCATCCACTAGGCAGCTGCCTAGTGTGGCCGACCCGGGTGGGCAGCTTTGTGACACTGCTTTGTTGCCATGGCAGGCCATGTGCTTCAGCACACATGACCTGCCACCTCCAATCCCTCTTCAACGCAGCTTACTGTCTTAGGAGAGGGCAGAAGCGGCAGGGAATGTGTGCTGAAGCACATGGCCTGCCGCGAGCAGCAAAGCTGCTGCTCTTAAAATACTGCTGTCGCCGCCTGCTTCCCTTCTCTTGAAGATGGAATCAGTGGCAGCAAGGCGGGGGGGGGGGGGGGCGGGGAAGGGAGGGGACAGAAACCTTTGAGCTGGCCCTGTTCCTGGCAGTTACCATATTGAAACATACCCTAACACGCAGCTGTGGCATTTGCTAATTGCAAAATGTACAGTGGTATGTACCCCTGCACTAACTGCAATGTGCAGGCCAAACCCACTCTCCGCCCCTAATCTGCTCTGTCATGTGACATGCTGTTAGCACAGGAATTAGTGTGCGGTAACTATCATCCCAGCATGGTAACAGTTGTCATGTGCTAATTTCTGTATTAACCGCTTAGCAGGCCCATACTTAGCCCTGTGCGAGCAGTGCAGCCACACAGGGCGCAAAGGCTTAAGGGGCGCATTTTACCTGTCTGCCGTTGCCTGCCACTGCCACTTTTTCTTCTCTCAGTGGCTGCAGGCAACGTAAGACAGCTAAAATGCGCCCCTTAAGCCTTCTCGCCGGCATGCTAAGCAGATCAGGGAGGGACAGGTCTGCTTAACATGCCGGCGACTTGCACATCGTGCGTGCCTCTTCTCTCCCCGCCGCGGAGGGGGGGGGCATGTGCCCGATGTGCATTTCGTACAGGGCGCGATTTATACTCTGTACAGCCCTGCCGCTTAGTGCACTTTAGTAAAAGAGTCCCTATGCTGAGACTGAGCGCTGTTTACGGAAGAGGAACAGCTGGTTACATGGATGGAATCTGTTGCCCATGGATGCAATTCTGGCCAGTCCAGTAAAGGTATTTCCAGTTCAATAGACTGAGCTTTTACAGGGTCATGATATAAGTACGTTTATTTGAAAATTGTCATTGACAGCTCCAGTGGGCCTTCATCAGGCTCACCACAAACTAGCCCAAATGCAGGTATCCTAAAGAAGTCTGAACCACAGTGGACTGATGAAGCTTTTCAAGGAGCCTATAGAACCAGCTCTGCAGTCATCTCACACTACAGCTTTGAGCAGACCTGAACAGTGGCGATTTTCCTGCCAGGTCACACTAAATCACCAATCTGGACCCTTTTGGAACTTGTTTCCTTTGCCTGTATGGAAGATGGAGCCTGCTGCTGGTCATGAGTTTTGTTTTTTTTTAAGAAAATAACCAGTCTTAAGAGAAAATACATTTTTTAAGAATCCTCAAAAGAAAATTGATACTCGTCACTATATTTTAAAAGTTTGTATTCTGGCACCAGATAGTCCAGTGGCTACCAAAACTAAAGTTTACTATAATCACCCCACCTCTAACTAATTTAGGAAGCCAGGTTCAGTGATTATGTCATTATGTTGGAAGACTAGGGGACCTTAAAGCCCATCAGCAAACTTTATCTTCTTCCGCTTCAACAAGGGACCGTCTGTGGTATGGGGACTAAGGGCAATTATCCAGGTTGTATCCCTTCAACGTTGACCCGCGTGGACACAAGTAGACATGATACTGGGGAGGGAGTCTGCAATGCCAAGAAAGGGAGGAATGTGGCCTTACAACAGGTTTCTGAGACTAAGCCCTGCCCATAGAAACAGATTAACTTCCATGCTGCAAAATCTCAAGTACAGCTCTTAACCTTTTTGTAACCTCTGAGTTTTTCTAAACCTACAAATACAGCAAGTGGTCTTTTATCTACTTCCCTTGCTTGGATAACTCTGGCAGATTTATTTGTAGTCCTCTTTTGATTGCTGGAAGAGAGATTCCTAGGAGCTGAAGCAAGAGAAGGGGACGAAGAGGTGTCTCTTTCCTTCCTATCTGTTTGGAACGTGAGCTGTGGACTTCCAGGCAGCCAAGTGCATTTACTGGCCTGCTGTCTGCTGAGAAGCTCTGACTTCAGTACGATGATTCTCCTGCATCTGGGAAAAGCGCAAACTGAAGCATGTCAAAGGGGATGCAGTGGGAGGTTACGACGAATCTATATCTGACAAATAAAACTTGCATTCAGACCGCTTGGTAAACTCCGAGTGGCATGTAGTTGGGATAAAGATTCTTTGCACAGCTCGGGGTCCACCCTGGTTGCTCACTGTTTGTCAATGAGTTTTAAAAGCAGAAAAAAATTAAATTAAATTCTGCCTTACAGTTCTGCTGGGAGAATGGGAACTGCTTTCATCACAATTCCTCCAGACAGTGCTCGGCTTTGTAGGCCATTCTTTTTTTTAGGTGGAGAGAGAGTTGGCAGTTCCTACTCCTCTGAGTCTTCAGCTCAGTTAGAGCTGAGAATGGAATCTGGCATCACAAGCCTTTATTTGCAAGTACCTAGAGGCTTCCCCCCATTCTATATCCCCACACCAATTTACTTTAAGCTAGGGTTTCAGCAGTAGCCATACTGAGGGCCATACATCAGGGCTGCTTCCTGAACCTTAGAGCCTTAGATGCATTGTAGGTGTTCTTCCCCTGGGGGCTTCCCCCTTCTCAGCTAACTTGGAAAGTGGAAGAACTGAGCTAGGAATGAAACCAGTGTCCTTCCACCAACTCTGTTTACCATTCTAAGAGGCTCAAAACTACACTTTGCAGGCACAGTGAAATATTTGAAGGGGTGTGTATTAGAGTGACCAATTGAGAAATATTCCGAAAGGAAGAAACTTGTCTCCAAAATGGAGAACAAAAATGTGTATCAAATATACATATATAATTTCCACATGCAAAGCTAGTTGTATAGATGCAGTATTACAAATTAATAATCAAATTGAGGTCCTTCATATAAGCCACTGGGTCAAACTAAACTGGATCAGCCTGGGCTCCTTTTCTGCACAGAATTCCCCCAAAGTAAACATACCTGCTAGTACAGTAATTGGAAAAGAGGGTGGGGATTTTTTTGAAATAAATTGATTGATGTGCTGGAGCATAGTAAATGTACAAATAGTAAGGGAGTGGAGGAGTAGCCTAGTGTTCCCTATAAAATAGTTATCTCCAAGTTATAATGCCCTGTTCAATGTAATTTCAGTTTGCTCAATGTAAACCGCCTTGATATCATGAAAGGTGGTATATAAGAAATGTTAAATAAATAAATAGTGGTTAAAGCACTAGCTAGTACCCAAGAGATCAGGGTTTGATTCCCACTGGCACCCCTTGTGACCTTGGGCAAGTCACTTTACCCTCCATTGCCTGGGAAGAAAAGGCCTGGCAGTCTACTTCCGGTCATACCTTGCCAAGAAAACCCAGACACTGCTGGGTTGCCAGGAGTCAGCATTGACCTAACAGCATTTAAAAAAAAATAGTAACTTGAATTCATAGCTGTCAAAATTGCCCTCCATGAAGATTCTCAAACTCCTAGCTATGAATTCAAGCCAGAAACCCTTTCATCAATATGCAAATACGATGATGATTAATATTCTTAGAAGAAACAATGAAATGTGTTTAGAAAGTAGATGTCACACTGTTATGCAAGTGACTCTTTTTGCAAAACAGGCTCCTCTCCCCACACATGTTCCATTGCTTATTTGACTAATATCCTTTTGTAGCACTACTGGATATATGCAGTACTCTACAATGGTGAAGAGTATCAGGTGTAATAAGTCTCTGCCCCAAAGAGCTTATAATCTTAAGTGGGCATCTTGAGGCAATGGGAGATATAGTGAATTGTCCAAGGTCATGGGGGGGGGGGGGGAGGGGATCACTTGCAGAATTCCCTGGTTCTCAGCTTATTGCCCCAGATACTAGGCCAATTCCCAGCACAGCACTGGCAGTGCACCCACCCCTGGTGCTGTTCCAGTACTGAGACCCACTCACACTTCTAGCAGTGCACCTCAGTCCTGCCATGCAGCATCCTGTGCTATTCCAGGACTGAGACACATCCCCCAACCCCCAGCTAGGGCAAAGAGCAGCAGCAGTCAATAGAGCCTGACAGCCACCAAAACCCGAAGAGCCACCAAGCATGTTCTTTTACATGCAGGGAGAGCGGCACACATACACAGAAAGAAAAGCTTAATGTCCAATTATGCATACTGACAGGATTGTTGTAGGAGGGGTAGTGTTTTGATGATCATGATGTGTTGAATTTAATTATCAGAATCTCAGGGTGCAGGGGAAGGGGTGCCCACTAAATTTGCACCTGCCCTGTCCACAGCTCTGCCACTACACCTCCCTCCAGCTGAGCCACAGCTCTCTATTCCAATACTCACCACCCACTACTATTCCAGTACTGAGACTCGCTTCTGCTGCACAGCACCTAGATTCACATACATCTATTGGTATGTTGCTTCTACATGTTGCCAATATCCTGCTATTCCAGTAAAGGACCCCCCTCCCCCCACAAAGCTCTGCTACTGGATCTTGGTCCTGCCATGCACTATCCACCATCCCTTTCCATTCCAGTAGAGACTGCTGTCCCTTCCTCCCCACACCACACATAACGGTTCTGCCTCATTCCTACCATACAGCTCTTCCCTGCCACAAAACACACCAAACATGCACACAGAGAGAAAGGGCTACCTAATATTTCTTCTATGAGGTGGCCTAGTTTATTTCTTCCTAACCAAAATGTAGGCAAGGGTTAAATCGCCGGCGAGAGGGGAGAAGAAATAATTACGCGTCTGAAGTCAACAAGAAAATATGAGAGCTTCAGAATTTCTTATATGTAACCAAAGAGCAATTGTGCTTCCTATTCAGGTGAGCCTCTTAAAGGCACCAATGATCACAGATAAAGACTGACATGTTCCTATCCAATCTATCCAGTAGGGCAGAACCTGCGATAAGTGCAAGTTACTTTTCTTACATCTATGGTCTTTTTTGGGGGGGAGGGGGGTGTTATCTTCCTGCCATGCAGTATAGTTTATTTTCCCCATGCCTTTGGCTTTCAACAGTCATATTAAACGTAAGACCCCAGCCCGCCATGTGCCTAGCCTGGCTGTCAATATTTCTGCAACCAGTCCAGGGTCCCCTGCCACACAGCAAGGCAGAACTATTCCATGTGCACCATGCAGTGTGTTTTAACACCTGCCCCTTCAAGGAACTGACACAATATGGCACACTGGCTGTTTTGCCGAGCAGGAGGATGGGGGAAACTAGGACTGTCTGGTTCAGATCCATACTGTGTGCATCTATGTACATACATGTAATGCATATTTTAAATATATCTATATAAATACATACATATATACACGCACACAGAGTAGACTATGGGGCTGGTAATGAGAGTAAACGTCCATGAGAAGATGACAGTCCTGTGTGTTCTGGTCACAAACAGGTCTATCTGACAGGGGAGCCAAAATATAGAAATTAACATAAACTAGAGTCTCTCTGTATGCAAAGCAAGCTCATGAATATTTATTGTGGACACCTCGAATACCTGGACCTGGGTGCAGTGCTTGGGGGCTGGAGCTTCAGCCCACCAGCTGTGATTTCCATGCCACTCCCTCCCACCATCTACAGCAGGGATAATCAAACTCATTTCAGTATTGGCCTACACCAAAAAAAAAAAAGAAACACAATACCTTGAATGGGCCCTTCTGTTATTGTGTGGCACAAACATAAATTTGTATATTAACTGAAGAAAATAATTTTTAAAAAGTTAATTTATATGATCATTTTTTTTTTGGGGGGGGGGAGGGGTGAAGAAGGGAAGGGGCCTTGGTGGTTGGTACCAGGAAGGAAGGAGGTAAATAAAGAAAGGAGAGGGGGATCTGGAGGTTGGTTGAGAGAAAAGTTTGTAAGAGGGAGAGGGGGCCTCAGAGGTGGGACGTGGGGAAAGGATTTCAGGCAGAGAAAGGATAGAGGAGGGAGGAAGGACAGAGAGAAAGTTGGATCAGGAGCAGAGATGTAGGAGAGGGAGAGAGAGGGGGAAGATCAATCCACTCCCACCCACAGCATCTTCAATTCCTTCATTCACTCTTTTTATGCCCTTTGGCATCCCCAATCCTTTTCCTCTTTCCATGTAACCTCCTAATTTAAGGGTACCAGATTTTTTTTACAGGCAAATCTGGGATGCTCATCCAATTCCCAGGGGGGAAGGGGGTAGGAAGGGAGTCTCCTTAGTTTCAGGATTGTGCAACAGGGGCTGGGGGAAGGATAAGGAGTCAGTGAAGTTACTTAGCTGTAATGGGAGTTCTCCATGGACAGCAGGATAAGTCAGTCACACTTGCTGACATCCTCTGACGGCGCCATATGGAAGTGCTCTCCTGAGCTCAGAAAGGTAGACCTTTCTGAGCATGAGTCAGCAGCCCAAACCAGTGGGCCGCACCTAGCTAGCCAGTGTGTTCCCAGCTGTGCCCTTGCACCTTTGCGGCTAGATAGGCAGGCCACGAGGAGGCCGAACTCGTCGAGGGGAGGTGGGCAGGATTGTGTGGTTGACTTGTCCTGCTGTCCACGGAGAACTCCCATTACAGGTAAGTAACCCCGCTTTCTCCATGGACAAGCAGGATTTGTCAGCCACACCTGGTGCCTCCCAAGCTGCGCTACTATGCGGTATGCTGCGGTGAATGAGGAAGAATGAGACAGAGGAGGTGAAGTTCTAGCTTTTATCGCAAGACTTAACATTGTTAACAGTGCAGGCAAATAACAAGCAAGCAGTGTGAGTCAGAGGCCAACATGGCCTGACAACATCAAGCGAGGCCAACATGGCCAAACAATAACAGCAACAATGAACGTGCACACACAGGCCACATGACCTGATCATGACAGCTAACATGGTCTAGCAGCAATGATAATGCACTCAGATGCCATGGAGGTTCATGGCTCCTGGCAGAGGTCAGCGTTCGGTCTGCTCCTGTCAGTCCTGTGGCAGTCATGGAGAGGACCATCTGACCGAATGAGCATCGGGCCTGAGTGTCCAAGTCCAAATAATAGTGTCTCTGGAAAGTGTGGACTGACGACCAGGTGGTGGCTTTGCAGATGTCTGCCAAGGGAATGGAGCGCAGGTTTGTGATGGTGGTTGCCAACGCCCTGAGATGATGTGCCCCAATGTTGTATGGGGCTTGAATGCCCATCTGGTTGTGGCAGAATGTGATGCAGTCCGATATCCATTGCGATAGAGTTCGCTTAGTGACTGGCCGGCCCAGCCTGTTGGGGTCATAGGAAATAAAAAGCTGCAAACCCTGCCCGAGTGGTCCTGTTCTCAGGAGGTAGATGTGGAGAGCTCTAGTACAGTCCAGTGTGTGGAGTCTCTGCTCTTCAGCGGAGGAGTGTGGCTCCGGGTAGAAGGTGGGCAGCTCAATGGTTTGGTTGATATGGAAGGTAGAGGCCACTTTGGGGATGAACTTGGGGTACATACGCAGAGCAGCCCTGTTGTGGAAGAGCTGTGTGTATGGAGGGTGTGCCACGAGAGCTTGGAGTTCACTGATGTGCCAGGCAGACATGATGGCGATTAGGACGAGTGTCTTCCAAGAAAGGTGTTTCATGGAGGCGGAGAGCATGGGCTCGAAGGGGTCCTGCGTCAGTTGCTGTAGGACAATGCTGAGGTCCCATGGTGGAACTGTGGGTCGCAGGTTGTTGAAGCTCACCACCAAGGGTAACGAGGCATAGAATCACCCCTTACTCGGTCGTGGGATGCTACAATGGCAGAGAGGTGTACTCTGATGGAAGCCATCTTGAGGCCTTAGTCGAAGAGGAAGGTGAGATATTGCAGAATCACGGTCATCGGGCAGGAGACCAGGTTCGTCCCTTTTTCAGCACACCATATACTGAATCTTTTCCATTTGAGGCCATAGGATTTTCTGGTGGATGGGCACCTGGCTGCCGGGATGATGTACTGGACCTCCTCCGGTATGCTTAGGGAGGAGAGGGTCATCCGCTCAACCTCCAAGCTGTCAGTGCTAGTGCCTTCAGGTTGGGGTAGAGTATGCGTCCGTTGTCCTGGGTAAGGAGGAATGGGCGGAGTGGAAGGCGGAGTGACTGGTCCCATGAGAGATAGTGAAGGGATGGGAACCACATCTGACGAGGCCAGTGGGGGGCCACCAGGATGATCTATGCTTTGACCTGGACCACCTTCTGAAATGTTTTGGAGATCAGAGGAGTGGGGGAAAGGCGTACACAAGAGACCACTTCCCCCAGCAGACGTTGAAGGCATCCGTGGCTATGCTGTGGGCTGACGGGTGCTTAGAGCAGAATAGGTGACACTTCTTGTTCTGTTCTGTGGTGAACAGGTCAACTTGAGGGCAACCCAAATATAGGAAGATGATCTCCGAAACTTTGGGGTCCAGTGTCCACTCGTGTGGGCTCAGTTGGCAGTTCAACTTGTCTGCTAGCAAGTTCTGTTTGCGAGGAAGGTAGGAAGCTTGCAGCCAGCAGTGGTTCGCGAGGGCTAAGGACCATATGGCGAGCACCTCCCTGCAGAGGGTCCGTGATCCAGTGCCCCTTTGCTTGTTGATATAGAACATGGCCACCTGGTTGTCTGTCTGTATAGGAATCGTTTTGTGTTGATGTGCTGTTGGAAGGCTTGTAGGGCGTATCGGATAGCCCTGAGTTCCAGTAGGTTTATGTGGCGATCTGACTCTGATGCTGTCTAGGCTCCCTGGGTGGGAAGGTATAGTAGGTGGACTCCCCATCCAGACCCGATGCGTCGGTGGTGATGGTGATCTGGTGGCAAGGTTGTTGGAGGCTCCTGCCAACCGTGAGATTCCTTTTTGTGATTCACCAGTGGCGGCTCCGCCTGGTTCTTTCATTGAGCATGACATGTATGGACAGGTGTTGTAAGCATTGATTCCAGTATGACCGTAGGTGCCACTGCCGAGTGTGCATCTGTAGTCACGCTAGAGGTAGCACCTGAGTTGTTGTGGCCATGTGACCCTGAACCTGCAGGAGAGTCCAAGCCGTTGTGGATGTTTGTGAGGCAACCTCCTGGGATAGTGTGAAGATCCTTCCCGTTGGGCGAGGAGGAAGGCCTTCGCTACTACGGTGTCTATGTCGGCTCAATGAACTCCAGGCATTGAGATGGGGAGAGGTGTGACTTCTGGTAGTTCACCAGTAACCTGAGTGAGAAGGCAGATTGTCTTGTTGACTGCTACCTGAGTTTCCAGTGCAGAGGGTGAAGATAGAAGCCAATTGTCCAAGTATGGGAAGACGTGGATGCCCTGTTTGCGGAGGTGTGCCGCTGCAACTGCTACAAATTTTGTGAACACCTGGGGTGCCAGGGAGAGGCCAAATGGGAAGACCCGGTACTGGTAGTGGTTTCCCAGAGCTTGAAATCGTAGATATTTTCTGTGGGAAGAGTGGATTGGAACATGAGCATAAGCGTCTTGCAGGTCCAGGGAGGCTAGCCAGTCTTCGGTTTAGAGGAGAGGAAGGATGGAGCCCAGCGAGTACATACAGAACCTCTCCTTGTAGATGAATTTGTTCAGTTTCCAGAGAGCAAGGATGGGGCGTATTCCATCCAATTTCTTGGAGACCAGGAAGAACCTGGAGTAGAAGCCACTGTTGATTTGGTTGATGGGAACAGATTCGATTGCCTGCGCTGTCAGGAGGTGTATCAGCTCCATGTTCATTTGTAGGGCTGTGTCTGTAGGGTAACATGAGTTGGTGTCTAGTGCTAGCGGGTTGGGGAGAGGAACCGGATGCTGTACCCCTCGTATAATCTGCAAGACCCATTCATCCATAGAAATGAGCCGCCAGGACTTCCAGAAGGTTGACAACCTGCCCCCCACTGGGAGCAATGCCTGTGCAGCTGCTGGGGGCTGTTTGTCAAAAGGATGGGTCACTCTTCCCAAAAGCAGGGGGGCCCATGTTTCTTTTGTTTCCTGTCTCTCTGGTGCCTCTGATGAGATGTTCCGTATGAAGATTGCTGTGTAGTCTGCTTGTATCGCGGGGGCTGCCATTTGCAGTAGGAGTTGTACTTCAGGTAAGTGGAGTAGGGCTTGCTGTTTTAGTTTCCTTTTTATGTGCTGGAGCTATGCTCTAAACCATCCTCAGCGAGGGTCTGGAGGATGGTGCAGTGATCTTTCATGTCATTCTTTTCACTGAACAGAGATCAGCTGTTGCAAGGGGCATCAGTGATGCGTTCGTAGGTATCCTCCCGCAGCCCCGATGTGTGTAGCCATGCCAGGCGCCTTGGGGAGACAGCTGTACCAGCAGTGCATGTGGCAGTCTTGAAGGCATCAAACACTGTACTGACCAGGTGTTTTCTGCATTCTTTGCTTGAGCCTCCTGTGGCAAAGAGGTGATGGTGTCCTTTAGGGTTCCCAGTAAGGTGTCCTGGAAGAGGATATGTTGGAACTGGTGCGCTGTATCCTGGCATTGAGCATCACCCCCTGGAATACCTTTTTTCTCATATCGTCTAAAAGCTTTGGGTCTCTCCCTGGTGGAGAATTGGCATGGGTAGTGATGATTTGACCTGCTTTAGGGCAGAGGACACAACAATGGAGTGGTGTGGAAGCTGGCTCTTAGTCGGACTTGGTATTTGATGTCCAGCTTGTGGAGGCATGCTAGGGCCGATGCTGGTGTCTGCCTGAGCTTGGATTGGGCGTCTAGAAAGCGCTGATGAATAGACAGGGTTACTGATGTTTTTCATGCGTCGAAGTACTTGAGGACCTCTAGTCCTGCTTGGTCTGGTGGATCGGAGGGTGTAAGGGCTAAAACAGTCGCCACCATGCACAAGAACTTCGGGTATGTAAGGTTTTCTGGGGGGCAGAGCAGGTGGGGGCAGATCAGTGCCCACGCCGGATGCAGTGATGGATTCCCTTGCTGAATCCCTAGGAGTGATGGAGCCCAGATCTTTTGCTGGGGAAGCTGAGCCCAGCGGGGCTATCCCTTTCTCCTCACTCTCCCTCACTTAGTGGAGATGGTGAGTCCAGTGCTGAGGCATCTGAGGTGTCAACGTAGCACCGGCTGGTCTTGTTACTTGCGATCCTGTCCTGGCAGGGGCTCTCAGACAGTTGGCGTGGGATATTCTGTCATGAAGAGGGAGGGGCTGGGGTAGTTTGGAGGCCCTCCTGAAACAGGCTGGTGAGGTTAGAGAGTAGTTGCAGGATGGCTCCTTGGTTAGGAAGGACCCCCGCAGTGGTCTGACTGTCTGTGACGCCTCCAACATTGCTTCCTTTACTGGCAATGGAGGCAAGGGGAGAAGGGTTAAGGCTTGGAGCAGGGCTGGGGCTTGAAGCCGGGCTTGGGCTTGGGCTTAAGCTTTGCCTACCCCTTTTGCCTTGGTGCTGCCTGCCACTTTCGCCGGAGCGGGAGCTGCTTGATCTCTGCCTTCTCCTTCTCTGATGGTGCCTGCTGCTAGAGTGTTTGTGATGCCTCTTGTGCCCTCTTTCGCGGCTCCAATCTCGGCTCCAGTGAATGTGGGAGGATTGAGGAGCCGGTGCTGAAGACAAATCCCTCCTGCAGCTGTGTTGAGGAGAGGTCCCAGCTGCGGCGCGGAGAGAGGGAGTCTTCACAGCGTTGCTGTGCTGAGGGGAGGACATGAAGACTCTCTGATGATGAGCCCGGTGCCGGCCAATCACAATCGAGTGGGTGGATCTGGGTAGAGCAGAAGACTCGTCAAGATGGCGGCCTCCAGGGGAAGCATGCTTTCTGGAGAGGGGGCAGCAGCAGCCGGAGAGAAAATTTGTTGGGCTCCTGAAGCGCTGCAGGCGATCTTCTCGGATGATTTCTCTGCAGCAGCAGCATCGGATCCGGCAGAGACAGCACGACCAGGGATGGCGGCCTCGGGGGGGGGGGGGGGAGTGCATCCCAGGATGCGACCTGATCTGGCTGATCTGTTGCCATGTGTGAGGTCCCTGGATAGGGGAGAGCAGAAAGAAAATCGTACAAGGCATGGCTCCTCGATCTGCGGGCTCTGGGGGACATTCTTACACAGTGCTGGCAGTCGGCAACCTGGTGATTAGTCCCCAAGCATCGCACGCACAGGTCATCTTCCTGGTGCAACGGGAACACTTTTAAAACCCTGGCTTCACAGATTTAGGCATCTTCTGACCTGTAAGTACTCTGTTCTTGATATTCAAGGTGTTTCTTTCAGTGTTCTTCCTTCCGGATGGTAGTAGATAGTAAGGAGAGCGGGAATCTGTGTTGTAGGCACTGCGGAAGAAACAAGACTGGCTAGCTAGGGGTGGGCCGGTGGGTTGGGCTACTGACTCATGCCCAGAAAGATCTACCTTTCTGAGCTCAGGAGAGCACTTCCATACGGTACCGGAGGACATCACCCGGTGTGGCTGATGAATCCTGCTTGTCCATGGAGAAATTCTCTTCTCCCCATTCCCCGACAGCAACATTATCACTTCCAAGCAGACAAATTACCTAAGAAATAGAAACAGTGATGCATTTCCCCACTGTGCTATGCAAAATATAAAAATTGCAGAGGTAAATTTCAAAAACTGACATATTCCAATCATTAAATTGAAAATAAAAATGTTTTCCTACCTGCCTGGCAATTTTTACTGATCATCTCGCTTCCAGTCTCTGGTTTCTGCTTTCACCTGTCTATCTTTTCTTAATGCTGTTCCCAGGGTGTCCTGTTTTCACTTCTCCTACGTCCTTCTCTGACATTGATCTTTCAGCTTTCTTCTATTTATTTTTCTGCTTCTCTGTCCATTCTGATTTTGCCCTTCCTCATCAATCAGTCCCCCTTTTTCACTACATCTATCTATAGTTTTCATCTCCTTCATCCCAGCCCTCCCATTCCCTTTCTCTCCCTGCTTCCTCACCCTCCCATTAATTCCCCTTCTCCCATCTCTCTACCCCATGTCCACTCTTGTCCTTTCTCTCTGCTCCATATCCAGTATTTCCCCTTTTCTTCCCTTCCCCACTCGCCCAGTCCAGCATCTCTTTTTACTGCTCTCCCAGGTGTCCATCATCTTCCCTTCCTTCCCACCCTCAGGTGCCTAATATCTCCCTTTCCCGTCACTATCCACCCTCCAGGCATCCATCATCTCTCCTACTGCTTCCTCCGTCCTCATAGGTCCAGCATCCCTTGTCTCCTCTTCATGCTCAGCATCTGCCCTGCATCCCCCTGTGCCTTCCCATGTCCAGCATCTGCCTCCGCTTTTATATCTCCCTCATAATGTCTAGTATCACTTCTCGCCCTTTCCTCTACTTCCTCTTGGCCTTTCTCAAAATCTGTCAGTGGAGACAATTTAAAAACAAAAACACAGTGTCTGCCGTGACTCCTGAGCGCCTGGAAGGCCTTGACAATCCTGCCCCTTCTGCTGTATAAAGCATACGTCAGAAGGGGGCATGGTGGACAGGGCCCTCTAAGTGCAAAGGAGTCGCCAAAACCGTTTGCTTTCAATGCCAACAGCCAGGGGCGGCTCAAGGCAATCTGCTGCCTGAGGTCAGAGATGTGCTGGCATCCCTCCTGTAACCCAAAGTGATGGAGCCTCCTCTGAGTTATAGGCGGGGAGCAGCAAGCCCCTTCACTCAGAACACTGAGGTGTTTGCTCCAAGAAAACAGAAAATAGCATAATCCCAAGTTATATAATTAAAAACAACAACAACTTTGCAATACTGTTTATTTGCAACAAAAATGAGAGAAGTTTAAGTAGCCTGGGAATCTAATATAAAACATACCGGCTCCTGACATGTACACTGGCCTGATATAAATTGTAAATGTATATTCTGCAAAAAAACAGAGGAGATGAGAGGCACTCATACACCAATGAACAGAAAGAAAAAGTGAGAACCATGGCACGGTTTAAATATAATTATTATAGCTAATTTTATTTTAGTGTTATAAACTGCGCTATACTTGTTGTTTTTTGTTTTTTATTTTTACATATAGCTTGTAACCAAAGAAATCCCTCTCCCACCAATGGGTGCAGAGGAGAACAGAACTCAATATACCAAAATTAATTTCTAATTCTGGTGTCATCTTAATACTAATAATATAAATCCTTACCAGTACTGGGCATATTAAGTAATACAAAACCCTACAAAAATCAATCAGGGACTCCGGAAAAATCTATCGTACTTTCAGCATTAACCTCCAAACTCGCACAAGGAGCCTACCCAGAAAAGAGCAACAACATAAATATTGCTGAGAGCTCTAGAACATTCATACATCTAGTTGGAAAACCGGACAAGCCAAATTACTATATTAGAGATACCTACATAAAACCTCCAAGCTAACAGATCACATGGCCATTATCACACAAGCAGAACACAGAATGACCCCTATCAAGTACAACTGAACATAAACTAAAAATAGAAATATGGAAACAAAAATTAAACTGAAATCCCAAGAAACCAGACTCTGCATGCAGTAAAACACCATAAAAATATAAAGATGTGTACTGTGCCAAAATATAAAACTATAACCACTGAAAAGACCAATAAAGTTTGTGAAATATTAATCCTACCCTGGTAAACACCTACAAACTCATATATGGCCCTAACTACTTCCTACCAAACCACTATCTCACCCATCTTCAATAATCCAACAGTCCTTTACTCAGCCATTAACAGCTTCTGTTTCTCGCCATGCAGATCATAATAAATCAATTTTTTTCGGGGGGGGGGGAGAGGGGAAGGGGGGGAGGGGACAAGACAGACGTCTTTAGGGCTCCGTGGAAAAAGGGATCTGCATGGCGAGAAACAGAGGCTGTTAATGACTGCATTATTGAAGAAAGGGATACCATATCTTCCTGATTCCAGCGGCCATTAATTTAGCAGCATTAAGCTTCAGCTACCACGGAATAATGAACAGTGGTCTAACTTCAGCAGATAAGTGACACTGGGGACTCACAGAGTGCGGGATTCTTCAGTTTTTTTATTTATAACAGTTTGAGTCATTTTGTTGCTCTTAATAAAGAGAAAAAAAAAAGGAGGGTTTGCCGTGAGAGAGGTAAACGATCCGACAAAAAATAAGATTTATAGATTGTTTTTTCTTGATAGTGGTTCGGTAGTAAGTAGTTAGGGTCATATATAATGAGTTTGTTGGTATTTACCAGGGTAGGATTAAAATATAAAATCGAGCATGTAAATTCCAAGCACAGCATTGAAAATGAAAATAAACTTTTGTTGTCTGGTCCCAGTTTCTGGTTTTTGCTTTCCTCTGTATTCTATTAGCTCGCTTTTGCTTTCTACTACTACTACTTCCCTCCCTCCTGTCTTTACTTTCTTCAATCTGACTAATCTTTTTCCTTTCAGCTTTCTTCTATGTACTTTTCTCTCTATCAACTCATTGACACTCCTCCTTACTATCTAGTCCTCAATTTCTCTCTTTGTACTGCTTCTACCTACCACTTTTCAACCCTTCTCTCTCTTCCCCATCCTTTAAGTAATTCTCCCCTTTCTCTCTATCCCTTCAGGATACAGCATCTTTCTCCAGCAACAAGCGATGAATGCAGAATTGCTGCATTCAAGCACCAACAAACGAGTTTCCCACTTGGGGGTGACTATCAGTGACACCGACGCTGGGGTTACTGGGTCTGGTGTTGAGGAGGAGAGGGGGTCCTCAACGGGACGGCCTTCAGGAGACCATGGTCCATCGCTGGAGGCCTTGACTTCTGTCCTGGGTATTTTCTGAGACCGATCCCACTCCTCCTCAGAGGCCCGTCGGGGGCTGAGGGACCGCACACGGGATTTCCCATGCTTGTCTGCCTCCCAGGACGAGGCTTTTTCTTTTTACGCTCCTGCTCCGGGGACCCTTGCTTGGAATGTCTGCAAGCTCGCTCTAGAACTGCAGGGGCCTTATGTGACATGAAGGATCCATGCGGGGCCTCCGAGTGTTGCCCTGTGAAAGATGTCATCTTGCTTTAGCCAGCGGCTCTGGATGGCCTTGCTGGACATCTTTTTGCACAGGGAGCATTCCTCCGGGTCGTGGTCGGCACCCAGACACCAGAGGCAACAGTCGTGAGTGTCGGTGACAGACATGTTTTTGGAGCACTGATCACATTTCTTAAAACCAGTGATCATTGGGGCAAAAAGGACCCCCGCGAGGTTGAAGACCTTTAGCGCGGCCAGCGGTTGAAAAGGGCGTGAACGCTGGAGGAACCTAACAAAAATAAAACTAAGTTTTGAGATCCGATGCCAGGGCAGTGGGCCTCGAAGGTGGGAAAAGAACCGGCATGAGCCGGAAAGGTGTACAACAGTGTATGAGAAATCAACTTTTTTCCGAGGGGAACAAGTCAAACATCTGTAGGGCTCCACGGAAAAAGGGAGACTGACCGAGATGGCACCTTTGGGCGGGAAAGGGACCATGCATGCATGGTAGCATCGCCCAAAGGCTTTCTTTGAAAGCTGGGGAAATGCTTCCGCGAGATCTCCGTTGACATTGACATCACCCATATATGAGGACTGATTCCTGCTGTCCCTGGAGAACACCTGTTACAGGTGAGTAACTACTCTTTCTCCTTCTCTCCTCCCCATTCAGTGTCTCTCCCATCCAGTATCTCCCCCTCTTTTCTGACCTCATCCCCACATGTCCAGTATCTCCTCTCTCTTTCTCCCTTATCCTACCCCCATGTCCATCATCTCCTCAATTTCCTCCCCTATTCCCATTATGTCCAGCATCCCCCTCTGTCTCCCTATGGACCCTTCCCCTGTCCAACATCCCCCATCTCCCTCTGATCCCATCCCATGACAAGAATCTTCAATTCATCTCCCTATGGCCCACTTCTGTGTCCAGCATCTTCCTCCATCCCCTCCTCGCTCCCACCCATGTCCAGTATCCCCCTCCATCTCTCTATTACCTCCTTATGTGTCCAGCATCCACCCTCCAATTTCCCAAGACCCTTTCCATGTCCAGTATCCCTATTTCACTATGGCCCCTCCTATGTCCATCCATCCCCCTATCTCCCTATGGCCTCCTCCCATGTCCAGGATCTCCCATGTCCCTATGGCCCCTTCCATGTCCAACATCCCATTTCTCTCTGACCCCCTCCTATGCTAGTCATCATCCTCCCCCTCCATCTCCCAGTGACTCCCTCCATCACCTATGGCTGCCTTCGTTGGCCAGCATCCCCCTTAACTTTGTCCCATGTCCAGCTCCCCCCACCCATTCTTCTCCTTTCTTTCCTGTGTCTAGCACAGGGGTGGGCAAACTTTTTGACTCGAGGGCCGCAATGGGTTCATATATTGGACCCGGGGGCCGGACCAAGAGTAGATGGGACGGTGTGTATGTGTGAATTAATATAAATTAAATTTAAATTTGTAACATTAAATGTTTAGATTAAGGTAGAAAAGCATAAAAAGAGTTATTTTACAAAACTTTTATGCAATGTATTTCTTTCATAAAATAGTACCTTCAATTTTAGTGGGAACAGTGTTGGTGGTCTCCCTTGCACTACACTAGCCGGCCATCGCGAGATTACGCTGCGTCCTCTAGAAAGTGAGGTGAATAAATGAATAAATTAGCTAGCGCTCTGCTATATTTTGGATACTAAAAGACATATTTCATTTTAAATTATGAATCCCAAAATTAACCACCTGTCCATGACAATTTATGTAAGTGGTCAAATCAGGGTTTCATGCAGTGGACTGAATCATCTGAGCAGAATTTGCACATCACTTGGTCCTATGGCTAACATTCCACTGCCAGTCTCCTACTTTCCTTGGCAAGAACTAGAAATGTCATTCGCGGACTCTAAGCAACTCTCCAGAGCAGCCAGGCAAGCAAAGCACCTGAACGCACAGTTCAAGGATAAATCCCATGCAGGCCCTACCACTCCTTCGGGGTTTTAACATATGTGACTCACCTAAGAGCGTTACCGAACTACCACCACCGGGCCTGTGCAGGGGGAGATTCATAAGCAGAGCTGCACCACGGGTACTTACAGTTTCTATGCAGTTCCTCTGCTGCTCCGGTTCCTTCTGCAGCCGCTTGCTCTTCCCCTCGGTGTGCTCCACCCCATCCTGCAAGCTCTTAATCTTCCTCTTCCCAGCCTCCATGGAGCGGGCGCAAGCAGCATGCCGCGTGGCACCTCGGCGGTCTCTCTCCTCACGACGAGCCCGGGAATCCTCAAGTGCGCGCGTCATCGCCTATGCGCACCGCCTGAAAGGCGCGGAAGTAAACATGCCTTTTAACTAAGTGCTGCACTAGAAATAGGAAGGGATGATTGTCCATAGTGTGCGCCACATGGAAGAGGTGGGCTAGCGGGCCGGATTAAAAGGTCCGCCGGGCCGTATACGGCCCGCGGGCCGTAGTTTGCCCATTCCTGGTCTAGCATCTCCCTGACCCCCTCCCTGCAATGGCCTGCCATGTCCATTATGCCCCCTTCCTTCCCCTCACTACCACCACCACTGCTTGTTCCGAGGTCTGCAGTGGTGACAGCCTGAAACTAAATTTTAAGCGCTGGGTCTTTCAGAGACTCATGTGCTTCCAAAGCCCTTCAGGTCTCACCTCTCTTCGATGCATAAGGTGTGCGTCAGAGGGGACTGGGATGGGCAGGGCCTCAGAAGCATGCGAGTCTCTGAAAGAGCTTGCACTTAGGCTTTAATGTCTTGCCGCCGCTTCTCTTTATGTCGGTGGCAAGAAGCTAAACCTAAAGTGCAAGCTGTTTCAGAGACTTGCGCGCTTCTGAAGTCCTGCTGGTCCCGCTCCTCTCTGATGCACACTTTTTACATCAGAGGAAGGCAGGTCCTGCAGACTTCAGATGTGCATAAGTCTCTGAAAGACCCCACGCTTAAGATTTTGTTTCATGTTGCTGCTGCCACCTCAGATTTTGGGAGAAGCAGTGATGAAAGGGGAGGTGGCAGTGCACCACAGACCTGTCCTGGCACATCTGTCCCCACTACTGTAATCGGGAACGGAAACTTCCAAAGCATAGGAATCAGGGACATAGCCCTAAAATCGGGGACAATCCCCAAAAATCAAGGATGCCTGGTAACCCTACTGTAGTTCCCCTCACTTACACCCCTTCAGCACACCTCTGATCCTCAGTCTTTTACCCCTCTTGCTCAATGCAATGCACAGTCCCTCCAAGTTCTGCCACTCCCTCTCCCCTCTATATCCTCTCACTTATTCTCTTACCACTGCCCTACTCAGTCACCATTTTGTCCCCCCATTTCCTTGTCCTCCCTCCTCCCTTTGATCCCTTATAAGGCGGCGAACAGCAGTGCAGTCTCCTGCTACATCCTCCTTCTCTGTTGCCTGAGGTTAGGGTCGTGCTTTAAACCATGCAGGGTAACACAACGCTGTGTGGTTCTAAGCATGACCCTTCAGCTTGGCAGCAGAGGAAGAGGTGGCTGGAGGCGCTGCACTGCTGCTTGCCTCCTCCTAACGAGCAGGATCTCTGTTGGGGATGAAGGAGGGAGGGGATGCCATGCTTCTGCCATTCAGGGCCTGACCACAAAGGAAGACGACATAGCCTGAGGCCTGCACTGTTACTGCTCTGCTCCTTGTAACCAATGTCACTGCAAAGGTGCAGGGGAGGTATTGCAATATCATGCTTTTCGCCATAAGGAGCAGGTAATGCCTTTTCCTCATGACTAAAAAAACACAATATTGTAGCTCCTCCCCCTCAGCAGCAGCTCAGGTAGAGGACACTCATGCAGCTCTTTGGGAACATTGTTTGAAACTAGCACAATCGGCAAGGGGTGAGGAGTACTCAGGACCAGATTAACTACCAGTCAAACTAGGCTGTCGCCTAGGGTGACAACTTCTTGGGGGGAGGGGGGAGAGAAGCAAAAAAAAAGGGCATTTAAAGCTAAACAATAGATTTTGAGAGCCAGTTGGGTGGGGGAGTAAGGCTTAAAGCCAACACCTTGAATCTACCCTGGGGCTGGCCCTGGGAATACTGTTTCATCTACCGATGCTGCCACTGGTCACCCATTTGCCACTCTGGACTGTGCTCACATGGATTGGATGAAGGGGTTGATCAGGTTGGAACCAGCCTACTGTTTGACACCTCTGCTCTAGAGTCCCGATTCCTCCATTAGCTTTCGTTCACATACCTGCCTCAGAGGGAATCCATTCACCTCCACTGACTCCCATGGTGTCTCTCTCCCAAAGTAACAGCATAAGGAAAAGGGCAAGATGTGGAGTAGAGGAGTAGCCTGATGGTTAGAGCACTGGCTTAGGACCCAAGAGACCAGGGTTTAAGTTCCACTAGCACGCCTTGTGTGGCCTTGGACGAGTCACTTAACCCTCCATTGCCTCAGAAGAATCCAAGTTATCAATATCCCTGTTTAATGTACTTTACCAAGCTGAAGTTACAATATAAAGTGCTATGATTAAAATGATAAAGCGGTACAAACACCCCCCCCTGTTAAACATGTGGACTGTGGAGGCACCTGATGTCCTGTCAGTGCTTAACGTGTGCACTTCCTCTCGCAGTCCAGACTCACAAACTGAGCTGAACAAATGAGGCAGTGATCAGTTCTTATAATTTCTGGTCAAGCTCTACTGGAAGGTCAGAAAGGGGGGAGGGCATCACTCTTGGTTTCTGTCATAATTGGACTGTACTCTCTTCAAAGGATAGTGGTGCTGAATGAACACAATGCAATGTGTGCCTTTGGGTCAGTACTGACTCCTGGCGGCCCAGCAGCTCCTGGGTTTTCTTGGCAGTGTGACTGGAAGTAGATTGTCAGGTCTTTCTTCAAGGCAATGGAGGATTAAGTGACTTGCTCAAGACCACAGGGAGTGCTGGTGGGAATTTGAACCCTGATCTCTTGAGAACAGGAGGGACAGGGGAGATAGCCTAGTGGTTGGGTCAAGGTACTTCAGGCCGGAAGGTCAGGGGTTCAAATCCCACTAGAGCAGTGTTTCCCAACCCAGTCCTACGGGGCACACCGGCCAGTCAGGTTTTCGGGATATCCCTAATGACTATGCATGAGATATATATGCATTAGAGATATCCTGCCAACCTGACTGGTTTGTGGCCCTCCAGGGCTGGATTTGGAGACCCCTGCCTTACAACCTATGTCATTTAAGATTGTGAGTGGGAAAGGTGCAGATGTCCAAGAAATCAAAAAGGTTAGATAGCATTTGTCACATTCCTCCTCGATTCTCACCACCACCAAAAAATTGTCTATTAGACAACTTTTTGGTGGTGGTGAGAATCGAGGAGGAATGTGACACATTCTATATACCCTTTCGATGTCTAGGACATCTGTACCTTGCCCACTCACAATCTTAAATGACAGAGGTGTAAGGCAGGGGTCTCCAAATCCATCCCTGGAGGGCCACAAACCAGTCAGGTTGGCAGGATATCTCTAATGCATATATATCTCATGCATAGTCATTAGGGATATCCCGAAAACCTGACTGGCCGGTGTGCCCCGTAGGACTGGGTTGGGAAACACTGCACTAGAGGACAGCAACCTTGGGCCGGAAGGACTGGGGTTTCTAGTCCCACAGGTGCTCCTTGTGGTCTTGGGCAAACCACTTAACCCTCCATAGCCCATGTTCCCTGTAAAATAGTTCTCTGTGTGCTGTGCTTTCCTGTCTAATCAATGTGTTTATACCTCAAACATTTCCTGTCATGATTTGACAATTTCCAATCTGTAATCAAAAACCGCTGCTGATCGCTGGAAGTAGCGGTATACAAATGTATACTAAATAAATAAAGATAAAGACCTTTAAATACTTAAAAGGTATTAATGAACAAACAAACCTTTTTCAAAGAAGGGAAAGCTGTAAACCTAGAGGGCATAAAATGAATCTGAAAGGCGATAAACTTAAAAGCAACATCAGGAAATAATTTCTCACTGAAAGGATGGCGGATACTTGGAATGCCCTCCTGAAGGTGGTGGTGGAGGCAAATAGAGTGAATGAATTCAAAATAGCATGGAACAGACACAGTAGATTCCTTTATAGCAAGAGGATAAAATCAAAATAAACTTAACTATTTCTTATAGTTCAACAAATAGAGGAGGGTGACCTGCACAAAGTAGTGGGTACAACCCTTAACAAAGGCGTGGAGCCTGATTCCACTAGGGGCACGTCTGGGCCATCTGCATGGCTCTGAGAAGGACAGGCCCATTAGGACCCGATTCTGTACCATGGGAACCAGACGTTCCCGTGAGTGCAGGATCGAGCCCTGAGATGGCCCGTGTGCCCCTGCATGCACGCAGGGATGTCCACTCCGCCTGCCAGACCCCCCCCTCCCCCCGCAGAATCACTGACCCCCCTCTCTCCCCAACAACTGACTCTCGGCGGGGCCGGACAGGACCCACCTTGCACCGCTCCCGGCCTTCATGGGGTTCCCAGGCCCGACTGGGATATCTGCAGCTGCTTATTTCACCTCCGTTGTGGAATAAGCAGCACATCTCACCCTCAATCACAGGACATACAGGGCCGTGACCTGAATCAGCCCTGTATGTCCTGCCACCTTGGCCCGCCCCTGCCCCTCCACCAGCTCTCCCCGTACTGCTGCTCTGGCCGTGTGGGGAGAGCCTGTGGAGGAATACGGGCAGGACAGCTTGGTGGGCGGCACGTCCAACCAGACCTACAGTCACGCAAGTCGTCTTGCTGAATCGGGGCCACAGAGGGGGGTGACCTGCATGGAGCAACGAGTACACCTGCTCTAGCCACCTTGCTGGGCAGACTAGATGGATCATACTGGTCTTTATCTGTCATCATATATTATATTATATTACTATGTTATGCTACAAGGACCCAGAGACATGCCTTGAAGCTACTACTACTTCTGATCATTTGTATAGCGCTACAAGGCATATGCAGTACTATACAGACACATGTAAAAGATGGTCCCTGCTCATCAGAGCTTACAATCTAGTCAAGACAGACAACACAACAGCTGGGGACAAGGATATGTCTAAGGGAATGCTAAGGAAACACATAGTTGGAGAGCAGGGGGCATATAAACCCAGTAGCAGGGGATACTCAGTGACATTAAACATCCTGCTGACTAGGGTTTAACCAGTTAGCAGGTCTGCTAAAGTTACCAGACTAAAAACACTTTGCAAATGCAATGTGTGCCATTGAGTCAATGCAGACTCCTTGCGACCCAGCCCCCGGGTTTTCTTGGCAAGATGCAATTGGAAGTAGATTGCAGGCCTGTCTTCTACACAGTGAGTTTACAGTCCCTGGTATTCCAAAGTGGTCACCCTATCCAAGTACTAGCCAGGCCTGACCCTGCTCAGCTCCAGAGATCAGCCAAGAGCAGGTTCATTCAGTACTTAAAATGACTAAAATGCTTTACTCTCATCCTTTAATGATGTGTCAAGGAGGGAGTGAGGGGTACCATCCAAAAGTACACTGCCCCATCTTAAAGTTGTGGATACATCATTTAAGAAGTAGAATATGGAAGAACAGAGGATAAGGGTGAAAGAGACCAGTGCCTTGCTTTCTTTCCCATTCCCCTCATTACCTTGTACCATAAATTGTCTCCAACAATCCCATCTTTCCATATGGAACTGAAGTGTGAAGGTAGATGAAACATGCTTGGATCTAGGGTCCAGATTCCAATGAAAGGCTGCATTATATTACATAGTAACATAGTATATTTATTTATTTAGACAGTTTTGTATACCACCTTATCCTTCAATCAAAGTGGTCACAACAAAATTGGGATACATTTAACACGAGGGGATATGAGAACATACACTAATACTTACAGGGAACATGGGCAATGGAGGGTTAAGTGGCTTGCCCAAGACTGGCAGATATAGACCAGTATGGTCCATCTAGTCTGCCCAGCAAGGCGGCAAGAGTAAGTACACTAGCCGCTCCATGCAGGTCACCCCTCCCCATGACTTTATTTAGGGATGCACCCACCGCTCCATGTAGGTCACCCCTATTTGTTCAGATATAAGAGATAGTTATGCTTATTTTGATTTTATCCTGTTGCTATGAAGGGATCCACTGTGTCTGTCCCATGCCATTTTGAATTCTGTCACTGTGTTTGCCAGCAACACTTCCATCGGGAGGGCATTCCAAGCATCCACCACCCTTTCAGTGAAAAAGTATTTCCTGACATTGCCTTTCAGTTTACTCCCTTGCAGCTTCATGTTTGCAGCCTCTAGTTTTACAGCTTCCATGGGTCTTTGGGTTTGTTTGTCCATTAATACTCTAAGTATTTAAAGGTCTGAATCATATCTCCCCTGTCCCTCCTCTCCTCCAGAGTGTACATATTTAGGTCTTCAAGTCTCTTCTCATAAGCCTTCTGATGCAAGCTCCAAATCATTTTGATCACCTTCCTCTGAACCATTTCCAGCCTTTTTCTAACCTTTGTGAAATACGGTCTCCAAAACTGAACACAATATTCCAAGTGAAGCCTCACCAGCGACTTGTACAGTGGCATTAGTACCTCTTCCTGTCTGCTGGTAATTCCTCTCTGTATGCAACCCAACATCCTTCTGGGTTTTGCCACTGCCCTGTCACACTGGTTTGCCACCTTGAGATCATCAGAAACAATCACTCCGAGGTCCTTCTCCTAGTCCATGTACATCAGTCTCACATACAATTCCCTTGGATTTCTGCTTCCTAAGTGCATGACACTTCTTCATGTTCAATCTTGACTGCTAAGCATTAGACCATTCTCCCAGCTTTTGTAGATCCAAAATTCTTCTTTGTGAGAGTGGGGGAGGCATTGTCCAAATTCAGTCATTAAGTTGCAAATCTAACTCTGAATTACAGCTCACATCGGCATGTCTCCTGTTTCCTTCTGTGCTTACAACAGCTCTTGGGGTGAAAGTGATGTCAGCCCAGCAGATGGACAGTTGATTTAAGAGCTCTACCAATTTAACCCACCAAAAATGTGATTAAACCCCCCCTCCCCCCCCAAAAAAAACTGGTAAATCAAGGTACTTTGGTAAGCAGGAGTGGCAAGAAAGGGGAAAATATGCAGGGAATGGCAACCCAACGCAAAATGGCGGACTTAAAGGAGTTTGTGTTCCAGGCGGGGTGAAGTGAAGGCAGAGATCTACACAAAATGGCGCCAAGAGAAAGGAGCAGTGGAATGCTGGGCGAACCAGGGTTGAATGAGAACCTGAATGCGAGCGCATCGCAGGTACCTCTTACCAAAGCAAAGCTGCGAAGTTGGTTCATGGACTTGAAAAAAAGAGATTCTGGAGGTCAAAGCAGAGATCGGAGGACTGGTGAATGAACTACGTGTGGAGGTGGCGGAGCTGGGCCTCAGAGTGGAAGACTGTGAGGAGCAGATTGAAAGCGCTCAAGAGGAAGTAGATGGCTATGGAAACAGGTCCATGAGCTGAAATACGAGAAAGAGGGGCTAGCACTCAAGTTGGAAGATCTTGAGAAGAGAATGAGGTGCAATAATTTAAGAATTCGAGGGGTCCCAGAGAAGCCAAAATATGACAATGCCAAGAAAGTGGCAATGGAGATTTTTAGTGCTACCTTGCCCTGAGAGACTGAGGGGAGTATGGAGTGCAAAGTAAAAATCGAATAAGTGTATCGGACCCTGGGTCCACCTACAGCACAATGGCCATGAGACATCATAACATTCCTTCATGAGTATGCAGTGAAGGAACAGATTGCTCAGAAAATGAGAGCTATCAACAAGCTGGACTGGAATAGTTGCCAGTTAGCAGTGTATGGAGATCTATCAGGAGGCACAATGTTAAGAACAACCACCTTTCATCTGAAAATGTTGAGACTGCAGCAAGGGCAAATCCACTACTCTTGGCTATATCCAGCAGGCATCTCATTCACAGTAAATGGAGTAACCAAGAAAGAAGTTGTACAAGAGCTGCGCAAGTTGGGGATTGATGGTATCACCCTACCAGAGGAAGAGTTAGAGGAAGCACCAATTAAAAGACAAACGTGGCAAAGGGTAGTCCCTCATAATGAAAGGAAGAAACAGTGAATGATCCAGAAGAGACACAACCTGAATTAGTAGTGTTATCAAGCTGGAGGGGTGGATGACCAGACGACCACTGATGAGCTTCAGAACCCAATAGAGTTCCTAGTCTGACTAAGGACTATTAAGAACTTAACTAGATTTCCAATTCCTCCTAAAAAGTGGAATGTCTCTTTTTGCAAGTGTGAAATGTAATGGGGGAGACAATGGGGAAGGGATTAAGTGTTGTAGGTAGGGAAGTTGAACTGAGTAAGGAATGAGTGAGAAGAGATAGGGGATTGGAAGAGGAGCTGAAGATGGAAGAGGTAGTACAGGAGTGAGTATGGGAGCGTATGAGTGGATGTCAGGAGTAGAATGTAAACTAGGGAGTTTGGGACAGGAATTGGAAAGGAGGGAGGGTTAGAGATATGAGCTTTAAAGTACAGTATTACAGTAAGTGGATCAGGTGGGGGAGTCGTCATTTGATGGAAGGAGAGGCAGACAGGGTCTGTATGGGGATGTACAGGTCAGGAGGGGGGGGGGATGGCACCCAGTATTATGGGGGATCCAACAGTGACTTGCCAGACCAGGGAGAAGAAGGGTGGTAATGATCACAGGAAGGAATAAGATCAAATGGTGTCAATTTGTCTCAAATAATGTTAAAGGTTTAGCATCATTGCAAAAATAAAGTCTACTCTGGAGGGAGTGTTCACGTTGAGGAGTGGATATTTTTGTTTATTCAAGAAACCCATTTACAGAGAGATCAAACCTATCTAATACAATGTAAGCACTATCCATACATGTTTTTGGCTGCCAAACTGGGTGAACACAAAAAGGGGGTATTATGATATCTTATGAACAAGTCATAGAAGTTAAAAAAGAACAGTGGGACAGAAATGGCAAGTTTATTTTGCTGAATGTACGAGGGTTGCTCAGAAAGTAATGCCCCACGTTTTTTCTCAGTCCAGAATGAAGACAAAGGTGTGAAATTCAAGTATATGCCCCAACAACAGCTGCGGAAGAGGAAGACGTTGATGAGTACTATGAACAAGTACAAGTTGAAATTGACAGAACATGTAGAAAGGAAATCCTGATAGTCATGGGTGAATGGAATGCAAAAGTTGGCAACAAAGAAGGAGGCAAAGTGGTTGGAAAATATGGACTTGGCAACAGAAATGAAGCTGAAGAAAGACTGATAGAATTCTGCCAGACCAACGATCTATTCATTTCAAACACCTTCTTCCAGCAACTCAACCAGTACACATGAACTTTACCCAATGGATTATATGAAAATCAAATTGACTACATCTGTAGAAGTCAATGATGGAAAAGCTCTATAACATCAATGAAGACAAACCCTGGAGCTGACTGTGGTATAGATTACCAACTACTATTATGCAAACTCAAGCTAAAGTTGAAGAGGAACAAGCCACTCAAATATACCACTGGAATTTAAAGACTGCCTGCAAAATCAATTTGCTGCTTTAGATACAAATGACAGAACTCCAGAAGAAAGTTGTGTTGGAAGAAAGTGAGAAGTCTCTACAAAAGGTGAAAAAGCAAAAATGGACAAAATGGATGACGGAAGAAACTCTGAAAATTGCTCAGAAATTCAGAGAAGCAAAAGCCAGAGGAGAAAGAGAGGCAATCGCAGAACTCAGAGATTTCCAACGTGCAGCAAGACAAGATAAGGAGAAGTACTACAATGACCCATGCAAGGAAATAGAAGCAGAAATATTAGAGGAAGAACAAGATCAGCTTTCCTAAAGCTATGAAAGTCAAAGAAAAAATTCCAGCCTCCAATTGGAATGTTACAAGATGCTCAAAGATCAATGTTGAATGATGCTGAGAAGATCCAAAAAAAGGTGGAAAGAATATACAAAGCCATTATATGATAATGATCAAGTGGACCAGCAGCTGTTTCAACCTGTACCTTATGATCAGGAACCATTGGTGATGAAAGAAGAAGTCAAAGCAACATTGAAAGCCTTATCAAATAACAAAGCACCTGGCATTCCCATTGAAGTATTACAACAATCGGATAAATTTGTTACCATACTTACAAGGCTCTGCCAGGAAATTTGGAAGACATCATGGCCAACTACCTGGAAAGGATCTGTTTTTATACCAATACTGAAAAAAGGTGATCTGACTAACTGTGGAAATTAATCGCACAATCGCTCTGATCCCACATGCCAGCAAGATTCTACTCAAGATCATTAAGCAGAGACTACAACCATACTTGGAACGAGAACTGCCTGAAGTGCAAGCAGGGTTCAGGAAAGGGCGAGGAACGAGAGACATCGCGGATGTGAGATGGATCCTTGAAAAGACAATACCAAAAGGATATCTATATGTGTTTTATCGACTACAGCAAGGCTTTTGATGTGTAAACAATGAGAAGCTCTGGGCTACATTAAGAAGCATGGGTATAACAGAACACCTGATAGTTCTCTTGCACAACCTTTAATTGATCAAGAAGCAACAGTTTGGACACAACAAAGAGAAACAGAATGGATTAAAATCAGCAAAGGTGTACAACAAGATTGCATACCTTCCCTCTACCTGTTTAATTTATATGCAGAATAAATCATCAGAGAAGCAGGACTGTATGAAGACAACAGAGGTGTGAGGATTGGTGGGAGACTCAACAACCTTCGCTATGCTGATGATATCACATTACTGGCTGAAAGTGAAGAAGATCTGAAAAATTTGCTTCTCAAGATCAAGGGACAGTCTTAAAATGGGGCAGCACCTTAATGTAATGAAGACAAAGATCCTGACAACAGGCAAAATCAATAAGTTCATTGTTGATAGAGAATAAATTGAAATAGTGGACAACTTTAACCTACTTGGATTAACTATCAATAAAGAAAGGACAAGCAGTCAAGAAATCCGATGATGCATTGCTCTTGGCAGAATGGCTATGAAGGACCTAGACAAGATTATCAAGAGCAGAGATGTCTCTCTCCGTACAAAGATTCGACATGTTCAATAACGTCATATGAATGTGAAAGTTGGACAATGAAAGAGATAGGAAGAAAATTGATGTCTTTGAATTATGGTCCTGGCGACGAATACTGTGCAACCCATGGACTGCCCAAAGAACAAACCAGTCACTATTAGAGGAGATCAAACCTAAGCTTTCCTTAGAAGCTTAGATGACAAGTCTTCGACTTTCATACTTTGGACACATCATGCGAAGAGAGAGATCATTAGAGAAAGACATCATACTTGGCAAGGTAGAAGGCCAGCAATGAGATGGATTGATACAATAACAGCAGCTATGGGTGTCACTCTGTCCACAATGAGCTGCCTGACTGAAGACTGAATACAGTTGAAGACAACTATCCAGAGGGTCACCATGAGTTGACCCTGACTCAACGGCACTTAATGTCAACAACAACAAGCAAAGGTGACAGAAGGGGAAATTAGGACTTTCCTGCATGGGTGCACCATAAACCAATTATTGAGGACTGAGTCTGGTGCATCTTGAGAATGAGATTACTCTCGATGAAATCCTTAGGGCAATTGGGAGTATGAGGGTGAGACATGCCCCTGGTATGGATAGGTATATTGGCCCGTTACTAGAAAAGGTTCCAAGATGTTCTAGTTGGCAGGATGGTATGGGTCTTTAATGAGGTGCGCCAAGTGGGGAGAATCTCAGACATGATGTACATTGTGGGAATAACAGTAATCCCGAAACCTGGTAAGGATGGCTCCTATAGACTGATATCCTTGATCAATCTAGATGCAAAGGTGCTTGCTAAAGTTTTAGCAAAAAGACTGCAACAAGTTATAGTTAGGTTGGTTAGGGATGATCAAGTGGGTTTTATACCAGGATGGCAGGTGAAAGACGATATTAGAAAATTGTCCAATCTGATTTGGAAAGCCAGGGAAAGTAGAAAGGACTCCTTCTTAGTTGTGGTGGATGCTGAAAAAATATTTGTCTGTGTCGAGTGGTACAGATAGTGGCAAGGATGGGAATAGGGGAAAGGTTTATAGGATGGATTAAGGCTTTGTATGCATGTCCAAAAGCACATAATCAGGGTTAACAGGACCTACTCAGCAGAATTCAGTTTGGGTAGAAGAACCAGGCAGGGGTGCCCCCTGTTGCCCCTGCTATTCGCCATAGTAAGAGAGCCATTGGTGGAGAAAGTGCAGTCCAGTGGGAGCACAGTAGGTATAACTGGGAAAACAGATGTACAAAATTGGGTTATTTGCAGATGATGCAGATGTGATCTACACTAGGGGCAGCCCATCCACTGTGAGAGAATGTTGTTCGCATAGCGGCCCGTATTTCAGGGGGCCCACGCGAACTTCATTCTGCTCAGTTTGCAGGACTGGCTTTAGAGAGATCCGGGGAGGCCAGAAGCCCTGGTTCACCTCTGCACATCACTGGAGTGAAGGGCAGCGTGTTCTTGTGAAGGGCATGGAGTGCTGGGAAACAGGAAATGCCCTTTAACCGTTCCCAGAACTCAGCATACTTCACCAGAACACAGCAGGTGTGAAGGAACATGCTGCTTTTCACTTCAGCATGGTGCAGAGGTGAGCTGGCTTCCACGGCTCTCTCTGAAGCCACTCAAACAGGTGCAGGGCTCTTCAGGGGAGGGGGGACTAGGATAGGACTGGAAATGGGCTGATGGGGGGGCTTGGATAGGACTAAAAATGGCTGGGGGCGGGGCTTGGACTGGAAAGCAGTTACTTACCTGTAACAGGTGATCTCTGGGAACAGCAGGAATTAGTCTTCACATATGGGTACGTCGGTACTGACGGAGCCTGCACGGGAATGCTCCCCAGCATCCAATCAGAAAGCTTTTGGGAGCAAACCTTGCGCCTGCGCGCTGACTTCCCGCCTTTCCCACTGCCTCTCCTCAGTTGAGTTTCATAGCTGAGACAGAAGGAGAGAAAGAGGAAAGGAGATAGATAGATACAACTCCTAGGGGAGGTGGGTGGGTTGTGAAGACTAATTCCTGCTGTTCCCAGAGATCACCTGTTACAGGTAAGTAACTGTGCTATCTCCAGGAACATGTGAGTCTTCACATATGGGGACTCCCTAGCTGTGGGTGCCAGGAGAGATCCCATAAAATGCGTATCCCTGGAACAGCACCCTCCGACCCCTGTCCAGCTTCCTGGATAAAGTCACTACGAGCTGATCTCAGCCCATTTCTAGCAAAAATAATAGATGCATCGTTCTCTACAGGAACATTCCCCCACACCCTGAAGCAGACCTCCATCAGACCCCTCCTAAAAAACAGCAGGTTGGACCCCTCTTTGATGGAATCTTATAGACCCATCTCCAGCATTCCCCTCCTTTCGAAAGTCATCGAAAAGATCACTCAACGTCAACTACAAGACCATCTTGACTGCAATGCACCCTTACACCCATCTCAGCACGGATTTCGTGAATCACACGGCGTGGAAACCCTACTGACTTCCTTGTTCAACACTCTTACCATAGGCCTAAACAATGTCAGACAAGGTTTTGCTTTGATTTTCATGGACATTGCAGCGGCGTTTGACACTGTGGATCATGAAGTTCTCCTATCGCGTCTTAGAAAGAAGGGAGTTCACGGATCCGCCCTCTCTTGGTGTTCCTCATACCTCAGAGACCGTTGGCAACATGTTCGTTCTGGATCTTCAACCTCCGACCCCTTCCAGCAAACCAAAGGTGTGCCACAAGGCTCCTCCCTGTCCGCCTACTTTTCAATGTTTATATGCAGCCTATCTGTGACCTCATCCAATCATTCAACATCAACTGCCTGGTCTATGCTGATGATGTCCTTATGTATATGCCATTCTCAACAGAGCTCCTTGACCTCTCCCCACTAATCGAGTGCTTCGACGCGGTTACAGACTGGTTAAAATCACAGATGCTTAAGATAAACTTTAAAAAGACAGAAGTCCTCTTCGTGACGAGAAACCCTGCATTCACCTCACCAAGGTCCATCAAAGTGCGTGACGCCGAGCTCATCTGCAAGTCTACAGTCAGATACCTAGGGGTTACCCTCGATCAACAGCTCAATATGAAGGCCCACATCAACAACGTAGCGAAATCCGTCTATCATAAAATCCGGACCCTTCGTCATTTGCGTCAGCTGCTTGAACCAGATGACTTTCGATCAGTCTTTCAGGCCTTAATAATGCCCCATCTGGACTACGCCAATGCCATTCTACATGGCCTACCAAAGAGTACGATTAACCCCTTACAATTGGCCATGAACTCGGCTGCAAGAATTCTCTATGGAGCCTCCAAGCGAACCCACATCACTCCAATACTGAAACAGCTACATTGGCTTCCTATGCACTCCAGGATCTCTTTCAAGATCCTTACCATGACTCACAAAGCGATCAATAATAACTCCGCATCTTCTATCACCGACCTGATATCAACTACACCCCCTAATCGCGCAAGGAGATCGACTGCCTCCAATTCTCTTGTATTACCCAAGGCAATCACGAAGTGCTCTCAAGCCACCAGATCCAGAGCCTTCTCTTACTTCGCACCATCATGTTGGAATGCCCTACCAACAGAAATCAGAACCATCAGTGACCTCTCCCAGTTCAGGAAGGCACTGAAGCATCACCTGTTCTTGCAGCACTACAATATTTCAGACACTGCCTCACATCAACCTACCTCTACACCCCATGTCAACACGTTAAACCCATGCTCTCCATAGTCTTAACGCGAAGAGCTCCAATCTCACCTTGCTTCTTCCCTCATCAAGAAACATATAGCTGCGCCTAGTTGTTCTGTACATAGTTGCTTTTTGTACATAGTTATTATGTTCCTCTGTTTATGAAACCTGTTGAATGTAAACCTGTTTAATGTATACCCAGCTGTTCATTGTAAGCACTGATCAATATTTGGTAAGTGTAGTTTCTGTTCATTGTAAACCGCGCTGATGTCGAATAGTGCGGTATAAAAGAAACTGTAAATAAATAAATAAATAAATAAATAAATAAACAGGACGGCATTTCCCAAACCTGGATCCCCGGCATCTCCTGAGGGATGGGGGGTAGGAGTTGAATAGAGAAGAGCTGTAGAGGAACAGCGAATCTAAAGACTAGAGAAAAAATGAGTCTTTAGAATGTATGTCAAGTATCATTAAAATATTTAATGAACTAGTACAATATAGAGCTTACCTACTGGATTGTAGGAAGTAGAACTGTGATGGAGTGTACTGTAGATGCAGTAGCGGAATCCTCAAAGTAACTTCACAGCAGTGAGGATGAAGTTCCAAACCTGGAATGGGCAGGTAACCCAGGTGTCAACTGGGGCAGGAGAAGAACGGCAGGTCTTCAATGGAAAGCTTTATGGGAAAAAGCTGAAAACTCTTTTAGGTACAGAGTTATTAACATTGAGGACTAAAAGAAGAAGACTGACCGATCTGGAGAATTAGCCCAGTCCTGAAGGGAAGAGGGGGTATGGAAAAAAGCCCCTATTCCCAAGGAGAACAGAAGTGTACTCAGAATACTGAAGATGTACACCGTCTTTCCTAGCTGGTGAGAGATAGGAAGACATTGTAGTTTGATACTTCATAGACAGGGAGATCTGTAACAAAAATAGAAGCTGTTGACATCACAGCAGTAATTGTGTGTATAACCGCTCCCACTTACTGAGCCTCATGAGAATAGGCAAGTAGACTGTCTGGACCTCTTAAGAAGGTAAAGCACAGTTACTTACCTGTAACAGGTGATCTCTGGGAACAGCAGGAATTAGTCCTCACATATGGTACGTCGGTACCGACGGAGCCTGCGCGGGAAAGCTCCCCAGCTTCCCAGAAAGAAAGCTTTTGGGAGCCTCCCACAGCGCCTGCGCGCTGCCTTTCCGCCTTTCCTAACCAACTCTCCTCAGTTCAAGTTTAAAGCTGAGACAATAGAGAGAGAGAGGAAAGGAAAGATAGAGAGAGAGAGATACAACTCCTAGGGGAGGTGGGAGGGTTGTGAGGACTAATTCCTGCTGTTCCCAGAGATCACCTGTTACAGGTAAGTAACTGTGCTATCTCCAGGAACAAGCAGGAATGAGTCCTCACATATGGGGACTCCCTAGCTAAGATGCCTGGGAGATCCCCAAGGGTATGAGACCCTGAAAGGATCCTCGTCTTCCTATGGATCTCAGGCATCCATTAAGGGACGGAGGGCAGGAGTTGTTTAAGAATGGAACAGGTGTCTGAGGACAGCCTGACCAAACAAGGCATCCCGGTGGGAGTCCTTGTCCAAACAGTAATGGGCTGTGAAGATATGAACTGAGGCCCAGGTGGCTGCTCGACAGATCTGGTCGATGGACACAGAATGAAGATGAGCCATAGAGGCGGCCATGGCCCTCACATTGTGAGCTGTGACATGGCCCTCCAGAGAAAGGTTCTTACTCTGGTAAGCAAAAGAAATACACTGAGCAATCCAGTTGGACAGTGTTCTCTTAGAGACTGGAAGTCCTAAATGAGAAGGATTAAAAGCAACAAAAAGCTGGGAAGACTTTCTATGTTGCTGTGTCCTGTGTAAGTAAAAAGCAAGAGCTCTTTTACAATCTAGAGTATGAAGGTTCCTCTCTGCACTGGATGCATGAGGAGCTGGAAAAAAGACAGGTAAATATACCTCTTGATTAAGATGAAAAGGTGAGACCACTTTAGGCATAAAGTGAGGATTTGTCCTAAGGACTACCTTATCATGATGGAACCTTGTATAAGGCGGATTAGCCACTAAGGCCTGCAGTTCACTGATGCGGCGAGCAGAAGTGATTGCAATAAGGAAAATAACCTTCCAGGAAAGAAATTTCAAGGAGGTAGTGGCTAAGGGTTCAAAAGGTGGCTTCATAAGCTGACCAAGAACCAAGTTTAAGTCCCATGCCACCGGGGGAGGTCGAATGGGAGGTTTAGTTAAAGTTAGGGCTCTCATGAATCTTGAAATAAGAGGATGAGAGGAAATAGGTTGTCCATTGAGAGGCTTAAGGGATGCTGCAATAGCACTCAAATGGACCCTTACTGAATTCGTTTTAAGGCCTGCATTAGAGAGATGCAGGAGATATTCCAATAGAGAATTCACAGGAAGTGCCAGAGGGTCAAGACCACTGTTCCCTCTAAGCTGTGCGCGTGTGCGCGCGCACACACCTCACCGAGCGAGCGCACATGCTTTATAACAGAGCGCACAAAAATTACGGTTCCGATTCTGATAGAAAACAACACAGACGTCTTAAAATTTAAAAGTTGTTGTGTATTTACGGTTTTCACAAGTTCTACAATATTTTCTAGTGCAATCAATGTGGTGTACATACTGTATTCTGACGTGTAGTCAAATTTTAAAGTATATAACTCCTAGTGTCGTTATGTGGCGCACAAAAATTTAACCTTCCTTCAAAAGCTGCACAGCTGATATTTTATGCGCACACAGCCTACAGAAAATTAGAGGGAACATTGGTCAAGACCCTTTTGAGCACACCAAATGGAAAATCTTTTCCATTTAAAAGCATAGGAACGCCTAGTGGAAGGTTTCCTGGAAGCATGGAGGATATCCTTCACTTGCTGAGAAAGATTGAAGTCTTGAAGGTCTAGGCCTTCAGTAACCAAGCCCTGAGGTGAAGGGACTTGGGATTTGGATGCCACAAAGTCCCTTCCTCCTGGGACAGAAGGTCTGGTGCAGCTCCCAAGTCCAGGGAGGGGGCTTGGGAGAGATGCAGAAGTAGAGGGTACCACACTTGGTGTGGCCAGCGTGGAGCTATGAGGATCATAGATCCTTGATCCCTCTGAAGTTTGAACAGAGTCTTGGGAATCAAAGGAATGGGTGGAAAGGCATACAGGAAGTCCTGACCCCAATGAAGGAGGAAGGCATCCTTGGCCTGAGCTCCCTGACACGGAATTCTGGAACAGAATCGGGGAAGTTTGGCATTCCACGGACTTGCAAAGAGGTCTATGTCCGGGGTTCCCCATTCCTGGAAGATTCTGAGTACCTGATCCATGTGCAGGGACCATTCGTGTGGAAGCAGAACTCGACTGAGTCTGTCCGCCCAAGAGTTTTGGATTCCTGGGAGGTATACTGCCAGGAGATGGATTTGATGCTCTCTGGTGAAGGCCCATAATCTTAGAGCTTCGTTGCAAAGCGACAGAGAGCCAGTTCCTCCTTGCTTGTTTATGTAAAACATGGCTACTTGAATGTCCGTATGAATGAGGACTGTCTTGTAGCTGAGGAGGGTATGAAAGACCTTGAGAGCTAGGAACACTGCTCGAAGTTCCAAGTGGTTGATATGAAGAGAGGTCTCCTGTGGGGACCAAGTGCCTTGGGTGGAGAGGTCTTGTAGATGAGCTCCCCAACCTGTTTGGGAGGCATCTGTTGTGAGGGTTGCTTGGGGTAACAAAGATTGGAAGGGGGACCCCAGCAACAGATTTTGAGTGGACATCCACCATTGGAGAGACCAAAAGACACGTTTGGAGGTTGCTATTTGGTCTGAGAGAGCTCCTGAAGCTTGAGTCCACTGGGTGGACAAAGTTCATTGAGCTGCTCTCATGTGTAGGCGAGCATAGGGTACCACATGTACTGTGGAAGCCATATGGCCTAGCAGTTGTAGCATCTCCCTGGCAGTTAAGTGGCTCTTTGACTGAATCTGGGAGGCTAACTGCACTAGACGTTGACAACGGGCCTGAGGAAGGTAGGCCCTTGCAGAAGTGGTGTCCAACCAGGCCCCTATGAATTCCAGGGACTGAGTAGGGGTGAGCTGGGACATTGGGAGGTTTACCACAAGTCCCAGGTATTGCAGAATGCGCCTGGTGCGGTTCAGGGAGATCTGAGCCTCTGACTGGGTTGGAGCTCGGATGAGCCAGTCGTCCAGGTATGGGAAGACAAATATTCCCAGAGTGCGTAGAAATGCAGCAACTATTGCCATGCATTTGGTGAACACTCTTGGAGCAGAGGCTGGACCGAAAGGAAGCACTCTGTATTGGTAATGTTTTCCCTGGAACAGAAAACGTAGGAATTTTCTGTGAGATGGATGGATGAGGACATGAGTGTACGCATCCTTGAGATCTAGAGAACAAAGCCAATCCTGACTCTGCAGGTATGGAAGGAGTGCCTAGAGAAAGCATCTTGAACTTCTCCTTGCATAGGAATTTGTTCAATTCTCTGAGATCTAGAATGGGTCTGTATCCCCCTGTTTTCTTTGGAATGAGAAAATAGGGGGAGTAAAACCCTGACCCCTGTTGAAGAAGAGGAACTTCTTCTATGGCCCCCTGGGCCAGAAGGGTAGTCACCTCCTGATCCAGAAGGTCGAGGAGAGATGTGGGAGAATTGAAGTGTCTCACCATGGTGTAGGGAGGAAGGTCTGAGAAATAAAGTTTGTAGCCCTCTCTTATGATGGAGAGGGTCCACTGCTCTGATGTGATTTGCTCCCATTTGGGAGCAAAATGAGCTAACCTTCCTTGAATGGTGAGAGGTTCCGGCTGTTGTAGAGCCAGAAAGGTTAGGTTCTCTAGTATCAAGTCAAAAACCCTGAGGGGGTTGGGACTGCTGAGTTGTAGCAGCCCCTGCAGGTTTAGGCCTGGCCTGTTTAGGTTGCTGACGCTTAGTAGCAAAGTGACCTGTAGAAGATTGTTGGCCAGAAGTGGATGGAAATCTGCTCCTTTTGTAAAAAGGCTTTTTGAAAGACTTTTTCTTGGCTTGAATGGAAGTTGACTTAGAAAGTCTATCCAGAGCAGAATTCTCTGCATCCATTTGAGTGGCTTTTATTTGCCACTCTTTGCCAAAGAGATTTTCACCTGTACAGGGCAGATTTCCTAAGCCATCCTGAACCCAGGGTTCTAGATCAGAAGCCTGGAGCCAAGCAATTCTGCGAGCAGCTATGGCAATGCCTGAGGCTCTGCTGGCACCTTCAAAGGAATCAAAGGCTGCCCTGTTGGAAAACTGAAATATCTTGAGTATGCTTAAGCCAAAGGAGGAATTCATCCCTTTTATCCTCTGGAATAAAAGGGAGAAAGTTGTGCAGCTTTTGTGCAACTTCCTTTAGAAACATACCCATATAAAGGCTAAATGAGTTGATTCGGGCAATAAGCATACTGGCTTGGAAGATTTTCCTACCAAAAGCATCCAAGGTCCTGCATTCTCTTCCTGGGGGAGCAGAAGAGTGTCTTTTGGTACTCTTTATCCTTTTCATAGCTGACTGCACCACGATGGAGTGGTGAGGAAGCTGAGTTTTTTGAAATCCAGGACAAGGAGGGACACGGTACATAGTGTCCAATCTGCGAGAATGAGGAGAAAGGGTGAGAGGAGTCTCCCATAAGTCAATCATATGTTCATGAAGAATTTCATGAATTGGCAAGGTGACTGCCTCTCTGGGAGCCTTAGAGTATCCTAAAATATCAATTTTTTTTGCTCTAGGCTCTGCTTCAGAGGTTACTGAAATAGAGAGTCCTTTAGTCACTTCTATTATGAAGTCTTGAAAGGACAAATCCTCTGGAGGAGACATTCTCCTTTTTGGAGAAGTAGGTTCCCCAGGAAGGGTAATGGATACCTCGGGAGACTCATCTGATGAATCAGAATCATCAGAGGAATCGAAGTATCGTCTGTCCTCTTCCAATGATCGATACGCGTATCGATCGGTACCGACATCGGGCGTCCCCGGTACCGGATCGGTACCGAGAGATAGCCCTGGACAAGGAACCTGAGTCGGTATCCTGACCGATGTCGATACAGTCGGTACCGATGTTGGTACCGGTACCGGCGCCGGTACCGACAACGGGACTCGTTGCGGTACCGACGGCGTCGCAGCTTGAATAAAAGCCATTATAGCCTGCTGCATGGATTGTACAGTGTGATCCATGGACGCCACGACTGCCTGGATGTCGGTACCGGAAGATTGTGCTGGTACCCCAGAGCAGTCTAACAGGTGATCGGTCGAGGCCATGCCATCGATGTCAACCTGTAATCCCATAGGAGGAGCTTTGGAAGCCGGAGCTTCCCGCCGGGGTTGTTTGGCTGGGGCAGGATCCTCAAGGGCAAGCCCGGAGGCATCTTGATGCTGAGAGGGAGATTTGCCCTTCAAGGACCTGCTAGGTTTATGTTTGGTTACCTGAGACCCATCAGGAGAGGAAGACCTGGAAGATGTCGATGCCACCGCCGGTGCATCCGTGGGAAACAGCACATGGAGCTTAGCTGCTCGGTTCTGTAACCCTCGTTTAGACATTAGAGAGCAGGACTGGCAATCCGGAATGGAGTGTTCAGGACCCAAACATTTAAGACATCATTCATGGGTATCTGTAACAGAAATTGTACCGCTACACTTAGTGCATTTTTTGAACCCGGAGGCTGGTTTTTCCATGAGGGAAATTTTTTCTTGTGGGCCTGTAGGCCTGAGAAGAAAAATACACCAAGTGAGGAAAAGTATAATTGGTTTTTTTTTAAAGAAAAGAAAAGAAAAAGACCGGCGGTACCGGTCCGGCGTCGGGGAAGGCAGACCCGCAACCAAAGAAATAAATTAAAATAAAGAACTTCTTCAGCGGTGACAGGAACACAACCTGCTGGCTCCGCGGAAAAGAAGAACTGAGGAGAGTTGGTTAGGAAAGGCGGGAAGGCAGCGCGCAGGCGCTGTGGGAGGCTCCCAAAAGCTTTCTTTCTGGGAAGCTGGGGAGCTTTCCCGCGCAGGCTCCGTCGGTACCGACGTACCATATGTGAGGACTCATTCCTGCTTGTTCCTGGAGATAAGCTTTATAGCACAGACAGTGAGGGAGATAGCAGGTAATACATGGCGTCCTATGGACATCTCCCAATGGCCATATATATATATATAGAAATATATATATAGATGGAGAGACATACATATCTATATATATGTGCATATATGTCTAGATATGTGTGAGATTATATAGAGATGGGCATGACTTATGCCCACACAGACTACAGAAATATGTATGACTAGGACATATACATACATGAAGATAAGTCTGAGGATACATGCCTGCAACTGAGCCCCACAAAAACATTCCCTTGGGGAATGTGATGGGAAAAGATTCATCTAATAATAAGGGGGTGAAACCACCTGAAGATATATAGAGAATCTATTTCTGCGGTGCAGGAATGTAGTTCAGTGGAATAACCAGGATGGTTGCGTAAAAAAACAGAGGATAATAGCAGTCTGGCAAGAGCACGTCAGGAGTACTTTAGGACTCTGACATGTCCAAAGGACAAAAGAAAAACGCATAAACTAAGACCCCAGGATGACCCAGCCAAGGGACACAGGGGTATCAGGTACACTAAAAGAGTATGCGTTGTCCAAGTGGAGCAGAAAAGCATAATGCCAAGCTGTAAGGAAAAAGGGGTAGATTCCTGCAAGATTGGGAACTCCTTGGACATTCACGCAGAAAAAGCTTGTCTTCTGTATCACAACAGGAGACAAGAGGGTATAAAGAACCCATATAGTCAGGGAATGATTATATAAGTTTTTTCTACTATATGGAAAAAACCCTCAGAGATAAAGTTCAATGCTCTGTAGCAAGGGCCCATAGTAGTAAGCTTCTCTGAAGATTGCAGAGAGCATTGTGCAGGAGAATTATGAGATAAAAACTGACTGAAGTCAGGTGTGTTGCCACATCCTAGGAAAGGATATGGCTAGAAGAAGATAACCTGCAGTGAGTAGTATTATGCAAGATAGTTGAAAGTAGCTTGCAATGAGCACTAGAGTAATCACTGGAACTCCTGCATGCACAGCAACTGAACAAAAGAGCAGAGGGGATTCTCCTGTATAAAAACAGAGAGAAAAACAGACAAAGGGAGCGGAGATATTCCCGTCCCGTCTGATGAGTTGCATTGAAGGATAACAAAAAAGTCTACAATGGAAAGAAAGAGAAGTGTTTCAGTATGGTACCAACTCAAGCAGGGGAAACCCTGGAAGAGAGGGGGTTGGAAGGTGACTTACCATATGGTAAGTCAGCTGAAGGAAAAGATGTCCATATGGGGACAAAAAACTATCATGGGATAGTTGTAACCTCCCTTCGTAGTAGTAAGAAGGGGAGAATTCTGTAACCCATGGACAAAAGTATCCTAACAGCTTAGCATACTGAAAACCAGTGTAGAGTTTGAAGAATAAACCTCTGCTAAGAAGAAGTTAACTGTAGATTGCAACATATAGGAATCTATGGTTGCTGTTTATGATTAGACTGGTTAGAGTCTGGAGACCTCAGACTAGGATGAGATGTCCCTTGCTTTGGTACATCTGGAGGATGGGCAGAAGAAGGTTGAAACCTTCTTTTCTTAGGGAAAGGAGGTTTGGTAGGACATTTCCTACATCCTGGGGGAAAAGAAGGCTTAGGATGGTTTCCAGAACCAGGGAAGTCAATGGAGCAATGAGCAACCTGACGTAAAGCCTCTCTATTGAAGAGATTTTCTCCAGTACAAGGAGAATTACCCAGTGTATGTTGTGCCCATCTGCTCAAGTCTGAAGCTTGTAGCCAGGCTTTACGACGTGCCCCAATGGCAATAGCAGAGGATCTGCTAACAGACTCAAAAGAGTCTAGGGAAGCACGAGAAAGAAACCAAGAGATATTCCTGCTATGATTAAGAAGTAAGGAATAGTCAGTGGCCTTAGGCTCTGACAAAAAAGGGGACAAAAGAGATAATTTCTCTGTGACCTCCTGAAGTGTCAGACTCATATAAAAAATATATGAGATAATTCTTGAAGCCAGCATAGAAGTTTGGAAGGTTTGACGTCCAAAGGTATCAAGTGCTTTAGATGCACGACCTGGCGGATAAGAAGAATGCTTCTTCTTGCTTCTTTCCTTCCTCATTGCTGATTCCACTGCAATGGAATGATGTGGAAGTTGATTTTTTTGAAACCCTGGAGAGGGGGGCACCTGATACAGAACATTCATGGCTGTAGAAGGCGAAGGAACCTTTAAGGGTGATTCCCACATCCTCAGAAGAAGATCCTGCAAAGAATGATGTAAAGGAAGCATTATATTTTCCTTATCTGCAGGATCTTGGTACAGAGTAAAGCCAGGAATAGGAATGGCAAGAAAGGTTGCCATGTCAAGGAGAAATTTCTGAAAAGAAGGATCTCCAATAGGAACTATTCCTGGGTAAGCTGAGGTTGAAGGAGCAGCTTGAGCACCAGAAGACATACTGGCCTGGTGCAGAAAATGATTCCTGCTAGATGGACAGTGATACTGACAGTTCTGATTTGAGGCAGTTAGTACTGCATTGTCAGTGCCCGGTATCGATTCCAAACTAGGCATAGAAAGGATCGATGGCACCGATGGAACTGCAGGAATCAACATCGATACCGGTACCGGTATCGGAGAGGATAATGTCATCGAAGCAGGAATCGGGGGCTGCTGAAGCGGTGCCGAGATAACCAGAGAGCCTTGGTAAATATCCTCGGTACTGTGTAGTCGGAAACGAAATGGATCGGTTCTGAAACGCGTCGGTACCAAGTCATCGAGACTGGATATCGATTCTAGACTCGGCATCGAAGGGAGCGAGTCTATCGATGCATGTCTAGAAGGTACCAACGGTCATGGTGGTATCGGCAATGCCGATACAGGAAAGTCAATCGGAGTCGTATCGATTGGTTCCGAAGGTACTGAGGACGTCCGAAGACGATGCCTGGTGAAGAGTGGAACACTCGACACCGGTGCCGATGCCGGGTTATCGGTACCGCTCGAAGCGGATACCACCCCCAAGCATGGCTCAGGTATGTTCTGTGAGGGGTGAGCCCCAGGAACAACCTGAAACCCCGTAAATGCTTTGGAGCCCGAAGACTCCCGCCGGGGTTTTATTGCCAATGAGGTCTTGAGGGCAAGGCCGGAGCCGTCATCATGCTGGGCATGAGACTTACCCTTCAAGAATTGTCTAGTCTTAACAGACTGTTTGTGGGTTACCTGATCCTGGAGAGAAGAATAAACCGGTGTCCTCACCTCAGGAGGAAAAACGCCATCGAGGGAAACTCGAAAAAGGGAAGGTCTTCTCCCAATAATATAGCCTGAGGTATCAGGGGAAAAAGGGTCAGGACCCAAACAGGTTAGACACCAAGCATTGGAGTCTAAAAAGAAAACTAAGTTTCCACAGTGAAGCCACTTCTTAGGGGAAGAAGGCTCCATGTTGGAAAAGGCCTGGTAGGCCCCAAAAGTTAACAAAAAACTGAGGAGAAAATATTTCTCTAAGTTTGAAAAAGAAAAGAATAAAGCACCGGCGGTACCGGTATCGGCGGGAAAGACAGCCGCGACCACAAGAAAACAAGAAAATAAGGATTTTAAAGAAAAAAGTTTCTGCGGTGACAGGAGGACATCCTGTTGGCTCCGCGGAAAAACGAAAACTGAGGAGAGGCAGTGGGAAAGGCGGGAAGTCAGCATGCAGGCGCGAGGGATGCTCCCAAAAGCTTTCTGATTGGATGCTGGGGAGCATTCCCGTGCAGGCTCCGTCGGTACCGACGTACCCATATGTGAAGACTCATTCCTGCTTGTTCCTGGAGATATGGGCTGATGGGGGCTTGAACTGGAAATGGGCTGATAGGGGGCTGGAATAAAACTGGAAATGGCTGTTGCAGGGGCTAGAATTTGAAATGTGCTTATGGGGGGGGCAAGGACTGGAAATGGACTGATGCGGGGGCATGGCAGAATGGGACTAGAAGGGAACGGATTGTGGGTGGGGCTGGAGCTAGAAGGGAGCTGATGTTGGGGGGAGGACTAGAAGGGGATGGGGCTGGGGAAATGAGGATGGAGAGGGGAAAAAATATTTTGTGTGGGAGGGAAGAAAATCTACGATTGGCCGGGTGCTGGGAGAGCAAGTGGGGATGGAGGATGGAAGGGTGAAATCTGAGTGGATGAAAAAGGAATAAAGAAAGAAATAGCGGAAACAGCAAAAGGGGAAAGATAAGTATGTTAAAGCAGATGTAGAGAGAGAATGGAAAAAATCTAGAAGAGAGAAGAAAGGACAAATGGACAGCAGACAATGGAGAGTTAACAGAAGACACGAAGAAACCAGAAGAAAGTGACTGGAGCAATTGCAACTGAAAAATAAAATACCAAAACAAAAGGTAGAAAAATACTTTTTTATTTTGAATTTATTAACTGGACTATGTCAGCTCTGGGAAATGCGCATCCCTAATGTCTTTGCATTTTTGTTTAGTATAGAGGAAATTAATTTATAGTTTTATTTCTCCATTGTTGTTGTACATTCCAAGTTTGGCTTTTGAGGTTCCCAGTTTAATTATTATCTTTCTACTTCTAAATTGTGATCCCTTGTTCTTTGTTTGGTGACAATCTATGTTCTGCATGTGCAACTGGAGCTGAGATATTCTGTTCATGTAGTTTCTTTTTGACAGTGCCATTTATTCTCTTTCCCCAGTAGGTCATGTATTGGTATTCTCTGAGATGTATTGGTTTAATATTTGCAGTGTTGCCTATTGATAGGTAGGATGTGGTGCTTTGTGAGTCCTGGTAGTGCTGTTATGATACGGCGAGTTTGCTATGGGTTCTAAATGGGCAGTGTTTATAGTAATTCCTAATGTGCTTTGCGGTTGGCACTGGAGTACAGTAACGTAGAAATCTGGTAGTCTTTCTTTTTCCAGACACTCATTAAGAGGCATGTTTACTAAAAGTTAGCACATATTAATAGTATGCAAATATGTATGCAAATGAGGTTGTTATGCAAATGAGGCCCCGCAATTAGTCTAGGCACCCCCCTTGGGCTGCCCCTGATGTATGCACCTTATCTCAGTCGCTGATATCCCTTACAAACCTGCTTCAAGTTATTGAAGAATTTATCGTTTATCGGGCGCCAAGATGAATCTGGCTAAAACGAAGATCTTGAAAGTTCATTTGGAAAAGGGTCTGGAAGAGAGACAGAGAGGCCTTCTCCTTTAAGTGGGTTAGAGGAGCCATTAGATACTTGGGAATTCAGGTTGTAAAAACTGGGAGTAACTATATAAATTTAACCATGAGAGGCTCTGGATGTCTATTAGAGGAGATCTAGGTCAGTGGCGTCGACTCGCCCTGTCGTGGATGGAGAGGATAGCCACTATCAAAATGAATGTTCTGCCATGACTGCTATTTTTATTCTTGGTTCTGCAGTGCATATCCCGGATGGGATACTGAGATCATTGCAGAAATGTATATTTGATTTTAGCTGGAGGAAAGACCCCCGAGGGTGGCACGCGTGGTTTTGATGCAGGATAAAAAAAAAAGGGAGAGGGTGAGCATACCGAATTAAAAAATGTATTATGTAGGCACATTGTTGAGTGGACTAATAGAATGGAAAAAGGAAAGCAGTGGGTGGGGGGGGGGGGGGGTCGAACAGGAGCTGGGAGACCACATCCCATTGGGATGAAAGAACTTAGTAAAAATCAAGGAGGAATGAGCCCATTTGTGGCTCATACTCTGTTAGCTGTTCCCTGTAGCGGAACCAATGTGGAAAAAAGTTGTTTGATTGGCACACCCCCATTAAATAAAACATGGAATTTAAACCTGGTATAATGTATGGGGCGTACCCAGAGTGGCAACAGGCAGGTTTGGAATGGATGAATGTTCCTGTTTAATGTACATTACCAAGTTTAAGTTATAATGTAAACCGCTTTGACTGAAATGATAAAGCGGTATATAAAAAACTTGCTACATAAATATTAAATAAATATTGAGCAGCAAGGGAGAATTGATGGATTATACCAAGCTACAAGGGAAATTTCAGCTAAAATTGGAGCATAAGTTCTATTACAGACAGGTGCGGCACTACTTGCAGTCCAGCCAGAACCAGTGGGGTGCCCTGGGGCATAGGTCTGATTTTGAGCTTTTAATCTCAAAGTGGAGGGGGTCAAGGGGATTGTCGTCAGGTTTGTACAAAGTTCTACAGAAAACCCAGAGCATGGAAGCCCAGAACCACACAAAGAGGGAAGCTGATCAAGGAGAGGCGCTGGGGGGAAAGATGTGGAAGCATATTTATGAGAACACCAGCCAACCGCTGGTGGAACACAGGTACAAAGTTTTATAATGAATGTGTCTGCATCCAGCTCGGTTACACCGGATGGAGATGGAAAAAGAAGGGAAATGCAGGCAGGGTTGTGGACAAGAGGACGAATTCCTCCACGTGGTCGATGTGTCCAGTGGCAGGTAGATATTGGGAGAAGACTGCCACACTGGTGGGTGAAATAGTAGGGGTGATGCTCGAGCCAGAGCCGACCTCTTTCCTACTGCACTTGCCCTTGCACGGAGTAGGAGGTGGAGGTCACGTGCTCGCACAGATGTGCATAATGGTGGTGACGATGGAACTAGCTAAAAATCGGAAAGGTAAACTTCTGCCAGATTTGTTTTTAAAGTAGATTGGAGTGGATTTATTGTATGTCAGAAGCAACTGCATGGCTGAACTCAAAGGAAACACACTTCCAGGACAGTTGGTTGGCTTATGAGAGCTGGCGGGGAATAAGATTGAATCAGACCATGTGTTGGATTGGGAGAGGGGAGGGGTGAAAGGGAGGGTGGGCGAAGGTACATGATGTGTTATGAACCTTGCTTAAGGGAAGAACTGTATCAATATGTACAATAAAAACTTTAAATAAAAAATAAATAAAACAGCTCTTAGTCTTGAGACGGGGGTGGAACTAAGTCAGGTAGAAAACCTCTTTGGAGCAGGAAAATGCCAGTGATATGACCCAAAACCTTAACTGCTGGCATGTTCCCAGTAACAGATTACGGGGTGGGGGCAGAAGTAGTAGTTCCCTGGTGCCCAAATCTGGGGGAGAGAGGGGAACTGCATACAGGAATGAATTAAGAGTAAAGGATGGAGGTTAGGTAGAACTTGTATTTATTTGTTAAAAGCAGAAACAATGTGAAGAAAACCTGGAGGAAAAGTCCATAAACCATTATTAAAGTGGACTGAGGAAATCCACTGCTTACTGCTGGGACAAGTAGGATGGAATCCGTTTACCTTTTGGGATCCTGCCGGATACCTGTGGCCTGCACTGGCCCCTGTTGGAAACAGGATATTGGGCTCGATGGATCTTTGGTCTGACCCAGTATGGCAAATCTTATGTTCTTATGAGCCATGTCAGACCAAGATCCATCGAACCCAGCATCCTGTTTCCAACAGTAGCCAGGATGGATCAGTTACCCAGCAGATCCCAAAAAATAGATCCATTTCCCATAGTCCATTTCCAAGGATGAGCAATACTTCTAGCAAGTCTACCTGCATAAGAATTTTTTTAATGGCCTCTGCCTCCAGGAACTTATTCAAACCTCTTTTGAATCCGGCTATTTTGGTCACCTTGCCACATCCTCTGTTTATGTTTATGTTTATTAGGCTTGATATACCGCAGTTCCAATTAGAGCACGGCGGTTTACAAAAAACTCAAAAAAAATATACAGAGGGGCCAATAGGCCTGAACAAGAAAAGAAATTACAAGGAAGACAGGAGAGCACTCAAGACACCAAACTAGACATGAATGAGGAGAGAGAAAGACAAGGGAAAGGAGGGGAGAGGAGTCACACAAAGGGGGAGGGGAGGTCAAAGGCGGTGGAGAAGAGATGTGTCTTCAGGTCTTTCTTGAAAGTGGGATAGTGTTGCTCAAGTCTGAGGGAAAGGGGGAGGGAGTTCCAATAGGCAGGGCCGGTAAAGAAAAAGGCAGAGGAACGTGTGGATTGTAGATGAGCACGTGATGGAGATGGAAGGTGGAGCCGGTTAATGTGAATGGAGCGAAGCGAGCGAGTGGGGGTGTGGAATTGAAATAGGTCTGCCAGATATAAAGGAGTGCAGTTACATAAGACTTGGTGGACCAGTGTGAGGATTTTATAACGGATGCGAAATTGCAAGGGGAGCCAATGTAGGCGAAGAAAAAGAGGAGTAACATGATCGCGGAGGGAGGAGTGAAAGATAAGATGTGCAGCGGTGTTCTGAACATGTTGAAGACGGTGAAGGTGTGAGAGAGGAAGCCCGGCTAGAACTGAGTTGCAGAAATCGATATGTGACATTACTAGAGACAGGAGAAGGGTGGTGAGGGCTTCAGGGGTGAGAAAGGGGTGAATGGACCGTATCTGTCGAAGAAAGAAGGAGGTCTTTGTAATGTGAGAAATGTGATCATGGAAGGAAAGGTCGGAATCAAAAATTACACCCAGATAACGAAAGCTTGTAACGAGTGGGATTGGTGAGCCTGAGAAAGAGGGAGTGACCGAAGAAGGGCCGCCATGAGTGAACCAGATAGCTACTGTTTTTGCAAGATTGAGGTGCAAGCAGTTTAGAGTGAGCCAGTTAGCGACAGTTCAGTGGGCTGAGATCCGGGTGAAGGGGAGAGGTGTGATATAGGAAGAGCAGATCATCAGCTCTCTGCTCTGAGCCTGTTGCTCACTGGCAGCAGATTCCACAGCTTAATTATGCACTGCCTATAAAAACTCTCCCGTTTGTTTTCAGTCTGCGGGTCACTAGTCTCATGGGGTATCCTCTTGTTTGTGAGTTGTTTAACAGGTTAAACTGTTCCCTCTTTACTCAGCACTATACATTTCTATCATATTCCTTCTCAGTCGTCTTTTCTCCAAGCTGACGAGCCCTAACCTGTTTAGCCTTTCATCATAAGGGAGGTGCTTCATCCCCTCTGTCATTTTTGCCACACTTCACCGAACCTGTTCCGGTTCTTCTACTGCCTGAGTTAGTTGCGCGCGCTGTCCATTTACAATGCGGCGCAGTTTTCCCAGTGCCTCTAGTGCTGGCAAATGGCTTTACAGTAACTTCTGAAAAGTTTCTTCCAGTACCCTGTTAGGCACTAAGGGGGTCATTTTATAAGGAGCCGAGTAAAGATATGTGCCCTCAGTATTCATAAATCATCTATTTTCAGTGACTTACAGGCATACTTCAGCCGGTCACTATTCCGTGTGTTTGCATATGTGTGTGTTTGCATATGCAGAGAGCAAAGTTACATATATAAATTATAAAAAAATATAATTTATGTGCATTCCTGAAAAATCTAGGTGCAGGCATTTACACCAGCCATAGAGATGGTGTAAGGGCTCGCACCTAGATTTAATGTGCAATTTCCACCACTTATGCCCATTTTCTTTATAAAGTAAAGTACGCATGTACTCGACTTCATAAAATCACCCTCTAAAAGCCTTCAACCAGTGTTAGTGGACTGGATTCCTTTTACTTTTAGAGACCAGGAGACTCTATAAGACAGTGAGGAGGTGGGAAAAGACCCTTTAAGGGCTGCTGAAGGAACTATGTCCACCTACCCCGCCTCTCCTCTGGCAAAGTCAACTGAAAGGCAGTAATGTCACAGGGATAAGTCCAACTGCCTTTAAGGAAGATTTTAAGCAACTCTGTCTTGGACACACAGCCACTGCACCAGAAGAGAGAAGAGCATGTGTCCTTTAGGCAGGTGTCCTTGGCACATAGCTGGTCATACCATCCAGAGTGAGCAACAGGCTCAGAGCAGAGAGCTGATGTCTGTGCAAAACCTGCCAGCACCCCTCCATCTCAGACAGAAGCAGAGTAGCTCCACCTGTGTTAAAAGGAGGAAAGTCATAGCCTACCGTGGTAAAGAACCGGACCAACAACTCTGCCTTATAGTCCACAAGAGCCGAGAGCACTGCAGAGCAGTTTCAGGAACCTGCATCAACAGAAACCATCAGCTCTCAGGAAAAGAGGAATCCAAGCACTTATCCTTCACCAGTTACAGCAAATCCAGGAGCGAGTCCAGCATAGTATTGCTAAGCATTGCTAAATAAATAATAGTATCGGGGGCCGGTGTCTGCATTACCACCAGCTTCAGGTACACTGGGAAAGAGTACTAGAAACAGGAGAGAGGCGTTCCCACTCACGGAAACCAGACTAAGTAATAAAGGTGCAAAGATGGCGATGAGTGGAATAACTGATAGATAAAGAGTAACTGAAGGGAATGCGGTAACATACCAAAATGAGAGGAGAAAGGAGTAATCTACATGTAACCAACTTTGACTAAGGAGAAGGAATGAACTGCTTGTAACAGAGTTCTTATTTGTTGTTTCTGCCAATTGTTATTGTTCAGTGACCCTAAAGTTAAGTAAACCCTTGGCTCCAAACACAAATTTCTGGCCTGGGCTCTTATTTGAGAAGGGAGACGGTGCAAGTGCTCCATTGCCAAGGATTTTCCAGCGATTGCTGGTCCCTATCAAAGAAACCTGCTATATTAACTCCAAGAGCCAAAGACTGCATAAAAGCTCTTGGATTGGTGCTTCCCAGATCTGCCAAGCAGCTAGTAGGGCAGCTGCAAGGACCACACATAAAAGGGGGCTACATCAGTTAGGGCAGGATTTCTGTGACAGTGTGACATTGTTCACATGGCCAGCATGAAGATGGGGAACTAAGGCTGACCGACAGCCGAGTGTTAAAGTATCTGCATTTATTCTAGAATATTGCAAATACAGTTCTGTTAAGTTGTTTTATTTAGGGCGTTATTTTGATTTCTTAATTTGCTGTGCTCTGCCGTATCCCACCTTGCCTAACCCCACCTTACTTTAGCCTTTCCACACAGCTGAGTCACCGAGTGCCTATGGAAGTGCACGCCTTGTTTACGCGGCATGCGCTTTTACTGTGGGCAGAGTTTAAGCAGAGCGCGGGCAGCGCGAGAACGTACAAATACTATAATTGACGCATGTACTTGCAGAATGGAGATGTGATTGTTTACATCAGCTTAAGTTAAGATGTGTTCTGTGCCACTTACGCATGCGCTTGATTTAATAAAATAGGTGCTACAGGTGCTCTTTATAAAATCACCCTCTGAGAGACAGTCACCTTGTGCAGCCTCTTAACAATTGGCAAAGCACTAGGGGAGGAAGTGGATCAGGAAAATCCAAGGCAGTTTTCAAAGTGCTGGGGGGGGGGGAGGAGTCCATTGTTATTCCAGACTAGAGGACAAGGAGCCCAGCCCTCTGCACATTAGTGTGATGGCAGAAAGGGAACAGCAAGGACTTAACCCCGCCATTCAGCAGACACTAGTGAGTTATGACCGCATTATCCAGTGCTTTTTTGGGGGGGGGAGGGGGGGAGGGAGCAAAGAACTGAAGCCTCCAGGCTTTATGTATTAGCGTTAAAATGCTAGCAGGTGTTTACTTTTGAATGTAAATTTCTGTATGCCCTCCAATCAAACAACAATAATAAATTCTCTCTCCTCCCCCCCCCCCCTGAAAAAAAATATGGCTTTTCATATCAGCTTCCCATAGCCTGACATTAACTCACAGACTGAGCCGGACTGTAAATGTACTTTCACTGGATCCCTGTCAAATTAGGTCCTGCTAAAGAAAACCAGCAAAATAAACAGAGTTTACTTCCTGTCCTCTTGTAAACAGTGTTATAAGGGACTCGAGATATGTACACTGCACTGTCTGGTTTCATTTATCTCCTCCCAAAGCGAAAACGTCTGAGTAAGGTTGTTACCAATGCTTCTTCCAAACTGCATGAGAGTCCTCTGCCCAGGTTGCTGCGGGTAGGGGGAGGTGCTGAGATATTGTAGTATGTGTGTTGGGGGGGGGGGGAGCCTTGCAGTTTCGCAGGAATATTAGTTGTCATCAGGTCAAACAAACAAGCTGATCCAGTCCTGCTTTTGCTCTGTTGCATGCATAGGAGTTGTGATTCCGATTTTTTAAAGGAAAATCAATGGGAAAAGCAGAACTTTATGCATGCAATGAAGTAACACCAGATGTGGATCAACCTGTATCAACCTGTTCAGATGAATAGGGATAAGCTGGCAGCTCTATTTCTGAGCAGCGTGGAGCTGATCTGATCAGAATTGGTGAAGAAATTAAAATGTAAAAATCCAGCAAGAATATAGATTTCCAAGAGAAAGCATAGTTACTCACCTGTAACAGGTGATCTCCGGGAACAGCAGGAATTTAGTCTTCACATATAGGTATCGTCGGTACCGACAGAGTCTGCGTGGGAACGCTCCCCAGCGTCCAATCGGAAAGCTTTTGGGAGCATCCCACAGCACCTGCATGCTGCCTTCCCGCCTTTCCCAACTGTCCCTCTCCAGCTGAGTTTAAAGCTGAGACAAAGAGAGAGGGAAAGAGAGAGATAGAGAGATACAACTCCTAGGGGAGGTGGGTGAGTTGTGAAGACTAAATTTCTGCTGTTCCTGGAGATCACCTGTTACAGGTGAGTAACTATGCTATCTCCAGGAACAAGCAGGAATGTAGTCTTCACATATGGGGACTCCCTAGCTGCAGATGCCAGGGAGAAACCCCAGAAGTTGTGTGCCCTTGTGAAAGGGCTCCACTTCCCCCCATGGATCTCTGGCATCCTACCAGGGATGGTGAGTAGAAGTTGATTAAGTATGGAACAGGTGTTGAAGAACAGCTTGACCAAACAAGGCATCCCGGCGGGAGTCCTTGTCTAAGCAGTAATGGGCTGTGAATGTATGAACCGAGGCCCAAGTAGCTGCACGACAGATGTTTTCAATAGACACAGAGTGAAGATGAGCCATAGAGGTTGCCATGGCTCTCACATTGTGAGCTGTGACACGGCCTTCAAGAGGAAGGTTCATACTCTCATAGGCAAAAGAAATACACTGTGCAATCCAGCTGGACAGTGTTCTTTTGGAGACTGGAAGTCCCAAATGACCAGGATCAAAAGCAACAAAGAGTTGAGAGGACTTTCTATGTTGCTGTGTCCTTTGCAAGTAAAAGGCCAAAGCCCTTTTACAGTCCAAAGTATGAAGATTCCTTTCTGCATTTGAGGCTTGAGGCCTTGGAAAAAATACAGGAAGGTAAACCACCTGGTTTAAATGAAAAGGTGATACCACCTTTGGCATAAAGTGTGGATGAGTTCTAAGGACTACCTAATCATGATGGAATCTTGTATAAGGAGGATCAGCCACCAACGCTTGCAATTCACTGATGCGACGTGCCGATGTGATTGCAATAAGAAAGATGACCTTCCAGGAAAGGAATTTCAAAGAGGTAGTAGCTAATGGTTCAAAAGGCGGCTTCATGAGCTGCCCAAGAACCAGATTTAAGTCCCATGCCACCGGTGGTGGCTTAATGGGAGGCTTAGTTAAAAGAAGGTCTCTCATAAATCTCACTATGAGAGGAAATAGGTTGTCCATTTAGATGCTTGAAAGAAGCTGCAATAGCACTCAATTGAACTCTCACTGAATTGGTTTTAAGCCCTGTATTAGACAAATGAAGGAGATACTCCAGTAATGATTCCAGAGGTATCACAAGAGGGTCAAGACCCTTCTGCAAGCACCATAGGGTAAACCTTTTCCATTCGAAAGCATAAGAGTGTCTTGTGGATAGTTTTCTGGAAGCATAAAGGATATCCTTTACCTGCTGAGAAAGGTTAAGACCATGAAGTTCTAGGCTTTCAGCAACCAGGCCCTGAGATGCAGAGACTGGGGATTGGGATGCCACAGCATCCCGTCCTCCTGAGAAAGGATATCTGGAGCAGATCCTAACTCCAGAGGCGGAGCTTGAGAGAGATGTAGGGGCAGAGGGTACCACATTTGCCGTGGCCAATGTGGAGCTATGAGAATCATATGACCTCTGTCTCTCTGAATCTTGAACAGGGTTTTGGGAATTAGGGGAATGGGTGGAAAGGCATACAGGAAGTCCTGGCCCCAATGGAGGAGGAAAGCATCCCTGGCCTGACAACCCTGAGCTGGAATTCTGGAACAGAACCGGGGAAGTTTGGCATTCAGCGGACTTGCAAAGAGGTCTATGTCTGGGGTTCCCCAAATTTGAAAAATTTTGGCCACTTGGTCTGTATGGAGAGACCATTCGTGTGGAAGCAGAACTCGACTGAGTCTGTCTGCCCAAGAGTTTTGAATGCCTGGAAGATACACCGCAAGGAGATGAATCTGATGTTCTCTGGCGAGGGCCGATAGTCGCAAAGCTTCGTTGCAGAGCGACAGAGAGCCTGTTCCGCCCTGCTTGTTCACATAGAACATGGCTACCTGATTGTCTGTTTGAACTAGGACTGTCTTGTAGCTGAGCTGGGTGTGGAATACTCACAGAGCAAGGAAGATTGCTCTGAGTTCCAGGAGACTGATGTGTAGATAGGTCTCCTGTGGAGTCCAGGTACCCTGGGTAGAGAGGCTTTGCAGGTGGGCTCCCCAACCCACCTGTGAGGCATCTGTTCTCAGAGTGGCTTGGGGTGGGGGTTGCTGAAAAGGAGACCCCACCAAAAGGTTTTGAGGTGACTGCCACCATTGGAGGGACAAAATAAAACAATCTGAGTTTGTTATTTTGTCTGACAGGCAACCTGATGCCTGAGTCCATTGAGTGGATAAAGTCCACTGGGCTGCCCTCATATGGAGGCGAGCATAGGGAACCACATGCATGGTGGATGCCATGTGGCCTAGCAATTGTAACATTTCCCGAGCAGTGAGGTGAGGCTTTAGCACTGCTTGGGAACTAACTGCACAATGTGAAGGCAGCGCGGCTGTGGAAGGTAGGCCCTTGTCTGTCTGGTATCCAGCAGAGCTCCTATAAACTCTATGGACTGAGTGGGAGCAAGATGGGATTTTGGGAAGTTTATGACAAGTCCCAAATACTGAAGGATGTGCACTGTGTGACAGAGAGAAATCCTGGCCTCTGGCTCTGAAGGGGCTCAAATGAGCCAGTCGTCTAAGGGAAGATGAATATTCCCAGGGTGCGAAGAAATGCTGCCACCACATCCATGCATTTTGTAAACACCCTTGGTGCCGAGGCCAGGCCAAAAGGAAGAACTCTGTATTGGTAGTGCTTCCCTTGAAATAGAAAGCGAAGGAACTTTCGATGAGTTGGATGGATGAGAACATGAGTTTACGCATCCTTCAGATCTAGAGAACAGAGCCAATCCTGACTCTGAAGGTATGGCAGCAGAGTTCCTAGAGAAATCATTTTGAACTTCTCTTGAACAGGAATTTGTTCAATTCTATGAGGTTCAAAATGGGTCTGTGTCCTGTTTTCTTTGTAAGGAAATAGGGGGAGTAGAACCCTGTACCCTGTACCTCTTCTGCATCTGAAGGATGCTTGCATCAACGACCTATACAGGAATATCCCCTTCTTAACGGTCTTTAGTGTTAGTATAACATTCTCAATAGTTTAATATAACAATTGTGCTTATCTGATCAAAGTTAAACACCCCACTGAGGCTTAGGACACAGTCTGTTATAGCCAGTGCTGTGAGAAGTCTGAGACCTATATATCCCTTATAATTAGTAATATCAGTTTCTGAGATAAGTAATAAATAAGAAAGTTTCTCTATAGTGTTGAAGATAAAAGACAACAGCAGAGATACACAGACTTGAAAACGGTAGAGGGAAATATACAATGATTTATCAGTCCCTTTTGGGCAGACTGACCTAAACGATGCCCCTGTTGGGTATAGGAGGGGTAAAACTTCTTCTTACTGAAGAATGGTTTCTTGTAAGATTTTTTCCTTGCAGGATCAGCTGTAGATTTAGACAATCTATCCAAGGTGATATTGTCAGCATCTATCTCATTAGCTTTTTCCTGCCAATTCTTGCCAAAGAGATTCTCTCCTGTGCAAGGAATATTCCCCAGTTTATCCTGTACCCAAAGTTCCAAGTCAGATGCCTCGAGCCAGGCAATCCTACATGCACCTATGGCAATAGCAGAGGTTCTGCTTATGCACTCAAAACAGTCAAAGGCTGCATGATTTACAAACTTGGAAACATCCTGAGCATGTTTGACAAGGGCAAGGTAATCCTGCCTCTTATCAGGAACGAGAGGGCTCATAAGCTCTAAATCTCCCGTGACCTCCTTAAGGAACATTCCCATATATAATATATAGGAACTGATCCTAGCAGAAAGCATGGAAGCTTGGAAGGTTCGACGTCCAAAGGCGTCAAGAGTCCTACACTCACGTCCTGGAGGATTAGATGCATGTCTTTTTGCACTCTTGATCCTTCTCATGGCTGATTCCACCACCATGGAATGGTGTGGTAGCTGAGTTTTCTGAAAACCAGGACAAGGAGGAACTCAATACATGGTGTCGAGCCTTTGAGAGTGAGGAGACGTGGTTAGAGGTGTTTCCCATATCCTTAACATGAGATCATGCAAGATCTCATGAATAGGTAAGGTAGTTGCCTCCTTAGGAGCTTTAGGGTATTGCAGGATTTCCAATTCCTTTGCCCTAGGCTCTTTTTCAGGAGGCACTGTGATGGAAAGACCTCGAGCCACATCTTGGATAAAATCCTGAAAGGACATATCCTCTGGAGGAGACATCCTACGCTGAGGAGAAGAAGAATCCTCAGGAAGAAGTACTCTGGTATCGGCAGAGCTTTCAGAGTCTTCAGACTCATCCGAGGATTCAAAGTATCTCCGATCCGGGTGATCGTGCAAGGCACGGTACTGGTGCAAGTCGGCATCGGAGGGGTCTGGTACCGACTTGTTGATACCGGATGGATAAGCATGACTCGGTCCTGGTAGAATACCTGCCGATGTCGATGCAGTTGGTACCGGTACCGAAGTCGGTGCCGGTAACTGTTGAATTGTCTGAAGCGGTTTCGGCGGCATCGAGGCCGTGAGAAGAGCCGCCAGACTGCGTTCAATGGCCAAGAATCTCTGGTCTATTGATGCTGCTGATGCTTGGGTATCAGTACCAGATGAAGCAGCTGGTACCCCAGAGCATGGCACCAGTAGTTCTGCTGAGGTCGAGGCCTCGAGAACATCCTGGAGCCCTGTTAGTGCTTTGGAAGCCGAAGCCTCCCGCCGGGGTAATTTTGCCAGTACAAGTCCCTCAAGGGCAATACCAGAGGCATCTCGATGCTTAGAAGGACATCTACCCTTTGAGGACCGGCCAGATTTATGTTTAGTTACCTGGGATCCATGGGAGTAAGACGAAGCCCTGGAAGACGTCGATGCCACAGATCCTGCATCGGAGGGAAAAAGGGGCTAAATTTAGCAGCTCGGTTTTGCCGGCCCCTCTTCGACATCATCCCACAGGCAACACACTCCGAAACAGAGTGGTCAGGACCTAAACATTTGAGGCACCACTCATGGGTGTCGGTGACGGAGATGGTACTGCCACACTTGGAACAATTTTTAAAAACCGAAGCAGGTTTTTCCATTTTAAAGGAAAAATTGGGCCTAGTGCCCAAAATAGCGCGTGGCACCTGAAGGAGAAAATAGCTGGAAAAGACTCCAGAAGAAAGGTTTTTGTTTTTTTTTTTTTTTTAGAAAAAGGAAAGAACCACCGGTGGTACCGGTGTAGCATCGAGGGAAGGCAGACGCGACCACAAAAAAGAAGAATAAAAGGGAATATTTTCTGCGGTGACAGGATGTGCGACCTGTCGGCTCCGCGGAAAACGAAGAACTGGAGAGGGACAGTTGGGAGTGCTCCCGCACAGGCTCCGTCGGTAACGACGATACCCATATTTGATGACTACATTCCTGCTTGTTCCTGGAGATATTGAAATTACTAGTCCACTGGTTCCCAAACACGTCCTGGAGGACCCTCAGCCAGTCAGGCTTTCTAAATATCCACAATGAATATTCATGAAACAGATTTGCATACCCTGTTTCCACTGCATGCAAATCCATTGTGAATATCCTGAAAACCGACTACCTGGAGATCCCCCATGACAGGTTTGGGAACCAGAGTTAATCTGAATTATTTTGGTTAATCAAAAACACAAAACCAGGATCATGTCTGCAGAACCTGCTCTAAAAAGTGTTACTGATCTGTTGGACAGGGGAGATAGAGGAACCAATATGTTATTTAGAATTTAAAAGCAAGTTCCAGCCTCCATGTACAGAGTCAGCAATATGTACAGGAGGACTAAGGTCCAGCTGTTCCATCATTTGCAGGTTCTGATACTTTTATCAGACCAAGCATAAGGATTATCCAGAGAGGTTGCTGAGGTACATTTCTGAGGTTCCATCAGGAGAAACCGGTACTAAGCACCATCCCTAGGCCAAGGTGCTGAGAAGTTTTAAATCCTCACTTCCAGCATATCCAGAAGTGCTAAGCCTGGCCCCAAGGAGTACTAAACCCTGGGCCACTAAGTCTTCTCACAGGCAATTGAGTTCTGAAATCTGTTTGGCACTATGTTTTTCTATCGCTGGCCATGAGGCTGAGTTTTATCTCTCTCAGCTCACTGCCGTTCTGGCAGTGGGTTACTGTTACGAGTCTGTGGGGAAAGATAGAATTTAATGGCAGCAGTTGAAAGCAGAAGCCGTATGTTTTTAGTGGCAATAAAGATCGCTGTATCTTCTCTCATCTGTTTGCTCCGTACAGCTAGTTTATGGCAGTACAATGAGCATTCTAGGACAGACAGACAAAGAAGCCGACCATGCTGCATGGTTACGCACTAGATAATGCCAGAAAAAGCCCAATTGATCCATACAGTCTGCACAATCACTCAAGTCGATACGGTTAAAGCCATATGTCGGCTGGCAGCCTTAGATGCCCGACTACTTGTAGAATATCACTCCTTATCCTTTACCATCCTGGGTAGATTTGCATACAACGCCTTATATGTAATCACCCAGACCCTCACCCGACTCTCCATGTCATACAACTAAGCCCTGCACAATCCAAATAGCGACCAAAACTAGTGAGGCTCTTCTCTGAACATCTGCATAGCTGCCTTGTTTGCCCAAAACTACCTACTGGCCCTGACCCAATTGGTTTCTGGGGAATTAAAGTCTGCTTGTAACAACCTGGCCACCCAATGGCTACAATCTCTCTAGAGCAGGGGTTCTCAACCTGTTCCTCGGGACACACCTAGCCTGTCAGGTTTTCAGGATAACCACAAGAAAATGCATGAGAGAGATTTGCATGCACTGCCTCCATTGTATGCAAATATCTCATGCATATTCATTGTGGTTATCCTTAAATCCTGACTGGCTAGGTGTGTTCTGGGTTGAGAACCCTCTAAATTGTGCTTCCTTTCTCTGCCCCACAACTTACCACACTACTGTCTGCCAGCATAGCACAGTTACTTACCTGTAACAGGTGATCTCTGGGAACAGCAGGAATTAGTCTTCACATATGGGTACGTCGGTACCGACGGAGCCTGCACGGGAACGCTGCCCAGCTTCCAATCAGAAAGCTTTTGGCAGCATCCCTCGCGCCTGCGCGCTGACTTCCCGCCTTCTCCAGCGCCTCTCTTCAGTTGAGTTTCAAAGCTGAGACAAAGGCGAGGAGAGGAAAGGAAGAAGAAGATAAGAGATGCAACTCCTAGGGGAGGTGGGAGGGTTGTGAAGACTAATTCCTGCTGTTCCCAGAGATCACCTGTTACAGGTAAGTAACTGTGCTATCTCCAGGAACAAGCAGGAATGAGTCTTCACATATGGGGACTCCCAAGCTGGAGATGCCAGGGGGAGATCCCATAAAAATGCAGTAGCCTGGACCAGGGGTGCATTTTGTCTCCAGGAATCCCCGGCATCCAAAGTGGGATGGAGGGTAGGAGTTGACAATAAAGGAGCTGTGAGGAAAGAAACAGCTTAGCCAAGGACTACAGGGCCCTTCAGACTACAGGAGTCCTTGGTATATATGATGAGTAGCATTAAAAAACCTTTAATGTACACTTAAAATATGCAGCTTACCTACTGTATTGTAGGAAGTAGAGAGCATGATGGAGTCTACGGGATAAGCAGTGGCGGAATCTTCAAGGTGACCTCCCAGCAGTGAGGATGAAGGTCCAGACCTGGAGGTAGCAGACGATCCAGGTGTCAACTGGGTAGGATTAGACGTCAGGTCTTCAATGGAAGCTTTATGGGAAAAAGCTGAAAACTCCTTTAGGCATAAAGTCATTAACATTGAGGACTAAAGGAAGAAGACTGACGGAGTTGGAGAACTAGCCCAGTCCTGGCGGGAAGAGGGGGACTGGAAAAACCCCTATTCCCAAGGAGAACAGCTGTGTACTCAAGATAAAGATGTACACTGTTTTTCCTAGCTGGCGAGAGGTAGGAAAAATATTGAAGCTTGATGCTTCAAGGACTTAAAGAAAAAATGGAAGATGTTAGCACCACAGTAGTTATAGGTGCATGACAGTTTCTGCGTCGTAACATGATATGCGAAGTAGGGCGATAGACTGTCTAAAACCTCTAGAAGGTAAAACATTTAGTATAGACAGTAAGGGTGATAGTGTGTAAGACATATCAACCCTTAAGAAGCCCCCCAACAGACACATATATAGACAGATATATATATGTGGATGGAATATATATATATGTGTATATTAGGATATGGGTGGAGAAATGTATCAAAATATATATAGATATAGATATGATATACCGAAATATATATACATTTGTGGGGCATGGTTTTGCACCACCAGGGTAATGATATAGGTATGTAGACATATATGGAGATGCTACATACAAGAAAACAAGTTGAAGATACATGTCTACCACCCAGCCCCATAATTGTACATGGGGAATGTAAAAGAAAAAGATTCTTCGCCCTACAAGAGGGTGAACCCACTTGGGATATGTATAGAGAATCTATTTCCGTGGATTGAGGGATGCAAGAAGGCAATCCAACGAGATAACCGTGATGTTTGCGTGGGAACAGATGATCATATGAATCTGTAAGGAACAAGGCGGGAGTTCCACAGAACACTGACATGGCAGATGTGCAGAAACGCAGAAGAAGATACCAGAGGGACCTACTGGAGGGACCCAGAGGTAGCATGCGTAAACATCAGCGTTGGATTTTCACGCAGAAGAACTTATATTTCATGTTAACACCCCAGGCCTGAGGGTGTGGAGAACCCTCACAGGCATGGGAAGGGATTATAAGCTTTTCCCTACTAATAGAGAAGCTTTAGAGACAAGGTCAATGCTCTATAGCAAGGCCCTCATAGTAGAAAGCTTCTCTGAAGACTGCAGAGAGCATTGTGCAGGAGAGATATGAGATAAACTGACTGAAGTCAGGTGTATTGCCATATCCTAGGAGAGGAGATGGATAGAATAATGTGAGAAAGCCTAAAAGAGTAGGAGGATCCAAGATAGCTGACGAGTAGCTTGGAATCACTACTGAGGCTAGACAAAATTTTGAACAAGGTACTGGAACATGTAAAAAGTACCAGTAATACAAGCACTGTAACTCCTGCAGGCACAGCTGCTGACGGAAACAGCAGAGAGATTGTCCTGTGCCCAAGAAAGAAAAACAGACAAGAAAGGAGAGGAGATATTCCTTCTCCTTGTCTGAGGAACTAGCTTGCTAGAGAAGCCTTTCAGTGTGGTATCCCTCAGTTAGGGAAAAAGCCTGGTTGAGAGGGTAGAGGAGCAAGTAATTGGAGGGCGACGTACCCATAGGGTAAGTCAACTGAAGGAAAAAATGTTCAGTTGGGACAGAACTATCAAGGGATAGTTGCAACTGCTCTTCTAGAGAGTAAGAAGAGGAGAAGTCTGTAGTCCCTGAACAAAAATTTACCGACAGCTTAGTACACTGAAAAAGAAAAGCACAGTGAATAAACTTCTAATGGATAGAAGTGAACTGTAGAGTATAATTCCCAGCCCCTATGGTTGCTGGGAATGCTGAGACTGGCCAGAGCTGGAGGACTTCAGACTAGGCTGAGGTTCCCTTGTTTAGGTACAGCCGAATGATGGGCAGGAGATGAATGAAACTTTCTTTTCTTAGGGAAAGAAGGTTTGGTAGGACATTTCCTACCTTTTGAAGAAGGAGGTGGCTTAGAATGGTCCTTAGTGGAAGGAGAGTCAGCGGAGCATTGAGCAACCTGACGTAAAGCCTCCTTATTGAAGAGACCCTCTCCAGTACAAGGAGAATGAGCCAATATAGTTTATGCCCATCTGCTCAAGTCTGAAGCTTCGAGCCAGGTTCTGCGACGTGCTGCAATGGCAATAGCAGAAGATCTGCTAAGAGACTCAAAAGAGTCTATAGAAGCACGAGAAAGGAACCAAGATATATTCCGGCTATGATTGAGTAGCAAGGAATAATTAGTAGCCTTGGGCTCTGGCATAAAAGGGGTCAAAAGAGACAATCTCTCCGTGACCTCCTGGAGTGTGAGACTCATGTGGAAAATATATGAAAGAATTCTGGAGGCCAGCATAGATGTTTGGAAGGCTTGACGACCAAACGCATCGAGTGTTCTTGAAGAACGACCTGGCGGATAAGAAGAATGCTTCTTCTTGCTCTTAACCTTCCTCAGTGCTGATTCCACTACAAGGGAACGATGAGGAAGTTGAGGCTTCTGAAATCCTGGGGAGGGAGGCACCCGGTACCGAACCTCAGTGGCTGTAGAAGGTAGAGGAAGCTGTAAGGGTGATTTCCAGACCCTCAGAAGGAGATCCTGCAGAGCAGGATGTAAAGGAAGCATCATATTTTCCATTTGTGCCGGTGAGCCAGGAATAGCATCACAACCAGGGATAGAGATATTAAGAAAGGTTGCCATATCCAGGAGAAAATCCTGAAAAGACTGATCTCCTATGGGAACCTTCCCTGGTAAGGCTAAAGAAAGAGGCTGAGCACCAGAGGACGTACCGTGGTGTGAGGAGAGAAACCTAGTAGATGGACAAGGATACTGGTATGGTAACTTAGAGGCACTGAGTACTGCATTAGCAACCCCAGGTATCGGTTCTAAACTAGGCATCGGTGCAAGAACAGGCATGGACATCGATACTGACACAGGGCCAGCAGTTGAAGTTGTCATCGGGAACTGCTGCAATGGTACCGAGATCATGCGAGAGTTATGGCTAGGATCCTCGGAACTGCTTATCTGGAAACGACGGGAGTCGGTTCCGGGACGCGTCGGTACCCAGTCCTCGAGACTAGATATCGATTCAAGACTCGGCATCGAAGGAAGCGAGTCTATCGATGCATGTCTCGAGAGTACCGACGTCGGTTGTAGTATCGGCGATGCCGATACCGGTAAAGCAGCCTGGGTTACATCGATCGGTCCCGAAGGTACCGGGGATGCCCGATGACAACCTCTCGCCGGGAGAACGTTATTCCACACCGGTGCCGATGCCGGGGTATCGGAACCGATCGAAGCCAGTACCGTCCCGGAGCATGGCTGAGATATGGAAATGTCCATCGGTATCGTATCGCCCGGCCCCAAAAGTGCCGAGGATGCTAGAGGACGATTCCTGGTGAAGAGTGAAACACTCGACACCGAAGCCGATGCCGGGGAATCGGTACCACTGGAAGCGGATACCCGCACTGTGCACGGCTGGGATCGAGGGAAGTCAATTCGGAGCGTATCAATCGGTCCCGAAGGTACCGAGGATGCCCGATGGCAATCCCTGGTGAAGAGTGGAACACTCGACACCGGTGCCGATGCTGGGGGATCGGTACCGCTCGAAGCGGATACCACCCCCGGACATGGCTCAGGTATGTTCTGTGAGGGGTGAGCCCCAGGAACAACCTGAAACCCTTTTAATGCTTTGGAGCCCGCAGACTCCCGCAGGGGTAATGCCAATGGATTCTTGAGGGTAAGGCCGGAGCCGTCACCATGCTGGGCATGGGACATACCACTCAAGCATTGACTAGTCTTAACAGACTGTTTGTGGGTTACCTGATCCTGTGAAGAGGAGAAACTGGGTTCCCTCACTGCCGAATAAAAAACGGTATCGAGGGAAACTCTAAAAACTGAAGGTTTCCTCACAAAAGTATCCCCTGACAAGTCAGGGGAAAAAGGGTCAGGACCCGCACAATTGAGACACCAACTATTGGAGTCTAAAAGGAAACAGGTGTTTCCACATCGAATGCACTTCTTAGGAAAAGAAGGCTCCATGAGGAAGAGGCCTGGTAGGCCCAACAAGTTAAGGCAAAAAAATGAAGAAAAAGTTTCTCAGAATTTAGTCAAAAATCCACCGGTGGTACCGGTGGCGGCGGGAAATACAGCTGCGACCACAAGAAAACAAAAACTAAAGTAAAGTAAAAAGAAAAGTTTCTGCGGTGACAGGAGGACGTCCTGCCGGCTCCACGGAAAAACGAAAACTGAAGAGAGGCTCTGGAGAAGGCGGGAAGTCAGCGCGCAGGCGCGAGGGATGCTGCCAAAAGCTTTCTGATTGGAAGCTGGGCAGCGTTCCCGTGCAGGCTCCGTCGGTACCGACGTACCCATATGTGAAGACTCATTCCTGCTTGTTCCTGGAGATCACCGCTATATCACTAGCCACAAAATACCACTGAGCACAACTTACCACACCAGTAACCACTATCTGCCATACCAACCACCGCTTACAATATCTCTACCATATCAATGACCACAAACTAACACCATCATCAACACCACTGACCACAACTTACCGCACCAGTGACCCTTGTCTGGCATACCAGCCACTGCTTACAGTATCTCCACCATATCACTGACCGCAAGTCTCTGCAGGTTTGGTTCTGACGGTCTTATCAAAGTAGAGCTAGTGGCCAGGGCAGGTTTAACCAGCAGGCAGACCAGGCATTTGTATAGGGTGGTAGCTTTTGGAGTGGGGAGGAAGCAGAAAACAGCTAAAATCAAAGCCAAACCATAGGTCCTGACAGTCATCAGTGGCTACCTTTACCTACAGGAAGGGTGGGCAGTTTTTGAATAGCCCATTTAACCTGGTAAATTGTTTAATACATATACACGTAATGAGGGTGAAGCTTAATAATTAAAAGTATAACAGCATGCATGTTTATTGGATTGTTCTGGAAAGGGTGGTTTTGTGGTAATCATGACCATTGAGTTTAATAATGTGGGGGTCTTAGGGACCTGAAAGACAACTGAGGAGGGGCAAAAGGCTGAAGGTTTGCTTAAGGTGCCTAAAGTCCTTGCAGTTCGCTCTTACAGAGCCCTGGTAGCTGCATGAAAACACTTTGCCCTCTGCACATATCTCTCCTTAACATTCGTTATGGCCATCCCAGCTCCAGGACAGTGCCTTTGCGTTGGCCCAGGGGTGACTAACATCAGTCCTTGAAGGCCACAAACTGATGTGTTATTCACAGTGAGAATTCATATGATAGCTGGAAACAAGAGGGGTAATTCTACATCCATGAGTTAGTTGTCCTGAAAAAAGGTAAACCAGTTTGTGTTTCCCAAAGACTAGAATTGGCCAGCTTTGGTGCAACCGTAGCCTTCTCTCCTCTGCTCCTTTCCCAATAGCATATTCAAGACCTTGCTTGGTTTTCCCTCCAGCTACCCCCTCTCTCTGAGAACATTTCATGTGTTAAACTATTATGAGTAATGGGAAGGAGCCTGCAGCTTATGTGACACTCCCTGGAAGGGAGAACTGCAAAGATATTGGATTTTTCAGGATACCCCTAATGAATATGTATAAGACTGATTTGCATGCATACTACCTTCATTGTATGGAAATCTCTCTCATACATATTTATTAGGGATGGCCTGATAATCCAAGCCCTTGAGGACTGGAAATTAATACCACTGTCCTATGCAATTTTCTTCAAACAGATATTCAGTGGGAAAAAATGTCCATATTTCCAATTTACCTTTTAAAGTTAAACCAAATACAAAATACAAATAAATTCCTGAATCACAAGGAACTTTATGTTGGCTCTTATCTGGTTAGTGGACCAAAAATTGTTGCTAACTGGATAAGAAGTGGGACTGCACTTGCCCAGAGATGTCAAGTCTCACTCATCACGGGTGAGTTGCACTCATTTTAAGGAGCTCCCGCTCTTTGGGGCATGCTTTAGAAGCTGGGCTAATGGTTAGCACCCACTATTTGTAACGAGGTCCCATGTTATTCAATGGGGCCTAGTTACAAATAGCAAGTGCTAACCACTAGCTCAGCTAGTAACATGCCCCCCCTTTGAGTCCCTCTCATTCAGTAAAGCCTCAGTGCCAGCGCACAGATCCTGCAGCCTAAGAGACGTCAAGAGACCCTGCCAGGAGGAAGACATCTAAGCATCTCTTATTGTTTACTGCCTCCCCTTGCCTCATCCTTTTTCCATGCACCTACAAATAAGGTGCTCTGAAATTATGCACATGTTTTTATTCAGTGAGTGAGAGCAATTTTCAGCCCAGAGGACTTATTCATATTGCTTTTGCTGTTTGAAAGGAAAGGAAATAGCATTTTATTCTGCTTTTTTAAATTTACAAAGTGATGCTATTAAATGTTTCTAAATGTATACCCTGGCTATATCATCTAAAAAATCTCATTCTTTGACCTTCAATCTCACTCTTTGGGGAGGGGGGGGTTCACCCATGATATTGTAAACAGGGGGGGGGGGGAGAGGGGTGGAGCTCCATGGGGGCATTACCCTACTTTATCTTGATGTTATGAGCGTCACAGGTGGCTGAGTTACCTCAGGTAAGCCACCAATGTAAACTTCTTGAACCTCAAATTCAAATTAGAACTTGCCAAGGGATGAGAACCCTCCCACAATGAATCACTTAAACAAGTTGTTTTACTTTTGAAAAATGTTCTAATTTTAATTTGAAAAAATTGTATACATTTAATTGTTTTTTGTAAATAAACAATAACAGTCTTTATAAATACTTTTCAAGTATAATGCAGTTACTCACCTGTAGCAGGTGTTATCTGTGAACAGTGGGAATAAGTTCTCACATATGACTGGCATCACCGATGGAGCCCCGAGTGGGAACATTCCCCAGCTTCTACTAGAAGCTTTTAGGAGGCTTCACTGCACATGTGCGCTTGCCTTCCCGCCTGTCACGGCAGCATCTTCTCCGATATGATAACAGAGCTGTAGCAGAAAACCCCTCCTCGGGGGAGGTGGAATGGTTGTGAGGACTTATTCCTGTTGTCCAAGGAGAACACCTGCTACAGGTGAGTAACTGCTTTCTCTGTGGACAGGCAGGAAGTAAGCCCTCACGTATGGGACTCTCAAGCTACAGGCTACCAAAAACCAAGAAGGCCAAAAGCCCAACAGAACCGGAGAATCAGCATGGGTTTATTTATTTATTTATTTTTATTTAGTATACATTTGTATACCGCTACTTCCAGCGATCAGCAGCGGTTTGATTACAGATTGGAAATTGTCAAATCATGACAGGAAATTTTTGAGGTATAAACACATTGATTAGACAGGAAAGCACAGCACACAGAGAACTATTTTACTGGGAATATGGGCTATGGAGGGTTAAGTGGCTTGCCCAAGACCACAAGGAGCACCTGTGGGACTAGAAACCTCAGTCCTTCCAGCCCAAGATTGCTGTCCTCTAGTGGGATTTGAACCCCTGACCTTCTGGCCCGAAGTACCTTGCCCCAACCACTAGGCCACTCCTTCACTCCTTCTAGGAGACTCGACTGATTCTGCATCTTCAGCGTACAGCATCACTGAGACATGCACGTTTTGGTAGCCTGGATGGATGGACAGAAGGGCTGGTGAGAAGGAATTGGAATCTAATTTCCAAAGAGATGCCGGAGCACGGTTTGGCTGAAGCTGCAGTCTCATCGGGAATCCTCATCCAGATAGTAATGAGCTATGAATGTGTGGACAGAAAACCACTTCGCAGCCCTGCAGGTCTCCTCCATGAAGCCCGAGCGCAAGTTGGCTACCAACGCAGCCATGGCTCTTACACTGTGAGCCATGACATGACCATCAAGGCTCAAGTCTACCTGGGCATAGACAAAAGAGATGCAGTCTGCTAGCCAAATCGTCAGAGTGCATTTGGAGACGGAAACTCCAGCTTGCTAAGTCAAAAAAGAAAAACAGCTGGGTGGACTTATGGTGTGCCTTCATCCACTCAAGGTAGAAGGCCAGGGCACACTTGCAGTCCAACATGTACAGTGCTGCCTCCCCCCTATTGGTGTGAGGCCTGAGGAAGAAAGTCGGCAGTACGACTAACTGGTTGACGTGGAACGTAGACACCACCTTTAGCAAGAAACACAGACGTGTGCACAAGACCATCCTATTGTGATGGAACCTGGTATATGGGGAGTGAGCCACCAGTGCCTGGAGCTCACTAACACGGCATGCCAAAGTGACTGCCACCAGGAACAAGACCTTCAAGGTCAGGAACTTCAAAGGGCAGGAGACAAGTGGCCCGAAGGGAGCTGACAAGAGCTGTGCCAGAACTACATTAAGATCCTAAGCTACTGGTGAGGCCTTGACCGGAGGTTTAGAGAGGAGTAAGCCCCGCATGAAGCAAGCCACCAGGGGCTGCACTGAGATGGGCTTCCCCTCCAAGCCACGATGGTGGGTCCCATTTGCACTCAGGTGGACTCGGACCAAATTGAACTTGAGACCGGAGTCTGAGAAATGCAGGAGGTACACCAGCAACCTGTCCACAGTGCAGGAGAAGGGATCCAGAACTCAGTCCGTTCACCAGAAGGAGAATCTCTGCTACTTGAATGCATAAAACCTTTGCATAGAAGTCTTGCAGGAGGCCAAAAGGACCTATGTAACATTCTTGGGCAGGTCAAGCTCCGAGAGAACTACCCGCTCAGCATCTATGCTGTGAGGACCAAGAACCAGATGTTAGGATGCAGCAAGGTCCCGCTCTCCTAAGATATGAGTTCTGGGGCACTGTCCAGCCGCAGAGGCTCCCTCCGAGAGAGCTGGAGCAGCAGGGGGAACCATGGCTGCCTGGGCCAATAAGGGGTGATGAGAATCATTGTGTCCCTGTCAGCCTGTCAGACTAAAAAAGGCACAGCTTGCTAGCAAGCTTTATGGTCCTTTTTTCAGATTTTTGCTTTGGGCTAGGCCCAAGCCAAGTCCAACACCGATTCTGACTCCTTACAGATGTACTTTCAAAATGCTGACATTTTCCATTTACAAAATAGAAAATAAAATTCTTTTTCTACCTTTGTTGTCGAGTTATTTTATTTTTCTAATGTTGTCGGTCCCAGCCTCTGGTTTTTATTTTCCTCTGTCTTCTCTTAGCTCTCTTCGTGGTCTCCTCTCCATTTGCCATTGCTTCTCTCTCCTACTGTCATTACTTCCTCCCTTGTATCAGTTTTTAACACTGCTCTCAAGTTTTCTTCCATTTATTTTCTGCTTCTCTATCCAGATTTCACCTCTTCTTACCAACCACTCCTCAATTTTACCCTTCTTACTATATATACTGAGTTATAACTTTCCAGCTCTTTCCCTCACCTCAACCCTCCCATTCCCCAGCTCTCCTTCCCCAGTCTCTTATTTCCTAGTCTTTCACTAACTCTCCCCCTCTCTCCCCCGTGTCTAGTACTTACTACTTTCCCCATCCTGCTTCCCTTCCTCTATCCAGTATTTTCCTGACCTTCCTCTATGTCCATCCTCTTCTCTCTGTGTCCCTATCCCCCATGTCCAACATATCCCCTCTTTGTCCCATCTTCCTCCCCCCATGTCCAGCATACCCCCTCTGTCCCTATCCCTCCATGTCCAGCATCTCCCGCCATGGCTAGCATATCCCTTCTGCCCCATAGCCCCCATCCCCAGCATCCCCCTTCTGCCTTATCCCCCTATGTCCAGCATTTCCTCATGTTTATCTCTACCCCCATGTCCAGCATACCCCCTCTGCCCCATCCCCCCATCTAGCATACTCCTTCTGCCCCTCCCCCCCATGTCCAGCATACTCCCTCTGTCCCTATCCCTCTATGTCCAGCATCTCCTCATGTGTATCTCTACCCCCATGTCCAGCATACCCCCTCTGCCCCATCCCCCCCATCTAGCATACTCCTTCTGTCCCCCCCCCATGTCCAGCATGCCCCCTCTGTCCCTATCCCCCCCATCCAGCATATGCCGTCTGCCCCCTCCTCCCCATGTCCAGCATCTCCCCCCCCCATGGCTAACTTATTCCTTCTGCCCCATACCCCCCCTTCCCCAGCACCCCCTTCTGCCCTATCCCCCCATGTCCAGCATCTCCCCATTTCACTGCATCTCATGTCCAGCTGATGCCTGCCCAGCCAGCCCATGCCCCCTGAAGCTTTTTCTGTTCCATGGGCAGTGGTGGCAGACCTCTAATTGGGTCTTCGTGACTCCGCACTTGGAAAAATGGTCTGGTCCAGCCCCTCTGATGCAAGCGTACGTCAGAGGAGGGAGGATCAGACCAGCCATGCAAGCATGGAGTTGTTTTTTTTTTTTTTTAAATTGTAGGTCCACTGGCTCTGCCATCATGGGAACGGGAAAAGCAGCAGCAGGACAAGGGCGGCAGCGTGGTGGAGAGGAGGGGCTGAGGCTGGCAGTCAGCTGAAACCGGCCCTTTATTGGTCAGTTTTACCATCCTGCCAGCCACTATCCTGCAGCTCATAAATCCAGCCAGGCTTGCCTAAAACCGATGGGAGTTAAGGACATAGCTCTAAAATTGGGGACAATCTCCACTGAAAAGCTGCGATCCCCAGCTGCAAAGGTGCTTTCTCAGAGACCCGACCCCCGATCTGGCCTCCTAAGGCCAGGGTCAGGCTGCGAGGAATGTCCTCTGAACCCCCCTTGACCTTTCCGTGCCCTGTGCCCACTGTCCCCCACCGACTAGAGGAACCTATTCCACCTCAGAGGTGGAATAAGCTCCCCATTCAAGCCGCTGGCCCCGGACATACAGGGCTGATATTGGAATTGGCCCTGTACGTCTGGGGCTGATGACCGCCCATTGCCTGCCCTAACACCGCCCCCCTATCTGCCCCTTTTCTGCCCCTGTCTACCTTCCCTGTACAATGTGCGGGGAAAGTAGACGGGATCGGGAAAGGGCCCGAATAGCGGGTATGGATGTCCCAAAATGATGTCCGTCCCTGCTATTCATGCCTCGGAATGACCTCCTAAGTGATTAGTGTGAGACCCTGTGCTGTCTGTGCAGCATGCTTACAGTGCGCTAAATCCCGCATTAATGGTCAGCGCTTTTTAGTAAATATGCCCTTTACTATCTCTAGCTCTTAGATGTGTGTCTTGTATAGTAGCTTGGTCACACTGCTGTTTGATTAGCTTTGAATAACAGTTGTCTTTTTATTGGGAGGTTAAGCTCTTTCACATTTAGGAAGCCAATTTTAAATGCACCATGCATATTGGTTTGATATTTCTTCTATTCTTTTTCTTGTTCTTAATTGTCATAACTACCTTTTTTCCTATCCTGTCTGTCCTTTTTCTTTCACCAACCTCTGGCTAGGGACAGATGTCATTTTTTAAAATTCTTTATCCCTCCCCCCTTCATAGTTTGCACAAATATTACCTGTCTAGTCTCTTCCCATATACAGTTTGCTTCCTTCTTCTCCCCCTAATTCCCATCCTCTCCTTGTTCCTCTCTTGGCTACTTAGTACCTTCATAGTAGCCCTTCTCGCCTGGAGGGTTATCCCTTAAATTCTTATCCATTCTAATGAAAAATCTCCTATTTTATGACATTTGTCATGAATTTGGCATTAGTGTTTATCTCCCATTTGAGCAAATAATATCACTCTGCAACTTGGTATCCTCACTTTATTTCTAATTTCCTAAACATAAACCAGTTGGTCTCCCCACTGTGTGCTCATCCTAGTTGCCTCCTATCACTTTATTGCAGCCCTTTCCCGATACTCGTTCATCCATTTCACAATCAAGGAGATCCAGTGGTCACTCACACGTCTCACTCATTCTAGCACTTGTGCACTATACCACTGTTTATCAGAGGGTTGTATCACAAGGTCAGTGACCCCTCTCTACGTCCTGCCACATGTCTGTAGACACAAATGCTTTCACTGTTTCCTATCCTTGGTATAGCATATTCTATATTTATGTCAGTCAATCAGTTTCTAATATTCATTCATTCATTTGTTACCAATACATATACAATTATACTTGTAGTATCTAGATTTGTGGCTCACTCACTCATTGCATGCTCTCTAGCATTCAGAAATTTAAAAGCAGATTGTGTTACAGAGTTAATGTACACATTTTGGAACAGTTTGGCGTGGATCAGTGTAAATTCAGGTCCAGAGAGTTTACTTTCTCTTGGTCCTTCCAGCTTTTTCACCGAGCGTGCAGCGTCTTTGTATGTGCTCTTGGCTTATTGTTGTTGGGATATAAGGGAGGTTGATATCTTTTGTTCGTTTTGCTGGATCTCCTGCAGTAGGCATGGTGATGAGTGATCAGGACTGTCTATTCCAGTGCAGTTCATTTTCATTTTTCTTCATTGTCAGGTTCCTTAGTTTTGTTTTTGACAGACTCTTTGCTTTTCATTCATTCATATCCAATGAACAGAAACGAAAACATTTTCCTTCATCTGGCACTCTTTGCCAGCGATATTTAGCTAGCTTTTGTTTTATAGCCATGCTTTTGTCCATGCTTGTGAGATGAAGGCCTTCTTTTTCTAGCACTTTCCATGCTACGCTGTAGTCAATACTTATTTTGTAGAGTCTCTAAAGTAAATGATAAACCAAATAGGTATAGCCATTTATATTTTCAATTTTCTTTCCTTAGCAGTGATGCGATTGCATTGAAGTCTCTGCGTTTCTAACGTTATTTGTCACGTATCATTGAATAGTTCAATCTTGATGTTATTCCATTTGATCATGCCTCTTTGTCTAGCCTTGGACATTAGGTTTTCTTTCCACAAAATTATGAAAACAGGAATTATGTCTCTGGGTCTGCCTTCCTATGGGGTCCTAATCTGTGGTGAGCTCTATTGATTTGGAGAGTCTTACTCACCACATCCACTGGTTCAGTCCCTATCATGTCTTGGTAGATTTTCAAACTACTTTGATCGAAGAGTAGTATTCTTTGGATTCCGGAACTCTTCTAATCATTCTATTGTTTCTGTGGGATCTGTTTTCTAAGACTTTGAGTTAGGTGAGAAAGTCCATTTGAGTGATTTTGAATCCACTGAAGGAGTAGTTTCTCTAAATGGGTTAGTTTCGCGCACGGATTATCCTATAACACTGCACTAAGGGAAATAATTAAATAAACACACAGCCTCATCCTTAGACCAACAAACAAATTATAATTTACACCTATATTTACACACATTCCGTTACAACCCTAATTAATTCATCTATCCAATTATATGGGAAAAAGAGACCTCCGGATAACTCACAATATCCCACTATGTGGCGAACTTAATCATCATAGGGGAGTATAGTTCTTTCACATCACCAGTGTCAGAAAACTCCCTTTATCAACTAAAGCTTTTATTAATTTATTTCAAAAAACGTACTTTTCTTGATTTTAAATATTGATTTTTTTTATTTATTACTTATTTATTTATTTAAAGAGAACTCATGCCGTTTTTATAAAAGAGCTGCTGCCCTATATACTGTATATTATTGCCATTAATTCGTCTCAATAAACTTTCATCTTCAACATGCCTTCAGCAAAATTCTGCAAACAGAAAAATTCAATGACCATCAGCCATTTGGATGCAAAACCTTAAAACCTATTCTACTTATCTCACAACTTCACTCCTGAGTTCTTCAAACCTCATCGCCTGTACGCCATACATTCACCCAAAGATCCTTGTTTATCTTTCAAAGAGGCTCCATCAGGGGTTCTCTTTAGCCACAGACAACAACAGGAGAATACTCCATTGTCTGACGTCAATCATTTTAACCATTCACCAACCTATTGTAAAGACCTACCTCACAGGCCTTAAACCTTAGGGAGTGTAGGAAAATAATGTAAACAAAATCTTATACCTAATTCAATCCCAACAATATCAGGCTTCTGAGTTGCTCAATTGTTGGTCATTGGAAATGTAGAGCCTCAGGTCATCTATTAGTAAATGAGATTTTACCTCTGGGTTGTTACCTTCTTTAGGATTCAGGCTAAATCCATATCTCAAAGAGTTGATGACAGTACTCATTGGATTAAGGCCATACAAAACAGAAGTGGCGACAGGGAATCTCCCTGAAATATTCCTCGCTGGATCTTGATGTTAGGAATGATGTACTGACCATCTTCATAATTCAAAAATAATTTGGTTTGCCACATTGTACTCTATCAAACCAGGATTTATCTTATACATTTCACGGCAATTTATTTATTTATTTATTTACATTCTCTTATATACCGTGCTATTCTGCATCAGTGCGGTTTACATTAAACAAACTGAAACTACATTGAACAGGGTATTATAACTTGGAGATAACTGTTTTACAGGGAACGTGGGCTATGGAGGGTTAAAGTGGCTTGCCCAAGACCACAAGGAGCACCTGTGGGACTAGAAACCCCAGTCCTTCTGGCCCAAGGTTGCTGTCCTCTAGTGGGATTTGAACCCCTGACCTTCCGGCCTGAAGTACCTTGCCCCAACCACTAGGCTACTCCTCCACTTATCCAAGAGTATGGGACACTGTCAAAAGCTCTCTTACATGCTATATTGAGATTTCTGCTTTTCTTAGCGCTGGCCATGACGACCTTATTTAACATTAACTGGTCTTTGGTTCCATATGCTCCCCTTATTGCCCCTTTGCTCTATTGCCATGATTTTATTGGATTCAATATGATCATATATTCTGTTTTATTTATTTATTTTATTTAACTAGATTTCTATACTGCCTTTTACCAGGTCAATTACAGTGAACAACTTATAGATTGTAAGTAGACAAGTTATTGGTCTGTAAATTTTGGGAATGTTACTTGGTTCCCCCTTTGGAAGAAGAAATGTTTTTTCTGTTATAAGCCATTGTGGTGTTAAGTTTGGCTGCTTGATCAATTGTTTTTTTGCAGTTTGCCAGGTTTTTGTGGAGTGACGTTAACTGTTTGAGCCAAAGGTTGATCACCCCAACTGGGCCAGGGCTCTTCCAGTTTGGGGCTTATTTTAACCTGCTTTCTGGTTCTTTTGTTGTTACTACAGACTATTCCATAGATTTGATGTTTGATTTTTCTAAATGTTCCTGTATGCAGGGTAACCATTCTGCTTCTTGATTGTGTTCTATGGGGTCCTCGTATAGGCTTCTCCAGAAGGTTTCTGTTTTAGCTTTGGTTGGTGGTGTTTTTACCATATTAATGTTTTTCCCAATTCCCTGTAGAATTGTTTTGGGTTCTCTCTAAATAGTTTATTGTGATATCTTTCTTTTCTGTTTTCTTCATATTTTTGCACTTCTGCTGCTACTTTCAATTTATTGTTGGAAGATATAAATTTCAGGTCTTTTTCTGTTAATGCAGCTTGGTATCTTGGATCTTCCTCAATATCTCTGATAACCCTAACCCCTCCCCTCCTTCAGGAATTATGTTTGAAACCAGTTCCATAGCCATTTGTATAGAGTCCATTGTGGGGTTTTGTGATGTTGATACACAGAGGTCTCAGCATGTTCCAAGTAATGCATGACATTCACCCATTGTTTGAACGTCGGCGGCTGATCCTCCACCCAGTTCTGGAGAATGGCCTTCTTAACCCTCCCAGATACCTAGCAGCACAAATTTTACTTTTCGCTTTGCATACCTTTTGACCTTGGAGTGTGCTCTTGCCCCCAACACTATATTCTTATCAAATATCAAAACTTGATGTAACCTATTCAATGTATATATAATTATGTATAATTATGTAGATAGTTATTCCCCAGTTAACACCCAGTTTATCTTCCCTGTTATCTGTAAACCTAGATCAGTCATGGATTGACAGGTATGTTGATGTTCAATGTAAACCGCACTGATGATGAATAGTGCGGTATATAAAAAATGTTAAATAAATAAATAAACATCAACTACCCATAAGTCCACTCTATACATTTCTGGATGACATTCCCCAGCCCTTCCAAAGCTTTTCCCTATATTTTTGCAAGAGCCGGGCATTCGCAAAAGGTGTGGCAGAAGGTGTCAACACCCGTGTGGCATTTCTCACACTATGGTGAGCCCCATGTGCCAAGCTCCGCCTCTCTTGCTCTAGTGAGATAGCTATGGTGCAGGATCTGATATTGCATCTCTCTGTATCTGGCATTACTGGTGACCTCTGCCACTGCTTGGAAAGCACCTTCTAGCTGTTCAACCTGAACATCCATGAGATCCTTGGTCAACTGGGTGGCCAACCCATTCAGATACCGAGAGTCCAGCCTATCCCGCAGCATCCTGGTCCAGTTTGACAATGTATTCCATTGGGGAGCAAAGTTGTGCACGTCCTCATCCATTTCTGTGTTCACTGGGCCTCCTGACGATTCACCCTGCACCACTGTTCCCTCTAAGCTGTGTGCATGTGCGCGCGCGCACACACCTCGCTGAGCGAGCGCACATACTTTACAACAGAGCGCACAAAAATTACGGCTCTGATTCTGATAGAAAACACAGACATCTTAAAATTTAAAAGTTATGATTGCAATTACTAGGAATTTCCCGCTTCCTTTAGTAATCGTCTATTTTCATTTAATTTGATTAAAATCAATGTGGTGTACATACTGTATTCTGACGTGTAGTCAAATTTTAAAGTATATAACTCTGAGTGTCGTTATGTGGCGCACAAAAATTTAACCTTCCTTCAAAAGCTGCACACAGATGATATTTTATGCGCACACAGCCTACAGAAAATTAGAGGGAACATTGCCCTGCACCCGATGCCAACAGTGCATAGCCTGCAAAAATTGGAAATGGTGCGAGGCCAGCAGACCAAGCAGTCAAACATGGGAAAGTAGCCCTGTCCCCAATGTAGTAACCGCCCAACATCCAGTCAGTCTGGAGTGTCCCACAATCTGAACTGGGTGGGCCACACACCCAGTGTAAAGCCAGGGTTGTCGATGAGTTCCAAAAATGGGGTCACCCACCAGCTGGGTCAGCTATATGCTGCCTACCATCGCCACACCATCTGAAGTGGTTGGATCAAAGCCCCAAACTCTCCAGCCCCGAGAGACACCCAAGTATGGTGGAGCATTTTCAGACGGTGGTACAGTTGACTTTGTTTATTTATATATTTTATACCGCCTTCTCCTTCAATCAAAGCGGTTTACATGGAACATGAATTTTACAGTAAACAAGTGAGGCTATAACAAGTTAACTGCTACATTAAACCAGATTCATATTATTATTCTAAACAATCAACAAGAACAACAACATGGAACATATACAGTGAGGGGACAGGCGTTAGGGTATTAATACACAGATTGGGGGTTGTCTGGTATACCATGGGTTGGATTAGTAAGGGTTTGATGAGGTAATTCCTTAAGTGATCTGTCCATAATGCTCATTGTACAGATGCGTCTTGTACTTTTTTACAGAACCCTATGTATCCAACAGTCCCTTTAGGGTATATCGGTCTGTGCCACTGAGTGCTTTGTATATCCACCGCATTAAGGCCGTGACATTATGCACCCACAGATCTGGTAAAACCAATCCTTCCTTGTCTTGCGGAAGGATCAGTTTGGCATAACCAATATGGGCTCTGTGTCCCCGCCAAAGAAAAGAATGGAATATTCCTTTCAATTGATCCACGTCTGCTTGACACACCCACAGTGTCAGTATTTGAAGATGATACAAGATCTTGGGAAAGAGAGCCATACATAAAGCATAGTTACTCACCTGTAACAGGTGATCTCAGGGAACAGCAGGAATTTAGTCCTCACATATGGGGTATTGTCGGTACCGATGGAGCCCGCGCGGGAACGCTCCCCAGCGTCCAATCAGAATGCTTTTGGGAGCATCCCACAGCGCCTGCGTGCTGCCTTCCCGCCTTTCCCAACTGCCTCTCTCCAGTTGAGTTTTAAAGCTGAGACAAAGAGAGAGAGGGAAAGGAAAGAGATAGAGAGATACAACTCCTAGGGGTGGTGGGTGGGTTGTGAGGACTAAATTCCTGCTTTTCCCGGAGATCACCTGTTACAGGTGAGTAACTATGCTATCTCCAGGAACAAGCAGGAATGTAGTCATCACATATGGGGACTCCCTAGCTTTAGGTGCCAGGGAGAGACCCCAGAAGTTGTGTGTCCCTGAGAAGGGCTCCACTTCCCCCCATGGATCTCTGGCATCCTACCTGGGATGGTGGGTAGGAGTTGATTAGGTATGGAACAGGTGTTTGAGAACAGCCTGACCAAACAAGGCATCCCGGCGGGAGTCCTTGTCCAAGCAGTAATGGGCTGTGAAGGTATTTATTTATTTATTTAAAGTCTCTTCTATACCGCACTATTCAGCATCAGCGCGGTTTACATGGAACAAAAATGCCTTCAGAAATATGAACCGAGGCCCAAGTGGCTGCTCGACAGATGTCGTCAATAGACACAGAGTTCAGATGAGCCATTGAGGCTGCCATGGCTCTCACATTGTGAGCTGTGACATGGCCCTCCAGAGAAAGGTTCTTACTCTGACAGGCGAAGGAAATACACTGAGCAATCCAGTTAGATAGTGCTCTCTTGGAGACTGGAAGTCCCAAATGAGAAGGATCAAAAGCAACAAAGAGTTGAGAGGACTTTCTATGTTGCTGTGTTCTTTGTAAGTAAAAAGCTAGAGCTCTTTTACAGTCCAAGGTATGAAGATTCCTCTCTGCATTTGATGCATGAGGTCCTGGAAAAAAGAGAGGTAGGTAGACCTCTTGGTTGAGATGAAAAGGCGAGACCACCTTAGGCATAAAGTGTGGATGAGTCTTAAGGACTACCTTGTCATGATGGAACCTTGTATAAGGTGGATTAGCTACTAGCACTTGCAATTCACTAATGCGGCATGCTGATGTGATTGCAATGAGAAAGATAACCTTCCAAGAAAGAAATTTCAAGGAGGTGGTAGCTAAAGGTTCGAAAGGTGGCTTCATGAGCTGCCCAAGAACCAGGTTCAAGTTCCATGCCACCGGAGGTAGTCTAATGGGAGGCTTAGTTAGAAGGAGGCCTCTCATAAATCTTGCTATGAGAGGATGAGAGGAAATAGGTTGTTCATTTAGAGGTTTAAGAGAAGCTGCAATAGCACTCAAATGGACTCTTACTTAATTTGTCTTAAGGCCTGCATTAGATAAATGGAGGAGATACTCCAGCAAAGATTGCAGAGGTATCGCAAGGGGGTTAAGAACCCTTTCCGAACACCAAATAGTAAACCTTTTCCACTTGAAAGCATAAGAGCGTCTAGTGGAAGGTTTTCTGGAAGCATAAAGAACATCTTTCACTTGTTGAGAATGATTAAGGTCTTGGAGATCTAGGCCTTCAGCAACCAAGCCCTGAGATGCAGAGACTGGGGATTGGGATGCCATAACATTCCGTTCTCCTGAGATAGGAGATCTGGAGCAGATCCTAACTCCAGGGAGGGAGCTTGAGAGAGATGTAAAAGCAGAGGGTACCACACTTGCCGTGGCCAATGTGGTGCTATGAGAATCATGTGGCCTCTGTCTATCTGAAGCTTGAAGAGGGTTTTGGGAATTAGGGGAATGGGTGGAAAGGCATACAGGAAGTCTTGACCCAGTGAAGGAGGAAAGCATCCCTGGCCTGAGCCCCCTGAGCCGGAATTCTGGAACAGAACCGGGGAAGTTTGGCATTCCACGGACTTGCAAAGAGGTCTATGTCCGGGGTTCCCCAAAGTTGAAATATCCTGGTCACCTGGTCTGCATGCAGAGACCACTCGTGTGGAAGCAGAACTCGACTGAGTCTGTCCGCCCAAGAGTTTTGAATGCCTGGAAGATATACTGCCAGCAGATGAATCTGATGCTCTCTGGCGAGGGTCCATAGTCCCAAAGCTTCGTTGCAAAGCGACAGAGAGCCTGTTCCCCCTGCTTGTTCACACAGAACATGGCTACTTGATTGTCTGTATGAATGAGGACTGTCTTGTAGCTGAGCAGGGAGTGGAACACTCGCAGAGCCAGGAAAATTGCTCTGAGTTCCAAGAGATTGATATGCAGACAACTCTCTTGAGGAGACCAGGTGCCCTAGGTGGAGTAGTCTTACTGATGAGCTCCCCAACCCTTTGGAGAAGCATCTGTTGTGAGAGTTGCTTGGGGTAAGGGTTGTTGAAAGGGAGACCCCAACAACAGGTTTTGAGTGTATCTCCACCATTGGAGACACAAAATGAGGCGACTTGTGTTTGTTATTTTGTCTGACAGACACCCTGATGCCTGGGTCCATTGGGTGGATAAAGTCCACTGAGCTGCCCTCATGTGGAGGCGAGCATATGGAACCACATGCACGGTGGATGCCATGTGGCCCAGCAACTGCAACATTTCTCGAGCAGTTAGATGAGGCTTTAGCACTGCTTGAGAAGCTAACTGCACCAAGCGAAGGCAACGGGCCTGGGGAAGATAGGCCCTTGCCCTTGTGGTATCCAGAAGAGCTCCTATGAATTCTAAAGATTGAGTGGGAGTCAGACTTGATTTGGGATGTTTATTACCAACCCTAAATACTGAAGGATACGCATTGTGCAGGATAGAGAAGTCTTGGCCTCTGACTGTGTTGGAGCTCGAATGATCCAGTCGTCCAAGTAGGGGAAGACGAATATTCCTAGAGTACGGAGAAATGCTGCTACCACAGCCATGCATTTCGTGAACACCCTTGGTGCTGAGGCCAGACCAAAAGGTAGCACCCTGTATTGGTAGTGCTTTCCTTGAAAAAGGAACCAAAGGAACCTTCTGTGGGTTGGATGGATGAGGACATGGGTGTACGCATCCTTGAGATCTAGAGAACAAAGCCAATCTTGATTCTGAAGGTATGGAAGCAGAGCTCCGAGAGAAATCATCTTGAATTTCTCCTTGACAAGGAATTTGTTCAATTCTCTGAGAACTAAGATAGGTCTGTATCCCCCTGTTTTCTTTGGGATAAGAAAGTAAGGGGAATAGAACCTTGTGCCCTGTTGATGAAGAGGCACTTCTTCTATTGCCCCTTGGACAAGAAGGATGGCAACCTCCTGACCTAACAGGTTGATTAGAGAGGTCGGAGAATTGAACTGCTTCACTATTGTGTGAGGGGGCATGCTTGAAAAATTAAGTTTGTACCCCTCCTTTATGATGGAGAGTGTCCAATGCTCTGCTGTTATTTGCCCCCATCTGGGGGCAAAATGACATAACCTTCCTGGAATGGTGGACGGTTCTGGTCCTTCCAGAACCAGAAAGGCTAAGTCCTCTAGTTGAAAGTCAAAGGCCCTGAGGAGGCTGAGGCTGCTGGGCTGGTGGAGGCCTAGTAGCCTTTGCTTTCTTCTGTTTGGGTGGTTGCTGACGCTTGCTTGAAAACTGACCTGCAGAAGATGCCTGCTGACTATAAGCAGGATAAAATCTTTTCTTTTTAGAAAAAGATGTTTTCTTGAACAACTTCTTTCTAACAGGATCAGCAGTGGACTTGGATAGTCTATCCAAGGTGGAATTTTCAGCATCCATTTCATTGGCTTTTTCCTGCCAATCTTTACCAAACAGGTTCTCACCAGTACAAGGGCTATTTCCCAATTTATCTTGTACCCAGAGCTCTAAATCAGATGCCTGGAGCAATTCTACGTGCACCTATGGCAATAGCCGAGGTTCTGCTTATACACTCAAAGTAGTCAATGGCTGCACGGTTGGAGAATTTAGAGACATCTTGGGCATGTTTGACCCAAGTGAGAAAGCCCTGTCTTTTATCCTCAGAAATGAAAGGACAAAGTCTGTAAATTATCTGTGACCTCCTTTAGGAACATTCCCATGTAGAGACTATAGGAACTGATTCTTGCAGCAAGCATGGAAGCTTGAAAGACTACGTCCAAAAGCATCCAGGGTTCTGCATTCACGTCCTGGAGGATTAGAGGCATGTCTTTTTGCACTTCTGATCCTTCTCATAGCTGACTCCAACACAATAAGAGTGGTGAGGAAGCTGAGTCTTATGGAACCCAGGACAAGGAGGGACACGATACATAGTTATCCAACCTACGAGAATGAGGAGAGGTGGTAAGAGGTGTTTCCCACATCCTCAACATGAGATCATATAGAATCTCATGAATGGGTAAGGTAGCTGCCTCCTTAGGAGTTTTGGGATATTGTAAAATTTCCAACTCCTTGGTCCTTGGCTCTGTTTCAGGGGCCACAGTAATGGACAGGCCCTGGAGCCACCTCTCTGATGAAGTCTTGGAAAGACATGTCCTCTGGAGGAGACATCCTGCGTTTAGGGGAGGACGACTCCTCTGGAAGGAGCATCGCTGCATCGACAGAACTTTCAGAATCCTCAGATTCTTCTGAGGACTCGAAGTATCGTCTGTTTGGATGCTCCTGTAGAGCCTGATACCCGTACCGACCAAGGTTGGTACCGGGAGTAAGCGGTACCGGGGAATCGGTACCGGCGGGCATCGGAGGACAGGATACCGGCAGCGCTAACACCGATGCCGATGCTACCGGTACCGGTACCGATACTGGTGCCAGAGCCGGTACCGGTGGAGTTGTCTGTCGTGGTACCAAGGGCATCGATGCTGCAAGAAAAGCCGCCAGACTGCGTTCCATGGTCAGAATTCTCTGGTCCATGGACGCCGCCAATGCCTGGATGTCGGTACCGGTGGAGACCACCGGTACCCCAGAGCATGGCACCAGGAGATCTGTCGAGGCCGAGCCATCTAGAACATCCTGGAACCCCGATAATGCTTTGGAAGCCGAAGCCTCCCATCGGGGTAATTTTGCCGGTGCAGAATCCTAGAGGGCAATGCCAGAGGCATCTCGATGCTTAGAAGGAGATCTACCCTTCGAGGACCGGCTAGATTTATGTTTAGTTACCTGAGATCCACGGGAGGAAGAAGCAGCCCTGGAAGACGTCGATGCCACCGAAGCCGCATCAGAGGGAAACAGGGTACTGAGCTTGGCAGCTCGGTTCTGCCGACCTCTTTTAGACATCATGGCACAGGACACACAATCCGTGATGGAGTGGTCAAGACCTAAACATTTTAAACACCATTCATGGGTGTCGGTGACTGAGATGGTACCGCCACACTTGGTGCACTTTTTAAACCCTGAAGCAGGTTTTTCCATGTTGAGGAAAAGGTTTTTGGGCCTAAGGCCCAAAAAAGGCAAATGCACCTGAAGAAAAGGAAAAATAAATTTATTTTTTTTACAGAAATAAGAAAGAAAGACTGGCGGTACCGGTACAGCGTCGAAGAAGGCAGACGTGACCACAAAAAGAAAGAAATAAAAAAGAAATTCTTCTGCGGTGACAGGAAACACGACCTGCTGGCTCCGCGGAAAAAGAAGAACTGGAGAGAGGCAGTTGGGAAAGGCGGGAAGGCAGCACGCAGGCGCTGTGGGATGCTCCCAAAAGCATTCTGATTGGACGCTGGGGAGCGTTCCTGCGCGGGCTCCGTCGGTACCCCATATGTGATGACTACATTCCTGCTTGTTCCTGGAGATAAAGGCTACCCGACCATAAAAGGATAGCGGCAGATCTCTCCACCTCTCACAGATATGCTTGATTTGTTGGACTTTTTCTTGGATGTTTTTCTAATAGACCATCTGATGGTTACTGTGGAGACAGATGCCCAAGTACTTAAGGGGTGCTGTCAACCAGTGGAATAGCAGCATCATTTTGATGCCCACTGTCTCTTGTCCCACCCAAGATCCATGCTTCAGATTTGTTTGCATTGATGCAGAAACCAGAGAAGCTGCCAAACTCTCGCAGAAGGTCCAGGTCCAGCAAGCCGTCCAGACCCTGCTGAGTATAAGGCATGCTTACCAACATGTCATCTGCGAAAATTTTTATTTTATTTATTTAAAAGGACTTGGTATACTGCTTTCTCATGAAATCAAAGCGGTTGGCACGGCAAACAATCAAAGGAGGTGTTGTCAGTAGCATGCAGTGGGTGATTTGTCACAGTGTGCTGTGTGAGTGAGAGTAGTTGATTTTGATGTGAGGCTATATACATTGTGTTCTATGATACATATTTACAGTTACGTATTTACAAAGCTGGCTGTGATAACTTAAATGGTTGGTTAAGAGTCATTCTGTGAGGTCCTTGAAATGGTCTTTGAATAGTTCGGTTTTAAGCTGCTTTCTGAATTCTGAATGCTGATTTTGCAGTCCTGCTCCCCAATACGCACCCCAGTAGTTCCAGTGCACCCTGAAGTTTGATGGTGAAGGGCTCCAATAAAAGGATAAAAAACCAGAGGTGACAGCGGACATCCTTGGTGAGTACCCTGCTGAAACTAATGCCTCCGTCAGCCGACCATTGACCAAGAGCTGTGCCCGCGGCTGTGCATAAAGCGCTCGCACCCAGCTGATGAAATGTTCACCCAGGCTGAACCGGGGCAGAACCAAAAATAAGTAGTCCCAGGCCACGCGGTCAAACATCATCTCAGCATCTAGGCTCACCATTACCACCTCCTCTTCCTGGGGATGATGCTGCTGCCAGAACAGCATCAAGGTGCACACCATATGGCTTGCTGTCCCCCGTCCCTTCACAAAGCCCACCTGATCGGTATACCAGACCTGGTATCACCTCCCCCAGGCACTGTGCCAGAATCCCCGCGAAGATCTTCAGATCTTGATTCAGCAATGATATAGGGCGATGTGCATCGAAGCTAGAAGGATGCTTGGGTGCATACGGAGAGGAATGGCTAGCAGAAAAAAAAGGAGGTGATAATGCCTCTGTATAAGTCTTTGGTGCGACCTCATTTGGAGTAGGGTGTGCAATTCTGGAGACCGCACCTTCAAAAGGATGTGAACAGGATGGAGTCGGTGCAGAGGGTTGCTACTAAAATGATTAATGGGCTTCATTATAAAGCATATGAGGACAGACTTAAGGATCTTAATATGTACACCTTAGAGGAAAGGCGGGATAGAGGTGATATGATTGAGATGTTTAAATACCTCCGTGGCATAAATATTCAGGGAGAGAGCCTCTTTCAATTGAAAGCAGGTTCTGCTACGAGGGGACATGGGATGAGGGTGAAGGGAGATAGATTCAGGAGTGATATGCGGAAATATTTCTTTACGGAAAGAGTAGTGGATCCGTGGAATAGTCTCCCAGTGGAGGTGGTGGAGATGAGGACAGTAACTGAATTAAAAAAAGCATGGGACCAACACAGAGGATCTCTAAAGTTAAAAAGTGGACTGTTGTAGTTGTTGTTATGGAAGGACAGACTAGATGGGCCTTGTGGTCTTTTTCTGTCGTCATGTTTCTATGTTTCTATCTGTGTCCTTGCCCAGTTTAGGCAACAGAACAACCAGTGCTCGATTGGCATCCACATCGAACGCCCCTCTCGCGTGTGCCACCTCTCCTATGCACTAATCGCAGACGCTACTGCTGCGACCAGAATTTTATAAAATTCTGGTTCCAGACTGTCTGGGTCCGGGGCTTCGGCTGGTTGCAGGTGTCGAATGCTGTCCCACACCTCCCCCTCTGAAATTGGCTGGTCCAGTGTGGCCCGTTCCTCTGCACTGAGCTGTTCAGAGGGTTCTGCCCGGTACAGCTCCTGGAAAAACTCTGTGAACCAGCACGTAATCTCTTTTCAAGGCCAGGGTGCCGTCTGCTTTGTGCAGCTTCATCACCATGCATCGGATCTTGGAGGGTTTGATGAGATTAGCTAAGAGTTTCCCAGATTTACCCCCCATTGATAACGCTTATATTTATACATGGAGATGCTTAGTAGTGCCCTTTCTTGCGAAACGGTGTTAATTCTGTTGTGCTGCTCTTGCAGGTGCTGCTGATGTGCCTGAACTCTCGAAGCCACATACGGTTGCAGTACTGTCACAGCTCCTGCAATTCTGTCAAGAGTCGCTGGCTTTGTTGTCATTGCCTAGAGTGCTCATAACCAATAAGACAGCCTCACAGGACTGCCTTGGTTGCTTCCCAATATATAAAATGGACCCCACCTCTCGGCCTCGTATTCCTGCCAGCATTTGTGCACAAATTGACAGAATTCTGTGTCTTGGCTCCATAGTGGGTTCAATCTCCAGATCCAATCCTCCCACTCTACGAGACCTATGAGGTTGATCTGTACAGTAGCATGGTCAGATAGCAACAGTGCGTGTATCTTGCTTCTCTTAAGCTTTCCAAAAAGGCGTTCTGTTAGGAACAAATACATGCAAAGGTTTTATGGGAACTGGACTGATGTGTATAATACACGTCCATGGGGTGAAGGGTGCACCTCCCATTGATTAGTTCTAGCTCCTGACAGAGGAAGTTTATTCCTCTGGCATCCTGCCCCCTTGACACCGCTCGTGGCAGCTGACAATCTATAGTTGGATCAACTGCCATGTTGAAATCGCCCCCTAGAAGTAGCAGGTACCAGATTGGTCTGCCTGCCTTGCCACCAGCTCTGTACAAAAGCCACGTCTGTAGACATTCGGCACGTAGATGCTGCACAGTATTACTTTCTTGCCTTGAAGTACTCCCCAGACCAGAACATACCACTCCTCACTATCCTGCACTACCTTGTGGGTCTCAAATGTTACCCTTTTCCCTATTAGGTTTGCCACTCCCCATTGTCTCGTCGAGTAGGCCGGCCAGTGGACCTCATGCGCCCAGCCTCTTTTTAACTTTGCATGCTCTCCTTCTGTAAGGTGAGTTTCCTACAAGACAGCAACATCTGCCCCCAGTTTTTGCAAATATGTAAGGACCTTTTCCCTCTTAACTGGTGAGTTGAAACAGCCAACGCTCAGGGTGATCAAACAGACTGCAGCCAGAATCTAATTTGTTGCCCATTGTCATACATTGAACCTCTCCATCTCTGAACTCCTCAGAGCTTCCCAGCTTGAATCTGTAGGAGTAATTCAACACAATGGTCAAATACTTACACAATTTCCTTCCCTGATACGTAACACATTCCCCCTCCCCCCATGCATCTCTGCCTGCCCCATCCACCCACCATATATCCTTCCTCTCTCCATGTTCCCTCCATCTCTTTCCCCTTCCCACTCTTTGGCCCCTCCACACTCACACTGCCATACACCCCCACTTTGCATCACCCACTCTCCATGCACACCATTCCCCCCAAACTATTCCAGCTTCCTCTCTCCATTCACCTTCCCAAAGGCCCCCACACTCATTCAGTCCCTTACCCCGGTGACCCATCCCCCCTGCTTGCCCCACACCAACCCTCACTGCACAGCTCCCAACTACCCATAAATAGTCCAACAAATGTGAAACTGCAGGTTCAAAACATGTCCAGAGTCCTTGGCCATTGCAGGTCTCCTGGGTGACACACCTCCAGCCTGGCCAGTCCATGCTCTCTCAATCAAATCAAAGTTTACACCAATGGTCCATGATATCCCATACATGGCCCCACAACAATTAGGCCACTGCAGGTCAGTCCCAGAGTCACAAGATGTCCCACCTACCACCTATATGGCTCCTCACTTCTGGCTGTTAGCAGCTTGGCCTTCGAGAAATATCCATTCCTCCTCCACTCTGTTCAAATACAAGATAGCTCCTCCATGTTGCACCTTCAGCCAGTGGGGGAAAAGGAAAGCAAATGCGATACCCCGCTGATGTATTGAGTGCTGCACATATTGGTGTGAATTTGCGTCACTTTAGTGCCACCTGGGTTGAATAAACGTTAAATAGCAGGAGCTGGTAAGTATTTAAAATTCTCTGCTTCTCCACCCACACCAGATAGCGGGCAATGGCAGATCACGGCTTGAAGCCTTCCTCCCTCCTAGACCCCCAGCAGTATGCTCTCTCGCAGCACCATATGTGTCTCTCTTCCTGTAGACCCAGGGTATTTGGGAGCCATAGCTCGTAAAAATTGTAGAGCTTGGCAGCAGTCATTGATTTGGGCAACCCCACCACCTGAAGGATATTACGCCTCGAGTGGTTTTCTTGATCCTCGAGGTGCTCAAGCAGCTTTTGGTGCCGCTCCACTAACTCCGTGACCTGGGTTGTTATCTGATCCGTTCTGGATTCCTGCATGGCCACCCACTGCTCAACCTCTGCTAACTGGTGGATTTGCACCTCAAACTGTTCCCAGATTCTGTCAACTGTGAACTGTAGTTTATTAAGCTGATCTTTGAGTGTCGCGTAGACCACCCTGGAGATTTCTGCCGCAAGTTCTCTGGTCTCAGGTAGTCCAGCGTGCAACAGCTCTGTGGCCATTTTACACGTGGGATGCAGCTACTTCACTGATTGTGCTTTCAGTTGGCATTTTGGCATGCTCCACAAGTCATTCCCCGACTCTGGTCCTGCTGTTCTGCCCTCACCCCTTCTCTGATCGTAGGGTGGGGGTCCTGGGGTGATATTTAGCCGATATTTGCAAGTTTATAGGACCCTACCATGGGAGATCTAGCCAGTCATGTCCTTCTCCCTTACTTGCATCACGTGACCTCCTGCTGCCATGTCTTTGTTCACAATTTATAATGCACTGGCTGCTCATCCAACACTTTGCTACAGAGGGCCACTAGCCTAGCCTCCCTTTCCCAATTACTAGCTAAGAAGGTTGATTATTTTGCATTCCCTGCCTAGTTGCAGTCCATTGGTACCCCATATAAAAGAGGCTTGGGAAGGTCAAGTCTCTCTAGCCTCAACCACGATCTCTCTCAACCCACCTAATCACAGCCAGTTTTACTGCAATTTGGGGCAAAAGTGGCACTGTCTGCTCTTCTTTGCTGCTGATGCTTCCCGGGACCTGTCACTTGTGGATTACGGCAGTGGTAAAAAACACAAAACAGACACAGGGACATTGATTCCATACACACTGCTGCTAGCTATGCTCGTCCCGTCCCGCCCCCCCCCCCCCCCGACATATACTTCCTGTTGTTGAGGGTGTGGGACCAGCAAAGACAGAATGAAAGTGCCAGGCTGCCTGCTCCTGTTTTGTCTTTTTCACTACTGCTTGTGACAGGTCCTGCTGGGAAGCAGCGGCAGCAGTGGCGGGGGATGGGAGAGGCAGTGGCTGAAGGAAGAGCCTGGGCGGTGGGGTGGAGAAGAGAAGATGCTGAGTTGGAGATGGAGAGAGAAAGGAGACATTGTGGCTTGGGGTGGGGATAAAGGAAAATTCTGGATCCTGATGTCTCTAGTCTCCTGTTCACCTCCTATATGTTGCCTTACCATTCCCCTAGAAATATCACAGACCCACTTGCTGTGTTGTCTGTTTTGACTAGATTGTAAGCTCTTAAGTGAAGGGACCGTTTCTGACATGACTCTGTACAGCGCTGTGTACACCCTGTAGTGCTATACAAATGATTAGTATCAGGATTGGAGTTGGGGAAAAAGAGGCTTGGGGTGAGATGGAAACAGGAAGGGGTATGCTGGCTTGGGGATAGGAAAAGAAGACTAGAGAGGGTGGGGGTGAATAGGGGGGAGATCCTTGATACAGGGGAATAGTGAGACAGAGTGGAGATACTTGATACAGGAAGTAGGGCGACTGAGGTGGAAATGCTGGACATGGGGAATACTGGAAGACTCAGGGGATATGTTGGACATGGAGTTTGGGGTAGAGAGACATGACAATGCTGTACAAAAGTGAAGGGGGACAGAGAAGAGATGCTGGAAGGAAAGTGGGTAGAGAGAGAGAGAGAGGAGAATAGGAGATGTTGGATTGAAGGGGTGGCGAGAGATACTGCATGGGGGCAGAGAGACAAGGGAGGATTCGTGAAAGACTGGGGAATAAAAGGAAGAGGAATGGGAGGGCCAGTGTGAATGAAAGAGATGGAAGCTGTACAGTAGGTAGATAAAGGTAAAAGGAGGAAATTAAGAATTGATGAAATTGAGTGGATAGAGAAGCAGAAAAATAAATGGAAGAAAGCTGAAAGTAAAGCTCAATGTCAGAGACTGATGTAATAGAGGACGTGAAGAAGACAGGAGGAGAGAGAAAAATGGCAAATGGACAGAAGCCCCTGGAAAGAGAGTTAAGAGAAAAGCAGAAGCCAGAGACTAGAACCAACATGAGTAGAAAAAGTAAATAGCTAGACAACAAAAGGTAGAAAAAATAATTTTATTTTTAATTTAGTGATTGGACTATGCCAGTTTTGAAATTTACATCTACTATCTTTATATCTGCACAGTACAGGGGGGAATTCTTCACTGCCTCTATTTCTCTGGTGATGCACTGCATGAAGTGTCTGACTTGGATTTCAGTTTAATTTTTGTCAACATAATTCTATTTTTAATTTGCAGTGACTTATTCTATACTTGGTGAGGGTCTCTCTGTGATCTGTGTGTGTGAAAGAGGCCAGATATTCTGTTAGCACTGAATGTCTGCAGGATCAATCTGTACTAATCTGGCTTCCTTAGTTTTCCCATTAAGTGTATTGATGTGCTAGTGGCCACTACAGTGTTTGCTGTGCTGCCCTTTCCTATGTGGGTCCTTATTGTGTGACTCCTGGAAGTTAGTGGTTGCATGGTATGGCAGAATTGTAGGGTTTTGATTATTTCACAAAATGCCTGGTGCTGGATTTTGGATTTGGATTTAGCGCACACCTTTCTCAGTACTAATTTAAGGCAAGTTACATTCAGGTGCTGTTGGTATTATGCTGTCTCGGAAGGTTTACAATCTAAGTTTGTACCTGAGGCAGTGGGGGATTAAGTGACTTGTCCAAGCTCACAAGGTGTATCAGTGGAATCTGAACCCTGGCTTCCCTGGTTTTCAGCCCACTTTCTCAAGCCATAAATGACAGCTCTTATTTATTTAAATAGGTCTTTCCTGCCAAATCACAACATTTGGCAATGAAGAAAGAAACACATACAACATAAATTACATACACTCAAACACAATGTAAAATCATAAGCAAATGCCTGGGTAAAAAAGTGCTTGTAACTTACACCCAACGACCAGGATGTCATCCATCAACCTTACCTCCGCCAGAAACTCACTGCACAAATAAGACACACTCACTGAGGAAATATAGGTAATACATATTGTCACAGCCCCTCCCGGTGGCAGCGTGCTGAAGGGTCAGGGTGGACATTTATTGTTTGTTGAAGCCGGGAACTCTAACTTAGACCAGGTGCATTATGGTCCTTGTAGTTCCCTTCTTTATAAAGAATAGTTGTGTGAGCCTTGTGCTGGGTTAAATATAAGGTTTTATTCCCTTGATGCGCTAAGGTTCTCCAAGAAGACAACAGAAATCACCTTGATTCAGGGTTTCTACCAAAGTATTTACAAAGTCCAAAACTGTTATAAGAGCTTCACAGTCTTTTCCATTCAAGCAGGATTTTTCAATATAAACAGGTTAAATAAACACAAAAACTTCTTCTTTTCAGCTCAACAAAGCAATGGCATTTTAGAGCATGTCTTATGCTATGACTCTGTGAGAGATTCTATACTCTCAGCTACACAGAGTACAGTCCATAGGATATTCAGGTAGCAATGGTTCTGGTTCTACAAGGTCTGTTTGCATATCCTCTTGCTCAGATATGGTGTCTGCTAAGCCTGAGCTTTCCCTAGGCAAAACTGGTTGTACTTCAGTAGTTCTCTCCAAGACTTTCCAGACTGGCTGGACCTGGTCTGAAACAATTACTATAGCTTATCTAGGACCTTCTGCACAGGTTTCCAAAGCTTTCCCCAGCTTTGTTTCTCATATCTATGGCTCTCTGGTTTACAAGCCTTTCTAGGACCTGGCACACATTCAGGAAAGGAGGTGTGAATGTACCTTTGTTCTCTGAGACGTGCGTTGCTGGTATTCCCTCTACCAGGCACTCTCCTGCTTACACTGTCTTCCCTGGAGACTTCTTTCTGGAGCTTTTCAGCATGGGCTTGTCCTTCCTGGAAGTTGTCCCTTCCTTGTAAGGACTGCAAGCTTAACTGCCTTTCCTTCCGTAGTTGGAGCTTTCCCCTTTCTCTCTCCTTAGTAGCAGGGGTTTCTGTTGCTCTCTGTATTTGTGGTCCTCTCTGCTCCTGTGGTCGTCTCTCTATTCGAGGTCCTCTCTGTATTGGTGGTCCTCCCTGTATTGGTGGTCCTCTCTCTATTGGTGGTCCTCTCTCTATTCTCCTGACCGAGCACTGCTTATAAAGCTGTTTCTCTAGTGAGCTTTCTGGCCCTCTACTCAGGTGTGTTTGATTAGCAATTGCAGGGGCGGCCCAAGGGGGGTGCGGGGCCATGTGCGGAGACTCGGTGCGGGGCCTCATTTGCATAAATATTTGCATAATGTTACCATATACTAACTTTTAGTAAACTTGCCTCTTAATGAGTGTATGGATAAAGAAAGACTAAAAGATTTCTACATAACTATAATCCAGTGCCAACTGCCAGACACATTAGGAACTACTACAAACACTGCCCATAGTAAACCCGCCGTATCCTAACAGCACTACCAGGACTCACAAAGCACCATACTCTACCAATCAAAAGGCAACACTGCAAATATTAAACCAATACATTTCAGAGAACAACAATACATGACCTACTGGGGAAAGAGAACAAGTGGCAATGTCAAATAGGAATTATATAAACAGAACACCTCAGCTCAGTTACACATGCAGAACATAGACCATCACCAAACAAGTAATCACAATTTAGAAATAGGAAGACAATAATTAAACTGGGAATCCCAAAAGCCAAACTTGGAATGTACAACACTGTAGAAATAAAACTATATATTAATTTGCTCTTGTACTAAACAAAGCGCAGACGTTAATGATGCACATTTACCAGAGCTGACATATTCCAATTAATAAATTCAAAATAAAGAGATATTTTTCTACCTTTTGTGCATTTTTTTCAGCTGCAATTGCTCCAGCCACTTTCTTCTGGTTTCTTCGTGTCTTCTGCTAACTCTCCATCGTCTGCTGTCCATTTGTCCTTTCTTCTCTCTTCTAGTTTTTTTCCATTCTCTCTCTACATCTGCTTTAACATACTAATCTTTCTCCTTTTGCTCTTTCCTCATTCCTATTTCATCCACTCAAATTTTACCCCTCCATCCTCAATCCCCACTTACTCTCCCAATACCAAGCCAATTGTAGATTTTTTATCCCTCCCACACAAAATATTTTTCCCTTCTCCATTTTACTCTTACAGCCCCATCCCATTCTAATCCTCCCCCAACATCAGCTCCCTTCTAGTTCCAGCCTCACCCAGCATCCATTCCCTTCTAGTCCCTGCATCAGCCCATTTCCAGTCCTAGCCACCCATCAGCCCATTTCCAGTCCTAGCAACCCCCCAACCCAATACCAGTCCTAGCCCCCCCATCAACCCACTTCCAGTCCTAACCCCCTATCACCCCATTTTCAGTTTAAGCCCCCCCTATAACCCATTACCAGTCCTAAACCCCCATCAGCCCACTTCCAGTCCTAACCCCATCAACCCATTTCCAGTCAGCCCCCCATAGCCCATGGCCAGTCCTAACACCCCCCCATCAGCCCACAGCCTATTACCAGTCCTAACCCCCCCAACAGCCCACAGCCCACAGCCCACCAGTCCTAACCCCATCAGCCCACCTCAAGTCCTTACCCCTCCCCATCAGCCCATTTCCTGTCCTAGCCCCTCCATAGCCCATTACCAGACAGCCCCCATCAGCCCACAGCCCATTACCAGTCTTAACCCCCCCATAGCCCATTACCAGTTCTAACCCCCCCAACAGCCCACAGCCCACAGCCCACCAGTCCTAACCCCATCAGCCCACCTCAAGTCCTTACCCCTCCCCATCAGCCCATTTCCTGTCCTAGCCCCTCCATAGCCCATTACCAGACAGCCCCCATCAGCCCACAGCCCATTACCAGTCTTAACCCCCCCCATAGCCCATTACCAGTTCTAACCCCCAAACAGTCCATTACCAGTCCTATCCCCATCAGCCCACTTCCAGTCCTAGCCCCCCAATGGCCCATTACCAGTCCTAACCCCCCCATCCCCCATTACCAGTCCTAACCCCCCCATCCCCCGTCCTAACCCCTCCCATCCCCCGTCCTAACCCCCCCCATCCCCCATTAAGTTTAAAAAAAAAACGCTGGCTGCTACCGCTGCTGCTGCCGCCGTGGCGGCAGTGGCAGCATGGACTGTCCCGCGGGGCCCCTTCTGCCCGGCTGAATCCCTCCCCCCCCTCCCTCCCTCCGTGCCGGCTTTGAGAGTCGCGAAGGGAGAGTGTCTCCCTCGCGTCTCTGTTAAGCCTGCAGGGGCAGATGGGAAATTTCCCATCAGCCCCTGCGGGCTTAACAGAGATGCGAGGGAGACACTCTCCCTTCGCGACTCTCAAAGCCGGCATGGAGGGGCTCAGCCGGCACGGAGGGAGGGAGGGAGGGGGGCAGGGAGGGATTCAGCCGGGCAGAAGGGGCCCCGTGGGACAGTCCATGCTGCTGCTGCCGCGGCGGCAGCGGTAGCAGCCAGCGTTTTTTTTTTTTTTTATTTTGTTTTGAAAAAAGCAGAATGTTCTTTGCGCGGGGCCCCCTGAAACGCGGGGCCCTGTGCAAAAAACATTCTTGCTCAATGGACGGGCCGGCCCTGGCTATTGCATCATTACAATCTGGGTGTGTCAGCCTACCTTCTGCAGCCTCATACCTACTCCCTCTAGCTGCACTTCTTGGTAACTGCATTCTCTGTAAATCAGTTTCTTTAAAAGAAACAGAGTTTTCTTCTAACTCCATAGCTTCAGTAGTGTCAGCTTCATCACAATATTCTAAACGTTTGGTTTAATGCTGAATTATCAAAAGCCAGCATATCTGAGCCCTAGTAGCCAACAGGATTTCTGTTACAATGCTGCTGAGTACCACTGTCCACAAGACCTTCAGGAAGATGCTGGGCTGGGACTGACTGGTAGCCAAATATCAAAGTACTTGCATTTATTTCCAGAATGCTGCAAGTACTGTTCTGTTTAATATGCTGTATTATTTTAGTGCATTACTTTGCATTTTTGGTGCTAATTCCATGGAGTGTATTCAGTGTGCATATTGCCATTAGTAACAGAGGTACTAGTGAATAAGCGGCTTCTACAGCTGCATCAGAGCCAAACAGTGGAGAGGTCCTTCCCTGCTGTGCTCAAAAATGCCCCTATTGTTCCTTTACTGCTGATAAAGGTGTTGCCCCCACCCCACAGATTTTAATTTTTGCCACATAGGGTTGGTGCGAGGATCAGAGGTGTCCTAGGCGGGTCCATCTTTCCTGCCACCTCTGCTGCGCCTCTCTGGGGCCTGGAGCGGTGGCAATAGCTCAGAAAATGTGGGGCATTGCTTACTTGAAATCACCGGCGATGCCCCGCCATTTCTGCCCTATGCATTTCTTCCATCCCTCTCCACCACGGCTTCCCGTTTTGAAGTTTGTGCCAGAGGGGAGCAGATGAGACATGCTACAAGGCAGAAACCACAGGGCAGAGCCATTGACATAAGCGCTGCCCCGTATTTACTGAGCCACTGCCATCACTGCAGACCCCAGAGAGGGGCAGTAGAGGTGGCAATTAGGCCCTCTCCCCCCCCCCCAGGAGGCCCAGCGCTCTAGCAACCGCCTAGTTCACCTAGCCCTGCTTTAGCTCCACCATAAACCTTCTCCACTTTAGCAACCCCAAACTGCTAAGTTATCAACCACCTATGCTGCAATCACAAAGAGGGATCGAGGGAATAGGCACATGGCACCTCAAAGGTACCCACCAACTTGCTATGGACAGCTGTATATAGCCTTGGCCTCTGCAACCCCTCCCAGGCATGCAGCTTTGTTCTGTTCCCAGTTGCAGCCACTTGGTCAGCTCTCTCGAAAACAGAAGTGGTGTTTCCACTGTCATCCAAGCCACATTTCTTCTCCTACTATTAAAGAATAATTGCATATTGCTATGAACAAATTATGTGGAGGGGTATTTTAGAAGGGACATCCAAGTGCAATCTGGGAAGTCTAAGCCAGAACATTTGAAAAAAAGCCGGCATGTCCAGGTGCAGTTATGCTTTCACAAACATACGAGATGTCTCAGAATCGTATTTCAGAACCTGGACATCCAGGATAGCATGATGGCTAGAGTGGGGGGGCTAGAACAGGGCAGCCGTAGTTCAAACCCCACTGCTGCTATCGCTGACATTGTGCTGAGTACTGGAGATGAAGGAGTGCTGCTATCTTTACACCGTCTGGATGTTTTTCAATCAAAGTGAGCACTTTTCAGATGCCTGTTTGTTCCTAGATCAGGTCTAAACTTAGATGTGGTGCTGGATGTCCATGACATTTCTGAAATCAGGTGGGGGCGTCCAGGTTCCCAAGAACACCCTGGACATGCCCCTACCCTGCCCCCATTCAGACTTGGACATCCTCATGCTGAGGATATCCCTAGAGCCAGCTCTGGAGACGTCTGTGCTCTGGTCATCTCTATGCACATTTTCAGACATCCAAAGTATGAACAGGTCTTCCAAAATGACCCCCATAGTGTTAAGCGGCTGTGGCAAGGGCTGGATCTAATCCCACCTCACTGCACTCCATGCCTTATCTCTCAGAGGGTGGTTTGCTTTAAATGCCAATGCCATTGCAAATAACTTCCTTTGGTAAGTGACATTCTGAGTGAATATTTTCAGCCAATACCAATTTGATTGTTCTTTTTTTGTGTCTGGGCAAAATATTTCCCAGAACACCATCCCTTGACATAAGGGTAGCCAATACTACATACCATACTGTACACCGTAAACACAGATAAACACAGACAGTTCATGCCCAGCCCAAATCACCCAGAAACCATAGTCCAAGAAAATCCTTGTTCCCCAAACCTATAATTATAATCTATATTTAAAAACACTACCATGTTTGAAAACCAAGAAGGTATTATTAAGTTGCTTTCCTCTACCTCCTACATAATACCTGGTGTTTCTTTTAAATTTATATCCAGAGTCCAAAATTGGCAAGAAATTCATTTCTAGGAGAGTGACTTTCTGGCCAGTCCTGGTTTTGAACTTGCATCCTAAAGCAGTCTCTGATTCAACCCATTGAAATCCATGCTGCAGGTCCATACTGCATCAGGGTAAGGATGTCAGAAATCCAGGACTGGCTATAATCTCCCTTCTGGAACCTGGTAACTTGACAGCTCTGAGGGTCACCTCATGCTGTTGTACTGAATCTGGTTCGGTATGTAGGCATGAATTAGTTACTTGGTATTCTGGGTTTTATACTGTTACAGTTTTAACTTTTAAACTCTCCCTACTCACCACTTGGAGTGGATGAAATTTCAGGAAGTCTTGGACACAAAATTCAAGTATCAAGCTTGAAACTTGTGAATAGTAGTAAGAGCCCTTCAGAAAGTCTCAGAAAGCTTTATTTTTACATAATGGCTTTTTTTTTGTTAGAATCAAGAATAAAGTCATTTCATTCAGAAAACAAAACTGATCTCAAACTGCATTAACTGTCTTTAACATAGGCTTAGCAGCATCTGATTAGCGTTGGCCATGTACCCAAAAGCGCCCTCTGCTGTTAGCTGGAGGTACAATCTCTGTCCTCTATCATACCCTTCAAGGTTGTTGCTCGTCTGGCAGCCTTATTAATTTCTTTGCTCCCCTCGCTGATAATTGCCCCTCCTCCCCATGCCATGAATAATAAAAAGATTAAGGAGGTGTATTTACACAGCTCATTTCTTCCATAGTGTAATTGATTGCGAAATAATCCATACAGGGAGAGCACTGCCAGCGCGGCAGACAATAACAGCAACTGAATCTATCCCTTCACTGGCAACGCTCTGATCTTGTTATGGATTGCGCCTTCTCAATAAGTGTCTTGGTACTTTAATGGTAGGGGAGGGGGGATTTCCTCTTTTCAAATGGCTCTTTAGTAAGAGTTCCTATAGGCTGACAGATCTAGGGGACTGAGGGGGCAAGCAGAGACATGCTATCTACCATGGTCTAAGTTACTGCCTACAGTACAGGCTCAAAAAAGACTTTGCAATTGGAGTGCAACCATCAGGCTTCTGTCTGCAGCAATGAATTCTTTTCTTCCCAGGGGCTAATGTTCTGCATTCTGGAAACTTGAACTTGCCCGCCAACAGAGGGCATAGCAAACAAACTGGCACTAGAATTCTAACAGTCTCAGGCTATATACAGAGAGCAGTAGTGATAAGTGTGAGGGAGGAGCTGACGAGAGATGTACTAGGGTTTGCGATGACATCATAGGGCCAAGAGGTCTTTCATTTCTGACAGATTTGGTGCAGAGATGGAGGCATACTTAGACAATTTGCCAAAAAATAATTCTCGTCCAATAGTGAGCAAAATCATGCAAAAATCATGACAATAAAATTAAACAATCAGACTGGTCTTACACATCTTTCCCCTCCCCCATCAGGCACAGAATGACATCTGTTTAGCCCCATTGGACTATTCTTGCCTCCTGCCAGTAGGGAACCCGGTGGTTCTCTAGGACTAACAGGTTAGTCCTCCCAGTTGTATGACTCACACTTCCTGCTGGTGGCCATTTTGTTTGCTGTCCAGGGCACCTGGAAGTATATATAAATATATATAGTTCCTTATCGTCCTGCTAGACCAGTCCAGACAAGTGGCCTGTGTTCCCCTATCAGCAGATTGGTGGAGACAAAGATCCAATGAAAAGTCCAGGTTTCAAAGACATCACTCCTATGGCTCCTATGCCTCTATTCGCCTCAACCACGTCTCTTCAGTATTTCTCTGTCTCCAGCAGATAGTGGATGGATTTTCTCCTCTCTGAAGAAAATCTGAAGCTGGACAGGAAAAGACTGATTTAACGCTCATGAACAAACACCTTGAGGGTGACTCTCTCACTTGAGCGTGACATGGAAGCCTCCACTAGGACTGCAGTCTTTTCGGTAGCCATAGGAGGAGGGAAAATTGGTTCAGCTCCACGTACTTATAATAAGAGCCTGTTGAGCAGCCAGAAATTGGAAGGATTTGGAAGGATCTGGAAGAGTGCAGCAGTTTCACACAACCTCAACTCCCCCTCCCTCTTCCTCTACCCCCCCCCCCCCGCCCCCCGGCTCTCTCCTGAAGATTGCAGAAAGCTCACAGAGGGCCAGCCACCTTAAATGCAGTGCTGCAAAGCCAGTAAAACAGTTCCAGGGCAGTAGAGCTGAGCCGGGCATGGATTCTCTGCCTAGGGCTCTCAGGGTAAGTACCAAGGCTTGACTTCATCATCCTTATTGGGGGCTCCTGATTCAGTCTTCCTGAGACGCAATTCGGGGTGGACCGTTGGTGACTGTTGGCACGGTGTGCGGGTTTCCTGCCATTTTCTGCATGCATTAGTAGCATTTTTACCTATTGTGTGCCTGATGATCATGTGGTCCTAGTGCGCATTCTGTCCAAGCAGCTCCAACATGTGTTCCTTCCCTAAAGATTGTAATGCCTGTTGCAATAAAAGTGCAGTTAACACATGCCTTTCGGGCCGCTGCAGCTTTAGCGTGTACTGTTGTGATATTTGCCTTTACTGTCTTTGTCTTTTTCCAGGAAATGTTGTTCGACCTGTGGCAAGTGATGGGCCTCATCTCTAGATTCTGGACTCTGTTCTTCTTGCATGGCAGTTTCTGAACCATCCCTGGAGGGCCTGCTCCCCCTTTCTCAGCCGGAGAATGCAGGTAGTCAGGCCTTGCCTGCCTCAGGGTAGGAGATGATGGATGGTGCTATGGGTAAGGATATCCAGCTGGCCGGAGGGTCCAGCAACCATGCTGTGAGCTGTTCCTCATCCACTAGGGGGGGTCTGTGTGGCTGTGCTCCCTGGTGTTGTGGGAGTCATTTCAGAGAGCAGAGCTTCTGGACTCTGGATTGCCCTCCTCTGAATTCTCTCTTTTTTGTAGCAGGCCTGGTCTTTTTGGCATGGAAATTCTGACCCTATGGCTTCTGGGTGCTCCCGGGTGCAGTCTCATGCAGGGCAGGCTGAGAGTGGAAGCCCTGTTTGATTGCCTTTGGCTAAGCATCCCCATGAGGGTGCCCCTGGAGATGGGAACAGCTGAGAGCTGTCTGAGATTTTGGCTATGACTTGGATTCAGATGGCTTGGTACTGGGCTCTGATGTGAATGAAGTACGCTCACCTTCAGAAGATTGTGACGAGGCCAGAGCAGTGGTGGGATTTGGCTGGTTCAGTCCGGTTTGCACAACCTGGTTCCTGCCATGGGCCGCGTTTGCCGAATTGGACGTCCCAGTGGTTTGGCGGCATAGGGGGACTGCAGCATCGCGGGAAACCACTGGCAGGTGGTGAGGATTGGGCTGCTGGGCCACCAGGGAGTTGGTGCCCTGCAGTTGCCGCCAGTGGGCCAAGCGTGCAGTGCCGGCAATGCAAATGCGTGTCGTGCTGCCACCCGCTCAGTTCTGGCAGTGGCGGGAGCAATCTAAACTGGTTCCTGTTTGGATCAAATCCTGCCACTGGGCCAGAGGGATCCTCCTATTCCGAAAGGAGGAGCTGGTGGCGTTGACTGCCAGGATCTCATCTGCCTTGAACTTGATGGATGCTTCCGGCACAGAGCAGAAGCTGAAGGTGCAACTGCTCCTTAAAAGAGTGCAGAAATCCATTACTGTCTTCCTGTTCCCAGATGTGATCAAGGATATGGATCCAGTTGGAGTGGGACTCTCCTGATTCCCTAACTCACTACCTGTTCTGATCCTATCCCCACCCATCTCCTCAACTCCATCTCCTCCTCCGTCATCCCTTTCATCTCAAACATTCTCAACCTTTCACTTTCCACTACAACCTTCCCTGCAGCCTTCAAGCATGCTTTAATCACGTCTCTTCCAAAACCCTCACTTGACCCTACTATTTATTTTATTTATTTAGCTGTATTTATATCCCGCTTTTCAACGGGTCAAAGCGGTCAATTGGGGGATACATTTAACACAAGGGGATATGAGACACATACGCTAATACTTACAGGGAACATGGGCAATGGAGGGTTAAGTGGCTTGCCCAAGACCACAAGGAATGCCTATAGGACTAGAAATCCTAGTCCCTCCGGCCTGAGATTGCTGTCCCCAGGTGGGACTTGAACCCCCGGCCCTCCGGCCTGAAGTACCTTGTCATAACCACTAGACCACTCCTCCCTCACTTCTAATTATTAACCCATCTCCCTTTTCCCATTCTCCACTGCTGTCTTGAATTTCTCTCCTCTCAAGCCCTCCTTGAATCACTTTCATCTGGTTTTCGTCCATTTCATTCTACCGAAACAGCTCTTGCCAAAGTCTCCAGTGATCTGTTCCTCGCTAAGTTCAAAGGCCTTTACTTAGTTCTCATTCTTCTCGACCTTTCTGCTGCTTTTGATACTGTTGACCACCTCTTCCTCCTTGACACTTTATCCTCATGTTTTAGAGGCCCTGTACTGTCTCAGTTCTCTTCTTATCTCTCCAATACTCTTTCAGTGTTTGTTCTGGGGGTTCCTCCTCTTCTGCCATCCCTCTCTCATTTGGTATACCTCAAGGGTCTGTTCTGGGCCCTCTCATTTTCTCTCTCTATACCCAGTCCCTTGGTGCCCTCATCTCTTCCCATGGCTTTCAGTATCATTTTTATGCTGATGACGCTCAAATCTATCTACACCTGACATTTCTCCTTCACTCTAAACTTGTATCTCTACTTGCTTATCTGACACCACCACCTGGATGTCTCATCAGTACCTAAAATCGAATATGGCTAAAACTGAACTTCTTATTTTTCCCCCTAAACCTCCTTCCCACTTCTTCCTTTCTGTATCACTGTTGACAACACTTCTCTTCTTCCTGTTTCCTCGACCCGCAACCTTGCAGTCATCTTTGACTCCTCCCCTTTCCTTTTCCACACATATTCAACATATAGCTAAAACCTGTTATTTCTTTCTTTACAACATTAACAAAATTTGTCCCTCTCTGAACACACTACTATGGCTCTTGTCCACTCTTTGGTCACCTCCCGTCTTGACTATTGCAACATCCTCCTTGCTGGTCTCCCTCAGTGTCATCTCTCTCCTCTTCAATCTATTCAGAACTCTGTTGCACTGTTAATCTTTCACCAGCCCCAATACACTCATATAACCCCTCTTCTAAAATCACTTCACTGGCTCCTTTCATTTCCATATTCAATTCAAACTTCTCCTTCTAACATATAAATACATTCACTCTACTGCCCCTCATTATATTTTCCTCTTTTCTCTCTCCCTACACCCCTCCTCGTGAACTCCTCTCCCCTCTGGTTTTCTTCTTTCTACACCCTTTCCTTCTTCTGCAAACTCCAGACTTCTGTCTTTCACCTTGCTGCTCCTTATGGATGGAACAAACTTCCTCTATCTTTACATCAAGTCTCTTCTCTCCCCCTTTTCAAATCCATGCTAAAGACTTATCTTTGAGGCTGCATTTGGATCCTAATCCCTTGTTCTCCTTGTGTCTCCTTCCGTATTGACCCCCCCCCCCTTGTTTCTCTTATATTGTTCTGTCTGTCTTGATTATCTTGTAAGCTCTACAAGCAAAGACTGTCTCCTTTATATGTTTGTACAGCACTAAATATGCTTTGTAGCACTATAAAAATAATTAATAGTAGTAGTAAGAAGGTCTACATTCTCACGGAGAAGGAGTGCGTTGAGTGGTTTGGTATTCCCAAGCTGGTCACAGCAGTGACCAGATTTTCTGGACTGTAAGGCGGATTTTGGTTGAAGAGCCAATTTGCTATGGTGGCTGCTATTTTGCAGTTGGCAGTATTGCCAGCCTGATGTCTCGAGTCCTGCTCCAATGGATTCAGTCTCTTCTGCTATATGATTCTACTCCTCTTTTGGAGTCAGCTATGGCCTTCCTTTCTGTTGCCATGTATGATCTGGTACATTTGGCGGCCATGGATGGTGCCCTGACAACAGTGTCATGGCGTTGGATTTGGCTCCGGCACTGGGCAGCGGACTCATCTTCTAAAGCACGGTTGGTCCAACTGGCTTTTAAAAGGAAGCTTTTTTTTTTTTTTTTTTTTTTTAGATGATTTGGAGAAGCTGGTGAAGGTCCTAGGTGAGATGAAATCTTACTGCCTTCCAGAACACAGGTCTAGGGGACCTGTAAAGTGGTCTGATGCCCCTTTCTTGTAGCTCCATCTGCCCACCGAGGGCACACTGGTCAGATCCCGGGGGGTCTCGAGACTTTCATTGTTGCCGACCTGAAAAACCTTCCTTACCTTCTGCTTCTGGGCTTTGGGCTAGCTCTCAGCCCTTTTGTGGAGTGTGTGGGCCCAGGGACTTGGTCCCCTCCAGAGGAGGAGCCACCCAGAATGTGCATTGAAAGTTTGGGGGCTCATTCCCTGGTTCCTTCAGTTGGAGGCAGGCTTCACCTTTTCTTTCAGGAATGGGCCAGGATTACCCAAGAATCGCTGGGTGCTAGATAACATTTAGTTCGGCTCAGTCCTGGAATGCAAAGAGCAGATTCCAGATGTCTTTGTCATCTCCCCTTATGGGTCTGCCAACAAATTGCTGCTGTGCAGACCTATCTTGGACAAGTTGCTACGCCTCATGGCAGTAGTGCTCGTCCCCACAGATGAGAGGGCCAAAGCAGATACTCTATTTATTTTGTGGTGTCAGTCTGGATCTCAAGAGGGTCAACAAGCAATTGCACATCCTGCGCTTCCAGATGGAAATCTTGCGCTCTGTTATTCAAGCAGTGCACAGAGGGGCGTTCTTGGCTTCTTTGGATCTGCCCAAAGCGTATTTTCAGATTCTGATCTGTGTTTTGCCATGCTTGGCTTTCACTATCAGCCCACCACCCTCCCTTTCGGGCTATCCTCCGCCACAAAGACATTCTCCAAGATCATGGTAGGGGCAGCTATGGTGCTGCAGTGCCGAGGAATTTGTGTCCATCAATATCTGGAAGACTGGCTCATTCGGCCTGTTCCCTGTCAGGAGCATTTTGAGTGGCGCCCAAAGTGGTCTCTGTTTTGGAAAGCCTGGTGATCAATCGGGGAAAGAGCTAGCTGTTGCCTTCCCAGTCCTTGGAGTTTCTGGGAGCATGTTTTGCACCTCAAGTGGGCAGAGTTTTCCTGCCAGAGGAGAAAGTAAAAAGACTGTTGGATAGTCTGGCGCTGTTCTGTGCGCAGCAAGCTCCCAGAGTCTGGGATGATCTTCAGCTCTCAGACTGATGGAGCAGCCATAGAGATGGTGCCATGTGCATGTGCTCACATGCCATCAATCCAGCGGTCCTTGCCAACTCGGTGATCCCTGAGTTTTCAGGAGTTTGAGCGCAGGTTTCTGCTCCCTTTGATGGGAAAGTACAGCCTGTGGTGATGGCAGCGGCCTTGTCATTGAAGGAAAGCATGCCACTGGACGATTTCTCCTAGATCATCCTGATGGACGCCAGTCTCTCGGGCTGGGGAGCACATTGCCAAGACCATATGGCCCAGGGCTACTGGAACTGCAGGGAAGGGGTGAGGACAATCAGGTTGGTTTTCTGAGTTTCCGGCCCCTGGTCAAGGGCTGGGCAGTTCAAATGTTTTCAGACAGACAATGTCACAGTGGTGCTTATGTCAATCTGCAAACCGGCATGAGAAGTACTGGGGCTGCTCTGGAAATGGCTCTCCTGTTTGCCTGGGCGGAGAAGAAGCTTCTAGCCTTCTCAGCTCAGCACATTGCCAAGGTGGACACTGTGGAACTGGACCTCCTTAGCCAGCACTCTCTGGATCCTGCAGAATGGGAGTTGAGTCAGGAGGCATGTCAGTTGATTCTGTGCCACAGGGGTCACCCCGAAATGGATCTGATGGCATCCCACTCTAATGCCAAAGTTTGCTGCTTCTTCAGCTGCTGCACAGATGGGGTCCAAGGACAGACGCCTTGGCCAAGTCACTACCTGGTGTAAGTGGTTCTTTCGTGGCCCTTGGTGGTCTGTGTGATTCGGCATATAGAACGCCACCCAAGAAAGATTGTCTTGTGGCGCCGGATTGGCCAAGGAAAGTGTGGTTCAGCGACCTGATGCAGCTCCTGCAGGTACTTCCTCTTCGGTTGCCTCTGCCTCAGGGCCTGTTGCAGAAGGGACTGATTGCCCTGGAGGATTCGGTTCCCTTCTTGCATAAGCCTGGCTCTTCAAAGGAGACAGCTAGTGTATAAGGGCTATTCTCCAGTGGTGGTCTCCACTCTGCTCAGAGCCCAAAGGTGGTCTACTAAGCTAGCATATATTTGGGTCTGGTGCCTCTTTGAGCAATGATGCGGTGCTCTGCAGATGGCTCCTGAGGCGGCCAAGGTGCCATCTCTATTGCCTTTTCTACTGGATGCCTGGAGAAGGGCCTTTCCCTTAGTGCCCTAAAAGCTTTGGCCTGTTTCCAAGGTCCAGTGGGAGGTAAGTCTCTAGCCTTGTTACGCGCTTTCTCCAGGGGGGTTCAGTGTCTGCATCCTCCCTTCTGGTCTGTGGTCCCTTCCTGGGATCTGTGTCTGATGCTCAGGGCTCTGATGTCAGTACCTTTTGGGCTGTTGAAGCATGCTACTTTGAAGGATTTGACACTCAAGACAGTCTTATTGGTCGAGATTTGTTCTGCAAGGTGTATTTCATAAGAACATAAGATATGCCATACTGGGTCAGACCAAGGTCCATCAAGCCCAGTATTCTGTTTCCAACAGTGGCCAATCTAGGTCATCTAGCAGTTTCCCCAAGGGACACAGGTTCCACAATGCTTGTATTGGTTCAAGCATTGATATCCTGGGTCCCTTCTTAATAATGGTTTATGGACCTTTCCTCCAGGAACTTGTCCAAACCTTTTTAAAACCCAGCTACACTAACAGCCTTTACTACATCCTCCGGTAACAAATTTCAGAGTTTGATTACACGTTGAGTGAAAAAATATTTTCTTTTATTAGTCTTAAATAGTTTACCCTGTAGCTTCATTGCATGTCCCCTAGTCTTTCTATATTCTGCTAAGGTAAACAATTGATCTACATTTACCCTTTCCACTCCGTTCATTAATTTATAGACTATCATATCTCCCCTCAGCCGTCTCTTTTCCAGGTTAAAGAGCCCTAACCTTTTTAGCCTTTCTTCATAGGAGTATCCTTCCATCCCTTTTACCATTTTGGTGGCTCTTCTCTGAGCTGCAAGCTCTGTCTTGCCAAAATCCTTATCTGTCTTTTTCAAAGGAGGCCATTTCCATTCAGCCTGTTCCTTCTTTTTTTCCTAAGGTGATTTCCCCCTTTCATGTGAACCAGGTGGTCTGCATGTCTGGAGGTTGCTTCTCCGGTATTTAGAGGTTAGAAATTATTTTCTTAGATATGACCATCTTTTTGTGCCGTTTGCTGGCCCACGCAAGGGTGATGCGGCTGTTAAGACAACTTTGAGCAACTGGATTAAGAAGGTCATTACATTGGTGTATCTGTTGCAGAACCAGCCAGTTCCAGAGGGTTTGCATGCCCATGCTAACCGAGCACAAGCATCCTCATGGGCGGAAGGGAGCTCAGTGGCCCCTACAGACATTTGTTGGGCAGCAACATGGGCATCACTTTCTACTTTTGTCAAGCATTACCACTTGGCTGTCCTTGCGAGGGCAGACATGGCCTTTGGGCTCAAAGCTTTTGCAAGCTGCTGTAAGTCTTCTTACTGCCCAGTGGAGGCATGGTTTTGGTACGTCCCACTTGTCTGGACTGGTCTAGCAGGATATATGGAAGGTGAAATTTTACTTATCAGTTAATGTCCTTTCTTTGAGTCCTGCTAGGCTAGTCCAGAGCCCACACCTGAAACTGTATTTGTTATGTTCTGCTGTGGTACCCTTGAGTCCGCTATGATTTTTATAATTGACTATACGATGACAGCAAGTTGGCCACAGCTCTGGCTGCTGCTACAACTACTATTAATCATTTGTATAGCACTACAAGGCATAGGCAGCACTGTACAGGGACATATAAGAGACGGTCCCTGTTCATCAGAGCTTACAATCTAGTCAAGACAGACAACACAGCAACTGGAGACTAGAATACAGGGGAATGGTAAGGAAACACATAGTTAGACAGCAAGAGACTAAATGGATCAGGATACAAAAGCAGCTTCGAAGAGGTATGTTTTTAGCCTGCATTTGAAAAGGGCCAGAGATGGAGCCTAACATAGCAACTCAGGGAGTTTGTTCCAGGCATAAGGAGCAGGCAAGGTGAAAAGATCAAAGTCTGAAGTTGGCAGTGGAAGAGAAGGGCAAATATAGAAGCAATCTTCTAGAAGAGTGAAGTTCCCAAGTAGGGTTGTAGGGATAGATAAGAAAGGAAAGATAGGGAGGAGCAGCAGAATGGTCAGTAGGAAAAGTTTGAACTGAATATGGAAACGGATAGAGAGCCAATGAAGTGACTTGAAAATGGGATTTTATTTATATAATGAGACTGGTGTAAGATTAGCTGCACAGCTGAATTTTGAACTGATTTAAGGGGAGAGAGATGATTCAGAGGGAGACCAGCAAGTAGGAGGTTGCAGTAGTCTAGATGGGAGGTGACTAAAGAGTGGATAAGGATCTTAGTAGTGTGTTCATAAAGGAAGGGGCAAATTGTGCTATTATAGAAAAAGAAATGACAGGTTTTCGTTATCAGTTGGATGTGTGTGGAGAAGGAAAGGGATGAGTCAAAGATGATCCCAAAGTTGCGAGCCGAGGAAACAGGGAGCGTTATCCTTAGAAATAGAGAAAAGAGGAAGGGTGGAGGTGGGTTTAGGGGAAAAGTTAAGAAGCTCAATTTTGGCCATCTTCTATTTCAGACAGTGGCAGGATGGTGGCAGCAATGTCTGATAAGCAGGCAGGGATGTGGACCTGGCACTCGAGAGATTTCAGGTGTAGAGAGGTAGATCTGAGAGTCATCAGCATAAAGATGGCACTGAAGATCATTGGAGGAGATGAGTGTACTAAGGTACTGGCATAGAGAGAGAAAAGGACAGGCCCTCAGGGAACACCAAACGAAAAGCAGGATAGCAGTAGAGAAAGATTCACCAGAACAAACTAAAATTGTGCAGTGGGAGAGATAAGAAGAGAACCAGGACAGAAGTGCCCTTAAAACCAAGTGAGCACAGGGTATCGAGGAGGTGGTGGTGATCAACGGTGCTAAAAGCAGCAGACAGGTCAAGAAGGATGAGGATCAAGTAAAGGCCCATGGGCAATTCCTGGCTGGAGTTAAGCCAACATTTGGACCATCTGATTGAGCAGGTGAACTCACCTACCTCAGTCTTCTCATCTGGAGCTACAGAGCAGCAACAACGGGAGGTATCTATGTCAGTTCCCACGCCTCATACAGTCTCTACACAGTCTCATAAGGAGCCCTAGGTTGAGACTCCTGTCTGATTTTGTTGAACCCACAGGCCTATAGGGAATTCTTGAACAAATGTTCAATTCCTTTCATCCTTTCGGCCTCTAATTTTTCAGATCACAAGTCCAGAATTGCTTGGCATGCGGCTCCACTTTGGGAGACACAAGATCACCTGAGTTTTATGCAAAGCCTTTGTCTCAAACTTTAAAACAAGTCTTTGATGACTCAGATCATGTAATTTTAGCATCCTCTTTCTCCTGTGAATTAAGCAGAGGGCCTGTATAGCTGGCTAGTATGCCATTGATTTTCATACAGTAGTGGTGGAGATACACTGGAACAACGAGGCTCTGTTAGTTGTCTTCTGAAACAGCCTCCAGAACTGGACTTCTTAGAATCCCTCTGTTTGCTTGTCGACCCCCATATTGGAGAATGCTGCTTAGAGCAGTGATCTTCCCTCTGAAACCTGCTGCCTCCCCCCCGTTTTTCAACCCCATTCTGTCATATGGTCCAAAAGCCTATGGAGCTGGGCTGCACTGATTATCTCAAGAGGAGAAAGACTAAAGAAGAAAGACGGGTGTATCTTAATTGCACTGATCAGGGGCACTGGACAAAAAACAGCTCTTGGAAGCCTAGATCTAGTCATTGCTTAACCCTTTCAAGGCCTACTTTAAATTTTTAATCCACATTCAGTAGCCGGGTTAATTTTTGCATATTTCAGGAAAATTGTACCCGTCTTATTCAATATGTTCTAATAGTGATTTTCCTTCTGCTATGGTCATGTATTATATACCATTTGAAAGGAATATTTAGTCAGAATTTTGGATCTCAAGAGTTTTGGGCTCGGCCTGGAAAGGGTTAAGGTTTACATCTGAAAAGGTTCTTTGGACTTGACTACACTTTAAGTGCCTCATATGACCTAGTACTTGTCAGATGCAGTTTTAATGCCTTGATCTTCTGCTTCTGTGAGAACATCAGCCCTCATCATATTCTGGAGTAACTGGACATTTCATTAGGCAAGATTTTATGCATGTACACAAGGACCTCTCAGACTAAATCATACACCTCTTTCTGACATAGCCATCAATGGGAGACCATTGGACTAAGCAGATAAGCATTAAGTTACCATCAACACAAACGTAATGGTGGACTTAAGGGACTCAGACATCCTTCCCAGCTAAGCAGCTTTGAGCTATGTGGGAGTCTTCCACCAGGATTCCACACATGCATTGAATCATGAGAGGCAGGTAAGTCCTGAGGGTTAGGCAGGTCCAGGCAAGCTGCAATAGTGAAAATGAATCAAATTCTAAAAAGTCCCCAGTCAGTTGCTGGCAGAAAGTTGTCACTGTGTTCCTCACAGCCTGCAAGGAATACCAATTTCTCCTGGATTGCTCCATCTACAGATGCTTCTTTTCCCCAGAGTTTGTTTATTAATTTTAAGTTAAATTCTGCTTTTGAGCAAAAACAGCCCTTATGCAATACAAAAATGTACATTTCTGGAAAGAAATGAATTAATTTTGTAAATTCAAAAGATGTAAGGATAATAGATTACAAAAAGCTAAAATGGTGATTTGAAGAAATATTTTTTCCTTTATATGCTGAGAGAGTTGAGCGACAGGTAGATTACAGCTCTATTACCTTACTCTATCCATCCTCATTGCCCTAAAGAACACTTCCACAAAGAAAATAAAGCAAGATGTAATTTTGTTTTTAAAATCTGTGTACATAAAATGCAGCACTTGAATCTCCTGAGATGTAACAATGTAACACTTGCATTCTCTTTTTATAAAATGAAATCAGGGAAAGAATGACAGAGCAATTGTGTTCTTTTCTGTTGTCATTTCAATACACTCCTCTCCTTTGCAGAATAAACCTTCAGTGATCTAGAGCTGTTGCCTGAGTTATCAGGCCACCAAGATCCCGGCTTCAGTTGGGCCCCAAGCACTTCCCAGTTCTAAATTTCTGAAAGTATTAGAATTTCCCATGAAGGCCGGCCCGGAGACAGTGCTGTGCAGTGACCTTCCATGCCTGGCTGCTTAGCAATGTTTGGACAGGCAGCAAATAAGGCCAATCAAAATTAAGTTAACCCTTTCATACCCGGTGGCTCCATTTGGAACCCATGTAGGTTTTCTTGTAAAGACTGGGTGGGGATTAAAACCAGTAAACATCAGAAGCCATTTTCTTACTTACTATCATCATAATAAAATACTAATCAGTTTAGAGTCACTAACTTACTAGGTGGCACCACTGGCTGTGCTTTTGTTTTGGTAGCCATTGTGAAATTTTAATGCAAGTGTTCTAGCGTTAAATTTTAATGTTCTGAAGGCTTCACTGCATCAGGAAAATGCATCAGGAAAATTCTCTCAAGTCAAACAGGTATTGTTTTCTCTTTCTGCCAGTTTTATCACCATTTTTTGTTGAAACAGTTGTTGAATGAGACAGTTTTGTAGTTGGTTCCATTTGGAACCATTGGTACTTAGTGGTTGTTACATGTTACTGCGGAAATGGTGGTTTGTAATTCTTAGTGAATTTTACCACATAGCAGTTATTAAGATTTAAATTTAAAATTTATGTGTTATCTGCTAATTAAGTAGTAATCTAGTAGTAATTCAGTTACATTCTGAAATTTGTTGAATGTTTGATGCAGGCAAAATTATGGATTGTGGTATGCATCGCAGACAAAATAGGGAAGGAAAATGGAATCTCAGCTTGTCGTTTACCAGATGCTGACATTTCTGAACCTGAGTGTGATGTAGAGGATCCAGAGATGGAAAATAATATGGATGAGTTGAGCGATGATCCACTGAACGAATCAGAAGATGATCTTCCATTATCAACAGTTAGGGATCATGCAAAGCAGAAAGATCCCGATGTTGCTGGTGTAGATGATGATGATAATGTTCCATTGAACAGATTATTCAAAAGGAAATAAAAATCAAAAGATGCAGTAATGTTTCGATGGAGGAGAATAAAGCCAAAATTCACCTCTGATCCAATCTGGTCGGGAAAATTTTCTGATCCACCCAAGGAGGAAGAGCCTCCAATAAAATACTTTCACAGATTATTTTCCCACTGAACTTATTGAGCACATTGTGATTCAGACTAATTTACTTGCAGTTCAGTGTGTGTCCTCATTTAGAACAACAATAGAAATCAAACAATACTGTGGAATGTTGTTGAAGATGGGCCTGGTTCTAATGCCCAGTTATAAATGCTACTGGCCAGAAGAACTCCGTTTTCCACCTGTTGCAGATGTTATGAGTCAAAATCGTTTTACCAACAACAAGTTTTTGCACTTCGACAACACCAAGGCCGTCACTGACAGAAATGACCCTTTGTATGATAGATATTGTAAAGTTCGCCCTCTTCTGGATTTCATTCGAGAGGCTTGCCTAAAGGTTGAACCGGAAGAAAAGCAGAGCATTGATGAGCAGATGATACCATACAAAGGAAAAAACCTCTTGAGGCAATACCTTCCAAAGAAGTCTAAGAAATGGGGCTTCAAAGTATCTGCTAGATGCAGGATCAGTGGTGTGACATATGACTTTCATTTCTGTGAAGGCAAGGCTCCTGTTGTGCAGAAAAGCTGTGGATTTCAACCAGGAGACTTTGTTATGAAATTATGCGAGACACTGCCTAGCACTCAGAATTTCAAACTGTACTTTGATAACTACTTACCTTTTCTGGAGCTTCAGCTGATGCTAAAGGAACAGAGCGTCCTGTCTACTGGGACAATATGGTGCAACAGGATCAGAGGATGCATTAAGAAAATGGAAAAAACTAAAGAAAAAAGGTCGAGGATCCAGTGATTTTATGGTTGATGCAAACTCTGGTTTGTCAGTAGTTCATTGGTATGATAATTCAGCTGTTCATCTTTCATCAACACTGAGATCAGTTGATCCAATTTCTATGATCAAACGCTGGGACAAGAAACTGCATGCCTATGTTGATGTGCCCTGCCCAGCTGTTGTTCGAGACTACAGTCAGAATATGGGAGGTGTAGATCTGATATGCTTATGGCTCTATATCGCACTGACCATCGCAGTAAGAAATGGTACCATAGAATATTTTACTGGGGCCTTCATCTTGCGGTTGTGAATGGATGGTTGCTTTACAGACGTCACTGTGAGCAGTGTTCTCACTCCTTCAGTTTGTTATCAGCATTAGTGAGTCTCTGATCAAAGAAAACAAGGTGCCGTCATCTGTGCAAAGAAAAAGAGGGCGACCATCAAATGTGCTGGATTCTCCTGAAGTGAATGATCCTGATGACTCCCCTGCACCACCAAAACAGAAATCATCTGTTCAGTCTGATCCAAACGCCAGCATCAGAAATGACGGTGTAGGACACTTTCCAGCTCACTCAGACACGAAACAATGGTGCAGGGTTTGCAAAGCTCATGTCAGGATGAAATGCAATGTTTTCCTTTGCATTACAAAGGAAAGAAATTGCTTCCTCAATTATCACACTTCAGCAGTTTGAATAAAAACATTAAGAACTTTCAGTTTTATATATCTTGCCTTACTTTTATTCTTTAAGTCCCATTGGTGCCAAATGGAACCATGATAAAAAACCTCTTCTAATTATTAACTACAGTGTAATGCAAGTGAACATATCCATTTTCTACTATCCCTAAGCAAAGATCTGCTTTCTGGAATTTTTTTACTGAAATAAACAAATTTGGTAGTGAAAGGGTTAACATGAAAAGCATTTGGGGATGCTACAGGAGGTGGTAGTAGTAGCTCCTGGGGGTGGTACACTGTGGTTATTGATTGAGGATGACCCCTAGTGACTGCAGGATATAAAAAGAGCTGTGGTGCATGGTGTCCAACCCAGGACCATCATACTAGTGACCAGACAAAGGCTTAAATTTACTAAAGTGTGAGAGGAAAACTGACAGTGGAGCAGTAAGGAATACACGTAGAAGAGGCTTACCATCTAAGTCCTGTTTCAGTAGAAGCGTTTCCTACTTCAAGGGCTGGGGTGCACCTGTGATATCAGTGGTTCTCAACCCAGTCCTCGGGGATCACTGGACCAGTCGGGTATTCAGGATATCAACAAGGAATATACATGAGATAGATTTGCATACCAAGGAGACAGTGTATGCAGATCTATCTCATGTATATTCACTGTAAATATCCTGAAAACCCGACTGGATGGGTGTACGTCAAGAACTGGGTTAAAACCACTGATCCAGAGTGACAAGCTGCATTATAAAGCCCAGATAGGTCATGGTCTGCCACTTCATTGTGTTTTACTGTTTTTCCACACTCATGAAGAGTAAAAGTCACTATTTTGGGGTGATTTCATATCAGGTTTTCATACTATTATTGAGATGTCTCCTCAAAGCTTACTAACACTGACAATGGCTTGGGAACACGTTTTAAACAAGTGCGAAGGTTAGACAGTGAAACTGCAGAATCTTCTAAAGTGTTGGAGCTAATGTTTCTGGATGAGATGGTAAAACATGCCCCAGGTTAAAGTGAGTTTTATAGGTGTAATTCTAAGGACATAATGAGATTTTACTGCCAACGTCTGAGGCTTTTTTGGGTTAGTTACTGCTGTACACAGACACCTAGAACCAGAAGCCCTATCATTTGGGATTTTTGGGGTTTATTTTTTAAGTAATTAGGTGCTTTTCAAGAGTTGAAAAAATAGGGGTTTATTGGTGGATTTGCGGTGTGAAAAAACATTTTAAGCAGTTTTTTTAGGTGGATTCCATTTAATGATATAACCAGGGGCGGCTCTATAATAAGTCAGGGTGAGGCAGACACCTCAAGAGGCAACTTTTGGGGGCAGCAAAAAGGGCCACAAAAAGGCCGCCTCACTCTCTCTTCAAAATTTAAACAAAAAAAAAAAGGGGAGGACAAGCTGCTGCCACTGCTTCTCGGTAGCGGCAGAATCAACCACTCCGTTCCCTCCCCCCTGCTGCCCTGGAAAAGCCCTGACACTTGTCCGATTGACACCCTGGCTCACCTTTACAGAATCGTGAGAAGGAACAGTGTTTCCCTTCTTTCCTGCGGCTCTGTTAAAGTTGAGCCCGCTGGCGCGCTGAGGGTTGGGAGCATTTCCTGTCTCACGCGAGATAGGAAATGCTCCTGATGCTCAGCGCGCCGGCAGGCTCAACTTTAACAGAGCCGCAAGAAAGAAGGGAAACACTGTTCCTTCTCACGGTTCTGCAAAGGTGAGCCAGGGCACCGGTCAGGCAAGTGCAAGGCTCTTCCCCAGGGTGTCTTGGACAGGTAATGGTCTGGGCTGGGGGGATGGTTTAGCACTGGAAATAGTCTGATTGGGGGGTTAGGACTGGTATTGGGCTGATGGAGGGGGGGCTAGGACTGGAAATGGGCTGATCAGGGAGGGTTAGGATTAGAAATAGGTTGATTAGAGGGTCTAGGACTGGTAATGGGCTGATCAGGTGGAGTTAGGACTGGAAATGGGCTACGACTGGAAATAGAGTGATCGGGGGGGGGCTAGGACTGGTAGTGGGCTGATGGAAGGGCTAGCACTGGAAATGAGCTGATGGGGGGCTGGAACTGGAAATGGGCACTTAAGGAAGGCTAGGACTGGAAATGGACTGATGGGGGAGGCTAGGACTGGAAATGGGATGATCGAGGGAGTTAGGACTGGAAATGGGCTGATTAGGGGGCTAGGACTGATAATGGGCTTATTGGGGGGGGGGTTAGGACTGGTAATGGGCTGATGGTGGGCTAGCATTGGAAATGGGCTGATTGGGAGGCCAGCACTGGAAATGAGTTAGGACTGGTAATGGGATGATTGGGAGGGCTAGGACCAGAAATGGACTGATGGGGGGAGGGCTAGGACTGGAGTGGGCTGATAAGGGGGATAGGACTGGAAATGGGATGGGACTGGAAATGGGCTGATGGGGGGAAGGAGAGAGCTGCTGGCACTGGAAGAAGACTGGGAGCTAGAACTGGAAATGGGCTGATGGGGGGGGGGGGGAGGAGAGAGCTGCTGGCCCTGGAAGAAGACTGGAGGCTAGGGCTACAAATGGGCTGATGCGTGGGGATTGGAGAATGGGACTAGAAGGGAATGGATGCCGAGAAAGTCTACCAGGGGAAGGAGGGGGCAGGAACGGAGCTGACACGGGGGAAGGAGGCGGCTGGAAGGGAGCTGATATGGGGGGAAGGAGGGGGTTAGAAGGGAGCTGACACCTGGAGATGGTACTGAAGGGGGGCTGGAAGAGAGCTGACACTTGGGAATGGGACTGGTAGATGGCTGGTAATGGGGAGGAGGCTGGAAGGGAGGGAGCACTGGGGTTGGAAGGGAGCTGCCACGTGGGGATGGCACGGGAAGGGGGATGGACAGAGGGTAGGGTGACTGGAAGGGAGCTGATGGGGGGTGGCACTGGGAGTGGAAGTGAACTGATACCTGTGATGGTATTTGGACTAGAAAGGGCTGGACAGTGGGAAAGGAGGGGGACTGGAAGGAAATGACACCAGAGACAGTCCTGGGAATAAAAGGTGGTTGACAGTGGAAGGTACTGGGAGGGGAGGACTGGAAAGGGGGCTGATATTGGGGAGGGTTACTGGGACTGGAAATAGGCTGATGGAAGAAAGTGAAGAAAATAAAAGAGATAAGAAATGGCAGATGAACCATAGACCATAGAAAGAAAGCTAAGAGAAGACAGGAAAGCAGAAGCCTCAGATCAGGACCAGCATGATCAGAGAATAAAATGATCAGACACCAAACAATTTAATTTTCATTTTAGTGATTGGACTTTGTGCTGTCTTTATATTTTACACAGTATAGGGAACTGCATCTCTTATTTATCTGATGTTGCACTGCATGCAGAGTCTGGCTTCTTTGGGTTTCAGTTTAATTTTTGTCTACATATTTTTATTCCTACTTTAGGTTGTAGTCACTTATTCTGTACTTTGTGAGGGTCTGTGTTCTGAGTGTGTGACTGAGGCCAGGTGTTCTGTTAACACAGAGTTTGTACATAGGGATCTATACTGTACTGTAGTAATTTGACTTGTTCAGCTTTTCAAATAGATGTATGGATGTTCTAGGCCTGCTGCAGTATTTATAGTGCTGCTTTTTTCTGGGTAGGTCCCTTGTATGAGTTTTGGAAGTTTATGCTAGTAGATTTGGCCTTGTAGATCTTAGGTGACTTCTATAGGATTTTATATTAGTTCCCAATATGCCTTGTACTGGAGAATATTTGTTTGTTAGTGAGATGACCAGAATCAGATTTTTAAAAAAATATATTTAGTTCTGTGGGTGAATGCCCTACTTCTGCTCTGTACCCATTGTCGAGAGAGAGGTTTCTGCGGATGCAGAATATACAGGGTGACCCAACAAAGTAAATCGTTAAATAACTTATATGCTAGAGATGTTCTCAAAAAAGTGAGAACATCTCTAGCATATAAGTTATTTAAAAATTTCAAAAAGACAGATGTAAACGATTGACAAATTAAAAAAAAAGATGGCAACCGGAAATTGTTGAAATAAAGATGTTATATAGCTAAAAATGGTAAATAAGTAAACTATTTAAGCTTTTAATTTATGAGATGTTCTCACTGTTTTTGGGCCACCCTGTATATTTAAAAAGAAAAAGTGAGAATCATAACACAGTTTATAACAGAATTAAAATGAGTTATAATTTGGTATTACAAACTGCGCTGTGCTTCAAACTTTTTCTTTTAGTTCCTTGGTGTGCGAGCATCTTGCATTTCCTTTGTTTTTTACAGAATATATATTTATATTAACACCATGCTGGTCCAGTGCACAATTTCAGGAGTTATGATGGGGTTGCTAAGCCCTTCTTGGTATTTATGTTGGAGTGGGAGGTGTTGTGTTGGGGCACAAAGTCCCTCTTGTTTTTCAGAGGGTGGGAAATGCTGTGATGGGGTGCCAAGTCACTCTTGTTTTTGTGGAAGTGGGAGGTGCTGCATGGGTGCTGTTGAGCATCTCTTGTTTGGCATATTTAGCAGCATGTTTCCTAGGCTCTGCACTGGTAACACATGAACATAAGAAATGCCATACTGGGTCAAACTAAGGTCCATCAAGCCCAGTATCCTGTTTCCAACAGTGGCCAATCCAGGTCACAGGTACCTGACAGGTTCCCAAAAAGGCACACTGGTTCCACAATGCTTGTCCCAGAGCAAGCAGTGAATTTCCCAGGTCCTCTTTAATAATATTTTATGGACCTTTCCTACATGAACTTGTCCAAACCTTTTTTAAACCTAACTAACAGCTTTTACTGCATCCTTTGGTAACTAATTCCAGAGTTTGATTACGCAGGGCCATATGCTAACTGATGGGAGTCAGTTACATCCCCCTGCAGTTACTGCATTTCAGCGTGGCAAAACACCTGCCGGTGCAAATAAGGCCACCCACTGAGGTGGCATTAGTTGCACTCATGCTACTTGCGCTGAGTCATTATATTAGTTTCTGCTGACAATGCAGATGTCTATGTGTGTGAGTTTTCTCTCATCTCACTCTGCAGTAAAGTATAACTTTGGGAAAGAAATCCTATAAACTTAACAGTAATGGGTAAAAACATTTTTTACTACATATCTCTGTTTTTAGTTTTAGTAATATATTCCCTACTTACCTCTGTTCTGCATATGTGTGTTTGAGGCTACATGATCTGTTAGCATGGAGTTTCTATGTAGGGAACTGTAGTAATCTGGCTTGTTCAGTTTTCTGAATAGGAATATGGATATTCTAGGGCCCACTGCAATATTTATGGTGCTGCCCTTTTCTGTGTACACTCCATGTTGTGTGAGTTTTGGAAGTTAGTGCTGTTATGGAAGAGTAGATTTGTTCTATAGGTCCTTGGGTGAGGTCAACTGTAGGGTGCTGGTTTTTTTTTTGAGGGGGGAGGGTAGGTACTGGAATATAGCAGAGTTACTTACCTGTAACAGGTGATCTCTGGGAACAGCAGGAATAAGTCTTCACATATGGGTACGTTGGTACCGACAAAGCCTGCGCGGGAATGCTCCCCAGCGTCCAAAAAGAAAGCCTTTGGGAGCATCCCACATGCATGTGTGCTGCCTTCCCACCTATTCACTTCCCTCTCATCAGTTGGGTTTGAAGCTAAGACCGAAGGAGGGAAGTAGACAAATTAGAGAGAGAGAGAGAACAACTCCTAGGGGAGGTGGGTGGGTTGTGAAGACTTATTCCTGCTGTTCCCAGAGATCACCTGTTACAGGTAAGTAACTGTGCTATCTCCAGGAACAAGCAGGAATGAGTCTTCACATATGGGGACTCCCAAACTAGAGATGCCTAGAGGAGGTCCCAGCATGTTGCAAATCTAATAGATGGGCCATGCTATTTCCCAGAAACTCAGGCATCCAAGGGATGGAGGGTAAGAGTTGAATTAAAAAGGGTGTGCTGTGGAACAGCTTGACTAAACAAGGCATCTAGAGGGGAGTCCTTGTGTAGATCATAAATGTTAGTAAATATTGAATTCCAATTTTCTAATGTGGACCTTACTCAAAAGTATTGCGAAAGTATTTGTTGAAGCTAATATGGGTCTGGTGCTAAGAGTCAGTACATTATCCTCAAAGAAATCACCTCACTGTGAAGTAGAGGAAAATAAATTTTGCAATACAGGAAGAGGTCAGAAGCCTTAATGGCTAGAACTAATCCCAGAAGAAAAAACTGGGGGAGTTTAATGAGGTTGGACTTTGGAGGAGAAGCAAAGCTTCTGTAGGCCAAAGTTTGAAGCTCTTTGTCCTTGGAGCAGAATAAGGCTCTAGGAAAGAGAGGAGATAAATCTGACTGGTTTGCAGAAAAAGGATCAGTCATTAAGACCCATCTATCCAAATGAAAGAAAGAAATGTTTGTAGTAGGCGGTGTAGTCTCCAATTTCTTGAAGATCAGTAATGTGTTCCCTAAGTGATGTCACTTAGGATAATGACTTTACATGGAGAGCTTCAGATGCAACGTAACCAGAAAGGTTACGGTAAAAGAAGGTAGTTTCTAATTACCATAGAAATTGGCTGTTCCTTTAAAAAGCTATGGTATGCTGGAACAGCATTAATATGGACAGTAACAAATCTTTCAAAGTCAGATATACATGTCTTACCCCTTCTTGTTATTAAGTCAGTCTCTCTCTCTCTGTATATATCTCTATATATCTATATATCTATATCTATATATCTATAGAGAGAGAGAGAGAGAGAGAGAGAGAGAGAGAGAGAGAGAGATTCACTTAAGAAGGGGTAGGACCTGCTTGAGAATAGAGAGAGAGAATCTCTTTCTGGTTACACGTGGAAGAACCATGGAGAAGGTTACATGGAAACCAGTGGAATGTTCTTACCTAGAAGGAGAGGTCTAGATTTCTTTAAAAATTCTAGCCTTTGAATAACCAGAAATGGAGACCTACGTGAAGGGGTGCAGAGGAGATCCTTAGTCTTAAGACAATAAGTCTTCTATAACTTCAGTGTGGAAAAGACGACACAATATAAGGGGATACCATGTTTGTCCCTCTATGAGGACAATATGAGTATCATGCGTTCTTTGTTCAGCATAAGCTTCAATGAAGTATTGGGAATTAGAAGGAATGCACTAGATAAGGACCGACTGCAGTGAAAAAGAATGCATCCCTGTTGTAAGAGTTCCACTGGAGATGTGGAACAACCCAGGGAATTGAGCAATTCTTTATGCTTTCACGTGGTCTAAGCCCTGGTTCCTTTTCCTTAAAAGGAAATTTTAAGGAAGATGGCAAGAGTAGGAAAAAGCAGTCATGTAGGAGCATGACTGGGCAAAGCCTTTTTAACCATCTGGAAGTTACCTACTAGGAATGGCTCTGATGCTCTCTGGCAAAGGCCCATAGTTGCAGAGCTTTTTTGTATAATTGCAGAGAGCATGCTGTAGGTTGCTTAGGTGAGATCTGGCTGTTTAATTGCCAGTGTGCAACCTAATCTATTCTGTTGGAGCCAAAAAGAATTGAAGATGGCTAAGAATAGTAGACAGGCTGGATGCCTGCAATGATAAATTGTCCAAGTAGGTTTTGGAACCTCTCTTGGAATTATTTGTTATTAAGGCAGCAGAAAATGTTAGGTCCTATAGATTGGAAAAGGACCGACAGACATAATTAGGAGTGGTAAAACTCAATTATGGTCTGATAAGCTGTCTTAAAAGAAATATTTGAGAAGATTGCAAAGGGGTAGAAAGCTCTGTATGGAGACCACTTACTGGAGTAGGTATTGAAGAAAATCCTATGGGCTTAAAAAGTAAGCCCTCCAGTTGAATAGTATCACTCTTAGACTGAATGTCTCGACTAAGAGGGATAGAAAGTAATACAGAGTTGTGAAGACTTACAATTTGGTAAGTCTCTGAAAAAGGTAAAGCCCCCTGCAGTCAAAAACTATGAGATATCCTCGTACAGGAAAACTGTCAAGGTGAAGGACATAGCCTACCTTGTTATTAGTTGTTACTCCTCTTTTTCCTTCAAAAAGGAGAGGAGAACCCTGTTACCTGTAGGGCATGATTGTCCTCAATAGCTCTAGGAGCTAAAAGAATGGATTTCTCTTGTGGCAAGAGATTCATGCCTAGAGTCGAGGATTGAGTCAGTGTATCACTGATATCTCAGTAAGGATGAGATGGACTGCAGATGCTTCTGTTGATAAGAAGTAGGTTACTGGTTCTAAACCTCAAACAGGAAAAGGATATTTAATTAATAAAATATCAGAAACCCTGCGACTGCTGGGTTTGCTGAGCCTGTTAAGGTTTTGATTTTCTTAGCCTGGTTTGATGTTGCCCTTCTTTGGAAACATCTGCATGATGGGTAGAAGATGGATAAAACTTTTTTCCCCTAGGGGCATAAAGGTTTTTAGGAGATTTTTTACTAGCTGGGATAGAGGAAAGTTTTGACAATCCTCTGAAAGCAACAATATCAGTGTTTAACTGATTAGCTTGGAATAAAGCATCCTTGTTAAAGAGATTTTCACCAGTACAAGGAGTATTTGCCAGCCTTTCTTGTACCCATTTGTCCAAGTCTGAAGCTTGGAGCCAGGCCATGCGTCATGCCCCTATGGCTATAGCAGAAGTTCTGCTAATAGTCTCAAAACAGTCCAGGGAAGCACGATTAAGGAACTTAGAGACATTTTGAGCATGACTGACTAATAAGAAATAGTCTGCTCTATTATGTTCTTGAAGAAAAGGGTTCAAAAGCTTTAAATTCTTTGTGACCTCTTCAAGAGATAATCCCATATAGAAAATATGAGATAATTCTTGCTGAAAGCATAGATGCCTGGAAGCATCGACGTCCAAAGGCATCTAAAATCCTAGACTCACAACCTGGCGGATAAGAGGAGTGCTTCTTTGCACTCTTAATACGCCTCATTGCTGATTCTACAACAATAGAATGATGAGGAAATTGAGTCTTTTGAAAACCTGCAGAAGGTGGCACCTTGTACATATTGTCAAGTGTTTTAGAAGTTGGGGATAACGTTATAGGAGTTTCCCACATTCTTAATAGAAGATCCTGTAAGATCTGATGCAAAGGAAGCATGATCACCTCCTTTGGAATCCAGGGGAATTGCAGAGTTTCTGAATCCCCTGGTATAGATTCTTCACCAGGTATAGAAATGGCAAGCAACTTTGCCATATCAAGCAGAAAAGCTTGAAAAGAAATCTCTCCTGAGGAGGACCCTCTGAAATGAGGGGTAAAAGCTGGAATTGTTGAAAATTCAGCCTTGGTACTGATGGATTCATCCCAGTCATCGGGATCGGAAGACTTGAAAGGATGAAGCATTGGATTTTCTTTAAAGAGATGTCTTCGGTACCGCCCGAGGTCGGTACCAAGATGAGTCGGTACCGAATCCTCCATGCTAGAGAGCAATTCCAGGCTCGGCATCGAAGGAAGCGAGTCTGTCGAAGCAAGCATCAACGGTACTGACACCGGTGCTGTCGTCGATACCGATAGTCGGGGAACGGTCTGCAGCGACTCCAGAGGTACCGAAGTATCTGAGAGATTCGCCAGACTACGTTCATCGGTGAGGAATATCTCATCCATCACCTTAGCCGATGCCGGGGTGTCGGTACTGCTCGAAGCAGCCACAACCACCGAGCATGGCCCAGGTATGTCCATGGAGGTAAGAACCTCGGGAACAACCTGAAGCCCAGTTAATGCTTTGGAGCCTGAAGACTCCCGCCAGGGCTTTATTGCCAAAATGTCCTCGAGGGCAATGCCAGAGGCATCTCGATGCTTAGAAGGTGATCTACCACTCGAGGACTGGCTAGTCTTAACAGACTTTTGTTTGGTTACCTGATCCTGTGAGAAAGAAGATATTCTGGCTTGTGACATCGAGTCTGATGTGAACCGGGTATCGAGTTGTGCTCGATCCTGAAGACTTATATTATTTGAGCTCCTGCAGGAGAGACACTCCAGTGGGCAATGGTCAGGACCTAAACATTTTAGACACCAAGTATGAGTATCTAAAAATATATTTGTACCGCCACACTTTGAGCATTTCTTAAGGACAGTGGCTGGCTTTTCCATAACGGAAAGGATAGAGGCCTAGTGGCCTAGAAACCGTCAGGCACTAAACAGAAAAAATTCCTAAGAAAAAAGAAGATATTTTTAGTAAAAAGAAAAGCACCGGCAGTACCGGTGGCGTCGAGGGAAGGCAGACGTGACCACAAAAAACACGAATAAAAAAGAAGAATTTTCTGCGGTGACAGGAATACGTCCTGCCGGCTCCGCGGAAAACGAAAAACTGATGAGAGGGAAGTGAATGGGCGGGAAGGCAGCACGCATGCGTGTGGGATGCTCCCAAAGGCTTTCTTTTTGGACGCTGGGGAGCGTTCCCGTGCAGGCTCCGTCAGTACCGACGTACCCATATGTGAAGACTCATTCCTGCTTGTTCCTGGAGATGTATTGTTTTTAAGATTTGCAGTTTTGCATTCTTTATGCTGCCAGACTGAAATTGAAAATATTTTGTCAGTTCAGAGTCAAGGAAATTTCAAATGTTAAGGGAACATCTCAGTTTAATTTTGTTTAGTAACCTGATAGCTTCACCACTTCTGAATTCTGGACTTTTCCAGTTCTAGCACAATCCAATCCAGTGTTTGTATTCATGGCTACCAGCATTAGTTTCTCATTTTATATATTCCCTCCTCATCAATAATCTGGACATAGCAAAATAAAGCTGATGTGCAGATACTTATAATGGTTTCAATGGGGGAGGCTGTGTAAATGGCTTTTCATTAATCAAATTTAATGTTTTATTATTATGTTTATTTTATTGTAACATCTGTAATACTAAATTGCATGTGTATGTTTAGAAGCCACTTAGGATTATAGATGGGTGGCATATACATTTAAAAATAAAGTATGCTAAATTTATGCACATGATGCCGCAGTGATCTCTGCACATGGTCCTGCATCACTGGGAGATGGAGGAAAGCAGAAACCTCAGATTGGGACCTACACGATCAGGGAATAAAATGGTCAGACAACAAAGTTCAAAGAGAATTTTATTTTCAATGTAATTATCTGACTTGGTGCTATCTTTATATTTTATACAGTACATGGAAAAGCATCTCTTTCTATTTCTCTGGTACTGTACTGTGTGCAGAATCTGGTTTCTCGGGGTTGCAGTTTAATTTTTATCTACATATGTTTATTTTTAGGTTATGGTCATTAATTCTGTACCTGGTGAGGTTCTGTGTTATAAGTGTGACCAAGAAGTCTGTACTGTAGTAATCTGAATTATTTAGCTTTTTAAATAGGTGTTTGGATGTTCCAGGGCCCACTGTAGTATTTTTATGATTGGCTCCTTATGTGAGTTTTGGAAGTTGGTGTTGATATGGTATGGTAGATTTGCTCTATAGATACTCAGTGACTTTGTTGTAGGGTTTTGTATTAGTTCACAATATGCCTGTTAACTGGAGAATGTTTGTTGTTGTTAGTGAGATGGTCAGAATCTGATTCTTTTATTTATGTTGATATTGAGTTCTGTAGGTGAATGTCCTGGTTCTGCTCTGCACCCACTGTTGAAGGGGGGTCTGTGGATGCAAAATATATGTTCAAAAAGAAAAAGCAAGAACCATATTGTGGTTTAACACAACAAAATAAAAATGAGCTATAATTTTGTTTTATAAACTGTGCTGTGGTTCTCACTTTCTTTTAGTTCTTTGGTGTGCAAACATCTTGCATTTCCTCCATATAATCTAATCGTTTTTTTTTGTTTGGCTCAGTCCCTGATTGGCGTTTTGAGAAAGCCCCGCCCCCTCTACGGGGGAAGGGAGGGGCGCCATCTCATCCTTCACCTCAGGCAGCAGATTGCCTGGAGCTGCCCCTGGATATCAATGCCAGCCCTTTCTCCCAGCCCCAAGCACAGCATCAGCATTCCCCTATTCACAGAACTGAACTGGCTTACTACATATCCCTACTTAGCAACTCCATGCTAAGAGAATATGGGACCTCGCTCACATACCTCCAGTTCCCTTGTGCTTGTCAGACCAGTGCCAGAGTTCCTACGCCATGCATCATCTTTAGATAACATATTTATAGTTTCAGATAGCAAGTGACTCTGAAGATGAGAAGTGCAACGGTGGTGTGCCTGTCTGTGTGTGGGATGTGGTGATGGTGCAGGACTGTGGTGTGTGTGTATAGCGTGGGGGTGGGGTGCTTGCATATATGTTCTAGGAGAGGGGTGCACCCTTTGGCATAAACAGAGTATCATTTTTGTCCCCAGGTGTTCATCCCTTTAACCTCCACTTTGCATTCTTCCCTCCCCACTCTTTGTTCCCCTTCTGGACCCTCCCCTTCTCCCTCCATCCTCCTTACTTTCTTTTTTGTTGTTGTTGTTATGGTTGTTTTTTTAAGGTACTGCCTCTCTCCCTGTCTGTTATATTTTTTAAGCTCCGATCCCCTAGCTCTCTGCTGCTTTGGGCAGGCTTCCCTCCCTGTTCAGTCTGTGGGAGATCCGATCCCCACAGGCAGAACAGGAGGGATCTTTGCCGCGATCAGACTGTCTGCTGCATCTCAGCCCCAGTCGTGGCAAAGATCGCTCCCATTCTGCTCGTGGAGTTCCGATCTCCTACAGGCAGAATAGGAGAGATCTTTGCCACAATGTCATCGGGGTGCCGCATAAATAGGGGTTTATCGGTTATAACTGATAACCACGATTAGAGCATTGTAGGTGTTCTATCAGTGGTTATCAGTTATAACCGAAAACCAAAAGCCCTGCATACACACTGTGCCACTGGCGGCTGCAGAATGCTCATACAGCATTATCAGACACTGCAGCATGTTCATACATTGCACCACTAGGGGTCACTATAGAGGATCCAATGCTTAGATAATCCAGAATCCTGCATCTGAACTCAGCATCTTTTCTGAAAGCATCACACTTTTTTTCACGGTTTGTGAAAATTGCATTTGTAGCCCTATACAAATAGTAGCAGCAGCAGCAGTAGTAGTATAAAATAGCACATGCAGACAAATGAACGCACATGCTCACTTGCTCACATACAGACACTTTGGGGTGTGTCCACTAAAGGGTGTTAGGTTTTTCTATCTGACATTGGGCGTCCATGCAAACAGCAGTGCAGTAGCTGCAAAGGTCGTGCGTTATCTGTTGGGGTGTGTCCACTAAAGGGTGTTAGGTTTTTCTATCTGACATTGGGCGTCCGTGCAAACAGCAGTGCAGTAGCTGCAAAGGTCGTGCGTTATGTGTTGGGGTGTGCCCAGCATTTCCCCATCAGACAATGTGGTCAAAATGCAGGGTCGCGGTGTGGCAGCATCGCTGATCGCCTGCATCCCTCATGTCTGCAAAATGTGCAGCTACTGTGCATTGTCAATGCTCATGGTAAGCGCACGGCGCAGGCACATCCTCTCCCTCTGCCCACACCCCATCCACTCTTGCTCCTAATGCATGGCATGTAGCTATCACAGGAAACTGCTTGCAGTAGCTGCCTTTGTCCTAAGCTACTTGTCACCACGGTGCAATTTTCCCCATGATGAGAGATAATACCCTTTAGTTTTTCACATTTTGGCTTCTGCTCGGACACTGGTATCTTCCTCTGTTTTGTCCTGTCGTAGGTGAGCATATCCACAAAATGGCTTCCCATCCTATTCCTCTACTGTAAAGCCCTAACCCAGTGCAGACGTCTCAAATCTGGCAGATCTGCAGTTTCAAGAGTCATGTATCTTACCAGCTGCAGATGAAAATATTCCACAGCAACAGTTTTAAAAACAAAAAGGAGCCCTTGGAAGAGGCCTTGCCTTTCTGGTTAATGAGAAAGAAATGCCCTAGAAAGCTCTTTCCACTTCGTCACCTCCATTATTCTGGAGCGCTGCTGCGTTGTGCATTGCCATCACACACTTACGCTAGTCATACTCAGATGTGCCCAAATGTGCGTGAGAAGTTCTTCCAGGACAGCCATAGGAATTATCCAAAGGCACTGCACTGGTAATGACCTATCTCCAGACGAAAAGTCACTGTATCCTCTGAAGTGCAACAACAGTAAAAGATATTATAGCCTCAAACATTTTTACAGGTCTCCTTTGTATAAACATTCTGAGCTGTGTAAATGGCCAAATATCTGGAGATGTTTGGATAAAAGAACTTTTATTTCCTTGTGGCGACACAAAAATTGCTGGGGCCATTTCAGGGGGCTGGAGAGGAGGTACAGCCTGCTCTGTCCCAGCCAGTTCCATTCCTTTGTACAGACTCGTGTCCTGAGGTATAACATACTAAAAGAGAAAGGGAGGTAGGAGCGTGCAGGGTGTAATTCTGCTGTCACGTAGTAAACCTAAAAAGTAACATGCATTTGTACACTCTCTATTACAAAAGGATGGGTTACATATATTTATTTATTTATTATATATATATATATGTAATTACCAAAGAGATGTTTCACAATAGGCAGAGAATTAAGATTTTATTGCAGCTGCACAGGAAAGTCAGCTTTCTTCTGTTGATTGGGAATAAAACTCCACTAACGAGCATGTTTTCAGAAACCCTGTTTATAAGGAATCAGGGCCCATTGCTGTAAAATTGGCAAGTGTTCAAAAAAATACTAGGGTGACATATTCAAAGGGATTTATGCAGTTTGCAGACCTACAAACCCCATAAATCCCGCTGACCAGGATTATTCAGCGACACTAATCCATTTAGTGCCGCTGAATAACCCCCCCCCCCAAGTTCTTTAAATGGCCTGTTGCTATCCAGTTAGCTAGAGGGGTTCTGAGAGTGGGGTGGGGAGGCACCGTGAGCTAGCTGGTTAGCGGTGATATTCTGCTGCGACCAGTTAGCTGAACTGCCTACAGTTAGGACAGGTGAAAGACGGCCCTAACTTTAGGCAATTTTGCAATCCAGTTAGCAAATGAATATTACTGCTAACGACTGCAAAAAATCAGCCCAGTGAACCCGGATATTCATTGCCAGTCGGCAGATATGGTCTGGCACTGAATATCCAGGTTTAGTTTAAAGCAGCAACAATTAGCCACTCTAACAGCACTGGCCACCACTGCTGGAAATACCCCCATTATGTACAGCAGCAAGCCTGAATCAAATATTCTTCCTCTGCCCAATCCCCCCACAAGACTCTAAAATGACTTCCTAAAATCCATGTATTCAACTAAATGACATCTGGTCAAAGACATTAGGATACATTTATCTGGATATTTAAACAGATATCGAAGCCAGAGCTACTGAATACAGATGGAAGTAGATAAGCTTTTAACATTATCTGCGTATCTTCTCTGCAGGCCAGGAAAGGAAAAAGCCACAGCTTGAGCACTCCAAAGTTGCAAAATCAGTGACCACAAGGAAGCAAAGGGTAGTGGTGGTTGATGTTTCTCTTCTGAGGGGTACTGAGGCGTCCATCGGCCAACCAGACTTGATATCCTGAGAGGTGTGCTGTCTGTCAGGTGCCAAAATCTGAGATGTTACGGAGAATTTGCTGAGACTCATGAAGCCTACTGACTATTATCCAATGTTGCTCATCCATGTTGGCACAAATGATACTGCTAGATATCCCTCTGAACATACCAAAATTGACTTCATGGCTCTGGGCAGAGGGTGAAGCAGATAGGTGCCCAGGTGGTGTTCTCTTCAATCCTCCTTTTGAGGGTAAAGGCTGAGGCAGAGAAGCTCGCATCTGGAGAGAAATGCATAGCTGCGTGGATAGTGTAATCGAGAGCATTTTGGTTTCCTGGACCATGGAATGATGTTCCAAGGGCTGGAGAGCAGAGATGCCTAATCTACTGAAGAGGGCTTTAAACTAGATTCAGTGGGGATGGGTGAAAAAAGCCCCCAGGTAAGTGAAACATTACATACTTCTGTAAAAATGGGTAAAAGGGGCAACTTATGGAAAGCAGTGTGCATAAATGCCCACAGTAAGGGAAATAAGATCACAGATGTTGAGGCTTTAATGGAAGAGGCTGATTTGGATTTAGTGGCGGTTACGGAGACATGGTTCAAGGACAACCATAACTGGGATGTAATTATACAGGGCTATACTTTATTCAGAAACGACAGGGTAGGAAGAAGGGGAGATGGAGTGGCACTATATGTAAAAAATAATATTAAAGCTATAGAATTACAGGGCTTAAAAGGGAGCAAGGAGGCACCGTGGGTTAAATGAGAAAGAGGGAAAGGGAAATCCATTTGCATTGGTGTGATATACAGATCACCTTCACAGGAAGAAGAAGAAGTGGACAGAGATTTAATAGAAGACATACACAGTATTGCCATGAAAGGAGAAGTGCTAATGATAGGTGATGTCAACATGCCGGAGGTTGATTAGCACATTCCTACTGCGATGTCATCTAAGTAAGGAGATCCTAGATCCTCTACAGGGAGAACTATTCTGGCAACTGGTAATAGAATGCATAGTTACTCACCTTTAACAGGTGTTCTCCGGGGACAGCAGGAATCAGTCCTCACATATGGGTGACATCGGCACCGATGGAGCCCTCACGGAAGCATCCCCCCAGCTTTCAAAGAAAGTCTTTGGGAGATGCTACCATGCATGCATGGTCCCCTTCCCACCCAAGGGTGCCATCATGCTCAGTCAGATGACATAGCTAAAAGACGGCAAAAATAAAAGATGGTAAAGGAGCAACTCCAAGGGGAGGAGGGAGGGTTGTGAGGACTGATTCCTGCTGTCCCTGGAAAACACCTGTTACAGGTGAGTAACTACACTTTCTCCGGGAACAAGCAGGAAGTCAGTCCTCACATGTGGACTCCTCAGCTACAGGATACCGAAAGCCTATAGCAAAAAACATGGTCGCCTTCAAGGGGAGCTGTGAGCAACAGCAATTGAGTCCATAGCTACAGATTACAGTAGGACCCTTGTGTCTGATGAAAACCAGCACTCTGGTAGCCTGAACACAGAAGAGTCGGAGGGTAGGAGTTGCCTAAACCCCAAAAAGATTATGGAGCACAGCCTGGCTGAGGGCACTGTCCTGTCAGGACTCTCTTTCCAGTCAGTAAGGGGCTGCGAAGGTATGGACTGAAGACCAGGTGGTGGCCCGGCAGATGTCCACCATCGGGATGGAGTGCAGGTTTGCCACCGAGGCCGCCATGGCCTTGACATGGTGTGCCGTGACACGGCCTTCCGATGGGAGCCCTGCCTGCTCATAGGAGAGGGCAAGGGTGATATAGTCCGCCACCCAGGTGGACAGTGTACATTTGGTCACCACCTCCCCCAGTCTACTCTGGTCATATGAGATGAAAAGCTGAGCATCTTTGCGGTAGCCTTGAGTATATTGGATGTAGAAGGAAAAGGTCCTCTTACAGTCCAGAGTGTGAAGGACTCTCTCATCTTTACTGGTGTGAGGGCTTGAAAAGAAGGTGGGAAGTGCCACTTCCTGGTTGAGATGGAAGGACGATACCACCTTCGGAAGGAATTTAGGTGCACCACCCTGTTCTTTAGGAATCTGTTATAGGGCGCCTCCGCCATTAAGGCCTGAAGCTCGCTAATGAGAAGTATCATGGATGGCAGGTAGCCAGAGGCTCAAAGGACAGGCAAGTGAGCTGCCCCAATATCACATTGAGATCCTACTCGGTTGCTGGGGGGCGAACAGAGGGCTTTGATAAGAGCAGACCCCTTAGGAAGTGGGTCACCAGTGGTTGGACCGAGAAGGTTTGTCATCCACTGGATGGTGGTGCGCCGCCAGGGCATGGAGGTGCACCCTGACGGAGTTAGATTTAAGACCGGATTGTGTGAGGTGGAAAAGATACTGTAACACCAGTCCCACCGGACAGGAGAATGGGTCAGTCCTGTGCTCTGCACACCAAGTTGAAAACATGCGCCATTTGAGAGCGTAGGTTTTCCTAGTGGAAGCCTTATGAAAGGCCAGCCGGATCTCCTCTACCTCACCTGAGAGGTTGAAAGGCGCTAGGGTCACCCTTTCAGCAGCCATGCCGTCAGTGACAGGGCCCCAAGTTGGGGTGCAGAAGAGAGCCCCCCACCAAAGACAGGAGCCCTGGAGAGTTCCCCAATGGGATGGGGGTCTCCAAAGATAATCGGAGGAGAAGCGGGAATCACAGTTGCCTGGGCCATCGAGGGGCTATCTGGATGAGCGAGGCCTTGTCGCGGAGGGTCCTGAACAGGGTTTTGGCAATCAGCGGTGTGGGAGAGGTGGTGTACATGAGGCCCTCCGACCACGAGACGAGGAACGCATCTGCTGCCACCCTGGAGGGATGGGCCTGCCAGAAGCAGAAGCGGGGCAACTGGTAGTTGTCCGGGCTGGTGAACAGGTCCATCACAGGTTCCCCCCAGAGCTGGAAGAGCCGGTCGGCCACACTGGGGTTCAGCTGCCACTCATGCAGCTGGAGGACCCTGCTCAATCTGTCGGCCAGTAGGTTTTTCTGGCCTGGAAGGTATACTGCCCGCAGGAGTATACCCTGTCAAACTGCATACGAGCGGAAGACCACAGCCTATTGGCAGAGGGCATGAGACCTCATGCCCCTCTGTTTGTTCACATAGAACATCGCCACCTGGTTGTCCGTCTGGACCAACACCGGCTGGAGATGTAGGCAGTGGCAAAAAAGTTCCAGGAGGTTGATCTGCTGGATGCTTTCATCCTGCGACCAGCTGCCCTAGGTGTGGAGCACCTCGCAGTGGGCTCCACAGCTGAGCAGGGAGGCATCTGTGGTGAGGACCCTTAAGGGGCTCGGAACTTGAAAAGGCATCCCTGCCTCGAGATATTGGGGAGTCAGCTACCAGGTCAGAGAGTCCATCAACTGGCAGGACACAGAGGCACCACTGCACGGCCCTCATGTGGAGGCAGGTATCTAGGGTGACGTGGACCATGGAAGCCATGTGCCTGAGGAGGCACAAGAGGAGCTGAGCGGGCATCAATAGATGGTGCTGTACATCCAGTGCCAGGGCCCTGAGGTGGTTGGACTCGGTCCCTGTCCAAGAAGGCCTTTGCCTGGAGGGTGTTCAGTCTTGCCTCGATGAACTCCAGACATTGTGTCGGAAGGAGGTAGGACTTAGGGTGGTTTATCACAAACCCCAAGTGCTGCAGGACCTGGATAGTGCGCACAGTTGCCAGCTGCACCTCTGAGGCCATGCCTCCCTGTATGAGTCAGTCATCCAGGTAGGGGAAGACAGAGACCCCCTGTAGGCAGAAGGTGGCCACGACTGCCATGCATTTTGTGAAGGCCCTTGGAGTGGAGGCCAAGCTGAAAGGCAGCACCCTGTACTGGTACTGACCACCCCCCACCATGAACCACAGGTACTGCCTGTGGCTGGGATGAATGAGGATGTGGCTATAGGCATCCCTTAGATCCAAGAAGCATAGCCAATCTCCCTGATGGAGATAAGGCAGCAATGTTCCAAGGGAGAGCATCTTGAACTTTTCCCTCACCAGGAACTTGAGGTTGCACAGGTCGAAGATTGGACTTAGGCCTCCTGTTCTTTTTGGCATGAGGAAGTATCTGGAGTAGAACCCCTTGCCCTTGAGATGGTGGGGCACTGGTTCCTCCGCTTTGTCCTCGAGAAGACCTGCAAGCTCCTTCAGTAGAAGGTCCTGGTGGAGGGGAGACCTGAGGTGCTCTCTCAAAAAATAAGAGGGAGTGTCTGAGTCATATGGAGGAGGTAACCCTCCTTGATCACTTGAAGTGCCCAGGAATCGGTGGTGATCATTAGCCACCTTTGAGCATAGTGGATCAGACATCTCCCTGTGAGCTGCTGACCACCTTGGGGTGGAGAGGCTATGCCCAAGGAGTCAAAAGCTCCCCACTGGCTGGGCCGGGGCCAGCGCCTGGGGTTTGGGAGCCTTCTGCTTACGAGGGCCATGCCTATGTCCCTTGGCCTGCTGACCCTATTGGGGAGATGGGGAGGCCTGAAAAGGTGGGTAAGTTTCTGTAAGCAGCCCCAGTAGAAGGGCTTTTTACCTGAGCCCTTCCATCGGGGAGGGGTAGCAGTCTTTTTGGAGAGCTTCAGACTCCAGCTCAGCAGCTTTGTCAATCATGGGCTTGCCAAAGAGGTACTCTCCTTGGCATGGGAAATCGACCAATTTGTCCTGAACTCATTGCTCGAGGTTGGACGACTGTAGCCAAGCCTGGCTTCGGGTCCCGATGCTCGCCATCGCTCCTCGAGCTGCCAACTCAAATTCGTCATAGGCTGCCCGAGACACAAATTTGGAGCACTCACGCACGGCCTTGGCCAGGTTTCTGAACCGCTGCAAGGGTTCCACGGACAGACCAGCTGAGAACCTGGTGAGCTCCTTCGCCAGGTCTCTCAGGTACATGCCCATGTACAGTTGGTAGGCCTGGATGTAGTCAATGAGCATCGAGCCATGGTAACACTTCCTACCGAGGGCATCCAAGGTGCGTGCCTCCCTGCCAGAGGGCACCGAGGAGTGCGTCTTCTGACTCTTCAGTCAACACATGGCTGACTCCACCACCATGGAGTTGTAGGCAGCTGTGACTTCTGGAAGCCCGGGCTCTGGCAGACTTGATACATCGAGTCGAGGTGCTCACCACCGGCACAGACACTGGTTTTTCCCACATATGCAGCATCAGTTGTTCCAAGATAGGAGGGATGAGCACCATGAGCAATTCCCTCGGAGGCATCTCATACTGGAGAATTTCTAACTCATCCACCCAAGGGTCCTCCTCCGATTCCATCAGGAACACTAGGGCCTTGGACACATCCTTGATGAAGTCAAGGAACCCCATGTCTTCTGGCGGAAACCGCCACCAGGGCTCTGAAGCAGAAGAGTCTGAGGGGACATCGCAGTGGTGACAGGTGTTGAGCGACTTCTCATCCTCCGTCTCTCAGAGTAGTCTCTCGAGGACTCAAAGAAAGGATCCATGGCCTTTTGAGGCTCTGCAGCCAGAGGCGAGTGCACTAGCTGAGGATGATCGCAGCCCCTTCGAGCGGGAACCGGATCGAGACCTCGGCCAAGGATCGACTCGAGGCCGGAGGACCTCGAGGATTGGCTCAGCCTCCAGGAATGTCTTCGATGTCGAGGGCCCGGTGGTCGGGGTGGATGAACTGGTGGTATTGGACAACTGCGCCCGTTGCTGGTACATGAAGGCAGACAAACTGTGCTCCAAGGCCTCCATTCTGGACTCCAGGCCAGAAGGCTCTGCAGCCATTGGCGCGGGCCCCAAGGGACCCGGGCCCGAAGTTGGTTCCCCTGAAGGGGAGTCCTCAACGAGAATAGTATCTGGCGACTGAGGCCAGTCTGAGGTCTATTTCTTTCAGGAGACCTTTGCAGGCTGCTCCCTCTCCGATCCCTTGGACAAGCATCTCAAACTGTGGGACCTGGCTCAGGACATAGCCGGCCTGTCAGATCTGTCCAAGGCTGGTGAACAGGTCCAACCTTTGAGGTTTTCTTCTTGGGTTCTCTCGAGGGAGACCCCCTCTCTGAAGAACCACAGCGCCGCTCGGGTTCAGAGGGGCCTGCCCGATATGTCGTGACTTCAGATGAGGTCCTGGCCTTTGGAGGTACTGGGGACTCAGGAAAAAAACTTATCGTATTGCTGCTGGCGGCTCTTGAGGGACTTGCTGGACATATTTTTGCAGAGACCACATGCTGTAGGGTCATGGTCCAGCCCAAGGCAGCAAAGGCAACAGTCATGTGTGTCAGAAAAAGACAATTTTGGTACATTGATCACAATTCTTGAAGCCACTGGCAGCCATGGGGGAAAAAAGTACCCCAGCGAGGTCAAAGTCCTGCCGGGCTGCCAGTTAGAAAAAAGGCACAAAGACACCAAAAATGAAAAACTACAAAAAAGGACCCAAACTCGATGCCGAGACAGTGAGGTCAGGTGGTGGGAAGAGTACTGGTGCTGTACCAGAGGAAAGTATGAAACTCAGGAGAAAAATCAGCTTTTTTCCGGGGACAAGCCAGACGGACATCTGAAGGCTCCGCGGAAAAAAGGAGACTGAGCAAGATGGCACCCTTGGGCAGGAAGGGGACCATGCATGCGTGGTAGCATCTCCCAAAGGCTTTCTTTGAAAGCAGGGGGGGGGGGGATGCTTCCGCGAGGGCTCAGTCAGTGCTGACGTCACCCATAGGTGAGGACTGACTTTCTGCTTTTTCCCCGGAGAAGGGGCCAAATCGGACTTGGTGTTTACCAATAGGGAAAGAGTTTCTAATGTCATTGTGGGAGATCATCTCGCATCCAGTGGTGTGCTTCAGTATTAGGACTAGGGCTGATAAAATCCATTCTAAAACGAGGGTCTTAGACTTTAAGAAAACTAACTTTGCCAAGATGGAACAATACTTCAAGGAGTCATTAGTGGAGGAGTAGCCTAGTGGTTGGGGCAAGGTACTTCAGGCCGGAAGGTCGGTGGTTCAAATCCCACTAGAGGACAGCAACCTTGGGCCGGAAGGACTGGGGTTTCTAGTCCCACAGGTGCTCCTTGTGGTCTTGGGCAAGCCACTTAACCCTCCATAGCCCATGTTCCCTGTAAAATAGTTATCTCCAAGTTATAATACCCTGTTCAATGTAATTTCAGTTTGTTCAATTTAAACCGCACTGATGCAGAATAGCGCGGTATATAAGAGAATGTAAATAAATAAATAAATAAATAAATTAGTGGGATGGGAACAACTGAAGGATGTAGAAAAGCAATGGCAAAACTGAAAGGAGATATTTTAAGGGTAACAAACCTTTTTGTTAGAAAGGTAAATAAAGGTAAAAGTACATTCGTAGCAAAAAACCTGTGAGAGAGCCAGTTGGTCCATTAGATGATAGAGGAGTTAAAGGGGCACTAAGAGGCGACAAGGCGATAGCGGAGAGACTGAATGAATTCTTTGCTTCAGTCTTTACTGAGGAAGATGTAGGGATGTTACCCATGACTAAAGTGGTATTTAAAGGTGCGGAAGAATTGAAGGAAATATCGATACATCGGGAAGATGTATTACAACTATTAGATAAACTGAAGAGTAACAAATCACCTGGGCCGGATGGCATACATCCAAGGGTGTTGAAAGAACTGAAATATGAGATTGCAGACCTGCTATTAGTAATCTGTGAACTATCATTAAAATCATCGCTAATACCTGAAGATTGGAGGATCGCCAATGTAACACCAATTTTTAAAAAGGGTTCCAGGGGTGATCCGGGAAACTACAGACCAGTGAGCCTCACGTCAGTACCGGGAAAAATGGTAGAAACCATCATAAAGAATAAAATTACTCAGCATGTAGATAGTCATGGCCTAATGGGAGACAGCCAACATGGCTTTAGACAAGGAAGATCTTGTCTTACTAATCTGTTATGTTTTTTTTGAAGTGTGAATAAACAGGTGGACAAAGGTGAGTCGGTTGATATAGTGTATCTGAACTTTCAGAAAGCCTTTGACAAGAGACTTTTGGCAAAACTAAAGCGTCATGGGCTAGGAGGCAGTGTACTACTGTGGATCAAGAACTGGTTAAAAGATAGAAAGCAGAGGGTTGGGCTAACTGGTCAATTTTCCCAATGCAGAAAGGTGAATAGTGGTGTACCCCAGGGATCTGTGCTGGGTCCGCTGCTTTTTGACATTCATAAATGACCTGGAAAGTGGAATAACGAGTGAGGTTAGCAAATCTGCAGATGACACAAAACTATTTAAAGTTGTTAAAACCCAAGAGGATTGTGGAAAATTGCAAGAGGATCTTGATAAACTGGAAGACTGGGCATCAAAATGGCAGATGAAATTTAATGTGGACAAGTGCAAAGTTATGCACCTAGGGAAGAACAACCCAAACTATGGTTACACGATGCAAGATTCCACATTAGGAACCACCACCCAGGAAAAAGATTTAGGCGTCATTGTGGATAGCATGTTAAAACCCTCGGCCCAGTGTGCAGCGGTGGCCAAGAGAGCAAATAGGATGGTAGGTATCATAAGGAAAGGAATGGAAAATAAAACAAAAGATATTATAATGCCTCTATATCGTTCCATGGTGAGACCGCACCTTGAATATTGTGTGCAATTCTGGTCGCCGTATCTTAAAAAGGATATAGTGTTATTAGAAAAGGTTCAGAGGGACGGGTTCCAAGATGGCGGAGGAGTAGACGCCGCCAGTCTGAGCTCAGGATAGCAGTGAGGTGGACGCGGCTCCGATGGGGAGAAAGCGGAAGCAAAAGTCAACAGCCCTCGGCTTCTTCTACCCCTATTGGGGGCTTGGTACAAACCTCCATTGCTTCCTTCTGTGCTCGTCTGACGGCTATCATGGCTTCAGCGGATCCCTCTGAAGTGTCGGGGGATCTGAGCAGCGACGGGGTGGATCTCAGCCCTGTCAGTCAGCTGTTGCCGCCGCAGCCCAGTGGTCGGCGAGAGGAAGCAGAGAGAACGGGTTTGCCTCCGGGTCAGGAGGAACCTACCATGTGCAAGGGCACTTCCTTTCTTCCGCCTAGGAGCCCTGCGGTACATTCGGGAGGAGCAGTGGCAGCGGAGTGTTTTTCTGTCGTGGGACCCGGTAGGGCTCCAATATCAATCGAGTCGACAGGACCTCCAGCAATGCGGGTGATATGTGGCTTGAAGAAACCAGCTAAGGTAACTTTAGATAGCTTATGGGAAGCTATCTCTTCACTCCAGAACTCCCTTGCCCCGGTAGTGGGAGCATTGTCTCAAGAATTTTTACTTGTGAAAGGCCGGTGTGTGGCGGTTGAGTCCAAGTGTGTGGAGCAGGCTGATAAGATGGCAGTATTGGAAGCTAAGGTGGAGGAGTTACAGAATGTGGGGGAGGCTTCTACCAAGGACCGTTTGATATCTTTGCGACGATTGGAATATATGGACAATGCTTTGCGTAGGAATACGCTGCGGTTTTTGAACTTTCCGATATCACCATTATTGGAACCACTGGGACTGGTTCGGAAGTACCTTACGGAAGTCCTCCTGATGCCATCGGACAATTTACCGCCTATTGTTAGAGTGCAGTATGTTTTGCCTTTTGGGTCTGGGGTGAAGGGAGGGGATGTGGGAGCTTCTGAGCCGGCCCAGTTGGAGTTAACGGATTTCCTGGAGAGCTCCCTGGAGGTGGTTACCGGTAAAGCCACCTTGTTAGTCTCCTTTGCCTTTGAGTCTGACTGCAATACCGTGCTTAGGTTATATTTCACTAGAATGCCATTCTCTCAGTTTATGGGCTCAAAGGTAATGTTATTTCCTGATTTGTCTAGAGACACCCAAAAACGGCGGAAGGAGTTTTTGGCTTTACGCCAGAGAGCTACTGCCTTGGGTGCCCAATTTAAGTTGAGGTTTCCTTGTAAGTGTGCATTATTGTATCAGTCTAAGCATTTCTTGTTTTTTGAACCCTTACAACTACTTAAATTTCTACAGGCGAGGGAGGCGGGAGGGGGGGAGGTGGGATAATTCCTGTACTGGCTGCCATGTGATATATCTTTGCTCAATTGATTTTACATTTTTTCCTTGATATGATTACTTTGTTTGGAACCCTATAGAGGTGTATCTATTGGGGACTAAGTTAATGGAACTATTCTACTGATTATTGTGAAGCAAGTATATTTTGCTGTATATATCTTTTGCGTGGAATGTTCCTAATTTTTTGTGTTTGTAAAAATGGGAAATTGTTTAAATATTAAATTAAAAAAAAAAGAAAAGGTTCAGAGAAGAGCCACCAAAATGGTAAAGGGGATGGAAGGATACTCCTATGAAGAAAGGCTAAAAAGGTTAGGGCTCTTTAACCTGGAAAAGAGACGGCTGAGGGGAGATATGATAGAAGTCTATAAATTAATGAACGGAGTGGAACGGGTAAACGTAGATCGATTGTTTACGTTATCAGAATATAGAACGACTAGGGGACATGCAATGAAGCTACGGGGTAAACTATTTAAGACTAATAAAAGAAAATATTTTTTCACTCAACGTGTAATCAAACTCTGGAATTTGTTACCGGAGGATGTAGTAAAGGCTGTTAGTGTAGCTGGGTTTAAAAAAGGTTTGGACAAGTTCCTGGAGGAAAGGTCCATAAACCATTATTAAGAAGGGACGCAGGATATCAATACTTGACCCAGTACAAGCATTGTGGAACCTGTCTCTTTTGGGGAAACTGCTAGGTACGTATGACCTAGATTGGCCACTGTTGGAAACAGGATACTGGGCTTGATGGACCTTGGTCTGACCCAGTATGGCATATCTTATGTTCTTATGTTCTTAAGGAAGCTGCTATGGTTCTCAAAAGAAGTAATTGAAAAGGTGAAGAAAAAAAAAAGAGGGTGACCTTCATAAAATACAAGAGATCACAGAGAAAGGAAGACAAGCATCTATATTAGGAAAAACTTAGAGAAGCTAGCAAAGTAGTAAGGAAAGCAAAGATACAAAAAGAAGAAGAAGAAATAGCTAATACAATAAAATGGGGGGATAAGACATTTTTTAGATATTTATTTATTTATTTGCAGTCTCTTTTATACCGCGCTATTCAACATCAGTGCGGTTTGCATGAAACAGAATGACTAGCACAGTGCAGCAAGCTGATCTGTGTTTACAAAGAACAGGTACTACAACTTGGATAAAACTGGGGTAACTATTTACATAAAGGTGACACGTTATGTTGTGTCAAAAGTAATCACAGTCATGGATGGCTTGCAGGGTATGTTGCTGTGGCTGTACTAGATGGGGGAGGGGGCTATTGGAGCGCTGTCTTCCGGGTAGTATTTGAGGAAGAGGTATGTTTTATGTTTTATGTAGCTTGATATACCGCCCCCTTTAGGGGGACCAGAGCGGTTTACAATATAAAAACAATCATAAAAACAATAATAAAAACAATAATAAAAATTAGCTACAGGAGAGGAAAAGGAAATTACAATGTCTGGACAGGAAAGAGGGAAAAAGATCACAACATAAACCAAAGCGAAAAAGCTTAAGCAAAAGGGGAGGGAAGGTGAAAGGCAAGGGAGAAAAGGTGGGTTTTTAAATTACACTTAAAAGTAAGGTAGTGGGGCTCAAGGCGGAGGGAAGGGGGGAGAGAGTTCCAGAGGGCGGGAGCTGCAAAGAAGAAAGCGGAGGAGCGGGTGGACTGAAGGTGAGCAAGAGAGGGTGAAGGGAGAGTGAGACGGTTAAGATGAAATGAACGAGGTGTATACCTGGGGGTGTGATAGGTGAGAAGGTCTGCCAGATATTGTGGTGTGCTATCATGAAAGACCCGATGTACCAGCGTGATCAGTTTATAGTGGGAGCGGAAGGGTAGAGGTAGCCAGTGGAGACGGGAGAGGAGAGGTGAAACGTGATCGCGGGCAGAGGAGTGGGTAGCAATATGGGCAGCGGTGTACTGGATTCGTTGAAGGCGGTGAAGCTGAGATTTTGAAATACCAAGAAAAAGAGAATTAGCAAAGTCAACACGAGATATGACCAGAGATAGGAGTAATGTAGCGAGTGCTGAAGGGGTGAGAAAGGGGCGAATAGCACGAATTTGATGCAAGAAGAAGAAGGAAGTCTTAGTAACATGAGAAATGTGATCGTGGAAGGATAGATTAGAATCAAAGAGAACGCCAAGGTAACGGAAAGAGGAAACCAGTGGAATGGGGGAGCCTGAGAAAGATGGGGCTAGGGAAGGGGAGGGACCACCATGGGAGAACCAGATAGCAATAGTCTTTGTAAGATTAAGATGAAGACAGTTTTGTGACAACCAGTCGGCGACAGTGGAGAGACAGGAATTAAGTGGGGAAAGATCGGGATGAGAAGGAGAGGTGTGATGTAGAAGGACGATATCATCAGGGTAATAAAAGGCACTGATCCCAGTCTGTTGAATCTGAAGAGTGAGAGGGGCCAAGAAAAGGTTTAAAGAGAAGAGGTGCAAGTACAGAACCCTGGGGAACACCACATAACAGAGGAAAGGGGTCAGAGGAAGGAACAGAAGTGGAGGAAGAGAGGACTGAGCAGGATCGTGAAGACAGAAAAGAGTGAAACCAGTGATGCACCGTGCTGCGAAGACCCGCCTCTCGAAGACGGGTGAGAAGAAGGGAGTGGTCAACAAGGTCAAAAGCAGCGGACAGGTCAAGGGCTACCGCCACCGAGATATCACCACGATCGTGAGCAACGTGAAGAGCGTTAGTGAAAGCAAGAAGAACAGTTTCCACACTGTGACCCTGACGAAAACCAGATTGCTGTGGGTGAAGAAAGTTGACATCATCTAAGTGGTGAGAGAGTTGGGCAAATACAAATTTTTCCAGAAGTTTAGAGATAAAGGGTAGGTTGGATACTGGGCGGTAGTGGGAGGGAATCATAGGGTCAAGGGAGGGCTTCTTGAGAATGTGACGGATGAGAGCGTGTTTCCAAGAGTGAGGAAAAACACCAGAGGAGAGACTAGAATTAAGCATAGAAAGAAGTGGGGGGAGGAGTGCTAGTGATGAATTTAATAGCCAAGAGGAGGGGATGGGGTCAAGAGAACAAAAGGTCTTATTAGAAGAGGAGATGAGTTGATGGTGTTCAGCCGAGGTTATAAGGGGAAAGGAAGACCAGGTGTGAGAGTGGCCAGAGGACGGAGGAGGAGATGCGATGGGGGGGGGGGGGAGAGGTGGGATGGGGGAAGGGTAGGAGGGAAGGGAGGACCTGAGGTTGGAGATTTTATCACTAAAGAATGTATCTAGAAGCTAAAGGGGGGGGGGAGATGAGTGAGTGGGGGAGGTAGAGGTAAGGGGAAGAAGGGAAGTGAGGGAGCGGAGTGTGTTGTAGAGATGTCAGGTCTGATTAGGAGCAGTTGAGATGGCAGTGGAGAAATAATTCCTTTTGGCTGAGTGCATCTGAGAACAGTAGTGGGAGTGATGAGCCTTAAAGGATGAAAGAGTGGTTGGGGAGGGAGCCTTGCGCCATAGGCGTTCAGCTCTATGGAGCTGAGTGCGGAGCAATTTAAGGCCAGGATGGTACCAAGGTTGTGAGGGGCGAGACCTTGGGGGATGGGGCCGAAGAGGAGCCAGGTAGTGCTTCAATGCTGTGCTAAACTGGGTTAGGTCAGGGATTGCCCGGATGCTGGGTGGTAGGGTGTTCCAGCATCTGGGTGCACAGAATCTGAAAGCCCTTTTTGCTGTTGCATGGGTGCATTGGGTTATTTCCTTCGGATTACCAGTTGAGTTGACTGCTGAAGATCTTCTGGACCTATTGGGGGACATGGTTTGGATAAGCAGATATATTAGTGAGAGGAGGAAGTGCAAAAGTGGCATTGTCAGACTCAAGGGGGGGAAGGTGAGAAATATGTAGAAGCTGATGAGGATAAAGCAGAATTGCTTAACAAATATTTCTGTTCTGTGTTCACAAATGAAGGGCCAGGAGCAGGGCCTCAGAAAACACCCACGAATAGGAACAGAAGTGACGGGGATCTTGAACAATTTTCAGAAGACTGTGTTTGTGAGAAACTAGCTAAACTAAATGTAGATAAAGCGATGGGACCTGATGGGATACATCGGAGAATATTAAAGGAACTTGGGATGTTCTAGCGACTCCACTGACTGACCTTTTCAATAATTCTTTGGAGCCGGGAGTGGTCCCAGAGGACTAGACAAAGGCACATCTGGCCCCTTTACACAAGGGTGGAAGGATGAGCTTTAAAACTACAAGCCAGTTAATCTAACCTCTGTGGTGAGTAAATTATTGGAAATGCTACTAAAAGGGAGAATAGTGAGATTTCTGGAGTCCACTGGATTGCAGGATCTGAGGCAGCATGGTTTTACTCAGAGGCAGGTCTTGTCAAGACAAATTTGATTGATTTCTTTGACTGGGTGACCAGGGAGTTGGATAGAGAGAGAGAGCCCTAGATGTGGTGTGCTTAGATTTCAGTAGCACCTTTGACACCATTCCACACAGGTGACTTATAAACAAACGGAGCACCCCAGGGATGGACCCTAAAGTGCGGATTTCCGGTGATACCACGGAGCTAATGGCAGCATTCTAGCCAAGCTCTGTCCGAATCCCACATATCTACGCAAATAAAAGCAATCCTCCAACCAGCAAAGTGGACGGGAATAAACCCACTGACCTCCCGATGTCAGTGAGAAAGATGTTGGCAGGATTCCAATCGACATATGCAAGATGGGGGATAGCAGCAACGGCAAGCATGGCGAATCCATTGGAGGCAGGTAAACCGGAGAGCTCGGCGGAGGAAAGGATGGAGAGTGGGGGGGGGGGGGGGAGCAGGAGGGGTCCGATATGAAGAATTGGCTGCTAACTTTCAAAAGAGAGATTCAGGCTGATCTGAAAGTGCTGAGGTAGGATCTCAGAGACATTGCTGAATATACAACAGGATCTAGGGACCTTGGGGCAGCGCGAGGAGGAAATGGAGGAGCACATGGAAAGCCATACAGTGGGGCTGCAGGAAATGGCAGCGGAGCAGAGCATGAGGCCCAGCATGAGGCGCGAAGGAAGAAGCTCGAAGACATTGAGGATCGCACGCAGCGTTGTAACCTGCCTATTAGAGGGATTCAAGAGACAGATAACGTTAAAGACTGTTATCAAATGGTTCAGCGGTTGTTTCTTCATATCCTGCGGTTGGAGGGGAGTGGAGGGGAAACAGTAGACCCCATGGGGGTGGAGAGAGCACACCGGAGCTTGGAGCCAAGGAAACAGCCGTGAGATGTAATTGTGTGCCTGAGCTCTTGTCCAGTTAAAGAAAGGATACTGAATGTGGTAAGGAAGTATGGCCGTATTGCTGGGAGAAACGTGAAGTGGAAGTCTTTAATGATTTATTCTGAGGCACCCTGGCGAGATGCAGGGGAATGAAAGAGGTGACGACCTATTTAAGGGAGAAAGGGCTGCGGTCTAAGTGGATGTTTCCCTTCGGACTCCTGATAACAGTAAATGGGGCATCCAAGAAGGTGAAGATAGAGGAGGAAGCGTGGGCAGTGTTGTATGAGCTGGGCTGTGAGAATCTCCCGAAGCCAGCGGAGAGAGAGCAACTACAGAGGAGTAAAGATACAACAGGCAAGATGCAAAACTTGTCGCAATGGCAGAGTGGCAGCGAAGCAGAAGAGATTAAAGGACTGTCCCAAGAAAGGAAGGAAACACGGGTAGATGTGGATCCATGACAAAAACTACAGAGAGGTGGCGAGCTTGCTGGTGGTCATTAGGGCCAGGGACATATGTTTCCATGGATACTGGACTTATCGGGCATTTTCACTATGGTGGGGGGGGGGTTAGGGGGGATATAATGGAGGGAAAGGGGAGGGGGTGACTTAAGCAGATTATTAACACCAATACAATTTTAATATAATAGAAGCATGGAAGTATGAACAGGAGACGGTGCATGAAGAGGGAAGAGGGTTACCAGGTGGGTGGGGGAGGGCATGGGGGGTGTGGGTGGGTGGGGTAGGGGAATGGCAAGAAGGAACAAAGCTGGTGGGGAGCGAAGTGGGATATGACATGAGACACATGGAAGGATGGAAGAGGAGGGTAGAGGGGGGCAAGGGCTAAGACGCAGGGAGGAGGGGTGACTGGGGGGTAGGGGAGGAGAGATTGGGGGGAGGGGGACAGGGTCGAGGGAGACATGTCATGACAGTGGAGAGCAGGGGAGGGGGAGGAAAAAGGGGGATGATACGTATAGGGTCAGTAAACGTTAAGGGGTTGAATTCTCTTGTAAAATGTCGACAGCTGTACCACAATGCCGAGAGGACTAAATGGGATGTAGTGTTATTGCAAGAAACCACTTAAGAAAGAGAGATGTGGGGCAGATGAAGTTTGAGAGGTTCCCGGACCAATTCTTCTCAGAGAATAAGGAGGGGACCCGAAGGGGAGGAGTAGCTATCCTTGTGAGAGAGGGGTGTGGGATCCAGGTACAAGATAGCTTTCGGGACCAGGAAGAGAGAGTGGTGGGAAGCTGGGGAATGAGGATATTACTATTATGTCAGCGTATGGGCCGAATGGGAATCGAGTTCCCTTTTGTAAGGGGGTACGAAAGCTAATGGAGAAGGGTCACAGGGGAAACTTCTTATGGGGGGGGGATTTTAATGTAGTGCTGAACCCAAGGGAGGATCGTCAACCCAGTGGCTCAGATGAAGAAGGACGTAATAGGAGAGGAGAGGCTTAGCCCAGCTTATGCACCAGTATAATCTGGTGGATGCCTGGAGAGAGCTTAACCCAAGAGGGCAAGAATATACATTTTTCTCGGCACCACATAACAGTTGGAGCAGAATTGATATGATCTTCGTGGACAGGGAATGGATGACGGAGGTTATGGAGGGGGGTATGGACCCCATAACATGGTCAGACCATGGGCTGGTTTGGGTGGAAATAAGCGGGAAGCATCAAGTAGGTATTAAATTTTGGAGATTAAATGAGGATTTACTTAAGCAGAAGGAGGTAACAGCGGATAAAAGGGAGGTAATATGGGAGTATCTTTCCTTTAATGACAGAGGAGAGTTGCGGGATGTAACACTCTGGGAGGAACTGAAGGCGGTCGTTCAAGGGTGGTTTATCATTTGGGTGGCAAAACTAAAACAGGCCAGATATCAAAGGGAGGTAGAGCTGGGCAGAGCGATTAAAGTGGCAGTTACTTCTTACCAATGCACGGGGGAGAAGCGCGATTGGAGGAAGGTAGAGATGTTGCATGGGGAACTACAAGGGTTGCAAGCAGACAGGATTGCTTTTGAAATGCAGCAGGTAAAGCAAGTTTATTATGAAGTTGGAGACAAGCCAAGTAGATTGTTGACTTGAAGGCTGAGGCAGAGGAAGTTTAAATCTATGATATATCAAATTCAGGGGAAAGATGGGACTGTGTAGTGGGACGAAAATAAAATTAGGGAGATTTTTGTTCAATTTTACCAGAAGCTTTATAAAAATGTCAGGAAGGAATTAGGGAGGAACAAATTCAAGGATATTTGGATGGGACTATGTTGCTGGTATTACCGGAGGAGGCACAAGCTAGTCTGGAGGAGGAAATTACGGAAGAAGAAATTGGGAAGGCGGCGAGGGAGTTGGCAATGGGGAAGGTCCTGGGTTTGGACGGTCTACCAGGAAGTTTTTCTAAAATATACTTGGAGGAAATTGTGAACATAATGGGTTGCCTCTTTAATGGGATGCTAGAGGCAGAAGAGGAACTGTCCTTCATCAATGTAGCCAGCTCATGCGCTCTGCCCCTTGATTTCCTATATGACACCTCCTGTTTGGCTCATTACCCCACCGAACATGCATGGTAGCCAAGGCTTGCAACATGTTCCTCTTGTGCCACCCCCCATCTTTATTTAAGAAATACATCAGGGCCTGTTGAACTTACTGATTGGTAAATCCTGAGCAACATCTGACAGGTGAACTTTATCCTCCCATATAAAGCCCAGCACACTGATGGAGACCCACCTATGTCACATTTCTCTACAGCAAATTCTCTGCAACCATATAATGAATTGCATGTCAACATTTTTCTTGCCTTAATTCCGCAGCTTGGAAGCTGCCTGTTGCAGGCAAGGGATGATATTCAACTACATGAAATATGCGCGTTGTAGGCAGGAAGACCTTTTTGAGTGTGCTTTAGAATATTTTATGATCTGGATCAGCTGTGAAATGTTCTTGATAATAGGAATCTTCTATAATGATGTTCGTTTGGTTGCCACAGATTTAGGTTTTGGGTGAGGGGGTTCGCTCATAAGAAGAAATGACCATAATAGCCTGTGCTATTTCTTTATTTTTTTTTCTTGTGTTGTTATGATTATGATATCATCTGTCTCTATTTCCTTTTCTTGGTTCTTTCCTACTTGAGGTCCCAAAACAATGTGTAACACGGACTTTGTTATCTTATTTTATTTCTGTATTTCTTGTTTTTCTCAACATGTGAAATGCTGGTATTTCTTACAGCAAGAGCAATTCTTGTAAATATTTGTAAAAATTTCAATAAATATAAAAATTAAAAAAAGAATTAAAGAAAGATAAAGGATTATTTCACTTGTTTCTTAAAGGATAACTAGCTCTGCATACATTGACTATAGTTCAAACCCTAATATCAAGGAGCACAGGGAAGCTGACTGTTTTGGATGATAGCTCTGCTAGCTTTGGTAGCAGTGTGAATTAGACAGAGGGCAACCTGGCTATTGAATTTAGTGTTGGTCATGTAAGAATTACAGAAGATAACAAGTTTTGAAATTGTCTACCAGTGGAGGTGGTGTTGGAGGCTACATTTTTTGACAAATTCTAGGCATGCTGGAATTCATATAGAGGGCAGTGGTAGGAAAAGGGTTGCTAGGGGGAAGGAAACTGGCATTGGGTTTAGCCTGGGAATTTATATGCAATGTTGATCTACTCCATTTCATTTCTTTTATTACACTCGATGACGCACCTCTTTCAGAAATGTTAGACGAGTCACAAATGGGCAGACTGAATGAGCCAATTTAGTCCTTTTCTATTGTTATTTACTATGTTATTATATTATGGGGGTTATTTCAGATGCCTTATTCTCAATTTCCACATATAAAATCAGGTATTTACATGTTGGAATGGCATCCACATGTAAATGGTGATTTTAGAAAAGACTAAATTTACACCTGGATGCAGGGTCATACTAAGCTATAAATGTGCCCTGTGTGACTTACACATCTGGCGCCCCCATCTCACCAATACCTCCATGTCCAGTCGGCTGCCTGCCCTTGCCCTGCCACCACCACTTTTTGTTTTCTCAGTGGTGGCATGGGTCTTTCGACTCTGCGCTTGTATGCAGATCTGATCCCTCCCTGCTCTGATGTAGGTTCGCGTCAGAGGAGGGAGGGACCAGATCAGTCATTCAAATGTGGGTCTTTGCAACTCTGTGCTTGAATGGCTGGTCTGGTCCCTCTCTCCTCTGACGTGACCGACGTCAGAGAAGGGAGGGAGCAGACCTGAGTATAAGCACGGAGTCAGAAAGACCTGCGTATTTATTTATTTATTTTTTAATTTGAAGTCAGGTCTGCACTGCTGCCACCGCTGAGAAAACAAAAAGTGGTGGTGGCAGGATAATAGCAGGCAGCGTGGGGGGAGCCAAGGCCGGCAACCCGAAATGCGCCTCTAATCCTCTGCACCCTGTGTGGCTGCACCGCTTGCACAGGGCTAGGTACAGCACTGCCTGGATGTCCCTAATATGTAGAAACTGTAAGGGGGCATGTTAGGGGCATGGTTTGGGAAGAGCAAAAATGTATGTGTGCATTCCCCATATCATATAGGGGATGCATGTGAATGACAATTTGTCCACATCGGGAATTACAGCTGCTCCTGGCGCATATACTGTAGGTTTTTTTTATTTATTTATAAATTTTCCAAAATACAACAAGCATACATATTACACTTGCCGTAAATAGGGGACTCAACCAAAATTTACATAATTAAAAAAACAACTAGAAGCAATTGACTAACATAGTCAAACTCAGGACAGTCCCCCCTATAGCCCACCAACAAGGGGAAGGAACACCAGGAAAACCAAATTACCAATATCCAAGGAAAAGAAAGCTTTGATGCAGACGGCCCTATGTCCCTGTAGTGATAGTAGCATCAGATATGGTGGCAATCTGGAAGCTCAGAAAAGCCTGCAGCTGGGTAGGCTCATTAAAATCTTAAGAGTTAGATTGGAACTTAACGTTGCATTTACAGGGAAACTTAAGAAAGAACTGACCACCCAGCTGCAGGACCCCAGGCCGGAGAAGGAGAAACTCACGCCTCCAATTCTGAGTAACCCGACATAAATCTGGATATACACGAACTGTGAAACCTTTAAATGATACAGATCTTTTCTGAAAAAAAAATTTTTTTAGAAACCAATCCTGCTCACTAATTAAAGGTAAACAAGTGTTGATGGTATAAACATCTCAGAGCCAGAATCTTCCAAAATCGCAGAAAAATTAATGGAATCCTCAGGTTGCACACCAGGAATATCCCCAGACCCAGATACTCGCAGACCAGAAGGTAAATAAAATAAACAAGTGATTGGGGGCTGAGATTCAGCCGGAACCCCAAAAACTTCCACCATATATAACTTAATCATTTCCTTAGCATTCACATGCGAAGATTTTGGAAAGTTAATAACTCTTAGGTTAGAGTATCTTGCAAAGTTCTCCAAATGTTCAACCGGTGTCTTAACACCTGAGGAATCTTCCATATGACCCACCGATTCCTGAAGATGTACCACTGATGACTGTAGAGTTGTAATATCCACACTTGCTGTTGCAACTGAACAGAGTTCGCAGAAACTTGTGAAGCCAGAGCCTGAACCCGGAGATAACATATCCCCCAGCTGAGCTATGGCAGTCCATATAATCTCCAGGGTAAATACTACTGGCCGACTCAAAGAAAAGGTCATAAGCGCCCCTTCTGGATCCCATTCAGCCATCGCAGCTGATGGGCGCACATTCACCCGACCCTCAGCCTGACTTTACAGTGCTGGAACGCTGGCAAGATGACCCGAAAAGGAAACACCTCTCTTCATGCTGCGTCAGCGTCACCTCTTGAGGGGGGTATACATTTTTAAAAAGTGTTTATTTTGGCCAGCTTTTTATAGAAGGGATTAAATGGATTATCCTGCTTAATCCACCATTGTTTATTTCCTCCCCACAAAAAAAAATCTAATTAAATAAAGATGGTGGCTGCTATAGTTCATGGGTGGCATTTGCATGTACAGATTTGCATGTTTCCTCTGCTGACTTTTCCACATGTGGGTTTGTAAACTGCTCCCCTGACTTCACATATCGGCACATATTCCTGCACCTCCTTATTGGTATTCAAGAGAAGGCTCCGTGTTTTGCAGAACCTTTCCTAACACACTGCTGAACTGTGTACATCTGACCTCCACACCTCAATTCTGATCTCCGCGTACTTTCTGAAATCTCCTTTGACATGTTCCTAAGCCTGAAAGTTGCCTTCTTGAGATTATCTTTAAACCTTAAACTCTAGTCCTTCCTGCTCAGAGCCTTGCTAGTTTTAATCAAGTTTTTATACTAAATAAATGTCCTAAAGCCTCTTGTTTGTAAGCACCAAGAGCAGGGACTCTCTCTCATGTGCATCTGTACAGTGCTGTGTACATATGACAACACTACAGGCATTATAAGTATCTGTTCAGTACCAGGAAGAAACAGCAGCCTCAAAAAATACACCTACTTGCTATCTCAATCAATTGGAACCATGACTGCTGTGCTCATTGGTACAGGATTTTCTTAGCTTGTAATGCGTTTTCCTAGGTGGAGCAGAGAAAGTGAGACCCATTAGGTGAACTAGATGGTCGACTAGAACACCCATTGCGTCGCTGCCCCCCCCCCCCCCCGTCTGGGACCTGCAGTGGCAGCAATGCCATTTAAAAGGCAACACAGCACTTACCCAAACTTTCCAGCGCTGCACTTATCTCCCTGCGCCTGCCCCATGCCAACAACAGGAAGTCTGCGTTGCAGGGACATAAGTGGCAGCTCACAGGCAGCAGGAAGAGCAATGCAGCACCAGAACTCAGGTAAGCGCTGCACTGCTGTTTAGACAGCATTACTGCTGCTGCAGACCCCAGAGAGGAGCAGCAGCGGTGACAAAGGGGGCAGGGGTGAAAGCGGGGAGGGGAGCAGCAGGATTGAGGGCTCACCTAGGACGTCTCATATCTCTGCACCATCCCTGATGTGGAGCGAGCATCTGCTAAGGCCAGAAGGTGTTCTCCTTTTCAGTACATGTATCGCTATAACCCCATCCGTTTCTACATTTCCATCATAGTCACAGCACATAATGCCGATTGCAGACTGCGACATCTAGGACAGGCAAACCTCTTACCAAACTGATTAGAAAAACGAAAATCAGTAACGTTTTAGAAAAACCTCGCAGGGTATTCTCAAGTCGGAATGTTAGATTATACTTAAGAAACTGTATTTCAAGAAAACTAGGACACAGCTCACGGAACTTAAGAATCTATATTTATCTGTTTGTAACAATCCAAGGGAAAATAAAATGATGTTTCAGTCTTATAAGCAGATCTTCAGAGTAATGTGGTAATTTGCCAAAGTTTCTACAGGGAAATTGGCTATATAAAGTCATCATATCTGTGCATCTGTCCCCTCCTAGCAACTTTTGAGATGTTTATTCAATGCCATTTGAGGTTCTGCCACAGATAATAGAGCACCCAGTGACTCCCAGCTCAGATCTGTCATTTGCACTTGATGCGGACCACACTTAAAATGCAACAGCGCTTTCCATTCCTAAAGGCAGGGCTGTCCAAACCTGTCCTGGTGATCCCGAACTCAGTCAGCTTTTCAGAATATCTATAATGAAAATACATGAGAAACGCACATATAAAAGGGATTCCTATGCACGCTGCAAATTTATCTCAAAACCACAAAGCTCTCTTCCTCAGTGGATCAACTCTTTGGATCTGCCAGTAAATCTTCACAACTAATATTTCAAGATTTACCACATGCTTCATTTAATAGGCCATCCTGTGGAATAAACTTTGGAACCATCCCTTGAGGAAGACAGCAAAACTCAGCATTGAGTTGGGTTATCGATAGGGTCATGGACATTAGTATGAAATTGCAGCATTTGCCGTGAGTTGGAAACTCCAACAGTTACCAACGGTGTGAGCATTTTCTCAAGCTTATTGAAACTGCTGTTAAAAGTTAAGTACATCTATTACTTGCTAGATGTCTCAGTTGCCATGATATACTGCATGAACTGGCATGTTTGTAGTGCACAATATTGATTTTTGAATGGTAGAAAGTAATTATATGCACATAAAAAAAGACATTGCTTTCACAAAATATATATGAGCCCAAAGAATGAAATTTGCACACCCAATGACAGCATTCAATTACTTTAGGGAGGTTATATATTTCTGAAGGTCCCTAAATTATTGATAAGGTTGGTGCTGGGAGATTACCAGCGCACACTCTAGGTCAGCGATGGCGAACCTATGGCACGCGTGCCAGCTGTGGCACGCGAAGGCCTTGCAGCTGGCACGCGGGAAGGTCCGCTAAAACAGGTGTCTGCCTCCCTTCGTCTGCAGCCGCGGCTCCCTGCCTGTTAGGGAACCGCGGCTGTGCTTGTAAAATCGTTGCGGAGCCCTTCCTGTCTTGACGGGCTCCGTGCAGCATTGTCCCGCCTCTAAAGGAAGTTGTAACTTCCTTTAGAAGCGGGACACTGCTGCACGGAGCCCGTCAAGACAGGAAGGGCTCCGCAACGATTTTACAAGCACAGCCGCGGTACCCTAACAGGCAGGGAGCCGCGGCTGCAGACGAAGGGAGGAAGACATGGGGAGAGGGGGGGGGCTACCATCGACATGGGGAGGGGGGGGGGGCTCCCAGCGACATGGGGGGTGGGGGGGGCTACCATCGACATGGGGAGAGGGGGGGTCGACATGGGGAGAGGGGGGGGCTACCATCGACATGGGGAGAGGGGGGGGGGCTTACAGGGAGGGAGGGAGCTGAGATGGATGGATGGAAGGAGGGGGGCTTACATGGAGGGAGGGAGCTGATATGGATGGATGGAAGGAGGGAGCTTACATGGAGGGAGGGAGCTGATATGGATGGATGGATGGAGGGAGGGAGCTGATATGGATGGATGGAAGGAGGGGGGCTTACATGGAAGGAGGGATAGATGGAGGGAGGGGGCTGACATGGACAGAGGGGGGACTGACATGGAGGGAGGCTGACATGGACAGTGGGGCTGACAGGGAGGGAGCTGACATGGACAGATGGAAGGACGGGGGCTGACATGGAGGGAGGGGGGCTGGCATGCACAAAGGGGAGAGACAGGGACATACTGGACAGACGGGATAAATGCTGGAGAGAGGCGAGAGACATTGCGGCTTAGGATTATAATGGGCTGATGGGGGAGCTAGCACTGGTAATGGGCAGATGGGAGGGGACTAGGACTGGTAATGGGTTGAAGGCTAGGATTGGGAATGGACTGATCAAGGGGGGGGGGTTGGGACTGGTAATGGGCTGATAGGGGGGTATGACTGATAATGGACTGATGGGGGGCTAGCATTGGAAATGAGCTGATCGGTGAGGTTAGGACTGGAAATGGGCTGATGGGGGGATAGGACTGGTGATGGGGGGGGGGTAGGACTGGTGGTATTGGGCTGATTAGGGGAGGCTAGCACTGGTAATGGGGTTGAGGGGGGATTAGCACTGGAAGTGAGCTGATTGGGGGGCTTTGACTGAGAATGGGCTGATTGTGGGGAGGGGAGGATAGAGCTGCTGGCCCTGGAAGAAAACTGGGGGCTAAGGCTACAAATGGGCTGATGCGAGGGGATGGGAGAATGGAACTGGAAGGGAGTGGATCTGAGAGGGGCTGCCATGGTATTTGTACTAGAAGGGACTGGTCAGTGGGGAAGGAGGGGGACTGGAAGGGAATGGACACCAGTGGCAATCATGGGAATGCAAGTTGACATTGGAAGGTACTGGGAGTGAGGACTGGAAAGGGACTGATACTGGGGAGGGTTACTGGGACTGGAAATAGGCTGATGGAAAGAAGTGAAGAAAACGAAAGAAGAGATAAGAAATGGCAGATGGACCATAGACCACAGAAACAGAGCTAAGAGAAGACAGGAAAGCAGAAGCCTCAGATCGGGACCAGCATGATCAGAGAATAAATTGGTCAGACAACAAAGGTAGAAAAAATAATTTTATTTCATATTAGTGATTTGACTACAAAATCATCATAATTTTGAAATCAAATATTGTTACTTGTTGTGATTAATTAACCGTATTTTCCGGCGTATTTTTTTTGGTGTGCGCTGGAAGAGGGGTAGTCTTATACGGCGAGTATAGGCCAAACACCTATATTTTAACAGGAAAAGTAGGGGGTCGTCTTATACGCCCAGTCGTCTTATACGCCGGAAAATACGGAAAGTAAATTTAACGTTTTCTATGAAAAGTAGTTCTGAGGGGGGTCAAAAAAATATTAAAAGAAAAGTGACAATAATATAATCATAGAATAATAATGTGTATTACATTTGGGCCCTCATATTTACCTCAGGCTATGATTGTGATTGTGATTATGATGGTACACTGTAAGAAACAATATATGCAGTGTTAGATTTGTTTTAAATGTCGCAATGGTTTTGCGGCTCCCAGTTTTTTTTTTTCCCTTCGGAAACGGGTCCAAGTGGCTCTTTATGTCTTAAAGGTTGCAGACCCCTGTGCTAGGAGAAAGGCCCCAGCCCGGCCCCGCGCTTCCCCTTCCGGTCGGAGCTTCTGCGCGCCTCTCGCCGAGAAGCTGCACGCTAGAGCTCGTGCGCCGTCCTCTCTCGCGAGATTATAGGACCCGCGCGGGAGCTGGGTTCCAAAGAAGAGCAAAACCTACCACTTTCATGATGAATGGGAAATGGACTACTTCTTCATCATGGTGAAAGACAAGTGTTGTGTAATTTGTAACGCCCCAGTATCCTTGCCCAAAATGGGTGATCTGGAACATCATTATAAGGCTCTAAAATATTGTTGTTAAGGTTTAATTGACGTGCTGGCACTTTGAGGAAATTCTTTGGTTTTGTGCGGCAGTTTGGGCACTCGGGCTCAAAAAGGTTAGCCATCACTGTTCTAGGTAATTACGTTTTTGGTTTTGACTTATCATTATACCTGGATATCTGGATGTTTGTTGTGTGATCTTGATGGATGTTTATCTCATTCATTGTGGATGCTCTGAGGACCTGACTGGCAGTGGGGTCACCAGATCTGGTTTGGGAAGCACTGCTTCAAGGATATGAGCTGGTTCACTTCCATTCTCAGGAAGGTCAGAGTACATCTAGTAAAGTTATAGCAATGAAAACTGTCAGGAACAAATCATGAGGCATTTTGAAAACTATCCTTCCATTGGTTTGTGACTCTGGTCAAAACAAGGATAGTAGGTTCTTATAAAACGTTACTCCTTATTTTTCAGATTTGTTGATTAGGAACGTCTAACTTGGTCTTGAAGTCATAGGGACTTACCCAAGGTCCCACAAAGTCAGTGTCAAGGAAGCAGGGCTGTTGATATGGGCAGGCAAGCTGTTTGGAGTGCCAGGGCTGGAAGTGAGAGAACGGAGCACGCACTCCCCAACCCCTTTTTGTATCCCACGTCCAGATATGCCTGCACACACCACAAGCGGGGCCCAATGTACCCCAGTGGGGGAGGATACACAGAAGCTGCACAGTCAGCCAAGCTGGGGAGGACAGGAATCCTGAACGCAAGTTTCAGTGTTTTCCCTGAATTAACGACTAGAGCTCTAACTAGTTTTTATTTATTATTAATGTTTGGCTCACCCCTTTCCGTAGCAGTTCAAGGCAAGTTACATTCAGGTACTGTAGATTTTTCTCTAGCTGCAGATAGCTTATGATCTTGTACCTGAAACGACGAAGGGTTCAGTGACAAGGAGTGTCGTGGGATGCGAACTTGATCTTTCTGTTCCTAGACTTCTGCCCTAACCACTAGGCTATTTCTCCACTCCCACTATAATATCAGAATGATGGTAAATTGTTAAGACCTGGGATCTTTTGCATTCTGGTCATCATGAGATAAGTGCAGTATAGTACAGCATGTGAACTTTCTCGCTCTCACACACAGTTTCTCTGCCACTTCCAGGGACAAGCTACTATTAAGCACTTATATAGCACCACGCACGCAGCGCTGTACAGATAAACATACAAGAGACAGTCCCTGCTCGTCACAGTCATGCTTGGAGTTTACAATCTAGTCAAGACAATACAGAACATTAGTCAAAAAATGAGATAATACAGAGCAGTAGTCAACACGGTGCAAAGCACAGTGTGGTCTTACAACTCAGTCATGAAAATTGACGGGAGTCAGGCTAAGATAAGGGATGGAAGTCAGGATCTGAAAGCGATTGTGAAGAGGTGGGTCTTCAACCTGGATTTGAAGAGAGCCAGAGATGGTGCCTGGCATATGGGGAGAGGTAGGCTGTTCCACGCGTAAGGAGCAGCAAGGTGAAAGGAGCGAAGTCGGGAATTAGCGGTGCGAGTGAAAGGCCTAGAAAGAAGTAATTTGTTAGCGGAGCAAAGTTGCCAAGAGGGGGTGTATGGAGAGATAAGAGTTAAGAGGTATGGAGGGGTCGCAGAGTGAATGCACTTATAGGTCAGTAGGAGAAGTTTGAATTGGGTGCGGAATTGGATAGGGAGCCAGTGAAGTGACTTGAGAAGGGGAGTAATGTGGGCATGGCAAGACTGGCGGAAGATAAGTCGAGCAGCATGGTTTTGTATAGATTGAAGGGGGAAGGAGATGGCTCGCGGGGAGACCAGCAAGGAGTAAGTTGCAGTAGTCGAGGCGAGAGGAGATTAAGGAGTGGATAAGCATTTTGGTAGTGTGTTCAGAAAGGAAGGGGCGGATTTTGCTAATGTTGTAGAGAAAGAAGCAGCAGGTCTTAGCTACAAGCTGGATATGTGTGGAGAAAGAGAGAGAGGTGTCAAAGATAACCCCTAAATTGCGAGCCGAGGGAACAGGAAGGATCGTAGATCCAGTCACGGAGACTGAGAAAGGGGGAAGAGGAGGGGAGGAGTTGGGGGGAAAGACCAGGAGTTCGGTCTTGGCCATGTTTAGTTTCAAGCGGCGGTGAGACATCCAGCTAGCGATGTCAAAAAGGCAGGCAGAGATCTTGGTTTGGATTGCTGGAGAGATATTACGTGTAGACAGGTAGATTTGGGAGTCATCGGCATAGAGATGGTACTGAAAGCCATGGGAGGAGATGGTTTATGGTTATGGTTTAGGCATTTGATATACCGCTCTTTACTTATGCATCAGAGCAGTTTACAGGTACTTTTTATTCCCTTGTCCCCGAAGGGCTCACAATCTAAGTGTACCTGAGGCAATGGAGGGTTAAGTGGCTTGCCCAAGGCCACAAGGAGCAGCCATGGGACTAGAGACCTCAGTCCCTCCAGCCTGAAGTTACTTGTCCCCATGTGGGAATTGAACCCCCGGCCCTCTGGCCTGAGGTAACCTGTCCCAACCACTGAGACACTTCTCCAAGGGACTGGGTATAGAGGGAGAAAAGGAGGGGGCCCAAGATGGATCCCTGGGGTACACCGACGTGGAGCGGGGTGGGGGAGGAGGAGGAGCCGGTGGAGCATATGCTAAAGGGGCGATGGGAGAGGTAGGAGGAGAACCATGATAGTACGGATCCCTTGAAACCAAGCGAGGAGAGGGTAGTGAGGAGAAGATTGTGGTCAAGAAGGATGAGGATAGAGTAGAGGCCCTTAGATTTAGTCAGGAACAAGTCATTGAAGACTTTTGTAAGAGCCGTTTCAGTGGAGTGTAGGGGACGGAAGCCAGATTGTAGTGGGTCCAGGAGGGCCTGGGAGGTGAGGAAGTCGAGGCAGCGGCAGTGGACTGCTCGTTCTAGTAGTTTAGATATGAAGGGAAGGAAGGAGATGGGTCGATAGTTGGAGGGACAGGTGGGATCGAGTGAGGGTTTCTTGAGGAGAGGTGTGACAACAGCATGTTTGAAGTTGGCAGGGACAGTAGCAGTGGAGAGTGAAAGGTTGAGAATATGAGAGATTGGGGGGGACAACGGAAGAGTAGATGGGATGTAGGAGATGGGTGGGGATGGGGTCAGAGGAACAGGTGGTGGGTTTGAAGGAGGAAAGAAGGAGTGCGGTTTCGTCTTCGGAGATCATAGGGAAGGAGGAAAGGGTAGAAGAGGAGGTATTGATGAGGGGGTAGAATTGGGGAGAGGGAGAGATAGATGAGAAAGTGGGGAATTGGAGGGTAATTTTGTGGATTTTGTCATGGAAGTAGTCAGCTAGAGTTTGCGCGGAGAGGGAGGGCGGGACCAGGGGTGGGGGCACCTTAAGGAGGGAATTGAGGGTATTAAAGAGGCGGCGAGAATCAGAAACAAGGGAGTTAGTCAGATGGATGTAGTATTCTTGTTTGGCAAGTGCTATGGTTGATTGGAAGGAGCCAAGCATGAATTTGAAGTGTAGGTCTTCTGGGGAACAGGATTTGGACCAGGCACGTTCAGCAGAGTGAGCACAGATGCGTAAGTAGCGGGTTGTGGAAGAAAGCCAGGGCTGGGGAACAGAACGTCGGACGGGACATGGGGTGGGTGGGGCGAGAGTGTCGAGAGCCGAGGATAGTGCAGTATTATAAGAGGATACTGCCTCGTCGATGGACTTGGAGGACATAATGGAGGAAAGAGAAGGAGAAATGGTGGAGGAGAGGGTCAGGGGATCAATATTATTAAGGTTTCTAAATAGGTCGGAGGAGACAGGACGAGGTAGAGATGGTGGAAGCTGAAGATTAAAGGTTAGAAGGTGGTGGTTAGATGAGGGAAGGATTGAGTTGCGGAAGTTTGAGGGAGAGGAGTTAGAGAAGAGTATCAGGTCAGGGCAGTAGCCATGCAGGTAGGTGGGGGCAGTGGAGCAGAGTTGGTGGTCGAACAAGGAGGTGAGGGCGAGGAACGTTAAGGCATGGGGATCGGAGGGGTTATCGACATGAATGTTAAAATCGCCGAGAATAAGAGTGGGGGAAGAGGGATCCAGAAAGACGGAAAGCCAGGAGTCAAAGTTGGTAAGGAAGGTCGATGTGGATTTATCGGGTGGGCGATAGATAACAGCTACTCGGAGGGGAAGAGATGTAGAGAGGCGAATGGAGTGGACTTCAAAACAGAGGGAGGAATGTGACTGGTGTAGCAGGAGGGGTTGGAATTGGCAGGAGGGGGAAAGTAGAAGCCCAACTCCACCACCGCGGCCGGTGGAGCGAGGTGTATGGAGAATTGGTATCCCCCGTGGCAGAGAGCAGCGATGGATGTTGTTGTCATCTGGGAGGAGCCAGGTTTCAGTTAGGGCATTAGAGATGAAGAGATCATGGGTAAAAGGAGGTTTGCTGGTGACTGAGCATGCGTTCCATAGGGCACATGAGAACGGGAGAATGGAGGGGGAAAGGAGAGGGATATGGATAAGGTTAGACAAGTTGCGTGAGGATTTCTTTCCAGAGTAAGAAGGCGGTCTAGGGGGGCTGGTACATGAGGATCTATTTCCAGAGTAGTATGGGGATTTAGAGGGACTAGGGTACGGGTGGGTGTTTCTGGATGAGTATGCCCGCCATGACGGGCATGAGAGAGGGGACGTGGAAGGGGAATGAAGGGGGATATTGATGAGATTAGATAGGTTACGTGAGGATTTTTTTTTTTTTGGAGTGAGACAGAGCTCTAAAGGGGATAGGGTTGGGGTTGATATCTCTAGATAAGTGATTGGGGTATGAGTGAGGGCAGGTAGAAGGGGAAAGGAGAGGGTTATGGATGAGATTAGATAAGGTACATAAGGAACTCTTCTTAGAGTGAGATAGAAAATGGGGGGGGGCAGGGTTGGGGTTTATATTACTTGATGAGAGAAGGAGGAGTAATAGAGAGCGGGGTAAGGCAGAGGCCATACGGCGGAAGTGAGGGTGGGGTTGCCTTAGAGAGAGGGGGGCAGGTTGAATGAGGGGGAGGGTGTAATGAAGTTCAAGACCAGATGCTAGTACCATCACCCTTTCTCCCTGCAAGGGCTGGACCTAGCCCTCTCCTTCCTTTCCCTCAGACTCAACTCCACATTCTCTCTCTACCCCCTCCACCAGCATCTTACCCTCCAACCTTTGAAGTTGCAACTACTGAGGTTCCCGAAAGCCAATTCAGCTACCACTTCTTACAGTCTACATGGTCAAGATCTCTACCTCCAGCTTCTGGCTCATGCTGGTCAGTTCAGTCACAGCCATCTCACTCCAGTTTGACATGAGGACGCACTCAAAGAATCTGGTGGGTCTCTGGAAACCCAGCAATTTCATGAAAATACTGGAATATCTGGGTGGCGCTCAGAGAATTCTCAGGTACGTAAAATGGAAATATATCAATCTGCACCACAGAAAATGATGTTATCAAACCAGTGGAGGAAGTTTCAATGAGGGGCCCTCCCCATGAGAGGCCCCCCTTGTGCAGCAGACCCCTCAGCATGTGGGCCCCTCCATGTGGCGGTGGCAGCAAACGTACTTTCTCATCTTGACGCATTGCCTCCACTCTTTGTAAGTTCAGCACAGGCCCGGCAGCTGTTCCCAGCCAGGCCAAAGTCTCGCAATGTGGCTCTTATCACGAGACTTCGGCCTGGTAGGGAACAGCTGCCAGACCTGCACCAAACGTACAAGAGAAGAGGCAGCGCAGCAAGATGAAAAAGTATGTTTGCCGCCCTGCCTTCCTGCTGCTGTGTGGGCTGCCTTTCTGCCCCCTCCCCTCCCCATTATGCAGGCGCTGTTTGAGTGGACTTTATGCTACTATATCAAACTCTTCCTTGCTGCTAGCTACCTAGATACAACCCATATGTCTTTTTTACCTCATGGCGAAGACTGTCAACTCTAACGAGAGGGTAAAAACCAATAACTTTTTCAGGCCACTATGTCTCCCGCTGCACTGACAGCAAAGTGGTTGTGCAAACAGAAGCAACAGAACCTTAGCAAGACTGACCCCTAGGAGCCAGGTCACTATGGTGACTAGAATGTTCTCTCTGGTGCCTGGGAGTTTCCTCAATCTGAGTGAAAAAAATGGAGAGGGTCTCAGTTGCTGGCTCCTAAGTTTCTGGGCTGGTTCCTAAAGCCAAAGAAAATTTGTCAAGGTTTGGACTAACCAGTTCCATTTCCCTTATTTGCATATATTTGCTGTTGCTCAATGGTATAAATTCCATCCAAGCAGCCCCTGCGATGCAAGGGGGCCTGCATATAGCCATTCCCATATCTTCTGAGGTGAATACCCCTACTTTAGGGTCCCTTTCTGATATTTTGCTTGGGAGCTCTTAAATAAAGCTTTTGCAACAGTTGCAGGAAGCGCATATTGTTAGGTGCTACCAAGGCATATAAAATGTTATTATTTTAGTCCTTTATATGTGTAACTGGTCACATATGTGCATAAATAATCTCTTAGAAAATACTGACCAGTGTAAAACCATGTGGTTTGTTTTCCTGGCACATACTTTCACAGTGGACGTGTGTATGGGTGGAGACTGGGAATAGCATGTGTGATACGAGCAAGTATGCATATTCATTATAAAATACAATAATTTATGTGTGTACTTGAAAAATATAGGCACAGACATTTACACTGGTCCTGGGGCTGTTGTAAATGCCCATGCAAGTAGGCACCTATTTGTCTTTATAAAATAAGCTTAATTTAGGAACATTAAAATGCACTTCGACTAGGTGCCCTATTATAAAATTACCCTCCGTATCCTTTGCAACATTAACAATGTCCCTTTAACAATTTTAATACCACAATGGTCTTGGCCCTTGAAGGACTGGAACTGAGACAGCTCTGTTTGCTATTTATAATGATCTTCAAACACAAGGAATTATTTTATACCTATGATTATTGGTGGCAGAGTGGGATCCCTTTAGACAACTTGGAGCAATCTGTGAGGCAGGCCCACTGGCTCAAGAGGGAAGTATTGTGCACCGCCATGCAGAAGATTCAATGTTTGATCCCTCAGCTGGAGCTTCTGTTCTTTGCATTGATAGTGTTTGGGGTTGTTATAGGCAACATTTGCAGCCCCCACAGAGAGGAAGGGGTTGGAGTTGTGATCACTGCTTAAGGGCGACATCTGGTGGTCAGATTCAGGACTGAAATTGCAGGGATCTCTAAGGAGTCCTGGTGCATGATCCTCAATCCAGAATTGTTGGTGCAATGACCGGGTTAGTTGTATTTGGTGAAAGGATGGCAACAAAATGGGGGGGGGGGGGGAGGGAATTGCGAATGCTTGCAAATGGTGTCATGTTCCAAACCTGTCTGAGCTGGTAATATAAAAGGAGCAACAGAAAACTGCTGAAATTTGTTTCAGGGCTTAGTTACACACAGCTGCTGTACTGTAGGAGATCAGATGCAGCAAATGGTGAACAAAGTCCCATTCAAGGAAGGCAGTATAACCCCTCTCCCCCGGCTATGTTTTCTCCTTTCATTTACTCACAGAAACACAGAATCTGAGGACAGATTAGGACTGTAAAGGCTGTCTGTGTGCCACACACTCCATCTTATCTTTGGATAAAGTAGTGTGATTGCCAAGCTAGTTCACTTTAATGGTAGTTAGAAAAAAAAGAGAAACAAAAAAGGAAAGTAGGGTGATACCTTTTTATGGACTAACTTAATGCATCTTATCTTTGGCTTTCACTTTGTGCTTATCCCCGGCCTTCTTGAACTTTATTTCTACTTCCTGCAGGTTCCCTGGGAGGCAGTTTCGTGCATGCCATCCACCCCCACCTCCATGAGGAAATATTCCCTGATGCGATTCATGAGTTTACTCCTTCAGAGCCTCCGAGGATGACCCTCTTGGCCTAGAAATTCCTCTTTGCTGAACTCTCACTACTACCTCTCTCTCATAAAAGTTCTACTCATGTGCTTTCTGAGACAAGCTATTAGAAATAAAAAGGAAACCCTGAATTTAAATAAAACTCTGCAGAGTGTTTAAGTAGGGTGCAATACCCTGACCTTTGGAAACCAGCAGAGCCAGGCCCAGGGCCAGCGCAAGGTAACGGCCACCCAAGACAAAACTTCAGCCTTATGCCCCCCTCCCTCCTTGACATTTTGATAACCGTCATGATCATTTGAACACCACTCTTCCATTAACAATCCTGTAAAAATGAATAACCGGGCATCCTGCTTTTAACTGTTAAAGTTTGCTTTGTATGAGTGCATGTGCCCACTCTCCCTGCAGGTCAAGTAATGTGCTGATGGCTCCTTGAGTTCGTGGGGCTGTCGGGATCTATTGTTTTGATTTGACTGCTGCTGCTCTTTACCACCCCTCCGCCCCTTCTCCGACACTGCTGCCCTAGGTGACCGCCTAGTCTTGCCTTTGTTTGCCTCCGCTGGAAACCACCAGGGAAGGCCACACACCCAGCACAATGCTACTGGTGCTTCACAACCACCACCACTTGATGGGCCAATTCAGTAGGGAGACTGTCACATGTTCCTTTCACAGCAGCCTTCCAATCCCAGTAATTCACTCTAGTTTATTCTACGGTCTTATGCAAATTCTGCATGGCTAGCAAGTCACGCCGAGGCCACTGGGGAGACAGGGGTGATTCCTGAGTCAAGGCGCCATGTTAGACAGGCTCAGCATTCGTCAACATGACAACAATCCCCCTTCCACACTCTGCATGCAGTCTAGCTATTTTTTTTCTTTTTGCTATAGTATGTTCCATCTCAATACCCCCTGCACGCTCAGTCCCACCATTAACCACAAGATATGGTAAAGTTGATCAGCTAAGATGGGCAGACAGACTGTTTAGCCAGCTGCCCTCTGCTAGCAGCAGCTCGAAGCTTCATGCCAACGCACACCCCCACCACTAATTGACATGACATACTGACTGGCAGTCTTCCAGCACAGAGCGAGCGGGGAGTGTGTGCCCCATTCCAACGCAGCAATAACTACTGATTAAAAACCAGTTAAAAGGCAATGAAGACTGAGACACCCATTAACCAAACGACCCCCATCTATGGAGAGAGCCAGGAATAGATGGGAGAGGGGGCATTATGAAATTATCCACAAGCATCCACGGCTGTTGACATTTTAGAAGAATCCTGCAAGGCTAATCAGGATGCAGAAGTGTGTATTTGTTCTTCCTGGTTTGCTAGGGTTGCCGCATAGCTAGGAGAATTCAATATCCCGATCCGAACACATTGTATCTATTTTTGACTTTCCCAACAATTTTGTCTCATTGCTTTCTAAGTAAGTGCAGACACAGTTTAGCCATTTCAATAGTTCAGTAAATTTAATAGGGCCAATATGTTTTCCATACTGCTACCGGTAAAAGAATTATTCATTAATGTGAAGGATTTAATAACCAGCTTTCTCTGCCTGTAATTAAGAAGGTTTTAGCCTTGTTGGCTAATTTGAGGCTATTATCTCTGCAGTCAGGTCAGGGCACCTTCATGGCACGATTTCAAACATTTTATCTTGGGGGTGGAGGGTGTGTGTGTGGGGGGGGGGGAGCTTCCCCCCCCCCCAACTAATTTAAAGAACAGCGGTGGTTGAAACAAACAGCTATCACATGCCAAAATATGTAATCAAGTTTAGCTGGAAAAACTATAAACATGCTTTTTTTTTTTGTGAACGGGGCAAAGATGGGAAGGCGGGGGTTACATGCAAGCTCCATCAGGATTAGTATTTCAGTAGCTGGTCTGTCTTCATTTTCTGCATCCTCCCCAGGGTTTGGTGTAATGAAATGATATTCCTGTGTGCACTCTTTTTGCTAATGCGTTCCTTATTGTGTATATATTATATTCTTGAGAGCTAGATCCCAATGCTTTTTCAGTCAAGGTAAGTAATTTGCACCTTCCTTTTTCAACGCTTTCTTTCAAGGTTTCTTAAAATGAGGTACAGCAACTCTTCAAGTCGCAGCTAGGACCTGTTGCTGGGAAAAGAGCCTGCTGGGGCACATGTTGCCAAGAAAGCACAGTTACTTACCTGTAACAGGTGATCTCTGGGAACAGCAGGAATAAGTCTTCACATATGGGTACGTAGGTACCGACGGAGTCTGCGCGGGAACGCTTCCCAGCGTCCAAACAAAAAGCTTTTGGAAGCATCCCACCACGCCTGCGTGCTGCCTTCCCGCCTTTCCCAACTGCCTCTCCTCATTTAAGTTTCAAGCTGAGACAAAGAGAGAGAGAGAGAGAGAGAGAGAGAAGGGAAAGAAAGAGATAGAGATACAACTCCTAGGGGAGGTGGGTGGGTTGTGAAGACTTATTCCTGCTGTTCCCAGAGATCACCTGTTACAGGTAAGTAACTGTGCTATCTCCAGGAACAAGCAGGAATGAGTCTTCACATATGGGGACTCCCAAGCTAAGATGCCTGGAGTCCCAGCATGTCATAGATTGGAACATGCTATCCCCCACAACACCAGGCATCCTGAGGATGGAGGGTAGGAGTTGAAAAAGAAAGGCGCTTTGGAACAGCTAACCTAGCATAGGACTGCAGACAAGGAGTCCATGTGTGGATGATAATTATCATCAATGATATTGAAAGAAATATTGCAATATGGACCTCCACTAACAGGATTACACAGCAGTAAGGAGGTTCATGGGATCTACTGGGGAACCCAGTAGAGGAACCTCAAGGAGGACCTCACTGTGAAGTGGAGGTAATAAACCTGTAGGAAAAAACAGTGGAGGTCAGATTCCTGAAAGGTAAGAGGGAACCCCAATAACTGGGGTAGTACAAAAACGGTGGGCCTTCATCAGAAGGCTTTATGACAAAAGCCGAACTCTTTTGGCAACAGAGTGGCTCACCCTTAGGGGCAAAAAGAGAAAGCTGACCGATTTGGACAAACAGGCACAGTCCTTGTGGGAGGAAAAGGTATGGAAACCCCTTGTATCCCAAAAGAAAGGACAAATGCCTGAGGCGTTAGAGCATGTGATTAACTGAAGATCCGCAATGTCTCTCCTAACTGGAGTCAGCTAGGAGAGATACTGGAACATGGAGAGCTTCAGAGGTACCTAAACCTTAAGGTTATGGTAGAAGTTATTAACTACCACAGAAAGTGGTTGTGCGTGTAGAACCCCAAACATGCTGGATAGCATAGGTATGGGTAAAGCCCATCTGTCAGAATCATATAGCTATATGAGCCTAGACAGTCAGGTAGATAAATATGCAGATACATATCTACCGATAATAAAATATCTCGACAGATATATATCTATCTGTCTATCTATATATATCTATCTATATCTATATCTATATATATATATATATATATATACACACATATACATATAGATATATAGACAGACATATAAGAATATATCTATAGTGAGATATGAAAGGGCATAAAATACACACAAAATGATAGATATAGACATCTGTAAGATGTATGCTATAGATATGAATATATAGGCCTCTATATGGGTGTCTGCAATGAAGCAGACAGATATGCCTACAGAAAGGTATTCACATAGGAAATGTGGAGAGGAAAGATTCATCTAATAACAAGAAGGTGGAACCTACTTGAGAAGATATATAGAGAATCTATTCCGACTGGTTATGAGCTACAGGGATGCTAGCTAGCAAAATAACCAGGACGGTTATGTGAAGCAGAGGATGATATCAGTCTGCAGCCAGCAAGTCCCAAGTATTCCAGAACTCTAGCATGGTAAGTGAACAGAAGACGCATAAAAATGAGATACCATGCTGACCTGCTTAAGGGCAAAAAGGTATCATGAATTCTTACCATGAGGACGAGCTGCAAGGAGAAAAAGCATATTCCCGATTGGAAATACTATGGACCAAAGCAGGGAATTGGCAACTCCTTAAGCTTTCACGTAAGAGAAGGCCTATGTCCTTTATATTAAAAAGGAGATAGTGAAAAAAGGGAGAACCTTTCTAGTCATGGGAGACATGACTGAAAAAGCCTTTTCCAACCATCTAGGATAGCTGTTGGAGAAAAAAAACCCATGCTCTCTAGCAAAGGCCTATAGTGGAGAGCTTCTCTGTAGAATTGCAGAGAGCATGATGCAGGAGAATGAGGAGATAGAACTGGCTGCTGGAGAGCCAGTACCTATGTCAACTATGCTGCCAAACCCAGGGGAATGGAGATGGCAGAAAAAGGAGACAATCCAACAAGCCTGTAGTGAAATAATTTCCAAGACAGATGACAGCACTGACTTGGAACCACTACTAAGACCAGACAGAATGCTAGTGGAGGACAAATCTGGTTGCTGGTGGACAAGAACCAGTGGTCCAAACATTAAGGCTCCTGCATAGGCAGCTGCCTGCCAGACAGCAGAAAGAATCTCACTGTTTAAAAACAGAAAGAACAGACAGAACAGGAGTAGAAAACTCTGGACATGTCTGATGAACTGCCTCAAAGCAAGATTGAAAAAGAGGAGTCAACTCAGAGAGGAAAAACTCCGCACTGGAAAAGTAACAAAACTAGAGAGGCTGAAGAAAAAGCCCTCCAGTGAAGCAATACCGCTCTTACAGAGGAAAAGCTTAGTAAGAGGGTAAAGAGAATGGAGCTGAAGAAGAAGACTTACAAAGTAGTAAGTCTATAGAAAGGAAAAAAGACATGCTGGCACAGGAAACTATCGTTTGATAGTGGTTAGACCTCTTTCCCTAGCAGGAAGAAGAGGAGAACCCTGTGACCTATAGGCATGAACATCCTGACAGCTCATGGAACATAGAAAAAATGGATGTCTTTTGGGAAGAGATCCATGTCTAAGGTTTAGAATGAAGCAGTGGATTGCCTCTATTGAGAAGAAGCAACTGCATATTCTAACCCCAAGAGTCACAAGCATCTGATGAAGATTTATCAGAAACCCTGTGGTTGCTGGGTTTGCTGAGCCTGGTGAGAGGTTGAATTCTGCAGACCAGGACGATGCTTCCCTTGTTTGGGAACATCTGTATGATGGGCAGATGATGCATAAAACCTTCTTCTCCTATGGGAAGAAAGTTTGGCAGGACATTTCCTACCTACTGGGACAGAAGAAGGTGCAGAACAGCCCCTAGGAACAGGTAAGTCAGTGGACAACTGGGTAACCTGACGTAAAGACTCCTTGTTGAAAAGATTGTCTCCAGTGCAAAGAGTATGTCCCAGTGTTTGCTGTGCCCATTTGTCCAAGTCTGAAGCTTGGAGCCAGACTCTACGTCGTGCCCCTATAGTTATAGCAGAGGTCCTGCTAACAGACTCAAAAGAGTCTAGGGAAGCACGAGTAAGAAACCAAGAGATATTCTGAAGATGCTTAAGCAGTGAAGAATAGCCTGCACTCTTGGACTCTGGAAGGGAAGGAGTCAAAAGATGTAATTGCTTTGTGACCTCCACAAGAGATAGACTCATATAAAAAATATATGAGAGAATTCTTGCAGAAAGCAAAGATGTCTGGAAGGTTTGATGTCCAAAGGCATCTAGTGTCTTAGACTCACGACCTGGCGGATAAGAAGAGTGCTTTTTCTTACTCTTTACCCGCCTCATTGCTGATTCCACTACTATGGAATGATGAGGAAGTTGAGTCTTTTGAAACCCTGGAGAGGGGGGTACCTGATATAAGAGATCAGTTGCTCTGGAAGGTGGGGGTACCTTTAAAGGTGCTTCCCACATTCCTAGAAGGAGATCCTGCAAGGAATGATGCAAAGGAAGCATTATGTTCTCCTTTGCTTTGGTAGAAACAGAGCCTTGTGCAGGATCATGTCCAGGGATAGGAATGGCAAGAGATCTTGCTATATCCAGGAGGAAACTTTGAAAAGAGGGATCTCCAACGGGAATCTCCTTTGGACAGGTTAGATCTGAAGAACTAGCCTGAGCACTGAAAGAGCTATCCAAATATATAGGAATAGAAGATGCTGCACGGTGCAGTGTGGAATCCTTAAGGGATGGTCACTGGTACTGGCTGTCAGGAGCAGCGACTGTCATTACCACATCGTCCATGCCAGGTATCGACTCCAAGCTTGGTATAGAAGGGAGCGATCCTGTTGAAAGCAGCATGGCAGGAGTTGGCCACGATGCTACTGTGGATACCGGTACCGATGCCAATACTGGTACCGATGTCGGAGCCGAGCCAGACACAGACATCGGAGCAGCCATCGGTGACAGTTCAATCGGTACAGAGGTAACCGAAAACCTCCGGCCGCTATCCTCGGTACCGAGCCTCCGGTATCGATCGGTGTCGGTACCAAAGCGTGTTGGTATCCAGTCTTCCAAACTAGAGATCGATTCCAAACTCGGCATCGAGGGCAAAGAGCCTGATGAGCGAAGCATGGAAGGCACCGACTGCAAGGGTAATGTGGACATCGGTACCAGCTTCGGTACCGTGTCTGATACCGGTGGATGAAGGACAACCAGTGGCAACTCAAACGGCCTCGGAGGAACCGAGAGTTGCGGATCCGAATCATCGGAACCGAGCCTTCGGTACCGCCAGGAGCCGGTACCAAGGCGAGTCGGTACCCAGTCCTCCAGACTGGAGATCGATTACAGACACGGCATCGAAGGAAGCGAGGCTATCGATGCACGTCTGGAGGGTACCGACATCGGTGGTAGTATCGGTGCTGGTACCGATAATGGAAAGTCAGTCTGGAGAGTATCCACTGGTCCCGAAGGCACCGAGGACGCCAGATGACCATCCCTGGTGAGGAGTGTTTCATCCAACACCAGTGCCGATGCCGGGGTATCGGTACCGCTCGAAGCGGATACCACCACCGGACACGGCTCAGGTATGTTCTGTGAGGGGTGAACCCCAGGAACAACCTGAAACCTCTCATACGCTTTGGAGACCGAAGACTCCCGCCGGGGTTTTGAAGCCAGTGGGCCCTCGAGGGCAAGGCCGGAGCCGTCTACATGCTGTGCATGAGACCTACCACTCGAGGGCTGGCTAGTCTTAACAGACTGTTTGTGGGTTACCTGATCCTATGTAGAAGAAAAAAGACGGTGCCCTGAAATTGGAGGGAAACCGTGTCTCGAGGGAACCTCGATGTTGAAAACCTCTTCTCACCAAACTGTTGCCTAAAGGCTCCGGAGGAAAAAGGTCAGGACCCAAGCAGGTTGGGACACCGAGTTTGAGGGTCTAAAAATAAAGTTGTACCGCCACGGTTTGAACATTTCTTGGAGAAAGTGGCTGGCGGTTCCATGAAGGAAAAAGAAGAGGCCTAAAAGGCCTGAGAAACCGTGAGACTCTATGAAGAAAAAATATCCCTTGAAAAAGGAAGATTTCACAAGAAAAGAAAAGAAAACACCGGTGGCGTCGGGGAAGACAGCCGCGACCACAAGAAAACTAAAGAAATAAAACAAGAATTTTCTGCGGTGACAGGACGACGTCCTGCCGGCTCCGCGGAAAACGAAAACTGAGGAGAGGCAGTTGGGAAAGGCGGGAAGGCAGCACGCAGGCGTGGTGGGATGCTTCCAAAAGCTTTTTGATTGGACGCTGGGAAGCGTTCCCACGCAGACTCCGTCGGTACCGACGTACCCATATGTGAAGACTCATTCCTGCTTGTTCCTGGAGATTATCTCTATTCCTTTCCAGACAGGCTACACTTATTCTCCTTACAGCTGGTTGTGTGGTTTTCATGCACCCCACATTGGCTAGCTTGGTGAGCACAGAGGCATGGCTGGAGGTGGGAGAGACAGAATAGGAAAGGAAGCTGGGTGGTACCCTATTCTCCTTCCTGTACCCAGCTTTAGTATCTGTCTTGCCTGCTGACTGTGATGACCTAGTCAGAGATTCCCAGCCTGTGGGTGACTGGGTGGGGAGAGAAATCCAGTTTTATCTACAAGTGGGTCTTTTGATTTGGCTGGCAAAATGCTACATTATGACACATCCGTCCATTTTCAAAGTCCCAGTGCATTAGTTCTTGTCACTATTCCCTGTGCAGCCATAGTGCTATGAAATGCTTGCACTGTGATGTGGGGTGGAAATCACTATTGTTGCTAGCTTCTACAATTGTGTTATAGTGCAAAAGAGGGGCTAAAGTGGAATAAAAAGATTATTTAAAGAGCCAGCTATACTGGAGAAAGCCTTTCCCTGGAGAGAATGCGATGACTTCCATGTGTTCATCGGATCACATACAGAAAATGAAAACCATAACCACTGCCAGATAGGTTAGTTTTGCACATACCATGACAGTAATGATCCTCACTCCTAAGCCAGGGTATGTAGAGTATGATTTCGGTCTCTGAAACTTACTAGCACTCACCACAGTACTTGCATCGTGCCAAAGAGAGCTTCCTTCTGGAGTTCATAAGATGCAACATAGTAACATAGTAAATGATGGCAGATAAAGACCAGTATGGTCCATCTAGTCTGCTCTGTACGAGGTCAAGATTAGGTACACCTGCCGCTCTGTGCAGGCCCCCCTTCCCCATGTCTTTGTTTAGGGGTGATCTCACCACTCCATGTAGGACACCCCTATTTGTTAAGGAATTAGATGGTTCAGATTATTTTGATATTTTCTTGTTGCTGTAAAGGGATCCACTGTGTCTGTCCCATGCACTTTTGAACTCCGTCAATGTATTTGCCCCCACCACTTCCATCGGGAGGGCATTCCAAGCATCCACCACCCTTTCAGTGAAAAAGTATTTCCTGACATTGCCTTTCAATTTACCACCTTGTAACTTCATGTTATGCCCTCTAGTTTTGCAGCTTCTCCATCTTTGGAAAAGATTTGTTTGTTCATGATTTCTCTAAGTATTTAAAGGTCTGAATCATATCTCTCCTGTCCCTCCTCTCCTTCAAAGTGTACATGTTTAGGTCTTCAAGTCTCTTCTCATAAGGCTTCTGACGCAGGCTCCAAATCATTTTGGTCGCCTTCCTCTGAACAGTTTCCAGTCTTTTTACATCCTTTGCAAGATATGGTCTCCAAAACTGAACACAGTATTCCAAGTGAGGCCTCACCAGTGACTTGTACAGTGGCATAAGTACCTCTTCCTTTCTGCTGGTAAGTCCTCTTCGTATGCAGCCCAACATCCTCCTGGCTTTTGCCATTGCCTTGTCGCACTGTTTTGCCACCTTGAGATCTTCAGAAATAATCACTCCAAGGTCTTTCTCCTGATCCATACACACCAATCTCTCGCCCCCTATCGCGTACATTTCCCTTGGGTTTCTGCTACCCAAGTGCATGACTCTGCACTTCTTTGCATTAAATCTTAACTGCCAAGCATTAGACCATTCTTCCAGCTTTTGTAGATCATTCCTCATGTTAACCACTCCCTCGGGGGAGTCCACTCTGTTGCAAATTTTCGTGTCATCTGCAAAAAGACAGACTTTTCCATTCAGTCCTTCAGCAATATCACTCACAAATACATTGAACAGTGCCGGGCCCAGGACCGACCCCTGGGGCACCCCGCTAATTACCTTCCTTTCATCCAAGTGAGCTCATTGTACCATCACCTTCTGTCGTCGGTCAGTCAACCAATTTCTGATCCAATTTACCATCTTGGGATCTATCCCCAAGCTACTGAGTTTATTGATAAGCCTCCTTTGAGGAACAGTATCAAAGGCTTTGCTGAAATCCAGATAGATGACATCCATCGCATGCCCCTGATCTAGTTCCCTGGTCACCCAGTCAAAGAACTCAATCAGATTTGTTTGGCAAGCTCGTCCTTCAGTAAAACCATGTTGCCTTGGATCTTGCAACCTGTTGGCTTTGAGAAAGTTCACAATTCGCTCTTTCAGGAGCGCCTCCATTACTTTTCCTACCACTGAGGTAAGGCTCACAGGCCTGTAGTTTGACACTTCTTCCCTGTCACCACTTTTGTGTAGAGGTACGACATCAGCCATTCTCCAGTCTTGAGGAACCTCTCCTGTTTCCAAGGATTTGTTGAAAACATCCTTTAACGGCCCTGCAAGAACCTCTCTGAGCTCTTGTATGAGCAACGTGTCAAGGTGTAATTGGGAATTCCTCTTAATCAGGCCTGTGGCTCCTAATATGATGGGAAATAGTTCTTTATCTTTTTGCCACATTGTTTAGTCTCTGATGGCATTTCTTGGTACTTTAGGATTTTCTCCCTCTCTACATAATTCATAGAGTAATCGTTTGGAATGGAAATCTTTATTTTTCTCCTTTACCACTGTTGGCTTTCCTTGCATCCAGCTTCGTATCGGCAGTATCTCAAGTGATCAGAACTTCTTCATTCTCTGTAATTCTCTTAGAATCGTGATCCCAGTGTTTTTCCAGAGCAGCGATGCTGTAGTGCTTACAGAGTTTCCAGTGAATGAAACATGCCACCTCGTTGTGCCTTTCTGCATAGAACCTTTCTGTCATCAGGACTTTGCAGCCAGCTACACGATGAGTAACCATTTCCAGCTCTTTCTTACAGATCTGCATATGTCCGTTTTACCATTCTCTGTGCTCACTGGGTACAGCTATCAATCTCTCACCCTTAGGTTTCAGTCCGCTTCTCCTTAACCATGCATGTGTCCTGGGGTTTGATCAACAAATGGCCCCTGGAGTAATATTTTGTTTTTTTCTATTTGCCACTTGTTCTTCGCTTGATGATCTAATTCTTTAAATAATTCTTCTCCTGTTTTGCAGATTCGATTGCTTCCTTCCGTATGTGTGCTGTGTGTGCTGATAGATTCTCATCCATTCGTTCTGTTGGAATGCCTGTCCAAGGGTGGACCTTCTAGGACTTTGGACTGGTCTGAATGCGGGTGGGATGCCCCACAACTGGCAGGAGGTGCTAGGTTGGACCAGAGAACCCCAGATTTCTGCAAGGCTCATTGAGGCTTAGAGGCGTTGGTGGGGGGTGGGGGGTGGGGATGGGGCAGAGTGCAGCAGAGATGCCAGAAGCCTTGTCCCTATAGCAAACAATGACTAACTTTGATCTCGACATTTTGATGCTTGCTGGCTCGGGTATCAGGTTTTGTATCATAGTTTTGGTTGCTATGTATATTAATAAAACTGCGGCCTCAATTTGTCACAAGATATTCAGTGTCAGTGTGGACTAACACTTCCTGTAATAGAGAGAGGAAGGATGAGGGAAGCTCGGACAGGGATGTCTTGATTCGCTATGTTATTTTAGCACATATACTTTATGGAAATTTTCAGAGACCAGATACATCGCACCTGCTCTTCTGCATGGGCAGTTAGGGGAAGGAGTGAACTGGGCATGCACTTTTGGTATTTTCATGCTATTTTCCTCCCCTGACCTAACCATATCCCTCAGATGCCTTCATCACAATCCAGCTATAAGTACACAGACTGTGCAAAATCCCCACACACTTTTAACCAGTCAGAGAAGGGCAGTTTTCAGACATGGCAGTCTGACACATTAATTTTAGTTTACTACATCTAGATTGTTTGGAATATTCCCCCCACCCCCTTCCCTATATATTGTATTGTTTATTCAAGGTGCCTGAATATCAGAACATTCAATATTCGCTCTAGACTGGGGGTTCCCAAATTGGTCCTGGTGGGTTTTAAGGATACCAACAAGGAATATGGATGGAAGAAAATCTGCATACCCTTCATGTATGCACATTGTGAATATTCTGAGAACACAACTGTCTGTGGGCTCATCAGAACAGGTTTGCAAAGTTCTGGTCTAGGTTTTGGAAGGCAAGATTTGAATTTAAATGACTCACCTTTTCAAATCATGTTCAAGGTGAGTTAGAGTAGGTATATGGAAAGCCCTCTGGGGCAGAGACCTACATCTGATACCTGTAGCAACATCAGACTCAGTAACTTACAAAGAGCATCAGTGCGAGAAGTGGGACTTTACCCCGCTTCTCAGCTTGCAGCTCTAACCACCCAAAGCAGCTAAGTGACTCAATTCCCCCCCAACCCCCTTCTTCATATACTGTGATGTCTGCAGCACGGATTTCGAATAAAAGAAACAGAACCACAACTGTCACAAAGCACTGGGATGCAAATTAAACAAAAAATGAGAAAGGTCAAAGAGTATCACTCTAGGAATTGCATCACTATTGCAGTTGTTTCTGTATTTTTGAAATGAAAGCACTTCCCTAGCCACACAGCAGCATGCCAGTCTGCTGAGATGAAGTGCCTGGGATTTGAAGAATTCCTTTGTTGATTGACTGGTGTGCTTAAATTCCTCATTGCTCTGCCTCTTGTGGAGACAATATAAGCTGAAGAAATCCATTTTCCACTCTTGAAATGTGCCTACTTTAGGCTCCTAACCAATTGGCTGGCCAATCATTTTGACGATTTCCCATGGCAATCTTGTGCTTTATAAGATAATAACGCACCCGTGCTTAACACAAACCTGGCAGCAGGCTGTGATGGAAACCAATGCTTGTTACGTTACCCTCACTTCATTCTGAAGACCTAATAGTCAATATGACAAGGGTGTATGGAGCCTTTTATTCCAATAAGTCAAAGATAGAGAGAGCAACTTCAGCTATCACTTATACTCTAATTTAAAAAGAAAAAAATAGAAGATAGATAGATTCTCCAATTTGAAGGAAAAAAGATGAGCCTTTTTCAAAGTTAATAGGTCAAATCCTGTCTTTGAAAGGCAGCTTATTTCTACGAATGAGAACAGAAGGTCCTGCTTTCTTATTACTCAGGAGGGTCCTTAGATTGCTTGGATGTCATTGAGTACTAAAAAGAGTGCACTAAAATTATTTTGAGGGGCTTATTCTATAGCACAAGTATTGACACCAGTGGGGTCACAGATGGTACTGTTAAGCAGCTCACAAGACGACCCTTTGACAACAGCAGAAGGCAGGTCCATTCACCTTTGTTTCACAGTTTTCTCTCTCTGGTACTGTTGGTACCTACAATGTTATACCTATACAGCACAGAATTAAGACGACACTTTCTTCCTTTTTTGAGAGGTCCCTTGTGGGTTTGGAGGCTCTGGCTTCCTTAAAAGATGCTTGCCAATGCAGTAATGTTTATGTTTTTTTAGGGTCTTCTATAACACCTTTACAGCAATTACGTTTTTTCTTTTTATCACCAAAAATTAGGATATTTTATTTTAGTCTTTCAAAGAACACTGAACTAAATGGTTGGCATGCTACCAGCTAGACCTGCGCCCATCTGTATTCTGAGGCTTGCCTGGCACTTTGCAGTTCCCAACCATGTCAAACAAGAACCTAAAACCCAAATCACTGAAGAACACTTTCCACTTTTCTTTAAATCATGACAGCTCTGTGGCTGAGATGCTCTAGTCTTACTGAAATATGTTGACAGTATTTACAGCAAAATAATTTAAGAAAAACAAGTCATTGTAATTTGTCTTTGTGTTAAATATAATGATCTCAAGTCTGCCAGCTTCCAGAGCAGTGGGAATAATCGCATCCCTGGAGATACTTGATCTGTACTATTGCTTTTTCATACTTCACAAGAAATATCTAGACTGGCTTTTTTTGTCTCCTGTGCTCAGTTCACAGCACATGCATGAATCTAGTACAATAAGATTTATTTTCATTTTTGAATAAGGACCAACCCTGTCCAGCATATCCGCTGTCTCTAGCACCACATCTGCCATGCTGGTGGCTCGAGAGTCAGAGGCAGTGTTTGCCTGAATAAACTAAGCACTGGCCCGGGTGACTCTCCAGCCTGAAACCTGACCTCCCCTGAGTAGCTGAAACTGCAGGTGATGTTTATAATGAGGCGATGCTGGAGGCAGTGACAGAATAACAAAGGCAGGGTACATACGGGGACTTCGTTTTGAAATCCCCGCAGAGACTTTACTGTGTGTATTTTGCACTTATTCTAAAGTCTCTGCTCCCAAATTCACTGTCCCCAAATTGTTTCCCTTAGAAATTTTGCTTGCAGGATCTGCATGCTACCCTGGCAATCTCAAAATTACCCTTGAGGCGATCTGATTTTCCACTTACCCAGGGAACTCATTAAAGCCGTAACATATACAGTGTAAGACTAGTGGGCTGGCAATCAGAAAATAGAGTTCACCCCTCCCCCCTCAGCTCTGGACCCTTGCTAGTCCCGTGGGCAGTGTCACTATCTCCTTGTACATCAGGTACCAGCTTCTGTTAAGATCTCTTCTCTTGCACACCACCATGTTTAAGAAACCATATTAGTGGTATAAACAGGACTGCTCCAAGAGTATTAAAGCACCCTAGGTGAAACTTCAGCCTTGCACCCCCTCACTATTAGGTTTTAGACCCCTAGTGCAACACCCCCCCCCCCCCCGATTTTGATTATTAAACTCAATTGCAATCATTTCAACACCATCCCTTCTACGACAATACTATAACTCCCCTTCCCTCCTCCTTTCCTTGCCCTCTTTTCCTCCCTTCCTTCCTTCCCCCTTCTATATGCTGTTACCAGTTAAGCACTTTTCCATTTATGGCCCTTACAAATGACCTCTTAATGATGCCATTTTTCAGTTCGATACACTGATTTTATATTACTGTATTATTTTATTGTTTTTAGCTCAGATACATTATTATGATTCCCTAATTATTTTATGCTGTACCTGTATTCTTTTACCTCTATATTTTTCATACATTTAGTATTTTAACATGTTGGCCATGGCTATACATTTATCAATCTCCTCATAATGAAGGTCTATCAGCTGATCGCACTATACTTTTATATTAGCAGTCTAACACTGGCGGTTTTACAGCCCAAGTGATATTCATAATTTTTAAAACAATTTTTGTAGCTTCATCATCAATTCTTTTTATTATGATGTACATTAGCCGTGAGTTTTATTCGCCCTCAGTTCACATGCGGGTGTTTAAATTACACGGGAGTCCTTATGTCTGTATGCAAGGTTCATCCCACAATAGATGTTTTTATCAATTAGATGTTTTCTTTTTAATTTTAAATTTTTGTTTGATACCATTGTATTTTCTAGGTTTTCACTCCAGATATAGTTTTGTAAGTATTCATTTGATATCATGTTAGCAATTTTGGTTGTTACATATAATGAGGGCAATTCTATTCTGGCCGTCCTGCCCCTGTACGGCCGATCAGAAATGGGCCACAGCTTGCACGCCCAGGTTGGTAGACCCAATTCTGATCCCATGGGGGCTAGATGTGCCCCGCGGGATCAGAATCAAGTCTACCAGCCTGGACGTGCAAGTCGTGGCCCGATTCTGATCGGCCGCATGCCCAGTAGACTCCCTGCTACCTCAGCCAGGCTCCTGAATGGAGCCACAGTGCCATTCAGAAGCTGTGATCCCCAGCCACCAAAGAAAAGGCTCTTTCCCTGCGGCCTAACCACCAGTCTGGCCTCCCATGGCCAGAGTTAGGCGGGGGGCGGGCCCCCCGCCCCCCCCTCCCCTCCCCTCCCTCCCCTCCCCTCCCCCCCCCTCCCCCCCCCACCCCCCACCCCCCCCCCCCCCTCCCCTCCCCCCCCCCCCCACCACCCCTCCCCCCCCCGCCCCCCCGCACCACCCCACCCCCCCCCCACCCCCACGCCCCCCCCCCCCCCGCCCCCGCCCCCCCGGGGCCCCCCCTCCGCCCCCCCTGCGCCCCCCCTGCGCCCCCCCTCCGCCCCCCCTGCGCCCCCTGCGCCCCCCCTCCGCCTCCGCCCCCCCCCCCGCCCCCCCCCCCTGCGCCCCCCCTCCGCCTCCGCCCCCGCCCCCCCCTGCGCCCCCCCTGCGCCCCCCTCCGCCCCCGCCCCCCCCTGCGCCCCCCCTCCACCCCCGCCCCCCCCTGCGCCCCCCCTCCACCCCCCCTCCAGGATCTCTCATCTCTTTGAGGTTGCTAAGCTTCGCAGTCCCCCATCTACCCTGCCAACACCAGACATACAGGGCCGACCTCAGAATCGTCCCTTTACATCCAGGGTCGCGTTCCCGCCCACATCCCACCCTTTCTCATCCCATGTCCCATCCCCTCCTGCCCACGAACAGAGTTCCCCACACAAATCGTCAATACGTGCGGGAGCTTTGTCGCCGGCAGCATGATCCTGACGTCTGCTAAACTGGGGGTCATTCTGATCCTAATGTGTTTTAGTAAGGTTTTATGATTCATCCGTTTTTTAATTAATTTTTCTTACTTTTTTTTTTATCGTGCTACTATGAGAAGCTGTTTTATTAGTATGCTTGTATCAGCCAATCGCAGTACAATTGGATGTTATATTCTTAATTTCTGTTTGATACTATCAAATTTTTCATGGTTTTCACTTGAGATATTATTTATTTATTTAATTTAACATTTCTTCTATATCGCCTTTCATGATATCAAGGCAGTTTACATTGAACAAACTGAAGTTACATTGAACAGGGCATTATAACTTGGAGATAACTATTTAAAGGGAACATGGGCTATGGAGGGTTAAGTGGCTTGCCCAAGACCACAAGGAGCACCTGTGGGACTAGAAACCCCAGTCCTTCCGTTATATTTTTTTCGAGATATATTTTTGCGACCATTTAATTTAGGCCGTGTTAACACATAACAGTGTTTTATTAAGGTTTTATGGTTTATCTACTTATTTATTTATCGTCTTAGTCTTTTAGTCCAGCAAGCGCTTTCCGCGCCATTACCAGAAGTTGTTTTAACAGTGTACTTTCATCTGCTTATTACACTACAATTAGCATTAGCACTCTTTAACACTAGTGGCTTTATAGTCCATCTATGATATTGATAATTACCTCTGTAGCCCTATTAGCCATGAGTCACACTTGCCCTTACCCCATGCATGGGCTTTTAACCCTTACGAACGTCATCAGGTTAGAATAAAAGGATATTCTGTTCATATGTTTGTTTGAACCTACGGTTTTGAGTTTAACGTAAACTGTAATAGTTATCACAAACTGACTTTTCCAGCAGAGATTCCGCTCTGAACATTAGGAAATGTGGTGATTCTTCTTAAGTTAGGTTAAAGAGCATGGAATGCCACTATCAATTTTGGCGCAAAACCCTCTGCTTTAAATCTCCAGCGCTTTTTGGCCACAGCTCCTTACTACAGTGCCATGATTTAAGCACATGGTCCTCCAGACTAGGGCAAGCGTGGCTTAGACACATAAAATTGAAGGAGAGATTTTTTTTGTTGCACTTAGTGGACAACCGGCTGCTTTTCCCCATGTGGTCTGACTGATTATTACAAGCTCTCTATAGCACTCGCACTATTGTTTGCACAGTAGGATCGTTAGTGGTGGCACAGAAATATAAGAATAGATTGTAGTGCATAACAAAATGAGCAAGTGTTTCCGCTAGCCTGATCATTTCATTCATTTCAATTTAAAAGTTATAATCTCCTCATCTCTTCATTTTTTACCTGACTCTATATCGATATTCCTTGTAGCTTTGGAAGAACAATTCACATCAAATGGTGTTTTAAAACTTTGTACTGCAGTTTGAATTTAGACATTTTTATGTCTGTGTATGCTCATAACACTAGAGTTGCTTCCTAATACACCACTTTTATATCTTCTCAAACTGAATTGTACTGAGTCTCATTTTGAATTTACTCATGCATGTTTTATCGGCTTTACTGTTTTAATTATTTATTCATGCTTTTATTTACATATTTTGATTTTAATTGATTTATATTTTTAATATTTATAGATACTATTAATGCTTTTATATAAGTATATATTTTTGTTTTATTTATTGTCTTTTTTCTGATTGAAACTTTTTTTTTTAGGCTTTTTAAGGCTTTTTTAAGGCTTTTGAGGCTTTTATTTTCTAAATGCGTTGGGGTTCCTTACAATAGTAACATAGTAACATAGTAGTTGATGGCAGATAAAGACCAGCATGGTCCATCCAGTCTGCCCAGCAAGATGGCAAGAGTAGGTGCACCTGTCGCTCCGCGCAGGCCACCCCTCCCCATATCCTTGTTCAGGGGTAAACCCACCACTCCATGTAGGACATCCCTATTTGTTGAGACGTTATATGGTTCAGAAGTTAGATGGTACCGTTTATTTTGTTTTTTTCCTATTTCTGTAAAGGGATCCTCTGTGTTTGTCCCATGCCTTTTTGAATTCCGTCACCGTGTTCGCCCCTACCACTTCCATCGGGAGGGCATTCCAAGCATCCACCACCCTTTCAGTGAAAAAATATTTCCTGACATTGCCTTTCAATTTACCCCCTTGCAGTTTCATGTTATGCCCTCTAGTTTTACAGGTTCCCCGTCTTTGGAAGAGGTTTGTTCATCATTTCTCTTTAAGTATTTAAAGGTCTGAATCATATCTCCCCTGTCCCTCTTTTCCTCCAAAGTATACATATTTAGGTCTTCAAGTCTCTTCTCATAAGGCTTCTGAAGCAGGCTCCAAATCATTTTGGTCACCTTCCTCTGAACAGTCTCCAGTCTTTTTACATCCTTTGCAAGATATGGTCTCCAAAACTGAACACAGTATTCCAAGTGAGGCCTCACCAGTGACCTATACAGTGGCATAAGTACCTCTTCTTTTCTGCTGGTAATCCCTCTTTGTATGCAGCCCAACATCCTCCTGGCTTTTGCCACCGCCTTGTCGCACTGTTTTGCCACCTTGAGATCAGCAGAGATAATCACACCAAGGTCTTTTTCCTGAACTGTGCATACCAACCTTTCTCCCCCTATCGCGTACATTTCTCTTGGATTTCTGCTACCCAAGTGCATGACACTGCACTTTTTTTGCATTAAATCGTAGTTGCCAAGCTTTAGACCAGTCTTCCAGCTTTTGTAGATCTTTCTTCATGTTAACCACTCCCTCGGGGGAGTCCACTCTGTTGCAAATTTTTGTGTCGTCTGCAAAAAGACAGACCTTTTCATTCAGTCCTTCAGCAATATCACTCACAAATACATTGAACAGTGCCGGGCCCAGGACCGAACCCTGGGGCACCCCGCTAATCACCTTCCTCTCATCCGAGTGAGCTCCATGTACAATCACCTTCTGACGTCTGTCAGTCAACCAATTTCTAATCCAGTTTACCATCTTGGGACCCATCCCCAAGCTACTGAGTTTGTTGACAAGCCTCCTATGAGGAACAGTATCAAAGGCTTTGCTGAAATCCAGGTAGATGACATCCATTGCATGCCCCTGATCTAGTTCCCTGGTCACGCAGTCAAAGAACTCGATCAGATTTGTTTGGCAAGATCGTCCTTCGGTAAAACCATGTTGCCTCGGGTCTTGCAAGCTGTTGGTTTTCAGAAAGTTCACTATTCGCTCTTTCAGGAGTGCCTCCATTACTTTTCCCGCCACCGAGGTAAGGCTCACGGGCCTGAAGTTTGACACTTCTTCCCTGTCACCACTTTTGTGTAGAGGTACGACATCAGCCATTCTCCAGTCCTGAGGAACCTCTCCTGTTTCCAAGGATCTGTTGAAGACATCCTTTAACGGTCCTGCAAGAACCTCTCTGAGCTCTTTCAGTATCCTGGGATGTATCCCATCCGGTCCCATGGCCTTGTCCACTTTCAGTTTAGCAAGTTGTTCTAACACCTCTTCTTCTGTGAATGGTGTGGTATCTACTTCATTCCCATTTTTATATTTGGGAGTCACAGCTGGTCCATCCCCAGGATCTTCTTTAGTAAACACAGAGCAGAAGTAATTGTTTAGCAATTTTGCTTTTCCAGTGTCACTTTCCACGAGTCCTTTCCCAGCACTTCTGAGTCCTGCAATTCCAACTCTGATCTTTTTCCTTTCCCGAATATACCTGAAGAAATTTTTGTTGCCACCCTTAACATCTTTAGCCATCTTTTCCTCTGCCTTTGATTTTGCTATCCTTATTACTCTTTTAGACTCTGAGTTGGATCCTGTATTCATTTCTATGTTCTTCTGTCTGCAAGCTTTTGAATTTTGCAAAAGTTGTGTTTTTTGCCTTTATATGAGCAGCCACCTCTTTGGAAAACCAAATAGGTTTCCTTCTCCTCTTGCTTTTATTTACTTTTCTTACATATTTATCTGTTGCTCCTTTTATTGCCTCCTTTAGTTTAGCCCATTGCAATTCCACTTCCTTTATCTCTTCCCACCCCGTCATCTCCTTCTTTACGTACTCTGCCATTTTATTGAAGTCAGTGTATTTGAAGTTTAGGACTCTGAGCTTGCTATGATTGGCCTGTACCATGGCTTTTATTTCAAACCACACCGTGTGATGGTCGCTGTTGCTCACAGGGGCACTCACGCAGACATTTGACACACTATCACCGTTGGTGAGCACTACATCCAGCGTTGATCTTTCCCTGGTTGGTTCCATCACCATTTGTCTAAATAATGCATCTTGGAGAGCATCCACAATTTTTTTGCTTCTTTCCAGATGTGCAGAAGGAGTGATCCAATCCACATCAGGTAGATTAAAGTCACCCAATATGATTGCTTCCCCCTTTGATGCTATCTTGGCAATATCTATAATCAATTCATTGTCTCTCTCTTCAATTTGAGTCGGAGGTCTATAGACTACAGCAATATGGATGACAGTGCCATCTCCTCTCTCCAACGTAATCCAGAGTGCTTCTTCTTTTTCCCATGTCCCCTGCATTTCAGTAGCTTTAATATTGCTTTTGACATACAAGGCTACTCCTCCTCCTTTTCCATTTTCTCGGTCCCTTCTGAATAGATTATAGCCAGCTATGGCTATATCCCAATCATGTGATTCATTAAACCATGTTTCTGTAATGGCCACAATGTCCAAGTCCGTTTCCACCATTAGGGCTTCCAGGTCTGGAATTTTGTTGGCTAAGCTTCGAGCATTTGTGCTCATTGCTTTCCAGCACTTTCCTGGCTTGTGTGTATTTTGCATTGATTTTGTTCTGCCCACTTCCTCCCACATGTTTTTGATGTGTGGTTTAAAAGTGTGGCTGTTTCTGATGTTGTTCTGCTTTTGTTGGGGGTGGCATGCAGATGTTGACCTTCCACATCCGTCACCCCCTCTTCCTAGTTTAAATGCATGTCCACATACTGCCTGAATTTTTCACTTAGGATTCTTTTCCCTGCGGAAGAGAGATGTAGTCCATCAGCACAGTATAGTCTCTTGTTGGTCCATCTGTTGTCCCAGTTGCCAATAAATCCGAATCCTTCTTTTCTGCACCAGGTCTGGAGCCATGTATTAAAGCTGTTAATGCGATGCAGTCTTTTTGTCCCCTTACCAAGAACAGGTAGAACCTCTGAGAATGCAACAGTGTTAACAATGGGCTTGAGTTTCTCCCCCAGAGATTGGAAGTCCTTTTGGGCTGTAGAGGCACTGTTCCTAGCCAGGTCATTTGTGCCTAAGTGGATAATAACATCAAGCGCTTTAATAATAACATAAAGCTCTTTAAACTCCTATTGTTGTGGACACCTTACTTTTGTTGTTCCCCGTTGTTTCCACTGTGGGCATGGGTGCTCTCGCTTGCATCTCTCTCTATAATCATTTTGTATCCATTGAGCTAGGGCTGCTCAATCTGTCTCCCTCGGTCGACTAGATGTGAAGTGCTGGGGCAGCTTGCTTTATGATATCTTCTTAAAAACTTACTAATTAAAATAAAGTTCAAAAATGTATAAGCAATTGCCTCCAATTGTTTCTGCTTAGAAGTGACTTCTCCATAAACTTTCATGTTCCTTCATTGTTATTTTTGGCTTTATATTGATGGTTTCTGGAACCTGTGTTCTGCCCTTTTTTGTGATTCCCTACTATCCATTGCATGACCAGATCCAATACTGCAGTCAGCCTTGTGCGCTTCACTAACTATGGTAATAAAGTTTACAAATAAATAAATACAGTTTCTCTCTATGTGTTTTGGCATGTTCCATTATAACTAAATAATTGGTCAATGCATACACACACTCCCCCCGACATCTGCCTATTCTTGGGCACTTTAGTACAGGCAAGATGTGAGCCAGAGTGTCTGGCCAGCATGTGCATCGCTCAGAAAACAGAGGTAGTGACTCACCGTGGTATCTTGTTTAGGAAAAAAGAGAACATCCTTATTGGTATTAGTGCGATGGGCCACTTGGTAGATACTTAATCAGTTGAGGATTACAAATGTTTTGCTATGTCCAGGTGAACTGGTCCACAGTTCTGGCCACAGCAGGAATGGGGCCGGGTACTGCAAGGTGACATGTTCATAACAGAGAAATGTTCACAATTCATGTCATCGTTTGACATGATTGAATGAAGACAGCCTTCCTCCTTGGCAAATGATGAGTTGAGCTCTCGGCGCACATCAGGGGATATTAATGTGGCAGATGTTCTATGAAAAAAAAAATAGGAGAGACACTTCTCTCACTCCTTAAGAAATTTAAAGAGACACAAATTGGAAAGTGTACACTTACAGTGCGACAATGCCTGGTCTCTCCTTCCTCTTAGCAAACTTGAGTTTGTCTATGAGTGGGGCAGCTTGTGGTGAATGGGATCGCGATAAGATGGCCAATGATTTGTGGGTGGAAGATTTACATGGGGGGAGGGGGTGTGTGGAGGGGTTGGGTTGTGCTTGTGAGGCTATATTTGTAAAGATACATATGCATGTGTATGGACTGGAGGAATTTGTGTTTCTGGGGAATGTGCACATGTGTGCATTTGTGAAATGGAGAGGAGTGGGGGGATAAAGTGTGCATCTATGTGTGGGAGTGTGGGAGTATAAAGAGGGTATGCATATGTGTGGAAGGGGTCTAAGGAGATGTATGGAGGGACAAATGCAGGGGTTGAGTTCGAGTGTGGTGAACTGTCCCCCTGTCTCCACTGCCAGTATGACTTCTTTTTACCCTTTGCGCCCCCTCCCCAATCATATGAAGGCAAACTTAACCAATGATGTGTGTGTACGAACAGAAGAGATGAGAGGGACGGCTGCTTGACAGGTGCAATTCTGTAATTGCTATACAAATGATTCAATGTCAGGAGCAGCCCAAGGGTGCTGTGGGGCCATGTGCAGAGACATGTTGCGGGGCCTCATTTGCATATCTACTGGACCTCATTTGCATGAATTTAATTTATTTTATTTTAAAATGTATATGTTGCCAACTAAAATTTTAGGCAGCTTTCAAAGGAGCTCTTCACAAGCAAGGACCTCTTTTGTCCTAGCAATGACTAAACATTAATGTGCGTTAAGTACCACTGCGCCAATAGAAATAAACGGGTGTTCCTGTACTGAGTGCACATTAACATTTGTGAATGTGCATTAACTTTTAAACATGTCTCTTAATGAGTGTCTGAATACTATTTGCATGGGCAGTGAGGATAAAGAAAAGTTACCAGATTCTACATTACTATACTCCAGTGCCAACGGCCAGGAAGTACTATACCCTGCTCATTTAGAACCCATAGCAAACCCGCCGTACCATAAACACACTATCAGGACTCACAAAGCACCATACCCTACCTTTCAAAAGGCAACACTGCAAACATTAAACCAATACATCTCAAAGAATACCAATGCATCTCCTACTGGGGAAAGAGAACAAGTGGGACTGTCACATAGAAACTACATGAACAGAATACTGCAGTTTGGTTACACATGCAAAACACAGACCATCAGCCAACATAGATCACAATTTAGAAATATGAAGACAATTAAACTGGGAACCCCAAAAGCCAAACCTGGAATGTACAACACTGGAGAAATAAAATTATAAATTAATTTCCTCTTGTAGTATACAAAACGCAAGGACGTTAGCAATGCACATTTCCCAGAGCTGACATATTCCAGTTAATAAATTAAAAATAAAATAGTATTTTACTACCTTTGACTTTGGGCATTTTATTTTTCCATCACAACTGCCCCAGTTGCTTTATTCTGTTTTCTTCATTCTAAATTATCTGTTGTCCATTTGTCTTTTCTTCTCTCTTCTAGTTTTTTCCATTCTCTCTCTACATCTGCTCCAAGATGCTGATCTTTCCCCTTTTGCTCTTTCCTCCACTTCTTTCCTTTTTCATCCACTTAAATTTCACCCCTCCATCCTCAGTCCCCACTTACTCTCCCAATACCCAGCCAATCGTAGATTTTTCTTCCCTCACACACAAAATATATTTTCCCCTCTCCATCCTCACTCTCCCAATACCATCCCCTTCTTCCCCCAACATCAGCTCCCTTCTAGTTCCGGCCCCACTTAGCATCCGTTTCCTTCTAGTCCCATTCTCCCATCCACCTGCATCAGCCCATTTCCAGTCCTATCCTAGCCCCCCCATCAGCCCATTTCCAGTTGAAGCTCCCTCAATCAGCCCATTTCCAGTTGAAGCCCACCCAATCAGCCCATTTCCAGTCCTAGCCCTCCATCAGCCCTTTCCGTCCTATTCTAGCCCCCATCAGCCCATTTGCAGTCCTAGCTCCCCCCATCAGCCATTTCCTGCCCTAGCCCTATCCCTGAAGAGCCCTGCGCCTGTCTGACCGGCTTCAGAGCGTGCTGGGGAGGCCCAAGGCCCCAGCTGACCTCTGTACAGCCGCCAGAGTGAACAGCAGCATTTTACTTCACTCTGGCAGCTGTGTTCTCGTGGAGCCCGCTGGCACGCTGAGTACTAGGAAACAGGAAATGCCCTTTAACCTCCAGCATGCCAGTGGCCTACACGAGAACACAGCTGCTGGAGTGACGGAAAATGACGCTCTTCGCTCTGGCGGCTATGCAGAAGTGAACCGGGGCCTTGGGTCTCCACGGCTTCCTCTGAAGCCGGCTCTGCTGGGAGCCAAACAGCTGGTCCTGCCGGGAGCTGAACAGCATGTGCGAGATGAAGCTGGCGTGCGGCCCTATGCGAACAATATTTCCGCACAAGGGACGGGCCAGCCCTGTTCAGTGCTTGTATCCTGGAACAGTTCTAACAGCTTTTGCTATACAAATCCATTGATGAATTGTTTTGTTTTTGAGGGTGTGACGAGGGTACACTTCTAATCCATCTCCCACCATGTGCAGAAACTTAAACTTGTATTGTACATCACAGGAACTTCCTCCAGCTCACCCCCTCCTCTCCTCTGAATAGAGAAACATTCCATTGTTCCATCACCCACAACCTTCCCACTGGCTGGATCCTAAGCACAGTCTCTGCTGCTAGTTACATTGTAAGCAGGAAGGGCAGATTCGTTCACACGGAGGAGGATTAGAGAACTGCAAATATCCGGCTTGATGCAGCACTAAAAAATGACAGCAAGCTAGACACATGCACAGAGGCCTGTGTTAGCAACAACTATATATCCTGTGCACAAAAAAACAAACAGCAATATTATTCTGCTTTTTTGACATATTCATAAATGACCTGGAAAAGGGAATAATGAGTGAGGATATCAAATTTGCAGATGACACAAAACTATTTAAAGTTGTTAAAACCCAAGAGGATTGTGAAAAATTGCAAGAGGATCTTGATAAATTGGAAGATTCAACATCAAAATGGTAGATGAAATTTAATGTGGACAAGTGAAAAGTTATGCACCTAGGGAAGAAGAACCCACACTATGATTACACAATGTAAGGTTCCACATTAGGAACCACCACCCAGGAAAAAGATTTAGGCGTCATTGTGGATAACATGTTAAAACCCTCGGCCCAGTGTGCAGCGGCGGCCAAGCGAACAAATAGAATGCTAGGTATCATAAGGGAATGGAATGGAAAAGAAAACAAAAGATATTATAATGCCTCTATATCATTCCATGGTGAGACCGCACCTTGAATATTGTGTGCAATTCTGGTTGCCATATCTTAAAAAGGATATAGCGTTATTCAGGGCCGGCCCGTCCATTGAGCGAGAATGTTTTTTGCACAGGGCCCCGCGTTTCAGGGGGCCCCGCGCAAAAAACATTCTTTTGTAAAAGTAAAATTGAAAAAAAAAAGAAAACCTGTCTCCTGCCGCTGTCGGGGCCGCCGCGGCAGAATCGAGCGTGCCGCGGGGCCCCCCTGTACCCGGCACAGCCTCTCCTCCCTGTAGCAGCTCTCTAGTTGGAGCTGAAGTCAGACGCGCCGGCTTGCAGAGCGCGAGGGAAGAGTTTTTCCCTCGCTGCTCTGTTAAGCCCGCGGGGGCTGATGGGAACTTCCCATCAGCCCCCGCGGGCTTAACAGAGCAGCGAGGGAAAAACTCTTCCCTCGCGCTCTGCAAGCCGGCGCGTCTGACTGCAGCTCAGAAGAGAGAGCTGCTACAGGGAGGAGAGGCTGTGCCGGGTACAGGGGGGCCCCGCGGCACGCTCGATTCTGCCGCGGCGGCCCCGACAGCGGCAGGAGACAGGTTTTCTTTTTTTTAAAAATTTCCCTGGGCTGGGCTGGGCGTTAGGAGTGGTGCTGGGCTGGGCTGGGCTGGGGGTTAGAAGTGCTGCTGGGCTGGGCTGGGCTTGGGGGTGGTGTTAGGAGTAGTGATGGGCTGGGCTGGGCTGGGCGGGGGGGGGTGTTAGGAGTAGTGATGGGCTGGGCTGGGCGGGGGGGGGGGTTAGGTGTAGTGATGGGCGGGGCTGGGCTGGGGGGGGTAGGAGTTGTGATGGGCTGGGCTGGGGGGGGGGAGGTGTTAGGAGTAGTGATGGGATGGGCTGGGCTGGCTGGGGGGGGGTTAGGAGTGGTGGTGGACACTGGGCTGGTTGGGGGGGTTAGGAGTGGTGATGGGCACTGGGCTGGCTGGGGGGGGTAGGAGTGGTGATGGGCACTGGGCTGGCTGGGGGGGTTAGGAGTGGTGATGGGTGCTGGGCTGGGGGGTTAGGAGTGGTGATGGGCGCTGGGGGGGTTAGGAGTTGTGATGGGCGCTGGGGAGGGGTTAGGAGTGGTGATGGGCGCTGGGGGGGCTTAAACTAAAAATTGGGTGATGGGGGATTAGGACTGGAAATGGGCTGGTGGGATTAGGACTGGAAGTGGGTTGATGGTGGGTTAGGACTGGTAATGGGCTATGGGAGGGCTTAAACTAAAAATTGAGTGATGGGGGATTAGGACTGGGAGTGGGCTGATGGGGAGGTTAGGACTGGTAATGGGCTATGGGGGGGCTTAAACTGAACCTTGGGTGACGGGGGATTAGGACTGGAAATGGGCTGGTGGGATTAGGACTCGTCGTGGGCTATGGGGGGGCTAGGACTGGTAATGGGTTGGGGGGGTTGCTAGGACTGGAAATGGGCTGAGTGGAAGGGGGCTTGAACTGCAAATAGCTGTTGGGGATGGGGCTTGGAAGGGAAATGGGCTGAGGGGAAGTGGGGGGCTTGAACTGCAAATAGCTGATGGGACGGGGCTTGGAATGGAAATGGGCTGAGGGGAAGTGGGGGGCTTGAACTGCAAATAGCTGATGGGGAGGGGGACTTGGAATGGAAATGGGCTGAGTGGAAGGGGGCTTGAACTGCAAATAGCTGATGGGAAGGGGGGCTTGGAATGGGCTCTTAGGGGAGGGAGCTAGGACAGGAACTGGGCTGATGGATGGGCTAGGATAGAACTGAGAATTGGGTGTTGGGGGAGCTAAGATTGGAAATGGGCTGTGGTGGGGGCTTGGATTGAAATGGACTCATGGAGGGGCTAGAACTGGAAGTAGGCTCATGGGGGGCTTGGTTTAGAAATGGGCTGAGTGGAGGGGAGCTAGGATTTAACATGGGCTGATGGTGGGGCTAGGAAAGGACTAGAAATGGGCTGATGGGAGGCTGGTATTGGAAATGAGCTGATGAAGGGACTCGGATAGGACTGGAAATGGATGGGGGAGCTAGGACTGGAAATGGGCTGATGTGGGGACTAGAAGGGAGCGGATACTGGGTGGGGCTGGAACTAAAAGGGAGCTGATGTTGGGGGAGATTAGAAGGGGATGGGGCTGGGAGAATGAAATGGAGAGGGGAAAAATATTTTGTGTGGGAGGGAAGAAAAATGTACAATTGGCCGGGTATTGGGAGACTAAGTGGGGATTGAGGATGGAGGGGTAAAATTTGAGTGGATGAAATAGGAATGAGGAAAGAGCAAAAGGAGAAAGATTATTATGTTAAAGCAGATGTAGAGAGAGAGAATGGAAAAAAACTAGAAGAGAAGAAAGGACAAATGGACAGCAGACGATGGAGAGATAGCAGAAGACACAAATAAACCAGAAGAAAGTGGCTGGAACAATTGCAACTGAAAAAAAATGCACAAAAGGTACAAAGATATCTCTTTATTTTGAATTTATTAACTGGAATATGTCAGCTCTGGGAAATGTGCATCATTAATGTCTGTGCTTTGTTTAGTACAAGAGGAAATTAATTTATAGTTTTATTTCTACATTGTTGTTGTACATTCCAAGTTTGGCTTTTAGGGTTCCCAGTTTAATTATTGTCTTCCTGTTTTTAAATTGTGATTCCTTGTTTGGTGATAGTCTATGTTCTGCATGTGTAACTGAGCTGAGGTATTCTGTTTATGTAATTCCTATTTGACATTGTCACTTGTTCTCTTTCCCCAGTAGGTCATGTATTGTTATTCTCTGAAATGTATTGGTTTAATATTTGCAGTGTTGCCTTTTGATAGGTAGTGTATGGTGCTTTATGAGTCCTGGTAGTGCTGTTGGGATACGGTGGGTTTGCTATGGGTTCTAAATGGGCAGTGTTTGTAGTAGTTCCTAATGTGCCTGGCGGTTGGCACTGGATTATAGTAATGTAGAAATCTTTGTCTTTTTTTATCCATACACTCATGAAGAGGCATGTATACTAAAAGTTAGTGTATGGTAACATTATGCAAATATTTATGCAAATGAGGCCCCTTATGCAAATGAGGCCCCGCACCGAGTCTCCGCACATGGCCCCGCACCCCCCTTGGGCCGCCCCTGGCGTTATTAGTAAAGGTTCAGAGAAGAGCCACCAAAATGGTAAAGGGGATGGAAGGATACTCCTATGAAGAAAGACTAAAAAGGTTAGGGCTCTTTAACCTGGAAAAGAGACGGCTGAGGGGAGATATGATAGAAGTCTATAAATTAATGAATGGAGTGGAACGGGTAAACGTAGATCGATTGTTTACGTTATCAGAAAATAGAAAGACTAGGGGACATGCAATGAAGCTACAGGGTAAACTATTTAAGACTAATAAAAGAAAATATTTTTTCACTCAACGTGTAATCACTCTGGAATTTGTTACCGGAGGATGTAGTAAAGGCTGTTAATGTAGCTGGGTTTAAAAAAGGTTTGGACAAGTTCCTGGAGGAAAGATCCATAAACCATTATTAAGAAGGGACCCAGGATATCAATGCTTGACCCAGTACAAGCATTGTGGAACCTATGTCTTTTGGGGAAACTGCTAGGTATGTATGACATAGATTGGCCACTGTTGGAAACAGGATACTGGGCTTGATGGACCTTGGTCTGACCCAGTATGGCATATCTTATGTTCTTATGATAGTCACAACAAAACAAATTGCACTATAGTGCTGGAAGATGAGACCCCCAGGTCAGAAGGCACTCAACTAGCTCTCGAGATGTTTGACTGCTGTTGTAGCTGCGCATGAAATGAGAGTCAGAAACTGTAAAGATGTCTTACATATTGGGATATGGAACATACGAAGCATGAACCAAGGGAAGTTGGAGGTGGTCAAGAGTGAAATGGAACATGTACAATTTGATCTGTTGGGTGTCAGTGAACTGAAATGGACTGTCATCGGGCACTTTGCATCAGCTGATCACATGGTCCACTATGCTGGAAATGAAAGACAAAGAAGAAATGGTATTGCATTTATAATAAAGAAGAAACTTGCAAGAACTGTAATGAAATACAATGCAGTCAGTGAACATTTAATCTTTATTTGTCTACGAGGAATGCCTATCAACATAACTATAATTCAAGTATATGTCCCAACAACAGCTACAGAAGATGTAATTAATGAGTTCTATGAACAAGTACATGCTGAAATTGACAGAACATGCAAACAGGATATCCTGATAGTCATGGGTAACTGGAACACAAAAGCTGGCAACAAAGAAGGAGAGAAAGTGGTTGGAAAATAAGGACTTGGCAACAGAAATGAAGCTGGAAAAAGACTGATAGAATTCTGCAAGACCAATGATCTATTCATCTCAAACACCTTCTTCCAGCAACACAAACGGCGACTGTGCACATGGATTTCATCCATAGGATTGTACAAAAAAAAATTGACTACATCTGTGGAAGTCAACAATGGAAAAGCTCTATAACATCAACAAAGACAAAACCCAGAGCTGACTGTGGTACAGATCATCAACTACTAGTAAGCAAACTCAAGCTAAAGTTGAAAAAGAGCAAACCACTCATGAATGCAGCAAAATATGACTTTGAGAATACACCACTGGAATTTAAAGACTGCCTGCAAAATTGATTTGCTGCTTTAGATACAAATGACAGAGCTTCAGAAGCATTATGGAATGACTTCAAAAAGGTTGTGTTGGAAGAAAGCGAGAAATCTCTACAAATGATGAAAAAGCAAAAACGGCCAAAATGGATGACAGAAGAAACTCTGAAAATTGCCCAGAAACGCAGAGAAGCTAAAGCCAGAGGAGAAAGAAAGACAATCACAGAACTCAGTGATTTCCAATGTGCAGCAAGACAGGACAAGGAAAAGTATTACAATGACACTTGCAAGGAAATAGAAGCAGAAACTATTAAAGAAGTACAAGATCGGCTTTTCTAAAGCTACAAGAGTTAATGAAAAAATTCCAGCCTCGAATTGGATTATTACAAGATGCTCAAGGTTCTATATTGAATGATGCTGAGATCATCAAGAAAAGGTGGAAGGAATATACAGAGTTTTTATATGATAAAGATCAAGTGGACCAACAGCCATTTCAACCTGTACCTTATGATCTAGAACCATTGTTGATGAAAGAAGTTGAAGCAGCATCGAAAGCTTTATCAAAGAACAAAGCACCAGGCATTGACTGCATTCCCATAGAAGTATTACAGCAATCTGATGCAGCTGTTACCGTACTTACAAGGCTCTGCCAAGAAATTTGGAAGACAACATCATGGTGAACTGACTGGAAAAGATGTGTTTATACCAGTACTAAAGAAAGGTGATCCAACTGACTGTGGAAATTATTGCACAATCACTCTGAACCTACATGCCAGCAAGATTCTACTTAAGATTATTCAACAGAGACTGCAACCAGGGGCGGCCCAAGGGGGGTGCGGGGCCATGTGCGGAGACTCGGTGCGGGGTCTCATTTGCATAAATGGTCTTATTTGCATAAATATTTGCATAATGTTACCATTCACTAACTTTTAGTAAACATGTCTCTTAATGAGTGTATGGATAAAGAAAGACCTAAAAGATTTCTACATTACTATAATCCAGTGCCAACCGCCAGGCACATTAGGAACTACTACAAACGCTGTCCATTTAGAACCCATAGCAAACCCGCCGTATCCTGACAGCATTACCAGGACTCACAAAGCACCATACCCTACCTATCAAAAGGCAACACTGCAAATATTAAACCAATACATTTCAGAGAATACTGGGGAAAGAGAACAAGTGGCAACGTCAAATAGGAATTACATAAACAGAATACCTCAGCTCAGTTACACATGCAGAACATAGACCATCACCAAACAAGGAATCACAATTTAGAAACAGGAAGGCAATAATTAAACTGGGAACCCCAAAAGCCAAACTTGGAATGTACAACAACACTGTAGAAATAAAACTATAAATTAATTTCCTCTTGTACCAAACAAAGCGCAGATGTTAATGATGCACATTTCCCAGAGCTGACACATTCCAGTTAATAAATTCAAAATAAAGAGATATCTTTCTACCTTTTGTGCATTTTTTTTTCAGTTGCAATTGGTCCAGCCACTTTCTTCTGGTTTCTTCATGTTTTCTGCTAACTCTCCATCGTCTGCTGTCCATTTGTCCTTTCTTCTCTCTTCTAGTTTTTTTTTCCATTCTCTCTCTCTCTACATCTGCTTTAACATACTAATCTTTCTCCTTTTGCTCTTTCCTCATTCCTATTTCATCCATACAAATTTTACCCCTCCATCCTCAATCCCCAATTACTCTCCCAATACCTGGCCAATTGTAGATTTTTCATCCCTCCTACACAAAATATTTTTCCCCTCTCCATTTTAATCTCCCAGCCCCATCCCATTCTAATCCTCCCCCAACATCAGCTCCCTTCTAGTTCCAGTCTCACCCAACATCCATTCCCTTCTAGTCCCTGCATCAGCCCATTTCCAGTCCTAGCCCCCCATCAGCCCATTTCCAGTCCTAGCTCCCCCATCCATTTCTAGTCCAAGTCCCTTCATCAGCTCATTTCCAATCCTAGCCCCCCCATCAGCCCATTTCTAGTCATTTCCTAGCCCCACCATCAGCCCATGTCAAATCATAGCTCCCCTCCACTCAGCCCAATTCCAGTCCAAGCCCCCCCATGAGCCTACTTCCAGTTCTAGCCCCTCCATGAGTCCATTTCAATTCAAGACCCCACCACAGCCCATTTCCAATCTTAGCTCCCCCCAACAGCCCATTTCCAGTCCTATCCTAGCTGTTCCATCAGCCCATTTTCAGTCCTAGCTCCCTTCCCTCACAGCCCATTTCCATTCCAAGCCCCCTCCCCATCAGCTATTTGCAGTTCAAGCCTCCCCTTCCACTCAGCCCATTTCCAGTCCTAGCAACCCCCCAACCCATTACCAGTCCTAGCCCCCCGTCAATCAACTTCGCGTATCTGCAAGCCGGCAGAGAGGGGCTCAGCCGCGCCGGGAGAGTTCCGCCGGGCAGAGGGAGCCCCGCGGGACACTCCATGCCGCCGCGGCGGCAGCGGCCATGTTTTTATTTTTTTTTTTAATTGCCATGAGCCGAGGGGGGGCGTGTAGGACTGTCAATGGGCTAGGGAGGGAGGGAGGGAGGAGGGAGGGAGGGGGTTACGCCTGGCACTGAGCTGGGGAGGGGGGTTAAGACTGGCATTGAGCTGGGGAGGGGGGTTAAGACTGGCAGTGGGCTATGGGGGGTTAAGACTGGCAAAGGGCTATGGGGGGGTTAAGACTGGCAGTGGGCTATGGGGGGTTAAGACTGGCATTGGGCTATGGGGGGTTAAGACTGGCAGTGGGCTAGGGAGGGAGGGAGGGGGGTTAAGACTGGCAATGGGCTAGGGAGGGAGGGAGGGGGGGGGGGTTAAGACTGGCAATGGGCTAGGGAGGGAGGGGGGGTTGAGACTGGCAATGGGCTAGGGAGGGGGAGGTTAAGACTGGCAATGGGCTATGGGGGGGGTTAAGACTGGCAATGGGCTGGGGAGGGGGGTTAAGACTGGCAGTGGGCTATGGGGGGTTAAGACTGGCAATGGGCTATGGGGGGGTTAAGACTGGCAATGGGCTAGGGAGGGAGGGAGGGAGGGGGGTTAAGACTGGCAATGGGCTAGGGAGGGAGGGAGGGGGGTTAAGACTGGCAATGGGCTAGGGAGGGAGGGGGGGTTAAGACTGGCAATGGGCTATGGGGGGGTTAAGACTGGCAGTGGGCGAGGGAGGGGGGTTAAGACTGGCAATGGGCTATGGGGGGGGTTAAGACTGGCAGTGGGCTAGGGAGGGGGGTTAAGACTGGCAATGGGCTAGGGAGGGAGGGGGGGTTAAGACTGGCAGTGGGCTATGGGGGGGGTTAAGACTGGCAGTGGGCTAGGGAGGGGGGTTAAGACTGGCAATGGGCTCGGGGGGTTGACTGGCAATGGGCTCGGGAGGGGGGTTAAGACTGGCAGTGGGCTATGGGGGGTTAAGACTGGCAATGGGCTATGGGGGGGTTAAGACTGGCAGTGGGCTAGGGAGGGAGGGAGGGGGGTTAAGACTGGCAATGGGCGAGGGAGGGAGGGGGGTTAAGACTGGCAGACTCTCTCCCTTCGCGTATCTGCAAGCCGGCAGAGAGGGGCTCAGCCGCGCCGGGAGAGTTCCGCCGGGCAGAGGGAGCCCCGTGGGACACTCCATGCCGCCGCCGCGGCAGCGGCCAGCTTTTTTTTTTTAAAAATTCAATTAAGAAAAAGCAGAATGTTCTTTGCGCGGGGCCCCCCGAAGCGCGGGGCACTGTGCAAAAAACATTCTTGCTCAATGGACGGGCCGGCCCTGACTGCAACCATACCTAGAACAAGAATTATCTGAAGTGTAAGCAGGGTTCAGGAAAGGGCGAGGAACAAGAGACATCACAGATGTGAGATGGATCATTGAAAAGACTAAAGAATACCAAAAGGATATCTATTTGTGCTTTATCGAGCACAGCAAGGCTTTTAACTGTTTAAACCATGAGAAACTCTGGGCCACATTAAGAAGCATGGGCATACCAGAACACCTGATCGTTCTCTTGCACAATCTGTATATTGATCAAGAAGCAACAGTATGAATGGAACAAGGAAAAACAGAATGGTTTAAAATAAGCAAAGGTGTAAGACAAGGCTACACAATTTCCCCCTACCTGTTTAATTTATATGCAGAACAAATCATCAGAGAAGCAGGATTGTATGAAGATAACAGAGGCGTGAAGATTCGTGGAAGACTCATCAACAACCTTCACTATGCTGATGATATCACATTACTGGCTAAAAGTGAAGATGATCTGAAACATTTGCTTCTCACGATCAAGGAACATAGTCTTAAAATGGGTCTGCATCTTAATGTAAAGAAGACAAAGATCATGACAAATGGAAAAATCAATAAGAAATTGAAATCGTGGACAACTTTAACCTACTTGGATTATCAATAAAGAAGCAATAAGCAGTCAAGAAATCCAACGACACATTGCTCTTGGCAGAATGGCTATGAAAGGCCTAGACAAGATTCCCAAGAGCAGAGATGTCTCTCTCCATACAAAGATTCAATTTGTTCATGCCATGGTATTTTCAAAAACATCAAATGGATGTGAAAACTGGACAGTGAAAAGAGATAGGAAGAAAATTAATGCCTTTTGAATTATGGTGCTGACTGCAAATACTGCATATATCATGGACTGCCTAAAGAACAAACCAGTCAGTACTAGAGGAGATCAAACCTAAGCTTTCTTTAGAAGCTCAGATGACAAGACTTTGACTTTCATACTTTGGACACATCATGCAAAGAGAGAGATCATTACAGAAAGACATAATGCTTGGCAAGATAGAAGGTTGACGCAAAAGGAAGGCCAACAATGAGATGGATCCATACAATAACAGCAGCTACATGTACCAGTCTGTCAACAATGAGCCGCTTGACTGAAGACCAAACACAATTTAGGACAACTATCCAGAGGGTCGCCATGAGTTGACACCGGCTCGACGGCACTTAACAACAACAAGGCCAAATCCATTATAAAGGGACCATTTATTGACATCACTAATATAAATCAAATACAGTATTGTGCAGCTATAATTATTACTGCAAGAATAATACCAGCTAAAGTGCAGGGCCAGAAGAAAAAGAAAACAACAACAGTTCTCCTCCTTGGAAATAGGGCATCAAGGGAAAAATGCAGTCATTGCATGTGGAGGTCTCCCTGATAGACGGGTATCTGCTGCTGTATTACCTGTGCTTCTGCTGCCTGTATAACCCGCTGACCATCTCCTGCTGTTGTTCTTGTGTCCTTCCTGACTGCCTTCCTTCTGTTTTGCTCCAGGTACCCCTCCTGCCTCATCTGTCTGCTGGTTTGCTGCTTCTTGCCCACCTGGAAGTGACGTGGCTATGGCTCCTTTGTGTGCCCCGGATATTTAAACCTGTCTCCTGTGGCGTTCCATGCTATGGTGGCGTGCGCCCAAGGAATGGGACATGTACCTTGGCTGAGTTCCTTGGGGTGACTCTGAGGGCCGAGGGAGCAATGTTCCCTCTAATTTTCTGTAGGCTGTGTGCGCATAAAATATCAGCTGTGCAGCTTTTGAAGGAAGGTTAAGTTTTTGTGCGGCACATAACGACACTCGGAGTTCTATACTTCAAAATTTGACTACACATCAGAATACAGTATGTACACCACATTGATTGCACTAGATAATATTGTAGAACTTGTGAAAACCGTAAATACACAACAACTTTTAAATTTTAAGATGTCTGTGTTTTCTATCAGAATCAAAACCGTAATTTTTGTGCGCTCTGTTATAAAGTATGTGCGCTCGCTCAGCGAGGTGTGTGCGCGCGCACACGCGCACAGCTTAGAGGGAACAGTGCGAGGGAGTTCTTCCTCCATCACCTCTGCCTGTATCTGACTCTGTGGTTGTTACTCCTGGGCCTCTCCAAAACACGGGGTCTTCTATCTGTAAGTTGGCTGTTTTATCCCTTGCTTTGTTGGGGCTGCTACCAGCTTTGCTATCTGCTCTGCTTTTTAAGGCTCCACCCATGGCTTCCTTGGGGCTGGCGTCCAGAACTGTCTCATCTTCCAATCCTGTCCCATCTGTCTCAGGTTACTTCTAACTTATTACCCTGCTGCCCTGCCCACCCTGGGCTTTCTGCTCCACAAGTCCTGCCTTCCCAAATTGTTTTTACTTTGGCCCTTCTTAACTGTCTCTCCCTCCACTCCAAATCTCTTCTGGTTCATGACTTAGTCCTTGATCATCATTAGATGCCCTCTTTTTGATTGAGACCTGGCTTGTGAAGGGAAAGAAATGCTTCTCACCCAATGTCTGCCCCCTGGCTACTCTGCCTTCTTGACCCCCTCCCCCCCCCCACCATCTTGGGCGGATGGGAAGTGGAGTGGTGGTCCTCCATCACTCTACACTTCAGCTTCGGGTTATTCATACACCAGTTCTACACTACCATGAGTTTCTTCTTCTGCAGATGGACTTTACCCCCCATTCCACTGATTTATACTCCCCCCTCTCTCCCAACCCAGGGCTGGTCTATGCTCCTCCCTCTCTCCCAACTCAGGGTTGGGAGGATCTCCTGCTGACCATCTCTGAGGTCTCCATGTCCTAACCCCATGTTTTGCTCCTTGGAGATTTTAACCTTCATCTTGACCCTCCCCTCTGGCCTAGGGACAGGGCCTTTGCCTCTCTCTTAGATGATCTCTCCCTCCTGTAACATGCCCCTTTCCTGCCCACTCTGCCGGAAATACCTTCAATTTTCTTATTACCCCTTCCACCTCTCCTGTTACTCCCATGTCCCTCTCGTCTCTTCAATTACCTTGGTCCGACCACTTCTGTGTCTTTTTCACTCTCCCGTTCCTCGCCCAGCTTGCACCTCCTCTTCCATCTCTCAGTCTCATCAGTACCACCGGCAGATCACATCTCTTACACTTCAGAGTTTTCCACCGGCAGATCAAATTCCCTCCCTTCCCCCCCGATTTCCCTTTGCTTCTCCTTACTCCCAGGCGCATACCTGGGACAAGGTCCTCTCCACTCCCCTTGATCTCCTGGCCCCCTCTCTTTTGGTCCCAGCTGCATGTCCCCCTACCCGTCATCCCTGGTTCTCCCTGGGGCTGCATGCTCATCGCACTCAGCTCCGCTGCGTGTTGCATCTATGGCATGCCTACCCTTCTCGCCTTAACCTCCACATCTATTGTCAAGGTCACAGAGAATATCGAGCACTGCTTCATTATGCAAAGCAGAAATATTACTCCAATTTGATCCTCAGATCTTCCAATTCCTCTAGACAGCTTTATTCTATTTTCCGATCCTTATCCATTCCTTCTGCCTTCACTCCAGCACCTTCCCTGTATCCAGACCCAACCAGTCTGGCTAACTTTTTTTCAGTCTTTGCTCAGCTTTTGCATCATGTCCTCTGCCTCTTTCTCCCCTCCCATCCTCGCCTCTACCTTCATCTCCCTCAATACTTCTCTTTCCTCACAATTGGTCCTCCTTCCAGCCAATTACTGCTTCTAAGTTAATTAAGACCATCTCTTCCTCCCGGAAGACCAGTTGCCCTTTGGATCCCATTCCTTCCAAATGGCTCCTGGAGCTCTCATTTCACCCTCCTCCTCACTATGCTCAACGCTAGCTGTTCTACTGGTTGCTTTCGCTCCTTGTGGAAACACGACCTAGTTCATCCCCTTCTTAAGAAACCCTCCCTTGATCCCTCTACTCTGGCTAACTGGCGCCCTGTCTCTAATCTTCCTTTTCTTTCCAAACTCCTTGAGCGGTTCATTTTTGCACAGTTGTTCTTTCACCTTGCCTCCACTAATGCTCTTCATCCAAGACAATCCGGTTTTCATCTGGGCTATAGCACTGAGTCTATTCTGCTTTCCTTTTGAATGAATTGCACACTACCCACGATTGTGGCGATTTCACGCTTCTTGTCTCCTTAGATCTGTCCACTGCCTTTGACTTAGTAGATCACCACACCCTTTTCCAGCATCTTTCTGGCCTCAGTGTTTCTGGTGTCCCTTAGCGATGGTTTCGCTCCTTCCTCACTGCTCGTTCCTTCTCTGTTCTGTCCTCTGCCTCTACTTCTCCCTCCCTGCCACTGACGTGGTGTCTCCCAGGGCTCTGTTTTATCCTCTCTACTCTTTAATGTCTTCTTGGTCCCACTAACTCTTCTTATACAACAGTCTGGTATCTCCGCGTATTATTACGCAGACAATATCCTCCTTCACCGTACTAGCTCCTCCACCCCTGACATAGCACCTCTTGGCGCCTGTCTATCTCTCATCCATAACTGGATGACCTCTAACTTCTTTCACCTGAATCCTTCTAATTCTACGGCAATCTGGATCACCTTTGGGGCTCCCTCCCCACCTCTGGCTCCCTCACTTTCTTCCTTCAGGTACTTCGGTGTTACTCCTGACCCCTCTCTCTCCTTTTCCGAGCATATCTCCACAGTTACTCGTCACACATTCTTCCACTTCCGACAGATATGTGCGGTCTGTCCCTTTCTCTCCCCTGCTTCTTTGACCACTCTTCTTCCTTGTCATCTCAAGGATAGAATATCACCTTTTCTCGTCTCCCTCAATGCCAGCTCCACAGGCTTCAACTATTGCAAAATACAGCTGCCCACATTATCACTTTTTCCTCTCGCTATGACCATGTCACTCCCCTCCTTGCCTATCTCCACTGGCTGCCAGTGCATTTCAGGATTCAGTTTAAAATATTCATCTTTGTGCATCGGGTCATCCATTCCTCCATGCCTCAATATCTTGCAGACCTTCTCCATTATCACAATCCCCATCGTCTCCTGCACTCCATCCATAACAATCACCTGGTACTCCTCTCCACTAATCAGGCTCACCTTAAACGTATCTGCTCCTCTGCCTTTTTCTTCCCTCTCTCTGGAATTCCCTCCCACTCAGCCTCTGCTCCAAACCCTCTTTTGCTTGTTTCAAAGTAGGCCTGAAAACGCATCTCTTTCATTTAGCCCTCAATCCACCCAACACCGCCTCCTGATTATCTCCCACCATCTCTTTCCTCTGTTCTTCTCTCTTTGCCTATTGACCCTCCCCAAAATTCTCTCCCTACTGTCCTATCAGATATTGACTTTCTTTTCTATCTTTCTTTAAGCAGTCATTTTTGTATTATTCACTGCTTTTATGCTCCGGCCTAGGCGGTATATCAAGTAATTGAATAAAGATAAAGATTAAGATCATCAAAGATATCAAGGAAGATCCAAGACATCAAGCTGTGAAGCATGCTGCATTAACAGAAGATGACCTGAAATTTATGTTCCAACAATAAATTGAAAGTAGCAGCAGAAGTGCAAAAACTGTGAAGATATGAAGAAAACAAAAAAGAAAGATTTCAAAATAAGCTATTTAGAGAGAACCCAAAACAATTTTACAGGGAATTTGGAAAAAGCATTAAGATAATAAAAGCACCACAAACCAAAGCCGAAACAGAAAGCTTCTGGAGAAAACTATATGAGGATCGTATAAAGCACAATCAAGAAGCAGAATAGTTACCCTGCATACAGGAGCATTTAGAAAAAGCAAACATCACACCTATGGAATGGCCTGCAGGGACAACAAACGAGCTGGTGAGCAGGTTGAAGGAGCCAACTTTTGGTTCAAACAGTTATCACTCCACCCAGACCTGATGAATTGCAAAATTCAATTGTTTACGCAGCCGGACTTAACACCACAATGGCTTACAACAGGAATACTCCCAATACTTATAGATTAATAACTTGTCTACCTACAATCTATAAGTTGTTCACGGCAATAGATGCAGACAGAATATATGATCATATCGAGTCCAACAACATCATAGTAACAGAGCAAAAGGGCAACAAAAGAGAGGGGCATATGGCACCAAAGACCAATTAACGTTAAATAAGGGCATCATGGCCAGCGCTAAGAAAAGCAGAAATCTCAGTATAGCATGGATTGTTTATAAGAAAGCTTTAAATGCAAAAAGTCATTGATTATAGAACGTTGAGTTCTATGCTTATAATCACAGCGTCTACTTAATCCATATTATACGTGAAGTACAAAACCTTAAATATCTTATATATATTTTTTTGTGTATTTTTTTGTCGGGCATCCCCGGCAAGAGAGAAAAGGGGGAGAGCCCGACAAAAAAATACACAAAAAAAAATATATATATCAGATATTTAAGGTTTTGTACTTCACGTATAATATGGATTAAGTAGACGCTGTGATTATAAGCATAGAACTCAACGTTCTATAATCAATGACTTTTTGCATTTAAAGTACCTGGTATGGTCATTGATTTTTTTGAGGTTTTCATTTGGGACTTTATAAGAAAGCTTTGACAGCGTCCCGCACTCATGGATAATAAATTGCCTTGAAATATATAAAATAAATCCTGGTTTGATAGAGTATATTACGTTTACCATTGCAATGTGACAAACCACACTGTTTTCGAAATATGAAGATGGTCAGTATATCATTCCTAACATCAGGATCCAACGAGGAATATTTCAAGGGGATTTTCTGTTTTGTGTGGTGCTTAATCCAACGAGTACTCTCATGAACTCTTTGGGGTATGGATTTTGTATGAATCCTAAAGAAAATAACAACCCAGAAACATCTCATTTATTATTTGTAGATGATCTGAAGCTCTATATTTCCAGGAACCAACAATTAGCAGAGAAACTCCGTGTGGTGAAAAGCTTTTCGGATGATATCAGGATGACCTATGGCCTTGACAAATGTGATAAGGCAACTTTTTTTTTTAAGAGGAAAATTGAGCTAAACAGAAAACATCTCCCTGACAAGGCTGTGACATCAAGGACCTTGAACAGGAAGGCATATATAAGTATTTCCGAGTAGAAGAAAGAACGACACAAGCAGAAATTACTGAGAGAAAAGATCAGTAAAGAATACTAAAGGAGATTAAAATCATTATTGAAAAGTGCTTTAACATCACTGAATAAGATACAAGCCATCAATCAGCTGGCAATTCCTGTACTTTCATACAGCTTTGGGGTTGTGGACTGGCCTCTTAAAGATCTTGAAAAACTGGATGTGCGAACACAAAAGCTCCTCCATGCTCATGAAGTTACATAGTTACATAGTATATACCGGCAGATAAAACCAGCATGGTCCATCTAGTCTGCCCAGCAAAGCGGCAAGAGTAGGTGCACTTGCTGCTCTGTGCAGGTCACCTCTACCCATGCCTTTGTTTAGGGGTATACCCACCGCTCCGTGAAGGTCACCCCTATTTGTTCAGATATAAAAGAGATAGTTATGCTTATTTTGATTTTATCCTGTTGCTATAAAAGGGATCCACAATGTCTGTCCTATGCCATTTTGAATTCTGTCACTGTGTTTGCCCTCACCACTTCCATCGAGAGGGCATTCCAAGCATCCACCACCCTTTCCGTGAAAACGTATTTCCTGACATTGCCTTTCAGTTTACCCCCTTGCAGCTTCATGTTATGCTCTCTAGTTTTACAGCTTCCCCATTTTTGGAAGAGGTTTGTTTGTCCATTAATACTCTTAAGTATTTAAAGGTCTGAATCATATCTTCCCTGTCCCTCCTCTCCTCCAGAGTGTACATATTTAGGTCTTCAAGTCTCTTCTCATAAGTCTTCTGACGCAGGCTCTAAATCATTTTGGTCGCCTTCCGCTGAACCGCTTCCAGCCTTTTTATATCATTTGCGAGATACAGTCTCCAAAACTGAACACAATATTCCAAGTGAGGCCTCACCAGCGACTTGTACAGTGGCATTAGAACCTCTTCCTTTCTGCTGGTAATTCCTCTCTGTATGCAACCCAGCATCCTTCTGGCTTTTGCCACCGACTTGTCACACTGTTTCGCCACCTTGAGATCATCAGAAACAATTACACTGAGGTCTTTCTCCTGGTCCGTGCACATCAATCTCTTGCCCCCTATCGCATACAATTCCCTTGGATTTCTGCTTACCAAGTGAATGACACTGCACTTCTTCACATTAAATCTTAACTGCCAAGCATTAGACCATTCTTCCAGCTTTTGTCGCTCTTTCCTCATGTTCTCCACTCCCTGAGGGGAGTCCACTCTGTTGCAAATTTTGGTGTCATCTGCAAAAAGACAGACTTTTCCATTCAGCCCTTCGGCAATATCACTTACGAATATATTGAACAGTACCGGCCCCAAGACCGAACCCTGGGGCACACCGCTAATCACCTTCCATTCATCCGAGTGGGTTCCATTTACCATTACCCACTGTTGTCTGTCAGTCAACCAATTTCTGATCCAGTTCACCATTTTGGGACCCATCTCCAAGCTGTTGAATTTATTGATAAGCCTACTATGAGGAACAGTATCAAAGGCTTTGCTGAAATCTAGGTAGATCATATCCATCACATGCCCTTGATCTAGTTCTCTGGTCACCCAGTCAAAGAACTCAATCACATTTGTTTGGTAAGATCATTCTTTGGTAAAACCAGTGATTTATAAGAATCAGTGTATGCCAAGACTATACATCCCTTGAGCTGAAGGAGGGCTAGGACTCTGAGATTGATTACACATACAGAGCTACTATCATATGCCTTCAGGCCTACTTAACTGCATCCTCACATCCAAATATGCAAAAAGTGCTAAAATATGAGTCTAAACATCCAGAATCTGTCTCCATCACCAAACTTGGACAAGTGTTCTGACGACTAGAAGGAATGAGTGAAAATCTACAAGCATGCAAAGGGAAGGCAGTAACAGAATTTGCAAAACAAGAGAAAATAAAACTCAAGGAATTAGATCAACAAACAAGGAAAAACAAGTGGCAGATGCACAAATACAGTGGGAAATACAGAGTGTTACTCCAGGAACCCTTTGTCAATCAAGAACGGACACATGAATGGTTAAGGAGGAGTGAACTGAAACCGAAGGATGAAAGGTTGATAGTTGCAGCCCAGGACAGCGGCTTACAGAAGAGATGGTTTACAGCAAGCATCGAAAAAACTGGCAACACAGACATTTGATGATTCTGTAAGAAAGATCTGGAAATGGTGATTCATCTCATAGCTAGCTGTTAAATTTCTATACAGAAACTCTGTAAACATTACAACATCACTCTGACTGAGAAGCACTGGGATCATGACCCTCAGAGAATTACAGAGAATGAGGAAGTTATGATCACCTGGGATACTCCCATTCTGACCAATAAAAAGCTAGATGCGAGGAAGCTAGATATAGTGGTTAAAGAGAAAACCACCAAAATGGTATTGATAATAAAGGTGTCAGTTCCAAGTGACTATTCTGTGAATTGCATGGAGAGGCAGACGATCCTGAAATACCAGGAAATGCAGAGACCCAAGAATATGTGGCAAAAAATACAGAAATATTTCCCATTGTGTTGGGTGCCACAGGCTTGATAAAGAGTGCTATACTGCTGCACTTAACTTGCTGATGTAGCGCTCAAAACCATAGTGCATTAAGTATAACGCCACTGTGCTATCTGCAGGGGGGGGGGGTCATGAAAAGCATGTTCCCTGCAGTTAACGCAGTGCACCCCTCTGTGAGCTGGCCTAAAATTAGTGCGGGTGTACTTACACATGTACATAAGAGCCATTTTGCATATTTAGGGGCCTTTTTATTAAAGGTGTACTCATACCACATGATTGGTGGCAAAATGAATGTGTGGTAAGTGTAACCATCAAGCTCCGTTGGGGTCGTCCAACTATTTCCCAGCAGTTAGTGCATAATTACGTACCAGAACTTGTGAGGCAATTAACACGGGTGCAACTAACGATGCCTATAGAGGTATCATTATGTGCACTTGTGCTAACTGCTACAGGGCTAGCGGCAATGTGCTCTCTGCCCCTAACCAGCCCACTTTCCTCCCTAGTACACAATGGCAACATAACATGCATTTTAGTGACTGGTAGTTGACACGACATGCATGTTGGCTTTGCCAGCTGCCATTTACGATACGATAAAACATATAACCAGTTAGCATCATTTAATTAAAGGGCCCCTTAGACATGTAGCTGCTGTTAGTTAACTGCATGCTATCTTGAACTCATTTCAATTTGGAGGGGATTAAAATAGGGGAGAAGGATTAAGGAGGATAGCCCCCTTAATCCCTCCTATAAATGGCTAGCCAAAATGCCGTTTTTGTAACCTACAAGTGCCAGGGAGTAAGTGTAAATCCAGACATTGGGAATTTTGGGCTTACACATGTATGCTCTAAATGAAATGTAGATTTTTGTCCCACCCAGCTACACCCCTAACATACTCCTGTGAAACATCCACATACTAAGGACATCCATTTGCAACTTGGGCGTTTTCTATATGTGGATGCGACCTGTACATACATTATACATGTGTAAATCATGAAAAAGGCTTCTAAAATAACCCCTTCTTGTTTCACTCTTATTGTAATCTGCCCTGAATCTCTTGGTAAAGTAGCATGTAAGTGCTCTTTTAGATTAGATTAGATTAGATAAGATTAGATAAAATGTCCAAAAGGACCACCCCAGCATCATGCCTGCCCAGACTGCCCCTGCAGTTCCAATAGTTCATAGAACCAGGACCAGCTTAGCCTATCCCTCATTAGTTTAGACCCCTTGCCTCCATGGATAGTCAGAATTCCTGCAGCCCATTTAACAAACAAGAAAGGCTTTCTGTAATAATTCTGCTTTAGGAAAAGAAGCTGTGTTTGGGTAATAGTTCAAGCATGGATCTTGAGAAAGATACAAAAATATATTTGTATATGAAAAGGAAAATAAGAACCCCCCCTCCAACCTAGGTGTTAGTTTATGGTCACTTTGTTAAACGTCTGTGGCCCCAATAATAATGATTCTTGTCTTTTTTTTTTTACCTGATTTCACAATCTGCAGAATCATTCAACATATTTACAATATCAGAAGGCATTGTGAAAAACCCTAAGACCTTTGAGTTAATCAAGTGTGGTCGTTCTGCCCTGCCAGGTTACGTCTACTCAGTTCACTGTACAGAAAAAAAAAGAAACCAAAAATTACTTAATTTTGTTTAAACCCATTCAGTCACTGCTTGGTCAAAATAGATTGGTCAGGTCAGGATGAGGAGCTAGTATCAGACAGGACTCATGCTATAGTCCAGGCATGTCCAACAGGTAGATCGTGATCTACCTGTAGATTGCAGAGGGGTCAGAGGTAGATCGCCAGCCCCACTTGGCTCCATCTCTCCAGCAGCTCGCTCCGTAGCTAGGAGAGAGCGCGTGCTGGCAGGTCGTCTGCCGAGGGCTTGCCGCCACTGTTTATCCTTTGCCTGTCTTTTTTCCCTGCTTGCGGGAATCTTACCTGCGGGTGTATTGGGGGCGCTTGTTGTTTTCGTACCAATAGTTTGTGGGTACCCCAGGGGGCCGCCGCCCGCACCCCGCAACAAGACGCCACAGGCCCGGTGTCATACCTGGTCTCCTGCCTCTCAGAATCACCCATTCCTGCCCCCGCCCAGCACCCCTTAGAAGTGTGTTATATACCGGGCGATAACCATTCGCCCGGGCTTTAGCTGAATACGCTTAACGTATTAATTGTGTCGTGTGCTGGTCATTGGTCGCTTTATGGTTCGCTTTCATTAAACGTTTTCGGGCAGACACAACAAAGTTTCAAGAATTTGGTGATTTTGGCGGGCTTTTCCAATTTTGTTCTAACTTGCATATGCCTTGCTTTGAATTGGTTCAAACCACTGTGACTTTTGCTTGCCTCTGCAATTTTATTTTGAATAGCCTTTGCGTTGATTCTATACTGCAATTTTTCTTTCACCTTGCCTTTGCATGGATTGTACACTGTGTGCAGAATTTATTAAATCACGTGTGGTGGTATTTGAACTTGTTTGGCGGTATTTGATTTTATCTGGTTTGTTGGACAGGCGTTTGAGTTTTTTTGATGATTGTTTGGTGATATTTGATTATTGGTGCCAGTATGATGAATTCTTATTTTTACATTTAGAACTGCATGTTTGGTTTTGGCATCTCCAGTCCTTGTATTGCACATAATTCAGAGGTCTTCAGTTCCTGTTGATCTTTAGTACTTTGGGACAGTGACAGTTTTGGACCAGATTCAGCCAGTGTTTATACTAACTTAGCAGATTTGGCCTTCTTACATCCAGCCACCCCAGTATAACGAAGATGAGTGTTCCAAAGAAGAGCAAAACCTACCACTTTCATGATGAATGGAAAATGGACTACTTCTTCATCATGGTGAAAGATAAGTGCTGTTGTCTAATTTGTAACGCCCCAGTATGCTTGCCCAAAAAGGGTAATCTGGAACGTCATTATAAGGCTCTGCATAGCAATAGGTTTGATGCTGATTTTCCACCCAAAAGTGAAATTCAAAAGTGAAATTCATAAACTGAAGCTCAAAGAACTTAAATCGAAATTGGCTACTCAGCAACAGTTGATGGTGAAGCCAAGGTCACATTTGGTCAATGCAACTATAGCATCCTTCAAGGTCAGCAGCCTGATCGCAAAGAAATGCAAACCTTCCACTGAAGGGGAATTTGTAAAAGATTGTTTTCTTGAAGCAGCTGACAATCTTTTTGAAGGATTTAAAATTAAGAAAGAGATCATAGCTGCTATTCAAGATATACAATTGTCAAAAAACACCGTCGTGTGGCGAATAGAAAAGATGTGTGGAGACACAACTGAACAATTGTTGGAGGAGACATAAGAGACATAGCCCAGTTACTAGTCTTTATCTGGATGGTGTTTGAAGACTTCAGTGTTAAAGAAGAACTACTTGGAATGATTTCTTTAAAAAGGAGAACTACCGGTCAAGAAATATTCAGTTCTTTCCATTCTTTTGTGACAAAGTGTAATCTTCCATTGCATAGACTTGTTTCCATCACTACTGATGGAGCAAGAGCAATGACAGGTGAGGTTAACGGTTTCATAGCCCTCTGTAGACATCATGACTTCACAGATTTCCTTTCTTACCACTGCATCATTCACCAACAAGTTTTGGCAAGCAAGAGACTCAAATACAAAGACTGTCATGGACGTCACTTTCAAAATTGTAAATTCAGTTCATGGAAGATCACTTCAAAGATGGCTTTTCAATCTTACTCTTGATGAAGGGGCAGCGGAAATCATTTTGCACAGAGATGTAAGGTGGCTAAGTAGGCACACATTTCTGCAAAGATTTCGTGATTTGCTGAATGAAATAAGAAGTTTTTTGAAGGAGAGGGGAGATGACCAAGTAGAGTTGGAAGATGAGGAGTGGTTATGTGATCTGGCATTTCTCGCTGACTTTACAGGCGAACTAAGTGATATGAACCTTGAACTACAAGGTAAAAACAAATGCACTGGTGAGATGATGAGTACAGTTTCATCCTACAAGAGCAAATTTGAGCTAATGATGACTGACCTTGCAAACACTTTTGATCATTTTCCTAATATGCAGGACCATCTGGGACAATATCCAAATTTTGTTTTTCAGAACGAGAAGTATGTGACAGAAATCTGTTCTCTTATCCAGGAATTCAAAAATAGATTCTGTGACTTCCAAAAAATTGGAACAGTTGTGGAGTACTTGTCATACCCATTCAAAGTAAATGTGGACATTAAAGAAACTGCAGCTGCTATCAGTAAAAATTACTCATTGAACAAGCCATCTCTTGAAAATGAAATATTAACCCTTAAAAATGATATTTTTCTCAAGACCCATGCTGAGCAAGAATCGTTTTGGAAGCTAGAGCCTAGAGACAAATTTCCCAACTTGAGAAGATGCAGTGAAGCCGTACACCACTGTTTCGGTTCAACTTATTTGTGTGAATCTGAGTTTTCCCATCTGAAAATGACAAAGAGTACAAAACGTTCCAACGTGACAGATGAACATCTCCAGGATTCTCTGAGACTGGCCCTCATGCAATATTCACCCAACTTCAAAAAGTTGGTGGATGAAATGCAGGCTCAGACGTCTCACTAATGAGCAAGAGCGAAATATTAAAGATCGTGCAAGATCAGCCTGAATCAATAATCAACCTAAATTTTACACAAATTACTCAATAAAAGTTAAAGAAAGTTATCAAGACAGTTAAATAACGTTATTACTCAATAAAACTTTAAGAAAAAAATGTACTTTCCATTTCCCCTCGCAGTTTTTACTGGATCTTCGTCTCTCTGTTTTGTTTTGGCTTAATTTGCTTAACGGCTGATCACATCCAAGTAAATGACAGAAGGTTCATTAAAAATGGGGGGGGGGGGGGGTTCCTCCAACTTTATTGGGTTAAAATTTAATTTGAAACTAATTTGAAAATTAATTTTCATGGTGGTAGATCACCGGCACTTTTGGCCGGAAAAAGTAGATCACGACCTGTTCAAAGTTGGACTTGCCTGCTATAGTCTATTGTTGACCCTGGATAGGATCCTTCCCAAGCCAGAGTTCCATTGGAGTGACACTCAAAAATAAAGAATAGCTTAAACAACAAAAAATTCTCTTTGTTCTCATAATTATGAACTATGAACTTCTTTTACGAAGGGTTTACATCCTTATGCTGATAAAGCGTAGTTACTCTCCTGTAACAGGTATTCTCCGGGAACAGCAGGAATTAGTTCTCACATATGGATGATGTTGGCACTGGAGTCCTTGCAGAAGCATCCCCCCAGCTTTCAAAGAAAGCCTTTGGGAGATCCACCACGCATGCGTGGTCCTCTTCCCGCTCAAGGGTGCCATCTTGCTCAGTCAGATGACATAGCTAACAGACAGCAAAATAAAATAAAAGATGGTAAAGGAGCAACTCTAAGGGGAGGAGGGAGGGTTGTGAGGACTGATTCCTGCTGTCTCTGGAGAACACCTGTTGCAGGTGAGTAACTACACTTTCTCCTGGAACAAACAGGAAGTCAGTCCTCACAAATGATACTTCACAGCTACAGGCTACCGAAAGCCCATAGCGAAAAACACGGTCGCCCTATAGGGGAGCCATGAGGAGCAGCAGCAATTAAGTCTGTAGCTACAGACTACAGTAGGACCCCTGTGTCCGATGGAAACCAGCACTCTGGCAGCCTGAACACCGAAGGGTCAGAGGGTAGGAGTTGCCTAAACCCCAAAAAGATTACAGAGTATGGCCTGGCTGAGGTCACTGTCTCATCAGGACTCCCTTTCCAGGCAGTAATGGACTGCGAAGGTATGGACTGAGAACCAGGTGGCGGCCTGGCAGATGTCCACCATCGGGACGGAGCGCAAGTTTGCCACCGAGGCCACCATGGTGTGACATGGTGTACCGTGACTCGGCCTTCCAGCAGGAGCCCCGCTTGCTCATAGGCAAGGGTAATACAGTCCGCCTCCCAGATAGACAGTGTACATTTTGTCACTGCCTTCCCCAATCTACTGGGATCGTACAAGACGAAAAGCTGAGCAGCTTTGCGGTGGCCCTGAGTTCACTGGATGTAGAAGGACAAGGCCCTCTTACAGTCCCGGGTGTGGAGGACAGTCTCCCCCCCTACTGGAGTGAGGCCTTGGGAAGAACATGGGAAATACCACCTCCTGATTGAGGTGGAAGGACAATACCAACTATGGAAGGAATTTAGGGGGTGTGTGGAGCACCACCCTGTTCTTGTAGAATCTGGTATATGGTGCCTCTGCCACTAAGGCCTGAAGCTTGCTAACCCTGCGAGCGGAGGTAAGCGCGACCAGGTACGCCACCTTCCATGAGAGTTATCGCAGATGGCAGGTAGCCAGAGGCTCAAAAGGTGGGCAAGTGAGCTGCCCCAATACCACATTGAGGTCCCACTTGGTCCTACCGGGGGCTTCAATAAGAGCAGATGCTGTAGGAAGTGGGTCACCAGCAGCTGGACTGAGAGGGGTTTTCCATCCGCCGGGGCGGTGGTGGTGGGCCGCCAGGGCACTTAGGTGCACCCTGACGGAGTTTGATTTAAGCCTGGATTGCGAGAGATGGAAACGGTACTGTAGCACCAGTTCCACTGGGCAGGAGAACGGGTTGGTCCCGTGCTCTGCACACCAAACTGAAAACCTGCGCCATTTGAAGGCGTACGCTTTCCTAGTGGAAGCCTTACGAGAGGCAAGCAGTATCTCCTCTACCTTCACCCAAGAGGTTGAAAGGGGTTAAGGTCACCCTTTCAGCAGCCACACTGTCAGCGACAGGGACCCCAAGTTGGGGTGCAGAAGAGAGCCCCCTCCTGGGACAGGAGTCCGGGAGAGTTTCCCAACAGGATGGGAGTCTCCACCGATAGCCGCAGGAGTAACGGGAACCATGGTTTCCTGGACCATCTTAGGGCTATCAGGATGAGCAAGGCTTTGTCGCAGAGGATCCTGAACAATGTCTTTGCAATTAATGGTGTGGGCGGGAAGGTATATATGAGGCCTTTCAACCACAAGATGAGGAATGTGTCCACTGCCACCCTGGAGGGATGGGCCTGCCAGAAGCAGAAGCGGGGCAAATGGTTGTTGTCCGGACTGGTGAACAGGACTATCTAGGGTTCCCCCCAGAGCTGAAAGAGCCGGTCGGCCACACTGGGGTCCAGCTGCCATTCTTGCGACTGGAGGACCCTGCTCAGTCTGTCAGCCAGTGTGTTGTTCTGGCCTGGCAGGTATACTGCCCGTAGGAGTATACCCTGCCAGACTGCGTAAGAGCAGAGGACCACTGCCTCTCGGCAGAGGGCACGAGACCCCATGCCCCCCTGTTTATTCACATAGAAAATTGCCACCTGGTTGTCCGTCTGGACCAACACCGGCTGGTATCGTAGACAGTGACAAAAGGCTCAGAGGGCTAAGTATATGGCCCATAGTTACAGGAAGTTGATCTGCTGGTTGCTCTCGTCCTGCGACCAGCTGCCCTGGGTGCGGAGTTCCTCACAGTGGGCTCCCCAGGTGAGTAAGGAGGTGTCCATAGTGAGGACCCTTAAGGGGCTCAAGGCTTGGAAGGGCATTCCCACCTCAAGGTTTTGGGGAGGCTGCTACTAAGTCAGGGAGTCTGCCGGGTCACTGAGACTCTGTCCTGGAGGCATGCCATGGCCTGTGTCCACTGGTCCACTGTGTGCGGCCCTCATGTGGAAGTAGGCGTCTGGGGTGACATGGACCTTGGAGGCCATATGCCCGAGTAGGCACATGAGGAGCCAAGTGGGTACCGAGTGGCGGTGCTGTATGTCCAGGGCCAGGGCCCTGAGATGGTTGGCTTGGTCTCCGGGTGGGAAGGCCTTTGCCTGGAGGGTGTCGAGTCTTGCCCCTATGAACTCCAGACACTGTGTCAGGAGGAGGTGGAACTTAGGGTAGTTTATCACAAACCACAAGTGTTGCAGGACCTGGATAGTGTGTGCAGTTGCCTGCTGCAGATCTGAGGCCATGTCTCCTTTTATGAGCCAGTCGCCAAGGTAGGGGAAGACAAAGACTCCCTGAAGGCGAAGGAAGGCGGCTTCGACTGACAGGCATTTTGTGAAGACCCTTGGGGCGAGGCAAAGCTGAAAGTCAGTACCCTGTATTTGGTAGTGCCCCCCCCCATCACAAACCGCATATACTGCCTGTGGTTGGGGTGAATGAGGATGTATGTGTAGGCATCCTTCAGATCCAAGGAGCATAGCCAATCTCCCTGCTGGAGGTAAGGCAGCAATGTTCCAAGGGACAGCATTTTGAACTTCTCCCTCACCATGAACTTGTTTAGGTTGCGCAGGTCGAGAATGTGCCTTAGGCCTCCTGTCCTTTTTGGCACGAGGAAGTATCTGGAGAAGAACCCCTTGCCCCTGAGATGGTGGGGTATTGGTTCCACCACCTTGTCCTCGAGAAGACCTGCGAGCTCCTTCAGTAGAAGGTCCCAGTGAAGGGGATACCCGAGGGGCTCTCCCAGAAAGTAAGGGGGAGGTGTCTGAGTTAGATGGAGGAGGTAGCCCTCCCTGACCACCCAAAGTGCCCAGGAATCGGTGGTGATAGTTAGCCACCTTTGGGCATAGTGGATCAGATGTTCCCATGTGGGCTGACGACCTCCTTGGGGTGGAGAGGCTATGCCCAAGGAGTCAAAACCGCCCTCCTGGCTGAGCCAGGGCCTATGCCTGGGGCTTGGGAGCCTTCTGCTTATGAGGCCCATGCCTATGTCCCTTGGCCTGCTGGGGAACCGGGGAGGCCTAAAACGGTGGATAGTTTCTGTAAGCAGCTCCTTTTCTCAGGTAGAAGGGTTTTTAACCTGAGTCCCTCCATCGGGGAGGGGCAGCGGTCTTTTTTGAGAGCCTGGTCCTTGTCATGAACTCGGTCTCCAGCTCAATCTCCAGTTCGGCAGCCTTGTCTGTCATGGGTTTGCCAAAGAGGCTCTCTCCTTGGCATGGGACATCAACCAATTTGTCCTGAACTCATTGCTCGAGATCGGACGATTGTAGCCAAGCCTGGCATTGGGCGCCGATGCCTGCCACTGCTACTCAAGTCACCGACTCAAATCCATCATAGGCTGCCCTAGACAAACTTGGAGCACTCACAGACAGCCATGGCCAGGTTCTTGAACTGTTGCAGGGATTCCTCAGAAAGACCAACCGAGAACCAGGCAATTTCCTTCACTAGGTCTCTCAGGTACATGCCCATGTACAGCTGATAAGTTTAGATGCGGCCGATGAGCATCGAGCCCTGGTAACTTTCTGTCAAGGGCATCCAAGGTGTGTGCTTCCCTGCTGGAAAGCACCAAAAAGTGCGTTTTTTCAGTCGATACATGGCCGACTCCACCACCATGGAATTATGCGGCAGTTGTGATTTCTGGAAGCCAGATACATCGAGTTGAGCCTCTTGCTCACCACTGGCACCGATGCCAGTGTCTCTCACATATGAAGCATTAGCCATTCCAGGATGGGAGGGATGGGCACCGTAAGCAATTCCCTCGGAGGTGCCTTGTACTGGAGGATTTCTACCTCCTCCGCCCGAGGGTCCTCCTCTGATTCATCGGGAATGCTAGGGCCTTAGACATGTCCTTGATAAAGTCAATAAATGTCATGTCCTCCGGCAGAGACTGCCGCCGGGACTCTGAATTGGGAGAGTCCAAGGGGATGTCGTAATGGTGACAGGTGTCAGGCAACTCCTCGTCCTCTATCTCCCACTCTGAGTAGTCCATTGTGAACTCGATGGAAAGCTGGTCCGTGGGCCCCGGGACTGATCCTGGGCTATGGCCCTCAGAGGCCCTGTGGCTGGCGCTGAGCACATTTGACTGGAGACTATCGCGGCCCCATCGAGCAGGAACTGGATCGAGAGCTCAGCCGAGGATCAACTCGAAGCCAAAGGGTCTCGAGGATTGGCTCGGCCTCTGGGGAAGTCTTTGACATGGAGGGCTCGATGGTCAGGGTGGAGGAACCAGTCATGCTTAAAACAGTGCCCGCTGCAGGCCCATGAAGGCAGACAAACTGCGCTCCAGGGCCGCCATTCTGGACTCCAGGCCAGAAGGCTCTGCAGCCATTAGCATCAAAGGAATCAGGCCTGATGCCGGTTCCCCTGAAGGGGAATCCTCAACAAGGATGGTGTCTGGCGACCGAGGCCGGTACGAGGTCGAGTCCTTTCGGGGGAACTTTGCAGGCCGCTCCCTCTCCAATCCCTTGGATGAGCGTCTTGGACTGGGGGACCTGGCTTGGGATGCATCCAACCTGTTGGATCCGTCCAGGGACGCTGCCTTCAAGATCTTCTTCTTGGGTTCCCTCAAGGGAGATCCCCTCTCCGAAGAACCACGGTGCCGCTCGAGTTCTGTAGAGCTCCCCTGAGATGCCGTGGCTTCAGATAAGTCCTGGCCTTTGGAGATACCGGGGACTTGGGGGAAAAAAAACCCCAACACTTATCATGCTTCTACTTGCGGCTCTTGAGTGCCTTGTTGGACATCTTTTTGCAGAGACCACATGCTGGGGAGTTGTGGTCCGGCCCAAGACAGCAAAGGCAGCAGTTGCTTGTGTCAGCCAAAGACATAATTTTGGCACACCGATCACACTTTTTTTTTTTTTTAATTTTCTCTTTATTAAAGTTATTCATATATATAAAGAATAAACTAAGCATACAGTGAATATAGAAATAAATAACAATACCAACATCAAACTAAAGCAATAATTTCTCTTGGTATAGACCTCAAAAAATATAACCACAATAAGGTTCCAAGAAAAAAGAAAAAAAAAAAACCATAAGAAATACATACTGACAACAAGTGCCTTAGAGCTTAGATATTATGTGTGGCAGCCAGTGCGGGATCCATCCCACCCCTCTCATTACCCTCAAGAAACATTCTTAATTGTGTGGGCTCAAAGAATAGAAACTGTTTAGACTTATGAACAATTACACATTTACACGGCTCTAAGATTTTGATATTTCCTGATTTGGCAAGGGATACCCAAAAGAGGAGGAGGGAGTTTCTGGCCATGCGCCAGCGCTCCCTTGCTTTGGGGGCACAATATAAGTTGAAATACCCGTGTAAATGTGTAATTGTTTATAAGTCTAAACAGTTTCTATTCTTTGAGCCCACACACTTTTTAAAGCCACGGGTAGCCATGGGGAAAAAATTCAAAGACCCGCCAAGCTGCCACTTGGAAAAAAGGTGCGAATATGCCAAAGATGAAAAGACTACAAAAAACGACCCGAACGCGCTGCTGAGACAGCGAGGTTGGGTGGCGGGAAGAGTACCAGTGCAGTACCAGAAGCAAGTATGAAACTCATGCTGAAAAATCAACTTTTTCCAGGGACAAGTCAGACAGACCTCTGAAGGACTCTGCGGAAAAAAGGAGACTGAGCAAAATGACACCCTTGGGCAAGAAGGGGACCATGCATGCGTGGTAGCATCTCCCAGAGGCTTTCTTGGAAAGCTGGGGGGGATGCTTCTGCGAGATCTCCTTCTGTGCCGATGTCACCCATATCTGAGGACTGACTTCCTTCTCGTTCCGGAGAAGAAAATGAACCAGGCCCAGTATAATCTGTATTGTACAACAGTACAGTTAATCCAAAAATCTCAGTATGACCAATTTCTCTTACTTCTAATATTCCCAGGAGCTTTTCTTTAAGAGGAGACAAAATAGTTTTCTTCAGACAAGTGGAGGACCTGAAATACCACAGAGCTGAACTTTAATGCCATGGAAATAAGCGTCTGTCTCATCTGCACTAAGGGGCACGTTTACTAAACTGCGCTAAATAAAATGGCATCCTAGGGTGTGTTTAGTGCAGCCAATCTGTGCTGTTAGGGGCATTCCTGGTAAATCCCATGCAGTGTGTGGGTAGGAGGGACCTCACCACACTTAACCATTAAGATGGTGGCAAGTGCCCCTGCATAAACTAACATTGACAATTAATGTACATGTTACTCGTGCTAATTGCAATGTGCAGACAGTGCTCACTCTTTGCCTCTAACCCATCATCCCCATCCAATCGTGAGCCAAGAGGTTAGCATGGGATTTTTACCTGCTGCCATTTTTAGTGCATTGTGATGGTTACTGTGGTCCTGAGCTCTTAGAGTACTTTAGTAAACATGCCCCCAAATTTAGTTCTGTGCAATCACTGCTGATTTAACTCTTGCTTGTTGCTTGTTTTGACTAGCTTGTAAGCTCCATGAGGTAGGGACCATCTTTTATATATTTCTATGCAGTACTGCTTCCATCTTGAAGCGTTATAGAAAGTATGATAATCACTGCTAATAATAATAATGATATATCCCAAGATCTGTATGTGGAGTCAACGTAAGAAACTGAATACAAACCAAAAGCAGAGGCTAGTGACAGATACAACATCTCAGGCATGGAGCATGCTTATGAACGGTGGACACACACAGTGGTTGGAGGAGTGTTATTAGTGAGGCTCGGGAGCCTAGAACGTCTCTGAGGTGTTCAGTTTGTCTCTTCTGTACAAAAGTCAGTACTTTGAATCAGTTTACTATCAAAATGGATCCGTGACTGGCAATGCCTGTACAGCACCACCGATGCTACTGGCAAGCTGCACAGGACTCCTCCAGCCGCACTGCTGTTGCAGGGCTCTCCCGCAGCTTGCTGGGGACGTTGGCACTACTCTGGGGACTCAGCTACTTGCCCAGCATCCTTCACATAGCACTGCGTGCCCTGGGGTCTTGCTAGCGTTAAACCCGGCCAACTAAAAAACAGTTTTGCAAAAATATCCAGAGAGAAGTACATGAAATTCGAGGGACTTTGAGTGCAGAGAAGCCCAACTGACTCTTTTTCAGAAGTTTGTGTAGTACCACCAGAGACGGTCTGAGGTAGATAGCAAAGCATTTAAATGCAGAGATAGCTTTAGAGGAAAACGGGCGACCTAGCTGAGATATGAATAGTGATAAAGTACCTGTCAGTGGCTGGCTGCCAGTTCAATTCAATGCTTAAGCAATGAATGCATTATCCTGTTCTCTTAAGAAGCCTTTTAACAGCTTTGGGCGGACAGGGAGGCTGAAGGGACCACAATAGGAGCCAATACAGCTCTTATTCCCAAAACAATGAGCTTTAAACAGGAGCATTCAAGGCAATGTGACAAGGTGGAAAATAACAGGATTGTTTAAAAGGAATTCTCCTTTTTTGTTATTAGGTTAGATCAGAGGAGGCATATTCTCTGAGGGCCCTCAGAGTTTGCCTGGAAACCTGCATTCTGCTGGGCCTTGCTGATTTTGATGACCCGGGGAGCTAAAAATCTGACAAAATTAGAAGTGGTTGCCATAAGGAGCAATCAAATGCAAGCCTTAAGATGCTGGCAATTTGGGAGGACTGGGAGAGAGTAATGCAGGTGATGATTGTGGGCGTTTCAAAACCTACTTAAGGCAGCTTATTGCAAGGTAAATGTTTCCCCTCTTTGAAAAGGGCACTACAATGGTTCACAACAGCAGTAGAGGAATATTTTAAAGATGAGATGTTCCTTTCCTTGATTTACAGGTGAAATACTTCTACTGTGGGATGGGAAAAGGGAGGAGAGATTTGGGGTGGGAGAGGGGATGAAATTGATACATTTTAGGGAAAGGGGTGGAATGTTTCCTTAAAATAAAAGTAATCTCTACTCGCTAACATTTAGTAACTAGGGGTTGTAACAAAAATTATAATCCGGATATGGAAACATCTTATTTAATCCACAAGTCAATTGTTAAAATAAGTTCATCAGTTCAAACACAATCGACCCAATATTCAAACAAAGCTGAGTTCCTAAATTTGAGCTCCTAAGGTATACTCCTATATTCACAATGGGACATCCAAGTGCAATCTGGGACGTCAAAGCCAGAACGTCTGGAACAAAAGAAAAAAAGCAGGCACATGAAAGTTCAGGAAACACTTTTGGAAAAGTGGACATGCCTGATATGCACATGTATCAAACGTCTATATAGACATCCCTAGGAGAGCATTTTAGAAGCAAGACGTCTAATGGCATAATAGTTGAAATAGTGGCTTAAGAGAAGAGTGGTCAGGGTTCAAATCCCAGTGTGGGTCTTTGTGATCTAAGGCTGGTCACTTAATTCTCTATCTTCTCTACACTCTCTGGATGTTTTAACGTGAAAACAAGCACTTTCCTGATGCCTATTTGTGCCTGGGGCAGGTATAAACATTGATATGCCTGCTGATGTTTCCGAGATCGAACGGGGATGTGTAAGTATATTGCCACTCCCTGGACACTGTTCTGTCACACCCCCCATGATTACTTGGACGTCCCTGCACTGGAGACATCTGTGAACATCATTTGTGGGATGGCTAGGAGACGTGTCCATGATTTCAGTGTCCACGTTTGTGTCTTCAGATGTCCAAATCATGACTAAACCCTTTAAAACGACCCTCTTATTTTCAGCCAAATTTAGGGACCTAAATTTGTAGCTCAAAATTCATCTTAATTTAGGAGCTTAAAGGTTATGGGGTATTTTCAAAGTGTTTTAGCTGGTTAGGAGACTTGTTAACTGGAAAAAAATGTGGTCAGTGTTATGTTCAGTGGTACTAACCAGTTAGTGCTGCTGAATATCCCCACAGATTGCCGAAAAACACCTGCTTATAACAGGGGTGGTGTGTGGGGAGATTGAGGATGGTGACAGCTGCTATCCAGTTAGGGGTGATATTTATCCACTAACCAGCCACTAACCGAACAGCTGTCCTAACTTTAGCCGGTTTTCACTATCTGGCTAGTAGCTGAATATCACCACTATTTATCTGACAAGCTTGGATATTCAGCAGTGTAAATCAGATATTTTGCACTAAGTATCTGGTTTTAAATAAAACAGAGGCAGCTAAGTGCTTTTTACTGGCCTAGTCACCACTATTGAATATGCCCCCTAAGCTTATAAATTTAGGCCTGCCATTCATTTACACAGGTTTATGAGCCTAATTTATGAGCCCAGTGATAAAAAACTAAGGCAATAATTTTTTTCCCCATCTTAAATCTCCCTGTGTTGCCACCCACTTTTTATGCTCACAAATGTAGGAGTTTGTGCCTAAACCTATTCTCAATTCCACTTAAAACCTAATACTGCGATTTTCAACCTTTTTCATCTGACCAGGCACTAAAATTGTCAAGGCACACCATCAGTTTTTTAAGAATATATTTCATCATTTAAAAAACGAGTATTAAGATTGTATTAAGCGTGTTATTGAACTTTAAACAAAAACGGATCTTTGACCCATTCCAAGGAAGTTACATCAAGTAACGGAAAATACTTTTCAGTGTTTTTACTCAGCAGTGACTCTACTTCCGGTGACACTGCCAAGAAAATCCAGGAGCTTCTGGGTCGCCAGGACAGACTCAAAGCCACACATTGCATTTTGACATACTTTGTAGAATTAAGATTGACAAGATTTTTGTCCAGTCTGCAACGTTTGTCAGTACAAACATTTCAACTTTGTTCTCTTTTTTGATTCTGGCTCCCCCGATGTGTTAGGTTTTACTTAAAGGAGAAAACTGTCAGTACAAGTAAGAATATTTTCATTCTTTCCCTGCATGCTCTTGTTAAGAGTGTTCAAGGCTTGGAAAATGTCAGTTAGGAACGCAACTTTACTGCAACAGGCAGGTCTCATCACTAAGCAGGTCAGTCAGCTCAGACTCTTCTGACACTAAAAAAATTCCCGCAGTTCATACAACCTTGAAAGCACTTACCCTCAAGATAGCCATCTCATATCCGTGTGCAGTAGCACAAACTTACACAGAATGACACACCTGATCCGAACATCAGCTGACTGAAGATACTGGGTTCAACCATCTCTCACACTCCCCCAGTGGTACTACTAATAAATGACACGCCCCCAAATCCATCGGCACGCCTGTGGAGAATTCACAGCACATCAATGCGCCATGGCACAACAGTCGAAAATCACTGCCCTAATACATTTTCAGAGGCCAATTTAAGAGTATAGGACCGATATTCAAAGGGGTTTGTCTGGTTAGCAGGACCTGCTAACCAAATAAACCTCGCCAAAAGGAATATTCAGCAGCACTAACTACAGTGACGCTAAATATCCCCTCTGACTGCTGTGGTACTTTCTGAATAGTGCCAGGTTGGTCCATGAGCAGGGCAAAGGTGGCCCAGCACTAATCTGGTTAGCAATGATTTTCAGTCTGCTAACTGGTTTGTGCTCACATACATAAAGTTAGGACAGGATGACGGACTTCTTAACTTTATGCAGATTTCCTATTCGGTTAGTGGCCGAAAATCACCACTAACTGGATAGTAAATACAGTCGGCAGTGAATCGGATATTCAGTGCCGGACACTGGATAGGCTCCAGTAGTGAACATCAGGTTTCTGTCTTAGCTGCGACAGTCAGTCATTTTAGAAGCACTGACCACTGCAGCTGAATACCGACCTGATCATTCTCAAAGTTAGGAGCATGGGGCCCAATGTTGAGTTAGGCAGACTATACGTTCCTATGGCACATAGCCCTGTCCGCTGACCCTTAACCCCGCATATTCAATGCCAGGGTGATATGCAGCCCTGGCAATGAATATTCAGGGATCGCCTCAGACACAGGAAGCCGGAGTAGCTAATCGGGCAGCAGCAATACTGTATGCTGTCCGGTTAGCTCCTGCGCCTTAAAGATAAGCAAGGGTTTTCCTCACCTACCTTTAAGGCACAGACTGCTAACCGGGCAGCATGCAATATCGCTTGTTGCTTACTCTGCTCCGCCCCAAAACGCCCCTGACCGGATAGCTTCAGGGCATGAAGGGGAGTTAGGAGTGGATATTCAACAGCACTAACTGTGTAAGTGCCGTTGAGTATCCCCAATTAAGGCATTTTCATGGTTTACTGTACATTTGGAACCGATAGCAAACCCATCATATCATAACAGCACTACCAAGACTCACAAAGCACCAAACCCTACCTAACAAAAGGCAACACTGCAAATAATAAACCAATACATCTTAATAGAATACCAATAAGTACATCTCCTACTGGGGAAAGAGAACAAGTGGCACTGTCATATAGAAACTACATAAACAGAATATATCAGCTTGGTTACACATGCAGAATACAGACCGTCACCAAACAAAGAACAAGGGATCATAATTTAGAAATAGAAAGACAATAATTAAACTGCGAACCTCAAAGGCCAAAGTTGAAACATACAACACCACTGGAGAAATAAAACTATAAATTAATTTCCTCTTGTACTAAACCAAAACGCAAAGGTGTTAGCAATGCACATTTCCCAGAGCTGACATATTCCAGTTAATAAATTCAAAATAAAAAAGTATTTTTCTACCTTTTGTTTTGGCATTTTATTTTTCAGTTGCAATTGCTCCAGTCACTTTCTTCTGGTTTCTTCGTGTCTTTGGCTAACTCTCCATTGTCTGCTGTCCATTTGTCCTTTTTTCTCTCCTAGTTTTTTTCCCCTTCTCTCTCTACACCTCCTTTAACATACTGACCTTCCCATTTTGCTCTTTTCTCCATTTCTTTCTTTCTTTTCCATCCACTCAAATTTCACCCTTCCATCCTCAATCTCTACTTACTCTTCCAATACTCGGCCAATCGTAGATTTTTCTTCCCTCCCACACAAAATATCTTTTCCCCTCTCCATCCTCACTCCCCCAACCCCATCCCCTTGTAGTCCTCCACCAACATCAGCTCCCTTCTAGTTCCAGCCTCACCCAGCATCCGCTCCCTTCTAGTCCCATTCTCCCATCCCCCCTATCTGCCCATTTCCAATCCTAGCCTCCCCCATCAGTCATTTCCAGTCCTAGTCCAATCCCCCAACGGCCCATTTCCAGTCCAAGCCCCCCCCATCGGCCCATTTCCAGTCCAAGCCCCCCCCATCGGCCCATTTCCAGTCCAAGCGCCCCCCATCGGCCCATTTCCAGTCCAAGCGCCCCCCATCGGCCCATTTCCAGTCCAAGCCCCCCCCATCGGCCCATTTCCAGTCCAAGCCCCCCCCCCCATTGGCCCATTTCCAATCCTAGCCCCTCCCCCCCAAAATCCCTGCAGTTGTCTAAGCTGCTGCAAAGGGAGCCAGGGAAACCCGCACGAGGTCCTGGCTCACCTCTGAACAGCCGCCAGCGTGAAGAGCAGTGTTTTCCCTCACACTGGCAGCTGTGTTACTGTGAAGTGCGCTGAATACCGGGAAATTTTAAAGGACATTTCCCGGCACTCGCGTGCTTCACAGTAACACAGCCACCAGCGTGAGGGAAAATGCTGCTCTTCATGCTGGTGGCTGTGCAGAGGTGAGACCGGGCTTCCTCGGCTCACCTCTGAAGCCATACATTGTGTGCGAACGAAGTTTGCGCAGGGCCCTGTGCGAACAACATTCTTGCGCAATGGACTGCTGACCCTGCCTGCAGGATCTGAACCCTGGTCACCAGACCACTGCTCTAACCATTAGGTTACTCCTCCATTCTGCCTCTGTCCCACCTCTCCTCTAGGGAAGATATTCTCATATCTTTTCATATCTCATATCTTTTCTGATCACGATCTCTTACCATGTTGATTACTTTCCTCTGTACTTATTCCAGCTTCTTAATGCCCTTATGACCTCCAAAACTGAGCACAGTACTCCAAGTGAGGCTTTCTAGTGTCCTATACAGGGGCATTATCAATTCCTCCTTCCTCTCTATACATCAACTTCTGGCTTTGGCCTCCACCTTGTCATATTGTTTCGCTATTTTGAATTCCTCAGACACTATCACCCTAAGGTCTTTCTCTTGGTCCATCATGCAATCAGCCTCTCCCCCTCCTATCATACTCAGCTCCTTTTGAGTTTCTGTACTCCAGATGCATCACTCTGTAATTTTTTGCATTAAATATTAACTACCAAGTATTCAACCACTCTTCTAGCTTTTATAGATCAGTTATTTTGTCTGCTTCCTGCATAAAAACAAAATGTTCCTTTCTAATCCTTTGGCAATCTCACCCAGATATTGAACACAGTCAGCCCTGACTGACCCTGAAGCAGTCCGATACTTACTTTTCTTTCTTATGAATGGCTACCATTTACTACCATCCTCTGTCTTCTGTTAGTAAACTAATTTTTAATCCAGTTGACTATTCATCTGAATAGCCAACTCACCGTAATAAAAGTCAAAGAGATTTTACTAAGGCTGGGCTTTTAAACTCAAGAACAAGCTTGTTTCTATTTGCTTAATCTGCTATAGACTAGTTCTCAAATTTACGTTCAGTCTCTCAGCTCAATGCAGAAACCCTGGTGCTAAATATCTGGTGCAGGGTCTCATAATGCAGGTTGAGCACAGTGATGGGAGCAAGCCAAATACATGCACACAGGAGTCTGCGTTAATAATCTGGACACCTGTGGGTGCAAGTATGGGATTGTTTAAAAAAAAAAATCATCTGAGGTGAAGTTTGACATTTCACCTCAGATGACCAATGCAGATTGCCCGATTGTGGTTCCCCCCCCCCCCAAGCAACCCTGACACCACCAATCATTGGTGGCCTAGTAGCCCCTATCCCTACCCCCAAATAGATCTTCTCTACGGCCTAGCAACTCCTACTCCTGCCAAACTCCCAGTTAACAGCCCAATCCCCTCATACCTAAATTATGCCTAGAGGCACTCATTCACATGCTGCCATCTTGAAAAATGGTGGCACTTAGCCCCATATGGTGCATCCTGGGCTTCACTAAGTAGGGTCGGCCTGCCATATAAGGCAATAATTCCCCCTCACCTCAGTCAGTCGGGATGTACCAGTGAAAACGGATGCACAATTCCATCCCTCAGGAACAGAATTCTGCCTATCACTTTGAAAGGCAATAGGCTTTGCTGTGGCATTTCCCACAAATGCTTCCATTGAGTACAGGGAGTGTTCTCTACATTAATCCATGTGCTTCTGATGTTCTTCCACCTCTAAGGCTTTGCTGTTCAGCCAGTCTAACAGGGCTACTGCAAGAGCTATTGATCCTTATTAAGCACTGCCTATGGATTTTCCAATTCCGTGCTAGAGTCATTCAGAAGTTCCTATCCACTGCTTCTTAATCCACTTTGTTTGTGGCCACTTACATACATCAAAATGGACAATAAAAACAGAAATCTGTTTCATGAGACGTGCCAGTCAAGAAGTATGGTCTACTCAGAAAACACAGGTGCTATTAAGTTCTAGAGTCTGCCCTCTATAGCAATTGAGGCTTCCTCCATATTCTAGCTCTGCTTTTTTTTTTTGGAAGCTTCATGTTCTATGCAGTGGATCAGATTTCAGGCTCTCTATTTTCTGGACCACTTTGCTAAGACCCCCAGCTATGAGGAGATGGATAGGACAATTCCTTTTTCTTTTCTTTTTTTTTTTTTTATTATATACATTCAAAAGAATGAAAGCAAACCTATCCCGTCAAAATCACAAAGGACTGCTAAAAAAACCCTAAAGAATAACATCTTAACAAAATAAGCGCAGCAGGGAACCTACAAAAAAAGCTCAGTTAACCCCTTTAACTAAAACAGTCTGACAAAATGTATAAAAGAAAAAAAACTTTATGCTTAATTAAATTCTCCAGCTGGATGGTACACAAGAAAATATGATGATACCTCACCAGGCACTTGCAATGAAATGTAAGGGAAAAAGTGGTACCTAAAGCCAACACATGAGGCTTTAGCTCTCAAAGATCTCCTGCGTAACTGCATTGGCCTGCCCACAAAACAGCTCATTTTTCTTGTGGAAATACAATCTGAAAATAGCATTCTTCACCAATGGAGACTGGAAGGTTACCAATAGCACAGCCCAAGCAGAAACAAGATCAGAAGAGGATTCCAGAAAAACAGATAGATCCAGAAAATACTTAATCAAACCCTTCCCCCCTCCTTCCCCTCCATTTGTAAACCCCTTAGTCATATAATATATATTAACCAATTTTGATGATTCCCCTCCAATATAAGACAAAACTTCTTTTAAATATTTTTGAAGTAGGATCAAGAGAGAAGGGTAATGGTACATGGGAAGTCAAAAACTGTAAAATTCCTTGATCTACTGTAGACTAGAGGCATTTTCTAATACTTCCAAAAGGCAGTGCAATACCAAACCATCATTTACAAAAGAACAGTTTGTAAAGCAAGCAGCTGAGAAGCCACCTTTCTTGATCTCTTTTTCATAAAGGAGCATTTTTTATGTTTTGAAACTTTAATGGTTGCTGCCTTAAAAAATTTGAATACTTGTTCTAGTGAGCCCCGCAGTGAAACATCAATGCGGGTTACCACATCCCAAATATCTTTCAAGGAAAACTCTTTATAAGGGGTATTAACACTGTGTTCCAGTACCAATGCAGAGAATTGCAATGGTCTGGGGTAATGGGATAGCATCCTCATTGCCCTCCCCAGATTTTGATTTCAAATTACCCTGGACAGGATTAGTGGGAAGAGCGATAGCTTCCACTCCGCTCTGTGCTGCAATGGGCTAGCTGTGTGGAGTATCAACATCCAAACTGGTAGAGTTCACAGAAGGGGATACATAGTCACAGATTTATTTATTTACGTTCTCTTCTATACCGCGCTATTCAAATCAGTGTGGTTTGCATACAACAGAATCACATACAAAGCAGTCGGGCTGCATTGTATTTACAATGAACAGGAACTACAACTATCTACAAAGTACATACACTTGTAACAGTCTGAACCTCCTAATATTTACGTGGAGTGGTGTTTGAGGGGTTAGCTGCAGGAGAGTGTGTTGGGTATGTTGTTGGCAAGGTCCTGTAGCTTGGGGTGTCTGTTTGTATGCTGTCTTCTGGGTAGTACTGCAAGAATAAGTGGTGCTTCAACGCCTTCCTAAATTGGGCCTGGTCAGTACTTGCTCTAATGATTGTCGGGAGGGCATTCCAACATCTGGGTGCATAAAGCATGAACGCCCCGTTGGATGTTGCGTGGTTGCATTTTATTATTGCGTTGGGTGTTATCAGTTTATTGACAGCTGCGGGCCTTCTGGATCTGGTCGGAGGTGTAGGGTGGATTAGCCCAGTGATGGAGGCGGTAGGTCCAGATCTAGCAGTCTCGTGGCCTTTTGTAGATACCTTAACATGATGGTCCATATGGTCTCGAATCTTGGCAGATTTCATTTACAGCCGTGATAGGCCCTTCTTCCATTTTACTATGCCAAAAGGGAAGAGTCCCGCTTCTTGCTCCTCGGGTGCTCTGAAGGAGCAGGCTTCTTTAGGCATGCACCCAAGACCACATCCCATGGAAGGGCCAAAGGTTTTGAAGGCCCTGGTGGTGATGTCACCCAAGGCACCCCAGAGAGCGCCTGCAAGGGAAGAGGCTCCAGGCAGCACACAGGCAAGGAAAAGAAGCACTACTCCCAGATGGAGTAATTCTATCCTCAACCCTCCCCTCAGAAACTACAGGCAAAAAAGAAATCTGCAAGAAACTGATTTAAATATATCCCCGCAACTTCTCTGAAAAACCAACACAAATGGTTAATGGCTTTTCTGGTGAAATAATGCCCCACGATGCAGACACTAGGTAGAACCCACAAACAGTGAGCTATTTATATATATATCTAAGTATTAAAGTAAGGATGGTGCCACTCAACAACCAAATACACCCAAGAGCAGCTGCTGAACCCTGGATCAACAGCTACGACAGATAGAGCCTGGACACCCACTGTCTGCAATTGCTCAAGGCAACAAAACACCATGGCATTGCATGACCTTACCCAGAGCTTTCACAGACATGCCCAGACAGACCTGATTGTGCTGCAGAATACTGTGAAATAGAGGACTGTGTTTCCTTGTTAAGATCAAATCAGAGAAACAGAGAACACGGTGGCCAGTAAATATGTCCAAAATTTCTTAGTCTTCCCATTCTGACTCAGGGCTGCTCCAAGGGTTCTGCATATCCTGAGTAAATCAGCCTTGTGCCCGCCCTGCCAATATCAATTCTCCTACTGTATTCCTCTGTTATCTCCTGCTTAAGGCTGTCACCACAAACACGTTCAAAACACGTGGTTAGAGGGCAACCACTTCCTGATACATGAGATCAGCATCAGAAAGCGTTGGCTCTGTGACTACATGTTTTAAACATGCTTATGGTGCCAGCCTTAAAGAAGAGCAATGATAAGTCTCAGCACTGGTTCCCACTACCCTGTCTGGGCTACTCAATTCTGTCTTTTGGCTAGCAGGGTGTGGGGGATTTCTGCCAGTCATGCTACTCCACCCAGTCTAGTGAATGTTTTTCTGTCCCCTTTCCCCTCCCCTATCCAAAATTCTAGTGCCCTAGGTGACTGTCAAAATGTGCCTAGTGGTAGGGCTGACCATGTCGTAATGAGCTATAGATCCAGCTCTTGTTTTCTAAATTAAATGACACATGTAAGAAGACACTGCATCTGCTTTTGACAGCATAAGTCATAGCATCCTGCTAGACTCCAGCAAACAGGAAATTTAGGTACCACCCTTCAATGGTTTCAATCTTACCTATCTGACCACACTCAACAGGTTAAAAATCGGTCAACAGACATCTAAGCCATATCATCAACAGCAAGGTGTACCGCAAGGTTCGGCCCTCTCGGTGCTACTGTTTAATATTTATCTACAACCAATTCATAGTATCTTCCAAAAATGTAAAGTAGGATATCACATCTATGCGGATGACATGTTATTCCTACCCTTTGACATTACAAAACCCAGCCTCAAACATATTATTTCCTGTTTCAGCGAAGTTTCACAGTGGTTAAACTCTCATAACCTAAATATTAACTATAAGAAAACCGAGGTGCTATATGTTACTAGGAACCATGGGCCCGATTTTCAACTGGGCAGGCAATGCACTAATATGGCACACAGTCCTGCCCGATGACCCTTAAACCCGGCTATTCAATGCTGCTGCAACGGCATTGAATATCTGGCGATTGCCGCAAAAGCTGGAAGCCGCTGGAGTTAACCGGGCAGCAGCGATATTGGATGCTATCTGGTTAGCTCCTGCGCCTTAAAGATAGGCGAGAGTTTTCCCCACCTGTATTTAAGGAGCAGAACGCTAACCGGGCAGCAGCCAATATCGCTGTTGCCTGGTAAGCGCCATTTTCCACCTTCACTCCGCCACGGAATGCCCCCAACACGACCCAATGCTAACAGGATAGCACTGTGGCACGTAGGGGACTTAGATGGGGATATTCAACGGCACTAACCATGTACATGCCATTGAATATCCCCATCTAAGGCATTTAGACAGTTTACTGGGCTGTAAACACCTTTCGAATATTGGGCCCCATGACTTTATCCCATCCTCTAATTTGCACCTCAAAGAGGCTATTCTAGAGGTAAAAAATGAAGTCAAATATCTAAGTGTTACCCTAGATCAAACTCTCAGCTTAGCTACACACAAAGTTAAGTCCATCTGCAATCTATTATCAGTTAAGGATGATCCAACAGTTGAGACCTTTACTATCAAACTACGATTTCAGATCTTTTCTCCAGGCAATGATTTGCCTACACTTTGATTATTGTAATAGTATATTCCAGGGTCTCTCAAAACAAGCATTATGTCAACTACAGATGGCCCAATACACAGCTGCACGTATAACAATGAAGGCTCACAATAATGATCACATCACTCCCACATTATACAACCTGCACTGATTGCCAATTCAAAGCCGAAATAAATTCAAATCTCTGATGATCACTTTCAAGCTGCTAAGGAACATAGTTCCATCTTACCTAATCACTCTTAATAACAAGACTTCAAATGAACAAATAAGAAGAGGCTGTACACAGAACACTCCACTTACTCACTCTGACTTTCGAAAGTCTAACCAATCGACAACTAAAAGAGCATTTACATTCTTCGCACCGATGCTATGAAATTCTGTCCCAGAAAAACTAAGGTGGATTAATGATCTCGTCACATTTCAAAAAGAAAATAAAAAACACATCTATTTACTGAGCATTTTGGAAATCCACAGGAACAAAGCAAGATGTATCCAACGTAACCTTCCACAACAATCATTCTTTACCTAGTCATACTTCTATTAATTCATTATATAAGTTATACATCTACGTTATAGTCTATGTTTGATGTAATTTCATGAAAAATAAAACTTTTAAATAAATAAATAGTAATACAGTATATGACGGTAAATAAAGAATGGTATGGTCCATCTAGTCTTGCCAGTAAGATGGCTAGAGTAGGTGTATGTATTAGAGTATGTAAGATATGCCATGATGGGTCCAAAGGTTCATTGAGCCCAGCATCCTGTCTCTGACAGTGGGCTATATGGGTCATTAGTAAGTACCTGGCAAATCCAAACCAGTGAAGTCAGATTTAAATCCCATTGCTGCCCTCTGTTATTTTGGACAAGCCACTTAACCCTCCATTGCCTGAGGTACAAACTCAGATTGTAAATCCTCCGGGGGGACAGGAAATACCTTTGTACCTGAATATAATTTGCCTTGAGCCACTCCTGAAAAAGACTTGACCTAAATCCAAAATCTCTTCCCAGGGATGAGCATAGCTTTCCAAAGTGTACTAAGCTAATTCTTCTAGGAATTTGTCCAAACCCTTTTAAAACCCATTGATGCTGGATGCCTTGACCACATCAACTGGCAACAAATTCCACAGCTGGATTATACATTGAGTGAAAAAAATACTTTCCCCAATTTGTTTTAAATCTGTTACAAGTAAATATCTCCTCATGCCGTTACAGCTGCACACTAGAGGAGACTGCATTTGTTTCTAAAATGCCTTGCTCACAAAGCGTGTTGGAACAGAGTTTTCTAAGAAAGGCACCATATAAAAACTAAATTATTATAGCTGTCTGTTTTAGAAACAGGTGGGCTGGTATCAGCAAGAAAAAAAATCTGCTTTTCCACATTAAGAATAACACTTGGGGCAAAAGTGAACAGCAGTTTAGGATCAGAAGCATCTGAGAAGGAGCAGGAGGAAGAGGAGAAGGGAAGTTGTTTAGTGGAGTGTCAGAGCGAGGTGGGACAACACGGGAAAAATCTCCTTGGAAACCAAGCAGCTGACTACCAAACAGATGCTGTACACACAACAGTGTCTCCAACAGAGGACTCCTTGGAGAGTTCACAGATTACATTTCTGTTAATTAATGGACTGTTCTTAATGCAGCAAACTGGAGCTACGTCATTTATTTAGATTTAGCTCACACTTTTTTGTTGGAAGCTCAACGGGAGTTTTATATAGACACAGTAGGTATTTCCTTGGCCCCAGAGGTCTTACAATGTAAGGACTTGATTTCAACAGGGCTTAACTATCGGCGGGATATTCAGTGGCAGTTATCCTGATAGTAGATGCTGCTGAAGTTCCAGATTGAGCAGCGCTATCTGGATAAATGCTGACCTTATCCAGACAGCACTGAAAGTCAGCTAGCACTTATCTGGAGAGACATTCCAGCCCATTATTCATGCAGCCTAAGCAATCGGTAAATGCTGGCAGATAATCAGCACTATCTGGATAAGGTCGACACACATCTGGATAGTTGCCGTACGACCCCCACTCTGCTCACGGATCACCCCTGCAATAACCAGATAGTGCCGGGGTGGTATGTGGAGATATTCAATGGCACTATCCAGAAAGTTCTCGCTAAGCCCCTTTAACCAGATAACTCCCTCCCCTCCTCTCCCCACCCTGTGGACTCTCCAGATAAGGGTTCTAAATATTCCTTGTTTATTTATTTAGGGCCCAATATTCAAAGCAATTAACACGACTAGCAGATTAACACGGTTAATGCTAATGAATACCTATGGCTGTTGGCTCTACATGCCCTGATGCTGACCAGTTAGTGTTGAGGGGCAGTAGAGGCTTTGACGAATGTAACTGGTCAGCAGGGGCGGCCCAAGGGTGATGTGAGGCCCTGCACGTCCAGGCTTGGGGAGTTAGACAGGGAACCTATTCCACCTCTGAGGTGGAATAAGTCTCCACCCCCCCCCCCCAACGTCATTGGCCATCACAGCTGGACCCCCTGAAGAGGAAAGCTGGGCAGGGGGTTCCCCGCAGCCTGATCCTGGCTTCAGCAAGCCCAGTCGGGGATCGGGTGACAGGGAATACAAACTTTAAGTCTATGCAGCCGATTGGGGCTCCTGCATGGCATCCCGGTGCCATGGTGACGGGACGCCACTGCACCACAGCTCCATGCAGGAGCATAGGCTACCTAGCCAGGGAGGCAGATCAACGTACAGAGGGGCAGGATCGGGGCACATCCATGACATCTAGGCCCTGGGCCCCAATTCTGCTCCTACGAGGCAGCCTAGGTCCCGTGGGTGCAGAATCAGGTGCATATCCCGGCCGTCCAGATTTTGGATGTCCGGATGGCCCAGATGTGCCCCGCATGGAATTGGCCTCCTCGAACCCTGCCCATTTAGAACCCATAGCAAACCAGCCATATCATAACAACACTGCCAGGACTCACAAACCACCAAACCCTATCAAAAGGCAACACTGCAAATATTAAATCAATACATCTCAGAGAATACTAATATATCTCCTACTGAGGAAAGAGAACAAGTGGCACTGTCATAGAGAAACTTCATGAACAGAATACCTCAATTCAGTTACAAATGCAGAATATAGACCATCACCAAACAAAGAACAAGGGATCACAATTTAGAAATATGAAGACAATTAAACTGGGAACCCCAAAAGCCAAACTTGGAATGTACATCAATACTGGAGAAATAAAACTATAAATTAATTTCTTCTTGTACTAAACAAAATGCAAAGATGTTAGCAATGCAAATTTCCCAGAGCTGACATATCCCAGTTAATAAATTAAAAAATAAAGTATTTTTCTATCTTTTGTTGTTTGGGCATTTTATTTTTCAGTTGCAATTGTTCCAGTCACTTTCTTCTGGTTTTTCCATGTCTTCTGCTAACTCTCCATTGTCTGCTGTCCATTTGTCCTTTCTTCTCTTTCCTATTTTCTCTCTCCATCTGCTTTAACATACTGATTTTTCCTCTTTTGCTCTTTACTCCATTTCTTTCTTTATCCACTGAAATTTCACCCTTCTATCCTCAATCACCATTTATTCTCCCAATACCCGGCAATCGTAGATTTTTCTTCCCTCCCACACAAAATATCTTTTCCCCTCTCCATTCTCACGCCCCTAGACCCATTCCATTCGAGTCATCCCCCAACATCAGCTCCCTCCTAGTTCCAGTCCCTCCCAGCATCCACTCCCTTCTAGTCCCATTCTCCCATCCCCCATCAGCCCATTTACAGTCCTAGTCCCCCATCAACCATTTCCAGTCCTATCCTTGTCCCCCATCAGCCCATTTCCAGTCCAAGCACCCCCATCAACTCATTTCCAGTCCTAGCCCCCCATTTCCAGCCCTATCCTAGCCTCCCATCAGCCCATTTTCAGTCTATCGCCCCACGCCTGCCTGCCAGCTTCAGATGGAGCCAGGAGGCCTGAAGCCCCGGCTCACCTCTGTGCAGCCGTCAGAGTGAAGAGCGCCGTTTTCCTTCACTCTGGCTGCTGTCCTATATTGCAGCCTGTCAGCGCACTGAGTGCTGAGAAAGCGTAGTTACTCACCTGTAACAGGTGATCTCCGGGAACAGCAGGAATTTAGTCTTCACATATGGGTATCGTCGGTACTAACGGAGCCTGCGCGGGAACACTCCCCAGCGTCCAATAGGAAAGCTTTTGGGAGCATCCCACAGTGCCTGCGTGCTGCCTTCCCGCCTTTCCAACTGTCCCTCTCCAATTGAGTTTATAGGAGAGAGAGAGAGAGAGAGAGAGAGAGAGAGATACAACTCCTAGGGGAGGTGAGCGGGTTGTGAAGACTAAATTCCTGCTGTTCCCGGAGATCATCTGTTACAGGTGAGTAACTACGCTATCTCCAGCAACAAGCAGGAAGGTAGTTTTCACATATTGGGGACTCCCTCACTGCAGATGCCAGGGAGATGGGCCCAGGAAGTTGTTAGGCCTTGTGAAAGGGCCATATTTCCCCACCATGGATCTCTGGCATCCTACCAGGGATGGTGGGTAGGAGTTGACTAAGTCTGAAAAAGGTGTTGAAGAACAGCCCGGCCAAACAAGGCATCCCGGTGGGAGTCCTTGTCTAAGCAGTAATGGGCTGTGAAAGTATGTACCGAAGCCCAAGTAGCTGCTCGACAGATGTCATCGATAGACACAGAGTGAAGATGAGCCATTGAGGCTGCCATGGCTCTCACATTGTGAGCTGTGACATGGCCTTCAAGAGGAAGGTTCTTACTCTCATAGGTAAAGGATATGCACTGAGCAATCCAGTTAGACAGAGTTCTTTTGGAAACTGGAAGTCCCAAATGACTAGGATCAAAAGCAACAAAGAGTTGAGAAGATTTTCTATGTTGCTGTGTCCTTTGCAAGTAAAAGGCCAAAGCTCTTTTACAGTCCAGAGACTGGGGATTCGGATGCCAGAGCATCCCGTCCTCTTGGGAGAGAAGATTTGGAGCGGATCCCAACTCCAGAGGTGGAGCTTGAGAGAGATGTAGGAGCAGAGGGTACCACGTTTGCCGTGGCCAATGTGCAGCTATGAGGATCATATGACCTCTGTCTCTCTGAAGCTTGAATAGGGTTTTGGGGATGAGGGGAATGGGTGGGAAGGCATATAGGAAGCCCTGACCGCAGTGGAGGAGGAAGGTGTCCCTTGCCTGACAACATCGAGCCGGAATTCTGGAACAGAACCGGGGAAGTTTGGCATTCAGCGGACTTGCAAAGAGGTCTATGTCCGGGGTTCCCCAAATCTGAACTATTTGGGCAACCTGGTCTGGATGGAGAGACCATTCGTGTGGAAGCCGAACTCGACTGAATTTGTCTGCCCAAGAGTTTTGGATGCCTGGAAGATACACCGCAAGGAGATGAATCTGATGCTCTCTGGCGAGGGCCCATAGTCACAAAGCTTTGTTGCATAGCGACAGAGAGCCTGTTCCGCCCTGCTTGTTCACATTTATTTATTTATTTATTTATTTATTTATTTAACATGTTTTGTATCCCGCCTTTTCCTTCAATCAAAGCGGTTAATACAGCACAAAGTTAAACAAAGGTGAGGGAAACATACATTGCATTATCATTACATCACAACAAAACACTAGGAGTACAAACAGGGAACACAGTACATAACTTACATTACATTACCTTACATTAACTACAAACAGCATATCGCTGAACAGAATGAGCATATAGCAGCAGATAGTGGGTCTCGCACGGTCCACCGCCTAAGGGCCACGCCAAAGGGCCCTCTTGCGAGGCCCTCTTGCGAGGCCCTCTTGCGAGGCCCTCAGGCGCGGGCCCGCAAGGCACGGGCGCGCCATTGCTGAAGGGATTTTAAATGATTTGAAAAGTGCTCAGATTGGCTGCAGTTGTAGCTGAGCTGGGCGTGAAATACTCGAAGAGCAAAGAAGATTGCTGTGAGCTCCAGGAGGTTGATGTGAAGACAGGCCTCCTATGGGGTCCAGGTACCCTGGGTAGAGAGATTGTGCAGGTGGGCTCCCCATCCCACCTGTGATGCATCTGTTGTTCGGGTGGCTTGGGATAGAGGTTTCTGGAAAGGAGACCCCTCCAGAAGGTTTCTGGGTGATTGCCACAATTGGAGGGACGAAATACGACGATTTGAGTTTGTTATTTTGTCCAACAAGCAGCCTGAGGCCTGTGTCTACTAAGTGGATAAAGTCCGCTGGGCTGCTCGCATATGGAGGCGAGCATAAGGAACCACATGCACGGTGGATGCCATGTGGCCTAGCGTTTCCCGAGCAGTGAGACAAGGTTTGAGCACTGCTTGGGAAGCTAGTTGTACTATGCGAAGACAGCGGCGCTGCGGAAGGAAAGCTCTTATCTGTCTGGTATCCAGATGAGCTCCTATGAACTCTGGGACTGGTCATCAACCTCCCAAAATCCAATCTTGCTCCCACTCAGTCCCTAAATACTGAAGGATTCAAATTGTGCGAAACAGAGCAGAGCTGGCTTCTGGCACTGTAGGGGCTCGAATGAGCCAGTCGTCTAAGTAAGGGAAGACAAATATTCCCAGAGTACGGAGAAATGCTGCTACCTCAGCCATGCATTTTGTGAACACTCTTGGCGCAGAAGCCAGGCCAAAGGGAAGAACCTTGTCAGTTCCTAGAGAGACCATTTTGAACTTCTCTCGGAACAAATATTTGTTCAATTCTGAGGTCTAAAATAGGTCTGTGTCCCCCTGTTTTCTTTGGAATAAGGAAATAGGGGGAGTAGAACCCTGCACCCTGATGAGGAATGGGTACTTCCTCTATTGCTCCTTGAGCAAGGAGCATTGTGACTTCTTGATCTAAAAGACTGTCGAGAGAGGTCTGAGAATTGAACTGTCTTACAATTGTAGGAGGGGGCATGCTGTGAAAATGAAGCTTGTACCCTGCTCGTAACAATGGAAAGTCCAATTTTCTGCTGTTATTTGGTACCATCTGTGGGCAAAATGACATAACCCGCCTGGGATGGTCAAGGGTTCTGGACCGTTCAGAGGCAGGAAGGCAAAGTTCTCTAGAGAGGAGTCAAAGCCCCTGAGGAGGCTGAGCCTGCTGAGGTGGCTGAGGTTTTGCAGCTTTTGGCTTCTTTTGTTGTCTAGGTTGTTGCTGTTGTCCCTTTTGGGCAGTCTGACCTGGATGGTATCCCTGTTGGCAATGTTCCCTCTAATTTTCTGTAGGCTGTGTGCGCATAAAATATCAGCTGTGCGCAGCTTTTGAAGGAAGGTTAAATTTTTGTGCGCCACATAACGACACTCAGAGTTTTATTTATTTATTTATTTACATTCTCTTATATACCGCGCTATTCTGCATCAGTGCGGTTTACATTGAACAAACTCAAATTACATTGAACAGGGCATTATAACTTGGAGATAACCCTCCATAGCTCATGTTCCCTGTAATATAGTTAAGTGGCTTGCCCAAGACCACAAGGAGCATATACTTTAAAATTTGACTACACGTCAGAAAACAGTATGTACACCACATTGATTGCACTAGAAAATATTGTAGAACTTGTGAAAACCGTAAATACACAACTTTTAAATTTTAAGACATCTGTGTTGTTTTCTATCAGAATCAGAACCAAAATTTTTGTGCGCTCTATTGTAAAGTATGTGCGCTCACTCGGCGAGGTGTGTGCGCGCGCACATGCGCACAGCTTAGAGGGAACAGTGCCTGTTGGGTATAGGAAGGATAATACTTTTTTCTTATTGAAAAATGGTTTCTTAGAGAATTTTTTCCTTGCAGGATCGGCTGTAGATTTGGACAATCTATCCAAGGTGATATTGTCAGCATCTATCTCATTAGCCTTCTCCTGCCAATTCTTGCCAAAGAGATTTTCTCCTGTGCAAGGAATGTTTCCTAATTTATCCTGTACCCAAATTTCCAAGTCAGATACCTGAAGCCAGGCAATCTGACGTGCACCAATGGCAATATTAGAGGTTCTGCATATGCACTCAAAACAGTCAAAGGCTGCACGATTTACAAACTTGGAAACATCCTGAGCATGTTTGACTAGAGTAAGATAGTCTTGCCTTTTGTCATCAGGAAGGAGGGGGCTCATAAGCTCCAAGTTTCCTGTGATCTCTTTAAGGAACATTTCCATATATAAGATATAGGAACTGATCCTAGCTGAGAGCATGGAAGCTTGGAAGCATCTTTATCTTTATCTTTATTGAGAAATTTAATATACCGCTCTCACTGGAAGCACCAGAGTGGTTTACAATAACAAATACTTTGAGACTGCTGAAAGGAAAAGAACGCCAAAATTATAAGACAGGATAGAGAGGAGAGATAGAATAGAGATAGAAGAAACAGGGTAGAGACAAAGTATATATGCATGGCGTAAAGGGGTAAAGAGTAATTGAATTCAGCGGGGGGGGGGGGGGGGGGAGAAATATGAGCAGGAGGAGAAGGAAGGTTGAAAGCAGAGCAGAACAAGTGTGTCTTTAGCATTGAGAGTCCTTGGATGCATGTCTCTTAGCACTGTTCATCCTTCTCATGGCTGATTCCACCACTACTGAATGGTGTGGTAATTGAGTTTTTTGAAAGCCAGGACAAGGTGGAACTCGATACATGGTATCGAGTCTTTGAGAATGAGGAGATGTGGTTAAAGGCGTTTCCCACATCCTTAGCATAAGATCATGTAAAATCTCATGAATAGGCAGAGTAGCTGTCTCTTTGGGAGCCTTAGGGTATTGGAGAATTTCCAATTCCTTTGCCCTAGGCTCTTTTTCAGGAGATATTGTGATGGAAAGGCCTCGGGCCACATCACAGATAAAGTCCTGAAAGGACATATCCTCTGGCGGAGACATTCTGCGCTGAGGAGAAGAAGAATCCTTGGGGAGTACTCTTATCGGCAGAGTCTTTGGAGTCTTCAGACTCATCCAAGGATTCAAAATACCTCCGATCCCAGTGATCGTGCAAAGCACAGTACCGGTATCGATCAAAGTCGGTATCAGGTTGTTCCGGTACCAATCTGTCGATGCCGGACACTTAGGCATGACTCGGTATGGTTGGCATACCCGCCGATGCTAATGCAGTCGGTGTCGGTACCGGTATCGGTTGAGGTGTCTGAAGCGGTTTCAACGGTACCGAAGCCGTGAGAAGACTGCTAGACTGCCTTCGATAGCAAGGAATCTCTGGTCTATCGACGCTGCCGATGCTTGGGTGTCAGTACCGGTAGAAGCGGCCGGAACCCCAGAGCATGGCGCAGTAGTCCTGCCGAGGTTGAGGCCTCGAGAACATCCTGGAGCCCTGTCAGTGCTTTGGAAGCTGAAGCCTCCCACCAGGACAGTTTTTCCGGTGAAAATTCCTCAAGGGCAACGCCAGGGGCATCTCGATACTTAGAAGGAGATCTACCCTTTGAGGACTGGCTAGATTTATGTTTAGTTACCTGAGATCCATGGGAGGAAGATGAGGCCCTGGAGGACGTCGATGCAACAGACGCCGCGTCTGAGGGAAGAAGGGTGCTAAGTTTAGCAGTTCGGTTCTGCCGGCCCCTTTTTGACATCATTCCACAGGAGAGGCACTCTGAAATAGCGTGGTCAGGACCTAAACATTTGAGACACCAATCATGGGTGTCGGTGACGGAAATAGTACCGCCACATTTAGAACATTTCTTAAAACCTGAAGTAGGTTTTTCCATTTTTAAGGAAAAAATTGGGCCTACGGCCCAAAATGGCACCTAGCACCAAGTAAAGAAGTTTCTAAAGTAAAACACCTCAGAAATTATAATTAATGTTTTTTTGTTTTTTTTTTAAAGAAAGAAGAAAGAACCCGCGGTACCGGTATGGCATCGAAGGAAGGCAGACGCGACCACAAAAACAAAGATTAAAGACAACATTTTTCTGAAGTGACAGGGTATGACCTGTCGACTCCATGGAAAACAAAGAACTGGAGAGGGACAGTTGGAAAGGCAGCACGCAGGCGCTGTGTAATGCTCCCAAAAGCTTTCCTATTGGACACTGGGGAGCGTTCCCGTGCAGGCTCCGTTGGTACCGACGATACCCATATGTGAAGACTACATTCTTACTTGTTCCTGGAGATACAGGAAATGCCCTTTAACCTCTGGCGCATTGGCAGGCTGCAATAGAAGACAGCCACTGGAGTAAAGGAAAACACCACTCTTCACTCTGGCGGCTGTGCAGAGGTGTGCAGAGGTGAGCAGGGCCTTCGGGCCTCCCTGACTCCCTCTGAAGCAGGCAGGCAAGTGCACAGCCATGTGCGGGATGAAGTTGGCATGAGGACCCCTGAAGCATAGAGCCCTGTGCAAACAACATTCTCACATATGCGTCAGGCCGGTCAGCAATATTGAGCCATTGCCCAGTTAGCAATATGCAGTGAAAGTCGGGCACGGGTAATCCTGGCCTAACTTCCACCACATATCACTAACTGGGCAGCAGCTCAATATCAACGCTAACTGGTTACCGATTGGCGGGAGTGGCTAACCTGGATATTCAATGCTGGAGCCAGATATGACCCTGGCACTGAATATCCGGGTTTATTGTTCGACGCCAGTGGCTAGCCGTGTTAGCAGCGCTAGCCACCTGTACTGAATATTCAGCCCTTATTTTTTTTTTTTTTTTGCTATACTGCCTCTGGGGCTTTACATAAGGACATACACAATATTAATAAATTAAAATAGAGCCTTTAAAAAATAGCAGTAGGAATTAGAGAAAGATTCAGACTATCTCAGGTTTTCTATATTAGAGGCCAATTCTGTTGTAGGCATCCTGCACCTGTACGGACAGTCAAAAATCGGGGCATGCAGCAGTAGCACCTGATTCTGATCCTGCGGGGGCTAGATATGCTCACGGGATTAGAAATGGGTCTACCAGCCTGGACTGCAGGCTGGGCCCAGATTCCGACTGGCAGCACGCCCTGCACCTTCCTGGCTAACTCAGTCAGACTCCTAAAGGGAGCCGCAGTGCCATGACATCCCGTCGCCATAGAACCACGGCTCCATTCAGGAGCCGCGATCACCAGCCACATGAAAGAACATCCTTTCTCTGCAGCCCAACTCCCGATCTGGCCTTCCATGGCCAGGGTCGGGCTGCAGGGAACCCACTGCACCTTTTGGAACTGGCCTGGCTCTACAGAATAAGTCCCCCGTCTATCTTGCTGACCCTGGACATACAGGGCCACCCTCAAAATTGGCTCTCTATGTCCAAAGTTGCGTTCCTGCCCATAGTCTGCCCTCTCTCCTCCCATGGCCCTCCCCCTCCCGTCCACGAACAGAGCTCCCTGCACAAGTCGGCAATATGTGCGGGGAGCTGTCACCGGCAGCATGATCCTGACATTTAGCGGATCTGGACATCTGGATCGGACGTCCAGACCCGCTAAACTAGGATCAGAATGACCCCCTTAGTTTCCAAAAACCTCAGAAAATAGGTATGTCTTGAGTTTAATTTTGAATTTATTTCTGTTTGCATCACTTCTTAAATCAGGGGACAGAGCATTCCATTGAGAAGAACCAAAGTAGTGAAAAGTGGCCCCTATGTTTATACCTGAGGCAACAAAGCGTGAAGTGACTTGCCTGTGCTTACAAGCCTGCTGCTCTAACCACCAAGTCCACTCCTCCAAGTCATTCACTTGGCTCCTTGGTGCTGCTGTTCCCTAGGTCACTTCTCCAAACCCACGTCCTCCCTTCCCGTCCAATAGCCTTTCACGCTTTATCAGAATAAAACTGTGCACCTATTATGTCCCTATTTTAAAAATGCCCTAACCCATAGCCACTCTTCAGTTGTGAATACCACGTTCATACTTTACATGTGTATAGCTTGAAACTTCCTTATTCTGAAGACTCAAAAATTGGTATAGATCAGCAATTCCCAACCTTTCCATATTGCAGTGCACCTAGCACCAGGTACACTTTGTCATGGTATAACATTACCTTCTCGTTTCCCCCTGGCATTATCATTACAAACTTTACTTTCCCTCCTTTATGTCCACCCACCCCCTGGCATCATGACTTAACCCATCCCTGCTCCTCCGTTCTTTAACATCATCTTTCCATTCCTCCCCTGCCCTCACACCACCTGGATCATCACCTTCCCTCCCCTTTTCTCTACACCTAGCATCACCATACCCCCAAGATACAATCACTTTCCCCAGCTCGAACAATTATCTTTTTATTAAAATAATTTGGGTCTTGCCTATCACAAAGTTCTAAGCAGAGTCACTTTTATCTGTAGGCATTAGGAATAGTTGCCTCAGACCCTGAATAACAGGAAGCCCATAAATAAAAGAAGTCATGAAATGGAAGTAGCCTCACCCCCCAAAACAACTTGCAACCCCATTGGGTTGAGACCAGGGTAACCCAACCCCTACCCAATCAATCTGGTGGGGTGAAGAACAATCACGCCCTTCTCTTCTTTAGTTGGCACTAACTGCATATCATTCCTGCTGTCACAAAGCCAGTCTTGCGATGATCCACAAGATTTGACAGCTCATACTGTGAGATTTGTCCCTCCACAATTAAGCGCATCTTCTACTGTCTGCCAGGTGCAGTTTGTGAGACTGAAGGGAGGGAAGGAGGAGAGAAGAGGGGAAGAGTGAAGTGGATTGCAGGTAACGGATTAGAAGGAGCCAGAATGGAGGAAGAGGATGTGAAGGAGGAAAGAGTATCCGGGGAGAAGGGTAAGAAGGGAAAAGAGTGGAGGGAGGGAGAGAAGAGGGGGAGAATGGAAAGATGGAGGGTAAGGGTGAAAAGGGGGTCAGCACACTGCTGGGAACCTCTAGCATACATGAATACACTGGTGGACGGGCATGAAGACTAACCTTTCCCTCTCTTCCCATGAACTCTCCTCACACGGATACAGTCTTGCACATAAACTCGTTTTTGCTTTCTCCGCTCCTAACCTTTTGTGCACCCCCTTTCCCACTTTGACTTAACCCCATCACACCACTTTCTTTTACACCTTATCACCCAGGTCTGATTCAATCAGCTTCTGTTCCACCTCTGCAACTTTCTGCCACCCACTGGACCAGTTCCTCCGCTTCTCTCTCTTAACCTGCATAGACTGAGCTATAGCTGCAGCACCCTATCCTAATATGGGGTGACATCTGAAGAGTTCTGCTGTCTCTCATAGAACCTGGCAATGTCAAAAAAGCCCTGGGAGTAGACTTCCCACTTACATTTACATGTATCCGCGTGCTATCTGCACGTGGCGCCAATCAGTTTGGCTTGTTCATTCAGTTCTCTACATGCCTTTAATATCACAAAATGCTTTCAGAAAAAGACATTTCTGCAACTATATTGTTTTTAATATTTAGTAGTTTTTTATTGAAGAATCACATAACTTTCAAGCATTAACCATCAACATTACAAATATGTAAACCTGCATATATCATGTTGTCCATATGAACATTTTAACAGTTTAATACCTCCTGTACCCTCCCCCTCCCCGCATGCCCTTGTATTGGTCAAGTCTTGAGCTGCCTAGTTCTTCTAATAGTGCCTTTAATTACCACCATTACCGGATGGCAACTGCGTTAGGCCACCCTATACATTAAGAGCCTGAGGTATACAGTTGGTGTTTTAGTTTACTCGGCTGCACCTTCCCCTCAGTCCACCTGCACTCGGCTTTCCTGCCGCTGTACATACTAATCCAGTAATTCACAGCCGAATAGTCTGAGACAACATCCGTGCAACAACGTTAATTATTAAAACATAATACCCTCTGAGGTTTTCTGTTAAAGTCAGTTTGATTGGAGTAATTTGCATAATTTTCGCTGTACATACTGCAGCCAACACCTTTGAATAGTTTTTACTGTAGGGCTGGCTCTTAGTGTGGCCAGTGTCAAACTGTAAATCCATTCCAGGCGCTCCACTACTTCCCTCAGAGTCAGAGCTTTCTGGGCTCACCAATTTTTTACCAAGGCCATTTGTGCAACCACATAACACTTAAATATCGGTTCTCACTTCTGCCTATCTATTACTGTCAGAGTATAATTCAGGACACACACCAACGGATCTAATTCCAGTCTACAGTCCTCCCCTCCCCATGTCCTCCACTAAGGCGTACACCTCCTTCCAGAATTTTTCAACCACAGGGCATTTCCACCACATGTGGACAAAATCCCCTTTCTGCCCACAATCTCTCCAACAAAGCAGAATTGCAGTACATCCTAAAGAGCACTTTGTATCCATGTTCCACTATGGCCGCTGACAGAGACAACTGGAGCTCATTGTAAAAAATCTGCTTCAACTGTATCTCCATCAGCTGAGCCTGCAAGTCTGCCTCCCAGTTCATGAAACACTTGGGGTTCTCCCATCTATTCTGCTGGAGCACTTTATAACATACCGTAATACAACCTCACAAGCTTTCCCAACTCTCCCCCAGAATTTCATACTCCCTGAGTGTATTTGCTTTATCTCGGAGTGGTGAGTGTGTCTTGACTATGTGCTGCACTTGTTGGTAGTAAAAATTATGGGTAGACAATAAGTGATATCTGTTGCTTAGGTCCATGTACAGTACCAATCCCCATCTTCATCTAACAATTGCCCCATATGTCCTGAGACCCTTCCTAGCCCATTCCTGGTATACCCCATTCAACTGGCCTGGACAGAAATGCCCATCGTTTACCAAGGATGTGTGGTAATACCACTGCTTATCACCCACTAACATACCTTGACATCTACCCCAGATGTGTAGAGTGACTGCTACAGATAGACTTGTCAGCTCCTCTTTCCAACGCTGCTTAGGTTGCCACAGCAGTGTGCCCAGCGATGCCACCTTGGTTAACTGCTGTTCAATTTGTACCCATTACCAATCCTGTAATTCCGCTCTCCATTCAAACGTATTACTAATCATGGTCGCATAATAGTATTCTCGCAGGGATGGTACTCCTAAACCCCCATATTCTTTGTTTAATGTGAGTGTCATTCCTGCTACTCTTGAAGGATGCTTTTTCCAGATAAAGCCAAACAATGTTGCCAGCTATTCAGAATCTCATCTGAGATATAGATGGGTAGCACTTGAAAGAAATATCACATACATGGTAATACATTCATTTTGATAGTGGCAATCTGCCCGAGCCATGATAATGCTACCCTATCCCATCTTTCCAAGTCCCCTTCAACAGATAGCCACAGCTTGGCATGATTCATATCATACAATTCTTCCCATCGTGCACCTATTGTACCCCAAGGTATCGGATAGAGTGCTTGGCCCATTTAAAGGGGAAAGCGACTCACAAATGTTCCTCCAAACCAAATCTTAAGGATCTCCATTTTTGTCATATTTCATCCTGATAGGGGAAATTGCGCAGTATAGTGCCCTATCAGTTTGGGCGAAGTCATAAGCGGATTCGTTATTGTATACATCACATCATCCGCGAACAAACTTATTTTATTTTATATTCCCAGCTTCCTACTTGAATTCCTCTGATATCCCTATTGTTCCGCACTTTAGATGCCAGGGGTTCAATTACCAGGGCAAATAAAAGCAGGGATAGTGGGCAGCCCTGACGTATCCCCCTACCAAATTCAACGATTCTGGAGTGTGCCCCATTTAGCCGTATGCGGGCCACAGGTTTTGTGTACAGGGCTTTAATCCACCCTCTAAAATGTGGGCCCACCCCAATCTGCTCAAGCACCTTGAATAGAAACTCCCACTCTACTCTGTCAAATGCCTTTTCGGCATCTACCATGTGTCCTTCTTTCCCTTTATCGTTTTCCAAATCAGATTCAGTAATTTCCTTATATTATATCCTTAGCTTGGCATCCTGGAATAAATCCAGATTGATCTTCTTTGATCAACTGGCCAATCACTTGTGACCAGTTTGCCAGAACCTTGGCAAAGATTTTTGCATCCAGATTAATTAAAGAGATAGGTCTATACGAGCCACATATGGTTTTATCCTTGCCGGGCTTGGGAATCACTGTGACGCCCGCCTCCCTCATACCAACCAGTAGTTTGCCACCCTCTGTGGTCTCATTAAAGTTCCTTGCCAGGCGTGTCATGACAGGCCCATTTTCCTAAAGAACTGCCCTGTCATACCATCAAGGCCTGGGGCCTTGCCCAGTTTCATACTCCGAATGGCCCCTACAATTTCATCAGTAGTCACATCTGCTTCAAGCAAGTGTGCTGATGCCTCTGTCATTCTATCTGTCTCACAAGTATGTAAATAAGCCCTTATTTCCTTCACATGTGCCATACTTTCGCTCCAATATAAGTTCTGGTAAAACGTTCTAAAAACTTCCCTAATGCATTCCTCATCCTGCTCCACCTGACCTTGCTCATCCCGAATTTTTAGTATCTGTTGCTGCATCATTTGCATTCTAAGCCTGCAGGCCAGCACTTGCCCAGCTTTATTACTCCACTCAAAGTGGGTTTGCCAGCTCCACTCCATTTGGAAATGAACCTCTTTATACCGTAAGCTACTGGTGACACTCAGTAAGTTGTCTAGCCCCCTCCTTCATGTGGCTCCCAATCGACTGTCTCTCCAAAAAGCGAGTATGTGCCTTAAGCTCTTCCTCTTGTGCTATTCATTGTTTTTTATAGAATGTAGCTGCTCATATCAACACCTCCCTTTTCACAGCCTTGGGTCCATCCCATAGCCTCCACTCCGCCACATCCCCTGATTCATTAAACTGGTAGAATTCCTGGAAGGCTGTTCCAATCTTAAAAAGCAATTCCGGATGCTCCAACAGGGAATTATTAAGCTTCCAAAAATGTAACCCAGTGTCATCAGCATCGTCAGACCACTCTATATCCCCAACACACAGCCTAACCAAAGCATATCAATTCTACTATTGCTGCAGTGAGGTATTGAGTAAAACGTATACTTGCGCATCTTCCCTTTTTTCTCCCTCTAACTATCAATCAAGTTCAGGGATTCCATTAACACCCCCATTTTACATCCGTGGTACCCCCACCCTTGGAAGTATCTAATTTGGGGTCCCTGGTTATTCTAGAGTCCCCACCCATTATTATGGCATCAAAATATCGAGCAGCTCTTCAAAGAACATCTCTTGTTTTTCATTTGGGGCATAAACATTAACTAACACCAAGGCCACCCCATCTAATTTTACCACCAGCATTAGGTAGCACTCCTGGGGATCATTTATTTGATGTTGCACTTCTAAACTGTGTTGGGACTCCACCAAAATTCCCACACATCCTTTCCTGGGTACTCCCACATTGGGAGCCAGATACACATATGGGCAATCCCGATTTTTCAACAATTGTGTCTAGCCTCACCGTAGGTGTGTCTCCTGAACAAACATTACCTCAGCCTTCCATCTCCGGGCTTCTTTCAGAAGTAGGCTTTGCTTCTGCCAGCTATCCAGCCCCCTGAGATTCAGGGAGACCAACTGGCCCAGCTTCTCCATCCCTGTACTACTCATCATTATTTGTAGGCATTTCTATTTCCCAAGACTTGACCAAATACTTTCCACAGATACATACTTCCATGTAATCATATACCACCAAACAGTCTCCTTTTCTTGCAACACTCTTCATGTAAATAGTTTCCCCTGTTATCCAGGTTCTACTTCCTGTTAATTGTAAGACCAGGCATATGTAATTTTGTCGGATGTTTCTGTTCCATGTAAACCACGCTGATGTCAAATAGTGCGGTATATAAGAAATGTTAATAAATAAATACCCGCTTCCCTTCCCCTCCCATACCTTGATTCCTTATCCCTTCTTCCCCCCCTCTGCCCACATTTCCCACCCCATCCCCTTCCTACTCTGCTCATTTCAGTGGAGTAGTGGCTCGTCCGCTGCAGGTACCCCATATCAAACAGTGTGTTACTACCCAATGGTATATTTTATTTATTTAACATTTCTTATATACCGCCTTTCACGATATCAAGGTGGTTTACATTGAACAAACTGAAATTACATTGAACAGGACATTATAACTTGGAGATAACTACTCATATTTTACAGGGAACATGGGCTATGGAGGGTTAAGTGGCTTGCCCAAGACCACAAGGAGCACCTCTGTGGGACTAGAAACCCCAGTCCTTCCGGCCCAAGATTGCTGTCCTCTAGTGGGATTTGAACCCCCGATCTTCCAGACCGAGGTACCTTGCCCCAACCACTAGGCCACTCCTTCACTCCTGATGCATATTCATTTACATCAAAAATCTCCCTGTACTGCCACATTTCACCCCATGGCCCCATTATTCCTCTTTAAAGATAGTCAATTTTCTGCCAACCCTCAAATCTCTCCCTCTCTTATTTTACTCTTTTTAATCACCTTATGCCTCAACCTGGGCTCCATTTTATGTTCCACATGACCCTGCCCCCCCCCCCTGCACCAATAAAGTCCACAGCTTCCTTTTTCCCTTCTGCTTTGCTGAGTTTGCATTTGTCTCAGCTCAGCTCAGGCCGGCTTCTCCTGTTCAGATCTCTTTTGTGTGCGGCATGTGCTTTTCCCTGTCACCTTCTGCCAGCATGCCCACTTATGTGGTGAGCATGCAGTACCATCTCACGCAGGCTTATCAGTGCTTCCTGTGGTATCCGGCTCTGCTTAGTCACTCCATTGATCGTAAAGGATATCACCGCTGGGTACAACCAGTGGTAATAGTGGTTTCCTTCTTGCAACTTCTGCGTAATAGGGTGGAAGCTTCTGTGCCTTGCCATAGTTGCAGCTGATTAATCCGGGAGCAGTATAGCATCCAAATCCTTCCATCTCAATTTCCACAATCGCCACATCTTTATCATAATCTATTCTTTAATAACATACTCATGTATGCAAAGAACAGTGTCCCTGGGCCTCTGGTTTTGGGGGGGGGGGACCCAGTTCCCTAGGAGCTCTCTCAATTTTAATGATGCCCAAGTCATCGATTTCATGCTCCCCCCACAGCACCTTCAAACAAATCTTCTTTGCGACCTGCAGAGCATCACTGTATTCATCCGTTTCCGGCACTCCCTGAATTCTAACATTTGAGCGGAGGGGCTGATTTTCCATGTCTTCTATTTTCAAGCTCATCTCCTCTTTCTCATGCGCAAGTTCATGCACCATTTATTGGAGCCCATCCACCTCATCTTGCACATTCTCCATGTGAGCTTCTCCATCATCCACCCTTAGGCCAATCTCCGTGGCCTCATTTCTCAGCTCTTTGACCAGAACCCCAATTTTGGAGTGCATCTGTTGTAAGTTCTTAATTTCTAAGAACCAACTTCTCATTTCGGTTCTTGAGGGGCCCATGTCTCCATCTCCTCCACCTTCTAGTCCTTCATCACCCGCATCACCATCTAGCCCGCTTCATGTCTCTTTAGGTGCCATTTTCAGGGTCTTGCGCCGGGGCATTTTTCTGGTTTGGAAGGCGTAGTCTCGAAGATCTGAGGTTTTCTTTCAGGTGGTCATACTGGTTGGCTCCTCCAGTTTTCCCGCACTCATGCAAGCCCAGTACGTGCCTTTTTCCCTCACTTATGGGGGTATTATATTGCTTATAAAGAGGGGTTTTGGTAGAGTTCAGCTCTTAGCCTATCATCCACCTAGGTGACGTCACTTTCTTCTCCCTGCTACTATTTGTGACCTGCATATGTGTGACGCTGTCGTCTCATGTCAGCCCACAAGCCTTCATTTCTTTCTGCTCTGCTCTTTATCAAGTTCCCTTAGGACAAACTCTTTCCATCTGGACTTCAATACAGGGTAGTCATAGGCAGTGCATCCTTTGCACAGATGCCCCAAACCAGCTCTATTTTCTCATTTTTATCATCATTTGGACAATAGATTCTGATTTGAGATACTTCTCAATTAAAAAAAAATGTTCAGGGGGATGGTTCTGCTTTGAAAAAAATAGCTTACAAGTGACAGACTTTTCTCTTCATCCCAGCCCAGGGCAGCAATAGCCAACATCTGGTTTGACCTCAACTACATATATTAAAATGAAAAAAATATAAAAGTTCTTTGCAACCTGCCTTGGCAGTATCTCAAGAGAGAATATAAGAGGCCTCAAGAAGCTAAAGCATTAAAGCCCCTACACAGAAGGGGCAAAACTAATCCATTTGGAGAAAACACCCCCAGACAAAGTTCTTTATATTAGAGTCCAAGCAAAAGATGAGAATATCCAAGTTTATGGATTGTTGTGCTGCGAGGGCTTGCATGTATTAGTGATGTTGAGAGCAATTCTATCAAGTAGCTTAACTATTGACAGGATCTCCCAAGATGGACAGGTCTCTGCTGAGGTGTCAGACTAAGGCAAACTACCCATTTGGGCAGCGGGATAATGTTGGCGGCAGAGGATCACATTTCTATGAGAAAAGCAACACTGGCACTACCTGCACAGAAGAAAGGCCAGGTAATCTACTTCCGTATCTTGCCACGCAAACCCAATGGATAGTCACAACAAAACAAATCGTGATATAGTTCTGGAAGATGAGCCTACCAGGTCTGAAGGAACTCAATGGGCTATGGGGAAAAACTGAAGACTCGTCAGAGTGCCAGCATTCATGATGTGGTTGGAAAAAGCCTCTGGGGTGTCTTTCTGCTGATATAGTGGAGTATAAAATGAGAGTCAGAAGATGCAAAGATGTCTTATTATAGTGGGACATGGAACGTACTAAGCATGAATCAACAGAAGCTGGAGGTGGTCAAGAATAAAATGTAAGGTGCACAACAGGATCTGTTGGGTGTCAGCGAACTGAAATGGGACTGGCACAGGGCACTTTGAATCTGATGACCACGTGGTATACTATGATGGAAATTAAAGAAAGAATAAATGGTGTTGCATTTATAATTAAGAAAACGTTTGCAAGAACTATAAAGAAATACGGTGCAATCAGTGAACGCTTAATTTCTATTCATCTATCAAGAATGCCCATCAACCAAACTATTATTCACATATATGCACCAACAATAGATGCAGAAGAGACAAAGTTGATCCATTCTATGAATAAGTACAAGTTGAAATTGACAGAATATGAAAACAAGATATCCTGATAGCCATGGGGGAATGAAATACAGAAATTGGGAATAAAGACGATGACAAAGTGGTTGGAAAATATAGGCTTGACAACAGAAATGAAGGTGGAGAAAGACTGATAGAATTCTGCAAGTCCAACAATCTATTCATCTCAAACACCTTCTTCCAGCAACTGTGCACATGGACTTTGTCTACTGGAATGTAAAGAAAATCAAATTGACTATAGCTATACCTGTGGAAATCAATGATGGTAAAACTCAATAACATCAACAAAGATAAAACCTGGAGCTGACTGTGGTACAGATCACCAGCTATTAGTATGCAAACTCAAGCTAAAGCTGAAAAAGAGTAAGTCACTGATGAATGCAGTAATGTATGATCTTGAAAATATACCAATGGAATATAAAGACTACCTATGAAATCAACTCGCCACTCTGTATACAAATGACAGAGCATCAGAAGAATTATGGGCTGACATCAGAAAAGTTGTGCTTGAAGAAAGTAAAGTCTCTGAAAAAGGTGAAAAAGCAAATATGGATGAATGAAGAAACTTAAAAAATTGCTCAGAAATGCAGGGAAGCTAAAGTCAGAGGAGGAAGAGAGGTAATCATGGAACTTAATAGAATTTTCAATGTGCAGAAAAAATGAGATAAAGTGAAATTCTTATATACTGCCTTTCATGATATCAAGGCAGTTTACATTGAACAAACTGAAATTACATTGAACAGGGCATTATAACTTGGAGATAACTATTTAACAGGGAACATGGGCAATGGAGGGTTAAGTGGCTTGCCCAAGACCACAAGGAGCACCTGTGGGACTAGAAATACTACAATGATGCCTGCAAGAAAATAGAATCTGAAACGGTTAGTAGAAAAACAAGATCAACTTTCCTAAAGCTATGAGAGTTAAAAGTGAATTCAATCCTCAAACAAATGCTGAAAGACACTCAAGGATCCATGTTGAATGATGCTGAGAAGATCAAGAAAAGGTGAAAGAATACACAGAGTCATTATATCATAAAGATCAAGAGGATCAACGGCTGTTTCAACATATACGTTATGATCAGAAACCACTGGTGATGAAAGATGTCGAAGCAGCATTGAAAACTTTGTCAAAGAACAGAGCACTGAGCATTGATGGCATTCCCACTGAAATAGTACAGCAATCAGGTGATCTGACTAACTATGGAAATTATCGCACAATTGCTCTGATCCACAACACCAAGATTCTAGTCAAGATCATTCACTGGAGACTACAACCATACCTGGAATGAGAACTGCCTGAAATGCAAGTAGGGTTCAGTAAAGGGTGAGGAACAAGAGACATCATTGTGGATGCGAGAAGCAGCCTTGAAAAAAACCAAAAGAATACTACATGAATCATGAAAATCTTTGGGCCACATTAAAAAGCATGGGTATACCAGAACATCTGATGGTTCTCATGCACAACCTTTACACTGATGAAAAAGCTACAGTTTGAACAGAACAACGATAAACAGAATGGTTTAAAATTGGCAAAGCTGTACAAAGCTGCATACTTTCCCCATACATGCTCAATTTATATGCAGAACAAATCATTAGCAAAGCACAATTGTATGAAGGCAACTAAGTGTGAAGATTGGTGGAAGACTCAACAACCTTCCCTATACTGAAAGTGAAGATGATCTGAAACATCAACATCACAATCAAGGAACATAGTCTTAAAATGGGCCTACACCTTAACATGAAGGCAAAGCTCCTGAGAACTAGCAAAATCAACCAATTTCATCCTTGATGGAAAAGAAAAAGAAATAGGCAGTTTTAGCCTGCTTGGATCAACAATAAATAATGAAACCATAAGCAGTCAAGAAATCCAAAAATGCATTGTTCTTGGCAGAATGGTTATGAAAGACCTAGACCAAGATTTAATGTGTAGAAGTGTATCTTTGTGTACAAAAATTTGACTTGCCCAAGCAATATTTTCAATAATGTCATATGGATGTGAAAGTTGTACAGTGAAAAAGAAAGACAGGAAAAAAAATCGATACCTTCAAATTCAAATGCTGGTAAAGAATACTACACATACCATAGATTGCCCAAACAACAAATCAGTTGGTACTAGAGGAGATCAAACCTAAGCTTTCCTTAGAAACGTAAATGACAAAACTTTGATTTTCATACTTTGAATACATCATGTGAAGAGAAACATCATTAGAGAAAGACATCATGCTTGGCAAGGTTGAAGATCAATGCAAAAAGAGGAAGACCAGCAATGCAATGAATTGAAACAACAATATTTATTTATTTATTTAGACAGTTTTGTATACCGCCTTATCCTTCAATCAAAGCGGTCACAACACAATTGGGGGATATATTTAACAAGCGGGGATATGAGACACATACACTAATACTTACAGGGAACATGGGCAATGGAGGGTTAAGTGGCTTGCCCAAGACCACAAGGAGCATGGATGCCACTCTATCAACAATTAGCCACCTAAGTGAAAACCAAACACAGTTTCAGACAACTATCCAGAGGGTCACCATGAATATAGATAGACTAGACAGCATTTAATACCACCAATAAGCAACAGATGACAGCATTCTAGGTGAAGAAATAGTCCTCTATTAAATTTCCAGGCTGTACTTGCATAAAAATATGTGTAGGGGAGCTGCCTCCGAGCTGTGTTTACCATGGAGGACTGATGCTGGGAAGATCCTGTCGTACCTGCTTGCCATCAGGCACACTCAGATAGCCCTTTGTTCCACCAAGGGTCCTATTTAATTTGGCCGTTTCAGCATCCTGACTGGGAGCCTTCTCCAAAGTGACATTTTACTTACAAGATAATGTCCTTTCCTTGAGTTCTGCTAGAACAGTACAGATAAGTGAGCTGTGCTCCCCTACCAGCAGATTGCTGGAGACAAAGAACCAATGAAAAACTCAGGTTTCAATGACATCACTCCCATACCTCTATTTGCCTCAGCCACCATAGGTCTATTTAGTATTCATCCCAAAGCATATTGCATAACATGGCAAGCCTCACACAATCTCAATGTGGGCAACCATGAGTAATCAAACAGTAGAGAACTATGTTCAGGAAAGCATAAACAGAAGGCTGTCCATAGAAGATGAACCTGCGGAACCAAATATATAAATCATAGTGGACCCAAGGGTACCGCCGCAGAAGAACAGAGCAAACACAGGTGGAGCAGGCAGGCCTTAGACTGGTCTAGCAGAACTCAAGGAAAAAACATTATCTGGTAAGTAGAATGTCACCTTCCATACTGTCCTGCTAGCCAGGAGTGGCCAACTCCAGTCCTGTTGCACCACAATCCAGCCTGGTTTTCATGATGTCCCTAATGAATATTCATCTTTATCTTTATTCATCGTTTGATATACCGCCCAAGCATATGCGTCAGGGCGGTGTACAATAAAAGCAAATCAATTAGGAAGTAGGAAAAATGAAAAAGAAAGGAACGCCATTGCTTAAATAGGAAAGAGAGGGACAGGGAAAGACAAAAGGATAGCTAGACAGAATAGGTGAGAATGGAGAAAAGCCTGAGGAGGAAACCGGTGGGGCGGGTAACTTTAGGGATTAGGGATGTCGAAAGCTTGCTGAAAAAGATGAGTTTTGAGTGAGCTTTTGAAGCGTTGGAAAGACAATTCAATACGAAGGGCAAGGGGGAGAGAGTTCCAGAGTGCAGGGGCTAGGAAGAAGACAGAATGACGTGTAGATTCCAAATGAGCTGAGGAGGGGGAGGGAAGGAAGAGGCGATTACCGTGTGCTGAGCGGAGGAGACGAGGAGAAGGTTGCAGGCGGATGGAGTCAGTTAAATATTGGGGAGAACCAGTGTGTAGCGCTTTATGGGTGAGAATGAGAATTTTATAAATGAAACGAAAGTGGAGTGGAAGCCAGTGCAAATGGAAGAGGAGAGGAGTGAAGTGATCTCAGGCGGAGGAGTAAGTTAGCAGGCGTGCAGCTGTATATATTTGCAGCTGTATATATTTGCATATAATGAGAGGCAGTGGATGCAAATATCTCTCATGAATAATCATTAGGAACATTATGAAAACCACGCTGGATTGTGGTGCACCAGGACCGGAGTTGGCCACCCCTGTGCTAGACCAGTCTAGACAAGTGCGATGTACCAAAGCTATGCTTCCATTGAGCAGGAAGAAGACACAGCAGCTCACAAAACCTTAGAGCCAAAGGCTGTGTCATCAGCCCAAGTGTGGACAGCAAATGGAAATGCTTGACAAAAGTGGAAAGTGATGCCCACATTGCCGCTCAACAAATGTCTGCAGGGGCTACCGAGCTCCACTCTGCCCATGAGGACGCTAGTGTTCAGATTGAATGGGCATGCAAACCCTCCAGAGCCAGCCGGTTCCGCAACAGATCTGCCAAGGCAGTGGCCTCCTTATCCCAGCGCCCCAATGCAGACTTAGCCACTGCATCACCTTACGCAGGCCAGAAAAACAGCACAAAAAGATGATCTGACTTATGAAAATAATTAATAACCTCCAAGAATCAGAGAGGCACCCTCTGGACAACCATAAGGTAAAGATCCTTACCATTCCCCTGACATCCTCACTTAGAGAAGGAGGGCAAGCAAACCTGCTGGTTCACAAGAAAGAAAAAATCACTGCAGGGAAGAAGGAAGGCACAGATCAAATGGAAATGTCCTCCTCAGAAAAAGACAGGTAAGGATCTTGGCAAGACAGTGCCAGCAGCTCAGAATCTTCCTTACAGAACAAATCGCAACCAAGAAGACCATCTTGAGCGTCAAAGCCTTCAGAGTAAAATGCTTCAACGGCTCAAGAGCTCTGACATTATGGCCCTGTGCATCAGACACCGATCCCAGGAAGGATTCACAGACTGGAAGGTGGGGGGGATGCAGATGCCAATCCCCCCTGACAAAGGTGCAAAACATCCGGGTTTATAAGGCTAGAGACTTACCAGCCAAATGGAACTCGGAAATAGGCCAAGCTCCACCTGAACCTTCAGGATGCTAAGAGAAAAAGCCATTCTCCAGAAGGTCCCACAGAAAAGGCTAAAAGAGACGGCACCTTGCACCACACAGTAGTCAAAGCACCAGATCCGCACTTATGCCCAGTTGGTGGACCGCCTCCAGGCTCTGATGAAGGTGGAAAAACACCACAAGAGAGCAGCTCGTACTCGCTGTTTCCTTTCAGAAGTAGCCTAAGAGATAGTGGAGGAGTAACATAATGGATAGAGCACTGGCTTAGTAATCAAGCAACCAGGGTTCAATTCCTACTAGCACTTCTTGTGGCCTTGGGCAAGTCACTTAATCCTCTAATTCCCTGGAAGAAAGGCCAGGCAATCTACTTCCAGTCACATTGCCAAAAAAACCCAGGAGCTGCTGAGTCACCAGAAGTCAGCATTGACTCAAAGGCACACATTGCATTTTTTTTACTCACAGATGGCTCAACCAGCTGGAGTTTGAGAAATGCATTCTTAGACATCCAAGGGTAATTGGTTTAAGGCCAGTCCCAGGTCAGCCTTTGGCCGCTTTCTTTTCCCTCTCGCACCAAGGAGATTACTCCAGGCCATGTCCCATTAGAGAAGGGTTAGGACAGCCATTATAGTTGGTGATTCAATCATTAGGCATGTAGATAGCTGAATGGCTGGTGGACATGAGGATCGCCTGGTAACATGCCTGCCTGATGCAAAGGTAGCAGACCTCACGTACCACCTAGACAAGGTTTTAGACAGCACAAGGGAGACGTCTGCTGTCCTGGTTAATGCTGGTACCAATGATATCAGAAAGTGTGGGAGAGAGGTTCTGGAGGCCAAATTTAGGCCTTTATGTAGGAAGTTGAAATCCAGAACTTCCAGGGTAGCATTCTCTGAAATGCTTCCCATTCTACATGCAGGGCCCAAAATGCAGGCAGAGCTTCAGAGTCTCAATGCATGGATGAGACAATGGTGCAAGGAAGAAGGTTTTTGATTTGTTAGGAACTGGGCAACATTTTAGGACAAGGAGGAGCTTTTCTGAAGGGATGGGCTTCACCTTAACCAGGATGGAACCCGACTGTTAGCATTAACCTTTAAAAAGGAGATAGAGCAGCTTTTAAATTAGATAATAATGGAAAGCTGACAGTCGCCCAAGAGCGCATGCTTCGGAAGGATGTATCCTTGAAGGATACTAGCAAAAGAGGGACGTTAGGGCATCCCGATAGAGGTTCCAAGATAAAAGTAACCCAGAGGCCCTTACGTACAGAGCAGACAAAGCTGAAAGATTCCAAATTACCCCTGTCTACTGATAACCAGATTAATATAAATAAAATGACTGTATGCAAATGCTAGAAGTCTGAAAAAAAGATCGGAGCATTAGAATATAGAGCACTAAAAGAGGTTAGATATGATTAGTATCTCAGAGACCTGGTGAAAGGAGGTCAACCAATGGAACACTGTGATACCGGGGTATAAACTATAATGCAATGGTAAGTAGGTTAAATTGGTGGAGGTGTTGCACTCTATGTTAGAGAGGGCATCGAGTCACACAGGATTAAAGTTCTGCAGGACACAAAATACATTGTAGAATCTCTATGGATAGAAAGTCCATGAAAAAAAGGGAAGACAAGGGCAGTGGAGGTGTACTACCGACTACCTGGCTAGAATGAACAAATGGATGATGAAATGCTAGGAGAAATCAGATAAGCTAACAAAAGTTATAACACAGTAATAATAATGGGTGAATTTAATACCCCTCTATCGACTGGGGTATTAAATTCACCCATTAAACTTTATCTCCCTATGGCAGGACATGCTACGGAGATAAAGTTTCTAGATGAAATAAAGGACTGCTTCTTGGAGCAGCTGGTTCATGAACTGATAAGAGGGGAAGCTATTTTGGACTTAGTCCTTTGTGGAACACAGGATCTGGTGCAAGAGATAAAGGTGTTGGGGCCACTTGGCAATAGTGATCATAGCATGATCACATTTGATTTAATAAATGGAAGGACAGCAAGGAAATCCACAGTACTACCTTTTAACTTTCAAAAGGGAGACTATGATAAAATGAGAAAAAAAAGATGAGAAAAAACTAAAAGGAGCAGCCGCAAAGGTTAAAGATTTACATCAAACAGTGTCACGACTTCGTGGGCCCTAGGCGGTTGCCTAGGTATATTTTATTTATTTATTTATTTATTTATACATCTTTTCTATACCGCCACTTCCAGAGATCAGTGGCGGTTTACAGGTAACAAACTTTAATAATAGAGTACTATTATTTTACATAGAACAGATTTAGAACAATGAACATTCAACTATTAATTGTAACTTATATATACCAGGAGATAGTAAGAGAGGTAGGAACATTTGAACTGGGTAAGAATTAGATAATGTTTCAAAAATACTACCAACAGTATAACAGTAAAGGGATATATTTACAATATATTACAGTTTTTCACATTAGCGACAAGTAATTGCTTTCAAAGAGTAAGCTTAAACTAGGTGAGCAATGTGAAATGTGTGGGAAAGATTTTATGCTTGTCTAGGTAGGGTCATTGAGTGACTGATGATCGGTGTTTTTCTCAGTGTTAGGATTATCTTCAATGTGAAGGTTATTGTAGTGCAGAGTGAATAGATGGGTTTTTAGGTTTTTTCTAAATAATTGAAGGTCCTTGATTTCTCTGATTTCAGTCGGGAGGTTGTTCCATAATGTAGGAGTGAAGTATGAGAAAGCTGTGTTGCTTGTCTTCTGACTTGTCTTTCGGATAGAATCAGGGACTTGTAACGTGTGAAGGTTTATTTTTCGTCTTGATCTATTTTCATGTGGGATGTTGATGAGTGTAGATAAGAAGGATGGAGCTATGTTATTAAAGATCTTAAATGTATTGACTAAGGTCTTGTAGATGATTCTGCATGAGATGGGTAACCAATGGAGAGAGTAGAGAATCGGAGATATATGATCCGAAAGTTTCGCTTTATGGATAATCCTTGCGGTGACATTTTGGGCTAATTGAAGTGTGTGAATATTTTTCTTAGAGGTCCCTTGAAGAATACCATTACAGTAGTCTAAATGTGGTGTAATTAGTGTTTGTACTATGGTTCTGAAATCAGTGTTATCTATCAATGGTCTAAGTTGTTGGATCGTCCTTAATTTGAAATATATTGTTTTTACAGATTGTTTTATATGTTTAGTGAGGCTGAGGGTCTTATCCAGCGTGACTCCTAAATATTTGATCTCATCTTTGACTGGGAGAGAGTTGTTTCCAATGTTGATTTCAAGTGGGGGAGTGAAGCTTGTGTTTCTTGTTATGAATAGAACTTCTGTTTTTTTAAAATTAATATTCATATTCATTGATTTCAGCCACAGCTCAGCTTCAGAGAGGCAATGACAGATGTTGCTATAATCCGGGTTGGACACATCAAATGGCGAGTATAACATGATGTCATCCGCGTAGATGTGGTAGTTGATTTTGAAGCATTTAAATATGGAACAGATGGGTTGAAGATAAAGATTAAACAATAGAGCCGAAAGGGCAGAGCCTTGAGGGATGCCCTGTTCTTGTGGAAATGGGGATGAGGCATTTCGATCTATTTGCACATATTGGGTCCGGTTAGTAAAATAGGATATGAACCATTCAAGGGTTTTATCTTTGATGCCTAGTTGTGAGAGTCTTGAAATGAGTGTGATATGATTTACAGTGTCAAAGGCCGAGGAAATATCAATGAATATGAGAATGAAGGCTCGCTTGGTATTATCAATACCTCTGATGATTGTATCAAATAGTGCTGTTAGGAGTGTTTCTACACCATGAAATGGGCGAAATCCATATTGATGATCATCTAATGGAGCTGATGAGTCTATATAATCTTGCAGCTGCATTTGCACAATCTTTTCAATAATCTTGGCAAGGAATGGAATACTTGCAATAGGACGATATGACGTTGGGTCGTTGCTGTCTAGTGCTTTGTTTTTTAACAGCGGTCGGATTGCTGACCTTTTGAGGACATCTGCTATACGTCCTTGTTGAAGAGATTGGTTTACTATGTTCAGTAAGTCTGGGGCAAGTTCTGTTTTTGTTGATTTTATCCAAGACACTGGACGGACAAGGATCAAGAAGAGAGGTTGTAGTATTTAGGTTGGAGATTGTCTGAAGAAGGAGCTTGTTGGTAATAGGATGGAAGGCTTTCCATTCCAGTTGGTTATTATCTGAATGAGATAGGCTAGGTGGGGTGAAATGGCTGTTAAGTTTGAGTTTATTTGCAAAGTGATCAGCAAGTATTTGCGGGTTAATACAGATTTTATGAGAATTGTTAGATGGGGCTTTGGTTAATGATTTGACAATCTCAAATAGTTCTCTAGGACGATTAATAGCTTTAGATAAGGTTTTCGAGTGATATTGTTTTTTAGCGTTATTAATCGCATCCTTGTAATCTTTGAGTAGTGAGAAATATTGTATTCTGAGTTCGTGAGTTTTTTTCCTTCTCCAAGTAGATTCCATTTTTCTAAGACCTTTTTTCAGAGTTGCAAGTTCAATAGTGTACCATTTTTCATTTTTTCTCGTTTTATGGCGCATTTTTGTTGAATATGGTTCTGATGCGGATCCAATAATGGAATTCCAGCTTGATATTGCGGCATCAAGGTTATGGATATGAGGATCCAACCTAGGGAGTACTGATTCAAGAAACTCTTCTCTGTTGAATGGTCGAAATCTTTGACCTTGTTGTAGATTGACAAGGGGTGTTTTGGTGTGTTGTGGGAGGTGGAAAGAAAACCTAATCAGGTAGTGGTCAGACCAGGGGACTTGAGATGTGGAAGGTGAGACATAATGAGATGTGGTGGTAAAGTGGGTAGGAATGAATATTAGGTCGAGAGTGTTTCCTTTAGTATGAGTTGGTTGGTTAACTGTTTGCTTGAAGCCCATCTCTTCCATCGCTTCTAAGAAAGATGTTTCTTGATTGTTAGAGAGAGATGGCAGATTGAAATCACCTAGCAAGATGAGGGGTTTCCTTAATGCAGAATTGCAAGCCGATTCTAGTATGGTGTCAATATTTTGATTATTTGCAGTTGGAGGTCTGTATATCAAGCAGATTGCTATTTCCTTATTTTCAATTTTGAGTATATTTGTGTCATCAGGGCTTTCACATAAAGTAGAGGATAATCCGAGATTAGATTTAGCTAATATAAGAACACCTCCTCCTCTTATATGTTTCCTATTGCAGGTGAAGATGGAGTATCCTTGCACTTTTAATTGATTTAACAGGACTGAGTCTGATTCAGTTAACCATGTCTCAGTAATGCATAATAGGTCTGGGTTTTCTGTATTAATTAGATCTGTTATGATAGGTGTTTTATTTCTAACTGACCTAGCATTAATGAGGATGAAGGATAAATGTGTGAAAGCATTGCCTGCATTTATGTGGTTGGTTTTAGAATGTGTCTTTATCTGAATCAGTCTGTGGTGATTTATCTTAGAATTTCCTAAGAATAGTTGATGAGTGTTATGTCTCTGACGGTGAGGGATAACATGAATGTAAGAGAACTCTGGGAGGTTTAAAGGTGGGCTGAAGGCGTTAGCAGGGAGGGGGGAGAGAGAGAGTAGTAGGCTGACGATGTATAAGGTGAGATTCAAAGTAAACAATAGCATTCTTTTATAGTTCATGTTGGAACTTTTGCTGACTGTAAAATGTAGGTTACTGACAGCAATATAAGTGGTAAAATTAGGTACTGAAAACAGAATATGGAATCAAATAATAAAGATTAGTTACTGACAACAGTATATGGAATCAGGTACTGAAGACAGAATATGGAATGAAATAATATAGATTAGCTACTGACAACAGTATATGGAATCAGGTACTGAAAACAGAATATGGAATCAAATAATATAGATTAGCTACTGACAACAGTATATGGAATCAGGTACTGAAAACAGAATATGGAATCAAATATAGATTAGTTACTGACAACAGTATATGGAATCAATTAGTATTAATATTTTATCATGGAGGACCCTAGATAATGTGTTGTAATAGCTATAATTCTAGTAATAATTGGTGGTAGCTATAATTCTAGAAAGATAGAGTATGGATTAAAATATATATGTATATGAAGTGGTGAGTGTATATGAAGTGGTGAGTGTCTTTTATTTATAAGAGTGCCTATGGGTGTAGTTGTGGTTTGGCAAAAATAACTTCAGCCGAGCAGTAATACAGGCACGCAGGATTTTATTCTCCACAAGGCCAAAGGGAACCTTTACATACAGTCCCAAATATTCAACACAAAGGCGGGTAATTTCCAGAAAAAACAGGTAACAAAAATAAACAGCTTCCACATGCAGCTTGTTAATGAACTCAAACAAAGTATTTCTTCATACCATTGAAACAAGGTTGGAAATAAAAACCTCCTTTCCAAAAAAAAGGGCTTTAAAACATTTGCAGTCTCTTCAGCAAAACAGCAGTGTCAAACTTTCTCTGCAAAAGGTTTTCTTTCCTTTCTCAAACCAGGTTTCTTTATCTGCCCTTCTAGCAGACTCAATATACTTTGTGTGCAGCCTTTCGCATTAAGGGTTAAGCTTTCTTAGGCTTTCTAGCCAACCTAATTTGCATAAGCCCCTCAGCTCAGCCTTGGAACACGGCTGCTAGTTTTAATGCTTTCAAAAACCTCTTTAGTTACTATAATGAAACAGGAAGACATTCCATTTCTGTCTCAGAACTAAGCTCTTGGTTTATAGCATTTTCAAAATCCATGCTCTCAGGTTCAGACTCTGTTAGAATAGCCTCATGTTTAAAACCAGCTATCTCTGGCTGCAAACGGTCTAACAATCTCAGAACTTTCTTTAAAGCAGAATCTCTCTTCCTGTGGGCAATGCCTTTTCTCTCATACGGTTCCTTACTCTTAGAATGGTTAAAAGTCTTAGCCACGCTCACCTTATTTTGTGGAGATAAGCACCTGGCTGTCCTTGCAGCTGTTGGCTCAATCTCTAAAATCTTCTAGGAAACGCTGTGAATTACTCACATGGTCTGTGAACTCTCCCTGGCCAGCTTTAAAAACCTTGGCTGGTTTTTCCTCTCTGCTTGGAAACTCAGGTAAGGCTTCTTTCACTGCTGGAGTGCCTTTCTTTGGTAATATTCTTGGGTTCCCAGAAACTCTTCCCTTCCTGGAATTTCCTGACCCAATTACCCTAGGGCTGGATTCAGGACTGGAGCTTCTGTCTGTCCCTTCTCTTCCCGTAGAAGATTCAACGTCAGTGGAAGCTGGTCTCCTAAAGCACCTTCCCTTAAGGTTGCCTTCCCCTGCAGTGTACCTCCGTTCTGCTCTCTGAGCACCTCCCTCTCAGGCACTTCTAGGCTGGGCAGTTTGAGGACCTTTCTGCTGGGCTCTCCAGATACTTCCACGAGCTCCTTCCCATCTGCTTGGGATTCCTCTCTGAACTCCTGCTTTGGTTTCCTTCCTGGCTTCCTCCTTGCCTTCTTCTCTCTGTTCAAAGTTCCGGTGTTTATACCTGCAGTTTCTCTCACTGCCTGCTGACTCCACCCCTTGCACTCCCTCGTGCACGGGCTTGGTTACTAGGGAACTAGGGCATGTCCCTTGCCTACCAGCTTTCTGTGTGGAGTTTTTTTCAGATTCAGAAGTTTTAACCCCTGAACTTCTGGTTTCTCTGTCTTTCACTGGGAAAATCCCTGGATTTCTCTCCTCTTTCTTATGTTCTTTCTGGCCTGCGCCGTCACATATCCCCCCCTTAAATTATTCCGGGCTGACAGACGATAGTCGGTCCAGCACGGAATCTCTACCCTTGGGCGGAGATCTGCCGGGCAGCCACTCCCAGTGGGCCCTGCAAAGGCCTACCGGGCCAACGCCACCCGCTCATGCCAGGGGCATAACACATTTATGTGAAAGGTTTTCTGCCTTCCCTTCCTTGTTTCTACGACATAGGAGACCGGCCCTACCCGCTTTATCACTCTGTAAGGACCTTTCCATTTTACTTCAAATTTTGGGCTGGACCCCTCTATCATTACCACAACTTTTTCCCCAATCTCTAGCTGACGGGGTCGGGCCTTTAAGTCATAGCGCTTCTTCTGGCGCTGCTGACTGGTGGTAATATTCTCTTCTGCTACCTGTGTGGTGCGTTGTAAATGACCCTTCAGATCCCTCAAAAAGGTTGGGACGTCTGCTTCCCCTAGAGCTGGCTCCACCCATTGTTCTCTTAGTATATCCAACACCCCCCTGGGCGGTCTTCCATACATTAATTGAAAGGGGGAGACCCCTGTAGAAGACTGTCTGCGCTCCCGGCACGCATACAATACAAATGGGAGCATTAGGTCCCAATCCAACATATCACCCCCTAGGCTTTTCCTTAGCATTCCTTTTATCGTCTGATTAAGCCTCTCCACCAACCCATTGGATTGGGGGTGATAAGCGGCTGTTTTCACATGATGGATGCCGAACGCATCCCATATCTGGGCCAAATACTTTGAGAGGAAATTACTGCCTCTGTCAGTATCTCTTGGGGAAACCCGATTTCACAAAATAGCTTCACTATCTCTCCTGCAATAGCCCTTGTGGAGGTATTCCTTAAGGGAATGGCCCGCGGGAATCGGGTTGCCTGATCTATGATGACCAGGATGTACTGGAATCCTCGGGCCGTCCTCTTTAAAGGGCCTACCATATCCATAGCCAATTTATATACCGGTTTGGATATACACGGCACTGGTACCAACGGAACCTTCCGTGGGTGGGACGCGGTAACCTTCTGACACTGTGGACAGGATTCACAGAACCTCGAAGTTTCCCTATAAACTCCTGGCCAATAAAAGCGTGCCAGAATTTGATCTAGGGTACTGTGGACACCTTTATGCCCCCCTACGGGATGGTCATGGGCTAGTTTTAGAACCAACTTCTTAAAAGGTGGTGGGGACCACCAACTGCTTCAGAGTTTGTCCTGTCTGGGGGTCCATGCTCTCCCGGTACAGTAGACCTTCGTCCAGAAAGAACTGGGGTAAGGCTTCTGTCCCTGACTCAGCATAGGAAAAAGCTCTCGATAGAGCAGGATCAGCTCTTTGTTCGTTCGGAAATGTAGGAAATTTTCCTACTAACTCGGCAGGCACCCATGGTAATGCCTGTCCGGCTAGTAATTCTGCTCTGTTCTGCTTCCTGAGCTGTCTCCTTTTTTCCTTTTCCACCCTCCCCACTTTATGTCCACTAGAAGGGGCTGAAATCAACTCCTCATGCCATGGCAACGCATGGGAGGGTCCTTCCTCAGGATCCTGGGCGTCTTTTCCTAGGTTGGGATTGGCTCTGGTAGACACTAAACCTGTTTTAGGCTGAATACTTTCCACTAGGCCATGCTTGAATTGCGGCCAGTCTTTCCCTAACACCAGGGGATGGGGAAGCTTAGGGACAATGGCGACTACCACTTCTCTCTCCAGACCTAAGCCTCTCACCCTGACCTTTGTTAAGGGGTAAGCCGATGTGGCGCCATGCACACACTTTATTTGCACTTTATCTGCCGGCCATCCTTTCTGCTGAGGCTGCTCTCCCTCCACGGGACAGAGCAGCCCCGACCGCCAGACCAGCCCGTGCTGCCCAATCGGGGCAGTAGCGGGGAAGGATAAAAGGAGCACCAATCGGGCGCAGGAACTCGTTGCCGGCCGTCCTTTCTGCTGAGGCTGCTCTCCCTCCACGGGACAGAGCAGCCCCGACCGCCAGACCAGCCCGTGCTGCCCAATCGGGGCAGTAGCGGGGAAGGATAAAAGGAGCGCCAATCGGGCGCAGGAACTCGTTGCCGGCCGTCCTTTCTGCTGAGGCTGCTCTCCCTCCACGGGACAGAGCAGCCCCGACCGCCAGACCAGCCCGTGCTGCCCAATCAGGGCAGTAGCGGGGAAGGATAAAAGGAGCGCCAATCGGGCGCGCCCGCACCTGAGGGCCTCGCCAGAGGGCCCTTTGGCATGGCCCTTAGGCGGTGGAACGGAGGCGGGGAGAACCTTCCTCAGCAAAAACGGAATTACTCTATACAACCCCCTGATCATCGGAGACCACAACAGGAACATGAACACCTACTCCTAGAGGCCAAAGCGAGGAGGTAAGCTGAAAAATTAGATAAAACGGCTTTAGAAACAGAGACAAGGAAATGCAAAGCTACCGCACATGCAATACAAAACGCCTCCAACTTTGACTAACAAGGGTCAGGAAGCTTGGACATCCCTTCCTACTAAGACTTTATCCTGCCTTTGCTTGCCTGTTTTATATAATTATTACTGTCACTAACAGCTGATACTGTGCCTGTTTACTGATACGGTTTTATGTGACTATTAAGGTGACATCCTACTTACACAGTTGACTGCCAATGTACTGTTAAGAGTTTATAAATACTAGTCACTAATATTCACTAATAGTCAATTATAGCCTCCTGCAATAGTATTCTAGAAACTAAAGTCTGTTATTAGCTTTCTTGTCAAGGCATATATATCCCTAAAATTTGGCCCTTGGATCCAATATCAACACCTTCTGTAGGTAAAGTCGAAACTGTAAGGGTTAACCCAAAAAGTCTGGGAAAGCCTTCCCAACACTTCACTCCAGAGCTATGGGTACCCTAAATTTCTTTATGATGTTATGTCTGCTCACACTGATTCCAGTCTATGCATTCAATTCAAGATTGTACCAACCCATGACTCACCTATTCACCCCGCTCTACCTCCTACTCACCACGCAAACACCCGCAGTACCAATACTCGCACCTTACCCCGCCCCCAGAATTGTACAAATACACGCACCCAACCTAAAGGACTACACCAACAACAAAGGACGAACAAAAAGACACCGCAAACCTAGAGCAACAAAAACAAGGATAAAGCTCCCCCCTCACCAGACCACTCACAACATGGATTTGCAAAGAACACATGATGACTGTAACATCACCCTCATCAACGCTCGTTCAATTAGAAACAAGACCCACATAATCTATGACATCAAAGACGAGCAACCAGACATCCTCTGCATAACTGAAACCTGGATCACTGTCACTGATGCAGCCATATTAAACCAGATAAGCCACCCCGGATACAACCTGTATAACTGCCCAAGAGAAAATAAAAGAGGTGGAGGAGTCCTCATAATGGCTAAAACCAACCTACAACTTACCACAACGTACCTGGACTCAAACACAGACGTAGACATGCTTAAAGTTGAGAACCTGGCACTAGCTATATGTCTGATTTACAGAGCCCCCTCAACAAACCAAGAAGTACTTGCCTCGGTACTAGAAAACATCGCTTCGACGCAACCAAGGAAATTCCAAATGATTCTAGGAGACAAACCTATCATCAACGGCTGCCGCACACGCAGATAATTTCCTAGAAGCCATGTCACAACTAGGATTTCAACAACTAATAAACGAGCCCACTCATGACAAGGGCCACACACTCGACATGGTCTTCACTCCCATGGGGGACCAGTGCATTACAGAGAAGCCATTAATAAAGATCAACCCTAAACCGTGGTCAGACCACCACCAAATCGATATTCGGATGAAACTACCGTCTATACCAAAGGACACAAAAGCACGAAGAGTAATGCACTAACAAAGGAGATTCAACAAACTAAACCTGGAATGTCTGATAAATAACATTCAGACCCACATAGACCTTAAAAGCACGGATCTCGATGCTCTAACAGAAAGCTGGAATACCGGAATACAGGCCGCAGCAAACCCCAAATGGAGCACCACCCCGAACCTAGCTAAGCAACATTCGGAACCCTGGTACACCGAAGTACTAAACAACAGGAAGAGAGAACTCAGAAAGCATGAAAGAAAATGGAGACGTACGAAATCTATGGAACATAGGATGGAGTACCTCACCCTCCTCTCGAAATACAAAGAAGAGGTGAACGCTGCGAAAAGGATGCACCACACGAACCTATTGAACAAAGATCAACAAACCCAGGGAACTATTTGAGCTGGTGAAGTCCTTAACAAAAGCATCCCAACCAGACCAACAGGATACCTATATCAACCCACAAACACTGGCAAACCACTACGCGAACAAGCTGACTGCAACCCTGCCCGACCCCTGCAGGGGGGAGGTACACCGGGAAACTACTGTTGAGCAAGAACGGACATGGAGAAATTTCCACAAGATCGATGAGCAACAAACAAGCAACATAATAACTAGCATCAATACCACCACCTCCCCACTTGACCCCTGCCCCACTGCTTGGGTCAAGGCAGCGAAAAAAGATATAGTCCACCAAGTCTCACACATTGTGAACCTATCACTGCATCAAGGAATCATGCCTGACCAACTCAAGAAATCTATAATAAGACCAGTACTAAAGAACAATAAACTTAACAAAACAGACCCAACATCTTATCGCCCCATCTCCAGCATATCCTTCTTAGCAAAAATCATCAAAAAAGCAGCCCTCATACAACTTCAAGAGCATCTAGATGACCACAATTTACTAGACATGCAACAATACGGGTTCAGACGAAACCATGGGGTTGAAACGCTTTTAATAGCACTACTCAATAACCTCCACAAAGGCTTGGAAGACAGGAAGAAAACTTTCTTACTCATCTTCATTGACATCTCCGCCGCCTTTGATACTGTACATCATGGTATCCTACTAAAAAAAACTGGAATCAATAGGAATCTCGGGAACCACCCTTAAATGGTTCTCCTCCTATATAACGAACCAAAGTCCACAGGTACAATTCAATGGAGAAAAAGCGGAAGGGTTCACTCAAACGCAAGGCATACCCCAGGGATCAGCCCTCTCGGCTCTACTTTTCAACATCTACATGCAGCCCCTCTGTGACATTTTCAAAAAACATAACATCAACTACCATATCTATGCAGACGATATTATGTTATACACTCAATTAGACACAAATGACCCAAAGTACACCCAGCTTGAATCCTGCCTGTACGAGATGTTAGCATGGCTCCAACAAAACAACATGGCAATTAACCATAAGAAAACCGAAGTAATGTATATATCAAGTAAACCGAACTTTGAACCCCCTCCGACGGTCACCCTCTGCAACAACACATATAACACAAAAAACGAGATCAGATACCTGGGTGTCACACTTGACAGCAAACTGCAATTGGAAAAACACCTGCGAAAAACTAACAAAGCCATCTTCCACAAACTCAGAGTCCTGCAGCCACTGAGGAACTTAATCGAACCCTGTGATTTTCGGACGGTGGCACAAGCACTCATTATGCCGCACTTAGACTACTGTAACGCCATACTACAGGGTCTGCCAAAGAAAACGCTAAATATTTTACAATTGGCCCAAAATGTGGCGGCAAGGATCATCACACGAACAAGAATCACTCAACGCATCACACCTGTACTGATCGAACTACATTGGCTACCAGTTGCGGCCAGAATACAATACAAAACTTTGGTAACCACATTCAAGCTCATACATGACATAGCACCCTCATTCCTCTCAACACTGGTCAACAAGCAACCAACCAACAGAGACAGGAGAACTATCAACTCTGACACACTACAAGTTCCTAATAATATCAGATCAGTAAAAGCAAGCACCAGCAACAAAGCATTCTCATTCTCAGCCCCGATAACCTGGAATCATCTACCACATGAACTGCGAGCTATAAAAGACATAAATGACTTCAGAAGGAAAATAAAAACCCATCTTTTTAAATGTCACTATAACCTGATGTAAAAAAGTGACACCATGATGCCGACCTGTGTAAATGTAATTATTAGAGAACTGTAAATATGTAAATATTGTAAACCTAACTTTTGAAGTGTCTAACCCTGCATGCTGTGCCTAACCCTAAATCTATGTATATATGACCCAATTTTCCTGTCCTGATTTGACATCTCCCAAATTGGTAATCAAACCGCTGCTGATCGCTGGAAGTAGCGGTATATAAGTGTAAACTAAATAAAAATAAAATAAATAAATAAATTATTTCTATGGAATGATCAGGTTGGGTTGGGGCCTTATCACTCTGGGTTTGGACATCAGCCCACAGTTTGGCTGACAGCATCGACTGCTCTGCCCCTGAATCTAGAAGTGCCTCTGTAGGAATGCCCTCGACCTCTACTTTCAGCAAAAATCCCTCCCCATCTTTTCCCTGGGTGGATATCAATGCTGCTCTGGCCTTGCAATTCCTAGCAAAATGTCCTTCCTCCCCACAAGTAAAACATTTACTTCGGTCCTGGGACCGTTTTCTCCTGGGCTTTACCTCTAGGCTCTTTCCTACCAGAGTGTTCCCCATCTTTTGTGAGCCTCCTCCTTCAGGGCTAGATGTAAGACCCACCTTCGTTTGGCCGACCCACCTGGCCTCTAAAAAACGCTCTGCCAACGAGGTAGCTTCCTGGGTGGTCCTACAACCCTGGAGGATCAAAAAAGATTTCAAATCATTAGGAACTGCTTCCACAAACTGTTCCATTATTATACAATCTAGAATGGTATCAACAGATTTGCCCTGTGGTTCTAACCACTTCCAGACTAGACTCTTGATTCTTTCACATAAGGCTTGTGGTGTCTCCCCTGATTTTAACCTGCACGCCCTCAGCTGGCGTCTGTAAACCATCGGAGTGAGACCCATCCTATCCCTTATGGTTCTCTTAACATCATCATATGAGGAGGCTAGATCATTGGGCATTGCGCGGTATGCAGTTAAGGCTTCTCCCGTTAGGGAAGCTGCAAAACGAACTGCCCACTGATCTTTTGGCCAGCCGCTGAGTTGTGCAACTCTCTCGGAGACCTCCATATAATCATCAATATTATCATCCTTCCCTAGAGGGCCAAAGGAAAAGATACCCCTCCCTGGTAGTCCTAGTCCTGGTATTGCACCCAAGGACCCAGTCACGCTCTTCAGGGCATCTGACGCTTTCTTTTGTTCTTTCAGCGATTCGTCCATCACCGATAGGAGCGGTTGCTGCTGGTCCATGAACAGGCGGGCTATCCGCTCTTGGGCTCTGGCGGATTCCTCCTGCTGTTCCCTGAAGCGGTCCGCGACCCAGCTCAGCAGATTTGGCTGCTCCATCTCTCTGGCAATGCTGAAATAAAGCACAAACAGGAACACCAAGTGTGGCTCTTTCACACACAGAAAAACTATTTCCCACTGGTTACGAAGACTACAGCACCCCCTCCTGGCAGGCTATCCTCAAATAACCCTGTTTATCTACAGGTTACCTGCCGGATGGGCAGACTCAGGCTCAGTAAGGGAAGCACCCTCTGGACACTCTGCTCCGGTCCCTCCTTCCTCCGGCTGGAGTCTGGTCTCCGGGTGGCTGCGGCTCTTCCCGGCGTTCTCTGGACTTCTCCTCACGCCGTCTTTGTAGTGGATATAAGCTTTGCGAAAAAATCCAATAACTACGCCAAATCCTGTCACGACTTCATGGGCCCTAGGCGGTTGCCTAGGTATATGAAGTGGTGAGAGTCTTTTATTTATAAGAGTGCCTATGGGTGTAGTTGTGGTTTGGCAAAAATAACTACAGCCGAGCAGTAATATAGGCACGCAGGATTTTATTCTCCACAAGGCCAAAGGGAACCTTTACATACAGTCCCAAATATTCAACACAAAGGCGGGTAATTTCCAGAAAAAACAGGTAACAAAAATAAACAGCTTCCACATGCAGCTTGTTAATGAACTCAAACAAAGTATTTCTTCATACCATTGAGACAAGGTTGGAAATAAAAACCTCCTTTCCAAAAAAAAGGGCTTTAAAACATTTGCAGTCTCTTCAGCAAAACAGCAGTGCCAAACTTTCTCTGCAAAAGGTTTTCTTTCCTTTCTCAAACCAGGTTTCTTTATCTGCCCTTCTATACTTTGTGTGCAGCCTTTCGCATTAAGGGTTAAGCTTTCTCAGGCTTTCTAGCCAACCTAATTTGCATAAGCCCCTCAGCTCAGCCTTGGAACACGGCTACTAGTTTTAATGCTTTCAAAAACCTCTTTAGTTACTATAATGAAACAGGAAGACATTCCATTTCTGTCTCAGAACTAAGCTCTTGGTTTATAGCATTTTCAAAATCCATGCTCTCAGGTTCAGACTCTGTTAGAATAGCCTCATGTTTAAAACCAGCTATCTCTGGCTGCAAACGGTCTAACAATCTCAGAACTTTCTTTAAAGCAGAATCTCTCTTCCTGTGGGCAATGCCTTTTCTCTCATACGGTTCCTTACTCTTAGAATGGTTAAAAGTCTTAGCCACGCTCACCTTATTTTGTGGAGATAAGCACCTGGCTGTCCTTGCAGCTGTTGGCTCAATCTCTAAAATCTTCTAGGAAACGCTGTGAATTACTCACATGGTCTGTGAACTCTCCCTGGCCAGCTTTAAAACCCTTGGCTGGTTTTTCCTCTCTGCTTGGAAACTCAGGTAAGGCTTCTTTCACTGTTGGAGTGTCTTTCTTTGGAAATATTCTTGGGTTCCCAGAAACTCTTCCCTTCCTGGAATTTCCTGACCCAATTACCCTAGGGCTGGATTCAGGACTGGAGCTTCTGTCTGTCCCTTCTCTTCCCGTAGAAGATTCAGCATCAGTGGTAGCTGGTCTCCTAAAGCACCTTCCCTTAAGGTTGCCTTCCCCTGCAGTGTACCTCTGTTCTGCTCTCTGAGCACCTCCCTCTCGGGCACTTCTAGGCTGGGCAGTTTGAGGACTTTTCTGCTGGGCTCTCCAGATACTTCCACGAGCTCCTTCCCATCTGCTTGGGATTCCTCTCTGAACTCCTGCTTTGGTTTCCTTCCTGGCTTCCTCCTTGCCTTCCTCTCTGTTCAAAGTTCCGGTGTTTATACCTGCAGTTTCTCTCACTGCCTGCTGACTCCACCCCTTGCACTCCCTCGTGCACGGGCTTGGTTACTAGGGAACTAGGGCGTGTCCCTTGCCTACCAGCTTTCTGTGTGGAGTTTTTTTCAGATTCAGAAGTTTTAACCCCTGAACTTCTGGTTTCTCTGTCTTTCACTGGGAAAATCCCTGGATTTCTCTCCTCTTTCTTATGTTCTTTCTGGCCTGCGCCGTCACAATAGGCATTGTTTAACAATCCTATCTTGGAAGCCCAGACAAGATGTATTCCATGCTTTAAGAAAAGTGGAAGGATGGCCAACAAACTGCCAGTATGATTTAAAAATGAGGTCAGAGAGGCTGTTGTAGCCAAAAAAGCATCTTTCAGGAAATGGGACGAGGAACCACATGACAAAAACTGGAAACAACATAAGCACTGGCAAGTTAGATGCAGGATATTGATAAGGCAGGCAAAGAGAATTTGAAAAAAAAGCTTGCAGTGGAAACAAAAACACGTGGAGCCCGATTCTGAAAAAGGCACGTCCAGACGGCCCTGAACAGGACAGGCCCATTAGGACCCGATTCTGTACGATCCCGCGGCATACAGAATCAGGCCAGAGGATGGGCCAGCATGCCCCTGCATGCATGCGGGGACATCCTCCTGCATGCATGCGGGGACATCCTCCCCACAGGCTCCCCTGGTTCCCGTAGTACCGACCCTCCTCTTCCCCAGTGCCCGATAAATGGCTGGCCAGCCGGGGCCTGGATCAGGCGGCGGGGACCTCCCTGCACCTGCCCTGGGGGGAGGGGGTGTTTCCAGCCCCGATTACCTGGTTTGTGTTTATTATTCCACCTCTAAGGTGGAATAATCATCATGTTCCCCCTGACCCCACAGGATGTACAGGGCCGTGACCAGAATTGGCCCTGTATGTCCTGCCACCTCGACCTGCTCCCGATCTGCTCAGACTCCACCCCCTCCTGCCCCTCATTGACTCTCCCCATACTGCTGCTCTAACTGTGCTGGGAGGGACTGAGGGGGAATAGAGACAGGACAGCTTGTAGGGCTGCACGTCAGCAATATGTGCAGCCCTGAAAGTTGCGACTCGGAATCAGGCCCATAAAGCGTAGTTATTCACCTGTAACAATGATCTCCGGGAACAAGCAGGAATTTAGTCCTCACATATGGGTATCGTCGGTATCGACGGAGCCTGCGCGGGAACACTCCCCAGCGTCCAATAGGAACGCTTTTGGAAGCATCCCTCAGCACATGCGCACTGCCTTCCCGCCTTTCCAACTGTCCCTCTTCAGTTAAGTTTGTAGCTGAGTGAAAGGATAGAGGGAGAGAGGAAAGAGGAAAGAGACAAAGAGAGAGAGACAACTCCTAGGGGAGGTGGGTGGGTTGTGAGGACTAAATTCCTGCTGTTCCCGGAGATCACCTGTTATAGGTAAGTAACTACGCTATCTCCAGGAACAAGCATCTCTGGCATCCCACCAGGGTCGGTGGGTAGGAGTTGGTTTAGGTTTGAAAGATATTTTGAAGAACAGCTTGGCCAAAGAAGGTGTCCCGACGGGAGGCTTTATCTAGGCAGTAGTGGGCTGTGAAGGTGTGTACTGAAGCCCAGGTGGCTGCTCGACAAATATCATTGATAGACACAGAGTGGAGATTAGCCATAGAAGCTGCCATGGCTCTCACATTGTGAGCTGTGACATGGTCCTGAAGAGGAAGACCCTTACTCTTATAAGTAAAGGATATGCATTGGGCAATCCATTTAGATAAAATTCTTTTGGAGACTGGAAGTCCCAAATGACTAGGTTCAAAAGCTACAAAAAATTGCGAGGACTTTCTATGTTGCTGTGTTCTTTGAATGTAAAAGGCAAAGGCCCTTTTACAATCCAAAGTATGAAGGTTTCTTTCTTCATTAGAGGCGTGAGGCGTGAGGCCTCAGAAAAAATACAGGAAGATAAATTGATTGATTTAAATGAAAAAGCGAAACCACCTTTGGCATAAAGTGTGGGTGAGTTCGAAGAACAACCTTATGATGAAATCTAGTATAAGGAGGATCAGCCACTAAAGCTTGCAATTCACTAATGCGACGGGCAGAGGTGATTGCAATCAGGAAGATGACCTTTCAAGTCAAAAATTTAAGGGCTGTGGTGGCTAAAGGTTCAAAAGGCGGCTTCATGAGCTGCCCAAGAACTAGAATTAGATCCCATGCTACCGGTGGTGGCTTGATGGGAGGTTTAATTAATAAAAGGCCTCTCATAAATCTTGATAGGAGTGGATGAGAGGAAATTGGTTGTCCATTTAGAGGCTTATAAGAAGCTGCAATTGCACTAAGATGGACTCTTACCGAATTGGTCTTTAACCCAGAACTCCATAAGTGAAGGAGATACTCTAGTATCGATTCAAAGGGTATGACCAGGGGGTTTAATCCCTTCTTGGAGCACCATATAGTAAAACGCTTCCACTTGAAGACATAAGATCTTCTTGTGTGAAGTTTCCTAGAAGCCTGAAGGATATCCTTTACCTGCTGGGACAGGTTGAAATCCTGGAGGTCTAAGCCTTCAACAACCAGGCTGTGAGGTATAATGACTGGGGATTCGGGTGCCATAGCGTCCCATTCTCCTGGGAAAGGAGATCTGGAGCATGCCCTAACTCCAGAGGTGCCGCTTGAGAGAGATACAGAAGCAGGGAATACCACGTTTGGCATGGCCATCGTGGTGCTATGAGAATCATGCGACCCCTGTCCCTCTGAAGTTTGAAGAGTGTCTTGGGGATGAGGGGAATGGGTGGGAAGGCATAAAGGAAGTCTTGACCACAGTGAAGGAGGAAGGCATCCCTTGCCTGACAGTTGTGTACCGGAATCCTGGAACAGAACCGGGGAAGTTTGGCATTCAGTGGACTTGCAAAGAGGTCTATGTCTGGAGTGCCCCAAAGATGAAATATCTTTGCCACCTGGTCTAGGTGGAGTGACCACTCATGAGGTAGCAGTACTCGACTGAGTTTGTCTGCCCAAAGGTTTTGAATGCCTGGAAAATACACCACTAGAAGGTGAATTTGATGCTCTCTGGCGAGAGCCCATAGTCGTAAAGCTTCATTGCATAACGACAGAGAGCCTGTCCCGCCCTGCTTGTTCACTTAGAACATGGCTACCTGATTGTCCGTCTGGACTAGGACTGTCTTGTAGCTGAGCTGGACATGGAACACTCGAAGAGCTAAATAAATTGCTCTTAACTCCAGGAGGTTTATGTGTAAACCAACCTCCTGTGGAGTCCAGGTGCCCTGGGTAGACAGATGATTCAGGTGTGCTCCCCAACCCACCTGAGATGCATCTGTTGTTAGGGTGGCCTGAAAGAGGGGTTGATGGAAAGGAGACCCTACTGTCAGATTTTCTAATGATTGCCACCATTGGAGGGACAAATTAGTCAGTGAGAGATTGTTATTTTGTCCGACAAATGACCCGTGGCCTGTGTCCACTGTGTGGAGAGGGTCCACTGAGCTGCTCGCATGTGGAGGCGAGCATATGGGACTACATGAACTGTGGATGCCATGTGTCCCAGTAACTGCAGTAGCTCCTGAGCAGTGAGGGAGGATTTGCCTGCTACTTGGGAAGCTAACTGCATTATGCGAAGACACTGGCTTGTGGAAGGAAAGCCCTTGCCTGTCTGGTATCCAGACAGGCTCCTATGAATTCTAGGCATTGGGAAGGAACTAGTTGAGATTTCGGGAAGATTATTACCAATCCCAAGTATTGGAGGATTCGCATTGTACGAGACAGTGCAGTGCTGGCCTCTGTCACTGTGGAGGCTCGGATGAGCCAGTCGTCTAAGTAAGGGAAGACAAAAATCCCCAGGGTTCGTAGAAATGCAGCTACTACTGCCATGCATTTCGTGAATACCCTTGGTGCTGAAGCCACACCAAAAGGAAGAACCCTGTACTGGAAATGTCTTCCCCTAAAAAGGAAACGTAAAAATTTCCTGTGATCTGGATGGATAAGAACGTGAGTGTATGCATTCTTTAAGTCTAGAGAGCAAAGCCAGTCCTGGCTTTGAAGGTATGGCAGAAGAGTTCCCAGAGAAATCATTTTGAATTTCTTTCGAAACAGATATTTGTTCAATTCTCTGAGGTCTAGAATGGGTCTGTGTCCCCCTGTTTTCTTTGGAATAAGAAAATATGGGGGAGTAGAACCCTGCACCCTGTTGAAGAATGGGTACTTCCTCTACTGCCCCTTGGGCAAGAAGGGTGGAGACCTCGTGATCTAGCAGATTGTCTGCAGAGGTTTGTGAATTGAACTGCTTTAGAACTGTAGGAGGGGGTAAGCTGTGAAAATTAAGTTTGTACCCCTCCCTACAATGGACAAAGTCCAATCTTCTGCTGTTATCTGATGCCATCTGTTTATTTTATTTTATTTACATTCTCTTATATACCGCACTATTCTGCATCAGTGCGGTTTACATTGAACAAACTGAAATTACATTGAACAGGGCATTATAACTTGGAGATAACTATTTTACAGGGAACATGGGCTATGGAGGGTTAAGTGGCTTGCCCAAGACCACAAGGAGCACCTGTGGGACTAGAAACCCCAGTCCTTCCGGCCCAAGGTTGCTGTCCTCTAGTGGGATTTGAACCCCCGACCTTATGGCCTGAAGTACCTTGCCCCAACCACTAGGCCACTCCTCCACTGTTGACAAAGTGGCATAACCTGCCCGGAATATTGGGGGGTTGAGGACCCCTCAGAGGCAGGAAGGCAAAGCTCTCTATGAAGGAGTCAAAGCCCTTCAGGGGGCTGACCCTGGAGAGCTGGTTGGGCTCTCGGGCCTTTTGGTTTCTTTTGTTGTCTAGTTTGTCCCTTTTGGGCAACCTGACCTGGAGTCTGAGTGTGATGGGTATAGGAAGAATAAAACTTCCTCTTTTTGGTAAAAGAGGGTTTTTTATAAGGCTTCCTTTTGGCTGGAGTGGCTGTAGACTTTGACAATCTATCTAAGGTAGAATTGTCAGTATCTAACTCGTTAGCCTTCTCCTGCCAGTTCTTGCCGAAGAGATTTTCTCCAGTGCAAGGAATGTTACCTAACTTGTCTTGTACCCAAGTCTCCAAGTCTGATGCCTGTAGCCAGACAATCCGTCGTGCGCCAATGGCAATAGCAGTTGTTCTGTTGATGCATTCGAAGCAGTCAAAGGCTGCACGATTGACAAACTTGGAGACATCATGAGCATGCTTAACCAGAGTAAGAAAGTCTTGTCTCTTATTATCTGGAAGAAATGGGCTCATAAGTTCCAAGTCTCCTGTGATTTCTTTGAGGAACATTCCCATATATAGGATATATGAGCTGATCCTAGCTGAAAGCATGGAAGCTTGAAAAGTTCTCCGTCCAAAAGCATCCAGAGTCCTGCATTCATGACCTGGAGGATTGAATGCATGTCTTTTTGCACTTTTCATTCTATGCATGGCTGACTCCACTACCATTGAATGGTGTGGCAGCTGAGTTCTCTGAAATCCAGGACATGGTGGGGCTTGATACATAGTATCAAGTATCCTAGAGTGAGGAGAAGTAGTCAGAGGTGTCTCCCACATTCTGAGCATCAAGTTAAGCAGAATTTCATGGATAGGCAGAGTAGCTGCCTCCTTAGGAGCTTTAAGATATTGGAGGATTTCCAATTCCTTTGCTCTGGGTTCCTCTTCAGGAGCTATTGTGATTGAAAGACCTTTAGCCATATCACAGATGAAATCCTGAAATGACATGTCCTCTGGAGGTGACATGCTGCATTGGGGAGAAGAGGGATCTTCTAAGAGAAACCCTCTGGTGCCAGCAGAATTGTCAGAGTCTTCGGAATCGGAGGAATCAAAGTATTCCTGACTCCGATGCTCCTGCAAAGCATGATGCGGTACCGATCGAAGTCGGTACCGAGGTGACCCGGTACCACTTTACCCACTCCAGCCAGAGGTGGAATGGGAAGAGTTACCATCAGGGCCGGTACCGGCATCGTTGGTGTTGGTACCGGCATTGGTGTCGATGTCGGCACCGGTGCCCTTGGGACCACCGGTACCGCAGCTGCGATACTGCGTTCGATAGCAAGAAATCTCTGGTCTATCGACGCTGCCGATGCCTGGGTGTTGGTACTGGTAAGAACGGCCGGAACCCCTGAGCATGGCACAGGTAGTTCTTGCGAGCTTGAGGCCTCGCGAACACCCTGAAGCCCCATCGATGCTTTGGAAGCTGAAGCCTCCCACCGGGGCTGTTTTGCCGGTGTGGTTCCCTCAAGGGCAATGCCAATGGCCCCTCGATGCTTAGCAGGAGAGCTACCCTTTGAGGACCGGTTTTTGTGTTTAGTTACCTGAAATCCATGGGAGGAAGAAGAGGCCCTTGACGATGTCGATGCAATGGATCTCAATTAGTCAAAAAAGTCGTTCATGTGCTAATTAATGTGAATGAGAATTTCTCCCATCTTTTAATACAGTCCATAAAAATTAAAATAAATATTAAACTAAAGAGGTCTCAGACTAATACGGCTCTGCTACATAGACTTTTTCAAAGCAGATTGCCCTTTTGCATCAATGACCTCCAAAGACTCAGTGAGGTTATAATACTCAAACTTCAACCTTTTTTACTCGCTTTAGGTATTACTTATCTGTCGTGGATAACCTCACTGTTATGGACATATTTAGGATCCCGATGCTCTTCCCAGGTACCATTCATGCGTTTCACATCAATGATTTCATCAGGGGATCACTCGATCTGTCATGTTCAGCGTCTCTAACATTTTTCTTACTAAATCAAAATAAACTACACATTAGTATCATTCCCAATCCCATCCTAAAGTTAAAAACAGAACATATTCAGGACCTATTCCTTATATACTCGGGAAATACCTCTAGTTGATCGACTTAGCTGCCCACATTCTACCGGTAATTATTTCTTCACTTTAGCCGGTTATCTTTATCTTTATTAAAAATTTGATAGACCGTTTTCCGTCGAAACATAAAGCGGTGTACAATAAAAGGTTGGCCATGCAAAGACAAAGAAAGGAACGCCAAAGTGAAACAGAAAAGTAAAGTATAAAAGCACAAACAAATAGAAGACAAAATTAAACAGAACCAGACAAAGGGCCAGTATTTTAAAACATAAGTTAACTAGAATAACAATACACACAATGATAAAAGGCCCATAAAAGGGCCAGTATTCTAAAACACAAGTTAACTAAAATAAAAATACAAACAGTGATAAAAAGGCCCATAAAAGGGTAGACAGAACAGACTATGGGTAGACAAAATACGCAACAGGACAGATATACGAACAAAACAAAAACAGATACAACAGCTAAAGGAACATCAGGGACATCCTTAGAACAGTGAGGTTATCCACGACAGATAAGTAATACCTAAAGCGAGTAAAAAAGATTGAAGTTTGAGTATTATAACCCCACTGAGTGGAGGTCATTGATGCAAAAGGGCAATCTGCTTTGAAAAAGACGAAAGTTTATGTAGCAGAGCCGTATTAGTCTGAGACCTCTTTAGTTTAATATTTACTTTAATTTTTATGGACTGTATTAAAAGATGGAAGAAATTCTCATTCACATTAATTAGCACATGAACGACTTTTTTTACTAATTGATTTACTAATCGTTCGAGAATAGACCGTTACATGGTGTAACCACATAAGGATGCAATGGATCTGGCATCTGAAGAAAAGAGGGTACCGAGCTTTGCGGCCCGGTTCTGTCTTCCTCTTTTAGTCATCCCCATGCAGGAGAGACATTCAGTTGGAGAATGATCAGATCCTAAACATTTTAGACACCAATCATGGGTGTCAGTGACGGAAATGGTACCGCCACACTTAGTACATTTTTTAAAACCACTAGTTGGCTTTTCCATAATTTTGGAAAAATGGTGCCTAATGCCCAAAATGGTGCCTAGCACCAAAACAGGAAAGTTTCTGAAAAGAAACAGTCAAAGTCTAGGGTTTCCAACAGTGGCCAATCTAGGTCATACGTACCTAGCAGTTTCCCCAAAAGACACAGGTTCTGCAATGCTTGTACTAGGTCAAGCACTGATATCCTGGGTCCCTTCTTAATAATGGTTTATGGACCTTTCCTCCAGGAACTTGTCCAAACCTTTTTTAAACCCAGCTACACTAACAGCCTTTACTACATCCTCCGGTAACAAATTCCAGAGTTTGATTACACGTTGAGTGAAAAAATATTTTCTTTTATTAGTCTTAAATAGTTTACCCTGTAGCTTCATTGCATGTCCCCTAGTCTTCCTATATTCTGATAATGTAAACAGTCGATCTACGTTTACCCGTTCCACTCCGTTCATTAGACTATCATATCTCCCCTCAGCCTTCTCTTTTCCAGGTTAAAGAGCCCTAACCTTTTTAGCCTTTCATAGGAGTATCCTTCCATCCCCTTTACCATTTTGGTGGCTCTTCTCTGAACCTTTTCGAATAACGCTATATCCTTTTTAAGATACGGCGACCAGAATTGCACACAATATTCAAGGTGCGGTCTCACCATGGAACGGTATAAAGGCATTATAATATCTTTTGTTTTATTTTCCATTCCTTTCCTTATGATACCTAGCATTCTATTTGCTCTCTTGGCTGCCGCTGCACACTGGGCCGAGGGTTTTAACATGTTATCCACAATGACGCCTAAATCTTTTTCCTGGGTGGTGGTTCCTAATGTGGAACCTTGCATCGTGTAACCATAGTTTGGGTTGTTCTTCCCTAGGTGCATAACTTTGCACTTGTCCACATTAAATTTCATCTGCCATTTTGATGCCCAGTCTTCCAATTTATCAAGATCCTCTTGCAATTTTCCACAATCCTTTTGGGTTTTAACAACTTTAAAAAGTTTTGTGTCATCTGCAAATTTGATAACCTCACTCGTTATTCCACTTTCCAGGTCATTTATGAATATGTCAAAAAGCAGCGGACCCAGCACAGATCCCTGGGGTACACCACTATTCACCTTTCTCCATTGGGAAAATTGGCCATTTAGAACAACCCTCTGCTTTCTATCTTTTAACCAGTTCCTGATCCACAGTAGTACACTGCCTCCTATCCCATGACTCTTTAGTTTTGCCAAAAGTCTCTGATGAGGGACCTTGTCAAAGGCTTTCTGAAAGTCCAGATACACTATATCAACCGACTCACCTTTGTCCACCTGTTTATTCACACTTTCAAAAAAACATAACAGATTAGTAAGACAAGATCTTCCTTGTCTAAAGCCATGTTGGCTGTCTCCCATTAGGCCATGACTATCTACATGCTGAGTAATTTTATTCTTTATGATGGTTTCTACCATTTTTCCCGGTACTGACATAAGGCTCACCGGTCTGTAGTTTCCCGGATCACCCCTCAAATCCTTTTTAAAAATTGGTGTTACATTGGCGATCCGCCAATCTTCAGGAATTAGAGATGATTTTAATGATAGTTCAGAGATTACTAATAGCAGGTCTGCAATCTCATATTTCAGTTCTTTCAACACCCTTGGATGTATACCATCCGGCCCAGGTGATTTGCTACTCTTCAGTTTATCTAATAGTTGTAATACATCTTTCCGATGTATCGATATTTCCTTCAATTCTTCCGCACCTTTAAATACCACTTCAGTCATGGGTAACATCCCTACATCTTCCTCAGTAAAGACTGAAGCAAAGAATTCATTCAGTCTCTCCGCTATCACCTTGTCGCCTCGTATTGCCCCTTTAACCCCTCTATCATCTAATGGTCCAACTGACTCTCTCACAGGTTTTTTGCTACGAATGTACTTGAAAAAAATCTTTATTTTGCGTTTTTGCTTCCGCAGCAAGCTTCTTCTCAAATTCTCTCTTTGCCTTCTTTATCAATGCCTTGCATTTGACCTGCCAGTGCTTGTGCTGTTTCCAGGTTTCATCGTTTGGCTCTTTTTTCCATTTCATGAAAGATGCGTTCTTGGCAACAACAGCCTCTCTGACCTCACCTTTAAACCATGCTGGCAGTTTTTTGGACTTCCTTCCACTTTTCTTAAAGCATGGAATACAGCTGGTCTGGGCTTCCAAGATAGTACTTTTCAACAACACCCAAGCTTGATGTAAGTCTTTAACCTTTGCAACTGCTTCTTTTAGTTTTTTCTTAACTATTTTTCGCATTTTATCATAGTCTCTCGTTCGAAAATTAAAAGGTAGTACTGTGGATTTCCTTACTATCCCTCCTCCACTGTTGGCTGTTAGGTTCAAGGCCAAATTACTACTAATTCTGGCCTTAGGTAACATATTTGTGGGCCTCTACTATGGATCCCCATTCATGTCTTACTGCCCCCTGCAGAGGCACATTCACTCCCCTGTCTTCTCTTTCCAGGAAGCCCTTTCCCACAGTTCATCTCTCCTAAAGTGGCTTGGAATGGAGGAACAGCCTAGTGATTGGAGCAGCGGGAGAAAAGCCAGGGAAATCCACCTCTATCATTGACACTCCTTTAGAACCTGGCCAAATCATTTTCACTCTTCATTACCTCAGATATAAAAACTTACAAGTTGATATTCAGCAGCACTTGACAAAATTTCTAGGAGCCACCCTAAAAGTTTAGGAACAGACTGCTCAATCCTTGGTCACAGTGCCCCCCCACCCCACCCCCTAAAAAGTGTGTCACAGCTCCTTTTTTAAGGACCCGATTTACTGTTTTCCCATTTTCTATAGGAAAAGAAAGCATAATAAAATGAAGTCATTAACATGCCATTACACAAAGCCAACAGAAGACAAGCACCCTTCTCCTCCTCCCCCCTCCCACCAACCCCAATGAGTACGTGTCAGCAGCATATTGGTGATCCTTTAGAGCTGCCCCTGAGGCAACTTCCTTTTTTGTTTCACATATCACCATGGCCTGGTAATAAGTGAAGACAAAAAAGTTTCTTATAGCTCCCCCACAGCCTTCACCCAGTATCTCTCTCTCTATCAGCTCCCCTAAGCCATCGCATAGTGTTCTCTCCCCCTCTCATAGCCCCCCTAGCCCAGTGTCTCTCCCTCTCTCTCTCACAGTCCCCCCCCAGGCATCACGCAAGTATTGCTCTCTTTCTCTTAGCCCCACCTAAGCCACGCCTGCTTTCTCATCGCGATCAGCTCTCTGCAAAGAGCTTGAGACACACAGTAAGGAAGTTCAGGCTGATCACACAAGACTTGAAACCACGAGATCACTCTGAACTTCCTCCACCGTGGCAGCTCAAGCTCTCTTCAGAGAGCCAAACACTGTGGAGGAAAAAGAAAATCTTAGCTTCTTAATTTGCTGGTGCTGCCTCAAACGTCGTTCAAGGGCATGAAATTCAGGGCACCAGGATGCGATTTCTAGGTATCATGGTGACCTGGTGGCCAGGATTTGTCAAGCCCTGTGCCACTGAATATCTTTATATGGTGATCAAAAATTTTATTAAGACCACCCTGATGTGTTCTGGCTAAAAAGCCTTCCTCAAGGGGTACACACCTCGAAGAACAAAGATAATAATGGAGTGGAGGAGTGGCCTAGTGGTTGGGGCAAGGTACTTCAGGCCGGAAAGTCGGGGGTTCAAATCCCACTAGAGGACAGCAACCTTGGGCTGGAAGGACTGGGGTTTCTAGTCCCACAGGTGCTCCTTGTGGTCTTGCGCAAGCCACTTAACCCTCCATAGCCCATGTTCCCTGTTAAATAGTTATCTCCAAGTTATAATGCCCTGTTCAATGTAATTTCAGTTTGTTCAATGTAAACCGCACTGATGCAGAATAGTGCAGTATATAAGAGAATGTAAATAAATAAATAAAATAATAATATAAATATATGTTAATAAATTAAATAATACAAATAAACAGTAAAAGCAGAACATACTAAAATACACTTTGTGGTAAAACCAACACCACAAAATTAAAAGTGAAAATATAACCTCTAGTCTAGAGCACAAGCTATAGCCAGTACAGGCAGAATTAAAAATACATAAAAAATCCATATAAAAAATTCACCGCACCCATGCAGAATGTGACACAAAACGGCTTATCATGTGAATATGTGAAATGCAAAGCATATAGTCACATAAATGCAAACAACAAGGCAGGAGGGATGAGGAAGACAGCTCACTTATATAACCACACTCGGAAAACGCTAACAGGTTAGCATATAGTGTATACAAATCCTAAGGAAATACACCAGAATACTAAACCTATTGCTTTTCTAAAATAAGGCATACAAATGCAGTAATCTTGCAGAGACAAAAATAATTTGCCTTTTTTGTAAATCAGCATGTCATTTAATTCCGTCTAGTGGGAGCGTTCCGGGATAGAAAAAGACGTTCTTTTTAATGGCAGAAATTCCCACCAAACTGCAGGTCACAGTTCGCATGTAAATCAACCACAGAAAAAGAAGATAAAAAGAAGATGAGCAACATAGACTCATCGTGTAATTTATCAAATAAAATGAAAGTTCATGTGTGATTTACGCCAATCCCAATAAAAAAACAGTGTTACAAAAGGTGACCTAGACTGGCCACTGTTGGACATAGGACCAGGACCGTACCTAGCCTTGTGCGAGCGGTGTGGTCACACAGGGTGCAAAGGCTTAAGGGGCGCATTTCAGCTGTCTGCCATTGCCTGTCGCCACCACTTTTTCTTCACTCAGTGGTGGCAGGCAACGGCAGACATCTGAAATGCGCCCCTTAAGCCTTCTCGCAGCATGCTAAGCACCTGTCCCTCCCTGCTCTAATGCGACATCAGATAAGGAAGGACAGATCTACTTAGCGCACCAGCAACTTACACAGCGGGCACGCCTCTTCTCTCCCGCCGCGAGGGAGGGGGGCGTGCACCTGTTGTGCAAGTCACACAGGGTGCGATTCAACCTCAGTACAGCCCTGCAAAGTACAGACCTTTGGTGTGACCCAGTATGGCAGTTCTTAACATGGCACCTGTGCACCCGGCCCTCCTGGGGACTGGCTCTTCGAGAAGAGGTGGGAATTTTTCCTGCTGTGGCTCAGGCACCCTGCTGTGCAAGGGAGATGCCAGGAGCAGACGTTTTAAATGCCCCATGCATCCCAAGCAGCCATAATTTGTCTGGGAGGACGCTGATTGCAGGACACCCCTCCCATTTTTTCTGTCTTGTTCACTGCTTTGTTACTGATGTTTTGTTACTGCTAGTATAATGTTGCATCTTTTGGGAGAAGGTGTGGGTACCTAATTCAGGGTCATGTGTTGAGCATTCTTCATTTGCATATTTGCAGCAGACAGCCCCCTCCCCCCCCCAGGGACAATGAGGACCAGAATAGGAAGGGGAGGCTCAATACGCCCTTATTTGCCACACAGCACAGCTGAATTAGCTGGGCCAAGAGGTTGAGGCTCCTCTGCTGCATGGCTGGAAGCCTTGGACTAGTTGCTGAGAGACTGAAGCCCTACTGGTCGCACGGTGAGCTGAGGACTCTTATAAAGTGGACCAAGCTGTAGGTTATTGGCTCTGGTTTGTGTTTATATTATGCAAATAAGCTGCGGCCAAGTTATAACCATTCTATATGGAGTCACATGTGTTCCTTGGGAGTAAGGCAAGGCCTAGGGGTCACGGCTCTCTATATTATCCCTGGTGCCCTCTCAAGCCCCGACAGCATTTCTGATGCTAACAACTCTACATTAACACTGTAGAGCCACTGAGGAGATAATAAATCCGTCACTATCGATTGCCAATGCTGCCATGGTACATGCAACCCCTAAGGGGTATCCCTCTGTGGACTGCACCAATCAGAAACACCTGGAGAGGACTCAAGTTCCCAGTGTCACATGTTACTGCTGCAAGGAGGTCAAACAGAACTCAGCGGGAGGCACTAGAAGGAAGGGGAAAAAAATCATCTTTGGTCCCTGAGTCAGGAGAAAGTTCAGGCTAATAACCTCATTAAAATTCCCCTTCTTTTTTCTTTTTGTGACAAATTTAAATACCTCTTTGGTATTCACAGGAGACTGATCTCTTTCAGTTGAAAGGAAGCTCTGGAACAAGGGAGTCAATGGATGAAGGTGAAAGGGGATAGACTTAGGAATAATCTAAGGAAATACAGAAAGGGAACAACCTCTGGATCAAGGTGACAGAGACGAGGATTGTATCTGACCTCAAGAAAGTATGAGGCAAGCACAAAGGATCTCTAAGGGAGAGAAAGCGATTGTAAAGCTTAGAGGTTTGTGTGGATGGGCATATTGGATAGACTGTACGGTCTTGATCTGCTGTCCATTTTCTCTGTTTCAACTTCAATTGCAAGCAGGCTAAGGGTCCTTGAGCCTTCATTTGCAACTACATTCTGATTTTTTCACCTATTTCATATACCCATTCCACCAACACACCTACTCCACTCATTGCAGTGACCGTCTTGGGCCGGGAAGGATACATCATGGCTGATTTGGGAACCCTGCAATAATGAGACCTAAATCCGGCCTCTAGATGTCACACAAACAAAAACCACAATTCTCTCCCCTAGGGATGCAAAGCCGATTTAAGAAACGGAGAGCCCAATGCATGGATCAAACTAGCAAACCTCTGCATGGCAGTATATAGCAGTAGCCACTAAAGCCGAGATTAGGCTGGACCAAGATTCCCTTTTTCTCTTTTCTGAATTAATTTCATTCCGGCGGAAAGTTATTTTATGCCACGTATGAGTGAATTTAAGTGAACCAGGGTGTTGCTGTATGAATATGGATATAAAGTGACCTCAGACAGACATCCTGTTGGCATAAAAAAACCAAACACAGCATAAAATCTGAACCTGAGGGAGCAGCTTTAAAAATAACCAGACAGTATTAGAGTGCTGCTTGCTCTGATGGTGGTACGGTGTGTCCTTTCCACATGGTGGCAGGTTCCATTGTTCTGTATTAGTGCTAATTTTTACAGCATCACATTAAAAAGATTGTCCTGGACGTGCACAGCTGAGCCGTGCTGTGTGCATCATCAATCAAAACGTAGCTGCGAAAGACACTGCATGGGCTAAAATGAAGCTGGAATGTCCAATCTGCCGTCTGGTCATGTGGCCGCTAACTCCACTCTGCCAGAAGGTATCAATGCATTAGCCCTGCAGGCCAGCCAGCTGCTTTGGAGGAGTCTGGGCAACTGGGGGGGGGGGGGGGGGGGAAGAGGAGAGAACAGCATCACACTTTCAGTCCTGCTTTTCGCCAAATACTTCAGTAGCACAGCAACACCACTATTCTCTTTGCTTTGTTTCAGTGTTGATAACTTTTGCTGCACAATGGTTGATATAATGCTCAAAAAATCAATAAAATGAGAAAAATATGAAGAACATAAAAAAAGAACAGATTACAGCGTTTAGCAATTGTGCTATTTGAATGGCCCAAAATTTCAATTTCTTTGTCTTTTGATCCTGTTGCCTTCTTCTTTCTTTGGTCTTATTCAAAAGGTCTCCTTTCTGTTTTTAAAAAAAAAAGGCCTTTGACATTTAGTTTCCCATTTTTCGTATTAAAGAGATGTGCCCTTTTCTAAGGTCACAATTTTTGCTTTTTTAAAATTCACTATCTCACTCTATGCTGTAGTAGGTTTCATAAACATGTTATGAGGCAGATGCCCAGGGCTGGCCCATCCACTAGGCAGACTAGGTGGTCACCTAGGGCAGCCAACCCTGGTGGGTGGCAGAACTCAGTTTTGAAAGCAGCAGCACATGTACATGACACTGCTTTCAAAATGGAGTCATGCTACCGCCGATGCTGCTCTCCCCCCCCCCCCCCGAATCCATCTTTTTCATCTTGGGGAGGGGAATGAGGCGAGGTAACAGCAGCGGCGGCATGTGTATATGCTGCCACTTTCAGAATAGGGTCAAGCTGCCATTGCCCATTGCCACCTGCCTCTCCCAACCACCACAAGATGAAAAGATGGAGGGGGGGGGGCAGCGGCGGTGGTGGCAGGGGGAGAGGGATAGTGGCGACTTCTGCCTGGGGCGGCAGAAACCTTCAGACTGGCCCTGCTGATGCCAGCAAAGAAGTGGGATGGGGGGAGTCTGATTCAGGGTTGCTAAGTAGCACTCCTCCCTTCCCCCCAGTTTACTTGGTCTGATAAGAATGGGTCTGTCTAAGCAGAAGGACCACCTCCCAAACTTTTGTCAAGAGTCTTCATTACAGGACACTTCCATGTCCCATTTTACAAATGAATTATTATGAGGTCAATGTAATAAGGTGTACTCTTAGCCACTGTTCCCTCTAAGCTGTGCACGTGTGCGTGCGCACACACCTCGCCGAGCGAGCGCACATACTTTACAACAGAGCGCACAAAAATTACGGCTCTGATTCTGATAGAAAACACAGACATCTTAAAATTTAAAAGTTATGATTGTAATTACTAGAAATTTCCCGCTTCATTTAGTAATCGTCTATTTTCATTTAATTTGATTAAAATCAATGTGGTTTACATACTGTATTCTGACATGTAGTCAAATTTTAAAGTGTATAACTCCGAGTGTCGTTATGTGGCGCACAAAATTTTAACCTTCCTTCAAAAGCTGCACACAGCTGATATTTTATGCGCGCACAGCCTACAGAAAATTAGAGGGAACATTGCTCTTAGCGTGCCATTTTAATCACACTTTAGCACATCCTTCCACTAGTTAAACCTTATATGTAATTTAATAACGTTTCTGACTCACAAAAAGATGCATTACAAGTAGACAAAAATCTGTGCTGAAAACCTACTGTATATATCTCCATGCAGATCCCATTTAAGTGATGGATTCGATAGTACTCCCCAATTCAAGACCCTGAAGACTTAACTCATGTTTTGTATTGTTTTTTTTAATGCTGGGAATTTAACGCCAAGTCAGAGGTGAAGCAAAGTTTACTCATAGGCCTGGAGCCCATGTTACTCTTTGTTCTGTAACAGCATGGTCCTGGACTTGGAGTTATTGGGTTTAGGAGTCTTGCACATGGATCTCCTTGGTCTGGAATAGATAGGGCTAGTGAAATGGTATTGGACAGCCTAGGCAAATCTTCAGCCTTATAAACCCCCCTGAATTAACTTTCAGGCCCCTACATTGCCCCTCCCCACATTTTGATTTTGAACTCAACAATCATGATCATTCCCACAACAATTCTGTAAAAATGCAAAACAGGACATCATACTTTTTAATATTAAACTTTGTTATGTGTGGATCAATCTCTCTCTATATCTATATCTCTCTCTATATATATATATATACACACACACACACTGAGGGCAATTTCTGAAAGTCATTTATGCTTATTGAAAGTTGCCCACCCCTTTTGCACTCTCATGGTTTTTTGAGCTTGTGTGGTTGTCTGGTCACCATGTCGTTTTGTTTTGATTTCAGCTGCTTTTAGCTGTCCCCCATGAGCTGCCATCCTAGGTGATTACTGGTCCTGGAAAAAAGACCACCACACTTGTGAACCCCAGGGCCAGGGATCATGTTAGCATAGTACCATAGACCAAACACTGGTGCCAGAAATGTGAGTTAATGAACTTTCAGCAAGATGGCGCCATAAGTAGACGGGAGCGAGAGGCTCCAATCTTGATAGTTCCCCCCCCCCCCCCCCAGCTGCTGAAAGCTATTTTTTGTCCCTCCCAGAATGGAGTTCTTTAGGCGTAAGAATGCCAATGGTCAAAAGCAAATGGCCAGGAGCTCTAAGCAGAAGCCTGGCCCAAGATCTCCACCATTACCGGAGGCAGGAGAAGGAAATCAGAGAGCTTGAGGACCAGCAGGCTGTTTCACACAAGGAGACTTCAAGGCTCCAGAAGGTGATGGCTTACTTGTGAGCCAAGGCAGAGAACCAAGAGAATTGGGATTGCTGATCTAATGTAAGAATCTTTAGGGTGCCTGAAGGAATGGAGGCAGGGTATCCTCCTCAGCTTTTTAAAAATGTGTTGGACTCATCCTTTCCTGAGAATATTGAGGGAGATGGTTACCAGCTTGAATGGGCTCACTGTGAATGGAGGCCTGCCCCACTGGAGGGGAAACCACTGAGGGCCCTCACTGTGATTTCAAGATTGTAGGCACATCATCCAAGGCAAACCGAGACAAGTCTCCTATGCTGATTATGAGTGTTCCCAGACTTGAGTGCATATACTGCATGGAAGAATAAAGATCTTGCCAGGAGCCAAAAGTAGCTTGTGGACAGAGGGCTATCAGCTACCCTATATATCCAGCCAAGCTGGTTGTATTCCAGAATGACTGCAGGAAAGATTTCCTAGAAGTAGCCACTGCAGAGATGTATGTGGCCTCACTGTGGCGGGCACTACCTAATGTTGCAAATGGGGCCTCCCCTAGAGATCAGAACTTGAATGTGTAAAGAAGCCCCCCACATCTTGAGGAAATGGATGGGAAAATCAGATAAAGGGAGCAGCATTGTCAGCTCCCTTTATGGGACTGAGAGATGGCACGAAAGACCCTGCTGGAGGTGGTGTTAAGTAGAGGAAAGAGACCTTGAAGGAGAACGAGGACCCCAGGAATGGAACTGTTCTGCAGGAAGAGTCAGCGGAGTGATGGCCTGGAAAGAACCAAGTTGAGGAGGACTTGTGGCAGAGAGATTCATTCCTGAGTGACTGATCATAGTGGACTCTGAGATGGAAAGTATCCTAATTTAGAATGAGACTGTATGTTTTGATAATGTGAGCCAATGGTTGGCACATGGCAGAAACCCTAATGTCCCTGCTTGCTATGATGAAATATTTGCTCCTGTATCACTGGCCTCTCATCGTGGAGAGAAGGTGTGTCTGTGGGTTGGAATGCAAGTTGCATAAGGTTGGACCTGGAATGGAGTGAGAAAACTGGTGAATGAGTGAGGTAGGATGGTAAAGGGGGGAAGGGGAGACCGGTGTTTTTGTAGGGGGCAGCCGTATGGATGGGGGAGGGGGTTGTATGTATGGGGGGAGGAATGGCTGGGAGAGTTGAGTTGAGGTGTGTTCAAAGGCTGTGGAGTTGGGTGAGAGATAGGTATTTAGAGTGGTTGGAAAGTTCATGTGGGGTTCAAGCAGAATGCTTTGGTTCAGAGGTTAATTGTTTTACTATATAATTTTGGTTGGTGTGTGGCTGGCTGTGCAATTAAAGTGGGGGAGGTGGAGAGGGGGGTGAGGAGTGGTTTAACAAGTAAGGGACCATGTTAAATATTGTCACTTGGAATATAGGAGGGATTCAAAGCTTGGGGAAGAGGAAGATAGTTATCAGTTGAACAAATCGAATGCAGATATTGTCTTGCTCCAGGAGACCCATCTTCAATATTCCCGCTAAGCTGCGTAGAGTGCTCCGCCAGCATTTCTGCCGGTGGGGGGAGGTGCAAAGCGATTGCGCTTAGGATCGCACAGCATCGACAGGCCCTTGGGACCTGCTTACGCTGAACCATCCTAAGCGGGATCGCTTTTACGATGGCTTTGCACCTCCCCCCACCAGCAGGAATGCCAGAGGAAGACTCAGTGCAATTTAGCGGGAACATTGCCCATCTCATGGCTGGGGAACATGAGAAATTAAAAGGAGGGCAATGGGGGCATTTTTTTTTTATTCGTCCTACTATTTTCAGAGATAAAGGATATTATAGATGGAATGGTGGAACTAGTGGACATTTCTTTTTTGAATCTTTTTGCCACTAAAGGCCCCAAAGGGAGTTTCTTTGCCCAATACATCCTGAAATGTGAAAAAAGGGGGAGACATGAATTGTGTGTGGGGTAAAGAGGAGCATTCAGGGAGTCAGAGGATGTCAAGCAGAGGAGAAAGTGCTTCAAAGAGTCATTAAGCAATTCCAATTGATAGATATTTGGAGGGAAAAGGCAGAGAAATACCAGGATTATTCTTATCTCTTCCCAAAATACAGTTCATATTCTTGTTTGGATTTATTTTTGGTGAAATCCTCTCAGGCGCAGAGTCCATCAGATTAACATTGGCCTCATTGTGTTATCTGATCATGACATGGTGTCTATAGAGATGGAGTTGGAAGGGGACAGTGATGCCTGAAGGAGAAAAGCTGGAGGGCCAATGACTCGTTGTCCAGATCAGATATTAAAAAACAAATTATGAAGTTGTGGGATGAATGTATAATGTGGAATAACACAGCAGAAATTTCCTCTGGTGTTCTCTGGGAAGCCAGCAAGATGTACAGTATATGCTGCTTGTGCTGACACAGATTGTTGCGGGGATTAAGAAACAGAGGGAGCAGAAGTGGTTGGAGTTGTTAAAGGTAATAGAGAGATTGCAGAAGGAGCATAAGGTGCCTGGTCCCTCCCTAGTTTATGCCAAGTTGCAGAAGGCACAGAGAGATCTTAATTTTCTAGATATTGAAAGACTGAAGTACCAACTTCAATTCATTAAGCATAACTTCTTAGAACAAGGTACTAGAGCCAGTCAGCTGCTGTCCTGGCAACTTAAAAAGCAGAGGAGTAGCAGAGTTGTTATTGAAGTGCAGAACAGATGCATTGGGAGCATAGCCGTTGGGGGGGGGGAGGGCGATCTTTTGAGAATCTTAGCAGAGCCTGTTTTCCTCTGAAGTTGATGCTAGTGAGCTGGTAAAGCGTAGTTACTCACCTGTAACAGGTGATCTCCGGGAACAGCAGGAATTAAGTCTTCACATATGGGTATCGTTGGTACCGACGGAGCCTGTGCGGGAATGCTCCACAGCGTCCAAAAGGAAATCTTTTGGAAGCATCCCACAGCGCATGCGTGCTGCCTTCCCGCCTCACTGCCTCTCTCACTTCAGTTGAGTTTAAAGCTGAGCTAAGGAGAGAGACAGAGAGAGAGAGATAACTCCTAGGGGAGGTGGACCTGGATAAGATGGAGGCACTGCTTCTAGGTTTTCATCTGCAGAGTAAAAGTAGGTTGGGTCCAGTTTCCGTTATCTTAATTATCTGCCAACGTTTCCTCATTGTGCGACATGAATTTAAAGCCAGCAGTGAAGGCCATGTTGCAACAGCTGGAGGAGTGGAAAGATTTATCCTTCAGTTGGTGGGGAAGACTTTCTGTGCTTAAGATGACAATAGTACCCCAATTTATTTCTTGTTTTATGGGCTTTTTGGTGAGATTGGAGAAAAAAACCAAGAAGGTTTATTTGGAGAAAAAAACAAGAAGGTTTATTTGGAGGGGTAGGACAGCGAGGATCCAGTGGGTGAGGTTAGTGCTCCCTCGCGCTAGGGGAGGCTTAGGAGCCCCTAATTTGAGTAGATTTCATGAAGAAGAGATAATCTGAGGCCTACGGGTTCACTATCTAAAGCCTCTTGTGGCTGGATGGGGAAAAGTAGAGCGAGCCTTTCCAAGTCCGACCTCCATATTTGAGACTTTGGAAAAAGGAGGTGGGGGACCATCGGTGTACTTTGCCTGCTTACTTGGGGAGGGGGGGCACAGGGTAAGGAACGCATATTGGCAGTGGGAGCAGGAGAACTGCCTACCCTGAACTACACCTATGATGGGGACCTGGGTGCTGGCCCCTTTATTGACCCCTTAATCAAAGGGGGTGGAGGAATTTAAGACACAGAGGGGTTTGCTGGAGCAACATGAGGATTTCTCTCCCTTTTTGCTGGATGAGTGCAGGCATTTCCAGAGAAACTGCCAGGAAAGTGGCCTGGTTAAATTTAGGTAATTGATAAATAATGTCATTTGTTTACCTGAAGAACTGGAAGAGAAGCTGGGGGAGAGGGGAAGAATTCCCTTTTCTTCTGCAAATTTTTACATTTTAAACACAAGAAAACACTCACTTGCTACAGAAAAGAATACTCGCAAGAATAAAGAAACAAAAATAATAAATAAAGTGAATGAAATATTCACTAGACTACAATTATTCAGAAGAGCCAAAACCATAATCAAAAGAAATCCTAGAGGCAATAGGACACAGCGGAATAATACAGCATTAACATTTCTCCAACCAAAATTGCTCCATCTCTCTAAGAAGCATCTCCAAGCCCTGTGGTAGATGTTCTAAGTTCTTGTTGGCAATAAACTGTATCAAATGGCCAAAATCAAAAAAGGTGCAACTAACCCCTTGGAACTTAAACATTTACATGGGTGTCACAAAAAGAACAAACTCCCCCCCCATTGATAGAGTGTATCTGGACTTTCAGAAAGCTTTTGACAAAGTCCCCCATCAGAGACTTTTGGCGAAGCTAAAAAGTCATGGGATAGGAGGCAGTGTACTATTGTGGATCGGGAACTGGTTAAAAGATAGAAAGCAGAGGGTAGGGCTAAATGGCCAATATTCCCAATGGAAAAAGGTGAATAGTGGAGTACCCCAGGGATCTGTACTGGGTCCGCTGCTTTTTGACATATTCATAAATGACCTGGAAAAGAGAATAACTAGTGAGGTTATCAAATTTGCAGATGACACAAAACTGTTTAAAGTTGTTAAAACCAAAGAGGATTGTGGAAAACTGCAGGAGGATCTGGATAAATTGGAAGACTGGGCATCCAAATGGCAGATGAAATTTAATGTGGACAAGTGCAAAGTTATGCACCTAGGAAAGAACAACCCACACTATAGTTACACGATGCAAGGCTCCACATTAGAAACCACCACCCAGGAAAGAGATTTAGGAGTCATCGTGGATAACATGTTAAAACCCTCCGCCCAGTGTGCAGCGGCGGCCAAGAAAGCAAATAGAAGCATAAGGAAAGGGATGGAGAATAAAACAAAGGATGTTATAATGCTTCTGTATCGCTCCATGGTACGACCGCACCTTGAATATTGTGTGCAATTCTGGTCACCGTATCTTAAAAAGGACATAGCGTTATTAGAAAAAGTACAGAGAAGAGCCACCAAATTGGTGAAGGGGATGGAAGGCTACTCCTATGAAGAGAGGCTACGAAGGTTAGGGCTCTTTAGCCTGGAGAAGAGACGGCTGAGGGGAGATATGATAGAGGTCTATAAATTAATGAATGGAGTGGAACGGATAAACGTGGATCAATTGTTTACGCTATCAGAGTATAGAAAGACTAGGGGACATGTAATGAAGCTACAGGGTAAACTATTTAAGACAAATAAGAGAAAATATTTTTTCACTCAACGTGTAATCAAACTCTGGAATCTGTTACCGGAGGATGTAGTAAGGGCTGTTAGTATAGCTGGGTTTAAAAAAGGTTTGGACAAGTTCCTGGAGGAAAGGTCCATAAACCACTATTAAAAAGGGACCCAGGATATCAATGCTTGACCCAGTACAAGCATTGTGGAACCTGTGTCTTTTGGGGATATTGCTAGGTACGTATGACCTAGATTGGCCACTGTTGGAAACAGGATACTGGGCTTGATGGACCTCGGTCTGACCCAGTATGGCATGTCTTATGTTCTTATGTTCTTATCTATACAACTGTAGGACATAGTAAAAGAAATGTCTTCCTGCACTTTTGAGCCATCTTTGAGACATCAGGGAACAACTGACATGAGAACCCATAAACACTTCCATCCGTAGCCTTAAAGAATAATTTTAACAGTCAGTCTCAGTCTGGCTCTAAGGCCACAGCAGTCAGGAGGGTAGCAGTAGTCACCGATTCAGTTCCCAATTTCTCAAGAAATCCAGTAAGATCAAGGGATTCAAAGGGAAGTTGTTGACTTGGGGAATATATCCCAGGTTCCTTTCACTTAACTATTGGGAGGTAGAAAATTCTAGCAAGAGGAGAATTCTAAAGGAATCTTATGTACAGAGGTAGCATAAGATTTAAATAACTCTTTAGGAAAAATCAGTAGCCACAAATTCTTTTTTCTGACTGAATTCTCCAAAGACCAATCTTAGAAGGAACACTGGAAAGATCATTAACCATAGTTCCAGAAAGTGTAGACAAATCCACACATTTAGTTTCAACTTGTGTAATCCTCATAGATAATTGCATAACTTCCTGCTTCTGCTGGTCAAGGACTTGCAAAAACATGTTAGACTTCCTTGCATTGAGGCAAACTGCGAGGATAAAGAATTCTAAAGTATATAAACCGTCCCACGGAGTCTCAAAGTTAAACTGAGAAGGTCTCACCAAGGAAAGTTTTGATTTCACAAGTTTGGCAGCTCCTGATGATTGTAATGGGGAGTTATATTCCAAACCCAACTGTTGTGATCAGAGCTCTATCACAGGCATATTGGCTTCCAGGACCCCCAGCACCCATCACCACCTTCAGCGCTGCCCCAGTCACTGAGACAGTATGCTCAGTCACTGCAAATGCACCAGCAGGGGCACTCTTCAATAGCACTTGTGCCCCTACCTCTGAAGCCCCCATGCTGCGTTCTGAGGGCTTTGCTGGGGGGGGGGGGGGAGAGAACCAGGCCATCCTGCTCAGAAGAATGCGTAGAGCCTTTTTCTGTTCCCGTGGTCTCTAGTGAACTCAACGGAAGCAAAGCTGCACTACCGGGCCACACAAAGGTGTTGAGTGGCCCTGTACTGGCTGCATTTTCTTCTCCGCTGTCTACTGCTTCGCCTTCCTCTTACGTGGCATGAAAAACCAAAGGTAATTGGTTCTTAAAAGGAAAGCAGCAGAGTGGTGCGCAGCACAGCTAACATGCATCCGCCATCTTGGCCGAGTTCTATTTTATCAGTCTTTCCAGCTGGGGCACTTTTTATGCTGTCCCTGGCACTTCTCCATAAAGAGCCGCATTGGCTTGAGACACTCTTGTATCTTAATGTCAGACAGAAGTCATGGGTTTATCTTTGTCTGCTCTAAAGTGGGACTCCACTTATTAACCCCCCTCAGAAGGCTTGGGAGAGATCGTTATGATATCTTTTAGAAGATGAAGAATGGACTACAGCAGTGTTTCTCAGTCTTTTTTAAATTTTATGGTACACCTTTCAAGTTTGTTCAAATCTTCACGGCACACCAAACACAGTTTTGTATGGTCCTCACTCTGTCCCTCTCACTAGTAGAAGGAAAGCAGCACCTTTATCCTGTATGGGTCTCATTCTGCTGGGTTCAGTCTGATATGTGAATATGTGAGACTAGCAAAGGTACACACAGGAAAGAAGCTCTTTCCTTCTCCTACCGGGGGAGGGAAGGTGGGCAGTAAGGCTACATGATTTCCTGTGCTACTACTAAACAGGGAGTTCAGCTTAAAAGCAGAGGGCTTTTGTCTGGGGGCACTGTCCAATAGGAATGGGGCAGCATCTTCAGGAACCCACGCTCCTATCAGTCATCACAAGGCACACCAAGGCCTTTCCAAAGGCATGCTAATATGTTACAGTGCACTGGTTGAGAAGCACTAGATTCAAGTATATAGATATTGTCATAAGCAGGGCCGGATTTACCTTGAGTGAGGCCCTACGCCAACAAAAATTGTGGGCCCCCAGCAGGGGCGGCCCAAGGGGGGTGCGGGGCCTCATTTGCATAAGGGGCCCCATTTGCATAAATATTTGCATAATGTTACCATATACTAACTTTTAGTAAACGTGCCTCTTAATGAGTGTATGGATAAAGAAAGACTAAAAGATTTCTACATTACTATAATCCAGTGCCAACTGCCAGACACATTAGGAACTACTACAAACACTGCCCATTTAGAACCCATAGTAAACCCGCCGTATCCTAACAGCACTACCAGGACTCACAAAGCACCATACTCTACCAATCAAAAGGCAACACTGCAAATATTAAACCAATACATTTCAGAGAACAACAATACATGACCTACTGGGGAAAGAGAACAAGTGGCAATGTCAAATAGGAATTATATAAACAGAACACCTCAGCTCAGTTACACATGCAGAACATAGACCATCACCAAACAAGTAATCACAATTTAGAAACAGGAAGACAATAATTAAACTGGGAATCCCAAAAGCCAAACTTGGAATGTACAACACTGTAGAAATAAAACTATACATTAATTTGCTCTTGTACTAAACAAAGCGCAGACGTTAATGATGCACATTTACCAGAGCTGACATATTCCAATTAATAAATTCAAAATAAAGAGATATTTTTCTACCTTTTGTGCATTTTTTTCAGCTGCAATTGCTCCAGCCACTTTCTTCTGGTTTCTTCGTGTCTTCTGCTAACTCTCCATCGTCTGCTGTCCATTTGTCCTTTCTTCTCTCTTCTAGATTTTTTTCCATTCTCTCTCTACATCTGCTTTAACATACTAATCTTTCTCCTTTTGCTCTTTCCTCATTCCTATTTCATCCACTCAAATTTTACCCCTCCATCCTCAATCCCCACTTACTCTCCCAATACCCGGCCAATTGTAGATTTTTTATCCCTCCCACACAAAATATTTTTCCCTTCTCCATTTTACTCTTCCAGCCCCATCCCATTCTAATCCTCCCCCAACATCAGCTCCCTTCTAGTTCCAGCCTCACCCAGCATCTATTCCCTTCTAGTCCCTGCATCAGCCCATTTCCAGTCCTAGCCATCCATCAGCCCATTTCCAGTCCTAGCAACCCCCCAACCCAATACCAGTCCTAGCCCCCCATCAACCCACTTAGTCCTTAGCCCCCCATCACCCCATTTTCAGTTTAAGCCCCCCCTATAACCCATTACCAGTCCTAACCCCCCATCAGCCCACTTCCAGTCCTAACCCCATCAACCCATTTCCAGTCAGCCCCCCATAGCCCATTGCCAGTCCTACCCCCCCCAATCAGCCCACAGCCCATTACCAGTCCTAACCCCATCATCCCACCTCCAGTTTTAACCCCCCAGCCCATTTCCAGTCCTAGCCCCCCATAGCCCATTACCAGACAACCCCCATCAGCCCACAGCCCATTACCAGTCTTAACCCCCCCCACGCCATTACCAGTTCTAACCCCCCCCCACCGCCCATTACCAGTCCTAACCCCATCAGCCCCCCTCCCGTCTTAACCCCCCAGCCCATTTCCAGTCCTATGCCCCCCATAGCCCATTACCAGACAGCCCCCATCAGCCCACAGCCCATTACCAGTCTTAACCCCCCCCAAAGCCCATTGCCAGTTCTAAGCCCCCCCAACAGCCCACAGTCCATTACCAGTCCTAACCCCATCAGCCCACCTCTAGCCTTAACCCCCCCAGCCCATTTCCAGCCCCAGACCCCCAATAGCCCATTACCAGTCCTACTCCCCCCAATAGCCCATTACCAGCCCTACCCCCCCAGCCCATTTCCAGCCCCAGCCCCCCCATAGCCCATTACCAGTCCTACCCCCCCCCAGCCCACCAGCCCATTACCAGTCCTACCCCCCCCGGCCTAAAGTAAAATTTAATTTAAAAAAAAACCTGGTGGCTGCCGCCGCGGGGCCCCCTCTGCTGCCGCGGCAGCACGGACTGACCCGCGGGGGCCCCGTCTACAAGCTGAAGCCGTCGGGTCGGGTCGGTCCTCCCTCCCTCCCTCCGTGCAGGCTGTAGGCTGTGGGCTGTGAGAGACGCGAAGGGAGAGCGTCTCCTCGCGTCTCTGTTAAGCACGCAGGGGCTGATGGGAAATTTCCCATCAGCCCCTGCGGGCTTAACAGAGACGCGAGGCGACACTCTCCTTTCGCGTCTCTCACAGCCTGCAGCCTGCACGGAGGGAGGGAGGGAGGACCGACCCGACGGCTTCAGCTTGTAGACGGGGCCCCCGCGGGTCAGTCGGTGCTGCCGCGGCAGCAGAGGGGGCCCCGCGGCGGCAGCCACCAGGTTTTTTTTTTAAATTGTATTAACAGAAAATCAACTTGTTCTTTTTTTGTGGGCCCCTGCCGGCTGTGGGCCCTACGCCATGGCGTACATGGCGTATAGGTAAATCCGGCCCTGGTCATAAGTGTTTGCTTGTGGCAACCTGTGGACAAAACCAATATCAGATTCTGACCTGCACTTATTTAACTTCAAATAGGTTGTACACCTAAGTGTTGGTGATGTACCATAAACCCTCTGCCCATATTTGGTGGGAATGTGTGCTTATCCAAACATGTATTTATTTATTTTATTTAACAGGGCTTTTTTATCATTTTATTCAGAGCAGTTTACATTGTAACAAACTTGGTAATGTACATTAAACTGGGACATTGATAACTTGGATTCCTGTGAGACAAAGTGACTTGCTCAAGGCCACAAGGAGTGCTAGTGGGAATTGAACCCTGGTCTCTTAGTTCCCAAACCAGTACTCTAACCACTAGGCTACTCCTCCACTTTGTTCTGGAAAGGGGTACACAGTAGGTTAGTACATAAGGAGGTGAGTGTGAAACTTGGGAAAGAAATAATCAACGTTTTCCGGGGACAAGCCAGACAATGTCTGAAGGGCTCCACAGAAAAAAGGAGACCGAGCAAGATGGCACCCTTGGGTGGGAAAGGGACCATGCACGCATGGTGGCATCTCCCAAAGGCTTTCTTTGAAAGTTGGGGGGATGCTTCCGCAAGGGCTCCGTCGGTGCAGACGTCACCCATATGTGAAGACTGACTTCCTGCTTGTTCCCGGAGAAAGTGGGGTCTTCTTTCCATGTCCCTTCAGAGCAAAGAGATGAGTAAAACAGTTTGACCTATTGGCCACCTGCTTGATGACAGCCAGGGAATAGAAGTCTGAGGATAATCCAACAGTGGGGGAGAGGGAATTGAAGTTGGAAGAAATTAAGGGTTAGGACAAGCTTACATGTACAGTATTATACAAGAGCAGGATGAATCTTTATTACCAAACTTGGTCCTCTTGAGAAGATAGATATTATATGTAAATAGAGCTCCCTGTCCCCTTCATCCTTGCCCCAGCCAACAGCCTACCCAGTGTATTTGAAATAAGTGTTTCAGTGCACCGACCAGTAAAATGATTTAGTTTTGTTCTTGGTGTGTTATATTAGCCATTTCATATATTAGACATGTGAGACATTATCCTTGGGAAAGTTACATGGGAGAAGCTATATTAGTACTGTGGGGTGAGTGGAGTGTCAAAATGCATACTGGACATGCAGAACTGCGGGTGCATTTGGTCTGTAGTTATAAATTGAAATTGCAGGTTTGTAAGATGGTTGCTGCATATCATTAACATGCATTGTGTGATGTAGCTTTACAATGAATATGTATTAGGTATTTAATCTGCTCAATAAAGAGAAAGTTAAAAAGAAAAAAAGAAATGAGAATTAATTATATTCCATCTTTGATCTAAAAATTACATTTTCAAGCCTAAAGAATCCTGAGCCAAAGAGACTCTGCCTGGGACTCTCCCCTGCTCACTTATCTACCCCCTACAACTCTACCCTAACTCAGTGGTTCTCAAGCCCGTTCTTGAGGTACACCTAAGACAGTCGGGCTTTCAGGATTCCCACAATGAATATGCATGAGATAGATCCAACAAATGCAGCACATGCAAATCTCTCTTTCATATTCACTGTGGGAATCCTGAAAGCCTGATTGGCCTAGGTGTGCCTTGAGGACTAGGTTGAGAACCACTGCCCTAACTTATCCGCACCTAACTATCCCCCCCACCCTTCAGGCTCCATATATTTACCTTTCCTGGCCCCCTTTGTCTTCAATGCTAGCCATTTAAACATGCTGTCGGTTTAGCTGAGGTTACCAATTTTAGGTGAACTCCTCCCCTTTTTTTAAAAATGGCACCTGTTCAGCTGAAGTCAGTGGCCTCGGATGAACTCCCACCATTTTAAAATGGCTGACATTGAAGACAGGAAAGGTAAGTATAACAGAGTATTAATGACTGGGTGGAGTGGCATTTAGGTAGATGGGAGATATTAGTGGGTAGGAGGCAGAGTCCTGGGGAAGAGTCCCTCTGACTCAGGAGACCCAGACAGCTCTAGTCTCTTTAATTCATTGGTTAGAGGTATTGAACTTAATTTCCATCTCCAATCACTTAAGTTAAAACAGCAGTAAAAACGTAGGTACTTCAGTACCATTTTTAGCTCATGTCCTGATGTAAAAAGATGCAGTAAGCTTAGCACATCTTTTTACTTGCATTATATCACTTGGAAATGCATCAGGAATTTTAAAAAGTGTATTTGCTTACTGCATTGTAAATTACAAACAAAAGTTAGCACACAAGTTAAAAAACGTGCACTAAATGTACAGATATTTACACAGTTTGTTACACTGGCCCCATAAATAAGCTTTCCCAGTACATACAATGCACAAAGTATGTCCTTCTCTACTCAAGGCAGGGAAATCAAAAGCTTCATTAGAGGTGGATTTGAGCTAATACTCACTACACCTGGACATGAAGAAAGTCAGGCAACCCCATTTACAATGGGATTTCAATAGCGAATTTTGACCCGTGGTAAAAAAAGATAGCATTCTCCCTGAAGTCTCTTTGCTCTGCATGGACAGAGCTGGGACATTGCAATCATCCAGAAGCCATCACATTGCTAGAACGGTAACTGTTTATCTGAATAATAAGGTCGGGAAGCTAAGTAATTGGCATGCCACTCAGATAGAAGCAGTTTGATTGGTGTCAGTAATAATTAAAGAGATTTTTGACTAATTTAGCTGCTCATCCTAAATATACTCCACTCTGTTCAAGAAACTCATCAAAGCAGCAAAGCCATCTTCCAGGTTATTAATCTCTTCCGCTCCACAGCTGGAGTGAATTTATTTGCTTGAATTAGCACGTAATAAACTTGTATTAGAACTGCTGTATCCCTCAAATGTAATGGGGGTTTGTGAGAAGCGACTTGAGTAGAGCTGGAGTGGAGGAACATATGATAGGCGAAGAACCCTCCCTCCCCCCCCACGAGCAGTTGTGAATGAAGACTCATAGTCCCTTCCTTTAACCCAAGAAAGGCTGGTTCTGATTAAAATGCAAGCCCTAAAGAACAGGAGAAAGCCACTGGGCTTATAAAAGGAAACATTTGTTTTACAAATTCAGAAGCAGCGGAGAAGAAAAGGTGTTGTAGAGGTTGCAGCATGCTCACAACTATTTAAAATCAAGTAAAGAAGGCTTTCAAATAAGTTATAAGATAGACTAAGTCCAAATATGCTCAACTCATATGCTAAAAACTGCTAATCAAATATAGAAGCAATGTCCCAATTTTATTTAGAAAAACTTTTAACAAACATTCATAGATATTCAGAACTTCACCAACAACCTAACAGACCACAGAACCTCGAGGCAAATCTCTCCAAACCCCAGGGTCTCAAAGGCAATTGTCAAGCTCACTGATATTTAAAAATATGAGTACTTACCTAAAGCTAACGCGCAAAAAATATTACCAGCATTCAAACCACATCAGACAGCCTAATTAATTGTATATCCAACTTGGTTAGCCAGAGGAGAGCAAATACTTCAAAAACATTCCTCCAGTAAAAGGTGTCATTAATGGCTCCATACTCTTGCATTAAATGATGCATGGGCAGAGGAATGGACTGGTCCTCCGGGGCTATGGCCCAACCAATACCATGCCTGATACAGCATTAATAACTAGGAAGCCTTGGGGCAGGGACAGAGATTGTCTTGTTTGGCATATATCTACATAGTAACATAATAAATGACGGCAGATAAAGACCAGTATGGTCCATCTAGTCTGCCCAGTAAGATGGCCGGAGTAATGAAAATATCTCCACAAACTGGATCTCATACGGGTAACCAATTCCACACAGTGACCAAAATCCAATCCTATAGAAAAATGTATCCCACTAAACTTAAATTGCCCACTGATAATTTTTGTTGGATTTCATTTCAATGAAGTTACTAACATTGAAATGAAGTCCGACAAAAATTATTGATAAGCGATTTAAGTTTAGTAGGATGCATGTGTCTAGTGAAGTCCAACTCAGACAATTGATAACCCAAACAAAGTCCATATTTCACTAGGCTCCCAGCTTTGTCAGGAGAGGATTGAGCTACTAACCAATGAACCCCATTCCCATGGCATCATTGTGCATACAACATAATTACAAATTAAAATCTGCATTTAGGAGGCTGTTAATCAGACTTTACAGAATGTAAATGCATTACCTCATTTTGAAGTAACTGATACCAAAACTGCTGGATCTGCTATCCATGTATTCCCAGAGGATCCGCTGAATAATCTTGCACTCTGGATCAATTGCTATCACGCAACCCAAGCTATCCATGTCAGCCTTATCGTGTACTCTTGCATCAAAAGTAGTCTAGTTGTAATGGGGATAAAACCCGGACCAGCTCAGCCAGGCTCTGTGGGACATCAAGCTACTGTGCCCAAGTCTCTGTTTCTGTTTGTCTATCTTTTCTCCCTTTAGAGTCTTCAACCATCAGTCTGACTGGGCAGCACCTCATTGGTTACTGGAGGGAATAAGCAAAATAAAAAAAACATTAGTTGGCAAGATTTCTGTCAATCCCCAAAAAATATTCATACAGCGCCCGATTCTGAGCCGGACGTACAAAGGAGATCGTGATTCTGATACCCATGGGGAACATCTAGCCACGTGTGATAAGAATCGTGAGTAAGCATGTACATGCAGGCCGGGACTGCAATTCAGTCCTGGCCTGCATGTACATGCCTACCCGACTAAGTCAGTCACGGCTTTTAAATTGAGCTGTGGCGCCATGGTGCCTCGGCTCCATTTAAAAGCCACGATGCCGGCCGCCACAAAATAGAGTTAATTCCCCGCAGCCTGACCCCCAATTTGGCCTCCTAAGGCCAGGATCAGGCTGCGGGGACTTATTTCGCTGGCCCTGGATGTACAGGGCCAACATCAGAATCATCCCTGTACTTCCAGGGCCAGCAACCACCCACTCTCTGCCCCTTCCCCTTCCCCATATAATTTCCCCGCACAACCGTCAGGGAAGTTAGATAGGAGGGGAAAGCCGGCACGTATAGCGTGGATGGACGTCCATCCCCGCTATTCGTGCCTCAGAATAACCCCCACGGTGTATATCTGAGACTTTTATTCAAATTACTGTTATATACTGGGGTAATCATCATAAATATTAATGCATGCTGACCTTATTTTGTATTTTGCTTTGATGCTTTGGGGAGATTATAGGAAAATTGAAATTAATAAATTAATAGGAGTAAAAAATGGTTGTGCTACTAGGCACACCCAGTGCAGTATAGAGATCAAACACCGAAAAATCTAAAACACAAAACTGGGAGTGGAGTTACATAGCTTGCAAATAATAAGCCGGCTAAGTCCCTAAAAATGGAAATACAAAATGATCAAATCAAGGGCATCATTGATAGCGGACACGCCCAGGTCCCGCTTTCCTTTTGTGGACAGAAGTACTTCACCCCATACACTGTACCACTCCCTTGGATTTTTGCAGCCCAAATGCATGATCCTGCATTTTTTAGCATTAAATTTCAGCTGCCAAATTCTAGACCATTCTTCAAGCTTAACTAGATCCCTTCTCATGTTGTCTACTCCTTCCTGGGTGTCTACTCTTTTGTAGATTTTGGTATCATTCACAAAGAGGCAAACCTTACCCAACAGCCCTTCTGCAATATCACTAACAAAGATCTTAAAAAGAATCGGACCAAGGACAGATTCCTGCAGCACACCACTGGCAACCTTTCTCTCCTCAGAGTGAGCACTATTTACCTGTACCCTTTGTTGCCTCCCACTTAACCAATTTCTAACCCAATCAGTAACTTTAGTGTCTATCCCTAGGGTGCTCGGTTTCTAAGCCACCTGTGCGGAACAGTGTCAAAGGCTTTACTGAAATCTAAGTACACCACATCTAGGGCTCTTCCTCAGTCCAATTCCCTGGTCACACAGGCCAAGAAATCAATCATAGCTGTCTGACAAGACCTGCCTCTGGTGAATCCATGCTGCCTCTGATCCTGTAATCCATTGGGCTCCAGAAACCTCGCTATTTTCTCTTTCAGCAGTGTTTCCAATAATTTACTCACCACAGAAGTCAGACTAACTGGTCTGTAGTTTTCAACCACATCCTTACTTCCTTACTTAAATGTATAAACATTTAAATTTTAAAATTCATAAAATCAATTCCGATTTTGGAGGTTATTTCAAAAGCCCTGTAAGTGTGTCCCTGGAGCCATTTTAGAACTGGGTATATGGATGTCCCTAGTGCGAGGATGTCCAAGTAGAATGGGGGAGTGCCAGAGTGGACTGAGCGAAGTAACGAAGATGTAAGTCATGGTGAGAGTCCAGAATAGCACAAGCATATCTGGCCCTAGTTGTTGAGGTGTCCATGCCTATAATTGCTTTTTTTGCTAAGGTGCAAACAAAGTGTGCGTTTCAGGGTGGCAACACTACCAGGGGGCAGAGCACAATGCACTGTCATTGTCACTTTCAATATTTCTTGGACAAAGAAACCTGCACGTAAATACAAACCCCAAACAAATTACTAGCCCGCCACCGCACATTTGAATGTCTGCAATGTCACTGAATATGGATGTCGTCCTTATGGAAAACTCCGCTCGGGATGTCCAAGAAGCTGTTTTTGCAGTCATCCATTTGGGGACATCCGGTTCTAAAATCAGGCTAAAATGAAACGTCCCCAGGGTTTTCTCAGGCGTTCTTCCCTGGACATCCTTTATTATATTTATATATGAAAAGTGGCATTTTAGAAAGAGTCAACAGAATCTTTAAAAAAATCATGCAAATCATCAAAACTCTGATAATAGTTTATTATTGCAGCAGCGATCATCCAGCCGGACGTCCCAGCCACGCCGCTGCCCAATCGGGGCAGGGCTCCAGCGATAAAAGAAGCGTGCCAGCATCTCCTGCCCTCTTTGGTCCCCCACAGCTCCCAGGAGGGACTGTGCAGCAGCGATCGTCCAGCCGGATGTCCCAGCCACGCCGCTGCTCAATCGGGGCAGGGCTCCAGCGATAAAAGAAGCGTGCCAGTGGGCACGCCCGCGCCTTGCGGGCCCGCGCCTGAGGGCCTCGCAAGAGGGCCCTTTGGCGTGACCCTTAGGCTGGTGGCCCAAACAGAGACCTTTCACTACAGCAGTTTGAACTTCAACGCATCTATTCTGAGGACACCTCACACAAACCTCTAGCAGCTTGAGCTCCCTCACGGTCGAGCTCGCATGCCAAACACCACAAGCCCAATTAGAATCCTCCTACATCGAACGACTCAGCGTCAGCAAGCAGCTACCACGCACAAGCAACCGGACAGGCTCCCTTCTCCTCTACAAACTGCAAGTATTGTCATCTCTACACCTCTGCACCTAGGATTCAGCAATCACACTTATAGAGCTCTGTAATCATACTTGCAAGCTCCTCAACACCTCTATGTCACTAGTACTTGTTACCGCCCCTCTAGTACTAACTTGCACCTCAATCTTATGTCCTTGAAATCTCTGATATCCGTTAAGCTGTAGTATTATTGTTAGCAGCCAGTCTGTGTCGCCAGTATATTGTGTATTACATACATTTCAAGCACCGTTGCCAGCATCCCTCAGAATTCTTGCTAGTATAGCAAGTATACTGTTACCAGCATTTTCTATACTTGTTGATAGTTTAGAAAAGTCTACTGTTACCAACATCTGCTATAACTGTTACCTGCATTGCGAGCCTACTGTTACCTGCATTGCGAGCCTGTTACCAGCTCTAGATATCATTGTAGTTAGTATAGCGAATCTATTATTTAACTGCTCATACTACTACCAGAGCCTCCAAGCTTTATTATTTTCATTCCTATAAGCATTTTCCTATGAATTCCTAGACCCTAACATGGCCATCTCCCTACTCACCATTTCTAGTTTGTACTTGCTATCCAATATCTTCCAGGACACATCTGCCTTCTCATGTCCACAATCATCATAATTTCATTCCTATTCTACACAGCATAGGAAGAAGAAATCACACCAGTTCATACCATGCTCATCCGCTCCCACACCGAATTAGACACTCACATCTACTCTATGTATCTATTAGTAATCCTATCAACACCAATTCTAATCCTACACCAAGACAGAGTAGCCTGAGATGCGCTCTTATCAATTCACGATCAGCTCGTAAAAAATGGCCAGTGTTAGTAGATCTTGTTGCAAATCTAAAGCTTGACATCCTAATGGTCACTGAATCATGGCTCTCTGACACAGACACGGTTGTCATCAATCAGCTTATTCCACCAGACTTCTCCAAACACTTATGTCATAGAGCTGACCGGAAAGGAGGAGGAGTATTTATCTTAACAAGAACTACTCTCCAATTCCAGCTTCTATCCTCCAGGAGTCTTAAGCACATAGATATAGTGACCATATCTAACAAACACATCTCCATTAATCTCATATATAGAGCCCCCTCATCCCCTGCAGAAGACCTTACTAACATAATAGACATGGCCTGCAACCCTGAGAGTCCACAGAAGCCCAACTGGTTAATCGGTGACTTTAACCTATCGTTCCTTCAATCCATCCACTCTAACACCTTCCTCGAGGCCATGGCTGATCTTAACTACACACAGTTGGTCGACGCCCCTACCCATCTGAAGAGTAATACTCTCAACCTCATCTTCGCCCCCAAGTCCAAGGCAAACTACAATCTCAAGCTCACTCTCTCCGGTGCCATGGTCAGACCACAATCTTATCACCTTCCAAATTCCTTCTCTACAACCTCGTGCCCCATCTACCTCCACAGAAACAGCCCCTACAAAAAAGGCTTTCTACTCCAGTCCCCTGAACATAGAAGAGTTTGTCAATAGGGTTCTCCCAACACTCCGACAATCTGCATCAAAGCTGGATGATATGATCGACCTATGGAATAATACTCTAAAATCATGCTCACAACTCCCCCCCCTCAATTAGGACCCCTACCCCCAACTGTCCACCGAAGATCAGAAAACAAGCTCCATGGTATTCCGCCGAGCTAAAGTCATCCCTTCTACTCCTAAGGAAGCGTGAAAGAAAATGGCGCTGCTCCCGCTCTCCAGAAGACCAAGCATCTTACAATAACCCCCTGAAGCAGCACCGGGAGCTCATATCTGAAAAGAGGAGAGAATACCACACTGAACTCCTCCTTCGCTCGATTAACAAACCACGTGACCTCTTCAGCATAGTCAAATCCCTTACCAAAACCACACCTGCGCCTCAGACGGCATCAATTCATCCACAATTATATGCCAGTTACCTCCAGTCCAAAATCCTTACAACAAATGCTGTCATGAGCCCCATGCCTAGCCACTTCCCTATTGCACAGTCTCCTCTTATAGAATTCATCCCCCCAGCAGAGAAATACATCTCTGACCTTATTTCAGCAATCAACACTACCACAGCTCCTAACGATCCATGTCCAGCCTACTGGATCAGGACGCTGCGCAAAGAACTTAGTCCTACCCTAGCTCACATCATGAAGCTTTCATTTGCATTTGGAGTTTTCCCTACCTCACTTAAACAAACCTCCATCCTTCCTCTTCTGAAAAACAATCGACTGGACCCATCCAAGACTGAATCATATCGTCCGATATCAAGCATTCCTCTACTATCTAAACTCATAGAGAAAGTGGTCCAAATACAGATGCAACAACATATCGATACAACAGCCCCCCTCGACCCTTACCAACACGGATTCCGCGAGGCGCATGGTGTAGAATCATTACTGACCATACTCACCAATACATTATCCAGAGGCATAGATAACATTGATGATGGGCTCATTCTAATCTTTCTCGATATAGCTGCGGCTTTTGACTGTCAACCATGATCTACTTCTCTCCAGACTCCAAGAAAAAGGAATTCACGGACTTGCCTGGGAATGGTGCAAATCTTATCTATCCAATCGTCTACAATATGTCCAGATAGGATCATCAACATCGGAGCCTTTCCAGCAACAGCAGGGAGTCCCTCAAAGTTCTTCCCTGTCTGCCCTACTTTTTAACATCTATATGCAGCCAATTTGCAACATTATCCGCTCATTTGACATCCTCAGCCTAATCTATGCAGACGATGTTCTGCTTTTCACCCCGGTCAAAATTATGCATCCCGACATCTCTAAGCTAGTTGACTGCTTCAACGCAATTACTGACTGGCTCCTGTCTCAGAATTTCAGGATAAACTTCAAGAAGACGGAGGTCTTATTTATCTCCAGGAACAAGAACTTCTCCCCCCCCCCACCACCTTGAAGGTACGAGATGCAGAACTCCCATGCAAATCAGCCATACGGTATCTGGGGGTCACACTAGACAACCAATTTAACTTCAAAGAGCATATAAAGAACATGACCAAATCCGTCTACAACAAAATTTTAACATTAAGGCACCTTAAACCTTTACTAGCCCCACATGACTTCAGAACTATCTTCCAAGCACTAGTAATTCCTCATTTTGATTATGCAAATATAATCCTTCATGGTCTCCCTAAGAGCACCCTTAACCCTCTCCAAATGGCCATGAATGCAGCAGCACGCATTCTCAGCGGCATAGCCAGGAGTGATCACATTATGCCCATACTTATGGAACTTCACTGGCTACCGCTACACAGCAGACTCACCTACAAAGTTCTACTCACAACCTTCAAGGCCATCAACCGACTGTCTCCTTCATCTATCTCAGCCCTCCTTACAATCACCCCAAACAGCAGGCTGAGAAGGTCAGCAACCGCCAACACTCATTATTCCCCGCGAATCCATAAAATGCAATCAACTAACCAGGAATAGGTCCTTTGCATTTTATGCCCCAAGAATCTCGAACAGCCTCCCCCCATACCTCCGAGCAATTAGAGACCTTCCTCAATTCAGAAAAGCTCTAAAGCATCATCTATTCCTCCTCCATTTTTCTCACCTTAATAACCCCCCACCACACTAATATTCCTTCACCCAAATCTTTACTCCCCCACAACCTGATCCATAACTAAGAATATACCTGACCACCACATCAGGTACATCTTACAGTCCTCACATACTTACACATGATTCACTATTAATTTCTAACCTGTAAATCTGTAAATAGCTCACAATTTAACTGTTATTAGCATTTTAGTTTCCCCTCACCACGTTCAATCCAAGTTTATTTTCCTGTTACAATGTAAGCATTGATATCATTGTTCTGATGTAATGCAAATGTTATTGTTTTATGTAAACCGCACTGACCTTGAATAGCGCGGTATATAAGATTGGATAAATAAATAAATAAATTATTATGGAGTGAGAGAAATTTTTAGCATCTATTTACACATGTATAATCATGTAATGCTTTTGAAAACTGCTCTACAAATAAAGCCTTAAAACATGTCTTAAAGAATAAATAAATCTCTAAGCAGCTTAATAATAAACATTTACTGTAAATATGAGAACTGCAGGAAAGTGTGAACATGTTAAATGCTGATTTTCAAGTGGGTTCAGTGCAAGTTCATGTACGAGTATTGCATAGATTTTGTAAGAGCCATGCAAAAGTTTTTAAGGCAAGGAGTTCCCCAAATTGCCATAACAGCTTTCAAGACTATCTGATAAACAGCAAACCAGTTCACTTTCTTCCTTTCTCTTCCCTGTCCTCCTCTTTGCCTCTTTTCCAGCCTCCCTATCTCCCATTCCTCATTTTCCCCTCTTCTACTTCCCAATGCCCCTCTTCCCACCTTTTCACCTTCCTCTTTGTTTCCTTCCTCTCCTTCTCTTTCCCCATGATATTCCAGGTTTTCTTCTTTCCCTCTTTCCTTTTTCCCTCCCCCTTTCTCTCCCTGTTTTCCCTTCCTTAGTTTTCCTTTTTTCCATTTGTTCCTTCTTTGTTTTCCTCTGTTTCTTCTGTTTTAGTTTTTTCATTTTCGTTCCCCTCATCCTCCTTCCCCATTCCTTTTTTCTCCTTGACTTTCTCTTTCTTTTCCTTTATCTCCTTTTTTTCTTTTTCCTTTTCATCTCCTCCCTTCTCTCCCCTTTTTCCTTGTCCTTCCCGCTCTTTTCCACCATCCCTCTTCTCCTACTCTCCCCAATCTTCATTTCCCCCTCTCCTTTTTTTCAATCACATCTCTCCTTCCCCTCTCCTCCTTCCCCCTATCATTTTCCTTCTTTCCCTTCCTCTCCTTCCCTTTTCCACCCCTCTTCTGTAGTCCCTTCTCACCATGATTTTCTCAAGATTCATGGGGAAATACTTATAAAAATAAATAAATAAATATATATATTGTTGTTGTTAAGTGCCGTCGAGTCGGAGTCGACTCATGGTGACCCTCTGGATAGCTATCCTAAACTGTGTTCGGTCTTCAGTCAGGCGGCTCATTGTTGACAGACTGGTACCCGTAGCTGCTGTTATTGTATCGATCCATCTCATTGCTGGCCTTCCTCTTTTGCGTTGACCTATCTTGCCAAGCATAAACTCTAAACTTTTGGAAAAACTAGTCTTCTCTCAACTCTCTTCTCACCTTGAGGTTTCTTTCACTCTTCACCCCCGTCAATCCGGTTTTCGCCCAGGTCACAGCACAGAATCTGTTCTTCTTTCCCTCCTCAACGATCTGCACATTGCTCATGACCGTGGTTTACTCTCTCTTGCTGTTTCACTAGACCTCTCCGCCGCTTTCGACTTGGTTGATCATCGCACTCTCCTATCTCGTCTTCAAGATGCCGGCCTCTCTGGCCGGGTCCTCCGTTGGTTTCACTCCTTCCTGTCTAATCGCTCCTTCTCGGTTCACACTGGTTCTGGGTCTTCACCTTCAACCCCCCTTTCATGTGGTGTTCCACAAGGTTCTGTTCTTGCTCCCCTTCTCTTTAATGTGTTTCTGGCCCCCCTTGCTCTTCTTATTCAACAGCACGGTGTCTCTGCCCACTTCTACGCTGACGACATCTTTCTCCTCTTTCACACTGACTCTGCTGCACCTGACATCACTGCCTTTAACTCCTGTCTCTCTTCTGTTGCCTCCTGGCTTTCGACCAACTTCCTGCACATTAACCTCGCAAAAACTTCAGCTATCTGGTTCACCTTTGGTTCTTCCCCACCCAACCTCTCCCCAACATTTTCCTCTGCGCCTATACCCACTGTTTCTTCTATGCGGTACTTGGGTGTAACTCTGGATTCCTCCCTGTCCTTTAAAGAACATATTTCTTCTGTGGTTAAGCGCTCTTTCTTTACTTTAAGACAACTTCGTACTGTACGCCCCTTCCTTACCCCTTCCTCTTTGGCCACCCTGCTTATCTCCCTTGTTATGTCGCGTCTTGACTATTGTAATGTCTGTCTTGCTGGGCTTCCCCAATCACAAATTTGTCGTCTTCAACGGGTCCAAAACGCTGCTGTTCGTATTCTTTCTCACGCTTCTCGTTTTGATCACGTCACTCCCTTGTTAATACACTATCACTGGCTTCCTGTTCCTTTTCGTGTCCAATTTAAAGTTCTTATCTTTGTTCACAGGGTGATCCACTCAGGTGTCCCCTTGTATCTTGCTGATCAAGTTCGTCTTCATACTCCTCACCGCTCCCTACGTTCCATCCACGCTAATCGTATGTTTCTTCCCCCTCCCTCTCAAGCACACTTAGAACTAACTCGATCTTCTGCTTTCTTCTTTCTCGGTCCAAGGCTTTGGAATTCACTCCCCCACTCCCTACGTTTAGAGACCTCCTATCAATCCTTTAAAGCCAAGTTGAAAACTCACAGTTTCTGTTCTGCTTTTAACCTCCCTCCTCCAGTCCCGTCCTCTTCTTCGTCACAGGACTAATCATGTCAAATCCTTAAACCCTCCTTCCTGCACCTTGTGTGTTGTCAATGTCTTCCCCCTCCCTTCATGTCTGCCTCAACCTCCACCTTCCAGCCCCACCCTCTTCTCCTACTTAGTCAACTTATGTTAGTTCCTAATTCCTCTTTCCTGAGCTTCTTTGTTTTGTCTATGTGCTCCCTTCCTTCCCTCCATATCTGCCTTCTGTATCCCCTGACTGCTATCTGTTTCTATCCCTGTTCTTTGATTTTATGGCGTTCTTTTCTGTTTCTTTTTCCGCAGCCTTCCTTTTAAATGCTTTTATGTATTGTAAACCGCCCAGATGCTATTTTGTATTGGGCGGTATATAAAGTTTTAATAAACAAACAAACATAAACAATGTCTTTCTCTAATGATCTCTCTCTTCGCATGATGTGTCCAAAGTATGAAAGTCGAAGTCTTGTCATCTGAGCTTCTAAAGAAAGCTTAGGTTTGATTTCCTCTAGTACCGACTGGTTTGTTCTTCGGGCAGTCCATGGTATACACAGTATTCGCCGCCAGCACCATAATTCAAAGGCATCAATTTTCTTCCTGTCTATCTTTTTCACTGTCCAGCTTTCACATCCATATGATGTTATTGAAAATACCATGGCTTGAACAAGTCGAATCTTTGTATGGAGAGAGACATCTCTGCTCTTGAGAATCTTATCTAGGTCTTTCATAGCCATTCTGCCAAGAGCAATGCGTCGTCTGATTTCTTGACTGCTTGTTGCTTCTTTATTGATAATTGATCCAAGTAGGTTAAAGTTGTTCACAATTTCAATTTCTTCTCCTTTAATGATGAACATGTTGATTATGCCAGTTGTCATGATCTTTGTCTTCTTTACATTAAGGTGCAGGCCCATTTTGAGACTATGTTCTTTGATTGTGAGAAGCAAATGTTTCAGATCATCTTCACTTTCAGCCAGTAATGTGATATCATCAGCATAGCGAAGGTTGTTGATGAGTCTTCCACCAATCTTCACACCTCTGTTGTCTTCATACAATCCTGCTTCTCTGATGATTTGTTCTGCATATAAATTAAACAGGTAGGGTGAAAGTATGCAGCCTTGTCTTACACCTTTGCTTATTTTAAACCATTCTGTTTATCCTTGTTCCGTTCGAACTGTTGCTTCTTGATCAATGTACAGATTGCGCAAGAGAACGATTAGGTGTTCTGGTATACCCATGCTTCTTAATGTGGCCCAGAGTTTCTCATGGTTTACACAGTCAAAAGCCTTGCTATAGTCGATAAAGCACAAATAGATATCCTTTTGGTATTCTTTAGTCTTTTCAAGGATCCATCTCACATCCGCAATGATGTCTCTCGTTCCTCGCCCTTTCCTGAACCCTGCTTGCACTTCAGGTAGTTCTTGTTCCAGGTATGGTTGTAGTCTCTTTTGAATAATCTTCAGTAGAATCTTGCTGGCATGTGGGATCAGAGCGATTGTGCGATAATTTCCACAGTCAGTTGGGATCACCTTTCTTTAGTATTGGTATAAACACAGATCTTTTCCAGTCAGTTGGCCATGATGTTGTCTTCCATATTTCTTGGCAGAGCCTTGTGAGTACGGTAACAGCTGCATCAGATTGCTGCAATACTTCTATGGGAATGCAATCAATGCCTGGTGCTTTGTTCTTTGATAAGGCTTTCAATGCTGCTTCAACTTCTTCTTTCATCACCAATGGTTCCCGATCATAAGGTACAGGTTGAAATGGCTGTTGGTCCACTTGATCTTTATCATATAAAAACTCTGTATATTCCTGCCACCTTTTCTTGATCTTCTCAGCATCATTCAACATAGAACCTTGAGCATCTTGTAACATTCCAATTCGAGGCTGGAACTTTTTCTTTAACTCTCGTAGCTTTAGGAAAGCCGATCTTGTTCTTCCTCTAATAGTTTCTGCTTCTATTTCCTTGCAAGTGTCATTGTAGTACTTTTCCTTGTCCTGTCTTGCTGCACGTTGGAAATCTCTGTTGAGTTCTGCGATTGTCTTTCTTTCTCTTCTGGCTTTAGCTTCTCTGCGTTTCTGGGCAATTTTCAGAGTTTCTTCCGTCATCCATTTTGGCCGTTTTTGCTTTTTCACCTTTTGTAGAGACTTCTCGCTTTCTTCCAACACAACCTTCTTGATGTCATTCCATAACTCTTCCGGAGCTCTGTCATTTGTATCTAAAGCAGCAAATCGATTTTGCAGGCAGTCTTTAAATTCCAGTGGTATATTCTCAAGGTCATATTTTGCTGCATTCATGAGTGGTTATATTGATATTGGTGATAACATGTGCATATGATACCCTATTCCTCCTTATTTTATCTTTGGACTTTTTCCATATGTATTTCATATATTTATGAACATTTTTTAAATTATTAATATTATCTTATAAATAGGCACGTATAATTCAATTTATTTATTATTCATGTTTGTTTTTTAATTTTTTTATTTATGAAACTGAACCATATTTCACAAGTATCCACTTTTTCATAGTAACAAGAGTGCAAAATACTGACACAAAAGCCAAAAAGTAAATAAGAACAAATAGCACCCTCTCCTTAGACCTCAATGGAGAACAAAAGAAAAAGATGGGGATTCCAAGAGGAAACAAGAAAAAGTAATGGACTTAGTTATATTGTCCAGAGCATTAGTGCCTATCTATGCATCTGCCACATCAAACATCACCCACCAACAAGTCCCAAGATCACTGCAAGACATTTTCTTGAGATCTAGAAAAGCACAAAGTTGTTCTGGAGAGAAAAGGTAGTTATTTACCTGTAGCAGGTGTTCTCTGTGGACAGCAGGAATAAGTCCTCACATGGGTGATGATCTCTGATGGAGCCCACACAGGAATGCTACCCAGCTCCTATTGGAAGATTTAGGGAGACTTTACAGCACCTGTGTGCTTCCTTTTCATCTGCTGCTGCCGCACTATGATGCCTCAGTGTGATAACATAGCTGCAGCAGAAGACAACTCCTCGGGTACGTGGGAGGGTTGTGTGGACTTATTCCTGCTGTCCATGGAGAACACCTGCTACAGGTGAGCAACTACCTTTTCTCCATGGACAAGCAGGAATAAGTCCTCACATATGAGACTCCCAAGTTAGAGGCTATCAAAAATCGAGGAGTCCACCGAGAAGCCCAAGATGGCAAACTTAATTGCAAAATGGCAAGAGGCCAGAACAACTCATACACTCATTTTGTACATGGTGGATTTCTCTTCCCTTTTTAATTTATTCATTCATTCTTTCTTTTTGGTAGCGTGGGCAGATATAGAATGGGCCTAGTGGGGATGGAATTGGATTCTAATCCCTAACCTGATTCTGGAGTAGAGATTTGGCACTGTTAACAATGGGAATCCCCATCTAGGCAATAGTGACATGTATATGTGTGGACAAAAAATACACAGCACAGCCATGCGGAACTCCTCCAGAAAGACAGAGTGTAAGCTGACCACCAACGCAGCCATAGCTCTGACCTTCTGAGTGTTGACATGCCCATGAAGACTCAGGCCTACCTGGGCATAAGCAAAGGAATGCAGAGCCCAGTCAAATTGAAAGAGCACACCTGGAAGTGGCAAAAGCGCACCTGGAAGCAGTAGCCCCTAGCTTGCTGGGGTCTAAGAAGCAAAAGCTGGACGCACTCTTTATGGCTTTTGTATGCTCCAAGACAAAAGTTAGAGGCTCGCCCACAGCCGCATCTGTGCAATGCAGCTTCCCCCTTGTGGGCAGCAGGCCTCGGAAAAAATGTTGGTAGAACAGCTGACTGATTAAGATCTAATTCCAAAACCACTCCCGGAATGAATTCAGGATGATTACAGAGGAATAAATTAGTATTATGAAATTTGGTGAAAAAACTGTTACAGTATGAAGCTCGCTTACCTAGTGTGGTGAAGTGACCACCAAACAATACCTCCAGGACCAAACTTCAAAGGGCAGGAATAGAGAGAATTCATGGGAGCTTCCAGGAGCTACCTAGGAAACACAATGCGATTTAAGAGACACTGCAGGAGGCCTGCAGGGAGACTTCCAGAGAAGTAACTTCCGCATGGAGTAGAACCCTAATGGCCATACAGAGATGGATGTTTGTTCCACTATGATAGTAAGCTACATTTTCAGCAAGGTGGACCTTGTCAAAGTTGGACTAAAGTCCCGACACGGAGAGGTGCAGAAGATATTCCAGCAGTTGTTGCATGGAAAACACAAAAGGATCTAGGGCCTGGCCTCCCATCAGACTGCAAGCCTCTGTCATTTGCAGAAAGAAAGCCTTTTTGTATAAGTCCTCCTGGAGGCCAAAAGGACACTAGTCACACCGGCCGGCAGGCGGCACTCAAATCGACAGCTTCTCAACATCCATAGTAACATAGTAAATGACAGCAGATAAAGACCAGTATGGTCCATCTAGTCTGCCCAGTAAGATGGCAAGAGTAGGTGCACCTGCAGCTCTATGCAGGCCACCCATCCCCATATCTTTGTTTAGTGGTGAACCCACCTCTCTGTGTAGGATACCCCTATTTGTTGAGAAATTAGATAGTTACGTTTATTTTGATTTTATCCTGTTGATGTAAAGGGATCCACTGTGTTTGTCTATGCCATTTTGAATTCTGTCACTGTATTTGCCCCCACCACTTCCATTGGGAGGGCATTCCAAGCATCCACTACCCTTTCAGTGAAAAAGTATTTCCTGACATTGCCTTTCAATTTACCTCCTTGCAGCTTCATGTTATGCCCTCTAGTTTTACAGCTTCCCCGTCTTTGGAAGAGGTTTGTTTGTTCATTATTTCTCTTTAAGTATTTAAAGGTCTGAATCATATCTCCCCTCCAGATATCCCTCCTCTCCTCCAGAGTGTACATATTTAGGTCTTCAAGTCTCTTCTCATAAGGCTTCCGATGCAGGCTCCAAATCATTTTGGTCGCCTTCCTCTGAACAGTTTCCAGTCTTTTTACATCCTTTGCCAGATATGGTTTCCAAACCTGAACACAGTATTCCAAGTGAGGCCCCTCCAGTGACTTATACAGTGGCATTGGTACCTCTTCCTTTCTGCTGGTAATTCCTCTTTGTATGCAGCCCAACATTCTTCTGGCTTTTGCCACTGCCTTGTCACACTGTTTTGCCACCTTGAGATCCTCAGAAATAATCACACCAAGGTCCTTCTCCTGGTCCGAACACACCAACCTCTCGCCTCCTACCGCATACATTTCCCTTGGATTTCTGCTTCCCAAGTACATGACACTGCACTTCTTCGCATTAAATCTTAATTGCCAAGCATTGGACCATTCTTCCAGCTTTTGTAGATCTTTCCTCATGTTATCCACTCCCTCAGGGGAGTCCACTCTGTTGCAAATTTTGGTGTCATCTGCAAAAAGACAGACTTTTCCATTCAGTCTTTTAGCAATATCACTCACAAATACATTGAACAGTGCCGGGCCCAGGACCGAACCCTGGGGCACCCCGCTAACCACCCTCCTTTCATCCAAGTGAGCTCCATTTACCATCACCTTCTGTCGTCTGTCAGTCAACCAATTTCTGATCCAGTTCACCACCTTGGGACCCATCCCCAAACTACCGAGTTTATTGATAAGCCTCCTATGAGCAACAGTATCAAAGGCATCCACACCGCAAGGGCCAAGGACTGGATGTTAGGTGTAACATCACCCCACCTTCCTGCAAATTCGAATCATTCATGGCCCAGTTGGATTGCTCCTTGACTGGAAAAGGAAACCAAGGCTGTCCAGGTAGTAGGAAGTGATGAGAACCATTGTGCTTCCATCTGTTTTGAGCATCAGGAGGGTCTTTGCAATGGCAGGAATTGGACGATAAGCATATAGATGACCCTACCCCCAAGATGGGAGGAAAGCATTTGAGGCCAGTTTGCTGTACAATCTTACCTTGGAACAAAACTGATCTGCCATGGCATTCTGCAGAGTGGCGAACAGAACTATCAAGGGAGCGTTCCACTCCTTGAAGATGCGAAGCATAAGCTCTCTGTCCAGTGTCCACTTGTGTGGATGAAGACCTAAACTCATTCCGTCTACTTGAATGTGTTGTTCACCTGGCAGATCGTCAACCTCCAGAACCTGAATGCCCATCACGGGAGGTTTGAGCCTGTTTGACCCTACCTGTTGAGGTAGAACACTGCAATTTAGTAGGCAGCCAGTCTGAGAAAACCTCCAGAACATGTGCCACAGATCCTAACTCCAAGAAGTTGACCTAGCGGAGACTCTCTTGGATGGAGCAAGCGCGCTGGGTGAGAAACACATTGAGATGAGCTTCCACCTCCAGTTTGGAGGTATCTGTTGTCAAACCTTTTAAAAAGGAGCTGTGTGGAAGGGGAGACCTCTGAGCACATGGTGGATTTTCTACTATTGCCATGATCAGACAAGAGCACTGGAGACAGCAAATGCAATGCAAGATGTGCCTTCAAGTTAGTGCAAACTCCTAGCAACCCAGCAGCTCCTGGATTTTCTTGACAGTGTGACCAGAAGTACATTGTCATGTATATGCTTGCATGTCCATGTGGGTTGGCTTACGTTGGAGAAAACTTTGACAGTTACATATTAGTCTTCTGGAACATCGGAGTAAATTGAAATATTTGGTTCTGAATGCTTCTTTGATAGACCATTGCAAACTTTTGTCACATGGATTTTCTGATTTGAAATGTTGGGTTATTGACCAAATTCCTCCTCTAAGTAGAGGCAGAGATCGATACTTTATATGGACTTGGAGGGACCAGTCATGGATTTTCCAGTTAAATACAGTTCGGCCTCATGGTTTGAATGAATGTGTCGACTGGAAGGCATGCTGGTAGTTTGTAAGTGTTTTTTCAGTTTTTCAGTCAGTAGTTCCTGTTGTTCGGCAGGGTTTGAATGCTTACAATTGGTCACACAGATTCATGACTATAGGGTTCCCCCGGGTTTGTGGGATGCCAACTTGTTAGAATACGTTTTGACAGTGCATGTAAGGTGTGTTCTGCTGGTTCCTTCTAAGGAAGGGCTCTTTTCTGATTGGTTACATCCATTTATGATGCAAGGGATGCCCCAGGTTTATGGGAGGTTCACCCATCAGAATTTGTTTTAACTGCGCCTACACAGCGTATTTTGCTGGTTATATTTCAAGAAAGGGCTTCTTTCAGGCACAGTGATGTCTTGGTTTCAGAGGTCAGTATCTATGAGAATGGTTATTGTATGGTTACATTCTCCATTTTTGAATGGCATATTTTTGGTGTGGATTGTGGAGTATACTGGCCATATCTGTACAGGTTAAGCTGTCTGTTAGTTTTTGGGCACTTAAAAATATGTTAATTGTCTTATTTCTTCATTTTCATTGTAGTGGCCCAGCGATATTGGGCAATGTCCAACTCCCTGACGTAGCTCTGTTGAAACACCCGGCATTGGAGCCAGGACGGTGTTATAGCCCATGTTGCAGCTAAGTATTTGAAGATGAGCTGATAGTGCCTACATGCCCGTATTGCTTGTCATTGTTGGTGATGCTTTGATGCTTTTGACAGTGGAAATTTGTGCAATCTTTGAAATATTGATATGCCATGCCAGTAATCCATGTGGAGTTTTTTTTTGATCAGTGATGGTGTGTCTATGTAGCGTTGCGAGCCATTTTTTGGCCTATTTGGCTACTTTTTTCCATAGAGTTGTTGCGTTGGCTTGGTGATATTCTCCACTGAGATCTTTTTTCTCCACTGGATGTGTTTTTCTTATTCAAGTATTTTCGGAGCCATTTGTTTACATTTTGTATAAGCGCCATTTTTTTTTTTAGATTTCTCTGGGTTACCAAGCCAGTACTCTAATCACTAGGCTACCCCTCCACTGACATACAGATGCTCCCTGAGTTTATTGACCCCATTGAGCCCTTGGAGTCCGCTGATCTTGCCTCCAATGGAGGCATGTCAAGGGTGTGAAGGGCACAGTAGAGGCCATGTGGCCTAGTACAGTTAACATCCGGCTAGCTTTTAACTGCTCACTCAAATGAATCCTCTGCACTGTTGCCGCAAGTTTGTGAAATCAGTCATGCAGGAGGAAGGCTCTCACCTGAGTCATGTCGAGCAGGGCTCCTCTGAATACCTACTAGATTGAAGGTGGGACATGGGGTAAGTTAGAACGGATCCTATTAGTTCCAAAACCCAAACGGTCAACCATTTTGATTCTTGAGTCCCTTCAGGAGTGGTATTCTCGATTAGGCAATCGTTCAGATAGGGGAAGACAAACATTTCCAGCGTCTGGAGGCATGCAGCTACTATGTCAAGGTAATAAATGCGATGAGTAGGCTGAAAGGCAACATTTGGTGCTAGAAGTGTTGCCCCCCTCAAGACGAATCTGACAAAGCTCCTGTGAGCAGGATGTACCTGTATGTGGATAAGCATATCCTTCAGATCCAGAAAGCATAGCCAATCTCCACTTTTGAAGGAGAGGATGATGTCCTCTTGGACAATTCATTGGCAGATCCAAAAATGTAGTTTGTAACCTCTTTGGTCCAACTGTAGAGCCCATAAGTCGGAGAACATAACATAAGAAATGCCATACTGAGTCAGATGAAGGTCCATCAAACCCAGTATCCTGTTTCCAACAGTGGTCAATCCATGTCAGAAGTACCTGGCAGGTCCCACAAAAGTATAGAAGTTCCCCAATGCTTGTCCCAGGGTAAGCAGTGTATTTCTTGGGTCCTCTTTAATAATGATTTATGGACCTTTCCTCCAGGAACTTGTCAAACCTCTTTTAAACCCAGCTACACTTTTACTACATCCTCCGATAACACTGGTCAACAAAGTTTTACAAAAGCCATGTTACTGAAATAAAAATAGTCATTTCTTATCAATTTTTATATGCTGAACACGAATATGACAGTGAAATTGCAAAGCTGGCTCTAGTTTTTTTGTAATCTACAAGAATTAATGTTTGCATCACGAAATGCATGTCAATAGTAAATATAATAGGCCTTCGGTTAATACCTGTAAAAAAACAAATCATAGACTACTTCTTAGATTTTTTCGCCTGTCTCTTGTACAGCTGTTCGGGAGCTTCTCTGGGGAGTGTCCAGCAGTAGTCAGCCAGCAATGTAGTTGACCATTTTCCCTGGTATCTTTGCTCCATCGTTGCGATATCCTGGTGAAAACGTTTGCCCTGTTCATCACTAACCATACCACAGTTGTGAGGAAAGAAATTGAGATGGGAATCAAGGAAATGGATCTTTAGAGACATATTGCAGCCAAGCTTTTGATACTGCATCAGCATGTCTTCTACTAGTTCCTTGTAGTTTTCTGCCCTAATATTCCCGAGAAAGTTTGTTGACACTAGGCGAAAAGCATTCCATGCTTGTTTCGCATCACCCTGCAGCAAGTTGTTGAACCGGTCATCTTTGAAGAGCTCTCAAATCTGAGGACCAACAAAAACTCCCGCTTTAATCTTTGCTTCGCTGAGTCGAGGGAATTTTTCATGCAGGTATCAGAAAGCTGGCGAAGTGTGGTCCATGGCTTTCACAAAGTTTTTCATCAAACCTAGTTTGATGTGAAGGGGTGGTAGCAGGATTTTGTGAGCATTAACCAGAGCTGGGTGCTGGATATTCTTCTCTCCAACTGTTACATTTTGTCTGCGATTCCATTCCTTCCGCAAGTAGTGCCAGTCCCTTGCTTGGCTATTCCACTCACATAAGAAACACATATATTTTATATATCCCTGCTGCAGTCCCATTAAAAGGGCAACTACCTTCAAGTCACCACAGAAGTGCCAGCTGTACTTTACTTGTTATAGTTAATGGAAGTCAGTAGATGCTTTAAGTTATCGTATTTCTCTTTCATGTGGACGGCATGCGCTACTGGAATAGATGGAAGACGGTTTCCATTGTTCAAAAGCACAGCCTTCAGACTCAGTTTCGAAGAGTCTATAAACAGTCTCCAGTCTTGTGGGTCAAGAGTGATTTTTAAGGCATTCATGAGGCTTTCAATATCGGAACAGAATACCAGATTACTTTCCTTTCCGACTGCGTATAGTACATTGCTGATGTCAGATGGCTTCAGCAACCATCTGGCAGTAGTATTGCATTGCATCAGAAAATGATGCAATCAACTCTGGATGATGTTTGCATGCTGGTATTATGCAATGTGATGCAATATTACATCATTCAAAGCTTATTTGGGATGTTGTTGATGTCCTACTGGATAAATTTACACAGTGAAATGTCAAAAATGAACTACAAGCAATATCTTCAAAACGAGAGCCAATAAAATTTTTTTAATGTTATATTTGTATTCAGCTCACCAAGATACTACAGATTAGGGCCTTTTGAAAATAACGATTTCAATGTTGACCAGTGTAACTAATACCAGAGTTTGATGAAGCATTGAGTGAAAAAATATTTTCTCTTATTAGTATTAAATGGGTTACATTGTAGCTTCATTACATGTCCCCTAGTCTTTCTACTTTTTGATGTAAACAACCGAGTGACATTTACCCATTCCACTCCATTCATTAATTTATAGATCTCTATCTTATTTATTTATTTACTAAAGTTTAGACTACCTTTCTGACAAACCGTCAATCAAAAGGTATACAAAAAAAACCATAAATCATTAAAATATACAGAACCTGCTGACAACCCTACTATGCTCCAGTCCTAACTCCCCCCTTAGTCTGCAGAGAACAAGCATGTCTTCAAAGCCTTTGGAAAGCCATCACCAAAGGCGAACTGTGGAGTTCTAAAGGCAGAGCGTTCAATCTTTCACTAGCAACTACTCTGAAGGCCATCTCACGGTGCAACACCTTATGTATCACATCTAGTCCAGCACATCAAGTAGCCAAGCCTGAGAGGACTTCAGTGGGTGGACTGGGTCATACCAAGTGAGGAGGGTGCTCAAGAACCTTGGGCGGGAGGCATGCACTACTCAGTACACAATCACTAATAACTTAAATCCTGGTATGGACTGGGTCAGTGTCACAGCAGGACATGATAGAGAGATAAAGTTTCTAGATGAAATAAATGATTGCTTCTTGAAGCAGCTGGTTCATGAACTGACCAGAGGGGAAGCCATTTTGGACCTAGTCCTTAGTAGAACACAAGATCTGATGCAAGAGATAAGGGTGTTGGAGCCAGTATGATCACATTTGATTTAATAAATGGAAGAAAGATGGTAAGGAAATCCACAGTATTATCTTTTATCTTTCAAAATGGAAACTATGATAAAATGAGGGAAATAAGTAAGAAAAAACTAAAAGGAGCAATTGCAAAGGTTACATCAAGCATGGGTGCTGTTTAAAAATACTATATTGGAAGCCCAGACCAGCTGTATTCCACGCTTTAAGAAAAGTGGAAGAAGTCCAAAAAACTGCCAGCATGGATTTAAAGGAGAGGTCAGAGGCTGTTGTTGCCAAAAAAGCATCTTTCAGGAAATGGAAAAAGGAGCCAAATGACGAAAACTGGAAACATAAGCACTGGCAAGTTAGATGCAAGGCATTGATAAGGCAGGCAAAGAGAGAATTTGAGAAGTTTGCTGTGGAAGCAAAAACACGTAATAAAGACTTTTTCAAATACAATCGTAGCAAAAAACCTGTGACAGAGTCAGTTGGACCAGTAGACGATAAAGGGGTAAAAGGGGCACTACGAAGGGACAAGGCCATAGCAGAGAGACTGAATGAATTCTTTGTTTCGTTCTTTACTGAGGAAGATGTAGGGATATTACCCATGACTGAAATGGTATTTAAAGGTGATGCCGCAGAAGAATTGAAAGAAATATTGATACACTGGGAAGATGTATTACAACTATTTGATAAACTGAAAAGTAGCAAATCATCTGGACTGGATGGTATACATCCAAGGGTGCTGAAAGAACTGAAATATGAGATTAGTAATCTGTGAACTATCATTAAAAACATCAGTAATACCTGAAGATTGGAGGATGGCCAATGTAACTCCAATTTTTAAAAAAAGGTTCCAGGGGTGATCCAGGAAACTACAGACTGGTGAGCCTAACGTCAGTACAGGGAAAAATGGTAGAAACCATTATAAACAACAAAATTACTGAACATGTAGATAGTCGTGGCTTAATGGGAGACAGTCAACATGGCTTTAGCCAAGGAAGGTCTTGTCTTACTAATCTGTTATGTTTTTTTTAAGGCGTGAATAAACAGGTAGACAAAGGTGAGTCGGTTGATATAGTGTATCTGGACTTTCAGAAAGCCTTTGACAAGGTCCCTCATCAGAGACTTTTGGCAAAATTAAAAAGTCATGGGATAGGAGGCAGTGTACTATTATGGATCAGGAACTGGTTAAAAGATAGAAAGCAGAGGATAGGGCTAAATGGCCAACTTTCTCAATGGAGAAAGCTGAATAGTGGAATACCCCTGGGATCTGTGCTGAGTCTGCTGCTTTTTAACGTATTTATAAATGACATACTCAGTTCTGACAGTATTTTAGGAAGAGTTCCAATAAACATGGAGCCGTTTCTAAAATAAATGTCCATGTGCAGTGGGAGGGGCCATTTCAGTAATATATATATATACAGGAAAAGTCGATGGGGAAAACCCAGTAACTTACACGTGCAATGGATATGTGTAGATGTTGACACTTACACATCCCTCTGGGCCATTTTACAAGCCTAGACATGCAGATGCTCTTAATTGATTACAGAGGACACTATCTTGGCCCCATTTCAATTTGGAGGGAGATGAACATTGGGGGGGTTGAGGTGGCTATCCCCCCTTAATCCCTCCTGTAACGGGATGGCCAAAAGCAGCACTTCTTAGATTCCTATTCATGTCATACAGTAGTTGTAAATCTGGATGTGAACAATTTGGGGCTTACACATGCAATCCCCATATAAAATGGAGAATAAACATATAGAATTTTGTCCTGCCCAGGCTATGCCCCAATCATGCCCCATCACCACCCTCCCCCCCCCCCCCGACATAGCTTTGATGCACTAACATCTGCATGTAAAATTGGACCCTTTCAAAAATGGTCATTTAACAATGGATGTGATTTCTACATGTAAAGAACAGATTTTATATGGAAATCACAAATAAGGCTTCTAAAAGAACCCCTTATAAGTTTAGATCTCTTATGAGTGCATGCATCCTCCAAGGGGCAACATGACAGGACCACATTACACCCATCCTCAAACAACTCCACTGGTGACCACTGCCCTGTTGTATAAAATACAAAAAAACTCTCCTCCTGGCTCACAAAGCCATCCACTCTGAACCCCTCCCCCCCACTCACCTCCAAACTCTGCTTCAAACCCCAAAACCCAACAGATCAAGACGAGCATTTACTAAAAACACCCTAGTCATCTCCCATGCCAGAACTAAGTTCAACCAACAGGCCTGTGGACGAACCTTCCAACTCTACACGCCTTCAATCTGGAACACACTACCAGACCTGCTAAGAAACATCACCGACCTTCAGCAGCTTGAGGAAGAACCTAAAACCACATCTCTTCTCTGAACATTTCAGCCCAACACATAACCCCCTGCAAAAGTAATGTCCCTCCTAACTAACATTAGCTGTATATAATATAATGCTTCATATAACCAATACATCCTCAAATTGTAAATTTGTATATAGTGAGGGAGTGGATAACATGAGGAAAGATCTACAAAAGCTGGAAGAATGGTCTAAAGCTTGGCAGTTAAGATTAATGTGAAGTACAGTGTCATGCTCTTGGAAAGCAGAAATCCAAGGGAATTGTATGCGATAGGGGGCGAGAGATTGGTGTACACAGACCAGCAGAAGGACCTCGGAGTGACTGTTTCCGAGGATCTCAAGGTGGCGAAACAGTGTGACAAGGCGGTGTCAAAAGCCATAAGGATGCTGGGTTGCATACAAAGAGGAATTACCAGCAGAAAGAGGTACTAATGCCACTGTACAAGTTGCTAGAGACCGTATCTCGCAAAGGATATAAAAAGACTGAAAGCGGTTCAGAGGAAGGTGACCAAAATGATTTGTAGCCCGCATCAGAAGAATTATGAGAACAGACTTGAAGACCTAAATATGTACACTCTGAAGGAGAGGAGGAACAGTGGAGATATAATTCAGACCTTTAAATACTTAAAGAGTATCAAAGAACAAACAAATCTCTTCCAAAGACGGGGAAGCTGTAAAATTAGAGGGAATAACGAAGCTGCAAGGGGGTAAACTGAAAGCCAATGTCAGGAAATACTTTTTCACTGAAAGGGTGGTGGATGCTTGGAATGTCCTCCCGATAGACGTGGTTGGGGCAAAAACTGTGACAGAATTCAAAATGGCATAGGACAGACACAGTGGATCCCTTTGTAGCAGGGGTTCTCAACCCTGTCCTCGGGACCCACCTAGCCAGTCGGGTTTTCAGGATAATCACAATGAATATGCATGGGAGAGATTTGCATATAATGGAGGCAGTGTATGCAAATCTCTCTCATACATATTCATTGTGGTTATCCTGAAAACCCGACTGGCTAGGTGGGTCCCGAGGACAGGGTTGAGAACCCCTGCTTTATAGCAAGAGGATAAAATCAAAACAAACATAACTATCTCTTATATCTCAACAAATAGGGGTGACCTACACAGAGCGGTGGGTAAACCCCTAAATAAAGGCATGGGGAGGGGTGACCTGCACGAAGCGGTAGGTGCACCTAGCCTTACCGCCTTGCTGGACAGATTAGATGGATCATACTGGTCTTTATCTGCCGTCATATACTATGTTACTATGTTAGTTAATCAACTCTATTTATCCAATGCATGCCGTATATAATAAATTGTTACACTAACTGTTACAAAGTTTGTTTCATGTATACCGCTTTGACCCAGCGAAAGGCGGTATAAAAATCCAGCTAAATAAATAAATAAAATAAATTGTATCCCTTTGTAATTCCATTTTTTTAATGAATTTCTGAATACTATATGGTTTCTTCCCTGCCAATTATTTTTAGGTTAATTTTTTTTTTTTTACTCTATCACTTCATCCCCTATTTATTCAATCATGCTGGTCTTTTATTGGCAATAGTTGCACAAATCATTTTGGCCCTCATTCCTTTGAGCAGACATCGCTGTCAATCTAACTCACAACCCGTGAAACAGAAATGTGGAGGAGAGGCTGAGAGGGCAAGTACGTGTTTATTTGTAGCCTAATTTATAAAGACATGTAAGGGAATGTTTACTAAATCACGGTAACAGCACAGGGTTTAGCACGTGCCAAATGCGTGCTGATAACCATTACTGTGTGCCAGCTATGCAACCACACTGAGAATCCTATGTAACTGCTTAGGGTTGGGGCGGAGACTGGGCGATACAGGGGTGGAATGTGTGTGTTGCAGTTAGCAGGCAATAATGTTCATTAATGCACATTAGTCTTTAGTTAACATGTCCCTCAGGTGTTCTTTTACTAGAGTGTGATACGTTTCTGCACTTACCTTGCATTAGGAGCTCAACACCCCATGTTACCTATCAGGGACGTTTTCAGCATGTTCCTGGCAGATACTGCACTGAAAGGTTCCTTATTGCGCGTGAAGGTCATTTGCAATTACAGCAGGTTCATTTAATGGCACCTATTGAGGCAGTGTTAAGTACTCCCATGCTAACTGCAGCATTGCAGCTAGTGCATGGTAAGTATCATGTACTAACTGCAACAATCTCTGCCCATAGCCTACCCATTCCCTGTTCCATCACACAATGGACAGTTAACATGGGAACTAGCACACAGTAACTGTCATGACAGCGTGGTAATAGTTACCATAGCCCCACGCTAACTGTGGCATGTTTACTAAACCACACCATTCAGAGCATGGAGTTTAGCACGCAGTTTGAGTGCCATGCTAAAAAGTAGCTTAGGCCTTAGCACCAAAAATCCTGTGCCACCTGGTAATGTGTGTTGGGGAGGGGACTGGGCAGAACAAGTGTGGAATGCAGGAAATGCAGATGCGTCGTAGCTAGCACAGGCATTAGTGCCCCATACTAACTGCATTTGACACTTAAGCATGGATGCACTTAACGCCATTCTCAATGGGTGCACGATGCCGCATTCTGGGCTCACACTAACTGCAGGGGAACAGAAGCACATGCCCCCTGAAGTTAGTGCAAGCCTACAGCGCTGGTAACAAAATCCATGTGCGCATTACCGGCGCAGGGCTTAGTAAACATGTTCACCATGCATGAAAGCCTGCATCAGTCATTAGTGCTCCTGTGCAATGCCTCTCCTCTTATCTTCCCTTTCACTTTTCATTGTCGTATGATTGTGTTGCTATCCTGTCACCATTGTAGTTCTTTGCTTTCTTCCCGATTCCACCGTACATGCATCCTTCTGGCTTTTGACACCGCCTTGTCACACTGTTTCGCCACCTTGAGATCCTCGGAAACAGTCACTCCGAGGTCCTTCTGCTGGTCCGTGTACACCAATCTCTCGCCCCCTATCGCATATAATTCCCTTGGATTTCTGCTTTCCAAGTGCATGACACTGCACTTCACATTAATCTTAACTGCCAAGCTTTAGACCATTCTTCCATATGAGATAGATCTGCATGCACTGCTTCCATTATATGCAGATCTATCTTATGCACATTCATTGTGGATATCCTGAAAACCTGACCTGGGGGTCTGAGAGAGCTGGGTTGAGAACAACTGATGTAGATGCTCCCAGAGACATCCATATTGGGTATGTCCATGTTTCTGAAATCATGTGTCAAAGTGTCTACTATTTTTTCAGACTTTCTGACTTAAAGGTCCCAGATTGCGCTCAGATGTCCTTTTTAAAACCCCCCTCTTACTGTTTATTACTAATTGTCTAAGATGTTTATATATTCTTTAAAGACATGCTTTTTAAGGCTTTTCCTTGTTAGCACAGTCCTCACACCCAAATTCCAACAAGCCTTTGTGAGCATATTCAACAGGAGGTTGTATAAGTATTAAGGGCCCGATACTGAGCTAGGCTCATTTTCACAGGGCTATGTGTAGACTCCCTGCCATCCTCAAACCTAGATATTCAATGCTGCAGCGACGACACTGAATATCTGGGGATTGCCATACACACCAGGAGCTGCCGAAGTTAACCGGGCAGCAGCAATATTGCATGCTGCCTGGTTAGGTCCTGTGCCTTAAAGATGAGCAAGGGTTTTTCTCGCCTATCTTTTCAGCGCAGATCGTTAACCGGCAGCATGCAATATTGCTGCTGGTGCACCAGGAATCCTATGGTAGTCTTTCAGCCTCTGCAAAGAGAGTTTGTGGGACTGGGGCTGCTCCTTGAGGAAACATGTGTGAAATAAGTTTTGAAGGACCCTGCTTGCCCATTCCTTTCTATGTAGCATGGTTTAGTGAGAAGAACCCAAGCAGGAGTGACTTAAGCATTACGCCAATTAAGGCGGCAGCTTCTAGGGGGGTGGCAAAAAGCAGCTGTGATCAAAGCAAAACAGTAGGTCCCTATACGAGTCATACAAACTCAGAACCATCAGCGTGTCCTTTTACCCACAACAGAGGGCGGGCAATTTTGGAAATTGTTCTCCCTCTCGTGTTTATATATGAGGTGTGACAAAAAAGAAATGAGAATGTTCCATAAATGTTTTATTACAAAATCTACAGAGAAATTACACATTGTCCCCTTCAAAGTAATCCCCCCCAGAGTTAATGCACTTCTATATTCGCTTCTGGCACATACGGAAGCACTCGGTAAAGTCCTCCTCCTTGAGGTCCCTCAGCTCCCTCGTCACAGTGGCCTTGATCTCTTCTACAGAGGTGAAATGAGCTCCTTTGAGCACAGTCTTCAGCCTGGGGAAGAGCCAGAAGTCGCACGGTGCGAGATCTGGGGAATAAGGAGGGTAGTGGAGAGCTGTGATCTGTTTGTTGGCCAAGAACTGCCTCGCACTGAGCGCGGTATGTGCGGGCGCATTGTCGTGGTGGAGCAGCCACGACTTGTCTCTCCACAGAGCCTGCCTGCTGCGCCGAACCCGGTCATGGAGGTGATTGAGGACCTGCTGGTAGAAATGCTGGTTGACTGTCTGACCCTCAGGCACAAACTCATGATGGACCACTCCCTTCTGGTCGAAGAATGTGATCAGCATGACCTTGATCCTTGATTTGGACATGCGCGCCTTCTTGGGTCTGGGTGACAGTCGAGTCTTCCACTGTAGGCTTTGTCTCTTGCTTTCAGGGTCATACTGGAAGACCCAAGTCTCGTCTCCTGTTATAACTTGGCCAACGAACTCTGGATCTTCTCTGATCTTCTCTAGCAAGTCTCGACAAACATTGACCCGGTGCTCCTTCTGGTCATCTGATAAAAGCTTGGGCACCATCTTGGCGCACACCTTCTGCATCCCCAGCTCCTGCACCAAGATGGTCTGCACTGAATCCCTGTTCAGGCTGAGCTCCTCAGCTATCATCCGCACCATCAATCTTCAATCACTCTGTACCAGCTGGTTCACTCTGTCAATGTTCTCAGCCGTCTTTGCCGTGGAAGGCCATCCTGACTTGGGGTCATCCTCCACCTCCTCGCGGCCAGTCTTGAAGCATTTGTGCCACTCGAAGACTCGCAGCCTTGACATTGCATCTCCTCCATAATCCTTTTGGAGAAGTTGGAGACACTCAGTTGGGCCCTTCTCCAACTTAACCAGAAATGTCAAGTTGATTCTTTGCTCCATATTTCTGCCACCTCTAGTTGCGTGACAAAACAATGGAGCAGTGTACTACAAAAAAACCTGAAAAAGAAAAATGGAGTGAGAGAGATGAAAATTATAGCAGAATAGTGGCGAGATGTTGCACAACACAATGATATAAGCAGTTAGCTAATTGGCATTGAGTCATGGGGGTGGCTGCCACAGTCTCGTTTCTTTTTTTGTCACACCTCATATACAATAACATATTTAGAAGTATGATGCCCAATTATGCATTTTTACAGGATTGTTTTAAGATAAGTGGTGCTGGGATGATCATAACTGTCGGATGATCATAATTGTTGGATTTAATTATCAAAATCTCAAAGTAACTGCATGGACCCTGCAGTTTTCAGATTTTGGACCAAAGTCTGCTAGGGTCCACAAGAATGGTAGAGGCCATGAGACCTCTGTGACTGGACGGAACTTGGACAGATGTTTAGAATATGGAATTAATTCATCTGTTCTAGTTTGCAAAGTTGAACATTTTGAGTGCGGTAAAATCCCTTCGCCTAGCACTACTTTTAGCATGCTTAACACAAAATGGCTGTGTATGAAGACAGAAAGCAATGAAGCAAGGTTCACATTCACTGGAAGAGCTTTTCTTTTCTTTTTTTCTTTTAGCAGAATCATTATGAATCGCAAAAGGTTGAACTTGAACACAAAAATAATCTCTCTCTTTGCTGGAGCTATTCTCTGTTACAGAACAGCAGAGGCATTAGCCAGAGGTGTCAGAGGTGTTAGACAAGGCATTACGGAGGTGTCAATGGTAAAATAGCAGGGATTACAGTAAAGTCTAGATAAGGTGCGAAATAAAACCAAAAAGGTGATAAAGTCATTGATAAAACCACTGGAGAAAAATAGAAATACAATTATCTTCTCTTGCAGGTTGTTTAGTCTCATGGTACATTATTCCTACCTTTGCTATATCTATTGTTTTGTTTTTTTTTTGTAACATGGGTAATGATGTTACAGTTCTTGGATGGCTTACAATAACAGTAAGGATCATTTTTGCCAAAAGAGAATGAAAAGAAAAAAAAAACCAGGCTGCATTTCTCTCCACTTCAATCTTTTCCATGCACATAGTGCCCAAAGGCTTTCATGCAGCGTGCACAGTGAACAGATCCGTTGAACAGGCACAGAGAAGTGTGAGACAAGCCTTCATAAAACGGGGTCTCGAGTGCCTTGGTTCAGTGGCAGTATCCTGCTTAGCACAGCAAGATACATGGAATGGGCAACATCTATACTTTGAAGCTGATGGGATTTGGGTTAGTCAAGAAGGCAATGTGCTGAAGCTCCAGGAGGACACATGATTTCACTGCACAGACATCCGCTAGCACAGGAATAGTACTAAAGCGTTCAGCTTGCTTGAAAGAGGTTTTCCTTCTAGTTCCAACAATCAAGATACCAAAATAGCCACAGGGTCCTGAACAACCTTGTTGTGCCCTTTTTGGGGCAGGCCCTCCTACCTGGATTCTTAGGCTAAAAGACGAGCAACTGAATGGGAAGTAAATACATGCAATTCATGCTGGAGAACAAGAAAATCTGTAGTTTGCATAGCGAAAACTACTGCGGTCAAAGATTGAAAGCAAGGAGGCATGCCAGAGACGACAGGATCGAAAGCTTGGGAGAAATAGCCCAAGGGCTTTAGTCCAGTAGGGAAACGTGCCAAAACAGACAGCAGTACTGGTGGAAGTAGCCACATAAAGACAAAAGGGCAAAGCATAGTCAGGGAAAGAAAGACAGGGTGTAGTCAGCAGGGCTTGACACAGGGAGTGGAAAGCATTATGTTGTGCTTCAGTAGGAACTATAATACCCTCCGGAGCCTCATGGCCAAGAAGGGCATACAGTGGAGCAGCAAGCTCAGCAAAGTCAGGGATCCACTGGCGGAAAAATACAAAAAGACCTAAAAAGCGGCATATATAAGGAACAGTAGCAGGGAAAGGCATAGACATAATAGGACCAATTCACTGGGCCGTGATAGAGAGGCCAGCTGAGGAGAGACATACACCAAGAAATGCTACTTGTGGAAGGGAAAATTGCAACTTAGACTGATTAACTTTCAATCCCAAATGAGAGATATGTACAAGAGTTAACATAGTATCAGCAACACAAGCATCATAACAAGGGGAACAAATAAGTAAATCATAGGAATGGAAATGGATGGGGGAGCTAGGACTGGAAATGGGCTCATGGGGGGCTAGGACTGGAAATGGGCTGATGCGGGGACTAGAAGGGAGCGGATACTGGGTGGGGCTGGAACTAGAAGGGAGCTGATGTTGGGGGAGATTAGAATGGGATGGGGATGGGGCTGGGAGAGTGAAATGGAGAGGGGAAAAATATTTTGTGTGGGAGGGAAGAAAAATCTACAATTGGCCGGGTATTGGGAGAGTAAGTGGGGATTGAAGATGGAGGGGTAAAATTTGAGTGGATGAAATAGGAATGAGGAAAGAGCAAAAGGAGAAAGATTAGTATGCTAAAGCAGATGTAGAGAGAGAATGGAAAAAAACTAGAAGAGAGAAGAAAGGACAAATGGGCAGCAGACAATGGAGAGTTAGCAAAAGACACAAAGAAACCAGAAGAAAGTGGCTGGAACAATTGCAACTGAAAAACAATGCACAAAAAGGTACAAAGATATCTCTTTATTTTGAATTTATTAACTGGAATATGTCAGCTCTGGGAAATGTGCATCATTAACGTCTGCGCTTTGTTTAGTACAAGAGGAAATTAATTTATAGTTTTATTTCTACATTGTTGTTGTACATTCCAAGTTTGGCTTTTAGGGTTCCCAGTTTAATTATTGTCTTCCTGTTTCTAAATTGTGATTCCTTGTTTGGTGATGGTCTATGTTCTGCATGTGTAACTGAGCTGAGGTATTCTGTTTATGTAATTCCTATTTGACATTGCCACTTGTTCTCTTCCCCAGTAGGTCATGTATTGTTATTCTCTGAAATGTATTGGTTTAATATTTGCAGTGTTGCCTTTTGATATGTAGGATATGGTGCTTTGTGAGTCCTGGTAGTGCTGTTATGATACAGCGGGTTTGCTATGGGTTCTAAATGGAAATTAAGTGAAACTTTTTTTTGGTACTGGGGTCTCAGTAGAAAACTTTGCAGCAATTTAGTCAGATTTGAAAACTCAAAGCAAAACTTGGCTGCTGTTCACATCAACAACCCCATTATTGTACCTTATCCTTTTCATTATCCGTTTAGTAATCAGTTATTATAATAAAAAGTTATTATAATAAAAATATTTATTTATTGTCCTTATGTTTTTATCTTGTTTTTTTCTTTTTTATAAATATTAAAACAAAATCTTGTTCTCAATCCGTATGTGCACGAGGTTGCTCTACTGTCATTGAAAAGTTCAACAGTGAAAATCCATATTGCACAAGTCCTGTAACAAGAGCAGTGATGTTCATAATCCCATAAACACTTATCTTCACTTGGTCTTGCTGCTCCTTTACTGGCAACTTATTGAAACATTAAGACAAGTAAAGCTCCCTGTCTTGGCGGCTGTTACACACATCCCAGCGCCGTTACTCTAAGGCACCCAAGCGTTTCACGATGCCAGTTTCATCAGGGGAATGCACATATTCTTCTTTAATTAACTGACCTATAAAATATCAAAAAACCATTTCACTTTCCTCAATACATCATATCTTAAAATGTCGCAGCTGGAAACTCTCATCATGATTCAGTGAGAATTTACCTTAAGAGTCTATATCTGCTCTTAATGAAGCGAGAAGAAAGCTGTTATCCATACTCCTCATGAACTGCCAAAAGACGCCGCGCATGCGGCTCAGGTTGATGGAAAATGCTTTTAAAGACCCTCTGCTGAACTCCTCCCAATTTTGTGAAACACCTCACTCCGAGTATAAATTCTTAAAGTGACAGTGTTACAAACACAGAGACCACTCAATCGATGAATTTAATCCATGCGGTTTCACTGTGTTTAACCTGTGCCCCGTCCATCGCGAATTTGTATATGGCAGCATTTGAAAAGCGATGGCTGGAGCTGTCATCTTATAGTACTAATATTGTTGTTTGGCGGCGTTTCATGGATTTTTTTTACTTTGGCGGGGAACTGAGGAAGAACTTTTGTCTTTTTTTGATTGGCTTAATTCTCGGGACACACACATAAAATTCACTGCTGAATATAAGATACCATCAATTTCCTGGATGTTAAAATTACACGAGGCACTACAACATGGGATACCTCTATTTTTCAAAAACCTACTGATAGAAATACCTTCCTGCATTTCACCAGCGCTCACCTGCGATCTTTAAAGGAGGGATTACAGTTTTCTCAGTTTCTCCGGTACAGGAGAAACTGTTCTGAGGTTTCAGATTATCGAAAAAAATCGAAACAATTAATGCAGAATTTTCTATCGAGGGGGTACCCAAAATCAGTGGTTCGGCAGGCGTATACCAGAGCCCTATATAATGATCACTGGCTTTTGTTATCATCTTCAGGACAAGCGCAGCGATCTAGACATAGGTTTGATACAGAAAGGATTAACTTCATTACTCATTTTTCACCTTTGAGTAAATCAATTCAAAAAATAATCAACACGCATAGTAAAATTTTCAGTATGACTCCTGGTTTGATGGACAAAAAAATAAGATGTGTGTGGAGTAGGGGACAAAATTTTAAAGAGCGGTTAAGCCCCTCAAGACTTCGTCCTACGAATAGTAGTGAAATTGATGTTCCAGAAGTGGGGCATAGAAGATGTGGCTCTTGTAGTATATGTGTAGTGACTCTTGAGATACATGAATTTGAACATCATGGTGTGATCTACAGATTGCGGAAAGCCACTACATGTCAATCAGCTTTTGTTATATATGGCATCCGTTGCCCCTGCGGGCTACTGTATATAGGTAAAACGATTAGGCCGTTGCGGCTACGCTTAGCTGAGCATCGCAGCCGGCTTAATAATAAGGTATTAGAAGCACTGCTAGTGCAACATTGCCTTCAGGAAGATCATAAGTTTGAACAACTAGGCTGTTTTGCTGTGGACCAGATTTCAATTCCACGAGGAGGGAAATCAAAGGAACAACTTTTGCTCCGGGAAGAACAGCATTGGATTTTCAATTTAAACACAGTGAAACCGCATGGATTAAATTCATCGATTGAGTGGTCTCTGTTTGTAACACTGTCACTTTAAGAATTTATACTCGGAGTGAGGTGTTTCACAAAATTGGGAGGAGTTCAGCAGAGGGTCTTTAAAAGCATTTTCCATCAACCTGAGCCGCATGCGCGGCGTCTTTTGGCAGTTCATGAGGAGTATGGATAACAGCTTTCTTCTCGCTTCATCAAGAGCAGATATTGACTCTTAAGGTAAATTCTCACTGAATCATGATGAGAGTTTCCAGCTACGACATTTTAAGATATGATGTATTGAGGAAAGTGAAATGGTTTTTTGATATTTTATAGGTCAGTTAATTAAAGAAGAATATGTGCATTCCCCTGATGAAACTGGCATCGTGAAACGCTTGGGTGCCTTAGAGTAACGGCGTTGGGATGTGTGTAACAGCCGCCAAGACAGGGAGCTTTACTTGTCTTAATGTTTCAATAAGTTGCCAGTAAAGGAGCAGCAAGACCAAGTGAAGATAAGTGTTTATGGGATTATGATCATCACTGCTCTTGTTACAGTACTTGTGCAATATGGATTTTGACTGTTGAACTTTTCAATGACAGTAGAGCAACCTCGTGCACATACGGATTGAGAACAAGATTTTGTTTTAATATTTATAAAAAAGAAAAAAACAAGATAAAAACATAAGGACAATAAATAAATATTTTTATTATAATAACTTTTTATTATAATAACTGATTACTAAACGGATAATGAAAAGGATAAGGTACAATAATGGGGTCGTTGATGTGAACAGCAGCCAAGTTTTGCTTTGAGTTTTCAAATCTGACTAAATTGCTGCAAAGGTTTCTACTGAGACCCCAGTACCAAAAAAAAGTTTCACTTAATTTCCATGAGTTCTAGTTTGAGCATATAATTTGCAGTGTTTTTCCAGTAGTGATAAGCTCAACATAGTTTACACCCTAGTTGAATGGGTTCTAAATGGGCAATGTTTGTAGTAGTTCCTAATGTGCCTGGCGGTTGGCACTGGATTACAGTAATGTAGAAATCTTTTAGTCTTTCTTTATCCATACACTCATGAAGAGGCATGTTTACTAAAAGTTAATATATGGTAACATTATGCAAATAAATCCCTTATGCAAATGAGGCCCCGCACTGAGTCTCCGCACATGGCCCCGCACCCCCCTTGGGCCGCCCCTGGCTGTATCCTTGAGAAAGGGTGGTCCAAGGGTATTGACGCCCCTCATACGAGAAGGCAAATAAGTATCTCGACTCCACCCCTACCGGTATAAAATAATAGGCAGAGCTTAAATCTATGACCAAAACGTGAGTGGAGCCACAGGGTATACAAGTCCAAATGTCATGAGTGTTGGGTACGAGGAGAAAAACTGGTAGGACAATGCAATTAATGGCTCGCAAATCTTGCACAAATCTGTAAGACTTACCATCGGCCTTTAGCACAGGTAAAATAGGAGTATTGCAAGGAGAAGAAGTTGGCACCAACACATCCTGGGCTAGCAGGTTTTCAATCACTGGTCGTATTCCAGCCACTGAAGCAGCAGGTAGAGGATACTGATGCACATATGGTAATGGAGCTCCCGACCGTACTTCAATCTTGACCGGGGAAATGTTGAGATGTCCAATGTCATTACTTGATACGGCCCACAAAGTTGAAGAAAGGGTGTCCAAGGGTGGGATGGTCATGGCAGTTGGGATCACAGCTACAGGCTGTTGAACTTGCAGGGGACACAAGGTACAGGTCAAAGTGCCGGTTTCCCAGCTGATAACCGTCTTGTTTCTGAAGAGAAAATCCCGCCCAAGCAAATTGACAGGCAAAGTAGGGCCAACCAGAAAATCTGTATGATACAATTTGCCTTCCACTAGAAGGGGTACATCAGTCAATTTTTGATGCATTATAGTTCTTCCCTCAATTCCTTCAGAAGGGACTCTAGGAGCTGTAGGCAGCACTTCAAACAGGGGTGGGGGCAATTGTAATAGAGCTATGGCAGACGTGGAGGCGCCTGTATCTAAAAGGAAGAGTAATTCATACCCCAAGATTGTAGCAAGTATTTCTCCCTGTGTATTGGGGCGCACAACCAAGCCTAGTCAGTCCTCACTATAGTCAAGGTCAGTTTCTGCATAATATTGAGTCATGACTGAAGGCTGATTAGGGGTGAAAACAGGATATGGGGCAGGTGAGTAACTGGCTCCTACAGCATCGTGACGTGCATCAGATTGGGGAGGGTTGCTCCTTGGCATAGTACAGTCTCTTACAATATGCCCCAATTGGCCACACCTAAAACAGGTGCGGTCTCCTTGATATCCCCCCATATATCCACGGCCCCAACCCCTAAAAGGTATGGCGCCCCTGCCACCCCTTGCTCTGCTTCTCCCCTTGAAATTTGATTCATAACTTGCTACTTGGAGATTTTAAAGTTTTTGGCGTTGTTTCTCCACTTTACCTTTGTCTTCGTCCTTCTGCTTCTGGATCCGCTTTTCCGCATGCAAGGCAGCTTCCAATATCTCCTGTGCAGACTTGGTGGACCATCCAAGCAAAGCATTTTCAAGAATAGTTTTTTTTTTCTGACTGTAATCCATTCACAAAAATGGAGGCAAATCCTTCCATTTCACCATTCTGAGGGGAAAAATCTCGAAATGCCAAACACTGAGTATGAAACTGAGCAACAGCCTCATCCCTTCCCTGCTTCAGGTCTAATAGCTTGGACAAATCTTTTACAGAGGTGCATTTCTTTTCAATAGCTTTTAACAAATTATTCCGGTCTTCCTGGAAGGCGGTCATTTGGATAATATCAAAAGAATTGGTGACAGGGTCTGCAAGGGGCCACTCCCGTGCTGCGTTATCCCGCAGTTGGGGGTGGGTGACTGCCCGCAACTCTATTGGATTTAAAAAGACTGATTTCAAAATATTTTGCAAATCTACCCAGGAGGGGTCGTAAGTAGTTATTAGCTGGCGCCAATAATCTACAAACTGACCAGGTTTTTCACGGGAGTCAGGGCATGATCTAGCTAAATTAAAAACTTCTGCCAGGGACCAATGAGATGCTAAAGTAACTAAACCACCATCCTTCCTAGGGAATGCTCTAAACGGAGCAAGCAGGTTTATTTTCTTACTTCGTTCTTTCTCCTCTCTAACCTCCTGGTTTAAGGATAAAAATTCTCCTGGCTCTAAAGTCAAGCGTTGCAAGTGTTTCCATTTAGGAATCAAAGGAGCTGTCGTCCAATGGCCAGTTCCTTTGGCAACTGCAGCCATGGCTTCCGCTACCAGCTCCTTATTTTGACTGCACGGCAACAGCGTTAGCGTATGCTGTTTTACTTGTAGGTCAAGTACCTCAAGCGTAGTTATGATGACCTCAGTCAACGTGTGGGCTTTTTCTGCTAAGTGAGCAAGATATAGAGTCAACTGTTCTTTAGTGGTTATTAATTCAAGTTGACTTTCTTCTACCCCTATTAATTGCTCAAGATCCAAAATTTCCTTTTTTAACTGTTGAGACCGGGTGATGCGGGGGACAACTACAGGTTCTTTAGGGATAGTGGAAAAGGGACCACCTGGCATAATTAAAGAGGTGGCGTCGGCCACAGATATAGGGATTGGGGAACCAGGGGAAGGCAGCCTTACACCCCGAAATAGAGCTTACGGGGTGAGTATCAGCCATGGATTTAATAGGGGTAGAAGCACCAGGCATATCATCCAGTTGGATGAGCGCCGACTCCTGATCTTGGTGGGATGCCGGTGCTGCAGCACTATTCATAGTTAGTGACACAGCCAGTGCAGTGAACTCCTCCTCATAGGCTGGAGGAGAAGAAGAAACAGTACTGGGTTCACAATTTTTCAGAGGAGGACAGCTAGAATTACTAGTCTTAATTTCAGCTTCTGTCTGTTTAGTCAAAACACATATTTGTTCCTCCATTCTAAACACTTGATCTTTAAATTTTTCAAACACAGAATCGGTGGCTTTTTGAGCTTTTTCAGCAGCCTTAGACTGCCACCACCCATACACGACCCATTCGTGACTGGTCGCCCCAAGTGATCAAGGGCCATCTCATACTGTAACCAACGCAGTTTGTCCTCCTGGAAGGTTCCACCAAGCGGGAACTGCAAACCAGGGTTAGAGGCAGTCAGTGAATGCCAACGGCTAACATAATCAAGGGCGCTATCACCAAACCTGCACCTCATTTCATAATTTGGGCTTCCCTTTTTCAGCCCTATACTACAAGCTTTTTCGCCCCACTCATCTGAGTTTTCTTTTTAATTTTACCGGCCTTATTGCCCATTTTAAATATTCACGACAGAAACCTGCCTCTTAATACACACGACAGAACACTGCCCACGTCCACGCTGTTTCGTACCTGTTTGAAGGGCCGCCGTCTTCACTGTAGAGACATACCGGTTGTTACAGGTAATCCGAGTCACGGCACAAACTGTTGTGCCCTTTTTGGGGCAGGCCCTCCTACCTGGATTCTTAGGCTTACTTGGCCCTTCTAGCAGAAGGAAAAAACCAAGACACATACACAGAAATTCAGTTATATTAAATCCAGAGCTCTAGAAGGAAGATCGTCAGGGGGTGCAAATCAGGGCTCCTCCTCCAACTACCTTCGAAAATCTTCCACCAGAGATCTGCTTTTTATTAAGAAGTGTCAGATGACATAGCTAATTTTTAATTAACATCGGATGATAATCTTGTTACAAAATTACAAGTCTGGAATAAAATCTGCTTACAGGATCATTTTTCTGCTGATGCTTTGCAAAAGTCATAAAAAGCGGAAGTTACAAGGCCATGATCTTAATCACAAAGGGACAGCAGGGGTAGCTACAATTCTTTCATCAAACAAGAGTTGATTAGTTATACTTATAATTTCTTTCTAAATTCTGATGATTTCTCAAGCTTTTATTTGATTTCCAGTTACATGTTGACCTATTTTATTTATCTATTTAACAGTTTCTTCTATACCGCCCCTTCCAGAGATCAGGGGCGGTTTACATTAAACAAAAAATTAGTATATTTCCGTATACTTTACATGGAACAATATTTTAACTATATACATGTTTAGTTACGTATAACATATTTTTGAAACTATGTACAGGTTATAAAACATGGAACATAACATAGTTAATTACCAGTAGTTATTTACAATAGTGATATAGTCGTCTGTTTGGGTGAGTAGCTTTCTTGTGTTAGTCATTTGTTCTGTCTTGAGTACTGTGGATGTGTTTCTGTGATTGTATTGGAGAGGTTTTTTGTTGGTAGGGGATCTCAAAGTGTTTTGTAAAGAGGTATGTTTTTAGTTCCTTTTTGAATTGGTGAAGGTCCTTTATCCTTTACCTAAGGTCTCTTATTCTCGGAAAGTTCATGCAATAGTGCTGACATTAGTTGTTATCTAAAATTTGACCCATCATTTACCACAAGAAGGGTGGAGGGATGGCTGTAACACACAGAAAGTCCTCAAAATTTGCAGAAGCTAACCTTTGGTAATAGTAGCTGTGTACACAATTTGCTAGTTAATCTCTTTTGCAATAACTGTCAGCAGTTTTTACAGGGATAGAAGCTTCTATCTAAAAATGTATGTTTCACAGTTCAGCCTTGCATTTCAATAAGCATATATTTTTACCTGGTTAGGGGTATATGGCTATAGCCACCTTCACAGCCCTGTTTCTCCATCATTATCTGTGCCTTCATTACTGTCTGTATCCATATCAAGAGTACCATAAATAGGGTCATCACTGTCCATATCAAGATCAAGATTGCCATAGACCGGATGATTTATATTAGTGTAAGTTACCTTATCACACAAAAGCTCATCAGTCTCTGCTATAGTCTCTAACCTTGTTCGGGAGACCTTGGTCAATCCTTCCTCTCACAAACCTCCATTCCCAGTGCCAAGGACCCCAAACAAACATCTTCTCCACCCTTATGTAAGAAATGTAGAGGCTCCTTCAAGTGCCTTTGGCTTCAGCTAGAAAGAGTTTAGCCTGCACTCATTACCTAAAATAAACCCAAAGCAAGGAATTCTTGCTGTCCTGGTGGGCTCCTCATTACTCTGACCATGGGGATCAGGAGTGGATTTCTGAAACCCAGATTCTCTCTTTGGCAGTGGCCTGTGTATGAGTCTGCCAATGAGAAGCCGGCTAGGCTCTGTGATGATACTTGAGCAGGATGAATGACTGCAAACCAGAATAGGAATGGAATTTCTGTCCTGTTCCCGCCATTTTAAGTGCATTCATCATGTCTATAAAGAGAACATTTTGCACCTGACTTCCTCTACACTGCACACCCAGCCCAACAACCTCTTTTGTAGTCCTTCTATTGTCTCAGCCTAACCTCTATAATGTGACCCCAGAATACTTACAGATAAAAATCTCCATCTTATCATGTTCTAGCAATAAGAAAGTCTCTGCTGTAGTTTGGAACAATCTTATCAGATTCAGAAAGCATAACTGCACTCAAGACTACTATTCGTTTCTCTGTAACGTGTCAGGGCCTTCCCTTTGGTAAATACTTTAGATGTTTAGTGCAGGCATAAATACATGATATTCCCCAAGCTAATCAGGTACTTTCAAAAGGATGCTGGCGAGGGCACTTTGATGAAAATGTTCCTTGTTTGAACTACACTTTAAACAAACAGAATATACCACAATATCAAACATGACATTGTTGCCCTTAACTTCTCAATATTGTGTCTGCTCAATTGACGCGTCCTTTTGTTAGCTACTGCACAGCTAAAACAGAAGACAAAGCTCAGGATGTGTTCTTGGTTCAAAATAGAGTTAGAATATACGAACATGAAAATTACCATACTGGGTCAGACAAAAAGGTCCATCTAGCCCAGTATCTCATTTCCAATAGTGGCCAATCCAGGTCATAAATACCTGGCAGGATCCCAAAAACTAGCAAGAGATCATGCTATTTACACCAAGAAATATGCAATGGCTTTCTCCACAAACTTGTCCACACCTTTTTTAAACCCAGTTACATTAACTTAGTTAAGTTATGCATGGAGTGAAAAAATATTTTCTCCTATTTGTTTAAAACATACTACTTTGCAGCTTCATGGCATGTTCCCTAGCCTCTGTACTTTTTGAAAAAGTAAACAGTTGATTTTCATCTACCTGTTCCAATCCACTCCAGATTTTACAGCCCTCTATCATATCTCCACTCAGCCATCTCTTCTTCAAGCTGAAGAGCCCTAACTTCTTTAGCTTCTCTTGCAGGAGTGTCGTTCCATCCCTTTTATCATTTGGTCACTCTTCTCTGTACCTTTTCTAATTCCGCTATATCTTTTTTGAGATGCAGCGACGAGAATTGCGCATCATACTCCTTACACCCTACATCCACTACAGCTCGCACAACATACAGCTGTATGAATTCTGACATGCTCACCTCGAACTAAGCACATCAAGCCCACCCTAAAAGAGTTACATTGGTTACTTCTCCTGAGTCGAATTAATAACAAAACACTGACGACAACCTTCAAAGTCATCCATCGATTATCCCCTAAATATTTGCAATCAATTATAACAAAAATCCCAGAAAATCGCCAAAGAAGCAGAAATACATCAAGCCTTTTAATGCTTCCTCCAGCTTTAACCAAGTACAATCGGTCGATCTGCACCAGGGCATTCTCCCTGCATGCCCCTCACCTATGGAATGCTTTACCACATCACAGAGACACCCACGACCTTGCAACTGTCAAGAACCTGCTTAAGATCCAACTATATAAGGAACATTTTGACCGGATTACATGACCCGCCTCTCATCTATTTATCCCTCTTACTACTGTCCGTTCCCCCTTAAAATACCCACAGTTGAAAGCAATTCTCTAATTGTATATGGTTATGCTGTTCTATATTATAAATAATTTCATATATCTGTTAGATGTAAAACTGTTTACCGTTCCACACAAAACTGTTCCATATAATGTTAAGTTACGTTCTCTGTAAACCACATTGATCCTCGGAAATGCAGTATATAAGAATAAATAAAATAAAAATAAATACTCAAGATGCAGCCGCACCATGAAGCAATACAGAAGCATTCTCTATTCCTTTCCTATAAAGCGTAGTTACTCACCTGTAACAGGTGATCTCCGGGAACAGCAGGAATTTAGTCTTCACATATGGGTATCGTCGATACCGACGGAGCCTGCGTGGGAACGCTCCCCAGCGTCCAATAGGAAAGCTTTTGGGAGCATCCCACAGTGCCTACGTGCTGCCTTCCCGCCTTTCCAACTGTAACTCTCCAGTTGAGTTTATAGCTGAGACAAAAGAGAGAGAGAGAGAGAGAGAGAGAGAGAGCTACAACTACTAGGGGAGGTGGGCGGGTTGTGAAGACTACATTCCTGCTGTTCCTGGAGATCACCTGTTACAGGTGAATAACTACGCTATCTCCAGGAACAAGCAGGAATGTAGTCTTCACATATGGGGACTCCCTAGCTGCAGATGCCAGGGAGATGGCCCCAGGAAGTTGTTAGGCCTTGTAAAAGGGCCTACTTCCCCCCATGGATCTCTGGCATCCTACCAGGGACGGTGGGTAGGAGATGATTAAGTCTGAAAAAGGTGTTGAAGAACAGCCTGGCCAAACAAGGCATCCCGGCGGGAATCCTTGTCTAAGCAATAGTGGGCTGTCAAGGTATGTACCGAAGCCCAAGTAGCTGCTCAACAGATGTCCTCGATAGACACAGAGTGAAGATGAGCCATTGAGGCTGCCATGGCTCTCACATTGTGAGCTGTGACATGCCCTTCAAGAGGAAGATTCTTACTCTCATAGGCAAAGGATATGCACTGAGCAATACAGTTAGACAGAGTTCTTTTGGAAAATGGAAATCCCAAATGACTAGGATCAAAAGCAACAAAGAGCTGAGAAGATTTTCTATGTTGCTGTGTCCTTTGCAAGTAAAAGGCCAAAGCTCTTTTACAGTCCAAGGTATGAAGGTTCCTTTCTGCACTGGAGGCATGAGGCCTCGGAAAAAATACAGGAAGGTAAACCGCTTGGTTTAAATGGAAAGGCGAAACCACCTTGAATCTTGTATAAGGAGGATCAGCCACTAACGCTTGCAATTCACTGATGCGACGTGCTGATGTGATTGCAATGAGGAAGATAACTTTCCAAGAAAGGAATTTCAAAGATGTAGTGGCTAATGGCTCAAAGGGCGGTTTCATGAGCTGCCCGAGCACCAGATTTAAGTCCCATGCCACCAGTGGTGGCTTAATGGGAGGCTTTGTTAAAAGAAGGCCTCTCATAAATCTCGCTATGAGAGGATGAGAAGAAATAGGTTGTCCACTTAGAGGCTTGTAAGAAGCTGCAATAGCACTAAGATGGACTCTTACTGAATTTGTCTTGAGACCTGCAATTTGAAAAATGAAGGAAATACTCCAGTATAGATTCCAGAGGTATCGCAAGAGGGTTAAGACCCTTCTTCGAGCACCATATGGTAAACCTTTTCCACTTAAAGGCATACGAGCGTCTTGTGGAGGGTTTTCTAGAAGCATAAAGGATATCCTTTACCTGTTGGGAAAGGTTAAGATCCTGAAGTTTTAGGCTTTCAGCAACCAGGCCCTGAGATGCAGAGACTGGTTATTCAGATGCCAGAGCATCCCGTCCTCTTGGGAGGGAAGATCTGGAGCGGATCCCAACTCCAGAGGCGGAGCTTGAGAGAGATGTAGGAGCAGAGGGTACCACATTTGCCGTGGCCAACGTGGAGCTATGAGGATCATATGGCCTCTCTCTCTGAAGCTTGAATAGGGTTTTGCGGATGGTGGGAAGGCATATAGGAAGTCCTGACCCCAGTGGAGGAGGAAGGCGTCCCTTGCCTGACAACATTGAGCCGGAATTCTGTAACAGAATCGGGGAAGTTTGGCATTCAGCGGACTTGCAAAAAGGTCTATGTCCGGGGTTCCCCAAATCTGAAATATTTGGGCAACCTGGTCTGCATGGAGAGACCATTCGTGTGGAAGCCGAACTCGACTGAGTTTGTCTGCCCAAGAGTTTTGGATGCCTGGAAGATACACTGCAAGGAGATGAATCCGATGCTCTCTGGCGAGGGCCCATAGTCGCAAAACTTGGTTGCATAGCGACAGAGAGCCCGTTCCACCCTGCTTGTTCACAAAGAACATAGCTACCTGATTGTCCATTTGAACTAGGACTGTCTTGTAGCTGAGCTGGGCATGAAATACTCGAAGAGCAAAGTAGATTGCTCTGAGCTCCAGGAGGTTGATGTGAAAACGGCCTCCTGTGGAGTCCAGGTACCCTGGGTAGAGATATCGTGCAGGTGGGCTCCTGTGATGCATCTGTTAGGGTGACTTGGGATAGGGGGTTGCTGGAAAGGAGACCCCACCAGAAGGTTTCTAGGTGATTGCCACCAATGGAGGGACGAAATAAGACGATTTGAGTTTGTTTTATTGTCTGACAGGCAGCCTGAGGCCTGTGTCCACTGAGTGGATAAAGTCCACTGGGCTGCGAGCATATGGAGGCAAGCATAAGGAACCACCTGCACAGTGGATGCCATGTGGCCCAGCAATTGTAGCATTTCCCGAGCAGTGAGACAAGGTTTGAGCACTGCTTGGGAAGCTAGTTGTACTATGCGAAGACAGCGAGGCTGCAGACGGAAAGCCCTTGTCTGTCTGGTATCCAGATGAGCTCCTATGAACTCTAGGGACTGAGTGGGAGCAAGATTGGATTTTTGGAGGTTTATGACCAGTCCCAAATACTGAAGGATTCGCATTGTGCGAAACAGAGCAGAGCTGGCTCAAATGAGCCAGTTGTTTAAGTAAGGGAAGACGAATATTCCCAGAGTGCGGAGGAATGCTGCTACCACAGCCATGCATTTTGTGAACACTCTTGGCGCAGAAGCCAGGCCAAAGGGAAGAACCTTGTATTGGTAGTGCTTTCCTTGAAACAGGAATCTGAGGAATCTCCTGTGATTTGTATGGATGAGAATATGAGTATACGCATCCTTGAGATCTAGAGAACAAAGCCAATCCTGACTTTGAAGGTATTGCAGCAGAGTTCCTAGAGAGACCATTTTGAACTTCTCGCAGAACAAATATTTGTTCAACTCTCTGAGGTCTAAAATGGGTCTGTGTCCCCCTGTTTTCTTTGGAATAAGGAAATAGGGGGAGTAGAACCCTGCACCCTGATGAGGAATGGGTACTTCCTCTATTGCTCCTTGAGCAAGGAGCATTGTGACTTCTTGACCTAAGAGACTATCGAGAGAGGTCTGAGAATTGAACTCTTACAATTGTAGAAGGGGGCATGCTGTGAAAATGAAGCTTGTACCCCTCTCGTACAATAGAAAGTCCAATTTTCTGCTGTTATTTGGTACTATCTGTGGGCAAAATGACATAACCTGCCTGGGATGGTCGAAGGTTCTGGACCGTTCAGAGGCAGGAAGGCAAAGTTCTCTAGAGAGGAGTCAAACCCCCTGAGGAGGCTGAGCCTGCTGAGGTGGCTGAGGTTTTGCAGGTTTTGGCTTCTTTTGTTGTCTAGGTTGTTGCTGTTGTCCCTTTTGGGCAGTCTGACCTGGACGGTGTCCCTGTTGGGTATAGGAAGGATAAAACCTCTTTTTCTTATTGAAATATGGTTTCTTAGAGGATTTTTTCCTTGCAGGATCGGCTGTAGATTTCGACAATCTATCCAAGGTGATATTGTCAGCATCTATATACCGAGCTCCCACTCCATCACCAGATGACCTTCTCTCCATAATCAACATTGCCTGTAACCCCACTAACCCACACTCCCTAAACTGGCTAATAGGGGACTTCAATCTGCCATCCCTCCAAGATACGCACTCATCAGCCTTCCTCGAAGCAATGAACCAACTGGGCTACGATCAACTTATAGACGCTCCCACCCACAGTAAAGGAAAGCACAGTTACTTACCTGTAACAGATGATCTCTGGGAACAGCAGGAATAAGTCTTCACATATGGGTACGTCGGTACCGACGGAGCCTGCGCGGGAACGCTCCCCAGCTTCCCAAAAAGGAAAGCTTTTGGGAGCATCCCCCAGCGCCTGCGCACTGCCTTCCTGCCTTTCCTAACTGCCTCTCCTCAGTTTGAGTTTTAAAGCTGAGACAAAAGAGAGAGAGAGGAAAGGAAAGACAGATAGAGAGATACAACTCCTAGGGGAGGTGGGAGGGTTGTGAAGACTTATTCCTGCTGTTCCCAGAGATCACCTGTTACAGGTAAGTAACTGTGCTATCTCCAGGAACAAGCAGGAATGAGTCTTCACATATGGGGACTCCCTAGCTAAGATGCCTGGGAGAACCCCAAGGATATGAGACCCTGGGAAGGGTTCTACCTCCTCCTATGGATCTCAGGCATCTATCCAGGGATGGAGGGTAGGAGTTGATTAAGAATGGAACAGGTGTTTGAGAACAGCCTGACCAAACAAGGCATCCCGGCGGGAGTCCTTGTCCAAGCAGTAATGGGCTGTGAAGGTATGAACCGAGGCCCAGGTGGCAGCTCGACAGATCTGGTCGATGGACACAGAATTTAGATGAGCCATAGAGGCGGCCATGGCCCTCACATTATGAGCTGTGACATGGCTCTCCAGAGAAAGGTTCTTACTCTGGTAGGCAAAAGAAATACACTGAGCAATCAAATTGGACAGTGTCCTCTTAGAGACTGGAAGTCCCAAATGAGAGGGATCAAAAGCAACAAAGAGCTGGGAAGACTTTCTATGTTGCTGTGTTCTTTGTAAGTAAAAGGCAAGAGCTATTTTTCAATCCAGAGTATGAAGATTCTTCTCTGCACTTGATGCATGAGGAGCTGGAAAAAAGACAGGTATATATACCTCTTGATTAAGATGAAAAGGTGAGACCATTTTAGGCATAAAGTGTGGATTGGTCCTAAGAACTACCTTATCATGATGGAACTTTGTATAAGGTGGATTAGCCACTAAGGCCTGCAGCTCACTGATGCGGCGAGCTGAGGTGACTGCAATGAGGAAAATAACCTTCCAGGAAAGAAATTTCAAGGAGGTGGTGGCTAAGGGTTCAAAAGGAGGCTTCATAAGCTGACCAAGAACCAGATTTAAATCCCATGCCACCGGAGGAGGCCTAATGGGAGGTCTAGTTAAAGTTAGGCCTCTCATGAATCTTGCAATAAGAGGATGAGAGGAAACAGGTTGTCCATTGATAGGCTTAAGGGATGCTGCAATAGCACTCAAATGGACCCTTACTGAATTCGTCTTAAGGCCTGCATCGGAAAGATGCAGGAGGTATTCCAATAGAGAATTCAAAGGTAGTGCTAGAGGGTCGAGACTCCTTTCAGCACACCAAATGGAAAATATTTTCCATTTAAAAGCATAGGAACGCCTAGTGGAAGGTTTTATGGAAGCATGGAGGATATCCTTCACTTATTGAGAAAGATTCCAGCTTTGAAGGTCTAAGCCTTCAGTAACCAAGCTCTGAGGTGAAGGGACTTGGGGTTTGGGTGCCACAAAGTCCCCTCCTCCTGGGACAGAAGGTCTGGAGCAGCTCCCAAGTCCAGAGAGGGGGCTTGGGAGAGGGGGCTTGGGAGAGATGCAGAAGTAGAGGGTACCACACTTGGCGTGGCCAGCGTGGAGCTATGAGGATCATAGAACCTTGATCCCTCTGGAGTTTGATCAGAGTCTTGGGAATCAAGGGAATGGGTGGAAAGGCATACAGGAAACCCTGACCCCAGTGAAGGAGGAAGGCATCCTTGGCCTGAACTCCCTGACACGGAATTCTGGAACAGAACCGGGGAAGTTTGGCATTCCACGGACTTGCAAAGAGGTCTATGTCCGGGGTTCCCCATTCTTGGAAGATTCTGAGTACCTGATCCATGTGCAGGGACCATTCGTGTGGGAGCAGAACTCGACTGAGTCTGTCTGCCCAAGAGTTTTGGATTCCTGGGAGGTATACTGCCAGGAGATGGATTTGATGCTCTTTGGCGAAGGCCCACAATCTTAAAGCTTCGTTGCAAAGCGACAGAGACAGTTCCTCCTTGCTTGTTTATGTAAAACATGGCTACTTGATTGTCCGTATGAATGAGGACTGTCTTGTAGCTGAGCAGGGTATGAAAGACCTTGAGAGCTAGAAAGACTGCTCGAAGCTCCAAGAGATTGATATGAAGAAAGGTCTCCTGTGGGGACCAAGTGCCTTGAGTGGAGAGGTCTTGTAGATGAGCTCCCCAACCTGTTTGGGAGGCATCTGTTGTGAGATTTGCTTGGGGCAACAACTGTTGGAAGGGGGACCCCAGCAACAGATTCTGAGTGGACATCCACCACTGGAGAGACCAAAAGAGACGTTTGGAGGTTGCTATTTGGTCTGAGAGAGCTCCTGATGCTTGAGTCCACTGGGTGGACAAAGTCCATTGGGCTGCTCTCATATGTAGGCGAGCATAGGGTACCACATGCACTGTAGAAGCCATGTGGCCTAGCAGTTGTAGCATCTCCCGGGCAGTTAAGTGGCTCTTTGACTGAACCTGAGAGGCTAACTGCACTAGGCATAGGCAACGGGCCTGAGGAAGATAGGCCCTTGCAGTGGTAGTATCTAGCCAGGCCCCTATGAACTCTAGGGACTGAGTGGGGGTGAGCTGGGACTTTGGGAGGTTTACCACAAGTCCCAGATACTGTAGAATGCGCCTTGTGCAGTCCAGGGAAGTCTGGGCCTCTGACTGAGATGGAGCTCGGATGAGCCAGTCGTCCAGGTATGGGAATACAAATATTCCAAGAGTGCGTAGAAATGCAGCTACTGTTGCCATGCATTTGGTGAACACTCTTGGGGCAGAGGCCAGACCAAACTGAAGCACCCTGTATTGATAATGTTTTCCTTGGAAAAGAAAACGGAGGAATCTTCTGTGAGATGGATGGATGAGGACATGTGTGTACGCATCCTTGAGATCTAGAGAACAAAGCCAATCCTGACTTTGAAGGTATGGAAGGAGAGTGCCCAGAGAAAGCATCTTGAACTTCTCCTTGCATAGAAATTTGTTCAATTCCCTGAGATCTAATATGGGTCTGTATCCCCCTGTCTTCTTTGGAATGAGAAAATAGGGGGAGTAAAACCCTGACCCTTGTTGAAGAAGGGGAACTTCTTCTATTGCCCCTTGGGCAAGAAGGGTAGCCACCTCTTGACCTAGAAGGTCGAGAAGAGATGTGGGAGAATTGAAATGTCGCACCATGGTGTGGGGAGGAAGGTCTGAGAAAATGAAGTTTGTAGCCCTCTCTTATGATGGAGAAGGTCCACTGCTCTGATGTAATCTGCTCCATCTGGGAGCAAAATGAGCTAACCTTCCTGGAATGGTGAGAGGTTCTGGCTGTTTTAAAGCCAGAAAGGCTAAGTTCTCTAGCATCAAGTCAAAAACCCTGAGGAGGATGGGTCTGCTGAGTTGCAGCAGCCCCTGTAGTCTTAGGCCTGGCCTGTTTAGGTTGCTGACGCTTAGTAGCAAAGCGACCTGTAGAGGATTGTTGGCCAGAAGTAGAAGGGAATCTGCCCTTTTTTGAAAAAAGACTTCTTGAAGGGTTTTTTCTTGGCAGGAATGGAGGTTGACTTTGAAAGTCTATCCAGAGCAGAATTTTCTGCATCCATTTGAGTGGCTTTTATTTGCCATTCTTTGCCAAACAGGTTTTCACCTGTACAGGGAAGATTTCCTAAATCCATCTTGGACCCAGGGTTCTAAATCAGAAGCTTGGAGCCAAGCAATTCTGCGAGCAGCTATGGCAATGCCAGAAGCTCTGCTGGCACCTTCAAAGGAATCAAAGGCTGCCCTGTTGGAAAACTTTGAAATGTCTTGAGTATGCTTAACACGTTTATTGAGGTCAAATCACAGAGGGCTATAGACTAAATATACAAGGAGTACCCTCCAAGAAATATTGAGAAAATACTGGATGAAGGTTTAGACTAATCCTTCCTCTTATCAACGCACAAAAAATGAGGCAGAAATGCAGGTCTCAGACTCACACTGGCACCGCTATGGAAAAATCCAAAGCAAAATGCCTTCTCGCATCAACGACCTTTAGCAGTTCTTGCTCAATTAAAAGGATAAGATATATTTTTTTGGATTTTGTCTTTTTCTTTTCTTTTCAATCCTTCATCAGAACATTTCTCTAATAATTAACCAAACATATTTAAGCATGTTGTTTTGTAGTGTAGACAATGTTTATCTTAATGCTGTTATTGTGGGACTCCCCTTTGAGTATGCTTAAGCCAAATGAGGAATTCATCCCTTTTATCTTCTGGTAGAAAAGGGAGGAAAGTGTGCAGTTTATTTGCAACCTCCTTTAGAAACATACCCATGTAAAGACTATAGGAGTTGATTCTGGCAACAAGCATACTGGCTTGGAAGATTTTTCTACCAAAAGCATCCAAGGTCCTGCATTCTCTTCCTGGAGGAGTAGAAGAGTGTCTCTTTGTACTCTTTATCCTCTTCATAGCTGACTGCACCACAATGGAATGGTGAGGAAGCTGTGTTTTATGAAAACCAGGACAGGGAGGGACACGATACATAGTGTCCAATCTGTGAGAATGAGGAGAGATAGTGAGAGGAGTCTCCCATAAATCAATCATGTGTTCATAAAGAATCTCATGAATTGGTAAGGTGACTGCCTCTTTAGGAGCCTTTGAATAACCCAAAATATCTAATTTTTTTGCTCTAGGCTCTGATTCAGAGGATACTGAAATAGAAAGACCTTTAGCTACTTCTCTTATGAAGTCTTGAAAGGACAAGTCCTCTGGAGGAGACATTCTTCTTTTTGGAGAAGAAGGCTCTTCAGGAAGGGTTATAGATACTTCAGCAGACTCCTCTGATGTATCAGAATCACCAGAGGAATCAAAGTACCGTCTGTCAGGGTGCTCTTCTAACGCTCGGTACGTGTATCGAGCAGTATCGACATCGGGCGTCATCGGAACTGGATCGGTACCGATGAGCAGCCCTGGACAAGGAAATGCTGCAGTCGGTATCCTGGTCGATGCCGATGCAGTCGGTACCGGTATCGGCACTGGTGCCGGTACCCGAGTCGATACCGACAACGGAGTTTCTTGTGGTATAAACGGCGTCGCAGCTTGGATGAAGGCACTGATAGCCTGCTGCATGGACAGAACATTCTGATCCATCGACGCCATGAATGCCTGGAACTCGGTACCGGAAGGTTGTGCCGGTACCCCAGAGCATTCTAACAGGTGATCGGTCGAGGCCGTGCCATCGATGTCAACCTGTAACCCCATAGGTGGAGCTTTGGAAGCCGGAGCTTCCCGCCGGGGTTGTTTTGCCGGTGCAGGATCCTCGAGGGCAAGCCCGGAGGCATCTCGATGCTTAGAGGGAGATCTACCCTTCGAGGACTGGCTGGATTTATGTTTGGTTACCTGAGATCCATTGGGGGAAGAAGCAGCCCTGGAAGACGTCGATGCCACCGAAGCTGCATCAGCGGGAAACAGCACATGGAGCTTAGCTGCTCGGTTCTGTAAACCCCATTTAGACATCAGAGAGCAGGACGGACAATCTGAAATGGAGTGTTCAGGACCCAAACATTTAAGACACCATTCATGGGTGTCTGTAACAGAAATAGTACCGCTGCACTTAGTGCATTTCTTACACCCGGAGGCTGGTTTTTCCATGAGGAAAATTTCTTGTGAGGCCTAAGGCCCAAAGAAAAAAATACACTAAGTGAGGGAAAAATATATCGTTTTTTGTTTTTTTTTAAAGAAAAGAAAGAAAAAGACCGGCGGTACCAGTCCGGAGTCGGGGAAGGCAGACACGCGACCAAAGAAAGAAAATAAAATAAAGAACTTCTTCAGCGGTGACAGGGCTCGACCTGCTGGTTCTGCGGCAAAGAAGAACTGAGGAGAGGCGGTTAGGAAAGGCGGGAAGGCAGCGCGCAGGTGCTGTGGGATGCTCCCAAAAGCTTTCCTTTTTGGGAAGCTGGGGAGCATTCCCACGCAGGCTCCGTCGGTACCGACGTACTCATATGTGAAGACTCATTCCTGCTTGTTCCTGGAGATATAAACTTGACCTGATTTTCACGCCCCACGCTGCTATCAACTCAACCGAGAGCCTGCTGATTTCAATAACACCCGCCTGGTCAGATCATAACCTACTTCTATTCCACATCCCCAGCGTCCACCCCAACAGTACCTGAAAAAATAGGCACAATACCCCCAGAACCACAATAGCATGCTTCCAAACTCTTGATAAGGATGAAGTTCTCAAGAAGATCTTGCCTCTCCTCTCCAATACCTCTCTAGACCCTGACGAAATGGTATCCAACTGGGATGACACGCTCAAGGCTGCTGCATACCTCCCAGCCAACACCAAGAAACCATCAAAACGTGAACACGCGCCTTGGTATTCCCAAGAATTACGAATATCTCTTCTCCATCTTCGCAGACGTGAAAGACAATGGCGCCGCACACGGACACCCGAGGCACTGAGCGCATACTCTGCACACCTACAAACACACCGACAGATGACAATGGAAAAGAGAAAACAATATCACTCTGAAACACTAAAACGGTCCATGAATAAACCACATGACCTATTCTCCATTGTAAAGACTCTCACAGGTGACCCTAATCCTTCCCAAGCTCAAATGCCCCACCCGCAAGACTACTCAAACTACCTTCAATCAAAGATAATCCAGACCAACATTAACGCCTCTCCCATACCCTCCTTTTCATCGGATACCATCTTTCAGCCAAATGTGCTGCTACAATTCCACGAAGTCTCCAACAAACAAATTGAAGACATCATCTCTTCCATCAATCTTACCACTGCACCCAATGATCCCTGTCCAGCCAGCTGGATCAAAGAGTTGCGACATACCCTCAGCCCAACCATAAGTAGGATCCTAAACCAATCATTTGCAACAGGCTCCTTCCCACAAAGCCTAAAATTCACATCAATCCGCCCACTGTTAAAAAACTGCAAACTCGACCCATCCAAAGTCGAGTCATTCAGACCCATATCAAGCATCCCTTTCTTGGCAAAAATTATAGAGAAAGTAGTCCAACTACAAATTCAACAGCACGTCGACACCGAAGCACCACTTGACCCTTCCCAACACGGATTTAGAGAAGCACATGGTATTGAAACCATCCTTACAACCCTTTTCAACAACCTAATCATGGGAACTGATGACTTACACCAAGGATTCATCCTCATATTCATGGACATTGCAGCCGCATTTGATTCTGTGAACCACGAGACACTTCTACTTCGCCTCAAAGACAAAGGTATACAAGGCTCGGCCTTAGCATGGTGCAGATCATATTTATGCGACAGGCTACAACAAGTCAGAGTAGGCCTTACTACCTTAGATCCATTCACACTCAAGCAAGGAGTCCCCCAAGGTTCATCCCTATCCTCACTCATGTTTAACATATATATGCAACCCATTTGTGACCTAATCCGCTCCTTCAATGTCCAATGTTTGGCCTATGCAGACGACATCCTGATGTACACATCCTTCAAGCCTGATCAACCAGATTTTTCAGCAATAACAAAATGCTTCGAAACAGTATCAGAATGGCTCCTCACTCAAAACCTACGCATTAATCACAGCAAGACTGATGTCCTATTTGTCACACGAAACCAGAAGTTCATACCACCTCCATCGCTTCGAGTTAACAACTACGACCTCACAGTCAAAACTACCATCCGGTACCTGGGCATTATCCTCGACCAAAAGCTGGATATGTCACCGCATATTAAAAACATCACTAAATCCATCTACCACAAGATACGGACATTACGCCATCTCCGCCCACTACTTGACCCCCCCTGAATATCGTTCAATCTTCCAAGCACTGGTCATCCCACACCTTGACTTTGCCAACATTATCCTTCTTGGGCTCCCACAATCAACACTGAACCCGCTTAGGCTAGCCATGAACTCAGCAGCAAGAATACTCACAGGAACATCAAGATCGGACCACATAACCCCAGTACTGATGAACCTACACTGGCTGCCTCTCCACGCCAGAATCCTATACAAGGCCCTCGTACTAACTTTCAAGGCGTCAAAAAATCAGCCCCACACACCGCTCACTAAGCTCATCCAACTTATGCCACCCAACAGAAGCATAAGGTCATCATGTCTGAATAAACTAGAAGTCCCTAAAATGCTAACGAGGTGCTCAAAGACAACAGCCAATAGAGCCTTCTCCCTATTTGCACCAAGAGCTTGGAATGCCTTCCCCCCAGAAATTCGATCCATTGCAAATTTAATATCATTCAGAAAGGCTATCAAGCATCATTTGTTCCTAAAACACTACCCCAATTACAATCCTCCTAATCAATCTCAACATACTATACCTCCTCACCAAAACTCACACTTAACCCAACCCCGTTTAGAAAATGGTTAGCTTGACCTTCCTCCTGTTACATATCCGATTTGCACATTGCAATGCCTAACCATGTCCCTCATATAATGTTACGCCTAATGACTAAATATCAATGTACATAGTTTGTTCCCCTGTTCATCCAAGTTTATATACCCTGTTGACTGTAAACTCAATGTAACATATTGCATTGTTGTATGTTCTGTTCAAATGTAAACCGCACTGATTATAATAGCGTGGTATATAAGAAACGCAAATAAATAAATAATAAATAATCTCTCTCATTAGCCTTCTCCTGCCAATTCTTGCCAAAGAGATTTTCTCCTGTGCAAGGAATGTTTCCTAATTTATCCTGTACCGAAATTTCCAAGTCAGATGCCTGAAGCCAGGCAATCCAATGTGCACCAATGGCAATAGCAGAGGTTCTGCTTAAGCACTCAAAACAGTCAAAGGCTGCACGATTTACAAACTTGGAAACATCCTGTGCATGTTTGACTAGAGTAAAATATTCTTGCCTTTTGTCATCAGGAAGGAGGGGGCTCATAAGCTCCCAGTCTCCTGTGACCTCTTTAAGGAACATTCCCATATAAAAGATATAGGAACTGATCCTAGCTGAGAGCATGGAAGCTTGGAAGCATCGACGCCCAAAGGCGTCGAGAGTCCTACATTCACGACCTGGAGGATTGGATGCATGTTTCTCTGCACTTTTCATCCTTCTCATGGCCAATTCCACCACCATTGAATGGTGTGGCAATTGAGTTTTTTGAAAGCCAGGACAAGGTGGAACTCGATACATGGTATTGAGTCTTTGAGAATGAGGAGATGTGGTTAAAGGTGTTTCCCACATCCTTAGCATAAGATCATGTAAAATCCCATGAATAGGCAGAGTAGCTGCCTCTTTGGGAGCTTTAGAGTATTGGAGAATTTCCAATTCCTTTGCCCTAGGCTCTTTTTCAGGAGCTACCGTGATGGAAAGGCCTCGGGCCACATCACAGATAAAGTCCTGAAAGAACATATCCTCTGGCGGAGACATTCTGCGCTGAGGAGAAGAGGAATCCAAGGGGAGAAGTACTCTTGTATCGGCAGAGACTTTGAAGTCTTCAGACTCAGAGGATTCAAAATACCTCCGATCCCGGTGATCGTGCAAAGCATGGTACCGGTATCGATTGAAGTCGGTATCGGGTTGTTCCGGTACTGATCTGTCGATGCCGGAGACATAGGCATGACTTGGTATGGGTGGCATACCCGCCAATGCTAATGCAGTCTGTACCGGTTCGGGTACCAGTATTGGTACCGGTATCTGTTGAGGCGTCTGAAGCGGTTTCAATAGTACCGAAGCCATGAGAAGAGCCGCTAGACTGCATTCGATAGCAAGGAATCTCTGGTCTAGCGACGCTGCCGATGTTTGGGTGTCGGTACCAGTAGAAGTGGCCGGAACCCCAGAGCATGGCGCCAGTAGTTCTACCGAGGTTGAGGCCTCGAACATCCTGGAGGCCCGTTAGTGCTTTGGAAGCCGAAGCCTCCCGCTGGGGCAGTTTTGCCAGTGAAATGTCCTCAAGGGCAACACCAGGGGCATCTCGATACTTAAAAGGAGTTCTACCCTTTGAGGACCGGCTAGATTTATGTTACCTGAGATCCATGGGAGGAAGATGAGGGCCCTGGAGGAGGTCGATGCAACAGACGCCACGTCTGAAGGAAAAAGAGTGCTAAGTTTAGCAGCTCGGTTCTGCTGGCCCCTTTTTGATATCATCCCACAGGAGTGGCACTCTGAAATAGAGTGGTCAGGACCTAAACATTTGAGACACCAATCATGGATGTCGGTGACTGAAATAGTACCGCCACATTTAGAACATTTCTTAAAACCTGAAGTAGGTTTTTCCATTTTTAAGGAAAAAATTGGGCCTAGTACCCAAAATGGCGCCTAGCACCAAGGAAAAAAGTTTCTAAAGTAAAACACCTCAGAAACTATAATTTTATTTTTTTTAAAGAAAGAACTGGCGGTACCGGTATGGCGTCGAAGGAAGGCAGACGCGACCACAAAAACAAAGATTAAAGATAAAAGCTTTCTGCAGTGACAGGGTATGTGACCTGTCGGCTCCGCGGAAAATGAAGAACTGGAGAAGGACAGTTGGAAAGGCGGGAAGGCAGCATGTAGGTGCTGTGGGATGCTCCCAAAAGCTTTCCTATTGGACGCTGGGGAGTGTTCCCGTGCAGGCTCTGTCGGTACCGACGATACCCATATGTGAAGACTACATTCCTGCTTGTTCCTGGAGATATAATAATGCCTATCAGTCTGTTTGCTTTGCTGGCTGCTACTGCACAATGAGCAGAAGATTTCAACATACTGTTCACAATGACATCTAGATCATTTTTTAGATGGTGACCCTTAATGTGGAACCTAGCATTGTGTAGCTATGATTTGGGTATTCTTTATGGGAATTTGTGATGGGGTATATAGGAAGTTACCCCTCCATCTCCAAAGTGATTATCAGCAGTCCACCTTAAAAGGGTCTACAGCTCAGAACCAAGGGTTGGGAGGGCATGACTCAAGATAGAGGGATTAAGAAGCCAGCTGTGCGCACAAGGAAGGAGAGAGGCCCGTGGAGACAGAAAACATCTTCCAAATAGGGCTGGGAGAGGAGTCTGGCTGTAAAGTAGGCGATTCAGAAAGCGGGGGTCATATTTACAGACATTGAAGCCCAAGTGACTGACTGGACTTTGTGCTGAACTGAATTCTGTGCTTTAAATTGTGGTATGGGGGAAAGGCACTGAGAACTAGCCTTATAAAGGTAACAAGCTGGGAATGATTGCTGAACCACTGAAGGGAAATAAAAGTATTTTTGTTTGGCCCTGAACTGTTGTGTGTCTGATATTTTAAAAGCCCCCTTGAACGTCATGCTATACCACAGGGTTATTTTAGAAGCCCTATTTGTGATTGACAAGTGCATAATCTGCTATACAAACATGTAAATCACAGCCACATGTAAATGGCCATATTAAAAAGGGTCGAATTTATACGTGCATCACCATACCACGTCCAAAGTGCACAGGAGAATGGTGGGGGCATAGCCTGGGCAGAACCAAAATCCATAACTGTATTCTTCATTTCATATATAGAATATTTGTGCAAGCCCAAAATTGGCCATATTTAGATTTACACCTGCTCCCAAACATAAAAAGGCATTTCAAAAGTGGGCATTTCAGAAAGCCGTTCACAGAAGACATTAAGGGGGATATCCCCCTTATCCCCCAATATTTATAGTCTTCCTCCATATTGAAATGGGGGCTAAGATAAAGTCCTCTATAATTAAGATCATCTGCACGTGTAGGTTTGCAAAATGTCCATGATACACATGTAAGTGCCGATATTTGTTCTGAAATGTCTGCACTTGCACGTATAATGTTCTGGGTTTCCCATATGTAGATTTCTGAACTCCTGCTGCATGTGGATGCATATTTTAGAAATGGCTCTATGTTCAGCCAAGCTGTTCCTGAAATACTGTCAGCATTGTGAACATCTTGACCCCAACATCTCAATTCTGATCTTCACGTCCTGTCTCAAATGCGCCTTCGTGTGCATCACTTTGCACTTATCCACATAAAATTTTATTTGCTATTTAGATGCCCAATCTTCCAGTCTTGCAAGGTCCTCATAATTTTTCACAATCCGCATGAGATTTAACAACTCTGAATAATTTGTTGCTACCTGCCCTGGATTATTTCAATCATTTATAAATATGCTAAAAAGCATTGGTCACAGTACAAATCCATGGGGCACTCCATTATTCACCCTCCTCTACTGAAAAAAATTGGACATTTAACCCTACCTTCAGTTTTCTATCTTTTAACCATTCCCAATCCACAACAGGACAGAGCTGTCATATCATCATAACATTTACTAAATCAACCATTTCAAAACACTTTCTCATCATTTCATTTCTTTAAGCAGACATGGAAAGTTCTTCTGATAAAAGATATTCACTAGCCAAGCTAAGCTATCAGAGATAGATGGCACAGAGCAGCCTTGCAGGCAGAACAAAAATGTTTCCCATTTTTACAGTGAATTCATTCATTGCAGGCACACAAAGAATTACGTCATTATTTTGGTAATGTATTGTAAAAAATGTATGGGGGAATATCTCAAGGAGTCAGCTGGTTGGGAACATCTGGGGGAAGTAGAACAGTGGGCAAAACTGAAAGGTGACATTTTACTTACCAGTTAATGTCCTTTCATTGAGTTCTGCTAGACCCAGACAAGTGGGTTGTGTTCCCCTACCAGCAGATTTCTGGAGACAAAGAACCAAAGAAAAGCCCAGATTTCTATGATAACTCCCATGTCTCTATTCACCTCAGCCACCAGAGATCCCTTCAGAATTTGTCCCAAAGCATATGGGAGAGACATGGCAAGCCTCACACAACCTTAATTGTGGGCAACAATGAGTAATCAACAGTAGAGAACTATGTACAGGAAAGCATAAACACAAGGCTGTCAGTAGTCAATGAACCAAGTATAAAAATTATAGCGGACCCAAAAGTACCGAACAGAAGAACAGAGCGAAACAGTTCTAGGGACATGGCCTGGAGCGGTCTAGCAGGGCTCAAGGAAAGGACATTAACCGGTAGGAAAAAATGTCATCTTCGATATCATCCTTCTAGACCAGTCCAGACAAGTGGGATGTACCAAAGCTACAACTCCACTGGGCAGGAAGAAGACATTCAAGCAGTAATGCTTGACAAAAGTGGAAAGTGATGCCCACGTTGCTGCCCAACAAATGTCTGCAGGGGCTACCGAGCTCTGCTCTGTCCACAAGGATGCCTATGCGTGGGTAGGATGGGCGCGGAAACCTTCTGGAACCAGCCGGTTCCATAACAGATACACCGAGGCAAAGGCCTCCTTAATCCAGGACCCCAAAATAGATTTAGCCATCACATCACCTTTACGCAGGCCAGCAGACAGCACAAAAAGATGGTCAAACATACAAAAGGAATTCATAATTTCCAAGTACTGGAGAAGCATCCTCCGGACATCCACAAGGTCAAGATCCTTATCCTTCCCCTGACACTGTTCCTTAGAGGAGGACAGGCAAACCACCCGATTCATGTGAAGGGAGAAAGCACAGGCCGAATGGAAATGGCCTCCTTTGAAAAGGCAGATAAGGATCTCTGCAAGAGAGCCTGCAGCTCAGAAATCTGCCCTGCGGAACAAATTGTGACCAAGAAGACAGTCTGGAACATCAAATCCTTCAAAGTAGTGCTTCAATGGCTCAAAGGGTGCCACCATGAGGACCCTGAGCACTAGTCACAGATCCCAGAAAGGAATCACAGACCAGAGGGGAGGACGCAAACTCCAAACCCCCTGGAGAAAACACGAGATGTCTGGGAGCAAGGCTAGAAACTTAAACACCAGAACTCAGAAACAGACCAAAGCTGTCATCTGAACCTTCCAGGAGCTAAGTGAAAGGCCCATCTCCAGTCCATCCTGTAGAAAGGCCAACAGAGATGGTACCTTGGCTGTTTCAGGAACCAACTGCTGAGTGCCACACCATAGCTTAAAGAGGCATCAGATCCGCATGTATGCTACCTTGGTAGACCTCCTCTGGACTCCAAGCAGAATGCAGACCACCGCTGGATAGGAGCTCCTATGCGCTAGCTGTTTCCTTTCAAGAGCCAAGTCATAAGCGAGAAGGGAACTGGATCCTCCAGGACAATTGGTCACTGCTGCAATAGGCCCAGAGATAGAGGCAAATGAAGAGGAGGTGCCTGCAGGAGCTGCATTAGGTCTCTGAACCATGCTCTCCTCAGCCAATCCGGTGCCACCAGAACAATCTATCCAGGGTGGTGCTCTATATGCCGAATCACATGCCCCGCTAGGCAGGTGCTAACTTGGCCAAGGCTGGGTTACGGCATCAATGCCCTTGGATCCTCGCTCTGTGTGATGATCGAAGAAGCAGCAAACTTTAGTATTGGAGCATATCAGCATCAGAACCATTTCAGGGCAACCCCAGAAGCATAGAATCAACTGAAATGCCTCCTGACTCAACTCACACTTGCCGGCTGAGGAAGTCCGCTTTCATGTTGTTCACCCCGGCAATGTGCTGAGCTAACAAGGCTAGGAGGTTCTTCCAACCCAGGCAAACAGGCGACCCATCTCCAGAGCTACCCCAGCACCTTATGCCGCCTTGCCGATTGACATAAGTCACTGCTGTGGCGGTGTCCAAAAGCACTCGAACCACCTGGCCCTCAACCAAGGTTCAGAAATGAGAAGAGCCAACCTGATGGCCCTCGCCTCAAGGCAGTTGATGTATCATACCGCATCCCTGTGGTTCCAAAGGCCCTGGGCCGCTTGGTCTTGGCAATGGGCTGCCCAGCCCAGCCCAAGAGACTGGCATCTGTCATCAGCAGGATCCAGGAGATTTTCAGCAACATTGGGAGTGATTTTTAGCAACATTGGGAGTGGGTGCCTGCGCTTGAGAACCTGGGGACCACAGAGTCACCCAGGACTGCTGGAGAGGCCACATGTGAGCACGTGCCCCTTGCACTATATCTATGGTCACCACCATCAAGCAGAGGAGCTGAAGATAATCCTAGATTCTAGGAGCCTGTTGCGCACAGAACAGTGCCAGGCAACCCAACAGTCTTGACCTTTTCCTCTGGCAGGAAAAACTCTGCCCACCCGATTGTTGAAACGTGCTCCTAGGAACTCCAGGGACTGAGAAAACAACAGTTGGCTCTTTCCTTGATTGATCACCCAGCTGAGGCTTTCCAAAAAGGACCCCACTTGGGACGCCACCTGAGATGTCTCTGAAAGAGAACAAGTCCAGAGGAGCCAGTCATCCAGATATGGATAGACATAGATCCCTTGGTGCTGCAGTGCCATAGCTACCACCATCATGACCTTGGAGAACATCTTTGGGGCGGTGGGTAGCCCAAAAGAAAGGGTGGCGAACTGATAGAGCCAAGCATGGTAAAAATGCAGATACTTTTGCTGATCTGCCCAGATCAGGATATGAAAATACACCTCTGCCAGATCCAGAGAAGCCAATAATTCTCCTCAGCATACTGCTTGAACTATGGAGTGTAAGCTTTCCATCCAGAAGCGCAGGATGCAACTGCTCGTTGACCCCTTGAGGTTCAGAATGGGCCAGAAGGAACCATCCTTTTATTCGGAGGCCACAAAATAAATGGAGTATCTGCTCTTGCCCCACTCATCTGGGGGGACAAGCACCACCACCTTTAGGTGTAGCAAATTGTCCAAGGTGGTCCGCACAGTGGCACTTTTGATCGCAGACGAAAGCATCCGGAATCGGCTCTTCACATTCCAGGACTTGGCTGAACTGAAAGGTATCTAATACCCAGCAATCCTTTGTAACCCGGGCCTATTCCTGAAAGAAAAGGCGAAGCCTGCCTCCAGCTGAAGGAACCAGGGAATTTGCCCTCAAACCTTCACTGTGCAGCCTGGCAAGGGCCTCCTCTGGAGGGGACCAAGTCCCTGGCCCACGCACTCCACAAAAGGACTGAGAATGAACCCAAAGTCCAAAGGGGAAAAAGGGCTCTCTATGCTGGTAGCAATGGAATTCCTGAGACACCCGTCAGTCCAACCAGCACTCCTGTGAGGAGTGGGCGGAGGCTGACAAAAGAGGAACTACTGCTCACTACACAAGCCCCTTGGACCTGTCCCTCAGAAGGCAGAAGATTTTGTCTCGCCCAGGACCTTTACCTGCTTCTCCCAATTGGACCCTCTCTAAGGTCAGATGGGCAACCGGGCTTTGGAAGAAACGTCTGCTGGCCACTGGATGTACCAAACTGTACATGGCAGCAGAAAGGAAGGCAGTAGCAGACACCAAAAGAGGGGTAGAATCATCCAGCAGAAGAGACTGAATCCACTGAGGCAGGGCCCAAACGTCAGGTCTGCACATACTGCCAACTGAAGAATAGCAGCCACTGCAGTGAAATGGTTCTTCAACACAAATCCACCTTTCGGTCCAGAATATATTTTAAGGCCCCTTGCAGCTTCATGTTATGCCCTCTATAAAACTTTTTCACTAAAAGGGTGGTTGGTGCTTGGAATGCCCTCCCGATGGAAGTGGTGGGGGCAAATACAGTGAAAGAATTCAAAATGGCATGGGACAGACAGTGGATCCCTTTATAGCAACATGATAAAATCAAAATAAACATAACTATCTCTTATATCTGAACAAATAGGGTGACCTATACGGAGCAGTGGGTACATTTCTAAACAAAGGCATGGGGAGAGGTGACCTGCACGGAGTGGCAAGTGCACCTACTCTTGTTGCCTTGCTGGGCAGACTAGATGGGCCATACTGGTTTTTATCTTCTGTCATATACTATGTTACTATGCCAATCTGCCTTCCACAGGAATGGTGGTCTGTCTTGTAACTGTCATGACCTGCGCATCTACCTTGGAAATATCAAACCACACAATGCACTCCCTCTCTGGGGGAGTGTGTATCTTCTTATACACGTCCCTTAGGCAAGGAGTTGGGGGAATCTCACTCCGACCGGAACAGGCCCGTGAATGTCAATCCAAGTCAGAGTCCAAATCTCAGACAGATCCCAGCTGATCCCCATCTCCAGGGGTGCCATTTTCTGGAGACGCTTAGCCATCAATTGAATAGGGCTTCCGCTCTCAGCCTGCCCCACACAAGACTGCACTCAGGGGAAACTAGAGAATTCAAGGTCTGAATTTCCACACCAGAATGACCAGGCCTGCTGTAAAAGGAAAAGAATCCCAGGAAGGACAGTCCAGACTACGGAAGCTCTCCTTGCGGAAATGACCCCCTCCTCCACACTAGGGGGCATAGTTGCTGTCGATCCCCTAGAGGGCAGGAAGAGGCCCACAGCATGGGTACCAGAGCCTCCAGCCGATTGGTCAAGGAGATCAGTGGGAGAGATAGTGGATTCATTGATGTGGAAGCTTCTGAAAAGGTGACCCTACAAGGAGATTCCCTGGGGTAGACCACCAGAGCAGGGAGTTCATGAGAATGTCTGTGACTTTATTGTGAGGGTCCCAGAGGCCTGTTTCCACTGGGAGGCAAGAGTCCACTGAGTTGTCTGCATGTGCAGATGAGCATATGGCACTACATGAACCATAGAGGCCATGTGGCCTAATAGCTGTAGCATCTCTCTAGCCGAGAGATTGTTTTTGAACCTTGAGTTGCTATCTGTACTAAGTGAGTACAGTGGTCCTGGGGTAGAAATGCCCTTCACAGTCAAGTGACTAAAATAGCCCCTATGAACTCTAGTGTTTGAATAGGAACTAGATGGGATTTTGGAAGATTTATCACAAATTATAGATCCTGTAGTACTTGAATTGTATGAAGGAGGGATAGGTGAACTTCCTGAGAAGTGTCTGCCCTTATTAGCTAATCGTCTAAGTAAGGGAAGATGAATATTTCGAGAGTCCTTAGATATGCAGCAATGACCGCCATACACTTTGTGAAGACTCTTTAGGTAGAGACGAGTCCAAAGTGATTTCCTTGGAAGATGAAGCGTAAATACCTCCTGTGTTCTGGATGAATGGGAATATGGGTATACTTTTCCTTGAGATCTAGAAAACAGAGCCAGTCCTGACTCTGGAGATAAGGTAGAAGGGTTCCTAGTGAAATCATCTTGAATTTCTCTTGAACTAGAAACTTGTTGAGGTTTCTGAGATCTAAGATGGGTCTGTACCCTCCACTCTTTTTTGGAATGAGAAAGCACGGAGAATAGAACCCCAGCCCTTTCTGGGATGTTGGAACATCTTCTATGGCACACTCTGACAGAAGAGAGGTGATCTCTTGCTGGAGAAGAGCTGTGAGCGGGGGTTGAGAATGATATTTCCCCACTAGAATGGTGGTGGGGGGGGGGTATGCTTTGTAGATGAAGCTTGTATCTCTCTTGTATTATAGTTAGTGTCCACCACTCTGAGGTTATGAGATGCCATCTGTGGACATAATGGCAAAGCCTGCCCGCTATGTGGAGGGAGTGAGGGTTCTCCAGAGGCAGGATGGCAATGTTCTCTAGGAAGAAGTAAAAAACCAGGTGTAGAATGAGTCTGCACTGCTGGTTGTGGTTTAGGAGCCTGTGGCTTCTTCTGCTGCTTAGGTGGCTGTTTCCTCTAGGTACCCTGAGGCTGGTATTGCAAAGTTGGAGGGTAAGAAGAGTAGAATTTCTTCTTTTTACCATAGAAAGACTTCTTAGCAGCTGCTTTTTTCTTGGTAGGGTAATCAGTAGCCTTTGAAAGCCTATTGAGGGTGGTATTCTCAGACTCGAACTGAGAAGCCTTATGTTGCCAATCCTTTCCAAACAGGTTTTCTCCTGTACAGGGAAAATTTCCCAGCTTATTCTGAGCTCACTATTCAAAGTCTGATGCCAGAAGTCAGGCAATCCTACAGGCACCTACGCAGATTGACTGTTTTGAATGCATTAGCAGAATAACTTCTAAGGTTGCCCTATTGACAAATTTGGAAATATTTTGGGAATGTCTGACTAATGTAAGGTAGTCAGCTCTCTTGTCATCTGGGAGAAGAGGAGATATCAACTCCAGATCTTTAGTCACCTCCCTAAGGAATATACCCATATAGAGTATGTATGAACTTATGAGGGCTGAAAGAATGAAGGCTTGAAAGCACCAGCAGCCAAAAGCATCAAGGGTTCTTAACTCCCTGCCTGGAGGATTGGAGGAGTGCATTTTAGAACTCTTAATTCGACGCATAGCCGATACCACTACCATTGAGTGGTGTGGAAGCTGCATCTTCTGGAACCCAGGGCTTTCCGGTACCCGATACAAGGTATCGAGTCGCTGGATATGGGGAGAAATGGTGAGGGGCATCTCCCACATCGAAAACATAAGGTCCTGGAGTATGCGGTGTATAGAGAGAATAGTCACCTCTTTAGGAGCTGTAGGATATATTGCAGAATTTCCAACTCCTCTGTTCTGGGTTCTTTCTCCAATGCAGGAGTAATGGATAGGCCCCTCAACATATCCTTGATAAACTCCAGAAAATACATGTCTTCAGGAGGGGACATGCATTGCTGTGGAGACGGAGAGGGATCCTTGGGGAGACTCCTCATCTTTCTGGTACCGATCAACTCATCATCTGAAGAATCAGAATCGGTAGATTCAAAGTATCGATGAGAGCAATTCTCTTGTTCTTGTAGAGACTGGTACCAATAGAGATCGGTATCTGCGCGAGAGACCTGCCGTGTCGGTACCTCAGAACCAGGCATGGACTTGAGGCCCAGCATGGGCAGGAGTGTGCCAAGGGGCACAAAGCCCAATGCCAATTGTATCTGCATCATCGGCTGTATCGGTATTGATAATACTGGCGGTAATGTCTTGACCGGTACTGATGCTGCTAATAGAGTCGCAAGATTCCGCTCAATAGCCAGAATGTGCTGGTCCATCTGTATCAGTACCGGAAGCTTGGGTTACTGTTCCAGAGCATGGCCCCAGGAGCTCTCCAGAGGTGAAGGCCTCGGGAGCATCCTGGACCCCTTGTAAGGCTTTGGAGGGGAGGTCCTCCCACAGGGGTAGTTTGCCCAGTAGATTCAACTCTAGGGCAATGCTCCAGGTATCTCTATTTTTAAATAGAGATCTAACCTTAGGAGGACGGCCTGTCTTGGAAGAAGACTTGGGTTTCGATACCTAAGATCCATGTGAAGAAGACAATGTCCTCGATGACATCAAAGCAAGCGAGACTGCATCTGAGGTAATAGGGAGTCGAGTTTTGTGGCCCGATTCTGTAGGCCTCTCTTTGTCATCTTCTTACATAGGGGACACTCAGACAGCTGGTGATCTGGGCCGAGGCATTGGAGACACCAGTCATGGGTATCAGTGGCAGAAATGGTACTACCACACTTGGAACATTTTTTAAAACCACTAGTTGGTTTTTCCATCATGTCAATAGACTGGATGGAAAACCTAAGGCTGGAAATGGTGTCAAGTGCCTTTAGAATTAAAGGGGTCTTTTTTCTTTTTCACAGAAAGAACAAGTAAAAATGAAAGTTTGGTTCCGGCATCAACGGGAAGGCAGATGCAGCCACAAAAAAATAAGAAAGAAGACATTTTCTGCAGTGACAGGATTTGCTTCCTGCTGGCTCCACGGAAAATGAAGAACTGAAGAGGGAGAGTCACAAAGGCGGGAAGACAGCAATGCAGGCGCAGTGAAATGCTCCCAAAAGCTTTCCTATTGGATGCTGGGGAGTGTTCTCAGGCTGGCTCAGTCAATACCGATGTCACCCATATGTGAAGACTACATTCCTGCTTGTTCCTAGAGATGATACTGTAGTAATAAATGGAGTTCACTCTGACGATAAGGGCATTGCCATTGATGTGACTCAAGGATCAGTTCTTGATCCTGTTCTTTTTAACATTTTTGTAAGCAATATTGCAGATCTGTTGGGAAAGGTATGCCTCTTTGCAGGTAATACCAAAATCTGCAACAGGGTCGATACCTGAAAGGTGTAGATAACATAAGGAGTAACCTAGTGAAGCTTGAAGAATGGTCAAGAATTTGGCAGCTAAGATTTAATGCTAAAAAAGCCAAGGAAGTGTTACAGTATAGGAGGTGAAATACTCCAATGCATGAAAAAAAGAATGAGATTCTGGGGGTGATCGTACTGGATGATCTTAAAGTGGCCAAACAGGTAGAAAAAGCTATGGCAAAAGCCTAGACAGATGCTTGGGTACATAGGGAGAAGAATATAAGTCTCTAGTGAGATCTTATTAAGAGTACCGTGTACAATTCTGAAGACCACATCTTTCAGAGGATGGCTACTGAAATAGTCAGTGGTCTTCATCATAAAGCATATGGGGATAGTTTTAAAGATCCCAATATATATATATGTTGGAGCAAAGCTGGGAGAGGGCGGGATACAGACATTTAAATACCTTCATGATATAAACGCGCAGGAGGTGGCCCTCTTCCAGTTGAAATGAAGCTTAGGAATGTGGGGTCATAGGATGAAGGTGAAAGGGAATAGACTCAGGAAATATTTCTTTATGGAAAGGGTGGTGGAAGCATAGAGCAGTCTCCTACTGAAGGTGGTGGAGACAAGAACTGTATCTGAAATCAAGTCAGCATGGGACAATTACAGAGGATCTCTAAGAGAGAGGAAAGGATTGTGGAACTTAATAGTTCTTATGGGTGGGCAGACTGAATAGGTCATATGGTTTTTATCTGCCGTCATTTTGCTTGGTCTAAGTACCTCAAAACCTGATACAACCAGTTTCCTGTGGCTGAGACAACTAGCCACCAGTACAAAAAAAAGTCAGATTTAAATGATGACAGAGCCCTTCTCCCTCTAGTTTTCTACCACTTTGGATGGCTGAACACTAATTCCATATGCCCAAACCTAAACCCTCCCTGCTCTACACATCTCTCCACCTGTCTTCTCAATCCTGTTCCCATCCCACCATGGGTATGTTCCTCTCTCTCATTTGTTCTATCCCGCCAGTTCCCGCCCACGAGCTATTTACCAACATGCTCTATGCCTGTCCCAAGCATGCTTAAATTTCATCTGAGGTTTGGTTGCTACTACCTCCTGCAGTCAGTCATCAGCCATCTTGTACACTGGAAGGATTTGCATTCATTCATTATTTTGACATCCCCTTTTCTGCTAAGAGTAAAAAGCGTAACTATTGAGCTAAAAAAATGGTGATCAACATTTTAACAGCAGAGAGCAGAGATGGCAGGGTTTTGACAGAGCACAGCAAAATCCTTTTGTCTTTTTTTTTTTAAGTGAATGACTTGTCGCATACCCCAGTGCAGTATCTCAGCACAGCCTGACTGCATTAACCTATATTTTCAAGTTACTGATGCAGTGCGGATGCATGGTCACAGAATATGTGGGAATAATCCATTAGAAAGCAGAAAAACGGTTAACACATGCCACACAGAGTAGACTGACATACACAGAAGTCAAATACACACAAAGCGCTCATTGATATGATTTGGCTTTTCTCATTTTGCAGTTTTCTTGGCCTTTATTGAACATCTGTTGGTTTTATATATTATATAGATACACACGCATGGATAATCTATAGAATTATGGTAGAGTCCTGTGCCTCCTGAGAGAGGAGCTCTTGCCTTCCAAGCTCCTGTTAGATTATCTAAGCTTACGAGGAACAGGGATATTTTAGAATCAGAATGTCAACCAAGGTCAGCATCAACCTGACTATCAAACCAAACCGTCAAGATGAGAGACTGCACCTCATCAGCCTGGAGCATGTCAATCATCCTGACAACCCTTAACCAGCCAGGGGGAGCCTCTTCAGAAGTTCTGCAGAGATTAAAAAGGTGGAGAATACAGTATTATTGTTGAAATCAAAGTGATGATTAAGGACGGAAGTTTCAAGTCAACAAACAAGACCTTTAGACCCCAAAGGCTCTCAGATGAGTTTCTCGTATCCTCTCATTTTTTTTCAGGTTTTCTGCCTTGCACCTGTCAGCTTTTCCTTTTGTTTTAGTTCCTTTCTTGTTTCTAAGAGGATATTAGTCTTTTTTCCTTTAATACTTCTACTTCACTTTGATATGTCTGGAGACTAGACTGCTCTTTCTTGAAACAGGGACAACACAGCGACGGGCAGGGAAGGTGTGTGGTCCAGTGGATAGATCAGTGAGCTATGTTGGTGGCAAATCTGGTTTTCCCACCAGTTTTCTCTGTAAATCGGCCAAGTATCGTCACCTCGGTTACTGAGCTAGGCTCAGCTAATTCTAGTATTATTAAAAAAAACACAGTGCCTTCTGCTGCTTTTACATTGTCTGGACACATGCTCATAGGCCCTGCACCCCACAGCAAACACCACAACTCATTCAGAGTTATTAAAACTATAAACTGCACAGGCATCTTTTCTGGATGGAAGCTATTAAATAAATAATTTCATTTATACATAGGTATGTGTGAAATGATTATCTATTCCTACATTTCTTCTTTTGCTGAAATTTATAGGAGAACTTGAGTGGTTTGACTAGAATTTGGGGGGGGGGGGAGGGAAGGTTTTTTGTTTTCTTTCCAATTCCCTTTCTAATATATCCTCCTTCTACACCCTCCATCACCCCAGACAGCTTGCCCATTGGACTTAACTAACCTCACAGGCCAGGAGAGAAATCTCCCAAATTTATCCTCAGCATTGCTCCTAAAAAAGCAGTAGCCACCTTCCCTCCTTCTCTGGGACCCAGGGTATCACCTTCACAGCATAATTGACTGTAGTATAGTGTTGTGGCCCAAGCCACCAGGACAATCTGATGTACTGTGTTGTGACCCCAAATGGAGGTCATAACTATCCATCAACAAAAATGAAATCAGGACAGTGACATCATAGATTCTTTATAAATAAGCTGAACACCCTTACAGTAGTATGTGGGTCCTAAAGGACTTGACTAGTTTAAGAACTGATGGAGTGAGAGGTGACAAAGGTTAGGGAGGAAATGAAGTTCAGGCTGAGGAAAAAGAAGCATTACCAGAGTATGCCACAAATACTGGCCCTTGGTTCAGTTCTTTTCAACATTTTTGTGAGTGATATTGCAGAAAGGCTACTGGGGACAATTTGCCTTTTTATGAGTGAGACCAAATCTGCTACAGAATAGACACCCTGGAAGGTATAGAAAGCAAGAAGAGAGATCTAGCGAACCTTGAGAAATGATCTAGATTGTGGCAGCAAAGACTGAATGCTAGAAAATACAGGATCATGCATTTGGGCTGCAAAAATACAGTAAAAGGAGTGAAGTACTTCTGTGAAAAAAAGAAGAGGGGATTCTGGGAATAAATGTGTCTGATGATCTAAAGGTGGCCAAACAGGTAGGAAAGATAAAGGCAAAAGCGAGGAGGATACTTGGATGCACAAGACGACGAATGATCAACAGGAAAAAAAGGAGGCGATAGTGCCTGTATATATTTCTGGTGAGATGTCATTTGGAGTACTGTGTTCAATTCTGGAAATTGCACCTTTAAAGAGATATAAACAAGATGAGACTGGTCCAGAGGCAAGGTTATCAGATGTCCCTAGTTTTGAGATAGTGTCCCAGACTCCATGGACTATAACCACCTCCTATGCCCGATTTCAGTGGGGACAGAGCAAAAAATATTGTTTCTCATACGTACACCTCTAATGTAGTCTTCTCAATCCTGATAGGAGAAGATGTAAAATTAACTTTTTTTCTGAAAAAATAAGCATTTTAGAAGTATATAGAACATAAGATATGCCATACTGGGTCAGACCAAGGTCCGTCAAGCACAGTATCCTGTTTCCAACAGTGGCCAATCTAGGTCACAAGTACCTAGCAGTTTTCCAAAAAGACACAGGTTCCTCAATGCTTGTATTGGGTCAAGCAGTGATATCCTGGATCCCTTTTAATAATGGTTTATGGACCTTTCCTCCAGGAACTTGTCCAAACCTTTTTTAAACTCAGATACACTAGCAGCTTTTACTACATCCTCTGGTAACAAATTCCAGAGTTTACACGTTGAGTGAAAAAATAATTTTCTCTCATTAGTCTTAAATAGGTTAACCTGTAGCTTCATTGCATGTCCCCTAGTCTTTCTATATTCGGATAATGTAAACAATCGATCTACGTTTACCCGTTCAACTTCGTTCATTAATTTATAGACCTCTATCATATCTCCCCTCAGCCGTCTCTTTTCCAGGTTAAAGAGCCCTAACCTTTTTAGCCTCTCTTCATAGGGGTATCCTTCCATCCCCTTTACCATTTTGGTGTCTCTTCTCTGTACCATTTCTAATAACACCAATGTTTTTAAGATACGGCGACCAGAATTGCACACAATATTCAAGGTGCAGTCGCACCATGGAACAATACAGAGGCATTATAATATCCTTTGTTTTATTTTCCATTCCTTTCCTTATGATACCTAGCATTCTATTTGCTCTTGGCCACCGCTGCACACTGGGCTGAGAGTTTTAACATGTTATCCACGATGACGCCTACATCTTTTTCCTGGGTGGTGGTTCCCAATGTGGAACCTTGCATCGTGTAACCATAGTTTGGGTTGTTATTTCCTAGGTGCTTAACTTTGCACTTGTCCACATTAAATTTCATCTGCCATTTGGATGCCCAGTCTTCCAATTTATTAAGATCCTCTTGCAATATTCCACAATCCTCTTGGGTTTTAACAACTTTAAATAGTTTTTTGCCATCTGCAAATTTGATAACCTCACTCGTTATTCCCTTTTCCAGGTCATTTATGAATATGTTAGAAAGCAGCGAACCCAGCACAGATCCCTGGGGTACTCCACTATTCACCTTTTTCCATTGGGAAAAATGGCCATTTAGCCCTACCTTCTGCTTTCTATCTTGTAACCAGTTCCTGATCCACAATAGTATATCACCTCCTATCCCATGACTTTTTCGTTTTGCCAAAAGTCTCTGATGAGGGACCTTGTCAAAGGCTTTCTGAAAGTCCAGATACACTATATCAACAGACTCGCCTTTGTCTACCTGTTTATTCACACCTTCAAAAAAACATAACAGATTAGTAAGAAAAGATCTTCTTTGTGTAAAGCCATGTTGGCTGTCTCCCATTAAGGCATGACTATCTACAAGTTCAGTAATTTTGTTCTTTATGATGGTTTCTACCATTTATCCCGGTACTGACGTCAGGCTCACCGGTCTGTAGTTTCCCAGATCACCCTTTTTAAAAATTGGCGTTACATTAGCCATCCTCCAATCTTCAGGTATTACAGATGATTTTAATGATAGTTCACAGATTACTAAAATAGCAGGTCTGCAATCTCATATTTCAGTTCTTTCAACACACTTGAATGTATATCATCTAGTCCAGGTGATTTGCTACTCTTCCGTTTATCAAATAGTTGTAATACATCTTCCCGGTGTAGCGATATTTCTTTCAATTCTTCTGCAGCATCACCTTTGGTCCAACTGACTCTCTCACAGGTTTTTTGCTACGAATGTACTTGAAAAAGTCTATTATGTGTTTTTGCTTCCACAGCAAGTTTCTTCTCAAATTTATTTGTATTTATGGATTTCCTTACAATTCTCTCTTTGCCTGCTTTATCAATGCCTTGCATTTAACTTGCCAGTGCTTGTGATGTTTCCAGTTTGTCATTTGGCTCTTTTTTCCCATTTCCTGCAAGATACTTTTTTGGCAACAGTCTTCTGACCTCACCTTTAAACCATGCTTTTGGACTGCCTTCCACTTTTCTTCCTCCATTAATTAAATCAAACGCGATCATGCTATGATCACTGTTGCCAAGTGGCCTCAACACCCTTATCGCTTGCACCAGATCTGGTGTTCCACTAAGGACTAAGAATATTTATCTATATATACAGGGGCGGCCCAAGGGGGGTGCGGGGCCATGTGCGGAGACTCGGTGCGGGGCCTCATTTGCAGAAGGTGCCTCATTTGCATAAATATTTGCATAATGCTACCATACACTAACTTTTAGTAAACATGCCTCTTAATGAGTATATGGATAAAGAAAGACTAAAAGGTTTCTACATTACTATACTCCAGTACCAACCGCCAGGCACATTAGGAACTACTACAAACACTGCCCATTTAGAACCCATAGCAAACCCGCCGTATCCTAACAGCACTACCAGGACTCACAAAGCACCATACCCTAACTATCAAAAGGCAACACTGCAAATATTAAACCAATACATTTCAGAGAACAATAATACATGACCTACTGGGGAAAGAACAAGTGGCAATGTCAAATAGGAATTACATAAAACAGAATACCTCAGCTCAGTTACACATGCAGAACATAGACCATCACCAAACAAGGAATCACAATTTAGAAACAGGAAGACAATAATTAAACTGGGAACCCCAAAAGCCAAACTTGGAATATACAACAACACTGTAGAAATAAAACTATAAATTAATTTCCTCTTGTACTAAACAAAGCGCAAAAATTAATGATGCACATTTCCCAGAGCTGACATATTCCAGTTAATAAATTCAAAATAAAGAGATATTTTTCTACCTTTTGTGCATTTTTTTTCAGTTGCAATTGTTCCAGCCACTTTCTTCTGGTTTCTTCGTGTCTTCTGCTAACTCTCCATCTGCTGTCCATTTGTCCTTTCTTCTGTCTTGTTTTTTTTTTCCCATTCTCTCTCTACATCTGCTTTAACATACTAATCTTTCTCCTTTTGCTCTTTCCTCATTCCTATTTCATCCACTCAAATTTTATCCCTCCATCCTCAATCCCCACTTACTCTCCCAATATCCAGCCAATTGTAGATTTGTCTTCCCTCCCACGCAAAATATTTTTCCCTCTCCATTTCACTCTCCCAGCTCCATCCCATTCTAATCCTCCCCCAACATCAGCTCCTTTCTAGTTCCAGCCCCAACCAGCATCTGCTCCCTTCTTGTCCCTGCATCAGCCCATTTCCAGTCCTAGTCCCCCATCAGCCCATTTCCAATCCTATCCTAGCCCCACCATCAACCCATTTCCAGTCCTAGCTCCCCCATCCATTTCCAGTCCAATCCGAGTCCATCCATCAGTTCATTTCCAATCCCAGCCCCTCATCAGCCCATTTCCAGTCCTATCAGTTCCTCCATCAGCTCATTTCCAATCCCAGCCCCCCATCAGCTCATTTCTATTCCTTTCCTAGCCCCACCATCAGCCCATGTCAAATCCTAGCTCCCCTCCACTCAGCCCATTTCCAATCCAAGCCCCCCATGAGCCTACTTCCAGTTCTAGCCCCTCCATGAGTCCATTTCAATTCAAGCCCCCACCACAGCCCATTTCCAACCTCAGCACCCCCAACAGCCCATTTCCAGTCCTATCCTGACCCCTCCATCAGCCCATTTCCTGTCCTAGCCCCCCCCACTCAGCCCATTTCCAGTCCTAGCTCCCTCTCCTCACAGCCCATTTCCCTTCCAAGCCCCCCTCCCCATCAGCTATTTGCAGTTCCAGCCCCCTTTCCACTCAGCCCATTTCCATTCCAAGCCCCTGTCCCCATCAGCTATTTGCCGTTCAAGCCCCCCTTCCACTCAGCCCATTTCCAGTCCTAGCAACCCCCCATCCCATTACCAGTCCTAGCTCCCCCATCAGCCCACTTCCAGTCCGAACCTCCTATAGCCCATTACCAGTCCTAACCCCCCCATCAGCCCACTTCCAGTCCGAACCCCCTATAGCCCATTACCAGTCCTAACCCCCCCATCTGCCCACTTCCAGTCCTTACCCTCCCATCAGCCCATTTTCAGTCTTACCCCCCCATCAACCCATTACCAGTCCTTACCCCCCATAGCCCATTTCCAGTCCTAATCCCCCCATCAGCCCACTTGTAGTCGTAGCTCCCCATAGCCCATTACCTTTTGTAACCCCCCCATCAGCCAATTACCTGTCCTAACCCCCCATAGCCCATTTCCAGTCCTAATCCCCCCATCAGCCCACTTGTAGTCGTAGCTCCCCATAGCCCATTACCTGTTGTAACCCCCCCATAGCCCAGTACCAGTCCTAACCCCCCCCAGCCCATTACCAGTCCTAACGCCCCCCACAGCCCATTACCAGTCCTAACCCCCTATCAGCCTACTTGTAGTCTTAGCCCCCCCCATAGCCCATTACCTGTTGTAACCCCCATCAGCCCATTACCTGTCCTAACCCCCCCATAGCCCATTTCCAGTCCTAATCCCCCCATCAGCCCACTTGTAGTCGTAGCCCCCCATAGCCCATTACCTGTCATAACTTCCCCCATCAGCCCATTTCCAGTCTTAGCCCCTCCATAGTCTATTACCTGTCCTAACCCCCCATAGCCCATTCCCAGTCTTAACCCCCCCATCAGCCCACTTCCAGTCCGAACCCCCTATAGCCCATTACCAGTCCTAACCCCCCCCATCAGCCCTTTTACAGTCCTTACCCCCCTCCCTCCTCATCAGCCCATTTACAGTCCTTACCCCCCCTCCCTCCCCATCAGCCCATTTACAGTCCTGACCCCCCCTCCCTCCCTCCCTCCCTCCCCATCAGCCCATTTACAGTCCTTACCCCCCCTCCCTCCCCATCAGCCCATTTACTGTACTTACTCCCCCTCCCTCCCTCCCTCCCCATCAGCCCATTTACAGTCCTTACCCCCCTCCCCATCAGCCCATTTACAGTCCTTACCCCCCCCCCATCAGCCCATTTACAGTCCTTACCACCCCCCCCCATCAGCCCAGCTAAGTTTAAAAAAAAAACAAAAACAGAAACCGGCTGCTGCTGCCGCTGCCGCCGTGGCAGCGGCAGAATGGAGAATCCCGCGGGGCCCCCCTGTCCTGCAGTCTTCTATGCAGCCTCAGCGCGGGCTTTTCCCTTTCTCGCGGCTCTGTTAATCCCGCCGCGGGGCTGATGGGATTTCCCATCAGCCCCGCGGCGTGATTAACAGAGGTGCGAGAGGAGAAGCTCTCTCTCTTCGCGCAGCTCTGACAGCCGACGGAGGCCGCATAGAAGACTGCAGGACAGGGGGGCCCCGCGGGATTCTCCATTCTGCCGCTGCCACGGCGGCAGCGGCAGCAGCAGCCGGTTTCTGGTTTGTTTTTTTTAAACTTAGCTGGGCTGATGGGGGGGGGGGGGTGGGGTGGTAAGGACTGTAAATGGGCCCCACGGGATTCTCCATTCTGCTGCTGCCACGGCGGCAGCGGCAGCCGCAGCCGGTTTATGATTTTTTAAAACTTTGGGATGCAAGATGTTTTTTGCGCGGGGCCCCCTGAAACGCGGGGCCCTGTGCAAAAAACATTCTTTCTCAATGGACGGGCCGGCCCTGTATATATATAAAATAAAGTTTAAGCATATATGTATATATGCATGCTTATAACTCAAAGGGCTGCTCCTGTCTTTTTTAAACCTCAAAATTACTGAATGCTATTAGTCTGGTGATTTCAGAATACATGGGGAAAAGATGCCAGAGGAAGGAGGACCGCTGCCCCTCCAAGCTCAGCTCAGCCCAGCCCTGTCCAGACATCCCAGATTTGCTTTCCAAAATGCAATGTAATGTGTGCTATTGAGTCAATGCAGACACTTGTTGACCCAGCAGCCCTTGGGATTTCTTGTCAAGTTGTGACTGGAAGTAGATTGCCAGGCTTTTCTTCCAAGGAAATAAAGAGTAAAGTGACTTTCCCCAAGACAACAAAGAGTGCCAGTGGTAATCAAACCCTGGTCTCCTGGTCACCAGACCACTGTTCTAACCACTAGGCTAGTCCTCAACTCCTCAAAGGCAGCTACAAAAATGGTCAATGGTCTTTATCATAAAGTATATGGAGACAGATTTAAAGATTTAAAGTATGTACACTTTGAAAAAAGGCAGGAGAGAAGAGATATTAGAGATATTTAAATACATCTGTAGTATAAAGTCACAGGAGATCAGACACTTTCAATTAAAAGGAAGCTCTGGAGCAAGGGGTTATAACATGAGGGTGCAAGGCTAGGAAACATTTAGTTACCGAAAGGGGGTGGTGGATGTGTGGAACAACCTCCCAGTGGAGATGGTGGATACAGGGACAGTATCTAAATTTAAGAAAGCATGAGACAAGCACAGATCACTGAGGGAAAGGAAGGATGGGATTGTAGAGCTTAATAGTGGGTGTTGATAGGTAGACTAGATAGAAAATGATGGTAGATAAGACCATCTGGCCTGTTTCTATGATACAGTCTTAATAAGACAGACATGACAGGCCCAATTTTTGAGGCATTTATACAGTTAACTGCCCATGTTAACCATGCAAATGCCTTATTCGGGGATTTTCAACAGCACCTACTACGGCTAGTGCCTTTGAAAATCCCCAATTAAGTCCCCTACGTGCCCCGATGCTATCTGGTTACCATCATGGCATGTTGGGGGCGTTCCAGGACAAAGAGGAGGCAGGGAATGGCGCTAACTGGGCAGCAATGATTTTACTCTGCGCATTAAAGATAGGCTAGGAAAACCCTCGCCTATCTTTAAGGTGCCAGGGCTAACCAGGCAGCATCCAAAATCGCTGCTGCCCGGTTAGGCTCGGCAGATTTCCGGCTCTGTGGTTAAATACAGATTTTCACTTCCGTCACTACAGAAGTGAAAATCTGGGGTTAAAGGGTCAGCGAGCAGGCTAAGCAGCTACGGTGCTTAATCATGCCCAATGCAATATCGGTCCTGACATTTCTGGTGTCCTACTCATCTCTGCAGCAGAATTATTTTTGGTTCCAAAGTTTATTTTAGCCTAGATGATATCAGAATAATACACATAAAAAGAGCTTAGCAAGAAGCGGTGGCCTGCCTGTTGGTCTGTCAGCAAACAGCAGTATACCCATGTGCCCTCTGTTGCAGAACTGTCCCTAAAGCACCAAGATCTGGAGGCTCCTGTGGACACCATAACACTCTTGATGCAGCCGCAGCATTCATGCTGTGTCCCACTTGACAGCACAGGTACCACTGTCCCCTTCCTTCATCTGCTGCTATCTAGCTGACGTCTGGATCTGCCAACCCTTGCTGCATGGAAAAAGCAACAGGGAAGAACACAGGAGCAGTAAGAAGAAGGGGACAATGGCATCAATGTTATCTGACGGGACAGGGTCAAACATGGCCATACCGAGGGCTGGGTGAGCAGTGCAGCCACACATGGCACAAGTACAGATGGTGTGCTGGTGTCATCACTGGGTTTCCAGGAAGCTCGACAAGAGCAAGTTCCTGCACATGGCTGGGTGAGGTGCCAGGTTTGCGAGTCACATAGGGAGCATTTCTAGCTTGGTGCAGCCCTGGCAACAGCTACTGGGACCCCTACAAGTGCTTTGCGGGTATCTGCTAATATATACATATATTGTACTAGGACACTGAGTTTAGCACATCTGTTTTGGCAGGGCTTTTTTTGAGGTGGACACGATGGTACAGAGAACCAGCACTTTTTTCATTGCCTGTTAAAATTTATCCATAGTCCTCATGTATTAATGAAAGAACCCTGCAGCGGAGTACCAGCATCTTTTTTGCTAGGAAAAATGCAGTGTATTTTGCAATGGGAAATCAGTTTAATTCACTGAAGTATAGGTTTTTTCTGAAAACATTGACAGCAGGCTGTTTGGCCTCTACATCTGCCACCATTTAATTCCATCAGAGCCATCCTGTTTTCAAAAGGCAGGAAGTGATGTCATGTAGCTGGACAGCACTAATTGGCTTCCCTTCATAGTGCAACCTACCCCAGTAGTGGCAGAAAGAAAACATTGGAAAAGCTTCCAACTGGGCTGAAAGCCCAAGAGTCGCAGGTCAATAAATAAATTCTTAACAACTAAAGAGCTTTATTCTGCTTCAGTCAGTATGTGATGTCTCTGCTACTGTCAAAGATTAGTTGTCCAATTATCTGCCTGAAAAAATACTGTCTACTGAAAAAAAAACGCACACAAGAGAGTGTAGTGCGTCCTACCAAAACAGGGAACAAAGAAATCTAATGCCGTGATTCAAAGTGAGCGTGAAATCTAATCAAAGCTATGTTTGCATACAGTGCGTCTAGAATTTAATTCTTTACTTAAGATGTGAAACTGTGGAATACACTCATTGAGATGCCACATCTTGTTTTCAAAAGTATCCTGAGGGATTCCGGGTGATAAAGAAGTGGTAATAAACTCAAACATCAGCTATACACCTCGCACATGAAGACCACAGGCTTGTGAAATGAAAAGAATAAAAAAGTAAGAACGGAATCTTTCCTGCTGGATCATATTAATACATTAATGAAAGAATAAAAGACATACTATTGTAATTGTGGATATATGACAAATGCCCATATGAGGGTAATTTTATAGCAAGATGCCGATGTGGAAAGTCCAAATGGATGCCTAGTTTAAACTTATTTTATAAGGGCTTAAAAGAACAATATTGCTCTCAGTCTCATCAGCTCACTGTAAAGAGTCTCATTCATTAATTTTGCTGTTTATCTTATCCATGCCTGCAGCTTTATATTGGGCAGACAAAACGTATAATTCGGCTGCGCCTAAAATGAACACTGTAGCCATATCACTATGAAGAGAATCTGGTACACCTTTAGTTGATCATTAATTGTCTACAAGTCATCATGTAGATGACTTACAAGGGAGAGTAATCAAGAGATATGAACCATATAAATGGAGAGGCGATAGAGAACATAGATTAAATTATTGTGAACAATCTTGGATTTTTCAATTGGATACTATCACTCCAAAGGGTGTGAACTTGGAAGCCGAGTGTCTGCCATTATTATGACGTACTGCAGTGTCATATGATAAATTGTCAACTTTTGCATTTTTCTAAAAAAAAAATGGCAGTGATCCACAGATAATTTGAACATTGGGCATAAGAGAGTAACATATGGGACTGTTCAACTGCTGATATCCCTGATGCGAGTAGCAGCAATGAAGCGGCCCCAAATGTCAAGCAAGGAACCAGTTCTCTGGTAGCCTGAACACACTGGAGGGCCAGAGTTGCCTTACACTGCAAACAGATGATTGAGTACTACCTGGCCAAAGGCACTGTCCAGGCAAGACTCCCTCTCCAAGCAGTAGTGTGCGGCAAAGGTGTGGGCTGAGGACCAGGTGGCGGCCCGGCAGATCTCCGTCAAAGAGACGGAGCGCAGGTTTGCCACAGACACTGCCATGGCCTGGACACTGTGTGCTGTGTCACGGCACTCCAGCGAAAGACCAGCCTGCTCATAGGTGAAGGAGATGCAGTCCATCACCCAAATGGACAGGGTATGCTTGGAGACCACTACCCCCAATTGATTTGGGTTACAGGAGATGAAGAGCTGCGAGGAGCAACAGTGGGCCTTGGAATGCTCCAGGTAGTAGGCCAGGGCCCACTTCGAACAGACGCCCCTAATGTTCTTTCCACGGGAGCCCCCGATGATGCCTCTTCATCAGGACCTGCTTCAGCAGGAACTAACAAGTCTTCTGGCCAACAGGTCGATGGAATATGTCCCCTCCCATCTCAGGGGTAAAGAGGTTCTACTCCCACTACTTTCTGGTTCCAAAAAGAACTGGAGGGTTTTGGCCCATTCTAGACCTGTGGAACCTCAACCGGTTCCTGGTGAGGGAGAAGTTCAAGATGCTCTCCCTTGGAATATTGCTGCACTACCTCCGACAGGGAAATTGGCTATGCTCATTGGCTCTCAAGGATGTGTACATGTACATTCTCATCCATCCCCATCACAGGCTCTTGGTATGCTCCAGGTAGTAGGCCAGGGCCCACTTCAAACAAATGCCCCTACTGCTCTTTCCACGGGAGCCCCAGATGACTCCTCTTCATTGAGACCTGCTTCAGCAGGAACTCAAGTCTTTTGCCTGACAGGGCGGTGGAACTTGTCCCCTCCCATCTCGGGAAAGAGGTTCTACTCCCGCTGCTTACAGTCCAGAGTGTGGAGAGCAGCCTCTGCCTGGTTAGAATGAGGCTGCGGGAAGGTGGTGGGGAGCACCATCTCCTGGTTGAGGTGGAATGGGGACACCACCTTAGGTAGAAACTTAGGGTGGGTGCAGAGCATGACCCTGTTCTTGTGGAACCTTGCATAAGATGGGCAAGACACAAAGGCCTGGAGCTCGCTGACCCTGCAAGCAGAGGTGGAGCCACGAGGAAGATCACCTTCCAGGAGAGATACCTGAGTTGGCAAGAGCCAAGAGGTTTTAAGGGTGGTGCGGTAAGCTTTGAGAGAACTAGACAGATCTCATGCCGCTGCTGAAGACGGACAGGTGGCCAAGAGAGCATCAGGCCCCACAGGAAGCAAGTTATGAGGGGCTGAGCAGAGAGGGGTTTACCCTCAACAAGATGGTGGTGCACTGAAAGTGCGTTGAGGTGTGCCTTAACGGAGTTGGGCTTCAGCCCTGACTGGGACAAGTGAAGCAGGTACTGCAGCTCCGGCTGGACCAGACAGGAGAAGAGGTTGATCCCCTTATTTGCACACCACATGGAGAATATCCACCACTTGAAGGCATAGGCCCAACAGATAGAAGCCCTGCAGGAGGCCAGAAGGACCTCCTCCACCTCATGAACTGAACTAGGAGAAAGCTACCCTTTCAGCAGCCAGACGGTCAGAGTCAGGGACCACAGACTGGGGTACAGAAGAGAACCATCCTCCTGCGAGAGCAGGTCCGGGGCACACCCCACACCAGGGGCACCTGAGACAGGTGGAGGAGCAGGTGAACCATGGCTGCCTGGGCCACTGTGGAGCCACCAAGATCAGGGTGGCTCTGTCGAGCTGGACCTTTAACAGGGTTTTGGCGATCAGCGGCATGGGCTGGAAGGCATAAAGGAGGCCTCCCATCCATGGAATGAGAAACGCATCTGCTGCCACCTGAGAGGGATGTGGCTCCCTGGAGCAGAAGTGGGGCAGCTGAGCTTTGGTGGGGCTGATGAAGAATTCCATATGCAGGAGCCTCCAGAGACTGAACACTCGGCAGGCTACCCGGGGGTCCAGCTGCCACTTGTATGGTTGAAGGACTTGGCCCAGGAAGTACACTGCCCAAAGGAGCAAAAGCTCACCACCTCTTTGCACAGCAGGGATGACCCCATGCCCCCCTGCTTGTTGATATACAACATCACCACCTGATTGCTGCTCTAGATCAGCACCATCTGGTGCTGTAGTTGGTGATGAAAGGCCCGGAGGGCTAGTGCTATGGCTTGAAGCTCCAGGAGGTTGATCTGTTGGAGGCTCTCTACCTGCAACCAATGACCCCGAGTGTAGAGGTTGTCACAATGGGCACCCAAAGCCAGCTTGGAGGCATCTGTGATGAGGATCTTTTGGGAGTGGGGACATGAAGAGCATCCCAGTCCATAGGTGCTGGGGTTGCTGCCACCAGCTGAGGGAATCAGCCAGAGGGCAGGTTATGAACACTGTCCCACAGGCTCCCTGTTGCTTGAGATCAGTTGGAGTGGAGAGCCCACTGGGCTGGTTGCATGGGGAGGCGGGCATCTGGAGCGACATGCATTGTGGAGGCCATGTGGCCCAGCAGACAAAGCAGGAAACAGGCTGACGCCAAGGAGCAGCCCTGTATGTTCTTTGCAAGAGCCATTAGGTGCTTGGCCCTGTCTAGAGGGAGGAAGGCCTTGGCCTGGATGGTGTTCAGCAGCGCCCCTGTAAACTCCAGGCATTGTGATGGTTGGAAGTGGCACGGGGTAGTTTGTAATGAAACTCAGGCGCTCCAGAATGAGAATGGTGTGGTCTGCTCCCTAATGGACTTTGGCAATGGTGTTGCACTTGATGAGAGAGTCGTCCAGATAGGGAAAGATGAACACCCCCTGCAGTTGCAGGAAGGCAGCAACCACCACCAGGCACTTGGTGAACACCCTCGGGGTGGAAGCCAGTCCGAAGGGTAGGACCTTGCACTGGTATGACAGCTTCCTACCATGAAGCAGAAGTACTGCCTGTGATGGGGATGGATGAGAATGTGCTTGTACACATCCTTGAGATCCAATGAGCATAGCCAATCTCCCTGCTGGAGGTAGGGCAGCAATATTCCAAGTGAGAGCATCTTGAACTTCTCCCTCACCAGGAACCGGTTGAGGTTCCTCAGGTCTAGAATGGGCCAAAACCCTCCAGTTCTTTTTGGAACCAGAAAGTAGCGGGAGTAGAACCTCTTTCCCCTGAGATGGGAGGGGATGGTTCCACTGCCCTGTCAGCCAGAAGACTTGTGAGTTCCAGAGGAAGAGGTCCCGATGAAGAGGAATCATTGAAGGCTCCCATGAAAAGAACAGTAGGGGGAGTCTGTTCGAAGTGGAGGAAGCAACCCTCACTCACCACCTGCAGGGTTCAGGCATCGGTGGTTATGAGGGATCATCGAGCGGTGTAAAACATCAGATGCCCCTGTGTGCTGTGGGGCTGGACCTCTCGGAGAGAGAGGCTATGCCCAAAGAGTCAAAAGTCCCCTCCAGGTTGTGCAGAGGGTGCGGTCTGGAGTTTGGGTGGTCTTAGGCTTACGCAGGCTGTACCTTTATTTATTATTTTACTTATTTATTTAACAGGTTTTCTATACCACCTTATCATTAATCCAAAGCGGTTTACATGGAACAAATAAAGCAACAAGCGTTTATATAGAACAGGGAATTAAAACTTGGAGGATTATAAGGGTTAAGGATACATTTAACAAATGCTAACTATATATAGAGGCATTGTTGCGGATTGATGTGGCACTAGAACATTTCATAGTTATCTGTTATATACAATTGTATTATTGCTATGTGATATTTTCTTCTAGCTGGGGCCATAGTATTCAAGGAAGAGATGGGTCTTTAAGGCTTTCCTGAAGTCCATTAGATTGTTGATTGCATGTATTGAAGCGGGTAGGTCATTCCACAACTGGGGAGCGTACAGAGAGAAGGCTCTAGTGCAAGTGGATTGCTTTGTTTTGAAACGTGGTGGAGTTGCCAGGATGTTGGGGTCATCACCTCATCTCATTCTGGTTGGACGCGCTTTCCTGATCAATGACTGAAGAGTCAGAGATAGGTTGTTTAGTATTTTGAAGTTTGTTATTATGTTCTTGTATTTAGTACGGACAGTGATGGGAAGCCAGTGTAGTTGGTGGAGAGTTGGGGTTATATTACTGTATTTTGCTGTTCTAGTAATGATTCGTGCAGCAGTGTTTTATACCAGTTGCAAAGGGAGTATTGTTTTCTTATGTAGGTCATGACAGATTACGTTGTAATAATCTATTATGGGTGTTACTATGACTTGGCATACTGTTCTGAAGTCATTGTCGGTTAGGAGTCGTTTAAGTTTATGTAGAGTTCTCAACTTGTGGTATGGCTGATCTGGTTGTTTTCTTTATTTGAGGTTGGAAGGTGAGTTGATGGTCGATGGTTATCCCAAGGTATTTGACCTCTTTTTTGTTGGTTAGAATGTAGTCTAGGATCTTGAGAGAGTCTGGTGGGGAAAATTTAGTGTTTCTGGTAATGTGCATCAAATTCAGATTTTTTAAAGTTTATGGAAAGATTCTGTCCTTTGAGCCACTTTGATATTGATTCAAGGCATGCTGTGAAATGTGAGTAATCTGGATGATTGATGTTAATGTGGGTGAAAATCATATCATCTGCATATATTCTGTAGTGGATGCTGTGTTTTATAATGTTGCATATTGGTTGGATACATATATTGGATAACAGTGCAGAAAGGGCAGAGCTTTGAGGAACACCCTGACATTGTATAAAAGATTTAGAGACTGTTTTTGGTTCTCACTTGTTGGTTATGATGAGACAAGGAGGAGAAGAACCAGTCTAGTACTGTACCATTTATTCCGGTGTCTCGGAGTCTCTGTAGCAGAGTGTTGTGGTTAACAGAGTCAAATGCAACGGTGATATCTATGAAGCATAAGACGAAGCCATGTAGTATATTATCTATGCCTGTAACTAGGATGTCCATAAGTGATGTGATCAGTGTTTCTACACTGTGATTTTGTTTAAAACCGTACTGGTGGGGGTCCAATGGGACATATGAGTCTATGTGGCCCTGTAATTAATACTATACTATATTTTCAATTATCTTGGTTACGAATGTGAGACTTGATAACGGGCAGAAGGAGCTTGGGTCCTTTTTGTTGAGCTTATTGTTCTTCAGGATTGGTCTTATAGAGACTTGCTTGAGTTGCGGAGGGAGGTATCCTTGAGTGAGTGATAGTTTGATGATCTTTTGTAGGTATGGTATTAAATATTCTTTTGTTTGTTTAATCCAGCTAACTGGACATGGCTGTTGTATTAATATTGGTTATAATGGAATCATGTTGTTTTCTTGTTGGGATTTGAAAGGTTTCCCATGTAGCATCCATGGTGCACGGTAAGTTGGATTTGGGTTGTTTTTTTTTTTAAAGTGGTGCGGACAAACACAGTGACGGAATTCAAAGTGGCCTGGGACGGATACTGTGGATCACTTTACAGCAACAAGATTAAATCAAAATAAACTGAACCATCTAATTTCTCAACAAATAGGGGTGTCCTACATGGAGCGATGGGGAGAGGAGCGGTGTGTTCACCCCTAAACAAACAAAGATATGGGGAGGGGTGAAGACATGGGGAGGAGTGCACCTGCTCCTGGTGGGTGCACCACTAAGCAAAGGCATGGGTAGGGATGCACCTACTCCCTAAAAGACATGAGAAGGGGTGCACCTACTCCTGTCATATTGCTGGGCAGACTAGATGGACCATACTGGTCTTTATCTACCATCATTTACTATGTTACTATGTCTGAGTATACTTCAGCTGAATGAAGTCTGCCAGGTCTTGTGGGGCTATTGCATTTGGATCATCTGGTCCCATTGGTTCTTTTATCAGACCTTCTACTATAGGGAAGAGCTCCCTTGGTCTGTTAATGGATTTCATTATTAGATTTGAGTGATATACCTTTTTATAGCTATTTATTGTGTTATGGTATTGGGCTTGCATTTCATTGTATTTTGTTAGATGGTGTTGACTTTTAGTTCGCCTCCAAAGCCTCTCTATTCTCCGTAGTTGCTTCTTCTGTTCATTGATTTCAGTTGAGTACCAGGGGGCATTGTGTTTCCCCCCTGTTTTGGATAGGTTTGCCTGGTGCAATTGCAGCATTCTGGAGAGTTTTGTGCCAGTTAGTGATGGTGGTGTCGAGGTCTGTTGTAATTTGGTCTAGTTCCAGTAGCACTTCTAAGAATTTATCTTTGTTGAAGGTTCAGAATCTCCTCTGCTCCTTGAGGGTTGGCTCAGATGTGTTATTCATTGTCGGGGAGGTTATGGAAAAATTGATCATGTGATGTCAGACCATGGGATTGGGATAACATGTGTGTCACAAGGTCTTTGGTGTAGTATTGGTTCAGTGTGAAGATGTGGTCAAGGGTTCCTCCCTTCTTGTGGGTTGGGGAATCTATTAATTAATTGTAATGGAGGTCTTTCATAGCATCCAAGAAGGTATCTGCTACTTGAGTAGGCAGAGATGGGAGGTTAGGGTCCCCTAGGATAATTAGAGGTTTATTCTGGGTGGTATGGGAGCAGACTTGTTCTAGAATGGTTGAGAGTTCCTCTTCGTTTGCACCTGGGGCTCTGTAAATGAGGCAGAGTGCTAGCTGTTTAATACAGATTATGTTGCTTTCTTCAGATTGGAAGGAGGAGATGGTGTTAAATCTTAGGTGTAACTTAGCAATGACTAATACTCCACCACCTCTTTGTGAGGGTCTTTTTGAATTGTGTATTGTATATCGTTATTTGGTGATTTGGCTTAAGATGACATTATCTGTGTCATCAAGCCATGCTTCGGGCATTAACTAAAGCACAGTTGAGGGAGGTATAATGAGGTTTTTTGGTGTGAGTTAATTCCTCATAGGTAGATGGGGTTATTTGGATTAATCTACAAGGTCTGTTATGGTGACTTGGGTTTAGATTAATGTTTATCTTGTAGGGTGGATACCTACTTGATTGCACAATAAATATCTGGTGGGTGAAAGAGGGTAGGTAGGCTGCACCAACATTTGTATACCTGCTCTTGAGGAGCAGGAGTAGGAGGAGGAGTATAAGCATTATGTTTTTAACCATGGTGTATCTTTGGATTGGTGTACTGGAGGGAAATTGGGATGGTTTATTCTATGTATGGGATGCGAGGTAGTAGTTTGAGTCCTGGTCAATTCAGCAGAATGGATTAATGTTTACTCACATTTCTATCAGCTTCTGAGGCTTGTGGTACTTCGTTTGTTGTACAGATGAATCCTGTTTAGTGGGATGGTGTTTTCCGGCAGCTTTTTTTGGCAGTGGTATGAGCAAGCAGTTCATACAGATTTCAAGTGCCCCGCTCAAGGGCCATGCCTCTGGAAAGGCCCTCAGGTGCAGGCGCGCCTGCTGGCGCTTCCTTTTTTAAAGTTTGGGAGATTATGCCCTGACTGGCCGTGCAAAGGAGAACAGGAGGGGTTTCAGCCTCCCGCTCTCTATCCTGCTACCAATCGGGGCTCCCGGTGTAGGGGGAAGTTCTTTGTCCCTTGGCCTGCTGGCTCTGTTGGGGAGCTGGGAAGACCAAGTACTAAGGGTAGTTTCAGTAAGCCTTCCTCTTCTTCAGATAGAGGGACTTTTTATTTATTTTATCCATTTTCTTTTTATACCACTTTATCTGGGAATCAAGGCGGTTTACAGGGAACAAGAACTTAAGTATTTAAAAGTTCTGTGTAAATCTGTTAACAGCACTGAACAGTATTACTACAAATGAGAACTATAGACTATAGTTTATAGACTATAGTAGGTGTAAACCGCACCTGAACTTCTGGAAGATGCGGGATATAAATGATTGTTAAATAAATAAAATAAATAAATAGTTTTTAATGTATTAACTTTTTGCCCAAAGCCTTCCGTTGGGAAGGGTCAGTGGTCTTTTTGGAGAGCTTGGTCCTGGTCATGAACTCAGGCTCCAGCGCAGAGGCCTTGTCCATCATAGGCTTGCCAAAGAGGTTCTCTCCCTGGCAAGGGACATTGACCAACTTGTTCTGCACTTATTGCTCCAAGTCAGAAGACTGTAGCCAGGCCTAGCAGCAGGCACTAGTACCTAATGTGGCTACTCTAGCTGCCGATTCAAAGCTGTCATAGGCCATTCAAGTCATGAAATTGGAGCATTCCTTGACCATGGAAGTCAGGGTCTGGAACTGCTGAAGAGGCTCCTTAGAGAGACCATCCGAGAACCCGGCAAGTTCCCTTGCCAGATCCCGCAAGTACATGCCCATGTACAGCTGGTAGGCCTGGATCCAGCTGATGAGCATCGAGCCCTGGAAAAACTTTGCCCAGGGCATCCATAGCACAGGCCTCCCTGCTTGGGGCACTGAGGAGTGTGTCTTTGAGCTCTTGAGCTGACACATGGCCAACTCCATCACCATGGAATTGTGAGGCAGTTGTGCTTTCTGTAAGCCATGGCTCCAGCTGACCCGGTACATCGAGTTGAGCCGCCTGCTCACAATGGGCACCAAGGCCGGGGCCTCCCACATTCGGAAGAGCAGTCGTTCCAGGATGGGGGGGAGGGGAAGGGGGAATGGGCACCGTGAGTGTCTCCTTAGGGGAGCATAATACTGGAAGATCTTGAGGTCCTCTGCCCAAGGCTCCTCCTTGGACTCTGTTGTGAAGGCAAGGACCTTTGCCATGTCACAGACAAAGTCAAGAAAGGCCAAGTCCTAGGGTAGGGACCAGCGCCGGTCCTCGGAAAGAGACAGGTCTGAGGGGGAAGTCTGGGTGAAGACGAATATTGGGTGAATCGTCATCCTTGATCTCCTAGTCCGACCCAGAGTTGGAGGAGAATTCAAGGGTCCACCGGACCTTAGGCTCCTGCTACAGTCCCAAGGGTCCCTGTTCTCCAAACCGAGGGCTCTGGATGGGGAAGTCCTCCGAACTGAGCAGGACCAGAACTGGTGCAGAGGAGAATCTCAAGGCTGGTGGTGCTTGAGGATCGGCTCCACTTCAGGGGACTCCCTTGCCGTAGAGGGACCAGTGGTCAGGAGTGATGACCTAGAGGAACCAGGCATCACTGCTGAACTATAAAGGCAGACAAGCGCGGGCACAGAGGATCATAGGCCCAGCTCCAGTACCGTTAAGGGGGTATCATCAACAAGAATGGCCTTGGTGGACTGAGGCCAATCCCCGGACACCATTTGCATCTTCTTCCACTGGGGCAACTTCGAGGGCAGCTCCCAGCCATTGCCATTGGCCTTGTGTGTAGGGCTCGGAGGCCAGAGGCCATGGGACTTGTCCGCAGACCCAGTCTTGTCGCCCAACAAGGCTATCGATGATGTCTGGCTCTTTGAGGGGCATATCTCCAGGGGAGAGCCCCGGTTCAATGCCCCATGACCTTGAGGCTTCGATGGAGTGCGGTCGCCACGTAAGGCCAAGGTCTCCGCAGCGGTCCTCAAGGGGGCTGGTCCCGCAGATCACTCGGGGGCTGTCAGCCTTGTGGAAAATTGACTTGTGCTGCTTCTTATGTCCTCGGAGGGCCTTGGGGGGACATCTACTGACAGAGACTGCAAGCCAAGGCATCATGGTCAGCCCAGAGATACCGGAGGCAACAGTCATGTGGATCCATGCGTGACATGTTATGTGCACAGTGGTCACAGGGCTTGAAGCCACAGACAGACCATAGCAGAGAATACGGCCCCCACGAGATCAAACTCTATTGGCCTGGTCAGAAAGGGCATGAAAACCCACACACCTGGAGAAAAAACAAAGAACCCGAGGAAAAAATCCAATGCTGAAGACTAGCGGACCCGGGAGGTGAGAAGGGTACCAGTTTGTAAACCGGAGAAGGGAATCTCTCTGTAAACCAAAAACCAAGGAGAAAAAAAAATAAATTTTTATGGGAGGGAACAGACACACGTCCGATGGGCTCTGCAGAAAAAAAGAAGACTGAGGCAATATTGCACCCTTAGGCGGGAAGGAGACCACGCATGAATGGTAGATCTCCCAAAGGCTTTCTTTGAAAGCTGGGTACAGGTTATCACCCATATGCGAGGACTGACTTTCTGCTTGTTCCCGGAGAAGAGACAGATAAGTGAACTGTGAATATATTCATGGGATGCTAAAGTAATATTAAGGAATTTCTCATGAATTTTTGAGCTACAGAACAGACTATTTATGAATTGAATTGACTATTTACAAACTATACATGAATTAATAAATTAGACTCCTTACACTGGACCAATGAGGAGACTGTAAAGGTAATTATGTATTTATGCTTTTTTAAGCTCTTGAATGAAATTTGCGGTCCTTATACCAATATATTTGTATCTATTTTGAGTGCTAAGTCTTTTTGACTGATGTATATAGTCTGTTTAGCTATCATTGGGGGATTTTGTTATGGTAATTCTAGTTTATATTTATAAAAACGACAACATAGTTCTGTGCTCGAATGCGATATGGAAGATGCTGTATCTTTGTAAACTGCCTTGTTGTGCACGTCTGGACGAAGGAGAGTATAACAAGTGTTTATAATGTAAATAAGTAGGGTCCTAGAACCTGCCCCAGTAGTGTACAAATTTACACCTATTCAAAAAACAAAAGTATAAAAAGTGTATACTCTACATGTGTATTTAGCAACTCCACCTCTGCTCTGCTCAAACTATGTCCCCAAGAATGCTTACATGCAGATCGCATAAACGCAGGCACACTCTCTGCGCACTTGCTTCACAGCTACACAATTTTTTAAGAGTTTCTAAGTGCTATGGCATAAGCTACAAAAAGGGCCCCCAAGCAAAATTTTGCTGGAGGACCCCCCATTGTCACGGTGGTGGCGTGCCCCCTTCCCCCCATTTGGGGTCAGCTGCTGCAGCAGCAGTGTGAGAAACTTACTTTATCATGATTGCTGTGCTGTTCCACTCTTGTAAGTTCGCTGCGGGGAACACGGGCCCCAACGGCTGTTCCCCACCAGGCCGAAGTTTTATGCTGTGGATGTTATTGCGAGAGTTCAGCTCGGTGAGGAACAGCTGCAGGGACCGCAGCAGACTTACAAGAGCAGAGCAGCATGATATTGATAACCATGATAACGTTTGCCATGCTGCTGCTCCTGCCACCGCTGCTGTGTGGGCAGGGGCTGCTTGGGCAGAATTTACACCAATGTCTAAATATAAAGCAGACTTTACAATGGAAAAAGCTTTAAAAATTACCTCCATGCATTATGCAGTCAAAGATATTCTGCAATATTTGGTCCATACTTCATAAGCCATAAAAATGGGTGACTGGATGCAAGGCCAGATTTATGAATTTGCACCCACAGGCAATAGCACACAGCAGATACCAGAAAGCGGGGGAGAGGGGGAGCATCAGAAATCTCAAAGATTGCAGATCCAAAAGAGGAGCAGAGGCAAGTCTAGTGTTAGTGAGGCAGCCATGAGGCTCTTACACAAGTGATCAGCCTGACCCTAACCCCAAGCCATGAGGCTCTTACACAAGTGATCAGCCTGACCCTTCCCCCAAGCCATGAGGCCCTTACATAAAGTAATCAGCCTGCTATTTCAGTAGACACCCTTCCCCCACTCCAGGTCTGAGCACAATATCCCCTAGCCCAGAAATCAACAGACCAGAGCACACGGGTTTGGACAGGTCACCCAGGTACCTTCCCCAGGGGCTGCTGATTGGTGGGCAGGAAATACCTGTGGCAAATGGGATTGTAGAATGAGTTTAAAACTGTACTGTATATAAGGCATTGTAGGACGTCCCTCGGGGCTCAGATTTTTGTGGAGATTGCTGGTTTCTCTATCTGGGCCTGTGCGCACATTAAAAGTTCCAGTTTGCATTCCAGCCTGTCTGTGAGTTTTCCTTCTGTGGGTGAGTGATTGAATAAGAGCTTTACACAGCGTTTGCTATAACATTTCTGGCGACCCAGATGGGACCCGAACAACCCTGTTGAAGCAGTGGCTCTCACCCGTTTCCGGACTGCGCTCCTTGAGGGCCTTAAGAAAGGGGGGGCAACGAGCTATGAACATCAGTAAAATCGCAGAAGTTCTCCAGCTTCCTGATGAAAGTCCAGCGGTATTTTATGAGCGTCTGATTGAAGCATACCGATTATACACCCCCTACGATCCAGCGGCCCCTGAGAATCTTCAGATGGTGAATAATGCCTTTGTGGCTCAGGCACAAGGTGATATACGGCGGAAGCTGCAGAAACTGGAAGGGTTTGCGGGCATGAATACAACACAATTGATGGAAGTGGCACAAAAAGTATATGTAAATCGTGACCAGGAGCAGAAGCGAGAGTCGGAGCGTCGGATGAAGAAAAAAGCAGACTTCCTAGCAGCCGCCTTAGCCGAGTGACCACCAGTTCCAGCCTGGGCCAGAGGAGAAAATAGGGGACGAGGACGAGGCCGAGGCCGAGGCCGCGGATATGGGGGGCCGAGGTTTCCCCTAGGCCCCACTCAATGTGCCTACTGCAAAGAGGAGGGACATTGGAAGAATGACTTTCCAAATCGTAACACAAGGCGAGGGAGATATCCATCCACGAGGGGTGTAAGAGCACCCGTACGAACTACACGGGAGCAAGATCAGCATGATGCTTTCCCACCTCCACCGGTTCCAGCTTTCGAAGGCCTTGCAGCTATGGAACATTATGACTCGGATGACTACTAGGCTGGACCGGGCTTCAAGTTTCTGTTGGGCCCCCAGGAACCTATGGTCAACATGAATTTAGGGGACTGGAAAATGCAATTCATGGTCGATACCGGAGCAACACACTCAGTGGTCACTCAACAAGTAGCCCCGATCTCCTCCCAGTCAGTAACTGTTGTGGGAGCTACAGGGGGAGAGGGCCCAGAGACTCTTCCTGCAAAACCGCACGTGCCAGTTGGGGGGACGGACCATCACTCACCAGTTCCTGTATATGCCTGAATGTCCCACACCCTTGCTGGGTCGGGATGCTCTGGAAAAAACTCCAGGCCCAAATCTCATTCGGGTCTGACGGCCAGGCTGAGCTCGAAATACCCAGCCTGGACCCAACAGTTTTGGTACTGTCCGTCCCCCGAGAAGAAGAATGGCGGTTATATGAGAACAGGCCCAAATCTGATGTGGCTACCCTGGATACGTGGGAATCAGTGCCCCTGGAGTATGGGCTGAAAGAAACCCCCCTGGAATGGCCATCAACATCCCTCCCGTATGCATTGAAATGAAGCCGGGAGCTTCCCCGGTACATGTGCGACAATACCCGCTGCCGCGGGCAGCTGTGGAAGGAACTCATCATCATCTGGTGCAGCTACTACAGCATGGTATCCTGCAGCCCTGCCAACCGGCATGGAACACTTCTTTGCTGCCAGTCCGAAAACCTGGAGCCAAAAATAAAGGCTCAGTTATGCCAATTGGAAGTGAAGTATCTGGGATTCCATCTGTCGAAAAGAAGCCGACGGTTGGGGAGCGAGAGGAAGGAAGCAGTGTACCGGATCCCAGTGCCAACAACCCACAAGCAAGTACGTGCCTTTCTCGGGGCCACTGGGTACTGTCATATCTGGATTCCCAACTTCGCAAAGATCGCAAAGCCCCTCTATGAGTCTACAAAGGGCCCAGAGAAGAGCCCCCTTGAATGGGGTCGTGACCAACAGGAGGCCTTCGAACATTTGAAAATGGCATTACTGTCATCACCAGCCCTAGGCCTTCCGGATGTCACCAAGCCTTTCACCCTCTATGTGCACGAAGCAGCAGGAACAGCTTGGGGGTCTTGACCCAACAACTGGGGTCTTGGCCGCGACCAGTCGCCTACCTGTCTAAACTGCTGGATCCAGTGGCCAAGGGATGGCCACCTTGCCTGAGAGAAATAGCAGCAACAGCCTTGTTGGTGGAAGAGTCTGATAAACTGTCCATGGGCCAAGGCCTTCTAGTCACCGTCCCACACTCAGTCCAAACATTGCTAGAGCATAAAGGAAGTCACTGGTTCACCAGCTCCCGGATGTTGAAATACCAGAGCATGGTATGGGGAAATCCCAGAGTGCAAATAACTACCAGCCAAGCCTTAAACCCTGCTACATTCCTGCCTGTTGGCCCAGGACCACCTGATCACGACTGCCTGGAAGTGATGGATACAGTCTTCTCCAGTCGCCCTGATCTAACAGATGTGCCGTTAAGCAAGCCGGATGAGACCTACTTCGGAGATGGAAGCAGTCTGGTGTTGGAGGGCCGCAGGTGTGCGGGATATGCGGTGGTGACGATAGAAGAGATAGTCGAAGCTCAGCCTTTACCCCCCTGGAACATCCGCACAGAAGGCGGAACTCATTGCCCTTACCCGTGCCTTAACCCTTGGGACTAACAGTCATGTAAATGTAAATATATACACAGACTCCCGGTATGCCTTTGCCACTCTCCATGCCCACGGGGTCCTGTACAAAGAGGGTTAGTTACTGCAGCTGGCTCTGAGATAAAGAACGGCCCCCAGATATTGGCCCTGTCCCAAATACACCCCTCTGCGGCTTGCCACCAGTAATACAGCCCTCTACCGCCTCTAGCGGTTGAGGTCTCACTTAAAAAGGGGGGAGTGAGGCAGCCATGAGGCTCTTACACAAGTGATCAGCCTGACCCTTCCCCCAAGCCATGAGGCCCTTACATAAAGTAATCAGCCTGCTATTTCAGTAGACACCCTTCCCCCACTCCAGGTCTGAGCACAATATCCCCTAGCCCAGAAATCAACAGACCAGAGCACACCGGTTTGGACAGGTCACCCAGGTACCTTCCCCAGGGGCTGCTGATTGGTGGGCAGGAAATACCTGTGGCAAATGGGATTGTAGAATGAGTTTAAAACTGCACTGTATATAAAGCATTGTAGGACGTCCCTCGGGGCTCAGATTTTTGTGGAGATTGCTGGTTTCTCTATCTGGGCCTGTGCGCACATTAGAAGTTCCTGTTTGCATTCCAGCCTGTCTGTGAGTTTTCCTTCTGTGGGTGCGTGATTGAATAAGAGCTTTTCACAGCATTTGCTATAACATTACAATGGGCTTCCTTCGAAGCACACATGCCCATGGTCTTAAAGCAAGCAAGAGAAGGCTCTTCTTTGGACTGGGCATTTGATGCCTTCAAAACCGGATATTCAGCGCCGGATCCCATCTTGCGTCAGATGTTGAATATCCAGTTTTGCCAGTGAGCGTGGCAGCTATCCAGTTAGTGGTGATACCAACTGCTAAACAAATAGCTAAACCAGCCATTGATCTGTCCTAGCTTTAGGCAATTTAGCAATTCGGTTAGTGGCTCAATATCACCACTGACCAGACAGCTGTTGCAACTGCTCCCGTTCTGCCCATAGACTGGCCTGGATTTAAAGAGCGCCTTTCCTGCAGGTTGTGATTCTCAGGATCGCTGGGGTTTAGCCCGTTAGCAGGTCCTGACAACTGGCTAAACTTTTCAGTATCAACCTCTTTATATTTATTTATATTCACTGGATTGCCCTTCCGTAGGGTAAGGCACAAGGAGTGTTACGCCATGTACAGAACGTACTTCCTTTCTTCTTCTGCACAATCAGTATAAATACAGCGTGTGCAGGAATGAAGTAGGAAGTCTGGGCAGAATCATTGTCAAAGGAGTGCACTAGGTTCAAGAACGATGCAACATACACTGAACACCACAGAGCAGCAGAACAACCTAGATGAAAACAAATCTTGGGGGGAAAGCCCTGTGCTTAGAACCATTACTAGTACTGACATGATCGGCACACCTACAGGATATCACAAGACTAAACAAATAACTTCAAAGAGAGCCCCATCACTTCTGGCATCCACTCTATGGAACTCCCTCCCAACAAGCCTGAGGGCAATGGATGACATCACAGAGCTCCTCAAAGCCCTTAAAACCCTGCTCTTTATTGAAACACATGAACATACCGACAATATTCCCTACCCAAACAATAAAACAACACACAGTAATACAACCTCCGACAACTAAATACCTCCACCAACTACACACCCACTTAACCTAACTGGACACACGAGTCCATTATACAATGCATTTAAACACCCCTATAACAAATATAACCCTCCAATTGTATTGTTTAAACATTGTTAAGTACCCACATGTTATACTGTCTAAATGTTGTTAAGTACCCACATGTTAAATGTAACCCACCAATTGTGATGTAATGTGACCACTTTGATTGAAGGATAAGGTGGTATACAAATCCGTCTAAATAAATAAAAATAAAATTAAGGGCAGAGTAGTAATAAGAAGGTGTCTGATTTTTTTTCATGAAAATAAGGTAACAAGTTTCCATGTGTAGTTCTAGAAGTATTTTGCTCCATATTATGAGTGCAAAGCTACTTAATGCCCAAAGCCTCATGCATACTAATCTTGCTGACATATAGGCCTCTATTATTATCAACTGCTAAATGTCAAGCATTGTCTTCAGGGCTTCATGGAGCTCCCAGTATGCACCAGGCCCCTGACTCCAATTCACTTTAATAGGAGGCAACAAACTCTGCTTTGAAAAAGGTGTAACGTGCTCTCTGTGTCACACAAGAACAGAAGTAGTAGGATTTAAACTTCAGACATTAAGGATGTTGGATCATATCTTTTATTTATTTATTTTTCTATTGTCTAGTGGTTGGGGCAGCAGGCTGAGAGCCAGTGTTCAATTCCTGCTGATGCTTCTTGTGACCGTGGGCAAGTTACTTAACCTTCTTCTGCCACAGGAGTAAATTTCAGCTCCCATTTACTTACCCGGGAGTAAATAGTACATTTGAGCGCTATTTTACCAGAAGATTCACTAATCTGAGGTACCACATGCATTCCTGGTCACAGCAAAGATGGTGGCCTGGCTCTGAAGGGTTGGACCAGCAAGGTAAATAAAATTGCTCTCTCACTCCCCCAATTCCTTAAAACAAAAAACACCTCCCAAACCAGCTTCCACCTCTTTAAAAGAAATGTGGGTGCCCTCCCTTCATACCCCAATCCTCTGTTTGATTCCCCCCTCCCCCCAAGTATCTTCCAGGAGTAATTGGCAGTTGCTTCTGCCCAAGCGTCTCTAAGGTCCCATGGCTGCCATTTTGCAAGCAGGAACTGCCAAGGGAGGAGCAATGTGGGATCACTATGTCCCCATCTACCCACCAGGAATACCCCAGCAGGTACGGGGGGGGGGGGGGGCTGCCGCCATGTTTTTTTTTATTTTTAACAAATCGGGGAGAGGGTTCAGTTCAATAGGGGAAGATGCTGTTAGGTTTTAAGAGACGGTGGTGGGAGACTATTTTTGGTACATCCTAGGCTTCTGTGACAGTGTATCTAGGAGCACTAGTTGCATGTTAGCAGCCAATGCACCAGGAGGAAGTTAGCACCATCTCTTTAGGTGGTGTTAAATTTAAAATGACACAGCTTGTGAAGTTTAAACACAAACTGGGTTATTCATTTGCAGAATAATGAACTCCTTTGCATGCATTTGCAAGCTTCACAGCTCATTATTAATACGCATTGTGATAAAATTCTCACGTTATTGGAAAGTAACATATGTTATTGCCAATTAATGCACATTATTACCATAATACACCTCAGCAAATAGATTCATATAGTAAGCCCTCTAGGAACAAGAACTACCTGCTGAATGTGAATGTTAACTTGTGTTGAGCTACCAATGAAAAGACACGAGCCAAGTCCAAATAAAATTAAAAGTAAATAGATGATCTTTCCAATTTTGGCTCAAGGCAGTTTGCAACATTTTTCTCAAGTACGATAAGAAGTCACAGCTCTGGTTTGTAGGTACAAGGCCTACAAGCTAGACTCCAATTACCAGTCATGTCACCATAATATTTCTATTCCACTAGGTGATCAGATTTTCAGATATTGCTGCAACCATTTTTTCATATAAAAGTATAAATGACTGGATACAATTGCTGTGGAATACGCCTGCATAGCTGACAGCCAGTGAAATTTGCTGGAGGAACCTGTTCACACCTTGTCTCCTTGCTAAGTCACCTCTCCCTAGCCTGGCCGCATCACCTCTGTCCCAAACACTTATATCCTGCCACCAGCCCCAGCACAGACACAGCACTCTCTCAATTCTCCCCTCTCCCCACCAGTCTCTCAAGCCTCCCTCCCTCCAGGGTCGGTGCAAGGATGATATGAGGCACCTAGGTGAACTCTCAGTCCTTTCATCCCTCTGGCTCCCACACCCCTGTTGCTTTTAAGGTACTGGGGAGGGGGGAAGAACTTATCAGGAGGGTTCAGGGGAGGGAGCTATGGTCCTTGGCCACCAGAGAGTTTCCTTAGTTCAGATGGGGTGGGGAGTAGGAGCCACCAGGTAATTTGTGTTGGTTTTGTGGGGAGGGAGGGGGGGTAGTCATCTGAGGTGACTTAAACTGTTGAACTTCACCTCAGATGATCTTGAAGCTATCATAAAAATCCAGCATTAAAATAAAAGTAAAACACTTTGCTGTTTCAGCACTGCTTTCTTTTTAAACATTGGGCGCAATTAACTATTCATTTTGCTGCATGCCATTAGCATGCCCACTGTGCTGCGCTTTACGATGGTGGTTTTGCTGGCAATGTTTCCGTGCTAGCTTGCTTTCTACATCAGAGAGCAAGACTAGCATGGGAAAATCACCAGCAAAACGCTGTATTAGAGCACAGTGCAGCATTTCGGCATAGGCTCTTTTGTCTCTACCATCCCCATTGAGAAGCCAAGAGAAACACTGAAAGCCAGCTCAGAGGGTCAGAGGCACCGTGGTACAGTGCCACACAGAGGACCTGGGATCAGCTCCCAAACCAGGAAGCTTGCACGGAGTTTGAGATACTGCAGAGACAACGTTCACAGCACCTGGTAGGGGACTGGGGAATTCCAAAAGGAGCTCTGGTGCCTGATCGCCAGCCAATGAGGTCATTGCAATGACTGGACTAAGGGGCATGTTTACCAAACTATGCCAACAGGATAGCACAAGGTTAGCGTGCAGTTTGGAAGCCATGCTAAAAACCCTACACAACCCTAGTAGTGCATGTCAAGGCAGGGACTGGGCTGAACATGGGTGTTCCCAGCACATTGTGGCTGGCATAAACATTAGTGGCCCACATTGACCGCGCTTGACACTAGTAGCACAGATGAAACTACCAACACCTCAATGGGTAGCGTTTGTTGCACACGTGGCCTGGTCTTTGTGGTACCACGTGGTTTTCATGCGCTAACTGAAGACAGACAGATATCCATGCCCCCTGCAGTTAGCCAGGAGCCTCACACTGGTAATGCAGCCCACATGTGCATTATGAGACAGGGCTTATTAATTAGGAAGGAATATAAAACAGGGGAAACCCTCTGGGTTGTTTTGGCTTGTGGCACTGTAGCTCAAACAGGAATTGCTGGATAAAAAAAAAAAAAACACAGAAAAAGAAAAATTCCTTATCTACATAAATTGTCTTTCTACGATTATAATGAAAAGGCTCCAAGACTATCAGATGCAATCCTAGGCTAGGAACCTGAAGTTTCCAAGACCTCACTGCAGCTTCTCCAGCGATGGTTACATTCATGCTCCAAGTTAAATCCGCTATTTCACATCTGTCATCTCTCATTAATGTACCTAACAGCACTACTGAAGCAAGCTAAAACAGCAAGTGGATTGTTTCCTGCTTGTGTCTGTTTGTGAACATAATATCTCATACAGACTTGTAGTCATAGCTTGTATAAAGATTAATTTGTCACAGTAACTGCGTACCCAAAATATATGTACAATTGTCAGCTCTACAAAAGATGTCACCCACATGGTAATCAGGACAATGAAAAAGAGTTCTGACTACAAATGTATTACTGTGACATAATATTTGGGAAATATTATGCTAAGCACATCTGAAAATGCAGAATAGGAGGGCAGATGGAAATCAGCTCTGTCTAGTCTGTTCTTTTCCCTTTTAGAACGTTCCTGTACAATTCAGGCCTACATATATCACTGTGTGGATACGCACCTAGGATTCTCTGTGTAGACTTTGCTGGATTTTCAAAGTGAAACTATGTATGCATTTCCACTTTGAAAAAACCCCAGAGGGAAAAATGCACTTACATTTATACCTATTATTTGGGGAACACAAATTTTCAGGGTATACACATTTCTTAAATTTTTTGAAAGAATGTGCGTAAGTACAAACTTCTCCCCTCATTATAGGTACACTTACATACATAGGGGCTTTATTGCATATCGGGTGGGGGTTATGCCTTGTGGTATTCCAATCCTGCTCCTCAGTGAGATGTATGCCTCTTCTACCTACCGAACCACGGGGACTTATATGGAACATGGTGCTATAGCCTTGTCTCTCATTTCCCTTAAAGCAGTAGTTGTGGAGTGGGGTAGCAGCCTAGTGGTTAGAGCAGAGTTCAAATCCCACTAATGCTCCTTGCAGCTTTGGACAAGTCACTTAACCTTCCATTGCCTTAGGTACAAAACTTAGATGGTAAGCTTGCTAGGGACAGGAAAATACCTACGTACCCAAATGTAACTCACCTTGAACAGCTACTGGAAAGATGCAAGCTATATATATAGATAGATATAGATACACACACACACACACACACACACACATTCCGTCCACCATCCTCACAACCCAACCCTGGACCTCTTTGAGATGTCCATCCAGAGGAAATCCAGAACATCACCCACATCAATGCCACCACTTCCCCCCTAGATCCGTGCCCAGTAACATGGATCAAGCAGATAAAGACCCTGATGCTTCCACTTATCTGCACAGTTCTCCACGCCTCCCTCAACCAAGCCTACCTCCCCCCATCGCTCAAAAAGCCTCCATAAGGCCCCTCCTGAAGAAACCGAACCTTGGATTCCACCTCACCTGCATCCTAGAGACCCATTGCCAGCGTGCCTTTCCTCTCTAAAATCATCAAAAAAGTAGTACAAATCCAGCTTCAGGAGCACTTGGACAACGTCGCCCCACTCGACAGCAACCAGCATGGATTTCGCCCACTCCACAGTACGGAAACCCTCCTCACTTCCCTCCTTAACACTCTCATAACTGGGACAAAGAAACCCCACTCAGGCTTCATCCTACTATTCCTCGACATATCCGCAGCTTTCGACACAGTATCTCACCAGACCTTCATCAACCAACTCAACACCATTGGCATCCAAGGCACCCCACTACAATGGTTTCACTCCTACCTCTCCCAACGAACCCAACAAGTGAGAACTGGAAACCAAGCCTCTTCACCATTCACCCTACCCCAAGGAGTACCACAAGGATCAGCCCTCTCCTCCCTCCTCTTCAACATATACATCAGACCCCTCTGTCACATCCTCAAGAGCCTCAATATTGAATACCAAATCTACACGGATGATATAATGCTTTTTACCCCCTTCATCACCACCTCTCCTGATTACTCCACACTTGTAGCCTGCTTCACAGAAGTCACCGCATGGCTACAACACAATCTCACAATGAATGTTAACAAAGCAGAGCTCCTTCACATATCCAGAGATCCCAGCTTTAATCCTTCACACAGCATCAAACTGGGCAACACTGAAATCCAGGTCAAACCCCAAATCAAGTACCTTGGTGTAACCTTGGACCACCTCTTGAACTTCTAGCCTCACATCCTAACCACCACCAGGGGTATCTACTACAAAATCAGAATTCTCCACAACCTACGCCCTCTTCTACCCCATGATAGCTTCCGCAGAGTCTGTCAAGCATCAATCACCCCTCTCCTCGACTACTGCAACTCCATCTTACAAGGACTACCTAAGACCACCCTTGCCCCCCTACAGCTGGCTCAAAACACAGCTGCATGACTCATCGCCGGAGCAACCAGGCACACCCACATCATGCCCTTATTGAAATCCCTACACTGACTACCAATCTCATCCCGTATCAGGTTTAAGACCATTGTCCTCACGCATAGAGCCCTCCTCAACACTACAGCGGAACAGCTACAACTACTAATTAAGCGCCACAACAACAGCAGACTCCAGCGCCAAAACACAGCAAGTCTCCTCCTTCTACCTGCACAGAGCTCCAAGAAAATCACAAAGCACCTGCACAAGAGCCTTCCATTTCTATGCCCCCACCAACTGGAACAAACTACCCCCCACCTTATGGGCCCTCCAATCTCACACCCTCTTCAAAAAACATCTTAAGATCTTTCTATTCGAAGAACACTTCAACACAGCCACTGCCACAAACCACACACAAGAGCACACCCCGCCCCCCTCACCACTCAACCCCCACAAGCAGGTGAACACAATGCCTCACCGTATAGCAGCTATGCCATTTGTAAATAATCACTTTGTTCTCTTGATCAATTGTAACAATATAATTTTTATACCAGTTATCTGTACATAGTTCCAACTGTTTCATACAAAAGTTACTACTTGTTTCAATGTAAAATTTCTACCAGTTAACTGTACATAGTTCTAACTGTTCCATGTAAATGTTACTGCTTGTTCGATGTAATCCGTTTTGCCTTGAAGAAAAACGGTATATAAGACAGTTAAATAAATAAATATGCCTGTGCATTTTCATTTCATTTCATTTATTAGCAAATATCCCCCATTCTGGCCCAGGCCAATCAGTAGGATATACAAAACAATCATAGCATATATGAACAGAACATACAAAGCAACCCCCAGCTCATTGACACGCAAGGCATCCGAAACCCCAGTCAGAGGAAGAAGAGCACCACCCCACAATCCCCCCGCATATCTCATGTGGCCAAACCACCCTCACCCACAGCCATCAGTAAGTAAAACAGTCTTCAGCAACTTATGAAGCACCGACAGGCTAGTAACCGCCAGGGGCTACGGAGGCAGCGAGTTCCATAGCTCCACCCCGTTTTTGTTTTCTTTTGTTTAAATGGTTGTAAATCACTTCTATTGTTTTCTGATCAGAGAAGTGACATAGAAATGTGATAAAATAAGTTATTGGTTCTTTCATCAAGGTGGAGGTACAGTCAACAGTTCAACTTCCTAAACCCACTGCTAAGTACTACTTGTACTCATCCTACTAGTTCAGCTCCTGGTCTTGGCCTCTGTTTTGTTGCAGTTTGTCCCAAGACAAGCATTTTGGAACCTGTGTGCCTTTTTGGAAACCTGCCAACAGTGTTTCCAACAATGACCTGGATTGGCCACTGTTGGAAACAGGATACTGGGCTTGATGGACCTTGATCTGACATATCTTATGGCATTTCTTATGCTCTTAAGCATTTCTTATATTCTTAGGGTCCCTGCTCTTGTGAATGCAGTCAAACTCTGGTGACCACCAACAACTATTGGCCCAACCAAAAGGGTCAGGTGGCAGCTACAGTTGAACACCACAGTTTCCTATAAGAGATAGGGTTTGTAAAGAGAGGACTCAAAGCATTTTAGTGTTTTATAGGGCTGCCTCTCTCTCTTTGTGTGATCTCGCTTAGCTGGGAGCCCATGCCCATCACTGGCCTCTACATTTCTGGATTCCCCTATACCACTGGTTCGTTTGCTCCGTAACCTAGGCATTATTCTCAATTCTTCTCTATCCTTCCAGGATCATCCGCTGTTCATTCTATTCTCCACGACAAATACGCACTGTTTGCCCATTCTTCCCTCTTCAATTCTGATTACCCTTCTCCTCTCTTGCTATGTCTCAGATCAATTACTGTAATGTGGTTCTTGCAGGCTTCCACCAATATCAGTTTCATCACCTCCAACTCATAAGTAACACTGCTGTCCAGATCCTCACACATACCTCTCACACTGACCATATAACTCCCCACCTTATACAGCTTCATTGACTCCCCCTTAAATATCAAATACAGTTTAAGCTTCTCACTCTCATTCACAAGACACTGTACACCGAGACCCCTTTTTATCTTTTGGACATTCTTCACCTCCACTCCTCACACCGTGTCTTCCACTCTATACATGGCAACCATCTCCACCTTCCCTCAGCTTCTCAAGCCCGTCTGGAATCTACCTGCAACTCCGCCTTCTTCTTCCTCTGTCCTGCACTCTGGAATGCGCTCCCCTCTGAACTCCATCAAGAACTATCCTTCAACAAGTTTAAGTCCAAGCTCAAAACTCACCTATTTCAGCTAGCCTTCAACCTTCCATTGCCCAGCACATAAGGACCGCCCTTCTGCTCTCTCTCTAACTTCCCCACCTCACTCTTGCCTCCCCTGCCATTTCTGTATGACTATGACACCTTTCCTGTCCTGATAATGGCGTTCCTTTTCTATCTTCTATTCTGTCCTAATGGTTTTAGATTTGTACACTGCCCTGCTGCTTATGCAAAGGCACGGTATATCAAGCTTAATAAAGATAAAGATACAGATAAAGCTATTTGAATATTCTTTCCCAATAGGGTTGTATTTGGGGGCAATCCCACCAGATCTTTGAGGGAACCTCAATGGTTGCATCCTTTCTAGCATTTATTTATCTCTTTGTGGAATGTCTGCAGTTTCTGCAGAGTATAGTACTATCTTAAAAGAACTTGAAAGCCGTTGATAAAACAATTTTATTTGCTCAGATAAGGATTTCCTCCTATTGATTGTCATCCCATTTTTTGCCTAGATCATGATATCACTTTCATGTAACTGAGAGGTTTCTCTCAAGGTGTTCAATAAAGTGTATTTTTCAATACTATTCCTGTTTTAATTTGGTTTTCCTAATAGATCCTCAAATTTGGATTGCCCTCTTTTCAGGGCTTTGTTCACGTCTGCTCCTGTGACAAAGGAGGTCATTCATGAATGAGGGTTGCAGGGCTGAACATCCCAGTAGGACATGCAGCCCCGCAAGCCGTCCGTGCCTAATTCCCCCGCTGGTTCTCCCTGTATGTCCTGTGCATCAGGATGGGAAATGTGGCGGGGGCAGGAATGGGGCAGGGGCAGGAACAGGGGAGGGGAGGGCCGGGCCAGCCCAGCAGCACGTACAGGGAAGATTCAGGTCACGTCCCTGTACATGCTGCTGGGCCCTTGGGGGACGTGCTGCTGGGCCCTTGGGGACGTGCTGCTGGGCCCTTGGGGACGTGCTGCTTATACCACCTCAAAGGTGGTATAAGCAGCACGTTTGGCCTGATTGAGCCCAAGGATCCCCTCAGGGCCAGGTACAGAGGGTCCCTGCCCCCCGATCCAGGCCGTAGCAGGCCAACCATGGGTCAGGCAGTGGGGAAATGGAGGGCCGGAGTCGCAGATGTCAGGGGCGCCTGTGGGGAGGACATTCCCGCAGGTGGAAGGGGCATGCTGGGCCGTCCTCGTTTTGTTCCTGCAGATCAGAATCAGATCCATAAAGCCCTGTCTTTATCAGGGATGTCCGGATGGCCCAGACATCCCCCTCCGTGAATCGGCTCAAAGTGTTTTATCTGGAGATATGTCAGAAAATTCTTGAAGTTTCCCTTGTATATATAGTTAGCCCTAGGCGCTAAGGGCTACTTTTTCCCAGCATCTGAAAGTACTGTTCTTTCTAGTCATGAAAGTTTTGTTGTGATTAATTGGTGTAAATGATAATATTTCTTTCCTTCAGACATTAGCTGGAATATATGGAATATGATATATTTAAAGCCTTGATTTCCCTGGAGAACATTCAATATAAATGACCATTAATTTAACATATATACAGCATGAATTTTGACAACTTAAATGTTGTTGTTAGCATTGTGTGTTATGAAGATTGTATGGAAGAATGAATTACATTAAAATAAGCTGCGAGAGCTTGGTGGTAGGACATGGGATATAACTAGAGGCAGAGCTTGGACCCAACCAATGAACTGTTGTGTTGACCCTGGCACCGTGCAATGTAATCTTATTTGATCATAACGCTGCTTCATTTGTTTTTTTAGTTCCATTGCTTTAGCTGTTGGGAATTTAGTGACACTAGAGCGGTGTCTTTTTCGATTCCCAAACAGGATATTACCCATAGTGGCCCCTTCCATATTCTTGGAAATCAGAACTCCATATTCAAATGCAACACCCTGAAAGATTTCCAGTGGCCAAATGCAGGATTCTGAATTCTCGGGACCCACAAACAGGAAATCATCTAAATAATGAATGATGGTGTGCGCATAAGACAAAAAAACTAGTTCAGAATGTTACAATTAGCTGGGTAGCATAGATTACCCACCTTAGCACGGTTCTTGGCATTCCACCTATGTCTGTCCTCCAGTAACCTAAAATTATGAAAATGTTCTCTTCTATGCACCTTATTCCTCAGAGCGGGGAAAGTCCTCTCATAGTTCCATTTTGTTGGAGGATGCACAAGAATGAAACATAGAAACAGGAAGACAGAAAAAGACCACATCGCCTATTCTAGTCTGCCCTGCCATATCAACTACTATAGTCTCTTTTGCCCTCCTCCCCCTCTTTACCTCCACAGATGAAGATGACGAGGACAAAGAGGGGCGAACTCATTGTTAATGAAGACCTAGACCTTCTGGGTTTATTTTTTTTTATGTGCATTGCACGGTCGGGAAGTGCCTTGAAGGACTAGAAAAGGGGACTGCTACTTCTGGAGAGAGATCTGCAATTGTGAGTATATACTTCTAGGAATTTTTCTGAAGGGACTTCTTTGGATTAAAGCTGATTAATCTGTGAACCCAGTGTATTCGCTAAATCAGTCAGGGCCTAGTAGCAGCAGTTTAAATTTAAACACCACAGCAAGGATTATTCAGAATGCAAAAAAACGGGATCACATCACCCCAATCCTAAGAGACCTCCACTTCCTTCCAATACAAGCAAGAATCAAGTACAAAGCTATCCTACTCATCCACAAAACTATCCACCAAACAAGAAACACCTCACTCCACTCCCTGCTGCCTCGCCCATCCCACAACAGACTAACCAGACATTCCTCCAATAACTCTATCGTTGTCCCCCACAAAAGAACCAAATCCACACAACGGACCTGCAACAGAGCCTTTGAACTTTATGCTCCATCCCTCTGGAACTCTCTACCAAACCACATCAGGAACAACGCTGACATCACATCATTTAAGAAACAGCTGAAGACAATCCTATTCAGTGAACATCTCTGAACAGAAATACCACCCCATCCGCATGACCCAATGCTTAGATTCATCAGAAATGTACATGTCTATGTCTACCCAAATCATTAATTGTTGCCCGTGGTGATGGCCCCACCCTGAAAATTGCTCCCCCCCCCTAAGTTATATGTTTCACCGCTTTGACCCGGTGAAAAGCGGGATATAAATGCAGTTAAATAAATAAATAAATAAAAATAAATAAATAAATAAAACATAGAAGAGAGCTTTCTGGTTTAAATTTAAAACCCAGCAGAGAGCTTCTAGTTTAAATTTCATAATAAGTCAGAGCCTAGCAGCAGCAAAGAGCTTTAATTTAAATCAAATCAGAATATAACTTAGCATAAAAGGCAAAACAGGGTCAATATTCTTTGAGCAACAAATAAAGTCTTCTAGAGACCTTTACAAAGAGGCCTTCTACCTAGGGGGCAAGAGATCTGTGAAACCTTTTCAATAGGTGTTAAAGCCAGGTGGCAGGTCAAAAGGCCATTTTGAAAGACTCCTTCTATCCAAACAAGGACTGCTAATCACCCAGGAAGTTCGTCACAGCTTACCTCAGAAGCACAGGACAGGGTACTGTGTAGCAGCCCTCTTTTAATAAGTGCTATATCCCTCCCTCCCTAACACCCACCCACCCACCCCTGGGATAATCGTAGCTTTATAGGTACTTACACATAGGGTTGCCAACTGGCCGGTTTTCAGCAGGCCTGGCCGGTTTTTCCATGGCCAGGCTGGCTGCCGGCGCAGAGGCAAAACCGGCCCTTTAAAAGCCGGTTTTTTTGCTCTGGCCGCAAGATCGGGAGCGGCCTGAGCAAAAAAAACGGCTTTTCTCCGCTTCAGAGGGAGCCGGGGAAGCCCGCGCGAGGCCCCGGCTCCCTCTGAACAGCCACCAGCGTGAAGAGCCTTTATCTTCACGCTGGCGGCTGTTCCTGTGAAGCCGCGAATGCTGGGAAAGGTTAAAGGTGGAGGAAGGGGGATCTTGGACTGGAAATAGGCTGTGATTAGGGGGGCTAGGACTGCAAATGGGCTGTGATGGTGCGGGGGGACTCGGACTGCAAATGGGCTGTGATGATGCGGGGGGACTCGGACTGCAAATGGGATGTGATGGTGGGGGGGCCTAGGACTGGAAATAGGCTGTGATGGGGGACTTGGACTGGAAATGGGCTGTGATTGGGGGGGGGAGCTAGGACTGGAAATGGCCTGTGATGTGAGGGCTAGCACTGGAAATGGGCTGATGAAGAGCTGGAATAGGACTGGAAATGGGCTGATGTGGGGCATGGGAGAATGGGACTAGAAGGGAATGGATGCTGGGTGGGTCTAGAACTATAAGGGAACTGATTTGGGGGGAGGACTAGAATGGATGGGGAATGAGAATAGAGAGGGGAAAAAATATTTTGTGTGGAAGAAAAGTCTATGATGGGCCGGTATTGGGAGAGTAAGAGGGGCTTGAGAATGGAAGGGTGAAATTTAAACGGATGATAAAGGAATAAGGAAAGAGCAAAAGGGAAACAATCAGTATGTTAAAGCAGAAATAGAGAGAGAATGGAAAACATCTGAAAGAGAAGAAAGGACAAATGGATAGCTCGCAGAAGACACGAAGAAACCAGAAGAAAGTGACTGGAGCAATTGCAACTGAAAAATAAAACGCCCAAACAGAAGGTAGAAAAATACTTTTTATTTTGAACTTATTAACTGGAATATGTCTGGTCTGGGAAGTGTGTATTGCTAACATCTTTGCGTTTTTGTTTAGTGCAAGAGGAAATTACTTTATAGTTTTATTTCTCCAGTGTTGTACATTTCATGTTTGGATTTTGGGGTTCCCAGTTTAATTATTATCTGACCAAGGAAGTTAGCCTACACGTATCCTCGGTAATTTTTGTGGGTGGGGCTGGGGGCGGGGCAGGGGTGGGACTAGGGGCGGAGAATGGGTGGAGCATGGCGAGCCACAGGTGTCGGGTTTTTCTCGGTGAAAAAGTTGGCAACCCTACTTACACATCTTAAAGGAAAGGAGGTGCTCTTAGGTGCAGCTCGTTATCCAAATCAGTCATACACTAAGGACCTGAGATTAATTAAGCTTCAGGTGAACAAGGTGTATTAAAACATATTAGGTACAATTTTATTAGTATAAGTATACATAGCAACCCTTAGTAAGTAAAGAACTTAAAGATCTAAACACAAGCTTAAAACTAAGATGCAGACAGCAGTCTAGCAGCAAGATGGGAGCTTTCCAATCTTTTGTATCGAGTGTCACATGTATGATTTCCTCCCAGTTGGTGAGAGGTCTTACATGTGCACTAGGTGCAAGGAGCTCTTTGCTCTCAGGGAACGAGTCCGTTCTCTAGAGGTTAGAGTAGCAGACTTGGAAGACATAAGAAAGACAGAGAGGTACATAGACGAGACCTACAGCGATATAGTCCTGAAGTCCCACCTCCAGTCTGGCAGCATCCCTGTTGCCATGAAGGAGAGAGGTCACGTGACAGGAGAGCATCACCCTGGTGTGGCAGAAAGTGATCCTGTAACTAGGACCTGTCCTTCAGCTGATGTAAAACCCTCTCGCACTGAGGAAGTTTCTCCATGGCCATGTGCCCATGAGGGAAGGGTTAGGACAGCCGTTATAGTTGGTGATTCGATCATTACGCATGTAGATAGCTGGGTGGCTGGTGGACGCGAGGATCGCTTGGCAACATGCCTGCCTGGTGCGAAGGTAGCGGACCTCATGTGCCACCTAGATAAGGTCTTAGATAGTGCTGGGGAGGAGTCTGCTGTCTTGGTACATGTCGGTACCAATGACATAGGAAAATGTGGTAGGGAGGTTCTAGAGGCTAAATTTAGGCTTTTAGGTAGGAAGTTGAAATCCAGAACTTCCAGGGTAGCATTCTCCAATATGCTTCCCGTTCCTTGCGCAGGACCCAAAAGGCAGGCAGAGCTCCAGAATCTCAATGAGTGGATGAGACAATGGTGCAAGGATGAGGGTTTTGGATTTGTTAGGAACTGGGGAACATTCTGGGGAAAGGAGGGGCTCTTCCAAAGGGATGGGCTTCACCTTTACTGAGATGGAACCAGGCTGCTGGCATTAACCTTCAAAAAGGAGATAGAGCAGCTTTTAAACTAGATAATAGGGAAAATCCGACAGTCGCACAAGAGCGCATGGTTCGGAAGAATATATCCTTGAAGGATACTACTAAAAGGAGAGAGGTTCCAAAAGAGTAAAGTAGCCCAAATGCCCTCGAGTATGGAGCAGGCAGAGCTTAAAGATAGAAGCATAGAAATATGACGACAGAAAAAGACCACATGGCCTATCTAGTCTGTCCTTCCATATCAACAACTACAACAGTCCCCTTTTTTTCCTTCAGAGATCCTCTGTGTTTGTCCCATGCTTTTTGAATTCCATTACTGTCCTCATCTCTACCACCTCCACTGGGAGACTATTCCACGGATACACCACTCTTTCCGTAAAGAAATATTTCCACAAATCACTCCTGAATCTATCCCCCTTCACCCTCACCCTATGTCCCCTTGTAGCAGAACTTGCTTTCAATTGAAAGAGGCTCTCCCCCTGAACATTTATGCCACAGAGGTATTTAAACATCTCAATCATATCACCTCTATCCCACCTTTCCTCTAAGGTGTACATATTAAGATCCTTAAGTCTGTCCTCATATGCTTTATAATGAAGACCACTAACCATTTTAGTAGCCACCCTCTGCACCGACTCCATCCTGTTCACATCCTTTTGAAGGTGCGGTCTCCAGAATTGCACACTATACTCCAAATGAGGTCGCACCAAAGACTTATACAGAGGCACTATCACCTCCTTTTTTCTGCTAGTCATTCCTCTCCGTATGCACCCAAGCATCCTTCTAGCTTTTGCTGTTGCCTTTTCTACCTGTTTAGCTACTTTAAGATCATCAGACACAACCATGCCCAGGTCCCACTCTTCCTTAGTGGACAAAAGTACTTCATCCCCCTATACTATATTGCTCCCTTGGATTGCTGCAGCCCAAATGCATGACCTTACATTTTTTAATGTGGATTTTTAACATTAAATCCCAGCTGCCAGATACTAGACCATTCTTCAAGCTTAGCTAGATCCCTCCTCATGTTATCTACACCTTCCTGGGTGTCTACTCTATTGCAGATTTTGGTATCGTCCGCAAATTACCCATGCCTACCAATAGCCAAATGCCTACCAATAGCCAAATTAATATGAATAAAATGCAGTCTCTAAAATGCTTGTATGCAAATGCTAGAAGTCTAAAAAATAAGATGGGAGAGTTAGAATATATAGCACTAAATGAGAGGTTAGATATGATTGGAATTTCAGAGACATGGTGGAAGGAGGACAACCAGTGGGACACTGTGATACCTGGGTACAAACTATATCGTAATGATAAAGCTGATCAAATTGGTGGAGGGGCTGTGCTCTATGTTAGAGAGGGCATTGAGTTAGAAAGGATTAAAGTTTTGCAGGAAACAAAATTTGCTGTAGAATCTCTATGGATTGAAATTCCATGTAAAAAGGGGAAGGCGATGGCAGTGGGGGTGTACTATTGACCGCCTGGCCAGAATGAACAAATGGATGATGAAATGCTCAAAGAAAATCAAGGAAGCTAACAAAAGTTACAGCACAGTAATAATAATGGGTGATTTAAATTACCACGGTATCGACTGGGTCAGTGTCACGGCAGGACATGCTAGGGAGATAAAGTTCCTAGATGAAATAAATGACTGCTTCTTGGAGCAGCTGGTTCACGAACTGACCAGAGGGGAAGCCATATTGGACCTAGTCCTTAGTGGAACACCAGATCTGGTGCAAGAGATAAAGGTGTTGGGCCTACTTGGCAACAGTGATCAAGGCATTATCGCGTTTGATTTAATTAGTGGACGAGGGATAGTAAGGAAATCGACAGTACTACTTTTTAACTTTCGAAAGGGAGACTGATAAAATGAGGAAAATAGTTAAGAAAAAACTAAAAGGAGCAGTTGCAAAGGTTAAAGACTTACATCAAGCTTGGGTGTTGTTGAAAAATACTATATTGGAAGCCCAGACCAGCTGTATTCCACGCTTTAAGAAAAGTGGAAGGATGTCCAAAAACCTGCCAGCATGGTTTAAAGGTGTGGTCAGAGAGACTGTTGCCAAAAAAAGTATCTTTCAGGAAATGGAAAAAAGAGCCAAATGATGAAACCTGGAAACAGCACAAACACTGGGCAAGTTAAATGCAAGGCATTGAGATAAGGGAGGCAAAGGGAGAATTTGAGAAAAAGCTTGCTGCGGAAGCAAAAATGTGTAATAAAGACTTTTTCAAGTACATTCGTAGCAAAAAACCTGTGAGAGAGTCAGTTGGTCCATTAGAATATAGAGGGGTTAAAGGGGCACTAAGAGGTGACAAGGCAATAGCGGAGAGACTGAATGAATTCTTTGCTTTGCTCTTTACTGAGGATGATGTAGGGATGTTACCCATGACAAGTGGTATTTAAAGGTGCGGAAGAATTGAAGGAAATATCGATACATCGGGAAGATGTATTACAACTATTAGATAAACTGAAGAGTAGCAAATCACCTGGGCCAGATGATATACATACAAGGGTGTTGAAAGAACTGAAATATGAGATTGCAGACCTGCTATTAGTGCACAGATTACTATCATTAAAAACATCTGTAATACCTGAAGATTGGAGGAGGGCAATGTAACGCCAATTTTTAAAAAGGGTTCCAGGGGTGAACCTGGAAACTACAGACCGGTGAGCCTGACGTCAGTACCGGGAAAAATGGTAGAAAACATCATAAAGAACAAAATTGCTGAATATGTAGATAGTCATGGCTTAATGGGAGACAGCCAACATGGCTTTAGACAAGGAAGATCTTGTCTTACTAATCTGTTTTGTTTTTTGAAGGTGTGAACAAACAGGTAGACAAAGGTGATATAGCATATTTGGACTTTCAGAAAGCCTTTGATAAGGTCCCTCAGAGACCTTTGGCAAAACTAAAGAGTCATGGGATAGGAGGCAGTGTACTATTGTGGATCAGGAACTGGTTAAAAGATAGAAAGCAGAGGGTAGGGTTAAATGGCCGACTTTCCCAATGGAGAAAGGTGAATAGTGGTGTACCCCAGGGATTTGTGCTGGGTCCGCTGCTTTTTGACATATTCATAAATGACCTGGAAAGTGGAATAACGAGTGAGGTTATCAAATTTGCAGATGACACAAAACTATTTAAAGTTGTTAAAACCCAAGAGGATTGTGGAAAATTGCAAGAGGATCTTGATAAACTGGAAGACTGGGCATCAAAATAGCAGATGAAATTTAATGTGAACAATTGCAAAATTATGCACCTAGGGAAGAACAACCAAAACTATGGTTACACAATGCAAGGTTCCACATTAGGAACCACCACCCAGGAAAAAGATTTAAGCGTCATTGTGGATAACATGTTAAAACCCTCAGCCCAGTGTGCAGCAGCGGCCAAGAGAGCAAATAGAATGCTAGGTATCATAAGGAAAGGAATGGAAAATAAAACAAAGGATATTATAATGCCTCTATATCGTTCCATGGTGAAACTGCACATTGAATATCGTGTGCAAGTCTGCTCATCGTATCTTAAAAAGAATATTGCGTTATTAGAAAAGGTTCAGAGAAGAGCCACCAAAATGGTAAAGGGGATGGAAGGATATCCCCTATGAAGAAAGGCTAAAAATGTTAGGGCTCTTTAACCTGGAAAAGAGATGGCTGAGGGGAAATATGATAGAAGTCTATAAATTAATGAACGGAGTGGAATGGGTAAACGTAGATCGATTGTTTACGTTATCATAATATAGAAAGACTAGGGGACATGCAATGAAGCTACAGGGTAAACTATTTAAGACTAATAAAAGAAAATATTTTTTCACTCAACGTGTAATCAAACTCTGGAATTTGTTACCGGAGGATGCAGTAAAGGCTGTTAGTGTAGCTGGGTTTAAAAAAGGTTTGGACAAGTTCCTGGAGGAAAGGTCCATAAACCATTATTAAGAAAGCACCCAGGATATCAATGCTTGACCCAATACAAGCATTGTGGAACCTGTGTCTTTTGGGGAAACTGCTAGGTACGTATGACATAGATTGGCCACTGTTGGAAACAGGATACTGGGCTTGATGGACCTTGGCCTGACCCAGTATGGCATATCTTATGTTCTTATGCCCCCAAGACCCGATGCCCCAGAACCATCCGATATGTACCTCACAGGTCCAAGGCAACAGAGCCCTGTGGCATGGATGGGTTCTGAACCTACTGCTCCATCTTGGAGGTGCCAGAAGTGTGCACTACCTGTTACAGACCAGAGTATCTTGCAGAGGTTTGCGGACTATTCGCTGAAAAGCTTGCCTGATGGTCTTGGGTCAGCTGAAGATAGTCAGATCTGTTAAGACAATGGTGTATTCCATCCTCATTATGGCCCATCTGGTGGTGTGTGCTATGTATGCAACTGTGATGCAAATCACATGACACTGCAATATGCACCATATCTCCACATGTGTGCATGGCTGCTATGACAGTTGACTTGATAACAGTAAATTATCCTGCTACATAGCAATTTCCACCATGACTGTAAAAGTGCTGATGGCACGATATCCCCAGTCTGAGGATCGAGAGGAGCATGCAAGACTGCTGACCTGGTGATGCTGGTGCCAATTCTTCTCCTACTGATGATATGAATGCTGATGCTCATGCTCACAATGAAATCGTGGGGAATAAGAACTAGATTTCCAATTGCTTGCCCCTGCCTGCTTGGAGCTATTTCACAACTGGTCATCGCACCTATAGTGCTTGTGCCTTGCGGTGGACATGCACAGCTGATGTGCTCTGGTGCTTCTCTTCTTAGGTGACAAATCCTGCCTGCATGGAAATATCCTCCCTTTCATGGAGAGATCTCGTTATGGCATCCCCTTCTTGCATGTGAAGTTTCTGTCTGAGATCCAAGGTCATCTGCTTTGTATTCCTCAGCAGGACTGGATTGTCTGCAGGTTCCTTTTTCTTGTGGACCCCATTGCTGTGGTGCTGTAGAACGATGGGGAAATCCAGATAGCAGGCCAGAGGCTGTCTCATTTATTGAGGGCAGTGTTGCAATGCTTCAGCATTTTTTGCTAAGCTTGGATCATCTTCTGTCTGGATTCCATCCCACACCATCTACACCTGGAGGCTGATCTAGTTGGTCTCTCCTGATACCGCCGCCTGACCCCCGACCCGACAGCAAATGCCATTCTCCCTAGCCGGTACGCATGCTTGTGATGTCATGAGTCTACACGTGTAGTCTCCAGCTTATGAGCATGCTCATGTCATCAGACCACATATGTGCAGTTTCCCTCCAGCCAGAGGTGGCCTCAGGTCATGCAGAGGCTCACTCTTTCTGTGCCAACCCCAGCACGTTTCACGGAGGTCACTACCATTAGCCGCATCACTCCATCCACTTTGTGCTGCATCTGCTGGCCAATGAAGCAATCCTCCAATGCCCATTCAGTGTATCCCAGAGCACCCAATGTCATCTGTTTTCAAACTTTACAAACCTTAGAGCATTGTGGTCACAAAATGTTGGCTGTATCTTTATATCATAACGATCATTTTATTATTCTTCGAGACCATATGTCCTCTTCAGTTGCCCCCAAGTTCTGGACTCTTCCTCTTGAATTACGATTACTGTCTTTTACGAGGAGGCTCAAGGCTCATTTGTTTTAAAAGGTCTTTTCAATTGACTGAAGTATTGATATAAGTGGTGTTTTTAATTTTTTTTTATTTTAGTTTTATTGTCAAGTGTCATTTTATTTGACATTATTTAATTTTAATTTTATCAACTCACTGTGTATGTTATGCTGTAAGCCGGCTAGGATACTACAATGCGGAATATAAATAAATAAAGCTCTGTCACTATTTGCATTAGCACAATACCTCTTAGAGGTTCTGAAGGCTTGCTCCTCAGGGTTTCCAAATCCAAAGAAAAATGCAAAACCATACCGGAGTAGGTTAACACACATACAAATGGTTTTACATGTCTGAGGTAAAGAGGGAAAAATAGTTTGATGGCTCACTAATAAAGGACCCCAGAGGCCACATCCCAGCCATCCTGCTCTCTCATGACATTATCATAACTGTACAAAAAAAAGAGAAAACATTAATTTATCTGCTGCCGAATGGGACAAGGCTGTTTCCTCAGCTCGCAATCTTGGAATCATCTTTGATTCTACTCTTTCTCTGCACACATCCAACAAATAGTTAAAACCTGTCGCTTCTTTCTCTATAACAACAAAATTCATCCCTTTCTTTCTGAACATACTATTAAGACCTGTATCCACTCTCTAGTCACCTCCCATCTTGACTTTGAAGGAGAGACCAGTGAGGAACAGGTTGCCAATCTGTACAAAATTCAGCTGCACTTCTTATCCTTCACCGGTGTCGCTATGCTGACGTAACCCCTCTTCTCAAGTTGCTTCACTGGCTCCCTATCCATTTCCACATCCAGTTAAAACTTCAATGACCTGTAAGTGCATTCATTCTGCAGCTCCTTACTACCTTCTCCTTTATCTCACCCTACGCCCCTCAGGAGCTCCGCTCCTCTGGCAGATCTCTTATCTGTGCTCTTCTCTGCCACTGCCAACTCCATACTTCATTCATTCCACCTTGCTGCTCAATATGCAAACTACCTGAATCAGTATGTCAGGCTCACTCTCTAGCCCTATTCAAATTCATGCTAAAAATCCTCACCTCTTCAAGGCTGCTTTTGGATCCTGATGCCCCTCACTCTCTTGTTCACCACTTGTGTGTCTTACTGTACTCTAGTTCCCAGTTTAAATGACGTTGTTAGTCTTGATGAGCAGGAATTGTCTCTTAGACCTATTTGTTCAGCGCTGTGTACGCCTTGTAGAGCTATACAAATGATTAGTAGTAATAGTAGTAGTAGAAGCAATAGTAGTAGCAGTAATAATAAGGGGCAGAGTAAGGGCAGCAGGTTGTACTGCCAATAAGTGTTGATCTCCAAGATATCGCTGCCATTTTATTTATTTATTATTTTTATTTTACTGCATTTATATACCGCTGATCTACAAGTCTACAGTTGTTCACATATAACAACTTGATTGTTCTCCAGGAACAAGCAGGAAGTCAGTCCTCACAAATGGGTGACGTCGGCGCTGACGGAGCCCACGTGGAGAAAGCCTTTGGGATATGCTACCACACATGAGTGGTCCCCTTCCCACCTAAGAGTGCCATCTTGCTCAGTCTCCTTTTTATGAAATTAATTTTTATTAGTATTATTATTATTAGTCATAACAATACCATATACAACTTCAGCAGAGCTAACGCCATTGTTACAGTGCTTCAACACTACAATTTTCATAGAATATAACCCATTATACATTCATACTGCCCACCCTTCCCATCACCCAACATAACAGCAGTTCCATCTTTGCACTACAATTGTAATCCTTAGAGGGAAATAAAAAACAGCAACATCTACAATAGTCCCAGTAAGCGTTGAGGATGAGGAAGAGCAATAACTGCGAGCAGGGAGGACAACCCATAAACAGAAACAACTATAATACATCATCATTAACTATAATACATAACATTCCACACGGGTGTCACGCTTCTTATGTGTAAGAAGGGCGAACCTCTCCAGCTCCATTGTTTTTCCTGAGCTACATACACATTCCTCCGCCTCTTATCCCACTTCAGTACCCTCCTCCCCCCCACCCATCCCCCCTTCCCATCTTCCCCACCCGCTCTATGGCCAGTGTGACATCCACTAGCCCTCATCCCTACCTCACCCCCCCCAAAACCCTCTCTAAGGTGATCCAATCTTCTTAACCGGGGAGGTGCTAGTCTGCCTTGCTACAGTCCAGAGAGAAAGTACCTGCCCAAGTATCAATTATCCATGGAGGCATCCCACCCTCTCCCAAATTCGCTTAACCGCCTCAATCTGCTTCCGCCCCAGCATTTTAGCCGTTTTTGACTCCATAGCCTTTAACTCTCCCATTCGCATTTCCCACTCATGTACTCCCGGGGGCCGGTCTTCTAACCAGTGTCTCAAGATACATTGTTCGCTATGATGAATCCCTTTTCATACAATTGCCTGCACTGCTTATCCACCTCCCCACCCCCTCCCAGGACTCCAAACAGACACCACTCCAGTGAGATTTCGCTGCCCTCAGACCTCCAACCCTCCAGCTTGCGCTCTACCTCATACCAGAAACTTCTAATCTTAGGGCAGTGCCAGAAGCGATGGAGCAAAGTCCCTCTCTCTGCTGCACACAATGTGCACATATCTGTCGAGGCCAGCCCCATCTTAGTGGCCCAAACATTAGGAACGTAAGCTCTCCATAAAAATTTATATTGTATTTCTTGGAGATGCACCGATTCAGAAATGTTCTTGATCTTGGAGAACGCCTCTTGCAGCATAATTCCCATCATCTGCGGCAGATCATCACTGACCCATCTCTGCGCCAACCTCTCTAACGCCCCCCAGTCACCCCCCGGCCAAAGCTCGTGTCGCACATTCCGCACAGAAATACCTCCCTCCATCGAGCTAAAAAATTCCCACATAGCCTCCTGGCCCATCTGCAGTCCCCACCTTTTTTGAAGATCCCTCACATAGTGACGTACTTGCAGGTAGAAATAAAATGTTTTATGCTCCAAATTGTATCTCCGCACCAGCGATTGAAAAGAGTCTAACTCATTACCACCTGGCATTCGGAGGTGTCCAATATACTCTATTCCGCTTCTCCCCCAGCCTTTGGAAGCCGATCCCTGCAGGCCTGGTTCAAAATCCTTATTCCCCTCTAATGGGAGGCAATCAGTGCATTTCCAATTTGCACCTTTCTGCTGACACAGCACCTTCCAGACCTGCCTCAGTGTCCTCATATACACCGATGCTTTCCAGGCCTCCGGCAAAGTCCTCCCATACACATGCAAAAGGGAGACTCGATGGTGCGGCGCCGACATCTCCTCTACTAATTCCAGCGGGAGTATACTGCATGTGTTCACCACTAGGTCCAATAGAGGCCTGAGCAAGCAGGCCAGGTTATACTTACGCAAGGATGGCAGACCGACCCCCCCTTCTTCCCTGGCTTTCATAAGCACCGAAAACGCTATACGAGACCTTCTACCCCTCCAAAGAAACTGGCCAATATGTTTCCGCAGAAGCAACAAGTCCTTCCGCGCCAACCATATTGGGAGGTGACGTAGTACATATATCCACCTGGGAAGCTCCACCATTTTCAGCAAAGCTACACGCCCCATAAGCGACAATGGGAGATCCCTCCATTTCTGCAGCTTGGCAACTGTTTTATCAAGCAGCGGTCTGACATTTACCTCATAATTGTGCCGTATGCTCTGGTATATGAACACCTAGGTATCTCAGATATCCCTGCGCCCACACCAAGGGAAAGGTGCCCTGCCAATTATTTTTGACTCGCCCCCCCACATCTAAGGCCAAAGATTTATCCTGATTAATATGCAGCCCCGAGAAGGAGCCAAACATCTCCATTATCTGTAAGGCCACTGGTAAGGACTCCTGTGGGTTGCGCAAACACAGCAGCATATCATCTGCAAAAGCACTTAGCTTAATACCTCCGCCCTCCCACTCTATCCCACTCATCATCTGCTCCTGGATAAGCCTCCAAAGCAGTGGCTCCAATTGCAACACGAATAGTAAGGGGGATAATGGACACCCCTGTCTCGTGCCTCGCCTCAAAGAAAAAGGCTGCGAAACCCTGCCCCCACTAGTGACACATGCCAACGGATCCATATATAACGCTTTCACCCATTCCAAGAAGGCGCCCGCAAACCCGAACTGGGTTAACACCTCAAACATGTAGTCCCACGATACTCTATCGAACGCCTTTTCGGCATCTAGGCTCACCAAAAGTAAAGGAGTATTTTGCAGTAGGCACCTCTCCATTCCCAGTATGACTTTAGTAATTTTCGCAAATACATCTCTGCCTCTGACAAATCCCGCTTGGTGGCTCCCTACTAATCTGGGCAATACGTTTTGCAGTTGCCCTGCCATAATCGACGCAATAAGTTTCATATCATAGTTAAGGAAATGGGCCTATAGGAGGCAGGATTCTCTGGGTCCCTCCCCGCCTTTGGTATGATGGTTATTGCTGCCGTCCTCATATCCCTTGGGAAAAATCCCACTTCTCTCGCCTCCTCATAGAGAGCCATCAATGTAGGGGTAATCGAGGTTGATAGAATTTTGTAAAATTCCGCTCTGTACCCATCAGGTCCAGGGGCCTTATGTGGCTTCCTCTGTTTAATAACTCTCTGCACCTCTTCCCAGTAATACTCGCATTCAGTTCTTGTAATTCTGCCTCTGTAAGCTGTGGTAACTGGACAGCCCTCAGGAAAGCTCGCTCCTGCTCCTTATTCTCTCTTCGCAGTATATAAGTCTTGATAGTACCGCCCAAACACTTGCAGAACTTTCTCTGCGTCTCGCTGCCTTATTACATCTTGATCTCTGATAGCAGTTACTCCCTGGACACCCCCTTGCTCTTTAACCAACCTCGCCAGGAGTTTCCCCGTTCGGTTCCCATATCGGAACAGCTGATGCCGATAGTATTGAGCTGAATATACCGCCCTCTCCTGTAACGCGGCATTCAGGGCTTTCTGTTTCTGTTGGGACAGAACTATCAGGGGATAGTTGCAACTGCTCTTCTAGAGAGTAAGAAGAGGAGAAGTCCCTGAACAAAAATTTTTCCGACAGCTTAGTACACTGAAAAAGAAAAGCACAGTGAATAAACTTCTAATGGGTAGAAGTGAACTGTAGAGTATAATTCCCAGCCCCTATGGTTGCTGGGAATGCTGAGACTGGCCAGAACTGGAGGACTTCAGACTAGGCTGAGGTGTCCCTTGTTTAGGTACAGCCGAATGATGGGCAGGAGATGAATGAAAATTTCTTTTCTTAGGGAAAGAAGGTTTGGTAGGACATTTCCTACCTTTCGAAGAAGGAGGCGGCTTAGAATGGTCCTTAGTGGAAGGAGAGTTAGGGGAGCATTGAGCAACCTGACGTAAAGCCTCCTTATTGAAGAGACCTTCTCCTGTACAAGGAGAATGAGCCAATATAGTTTGTGCCCATTTGCTCAAGTCTGAAGCTTCGAGCCAGGCTCTGCGACGTGCTGCAATGGCAATAGCAGAAGATCTGCTAACAGACTCAAAAGAGTCTATAGAAGCACGAGAAAGGAACCAAGATATATTCCGGCTATGATTGAGTAGCAAGGAATAATTAGTAGCCTTGGGCTCTGGCATAAAAGGGGTCAAAAGAGACAATCTCTCCGTGACCTCCTGGAGTGTGAGACTCATGTGGAAAATATATGAAAGAATTCTGGAGGCCAGCATAGATGTTTGGAAGGCTTGACGACCAAACGCATCGAGTGTTCTTGAAGAACGACCTGGCGGATAAGAAGAATGCTTCTTCTTGCTCTTAACCTTCCTCAGTGCTGATTCCACTACAAGGGAACGGTGAGGAAGTTGAGGCTTCTGAAATCCTGGGGAGGGAGGCACCCGGTACCGAACCTCAGTGGCTGTAGAAGGTAGAGGAAGCCGTAAGGGTGATTTCCAGACCTTCAGAAGGAGATCCTGCAGAGCAGGATGTAAAGGAAGCATCATATTTTCCATTTGTGCCGGTGAGCCAGGAATAGCATCACAACCAGGGATAGAGATATTAAGAAAGGTTGCCATATCTAGGAGAAAAGCCTGAAAAGACTGATCTCCTATGGGAACCTTCCCTGGTAAGGCTAAAGAAAGAGGCTGAGCACCACAGGACGTACCGTGGTGTGAGGAGAGAACCCTAGTAGATGGACAAGGATACTGGTATGGTAACTTAGAGGCAGTGAATACTGCATCAGCAACCCCAGGTATCAGTTCCAAACTAGGCATCGGTGCAAGAACAGGCATCGATATCGATACTGACACAGGGCCAGCAGTTGAAGTTGTCATCGGGAACTGCTGCAATGGTACCGAGATCATGCGAGAGTTATGGCTAGGATCCTCGGAACTGCTTATCTGGAAACGATGGGAGTCGGTTCCGGGACGCGTCGGTACCCAGTCCTCAAGACTAGATATCGATTCAAGACTCGGCATCAAAGGAAGCGAGTCTAGCGATGCATGTCTCAAGGGTACCAACGTCGGTGGTAGTATCGGCGATGCAGATACTGGTAAAGCAGCCTGGGTTACATCGATCGGTCCCGAAGGTACCGAGGATGCCCGATGACAACCTCTCGCCGGGAGAACGTTATTCCACACCGGTGCCGATGCCGGGGTATCGGAACCGATCGAAGCCGGTACCGTCCCGGAGCATGGCTGAGATATGGAAATGTCCATCGGTATCGTATCGCCCGGCCCCAAAAGTGTCGAGGATGCTAGAGGACGATTCCTGGTGAAGAGTGAAACACTCGACACCGAAGCCGATGCCGGGGAATCGGTACCGCTGGAAGCAGATACCCGCACCGTGCACGGCTGGGATCGAGGGGAGTCAATTCGGAGCGTATCGATCGGTCCCGAAGGTACCGAGGATGCCCGATGACGATCCCTGGTGAAGAGTGGAACACTCGACACCGGTGCCGGGGGATCGGTACCGCTCGAAGCGGATACCACCCCCTGTGACACAGTAGCTCCCCAGGAACAGATGGACACAAATGAGCATCCGGTGGTAGAAGCCGGTACTGCAGGAGAAAGCAGGGATTTCTTTGCAGAAAGAAAAAACCCAGATTCAATCAAGCAGAACAGCTCACCTCGAGGGAGGAGAGTAGGAAAGCTTTTGATTGGGCACGCCCCAAGGGGAGGCGGGCAGTGCAGGCTAGAAGCACCTGGTTAAATACTCAGAAACCAGGAAGTGAATTAAGGCAAGACAAACAGAACCGGGAGCAAGAGCAGAACCGAGAGAAGCTAAGAGGGCAGGAGCCAAGAGAGCAACGGAGGCTAAGAGAATTCCCAGAGGGAGAAACAAGTGCTTCAGAAGGAAAGGCTGAAAGGAAGTATCCTTGCTGTGGTAATTCCTCTAATAGTCTGCAGCTGGCAGGTAGCGTGGTGGAAGATTCAGATGAGGAAAGAAACTGCTGGAGGCAGACCACTTTCAGAACACTGAGAGACCCAAGGCTACAGGACCAGGCAGAGCTATGGAATAAAGGCAGAAGGACAAAGAATTCTCCAAAGGAAAAACTTCTATATAAGGTACCCAGTGGGGGAGAAGTTTATGCTCTAAAGCCAGAAAGATTGTGTACTAGTTTTAAAAGCCAAGCCAGACAAAATGGTGGCAGCTGTTGTCAGCAGAGAGAAGCTTTGAATAACACTAATTATTCCTTTAAGCTAGCTGAAACACCTAGCCAAGACAGGGCTGACGTAAATGCTTTTAAGTACCCTCCTAGCACTGCTAAGTTTTTATGCACAGCACCTACGTGTACAGAAAGGTGGGGAGATAACGGAAGCACAGCAAATGTTTGTTTTCCTGATACAAACAAACATGATAAGCAGCCTGAGATAGAGAGGCTCAGCCAACATTTGCTCACCGAGGGGAAGGGAAGACAGCTAAGTGAAGGGAAGTCACCAGCTGAATCACTTCTCAAAGAATTCCAAGAGTATTTAGAACGGAAGGCAAGTTTTAACTACAGTATTCCAGAACCAGTTACTGGTTGTAATGAAGAAACACCTGTTTCTAATTCTCTGCTTTACCCTGATGAAGATATATTAATGGACTGCTCTACATGCTTAATTGACAGAGGCAATTAAGGAGAAAAGGATTTTCTGGTATATGAAGAAATATAGCAGTGGCACTTAACTTGACCTACACAAGAAAGCTTGTGGAAGGTGAATGAATTAAGGTACCAGTGATTGGTAGAACCAGAGCACTACTGTTAAAGGAACTTTTCTGTTGCATCCTGTATGTTTGGATCACATGAAGTGAATGTGAAATAATACAGCATTACAAGCCGGTTTGGCAAGTTTCAGTTAATCTTGTTTTTGGTTTATACTTCTGCACCGTCTGTAGCCTTTTTGAACTGCACAAATGGCAAAGTAAGCCTCATGAAAAATAAACCTCATGAAAAAGAAATTTCTCTTTGCCTGCCTTACTGCTCGAAGCACAATAACACAACTACAACTAACTGCCTCAAGGGCATCACAAGGCAACCCCTCCTTAACCCTCAAGGTTAGGGAGCGGGCGGCGTGATACCCCGGACATGGCTCAGGTATGTTCTGTGAGGGGTGAGCCCCAGGAACAACCTGAAACCCCTTTAATGCTTTGGAGCCCACAGACTCCCACAGGGGTAATGCCAATGGATTCTTGAGGGTAAGGCCGGAGCCGTCACCATGCTGGGCATAGGACATACCACTCAAGCATTGACTAGTCTTAACAGACTGTTTGTGGGTTACCTGATCCTGTGAAGAGGAGAAACCGGGTTCCCTCACTGCCGAATAAAAAACTGTATCGAGGGAAACTCTAAAAACTGAAGGTTTCCTCACAAAAGTATCCCCTGACAAGTCAGGGGAAAAAGGGTCAGGACCCACACAATTGAGACACCAACTATTGGAGTCTAAAAGGAAACAGGTGTTTCCACATCGAATGCACTTCTTAGGAAAAGAAGACTCCATGAGGAAGAGGCCTGGTAGGCCCAACAAGTTAAGGCAAAAAAAACTGAAGAAAATGTTTCTCAGAATTTAGTCAAAAATCCACCGGCGGTACCGCTGGCGGCGGGAAATACAGCCGCGACCACAAGAAAACAAAAACTAAAGTAATTCAAGTAAGTAAAAAGAAAACTTTCTGCGGTGACAGGAGGACGTCCTGCCGGCTCCGCGGAAAAACGAAAACTGAAGAGAGGCTCTGGAGAAGGCGGGAAGTCAGCGCGCAGGCGCGAGGGATGCTGCCAAAAGCTTTCTGATTGGAAGCTGGGCAGCGTTCCCGTGCAGGCTCCGTCGGTACCGACGTACCCATATGTGAAGACTCATTCCTGCTTGTTCCTGGAGATACTATTTAAGACTAATAAAAGAAAATATTTTTTCACTCAATGTGTAATCAAACTCTGGAATTTGCTACCGGAGGATGTAGTAAAGGCTGTTAGTGTAGCTGGGTTTAAAAAAGGTTTGGACAAGTTCCTGGAGGAAAGGTCCATAAACCATTATTAAGAAGGGACCCAGGATATCAATGCTTGACCCAGTACAAGCATTGCGGAACCTGTGTCTTTTGGGGAAACTGCTAGGTACGTACGACCTAGATTGGCCACTGTTGGAAACAGGATACTGGGCTTGATGGACCTTGGTCTGACCCAGTATGGCATATCTTATGTTCTTACCCCCTGGATATCTTGTTCCATCCTTATTTGGGCTGCCAGCGGCTCTAATGATAGTGCGAATAGCAGCGGCGACAGAGGGCAACCTTGATGAGTTCCCCAATAGCCCCCATTTACTCACACACATGCTTTTGAATTGGAGTACAACGCTCTTAACCAATCCACAACCCCTTCTCCAAATCCCATGCTGTCCAGCACTGAAAATAGAAATCTCCATGACACCTGATCGAATGCCTTTTCAGCATCCAAAGAGAAAAGTAATGCCGGATCTTGATTCTGCTTCACTGTCCATATCGCATTCAATATCTTCCTAATATTATCGGCCACCTGACATCCTGGGATAAAACCCGCCTTGTCTTCATGTACCAACTTACCCAATACCCTATTGAGTCTCCCTGCCAATATTTTAGCCAACAACCTTGCATCTAGATTCAACAAAGAGATGGATCTATACGACACACACTGCATTTAAACTAGGAAAAGGGGGTGACAGATGTGGAAGGTCAACATCTGCATGCCACCCCCAGCATGCCACCCCCAGCAAAAGCAGACCACCATCAGAAACAGCCACACTTTTAAACCACACATCAAAAGCATGTGGGAAGAAGTAGGCAGAACAAACTCAATGCAAAATACACACAAGCCAGGAAAATGCTGGAAAGCAATGAGCACAAATGCTCGAAGCTTAGCCAACAAAATTCCAGACCTGGAAGCCTTAATGGTGGAAACGAATTTGGACATTGTGGCCATTACATAAACATGGTTTAATGAATCGCACGATTGGGATATAGCCATAGCTGGCTATAATCTATTCAGAAGAGACAGAGAAAATGGAAAAGGAGGTGGAGTAGCCTTGTATGTCAAAAGCAATATTAAAGCTACTGAAATGCAGGGAACATGGGGAAAAGAAGAAGCACTCTGGATTGCGTTGGAAAGAGGAGATGGCACTGTCATCCATATTGCTGTAGTCTACAGACCTCCGACTCAAATTGAAGAGAGAGATAACGAATTGATTAAAGATATTGCCAAGATAGCAGCAAAGGGGGAAGCGATCATATTGGGTGACTTTAATCTACCTGATGTGGATTGGATTACTCCTTCTGCGCATCTGGAAAGAAGCAAAAAGATTGTGGATGCTCTCCAAGATGCATTATTTAGACAAATGGTGATGGAACCAACCAGGGAAAGCTCAACGCTGGATGTAGTGCTCACCAACAGTGATAGTGTGTCGAATGTCTGCATGAGTGCTCCTGTGAGCAACAGCGACCATCATACGGTGTGGTTTGAGATAAAAGCCATGGTACAGGCCAATCATAGCAAGCTCAAAGTCCTAAATTTCAAATACACCGACTTCAATAAAATGGCAGAGTACTTAAAGGAGGAGATGACGGGGTGGAAGGAGATAAAGGAAGTAGAATTGCAATGGGCTAAACTAAAGAAGGCAATAAATGGGGCAACAGATAAATATGTAGGTAAAGTAAATAAAAACAAGAGGAGAAGGAAACCTATTTGGTTTTCCAAAGAGGTGGCTGCTCAAATAAAGGCAAAAAACACAACTTTCGCAAAATTCAAAAGCTTGCAAACAGAAGAACACAGAAATGAATACAGGATCCAACTCAAAGAGTCTAAAAGAGTAATAAGGATAGCAAAATCAAAGGCAGAGGAAAGGATGGCTAAAGATGTTAAGGGTAGCAACAAAACTTTCTTCAGGTATATTCGGGAAAGGAAGAAGATCAGAGTTGGAATTGCAGGACTCAGAAGTGCTGGGAAAGGACTCGTGGAAAGTGACACTGAAAAAGCGGAATTGCTAAATAAATACTTCTGCTCTGTTTTTACTAAAGAAGATCCTGGAGATGGACCAGCTGTGACTCCCAAATATAAAAATGGGAATGAAGTAGATACCACACCATTCACAGAAGACGAGGTGTTAGAACAACTTGCTAAACTGAAAGTGGACAAAGCCATGGGACCGGATGGGATACATCCTAGGATACTGAAAGAGCTCAGAGAGGTTCTTGCAGGACTGTTAAAGGATGTCTTCAACAGATCCTGGGAAACAGGAGAGGTTCCTCAGGACTGGAGAATGGCTGATGTCGTACCTCTACACAAAAGTGGTGACAGGGAAGAAGTATCAAACTACAGGCCCGTGAGCCTTACCTCGGTGGCGGGAAAAGTAATGGAAGCGCTCCTGAAACAGCGAATAGTGAACTTTCTCAAAACCAACAGAATGCAAGATCCGAGGCAACATGGTTTTACCGAAGGACAATCTTGCCAAACAAATCTGATTGAGTTCTTTGACTGGGTGACCAAGGAACTAGATCAGGGGTATGCGATGGATGTCATCTACCTGGATTTCAGCAAAGCCTTTGATACTGTTCCTCATAGGAGGCTTGTCAACAAACTCAGTAGCTTGGGGATGGGTCCCAAGATGGTAAACTGGATTAGAAATTGGTTGACTGACAGACGACAGAAGGTGATTGTACATGGAGCTCACTCGGATGAGAGGAAGGTAATTAGCGGGGTGCCCCAGGGTTCGGTCCTGGGTCCGGCACTGTTCAATGTGTTTGTGAGTGATATTGCTGAAGGACTGAATGGAAAAGTCTGTCTTTTTTGCAGACGACACAAAAATTTGCAACAGAGTGGACTCCCCTGAGGGAGTGGTTAACATGAGGAAAGATCTACAAAAGCTGGAAGACTGGTCTAATGCTTGGCAACTACGATTTAATGTGAAAAAGTGCAGTGTCATGCACTTGGGTAGCAGAAATCCAAGGGAAATGTACACGATAGGGGGCGAGAGGTTGGTATGCACGGTTCAGGAGAAGGACCTTGGTGTGATTATCTCTGATGATCTCAAGGTGGCAAAACAGTGCGACAAGGCGATGGCAAAAGTCAGGAGGATGTTGGGCTCCATACAGAGAGGGATTACCAGCAGAAAGGAAGAGGTACTTATGCCACTGTATAAGTCACTGGTGAGGCCTCACTTGGAATACTGTGTTCAGTTTTGGAGACCATATCTTGCAAAAGATGTAAAAAGACTGGAAACTGTTCAGAGGAAAGCGACCAAAATGATTTGGAGCCTGCGTCATAAGCCTTATGAGAAGAGACTTGAAGACCTAAATATGTACACTTTGGAGGAGAGGAGGGACAGGGGAGATATGATTCAGACCTTTAAATACTTAAAGAGAAATGATGAACAAACCAACCTCTTCCAAAGATGGGGAAGCTGTAAAACTAGAGGGCATAACATGAAGCTGCAAGGTGGTAAATTGAAGGGCAATATCAGGAAATATTTTTTCACTGAAAGGGTGGTGGATGCTTGGAATACCCTCCCAAAGGAAGTGGTGGGGGCAAACACGGTGACGGAATTCAAAACAGCATGGGACAAACACAGTGGATCCCTTTACAGCAACAGGATAAAAGCAAAATAAACGGTACCATCTAACTTCTGAACCATATAACGTCTCAACAAATAGGGGTGTCCTACATGGAATGGTGGGGTTACCCCTAAACAAAGACATGGGGAGGGGTGGCCTGCACAGAGTGACAGGTGCACCTACTCTTGCCATCTTGCTGGGCAGACTAGATGGACCATGCTGGTATTTATCTGCCGTCATTTACTATGTTACTATGTTACTCATGGGGGTCTTTCCCCTCTTTATGAATTAATGTTATACCTACCCACCCCATCGTGTCCGCCAATGACTCCCCCCTCCCTTGGCAAATTGAATAATCGTGTTAAAGGCTTCAGCAAAGCTCCTTTAAACTTTTTGTAGAAAGTAACAGTCAGCCCATCTAGTCCTGGGGCCTTTCCAGGCTTCAACATCTTGGTCGCCTGCTCTACTTCCCCTTCCTGTATTTCTCGATCTAAAGCACTCCTTTCTGCTGCATCCAAATGTGGCAGCTCTACTGAACCCAAGTAACTGCTAATATCCTCCTCTGGTGGTGCTGGGGTGCGCTCATAATTTTTGATAAAATTCCACAAATGCTTCCCGTATCCTCTGTTCCTCCCTCGCCAAACCTTCTTTGGTCCTAATCTGTATTATCAGGGACCTATTCCTTCTCTGTTTTAGTCGCTGCGCCATATATTTACCCGCTTTATTTCCACCCTCAAAGAATTTCTGTCGTAATAATTGCATGTGATATCCAATTTTTTCCGTCTCCATCGCATTCAGTTTAGCCCTAGTCTCCAGTACTACCCCCCTACGTATATTTTCCACTTTCATCCGTGGCATCAGCTTCCTCCAATGTCATCAATTTCTGTCTCAGTTGCAATTCCTTAGCTTCCCTCTCCCTCTTTATTTTCACACCCCATTTTATCAGCACCCCTCTTAAAACCGCTTTAAACGCATCCCATACCACCCCTCCTCTTACCTCTCCATTATCATTTCTCTCAAAATAGTCCGGGATCAGTTCCTCTAACTCCCGCACTACCCGAGTATCTCCTAAAAGCGTCTCATTTAATTTCCAATACTGTACTCCCCTATCTTCTCCCTTCGTCCGCAAAAGCACTATTACCGGGGCATGGCAGACCATGTAATAGGCTCCATTTCCCCTCCCTTAATCCTCCCCTCTATCTCTTTCCCTACCCAAATTGTGTCCAGCCTAAAATAAGTATCATGCACTACAGAATAAAAGGAGAACTGGCGTCTGCCCGGATTATGAAGGCGCCATGCATCTATCAAATCAGTTTCCTTCACAAATCTATGATATCTACACCTATTGGCTCTACGCCCCTCAAACCTCCCAGTAGTATCTCTCCCAAGGTCCCAGGGCACATTAAAATCCCCGCCACAGATCACCGCTCCTTCCCCTAAATGGGCTACTTCCTTAGCCAGTTCTTCCCCAAACCCCTTGTGTTCCTCCATGGGCGCATACATATTAATCACACAATACCATTCATCCCTTATCTTCATCTGTACCAGCAGATATTCCTGCCCCCCCATCTCGAATTGTCATATGGAGCTCCCCTTTGAGAGCCGCATTCACCATAATGGCCACTCCCCCTTTCTTCTGCTCCCTTGTGTTAGAAGCAAACAATCTTACATTGTACCCCTTGGGCGTCACTAATGCCTCATGACCTCTTAAGAAATGGATTTCTTGTAGCAAGAAAATCGAGGCCTTATGCCTTGTCGTCTTTTTATACAATTTTGTCCCTTAAAGGGTGAATTCAAGCCTTTCACATTTAGTGTTACAATTTTCAACTCACCTGTTATCCCTCCCCCCTTTATACCCCTTTTCTCTTTCTGTTCCCCCTTAGTCTTCCCCCCTCCCCCCCCTCCCGCCTCCCCTCCCTTCCCTCTCCCAATCCAATTGGCCATCCTCTCATCTTCTGGAATGACCAAGGTCCTGCCAGCAGTCCCAGAATGCCCGGCTGACCTCGGCTATCCCAAACCATCCCCTCCCCTTAGCTCTACCCTAAACCCCTTCCTACCCCTAACCCATGTACCCACCTATCTCTTCACTCTCTCTCCCCCCACCTCCGCCTCCCCCTTCCAGACCCCCCCAACTCCCTCCTCTCCTCCCAACCTCTTTCCATGGGTACACCCCTCCCGCTATGACTCCCCAGGATTGAGCTCTCTTCCCCCCCACTTAAACAACCAATCCCAATCACATTACTTTACTGTACAAGGCTCACAGCATAATCTGATCTAATAATCTCTATATAGTCTCTCCTTTTGTCCAGTTCTCACGGCGAAACATTATTTTCCTCGCTGCTCCAATCTCTAAGGCCTTTGCCACTGCGACGCTGCTTTCTTTACATTACTCGCTTGCAGTTCTGCCTCCAACCCAGTCATGCCAGCCTCAGTCAGGGCACGTACTGCTTCTTCCCTTGATCTCACTCATTTTACAGCCTTTGTAATCCACACTCAGCCCAAAAGGGAATGTCCAGCCATATTGCACTCCCTCCTTCCGAAGCTTAAGCAGTACATCCCTCATTTGTCTCCTCTTGTACAACGTGCTCTGCGCTAGATCTGCATAGACCTCTACACAACAGGCACCCCATTGTAGTGTTCCAATGGCCCTCGCTTTTATTCAGGACCTTCTCCTTTATGTTGTAGTCATGATAACAAGCTATAATGTCTCTTGGTACATTGTTATCTGTTCTCTGCAGGCCCATCACCCGATGCACCCTATCTATATGCAAATCTAGTCCTCCTCCTCCTTCGGTGATTTGAAGCATCTCTTTTGTCAAATCCTGGACACTGCCACACAGTCATTATATGGAGCACCCTCTGGGATCCCTCTTAACCTTAAGTTACTTCTGCGCGAACAATTCTCAAGGTCCTCGAGCTTATCCTCCAAGCTCTTGTTTAGCTGCTCCATAGCCTGCATCTTGTCCTCCAGCACACTTGCCCCCTCCGCGTGCTCTTCCAACTTCTCCTCAATCGCCTACACCTGAGATCCCAGCTCCGCTAGCTCCTACCGCAAGCTCTCAACACTGGCCACCACATCCGCTCTTATTTGAGAAATGTTGGCCTTCAAATCTTTAAACCAGGTTCGTACCTCTTCCTGAAACAGAGCTTGTTGATCCTGTTCCATATCTGGCCTCCCGGTCGGAGATAGTGATTCGCGGCTCTGCGGCCTTGTATTAGCTGGCTGATCTTTCCCATCTACCACTGCCATCTTTTCTACCGAACCTCTCAGAGCCTATGTCACTCCCATGGTCGCCATGGCAAAGTCTTTTATACTAACTTTTTTCCCCTTCAAAGCCATCTCAATTATTTACCGGTCTTCTTGCCTGCGCCTCGTGCACTTAGGGCTGGGGGAAATCGCTCATAAAATGCTTTTTCCTCACCGGGTCAGTCAGAGCATTCTCTTAAGCAGCCATCTTCCTCACCGGCATCACGTGGACCTCCAGATTTTTTTTTTTTTTTAAATATTGAGTTCTGTGGGCGAATATCCTGGTTCTGCTCTGCACCTACTGTGCATGCAAAATATATTTATTTATTTATATTTTATTTTATTTATTTGGTTACATTTGTATACCGCTTCTTCCAGCGATCAGTAGCGGTTTACATTACATTTAGGCACAGCAAACAATTTCTTACCAGAATCAAAGTATCTACATCTGCATTTCGGTGATTTGAATTTATACAGCTTGAAGTATTTACAGTTGCATTTATGCAGTCGGTTTGTACAGCTCGGGTTATTTACAGATTCATTTACAATATATGTTGAAAAAGAAAAAGCAAGAACCATAACGCAGTTTATAACAAAATAAAAATGAGTTATAATTTAGTTTTATAAACTGTGCTGTTGGTTCTAGCTGTCTTTTAGTTCCTTGGTGTGCAAACAGGACCGTACCTAGCCCTGTGCAAGCGGTGCAGCCACACAGAGCGCAAAGGCTTGGGGGTGCATTTTGGCTGTCTGCTGTTGCCTTGCCGCCGCTGGCAGGACAATAGCAGGCAGCCGAAATGCGCCCCCAAGCCTTATCGCAGCAGTTTAAGCAGGTCTGGTCCCTCCCTCCTCAGACTCAATGTCAGAGCAGGGAGGGACAGATCTGCTTAAAGTGCCGGTGCCTTTCAGATCAGGCGCATGCCCCCCTCCACCTCCTCATAGCTCCGTCCAGGGCTGCCTGCTCTTTCCCTGCTGCTGGCGCCGCCGTGAAAAAAACAGAGGGTGGCAGCAGCAGGGAAAGAGCAGGCAGCGCTGGATGGGGGGAGAGGGGGCGTGTGTCCGAGCTGCAAGTCGCACAGGGCGCAATTGCAGCTCGGTACGGCCCTGTGTGCAAACATCTTGCATTTCCTCCATATAATCTAATCGGCTGTTTGGTTTGGTTCAGTCTCTGACTGGATTTCTGAAAAAGTTCCGCCCCCCTCTAAGGTGGAGAGGCGGCGCCATCTCATTCTTCGCCTCAGGCAGCAGATTGCCTTGAGCCACCCCTGGTTGAGGGTGTGAGACGACTGGACCAAGTATTGGGGGAGTTTGAGCATAATGTATGGGGGAGAGGATGGGCCATGTGTGCTAAGGACAATGAGAGAGAGAGAGAGAGAGAGAGAGGCTGTGTAGAGAGAAGTGAAAAGAATGGACTGGATGAGGAGAGAGAGAGACTGATGAGGAGGATTGGGAGTATAAGAGACAAAAAGGCTGGGAGAGGGAGGTTGAGAGAGCTTGCCGCCACTGATCTGCTCCCTCCTACCTCCTTTTATTCCCTCCCCTACCACCCCGAGGCTCTTTGGTCCTGTGCCTACTGGTTCAAGAAAGGTTCTTCTACACTGGTGTAATGGTGTTATACAGTAGTGGGGAAGCATTTCATGTACTGTGTCTGAATTTTCTTCACCTGTGCTGAAAAGTTGTTTTAAATGAAAAATTACACAGGCTACTATTTTATCTAATGAAGTGGATGTCAGTGCTCCATAAAACACCTTTTCAACAGCAACTGTTCGAATTGCAGGGTGCCAGATGGTTCCCGGCTCGTCAGGAAAATGGCTAGGAGATAAACATGAATAATTATATACACTTCTGCCATGTCCTGGAGATCGCCACCTGAGGCTAGTACCGTGCTTTTAAATGCCTCCTGTTAGTCAATCTCCTTAAGTTTAGCATTAAATATTGATCAGCCCCTCGAGACTACCAATATTTGCTTAGCGTAGACATGTTAAACTCAAATGGAAAGTGTTTTGCCTCACAGCTAATCCACTCTCAATCAGAGATGACAGTAACGGCGACAGAGGAGTTCCATTTACTTCAAGTTCACTTCTGTTTCCAATTTTTAAAGTTCAGGTTTTGGCTCCGGTCCAGTGGCAAGTGCTATGTACTGCCAAACAGTGGACATAGGTTTGATTCCTGAGACAGGATCCTGCTCCTCAGATAAATCAGGCCGGCCCGGGCCAGTGCCAAAGCCAGGGATGCTACAGAAGCAGCATTCATAGATCCCGAGGGGGAGGGGTGAAGGAAGGCAGTCTTAAACTGCTCAACAGTGACACCTAAAGGCCAGATCTAGGACTCACATTAGCTGGATTCTGCAGGACATTGTGGTCTATAGCTCCTGACCGAGGGCTGTCACTCCAATGGCTCAGCTAAAATGAGAGAATTTATAAAACAGTAGCTGTTAATAAAGACTGTTGTCACAGTTCAGTTGAAACCAAATGGGTTATAAGTTCAGAGGAGCAGATGTGGCCTTCTAAACAAGTTTAATTCTAGTGGGCTCTGTGTTTGATTTTTAATGAAACAAACATTCTCCTTTACTGGTTCAGCAGGAGCTTACAGTCCAAGTGGGAGCTACAGTAACAGCAAAAACCCCAAAACTAGGCAAAGATGAATGGCCAGCGCTGGCCCTCCCACTAGGCAAGCTAAGCAATCGCCTAGGGCGGAACAAGTTTAGGGGCAGCAGGCGCAGTGCAGCACTGAAGCAGAAGTGGCAGCAGAGGGCGCCCAACTCTGCCACTGCTACCCCCCCCCCCCCCAAACAGTGCAGAACGAATGACCCCTCCTCCCCCACTAGCTCTGATCCCTCAAACCTTCCAACTACTGCCACCCCCATCAGAAATATTTCAGAACAAGTGACCCCTCCTTGCTATCCTGGGCAAGTTACTTAACCGTCCATTTCCTCAGGTACAAACTTAGATTAGAAGTCCTTTGGGGACAGGAAAATTCCTACTGTTCCTGAATGTAACTCGCTCTGAACGTCCAAAACAGACGTGAACTACTTCCAATTTCCTTCCAACCAGTTCTGCTCCTTCAAATCTTCTAGCCGCGACTCTTTCCTTTTATTTGGTTATGACAGCACTGGCTGTGGAGCCTAATGCTTAAGGGTGCTGGAAGCCTCAACCGGTCTACGCCACAACAGCAGGAAGTGCGCATCTGACGGGGCGGGACACGCAGGTGCCCCCAGTATGAGGCTGCATGGCGGGTTCATTTTCAGCAGACATGCCCAAATTTAAAAAAAAAAAAAAAAAAAAAAGGAGCTGTGGCTGGACAACTTGGGAGGGGGGCGGCAATTGTTCAGCGTTTGTGATGGAGGGGTACAAGGTTTGAAAGGGCAGACCATCGGGGGAGAAGGAGGAGGGAAAAGATGCTGAACTATGGGGAAGGGAGGGAAGAAGAGAGATGCTGAATTATATTGCAGTGGCAGATACCCTTAGCCAAGCCTTCTGAATGCAGAGATGAGACATAAATTTGGACCCTACCAGTAGGTCATACCGATTCCTAAAAGATCAGGAATGAGAGTATCTTGCATGTATTTTATTTGGAGATCACTACCTATTCGTTAACATTACATTGTAAGCTCAGTACAACTACAGAAGTCAGTGCTGTGGTAGAGGCACTGTTGCCGTTTCAGAAGGGCTCTCCCTAATTCCTGGAGCCCTAGAAAGTCTTCTCTCCCAGATCGCCATCTGAGCTAAGACCAGCCCTGTTAACAATTAGCAAGTGGCAACAAAGAGCTGTCATGAGAGTCAAAAAATAAAACAAAACCCACAAGCAGCAAAGTGAAGCAGAAATCTATTTAAAAGCACATAAGGATGTTTAATAGTAGTAGATTTTGCTTAATCATTTCTATAGGGCTTTAAGGCGAAAGCAGTGCTGTAGAGACACATAAAAGATGGCCCCTGCCCATTAGAGTTTACAATCTAATCAAGACAAGACAGCACAACAGATGAGAATGAGGGTACAATAGGGAAAGGTAATGAGACAGAAGGAGAACAAAGGATTAAGATCCAAAATCGGACAAAGAGAGGTGAGCCTTTAGCATGGATTTGAAAAGGGGGAAAGATGAAACCTGACATAAAAGATACAAGTAGTTTGTTCCAGGCATAAGGAGCAGCAAGGTGAAAGGATCGAAGTCTGGAGTTTGCAGTGGAAGAAAAGGGCAAAGAGAGAAGCAAGTCAGAGGAAGAACGGAGTTCCCGAGGTGGGGTGTAGGGAGAGAGGAGAGAGAAAAGGTAGTGAGAAGCAGCAGAATGAATACATTTTTAGGTCAGAAGAAGTTGCTTGTATTGGATATGGAAATGGAAGTGAAGCCAATGAATTGATTTAAGAAGAGGGGTTATATGAGTATAATAGGACTGGGGGAAGAATAGCTGTGCAGCAGAGCTTTGAACAGACTGAAGGAGAAAAAAATGACTCAGAGAGAGACCAGCGAGAAGGAGGCTGCAATCTGGGACGTCCACATCAAAATGTCTGAAATTCTGTGGGAGGGGCAGCAGTGAAATTGGTCATATGCAAATGTCGTCTAAGATTGCCCTATTTCTGCCCCAAAAATGAAAACGTGCTGCCGCGATATGAACGAGTGATAGGGATGTGCAGAATAAGGGGCCAGACATGTGGACGTGTGAGATATAGATGTTTGCGGTATTCACCACATAGTACTGGCAGTGCACATCATCGGGACATGCGTGTGTATGTGTTACCAAATCCATGCCCCAGCCTCCCATTTTACATACAGTGGCGCAGAACAGGAGCAAACAACTATATACCTATTAGGTTTATTTGACTTGGTGAAAAATATCATAGGAGTGCGGGGGGGGGGGGGGAGGCATTCTCCACTTCTTTGTACTATTGATAGTTTGCAGAAATGAGCGCCGTTCGTGCCCAGGAATACGTATAGACATGGACGCAGTGGTGTAGCCAGACCTGAGTTTTTGAGGGGGCCCAGAGGTAATGGGTAGGCATTAGGCATACACGAGTCTGAGTCACGCTATTTACATACTAATGCTTTAGAGCGCACCTGCTGACAGACTGTCAGGTAGTCTGCAATATTAAATCAATTGCTGAACATCTGAATACATATAGTACCATGTGCCATCTGCCACCGTGCGCATAGAATAACACGCGTGCTGCAGCAGATAGCACATGCTAACGTTTAGGAAACTTGGTCCACAATATACACATTGGGCCTGATTTTCAAAGGCACCTACACGGGTAGTGCCCTTCGAAAATCCGGATAAGTCCCTAATGTGCCCAAATGCTATGCAGCTAGAATTGGGGGAATGTTAGGGGCATTCCGGGGTGGAGTGGGGGGCGGAGGAAAGGGCTAAACAGGTAGCACTGATTTTCAATGCTACCCGCTTAGCCCTCTGCCCCTTAGAGATAGGCTTCTGTGTTGTGCAGGGAGACCCAGTTTTCACTGCCGGGCCACATATGACCCCGGCATTGAAATTCTGGGTTAGACAGATGGTGGGCGGGCGGGCTATGCACCGACGTGGTACATAGCACTGTCCAAATGAAAATCGGGCCCATTATTTTCTAAATAAACTAAAAAACAAACTGAAAAGCATCAAGTTATGACACACCAGTCTGTTGGCTAGGCTGAATAGGCTTTTGGTCTGACCCAGCATGGCTCATTTTGTTTATGCCAACCAAACACAGTATCCTAGAGATTCAAATTAAAAAAATATCTCCTACACAGAGTTCCCTAGATATATTCAAATAAAACAAGATGAACAAGGAGCTCAAGAAATTGTACCTATATCATGCCAACCATCTGGGATAAGAAGACGACCTCAGTGCAATTTACTTTCCCTCTATAATGCTAGGGATAATTCCCTTGCTATTAGGGGATACAGTAAGCCCACCGCACCCCAGCAATGATAAATAGAAGTGCTGGCAAGCACGCCCGCACCTGAGGGCCTCACCAGAGGGCCCTTTGGTGTAGCTCTTAGGCACAGACCGAACGCGCAGCTCAAAGGATATCTCCCAGAGCAAGAGAACTCGCTCACATCTCTAAGGTAGGAAGATGCTTAGACCAGCTTCTCCCTTCTATCCCACACCAAACCACTTGCACAACAAACAGCTAAACCAGCCACTTCTTAGCTACTCCTGCACCAGCTGAAACAAACCCCCAACGCACTGCCACAACCAACATCACATTAGGGAACCGCCAACCACAACAGAAATCTCAGCCAACTAATCCTTAGAACAAAACTAGCAACCCCCCCTCCCCCCCGTAGCTAAGCAACATTCCCCTGTCTAACCCAGAGCTCAACGCACAGCCCCATCATGCCTTCCATATATGCCATGATCACCCTCATAGCACTAACTTTAACCTCCAATGTATACCTTCTCCCCCACAGCCACTTCATTCTTACACCATATGTATCCTAATACACACACACACACTCCCCTCCCTATGCATATTCCCATCCAAGGAAAACCCTTTTCCTCATACATATCCCCACCCTCCTGCTCCCTACAAACACTCCCCCCTCCCCCTCTCACCCCCCACACACACACACACACACACTAAAGTGTGCATTAATTAATGTAAGTTCAATCAAGAAAAAGATCCCAATGATCCAAGACTTCACCACAAGAACATAGACATCATTTGTCTAACTGAAACCTGGACACAAGAAACAGACTCAGTCCTTCTAAATCACCTCACCCCCAAAGAATACCAACTACATTACAGCCCCCGTCTCTATCGTCAAGGAGGTGGAGAACTCATCCTCTCAAAAGCTACATCACAACTTCTGCACCCAAGCCTCCAACAACATGAGCAACTCCAACACCCTCACCATCTCTAACAAACACATCACGTTATGCCTCGTCTATCGACCACCGTCTGCCTTGGACGTAACCAGTTTACTAGATCACACTTTCTCAATCACCAAGAGAAACAAGACCTCCATACTCCTAGGAGACTTCAACCTTCCTGGATGCCATGAAAGCCATGGAATTTGACCAGATAGTACATTCCCCCACCCATGATAAAGGCAACACCACTGACCTGATCTTCATCAACAACCTCACTACCTCTCCACACATCATGCCACCTACGAACCCACAAATACAACCAGTCCCCTGTCCAACCACTGCCTCATCCACTTCAATCTCTTACTCCCCCATAAACCCAACAAAACCAACCAAAAGAAGATTTAAGCAATTCAACAGAGATGACTTCCTTGACAACAAGTAGTGCAGGTGTTCAGAGAGTGGGCAGGGTGGTGGTTGATTTGGGCTGCCTGTATCAACTGGAGTAGTAGAAGGCTAGTTGCGGTGCTGAGATGGGAGCGGAGGAGTAGTTGTCAGTTGTGGATGAAGTGAGATTCTTGACTAGGTTGAATAGCTCCCTTGGGCGGCTGAGTGAGTTCCTTATTTGGTTGGAGTAGTAGGTGCATTTGCAGTGGTTTGTTTTGGTGCGATATTCAGACATGCTCACCATGTAGGAGGTCCAATCAGTTGGCAGGTTTGTTCTCCATTTGCGCTCAAGTCTGTGGAGCTTCCTTTTATGCTGTTTGAGTTCCTGGGGTGTACCAGAGTGTTTTGGAATGCGTAGCTGCTTTTGAGTGATGTGGTTCAGGTACAGAGGCTGCTTGGCTGATTAAACTGTTCCAAGTCAATAGATAGATGTCACTGTCCTCCGGGGTGGTGTTGAGTAGTGGGGAGAAGCTGTTTAGGAAAGATTCTTTGTCAAATTTCTTGAAGAGTCTGGAGGGTTGCCGTGTGTGTGTGGAGGGGGGCAGGGTCACTTTGGTAGCATAGGGAGAGGAAAGTAGAACGTGATTAGTTCATGGTCAGACCACAATACTCAATTTTAGGTGGTTGGTGGTAGGTTAATGTTATGCAGGTTGTTGGAAATGAAGATGAGGTCAATTGGGTGTCCTTTATTGTGGGTGGGGGATGTTATGATTTGGGAAAGGTCCAGTGAGGTCATGGCTTCATTAAAGGTAGTGACTTGTTTTGGTTGAGCAGAGTGGAGATTAAAGTCTCCAAGGATGATGGTCCTTGTTTGTTTTTGAGCTTGCCGTGACTTTTAGGAGTAGAGTGGAGAAGTCGAAGATGGAAGTGGATGGGGATCTCTCGTATATCAGACAATGTTAGGTGTTTATTGGAGACGGTGAGGAAGTCAAGACCTTCTGTGCTCTCGGTTGATTGTTTGCGGAGATGCAGATTGGATCTGGCTATGATGAGGACTCCTTGAGCAGTGGTGAAAGCTGTAGTTCGAAGGAGTAATCTGGTTTATTAGTACTGTGTCAGCGTCCATGAGCCATGATTCGGTTATACAGAGGATGTCAATTTTTAGTGTGGTAATGAGGTCATATATGACTGGGATTTTGTTTTTCATGGAACATGTGTTTATGAGCGCATAGTGAATTGTGTGTGGGTGTGTGTATTTTGTGGAGGTAACTTATGTTTGTGAGAATGCCTTAGTGAGAGGAATGTTTATGATGCGTTGAGGGTTTTGGGTTCATGTGGGAGTGTGGCGGAGGATTTGGGGCAAGGCAGGGGTAGGGGCCATGTAAGGAGAATGGGTGTGGCATATTTGGGGAGTTTGAGGGGGGAGAGAGCATGTATGTCATGATGAGAAGGAGAGGGAGGGGTGTTTGCTCCTTTCTGGTGGCTGTTGGTGGGGTGGTGGTTGTGTGGGTGGTGGGTGTTGGGATTCGTGGTGAGGGGATAAGCTTTTTTCTAGATTATTTTGGAATAGGGGTGTTTGATTGTTGTTGTGTGGGGTGGATTTGTGGGGTAGAGCAGAGAGTCTTCTTGGGTGTGCGCCATGGATCACGCCTAAGGACCGTGTCCAATGGCCCTGTGGAGCAGCTCTTAGGGGCAGGCTCACCAGGTGCAGGCACACCTGAGTGATGGCTCAGCTTTGAGACTGGGGTGTCCAGTGTGGGGAGGTGATGTTGGGGCAGGGGGGTGGAGCTTACCACCAGGTTTCCTCTCCTGCTCCGATGCCAGTGCAGGGCCAGATTGCTGGTTTGCAGGCAGTATCTTAGTTCATTTGCACATAGCTTGATAGGTGACTCCTCTTTTTTCCTGGTCCACTTCTTTGTTTGTTGGTCTCCCCTGCTCTTCGAATGGTGAAAAGTGGGGAGTGATTGGGGATCAAGGCTGTTGGAGATCCCAGTGCAAGCTGCTCCCGCTCTGGCCAGACATGCAGGGCCGGGGGCAGCTATCAGGGTGGTGCTCACTGGTTTCACCTTGTTATTGGGTGATCTGGCATTCTTTTTGGCAAGTCTGGTTAGGTCCCCGCCTAAGGGCCAGGCCAAAGGGCCCTCTGGTGAGGCCCTCAGGCATGGGCCCGTCAGGTGTGCCTCTGGTTTTAGCTGGATGTTGGTAGCTGGCTGATTGATCTGGCGTGGGGAGCGGGGGAGGAGCTCACCTCTCCCGCCCCTTGCTGCTGCTCCAATTGGTCGGCCGGTGTGGGTGTTGGGGCCTGAGCACACCTCTGACTTCAGCTGGATGTCGGCGGCTGGCTGATTGGTCCAGCCTGGGGACCAAATTCACTCTATTTCAGACAAAGATCTCATTTTGCTGGTGACCGAGTCAGGGGTTTCCGGTTAACGCAGCATCAATGTTTCAGCATCACTCGCATGCCCTTTAAACAAATTCCATGCTTCAAATGAACCAATTGCAGTAACACAGATCCTTCTCTCTCATAGTCATTATATAAAGACTCCCCACTCGATTATATTATTCAATCCATTGTATTCTAAATAATTCAATTCATAAATCCAGCGCTGCTCACACTGAATTAAGAGTTTACTGTGGTCTCTACCCACACATCTTCTCTTATAAAGTCAATGGCCATACACCGTAGATCTGAAAATGTATTGCCAAAATCAACACAATGCTGTACCAAAGGCACCTCTGTGTTCTGCTTGTTTAAACAATACTTATGCTCAGCCATTCATACTCGTAATTGTCTTGTAGTCTTCCTAACATACATTTTAAAACATGGACATCAGATCACATACAATTTACAAAGAAACACGTGTTGTAGCATAATGCAGTTTAACAATTCTAGTTGAGGCACATCTAGACTCCTTGCCCTCTTCTGTAATCTCACAAATTTGACTTCTGCCACACCTACAGTGGCCAATGTTGGCACAACTGCTGACAACATTTGATTTTATAACTGGAAATAAAAGATCTCTCAGATTTTTTTCCTCTGCTATACACAACTCTAACCTTCTTGTGCCGTAAACAAGGCCATACATGAAGAACATTCCATCGTCTTTTTATAATTGAAGTGATCTGCATAGACAGACGAATGCTGTAATACACATGTAACTGAATTTTCTTTTATCAGGCACATCCGCTACCATTCTGAGGCTGCTCCAGCAGCCACTCCCGATGATTATTATACCTTCTTTTCTAGGCTCGAGAGATGACGCCCTTGGGATAACCTATCTTGGAACTTCTTCTCTAGGCTCCCAGCTTTCATTTGATACTCACTGGTTGTGGAGCAGATACATCTGTACCGTAAAAACTGAGAGTAGGGGAGGCTATCTTTTAAATGGATAGGATGCAGACTATTGTACTTAATAATGCATTCCGGTCAGTAGATTTTGAATAGATCATAGTTCTCAATTCATGTGCTTCTATCTATTCTCGAACATCAAGAAAAAGTAAAATATATTACATATCCAAATGGATAGCCACATTACAGTCATTCAAATAATCCAAAAAACTTTCAATTGCATTTCAGTGGCACTCCACAATACAAAAATATCAATACATATCATCCACATGATGATGAACTCCAAATACGGTGAAGTGTACATCCACTGCTCTTCAAAAGCCTACATATATAAAATTTGCCAACAATGGTGCAAATATAGCACCTATTGCTCCACCCGAAATTTGTAGATAAAAATCCTTTTGATAGAGAAAATAATTCCTCTTCAGGGCTATTTTTGCCCACAACATCAGAAAGTCCGTTTGAACCTTCTGCAGCTGTGGCCGAGATCTTTTCTCCCAAACCACACTAATCCCTCCGCCAACCTATCACCACCCACCCAACTCTTGCCTCACAGAGATTACTTCCTGGATGTCTACCAATTTCCTACACCTCAACTCTGCTAAGACTACTGGGTAAACCATACAGCAGCAAAGAACTTCATTCTACCATCCATACCATTTCGAGTGTGAAACACAGCACAGCTTTAATTGGGAGAAAAGGATCTCGGATCCATCGAACCAACGGTCTGGGCTTATCGTCATTTTCTAGCGTTTCAAACAGCTGATTAACTTTTTGAATAGCATAATAGCTTCAAACCTAAATAACTTTTAACATGCCTCCTTGCCCCCAGAATGTATAATCAAGACTGGTTTTCCACCAACTTCCTTCAACTTATTTAGCAAAAACTGCTGCCATCTGGCTCACCTTTGGATCTCCCATTTCCCCCTAGCTCCTCTGCTGGTAGATACCATAATGAAGAGACCAAAGGAATAGGAGTATCTGGTTATTACGCTTGATTCTGCCATGCCATTTCATGAGCACATCTCTCTTCTTGTCCCTCAGTCTTTCTGTACCCTGAGACAAATCCAGGCTCTTCGCCCCTTTCTGTCCATTTCAGCTCCTACGACAATCACTTGCTCTTGTTATGACCCATATGGACTACTGTAATGTTGCTCTGACCGGCCTTCTTCAGTTCCAAATCCACCACTTACAACCGTTTCAAAACACCGCTGTACGGATCATCTCTCATGCCACCCACTTTGAACACATCACTCTGTTGCTTATCCATCTCCATTGGCTTCCTGTTAGATTCTGTACTCAGTATAAAATTCTCACCCTGGTACATAAGTCACTGCACACAGGCACTCCGGTTTACCTTGCTTATCTTCATCTCCATGCTCCTTCCCGGTTACTTCGTTCCATTCATGCGAATTGTCTACATCTCCCTTCTGTTAGCCATGCACATTTGGAATCCACCTGTCACTCTGCCTTATTCTTCCTTGGACCCGTCCTCTGAAACGCCCTTCCCTCAGCCCTCCACTTAGAGCCGTCTTACCACAGATTCAAGTCTTCACTCAAAACCCACTTGTTCCAGGCTGTCTTTGACCTCCATCCCTCCTAGATCCCGATCTCCCGCCCTCCCAGCAGGTCCCATCTCTGTGTGATTGATCTCTCTTTCTTTCCTGTCATTTTAATGAATTTCCTTTTCTCTCCTATTGTCAGCAAAGTTGCCTTTTTTTTTTTATTGTAAACTGCCTTGATGCCTGCGAAGGGCGGTATACCAAGTTGGAAATAAAAATAAAGTTGCCCTTTCTACCCCATTTTCTCCAGTCTCTCTCACCGAGTGCAACAGCAACAGCCATTGTTCTTGGCTGTACCTGCAAAACAAGCTTAGTCAGGGAGCAGCAAGTTCTCCTCACTTGGAACACTGAGGTGGTTGGTCTAAGGAACATTCTCCACTCCTTGCTCCCTTTTGGTTTCTGTTTTGTGCGAGGGGTTGTGCATTTGCTTGGTGTACCCCTCTGTACATTGGACCAACATGAAATATAAATATATATTTTGCAAAAAACAAAAATACAAAGCACTCATACACCAGTGAACAAAAGAAAACGTGAGAACCATGGCACAGTTTATGAACTGAGTTGTAGTTTGTAAAGCATAGCTACTCACCGGGGACAGCAGGCATTAGTCCTCACATATGGGTGACGTCAGCACCGACTGATCCCGCATGGTAGCTTCTCCCCAACTTTCAGAGAAAGCCTTTGGTAGATGCACCACTCATGCGTGGTCCCCTTTCTGCCATCTTGCCTCGGTAGAATGATTTAGCTCAAAGGCAAAAATGACACAAAAAGCAATTCCACGGGGAGGAGGGAGGGCTGTGAGGACCGATTCCTGCTGTCCCTGGAGAACACCTGTTACAGATGAGTAACTACGCTTTCTCCGGGAACAAGCAGGAAGTCAGTCCTCACATATGGGACTCCCTAGCTACAGACTACTGAAAACCTGTAAAAGCCACAGGTGACCAGGAAAAGGTGAGCTGTGAGCAGCAGCAATGAGTCCTTTAGAAAACAGACTCCTGAGTAGCCCAAGTGTCCAGTGAGAAACAAGCACTGCGGTAGCCTGAATACACAAGGGCTGGAGGGCAGGAGTTGTCTACATCCAGAATAGATGACAGAGTATCACCTGGCCAAGGCACTGTCCTTACAGAACTCCCTCTCCAGGCAGTAATGAGCTACGAAGGTATGGATGGAGGATCAGGTGGCAGCCTGGTAGATTTCCAACAAGGAAAAGAATGCAGGTTTGCTACAGATGCCACCATGGCCCTGATGCTGTGCGCCATGACAAAGCACTCCAGCAAGAGCCCAGCCTGCTCTTAGGTGAGGGCAATGCTGTCCACCACCTAGGTGGACAGAGTCTCCTTGGTCACCACTGCCCCCAGCCGACTGGGGTCATAGGAGATTAAAAGCTGTGAGGTTTTGCAGTGGCCCTTGGTACGTTGGAGGTAGAAGGACAGGGCCCTCTTACAGTCCAGGGTATGAAGACTGTCTACCCTGCTGGCATGAGGCCGTGGAAAGAAGGTGAAGAGTACCATCTCCTGATTTAGGTGGAAAGAGGACACCTCCTCGGGAAGAAACTTGTGGTGTGTGCATAGCACGACCCTGGCTGGAGCTCGCTGACCCTGCAAACTGACACAAGTGCCACCAGGAACACAATCTTCCAGGAAAGGTACCGTAGGTGGCAGGTAGCCAAGGGCTCAAACAGTGGGTCAGTGAGCTGCAACAGCCTAACATTGTGGTCCCACTCTGCTGCCAGTGGATGGACAGGAGGCTTGAACAGCAAGAGACCCCGCAGAAAGTGGGTCACGGGAGGTTGGGATGAAGAGGGACTCGCCCTCGATAAGGTGGTGGTGCGCTGCGAGTATACTCAGGTGGACCCAGACAGATTTGGACTTCAGTCCTGCCTGGGACAGGTGAAGCAAATATTGCAGAACAAGCTGCACAGAGCAGAATGGGTTGATTCATCACTCTGTGCGTCACACTGAGAACTTGCACCATTTGAAGGCATAAGCCCGTCTTGTGTAAGCCCATCTTACGGGAGGCCAGGAGGACCTCCTCCACCTCCCCTGAAAGGTCGAAAAGGGACCAAGGCTATCCTTTCAGCAGCTAGGCTGTTAGCATTAGAGACCCCAAGTTGGGGTGTAGATGGGAGCGCTCCTCCTGTGATAGCAGCCCCGGGGCACTTCCCAGGGGGACCGGGAGTGCCATGGATAAGCGAAGGAACAGTGGGAACCACGGTAGCCTAGGCCACAGAAGGGCTACCAGGATCAGAGATGCCCCTTCGTGTTGAACCTTGTACAGGGTCTTGGCAACCAGCAGCACTGGCAGGAAGGTGTAGAGAAGGCCCTCTGTCCTTGGGATGAGGAAGGCATCCACTGCCAACCGGGATGGGTGTGGCTGCCTGGAGCAGAAGCAGGGCAGCTGGGTGTTGGCTAGACTGGCGAAAACGTCCATCCATGGAGTCCACCAGAGCTGTAAGAGCTGACAGCCTATTCTGGGATCTAGCCACCACTCATGCAGCTTGAGGACCCTGCTCAGCCTGTCCGCCAGGGTGTTGTCCTGGCCTGGCAGATACACCGCTTGCAGGAGCATCCTGTGGCAGTTCGCATTCGAGCAGAGAGCTACTGCCTCTTTGCATAGGGTGTATGATCCTGTGCCCCCTACTTGTTGACTAAGATAATTGCCACTTGATTGTCCGTCTGGACCAGCACTGAATGGTGTTGCAGGTTGTGAATGAAGGCTTGGAGGGCCAGGAATATGGCTTGAAGCTCCAAGAGGTTGATGTGCTGCAGACTGTCTGTCTGCGACCACTTTCCCTGAGTACAGAGGCCATCGCAGCAGGCTCCCCAGCCTAATAGGGAGGTGTCTGTGGTTAGGACCCTCTGGGGGGGGGGGGGCAGGGGCCTAGAAGGGCATGCTGGGGGCTTGCCACCAGGCAAGGGAGTCTGCCAGTTGGTGGGTCACCACCACCCTGCCCAGCAGACAGCCTGTGGCCTGGGTCCACTGGGAGCGGAGGCTCCATTGAGCTACCCTCACATGAAGGCTGGCATCGGGGGTGACATGACCCAGCAAACAGAGCAGAAAGCAGGCGGACACTGAGTGTAGGCGATGCATGGCCACGGCCAGTGCCCTGAGGCGATTGGCCCTGTCCTGAGAGAGGGAGGCCTTGGCCTGAGCAGTGTCCAGTCTTGCCCCTATATACTCCAGGTACCATGTCGAAATGAGACTTTGGGTGGTTTATTATGAATCCCAAGTGCTGTAGGATGAGGATGGTGCACGCTAGTGCGTGAGGCACCTCTGTGGCCATGTGACCCGTTATGAGCCAGTCATCCAGGTAGGGAAAGACAGACTCCCTGGAGCTGAAGGTAGGCCGCAACCACAGACACTTGGTGAACACTCTGGGTGTGAAGGCCAGTCCGAAGTGTAGCACCCTGTACTGGTAGTGGCTGCTTCCCACCACGAACCCGAGGTATTTCCTGTGGTTGGTTGGGATGGATGAGGATGTGCGTAGGCATCCTTTAGATCCAAGGAGCATAACAAATCTCCCGGCTGGGGGTATGGGATCAGTCTTCCAAGGGAGAGCATTTTTAACTTCTCCTTCAACGGGAATCTGTTTAGGTCCCGCAGGTCCAGAATGGGCCGGAAGCCCCAGGTCCTCTTGGGTGCAAGGAAGCACTGGGAGTAGAACCCCTTGCCCTTGAGGTGTGTTGTCACCAGTTCCACTGTCTTATCTTTGAGAAGACCTGCGAGCTCTTGCAGCAGTAAGGTCTGAGGGGGAGGTAACCTTCCTTCACCACCTGTATTACCCAGGAGTTGGTTATGATGGATGGCCACTGGTGGGCATAGAGAACAAGATGCCTCACCCTGCGGGCTACTGGGCTGGGCCTCCTGGGGAAAGAGAGGCTATGCCCAAGGAGTCAAAAACTCTCACCAGGCTGTGCCAGAGCCAGTGCCTGGGGTTTGGGAGCCTTAGTCTTATGAGGGCCATGCCCTTGTCCCTTGGCCTGCTGCCACTGTTGGGGAGCTGGGAAGGCCTGGTACTGGGAGTAGTTTCTATAAGCCCTCCTCTTCTTTGGGCAGAAGGGCTTTTTACCCGAAGACTTCCATCGAGAAGAATTAACAGTTTCCTTGGAGATTTGATCCTCATCAAGAATTCAGACTTCAACTCCACAGCCTTATCCGTCATGGGTTTACCAAAGAGATGCTCTGCCTGACAAGGGACATCGACCAGCTTGTCATGAACCCATTGCTCCAGGTCAGAGGACTGTAGCCAAGCCTGGCATTGGGCACCAATGCCTACCGCAGTTACTTTAGCCGCTGACTCGAAGTAAATTTGGAGCACTCTGATACCCGAGGCCAGGGTCTAGAACTGCTGGAGAGGTGCTTCAGAAAGACCAGCTGAGAACCCGGCGAGTTCCTTTGCCAGGTCTCTCAGGCACATGCCCATGTACAGCTGGTGTGCCTGGATCCAGCCAATAAGCATTGAGCCCTGGTAGCACTTTCTACCCAGGGCATCAAAGGCGAGGACCTCCCTATCCAGGGGCACTGAGGTGTGCGTCTTCTGGCTCTAAAAAGGCGACACATGGTCAAGGGGAGAGCAGCAGCCAGCATCGGAGGTGCGAGCGGGAGCTCCACCTCTCTCTTCAGAGCCTGCCCACTCCATCAACTGTAAAACCGCCACTCCACCGGCGGGCCCGCAACAGAGGGCCTCGCCAGAGGGCCCTTTGGCGTGGCCCTTAGGCGTAGGACCGTGTGGGACCAGGTAAATTTGCTGCTGTATTGGTTTTGCTTGCTGCGGCGATTGGGGCGGTGGAGTGATGAAGCCGGCGTCGGAAGTTGTGAGTGAGAGCTCTGCCCCATTACCCGCTTCTGTCAATTACATCCAGGCAGCAATGGTTTATAAGCAGCCATTCCTGCGGCGTATTCCTGCTTGGCTTGAATTGTGATGAGAAAAGAACATGGTCAAGTCTGTTTGGAAGGACTGAGCTGTGGTGGTATGATATTCTACCTCTCTGGATGTTACGAGCCTTTCCTCTTATCTCTTCTTTTTCTTTGACTATCACTGTATCTCTTATTCTGTTCTATCTTACAAATGGTGTTCTTTTCATATTTTCAGTATCATTTATGTAATATTGTAAACCGCTCTGCTGCTTCGGCCTGAGCGGTATATCAAATGTAATAAACATAAACAAACTCCACTACCATGGAGTTGTGAGTTAGCTGTGCTTTCTGGAAGCTGGGGCTCCAGCAGACCCAGTACACGAGTCCAGCCGTTTGCTCACTATAGGAACCAATGTGGGGGTCTGTCACATGTGGAGGAGCAACTGTTCCAGGATTGGGGGAACAAGCACTATGAGTGCCTCCTTCAGAGGGGCCTTGTACTGGAGGATCTCGAGTTTCTCGGTCTGACGGTCTTCCTCAAAGTCGGAATCTAAGGCCAGTGCCTTGGCCATATCATGCACAAAGTCGAGGAAAGCCATGTCCTCGGGTGGGAACAGATGCCAGGCTCGGGTGGAGACAGGTCGGAGGGCACATCCCATTTCCAATGGGAATCCAGGGACTCATCATCCTCGATCTCCCAGTCTAACTAGTAGTCGGTGAAGGTGTCGAGGATGGCCCGGGCACCGGGGTGGCCCGGGCACCAGGGTCATAGCCCGAGCCCTAATGGCCCCTGGCCCCCAAAGGCCCTGTGGTCCAAGCCATGGGTACTCAGAGATGACCTCGGTCCTGATGATCGGGACCGATGTTGAGGGATCTCTCGAGGCTGGTGGCACTCGAGGATTAGCTCGACTAGACATATGGGATTTCAAGGTTGAGAGCTCAGTAGTTGGGAGTGATGACTTGGTGGAGCCAGATATCAGAGCCTGCTGCTGGGACATGAAGGCAGATAGACTGTGTTCCAAGGCCACCATCTTGGTCCTGAGGCCAGATGGCTCTACAGCCTTCGGCAAAGGCACAGAGGGCTCCCATTGGGGTATTTTGGTAGCCACTCCCACTCCTTCCCCTCAAACTGTGGGTCTGGGACCTGTGGGACTTGCCCACTTTTCCAGGTGCGCCCTCCAACATGGTCTTCGAGGGTTTCTGGCTCTTCTTAAACTCTTCCTCCAGGGTTTGGCTGGAGGACCTGCCATCTTGGGGTTACAAGGCAGTCCGATCTCCTCGAAGTTCTGGGGTTCTGCAGAGGACCTGGTAGTGCGGTGTCACCAAAGACTCCGGTGCAGAGTCTGTCTTATGAAAGGACTCCCGCTGCTGCTGATGGCTCTTTATGACATGGAGATCATCATTTTACAGAGACCACAGTTCAAGGGATCATGATCTGGCACTAGGCATCGGAGGCAGCAGTCATGTGGGTCAGTACACAACATGGTTTTGGCGCATCGGTCACAATTTTTAGCTATTGGCCAAGGCCATGTTGGGGAAAACGGCCCCACTGAGATCAAAAAACAGTACGGGAAAAAAAGAGGCGCAAAGGACTTCCGGTGTGGTAATGAGCTGACCAGACGTGTGCTGATCGGCTCCGGGCACCTTACCCCGCAAAACTGCTAATTTTTCTGCTCCAGAGAAGCTGAATGCCCCTAACACAATCTTCGGGTAGCAGAGACGGGGGTCGAAAAGCCGTAGTGCCCATCCACTCTACCGGGGGCAGCCCGATGGCGACAAAACCTTCGCGGCGAGAGAAGGCTCGGACTCAGGAACCTAAAATGGCGGAGGGAGACCCGCAGAGCCCCGCTTCCGACAGCGAGCACACCATGGTCGCAGAAGTAAGCGCTGCGGTAGTGCGAGCCCTTGATGACCGATTCCGGGAGTTGGGGGATCAATTGCACTCAGTGGCTCAAAATATCACGGACTTCATGGGGCGGATCGAACAGGCGGAAACCAGGATATTGGATCTTGAAGACACTCAGCATTCCCTGGTCGCCAAGGTACAGGCCCTGGAAGCCACCGTCAAGCAACAAGGGGAGAAATTGGAAGACCTGGAAAATCGGGGACGCCGAAACAATCTGCGCTTTGTCGGAATCCCGGAAAATATTGCGGACAGTGCTCTCCCCAGTTACTTACAAGAATGGATTGCTAAGATCTCCAATGGCGGGGTGGAGACACCTCTACAGATGGAGCGGGTGCATCGGCTGGGCCCCAGGCGGGAGCAGGCAGGCTGGCCACGTGCGGTGATAGCCCGCTTCTTAGACTACCGCCAAAAAGAAGCAGTGCTGCGAGCAGCCCGAAGTGCTCAGCGAGACACGGGAGATCATGAAAAAATTCTTGTATTCCAAGACTACTCTCAGCTGGTTAGCCAGCAAAGGAGAGCCTTCTCTGCTGTGTGCGCCCAACTGAATAGCAAGGGGCTGCGTTTTTCGCTCCTTTATCCAGCCCGTCTGCGTGTGGAGCACCTTGGACAGACACGCTTTCTGGGCTCCCCGGCAGAGGCTTTGGCTTTTGTGGAACAGCTGGGGGAATCTTCGGCAGCAACCTCTTAGGTGTGGGCCCTATCCACCCTGGGTATGACATTGTAGCTCCGCGATGTTTTAACAGTGGAGCAGAGGGCAACAGTTTGCAACAGTGTGTAACAGTCTGTAACAGTCTTGCAATAATATGTAGCTGAGCTGTTAAGCCAAGACTATCTGATCCTGTGGACACCCTGAGATTCTCTCTCCTTTTTCTTTTTGCTTCTTTTGTCTGCGATGGTGGAGACTAGGGCATGATTATGCATTCTCTTTAACATCCTCTCTGCCCCGGAAAGTGAGGCCCGTCGTGCAGGCCGGCATGATTACTAGCTATTCGGCCTCTGTTATTCTAATGTCAGCCTGCCTTTGGTCTCTGGGGGTTGGTCGGGAGTTGGGTTTTGTTTGGGCCTTGTTGTGAGGGGATATCGTGGGGTGAGGGATTGTATGGCTCCTTCGGAGGATGTAGAAGGGGTGACACCCCTGGGCCCTTTGACCATGATGGGAGTGAGGAGTGGGGGGACGAATGCTCGGGGCGATCTGGTTCCGTTGCTCCTTGATGTGGGGGAACGGTCCGGACCGCCCGGAGAGCAAAAGAGGTCCTTTCTTCTATCTTTCTCCTCTTCTCTTTTCCTTTCCCTTCCCTCTCTTTTCCAGTCCCTCGTTACTTTAAATTATGAGTAAGGTTTTGATTGGGGCGGGGCATTGTTGAGTTTGCTGTAATTAGCCCCCCCCTATTTGTATAGCTCAGTAGCTTTGATTTCGCATCTGGATTATATTGGAATGCAGGAACCGGATGACTTCCTTGGTCTCGGGATAATGGGGAGTTATATCGGTTTGCGGTACCCACAGCCGCGATACCCATTTCCTTGGAACCGGGGTTGGGGGGCGGCGGCGGATGGAACTTGGGGTTAGTCTTGGGGGAGCAGGCAATTGTATGTAAATGGATGCTAGCGGGCCCTCCTGTGTAGCCCGATTCTCTGCGACTTAATTAGGGCAGGGAGAGGGGGTGGATCTTGGGGAAAGGTCTTCCTAGATAAGGCCATGGGTTTGGAGGTTCCTCCCCCCTGGGGTCGGGTGGTGGGGGGATAGAGGTCCCTTGGAGAGCGGGGGTGTATGCAGAGTGGCTTTGTTAAGGGGTAGCTTGGGGCAGGAAGGGCTGGTGAAGGGAGGGGGGTTTCTCTGGGAGTAGCGATGGGTTTCTTAACAATGGGGTAGCCTGACTACTACAGGAAGTTCTCGGCCTATGTGTAGGCTGGGTGGGGGGATTGAGGAGGGGTTGGGGAATGAAGTTGGGGGGAGGGAAGTGTTTACTAGTATAGTATCAAAGGAATGGAAGGGGAGGGGGGGATGGGTTGAGATGGGGGAGGGAAGGGCCAGAGTGGAACCGCTTAACACAGGGGAGACTGACATTTCGGAATTCATGGTCTTTTGGAGGATGGCTGCGGGCTGGGACAGCCACCCTCCTCTCGATGGGCAGATGTGCATGGGAAGATATCGGTAATAGTTTTGCATTCTGAAGATCGTATCTTGGAATGTGTGTGGTATTGGCAACCCTATCAAGAGATATAAAGTCTTGCAGGCCTTGGCTCGTTTCCACTGTGACGTGGCTATGCTACAAGAAACTCACCAAACTGTGGTTGAACATAACAAATTGCAACGGGACTGGGTGGGGCAGGTCTGGGGGGCCCCGGCCCGTGGGAAGAAGGGTGGGGTGGTCATTCTAGTTAACAAGCGCCTTCGATTTGAGGTAGTGCGGGAGTATGCGGACCCGGAAGGTCGGTATTTTTTGCTGTATGGTACCCTATCTGGAAAGCCTCTTATTCCTGGGACCATATACAGCCCAAATGTTCTGGATAGGGCGCTATATGCTCGTCTGGCCTCTAGGATTGAGCAGTGGCCGGAGGCTTCTCTGGTGCTGGCGGGCGATTTGACTGGGGTCCTTGATATTGCCTTGGACACGGAGATGGGAGCGGGGGAGAGATCTCGGGCGCCGACCACCAAAGCTCTGCAGGCCTTACGTACTCGATTGGGACTGGTGGACCCTTGGCGTTTGTTACATCCTATGGAACGCGACTTCACCCACCAGTCTCGGGCCCATGGTTCGCACGCTAGGATAGATTACACTCTTATTTCTGAGAGGCTTTTTGCGCAGGTGGAGGAAGCACAGATTGGCCCAATGGAAATATCTGATCACGCTCCTATTTGAGTGAGTCTCACTTGGGAAACTCGAGCCCCGCAATCACGGATTTGGCGTTTTCCCATGGACTTATATCGCGATCAGGCTTTCCAGGGCTATCTCACGCAATGTTGGTTAGATTTCCGGAAAAATCATGAGAACTATGAGGTTGACCCGGAGTTGCTGTGGGAGACCGCGAAGGTGGTGTTGCGGGGAGATATAATAGCTTACGCAGCTAGGAAACGCAAAATGTTGGCAGCACGGATTCTTTACTTGGAAAAGCAGACCGTGAAAGAGCACAGACGGTGTGTGCAAGTGACCCCACCCCGGTTAATAGAAAAAGATTATGGGAGGCCCAGGTGGCTCTCAATGAGCTCATACATCAACAGGCAAAAAAGTCCCACATGTATTATCGCTACCAACTATATCGCTTTGGAGATAAGCCAGGGAAGCTCCTAGCGAGGTGTCTTCGGGGAAGTAGGGGGACTCGCTCGATAGTCGCCCTGCGGGATGATCAGGGGCACTTACGGAAGGAAAGTCGGGAGATAGTACAGGTGTTTCGTACCTATTTTCAGAAGTTCTATGCTAAAAGGCAGGGGTCTCCGTTGGATATGGTCGAGTACTTTCGGGAGCTACAGCTCCCCAAGATTACGGATGCTCAACGGGCACATCTTGACTCGCCAGTGTCCGTGGAAGAGGTGATCAAAGTGATACGTGGGGCTAATTGCTGCCGTGCTCCGGGCCCCGATGGGTTTGGGGCAGAATTTTATAAGCTGCTAGGAGAGAAGATATCTCCGGCTCTAGTGGAAATGTATCGAAACCGGATTGATCGAGGCACCTTTACATGGGGAAACAACCATGCCCATATCATCCTGATCCCTAAGCCAGGGAAGGATCCCACTCAAGCGGCCTCATACCGGCCTATCTCCCTACTAAACTTTGACTTGAAACTGTTAGCTAAAATTCTGGCTGACCGATTGGCGGAAGTCCTGGGCGAGCTGGTACACGAGTCACAGGTGGGTTTTGTAAAAGGACGTTACGCTGTCCGTAATTTGCGTAAAATATTGGCATCACTAGAATGGGTCCGAGAACAAAATTTATCATCCTTGTTAATTAGTTTTGACGCCGAGAAGGCCTTTGACCAGGTTCACTGGGACTACTTGCAGTTTCTTCTGCCTAAATATGGTATTGGAGAGATGTTTTGTAAAATGGTGGACTTACTTTACACAGATCCGACAGCAGGTATTTCCTGTAATGGGGTGCTTTCCGACTCCTTTTCACTAGAGCGGGGTACGCGACAGGGTTGTCCCCTCTCCCCATTGCTCTGTGTTAAATTTAGATCCGTTGGTGCGTAGAGTTGAGTCCTCTCCAAGTATACGGGGGGGTTAGAGTAGGGGCTAAAGAATTCAAATTGGCGGCATTTGCTGATGATTTATTAGTACATGTGCTCTCGCCTCAGCAATCGCTCGCCAACTTACTAGAGGAATTTGTTCTTTTTGGAGCATTTGCTGGATTGCGGATAAATATGGACAAATCCGAGGCGCTGGATGTTGGGGGTTCACTAAGGGGAACTTGGCGGGGAGTTTTCCCTCTTCGTTGGGCGGAAGAGGCCTTCTTATATCTGGGTATTTTGCTGCCTCGGGATCCCAAGGCGCTTTATAAACTCAACTTCGACTGATTCTTTTTGAAGATACAGGCTCAGCTGCAGGCTTGGACCCCTCTTCCCTTGTCATTGTCTGGCCGATTGGCGGCTATAGGGATGGTTATATTTCCTAGGCTGCTGTATTGGCTGCAAACACTACCGGTGTGGTTGCTACATAAGGATCTTCAAAAGACAGAAAGGGAAGTCCGGAAATTTCTGTGGGGGGCAGTTAGAGCTCGGATACCCTTGTCTAGACTGAGGGGTGGTTGGAAAATGGGCGGAATGGGACTTCCCGACCTGTCTCAGTATGCTTTGGCATGTCAGGCCAGACATTTGGGGGATTGGCTGGGTGCTACTGATTATTATACTCCTAGGACCCTAGAGGCGGCCTTACTGACCCCCCACGCACTGGAGGCGGTGGTGCACCTGGATGGTGCGTTGTTGCCGCCTAGGGTGAGGAATAGCGTTTTGGTGGCCCCGCTTCGGCGTACCTGGCAGAGGCTGAATAATATTTGGGGCAGTTCTCCGCGGGTGTCTAGTTGGCTTCCCCTGCAGGGAAATGTTACCTTTGTTCCGGGTACGGACTCCGCTCTATTTAGGCAGTGGAGGGGGAAGGGGATAAAGTGTCTCGGGCATGTGGTCACGTTAGAGGGCCGTTGTAAACCCTTGGATATGCTCTGTAAAGAATGCGACTTGAATCAGGGTACTTCCCGTTTTGCATATATCCAGCTTCGGCATTATGTGGAATCTTTACCACAGACGGGTTTGCATGAGGCCCATTTCTGCGAGAATTATTGACTTTTTGGCCCTGGGGACGGATGGTCCACCTCGGGTGGCGGTGTTAAAACGTAAGCTGGATCAATATGGCACCCCCCGGGACTTTTCCAAAGAGGAGGCGGCTTGGGCGCAAGAACTAGGGTGTGAGGTCCCTCCAGGCGCGGTTGGAGCGGCCTTACGGTGGATCGCTCGACTAGTTGAAGGTACCAGATGGCGGGAGATGCAATTCAAGTGCATAATACGGGCCTACTTCTCCCCGAGGCGCGCGCTGCGAACGGGGCTAACTGACTGTGGAGGTTGCCCTCGGTGCGCCTTACCTTTGGCAGACTTGGGCCACATGTGGTGGGGTTGTGGGCGCATTAAAGCGTATTGGGCGCGTATTGAGGCTTATTTAAGCGTCTTATTACGTCAACCCGTCCGGTGGTCGGGATTGTTGATAACTTTGGATTGTTTGGGCCCCCTACAGGTCAAAGGGAAATGGGGGCGCATTTTAGCGCGTAAAGCTTGTTTGGTGGGGAAAGGCCCCATTCTTCGTAGGTGGAGAGAGACGTCAGCCCCTACTTTTTGGGAGTGGCATACCAGTTTTCATCATCTCATGCTACAGGAGAGTAGAGCGGCTAGGGGGACTCCTCAGCATTGGGCCTCTTTCCTGCTGATATGGACTCCCTACATCCAGAGTTTAGGTCCTAAAGCTAGGAGCGAGGTTTTAGCTATGGGGTAATTTTGCATTTCAGGGTTGTTGGGTGCGGGGAGGGAGTTGGTGGCTGATTGAGATAGGAGATGTGTGGTTTCCCAGTGGGTAGCGGTTTGGCTCTGGCTCGGGGGGGGGGTAAGGGGGGCTGGGGGGTGGGGGTGGGAGGGAGGGTTTTCTTCAGTATACCACAAGGGAAAGAGTCCTTAAAGGGTTCTATGATTACTGGTGTTTTCTTGCTCTCTTTCTTTCTTTTTCCTTCTCTCTGGGACTCGAGGGCTCTTGGATGGGGATAAGACACAACCCTGTCCAGGAATTTGTCTAGGAAGGATGCTTTTCTTGCTATAGTCTTCGGAGGGAGGGGGGGGGGAGGGACAAGGGGGGGAAGAACTCACGAAAATAAGTATCTATGTTCTTAAAATGGCTGTATTGTTGAATTGGTGTTTAATAAACAGATTTTGAAAAAAAAAAAAAAAAGAGGCGCAAAGCTGGTTGAGAAGCTCTTGAATGGGAAAAAAAGAGAAAAAAGACAGAACCCGAGATGCAATGCCGAGGCAAGCAAGCTCGGGGCGAGAAAGGGAAAAAGTACGCAATCGGAGAAAGAAAAAAAAAGCAAAACACACTTTTTTCAGGAAAACCAGACGCATGTCCAGTGGGCTCCGTGGAAAAAAGGAGAATGAGGCAAGATGGCACCCTTGGGTGGGAAGGGGACCACGTATGCATGGTGAAATGTCTCAAAGGCTTTCTCTGACAGCTGGGGAGAAGCTACTGTGCAGGCGCCATCAGCGCAGATGTCATCTATATGTGAGGACCGACTTCCTGCTTGATCCCAGAGAACCAAATAAATCCTTCTCCCACCAATGGATGCAGAGCAGAAACAGAACATTTCTCCATAGAACTCAATATACCAAAAATAAACTCTGATTCTGGTGTCATCTCAGTACCAGCAATATAAACCCTTACCAGTACTGGACATATTGTTAATACAAAAACCTACAAAAATGACTCAGGAACTACAGAAAAAAAATCTATTGTACTACAACAGCATTAGCTTCCGAAACTCACACAAGGAGACTACCCAGAAAAGAGCAACACCATGAATACTGCTGAAAGCCCTATAAGGACCCATACATCTATTTGGAAAGCCAAATCAGCCAAATTACTACAGTAGAGATTCCTACATAAAAACTCCAAGCTAACATCGCTCACTTCGCAATAAATGGCCGGCAATCACTGAAACAATAACATATCATGAATTAGACATTATCATGATCACCGAGACCTGGCTCTCACCGGAAGACAACATCATACTCAATCAGCTACTACCACCTAACTTTGTGGCATTCACCAGCCACAGGCAGAACAGACGAGGAGGAGGAGTTGCCGTCTTCACTAGATCCGACCTTCAATTCAAGATGATAGAATCCAACAGCATCGATACCCTTGAAACAATAACTATATCCAACAACACTTGCTCCATAAACCTGATTTACAGAGCGCCTTCTGCAGATCCAGACAACCTCTCCAACATCATAAACATAGCATCTAACACCCACGAACTAAATAAACCAAATTGGATCCTAGGTGACTTCAACCTGCCATCCTTACAAGACAATCAAGCAGCTACTTTCATTGAAGCCCTAGATATCTTGGGATATTCCCAACTGGTACAAGAACCAACACACATAAAAGGCAACATTCTCGACCTCATATTCGCCCCACAAACAGTGCTTCAACAAGCACAAAATTTCATGTTATCACTAACAGCAGTACCTTGGTCCGATCACAAGCTCATCACCTTCCAGATTCCGACCCCTATCAAGCCAAAAAGAACCACTGTGGACACCAGTATGACCTCGAGCTCAACCACCAGAAGCTTTCACTCGTTCAACAAAGAACGCATCCTAGCCGAAACGAACAAACTCCTCGATAAGGATACACAAAACCTAGAGGACCTAATCACCACATGGAACAGCAAGCTCAGCGCAATCGCAATCCGTACACCAACAACTAAAGCCCCAAATAAAAGATCAACTGCACCATGGTTCACAGCTGACTTAAGGACATCTCTAATCCAATTACGGAGATTGGAAAAGCGCTGGAGGAAGTCACGCACCACCAATGACCAAGTAGCATACACCCAACACTTACACACACATCGCAGGGCTGTCATAGACAGGATGAAACAATACCATACAGACACCCTGAAACGGTCATTAAACAAGCCGCACGACCTCTTCAACCTGGTCAAATCTCTTGCCAAAGAACCCACCCCGGAACACCCTGGAACCATACACCCTCAGGACTACGCCAGCTTTATGCAATCTAAACTGTGCAAGACTGATAAAGTGATGTCACCGGACCTCTCCAACGAACAAGAGTTCTCAGTATCCCTAACCACCTTTGTCACACCATCAAAAAAATCTATTGAAGATACCATCGCAACCTTAAATACCTCCACTGCATACTCAGACCCCTGTCCAGCATTCTGGATAAAAGATCTGCGTTGTGACCTTGCCCCGATCTTAGCAAAGATGATAGACCTTTCATTCAGCACTGGGTCGTTCCCTTCCACGCTCAAGCAGACCTCCGTTAGACCGCTCCTGAAGAACGCCAAATTAGACCCTCAAAAAGTGGAGTCATACAGACCCATTTCCAGCATCCCGATGCTTGCTAAAATCATCGAAAAGACAGTCTACAAACAGTTACAAGATCACATTGATACCAATGCCCCCCTAGACTCATCTCAACACGGATTCAGAGAGTCACACGGAGTCGAAACTCTACTCACAACGCTTTTTGACACCATAATCTCAGGCATTGACAACCTACGCCAAGGTTATGCACTCGCATTTTTGGATATAGCGGCGGCGTTCGACTCTGTCTGCCACGAAATTCTCCTAGGTCGGCTAAGAGAGAAAGGCATTGGTGGAAGAGCTCTTGAATGGTGTAGATCCTACCTGTCAGGCAGATGGCAATACGTACGTGCAAATGGGTCTACTTCCGAGCCATTCTTACAAAGCCAAGGAGTTCCTCAAGGATCTTCCCTATCATCACTTATGTTTAACATCTATATCCAACCCATCTGTAATATTATCAGATCATTCAATGTGAGTTGTATGATATACGCAGACGATGTCTTACTGTACCTTCCAATATCCCTGGATTGCCCAGACCTTACCCCCTTGACTGAGTGCTTCAACATCATATCCGAATGGCTCCTCTCTCAGAATCTGCGCATCCAACACAAGAAGACGGAGGTCTTATTCATCTCCAGAAATCCTGAGTTTACACCACCCAGCTACCTAGAAGTGGACAACGCTGAATTACAAGTAAAATCAGCTATTCGTTACCTCAGAGTAACATTGGATCAGAACCTCAACATGAAGCAACACATAACCAACACTGTAAGAGCGATTTACTTCAAGATTAAATCTCTTAGACACTTACGCCCCCTACTTGAACCAAGCGACTTCCGCACCATTTATCAAGCCCTCATCATCCCCCATTTGGACTACTCAAACGCCATCCTGCAAGGACTCCCTCAGGCCACCTTACAGCCCCTGCAACTTGCCATGAACAGTGCAGCGCGGATTCTCCTCGGCACACCAAGAAGAGAGCATATCACACCCCTCCTGAGACAGCTTCACTGGCTCCCCATTCAAGCCAGGCTAAGTTTCAAAACCCTAGTGATGACATTCAAGGCCATCAAGGGACTCTCCTCCTCCTCACTATGTGACCTCATCCAACCACCCATACCCAACAGGCTAAGAAGAACCTCAGTAGCTAACATGCTAGTGATACCGAGAGACACTACAAAATGCTCCAAAGCAACATCGAACAGAGCCTTTAGACTATACGCCCCAAGTCTCTGGAACTCCCTACCACCACACATCAGAGCAATCCCTAACCTGAGCCAGTTCAGAAAGGCCTTAAAACATTTCCTCTTTATCAAGCATCTCACTTACTGCCCGAACCCCAGCCACTAAGCATGTCCAATACCCAATAACTCCATCTGACATGTATATAGTTACCCTTTCATGGTTATGCATATGTATATAGTTTACCCTGTTTTCCAAGTTACTTGTTCCTGTTCAATGTAATGACCTGACTTTTGTTCATTGTCGGTTACCTTTTTGTTTTATGTAAACCGCGCTGATCGCAAATATTGCGGTATATAAGAAATGTAAATAAATAAATAAAATAAAACATAACATGTAGCTTCCATCACATAAGCAGAAACCAGAATGACAGAAGTACAACTGAACAAATTAAAAATAGAAATGTTGTTAAGTGCTGTCGAGCCGGTGTCGACTCATGGTGACCCTCTGGATAGTTGTCATAAAATGTGTTCGGTCTTCAGTCAGGCGGCTCATTGCTGACAGACTGGTACCCATAGCTGCTGTTATTGTGTCAATCCATCTCATTACTGGCCTTCCTCTTTTGCATTGACCTGCTATATTAAGAACATAAGATATGCCATACTGGGTCAGACCAAGGTCCATCAAGCCCAGTATCCTGTTTCCAACAGTGGCCAATCTAGCTCATACGTACCTAGCAGTTTCCCCAAAAGACACAGGTTCCACAATGCTTGTACTGGGTCAAGCATTGATATCCTGGGTCCCTTCTTAATAATGGTTTATGGACCTTTCCTCCAGGAACTTGTCCAAACCTTTTTAAACCCAGCTATACTAACAGCCGGTACATCCTCCGGTAACAAATTCCAGAGTTTGATTACATGTTGAGTGAAAAAATATTTTCTTTTATTAGTCTTAAATAGTTTACCCTGTAGCTTCATTGCATGTCCCCTAGTCTTTCTATATTCTGATAACGTAAACAATCGATCTACGTTTACCCGTTCCACTCCGTTCATAATTTATAGACTTCTATCATATCTCCCTTCAGCCGTCTCTTTTCCAGGTTAAAGAGCCCTAACCTTTTTAGCCTCTCTTCATAGGAGTATCCTTCCATCCCCTTTACCATTTTGGTGGCTCTTCTTTGAACCTTTTCTAATATCGCTATATCCTTTTTAAGATACGGAGACCAGAATTGCACACAATATTCAAGGTGCGGTCTCACCATGGAACGATATAGAGGCATTCTAATATCTTTTGTTTTATTTTCCATTCCTTTCCTTATGTTACCTAGCATTCTATTTGCTCTCTTGGCCGCCGCTCCACACTGGGCCCGAGGGTTTTAACATGTTATCCACAATGACGCCTAAATCTTTTTCCTGGGTGGTGGTTCCTAATGTGGAACCTTGCATCGTGTAACCATAGTTTGGGTTGTTCTTCCCTAGGTGCATAATTTTGCACTTGTCCACATTAAATTTCATCTGCCATTTTGATGCCCAGTCTTCCAATTTATCAAGATCCTCTTGCAATTTTCTACAATCCTCTTGGGTTTTAACAGCTTTAAATAGTTTGTGTCACCTGCAAATTTGATAACCTCACTCATTCCACTTTCCAGGTCATTGATGAATATGTCAAAAAGCAGCGGAGCCAGTACAGATCCCTGGGGTACACCACTATTCACCCTTCTCCACTGGGAAAATTGGCCATTAAGCCCTTCCCTCTGCTTTCTATTTTTTAACCAGTTCCTGATCCACAGTAGTACACTGCCTCCTATCCCAATACTCTTTAGTTTTGCCAAAAGTCTCTGATGAGGGATCTTGTCAAAGGCTTTCTGAAAGTCCAGATACACTATATCAACCGACTCACCTTTGTCCACCTGTTTATTCACACCTTCAAAAAAACATAACACATCAGTAAGATAAGATCTTCCTTGTCTAAAGCCATGTTGGCTGTCTCCCATTAGGCCATGACTATCTACATGCTGAGTAATTTTATCCTTTATGATGGTTTCTACCATTTTTCCCAGTACTGACGTCAGGCTCACCGGTCTGTAGTTTCCCGGATCACCCCTGGAACCCTTTTTAAAAATTGGTGTTACATTGGCGATCCTCCAATCTTCAGGTATTACAGATGATTTTAATGATAGTTCACAGATAACTAATAGCAGGTCTGCAATCTCATATTTCAGTTCTTTCAACACCCTTGGATGTATACCATCCGGCCCAGGTGATTTGCTACTCTTCAGTTTATCTAATAGTTGTAATACATCTTTCCGATATATCGATATTTCCTTCAATTCTTCCGCACCTTAAAATACCACTTCAGTCATGGGTAACATCCTACATCTTCCTCAGTAAAGACTGAAAGCAAAGAATTCATTCAGTCTCTCCGCTATCGCCTTGTCACCTTAGTGCCCTTTTAACCCCTCTATCATCTAATGGACCAACTGACTCTCACAGGTTTTTTGCTAAGAATGTACTTGAAAAAGTCTATATTTCACATTTTTGCTTCCGCAGCAAGTTTCTTCTCAAATTCTCCCTTTGCCTGCCTTATCAATGCCTTGCATTTGACTTGCCAGTGCTTGTGCTGTTTCCAGGTTTCGTCGTTTGGCTCTTTTTTCCATTTCCTGAAAGATGCTTTTTTGGCAACAGCCGCCTCTCTGACCTCACCTTTAAACCATGCTGGCAGTTTTTTGGACTTCCTTCCACTTTTCTTAAAGCGTGGAATACAGCTGGTCTGGGCTTCCAAGATAGTATTTTTCAACAACATCCAAGCTTGATATAAGTCTTTAACCTTTGCAACTGCTCCTTTTAGTTTTTTCTTAACTATTTTCCTCATTTTATCGTAGTCTCCCTTTCGAAAGTTAAAAGGTAGTACTTTGGATTTCCTTACTATCCCTCCTCCACTAATTAAATCAAAGGCGATCATGCTATGATCACTATTGCCAAGTGGCCCCAACACCCTTATCTATTGCACTAGATCTGGTGTTCCACTAAGGACTAGGTCTAATATGGCTTCCCCTCTGGTCGGTTCATGAACCAGCTGCTCCAAGAAGCAGTCATTTATTTCATCTAGGAACTTTATCTCCCTAGCATTTTCTGCCGTGACACTGACTGAGTCGATACCGGGGTAATTGAAATCACCCATTACTATTACTGCGCTGTAACGTTTGTTAGCTTCCTTGATTTGAGCATTTCATCATCCATTTGTTCATTCTGGCCAGGTAGTCGATAGTACACCCCCACTGCCATTGCCTTCCCCTTTTTACATGGAATTTCAATCCATAGGAGATTCTACAGCAAATTTTGTTTTCTGCAAAACTTTAATCCTTTCTGACTCTATCTCATTTATATAGTGACCCCTGTTATCCATGTTTGGACCCCCTGTTCGATGTAAAACCAAACAGTTTGTTGTCATGGTCGTTATGTTATAATGTAAACCGGCTGATACCAAATAGTGCGGTATATAAGAAATTGTAATAAATAAATAAAATAAATATTCCAATCATATCTAACCTCTCATTTAGTGCTATATAGTCTAACTCTCCCATCTTATTTTTTAGACTTCTAGCATTTGCATACAAGCATTTGAGAGACTGTATTTTATTCATATTAATTTGGCTATTGGTAGACATGGGTAATTTGGGATCTTTAAGCTCTGTCTGCTCCATACCCGAGGGCATTTGGGCTACTTTACTCTTTTTTGGAACCTCTCTGGTTTTGGTAGTATCCTTCAAGGATACATTCTTCTGAACCATCCGCTCTTGGGCAACTGTCGGCTTTCCCCTATTATCTAGTTTAAAAGCTGCTCTCTCTCCTTTTTAAAGGTTAATGCCAGCAGCCTAGTTCCATCCCGGTTAAGGTGAAGCCCATCCCTTCGGAAGAGCCCCTCCTTTCCCCAGAATGTTCCCCAGTTCCTAACAAATCCCAAACCCTCATCTCTGCACCATTGTCTCATCCACGCATTGAGACTCCGGAACTCTGCCTGTCTTTTGGGTCCTGCGTGTGGAACGGGAAGCATTTCGGAGAACGCTACCCTGGAACTTCTGGATTTCAACTTCCTACCTAAAAGCCTAAATTTAGCCTCCAGAACCTCCCTATGTCATTGGTACCGACATGTACCAAGACAGCAGACTCCTCCCCAGCACTATCTAAGACCTTATCTAGGTGGCGCGTGAGGTCCGCTACCTTCGCACCAGGCAGGCATGTTACCAGGCGATCCTCACGTCCACCAGCCACCCAGCTATCTACATGCCTAATGATCGAATCACCAACTATAACGGCCGTCTTAACCCTTCTCTCATGGGCACATGGCCCTGGAGAAACGTAAAACCCTCTCACACTGAGGACATCACCTGGATGACAAGTCCTAGTTACAGGATCACTTCCTGCCACACCAGGGTGATGCTCTCCTGTCACGTGACCCCTCTCCTCCATGGCAACAGGTATGCTGCCAGACTGGAGGTGGGACGTCAGGACTATATCCCTGTAGGTCTCGTACCTCTCTTTCTTATGTTTTCCAAGTCTGCCACTCTAGCCTCTAGAGAACGGACTCGTTCCCTGAGAGCAAAGAGCTCCTTGCACCTAGTGCACATGTAAGACCTCTCACCATCTGGGAGAAAATCATACATGTGACACTCAACGCAAAAGTCTGGAAAGCCCCCATCTCGCTGACCCAGAGTTTCTCATGCTTTACACAGTCAAAACCCTTGCTGTAGTCGCTGAAGCACAAATTGATATCCTTTTGGTATTCTTTAGTCTTTTCAAGGTTCCATCTCACATCCATGATGATGTGTCTCGTTCCTCGCCCTTTACTGAACCCAGCTTGCACTTCAGGTAGTTCTTGTTCCAGGTATGGTTGTAGTCTCTGTTGAATGATCTTCAGTAGAATCTTGCTGGCATGTGGGATCAGAGCGATTGTGTGATAATTTCCACAGTCAGTTGGACCACCTTTCTTTAGTATTGGTATAAACACAGATCTCTTCCGGTCAATTGGCCATGTTGTTGTCTTCCAAATTTCTTGGCAGAACCTTGTAAGTATGGTAACAGCAGCATCAGATTGCTGTAATACTTCTATGGGAATGCCATCAATGCCTGGTGCTTTGTCCTTTGATAAAGCTTTCAAAGCTGCTTCAATTTCTTCTTTCATCACCAATGGTTCCGGATCATAAGATAAAGGTTGAAACGACTGTTGGTCCAATTGATCCTTATCATATAAAAACTCTGTATATTCTTTCTATCTTTTCTTGATCATCTCAGCATCATTCAGCATAGAACCTTGAGCATCTTGTAACATTCCAATACGAGGCTGGAATTTTTTCTTTAATTCTCATAGCTTTAGGAAAGCCGTTCTTGTTCTTCCTCTAATAGTTTCTGCTTCTATTTCCTTGAATGTGTCATCATAGTACTTTTCCTCGTGCTGTCTTGTTACACGTTGGAAATCTCTGTTGAGTTCTGCGATTGTCTCTCTTTCCTCTGGCTTTAGCTTCTCTGCGTTTCTGGGCAATTTTCAGAGTTTCTTCCATCATCCAATTTGGCCGTTTTTGCTTTTTCACCTTTTGTAGAGACTTCTCGCTTTCTTCCAACACAACCTTCTTGATGTCATTCCATTACTTCTGGAGAGAGATCTGCAACTGTGAGTATATACTTCTGGTAATTTTCTAAAAGAAATTCTTTGTATTAAAGCTAATTAATCTGTGAACCCACTATTTTTGTTAAATCAGTCAGGGCCTAGTAGCAGCAGTTTAAGTTTAAATTTAAAACACAGAAGAGAGCTTTCTGGTTACATTTGGAACCCAGCAGAGAGCTTGTAGTTTAAATTTCATAAGAAATTAGAGCCTAGCAGCAGCTAAGAGCTATAATTTAAATCAAATCAGAATATAGCTTACCTCAGCAGCACAAGACAGGGTACTGTGTAGCAGCCCTCTTTTAATAAGTGTTATTTCCCTCCCTCCCCACACCCACCCACCCCTGGGATAATCGTAGCTTTATAGGTACTTACACATCTTAAAAGGCAGGAGGTGCTCTCAGGTGAAGCTCATTACCCAAATCAGTCATACACTAAGGACCTGAGATTAGTTAAGCTTCAGGTGAACAAGGTATATTACACGTATTAGGTACACTTTTATTAGTATAAATATCCATAGCAATCCTTAGTAAGTAAAGAACTTAAATCTAAACACAAACTTAAAACTAAGATGCAGACAGCAGTCCAGCAGCGGGATGGGGACTTTCCAGTATTTTGCACTGAGTGTCATATGTACGAATTTCTCCCAGTTGGTGAGAGGTCTTACGTGTGCACTAGGTGCAAGGAGCTCTTTGCTCTCAGGGAACGAGTCCGTTCTCTAGAGGCTAAAGTAGCAGACTTGGAAAGCATAAGACAGACAGAGAGGTACATAGACGAGACCTACAGGGATATAGTCCTGAAGTCCCACCTCCAGTCTGGCAGCATCCCTGTTGCCATGGAGGAGAGAGGTCACGTGACAGGAGAGCATCACCCTGGTGTGGCAGGAAGTGATCCTGTAACTAGGACCTGTCCTCCAGGTGATGTAAAACCCTCTCGCACCGAGGACATTTCTCCAGGGCCATGTGCCCATGAGGGAAGGGTTAGGACAGCCGTTATAGTTGGTGATTCGATCATTAGGCATGTAGATAGCTGGGTGGCTGGTGGACGTGAGGATCGCCTGGTAACATGCCTGCCTGGTGCGAAGGTAGCAGACCTCACGCGCCATCTAGATAAGGTCTTAGATAGTGCTGGGGAGGAGTCTGCTGTCTTGGTACATGTCGGTACCAATGACAGGAAAATGTGGTAGGGAGGTTCTGGAGGCTAAATTTAGGCTTTTAGGTAGGAAGTTGAAATCCAAAACTTCCAGGGTAGCATTCTCCGAAATGCTTCCTGTTCCACGCGCAGGACCCAAAAGGCAGGCAGAGCTCCGGAGTCTCAATGCGTGGATGAGACAATGGTGCAGAGATGAGGGTTTTGGATTTGTTAGGAACTGGGGAACATTCTGGGGAAAGGAGGGGCTCTTCCGAAGGGATGGGCTTCACCTTAACCGGGATGGAACCAGGCTGCTGGCATTAACATTTAAAAAGGAGATAGAGCAGCTTTTAAATTAAACTAGATATTAGGGGAAAGCCGACAGTCGCCCAAGAGCAGATGGTTCAGAAGAATGTATCTTTGAAGGATACTACCAAAAGCAGAGAGGTTCCACAAAAGAGTAAAGTAGCCCAAATGCCCTCAAGTATGGAGCAGACAGAGCTTAAAGATCCCAAATTACCCATGTCTAACAATAGCCAAATTAATATGAATAAAATACATTCTCTAAAATGCTTGTATGCAAATGCTAGAAGTCTAAAAAATAAGATGGGAGAGTTAGAATATATAGCACTAAATGAAAGGTTAGATATGATTGGATTAATCTAATATCTGTGGTGAATAAATTAATGGAAAACACTGCTAAAAGAGAGGATTGTGCGCTTTCTGGAATCTCAGTGATTAAAGGATCTGAGACAGCAGGGCCAGCATTAGGGGGTGGCAAACAGGGCAATTGCTCTGGGACCCCATGCTCCAGGGGGGCCCCCCCAAGTCTGCCTCAAGCTGAAGCAGGCATAGCCTGGAGGCAGACTTAGGGGCCCCCGTTTGTGCCCTGGATCCCTGCATGTCTAACACCGCTCCTGCAAGACAGCATGGCTTTACTAGAGGTGGTCTTGAAGGACAAATCTGATGATTTTTTTGACTAGGTGACCAGATAATTGGATGGGGGAAGAGCGCTTGTTGTGATATACTTAGATTTTAGCAAGACGTTTGATACTGTTCCAAATCAGCAACTTATAAACAAACTGAGTGCCCTTGGGATGGACCCTAAAGTGACTGACTGGGTAAGAAACTGGTTGTGGGAGAAGCCAGAAGGTAATAGTAAATGGAGCTCACTCTGAAGATAGGGGCGTTACCAGTGGCGTACCAGTGTTCTTTTTAACATTTTTGCAGGTGGTTTATCAGGAAAGGTTTGCCTCTTTGCATATGATACCAAAATCTACAACAGGGTGGAAGATGTGGATAGCATGAGGAGAGATCAAACAAAGCCTGAAAAATTGTCAGGAATTTGGCAGCTAAGATTTAATACTAAAAAAAAAAAAAGTAAGGTCTTGCATTTGGGCTGCAAAACTCCAAAGGAGTGGTACAGTATAGGGGATGAAGTACTTCAGTGCACAAACGAAGAGCAGGACTTGTGGGTGATCATATCAAATGATCTTAAAACGGCTTAACAGGTAGAAAACGTGATAGCAAAAGCCAGAATGATGCTGGGTGCATAGGGAGAAGAATGGTCAGCAGGAAAAAGGAGGTAATAATGCCTTTCTACAAGTCTTTAGTGAGTCCTCATTTGGAGTACAGCAAACAATTCTGGAGACCGCACCTTCAAAAGGGTATAAACAAGATAGAATCAATCCAGATGGTAGCTACTAAAATGATCAGTGGCCTTCATAACGCATATGGGGATAGGCATAAAGATGTCAATATGTATATTTCAGAGGAATGGCGGGAGAGGGGTAATATAATAGAGACATTTAAATATCTGCATGGTATAAATAAATGCACAGGAGATGGTGTCTTCCTATTGAAAAGAAGCTCTGGAATGAGGGGTCATAAGATGAAGTTGAAAGGGAATAGATTCAGGAGTAATGTTAGGAAATATTTGGTGGTGGATGCGTTGAACAATTTCCCAGTGGAGGTGGTGGAGATGAGACCTGTCATCTGAATTCTTAAAAACATGGGACAAATACAGAAGATCTCAGAGGAGGAGGATGGGATTGTAGAACTTTATAGTTCTTATTGATGTGCAGACTGAATAGTCCATATGGTCTTTATCTGAGTGTTTGTGTGTAGGGGTGGGTGGGGGGGGGGAGGTGCTGTGTGTGTTTGAAGAGAGAAGTGGCTGGGTGCATAAAATGTATTCCTCTTCACATACAGGTATTTTGGCCTCTCCTCCCCCCTCGCACTCAAATTCCCTGCCAGCAGGCCCTGTCATTCTTTGTTGCAACCTGCAGTATTATCCTGCACCGCAAGTGAAAACAAACCAATGCATACAGACACACAGATACAGATGGGGCCTCGACGACAGGTGCCATTGCTTTTTCAAGACACACCTAACAAGAGGCCACATCTGAGATGGGATGGGGATGTGTGTGGGTGTTCAGTTCCAGACAATAAATGTGAAACATTGATGCCTGCCTTGAGCCATGCAGACAAGGTATAGGGGGGCAACTCACAGGCAAAGAGGTGGCAACTCTTCTACGGGGCCCCCTTGTGGGCTCAGCACCCTCTTGCGTCAAATACATTCAACTGGCCTAAGATCAGCCCTACAAATCAGCTGAAGAAATTTCTAGAAGTGAAAGAACAGTTGAGTTCCAATGTAACGACTCCAGTGGGGGAATTCAACATTATTAATTTGGCTTTGTAGTTTGCACAATCCATCCACCATTATTGGTGTTCAAGTTTTAGGTTTTTTTTCCCCTTGTACTTATTATTTCTCCTCTCTCCCCTTCTTATTTTTGAGGACTTTAGATTTCTGCAGGATGTTTGTAGTTTCTCTATGCTTTTTGTCCCCCCGCCTTTTTTTTATTCATTATATTAGCCTGTGGAACTTTCTGGCAAGATTTTTTTAAAGTTATATATTGTAATGCATAATGAAAATATATTTTTTAAAGTATGCATATATTTTAAACCAGAAAATTTCTGCACCCAAAATAGCATGTCTGTATATAGCTTTCCTGGCAGGAGGAGTGGCCTAGTGGTTGGGGCAAGTTACCTCAGGCCAGGGGGTTTGAATCCTGCTAGAGAACAGCAACCTTGGGCTGGAAGGATTGGGGTTTCTAGTCCTACAGGTGCTCTTTGTGGCCTTGGGCAAGCCACTTAATCTTCCATTGCCTCAAGTACAAAAGCGTAGATTGTGAGCCCTTCAGGGACAATGGAAAAATATATATATATATATATATACACAGTACCTAACTTGTAGAAAAGCAGTATATAAGCCTAGCTAAATAGGCACCTACTTTAATTTTAAAACCCTTCTGGAATCTGCACACAGAAAAGAATGTGCCTCTTTTCACTCATGTACAGAGTTATAAAAATTACCCAAAGGCATAGTATTACTTAGATTCTTGATGCAATTAGAAACAAACCCTATGGGGAAGTTACTGGTTTCCATCAGAGGGACCAGGATCTTGTTCAGATTGGGTGCTTAACTCTAAACATGTTCTCTCAATGCTACAGTAAGAGAGATGGTGGTCACCAGTTTAAGGAAAGTAGGAGCGCATGCATGCATACAGAAGGGTAAGCCCGAGACTGAACTAGCCTGGGCGATGATGGATCGGGACAGGCAGCTGCTGCTCTGTTGCCTTAAACGTCAGCACAATACAAGTAGTGAGAGAATGCGGCAGATTGACAGTTATAGTGATGCTTCAATGAAATACTGTAGAACACTAGAATAAAATGTAATATCAAAACCAATTGCTGGCAAAGGGTCAAAGCCATACAATCCAACACTTACACAGACAGTGCTTCAAGGGAGCTATTACAAGGAGAACGGAGGAGATAATATTAACAAACGGCACTTTGTGTGTTTGACAAGCTGGTTTTGCACGATGCTGCAAGTGCCCTCCAGCCAGACATTGCAGGGGACTGTGCCCGCCTTTTATGGGGCTGCTCCCATTGCTCCTTCCATCTGTGTACATTCCAGACAGATCTCTACCACGTACAGGGACAGGACCTTGCGCGGGGACAAAGGTAAACTTGAGGTCAAAGTTGTTTCTTGGTGCCTGTGGGGGCTTGTCATTTTGCATCCATTTGGTCAGCTGTTCAAATGAAAGAGTGAGAAAAAAAAACCACAACCACCCGACCAGTTCTGGTCTCATGATTAATTAGCACAGCCATGGAACCTCCAGGGCACGAGGTGCTAAAAATACCTGCATAATATCCAAAGTGTTCCAGCTGCAGCGCTCTCCTCCTGGTGTCGTTTGTCATAATTTGACACTGATAAAGAGTTCCCAGGCCTTCAGTGTCTTTGCAATACAAGATATGCATCCATAGCAAAGCAGAGTGCAAATATCTCTTCATAAACAAGTCACAACAGTGTGTTTTTCTGCCTTGTTTTTTGGGAGGAGGGTTGTAATGACCTACTTTTCTTTCAGATTCCATAAATCCATGGTAATATTTGCTGGTGATATTTTTCCACAAATGGAACACAATATCTTACCCTTATCCCTCCCCTGTCTCTACTCCACAGGCTCATTTTAAGGCATACATTCTTCTTGAAGATGATGGGACGTCAGCAACGACTCCACATCATGGTGCATTCTCAGAAAATGTTGGGCTTGGACTAATGTAATCTACTGACTGCAGCCATACCTGCTAGTTTCGCAAAGCATTTTAATTAAGAATTTATGCTAGGATTGCACAAGCTAGTTGTCGCCCTCACATGTAATGCATTTAGATTCCATGAGCTCCGGCGTCAGGATGGATGCTGACTTGCATTGAACTCTGTATCACAGTTCAGCAGCTAGTTGGCATGGTTAAGAGTAATGTCCAGCCCCTCAACAGCCCTTTAACCAGGTAGAAACCTGGCAATCACTGTGAGCTGTATGTGTGTGCTTATAATGCTTTCCCTTGTCCCCCTCCAGGAAGGGCTGTGCTAGGTAGCCGCCTGCCCCAGCATCAGATGGACCTTATGGCCCTCAGCATGGAGGACATCTTGCTGCTACAGAGCTACTCATTTGATTAATCACAACACTACTGCAAAGTGGATTAATTTCAGCCATAGTTCTCTTTTTTTTTTTTTTTGGTTATGTGTGTTTTTTCTAACCCCAATCAGTATCAGGTGCACAAGCCTGGAATAGTGAGTTTTTCCTCCAAGCATGCAGAGTAGTAGTGGGGGGTGATTCTTACATATATACTGTCATGAAGCTGAAGCTATTGATAGTGAAGACTTAGGAAAAAACCCTGTCTTTCACAGAGCTGTTGATGTGCAGAGGATGCAATTACCTTGCAGCCCAGCTAGAGGGAGCAGGAGCAAAACTACTGAGGCTGAGTTAACACCCAGCCACTGATTATGTAAGAGCTAATCAGCTGCACCTGATGACAACCCTGGGAAACTCAAAGGTAGAATGCCTTTATAAGAGAAAGGCAGTCCAGAGGAAAGCAGGCCAGCAGGAGGAACCAGTCCAGAGGAAAGCAGGCCAGCAGGAGGATCCAGTCCAGAGGAAAGCAGGCCAGCAGGAGGATCCAGTTCAGAGGGAACCGGTCTGGAGGAAAGCAGTCCAGAGAGGGACAGTCCAGAGAGAGACTGCCAGGAGAAGCACTTCAGACGGAAGGAGTCTAGAGAGAGACTCGGTAGCAAAGGACCACAGAGGCAAAGAGCTTGTGAGGAGAAAGCCATGCTTTGAGAGAGGCCTACACTCACCGGAGGAGTCTGAATCAGGATTAAGAGTTACAAGAAGGAAAGGTTCTGATAGCAGAGCTACCTTTACCCAGAAGCAAGGAAATCCGGATTCCTCACCAGGTTTTCCTGAACCACAGAAAGGTAAAGCACTGCTCAGAAGGTTCCAAGAGAAAGCGTGTCTCCTCAGAGAGAGGTGCCTCAGAGAGAAAGCTCCAGTTATACCGGCTACAGGAGGAAGCCCAGGTATGGTGCCACTTCATTTATAAAAGAAAGTTTATCTCCTAGAAGCTCTGGTGAAACAGATGCTCAGTGCAGGAGAAAAGGAAACAAGTCAGAGCTTTACAAACCAGTATCTAAGGGCAGAAGAACAGGCCATGTACGTTTGAGTGCCTTAGATCAACCCTATTGGAAACAAGCAGAGACAGAGTCTGTGAAAGTATAGCAGCAAGGGAGATATCCAGTTCAGAGGGAGAGGCCAGTGACCCAGAGTCCATGGAAATAGACCTAGAGAATCCTATTCCCATGCCTCCAGATGAATTTATGGATTGTACCTTGTGTATTGCTAGCAGCCTTGAGTCACTGGCAGAACTGTGAATTGAACAGACCTTTTTCCTTTGAGAATGCTCATGTTTTGTGCTAAGTGCCAGAGAACTGTTTTGCTTATTTAAGTTGCTCTGAAGTAAGAGAATCTTTCAGTTAATCTCTCCAACCAACTGTGAAACTTGTAACAGTTTTTCTTCTTGCTTATGTTTGGTGAAACCCTGAAAGGACTTTATTTCTGTGCCTTACTGAGCCTTTGCGTTAAAGGGGAAATAAAAGCCTTAATACCCTCTATTTGGCTTATACAATTTGTTCATACAAGGAGCTGGACTTCAAAGACCAACGTGCACTTGGCCTTAAAGAGCCTTTTCCTCCTTGAAACAATAAAAATGCTCAGCCTACCCTTACAGTCACTGGCCACTAGGGAGTGCTGACGACAATACACCATGTTGAAAGGGGCGCCTCCTCCTCTGTTATAGTGGCACTGTTAGCTTAAGAGGGGGCACCATGTACAACTCACTCCCTTCAAATTGCAGGGGTGGGCAGCACAACCTAAGATGTGCCATATTGGGTAAGATCAATGGTCCACTGAGCTCAGCATCCAGCCTCCGACAGCAGACAATCCAAGTACAAGCAACTGGCAGGATCCCATTTCCTTGTTGATCACCCCCATGGATAAGTGGTGACTCAAGTTTACATGGCTAACAGCAGCTTATGGATGTTACCTCCACAAACTTGTCTAAACTCTTTTGAAACCAGTTATGCTAACTGCTTTCTCCACTTCTTCTGGCAAGAAATTCCACAACTTTATTATGCATCGTATGAAAAAAACACTTTCTTCAATTTGCTTTAAAAGTGCTATTCGATTCCTAGTAGACTCCTTAGTCTTTGTACTACATGGAAGAGTAAACAACTAATCCCTATTTACCTGTTCCACCCCATTCATCATTTTACAGATCTCCAACATATCTACTTTCAGCCCTCTCTTCTCAAGCTGTCTTAATCTACTCAGCCTTTCATCAAAGGGAAGCTGCTCCATCCATTTTGCAAGTGTTCTCAGCACTTTTCTAGTTCCAAGATATATTTTTTTCGGGGAAGCAACCCAAACAGCACTCAAGGTACGATAACACCATGAAACAGTTTTATCCTTCATCCCCTTAATTCCTAACATTCTATTTGCTTTTTTCACTGCCGCCACCCACTGAGTCAACGGTGTCAATGTATTGTCCACAATGATTCCACAATCCTTTTCAAGGGCGATGACTCTCAATATGGAACTCAGCAATGCATTTCTATAGTTAGGATTGATTTTCCCTATATGCATCTCTTTGCACTTGTTCACATTAAATTTCATCTATTTACATGCCCAATCCACCAGTCTGGCAAGATCCTCCTGCAGTTCCTCACAATCTGCTTGCATTATAACAAGTTTGAATAATTTAGCGTTCTCTACATATGTGATTACCTCACTCGTTTGTTCTCTTTTCCAGATCACTTATAAATATAACAAGTGTGAAAGCATGTGAAGCACAGCCCATGGAATTCTTTCCAAGCCCTCAATATATATCTGTGTGTGTACATATATGTTTGTATCTGTGTTGTCTTTGTGTAGGTTTTTTTTTTCTATGCCAAATTTGGTCCAGCTCCATCAAGTTTTCAGAGCATTATTTTGCTCCTGGCAGATGAACAGACATTTTCGACCCCTTATGCACCATTTCCTTCTAACATTCCAGAGGGTTGAAAAGAACTCCGGCATCCCTGAGGCATTTCACTATTTGCCTTTCTTCACTGGCAAAACTGACCATTTAGGGGGTACTTTTGTAGTTTTATATAAACTAATTTTATTATTGTTATATTTGTCTCCTGATTCGTAATGGGACAGGCCATGGATATTTTTATTTTTATCTTTTTATTTCTACAGTTATATGTTCATGGTCTTAGTGGATTTTATTGTCATCTTTTTCAGTCCCCGCCTTGTTTGTTTGTTTTGATGTCCATCTGGTGCAACATGGATATTGTTCACTATTATAATGTGTTTTTTCAAATAGCGGTCTACCAAATCTAAATAAAGCAGGTTGCTTTGGCAGGGAGGGTACAAAGGCATATATGTTGCAACTTCATTATGAAATGAACATATACACTTATGTGCCTTTACAAAATAGCTCAAGTGAAAGCTTGCACAGATCTACACCTGACCAAGACAAGAGCAACTTCTTTCTCCATGCATGTGCTGATAGAAATTGGCACATATGCACACAAGTGCCATTCCCATTCCACCTAATATTAGCCTCCAAGAATATCTATGCACTTATGTACAAGTAGGCCGAACGCCTACTGCACGCAGACTTCTACTTGAGACAACCCCCCCACTCCTTGTATATAACCCACTGTAAATAGCTCAGTCCTGTATATATCATACCCCAAATTAAGATGTACCTACCCACATACCCACGAGCACTACCTTCACCACCACTGCGTGCTGACACCCTGCACCATCCCAATTGATTGGTTTGCAGTGAAACCGCTTTGATTCAAGGATAAAGCGGGATATAAATCCTTTTAAAATAAATAAGTAAATAGATGTATGATACTGCTCTGCATGGATAAATCACTTATTAAATTGCCCCTTTAGTCCTACGCTCCATTTCCTATCGTTTAGTCAGTTCTTGATCTTTTTTCAGGTTTTTTGCTATCCCACTTTTCATATGAGGAACAGCAAGATGATATGCAGCAGGAACCACAACACAGACAAAGACAGGAGTTTAAAAGGACAAAGAACAGAACAACAAAATATGAAAGTTGCTATAACTGCTACACTTTTTTTTTTTTAAAAAGGGGAGGGGGGGTCGCGAACTTAGGATTAAATAGGTTAATTAGTTAGTTTGCTTCATTTGGAGCTTCTTCATAGGCCTTAACGAAAAAGAATGCCTTCAGGCCCTTTTAATACAAATAGCTAGGTAGATCTTAATATGTATACTTTAGAGGAAAGGCGGGATAGAGGAGATATGATAGAGATGTTTAAATACCTCTGTGGCATAAATGCACAGGAGGAGGGCCTCTTTCGATTGAAAGCAAGTTCTATTAGGGAACATGGGATAAGCGTGAAAGGGGATAGACTCAGGAGTAATATGAGGAAATATTTCTTTATGGAAAGAGTGATAGATGTGTGGAATAGTCTTCCAGTGGAGGTGGTAGAGATGAGGACAGTATCTGAATTCAAAAAAGCATGGGACAAACACAGAGGATCTCTAAAGGGAACAAGGGAGCTTTTGTAGATGATATGGAAGGGCAGACTAGATGGGCCATGTGATCTTTTTCTGCTGTCATGTTTCTAGGACGTTCCAGAAAGGAGAAGCAAGGATAAGGAAAGGACTAAGATAAGTTGATTCATGCTGAAAACGCAAGGTAGAGGGTAGTTGACAAAGATTCTCAAGATGGCTTTCTTTTTGAATGAGAGGGGGTAGTGGGAAGAAAATGGTTCCCCAAGTATAGTGGGACACTAGAAAAAAAGGCTCTATGTGCACGGAGCAAGACCTTAAAATGGTAACGATATATGATCGGAAATCAATGCTCCAGTACCAGAAGTAGTGAAATGTGATCAAAATTTTGAAGTGGAATATAGAAGCTTAACGGCAATATTTTGCAGTCTCTTTAGGCTTGATGTTTCATGTCACAACACAGAGCATTACCATAATCCAGGAAATGCATTCAATAAGATTCTAATAGCATCTGTTTTTAGGTAGGTGCTTTACTTCCCTATCTGCCAAAGAAAATAGGAAGAGGACTTATGACTGATTACATTTCTTTATCAAAAGAAAGAGCAGAGTCAAAAATGCAGCCCAGGATTTTAACAAAATCGAGCAAAGTAACTGAAGATCTAACAAGTAAGAAAGCTGTTGTTGGGGTAATAGAAGTGCTTGTGATCCACATAACCGCATTCTTACTTGGATTCGATTTCAGTCTGCTGACAGTCATCCAACTGGCAACAGATTAAGACAGGAGAGATCCATGTTTCCTGGATCAACACAGTACAATATGTTAATTGTAGGTTACCAATCCACAATATGACATTGACAAAACCCCACATATGACTGCTCAGGAAACTAAATGGTCATGGGGGCAAATACCTCTGAAAATACAAATATGCTTCAGCAACTGGCTCGCCCTTATTCACGTGGAGGCTGATTCAGAACACTGCACATCCGGTCCATGCGGATGTCCAGAAAACGGATGGGGCACATTTGTACCCGATTCTGCAACCATGGGCGCTATATGTTCCCGTGATTGCAGAATCAGGGCACTTGGACGGCCTAGAGAAAATGTGCATGGATTTACCAGGCCAGTCCACCCAATGCTCTGGCTGGTGTCATGGCGTCCCATCGCTATGGCACCCACATGTCCAGCCAGAGGAACTGAATTGCCGGACCCCAGGATGCTCTGTCACCCCGCCGCCCAACCTCCACCGTGGGCCCCCATGGCCGGGATTGGGTGGCTAACGCTCTCCTGCAACAGCACAATGGAGCTGAGGGGGCTGAAGGCCGCAATTGGTGGGGCGCCCAGCACTTATTCCACCTTCAAGGTAGAATAAGCCAGGCGTTCAAATGGATGCTGATGAACGTATAGAGGCCCAACCTGAATGGCCGATGGATGTCTGGGCACGTCAGCCCACCACCACTCTGTCTCCCCATCCCCTCCCACCCCCATCCAGTACTCCCCGCACAAACCCTCTATACGTGCAGGGAGCACTGGGACTAGAATAGCTTCCCAAGCCTATTCAAGGGTTGTAAGTACAACCCCCCTATTCGAGCCTCAGAATGCCAGCCATACTGATCAATCAATATCTTCAAAAAAAAAAATCTAGACACATTTTCCAACTGCTGCCAAATGTACTACTACCTCCACCTAGAACCAGGGATGGTCCAACCATTAGGTAGACTAGGCAGTTGCCTGAGGCAGCAGATTCTGAGGAATAGCAAAATGAAGCAGCAATCAAAGCAAAACATCTTCACAGCCCCACTAACTCCAAGAACCAAAGCACATTCTTGTAGCTGCAGGGAGAGACAGCTCACATATATATACCTACAAAGCAAAGTTAAATACGGGTTTGCATTGGCTCCCACTCACTTTTTAGAATTCAATACAAGTTCCTCATCTTTGTCCACAAATCTATTCACACCGGCACTCCCCTCTACCTCACCAATTTGGTCTGACTCCACACCCCCCACCGCTCCATACACGCAAACCACATGTTCCTCCCCTCCCCATCCCAAGCCCACCTGGAATCCACCCGTTCCTCCGCCTTCTATTTCTTCGGCCCCCGACTCTGGAACTCGCTTCCTCCAACCCTCCGTCTTGAGTCATCCCTCAAAAATTTCAAAGCCAACTTATAAACCCACCTCTTCTGTACAGCTTTCGACCTTCCTCTACCCCCATCTCCTCTCTTTCCCTCCCCTCGTTGATGCTTAACAGTCTGACCTCTTCCTCGCTTTTCTTCTCCTCATCTGTCCTCTACTAGCTACTACTCTATTCTTTCCTATCAAACATACTGGCGTTCCTTTCCTTTTCTAGCAGCTTTGTTTTATTTTTGTGAACCGCTCAGACGTTATTGTGATGGGCGGTATATCAAGTTTACTAACAAACAAACATATTCAATTGCTATGACCACACCACCCTCAGCGAGTTCAATCTCATCTCATCTCTCAGGAGTTAAGCGGGGTTGGGCCTGATTAGTACTTGGATGGGAGACCACTTTGGAAAACCAGGTGCTATAGGCTTATGGCTCGAAAGAAGGGCCTGGCAATCTACTTCCGGTCATGTCTTGCCAAGAAAACTTGAGGATTAGGGACAACTATCCACAGGGTCGCCAGGAGTCAGCATCAACTTGACTGCACCCAACAACGACAATGTTTAATTATGCATTTTTACAGGTGTGCTATACGATAGGTGGTGGCTGATGATCATGAATGATGAGTTTAATTATGGAAATCTCTGGGGAGGTGAGGGAAGAAGGCTGAAGGATCGCAGGGTACACAAATACCCTTGCACCAGTCCTGCCTCGAAGGCATCAAGCATGCCCTTAGTAACTGTATAGCTAACCAAAATGTGAACGCTACATACTGTAACATGGAAAAATTGCAGCTACACAGAGACAGATTATATAACAACATTAGGACCTTTCAAAAAATAGTGTGGTTAAGCTCGATCACCCTGGAATCCGATTTACTTTTCTTAACATTATATTGTCATGTCTTTTTCATCTCTGTTATTGCAGATAGGCTGATGCATTCATTTAAAATCATTTACAAAGCAAGAAATGGATTGGTGAATTCTTGTAAGACTATAGAGCATGTTTACTAAAGTCCATGCCGGCAGTGCGTATTTGTGGTGCGAAATTAACACGGAGGCCCATGCTAATTTTTTTTTACTGTCAGTACCAATATAATTGTGGTGCACAGCGGTTTGCTCTGTAATATCTATGCACTACTAAAGGTGGATGTCTGGAACAGCCCACAGTGGCACAGTTACTTCCTCACACTCCTTCCAAAACTCTCTCCTTTTCATTTCATATCACAAGCCCTTGTCCTTGAACTGTTTCTATGAAAAATATAACCTTGTGCTTCACTGGAGCCTTTAGCTGTATATTTCAGTCTCAGCTGCAATTTCTTTTCTATTTTCCTGAGAGAAGGGTTGTATTTGCCATGTTAGTCTGCTCACATATGAAGAGATTTGGGTCAATGAACAAAGCTGTAGGCAAGACCATTTTATTGGACTAACTTAAGAGGCCTCAAAACCGTTCTCATGAAGGGCACACAGGATATTTCAAATCCTGAGACAGTCAGAGAGAAGGCACGATCCAGCTCAGGTAAGAGTTTGCTCTGTGGGGGTGGGGGGGGGGGGGGAATAAAGGGGACATATTTGGTCCTTTCAGTGATGCCAAATGCTGGGGAAGGAGGAGGCAGGGTTCCCATGGGTGAGGCTGATAATCCTACTCCCTGCTTCCCACCTTTCTCCAGTATCAGCCTCCTGAAGGAGTTGGGGGGGGAGGGGAAGGGGTGGATGGGTGGTAGGGTGGAGGGAGTGTGTGGTGCACTCTCCCACTCCTATACCCCCACACCATTTTCATCTCCTCTAACTCCCCTCTTTACACCCCCCCCCCACTCACCTCTCCTCTCATTCTACTCTCTCTCACTGCCTCTCCTTTCTCTCCCTGCCTGCCTTCTCTCTCTCTGCCCCCTTCCTGCAGCCCCAGAGCAGCACATACCCATACACCCCTGCAAAAGCACACGCACACATACATATACACACACGGTGCTATAGCACCAGGGGCAAAAAGCACCCACTCAGACTCCTGGTCTTGCAACCCTGGAGCGGGGATACAAAAACAAATCTTCAGCCATGTTGCCAAGACTATGGAGCAACCTGTATCCTGGAAGTGAAGGTGCCCAGTCTGCGACAGGTGCAGGTCGTGGCTGAACTGTGATTATGGGTACTGGAGGCAGTTGGGTGGATTCACGTTAGGCAGATTCAGCAGCTCTTAGCTCTAGAGGCAGTGGCCATGCCTAGTCCGGTTGCGCTCTCATAGTTAGGGGTAGGGGAGGGGAGGATTGGAGAGAAGGGCAGGCAAGCCCACCCCCCCAAATGTTGCAAGTGCTAATGCTAATGCTAAAAATTGGTCCCCTTTCCCTCCGTATCAATATGACTTCCTTACACCTAGCCCCTTTCAAAGTAAGCAAGTAAACTACACTGATGCTGTCATCTTATTGCTGACGTCCTTGTCTGTCACTTTCCCAGAAGGAGGAGGTCTAAGATGTGGGAATGTTCAGCAGAGGAGGATAGAGAGGTAAGAACTGCAAAGACTGACACTGGACGTCTGACGTCCATGAGCTGCAGGAGGGAAGAAGGCAGAAAGAGAGGCAGGATAGAACATGAGCCAAAAAATATATATATTTGCTCTGTGGGCCAGATCTGCTCTGGGGACAGCAAAGGCAAAGGCAGAGAGACCAGAAAGGTTTGCTCCTCAGGCCACAGTTTAGAGACCCTCTGTATCACTCCATGAAACGACCGTATCTTGAACGCTGTGTGCAGTTCTGGTCGCGATATCTGTTCCTTGAGAATGTAGCGCCGTGGCAGATACATAGGGCTACAGTTTTCCTTCCAAGTATCCTGGCTCCTGCCTCACAGTACATTAAACACTAACAAAATGATCTTAACTTGAACTCGAAACTTAAACAGCAACTAATGCAGGTCTACCAGTACATGAGTCACATGATCCAACTCACAAAGCCCCTTTATCAGTTTTGCTGTCGTATTTTAAACTAAGTGCAAGCACTGCATTTCTTTCACTACTACCCTATCAGCAATGCAACGCAGTAGTCCAAATGTGGAACAATGAGGGCGTGAGCGACTGCTAATAAATGACATTCTGACAAATAAGCTCTCAAATGCAAAATCATTCTTAATATTGCGTGAGATGTACGCATCCCTAAACTCTGGCACAGCCCTTTAAGCTCCAGCATTTCAGACTTCTCACCCTGTGGGATGAGCCTCGGAATATCACCCATAGGAGCTCCGCCTTCCTCACAATCACTTTCACTCTCAAACGGCTGAACCACATTTATTTAGTGGGTTTTCTATACTGCTTTATTCTTCAAATCGAAGCGATTTACATCAAAACAAGGATGACACATTGGCAGGAGAGACAGCTCTGGATGCGTTACCTCTCCCACATCAGCATCAGGAGCAGCGCTTGACACCAATACCAGCACTTGCTAATTATGTACATAGACACTGAATGCCCTCCCTGCAGCAAGCGTAACCATACATAAAGGGAGCACGGACAGCTGAGATATAATCAACCATATACATTTTAGAAAAGCCCGATTTACCCATGGATGACCATACCATGTCCAAAGTGCATGAGGGTGTGACTGGGACAGCAACAAATCTACACATGTATTCCCCATTTCATATAGGGGATGTACGTACAATCCCAAAACCACCACGTTTGGAATGACACCTGCTCCCACACATGAACAAGCAATTTAAAAAGGGCTCCTGTTGGCCAGTTCTTTACAGGAGGGTTTATGGGGGATAGTTCCCTTAATTCCCACTATTCACTTATATAGGTGACTAAAAGAGGCGGCACATCTAGGTTTGCAAAATGGCCAAGATACATGCGTAAGTGCTTCAAATAGACCCGCACACTGTGACATGCTGGCAGAGACAGGTTTAACTTGCCGGGTCTCCATTACCGTCTTGTCCCATGTGTACATTTCTGAATTGGTTCCCCCCACTGCGTGTTCCTCCATTTCCTTTGTCTTCGGCCCGATATTCTCAAGCATGTCCATTTTGAGGGGGCGGAGATATGTTGATTTTGCATTGGCCTCGCAGGTGCACACTCCCTTTTCTAAAACTAATCTAGGTTTGCAGACGTTTTCACTTCGTTTCTCCCACCCCTTCTAAAACATGCCTTTTTAACAACTAAGGTGAGAAAATCAAGCCTTGCGGATCTTCTAGGCCTGATGTCCAAGCAGTAGAATGCTGCTGCTGCTGCACTTCAACCATTTGACTAAGATCCCTCAAAGAAGATGTAAACCTTTGCGGTATCCTCCCACCTGTATCCACCTTAGCTAAATTCTCTAAAAAAGATACTAGGATGTACCATGTCGAGGGCTACTGACACATCTAGGAGCACGGACATTCCCGACTGATCCCTATCCAACAGTATGTGCACATCATCTAATAAATTACTGGTGGAATATTCAAAGCATTTACGCGGCTTGCAGACCTGCAAACTGTGTAAATGCTGATCACTGGGATATTTAATAGCACTAACCCGCTTAGTCCTGCTGAATATCCCCAGTTTGTGCTATTAAATGCTCTGATGCTAAACAGTTAGCAACAGGGCGTTCCGCGGCGGAGCAGGGGTGTTACCGCGGGTTAACTGGACAGCAGCTTCTGACTGGCTTGCAAAACTAGCTAAAGTTAGGACAGCCCGGATATTCAGTGCGGTTGCCCAGATATAACCCCGTAATATCTGTGATGAAATCAAAGCAACGACAGCCAGCTGCTTTAAGTGTGCTGGCTGCAGCCGCTGAACATTCCTCCCATTGACTCTAATGTTAATAGTGATTATTTTAATATAATTGATTTTCTCTGTAGTAAATTGTTCTGGCATATAAAAGAACCAAAACCACATTTGCACTCCCCAAAGTCTCCCTTCTTCCTCCAATACAGCTTCACTTTTCCAGGTGGGTGTTTGTGATTGGGATCCAGTTCAGTACAAAAAGGCTGCATTTCAAGTTCAACTTCTCTCATTTTTGCACAGATCATGACATTCTGTATTGCCTTGTGACTTTTTCCCATTCCCTGTCATAATGGGAGGACAGAGATGGCTACAGTGGGCATTTGTGAATGGTTTTGGGGGGACCGAGAAATATATGTTAAATGGTCTCTCTCTCCTAATGGTAGGTGTTTTTGCTGGACCCATTCCTCATTCTCCATCTCATACAGGGCCTGTGCCATGGTCCATATAATTATACACATGCCACATTTACTGATTCAAACAAGAGAAAGGATTTCCCTGCTTTTCAGAATATTTTTCACATTTTATTTGTTCTTTACAATTTTTTTTGCTTTCTTGTTCTTTATTGCCTGCCTAAATCATCCCAGAAGATCAAGGGTTTGATTCCCACTGGCACTCCTTATGACTTTAGGCAAGTCACTTTACTCTCCATTGCCTCGGAAGAAAAGGCCTGGCAGTCTACTTCCGGTGATATATTGCCAAGAAAACCCAGAGGCAGCTGGATCACCAGGAGTCAGCACTGACTCAATGGCACTAAAAATCATCCTGGATAAGTAACATAGTATATGACGGCAGATAAAGACCAGCATGGTCCATCTAGTCTGCCCAGTAAGGTGGCTAGAATGGCTGTAACTGCGGCTCTGTGCAGATCATCCCCCCGCCCCCATGCCTGTGTTTAGGATTGTACCACAAATGCCAAAAATACATCACAACAATACTCTATATACAAGCTACAGAGTATCAGAAATTTATGAAGGGAGGAACGAAGATATCAACAGGCATCAATAGAGACCCATTGCCTCAGGTCTTTGATAGCTCAAGCCTCATCATTTGTCTCCACCTCCCAACCATTAACAAATTAAGTGAATTTTCAAAACTATTAACTTTTTATTTATAATCACTATGGTTACGATGAAAAAGTGAGATTATGTGTGCACTCCTGATGCAAACCATTTTTTGGGCTGAAACAAACATCAATGTCAATCTCTACATATAATAATTTTGAAGATTTTGTTTGCTGCCATCAAAATGTTTGAAATGGCAGTTGAGAAGTGTTTCGCTACCTGAAGTCATTGAAGCTTACCTGTGATGCCTCTGCCTTGGACGTGATATAAGCTAAGTGCCCATTTTTGTTTGGGATTTTTTGGGAGTAATGTTTTATATTACATAAAATAACTAAATATTTTAAATTTAAAAAAAAAATTAACAATTTTGAAAATTCACTTATATTTTGTAAATGGTTGGGAGGCAAAGACAAATGATGAGGCTTGGGCTATCAAAGGTCTGAGGTAATGGGTCTCTACTGATGCCTGTTGACGTCTGTTCCTTCATAAATCTGGCCACTGCAAATGGCTCAAAACACAGTAGCACACATATCTGGCTCATCAAGACAAGATCACATCACCTCCATTCTAAAAAATCTCCACTGGCTCCCAATCAGCTCCCGCATCAGATATAAGACAGTCATAAACATACTCAAAATCAAACAGACCTCAGCACTCAGCCTACAACCACTCATACAACCCGACAGCAGCATAAGACCGCGGAGGAGAGGCACCTCCGACCTCATCAATATACCAAAAGTCTTCACCAAGGTACGTAAGGACACCGCAAAAAGAGCTCTATCGCTAGCAGCACCTGCAATATGGAACACCCTCCCTGATGACCTATGATCGACGATAGACATCAAGGACGTTCGGAAACAGCTCAAGACGACCCTCTTCATTGAGCACTATGGTGACGTCACATAATTTTCCCGCCAGCCCGGACTACAGACCAACCCCCCTCCCTTTCTCATTCATGTACATAGTGTTGTAATGTAGCGCACGCTGTAAATAGCCCACCACGAATCAGCGCCAACTTACGCACACACGCATTCACTGTATAACACTGCATGCACACACAAATGTCATTATACTTTGATTGTTTGCTGTGTAAACCGCCTTGATTACAGGAGGAGGTATATAAATCCTTTGAAATAAAATAAAATAAATAAATAAAAATAAGCCTTTATGTGCAGCTACCTATCGCTTTTTCCCCTTAATTCATATCTCGTTTGCAGCTCACTTACTCCATTCAGGGCAGCGATAATCCTGACCCAAGCACTATCAAGGCCAGCAAGAATTTCTGCTGCCCTAGGCAACCCCTTTATACCACCTCCCTGGCCCATCGTATTGCTGCTGCCGCCACCACCACTCCCCATTCCCAGCATCCATCTTCCACCTGGGGGAGGAAGGCAGCATGGTAATTCCTTCCTTCATTGCAGCAGCAGTTTCAAAGCCAGTGTTAGCCTTAAGGCAGCCGCACAGTCTGCTGCTCCTGCCCCTCCGATGCAACTTCCTGTCTGAAGGGGCAGGAGCGGCACACTGACTGCATGCACATGCACTGCTGCCTTAAGCCCTGCCATACACCAGGGCCTGCCACCCTAGGAGGCTGCCTAGTCCATGGCCCGGCCCTTGGGATCATGCACCAGGTCTTTGGAACCGTGCGATTGCAGGCCTGAAGTCCAGCCACTGTCATGCAATATGTGCGACTCCCTCTGCAGCATCCCTGACCCCAGAAAATAGATGATCTGAGCCAGGAATCAAACTCAAGACTTCCACATGGCAGTGTGGCAGAAAGATACAGAAAAATGTCCCTTTGTATTAGGAACCATTTTATTTTATTTATTTATTTTATTTATTTATTTACATTCTCTTATATACTGCGCTATTCTGCATCAGTGCAGTTTACATTGAACAAACTGAAATTACATTGAACAGGGCATTATAACTTGGAGATAACTATTTTACAGGGAACATGGGCTATGGAGGGTTAAGTGGCTTGCCCAAGACCACAAGGAGCACCTGTGGGACTAGAAACCCCAGTCCTTCCGGCCCAAGGTTGCTGTCCTCTAGTGGGATTTGAACTCCCGACCTTCCGGCCTGAAGTACCTTGCCCCAACCACTAGGCCACTCCTCCACTCCTGATTAAGAATAATTTCCAATCCCACCTTAATAAGTTGTCTAAACATGTTACATCTTACAAACTCCAGCTCCCTTTGGAGGGTTAGCAATAAATTTGAGAGATTGAGATCATATTCCACATACCCTGCCTTATGAGTTAGGTTCATGACTGTCATGCTGTGCGCAAAACTAATATATGCTACAAAAATCAAACAAATAGGTCACAACAGTGCAAAACTAAGCCATTTGGAGAAATCCCCCCCCTCCCAGTATACAACACTGCCACTAAGTCATTGAGCTGGCCTCAGTGATTTCAGATACAAACTTAGGGCTACATTAACTGCAAGACACTATGGGCCTGATATAGATCTGGGATGGCTATGTGCTGCTACGGTGCATAGCTATCACTGCTGACTTTTAACCCTGGATATTCAATGCTGGGGTCATATGTGGCCACACGTGCTCCAGAGCCACAGAAGCTAACTGGGTAGTGGTGCAATATCGCCGCTACCCAGTTATCTAATGTCACCGCCCTTGACACGCCTCGGAACACTCATGACATGCCCCGATGCTAAGCAGTTAGCATCGCGGTACATATAGTAACAAAGTAAATGACGGCAGATAAAGACCAGCATGGTCCATCCAGTCTGCCCAGCAATACGGCAAGAGTAGGTGCACCTGTTGCTCTGTGCAGGCCACCCCTCCCCATGTCTTTGTTTAGGGGTGAACCCACCACTCCATGTAGGACACCCCTATTTGTTCAGAAGTTAGATGGTTCAGTTTATTTTGTTTTTATCCTGTTGATGTAAAGGGATCCGCTGTGTTTGTCCCATGCCATTTTGAATTCCGTCACTGTGTTTGTCCCCACCACTTCCATCGGGAGGGCATTCCAAGCATCCACCACCCTTTCAGTGAAAAAAATATTTCCTGACATTGCCTTTCAATTTTCCACCTTACAGCTTCATGTTATGCCCTCTAGTTTTACAGCTTCCCATCTTTGGAAGAGGTTTGTTTGTTTATTGTTTCTCTTTAAGCATATATATAGCAGCGTTAGGTGGAGATATTCAGCAGCACTTACATGTTAGTGCCATTAAATATCCCATTCAGCTGTAAACCGTGTAAATGCCTTAGAATATTGGGCCCTATGTTTATATTTATTAAAAACTTGATATACTGGCAACTTCTGTAACAATGTGATGGTGTACGATAAAAACATACTTACAGAAATCATAAAACTACAAAATAAAAAACAGGAGAGAACCATTCACACCAGAGAAAGAGAAAAGAAAGAGGGCCAGAGAGGGAGAGGGAAAAAACTCGGATTAGGCTTGTGAGAACAGATGAGTTTTAAGCCAAGCTTTGAATCTAGGGTGGTAAATTTCGAGATGGAGATTAGGAGGGGGGTCATTCCATAGTTTTGGTTAGAGAAAATAAAAAGTGGAGTGTTGGGTTGACTCAAATCTTGCTTGTGAGGCGGGGGGGGGGGGGGGGATGGAGGTAGTTAGCATGCAAAGAATGAAGAGCCCAGTAGGGTGTGTGAAGAGTGACAAGAGAGGAGAGATACGAAGGGAGACCAATATGAATGGCTTTATGCATCAAAATCAGAATTTTATAGCAGATTCTGAAAGAAACAGGGAGCCAGTGTTGCTGAAACAGAAGGGGGGAAATATGATAAGACCTAGAAGCATGAGTGAGAATGTGAACCGCTGAGTTTTGGATATATTGAAGCCATTTGATTTCATAGTTGAGAAGACCTGCAAAGACCGTATTACAGTAACCCAAACTGGAGATGATGAGACTAAGAAGATTACTATATCACCACGCTCTAACATGCATTAATACACACTATTTACCCGAGGTCCCATGCACTGGTATCTATTTACTAATAACGTGGATTAAGAGCATTAAAACATGCTAACACTGTAGCACGCTTTAGTAAATCCAGCCCTTAAGACTGCAAGCCATATGGGGACAAGGAAATACCTACTATACTTTAATATAATGTGTCTTGTGCTACTATTGAAAAGATGTGAACTAAATCTATAAATAACCAAAAATTGGGAGTGCCACTGCACCTGTCATAGAGAGCTAACTTTATGTGTAATCAGCTTCTACTGGCCTTCATAATGGAGCAGGTTACTTTTATGTCCAGGTGGCAATTGCTGCTCTTGTGCTTGGGTGGCAAGATGTGGGCAACAGAGAAGGCAACAACAACAGGGTTGGCCAGCACAGTGCTTGAAGCCTACAGGCAAATTACTCTGTCTTCTCTCAGTGTTGCTGGTGGGAGATGGGAGAAATTATTTAGGAATGAAGAACTGGTTTGCATTGAATTTGGACACTATCTGAATGAGGGGGGAAGAGGGAGATTCCAGTATTTCCAGTATTGAGCACATGCTGCAGAAAAATGAAGCACAGTTACTTACCTGTAACAGGTGATCTCTGGGAACAGCAGGAATAAGTCTTCACATATGGGTATCGTCGGTACCGATGGAGCCTGCGCGGGAACGCTCCCCAGCGTCCAATAAGAAAGCTTTTGGAAGCATCCCACGGCGCCTGCGTGCTGCCTTCCCGCCTTTCCCAACCGCCTCTCTCCAGTTCGAGTTTTAAAACTGAGACAAAGAGAGAGAGAGAGGGAAAGATAGAGAGATACAACTCCTAGGGGAGGTGGGTGGGTTGTGAAGACTTATTCCTGCTGTTCCCAGAGATCACCTGTTACAGGTAAGTAACTGTGCTATCTCCAGGAACAAGCAGGAATGAGTCTTCACATATGGGGACTCCCTAGCTGCAGATGCCAGGGAGACACCACAGGGTTGTGTGTCCTTGAATAGGGCTCCACCTCGCCCCATGGATCTCTGGCATCCAACCAGGGTAGGTGGGTAGGAGTTGATTAGGAATGGAACAGGTGTTTGAGAACAGCTTGACCAAACGAGACATCCCGGCGGGAGTCCTTGTCCAAACAGTAATGGGCTGTGAAGGTATGAACCGAGGCCCAGGTGGCCGCTCGACAGATTTGGTCGATGGACACAGAGTTTAGATGAGCCATTGAGGCTGCCATGGCCCTCACATTGTGAGCTGTGACATGGCCTTCCAGAGAAAGGTTCTTACTCTGGTAGGCGAAAGAAATACACTGAGTAATCCAGTTGGACAGTGTTCTCTTAGAAACTGGAAGTCCTAAATGGGAAGGATCAAAAGCAACAAAGAGTTGAGAAGACTTTCTATGTTGCTGTGTTCTTTGTAAGTAAAAGGCGAGAGCTCTTCTACAATCCAAAGTATGAAGATTCCTCTCTGCACTTGATGCATGAGGTCCTGGAAAAAAGACAGGTAAGTATACCTCTTAGTTCAGATGAAAAGGCGAGACCACTTTGGGCATAAAGTGTGGATTGGTCCTGAGGACTACCTTATCATGATGGAACCTTGTATAAGGAGGATTAGCCACCAAGGCTTGCAACTCACTGATGCGACGTGCTGAGGTGACTGCAATGAGAAAGATAACCTTCCAAGAAAGAAATTTCAAGGAGGTGGTGGCTAAAGGTTCAAAGGGTGGCTTCATAAGCTGGCCAAGAACCAGATTTAAGTCCCATGCCACTGGAGGTGGTCTAATGGGAGGTTTAGTTAAAAGAAGGCCTCTCATGAATCTTGCTATAAGAGGATGAGAGGAAACAGGCTGTCCATTGAGAGGCTTGAGGGACGCTGCAATAGCACTCAAATGGACTCTTGCCGAATTCGTTTTGAGGCCTGCATGGAAAAGATGCAGAAGATACTCTAGTAAAGAATTCAAAGGTATTGCAAGAGGGTTAAGACCCTTCTCTGAATACCAAATGGTAAATCTTTTCAATTTGAAAGCATAGGAACGTCTAGTGGAAGGCTTTCTAGAAGCATGAATAATATCTCTGACTTGCTGAGAGAGATGAAAACCTGAAGATCTAGGCCTTCAGCAACCAGGCCCTGAGATGGAGAGACTGGGGGTTTGGGTGCCACAACGTTCTGTCTTCCTGGGAGAGAAGATCTGGAGCAGAGCCCAACTCCAGGGACGGAGCTTGAGAGAGATGCAGAAGTAGAGGGTACCACACTTGGCATGGCCAATGTGGTGCTATGAGGATCATAGAACCTCAGTCTCTCTGAAGCTTGAACAGTGTTTTGGGAATTAGGGGAATGGGTGGAAAAGCATAAAGGAAGTCTTGACCCCAGTGGAGGAAGGCATCCTTGGCCTGAACTCCCTGACACGGAATCCTGGAACAGAACCGGGGAAGTTTGGCATTACTTGGACTTGCAAATAGGTCTATGTCCGGGGTTCCCCAAATTCGAAAAATCCTGGCTACCTGGTCCCTGTGGAGGGACCATTCGTGTGGAAGCAGAACTTGACTGAGTCTGTCTGCCCAAGAGTTTTGAACGCCTGGAAGATATACTGCCATAAGATGAATCTGATGCTCTCTGGCGAAGGCCCACAGTCGCAAAGCTTCATTGCAAAGCGACAGAGAGCCAGTCCCTCCCTGCTTGTTCACATAGAACATGGCTACTTGGTTGTCCATGTGGATGAGGACTGTCCTGTAGCTGAGTAGGGAGTGGAACACAGAGCTAAGAAAATTGCTCTGAGTTCCAAGAGATTGATGTGTAGCGAAGTCTCCTGTGGAGACCAGATGCCCTGGGTGGAGAGATCTTGCAGATGAGCTCCCCAACCCATTAGAGAGGCATCTGTTGTAAGGGTTGCTTGGGGAAGTGACTGTTGAAAAGGGGACCCCAGCAACAGGTTTTGAGAGGACTTCCACCAATGGAGAGACCAAAAAAGGCGACTGGAGTTTGCTATTTTGTCTGACAGGCAACCTGATGCCTGAGTCCATTGGGTGGACAAAGTCCATTGAGCTGCCCTCATGTGAAGGCGAGCATATGGAACCACATGCACAGTGGATGCCATGTGGCCTAAGAGTTGTAACATTTCTCGAGCAGTTAAAAGGGGCTTTAACTGTATTTGGGAGGCTAACTGCACCAAGCGTAGGCAACGGGCCTGAGGAAGATAGGCCCTTGCAGTTGTGGTATCCAACCAAGCCCCTATAAAAACTCGAGGGACTGAGTAGGGGTGAGATTGGATTTTGGGATGTTTATTACTAGTCCCAAATATTGAAGGACACGCATTGTGCAGGTTAGACAAGTCTTGGCCTCTGCTTGAGATGGAGCTCGAATGAGCCCGTCGTCCAGATATGGGAAGACGAATATTCCTAGAGTGCGCAGAAATGCAACTACTACTGCCATGCATTTCGTGAACACACTTGGTGCAGAGGCCAGACCGAAAGGAAGCACCCTGTATTGGTAGTGCTTTCCTTGAAAAATGAACCGAAGGAACCTTCTGTGAGTTGGATGGATGAGGACATGGGTGTACGCATCCTTGAGATCTAGAGAACAAAGCCAGTCCTGACTCTGAAGGTATGGAAGCAGAGCACCGAGAGAAATCTTGAATTTCTCCTTGAATAGAAATTTGTTCAATTCTCTGAGATCTAAGATGGATCTGTAGCCCCCTGTTTTCTTTGGAATAAGAAAATAAGGGGAGTAGAACCCTGTGCCTTGTTGAAGAAGAGGTACTTCTATGGCCCCTTGGGCAAGAAGGATGGCAATCTCCTGACCTAGAAGGTTGAGGAGAGATGTTGGAGAATTGAACTGTTTCACCATGGTGTGAGGGGGAAGGCTTAAGAAATGAAGCTTGTACCCTTCCCTTATGATGGAGAGTGTCCATTGCTCTGCTGTGATTTGCTCCCATCTGGGAGCAAAGTAAGTCAACCTTCCTGGGATGGTAAGGGGCTCTGGTCCTTCCAGAGCTAGAAAGGCTAAAAGTTCTCTAGTTGCAAGTCAAAGGCCCTGAGGAGGCTGAGGCTGCTGGGCCGTGGAAGGTCTAGCAGCCTTTGACTTGGCCTGTTTAGGTGGTTGCTGACGCTTTGCAGCAAAACTACCTGCAGAAGATGCCTGCTGACCATAAGCAGGATAGTATCTTCCCTTTTTGGAAAAAGATGTCTTTTTAAACAATCTTTTCTTAACAGGAGCAGAGGTAGACTTTGAAAGTCGATCCAAAGCAGAGTTTTCAGCATCCATCTGAGTGGCCTTTGCTTGCCAATCCTTACCAAAAAGGTTTTCACCTGTACAAGGGAGATTTCCCAATTCATCTTGGACCCAGAGCTCCAAATCAGAAGCTTGTAGCCAAGCAAGTCTGCATGCCCCTATGGCAGTAGCCGAAGCTCTGCTTACACACTCAAAAGAGTCAAAGGCTGCACGGTTGGAAAATTTGGAGACATCTTGGGCATGTTTGAGCCAAGTGAGAAACTCCTGTCTTTTATCCTCTGAAATGAAAGGGGTTAAAGTCTGCAGATGATCTGTGACTTCTTTTAGAAACATTCCTATATAGAGACTATAGGAATTGATCCTAGCAGCTAGCATAGCAGCTTGGAAAACCCTTCGGCCAAAAGCATCCAAGGTCCTGCATTCACGCCCTGGAGAATTAGATGAGTGTCTTTTTGCACTCTTTATCTTCCTCATGGCAGACTCTACCACAATGGAGTGGTGAGGAAGCTGAGTCTTGTGGAAGCCAGGACAAGGAGGGACACGATACATGGTGTCTAACCTGCGAGAATGAGGAGAGGTGGTGAGAGGTGTCTCCCACATCCTCAACATGAGATCATACAGAATCTCATGAACAGGTAAAGTAGCTGCCTCCTTAGGAGCTTTAGGATATTGTAAAATATCCAACTCCTTGGCTCTGGGTTCTGACTCAGGGGCCACTGTGATAGAGAGGTCCCTAGCCACTTCCCTAACAAAGTCTTGAAAAGAGAAGTCTTCTGGAGGAGACATTCTTCATTTAGGTGAAGAAGACTCCTGAGGAAGTAGTATCGATGCTTCTACAGAACCCTCAGACTCAGAGTCCTCAGAGGAATCGAAGTATCGCCTGTCTGGATGCTCCTGTAAAGCCCGATAACCGTATCGAGTGGGATCGACATCAGGAGTAATTGGTACCGGTTCGGTACCGATGGGCATTATAGGACAGGGTACCATTGCAGTCGACACCGAAGCCAATGTCGATGCAATCGGTACCGGGAGCGATGCCGGTACCGGAGCCGGTACCAGCAACGGGGATTGTTGCGGTACCGGAGGCGTCGCAGCCTGTATGATAGCCGTTAAGGTGCGCTGCATGGTCAGAATCTTCTGATCCATTGATGCCACCAAAGTCTGGATGTCGGTACCAGTGGGAGCCACCGGTACCCCAAAACACGGCAACAGGTGATCTGTCGAGGCCGAGCCATCGATGTCAACCTGTGACCCCATAGATAATGCTTTGAAAGCCGGAGCTTCCCGCCGGGGTAATTTTGCCGGTGCGGAATCCTCGAGGGCAAGCCTGGAGGCATCTCGATGCTTGGAGGGAGATCTACCCTTCAAGGACCGGCCAGATTTATGCTTGGTTACCTGAGATCCATGGGAGGAAGAAGCAGCCCTGAAAGACGTCGATGCTACCGAAGCTGCATCAGAGGGAAACAGGGTACTGAGCTTGGCTGCTCGGTTCTGCCGACCTCTTTTAGACATCATGGTACAGGACATACAATCCGTGATGGAATGGTCAGGTCCCAAACACTTTAGACACCAGTCATGGGTATCGGTGACAAATAGTACCGCCACATGTTGTGCATTTTTTAAACCCAGAAGCGGGCTTCTCCATGAGGAAAATATTTTTAGGCCTAGGGCCCAAAAACTGAAAATGCACAGTAAAGATAAAGCGGTTTGTTTTTTTGTTTTTTTTAAAGAAAGAAAAGAAAGACCGACGGTACCGGTCCGACGTCGAAGAAGGCAGACGCGACACAAAAGAATAAAGAAAAAATAAAGAACTTCTTCTGCGGTGACAGGAACACGACCTGCTGGCTCCGCGGAAAAGAAGAACTGGAGAGAGGCGGTTGGGAAAGGCGGGAAGGCAGCATGCAGGCACCGTGGGATGCTTCCAAAAGCTTTCTTATTGGACGCTGGGGAGCGTTCCCGCGCAGGCTCCGTTGGTACCGACGATACCCATATGTGAAGACTCATTCCTGCTTGTTCCTGGAGATAGGCCTTCACCTCACTTCAGGAAAGAAAGTTTAAGATCGCCCCCCCCCTTTTTTTTTGTCTTAGCAGTTCAAAGCACTCTGGATTTTATAATGATCTCTCACGTTCATTAGATGGATATAACCTTGGTAGGTAAGAAAGCAAACAAGAACGAGAAAACCTCCCCAATGAATTAAAGAAGAAAGTAAATCCCTCACTGCTGATATAAAGTGATGATCTTAAGGGGAAATTTTTGATAGATCATACTGCTGTAAGGTGGGTGCACACCATTAATTTTCCAAGGAAAACTACTTGAGTTTCTTAAGGGAAATTAAAGCAAAAAAAGTCTAAACTACCAATCTGTGCAAACAAACAGTTTAGATGATCCTGGATGAGGTGGCAACCGTCTAACTGTTGCCAGTCACCTTTTTGTAAATACAAATCAGCTGCTGATTATTTTACAGAGACCAGAAAGGTGATGGCCACTGCTGCCTGCCGATGAGATCGGGTATGGGAAAGTCCCTCTTTTTCACAGCTCTGGGAACCTGTAGTAGAAAGACAGCTCTTTAACTACTGCAAACCTTAATAACTCTTTCTGGAAGGCAAGAACTCCATTGTAGTGTGTTATGTGAGGGGAAAACAGACTGCTTAACTCTTTCTTTTTCTATGGAGAGAAGAGAAATTAAATCCCACAGGACTAACTGTTTCACCATTTCAGAGTCCTTGGGGACTTTAGTCTTTATCTTTCATTTGCGTTAACAAAGGCCACAGGGACTCAATCAAAAAACTGAATAGATCTCCTCACAAGTCCCCTTTCTTCTTTCCTTCCTTCCTCCCTCCACCACCCCAGACATTGTTGCTTCAAGGTCAAAGTTCATATCAAATGTCATTAATCATCTTTCCAAAGTCTGGACACTTCTATTAATCCAAGGCCTATTGCACCTAGAGCCTGGTTAGGTCCCCATTGTTCTGTTCCGCTCCTATCACAGAGAGATAAGATTATCAGTGACAAGAAAGATACCCACCAAGCAACACTGGAGGAGCAGAAAAAAATATTTTTTTTCAAATTCCTTTCTCTAGTCTCAAAGATGAGTCGTTTCTTGTCTTGTCAAACCCCATCCTCTTCTTTGAAGAATAAGCTTTGGAAATCCAATTTGTCAAACTGGACAATCGCTGGAAGTTCCATAAAAGCCCTGGTGACTTTATCAAAAAAATAAATCAGGGGGCTTTAACTGGTGACTGAAAGGATTTGAAGTAAGTGGAGTGGCCGACATCAATTAATCTCCAGGAAGCAAGAGATGTGGGAAGACAGACTGGCAGCAGAGCGTGTGAGAGCAGTTACCAGGTATTAGAGGATGGAAGGCTCTGATGGCTTTTATTTTCTTTTGTTTTGTTGTCCTTTGTGTTCACTCTCTGCCACAGCAAAGGACGATGAAATGTCATGCTAGTTCCAAAGATGATCCCCCCACCCCCACCCTTATAAGTTCAGCTGAATTTCTTTACAGAAGATCCTCATACGGGCCTTTACTGAGACTGGTGAGACTACACAGTGAAGGGGGGGGGGTGAGAGGGGGGAAACGGGAAACAGATAACCTCGAGGTCCTTTTCCAGCTGTATTCCTATCTGATTCTGTGATTTTGTACCTGTGCCAATCCGCTCAGCCACCCACATCCCCTTGGACAGCTATTCCTCACCTATACATAAGGGACATGGGGGCAGATGCAGAAATGGTACGTGGGTGCTCTGTGCTAGAGCTTGACACAGGATTTCCTAATGCACAAGAAAAAAAAAATTGTTCACCGATGCAGTAAGCACATAAAATGCGAAAGGATTGTGTGCCAAAAAAAAAAAAAAAAGTACATGAACATGGGAAAGCATTCCAGACACATGCACACATGGGTCTGTGCTACACAGCAGCCATATTTGGTGTACAAGAAAATGGAACCAGCAGCTGGAGTTGTATGCGCATACATCCGCGTGTGCTGAAATGCTGTTCTATGCATACAGTTTTTGCAATAGTATTATTTATGCACAGAAGGGCATCCACACATGCACGAAAATATATGCACACACCACTCTGAATTGCTAATACACAAGTTTTGCAACAAACAATTATTTTGTTACAGCAAACTTCCTTCTCAGCGCCTCCACATCAAGGAAGCCAGAAAGTTATGGGTCCTGTAGGACAGAGGTAAAGAGAAGAAACGGGCATACAATGCTCGCTACTGCTGACCACAGAACAGCGGAGCTAACCCTTTACACCTACTCAGCGTTCCGCTCAGACATTTGCTCTTCTATAACGTCTTTCTAGCTGTGCTGATACAGCTAATCTCTTCACTGCCATGGATTTAAGTGTGCTGTCTGCCGATATTGTCTACCCAAGGCTTTGTGTACAAGTAGCTCATATGTAGAGCTCATTTTTACACTGGGAGCGCACAAAATTGTTAGTGCACTAAAACTGATCTAACCTGCGTGCAAAGACTAGCACACTTTATTGCATGAGCCCTAAGGTGAGAGAACACTGTCAGCAGCTACAAGTTCAGAGAAGCAAAAGAGAAAACACACCTAATTTTGTTTAATTTGCTGCGTTCCTTTTCAAGAAATTCAGATAGTGTCAATCATATGGTTATTGAGGTGTGTGGATAGATGCAGAGATAGAACATAAGAGATGCCATACTGGCTCAAACCAAAAAGTCCATCAAGCCCAGTATCCTGTTTCCAACAGGGGCCAATCCAGGTCACAAATACTTGGCAGGATCCCAAAAAAGGTAGACAAACCCAAAAGCACATTCTTTTGTCTGAAGAGAGTGGACACAGACATTCATACAAAGCAAAGTTTGATATATACAAGTATGATATCCAGTTATGCAATTTACAGGATTGTTGTGGTCGGGGTAGTGTTGGGGTGATCATGATCACTGAGTTTAATTATCAAAATCTCAATGGGGGGAGGGAGACATTTGCCAAGGGTACTCGATATCCTTGCACTAGTCCTGGGTTGTGTCTACCTCTCTTGCTGATAGGATCTTCTGAGAGGGATTACATTAATGTACAGAGACATAGCACTTTAATAATGGAAGCTCAGTTCTGAAAGTGGAAAAGCCTTTTGCTCCTGGTGGGTGGATGTGTCCAGTGCTGGATTTAAATTTTGAGGGCCCATAGGCACAGGGGGGATGGGGGGGCATGCCTATCTCCCCACCACCATTACTGCCTAGATCAGGGGTCTCAAGCATGCGGCCCGCGAGAGACCCTTGTGCGGCCCGCGATGCATAGGGGGGAAAAAAAACCCGGCTTCTGCTGCTGCTGCCGCCGCTGCCGTGGCCGGCAATAGCAGCAATATCGCAAGTCCCGCGGGCTCCCCCCCCCACCAGATCCCTTCCTGCTTGCCTGCCAATGCTGCCAGTTCTCCGCGTCGGCTTTCAGAAATTTCCCATCTGCCCCAGCGGGCTTAACAGAGTCACGAGGGAGAAGCTCTCCCTTCGCGGCTCTGAAAGCCGACGCGGAGAACTGGCAGGCAAGCAGGAAGGGATCTGCCGGGTGGGGGGGGGGGGAGCCCGCGGGACTTGCGATATTGCTGCTATTGCCGGCCACGGCAGCGGCGGCAGCAGCAGCAGAAGCCGGTTTTTTTTTAAAGTTTAATTTTCCCGGGGGGGGGGGAGGGAGCAGGACTTGATGGGGGGGGGGAGCAGGACTTGATGGGGGGGGGAGCAGGAATTTATGTTTGGCTGGGGGGGAGCAGGACTTGATGGGGGGGAGCAGGACTTGATGTAGGGGGGGAGCAGGACTTGATGGGGGCTGGGAGGGGGAAGTACTGAAAATGGGGTGATGGGGGTTAGGACTGGTAATGGACAGATGGGGGTTAGGACTGGAGGTGGTCTGACTGGGGGCCTAAGACTGAAAATGGGGTTATGGGGGGGCTAAGAATGAAGATGGGGCGATGGAAGGGTTAGGCCTGGAAGTGGGCTGTTGGGGGGCTTAGGACCGATAATGGGCTAGGGGGGGGGCTAGAACTGGTAATGGACTGGGGGGGTGCTATGACTGTAAATGGGCCGAGTAGAAGGGGGAGCTTGAACTGCAAATAGCTGATGGGGACAGGGGCTTGGAATGGAAATGGGCTGATGGGGAGGGGGGCTTGGAAAGGAAATGGGCTGTGAGGGGAGGGAGCTAGGACTGGAAATGGGCTGATGATGCGGGGACTAGAAGGGAGCGGATGCTGGGTTGGGCAGGAGCTAGAAGGGAGTTGATGTTGGGGGACGATTAGAATGGGATGGGGCTGGGAGAGTGAAATGGAGAGGGGAAATATATTTTGTGTGGGAGAGAAGAAAAATCTACAATTGGCCGGGTATTGGGAGAGTAAGTGGGGATTGAGGATGGAGGGGTAAAATTTGAGTGGATGAAATAGGAATGAGGAAAGAGCAAAAGGAGAATGATTAGTATGTTAAAGCAGATGTAGAGAGAATGGAAAAAAACTAGGAAAGAAGAAAGGAGAAATGGACAGCAGACGATGGAGAGTTAGCAGAAGACACAAAGAAACCAGAAGAAAGTGACTGGAACAATTGCAACTGAAAAAAAAAATGCACAAAAGGTAGAAAAATATCTCTTTATTTTGAATTTATTAACTGAAATATGTCAGCTCTTGGAAATGTGCATCTTTAACGTCTGCACTTTATTTAATACAAGAGGAAATCAATGTATAGTTTTATTTCTACAGTGTTGTACATTCTAAGTTTGGCTTTTGGGGTTCCCAGTTTAATTGTCTTCCTGTTTCTAAATTGTGATTCCTTGTTTGGTGATGGTCTATGTTCTGCATGTGTAACTGAGCTGAGGTATTCTGTTTATGTAATTCCTATTTGACATTGCCACTTGTTCTCTTTCCCGAGTAGGTCATGTATTGTTATTCTCTGAAATGTGTTGATTTAATATTTGCAGTGTTGCCTTTTGATAGTTAGGGTATGGTGCTTTGTGAGTCCTGGTAGTGCTGTTAGGACACGGCAGGTTTGCTATGGGTTCTAAATGGGCAGTGTTTCTAGTAGTTCCTAATGTGCCTGGCGGTTGGCACTGGTTTATAGTAATGTAGAAATATTTTAGTCTCTTTATCCATACACTCATTAAGAGGCATGTTTACTAAAAGTTAGTGTATGGTAACATTATGCAAATATTTATGCAAATGATGCCCTTATGCAAATGATGCCCTAATGCAAATGAGGCCTGCGTCTTGTGCGGCCCCCGGGTTACTTTACAAGTCCTCATTTGGCCCTCAAAGCAATTTGAGTTTGAGACCCCTGGCCTAGATCCTCCTCTTGATCCTCCCCCCTCCCCACCTTAGTCTGTTTTCCCAAGGGCTGCCGTGACGCATTTAGCAGAGAGCTTAAAGTTAAATCTGAATGCTGGGTCTTCATGCCCTGTGACATCCTGCCTTTCACATGGGTTTTCATAGTAATGGGAACCTGTGAAGGGGGGGGGGTGTAGAGTCAGCTCAACCATCAGGTAAGACTAGGCAATTGCCTAGAGCAGCATTTTCGGGGGGGTGGGGCAAACCAACATATCCTGACAGCCCCCCTAGCTCAAGGAGCTGTCAGCGCCCAATGCCCATCAGCAGACATGTCTGTCCGTAAGTGGAGGGAAAGTCGTCACTTTTTAACCAGTGCTCACGTCTACCTGTCCAGGCTTGAAGTGGAAACCCTCAGTCATAGATCTACAATTCATATGGGTGCTGCGTCTCATGGGATTTCTCATTTCTTCTGAATTGTGATATAGGCTCCATACTTATCATTATCTTAGTCCTGTAGACTACATTGTATCCATTCTGTGATAATTACCCTCTAAGTGCAATTCTAGGTTTTTCCCTGGGATAGTCTGACTGCAGGCAGACAGTCTCAATCTGCAGTTTGCCTTTTTTCCTTTGTCTAGTATCATCATCTTGTTCCTTTCAGCTTCCAGCTCAACTAGAACCAATCTTGCTGGAACTATAGCCCTGAAACCGCTCACGCACAACTACTCAAGAGCTTTTCTCCCCAACCTAATTCAGCCATTGCAGTCAGTTAGTGGCCAGAGGCTGCTTTAAAGCCCTTTGTCAGTAGGTGTTGCTGTAGTATAATAACGAAGAATCCCTTTTCTTCTGGGGCAGATGAGTGCTGCCGTCAAAGAATCTCCAACCCTAGCCTGCTTGAGGTCCAGAAGTCAGCCCAACGCACTGAACCTGGGTCTCTTGTAAGGCCGTGCAGAGACATTCCCAGCCATCTATCTTTAAAGTTCTTCAAAGAATGTAATGAGACTATTCTTACAAGAGCAGCCTCTTGCTTTCCACCGTGAATACGTTTTCCCATTCACCATATGCCACTTAAAGGGGCACACAAAGAGCCGAAAAAGTACAGATTTGACACCTGCTCATTTCTTTTCATTGAATCAAGCTTGACATGAGTGAATGAAAGACTGTCTATAACGTTTGGTAATTATTTATAACCTATTTTTAAGATAATTGAGTTATAGTTGTTTATGAAAGTATAAACTAAAAAGGAGAGTATTTGGAGCTGAAGACTTGACAATTGGCACGGCTGTTCACAAGCGCCAACCTTATGCTAATTCAGCCCATCTATGAACATGTGTGTGCATGCCTGCATGTACATGCATTACCCTGTATATTTCATACACACACAGACACACAATTCTATGTACTTAAAAATTTGTAATCCACATTTTCATATTGCAAATAGTAAATGTCTTCCTCTCCTTATACTGATTTTCTCCCCAGGACCTTATTCCTGTACACTCTATTTCATAAGAACATCACAGGGTGAAACAGTATTGAAATTTAAGTATCAGTCTTCAGAAGGACTTGCCCAGTAAATCATGTGAATTAAGGGCAGCCCTCGTTATCATGACTCTTGGTTCTAGCAATGTTTTTTTAATAAAGCTGTCACATGCTGTCCTACTAACGATTCCCTCCAAACAAGGTTGATTTTTCAGCATATTCACAATGAATATGCACGAAATATATGCATACCTGGTATAAGCAACTGCATTTCAGGCATATTCATTATGGATATCCTGCTGATACAGCTGGCTGTGGAGGTCAAAAGAAACTGTGGTATTAAAGACACCTTCCTGCATCAGATACCATCATCCTTCTGAAGATGGGATCCTTCTGTCTGCACAGCATTATTCAATTAATTCATTCTTCACCTCTGCATCTATCCCAGGACAAGGCATCAGTTTATGCCGCTGCATTGGAAGACCTCATCTAATGTCTGCTATGGACCAAGCAGAGATCTCCAAATGCAGAGACTGGATTGAAATTGAAGTTATTAATGAAGGAGCCTGTGTCTGATCCATCACAGCATCCACAGCCAATTTCTTTTGCAAATACCTAGGTGAAGTGTCCTTGAGTCAGCTCGTTAATTCACTTATTGCCGTCTGAGGGGAGATGACGTCGTCCCAGAGAAATTGGTGAAAGATCCCCAGAATCCTTCATGAAACCTGACAATCCAAAGCAGCCTCCATTACATACTATCTGCTATAACGTAGTTCTGAAAATAAGGAGGGATAAGTAGCTCGGGTTAAAGCCTGCCTGTCTCAGCGGCGCACACTGGAAAGCCAGGTAAGAATGGTGGGGCTTGGAAAATAAAATCTAAACCTTGGCAAATGAGGTGTTTGCTGAACATATACAGCCACCTGGAGGAGCAGAGGATTTCCCTGAATGCTTAATGGGACCTGACAGCCCATACGGTTCTTCACTTTATAGCAACATGGTCACAATGAGCGGGGGACACACGGCTGGAAATCCAGGAAAGGGCAAGCTAGACTGGAAAAATAAAATCAAGCATTAGGCCATATGTCTAGGTAGAGGAAGGAAATGAAGCACAGTGGGTAATATAGAGAGAGAAAAGAAAGGTTATTGCATTCATTTTTGCCATCTCAAACACACACATCCAAATCTTATTAGATAAAAATGTAAGAATGCGATATATGCCATTTTTTTAGCCCTCCATGTTAGAGCACTTTATCAGGAATTGTTTAAGAATATCTGTGCATGGCCAGCTTGATGAATCTATGGCAAGTGCTGTGTACTGCCATCATAGGCAGCGGAATGGCGTGGGCCACAGAGGCCGTTGTCCCACCAATAGTTTGCCCAACAGAGCATCAGCAGCTGGAGAGCTTGAGGGCAGGGCAGGAGATTGATTGGAGAAGCCAAACAAACCAGAGAGGTGTTCCGTTGCCCCTGCCTGCCAGCCAGTTCGATCCACAAGTCAGCTGGAGATGTGGATGGGGAGGCAGCATTCATGGTCAGAGGAGGGGCCGGTGGAAATCGTGGTCATTGCTCAAGGACGGCACTGATGGCCAGATCCAGGGCACAGGGTTGCAGGAGTCGCACTAGTGCATGGCTCCTGGCCTCAGGACCGCTGCTATAATGGCCAAATATGAACAGTGGGAGAGTCTAAATAGAGGGGAAATCCCCAACTTGGTGTGAATGAAGGCTTATGGTGCCAGATCTGAGCCCTGGTTCTCACTGAAGTACCAAGGGGCCTGGCAAACTGCCAGATCAAAACAAATGGAATTTTTCATCCATAAAAACAGGATAAATTAGCCAGACAAGTAGTGCCATCATCCAGTGGTGCTGAGATGCGATACTTCTCGCAAAACGTTTTCTGAGCAGGTGAAAGAATTCCCATACGGTGCATACCTGCACAATCTTTTTAGTGTTTTTTTTTCCAAACATGTATAGCTCGCTCTCATTTTTACACATTTTTTTCCAAATAAAATGTTTCCCCCTTTTCTTTATTTTCCATCTGTTCCTTATACATAAAACAAAAATAAACAAAAGGCCATTGTGTTCCCTTTCTCTCTCTTTTTTTTTTAAATTTCTTTTCTCACTTAGCAATGGCTACTGAAAAGCCAAGACGTGTCCTGCTTGTGACAGAAAAATGGATCTTTTTGACGCACGTGAAGTTTTTTGTTCTTTAAATCAGAGGTCTTCATATGAGGGGAACTACTACAGTGGTAATGCAACATCCCCCCTAGGGCCTCAAGAAGCCTGGAATTTTTAAATTTCTCTCAGCAGGTCACCATAAAGTCAGTTTTTGTAGTGGGTAACTCCGAAGACCCCTCAACATCTTTTGAACACAGTGCAATCTTTCCATTTCCTTCCTTCAGTGTTGGCTAATCTTAGCAGTTGAATTGTGCTGTCCCAAACCTAGCCACAACTGGGGAAAATCTGTGTTCCCTAAGTAATGAGGGAAGTCTTCACACATGCCACAGGATATATCTGAAATAAAAAGAAAAATGGCACTAGCATGAAACCATTGTGCTGGAAAGTCACCATGGCTAAAAGTGGCACCACAAAGACTGAGGTCAGCACCATGAATACTGTATTGATCAGGTACACCAGGACCTCATCTCTAGGCAGCGGAATCAGCACCTTGGAGTGGCAAGCATTCTGCTGTAAAATGTCAGCACCAAGAGATCAGTGCGTTCCAATCCATAAGTCCTCCAGAGTCTGCTGTGATTGGGGCATCAAACAAGGAACCTTGTAAGAGGCGTTAGTCCCAGAGGCGGATGACGCCTTATCATAGACATTGCTATAGTAGCAGCCTCCAGCAATAATGATGCTTATTTTTAGAGACTTCATGAAGAACTGCTTCAAAGGATATGCAGCCAAAGCTCTCTCAGATGGAGCCAGCTCTTGAAAAATAGCAGTGTTCGTCACCTGAAAGACGAGAGGATGCAATCATTTCTCTGCTCTCTGCAAGTCATTTGGAGTCGGAGACACGATGCCCCAGACATGTTTTAGGGTAGAGGCCCTCCTGGGAGAGAAGCTGACCAGCTATCCAATCAGAGCCAACAGGTTTGGTCAGTGGATCCCCATCATCCCATAAGCACATCCCCTTATGTTTATGCTTATTGAATTTGATATAATACTTATCAGCAATGAAGATTATTCAAAGCTTCTTCAGAAGATGTCTGAAGAAATTCCATTCTTGCTACAAGAAGAGGCAGAACAAGCGAGGCCTTCAGAGACCCTCCAAAAGATGGCAGTTTGCATTCATTGTTTTTAGTGGAATAGCATAATAGAATTTTGCAAAATCTTCTCTCGATTCAGCAAGTTTCTAAAAAGCTAAATATTAGGTACAGAGCCCAAACCACTCCAGCAATTAATAGATTCCAATTGTTTCAGCAGTCAGTAATTGTAGAATCTACCATGAAGACAGCTAAAGGAGCTGGAAACATCTTAACACTCCTTTCAAAAAAGCCTTAAGATGCTAGATCAGACGAGAAAATGTAGTTATTCACCTGTAACAGGTATTCTCCGGGGACAGCAGGAATCAGTCCTCACATATGTGTGATGTCAGCACCAACGGAACCCTCATGGAAGCATCTCCCCAGCTTTCAAAGAAAGCCTTTGGGAGATGCCACCATGCATGCGTGGTCCCCTTCCTGCCCAAGGAGTGTCTCTTGCTGAGTCAGATGACATAGCTAGAGTCAACAAATGAAGATGGCAAAATACAGCAACACCACAGGGAGGAGGGAGGGCTGTGAGGACTGATTCCTGCTGTCCCCGGAGAACACCTGTTACAGGTGAGTAACTATGCTTTCTCCAGGAACAAGCAGGAAGTCAATCCTCACATATGGGAATTCCTAGCTACAGGCCACTGTGAACCTGTAGAAAACCATGGTTAAGTTGTGAGCAACAGCACATGAGTCTGAAGGGCAGACTCTGAAAAGACCCCAATGTCCAGGAAAACCATCACTCTGGTAGCCTAAACAAGAGGGGTTGGAGGGTAGGAATTGCCTAGACGTCGAAGACATTACAGAGTATGGCCTGGCTGAAGGCACTGTCCCGATGGAACTCCCTTTCCAGGCAGTAGTGAGCTGCGAAGGTGTGGACTTTGAATCAGGTGGTGGCGCAGCAGATGTCTGTCATGGGGACAGAGCACAAGCTTGCAACAGAAGTCACCATAGCCCTGACGCTGTGTGCCGTAACCTGGCACTCCAGCGGGAGCCCTGCCTGTTTGTAGGTGAGGGCAATGCAGTTTGCCACCCAGGTGGACAGGGTCTGCTTGGATACCGCCTCCCCCAGCTGACTGGGGTCAGACTAAAAGCTGGGAGGCTTTGCGGTGGCACTGGGTATGCTGCAAGTAGAAGGACAGGACCCTCTTACAATACAAGGAATGGAGGATGGCCACCGCCCTGTTGGCATGTGGCCATGGAAAGAAGGTGGGGAACATCACCTCCTGATTGAGGTGGAAAGGGGACACCACCTTCGGAAGGAATTTAGGGTGTGTGCAAAGCACGACCCTGTTCTTATAGAACCTGGTGTAGGGTGGCTCTTCCAATGTTTGAAGCTCACTGACTCAGCGACTGGAAGTAGAGCCACCAGGAAGACAACCTTCCAGGACAGGTACCATAGGTGGCAAGAAGCCAGGAGCTCGAATGGTGGCCCAGTGAGCCGTGATAGTACCACATTAAGGTCCCACTCCACCGGAGATAGGTGGATGGGGGAGCTTAGAGAGCAGGAGGTCTCATAATAGCTGGGTAACAAGGGGCTGTACAGAGAGGGCTTTGCCCTCGATAAGGTAGTGGTGCACCAAAAAAGCACTTAGGTACACCCTGACAGAGTTAGACTTGAGTCCAGCCTGTGAGAGGTGAAGTACTGCAGCATTGTCTGTAGTGGGAAGGAGAATGGGTTGGCCTGTTGCTGTCTGAACCACACAGAGAATCTGTGCCACTTGAAGGCATAGACCTGCCTTGTGGAGGTCTTACGAGAAGCTAGGAGGTGGAAGAGAGCCAAGACTATCCATTCAGGAGTCATGCTGTTAGCGCCAGAGACCCCAGGTTGGGATGAAGGAGGGAAGACATCCTCCTGAGTCAGTAATCCCTGGGTGTTCCCCAGAGGAACTGGGGGCTCCATTGATAGGTGGAACAGCATCAGGAACCAAGGCTGCCTGGGCCACCACGGGGCCACCAGGATCAACCATGCCTTGTCCCGGAGGACCTTGAAAAGAGTCTTAATGACCAGTGGCATGGGTGGGAAGGCGTATAGGAGGCCCTCTGACCATGGGATGAAAAAGACATCCACTGCCACCCAGGACGGGTGAGGCTAGGAGAGCAGAAGCAGGGCAGCTGGCAAAGAATTCCACTCGTGGGGTACCCAGAGGTGGAAGAACCATTGGGCTGCCCTGGAGTCTAGCTGCCATTCATGTGGCTGTAGGATCCTCTCAGTCTGTCTACCAGGGAATTGTCCTGGCCCAGCAAGTTCACCGCCCTCAGGAGCATTCCTTGATTTGATCGCATATGAGCAGAGGGTTATTGCCTCCTGGCAGAGGGTGTAGGACCCTGTGCCTCCCTATTTGTTCAGGAAGAACATCACAACCTGACTGTCCATCTGGACCAGCACCAACTGCTGCTTAAAGTGTAGTGGAAAGCTTTGAGCGCCAGGAAAATAGTCCTGAGCTCCAGCAGGATGATCTTTTGCTGGCTGTCTGTCCTGGAACAGTTGCCCTGCATGCAGAGACTCCCGCAATGTGCCCCCACCCCAGCAAGGTGGTGTCCATGGTGAGGACCTGCTGGGGTGCTGGGTTCTTAAAAGACATGCCAGTCTGTAAGTGCTGTGTGGCTTTCCACCAGCTGAGTGACTTCACGAGAGGACTGTCATATTCCCCCTGTCCTGAAGCCAGCCCATGACTTGTGTCCACTGTGAGTGGAGGCCCCACTGAGCTGCCCTCTATGAACGCAGGTGTTGGGAACAACATGGATTGTTGATGCCATGTGGCCGAGTAGACAGAGCAGGGAGCGAGCTGACACAGCAGTGGCGCTGTACCTCTGTGGCCAAAGCTATGAGGTGACTTGCTCTGATTAGGGGGAGGAAGGCCTTGGCCTGGCAAGTGTCCAGTCAAGCCCCCATGAACTCCAGATCCTGTGTAGAGGTCAGGTGGGACTTGGGGTGGTTTATCACGAACCCCAAGTGTTGCAGGACACTGATGATGCAGCCATGGCCTGCTGCACCTCTGCGGCCATGTCCTCCTTTACGAGCCAATTGTTCAGATAGGAGAATACAAAGGCACCCTGGAGATGGAGGAAGGCTGCCACCATTGCTAGGCATTTCGTGAAGACTCTGGGTGCAGAGGCTAGACTGAAGGGTAGCACCCTGTACTGACAGCGATTGCCCCCACCATGAATCTGAAGTACTGCCTGTAGCTGGGATGAATGAGGATGTGGGTATACGCATCCTTTAGATCCAAGGAGCATATCCAGTCTCCCTGATGGAGATATGGCAGCAATGTTCCAAGGGAGAACATCTTGAACTTCTCCTGCACCAGGAACGTGTTTAGGTTTCGCAGTTCTAAGATGGGCCTTAGGCTCCTGGTTCATTTTGGGACTAGGAAGTACCCAGAGTAGAACCTCTTGCTCCTTAGGGGATGGGGCACTGGTTCCTCGGCTTTGTCCATGAGAAGATTTGCAAGTTCCTGCAGTAGCAAGGCCCGGTGCAGTGGAGTCTGAAAGGGTCCTCCTGGGAAGAATGGGGGAGGCATCTGGTCCAGGTGGAGAAGGCAGCCTTCTCTGACTACCTGGAGTGCCCAAGCGTCTGTGGTGATGGCAGGCCACCGATGGACAAAGTGGACCAGATGTCCCCTATGGGCAGATGACCTCCTGAGAATGGAGAAGCTATGCACTGGGAGAGTCAAAAGCCTCCCCCCCCCCAAGCTGTGCTGGAGCTGGCGCTAGGGGCTTGAGGCCCTTCTGTTTGCAGGGTCCCTGACCTGCTCCTTGGGCATGGTGGCCCTGCTGAGGGGCTGAAGGAGCCTGATACTACAGGTATCTCTGGTAAGCCTGACCCTTTCCTTGGGTAGGGAGGCTTTTTCCCCTGGGGTTTTCCTCCTGGGGAGGGTAGCAGTCCTCTTAGAGAATTGAGTCCATGTAAGGAGTTCTGACTATCTCTGCCCTCTTTCTGCCATGGGTTTGCCAAAGAGATTTTCTCCTTGGCATGGGACATCGATGACTTGTCCTGCACCTATTGCTCCATATCCGAAGACTGCAGCCATGCCAGGCGTCAGGCACAGATGCCTGTGGCAGCTATCCTCGCTGTTCACTCAAAGCTATCGTAGGCCACCCAAGTCAGATACTTCGAACACGCCCCAATGGCCTTGGTCAGGTTCCAGAATCGCTGGAGGTGGTCATCCCCAAGGTCAGCAGAGAACCCGGTAAGCTCCTTTGTCAAGTCCCACAGATACATGCCTATATAGAGCTGATACACTTTGATCTGGCAGGCATCGAGCCCTGGTAGCACTTCCTATGAAGGACATCGAGCGTACAGGCCACCCTGCCCGGGAGCAGCGAAGAATGTGTCTTCTGGCTCTTGAGCTGACACACGGCAGACTCCACTACCATGGAGTTATGCAGCAACTACAGATTCCTGAAGCCGGGGTCTCGCTGGACTCAGTACATCACATCGAGTTGACGGTTGACTATGGACACTGATGCCAGTGTCTCCCACATGCGGAGGAGAACTCTCTTGAGGATGGCAGGGATGGAAACCATCAGTGCCTCCTTTGTCAGAGAATCATATTGGAGAATCTCTAGTTGCTCTGTGTGAGGATCCTCCTCAGACTCTGTGGAGATGGCCACAACCTTCGATATGTTGTGCACAAAGTCGAGGAATGAGGTGTCCTCGGGCAGTGACCAATGCAGAGTTTCCAGAGGGGACAGGTCCAACGGGATATCACAGTGTTGGCAGGTGTCCGGTGATGTCTCACCCTCTGATTCCCCAGTTGGAGTAGTCTGTGGAGGATTCAGTGCCGGGCCAGGCCTGGCCTGTGGGGCAAGACCCAGGTCGGGGGGCTGATGGACCATGATGGCTTCATGGCTGGAGCCGCAAGCACTTGCCAGGGAGGATCTTGTTCCCGAGGAGCAGGACCATGATCGAGACCTCTGCTGAGGATCGACTCAAGGCAGAGGGCTCACAAGGATCTGCTCGGCAACCAGGGAAGTCCTCGATGTCAAGGTCCTGGTGGTCTGGGTGGATGCACCGGCAGAGCCAGGCATCGTCACCTGCTGCGTGGCGAGGAAGGCAGACAAAATGCACTCCAAGGCCATCATCCTGGTTTCCCATTTAGGAAGTGTCACAGCCTTTGACCCAGATGCTGGGGTTACCAGGTCCGGCATCAGCGAGGAGAGGGCGTCCTCGACGATGATGGCCTCGGGTGTCTGATGCCTATTGCCAGAAGCCTCTGAATCCTTCCAGGGGATCTTAGCCAGCCATTCCCACTCGAACTCCTTGGATGCTCTGCATGGGCTGCGGGACCTAGCATGGGGCTAGCTTGTCTTGTCAGAGTCCTGAGAAGAGTTCCTCGAGGATTTTTAAATCTTCTTCTTCTGTTCCTGCACTGGGGAACCCCTGTCGGAGGCCCCACGGCCCGATCAGTAGCCAAGGGATCACTACCCGACTCCCAGGATTCGGATGGGGCCCTGGAATGTGGAGTCACCAGGGACTCCGGGGCAGACTCAGACCATTTGACGATCTCGTCATGCTTCTGCTGATGAAGTTTGATGTCCTTAGTGGACATCTTTCTGCAAAGGCTGCAGGTCTCCAGGTTGTGGTCAGCCCCTAGACACCGGAGGCACCAATCGTGTGTGTCTATGAGGGACATATTTTTAGTGCACCGATCACACTTTTTAAAGCTGCTGGCCATCGGGGAAAAAAGTAACCTGCAAGGCAGAAGACCTGAGGAGTGGCCAGTGGGTGGAATAAAGGTGCGAAGCCACGCCAAAAGAAAAACTTACAAAAACGAGTCCTAGACACGAGGCCAGGGCAAGCAAGCTCAGAGGCGGGAAAGGAATTGGTTGCAATGGGAGAAAACAATCAACTTTTTCCAGGGAAAATCAGACACATGTCTGGTGGGCTCTGCGGAAAACAAGGAGACTGAGCAAGATGGCACTCTTGGACAGGAAGGAGACCACGCATGTGTGGTGGCATCTCCCAAAGGCTCTCTTTGAAAGCTGGAGAAATGCTTCCGCGAGGATTCAGTCGGCGCCGCCATCACCCATATATGAGGACAGATTTCCTGCTTGTTCCCAAAGAAAAAAAAGGGTATTCCAGGATACCACGCTCTCATTTTCATATAGTAGCACAGCAATTAAATGTAGTACAATACACACGCTCTTGTTTAGAGAAGATGCAAGAACTCGCTTGATACTCTTCTTTCTGATGTGAAGGATAAGCTTCAGAATTATTTAGCTACAGCAAAAGACTCAAACACCTTTTATCTGTTCAGCATATGATTTGTTAGACTTGTTTGAAACATCAAACACATCGGTGATAGTCATAGTAGACTGCAGACTAGCATGGCTGAGGTCATCAGATCGCAGAAAAGGTATACATGAAAAACTGGCTGATGCACCTTGTACTGGAGATAAGCTCTTCAGAAACAAAAGACCTTAAGGGCAACTGCTCCACTTTGCAACATTTTCGCCAGTTAATGTGAGATAAAGAATGTGAAGGCTTTATAGTTTCTGCAGGCTAATTTTGGACATTAACCTGTGGTAACTGCAAAATCTTACTGAACAGGGCCCTAAATTAAGACCGTTTGATTCAAATAACTGTATTTTTCCACATTTAAATTTTCAAATGTGCTTTTCACTCTGTAGAGTTTTGCACATTTGTGCTTAACAATAAATATACATGCTGCTTTAATCAAGAGTTATATTTTTTCATTTGCTTTCTACATAGTTTTTAGTTGCATGTTGCATTCTCTGGTTTTGGCTTGTGGACATGCCTGCTCTCGCTCAGATTGCTTCCCTTCCATGCATTCATGCACAAGATTTTTCCTGTCTTTAATATCAAATATAGGTGAAGCTGAAACTTCAATTTTGCTTGCATTTATCCGTGAAAATGGAAAATCGGGAGTCATAATTAAGCACTGCGCTATCAGGCTTCAAGAATGATGTTGTGATACGGCTGCTGGCTGGTGGGTGTCCAGTCAGCCGCTCCTATCAATGAGAAGCAAAATTAAAGCTGACAGCCAAGCAAGAGATGAGAAAATAAAAGCAAAAATGGGGCTGAATTCCAAGGCAGGTTATGAAAATGCTTCTTCTTTCAAATACCAATCACACGCTTGACCATGAATTCAGGAGTTTGATGATATTCTACATAACTCGCAACCAAGGACACCTTCCTCTTTGTCAAGCTCAGGTAATCAAAGAAGAAGACCTAGAAAAACAGTCAAAAAGCTGAATAAAAGGACAAGAACTGCCAAAGAAACCCAGACATGGAGTTTTTGCTCTGATTACTCTAGCAGGGGTTTTCAACCCAGTCCTTGGGACACACCTAGCCAGTCAGGTTTTCAGCATAACCACAATGAACATAGAAACATGACAGCAGAAAAAGACCACATGGCCTATCTAGTCTGCCCTTCCATATCACCCACTACAAGAGTCCCCTTTTTTCCTTTAGAGATCCTCTGTGTTTGTCCCATGCTTTTTCGAATTCAGAAACTGCCCTCATCTCTGCCACCTCCACTGGGAGACTATTCCACGCATCCACCATTCTTTCCGTAAAAAAATATTTCTGCATATTACTCCTGAGTCTATCCCCTTTCACGCTCATCCTATGTCCCCTCATAGCACAGCTTGCTTTCAATCGAATGATAGAGATTTGAATGCATTACCTCCATTGTATGCTGATCTCTCTCATGTGTATTTAGTGTGGTTATCCTGAAAACCTGACTGGCTAGGTGTCTTGAGGACTGGGTTGAGAACCCCTGCTCTATCTGATAAACCCTATGACATGAGACTCAAACCATATGCACACCCTGGAGACACGGATACAGAGGAGGGATGAGACACATTCAAAATGCCTTAGAGGTATATACAGAGCAAAGGAGATGATATTTTTCAGAGGAAGGGAAGCTCAAGAGCAAGAGATCAAGTAAAAAAGAAGGAAATTCTATTCTCCTGGCAATGCCCATTTGTTTTTAAAACGCTGACCAAGGTATTAAACATATAGCAATATAAACATACATTCAATATTGCTGGTTTTATATGGATAGTATTCATCACATTCAGCCACTATGGGCCCAATTTTCAAAGGCATTTACCCGGGTAACTGCCTTAGTTACCCGTGTAAATGCCTTATCCAGGATTTTTGAATGGCACCTACACGGTACTGCCCTTCGAAAACCCTGGATAAATCCGTAACGCACCCAGATGGTATGCGATTAGCATCAGGGCGTGTTAGGGGCGTTCCAGGGCGGAGCATGGTAGAGGAAAGGGTTAATGGGTAGCACTGATTTTCGATGCTAAGTGGGTGCTACCTGGCTAGCTCCTACAGCTTCTGGGCTGTGCGGTAAAACCCAGATTTTTAATGCCGGGGGCCACATATGACCCTGGCATTAAGAAATCCGGGTTAGACGGATGGCGGGCAGGCTATACGCAGATGCGGCGCATAGCACCACCCAGATGAAAATAAGGCCCTATATCTATCTATCTATCTATATATCTGTCTCTATCTCTATCTATCTATATATAGCTAAGCAGTTTAATTTTTGACATCCTTTTTGCCCTCTGATAGTGCGGAGGGAATTTTTGGTGACAGTGTTTAGTGCCACTGAAAATTTGAAGGTGGGGAACGTATGCTTAGTGAGTGCAGCTGAGCACAAGTCCCTTAGAATACTGATACATTTGAACATAGTAAAATGGGAGCAATCAATGATTTCATGTGCATGCAGATGTTCTGCCCTCATTTTTAGCCTCCGTATCATATAGGTAAATAGGCATTACAAAAATAAATCCTGCCTGTGCGCCTTTACCCAACACCTTAAATACTTTTAAACTATAGATGCAATAAAAGAAAACATCTGCCACAGAAGGAAGGACACCCGTGGCTCAAGCTTTTCATGGGCTGCTGATGTCACAAACTTGAGGGCTCCTTTTTTTTTCTCTTTCTTTTTCGTGAAGGGAAGTGGGCCAGTTTGACTGAGCTCAATTGTCATATCAGAGAAATCAGAGCACTTGTGATGTCACCGAGTATCTTGAAAGCTGCCTTGCCACTAGCTGGTATTCAAAGGCAGGTAAGAAATTACATTAAAATAACCCTATGCAAATCTCTGTACCACAGAAGGAAATTTGCAATGAATCTTACTGCATCTCCTTAACCTTTTCTTAAACTACTGATTTAATGTGGTGTTTAAATGGGTCACCTCTCATTTGGTTTGCAGTTTGTCGTGATGTGAGAACTTATGTGCATCGGTGATGCAGAGAGCTAAGCCATCGCTAGCTTAACTATTTGCACGGTCTCCCAAAATGGATAGGTCTCAGCTGAGGTTTCAGACTAAGACAAGCCACCCATCTGGGCAGCAGCAGAATGAGATGGTGTTGATGGCGGAAGATCAAATTTTTGTGACAACAGCAACACTACTAGAATTACCTGTGTGGAAGAAAGGCCCGGCAATCTACTTCCATATCTTGCCACGAAAACCCAATGGATAGTCACAATAAAACAAATTGCACTATAGTGCTGGAAGATGAGAGCCCCTGATCAGAAGGCATTCAACTGGCTACTGGGGATGAACTGAAGACTTTTCAGAGTAAAGCCAGCGTTTATGATGTAGTTGAATCAAAGCCCCTGGGACATCTGACTGCTGATGTAGCTGCGCATGAAATGAGAGTCAGAAGCTGCAAAGATGTCCTACATATTGGGACATGGAATGTATGAAACACAAATGACGGGAAGTTAGAAGTGGTCAAGAATAAAATGGAACGTGTACAACTCAATCTGTTGGGTGTCAGTGAACTGAAATGGACTGGCATCGGGCACTTTGTATCTCATGATCATATGGTATACTATGCTGGAAACGAAAGACAAAGAAGAAATGGTGTTGCATTTATAATTAAGAAGCAGCTTGCAAAAACTATAATGAAATACAATGCAATATGTGAATGCATAATTTCTATTCATCTATGAGGAATGCCCATCAACACAACTATCATTTGGGTATATGCCCCAACAACAGCTGCAGAAGAGGATGAAGTTGATGAGATCTATCAACAAGTACAAGCTGAAATTGACAGAACATGTAAACAAGATGCCCTGACAGTCATGGGTGACTGGAATGCAAAAGTTGGCAATGAAGACGACGGCAAGGTGGTAGGGAAAATATGGACTTGGCAACAGAAATGAAGCTGGAGAAAGAAAGAATGATAGAAGTCTGCAAGACTAACGATCTATTCATCTCAACACTTTCTTCCAACACCACAAGTGGCGACTTCACCAAACGGATTGTACAAAAATCAAATTGACTACATTTGTGGAAATCAATGATGGAAAAGTTCAACAACAGCAACAAAGACAAAACCTGGAGCTGACTGTGGTATAAATCACCAACTACTAGTATACAAACTCAGGCTAAAGCTGAAAAAAGAACAAGCCACTCACGAATGTAGCAAAATATGACTTTGAGAATATACCACCAGAATTTAAAGACTGCCTGTGAAACTGATTTGCTGCTTTGGATACAAAATGACAGAGCACCAGAAGAGCTATGGGATGACATCAAGAAAGTTGTGCTCGAAGAGAGTGAGAAGTCTCTACAAAAAGTGAAAAAGAAAAAACAGCCAAAATGGATGACTGAAGAAACTGAAAATTGCTCAGAAATGCAGAGAAGCTAAAGTCAGAGGAGAAAAAGGCAATCACAGAACTCAACAGATTTCCAATATGCAGCAAGATGAGACAAGGAAAAGTACTACAATGACAGGTTCAAGAAAACAGAACCTGAAACTATTAGAGAAAGAACAAGATCAGCTTTCCTAAAGCTATGAGAGTTAAAGAGAAAATTCCAGCCTCATATTGGAATGCTACAAGATGCTCAAGGATCCATGCTGAATGATGCTGAGAAGATCAAATAAAAGCTGGAAAGAATATGCAAAAAAAATGCAGTGTGCGCCTTTGAGTCATTGCTGACTCCTGGCGACCAGATTGCCAGGCCTTTCTTCTGAGGCAATGGAGGGTTAAGTGACTTGCCCAAGGCCACAAGGAGTGCTAATGGGAATTGAACCCTGGTTCCATGGTTACCAAGCCAGTGTTCTAACCACTAGGCTACTCCTCCACTCAGAAAGAATATACAGAGTCATTAGACTATAAAGATCAAATGGACCAACAGCTATTTCAACCTGCACCTTATGATCAGGAACCATTGGTAATGAAAGAAGCAGCAATGAAATCATTATCCAAGAACAAAGCTCCAGGCATTGATGGCAATTCCAATGAAGTATTATACAATCTGATGTGGCCGTTACCATACTTACAAGACTCTGCCAGGAAATTTGAAGATAACATCATGGCCAACTGACTGGAAAAGATCTGTGTTTGTACTGTTATTGAAGAAATGTGATCTGGCTGACTGTGGAAATTATCACAAAAATCGCTCTGATCCCACATGCCAGCAAGATTTTACTCAAGATCATTCAGCAGAGACTACAACCATACCTGGAACGAGAACTGCCTGAAATGCAAGCAGGGTTCAGGAAAGGGTGAGGAACATGAGATATCATTGCAGATGTGAGATGGCTCCTTGAAAAGTCAAAATAATACCAAAAGGATATCTATACGTGTTTTATTGACTAAAGCATGAGAAACTCTGGGCCACATTAAGCAGCATGAGTATACAAGAACACCTGATCGAACTGTTAGTTCTCTTGCACAACCTTTATATTGATCAAGTAGTAACGAAACAAGGAGAAACAGAATGGTTTAAAATCAGCAAAGATGTACAACAAGGATGCATACTTTCCCCCTACCTGTTTAATTTATATGCAGAACAAATCAGAGAAACAGGACTGCATGAAGACAACCGAGGTGTGAAGACTAGTGGAAAAACAACAACTTTCACTAATGCTGATGATATCACAATACTGGCTGAAAGTGAAGACAATCTGAACCATTTGCTTTGCAAGATCAAGAAACAAGCAGTCTTAAAATGGGCCTGCATCTTAACGTAAAGATGATAAAGAAGAAATTGAAATAGTTGACAACATTAACCTGCTTGGATCAATGATAAAGGACAAGCAGTCAAGAAATCTGACAAAAGCACTGCTCTTGGCAGAATGACTATGAAGGACCAAGACAAGATTCTCAACAGCAGAGATGGTGCTGGCAAAGAATACTGTGTATACCATGGACTGCCCAAAGAACAAACTAGTCAGTACTAGAGGAGATCAAAACTTCTTTAGAAGCTCAGATGACAAGACTTCTACTTTCATACTTTGGACACATTATGCAAAGATTTCATTAGAGAAAGACATCATGCTTGTTATGGTTGAAGGTCAACGCAAAAGAGGAAGGCCAGCAATGAGATGGATCAATACAATAACAGCAGTTATAGAGGACACTCTATCAACAATGAGCCAACTGACTGAAGACCGAACACAATTTAGGACAACTATCCAGAGGGTCACTATGAGTCGACACTGACTCGATGGCATTTAAACAGTGGGTCGCACACAATTCCCAGCACACAGTGGTTTGGAGTCAAGCAGGGAGACAAATTCTAACAAACACCAGTGTCCAAGGTCTTATCTAGTAAGACATTTTTCATCCAAAGAGGTCTAACAGAGCCCCATATGGTGCATGCCACTTTAAAGTACTCTGCTGCCCTAGGCGAATGCCTGGTAGTAGAGCTAACCCTGAGAATCTGCATTGCATGGCAAGTCAGTAAATGCCATTATACGCATTGAAAACTTTCAGGTGTGCAGTCTGTTTCATTCTAAAGTTATATACTTTGTATCCTTCCCCATTCCCCAATCTTCATGTATATTTACCCAGCTCCTGTACGGGCCTTCATGCATCTGATGAAGTGGATTGCTGTCCTCCAAAGCTCATGGCACAATAAATTAAATTAGTCGATAAGAGGTACCATGCTCCTCCAGACTAACATGGCTACTGCTCTGAAAATTCTAAGGGCCCGATATTCAGCACCAGTGGCTAGCACAATTAGAAACATGACAACAGAAAAAGACCACATGGCCTATCTAGTCTGCCCTTCCATATCAACCACTACTATAGTCCCCTTTTTCCCTTTAGAATAGAAACATAGAAACATGATGACAAATTACAGTGGCTAGCTGCCGGCGCTGAACTAACCTGGATATTAAATGCAGGGGTCATATCTGAGGTTGCCACAGAGCCCAATTGCTAACCGGGCAGCAGCAATATTGAGCCACTGCTTGATTAGCGATATGCAGTGAAAGGCCAGGGTTTCCTGCACCTAGCTTTCACTGCAAATCACAAACTGGGCAGCGGCTCCAATTTTTAAGAATTGGCCCCAATTTTAGAGCTGCAGGGGCTGCGGAACACCTCTCGGATTGTAGGGCCAAGATCCTCCTTGACTCTGCCCCCAGCTCAACCCCCCTTGCCTTCCCCTCCCGTTCTACCCACTGGTATCCCATCTCCGGTGGGCAGAAGAGAATGAAATGACTGCGATCGTGGCAGACTCCTGTCTACCTACAGGAGATCGGATCCCCACAGGCAGGGTTGAAGGCAAAGATTCCTATCTGCCCGCTAGAGATTCCTGCAGGCAGATAGTCTGCTGCGATCATGGCTGCTCTCTGTGGGGAAAACTTGGTGGGTCCATGTGGCCCACCCCATTCCAATGCCCCTGAGCTGTGTCCCCAACTCCTACCTGTTTGGAGCCTTCTGTCCCGAATTCCAGCAATGGGAACAGAGGAGATAGAAAAACTATATTTTCAGATTCAGAGATTTGAACGTGTAATTTTTTACACTTTATATCCATTATCTTTACATTTCGTACAATAGGGGGAAATGCATCACTGTTTCTATTTCTCCATCGATTTGTCTATTTGGAAGTGATATTTTTGCTGTCATGGGATGGATTTGGGTGGGGGGGCAGGGTAATGAATTCTTATCTCTGCTCCACACCTTGTTGCTCAAACCTGGAATAAGGTGCCCCTTCCTCCTCAACCCCGACCACCACACTTCGGAGAAGTGTCCCAGATTTGCCTGCATAAAACCTGGTAACCTTACCTTATGACCTTGGAAAAGTCACTTAACCTTCCATTGCCTCAGGTACTAAACCCTCCGGGGACAGGGAAATGCCTATTGCAACTTGCCTTGAGCTATCGCCATTATCACATGACCCTGATTTTCAGGGACTGTCGGATTTAGAGCAGTGCCCTCGACTTCCACCTGTTTGGCAGCCTCCTGCCCCCAATTCCAGCAATCAGGACAAAAGATAGAAAAATAAATTATTTTCAATTTAGCAATTTGAATGTCAGTTTTTACAATTTACATCATTTATCTTTATATTTTGCACAGTACGGGGGAATGCATCACTGTTTCTATTTTTCTGTCATTTCATCTCCTTGGAAGTGTATTGTTGCTGTCATGGGATGGATGAAGGGGGACAAAGTAATGACTCCTTTTCCCTCCAATGCTTGTTGCACAAACCTGGCATTATGGTGTTCTCCCCCCACCCTACTTTGGATAAATGTCCCAGATTTGCCTGCAAAACATCTGGCAACCTTAAATTACTGGAAAAGCATGAGTAAAATACATATAAAGAGTGCGAAAGGAGGAACGAGACCAGATATGATGGTGGGGGAAGAATTTTATAGAAACATAGAAAGATGATGGCAGAAAGAGACTACATGGCCTATCTAGTCTGCCTTTCCATATCAACTACAATAGTCCCCTTTTTTCCTTTAGAGATTTTCTGTATTTGTCCCATGCTTTTTTTTTTTTTTTAATTCAGATATTACCCTTGCCTCTACTACCTCCACTGAGAGACAGTTTCATGCATCTACCACTCTCTCCGTAAAGAAATATTTTCTACGTATTACTCCGTCTATCCCTTTTCACCTTCATCCTATGCCTCTTTGTAGCAGGGCTTGCTTTCATAGTAATATAGTGATGCAGATAAAGACCATCTAGTCTGGTCCATCTAGTCTGTCCAGCAAGGTGGCAAGAGTAGGTGCAACTGCCACTCTGTGCAGGTCACCCCTCCCCATGCCTTTGTTTAGGGGTGTACCCACTGCTCCCTGTAGGTCACCACTATTTGCTGAGATATAAGAGATAACTATGTTTACTTTGTTTTTATCCTGCTGCTATAAAAGGATCCACTGTGTCTGTCTCATGCCATTTTGAATTCTGTCACTGTATTTGCCCCACCACTTTCATAGGGAAGGCATTCCAAGCATCCACCACCCTTTCAGTGAAAAAGTATTTCCCGACATTGCCTTTCAGTTTACCCCCTTGCAGCTTCATGTTATGCCCTCTAGTTTTACAGCTTTCCCGTCTTTGAAAGAGGTTTGTTTGTTCATTAATAAAGTATTTGAAGGTCTGAATCATATCTCCCCTGTTCCCCCTCTCCTCCAGAGTGTACATATTTAGGTCTTCAAGTCTCCTCTCAAGTCTTCTGACGCAGGCTCCAAATCATTTTGGTCGCCTTCCTCTGAACCGCATCCAACCTTTTTATATCCTTTGCGAGATAAGGTCTCTAAAACCGAACACAATATTCCAAGTGAGGCCTCACCAGCGACTTGTACAGTGGCATTAGAACCTCTTCCTTTCTGCTGGTAATTCCGTTCTGCATGCAACTCAGCATCCTTCTGACTTTGGTCACTGCCTTATCACACTGTTTTGCCACTTTGGGATCCTCAGAAACAATCACTCCAAGGTCCTTCTCCTGGTCCATGCACACCAACTTCTCGCCCCTATCGCATACAATTCCCTTGGACTTCTGCATCTCAAGTGCATGACACTGCACTTCTTCATATTTAATATTAACTGCCAAACAATAGACCATTCTTCCAGCTTTTGTAGAGCTTTCCTCATCCACTCCCTCAGGGGAGTCCACTCTGTTGCAAATTTTCATGTCATCTGCAAAAAGCTGGACTTTTCCATTGTCCTTCAACAATATCACTCACAAATACATTGAACAGTACTGGTCTCAGGACTGAACCCTGGGGCATACTGCTAATCACCTTCTTTTCATCCGAGTGAGTTCCGTTTACTGTCACCTTCTGTTGTCTGTCAGTCAACCAATTTCTGATCCAGTTCACCACCTTGGAACCCATCCCCAAGCTGTTGAGTTTATTGATAAGCCTCCTATGAGGAACAATATCAAAGGCTTTGCTGAAATCTAGATAGATCACATGCATTGCATACCTCTGATCTAGTTCTCTGGTCACCCAGTCAAAGAACTCAACCAGATTTGTTTGGTAAGATCGTCCCTAGGTAAAACCATGTTGCTTCGGATCATGCAACCTGTTGGTTTCGAGGAAGTCCACTATTCGCTCTTTCAGGAGCGCCTCCATTACTTTTCCCACCACTGAGTAAGGCTTACTGGCCTGTAGTTTGTCACTTCTTCTCTGACACTTTTGTGAAGAGGTACCACATCAGCCCTTCTCCAGTCCTGTGGCACTTCTCCTGTCTCCAAGGATCTATTAAAAACATCCTTTAACGGCCCTGCAAGAACCTCTCTGAGCTCTTTCAGTATCCTGGGATGTATCCCATCCGGTCCCAGTAGGGAAGTTTTGGAGTGCTCACTTTCTGCACTAACTATACCAACAATCTGGTTCATATTCCTGCTGGTTGAAGAGCCTGGGAGGCATTTAGCCATCTTCTCTCCTTTGAGCTGTGTTCTCAAGTTGGTGCCTCTGATGATGGAATCTCCAAGTAGCAGTAATTTTCCGTTTTGTGATTTTTTTTTACCTATTTGGTGCATTATCAGTAGATTTGGCATTGAGTTTCATCTAAGGGCACTTCAGTTTCCATGAATTGGGCACCCTCATTATTCAGGGCACAGAAGGCATTATGCAGAGATATCTGGATGTTCTCTTTTTGTGCATTTATGCCACGGAGGTATTTAAAACTTTTCTATCATATCTCCTTTATCCCATCTGAAACAGGGCAGGGATCAGCAACCAAACTGCACAGTGGGAAAAGTAGCAACACTGAAGAGGACAAGGCCATCAGGGCCTTGTAATTTCATCCAATGTGAGAACTGGAGAGTGAAGGACTAAACAGCAACCACTTGTCTGAATCTGTAGAGCCAGGAAGCACACAGGAGGCAGACAAGGAGCACAGAAACAGATGGACTAGGAGCAGAAATTTGGCATACATCCTCACTCTGCCTCCTCTCGAGTTTCAGTTGGACCAAGATTTTGATGTAGGACAAGCTACGACAGAACCCTGCTGTGCCCAAATATCCAGAAAGATATCTATATATGTACTGCCAGGGGGAGTATTTCAACTTCAGGGTGCATGTACTACTGGGAATATCTTAAGAGGGCCTGTCCTGAGTTTAGGCACTGCTAGCACTGGTCTCTCTGGGGACTCAATAGAAAAATCTCCCCCAAAAAGACTTTCAAAGTTATCTCCTCCAGAGAAATACAAAAATGGGAAAATTACTCTCCTACCCAAGACAGTAAAACCTTAGGAATTTCTTAAAGCTTCTTTTGAAAATAACCCTGCCTGCATTCTTGGGATGTACCAGGGAGACCAGTCTCTCAAGCCACAGAGCTGGATCTTTCAGAGTAGCGATGCAGCCATGTTACGTCTGAAGGAGAACCGCTGAGGAAACTAGACTCCTCTGGGGAGCACAAGCTGACTCCCCCTTTGCCTCTTCTGCTCTCAAGAATTCTCCTTAGTTGACTTCTTCACTCCAGATACCCTCCCCCCCCCTCCCCAAGCCTAACCAGTCTCCTTTCTCTTTCTCCACAGTTTAGGTCTAGCCGGCCTAAGGGAAATCGCTCTCTCCTTCCTGATTGACCCAGCTGGCCATCAGAGAGGCAGTTCTCCTGAGCCCCACAGAGCTTGCGAGCAGCCCATGCCCTGCTCTGGCTACAAACACCCCCTCGTCCTTGGTTATGCAGAGCCTTATATTTCCCTCCAAACCAGCAGGAAGACACGCCTCTGGCCAGTGATAAACAGGCCCATCCTGCATTCTAATCACCAGTCAGCCAACTCAGGAGCAGAAACACAGAATCCCCCTCATTACGAACACGGAGAATGACTAAAAGCACACAAAGCATGATACAAGTGTCTAGCTGATGGATGGCAATTTCACACACTCCATTTATTCAGATGCATCTCTTTTTACCTGTAAAGTGTAGTTACTCACCTGTAACAGGTGATCTCCGGGAACAGCAGGAATTTAGTCTTCACATATGGGTATCGTCGGTACCGACGGAGCCTGCGCTGGAACGCTCCCCAGCGTCCAATAGGAAAGCTTTTGGGAGCATCCCTCAGCACATGCACGCTGCCTTCCCACCTTTCCTTCTCCAGTTGAGTTTATAGCCAAGGAGAGAGAGAGGGAGAGAGAGAGAGAGAGACACACACACACACCTCCTAGCGGAGGTAGGTGGGTTGTGAAGACTAAATTCCTGCTGTTCCCGGAGATCACCTGTTACAGGTGAGTAACTATGCTATCTCCAGGAACAAGCAGGAATATAGTCTTCACATATGGGGACTCCCTAGCTGCAGATGCCAGGGAGATGGCCCCAGAAGTTGTGTGCCCCTATGAAAGGGCTCCACTTCCCCCACTGATCTCTGGCATCCTACCAGGGATGCTGGGTAGGAGTTGATTAAGTATGGAACAGGTGTTGAAGAACAGCCTGACTAAACAAGGCATCCCAGCGGAAGTCCTTGTCCAAGCAGTAATGGGCTGTGAAGGTATGAACCAAAGCCCAAGTAGCTGCTCGACAGATGTCGTCGATAGACACAGAGTGAAGATGAGCCATAGAGGCTGCCATGGCTCTCACATTGTGAGCTGTGACATGGCCTTCAAGAGGAAGGTTCTTACTCTCATAGGCAAAAGAAATACACTGCAATCCAGCTGGACAGTGTTCTTTTGGAGACTGGAAGTCCCAAATGACTAGGATCAAAAGCAACAAAGAGTTGAGAGGACTTTCTATGTTGCTGTGTCCTTTGCAAGTAAAAGGCCAAAGCCGTTTTACAGTCCAAAATATGAAGATTCCTTTCTGCATTTGAGGCGTTATGCCTTGGGAAGAATACAGGAAGGTAAACCGCATGGTTTAAATGAAAAGGTGACATCACCTTTGGCATAAAGTGTGGATGAGTCCTAAGGACTACCTTATCATGATGGAACCTTGTATAAGGAAGATCAGCCACCAACGCTTGCAATTCACTGATGCCATGTGCTGATGTGATTGTAATAAGAAAGATGACCTTCCAGGAAAGGAATTTCAAAGACGTAGTAGCTAATGGTTCAAAAGGTGGCTTCATGAGCTGCCCAAGAACCAAATTTAAGTCCCATGCCACCGGTGGTGGCTTAATGGGAGGCTTAGTTAGAAGAAGGCCTCTCATAAATCTCACTATGAGAGGATGAGAGGAAATAGGTTATCCATTTAGAGGCTTGCAAGAAGCTGCAATAGCACTCAAATGAACTCTCACTGAATTGGTCTTAAGCCCTGCATTAGATAAATGAAGGAGATATTCCAGAATGATTCCAGAGGTATCGCAAGAGGGTTAAGACCCTTCTGCAAGCACCATATGGTAAACCTTTTCCACTTGAATGCATAAGAGTGTCTTGTGGAAGGCTTCCTGGAAGCATAAAGGATATCCTTTACCTGCTGAGAAAGGTTAAGACCGTGAAGTTCTAGGCTTTCAGCAACCAGGCCCTGAGATGCAGAGACTGGGGATTGGGATGCCACAGCATCCCATCCTCTTGAGAAAGGAGATCTGGAGCAGATCCTAACTCCAGAGGCAGAGCTTGAGAGAGATGTAGGAGCAGAGGGTACCACATTTGCCGTGGCCAATGTGGAGCTATGAGAATCATATGACCTGTCTCTCTGAAGCTTGAACGGGGTTTTGGGAATTAGGGGAATGGGTGGAAAGGCATACAGGAAGTCCTGGCCCCAATGGAGGAGGAAAGCATCCCTGGCCTGACAACCCTGAGCCGGAATTCTGGAACAGAACCAGGGAAGTTTGGCATTCAGCGGACTTGCAAAGAGGTCCATATCCAGGGTTCCCCAAATTTGAAAAATTTTGGCCGACTGGTCTGCATGGAGAGACCATTCGTGTGGAAGCAGAACTCGACTGAGTCTGTCTGCCCAAGAGTTTTGAATGCCTGGAAGATACACCGCAAGGAGATGAATCTGATGCTCTCTGGCAAGGGCCCATAGTCGTAAAGCTTCGTTGCATAGCGACAGAGAGCCTGTTCCGCCCTGCTTGTTCACATAGAACATGGCTACTTGATTGTCCGTTTGAACTAGGACTGTCTTGTAGCTGAGCTGGGTGTGGAATACTCGAAGAGCAAGGAAGATTGCTCCGAGTCCCAGGAGATTGATGTGTAGATAGGCCTCCTGTGGAGTCCAGGTACCCTGGGTAGAGAGGCCTTGCAGGTGGGCTCCCCAACCCACCTGTGAGGCATCTGTTAGAGTGGCTTGGGGTGGGGGTTGCTGAAAAGGAGACCCCACCAAAAGGTTTTGCGGTAACTGCCACCATTGGAGGAACAAAATAAGGCGATCTGAATTTGCTATTTTGTCTGACAGGCAACCTGACGCCCGAGTCCACTGAGTGGATAAAGTCCACTGGGCTGCCTTCATATGGAGGCGAGCATAAGGAACCACATGCACGGTGGATGCTATGTGGCCTAGCAACTGTAACATTTCCTGAGCAGTGAGGTGAGGTTTTAGCACTGCTTGGGAAACTAACTGCACAATGCAAAGGCAGCGGGGCTGTGGAAGGTAGGCCCTTATCTGTCTAGTATCCAGCAGAGCTCCTATAAACTCCAGGGACTGAGTGGGAGCAAGGTTGGATTTTGGGAAGTTTATGACAAGTCCCAAATACTGAAGGATGCGCATTGTGCGAGAGAGAGCAACCCTGGCCTCTGGCTCTGAAGGGGCTTGAATGAGCCAGTCGTCTAAGTAAGGGAAGACGAATATTCCCAGGGTGCGGAAAAATGCTGCCACCAACCACAGCCATGCATTTTGTGAACACCCTTGGTGCAGAGGCCAGGCCAGAAGGAAGAACCCTGTATTTGTAGTGCTTCCCTTGAAACAGAAAGCGAAGGAACTGTCGGTGAGCTGGATGGATGAGAACATGAGTGTACCATCCTTGAGATTTAGAGAACAAAGCCAATCCTGAATCTGAAGGTATGGCAGCAGAATTCCTAGAGAAATAATTTTGAACTTCTTTGAACAGGAATTTGTTCAATTCTCTGAAGTCTAAAATGGGCCTGTGTCCTCCTGTTTTCTTTGGAATAAGGAAATAGGGGGAGTAAAACCTTGTACCCCGTTGGGGAATGAGTATCTCTTCTATTGCCCCTTGGGCAAGAAGCACAGTGACCTCTTGACCTAACTGGTCGTTGAGAGAGGTCTGAGAATTGAACTGTCTTACCATTGTAGGAGGGGGCATGCTGAGGAAATGAAGCTTGTACCCTTCTTTTACAATAGACAGAGTCCAATTTTCTGCTGTTATCTGACCCCATCTGGGGGCAAAATGACATAACCTTCCTGGTATGGAGGGGGGATCTGGGCCGTTCAGGGCCAGGAAGGCAAAGTTCTCTAGATAGGAGTCAAAGCCCCTGTGAAGGCTGAGTCTGAGTCTGAAAGTATACATATACGCATATGCACACACACAACCAGACATGGCACTGACAATAATGAGACAAGCTCAAGGCCTGTCAGACTGATATACTAAAGACGACTGAATCTCTCCTTGGACTCTTGCCAGCTTAAATTATGACCATCTGTATACCATTATAAAAGAACCAGAAGAAAGTGTGAGCTGCCCTCCATATGCTAGCCTGCCAGTGTTAAATACAGAGCAGCCCTTGGCTTCTTCCGAGATCTCCAAGAACATTCCTGGAATATTCTAACTTGCAAAGCATCACAGAAGAAATGCAAACTGATGCTTTCACTAAAGTCAAAATGAGAGACTCGTGGACATGGGCAGCACATGAGAGCAGGTTCTGATAATGAAATTGTGGACTTCAGCTCATGACAATCAGCTCATGACAGGCTTCCTTATGACCTCAGGCAAATCACTTAACCCGCCACTGCCTCAAATACAAAATTAGATTGTAAGCCCTACAGGGACAGGGAAATACCTACTCACCTTGAGCTACCACTTAAAAGGGGTGAGCTAAATCCAAATAAAACTGGGATATTACCCTTTTGTTTTTATAGCAAATGCATTCTAGCATCTGCTGGTATATCTATGAGGTATAGAGGAAAGACAAATAGCCAACCAAATTCCCTCTGGTACCATCAAGGGACCAAAAGGCCAAAGATCAAATATCTCCAGAGATTCTGCAATGGATGCGACTCAGGAATTCTGCACATTTGTGACTCAAGCATTCATATCTGAAAGATGACACTTTAACTCACTGCAAGCAATTCCTAACGTATTCTAATAATTAACTTAAATTATTTTCAAAGGTGAACAAACAATGGGAAACATGGGGGTTTGAACAGCAGCTAGCAGGGGGGTTTTTCGGTACAGTAAAGAGCCGAAGTGGACATGTTTATGGAAGGAGTAGAAGAGGCGGCTCTTTCACGCTTGCATATTCTTAAAAGCAGCCTGATGAGTGTGTGCTTATACACTGCCCTGTCACAGCTGCTGGGCCATTCCATGGTTGTGCATATGAACCCAGCCTTCCACCATCCACAGATGAAGCCCAGATTCTTAATCTGCTGCACACCGCGATCTCCACCTCAGGAGGATGCGTGTGTGCTCTTAGCTTCCAAACGCAGAGGCTCAAAGATTTTTGAAAGGTTAGGCAAAGGTTAACAGACAATACATACATTGAACCGGCACACTGGTTCTGTTTGCCCAGCATCCAAAGATGTCAGGAGGCTCAATGTTACAACCTGGACAGCATTGGCTTCCTTGCATCATAAGCAAAAATCTCTCTTCATGCATGAACTGCTGCCTGATTCATAGCTAACAAAGGCAGGGTGCCACAAAGTCCTTCTGTCCTACAGGATAAAAGGAGGCAAATAGTGCTTCATTGTCACCCAGTTCTGCCAGATTAAATTAATAATTTCTTTAACGCAATACAATGGCAAGCAATGGGCATATTATCTTGGGAATATTTAGGACTTCCGTTCTACAATGACTTGTGCCATTTCAGCTTTTGCAACAAGCATAAATAGCTACAATGAAACAGGTAAAGAAAAGCTCAGCTGTACCTTTGCAATTACAATTAAACTAGGCATTGCTCAGGTTTTTATTTTATTGTTTATTATTATTAATGAGCATTTATAACGCACTTCCAGGTGTATGCAGCGCTGTACAGACACAGAAAAGACAGTCCCTGCTCGTCGAGCTTGCAATCTAAAAGGACGGACATACAGTAGTACAGGAGGAGGAGGGCAAAAGGGGCAATAAGGAGCTGAAACATAAGGATGGGGATTATGAGCCAAAGGCGGTCTTAAAGAGGTGCGTCTTGAGCCTAGATCTGAAGAGGGTGCAGGAAGGGATTTGACGCAGGGAAAGGGGTAAGTTATTCCAAGCAAAAGGGGCAGCAAGGTCAAAGGAGCGAAGCCTAGGGTTAGCAGAAGTAGAATGCGGCATGGACTGAAGAAAAGCAGAAGATGAACCAAGATCACGGGAGGGGGTGTAGGGGGGGGATAACAGGTAAAGAGGAGCAGCAGAGTGAATGCACTTATGTGTGAGGGTAAGTAGTTTGAACTGAATACGGCAACGGATAGGGAGCCAGTGAAGGGACTTTAAAAGAGGAGTAATGTGACAGTAATGAGCTTGGCGGAAGATTAGATGCGCAGCTGAGTTTTGAATAGATTGAGGTGGAAAAAGATGAGATTGAGGGAGACCGGCGAGGCGGAGGTTGCAATAATCAAGACAGGGGATAATAAGGGAATGTACCTGAATCTTAGTGGCACACAAAGAGAAGGACAAATCTTGTTAATATTATAGAGAAAAACCAACAGGATTTAGCAATTTGTTGGATATGAGAAAAGAATGATAAGGTGGAATCAAAAACAATCCCAAGACTGCAAGCTGAGGAAACAGAACAAACAAGTGTGTTATCCACCGTGATGGAGAAAGGGGGGAGGAGGGAGCAAGGGTTAGGGGGAGAAAAAAAAAATCAGAAGCTCAGTTTTGGCCATGTTCAATTTAAAAGCAAAGGCGGCTGGATTTGCTCAAATTGCTACATGGTGGGAGCCCCTATCATCACCAGATCTGATTTGATGACGTTTCATGTTATATATTCTATATTGTCAGAGACTGGTGTGGTTGTACTAGCAACAGATGGCTCAGTCATGCAAGAAGCTGGTGGGTGCCAGCTAGAGTTCATTCATAGTCTGTGACTGACTAATCATAACCTAGTAATCAGACTCCTCGTACCCATGAACGTTGCTACTATTGCTAGGTTTACTTTTACACACCTTCACCCAAATTAAAAAAGCCACTTTGCAATGCTTGTGGATTAACAAAATCTGGTTATTATGTCCCCTCTTTCTCTTGCACTGACAAATTCCATTTCAATCATCTTTCATAAGCAAATAAATGGAGACACATTGAAACCATCTGTGGCCTCATCAAATGGGTTTCCATCTCATAATCTTGTAAGAATTCTGCCAGACATGTACAGTGGTGTCTATCTTTATTCAAGCATTTGATATACCGCCCAGGCAACAGCATCAGGGCAGTTACAATAAATAATAATAATAATAATAATGTGACAAAGTATTGCACAGGTAGTGCTGAATTGGCAGTTTTTAGTTACTGTATTTGGATCACAGAGACAAAATGCCTTACAATTCACAACCCCTTCTGCATGCCATTTTCTTCCCTTTCGTACAAATCTGACAAGTCTGCCATGACTTGAGCATTATTTTCTGATTGTTTAATACCCATGTTCATTTGGTTGTGAACCTGTGTACAAAGATGGAACGTGTGCCAAAAAAAGATGTGCTTTCTGTTCCGTGTATGTTGGCAGTGTGCATGTTTTCTTCTTAATTTCATTAGGTAGCTCTTTAAAGGGCTGTTTTTTTGTTGTTAGTGGCCATTAGTACTTGATGGGCCAGCCCTTGCTCTTTTTCTGATCAGATGACGTCTGGCATGGAGCGGAACAGTTTGACAAGGTGTTCTCGTGTTATGATGTGACTCCAGGCTGCAATCAGTGACTCAATCAATTCTTGCTTGGTCAGCGGCTGTTTCTTGGCTATCTCAACTGATTCCTTGTAACAAAGATTCTCAGATGGGTTGAGATCGGGCGATTCAGATAGTCAGTCAATGGTCTGAACTCCGTTTATTTTCTTCCAGTCAGCAACAATTTTCACTCTGTGGCAAGGTGCATTGTCATCCTGGAAGAAGTATCTGCCAGGAAACAGTTGCTCAGCTGATGGCAGCATGCACTTCTGCAGAATTCCTATGTATTTCATTGCATTCACCATCCAGTCAACGATATGGAGTCTTCCAACAACCACCACTGGCTGCCATGCATCCCCAGATCATGACCTTGGTTGGATGCTTCACAGAGATATTCAAGCACTCTGGTTTGTACTCTTCATGACACACATATGTTCTGCATTCTGGGTGACCAGGGCAAAACCTGCTTTCATCGCTAATCAGAACTTTCTCCCAGACTTGCTCCATTTTGAGTACCTGGATGCCCACTCAATGCATCTCTTCCTCTGTTCCGCCATTAGTAGCAGCTTCCTCCATGCCTTACAGCCCCTCACCCTGTATTCCAAGCATTGTCTCCTCACAATTGAAGTGCAAACTACAACGTAATACTTCTATTCCCACAGAAGCTCAGGGGAGGTTAGCTTGCAATTGCCAAGAGATGTCCTTATCAAGGCCCCGTCATCCCTCTTGGCTGACTTTCTAGGCAGACTGCTATGATATCGGTCCTGCGTATTTCCCGTCACCTTATGCTTCTGCAGATTGCAGACAACTGTGCTCTGATTACAGCCGACCTTTGCTGCAATCTGTGGGCTGGAATACCCCTCCTCATGCAAAACCACCACTCGGAGTTGGTCCTCTATTGATAGAAAATGCAACCTCTTCACTATGCCAGGACGTTGAGCATCATATGCGATACACACCAATTGATCCACATTAAATTCAAAACCTGTGTGCCGCCAAAACACCATGCACTGATTAGCTATCAAATATGACTTCATATTGTCTGAGGAAGTGCAATATTCTCTTAGTTCATTTTGATCCCGCTTTGACACAGAATCCGGTTGATCGTTCTGGGACATCGTTTCCTCATGACAGCCATACAAAAGTTCACAGACATGTAATTTTGCATGCAGAAATGGCCGTCAAATTAAATTTTCAACAAAACAGTATATAATAAGCCAGGATTCTGCCACAGAATTTGGAAAAATTGTCAAAATAGAGCCGAGAATAGCTTGATCATGCAGCCTATGCAAAATGTTTGCACACCACTGTACAATGTTAAGAACATGACCATGCTTATAATGTATAGTGATGACAAGGTAGCCACTGCTGAACACTACCTTGTTTCCAAAAAAAGATTCTGTATAGAACCCTTGGCAGAGACAAGAGACACTGTAAGAGACAAAACCATACAAAACTTACTATGGCTAAGTGAACTGAATTTTCAGAGCACAGGGACACTGATCATTCCTGCATAGCTAAGGAAACATTTTCATGCAAGAGCCATTTAAGGTAGAAATATGCCCAAAAAGAAAAAGAAAAAAACCTAACTCAGCTAGGAACTCAAGGTGATCCGTACTGCAACAGATGGTCCCTCAGGGATATAAGGAGCCTTGTTCAAGCTGATTAAAGATTAGTTGATGGAACGGATACACATGACAAACTCACCTAGGATAGTGGCTTTTGTTACACTTTTTCCCCATGGCAAGGATAAATCACTCAACCCAGAAGGCTAGTGTGAGCGTTAGGTGCCATTCTCGATTTCTCTTGGTTACAGTTACATCCCTTGACCTCGAGTTGGTGATCCTTGGTCTTCCAGCCCCAGAGTACCAGCAAAGGAAAATGAGGCGTCATTTTTGGTACTTTATTCATTTGTTCCATCTTACTGAAAAATAAAATAAATTCAGAATGGTGCAGCAACGTTTAGAAGAGTTTCTTTTATGACCCCTGTGAACCTACTGTACATTTGTGCATGAGTGAATGTAACACATGTGCTCAAAGAACAAAGCAAATGTCTTTTTTTGGCCTTTCCCTGGATCATCACATAGTGTTTTGGTCTTCACTCCCAGTCCTCTAGGGCCAGGTTTCATCCTTAATGAATTTGTACAAGAGAGATTTGCATGCCTATTTAATGCATTGTAGGCAAGTTTCTCATACGCATTTTCATTAGGGATGTCCTGAATCTGGCCCGCTGGCGACCCTTGAGGACTGGGAGTGAAGACCAAGGACAGAAAGGGAAATGGCTAGTGTTCAGCAGATCAGACTCGATGGATTCTGCTAACTGCAGCCATTAGTACGGTATGCGGTCCCTGTTCTGCTTTGTTTCAGAATGTAGTCCCAGGTGGCCAGGGGCTTTGTGATAACTCAAGCTACAAAAAGGTGTCATTGTCTGTTCAGAGTCTCCGTTCCACAGCTGTTACTTGGGTTGCTATGCAAATTCTCTCAGATCCATTCTCTCTCTGTGCGCTCAGGACACCTCAGAGATGGATGTGTCAGAACGACTCTACCGTCATCCAGTCTATTAGGAATGCTTAGCGTGTGTCCGTATTTCCATATCATTTTAAACATTTCTTTATGTCACACTTCGATTTCCTGTGGCACAGTAAATTCATCTTAGTCCTTCAGTAGAGTTTTTTTCTCCGTCTCTTCTGGCATCTTCTTCTCCTCCCCTCCCCAGAACCGTTCCTTTTCTCTGCCGCAGTAATCCACATGTCAGGGTGATAGGAATGGGGTAAGCTCTAAAAGCCATAGGAGAACTTTGAAGCACTAGCAAAGATGAGGGGCTTCTACCATCCTCTGTAATCTGACACTATCAGTGTCGTTTCAAGGCGAGAATTCCACATAGCATATGAGTTCCTAATAGGGAAAGAATAATTTCAAAAGTCATGAAAATAAGCATCTAGGGGCTTATTAACTAACAGTGCACACTAATGCCATTATCATACATTATCTACTGCAAGACTCATTATGTGCACTTTTAGTAAATGACCCTCCAAGGTGACTTATACGTATAAACCTTGCATTCTCTGAAAGCTGCCTCCCTCAATACAGCTAGAAGCAAGCATGCCCGTCCCACGCACATCATTTTATCTCCATTTAAAGAAGGCGTTCCTAGTGAAGGGGGAGATGAAAATAAACACAAGCAGATTGAATTTTGAAGTCTATGAGTGTCACTTTCCAAGAAAAAGCACATCACAGCAAGCAGATTCAAACATCCATGGATACTTTATACACTCAGGGGGTCATTCTGATCCGCGTTTAGCATGTCTGCATGTCCGATCCAGACGTCCAGACTTACTAAACATCTGGATCGTGCTGGCAGATACATAGCTCCCCCTTCATATAGCCAACTTGTGCAGGGAGCTCTGTTCGTGGGCGGAAGGGGGTGTGCTGGGGAGGAGCAAGGGTGGGTGGGAAGGCAATCCTGGATGTTCAGGGCCAATTCCAAGGTTGGCCAGTAGATGGGGGATGGCAGAACCAGGCCACAGACATGAGGTGAGAGGGGGCAGGGGGGTCCCCGCAGCCCGACCCTGGCGATGGAAAGCCAGATTGGGGGTCAGGCTGCGGGGAACGGTGTTTATTTTCTGTGGTCGGGGATCATGGCTTCTGAATGGAGCCATGGTCCCAAGGCAATGGGATGCCATGGCGCTGTGGCTCTATTCAGGAACCTAGTTGAGTTAGCGGGGTATGTGGCTGGGCGTGCGGCTGATCAGAATTGGGGCCCAGTTTGCATGTCCAGGCTGGTAGACCAGATTCTGATCCTGCAGACATGTCTAGCCCCCGTGGGATCAGAATCAGGTGCTACTGCTGCACGTTTTGATTCTGCTCGGCCATATAGGGGCAGGACATGCAAGATGAAATTGGCCTCATAGTGTCAAAGTGAAAGCAGGCCCGTACTTTATCTTTGAAACCTGGTGCAAGTGTCAGTAAATATTTTTAACCAGTAGGCATGCTTTGCCTTAACACAGTAACACAGTATATGACGGCAGGAGCACTAAGAGGCGACAAGGCGATAGCGGAGAGACTGAATGAATTCTTTGCTTCGGTCTTTACTGAGGAAGATGTAGGGATGTTACCCATGACTGAAGTGGTATTTAAAGGTGCGGAAGAATTGAAGGAAATATCGATACATCGGGAAGATGTATTACAACTATTAGATAAACTGAAGAGTAGCAAATCACCTGGGCCGGATGGTATACATTCAAGGGTGTTGAAAGAACTGAAATATGAGATTGCAGACCTGCTATTAGTAATCTGTGAACTATAATTAAAATCATCTCTAATACCTGAAGATTGGAGGATCGCCAATGTAACACCAATTTTTAAAAAGGGTTCCAGGCACTGTTCCCTCTAAGCCGTGCGCGTGTGCGCGCGCACACATCTCACCAAGCGAGCGCACATACTTTATAACAGAGCGCACAAAAATTATGGTTCTGATTCTGATAGAAAACAACACAGACGTCTGAAAATTTAAAAGTTGTTGTGTATTTACGGTTTTCACAAGTTCTACAATATTTTCTAGTGCGATCAATGTGGTGTACATACTGTATTCTGACGTGTAGTCAAATTTTAAAGTATATAATTCCGAGTGTCGTTATGTGGCGCACAAAAATTTAACCTTCCTTCAAAAGCTGCACAGCTGATATTTTATGCGCACACAGCGTACAGAAAATTAGAGGGAACATTGGTTCCAGGGGTGATCCAGGAAACTACAGACCGGTGAGCCTGACGTCAGTACCGGGAAAAATGGTAGAAACCATCATAAAGAATAAAATTACTCAGCATGTAGATAGTCATGACCTAATGGGAGACAGCCAACATGGCTTTAGACAAGGAAGATCTTGTCTTACTAATCTGTTATGTTTTTTTGAAGGAGTGAATAATCAGGTGGACAAAGGTGAGTCGGTTGATATTATGTATCTGGACTTTCAGAAAGCCTTTGACAAGGTCCCTCATGAGAGACTTTTGGCAAACCTAAAGAGTCATGGGATAGGAGGCAGTGTACTATTGTGGATCAGGAACTGGTTAAAAGATAGAAAGCAGAGGGTAGGGCTAAATGGCCAATTTTCCCAATGGAGAAAGGTGAATAGTGGTGTACCCCAGGGATCTGTGCTGGGTCCGCTGCTTTTTGACGTATTCATAAATGACCTGGAAAGTGGAATAACGAGTGAGGTTATCAAATTTGCAGATGACACAAAACTATTTAAAGTTGTTAAAACCCAAGAGGATTGTGGAAAATTGCAAGAGGATCTTGATAAATTGGAAGACTGGGCATCAAAATGGCAGATGAAATTTAATGTGGAGAAGTGTAAGGTTATGCACCTAGGGAAGAACAACCCAAACTATGGTTACACGATGCAAGGTTCCACATTAGGAACTACCACCCAGGAAAAAGATTTAGGCGTCATTGTGGATACCATGTTAAAACCCTCGGCCCAGTGTGCAGCGGCGGCCAAGAGAGCAAATAGAATGCTAGGTATGATAAGGAAAGGAATGGAAAATAAAACAAAAGATATTATAATGCCTCTATATCGTTCCATGGTGAGACCGCACCTTGAATAGTGTGTGCAATTCTGGTCGCCATATCTTATAAAGGATATAGCGATTTTAGAAAAGGTTCCGAGAAGAGCCACCAAAATGGTAAAGGGGATGGAAGGATACTCCTATGAAGAAAGACTAAAAAGGTTAGGGCTCTTTAACCTGGAAAAGAGACGGCTGAGGGGAGATATGATAGAAGTCTATAAATTAATGAACGGAGTGGAACGGGTAAACGTAGATCGATTGTTTACCTTATCAGAATATAGAAAGACTAGGGGACATGCAATAAAGCTACAGGGTAAACTATTTAAGACTAATAAAAGAAAATATTTTTTCACTCAACGTGTAATCAAACTCTGGAATTTGTTACCAGAGGATGTAGTAAAGGCTGTTAGTGTAGCTGGGTTTAAAAAAAGGTTTGGACAAGTTCCTGGAGGAAAGGTCCATAAACCATTATTAAGAAGGGACCCAGGATATCAATGCTTGAACCAATACAAGCATTGTGGAACCTGTGTCCCTTGGGGAAACTGCTAGGTACATATGACCCAGATTGGCCACTGTTGGAAACAGAATACTGGGCTTGATGGACCTTGGTCTGACCCAGTATGGCATATCTTATGTTCTTATGGCAGATAAAGACCAGTATGGTCCATCTAGTCTGCCCAGCAAGGTGGCAAAAGTAGGTGCACTTGCCGCTCCGTGCAGGTCACCGCTCCCCATGCCTTTGTTTAGGGGTGTACCCATCGCTCCGTGTAAGTCACCCCCTTAACAAATTTGAAAATTAACTCCTCTATGCAGTGTATGGTATTTAAAGTACTCAGTCACTATACAATAATGCCCATCCTTTGGCAAAATAAAATGAGTACCATAAAGTCATTATTTGTTATAGACACAAATTACCTCCTCACATTCACTAGATTTTACTATTTATTGCTGTTTATTAGGGCCAGCATTAGGGGGGCTGCAACCATGTTAATTACCCAGACCCCATATCACAAGAGGTCCTACCTGAAACTGAAAGAGGCATAACCTGTAATGTGCTTTGTGTCTCCCTCCAAATATCTGTCATGGGCCCCAGCATGTCTAACACTGGCTCTACTCTTATGATGCCACCAGTAGCATCACACAAACACAATGTGTGAACCAAACAAGTCCCTTTCCATGAGAGTAAACAAATCCAAATACATGCCATGCTATTTGGCTTCAAACATGGGTTTCTTATTGCTTCAGAGGAAAAAATATCACTGTACAGAAACTTAAAAAAAAAAAAACCAACTGAAAAACAAGAAGGTAATTATATAAAGACATTTTCACATGTACTGTATGTGCTTGGTGCAAAGAGCTCCTGGCTCTCAGAGAGTAAGCCCAGTCTCTGGAGGCTAAAGTAGCAGACTTGGAGAAGCTAAAGCAGACAGAAAGGTATAGAAGAGAACTACTGGAACATAGCAAAAAAGTTCCATCTCCCGTCTGGCAGCCTCAGTGCTGCCTTGGAGGAGAGAGAGATCACCTGGAAAGAGAGCACCACCATGGTGTGGCAGGAAATTATCCTATAGCCAGAACCTGTCCCTCCAGAAGATGCAATATTCTCTTTCACAGGATGTGGTATCTCCAGGGCCTTCTGGCCAGAAGTGAAGGGTTAGGATGACCATTTTAGTTAGTGATTTGATCATTAAGCATGTAGATAGTTGGGTGGCTGGTGGGTGTGCAGATTGCTTGGTCATTTGTCTACCTGCTGTGAAGGTGGCAGACCTCACAAGTCATCTAGATAGGAATCTAGACATGTTCCCTTAGGCTTCCACGGCTAGTAAACATGATCTTTGCAGTTTTCTGGGTCATTCTGTCTCTTAATAAGTGGAACCAATGTTTCAGCCATCATGCTGTGACTTTCTTCAGGATGAAGTGGATGTATGTTATATAAAGTGTTTATCAAAATGGATGGGTGGGATTGAGGCAGGGAATTTTGAATTTTGACAGGAAATTTAACTGGGAAAAGTGCAAGTGGGAATTCTGGAGGCAGGGAATTTTGAAATTTTTAGTAGGAAGTTTTGTGACAAGCTCAGATTCTGGAAGGTGGAAAAAATTGTTGGTCTTCAGCTCCAGTCCTTTGGTGAAAGAGGGGTTACCATGCTTTGTTGATGTTGAGTCCTTTAACAAGAAATTCACAAAACATCAACAGGGATGTCTCTTTAATCCTTCTTGGCCACCAGTGGTGTTCTTCCAGGATTCTTGTGTCAATGAGATTGTATGGCCAAATTTCCATCGCGTGGAGGGCTACAGCAGCTTTCTCTGTGCTGCAGTTTATAATGTATTTTTTGTTCTTGTATTCTTTCTATGGTGCGGTCGGTTTCGCCTATATATGATTGGCTGCAGCTGCATGGAATTTGATAGACTCCAGCAGTTTGGAACGTGGGGGTGAAGGAGGGGGGGGGGGCGATCCTTCATGCGTATGAGTAAGGATGTCACTTTTTGTGATGCGATAGACACTGTTCTGATGTTTTAGTATTTTTAAGCAGTTTACCTACACAGTCTGTTATTCCTTAGATAGAACAGCACCACAAATCTTTGTTCTGTCATAGTGTTGTCATCCAGCGGTTGTTGGTGGTTGCTGTTCTTGTGGATTGGTTGGTCCAAAGGTTTTAAGGCTTTTTTCCAACAAACATTCCCTCTAAAATTCAAATTTCCTGCATCAATCCCAGCAATCTGGAAAAAAAGCCTTAAAACCTTTGGACGAACCAATCCAATCCTGATTAAAGAGACCTGATTAAAGGAGGAAAACCAATGGGGCACTATGATAACATAGATAAAAGTGGTGGAGAAATAGTCCTAAATGTTAAAGAGGGCATTGAATCAAACCAAATAAAAGTTTTGCAGGAAACAAAATGCATTATAAAATCATTATGGAAAGAAAATCCATGTGAAAACGGGAAAGGAATAGCAGTGGGGCCTGGCCAGAATGGACAGATGATGAAATACTAACAGAAATTATAGAAGCTAACAACATTAGCAACACAGTAATAATGGGTGATTTCAATAACCTCACTGTTGTCACATCAGGAAATGCTAGGGAGATAAAGTTCCTAGATGAAAAAAATGGCTGCTTCATGGAGCAGCTGGTGCAAGAACCAACATGAGAAGCTATTTTGCACCTAATCCTTAATGGAACACAGGATCTGGTATCAAGGATGATAGTGTTGGGACCACTTGGCAATAGTGATCATTAACATGATAAAATTTAATTTAATAAAGGGAAAAAGAGAACAGCAAGGGAATCTATTGCACTAGCATATAACTTACAGAATGAAGACTATGACAACATGAGGAAAATGGATAGGAAAAACCAAAAGGAGCAGCTGTAAAAGTTAAAGAGTTTATAACCATATGTACTAAGACGGCCAGCTCCTCTCCAGAACTGTCTGGAATCCTGGAAGTCCAAACCAGATGAATTCCATACTGGCATGTAGTAGGAAGGGGTTTTTCTTTACAACAAAGGCCAGACAGCAGTTCAGGAAAAACAAAGGCAGCTTTACTTATGTCCCAACTTGTTAAACTTCCACAAGTTGGTTCTCCTGGTCCTTCCTCCAGCCCCAGTTAAAGTTTCCTACCTCAAAGCTCTTTTGCATGGGTTGCCTTGGAAGGACTTCCGGCTCCATGGGTCCCTCTCCCTCCTGCAGTCTGCTGGGTTCTTAAACTCTCCCTCTGAGCCACACGCTCCCAGGCCCAAACCCTGGGCTGCAGACTCTCTTAAAATGGGACTGTTGATAATCCCTTTGGAGAGGGACAGGTAACATCCTATATACCCCATTACACACACTTTAAAAAAGGTAGAAGGAAGGCCAAACAACTGCTGGTGAGATGAGAGAAGCTTTTCTAGCCAAAAAAAACCCCATCTCTTTAAAAAAATAGAAAAAGATCCAAATGAAGAAACAGGAAAATGACAAACACTGCAAAGTAAGATGCAAAGCACTGATAAGGCAGGCAAAGAGAATTTGAAAAGAATCTTGCAGTGGAAGCAAAATCTCATGACAACAATTTTTTCAGTTACATTTGAAGCAAAGCTCTTGTAAGGGAGTCAGTCAGGCCGGCCATAGTGCAGACACTAAATGAATTCTTTGTTTCAGTATTTACTAAAGAAGATGTAGGGGGTAGATATCCATGCCAAAAAATGATATTTAAAGGTGATGAACCTGAGAAATTGAAAGAAATCTTGTTGAATCTGTAAGATGTAATAGGGCAATTTGATAAGCTAATGAGTAGCAAATTACCTGGACTGGATGGTATACATTCCAGGGTGCTGAACGAACTCAAAAATAAATTGTAGATTTATTAGTAGTAATTTGTAAACTTTCTTTAAAAATCATCTATAATACAAGAGTGGAGAGTAGTCAAGTAGCCAATATAACACCAGTTTTCAAAGAGAGGTTCCAGGGGTGATCCATGAAACTACAGACCAGTGGAACCCGATGTCAGTACCAGGCAAAGTGATAGAAACCATTATAAAGAACAAAATTACTGAATTATACCTCTGGTTTAATGGGACAAAGTCAAGGGAAGTCTTGCCTTACCAATCTGCTACATTTATTTTGAAGATGTGAATAAACACAGATAAAAAGATGAGCCGGTGAACATTGTCAAATTCTTTCTGAAAATCCGGATACAGTAAGTTCCTCATGAGGAAATTAAAGCCATGGGATGGGAGGCAATGTTCTACTGTGGATTAGGAACCGGTTAAAAGATAGGAAAAACAGAGAGCGAGGCTAAACGGTCAGTTTTATCCATGGAAAAAAGTAAATAATGGAGCCGGTAGCATTCCAATTTTATTTGGCACCTGGAGTAGATGCCTTCTCCCTCCCCCGCTGGGCCCACATTGTGGAGGAGTGCATGGCAAACATACCTTTACTTCTTTGCTGGCTTTCTACACTGCCTCCGCTCCAGACTCATGGCTGTTCTCTCCAGGCCAAAGTCTCAGTATGACTTATCGTGAGACTTCAGGCGGGAGCGAATAGCCACCAGGCCTGGAGCGGAGACAGTGTGGCAAGCCAGTAAAGAAGTAAAAGGTATGTGTCTCATGCCTCTGCCATGTGGGCCCAGAATTTCAGCCTCCCCCCCCCCACACTTCTGGCTGGTACCAGAGGCAGACCGTACTCACTGCCCTGCTCTTGGTATACCACCGAGTGTAGCACCCCAGGGATCTGTGCTGGGCCCACTGCATTCTAACATATCCATAAATGACCTTAAAAATGGTAACAAAGAGGTGATCAAATTTGAAGATGACACAAAATTATTCAAAGCTGTTAAACCAAAACAGTATTGTTAAAATTTGCATGAGGACTTTGAGAAAGTGGGAGACTGGGCATCCAAATAGCAGTTGAATTTATGTTAAATCCGTTTTTATTAAAAAGACACCAAACAATACAACACACTTTTTTGTTTTTCAAACCACCAAAATCACCCTCCTCCTTTTCCCCCTTGTCCCTCTGTTCCATCCCCAAATCCTTTAAAATACCTACCCCACAATCTACTAGATAATCAGGCCAAATCTCCTTACACCACAGATACCTACTGCTATCAGAGCTAACGGTGCTTATTAGAGCAGATAGCATGCCAGACCTACCCAGTTGCGGTAAGAACAGCCAGAATGGTGCACCCAATCCTAGCAATAGCCACCATCTATTTTCTCGCTGGATTACCCAGCAGAACACTTGCCCTTAACCCAGGTGGAAACTATATTTATTTATTTAGCTGCATTTATATCCCGCTTTTCACCGGGTCAAAGCGGTTGGGGGATACATTTAACACGAGGGGATATGAGACACATAGACTAATACTTACAGGGAACATGGGCAATGGAGGGTTAAGTGGCTTGCCCAAGACCACAAGGAGCACCTGTGGGACTAGAAACCCCAGTCCTTCCGGCCCAAGGTTGCTATCCTCTAGTGCAGCGATGGCGAACCTATGGCACGCGAAGGCCTTGCAGCTGGCACGCGGGTAGGTCCGCAAAAAAGAAAAAGCTGGCTCTGGCTGCTGCCGCAGACGCGGCAGCGGCAGAGTGCAGTGTCCTGCGGGGCCCCCTCCGCCTGCTAAGCCCCTCTGCAAGGGCTTTCAGATTCGCGAGGGAGACCGTCTCCCTCGCGTCTCTGTTAAGCCCGCAGGGGCTAATGGGAAATTTCCCATCAGCCCCTTTAGACGCGAGGGACTGATGGGAAATTTCCCATTAGCCCCTGCGGGCTTAACAGAGACGCGAGGGAGAAGCTCTCCCTCGCGAATCTGAAAGCCCTTGCAGAGGGGCTTAGCGGGCGGAGGGGGCCCCGCGGGACATTGCATTCTGCCGCTGCCGCGACAGCGGCAGCAGCCAAAGCCAGCTTTTTTTTTTTTTTTAATATGCCATGGGGGGGGGGGGGGTTAGGACTGCTAATGGGCTATGGGGGGGGGGGTAGCGGGTAGTACTGATAATGGGCGGGGGGGGTAGTACTGCTAATGGGGAAAGGGGGGTAGGAATGCGAATGGGCTGTGGGCTGATGGGGGCTGTCTGGAAATGGGGTGATGGGGGGTTAGGACTGGTAATGGGCTCGGGTGGGGTAAAGACTGCTAATGGGCTTTGGGCTGATGGGGGCTGTCTGGAAATGGGGTGATGGGGGTTAGGACTGATAATGGGCTATGGGGGGGGCCCGGACAGGAAATGGGCTGCTGGGGAGGGGTTAGGACTGGATGGGCTGTGGGCTGTTGGGGGGGTTAGGACTAGTAATGGGCTATGGGGGGGTTAAGACTGGTAATGGGGTGTGGGCTGATGGGGGCTGTCTGGAAATGAGGTGATGGGGGGTTAGAACTGCTAATGGGCTATGGGGGGGGTTAGGACTGATAATGGGCTATGGGGGGGGGGCTAGGACATGAAATGGACTGATGGGGGGGGTTAGGACTTGAGGTGGGCTGATGTGGTTAGGACTGGTAATGGGCTGTGGGCTGATGGGGGGGGGGGTTTAGGACTGGCAATGGGCTGTGGGGGGCTGACTGGAAATGGGCTGATGGGGTTAAGACTGGAAGTGGGCTGATGGGGGGTTAGGACTGGTAATGGGCTATGGGGGGGTTAGGACTGATAATGGGCTATGGGGGGGTTAAGACTGGTAATGGGCTTTGGGCTGATGGGGGATGTCTGGAAATGGGGTGATGGGGGGTTAGGACTGGTAATGGGTTATAGGGGGGGCTTAAACTGAAAATGGGGTGATGGGGGTTTAGGACTGGAAGTGGGTTGATGGGGGGCTAGGACTGGTAATGGGTTGGGGGGTTGCTATGACTGGAAATGGGCTGAGTGGAAGGGGAGGCTTGAACTGCAAATAGCTGATGGGGAGGGAGCTTGGAATGGAAATGGGCTGTGAGGGAAGGGAGCTAGGACTGAAAATGGGCTGATGGAGCAGCTAGGATAGGACTGGAAATGGGCTGTTGGGGGGAGCTAAGATTGGAAATGGGCTGTGGTGGGGGCTTGAATTGAAATGGACTCATGGAGGGGCTAAAACTGGAAGTAGGCTCATGGGGGGGGGGGCTTGGACTGGAATTGGACTGAGTGGAGGGGAGCTATGATTTGACATGGGCTGATGATGGGGCTAGGAAATGACTAGAAATGGGCTGATGGGGGGCTAGGATTGGAAATGAGCTGATGAAGGGACTCAGACTGAAAATGGATGGGGGAGCTAGGACTGGAAATGGGTTGATGGGGGGCTAGGACTGGAAATGGGCTGATGCAGGGACTAGAAAGAATGGATGCTGGGTGAGACTGGAACTAGAAGGGAGCTGATGTTGGGGGAGGATTAGAATGGGATGGGGCTGGGAGAGTAAAATGGAGAGGGGAAAAATATTTTGTGTGGGAGGAATGAAAAATCTACAATTGGCCGGGTATTGGGAGAGTAAGTGGGGATTGAGGATGGAGCGGTAAAATTTGTGTGGATGAAATAGGAATGAGGAAAGAGCAAAAGGAGAAAGATTAGTATGTTAAAGCAGATGTAGAGAGAGAGAATGGAAAAAAAAGACTAGAAGAGAGAAGAAAGAACAAATGGACAGCAGACGATGGAGAGTTAGCAGAAAACATGAAGAAACCAGAAGAAAGTGGCTGGAGCAATTGCAACTGAAAAAAAATGCACAAAAGGTAGAAAGATATCTCTTTATTTTGAATTTATTAACTGGAATATGAAACCTCTGGGAAATGTGCATCATTAACGTCTGCGCTTTGTTTGGTACAAGAAGAAATTAATTTATAGTTTTATTTCTACAGTGTTGTACATTCCAAGTTTGGCTTTTGGGGTTCCCAGTTTAATTATTGCCTTCCTGTTTCTAAATTGTGATTCCTTGTTTGGTGATGGTCTATGTTCTGCATGTGTAACTGAGCTGAGGTTTAATTGACGTGCTGGCACTTTGAGGAAATTCTTTGGTTTTGTGCGGCAGTTTGGGCACTCGGGCTCAAAAAGGTTAGCCATCACTGCTCTAGTGGGATTTGAACCACCGACCTTCCGGCCTGTAGTACCTTGCCCCAACCACTAGGCCACTCCTCCACTCCTCAGTCTTACGGAGCTCAGGGAGGAGATGGTCTGAGAACCCTCACCACTCCTCTACTGATGCCAAGCACAGGCTCCACCCCCACATACAGCATAGTTATTCACCTGTAACAGGTGATCTCCAGGAACAGCAGGAATTTAGTCCTCACATATGGTATCGTCGGTACCGACGGAGCTCGCGCGGGAACGCTCCCCAGCCTCCAATCAGAAAGCTTTTGGGAGCATCCCACAGCGCCTTCGTGCTGCCTTCCTGCCTTTCCCAACTGCCTCTCTCCAGTTCAGTTTTAAAGCTGAGACAAAGAGAGAGAGAGAGAGAGAGAGAGGGAAAGGAAAGAGATAGATAGAGAGATACAACTCCTAGGGGAGGTGGGTGGGTTGTGAGGACTAAATTCCTGCTGTTCCCGGAGATCACCTGTTACAGGTGAGTAACTATGCTATTTCCAGGAACAAGCAGGAATGTAGTCATCACATATGGGGACTCCCTAGCTTTAGGTGCCAGAGAGAGACCCCAGAAGTTGTGCGTCCCTGAAAAGGGCTCCACTTCCCCCCATGGATCTCTGGCATCCTACCAGGGATGGTGGGCAGGAGTTGATTAGGTATGGAACAGGTGTTTGAGAACAGCCTGACCAAACAAGGCATGGCGGGAGTCCTTGTCCAAGCAGTAATGGGCTGTAAAGGTATGAACCGAGGCCCAAGTGGCTGCTCGACAGATGTCGTCTATAGACACAGAGTGCAGATGAGCCATTGAGGCTGCCATGGCTCTCACCTTGTGAGCTGAGACATGGCCCTCCAGAGAAAGGTTCTTACTCTGATAGGCGAAGGAAATACACTGAGCAATCCAGTTAGATAGTGTTCTCTTGGAGACTGGAAGTCCCAAATGAGAAGGATCAAAAGCAACGGAGTTGAGAGGACTTTCTATGTTGCTGTGTTCTTTGTAAGTAAAAAGCTAGAGCTCTTTTACAGTCCAAGGTATGAAGATTCCTCTCTGCATTTGATGCATGAGGTCCTGGAAAAAAAGACAGGTAGGTAGATCTCTTGGTTCAGATGAAAAGGCGAGACCACCTTAGGCATAAAGTGTGGATGAGTCCTAAGGACTACCTTGTCATGATGGAACCCTGCATAAGGTGGATTAGCTACTAGCGCTTGCAACTCACTAATGCGGCGTGCTGATGTGATTGCAATGAGAAAGATAACCTTCCAAGAAAGGAATTTCAAGGAGGTGGTAGCTAAAGGTTCGAAAGGTGGCTTCATGAGCTGCCCAAGAACCAGGTTTAAGTCCCATGCCACCGGAGGTGGTCTAATGGGAGACTTAGTTAGAAGGAAGCCTCTCAAATCTTGCTATAAGAGGATGGGAGGAAATAGGCTGTCCATTTAGAGGTTTAAGAGAAGGTGCAATAGCACTCAAATGGACTCTTACTGAATTTGTCTTAAGGCCTGCATTAGATAAATGGAGGAGATACTCCAGCAAAGATTCCAGAGGTATCGCAAGAGGGTTAAGACCCTTTTCCGAACACCAAATAGTAAACCTTTTCCACTTGAAAGCATAAGAGCGTCTAGTGGAAGGTTTTCTGGACGCATAAAGAACATCTTTCACTTGCTGAGAAAGATTAAGAACTTGGAGATCTAGGCCTTCAGCAACCAAGCCCTGAGATGCAGAGACTGGGGATTGGGATGCCATAACATTCCATCCTCCTGAGATAGGAGATCTGGAGCAGACCCTAACTCCAGGGAGGGAGCTTAAGAGAGATGTAGAAGAGGAGGGTACCTCACTTGCTGTGGCCAATGTGGTGCTATGAGAATCATACGGCCTCTGTCTCTCTGAAGCTTGAAGAGGGTTTTGGGAATTAGGTGAATGGGTGGAAAGGCATACAGGAAGTAAAGGAGGAAAGCATCCCTGGCCTGAGCCCCCTGAGCCGGAGTTCTGGAACAGAACCGGGGAAGTTTGGCATTCCACGGACTTGCAAAGAGGTCTATGTCCAGGGTTCCCCAGAGTTGAAAAATCCTGGTCACCTGGTCTGCATGCAGAGACCACTCGTGTGGAAGCAGAGCTCAACTGAGTCTGTCCGCCCAAGAGTTTTGAATGCCTGGAAGATATACTGCCAGCAGATGAATCTGATGCTCTCTGGCGAGGGCCCATAGTCACAAAGCTTCGTTGCAAAGCGACAGAGAGCCCGTACCCCCTGCTTGTTCACATAGAACATGGCTACTTGATTGTCCGTATGAATGAGGACTGTCTTGTAGCTGAGCAGGGAGTGGAACACTCGCAGAGCCAGGAAGATTGCTCTGAGTTCCAAGAGATTGATATGTAGACAACTCTCTTGCGGAGACCAGGTGCCCTGGGTGGAGAAGTCTTGCAGATGAGCTCCCCAACCCATTGGAGAAGCATCTGTTGTGAGAGTTGCTTGGGGTATGGGTTGCTGAAAGGGGGACCCCAGCAACAAGTTTTGAGTGGACCTCCACCATTGGAGGGACAAAATGAGGAGACTTGTGTTTGCTATTTTGTCTGACAGGCACCCTGATGCCTGGGTCCATTGGGTGGATAAAGTCCACTGAGCTGCCCTCATGTGGAGGCGAGCATATGGAACCACATGCACAGTGGATGCCATGTGGCCTAGTAATTGCAACATTTCGAGCAGTTAGCTTCTCAAGCAGTGCTAAAGCCTCATCTAACTGCACCAAGCGAAGGCAACGGGCCTGGGGAAGATAGGCCCTTGCCCTTGTGGTATCCAGGAAAGCTCCTATGAATTCTAAAGACTGAGTGGGAGTTAGACTGGATTTTGGGATGTTTATTACCATCCCTAAATACTGAAGGATACACATTGTGCAGGATAGAGAAGTCTTGGCCTTTGACTGTGTTGGAGCTCGAATGAGCCAGTCGTCCAAGTAAGGGAAGACAAATATCCCTAGAGTGCGGAGAAATGCTGCTACGACAGCCATGCATTTCGTGAACACCCTTGGTGCCGAGGCCAGACCAAAAGGAAGCACCCTGTATTTGTAGTGCTTTCCTTGAAAGAGGAACCGAAGGAACCTTCTATGGGTTGGATGGATGAGGATATGGGTGTACGCATCCTTGAGATCTAGAGAACAAAGCCAATTGTGACTCTGAAGGTATGGTAGCAGAGTTCCGAGAGAAATCATCTTGAATTTCTCCTTGACAAGGAATTTGTTCAATTCTCAGATCTAAAATAGGCCTGTACCCCACCCCCCTTTGGAATAGGAAAATAAGGGGAATAGAACCCTGTGCCCTGTTGATGAAGAGGTACTTCTTCTCTTGCCCCTTGGGCAAAAAGGATGGCAACCTCCTGACCTAACAGGTTGATGAGAGAGGTCGGAGAATTGAACTGCTTCACTATTGTGTGAGGGGGCATGCTTGAAAAATGAAGCTTGTACCCCTCCTTTATGATGGAGAGTGTCCAATGCTCTGCTGTTATTTGCCCCCATCTGGGGGCAAAATGACATAACCTTCCTGGAATGGTGGACGGTTCTGGTCCCTCCAGAACCAGAAAGGCTAAGTTCTCTAGCTGAAAGTCAAAGGCCCTGAGGAGGCTGAGACTGCTGGGCCGGTGGAGGCCTAACAGCCTTTGCTTTCTTCTGTTTGGGTGGTTGCTGACATTTGTTTGAAAACTGACCTGCAGAAGATGCCTGCTGAACATAAGCAGGATAAAATCTTTTCTTTTTAGAAAAAGATGTTTTCTTGAACAACTTCTTTCTAACAGGATTAGCAGTAGACTTGGATAGTCTATCCAAGGTAGAATTCTCAGCATTCATTTCATTGGCTTTTTCTTGCCAATCTTTACCAAACAGGTTTTCACCAGCACAAGGGATATTTCCCAATTTATCTTGTACCCAGAGCTCTAGATCAGATGCCTGGAGCCAAGCAATTCTACGTGCACCTATGGCGATAGCCAAGGCTCTGCTTCTACACTCAAAGCAGTCAAAGGCTGCACGGTTGGAAAATTTAGAAACATCTTGGGCATGTTTGACCCAAGTGAGAAAGTCCTGTCTCTTATCCTCAGAAATGAAAGGACTTAAAGTCTGTAAATTATCTGTGACCTCCTTTAGGAACATTCCCATGTAGAGACTATAGGAACTGATTCTGGCAGAAAGCATGGAAGCTTGGAAGACTCTACGTCCAAAAGCATCCAGGGTTCTGCATGCACTCACGTCCTGGAGGATTAGAGGCATGCTTCTTTGCACTTCTGATCCTTCTCATAGCTTCCTCACCACTCTATTGTGGTAGAGTCAGCTGAGTCTTATGGAAACCAGGACAAGGAGGGACTCGATACATAGTATCCAATCTACGAGAATGAGGAGAGGTGGTAAGAGGTGTTTCCCACATCCTCAACATGAGATCATATAGAATCTCATGAATGGGTAAGGTAGCTGCCTCCTTAGGAGTTTTGGGATATTGTAAAATTTCCAACTCCTTGGCCCTTGGCTCTGTTTCAGGGGCCACAGTAATTGACAGGCCCCGAACCACCTCCCTGATGAAGTCTTGGAAGGACATGTCCTCTGAGGAGACATCCTACATTTAGGGGAGGAGGACTCCTCTGGAAGAAGCATCGCTGCATCGACAGAACTTTCAGAATCCTCAGATTCTTCTGAGGACTCGAAGTATCGTCTGTCCGGATGCTCCTGTAGAGCCTGATACCCGTACCGACCAAGGTCGGTACCAGGAATAACTGATACCGGAGAATCGGTACCAGAGGGCATCGGAGGACAGGGTACCGGTAAAGCAGACACTGATGCCAATGTCGATATCGATGCTATCGGTATCGGTACCGGTGGAGTTGTCTGTCGCGGTACCAAGGCATCGATGCCGCAAGGAAAGCCGCCAGACTGCGTTCCATAGCCAGAACTCTCTGGTCTATGGACGCCACCAATGCCTGGATGTCGGTACCGGTGGAGACCACCGGTACCCCAGAGCATGGCACCAGGAGATCTGTCGAGGCCGAGCCATTGAGAACATCCTGGAACCCCGATAATGCTTTGGAAGCCAAAGCCTGCTGCCGGGGTAATTTTGCCAGTGCAGAATCCTCGAGGGCAACGCCAGAGACATCTCGATGCTTAGAAGGAGATCTACCCTTCGAGGACTGGCTGGATTTATGTTTAGTTACCTGAGATCCACGGGAGGAAGAAGCAGCCCTGGAAGACGTCGATGCCACTGAAGCTGCATCAGAGGGAAACAGGGTACTGAGCCTGGCAGCTTGGTTCTGCTGACCTCTTTTAGACATCATGGAACAGGACACACAATCCGTGATGGAGTGGTCAGGACCTAAACATTTTAAACACCATTCATGGGTGTCGGTGACGGAAATGGTACCGCCACACTTGGTGCACCTTTTAAAACCTGAGGCAAGTTTTTCCATGTTAAGAAAAATGTTTTTGGGCCTAAGGCCCAGAAAGGCGCATGCACCTGAAGAAAAGGAAAAAAGAAGATTTTCTTTTTTTTTACAGAAATAAGAAAAGAAGGCAGATGCGACCACAAAAAGAAAGAAAGAAAGAAAAAAGTAATTATTCTGCGGTGACAGAACACGGCCTGCTGGCTCCGCGGAAAAAGAAGAACTGGAGAGAGGCAGTTGGGAAAGGCGGGAAGGCAGCACACAGGCGCTGTGGGATGCTCCCAAAAGCTTTCTGATTGGACGCTGGGGAGCGTTCCCGCGCGGGCTCCGTCGGTACCGACGATACCATATGTGATGACTACATTCCTACTTGTTCCTGGAGATTCTATATTTCACTACAACACACCACAAAGCCTCACCCAGAGGAAGACCCTCACCCGCACAGTTTGAAATGTGCCCTCATCAATGCTCGCTCAATTAGCAAAAAATGGACAGTTGCCTCTGATTTGATAACCCTCCATGATTTAGACATTCTAATGATCACGGAGACATGGCTATCTGATGACGACCCGGTCCTTCTCCACCAGATGCTACTACCCAATTTCTCAATTCACACCTGTCAGAGCGAATCGGAGAGGTGGAGGAGTGCTTGTCATCTCCAAAGCAGCGCTCCAGTTTAAACCAATCAACTCCCACCAGCACAGCCTACCTGGACACAATTAGCATAAACAAGCAGCATTGCTCCATTAACCTACTCTACCGAGCACCAGTGGCATCACCAGATGACCTCTCGTCAATAACTGACCTCGCCTGCATCACCAGTAGCCAACATTCCCCAAACTGGTTATTAGGTGATTTCAACCTGCCCGCCCTACAGGACACCCATGCCACAGCCTTCCTCGAAGCTCTCAAGGAGCTTGGATACATGCAACTAGTCAACGCACCCACCTGTGCTAAAGGAAACAAATTGGACTTGGTCTTCGCCCCACAAAGGGCCGCGGATGCAACACACAACTTCGCAATGGTCATAACCCCAGTTCCCTAGTCTGACTATAGCCTGATAAGATTTCAAATGCCTGTTCACTGCCACAACCATAACATTGCAAGCAGGCCTGCCATCTCCCCCAAAGCAGGAGCAAGACGCTTCCAGCCTTTTCACAAAGATGAAATCCTGGAAAAAGCCCTTCCACTTCTCAATGCAACAGCTTCTAACTTGGAAGAAATGATCTCCAGCTGGGACAACAACCTTAGTGCCATCGCTCAGCTCCCACCCACAAACAAAGCAACAAGGAGACGAGAATCTGCCCCATGGTATACCACTGAACTGAGAGCATCACTACTCCACCTACATAAGCTATAAAGACGATGGCGCCAGTCACGCTATGCTGAAGCCCGGAGTACGTACAACATACACCTAAGAAAGCACCGAGAAGCAACAATGGAGAGAAGGAAGCAATTCCACACGGACCTGCTGAAACACTCATTGAGCAAACCACCTGACCTCTTCAATATAGTGAAGTCCCTAACAAAAGAACCATCTCAAAACCAACCTAGCATGCCTCAACCACAGGAATTTGCCGACTATCTCCAATCAAAATCTCAGCAAACCAATAAGACTACAAGCCCCACCACATGCCACTGACCAAATTCACCACCCTGTCAAAAAGGGACATTGAGGACACCATCGCCTCCATCAACACCACTACTGCACCAAATGACCCTTGTCCAGCGTTCTGGATAAAAGAACTACGCAGCGACCTCAGCCAGTTCCTAACCAAGCTCATGGATCTCTGGAAGGGGCGGTATAAAAAACACCACAAATAAATTCTCATCGGGTTCTTTCCCACAAAAACTGAAAACACCTCCATCAGGCCGCTGCTGAAAAACAGCAAACTGGATCCCCTGAAGGTCGAATCCTTCCAACCAACCTCAAGCATTCCGCTTCTCACCAAGATAATAGAAAAGGTAGTCCAACGCCAAATTCAACACCATATCGAGTCGGTCGCACCACTAGATCCATGTCAGCATGGATTCAGAGAAGCACATTTATTTATTTATTTTTCTTATATACCGCGCTATTTGTCATCAGTGCGGTTTACATTGAAACAATACAACAATTGGTCAGATATAACAGACCTATTACAAGTAACAGGAAAATTAACATGGAAGTAAACAGGGAAATCATTTATATTTCTAGAAAATACATGTTGGAGATATATAAAATCTATACAGTTAGTTAGGGTAGATATGAGGTTAAAAGGATGGGGGAGGGGAAGGGGTGTTTAGGTGTTTGAAGTGTGCGATGAAAAGGTGGTGTTTAAGGGCTTTTTTGAATTGTTTGATGTCTTTAATTGCTCTGATATTGGGAGGGAGTTTGTTCCAACATCTAGGAGCATAATTCGAAAAAGCCCATGGCGTTCAAACCCTCCTGACCACCCTCTTCAATACAATAGTACTTGGAATCGACAACATCCGGCAAGGGTTTGCCCTTATCTTCTTGGATATAGCAGCAGCCTTTGACTCTGTGGGCCACGAACTGCTATTGGGTCGTCTCGAGGAAAAGGAATACAAGACTCAGTTCTAAGCTGGTGCAATTCCTACCTGACCGACAGATGGCAGCATGTAAGAACCGGCACCTCAACCTTGGAACCCTTCCAACAAAAACAGCGTGTACCACAGGGCTCTTCACTATCGGCATTGATGTTCAACATATACATGCAGCCCATCTGTGCCTTGATCCGCTCTTTTAACGTCACCTGCCAGGTATACGCAGACGACGTACTGCTATACATGCCTTTCTCAACGGACCAGCCCGACTTCTCCCCACTAACGGGCTGTTTCAATGTGGTTGCTGACTGGCTCCATACCCAAAATCTCCAAATAAACCACAACAAAACAGATGTTCTCTTCATCACGAGGAACCTAGGTTTCACCCCTCCAGCCACCTTAAAGGTGAAGAATGCCGAGCTGACTGCCAAACCCACAATCCGCTACCTAGGGGTCACTTTGGACCAACGGCTGGACTTAAAAACCCACATAGGAAACACAGTCAAGGCAATATATCACAAAATATGGACATTACAACATCTGCGACCTCTACTGGACCCTGATGACTTCCGCACAATCTACCAAGCTCTCGTAATCCCACATTTCGACTATGCTAATGCAATCCTACATGGACTCCCACAGGTAGCACTGAACCCACTCCAGTTGGCAATGAACTCAGCCGCCAGAATTCTATACGGAGCATCAAGAACAGAATACATTACACCAATCCTGAAACAGCTCCACTGGTTACCAGCTCCACTGGTTACCAATCCATAGCATTCAAGATCCTAGTAATGACCTTTAAGGCCATAAACCACCAACCTACCACCTCCATCGCTGGGCTAATCCATCCCACACCTCCGACCAGATCTAGAAGACCCGCAGCTGTCAACAAACTGATAACACCCAACGCAATAACGAAATGCAACCACGCAACATCCAACGGGGCATTCATGCTTTATGCACCCAGATGTTGGAATGCCCTCCCGACAGCCATTAGAGCATGCACTGACCTGGCCCAATTTAGGAAGGCACTGAAGCACCACTTATTTTTACAGTACTACCCAGAAGACAGCACACAGACACCCCAAGCTACAGGACTTTGCTAACACCACACCCAACACACTCTCCTGCAGCTAACCCCACCAACACCACTCCATGTAAATATTAGGAGGTTCAGACTAACTAGTGTATATACTTTGTAGATAGTTACCCCAGTTATGTCCAAGTTGTAGTTCCTGTTCATTGTAAATGCAATGCAGCCCGACTGCCTTGTATAGGGTTCTGTTATATGTAAACCGCACTGATTCGAATAGCGCGGTATAGAAGAGAACGTAAATAAAGATACCACACATACCCCTCCAATCACTAACCACCCATAGTTAGACATCCACACAGAGTCCTATCCTCAACAGATCACAGACCACCGAACATAATCTATTAGCCCTGACTCCAAATCCTCCCCTCCATCTCTTTAGCCCTATGTTTGTAGTTGAATTTAATGTGGACAAGTGCAAAGCTATCCACTTAGGAAAGAACAACCCAAATTACAGATACACGATGCAAGATTCAATATTAGGAATCACCACCCAGGAAAAGGATCTCAGCATCATTGTGAAAAATGCATTGAAATTCTCTGGTCAGTGTGCAGTAGTAGCCAAAAAGAAAAGAAATGGCTCTGTATCACTCCACGATGTGACCACATCTTGAATACTGTGTGTAGTTTTGATCACCATAGCTAAGAAAATAGATATAGTGGAATTGGGAAAGGTACAGGGAAGGGAGAACAAAATGATGATATAAGGATAGCCCTATGAGGAAAGGTTTAAAAGGTTAGGGCTTCAGCTTAGAGAAGAGATGGCTGAGGGGAGAGATGATAGAAGTCTAAGATAATGAGAAGAGTGGAACCAGTAAACGCGATTGGCTGTTTACTCCTTCAAAAAGTACAAAAGGACTAGGAGACTAGCTACAAGCGACTACATTTAAGACTAGCCAGAGAAAATATTTTTTTTCACTCTATGTGTAATTAAGCTCTGGAATTTGTTGCTGGAGGACATAGTAAAAGCTATTAGTGTAGCTGGGTTTAAAGGAGATTTGGACAGGTTGCTGGAGGAAAAGTCCATAAACCATTATTAAAATGGACCAGGGATATCCACTGCTTGCCCCAGGATAAGCAGCATGGAATCGGTCTACCTTTCAGGAACCCAAAAGGGACTTGTGACATTGCATTGGCACTCTTTGAATTGGTAGTTCTGTGGACTAGGGTTTTTAGGTCTGGTATCTTATAATGCATGCACTTGTATGTGACTTTGGCGTGAGCATGTTTAGTGGGCAGATTTTGGGTAGAGCATGAGTCACGGTTTAGGTCTGCACTTTATAAATACGTGTACATTTGCTACCTTCTGCCATGCTGGTGTAGATGTACATGGGTCTTTCACCCTCTGTTTCTTCAGGATGAGTGAAAGTATTTATAAAATAAAATAGACTATAAATAGGTTTCTTGTTGCCCTTTCAGCCTAGGTGACTTTTTAAAAAGTTTACCCTCCAAGCTGGCAGAAAGATCATCAAATAGCCTTAAGGCAACTATAAATTAAAAGATGGCCCCTGAAAGCAAGAGACATTTATGAAATACACCAGTTCCTCAGGAGTGGTGCAGCAAGCAGCTGTAGTCTCCTCGTCTATTTTCCTACATATCTGACATGGTCGTCTCCTCCTACAGCTTTAGCTTTACAGCCACTGCAGTGACCATCCCTGAGCAAAGGCCACAGACTGCAGCTTCTTCAGAACTAGCTACCTGAGCATTCCCAGTCTGGCCACTGGGTGTCTATTATGCGATGAGCAGGACTCTCTTGCTCCTCACTTCCAGGGCATGGTGAACATCATTTCTGCTCAATACCGAGCCCACCCGAAGGGCTCCGTACATATTCACAAGTTACCCACTGTAATATGCATTTGATCTACAAGAATCCCACATGCTATTTACATTTTCTGTTTAAGATGAGAGAGTTCTTTGAGTTAGAAGGAATAAATATGTAGAGCCTGTAATGGATGGATAGCTCGGTGGGACAGGAAGTATATTCAGATACCAGTGCAGGGCTAGCTCAACCATCAGGCAAGACTAGGCAGTTGCCTTGGGTGACCGCTTCTGAAAGGCAACAAAAAGCGGCAGCAGTAAAAGCAAACCAATAGATCCGACACCTTCATAAACTCAAAGAGCCGCTAGCACATTGCTTTGTATGCATGCATGTGTCCACGCTCCCTGCAGGTAAAAGAAAGTTTAGAGTATGATATTTAAACCCCATGGTGGTCATTCACGGTGCTTAAATAAATAGCAGTGGAATATTTAGTGGCAGTGCCTAGGTAGGAGCTGCTGCTGAATGTTCAGGTTGAACGATGATATCTGGATATACGCTGACAATTAGCAAGATTTTCATTCAGCACTTATCCAGATTGCAATTTAGACCAGCTTTTCATGTAGCCTGTTGTCCAGATAAGTGCAGACTGAAAATCCTGCTAACTGGATGTGTCAGCACTTACTCCGATAGCGTCAATACCACCCTCGGACCGCCCCTGCTCTAACCAGACGGTGCCACTGAATACTCCATTCAGTACCCTTAACTGGACAGGCTCTCATTGGGCAGCCAGCTAAGGGTTCCGAACATCAGCCCCATGGTAGCCAATTTTGCATTTTTACAGGATTGTTGGAGGAGGAGTGGTGTGGAGTTATCCATGATTATGGAATTGAAAATTATCAAATTCTCAGGGGGGGGGGGGGGAAGAGGGGTTTAAGGCTGAAGGTTCGCCTAGGTGACCAACATCTTTGCACCGGCCCTGCACCAGTGGGAAAAAAATAATCCAGGCAGTGCTTTTTTTATGCAGAAAGATATACAGTGTGCATGAGCTGTAAAGGATCCATACAGATTTTAGATACTATTTCCTAAGTGTTCTTTCAGCGTGCACACACATGCACCCCTCCCTTTCCCCCCGAGACATGCCTTCAAACGCTGCCTTGACACTGTCCCAGCATGACATGGAGACAGACGGATACAGTGCACTGCGCCTCTATGGCACACTGTGCTCCTGAAGACTATCTGATTCTGCCAGGCTTGCAAATGAACACACAGTTACCAAAGCAGCTGCCTGCGCTGCTGTCAAAACGTGCGTGTGTGTCTCTCTCCTGCCTCCAGGATCCTTTGCAGAATCGTTGTCTGCTGAGCCAGCCCCTCTTTTCCTGCCTCCCCCCCCCCAACCCTCCACTCATGTTCCTCAGTGCTCAGTCAGACCCATCAGGTCTGGCATGCGGTCTTCCTCTCGCAGCTTTGGCAGCACCACAGGATGATAAGATACCATGACACAAGCAGATAATTTCTCATTTTCCATCAAACGACCCTTTGAGGGATGGCTAATCTAATCTCTCTCCCTGAGCTTGACATCCAGACTTTGCCCTTGAAAACTCTTAAAAAAAAATTCTGTATTCATGAGTGCAGTAAAAGAGAGAGTGGACTCTGCATGAATCGTTCCATATTTGCCAGCTCTGCATGAGGAAAAGGGCATTTAAATCTCACCCTGAATCTCTCCTGTCCTGTAGTTCGTATTATTGCCATAAATATGATGGAAACTGGCACCTCACCAAGATGACCAGTAGGAGAGGGACAGGACTGAAGTGGTATGGATGGAAGAAAACTGATGTTTATTGTAATTTCATAAGTATACCGCCTTTCTTTGCAAAAGTAATAATTAAAAACCAGTAAAGGAACTCCATAAAGATTTTACAAAGGAATGAATATTAGAAAAGAGAGATAGAGAAAACAGCAATGGAGTATGCTAGGAGGGGAAATGAGTTGTGATACTGCTACCAAAGAAAAGATATAAGTATCTTAAAAGTAATACTTCTACTCCACCAATTATTTATATCATTTCTCCAATTCCCAGACTGGCTTTGCCATTGCTCCATTGAGTATTCAGTGTGACGTGTTCTTTGGTCATTGCATCTGCGTCTAGACACCGCTGGAGTGTGTTTATCAAGGGACATGCTGTTAGTCTGCGTTTGAGCTGCAAAACTAGCATGGAGGGACATGTTAAATTTTGGGGGCATGTGCACCTCTCTCTCTGCCGTTAGTGTAACTGGCATGTGGGTGCACTTACCGCCACCTTGAGGTAACGTTCATTGCACCTGTGCTAAACAGCAACATTTGCTGTTAGCGTATGCCCATAACGCCCAGCTGTGATGCACTGTCAATGCCTACTTTACGCCCCTAACCCACCCAGTCCCCATCCAATCACTAACTGGTTAGTGTGGGATTTTTACTATGGGTCTCTATGCTAATCGGTTATTGTGCACTTGAGCAGAGATTGGATGTGTTAGCAGCATAAGAGGGGCCCTAATTACACATCACGGTTAGCATGGGAGTTGTGGACCCGGGCTAACCATGAAAGCTACCATTAGCGTGGGTGCACTTAACGCCACTTCAACGGGTGGCAATAAATGCACCTGCATGCCAGTTAGTGTGGTGAAGCACATTACCGACATGCTAATAGCAGAGGAATGGGGGAACATGTCTCAAAAGCTAGCACGGTATTTCAGCTGATATGTGCACTAATGCCTCCATTCTGGTTAGTGTGGGTTAGTAAACATGACTCACCGAGCCAGAGTTTATCAGTTCTTGGATCCCTGGTTGCTCTTGCCCCACCAGTTTGCACAATTCAGTCCCCAAGGGTTGCAGGTTTTCAGGCTATCTCCATTGAATTAGCAGGAGATAGATCTGTAGGCACACTGCACCCACTGTATGCAAATTTCTCTCATGCGTATTCATTTGGAATATCCTGAAGACGTGGCCCATTTGCGGTCCTTTAGGACTGAACTTGTACACTCCTAGCCTACTGCAAATGGTACCGACAGATTAAGATTTTTGTCATTCTTCATTTTTGCCATATAAATTGGTGCTGGTCTGAGTTTGGCCCAGCATTAGCCTTAATCCACTGCCGAGGTAGGAGCAACGGGGGAATGCAGAGAGGAGCGAGACTGTCAGAAATCCAGGATTGACTTAAAATCTCATTCTGATGCTTTATGGGACCTACAACACCGATTTCAATGGGTAAAAATCAGGGACTACAAATACCATACTGCGCTGCAATGCAAATTTAAAACCTGAAATGGCAAATAATCTCACTTCTGGACCAGGGTAACTGGGAACGCTTCTGCCCTGTAAAGAGAAATCAGTATGATAAGAGAGGCTTTAGGATGAGGAAGGGCTGGGGGGGAGGTTTGCAGTAAGGATAATCTTTTCAATTTAAAAAAGGAGCGCTCTCTTTTGTTTCAAGAATGAATGGAAATGAAACGGGAAATTGTTAAAATTTCCTTTTTCATTTCAAATGAAAGCACATTCCTGCCAATATAAAAGAAAATGTTGTAGGGAAACCACACAGGTCCCAGATGAGACTGCAAGGCAAAAGCTTTCATATTTACAGGAAGTTGTAGAGTGGAAATTCCCAGACTGGCCGAGACCAGATGAACATCAATAGAGATAATTAGCAGAAGCCTAGTTACGGGCAGCGGCAGATCTGCTACACACAGGCGTTAATATACATTCTACCCATCTCGCTGGACACCACTGGGTGGGATTATATAACTTGATATACCACCTTTCTGAAATCAAAGCAGTTTACAAATAAAAAGAAAAGGCATGCCAACATCCCAAAGTAACAACAAACCGCAAAGAGCAGAGAAATCAGTAGATGCTTTTCAGAAACCCAGGTTCAGCAGGCAGCAGTCAAATGCCAAAGGGAACAGCCGAGTCAGTCCTGCTTTTAACCCCACTGCATCCCTGGACATGTAAACCTTGCTCCTCCTAGAGGACATGGAACAGCTGCATCAGCACACTCAGAAGATCAACAAGTTGAGATGTGTACACTTGCAGTGTGACAATGGTGCGTTTCCCCCATTTACAGAATAAGGCATGTGTGTGTGTGAAATGGGACCGTCAGGGACTGCATGCATGTGTATGTCGTCAATTGTTGGAGGGTTGTGTGTGTGCATGCACGCATCATGGGGTGTGTTGGGACCTGCATACATGTGGCAGGGAACTGTGTGCATGTATATCTGAGACTGTATTTGCACATGTCAGGGACTGTGTGTGCACACGTGCGTGCATTAGGGGGGGGGCTGGCTGTGTGTGTGTGAGTGTTGAGGACTGGCTGTGTGTGTGTGCATGTGTAGCACAGTTACTTACCTGTAACAGGTGATCTCTGGGAATGGCAGGAATAAGTCTTCACATATGGGTATCGTCGGTACCGACGGAGCCTGCGCGGGAACACTCCCCAGCGTCCAGAAAGCTTTTGGGAGCATCCCACAGCATCTGCGCGCTGCCTTCCCGCCTTTCCCAACCACCTCTCTCCAGTTCGAGTTTTAAGCTGAGACAAAGAGAGAGAGAGGAAAGGAAAGATAGAGAGATACAACTCCTAGGGGAGGTGGGTGGGTTGTGAAGACTTATTCCTGCTGTTCCCAGAGATCACCTGTTACAGGTAAGTAACTGTGCTATCTCCAGGAACAAACAGGAATGAGTCTTCACATATGGGGACTCCCCAGCTAGAGATGCCAGGGAGATCCCCAAGGTTGTGAGTCCCTGAGAAGGGCTCTACCTCCCCCCATGGATCTCGGGCATCCAACCAGGGATGGGGGGTAGGAGTTGATTAGGTATGGAACAGGTGTTTGAGAACAGCCTGACCAAACAAGGCATCCCGGCGGGAGTCCTTGTCCAAGCAGTAATGGGCTGTAAAGGTATGAACCGAGGCCCAGGTGGCCACTCAACAGATTTGGTCGATGGACACAGAGTTTAGATGAGCCATAGAGGCTGCCATGGCCCTCACATTGTGAGCTGTGACATGGCCCTCCAGAGAAAGGTTCTTACTCTGGTAGGCGAAAGAAATACACTGAGCAATCCAATTGGACAGAGTTCTCTTAGAGACTGGAAGTCCTAAATGAGAGGGATCAAAAGCAACAAAGAGTTGAGAGGACTTTCTATTTTGCTGTGTCCTTTGTAAGTAAAGCACAGTTACTTACCTGTAACAGGTGATCTCTGGGAACAGCAGGAATTAGTCCTCACATATGGGTACGTCGGTACCGACGGAGCCTGCGCGGGAAAGCTCCCCAGCTTCCTAGAATGGAAGCTTTTGGGACCTCCCACTGCACATGCGCACTGCCTTCCCGCCTTCCTGAACAGCTCTCCTCAGTTTCGAGTTTATAGCTGAGTCAATAGAGAGAGGACAGGAAGATAGATAGATAAAAGATACAACTCCTAGGGGAGGTGGGTGGGTTGTGAGGACTAATTCCTGCTGTTCCCAGAGATCACCTGTTACAGGTAAGTAACTGTGCTATCTCCAGGAACAAGCAGGAATAAGTCCTCACATATGGGGACTCCCTAGCTTAGATGCATGGGATCCCCTGTCAAGGTTCGCCATCTTCGTATGGATCTCAGGCATCCATCCTGGGAAGGTGGGCAGGAGTTGTCTAAGAATGGAACAGGTGTTTGAGGACAGCCTGGCCAAACAAGGCATCCCGGCGGGAGTCCTTGTCCAAACAGTAATGGGCTGTGAAGGTATGAACCGAGGCCCAGGTAGCGGCTCGACAGATCTGATCAATGGAAACAGAGTGCAGATGAGCCATAGAAGTTGCCATGGCTCTCACATTGTGAGCTGTGACATGGCCTTCCAGAGGAATGTTTTTACTCTGGTAAGCAAAGGAAATACACTGAGCAATCCAATTGGAAAGTGTACGCTTGGAGACTGGAAGTCCCAAATGTGAAGGATCAAAAGCCACGAAAAGTTGGGAAGACTTTCGATGTGGCTGAGTCCTATTAAGGTAAAAGGCTAGAGCTCTTTTACAATCCAGAGTATGAAGGTTCCTCTCTGCATTGGAGGCATGAGGAGCCGGAAAAATACAGGTAGATATACCTCTTGATTAAGATGAAAAGGCGAGACCACTTTAGGCATAAAGTGGGGATTCGTCCTAAGGACCACCTTGTCATGATGAAATCTTGTATAAGGTGGATTAGCCACTAGAGCTTGCAGTTCGCTGATGCGACGAGCGGAAGTGACTGCAATTAGGAATAGTACCTTCCAGGAAAGAAATTTCAAGGAGGTAGAAAATAACGGCTCAAAAGGTGGCTTCATAAGCTGACCAAGCACTAGATTCAAATCCCATGCGACCGGGGGGGGTCTGATGGGAGGTTTAGTGAGGGTCAGGCCTCTCATGAATCTTGCAACAAGAGGGTGAGAGGAGATAGGTTGTCCATTTATAGGTTTCAGGGATGCTGAAATAGCACTTAAATGGACTCTTACAGAATTCGTCTTAAGGCCTGCATTGGAAAGATGCAGGAGATAGTCTAAGAGGGAATTCAAAGGAAGTGCCAGAGGGTCAAGGCCCTGCTGAGCACACCAAATGGAAAAACGTTTCCATTTGAAAGCATAAGACCGCCTCGTGGAAGGTTTCCTCGAGGCATGAAGGATATCTTTCACAGGTTGAGAAAGATTAAAGTCTTGAAGACTTAAGCCTTCAGTAACCAAGCTCGGAGATGTAGGGATTTGGGGTCTGGGTGCCACAAAGTCCCGTCCTCCTGAGACAGAAGGTCTGGTGCAGCTCCTAAGTCCAGGGAGGATCCCTGGGAGAGCTGTAGAAGCAGAGGGAACCACACTTGGCGTGGCCAGCGTGGAGCTATGAGGATCATAGAGCCGTGATCTCTCTGGAGTTTGAACAGAGTCTTGGGAATCAGCGGAATGGGTGGAAAGGCATATAGGAACGCCTGACCCCAATGGAGGAGAAAGGCGTCCGTGGCCTGAGCTTCCTGACATGGAGTCCTGGAACAGAACCGGGGAAGTTTGGCATTCCACGGACTTGCAAAGAGGTCTATGTCCGGGGTCCCCCATTCCTGAAAGATTCTGGTTATCTGGTCCACGTGTAGGGACCACTCGTGTGGCAGCAGAACTCGACTGAGCCTGTCTGCTCGAGAGTTTTGAACTCCTGGAAGGTACACTGCTAGCAGATGAATTTGGTGCTCTCTGGCGAAGGCCCATAATCTGAGAGCTTCGTTGCAAAGCGACAGAGAGCCCGTTCCTCCTTGTTTGTTTATGTAAAACATGGCCACCTGATTGTCTGTCTGAACCAGGACAGTCAGGTTGGCAAGGAGGGTATGGAAGACCTTGAGGGCAAGGTAAATTGCTCGCAGTTCCAGGAGGTTGATATGAAGGGTGGCCTCCTGTGGAGACCAAGTGCCCTGAGTGGAGAGAGTTAGCAGATGGGCTCCCCACCCCAATTGGGAGGCATCTGTTGTGAGGGTTGCTTGGGGTAGCAAGGGCTGAAAGGGAGCCCCCAACAACAGATTCTTGGTGGATATCCACCAATGGAGGGACCAAGACAGACGGTTTGAGGTTTGTATTTGGTCTGAGAGTGCTCCTGACGCCTGAGTCCACTGGGTGGCCAGGGTCCATTGAGCTGCTCTCATATGAAGACGAGCATAGGGCACCACATGTACTGTGGAGGCCATATGGCCCAGGAGGCGTAGCATTTCCCTGGCTGTCAAGTGAGTACTGGACTGGGCTTGGGAGGCCAAGCTCAGCAGACGCTGACCCCGAACCAGTGGAAGGTAGGCTCTTGCAGTGGTGGTGTCCAACCGGGCCCCTATGAATTCTAGAGACTGAGTAGGGCTGAGTTGAGACTTGGGAAGGTTTACCACCAGTCCCAGATACTGCAGAAGGTTCCTTGTGCGGTCTAGGGAAATCTGGGCCTGCGACTGAGTTGGAGCTCGAATGAGCCAGTCGTCCAGATATGGGAATACGAAAATCCCCATGCTTCTGAGAAATGCGGCTACGACTGCCATGCATTTGGTAAAGACTCTTGGGGCAGAGGCGAGACCGAAGGGAAGTACTCTGTATTGGTAATGACTTCCCCTGAACAGAAAGCGAAGATATTTTCTGTGGGAGGGATGGATGAGTAGATGTGTATACGCATCCTGCAGGTCTAGAGAACAAAGCCAGTCCTGACTCTGAAGGTATGGAAGGAGAATGCCCAAAGAGAGCATTTTGAATTTCTCCTTGTACAGAAATTTGTTCAATTCTCTCAGATCTAGGATTGGTCTGAATCCCCCTGTCTTCTTTGGAATGAGAAAATAGGGGGAGTAGAAACCTGACCCCTGTTGATGAAGAGGAACCTCTTCTATGGCCCCTTGGGCAAGCAGAGAAGAGATCTCCTGATCTAACAGGGCTAGGAGAGGAGATGGAGAATTGAAGGGTCTCACCATGTGATGAGGAGGAAGGCTGGAGAAATGAAGTTTGTAACCCTCTCGGATGATAGAGAGGGTCCATTGCTCTGTTGTGATCTGTTCCCATCTGGGAGCAAAGTGAGCTAACCTTCCAGGTATGGTGAGAGGTTCTGGTTGGTCCAGAACCAGGAATGGCAAGTTCTCTAGGGGCAAGTCAAAACCCCTGAGGGGGTGGAGCCTGTTGAGCTGCAGTAGCTGCTGCAGGCTTTGCTCTTGCTTGTTTCGTTTGCTGACGTTTAGCCGCAAAACGAGGTTGAGAAGATTGCTGGCCAGTATTGGAAGCATATCTGGCCTTCTTATAATAAGGCCTCTTGAAAGACTTCTTCTTAGTGGGAGTAGAAGTGGACTTAGAAAGTCTCTCTAAGGTGGCATTTTCAGCATCCATTTGAGTGGCCTTAACTTGCCACTCTGCACCGAATAAGTTCTCACCTGTACAGGGCAGATTCCGTAAGCCATCTAGAACCCAGGGTTCCAGATCAGAAGCCTGGAGCCAAGCCAGACGTCTGGCTGCAATAGCAATGCCAGAAGCTCTGCTGGCTCCTTCGAAGGAATCAAAGGCAGCTCTGTTGGAGAACTTAGAAACATCTAAAAGTTGTTTCACAACAGAAAGGAAGTCCTCCTGTTTATCCTCAGGGATAAGGGAGGCAAAATGCCGTACTTTCTTGGCAAGTTCCCCTAGGAACATGCCCATATAGAGGCTGTAGGAATTAATCCTGGCTATAAGCATACTAGCCTGGAAGATTTTCCTACCAAAAGAGTCCAGTGTCTTACATTCCCTTCCTGGAGGTGTAGAAGAGTGCCTTTTAGTACTCTTGATCTTTTTCATTGCAGACTTTACCACAATGGAGTGGTGAGGCAATTGAGTTTTCTGAAAACCAGGAGACGGAGGGACCCGATACATGGTGTCCAACCTACGGGAATAAGGAGACAGAGTTAAAGGGTTCTCCCAGAAATCCATCAATTGTTCTTGAAGGATTTCATGGATAGGCAGAGTAACTGCTTCTTTAGGAGACTTGGAGTATCCTAAAATATCCAATCTTTTTGACCTTGGTTCCCTTTCAGAGGAAGTAGTGATAGAAAGGCCTTTAGCCATTTCTAAAATAAAGTCCTGAAAGGACAAATCCTCTGGAGGAGACATTCTCCTTTTTGGAGAAGAAGGTTCCTCAGGAAGGTCAAGGGAGAGCTCTGCAGACTCATCAGAGGAGACAAAATCCTCAGAGGAATCGGTGTATTGTCTAGTTTCCTCCAACGCACGATACGCATACCGATCGGTATCGACATCGGGCGTACCGGGTATGGAAGCGGTATGGAGCGAAAGCCCATACGGTACCGATTTGCGTTTAGAAGAGGAAGGCCTGGGTTCCGGCATGGCGGACGATACCGGAACCGGGCCCGGAACCGCTGGAAGCGGTACCGATGGCGTTGCAGCTTTAATGAAAGCCATGATGGCCTGCTGCATGGATTGGACAGTATTGCCCATAGACGCCACGGCTGCCTGGATGTCGGTACCGGTATGGGCCGGTACCCCAGAGCAGTCCAACAGGTGATCTGTCGAGGCCGTGCCATCGATGTCAACCTGTAGCCCCTGTATTGGCGTTTTAGGAGGTAGGACCTCCCGCCGGGGCTGTTTGGCTGGGGCAGGGTCCTCAAAACTAAGAGCCTCTCGATGCTTTGAAGGAGATTTGCTCTTTGAGGACTTGCCCACAGAAGGTTTGGTTACCTGAGATCCATCCGGGGATGATGACCGGGATGACTGTGATGTTGGATTCTCTGAAGCAAACAGCACATGGAATTTGTTGGCCCGGTTCTGCAGCCCACGCTTAGACATTTGGGAGCAGGAAGGGCAGTCCGGAATGGAGTGGTCAGGCCCCAAACATTTAAGACACCATTCATGGGTGTCTGTGACTGATATTACAGCAGTACACTTGGTACACTTCTTAAATCCAGGGGCTGGCTTCTCCATGTGGAGAATTAAAGTAGGCCTGAAGGCCTAACTGAAGTGACCAAGTGCTGACAAAATAATAAAAGAAAAGAAAATAATTTTTTTAGAAAGAACAAGGAAGACCGGCGATACCGGTATCGGTATGGGAAGGCAGGTACGCGGTCTAAAGAAACAAAACAAAAAACTACAATTTCTTCAGCGGTGACAGGATACACGACCTGCTGGCTCCGCGGAAAAAGAGAAACTGAGGAGAGCTGTTCAGGAAGGCGGGAAGGCAGTGCGCATGTGCAGTGGGAGGTCCCAAAAGCTTCCATTCTAGGAAGCTGGGGAGCTTTCCCGCGCAGGCTCCGTCGGTACCGACGTACCCATATGTGAGGACTTATTCCTGCTTGTTCCTGGAGATAAAGCAAGCGCTCTCTTACAATCCAGGGTATGGAGATTCCTCTCTGCACTTAATGCATGAGGTCCTGGAAAAAAGACAGGTAAATACACCTCCTGGTTCAGATGAAAAGGAGAGACCACTTTAGGCATAAAATGTGGATTAGTCCTGAGGACTACCTTGTCATGATGGAACCTTGTCTAAGGAGGATTAGCCACCAAGGCTTGCAGCTCACTGATGTGGCGAGCTGAGGTGACTGCAATGAGAAAAATAACGTTCCAGGCAAGGAATTTCAAGGAGGTAGTGGCTAAGGGTTCAAAGGGTGGCTTCATAAGCTGGCCAAGAACCAGATTCAAGTCCCATGCCACTGGAGGTGGTCTAATGGGAGGTTTAGTTAAAAGAAGGCCTCTCATGAATCTTGCAATAAGAGGATGAGAGGAAATAGGCTGTCCATTGAGAGGCTTAAGGGATGCTGCAATAGCACTCAAATGGACTCTTACTGAATTAGTTTTAAGGCCTGCATGGGATAAATGCAGCAAATACTCTAGTAAAGAATTCAGAGGTATTGCAAGAGGGTTAAGACCCTTCTCTGCACACCAAATGGTAAACCTTTTCCATTTAAAAGCATAGGAACGTCTAGTGGAAGGCTTTCTGGAAGCATGAAGGATATCCTTCACCTGCTGAGAAAGATGCAAATCTTGAAGGTCTAGGCCTTCAGCAACCAGGCCCTGAGATGAAGAGACTGGGGATTTGGGTGCCACAACGTTCCCTCCTCCTGGGACAGGAGGTCTGGAGCAGATCCCAAGTCCAGGGAGGGAGCTTGAGGGAGATGCAGAAGTAGAGGGTACCACACTTGGTGTGGCCAACGTGGTGCTATGAGGATCATAGACCCTCAATCTCTCTGAAGCTTGAAAAGAGTTTTGGGAATTAGGGGAATGGTTGGAAAGGCGTAAAGGAAGCCTTGACCCCAGTGAAGGAGGAAGGCATCCTTGGCCTGAACTCCCTGACACGGAATTCTGGAACAGAACCGGGGAGGTTTGGCATTCCACGGACTTGCAAAGAGGTCTATGTCCGGGGTTCCCCAAATCCGAAAAATCCTGGCTATCTGGTCCATATGGAGGGACCACTCGTGTGGAAGCAGAACTCGACTGAGTCTGTCTGCCCAAGAGTTTTGAACGCCTGGAAGATATACTGCCAGAAGATGAATTTGATGCTCTCTGGCAAAGGCCCACAATCTCAAAGCTTCGTTGCAAAGCGACAGAGAGCCAGTCCCGCCCTGCTTGTTCACGTAGAACATGGCTACTTGGTTGTCCGTGTGGATGAGGACTGTCTTGTAGCTGAGCAGGGTGTGGAAGACAGAGCTAGAAAAATTGCTCTGAGCTCTAAGAGGTTGATATGTAGAGAAGTCTCCTGTGGAGACCAGATGCCCTGGGTGGAGAGATCTTGTAGATGAGCTCCCCAACCCCTTGGAGAGGCATCTGTTGTGAGGGTTGCTTGGGGTAACAACTGTTGAAAGGGGGACCCCAGCAACAGATTTTGAGTGGATTTCCACCACTGGAGAGACCAAAAGAGGCAACTGGAGGTTGCTATTTTGTTTGATTGTCCACCCAATGGACCCAGGCATCAGGGTGCCTAAGTCCATTGAGCTGCCCTCATGTGAAGGCGAGTGTAAGGAACCACATGCACGGTGGATGCCATGTGGCCTAACAGTTGTAACATCTCTCGAACAGTTAAATGGGACTTTAACTGAATCTGGGAGGCTAACTGCACAAAGCATAGGCAACGGGCCTGGGGAAGATAGGCCCTAGCAGTCGTGGTATCCAGCAAGGCCCCTATGAACTCTAGAGACTGAGTAGGGGTGAGATGAGATTTTGGGATGTTTATTACAAGTCCCAGATACTGAAGAACACGCCTTGTGTAGGCCAGGGAAGTCTGGGCCTCTGACTGGGATGGAGCTCGGATGAGCCAGTCATCCAGATATGGGAATACGAATATCCCTAGAGTGCGTAGAAATGCAGCTACTACTGCCATGCATTTTGTGAACACTCTTGGTGAAGAGGCCAGACCGAAAGGAAGCACTCTGTATTGGTAGTGCTTTCCTTGATAAAGGAACCGAAGGAACCTTCTGTGTGTTGGATGGATGAGGACATGGGTGTACGCATCCTTGAGATCTAGAGAACAAAGCCAATCCTGACTCTGAAGGTATGGAAGGAGAGCACCGAGAGAAATCATCTTGAATTTCTCCTTGCATAGAAACTTGTTCAATTCTCTGAGATCTAATATGGGTCTGTAGCCCCCTGTTTTCTTTGGGATAAGAAAATAGGGGGAGTAGAACCCTGAGCCCTGTTGAAGAAGGGGTACTTCTTCTATTGCCCCTTGGGCAAGAAGGGTAGCAATCTCCTGACCCAGAAGGTCGAGGAGAGATGTTGGAGAATTGAACTGTCTCACCATGGTGTGAGGAGGAAGGTTTAAGAAATGAAGCTTGTACCCCTCCCTTATGATGGAGAGGGTCCATTGCTCTGCTGTGATTTGTTCCCATCTGGGAGCAAAGTGAGCTAATCTTCCTGGAATGGTGAGAGGCTCTGGTTCTTTTAGAGCCAGAAAGGCTAAGTTCTCTAGTTGTAAGTCAAAGGCCCTGATGGAGGCTGAGGCTGTTGGGTCGTAGCAGTCCTTGCAGCCTTAGGCTTGGCCTGTTTAGGTTGTTGCTGACGCTTTGCAGCAAAACGACCTGCAGAAGATGCCTGCTGACCATTAGCAGGATAATATCTCCCCTTTTTGGGAAAAAATGCCTTTTTGAACAACCTTTTCTTAACAGGAGCAGAAGTAGACTTTGAAAGTCTATCTAAAGCAGAATTTTCAGCATCCATCTGAGTGGCCTTTGCTTGCCAATCCTTGCCAAAAAGGTTTTCACCTGTACAAGGAAGATTTCCTAATCCATCTTGGACCCAGGGTTCCAAATCAGAAGCTTGTAACCAAGCAACTCTGCGTGCACCTATGGCAATAACCGAGGCTCTGCTGGCACCTTCAAAAGAGTCAAAGGCTGCACGGTTGGAAAATTTGGAAACATCTTGGGCATGTTTAAGCCAGGTGAGAAACTCCTCCCTTTTATCTTCTGAAATAAAAGGTGCTAAAGTCTGCAGATGATCTGTAACTTCTTTTAGAAACATCCCCATATAGAGACTATAGGAGTTGATTCTGGCAGCAAGCACATTGGCCTGAAAAATTCTCTGGCCAAACACATCTAAGGTTCTGCATTCTCTTCCTGGAGGATTACATGAGTGCCTTTTTGCACTCCTTATCTTCTTCATGGCAGACTCCACCACAATAGAGTGGTGAGGAAGCTGAGTCTTATGAAAACCAGGACAAGGAGGAACACGGTACATGGTGTCCAACCTACGAGAATGAGGGGAGGTGGTGAGAGGAGTCTCCTATATGCCCAACATGTGATCATAAAGGATCTCATGAATTGGTAAAGTAGCTGCCTCTTTAGGAGCCTTAGGGTATTGTAAAATATCCAACTGCTTGGCTCTAGGCTCTGACTCAGGGGCCACTGAAATGGAGAGGCCCCTGGCCACTTCCCTAATGAAGTCTTGGAAAGACAAGTCTTCTGGAGGAAACATTCTTCTTTTTGGAGAAGAGGGCTCCTGAGGAAGGAGTACCGATGCTTCGACAGAAGCCTCTGATTCATCAGAGTCTTCGGAGGAATCGAAGTATCGCCTCTGTCTGGATGCTCCTGCAGAGCCCGATACACGTACCGAGTGGTATTGACATCGGGAGTGATCGGTACCAACTTGGTACCAATGGGCATCACAGAACAGGGTACCGCTGCAGTCGACACCGAAGCCGATGTCGATGCAATCGGTACCGGCACCGGAACCAGAACCGGTACCGACAACGGAGTTTGTTGCGGTACTGGAGGCATTGCAGCTTGTATGAATGCCGTGATGGCACGCTGCATGGTCAGAATATTCTGATCCATCGACGCCACCAATGTCTGGATGTCGGTACCAGTGGAAAACCACCGGTACCCCAGAACATGGCAACAGGTGATCGGTCGAGGCCGAGCCATCGATGTCAACCTGTGACCCCATAGATAAAGCTTTGAAAGCCGGAGCTTCCCGCCGGGGTAATTTTGCCAGTGCGGAATCTTCGAGAGCAAGCCCGGAGGCATCTCGATACTTAGAGGGAGATCTACCCTTTGAGGACCGGCTGGACTTATGTTTGGTTACCTGAGATCCATGGGAGGAAGAAGCAGCCCTGGAAGACGTCGATGCCACCGAAGCTGCATCAGAGGGAAACAGGGTACTGAGCCTGGCCGCTCGATTCTGTCAACCTCTTTTAGACATCATGGAACAGGACTCACAATCCGTGATGGAGTGGTCAGGACCCAAACATTTTAGACACCAGTCATGGGTGTCGGTGACAGAAATAGTGCCGCTGCACTTCGTGCACTTTTTAAACCCGGAAGTGGGCTTTTCCATGAGGAAACCTTTTCTTAGGTCTAAGGCCCAAAAAGAAAAAATGTACAGAAGTGGGAAACGCTAGTTTGTTTGTTTTTTTGAAGAAAAAAGAAAGAAAGAAAGACCGGCGGTACCGGTCCGACGTCGAAGAAGGCAGACGCGCGACCAAAGAAATAAAAGAAAATAAAGAACTTCTTCAGCGGTGACAGGAACACGACCTGCTGGCTCTGCGGAAAAGAAGAACTGGAGAGAGGCGGTTGGGAAAGGCGGGAAGGCAGCGCGCAGGCGCTGTGGGATGCTCCCAAAAGCTTTCTTTCTGGACGCTGGGGAGCGTTCCCGCGCAGGCTCCGTCGGTACCGACGATACCCATATGTGAAGACTCATTCCTGCTTGTTCCTGGAGATGCATTTTCCCCTACACCCAACTCCTTGTCCATTCCACACTGTTCCCCCTTCCTATACTTCACTGCCCTCTACACACTCTCTCAGGCCTTTCACATCTCCATTAATCCACCCACACTCTTTTTCTCCTCTAACCCTACCCTTTCCCTTATGCTCCACCCCTCTCCTCTTTTCCTCTTCTAGCACAGTCGCTTTCCTTGTGCCCCGCCTCTCTCTTACTTCCTAACCTGGCTTCTTCCCCTAGTTCCACCCCTTCTTACAGCCCCTTCCTCTGATGCTGGCAGGGTCTGTGGTCTCCTGCCAGTCTTTGCAGGCCACAGCAGCACTCTTCTGGCCAGTGGGACCCAGGGTCTCCCGCCCACAGCCCCACTCTTCATGCTGGTAGGAGCAGGTCTCCCATGGGCTCTTCATTCTGCTGGTTTGGAGGGAGAGGGGGGAGGGCTAGCATATGCATGTTTGCACATGGACAGACAAAATTTGCCCAGTTGGCTGAATCTTCAACAATAAGCACTACACAAGCTAAAACACGCCTAAAAAGGTAATTACCTAGGCAAACTGGCCAAAGGGTGTTTATCATGCATGGATAGTCTGTTAGGCACATTAAGAAGAGGTGCTCCTGGGGGAGGGAGGGGGAAAGCAGACAGGTGCTTTTATCACCAGTACAGCATGCTTGCTAGTTTTTAAAACGGTAAACGCAAGTAGGTTTCTTTCTGTCTGTCTCTCCACCTGCTCTTTCCTGTCTAAACAATAGTGTTCCTTTCTCTATTTAATTTCACTCACAGCCCATATGGATTGTCCACCGCCCTGATGCTCTGCTTGGGTGGTATATCAAGCGTTGCAATAAAGATAAAGATAAAGAAAAGATGCATAAAGCATAAGGGTGAAAAACACCCCTGTCAGCACTTTGAAAATTGCACTCATCATGTGCATTTATTTTAATTATGTACGTGTACTTGTAAACTGTATAGTGCACTATGGGTCTTTCTACCAAACTACAGCAAAGGTTACTGTAGGGTTTAGCACATAACGGCCTGCGGTAATCACTACCATGCACCAAGAATGGCCAATGCGGAATAAAATCCCACAATAACTGCTCTTATCACTTTGGGGCAGGAGGGTAAAGAGTGGGCATGCCGGCCGGGGATGTTGCTGCTTTCTAGCTGTCTTAGCTGCAGATAGCGACCCACCTCAAGAGGCGGCATTAAGTGAAGCCACACTGCCGGCTGCGTCCCGCCTCATGAGGCAGCATAAAGTGAAGCCGCACTGCTGGCTGCGTCCCACCTCAAGAAGCGGCATTAAGTGAAGCCACACTGCTGGCTGCGTCCCGCCTCAAGAGGCAGCATAAAGTGAAGCCGCACTGCTGGCTGCGTCCCGCCTCAAGAGGCAGCATAAAGTGAAGCCACACTGCTGGCTGCGTCCCACCTCAAGAGGCAGCATAAAGTGAAGCCGCACTGCTGGCTGCGTCCCGCCTCAAGAGGCAGCATAAAGTGAAGCCACACTGCCGGCTGCGTCCCACCTCAAGAAGCGGCATTAAGTGAAGCCGCAGTGCTGGCTGCGTCCCACCTCAAGAGGCGGCATTAAGTGAAGCCACACTGCCGGCTGCGTCCCACCTCAAGAAGCGGCATTAAGTGAAGCCGCACTGCTGGCTGCGTCCCACCTCAAGAGGCAGCATAAAGTGAAGCCACACTGCTGGCTGCGTCCCACCTCAAGAAGCGGCATTAAGTGAAGCCGCACTGCTGGCTGCGTCCCACCTCAAGAGGCGGCATTAAGTGAAGCCACACTGCTGGCTGCGTCCCGCCTCAAGAGGCAGCATAAAGTGAAGCCGCACTGCTGGCTATCTGGTAGCAGGTTGCTGCCCGTCCAAGCAAATCACAACGGCATACTGCATCAGCGCCCACATCCTCCCCCCAAGATCTGATTGCACCCACAAACTGCTCAGTCTGACACCCCCCCCAGCCACTTGAGCGGAACGCACGTACAAACCATGTGACTGCCAAGCGTACAAAGGGAGAAAATGCGACTAATGCATGCAGAAAATGAAAGGAAGGCCCCATACTTTGCCAATGGTCATCAGCAGTCTAGCCCGAATTGCATCCCATACAGACTGAATCGGGAATCCCCAACAAGGACAATGACGAGGCCAAGCCTTGGTACTCTCCCACCGAGAGCCCCAGGCAGAGGATCCATGCCAGGCTCTGCTCTACTCCCATGATATTTTTGTTCACTAGCTTTGCAGCACTGTGTTTAAGGTGGCTGGCAGGCAGATCCCTCAGAGTCTTCTACAATCTTCAGGGGAGAGCAGGGGGGAACAAAGGAGGAGGAGGAGGGAATGGGCATAGAGATTGAATGAGGCTGCTGCACTGTTACAGATGCTTCCAATTTTGTGACTGCTCAAAAGGCTCTTATGATAAGAGCGTGGAGCTGAACCAATTTTCCCTCTTCCTATGGCTACCAAAAAGACTGCAGTCTAGTGGAACCTCCCATGTCATTCTCAAGTGAGAGAGTCAACCCTCAAGGTGATCGTTCACAAGCGTTTAATCAATCTTTTCCTCTCAAATCTTCAGATTTTTTTCAGAGAGGAGAAAATCCATCCACCATCTACTGGAGACAAAGAAATACTGAAGAGACCTCTGGTGGCTGAGGCGGATAGAGACATAGGAGTCATGTCATTGAAACCTGGGGTTTTTCATGGATTCTTTTTCCCCACCAATCTGCTGGTAGGGGAACACAACCCACTTGTCTGGAATGGTCTAGGACGACAATATGGAAATAAAAAATTGAAATCAAGAGAAACGCCTAACAAAATATTTTGCCCTCTGAACATATTTAATATGTGCCTATGATTCCTTCACTGCCTAGATTTATTTATTTAAGTGATTTCTATACCGCCTTATCCTTAAATCAAAGCAGTCTACAATACAACCAAACCTGTTACATAGAATGGTGGTGAGGGGCATGCAGTGGGATCTTATAATGGGGCTTTGTACAATGTGTTCAAGTTGTGATTATTGTAGTATAACTATGCATAAGGTGAGCTATATATAAGGTGAGCTATTTACATGATGTATATTTTGAAAATATTCAAAGGACTCAATGGAATGGGTCAGTTAGCGAGAGGGGGGGATGCTATAAAAATTACCCTTGAAGTCTAGCAAAGTTAGGAAAGAGGATGTTTGTAATTTCAAAGCATAGCTACGTCACTATTGTCTTTCAGCAAAGAAAGAATTGCAAACTATGGTTCTTGAAGACCATTAAATAAATGAGGAGGGGGGCTGCTATGACTGGGACAATTGAGCAATTCAGGAGGAAAAAACACCCAAACTGACATTGTGGTTTGCCTTTGACACAAAATGATTCTGATTAAATCAAGACATCTGGGTAATGACGACATTGTCTCTGCCGACAAGATGTTCAGTGGAAATGGTTTCCATAGCCAATCTATAAATCTTTCAGATTTGTGGCCTTTAAGTACTGAGCACAACAAGCAACATGCCGTGGAACTGGAGAGTGACTGAGCGGTTTTCAAACTACCAGCTTAAAATAATCAAATTTCTTGCCAGTCACTCTACGAGGTCCCCTAAATGTTTCTTTTTTGGCTTCTTTTATGGAATTGGAACCGAGATTTGGCACAGAGAGGCTTCATACACAATGACCCAGAGATTTCATCCCCTAACTTACAGCTCCTCCTAACTCGCTTCATCATTGCGGTAACAGTCCTCAGATGGGGGATATGTATTACGGGGTATGTTTACTAAAAATGTGGCAATTTACCCTGCATTCAGCCCCAAACCTTAACAAAAGAGTGGCGCCAGACCTACATTAACAATTGGGAAGAAGCACAGCATGTCCCTATGCAGTTAGAGTGCATCCAGCACCACACCCTACACTAAGCCACAGGTGCAATTGCTACCACCCATTGAGGTGTCAGTAAGTGCACCAAGGCTTAGTGCAGCACTGACAGAGACGCCTTCACTGATAGCTGATCCAGGCCAGAATTCTTTCTAAAATGCTGTCACTTATATTTAAAATTGTTCACGATGGTCTTGCTCTGGATTATCTGTGTAGTTTTACAAACTCACGTACATATCTGGGGCCTATTTTATAAAGTGAAATATGCACTAGAACAGGCGTAAGTGACAGTTCCTAGATTATGCAGAAACGCAGGCAAGTTATATTTTATAAACTTATGCTCCATCCCTACACACACCCACACTGAAAGTGTACGCATTCAGACGAATCTAAGTGTCCATTCACGTGCATAAGTCTTTCTAAATAGGGATCTGTGAGCATAAATAGCATGCAATTTTCCGCATGTCCCTTGTCAAATCAACTCCTATAATGATTAGGATGCTGAATTTAGGTTTGTCGTCTAGATCTAGCATCTGGCTTATTCCAATAAGCTAGCCCTTCCAACTTCTAGACGTTTTCAGTGTAAAACTACTTTCAAGAAAGTTATTAGTTGCATAGGTCCAAGGGAATGGAATGAGCTACCACTGGATTTATGCTGAGAAGCAAATAGCTGGCTTTTAGAAAAAGGTTTAAAGAGTGGGGTCTCTTTTACTAAAAGGCACTAAGGTGCTGTATCTAATGTGGCAAGAGCTCTGAAACGATGGCGCACTAGATGCCACACTACTGCACTAACTGCTGGGGGAAGCGGTGTTAGTGCGCATTGTGAACACAGCGCTAACTGCACTGGGCTCACCACGCCCACTCGCAACCCCATCGTGGGGTAGAGAGTTAGCATGGGAATCATCCAGCACTGTCATGGCCTTGTGCTTGCTGGCAATGCGTGTCCCAACCCGCCACAACACCTGCTGCCAACCAGCGCCCTCTAGCAAAAGGCCCCCAGTATTATTTCAGAGGCTCAACTTAATTATGAGAGATGATTGTTGGATTTTAAACACCTTTTTATATTAGTATTAGCCTCCATTAGTATAACTGATCTGTAAAAGAGTTTATTACAAAGAAATAATATAACAAATGAATCTGTGTTATCTGAATTTTTTTGGATGATGTTTTGTATTCCTTCCTGGGGATGAGTAGCCTGCAAGAATTTTATTGTAATCCACCTAGAAACTAGCTTGGTTAAGTGGAATAGAAATGTTTAAATTCAATTAAATAAACCCCCAGCGTTGTCCTCAGAGACCGGGGGGAAAGAATTCATTTAGGGGCATGTTTACTAAAGGGCAAGCCATTAGTGTGCATTTGGCCTGCAAATCTAGCATGGAGCCCTGCGCTAACCTTTGGGGGCATGTGCGCCCATCCTCCTGACATTAGCACATTGATAATGCGCAGCGCTGTGCTTTTCAGCAGGTGTTGCACTTACTGCCTGTCCGCAAGGGCTAATTGCAGCATTCATGGCTAGCGCGTGCCATTAACTCTTGCGCTAACCACGATGCACCATTAATACCCACGTTACGCCCCTAACCCACCAAGTCCCTGCCCACCTGCGCATTAGCAGTTACCGTGAGAGTTTTACTGCCGAGCTGCGCAATAACAGCGAAGTGCGCTTAGTACATGGCAAATCCTGCACTAGCAGTTAGTGCGGCTTAGTAAACATGCTCCTTAGTATTTTTGTTCTTATGTCATCCTTTCTTCGCGCTCCTTTTACATTTTGGTCATTTAATGGTTCAACCGACTTCAAGGGAGTTTTGCTTTGAATGTACTTGAAAAGGATTTTGCCTGTACGGCTGGCTTCTTTTCAGACTCTCTTGGCCTGCCTTATTACCCTTCTACATCTACTGTAATTTAACACTGCCTATGCTCATCCCGTTTTCCTCATTTGGGTCCGTTTTCTATTTTCTGGAAAATGCCCTATTATCTTTAGCTGCCTTTCACCTCACCATAAAGCAATGCTGGCAATCATTTGATCTTCTTTTGATCTTTATCTTAACCTCCAAAATTGTATTTTTAAATAGGCTCCATGCCTCATGCAAAATTTTTCACCTTGACAACAGCTCCTTCTTGTTTTTGTTTTCTCAATTTACCATAGTCTCCCTTTGTTAAAGCTAAATGCAATAACTGTCCTCCTTCCAGCGTGATGATTACATTTGATCACACTGACTACTATTGCTAGTTATCTCCACCTCCATTACCCCTTGCATCAGGCCCAACATTACAATAAAGCACAGTTACTTACCTGTAACAGGTGATCTCTGGGAACAGCAGGAATAAGTCTTCACATATGGGTATCGTCGGTACCGATGGAGCCTGCGCGGGAACGCTCCCCAGCGTCCAGTAAGAAAGCTTTTGGGAGCATCCCACAGCACCTGCGCGCTGCCTTCCCGCCTTTCCCAACCGCCTCTCTCCAGTTCGAGTTTTAAAGCTGAGACAGAGAGAGAGAGGAAAGGAAAGATAAATAGAGAGATACAACTCCTAGGTGAGGTGGGTGGGTTGTGAAGACTTATTCCTGCTGTTCCCAGAGATCACCTGTTACAGGTAAGTAACTGTGCTATCTCCAGGAACAAGCAGGAATGAGTCTTCACATATGGGGACTCCCAAGCTAAGATGCCTGGAGCCCTAGCATGGTGAGGATTGGAACATGCTACACCTCATATGGCCAGGCATCCTGAGGATGGAGGGTAGGAGTTGAAAAGAGAGGAGCTGTAGGAAAAACAGCTAACCTAAGGACTACAAGTAAGGAGTCCTTGTATGTATGATAATTGCCATGAAAAATATTGACATGAACAAACACAATATGGACCTCACCTACTGGATTGCAGAAAGTAGAGAGGCTGATGGAGTCTACTGGAGATCCAGCAGAGGAATGTTCAAGGTGATATCACTGAAGTGAAGGCGAAGGTCCAAATCTGGAATTGATAGGTGACCCAGGTGGCAACTGGGGTAGTACCAAAACGTCAGGTCTTTAGTGGAAGCTTTCTGTAAAAAGCTGGGAACTCTTTTGGATACAGAGTTAGGAACATTTAGGAACAAAAGAGGAAGACTGACTGATGTGGACAACTAGCCCAGTCCTGGAGGGAAGAAGGGGTATGGAAAAAAGCCCATATTCCCAAGGAGGACAGATGTCTGAAGGGCTGAAACTTCAGGTCTACTGAAGATCCACCCAGTCTTTCCTATCTGTCAAGAGATAGGAAAGATAGTGAAGCATGGAGCTTCAGGGATACCTAGACCTAGGGTTAAAGTAGGAGCTGTCAGCACCACAGTAGTGGTTGTGTGCATAATACTCCAGACATACTGAAGGACAGTATGAAGATATGCAAGCCCACTGTCTGGAACCTATAGGAAGGTGAAAACCTTTTATAAGCATAGACAGTTAGATATGTATTTACATACTTCTCTCTATCTATAAGGAAGCATCTCGACAGATACACATATATATAAGGATATATATAGATATATGTGTATATATATAGATATACAGGGGTAGATATAGATATATTTCTATAGTGAGATCTGGAGGGGCATAAAATATGCACACGCAGCTTACAGACATATGTATCTATAGGGAAGTATATAGAAATATATACATGTATATAGATGTCTAAAGATAAAGGTCTGCAACTAAGCAGATAGAGATATGCCCATAAGAAGATTCACATTGGAAATGTGAAGGAGAAAGATTCATCTAAGAACAAGAAGGTGGAACCTACTTGAGAAGATATATAGAGAATCCATTCCCCCTGGCTAAGATGGTGCAGGAATGCTATCCAGTGGAATAACCAGGATGGTTGTGTGAAAAACAGAGGATAATATCCGTCTGTAAACAGCAAGTCCTGAGTCCTATAGAACTCTTGCATGGTAAATGGACAGAAAACGCATAGGATGAGATACCAGGTTGACCCACTTGAGGAACAAGGGGGGGGGGGGGTATCATGCGTTGTTTAATGAAATATGTGCTGTCCATGAAGGATTAGGATACCATGAGGACAAGCTGCAAGGAAAAAGAGCATAATTCCTGTAGAAACTGGGTGACTCTTTAGACTGTCACATAGAGAAGGCTGAAGTCCTTTATTAAAAGGAAACAGAAGAGTATAAAGAACCCCTACAGTCATGAGGAATGACTGACTAAGGAAGCCTTTTTCAACCATATAGGATAGAAATTAGAGAAAAAATCCTCATGCTCTCTAGCAAGGGCCCATAGTGGAAAGCTTCTCAGTAGGATTGCAGAGAGCACTATGCAGGAGAATTGGGGAATAAAAGTGGCTGTTGGAGGAAACCAGCTGCCACCTCAGCTATGCTGCCAAGTCCAGGGATTTGGAGATGACAGAAAAGAAGCGATAAGGATTTTCCAAGATAGATGAGCACTATCTTGGAAGCACTACTAAGACTAGAGAAGTAGTGGAAGACGAGACTGGAACTCGTAGAAAGTACCAGTAGTCAAAGCACTGGAACTCCTGCATGGGCAGCTGCTGAATAGAACAGCCGAGAGACTTCCTCTGTTTGTAACAGAGAGAACAGACAGAACTAGAGGAGAAATCCTGATCATGTCTGATGAGCTGCCCAATGAAAGCCAGGGAGGTAACTCCAGAGAAAAACTCTACACTGGAAAGGAAAGGAAGACTGGAAAGGCTAAGAAAGCCTTCCAGTGGTATGGTAGCACTCTTACAGGAGAGTCCCTGAAAAAGAGGGTAAAGAAAAAATAGGAGCTGAAGGGAGACTTGCTATATGGTAAGTCTGTAGAAGGAAAAATTCATGGTGGTACAGGGAAACTATCATGAGATAGTTGGCAAACCTCTCTTCATGGAAGGAAGAGGAGGAAAACCTTGTGACCCACAGACATGAATCTCCTGACAGCTCAGCCTACTTAAGAGCAAGTGGGTGTCCTAGAAACAGGAATCCAAGCGTAGAGTTTTAAATGAAAAAACAGTGAAAAAACTTCTGCTGAGAAGAAGTGAACTGTATGTTATAAGAGATCAATTAGAACCCCATTGAGGGTTAATTTTCCTGGCTTGAGTTTGGATTCGTCAGACCAGGGCGAGGTTTCCCCTGTTTGGGAACATCGGCATGATGGGCAGGAGAAGAATAAAACCTTCTTCTTTTAGGAAAAGGAGGTTTGGTAGGGCATTTCTTACCTGCTGGGGAAGAAGGTGGTTTAGGATGGCCCTCAGAAGCAGGGAAGTCAGTGGAGCAATGAGCAACCTGACGCAAAGACTCCTTGTTGAAGAGATTTTCTCCAGTACAAGGAGTGTTACCCAGTCTTTGTTGTGCCCATCTGCTCAAGTCTGAAGCTTGGAGCCAGGCTCTACGTCATGCTCCTATGGCTATAGCAGAGGTTCTGCTAACAGACTCAAAGGAGTCTAGGGAAGCACGAGAAAGAAACCTGAAGATATTCTGGCTATGACTAAGAAGCAAGGAATAGTCTGCAGCCTTGGGCTCTGAAAGAAAAGGAGTCAAAAGAGAGAATTTCTCTGTGACCTCCTGAAGGGATAGACTCATAAAAAAATATATGAGAGAATCCTTGTTGCCAGCATAGATGTTTGGAAGGTTTGACGTCCAAAGGCATCCAGTGTTCTAGATGCACAACCTGGCGGGAAAGAAGAATGCTTCTTCTTGCTTTTTACCTTCCTCATTGCTGATTCCACTACAATGGAATGATGGGGAAGTTGAGTCTTTTGAAACCCTGGAGAGGGGGGCACCTGATACAGAAGAGTAGTTGCTGTAGAAGGTGAGGAAGCCCTTAAAGGTGTTTCCCATATTTTCAGAAGAAGATCCTGTAAGGAATGATGTAAAGGAAGCATTATATTTTCCGTTTTCCCAGAAAAGCCCTGTGTAGGATCATAGCCAGGGATAGGAATAGCCAGGAATGTTGCCATTTCAAGGAGAAATTTCTGAAAAGAAGGATCTCCAATGGGAACAATCCCTGGACAGGCTAAACTCGAAGAACTAGGCTGGGCACCAGTACTCATGCGGTGCAAAACAGGATCTCTAATGAATGGATACTGGGACTGGCGGGTATGACCTGAAACCGTCAGTACGGTATCGTCCATGCTAGGTATAGACTCCAAACTAGGTATAGAAAGGAGCGATCCTGGTGAAAAAAGCCTTGATGGAGCTGGTCCCGATGTTACTGCAGGTACCAGCATTGACACCGATACTGGTAGTTGAGTCGGAATCGAAGGCGATACCGAGATCGAAACAGTCATCGGAGGCTGCTCAAACGGTACCGAGGAAACTCGAAAGTCTTGGTGAATATCCTCGGTACCGGGCATCCAGAATCGGTGCGTGTCGGTTCCGAGACGCGTCGGTACCCAGTCGTCCAGACTAGATATCGATTCTAGACTCGGCATCGAAGGAAGCGAATCTATCGATGCATGTCTAGATGGTACCGACGTCAGGGGTCGTATCGACAGGGCTGCCGATACTGGAAAGTCAATCTGGGTATCGATCGGTCCCGAAGGCACCAAGTATGCCAGATGACGATCCCTGGTGAGGAGTGGATCGCTCAACACCAGTGCCAATGCTGGGTTATCGGTACCGCTCGAAGCGGATGCCACCCCCAAGCATGGCTCAGGTATGTTCTGTGAGGGGTGAGCCCCAGGAACAACCTGAAACCCCTGAAAGGCTTTGGAGACCGAAGACTCCCGCTGGGGTTTTGAAGCCAATGGGGACTTGAGGGCAAGGCCAGAGCCATCATCATGCTTGTCATGAGACCTACCACCCAAGGATTGGCTGGTCTTAACAGACTGTTTGTGGGTTACCTGATCCTGTAGAGAAGAAATGGTCGGTGCCCTTACACTGGAAGGGAAAACTGCATCGAGGGAAACTCGAAATGTAGAATTTCTTCTCATAAAATTGTAGCCTGATGGCTCTGGAGGAAAAGGGTCAGACACCAGTTATTGGAGTCTAAAAAGAAAACTGTATTTCCACAGTTAAGGCACTTCTTAGGAGAAGGCGGCTCCATAATGGAGAGGCCTTACAGGCCCAAAAATTCAAGACAGAAACAGAGGGAAAAAAACTCCCTGAGTTTTAGAAAAAAGAAAAGAAAAAACCACCGGCGGTACCAGTGGAGTCGGGGAGACAGCCGCGACCACAAGAAAACAAAAAGTAAAAGATTTAAAGAAAAAATTTTCTGCGGTGACAGGAAGACGTCCTGTCGGCTCCGCGGAAAAACGAAAACTGAGGAGACACAGTTGGAAAGGCGGGAAGGCAGCACACAGGCGCTGAGGGATGCTCCCAAAAGCTTTCTGATTGGACGCTGGGGAGCGTTCCCGTGCAGGCTCCGTCGGTACCGACGTACCCATATGTGAAGACTCATTCCTGCTTGTTCCTGGAGATAGGTTCTTACTCTGGTAGGCGAAAGAAATACACCGAGCAATCCAGTTGGACAGTGTACTCTTAGAAACTGGAAGTCCTAAATGGGAAGGATCAAAAGCAACAAAGAGTTGAGAAGACTTTCTATGTTGCTGTGTTCTTTGTAAGTAAAAGGCGAGAGCTCTTTTATAATCCAAAGTATGCAGATTCCTCTCTGCATGAGGTCCTGGAAAAAAGACAGGCAAGTATACCTCCTGGTTCAGATGAAAAGGCGAGACCACTTTGGGCATAAAGTGTGGATTGGTCCTGAGGACTACCTTATCATGATGGAACCTTGTAGAAGGAGGATTAGCCACCAAGGCTTGCAACTCACTGATGCGACGTGCTGAGGTGACTGCAATGAGAAAGATAACCTTCCAAGAAAGAAATTTCAAGGAGATGGTGGCTAAAGGTTCAAAGGGTGGCTTCATAAGCTAGCCAAGAACCAGATTTAAGTCCCATGCCACTGGAGGTGGTCTAATGGGAGGTTTAGTTAAAAGAAGGCCTCTCATGAATCTTGCTATAAGAGGATGAGAGGAAACAGGCTGTCCATTGAGAGGCTTGAGGGACGCTGCAATAGCACTCAAATGGACTCTTACCGAATTCGTTTTGAGGCCTGCATGGGAAAGATGCAGAAGATACTCTAGTAAGCACAAAGCACTAAAATCACACCCAACTACCCACACACATACACTCACCACATACACCACACATACACTCACCACATACACCCACCACAGACACCCCAAAACACTCTCAAGAGAAAAAAAGGAAATAAATTCCTCCACACACATATGAAAGGTAGAAAACTCTGACTACCTGTAAAAAGGTAGAAAATTCTGATCAACACTACGATACAGAAACTTATTAATGTATATAATGTAAATAGTTCCGACAATTAATGCACAGTTATCTGTATAAAGTTATAAATCTCTGTTCCGTGTAATATAATAATTATTATCTGTATAAAGTTAAAAATCTCTGTTCCATGTAATGTATACATTAGTATACAAATTTGTTTACTTGTTCCATGTAAACCGCCCCTGATCTCTGGAAGGGGCGGTATAGAAGAAATAGATAAATAAAATAAAGAATTCAAAGGTATTGCAAGAGGGTTAAGACCCTTCTCTGAACACCAAATGGTAAATCTTTTCCATTTGAAAGCATAGGAACGTCTAGTGGAAGGCTTTCTAGAAGCATGAATAATATCTCTGACTTGCTAAGAGAGATGGAAAACTTGAAGGTCTAGGCCTTCAGCAACCAGGCCCTGAGATGGAGAGACTGGGGGTTTGGGTGCCACAATGTTCCGTCTTCCTGGGAGAGAAGATCTGGAGCAGAGCCCAACTCCAGGGATGGAGCTTGAGAGAGATGCAGGGTACCACACTTGGCGTGGCCAATGTGGTGCTATGAGGATCATAGAACCCCGGTCTCTCTGAAGCTTGAACAGTGTTTTTGGAATTAGGGGAATGGGTGGAAAGGCATAAAGGAAGTCTTGACCCCAGTGAAGGAGGAAGGCATCCTTGGCCTGAACTCCCTGACACGGAATCCTGGAACAGAACCAGGGAAGTTTGGCATTCCACAGACTTGCAAATAGGTCTATGTCCGGGGTTCCCCAAATTCGAAAATTCCTGGCTACCTGGTCCCTGTGGAGGAACCATTCATGTGGAAGCAGAATTCGACTGAGTCTGTCTGCCTAAGAGTTTTGAATGCCTGGAAGATATACAGCCATAAGATGAATCTGATGCTGTCTGGCGAAGGCCCACAGTCGCAAAGCTTCGTTGCAAAGCGACAGAGAGCCAGTCCCTCCCTGCTTGTTTACATAGAACATGGCTACTTGATTGTCCGTGTGGATGAGGACTGTCCTGTAGCTGAGCAGGGAGTGGAACACTCTGAGAGCTAAGAAAATTGCTCTGAGTTCCAAGAGATTTATGTGTAGTGAAGTCTCCTGTGGAGTCCAGATGCCCTGGGTGGAGAGATCTTACAGATGAGCTCCCCAACCCATTGGAGAGGCATCTGTTGTAAGGGTTGCTTGGGGAAGTGACTGTTGAAAAGGGGACCCCAGCAACAGGTTTTGAGAGGACTTCCACCACTGGAGAGACCAAAAGAGGCGACTGGAGTTTGCTATTTTGTCTGACAGGCAACCTGATGCCTGAGTCCATTGGGAGGACAAAGTCCATTGAGCTGCCCCCTCATGTGAAGGCGAGCATATGGAACCACATGCACAGTGGATGCCATGTGGCCTAAGAGTTGTAACATTTCCCGAGCAGTTAAAAGGGGCTTTAACTGTATTTGGGAGGCTAACTGCACCAAGCGTAGGCAATGGGCCTGAAGAAGATAGGCCCTTGCAGTTGTGGTATCCAACAAAGCCCCTATAAACTCGAGGGACTGAGTAGGGGTGAGACTGGATTTTGGGATGTTGTTTATTACCAGTCCCAAATATTGAAGGACACGCATTGTGCAGGTTAGACAAGTCTTGGCCTCTGCTTGAGATGGAGCTCGAATGAGCCAGTCGTCCAGATATGGGAAGACGAATATTCCTAGAGTGCGTAGAAATGCAGCTACTACTGCCATGCATTTCGTGAACACCCTTGGTGCAGAGGCCAGACCGAAAGGAAGCACCCTGTATTGGTAATGCTTTCCTTGAAAAAGGAACCGAAGGAACCTTCTGTGTGTTGGATGGATGTGCTCATCCTTGAGATCTAGAGAACAAAGCCAGTCCTGACTCTGAAGGTATGGAAGCAGAGCACCGAGAGAAATCATCTTGAATTTCTCTTTGAATAGAAACTTGTTCAATTCTCTGAGATCTAATATGGGTCTGTAGCCCCCTGTTTTCTTTGGGATAAGAAAATAAGGGGAGTAGAACCCTGAGCCCTGTTGAAGAAGAGGTACTTCTTCTGTTGCCCCTTGGGCAAGAAGGGTGGCAATCTCCTGACCCAGAAGGTTGAGGAGAGATGTTGGAGAATTGAACTGTTTCACCATGGTGTGAGGAGGAAGGTTTAAGAAATGAAGCTTGTACCCTTCCCTTATGATGGAGAGGGTCCATTGCTCTGCTGTGATTTGATCCCATCTGGGAGCAAAGTAAGCCAACCTTCCTGGAATGGTGAGGGGCTCTGGTTCTTCCAGAGCTAGAAAGGCTAAGTTCTCTAGTTGCAAGTCAAAGGCCCTGAGGAGGCTGAGGCTGCTGGCCGTGGAAGGCCTAGCAACCTCTGACTTGGCCTGTTTAGGTGCTTGCTGACCTTTTGCAGCAAAACGACCTGCAGAAGATGCCTGCTGACCATAAGCAGGATAATATCTTCCCTTTTTAGAAAAAGATGTCTTTTTGAACAATCTTTTCTTAGCAGGAGCAGAGGTGGACTTTGAAAGTCGATCCAAAGCAGAGTTCTCAGCATCCATCTGAGTGGCCTTTGCTTGCCAATCCTTGCCAAAAAGGTTTTCACCTGTACAAGGAAGATTTCCCAATTCATCTTGGACCCAGAGTTCCAAAATCAGAAGCTTGTAGCCAAGCAATTCTGCGTGCACCTATGGCAATAGCCGAGGCTCTGCTTACACACTCAAAGGCTGCACAGTTGGAAAATTTGGAAACATCTTGGGCATGTTTGAGCCAAGTGAGAAACTCCTGCCTTTTATCTTCTGAAATAAAAGGGGTCAAAGTCTGCAGATGATCTGTGACTTTTTAGAAACATCCCTATATAGAGACTATAGGAGTTGATTCTGGCAGCTAGCATAGAAGCTTGAAAATCCCTACGGCCAAAAGCATCTAGGGTCCTGCATTCACGTCCTGGAGGATTAGATGAGTGTCTTTTTGCACTCTTTATCTTTCTCATGGCAGACTCTACCACAATAGAGTGGTGAGGAAGCTGAGTCTTATGAAAGCCAGGACAAGGAGGGACACGATACATGGTGTCTAGCCTGCGAGAATGAGGAGGAGGTGGTAAGAGGTGTCTCCCACATGCTCAACATGAGATCATACAAAATCTCATGAATAGGTAAAGTAGCTGCCTCTTTAGCTTTAGGATATTGCAAAATATCCAGCTGCTTGGCTCTAGGCTCTGACTCAGGGGCCACTGTGATGGAGAGGCCCCTAGCCACTTCCCTAATGAAGTCTTGAAAAGACAAGTCTTCTGGAGGAGACATTCTTCGTTTAGGAGAAGACTCCTGAGGAAGTAGTATCGATGCCTTGACAGATCCTTCAGACTCTTCAGAGTCTTCGGAGGAATCGAAGTATCGCCTGTCTGGATGCTCTTGTAAAGCCCGATATGCGTACCGAGTGGGATCGACATCGGGAGTAACCAGTACCGGATCGGTACCGATGGGCATCATAGGACAGGGTACCGTTGCAGTTGACACCGAAGCCGATGAATGATCGGGAATGATGCCGGTGCCCGAGCCGGTACCAGCAACGGGGGTTGTTGCAGTACCGGAGGCGTCGCAGCCTGCATGAATGCCGTCAGGGTGCGCTGCATGGTCAGAATCTTCTGATCCATCGACGCCACCAAAGTCTGGATGTCGGTACCAGTGGGAGCCACTGGTACCCCAGAACACGGCAACAGGTGATCGGTCGAGGCCGAGCCATCGATGTCAACCTGTGACCCCATAGACAATGCTTTGGAAGCCGGAACTTCCCGCCGGGGTAATTTTGCCGGTGCGGAATCCTCGAGGACAAGCCCGGAGGCATCTCGATGCTTAGAGGGAGATTTGCCCTTCGAGGACCGGCCAGATTTATGCTTGGTTACCTGAGATCCATGGGAGGAAGAAGAAGCCTTGGAAGACATCGATGCCACCGAAGCTGCATCAGAGGGAAACAGGGTACTGAGCTTGGCTGCTCGGTTCTGCCGACCTCTTTTAGACATCATGGTACAGGACACACAATACGTGATGGGATGGTCAGGACCCAAAACACTTTAGACACCAATCATGGGTGTCGGTGACAGAAATAGTACCGCCACATTTTGTGCACTTTTTAAACCCGGAGGCGGGCTTCTCCATGAGGAGAAAAATTTTAGGCCTAAGGCCCAAAAACTGAAAATGCACAGTGAAGAAAGTATAAGTTGTGTTTTTTTTTTTAAAGAAAGAAAAGAAAAGACCGGTGGTACCGGTCCGACGTCGATGAAGGCAGACGCGACACAAAAGAATAAAGAAAAAATAAAGAACTTCTTCTGCGGTGACAGGAAAGCATAGTTACTTACCTGTAACAGGTGATCTCTGGGAACAGCAGGAATTAGTCTTCACATATGGGTACGTCGTTACCGACGGAGCCTGCACGGGAACGCTGCCCAGCTTCCAATCAGAAAGCTTTTGGCAGCATCCCTCGCGCCAAAAGCTTTCTGATTGGAAGCTGGGCAGCGTTCCCGTGCAGGCTCCGTCGGTACCGACGTACCCATATGTGAAGACTCATTCCTGCTTGTTCCTAGAGATCACGACCTGCTGGCTCCGCGGAAAAGAAGAACTGGAGAGAGGCGGTTGGGAAAGGCGGGAAGGCAGCGCGCAGGCGCTGTGGGATGCTCCCAAAAGCTCTCTTACTGGACGCTGGGGAGCGTTCCCGCGCAGGCTCCGTTGATACCGACGATATCCATATGTGAAGACTCATTCCTGTTTGTTCCTGGAGATAGTGGTCCCCTCTCAGGACCCTATCAAGCTAGAAATGTATCTTGTGCAACTCATGAACCTGGCGCCTCCCTGACTCCGAAGCCACATGTAGCAACTTGCTCTTATCGGATTTCCCAAAAGCCTAGTGATGACATCAATACCCCTTCTGTAGTTGTGTCCTCCTGTGCAGCCAAACTGCTCACGCAGTCCTTGATATGGCCCTACCAGGACCAGCTATGAAACAGTCAGAACGTCCAGAAATTATACCTCCCTAGCATGTCCTAATGAGACATCTACCCAAATCAATATTGGAGTAAATGAAATCTCCATTACTGTGCTACAAAAATGTATTAACCTTCCTAATTTCTGATAGCATTTCAGTGTCCAGGCAGACAACATTATATCCCCACCACTATACTCTTCCCCATCACACATAGAATTTCCAGCCATAAAGATTCCATCTTGCATTGTTTTTCCCTACAGGACTTTTATCCTGTTTGATTCTACACCATCCTTAACATACAGAGCTGCCCCTTCCACTATTTTGATATAATCTGGATCTTCCTTCCACCAGGTCTCAGAGATTCTTCTTGGGTAAATTTTATAAAGCTTTTTCTCATGTGTAAAATGCTTTTTATATGCAGAAAATGCTCTTAGACATCTCTGCGACCTTATGTGCATGGAAAGTATGGGCCTACGCTTACCCAGTCTGTCCATAGGAATTTCTGGGGATACAGTTGGGGCAGAGAAGAGGCAGAGAGAGTTGCCATGTGCAGTATATTTTATAAAATACACGTGCACCTGCATTCAATTTAAACATTTTTCAGAGCAGCTGCAAATTTTATTTGCAAATATATTATAATAACTCTGTATCACTCCGTGGTGCGACCGCACCTCGAGTACTGTGTGCAGTTCTGGTCTCCACATCTCATAAAAGATATAGTGGCATTAGAAAAAAAGAGATATAGAGAAGGGCAAGCAAAATGATAAAGGAGATGGAAAGACTCTCCTATGAAGAAAGTCTGAAGAGGTTAGGGCTCTTCAGCTTTGACGAGACGGTTTGATTGTTTACTTTCAAAAATATATATATAAAAACTAGGGGCTATGCCATGAAGCTAGGAAACAGTATATTTAAAACAAACAGGAGAAAATATTTTCTCTCTCAATATATACTGTAAATTAGTCTTTGCAACTCACTGCCGATGGATGTGGTAAAAGCAGGTTGTGTAGCTGGGTTTAAAAAAAAAAAGCCCGCGTTTGGAGACATTCCTGGAAGAAAAAGTCTGTAAACCGTCAAGGCAGTCGAAGAGAAAACCATTGCTTATCCCTAAGGATAGATAGCATAGAACTGGCTACTTTTGGGATTTGTGAGATACTTGTGACCTAGATTGACCTCTGTCGGAAACAGAATACTGGGTTTGATGTACCTTTGTTCTAACCCAGTATGGCCATTCTTATTAGGGCTAGCATCACCAGGTAGTCACTTAGAGCACCAGTCCTCCAGGAGCACCCATTGCCCCTACTACCGCCCCCTCTCTGGGGCCTGCAGCAGCAGCAGCAGCAGCAATGGCCCCTAAACCTTGACGGAGTGCATACAATAGAAAAACTGCAACGCAATGCCACAGAGTATTAGTAAGCACTGTATTTTTTTTAATTTATTAGTATTTTAGCTCACGCCTTTCCAGTAATAGTTCAAGGTGAGTTACAATCAGATACAGTAGGTATTTCTCTGTCCCTGGAGGACTTACAATCTAAATTTGTACCTGAGGCCACGGAAGATAAAGTAGCTTGCCCAAGGCCACAAGGAGTGCTAATGGGATTTGAATCTACTACTACTATTTAGCACTTATATAGCGCCACGCACGCAGTGCTGTACAGACATACATACAAGAGACAGTCCCTGCTCATCAGAGTCATGCTCGTCTGAGCTTACAATCTAGTTGAGATAGTACAGAGCATTAGTCAATTCAGTGCAAAGCACAATATGGCCTTTACAATTCGGTCATGAAAATTGACGGGAGTCAGGTTAAGATAAAAGGATAGAAGTCAGGATCTGAAGGCAACAGTGAAAGGTGGGTCTTCAACCTGGATTTGAAGAGGGCGAGGGAGGGTGCGTGGCATATAGACACAGGTAGGCTGTTCCAGGCGTAAGGTGCAGCAAGGTGAAAGGAGGGAAGTCGGGAGTTAGCGGTGCGAGTGAAAGGCCTAGATAGAAGTAATTTGTTAGTTAGTGGAGCGAAGTTCCCGAGAAGGGATGTAGGGGGAGATAAGAGATGAGAGGTATTGAGGGGCCACAGAGTGAATGCATTTATAGGTCAGTAGGAGAAGTTTGAATTGGATGCCGAATTGAATAGGGAGCCAGTGAAGCGACTTAAGAAGGAGTAGCGTGGGTATGGCGAGATTGGCGGAAGATTAGTCGAGCAGCATAATTTTGTATAGATTGAATGGGAAAGAGATGGCTCACGGGGAGACCAGCAAGGAGTAGGTTGCAGTAGTCAAGGTGAGAAGAGATTAAGGAGTGGATGAGCATTTGGTAGTGTGTTCTGAAAGAAAGGGGCGGATTTTGCTAAGGTTGTAGAGAAAAAAGCAGCGGGTCTTAGATACAAGATGGATATGTGTGGAGAAGGAGAGAGAGGTGTCAAAGATAACCTCCAGATTGTGGGCCGAGGGAACAGGAAGGATCGTAGATCCATCCACGGAGACTGAGAAAGAGGGAAGAGGAGGGGAGGAGTTGGGGGGAAAGACAAGGAGTTCAGTCTTGGCCATGTTCAATTTCAAGTGGTGGTGAGACATCCAGGCAGCAATGTTAGAAAGGCAGGCAGAGATTTTGGCCTGGATTGCTGGAGAGATGATATTAGGTGTAGAGAGGTAGATTTGGGAGTCATCAGCATAGAGGTAGTACAGACAGCCATGGGAGGAGATAAGCGCGCCAAGGGATTGGGTGTAGAGAGAGAAAAGGAGGGGGCCCAAGACGGATCCCTGGGGTACACCAACATGGAGTAGGGTGGGAGAGGAGGAGGAGCCACCAGAGCATACACTAAAGGAGCGATGGGAGAGGTAGGAGGAGAACCAGGATAGTACGGAGCCCTTGAAACCAAGGGAGGAGAGGGTGGTGAGGAGAAGATTGTGGTCAACAGTGTCAAATGCAGCAGAGAGGTCGAGAAGGATGAGGATAGAGTAGAGGCCCTTAGATTTAGCCAGGAACAAGTCATTGGAGACTTTTGTAAGAGCCGTTTCAGTGAAGTGTGGGAGATGGAAGCCAGATTGTAGTGGGTCCAGGAGGGCCCGGGAGCTGAGGAAGTCGAGGCAGTGGCAGTGGACTGCTCGTTCTAGTAGTTTAGATATGAAGGGAAGGAGGGAGATGGGTCGATAGTTAGAAGGACATGTGTGATCGAGTGAGGGTTTCTTGAGGAGAGGTGTGACAACAGCATGTTTGAAGTCTGCGGGGACAGTTGCAGTGTAGAGTGAAAGGTTGAGAATATGAGAGATGGAGGGGACAACGGTGGGGGAGATGGGGTGTAGGAGATGGGTAGGGATAGGGTCAGAGGAACAGGTGCTGGGTTTGGAGGAGTAAAGAAGGCATGCAGTTTCCTCTTCGGAGATCGTAGGGAAGGAGGAGGGGTAGCAGAGAAAGTATGGATGGGGGAGGAGAATTGGGGAGGGGGAGGTAGATGAGGAAGTGGGGAATTGGAGGGTAATCTTGTGGATTTTGTCATGGAAGTAGTTGGCTAGGGTTTGGGCAGAAAGGGAGGGCGGGACTGGGGGTGGGGGCACCTTGAGGAGAGAAATGAGGGTATTAAAGAGGCGGCGAGGATCAGAAGCAAGGGAGTTAGTCAGATGGATGTAATATTCTTGTTTGGCAACTGCTATGGCTGACTGGAAGGAGCCAAGCATGAATTTAAAGTGTAGAAGGTCGGACTTCCGGTGGCATGGTGAGCTGAGTAGACGCGTCTGTCTCGGCTCCGGAGCCCGCGCCCTCCCCCCTACCGAGTACATGCGCTAATTCTTTTACTTTTGTGCCATCGCGGGGGAGACGTTGTGTGGAAACTCGGAGGACCCATTAAATCTCTTCTCTGCTCTGAATCTGGTGTATGGCCACGAGAATCCCCCGCAGAACCAGGGCACGCGGTGGGGAAGACAAAATGTCGGAAGGTGGCCAAGAACCCCCAAGAGCTTTAGAAGCCCCGGCGCTGGTGGCGGAAGTATCAAGAGCGGTGGTGGGAGCCCTGGAGGAGAGATTGGGGGGCCTATCTACCCAGATGAAAGAGGTGATCCAGGCAGTAGCTGATTTCACGAAGCGAATCGAACATACCGAGAGTCGGATAGGCTCCCTGGAGGATCAGCATGTACAGGACGTTGCCCGAATTCACTGCCTGGAGGAGACAATAGCCCAACATCAAGAAAAACTGGAGGATCTTGAAAACCGCAGTCGCAGAAACAATCTGCGGTTTATTGGAGTCGAGGAATCCATTGCGGAACGGGACTTGAGAAGGCACCTGGAGCAATGGATTAGTACCACCCTGTCCTTACCTGACGATATCGGGCGCATAGTGCTGGAGCGCGCCCATAGACTGGGACCCTCCCGAGCAGGTGATCGTCGGCCGCGGGCTGTGATTGCCCGATTTCTAAACTCTATGCAAAAAGACGAGGTGCTGCGGGCCTCTCGGCAGTTGAGGAGAAAGGAAGCCTCTGCCACTTCGGTCCTGGTCTTCCAGGATTATTCCACCGGCGTCTCTCTTAGGCGTAAAGCCTACAAAGACATATGCATCAAACTTATAGAACGAGGGGTTCGCTTTGTGCTAGCCTACCCAGCGGTCCTGCGCATTTTCAGTGATAAAGGGAACCGCGTGTTTAACTCCCCCGACGAAGCCCGGGACTTCTGCAATAGTCTGGGATGAAGGTCCGGTGAGACTACAATAATCTTATGAATACTACAGCTACAGTACGCTTTCACTTTAAGTACTGCATGGATAATTTAATTCACGTATTGGTTTGTCTGGGCCTGGGGCCCGCGCCCTGTTGACTTAGCTGGAGGGCGAGGAGCATCGCACTAAGGCCTCCTGGGAGCTTCCTAATTTTTATCACGCTGCCGTACAACCGACTTTGATGCCTTCTTGGTGCCCGGGAGTGTGGAGGAGGTCGAATTTGCTCCATTAACTTGCCCAGGACATACCGTGTTACTTTGTACCCAGGCCCTGCTACTTCCATGTCTACTTCGAGCTGGATACAATTGGATACAATAGACTACAAATTGCCACAAGTTGCTATTGTTCACTGCTTTACACTGTTACCTGTTTTCAATTAATGGTGAGGCTGGGGACCCTTTCTGAATGTTTGGACATGTTGGGAATTAGGGAAAGTTTGGTATATTCGCAGCGGAAGAAGGGGCCTGATCTTTCAATCAGCTCTGGGAAACTGTAATCTGTCACAGGTCAAGGGGAGAAGAGGGAAGGGATTTTCTGGTATTGGCGCTCGGCAGGGGAGCTCGTGGGAGATGGGCGGGGGGGATGGTGGTGCCGCCACGGTAAGTGGAGGGTGTTGGCGGATCACTGACCCACCCTGTTATTATTACCGATATTGCTATTGATGTTGCTAATGCTATTGATCTTGATATCGGTACCCCCCTGATATTAGTATTACTATTTATCTGCTTATTGTTCTCATGTATGGCTATTACTTCTTGGATGTCTGTACCTGTTGGAGTGTATAGGCTAAGCATGTAATAATGTGGAGAGAGTGTGTGGAAGAGATCTTTAAATGCTCTGTTGTTTTGTGTTTTGACCATGTTAAGGCATACATGAGCCCCTAGGAATGTACCACTGCAAGTGGAAGTACGCTGGTGGGTGAGCCTGGGGGACCAGTCTGTTGTCACCCCATAGATGGGGGCGTTGGGTGGCGAAGGGGACACTATATGGATTTCTCGGTACCCAACGCTGCTCATTCCTCATAATTGCCGGGTAAGTGGAGGGAGGGGGTGAGGGGGCGGGTGGGGAAGATGCTTATTTTCAATGTGCAGGCTGCCCCACGGCCTGACTTTCGGGCTCTCCCATTCTTTCTACACGATTTGTGTATTCTACTTTCTGTCCGGTGTTTGAGACAGCAGGACATGGGATGGTGCTTTGAATGGATGGCTCCACACATCCTGACTCCCCGCTGGGAAGGAATAAATACTTTGCCCTATGTAAGTGGCAATGGGGTGGAGGATGAGTAGGGGGAATAGGGATGGCACCGAATAGGCGGGGAGGGGCGGGGGACCAACATGCTAAAGAAGTCTCGGTGGGACCAGTCCAGGCTGGTGAAAGGTTGAAAGGTGGGATTATGGGGTGGGGGGGAGAGGGTTGGTGGGGGGGGTTAAGGGGTGGTGCGAGGGGAGGGGGGAGGGGGGAATTTGGATCAGCCGAAGGGGGAGGAACTCAGTGTGCACATTTAGGCTATATCAGATGGAGAGTGAAGAGGGAGTGGAATCTACAGGGGGGGGCTCTTGGCTGGGGGGGCCCCTTCTTTATAAGTTGTTGGATAAATACGTATAGGCTCTCTGACCTTTCAAACTCTTATGGCTGACATTACTCGAATAATTTCGTGGAATGTCTGTGGGCTGGGCTCTCCGGTGAAGCATTCCAAGGTCTTGCAGCATTTGAGGCGCCATCGTGCGGATATTAGCTTACTGCAGGAGACGCATCAAACCGGGGCGGAGCACCACAAGCTGGGCCTAGGACTTAAAGCTCATGTTTATGGGGCTCCAGCAGTGGGGAAGAAACGGGGTGTGGTTGTTCTTGTAGCCAAGTCCCTTCCCTGGGAGGAAGAAAAGTCTGTTACTGACCCGCAGGGTAGGTATGTCGGTGTGTGGGGACGTTTAGCTGGGAAGAAGGTGTTTCTTTGCTCTGCATATGGCCCCAATGCTTATGAGGCCTCCTTTTTTCAAGGCCTCTCTCAATTGTTGGCGGATTCTACTGGATATGAGGCCATCGTAGGCGGTGATTTTAATGTTACCATGGAAAGCGATCTTGACAGATCCAATCCCTTGGCATATGGGAACCCTCGGGCGCGACGTAGACTTCGGGGCCTCTGTGACGCGTATGACCTTCTCGACATTTGGAGGGTGCTGCACCCTGGTGATAAGGATTATACCCATCTGTCTCGAGCGCATGGCACCTGGTCGCGGATTGATTTCTTTTTAATGGCAGAATCCCTTTTCGGGCGGGTCTCCCAGGCCACTATTGGCCCTCTCGCTATTTCAGATCATGCTATGGTGATACTGGATCTCCGAGGGAGTCGCCCCCCTGCTGGTAAGGTGTGGCGATACCCCCTGGAGCTTTGCGGTGACGCGCGCTTTGAATCCTTCTTGAGGGAGCGCTGGAAGGAGTATGAAATGTTAAATGCCTCATCGGAAATCTCTCCCGCACTTTTCTGGGAGGCCGGCAAAGCGGTACTTCGGGGAGATATTATTAGTTATCAGAGCCACCGAGGCCGGCAAATGAATCAACGAATCATTGGGTTGGAAAGGGAATTGGGCCGTCTGCTCCGGGCGGCAGCGGGCTCTCATAGGGGGGCGCACACACAACGATTGAAAGACGTACAAGCAGAATTGGAGGCGCTACTTTATCAGCGAGCGTATAAATCCTTGTTATACTACCGTTATAAACTTTACCGATTTGGTAACAAGGCCGGTAAGCTGATGTCATCACTGTTGAAACCCCCTGGTGGCTCTCGGCAAATAGGGGCCATAAGACAACCTGATGGAAATGTTACCCGTGATTCTGCCAAAATTGAAAAGATTTTCATTAATTTCTTTCAGCAATTATACGCCCATGAGGAGGCAGATGTCTCGGTGGGGCGCTCCTTCCTCGAGGGTTGTGGGCTTCCTAAGTTGACGGAAGAGCATTTGGGGGCTCTCAATTTGCCCCTGTCGGGCCAGGAGGTTCAAACAGCCATCCGACACCTTAAGAATGGGCGAGCCCCGGGGGTCGACGGTTTTCGGAGTGAATTTTATAAAACCTTGAGTGATGCTATCGTTGTGCCTCTTATTGGCTACTTTGAAGATCTTGTGAGCCACGGGAAGTTCCCGTTCGAACCCAATAAAGCCTTGATTACTATACTGCCCAAACCAGGGCGGGATCCACTTTTGCCGGGGTCTTATCGCCCCATTTCTTTATTGAACGTTGACATCAAACTTTTGGCCAAGATTATGGCGGACCGACTATCGCCCATACTACCCTCCCTCGTACATAAAGATCAGGCCGGGTTTGTCAGGGGGCGACAGGTAGCCTATAATTTACAGCGGATTCTACTATCCATCAGTGCCGGCCGATTGGCTGGGGAGGCATCGTTACTTATTAGTTTCGACGCCGAGAAGGCGTTCGACCGTGTCAACTGGGTCTTTATGCATCAGACCTTAGAGTTGATGGGATTCGCTGGCCTCTTCGTCGACGTGGTAAAACTGTTATATGCAGAACCTTTAGGGGCCATTATGGTCAATGGAGTTATGTCCCCTACCTTTGCCATTCAAAAAGGGACCCGACAGGGCTGCCCGCTGTCGCCTTTGCTTTTTGTGCTCTCGCTGGAGCCCCTGCTTTTGCGTATTCGAGCTGCCCCCCCAATTTAGGGGCATCCGAGTTGGGAATGCTGAATTTAGGATCGCCGCTTTTGCGGACGACTTACTTGTGCATCTGGGGGACCCGCACAGGGGCTTGCCTCATCTGTTGCGGCTTATTCAGGAATACGGGGTACCCTCCGGCTTGCGCCTCAACTTAGACAAGTCCAAGGCATTATATTTATCACCTGAAGGGCAAGCAGGCTGGCGGGGACCGTTTCCTCTACGATGGGCGGCCGGCCATTTTAAATACCTGGGCGTCTACTTACCGGCGCGACTGGAGGATCTCTATCAGTTAAATGTTAACAAAATCTTAGGTGAAATATCCATTTGTGTAGACCGCTGGAAGGATTTACCTTTGTCGTTGGGGGGCAGGGCTGCCCTATGCAAGATGTCCCTCCTTCCTAAAATCCTCTATCCCCTTCAGACCCTCCCACTGCTTATTAGACGGGTGGACCTTCGGCAACTGGAACGGTATCTCAACCGATTCTTATGGCGGGGCCGCAGACCCCGGGTTCGCTTGGCAATATTACAACAACCTAGATCCTTAGGGGGAATGGGTTTTCCCGATGTTCGGCGGTACAATATGGCTCGTCTATTACGATATGTTCGAGATTGGCTGTGGGACCTATCTGATTGGACCCCGAGGGAGCAGTTCGTAACACTGCTAGCGCCTCTTCATCCTCGGTATCTTCTGCATGCCCGTGCCCTTCGAGAGGTTGCACCGATTCTTCGTGACATTTTTTTGGTCCCATTTCGGAGGGCGTGGCAGTTCTTTTGTGCGGGGCGTCGGATTTCGGCCTCCTACACGCCGTACCTTCCTCTGCGGGGCAACGCGGATTTTGCAGCTGGCATCGGACGGGCCCGTTTCCAAACCTGGGAAGACTTGGGCTTGGTGAATCTCGAGCATGTGTTAACTCCGGAGGGTTCGCTGGTGCCGTTTGACGAACTTTGGCGCCGGTGCCCACTGGGACTCTGGGATGTGTTCCAGTATACGCAACTCCGCAGTTACCTTCGCACAATCCCGGAAGACGCATTGCGCGGAACAATCAGCTCAGAACTTGAGTTGGCTCTTCTGGGGGGGGCTTTGAAAACCCGCGTGTTGGTACTCTATCGAGTGTTGTGGGAAGGGGTACTGCCTGAGGCTCTTGACACACTGGCGGCGGCCTGGACGGAGGATTTAGGTGAACATATTGGAGAAGAACCATTGCTGGCAGGACTGGCAGCCATTCCGACGGTGAGTACACAGGTTCTGCATCGGGACACCCAATATCGTCTTATGCGTCGCCTGTACTTTGCCCCAGTTCGGGCATGGAAAGCCAAACTTACGGTGAGCCATTGCTGCCCCAGGTGTGGGGCCGCTAAGGCGACGCTGGGACATGTTCTGGCGCTGCCCCAAGGTCCAGGCGTTTTGGGAGAGGGTGGTATCACATCTCGGTCGTTGCGTGCCGCATATGGATCCTCTTGCCGCACGCCACTTGGTATTGGATCTATGGGAAGATACCTGGGGGACTTCTATAGGGGGCTGGGTACTGCGTTGGCTGCGTCTGGTGTTGATGGCTGCACGAATGACTATTTTGCAGCAATGGTTAGATGTCAGGGGTCCACTATATGGGATGTGGCGAGTTCGACTTCATAGGATCCTTCTTATGGAACGATTAGCGGCGGCTGGCAACGAGCGCCATTGGGCCCGTTTCCTTCGGGGTTGGGGGCCCCACCTACAGCTATTACCAGCTGGCACCCGACGCCGAGTCTTGGGGGGTTCCTGAGCCAGCAGTTTCTACAGGCGGCCACTCTAATCCTCCATTCTAACTTTTCACTTTGCAGATGGGGGGAGGAGGGGGGAGGGGACTAGACCTGGGATGCCTCATACGGGGGGGTTGCTCTAGTATTTATTCTACTCTCTCTTACTACTTGGGCCCAGCCAGACTGCCCGACGACTGGAGGTCTTGAAACTGAGGGGCTTTCCGCTTTTGGTTCCTCCCCCTTCTCTTCTCTTCTCTTTGTTCTTTTCTTGTCCGTTCTTTTTTGTCCGTCTTTCTTTCTCTCATTTGCCCTCTTTTTATTGCTTCTTGTGCACACTAGATAGTGTTCACGTTGGGAGGGGTGGGAGGGGGGTGGTAAAACATTAGGATGGGGGTCATTGCTAGTTTACTATGAAAGGAGACGGATCTGGGAGAGGAGCACACCCTGGATCTGTCCACCGTATTTTGTGATTGTTATAGGGATGGGGTAAGGGGGGGGGGGGGGGGAGAGAGTAGTATGTTTAGCAATAGTAGTAACAATTTTTTTCTTTCTTTTTCCGGTATTATTTGTACTTATGGCACCCTTCTGGCTCATTAATATGTTGCATTCCTTTGCACCTTTACGGTTGACTTGTGATGCGAATGTCTACTGTTTCACTGTTTCTGTATGCCGAGTTGTTGGTGCTGATTGTTTTGTTTTATTTTTATTGTTCCAATGTTTTATTGGATGGCCACTGTTTTGGTCTTTGTATTGCTTTTGCTGATAATAATAAAAAAGATTTGAACATAAAGTGTAGAAGGTCTTCCAGGGAGCGGGATTTGGTCCAAGCACGTTTAGCAGAATGGGCACAGGTGCGTAGAGTGGGAACAAGCACTCCTCCCCAACTCGACTCCTGAAGCCCAACCTGCACGACGTAAGCACCCACTAATCTACTGCTACTCACAGCCTGGTAACTCCATTGCTACCCCATCGATCCCTCATCATTGCTACCTCACTGCCTGCGATTAACCTTGCTGCACAGCCTATAGACTCCATTGCTACCTCATTGCTCACAACTTAACATTTACTGCATAGTGTGTATTGCACAAATCTTCTACCCATTGCTACATTGACCTTGCTACCCATTGCATGCACTGAACCTTGCTAAACCATTGCTACATTGAACTTGCTACATTGAGCTTTGTTGCACAGGCTATAGTCTCCCCACTACCCGTTGCTTGTATTTTAACCTATATTGCATAGCGTGTAGTCCCCACTTGTAACTCAACATATACTGCATAGTGTGTAGAATCCTTACCCACCTCATTGCTTGCAAGATATCACACGCTGCATAGCCCCACTACTCCTCTTCCATGGCCCCACATCACATTGTCCTTCTCTTCCTCATACTCCCCAATTGAGGATCTATTTCCAGAGTAATACAGAGATCTAGAGGGGCCAGGGAATGGGTGGATGTCTGTGTGCCCTCCACTCTGGAAATAGATCCGCACGTAACAACCCCCCCTAGACCACTGTCGTACTCTGAAAAGAAATCCTCACGTAACTTGTCCAACCTTATCCATATCCCTCTCCTTTCCCCCTCCACTCTCCCGTTCTCATGTGCCCTATGGAATGCTTGCTCAGTCTCTGACAAACTTGCTTTTACTCATGATCTCTCTCTCTAATGCACTACACCTTGTTGCCCTAACAGACCTGGCTCGTCCCTGACGATACCGCATCCACTGCTGCTCTCTGCCACGGGGGCTACCAGTTCTCCCATACACCTTGATCCACTGGCCACGGTGGTGGTGTTGGGCTTCTACTTTCTCCCTCTTGCCAATTCCAACCCCTCCTACTGCCTCAGTCACACTCCTCCCTCTCTTTTGAAGTCCACTCCATTCGCCTCTTCACACCACTTCCCCTCCGAGTAGCTGTTATCTATCGCCCACCCGACAAATCCACATCGACCTTCCTTACCGACTTCGACTCCTGGCTTTCTGGATCCCTCTTCCCCCACTCTTATTCTTGGCGATTTTAACATTCATGTCAATAACCCCTCCGATCCCCACGCTTTAAAGTTCCTCGCCCTCACCTCCTCGTTTGACCTCCAACTTTGCTCCACTGCCCCCCACCCACCTGCACATCCACTGCCTTGACCTGATACTCTTCTCTAATTCTTCTCCCTCAAAGTTCCGCAACTCAATCCTTCCCTCATCTGACCATCACCTTTTAATCTCCAGCTTCCGCTGTCTCAACCTCGTCCTGTCTCCTCCGACCTATTTAGAAACCTTCATAATATTGATCCCCGACTCTCTCCTCCACCATCTCTTTCCTCCATTATGTCCTCCAAGTCCGTCGACGAGGCAGTATCCTCTTATAATGCTGCACTATCCTCAGCTCTTGACACTCTTACCCCACCAACCCCATGTCCTGTCAGACGTTCTGCCTCCCAACCCTGGCTTTCATCCACAACCCGCTATTTATGCTGGTCTTTCTGGTCCCAAGCTGTTGCCCTAACTACTAGGCTACTCCTCCGCCCATGGTTTGGGAGCCCTCGTGGTGGGAGGGGGGAGTGGCAGGATGGAGGGCACACACCTAGGGTGCCTCCAATTCTAGCTCTGGTTCTTATGTCCTTACGTTTGGTATGCCAGCATTTTGCAGTTTTGGGGCTGGATCTAGTATTCTATTTTATAAAGTACATACAACAGACACCTTTTTGGATTTCTCCGAGGTGTCCTATTATAAAATCTGACCCAACTGGTGCCCTACATTCACATACAGACAATTTAAAAGTATTCTTTTTCATTTGCATTCACAACCTATCAAAGTTGATGAGGGTAATTTGGAATCACTTTTCTCTGTTCTTTATTCAAATGCACCTGGGCTACTTAAGACTCTACCACAGCCTCTTTATCGGGATATGCTAACCTCAGCATTTTGCTAGTGTCTTTTGAAGAAACCTTACTTCCGACCACGAGTTCCTGAACAACTGTCAGCTTCCCCCTTATTCTCTTTATTATCTTCCTTTAAGTTTCTTTACTGATCCTTCTCTTCAGTTTTCTCATTTTCTTTATTCTTTTATTTAAAATTCTAATTTCTTTAGCTTTTCCTTATTTCCTCTCCCCTCGGATTTCTAAGTTTCTTCCTCTGTTGCCCGTTTTATGCTTTCAGCATTTCCTCTAGACTTTTCCAGCCTGTCATATTTCTTTTGCTCATGTCATTCTCAGGTTCCGTTTTTATACTGCCTATGCTCTTATATTCTCTTCGCCCCCTCCTGCTTGTTGCACCTCACCTCACAGCCCTCCTTCCTACACCCTCACCCTTTACCACCTATCATTACTGCTCTTCTCTGCCCCTATCACACATCCCTCGGCTCTCTTCATCTTTCCATCCACCTTCCCTCCTTTTCTCTCCCCCTCTCTCAATTTCTTCCCCTCGCAACTTTGCTACTTGCTGTTTTACCCATCCCCTCATCGCCTTTCCCCTTTACCTTCTCTCTCCTCCCCATTTAATTTCTTCTTTCTTTGCCCTTGCTCTTTTTGCCTTCTTCCATCTTCCCATCACCAACATCTTCATCCCCTTCCCCCTCCCATTTGTCATTGCTCCCTTCCCCTGTTTATTTCCTTCATCTGTTCTCTACCTTTTCCCTTCCTTTCTGCGCCCCTTCTTCATAGACAGCATGAGCTGTGGGAACATGAAAAATGCATAGTACTCTCGGTCCCACGGCCTATCACTTCTTTCTTCTCTTGCTTACGTTTAAGCTCGTGAACACAACAACGTAGCCATAGAGTTTGTGGAGATTAAGTTGTTACTTGAATAAAAAAGCATTGCTCATACTTTCAATGGCCTGATGAGGACTGGATAACTCTCAAAAGCTTGTCAATGATACATTAAGGGGTATGTTTGCTAAACCGGGCTAACGGTTAACCCAGGCTATCTGCAACTAGGTCCCATTAAATAATATGGGACCTAGTGGCAGATAGCCCGGGTTAACCATTAGCCCGGTTTCGTAAATATATCCCTAAGAGGGGCATTTTAGAAAGGACGTCTAAGTGCAATCTGGGACATCTAAGCCAGAACATCGGGGGGGGGGGGGGGAGGAAGAAACCAGGCATGTCCAGATGCAGACCTGATTTCACAAATGTGGCCATGCCTGATATGGGGGTGTTTACATAGACATCCTCAGAATAGTATGTCAGAACCTGGATGTCTAGGAATAGCCTAATGGTTAGAGCAGTGGGCTAGACAGGAAAGCCAGAATTCAAATGCCACTGCTGCTATCATGGTGATTGTGCTGAGCACTGGGAATGATGGAGTGCTATCTTCTCTACACCTTCTGGATGTTTTTCAGCCAAATACTTTTCCCATGCTTATTCATGCTTGGAGCAGGTCTAAAACTTAGATACGTCTCCATCCAGGATGTTCGGAGAAGAGGCAGGGACTCGAGGTTCCTGGGATGCCCCAGCAGCACCTCCACTACGCCCACATTCAGATCTGGACTTCCTTATGCTGGGAGACGTCTAGAGACCCAGCTTCTAAAATGCCTCTAGAGACGTCTCTCTGCTATGGATGTCTCTAAGCCCGTTTCCAGCAGTCCAAATCATGAATAGGGCTTCCAAAAGTACACTAGGGATTTTCAGATAGCGTGTGTTTAGGGTAGCTATTAACCCACAGTATGTGCAAAAGTTGTGCATTCGCCTGTTGGGGGTGTGTACACCATAGACCTAGCAGATTCTGCCTTGATTCAGACTTAATGCGTGCTGACATCAACAAAGATGCATTTAACACCACCGACTGCTTAGCAGCAACAGGGAAGGAAATGGGCAAAGAGCATGAAATTAACCATAACTGCTAAACAGATAGCACGGGGGTATCGCAGACTATGAGCGCATGCTCAAGCCCACTTTAACACAGGGAGTACGCGTACTAAGCTGTGCTAATAAAAAGGTTTTGTTGCTCCTTATTTCCTTATACTTCAATTATTCCAAATGAAGGGGAAAAAAGTGTACATGTTAAAACATCAGTACACACTTTAAATGAAAGGTGTGCGGGAAGATTTCAACTGTATCCCAAGATAACGCCTTTTTAATGCAGCAGAAAACATGCAGGTATTTTTAGGAGGTTGAAAAGCCATTCATACTAATTCAGTGGGTCTACAGAGATCCCAAATATGCTTTTGAAAATACATCTGGAAAGTTCTCAAACCTAAGTGTGTTTGCTGTTTTTTTTACATTTATTCTTCATATAAAACTGGCCTCAGATGCAAGGTCTTTATAAAGGTGCCTCGCATGCCAGGGAACTGAGGGGTTTCATGTCTCGATTTGTGAATAATGATTTTGGATGTAAAATTCATATGGCAAAATCTTAAACTCTTCCCTCAAATTTAAAAAGAGTGAAAAGAAGAGACTGTGGTAAGAAAGAAGAAAAAACTGCAAAGCAAGAGATTAAAGGATGCACTAAATATAGAAGAAATTTGTTTTTTTATTTTATTTTTTTACTTTTTTAGTCTTTTATCCCTAATGGCTATTATTACAGCAATAAGACACTAGCACCCCCTACTGGCAGATATGAGCTGTACCTGAATTTGTAAAGTACCTTGAGCTTGGATTTTTAAAAAAATGAGTAATTTTAAAATCTAAATATAGATCTCCAGGACTGCAAAAACGGCTTGCTCCAAACCCTGAATAAATTTGATCCATTTAACAACATCCCTGCACACTTTCTGGTGAATATCAGCACATAAAATTCAAAGCACTGTTTAGAGTGTGTACTGTCAGTGATGATGCCCCTCGCCCCTAAACTCCCACTTTATGTACAATTAAGTGGCAAGATAAACCCACCATAACCCTGCTTCCAATTCCAAGATTCTGGAACTTGTTTTCACTTATAGCTTCATACCAATCGGACTTTATGTTTCTTAGGCTGTTTCTTCTCCCTGTCCTGTCCTGTCTGCCTGACTGTCTATGCTTTCCTGCCCCATATTGTAGTTCCTTTCCTTTTCTAGCCTGCCTGTACTTTTGATTTCTGATTATTGTACACTGCCCTGTTAGGAAGAGCGGTCTATCAAAATGAATAAACATACATATTCCAATTCATGAGTGGCCTTGTTTTTAAGAACATAAGAACATAGTCTGACCCAGTATGGCATATCTTAAGGTCCATCAAGCCCAGTATCCTGTTTCCAACAGTGACCAATCTAGGTCATACGTAACTAGCAGTTTCCCCAAAAGACACAGGTCCCACAATGCTTGTATTGGGTCAAGCATTGATATCCTGGGTCCCTTCTTAATAATGGTTTATGGACCTTTCCTCCAGGAACTTGTCCAAACCTTTTTCAAACCCAGCTACACCAACATCCTTTACTACATCCTCCGGTAACAAATTCCAGAGTTTGATTACACGTTCAGTGAAAAAATATTTTCTCTTATTAGTCTTAGTTTACCCTGTATCTTCATTGCATGTCCCCTAGTCTATCTATATTCTGATAACGCAAATAATCGATCTACGTTTACCCGTTCCACTCCATTCATTAATTTATAGACTTCTTACATATCTCCCCTCAGCCGTCTCTTTTCCAGGTTAAAGAGCCCTAACCTTTTTAGCCTTTCTTCATAGGAGTATCCTTCCATCTCCTTTACCATTTTGGTGGCTCTTCTCTGAACCTTTTCTAATAACGCTATATCCTTTTTAAGATACGGCGACCAGAATTGCACACAATATTCAAGGTGTGGTCACACCATGGACCGATATAGAGGCATTATAATATCCTTTGTTTTATTTTCCATTCCTTTCCTTATGATACCTAGCATTCTATTTGCTCTCTTGGCCGCCGCTCCACACTGGGCAGAGGGTTTTAACATGTTATCCACAAGGACGCCTAAATTTTTTTCTTGGGTGGTGGTTCCTAATGTGGAACTTTGCATCGTGTAACCATAGTTTGGGGTGTTCTTCCCTAGGTGCATAAATTTGCACTTGTCCACGTTAAATTTCATCTGCCATTTTGATGCCCAGTCTTCCAATTTATCAAGATCCTCTTGCAATTTTCCACAATCCTCATGGGTTTTAGCAACTTTAAATAGTTTTGTGCAATCTGCAAATTTGATAACCTCACTCGTTATTCCCTTTTCCAGGTCATTTATGAATATGTCAAAAAGCAGCAGATCCAGCACAGATACCTGGGGTACACCACTATTCACCTTTCTCCATTGGGAAAAATTGGCCATTTAGCCCGACCCTCTGCTTTCTATCTTTTAACCAGTTCCTGATCCACAATAGTACACTGCCTCCTATCCCATTACTCTTTAGTTTTGCCAAAAGTCTCTGATGTAACCATGTAATTATAGAATTATCTGGTGCTGTATGTTCCTCAATACCTTCACAGACAGCGAGTGAGAGAGAGGGCCTGGCCCTACCCCAGCTCCAATTCTACTCCTATTTCTAATTTCTTTGGAGAGGGAGTCACCAGGGCCAGCATATTCACTAGGCAGACTTGGCAATTACTTAAGGGGGCATCTTCTAAGGAGAGGCAAAAAGCAGCTGCAGTCAAATGTAAAACAATTAATCCTGACACCAAACTAACACAAAAACAAAACCAACTGTGCATGCTTTTATCTGCAAGGAGGGTGGGCATTTTTCAAATGGATAATGCCAAAAAGACTGAATTATTTTGGGGGTAAGTTTTCAATTACCAAATTATAATTTGGGATGAGAATGAATCATGCAATTATACTCACTTCTATAAAAACAAATATTTTTAAAGTATCACAGTGTTACTTTATTTTCCTCAGAGTGAAAAATGGCACAAGAATTGCATTGAAAGTGTAGAGTAGAGCACTGCAAATGCTTTGTTGATTTCACTCCCTGTTGAAGTCAGAATTGCTGGCGAAACTTTAGAGGTCTGGTTGGAAGGTATGAAATGGGCTAAAACCGTATCTGTGGTGTTCTTGAAATATCTGATAAATTCAATAGAACAAACACATCTTATTACATTTTAAAAAAATTGATGTAATTCTTGTACCACAAGTTCAAAATAGAATTAAGGGCAAAGTGAATTTCTTGACATCCCCTTCTGACAGCTTGGTCTTGACTGAAAGGATGACCCTTTGAACCCATTTTGGGGATAATGTTAAAAAAAATACATGGAAAACGTAGGAATGAATCTTTATTACCTGATTTTCTGAGATATTATCAAGGAGGAAAATAAATAGTTTTTACAGTATTGAGAAACTTTGACCTGAAATTATGTTTGGGTGATTATATTACATTTTTCAAATAGCACATTTACTTGGGTAAATGGCTTTTGGAAGTTCCTTTCATTATGTATATATTAAATTGTTTCATATATCCAATAAGTTAGAACTGTATTTTGCTAAACATTTTTGCAAATGGTATTGGAATGACCATGATTGTTCAGGGGGTGCAAAAGCTGCTCTTGCACCAACCCTGGGACCTACATGTACTTGACAGGCAGCTATGAGCTCATTCTTCAGTGTATATAGTATCCAAGTGTTGATCTATCCAGCCTCATCCTGGTTCTAATCTTCCCATGGATGGAAAGGAAGAAAACGGATGTGAAATTAATTTTTTTAAAAAAAAAGTTACAGCTCTGTGTCATAAAGAGAAAAGCCTCCTATTTGTCCCCCTTCCTCCCAAAATAATGAGCACATGGACTTACATTTTCCAACTTAAAGACTGAAATGTCAGTCTGTACTTTACCAGAGTCAAAGGTTCTCTGTCCTGACCAACAGCAAATGGCTTTCAGTGTGCTAAAGGCTTGGTTGCCACAGTGGAAAGGAAATGCACTTGTCCTTTTAAACACTTAGATATCAATTTTGTGTTTTTAGCTAGTAGTTTCCCCTCTGTGCCTCGACTTCCATTTTAAATCAGAAACAGAGCCAGGGCCAAGATCTGCTATAGTAACCCAGTAATCATGGGCATTGGATCCAGCCACTAGGTGGCACCAATGTGCAATGACCAGGATTCCCTCTCCAGCACCCTTAGCTGACCCAGGGACCAGAAGACCTGAGCTGAGAATCAAACCCAGGTCTCTCCACGTGAGTTTAATATTGAGCCATCTAACCAGCAGCAGGTGTCATTTCTGAAAATACTGGAGCATCTAACACATAAAAGCCATGCAAACGTCTACAACTGCACCAAACTTTAAGTCACCAAGAAGGAAGATGGTAGGTATGACCAGGGATGTTTCTACAGTGGTGAAAATTTTCCAACAACAAATTTGCACAGACTTCAAAGTTTAAAAAACCCTGCATCGTTTGACTGCTTAGAGATTTCTTCGATTTCCTGAAGTATCTTATTAATTCCCACACAGCCTCTGCCCTGACCATTTAATATTATAAATGGTTTGCTTAATGTGCTTCCTTTTCATAATAATGGTATGTCTTCATTCAGACCCTAATTAGTTTCCAAGATCTTTAATTCAAACTTTGACCGTAGGTACCAGATTAGAATGAGAAATGTTTCTGGTCTTTTGTTCTTTGGCTCATTTATTACCCTATAAAATCTCTTTGGTATAACCTGAATTCCATTCCAATTCAACATTGAAATCTGGGCTCATCTGAGGAGAGGTTGGATCCGGTCTTTTTTCTGTAGGTTCTAGTCTTTAGAGGACCTGAATATAATATTTTCTATTATCAGTACATTCACAGAAACATAGAAAACGACTGCAGATGAAGACCATGGGGGTGGTGGGGGGGGGGGGATGTTATATTCAACGGCATTACAGTTTGCAGACCTGCAAACCATGTAAATGCTGCTGAATGGGATATTTGGCGGTGTTAAGATGGCTAGAGTTGCTGGATATCTGCAGGCGCCGCTTCTACATGTGCCGATGCTAAGCAGTCATCATTGGGGCATATCATGGGTGTTTTGGGTGGAGTAGAGGTGGCACCCTCCACAGTCAGCTCCATCTTCCTCAGGGCTACCAAGGTGAACGCGAACCAAATTGGTCTTTAGTCCTGAAGAGGACAAGTGCAATAGATATTGCAGAAGTGCAGATATTGATGTAGCGAAGGGACCGAGGTTATCTTGTGAGCACTACGATCCAAAAATGCATCATCTGAATGAGTAGGCCCATCTGGTGGTGAGTTTTCTGGAAACCAGGAGAATGTCTTCTACTTCCTGAGGAAGATGGAGATGCTGAAGCATCACCCCTTCAGCAGCCAAGCAAGTCAGATGGAGAGATCACAGATTGGGATGTAGGACTGTCCTGGGATAGAAGACCCAGATTGCAGCCCAGATGGATTGGTTGTGTCTGTTGCAGCCAAAATAGAAGGGGAAACCAGGGTTGATAGGGCCAGAAGGGGGCTATGAGAATCATAATGCCTCCGTTAAGCTGGAATTTGAAGAGGATCTTCGGTATAATGGGTGTGGGGGAGAAATGCATAAAAGCAGTTCCTGCCCCCAGTGTAGGTGAAAAGCATTGTTTGCTTGGCTTAGCTCAGATGGAACTCTGGAACAGAACTGCAGGAGTTTGCTGTTGTGTGGAGTGGCAAAGAGGTTGATGACTGGAGTCCCCCATGCTTTGAAGATCTGTGCCACTGTGCGAGGGTCTAGACTTCACTCATGTGGGTGGAGGATGCAACGAGCCTATTCGCAAGGCGATTCTGATCACCAGGAATATACACTACACGAAGGTATATGCGGTGAGAGATGGCGAAGTTCCACAGGCGACAGACCTCTTCACAGAGAGGAAGTGAGTCTGTCCCGCCGTGCTTGTTCACATAGAACACTGCCACCTGGTTGTTTGTTCTGATGAGCACCTGGCTGTTTAAGAGGTGGTGTTGAAACAACTGCAGGGCATTTGTGATTGCCCAAAGTTCCAATAAGTTGATCAGTAAGGATGGCTCTTGAGCCATCCACAGGCCTTGTGTGGAGACTGACTAAGTGGCCTCCCCAACCCAGTTTGGACTCATCCATGGTTAGGGTGTCTTGAGACAGAGGCATCCGAAAAGGAGACCCTCCCAGCAGGTTTGCTGAGGTGCACCACCATAAAAGGTATTAGACTAGTGGGTGGGTGATCTGATGTCCCGTGGGTGTCCTGTGAATTGTGTCCATTGGGATGCTAAGGTTCATTGCGCTAGGCGCATATGTAGTCTTGCATATGGCACTATGTGCACTGTGGATGCCATGTGGCCCAAGAGACAAAGAATGTCTTGAGCTGTCAAGCTTGTCTGTTGACGAATGTGGATGACTAGAACTACTAGTCGATGCATCCGGTCTAGTAGTAAAAAGGTTCTAGAAAGCCGCGTGTCTAGCACTGCTCCTATGAATCCCAGTCTGAGTTGGGGTTAGAGATGGGACTTTACTACAAAGCCCAGGTGTTGCAGCATTGTGAGGGTGGTTTGGAGTGAAGTGCAGAGTTCTCCTGGAGAGTCTGCCTTTATCAACCAGTCACCTAAATAAGGTAAGACAAAGATCCCCTTGCCTACTGCTACTACTGACATGCATTTTGTGAACATCCTGGGAGTAGATGCTAGGCCGAAGGGAAAGACTCCATACTGGTAGTGGGTCCCCTGAAAGGCTTTAGCAGCAGTGCCGAACCTGGTGTCGACCAAATCGATGGGGCTCCCAAAACCGGTCCCATTGGTGGAGCGGAGGCATGGAAAAAGGGGGTATCAGGTTGTTGCACCAGTACTGATACCGCTGTGAGCGGTCCTGGAGTCATCGGTGTTTGCGGCACCGAGGCTGCTAGGAGAGCCGCTAAGGTTTTCTCAATGGATAGCATACACTGATCCAATCAGATTGCTGGTGTCTGGTACAGAGACAGAACGGGGCTTGCAACCACTATACTAGAGCATGGCACCGGGGGATCTGCTGAGGTCGATGCCTCGGAGGCCTCTCTGTTCCCCACAGAGGCTTTAGAGGACAAGTCCTCTCACCGGAGACGTTTGGCTTGACAGCCAGTGTCAGAGGATGCCTTTAGGGAGTCCCTATGCTTGGAATGGGATCTCTCCTTCTATACTCTCGATGTCTCTTTGGAATTCTTGGATGAAGCTCGAGACTCCTTCAGATCCCGTGGAGATTTTTGCGGGGAGCTCAAAGTTTTCTTCCTCTTAGAACCCAAGCTATGTTTTGCGGTCTTCGAGGTTTTGGATACCTTTGAAGCCAATAAGTGTGGGAGGATATTGATGCCAATGACACTGAATCAGATGGAAAAAGTTCGAGCAGTTTCCTAGGGCTCTCTGTCATTTGCTTACAAAAAGGGAACAAGTGTCTGGGTCATGGTCGGGACTGAGAAACTTGAGGCACCATTCATGTGTGTCTGTGACAGAAGTTGTATGGGTGCACTTGGTGCATTTTTAAGGCCGCTAGGGTGTTTCTCCATAATGGAGAGGATAGGCCTGAGGCCTATGAGGGGCACAAAGCCCTCAAAGAAAAAAGAAAATGAGGTATGAATAAAAGAAAAATAAAATGAAGGTACCGAAATCACTATTATAAGAAAACATTTTCTGTGGCAATAGGAAAAGGATCCGTGGAAAAACTGAGGAGAAGGAGTTAGAAGAGCAGGAAGGCAGTCATGCAGGTGCAATGGAATGCTACCAAAGGCTTTCCTATAGGATGCTGGGGAGAGTTCCTGCGCGAGCTCCGTCAGTACAGACATCACCCATATTTGAAGACTAAATTCCTGCTGTTCCTGGAGATTAGCAGCACACCTGTAGCATATAGTTGTGTGTGCTTCTGTGTTTTTTCTGAGGCTGCATCTACTGCTCAGGACCGAGATAGCTGCCTTAAAAAAGGCAAAACTGAACAATGCACAAGACCATCTAAAACCAGGCAACTGGGCACCCTATCTCCACCTCCACTGAGAGGCTATTCTATGCATCCACCACCTTTTCCGTAAAGAAATATTTCCTCAGATAATTCCTATGCCCTGCCACCTTCATCCGAGGCCCCCTCATTCCAGAGCTTCCTTTCAATTGAAAGAGATCTGCCTCAGTCACTTCACAATGTAAGAAAATTAGTGGGTTCAAAATCCAATCATTTCCAAACAGCATAACTAGTTTTTTTGTGTAGATAATTTTAGCTAGTCATAAAATCCTCATATAGCTATGGAATTATTATACGACAGTGGCACAATGGGAAGGGGCCCATGACAAATCACTGGACAAATTGTGCCCCAAGCAAGAGCTATTTTTTACATCCTGCTTCACTTTTGGGTTCATGTGCTCAGACTTGCAGATTGATTCAAAAGGGTTGCGAGAGACCCTTCCAATCTATTACCCCATTTGCCCACTATTTGCGACAGCCCTAGGCAGGGTGTCCACATGCCCTCCTCTCAAGAGAATAGGGGATCCAGGCTTTGGTTACTCTCACAGTCTAGAAACATAGAAAAAAAGTCTTTCCATTTTTTGTGCACCAAAATAAAAAATGCAAAAGTTAATACGCATCTGCGGCTCTTTAAAAAGATTGGCCTTCGAGGTTTAAAATGGAGAAAAAGGAGAGCCGAGATGCACATCTGAATCCTTAGCAGAGTATCACACATTTGAAGGCTCTCCTACTTTCACGCATTGAGCCCCTTATCTCAAGGGTTGCAGCTCAGTGCCAATGCACTGATCCTTCTCTGCTTTCATGAGAGATGAGCCTGAAACCAAGTGGCCCAGTCAATAAGAAGAAATCAGAGCTCACCTGTTTATGTACTTCCTCTTCCTGCACCCTCCCTTTTCCCATTTACCTCTAAGTACAGGAGCTGTCAGACCTATACACATACTTTCAGCAACTGCGTGGAGACAATTGTCAGTCCACAGAATTTACCCATATTGCTTCACTCTATCTGTATCTTTCAGAGGCTCCAAAGAAAAGCAAATATCATTTTATGCTGCTTTTTTTCCATTGGCAAAGCAATATTACATGCAAATCTTACTAATCTGTTATATTTTTTGAAGGTGTGAATAACAGGTAGACAAAGGTGAGTCGGTTGATATAGTGTATCTGAATTTTCAGAAAGCCTTTGACAAAGTCCCTCATGAGAAACTCTTGGCTAAATTAAAAAGCCATGGGATTGGAGTCAGTATAGTACTGTGGATCAGAAACTGGTTAAAAGATAAAAGGCAGAGAGTAGAGCTAAATGGCCATTTTTCTCAATGAAGAAAATAAATAGTGGTGTACCCCAGGGATCTGTGCTGGGTCCGCTGCTTTCTAACATATTCATAAATGACCTAGAAATGGGAATAAATGAGTGAGGTGATCAAATTTGCAGATGATACAAAATTATTCAAAGTTGTTAAAACCCAAGAGGGATTGTGAAAAATTGCAAGAGGACCTTGACAAATTGGAAGACTGGGCGTCCAAAACGCAGACAAAATTTAATGTGGACAAGTACAAAATTATGTACCTAGGAAAGAACAACCCAAACTTTGGTTACACGATGCAAGGTACCACCTTAGAAACCACCACCCAGGGAAAAGATTTAGGCGTCATCGTGGATAATACGTTGAAATACTCCACCCAGTATGCGGTGGCGGCGGCCAAGAAAGCTAATAGAATGCTAGGGATCATAAGTAAAGGAATGGAGAATAAAACCAAGAATATTATAATGCCTCTGTATCGTTCCATGGTGTGATTGCACCTTGAATATTGTGTGTAATTCTGGTCGCCACATCTTAAAAAGGATATAGCGGAATTAGAAAAAGTACAGAGAAGAGCCACCAAAATGGTAAAGGGGATGGAAGGATACCCCTATGGAGGAAAGGCTTAAAAGGTTAGGGCTCTTCAACTTGGAAAAGAGAAGGCTGAGGGGAGATATGATAGAGGTCTATAAATTAATGAATAGATTGGAACCGGTTAATGTAGATCAGTTGTTTACACCATCAAAACATAGAAAGACTAGAGGACATGCAATGAAGATACAATGTAACCTATTTAAGGCTAATAAGAAAAAATATTTTTTTGCTCAATGCGTAATCAAACTCGAATTCATTACTGGAGGATGTAGTAAAAGTTATTAGTGTTGTTGGGTTTAAAAAAGGTTTGGGCAAGTTCCTGGAGGAAAGATCCATAAACCATTATTAAAGTGGACCCAGGAAATCCATTGCTTACCCCAGGACGAGCATTATGGAAGCTGTGGACTTTGGGTACCTGCCAGGTACTTGTGACATGGAATGTCCACTATTGGAAATGGGATACTGTGCTTGGACCTTGGTCTGACCCAGTATGGCATTTCTTATGTTCTTAGATCTTTCTAGATTTATACCCTAGATGAATCATCTGAACAAATTTCACTCTTTGGACTTCAATCTAACTTTCTTGGGTGCTAAATCTCACCGTTTACGATGGTTCATCCTTGGCATCTCTGGGAGTCCAAGTTTATTTATTCCATGTCAAAACATGAACACTTTTGGATATCTGTGGATTTATTATCTAAATCTTAATTTTTTCCAGTATATGTCAAAGGACTTTCACCCCCCCTTCTTCCCCCCACCCAAAAAAAGAACCCTTATTGGTCCATGTTGACTAGGATTGGACAGTTCCACGGAGCAGGGTCTGTCTTATGTGTAACTGTGAGCATCTACTAGTGCTATAGGGAGACCTAGAAAACGGAATTATTTGATGGAGGGAGGCCTATGATCCATGCTATCCAACACGCTCCTTTTGTGTTATCAGTTGACAAGTTTTCATAGCCTTGTATTGTTAAAAATGTACAAACAAATGAGGCACGTTTTCAAACAAACATGTGTTACCAGGGTAACACGGGGTTAGTGCACAGTTTCGGGCTGTGCTAAAAGAGTAGCACCAAAACCCTGCATTGCCCTGGTATTGTGTGCTGGGACAGGGACTGGGTGGGATGGGGCAATCCCAGCACAGTGCAGCTACCACAAGCATTAGCTACACCCATAGCACGTTCGTAGTGTTAAAGTGTGGTAACTGCAGGGAGATGGATGTACATAGCCCCTGCAGTTAGCCCAAAGCCCCATGTTGATATTGCAGCCCACATGTGTGTTACTGGCACAGGGCTCAAGTAAACAGGTCCCATAATATGCATATATGAGTTAAATGCCCGGTTTTTATTTCAGAAGGTTTCACTGTAAAACACTAAACTTGAGAAAATGTTAAAGCACAAGCTCTAAATTTATTTCATGACAATGTTTAACGTAGTGTTTTTTTAAAATCCTTTCTAACCTAATAGAAGTTGGAAAGAATGATGCAGAAGGGGTGAAGAAATGTCTCTTGGTTCATCTTTATCCGGTCAGGACTGTCACTACCCATTAGGTGAACTAGGCAATTGTCTAGAGCGCCAAGCTTTCAAGGGTTATTGCTGCCTCTTTCAGGGAGTTATAGTGGCAGCAATGACTAAAAACAGCAACACGGTGCTTACTGAAATCCTCCAACACTGCGTGCTGTCGGTACCGTGCTATGACCAACCACTTCTGCCCCCTCCGATGCAGACTTCCTGTTTGCATGAGGGCAGAAGTGGCTGATCAAAGCACGAGACCAACAGCATGCAGTGTTGGAGGATTGGAGTAAGCACCGTGTTGCTGTTTTAATGTCACAGAGGGGTGCCAGTGGGGATGAATGCAGGAGGTGGCAGGAATGAGGGTTCACCCAAGTGCCTCATATCCTTGCACTGGTCCTGAATCCTGAAGCAAAATAACTCCAAAAATTCAACAGAATAGGATGAAACGACATGGGGGAACATAAGAACATAAGATATGCCATACTGGGTCAGACCAAGGTCCATCAAGCCCAGTATTCTGTTTCCAACAGAGGCCAATCTAGGTCATATGTACCTAGCAGTTTCCCCAAGGGACACAGTTTCCACAATGCTTGTATTGGTTCAAGCATTGATATCCTGGGTCCCTTCTTAATAATGGTTTATGGACCTTTCCTCCAGGAACTTGTCCAAACCTTTTTTAAACCCAGCTACACTAACAGCCTTTACTACATCCTTCGGTAACAAATTCCAGAGTTTGATTACACGTTGAGTAAAAAAATATTTTCTTTTATTAGTCTTAAATAGTTTACCCTGTAGCTTCATTGCATGTCCCCTAGTCTTTCTATATTCTGATAAGGTAAACAATCGATCTACGTTTACCCGTTCCACTCCGTTCATTAATTTATAGACTTCTATTATATCTCCCCTCAGCCGTCTCTTTTCCAGGTTAAAGAGCCCTAACCTTTTTAGCCTTTCTTCATAGGAGTATCCTTCCATCCCCTTTACCATTTTGGTGGCTCTTCTCTGAACCTTTTCTAAAATTGCTATATCCTTTTTAAGATACGGCGACCAGAATTGCACACAATATTCAAGGTGCGGTCTCACCATGGAACGATATAGAGGCATTATAATATCTTTTGTTTTATTTTCCATTCCTTTCCTTATCATACCTAGCATTCTATTTGCTCTCTTGGCAGCTGCTGCACACTGGGCCGAGGGTTTTAACATGGTATCCACAATGACGCCTAAATCTTTTTCCTGGGTGGTAGTTCCTAATGTGGAACCTTGCATCGTGTAACCATAGTTTGGGTTGTTCTTCCCTAGGTGCATAACCTTGCACTTGTCCACATTAAATTTCATCTGCCATTTTGATGCCCAGTCTTCCAATTTATCAAGATCCTCTTGCAATTTTCCACAATCCTCTTGGGTTTTAACAACTTTAAATAGTTTTGTCTCATCTGCAAATTTGATAACCTCACTTGTTATTCCGCTTTCCAGGTCATTTATGAATATGTCAGAAAGCAACGGACCCAGCACATATCCCTGGGGTACACCACTATTCACCTTTCTCCATTGGGAAAATTGGCCATTTAGCCCTACCCTCTGCTTTCTATCTTTTAAACCAGTTCCTGATCCACAATAGTACACTGCCTCCTATCCCATGACTCTTTAGTTTTGCCAAAAGTCTCTCATGAGGGACCTTGTCAAAGGCTTTCTGAAAGTCCAGATACACAATATCAACCGACTCACCTTTGTCCACCTGATTATTCACTCCTTAAAAAACCAATCGAAAGACTTAGAGTTCAAAAATGGGCCAGATCAGACTAAGACTTCAAGAGAAATAAGCCCCTTCTAAAAAAGGTGGTGTCCCTACCATGACCCCACAAACTGCCTCACCCCTAAAACTATCACTCCACAACTGCCCCTACTCTCACAAAAATACCTCATGGATATGCCCAACACTACACAAACCGCTTCAGTCCCAAAAAAAAAAAAAAATATATATATCCCCATCACAACTTCCCTGCCACCCTGCAAGCTACCCAGTCCCAAAAATGAACCCCCAGAAACTTCTCTATACCCATAAAATTGCCCCACTCCAAAAAAGTACCACTGCAACTTTCACGAAATGTCTCACTAAAAACTTTTCCTACCACAAAAATCTAGCACCCAGGAACTTCAATTGCCCCCACCTGAGGGAATAGAAGCTTTTAAACAGCCCTTCTCTCTCTTCTCCGCTTATGATCACCGACACACAGAAAGCTAACACAAATAAAAGTGCATACATGCACAGACACACGCAATGCACGTGCACATATACAGAGGTCAGAAAGAATTCCTTGAGCCATACTCTGCCCACTTTCCTCACATATTTAATTTAAAGTTTAGTTTTCATTTGAACCACCACCAACTGGTTACCCCCTTCTAACTTGTACTTATCGCAGCAGACCAGTAGCACAAGTTCATAAGACAGACCATGCTGGCAGGTAAAGTCCATATAAGCTATCCAGCCTGTCCATCCATAGCAAATACCAAGCTCTGCAATCCCGTCACCTCCCTTAGAGATCCCTTGTGCAGTGCTTGTCGCTTTCTTTCACCCCACATGGCCTTCCCCTTCATCCTCTTTCTCCACCCCCTAAACTAAATGACCCCCAGACTCTTGTCTGTGAAGTCAATCATACCACATCATGATACTCGGTATTGCAATTAGGGATCATCTAGTTTCCAGCCCTCGCACACTCTTCAGTAAGTTCCTTTGAAAAAAAAACAAAAAAAAAAAAAACCTTTAGTATTCACGAATTACATTTACCTCAGAAATCTCACTTCAGCAAACAAAGCTTTGGGGGGGGAGGGGGTTTAAAAGCTTTTACATGGTGCTTATTCTGCCATCACTGAAAGCTTGCTTGTGATGCTTACAGTCCTTCCTCTTTGATCTCTCCGTTTTTGTACTTTTGGCTACGGGTTTTGATGCCATTCTTTCCTCTTCAGAGAATACTGGCTATTTTTGCTGTTTTCATGCATTTGGGTGTCAAGGGGGCACTGGCACTGACACAACATACCTAGCAAAGGCTGCCCCAGCAGCGCCCCCTCTCCCCTGTATGCTTAGCAGCATAGCACCAGGATGGGACTTAGTTTCAGAATTACTAAAACTTAAATGAAAGTCAGAAAAACAGGAAACTTCTACAATCCTCTAATTGTCAAGGCACAGTTGCCGGACTGCCTCACATGCATAATATAGTTTCTGGACCACAGTTTCGAGAAAGCTTAACCGAGGAATGGAGGAAGAATCAGACCTGGTACTGTACAATTCATGAGCTCCCGTTCGCTTCTCTATAGGATTGCCAGAGTGGACTGAATCTAAATCAGTTCCTAGCACTTCATACTGATGGGGTTTTTGGCCATTTGCCCAGAGACCCTCCAAATTAGTCTTTAGCCAGCAATCCAAAGATATTCTTTAATTTTCTCTCCTCAGAAATCGGTTTCTTCATTAAAAACAGCTCTATTGTTCGAATTGCTTAAAAGAGCAGCTCCTTGGTTCTGCTTCTGCCTTCTTTTGGTTTCATTCCCAGGTTCCCTTTTATTCTGTCCAGAAATTGTCCTTCAGTTTGTACATTTGGAATTAAATGCTGTGTATCTTTCATTATGTCCTTGTGCTGTTTTTTTTTTTAACATAATCTTAGGTCATGCCCTTCTCCCCCCCCCCCCAATCCCATACTCATTCATCAGTCATATCTCCATGATACCAGAATGTGTTCCCGGTGACATTTGATGCACAATTTTAAAGGAAGAAATAGAGGAGCATGAGAAAATTAAAGTTAGATAACCTGCCCTAGAAGGACTTAATGAAGAAAATGGATTTATTTAGCCTGTATAGGGACAATGGAACACTGTTTTGGTAGTGGGAAAGCCAGACAGACCAAACTTCACTCTGCCCCACCAAGCTCCCTAGCTGTTGATGCAGAGAGAGGTAAAAATTTTGGCTGGACCATAGGCCCAGCTGGCCACCTTATTCCACTCTATGAGCCTGTATAAGGAGCGTCGATCAACATTCCCACCAAGCTGCATGAAGTCCTCTGCTCAGCTGTTACCAGTAGGGGGAAGTGTTGCAATATCACACTTTCAGTCAAAGAGCAGGCACTTGCTCCTTGCGACTAAAAGTGCAATACTGCAGTAACTCCCACTACCAGCACTAGTGTGTTCAGAAGACCCCCGTGCAGCTTGGCGGGAAGACTGGCATCAATTCAGTCTTCAAATATATAAGAAAGGGATCAGATATTATTCTTTTCTACCAGGAAGAGGACAAGAGGCAATGTGGGGGCATCAACTGCAGCAGAAGAGAAGCAGAGTCTAATATTAGAAAGAACTTTCTAATTCAAGCGGTCTTCAGCACTGGAATGTGTTTCCTCAGGAGGTGGTGGAAGTTCTAACAGTAGATTTGACAAAACATTTCCCTGGATGGATCCATGTCAGGAGACTAACCAACATGACTTCTTAAGAGGTCCTCCATAGCCAAGTAAGCTTCCAATTTATTTATAAACAAGATGATGGATGTAGTTATGCAGGAGATGAAAAAGATGACATTTTACTTACTAGATAATGTCCTTTCCTTGAGTTTTTCTAGACCAGTCCATACAAGTGGATTGTGTTCCCCTACCAGTATATTGGTGGAGACAAAGAACTAATGAAAAGCCCAGGTTTCAATGATATCACTCCCATGCCTCTATTTGCATCAGCCACCAGACATCTCCTCAGTATCCATCCCAAAGCATATGGGAGAACATGGCAAGTCTCACACAACCTCAATGTGAGCAACAATGAGTAATCAAACAGTAGAAAACTATGTATAGGAAAGCATAAACAGAAGACTGTCAATAGAAGATGAACATGCAAAACCAAAGTAGAAAAATCATAGCAGATCCAAGGTTACCGCAGCAGCAGAACAGAGCAAATACAATTCCAGGGGCAGGCCCTGGACAGGTCTAGCAGGGCTCAAGGAAAAGGACATTTTCTGGTAAGTAAAATGTCACCTTCCATATTGTCCTGCTAGACCAGTCTAGAAAAGTGGGATGTATGAAAGCTACAACTCCACTGGGCAGGAAGAAGACACAGCAGCTCACAAAACCCTTGAGTCAAAGGCTGTGTCCGCCCACATGTGGGCATCCAAGCAATAATGCTTGACAAAAGCGGAAAGTGATGCCCATGTTGCTGCCTGGCAAATGCTTGCATTGAGGTAGAATGGGTGCACAAACCATCTGGAACCATCCGATTCCGCAACAATTAAGCCGAAGCAATGGCCTTCTTAATCCAGCACCCCAAAGTCGACTTAGCCTTCACATCACCCTTGTGTGGGCCAGCAAACTGCATAAAAAGATGGTCAGACTTACAAAAGGAATTTGTAACCTCCAAGTACAGGAGAAGCATCCTCTGGCCATTCACAAGGTGAAGATCCCTATCCTTCCCCCCCCACCCCCGCTCTTTAGAGAAGGAAGGCACACAGACCACCTGGTTCACATGAAAAGGGGGAAGGCAGTTTAAGCAAGAAGGAAGGCACAAGTCGAATGGAAGTGGCCGCCTTTGAAAAAGACAGATAAGGATCTCAGCAAGACAGAGTCTGCACTCGGAAATCCACTCTGCAGAACAAATCATGATCAAGACCACCATCTTGAACATCAAATCCTTCAAAGTAGCGCAGTTCAATGGCACAAAGGGCACTGCTGTCAGGGCCCTGAGCATCAGAAACAGATCCCAGGAAGGGATCACAGACTGGAGGAGAGGATGCAGACACCGAACCCCCTGGAGAAAGCACGAGACATCCAGGTGCAAGGCTAGAGACTTACTAGCCACCAGACCTCAGAAACAGGCCAAAGCAGCTCCCTGAAAGTTCAGATGACAAAGGGAAAGGCCTTTATCTAGAAAGGCCAACAGAAATGGCACCTTGGATGCCTCAGGAGCCAACATCCGAGCATCGCACCATTGCTCAAAGCAGAGCAGAGCGGAGACCATTGCTGGAAAGTAGCCCTTACATGCTAGCCATCTTTCAACAGCCAAGACGTAAATGAGAAAGGAACCGGGTACTCCAGGACAATTGGTCCCTGCCACAATAGGTCTTGAGATGGAGGCAACTGAAGAGACAGTGCCTGCAGGAGCCACATCAAGTTTCCAAACCATGTTCTCCTTGGCCAGTCTAGCACCCACCAAAACAAATCCTATCCAAGTGGTGATCTATACACCGAATCACACATCCCAAAAGGGGCAACAGAGGAAACACAGGCAGCAGGTGCTGACTTGACCAAGGCATTGACGCCCTCAGACCCCATCTTGTGGCAAAAGAAGCAGCCACAAAATTTGGCATTGGAGTGGGTCGCCATTGGATCCATTGCAAAGCGACTCCTATGGCATAGAATTAACTGAAATACCTCCTGACTCAACGCCCACTCTCCAAGATCTAGAGAGTGATGGCTGAGGAAGTTCACTTCCACATTGTCCACCCCAGCAATGTGCCGAGCTGACAAGGCTAAAATGTTCTGTTCTGCCCAAACAGGAGAGCCATCTCCAGAACTATCTTGGTACTCCTTATGCCGAACCGCTCAGTCCTCAACCAGGGTCAGAAATACAGAAGAACCAACCTGATGGCCCTTGTCTCGAAGTGGTTGATGGACCACGCCACTTCCCTGTGGTCCCAATGGCCTTGGCTGTATGGTCTTGGCAATGGGCTCCCCAATTAAAGAGATTGGTATCAGTTGTCAGAAGTATGCAGGAGAAGTCATCCAGTGACATGCCCTTCTTCAGATGACAGGGCTGCTGCCACCACCACAGGCTGGTCTTCACCATCAGGAGCAGGGGCCTGCACTGGAACGCCTGAAAACCTAGGCACCACCAAGGACCGCTGGACTGGCCTCATGTAAGCACACACCCCTGGCACCATCTCTATGGTCACTGCCAACAATTCAAGGAGCTGAAGATAATCCCAGACTCTGGGAGCCTGCTGTCTACAGAACAGCACCATGCCACCCTACAGTAGGAAAACTCTGCCCACTCTAGTGTCGAAATGTGCTCCTAAGAACTCCAGGGACTGACGGCAACAGCTGGCTCTCTTTCCCCGATTGATCATCCAGCCAAGGCTTTCCAAAAAAGGATACCACTCGGGACGCCATCCGAGATACTTCTGAAAGGGAACGGGCTTGGATGAGCCAGTCATCCATCTATGGATGGACACAGATCCCTCGGCGCCACAGCCGCCACCATTGTGCCCTTGGGGCAATGGAGGGTAGCAAACTGATAACAAGAGCCAAGCATGACAAAAAGAAGATACTTTTGTTGATCCGCCTGGATCAGGATAAGAGAAGAGAATATGCCTCAGCCAGATCCAGAGATGCCAAGAATTCCCCTCAGTGCACTGCTTTAATCATGGAGTGCAAGGTTTCCATCCAGAAGCACAAAATATCTAAGTGCTCATTGACACCCTTGAAGCCTAAAATGGGCTGAAAGGAACAGCCCTTTTTTGGCTTTACAAAATATCTGCCCTTGCCCCACTCATCGAGGGGGGGGGGGGGAGCAGCTCCGCCTTTAGGAGCAGCAACTTGTCCAAGATGGTCCGCAAAGCGGCACTTTTGATCACAGTCCACATGGGGGAATGAAGGCATCCAGAATCTGATTTTTGCATTCCAGGACACAGCCGAACTGAATGGTGTCTAGCACCCAGTGATCCTTACCCAGGTCCATTCCTTAAAAAAAAATCCATGAAGTCTGCCTCCAACTGGAGGAATTGAAGAATGGGCCCACAACTCTTCACTGCGCAACCTGGGAAAGTCTTCCTCTGAAGGACCAAGAACAAGCCTTAAGCCCAGAAACAGAGGGGAAGAAAGGTTTGAAAAAGGTCAATAATTACAGTCCCCAGAATCCTTGGGGTTCTGGCCAACACAACCTTGATAGACAGGCAGAGGCTGATGAGAAAGAGGCACCAGTCCACTTTGCAGGCCCCCTGGATTTGTCTTCTGGAAGGTAGCAAGATGTTGCCTTGACCAGGTCCTTCATCAGCTTGTCCAAATCTGCTCCCCCTTAAAAGCCAGTTGGGCCAACTGGACTTTGGAAGATGCATCTGTCACCCAGTGCCAGAGCCAAATCCATTGCCATGACACCATCATCAGGGCACTATCCCTGGCTGTCAAACATACTAGGTCATACATGGCATCAGAAAGGAATGCCATAGCATACTCCAAAATAGGGGTAGTATCATCTGGCAGAAGAGACTGAATCCACTGGAGTAGGGCTCAAGATGTCAAGCCTGCACATGCTGTCAACTGAAGAAAAGCAGCCACCACAAACTGGTTCTTTAACAAATCTACCTTTTCGGTCCAGAAAATCCTTTACGGCTGATGTGGCTTGACCTGCACATCCTCCTTGGGAATATCAAACCACCCAACATACTCCTTTCTCCAGGGGAGCATAGATTTTCTTACACACCCTTAGCCTCTAGGCAGGGAGTCGGGGGAACCACACTCTGGCTGAGTCATATCTCTGATCGCATCTGGGAACAGGAAGACAGTAGTGGATTTCCGCACTCCTTGAAAGAGCAGGTACATTTTCAGCTCCTGTTCAGTAATCAGGAGCATCTGTCAAGTTCAAGGTGGACGAGACCCTGGCAATCAATGGTGCCAGCTCCTCCTTCCAGAATAGGCAGATCACACCAGCTTTTGCACAATACTCTGAAGGAGAGAGAGTACTTCATCCATTTCAGAACCTAGTACTGAGCCATCTGAATCCAAGTCACAGTCAAAGCCTCAGACAGCTCCCAGCAGTTCCCCGATCTCCAGGGGGCACCCCTTGCCAGGGACACTTAGCTAAAGGCAATCCACCAGAGCTTCCACTCTCAGCATTCCCCTCAAGAGACTGCGCCCAGGGGCACTCAGAGGCTTCAGGGTCTGAATTTCCACACCATAAAAACCATACCTGCTACAAAAAGGGAAAAGAATTCCAGGGTGAACAAGCCGGAGTTCGGAATCTCTCCTCTTGGAAAGTATCCCCTCCAACACCAGGGGGCATAGCTGCCACAGACCCCCTAGAAGATAAGGAGTGACTAATAGCATAGTCGCTGGACTCTCCAGCCGGATGGATGATATCCTTAGCCATAGTGCCGTCCATCACCTTCTGCCCTGAAGCAGGCAAGACCGGACTAACTGAATCCCCTGGCTGAGAGAGGGGGACCAGGCCCTCAGAGATGACTCAGAAGCTACCATGTAAGAAGAGCAGAGTCCAGAATCTGGAGATGAGGAATCTTACTTGCCACAGATCAAACAATATTTCCTGGAAGGCAACAGAGTTCAGGCAAGTATCATAATAGCGCATGCTAAGGCCATGGTGGCCCAAAAGGCATGCGTTAACTGCAATGCATGTTACAAGCGCTATTGTATGAACGCATGTTGGAGCCGATTGGGTAGAATGCACACTAGGACCACGTGACCGCCAGGCACACAATAAATAAAAACGCTACTAATGTGTCCAGAAAACGGCAGGAAACACCCACACTATGCCAATGGTCCACCCTGAATTGTGTCCCAGGGAGATGGAATCAGGAGCCCCCCCCATCAAGAACAATGACGAGGTCAAGCCATGGTACTGACCCCTTGAGAGCCCCAGGCAGAGAATCCATATTGGGCTCAGTTCTACTCCACTGAAATGGTTTCACTGGCTTTGCAGCAGTGTGTTTAACGTGACTGGTAGGCAGATCCCTCTGGAGAGCCTTCTACAATCTTCAGGAGAGAACAAGCGGAGACAGAGGAGGAGAGAGGAGGTGTTGAGGTTGTGCGAGACTGCTGCTGCACTCTTCCAGATCCTTCCAATTTCTAGCTGCTGAACAGGCTCATCATGATAAGCACTGGAGCTGAACTCCTATGGCTACCGAAAAGACCGCAATCTAGCAGAACCTCCCACATCACGCTCAAGTGAGAGAATCATCCTCAAGGTGGTTCCTCTCAATCTTCAGATTTTCTTCTAAGAGGAGAAAATCCATCCACCATCTGCTGGAGACAAAGAAATACTGAAGGGACCTCTCGTGGCTGAGGCAAATAGAGGCATGGCAGCGACGTCATTGCAACCTGGGCTTTTCATTGGTTCTTTGTCTCCACCAATCTGCTGTTAGAGGAACACAACCCACTTGTCTGAACTGGTCTAACAGGACAATGTGGAACAGGTATTTTATTTCAGGAATGATATCAAAACCTTAAGCACAAAAAAGTAGAAAGTGGGTTACTCATTCTTCCAGCTACTGACCTTTTTTCATTTTATTACTTGGCAATGATATTTTTAAAAGCTTGAGGGCTTTTTGAAATGGAATCATATTCCTAGAGACCAGAATATATTCATAATCTTCTTTTCTTTGGGCCAGATCCCAAGATATTATAGTTGCCAAGTGGTAGGTCTTTCTGGTTATTATAGTCTTCAGCTGGAAACTTGGTAGAGTGTCACAAGTTTCTTCTATGCAATAGCAGCAGCATTGCTGCAGTCGGGGATGCTCTAACTTTGGAAGAGGGAGTCCCAGAGATGGCAGCACCTTACAATGGCATGTCCTATAAAACTTAAGATAACATCTGGGGCCTAGTCTATTGCCTGCATAAGTGAGTGAGCATTCTAAACCTTTAAATCGCTGGGTTTATATCTCTGACATGTAATAGAGAGCAGCTGCCTTAACTTAAGCTCTTCAGTTAACAAGCACTAAGCAAGTGTTTGACGGTAAGCAGGGCCATACCAAGCCATAGTTGTGCCCTGTGTTACAAACTTCTGGCGGTTCCCCATCTCCCCATCTGACCCACACCTCCATGTCAAGCCGGCTGCCTGCTCTTGCCTTGCCGCCGCCACCAGCAGCAAAGCAGACCTGCCTTTTTTTTTTTAATTTAATTTGAAAACACAAGAGAGTCTTTTGACTGCACGCTCGCATGCAGATCTGATCCCTCCTTCCTCTGACCTAGGTTTGTGTCAGAGGGAGGGATCAGACCAGCCATTCAAGCATGGAGTTGCAAAGAGCCGTTTTTGGTTTTTTTTTTAATTTGAGGTCAGGTCTGCTCCACAGCTGTTGGTGCTGCAGCTCAGAAAAACACAAAAGTGGTGGCGGCAGGGCAACAGCAGGCAGCATGGGGGGAGGGGAGGGGGAGAAGCCAAGGCTGGCAATCCAAAATGCGCCCCTAAATTTCTGCACCCTGTGCGACTGCACCGCTCACACAGGGCTAGGTACGGTGCTGATGGTAAATGCCAAGAAGACTAATGTTAGAGCTTACCCATTCTTTATATCCTTGAACTGGACTATCATCCTAAAAAAGTCCATTTGGGGGAAAAAAAGTGTATATACAGTGGGTAATTGTAAAGCAATAGCCAACATTCGTATAACAAGGTAGCTGGAGAGGAGGAATAGCTTGATGGTTAGAGCAGCGGACTGAAAACCTGCGAAGCTAGAGTTCCAATCCCACTGACATTGCTTAGAACTTTGAGCATGCTCTGTGAATCTGGCTAACCACACAGGTAGCGTTTGCTCATTTAAACGTGCCACATACTGGCACTTTGGTATTTCATATCTGTTTTTTTTTTTTGTGTGTTTTTATTCTTTCCTAGAGATGCTAATAACAAATCATTTCAAAGAGTGATATTTTTCAGACTGTGCATCCAGGGTATAAATCTAGAAAGATAAGTGTAGCTTTGCATTGCATAAAATATTTGCTTTTCTCTGGAGCCTCTGAAAAAAATAGATAGAATCTGTAAATTCTCTGTTTTAAGATTGGATTCCTTACTACACTGGCTCCCAAGTAGACTGCATCTACCATATCTGAATCTGTAACATGCCTTAAATTTGGGTTTGGAAAGGCCAGTAATGAAATCAAAATGGGACCCCAGAAGAAAACAAACAAGGACATCAACATATAATTGATCTTTGGAACTCATTGCTGGGGGATGTGGTAAAAACAGGTAGTATAGTTGGGTTTAAAAAAGGTTTGGACAAATTCCTGGAGGAAAAGTCCATAAACGGTTATTAAGGTAGTCCAAAAGACCACTGCTTATCCCTGGGGATAAGTAGCATGGAGCTGGCTACTTTTGAGATGTATCATCTTACTTGTGCCCTGGATTGGCACTACTGCAAATAGGATACTGGCTTAATGGAAATTTGGTCTGACCCACTGTGGCAGTTTTCACCTTGGTATACTTCTATCACCATAAACGAGTGAAGGGAAGATATGGAACAGAACCAAGCAACAGTGTAATAGGCTGGTATTTAGCAGACCACCAATAGTAATGGAGGGCTTGGATAGGTAGGAGAAATGCACCTATGTTTTCTGCATGCCAGACCTTTACACATTGCTTCTCCCTTGTAAATGAAGTACCATTTGCATCAGGAGAATTTACATAGCCAAAACTAAATTTTGGCTGTGCTAAACTGCTTTAATGCAACAGCACAAAAAGCATACCAGGAGCTATTTGGGTTGACTGGTATCTCCAGGACAGCGTCTGTGAGCCTTGTGAGACCCCCTCTCTCTCGACAGTCGCAGGATCTCACTCAGCATGCTCAACCTTGGCCAGGAAGGCCTGACACCTGAATGGGAATGCAGGGACATAGTTCCACAGACGAAAGGGAGGAAAGGAGCCCTTTATTGCGGGAGAAGTGGCAGGAATCCAAGCATGGTGGAGCCCTTCTCCTCTCAGGCAGCAGGTGCTCTCCAAGATGTGGTTACGGCAACAAAATAAATGACGGATAATTGCTTTTGTGACAACTTGCCAATTAAATTAGACTCAGCAGAATAACATAATGACAATTTGTTATGCTCCGGTGGGCACTAACATACCAGTCATAATTAAATGCTATGACTGAAATAGAATCCTGCTCTACACAGGAATATATAACCCCAATTTCCTCTCAGTGAAACATTATAGGTTTGGGCTTGATTTCAATTTCAGTGGGATAATAACATTAGTACACATCAGGATTTGTTTTGATGTACATACATTATGCCGGTAATAATAGAATATGTAAAAAGCTGGATTGGAGTTTTTCCTGTTCAAGCTTAGTTACCTAAACGCACACAGTTATTAAAAAACCCACAAACCCAGCAGTTCACAGCAAAATGGTAGATGGCAGTTAAGAGACCAAAATAGCCCATCTGGTCTGCTGAGGTGATCAGCGTTGTAGCTACCACTCCCTACAGGTACAACCTTAAAACAAAGGCAATGTAGGGGATATCTATCGCTAGAGTGCATGTTACCCCCTCCTCCCATTAAACTTCTTCTTGAAACAAAAGTCATTTCACTGCTAATTTGAGATGAAGTGCTCTGTTTTCATCCTCTTGCCATTTAGAGATCTTCGATGTAGATCACCTTCTCTGGAAGGGCGACAGGCAGGGCTGGTGCTAGGGTTCTAGCGCCCCCCTGCAACCTACAGTATAAATCGTCACTCCTCCCTCATTATTATTAATGTTGGCTGCACCCTACCCTCCTTTTTCCCAAAACCGCTTTCTGAACTCTTTTCAAACAATATTAGTATTTCTCCTTCAAATCCAGTATTGTAAGAAAATTGCAAGCGAAAAAGCAAATGCATAGCCAAAATAAAAATACTTAGCAGTAAATACTTAGCATCATACAAACAGTCTGTGATAGTCCAAAAAAAAAATCTGAGTCTGGTTATCTCACTAGCAACAACAAACATTCTCCAGTGCCAGGCATATGAGAACTAATATAAAACATTGCAAAAGTCACTGAATATCTACAAGGCCAAATCTACCATACCATACCAGCATACACTCCCAAAACTCATACAATAAGGGGCCTACCCAGAAAAAAGCAGCACTATAAATACTGCAATGGGCCCCAAAACATCCATACACCTATTTGAAAAGCTGTACAAGTCAAATTACTACAATACAAATCCCTTCCTACAAACCCCATGTTAACAGAAGACCTGGCCTTGGTCACACACTCAGAACACAGACCCTAACCTAAAGTAAAAGTAAAAGTAAAAATATGTAAACCAAAATTAAACTGAAACCCCAAGTCATCTGCATGCAGCTCCCCATACTGTGTGAAATATAAAGATTGGACTTTGCACTATCACTAAATTGAAATTTAAATTATTTTTTCTACCTTTGTTGTCGGATGATTCTTGATCATGCTGCTCCCAATCTGAGGTTTCTGTTTTCCTGTCTTCTCTTGGCTCTGTGTCTATGATCTATAGTCCATCTGCCATTTCTTGTCTCTCCTTTTGCTTTCTTCATTTTCTTCCATCAGCCTTTTTCCAATCCCAGTAACCTTCCCCAGTATCAGCCCCCTTTACAGCCTCCCCTCCCAGTCAACCCTCTTGCATTCCCAGCACCGCCAGTGGTGTCTATTCCCTTCCAGTCCCCCTCCTTCTCCATTGCCCAACCCCTTCTAGTCCAAATACCATCCCAGGTATCAGCAAAACTTTTATTTATTTAATATTTTTATATACCACGCTCTTTAAAATCAGTGCGGTTTACAGATAACATTTTGTACAGAGTAGGAAGAGCCTGCTCTGCACTTACATCGAACGGGTAGAACAACTTGGATTCAGAACAGGGGTAACTATATACAGGCTATTTACAGTCTAGACAGGAAATCACTATGCAGTTGTAACGACATGGCTTGCCCTGGGAGCTATGTACAAAGATGTGATTTATTTACTGGGTTATCTATTTTTTTTACGGTTAGAGATTGTAGGGTTGTGCCAGGTGGTGACGTGCTGTTGGCCTGGGCGTAGTGTAGGAGAAAAAGGTGGTGTTTTAGTGCCTTTCTGAATTGGGCAAGGTCAGTGATTGCGCGGATGGTCACTGGGAGCTTGTTCCAGCAGGTAGGTGCTTAGAACATGAAGGCTCTGTTTTTTGTTGCCCGAGTGCATTTTGTTACTTCGCTGGGTGTTAGTGTGTTGGTGGCGAAGGATCTTCTTGCTCTAGTTGTAGTTGTAGGTGTGGGGTGGATAAGATTCGTCAAGGAGCTAGTGGTTGTTTTGTTGACGGCCTTGAATGTAAACAGTACTGCTTTGTAGATGAGTCGGCAGTAGATTGGTAGCCAGTGCAGGTCTTTCAGGATTGGAGTAATGTGGTCCCTTCTAGAGGCCCTGTGTAGGAAGCGGGCAGCAGCATTCATTGCTAACTGTAGTGGGTTCAGTGGGTTCTTAGGGAGTCCATGAAGGATCACATTGGCGTAGTCGAAGTGGGGGGTTACTAGTGCCTGGAAAACTGTTCGGAAGTCATCTGGTTGTAGCAGGGGATCGAAGATGTCGAATTGTCCTCATCTTGTGGTAGATTTTCTTGACGGTGTTGCCTATGTGCGCTTTGAAGTCGAGGTGCTGGTCAAGCGTGACTCCTAGGTAGTGGATGGTAGATTAAAAGACGAGAGACGCCGAGCTCCCGAGTCAATGTTGCCGGTGGGGAGAAGGTATGGTTTCTCGTGATGAACAGTACTTCTGTCTTGCTGAAGTTTATCTTGAGACTCTGAGTGGAGCCAATCAGTGACGGCATCAAAGCATTTTACTAGTGATGAGAAGTCTGGTTGGTCGATAGTGAATGGGGTGAAGAGTAGAACGTCATCTGCATAGATCAGGCAGGAGATGTTGAAGGAGCGTATGATTGCACATATGGGCTGCATATATATATTGAATAATAGGGCAGATAGCGAGGAACCCTGGGGAACTCCATGTTTTTGTTGAAAAGGCTCGGAGGTCATGGAGCCTGTATGCACCTGCTGCCATCTATCCATTAGGTACGATTTGCACCAGCTCCAAGCTGAGCTGGAGACGTATCAGGAGCTGCTCATGGTTGATGGAGTCGAAAGCTGCGGAGATGTCCAAGAAGATTAGGGCATATCCTTGTCTGTTGTTGTTAATTCCCATGATTAATGTGTTGAGAAGCGTGGCAAGGAGCGTTTTGATGCCATGTGATTCCCTGAAGTCATGTTGGCAAGGATCGAGAGGGGCAGTGGAGTCAATGTGTTCTTGGATTTGCCGTTGTACAACCTTCTCAATAATCTTGGCTAGAAATGGGATGCTTGAGATTGGTCGATAGGATTCAACCTTCTGGGGGTTCAGCTCGTTGTTCTTCAGAAGGGGCCTTATTGACGTCTGTTTGAGGCATGCTGGGAATGTTCCTGTGGAGAAGGACCGCTCCATGATCTTGGCTAGAGTTGGACTGAGTTCGTTACACAAAGATCTTATCCAATATGCTGGACAGGGGTCGTTTTGTGCATTGGTGGAGTTAATGGTTGCAATGATGTCCTCGATGACTCTGGCTGATGGTGTTGTAAGCGAGTTGAGCGGTAGTGGTTGGTATGGGTTGTTACTAGGAGTGGATTTCATGGTTACACTGATGTTTCTGGATTTGGCTAGTATGTAGTCAGCATATTCAGGAGAGTATGTAGTCAGCATAAGGAGAGGAGTGGTCTAGTGGTTAGGACAAGGTACTTCAGGCCGGGGGTTCAAGTCCCACCTGGGGACAGCAATCTCAGGCCGGAGGGATTGGGATTTCTAGTCCTATAGGCACTCCTTGTGGTCTTGGGCAAGCCACTTAACCCTCCATTGCCCATGTTCCCTGTAAGTATTAGTGTATGTGTCTCATATCCCGTGTTAAATGTATCCCCCAATTGACCGCTTTGACCCGGTGAAAAGCGGGATATAAATACAGCTAAATAAATATTCCTGTGGATGTAACATTGTAGTTTGGGTGGGCGAAGGTTCTTTCGTCAGGGTCTTCACTAAGTTGAAGAGGCCGTGAGGTTTATCCAGTGAGCGGAGCAGGAGTTCGGAGTGGTGTTCTTTCAATTTCACTGATATAGAGTCTCAATGTGCGTTTAGGTGGGTGGTGTAGGCTGCTTGGTCAGTTAAGGACCAGGAGCGCTGCCATCTTCTTTCTAGTTTCCTAAGGAGAAGTAGTGAGGACCGTAACTCCGCGGAGTACCATCGTGCAGATTTCCTACCTCTTGGTGTCTTGTCTGGTGCAGGTGCCTTGTTTGAGGCAGGTAGGCGTGCAACGGATTTCAGGCTGTTATTCTGTGTGTCCATCATTTCATCCAAGTTAGGTGAATCTAGCTTGAGGTTTGGGAGGACTTCGTTGAGGATCGCCTCTTTGTCGACTGGTCTGAAATGTTCTGTTGGTGCTGATGAGTTTCCGGCTGCTTTCCTAGGCCGGTTGCTGTCCTGATGCATGGGCATCTGGAATTTGATTAGGTTGTGGTCAGACCATGGGAATGGGGTGATATCTAGGTCAAAGTTGTAGTTTGGACTTATGTCTAGTCGTGGGATGAATACGAGGTCTAGTGTATTTCCTTTCCAGTGGGTGTCTCAACTATCTGCTCATAGCCAAGTTCGTTGAGTGCTTCAAGGAAGGCTCTGGAGTGGGTATTTTGGAGAGCTGGAAGGTTACAGTCTTCCAAAATCCAGTTTGGCCTGTGAGCATTCTTGGGGTTGCAGGCAAGGTCGATTATGGTTGCGAGGTCCTCAGGGGAGGAGGATGGGGATCTATAGATTAGGTTGATGGTGCTGCGGCTGTTGGTTATGGTGATTGTATCAAGGTGTGTTGTGCTTCTGGAGTTGGTCAGTTGATATTGAAGCTCTGATTTTGATAGGATGAATGCGCCACCTCCTCTGCGGTTAGGTCTGTGGCAAGTGTGGATTGAAAAGTTGGGGGGATGAGTTGGTTGATGAGGACTGAATCTGAGTCGGTGAGCCATGATTCAGTGACCAGTAGGATGTCTAGCTCAAGGTGCGTTATAAGGTCGGTGATGGCTGGCCATTTCCTGCGTACCGATCGTGCATTTATGAGGGCACATTTCAGGTTTTGTGAGCTTTGGAGCTGCGCTACTTTGGATTTTGCGGCGTGTTGGAGTGGTATGTGGATTATGTGTGGGTGAGAGTCTTGATAGAGGTCTGATGGTTTACAGCGTGTGCTGCCGTGATGTCTCCTTCCTCTGCCTTGTAGGATTGGAATAGGGTTGTAGTTGGAGGCCGAAGTGAGGGAGCCAATGATTGCGTTACTGAGGAGGTACAAACTGGCTAGGGTTAGGATGGATATGGCCATGATGAGTTGTGGGGCAGGGAATTTTGTGTGTGGCAGTGACTATCTAGTACAGCAAGGGTCAGAAGTGGCTAAAGCAACAGTGAGTGCTTGTATAGGAGATAGCAAGGATTAACAATAGTGGCTGACTTGTACAGCAGAGGATACTTCGCACTTCAATGAGAATGTTCAAGTGGCTAGAGTACTCTATGCAGAACTAGCTAGGTTAGCAGTGGTGGCTAACTTGTGCAGCAATGGACAAGAACTTTTAGAAACAACAATGGCTACTTTTATAAAAAAAAGAGTGGCTAGCTACCCATCAGTGAATTACCCGTTCAGCAGTTACGTCATTCCAGTGCCCCCTCCCATGTCAGTTCCCATCTAGTCACCCTCTCCTCTGTCCATCTGTCTTCCAGTCCCATCCCCAGGTGTCAGCTCCCTTCCAACCCCCCACCTTCCCCCCTGTCAGTTCTCTTCCAACCCCCCTCCTATTACCCAGTCACCTTCCAGCCCCATCCCCAAATATCTGCTCCCTTCCTTTCCAGCTCCCCCCCTCCTCCCCCCTGCCATGTCTGCTCAGATTCGTTTTTCAAAAAAAGAAAGCAGCCATGGAAATATTGCTCTGTTCCCATGGCTCTGCTATCTTTTATACTGCTGGGTTGTGGAGTTTCTAAAGGCAAGAAACAGGAAATGCTTATTATGAGAAACAGGAAATGCTTGTTATTGCTGCAAATGCCGTGGTCCAGCAGTTAAAAAGATAGAGCCGCAGGAACAGAGAAATGTTCCCGCAGTTGCTTTCTTTTTTGAAGTGATGGGTGGCAGGCGGTTAGCAACGGTGTCCCACCCCACCGGCAACCTCCTGCCACGCTTACCCAGCTTATTGAGTAGCACCGGCCCTGATGCCAGGCATCCACTACCCCTTTTATGAGTTTCCATTGCTGCTCTCCTGAGTCTACCACCTGGCAGCTTTATATCATGTCCCCTTGGAAAAGATTTTGTATGCTTTAATATATCTTTAACATAATTTACAATATCTGTATCATATCGCCTTTCCCCTAGGATATGCCTATTTAGGGCATCAAGTCCCTTCTTGTATGTCTTCTGATGCAGAATTCACACCATTCTGGTTGCTTTTCTCTAGACCTCCTTTAGCCTCTTTATATCCTGACTGAGATATAACCTCCAAAATCAAACACAATATTCCAGATGAGACCTCGCCAACAACCTGCACAAGAGCATCATTGCCTCCTTTTTTTTCTGCTTAGGCCTCTTTCTATGCAACCCAAGCTGGGTTGTCAACTTGCCAGTTTTCAGCCAGCCTGGCCGGTTTTTAAATGGTCAGGTTGGCTGCCGGCAGACCCTTAAAACTGCTAATGGAAAAGCCAATTTTTCTGTGCTGCAGTCAGGGGCACTCTTATTATTAGGCAGGGTGAGGTGGCTGCCAGGGGCAACAAAACAAATTGCCCCAAATCACTCCAGCAGTAGCTGCCTCATGCTGCTTAAAAAAATAAAATCCATATCTGTGATTTGGTGGCATCTCCCTGCTGCTGCTGCCATTTTTCCTCAGCTGGCAGCGGCAGGCTTCCAAGGATCAGACTTTTAAAAAAAAAAAAAAAAAAAAAAAATCACATATTTGGGCAGCATTCAGACTCCTGCGTGCATGAAGGCCCAGCAGCTCCCACCCCCCTCCGATGCAATGTTAGAGAGGGGTGGGACCTGCCAGGCCCTCATGCACATAGGAGTCTGAACACTGTACAAACCTGCAGTTTTTTCTTTTTTTCAAGACTTCTATGTGCATGAGGACCCAAGTTGGTCCCGTCCCCCTCTGATGAGATGTCAGAGGTGGGCAGGACCTGCCAGACCCTCATGCACACAGGAGTCTGAATACTGCATGAACCCATGCTTTTTTAAAAAAAGTGGTCCTCGGAGGCCTGCTGCTACCAAGCGAGAAGAACTGGTAGATGTTTTGGCAAAAGCAACAGGCGGGGGAGGGGAAAGGGCTGAAAGGGAAATGGTGGAGTTGGACAGGTGTGAGGGTCCATGGAGAGATGCAGAACAAAAGGGGGGGATGGGGGCAGAGGGCAGATGTGGACACAAGTAGAGGGATGAAAGGGGGAGTAGAGTGTTGGACACAAGTGGGGGAGGTAAAGGGCAAATACTGGACACAAGTTGGGGGTGGAGGACATATGCTGGATACAAGTGAGGGCGGGTAGAGGGCAGATGCTGAACACAAGTAGGGGTGGGGGGTTAAGAGTAGATGCTGGACCAAAGTAAGAGGGTGGAAGTGGGATGAAGGTCTGATGCTGGATATGGAGTGAGGGACATAAGGGTGGATACAAGCTGGAATAGTGAGGGCAGATGCTGGACATGAGGTAAGGGGGCATAAGGCAGATGATGGACGGAGTAGAGAGAAGAATGAATACAGAATGAGGGGGCATAAGGGGATGGAATTCAGATAGTGGATATAGTGTTGCAAGTATTGTCACCAGGTTACTGGTGTAGCAGGATGGCTTGAGGAGGAGGGGGATGATGTGCTGGACTCAGTGGGGCTGTGGGAGAGGGGGATAAGGGCACAGATGAAGAAATGCTGGACTTGGGGAAGGAAAGGACTGATGGATGGGATGTATTGGTCTACTGGATATAATGAGGCTCAAGGGCTGTGGGAGGAGAATAGAGACATAGGGACAGATGGACAAGTGGTGGACTTGGGGAAGGAGGAGGAATGTGCTAGACATGGGAGGGAGAATAGGGACACAGACAGGGAGAGACTGGAAGGGGAGGGGGTAGAGAAGTTGAAGGGGATGCATTGGACATGATGGAACCCTAGGATGAAGAACAGACACAAATGGGGGTGATAGAAGGATATGTAGGATCACCTGGGCATGGGGAGACAGAGAGGGAGGATGCAGGAGAGGAGACTAAGGGGACAAGGAGTGGATGCTGAATGTAAGACATTGTATAGAGGGAGGGATAGACCTGGAGAGGAAGAGAGAGAAGAGATTCTGGGCATGGGGAGGGGGAGGAAGAAAACAGGAGCTAGCGAGAGGATGGAGAAGGAGAGAGTGAAAGGAATACAAGGGTTGGGGGGGGGGTCAGTGAAAGTTATTGGTAGATGCAGTAAACATGAGGAACATTGAGAGCTGGTTTGTAGGAAGGAGGAGCAAAACCTGGATAGTGACACAGGAAAATGAAAGGAAGAAAGCTAAAGAGAGATCAATATCAGAGATGAATAAAAGGGGAAGGAGTGAAGACAGGAGGAGAGAGAAATGGGGGCAGCAATAGCACTAGATAACTATTTCAATCCTCTCCCTCCTGCCTGGTTCCTGACCTCCTGGAAACTCTACCCCGGGGCTTACTGCAGTGGCTTGGACTCACAGCCAGGATGAGAAAAGGGCACCTAAGCACTGTTCCCTCCCTTCTGCGCATGGCCAGTCTTACAGTATGAGCTCCAAGATCTCATAACCCCACAGCTCATACCATGAGACTGGCCCTCTAAGTGCTCTTCCTCCTGCCAGTCATAGGGACTGAGCAACCAGAAGTACTAGGTTAGGGCTGCCAGGGGAGCTGGGCCGAGACAGTATATCGTGAGACTGGAGCAAGAGAGATGGAAAATCCAAGACAGCCTTGAGTGCCAAAATATCCTCGTAACGGTCCCATTTCATCCAAGTGAATTCCATTCACCACTTCCCTCTGTGGTCTGTCAAATCAACCAGTTTTCAATCCAGAGCAATCCTAGGCTGTTCATTATAGGGGGTTCATAAATAAACTGAACAGTATCAAGCGCTTTGCTGAAGTCCAAGCAGACCACATCAAGCCCAAGCTTCAGAGTCCCTGCAGGCAAATTCATGCTGGAGTCCTATAGTTGGCTTTTTTATTTTACGACACTGGACAGTCACTGCATACAGAACACAGACCATGATAACAGATCTTCAGGCCCATTCCGCCTGCCTACTGTTTTTCTGCACAGATCCCACGCCATCATTAAAGCCCCCTCTGCTGGATCTAGACTGTTCTGTAAAATTCTGATAGCATTCTGGTGTGTACCACCCCCTCTGAGAGACTCTTCTATCCACATACAGGCCTGATGAGAGGATGGAGCGAGGTCAGAAGACTAGTGTTTTACTGGGGATCCAAAGTTATTAGAATATACGGTATATAATTTTTTGAGACAAATAAGGCGGTGAAACAAAATTGCCAAGAATTCCTAAATGAAAGTTAACAGGGTATCTCCAGAAACTAGTTTTTCATATCTAATTATTCTGAATACTGAAAACGAGTCAATATTTACACACCACAGTCAGTTTTGTTTTTCTTTAAACAACCAACCACAGCATTTAAATCGCTCATGTCAAGAACGGCAGAACACCTCTTTGTGGGGGAGGGGGGGGGGAGCAAATAAACCAACTCCATCTCCAGCCCTGCACCCAAGCTCTCTATACTGATGAAGTATTGTACAAAATATCAGTGGGGCCATGGCCCCTGTGGCCCACCCCTTTCCGCTGCTTATGATTCACATAGATTCGACACCACTGTACAGTCAGCAGCACCAAATAAACATATGGCCACTGAGCTATATGCAGAGTAGTGATATATATTCAGGCTCCTTTTGCTGGCTTAGATTAAACAGTTTAGCTATATGGATAGCAGCAGACTGCTGGGTATCTATACAGTTGGCTGGAACATCCCTTGCTCTGCCCCGGCACTATCTATCTGAATAGTGCAGGATGGTCTGTAAGAATTTTCAGCAGCACTATCGATATAGCGCCACTGACAATCATGGCTAAGCCACTCCTGTGTTTAGTGGTCACCTTTAAAAGGGTAATTTTATAACAGGGCACCTAGGCTTGGAGGCAGAGAAGGTGCCTGTGTGTCTTTATAAAATACTAGCACAAAAGCTGCAGAAAGTGCCTGTAGGCGCTCAAAATCGTAACTCCATCCTTATTCCATTCAAACTTTTCCCCCAAGCATGCCTTCCAGGCCCAGATTTAGGCATAGGCAACACAAGCAACTGCTTCCAGCACCCAATGTCAGATAAGCACAGGAGCTCTGCCATCAATACCATGCTCTGATCCAGGCTCATCCCAAAACAGCACCATACACATTTCAAACATTCGGTGTTGGTCTTATAGACCCTCAGGCTCCAGGACAGGCCTTATGGATAGTGCTTTGCCCCCTTCTCCCACGGTGTGTGTGTGAAAGGAGGGGGCGGAATCCCATCCATAGGGCTGTCCCAATGCATAAGGGTTTTCAGGTCCGCTGTTCACTATCTGAAATATGTTCACAGCTGCTGCTTGGGGGAAGGTAAGAGGATACCAATTTTGGAGAGGGGGGGGGGCATGGAAGCAGTTCTTTATGGGAGGAGGGGGAAGAGGCATTATGCTTTGCAAGCCCTTCTGTTTCCTCAGAGACCCTCTGTATATGTCCCATACGTTGTTCAATTCAGATCCAGTTCTCGTCTACACCACCTCCACTGGGAGGTCATTCCACATGCCCACCACCCTTTCCCTGAAGAAATATTTCCTCAGATTACTTCAGAGTCTATCCCCTTTTACCTTCATATTTATGACCCTCTCATTCCGGAACTTCCTTTCAACTGGAAGAGGGTCACCTCCTGTAAGTTTATACCATGGAGGTATTTAAATGTCTATCATACCTCTCCTGCCTTTCCTCCAAAGTATACATACTGACATCCTCAAGTCTGTCTCCTTTTGCCTTATGACGAAGGTCACTGGCCATTTTAGTAGCCACCCAATGAGGTGTCTAGAGTTGCATCCACCACTCGGTGCGGGTTAGCCCTTTCTAGTGTTTGAGGTATAAACGTTATTTAAGTCTGCTTTGATTCAATCCTCTTCCTATATGGGGATTCTCTGCATTTGTCCCATGCCTTCTTGAATTCTGCCACTGTTTTTGCCCCCACCACTTCAATTGGGAGGGCATTCTAGGTGCCCACCAGCCTTTTCATGAAAACTTGTTTCCCTATGTTGCTTTTGAGTATACCTCCTTGAAGCTTATTTCATGTCTCTAACTCTACAGCTTCCCCATCTTTGAAAAAGTTGTTTGCTCATTAAGTATTTAAACATCTACATCACATCTTCCCTATCCCCTCTCTACTCCATCATACATACACACACACACACACAGGCCCAAAAACAGTGAGAACACCTCGTAGCATAGAAGTTATTTCAAAATTCAAAGAGACAGATGTAAACGATTGACAAATTTTTAAAAAAGATGGCAGCCAGAAATTGTCGAAATAAAGACGTTAGTTTACTTATTTACCTTTTTTAGCTATATAACGTCTTTATTTCGAGAATTTCCAGCTGCCATCTTTTTTTTTTTTTTTTTAAATTTGTCAAATCGTTTACATCTGTCTTTTTGAATTTTTAAAATAACTTATATGCTATGAGGTGTTCTCACTGTTTTTGGGCCACCCTGTATATGTGTTTTCTGGCACAGAACCCATACCATTTTGGTCACCTTCCTCTGAACCGTTTCAAGTCTCTATATCCTTTGCAAGGTAGTCTCCAAAACTGAATAAAATACTCCAAATGAGGCCTCATCGATGACTTGTCGTTGTGTGCCGTAGAGTTGATGTCTACTTCTGAGGGACATTCATACCTCCTTCCTTCTGCTGGTTATGCTTCTCTGTATGCTGCCTAGCATACTCCTGGGTTTTGGCCATGCCCTTGTCACATTGTTTTGCAACCTTGACATCCTCAGGTCCCTCTCCTGGTTCATGCATGTCAGCGTCTTGCCCCCTACTGCATACAGCTCCTTTGGATTTTTGTATCCAAAAGCACATCAATTCTGTACTTCTTTTTGCAATAAATGTTAACTGCCAAGCATTAGAACATTATTCTTTTGTAGATCGTTTCTCATGTCGTCTACTCCCTTCGAGATGTCCAGTCTGTCACAAATCTCATGTCATCTACAAAAAGGCAAAAACTTTTCCTTCCTTTCCTTCGGGCAGCATCACTCACAAAGACACTACGCACCATAGAGTTTTATAAAAATTACTTCTTAAATGCCTAAGTACTTTTGAAATTCGACCCAAAGATTGAAAAGTACAAGCTAGATAGTCAACATTTACTTTAGAAACACAACAAAACAGTTTGTGGCAGTTATCACAAGACTTCAGCACAGCAGTTGAAGGTGACAGATGTCGGGCTGAAAACTTTTCAATGGTGAAACAGTAGGAGACGGTGCGGTAAACATTTTAAAGTAAGTTTGCAGCTCTGCCCTCACCACCGCTATGTGGGTCCCCTGTTTGCCTGAGCCTTCCTACATTGCAGGAGCTACTTGGGTGGAATTTATGCCACTGGCTAGAATGATTTATACAAAAAAGTAAAGTATAAGCAGGTAACTCCTTTTGTTAAAGGAGCCGCATTGCCCTCTGTATAACTGGCAGTCAAAGTTCAATGCATGGTATTTAAGTGTCTACACATGGGAAAAATAGTGAATGGATTTACTGGGCACATCACAGAAGTACCCTGCTTCCCACAGGACAGGATGACACTGACTCAACGTAGCACTTTTCACTGCTTTGCATCCAAGTTGTGGAATGGGTTGCCGGAGGAAGTGAAGGTTGAATTCAATTTTATGCATTTTAGAAAACTGGACAAAGCATGGTTATATCAAGAAGCTTTAAAGAGGGATTTTGGAGGTTCTGTGTCTGCTTATGTGAATTTGCGTTTGTGGGTTTTTTAAAGCTATTTTAGGCTCTTCATTGAATATAAGTAGGCTATCAAGCATGTGCAAAACAAATACGGTAAATCCAATATGAACCAGGCAGTGTTCAAGCCAACTCGTTAGTCTTTAAATTTCTCTCTGCCTTGGTCTACGGGTAAAATTTGTTGAAATAGTCAGTGCAAATTTGTAGAAACTTCACAAATGGAATTTGGAAAAATAAAATGTGCTTCAGAATTTTCAACACACTCTCAAACCAGATGCAGCAGGTCAACAGAAACCCACACCTGACCACTTTTTGAAAATGCCGAAGATTGGAAACATTGCCTGTTTAAGAAAAGGTTTCAATTTTAAGTTGCGTTTGAACTGTTTGATGAGCTTATTTTTTTGAAAACGTTTGCCCCACACCTTTCTTGAAGTTAGGCCACCATCTTTCAGTGAGAGCATCACTCTGCAGGTTGGAGTTAAAAAGCTCAGCTGGATAATTTGAGGGAGGCGACAGGGCCCTAGTGAACAAGGTTGCTAAGACCCCAGTTTGCTCTCCCTAGGTCTTATCTTTTCAGAAAGAAGGTGGTGGATGGATATCTCCTCGAGCAGCTTCCTACAGCTGTCCATCCATTACTCACAGAATATGCAGCTTCCCAGCACTTACAAGTCAGTCAATCATGTAATAAAAATTATATATAGTTAATCACACACTTAGAGATCATTTTCCACAAACAGAACCTGAACTCAGAGCTGTTCATAACAAGAAAATAGTACATTAAATAAAAATATAATCATAACCCATTACATCAAGCATCGAAAAGACATCAACATCATATAAGAGAGTCTGGAAAAATAACTCAACCTGACGCCACTCAGGAAGGACAAGCTAATCCAGCAGTAAAAAGGTATTAACACAGTAAAGCAGCTGTCAAAACAACCCACCTGTACTCACGCTACCCACAGGCCCATCCCATCTCCCCACATAACTAGAGCCCTAGTTCCCTAATCGATGCTCAAAAAGCACACAAAGGGGTTACACCTCCTCAGGGAATAACCCAATGTCATGGCAAAGGTCACCTAAATGGCTCCTCCAGGTGACATTAGTGGGGAGAGGTTGGAGGTTTCCACCGGAGCGGTAGCAAGACAATAAAATCATGCCCAGACCTCCCAGAAAGGATGTAGTCTACACATGCTATATTTAGAGAAACCAGTTAATAGTAGACATGCATTTTCACAAACTCAGCTTGACTGGTGTGGGCTCACACAATAAACAATCCCTCCATGTATCAAAGGTATAATTTTGATCTAATTAAAGCATTAGGGCTCAAATTTGTTTTTGATCCATAATCCTTGAAATGCATTTTTCTTTTATTTCTGCCTGGTGGCCAGCAGGAAACCCTTTTAGCGGGATTCACAGAGTGCATGTGTGTTAGGGGAAGGGGTGGGGGGGGGGGGGACACACCGGATTTTGCACCACTCATCGCTGTCTTTTAGTTCTAGTTCTGCACAGCTCATGCCATCACGATTTCCCTCTCAGCTCCTGCTCTCACTCAGTCTATCTTTCTAGCCACAACCTTTCTGGTGCTTCAAGAAATGTGATGATATAGGATGCAAAACGTTTGCCCACTAGGCCTTGGGATTACTGCAGCCATCACCACCGTGTCTGGAGCCCACATCAGACTTTTGTGCTAAGACTCTCGGAAGATCTCTCACAGCACAGGCTGGGGGAGATAGAGGTATCCGACCCCCCACCCCATCCTGACAATATGCTCAGAATGCTGTTTCCAAATTACTTTCTCCCGCAACTTGACCTCACTCACTCTTGCCCTCAAACTCTGCAGATAAACTATGGCTACGTAAAATCAAAGCCTGTGCGGCTATCAATGCACAGGGTAATTTTAAATACTATCATGAGCCCCTTTTAATAGGCTCAGAAGGCACAGATGCAAGCTCTGTCATGCTGACTGAGCACACAGGTGGCGTTTGTTCATTTAAACATGCTACTTATTGGCAGTTTGGATATATCACATTGCCTTTTTTTATACTTTCCGAGATACCAAGGGTGAACCATCCCAGAGTGAGATTTTTCAGAGGGTGCATCTAGAGTATAAATCTAGAAAGATTTACATGTGAATAGAAGCAGCACAAAATGATAATGAAAGTATTTGTTTTATAATTAATACCTTCATTACCATTCAGTTTAAATAAGCAGTGTGCTAAGGTCTATGTGAGTCGCTGAACACAGTTTTCTTATGTACCAGACCCCTTCAGCATAGGGCAGCCATAATGTGATTTACAAGCAGATTGCATTGCGATATTATTATGTACAGTTGTGGTCAACACTATTGGCACCCTTGCATTTTAGGTATGTTGTCTATAATGTTTTGAGAAACGATTGGAAATATTCCAACTGCATGTCATCATAATATTTAATAGTATGTTCAAAAGGTATACAACAACAAAAAAAGCTGTCTATGCAACTTAAAGACGTAGTAATTTCTGAGAAGAAAAAAAAAATATGACCTGGACAGGATTAATGGCACCCTTCACTAATACTTGGTTGCCTAACCCTTGGCAGTGAGGACAACCTCCAAATGTTTCTTGTAGCCATGTATAAAAGTTTTGAACATCTGTCTGCTGGTAGTTTCTCCCACTCTTCAACAGCGATTTGTTCCAGCTCATGAATGTTTCTAGGATTCCTCTTACCAATTACAGGATTTCCGCTTTTGCCAGAGGTTCTCGATTGGATTGAGATCAGGACTCATTGCTAAGCCAGTTTAAAAACAGGAAACAGCAAGAACAGTTGTGTCAAACAGTGGAAGGTTTGAGCAGCTTTATTAGAAACCCCCTCCCCCCCCCCCCAAAACAAAACAACACATTTTGGCTAAACACCTTCTTCAAAGGTTACTAGCCTCAAGTAAAAACATAAAAGAAATCAAAAACATCATATACATCAAATTAATAACCACTGGGATAGATAAATAAATAAATCCCTATATAAATCCAAAGCTCAAAACTAAAATAACAAATTTTAATAGCAAAGAATACAAATATCTAAGACAGGAAGGCTGACAATATATTTATTGGTAATAAAGATACTACTATCTTTAACTCAGTGACATGTTGCATAAACTGTAATGAATATGCACCAACAAAATAATAAAGGAGGGATGAGGAGGGTGGTTACTGTAATGAGACAAAGTGCTATTCACTATTAAGTAACAGTAAAATGTAAGCTACAATCGGCTAGAGCCAAGAGAATGACAGCAAAATAGTGTGCAGGGAACGGGAGAGGAAATCACAGTGAAGAACTCACAATAATGCTGCTGGTTAGAACAAAGATATTGGAGTTGACCATATAGAGAAACTCTGAAGGAGAACGGTAAAGACCATGTTAGATATGAATCTAAATACAACTACGTATACCCATTAGAACTAATCCTTAATATTAGGGAAACAAGCACTTGCCTTTCCATTGGACACCGGCATTTTCAGACGCCATTCTTTAAAAATTGGCCAACGTCACACCAAAGGGAGGGACAAAGGGCAAAAGTGGCGTGAAGAATATAACAAAATGACTTATTAAAAGGATTGCATGGTAGAGTAATGTTGTGTAAGTTGTGATTGCAAACAGTAAGTGGTATCTGTGAATCACAGTGTAAGAAAAAATGGATGCAGGGTATCGTAAGTGCTAATAATGAGCCTTTTTTGGAAACAGTGACAAGAAAAGTCTGTTGCAATGATATCTAAGCGAGGGGAACTAGCAGAATAGAAAGTAGTGGACAAAATCAGGTCAATGTAACAGAGGTCAGACCAAGGTATAACCAGTCATAAATAATCATCATATATGCAAGTGGATAAAAACAGACTTAAAAACTTGGCATTGTGTATAGTAAGTAAAATAAAATTGGAACCATAAATCAGGTTTCCCAAAACAAGCTAAAAATAAACAGATATCTGACCATCCCAGTAAAAGATGACCAAATATAAATGAGGTACTAAAACTGACCCTGTAACATCAAATTAAAACATATTGATAAAAATGATAAGAAAATAAAAGAGGACTATAATGAACATGAGTGAGCATAGACCAACTAGTAAAGCACAGTTACTTACCTGTAACAAGTGATCTCTAGGAACAGCAGGAATAAGTCTTCACATATGGGTACGTCGGTACCGACGGAGTCCGCGCGGGATCGCTTCCCAGCGTCCAATCAGAAAGCTTTTGGAAGCATCCCAACATGCCTGCGCGCTGCCTTCCCGCCTTCCCAACTGCCTCTCCTCAGTTAAGTTTTACAGCTGAGACAAAGAGAGAGAGAGCGAAGCAAGGAAGGGAAAGATAGAGATAGAGAAAAGCAACTCCTAGGGGAGGTGGGTGGGTTGTGAAGACTTATTCCTGCTGTTCCCAGAGATCACCTGTTACAGGCAACTGTGCTATCTCCAGGAACAAGCAGGAATGAGTCTTCACATATGGGGACTCCCCAGTTCATATGCCTGGAGGGAGTCCTAGCATGTTGCAAGTCTAGAATGAGCCATGCTATACCTCAGGACCTCAGGCATCCTGGGGATGGACGGCAGGAGTTAAATATAGAAAAAGGAGCTGTAGAACAGCTGGCTAGAACAGGGCTTCAAAAGGGAAGACCCTGTATCGAGGGCATTTAGTAGTAAAAAAATTGTGATCTGGACCTCCCTTGTTGGTATTGCACAGGTGCACTGAGCTCTATATGGATCTGATAAAAGAGCCAGTGTATATGCTCAAGGGGTACCCTTACTGTGAAGTAGAGGTAACAAAGTAGACCAAAAACAAGTGGAGGCCAGAACCCTTCAGGGTTAGAAAAAATAGCCCCAGGAGGAAAAACTGGGGTAGTATGAAAAGTAGAGCTTCAGCAGACACGCAGAAGGTACTATTGAATTAAAGGCTTAAGCTGTTTTGGTCTAAGAGAAAAAATGAGTCTGCCCTAACTGGACTGGGGTTGGATCAGTCCATATAGGGAGAAAAGGGTATGGAGACCCTTGTATTTGATAAGAAAGTAAGAACAGACTCAGAAGCGCTAAGCTTTAAAGCAACTGAAGCTCCGCAATGTCTTTCCTAAATGGGGTCAGTTAGGGAAGAGAAGGTACATGGAGAGCTTCAGGAGCACCTAAACCGAAAAGGTTAAGGTAAAGAAAAGGTTATAAATTACCACAGGAAGTGGGTATAGGTGTAGCCCCCTAAATATGCAGAAACAGCATTGATAGGGGTAGAGCCCATCTGTCAGGATCCTATAGGAAAGAATGTAAGGATATCTGAACCCAACAGATAGATAAGTAGATGGATACAGATCTATCTAAAAATATATCTCATATGCATATCATATATATATATGCATATCATAATATATATATGCATATCATTATATATATATATATATATATATATATATATATATATATATATATATATATATATATACACACACACATATATACATACATACACATATGAATATGCCTGGGGAAAACCCTTGTAACCATCTGGGGTTATCTGCTAGGCAAGATATTGATGCTCTCTAGCAAGGTCCCATAGTGCAAAGCTACCCTGTAGAGTTGCAGAGAGCATGCTGCAAGTTGGTTAGAAGAAAAAAAACTGGCTGTAGACAATCCCTGGTGAGGAATGTGGACAACCGGTAGGTAACCAACTATTCTGCCAAGGACAAAGGGCAAAGAATAGAAGATAACCCAACCAAACTGTGAAACAGGGATTCCCAACGAGGTTGATAACCTGTTTGGGAGTTAGTACTGAGATTAGGAGGATTGCTGGTGGAGAGGAAGCCCTGGTTGTGTAGTGAACAAAACCTGTGGCGTAACCACTAGAACAGTTTCACATCTGCAGCAACTATGAAGGCAGCATAGGGAATTTTTTTCCCCTACTCTGTAGATTGGGAAAAAGAAAACCCAACAGACATGGTAGGAATTCCTATTGTCTGAGGACTGCCCTAAGGTAACAAGGGGGAGAGAACTCCAGAAGGGAGAATCCCCCGGTAGAAGATGTGAAAAAAGTCACTCTTACAAAGAAAATGTAGTAAGAGGGAGGTAAGATAAGGTTTCAGGAGACCAACTATGGAGGAAATCTCCGACAGGTGAGATGATACATGCCAGTAGATAGAAACAACTGTCTATTGATAGTTGTCAGCTCTCCCTCTCCTCCACAAGGAAGAGAAAAATTTGTTAAGAATCTTCATGATGATAATGCCCATACTTAAGAAAAGAAGTCTCATGAAGAGATATCTAAGTAGGTTAGGATAAAATTAGTGCAGATACTTCAAGTGAAAAGAAGCAGACTGCCATCCCAACCCCCCTAACAAAAGGGCAGTGATCTATTTAAAACCCTGCAACTGCTGGGTTTGTTGACCCTGTTGAGGTTGTGGATTGCTCAGACTAGAACGATGTTTCCCCTGTTTAGGGACATCTGAATGATGGGCAGATGATGGGTAAAACCTTCTCCCCTTAGGGGTTTGAAAGTTTGGTAGGACATTTCCTACCTACTGGGAAAGAAGGCGGCGCAGAGCAGCCTCTGGAAAAAGGAAAGTCAGTGGAGAACTGAGTAATCTGAAGTAAAGACTCCCTGTTGAAGAGATTCTCTCCAGTACAAGGAGTATTTCCCAGTCTTTCCTGTGCCCATTTGTCCAAGTCTGAGGCCTGAAGCCAGGCTCTACGTCGTGCCCCTATAGCTATAGCAGAAGTCCTGCTAACAGACTCAAAGGAGTCTAGGGTAGCACGAGTAAGGAACTTAGAGATATTCTGAATATGACTAACCAGTGAGGAATAGTCTGTACGTTTGGGCTTCTGAAGCAAAGGAGTCAAAAGAAGTAATTGCTTTGTGATCTCCTCAAGAGATAGACCCATATAAAAAATATATGAGAGAATCCTTGCTGAAAGCACGGATGTCTGGAAGGTTTGACGTCCAAAGGCATCTAGTGTCTTAGATTCACGACCTGGCGGACAAGAAGAGTGCTTTTTAGTACTCTTCACTCGCCTCAATGCTGATTCCACTACAATGGAATGATGAGGAAGTTGAGTCTTTTGAAACCCTGGAGAGGGGGGCACCTGATATAGGAAAATCAGTTGCTCTGGAAAGTGGGGGTACCTTTAAAGGAGATTCCCACATTCGTAGAAGGAGATCCTGCAAAGAATAATGCAAAGGAAGCATTATATTTTCCTTTGCTTCATTAGGAACAGAGAGGTATTCTGTACTGCCTTGTGTAGGATCTTGTCCAGGGACAGGAATGGCAAGTGATTTTGCCATATCCAGGAGGAAAGTCTGGAAAGAAAGATCCCTGGAGGGAATTCCCCCTGGATAGGCTAGATCTGATGAAGAACTAGCATTGGCACCAAGGGATCTATTCCAGCATATAGGAATAGAAAATCAGAACGGTGCAGAATGGGATCCTTAGATAGTGGCCGCTGGTACTGCAGAAGAGGACCAGCAACAGTCGGTAGCAGATCGTCCATGCTTGGAATCGATTCCAAACTCGGCATCGAGGGAAGCGATCCTGATGAGTGGAGCATGGAAGGTACTGACTGTAAAGATACTGTGGATGTCGGTACCGGACTCGGTACCGAATCTGATGCCGGAGGAAGAAAACCAGCCGGTGGCAACTCTAACGGTATCGGTGGAACTGATGGTTGCAGATCCGAGGTATCGGAACCGAGCCTTCGGTACCGACAGGAGTCGGTACCCAGTCCTCCAGAATGGAGATCGATTCTAGACTCAGCATCGAAGGAAGCGAGTCTATCGATGCACGTCTGGAGGGTACCGATGTCGGAACTCGTATCGGTGACGATACCGATACTGTAGAATCGATCTGAAGCGCATTCACCGGCCCCATAGGTACCGGAGACGCCAGACGACAATCCTCGGTGAGGAATATTTCATCCAACACCGATGCCGATGCCGGGGTATCGGTACCGTTTGAAACGGATGCCACCACCGGACATGGCTCAGGTATGTTCTGTGAGGGGTGAACCTCAGGAACAACCTGAAACCCCACACAGGCTTTGGAGGCCGAAGACTCCCACCGGGGTTTTAAAACCAGTAGATTCTCGAGGGCAAGGCCGGAGGCATCTCTATGCTGTGCATGAGAACTGCCGCTCGAGGACTGGCTAGTCTTAACAGACTGTTTTTGGGTTACCTGATCCTGTGTAGAAGAAGATATAGTCGGTGCCCTGAAGTTGGAAGGGGACCACGTGTCGAGGGGAACTCGATGTTGAAAACTGCTTCTCACAGCACTGGTGCCCGAAGGCTCCGGAGGACAATGCTCAGGACCCAAGCAGGTTAGACACTAATTGTGAGTGTCTAAAAATAAAGTTGTACTGCCACAATTTGTACATTTCCTGGGGAAAATGACTGGCAGTTCCATGAGGAAAAATGGAGAGGCTTAGAAGGCCTGAGAACCGTGAACACTAAGAAGAAATTTTATATTCCTTAAGGAAAATATTTTACAAGAAATAAGAAAGAAACACCGGCGGTACTGGTGGCATCAGGGAAGGCAGCCGCAACCACAAGAAAACTAAAAAATAAAAGAATAATTTTCTGCAGTGACAGGAGAACGTCCTGCCGGCTCCGCGGAAAAACAAAAACTGAGGAGAGGCAGTTGGGAAGGCGGGAAGGCAGCGCGCAGGCGTGTTGGGATGCTTCCAAAAGCTTTCTGATTGGACACTGGGAAGCGTTCCCGCACGGACTCCATCGGTACCGACATACCCATATGTGAAGATTCATTCCTGCTTATTCCTGGAGATAGTGTACCACTAAGGGAAAAAAATATCCAGATATCTGTCTTTGACTAGGGAGGTCCTCCTTGGACGTCGACCATGTGAAGTCCTTCGTTTAGTACATGGTGTATGGTGCACGTTGAAACTACCACTTCAGATTGCTCCAGGTCAGCTTTATGCTCTTTGGATGTTGTACGTGGCATTTTTCCAACAGTTCGTACTAATCTTTGAAGACGTCTTGGATTAGTTTTCCTCAACTCACCACATCCTGGGGGGTTCTTGACAGTTCCATGAGCAGAAAACTAACAACATTGTGAACTATAGACACAGGAATCCCAAGGTCTTTGGAGATGGCCTTGTACCCCTTTGAAGTTCAAAGTTTGGTGATAATGGCTTTTCTGACGGTCTCAGGCAGTTCTCTTGTCTTCCCCATTGTGAAAATGGAACAGGGAGTGAATGTGGCCATTTTAAACATTAGAGGCATCATTCATTGGTTGATTCAAGTCATGTGAGTACTGACAAATCACAGGTGCATCTAATTTGACTGCAATGGGAATGTAATTCTTCTGTTCAAACTGATTTCAATTGTTTATAAAAGTGCCAGTAATCATGTCCTCGAAAAAAAAAAATTTGATTCTAACTTAAAGTAAACTTTCTCTTTTTCCTAAATTTTTTTTTGTTGGAGCTACCCCGACAAAGTGGGCAGAATGGAATCTGTCCCCCTGCTGTGGCTACTCCGTTTTAATAAGATTAATAATGAGTAGATTATTAACCTTATTAAAACAGAGTAGCCACAGCAGGGGGATGGATTCCATTCTGCCCACTTTGTCGGGGTAGCTCCAACAAAGAGAAAATTAGGAAAAAGAGAAATTTTACTTTAATAAGTCAGAATCAACTTTTTTGATGTTTTGTAGTAGTCTGACAGTGGGATTTGGTTTTTTTTTTTTTTTTTTTTTTAATAATCATGTCCTGGCAATATCCCAGTTTTTATACTAATTTCCTACTATGTCCTTTTTTAAATCTGTCTTGTTTTGATTATTTTATGTGTTACATATGTGTGCATAAATAATCCAAAGCCATTTCACTGTCCACTTTTTTTTTTTTTTTTTTTTTTTTTAAAGATTTTGGACATTAAAGGGGTTGTACTTCAAGGGTGCCAATGTTGACCACAACTGTATGGGGCTGATTTTCAAAGCTCTTCTCCGGATAGCCTACAGAGAATTGTCCAGACCAAGGCACAGAGATTCAGCAGAACTATCCGGATTGTGGAGACAGTGGCAGGGCAGTCAATGCTGCTGAATATCTGCTTAGTACAGAGGCGGTCCCATGGGCGGAACTAGGGAAGTATGGTTGCTATGTAGAAAAGTGCCAGCCTTATTTGGCGAGCGGTGATATTCAGTCGACCTTACCTGGATGACGACTACCTGAAAAGCAGGCCTAAATTGCTATCCGGATAAGGTCTGCTGCTGACCACTGTGGTATTTTCAATATCAGCCTCTTTGAATATCAGATAGTGTGTTTTTATTCATGTTGCATAGGAATGTCTTAGATAGGTGGGATATAAGTTTAATATTAATATTGCAGAAAGCTACTACTACAAGGCATACTCAGAGCTTTACATAGACATGTAGGAGATTGTGAGCTCCGATGAGCAGAGACCATCTAGTTAAGACAGACAACAAAACACAGTTGGAGATCAGGAGACTATGCGGATAAAGATCCAAAAGCAGCCTCAAAGAGGTACGTTTCAGCCTGGATTTGAAAAGGGCCAAGGATGAAGCCTGATATACTGACTCAGGTAGGTAGTTCCGGATAAGCTCTGCATTGTCTATTGCACATTATTACATTGGTCCCTCAGTGACTAAAAGTATGGTGCATATGCTTCAGCAGAGCCATAGCAAGCTAGAAATGCATCCCACATGACTCGCAAAGCTGGCGCCTACTTTCCACCCTACCATATAGAGGAACTTCAGTGCCAGACTGGGTCAGACCAAAGGTCCATCAAGCCCAGTGTCCTGTTTCCAATAGTGGACAAGCCAGGTCACAAGTACCTGACATACCCCCAAAATAGCCAGGTCCACGCTACTTATCCCCAGGGATAACCACGGTGATTTTCTCTCGGTCTATCTTAACAGTTTATGGACTTTTCCTCCAGGAATTTGTCCAAACTTTTTTTAAACCCAGCTACACTACCTGCTTTTATCACATCCTCTGAAAATGAAGTCCAAAGCTTGATTATACATTAAGAGGAAAAATATTTTCTCCTATTTTAAATATACTACTACTTTGTAGCTTTATGGAGCACCCCCCTAATGCTTGTATTTTTTGAAAGGGTAAACAATTGATTTGCATTGACTCATTCCACTTTACTCCGTACTTTATAGACCTCTATCATATCTCCCCTCAGCTGTCTCACCTCCAGGCTGAGGAAGTAACATAGTAACATGGTATATGACGACAGATGAAGACCAGTATGGTCCATCTAGTCTAATCTCTTCAGCCTTTCCTCATAGGAGGCTCATTCCATCCTCTTTATCATTTGGTTACCCTTCTCTGTACCTTTTCTAATGCCACCATATCTCTTGAGATGCAGAGACCAGAATTGCAAACAATACTCAAGATGTGGTGGCATCATGGTGCGATACAGAGGCATTATTGTATCCTTTGTTTTATTCTCCATTACTTTCCTAATAATTCCTTGCTCTTGTTTTACTTCCTGGAAGCGTCAGTAATGTCATCAGCGACCCTCCCATCCTTGCATCATACAGCCCTTGCTACAGTCCTGTGTTTCCAAACACATTTACTCATAGATACACGGAAAAAGGATGGGACAGGTAGAAATAGTATGCCGAAGATATGCTCAGATTTCTTCCTACTGGCTGGGCCACTCATGAAAGCAATGATCAGGATCACTGCACTGGCACTGAAGTGCCGATGAGTGCGAGAGGGAGGGAGAGCCTAAGGATGAATACGACGGATTCCTAAAACTTGGCATCTCTGCTTTCTAATCCAAGCCTCCTCCCCTCTACTTAGATTTCAAATGGCAGGAAAGGCTAAGTAGAAGAGCTTAAAAAAAAAAACCCCTCTTTAAAAATTACCATTATGACCCCAGGAATGTAATTAAAAGAAAACCAGAATAAAACAGAACTTTTTGCTTGGCATCCAGCAGTTTCCTCCTACACCTTTCAACTTCCCTTCAGTCAGAAGCTACTAGCAAAAGGCATAAGTTGTAATGAGGAGCCCCCAAGCAAAATTTTGCTTTGAGCCCCCCACTGTCATAGCAGGGGCTCTAAGCAAAACTAACAGGTTTGCCACGCTGCCTCCACTCTTAGGTTCCCACCAAGCCCAGCTGCTGTTACCTACTGGGCTGAAGTCTCATGGTGCAGCTATCATCATGAGACTTTGGCACAGTACTATAGAGCCACTGGGGCCTGGTGCAAACTTTAAAAGAGTGGAGGCAAAACTGTTAGAGTTGCCGCTCTGCCTTACCACCACTGTGTGGGCCCCTTTCCTGCCTGTCCCCTCCCCCCACCCCACATTGCAGGGTCTGTCTGGGCAGAATTTATGCTACTGGCTATGAGCCTTCATTCAGAATTACCTGGAGATTTTTCCCCCTTTTTCTGTCACTTTCCACCTCACTTTAGTTCAAATCACTGCAGTGACAAGTCTCAACTGGGGACTGTTCATCAAGGCTTCTTCTGGAGCCCATGATGATGGGCTCTAAATACAGTTAAGTATGGAGTGGAGGAGCAGCCTTATAGTGAGCGCAGTGGGCTAGAACCAGAAAGCCAGGGTTTGAATCTCACTGCTGCCTCTGGTAATCTTGGGCAAATCACTTAACCGTCTACAGGAATGAACTTAGGGGGCAATGCAGAAAACCTTAGCACGGTATTTTTCTGGAACGTTTCCCACCCTAGGCTTACTCTGATGCAGAAAGCAAGCTAGCGGGGGGGGGGGGGGGGAATTGCCAAAAAAATAACTGCAAAATTGTAGCACACTTTGCATTCGATTTGCATGCCAATAGTTCCATAATGAATTGCACCAGATGTGTAAAAAAAAAAACAAAAAAAACAAACAAACACTGAGCTGAAACCCTTAGTGCAGTTTTTTTACACTGTTTTTTTTTAATGCTGCATCTTCATGCCAGCTTTGGGCAGGCGTAAAGATCCAGCTGAGAGCAAAAAAAAATATCTAAGGTGAAGTTTGACAATGATTCAGGCACTGAGAAAGACCTCAATGCCATTGGCACACTGTCAGGGGCTGGTGTCCCACCTGGACACCAACCCTCCCCCCCCCCCCCCAAAAAGAAATAAAACCCTGTGGTTCAGTTGCCCAAAACCCCTCTACTACCCCCCCAGTACCTTAAATCATGGGGTGGGAGCGTTTCCCACATGCTCCCAACCCTGCGCCGCCATATTGTAAAATGGCAGCACCTGGTCCCACATGGTGGATCCTGGGATGCACCAAGTGGGATCAGACTGCCATATAAGGTAAAACAAAATGCCTTATATGGCAGAGTGACGTCCCCCCTCCCCCATTGTATCCTGGGACAGCTCAGGGGAATAAATATTTTGAGTCACCAGGGATTTTGTTTCTGTCAAAGGGCCAGTGTCTGTGGGAGGCATTGGTCCTCTCCCTCCCCCCCCCCCCAACAGTATGCCAATGGCACTGGGGCTTTTCCCAATACCTGCATCATCTGAGGTGACGTGTCAAACGTTACCTCAGACGACCTTGTTTCTCCGGAACAGCATGCCAAACGTGCGCTGATTTCTGTGTGCATGCGTATGGCTTGCTCTCCCAGTTCAATGCTGACTTATTGCGCACTGGGTAAGTTGCATATTGCATTCCAGCACGAAGAATTAGTATTAAAACTCATGCTATGAAACTTGTTTTTGAATAATTATCTGCAAGCTTTACGGCTTTTAGGTGCGTTTTACATGAATGACAGCACCTATTGCTAATGCTCCAGCTGTCAAATAGATTTGTTTGTCCAAATGCATAGGCCTCCCCCAGCACAGCGTGAAACATCAAAACCCAGCAGGATTTCCCAGATCCCACTGACCCAAGAGAGGATGCTGGCCACCAAAGCATTGAAAACTCAAAACGTTCCTAGTAGAAGATTCATGTAAATTGCATTAAATATGTTACACAAAAATACTATAAATCTCCTATGAATCTAGGCTGCATGCCATAGTGTGTATGGAGAGTGACGGGAGCGGAGCAGACACTTTGAGAAATATCGGGGGAGCGGAGAGAAGATACATCGTGTCAGGGATGAAGATGCTGGAGAGGAATCTTACGATGGAAGATGGGTTGCTATGGGGACGAGCCACTCTGGGTCCCAAAGTAGCAGTTTTACACTTTATCTAAAAAAGTCTTGATATGCCACCTTTCACAGTATATTAAAGTCATTTACACAGCAAATAATGTTAGCATACATACAATATGTCATTAATAAAAAGAGAGACATCTTACATGCCCCTTCTCCTCCCCAGCAGATAAAGCTTTAGGCCTCTCCACGTACAGCAAACACTGTACTTATCTCTAGCAAGTTACTGTGCCCCTGCTGACCTTTTTCTTAAGTTGAATTATCCGATTTGGCCCTGGCATCAGGAGACGAGCTTAAGTTCATCTCCTGTTGCTACGAGTCTAAATCTCACACTAAAGAGCCAAGAAATCATCTGGTTTTTACTGTGATATTGTGAGGCCTGGACTCATGGCAGTAAGAGATGATGTGCTTAGGCATGTCTCCTGATGCCAGGCCAAACCAGGTAACTGAAAGACTAGGTCGGCCCTGCACAGTAACACTGCTCAAAGGAAATAATCTTCCTGCCAAGCTATGCAGGCATGTTGGAGGTTAAGTACAGTGTTTGCTGTGCTCTCCCTCTATCCCTGTACTGTAGATGGCAGGTCCTGGGACCAGGTTCCTCCTTTCTTTTCTACTGAAAATACAGCCTTTGATTGCTCATTTCAAAATGCAGCCCTTTAATTTCCAAAACTGTGGTCCACATGCCACCCCCACTTACTGATCACTATCTGATCCAGCGTTTCCCAAAATAATCATTCTGGATTGTTAGATGACCTAACTGTATTGTCAATCTCCTTAACCAAGTGACCAGACAACTACCTGGAAACATGCTGTCTTGTTTTCTATAAATTTTTCCAGATGTCAGAAAGATAATCAGCTCTGAAAGCTATGCATTTGGGTTTTTTGTTTGTTTGGGGTTTTTTATTTTTGGCAGAATCAACAAGGAAGGCCAAAACACTGCCAGCATAGATTAAAGGTGATGTCAGAGAGGCTATTTTAGTCAAAAAGGCATCTTTCAGGAAATGGAAAAAGGAGCCAAATGATGAAAACGGGAAACAATATAAGCACTGGCAAGTTAAAGGCATTGATAAGGCAGGCAAAAAGAGAATTTGAAAAAAAAGCTTGCAGTGGAAGAAAAAAAAAAGCATAATAAAATCTTTTTTCAAGATGTGAAAGCGTCAGTTGGACCACTGGATGATAGAGAGGTAAAAGGGGTGCTATGGGAGGACAAGACCATAGTGGAGAGACTGAACAAATTCTCTGCTTTGGTCTTTATTGAAGATGATGTAGGGAAGTTACCCATGCCTAAAATGGTATTTAAATGGTGATGCATTGGAAGAATTGAAAGAAATAAATATCGATAAACAGGGAAGATGTATTACAACTATTTGATAAACTGAAGAGTAGCAAATCACCAGGACCAGATGGTATACATCCAAGGGTGTTGAAAGAACTGAAATATGAGATTGCAGACCTGCTATTAGTAATCTGTCAACTATCATTAAAAACATCTGTAATACCTGAAGAATGGAGGATGGCCAACGTAACGCCAATTTTTAAAAAGGGTTGCAGGGGTGATCCGGGAAACTACAGACCGGTGTTCAGAAAGCCTTTGACAAGATCCCTCATCAGAGACTTTTGGCAAAACTAAAGAGTCATGGAATAGGAGGCAATGCACTATTGTGGATCAGGAACTGGTTTAAAGACAGAAAGCAGAGAGTAGAGCTAAATGGCCAATTTTCCCAATGGAGAAAGGTGAATAGTGGTGTACCCCAGGGTTCTGTCCTGGGTCCACTGCTTTTTGATATATTCATAAATGACCTGGAAAAGGGAATAATGAGTGAGGTTATCAAATTTGCAGATGACACGAAACTATTTAAAGTTTTAAAACCCATGAGGATTGTGGAAAATTGTAAGAGGATCTTGATAAATTGGAAGACTGGGCATCAAAATGGCAGATGAAATTTAATGTGGCCAAGTGCAAAGTTATGCACCTAGGAAAGAACAACCCAAACTATGGATACACGATGCAAGGTTCCACATTAGGAACCACCACCCAGGAAAGAGATTTAGGTGTTATCGTGGATATGTTAAAACCCTCCGCCCAGTGTGCAGCGGCAGCCAAGAGAGCAAATAGAATGCAAGGCATCATAAGGAAAGGAATGGAAAATAAAACAAAAAGGATATTATAATGCCTCTGTATTGTTCCATGGTGTGACCACACCTTGAATATTGTGTGCAATTCTGGTCGCCATATCTTAAAAAGGATATAGAGTTATTAGAAAAGGTTCAGAGAAGAGCCACCAAAATGGTAAAGGGGATGGAAGGATACCCCTAATGAAGAAAGGCTAAAAATGTTAGGGCTCTTTAACCTGGAAAAGAGACAGCTGAGGGGAGATATGCTAGAAGTCATCTATAAATTAATGAACGGAGTAGAACGGGTAAACGTAGATCGATAGTTTTTCTATATTCTGATGACGTAAACAAGGGGACATGCAAAGAAGCTACATGGTAAACTATTCAAGATAAATAAGAGAAAATATTTTTTCACTCAACATATAATAAAATTCTGGAATTTGTTACCAGAGGATGTAGTAAAAGCTGTTAGTGTAGCTGGGCTTAAAAAAGGTTTGGACAAGTTCCTGGAGGAAAGGTCCATAAACCATTATTAAGAAGGGACCCAGGATATCAATGCTTGACCCAGTACAAGCATTGTGGAACCTATGTCCCTTGGGGAAACTGCTAGGTATGTATAACCTAGATTGGCCACTGTTGGAAACAGGACACTGGGCTTGATGGACCTTGGTCTGACCCAGTATGGCATCTCTTATGTTCTTATGCAAGGTTCCACGTTAGGAACCACCACCTGGGAAAAAGATTTAGGCGTCATCGTGGATAAGTTGAAACTCTCTGCCCATGGTGCAATGGTGGCCAAGAAAGCAAACAGAATGCTAGAAATCTTAAGTAAAGGAATGGGGAATAAAACCAAGGATATTATAATGCCTCTGTATCGTTCCATGGTGTGACCGCACCTTGAATATTGTGTGCAATTCTGGTCGCCATATCTTAAAAAAGGATATAACAGAATTTTAAAGTAGCACAGAGAAGAGCCACCAAAATGGTAAAGGGGATGGAAGGATAGCCCTACGAGGAAAGGTTTAAAAGGTTAGGGCTTTCACATTGGAAAAAAGATGGCTGAGGGGAGATTTGATAGAGATCTAAAAATGAATGAATGAAGTTAAACGTAGATCAGTTGTTTATGCCCTCAAAAAGTAGAAAAACTAGGACACAAAATGAAGCTACAATGTAGCCCATTTAAGACTAATAAGAGAAATTTATTTTTTTCATTTAATGCGTAATCAATCTCTGGAATGCGTTACCGGAAGATGTAATAAAAGCTGTTAGTGTAGCTGGGTTTAAAAAAAAAAAAAAGATATGGACAAGTTCCTGGCGGAAAGGTCCATAAAACATTATTAAAAAGAGGACCCAGGAAATCCACTGCTTACCTCTGGACAAGCATTGTGGAACCCGTGTACCTTTTTGGGAACCTGCCAGGAACTTGTGACCTGGACTGGCCACTGCTGGAAACAGGATACTGGGTTTGATGGGAAGGATGCAAGGGTAACCAAGCCAAACCCAAACCCACTTCAAACAGGTTTCAAAGTCTTAAAAGGTCTAGAAGGTTTTAAGTGACAGGTTGTTCTAAACTAGTGGTTTTCAACCCAGCCCTCAGGATACACCTGGCCAGTCAGATTTCAGGGTGATCATAATGAATATGCATGAGAGATTTGTGTGCACTGCCTCCACTATATGCAACTTTCTCATGCATATTCATTGTGCTAGCCTTAAAGTTTGACTGACTAGGTGTATCATGAGGGATGGGTTGAGAACCTCATTTTAAACAGTCGAGCTGGGCCAACCTTAGTTTACGAGTGTGTAGGCAAGAATAATCAGTTTCTATGAAAAGTTGTACTTGGTCCCAAAATCCACCTGCAGCTGCTGGGGGATCTTGTGAAAAGAATCCACCAGCACCATCTAGTGGAGAAAAAGCAGAATTATGCCAACAACTGCCCAAAAGTCCTCGGTGACATTATCAAAAGAATCAATAACTCATTAACTGTAATTTAAGACTGGAATTTTTCCAATCTGAAAATACACAGCAGTAAGCAATGCATGCTTATGTATCTCAAGTACTGAGCCCCCAAAAAATAACAAATAAATTGCCAATGACCTATATAAATAGAAAGATATGGAGTAATTGCATAAGCTTTTCATTTGAGCTACACACACACACACAAAAGCATCAGATAAAGACGATGACCTTTCACTAACTGCTGGAAGGTAAGCGCTTAATAAATAATAAATTAAGCACCATGGGACGCTGTTTGGAACCTACGTTTAATTAAACAGCAGAATTCCCCAAAGGTCATGGGATTGACATTTTCAGTCAGGGCTTAGTGATTCATCAATCAAATGTTTTATGTGGAAAATTCTGTATTGGTTGCTGACATTTGGCCACATGCACTGTAACACTTTTTATCCTCCCTCCGTATTCCCCTCCCTCCTGGCTCCGAGTTTAACGACAACTTAATCCCAGCTCACCTGCTTTGCATATTAGCTAAAACCCTCAGCACATTCGCAGTATTACAGCCCTAAACACACAGAGATCTTCGAAGCACATGCAGTTTAAACTAAGAGAGGGCTTAGCAGCCAGCAGACTGGTGCACGCTCCAAGATTCTCGGGTCAATAAGGACTTGTTCCCGGCATAGGGCGTTTGAAAAGCCCCTCCCCCGTTATTTCTACGTGCAGAAGCCAGCCCTGGGGCCTCAGCCGAGTTAAGAGGATAAAATTTCCGATGATGGTACATTGGCACAACTATATAGCTCTTGAGATTACCATCATATCATCACGGTACTAGAGGATATATTTTTTTTTAAGTCAATGAAGTAAAATGCTGAACAGGTCAGGCCTATGCCACAGAGAGGCCAGTCATCCCCTGCTAAAGTTCTCCTATGAATCATATTGCTTTAGAAAGGCAGCTTTCCAATTAGTTACAAATATTAAAATAAGTTTACCTGCTTGATATGCCATTATCTTACAGACGTAGCATGGCGGCTTTCCTCTGTGCAGCATGGAGTTTCCTCCCCTCAAACCCAGCTGTTTACACCTTCCCCTTCTAACGTGCTTTGCCCTCGGCTGCCTTCAGCTTCACTGTTAAGTGCTAAACCTGGCTACAGCTGTGCCTTGCTCTGTTGTTCTACGCATGGGCTTCTATAAAGCATGCTAGGAAATATTTGGGGTTCACGTGCTTCGGTGTATGCGTATAGGTCCCTATGCCATGCCTGAGTGATTAGACGCTGTGTGAATCTTTCGTCGGGCTTTCCAGAAGGTTGTAGGTAACCCGTGTTGACTCTCAGGACTAATTCAGCGGTTGTGCTTTTTTGGCTCTGCAGTGGCCTCCTGATCAAAGCAGCAGCAGCTGAGAAGCCCACCGATTTCCTTGTGACCTTGAGGAAGACTATTGCCTCAGATACAGACTTGGATTATGAGCTAGCCAAGTCGATGAAATACCTGAACAGAACTAGCCTTAAAAAACTACTGAAAGACACGGGTTAAACTCAAATTGGCCACATCCTTGTTAGTTTTTGTAGGAGGGACAGATGAAAACTTAGATGTAAAAAAAAAAAATTGGTTGAATTAACTGAAGTGAGAAGCAACTGTGTCTTCATGCTGCGTTCCTCCTTTTTTTTTTTTTATTTGGGAGTAGCACAGGGTCAGGCTTACCACTAGACAAACAAGAGAGTCACCTACAGTATCAGCCCTCCAGGGGTACCCACTGCCGCCGCCACCACACCTCTTCAGGATGTGCAGCAATGACAATACTTTTAAAACAGCACCAAAATACCAGTTAGCTTCAGCACCAGCGCTGTAGTGGTGTTCATGCTTCAGCCCACCCTTTAATTTCATTTCCTGTTGGAATGATGGCAGACAAGCTTCTGGCCACATGTTGTTGTTAAGTGCCGTCGAGTCAGAGTCGACTCATGGCGACCCTCTGGGTAGCTATCCTAAATTGTGTTGGGTCTTGTGTTCTGCAGCTCATTGTTGACAGACTGGTACCCATAGCTACTGTTATTGTATCGATCCATCTCATTGCTGGCCTTCCTCTTTTGCATTGACCTTCTATCTTGCCAAGCATGATATCTTTCTCTAATAATCTTTCTCTTCGCATGATGTGTCCACAGTATGAAAGTTGAAGTCTTGTCATCTGAGCGTCTAAAGAAAACTTAGGTTTGATCTCCACTCGTACCGACTGGTTTGTTCTTCGGGCAGTCCATGGTATACACAGTATTCGCTGCCAGCACCGTAATTCAAAGGCATCAATTTCCTTCCTGTCTGTCTTTTTCACTGTCCAGCTTTCACATCCATATGATATTGAAAATACCATGGCTTGAACAAGTCGAATCTTTGTATGGAGAGAGACATCTCTGCTCTTGAGAATCTTATCTAGATCTTTCACAGCCATTCTGCCAAGAGCAATGTGTCATCTGATTTCTGGACTGCTTGTTGCTTCTTTATTGATAGTTGATCCAAGTAGGTTAAAGTTGTTCACAATTTCAATTTCTTCTCCTTCAGCGATGACCCTGTTGATTATGCCAGTTGTCATGATCTTTGTCTTCTTTACATTAAGGTGCAGTCCCATTTTGAGACTACATTCTTTGATTTTGAGAAGCAAATGTTTCAGATCATCTTCACTTTCAGCCAGTAATGTAGTATCATCAGCATAGCGAAGGTTGTTGATGAGTCTTCCACCAATCTTCACACCTCTGTCTTCATACAATCCTGCTTCTCTGATGATTTGTTCTGCATATAAAATAAACAGATAGGGGGAAAGTATGCAGCCTTGTCTTACACCTTTGCTTATTTTAAACCATTCTGTTTCTCCTTGTTCTGTTCGAACTGTTGCTTCTTGAGCAATGTACAGATTGCGCAAGAGAACGAGCAGGTGTTCTGGTATACGCATGCTTCTTAATGTGGCCCAGAGTTTCTCATGGTTTACACAGTCAAAAGCCTTGCTATAGTCGATAAAGCACAAATAGATATCCTTTTGGTATTCTTTAGTCTTTTCAAGGATCCATCTCACATCCGCAATGATATCTCTCGTTCCTCGCCCTTTCCTGAACCCTGCTTGCACTTCAGGTAGTTCTTGTTCCAGGTATGGTTGTAGTCTCTTTTGAATAATCTTCAGTAGAATCTTGCTGGCATGTGGGATCAGAGCAATTGTGCAATAATTTCCACAGTCAGTTGGATCATCTTTCTTTAGTATTGGTATAAACACAGATCTTTTCCAGTCAGTTGGCCATGATGTTATCTTCCATATTTCTTGGCAGAGCCTTGTAAGTATGGTAACAGCTGCATCAGATTGCTGCAATACTTCTATGGGAATGCTATCAATGCCTGGTGCTTTGTTCTTTGATAAGGCTTTCAATGCTGCTTCAACTACTTCTTTCATCACCAATGGTTCCCGATCATAAGGTACAGGTTGAAACGGCTGTTGGTCCACTTGATCTTTATCATATAAAAACTCTTGTAGCTTTAGGAAAGCCGATCTTGTTCTTCCTCTAATAGTTTCTGCTTCTATTTCCTTGAAAGTGTTATTGTAGTACTTTTCCTTGTCCTGTCTTGCTGCACATTGGAAATCTCTGAGTTCTGCGATTGTCTTTCTAGCCACATACAAACAGGAAATGAAATCGAAGGGGAGGGGAGGGGGGTAGAAGCACAAATATAGTAATGTATATCATGGACTGCCTGAAGAACAAACCAGTCAATACTGGAGGAGATCAAATCTAAGCTCAGATGACAAGACTTTGACTTTCATACTTTGGGCACATCACACAAAGAGAGCAATCATGCATTGCAAGGTAGAAGGTCAAAGCAAAAGAGGAAGGCCGGCAATGAGATAGACCAATACAATAACAGTAGCTATGGATACCATTCTGTCAACAATGAGCCACCTGATTGAAGACCAAACACAAATTAGGACAACTATCCAGAGGGTCGCCATGAGTCGACTGCACTTAACAACAGAGTGCTACTCCAGGAACCCTTTGTCAATTAAGAACGGACACATGAATGGTTACGGAGAGGTGAACTGAAACTGAAGGATGAAAGGCTGACACCTGCTGCCCAGGACAGCGGCTTACAGATCAGATGGATTACAGCAAGCATTGAAAAAACTGGCAAAACATACAGATGTTGATTCTATGGGGAAGAGCTAGAAACAGTAACTTAACTCATAGGAGCTGGCTGTGAAGTTCTAAATGGCAGAACATTTCTATACAGAAAGGCACAAGAAGAAATTAGACCTTACCTGCTAATTGTCTTTCCTTGAGTACTCTCCGGGCCAGTCCAGGAACTGTAGGGTAGTCAACCTCCTCCAGCAGCTGAGGACTGAATTCTCAAAGACTTGCTGACAGCCTATCTAGCTCCCCCTGGTGTCAGAGAGTCAGTCTACCAATGTCAAAGCAGCCCACTAACTACTATATGCTCCCCTTATAAAAAACTTTAAACTTAACAACCTTTAACTAAGCAGCCTACCACTAACTCCACTGTTTCACGCCTATTTTCAACCTCACTTATGTTCTTTTTTCTCTTTTTTTTTTTTTTTTTACATGACCCCCAAATCGGCTACTACTGTTCCTCCCCCAGACACTTTAAGGGAGTCCCATAGCCAGCGCCAGTCCGGAAGAGCCCAGATCAACTCAAGGCCAAACATACTTACTCTTACAGTAAACCGCCCCTTGTATGGCCTCCCCCTGACCAGCCCTTTGTGACTTAAATGACGAAGTACTGATCTCTTGATGAAAAAACTGCTATGTCCTGGACTGGCCCGGAGAGTACTCAAGGAAAAACAATTAGCAGGTAAGGTCTAATTTCTTTTTCCTTTTCGTCTCTCCAGGCCAGTCCAGGAACTGTAGGGCAGTACCAAAGCAGTACCTACTCTCGGGAGGGTCCCGCTAGCCCCGCCAGAATGGCTGAAGCCCCAACTTTTGCATCTCCCGTTGCCTGAACATCCAAACGATAATGTTTCGCAAACGTATGCAGAGACGACCAAGTAGCCGCTCGACAAATATCCACCGGCGGAACCAACACCATCTTGGCCTAGGACGTCGCCTGTCCCCGAGTTGAATGAGCTCGAAGACCTTCAGGTGGCAACTTTCCGCTCGCTTGATACGACGCTGCTATCGCCTGCTTTACCCACTGGGCAATGGAGGCCTTGGAAGCTGCCTCCCCTTTACGTGCTCCTCCAAAGAGTACAAATAACCTATCCGACTTCCCAAAGGGCTCTGTCCTCCTGAGGTACCTATGGCATACTCTACCGAGATCCAACCTGCAGAGCGAACTGTGCCTAACATCTCCCTCACTGCTCCGAAAGACAGAGAAATTGGTTGATTCACATGAAACACCGATACTACCTTCGGCAGAAACGAGGGTACCTGCCTCAACACCACTTTCTCCGCCGAAAACTGAATGTATGGTTCTCTACAGGACAGTGCCTGCAGATTCAAGATTTTTCTTGCTGAGCGCAACACCACTAAGAAAGCGGTCTTCCAAGAGAGTTCTCTTAGAGCTACCGCCCCCCCCCCCCCGGGCTCAAAGGGAGCACGCGTCAATGCCTATAGGACCAAATTCAAATCCCAAGCCGGCACTATTGGTCTCACTGGTGGCCTTACGTTCTTGACCACTCTCAGGAATCTCAGAACATCCGGATGTAGCAACAAAGTACTTCCATGTACCTTGCCCCTATAACAAGCTAGAGATGCCAGGTGAACCTTTAGAGTGCTGAGCGCTAGACCTTTACCCAGACCCCCTTGCAGGAATGACAAGACGTCCGGTACCGTCGCCGACAATGGCTTAACTCTGCACCTCTCACACCAACCTTCAAAAATGCGCCAAACACAGACATAAGCCAGAGATGTAGATCTCTTCTTTGCCTGCAACATGGTAGCTATTACCGCCACAGACTATCCTCTACGCTTCTGGTGTTCCCTTTCAAGAGCCAAGCCGTAAGCAAGAAGCGATCCACCTGCGGCATTAGCATTGGACCCTGGTACAACAGATTGACCCGACTGGGAAGCCTCCAAGGATGGTCCACCAGCAGTTGCACTAGGTCTGCATACCACGCTCTCCTCGGCCAATCCGGCGCTATGAGAATTACCTTTCCTTCATGCCCTGCTATTCTCTGAATGACTTGACCGATCATCGGCCACGGAGGAAACACATAAAGAAGACCTACCGACGGCCATGGCTGAACTAGCCCATTGAGCCCCTCAGACATGCGTTCCCTGCACCTGCTGAAAAACTGCAATGCCTTAGCATTGCCGAACGTGGTTATCAGATCCATCTCTGGCTGTCCCCAGTGCACCGTAATGTCGTGAAAGACCGCCTCGTTCAGTTCCCATTCTCCTGGATCCAATACATGCCGGCTGAGAAAATTGGCCTGTACGTTGTCCTTTCCTGCCACATGAGCTGCCGATAGGGATAACAGATGGCTCTCTGCCCACTGCTTCAACCCTTGGCTCTCCTCCAACAAGACCGCACTGCCCGTGCCCCCTTGCTGATTGATATAGGACATTGTCGGAGAACACTCGCACTGCTTTTCCATTCAGAAGACTCTCCAACTCCTGCAGTGCCAACCACACTGCTCTCATCTCTAACTGATTGATTGAGCAACTGCCCAGCTCTGCTGACCAGCGGCCCTGTGCTATCTGGGCCATACACTGTGCTCCCCAGCTGGAGAGACTGGCATCCGTGGTGACCAACACCCACTCCGGCGCCTCCAGCGGTACTCCCACCCAAAGATGCGTGGAATCCAGCCACCACTGCAGACTTTCGCTGACACTTGCGGAGCATACCAATTTTCGACTCAGCAGATGCTCCTGCGGTGACCGACGGGATAGCAAAGCTCATTGCAGAGGCCGCATATGCGCCCTGGCCCACGGCACCAAATCCAAGGCCGCCGCCATGGAGCCTAGAAGTTGTAAGTATCTCCACGCCATCGGAGCCTTGATGCGTAAAAATGCTGACACCTGGTTTAAGATCTTTTGTACTTGTCTTCTAGTAGAAACACCGCTCCGACGCTCATGTCGAACAAGGCCCCTAGATACAATAGGCGCTGCATTGGCATCAACTGACTTTTGGTCCGATTGACCACCCACCCTAGGCTTTCCAGGAACTCTACCACCCGTGTGGTCGCTCCCACTGACTCTGCCACTGACCGTGCTCGAATCAGCCAGACATCCAGGTAGGGATGGATTTGAATGCCTTCCTTTCGCAACGCTGCCGCAACCACCACCATTACCTTCGTGAAAGTGTGCGGCACTATAGCCAGCTCGAATGGCAATGCCCAGACCTGGAAGTGCCCCATGGGCACTGCAAATCGCAAAAGGCTTTGATGCTCTGGTCTGATGGGAATGTGCAGATACGCTTCCATCAAATCTATGGACGAAAGAACCTCGCCCAGCCTTACGGACCGGATCACAGACTGCAGAGTCTCCATCCGAAAATGCGGCACCCTCAAACAGTGATTCACATGCTTGAGACTGAGAATTGGTCGAAAAGATCCCTCTCTTTTGGGGACCACAAAATAAATCGAGTATCAACCTAACCCGTACTGGTCTCGAGGAACTGGAACAACTGCCTGAAGGTGCAGCAACCATTGAAGGGTGTCGTTTATTGCTTTGACTTTGCCAGCGAACTGCATGGAGACCCAAGAAGGCTCCTGCTAATGGTTGGGCAAACTCCAACACATAACCCTCGTGAATGAACTCCAGAACCCACCGGTCCGTAGTCATGGTGGTCCAGATGGAGTGGAAACCCTGCAACCTCCTTCCTACTGGAACCTCCGCCTGGACCAACCTCCTTTCATTGTGGTTTCTTTGAGGAGCTCAGTTGGGAGCCACCATACCCCCTTCCGAAGCCCCTAGCCCCTCGAAAGGACTGCCCTCTGGCTACAAAGCGACCTCTCTGATATGGAGCAAAACACGACCCCCTGAATCTCCAAAATTCTCTGGCTTGACTTCTCTGCAGAGAATCAGGTCTTGGGCCCTTCGGACGGTCTTCCGGCAGCCGCCCGCCTTTGGAGTCTCCCAAATCCTTTACAATCTTTTCTAAAGCCTTCCCGAAGAGCAGTTTGCCCTTATACGAGAGCTTACTAAGGTGCGCCTTAGAAGATGCGTCCCCTGCCCAATTCCTCAGCCAGAGAAATCTCCAAGCGGCTACTACCAACACCATTGACTTCGCCAAAATCCTTACCAAATCATAAAAGGTGTCTGAGATACGCCGACTCTAATTTCGCTCCCTCCAGAACAGAAACCACCTCCCCCTCCGGAGAAGACTCAGCCTGAAGCCACCTAATCGAAGCTCTGGAAACATACGCTCCGCAAATAGAGGCCTGCAACGCTAGAGCACTTGTGTCAAATGCTTGTTTGAGCAGAGACTCCATCTTGCAGATCCTTAAGAGCTGCTCCGCCCTCTACTGGGATCGTAGTCTTCTTTACCACTGCTGAGACTAACGCCTCTACTTTCAGCATCCACAGCAGTTCCCTCTCCTCCTGTGGAACTGGATACAAGCGGCCTATGGCTCGACCGCCCCTCAAGGAGGCCTCTGGACATTCCCATTCTGACTCCACCATCTGTTTAATCACCATGTGGACCAGAAAACACTTCTGCTCAGCTCTAAAACCTTGAAGCAGAGTATCCTCCAGAGGTTCAGCCTGAACCGCCGGCAAGGTAATATTCAAAGCTGACACTGAATGGGTAATAAGAGCCCCTAGCTCTTCCTTACGAAACACTCTGAAGATATTCGGGTCCTCCCCTGACCCAGTCTCCCCTTCTTCAAGCTCCCCTGGCCACTGCTCCATACCTGACTCTGAAGGGATTTCCCCCTCTTCTGTTACCTGAGGGTCAAGGCTCTGTTGCCCAAGACCCTCGGCAGCCACCTCAATTGCCAAGCCAGTTTTTGAAGACCCTTTTCCTGGGTCCAATGCAGTGCTGTTCCTCTGAGCTAACTCCGCCAGGTTAGGGGAACCACTCTTGCCCTGTACCTGCTCCAACTTCAAGCAATATGCCTTATGGAGCGGAAGAATAAAATCTGAACAAGGACTGAAAACTCCCTTGTACTTCTGAAACTGGTGCCTGGCCCAAAACTACCGCAGGAGCTGACTTCCTCGACTTAGCTTTCTTTTTAAGCGTTTTCTCCTGAAACGCGGGAGAAACGGCTGTGTCCCCTAAAATGGCGGCCGTTCCCACCTTTTCCGACATGGCCTGATGTCAGAATGAGGAATCCTGCATCGCTGACTTCTCTTTCATTCTGCTGCCGAATAAGCACTCCAAACCGCTAGCCCTTCTAATGCAGAATCGACAAAGTCCCGGACCTGATAACCCCTGGCGACTCCTGCACTGCGCGCATGCTGCCGGGCCCGGCAGCATGCGCCTACTCTAAACCGCTCCCCCCAGCTTTCCGACGGTCGCAGTTCTCCACACAGAATCCGGCTTGCCTCTACAGCAATGCACAAAAAACAAATCTTAAGGTACCTGCACAGCTTGTTCTTATCCACCCGAACCCTCTGCTACCGCTGCTAGCAGGAGAGTAAGTTCAGGCTCCAAAGGCAGAGGTCTGGGCTCCGGGGCTCCCAGTTCCTACCTCAGCATTCCCCAACGGATCTGGTCCCCGAGGCAGGCTCTGCCTCTGCACACTGAAGAAGCAGCAGCTGACCTCAATCTTTCTGTTTTTGTTTTTTAAATGAACTTTAGTCAAATCAGCTCCCCTGGCCTAACACCCTGCTAGGGCCACCTAAGGAAGTTTTTAATTTTTATTTCCTTTCTCCTTCATCTGAGGGAGCCTGTCAGCTACACTCCTTCCAGCTGCTGAGGACTGAAAGAATGACTCTCTGACCCAAGGGGGGGAGTTAGACAGGCTGTCAGCAAGTCTTTGAGAATTCAGTCCTCAGCTTCTGGAGGTTGACTACCCTACGGTTCCTGGACTGGTCTGGAGAGACGAAGAGGAATGGAGCATGCCTCATCCATTGGAAACTCTGTAAGCACATCACTATGCCTGAAGGGCAGTGACATTATGACCCTAAAGAACTACACAGAATGAAGAGGTTATGAGCACCCAGGATACTCCCATTCCAACTGATAAAATGCTGGATGCGAGGAAGCCGGAACAGTGGCAAAGAAGAACAGTAGAACTGCACTGATTATAGATGTGTCAGTGCATTGAGAAGGAGAAAATCTTCAAGTACTAAAAAATTCAGTCAGAGACCAAGAAAATGTGGCAGAAAGATAAAGAGTTATTTCCCATTGTGTTGGGTGCTACAGGCTTAATTAGGAGGAATTTCCAAGCACACCTTGATAAATTACCCATACACATAACATCTTACGAACTCCAAAGGGAGGCACTCGCTGGCACGACAATACAAGTACTACACCGAGCATTAGCAGTAAATTTGAGAAACTGAAATCATACTCTAGCTTAGAAGGTTTGTGACTGTCATGATATACCAAAACTCACTCATTTGGAGAAACTGCCCTAGAACTGAAGACAAAACAACTTTGGTGCTAAAAGTATTGCTACCACTGCATGTTTGGAGAGGGGGCACGTGGAAAGCAATATTTTACTTACCAGATAATGTTCTTCCTTGAGTTTTGCTAGACCAGTCAAGGCAAGGGGGTTGGGTCACCAACTGGCTCCAGCTGCACCCAACAGACTTGATCCAGTCCTGGGTTTACAGCATTGCACACAGAGACATGTAGTACTAATTTCTTTATTGCACTGCATAAGAAAAGTAAGACTACAAGTCCCTGTCTACAATAGGATAAACAAAGGACTGGATCAGTCCTAGCATGTGCATCTGGAGCTAGTTGGTAACCCTGCAAGTGGGTTGTGTTCCCCTACCAATAGATGAGTGGAGACAAAGCACATTCAATGACATCACTCGTTTGCCTCTATTCGCCTCAGCCACCAGAGGTCTCTTCAGTATCCATCCCAAAGCATATAGAACATGGCATACCTCACACAACCTCAATATGAGCAACAGATAAAAAAACATAAAGAGAAGGTTAGCATAGAAGATGGACTTACAGAGCCAAGTATATAAATCATAGCGACCTCTAGGCTACTGCCGCAGAAGAACACAGCAAACACAGTTCCAGGGGCCAGGCCCTGGCCTGGTCTAGTAGGACTAAAGGAAAGGACATTATCTGGTAAGTAAAGTGTCACCTTCCAAAGCGTCCTGCTAGACTAGTCCAGACAAGTGGGATATACTAAAGCTATGCCTCCACTGGGCAGGAAGAAAACACAGCAGCTCGCAAAACCTTAGAGCCAAAGGTCATATCCACCCAAGCGTGGACATCCAAGGGGTAATGCTTGATAAAAGTGGAAAGTAGTGCCCACATTGCCACCCAACAAATGTCTACAGGCGCTACTGAGCTCTGCTCCACTGAGAATGCTTGCACTCAAGTAGAATAGGCACACAAACCCTACAGAACTGGCCAGTTCCGCAACAGATATGCCAAGGCAATGACCTCCTTAATCCAGAACCCCACCGTAGACTTTACTGGCCCACGCAAAGCTGACGAGGCAGCTAACAGCACAAAAAAGCATTCATAACCTCCAAGTACCGGAGAAACACCGGCCATCTACAAGACAAAGATCCTTATCCTTCCCTTGACAATGCTCCTTAGAGAAGGAGGATAGACAAACCTCCTGGTTCACATGAAAGGGAGAAATCACCTTAGGTAAGAAGGAAGGCCCAGGCCGAATGGAAACAGCCTCCTTAGAAAAAGATAGGTAAGGTTCTCAGCAAGACAGAGCCTGCAGCTTGGAAATCCGCCTTGTAAAACAAATCGCAACCATCTTGAGCGTCAAATCCTTCAGAGTAGCGTGCTTCAGCAGCTCAGAGGGCTCTGACATCAAGGGCCCTCAGCACCACACACCAGGATAGGGACCACCGACTGGAGGGGAGGACGCAGATGCCATACCTCCAGAAGAAAGTGCAAAACATACAGGTGTAAGGCTAGAGATTTACCAGGCACCGGATCTCAAACAGGCCAAAGCTGCCTCAGGGAGCTAAGAGAAAGGCCCTTTTCTAGACCATCCTGCAGAAAGGCCAACAGAGAAGGCACCTTGGCTGCCTCAGGATTCAAATGCCATGCGCCGCACTATCGCATAAAGAAGCACCAGACTCATACGTTTGCCAGGTTAGTATACCTCCTCCAGGCTCTGACCAGAATGGAAATCACTGCCACAAGTAACCCCTACATGCTAGCCATCTCCTGTCAAGAGCCAAGCCATAAGCATGAAGGGAGCCAGGTCTTCCAGGACAATCGGTCCCTGGCACAATAGGCCTCGAGATGGAGGCAAATGAAGAGGTGGTGCTTGTAGGAGCCACCTCAGATCTCCAAACCACACTCTCCTCAGCCAATTTGGCACCACCACAATAATCCTTCCCAGGTGGTGCTCTATATGCCGAATCACACACCCCATTACTGGCCACAAAGGAAACACACATAGCAGGCATTGACTGAAGCAGCAGCATACTTGGCATTGGAGCAGGTCGCCATCAGAACCATCTCGGGGCAACCGCCACAGCACAGATTGAACTGAGCTGAAATGCCTCCTGACTCAACTCCCACTCTCCAGGATCCAGAGAGTGCCAGTTGAGAAAGTTCACTTCCACACTGTCCATTCTGGCAATGTGCTGAGCTGACAAAGTTAGGAAGTTCTTATCTAACCAGGCAAACAGGAGAGCCATCTCCAAGGCTACCCCAGCACTCCTCATGCCACTTTGCAGATTGACCCAAGCCACCACCATGGCATTGTCTGAGAATGCTCAAACCACTTGGCCCTCGACTAGGGGCCTGAAACACAGAAGAGCCAACTTGATGACCCTCGTCTTGAGGTAGTTGATGGACCACACCACTTCCCTGCAGTTCCAGTGGTCTTGGGCTGTTCAGTCTTGGCAATGGGCTCCAAAGCCTGAGAGACTGGCATCCTTCAGAAGGATCCATGAGCAATCGTCCAGTAGCATGCCCTTCCTCAGATGAGTAGGCTGTTTCCACCACTGCAGGCTGGCCTTCACTATCATCGGGAGTGGGAGCCTGAACTCTAACTCTTGAGAACTCTGGGACCACCAAGTTAACAAGGATCATTGGAACAGCCACATATAAGTGCACGCCCATGGCACCTTCTCGATGTCTGCTGCGAACAGAACAGTGCCAGGCAAGCCAATCACCTTTCGACTTTCTCCTCTGGCAGGAAGACTGCCCACTCAAGTATCAAAACGTGCTCCCAGGAACTCCAGGGACTGGGAAGGCATCAACAGGCTCTTTCCCCGATTGATTACACCACTCAGGTCACCACATGAGACACCTCTAAAAGAGAATGGGCTCAGATGGGTGCACACAAATCCCTCGGCGCCGTAGTCATCACCACCATGACCTTGGAGAATGTCCTTAGGGCAGAGGAGAGTCCAAATGTGAGGGCAGTGAACTGAAAGTGAGAGCCAAGCACAGCAAAGCACAGTTACTTACCTGTAACAGGTGATCTCTGGGAACAGCAGGAATTAGTCCTCACATATGGGTACGTCGGAACCGACGGAGCCTGCGCGGGAAAGCTCCCCAGCTTCCTAGAATGGAAGCTTTTGGGGCCTCCCACTGCACATGCGCGCTGCCTTCCCGCCTTCCTGAACAGCTCTCCTCAGTTTCGAGTTTATAGCTGAGACAATAGAGAGAGGACAGGAAGACAGATAGATAGAAGATACAACTCCTAGGGGAGGTGGGTGGGTTGTGAGGACTAATTCCTGCTGTTCCCAGAGATCACCTGTTACAGGTAAGTAACTGTGCTATCTCCAGGAACAAGCAGGAATAAGTCCTCACATATGGGGACTCCCTAGCTGAGATGCCTGGGAGATCCCCCTCCAAGGGTTCGCCATCTTCGTATGGATCTCAGGCATCCATCCTGGGAAGGTGGGCAGGAGTTGTCTAAGAATGGAACAGGTGTTTGAGGACAGCCTGGCCAAACAAGGCATCCCGGCGGGAGTCCTTGTCCAAACAGTAATGGGCTGTAAAGGTATGAACCGAGGCCCAGGTAGCGGCTCGACAGATCTGATCAATAGAAACAGAGTGCAGATGAGCCATAGAAGTTGCCATGGCTCTCACATTGTGAGCTGTGACATGGCCTTCCAGAGAAATGTTTTTACTCTGGTAAGCAAAGGAAATACACTGAGCAATCCAATTGGAAAGTGTACGCTTGGAGACTGGAAGTCCCAAATGTGAAGGATCAAAAGCCACGAAAAGTTGAGAAGACTTTCGATGTGGCTGAGTCCTATTAAGGTAAAAGGCTAGAGCTCTTTTACAATCCAGAGTATGAAGGTTCCTCTCTGCACTGGATGCATGAGGAGCCGGAAAAAAGACAGGTAGATATACCTCTTGATTAAGATGAAAAGGCGAGACCACTTTGGGCATAAAGTGGGGATTCGTCCTAAGGACCACCTTGTCATGATGAAATCTTGTATAAGGTGGATTAGCCACTAGAGCCTGCAGTTCGCTGATGCGGCGAGCGGAAGTGACTGCAATTAGGAATAGTACCTTCCAGGAAAGAAATTTCAAGGAGGTAGAAAATAACGGCTCAAAAGGTGGCTTCATAAGCTGACCAAGCACTAGATTCAAATCCCATGCGACCGGGGGGGGTCTGATGGGAGGTTTAGTGAGAGTCAGGCCTCTCATGAATCTTGCAACAAGAGGATGAGAGGAGATAGGTTGTCCATTTATAGGTTTCAGGGATGCTGAAATAGCACTTAAATGGACTCTTACAGAATTCGTCTTAAGGCCTGCATTGGAAAGATGCAGGAGATAGTCTAAGAGGGAATTCAAAGGAAGTGCCAGAGGGTCAAGGCCCTGCTGAGCACACCAAATGGAAAAACGTTTCCATTTGAAAGCATAAGACCGCCTCGTGGAAGGTTTCCTAGAGGCATGAAGGATATCTTTCACAGGTTGAGAAAGATTAAAGTCTTGAAGACTTAAGCCTTCAGTAACCAAGCTCGGAGATGTAGGGATTTGGGGTTTGGGTGCCACAAAGTCCCCTCCTCCTGAGACAGAAGGTCTGGTGCAGCTCCTAAGTCCAGGGAGGATCCCTGGGAGAGCTGTAGAAGCAGAGGGAACCACACTTGGCGTGGCCAGCGTGGAGCTATGAGGATCATAGAGCCGTGATCTCTCTGGAGTTTGAATAGAGTCTTGGGAATCAGCGGAATGGGTGGAAAGGCATATAGGAACGCCTGACCCCAATGGAGGAGAAAGGCGTCCGTGGCCTGAGCTTCCTGACACGGAGTCCTGGAACAGAACCGGGGAAGTTTGGCATTCCACGGACTTGCAAAGAGGTCTATGTCCGGGGTCCCCCATTCCTGAAAGATTCTGCTTATCTGGTCCACGTGTAGGGACCACTCGTGTGGCAGCAGAACTCGACTGAGCCTGTCTGCTCGAGAGTTTTGAACTCCTGGAAGATACACTGCTAGCAGATGAATTTGGTGCTCTCTGGCGAAGGCCCATAATCTGAGAGCTTCGTTGCAAAGCGACAGAGAGCCCGTCCCTCCTTGTTTGTTTATGTAAAACATGGCCACCTGATTGTCTGTCTGAACCAGGACAGTCAGGTTGGCAAGGAGGGTATAGAAGACCTTGAGGTAGCAAGGGCTGAAAGGGAGCCCCCAACAACAGATTCTTGGTGGATATCCACCAATGGAGGGACCAAGACAGACGGTTTGAGGTTTGTATTTGGTCTGAGAGTGCTCCCGACGCCTGAGTCCACTGGGTGGCCAGGGTCCATTGAGCTGCTCTCATATGAAGACGAGCATAGGGCACCACATGTACTGTGGAGGCCATATGGCCCAGGAGGCGTAGCATTTCCCTGGCTGTCAAGTGAGTACTGGACTGGGCTTGGGAGGCCAAGCTCAGCAGACGCTGACCCCGAACCAGTGGAAGGTAGGCTCTTGCAGTGGTGGTGTCCAACTGGGCCCCTATGAATTCTAGAGACTGAGTAGGACTGAGTTGAGACTTGGGAAGGTTTACCACCAGTCCCAGATACTGCAGAAGGCTCCTTGTGCGGTCTAGGGAAATCTGGGCCTGCGACTGAGTTGGAGCTCGAATGAGCCAGTCGTCCAGATATGGGAATACGAAAATCCCCATGCTTCTGAGAAATGCGGCTACGACTGCCATGCATTTGGTAAAGACTCTTGGGGCAGAGGCGAGACCGAAGGGAAGTACTCTGTATTGGTAATGACTTCCCCTGAACAGAAAGCGAAGATATTTTCTGTGGGATGGATGGATGAGTAGATGTGTATACGCATCCTGCAGGTCTAGAGAACAAAGCCAGTCGTGACTCTGAAGGTATGGAAGGAGAATGCCCAAAGAGAGCATTTTGAATTTCTCCTTGTACAGAAATTTGTTCAATTCTCTCAGATCTAGGATTGGTCTGAATCCCCCTGTCTTCTTTGGAATGAGAAAATAGGGGGAGTAGAAACCTGACCCTTGTTGATGAAGAGGAACCTCTTCTATGGCCCCTTGGGCAAGCAGAGAAGAGATCTCCCGATCCAACAGGGCTAGGAGAGGAGATGGAGAATTGAAGGGTCTCACCATGCGATGGGGAGGAAGGTTGGAGAAATGAAGTTTGTAACCCTCTCGTCTTAGTACTCTTGATCTTTTTCATTGCAGACTTTACCACAATGGAGTGGTGAGGCAATTGAGTCTTCTGAAAACCAGGAGAAGGAGGGACCCGATACATGGTGTCCAACCTACGGGAATAAGGAGACAGAGTTAAAGGGTTCTCCCAGAAATCCATCAATTGTTCCTGAAGGATTTCATGGATAGGCAGGGTAACTGCTTCTTTAGGAGACTTAGAGTATCCTAAAATATCCAACCTTTTTGACCTTGGTTCCCTTTCAGAGGAGGTAGTGATAGAAAGGCCTTTAGCCATTTCTAAAATAAAGTCCTGAAAGGACAAATCCTCTGGAGGAGACATTCTCCTATTTGGAGAAGAAGGTTCCTCAGGAAGGTCAAGGGAGAGCTCTGCAGACTCATCAGAGGAGCCAAAATCCTCAGAGGAATCGGTGTATTCTCTAGTTTCCTCCAACGCACGATACGCATACCGATCGGTATCGACATCGGGCGTACCGGGTATGGAAGCGGTATGGAGCGAAAGCCCATACGGTACCGATTTGCGTTTAGAAGAGGAAGGCCTGGGTTCCGGCATGGCGGACGATACCGGAACCGGGCCCGGAACCGCTGGAAGCGGTACCGATGGCGTTGCAGCTTTAATGAAAGCCATGACGGCCTGCTGCATGGATTGGACAGTATTGCCCATAGACGCCACGGCTGCCTGGATGTCGGTACCGGTATGGGCCGGTACCCCAGAGCAGTCCAACAGGTGATCTGTCGAGGCCGTGCCATCGATGTCAACCTGTAGCCCCTGAATTGGCGTTTTGGAAGGCAGAGCTTCCCGCCGGGGCTGTTTGGCTGGGGCAGGGTCCTCAAAACTAAGAGCCTCTCGATGCTTTGAAGGAGATTTGCCCTTTGAGGACTTGCCCACAGAAGGTTTGGTTACCTGAGATCCATCCGGAGATGATGACCTGGATGACTGTGATGTTGGATTCTCTGAAGCAAACAGCACATGGAATTTGTTGGCCCGGTTCTGCAGCCCACGCTTAGACATTTGGGAGCAGGAAGGGCAGTCCGGAATGGAGTGGTCAGGCCCCAAACATTTAAGACACCATTCATGGGTGTCTGTGACTGATATTACAGCAGTACACTTGGTACACTTCTTAAATCCAGGGGCTGGCTTCTCCATGTGGAGAATTCAAGTAGGCCTGAAGGCCTAACTGAAGTGACCAAGTGCTGAAAAATAATAAAAGAAAAGAAAATAATTTTTCAAGAAAGAAAAAGGAAGACCGGCGATACCGGTATCGGTATGGGAAGGCAGGTACGCGGTCTAAAGAAACAAAACAAAAAACTACAATTTCTTCAGCGGTGACAGGATACACGACCTGCTGGCTCCGCGGAAAAAGAGAAACTGAGGAGAGCTGTTCAGGAAGGCGGGAAGGCAGCGCGCATGTGCAGTGGGAGGCCCCAAAAGCTTCCATTCTAGGAAGCTGGGGAGCTTTCCCGCGCAGGCTCCGTCGGTTCCGACGTACCCATATGTGAGGACTTATTCCTGCTTGTTCCTGGAGATAATGGAGATACTTTTGCTGATCCTCTCTGATTGGGATATGAAAATACACCTCAGCCAAATCCAGAGATGCCAGAAACTCCCCTCGGTGCATTACTTGAATTACGAATTACAAAGTTTCCATCTGGAAGCACAGGATGCGCAAGTGCTCATTGACACTCTGGAGGTCCAGAATGATCTGTCCTTTTTAACCACATGAAATAGATGGAATACCTGCCCTGGCCCTGATCATCCAGGGCAACAGGTGCCACTGCCTTCAGGAATAGCAACTTGTCCAAGGTGATCTGTAGACAGCCCTTTTGTTTACAGAGTCACAAGGGGAGATGACAAAAGCATCTGGGATCCTCTCTTTGCATTCCAGGACATAGCTGTACCGAATAGTGTCTAGCACTCAGTGATCCTTGGTGACCTGGGCCCATTCCTGAAAGAAGAGGCAAAGCCTGCCCCCAACCAGAGGAACCAAGGAATGAGTCCCCAAACCTTCATTGTGCAGTCCAGAAGAGTCCTCTTTTGGAGGGGACAGAGTCCCTGGGCCCACGAAGCCACGACTCACACCCGGATCAGAACTAGCCACCAATATCAAGAAAAGGCAAGTCCTATGCCGCTAACTGTTTTGAAAAATCAGCCTTTACCGTAGTTATTAACCAGCAGTCACATGCTTTGTCAGCGGTATCCGGAAGCTGACTTCCTAAGTACTACTACCTAGAATACCTCTGTACCACTGTCTTTATTGATATCAATTGCATTCCCTGTACTGTTGTTTTGCATTGTTACCGCCTACCAGTAACTAGAATCTTGTATTCACTGTACTGATGCAATTTACCACCATCTTTATTGATAACAATCTGCGTTTTACCACTATCTTATTGATAACAATTTGCATTCTCTGTACTGTTTTCTTGCAATCTCTGCAATTAATTTACCGTCTACCATTAATTAGGACCTTATTGTAAGCATGTATAAAATTCTGCTCTTATTCATGACCTTCCTTACCCTTGGTCTCCCTTACACCTCAAATGCTTTCAACCATGATACTAATTACATACCAATCCTACGCACATATGGAAGGAGATGGTCCAAATTCCCCCACAACACCACGGCAAAAAATAACCTTACACCCCACTCCCATTTACTTAGCATTCCTCTCCAAATCATCCAAAAGACACAAGACGAGAAGCAACATCACCAACGCCTACTGAAATGTGCGTTGATAAATGCCAGATCAGTACGATCAAAATGGCCCGCAGCCACTGACCTGATACACCAATATAATTTCGACATCTTGATGATCACGGAGACATGGCTATCCGACTGTGATAATGTCCTCTTGAATCAGATGCTGCCACCAGGATTTGTGCTACACACATCCCACAGATCCATTCAGAAAGGAGGCGGGACCCTCATCCTTGCCAAAGCCGATTTACACTTCAAGTTGTGCAACTCCTCTAGCTCAACCCACCTGGATTCCCTCACGATATCTAATGAGCTCTGCACAATCAACCTCTTCTACCGGGCACCCACTCCATCACCAGATGACCTCCCAACAATAATTGAGCATGCATGTACTATATCCACCTCTCGCTCCCCAAGTTGGTTAGTTGGTGACTTCAACCTCCCATCTCTTCTAGACAGCCACTCAGCAGCATTCCTTGACGCCTTGGAAGACCTAGGTTACAAACAACATGTCGATTCCTCCACTCACGCTAAGGGTGGCAAACTGGACCTCATCTTCGCACCTCTCTCCAACGTCACAACACCCCAAACTCTTGCACTGTCTGTAACACCAGTGCCCTGGTCAGATCACAGTCTACTCAGATTCAAGATACCCATTAATACATCCTGCAAGAGCCGAAAGTCTTCAAACACATCTGGAACCCACACAGCCCGCTTCCGACCACTCAACCAGAGCGTAGTCCTAGAGAATATCCGACCACTCATGGCCAACACAACCCTTAAATTAGATGATCTCATATCCAAATGGGACGAGGGCCTGAGAGCTGCCTCCTGTCCATCACCCACCGAAAAGAAAATTCGAAAACGTGAGCATACACCATGGTTCTCTACAGACCTTCGTACATCTCTCCACCATCTACGCAAACTTGAGCGACGATGGCGACGAACTCACTCCCTGAAGCGCTGGCAACATACAACTCATACTTAAATACCCACCGTGCGAAGATAACACAGAGCAGGAAAATTTACCACACAGACTTATTAAAACGCTCCATCAATAAACCTCATGCCCTGTTCAGTATAGTAAAATCCATAACAGGAGAACCGGTTTCAGCCCAACCCCCTATGCCTCAGCCGCAGGACTATGCAAACTACCTGCAATCAAAGATGATCAGAACCAACACAAATATAAGTGTCAATAATGCCTCCACCTTACCTGAGGCATCCCAAGTAACGCCACTACATAATTTCTCCACGGTATCAAACAGAGAGATTGTGAACATCATTGCCTCTATCAATCCCAGCACAGCACCTAATGACCCCTGCCCAGCCAGCTGGATCAAGGAACTGCGACATGACCTAAGTCAAATATTGAGCAAAATACTGAATCAGTCTTTCTTAACAGGCTCATTCCCGCAGAGTCTGAAACACACCTCCATCAGGCCCCTACTGAAGAACAGCAGGCTTGACCCATCCAAAGTTGAATCCTTTAGGCCTATCTCGAGCATCCCCCAACTTGCAAAAATCATTGAGAAAGCCGCCCAACAACAAATCCAGCATCATATCGACAATAAAGCACCACTAGATCCATCTCAACACGGCTTCAGGGAAGCACATGGAGTCGACACAGTCCTTACAACCCTATTCAACGTCTTGATAACAGGAATAAACAGCATACAACAAGGATTCGTACTCATCTTCCTGGAAATCTCCGCCGCTTTCGACTCTGTGAGTCATGACATACTGCTACAACGCTTGAAAGATAAGGGGATTCAAAGCACAGCACTTGAATGGTGCAAATCCTACCTATCTAACAGGTGGCAACAAGTCAAAACAGGCCACGCATCCTCAGAACCATTCCTACAATCACAGGGAGTGCCCCAAGGATCGTCCTTATCGGCACTGATGTTCAATATCTATATGCAGCCGATATGCGACTTGATCCGCTCCTTCAACGTACAATGCCTCGCGTACGCAGATGACATCCTCCTATACATGCCGTTTGCAATTGATCATCCAGTGTTCTCCCCAATAATCAACTGCTTCGAAGCTGTAACCGAGTGGTTGCTATCACAAAACCTACAGATTAACCATAGCAAAACTGATGTTCTTTTCGTCACAAAGAATCGTAAGTTCATACCTCCCCCATCACTACTCGTCAACAATATAGAGTTGAAATCAAAAGCTACAATCCGTTATCTCGGCATCACATTGGACCAGCACCTAGACATGACAACACATGTGAAGAACGTTACAAAGACTATATATCATAAGATCAAAACGTTACGTCACCTCCGCCCCCTACTAGATCCCACCGACTTCTGAACAACCTTCCAGGCATTAGTCCTCCCACACCTGGATTTTGCCAACATCATCCTCCATGGTCTCCCTCAATCAACTTTAAATCCGCTCCGCCTGGCTATGAATACAGCTGCTAGAGTCCTCTCTGGCTCATCAAGATCTGACCATATAACACCTATCATGAAAGATCTACATTGGTTACCTTTACATGCCAGACTTCAATATAAATCACTAGTCCTTACGTTCAAGGCACTAAATAACCACCCCCCCATGCCAATCAGCAAGCTTATTCACAGCACCCTGGAAAATAGAAAAAGGAGACCCACTGCATTGAACACCTTGATAGTCCCCAAAATGATAACGAAGTGCACTAGGGCCACCTCCAACAGGGCCTTTTCCATATATGCTCCTTTAAACTGGAATGCGCTTCCCCATGAAATCCGTGCCATCAAAAGCCTAATCCTATTCAGAAAAGCTTTGAAATACCATTTGTTCACAAAATGCTACCCAGAAACCATCCCAGACAATGCCAAAACTAGCATGTCAATACAACCAGAAAAAGGTTAGCCCACATTCTAGTTGGTCAACCTTCCCTCCAGTCCACGGCGAACCACCCGAAAAGCACATAAAATATCCAAATGAGTTCACACTATTGTAAATAGCATTAAGTTAACTTGTACATAGTTACCCCGGTTGTCCCTTGTTTGGTTCCCTGTTCATTGTAAACTCAATATTGCTTGTATGCATTGTAGTATGTTTCTTGTTCAATGTACACCGCACTGATTGTAATAGCGCGGTATAGAAGAAATGTTAAATAAATAAATAATGTGCTCAACAAAAGGACTGAGAGAGTCCAAAATCCAGAAGCAGAGGGGAAGAAATGCTTTGCAGGCTAATAGCGACAGGAGTCCCAAGACCCCCAGGAATCTGACTAGTGCACCTGCAAGGAGCAGGCTGAGGCTGATGGAAAAGGGGCTCTGGCTCGCTTCACCTTCCTCTGGAATGTGGTAAGATTTAGTCTTGCCCAGTTCCTTCACCAGCTTTTTCAAATTGGCCCCAAAAAGAAGCTTCCCTTTAAAGGCCAGTTGGGTCAACTGGGTTTTGGAAGATATGTCTGCTGCCTAGTGTCAGGGGCAAATCTAACACCGTGTCACCGTCGACAGGGCACTATCCCTGAATATTTGATGTACCAGGTCATTGTATTACTAATTAAAGATTTATATGGATTTTTGGATCAGCAAAGGATATTGTACTTTATCTGAGCCAAATTGCTCCAGAGATGAGACAGTTTGCACATCTAGTCTGGGGAGTGTTAAGAGATCAGAGAGGGAGACAGAATTCTTCCCTTGGCCTTTGAACAATTCTCTTGGACAGGATAAGAATTCATCAATTATAATGTAAAAGCTTTGAGATGCTTTTGGGTGTCTCCCTTGACAGAGACCCATTAATGATAACAAAAGAACACTTAGGCCATGGAGGATGTGTCCTTTGAGCATTCTCAGATGTCTGACCATGTCTGACTGTGTAAGTTTGAGCTTCTAACACCAAAGGGGGTAATCAAAAGCCTGCCCGGAAACCGAAGCAAAAAAGGTGGATGGGGTGGAGAAGCTCATGGGTGAGAGCTGGAGAGAAGCTCATGGGTGAGAGCTGGCTGCAACATATAAGTACAGAGAATATCCAGAACAAGACAGAGCGTAGATCTGCTTGGCCAAGCATGAAGTATCCTAGACTGTCATTAGTTCCTCTCGCTGAGCGCTCCCAGCTGATGTGTAAAGGGGTTATGACAAGTTTGGTGAAGTATATTCTTTGTACATAGCTGCATTCTCTCATAATTCTTTCAGTATTGTAATTAAGTGTGCATTCTAGTTATCTTTTCTAACTACTCATGTGTAACTAAGAGAATTACTTGTCTTTCTAAATGTTTCCTTACTTTGTTTGTAAATAAACTGCACGTCTTCATTACAAGGTGTTAGCCTTTGTTGAAGTAAGACAATTGGTACCAGAAGTGGGGTACGGAAAAAAGGCTTGGACAATGTTGAAAAGAAAAGGAAATAGTGTAAATACTGTAAATATTGTAAATATTCATAGCGGGTATCAGGCTTTTTATGAAATATTAGCTAGAGAGTGTTATTATGGGTCAGGTCTAAGTGAGAATTCGGAATCTGTTTTAAAAGATGATGAACCTGTTAATTCCCTTACATGCTTGCAAAAAATACCTGTTGAAAAAGGAACAGAATTGCATAACTTAGGGAGAAGGAGATTGCTTTTGTTGTCTGCATATTGTAAGATGCATCAGACAAATTCTAGCAAATTAGATTTGATTGCATGGACAGATAAAATAGACATTTATCAGCAAGTTGCTGAGAGGGTGGCTCAGTATAAATACCGTAGGAGACGGGGAATTAATTCTGACCCACTGATACAAGATCAGGTATAATGCACTTGTAAGCTTTGATTTGTTCTGTATGATTGGTTCTGACCCACTGATACAAGATCAGTTTTGTTTAGGAAAAATATGTAACCTTGTGCTGCAAAGATAATTCAGTGCTTTGAACAAAATGCCTATCCTGTACAGTTAGTATTAATTGTTATGGAAAATCCTTATAAGATTATGAAGAAGTGAAGACCTTTTTTTTTTAAGGTCCCTGGTTAAGAGAAACTCTGATCAGATAAGCTGTTAGGTATAAAGCACTTGTAAGCTTTGATTTGTTCTGTATTCAAATGTTTGTAGTAAAAATCTATTTTTCTTTCATTACTGGCTATTCCAGTAGATTTTATAGTCCCTGAATGCTGAAGTGACTAGCTCAAATAAACAAGGCAAACTTTTTTCCTCCAAAGTGGAGGTTGAGAATCCTGACAGGACGGTGGGGCATTGAATCCTGAGTAGGTGAGAGGGTGATCTTTGTCATTAATATGTTATGCATCTGTTCTTTGTCTTTGACTGTATATGCTACCAGGCAAACCTAAAAGTTAAAGGAGGATTTTTTTTTTAATTGTGGCAAGCACCCCAGGGGGCATAGTTAAACATAAACAGCTATAACTATAGGTTAATTGTTCAGTCACATCTGCCAGAAGGACAAAAGACAATGGTTTGTTCTACTGGCTGTGTTGAAGATAACATGTTAATTTAAAAGTAACACCTTTTAGAAGTTTCACCTCACTTGAGCCTGAACTGTGAGCTTCAAGATAATTACTTTAAGCTTTGTGCTAACGACTGAGGGACACCTGTTTTCCTGTATTTGAATTTTAGAGAAAAAGTGTACTTTGTTCTAAAAGTTTATATTTCATTTTCAGTACAGTTCCTGAGAAAATAGATATAAAACAGATATATGTTGCAGCATTGTGAGATATTAAGTTGGTAGTTTATACACTTGCACTTATGACACTTGTGGTAATAGTACATTACGCAGAGGTCCAGTACACACACAGCAATTAAAATATTTATAAGTTTGATGAAATTTTAGACAGAGGCTGATATGAAATTGCTCTTTTCTCAAGCTATATAGAACAAATATAGATTAAAGATGGAACTGAGTTCCCAGAAAATGAGAACTTGAGTTGATTGGATAAAACCAAATCTTGCTTGTCAGCAATGATCCAGGAGGTTTGAGAAAAAGAATAAGAGAGAGAGAGAGAGGCAGAAAGGTGAGGCCACAGCCTAAGCTAAATGTGCTGCTTCCAGTGTGATGATCTGGGCTACCAAGCTCTAAGACTCCTTGAGGACCCACAAGGCCTGAAGAACAGGAACCTTGCATATTTATGCCTCTGAAGAGACATAGATAGGCAGGGGGAGCATAGGCCGAGAAGAACTCGAGGATAGTCATGAATGCCTTGCAATCCAAGAAGGACCTGAAGATGAGGCCTAGCCACCAATGCCTTGTACCCTCTCGGATCTCTCACCTCAAAAGGATCTCTTTTTGACACCATAATTAATGAGTAGCTTATACAAATCCTTGTGAACACTGCAATTTTAAAATCAGTCTAACAGCACTCTCACTGAGGACAGGGTATACGATAGATTCTAGTTATATGTGAGAGATGAGCCATATTTCTTTCTATTGGGGTTGATGTTATAGAATGCTGCAAAATAATACTTTTATATTGTAAGGATTTTACCCAGATTGTTCCTATTTTAGAATGAGCATATGTCTACTTAGCACTGGACCAATTAAGTTGATGGGAAAGGGACACTGTTTACTCATACTGTTATCTTATTGAGAAGAATCTAAATTTAAGTTATTAACAATTGTTTGATATTCTTAGCAGCCTTGCCAAATAAGGATACAATAGTGTTGTATAAAAGAAACAGGAAAAGGACCTATGTAAGTAGTTGGTGGAATGATGCAGGTGATGAAAAAGTGTTGTGTTATGAGGGATGAAGTGGAATATTAAAGGGGAAACTGTGATAGACAAGAAATTGATGAAGGTAATTTGAAGTGATGTATCTGCCTAATGAATATGTAAACAAAAAAAATTATGAGCACTTTATTCAACTATGCCGTCTCCAGAAGCTTCAATTCAGGAAGTCATACTCAACAATTGGAAGAAATAGATATTTGGAGACAGGCTAGGTGCACCTTGCACCCTGATGAGCTTTGGAAAACCCACACTGGCCATGTGGTACTTCTGGATGCTTTGTGCCTCACTTTTCCTCTGTATGTCCTGGCCAGGCATGCAGAGGCAAAGGGGGATGATTTGATGACAAATTCTCACACAATTGGGTATAATTCTAAAACTTGTCAAAATTGCAGAACACGTATGTGCAGCTTGTCTGATCTGAAACATGTAAAGGTCATTCAAGGGCAAAATGGAATATTTCCTACAAGCAAAATGAATTTCCAGTGATAGAGAGACAAGGAGTTAATCAAACTGCGAGATAAGATTGACACCATACGAGATAGTTACTAATAGATCACTGAAAGTTTATAAAAGCAATATTTATTATCTGTAGGATATGATCTTAGTAAATATAGATGAAATTAAGTTTGTCTTATTGTAAAGTCTAACCTAGAATTTTTTTTAGTCTTTTCATTTAATATTGGCGCTGCTCTTCTGAATGAGGCCTGGTGCCATGTCACCAACTGCAAGCCGGAGAGTCTGGCGGAGGGAATTGACCAGAGTCCAGATGGAGCAGACCATCCCGAGAGATCTGGACTACACACCGCAGAAACGTGTGAGGAAGTCCCTATCTACTTCAATGTGTCGCAATGAAAGAAAGGCCAAGATGTCCACCTACGAGAATGAGAGGTTCAACTGTTGAGAGAGGCCAAGTTTAAACTTCAGAGAAAGGTGAAAAAGACGCTACGGAGTCCTGAAAAACTGCTGAGAAGCAGGCCAAATTATCTGAAAATAGGAAAAGGACTATTGGACTTTTGTGAATGATTTTTTTTTTTCTTATGTATTGTTATTGTTTCCTTGGAAAGTAACTGTAATTTTAGTATCTCAGATTTTTTCTGCTGAACATCATGTGCCCAATTGCTTATGTCACCTGTTCCCCAGATTTTAGTTATTAGAGTCTATGGGGCAGATGTACAGTGGGAAAAAGTTCTGAATGTGCAGGTGAAATGAGTCCCCCACTGCATGGGGAACTGATAAAGATAGCTGAGACCTACAAGCCATTTGGCTTTGACAATTGTAATGCTGAGGGGGGGGGAAATGGGAAAATATCACCCAAATTACACTGAGGCTTGTCCCCTCCAGCGTTTGCCTTAATGCTATCCACTATGTTTAAGCCCATGTTGTTATTATTGTATTTCTAAATGAATTACAAATGCGATTCAGCCATTGCTTACGTACAATATCCTTGTTGATCCAAGGGTGGAATGTATTACTAATTAAAGATTTATATGGATTTTTGGATCAGCAAAGGATATTGTACTTTATCTGAGCCAAATTGCTCCAGAGATGAGACAGTTTGCACATCTAGTCTGGGGAGTGTTAAGAGATCAGAGAGGGAGACAGAATTCTTCCCTTGGCCTTTGAACAATTCTCTTGGACAGGATAAGAATTCACCAATTATAATGTAAAAGCTTTGAGATGCTTTTGGGTGTCTCCCTTGACAGAGACCCATTAATGATAACAAAAGAACACTTAGGCCATGGAGGATGTGTCCTTTGAGCATTCTCAGATGTCTGACCGTGTAAGTTTGAGCTTCTAACACCAAAGGGGGTAATCAAAAGCCTGCCCGGAAACCGAAGCAAAAAAGGTGGATGGGGTGGAGAAGCTCATGGGTGAGAGCTGGAGAGAAGCTCATGGGTGAGAGCTGGCTGCAACATATAAGTACAGAGAATATCCAGAACAAGACAGAGCGTAGATCTGCTTGGCCAAGCATGAAGTATCCTAGACTGTCATTAGTTCCTCTCGCTGAGCGCTCCCAGCTGATGTGTAAAGGGGTTATGACAAGTTTGGTGAAGTATATTCTTTGTACATAGCTGCATTCTCTCATAATTCTTTCAGTATTGTAATTAAGTGTGCATTCTAGTTATCTTTTCTAACTACTCATGTGTAACTAAGAGAATTACTTGTCTTTCTAAATGTTTCCTTACTTTGTTTGTAAATAAACTGCACGTCTTCATTACAAGGTGTTAGCCTTTGTTGAAGTAAGACAGTCATACATGGAATCAGAAAGGAAAGCCGTAGCTGACGCCAAAGGAGGGGTAGTTCATCTGGCAGAAGAGATTGAATCCATTGGAGCAGGGCTCAAGATGTCAGGCCTCAAGATGTCAGGCCTGCATATACCACCAACTGAAGAAGAGCGGCAAACTGGTCCTTCAACAACGAACCCACCTTTTGATCCAGATTATCCTTTAAGGCCGATCCACCTTCCACAGTAATGGCATCTGTCTGGTAACTTCCTATGCATCCACCTTGAGAATATCAAACCACACAACGTACACCTTCTCTGGGAGAGCATACATCTTCTTATATACCCTTAGCCCTTTAGGCGGGGAGGGGGGGAGTCGGGGGAATCACATTCTGACCGATCATGTCCTTGGTCACCTTCAGGAACAAGAACACAGTAGTGGATTTCCACACCCATTGCAAGATGCACCTTTGGCTCCTGCTCCGTGCCTACAGCATCCACGAGGCTCAAGGAAGATGAGACCCTGGCAATCAGCAGCGCTGGTTCCTCCTTCTGGAACAGGCAGACAACAACAGCCTCTTCGCAATCCCCCAAAGGCAAGAGTACTTTTTCGTCCACATTGTTGAGAGGGACTTGAAATGGGGTACCAGGGATCACTGAAAGGGTTAATATGGAGAGTGGTTTAGAATTCACTAGCAACCTGGAGAGATATGGTGTACCCAAAACCAAGGTCATTTTTAGCAGAACGGGACAGAAAGCGTACTCACTCACCTGTAACAGGTGTTCTCCAGGGACACCAGGAATCAGTCCTCACTTATGGGTGACGTCGGCACCTGTCAGACGGCTGCCTAGGGTGAGAACTTACACAATCTTGACGATGCATATATTCATATGATTCTTGCAAGGTATTGTGGGTATTGTAGTTCATTCACTCCCAAACACAGCTGATGACAATAATTTGAGTTGTGAAACCAAGTGGTAAGATCAATAAAATACTTCTTTTATTGATGGGGTTTAATTCACCCAGCACATGTATGCTTGATAGCACTATAAATGAGGTTACTTGCTTGCAGTGTTTAAAGGGATAACAAAAAGTCACAAAGTAAACCAGAAAACAACCTTCAGCTTGTCAGGCAATTAGCTAATGTTTTCTTAGCAAATAATTACCAAATACAAAAGGCACAAAGTAAAGAATAAACTTTGCTGGTTAGGTTAACTTCTGCTTATTTTCCACGCCGATCTCAGCAGTGATTCTCCCTTGCTCACACACACAATCAGGTGCAGCCCTAATTACTATCAATGGACCAGCTGAAAGCCTTTAGCTGGCTGGCTGCTACTGTGTGAGCCCAAATCCTGCTTTAAGAGCTGTTTGCAGTGGAAATAAAGAACAAAGTTAGGTTTCTTTGTGATGGCTGATGTGTTTGCTCACGGAAAACTAGCAATAGCATTTAGATAGAGAACAGTCCATATAAATAGTTTCATTTGCTGTATCTCCCTCTTCATCAATCAGCATATGGTCACTATCATACATTGGCACAGACGAGTCTTTCATTAAGGCACTATCATGAGAATGCTTATTCCCTGGCTGCCATTCTCTGTTATAGATAGGGTCTGGATCAGTGTTCTTACCTGAGCCTCTCCTGCTATCATTATTCCTCTCTGTATAGCCTGGCCAATATGTAACCCAATTCTGATGTCCAGCCTTCCAATCTTGATCCCTGGACACTGGATCTTCTCTCACATACCTTCTGGCCTTGGTCTGAAAGTCCCTTCCACATGCAGTCTTCTCTCTTCCAGGTAGCCACTGGTGATTCCTATCTCTGCCACTCCATTCCTCTGGCTGAATCCAGTCCAATGGACTCTGCTGGCTTTTGGAATACCTCCCAGTATGAGTACTGCCTTGGAATCTCCCAGACCTTCCAATGGCCTTTCTTCTCTTCCTTCCAGAGAGTTTCCTTCTCTCTCTATCTGCTTGGCTTGGCTTCTGTTTCTCCAGGTGATACTGGTGCTTGTAGCCGTTGCTGTCTCTGTATCTCTTCCTCCCTCTGTAGCTGTTATCTGAAGAATAAGCTCTATTCTTATCCTGTTCTAATGTGTGCTGCTCCCTAACACAGCGCAGCTGTGTTGAATCAGGCCCTGCCCTTTGAGATGAGTGCTTAGGGATTACCTCATAGCTCTCTTGATTGCACACACATTCTCTCACTTCAGCCCCTCTCATGGCTGCTGGAAACCTGGTGCATTCTGGGACTGGTAGTCTTTTATGTGAAAACTCTGTTTTCTTGCTTCTACCAGAACTGACAGGTTGCTTGTTCAGAGTCACATCATCTTTTCTATAGCTCCTACCTGAGCTATGATAAGCTTCCTTATCACACACCACGTCGGCGTTGTCGAAGAAGACCCCAATCGGCTTGTCCTGAAGGAAGGGGAGTAACTCCTGTAATGTGATGAATAGCGCCTTCATCTCGAGCCAGTTGATCAGCCAGCCGCTCTCTTTTGGCATTCAGTGGCCCTGGGCTATTCAGCCCTCGCAATGTGCTCCCCATCAGAGGAGACTGGCTTCCCTCGTGAGGGTCAACCAGTGTGGTGACTCCAGAGGCATTTCAGCCACTAGCCACTCCGGATGAAACCACCATCTTAGTGCTCTCTGGGTTGCCCTCCCACAGGGTAAGGGCAGGGTCAGTGGATGATGTTGCGGAGACCAGCGTTGAAGCATCGTCCGTTGCAATGGGTGCATGCCCACAGCACTAACTCGATTGGAGCTGCCATGGTCCCCAGCACCTGAAAATAATGCCACGCGGAAGGTGACTGCATTTTGAGTAACTACTGCACCAACCGTTGGAGAGATGTCGCCCTCTCCTCCAGTAGGAATACCCTGCCATTGTGCATGTCAAAGCGCACTCCAAGGTACTTGAGGTTCTCTGATGGGCTTAACTGACTCTCTACGAAGTTCACGACCCAGCCGAGGCTTTGCAGAAACTCTACAACCCACGCTGTCACACGTTTGCCCTCCTCCCGGGACTTTGCCCGAATGAGCCAACTGTCGAGGTAGGGATGAACCAGTATTCCCTCTTGCCGTAGAGCCGCAGCCACTACTACCATGACCTTTGTGAAGGTGCGCAGGGCTGTTGGCAGGTCAAAAGGCAATGCCCTGAACTGAAAGTGTCCCCCAGGTACTGCAAAGCGTAGGAACTGATGGTGCTTTGGATGGACTGGAATGTGCAAGTAGGCCTCTAAGGTTGAGGGAGGTAAGAAACTCCCCCATCTGCACGGCCGCGATCACTGACCGGAGTGCCTCCATGTGAAAACGAGGCACCCATAGTCACCAGCTTACGTGTGTGAGGTCAAGGATAGGTCGAAAATTGTCCTCCTTTTTCGGCACAACGAAATATATGGAGTATCGACTGCTGCCGCCCTGGCCCTTGGGGACGGGGACGACCGCCCCCAACTGCAGCAATCACTTACACAGCCTTTGCCTTGCCCCTGGCTTTGCATGGGGACCAGACGAAGGCGAGAATGAGAGGTTTTGCGAACTCCAGTGCGTAACTCTCCCGAACCACCTTGAGGACCCAGCGGTCCGATGTTATCTGGACCTAGGCATGGTAGATGTCTGTTAAGCGACCCCCGACAGACACCACCCCTGCCTGGGCCTTCCTCACTTCAATGTGACTTTTTCAGGACAGAGGAAGAAGCAGAATAGTATCCACACCCCCCATCCCTCGAAACCCCCGGTAGGCCTGACCTTGCAAGGGAAATCAAACCTCTCTGGTATGGATCAAACCGTGTTGCGCGGAATCTGTGAAAATCTCTCACCTGTCCCCACGCCGGCAGCAGGGCATGCCCCTGTTTCTGCTTGTCTTTGGGCAGGCGTCCCCCTTTAGACTCCCCAAAGTCCGTCTCCAACTTGTCCAACGCTTCCCCAAACAGAAGCTTACCCTTAAAAGGTAACTTACTCAAACACGTCTTGGAGGAGACATCAGTCGACCTGTTCCGCAACCAGAGGTAATGGCGCATTGCTACCACCAAGGCCATGTTCTTTGAGAGGCCCTTGATAAGATTGTAAAAGACATTTGCCAGGCAAGCGACTCCAGCTTTGCCATCGCTGCCTTTGGCCCCTGTGATTCTTCTGTCGACTCCAGAATGCCCTTTGCCCACCTAAAACAGGCTCTGGCCACCACAGCTCCACAGAGACTTGCAGCGAAAGGGCACCAATATAAAAAGCCTGTTTCAGCAACATATCCAACTTTCTGTCCTGAACATCCCTGAGGGCCGAGCTGCCCCTCCACCGGGATAGTAGTCTTCTTGGTCACTGCCAATACTGCGGCATCTATCTTAGAGGAGCGGTGGGAGCTCTCTCTCATGTTCCGGCAGGGGGTAAAGTTGGGCCATGGTCCTTGTCCCCTGCAGCCCTGTTTCTGGGAGTTCCTACTCCTCCTGGATCATCTGTTTAATCACTTGATGCATAGTAAACACCTTTTGTGACTTTCTGATGGCCTGAAACAGCAGAATCTCCAGGACATCCTCCTCAGAGTCTTCCCTTGTAGGAATAAAGCACTTTAAGTGATTGATTTATTAGTGTCGCCAACTCTTCGCGGCGGAAGACCCGTAAGATTCTAGCCTCTTTTTGTGGGAGTTTGCCTTCTTCCAACTCCTCCTGTTCTCCCGCATCTTCGTGGTCCTCGGAATGCAGGCAGCTGGTATCTTCCCCTCGGCCGTCCTGCAGGCGGCGCCTGCTGGCCCACAGCTTGTCCTCCTGAACTCATTCAACCGCAGGCGCTCACTTCTTTCCAAGTTCTGATGCAGCCACAGGGGCCCCCTTGCTTCAGGCAGAATGTCTTATGCAAAAGAAGGACGAACTCAGGGAAAGCCCCCTGAGCCCCTTCCTCGAATCGTTCTTATGACGTGGAGGGCCTGGGAGGGGAGCAGTCCACCAAACAATGCTCCAACACAGGTGGTGTGGACCCCGTGCCTCCCTTGAGCTGATCTGCTGTCACCACCCCTGTGGGAAGCGAGGATGGGCCCCCCCCCCGTGGCTCGTCCTGCATCCTCCGAGATCCCTGGACGATTAGACTGCGCCGTGCTATCCTGAATGTTCTCTTCTTCCATGTGTGCATCTGTCTCACACCCTCTACATATACCCGAGGCCGAGACTGTGACCCGGCGGGCCCCACAGGTGAGATAAGTGGCCCTTGCTGGCATGACCCCTCTTGAGGGAGTATTGTTGACTCTCCTAAGTCCCCCAGCAGAGAAGTCTTAAGAGGGCCTTTAAGCCCTTCTGTGACCAGTGAGAGGTTGTTCAACTGTTCCCCCTAACTCTGCTGCGTAAATGAAAATAAAATGAAAGCAAAAACAAAAAATTGCAAAGGAGTTGTTCCAACATCTGAGCAGGCCTCCCCACCTTGCTAATTAGCCCCTTTTAGCCAGTCTATTCACTGTGAAGATGGCGTGTTTCCCGCCTCAAAATGGCAAAAATGGCGCTTCTATCACACGGTTCGTGGCAGTACAGGCAAGCCACCGAAGAGGGAGAATGCCAGCTCAGCTTTCATGCGACAAAAAGGTTTAGCCCTGCTCCCCCTGGCTCCGTATGCTTTCTGTTCTTCCTTCCACTCCCGTTTCTTGCTCAGCCCTCATGTACCGGCTTTGGCATGAAGGTGGGAGCCCGACGGGAAGCTGCACGCTGTCTACCTTTGTCTCTCCTCGCGGCTCTTCACCTGCTGTACGGTTAGGGAGCCACGGCAAACTTCTCACAGAGAGGGTCCCTGTAACCTCACTGGCGACAGACTCCCCTGCTTCTCTTTTATTTTTTCTTGCCCAGCTAGCCTGCAGCTTAGAGCCTCCAGTTTCCTCTTGGAAGAACTCTAGCTGAGCTGTCTGTATAAGCCAAATCTAGCGAAAAGCAAGATAGAAATAGACCTCTTAGTTGTCCCTAAAGTGAGTCCAGACCTTGGGATCACCCGCTCCAGCTGCTTGGAGATTGAGCTTACTGGAGAGGATAGGGGGAGGTGCCAGTTGCCTTAGTACTCTGATGATATTAAAAGATGACATGCTCGGTCTCCAAGCTGTTGGTGGGGTTGACTACACAGAGGACGGGACTGGACTAGAGGGCCAATAAGGAAAATTAAATTTTCCTTAGGAGAAGGATCATCCTTTGCAGAAGGCCTCTGTAATCAGAAGAGCTGCATGAGCTGGCTCCAGATTATGCATGAAAGCATGTGAGGTTATGTTGAGCTGTAAGGATAAGTTTCCCTGCCTGTTTTATGAAAAGGAGCAGTAATCACATACCCATTACAAACTAAAACAATAAAATTAGGTAGGCTGTGATGTCATCACCCATACCATTAATGCTGATGAAGACAACCTATTTACTTTTTACATGATCCCCCTTCTATAGATTGCGCTATACAATGATTAATAGTAGTACCTGAAGATTTTTGATAGCAGAATTGATTATACACCAGGAAACCTGTCCATATTCTGGCAGACGTGAAGGCATCGTTTCTAATTAGCCTGCGACTAATGCTTTTATTCTCAACACGAAAAGCACCTGCTTCGATGCCAAAACTGTTCAGCATCATCCCACAGAAGAAGCTGAAGCTACTTTTGTTTTGAGATAGGGGTAACCTTGCAAACCCTAGTTGCTGCCATCATCAAGCAATTTACTCCCTCTCGCAGAAAATTTGTTCTTACACCTATCATATCATTAGGCAGACATTGCTAAGAATTAAAATGACAACTCCTACCCTTCCCAGGGCAGCTGCTTTCAGATTTTGGCTGCCCACTTCTTAGAAATTAAAAAGATCACCAACAAGGTATTATGATATGCTGCCTATCCGTGAAGACCAATTAGGCACCTATTTATAAAAACACATAGGCACGTGTTTGTCTTTATAGAATATTAGGGCAAAAGAACTGCATCTAGACTGAAGCTGTGGACATTTATGCCTGCCTGGGAACAGGCATAAATGTTTGCACTTCCACACATATTTTATAAACAATACACCTGAATCACAACTTCACCCCTCTAAACATGCCTACACACAGACCAGGTAAAAAGTACACAGCACGCTGGCTCCATGCATACTTTTATCCCAGAAGTTACATGTGTAATTTTAGAAAAGCCCTCATATAGAAAGAATTCTTCAGAAAACTACCCCCAAAAGCCAGAGCTGGTACCTGAGCTAGGAGAAAGAAAAAAAGGAAATTCAGGAAGGCCTGCACATTTAAGCAGGGAATGGTCTAGGTTTTCCCCTCTGTAAGTGTTGTGCCTGAACAGCACAGAGGAAAACCTCCGAGAGTAACCCTCAGCGCCAGTCTCACATCGGCAGGAATGACACAGACAAACAACAACCGCCTTCCATTTCCATTTCAGAGTCCTGCCAGGTCCAGAAAGCCAAATCCTCAGCTCCTGCAGGGCAGCACTACTGTTGAGCCAGAAGAGCAAATAATGATGCCCCCTTTCTGAAAGGGCAACACAACTGACCTAGCACAGAAGACCGTATTAGCTGAAAACATTTTAACCTGACCAGATATTGTGAAAAGCACTACAGAAAAAAACCTGCCATATTTTATGTGCAAAGTGGATGTTTATAAACTATTTACAGCAAACATTTTTTACACAACAGAAATATTAATTTAACATTTGTCATAAAGCAAAAAAAACAAACAAAAAAAAACACACCACACAACGCCGCAAAATTACAGCAATAGATAAATAGCAAAAAATTCTTGTCCCAAACTTTTCCACAGAATTAGATGTGACTTAGAAAATGTTTATGTCTGCTTTTACTGCTTCATGCTTGTCCCACTCCTGTCTCATAAAAGCATGAAAGATTCAGCATCAGTCACCCAACTTAGCATTTGGATAACAAAACTGATCTAATGTTCCGAGTTTTTCTTTACTGCATAAATCCAGTGCATATGAACTCTCATGAATGCAAGACACATCATTAAGCACTGCACACTTCAGTTGTCTGGAAGTTTTAGACGTACCCTCAAATAGTGCATTAAAAGAAATCCAAATATATTTTGTGAAGAGAACAGGCATGTTAGCTTTTTTCTGATTCCTGTACAGGTTGATTCATAAGGCAGGAACTGTATCCATGATCAGGATAAAAGGAGTAAAGCAAGCTCAGCTAGGGAGAGTTGTTGGTGTGAGGCAGGGCTTCCTTCTGCACGTCTGTTTCCTGATATTGCTGTTGCTCCTGCATCTCCTCCAACATATCTTTGAGGTTTATTTGCAGGACAGGATCCAGGCTTCCAGTCACCTGCCCAACCTACAAAAGGGGAAAAAACAACATACATATACAGAATTAGTAAAACAAAAGCAATCTGTTTCCCTCCCCCACCCTTTACCTTGTACACACACAGCACTATTCCCTTTGTGGAAGGTGGAGTGGCCTAGTGGTTAGAGCAGCAGGTTTTGGAACCTAGGGTTCAAATCCTATAGCAAGAGGATGAAATCAAAGCAAACAAATATCTTTTATATTTCAATAAATAGAGGGGGGCCAATACGCATGGCGTGGCAGTTACAACCACTCTAGCCATCTTACTTGGCAGACTAGATGGACCATATTACATAGTAACATAGTAAATGATGGCAGATAAAGACCAGTATGGTCCCATCTAGTTTGTCCAGCAAGGCAGCAAGAGTAGGTGCACTTGCCGCTCCGTGCAGGTCAACCCTCCCCATGCATTTGTTTAGGAGTGTACCCACCACTCTTTGTAGGTCACCCCTATTTGTTCAGATGTAAGAGATAGTTAAATTTATTTTGATTTTATCCTGTTGCTATAAAGGAATCCACTGTGTCTGTCCCATGCCAGTTTGAATTCTGTCACTGTATTTAACCCCACACCACTTCCATCGGGAGAGCATTCCAAGCATCTACCACCCTTTCAGTGAAAGAAGTATTTCCTGACGTTGCCTTTCAGTTTACCCCCTTCATGTTATGCCCTCTAGTTATGCCCGTGTCTTTGGAAGAGGTTTGTTTGTCCATTAAGACTCAAAGTATTTAAAGGTCTGAATCATATCTCCCCTATCCCTCTTCTCCTCCAGAGTGTACATATTTAGGTCTTCAAGTCTCCTCTCATAAGTCTTCTGAAACAGGCTCCAAATCATTTTGGTCGCCTTCCTCTGAATCGCTTCCAGCCTTTTTATATCCTTTGCAAGTTACGGTCTCCAAAACTGAACACAATATTCCAAAGTGAGGCCTCACCAGCAACTTACACAATGGCAATAGTACCTCTTCTTTCTGCTGGTAATTCCCCTCTGTATGAAACCCAGCATCCTTCTGGATTTTGCCACTGCCTTGTCACACTGTTTCGCCACCTTGAGATCATCAGAAACAATCACACCGAGATCCTTCGCCTGGTTCGTGTACCAATCTCTCACCCCTTATCGCATACAATTCCCTTGGATTTCTGTTTCCAAGTGCATGACACTGCACTTCTTCACATTAAATCTTAACTCCAAGCATTAGACCATTCTTCCAGCTTTTGTAGATCTTTCCTCATGTTATCCACTCCCTCAGGGGTGTGCACAGTTTGGTATCATCTGCAAAAAGACAGACCCTTCCATTCAGTCCTTCGGCAATGTCACTCACGAATATATTGAACAGTACCGGTCCCAAGATCAAACCCTGGAGCACACCGCTAATCACCTTCCTTTCATCTGAGTGAGTTCCGTTTAGTCACCTTCTGTCGTCTGTCAATCAACCAATTTCTGATCCAGTTCACCATCTTGGAACCCATCCCCAAACTGTTGAGTTTATTGATAAGCCTCCTATGAGGGCAGTTTCAAAGGCTTTGCTGAAATCTAGGTAGATCTCATCCACTGCATGCCCTTGAACTAGTTTCTCTGGTCACCCAGTCAAAGAACACAATCAAATTTGTTTGGCACGATCATCCTTTGGTAAAACCATGTTGCCTTGGATCATGCAACCTGTTGGTTTCGAGGAAGTCCACTATTCACACTTTCAGGAGTGCCTCCATTACTTTTCCCGCCACAGAGGTAAGGCTTACTGGCCTGTAGTTTGTCACTTCTTCCCTATTACCACATCAGCCCTTCTCCACTCCTGAGGAATTTCTCCCGTCTCCAAGGATCTATTAAAAACATCCTTTAAAAGCCCTGCAAGAACCTCTCTGAGCTCTTTCAGTATCCTGGGGTGTATCCCATCTGGTCCCATAGACTTGTTCACTTTCAGTTTTGCAAGCTGTACTGACATCTTTTGTGAATGGTGTGGAATCTACTCCATTCCCATTTGTATATCTGTCAATCACAGGTGGTACTTCTCCAGGATTTTCTCTAGTGTAAACTGAGCAGAAGTATTTGTTTAGCATTTTCGTTTTTTCAATGTCACTTTCCACAAATCTGTTCCCAGCACTTTTGAGTCCTGCAATTCCACATCTGATTTTCCTCCTCTCCTGAATATACCTGAAAAGTCTTGTCGCCACACTTCACATCTTTAGCCATCTTTTCTTCTGCCTTTTATTTTGCTATCCTTATTTCTCTTTTTCTCTCTTTTAGTTTGATCTTGTATTCTTTTCTGTGTTCCTCTGTTTGCGAGCTTCTGAATTTTGTAAAAGCTGTGTTTTTTGCCTTTATTTGTGCAGCCACTTATTTGGAGAACCAAAAAGGTTTCCTTTTCCTCTTGTTTTTATTTTCTTTCCTTACGTATGTATCTGTTGCACCTTTTATTGCTTTCTTTAGTTTAGCCCATTGCAATTCCACTTCCCTTAACCCCTCCCACCCTACCAGCTCCTCCTTCAGGTACTTGGCCATTTTATTAAAGTCAACATTTTTGAAGTCTAAGACTTTGAGTTTGCTGTGATTGGATTCCACCTTGGCTTTTATCTCAAACCACACCGTGTGATGATCGCTGCTGCTCACATGGGCACCCACCTGATCTTTATCTGCCGTTATATACTATGATCTTTTGTTAGTTCTTCCACTAACATTGTCATCTTGTGAAATCGCTTCATCCACCATTACAAGAGGTACAAACTAAGGGTTTCCTTTACTAAGGAAAGCTAAATGCATGGTTACTAAATATACCCTACTGAAAATAGAAACATAGTAACATGACAGCAGAAAAAGATCATAGGGCTTATCCAGTCTGCTCTTTTGATACTAACTACTATAATCCCTTTTTTCCTTTAGAGATCTTCAGTGTTTGTCTTATGCTTTCTTTAATTCCCGTGAGACTGTTCCACACATCTACCACTCTTTCCGTAAAGAAATAGTTCTGCATATTACTCTTGAGTCTATCCCCTTTCACCCTCATCCTATCCCCCCCCCCTTTGCATTGGGTACTTGTGTTATTCAACATGTGTTAAATTGCACCGATGTGCATGAGAGAGATCTGCATGCACTTCCTCCACCGCGTGCACTTCCTCCACCGCGTGCACTTCCTCCACCGCGTGCACTTCCTCCACCGCGTGCACTTTCATATATATTCATTGGGATAGCCTGAAAACCAGACTAGGACTAGGAAAGCTGGGCAATTAAATCCAAATATCTTATCAGACACATTTACATCTCAATCAGGGTCAAATCTGTCACATTTAGCACTACTGCAGAAGGCTGCACAGGCTAGGGATGGGCACGGCAACCCCTGTAGACGGCTCCTCCATCCCCCAGGCTCTTCTCTATCCACAGGTATGGGTCACTAAAGGGTATAAGAAACTGGCTCATTCTTGCCCCTCACAGGCTCGAGTGTTACTACAGCAGCATTCCCGGACAATCAGAGGCCCAAATGCCCAAGATGGGAATTGTTTCTATATTCATTTCGCAAGTATGCAAATGCCTCCATTATATACCCGCACGCATTTTTAACATAGAAAAAGCATGCATAGATTTAACATCCATATATCCCTTTCTCTGTCAATAGGGCAAACACCTACCTCCTCCATGCCACATACATTTTGTAGAAAAGAAAAAAAAAAGCAGAATGTTGGGCAGACATCTTTTAATGGGGTTATTCATGTTTTAACCCATCAGTTTTTCTTTCTGCTTTTTTCTATTTCCAGCTCGATCAGAACAAGAGCTGGGATCCGATGCTATTAGCATTTATTTGCAATTCTGCAAAGATTCTCTCCCTATCATGGTGAATGACGGCACATAAAGACCAGCATGGTCCATCTAGTCTACCCAGTAAGGTGGCTAGAGTTGTAGAGTTGAACTTGCTACTCTGGACAGTTACTCCCCTCTATGCCTAGGAGTGGAGTAGCCGCCTAATGGCTAGAGCATTGGCTTGGGAACCAAAAGACCAGGGTTCCCACTAGCACTCCTTGTGGCCTTGGGCAAGTCACTTAACCCCCTGTTGCCTCAGAAAATTCCAAATTATTGATGTCCCTGTTTAATGTACATTACTGAGTTTAAATTATAACATAAACCGCTTTGACTAAAATGATAAAGTGGTATAAAAAAACTATAAAATAAAAACCTTTAAGGTTGTACTTGCTGCTCTGGGCAGGTTACCCCTCTCTATTTATGACTTTATTTACATTTGCTTTGATTCCATCCTCTTGCTACGTAGTGATCTTGTGTGTCTGTCCCATGCCTTTTTGAATTCTGCCACTGTTTTTGCTCCCATCACCTCCTTCAGGCATCCACCACCCTTTCCATGCTTTTAAGTTTATTTCATGTCCTCTACAGCTTCCTCATCTTTGAAAAAGGTTTGTTCTCAGCAGAGATGGGCGGCATCTCTACCAGGGAAGGAGCATGAGTTTTGGCTAGTAGTTTATTCTTACTCGCACTTATATTCTCTCTCACTGGGGCTGATACATACACAATTTAGGATCCTTTATCGCCTATCAATAACACCGGTAGATCTTTTTTTGATGGAAAAGGGCTGATGATTCGCTTTGCTGGCGGTTGTGTGACCGCTGTGGAACCTTTAATCATATGTGCTGGTTTTGTCCTCACATTCAAAGTTATTGGAGGAAGGTGTTAGGACATATTAATAGGAGGCTGCAAGTGACGGTCCCCTTAGATATGGAGTCTTGCTTACGGGGGGGGGGGGGGGGTTCTTCCTAGTACGGCTCCTCTTCGGAGATTGGTGCAGTCACTCCTACTAGCAGCCACATCTGTGATAGCTCGTTTTTGGAAGTGCAGTAGAGCGCCGTTGCTTTTAGAGTGGCGATCTAAATGCTTGGAAATTTATCGGTTGGAAATAATTACCGCTTCAGTACGAGGATGTTCTTTCCCAGGAGAGGAGCTATGGAGTTTAGTTTTTCAGGAGGACACTTGAATGTTAGGAATTCTGGTTGTAACCTGGAATGATGTTCTACTCTCTTTTGGTGGTTTCCTTTCTTTCTTTCTTTCCTAAGGTTTGTCACTCTATCCCTTTCTTCTCTTTTCTTTCTCTTGTTGTTGGGAATTGACAGGTCAGACGGGGGGCGCGTGGGGGGGGGTTGGGCGAGAGGGAGGGGTGATAGGTGGGGGGATGAGGGGGAGGCAATGAGGGGGAAGTGGGGAGGTTTGAGCAGGATCTTTGTGAACTTGAATCCCCTTAAGGGATCTAGTGTACCTTTATTCCGTGTTCAGTTTTTTATTGTTATGATAGAATGAGGGGGAACTGCTTTACGAAGGGGAAAATGTACGGGGGTTGTCGTAGTATTGCCTTAGTTTTACAGATTCCTTAATACAGACACATTAAGTGGGAGGGCTCTATATTGGTATTTGTATTCTATTGTACTGTATTTCTATTGTATTAGTATTATCATATAATAACTGTATTGTTCCTTTGTCCTATCCTGATTTTGGCTGTTCATGGGGAGGGGCTTGACCACGGGTGTGTCTAGATTTATGATGTAGGACCCTATTGATAGGCATTATTATGTGTACTGGCTGCATAACAGTTGTTGATACTCTGATTTGACCTGCCTTTCATTGGCTGGTCAATAAGGCTGTTGAAATTGGTAGCTTTATTCCTTAATGTTATGGTTTGTGGTGTTTGAATGTATGCTATTTGAGTCTGCTCAATAAAATTTATTACATAAGAAAAAAAAGGTTTGTTAGTTCATTGAGACTCTAAGTAATTAAACATCTGTATCATATCCCCTCTGTCTCCTCTCCTCTCGGTTATACATATTCAGCTGTTCAAGTCTTTTCTTATATGCCTTCTGAAGCAGGTCCCATATCATCTTGGTCGCCTTCCTCTGAACCATTTTGAGTCTTTTTATATCCTTTGTAAGGTATGGTCTCCAAAACTGAACACAATACTCCAAGGGGAGCCTCACCAATGATCTGTACAGGGGCACTAATACATATACTAATACTAATATCTTACCAAAACCTCCCTCCCACTGTTCCTAGTCTGGTCATTATACAAATGGTCCTGAGGCTATGCACCAGGGGTTCTTTGTGAACTCTGCATCATTAACTGGGAATTTGGAGACCAGTTATAACCTTTATCAATGATCACAATTTCCTCCCTCAGGGCTGCAAACACTGCCTCTGCAGTATCCCCATCCCAGGGAGCCCGCCACATGACTGCACCCAGCAAGGTCACTGAGCCACCAGGCAAGTCCATGCCTGACATTTTATTTCTTCTGAGTGCAACTCTTTGCTGTTCCTCGACTGAGCTACAGACTTATGACATAAAACCATAGCTCACCTTTGAAATAATGTTTTGCTTTATATATGTGAAATAAAAGGAAAAGAGGTGAGCCTAATGACAAGAAAGGATATAGCACAGAAAATTTCAGATGTGACTGGCCACAGGTTAATAAGGAAAGTCTGGGTAACACAAGCACCCTCCTTCAAAAGAGAACACGGACACAGCATTGTAATTAAACACATTGGGCCCAATATTCAGAAGGGTTTATCTAGTTAGCAGGATCTTCTAACCAGGTAAAATATTATGAACCCAATATTCAGAGGCACAATCTAGAGAGTGGGGGCAGGGCAGGGGGGGCAGTACGAACACTTATCCAGTTAGCAGCAATTTTCAGTCTCCTAACTGGATAAGTGACTGCATAAAGTTAGACCAAAAAAGCAGGTCTACAGTAACTGTATGAGGTCTGGCTCTCTGTATAGCATCTGAATATTGCTGCTATCTGGCAATTCTGCTGAATATCCCATTTTGCTTTTGCCTGCAGCAGCCAGATTAAAAAAACAAACAAACCAACAACAAAAAAACCCCACAAAAAACGCTGATCCTCACCACTGGAATAGCAGCCCAAATAAAACTGCAGGACACATCAAAATGTAACAGCATCTGCACATTGTCTATAATCTGGTTGTAAACATTTCCATCCTCAGTAAAAAGGCATAACAAAAAGAAATGGTAAATATTTTTAAAGTTAACCATTCAAAACTGGAATTAAAGAGCTGACTTTAACGCCAACAGGAAGCACACTGTTGGAGTTAAGCTGGCACCTGAGCTCATCAGCAAGACAGTGCATAGAGAGCCTCGTACGTCTTCCACCCCTGCAGCATCTCTACCACTACATTAGCGACAGCAGCAGCAACGTCTCTTACAAGTCTGTGGCCCATCTTGAAAAAGCATCTCTGCTTAGGCCCAGGCCAGCTGCGACTTTCCCTAGGCCTGCGAGTCATGACACACTTGTGACTGCTCTAAACTGATGAAAGCACTGCAAGTATTTACAAAACCTAGAACAGCTGGCTATGCGAGTCTCAATGCACAAACTAAACAAAGACAGCCCACCAATTCTGAACATGCTTGTTCAGCACCTTGACACCAGGAAAACAGCAGACATCAATGATGGCCAACAATCCTTAAAATCTTTACACTGAGGACGGGACAACATAACATATGAACTTCAACCACAAAGACCAAGCCAAGCTTCTCCAGCCAACACCTTTAGGCTAGACTTGTGCTGATCAAGAACCCCCAGCAGAGTCCTCTGCACCCATTCTCAGGCCTCTACTGCAAGGAACTGCTCTTGTCCAGTATGCTATCACTACTCTGCTCTCCGTCCAAATGCAGCCCACCCATCCGCCATCTTCTAGCCCCTACAGTATCCCTCCCTAGTTCTCTGGACTAATTATGCAACTGTGAGAGTTACTTATGTGGCTCTAGTTTGCCCAGCTTGGACTCAGTTGAGACAGCTATCTTTAGCTTAAGATAACTTAGCTTTCTGTATTGTATTGCACTTAATGCTTATTACTGTCAGGATCCAGGTACATGCAAGCCATACACCTACTAATGTCTACTAACAAAGACGGAAGCTGAGAAGTTGCTGAATTTGCTGACTACAGAACAGAGTGAATATAAATAACTCTTGCAAGAACTGCCAGCTTGTACAAAGTTGCAAGACTATGGTGTTTTGCTCCACTTTTCCAAAAACGAAGTTGGTGAAGACAATTTCAGGAAAAATTTCAGGACAGAAAGTCCAGTGATTGCCCAGTTTTTCTACATCTGTGATAGATGAGCATGTCAACTGCAAAAAAGTATAATTATGACCCAAAATAAAGGAACTGCAGAAACCTCATGCAATTTCCTTGGTGAAGACTGATATGACCACTCTCCACTTGCCTTATCTTTGGGAACTTAGGGGCTTGTTTACAATAACGATTGCGAACCGCTACCGCGGCTTTGTAAACAAGCCCCTTAAGCTTACTAGAGAATAACAGATTCTAAGCATTATTGGTAAGATAATTAGCAAGATCTTGCTTTCTGTTTATAAATAAATCTCTAAAAACACAAAATCCCTTCTGTAAATTCAAAGGACTATTCTAAGAAGGAACCATCAGAATTAGGCTTCTGCACATAACTGATAGTATAAGCAATTTTAGCACTACAGTCTATTATCAGCCCTATAAAGTATATGTAAATTTTCACCTTTTATACTGAAAACCAAACATCCAGCATTACACAGTCCCACTATACACACATGAAAACAGTCACTGGCACATTTATAATGCAGTACAATACTTATCTTAAAAAAAAAAAAGAAGCAGATCGTTTACCATAGCAATGCTATAGAAATGTCTGAAATCCAGCCGCCCCTGTATTTTCTGACCCAACACAGTTCCTTGATTTTGATATCTGTATCAGGGGCCCAGTGGTGGAAAAAAATTGTGACATTTTACTTACCAGATAATGTCCTTTCCTTGAGTCCTGCTAGACCAGTCCATACAAGTGAGTTATGTTCCCCTACCAACAGATTGAACCAATGAAATGCCCAGGCTTCAACAACATCACTCCCATGCCTCTAACCGCCTCAGCCACAGGAGGTCTCTTCAATATTTGTCCCAAAGCATATGGGAGAACATGGAAGCTTCAATCAACCTCAACATGGGCAAAAATGAGTACCGAAACAGTAGAGAACTATGTTTAGGAAAGCCTAAACAGAAGGATGTCAGTAGAACATGGACTTGCAGAGCCAAGTATACAAATCATAGTGGACTGCAGAGTACCTCCATGGAAGAAGAAAGAAAACACAGTTTCTAGGGATGGCTCTGGCCTGGTCTAGCAGGACTCAAGAAAAGGACATTATCTGGTAAGTAAAATAATATATGATGGCAGATAAAGACCAGCATGATCCATCTAGTCTGCCCAGCAAGGTGGCAAGAGTAGGTGCACCTGCCGCTCCATGCAGGTCACCCCTAACTATTGACATAAGCGATCTGTCCCATGCCATTTTGAATTCTGTCACTGTATTTGCCCCCACCAATTCCATAGGTAGGGCATTCCAAGCATCCACCACCCTTTCAGTGAATAAGTATTTCATGATGTTGCCTTTCAGTTTACCCCCTTGCAGTTCCACATTATGCCCTCTAGTTTTACAGCTTCCCAGTCTTTGACAAAGGTTTGTTTGTTCATTAATACTCTATGTATTCAAAGGTATGTCCCTCCTCTCCTCTAGCTATACATATTTAGGTATTCAAGTCTCTTCTCATACGTCTTCTGGCACAGGCTCCAATCATTTTGGTCTCCTTCCTCTGAACTGTTTCTAGTCTTTTTATATCCTTTGCAAGATACCGATACGGTCTCCAAAACTGAACACAATATTCCGGCCTCACCAGCGACTTGTACAGTGGCATTAGTACCTCTTTTCTGCTGGCAATTCCTTTCTGAATGCAACTCAGCATCCTTCTGGCTTTGGTCACCACCTTGTCACACTGTTTCGCCACTTTGGGATCCTCAGAAACAATCACTCCAAGGTCCTTCTCCTGGCCCATGCACACTAACTTCTCACCCCCTATCACATAGAATTCCCTTGGATTTCTGTATCCCAAGTGCATGACACTGCAGTTCTTTACATTCAATCTTAACTGTCAAGCATTAGACCATTCTTCCAGCTTTTGTAGCTCTTTCCTCATGCTATCCACTCCCTCAGGGGTGTCCACTCTGTTGCAAATTTTTGTGTCACCTGCAAAAAGCTGGACTTCTCCATTCAGTCCTTCAGCAATATCACTCACAAATACATTGAACAGTACAGGTCCCAGGACCAATCCCTGGAGCACCCCGCTAATCACTTTCCTTTCATCAGAGTGAGTTCCGTTTACCATCATCTTCTGTTGTCTGTCAATCAACCAATTTCTGATCCAGTTCACCATCTTGGGACTCATCCCCAGGCTGTTAAGTTTATTAATAAGGCCTCCTGTGAGTAACAGTTTCAAAGGCTTTGCTGAAATCTAGATAGATCACATCCATCACATGCCCTCAATCTAGTTCTCTGGTCACCCAGTCAAAGAACTCAATCAGATTTGTTTGACATGATCGTCCTTTGGTAAAACCATGTTGCCTCGGATCATGCAACCTATTGGTTTTGAGAAAGTCCACTATTCTCTTTCAGGAGCGCCTCCATTACTTTTCCTGCCACCAAGGTAAGGCTTACTGGCCTGTAGTTTTTCACTACTTCCCTACTGCCACTTTTGTGAAGAGGTACCACATCAGCCCTTCTCCAGTCCTGGGAACGTCTCCTGTCTCCAAGGATCTATTAAAAACATCATTTAGAGACCCTCTCTGAGCTCTTTCAGTATCCTCGGATGTATCATATGCAGTCCCATGGCCTTGTCAGTTTTCAGTTTTGCAAGCTATTCAAACACATTATTTTCTGTGAATTGTGTAGTATCTACTCCAATCTCATTTGTATATTTGTTAATCACAGGTGGTTCTTCTCCCAAATATTCTTTAGTAAAAAACAGAACAAAAAGTATTTGTTTAGCATTTTTTCTTTTTCAATGTCACTTTCCACGAATCAGTTCTCGGCACTTTTGAGTCTTGCAATTCCACCTCTGATCTTCCTCTTCTTCTGAATATACCTGAAGAGTTGTGTCTCCCCGCTTCAGATCTTTAGCCATCTTCTGCCTTTGATTTTGCTATCCTTATTTCTCTTTTTGTCTCTTAGCTTTATCCTGTATTCTGTTCTGTGTTCCTCTGTTTGTGAGCTTCTGAATTTTGTGGAAGCTGTGTTTTTTGTTTTTATTTGTGCAACTATTTCTTTGGAAAACCAAGTAGATTTCCTTGTCCTTTTGTTTTTATTTACTTTCCTTGCATATATATCTGTTGCCCCTTTTATTGCCTTCTTTACTCTAGCCCACTGCAATTCCACCTCCTTTATCTTCTCCCATTCTGTCTACTCTTCCTTCAGATACTTGGCCATTTTACTGAAGTCAGCGTTTTTCAAGTCTAGGACTTTGAGCTTGATGTGACTGAACTCTGCTTTGTTTCTTTATCTGAAACCACACCGTGTGATGATCGCTGCTGCTCACATGGACACCCATCCAGACATTAGACACGCTATCTCTGTTTGAGAGTACTAAATCCAGCATCAAATTTTCCCTGGTTGGTTCCATCACCATTTGTCTTAGCAATGCATCTTGGAAGGCATCCACAATTTTTTTTTTTTTTAACTTCTTTCCAGATTTGCAGAAGGAATACTTCAATACACATCAGGGAAATTAAAGTCACCCAATATGATCGCTTCCCCCTTCATGGTACGTTTGCAATATCAATAATTTATTATTTATGTGCACTTATATACCACCTTTCCGGAATCAAAGTGGTTTACATTGAACTCAATATAATAAAATAAAAACATCAAACAAACTTACATGGAACGGTTTTAAAAGTGTGTGTCAGCAAACTGTTTGAACAAATCACCTTGAACAGACTGATTACAATTAGATTTCATGAACTTATTTACAATTGCCATGCAGAATCATCCGTTAGATATAGCTATCCTTAGAAACATATTCCTTAAATTTACAGATTAATTTCTTGACTATTTAAAGTTATGCACCTCTGAACGGAGTATTAGTTTACAATGAGAAGATTGGTAACTTGACTCAATACAGACAAGGACCTAAGACCCCAAATTGATCTTTGCAGAAAGCATTAGGATCCGTGGTAGCTCTTAAATTGTCTGGAAGAGAGTTCCAAAGAGTTGGCGCGTATTGCGTGTGGGACCCTAGCCTGGGCCTAAGGCTTACAGCTATGGGCTGCCTTTTGTCTTTCCTTAAAACGCAACTTTATTATTTGTCGCCAACAATGCACCCTGGGACTTGTAGTTGATAATTCACTTTCAAAGACAAACTGTAGTTGTGCAACCGTTGGTTGAGGCAAACAAGAATATTTATTTTGTGGATTTCCAAACGCATTAAAATTCAGGCACACAAACACAACGGATACTTCTCCAATAACACAAGAGTAAAGTAAGGAAACTGGAACTGAAGGTAAACTGAGCACAAGTCTCTTTAACAAAAACTGTTATCTTCAATAAAGCAAAACACAGCACAGCCTTATAAGCAATTTCAGCAAAGGTAATTTTCTTCTTTTCCAAAACCTTCTTTTAAACCCTGCTTACAGGTTTTTCAAGCCTCTTTAAAGCAAAGAGAGCAATCCATTAGAGAGTCCTCTGGAATGGATTGTGACTCACAGCAATCAATCTGCATGGGTTCTGGTACTATGGCTGGCTTATCTCTGGACTCAACAGCTTCTTCAAAAACTTTCTGGCTTGTAGGAATTCATAAAACTCATTCCATAACTTCTGTTTCTGGTCACGAACATTTACATTTGAGGAGTGAGCTTTCCCTCCCTCTAATGCTTGCTTTAAAGTCTCTACTGTGTCCACATTTACTGCCCTGCTTGTGGCTGAGTTATGGTTCTTTCCCCAAAGGAACGTATCCACCCACCTTCTAGCAGTTGGACCTTTCAACATAGGGTCCTGGATACTGGACAGAGGCACCTGTTCCAACTGGTTTGTAGCCTTTCCAACTAACCGTCTGCTGGCTTTAGGTCTGGGAGTCTCTCTCAGATATGGAGTGCTTCCTTCTCTGCTTTCAGGTTTCAGCAACTGGAAGTCAGCCTCCTCATGGCTCTCAGCTCTCCTAACTCTCTGAGCTCCTTCCTCCTGGGAACTGTCTTCCTCCTGGGAACTCATCCATGCACGCTGAGAACTCCTCTGGGAACCCTGTAAGCTCCGTGTGCTCTCTCTCCTCTTCTCCCTTGTGCTCTGTTTTGAGACAGGTTTAAAAAAACCTGTTTCTTTCCTGCCACACCTTTCTCTTTGCACGTGTGCTCGTAATCAGTAAGCAAGCCTGCCTCCTCGTCAGAGCTAGGGCGTGGCTTGGCTTGACTTTTTTTCAAAGTAGTTTTTCTCCCTCTGTGCAAAGCTTGGCTGTCAGTAGTTTTAAAGGCACAAGTACCATTTTCTTCTATTTCCATTCTTTCCTGGTCACTCTCATCACCACAAGCGAGAACACTCTTTTGGATGTTGATGTGCTGCTTTTCTTGTATTCCAATGGAACTACCAAAGGGTTTTTATTGCCACTTCTACGTGATCTGGTTTCCGGGTTGGTTTGGATGATCTATCCCAATCATGTAGGGGATTCATTTTGTAAAAAGTTTTGAATGTTGTGTGTAATACTTTAAACTTTATTCTGTAGTTGTTTTAACAGTGTGACACACTCCCGGCTTGGCGCTTGTGTAATGACTCGCTGCTCTATTTTGGGTCATCTGTAGATGATGAATGGCTTCCTTTGGAAGACCCATTAAAATACCGTTGCAGAAATCTAAATGAGGGAAGATCATTGCTTGAACTGTTGTTTGAAAGTCACTTGTTGATAGGAGGGGTCTCAGATGTTGAAGCAGCTTCAGCTTTGAGTATATGGCTCTGACTGTATTGTTTATGTGTTTAGATAAGTGGAGGTGCTGATCCAATGTGACACCTAAGTATTGCACTGTTTTGTTTTGTTTTTGTTTTGGGTTTTTTTACCTCCAAGACTACTTCTTTTACTTTTATAGATTCTGGTGGGCTGAACGATTTGTCCCTTGAAATGAAGAGAACTTCTGTCATTTTGTAATTTTGCTCAGTTAGCCATGTGGCGATGTCATTGAAATATTCTGCTATTTTGGTAAGAACTAGTTGTTTTGTGTTGATTTACATGTATAGCATGATGTCATCCACATAAATGAGATAAAAAATATTGTTTCCCTGAATTATCTTGCATATGGGTTGAATGTGTAAATTAAATAACAGGGCTGAGAGAGCCGAACCCCGAGGGATTCCTTGCTTTTGGAATTAGATATACTGTTACCTATTTTTACCCGTTGTCTCTGGTTAGATAAGTATGATTTGAATCACATCAAGGTTTTGTCTCTAAAGGTCAATTTCTTGTAATCTGGTTAAAAGGAGATCATTGGCTTATGAAGTCATAGGCTGCTGCTATGTCCAGGAATATTAGGATGTCACCTGAACTTTGCTTTTCCATCTCTTTTATTAGCCTGTCCGTTAGTGGTACAAGGAGGGTTTCTATGCCGTGTCCTACTCTAAACCCATGTTGCTGTGGGTCGACAGGAGCGTAGCTATAGACATGATCCTGCATTTGGAATTGTATTATTTTTTCCCAATATTTTCGTCAAAAATGGTAAATTGAATATAGGCCTATAAGAGTTTGGGTCCAATTTGTCCAGAGTTTTGCCTTTTAACAATGGTTGGATAGAGGTGTTTTTTTTAATTCTTTGGGCATGTACCCTTGCTCTAGGGATGAATGAATCAGTTTGAGGATTATGGGTGCAAGTTCCTTATAGAACATTCTTATCCATGATACTGGACATAGATCTAATGGCGACGTTGATGTGTTGATGGTTTTGAGACCAGAAGCTTCTTGTAACTGTATTCACTCATTTAGGTAAGGAATCTATTAATGGGTAGTTGCCCACCTTTTCCGTGTAGAATTTGGCCATTGTTTGAACATTTGGTGAGTGAATTGTTAGATCATCCTTTGGATTCAATATCAATGTTTTCACAATGTCAAACATCTCCCTTGGCTTGTTCAGTGCAGGCATAAATTTGGTGTGGTAGTCTCTCTTGTTATTGCTGATGCATAAATGGTTTTCTTCCAGTTTATTTGTATATGCTAATTTTTCGTCTACATTTTTTGTTCTCCATTTCCTTTCTAGTTTTCTTAGCTGCTTTTTGATGTCTCGGATGTCTTGGGGATACCACACAGCACTCTTTCTTTTCCCCTTCTTGTGAGTTGAGTCTCTGTATGAAGCTGAGGCCGCCCGACCTAATACTAAATTCCAGTTGTTTATGAAAGCATCTGTGTCTGTTGTATCCAAGTGAAGATGTGGTATTCTCTTCTAAAAACTCTCTCTTGTCAAACTTACGGCACTTCCTGCATATAAAAGCTGACTTGCCTTGTACGTGACCCTCCTCTGATATTCGGTATAGTGAAGTTTATAGAGTGATGATCAGACCAAGGGACTTGTTGAATATGCATATTTACATCAGAGTAGGAATTTTCAATATATGACAGAATGACTATAAGGTCCAAGATATTACCCTTTATATGGGTGGGTTCTTGCACTATTTGCCAATATCCGAGTGCTTCCAAGAACCCTTGGGCATGGTTTGAGGTGGATGAGGGAAGATTCAAATCTCCAAGTACTAGTATATGTTTACTGGATGTGTTTTTGTAACACATAAAGTCAAATATGGCAGATAGGTCCTTTCCGTCTGACGAGGGAGGTCTGTAAACTAGACAAAACATCAGTATTTTGTTCTCCACCACTAATACATCCATGCCCTGTAAATTTTCAGTTGATCCTCTTGAAAGATGTATTCTTTGATGTTTAAAGATGTCATAGCCGACAGGTTTTAGTTGGTTTATTAGTACTGTGTCGTTAGCAGTGAGCCATTTCTTTGGTTTGAATTGGAGGCTTGTAGACTACACCAGTATGGATGATTGTGTTGGAAAAAGGAGATGAGATGTGATGACACTATCTACAGCGCTTCTTCTTTTCCCCACGTCCCCTGCATTTCAGCAGCTTTAATATTGATTGACATATAGGGTCACTCCTCCTCCTTTCTGCCTTCTCTATCTCTTCTAAATAAATCATAGCCAGCTATGGCTATATCCCGCTCATACGACTTGTTAAACCATGTTTCTGTAATGACCACAATGTCCAAGTCCATTTCCACCATTAGGGCTTCCAGGTCAGGAACTTTGTTGGCTAGGCTGCGAGCATTTGTGCTCATTGCTTTCCAGCATTTGTTGATTGACTTGCCTGTATTTGGCATGGATTTTGTTCTGCAGGCCTCTTCCCACTTGTCAATGGTATGTGGATTAATAGTGTGGCTGTTTCCAATGATGTTATGTTTTTACTGGGAGTGATGTCCTAAACTTGTTCTTCTCCATCCATCACCCACCTTTCCCTAGTTTAAGTGCCTGTCTACGTAATGTCTAAATTTTTCACTTAGGATCCTTTTCCCTGTGACAGAGAGATGTAGTCCATCCATACAATATAGCTTCTTCTTGTTCCATCTATTTCCCCAGTCACCAATATATCTAAAGCCTTCTTGTTTGCACCAGATTTGGAGCCATGTATTAAAGTTGATTATGCGATGCAGTCTTTCTGCCCCCTTACCAAGAATAGGTAGAACTTCTGAGAATCCTATACTGCTAACAATGGGTTTGAGTTTCTCTCCCAGAACATGGAAGTCCCAATGAACTGTAGAGGCACTATTTCTAGCCAGGTCATTTGTACCCAAGTGGATGATAACATCAATTTTGGAGTGCTCACTTTCTGCACCAACTATACCAACAATTTGGTTTGTATTCCTGATGTCTGAAGAACTTGGGAGGTAAAATGTCACCTTCCATAGCATCCTGCTAGACTAGTCCAGACAAGTGGGATATACCAAAGCTATGCCTCCACTGGGTGGGTGAAAACACAGCAGCTCGCAAAACCTTAGAGTCAAAGACCGTGTCCACCCAAGTGTTGACATCCAAGCGGTAATGCTTGACAAAAGTGGAAAGTGATGCCCACGCTGCCACACAACAAATGTCACGTTATTGGTCTACTTACTGAGGGTTTTGCTACCGTGAATCCTTTGTGTTTTGAGAACGTGTGAAGAGTAATCCCGATTATTATGAAACTGCCTTAAAATAACCTTCAGATTTAAGAACCAGTTTTTGGTCATTGATGCAAAAGGGCATAAACCTCTGGGAAAGATTGCCCATAAGAGGTATTACCTCTAGTCTGAGACCATTGGTTCTTTTTCACTGCAAAGTTACAAACAGCAGTTCAATATATGTGGATTCACTTTTTCTACAGTATGAGGGCTCTTTTTGTTTGATACACAACAAATGTCTGCAGGGGCTACAGAGCTCCACTCCGCCCAAGAAGACATTTATGCTCGGGAAGAACAGGTAAACAAACCCTCCAGAATTGGATGGTTCCGCAAGAGATACGCCAAGGTAATGGCCTCCTTAATCCAATGCCTCAAAAGTAGGCTTAACCACTGTATCACCCCTGCATGGACCAGCAAACAGCACAAAAAGATGGTCCGACTTACAAAAAGAAATTTGTAACCAAGTACCGGAAAAGACCTCTCTAGACATCCACAAGGCAAAGATCCTCATCCTTCCCCTTCCCCGGACACTGCTCCTTAGAGAAGGAGGGCAGTTAGACCATCTGGTTTACATGAAAGGAAGAAATTACATTCAGACTGTGTCTTCCTTCTTGCCTAAGGTGAACAGCTGCCTTTGAAAAAAAACAGGTAAGGATCTCAGTAAGACAGAGCCTGAAGCTCGAAAATCCCCCTTGTGGAACAAATCGCGACCAAGAAAAACAAACAAACAGTCTTAAGTGCCAAATCCTTCAAAGTAACTTGCTTAGACAGCTCAAAACGACAGAAGAGCACCGAGCACCAGACCCAGATGGGACTACAGAACAAAGGGGAGGACACAGACAGCAAACTCCTTGAAGAAAGTGCAAAACATCTGGGTAGATGGCTAGCGACTTACCAGCCACCGGACCTCTGAAATAGGCCAAAGCTGCCAACTGAATCTTCAGGTAGCTAAGAGAGGCCCTTTTCCAGACTTTCCTGCAGAAAGGCCTGCAGGAACAGCACCTTGGCTGCAGTGCGTCACACCATCGCTCCAAAAGGCACCAAACTTGCATGTATGCCAGGTTGGTCGACAACCTCCCGCTCCAAGCAGAGTGGAAATCTTTGCCAGAGAGTAGATATTACATGCTAGCCATCTCATTTCAAAAGTCAAGCCATAAGAGAAAGGAGCCAGGTCTTCCAGGACAATCGGTCCCCGATGCGGAGGCAAATGACAAGGTGGCGCTTGCAGAAGCCACATCAGATCTCCAAACCATGCTATCCTTGGCTAATCTGGTGTCACCTGAACAATCCTTTCTGGGTGGTGCTCTATATGCCAAATCACATGCCCCACCAGGGGCTACGGAGGAAACACATACTGTAGGCGATTGAAGAAGCGGCCCATTTTGCCATTGGAACGGGTTGGCATCAGATTTTATTTTTATTTATTTAACAAACTTTTATATACCGCGACCTTCCAGTGATCAGGTGCGGTTTACATATAACAGTTAGGGGAACAGAAAGACATTTCTGTTTTTACATTGAACATTGCGTGAACTATATACATTAACACTTAAAACTTTAAACTTTTAACTTTGGAGAACTATGTACATTTAACTATATACAGATAGCAGAAATGAGGTCAACAGTGAAGGTAGTTATATCAAAGACAGTGTCAAAGGTCATAACGTCATAAGGCAGTTACGGTGTTAGTTTCTATGTGTATATAGATTATCCCTTTTCATTTTGGTGTTGGGAGTTTGCCAGTGGGCCGTAGTGAGAGATAAAGAGGTGGGTTTTTAAAGTTTTGCGTAGGGCTTTAAGGTCAGTTGAGGCTCTGATTTCTTCTGGTAGTGAGTTCCAGAGTATAGGTGTAGCGTGGGAGAATGCTTTTTTATTAGTTGTTTTTTTTGTCTTTGTGAATTCTTTTGGAATCTTTAATTTATTAGCGTTGCCTCTTCTATGTGCGGAGTGGGCTGTGTCTTTAGTGAGTAGCTTATTAAGGGTAGCTGGAGCAGTGCTATTTAATGCCTTGAATGTGGTTATTAATTTATAGTCTATTCTACATTGAATCGGGAGCCAGTGTAGTTTGGCTAGATAAGGTGATATGTGTTCAAAAGGGTGTACCTTCATTATAGTTCTGGCTGCGGCGTTTTGGGCTAATTGGAGCCTTTTGATGTTTTGTTTAGTGGTGCCTAGTAGAGAGAGGTTGGCGAAGTCAAAATGTGGTGTGACAATGGCTTGAATGATGCTTAGGAAGTCTTGCAGGTGTACTAGAGGGCGTAACTGTTTTAATACTTTGAGTTTAAAGTATATTTTCTTGGTTGTATTTCTTATGTGTGTGTTCATACTAAGGTGTGTATCAAGTATCACCCCTAGGTATTTTATTTAGTTTTTTATGTGGATGTCATGTTTCTGGAGTGTAATGAGGGTAGGGGGGGGTGTAGGATTTGTTTTTTGTTACAATCGGTATGTCAGTTTTGGAATGGTTGATATAAAGGTTGTGGTCTTCTAGCCAAGTTGTTAGTTCCTTGAAACAGTCAGTTAATAGCTGAAGTGGAAGCATTGGGATTGTGAAAGGAATGTATAACATGATGTCGTCCGCGTATATGTGATAATGGATTTTGAATTTTTTAAAAGATGTTGTAAATTGGTTGTATATATATATGAAATAGGAGTGCAGAGAGGGCAGAACCTGACAGTTTGGGTTCTGTTGGATAGATACGAAATGAACCATTTGAGAACTAATGAGGTGGCACCTATTTGACTGAGCCTATTGAGCATTAGTGTATGGTGGACACTGTCAAATGCTGCAGAAATGTCTAGAAAAAGTAGTAGGAATGCGTTTTTGGGGCTGTCTATTCCTCTTACTAGTGTGTCTAGGAGTACAGTTAAAAGAGTGTCTGCCAAGACTTCCGGTATGGCAATGAGCTGACCAGACGTGTCCTGATCAGCTCCGGGTAATTACCCCACAAACCTGCTATAAATCCGAACCCACACTGCCGATTGCTGCTTCTATTGCTGACCCGCATAACGCTTTGGTGAGAGCTCAGAGTTAAGCAGTTTTGGGACCGCAGAGAAGCTTTAAAAGGAGCACAAACCCGATGGCAACGAAAACTCTCAGGAGAGAGAAGCCACGTGCAACAGAGGCCAAAATGGCCGAGGGGGCACCCACTAGCCCGAAATCTGGCGACGGCTTTGACCTGGTGGTTGAGGTGAGCGCGGCGGTAGTACGCGCACTGGAGGCTCGATTTCAAGATCTTGCAGGGAGCCTGCAAAACCTTAATCAAAATTTCACCGAGTTCGACGGACGAATGGAACAGGCAGAGACACGCATAGCAGAGGTCGAGGACATCCAACAATCCCTCACAGCTAAAGTGACTGCCCTTGAATCCATCGTCAAACAGCAGAGCGAAAAGTTGGATGACCTAGAAAATAGGGGGCGCCGCAAAAACTTACGGTTCGTGGGGATTCCTGAATCAGTAGGAGACGGAGCCCTCTTTGGTCATCTGCAGTCCTGGCTCGACAAGCTAGTTGGAGGCACCGGGGAAAGCCAGGTGAAACTCGAGCGCGTACATCGGCTGGGACCCCGCAGAGAGCAGGCACAGAGACCTCGAGCGGTCATCGCCCGGTTCCAGGACTACCGGCAGAAGGAGGAAGTTCTGCGAATTGCCCGCAGTCGCAAGGTATCCCAACAAACGTCTGCTGAGCATATCCTTGTATTCCAGGATTATTCTGTCTTAGTGAGTCAGCAACGTCGTGCCTTCTCGTCTACCTGCGCACAGCTGTTTGCCAAAGGGATACGTTTCTCGTTGCTGTACCCTGCCCGCCTGCGAGTTGAACATCAGGGCCGTACTAAACTCCTGACGACACCGGCCGAAGCAGCTACCTTTTTGGACTCCCTCAATACTCCAAGCCAGGACTCCACCTGAGAGACGCCTCTTCGCGTGCAACGGGACTTTAATGTTAGGCCTGGAGGACTCTAGGCTTCGGCAGACTGCTTTGAAGCGGCTACAATGGTGGCCAGGGTCCGGAATCCTTTTTTTTATTTTTCCCTTCATTTTGCCATTACTTGATCTGATTGTTGGGTTCAAGTTCTCTGTCTCTCCCTGTGTTTTTTTTTTTTCTCTTCTATTTTTTTCTCAACTTTCTTTTCTGCCTTGGACTCCTTCGGACTGGGCTGCAGGAATATATTGAACCTTTTTGAACTGCTCACATGGTTAGTTAAATGTATCCGAAAAGAGAGCATAGCTACAAAGAAGCAGTGTGTAGAGTCTGCATGGTTACTTTGAATCAGGTTGCTGGGTTTATACGGTTACTTTGTATCTTTATGTGATTGGAAGGGCTGACAAGTGTGAAAGACGGGTTTGCCTGGTGTACGCTCGAGGCCTATCTAGCAGCGGGGGGACGGAGATAGTCTGGTTGGTTCCCCCCCCCTCCTCTCCCTCTCCCTTCCCCATTTCGTGGGGGTCACCCCCCCCCCCTTAAGCTTAGTGATGATGTGGGACCAGATAATCCGGGATTGGTGTTAACGCGCCTTGCAAGGGGCGGGGACAAGGGGGGGTGTGGCTCAACTGCAGGAACACAAGGCTCCGGGCTGGGGTTGGCTGGGACTTCCGATAGGCCGGCCAGTTCCTGGGGAACGACCCACCCTATAGCCGTGTTGATGTGGAGGGGGTCTCGGACTTAGCCACGGCGTGGACATGCGCGACACCCCCCTAGGAGCCTAGGTACATACCCTCTGGACGAGGGGGGGAAAGCGCCCACAGGGCTGATACGGTAGGTCACCGACATCTCCTCTGAGTAGCTGGGGCCTGGGGAGAGAGGGGGGGAGGTACCAGGTACGCAGAGATTTATATAGTGTGAATGCGCTCAGTTTGAGTGAGACTGTGGCTCTACATTGTTTGGCCCTGGCTGTACGTGTGTACCCCAGCCTATGTACTTAGAGCCTCGGGGTGGGGGACTGGCGGTCTGGTTTATTGTCTATGGGGCGAGGGAGGGGGGTAGACGGACCCGCGGATTTACGGGACAGGCAGGGGCAACGCTCCACACCCGACCGAGCGGGGTTCCAAGAATTGCACTACGGGGGGGATCTTTTAGGGGCAGCTTTAGACAAGCAGGCCGCAGAACATTGCGTCCAACGCTGTGAGAGTTAGAGGAGAGGGGGGGGGGACTGACAGAGAGCCGAGCGGAGGCAGTTGGCTCCCATGCGTTTGGCGATCGGGTAGATCGCGGGCAACGGGTAGAGACTGGCCCCTAAGTGGGAGATCCCTTACAAGAATAGGCGTTGCCTGAGTCTCTGCGGGGGGAAGTGGGAGGAGGGGACCACTGATATAGGGGTGGGATAGGAGGACCTAGGGAGGGGGTAAACCCGAATGCCAGTGGAAGTTGTCCGACCGGGTGGGTGGATGGGTAGGAATTAGGGGGGGCAGAAAGGGGGGAGGTACGGGGAGGGCTGGGGGGACAAGGGGGGAAAGGGTGGGGGGAGAGGGGGAGACTGGGCTCTTAATGCTTGCTGTGTGGCACTGCACCCTCCTAATTTTTGAGAGCGGGAGGTCCCAGGCTGGGAGGGCCTCTCTAAAATATGTAGAGTTTGACCATTGGTGGATCTTTGGCACTGCCTCATGCCCTTGAAGATTGTCACTTGGAATGTTTGCGGGCTGGGGAGCCCGATCAAGAGATATAAGGTGTTGCAGGCCCTCGCCCGTCAAAAGTGTGACATCGCCCTCCTGCAAGAAACCCACCAGACAGCCGAAGAACACGATAAATTATGCCGCTCCTGGGTGGGTCAGGTTTGGGGCTCTCCCGCTAATGGGCGGAAAGGAGGCGTGGCAGTCTTGTTCCATAGAAGGGTTCGTTTTACGTTGGCCTCAATTATAGCTGATGATATGGGCAGGTATCTTCTTCTTCATGGCCACCTTGAGGGGAAGTCAGTGACAATCGGGAACCTTTATGGGCCGAACACATTCGATCCCAGCTTTTTTAGTGACTTGGCGTCCCAAGTGGAGCAACTCCCAGACTGCCCCTTGCTCTTGGGGGGTGATTTCAACGGCGTCTTGGATGTCGACTTGGATACCTCGAGAGAGGGGGAGAGCCGAGATAGAGTCCCCACGACCCGTATGTTACAGCGGTTTAGGAGGCGATTGGATTTGGTAGACCCCTGGAGACTGCTTCACCCCCACGAGAGGGACTATACTCACCAATCCCGGGCGCATGGCACAAATGCCCGTATTGACTACATTCTGCTGTCGGGGGGAGTCTTTGCCCGGGTAGGAGAGACTCAGATTGGCCCACTAGAAATTTCAGACCATGCATGGGCGTGGTTGGAGCTGCATTGGGGAGAGGAACAGTCTCCTCGGTCTCAGCTCTGGCGCTTTCCATTAGACCTCTACCATGATGTTCAGTTCCACCACTTTCTTCGTCAACGATGGCAAGAATTTTTGAGCGATCACCAGTGCCATGAGGGGGACCCGGAATTGGTTTGGGAGACGGCGAAGGTGGTACTGCGAGGCGATATTATTGGCTTTGCGGCCCGCAAACGCCAGATGATTGCTGACCGGATCATACGCCTGGAAAGGCGGGTTATGGGCCTGCGTCGGCTATGTGCTCGCACCCCTCTGGCGGTGAACAAAAAACGGCTATGGGAAGCCCAAGTGGATTTAAACGAACTAATCCACCAGCGGGCAAAGAAATCCTTCCTTTATTATCGGTATCAAATGTATTGTCATGGAGACAAGGCAGGGAAGTTGCTAGCCCGGTGTCTAAAGGGAAAACGGGGCTCCCGCTTGGTGGCGGCTCTTCGAGATGACACGGGCAGACTGCGCAGAGAGAGTGGAGAAATCACTCAAATTTTTCGGACCTTCTTTCAATCTCTCTATGAGACCGAGAGTGCGCCGGAGGCCGAACTTGGTGACTATCTGGAGGGATTAGACCTCCCCCAACTTACTGCAGACCAACGAGAGGTCTTGGAACAACCCCTGACGGCACAGGAGATACAGTCAGTAATTTCGTCGGCCTGTTGCTATAAGTCGCCTGGCCCGGATGGCTTGAGCGCAGAGTTTTATAAGATTTTGGGGAAGGCTGTGAGCCCAGTGTTGCTGGCGGTTTTCGGACGTCGTACTGAGCGGGGGGCCTTTCGCTGGGGGAATAACCACGCCCACATTGTGCTGATCCCCAAACCAGGTAAAGATCCCTTGGCGGCCGGCTCCTACCGACCTATTTCGTTGCTTAACTTTGACTTGAAACTGTTTGCAAAAGTTTTGGCTACTCGGCTGGCGGATGTGTTGGAACATCTAGTACACGACTCGCAGGTGGGCTTTGTTAAGGGACGCTATGCTGTGCGGAATTTGAGGAAAATTCTGGCTTCCCTGGAGTGGGCACACTACCGCCAACTGCCTTCTTTGTTGGTTAGTTTTGACGCCGAGAAGGCCTTTGACCGGGTGAACTGGGAATATCTGTGGGCCCTCTTACCCAAGTATGGCCTTGGTACCAACTTCTGTCGGATGGTAAGGAGTCTCTATGCCCAACCGACGGCAGGGGTGGTTTGCAACGGAGTTCTTTCGGAGGCCTTTGAGTTAGGCCGGGGGACGCGGCAAGGTTGTCCTCTCTCCCCTCTGTTGTTCGTCCTTTCTCTTGACCCCTTGATAAGGACTATCGAGGCTTCAAGAGTGATATCGGGAATACAAATCGGGACACAGGAATTCCAAGATCTCTGCCTTCGCCGACGACCTACTCGTACATTTGCGGTCCCCGGAGCAGTCCCTGCGGGGTCTGATGACGGAACTTGAGAGATTTGGGAGGGTTGCGGGACTGCGCATAAACAGGGAGAAATCTGAGGCCCTTGACGTACTGGGTAATCTGCGTGACACGTGGGCTGGAGAGTTCCCGCTGAAATGGGCGACAGATGAGTTCATATACCTAGGTATTGTGTTGCCCAGCCACCCCATTAGGTTATATGGTCGTAATCTCGACCGCATCCTGCGGAGATTGCAAACGCAATTAGGGACATGGGGATCCCTTCCATTGTCCCTCTCCGGAAAGCTGGCGGCGGTGCAGATGGTGTTGCTGCCTCGACTCCTTTATTGGCTCCAGACTCTGCCAGTGTGGTTGCTTCGTAAAGACCTGCGCCGTATTGAGGCCTGCTTTCATTCCTTTCTATGGAAGGGGGGTAGGGCACGTATCCCGTGGACCCGGTTGTTGGGGAAGTGGCGCGAGGGGGGGATGGGATTCCCAGACCTGAAGGCCTATGCCCTAGCTTGTCAGGCTCGACATGTTGCGGACTGGCTCGGCGATACCGCCTTCTTCACGCCCCGGGCCCTTGAGGAATGCTTTGTGGCCCCGCACACTTTGTTGGGTGTTTTGCATGGAGCAAATCCAGCTCTCCCCCGTTATTTAGTGCAGAGTGTGCTGATAAACTCGGCTAAACGGACCTGGCAGTATCTTAATGCGCACTGGGGCGACCCCTGGCAGACCTCTAGCTGGTTGCCGTTGCGGGGAAACATGTCATTCACTCCGGGTTCGGAATCGGTGCTTTTTCAAGATCGGTACGGCCGTGGGCTGAAGCTCTTAGGGCACCTGGTGGAGCCATCGGGAGCATGCAAATCCTTCCGGACGCTGAGTTGGGAATACGATCTGTCTCCCCGGCACAGTTATGCTTATATCCAGGTGGCCCACTATGTATCTTCTCTACCGCGCGAGGCACTACGGAGTGAGCGGGCTGAGCGGATACTGGACTTCTTCGGACTGGGGGGCGATGTCCCGGTGTCAATCTCCGCCTTCAAAGCTCGTGTGGCAAAACTCATTCCCCCCCCCCCCCCCCGGATTATCAGGGGGTGGAGGTGGATTGGGCGGGTGAGCTGGACAGCGAGGTGCCTCCCGGCATGGTGAGTGCGGCGCTACGCCGTATAATCAGCCTAGCACAGGGGATGCGTTGGAGAGAAATGCAATTTAAATGTATTACCAGGGCCCATTTTTCTCCGAGGCGAGCGCTACGGAGTTGATTAACTACTGATGGCCGATGCCCTCGCTGCTCGGAACCCTTGGCGACCCTACTACATATGTGGTGGGATTGCCAGTCTCTGAAACCCTATTGGGCTAAAATCTGCTCCTTTCTCGGGGGTCTCCTTCAGCAGCGACTGCGGTGGTCCGGCCCTCTGGTGGTGCTGGACTGCATACCTCCTCCTTGCCCAGCGAAGAAAGGGGAACGTTTATTGATTCGTAAGGCCTGTCTGGTGGGAAAGGCGCCGATCCTTCGTCTTTGGAGGGACCCCCAGCCCCCTACCTTTGGAGAGTGGAGAAACAGCTTCCATCAGATGATGCAAATGGAACATCGGTGGGCACGGGGCAGTGTCAAAAGGTGGCCGGCCTTTATGGCGGTCTGGGAGCCCTATATTCTGCAATTGGGGGCCCGGAGTCGGAATGAGATTTTGCAGGGGGGCAGTTGAAGAGTCATTCTGAATGAGGCAATGATTGGAAGGAGGGAGGGGTGCAGTGCAACTGGCTGTATCTGAGGGGGGAAGGGGGGGATGGGCAGGTCGGGGCTGGGGGGGAGGCTGGGTATATTCTGGGGGGAGGGGGGAAAAATTGTTATAACCCACCTTCTACGTGTTTATGCTGTCCCATCCGAGGGGGGGGGGATCAGAGTACACCCCGCCCCCCCGGGGTCATATGTATGTACTGCATTGTATTGTTGTTGGTGGAATATAAATAAAGCATTTAAAAAAAAGAGTGTCTACCCCATGGCCAGGGCGAAAGCCATATTGTTGGTCATCCAGGGGAGCTGATGTGTCGATGTGTTCCTGTGTTTGTGTTTGGACTACTTTTTCTATGAGTTTGGCCATAAATGGTATACTAGAAATGGGTCTATATGAGTTCGGTGAAGTTTTGTCCAGGATATTATTTTTTAATATGGGTCTGATTTGTGTATGTTTTAGTATGGGCGGGAGGTAGCCTTGATTTAGTGAGAGATTAATTAATGGTAGAATGAAAGGGGATAATGTTGGAAGGGTGTTCTTTATCCAATTTATGGGGCAGGGATTGAGGTGAGAAGTTGTAGTATTTAGATTCGACATTATATTCTTAAGGGTCTCTTTAGTTATGGGGTAGAAATGATTCCAAGAATCTGGTAGGGGTTGGCAGGATGTGGTTTGTGTAATTGGTGGGATATTCTTTATTTTTTATTTATTTATGTAGTGATTTGCTAAGGTTTTGGGAGATATATCATCGGCTTCATGACTGGAGTTGTATGTGTTTTTAGTTAGGTTTTGGACAATGGAGAATAGTTCCCTTGGTCTGTTTATACATTTGTTTAGGACAGTTGAGTGGAAGTTTTTTTTGGCGCTGTCTGTGGCGTCTTTGTAGTTTTTGAGATAGGTATGATATAGTTCATTATATATGTTGTGGATCTAGTTTTGCGCCACTTTAGTTCAATTTTCCTGAGAGTTCTTTTCATAACTTTCAAAGTATTATTAAACCAAGGGGCATCACCAGTTCTGGGACGTGTGTTCTTGTTTGGTTGATTATATGCAGCTGCTTTTGAGATTGTTTTATGCCAGGATGTAATAGCTTCATCAAGGTTGGAAGGTGATGAGGAAAGGTAAGGGACTGTTTGATCTAGGAAATCTTCTGCATTAAAGTTTTTAAATCTGGGGGGTGGGGGCTTTTGCTGGCTGCTTTTGTTATTTGAGTCAGTGTGTTTAAGATCCATCTCGGAGCAATCTCCATGACGCAGAATGAGCTGAAACACCTCATGAGTCAACTCCCACTCCCCTGGATCCAGAGTGTGGCAGCTGAGAACATCCACTTCCACAATGTCCACCCCGACAATCTCCTGAGCTGACAAGGCTAGGCTAGGAGGTTCTTCTCTGCACAGGCAAACAGGAGAGCCATCCCCAGGGTCACCCCGGCACTCCTCGTGCCAACTTGACAATTGACATAAGCCATCAACGCGGCATTGTCCAAACAAACCAACTACCCAGCCCTTGACCAGGGACTGGAAACACAGAAGAGCCAACCTGATGATCCTTGCCTCTAAGCGCTTGATGGACCAGACCAACTCCCTGTGGTTCCAATGGCCCTGGGCCATTCAACTTTGGCAATGGACTCCCCAACCTGAGAGACTGGCATCCGTCATTAGAAAGATCCAGGAGAAATCCTCCAGTGGCATGCCCTCCCTCAAATGAGTGAGCTTGCTGCCACCACCGCAGGCTGGCTTTCGTCATCATTGGGAATGAGAGCTTGAGCACCTGAGAACTTGGGCACCACAGAGTCAGCAAAAATCGTTGGAATGGCTGCATACAAGCATGTGCTTATTTATTTATAGAAACACATGAGCATCCAGGCAACATCCCATACCCAAACTGAAATACCACCTACACCGCCAACTAAACATGCACCCATCCTATCCACACACACAAGTTTATCCTACAACGTTATTAAATACCCTCATGTTAAATGTTACCTTTAATTGTACTGTCTAAATGCTGTTATGTAACTGTACTGTCTAAATGTTACATGTTTTTGTTTTTTTAGTGCCATCGAGTCAGTGTTGGCTCATAGCGACCCAGCTACCTCTGGGTTTTCTTGGCAATGTATCACCAGAAGTAGATTGCCAGCCTTTTCTTCTGAGGCAATGGAGGGTAAAGTGACTTGCCCAAAGTCACAAGGAGTGCCAGTGGGAATCAAACCCTTGATCTTCTGGGTACTAGGCAGTTGCTATAACCACTAGGCTACTCCTCAACTCATGTACCCTAATGTTAATTGTAACCCTCCAATTGTGATGTGACGTGACCACCTTGATTGAAGGATAAGGTGGTATACAACTGTCTAAAAAATGTAACCAAGGCACCATCTCGATCGCTGCTGCCATCAATCTGAGGAGCTGAAGATAATCCTGAACTCCGGAAGCTTGCTACGAAATGAACAGCGCCAGGCAATCCAACTACCTTTCGACTTTCTCCTCTGGCAGGAAGACTCTGTCCACTTGAGTATCAAAACATGCTCCCAGGAACTCCAGAGACTGGGAAGGCATCAACTGGCTCTTTCGCCAATTGATCACCCAGCTGAGGCCTTCCAAAAGGACACCACTCGGGGAACTTTCCGAGACACCTCTGAAAAAGAACAGACTCGGATGAGCCAGTCATCCAGATATGAGTGCACACAAATCCCTTGGTGCCATAGTGCCGCAGCCACCACCACTATGACCTTTGAGAATATCCTTGGGACAATGGAGAGGCTGACAGGAAAGGTGGCGAACTGAAAGCAAGAGCCAAGCATGGCAAAATGCAGATACGTTTGCTGATCCTCCCAGACTGGGACATAAAAATACACCTCGTCCAAATTCAGAGATACCAGAACTCTCTTCAGTGCACCGCTTGAATCACAGATCAAAGTTTCCATCAGTAGCATAGGAGAGACAAGTGTTCATTGACACCCTTGAGGTCCAGGATGTGCTGGAATGATCAGTCCCTTTTTAGCACCACAAAATATATGGAATATCTGCTCTTGCCCCAATCGTCCAGGGAAACGGGCATCACTACCTTCAGGAGTAGCAACTTATTCAAGGTAATCCACACAGCAGCTCTTTTGTTTGCAGACACACAAGGGGAGATGACAAAAGCATCCAGGATCGGCTCTTTGCATTCCAGGACATAGTCATACTGAATAGTGACCCGGGCCCATTCTGGAAAGAAAAGGCGAAGCCTGCCTTCAACTGGAGGCACCAGGGAATGGGCCCCAAAACCTTCAGTGCGCATTCCGGAAGGAACTCCCTCTGGAGAGGGCTAAAACCCTGGGTCCATGAGCTCTTCAAAAAGGACTGAGAACGAGTCTGAAATCCCGAAATAGGGGGAAGAAAGGCTTTCGAGGCCGGTGACAGGAGTCCTGAGAACCCTGGGGTTCTGATTAGCGCACCCGCAATGGGCGGGCCGAGGCCGACAGAAAGGGGGCTCCTACTTGCTTCACAGGTCCCCTGGACCTGTCCTCCGGAAGGCAATATGATTTCATCTCGCCCAGATCCTTCCAAACTGCTCCAAATCAGCCCCAAACAGTAACTTCCCTTTAAAGGTCAGTTGTGACAACCGGGCTTTTGAAAAGGTGTCTGCTGCTCAATATCAGAGCCAAATCCAACGCTGCATCACAGGGCACTGTCCCTGGACACTAAGCAGATGGTGTCATACATGGCTGCAGAAAGGAAGGCTGTAGCAGACTCCAAAAGAGTGGTAGTATCATCCAGTGGAAAAGTGAACCCACCAAAGCAGGGCGCTGAGACATACCGCCACTGAAGAATAGGAGATGCCGCAGCGAACTGGTTCTTCCACAAGGAATCCACCTTGCAGTCCAGAGCATCCTTTAAGGCTGATATGCCTTCCACAGGAATGGTAGTCCATCTGATAATTGCTGTGACCTGCAAATATCAAACCACACAATGTACTCCTTCTCTGCGAGAGCATATATCTTCTTCTACACCCCTTAGCTGGAGGGGGTGGGGGCAGGAGAAAGGGTGTGTCGGGGGAATCCTACGCCAACCAGATCATGTCCTTGATCACCTTCAGGAACGGGAAAACAGTAGTGGATTTCTACACCCCTTGCAGGAGTGAATGCACCTTTGGCTCCTGCTCAGTATCTGGAGCATCCGCCAAACTCAAGGTGGATGAGACCTGGGGAACCAAGGCCGGAACAGATGGATAACACTAGCCTCTTCACGGTCCTCCAAAGGCAAGAGTACTTCTTCATCCAGATCAGAGCCATCTGAATCCAAGTCATAGCCAAATCTCATACAGATTCCAGGTGATCCCCATCTCCAGAGGGCACCCTTCGCCAGGGCGCTTAGCCAAAGGCAATCAAACACAGTTTCCATTCTCAGCCTGCCCCTCACAAGACTGCATGTGGGGGAACTCAGAAGCTGCAGGGTCTGAATTTCCACACCAGAAAAATCAAGCCTGTTGCAAAAAGGAAAAGAATTTGGACTCCAGAAGCTCTCCTTGTGGAAGTGACCTCCCCCTACACCATGGGACATAGCCAGGCTGGGAGGCAGCCCACAGCACGGTCGCCAAAATACTATGCTGGCTGAACATCCTTATCCACAGCACCATCTGTCATCTTCTGCCTTAAGTCAGGCAAGGCCAGACTCATTGCATCCCTGGCTGGGAGAGGAGGAGCAAGCCCTCCAGGGACGACTCAGAAGCTGCCACGCAAGAAGAGCGGAGTCCAGAAGCCAGAGATGAAGTGCCTCGCTTGCCACAGGCTGTACAATGCTTCCCAGAAGAAGACAGATTTAAGGCAAGAATCACAACAGCATGCGTTGTTTCTGAAATGCACGCATTAACAACGCTTACACAGTAATGTGTGTTACGGGCACCTGGGTAGGAAAGCACATTGCAGCCACTCGGGCAGATGCACAAAGACCGCATGACCAACAGACGCACAATAGTAAAAAAAAAAAAAAAAACTACTAATATGTGCAAAAAATAGCGGGAAACCCCCACACCGCACCACTGGGCACCAGCGGTCCACCCTGAATTGTGCCCCAGATGAACAGAATCGGAAGCCACCAACAAGGACAATGATGAGGTCAAACCTTAGGACTCGCCCACTGAGAGCCCCAGGCAGAAACCAGTGCTGGTCTCAGCTCCCCTGAAACCATTTTTCTCCTTTGCAGGCACAGTGATTAAGGTGGCTGGCAGGCAGAATCCTTAGAGTGCCTTTTACCATCTTCGGGAAAGAGCAGGGAAGGGGGGAGGGGCACTGAGGTTGTGTAAGGCTGCTGAACTCTTCCAGATCATTCCAATGTTCTGGCTGCTCAACAGGCCTTTAACAGGATAAAGGCGTGAAACTGAACCAATTTTCTCTCCTCCTATAGCTACCAAGACTGCAGTCTAGTGGAGCCTCCCTTGTCATGCTCAAGTGAATCGTCCTCAAGGTAGTCATTCACAGGTATTTAAATCAATCTTTTCCTCTCGATTATTCCGATTTTTTTCAAGAGTGAAGAAAGTCCATCCACCATCAACTGGAGACAAAAGAATATTGAAGAGACCTCTGGTGGCTGAGGCAGATAGAGGCATGGGAGTGATGGCATTGAAACCTGAACACAACCTACTTGTCTGGACTGGTCTAGCAGGACGATAATGAAACTTCAATTTCAGCATGCCATCATGATGCTCTTTACATAATCCAACATGCTGCAGCTTCTCTCTAAAGGAAAAAGATGAACAAATTTTATACGCATGATATCATGCTTATAAAATCTTTTCATGTTTTTCCATTAGAAAGAAGCTGCGACACACTGGATTATGTGATGAGCACCATGATGGCATGCTGAAACTGAAGGGGTTTGTTTTGTTTTTTCACCCACTGGACCCCTGATGCAGAAATCAAAACCAAGGAGCTGGGTTGGGCCAGAAAATACAGGGATGACTGTTTTTCAAATATTTCTATAGCATTGCTATGGCAGAAGATGATGTCCTCTTTTTTTTAAGTATGAAATGAATTGCATTATTAATGGTCCAGTGACTATTTTCATATATGCGCTGTCAACATTTTTGTGGTTTTCAGTGTGGTGTAAAGGACAAAACTCTATTACGCACAGAAGTCTAATTCTGATGGTTCCTTCTTCGAATAGTCCCTTACAATTCATAGGTTTCTGTATTTCCAGTCACTATGTGTTCCTTCTGTTTTGGAAGATTAGATACTGACATGAATGCAGTGTCCCCCTCAAGGTCGAAGGCCTCCATTTGGAATAGGATTCTTTCTATATGCAGTCCAGTGATGAAATTCTCTGCCTGTTGAGGTTTGATTGGAAGAAAACTTTATTGCTTTTCATAAAAAGCGCATATTTTATCTCAGGCATTAGGTTAACTGTAAATGTCTTAATGAATATTTAATGTTTTAATTGTTTTTGTGTGCATTATATTGTTATGAATGTATATTTTGTAAACTATCAATTAATTTCCAATAGGCAGGTATAAGTAAATAAATGAAAATGAAAGTAAAATGATCCCCAGGAATATCAAAATGAGCAATCACCTACATTTATTTTCTGTACTAAGTCATTCTAACTGTAGCAATGAAATTTAATCTGAACGGACTTCTCTTGGCTTCTAGTTGGTATTATTTCTATAATTGCTATTCTTCCCTTACCAATCAGACTCTCCCTCGACAACAAATGAAGCAAAAAAGGAAGTGTAAGAACAGTCAGTCAGAGTGTAAAAGCTTCATCACAGAGTGGGAGGGAAGGGATTGAACAAGGAAGCCAACAGGAATGAGTGAGAAGTGGGCACTGTTCTGGAACTTGTTACCAGAGGATGTAGTAATCACAGTTAGTGTAACTAGGGGGCTTGTTTACAAAGCCGCGGTAGTGGTTCGCGATCGCGATCGCAGCCGCGGCCCCATTGAAATCAATGGGGCCGCGGCTCCGATTACGATCGCAAACCGCTACCGCGGCTTTGTAAACAAGCCCCTAGGTTTAAAAAAAAAAAAAGGGTTTGAACAAGCTCCTGGAGGAAATCCCATAAATAGTATTAAGGTAGACAGAGAAATCCACTACTTATCCTCAGGGCTGGCCTGAGGGTTTCTGCCACCCTAGGCAGACTATCTATGCCACACACACACACCCCTAGAAGATTATAGCACTGTCTGGCCCACCATGCTGTTCCCCCTCCCAGTATACATCTTCTCACCGGGGGGGGGGGGGGTGGAGGGGGCGACTGCACAACGATGCCTCTGTTGCATCAGGCTTTAAAGAGCCTGCGTTAACGTGCTCATGGCCTGCCGCTCCTTCCCCCTCCAACAGGGGCTTGTATCAGAGGGGGGCAGGAGCAGCAGATGGTGAGCATGCTAGCATGGGCACTTTAAAGCCTGATACAGCAGAGGCATCGCTGTGCTGCCCCCCCCCCCCCCCACTCAAGGTGAGAAGATAAATGCCGGGGGGATGACATGGCGGACTGGGCAGCGATGAACTGCCGTTTTGCTGGGAGGGGGGGGGGGGGAACGATGCCACCCACTGGGGCCTACTGCCCTAAGCAATTGCCTAGTTCATGGGCCGGCCCTACTTATTCCTGGGAGTATGCAGCATGTAATCTATTTACTTTTTCTGAATCCTGCCAGATACTTGTCCATTGAGGCCACTATACCGTGGGCAATCCAGGTGACCTTTGGTCTGACAGTGACAATTTTTATTTTCTTTTGAGTGGACTACAAGCAATATGGAAGAGGAGGCATACACAAGCTGGAACTTTTACATACCTGAAAAGCTGCACCCAAGGCTGTATTTTTGGAGCAAGGATGCAGTATGCTGGACCTCACAATTCCTGAAGCCCATCACCCCATTATTTTCCAAACCCTGCCTACGATCTTTGGATCCTGTGTGGAAGACTTGTGCTGTACCCATCTTCAAGCCTGCCAGGTCTTCCACTTAGCATCCCCAAGCTTAATAAGCCCACCAATTATGTGCTAGTGTTAGTTTGAAGTTTCTAGGACACCATAACCAGAGCTGCAGCCAGGAAGCACTAAAAAAAAGTCAGCCTCAGGGCCAACTCAATCTCTGTTCCTGCAGCAAATAGAACCAGCTAATAAACTAAATAGTTAAACGGACAGACTCAAGACTGAACGTAAGGCTTTACATCCCTAGTTTGTACTTCCACACTAGACCATATAATAGTGCCACTCACACCTTTTTTGAGAGGTGTCATGCTACTGACTCAATATTGCATAGATTATAGATAATACAAGATTACATGTGCTGCTCAAAAACTTCTCCTTATTGATTTAAATGCTTTGTTTGGGGCTCTTGAAAATATTTACCTTTTAAATAAAATAATATATATATATCCTTTGGAGGAGAAAAGAATTATGCAACTAGATGCAGTATACATGCAAGATATATATGTATATGCTGAAATCAGTATTAAATGCAGAGTATACATACAGGATCTCCTCCTTTCCTCCTTAAAATGAGGCCTTCTGCCAACAGAGCCTTCCCTGCTTCTTCAAACAATATGTCTTCGTCCGTTTCTCCCAGTTTCTTAAGCTCCTGGAACTTCTCAACAAACCTTAAATTTCAAGAATTAGTAATAATTAAACCAAGAACCATTTTATTGCAAGGACTTCTGCCGAGTACACACTTCCAGCCAACATAACAAAGTTGAGAAAAATACCACAGTGGACCAAAACAATGGCAGGAAGAATTGTGAAAATGCATTAAAGCTATATATCTCCCGAGACAAATTTGGTTACTTCAGGATTAAAGATAAATTTCTTTTGGGTCATTTGGCTTTCTTTTTTTGTATCTTAAATTTTTATTGGGAACGAACACACATCACATCATAACATCATCTGTAAGGCACTTTGTTTTAACAATCGTAATACATGTGTCTCTATCTTCCCTTATGTTTTGCTAATAGCACCCTCCAAAACACCACAAGATCTACAAAATGAGGCCTAGATAAACTTACTATACTGTAGGCAGCTAGCATGGCCTTCAGTCTGTAACTCCTTAAGAATGTTATGGTTTCATTGGATAGTTACGACTTTATAGTTTATTAAATTACTCAATATATTGCTTTTCCAGACTCGGCAAAGCTATTTACATAGAGATGGATACTGAAAGCAAAGAGAGGAGGGGAAAGAGAAAAGGGTTCAAAAAAAAGTGTCACATAAAGGGGGCTCAATGTCATCAAGATGATTTTCTAAATCAAAAGCCAGTTGGTAGAAGTGCTAAGTGCCTTCTTAAATTTATTCAGGGAGGTCTCTTCTCAAACAAGGGGTAAGCATTCCATAACCGAGGAGCAAGGCAAAAGAATGCTAAAGAGTGGGCGGATGCAAGTTTTGCTTGGCATTGGGAGGTGTAACTAATAGATTTGCGTTTAAAGACTGCAATATGTGCCAGGGAGTTTATGGTATTATATGGAGAGCCAGATATTGAGGGATTCCAGTACAGAGCATTTTATGTGCCAGAGTTAAGACCTTACATTTTAACAGATATATAAATGGAGAACCATTGTTTACTCATTAGTACAGGGGTCATATGGTTGAATTTTGAGATGTTAAAAGACAAAGATAAGGTTACAATAAGCTGACTAAAAACAAAGCAAGAATGAACGTATGAAGAGCAGAACGATCTAAGAGAAATTTTATGGTGTGTAATTTCCAAAGTATGAGGAAGTAAGTCTTGGACAAGGCTGAGATGTAAGCAGCCAAATCAAGGCCAGAATCAATAAAAATCATTGGATGTATTATGGCAGAGATTGTTGAGAAGTGGAAAACTTTTTATGCGAGGGGTAATGGTGTATAAAAGAAGATGCAAATCTTTAAATTAAAAAAAGATAAAATTTACAGGAATCTAGCCATGCAGTATTATTGTGGTTGGTTTAAATGTAAATAAGAAAGGTTTTATGGCTGTTAAATTCAGTTTAATAATTCACAGGTTCTATTGTGATATAAATGAATTGAAATTAGCTTCTTACAAAAACTAGATTATAGTAAATAGAACCGATAAGATATTCATAGACATTGTACAAGCCACAGCTAACGAATATGTTTCTAGTGTATGATAGCAGGTAATAAATCGACATCTGTTGAGGACAGACTTCAGAATTGAAAGCTATTGTACCTGGCCAAAAATGCTTATGTAAACAGGGAGAGACAAAATCTTTGAGTAAATATGGAATCTATTTCTAGACTTTTACCGATAAAGGAAAAGTGGGGCAGACCAATAAAGTATTGGCTATAATCCAGTCGGTACTAGAGGAGATCAAACCTAAGCTTTCTTTAGAAGCTCAGATGACAAGACTTCGACTTTCATACTTCGGACACATCATGCGAAGAGAGAGATCATTAGAGAAAGACATCATGCTTGGAAAGATAGAAGGTCAACGCAAAAGAGGAAGGCCAGCAATGAGATGGATCGCTACAATAACAGCAGCTACGGGTACCAGTCTGTCAACAATGAGCCGCCTGACTGAAGACCGAACACAATTTAGGATAGCTATCCAGAGGGTCGCCATGAGTCGACTCCGACTCGACGGCACTTAACAACAACATAATCCAGAGTCTTCTGGAATAAGCGTTAAAACGTTTAACAGAAAGCATTATTAAAGCAATAAATCACAAGCTCATGAGCTTGTAGCCAGTTTGCCTCTGCATTGATCTCAACAGGGTCAGAAGGAAGCAGTGCCGGTAGCTCAACAGAGGGATCTATTATCAAGTCAGTGCTCTGGTACCAGGGCAAACTATACTGCTAAGGGTAGTGTTTTGAATGGGATGTGAAAAGGTCGTCTAGAGAGTCTATAGCAATTTTGTCAAGCGTAGAAATGACTAAATACCAAAGTCAACAGGCAAAGCAGGCTCTTCTACTAGGCAGATTAGGCATCCACCTAGTATGGCACACGCTAGGTGGGGGGAGAAGGGCAGTGCAGCCTTGACACAACCAGCGAGACAAGTAGCAGTAGCCATCCAGATGTTCCTGTGGGAGAGAGCAGGGTATGCAAGCCATATGCACACATGCATTTGTGGGTACCTAAAGAGGCCTGCTGCTGTGCTTAATGTTTAAACTGTAAAAGCTTGAGTCTGTTTCCAGTTTTGGTAGGAAGGGGTCAGGAATATGGGGGAGAGAGATGCTGGATACCCTTGGGGGGGGGGGAGATAGGGAAGAACAGAGATGCTGGAGATCTTGAGGGGATATAGGGAAGGAAAGATATTGGACAACTTCGGAGGGAGGGAGAGATTTGCTTTAGAGCACACTAACTTCTTTACAAAAGATTTGTGTTTGGTAATCAAGTTCATTTAATTATAGGACTACTAGGAACTCTGTAAACAGACACACAAACTTGCCTTGTGACTTTTAATAACACCACTTAATACATAGGAAGTGGAGTTTAATGTTATGTTTATGTTTATTATATCGCTTGATATACCGCTCCTTCATGACACGAGGGCGGTTTACAAAAAAAGTGAAGTACAGAGAAATGGCCGTAGGCCGGGAGAGGAAAGTAAAAGCTGTTAGTATATGCAGTCTTACCTATGGCTTGTGGATTTGAAATTAGATCGTGACAGATCAAATGGTCTAGGACCAGTCCCATAAACTTTGAAAAACTTTCTGTAGGGAAAACAAAATCATTATGTTTAGTCTTCTAAATATTCCAAGTCAAATAATAAAATTTCATTCTTAATCACCAAATTAATACGAGACTATCCACAACACAAAATATATTGGAAGACAAGTTCTTACTGCTGTGAATGCTTTAATAGCTACTCTTCTCAGTTGCTGGCTACATCTTTGTACAGTATGCAAAGCATTTTACTTTACTTTGTGAATTCATTTTTAAACAAACGTTCTGTTGTATTTTCTGGTTTCTACACAAGCTGGGCCCATGAAAACTCGTGAACCTTAAATAAATAGCTACCTCCTTCCCTTGCCGCCACCATCCCCCTCCCCGAATACACTAAGGGGTAGATTCTGACCTATGTTTAGCCCTATACGTCTGGCCTGGGTTACTTAGACAAGGGACTTATTCCACCTCCGAGGTGGAATAAGTTCTCCCTGACACAGCCACCGTCCAGTCCGGGACCACCAGAAAAGGTGAGAGGACCAGGGAGACCCCCCCGCAGTCCAATCCCGGAAGGCCTGATGGTTGGGGGGGGGGGGCAGTGGGGAAAACAGACTGCCAATGCGGGTGATTGGGGCTCCTGCATGGAGCTGGGGTGCCATGGCAATGGGATGCCAGTGCACTGCAGTGGCATGCAGGAGTCCAGGCTGAGCTAGCCAGGGAAATACCTAGACATGCTGCAGGGCCAGAATCGGGACACGTCCTGCCCACTGCACCTGATTCTGATACTGTGGGGACTTCTAGCCAGTGTGGCATCAGAATCGGATGCAAATCCAGCCCATCCAAAGACTGGACATGCCCTGATCGGAATTGGCCTCTAAGCATGTAGTCTGAACTGTAAATACAAAGCTCCAGTTACAAGAATAACTTGTGCATTTCAGAAAATACCTAGATAAAATGCAACTTACGCTCTGATTGTGTCTTCCTCATATAAAACAGAGGTCACAGTATCCTGTGCTTTATAAAAGCGGGTTGAAGGGGCCTGGTAAAATGGTGCTTTTATAGGAGGGAAGGCAGCATATATGTCATACCAAATAGGTTTCTCAGACTCTTTGATGACACCAGTACGCATAAGATCGCGCACTCTGTCAGAGAAAGAAGAAAGAAAGATAGTTAAATGAAAAATAATCAAAGTCAAGTTACAGAATTAAAAACTGTTGTGCAGACCAGCAGCCACAGAGTTTGGAAAGGCATGTTCTAACAGAAAAAAATAATCACTAGCAACTTCTTACCAACAGTTCTTCTAGTTTAAAAATAACTGTCTGATCAGCACTTTATAAATAAACTAAGCAAATAATTTAAGCTATAACTGCAATCGTTAAGTATTTCTTAAAACTGGGATAAAAAAATAAATAAAACAGAAAACACATGAAGTTTACTTGGACCCACTGAATAAATCCAGTTATTTATAGAACGCGACAAAGGAATAAATAGGCGCAAACAATTTACTAGTCTGTAGCCCCTGGCATAAAATACAAACCAGAATGTCAAAGGGAACCTTAAACGACCTTAGAGAGTGAAAACATCTACAACACCCGATTACTACGTAGTCCTCAGAGAGGGATACGGCGATCTGTCCCGAGACATACAGGGGCACTAACCTCTGCTGTTTGTTCCCATATATGCTGCTGGCCCTGACACACTATCACATACACAATCTGAACCCAGTGAGCTCCTCAGCCCAGTACCTGGTGAAAATCGTGCCCAACTTCTCCAGCCGACTTCCAGCCATCCTCCAGCGCCGAGAAATTGTACACCGGAAACGGAAGCTGCAGCGCTCTCCTCCCGAGAGACAAAAATAATAGAGAGCTGTGTCGATAATGCTTTCAGCTAGACAGAAGCAGTCGGTGCCGAGCACTAAAGGAGGGAGGCAAGATGTTTGCATCCGGGTCACAGGACTACGAGGGCGAGGCCCATATACAGACTGAGGTTTAGAGAAAGATTGATTAGGGTCATCATGCCACATCGCTCAGAGTGAGACCGATGTAGTCTGGTCTCAGAAGTTAAGGGTCTGCTGGCCTGCTAGTAAGTACTTAGACAGAGACCACCTTAAGTCTACAGCACCTGGTATTCCAACTGTGCAGAAGAAAAGCCTTGCAATCTACGTCTAATCACTCCTTGCCAAAAAAACCTAAGGGATAGGGACAATTACCCACAGGGTAACTAGGAATCAGCATTGACTCAACAGCATTTAATAACAGCATAGGGTAGTTGTACACCCAGTGATGCTGTAGAATGTAACTATATACATCCTCCAGTACAATCTTTTTGTGTATTTAGTTATAGACATACTCATCAGTAGCAGTGGAGTGTGTGTGTCCTCTATCTTCTTCAAATGACTTCCACAGCCATGATCATCCCACATCTCGACTTTTGCAACAGCATCCTCAAAGGGCTTCCAAAGCATGCACTACAGCCTGCAAATGGCTCAAAACATTGTCACCAGTCTCATTTGCCAAGCTCAGAACACATAACTCCTGTCCTAAAACAACTGTACTAGCTACCTATTGCTAGCTGAATAAATTTCAAGATTCTACTCAATTCTTTCAAAATACACCACATATCTATCCTCAGTCTACCTAAAATCTCTCCTGGCAGCAGAACAAGAAGAAGCGGCCTAAAAATCACTCTGATTACACCAGGAGAATACACTAAGAACAATCAATCTACTTGCAAGAGAACTTTCTAGCTTTGCACCCTCAATCTCTACAACTCCTTCCCAGAAGGGTTAAGAGCTATTCAGGATATGTCAGTGTTCTGAAAACACCTCAAAACTTATTTATTCACAGAACACTTTGAAAGTACAACAACAAAGATCTTCTAAGTTTGCATCTGCCTTAACTCCCTCCCTGTTACCCCACCTCTTGACTAAAAAGAACTCCCGCCCTATCTTATTTCATTCCACCAGCATAGCCCTTTATGTTTTTTTTGGGGTTATATTCCCACTCATTGTAAATATGTTCTCTACCTTAAGTTTTCTCTAAGCCTAAAGTTTTGCACATGTTCAGTGTTTCTTGCAAATTGTTACTTGTTCCATGTAAACGACTTCGATTTTGGATGAAGCAGTATAAAAGGAACAAATGAATGAATGTATACAACCAACGATGATGTTGTTAAGTGCCGTCAAGTCGGAGTCGACTCATGGTGACCCTCTGGATAGCTATCCTAAATTGTGTTCGGTCTTCAGTCAGGCGGCTCATTGTTGACAGACTGGTACCCGTAGCTGCTGTTATTGTCTCGATCCATCTCATTGCTGGCCTTCCTCTTTTGCGTTGACCTTCTATCTTGCCAAGCATGATGTCTTTCTCTAATGATCTCTCTCTTCGCATGATGTGTCCAAAGTATGAAAGTCGAAGTCTTGTCATCTGAGCTTCTAAAGAAAGCTTAGATTTGATTTCTTCTAGTACAGACTGGTTTGTTCTTTGGGCAGTCCATGCTATACACAGTATTCGCCGCCAGCACCATAATTCAAAGGCATCAATTTTCTTCCTGTCTATCTTTTTCACGGTCCAGCTTTCACATCCATATGATGTTATTGAAATCACAGGTCTGCGACTAAAAAGCTGTTTGATTATTTTAATCTAATTTCCATGTATTTTGGTGTGATGAAAACAAATAAAATATTGAAAAAACTCCTAGACGTCATGACTTGCCACAACATGCAAAATTGTCTTCAAATTTATCAAATTTTTTCAAATTACTATTAATTAATTCAAATTACTATTAATTAATTCACATAAGTGCATTTAAGATATAAAATGCCAAAAAAAACCTTAAAGGGGTTGTCCGAGTTATGTAAAAAAAAATATAGCACTGTAAATCTGATGGTCAGCAATATATACATAAGCTAAGCAAGTTTTAAGTCCGTGCTTCTAATGGTAGAAGGGGTTAATCTTTCCTGAAGAATCCAGTGGGAGGGAGACACAGGGCAGATAGCAGCAGCTCTGGTCAGTGCAGGGGGGCATGGCCAGCACGTTGACGTCTCGTGTACAGACACAGAGCTGCTCTCTCCTGCATGCCACACTTGTGCACGAATCATCATCAGGTTCTTGGTTCTAGGCTGTTCACACTTTTTCATCGCAATTCGTGTTAGCTCGTCATTCTTCAACCGTTATGTTATGGCTCCGCGAAAGTGTATTAATTCACCAGACAGTTTTTGTTTCATCTGTGGTGAATATACAGTGTTGAAGCAACAGCAGAATATTACAGGCTTTGTGAAAAAAGTATACTTTGCATACTTTGGACTAAAAATTGGAGATCAAGATAAAGTCTGGGTGAAGTGTGCAAACGATGTGTTGAGGACCTCCCAAACTGGTTCAAGGGTAAGAAAAAATCTTTCCGTTATGGGATTCCTATGGTATGGCAAGAGCAAAAGAACCATAGTGACGACTGTTACTTTTGTTCATGTGATGTGAAAGGGTTTAATTCCAAATGGAAGCATTCCATTTCATACCCCAATCTTCACTTGGCAATTTGTCCCATCCCCCATGGCACAGATATACCAGTACCCAAGCCCCCTGCTACCTTGGAAGAGATACCTAGCTCTGATGAAGGTGAAGTCATACCTGAACCAGATGACGAATCAAGTTCTGACTTTGAAGATGATACAAGACCAAAATTGTTTTCTCAGGAGGAGATGAATGATTTGGTAAGAGACTTGAATCTTCCCAAAGATGCCGCTGAGTTACTCGGATCAAGGCTGAAAAGCAGGAATTTATTGTTGCCAGGAGTGTCATCTTCATGGTTCAGACATCGTGAAAAGGAGTTCGTTCCTTACTTCGCCCAGGAAGATAAGTTGGTTTATTGCATCGATGTCGAAGGTCTGATGGGTCAATTTAAAATCCAATATGATTCAGAGCAATGGCATCTTTTTATAGATTCTTCAAAAAGAAGTCTCAAAGCAGTTTTACTCCACAACGGTTTTTACGCTTCCATACCTGTAGGTCATTCGGCACACTTGAAGGAAACCTACGAGAACTTGGAATTGGTTCTTCGTAAACTTAAATATGAAGACCATGGTTGGCAAGTGTGTGGGGACTTGAAGGTCTTGTGCATGCTGCTTGGGCAACAAGCTGGGTATACCAAATATCCTTGTTTTCTGTGTCTATGGGACAGTCGAGACCGACAAAATTACTGGACCAAGAAGAGTTGGCAGCCGAGGGTGCTAACAGTCAGTGAAAAAAATGTCCTCCGAGAAACTTTGGTACCTTCCCATAAAGTTCTTCTATCACCTCTCCACATGATTGGGATTGATGAAGCAATTCATAAAATCACTTCCAAGATATGGAGAATGCTTCAAATACTTGGTCACCAAGTTTCCAGGCCTGTCGGAGGCAAAATTGAAGGAAGGTGTGTTCGTCGGACCAGACATTAGAAGGCTTATAGTTGATCAAGAGTTTGTCAATACCGTGACGGATCCTCAAAAAGAAGGGTGGATTGCATTTAAAGAAGTCGTACAGAAATGTTTAGGCAATAACAAAGATCCTCACTACAAAAAGATCATCGGACGAATGCTGAAAGCATTTCAAGCTTTAGGTTGCCTGATAAGTTTGAAAGTGCATTTCCTCCAGTCCCACCTTGACTACTTTCCTGAAAATTTGGGAGCTGTGAGTGAGGAACAAGGTGAACGATTCCACCAAGACATTAAAGAGATGGAAAGGAGATACCAGGGAAAATGGAGCATTACAATGATGGCAGACTACTGTTGGATGCTTCAGAGAGACATTCCAGATGCTACTCACACGCATAAATGCACCAAGAGGAGCCTCACAAGGAAGAAGAATCGAGTTTAGTGTGTGTAGGTGAGCTCATTTCAGTTCAAAAAAGGATTTTCATGAAAATATTGTAATAAAACTTTAATTTTATAAGTCTATTTCCCTTTATTTTGAGGTATTGCCTTATTTAACATAGTTACCTAAATTGTCACGAAACGTGATGTCCTATGACAAAATGGAGGTCATTTTCAGATTCAGTGCACCAAAAAACATAAAGATTACGTGGAATAACCAAAACAGCTCTCGAAAAAAATTGTTTTGCAGACCTGTGATATCATGGCTTGAACAAGTCGAATCTTTGTATGGAGAGAGACATCTCTGCTCTTGAGAATCTTATCTAGGTCTTTCATAGCCATTCTGCCAAGAGCAATGCGTCATCTGATTTCTTGACTGCTTGTTGCTTCTTTATTGATAGTTGATCCAAGTAGGTTAAAGTTATTCACGATTTCAATTCCTTCTCCTTCAACGATGAACCTGTTGATTATGCTAGTTGTCATGATCTTTGTCTTCTTTACATTAAGGTGCAGGCCCATTTTGAGACTATGTTCTTTGATTGTGAGAATCAAATGTTTCAGATCATCTTCACTTTCAGCCAGTAATGTGGTATCATCAGCATAGCGAAGGTTGTTCATGAGTCTTCCACCAATCTTCACACCTCTGTTGTCTTCATACAATCCTGCTTCTCTGATGATTTGTTCTGCATATAAATTAAACAGGTAGGGGGAAAGTATGCAGCCTTGTCTTACACCTTTGCTTATTTTAAATCATTCTGTTTCTCCTTGATCCGTTCGAACTGTTGCTTCTTGATCAATGTACAGATTGTGCAAGAGTACAATCAGGTGTTCTGGTATACCCATGCTTCTTAATGTGGCCTAGAGTTTCTCATGGTTTACATAGTCAAAAGCCTTGCTATAGTCGATAAAGCACAAATAGATATCCTTTTGGTATTCTTTAGTCTTTTCAAGGATCCATCTCACATCTGCAATGATGTCTCTCGTTCCTCGCCCTTTCCTGAACCCTGCTTGCACTTCAGGTAGTTCTTGTTCTAGATATGGTTGTAGTCAATGTTCCCTCTAATTTTCTGTAGGCTGTGTGCGCATAAAATATCAGCTGTGTGCAGCTTTTGAAGGAAGGTTAAATTTTTGTGCGCCACATAATGACACTCGGAGTTATATACTTTAAAATTTGACTACATGTCAGAATACAGTATGTACACCACATTGATTTTAATCAAATTAAATGAAAATAGACAATTACTAAATGAAGCGGGAAATTTCTAGTAATTACAATCATAACTTTTAAATTTTAAGACGTCTGTGTTGTTTTCTATCAGAATCAGAGCCGTAATTTTTGTGCGCTCTGTTGTAAAGTATGTGCGCTCGCTTGGCGAGGTGTGTACGTGCGCACACGCGCACAGCTTAGAGGGAACAGTGGTTGTAGTCTCTTTTGAATAATCTTCAGTAGAATCTTGATGGCATGTGGGATCAGAGCGATTGTGCGATAATTTCCACAGTCAGTTGGATCACCTTTCTTTAGTATTGGTATAAACACAGATATTTTCCAGTCAGTTGGCCATGATGTTGTCTTCCATATTTCTTGGCAGAGCCTTATAAGTACGGTAACAGCTGCATCAGATTGCTGTAATACTTCTTTGGGAATGCTATCAATGCCTGGTGCTTTGTTCTTTGATAAGGCTTTCAATGCTGCTTTAACTTCTTTCATCACCAATGGTTCCCGATCATAAGGTACAGGTTGAAATGGCTGTTGGTCCACTTGATCTTTATCATATAAAAACTCTGTATATTCCTTCCACCTTTTCTTGATCTTCTCAGCATCATTCAACATAGAACCTTAAGCATCTTGTAACATTCCAATTCGAGGCTGGAACTTTTTCTTTAACTCTCGTAGCTTTAGGAAAGCTGATCTTGTTCTTCCTCTAATAGTTTCTGCTTCTATTTCCTTGCATGCGTCGTTGTAGTACTTTTCCTTGTCCTGTCTTGCTGCATGTTGGAAATCTCTGTTGAGTTCTGTTATTGTCTTTCTTTCTCCTCTGGCTTTAGCTTCTCTGCGTTTCTGGGCAATTTTCAGAGTTTCTTCCATCATCCATTTTGGCCGTTTTTGCTTTTTCACCTTTTGTAGATACTTCTCGCTTTCTTCCAACACAACCTTCTTGATGTCATTCCATAACTCTTCTGGAGCTCTGTCATTTGTATCTAAAGCAGCAAATCAATTTTTCAGGCAGTCTTTAAATTCCAGTGGTATATTCTCAAGGTCATATTTTGCTGCATTCATGAGTGGTTTGCTCTTTTTCAACTTTAGCTTGAGTTTGCATACTAGTAGTTGATGATCTGTACCACAGTTGGCTCCAGGTTTTGTCTTTGTTGATGTTATAGAACTTTTCCATCGTTGACTTCCACAGATGTAGTCAATTTGATTTTTATACAATCCATTGGGTGAAGTCCATGTGTACAGTCGCCACTTGTGTTGATGGAAGAAGGTGTTTGAGATGAATAGATAGTTGGTCTTGCAGAATTCTATCAGTCTTTCTCCAGCTTCATTTCTGTTGCCAAGTCCATATTTTCCAACTACTTTGCCTTCTTCTTTGTTGCCAACCTTTGCATTCCAGTCACCCATAACTATCAGGATATCCTGTTTGCATGTTCTGTCAGTTTCAGCTTGTACTTGTTCATAGAACTCTTCAGTTTCATTCTCTTCTGCAGCTGTTGTTGGGGCATATACTTGAATTATAGCTGTGTTGATAGGCATTCCTCGTAGATGAATAGAGATTAAGCGTTCGCTGACTGCATTGTATTTCATTACAGTTCTTGCAAGTTTCTTCTTTATTATAAATGCAACACCATTTCTTCTTTGTCTTTCATTTCCAGCATAGTAGACCATGTGATCTGATGCAAAGTACCCGATGCCAGTCCATTTCAGTTCGTTGACACCCAACAGATCAAGTTGTACACGTTCCATTTCATTCTTGACCACCTCCAACTTCCCTTGGTTCATGCTTCGTACGTTCCATGTTCCAATGCGTAAGACATCTTTACAGCTTCTGAATCTCATTTCATGCGCAGCTACATCAGCAGTCAGACGTCCCGGGGGCTTTGATCCAACCACATCATAAATGCTGGCTTTACTCTGAAAAGTCTTCAGCTCTTCCCCAGTAGCTAGTTGAGTGCCTTCCGACCTGGGGGTCTCATCTTCCAGCACTATAGCACAATTTGTTTTGTTGTAAATATCCATTGGGTTTTCATGGCAAGATACAGAAGTAGATTGCCAGGCCTTTCTTCCGCACAGTTTAAGTTTGGTGTTGTTGCCGTTGTCACAGAAATGTGATCCTCCGCTGTCAACACTATCCCATTCTGCTGCTGCCCAGATGGGTGGTTTGTCTTGGTCTGGGACCTCAGCTGAGACCTGTCCATCTTGGGAGACCCTGCCAGTAGTTAAACTACTGATAGTAAGGAGATATGATAGAGACGTTTAAATACAGAAAGTCCCTGACTTACATAAGTGGATCATTCCGCGATCCTTTGCGTAAGTTGATATTTACATAACTTGGAGCCATATTATAGTATACACAATAATAAGAGGCGACAAAATAATAAATGTTCATATTTTTATTCAAAATCAACAGAAAACATAATAATAATACTGTGGGGGAATAATCAACACTGGAGTCACTTTCTTAGGCATGGATAGCGGCCAAGAAGCAGACAAGGGCTCTCCTCCAAATGCAGGGTTACTGCTGGTGCTCAGTTGTTCTTCTCATCTCATGATAAATTGGTCAAGAGAAGTTTGAATGTTGCCCTTTTCTTCTCTTGGTACATCTGTTTATAATATGAGAAGACATTGTTGACTATGAGTTGAAACCACAGAAACCAGGATACATCATGGTCTTTCTATAGCTTCATAGAGGCAATTCAATGATTACACAGCTTCGCACATATCCTTCACCATGAAACATTTGGGCTGCATTTCCAGTTCTTCAGTGTCATGCTGCTCGTTATCAGCTACCTTTGCTGCCTCAAGCTTGATCAACTCCTTGTTCGATAACTCTTCGTCATGAGACTCCATCTGCTCGTCCGCCTCAAGTTGAAGCTTTTCTGCAAGTTTAACAATTTTTGCAGCCACCTGTTCGAATGTCTCATCATTGTCCTCGAAACCCCGAAAATCCAGCACAAGATGAGGAGTTAATCACTTCCAAAATCCTTTCATACAGGTCTGTATCACTTTGGCCCAGGCTGCAGTGATATTTTTTATTGCCTCATAAATGTTAAACATTTGCCAGAACTCTTGCAGTGTCAGTTCAGGGTTGGAGTTGAGTTGCATCAATGGCTTGAGCAAATGTTTATCTCAGATAGTAAGCCTCAAAGTTGGAGATGGCTCCCTGGTCCATCAGTTTCAATAGGAAGGTAGTGTTAGGGGGAGGTAGATCACTTTTTATGTTTGTAGAGATGTCATCGAGATAGATGGGATGGCCGGGTACATTATCTAAGATGAGCAGAACATTGAAAGGGAGGTTGTTTTCCCTGACAGTACTTTCCCACTGCTGCCTTGGAACTTGACTGTTGGATGCACAAGCACCATGCCCTACAACTCCTCCCACTAGCAGGGAATAACTGGCCATACATTGAGAATAGGACTTTTGCTCCAACCTAACAGGAGCTAGATAGCCATAGCCCATTTAGAGGGGCCACAATAGCCCCTAATAAGCTGGGTGGAAGCCCCACCATCACCCTAGATAAGGTCATGGGGAGGCCACATGCACGGGGCAGTAAGTAGATCCGTACCAGCCACCATCACCATATGGGAGGAGTTGCCCAATGGCCAGAGTGCTGTCTTGGTAACTAAGAGACCAGGACTCCTAGTAGCACTCCCCTTGCTACCAAAAAAAAAAAGGGGACAGGTTCATCCTAAAAGGGAGGCAGGTGGATTTGTGTGGCTGACTTAAACTACAGTCCACAGAGACCACCCATTACAGTAAGTAACCTCACTTTCTCCATGGACAAGTAGGAGTGACTCCCTAGACGAGGGCTGTGAAGTCATGCTTCTTGTAGGAGCTTGTGATCCTCCCTTTACAGGTGTGCTGTGGTAGGATGAAGTTGCCAGGTTAGATCAGATGATCAAGAGATATCCCCAGATGGTGCCGTGATAGCGATCTGTGTTTGGCACAAATGATGTCGTGTCATCTTGGTATGACCGCCACCAGACTTCTGGCTAACACCCCTTGAGTGTCTGGTTTCCCATGGGATGTTGGCATCTCCTTCTATGCAGTCTGGCACATGGAACCTTTCTGGGTGGCACAAGAAAGAGGCTCCCTGTGAACAGCTTCAATTGTGCCATGGAAAGCCTTATCTCAGGTCGAGAGGACTGCCTTCTAGGGGCTAGAACAAGAATGCCACTGGGACAAGAGTGCTACTTGCTCCGGATGCAACCGGAGATACAACAGAGTTAATGGCAAGCGGCTCTCATCCTGGAGGGCGACACCTTGGCACAAGGTCCCGCTTTGCCCTTAGGAAGCTACCTCGTCCTCCTGGATGAGGTGAGCATGTAACAATAGTTGTTGTGGGAATGCTGTGGTGTTCCCTGCTGCAGGCATAGGGATCATATGCCGATGGAGGCCATGAGGATGTTATCGGCCTATTAGTCTGTAGGCCCAGTAAGGGGCACCTTTATGTTATTAGTGCTGGACTACTAGTTTTCTTTCTTTTTTTTTTTTTTAGATCGGAGGTCTTTGCCATCATTCATGCACCAATGGTGAGTGTGGGTTTATCTATGTGGCTAAATGACCGGTTTTCTTGAGGATCCAGAGTCCATCCTGTCCTGAGGGTAGGGACTAGGTTATTCGGGATACAAGTCCTCCAATGGTTGGGAAGCAAGAGGGGTGGAGGGTTGACTTTGGGAAAACATATGGAAACCTCCATGTTCTTGCCAGGTCTTGGGGGTATGCAGAATGTAAGGCCTTGGGTGGTGGTAACTCTGGTCACCACAGTACAGTGGCGCAATGTGTGCCTCTGAGTCAAGGCTGACTCTTGGCGACCCAGCACCACCTGGGTGGTGTTGGCTGTTGGACTGGAGGTAGAATGCCAGGCCCCCTCCTATTTTTTTTGGTAGCGAGAGGAGTGCTACTAGGCGTCCTGGTCTCTTAATTACCAAGACAGCGCTCTGGCCATTGGGCTACTACTCCTCCTGTCTGGTGATGGTAGTTGGTAGGGGCCTACTCACTGTCCCGTGCATGTAGCCCCCCCATGATCTTGTCTAGGGCGATTGTGGGGTTTCCACCCAATTTATTAGGGGCTGTTGTGGCCTCTAAGTGGGCCACAACAGCTTGAGAACCGACTGAGGTGGAAAGGGGCAGGCACTAGGGTGGGGTGATTGGCACATGCTCATAAGAGTCTTCTAAGCTATTGGAGAGCATTTTTGTCCATGGCTGACTTATCCTGCTGTCCATGGAGAACCCCCATTACAGGCAAGTAACCTCGCTTTCTCTGGATCTAAGTCATATGATCTTCCACAAGATATAAGGACCTTCTGGATCTGTTTCAAAGTCATAGTACTGACTATGATAGTTTGCTATGCCTAATAGAGCCCAGGAGGATCTGTCAAATTATTATCATCATTTTAAGAGGATCAAGAATAAGATGCACAGATCTACTGGATCTGCAAGACCATATGGATCTTTGGATCAGCTTAAAAGGCAGATCATCAGTTTTCAATGCCTAAGTTTAAAATCTTTGTGGTCAATAGAGTACAGAGGCATCTGGAAAAATAGTCTTTTAAGCAGATCCAGAGCATTCAGAACAAGATACACAGTCTAAATCCAGTTTGGATCCCCTCAAGATCTGCCTTTATTCTCTTTTTTTAATGGATCCTCTTTAATGCTCCTATGCTATCTTTTCATTATTGACAATAACGATTTTAAACATTGGCATTATAAAATATTATTTTCATTACTTTAAGCAACTTCAGATCAGATCTAGAGGAGGAGAGGGAGAGACTTGGTTCTGTGGGGATAGTGAGACACAATTCCAATTCCCAGCTCCTACACCAAGGCAAATAACTCTACCACAAAGAGAGCTCTCTCCTAGCTGCTCCTGCCATCTGGAACAATTTGCCAGAAAAAAATCGGAACCACCAAAAACTTAAAGGACTTTCGAAAACCTCTCAAGACCTTTCTCTTCACCGACCACGTCAATGACAACACCTAGTCCTGCCACCTCACTGCTCAAACCTGAATTACAGTTAACCCCGTTCACTATGTTGCTATGTATATACGTTCTGCCTCCAGGCATCTCCCACATGCCACCACTACCTGGTTTGATCATTGAGTTCTCTAACATTTTTGAGTTTCATGTAAACCACTTTGATTGTATGAGAAGGCGCTATAAAAATCCTGTTAAATAAAAACAAATATATCAAAGTTAACCCAAGTTGACTTTCCTGTTCATTGTAAATGTTCTGTTTCAGTGTAAACACTTTGACCAAAGGATAAGTGGTATAACCCCCCCCCCACCCCAAAACCCCCCCTATTAAATAAATAAATAAATAAATAAATAGATAGATAAGGAGGTTCTCCATTCCAATCATTGTCATTGATTAATTTGGGCTTTTTAAACCAGCTGTTGGAGCTGTCCAAAGAGTTAGTGTAAAGTGTAAACAATTAGTCTGTGCAGTCAAAACAAAAACCTGCTGTTGCCTGTGTGATTTTTTTCCCCGCTGGGGTATTTTGTCTGGGTGTGCTTGTGCCAGTGGGTAGCAGTTATGATTAGATGCACAGCATTTGTCTTTTATATCTACTACATCTATGCTAATCATTTTCTTCTAGTTTATCAGGTCTGCTGAGGGTGGGCTGGATTAGACTGTGCCTTGCAGTGAATGTACAAGGTAAAACTACATCATTTTGGTCAATATCAAACTATGTTGTTGTTAAGTGCTGTCGGTGCCAACTCATATCGACCCTCTGGGACATTTGTCCTAAATTGTCTGGTCTTCAGTCAGGCAGCTAACTGTTGATAAAGTGGCATCCATAGCTGATGTTATTGTATTGATTCCTTAGTACATTTCCCATGTGCTTTACAGGCAGGCTGTGCTAACTTACCAGAAATGGCCACAAGATGGCGTCTCCAATGAATGGCTGAACGAACACCAGCTGCTTGCTGCATTCCATTCCATGTCTGGCGTTTGTCTGTGATTAATGGCTCTCTTGGAGTCTGGCAAAGTTGTATAGTCCCTGTTTAAACTTTCTTTTCATAGCAGCTAACTGAAATTCCAGGAATTTAATTTCTTGGAAAGAGATTATTACAAGACAGCATAGTCATTTGTAATTACAGACGTATCTGAAAATACTTAACAGTCAGGGGTATTTTTACTAATGTGAGCTGTCAGCGTGGGGTTTGCTGTGTTCTAAGCATGCCATACTAACAGCATGGGACCCTGTGCTAAAAATCCCATACTAATCAGCTAGCGCATGATTAGCTGGAGACTGGGTGGGTTAGGGGCATAACGTGGGTGTTGACATGTCACAGTTAGTATGGGAGTTTTTGGCGCACACTAACCGTGCCTGTAGCCATTAGCGTGGGTGCACTTTGCATCGCCTCAGTAGGTGGTGTTAAGCACATCCGTGTGCCAGTTAGCAAGGTTGTTGCGCATTAGCAGTGCACTAACGGCAGGAGGATGGATACACACACGTCCCAAAATTAGCATGGCCTCTAAACTAATTTCATATGGCAGATGCATGCTACCGGCATGGAATTTAGCAAACATGCCCCTAAATTCTTTGCCAGATCTAATGCCTTTTACTAGAAACAGACATTAGAATTCTGCACATTTGTGGGCCAGCCCAGTAGTGCAGATGGCAGACACCAAATACTATCATGCAGAAGGTCCCCAGTTTGATTTCCAGATCAGCTAGGTTGGGGATGCTGCAAAGGCAGTACTCATAGTCCTGGGAAAGGGGGGGGGGGGTGTCATTGTATGAAACAGACACCTAGATAACTTGTAAGGAGCCCGGATACATGGTACCCAGACCAGAATGGTTACTGCAGTGACCCAACTGAGTATAGCCACAAACCACATCGCATTTAGAAAAAATCAACCTAGAATCCTCAGTGTATTAAAATCCCTAGAAATCCCTAGTGTATTAAAAACCACGATTAACAATTGAATAATGTAAATATTTAACTAATGTAAATAGTTACAACATCTGCATAATTATATATTCCATGTTACTTGTTGTTGTTTACGAAAAGTTAATTGTACGTAGTTTGAAAAAACAAGATGTTCCATGTAAAACCATGTTCATTATGTTAATTGTAAACTGTTCATTGTGTTACTTGTAAACCGCCTTTGATCTTGGGAAAAAGCGGTATAGAAGAAAAGCATAAATAAAATAAAATAAAAAAAATATAGTGGGGGGGGGGGAGCATTATGAAAATAAAGGCAAAATTCCTAGTTTGTTAATGAAAGCTCGTGACACAGGAGCCCAACCTGGTTCCATTTGGGCTAGAGAGCAAAGAAGCAGGAGAACTGCCAGGTCAGATGATGCACCACATGAATTTTCAAGACATCTGCAGAAGGGACCCAAGTGGTTTCAAAGGTTCACATACTACCTCCTCTGTGCAGAATTCTCATGTCAAATTAATGAACAAGCCCACAAAGAATCACATTTTCTGCAGAATCAATGCAACTCTTATAATTTTGTATGGTGAACACATAAGACCAGCACTTTTAGGAGGTACAATAGCTTTAACCAAAAACATTTTTTTTCTTGGATGGCACAAGAAATGTCCATCTCCCTGTTGGGGCCAAGTAGATGTCCCTCATTCTCTGCAAAGAGCCAGAAGGTGTTTAAGCAGCACAAAAGCCAGAATTTCATCTAAAAAGCAGAGGAAATTTCTTAAAAGACGAAGAAAGTACATAAAGGAGGTAATTTTATAGAGAGTCACCTAGATTTTCATGTGAACAGGGCACATAAATTCTGGTATTTTAGTCATTTACGCATGCAAGTGGCAACTTAGACAGATAAATGGGTATTATAAAATACCGACTAGCGTTGAAGTCTCTGCACAGTTAGCAATGTGCATATGTTCGCTGTGGGTGCACACCAGTGCAGTTTGTGCAGAGCATGGGCAGTGCTACCAATTAGATGCATAGATTATAAAAGTTTTAAATTTATGCATATCATTTCAAAAAGTAGGCATGGTCTTGTCCACCAGTTCTAAGACTGCTGTAAACGATCGCACCTTAACAGATGTGCGTCGTTTCACACTTATACTCTGTTTTATAAAGTCAAGCGCACGCACACTAGACTTTATAAAGAATATGTGTGAAAGCATATGGGGGCTGTTATTCAGCAGTGGCAGCTGGGCTGTAAAGTGCCTGGCTACCGCCGCTTTAATTAAACCCGGATATTCTGCATTGGAACTTATCTGGCATTTAGTGCTGAATATCTAGATTTTCTGGCCTGCAGCAGTTAGCCGTAATATTCAGCCGCTAACCAGTTAGTAAAAAAGCAGTTAAAATTAGGACAGCTATTGAGATGACCTAAATTGAATTGGTTTAGCTATTCTGTTAGTGGCTAAATATTGCCATTGACCGCATTGTGATCGGCACTGTCCCTGATCTACCCGCAGACTACGTCGGTTTTAACGGACAGTTTTTATGCAATCTGCGGTGATATTCAGAGCACTATCCAGACAGTGCCGCTGAATAATGGGATCAGCATGTTTTAGCCAGTTAGGAGGTTTGCTAACTGGCTAAAACACGTCAGTCCCATGTTAATTAGACACCAGTTTACAAAATTATGCTCAAAACATACACTTAAATGCATTAAAGTCAGCCTAGCCAATTTCTGGGCAGCAAACTGAAAGGTTGCTATAATAGGATCTAACACTGCAAGTTCAAAGCTGCCAAATAACCCATTTCCTGTTTTTTGCAATATCACCCTCCTATGACACTTTGATAGCAGTGGTGATGATTTCAAAGAGGAAGAAACAGGATACTCCAGTGCCTTTGGATGTAAGTGTAAAATGGGAACCAAGCCTCTTGATAACGCTGCAAAGACTCAGGAGCAGCTTTTGTAAGTCAAGGCTGTTAGGAAAACGATTTGAACATGCGTATATGAGAATCGGAACAAAGCTTTAAACTTTTGAACCAATACCCAGTATAACTGGACAAGTGCATCTACCATCCAGCTTCATAAAGATAGATTCAGAAGACAATGTCATTTTTAAAGACTATCTCAGCAAACATTTCTTTATCTTAAATTAAAATAAGCAAAAGTAGGAAGGGTATATAACATGACTTTATTACAGAAATTCATTTCAAACATCTTTAAAAAAAAATCACAGAAATACATTCTAAAATAGCAACACTCACAAAGGAACGTCACTGAGATTTTAGTCCATTTCACCTGCTTTCAACTTGATACGACTGACTATAAAGACATCCAGGTTTTTATTCATACATGTAGATACTGTTCAGGGATAATAATGCCAACCAAAGTTCTTGTTTCCACTTTATTTGTGCTGAAAGGAAATGAGCTATGTCAATCACCTTATACTCCTCATGAATGCAACTTTAATTCTTAGTTCACCAATATGCTACATGGAGTAGCAAGGGAACTGTGTTACTTTCTCTGTCACTGTCTGTGCTTGGGGATATAAGGTCCAGGTAATGCTCAATAGTTTTCATAGAAGGCAATGTAAGCATCATCCTCACAGAGAGGAAGGGAGGACTTTCTCTGTTTTAAAAAAGCAAAGATTTCCCCCTAAAATGTCCATTTCTTGAAGGTCATGACCTTGAAGCCTGCTTAGGCCTATCACAGCTTTCTGTGCTCTTTACCCTCTCTCGAATGGTCAGGAAATGCCCCTTGAGCACCTAGTGACCATTATGAGGGAGGAAGTTACAGTGAGTTGAAGGGCACACACTGCCCCAGGTAGAGCGCCTTTGATAGGTCTGAGTAGCACCTTATCCACTTCGTACATCTGGTGGGTTAGACTATATGTGTATCAGAATCCTGAGAAGCGAGAAGCATTGGCTGCAAGCTGCAGACCATACCCTGAATTATTGCATTTATTTCCTTGAGAACTGTCTTTGTGCAAGAAAAGACTGTGTCTGTGCACACAAGCCAACATTTGGTTGCTCTGAAGAGGAATATTTCGGAGGAAAGAAGAAGGTTCCTAAACCACGACTGACATTTTCTGAAGGAAGGCAGGGACATTTTGGGAGACAGAAAGTGGACAACTGGTTTAGCTCTTGCCAAATGAGCCTCTTTTCTTAAGAGGGAGAGTTGGTAACATACCATCAGAACTGGCATGTGTTCGGGCTTTAGCTGGCTAGCCTTTGTATTAATTGTACACGGGGAAGAGGCAGAGAAGACTCGTGCTCCACATTCTTTCAGAACGCCCAGCTATCCTCTCCATTTGGAATCTTCTAAATCTTTATTGGGCTTTTAATAGGGACAAAGTAGAAAAAGAAGGGGGGGGGGGGGGTTTGTCTGCGAGCAAGGGAACAAGTGAAAGGTAGAGGTTTCCCACTGAGAGCCAGCTAACACAGCAGTTGGCATCCTTACCCACTCACACATGAACTAAAGAATCCAACATGATCAAAAACACATCTGGTCGATAAATACATCCAAAACACACTGCAGACTTTAAAACTAGGGCTTCAAATCCAATACATTACAGGAACCAGTAAACTCTATTCGGTTTTATAATACCATGATCTACAAACAGATAGCTTTCTAGCTAAGTGGTAATCTTGTCTTTTTTGTGTGCATGGAGTCATCATTTTTAATGATAAACTATTTGTCTTAAAGGGCATGTTCATGCTCAGAATACAAGTCAGCTTATTGTTCACGCAAGTAAAAATACTCCACCAAATAAGCAAAGGCTCTAGACTCTAACTTTAAGACTTGTGAACAATCTTGTATTGCTGAGGGTTTCTTGCTGCTGCTAAAACACAGACACATGGAATCTGAAGGCAAAAGAGGATTGTAAAGCAAGCCTATCCAGTTTGGCCAGTTTACTTCCTGTTAGAATGTCATAGACCCCAGTTAATCTCTGGCTTTCATCTGGCTTCTTTGTAATTAGGATCTTCTCAGAGGATAAGCAAGACACATCTTCACACATGAGTGACGTCATCCAACGGAGTCCAGGCCAGAAAAATGTAAACTAAGGTCTTGGAGCTTTCTATAGCAGTGCACTGTGGGCGGGGAGGGGGGGGGGGGGATTTGCATGTTTGTGTCAACAAGATGAGGGCACCTCAGTTCCAGGATTTTTTTTTTTTTTTGGCAGAGTCCACTGAATTTTTACCATTGAGGTATCTGATTTCATATTGGCAGTTTTTCTACCGATGTTCCAGAAACACGACTCCCGGTGGCTTCAAGTACAGCAGTGCGGAAAGACGATGCTAATTACTGACATGCATAAATTATGCCTTGGGCACGGACATGATATTTTATTTCATTTCATCTATTAAAATTGTATATACCACCATTTTGGCCTTCGATCAGTAGTTTACAAAAGTATAAAACTTACTCAATCACTAACAGAGTTTTCCTAACTGATTCAAATCCAGAGTACAGCCAGCCATGTGATTATTCTTATAGGCTTGGCTTGGCCTGACTGCACTCTGGATTTGAATCAGTCACTAAGACATTTCAAGTGATCCACTCCTTAAGCACCATCTAGCGAGAATCGCTGCTTGAGCACTCATACTGAGGGAGGTCCAGTCAATCCTGAAGTCTGTCCCTAAATCCCAAATACCCACCTTTGTCTGCTCACTGTGACTCTTTCGATCTCTTCTACTATTGACCAATCTGTCCTTTAGATTTTCCCTCCTTTTTTCCCTCGATTTGCTTGTCTTGGCTAAGGTTATTACCTATGTTAATTTTTGTTTGTAAATCACTTGTTGCTTTGTAACTTCTCTCCTTTTCTGGTGGTTTGTTACAGTTACTCCTATTGTTTAAATATTGTTTGTAAACCACTTTGATGTTTACTGCAAAAAGTGGTAAACACGTTTTTGAATAAAATTAAACGAAACTAATGGCAATACTTGGAGGCATGGCATCAGTGCTGAAGAATCTAAGTGCATCAGCATCAGTACCAGTCACTCTGATGTTTGTCTCCAGTGTACTGGGGGAGGAAGCTTCATCAAAATACCAGTTTGCAGGAGTCTAGGCCCCAACAAACAATATGAATCCACCTTGATAACTGACCCCTTCATGGAAAAAATAAGGAGTCGTCAGATGTAAGCATGTGATATGTTGAAGCTGTTAGGCCTAATGGCTACAACAGTGCATATAACTCCCTTGGCACATCTCAACATTAGACAAACTCTATAGATCCTATGCTCTCAATGGATTCAAGTCACTGAGAGTTTGCAAAATACCATCCAGTTTACCCAGCAGTTCAGGGATCTGTGATCTAATCATCTCTGTCCAGTGAGATCGCCTTCCAAAATCTTCTGATTCAACTTATCCTACCGTGGATGGGCTGGGGAAGTCATGTAAAGGGGCTCCACACACACGGCCTCTGGATTGCTCAGGAAAAACTTCATCAGAGAAATTTCCTATAGCTAAGAGTGATCTACAATGCTCTAAAGGCTTTCACAGATCAGTTAGCCAACAAAATAATCTTAAACCAGACAGAAAGGTAGTTTACAAGTGAACAAGAACGTCAAAAATTACATACGGACAAGCAGTGAGGAACAAGACCATACATCCTTCGTTGGGAGACTTTTAGGATGGAACGGGGCCATCTCAGAAGGGACGACTGTCGGAGCCACATGCCTGGCAAGAATAGACATTGTCATAGCAGACAAACTTGATTCAAGCCCTACAATCATATGAATGGTTCATGGACAGACTGGTAGCAAATAAAATATTCTGTGAGTGAGGAAAGGCCATGTTAGATCCATTTGCATCCCCTCTGAACAGTAAGGTCACTCAATCCTATTCGAGAACAGGGATACATGGCAAACTACTCTCAGACATCTTCTCCCTAGATTGAAGAGAGGGCCTCCTGTATGTGTAGCTTACAATTCCTGTAGTGGCAAAACTCAGAATAAACTATGGACATTACTGGCCAAGTCAGATTTGGTTCCCACTCCTAGCGGAGTTATCCATCATGGAACCAATCAGGTTGGAGTCTTCTCCAAATCCACTCAATATCAAATCAGAGAACTCCATGGCAGTCCAACATCAAGTCACTAGTTCTCACAGCCTGAACACTGAGAGGCTAACTTTCAGTTAACTGAATCTTCCTAATGTGTTTCAAATTCCTTGTTTCTATAAAAGACTCGACTAGAAGGTCTTATGGTTTTAAGAGAACGAGGTTTGCCATCTGGGTTGACAAATGTTCTAGGACCCTTTTCCTATTCCACACAAAAAGTGCTTGAATATTTTCTACATCTGTTAGGGCCAGGTATAAAAATTCAACTCCATTGAGGTTCATCTAAATGCAATGGCTGTAAAGCATCCATCCATCACTTTAAAGTTTTTAATTGTTTGGTTTATATGGGCTATGATTCTATTGAAGCCTCCTATCAAGCCTCCAGCTGTCTCTTGGGACCTCTAGCACAGCTGAAAACAGTTCTCTGAGTTCCACTAGACTCCTGTGAAGTGTCCGACCTTTTGGTCTCTTCAGCAAGCAGAATCAGTGAGTCCCAAGACTTGGTGACTTATCTGTCCTATGTAAGGTTTTATGTACATGAGGTGGCCTGTGAATACATCCCAGATTCCAAATTCTTCCCCACGCCATATGTATGAATACAGAGCAATAGCAGGGGAGGCGTAGTGAGCCACAGGGTGGAGATGATCAGTCGGGGCTATAAAAAGAAGGCAGTATCGCAGGGATCTCAGCCCCTATAACAGAAGATAGAGGGACCTGCAGCAATGAAATCGGTGTGCTGGAGGGGACTCAACCTTCCCACTGGCACAAGAAGAGGAGGCATCCTGCAGCAACTGTGGCAGCGGTATGGTGAATAAGAGCCAACAAAGGTCCTCTATCCCTGCCAGCAGAAGAACATCTGCCATGCGTTCAGCCGGGTACAGACTGAGAATACAGGTGGAGGAGAGCCCCAGTCTTGCCACTGGAAGAGGCACCAGTGTGACCTAATTATAAGTATTTGATAATGGGACTGTAAGATGAGTACAGAAGGGGGAAAAAGGCAGATGAGGGGAGGAGAGTGGATGGAGCAGAAGAGGCCCGAGGGCTCTGAGAAGAAAACAAAGGGGGACTATGAGAAGGAGAAAGGAAAGGAAGGGGTATTGGGAGGTTTGAAAGTGAGAAGGAGAGAGATAGAGGTAGAGAAACAGCATAGGGTAGGGAGAGGAAGGGATAAAGAATGTGCCGCACAGGCTTATATTACAGAGACACATTCAGATCTCACGTACAATGGCACTATTGTGCCCACTCACTCACACTCCTCCAGCCCAAATACACACCCCTGCACCCCCACACATTTTTACGCAGCAGTGCATATTAACCACCACCCCTCACACAGACCTCCATCTCTTCCCCCACCACAACTAACCCACACCTCCATCTTACATTTCCACCCACTCGCATAGCTGCCATGAAACTCTCTCAAATGCAGTCACAACCACATACTCCTCCCATGCCTCTCTCACACACAGACCTTCCCTCCCCTCACATATACCCAACTCTCGCCCACTCCCCAATTCTATATATTCTGCAAAATATACAATTCTGACAGTTTTCTTACAACTAGAGGCACAAAATGAAGCTTCAAGGAGGTAAACTTAAAAGCAACATCAAAAATACTTTTTTCACTGAAAGGGTGGTGGATGCTTGGAATGCCCTCCCCCGATGGAGGTGGCGGGGGCAAATACAGTGACGGAATTCAAAATGGCATGGGACAGACACAGTAGATTCCTTTATAGCAAGAGGATAAAATCAAAATAAACTTATCTTTTATACTTTAATAAATAGTGGGGGTTGGCCTGCACGGAGCAGTGGGTACACCTACCCTAGCCACTTTACTGGGTAGACTAGATGGACCATACTGGTCTTTATCTGCTATCATATACTATGTATGTTACTTTGTTACACACAGAACCACACACAACTTTCCCTGATTCTTCCCACACAAACACTATGTACAACACCCAACTGCTAATGCAGACCCCTCCTACACCATACCCCGAGTCTGCAAATGTAGAAAGTTATCATTCACTAGTTCACAAATGCACCAGTTTTACCTCTATTATACACTCTTATTGGATTTAGACCTTGGGACTCAGTTCTGTTCCTAAAAGGGGAAATGCAGTGTGTCATATTGTAAGGGTGCCCTTTACAATTTCTTTTCTATTTTTGTTACATAAAACCTACAGACAGGGGTTCCTATTTGTTAGGACAATAATATCCTTCTTGTCCTTGGATAAAACAAAGTAGCTTACATGTAACAGGAGTTCTCTGAGGATAGCATGATATTAGTCCTCACAAAACCTAGCCACCTCCCTTAGGGTTGCCCTCTAATAATAGCTTTATAGGGAAGAGAGGTGGCCCTGTGCAGTGATGTCAGTGCAGGAAGTTGCATACACATGAACTGCACTGCTCTAAAAAAATCCAAGAGCTTCGTTTACATTTCTCTGGCCCTGGGCTCTGTCTAATGTGAGGACTAATGTCCTGCTGTCCTTGGTTACAGATGAGTGATTTTGCTCTCCATGCTAAACCCAAGCTTTCTTGAATTCTATTAGTTTTTATCTCTATCAGAATTTTAAAAAAAGGAATAGTCCAGGGGTTAGAGCAGTGGACTGTGAACCAGGTAAGCCAGGGTTCAAATCCCACCAATGGTCCCTCTGGCCTTGGGGAAGCCACTTAACCCTTTATTTTCTCAGGTCCAAACTTAGATTGCAAGCCCTCTGGGAAAGGGAAATACCAGCTTTACCCAAATGTAACTTGCTTTGAACTTCTACTGGAAAGGTGTAAGCTAAATATAAATATCTCCGCCACTCTTTCCATAAAAAAAATATATCCTGATGTTCCATGTCCACAGTCTTGGAGCCTCATCCTGAAGCCTCTTGTTCGAGGGCATTCTTTCCTCTAACCAGGTTTCCTTCCTGTGCAGCACTGATGCTTGTGAGATATCCAACTGTGTGCCTCAAAGCACTGATGTCACCAAACCCTGCCTCACTGTGTGACATGCGGACATCACTGAGAGCCAGGGTAGGCTATGGAAAGCAAAACTCAGGGAGGAGGGATAAAGAACTAGTTTCCCTTTCAGTTCTTGCCCAGGCTGACAACACAAGTTGCAAGCTAATATGTGAAGTAGTCAAAAGCATATTTTATTCTGTGTGCTGCTTTGTGGCTGGGAGGTCCATAAACAAGCAAAGTAAGATAAGCAGCTGAATACATGGAACAGGTCAGCTGCTTTCTCACTACATGCATCATAGGTTAGGTGATCGAGGATGCTGATTAGCCGCGCATCTGGTGCTTTACGATAAAATGAACACCGGCGTCCTGTGGTTTCACATCAGTGCGCAGGATGCAAGGCCGAGGCTATGTGCGAGGGTTCACAACTGTGTGCTCTGTGCCACAATGCTCAGGGATCAGACTGCAAGGGGGTATTTTTATGATCAGAAAAGGCCTTTTATGGAAGTGTGCAGTCGTTTATTCATGTACATCTATGTGTTTGAAGAGGGCAATATCCTAGTTTTTATACTATTTCCCTTTTTTAATTGATCTTGTTTTGATTCTTTTATGTGTCAAACGTGTATGCATATATATTCCAAAGCCATTTCACTGGTTACTTTTTTTTAGGAGATATTAGACAGTAAGGGGCTTGTTTACAAAGCTGCGGTAGCGGTTCGCGATCGTTATCGGAGCCGCGACCCCATTGATTTCAATGGGGCCGCGGCTCCGATAACGACCGCGAACCGCTACCGCGGCTTTGTAAACAAGCCCCTAAGTGTTTGAACTGCAAGGGTGCCAATAATGTTAACCACAGCTGCACCACACCTCTCATCCCTGGCTTATCGGGAGTGCCTGCAATCTAGTGGGAGCAGGAGCAATCCCCATTTGTCCTGCTCTTCATGGACATGGGTTCGAATTAGTGCCCATGACCCTTAGTGATAATCTCACTTTATGAAGAAATTTACCCCAAGTTGCCTCCACATTAGCTGGGATGCAAGACCCACCCAAACTGCTCCCAGTCCTTGCTGATACCACACATTATGCCAAACTAAATGTGGTGTGCACCACCATGGGTTAATAGCCCCTTTCTAAAATGCAATTTAGACGTGTATGCCAATCTACATGTACAACTGCAAATGAATAGTAATTCTAAATTTAGGATAAGATTACCAGATCTCCCCAATTTAAGGGGATTGTCCCCAGTTCCCACCTGTTTGGCAGCCTCCTGTCCATGATGTTAGCAATGGGGACAGAGGGGGGTAGAAAAAAATGATTTTCAATTTAATGATTTGAATAAGTCAGTTTTTAGAATTTACATCCTTTATCTTTATATTTTGCACAGTACATGGGAAATGCATCACTGTTTCCATGCCTCTGCTTGGAAGTGATAGTGTTGCTGTCATGGGATGGATCGAGGGGGGGGGGGGCAGGGTAATGACGCCTCTTCTCTCATCCATGCCTTGTTGCTCATACCTGAAACTAAGGTGTCCCTTCCTCCCCCCCAGATTTGGTAACCTTAATTTAGCAGCATAAATTTTAATGCACGTAGGTGATTTTTCAACTCACAATTTAGGTTCCTGTGTCTGGCTGAAAATAGAGGCCAAACCTCAACATCAAACTGAGGTGCTGAAATTTAGTAGCTCAGCTTTTTTAGAATATCAGTCTTGGTTTTGAAAACGCTAAATGACATATGCAGTTCCTTCCTTCAACGTAAGCCCACCCCCAGGAACACCTGCACAGAATGGGCGTAAAAATATGTGTGCAGTGGAACAATGCACCTACTTCTAGCCCTTGGAAGGGGGCCGTTTCAAAAACCCTCTTTATCGGGATAAACTGGTCTTTACTTGGGTAAATGGCTTTTGAAAAATGTCTCCCTGAAGCATAGATGGTGTCATTTAAAGGGCACTTAAGGCTCTATCTTGCTTTATGTTTTTGCTGGACTTAGTGCACTAGCCATGAAAGTAGGGAATTAAATTTTAAACATCCATATTTCCATTTTCATTTGCTGTAAATATATTTTTGCTGCGAAAGAAAGGCCATCAGATGGAAAGAAAATTATTTTTACAGCAAAAAAGTAAAAAATGTGTGATTCTTCAGTACCCTAAGATGGCACTTCTCTGCCAGTGTGGCTTAGGAAAGTCTTTAGTGTGTCTTGGTTGTGACAGATGTGGACTTGGCTGGGCATATGCTCACGAGACACCCCATTTCTACTGAAAAGCACCGCAGAGAACAGCCTCCTGCTTCCTGTTCCAGTAAGGCAGCATATAGAGAACAGAAGGCAGAGGGTGAACCTGGAGCAGAGAGAACAAAAAAAAAAGTCAACCTGCTTCTTAATTAGCCCTTTTCTCCTCTCGTTCTAGGATAAATAGGGAAAAGTAGACACATTGCAGAGCAAAGAGCCGCTACTCTTCCTGCTCCAGGTCCTTCTGCAAAATTTGGTTTGGTGCTACACTCATTGAACAGATTCAAAAACATGCAACACAATAAGAAAGTTGAAAAGCGTCGCCCTAAGGGCTGAGGCTGATCATGAAGAAAGGAGGATGGGAGGTCTCGGATGGACACTTCCCTCTGGTTGGAATAAAGGTACAGGCCAAGATGCAAAGCCCAGAATATTCCAGCAAGTTCTACAAGAGCCCCAGTACAATAATTCTTATTCCTCAGTTCCTATCGCTATCAATAAAAAAAAGATGAAAAATCTTGTTTCAACTCGAACATCTTAAACCAGGACTTCCCACGTCAGCCCCTTGGATCCCGCAGCCAGTCCTCTGTGCTTATATGAGCTTTTCTTCCTGGTTTTGCCTCTATTCCCTGCATCCACCTTCCTTTCCAGAAATAAATACTTGCTGATGTAATGCTTGATCTTATTCTTGTTTGATTACATTCAGACCAGTATCAGCAGGTTTTAGCTGGAGAATGATCCAAAGATGCTGATGAGGTGTGGAGACCTTCCTGGCTCTGCTTGAACAGGTATCCTGTCCCTAATTCTTATGCTAATCCTTCCCCCCCCTCCCAGAAAAACGAGAGATTGCACAACATGCACAGTACCTCGTTTTTTCCCCCCAGGATTAATTTGGCTATCAGAATTCTGTGGTCCAGTTTAAACTAGCACTTCAAACTGGATGAGACATCTTTTTCTTTCATTTGCCCTTCCCTGCAGAAGCAAGCAGAGGTGCCTCAGCTTAGATAAGCTTTCCTCACAGGGAAAAGGACCTCTAAAACTGCAAAGCAAGCTGAAGAACCCCATGTTAGAACCAAACTGAGTGCCTGGTTTTTGTATATGAAGAAACAAAAGAACTTTGTTACCTTGTGTGATTAAGATGAATTTCTCTCTGTTCCCTTGTCCAGATATTATCTGAGCAACTTCAGAAACCTCAGAATTTTTTGCTCCTTGTGTCATTAACCAACAACTTTTTAAGGACACTCCATGCTGGAGACCTGTATGATGCTCCAGTTCACTGTCTCCGAGGGGCACAGATAGGTTCACAACTCTTTACCAAAATGGCACCTAAGGTCAGTTCCATGTTGCAATGGACAGGTTAAGACCATGCAACAGTAGAAAAGCAACGATCTCCTCCTTTCCCCTGGATTTCCATTCTACTCCTTCCCCGAGTTTAGTCCAATAACAGGTATCACTGTGAAAATGCTGCAGTCTGGCAGTATCATGGTTAAACTCTTACTTCTGATGAGGCGTCCTTTTCGGACTCTCACTTGCACATGCAAGCCTCTTATTCCCGTCCAATGTGATAGTTCGTACTAGATACCACCAAGAACCTATGTACCTCACCTTCATCCTCAAAACACAGGATAAAACTATGACTTCTGAAAATTAAACATCTACAGCAATCCCACGGAACATACAATATACTGGAACAAGTGAGGTATATGGTAGATAAACACTCAGGACTGCTCAAAGCATCTGGACTGTTGTCCTACCAACCTTTATAAGTTCTTTCACTGTGCTCTAAAGTGTTAGGGTGGCACGCACAAGGTCTCGAATGCTGTGGCAGATAAGGACTCAAAGGCTTTCTAATTTCTGCCTGATATGCCCACCAGTGCAATGCCACAGACCTAGTAGATCTCTGGCCTGTTATGTCTTTTGCCTCAGCCCACATAACTAAATGCTGCCCATTTGAGATACTGGTTTATTATTATAAATTGCACTATTAGAGATTTCTTTTAGGGGAGGAAAGGGGAAACATGAAAAAATATATAAATTTATACTGCTTTATATTATGTTAAGAATTAATAAAGTTCTGGAAAAAAAATTTAAGCCAGAAGTTACCCGACTCAACATTGTTTTTTGAAAGGCAATTAGCTTGAAGACAAGTTTATAAGCAGTTGACACTATGTTGTTTTCTCATCATGTTGAGACTAACATAGTGGAGGGAAGCTTAAAAATAAGACATACTGTGGGAGTTGATAAAAATTCATGATGTTCAGTTGACAGGAAACTGGTAGCTAAAACATTTTAAGCTCAGCCAGGGCACTAGTTGGCTAGTAAAAATACCGTGTAGAATACTGATGCCTGTTAATGCCTCAAAAAAGAGCTATAGCCCAAGAACTGTTACAAATATCTTCACTTTCGGTCCATAGCACGTTCTCCAGCCGGCTCAAAGTCAGGCCTGAGGCTGGTACAGAGATTTCTTGGTTCTGTAAAGGAAAGAGAAGCTGTCAGGACACCACCATATGCAGTGGAGGAAAGTAACAGGGACAGAGGACTTTGGCCAGCCCAGGAGAGCTGGAAAAAAACACAGTAAACTAGCTTTCTACATGTGCCCTGATGTGTGCCTGCCCTGCTCTATGTCAGATTGCTTATTATTTCTGGGATAATGGGGGGGGGGGGGGGGAAGCATTGGGGTCAATATTCAAATGGGTTTAGTCTGTTAGCAGTACCTATACTGTAGAAATGCGTGGTCAGCTTCTGGGTGTTCCGTGGGTGGAGCTGAGGGCGGTACTGGAGACCATCTGGTTCTCCGTGGACAAGCTGGAATGAGTCCTCACATAGGGGTGATATCCTCTGATGGAGCCTATGCAGGAGCGCTCTCCAGCTCCTATTGGAAGCTTTTGGAAGGCTCCACCATATCTGTGTGCTTCCTTCCCACCTGCTGCCGTGGTGTCATCTTAAACCAGTCTTTGTTTTTCTGCTGTGCCCTATGGATGCGTTCTGGTCTTCTCCACTTGGTAATTGATTTTTTTTCCCCGGTGGGAAATCCTGCATGTCTGGTGATCACCTGCTGTCGCAGTTTTTCTCTTTTCCTTTTGGTTTCTGTCATCGGTCATTTAATTTTCTTTTTTCCATGGCACCTCAGCCCTCTTAGGCACTGGTGCACTGGCTGGGCCCTTCGATCAAAATCAAGCAGTTTGATTTTGCTGCAGCTATCTTTCTGGATGACATGTCCCAGAAAATGGCCAGCGGGCTCAAAAAGTGTTCCCAGTGCGCTAGGACCATATCTGCCTCGGATACCCATAGTTGGTCCCTTCAGTGCCTGGGACCCAATTATCAGCCCTCTTGTAATTTGTGTTTGCAGATGAGAAAAAGAGGACTTAAAGGTCGAGAGAAGCAGCACAAATCACGTTTTGGTGCTCAAAAGTCCGATCCATCATCATCAGTATCGACGGCGCTGGTCTCAATGGCTTCAAAGGCTGCATTGGACGCTGGTAGTGCATGGACATCAAGGAGTTCTCGAACCCACTCTGTGTCGAGCACCTCTAGTGCTCTGGAGCATCAGCCATTGAGTGAAGATTCTGGTGCATCAGTGTCAGAGCTCATCGATGCATATTGTCAAGAGTAATGAGGGCCTGTGAGAGTGTCCCTCAAAGCTGCCCTGGAGGAGAGATCATCCTCCAGAACATCAGAGGGGAATCGACAGCCTACTGAGAGCCGAGACCAAGCCACCGATACCCCTATACAGATACAGAGTACATCAGTCGGAGTTACGATGCCCCACAGCCGTCAGAATTGGCAGCCATAGAGAAGCGTCTTCTGAAAGCTCTCAAGAACGCATTGTAGCATTCTTGGCAGTGCAGCATGCTGAGGCCTCGATGTCAGCTGCATCGACAGTCAACCCCCATACAGCCAATCCTCGAGACGCATGCCTTGCCTGCAGGAGATATATTGACAATGGGGTATCGAAGGGCCCCGACACCAGTGCTGGCTGATGCACCCTCAAAATCTAGAACAGCATCAGTGCTTCATTGTTCCCATAGGAGCTCTCGATTCCCTCGGGTCAGGAGAGAGATCCATGCAGAGACTTAAATGTACTTTGACTTCTTCTCTGAGTCTGATTCAGAAGGCTGGGTGACCGATGTAAAATTGAAGACTTGTTGAAGGACAGGTCTCCTGAACTTCCAACAGACCTTTTTCCACCTCATGAGTGGCGTACGTCCCTTCCTGAGGACGTGATCTTCCAGGATTTTGTAAGAAACATGGCCAAGGCCATACCATTTTCTCTGAGGATGCACCCAGGGCAGAAGAGTTGGAGATCCTGCAGTACTCCTCAGCTCCTAAGCAGGCAGTGACAGTGCCCGTGCATCGCATCCTGCAGAGAGTGCAGAGGAGAATGTGGGAAAACCCCCTCACTGTGCTCCAGTCAGTAGAAGGTTTAACTGCATGTACATAGGTCAGAAGGCTCCCAGATTTGAGAAGCCTCAGCTTTCTTGCCATTCCTTGGTGTTTGAATCTGTCCTTAAGAAGTCCAAGAGTACCAAGACTCATTCCTCGGCGTCCCCAGGGAGAGAGGCTCAGACATTGGTCTCTTTAGGGAGGAGGTATTTTCAGAGTTCCAATCTCATGGCCTCATACCAACTCTACATGGGCATGTTCTTGAAGAACATCATGTGTGACCTTACTGAACTGTCTTAGTTTCTCCCTCCAGAGAAATTGGAACAGTATCATTCCCTAAGTGGTTCACAGCATGGGTACTGGCGCCCAGAGACTCACCTGGCTCCAGCCCTCAGACCTGCAACAATCAGTGCAGAACAAGCTTGCTGACATGCCGTGCTGTGTCATGAAGAGGATCTCTTAAGAGAACAGGTTAAAGAGAAGGCTGGCTTCACTGAAAAGCAGCATGTCACCCTTTGTAGTCTCTCAAGGTGCACGTCTGAGTCAGGCTCCCTTTCGCAGGAGGTACAAAGGAGGGGGACAGAAAAAGACCTATTACTCTCATAGGCATAGGTACTTTTTTGGGTCCCAAACCTCCCAGCCCAAACAGGCTCCTCACCCACAACAGTGTTGAAAGAAGCCTCAGAAAGCCCAGCTGACTCCTTAGCCAAAGCCAGGGGTAGGGTTTTGACTGGTTCTTTCAGAGCATAGCCACTCTACCAGTAACCACAGTAGGAAACCCTCTCGTTGGGGGAAGGCTCACTCTTTTTTCCCCAAAGGTGGCCCCTCATAACCTCAGCCTCATGGGTCTACAGATAATCCAAAGCAATTACAAATTACATTTACTGGATCTGTCACCAAATTGCCCCCCGAGAGTGCATCACCTTGACCCTCTGCATCAGGAACTGCTTCAAAGAGAAATCACTGCCCTCTTGTCAGATTTTGCGATCAAGCTCATGCTACCACAGCAAAGAGTGCAACGTTTTTATTCCAGGTACTTCCTGATCCCCAAGAAAACAAGTGAATACTGTCCCATTCTAGACCTAAGAGATCAATCTGAACACATTCTTGGTAAAAGTTCAGAATTATTTCTCTGGGCACTCTGCTTCCTTATCTTCAAAAAGGAGATTGGCTATACTCCCTGGATCTGAAGGATGCATATACCCACATACAGATACATCCCGCTCACAGGAGTTATTTCAGATTCATCCTGGAGAGGCAACACTTTCAGTAACAAGTGTTGCCTTTTGGCCTAGCCTCAGTGCCTCGCTGTAGTAGCTGCATACCTCCGGACGCTGGGAGTGTTTGTCTTCCCCTATCTGGATGGCTGGCTGATCAAGAATACCACTCCGGAAGGGGTTCAAGAATCAACACACTTGACCATTTTGATGTTGGAACTACTAGGGTTCGTTATAAATTACCTCAAGTCCCATCTTCAACCCACCCAGCTGTTGGAATTCATAGCAGTCCTGTTTGACATGACTCAGGCGAGAGCCTTCCTCCTGCATGACTGACTTCTCAGACTGACAACACTAATAAGGGAGACTCAAATGAGTCAATAGGTATCAGCTTGCAGGATGTTGACTGTACTAGGCCACATGGCCTCTACAGTACATGTCACACCCTTGGCACGCCTCCATATGAGGCAGGTTCAGTGGACTCTGAGGACTCAGTGGACCCAAGCCACAGATTGACTCAGGGATTGTCTGCATGTCACCGATCCTCTCGTTCAGTCACTGCAATGGTGGACGATCCACTACATTTTACTCAGAGGTCTCCCCTTCCAAATTGTTTCACCCCAAAATGTTTTGACAGATATATTCAAGCTGGGGTGGGGAGCTCATATCGATGGGTTTCACACCCAGGGCGATTGGTCCATCCAAGTCAGTCTCCACCAAATCAATTTCTTGGAATTAAGAGCCAGGGAAAACTCTCTAAAGGCTTTCCAAAATCAGCTGGCCAACCAAATTGTTCTGATTCGGTCTGACAATCAAGTTACCATGTTCTACATCAACAAGCAGGGAGGAACAGACTCATACCTCCTCTGTTGGGAAGCAGTCAGGCTGTGGAAGTTTGCCATCGTGCATGGAATGGACTTGAGAGCCATGAACCTGCCAGATGAACACAAACAGACACTAGACAGGGAGGACACCAGACAGGGAGGTTGCAGCTCGCATATTTTGAGAGTGGCCCTTCAATAGATCTGCTTGCCACTCCGCAGAATGTCCAGTTCTGTTCCAGGGTACGATCACACAGCAGACTAATCTTGGATGCTTTCCTCCTGCATTGGAGGAAGTGTCTTCTGTATGTGTATCCTCCAATTCTTCTCATTGCAAAGATTCTCCTGAAGCTCAAAACAAACAGAAATACGATGATTCTCATCACTTCCTAGTGGCCAAGACAGCCTTGGTTTCCCTCCTGCTTCAGTTTTCCAGTCATGAGCCGCTCTGGCTCAGCCATGCGCCGAATATGGATGTCACAGGAAGTCGGGATGATGACCTTGACCCTCACAGCGTGGATGTTGAGAGGCTAGTGTTGTCTGAGCTCAACCTGTCAGACAGTATGACTTTTGGTTCCCAGGAGAGCCTCAATGAGAAGTCTTATTCCTGCAAATGGAAGAGGTTTGCTGTCTGGTGTAAGGGCCAGGCCCTAGATCCCTTTGTCTATCCCACACAAAAACTGCTTGAGTATCATTTGTAGCTCTCCAAGTTGGGACGTAAGTCCAACTCCATCAGGGTCCACCATAGTGCATTTGGAGCTTATCATTGAGGTGTGGCAGGGACAGAGGCGGCTCTATCATTAGGCGAAGTGAGGCAGTGGCCTCAGGCAGCAAATTTTTGGGGGCAGCAGAAATGCCCCCAAAAGAGCCGCCTCACTCCGCCTTTCAGTTTAAAAAAAAAAAATCCACGTACAAACTGCTGCCCGTCGTTCATTCTGCTCAGCATTATGACATTGACAGGAAACCAGTATGGAGCCTCCCGACGGTAAAGAACCTCTGCTGCTGCTGCTGCTGCCGCGTCCCGCCCCCAAAAGGAAGTGACTCTAGAGTGGAACGTGGCAGCAGCAGAGGTTCCTTACCGTTAGGAGGCTCCGCACCAGTTTCCTGTCATTGGAAACGAAGAGTTGAATGAACGACGGGGTACGGGGAGGCAAGAAGAGAAGAGGAACAGGAACGAGCTGTACGAGGGGGGGGGAGGAGAGAAGAGAAACAAGCTGCATGGGGGGAAGGAGAGAAGAAACGAGCAGCATGGGGGGGAAGAGAGAAGACACAAGCTGCAGGGGGGGAGGAGAAAAGAGAAATGAGCTGCATGGGGGGGAGCAGAGAAGACATGAGCTGCGGGGGAGGAGAGAAGACATGAGCTGCACGGGGGGGAAAACTAACACAGGGGGAAAAGAGGGTTGGAAGGGAGCTGACGGAGGAAAACGATGTCTGAAAGGGCACAGAGAGGGGAAGGAGATGGTTGAAAGGGAACTGAGAGGGGGGAAAAGATGGCTGAAAGGGAACTGAGAGAGGGGAAAGAGATGGTTGAAAGGGAACTGAGAGAGGAAACAGATGGCTGAAAGGCAACAGAGAGGGAAAAGAGATGGCTGAAAGGGAAAGGAGATGGCTGAAGGGAAGTGAGAGAGGGAAAGGAGATGGCTGAAGGGAACAGAGAGGGAAATGAGATGGCTGAAAGGGAACTGAGAGAGGGAAATGAGATGGCTGAAGGGAATTGAGAGAGGGGAAGGAGATGGCTGAAGGGAACAGAGAAGGAAATGAGATGGCTGAAGGGAACTGAGAGAGGGAAAGGAGATGGTTGAAGGGAATTGAGAGAGGGGAAGGAGATGGCTGAAGGGAACTGAGATGGCTGGAAGGGAACTGACATGGGGGGAAGAGGGGGATAGAAAGGAGCTGACACCTGGGGGTGGGACTGGAGGGAGCTGACATTTGGGGATAGGACTGGTAGGTGGCTGTGTAATAAGAGGAGGCTGGCAGCAAGGGGGCACTGGGACTGGAAGGGAGCTGAACACGTGGGGAGGGTCATTGGGACTGGAAGGGAGCTGACACATGGGGAGGGTCATTGGGACTGGAAATAGGCTGAAGGAAGGAAGTGAAGAAAAGACAAGAAATGGCAGATAGAGAAGACACGAAAGCAGAAGCCTCAGATCAGGCCCATCATGACCAGAGAATAAAATGGTCAGACAACAAAGGTAGAAAAAAATAATTTTATTTTTAATTTAGTGATTGGACTTTGTGCTATTTTTATAGTTTACAGATATGGGATACTGCATCTCTTATCTGGTGTTGCGCTGCATGCAGAGTCTGGCTTCTTGGGGTTTCAGTTTAATTTTTCTCTAAATATTTTATTTGTACTTTAGGTTGTGATCACTTATTCTGTACTTGGCGAGAATCTGCATGCCTAGTGTGTGACCAAGGCTGTGTGCTCTGTTATCATGAAATCTGTACGTAGGGATCTGTACTGTAGCAATTTGCCTTGTTCAGCTTTTCAAATAGTTGTTAGATGTTCTAGGGCCTGCTGCAGTATTTATAGTGCTGCTTTTTTGTATGAGGTTTGGAGGTTTATGCTGGTAATGGCCTTGTAGATCTTTGGTGACTTTTGTAGGGTTTTATATTAGCTTTGGTACTGGAGTATATTTGTTAGTGAGATGACCAGAATCCAATTTTTATTTTTAAGATATTGAGTTCTGTGGGTGAATGTTCTAGTTCTGCTCTGCACCCACTGTTGATGGAAGGGATTCTGTGGGTGCAAAATATATGTTGAAAAAGAAAAAGCAAGAACCATAACGCAGTTTATAACAAATAAACATGAGTTATAATTTAGTTTTGTAAAGTGTGCTGTGGTTCTCACTCATTCTTTTAGTTCCTTGGTGTGCAAACATCTTGCATTTCCTCCATATTATATAATTAACTTTTTGGTTTCCATGACTGAGTTTTGAGAAGGCACCCCCCCTCTCTACGGGGGGGGGGGGGGGGGCCAGGGGCGCCATCTCATCCTTCGCCTCAGGCAGCAGATTGCCTTGAGCCACCCCTGGGCAGGGAAGTCCATCTCAGTACAGCCTTTAGTTGTTCGCTTTATGCAGAGTATGCGTCTCTTGAAGCCTCCTTACAAATCTCCTGCAGTGTCTTGGTTCTTGCGCAGCTCATGAAAGCTCCCTTTGAGTTATTCATTTTTTACCCTCTGAAGGTCTTGACCTGGAAGATGTTGTTTCTAGTGGCGGTCACTTCAGCACACAGAGTGAGTGAGCTTCAGGCTCTCATAGTTCATCCACCTTATACCAAATTCCATCATAAAAGAGTGGTCCTCTGTACTCATCCTAAATTCCTTCCAAAAGTGATATTGCATTTCCATTTTAATCAGTCAATTGTTCTTCCAACATTCTTCCCAAGATCTCATGCCCACAAAGGGAAAGCTGCATTGCACATGCTAGACTGCCAGCAAGCCTTAGCCTTCTATTTGGAGTAGACAAAAGTCCATAGCAAGTCCATCCAATGTTTTGTTTCTTTTGACACCAGCAAGCTAGGAGCTGCCGTTTCCAAATACTCTCTTTCAATTTGGCTAGCAGACTGCATCTTTTTCGCTTATGCTCAGGCAGGCCTGAGCCTTGATGGTCATGTCACAGCTCACAATATCAGAGCTACGGCTGCGTCGGTGGCCAACTTACACTCTGTCTTCATAGAAGAGATCTGCACAGCTGCGACATGGTTTTCTGTCCACACATTCACATCTCACTATTGTCTAGAAGGGGACTCCCGACGCAGCAGCAGCTTCAGTCAGTCTGTACCCCCCCCCCCAACTCCCCGGGCCCATCCTCTTCTGTCCCGGCTACCAAAAAAAAAAAAGGAAGAGAGAATCACTCATATTGTACATAGTTGGTCTCTTGACTGCTAAGGCCTGTTGCTAATACGGGTTGTTGCCCCTGTTGGAATTGTCTGCATTCTCCTCGGTTTTCGGTAGCCTGTAGCTAGGGAAACCTATACGTGAGGGATCATTCGTGCTTGTCCATGGAGAAAAGTCAGTTACTCACCTGGAGCAGGTGTTTTCCATGGACAGCAAGAATAAGTCCTCACAACCCTCCCACCTCCCTTAGGACTTGTATTCTGCTACAGCTATGCTATCAGATCGGTTTAAGATAGCGCCATGGCGGCAGGTGGGAAGGAGGTGCACAAGTGTGGTGAAGCATCCCACATACTTCCAAAAGGAGCTGGGGAGCATTCTCACATGGGCTCCGTTGGAGGATGTCACCCATACTTATTCCTGCTGTCCACAGAGAACGCCTGCTACAGGTGAGAAACTACCTTTTAGTGGCGATGTTCAACCTCTGACTAGACATACCTACTGCATAAAGTTAGGACAGGTCAATGGCTATCCTAACTTTATGTCGTTGTTGCTATCTGGTTAATGGCTGAATATCACAGCTAACCAGTTAGCAACAGTGATCATCAGCAAAACCAGATATTCAGTGCTGGATACCGGATAGGCTCCGATGCTGAATATCTAGTTTCATTTTTGCCCATGGGCTAGCTATCAACCCCGTTCTGTTTCCAGGTGGTAATGTGAGTGCCCTGCACTGGGACAAAAGGAGCACCTCGTTTCATTATAAGGCCTGAACATTGCAAATTCATGCTGGCATGTTCTACTGCACGTAAAGAGGATGATTTTATAAAGCTTTCTGCATCTAAAGCCTGTTTTATGTGCAAGAACAGGCTTTTATAAAATTGCGTAACCACAAATGTACGTAAAAAGTAGGCAAATGGGAAGAATGTCGCTGAATATCATGGTTAGTGAGGCTTAAGCTGAATATCGGGCCTGGTAACAGGAATGTGCAGCGGTGCCTGTGATACTCATTGTGACCTGCCTTTTATTTTTGTATGTCCTCTTGACGCTGTTGCCTTCTTCCCTGTGCATCTTCATCTGTAACACACAAGACAAGAAGGAATCAACTTCATTTTCTTTGTCTGATCACCACCACCTTACTATCGCTTTAGCATATCTGCACACAGAGAAAGGAGGTGGCAGAGAAGCATTGTCGACAACATCAGCTAGTGAACAGACTTGTGCTGTTTATCCATGCATGAGGCTTCTGTGTCCATCTAGGGCCATTGGGCCTAGCTATGCCTTCAGGAGGAAGGGAAGGAGGGAGGACAAGGACTACACCCACAGTAGCAACACCCCAGCCAAAGGTGCATCTTGAAGGAGGTGTTCCTGTAGCCCTCTGGTCATTTATCAGAGGGATGAAAACGTGGGATAAAAAGGAAAAAAATTGAGAGAGTAGGAGTGGCATGGGCAAAAACTAGTTTCTTGGTCTTTCCCCTGGTGGCAGGAATTCTTCCCTTCTCTAGTAGCAGATGTACTGTGGCAGTCCTGATGCCACAGACACTGTTATCTTGTATCACTCGGAATTAAAAACAGCCTGAAGTCTTCGAAGACCGCTCCATGGCAGAAAGAGAACAGAAGGAAGCACTTACCACACGAATTCCCTTCAACATCGTCTAGGAGGTTAGCCGTGGAAGCTGCCGTGCCCAGCCTGCATAGCCCCATTAAGGAGGAAAGCTGTCCATGAAAGCAGACATACTTCTGACCATTCAGGAGACTATAAGAAAATGTGCCTCTGTCTGAAGTTCCAGTTCACCAGGCCACAAGAACTTACTCCCAAGAAAATTCAAACCAGCAGAGACCGCGAGCCACTATTTAGCAGTTAACAGGAGGTTATATCAAAACAGAAAAACAAAACACATTCTGAGTTTTAGAAGCCATTAGAACTTAACAAGCCACACAGCCATCATGCACGGGTTAACGTCAAGGCCTCATTTGCAGTAAACTGATTTTAAAATGTATATCAGTCAAACGAAAAACAAAAATACAAACTGCAATGATGCAATATGGAGGTGGGTCCAGGAACTTTATCAGAGCTCATGGTTTTGAAATAAGAGATGTGGCAGGATCTGACAGCTCTAGGTTATCAAGAACAGGCTGAGCCCATCCAATTCCCATGTATTTATTCATCCCAAAGTGATCTGGAATTTGTAGCTTGGTAACAAAACCAGGACATCATATCCCAGAAGGCTTTGAGAGGCAAGTGTAATAAGCTCGGGCCTCGAAAAGTGACCTGAAGCTCACTGCTTATGTTTTGGCAGAGGTGAAAGGATACACCTGATGCTTCATTAAGTGTTTTCGTTTTGACTTCCTCATCTTGGTCTTCTCTGAAAACGCCCTGGCAATTTCAAACAACTTCTTTCGCGTTGCTAAAGGAATAAAAGAATAAAAAAAATTCATAATCAAAGTGATTGTTTATTAAAAATAACAATGGGAATGGTTCACAAGCAAGATCCAATCCTGAAGCTCACATGCAGGACCCTGTCTAACCCCATGGAGGGTAATTTTATAAGGAGGCGCCTACTTTAGGGGTAAACTATCTTCCTAAAAGAGCTGTTTTAGTCTTTTATGTCCGTATGTGACCACATATGGGCATAAAACAGTGCCCAGTGTAAAAGGGTACATGCTGATTACATGGCATGAATTTTGCTGGTGGGCATGCACATGGGCAGAGTTTGGGTGGAGCATGCAAGAACACACGAAGATTATAAAATACTATAATTTATGCACGTGCTTGAAAAATAGGCATGGACATTATCACCAGCTCTGGGGTTGGTATAAATGTGTGATCTCTGACACTTATGCTAGTATTTTATAAAGAAAAGTAGGCACCTCCTTATAAAATGACCCTCCACATGCCTAGATTTCCTTACAGGTCCCACTAGTCCCGAATATGCATAAATGCCTTAATGCGCTGCATCACTTACTGTACAATTGATTCTAGGCATTAAGGGCATTAGCTACTGCTCCCGTGCAACCTCCAATAAAACTCTGCTCCATACTATGGTAATCTGATATTAAAGTGAACTTATACTGCAGAATCCCAGGCAGAGGACTGGTGAAAGAGAAGCAGCCACCACAGGGATAAGAACTGACAATTGTTACCTGTCTCTTTGCTAGTTGCAGAGAGGAAAAAGCTGGAGGGAAAGAAAAAATGAATAAAAAAAATGTAAGAAGAAAAGAAAAAAAAAGAGCTAGTTAAAAAAGAGAAAAGGAAAATAAAAAGTAGAGACAATAAGTAGGAAAAATAAAGAGAAAGATGTTGTTTTCTCCCCCTGAGGGTATTTAAACTCTCAACAGGAGTATTTTAGCTTACCCAATGTGGTGGATGATCCTGTGTATGTTATGCTCTAGTCTAACATAGCTGACTTGACATTAACAGATGGTTTGGAAGCTGTGCGATGCCCAATCAGAATGTCATGTGCTGCGCAGAAAGCAATAGCCCTTTGACATTGCCCCATCCCAAAACTATCCAGCAGTACAGAAACCTCTATAGGGCAATTCAGTGGAGTAGCCTAATGGTTAGAGCACTGGCTTGGGAACCAAGAGACCAAGGTTTGATTCTCACTTAGCCCTCCATTGCTTCAGAAAAATCCAAGTTATCAATGTTCCTGTTTAATGTACTTTTTTTTTTTTTTTAGTGCCGTCAAGTCAGTGCTGGCTCCTGGTGACTCAGCTGCCTCTGGGTTTTCTTGGCAGTGTATCACCTGAAGTAGATTGCCAGGCCTTTTCTTCCAAGGCAATGGAGGGTGAAGTGACTTGCCCAAGTTCACAAGGAGTGCCAGTGGGAATTGAACCCTTGATCTTCTGGGGAATTAGACAGTTGCTCTAACCACTAGACTACTCCATGCTAAGGTACATTACCAAGTTTAAGTTAGAATGTAAACCGCTTTGACTGAAATGATAAAGCGGTATAAAAAAAACTGTTAAATAAATAAATTCAGGGAGACTTACATTTCCCCATGTGCTTCAGTTTATCCCTGAATAAGGCATCTTCATATACAACACTGCTGGCCTCACAGGCTTCAGAGGGACAGGGACCTACAGGACCATTACCTGAAAAGGCAAGTAACTGATCACTACAAGACAATGCAATGTAGGATAACCAGACAACTCCAGTTCATCAAGAGCAGTCAGTTCCAGTCCTGGTTTAACCACTACAGCCTCTATCAAAAAGCAAACTTAGAGCCATGTGGGGTAAAACAAGGACTGGATCTCCTTGCCCTTGATGGTCTGAAGCCCCCTGGTAACTCTACAATGGAAACTAATCCAAACAATGTTCTTTTTTTTTTTTAAATATTCAGTTTTCATCACCTGTATTGTGGGTCTAATAGCACAGCCTCCTTGCTAACTGTTCTCATGCTTAACTGTATCAAATAGTTAATCAAATTGTCAGCTAGCAGCACATTGAACAAGGAGAAGAGAATGGATTCTGTGTGTGGAGTACATACCTGTGAGCACCGAAGAAAAATGAAGCTCGTTATTCACTGCCCCAGTGGCAGACTTAGATTTTTTGGACTCATATTTTAATCGATCTGAAAAAAACCAAACCCAATCCCCCCCCCAGCACACAGAGGTTAGTGTATTTAAAGGTTCTTATGCACAGTGATAAAGCAGTTTTTTGGTGGACACGAGGAATACATTTATCTATCAAGTATGTACATGACCAACTTTTCCGACAGTTCAAGGTTTTCCTTTAAAAGAATCTCAACATTGCTCTAATCTATGTAAAGAATATCAGAACGCCACACTGGTAATGCAAACCGTCTGTCTCTAGTTCACTAGCAGATTGATGAAGCCTGACACATTTTACCTTAGCAAACATGTTCGACACTACAAGAAACACAGATTCAATTTTTTCATGATCAGCGGGCCCTCCAGACAATAATGCACACAAAGAGATGCATACTCAGAGGAGGAAAATCCTCAGCCTCCCTGTACATTTGAGAAAAGCAATTGTCAAAGCTATTTCTGTAAGTAAACGCAGTGTTTTACCTGCAGAAATGGGCCTTATGAAAACTTCCCACCCTCAATATGGATAAAAGCACACAGTGGGAGTCAACGGCACACCTAGTTTGGCAATTTCAAGATTATATGCATTCTCTGGGAACAAGCAGGAGGAAGTCAGTCCTCACATATGGGTAACGTCAGCACTGACAGAGCCCTCGCAGAAGCATCCCCCCAGCTTTCAAATAAAGCCTTTGGGAGATGCCACCACGTATGCATGGTCCCCTTCCCGCCCAAGGGTGCCATCTTGCTCAGTCTCCCTTTATCCCACGGAACCCTTCAGACGTTTGTCTGGCTTGTCCCTGGAAAAAGTTGATTTTTCTCTCCGAGTTTCATACTCATCTCTGGTATCACACCGGTACTCTTCCCGCCACCGACCTTGTTGCCTCGGTGTCAAGTTCAGGTCTATTTTTGTAGTTTTTGCTCTTTTTCCTGGTATCTTCACGCCTTTTTTCTCCCACTGGCAGCCCGGAGAGTCTTCGACCTCGCAGGGGTATTTTTTCCCCCAATGGCTACCAGTGGCTTGTGTGATCAGTGCTTTAAACTTATGTCTTTGACCGACACACACGACTGCTGTCTCCACTGCCTTGGGCCAGACTACGACCCGGCAGCCTGCAGTCTCTGCAAAAGGATGTCCAGTAAGGCCCTCAAGAGCCACCAGCAGCAGCACAATAAGTTTTTCTCTGAGTCTCCAGTGCCTCCAAAGGCCAGGGCCTTGTCTGAGGCCCCAATGTCTCAGATGGAACCTCCCGAACCCGAGCCCCATTGTGGGTCCTCAGAAAGGGGGTCTCCCTCAAGGGAACCCAGAAAGAAGAAACAACCCTTGAAGGTTGCATCCTTGGATGGCTCCGACTGGCCGGGTGCTCCCCGGCCCCAGAATCCAAGACATTCGTCCAAGGCTTCAGAGAGGGAGCGGCCTGCAAATGTCCCCCAAAAGGATCTGACTGTGGACCGGCCTCAGTCCCCAGACACCATCCTCATTGAGGATTTCCCTTTGGGGAAGCTGACATTGGGCCAGAGTCCCTCAGTGCCCGTGCCGAAGGCTGCAGAACCTTCTGGTCTGGAGTCCAGAATTGCGGCCCTGGAGTGCAGTTTGTCTGCCTTCATGGACCAGCAGCAGGCACTGTTGTCCGGCACAACTGGTTCATCCGTCCTGACCACCGGGCCCTCGATGTCCAAGAGGTCCCTGGAGGCCGAGCTGATCCTCGAGGTCCTTCGGTCTCGAGTCGATCCTTGGCTGAGGTCGCAAGAGACGGAGGATGAGGAGTCCCCAGATACCAGTTGCCACCATAACGTCCCATCTGACTCTCCCATCTCGGAGCCTCAATGGCGGTCCCCGCTGGAGGATATGGGCTTCCTTGATTAAGTCAAGGATATGTCAAAGGTCCTGGCATTCCCTACTGAGTTGGAGGAAGATCCTCGGGCGGATGAGTTGTAAATCCTCCATTACGAGGCTCCTCCGAGGGAAATCGCTCACAGTGCCCATTCCTCCCTTCCTGGAATGGCTGATGCTCCATATGTGGGAGACACCGGCTTCGGTACTGGTGGTGAGTAAACAGCTCGACTCGATGCACCGAGTCCATGGAGCCTGGGCTTCCAAAAGTCACAGCTGCTGCATAACTCTACGGTGGTGAGGTCAGCCATGCATCAGCTGAAAAGCTAGAAGACACACTCCTCAGTGCCCTTCAGCAGAAAGTATAACCAGGGCTCAATGCTCATCGGTCATATCCAGGCCTACCAGCTGTACATGGGCATGTACCTAAGAGACTTGGCGAAGGAACTCGCCGGATTCTCAGCTGGTCTCTCCGAGGAACTCTTGCAGTGGTTCAAGAACCTGGCCAAGGCAGTTCGTGAATGCTACAAATTCATGTCTTGAGTGGCCTATGACGGGTTCAAGTCGGCAGCTCGAGTAGCGGTGGTGGGCATCGATGCACACCGCCAAGCTTGGCAACAGTCATCCGACCTCGAGCAGTGGGTTCAGGATAAATTGGTCGATGTTCCCTACCAAGGAGAGAACCTCTTTGGCAAACCCATGACCAACAAGGCTATTGAGCTGTAGACTGAGTTCAAGTCCTTTTACCCAAGGAAGGGAGCTGATTACAGAAATTACCCACCTTTTCAGGCCTCAGCTCCCCAACAGGATCATAAGGCCAAGGGACATGGGTATGGCCCTTGTAAGCAGAAGGCTCCAAAACCCCAGGCACTGGCTCCAGCCCAGTCAGGGGGGGAGTTTTTGATTCCTTGAGCATAACCTATCTATCCCAAGGAGATCAGCAACCCACAGGGGGATGTCTGGCCCTCTATACCCAGAGGTGGTTGACAATCACCACCGACTCCTGGGCACTTCGGGTAGTTAGGGAGGGTTACCTCCTCCACCTGACTCAGACACCTCCCCCTTACTTTCCAGGAGAGCCCCTCAGGTCTCCCCTTCACCGGGACCTTCTACTGAAGGAATTGGCAGGTCTTCTCAAGGATAAAGCGATGGAACCGGTGCCCGACCATCTCAAGGACAAGGGCTTCTACTCCATGTACTTCCTCATGCCAAAAAGGACAGGGGGCCTCGACCTGTGCAACCTCAACAAATTCCTGATGAGGGAGAAGTTCAAAATGCTCTCCCTTGGAACATTGCTGCCATACCTCAAGCAGGGAGATTGGCTATGCTCTTTAGAACTCAAGGATGCTTATAATCACATCCTCATCCACCCCCATCACAGGCAGTACCTGCGGTTTGTAATGGGGGGAGCAGGTATTTTCAGTATAGAGTGCTCCCCTTTGGCTTGGCCTTGGCCCCAAGAGTCTTTACAAAATGCCTGGCAGTCGTGGCCGTCTTCCTCCGCCTCCAGGGGGTCTTTGTCTTCCCCTACCTGGACGATTGGCTCATAAAGGGAGGCACGGCCTCAGAGGTGCAGCAGGTCACTGTACACACCACCCAGGTCCTGCAACACTAGGGTTTGTCATAAACTACCCCAAGTCTCACCTCCTCCTGGCACAATGCCTGGAGTTCATCGGGGCAAAGCTCGACACTCTCCTATCAAAGGCCTGCTTGTCCAGGGACCAAGTCAACCATCTCAGGACTCTGGCACGGGACATAAAGTGCCATCCCTCGATGCCCTCTTGGCTTCTTCTGCGCCTCCTCAGGCACATGGCCTCCATGGTCCATGTCGCCCCAGACGCTCACCTCCAGATGAGGGTGGCATAGTGGTGTCTCCGGGACCAGTGGTCTCAGACCATGGGTTGCCTCCGAGACAGAGTCTTTGTAACCTGCCAACTGGCAGACTCCCTAGTCTAATGGTAGTCTCTCCACCATCTCGAGGTGGGCATGCCTTTTCAGGCCCCAAGCCCCTCAAGGGTTCTCACCACGGGTGCTGCCCTGCTTGGCTGGGGAGCCCACTGCGGAGAGTTCTGCATGCATGGCAACTGGTCATCAGACGAGAGCACCCAGCAGATCAACCTCTTGGAGCTCTGAGCCGTACACTTAGCCCTGTGAGTCTTCTATCACCACCTGCGTCACCAGCCGATGCTGACATTCTACATGAACAAACAGGGGGCACGGAATCTCGTACCCATTGTGAGGAAGCACTGGTCCTCTGTTTGTACACAATTCAACAGGGTATCCTCCTGCAGGCAGTGTACCTGCCAGGCCAGGACAACCTTCTGGCAGACAGGCTGAGCAGAGTCCTCCAGCCACATGAGTAGCAACTGGACCCCAGGGTAGCCATTTGGCTTTTCCAGCTCTGGGGGGGAACCTGTGATGGACCTGTTCACCAGCCCAGACAACTTCCAGTTGCCCTGCTTCTGGCTCCCAGCAGCCCACCCCTCCAGGGTAGCAGAGGACACATTCCTTGTCTCATGGTTGGAAGGCCTCATGTACGCCTTCCCTCCCACACCACTGATTGCCAAACCTTGTTTAGGACCCTCTGTGACAGGGGCCTTGCTCATCCTGATAGCTCCTTGGTGGCCCAGGCAACCGTGGTTCCCTCTGCTCCTCCAGTTGACGGTGGAGACCCTCATTCCCTTGGGGACCACCCCAAGACTCCTGTCTCAGGAGGGGGCTTCTCTTCTGCACCCCAACCTGGTGTCCCTGTCACTGACAGCATGGCTGCTGAGAGGGTGACTGGCCCCTTTCAACCTTTCGGTTGAGGTGGAAGACATTTTGCTGGCCTCTCGCAAGGCCTCTACTAGGAAGTCTTACACTCTTCAATGGCGCAGGTTCTCAGTTTGGTGTGCCAAGCACAGGGCTGACCCTTTTTCCTGCCTAGTGGCACTGGTGTTACAGTACCCTATCCACCTCTCTCAATTCGGGCTCAAGTCTAACTCCGTCCAAGTGCACCTTAGTGCCCTGGTGGCACACTACCATCTGGTGGTTGGTAAGCCCCTCTTGGTCCAACTTTGGTGACTCATTTTCTTCAGGACCTGCTCTTATCCAAGCCCCCAGTTCACCCTCCAGCAACCGAATGGGACCTCAACGTAGTGTTGGGGCAGCTCACTCGCCCACCCTTTGAGCCTTTGGCTACCTGCCCCCTTCGCTACCTTCTTGGAAGGTGACTTTCCTGGTTGTGCTCACCTCCGCTCGCAGAGTTAGCGAGCTTCAGACCCTTGTGGCGGAGGCGCCTTATACCAGGTTCTACAAGAACAGAGTGGTGCTTTGCATGCACGCACGCACCCCAAATTCCTGCCGTAGGTAATATCGCCCTTCCATCTCAACCAGGAAGTGGTGCTCTCTACCTTCTTTCCAAGACCTCACTCCAGTTGGGCGGAGATGGTCCTTCACACCTTGGACTGTAAGAGGGCTTTGTCCTTCTATATCCAATGCACTCAAGGCCACCGCAAAGCTTCTCAGCTTTTCATCTTCTACGACCCCAATAGACTAGGGGAGGCGGTGACCAAGCATATGCTGTCCACATGGGTGGTGGACTGTATCGTCCTCGCTTCTGAGCAGGTGAGACTCCCACTGGAAGGCCGTGTCACGGTGCACCGTGTCACGGTGCACCGTGTCAGGGCCATGGCAGCCTCGGTGGCAAACTTGCGCTCTATCCCAGTGGTGGACATCTGCCGGGCCTTCCCTCCTCCCCTTGGAGTTGCTCCTTTACCATCCTGTTTTTGCCATCTCTTAGCTATGTCATCTGACTGAGCAAGATGGCACCCTTGGGTGGGAAAGGGACCACGCATGCATGGTGGCATCTTCCAAAGGCTTTCTTTGAAAGTTGGGGGGCATGTTTCCGCGAGGGCTCTGTTGGTGCTGATGTCACCCATTTGTGAGGACTGATTCCTGCTGTCCCTGGAGAATACCTGTTACAGGCGAGTAACTACACTTTGTTTTCCTTGGAAAAAGTACTCACAGGAAAAGCATGCGCAAAAACCGCAGGCACTTTTACTTCTGATAATAATCACAGCAAAAAGGTGCAAGTATGTGCAAACACCGCAGGTACAGTCAATGCGGGCAGTTTAATTATTGTTAGGGGTTAATAGTCTTCCAACTCAAATGGTGTTGCTATTTGCAGAATGATATGTGAATTTCTTTTTACTTGCTGATGCCTTGGTTGCATAACATTTTTAAAAAAATCCAATTAATGACCAATAAAGAGGCCATTTCCTAAAGATGTGACAGGCATGGTACAGTTAATTTCTATAGTCCATCTGCCTACCACGGCTACTGGTGATTTCTCATGGAAAAACTGGCACCAGTCGCATTAATTTCTGGAATGTCAGGAACCATTTCTTATTGAAACTTTGTTATTAAGTGTACTAAAACAATGCTAATATCACAAAGAATGTCATATAGCCTACTTCTAATGGGAGACACAATGGGTCCTATCTTCCCATGTTACTGCCACTAATAATGCAATATTGGAGCACCTTCCTCTACCAGGTAGGAGGAGAACCAGGGGAGGGCAAAGACCCTCTGCTGGTTCTCCTCCTATTTGTTTTTTTGCGGAAGGCCTCCTTCTCTTGCTTTCTGCACCTTCCCCTACCAGCAGTTGCGTAAGGAAAGGACTTCCACGCAGCTTCATGGGAACATTGAATAGGACAAGGCGGCATGTCTAAGGAAAAGGCACACTTTTTTGACCAGTGAAGCACTGGTATCAAAGTATTACACAACTTAATTTTTAGGATTAGAAGAGAAACTAAGACCTATAAAAATATTCTAAGAGTTAAATAAACCAATGCAATATACCACCGAAGAATAAAAATATCACACTATGTGAATGATAAATGAATGGACAGAGTAAAAGAAAACAGTGGGGATAAAACTCATCACACCTTACATTCATTTTAGTAGAAAAAAAAGCAACTATACAATAAAACTCAGTAAATGGAATGCAATAATTAAGATGTCACAGAATGTTTAGATTTTTATACAATATATGGATGGAACTTTTTCTTTCGTGTCCTTGTTGAAGCAATAACAAGAGGTTTAAGAAAAAGAATACAACTTGGTGGCAGTTTATAGCTAGGGCTTTGGAGGAGGCTCCCGATTGCTCATGCAGTGGGAAGGTGCCGCAGAGGTGTGGCAGAGCTCAGAGCCCCTCTCTCCATAGGGTGCCTTTCTGACACTTGAGCCCTAGCAGGGAGGGTGGCAGGGAGATAAAAGGGAAAAAGAAAATGACCTGTTGAACTATGAATGATAGCCCATGGTACCTCAATCTTGGTGTTGCACCCCTACTCCTTCACCTTTACCCCTCCCCCCACCCCAAAGCAACGTGGAAACATGTGGAGTTGAGGAAACGTCAGAGTGGCCCAGCAGGTGCATGGGGTGGTAGCCAAGCAGATATAATGCCATATCAAGAAATCAGATTCGAGTAGCTCTATTGGGATAACAATTTCATATGTATTGCCTAAGTAGTACATTAAGTGATTATAGTAAAAAAAAAAAAAAAAGAAAGAAACCAGAAACCACTTCAAAGAGCTTAATTTGTATTACCTCTTTCAAGAGCAAGAAGGAACTCCCTGTTCCTCTGGAGCTCCCTCATAAACTCCTCGTTCTGCAGGAAGATGGCGATTCGTTCATCTTCTAGGTACTGCTTTAGCCTCCTCTCCCGGTCCAGCGACCTCTGGTTGACCTCACACTGTACTGGTGCAGGACAGCTCTGGGGGCTCTGGGCACAAGTGTGACAGAAACCATTGACTAGCTGTTCAGAGTAGAACCCCAGCCTCAGACCCCAGATCCCATTTGCCTCTGCTTTACTGGGAACCAGATCTCAGTCAGCCAATTATACCTTTGCAACACTAGTCTGGCATTCAGGTTTACCAGCCAGATTCATGGCATCTATCAAGTTAGTTAAAAAACTTATTTTATCTGCAAACATACGTACAGCTCCTGTTTCTTGTAGAAAACAATGACCTATAACAGTGGTATCAAATCAGGATAGCCTCAGCCTGTCCAGATGATATGGAGCCATCTGGTAACCCTGGATCCTGGTTGGTTACTTAAAGCAAATCATAAAGGCCCAGCTGAAAAAGCAGGAAGAAGTCCCTTCCCCACAGAATGGCTCTCCATGTTTGCATTCCAATCATAGCAATTCAGCAGGGTGAGGAGAGCCTTTGGCCTTACACCAGTACAGCCAAAAATTCAAAATAACTATTACTCTATAAAATTAAAGCCAAACACAAAAATAGAGCAGTATTAAACTATCGCCATGAGCTAAACTATGCAAATAAAAGAATTAATGTTGGAAGGATAGCCTTGAGGATAGAGAGACCAACGTCTCGTAGCTTAACTTCCGTTTTACTCAAGTATTTTTAAAGGCTCAAAAAGAGCATGAAAATGTAGGTAAAAAACACCATGTGATGGTGTGCCCTACACCCCCCACAATAACAATACTCCCAACAAAATTCAAAAAATGTGAAGTGTCGCCATGGGGGTGACAGTAGCCCCATCTGGGGTGACAGTAGCCCCATCTGTGGCGACGTTGTATATGGCTGATTTTGAATTTTCAAAAATCTATTCTTCCCCATGGTTTCAGGATGTTGTATTATGGGTGAGATTTCTCGACGATATATTTTTTCTGTGGAAAGGCTCTGAGCCATTGCTACATGATTTTGTTCAATGGTTCAATTCCCTACAATCAAATATATCTTTTACTATGCATTATCATTTTTCAAAATTGGAATTTTTGGATGTATTAGTTGAGAAAAGTGAGCATGGGTTTCATACTACTTTGTTTAGAAAATCTATACAACGCAATACACCAATGAAATATTCCAGCTTTCATACTATGTCTTTGAAGAAGGGTCTTCCATTTGGTCAATTTTTACGTTTCCATTGAATTTGCTCAAATTTTCAGGATTTTCTTGATCATGCGCAGGAGTTTTCTCAACGTCTAGCACGGCGGGGTTACCCCAGCAAAGTAATTAAAAAAGCTTTTTTACGTGCAAAATACACTCATCGCGAATGGCTTTTTTCTTCTGAAGATCAAGAGCATTCAAACAATGCAAGGTCAATTTCTTCATCTGATACATTTGTGGGTGTTTTACCATACATGTCAAATTCGGATAAAATTAGGAAGATTCTTATTAAACATTGGCATATTTTACAGTTACATTCTTGTTTTCAATGGAAATTACAAATTGCTCACTCTCGGGGTCCTAACCTCAGAGATTACATTGGCGTTACCTCTTCTCCTTTGAACAGATCATCTTGTGAACAACATACTGATTTAGGTCATTTTCCTTGCAATAACTGTGGTTATTGTAATCAAACTATTGCTGGTAAAAATTGGCGAATTCCTAACTCTCATATTGATCATATAGCCCATTGGCATACCACTTGCACCACGTCTCATGTTGTGTATGTCTTGGTTTGTGCTTGCAATCTTCTATATGTTGGCAGGACAATTCGTCCAATTCAAATTAGACTGGGCGAACATGCATCAAGAATAAGGACTAAGACCATATCTGCTCCTATTGTCCAACATTGTTTGGACCATCAACATACTTTTGCTGACTTGATCTGGCGAGTCCTTGATTATGTACCACATAATCCAAGAGGTGGCAATCGAGAACAATGTCTCCAATTTTTGGAACAGTCGTGGATATTTCAATTGTCCACGGTAGAACCATTAGGGCTCAATAAAGAATTGGATTGGAATAGCCTTCTTTAAATATACCATCATTTTTTGGCGATCATCTTTTGCGGTCTCCATGTGAGTGTTTACATTTTTTGAATTTTGCTGGGATGATTGTGATTGGCTATGAGTTCTATTTTAATCATTGGCTTCTGCATTGTGGTGTGAGATCGTGAATGAGCATGCGCTGGCGTCCTTCGAATTAGGAAAGCCACAAAATGCTGCTTGCAGTTTATGAATAGCGTTGATACAGGGCATTAAGGTTAATTTGCCCGAAAAGCAGTACTGTGTCCTTTTCGGTTTTCAACTGCAGACTGGATTGTTGCTTCATCATCTTGAAACTTGAAAAAAGCGACTTCAATTCACAACGCTTTTACACTTACATGGACAGCGACAGATAAGTGCTGCTTTAGTGAATGTGTGTTGTTTTTGTGAATAAGCTCGATTTTGGTGATATTTTTGAAGACACTTCACATTTTTTGAATTTTGTTGGGAGTATTGTTATTGTGGGGAGTGTAGGGCACACCGTCACATGGTGTTTTTTACCTACATTTTCATGCTCTTTTTGAGCCTTTAAAAATACTTGAGTAAAATGGAAGTTAAGCTACGAGAGGTTGGTCTCTCTATCCTCAAGGCTATCCTTCCAACATTAATTCTTTTATTTGCATAGTTTAACTCATGGCGATAGTTTGCACCAGTACAGAGCAGACTCACTTCTAAACCTGGAGGAGGAGGTGACTTGTGAATGTCTGCGTCTAGCAAGAGAGCTGGTGGCAGAGCCCAAGCTTCCACTATCATATGGGTGCCTCACCTGCACACTGTCCATCTGCTGGGGCAAGATGCGCAAGAAGTCATCTGGGAGATTTCCCAGTAAGGGAGGGTTCCAATTCCGGTATCGTCTTTGTGCATGAGGGAAACTGGCACTCCCCAGGTCAATCCTGTGTGCCAAAGAGAAGAACAAACTTTGAAAGAGTCACTCGCTGCATCCATCACTGTGGCCTACAGAAGGCAGTGCACCTTCTCGCCCAAACCACCTGTGTATTACAAAACCTCATTTGAAAGAAAAATATTATAGCCTCTAAGGTTCTAAAAGTGAGCCAGGCTATGTAATCTCCCCACCTAGGATGGTCATTGCATTGACTCAGTAGGGGTGTGGAGGTAGGAAGGTTAGAGGATATAAAATAGGGATAAAACTTCCCAGCTAGTGAGAATGAAGTCTCATGTTGCCAGATCCTAGCATAGTTCCGATGGAGCTGGAGGGAGAAAGACAGCAGGAGAAAATTAGTGGATCATAAAACGTACCCTTCTCCCTCCAAGCTGGGCAGGGAGAGAGTTCCTTCTGCTAAATCAGTTTCTTCTTCTGAAACTGCAGCCTCTCCCTATCCACCCCTTTGTTTCTTGTTTCACTGTGGGATCTCAAACTACGTACTCTGCAAGCTCTTTCCACCAAACCCACCAGCTAGTTTGGCTTTTATGATATCTGCAACGAATATGCACAAGACATACGAGTTTGTATACATCAACCTGCTTCTTACACTTAATGTATGCAAACATGTCTGCTGCATATTCATTGCATAGATATCCTGAAAACTAGATGGGCTAGATGTTCCCAGGGACTAGGTCAAGAGCCGCTGTGCTTGGCCAAAGGGAAAGTCAAAAGCTTATCCAAGTCAAATGAAGAAAAAAAATATAGGGGCCACTTTCAAAACAGACCCCATCGATGCAAAGTCCACAAATGCTTTAATTTGTGCACTACTTCGGAAAGGTCAAGAACATACATACTTCCCTGTCAAAGCTGCCTAAGAAAAAATATCCACAGACATTTACAAGGTGTGATCACAAAGTATCGAGACTTGTTGTGCAGTTACATAACAATACGTCACACCACGATTCTATTAAGCATCAGTGACCTAGTTATGTGCTCTGCATGTGCAGAGTGTAGCGTGGCTGCAGCACACCTGTACTTTTTTTAATTACGTGATGTTTGGTATTGTGTAAAAGCAGCTCGTCGATTTACGATGAGTGAAAAAACTGAACAATGAATTTGCATTAAATTCTGCCAGAAACTTGGAAATTTATGCAAAGAGACTTATGACAAGTTACAGGAAGTGTATGGCGATGAATGCATGAATCATGCTTGAGTTTATGACTGGTACAAATGTTTCCAAGAGGGCCGCCAAAGTGTTGACAGTGACAAACATTCTGAAGGCCATCCATGAGCAGGAATGAAGACAAAATTGAAGCAGTGCATGCTGCAATATGCTCAAATCATTGATTGATTATCAGGGGGCTTGATGAGGATATGGATCAGTTTCTGATCGGTCCAGTCCATTCTTACTGTCATTTTGGGGATGACAGCTAGGGGAGTTGTTGGAATGCATTGAAAATGACTCAAATTTCATCAAAAAGATTATAACTGGTGAGGAATCATGGGTTCGGTTTATGGTTATGACCCAGAAACTAAGGCTCAATCCTCACAATGAAGGACTTCAAACTCTCCCAGATCCAAGAAAGCCCATCAGGTGAAGAGCAATGTCAAGGTCATGCTCACAGTTTTCTTGGATTACCAGGATATTGTTCATCATGAGTATGCTCCAGAAGGCGAAACTATCAATAAGAAGTACTATGTCCAAGCTCTGACTCATTTGAGAGATACAGTTCGTTCTAAGAGGCCAGAGTTGCACAGGAATGGTGAATGGTTGCTGCATCACGATAACGCCCAGTTCACGCATCACATCTTGTCCAGCCGTTCTTCAAATCGAGCAAGTCCTTCAGCCTCTGTACTCAGTTGACCTCGCACCCTATGACTTTTTCTCATTTCCAAAACAGAAATTACCACTGAAAGGAAGGAGATTTGACGACAAGGAGACCATTAAGCAAAATTCGACACAGCAGCTTCACAGCATAACGAAAGAGGCATTTCAAAATTGTTTCCAGCAATGGCGGGAACGCTGGAGGAAGTGTGTTTTCATGGAATGGAACTACTTTGAAGGAGACCGAGTGCAATAACTGACAGCGTTATACTTCTTGTGTTATTGTACAAGTCTTGATACGTTTTGATCACACCTCGTATACCTGCTTTTCTGCAAGTTCTGTTTCCCTTCAATATAACTCAGGCAGATTAAAAGTATTATGTAATATGTTTCAGTATCTTCATGGGTTCTCATTCCCCTCGCTCAGTGCCATGCTTGTTCCCTACCAGTTAGGCCCTTATGGTCTTCTCAGCAGAATATTTTAAAGGTACCATCGGTATGCATTGCTCAATGTGAATTTGTACAGTCATGCATGCCCTTAATAGTTAATTCTCACTATGGGGATCTGCTGCCTGTGGGGTTGAGGTTTGTATTAGACATGTCCTAATTTAGGAAACATATGAAGGCCTGGTGGTTCCTGCAAGTCTAGTATTGCTATGTAAGTAGCTACATTCAGGTCAATATTTCAACTCTGCAGTCAGTTTTTTAAAACACTGACTGCAGTGCTTAAATCATCCACATAGAAACAATGGCCGCTGAACTATCTATATGTGTAGTGGCGATATCCAACTACCATCCGATAGTTAAATGGTTTAATTCAGTTCGGCCCTTTTTCTAGCCTAAATTAAATCATTTAACGATACAGTGAGCTGCTGAAGACTGCCACTAACTGTAAAATTGAGTGGAATGCTCTTGCTCTGCTGTGGCACTATTTGGATAGTGGAAGGGTAAATACAAATCGATTATTTACTCTTTCAAGAAGTACAAAGACTAGCGGGTGCGCCATGAAGTTACAAAGCGATGCATTTAAAACAAATAGGAGAAAATATTCAGGGCCAGCCTTCATTTATACATGAAGACCTTGGGTCAACAGCACTCATATGTCAGAGTCGGCGCGACCCACTGTGCAAATGGTGCACCTACATAGGGCAGCAGCTGTGAGGGGGCAACAAGGATTGACAATGCTGAGTTGAACAGAGAAGACTGCACAGCACCCTTAACTTAAGAAAGGTTGTGTGCCGTGCATCACCAGACTCTGCCTCTAGCAGGTTTGAAAAAAAAAAGAGGTTAGACACTCTCCACTCTCCAGATAGTCAGAACCCAACCCAATTTTTGGAAGATTCTACAGATAATTTTATAAAATGGAACACTTTATTGGTAACGTTTCCTGAATCAGCAAGACTTAAGATACTGAAGTTGTTTTTAAAATATAAAGATGTTCCTTTTTGTGGACAAAAATTGAATGTTTTTCCCCGATGTGTCCCGTTCTACACAGGCTCATCATAAGCTATTTTTAGCTTTGGAGCTGTGAGTTGTTGCTCTTGGGGCAAGTTTCTTTCTGCGGTTTCCTTGTAAATGTGTGATTACTCTCCAAGGGCAGGTGTATGTTTTTCTTGATCCATCTCACTTGGAAAAGCTTTTGGAAGACAAGCAGGGCTAGTGGGGTCGTTTAGGGTATGCAATGTTTATCCTCGTGAGGTAGCTTTGCTGGATTGCCTTATATAAATTTATAACTATGATCTTTTTGGCTCAATCTTCATGATGGGGGCTAAGTTTTATGATGCCACGTTTTGATTGCTTGTATCCAATTTACTTGCTTTTGTGTATTGGCGCATTTTTTCTTCTTTATGTGGATGTATACTTCTCTAAAATCAAATAAAAAAAAAGAAAAAAAGAACCAGCACTGCAATGCACCATTCTTCCAACTTCTCATCTCTCTTCCCTCTCCATATCTTCCAGCATCTCCTCCTCTTTCTCTCCCTCTCTTCATAAGTACATAAATGCCATACTGGGTCAGACCAAGGTCCATCAAGCCCAGTATCCTGTTTCCAACAATGGCCAATCCAGGTCACAAGTATCTGGCAGGTACCCAAAGTCCACAGCTTCCACAATGCTCGTCCTGGGGTAAGTATTGGATTTCCCAGGTCCTCTTTAATAAAGGTTTATGGACCTTTCCTCCAGGAACTTGTCCAAACCTTTTTTAAACCCAGCTACACAAACAGCTTTTACGACATCCTCCAGTAACAAATTCCAAGAGTTTGATTATGCGTTGAGTGAAAAAATATTTTCTCTTATTAGTCTTAAATGGGTTACACTGTAGCTTCATTGCATGCCCCCTATTCTTTCTCCTTTTTGATGGTGTAAACAACCAATCTATGTTAATCAATTCCACTCCATTCATTAATTTAGAGACCTCTATCATATCTCCCCTCGGCCTTCTCTTTTCCAAGTTGAAGAGCCCTAACCTTTTAAGCCTTTCCACATAGGCGTATCCTTCCATCCCCTTTACCATTTTGGGGCTCTTCTCTGAACCTTTTCTAATTCCGCTATATCCTTTAAGACCGGGGTCTCAAACACGCGGCCCGCGGGCCGCATGCGGCCCGCAACCGAACTTTGTGCGGCCCGCGACGGAGGAAAAAAAAAAAACACAAACCCTGTCTTCTGCTGCTGCTGCCGCCGTGGTAGCAGCACAATCAGCTGTTCGCGGTCCCTTCTCCTCAGCCCGGAAGAGCCCCGAGTCTGCTCCTTTAGCGGCGGGCTTTTCAAGATGCAAAGAGAATATTTCCCTCTCGCGCGGCTTGTCAAGCCGCGCGAGAGGAAAATACTCTCTTCGCGGCTTGAAAAGCTCACCGCTAAAGGAGCAGACTCGGGGCTCTTCCGGGCATAGGAGAAGGGACCGCGAACAGCTGATTGTGCTGCTACCACGGCGGCGGCGGCGGCAGCAGCAGCAGCAGCAGACAGGGTTTTGTTTTTAGTTTATTTACTTGGCCTGATTGGGGGGGGGGGTTAGGACTGGAAATGGGCAGATGGTGTTAGGACTGGAGGTGGTCTGATTGGGGGGGGGGCAAAGACTAAAAATGGGGATAGGGGTGGGGGGGGGGCTAAGAATGAAAATGGGGTGATGGGAGGGTTAGGACTGGAAGTGGGCTGTTGGGGGGCTTAGGAATGGTAATGGGCTATGGGGGGGCGAGGACTGGAAATGGGCAGATGGGGTTAGGACTGGAGGTGGTCTGATTGGGGGGGGCTAAGACTAAAAATGGGGTGATGGGGGGGCTAAGAATGAAAATGGGGTGATGGGAGGGTTAGGACTGGAAGTGGGCTGTTGGGGGGCTTAGGAATGGTAATGGGCTATGGGGGGGGCGAGGACTGGAAATGGGCAGATGGGGTTAGGACTGGAGGTGGTCTGATTGGGGGGGCTAAGACTGAAAATGGGGTTATGGGGGGGCTAAGAATGAAAATGGGGTGATGGGAGGGTTAGGACTGGAAGTGGGCTGTTGGGGGCTTAGGACTGGTAATGGGCTATGGGGGGGCTAGAACTGGTAATGGACTGGGGGGTTGCTAGGACTGGAAATGGGCTGAGTAGAAGGGGGCCTTGAACTGCAAATAACTGATGGGGACGGGGTTTTGGAATGGAAATGGGCTGAGTGGAAGGGGGCTTGGAATGGAAATGGGCTGATGGGGAGGGGGGCTTGGAATGGAAATGGGCTGATGGGGAGGGGGCTTAGAAAGGAAATGGGCTGTGAGGGGAGGGAGCTAGGACTGGAAATGGGCTTAGTTGGGGGGAGCAAGGACAGGAAATGGGCTGATGGTGGGGCTAGAATAGGACTGGAATGGGCTGATGATGCGGGGACTAGAAGGGAGCAGATGCTGGGTGGGGCTGAAACTACAAGGGAGCTGATGTTGGGGGAGGATTAGAATGGGATAGGGCTGGGAGAGTAAAATGGAGAGGGGAAAAAATATTTTGTGTGGGAGGGAAGAAAAATCTACAATTGGCCAGGTACTGGGTGAGTAAGTGTGGATTGAGAATGGAGGGGTAAAATTTGAGTGGATGAAATAGGAATGAGGAAAGAGCAAAAGGAAAAAGATTAGTATGTTAAAGCAGATGCAGAGAGAGAAAGGAAAAAAAACTAGAAGAGAGAAGAAAGTACAAATGGACAGCAGACCATGGAGAGTTAGCAGAAGACACCAAGAAACCAGAAGAAAGTGGCTGGCACAATTGCAACTGAAAAAAAAAATGCACAAAAGGTAGAAAAATATCTCTTTATTTTGAATTAACTGGAATATGTCAGCTCTGGGAAATGTGCATCATTAACGTCTGTGCTTTATTTAATACAAGAGGAAATTAATTTATAGTTTTATTTCTACAGTGTTGTTGTACATTCCAAGTTTGGCTTTTGGGGTTCCCAGTTTAATTATTGTCTTCCTGTTTCTAAATTTTGATTCCTTGTTTGGTGATGGTGTATGTTCTGCATGTGTAACTGAGCTGAGGTATTCTGTTTATGTAATTCCTATTTGACATTGCCACTTGTTCTCTTTCCCCAGTAGGTCATGTATTGTTATTCTCTGAAATGTATTGGTTTAATATTTGCAGTGTTGCCTTTTGATAGTTAGGGTATGGTGCTTTGTGAGTCCTGGTAGTGCTGTTACGATACGGTGGGTTTGCTATGGGTTCTAAATGGGTAGTGTTTGTAGTAGTTCCTAATGTGCCTGGCGGTTGGCACTGGATTATAGTAATGTAGAAATCTTTTAGTCTTTCTTTATCCATACGCTCATTAAGAGGCATGTTTACTAAAAGTTAGTTTATGGTAACATTATGCAAATATTTATGCAAATGAGGTCCCTTATGCAAATTAGGCCTGCGTCTTGTGCGGCCCCCGGGTTACTTTACAAGTCCTCATTTGGCCCTCAAAGCAATTTGAGTTTGAGACCCCTGCTTTAAGATATGGTGACCAGAATTGCACACAATATTCAAGATGCGGTCGCACCATGGAACGATATAGAGGCATTATAATATCCTTTGTTTTATTCTCCATTCCTTCCCTTATGATTTCTAGCATTCTATTAGCTCTTTGGCCGCTGCTACACACTGGGCAGAGGGTTTCAACTTATTATCAACAATGATGCCTAAATCTTTTTCCTGGGTGGCAGTTTCTAAGGTGGTACCTTTCATCATATAACCAAAGTTTGGGTTGTTCTTTCCTAGATGCATAACTTTGCACTTGTCCACATTAAATTTCATCTGCCATTTGGACACAGTCTTCCAGTTTTTCAAGGTCCTCTTGCAATTTTTCACAATCCTCTTGGGTTTTAACATATTTGAATAATTTTTTGTCATCTGCAAATTCGATAACCTTACTCATTATTCCCATTTACAGGCCATTTATGGATATTTTAACAAGCAGCGGCCCAGCACTATTTTACCTTTTCACAGCATGTAAGCTCACCAACTCATGTGGCTGGGCACTCTCTTGACCTTGTTATTACCTCTTCCAGCTCCCCTCTTTTACCTTGTAGTTTTGTCACCAGGCCTCTACCCTGAACTGACCACTTCTGTCTTGTTTTTTCTCTCCGGCTCCCAGTATCCACCATCATCTCTTCAGGCCCTCTGGTTAATCACACTCCAGCTCCTGTACGGTTCTCCCGCCGTAACACTCCCCTTACCCTTCAGCATTTTCCTGCTGCCGACCAGCTCCTTCCCTCTGATTTCTCCTCTCTCTCTCTCCTACCTCACAGGGTTCCTTATAGAACTCTAGTCTTTCTGCTGTCTTGGACCAATTAGTCCCACTGCAGCCTTGCCATCCATGCCACCCCACCTGCCAGCCTTGGTATCACCCAGGGCTTCGCCTGCAGCATTCTCATCTCCATCAGGTGGAGCATCTATGTAGGAAATCACCCTTGGATCTCCAACAGTTCAAAGCTTGTCATTTACAGTACTGCTCATCTGTCCACCAGGCCAAGAGCACCTATTTCTGCAAAGCAGTCTCCTCTGCTCCTAACTCGACCTGCCAGCTCTACTCTGTACTGAGGTCCCCCTCTGATTTACAGCCCGGCTCTTCCCCAAGTAGTCTCCACCCTGTCCCTAGTCCCTCTCGGCTAGCTTCTTTCTTTACCACAAAAATCCATTACCTCCACTCCACACTGTCTGCCTTGTCCCATCCCATTACTCTCTCCACCTCCTCCCTACCCCCTCCCCACTTCTCCCCTCTCTCATGTGTTGGCTACCTTTCGCCCTCTTACTGCTGCAGTCTGACATCTTGGTTTCCAATTTAAATTTGGGCTATATATTTCTATTTGTGATAATTGTCGTCCTTTATTCTGCATTCAGTGAGACTCTGTTTGTGTTCTGTATATGACTGAGATATTCTGCAAGTATGTAGGTTCTGTGTACGGACTTATACCAGTCCAACTTGTTCTGTGTCCTAATAGGAGTTGTATTGGTGCTTTAAGTTCCATTGGAATATCTACTGTGCCTTTTTTTCCATAGGTAGGTTCCTTGCTGTATGAGTGTTGGACTTAGTGTTGTTATGGTAGGGCAGGTTTACTATAGGCTCTTAAGTGGTCTTTTTACAGGCATTTGTAGTACTTCCTAATATACCTAATAGCTGGCACTGGAGGGTAGTCATGTAGAAACCTGTTAACCTTTTTCTAGCTCCACTGCACATGTAAATAATGTTCAGATATCCTTACACTTATTGGGACAAGGTTTGTGAAGGGCTCCATTGAAATCGATGGTGGGAGAGAAGAGGGAAGCACAGTAATCACTTGCACAGGGTAGCAAAAAAGGTAGCACTGACCCTGACTCATATGCAGTACTCTTTAATTAATACACAAAGCCCATGGGTCAATTTTAGCAGGCAATGAAAAAGGTGCTGGTACTCCATACCAGCACATATCCCCTCAAAAAAAGCCCCGGTAGCAGAGCATAAAAGTACGCACAATGGCATAAACGCACATATTCCTGGTAGGTATTGCTAGGGCCGTAGTCTGGGCAGAGTGTGGGTGGAGTTGTGAAGTATATGTGTTGATTTTAAAATACAATCGGTACTCTTTGTGCATACTCACATACTCTTATGTGCAGACAGACACCCGCGCTTGAACAGGCATACTATCCGGGCCTCCAATCTAGGTGTGACTGCTGCAGGATTTTGTTAGTATTTTATAAAGACCCCTGGGTGCCTTCTTATCCTCTTAACCTAGAAGCATGGTGTAAAATGACACTCTTGGTGGGTGTTGGTAAATTCAGAAGTGCTTTTGCATATCCAGTCCTATGTTTTTACTGTGTTTCTGTATAAGTTTTTCAATGTACTTATTGTTTATGTGCTTTTGAAAATTTTACATGTTTCTTTGTAACATGCTTAGGAGTTTTTGATAGGCTGGAAATAAATAAATATGAGGAAGTGACATCGCTAACGGAATGGCAGTCTGAGATTGCTGCTCCGGGAGGAAAACCAGCTAAACGCATGCCCCATGGACCGTTACACTGGTAGTGAAGGTGAAACACTTCCCTAGGAGTTGGAGGCTTATGGTAGTAAAGAAAGTGGCCCCCAACTTGAACTCATTCGTGTTTAAAACCACGCCAGACGTAACACCGGGGAAAACTAAAAGGCAATGAATGGTGCAGAGGCTGGAGATAAGAAACGCTCAGCAAGGGAGATCTTCCCGAGCTCTACATCTGAGGTACAACAGCTTCGAGATGACCTCAAAGAATGGTTCTCAACCCTGCACCAGGACATTATGAGCCTAAAACAAGAGGTACAGAAATGAGTTGAGGACCTCAGATCAGATGTTAATGAGTTGGAACAGCAGGTGGAGGAGACCAACAATAAAATAGATCATCAAAGAGGGCAAATCCAGACTTTGAAGCAGGAGAACTGTCTGCTACCGGGCATGCATGAGGAACTAGCTCAAAAAGTCAAGGATCTTGAGAACCACTCAAGGGGGGGGCAATTTTAGAATATGGGGGCTCCCAGAAGTGGAGGAAACAGCTGATTGCAAACTAATAACTGAAAAGATATGCAGGATGGTGATTCAAAGGGTGAGTCTCGGGGAAGCGGACTTATGCCTAAAAATTGAAAGAGCTTACCGCGCACTGGGGTCTAGAATGGAGGGGAGGCCCCCACAATACCGTGGTATGTATGCACAAATACGCCACTAAGGAAGCGATCCTCACTGCTGCCAGAAACTGGGAAAGTTCAATGGGAGAATGATGAAATAGAATTATATGGAGATCTTTTCCTTATAACACTACAAAAAAAGGAGGCCCTATCGAGTGGTGACAGATGTTTTGTGTAGAAAAAACTCGCTACAAATGGCTCTTCCCAGCTGGCCTGCAGTTCACAATTGAAGGACTTACCACTACTGCCTGCTGGGTGGAAGAGGCACTCCAAACAATACAGCAAGAGGGATGGACAAATATATCGACCGACATGACACCGGGAGAAAACATCAACCCGCAAGTGGGCAAAAGACATGCGGGATGGTCCCACGTATCAGGCAGCGAGTGCAAACTGCACAAACAGAAGATGACAACACTTGGAGGGGACGAGCACTGATGACCCCGATGGGCGGCCAGATCTGGATGAGCCAAAGGTGACTGGGTCTTTGCCCATGAGGGTCTTGAGGGTTTTGATTGTTTGCAAATAATGAGAAAATGACTGATGGAGGGGATGTTACTATATGGGGAATGTGAATGGGGGGAGGGACATGGGGCAGAATAAAGGGAGAGGAATCCGTGAGATCTAGATCAAGTATATCATGCGGGAAGGGTGGAAAGGAAAAGTGTATGCACGCCTCCATGAGCCTTAATAGAGAGTGGTGCAGGGCTAGTGGATGGAGTGGGGAGGGGGCGGTGAAGGGAATGGGTGAGAACTGGATGGTTGGATATGGGGAAAGGTGGGGGGGCTAAGGGAAGTGACCACATCAAACAACCAGGACATTGGATGAATGTTAAAAGATGGGGAACTTAATATAACAACACTGAATACAAAATGTTTAAATGCTCCTAGGAAACGATAGCTGTTGTTTAAAGAACTGAACAGACTCAAATGTGATATCGGGTTTGTGCAGGAAACCCACCTCTGGTCCCTAGATGAATGGAGAGTGTTTGACTCGAGATATCAGACTAGGATTTTTGCTTCTAATAAAATAGAGAAGAAGAAGGGAGGGGGATGGTAACTTTTCTATCTTCAAGGCTGAGGATAAACACTATCGACACTATTAGAGATAAAGAGGAAAGGTATGTAATAGTTAAGTTGACGATAAATGAGAAGAAATTTACTCTCATCAATGTATATGCCCCCATACCAATCAAACAAAACTTTTCCAGACACTGCTGAGAGAAGGGCAGGCTTTGTGGAAGGACCAATCATAATGAGGGGAGTTTTTAATTTGGTGATGGACCCATGCCTAGATACATCTAGGGGAGTGAGTTCAACAACAAATAAAGCTAGACGCATAATGAAGACCCTGATGGATGAATTAGGAGTGGTGGACCTATGGAGGGTTGTAAATGGGAACAAGAGGGATTCTTCTTTCTACTCTGCTGTGCATGGATTCTTTTCAAGAACTGACATCATATTTTTTTTCCCAATTTGATATTTTTAATTGATTTCAAACCAAACATTGAAGCGCACCACAACCCAACTCCCCCCTCTCTGTTACAGCACATACAAATCCCTGTTAGTATATACAGACATAACTTCCTTCCCCTTAATAGCACCCAACTAATATCCTCCTATAGAACACACAATGAGATTACAGATCAGCTCTCAGCAACTGTATTAATTCCCTGTATGTAACTTAAATTTGCTCCAAACTCTTTCAAATGTATGCAACCTATGCTGCTTCAGTGCAGTCAATTTATATATTGAATATATATGTTGAACCCTAGTCTGAACTTCCATCAGAGACGGAGGGTTTACTTGTTTCCAGGCCCTAGCTATAGCTATAGCCAATCTACCCGCCACACATACTGCCCTAATCCATATTAAGTCTCCCGGGTCCTTTGTGTTCACTGGGAGATTCAGAAGGGCCACCTCCGGTCTTATCTACTTGATACCCCACAATCTCACCAACCCACCTGAATATCTGTTGCCATAGAGGCTGTATCCTCTTGCATGTCCACCACATGTATATAAAGGTGCCCTGCCCTCCGCATTCCTGTCAACATCCCATCCCCCCAGCTTGTTTTGCCACCCTATCCTTTCTGGCATCAGATACCATCTATAAAGCATTTTGTAGTTTTGCTCCAACAAGGCACTAGATAGAACCCTTTATATATAGACTTATAAATCCGCTCCCAACCCTTTCGTCCCTTGAAGAGCCAGTATCTTTCTCCCCTTGACTTTGATACCAGTCCTTACCCTCCTTTCCTCGCTCCATTAATTGGCATATGGTTAAGATAGCTCTCTTAATCTCCCCCTTTGAAAACAGTTTTTCTATCGCTGACTCTGATGTCTTTAATCCGCGTCCCACTTTTGTCACTAAATAATGTCATATCTGCATGTACGGGAAGTAGTCTACATCTTCCAACCCATATTCCTCCCGTAATTTAGAGAAATCTACCATCTGTCTCTGCTCCCAGCATTGACCCACCCATTGAAGTCCTTTATTATACCAATTTCCAAAGGGACCTTTATTCATCCCCGGCGGGAAATCCCAGTTATCCACAAATGGTGTAAATTTAGAGTATCCAGGTGATCCCAACCAAGCCCTCCTCCATTTCTACCATATCCTTATTGTTAAGCCTATAAAAGGGTTCCCCAATATCCCCCCCCCCACTCCACCTCCTTTGGGTACTGCGACGCTCCTGCCCCCGCCCTAGGGCTAACGGACAGGAGTGGCCTATTGTCCCGTGAGGAATGGAGGTAAACTGTTCCCTTGGAATGATGGATAATGTAGTTTGTTCTCCCTTCTCTCAGGAATAAATGTAGTTGTGCCAGAGACGGTAAGGCTTTTGCAAGAATATTTATTCATGTTGGGGAAATTCCTCCAGCGCATCAAAATTCAAATACATGAACATAAATGGTGCTTTTAAATAGGAACAGAAGAAACTCAGGAATATAAGACAACCAAAAATAGGATCAGCTTTCCTTCTTATGGAGCTTAACTCAGCTCTGCCTCAAGAGGTGACTCACATACATTGCAGCCTCATAACAGTCACTGTTCCTTTCACAGTGTGAGCTCAAACTCAGGTGCAAACAATCAAGTTTCCAAGCGTGGCAGCAGAAAACTACCACGTTGTATTCTTTTCCATACAAGGTATAGCAAGCTTCTTTATACTGTTATTTCCTTACAGCATATTGAACAGTCCATGCTACAATTGTCAGAGTTTGTAGAAGGTAAGGCGTAATCTATCTGCATTAAATCTTCTGACTGCACAGAACTAGCGTCCTCATTCAGCTTTGGCTGTCTGCCTGCTTTCAACTCTAAGAACAGTTTAAACTCCTGGAGGAGCAAGTCAGCCTGTTCATTTCCTGACAAGCAGTTGTCAGCAAATACTGGGGTTCTCTCCCGGTCAGTAATGCTTTCCCCTTCAGCTCTTGGCTTAAATAAATCAGGGTAACAATTGGGATCCTTTAACAAAGCCCCAAACATAGGAGATTGAATTTTAGCTTCTCTATCATGACTCCTATTGGAACGGCTTTCTCTCTGCCAGGCTCCTCTCCTCTTAGGTAGCTCAAAAGCTTTCCAGCTGTGAGTGCTTCTGGGTCTCTCCGGTCCAAATTGTATCCCATAGAATGAGTTACCTTTTGCAGGTGTCTGCCTTGGAGGCTTTCTATTTGAGGGCTCTGCCTTTTCCCAGGACTCTAAACCAGGGCTCTGTCCACTTCTCACAGGACTTCCTTTCACAGCACCTGTAAAAATCCTTGCAGGTCCTCTGTTGCTACCAGGCTCAGACGTGCATCCAAACTGCTTCCTGGACTTGCACTCACTGCTTGACTCGGTCTCATCTGACGTTCCAAACGTCCTCTCACAGCTCGTCTGTTCACAGGCCCTCTGCTCACAGGTCATCTGCTCATGGCTTTTCTTTTTCTGTTTCCCTTTAGCAGCGCCATTCACCACTTCAAAAAGGGATTCTTTTCCAGCCACACCCCGTCCAACCCCTGGGTGTGCCCAATCAGCATTGCTCAACTCCTCCCCTGGGCAGGTCTCCATTCTCAGCTCAACAGAAGAGGGTTTTTTCCTTCTAGGATTGAAAATCCTGTGTAAATCCTGCTGCTTTTCAGGATTTCCTTCAGTCTCCATTTCCTCAGGAGGGCGCTCTTCACCACAGTACCTATAACCTTCCCCCAAGATTTACATTACCTTCAAACGATTCCTCTATATCAACCCACTCTTTTTCCCCCTTCAGCCACCACTCCAGTGCTGCTCTCAGCCTGGCAGCCTCAAAATAACGCTCAAATTGGGGAACTGCCAGTCCACCCTGTGTTTTACCCCTCCCTAAAATAGATTGGGCAATTCTAAGCTGTCTCCCACCCAAACATACTTCATTATTCTTGCCTGGATCTCTTTCAAAAAACTCCTTGGAATTTGTATGGGCAGGGTAGTCAACAAATATAATAATTTGGGTAAAACCATCATTTTAACCCCTTCTATCCGCCCTAGCCAGCTGAACTGCTTCCTGTGCCATTTTCCCAAATCTGCCTTAATACTTTCCCACAGCGGAGGGTAATTCAATTTGAAAAGCTCCTCCACTGATGGAGTAATATTAACCCCCAAGTATCTAAAGCTCCTCTTAGCCCACTTGAATGGCTGTTCATCCTCAATGTCCAATCTGCACTTCCCCGTTAGGGAAACATCCAAGATTTCAGACTTGGTGGCATTCATCCTAAACCCTGCCACCTGCCCATATTCCTCCAGCGTTTTTACCATCTCCCTTAGTGATTCCGTAGGATGTCTCAAGGAGAAGAGTACATCGTCCGCAAAAAGGGACAACTTATGTTCCTTCTCCCCTATATGCACTCCTTTAATATATCCATTTTCCTGTATCTTCTGCGCTAAGGGCTCAGTGGTCAAAACAAAAAGTAATGGTGACAGAGGGCACCCCTGCCGGGACCCCCTAAAAAGCTTGAAGACTTCTGTATATCCTCCATTTACTTTAATACGTGCCATTGGTTTCTTATAAGGAAGTCACCCCCTATCCTCATGCTCTGTAGAGTTTGGAATAGGAACGGCTGGTAGACACGGTCAAAGGCCTTCTCAGCATCTATCACGAGTAGTATCATCTTCTCCTTCTCTTTCTTGCATTTCCAAATGAGAATAAGCACTTTCCTTATATTGTCGGAGGCTTGCCTACCCGGGATGAAACCCGATTGATTTGGGTGTGCCAGGCTTTGCATTACTCTAAGGAGCCTATTTTCCAGGACCCTGGTGAATAATTTGAGGTCTGGCCCTAAGAGAGAAATTGGGCGGTATGAACCACATTGTGAAGGGTCTTTCCCTTCTTTAGGTAAAATCATAATGCCCGCTATCTGTCTTCAATAAAATGGCCGAGTACCTAAAGGAGGAGCTGACAGGGTGGAAGGGGATAAGTGAAGCGGTATTGCAATGGGCTAAACTAAAAGGGGCAACAGATAAATATGTAAGAAAAGTAAATAAAAACAAGAGGAGAAGGAAACCTATTTGGTTTTCCAAAGAAGTGGCTGCTCAAATAAGGCAAAAAACACAGCTTTCGCAAAATTCAAAAGCTTGCAGACAGAAGAACACAGAAATGATTACAGGATCAAACTCAAGGAGACAAAAAGAGAAATAAGGATAGAAAAATCAAAGGCAGAGGAAAAGATGGCTCAAGATGTTAAGTGCAGCGACAAAACTTTTTTCAGGTATATTCGGGAAAGGAAGAAGATCAGAGGTGGAAATGCAGTACTCAGAAGTGCTAGAAACAGACTCGTGGAAAATGACATTGATAAAGCAAAATTACTAAACAAATACTTCTGCTCTGTTTTTACTAAAGAAAATCCTGGAGAAGGACCACCTGTGACTCCCAAATATAAAAATGGGAATGAGGTAGATACCACGCCATTCACAGAAGATGATGTGTTAGAGCAACTTGTAAATCTGAAAGTGGACAAGGCCATGGGACCGGATGGGATACATCCCAGGATACTGAAAGAGCTCGGAGAGGTTCTTGCAGGGCCGTTAAAGGATGTTTTCAACAGATCCTTGGAAACAGGCGAGGTTCCTCAGGACTGGAGAATGGCTGATGTCGTACGGTGACAGGGAAGAAGTGTCAAACTACAGGCCCGTTGAGCCTTACCTCGGTGGCGGGAAAAGTAATGGAGATGCTCCTGAAAGAGCGAATAGTGAACTTTCTCAAAACCAGCGGGTTACAGGATCCGAGGCAACATGGTTTTACTGAGGGACAATCTTGCCAGACAAATCTCATTGAGTTCTTTGACTGGATGACCAGAGAACTGGATCAAGGACACGCGATGGATGTCATCTACCTGGATTTCAGCAAAGCCTTTGATACTGTCCCTCATAGGAGGCTTATCAATAAACTCAGTAGTTTGGGGATGGGTCCCAAGGTGGTAAACTGGATCAGAAATTGGATGACTGACAGACGACAGAAGGTGATGATAAATGGAGTTCTCCTAGGACAAGCAGGATGAGTCAGCCACACTTGGTGACGTCATCTGATGGCACCGAGATGGAAGTACTCTCCATAGCTCAGAAGGGCTTTTTGCCCTTCTGAGCATGGGCCAACTGGCCCCACCCCCTGCCCGCCCCTAGCTAGCCAGTTTCAGTTCTTCTGCCTTGCCAGCAAGATGGAATTTTCTACTCTCCACCGAATCTAAACAATTAAGAAATTTTCATCTTACTTCGTATGTATATAGTCAGTTTTATACTTGCCATTAATGTTTCCAATAAATCTAAAACCCAACCTCAGAACATAGACCTTCACTATTAAATATATGATTTTTTGTCGGAGCTGACCGTAGGAAGGTCGGATCAAATACCGACCCCCACCAGGCGGGCAGCCACTTTTTATTATTAAATCAAGGTTCTTCACCACAATTAAAATATCATTTTTCAAACAGTTCACTGAAAACTTATCTTGGAGAGAGCGCTGTTGGTAGAAATTTCTACCAACAGCGCTCTCTCCAAGATAAGTTTTCAGTGAACTGTTTGAAAAATGATATTTTAATTGTGGTGAAGAACCTTGATTTAATAATAAAAAGTGGCTGCCCGCCTGGTGGGGGTCGGTATTTGATCCGACCTTCCTACGGTCAGCTCCGACAAAAAATCATATATTTAATAGTGAAGGTCTATGTTCTGAGGTTGGGTTTTAGATTTATTAGTTAATTGGCCCTTACTCATAGGTTTTTGATTTTTCTATTAATGTTTCCAAAGCTTCTTTTTCAGAGCTGTTCCAGCGGAGCTTGGATTCCTGCAGGCCATGTGCTCCCAGTCTCAGCAGCTGTCCCACGGGCCATGTGCTCTCAGTCTCAGCACATTCAGCCCAGCAACAGAGGTCTCCCCGCCACTGCAACGCCGATCATCATACCATCGGAAAGAAATAGGGCTGGGAAAGAAGCAGGAAGCTCCCAGGCAGCAGTAGCCCATGGCAGCCCAGGACGCGCCAAATAGGCCTCCGTCCCTGGCTAGCATCCTACCTCACTCTTTTCCAATGGCAGAAGGATCCCCAGAGAAAAGGAGAAGGAAACTCGCAGAAGGTAGCCCTCATGGCAGCCCGGGACGTGCCTGAGAAGGCCTCCGTTCCCGGCCAGCCTCCTGGACCCCTCCAGTACTGCTGTTGCAGTGCCCGAAGGTTTGCTGCTCTCCACCTCGGCGGCTCCGAGTGTGCCCTCAGGGCCTCCACTCACAGACACTGCTGCTCCTCCAGGGGATTGGATCGACGACATTGCTGCGGCCTCTGCTGACTACCCCGGCGGCTCCGAGTGTGCCCTCAGGGGCCTCCGTTCACAGCCCCACGGCCCTGGACACTCCAGGTGATCTGCTTTGCCTGCTCACAGCTCCAGCAGCTCCGACTGGCCTCGAGGCTCCCATGGTGGCGGCCATCTTGCCGATGTTGTCACAGCTCCCGGCTCCTCCCCATCGGCACTATTGGTCGGCGCCGATCCAAGCATCATCAGGAAAGGAGGAGCCGCTCATTCAGAAGACACTCCCACCGCCAACGGCCCCGTTTGGCGCCAAAGCATCGCCGAGGACAGTGCCGACGTCTGGACACTGGTGCGGTAGACAGCGGCAGCAGTAGTATTAAGGGCAGCACCAAGACAGCAGCTGCAGTTGGCCCATCCACCACCACGGATGCAAGCAGCAGGAGCTCCGCCCTCCGTGCTGCAGCTGCACTTGCCATCGCTGACTTCCCTGCATTAATAGCACCTTGTCCTTCCGTGGAGGAGATCTTCAGTGCTCAGCAGCGTGTCGTTCCCCGCATCAATGCAGGCTTCTCTCTCTGGCAATCGGAGGTGAGACACAGGTCCACGACGATTGTTGCGGCCGCATTGAGTCAGCTGCAACCTCCAAACCCATTACACCTACAGCCACAATGATGACCATGGTTTCCCTCAAACTGGTTAGGTCACACTTGCGCTTCAAGCAAGGGCTGGCACAGTCCACAGAACTCAGTGGCACCAGAGAGGTCTGCTCACTAACGTGGAAGCTCAGCACGCACACCGTGCTACCGCTGCCTGCCTGCCTCTCAATCCTCAGTGCCGACAGAGGGAAGCTGTTCTAGCGCGCAATAGGTGGTCATTTTGGCCCCTCATGGAGCACACAGCAATGCCAGCACTGAGCCAATGCATAAGGAGAGCCAGCATTCAGTAGCCCCTTCCTTCAGACGGACTACTGGTTAATGTAGTACTTCTGGTAACTACCTCCTACTCCTCATATTTACAGGCTTGGTGCAACTGGAAGGGCCCTCTCTCAAAAGGGCCGGGGCACACACTTGTACGATGCCAACAGCAGGCTCGCCCAATGGGTGTACTGATTACACTACCGGGCAGCCAAGAAACAGGCACCTTTAAACACTGGCCTTCTTCATTTCGTGTGCCTTAATCCCTCAGTGCACCTCAAACTCTGGCTAATCCATCGGCATGCCTTAAACGCTGGCACCTAAGGTTGAAGTACCTTAACGTATGCACCTTAAGTGCATATCAATGCTTGCCCCTACATCAGGTTCCTCCAGCAACAGACCACTACTCATGAGGTCTGGAGCTGGATTCCCACTATCCTCCTGGTGGCCCTGAGCAAGTCCCTCTGAGACATGACACCATGTGCCTTATGGCATTGTTGCACTGGCTTCTGATCCAGAATAGCTCATGCGCTCACCTCTAACCGACTGCCAGCGGTACCCTTAGCAGCAGCTAGTAAGGAGGAATCCTTACGTGATAAATAAGCTGCTCACTCCTTCCTTCAGAGCCTGCATAGTAGGAAGGGGGGGGGGGTGGAGGCTTTGCGTCAGTACCAAGAATGCACAGGCCAGAGTAGCACTTGGGGCCTGCCCAAGGAGTAGCTCGAGGACTAAAAGGGTCCACCCCCCACCAGGAGACATGGGTGAGCTGCACCCCTTGCCACTCCCTACCAGGACACGCACCCCTTGCCACTCCCTACCAGGACACTAGGGTGAGCTGCACCCCTCGTAGCCTCTAAAGAATGGCCTACAAAGGAGGACTTGACAGATGAGATGCACTCCTCGCTCCTCATGGCCCTAAAAGCCCCAAAGGAACTTTGACATTCCTCCACCGGTTGCAGTGGCAACAGGGTGGTGCAGTACACATAGTCAGTGTTTCATCAAACAGAAGGTCACACGTTCAGATCCCAGCTGAGGATCCTACACCGCATACTCCACTTCAACTAAGGAGACTAAGAAACTCGCATCGATGGCAGGCATGGCCATTCACGACCAGCTGCCTCCTGCATATAGGAGTGTGAAGGATGACGTTCACAACCCTCGGGCACAAAGGGGGTATCGCATGGCCTAGTGTTTCCACAGGGACTTCCAGAAGAAGACACCCACTGCCCACTGGTTAGTGCATGACCGTAAGAACCAGTAAACAGCGTAGACTGTTGGGCAGGATGCTGTCCGTAAGCACGGGACATGGTCTTCTCCCTACCACAGTTTGCATGGGTCCCTGTGCACTCCCACCTGACAAAATGGAAAAAAGTCACCACCACTCCACCATCAGGTTGGGGTCTACCCATCCACTCCTGGGCTCGGCAGCACTGTTCCCACCAAAGAACAGCCTTCTCTTGCCAGCAGGGGCCGCGTGGCCTCATACCCCTCCATTGTGCCCTCAAAAACCAAAACATGTGGGACAATTCACCTCGGCGGAAAGGACTGGTCGCCTCACACCTACTGACGAGTCCGCCACTGCCCGTCTCTGGAGCTCTTGCTGTGATCCAATGAACCATGCCCTCCGCATGTGGCGTGGGTCATCCTCTCCACCCTGTGGAGAGCACCCGCCCCAGTAAACTCTGTGGCACTAAACCTAACGCCACGAGATGCATAAAGACAGAGTGACAGGCTCATGGCCAGACTGGGCTCTCCAGTCTGGATCAAGAGGTTGATCAACTCAAGGCAGCACCCTGCCTCAGCATTCACAAAGGCAGGTGCACCTAACCAGCGGTCACAGGTTCAAGACCTGGCTGAGGTCTATATTGGGGAATTACAACGCATCACGGTGCAGCAATGCTGAGGACCATATTGTAGAATTATAACGCTTCCCCACGGTACAGAAATTCCTGCGACTCTGTACTCCAGGGGCGGCTCTGTAATCCAGGGCCTGGACGGTGAGGGAATGGATGCTCCTGGCAGGCCCTTCCCTCGGAATCATATAGGAGCTCAACCCTTAGGCATTCGCCATCAGTCAGGCTCACTACAAATAGTTCTGCATGCTGTCTATCCGGCACGTTTCTCCCCAACAGCCTGACCCGGTTGACTGGTTGTGTCCCTGTCGACAGGTTGTGATCCAGACCTGCCCTTGTGGCCCTCTACCCACCTATGCACGACCTCTACCTACCGTTGCATGACTGAACAGCGTTAGCCCCCTCAAGCCGTTGCTCCCGACAGCACGCTGCCATATCAGGACATGCCAGTATGCCCAGTATATTCTCTGAGCAGTGCTCGAGCCTGCCCAGTCCCAGCGGACTACATCCCTGGGGACTCCTCCTACATTGCCATCCAATGGAGGCATTGCCTCTCCACCTAATGAAGGTGTAGCCTAGTGGCTAGTGCAGCAATCTACCACCGAGGCTATCTGCACCCAAGTCCCACTGGCACTCCTATCCTGGGCAAATCACCTTGCCGGCTGCCCAGAAACAGACAATCAACCTTCGGTAATCACCTTGCCAGCTGCCGGCTGCCCAGAAACAGACAATCAACCATCGGTAATCATCTTATCAGCTGCCCGTATACAGGCAAGGGCTCGGATATAGGCAAGGGCCCAAGCCATGCAGGAGCGCACACACATGCACGCATCCATCCCCAGAGGTTCTCCCTGCGCCCTGCTCATGTAGCACACATCTGCAAGGCCACCAAGACCTTGCAACAAGAACCATCATGGTATACATGTCCAAGAACACCATCGATAATGGGTGCACCTCACACACAGTATCCGTGCTGAGAAGGATGAGGTCAGGAATTCTTATCGACCAGGCAGCCCTGACAATCTGGTCTGCCACCTCCACATGCCGCCGGCCGCGGAACCAAAATATGGACACTGCGGGCTTAGTGGTTAACCTCAGACCACTCTTATAGCATAGCTGATGCTTTGCACCTATCACCCCAAGGAGTACCGATGCACCTCACTGGTGACACAGACCGGATGGTACGCCATACTGGGTCAAACATCTGTTCCTAACAGTGCCCAATCCAGGTCATGTCTCCCAAAGACACAGGTCCAGGAGTGGAGGAGTAGCCCAGTAGTTAGAGCAACTGCCTAGTACCCAGAAAATCAAGGGTTTGATTCCCACTGGCACTCCTTGTGACCTTGGGCAGTCACTTTACCCTCCATTGCCTCTGAATGGTGATAAATTGCCAAACCGATACCGGTATTGGGCCAAGCAGTGATTTACCAGTCCCTGTCAACTCCTATCCGGCTACACTAACGGTTTGCAGCATCAACAAACTCCAGAGTTGACTACACAAAAAAAAAAAAGGGGGGGAAATAAATAAATTAATAAAATAATAGCGAATAAAGGCAAAAAGAGAAGCCTCCCTCATTAATGATGTCCTAATGTCCCATTTTGCACCACTCTCATGGCCAGCAATCCGTTGCCACTGCTTCGTCATTGCGGTGACTCCCGCATCACTACTGCTCAAAGTGCCTACCACTGCTTCTTCATTGTGGTGCCCCGACTCCCACACCACCACTGCTCGAGGGGCCTGCATCTCTCTTTCCGCACAGAGAAGGCATGCATCTGTGTTACCGCACAGAAGCGCCTTGTAACTACACGTTGCTCCTGCATTGCCGTTACTCCCGTACCGCTACTGCTCAATGGGCCTGCACCACAGAGGTGCCTTGTAACTACACCATCTGCACAGTTGTGCATCATGACGGCAGGCCGTCAATAGTGCCTGGTAGCTGCACCGTCTCACATCGCTGCGGCGGCACATGCATGCATCACCACTACACGCCTACATGTTCTTGTCGCAACATGCAGCATGCTGTAGCAAGGGCGCATGCTGGGCCTGGAAAGGGTTCTCGGCCTTCCCCCATCCACCTCAGCACATGCCAGCTTCGGAGGCACCAAGTGTGGCTGACTCATCCTGCTTGTCCTAGGAGAAAACGTAGTTACTTACCTGTAACTGGAGTTCTCTGGGGACAGCAGGATAAGTCAGCCACACATACCCGCCCACCTCCCCTGGATGGGGTCGGCCTCCGTCCTGGTGTCCGCCTCCTAGCGGCAAAAGGCTCAGCTAGTGACGTACTGGCTAGCTAGGGGCGGGCAGGGGGTGAGGCCAGTTGGCCCATGCTCAGAAGGGCAAAAAGCCCTTCTGAGCTATGGAGAGTACTTCCATCTCGGCGCCGTCAGATGACGTCACCAAGTGTGGCTGACTTATCCTGCTGTCCCTGGAGAACTCCAGTTACAGGTAAGTAACTCCATTCTCACTCGGATGAAAAGAAGGTGATTAGCGGGGTGCTTCAGGGTTCAGTCCTAGGCCCAGCACTGTTCAATGTATTTGTGAGTGATATTGCTGAAGGACTGAATGGAAAAGTCTGTCTTTTTGCAGATGACATGAAAATTTGCAACAGAGTGGACTCCCCCGAGGGAGTGCTTAACATGAGGAGGGATATGCAAAAGCTGGAGGAATGGTCTGATGCTTGGCAATTAAGATTTAATGCAAAGAAGTGCAGTATCATGCACTTGGGTAGCAGAAATCCAAGGGAAATGTACACGATAGGGGGCGAGAGGTTGGTGTGCACGGAGCAGGAGAAAGACCTTGGTGTGATTATTTCTGTAGATCTCATGGTGGCAAAACAGTGCGACAAGGCGGTGGCAAAAGCCAGGAGGATGTTGGGCTGCATTCGAAGAGGAATTACCAGCAGAAAGGAAGGGGTACTAGTACCACTGTATAAGTCTCTGGTGAGGCCTCACTTGGAATACTGTGTTCAGTTTTGGCAACCGTATCTTGCAAAGGATGTAAAAAGAATGGAAGCTGTTCAGAGGAAGGCGACCAAAGTGATTTGGAGCCTGCATCAGAAGCCTTATGAGGAGAAACTTGAAGACCTAAATATGTACACTTTGGAGGAGAGGAAGGATAGGGGAGATATAATTCAGACCTTTAAATAATTAAAAAAGAAATAATGAACAAACAAACCTCTTCCAAAGACGGGGAAGCTGTAAAACTAGAGGGCATAACATGAAGCTGCAAGGTTGTAAATTGAAAGGCAATGTCAGGAAACACTTTTTTTTCTGAAAGGGTGGTGGATGCTTGGAATGCCCTCCCGATGGAGGTGTTGGGGACAAACACAGTGACGGAATTCAAAGTGGCCTGGGACAGACACTGTGGCTCACTTTACAGCAACAAGATTAAATCAAAATAAACTGAATCATCTAATTTCTCAACAAATAGGGGTGTCCTACATGGAGCGATGGGGAGAGGAGCGGTGTGTTCACCCCTAAACAAAGAAACAAAGATATGGGGAGGGGTGAAGACATGGGGAAGGGTGCACCTGCTCCTGGTGGGTGCACCACTAAGCAAAGACATGGGTAGGGGGTGCACCTACTCCCTAAAAGACATGGGAAGGGGTGCACCTAACTCCTGTCATATTGTTGGGCAGACTAGATGGACCATACTGGTCTTTATCTGCCGTCATTTACTATGTTACTATGTATCCTCAGAGATTCTGGCATCTCCCCCTGTTCTGTAAAGGAATTAAACATCTGAGTCAAAGGTTCCGCTATAATATCCCCAAACACCTTGTAAAATTTATTGGAAAATCCATCTAATCCTGGGGCTTTGCCTGATGGGAGGCCCTTAATCACCTGTAGCACTTCCTGTACTTCAATTGGATGGGAAAGCATCCTCTTTTCAGATTCCAGGAGGTGGGGCAGCTGAATCCCCTTCAGGTACTGCTCTATTTGTGATCTGGGGATCTCTGTCTCAGGTGTGTACAGTTCCCTGTAATATTCCAGAAACTGTGCACTGATTGCCTTATTCCCCCCTCTTGAGGTCCCCTGTTTTATCTTTAATCATAGGATCAGATTTCTATTTTGCTGTTCTTTCAATTGATGGGCTAGTAATTGACTAGCTTTATTACTGAATTCAGAAGTACGCTGTTGTAGAATTTCCCTCCTAGTTTCTTCGAATTGATCTTCCTGAAGCTCCTGGTGTACCCTACCCAATTTTTTAATCCCCTCCCTATCCAATTTGTTCTGTTTATGTAACTCTTCCAATTCTTTCAGCTCTTTTCGCTTATCCGATATTTTTTGTTCTTTTTGTCTTTTCTTATAAGTCCCTATTGAAATTAATTTTCCCCAGATCACCGCTTTAAACCCCTCCCACAAAAGACCCAGTGGGCAATCCTCAACATCATTAAATTTTAGCTCCTTTATTATCTGGTGCGTTGTTCCCTTATCCTCTAATAGGGAATCATTTAACTGCCACCAGCCACCAACCGTCCAAAGTAGCTCCCCAATTCCACTGCCCTTAGCTGCCCCACAGAGTTCTTTATCTACCCAGAGCATATCTATACGTGAATACGATTCATGGACAGCTGAATAAAAGGAGTAGTTCCACTTCCTTCCATGCAGCGACTTCCATAGATCTATTACCCCCATACTTGTCATCAAATCTTTAATCCAGACAAATAACTTTTTGGTCTCTTCTTAGAGTGAATACGTCTTAGTAACGATTGGTTCCTTTGTTCATTCAATCTCTCACTTCTAGTTCAATAATCCTATGTTTATGTTTATATCTAATTCAGGTCTCAGACAAAACATTGGCACCAATGTCTGGGTTAAGTTATACTTCCCAGTTACGTGCCAGTTAGCATCAATGACCTGTATAATCTCATTGTTGGAAATCAAACAAAATGAAAAACATGTTTCAGAGAACCATCTGAAAACGCCGCGCGTTGATAGTTACTATCAAATCTTTAATGGCATGTCTGGCTTTCCCCGAAACAGAACTCGTTCCCCTGGATGAATCAATTTGTGGGTCCAATGCCAGATTAAAATCACCCCCAGCTATAATAGAGCCTTCTGCAAACTCTAATACCGTCCCTTTTAACCTCTTACTAAAACTCCTATCGATCTTTATTAGGCACAAATATATTTACTAGGGTGATTTTTTGACCACCCATTAGTATTTTAACCATCAGGTATCTCCCTTCTCTATCTCTCTTTACCTCCAATGTTTGGAATTGCACCTTCGCAGACACCAAAATCACGACCCCAGCTTTTTTTCTCTCCATTCTGTTTGAAGCAAAAAAACTGCACGGAAACCTCGGGCTCCTCACTAGCTTTTCTTCCATAACCCGAAGGTGTGTCTCCTGTATGAAACTTATTTCCAATCCCAACTTTTCCAACTCTTTAAACATTAACTGCCATTTTCTTGAAGCATTCAATATTCTCACATTCAACGTTGCTATATTAAGCTCCCCCATTGCTCTTGATTATCTCTATCCCTGGTGACTTGGTGCTGATCCTCCTTTTTCCCCTACCTCACTCCCCCCCCTCTTCTCTTTAACCTTCTCTCCTTTACCCCCCCCCCCCGCCACCCCTCGTGCCCCATTACACTCCTCACTGCTCCCAGTTCTTACGCGGAGTGTCGTTACAGCCTGTTCCTCCCTTATATATCATGCCATCCTATCCCTGCCTATACCTTATTATTGCGATCTCTCACCCACTCCTCTTTTGTGTCATCCGCCTGTAACAGTGCCCCTCCCTCCATCACTGGCACCCCCTCCCAACTCCAACCCTCCCCATAACCCTTTATGGGGCCATATCACCCTTTCCCATTCGCTCTTCTGTTCCTTAACTTTCCTCTATGCCTCCTTCCCCCTTACCTTTCTTACTCTTATCCCCCCATATCCTTAGCACCCACCCGGGTTACTCGCTCTTAAAGAAGCAAGGACAACAAAGAAAATAACCATCCCACACAACCTGTATACAGCCTGCAAGTAGTCCAACTATCCTTTATATTTAACTCACAGTCTATTTTTCCGCTAGCTTCTTCTGTTTGCGCAACCTTTTCTCTCCTCCAGAGGCCTGATACCACCCCCCAAAGCACTTGCTCTCCACAGGTCTCATGATGACTTGTTCTTCTCCACTCGGCAACCTTGCCCATCCTGCAGCTTGCATTACTTTAATGGCCTCCACCAGGGATTTTGCTATAGTAGTTTTCCCATCAATTGAAAATTGTATTCCTGCCAGGAAGAGCCAGCGATACCTCAACTGCTCCTCTCGGAGCCGCAGTGAAACTGCTCTAAAGGCCTGGCGTCTCTGCAATGTGATTTGCGATAGGTCTCCATAGATTGCAATGTCCTGTCCATTGTAGTTTATCTTCCCTCTTTTCCATGCCACAGTAAGAATAGCTTCTTTGGAGGAGAAATCATGAAAACAAGCAATTATGTCCCGCGGTCTCCCTTTTCTGCAGGGTCCAAGCGCACGGTGGGCCCTTTCAATTTTAAAACACAAATCAGTCTCCATTAGCCCTGCAGCTTGCACCACCGCTCGACATAAGTTTTCTGTTATTTTCTTGCAGTCCTCTTCAGCTTCAGGTAGCCCCCTTATGCGCAGATTAGCTCTTCGGGACCTATTTTCTAGATCCTCCAATTTTGCTATGAGTTCCTCCTGCATTACATGAAGTTTTCTATTTTCTTGCAATACTGTTTGCAATTGAGTAGCCCATTCGTCCAGCTTATTCTCTGTGCCCTCAACACGTTGGCCCAGTTCATTAAGATCCTCCTGAAGATCTTCCAACCACTTTTGTACTTCCTGCTTCAAACTTAAAATGTCCTGTTGGAGGGTGGAAAACCATTCTTTAAGGTCCTCTCTTAGTTGCTGGACCTCACTGGGTGAATCGTTTCGGACCTCCAGTGTATGGCGCTTCTTTTCTCCATTGGAGATATCGCTAGCCGCCATTTTAGTTTCCCCGGTTGCCGCCTCACTCCCGCTTTTGAATGCAAAGGCTTTAAGATCGGGGATACTTTCTGCGCCACCATCCACACAGGGAATTTCTTAGTCTGGCACTCTCACCGCTTATTTTTTTGAGCCCAAAATCAACTTTAGGGCAGGTAATTGCCTTCACATGGCCATGGAGCTGAAGAGTTTATGCAGCCATACCGACGATGACGTCATCGGAAGCCGAACTGACATCATTTGGATGGATAAACAAATGGCAGGAGGGGCAAGGGATAGTGGGATTGGTGAAAGGACCTGTTGAGATCTCATCCCAGTATGGGAGATATTGCGGGGGTGGATGAGAAGAGAGCAGGATAATAGTGGCATTTAAATTAATCATTATTAGATGACCTAGAGACGGTTACTCAAATCCAAACCTCAATAAAGGGCTATATAGAATTGAATGATGTTGAGGGGTGCCCCCTGGCTTATTGTGGGAGGGTGTTCAAGTGGTGATAAAGGGCAAACTTATTTTGGTTGAGGCATTTGAAAAGAAAACAAAAGCAGCAAGAGATGGCAGGATTACGCGAGGAGTTGAGGGTCTTCGATGAGAAACATAAAGGGGGGCACTTAGACTAAGAAGGGAGGCGGAAACTAGAAGGGATAAGGCAAGCCCTCCAGGATAGAAAACTAGAGGAGATGAGGCATATCCCAGAGCAGCTACGGCAAAGAACCTTTGAGTACGGGAATAAAGCTAGCCGGATCTTGGCCCTTAAACTAAAAAGCACCAGATCAGGAAAATATGAGATGCGAGGTGCGAGATGAACAAGGGATGGGTGCAAGATTTGTGGAGTTTTACAAGGAGCTGAGAAGCCAGCTAGCCTGACTCAGGTGGCTTGCTATTTGAAGACCACGCCCCTCCCTCAGTTGTCAGCTTCAGAGAAGGAATTATTATCAAGGCCTATCGAGCCGCAGGAAATAATAGAAGTAATAAAGGAATTGCCACCTCATAAGGCCCCGGGATGGGTTTTCCAATTGGTTTTCTAAAGTATATGGAAATATGATAGCAGAGCTGCTGGTAAGGTTGTATAACTCCTTTACCAAAGCTGAAAAAATGCCAGAAACAACGAGAGTAGCAGGGATTATCATTGTTCCCAAGAAAGGCAAGGACCCTAGTCAATGTGGCTTGTACCGTCCCATCTCCCTTTTGGGAATAGATCTAAAAATCTTTACCAGAATTTTAGCTAACAGAATCCCGAGTGTCATGCCCAAGCTAGTCCACCCTAACCAGTCTGGATTTATTCCAGGAAGGCAATCCTCAGATAATATTAGAAAGATATTAAACTTAATAGGGCAGGGAAGGGTAGAAAAAACAGAGATGGTTCTATTACCAGTTGATGCTGAAAAAGCATTTGATCGGGTCTACTGGCCTTTTCTAGTCCAAACACTGGGGAAAATGAGGTTCGAGGGTTTGTTTCTGAAGTGGGTGCAGATTCTTTATAGATCTCCCTTGGCGCATATTAACATTAATGGCAAAAACTCTGAAGCCTTTGAACTATACAGAGGCATGCGCCAAGGATGCCCCTTTCACCTTTACTTTTTGTTCTGGCAATGGAACCTCTCGCCCAAAGGGTACAGGCAGATCCAGCGATACAGGGAATCCAAATAGGTAGGGAAGAATATAAACTTTCTATGTCTGCGGATGATTTACTTTTCACCTTAAAAGACCCGGGGAAATCCTTTTCAAAGTTGATCATAACCCTTGAGGACTATGGGGTGGTCGCTGGCTTTAAAATGAATGCCACTAAATCAGAGGTACTGAATATCTCTCTCCCTAGAGACACTCAGGGTACACTACAAAACTAGCTACCATTTAAATGGGCAAAGGGGTGCATACGTTATTTGCAAGTAAATCTTATTCCAAAGATACGGGACTTGTTTAACGTGCTTTTTTTTTTTAAAGTGCCGTCAAGTCAATGTTGACTCCTAGCGACCCAGCAGTCTCTGGGTTTTCTTGGCAATGTATAACTGGAAGTAGATTGCCAGGGCTTCTCTTCTGAAGTAATGGAGTTTTAAGTGACTTGTCCACGGTCACAAGGAGCACCAGTGGGAATCGAGCCCTTTTGGGTACTAGGCAGTTGCTCTAACTACTAGTCTACTCCTCCTTACCTGTTTAACGCTAACTGTCCCCAAATTTGGAAAAAGATAGAGCTGGATCTGGATATATGGAAAAGAGGGAGCTTCAGTTGGGTAAGATGTATGGAAATATTTATGATGATGGTGCTCCTGAAACTCCTGTACCTGTTTACGACCCTTCCGGTACCGATACCCAGGAGTTACCTGGATAGGATACAAAAGAAAGTGATGCATTTTGTATGGGCCCAGAAACACCCTAGGGTGACCCAATCAATACTGTGGAAATGTAAAGAAGGAGGAGGGTTAGCAGTTCCACATATGGCTTGGTATTATGAAGCAGCAAGATTGAGAGCGGCCCCGGAATGGTGCATAAAAGGAGAAAGGGAGTGGATGCAGATTGAACAATGAAAAATAAAGGAAGCTTTGCGAGGGGGGAAAAGAGAGAGGGAAGGAGAAAGAATCCATTCCCTTTATTGGGTTAACCTGGCAACTGTGGTGGAAATGGAGGAAGGCCTGGCTAAAGGTAAAAAGTGGACTGTTGTAGTTGTTGATATGGAAGGACAGACTAGATAGGCCATGTGGTCTTTTTCTGTCATCATGTTTCTATGTAGATCCCCATGGACACTCTCGATTCACTCCTGTAGTAGATAATAGGGACTTCCCACCGGGACAAGGAGGAGGGGTATTCATTAGATGGGCATCAGATAGGCCCAGATGGATAGGATAATGCTTGGAACAAGGGGGAATAATTGGGTTTGATGAGTTGAAAGAGGAATTTGGATTGACACAAGCGGACTAATTCCCATACCTGCAATTAAAGGGTTTGTTTACTAAGTGGCGCTGGTGGCTTCCATGCAAAAGCGGAGCTGCGGCCCTGTTTTATTCAATGGGGCCACGGCTCCGATATCGCACGGAAGCAGCTAGCACCGCTTAGTAAACAGACCCTAAGACATTATGTTGCTACTCAAGTGATGCAGGATTTGGGGGTAAACGAATCTCAGGTAGAATTACTCTTCTCACCGAGACAGGTTAAGGAAGCCATATTAAGGATATAGTGGATGTTGGAATAAAAGAAGTAGAAGACAAGGTTGGTTTCCAGCGTCAATGGGAGAACAACCTGGGAATCATGTGGGAGGTGGAAAAGTGAGGGAAAGTATATAAGGGCCTATATAAAGGTGTTATAACAAGCAACTTGATTGAACACAACTATAAGATTCTATACTAGTGGCACTTGTAACCAAAGAAGACAGCCCACAAAAGGGGGACAGGGGTAGCGACTTGCTGGAGGCAGTGCGGTGAGTGGGAACACGGTTTCATAAGTGGTGGTCCTGTACCAAAATTCAAAAGCTATGGAACACTGTATTTGAGTGGCTAGGAGGAATATTGGGGTAGGAGTTAAGGATTGGACCAGAGGTGGCTCTCTTAAATGTCCCTGCGGATGAGGTCCCAAGGTGCGGACCAGATGATAATAAAAGAAGGCTACACAGCATGCAGAATGGCTATAGCTAGGGCCTGGACACAGAGGGCCCCCCACCAGGGATAAAAGATGTCAAAGAACGTTTAAAGCATACATATCTTGTGTGTAAGCTAACAGCATTGAAACATCATAGGATTACTTCCTTCGTTAAGTCGTGGAGTAAAACGTCACAATGGTTAAATAAGTAGATTGCATAAGAACGGCATTGCAAACCCAGTGAGAAAAAAAAAGGGGGTTGGATGCGGAGAGATAAGTTAAGACATAATATTGTGCAAAAGAATAGGGAAGGGGAGTGGGGGGGGGGGGGAATAATGATGATAATGTTGTTAGTGTTGCTGATGTTTGTTATTTTTGAGACTTTTTGAACAGTGTGTGATGTATGGTTTGGTTTACCGTGAAAAAGGAATAAAAATCTAAATTACAAAACAGTAAATAAATAAGCTACCTACTGGTATAATGTTCTCCCCTGCGTAGCCATGGCTCTGAACCAGTCTATTTTTTGTGGTGTTATTGTTCCCAGTGGAAACAGCATGTCAGAACAAGACGTGTCCATTTATACAGGTAAATGGCCTTTGAAAACCATCCCCCCAAAAAACAGCAACAATTTTACCTTTCAGACCATCCCCATGCCAGCACGCTGTGCCTTCAGGAGGTCTAACATAGTCTGTGCACAGAGCCACAGGGCAGCTCATTATTACTAGGGGCCTAATGCTCTAAAGCAGTGCTTCTCAACCCAGTCCTCTGGGACCCCCAGGCCAGTCAGGTTTTCAGGATACCCACAATGAATATGCATGAGATAGATCTGCATATAATAGAAGCAGTGCATGCAGATCTATCTCATGCATATTCATTGTGGATATCCTGAAAATCTGACTGGCCTGGGGGTCCCAGAGGACTGGGTTGAGAAGCACTGTCTAAAGTTAAAAATACACGTTAAAACCTGTTTTATATGTGAAAAGGGCTCTTATCAAATTGCGCGTGGGTATATGTGAGTAAAATACCTGCTGTACCTGAATGTAACTCGTCTTGAACTACTACTGGAAAGTCGTGAGTGAAATATAAATCAACATATAAATAAATCAATATAATGTAGGCATCTGCTTTCTTGTGGATCCTGTGTAGGTGTTCTCAGGGGCGTAGTTATGCATGTATTTTACAAAATACACATGCACATGCAAAGGGTGCACACGCTCACACTCTTATGCCTTCTTCAGAGCAGGTGGAAATTTGTGCGTGAGGAGTTCTGGGCTCCTGGAGATAGTTCTGGTAGCCTAATTTTATAAAGGCACATAAGCATCTATGTTGCCTTTATAAACAAGTGGGGAAAGCATGCAGAGGATGGCTTATGGAATTCTTTCCAATCCCTCTGTGTGTGTGCTGTGTGTACATGCAAACACCGCCTCTTTGCGTCTGCACTGGAAAAGTAATTTGCCCAGAGTCACAAGAAATGTCTATGGCAGAAACGGGATTGGAACACAGATCTCCAGATAATCCCCAGTAATGGGTGGAATTTTAGACTTGGAATAATAACATTTTCACCATTATCAGCCTTGATGCAGCCAATCAGTTTAAAAGAATGAAATCCACCAGATCAACACTTGCAGCAGCACTTACCTCGGTGGTGGGGTGGGTGGTGCCTGTGGGTACTGCCGGTCAAAAACGTGCAGGTCATAGGCTGGAGGGGAATACACAGGAGGTGGTTCTTCATCCGAACTGTCGGGCTCCAGGGTCCGTTCCAAAACCTGAGAAAAACACCGGCATGGCAGACTCTTTAGACAGCAGTAATTAGCGTCTCTTATTACTTTTGTATCTCACTTCATGAGTTACAAATGTGTGCTACGGTTGCCAGAAACTTGAAATAAAATCACTAGTTTGTACCCGATGCCTCTCATTCATCGAGACAATGTATTTGGGTCCTCAACAATATTCCTGCTAATCTGCTTGGGAATCCTTCAGCCAGGTTGCTGCTGGTAGGGGAAGGGGCTGCACTATTGTGTTTACAGCCACGAGGAACAGGGAATGCCTACTCCGCACTATTATAAGCATATCGCAGCACCTCCTCGGCTGGAGGACTCCCACACAGCTTGGCAGGAGCATTGGTTCGCAGCTACTCTGTGTCGTCTGGGTACCTCCAGCTGATTGCAGAGGGCGGCGTGGGAAGGGACTTGCTTTCCGGCCCACTCTTGGCTGGCAACTAACTCCTTTGTGTGGTCATCTGACATTTACTAAAAGGTGGGAGAAAATATGATTGAAAAAACCTCAGCTTTATTTTGAAGACAAAGGGAGGCATATTCAAAATGCATATTGTACCTGAATGTAACTCACCTTGATCTTCTCCTGGAAAGGCATGAGCTAAATACTGCTAATAAAAGCATTTATGTGACCTCAGGCCTGCAAACCACTTAAATGCCACCAACAGAGATATTCAGCAGCACTAATCTGCTTATTGCTGCTGAATATCTCCTACTCACCAGGATAAACGCCCCAGTGCTATCCGGATAGTGCCGGGGTATTCCGGGGGTGGTGGAGGGGTAGCACTAACAGTATGCGGTTAGCACAGGGCTGGCCCAAGGGTTTCTACTGCCCTAGGCAGAGACCTCAGCCGTACACTCCTGCCAAGCCACATTGCCGCCTCCCTCAGCTGCTGCCGCCATCGATTCCATCTTGGGGGAGGGGGCAGAAGCAGTATTTCAAAATGTGGCAGTTTTATGCCACGGCTTTCTTTCCTGTGACGGCAAAAAGTCGCCACTTTTTGAAATACTACTACTTCCTCCTCCCCCCCCACGACAGAATCAGTGGCAGCTGAAGAGAGGTGGCATAGCGGTTATATGTGCCGCCAGTACCCATCCCTAGGTGGCTGCCTAGCTCATCTAGTGGAAGGACCAGCCCTGGGTTAGCGGCGATATTCAGCCACTAAACGTGTAGAGTTGAGAGGTAAAAGGTTGTCCTGCCTTTATGCAGTCTTGTAATCTGATTAGTGGCTGAATATCGCTGCTAACTGGATTGCAAACCAGCCATCTGGCCAAACCAGCTATTCCGCACCAGTCACTGGATATGCGCTGACGCTGAATAGCCGGTCTAAACGCAGTGCAGTGGTGGCCAGCTGCTTTGACAGTGCTGACCGCCGCCGCTGAAAACTGACCACAATATTTCTTCCAGTTATGTAAATCAGTTTTAATTGTAAACCGCTTGGATAATATTGTAGAAAGCGATATAACTAATACTCATAAAAAAACATTAACATGATGAGCAAGGTAAACAGCATGAGGCAGAGTTATTTTCAGTGTACACAATTGTTTGGCTAACAGTATAAGTTTTGAGATAAAGAAGGTAATTTGTAAAGCAGCACATGTACAAGTTCTACACACATGCATATTTTTCACAGTGTGCGTACCGGAGAAATTTCAAACAAAAGCAGGTGTGTCCTGCCATTTTGAAAATTATTCCAGGAAATATATTTACAGCTGCCCTTTGTTAGGAACAAACTTTCTGGGTTATTTTGCGTGTGGCATTTGTAAAAGTGTGTGCATAAAGGCAAAAATTCCTTCCCACTTATTTCTACGTATAAAACATCACATTTCCTGCATAAATGGCTTTTAAAATTGCCCTCAAAGTGATTTGCTTGGGATCACCCCATACACCCCAGGTACAAATTAGACTGTAAGCCTTCAGGGGCAGGGGACCTACTAACTATACCTGAATTTGTAACTTGCCTAAATTCAGATTTGGAAAAGTGAGTTATTAAATATAAAATCCAAATCCATTAGAGGCAGGATTGGAATCTGGACCTCTAAGTATCAAGATTCTGTACACGGCATACCACAAGGAATTTGGAATATGTGAAGGGGAAGAAGCACGTGGTAATTTTCTTATAAAAAAACAATACTAGATGGGGACCAGCTGAGAGCTTCTACTGTCCACTCCAGCTGCAACGGGAAACAAAGGAAACAAGTTTCAAAAGGTTCCAGACTGGTGACTTGTCATGACTTGGCAAAAAATCATCACTGAGTGATGCGATGGAGGAAAGAGCTGCAGTGCTCTCATTGGATAGCTGACTGCCAATCACAGGTGGCTGGTCTTACAGAGGGACGTTCTAACCCAGCCCCATGACATGCTGCTATTCCATTTTCCAGTCCCAGGCTCTCTACCCACAGTCAAGCTCCTTCAGTGAAGACAGAATGGACAGGAAGTAGAAGGTTGGATATGAATTAATGAACTGATTAGCTCCAGACACTGTGGGGTAATTCTTTGAAATGCTGCAGAAACTTACATGTCCTTTATGCATGTAAATAGAGGTATTTGAGTTATTGACTCGTGTACATGGGCACTTGCATGAGTAAATGATGCAGACTCTATTCTGTAAGTCCCTGCATGGAGGCCATCATGCATATTTGCACAGTGAGTGTGCACATGGATGGAGCTTGAACAGAGGGCATATTTACAAGCATACACGCTTAAGATGCACACCATCATAGAGCTGGTGTAAGAGACTGCAGCTTAAATTTACATGTTAGCAGCTACTTATGCTAGTATTCTATAAAGCCAAATTCGCGCACATAAAAATGTGCATTAACTACGCAGCTGCTTATAGCATTACCCTCTGTATGTGTTTCCCTGAGATGAAAATCAACAGAAAAGAGGAGCCTGAGAATGTTACCCCAGTGCTATCATTTCTCCCTAAGCTATCAGAACTGTGTAATAAAGAAAGCATGAGAAGAATCCTCTGATCCAGCAACTCTGGAATAAGCCTAAGGAAAGTGTGTTGAAACACCAATGTGTGCATTCAATATTAAACAGGAAATTTGGTATATCCCCAGTACTCTGATTTTTCTTCTTTCTTGGGAGGAGGGTGTATTGCCCAAACCCTGACCTTCCAGCCCACTTGACTTATCAATGAGGGGGTGAGGGTTTTGTGATCGCTTTACAGACAGAAAGTTGGAAGGTCATAGTTAACCTCCAAGAACAAGCAGGAAGGCAGTCTTCACATAGGGGTGAATGTCACTGACTGAGCCCATGCGGGAACGTTCCCCAGCATCCAATAGGAGAGTCTTTAGGAGCACTCCACTGCGCCTGCGTGCCTGCCTTCAAGTCTTCCCAACTCCTCTCTTCAGTTCTTCATTTTCCGCTGAGGCAGCAGGACGTACAAGTCTGTCACCGCTGAAAACCTCTCTTTTTATGGTACATCATGTTTCTGCCTTCCTTTTGCCGCTAATTCTGTTGATTCTCCAGGAACAAGCAGGAAGTCAGTCTTCACACATATGGGCGACATCGGCACCAACAGAGTCCGCGTGGAAGCATCTCCCCAGATTTCAAAGAAAGCCTTTGGGAGATGCACCATGCATGCATGGTCCCCTTCCCAGCCAAGGGTGCTATCTTGTCAGTGTCTCCTTTTTTTTGCGGAGCCCTCTGGATGTCTGTCCTGTTTCTCCAGAAAAAGTATCTCTTTTTTGCCTTAAAATGATCCTTTCCAGCATGTGTACCAGTTCCTCTTCCCGCCCCTGAGCCAGCTCACCTCGGCGTCACTCCTCAGGTTTGTTTTCTTGTTTTTTTCTCGAGGTCTCCCTCAACTGGTGCTTCGCGCCCTTTTTGGCCAGTAGGCCTCGGATCCTCACACAAGTTGAAGAGCTTTTCCCCATGGCCCCCAGCGGCTTCAAAAAATATGATCAGTGCAGCAAGATGGTTCCCCTCACCAACCCACATGACTGCTGCCTCCGTTGCCTTGGGCTGGACCATGACAACTCGGGGCTGCAACCTTTGCAAGTCCATGTCCACAAAGGCCATCAAGAGCCATTAGCTGCAGCAGGAGAAATTGTTTTGTAGATCAGACTCTGTGCCGGAGTCCCCAGTGACACCACCCTCCAGGGCCCCCTCCTGTACATCGGTGCCCCACGATGCCAGGGCTGCATCGGAGTCCCGAGGCCATGGTTCTCCGAGAGGAACTCCCCAGAGGTGAAACGGAAGAAGAGCTCAAAAACCTTGAAGAACACCTTGGAGGATGGGTCTGGAAAAGTGGATAAATCCCACACCATGCCCTGCAGTCCCCACCATGAGCCCAATGGGTCACAGTGGGAGCAGCCTTACAAGCTGCCCCTAAACAAGTTGTCAGCGTCAGGCGACCGGCTTCGGACCAGCAAGGCCATCTTGGTCGAGGACTCCCCCTTGACAGAAATGACACCGGGCCCAAAGCCATCGGTACCTGTGTCGAAGGCTGCAGAACCATATTGCATGGAGACCAGGATAGCAGCCTTGGAGCGCAGTATCACTACCTTCCTGGCCCAGAAGCAGACATTGATGTCCAGTTCCTCCAGTTCATCTGCTCCAACAATAGGACCCTCGACCTTGTGGGCTTCCCCGGTTATCAAGCTGGTCCTCGAGTGCTTCCGGCCTCAAGAGAGCCTTTCAGCATTGGACGAGATCCCAGTCCCATTCCTCGGGACATCGGTCCTCTTCAGCGAGTGTACACAGCTTGGACCGCAGGTCCCCTGGGGATCATAGGCCTTTGGGCTTGGGGCCTGACAACGGGAGCCATGGAGCCTTGGATTCTTCCTCTGACTTCAAGTCAGATTGGGAGACCGAGGACGAGGAGTCCCTGGACACCCAGCGACACAGAGATGTGCCCTCTGAGTCGTCTCCATCAGTGTCCCAGCACCATCCCCTGCCCAAGGGCATTGCCTTCCTCAACTTTATGCAGGATATGTCAAAGGTGCTCACATTCAAGACCAAGGTAGAGGAGGACCCCTGCACAAAGGAACTTGAGAGCCTCCTGTATGAGGCCCTCTGAAGGAGGCCCTCACGGTGCCCGTCCCTCTGATCCTTGAGCGACTCCTCTGTATGTGGGAAACACCAGCATCGGTGCCCATTGTGAGCAAGCAGCTCAACTCCATGAACCGAGTCCGCTGAAGCCCAAGGTTCCAAAAAAACCAGCTCCCTCACAATTCTATGGTCGTTGAGTCTGCCATGCGGCGACTCAAAAGCCAAAAGACTCATTCCTTGGTGCTCCCGGGTAGGGAGGCCTGGCCCTTGGATGCCCTCAGCAGAAAATGCTACCAGGGCTTGATACTGGTTTGCCGAGTCCAGTCCTACCAGTTGTACATGGGCATTGTCCTAAAGCAACTGGTGAGGGAGCTCGCTGGTTTCTCTGCAGGCCTGAATGGGGAACCTCTTCAGTGGTTCAAGTCACTAGCCTCAGCAGTCAAGGAGTGCTCAAAGTTCCTGTCTCGAGCAGCATATGATGGCTTCGCATCCTCAGCCAGAGTGGCTGCCACAGGCATTGGGGCCCGAAGCTAGGCGTGGCTGCAGTCATCTGACTTCGTGTAATGGGTCCAGGACAAACTCATTGATGTCCTTTGCACCAGAGAGAATCCAACACTACACAAGCAGTTACCACGCAAAAAACAGAAACCAGTTCAAGGCATGATAAAAGTGGAAATACAGAGTCTTTATTGAATACTTCACAACCCGACACAGGCCGTGTTTCGTTACCCATCGTCAGGGGTATGTCAGGCACAAACTAAAAACATAAACATATAAATACTTAAAATCATAACAGAACAGAAAACTAATAGCACAATCTTACAAATTAAAAACAAGGCAATAGAAAACAAATAAAACAATCAAAAATGGATAACTCATCCAGATTAAAATAAAAGTAAAAACATCATGTAAAGATAATATAAAAACTACTGAACAATAATGCTCTAAGACATAAAAAAATATAAATACCTCTGTTGAAGACCTTTAAAACAGATGGTCTTGTACCATACTGTAACAAGGCTTAATTAAGACAATATTCATACTAAGAAAGACATAAATATATAAATAGGGTTAAAAACAAAACATTTGTAAACAATAAATACATCAATATATCAATCATAATGTGATTATTGTAACTAAGAGAGATAGAGAAAGAACATAATAATAAATGAAAATGCTTTTGTATATCTCAAAAAAGCAGGAGTGAGTCAGTATTGAGTTAAAAAATAGTAACTGGAAAGAATACTAAGGGCTTTAAACAAAGGAAAAAGCCAAAGAATTATATCATAAGGTGCCAGAGGGAATGAGTAGGGGTAAAGGAACTGTAAATGTAAATAGTACAAGTATCATAAATGCTTAAGACACCTATCGGGAATGAGAGCGAATGTGACATAATATCAATATAAAACACAAAGTAACAAACAGGGCTTGGTCTGTCGGAAATGAAAAAGGGGGGGGGGGGAGGGGAAGGGAAGGAGAAGAAAGTTTCTATTACTTGTGCATGTGTACTGCCTGGTTTTGAGACATATCAATTATGGCATGCCAATGTAAAATAAACGTTGCCTCAGAAGATAAATAAATGATTAAAACATAAAGGGTTAAAATACAATAAAAGAACTAGACTACATGTCAAGGAGACACCATTCTCGGTGCTACCATAAAAATGTACGGATGAAAAAATAATAAAAGCTATTAACAATTCTACCTGCATCGGCGATGTGCAAAAAAAGGTTTATTGACAATATTAACATTGCAGCTTGCATTAGCATTGTAAGAAAGGTTTGTATATGTATAAAAGCCTCCAGAAAACAATAAAACTTAATTGAGGTACCTTTCTACCTGAAGCCACCGCTTCCAGCCGTGAAGAAAAAACTAAAAAATGCCCACTCATGCACGTAAAAAAGAAAGTGAAAGGGGCAGAGCTAACTCGCAAGGAGCGGAAAAACTGCTGAAGGCTCTCGTCTACTAACAATGGGAAGCAATCGGAAACCTATATATATATACAAATAAACGGACTCATCGCTTAAAAAGAAATAAATTATAAACATGAAACAATTACCACATGAACTACAATTCTGAACTATAGGACATAAGTAAACGAAGTAAAACAATGAAAATGGGCAGGTGATAAACATATTTAAAATTTAAAAAGGTAAAACTCTAAAGTAAAAGTGCTTTAAAGTGGCAAGGGCACGGCCCCCGCAAGCCCAAGACCCAGGCACCGGCCCCGGCCCCGGCCCAGTCTGGAGGGAGTTTTTGACTCCTTGAGTATGGCCTCCTCTCCCCCAGAAGGCTCTTTGCAGCCCACAGGTGGGGGCAATCTGGCCCCGTTTGCCCACAGGTAGTCCTCCATCACAACAGATTCTTGAGTGCTGCTAGTAGTCAAGGAGGGATACCTTCTCAACCTGCAACAGATGCCACTCTCGTTCTTCTCAGGAGAACCCGTAAGGCCTCTCCTTCACCAGATTCTGCTCCTCACCGAGCTCACAGGCCTTCTCTCGGACAAGGCAGTGGAGCCAGTGCCTAAATATCTCTAGGGAAAAGGCTTCTACTCCAGATAGTTTCTCGTTCCCAAGCAAACAGGGTATCTCAGGCCCATCCTGGATCTACGGGACTTGAACAAATTTCTGGTGAGAGAGAAGTTCAAGATGCTCTCCCTTGCAACATTGCTGCCTTACCGCCATCAGGGAGACTGGCTATGCTCCTTAGACCTGAAGGATGCTTATACACACATCCTGATCCATCCCAACCAGGCAATACCTCTGATTCGTGGTGGGAGGAGGTCACTACCAGTACAGGGTGCTACCATTCGGACTAGCATCATCATCAAGGATTGTCACCAAGTGCCTAGCGGTGGTTGCAGCCCACCTTCATCTCGAAGAGGTCTTCGTCTTTCCCTACTTGGACAACTGGCTCATAAGGGGAGGCACAGCTGCAGAAGTGCACCATGCCACCGAGCGCATCATCCACATCCTGCAGAGTCTGGGGTTCATCATCAACTACTCCAAGTCCAACCTCTTTCCAGTACAGTGCCTGGAGTTCATAGGGGCTCAGCTGGACACCCTCTAGGCCCTCTTCCCTCTGGATAGGACAGAATACCTGAGCGCTAGCCGCAGAGGTGCAAAACCATCAGTCGGTGCCATCTCGCCTTCTCCTCTGCCTTCTGGGCCACAAGGCCTCCACTGTCCACATAACCCCGTATGACTCCTGCATATGAAGGAGGCTCAGTGATGCTTCTGTTCCCAATGTACACAAGCCACAGGCAGGCTTCGAGACAGAGTAAAAGTGATCCGCCATCTGGTGGACTCCCTCAACTGGTGGCAGATCCCCCGGCACTTTTGGGCCGGGATACCCCATCCTCTCAGGGATCCCCCGGCACATTTGGGCCGGTATACCTGAGAGGATGGGGAGCTCATTGTGAGGACCTCTGCACCCAAGACACGTGGTCCCAGATGGAGTGCCAGTTGCAAATCAATCTCCTGGAGCTCCAGGCGATATTTCTGGCCCTCCGAGCTTTTCGCCACAGGTTGTAGCACCAGTTGGTGTTAGTCCAGATGGACAACCAAGTCACAAAGTTCTATGTCAACAAACAAGGAGGCACGGGGTGGTACTCACTCTGACAGAAGGCGGTAGCCCTCTCCTCATATGCAACATGTAACAGGATGCTCTTGCAGATGGTCTACCTCCCGGGCCTGGACAATGCCCTTGTGGACAGGCCGAGCAGAGTCCTCCAGACACACAACTGGCGCCTGGACACCGGAATGGCCTCCTGATTTTTCCGACTCTGGGGCGTCCCCCTAGTGGACCTGTTTGCCAGCCTGGACAACATGCATTTGCCCCGCTTCTGCTCCCGCCAGCTACACCCATCCCATGTGGTGGCGGATGCGTTCCTCATCCCATCGATGGAAGGCCTCCTTTGCGGTTTCCCGCTGACACCACTGGTCGCCAAGACCCTCTTCGAGATCCAGCGCAACAGGGCATCACTGATACTGGTAGCCCCCTGTAACCCAGGCAACCTTGGCTCCCACTGCTTCTGTCTGTCGGTGGCATCTCCCAAGTCTCCTGGGCCACACACCAGGACTACATTCACAGGAGGGGGGCTCTCTTCTGTACCTCAAACTGGGGTCCCCTGCTGTTCACAGCTTGGCTGCTGAAAGGGTAGCTCTAGCTCTCTTCAACCTCCCATGGGACATGCAGGAGGTCCTTCTGGCCCCCCGCAAGTCCTCCACGAGAAGGGCGTAGGCCTTCAAGTGGCATCAATTTTCGGTGTGGTGTGCCGAGAGGCAGGCGAGCCCGTTCTCTTGCTCAGTGCATCTGGTACTCCAATACCTACTCTGCCTGTCCCAGGTGGGACTGAAATCCAACTCAGTTAAAATGCACCTGAGTGCTATTCTGTCACATCACCATTCCGTTGACGGCAAGCTCCTCTTGGTTCATCCCCTTATCTCTCATTTCCTGTGGGGTCTTATGTTGTCCAAGCCCCCTGTCCACTCACCAACGGCAGAGTGGGATCTCAATGTGGTGCTCTCACTGCTCACTAAGCCGCTGTTTGAGCCCCTGGCTACTTGCCACCTGTGGTACCTCTCCTGGGAGGTTGTCTTTCTCGTGGCACTCATGTCAGCTCGCAGGGTCAGCAAGCTCCATGCTCTGATGGCAGAACTTCCCCACACAAGGTTGTACAAGAACAGGGTGGTGCTCCACACACACCCCAAGATTCTGCCAAAAGGTGGTGTCCCCCTTCCACCTCAATTAGGAAGTGGTGCTCCTCACCTTCTTCTCGAAGCCTCACACCAGCAAGACAGAGACCATTCTCCATACTCTGGATTGTAAGAGGGCCCTGTCCTTCTATCTGCAATGGACTCAGGGCCACCGTAAAGCACCTCAGCTTTTTGTCTCCTATAACTCCAGTCAACTGGGGCTTCCAGTGACCAAGAGAACTCTGTACACTTGGGTGGCGGACTAAATTACCCTCGCCTATGAGAAGGCTAGGATCTCATTGGGCCTCCAGGTCACAGCACACCGTGTCAGAGCCATGACTACCTCTGTGGCAAATCTGTGTTCTGTACCTGTGATGGAAATCTGCCGAGCCTGCACCTAGTCTTTGGTCCATACCTTCACAGCTCACTACTGCCTGGAGAGGGAGTCCTAATGGTACAGCGTCTTCAGCCAGGCCGTGCTCCGTAATCTCTTCAGGGTGTAAGCAACTCCTACCCTCTGACCCTTCTGTGTTTAGGCTACTGGAGTGCTGGTTTCCTACCGGACAGTTGGGTCTTGCGAGAGTCTCTCAATTGGGACTGAACTGCTGCAGCTCACGGCTCATCTTCTCTGGTCACCCGTGGCGTTTTGTACAGGTTCTCGGTAGCCTGTAGCTGGGGAGTCCCATATGTGTGGACTAACTTCCTGCTTGTTCCCGGAGAAAGTGTAGTTACTCACCTGTAACAGGTGTTCTCCAGGGACAGCAGGAATCAGTCCTCACAGCCTCCCTCCTCTCCTTGGAGTTGCTTCTTTACCGTATTTTATTTTTGCCGTCTTAGCTATGTCATTAGACTGAGGCAAGATGGCACCCTTGGGCGGGAAGGGGACCACGAATGTGTGGTACATCTCCCCAAAGGCTTTCTTTGAAAGCTGGAGAGATGCTTCTACGTGGGCTCCATCTATGCCGATGTCACCCATATGTGTGAGGACCAATTCCTACTGTCCCCGGAGAACACCTGTTAAAGGTGAGTAACTCTGCTTTCCGACACCGTCCCCAATAATTCTCTTTTATTTTTATTTCTATAATTTTTTTCTCTAACATTTGTATGTGGGTTTCACCACTAAACTAGGCCTCTAGACCTCCATAACCCTCTCTTCAACCATGAAGACAACTATTGAAGGCATGGAAAAGCCAACTAGTGGCGTCAGAAAATGTACCAAGTGTGCCGGTACCATATCAGTCACTGATAAACATGACTAGTGTCTCAAATGTTTGGGCCCTGACCATCAACCCAAATCTTGTCCTTTGTGTCAACAAATGACAAAGAGAGGCTTAAAGAACTGAGCCAACAAATACGGATAGTTGTTCGCTTCAGACACGGTTTCAGTGGTTTCCACTTCATTGAGGGCATCAACTTCCTCACAGGGGTCTCAAGTATCTTCAAAGTCCAAACATAAAAGTAAGTCGAAGTCTCTGGCCACTCCCAGGTCATCGGCATTGGCATCGAAGACTGATATCAAAACCAAAGAGAAGTCCCAGCCTGAGCATCATGACAGCCCTAGAAATGCTTCCGATGCAGACTGCCAGCCAAATAACCCCAGTGGGAGGATCTATCCTCCAAAGCACAAGAGGGGTTCTGGAATGCTCCCGAGGAATCAAACTCTGGAGAACTACCAGTTCCATGTTCTGGGATGGTGGCTCAAAACCCCATAGGCGATTCTACCCAGATATCGGCCATGTCCCTGGACCAGCACATGTTGGTTCTCAAGAGGAGTTTTGCTGCACTCCTGGCAGCCTCGGTACCAACAACATTGACAGCTTCAGGAGTGCAGGCATCCACACCGCCAGCGGTATCAGCCCCAATGCCAGCCCTCAAACAGACATCATCAGAACCCCTGAGGCCGATACCTGAGTTGGAACCAACCCCGGTACCCAGCAGTCTCAAACTGCCATGGCTCTCAATTCTGATACCTCCGAGCATCGGTATCAACATCAAGGTCAAACCCAAGACTGTCGATACTTCGACTTCTTGCCAGACTCCGATTTCAATTCTTCAGAATCTGACCAAGATTCTCTCAATTCCCAAGAACTCTCAGACATCCCTTCAGACCCTTTGCCACCTCATGAACGGCATCGGTCCCCACCACAGGATATGTCTTTTCAGGAATTCATATGTGACATGGCAGCAGGGCTTTCCATCACGGTAGCCTCGGAAAAGTTACCAAGGACAGCGGAATTGGAGATACTCCAATACCCTCCCATGCCCAAGGAGGTGGTTACCTTACTGGTGTATCGCATCCTGCAGGATCTTATGCTCCGCACGTGGGAGGCCCCACTCACGGTTCCACCTGTCAGCAAGAGACTCGAAACCATGAACCGAGTACCAGGATGCCCAGGATTCCAAAAACCTTAGCTTCACTCAATGGTGGTGGAATTGGTGATGTGCTGATTAAAGAGCTCAAAGACCATTCGTCCATGCCTCCAGGCATGGACTCGAGAATACTCAACACCTTTGGGCATTGGTGCTTCCAAGCTTGCATGTTGGCCTCCAGAATAAATTCATAAATGGGTATGTTTCTGAAGGATGTCACCAGGGATCTGGAGACTTTCACCCCCCTGCTCCCCGAAGATAAGCAGAGTGCATTCCAGACACTCATCAATCAAGGCCAAAATACTTCCAAGTTTCTTACCAGAGTCTCTTTTGATGCTTTCGAATAAACAAGCAGAGCTTCAGCAGTATACACTAGGGCTCACAGAATGGCCTGGTTACAGACATCAGATCTCGAGTAATGAGTCCAGGATAAACTGGCCAATATTCCATGTACTGGAGAAAATCTTTTTGGTAAGGACTGGAGGGAAAAAGCAGGAGAGATAGAGACAGATGATCTTGCCCTCAAATGCTACTCCAGGAAGACAGCTGACCATCCAAGAGGAAGGTTCATCCCAAGAAGTCTTTCTATTCTAAAAAGAAGAGATACTATCCTTCTTGCCCACCTTCAGCTGCTTATCAATCTCAGCAGCCTCAGTAGAGATAGCAGGGCCCTCGCCAATCAAGGAAGCTCAAGGCTCCTAAGCCTCAACCAGCTGCACAGGCACAACCTCTGCACCTGGGTTTTGACTCTTTCCTAGAGAGCGTTGCCAATCTGCCCCTGGAGGTCCCCCAGCCCCTCCACATAGCAGGCAGGGGTCAAAGGTGTCATAAGAACATAACATAAGAACATAAGATATGCCATACTGGGTCAGACCAAGGTCCATCAAGCCCAGTATCCTGTTTCCAACAGTGGCCAATCTAGGTCATATGTACCTAGCAGTTTCCCCAAAAGACACAGGTTCCGCAATGCTTGTACTGGGTCAAGCATTGATATCCTGGGTCCCTTCTTAATAATGGTTTATGGACCTTTCCTCCAGGAACTTGTCCAAACCTCTTTTAAACCCAGCTACACTAAGAGCCTTTACTACATCTTCCGGTAACAAATTCCAGAGTTTGATTACACGTTGAGTGAAGAAATATTTTCTTTTCTAAGTTTTAAATAGTTTACCCTGGAGCTTCATTGTATGTCCCCTAGTCTTTCTATATTCTGATAACGTAAACAATCGATCTACGTTTACCCGTTCCACTCCGTTCATTAATTTATAGACTTCAAAGCCCCTCCACATAACAGAGGGGTCAAAGGGGTGTGCAACAGCTGTTGAATTGGTGTGCACTTCTTTAGGGGGAGAGAATAAAGTTCCCTCCTCAAGTTTTGCCGAGTACCTTCACATGGTGACCCCATTGAACAAATCTATACCAAATCTCAGCAAGGCGACACTACAATTAAAGTATATTAGGAACGAAGAAGAAAAATACATACTGGCCACCCGTCGCCCAGGATAAAAAGGTGCCCACCTATAGCTTATGCATTGGGCTAACGATGGTAGTTGTGATAGTGCAAGTGCTGCAGAAGCAGATAACATCCCTTCAGATAAAGGCCACGGTGAGCCTGTTCATGGACCCACTGTGGCAGGAGATAAACCACAGAAATTAATGAAAAGGTTAAGAGGATTAACTATGGTTAAGTGGAATTCTGCAGATAAAGAGAAGATAATATACTGCTATCTTTATGCTACAAACCCTATACTTAAATTAAGAGCATATACAAAGAGTCTGCCAAAAGCTGGAAATTGCCATTAGAAAAACTGCAAAAAGTAACAGATGCAAATTTAAGATCTTCAATTTTAAAGATAAAAAAAAAAAAAGATGTATGTCAATGATAACATCTAATTTTACTTCAGGGACCGCACTGCTCTCCCCCCATACCAGCCTGGTCCATGGGAGCTAGTGAGTCCTATATGTGAAGACTGCATTCCTGCTTGTTCCTGGAGATAGCGTAGTTACTCACCTGTAACAGGTGATCTCCGGGAACAACAGAAATCAGTCTTCACAACCTGCCCTCCTCCTCTAGGAGTCGTAGGGCTCCTTTATTTTACTCTTCCTCTCAGCTACAAACTCAACTGAGAGAAGTTGGGAAGGCAGGAAGGCAGGCAGGCACGCAGGCACAGTGGAGTGCTCCCAAAGGCTTTCCTATTGTACGCTGGGGAGCGTTCCCGCGTGGCTTCGTCGGTGACGCTCACCCATATGTGAAGACTGATTCTTGCTGTTCCCAGAGATCACCTGTTACAGGTAAGTAACTATGCTTTCTGCACAAAATACGACATTCATGGAAACAAACAGAATACGACAACAGGTAAAGGCTGCAAGGTCCGTCTGGCAGTACTGTATCGCTTACAAGATCTCTGGTTTTACCTTCACTTTCCTCACAATTAAGCAGCATTATCCTCCCGGGTGTACCCAAGCTGGGAGATTGCTCCTGGTTCTTGAACTAATACTCAAGGCATTATGAGACTGATAGCAGTAGTGGTCTCTGCATTCATTGAAATGCCAGCGCCAGTGTTTAAATTAAATATGTATATGCGGCGCCATTACATATAATGGCTGAATATATGCCTAATATGGCCACTATTATACATTTAGCTCAGCAGGCCTAAAATAAATGCACTATCACAGCTATTTTCTGGCTGTACCTTGGTTCAACCCTCCCTCCGCCCTTTCACTGTACAGATACTATTGGGCCGGTTAGAGGGATTTTCAACCCAATACTGCCTCAACAATACAGATAATGGAGTTATATGTTCACTTAGGCTAATGAACATCTAACTTTGTTTGAATATTCGAGCCCTGTGTTTGAAGTCTTATTTCTTCAATTTTGAAATAATCATGAGAGTTACCACAGTGCACCAGGCCTATCTTTCCAGAACCAGATCACTTGGCAGCTCAGGATTCACATCCCATCACAACAGACTGCGCAGCCTTTGTAAGGATTCTCACAAGATTATTTCATAACTTCTGATCTCCAGGACCATGTTTCCTTTTACCTAATATTCCCCACACACCCCTCCCTCAATGTTTTCTTTATCAAATTATTGTTCGCTGTAAACTGCTTTGATAAATTGAAAAGCAATAAATACAAATTTTTAAATAAAAATAAAATAAAATAAAATGTTCTCTCCAGTCTTGCTGTTCAGGGATTGTCCTTACCCTTTTGAATAATTTTTTTTAAAAGCATTTTTCAGCTGAAAGGAAATTTCTTGAAACAAGGGGTCATGGTAAAGAGGCTGAAAGAGAGAAGACTCAGAGACCGAGGGGGAGTCATGTTGTGAGGGTCCGGTGGGGCATGTGAGTCAAAGTGGTTCTGGAGTTGAAGTTGAACTGTTTTTTTCAATGACCTTAGTGAGGAAGGGTAGGCCGGAAATGGGTCGAGCCAAAGAGCAGGAAAGCAGTCACCTCCCCGCTCAAAGGCTCCAGCCCAATCAGCACTCCAGGAACATCTTTAAAGACAAAGCGCCATCGGATGCCAGGAACTGCAGCACATCATCAGGAACAAAGAGCTCCCCCGATCCGGGTTGAACCAGAGCAGGAAAGCAGTCACCTCCCCCTCAAAGGCTCCAGCCCAATCAGCGCTCCAGGAACATTTTTAAAGAAAAAGCGCCATTTGGTGTGGCCCTGAGGTGGAAACAAGACAACCCTGCCTAAAACTGTATAGAATAAATGAAGTAATCTAGTCCCGCTGAAGACCCACCTGAAACCACTCACCATGATCCACCAGTAATTAACCAAAGGTATTCAGCTTTATGAACATCTCTCAACGTGACCCCTAAAAGTCGCTTGAAACCAGCGACAGACATAAGAAACACTTCAGTCCAGAACTAAGGTAACCGTCTGGCAATACACGGCTCACAAAAAAAATATATACATTTCCAGCCGCTCATCCACTCAGCTTAGCAAACAATCCTGCCTTGTTCAATCTCCCACCATTCATATAGTTTCCCTCTACTCAACTACACCATGGCAACTATACACCACCTCCTTGTTGCTATCCTCGTACTAAAACCTCTTCTCAACCACATGCAAGCCACCCACCCCCCAAAAACAAATCATTACAACCACCTCACTACCATCCAACTATGTTTCTTTAAAATCCCCCCTGGCAGACCACACACAAATGCTCCAGCAGAAAACACCTAACCCCCATACAGACCAGCACCTCACTACAGCCACACAAGCCACTCAAGCATATCACCCCACACCCCCAATCAGCATCGAACTAATTAATGCCAGATTAATAAGGCACAAAATCAACATCCTAGCAGACCACCTTCAATCTCAACCAACCGATATGCATCATTGAAACCTGGCTGTCCCCCACTGATCAAGTTATATTCAACTGCCCATGTACACACAAATGGGGTGGAGATGTTCTAATCCTGGCAAGAAGTTCTCTCAGACTCAAAGTCCTAGCAACCTCAAGTACAGCACAATGCAACTCGATCATCATAGAGAACATGCATATTGCCATCTGCCTAACTTACAAAGCACCAAATGCCACCACTGATGAGCTCTCCACAACCCTCGAATCAGTCTGTGCAACCAATGCCCCCCCACAAACCCCTGATAGTAATTGGAGGCTTTTACCTCAAATCAACCTCCTCAAAAAAGAGTCAGAGACCTTCCTAGCTGCAATGGACTAGCTACAATACCCCCAATTTATAACTGCGCCCACACACAGACTTGGCTCTTCTGCAGACCTAATCTTTGTACCTAATCAACTTCTCAAATATAACAATGTATCAACGTCAACAATAACCCAGGTACCATGGTCCATTCACTATATCCTATGACTCACTATCCAGATTCCTCACATGAACTCACATACTGAACAACTCCGACCAGGAAGAAGATTAAAAACTTCAGTAAGGAACAATTTCTCCTAGAAACCCTCCCATACCCGAGAATCTAACTGAAAACTGGAACACAACCATCTTGGCAGCAGCACGATCACCATACAGCAGGAACACTAAACCCCTGCGCAGAAATACCAGTTCAGCATCCTGGTACACAGAAGATATAAGAAAAGCAGAGAGTTTGTTACGAAGAATGGAAAGACGCTGGAGGCAAACCAAAACCCAAAGCACCCTACAACTCTACCAAATTAAGCAACAAGAGTACAACCACCTCATCCACCTATGCAAACAAGAATACCACACCAATCTTATACTCAAATCTCTCAACAAATCCATAGAACTATTCAAAATAGTCTGAACTCTCACCAAAGAACCTGACTTCAAAGAAGAGAAAATGATACATCCGCAAACATTCGCCGACTTCCTCCAGACCAAAACCAAATCTTCTCAACAATACACCCTTAACAACAACTCCAAGCCCACACAAATCAATCAAACCTGGAGTAAATTCAGCATCCCATCTATTAACCAGATATCTCATACTATCTCAGCACTGAACGCAAGCACTGCTCCTTCAGATCCATGTCCAGTAGCATGGATAAAATCAACAAAAGAAGAACTCAGCCCATTCATCCACAACATTGTACGCTTATCCCTATCCCAAGGTTACATGCCAAGTGCCCTCAAGCTCTCTACCATCCGTCCCAATATCCAAGACGATAACTCTAAGTAAAAGTGACCCAGCAGCATATCTCCCCATTTGTGGCCTACAATTCCTCACTAAGGTCATTGAAAAAAAACAGTTCAGCTTCAACTCCAGGACCACCTTGACTCACATGCCCCACCGGACCCTCACCAACATGGCTTTCGATCTAACCATAGCACTGAAACACTTCTTATATACCTGTTTGACAATCTGATCAGAGGAATGGACAACACAAAGACTGGATTTCTCTTAATATTCATTGATATCTCCTCAGCTTTTGACACAGTGTCACACAACATCCTATTGAACAAGCTAAAAAACATTGGTCTACACGGAACCACCATCCAATGGTTTCACTCCTACCTCAGTGACACCCTCTTGTGAAATGCGGCAATAACATCTCCAGTCTTTGTGTACCTGCTTGGTTGGCCTTCATACACAGTGTGCAGGTACTGGTTGCTCTCTTTTAGTACCATGGATAATCTCAGGCCATTTAAACCACTTAATATCCCAAATACTATGGGCCCAATACTGAAAACGATTAACGTGGTTAGCAGACCTGCTAACTGCATTAATCACAGTGACTGGGATATTCGGCGGCGCCAACACAATTACTGCCACTGTTTGTGGGTGGCACCAATGAATGCTGCAATGCCAGCTGGCTAACACTGGGCCTACCAGGGGTGGAGCAGAAGTGGCACCTGGCAACAATCGGGCAGCAGGGATATTCAGCCACTGTTCAGTTATTGCAAAGCGGCGAAAGTTAGGCATCTTAAAGGCCGACCTAACCTTCGCCACAGAAACTAACCGGGCAGTGGCTGAATATCATGCTCCCTGGTTTATTTATTTATTTAGCTGCATTTATATCCCGCTTTTCACCGGGTCAAAGCGGTTGATAGATGGTTAGTTTTGCCACCATCTTAGGTTCAGCTGCGACAGCTGGCTGCTTTACAATGGCTAGCTGCTGTCGCTAAATATTGGGCCCCATCTACATAAAAGGAGGGAGAAGCAAGGGGGGGGGGAGCGGGCCAAAAATGTCCCCAGATATGTAGATAGTGGCTGAATATCACTGCTAAGTTATACATTTCTTTTAGGCCTGCCGAATCGCAGGCCCAAAATTGCCAGCTTGGTGGCCATACAATCTGTATATTCCCCCCCCCCCCCCCCCGATTGTTTGCTGTGGAAACCGCTTTGATTGAATGATAAGGCGGTATATAAATACCATTAAATAAATAAATAAATATTCAGCACTGCTACCTGGTACTGAATATACAGGTTACATAACATACTGCAGCCGCTCATTGCGCCAGCCAAAAAAATTGGCTCTTGTTACTTCCTTTTCTCTTTCTCTCCCCTTCCTCCTCTGAAATTCATGACAGGCCTTCCATCAAGAGGATGTTTCTGAAGCAGAACAGAAGTCACAGCCTGGCCCACGATGAGTTTTAGAGTGGGAAGAAGAAAATTCAACAGATGTCATTGATGCCATTGTTGCGTATTGTCAACCTTATTATTATAAAAGAGGCTCCAACGTAATTCACACCGTTCATTAAAACCCAGCAAAGTGCAACATCAGCGGCCAACCAACTAATGGCTGACGGATCACTGTCCACTCCACACAGCCAAGCAACAAGAAGGAAGGAAGTTCTCTTTGGCACAATGCAAGTACTACACTGAGTATTAGCAGTACATTTGAGGGACTGAGATCATACTCCACATACCCTGGCTTAGAAGTGAGGTTCATGACCGTCATGGTATGCGCAAAACTAACCCATTTGGAAAACTGCCTCAACCAGCAAAACCATGAGAAACGTTCCCCCATAAGAGAGTGGAATTACCTCCGGGGGGATACTGTCATCCGAGTCCGAGCTGTCATCGTAACTGCTGTTGTCCAAGCTCATCTGTAGGAGCTGATCAATGGTGGCGTCCACAGCCCCATTATTTGCCCTCAACACACATTCAATAATATCATAGTCCATACTAGGAAACATGGTCTTGAAGTCCTCCATGGCCTGATTGAACTCCAGCCTGCGCACGTGCCTGGCAGGCCGACTGTTGTTGAGTTCCTGCGCAGAAGAGCTCCTTCGTGAGCTCCCGCTACTGCTGCTGCTGCTGCTCCGGCGGAACAGACTTGTCATTTTGGATAACTGTTTTTGAAAAATATTTAACTTCTAAAAATTTCTCTTTGAAATGCAGCCACCCTCTCCCTCCCCACAAAAAGGATCCAAGCAAGAGCAAGAAGGGTGCTTTCAGGATCTCCTAGGAAGAGGCGCCACTGCCATTCTCTGAACAAGCCGCTACTACTGCAGAGAACGTCTTACATCTGGGGATTTCTTCAAGAGATTCTCTCCAGGTCCTCCCCAGGGAAGGAGATATTTAAAGAAAATGTTGAGTCACCTTGGCCTTTGGAACATATTAGATCTGTGAAGAAACAAAAGAAATTTTCTTAAAACATATTCACTATATATCATTTTCAGCCTGGTGTGTTCCTCTTGCTTTTTTGGGCTGCAAAATTCAATCAAAATGGGCCTGTACTGGGCTTATGACTCCACAAACCTATATTTGCAACTAACACTTTGCTCCTGTACCATGGAATGAATTACCTGATGACCTCAGAGACGTTAATGACCTTTGTGCATTCCGTAAAAACATACCTCTTTGCTACCTACTATGGTTCAAAACCTAACTCCCCAGATCACACTCCAGCTAAGCCTAACTCCCCCATGCACACAGTACTTACATCCCAGAACCAGAGTAACATCTCACCAATGCAAATTCATACTGACCAAACTCTAATTTAAACATCACAAACATAATCCTGACCACACAGCTCCTCTACAGCTTCTGGTTAACCCTAATTGTAAATAGCTTGCAATGATTTATTGTTACTAGTACTCGTTTATTCTACGTATATAGTTTGAGTTCTATGTATTGAATATGCTTTTACTGCATTACAAACTCTTGTTATTTGTAAACCGCGCTTGATCTTGGGAAAGCATGGTATAAAAATGTTTATTAAATAAATAATTGGTGACTTACACCCACCACTTGTCTAGTTCATCCATCATAGTGACAATCCCTCTGTTAGGGGTCCACATACTGCGGCTCTCTCAAGAACCTGGTATATGAGTGCCAATAGATATCGTTGTTTCACACGAGTGGAGACTCCCTTCCCTCAAGAGGGCTTTCAATATAACCTCCTTAGCATCCCTAGCTCATTAATTAAATGTTGACTTAAAGTGTAAAAAGATTTCAGAAGTACCATCAAATACGTTGGACTCACATTTAAAAGCAAAATTAGCAATTGATAGATTTACTACCATGCATTAGTTCATTAAGGCGTGATATTGTTATTTACTGTCAATGTGGCCAGTTCACCAATAACCCGCATTAATACAGCCCCAAATCATTACAAAAATATTTAAACAAGATTCTTTCAGAAGAAATCAGACAATAATTTGTGTCACACTTGGTCAGATCAAAGGTCTGTCGACATGACCGGCCCTATTTATTTAACAGGTTTTTTTTATATCACTTTATCCTTAAATCAAAACAGTTTACATTACAATGGTTTACATTATAACAATAAAGCATAAGAACAGGTTAGAGCAAACACAATATACATGATAACTTATATACATAGAGATTTATGGGGATGGGTATCCTGGGAATATAGCTTGGGTGTTATATTGTATGGTAGATGGAGTCATGGTCAATTGTTGGGTGGATGTGATCAGATTAAGATGTGCTATGGGATGATTTCAAAGTGTTCTATATAAAGGAAGGTTTTCAGCTTTTTTATGAAGTCTTTACTGTCCTTTGTGGCTCTGATGTCTTCTGGGAGGGAGTTCCATAGCGTCGGTGTAGCGAAGGAGAAAGTTCTCTTGCAAGTGATTTGTTTAGCCTTTTTATAAGCATTGGGCATTATGATCAGGTTCTTGTTGTTGATCCTTCTCGGTCGGTTGTCCGGGTCTCTTGTGATCAACTCTTGCAGGATGTCTGCTGAGGTGTTCTGTAGTATTTTGAAGATGTTGAGTGTTGTTTTGAACATGGTGCATGAGTGTATTGGGAGCCAGTATAGGTGGTTCAGAATGGGGGTATTGTGGTTATGTGTTGCTGATCCAGTGATGATGCGGGCTGCCGTGTTCTGTGCCATTTGTAATGGGTGAATGGTATGCTTTGGGAGGCCTTGGTACGATGAGTTGCAATAATCTAGGATTAGTGTTATGGTGGTTTGGCAAATGGTATGGAAGTCGCCTGGGTTACGTAGTGGCTTCAGATTTTGAATGATCTTCATCAATCAAGACACACCTTTTCCATCTCACATTTGATCATGTAACTTAGCTCTTTGTCTGGCCACCCTATACCCAAGCTCCCTTCATCTTGTAAATAGTTCACTGTTCTTAAATGCTACTGTTGTATGACCCAGTTTATCAAACTTTGTTCACAGATTTAATGTAACCATTATTTACGTTAAATTATGTTCACACGTTCAATGTAACCTGTTCTATGTATAAGTTCTCCTGTAAACCGTGCTGATATTGAATAATGCGGTATATAAAACCAAATAAATGCTTCCGTCTTCTTATAGTTTATATTTAGGTTATTGTCATTGACCCATGTGGTCATTTCTTCCAGACATTTGGTTATGGATGAGTAATCTGGTTTGTCTATGTTGATTGGGGTGTATAATCATGTCGTCGTCTGCATGCAGGTGGTATTGGCTGTATATATAAAGAAACACAACATCCATCTGTAACATCATAAGTTAAAGAGTAGGAAGGGATGAGCCTTGTGGGATACCCTGGCGTACTGTGAATGGTGTAGATTTGTGTTTGTCTTTAACTTGCTTGCCGCAAGTAAGACTGGAACTATTTAATTGTAACATCGTGGAGTCCTATTTCCTTTAGCCATTGCAGTAATATGTGGTGGGAGACAGTGTCGAAGGCCGCAGATATGTCTAAGAAGATAAGGACGAAGCCTCTTTTTATGTTGTCTATTCCCTTAATGATATTGTTAAGGAGTGATGTTAGTAGTGTTTCCATGCTGTGATTGGGTTTGAAACCATGCTGGTGAAGATCTAGTGGGGCATGTAAGTTTACGTGGTCCTGTGGCTGTAGTACTATTTTCTCTATAATTTTGGCAATAAATGGTAAGTTGGAGGCTGGCCGATATGCCATGGGGTCATTTTGGTCAAGTGAGGTATTCTTGAGGATTGGTGGTATGTAGCCGTGAGTGAGAGACATTTATGTTATTTTGTGTATTATTGGACTGAACTCTTCCTTGGCTATTCTGATCCATGACACTGGGCATGGATCAGATGGTGACGTTGGGGTGTTTAGGTTTGATATGATTTGCTCTATTTGTTCTATGGTTGGTATGTGGAATTCATCCCATGTACCACTGGAATTGAGGGATGTTGTGTGAGTTAGTGTCTGTGGTAGTATATTGGTGTGGATGTTCTTGTACTTTGACATGTGGTAATTCGCCATCTGTTGTAGATGCATGTTACTTCTTCGTGGCTCCTTGGTGAGTATCTGAACTATATCGAATAGCTCCCTGGGTCTGTTCGTAGATTTCATTATGAGGTTTGTGTAGTATTCTTTTTTGTATCTGTTAATAAGGTCATTGAATTCATTTTGTCTGTTTTGGTATTGTAGTGTGTCCGCCATCTTCTTGTGTCTCCATTTTCTTTCAATCTTTCTTAGTGTCTTCTTAGCCTTTTTTATATTGTTTGAGTACCAGGGTGCAAATTGGATTCTTTGAGTTGTCTTCCTTTTGTTTGGTGCTACTGCAGCTTTTGCGATGGTGCCATTCCAGTTTTCGATAATATCATCAAGGTGTCCTGTGTTTTGGCTTATTTTTGGTAGGATTCTTCTAGGAATTGTTGTTTGTTAAACTGCCCGAGTCATCTGTATTCTTGTTGCTGTTGTCTGGGGGCAGATGGGCTAGTGATGTTTATATTGAATGTTATCATGTGGTGGTCTGATTATTGGAGTGGCTGAGGGGGGATGCATGGCATCATTTTCCAATAGTTAAGTGGGGACAAAGACGAAGTTAAGGGTTGTCCCTTGTTGGTGTGTTGGTGCGTTTATTAGCTGCACGTATTGAATTGGCCCTAGGATTGGTTTGAGGTGTTGGCACCCTAGGCAGACCTTAAGTCTTATGCCTCCTGGCTGTCAGAATTTATTGTTTAGCTTTGAATGCCTTGCTCTTTGCCACCTTCCCAGAAACTGCCACCCTAGGCAACCACCTAATTTACTTAGTGGTTGGGCCAGCCCTGTCTGTCTAATCCAGCATCCTGTCTCTGACAGTAACCAATCCAGGCACAAGTAGCTGGCATGATCCAAAGGAGTAGATCCATTCCTTATTGTGCATACGCAGGGATAAGTAGTGGCTTTCCCAAGCCTACATGGCTAATAATGATTTATGAATTTTTCCTCCAAGATCTTCTCTAACCCCTTTTTAAACCCAGCTATGTTAACTGTCTTGACCCCTTCCTGCTCTTGCTTAAGTGTGTGCTGAATGAAAAAATACCTTTTCCAGTTTGTGTTATGGGTAATTTTATAAAAGATGTCCCATGTGTAAAGCCTGTTTTGCATGCAGAAAGAGGTTTTAATAAAATTGCTTAAGTATGCATGGCAACAAGACAGTACAGGGAACATTTTCAAAGTAGTTTAGGTGGTTTACAGACTTGCAAACTGCTTAAATGGTGCCAAGTGGGATATTCAGCAGCACTAACTTGGTTGATGCCACTAAATATCTCCAGGTGCTGCTGCTAAATGCCCCAATACTAGCTGATTTGCACTGGGGCATTCCGGGGGTGGAGAGGGGCTGGCACCTGGGGATAACCAGCTGCTAGTCTGTTATCCCATGGCAGTAAAAGTAGGAGCTTCAAAGGCTGGTCTAACGTTCACCACCATAGCTAACCAGGTAGCAGCTGAATATCGCTACTGCCCAGTTATCTGCAGCGCTATCTGGCCAACCTGGATAGTCAATGCCTGTGACCAAATATGGCCCTTGCAATAAATATGCAGGTTAAAGTTCAGTGGCGGGCAGCTAATGGCTGCAGAAGTGCCGAATATTCTTGCCTACATATTTATACAGTATATGTGCTGCATGCAGGGCCGGCCCTAGAGTTGCTTCAAAGTGTTGGTGCCGTAGGCAAACCTCAAGCTTTTCACCCCTTCTCACTGTCAAAACCTATTATTTAGCTTTGAATGCCCTCTTTTTGCTGCCCGCTGCAAGTTGCTGCCCTAGGCAACTGCCTAGTGATGGGGCTGGCCGTGGTTGCATGTGCCTAGGGCTGACGTTTGGGTGGAGCATAGGCACAGGTGTGATGTACTCCTGCAGACAACATGCCAACATCTGCACCCATGTCAGATCAGGTGTAAATAAGCGCATCACCATTTGCACACAACAGGGGCTGAGTTCTATATGCTTATTTTATGAAGACACATAGGCTGCCTTTCTTCACAGAGGGAGCCGTTCCATCCCCTTTACCATTTTTGGTTGCCTTTCTCTGAATCTTTCCTAGGATGCTCTACTTTGATTTGAACCCTGGCTTCTTTGGTTAGAGCAAAGAAGCCAGGGTTCAAATCAAAGTAGAGCATCCTAGGTTTAAAATCTTGGGTGATTTTAATTTACCAGACCTATTACACAGTGGATCAAGGGAGGCTGATTTTTTCTCATCAGCAGTGCAAGTACTTGGGTTTGACCCAATGGTCAGTGATCCCACACATTAAGCTTGATGCAGAAGCCCTACAGTAGAGCCCAGCGCTAAAGCTCTAGCAGAAGGTTTCCTCATGCAGATGTTTTACTCATCCACGCTGTAAGCAAGCAGAAGCAAATGGGCTGTGTGCAAAAAGTCTCTGTTAAACATGGAGAACAAGCCAAACACATGCCCATAGATGACCAAGGCAGATCCCTGATCATGCATTCCCACAACCCCCCTCACCCTCACCCAGTGACCACTTCCCTCCCCTCCTGAATCCCCAAAACAAGCTCTCTGGTGGCACAGTGGTCCTTACTCCCAAACCTCCAAAAAAATGTTCCATGGCCTGGTGGCCCCTACTCCCTTAAACCCCCCAAAAAGGCTCTCTAGTGGTGTGGTGGCCCTTACTCCTACCCTCCAAACTACCAGTAGCTACAGTACTCCCAATTCCCCCCTCCCTGATACCTTTCTGTTGAGGGGAAAGAGCTAAGCCCACATGCTCCTGCCCCCATACAGTGCATCCTGGGATAAACCTGGCAGGGTCAGTCTTTCATATAAGGAAAAGATTGTCACTGAATCAGGCCCTGCCCTTTGAGATGAGTGCTTAGGGATTACCTCATAGCCCTCCTGATTGAACACATGTTTCCCCACTTCAGCTCCTCTAATGGCTGTTGGAAACCTGGTGCATTCTGGGCCCTGATGCTTCGGCCTGGGCGGTATATCAAGTATTTTAATAAAGATAAAGATAAAGACTGGTAGTCTTTTATGGGAAAATTCTGTTTTCTTATTTCTACCAGAACTGACAGGTTGCTTGTTCAGAGTCACTTCACCTTTTCTATAGCTCCTTCCTGAGCTATGATAAGCTTCCTTATCACAGTACTTGTGACCTGGATTGGCCACTGTTGGAAACAGGATACTGGGCTTGATGGACCTTGGTCTGACCCAGTATGGCATCTCCTATGTTCTTAAGTCTCACAGGGCTCAGCCCTTCTGGCCCTGCCATTTAATGCCTAATTACAGCCTTAGCATCCCCTGATTCATTTTAACACAGATGATATCTTGTTATATTTGCCTTTTTCCATGGCTAGAGGAACAATTGTCTACAGCGATAGATTGTTTTCCTGCTATCGTAGACTGGCTTACAAGCCAGGGGCTAACTGTCTGATTAAGACAGAAGTATCATTTATCTTACAAGATCCCTCCTTTACTGCTCCATCAAATTTGAAGGTAGGAATTGTGAGCTAGAGTTTTAAATCTGAAGATCGCTATCTTGATGACAAACTGCATTTACACGCTCGTATCAATAGAGCAACAACATCGGTGTATCACAAGTTGGAGGCTGTATGTAGATTCAGGCCGTTTTTAGAGGATGGAGAGAGTTCTCAGGCCTTGCAAGGTTCAGCCTTCTTTAGACTACTATAATATCATTTATCAAGGGCTTTCTGCTTCCTCTATGGCAGCCTTACAGATGGTGCAAAATACTGTAGTGAGAATGTTATTGGAACAGTCAAGGTTTGTGCATGTGTAGCCAATGTTACTACAACTTCATTAGCTTCGGACCAGAATATGGCATAAGGTTCTATTGATTGCATGAGATTTTAAGCACTATCTTTCCTCACGCTACTTCTCTATACTTTAGCAAAGTCATACATTCATATGACCTATAAGGTTATGCTCACAGAACATGCATGTACTTCCCTCATTAAATGCATGCAGAAGTCAGGCCACACGGGTGAGGGCCATTCTCAATTCACAGTATGCTCCGAGTTTGTGGAATGCGCTGCCTTCTGAGATATGTAACACAAGTGACCCAACTACATTCTGAAAAACTTTATTTATTTCAGCAAATGTTTAGTGTGGTGGAAACGTAGAGAGAGGCGTTAATATCTTAATGATAATAAATTTCTATGGAATTCTTTTGGAAGTTTCCTTGTCGATCTCATGTATGACTTGTAGCTGTGTTTTGTTTTCATATGGTGATTGTATGTTATTATATATGTTATGTATGTTTTTTATATCTAGTCTTGAATCTTGGAAATTAGGCAAATTATAAATCTTTCAAGTAAAATAAAAATAAATAAATAAATACATGATAAATAAATCCCTTTCCCTCCTGCAGCTCCTCGCAATCCACTTGTGATTTAACAACTTTGAATAATTTTGTGTCATCTGCAAGTTTCATCACATCACTCATTATTCCTTTTCCAAATCATTTATAACTATGTTAAAAGGCACCAGTCCCATGACAGATCTCTGGGGTACTCTGCTTTCTCCATTCAGATAACTGACCATTTAGTCAGATGTGAAGCCAGATTTTAGCTAGGATATGGAGAGAGGAATTCCCACATCCAGGTTGGAAACGGAGAATTCCCAAAGCATTTTACAAGAAGCTTTGCCAAAAGTAGAGCCTAATGTAAAATAGGTGCAGGATTGCAAGGGTGTGTCTCTCCATGTCCAGGAAGGGCAGCAATTTTAAAAATACTCCCCACATATGCATGGAAGCAGCTTTTTAAAGTCGCTGCTTCTGCTGTGCGGGAACACCCTAAGCCAGTTGCACTATTTCTCTCCCTCCCCAATGACCTCGATCCCCTCCGATAACTCCCCTCAATCCCTCCCAATCATCCACCCTTGACCTCAATCCTTCTCCCAATAGCTTGCCAAGAGGCAATCCCCCCCAACACATCCAATCCTCCCCTGGCATGCAGACCCCCCCCCCCACCTGGCTCCACCCCAGCAACAAGGACCCCCCCTGATCTCCTTCCCCGGCCTTACCAGGCGCCGCAGCAATCTCCAATTGCTCCTGCTCTTACAGCACTACTGAAAAATCACCTTGATAATTTGCAAATAGGAATAATGGACCTGATATTCAGCTGGCACGTCTATCTAAGATTCAGGCTGATACCGTGGACCAGCTGGGACTATATTATAGTTAAAACAATTGCCTCAGACTCCATTTTATAGGGTTACCAGACTTTTTGCAGGCAAATCTAGGACACTTATCTGAAGTGGGGAGGGAAGGAGGAAGGAATAACTTAGTTTCAGGTTTCAGCAACAATATCACTTCCAAACAGACACATTGACAGAAAAAGAAACAGTGATGCAGTTCCCCTGTACTGTGTAAAATATGAAGAAAATGGATGTAAATTCTAAAAACGTAGATATTCAAATTACTAAATTGAAAATAAAATTTCTTTTCTATCCCCTCTGTCCTTATTCCTGGAACCAGGGACAGGAGGTTGCCAAATAGGTGGGAGTCAGGGACACAGCTCGAAAATCAGGGACATTTGATAACCTTACAATTTTAGTAAATTAGAGGCAGAGCATACTGTGGTTGCAAACCAAGTACATACACAAAAACACATAGGGATATCAGAGAGCTTTAACAATCTACCAACCCAAATCCTCTCTGAACAAGAACTATTATGAAAGGGAGAAAAAGGATCTCAGCTCAAACTTGCCAATCACAAAATAAACCATGAATATGTAAACAGTAACGGCTTCCACATCATAGGGCAATAGGGCAATTTCATTGATTGCACCGATACACAAACTCTCTTCCGGATAAATTGCGGGACAAAAAAGATGTAAAGGACTTCCGTAAATCCCTTAAGACAGTCTTATTTATGGGATTTTGTAACCAAGAAACTTATGAACTCATTTAACTATGCAAGAATTTATATATTACAAACAGGCATTAATGTAATACTTTCTCTTTGTAAGTTATGTTATCCTTTAGTCAATGTAAACCCGTCCTTTGTAACCACCACTTTGATTGAAGGAAAAAGTGGTATACGAATCTGTATAAATAAATAAATAGGTCCAGAAAAATCTCCTTTTCCAAACACTTTATAGTGATAATGTCAAACGTTTGTTTAAACTGTTTTACCAACTTTCAAGAATTAATAGTACAAAAATATATTTACATCAGTTTGAATACTGCATATTTATATCTCTTCGGTGATATTGCTCCACAGCTTTAAGGGTTTTCAAATCCTTCTAAAAGATTGAGGAGTTATAGTAGAAAGATTTGAAAACCTTAAAGCTGTGGAGCAATTTCACCAAAGTGATATAAATATGCAATATTAGAACTGATATAAATACAATAAATGAAAGCAATATATGAAAATTGATGCCGAAGGTGTAAGATTTTGCAACAATAGTTAAAGACTTTTTAATACACGGTATTTTTGTAGTATTGATTTTTGGGAATTGGAATTATATAGTAAAAATGAATTTAAAAAGTTCAAAAAAATGTTTGAATTTATCACTATAAAATATTTGGAAAAGGAGTCTTTCCTGGATCTATGATACAGTTGCATACCTACACCTTCCCTTCCCCCAGCTTTCTTTCATGGGAGGGAGGGAGGGAGGGACGGCACCCAATGTATGGGCAGCCATATGTGAAATTCCAGCCAGACACGTTCCACATTAACGAGAAACGTTCCACCCTCTCATATTCTTTAGCAGTAACACATGTGACATATGAGAGACCCAGAAAAAAGGTATTCATCTGAGGCAATGCAGTGATGCACAAACCTCTTGCCAGCAGGCTGTACACTCGGTTGAATGTGGCATTTCTGCTTTCTTCTTCCGAGGATGAAGAGAAGCCACTGCACAAAACTTTACCTTTGTGAGATAACGTCATCTGAGCTGAAAAGCCACACTGGTAACATTAAACTACAGAGTACATGTCCTTTCTCACAATCATCCACTGAAAAGCGTCTAGAATAGAAAAGAGCAGTCAATGCACAGTAGATAATGCTGTAAACCTATCTGCTAGGAGAGAAAGAAGCTGCTTCAGAGAAGGATATTATCTCCTTACAGGTCTGTCATTTCGGCACTGAAGCCTGGGGAGAGTAAACAAAAAGAAAACAAGCAAAAATGAAGTATATAAAGTGATATCTTTTTATCGGGCTGACTTAATACATTTCTGTCTGGTTTTCCCAGAGGTGAAAGCCCCTTTCTTTGGTCAGAGCAGTAGAAGACAATACTAATGGTTTAAAATAGCATCCGTAGGGACAGCAGGAAAGAGGCTATTGTGAAGCAAAGAGCAGTTCCCCTCTCCAGTCCTTATGTAGTTCATAATGACCCTGCCAGCTAGTACACCTAGTGGCACTTTTACTAAAGGTTAACACACGCTAATTTCATTAACATATTCAGTGTCACTGTGCCCATAGAAATAAGAGTACTCTGGGCACTTAACGCACGTTAAATCCTTTAGTAAACATACCCCCTATTGTTTAAGAAAGGGCTAGTTTCATTTATGTAGGGAAACGGCGATATACCACCATAAACTACTTATCTGAAAACTGCCCTTACTCAGTCCACTTACATACTGCATTGTTCCACGGCGCACATACTTTTGGCTACATTTGGGGAAGGCTCTTCTGGGCAGAAACCACCACCCATAGGGCTAGATTTACTGAAGTGAGCTGCTGCATTAGCACATGCCATTTTCCACAATTGTACAGACAATTTCAAGTGAATTTGAATACAGAAAGTCAAAAGTGGATGGGGCTTTTATCATCTGATTTTTTTAAATAAAGGTGTATTGTGATGTATATGTTTCTATTCTTATTGAAATCCACTTTGGGCTGAAATGGAAAAAGCAGAATAGAAATATGGAAATTAAATCAATTAAAGAAGAAAATATGGAAATTAAATCAATTAAAGAAGAAAACACTAAAATTACATGTAATACCTTTCAAAATATTCCAATCAGAACCCAAAAGTGAAGGGGAGATATGAAAAGCAATTATTACGTGATATCAAGACAATCAGTCAAAAGAAAAGAAGCAAGATGTACCCTTTACACCAATGTTCCTGCGAAGCTGTGTGGGAGTCCTCCCCTGCACTGCTGCTGGGGAAGCCATATCATGTATTTAGTCGCGAGGAGCAGGGAACGTTGATTAATATTGACAACACTAATTAAAATGCACAAATTTAACCGACCCTCCCCCTACTTTAATTACCAGTGACATTTCCCCATTTAGAAAAAGTGGTTCAAAAAATATAGGTGCACTATATAATAAAAAATCCCCAAGGAGCCAAAAACATCAAAAGTAAAATTTAAAAAAAAACCCCAAACTAGGCTCAAAAAGAACAAATTATTACTATCAATACCATGTGAGATAAAAACAAACAAACAAACAACCAGTTCAGAATTATCAAAAAATATGTATAATGCCTAAACAGACATAACAGAGGAAAAAAGACCTCATCCACCTCCGCCAGCATCGGCAAGAAAGAAGAGCCAGTCGTTAGGGACAGATGCCACTATAATCGAAAAAGACTCATAAGAACATCAGTGGTCAAAAAAACTTCTAAATAGTCTGAATTGGTTGTAAAGACACAGCAGAAAATGTAAACATCCTTTTTGCCGATGCTGGCGGAGGTGGTTGAGGTATTTTTTCTTCTATGTTATGTTTGTTTAGGCATTATACATATTTTTTGATAATTCTGAACTGGTTGGTTGTTTGTTTTTTTAAAATCTCACATGATATTGATAGTAATAATTTTTTCTTTTTCTTTGAGCCTAGTTTGGGGTTTCTGGAATTTTACTTTCAAAAAATATAGGGACATGTTTACTAAGCCATGCTAAGAACAGGCATCTTTGCACATGTTTAATGCCAAAAACTAGCATGGAACGTGTGGCCAACCCATGCTAACTGTTCTGGGCATTCCCAGCAGTCCCCATGCAGATACCATGGTGGGAAGCACCTCGCTGCGCTAAACCACGATTAATGCGGATGCCCTTACCTCCAGACATTGAGATGGCATTAGATGCCACACTAACTGTAGTATTGCTGATTAGCGCATGCTAATGATGCCCAAGCTAACTGCAATGTACAGGCAACACCCACTTTCCATCCATGACCTGTCTAGCTCTGCCCAACTACACGCTAAGCACTTAGCGTGGGATTTTTTCTCTACTGGAATTTTTAGCACATGGTAAGGGTTACTGCAATCCCATGCTGACCGTTTACTATGCACTAAACCCTGTGATTTTAGCGTAGTTTAGTAAACATGCCCCATAAACTGCATATTCTCACACATAGCAAGACTTTTCCCAGGAAACCTTATAAAATATCTGAACGTTAACAGCAGAAAACTCCTGATATAAAATAATAAATTCTCTCCTTCTCTTCTGGATAACCTTTGCACAGATCTGGTTGAACCCAAATCTTCTCTCCCAGAAAAAATTACACTGAAAAACTGACAAAAAAGCATCTCTGGGTTCTGTTCAAATTCAAATGTTTCTAACAGTGTAGCTCTATCCTGTTTTCCTCATTGGATTTATTCAAAATTGCTGTTGTATCTAACCTTTTACTTGAGTCCTTCTGATCTTCTCCTATATTCTCTGATGGGAAAAAACCCACTCCTCATAGGTGGGCCAACTTCATTTTGGATCTTGAATATGGTATGTCTTAAGAGTACTAACAAGAGGCTCAAAGGCAACCCTTGGAAAATTAGCAAATCTCAAGCTGAGATGTTTTCCAGCATCTTCAGCTTGCAATAGATCTCCAGTTGCCCAACATTTCTTAGAGGACCGCTTCCAGCAGCCCTCTCTTAACAAGGTCTTACAGTATGGCTTGTGACTCGAGCCCAGCTGTCAACATACCCATGTCCTTAGAGCACTGTGTTACGGAGATGTCCTACCTACCCACTACAGCCCAGATGAAGGCCAAGCTTACTACTAGGGGTTTAATCAAGGAGCTCACACTTGATTTAGGAAGAGCAGAGGCCTTGATGAGGACTTAGATTTACTCACCCCAGCTAAGCTGCCACCTCTTTATCACTCATCTGGTCCATGCATGCTATCTTTTTGGACCTCCACCATCTGTAAGGAGTTTGATATTTTCACCACAGCAGCAAACATTACATCAAGCAGAGACAGAGCCCCTCTTCCTCCCCCCTCCCCCCCCCATCCAGAGGTTACTCTGGGGGCCTCAGAAATGTGTCAGGGCTCAACATCAGTGAACCCTTAAGGAACCTCTGTCACCACAGACAGGTTTAGGGATAACAAAGCAGGCGGTCAGCAGTTGCGTCTCAGGACCCAGTACTGCAGGCTCAGAAGGAAAGCTTCTTACTTTGCCCTTATGCTTTGGAGCCATCACATGTGGACTTCAGTTTGTGATCACATTGTGGTCACTAAGGGATTTTTCTGTCACCCTCAGACCCAAAAGTAGCGTTACCTGTTTGGATTAACCAACTGTGACTTTGACCATGTGGTATATGCACGCCCTCATACAACCAGACACCAGCACATGGCCTAGAAGAAAACAAACACACAACCGAGTCAGCACCCCAAGTGAATACAAACACACACGCAAGGACACAACAGACAGAGCACTCTCCATGGCTGCTCCAACAATATGGAACAATCTACCGGATGACTTGAGGGCAACTACAGACCTCAAAGACTTCAGAAAACAGCTGAAAACCATGCTGTTCAGAGAACACTATGGACACATCACATAAACTAAGTAACTGTATAGCAGCACACGTCACCGACTAACACTATATGTATATAAAATGTTTTTAGCACCACTGTATATAGCCCACATTGTACATAGCTCAAACCAATCTAGCACACAATACAACACACACCCAACTAAATTTCCACCCTCACTGCATGTATAACACACTCACACTACCAGATTGTTTGCTCTGATACCACCTTGATTATCATGATAAGGCGGTTTAGAAATACTGTTAAATAAATAAATAAATAAAAATATGTCATCGTCTGTCCCTGCAACTTCTGTACAATGAACATCAGGACCAGGATTGTTGAACACAAAAGCTGCCTGAGAAGGGGCCTGGAGAAGAAGCTATTGGTACTACACTGGCAAGAGAAGAAACAGTCTATCTGATTGAAGTTCCTGGTTCTGAAGACTGTGCACCACAACTGGAGAGGTGATGACCGAGATATTGCTCTGCTCAGCATTGAAGAGAAACATGTTTTCTGGATGCAGTCTTTACACCCGACAGGCCTGAATCAATATACTGACTTCTCTGTTTTAGTTTGATGATGTTTTAGTCCCAATTTTTACCTTTCTTTAATGGGTTTTAAGATTTTTATCTTTATTTTATTTCTGTTTTACTTCTTTTTTTTTATGGTTACTTTTTGCATTTTTTACACTCCTAGTTTCATTTTATATTTTCCTTCCACCTCTCTTCCCGCCTCCTCTCTCCCTGTCCCTCTCCTCTTCCCTCCCCCCTCCACCCTTCCCTTCCCTCCACCCTTCCCCCCTCCTCTCTCCCCCTTCTGCTCCCCCTTCCTTCCCCTCCCCTCCACCTTTCCCCCTCTCCTCTACCCCCTCCTGCTCCCCTCCCCTCTGTCTTCCTTCCTCTTCTTCTCTTCCCCTTCCTTCTCCTTTTCCCTCCCTCCCTCCACCCTTCCCCCTCATCGCTTCCCCCTTCCTCTTTCCCCTCTTTCACTACCTTTGCCACTTCTTCATCCACTAACTTCCCTCTCCCCCCTTTCCTTTCCTGTCCCATTCCCCTTCACTCCCTTCCCCCTCTCTCACCCCCCTGTTTTCTTACTTATATATTGTTAACTATTTATTCCAATAGATGTTCTGACCTGTTTTTTATATATATATATACTTTTTACATATATATTTTATATATATTTATCTCTGGAATATTTGCTAGGGGGGTTATAAATGCCCGGGACCGTATTCCCACCCCACAGCTCCCCACATGTATAGGGAGATGTGCGGGGAGCTCTGGATGGGGGCAGGAGGTGGTGGGCTGAGGGAGGAGCGAGGGCAGGCAGTGGGGGCACCATATCCCTGGATGTACAGGGCCGATTACGAAGTCAGTCCTGTATGTCCAAGATCGGCCATTTAAACGGGGGACTTATTCCACCTCGGAGGTGGAATAAGTCCCCTGGATGTCGGGGAATGCTGGAGCTGGGGTCCACAATACTGATGAGGGAAGTACAAGGGGTTCTCCACAGCCTGACCCTGGCCATGAAAGGCCCGATTGGAGGTCAGATTGCAGGGAATGAAGGATTCGCTGTTGCTGCCAGGGATCGCGGCTCCTGCAAGGAGCACTGGGTGCCATGGCAACATGACACCATGGCACCGCGGCTCCATGCAAGAGCCAGACTGGGCTAGCCGGGCAATGGCTTGGACGTCCGGGGTGCCTGAATCGGGTCATGTTCTGGAAGTCCAATCCCTATGCCGCAATTTTGCTCCTGCACCCTCCAGGCCCGGACGTGCACCTTCTGAATGGGCCTCTACGTGTTATCACATGAAGCCTTCGTTTAACTTGCAATCTTTTGCTTTTATTATGCTTCACCTCTCTCCTGATTTAACACATCCCCATGGCGTTTTTATGTTTCATCTTAGGTTCTCCCTTTTTATATGATTTTATTCCCCCTGTTCTTATACCTTTTATAAAATGGTAAAGAACAATCACGTTTATGATTTATGAGGGAGGCTATCCTTTTTATCTTTTGCTTTTCATTTTTAGTTTTATCCTTATTTTATTTCCCCCTTTTTAAATCTGTTTTATTTCTCCCTTTCTATCTGCATAGCCTCGGTCTGCCAATTATAAGGTTCATACTGTCTATTCCTGAATCTCAGTTTCCTCTTTGACTCCATTCGTATACTATGGTCTATCTGAATCTACATTAATATGCCCCTCTTACACATCTCTCTGTTTTACCAGTACCTTTTATGTCGCCCTTCCACTTACTCATTATTGGTTATTCAATTATTCAATTATATATATTTTCTCTCCCCTTTTTTTGTTTTTTTTTTAGAATTTTATAGAAAAGTATACACACTGCCTCTGCAGTTCTGATTTTGGCACCATCTTAATTTTTTAGAGCATCTTTTTTTATCCTAATTTTTGAGTTTTCCTTTCATAGTTTTATTTGGCTTATATTTACATTTTTGACCATCCTCCCACATGGAAATGCCTTTTAGTTTTTTTAGGTTCTATATCACACCAAGTTCCATACATCCGAGCCGCAATTCCAGCATAGTTTACTGTCGTCATGGTACCCGCCGCTACATTTTTTTTAGCAGGCTTTCTAACCCCTTTAAATGGCCTGCCATAGCTGTGCTGTTTCTCTTCATACAGTGTAGTCTCGCCGATTGGAACCTAGTAGGTGTGGATATTCTATTTTACAGCCTCTGTATTTTGCTGCTACTAATTTCTTTTAATTCCTTTTATAGTTTTGATTGCTTGACCTTCACTGATATTTTTATAGCGCAGTTTTTAAGGCACATAGTCCTCCTTTTTAGTTTTCTCTTAAGTTTTATTTGGCTTTTATTCATATTTTTTGACCACCCTCTATGGAGGTCATTCCAGAAAGCGATTAAGGCTTTGTACATGCGCCAGGGATGTTTATCTCTTGAAAACATATACGAGCATATTCCGGTACATAGTTCCCATGGACATTTACCTTGCTAACATGGGGATTTCGGAACATGTCTGAGAGGGGTGGGACAGGGGCACGGTTTACTGCGGAGACGTATGAAGCATATTCAGGAAAGGCCCGTATACGTTTGGGAGGTTCCCACTGATGTGTCCGTTATACCTGCCGGAGACATGGAATAAGGCCAGTACTTAGAAAACATTCTAAACTGGTGGACTGCAGTATGGAAAAACACCACAAGATGCATTTGTAAAGAATAGAAATCAGAGGTGTGGGAATCATGTAAGCTAAAGAGGAATTAATAACTACCCTGAAAGAAATATTAAGAGGAGCAATAGTGATTATTCTGGCTATGCTGACATTTGCTGTTTCTGTGAAAGGAGCTAACAGGGGACTCTAACAATTCCTGTGTCCTGAAAAATGGGACTGTTGATGTAGGAATAGTATGCGAGTATGGAAAGGATACGTGTCTGGCTGTGAAAAAAATCATATTTTGAGTCCTGGGACTTCATTCTATTATGTTATACTAGCTGTCATTTATAGGTTCAGGGAATCTTTTTGGCAGACATATGTTTGTTGTGACTGGAAGTGAGTGTGTGTGTGCAGTTGGAGGGTTACACGGGAGGATCTGGTGTGCTCATTTGCAATTTAGGGGAGACATGAATGCCTGGCCAGTACCAGGCCTGTACAGATGACCGCGGCATCAACAAGTGCCAGTGTGATAGGGCAGAAAAATCACAAAAGGTTCTCAAAACATATCCCTTTCAATAAAGAGACTCTTAGAATAAGAGCATTCAATAGTGCAAGCAGCACTGAAACATGCCAAAAAGCACTATATTGTGTGAGGTTGGTAAGAGTGCATACTTAGCATTGTAAAGACAGTTTTTAGAGATGACTAGTGAAAGAATAACTAAGGATTTCTTCTACTGCCATGTATATTTTGATGCAAGACATGTCATGACAAACATATCACTTTCTACTTGCTGTTATTATATCTTTGCATACACTGAGATCACCTTGCACTGTTCTGGGATGCAGCAGACTAGTATGCAACATTTATAGATCCTCAATATTCATGTGTAGTTTGCATCAGCACAACACTGTCACTGAGAGGAGCAGCTTAGGATATGCACTTTTAAAAAAAAAAAAAAATTTAACAGCGGAGGCGTGGCCATCTGAGACATCCTTGGGTATGTGGCAGAGATGGGTAGGATTGAAAACATCCATCTTTTCAGAATATGGTGAGCGCAGGGATGTCCACACCATTTGCTGTGTATACTCATGTCTCGTCATAACAGCGCGGCCCATTTTTCTCCATAGTGCTTTGCTCGTGCTGTGACAAAACGTCTATGTCCCTAATTCCAAAACAGCAGGCACGTCTATAGCAGTGGCTGAGGAATCAGGGCAAAATTGGGCCCCTTTTCAATTTGGACGTGTCCACGGCCTGGACGTGCATGTTATGGAATTGGCCTCCACATGGAACTGCTTCTTTTTTTTTATTTCTAAATTATCATATTACACTGGGCAATGGCTATTTGATTTATTGCTGTCATGGCACCTGCTGCTGCACTTTTTGGCGGGCCCAGCACCTTTTTTAAATGGCTGACATAGCCATAATGTTTTTCTTTATACCTCCGCTACGGGTCCTGCTGTTTGGAACCCAGCACGTACGAGTACTTTATTTCACTCCTTCTTTTAATTTATTTTATTTTGACCCTATCATTTCGATTACTTGATTTTTGCTGATAATCTCATAGCGCATAGTTTTTATGGTAAATATTTCTTTTTTTATTCTCGCTTTTAGCTTTCCTTTAATACGTTTTTATTGGCTTGTATGTGCATTTTAATTCCCTTATTACACGGTGTCCGTTGTATTTTAGCCACAATGGCAATTTTGTTTAATGCTGTCATGGCACCAGCCACTATAAATTCAGTGGGCTTTTCACCCCTTTTAAATGATCGCCGTAGCCATGTTTCCTTCTTTACATACAGTGTTGCACCGCTACGGGTCTCGCCGATTGGAACCCAGTAGGTATGGACATTTTTACATTTTACAGCGTCTAGCTTCTTTTAATTTATTTCAATTGGTTTTACAGTTTTAATTATTTTATTTATAACCCCATTTAGTTTATATGACACATAGTTCTAGTACTTTACACAACTGGCTAATATGTCTAGGTAAAAAACTTGCACCAGCCAATTGCCTCTCCCCAGGATACTATTTACCTTTTATGATCTGGATATATACCTATTTTATGTTTCGGCTTGCCCAGTTTGCTCCCCACTGCACATTTCCGGTGTGCAGCAGTCACACATTTTTGTTCATTCTTTACTGTTTTCTATCATGCTGGTGTTTGACCGCACTTTTAAATGTTTATAGCTGCTATCCATGGAGTCATTTCGTTTGCCTTGGTGAGTGATACATCATCCAAGTAAGTAGCCCCTTTCACACATGTGTGCGTTTATGGGCACTACTCCAATTGGACATATGTTTTCTCCATTGTCTGTACAGTGATTTTTTTTTGCCCCAGTCATTCTATCACAAGATCTGTCTCGGGCCAGATGTCTTACCTCTTACCCAGTATGCACTCTTCTTCCTTCTAGTAGCACTATACTGTACCCTCTTATACTCATGTTTGGACCACAATTGTTTTGAAACATATTTTATCCACATTTTATGTGTTTTATATGCAATGTTCTTTATGTCTTTTTGATCCTTTAGTGGATTTTGTCTCCCCCATTTTTATCCTTATTTTTCATTTAATATCAGAGTTATATGATAAAGATCAAGTGGACCAATAACAGTTTCAACCTGTACCTTATGATCCAGAACCATTGGTTATGAAAGAAATCGAAGAAACATTGAAAGTTTTATCAAAGAACAAAGCACAAAGCACTGATGACATTCCCATTGAAGTATTACAGCAATCTGATGCAGCTGTTACCATACTTATAAGGCTCTGCCAGGAAATTTGGAAGACATCATCATGGCCAACTGACCGGAAAAGAACCGTTTATACCAATACCAAAGAAAGGTGATCCAACTAGCTGTGGAAATTATCACATAATCACTCTGATCCCACATGACAGCAAGATTCTACTGAAGATTATACAGCAGAGACAGCAAAAGCCAGAAGGATGCTGGGTTGCATAGAGAGAGGTATTACCAGCAGAAAGGAAGAGGAACTAATGCCACTGTACAAGTCACTAGTGAGGCCTCACTTGGAATATTGCGTTCGGTTTTGGAGACCGTATCTCGCAAAGGATATAAAAAGGCTAGAAGCTGTTCAGAGGAAGGTGACCAAAATGATTTTGAGCTTGCGTCAGAAGACTTATGAGAAGAGACTTGAAGACCTAAATGTGTACACTCACTCTGGAGGGGAGGAGGGACAGGGGAGATATGATTCAGACCTTTAAATACTAAAAGAGTATTAATGGACAAACAAACCTCTTACAAAGACCGGGAAAGCTGCAAAACTAGAGGGCATAACATGAAGCTGCAAGGGGGTAAACTGAAAGGCAATGTCAGGAAATACTTTTTCACTGAAAGGGTGGTGGATGCTTGGAATGCCCTCCCGATGGAAGTGGTGGGGGCAAACACAGTGACAGAATTCAAAATGGCATGGGACAGACACAGTGGATCTCCCTTTACAGCAACAGGATAAAATCAAAATAAGCATAACTATCTCTTATATCTGAACAAATAGGGGTGACCTACACAGAGCAATGGGTACACCCCTAAACAAAGGCATGGGGAGGGGTGACCTGCACGGAATGGCAAGTGCACCTACTCTTGCCGCCTTGCTGGGCAGACTGGATGGACCATACTGGTTTTTATCTGCGTCATAGCTATGTTACTGTGTTACTATAACCATACCTGGAATGAGAACTGCCTGAAGTGCAAGCAGGGTTCAGGAAAGATCGAGGAACCAGAGACATCATGGATGTAAGATGAATCCTTAAAAAGACTAAAGAATACCAAAAGGATATCTATATATGTTTTATTGACTACAGCAAGGCTTGTGACTGTGTAAACCACGAGAAACTCTGGGCCACATTAAGAAGCATGGGTAAACCGGAATACCTGATCATTCTCTTGTACAACCTTTACATTGATCAAGAAGCAACAGTTCAAACAGAACAAGGAGAAACAAAGTGGTTTAAAATCAGCAAAGGTGTAGGACAAGGCTGCATACTTTCCCCCTACCTGTTTAATTTATATGCAGAACAAATCCTCAGAGAAGCAGGACTGTATGAAGACAACAGAGGTGTGAAGATTGGTGCGAGACTCAACAACCTTCGCTATTTTATTTATTTAGCAAATTTTTTTATACCACTGTATCTACCGGTCACAGCAGTTTACATAGAGAATGGGGTGTAGATCAGTGTGTCATCTGCGTGGATCTTATGATGTTTTATGAGGGTGCATAGGGGTTGGATGAAAATGTTGGAGAACTGATGATAATGCGGAACCTTGAGGTAATCCCTGTAGTAGTAGGTAAGGTTTGGAGGTTTCAGTTCTGATTCTTGTTGGAATTGGTTGGAGAGGTAAGACTGGAACCACTGTAGAGCTGTACAGTACCTCTGATACCGATTGAGTGGAGGCAAGAGCATAGCTGGGTGTGGAAGACTGAATCAAAGGCTGCAGAGATGGCGAGAAAGATGAGGATAAATCCTTGGGTGAATTTCTGTGTACCTTTGATTAAGTTATCCAGGAGGGAGGTCAGAAGGGTTTTGGGGCTGTGAAATGACCTGAATCCATGATGGTGCTTGTCGAGGGGGCATGTGTGTCTATGAATTCTTGTAACTGAAGCTGCACTGCCTTTTCTATAATTTTACAAAATTGTTGAAGGAAGTGAGAGTTTTCTATAATTTTGGCTAGGGAGGGGATACTTGATATAGGTCTGTAGGACACTGAGGCTAAGGAGTCAGCTGAGAGTTTTTTTAGTAGGGGTCTGATGGATGCTAGCTTGAGAGGAGTTGACATGTGTCTGAGTGACAGGGATGCATGGATCAGGTGAAGGATGGCTGGGGCAAGGTCATGTCTGGTCATCTTGATCCAAGGGAAGGGGCAGGGTGGAGTGATGAGGTGATGCAGTTCAGATTTGCTATAATGTCAATAATCTCCCTGGTGCATAAGTGCCTGAAAGTTGAGTAGGTTTTTTGGTTTGGGGTGTTGGTGGGGTCAGTGGCAGGCAGGTGCTAAACTGTGTTATTCGGCTGTCTGGCTTGAAGGTATTGAGCCATGGCATCGGGAGTTAAGTTGAGATTAGGCTTCGTACTTGATGGAGCTTGAAGCAGGTTCAGGGCTATATTGAAAAGCCCTCTGGGGCGGTTGAGGGAGATGTTTAGAAGATTGGAGTGGTATTCTTTTTTTGTGTGAAGCATGAATGCACAGTAGTTTGCCTGTGCACTTGCATAAGCTTAGTGGTTGGTTGGGCTTTTTTGTCATCTCCATCTGCTTTCGAGCTGTCCGATTCTATTTTTTAGATTTTTGAGTTGAGGGATAAACCATGTTGCTTGATGTAGTCGCTTTATCTTGGCTGTATTGTTTGGCATGATGGCATATGAAGAGATGTTTGTATTCCATTCAGAGATGAATGTGTCAATACTAGTCGGGTTAGCCTGAGGGAGAGGCAGAATCATGCTTATAAAGGTTTCTTTGAATCTCCATGATTTGGGTGAGGGCGATTTGAAAGCATTTGCTTTAGGTATGTGCGGGAGATATAAGGTAATTAGATTGTGGTCTGACCAGGGCATGGATGTGATTTGGTCTTGTGGGAAAGGTCTCAGTGTGGCCAGTTGGTTGGTGTGAATATGAGGTCAAGAGCTCCTCCTTTGCTGTGCATTGGTCCAGTGATTATCTAGTTGAGCTGTAGTGCTTCAAGTGCTTGGAGGAACGGAGTGATCTGGCTGATCAGTAAGGAGGGGAGGTTGAAGTCACCCAGGAGGATGAGCCATTTGTTTTTGTGGTTCTCTGAACATGTTTCTTCGATTAGTGGTGAGAGGTCATTGGGCCCTGCTGAAGGAGATCTGTATATGAGGCATATTGATAAGTATGAATTGGTTATGGAGATGATATCCAGAGCAACTTGAGAACATGATGTAACAGCTTTGAAGTGGAGGTCCTTCCTTGCAATTATGATTACTCCTCCTCCTCTCTTATGTAATCTTGATTGGTGGAAAAGCTGGTTCGTAGGGATAGCAAACTGGTTTAGTAAGATACTATCCTCTTCCTTGAGCCATGATTCCGTTCTGCAGAAAAGAGTCAATATGGTTGTCTTTTATGTAGATAAATCAAAGCTAAACTCAAACACTATCTCCAAAAGATTCTAATACTTCCAACAATTATTCCACAAGGCAATAAGACCTCAGGGTGGCTAGTACCCCACATGTAGTGAGGAACTCACTGTAGGGAATAGCTGGTGCTCACATCATAGGTCACAGCCTTTCCAAATTCCCTAATGCAGACAAACGTACTATCCAATTATACACCACATCAAATTCACCCTGGGACCATATAACAACTCAATACAAATTACAACAACACACACATTCTACCAATTACCCATCAAATTTTACACACACTGCTCCAAAGCATCAGAGTTAATCAAAGCATGTACAATAAGCAGCACAGGAACAATCAGGAAAAATCCTACAAGGATAAAGAATATAATCAGTATCCAAAGGCAAGAAAGGACCAAAATAGCCCGTATAAACTTATCTTATCATATCGTAGTTTTCTCCAATGTTCTGCTCTGCAGCCGCCTCAAACATTCATCTTAATAACTGCTTCAATGGCAGAATGAAACATGACGAACACTCCCCAAAGTGTATCATAGCGGGGAAAACACTGCACCTCTTATAAAGTTAGCTTTATAAGACGAGAACCAACCGTTTATAACCCAGCCTTGAAGAGAAAAAAAGCATTGCCTGTGACATATTAAGTGATTTCGGGAGAATCGTTTACCACACAGCCCTGCGGAGAAGAAAAGCATCGTCTGTGGCATAACAAGCAATTTCACGATAAGCAATCTTTATTATAAAAAATCCTGATGCATTCAATAACCTGACATGAAAAATAATCAATTAAATCTAGCGATATAAATGGGCCATTGATGTACTAACGGCATTCCACACTGCACCATACTTACCAAAGTAGGTTCAGTGATTAGCCTTGATAAGTCTGAGACCCAATCGCTATGATAAATATACATCAAATATATTTTACCGTTTGTAGTTGAGAGGTACTATAGATATAACTAGCCATAATTGCAAAAGGTTAGAAGTAGAACTGACCAATTATTTGTAGCTACACAGCATTGAAAGCTCTGGAAAGTGACAATAGCGTAGTTTGTTCGATACATTTAAAATCCATGGCAAACCCACCGTATCATAATAGCACTACAAGGACTCACAAAGCACCAAACTCTACCTATCAAAAGGCAACACCGCAAATATTAAACCAGTACATCTCAGAGAATACCACACAGAAACTACATGAACAGAATATTGCAGCTCGGTTACACATGCACAATCATAAACCATCAGCAAACATAGAACAAGGGATCACAATTTAGAAATAAGACGACAATAATTAAACTGGGAACCCCAAAAGCCAAACTTGGAATGTACAATACTGGAGAAATAAAACTATAAATTATTTTATTTGTCCATCCCAGTCGCTTTCTTCTTTTTCTTCATGTCTTCTGCTAACTCTCCATTGTCTTTTCCATTTGTCCTTTCTTCTCTCTTAGTTTTTTCCATTCTCTCTCTACATCTGCTCCAACATATTGATCCTTCACCTTTTGCTCTTTCCTCCATTTCTTTCTTTATTCCTTTTTCATCCACTCAAATTTCACTCCTCCATCCTCAATCCTCACTTACTCTCCCAGTACCCGGCCAATTGTAGATTTTTCTTCCCTCCCACACAAAATATCTTTTCCCCTCTCCATCCTCACTCCCTCAGCCCCATCCCCTTCTAGTCTTCCCCCATCAGCTCTCTTCTAGTTCCAGCCCCACCCAGAATCCGCTCCCTTCTAGTCCCAATCTCCCATTCCCCCCGCATCAGGCCATTTCCAGTCTTAGCACCCCCCATTAGCCCATTTCCAATCCTAGCCCCCCCCATTGGCCCAGTTCCAATCCTAGCCCCCCCATTGGCTCATTTCCTGTCCTAGTCCCCCATCGGCCATTTCCTGTCCTATCCTAGACCCCTCCCCCCCGAAGAGCCCCACGCCTGTCTAAGCTGCTTCAGAGTTGAGCCAGGAAAGCCCACGCAAGGCCACCAGCGTGAAAAGTGCCGTTTTCCCTCCCGCTGGCAGCTATGTTACTGTGAAGTGCGCTGAATGCCGGGAAAGGTTAAAGGGCATTTCCCAGCACTTGCGTGCTTCACAGTAACACAGCCGCCAACGTGAGGGAAAACACCTCTCAACGCTGGCAGCTGTGCAGAGGGAGCCAGAGCCGGAGCCTTGCGTGGATTTCCCAGCTCACTTCTGAAGCCGTCCATTGTGTGAAAATGAAGTTCGCGTGGGGCGCTGTGCAAACAACATTCTTGCACAATGGACGGGCCAGTCCTGCTCACCGTTCTGTGCAGTTTATGCTACTCTGTGCTTTAGTTTAGGACTGTACTCACCACTCTGTGCAGGTTATCCACCTCTATGCTTTTGTTTAGGGCTGTAGGGTTACATAGTATATGAAAGCAGTTAAAGACCAGTATGGTCCATCTAGTCTGCCCAGTAAGATGGATAGAGAAGGTGTACCCGCCACTCTGTGCAGGTCAGCTCCCCTCTATGTATTTGTTCAGGTTTTAACCCAATGGTCCATGCAGGTCTCCTCTATTTGTTGAAGTATAAAAGATTTAAGAGTGGAGGAGTAACCTAGTGGTTAGGGCACTGGCTTGGGAACCAGGAGACCAGGGTTCGATTCCTACTAGCATTCCTTGTGGCCTTGAACTAGTCACTTAACCCTCTATTGCCTCAGAATAATCCAAGTTATCAATGTCCCTATTTAATGTACATTACCACTGGTAGTGCTGTTATGATACGGCGGGTTTGCTATGGGTTCTGAATGGGCAGTGTTTGTAGTACTTCCTAATGTGCCTGGCAGTTGGCACCGGATAGTAATAGTAATGCAGAAATCTGGTAGTCTTTCTTTATCCAGACACTCATTAAGAGGCATGTTTACTAAAAGTTAGTGCATGTTAACATTATGCAAATATTTATGCAAATGAGGTCCCTTATGCAAATGAGGCTTCGCAATGAGTCTTTGCACATGGCCCCGCACCCCCTCCTTGGGCTGCCCCTGATGGCGAGTACAACTCTAGCCACCTTACTTGGCAAACTAGATGGACCATGCTGGTCTTTATCTGCCATCATTTACTATGTTACCATTAAGAACACAAGGTTCCTATCTGTGTATCTAACCACGCTTTTTGAGTTTCTAATCCACTAGGCATGGACTTTTGTTAAGGTCTACCTCAAGAAGGACAGCTCAGCATTTATTGAGCTTTCTAAACAAGAGTAGCTCAAAAATGGAATTGATTTTCTAGGATGGTTCTTACTGGGATCCTATAGAGACAAGAGATGTGATGAAAACTTATTGACTTTGCTAATTAGTATACTGAGCCCTACCAATTAAAATGTCTCACAACTTCAGTACCATTTTCGAGGGGTAGATCAAACAAAAATTGTATGAATTCATCATCTTGTGACCATTCCGAGTTAAATCAGGAAGCATAACACTTTTAGGCATGGAAGACGTCATTATATCAAACTTCAGAGTTAACTGGACTCACTGTACAGTGCCAAATTCTATTTTTTTTTACTTTTAGAAAGGCAATTTAAGAGCTGTGGAAAACACAGACAGCAGTTTCAGAAATGACACACACCTACAGTGAGTGAGGGGTGACAGAATTTATTTTCTATGGAGAAACAAAAACCCTTGGCTTTCCAAAATCTTGATTTTCCCCCAACCATTTCAAAAGGGGATTTCAACTTTCTGGTGAGAAGCACAAAAACAAAAAGCTGGAAAGTGGAAGCGTGGTGACTAAATAGGGAAGTCATCCTGAAAAAGAGAAGTTTAAAAAATTAAAATCATGGTGAAGGCTTTCCCCAGCAGCTGATGTGGTACCTCAACAGTTAAAAAAAAAAAAAAAAGCAATGAGGTCTGAAGATGGGTAAGCCACAAATGATTCATGCAGGTCTTGATTTCTACATAGGCATATTAGGTTTGTGCATATAACAGCAAGGATCTTGTGGAGGTGGGGGGAGGGGGAAGAATGAAAAAATATTGTGACCTCATTGCCTGCTCTTTTAGATAGTACAGTTCAATTACATATCATTAAGGGAAGCTGAGTTTTGCAGCATCGTGCAAGACCATGGAGACGATTGGAATAGGTTCACCACCTGTGCAATGGAAGTTGTGACACAAAAGCTGGGCCATGTCTAACCTAACTTGGAAGGTATGGGCCACTGATGGTACTGACTGCAAAATCCTAAATCCATTGGGGGATTCCTGTCACATGAGGGAAGCAAGAAGAGTGTCATTTTTCCCAAGAATGAACGAAGTGCCTCAGGATAACAGAAGCTGCCTCGGTACCTCAGGGTTTCAGAGATGTAATCTATCACACTGATTGAATCTTCTGCACTGATGGACAGTCACTGGGCTCTTCTTAAATTATGGGACAAAATGCAGCCCGACACAAAACCGCTTCATGCACCCCAGGATCTGCTGCAGAAGGGCAGGGCTCATGGCTGCTGCAGTGTCAGGCATAGTGGGCGCCTGCTCCATGTGCGGCAGCCCGCAGAATACAAAGGAAGCCAGGGCATGTGAAGCAGGGCTCACTGCTTATGTGTGCAAAGGCGAGCAAACCCTGGATTGACATAGGAAGCATTAATGCCTGTGTGAGTGCTCTTTCCTGAATCAGACGTGGGCCCGTGTTTTGTTTCATGTTCCAAATACAAGTTGGGGAGAAGTGCTTGTTCCCGTCGATTTGACTTTAACAGAACAGCTCAGGCAGCTTCAATACTGTTCAGTCTCACAAAGGAGAATGGCTAGAACCGCCCCCCCCCCCTTCCCAATATCTGTTTACAGCTGCAGCAATCATCTGCAGACGGAGGCTTCAGAACCAAATCCATCGAGTTTCTGTACCAGTCCGTCGTGCGGCCACGCCTTGAGTACTGTGCGCAATTCTGCTCATCACATCTCAATAAAGATATAAATGGAATTTTAAAAAATACAAAGAATGGCAACCAAAAAGTGATAAAGGGGATGGCATGATACTATGAGGAAGGCTAAAGGGATTAGGGATCTTTAGCTTGGAGAAGAGATGACTTAGTAGAGATAAGAGATAGTTCTATAAAATCCCAAGTGGAATGGAACAAGTAGATGAGAATCAATTGTTTACTTGTTTAAGAAGTAGAAAGACTAGGGGGCACATCATTAAGTTACTAAGTAGTATATTTAAAACAAATAGGAGAAAATATTTTTCACTCAATGCATAGTTAAGCTCTGAAACTCATTGCTGGAGAATGTGGTAAAAGCAGGTAGTATTGCTGGGTTCAATAAAAGTTTAGACAAGTTCTTGGAGGAAAAGTCTATAAATCATTATTAAGATAGCCCTGCAGATAAGCAATATAGAATTTTGCTACTTTTTGGGATCCTGTCAGGTACTTCTGACCTGAATTGATTACTGTTGGAAACAAGATATTGGGCTTGATGGACCCCTGGTCTAACCCAGTATGGCAGTTCCTATGTTTCTATGTACCACTGTGGAGTCTTTCTGTCCTCAGTATTCATAGCCCTTACCACGGCAACAGAGCAACATATAAATCTAAGCCACTCCCATCAGGCACACAGTGACACTATCTTTCAATTTCTCACTGACAAAATATATTTTTTAAGAAGTACATCCAAAAGCTAAATCATCTTTACTGAAAGTTTCCTTCAAATTAGTTTGAAGAAATGCATTGAATATAGACAAAGGAGTTTGAAACTCATTTCAAACTCATTTGAGAGCTAGTGACAGACTGCAAGATTCTACTTCCCATTTTAACCACCCAGCCAGTGTCCCCAATCCTTTAATGTGTCCACTGGGAATAAGAGTGATGTATCTCTCGAAAGCTCAGATTCCCAGTATGAATGACTGCATTGTATGAGCATCAATTGCATTCGATTGGATTTTCTCAGAAGTTCAAGGCAAGTTAAATTCAGGTACAGTGGATATTCTTCCTTTTCTCAGAGGACTTACAATCCGAGTTTGTACCTCAGGCCACGGAGAGATTAAATAACTTGCCCAAGATCACAAGGAGCAGCAGTGGATTCGAACCCGGCTCCCCTGTTTCTCAGCCCACTGCATGTCATAGCAGCCAGATGATGGGTGCTCTGTACCAAAAGAGGCCCATTGGGGAAGCCAAGTGATGTCACTGAAGTCGTGTTTCAGGGAGCTGGCATTGACCAGGTCCTGGTGTGAGACTATGCCCGTCTTAGGCACTCGCCTAGACATAGGGTATAGCCTGGGTTGTGAAAGAAATACTCTGTAGTCGTGTCCAAAGTGTAAATTAAAGCTGGGCTTTATTCCCCTTCCCTTGAGGATTGCCTTTAGAATACTTCAAACAAGGATAACATAAATTAACTGTTGCTTCACAAATAAATAAAAGTTTCTTCCAAACAATACTTATGCTTCTTCTTGCTTCTTTTTAACAAAGAGATACTATCTCATCTGAAATGCATAAAGCACACTCCATCGGTTCTGGAACGTCCTCTGGGGCTGAACTTTCCCACTGCATAACGTCAGGACCTGGTCCTGTATACGGGCACCAAGTTTCTGTGTAACTGCTTTCAGAACCTTGCCCTCGGGAGACCTCAGCTTCTGGGAGAGGAGACTGCTTTGTTCCGTCAGAGATACCAGGGGCTGTGCTGGGGATTTCTTCCCACCACCTATGCCAATAGGGGTTTTCTAGCTCTCTGTAAGCTTGGCTTTTTATACAAGGACCCACTTCTTTCCCTCTATAGAAGACAGGGTACTTATCTTTCTTCTTGGTGAAGATTGTTTCCAGCCCTTCCTCCTCCAGCCAAGGCTTCCTCTCTGAAGTGCAAACTGCCTTTCTCCGTGAGTACCAGTCACTGGGTTTTGCTGAGCAGAATTCACTTCCTGTTCTCAGTGAGCTTTCCTGGACGTGACCTTTGCTCTCTGCCTGCTTGGCTGTTTTCCTCTGCACGAGGACCCCTCTGGCTTGGAAGTCTTTGGCACTGCTCTTCCTAGCCCTCTCGGGTTCAACAGCCTGCTTCTCTTCAGTTCTCCAAGACAGCGTGTCTCTCTGTGTTTGCTCCGGAGTCCTGGTCTCTACTCTCCTCTGAGACTGACTCCCTTGCCTAATCTGCCCTTGTGGGATTTCCCACCTGGTTTTATTTCCCTGCTTGTTAGACATAGAACGTGACTCTCCCCCCAGGTGAGCCTGATTGGAACCCTGAATTTCTATTGCGTCACTAATGCCATGAGGAAAGTTTGTTTCTCCATTCCCTGCTCCCCTGCATTGTGAATGTCTCAACTGCACATGTGGCTGTGAGGTAAGCTCTTCTTTTACATTTCCCTTTATTATTTCTGGCTCAGTGCTGTCTACCTCATGACATATCCCCCCCCCTTAAGCTATTTCGGGCTGAGGGACATATGTCCTTACAGCACGGAATATGCGACAATGCGTCGGCATTAAGATGGAGCTTGCCTGCCCTGTGTTTTACAGTAAAATTGAATGCCTGCAAGGCCAAGTGCCAGCGAGTGAGCCGTGGATTATGATTCTGCATGGTACCCAGCCACTTCAGGGGTGCATGATCAGTTACCAGTATAAAGTGGCGACCCGTGAGATGAAATCTAAGGGCTTCTACCGCCCACTTAATCGCCAGGCATTCCTTTTCCACGGTTGAGTAATTAATCTCCGCCCTTGACAGTTTTCTGCTCAAATATAGAATGGGGTGTTCTACTCCCTCAAATTCTTGCGATAGGACCGCCCCGAGACCAGATTCCGAGGCGTCCGTTTGGAGGATAAATGGCCTGTGGAAGTCTACCCCGCGCAAAACTGGGGCTTGACATAACTTCCCTTTTAATAGGAGGAATGCTCTCTCCGCCTCAGCTGACCATACCAGGTTATTTGGGGCATTTTTCATCAACATATTAGTTAAGACCGCACTTTCGTCCGCAAACCGAGGTATGAACCTGCGGTAATAACCAATTAGACCGAGGAAACTTCAAAGGTGCTTCTTGGTAATCGGCTGTGGGAACTTCTGGACACTCTCCACCTTACTGACTAATGGTCGAACCATACCCTTCCCGACCATGTGCCCTAAATATTTCACCTCCGCCCCAGCGAATAAACACTTTGCCGGATTAAGGGTCAGACCGGCCTGTCGTAGTGCTTTTAATACGGCCTCTACCCTAGGCAGATGCTGTGCCCAATTTTCACTGTGTATAACGATGTCGTCCATATACGCCACCGCATAGTGTTGATGGGGAAGTAACACTTGGTCAACTAAGCGTTGGCATGTCGCCGCTGCCCCATGTAAACCGAATGGCATTCGCCTGAATTGGAATAAACCGAGGGGTGTGCTAAAGGCTGTTTTTGGCCTAGAGGCACGGGTAAGTGGGATCTGCCAATAACCTTTTGTAAGGTCAAGAGTGGTCAAATACCGTGCCTGCCCCAACCGGTCGAGCAACTCCTCAATCCTCGGCATGGGATATGCGTCAAAAAGGGAGATGGTGTTGACTCGACGAAAATCTATACAAAAACGCAGGCTCCCATCCGGTTTCGGTATTAAAACCACCGGGCTGCACCACAGACTTTTAGACTCCTCGATGACTCCCATTTTTAGCATGTCCCGTACTTGTTCTATAACCTCCCTCTTATGGGCCTCCGGCAGGCGATAAGGCCTTTGCCGCACTATTTCCCTGGGAGGGGTATGAATCTCATGGGCTACCAACCCTGTTTCTCCTGGCAATGGGGTGAGGACGTCCCTATAACCCGCTAGCAGTTGTGTTAACTGGTTCCGCTGCTGCTGTGATAACTCCTCTCCCATTTTCGGAGCTGGGTTTTCCTTACAATCCCTGACCTGGGGTCCTAAATCTTCTTCCACCTTCTCTTCCACTAGGGCGGCCATAGCTTTAACCTCTTTTTGACCCGTGGAACCAAAACCGCCCCCTCCGCGGCTGGTGGTAGTCAAATATGGCATCTCTTTTAACTTGGGGAACCCAACCCGCTCACATATGAGTTGGGCCACTCTGTCCCCTATCTTAACCCTAAAATCTTGCTCGCCAAAATTAAAGAGTAAGATTTGAATGACCCCCCTATAATCGGGGTCAATAACCCCCGCCCCAACATCAATAAAATGTTTGGCCGCAAGCCCAGACCGGGGTGCTATCCTACCATAGCAGCCTGCTGGCAACTGGATTTGTAACCCGGTGCTTATTAATGCTTTTCCCTTTTTGGGAACTACCTCCTCTACTGCACTGAAAAGGTCGTATCCCGCAGCAGCGGCACTGGCTCTTTGTGGGCCTTGGGCGTTTGGGACAGTTTTACAATATTTTAAAACAAAACCCTCTTTTTTGGCTACTCCAATATTCTCGGGGACTTCCTTACCCGACTCCCTCCTTTTGGGTTTTGCAAATAAAGGCCCAGGGATTAAGGTCACTAAGGCTTCTCCGTCCCCCTTGTCCTTCAGCTGTTTTTGAGGCTCCCCCCCGGTCAGTTTGTTTTCCTTCGGGGGTTCAACCTGGCTCCTCACCTGTTGGACGTAGGGCTCGCTAGGGATCCTCTCTTCCTCACCTAGTAGGCCTTCGCCTAGCCCTTCATCAAATAGTGGCCAATCTCGGCCTAACACTAGGTCAAAGGGAAGACGTGGAACTAAAGCGACTAAAACCTCTTCCCTGGTGCCCAACCCTTTTATGGTTAAATTGTAAAGTGGGTAAGGGGTAGACGCTCCATGTATGCATTTTATTTTGGCCATGCCTTCCGGTTGATTAAGGGTGGATTGGTTGCTGGCCTGTAAGCGACGCCAGAACTTTTCCGACATCATAGTCTGGTCCGCCCCTGAATCAAGTAGGGCCTCGGCCAGCACGCCCTGTACTTCTACCTCAAGGCGAAAGCCCTCCTGCCTATACTTCTCCTTTCCGCTCATCAGTGCTGTGCGTGCCCTGCATTCATCCTTATTGTGACCCGTACTCCCACATTTAAAACATTTCAGGGGAGAGTCATTCCCCATACCTTTTCCCATACATTTCTTTGCACCTGGTATGCATGACATTGGGTCTTTCATCACTCTGCTGAAGTCTGCCACCCCATACGAGTCGCTAGCTTCTCCGTGTGGTTCATGGGCTATCTGAACCTCGGTGAACCTTTCGGTTAAGAGAGCAGCCTCGTCTGACGTCTGGCAATTCTGGAGAGTGAGGAATGCCCTTACCTCAGCTGGCACAGCTTCAGAAAACTGCTCCAACACGAGCATATCTAAAAGGCTCTCTATTGTCTTCCCTTCTGGCATACGCCACTTCCACACCAGGCTACGTATCCGTTGGCCTAGTGCCTTCGGAGTTTCACCTGGCTGGATTTTCGTTGCCCTTAGCATTCTGCGATATACCATAGGCGACAGGCCTAGCCTGTCCCGTATGGCTGCTTTCACATTTTTGTACTCAGTTGCCTGGGCGGCGGGCATAGCCTTATAAGCCGCCAAGGCTTCTCCCGTCAGGGAGGTGGCTAACCGGACCACCCACTGCTGCTCGGGCCACCCTGCACCTCGTGCTACCCACTCAAAGGCCTCAAGAAAGTCATCTATATTGTCTTTTCCTGACCATTGTCCAAAGGATAAAATCCCACATGTTTGTGGGCCTACCCCACAAAAGTGTCCTTCAGTCCTTTTGTCAGTCAGCCGCTCCTGTAGCACAGCCTGTAGCAAGTCCGTCAGCGGCTTCTGCTGCGCCTGCATGGCTGCTAATGCTTGCTCCTGACACTGCTGGGCCAGCTCTCTCTGTTTTTCAAATTGGAGCCCAATCCATCTCAGCATGTCTTGTGGAGTCTCCATGATGGCAGCCTGCAATAAACCAAGAAAAAAAACACACCAAGTGCGGCACCATTTTTTTTTTTTCACTTTTCTTTCCTTTTCTTAAATGCGATTAAGCCGGGGTTTTCAGTCCCCCCTTATACCTCCTCACAAAATCCCACCCTGGCTGTACCCAGATACCGTTACCTGAGTCAGGTGGTGATTCTGGCCTTGAGAAGGTTCTTTGCTTTTCCAGATCCTGGAGTCGTCTGGGGCGTGGTCCACCATAGTCCCGATCCTGTTCTCTGGTGCTGGTGACTCCACTGTGCTCCCACTGTGATCCTTCTTTTCAGGAATCCTGCCAACTACGCCATTTGTGAGACTATGCCCGTCTTAGGCACTCGTCTAGACATAGGGTATAGCCTGGGTTGTGAAAGAAATACTCTGTAGTCGTGTCCAAAGTGTAAATTAAAGCTGGGCTTTATTCCCCTTCCCTTGAGGATTGCCTTTAGAATACTTCAAACAAGGATAACATAAATTAACTGTTGCTTCACAGATAAATAAAAGTTTCTTCCAAACAATACTTATGCTTCTTCTTGCTTCTTTTTAACAAAGAGATACTATCTCATCTGAAATGCATAAAGCACACTCCATCGGTTCTGGAACGTCCTCTGGGGCTGAACTTTCCCACTGCATAACGTCAGGACCTGGTCCTGTATACGGGCACCAAGTTCCTGTGTAACTGCTTTCAGAACCTTGCCCTCGGGAGACCTCAGCTTCTGGGAGAGGAGACTGCTTTGTTCCGTCAGAGATACCAGGGGCTGTGCTGGGGATTTTTTCCCACCACCTATGCCAATAGGGGTTTTCTAGCTCTCTGTAAGCTTGGCTTTTTATACAAGGACCCACTTCTTTCCCTCTATAGAAGACAGGGTACTTATCTTTCTTCTTGGTGAAGATTGTTTCCAGCCCTTCCTCCTCCAGCCAAGGCTTCCTCTCTGAAGTGCAAACTGCCTTTCTCCGTGAGTACCGATCACTGGGTTTTGCTGAGCAGAATTCACTTCCTGTTCTCAGTGAGCTTTCCTGGACGTGACCTTTGCTCTCTGCCTGCTTGGCTGTTTTCCTCTGCACGAGGACCCCTCTGGCTTGGAAGTCTTTGGCACTGCTCTTCCTAGCCCTCTCGGGTTCAACAGCCTGCTTCTCTTCAGCCCTGGTTCTCCAAGACAGCGTGTCTCTCTGTGTTTGCTCCGGAGTCCTTGTCTCTACTCCCTTCTGAGACTGACTCCCTTGCCTAATCTGCCCTTGTGGGATTTCCCACCTGGTTTTATTTCCCTGCTTGTTAGACATAGAACGTGACTCTCCCCCCAGGTGAGCCTGATTGGAACCCTGAATTTCTACTGTGTCACTAATGCCATGAGGAAAGTTTGTTTCTCCATTCCCTGCTCCCCTGCATTGTGAATGTCTCAACTGCACATGTGGCTGTGAGGTAAGCTCTTCTTTTACATTTCCCTTTATTATTTCTGGCTCAGTGCTGTCTACCTCATGACACTGGTACTGGCTGGACCCATTCTTTAGTTGCTGCTCAAGGCCCTATTGTGTAAACAGTGGCTCTGGCTATGATATACGTATCAGCTTCCAGGCTTTGTGGATCTGGTCTTTAGAGCAAGGAAAACATTCTGGTCCCAAGAGTTAGCTCTGGCTCAGACAATAGAGGGCATCATTTAACAACCACTAGTCCAAGCACACTCACGTTCCCTATTAGCCACTATTCACGCTCTCGTCTACCCTCAGCCTGGGAAAGTCAGAATTATTCAAGCCCGCAGGAGCTTCTTCCTGTCCCTCCTTCAACTGTCAGTATCAGCTGCCCTTGCACAGCTAAGCTGCTGGTCCACAAACTGATCATTATAAGTTCACTGTGTACTTATGTTTGTTTTTTTCCTATATGTCCCTATTGTGCACTGCTCAGATTACATGTGACTATGGTTTAAAATGTGCTCCTTGTATCCCTACCTAATTTTTATATCTTCATTGTTTTAATACGTTTACTAACAAGAGGTCTATGTTATGTTTTTACTAACAAAAAATCTCTTTTCTTTTCTGTTTATGAAATTATGAGTTTTGTAAACTGCCTTGATAGCAAAACTATGTGCCTTTTGTGGTGTATCAAATACAAAATAAATAAATAAAAATAAAATATGGTATGTTTGGACTCTGCTCCTAGCTAAAGCTCTAAATAGACTGCAGCCTCTGTTATTAGGCTGAGGGTCTTACAACAGCGCCTGCTCATTGATTACAGGGAGGAGTGGCCTAGTGGTTGTGGCAAGGTACTTCAGGCCGGAAGGTCGGGGGTTCAAATCCCACTAGAGGACAGCAACCTTGGGCCGGAAGGACTGGGGTTTCTAGTCCCACAGGTGCTCCTTGTGGTCTTGGGCAAGCCACTTAACCCTCCATTGCCCATGTTCCCTGTAAGTATTAGTGTGTGTGTCTCATATCCCCTCGTGTTAAATGTATCCCCCAATTGTGTTGTGACCACTTTGATTGAAGAATAAGGTGGCATACAAAGCTGTCTAAATAAATACTTTGTTGGCTGACAGTTACTAATCATGTGAGGTTTAAATGCTTATAGGGTTTCGGTCGAAAGCATCTGATGGACCAAATGATCTCACAAAACCCCTGAAAGTCCTTGAGACCTGCAGTAGAATGCAGATTAGATTTCCCTGCTCTGGAGTACGCACCTTCAGAACACTCAAAGCAGTGCCTTTTCCTGTGTGGGATCATGTTATCGGAATTCTTTGCTTGAATCCTTAAGAGAGGTCAGAGGTTTTACTAGTTTCAAGAAAATGGTCACGTTTTCACCATTTTAGGTCTAAATCTTTTTATTGAACCATCAAAACATTAGATAACAGACCAATAGGGCTGACGAGTGGGAGCACTTATACTGGTCGACTAAAGATCAATTTACATTTTTATATTTTTTCCCAAAGAAACCCACCACCCCTTTACCATCCTGACCATCACCCCCATCCACATTCTACCATCCTGATCATCACCCCCATCCACATTCATTACAACATGAAGTATCCCAAAAGGGGGAGCGCACCAGCACAAGATTCAAGTAGTCCTCCCCATATTTATTTTATTTTATTTATAAGTTTTTCTATACCACCCCTTCCAGTGATCAAGGGCAGTTTACAATTAACCAACAAAAAAATTACATTAAACTCTTATTTATAACTTACTTAGTGCTACACTAATTACAGTAAACTTATGATGATATACAATGTTCAACTTTAAGACTGCATGACCAGTCACCCTTCAACTTAGGCTCTCTTTCCCCCCTCCCCCCTCCTCACTCTTCATCCCCATATCTCTCTCTGTGCTCTAACTCCTCCCCCCATCACCCTCCTAAGAGCTCAATGATATTACCTTCTCCCTTCCTCTTCTGAGGTCATTAAGGGCAATAAAAATGCATTTAATATCAGACTCCTCGCTTGAGAGGACAAAGAATCCAAATAGTTCTACCAGATGGCCATATACACCTTTCGTTTTTTGTTCAAATTCCTAGCCAGCCCATATTCCAACCTAGCCTGCTCATGCAGAAGGTTCCTCTTGGTTCTCTTCCTTTCTTTCACACCATACCTACTCAGTGTCGATTAGATCTTCCACATCTGGCTCATATCCACTCACTTACGGGGTTCCCTCAAGGCTCTGTGTTGGCCCCTCTTCTATTTAATATATTTTTTAGTCCACTCACACTTCTTATTCAAGAGGCAGCTGTTACAACCTATTGCTATGCAGACAACATACTCCTGGTGGCTTACACTGACTCTCGATCCCCTGATCTTTCAGCGCTAAATAGCTGTCCGCAAAAAGTGACCAGTTGGTTATATAAGAATCAGCTAAAACGCAATCCTGCCTAAACATCTGCCACCGGCTCACTGGCAGTAGCGCGACCCCCTCCCTTTCTCCATCCCTCGAGGGACAGTCTATTCAGCTCTCCTCGCATTTCAAATATCTTGGTGTTTTTCTAGACTCAAAACTGTCCTTCAAAACACAAGTCAGTCATGTCCTTCGGTCCTTTCTTGCCCTTTGCCAGTTCTGTGCCCTCCGCCCTTTCCTTGACTCTGCAGCACAACATACATTTGCACTCATTACATTATCTCGGTATAGATTACTGTAATTCAACCTATGCAGGTATCGCTCAATCCGAATTAAAAAGATTACAGTCCATTCAAAACACTGCGGTCCGTATTCTCTACCATGCAGGTAAATTCAATCACATTACTTCACTCCTCTTTCAACACCACCGACTCCCTGTCTACTATTGCTTCATTACAAGATCCTCACCCTGACTCACAGACGCTCCATCCTATCTATCTTCTAAGATCTCTTTTCACGCCCCAGCTACAGCCCTCTGGTCAGACCACGATAATCGACTAGATCTTCCTTCTGTCACTCGTGCTAAATTGGAAAGCACTAGATGCACAGAAAGATATATTAAGAAGCAATAAACCATAAAAGCAAGGGGAGTATGATGAACCCCATTTCAACAACATGAACGTTTTCCCAACCAGACATGATTTCCTAACCCATTACCTACAGTACTTTCCTCGCAAGGTTTTATTTCCATCTTCATCAAACAGACACTCAGTAACACTCAAGTTCACAAGACTTAGCCATTTTAAACTGCTTCTCATATTCTAATGAAGAATTTGTTCCATCTTGTTTTTGGTTTGGTTTGTTATATTTTCGTGATGGTTTATAATGGAATTGCATTTTAGTGTATGCTCATGTACATTGCCTTGAGCATGAAAATGGAGGGTGGTAAATGAAAGGGAATAAATACCAATCTACATTCTCCTCTGGCCTGTTTCTCTCCCCTCCGCATCTGAAATCAGCACATTTATTTATTTAAGCAGTTTTTTTATACCGCTCCTTTCAGAGATCAGGGGTGGTTTACAAAGAACAAAACTAGGTACAGGAACAATTATTACAAATCATAAAACCATTCATTCAACTATGTACAATTATTATTGGTAGCCCAATGAGTGGACCCCTCAATCAACACGGTTAACAAGGTAGGAAAGTCACTCTTTATCCCTGGGGGTGTGTCTCTCTGGGAATAAGAATGACGTAACTCTCTAAAGCTCAGATTCCCACTATGAATGTCTGTATTGTATGAACACCAATTACACTGGATTGGATTTAGCTCATGCCTTTCCTCAGAAGTTCAAGCTACAGTAGGGCTTTTTGCAGTCCCCAGAGAGCTTACAATCTGAATTTATACCTGAGGAAGCTGCTTCTGCCCTCATACAAAAGGAAATTGGCATCAGGCTGCGGAGGGGGCGGAAGTCAACCAGCCTCGCAGCGCTGGAGGCTTAAGGTAAGCGCCGCAGGGTTGCTTGAGACCATTGCTGTAGGTCTCGGAGAGGGGTGGCAGAAGTGGCAATGGGAGCCAGGAAGGGGGTGGGAGCAGAAGCAATGGGGCGCAAGGGATGAGGTTTACCTAGGGCACCTCATCTCCTGGCACCAGCCCTGCCTAGTGGGATGCATGATGCCCTAGGTAGCTAGCAACCTGGAAACACCATTCCTCACAACTTCCTTCACTGCACAACATACAACTTTCAGTGGGGCATTTCACCTTTCTGTGACCAAACTAAAGGCTAAATTTTCTAAAAAACATTAATGCGTATTATTGCACAGAAACACATGCTATTGCATGCAGGTCAGATTACTAGTTACATGTGTTAACTCGCATTAACATATGTGAGCTCTTTGACATGTCAAACAGCTGACCAAAACCCCTAATCAGTCTAGCCAACTCCCAAATATGCCACCACAGCAACTCGTAGCACAATATAAACAGCTCCAACAGAATCCCAACACCCCGCCCACACCCGCAGGAAACTACCAAGATGTCACCTCCAATACTGCATGGAGAAAGTTTGAAGCAACCACCACCTCTCCTCTTGATCCCTGCCCGGTCAGCTGGATCAAGGTGGCAAAACGAGCTAAGCCCAGCACTCACCAACATCGCTAGTGAATCTTTCAAGCAAGCTCTGATGCCCACTTGCCTCAAAATATCCATCATCCGCCCAACCCTCAAGAAACCGGAACTCGATCTACTGGATCCCACATCATTGAGAACAGTAGCAAGCCTCCCATTCACCATGAAAGTCATAGAGAAGACAGTGCAACAGCAACTTCAGGACCACTTGGACAAGATCAACCTACTTGACCCACAACAACATGGGTTCCGATCCTCACACAGGGTCGAGACTCATGGTATCATTGATAAATACATTAATCAAAGGAATACAGACAAAGCAAACCGGATACACCCTTATCTTTCTGGATATATCGGCGGCATTTGACACTATCTCACAGCATCCTTCTACACAGACTACAGGAAACTGGCATACAGGACAAAGTTCTACAATGGTTCCAGTCATACCTATCAGACAGGTATCAACTAATACGAACTAGCACCGGCACCTCCACCCCCTACCACCAGATACAAGGGATACCACAAGGCTCCTCACTATCAGCACTGCTTTTTAACATCTACTTACCAACCACTCTATACAAAATACAGTCACACAACATCAACTTTCACATATACGCAGATGACATTATGCTTTATGATCCAATAGCCACCACATATCCACTAAAGTAAACCAACATAACAGACTGCTTTAATGATGTCTCCAAATGGCTCCAGGAGAATAATCTCAAAATCAACCTCAAGAAGACAGAAGCACTATTTGTCACTAAGGACCAAACCTTCACCCCACCAACACACCTCACCCTGGGAGCAACCTAGATAAGAGTCCAGAAACAAAAAGTACTTGGGAGTCATTCTCGACCAAACCCTCTCATTCAAGCAGCAGATTGCGCAAACAGCAAGGACAATATTCTTCAAAACCAGGATGTTACAGTGCCTCAAACCACTCCTGGACTCCCATGACTTCCGATCAGTGCTACAAGTGATGTCTCTCCCCCATCTGGACTTCTGTAATGTGATCTATCAAGGACTTCCACTCTCAATCCACTATGGACAGCCCTCAACATGACAGCCAGGATCATCCAAGGGGTGAAGAAATATGCCCACATCACCCCAGTACTGATGCATCTCCACATCCTCCCACTGGAAGCCCAGATCAAGTACAAAACCTTAATTCTCATTCATAAAGCATTACACCAGCACCAAACATCACACCTCCACACCCTACTACCACAACTGAACTCTGGACAACAAACACGTCAGGCTGCTAACAACGTGCTGACTGTGCCACATGAAAGGACAAAGTACAACCTCCAAACCTGTACCCATGCATTTGAACTCTACGCTCCCTTCACATGGAACTCCCTCCCAAACAAAATCCAAAACAAGGACCTCTCCTTGTTTAGAAAACAAGTAAAGACCCTTATTCAGAGAACATTTCAGGACAGATCAGAGCACCATACAGTGAACACATGCCCATCAGAGAAATATGGACTGAGAAGCAAAGGAGAATTGTAGATATGTTAAGAAAACCTGATGCATATCAAATCAGGAATGTAAACAAACAAAAGAAAACCCCTCCCTAGTGAAGGTATAACCTTCCCCCCTCCCCTGTAAATAAGTTATACCATATTTCAATTATCTCTTGTTGTTTTTTGTAAACCGCTTTGACCCGGTGAAAAGCGGTATATAAGCAAAGCTAAATAAATAAAAGTTCAGTAATGCAAATTAACAAATCTAGTCCCAAGATTGCAAGGCCACTGGCACAGGGAAGTGCAACTATGCAAATCTTTGAATATTCATATAATATGTTTATGTTTCTTGCTATTTAATATACCACATATCTATAGCAACCTATGTGGTTTACAGTAAAAATTTAAAAAAAAAAATCACATCAAGAAAGGAACGCCAAAAATAATGATAGGAAAGAAGACAGCAGAAGAAAGAAAAAACATTAAATAGTAAGAAAGGCAGTTGAGGTAGAGGGCTATGTTGTTTGATGGCCAAGATCCCCTCACGATGGGGCTGTACTCAACCCAAAAACAGAGTTAAACAAGTAGGTATTCAATGACCTTTTAAAATTCTTCAAACTATGTTCAGTCCATAAGAAAGCAGGCAAAGTGTTCCACAAGATAGGTGCTGTGGCGAAGGTGGCAGATCTTCCAGTGGACTCAAATTTCACAGCAGAGGGAGACGGAATATGCAAGCAATACCCATGTAATGAACATAACGCTCTGGCAGGCGTGTGCAATGAGACTAAATTTGCAAGGTATTCTGGAGCTAGATCACGGATAGTGTTAAAAGTAAAAACTAAAGCCTTAAACTGGACTCGGGCAGAGATTGGAAGCCAGTTGTATTATATAAATAATGGTGTAATACGGTCATAAGACGTGCACGAGCCAATGTGCGCAGCGCTGCATTCTGAATTGACCGCAAATATTTTAATTGATAGGCTGGAAGGCCAAAGTAAGCAATGTTGCAGTAATCTATTAATGATGTCACCATATGGAGCATTACTGTTATCTAGGCAGCTGCATCAAGAAAAGGCTGCACTGCCCGGAATCGATGTAGGACGAAAAAAGATAATTTGACGTCACGAAACATCTGTGCGGAGAAGGCATGTTAAGGATCCAAAGTACCCCAAGACATTTAAGGGTCATCCTGTAAAGCAATTGGGGTGCTTTCTATAACTGGGGTAAGGCCAGGATTGTCACCAGAATCAGTAAACCATATGACCACCGATTTACTTGGATTCAAAATAAGAGTTATTCCTTAGCCAGAAGGCAATACTCACTAAACATGAGTTAACTGGTGACATATCTGGTGATAACGTCTCTGTGGAGTACAGCAGAAGGATATCGTCTGTGTAGATAAGGTCTGATGTTAATGAGATATGGAGGTTAATTTCCAATGCCATTCTGTTAATATGTACTTTTATAAAATTATCCATCCTGTACATGAGTAAAAGTGCACATCTCGAGCCACTAAGCATGAAATTTTACCTGCTATAGTGGGATGCATTCCTGGGGCAGGGTAAGGGCTTGATTTAGACCTATGTACACACTTTTGAACATTCAAAGCGATGTGTGTTCTTTGACTTGATGTATCCACACAAGTTTGTTGTTGTTGTTGTTATTCAGTGCCGTCGAGTCGGTGTCAACTCATGGTGACCCTCTGAATAGTTGACCTAAATTGTGTTCGCTCTTCAGTCAGGCGGCTCATTGTTGACAGAGTGGCACCCACAGCTGCTGTTATTGTATCGATCCATCTCATTGCCGGCCTTCCTCTTTTGTGTTGACCTTCTACCTTGCCAAGCATGATGTCTTTCTCTACCGATCTCTCTCTTCTCATGATGTGTCCAAAGTATGAAAGTTGAAGTCTTGTCATCTGAGCTTCTAAGGAAAGCTTAGTGTATGGGAACTTTTTCTGGAACACATTTTCAACAGTGAAGGTACTTGTAGTTTGGAAATACTTCAAAGCGTACAGAGTGAGATGGAAAGGAGTGAGCTAAACACTAAGGGTGGCACTACCTGGCCACTAGCACTTTAATTAAGCTGGATAGTCAGCACTGGAGCCTCTGTAATATCTGACACTGAATATCTGTTTTACTGGGCAGTGCTGTTGCTATCTGGTCAGCAGCAATATTCATTTGCTAACCGGAACGCAATAACCGGATGAAGTTAGGATGGCCATTGACTGTCCTAGCTTTATCCATAAGAACATAAGAACATAAGATATGCCATAATGGATCAGACCAAGGTCCATCAAGCCCAGTATTCTGTTTCCAACAGTGGCCAATCTAGGTCATACGTACCTAGCAGTTTCCCCAAGGGACACAGGTTCCACAATGCTTGTATTGGTTCAAGCATTGATATCCTGGGTCCCTTCTTAATAATGGTTTATGGACCTTTCCTCCAGGAACTTGTCCAAACCTTTTTTAAACCCAGCTACACTAACAGCCTTTACCACATCCTCCGGTAACAAATTCCAGAGTTTGATTACACGTTGAGTGAAAAAATATTTTCTTTTATTAGTCTTAAATAGTTTACCCTGTAGCTTCATTGCATGTCCCCTAGTCTTTCTATATTCTGATAAGGTAAACAATCGATCTACGTTTACCCGTTCCACTCCATTCATTAATTTATAGACTTCTATCATATTTCCCCTCAGCCATCTCCTTTCCAGGTTAAAGAGCCCCAACCTTTTTAGCCTTTCTTCATAGGAGTATCCTTCCATCCCCCCCACCATTTTGGTGGCTCTTCTCTGAACCCCCTCCAAAATCGCCACATCCCTCTTAAGATATGGCGACCAGAACTGCACACAACATTCAAGGTGCGGTCTCACCATGGAACGATATAGAGGCATCACAATATCTTTTGTTTCATTTTCCATTCCCTTCCCCATCACACCCAGCATTCCATTTGCTCTCTTGGCCGCCGCTGCACACTGGGCCGAGGGCTCCAACATGGCATCCACAAAGACGCTTAAATCCTTTTCCTGGGTGGTGGTTCCCAATGTGGAACCCTGCATCGTGCAACCACAGTTTGGGTTGTTCTTCCCTAGGTGCATAACCTTGCACTTGTCCACATTAAATTTCATCTGCCATTTTGATGCCCAGTCTTCCAATTTATCAAGATCCTCTTGCAATTTTCCACAATCCTCTTGGGTTTCAACAACTTTAAATAGTTTTGTGTCATCTGCAAATTTGATAACCTCACTCGTTATTCCACTTTCCAGGTCATTTATGAATATGTCAAAAAGCAGCGGACCCAGCACAGATCCCTGGGGTACACCACCACTCACCTTTCTCCATTGGGAAAACTGGCCATTTAGCCCTACCCTCTGCTCTCTATCTTTTAACCAGTTCCTGATCCACAATAGTACACTGCCTCCTATCCCATGACTCCCTAGCTTTGCCAAAAGTCTCCGATGAGGGACCTTGTCAAAGGCTTTCTGAAAGTCCAGATACACAATATCAACCGACTCACCTTTGTACACCTGATTATTCACTCCTTCAAAGAAACATAACAGATTAGTAAGACAAGATCTTCCTTGTCTAAAGCCATGTTGGCTGTCTCCCATTAGGTCATGACTATCTACATGCTGAGTAATTTTATTCTTTATGATGGTTTCTACCATTTTTCCCGGTACTGATCTCAGGCTCACCGGTCTGTAGTTTCCCGGATCACCCCTGGAACCCTTTCTAAAAATTGGTGTTACATTGGCGATCCTCCAATCTTCAGGTATTAGAGATGATTTTAATGATAGTTCACAGATTACTAATAGCAGGTCTGCAATCTCATATTTCAGTTCTTTCAACACCCTTGGATGTATACCATCCGGCCCAGGTGATAACTTCCCCCTTTTATATGGAAGGCAATGGCAGTGGGGGTGTACTATCGAGCACCTGGCCAGAATGACCAAATGGATGATGAAATGCTCAAAGAAATCAAGGAAGCTAACAAAAGATAGCAAGTGAATATCGCTGCTGGCCGGATAGCTGCTGGAACTGCCCTTGATTCACCCCTTCCCTGGTTTTAACGAGGTGGCTTTTCTGCAGTCTGTGGGGATATTCAGATAGTGCCACTGAAGAGCAGGATCGCCATGGTTTAGTTGATTAACACGTCCTAGTAACGCCCCAAACCAGTTTGAATATGCCCCCTGAATAAATAAATATGTACGTACTTTCACCAATGTGGGCAGTTATAAAATAACCCCCCCCCCCAGTACACACACAAAGTTCTCATTAGTACTCAAACATGACGGTACAAGAGGGAGGCAATGGCACATGAAGAGTATACATTTAACTGAAGCTGCTACCAAGCAGCTGATGGCGTAAGCGTTTGTTTTTTTACATTTTAACAGCTGAACTGTAGCACTTTTGGAAACTCAGTTTGAACATGTGGTAATGTTCAGGGCAGTTGATCGACCAGCAGCTGTTAACTGCACCCGATTCCCAGCCTGACCATGTCCCAGCTGAAGGACAAGGAGTCTTTGGTTCCCAAGTGTCTTTCTTTCCGTCACCGAAGAGACTTTCATGAAGAAAGAGTGCCTTCATTTTGCTTTCAAGCCTCTTAAGCAACAATTGAAATATATGCAACATTCCCACCAAGCTGCATGGGAACACTCCATCTGCGCTGACGCCAGTAGGGGGCGGTGCTGCAATATCACACTTTTAGTAGTGATATCGCAGCACCTTTGCCTAGAGCGGCAGCAGCATGGCCGTAGGGCTCCCGCAAAGCCTGGCGGAAATATTGAATATATGCATAAGAAAATTACCATTCTGGCGCACACAAAGCAGGAGGCATTTTCTGGCCAGACACAGGAAGTTTGGCTCTGAATCTACTCATCATAGCGGTTTTTCATTTTCCCGGTGTGCTGAGAGTATAGAAATAACCCTCTCCAGCAAAGCATCTTTCACTTCTACACTCCTTTGTGAGGTTAACTAGTGGTACTTTAAAAATAATAGTATTAAGTCACAGCCAGCTGGGAGCTCCATCTTTCAATCCCACTGCAGTAGAGAAAAGGAAGTGAATTCAGAAAGGTTCTGGGTCTATGACCTGGTAATAAATCACCTAGGAAATTATCAGATTGTGTCCATGTATTCTGGGCAGGTTGTGTCAGGCTCTCGTTTTACCCTTTACTGTACACATAGGCTTCTTCGAAAAACTGGAATTATTCATGAATGTCAGCGAGGTAAAATTAGGACTGGCTTACCCCATCCAGCAGAAATGGAACCATTTGTGAACCCCACACCTTAAAGATCCATCATGCACAGCATCAAAAATTCTGCAGTCTTTCTTGGGCAGACAAAGCAGGATGCAGCCCTCCACAGTTACTTCCACTGCTGCTCGATGACCGGCCACTAGATGTCCCCCTGAGTCCAGTAGAGCATCCATTACTTTCTCATCCAAGCCTGAAGGAAACGCCTACATTTGCTATTAAGAATGACAAAACAAATGGAAACCTTCCATTTCTTTCCCAATGTATTGAAATGCAGCAGCTGGATCTGGTTTAAATTTCGGATTTTTTTTTTTTTTTTGCTTTTGCAGTTGGAACAAACTGGGTCTGGCCATAGCAGGAAGTAACAGCCCAGCAAAACGATTTAACATGCAAAGCCAGCTGAAGACCTTTGTTCTCCAGCAACAGTAACATTTTTATATTCAGGAAGGATAAAAGATGAGAAAATTCAACTGCACGTATACACAGAGCCTTTCTGAAGGTGTAAAGCAGTATAAACTTAAAAAAGAGAAAGCGAGACAAGGTTTTTTTCCCCTGCTCTTTTCAGGAAAAGCTTAGAGAGATCAGAGCAAGCAGCACAGCGTCTGAGGAATATAAAACAGACAATGGCCGCCTGCCAAAGCCAGAGTGAATGAGGATGTCTCTCTCTAGCTGTGCAGCTGAGATTCACGCTTTGAAACCAGATTAAAATTATTCACTTTAGTGCTGTTAACATCATAAGCAGGGCTGAAGCAAGGGTATTGGGAGCCGTAGGCAAATCTTCAACCATGTACCTCTCCTCCCCCCCTTGAGAGTTTGATAATTAAACTCAACAGTCAAGATCATCCCAAACACCACTCTTTGCTCATCAGAGTCCTGTAAATATTAAACTTTGCTTTGTGTGTATGTGCTCTCCCTGAAGGTAAAGAATGAACTGATGGTTCTTCCAGTTTGTGTAGCTGTCAGGATCTATTGCTTTGCTTCAACTGCTGCTCCCCTTTTCCGTCCTAGGTGTCTACCTAATCTTGTCTAATAGTCGAGCCAGCATTGCTCTGGCCTTCGGTGCTTCTGAGATTTGGTTGCATTTTTTTTTTTTTTTGTAAAATCACAGGAAACCAGTTTATATTTTTTCCCGAGTGTTTTAGTTCTCCAGGAAAAAAGAAAGGTAAAAAAAAGTTTACACTGGTTGACAAGATCCACTGTATTTGCTAAGAGGAGTGCATGCAGCTATCCTTGCTGTTGTTGTGTACCGTTGAGTCACCAGCCTGAGGAGGATTTATACGAGAACCAAGTGTTGCATGCTCAAAGCTCAGCACATGCTGTACTGCCAACAGGTTTCATGTCCTAAGGGATATGTTGAGTCAGACCTGGTTTTACCCATGGCATGTGCTTGTACTTCCAACTTCTAAGTCCTCATGTCTTAGAGCTGCTATAAGAATGTGTGCTCAGGGCAGCAGCAGCAGGCAGAGGTTATAGTTCAAACCAAGGCCTACAGAATGCATGAAGATGCTGTTCCGCTGGGGCCGACACTCACCCACGGTAATCAAGCGATTCCACAACTAGTGAAACATTTTGTCTTGGCCTAGTTCCTTCTGCTCCTTTGGGCTTCTGGCTCAGTTAGAGCTGGCTGGATATCTTATATGTATTTATTTGTACTGTTCTATGACAAATATATATGTTCATGTTCCAGACTCCCTGATGTAGGCTGACAGCCGAAACTTGGCCAAGCCGGATCTTGAACCTTGAAGGTTTTGAAATAAAAGTTTTTGTATCATCAATATCAGTGGCCTGGCTGTATTTTCCTGGACTTGCTTGTGTGCCGTCGACCTTCATTTGCAACTACTTGGAAGGTTTTAAATGCCCCCTCCTCTCCCAAATCAGTCACTGTAGCAACAGTCCTCTGTCAAGGCCTGCAGAGCACAACTCCCTCAGGAACCCAATCTGACCACTATGTGCTGAAGACTCCTCTCTACCCCCCAAGGGCTGTAAGTGCTGCTTCTGGCTAGCTGGGAAGCAGAAGCGAGACTGGATATCTAACCTCAGTTACTCGGTGTGGCAGTGCACAGCATTTGCTCTTTCGGCCAAAACGTACCCACCAGGATAGGTCATTCTGTTTTCTTATGCTGTGGACAAGACAACACATTGCTGAACCCTTTACAAGAGACAATAAAAGAAAGGGACAAAATAATTGTACCTTTCTTCATGGAAGACCCTGAGCTCTCAGGTACCTCCCTCCCCCCTTCCTCAGTTAACCCCAGATAATGCTGGTCTCCTGCACAAGCTTCAGAATCAGGGGAGCTGGAGGAGGAGGGCGCAAGACAAAAGGGACAAATTTTAATACAATTCATAGGACCCTAGATGAAAAGCAACAACGAAGGAGCGGCTCAGAGGTCAAATGTATTTACTTCCAAGTTGCTAATCTGGGGAAACATTCATCAGCATCTGAATCTCTATACCATCTCTTCCATAGCCTCCTCTGGTTGGGTGGGATGCCGATACCTTTCTTACCAACTGCATATTATCTCTTCCATAAGAACATAAGATATGCCATACTGGGTCAGACCAAGGTCCATCAAGCCCAGTATTCTGTTTCCAACAGTGGCCAATCTAGGTCATACTTACCTAGCAGTTTCCCTAAAAGACACAGGTTCCGCAATGCTTGTATTGGTTCAAGCATTGATATCCTGGGTCCCTTCTTAATAATGGTTTATGGACCTTTCCTCCAGGAACTTGTCCAAACCTTTTTTAAACCCAGCTACACTAACAGCTTTTATTATATCCTCTGGTAACAAATTCCAGAGTTTGATTACACGTTGAGTGAAAAAATATTTTTTTTTATTAGTCTTAAATAGTTTACCCTGTAGCTTCATTGCATGTCCCCTAGTCTTTCTATATTCTGATAAGGTAAACAATCGATCTACGTTTACCCGTTCCACTCCGTTCATTAATTTATAGACTTCTATCATATCTCCCCTCAGCCATCTCTATTCCAGGTTAAAGAGCCCTAACTTTTTTAGCCTTTCATCATAGGAGTATCCTTCCATCCCCTTTACCATTTTGGTGGCTCTTCTCTGAACCTTTTCTAAAATCTCTATATCCTTTTTAAGATACGGCGACCAGAATTGCACACAATATTCAAGGTGCGGTCTCACCATGGAACGATATAGAGGCATTATAATATCTTTTGTTTTATTTTCCATTCCTTTCCTTATCATACCTAGCATTCTATTTGCTCTCTTGGCCGCTGCTGCACACTGGGCCGAGGGTTTTAACATGGTATCCACAATGACGCCTAAATCTTTTTCCTGGGTGGTAGTTCCTAATGTGGAACCTTGCATCGTGTAACCATAGTTTGGGTTGTTCTTCCCTAGGTGCATAACCTTGCACGTGTCCACATTAAATTTCATCTGCCATTTTGATGCCCAGTCTTCCAATTTATCAAGATCCTCTTGCAATGTTCCACAATCCTCTTGGGTTTTAACAACTTTAAATAGTTTTGTGTCATCTGCAAATTTGATAACCTCACTCGTTATTCCACTTTCCAGGTCATTCATGAATATGTCAAAAAGCAGTGGACCCAGCACAGATCCCTGGGGTACTCCACTATTCACCTTTCTCCATTGGGAAAATTGGCCATTTAGCCCTACCCTCTGCTTTCTATCTTTTAACCAGTTCCTGATCCACAATAGTACACTGCCTCCTATCCCATGACTTTTTAGTTTTGCCAAAAGTCTCTCATGAGGGACCTTGTCAAAGGCTTTCTGAAAGTCCAGATACACAATATCAACCGACTCACCTTTGTCCACCTGATTATTCACTCCTTCAAAAAAACATAACAGATTAGTAAGACAAGATCTTCCTTGTCTAAAGCCATGTTGGCTGTCTCCCATTAGGTCATGACTATCTACATGCTGAGTAATTTTATTCTTTATGATGGTTTCTACCATTTTTCCCGGTACAGATGTCAGGCTCACCAGTCTGTAGTTTCCCGGATCACCCCTGGAACCCTTTTTAAAAATTGGTGTTACATTGGCGATCCTCCAATCTTCAGGTATTAGAGATGATTTTAATGATAGTTCACAGATTACTAATAGCAGGTCTGCAATCTCATATTTCAGTTCTTTCAACACCCTTGGATGTATACCATCCGGCCCAGGTGATTTGCTACTCTTCAGTTTATCTAATAGTTGTAATACATCTTCCCGATGTATCGATATTTCCTTCAATTCTTCCGCACCTTTAAATACCACTTCAGTCATGGGTAACATCCCTACATCTTCCTCAGTGAAGACCGAAGCAAAGAATTCATTCAGTCTCTCCGCTATCGCCTTGTCGCCTCTTAGTGCTCCTTTAACCCCTTTATCATCTAATGGACCAACTCTCACAGGTTTTTTGCTACGAATGTACTTGAAAAGGTCTTTACTTCGCGTTTTTGCTTCCGCAGCAAGCTTCTTCTCAAATTCTCCCTTTGCCTGCCTTATCAATGCCTTGCATTTGACTTGCCAGTGCTTGTGCTGTTTCCAGGTTTCGTCGTCTGGCTCTTTTTTCCATTTCCTGAAAGATGCTTTTTTGGCAACAACAGCCTCTCTGGCTGGCAGTTTTTTGGACTTCCACTTTTCTTAAAGCATGGAATACAGCTGGTCTGGGCTTCCAAGATTTTTCAACAACAGCCAAGCCTGATGTACGTCTTTAACCTTTGCAACTGCTCCTTTTAGTTTTTTCTTAACTGTTTTCCTCATTTTATCATAGTCTCCCTTTCGAAAGTTAAAATGTAGTACTGTGGATTTCCTTACTATCCCTCCTCCACTAATTAAATCAAAGGCAATCATGCTATGATCACTATTGCCAAGTGGCCCCAACAATCTTATCTCTTGCACTAGATCTGGTGTTCCACTAAGGACTAGGTCTAATATGGCTTCCCCTCTGGTCGGTTCATGAACCAGCTGCTCCAAGAAGCAGTCATTTATTTCATCTAGGAACTTTATCTCCCTAGCATGTCTTGACGTGACATTGACCCAGTCGATACCGGGGTAGTTGAAATCACCCATTATTATTACTGCGCTGTAATTTTTGTTAGCTTCCTTGATTTCTTTGAACATTTCATCATCCATTTGGTCATTCTGGCCAGGCGGTCGATAGTACACCCCCACTGCCATCGCCTTCCCCCTTTTACATGGAATTTCAATCCATATAGATTCTACAGCAGATTTTGTTTCCTGCAAAACTTTAATCCTTTCTGACTCAATGCCCTCTCTAACATAGAGAGCAACCCCTCCACCAATTTGATCAGCTCTATCATTACGATATAGTTTGTACCCAGGTATCACAGTGTCCCACTGGTTGTCCTCCTTCCAAAGGATGAACAACAATGATAGGCTTTGCCTAGAAGAAAGAGTAAAGCTGATATTTTGGAAAAAAAATAAAACAAGCATAATACCTTTAAATTCGAGTCAACAAGTGTTCAGGTTAACACTAATGAAGAACCTGTTGCTTGTGCAAGTAGTAATAGGCCAATTTTCAAAGAGTTGTGCTGCCTACCTGGGAGTTAGACTACTAAACTGGGCTCTTTGAAAACTTCCTAGGGCTGAATTCCTAAGTTTTGGAGTTGAAAAGGTGGGTAGCAACATGGGCCGAGTTAGGCAAGAAATGTTGGATGATTAGCACTGATTTTCAGCACTGGACACCTATCTTTGGAGCTCAAACTAGCCAAATGATTAGCAGACCTAAATTCTGGATCCTAAGTTTTTAGATCCTAAATTTAGGTGAAAATAAGCACCTAACTTAAGTGCCTAAAATTTAGGTGCATAGCTATTTTTTTAAATTTTAATATTGGCCTTTGAGATACAATAGCATGTGGTATGCCAGGATCCAGAGATTTCCTCACAACACAAAATATCCAGTGGAGATTATCAAGAGTCCCTTTTCATTCTTGTTGCTTGAAACCCTTAGGTCGATATTCCAATGAATTTATCTGGATAGCAATATCTGTTATTCAAATAAGTGCTTCTGACCAGGCTTAGGTGCCGATTTTCAGCTCAACTTTCCAGGCAGTTGAAAATCATTACTGACTGCCATGACCCTATCTGGGGTGGACGATGCACACTCCCTAAACTTAGCCAGATAGCAGCGATGTTCAATCCGCTATCCTGATAGCTTTAGGGAAGTCTTTTCCAGATAGCAGTGCTGCATAGACCTATTTTATTTAAGCTCTGTGGCCGACACTTAAACTGCCAACCTGAGTTTAAATATGAATATATATATTTGTAAACCAGGTACTTCACTGGGGTGTTACCCGATCATACCAAATATCACAAGTGTCATGGTGAACTGAGAGCTACCCGAGGTAAGCCTTCAGCACGCTTCTGCATATGATGGATACAGTGTTAAGGCTTGCTCAAATTAACCCTTTCACTATTCCACTGCTTTCTGCAGCCCAACCTCACACTTAAATACAAACACAGATGCTCTTTTTTTATCATTTTTAATATCATTCCCACTTAGTTTTATTTTTATTCTGCCAGCTAACTTTGACCCCAAAATCCTGCCCCTGTGGGTTTAATTACATCCCCTGATCTGGTTCCAGCCTAAGACGAGGTTTTTCTGACCTTATTTAATCATTTTCTGGTCCATCTCTTTCCTGCCGTGGCCCCCATAGGAGTCTACATTGCTCACACAGACTGATGACTTCCAGGTTTACGGCCGAAATTAAACTTTAAATTTAGCTGTGGCCAGGCTTTCCAACACTCGGGGACCTCAGAGCACATCTCCCCAATGCAGGCTCTTGCCCCCAAGCTTTCCTGAGCCCAACGGCACCATCTCCATGATCGGGGGGGCTTTCCCGCACCTTTGACCTCAGGGTCCCGATGCCTGTGGATGCCTCCTCCTCCCTACTACCAGCAACCCACAATGGTGTGGCTAACACATGATCACAGCAACAAATGCTTCCCAGACCTGAAGCATTCCTGGCAAGGTTCACAAATAAAAGCAAACTTTTTATTCTCTTATTACATATCTTTTCAAGCCAAGATGTGCCATACTGGGTCAGACAAAGAACTATTAAGCAGTGTTTTTCCCAAGACTACATGGCTAATAATGGTTTATGGACTTTTCCTCCAGGAACTTGCCTAAGCCCTTTCTTAAACCATCTACATTAACTCCTTGATCACATCTTTCAGCAGCAAATTTGACAGCTTGTGAATAAAAATATACTTTGGCTGATTTGTTTTAAATGTGCTGCCTATTAGTTTCATAGATTATCCCCCCACCTTCAAACTAATTGAGAAAATAAATCACCATTTGCTATTTACCCATTGCACTCCGATAAAGATGTTTTAGATTGCCACCTCTATCATATCTCCCATCCCCTTTACTCCCAGCTGAAAAGCCCTAACCTGTTTAGTCTTTCTTCATAGAAGCTAGGCCTTTTATCATGTTGGTCGCCCTTCTCTTTACCTTTTCTACTTTCACTATATCTTTGAGATGGGGCAACCAGGAACGTCATACAGTATTCAAGATGTGATCACGCCATGGATCGATACAGAGGTTTTGTAAAATTTGCTGGGTTTTCTTTTCCATTCTTTTGCCATTGCTGAACAGTGGAGCTGAAGATTTCAGTGTATTGTTCACAAGGCCTTCAAGAGCCTTTTCCAGCAGAGCGACTTCTAATATGGAGCCAGCACTATGTATCAACATGATTATTTTTCCCGATGTTCATCACTTTGCACACATCTACATTGCATTTCATCTGCTATTTGGCTGCCCAGTCCCCCAATCTCACCAGGTCCTTCTGCAATTCCTCACAATGATTTAATAACTTTGATTAACTTTATGTATCTGCAAATTTAATCACCCTACTCGTCTTCCTTTACAGAATATTTATAAAAAGGGCTTCAGAGTTAAGGTTTTAAGCAATAAACACCCCTGATGCAAAAAAAAAAAATAGAATAGGTATTTATTCTTATTTGTATTTAGCTCACAACTTTCCAGTAGTAGTTCAAGGTGTGTTACACTTAGGTACAGGTCTGAACCCAGAGGGCTGACAATCTAGGGGGCACGTTTACTAAGCCCCACGCTAACAACATCAGCTTGGGCTACATTACTAGGTCGGGGCAGTGCATTAGATGTAGGGACAGGGACAGCTGTCCCCCTGAATTTAGCAGAGCTCGGGGAGCGAATACTGCCGCAGGGAGCAACTAGCACCACCCATTGTGCTGAAGGTAGTTGCCCCCCACCAAGTGCTGGCAGCTTGAGCTTTCAAGGTCCGTGCTAACGGTGCCATGATAGCAATGCCCAGACCCTGCCCAGAGGTGCGCTGCCTGGGTAGCACAGGTTTTTAAAAACAGGGCCCTGCATTGCTTTGTAGCATGGCACCAAAAACACGCTAATCCCACGCTATCCAGATAGTATACTTTAGTAAACATGCCCTATGTTTGTTCCTGAAGTAATGGACGGTTAAATGATGTGTGCAAGGCAAAAGGGGTGTCAGTAGGATTCAAATCCAGGGCTATGACTCCCAGGTTGCGGCTCTAACTACTAGGAGGTCTAGTTACTAAAAGGTGCTAATGTTTAATGTGCATTAATTCACTTTATAATGTGTGTTATTTTAGTGCAGTTCTCGTGCTATTCAATGGGACCTAGATACTAATATCACGCTTTAATGGTGAATTAATGTGCATTAATGTTAGCGCACCTTAATAACTAGAGCCCCAGGCTATTCCTTCACTTCCGATGAAACACCACCTGCCCAGGAACTAATGCTTCCTCCTCTCCTTGCTCACCTTGTATCCTCCACCAGTTTTGATGTCTTTTCTGTATTAATGGCCCCTAAGTGACATAAATGTACATGTTTGATTCTACTGGAAAAGGGACCCAGCAGAAGTACTTGTGGCCCAAAAACACCAATAAACAGATTTTTTTGCGCCCTCAAAAAAACCCTAATTAGCTGCAAAATAGACACCTAAATTTACAATTTCTAAACACCTAGGAATAGAAGCTCTATTTATAAAGAAATGAAAAAGCACCAGTCCCAGTACAGATCCCTAGGACATTCCATTATTCATCTTTCTCCACTGAGAAAAAAAAAAAAAAAAACAACTTACCATTTAGTCCTTCTTCATTTCCCATCTTTTAGCCAGTTCCCAATCAATGACCATATACCGCTTTCCTCTTTTTAATTTCCTGAGCAGTTTTCCCACAGGAGACTTTGTCAAATGCCTTCTGAAAATCTGATATACTGTATTGAGCAACTCATTCTTAACCAGGTTCATACCTTCAAAAAAGTCTGCCTAAACCTGGATTTTAGCTCACATTGCATTGTATACATTTAAGGGTACATTTTTAAAGGTGTAAGTGCCTTTTATATGGGTTAAAAAAGGAGCAAACCTACCTAAATCAGTCAGATGTGGATTTTTAGCTTCCAGAAAGAATGTGCAAACTTTCATAACATGTTCTTTTGGCTGTATAGAAAAGAGGAGTGAAGGAGTATAGTCAAACTATGCACATACACATCATTTAAGAAATAGCTCCACAATCACTAACAAGTACACTTTACACCATCATTTTGTTGCAGCGAAGTGCACGCAATGAATAAAACCAGGAGTCAGTTCGAAGATCCAAGCCAATTTATTGTGCACAGTCTCAGGCAAATGTCACAATCAAAATGGTCTGAGCAATGGAGTCCAGTAAACAACACCTTTTATACCTTTCTTCTTCAGTTTAATACCGGCAAACTTTCTATTGGTCCTACTGACCCTTGCACCCATCCAATTAGGATCTCTCTGTGGGCCCAGTACTCTGTTCCCCCTGCTCAGAACTCTCTAACAAAGGCACAGTTCTAAACTTTGATACTTTTCTCCTACAAGGTCGTTGCTTAGCTTAGAAAATGTGTTAATACAGAGCACTGGAACATGTCTGTCATCAGCATGGAATATTCAACAAAGGACTTATACAACCTTATCAAATAGCAGTTTCTCTAACTTATACTGACTTTGGTCTTTCTCAGCATTCTTATTCTCAGGTGGGGGCTGGGACTCAGGCCTAGCTCACAGGCCTCTCATACAGTTACAGGCTATCCTAGGCCATAGCCTACCACATTCCCCCCTTTGATTATTCTCACCCGCAAGTGAGTAAGGGTTAGAATCAAATCACACATTACACTTGGTCCTCAGCATCATCCTGTTGGGGTACAAGGGAATATTGCCACATAGCTAATACTTTTGTAGCTGCCTTACGTTCTACAACACTATCAATAGTTGAGTTTAACATGCGTAAGCATAGGGGTAAGAGACATGGGAGAAACAAGCAAATAGCCAATATGAATAGGACAATGAGTACAAGTGTTTTCAGGCCGCCCATTCCTGAAAAGAGAGAACCAAACCATCCATCAAGTTGCAAACCATGCCATGTCTGAACTGGTACATATGTTTTCAATTTAACACGTGCCCATTAAGTATTTTACATAAGATGGCAGGCCAGTTGCATTGTGATGTCAAAATACCATTCTGAAGTCTGTCTGTCTGTCCATTGGCTGGAAGTGATTATCTCATACTGAAGTTACCTTGTTGTCTCATAGTTAAACAATCATATGACCCAGTTAGTCAAATGAATCAGATTTTATAAAAACGTTTCTAATTTAATCTAAAAAACTGTCCAAGGCAGAAGGTACCTGCACACGTCTGTACCTCCTTTTTCCATGGATGCTTTTTTCCAACCTCAACTGTGACCCCCCACCCTGGGAATGTCTTACCTAAATACAGGCAGAAGTATTCACACTGCTCCATATCCAGGGTAGGCAGGTATGATTGCCTACATACAGAGTACACAGTTTTCAAGGAGCCCATTTCTGTGGGTAAAACACTATTTTATCTTTGAAAGTTACCCTCACTGAGGCCACTTTCGAGCCAATGCAAAAAAAATAGTGCGGCCTTTAAGCACTGATAACGCCACTTTTAGTCACACTTAACTGCCACCACCAAATGCAAAAAAGAGACAAAGGCGCGTAAACAGCAAAGGAGAAACTAGCGTGCAATTAGCGCCGAGTATTTACATTTATTTAAATTAGAGGCAAATGAGTTGCACATAATAAAATGGCATGCAAATATTGCCTGCACCCGATGCAAAGAAATGCGTAGAGGATTTTGCAACCAGCCTTAGCACTAATATCTCTACACCTGGTCTTGAGGTGACACGTGCCCCAACAGTATTTTGATGGTATCAGGTGCTTTCCCCAATGCCTGGTTCTTCTGAGGGGAAATGTCAAACATGATGCAGGCATCGGTGAAAGCCGCAGATGCCATCAAAATATTGGCAGGTGCCCCTGACAGAAAGCGAATCCCTGGTGGCCCAGCGGCCCCAAACCCCTCACCTGCCCAATCAAAAATAACCCTGGTGTCCCAGCAGCCCAAATCCTCCACCCCAACTACAAATAATCCCTGGTGTCCCAGCGGCCACAATCCCCCAATCAGTCCAACCAAAAATAACCCTGGTGTCCCCAGATGCCATCAAAATACTGTTGAGCTCATATGCAAATTAGCCACACGGTACCCTGTTTCTCTGGGAGAGCATGTCAAACTTGTGACGACTTTTGTGCGCATGTGTTTAACGCTGCCATTTGCCCACAGTTTATTTCCAACTCTTTTTAATTGATTTTCATACAGATTACACTCATCCATATCACGACATCGGGGGTCAGCATACCCCGTCAACAATAAAGTGATAAGTCATTAGAGTGAGGGACACATTATACACACCCAAACACATAATATCCCTGTAAAATAGTTATCTCCAAGTTATAATACCCTGTTCAATGTAATTTCAGTTTGTTCAATGTAAACCGCACTGATGCAGAATAGTGCGGTATATAAGAGAATGTAAATAAAATAAATAAATAAATAAATAAATATCAATAATCTATCGCCTATCCCTTACTAGGTTCAAACATAAAATAGGTACATACAAAGAAGCCATCCTACTACAATTCAAACACTAGCCCACGAAAAACGTCCCCTTTTCCCCCAACTATCCCTACCCCCCCCATTCTCCCCTTATGTATTAAGAATCATAGATAAGTGAGAACCTCCCCCACCCACCTTTCCAGCCCTCGTTAGTCATCTCTACTGGATATCAATCTCACATGGCGATATGTATTTAGACATTTAACAGTGTGCTGCGTTCTTTCGCAGATAGTGTATTCATGACTGGCAACCATAGCTCTTTGATTACTCTTCTCCCAATTATGTAACAAACAGACCTCCAACTGAAGGACAGTCTGCATCCCCAACCATCCCGCTATCTTGGCGCAGGCTTGAAGCCACAGGTTCTGCACTGTGGGGCAATCCCAAAATTTGTGCATCAGCGTCCCCACCATCTGCTCACACCAACCACAGTTCACATTTGTCCTTAACCCTGCCTTAATCGCCCATTTGTCATTTGTGTATGCTCTCCAAAGGAATTTATATTGAAGCTCCTGTAAGTAAATCCATTTTACCCCCTTGGGAATTCTGTCAAAAGCATTTTGCAGGAGCTCCACCGTAGCCTCCTCCATACCATCCTTAGACCAGCAATGTGCCAGCAAAGAGAGAGATTTCTGGTCACCTATTGGGCGTATTAGCTTCCTACGTTCCTCGTTGCAAGGGTCCTTCCCCACCATTTCCCCCATGGTAAGTCACGGGCCCCTAGCACCCAACAGCACAGGAACTTTCCTCCACAGTTCACTAACATAGTGCCGAGTTTGAAGATATCCATAAAACTCATGTTTATGTAATTGATAATGGGCACTCAAGTTCTGAAAACTTTCAATAGCCTCGCCACCTTCCCTACATATATCTCCAATGCAAACTATCCCCTTTTGTGCCCATCCAGGGAATAGTGTGTGTGTTGAGAACCCCGGTGAAAAATCTAGGTTCCCCACCAGTGGAAGCAATAGTAGTGAGTATCTCAGATTCCATCCGCATCGCGAGCACAAGGCTCGCCATGCTGCACGGAGGGTTCCCATATATGTCCCTCCCCCTCTGCCTCCCAAGGTATTGTTCTTGTTTGAGTGCAACATATATAGACTGTGATATGGGGCACATACCCAGTTAAGTTGGTGTACTGGGGCACAACCCCCTTCCTCCATCAGAAGCCCCCAAAATGTGCCTGACCATGTACCGGAGGCTGTAGTGTCGGAGCGAAGGGAGTTCTAACCCCCCTTCCTCCCTCCGCCTCATCAAGGCCCGCAGTGGGATACGGGCTCACCTACCTCCCCACAGAAACCCGTTGAGGTTTTTTTCAAAATGTTTCCAATCTTTGGCTAAGACCCAGATAGGTAGCAAGCGAAGCACATATAACCACCTCGGGAGCTCCACCATAGTGAACAACGCTATCCTCCCTCTCAAAGACAAAGGAAGGGCCATCCATCTATTAAAGGTTGCCCTGGCTCTGTCCAACATTCCAGGTATATTTGCCTGATACAGCCTCTCAGGGCCATCTGGTAGCTGTATGCCGAAGTACCGGATGGAATCCATCGCCCATGTGAGCGGAAATACCCCCCTCCAGCCTTGTCTTACTCTACCCCTCACATCTAAAGTCATTGACTTGGTTGTGTTAATTTTGAGCCCTGAAAAGCTGCCAAATCTTTTTATCAGTTGAAGTGTCCATGCAAGCAACTCCTGCGGCTCTGTTAAGCAGAGGAGCATATCGTCAGCAAAAGCGCTGAGCTTCATTTCCTCCTTCCCCATCTTTATCCCCACTATCCGTGCCTCATTTTGTATTGCTCGGAGAAGGGGTTCCAGCGCAATTACAAACAGAAGAGGAGACAGGGGGCAACCCTGCTGTGTGCCTCTTTCCAAAGTGAATGGGTCCGAGAATACTCCATTCATCCCCACCCGTGCCATCGGCATCGCGTATAAAACCTGGACCCACTGCACAAAAGTACCTTGGAAGCCGAAACTTTGCATTGCGTTCCACAAGTATGTCCAGGCTACTCTATCGAACGCTTTCTCAGCATCCAGGCTTACCAGAAGTAGTGCGGTCTCCTCTCTTATACAATGCTCCATCCCCAAGAGCAATTTTGCGATATTTTTGGTTGCATCTCGCCCTTGAATAAATCCCACCTGTCGAGAGTCACTCAGCGATGGTAAGATGGGGTTCAATCTCCCTGCCAAGATGGACGCTAGAATTTTTATATCAACATTTATGAGCGATATGGGCTGTATGAGGCAGGATCCTGCAGATCCTTCCCTGCTTTTAGATCACAGTAATATCCGCGCATCTCATGTCCCTGGGAAAGCATCCGTCCTGAAGGACTTTCATACATAGCCACCAATGTGGGAGCAAGTTTAGGTTTGAGTATCTTATAATACTCTGCACCAAATCCATTTGGCCCTGGAGCCTTGTGGAGTTTCCCTTTCTTAATCACTTTTTTAATTCCCCCTGCCCCCATTAGAGGAGCATTTAGCCTCTGTAGGTCTTCCGCCTTTAACTTAGGGAGAGGCAAAGTACTTAAAAACCCCCGACTTTTGTCATAATCCCTCTCCTCCTCTGTATACAGCTGGGCACAGAAATTCCGGAGGACCGCCGCTATTTGCTGCGGCTGATGTTGTAAGACTCCTCCCTCATTCCTAAGGACGGGGACGAAGCGGGCACCTCCTGGATCCCTGACCAGCTTAGGTAGACTCTCCCTGTCTTATTGCCATACCTATATAGCTGATGTTTGTAATACTGCAAGGACATTGTGGCTCTTCTCTGAAGCAGCTCATTGAGAGCCGTTTGGGACCTAATATAGTCCTGTTGTATGGCCCTATCTCCTGCCCTACTAAGTTTCCTCTGCAAGTCTTGCACGGTGCATTCTAACACTAAAATGCTGCGATCTAGATGTTTACGTTTCTGGATAGTGTATGTTATGATAGCCCCCCTCATGACCACCTTACTAGCTTCCCAGAATAAAAGAGGTGAACATTGGGGAGTATCGTTAAACAAGGTGTACTCGTCCCACTGTACCTCTAAGTACTTTCTAAACTCTTTATCTTCCCAGAGATATGTGGGGAACCACCATCCCGCCTTCGGTGGGCCCTGACACTCCCAAGTCACCCATACCATCCCATGGTCCGACACCACCACAGGTTCAATGCCTGCCTGCACAATCCGTGAGATTCCTCCCTCACTCACCAAAATATAATCAGTTCTGGACCAAGTAAGGTGGGCTCTAGACTGGTGCGTGTATTCATGCATCCCCGGATGCAAGGTACGCCAAACATCCACCATGTCCCCCATTCTACAAAGGAATCCAACTCCTCTCTTGGACCATGCTCCTTTTCCACTTTTCCCCGATTTGTCTAAATTCGGGTCATGCAGGCAATTGAAATCTCCTGCCATGATCAACTTGCTCCTCCCTGCTTTCTTTACAAACCCTAGCAAGGATTTTAAAAAAATATGGTCATACACATTTGGGGCGTAGACATTACCTATCCAGATTTCTTCATTGTATAACTTGCATGCAATAGGATATATCTCCCATGTGGATCAACCTCACATTTGCTCACATCCAGCGGAACACCCCTTTTCACCAAAACCACCACTCCCGCCTTCTTGGCGCCTGATGTTGCCCCATATGTGCTCGCTACCCAATCTCTCGCAAGTTTCTCATGCTCTGTATCGCTCAGATGAGTCTCCTGCAATAACGCTATGTGTGCCCCTTTCCGTTTAAGTGCCTGGAGTATTTTAGTGTGTTTGACTGGTGATCCAATCGCCCCCACATTCCAGGAGATTATCTTTACAATATGTGGCCATTCTTTTAAAAGTCTCTACCATTCGTATATATGACCTCTCGTTGTAATCTAAAAGTCGCCCAGCCCCAACTTCAGAGCACTGTTCTACCACTCCAAGTGCACCATATTGCCTCTGAGATTTTCGGGCCCCAATCCTTAGCTTAGTTTCACTCCGCACCACTACTAGCGTTATCCCCCTCCTCCATTTCTCCATTCCCTTCCCCTTCATCCTCACCCCCCACCCCAGCCCCTTCTCCTCTACTTCCCCAGCATAGTTCCCATAGTTAACCAAACAACAACATAATTGTCACACTCATGCATAAACCTATACCCACACGTTCCCCAGCCTTCCCCTCCCTCCACCCGCCTCCCACTCCTCTCTTATTATCAGTCCGACTTGCCACGGCAAGAGACCCCCAAAACCGGGGATAGATCACTGTCCACACCTCTGGGCCGCCCCACTTCTAGGACTCTTGGCAGATCCATAATGGGAGGACATCCAAGCTTTTATAATGGTTCTACCTGTTTCATAGGGAGTTAGCTTCCTCCGCAGACTTCCCTTTTCCATCATCTAGGAGACCTTGGACCTTTTTAAAACTCCAGGATGCCAGTCCTGCGTGTCCAAACTAAGCTTTATCGGGTGTTTTTCCTAGTTGTAACGTGGCGATGAACTTTCTTGCCGCTGCTGACTGCTCAAAAGCGTGCGTCGTGCCCTTATGATAAATTCTCAGAGTGGCTGGATAACTCAAGGCAAAACGTATTTCTCCATGTGCTAGCTCGCTACAAACAGCAGAAAATTCCTTCCTCTTTGCGGTGAGCGCCGCCGAGTAGTCCTGAAACATGAGTACAGGCTTGTTATTCAACTTTAGATCTCGTCGCTTCCGATACGCCTGTAATAAAAGTGCTTTGTGCTGGAAGTTTAGTATCCGGGCCAGCACCGTTCTTGGTCTCTCTCTGTCTTCCATACTTTGGCCTAGCCTATGCACTCTTTCCACATTTATTTTGCCTTGTAGGTCCTCTATGCCCTGTTCCTTTGGCAGCCATACCTCAAACAAGTCCGATAGTTGTTGTTCCGACCAGGTCTCCGGCACTTCCACCAGACGCAAATTGTTTCTCCTGGATCTATTCTCAAGATCATCCACTTTTAGCATCAAAGCTTCAGTTTGTTTCTGATGTTTTTGGTTGGTTCGTTCCAGTGCCAACTCACTGTCTTCTAGCACCGTCACACGCTGTTCAACCTCCTCCACTCTCCATGTTATCTCAGCGAAGGTTTCACCCATTTCCTCCAACGTTTTCATGACAGTGTCAAACTTTGGCTCTAACACTTTAACTACTTCTTGTGCCGTTTCCTCCGGGCCTGAATCGACGCTCTCTTTCCCCGGAGAGTCCAGCACATTGCTAGCTTTCGCCGCAGTCACCATCTTGCTTTCTTGTGTGCTCACGGCTTTCTCCTTTTTTGCCGCCGCCCTCATTGCTTCTTCGAGGACGCGCCGTTCAGGTATTTTCAGCTCGGAGCTTACTCACTATTGTTTACGGTACCTCTCTCTCAACTTACAGCCTTTTCCATCTGGTTTTTTACTTGGATTCCACAGGGCGGCCTGGGAGCGCAACGAGGAAGCTCCTCACCCACTCATGTGCTCCTTGCACACAGTTTAATGAATGGCTAAATTTGCATATAAGTCCCTTTCTGCATGCCAGCATTAAAGTCGCATGCATACTGGCATAAAAGGTTAATAGCATGTGACTTCAGCTCCAGTTTTCTGCACTGGCCTGTTTGTTAGAGAATCTCTCACTATACCTCCAAGCAGGTGACTCTGTTCTAGGTTTTCAATATGACATAGAAGGAGAACGCTTTTTCCTATGTGGCCCCCAAACCATGGAATGCCCTTCTGTTGGAACTCTGTCAAGAAAAGGATTATCTCCTTTTTTGTAAAAGGGTAAAGACTTGGGTATTTGGATGGGCTTTCAAGTTTTCTCTTTCAGATAGTAGTTAAAAGGATTATTTTATAAGTCTTGTTCATGATTTAGATGTGTAAATATGACCACTCACACATGCAAATCAAATCCATGGCCAAAAACAGTCATTTTAGAAACCTCCAAATTTATACGTGTCTACCCCGATCACATCTAAGTCACCTGGGGACGTCTCAGGGGTGAGGTTTGAACAGAGCAACAAGATACATGTGTCTCTCCAACTTCATATAGGAGTTGCATGTTGGCAACAGATATTAACTACATCTGTATTTACACCCCAGAATAAACAGGTAGACAAAAGGTGAGTCGGTTGATATAGTGTATCTGGACTTTCAGAAAGCCTTTGACAAGGTCCCTCATCGGAGACTTTTGGCAAAATTAAAAAGTCATGGGATAGGAGGCAGTGTACAATTGTGGATCAGGAATTGGTTAAAAGATAGAAAGCAGAGGGTAGGGCTAAATGGCTAATTTTCCCAATGGAGAAAGGTCAATAGTGGAGTACCCCAGGGGTCTGTGCTGAGTCTGCTGCTTTTTGATATATTCATAAATGACCTGGAAAAGGGAATAACGAGTGAGGTTATCAAATTTGCACATGATACAAAACTATTTAAAGTTGTTAAAACCCATGAGGATTGTGGAAAATTGCAAGAGGATCTTGATAAATTGGAAGACTGGGCATCCAAATGGCAGATGAAATTTAATGTGAACAAGTGCAAAGTTATGCACCTAGGGAAGAACAACCCAAACTATGGTTACACAATACAAGATTCCACATTAGGAACCACCACTCAGGAAAAAGATTTAGGTGTCATCGTGGATAACATGTTAAAACCCTCCGCCCAGTGTGCAGCGGCAGCCAAGAAAGCAAATAGAATGCTAGGTATCATAAGGAAAGGAATGGAAAATAAAACAAAGGATATTATAATGCCTCTGTATCGTTCCATGCTGCGACTGCACCTTGAATATTGTGTGCAGTTCTGGTCGCCATATCTTAAAAAGGATATAGTGTTATTAGAAAAAGTACAGAGAAGAGCCACCAAAATGGTAAAGAGGATGGAAGGATACTCCTATGAAGAGAGGCTAAAAAGGTTAGGGCTCTTCAACCTGGAAAAGAGACGGCTGAGGGGAGATATGATAGAGGTCTATAAATTAGTGAATAGAGTAGAACAGGTAAATGTAGATTGATTGTTTACATCATCAGAATATAGAAAGACTAGGGGACATGCAACGAAGCTACAGGGTAAACTATTTAAAACTAATAAGAGAAAATATTTGTTCACTCAACATGTAAACAAACTCTGGAATTTGTTACCGGAGGATGTAGTAAAAGCTGTTAGTGTAGCTGGGTTTAAAAAAGGTTTGGACAAGTTCCTGGAGGAAAGGTCCATAAACCATTATTAAAAGGGACCCGGGATATCACTGTCTGACCCAATACAAGCATTGTGGAACCTGTGACTTTTGGGGAAACTGCTAGGTACTTATGACCTAGATTGGCCACTGTTGGAAACAGGATACTGGGCTTGATGGATCTTGGTCTGACCCAGTTTGGCATATCTTATGTTCTTAATGTTTAGGTGCTTAGAAAGTACTTGTTTCGGCCAGCCCTTTACTGGCAAGAATAAGGGGGACAGCTCGCTTAATCCCTCAAGATTTATTTTCCCCTCCACATGTTATTGTAGTAAACATTGAACAATCTATAACTGAGCAGCGGGACGCCCAGGTTTGAAAAATGGCCAGGTTACACATGCGCATACCGACATTTCCACGAGCCCGTTCTGAGATGACAGCACGCACATGGCAAAGTTGCAGGATTTCCTTTGTCCACTTTTCACGTGTGCACTTTATAAAAGCCCCCATGTGTACCTGTGTTTCCAAGTACACATACTTCTAGCATGAGAGGTGGAGCTATGTCGACTTTAGATTGGACTTACATGTGTCCACCTTCTCCTTGAAAACTGTCATAGATTTGCAGACATTTTTACTTGTAGGTCACAGCAACCACATAAATAGCCTTTCTAAAATGTGCCTTCACATGTAACTTAACGAGAGGAGGGGGGATCTGGTTGAGGGACAGAAGAATTTAAGATGTAACTAGGATTTATGTAATGGGACTTATGTTGGTTTTATGTTTTCTTTGCCATGTCTCAAACTTTTTTGAACGTTGAGCAAGCATGTAATCAAACACTATACATAAATAAAGAAAATAAAAATGGATGCATGTTCTTTATGGACGTCATCTTGACTGCAGCTCCTTTCAAGCCCCACTGCATTCAGTAGCTTCTCTGAAGACCAACAACCCACCTCTTACTGAACCAGAGGCATAGCCACAACACAATTTTTGATGGGGCACAGATTTCATAAGGGTGAAATAGACATACACCTCTTCCAGCATGGCGCTTGCCCGTTCAGCAGCAGGAGCCGCCATGTCACCCTCTTTGCTCTTTATCCCTTCTCCTTTCTGGCTGCCATCAGTGCCATATTTTTACTCTGCCCTTGCCTTCTTTCACCCCTCCCAATGGGGATATCCTGCTCTGGGCTGGCTAAATCGGGCCATTGCAGCCCCTTTAAATTTAAATATGGTGGCATAGTACCGCAGACATCCTCGCCCCCTCATTTTAAGCTTTGCGATCATGGCGTCCTGGTTACCCCAGAAAACACCTCTCTCTGGTGCTGCTCAAAGGCCGCTTCCTCAGCACCAGTGACCCCTTTAAAACTGTGGGCTGCACAGGCTACCGTCTTTCACTTTCACTCCAACTCTTCCTCCACCACGGCAGCCCTCTTTAAATTGGGCAGCCTCAGCTCCAGTGACATTCTCAGGCTGCTCCGTTCCCTCAGATGTGGTGACAAACTCTGCTCTCACCCAGGCCCCTCTCCTAGCTAAGCCACAAACTGTGACCCTTGTCAGCCCACCACTACTCTCAACCAGCAGCTGTGCACTCACTCTGATGCCGCATGACCAGGACTGAAACTGAGCTGCTCCTGGTTGGCTGCTGCATGGGGTCACATAGCCCAGCAGAGGCAGCATGGTGTGCACTACCACAGCAAGGCTACGGAGAGCCCAGTTCAGTCTCAGCCGCTTTAACTGCAGCAGTCCAAGAGGCAAACCCCACCTCCATGATCTTTGCTGAGCCTGAGAGTGCTGACCTCCTGTGCACTGCACAACTGCCCAGCGCATGTCCTGCAAGCATGCAAGGCTCCAGCCACCAGTGCAAACAATCAGGCACTCGATTGGCCACAGTCTTGGAGGGACCCGAGCCTGTGCCCCTCCCCCACCCTGTGGCCACTCCACTGTTTTACTGAAGATGGACAACCAGGAAACAGGAGACCCAGGAAACTGGTAGAAAAATGCAGTCAGTCATTCTAACTGGTGATGGCAGAGACAGCCTAGTAAAAACCTAGGAGGCAAAGTACAATTCAGTAATCTGGCCCCTATTCCAAGTCCGCACTTCACACAGCAAACTTCAGACTGCAAAGCAGAACAGAAAACTCTGAGCTGAGGCAGGGAGGGGGTGGGCTGCCCTCCTCTGCTTTTCTCACAGTATGTCCTCATCGGTAATTAGCATGAAAAGCTACATTCTAAAAGCAACTGTTATGTCAAACGACGACGAAAACATGCCAACACAGTAATATTAATTAGCCAAAACACAGACAAGGACAGAAGGCCCACTAGCTGGAAGGGCACTGTTGGGTTGGAATTTACATTTTTCAGTTTTGTACCTATGTTCCTGCCTGCGGCTTGGCGCGATTCCCATTTCTCCTTTCATTCTCTGTTTAAACTATTAATTCTGTATTCATTGCTGGTTTGCAGTAAAATTGGTGTATTGCCTTTCTATGGCTGTATGATGCGCCAGTCTGTCACCTGCTCCACCCCAGGGGCACTTCTCAGTTGTCGTGTTCAGCAAGTAACTTGGGACCTGTTGTGGACAGCATCGATGCAGACAAACTAACTATTACAACAAGTAAAATCAATTTATAGGCGTGATGCTTCTAACAAACGTCTGGCTCACCTTGTGTGCCAGGGTCCTCTGGCTCCTTGTAGATACCAAAGGTATTGGGTCACAGATTACTACACAGAGGAATGTCAACAATTTCACATGCTTTCTCTGCTCTGGTCTGGGGTCGCTGAAGATTCACAGCCACCTTGTTACTACCCCCCCCCCCCCCACCCAAGGCCAAGACTTCAGTCTGGTCCGGGAGGCACAGCTAAGGATAGGTCCCTTCTGACAGGATGGGAGCTTGCGTACAGGCTTCAAAGGGCAACTGTTGTTCATTATTTTGTTCAATGAGGCCAGTAATCACTACCCACAGGAGAGAGGCTGTAAACTCACTGTACCGCAAGGCTGCTGATCGCCTGCCATGAGGACGAGGAGCTGCACTAGAGACAGGGAAAGCCCTGCATGCCTCATCCAGCTAGGGGACAGGCCCACTGCGGTAAATGAAGGAGGGTGGTCACTTACCATGTTATCCTCATGTACTTGAAAAATGCCTTCTAAATTACCTTGTACTGAAATTGCAAATGTGGTCTAGAAATACAAGCTATCCTATTACAAAAATTAAATCAAATAAAAAATAATTCAGAAGCTGCCTTTCATCCCACTATCCCATACATTACAATATTAATATTAGTATTAGCATCTGGGGCACAGGGGGGTTACATGATTTCACATGCCTATCAAAGGATTGGGATTATATTATCTGAGGATCTCAGTGTGGCGAAACAGTGTGACAAGGCCGTGGCCAAAGCCAGAAGGACATTGGCCTACATACAGAGAAGGATAACCAGCAGGAAGGAGGAGATATTAGTGCTCCTATACAGGTCATTGGTGAGGCATCACCTAGAGTATCGTGTTCAGTTTTGGAGACCATACCTTACAAAGGATATAAAAATGATTCAGAGGAAGGCGACCAAGATGATTTGGGGCCTGCGCCAGAAGGAATACGAGAAAAGACTTGAAGACCTAAATATGTACACCCTAGAGGAGAAGAGAGACAGAGGGGGATATGATACAGATAATTAAATACTTAAAGGGTATTAATGAACAAAAAAACCTTTTTCAAAGACAGGGAAGCTGTAGAACTAGAGGACATGAAATGAAGTTGCAAGGAGGTAAATTTAAAAGCAATATCAGGAAATACATTTCATGGAAAGGGTGGCGACTGCCTGGAATGCCCTCCCGAAAGAGGTGGTGGGAGCAAAAACTGTGACAGAATTCAAAAAGACATGGGACAGACACAGAGGATCAGTACATAGCAAGAGGATGGAATCAAAAGAACTTCTAAATGGAGCAGGGTAACATGCAACTCTACAATTCTGGCACCTTACTGGGCAGGCTCGATGGGCCATGCTGGTCTTTATCTGCCATCACTTACTATGTCCAAAAATCTGCCTATTTTACAGGTTTGGGGAAGATTTATATCTGCCTCAAGAAAGGTGCAGATGGAGAAAGTGACGTCACCTAACCGCATGGCTGCTTTATGGAGACAGCTCCAATGGTTAATCTCCCAGAATTGTGGTCCAATTGCCCCCCCAAGACAGCTGAAGTGTGACGGATTGGTGGGGGATGTGTGCATGATCAGCCCACAGCCCTTGAAATGGCAACCCGGAGCAAAACCGTGAACTTAAGAGTTTGTCTTTGCAGGGTCCCGCAAAAGAGCCACGGGGACGGCAAGATGGCGGCCACAGGATCGTATAGCTCCGATATTGAGTCGAAGGAGGAGAGTGAAGGTAACAATGATGAGTCAGCTTACTAAAGCAGAACTGAAAGGATGGTCCTGAGACTTGAAGGAGGAGGTGCCAGCAGCTAAACAATAGCTGGGAGGTATGGTGGTGGAGATCAAGGAGAAGCTATCCGAGCTGGGATGCCGCGTGGCGGAGCAGGAAGAAAGAGTGGAGGAGCTCAGGTGGGCTTCTGCTGCTGTGAAGGTGGAAAAGGAGCAGCTTATGTTAAAAACTGCAGACCTGGAGAACAGATCCAGGAGGAATAATTTGAGGACAGAGGGGTTCCAGAGGAGCCAGAGTTTGACGACTGTAAAAAGGTGTCTGTGTCCATTTTTCAGCAGATTTTGAGTGAAAATGGAGTTTCTGAAGTACTATCCTGGATCAAATTGGATAGAGAACATAGAGTCCTGGGGCCGGTGAAGGGCAATTTGCCCAGGGACATTATATTCTGCATAACTTTGAACTCAAAGAGCACAGTGCAGCTAAAATGCGGTCACTAAATAAATATGATTGGCAGGGCTATTCTGTGGCCATTTATGTGGATTTGGCATCCAGGACACTTCAGACAAGAATGGAATTAGGTGAAGTGATGGCGTAATTGCTCAGGGAGGAACTGAAGTACTGATGGCTGTGCCCCATTGGACTGGCCTTTACGAAGGAGGGATGTACCTGGTGGGTAAGGAACTATGCAGAGGCCACAGATGCACTGTGGCAGATGGGGGTGCCCACGGAGGCGTTGGAGAGGCCAAAGAAGTGATCAACGGCTGCAGGGAAACTGAGGAGCTGGATTGTGGTGGCCAAAGAAGAAAGGAGCGGTCGAAGAAATAGTTACTTGAGGACTTCTCTGAAGGAGTTTGGTTCCGTTCTGTATTGTAATACTTATGGGGGTCTGTTATTTAGGGTATTTGTGATGGGAGATGGTTAGTGGTAGGCAAGGAGAGTGTTGCTGGGTGGGAAAGAGGATGGATAGCTCAGTAATTTATTTAGCTGTATTTATATTTGGGTCTCTGTGGTCTGGTGTGGGGGTTGTTATGCAATAAGATCATGACAGCAACAAGATGGGGGGTGTGGGACTGTGGTATATGGGGGTGTTGTATGGCAGGCGTGGAAGTGGGATGTTTGGCTGAAGGAATCCAGGAGTGTAACAGTACACCACCTATTCAGTGGTGCGTAAGTCCCATAGTAGGTTGGATATGGTCTGGGTGGACAGTAGGTTTGTGGGCAAGTGTAGGTGTAGGCCCTATCACATGGTCAGACTATGAACCAGTGAAAATAGTCTTGAGTCTGTGGAGGGGGGGGGGGGGTGGGGAGGAGGGACTCCAATTCTGGTGCCTTAACTTGATTTTGGAGGAGGAGGGGTATCTGGAACAAATTAGGAGTGTGATTAAGAAGTATTTGCACTTTCATTTAGGGAGGGAGGTGAATTTGGGCTCAGTGTGGGATGGATTAAATGCAGTGGTTAGAGGGCATTTTATCAGGATTTCCTCTGCAGCCTGTAAAAAGCAGAGTGTACAGGAGGAGGATCTCCTTGCAAAAATTACATAGTTGGAACGGGAGCATCAAAGGGGATGGGACAAAGGGGTCCTGCAACAACTGGAAGAGGCTCAGGTGAGCTGGCAAGGCTCAGGACAGCCCAAGTTGCTTATGAGCTGCAAAGGTCAAAGCAAGTAGTATTTGGACATGGCCATAGAGCTACTAAATGCCTGGCTTGGAGACGGAAGGAGAGGGCATAGCAGCAGCATACTGTACATATCTGAAATGCACAGGGAGAGCTGGTGAGTGCATCAAAAGGGATAAGGGAGGTTCTTAGGGATTATTATAAGCACCTATATCAGAGGGACGTGGAAGAGGGGGGACAGTAAAAGTGTAGTGTATTTTGAAGATTGCCCGCTGATGGGGCTGGAGGAGGAATGGTTGAGCAGGCTTATAGATGAGCAGGAAGTGATAGAAGCTATTAAATCCATGAAAATTGGAAAGTCTCCAGGGTTGGATGGGTTGACAGGCAAATTTTATAGGGTATTTCAGGGGCATTTGAATAGGGCATTTGAGTAGGGTCCAGGTTGTTAATGCAAAACAATGCAATGCAATGTGTGCCTTCAAGTCAGTCCTGACTCCTGGTGACCCAGAAGCTCCTGGGTTTTCTTGGCAGTGTGACCGGAAGTAGATTGCCAGGCCTTTCTTCCGAGGCAATGGAGGGTTAAGTGACTTGCCCAAGGCCACAAGGAGTGCTAGTGGGAATCGAACCCTGGTTGCTTGGTTACCAAGCCGGTGTTCTAACCACTAGGCTACTCCTCCACTCCTAGGTTGTTAATAATGTCCTGAAAGAGGGTAGCTTTCTAGGTTCAGTGGGGGTGGCTGGCATTACAGTTTTACCTAAACCTGGTATGGGTACCAGTGTTTGCGGATCATATAGGCCAATCTCCCTAATTAACTTGGATGCCAAGTTGATTGCTAAATAGTAGTTGGTCGGTTATAGTGCTTCCTGCCCAAACTGGTTAAAAAGCGCCCGCACCCATCCTATCCCTGGTAGATAAGGAGTGGGATGACATTAGGAAGCTTCTGAATTTGATTTGGCAAGGGTGGCGGGATGGGCAGGGCACTATCTTTATGACGGTTAATGCAGAGATGCTTTTGATAGGGTGCAGTGAGACTTCATGTTTCAAGTAATGGAGAGGATGGATCTAAGGAAGAACTTTATAGGATGGGTGTGGGCGCTTTATGCTTCCCCTTCAGTGAGGATTAGAATTAATGGGGGGGGGGGACTCAGAGGAATTTGGGATGGGTAGGGGCATGCGTCAGGGTTGCCCATTATCCCCGTTGCTTTTTGCCCGGGTTATAGAACCTCTGGTGGAGTGGGTGAGGAGGCAAGTGGATGTGACGGGGGTTCCCATGGGGGGGGGGGGAGGGAAGCAATTTAACATTGTGTTTTTGCTGCTGATGTTATCTTTACCTTGAGGAACTCTTTGATATCCCTGCCAGTGCTGATGGAGGAGATAAAGTGCTATAGTGCGATGTCAGAGTATAAGCTTAATATGGGAAAGATGGAGGTAACATAGTAATATACAGTACTAACATAGTATATGACAGCAGACAAAGACCAGTATGGTCCCATCTAGTCTACCCAGTAAGGTGGCTAGAGTGGCTGTAATTGCAGCTCCGTGCATATCACACCTCTTCTGTGCCTGTGTTTAGGGTTGTACCTGCTGCTCTGTGCAGGTCGGCCCCTCTCTATTTAAAAGATATTTAAGTTTGCTTTGATTTCATATCTTGCTATAAAGGGATCCACTGTGTCTGTCCCATGCCATTTTGAATTCCGTCACTGTATTTGCCCCACCACCTCCGTCGGGAAGGCATTCCAAGCATCCGTCACTCTTTCTGTGAAAAAGTATTTCCTGATGTTGCTTTTAAGTTTACAGCCTTGCAGTTTCATCGTATGCCCTTTAGTTTTACAGCTTTCCCTTCTTTGAAAAAGGTACTGGAACAGAATTTGTCTCCAGATCTGGAGAGTAGATTAAGGGAGGTGTTTATGTTCAAGTGGACAATGGGGGTTATCAAATATTTGGAGATTAGTATTGGCATGGATTTGGGGCGGGTTTTTGACAAACTTTCTCCTGGTACTGCAAGCCCTTCGGAGGAATATAGGAAGGTGGCGGGGGTTACATATGTCTTACGTTGGGGCGTACAGCAGTAGTGCAAATGAACTTACTCCCCAGACTTCTATTCCTATTCATTTCTTTGCCCTGAAAGGGGGAGGGGGGGGGGGGTCTCTCGTAAGGTTGCGAAACAACTGCAAACTTTAATAATGGAGTACATATGGGAGGGGAAACTGCCCAGACTAGCAAGAAATGTTTCAGAAGAGGGGAGATGATGGAATAGGTATGCCATGTATGAGTGCATACTGTATAGCGGCTTAGAGCACTATTTGATTGGGTCAAAGGGCCTGGGGATAACGGTGAGTGGAGATGAAGGAAAGTGTGGTAGGAGAAGGAGGGTTGGGGGGGAGTGGTTTGGAATGGGGGGGGGGGAAGGTAGCAGGAAATGGTCATCCTTATATTAGTACATAGCACTTTGAGGGTGTGGGAAGCATGTAGAGGACGCCTTTTGGGGGGGGAGACATTTTTTGGGGGGTGGATGCCTATTGTGCATACAGCGGATTTTCAACAAGAAGGGTTTGATATGATGGGGCCAATTAGTGGGGGTGGGAAGAGAGGTGAAAACCATTGAAGTAGTAAGGGAGGAGTCCAGGTCGAGAAAGGGAGATAATACTGTTACCTGCAGGTGAGTCATTCTTGGAGACAAAAGGAGGTCAGGATGATTTGAATCTGTGGCACATCCCCTTTGAAGACTTGTGAGAAAGGGGAGTAGGGTCTAAAGCAGGGGTGTCAAACTCCAGTCCTGGAGGGCCGCAAACCAGTCAAGTTTTCAGGGTATCCCTAATGAATATGCATGAGATATATTTGCATACAATGGGGCAGTGCATGCAAATATATCTCATGCATATTCATTAGGGGCATCCTGAAAACCAGACTGGTTTGTGGCCCTCCAGCACTGGTGTTTGACACCCCTGGTCTAAAGGTCTGGTTTTGAAGCTATACAGATTGTTGCTACTGGGCCTTAGTACAAAGCCACTACACATTCAATATTGGGAAAAGGAGTTGCTGGGGGAGTGGGATGAACATCACTGAGATAGTATGTATAAGGGAACTAGGATAGGGATCTTCAACTCCAGTCCTGGAGAGTCGCAAACTGCTCAGATTTTCAGGATATCCCTAATGCATATGCATAAGATACATTTGGATATACAGTAATGGGGGCAGTGTATGCAAATATGCAAAAAAAATGCAATGTGTGCCTTCGAGTGAGTCCTGACTCCTGGCGACCCAGAAGCTCCTGGGTTTTCTTGGCAGTGTCACTGGAAGTAGATTGCCAGGCCTTTCTTCCGAGGCAATGGAGGGTTAAGTGACTTGCCCAAGGCCACAAGGAGTGCTAGTGGGACTCGAACCCTGGTTGCTTGGTTACCAAGCCAGTGTTCTAACCACTAGGCTACTCCAAATATATCTCATGCATATTCATTGCAGACATCCTGAAAACCTGACTGGTTTGCGGCCCTCCAGGACTGGAGTTGGAGACCCCTGCACTAGGAAGATATCAATGGGGTCAGTGGTACTGGAGAAGTCTTAAGGAGCTATATAGAATGTATTGGACACCTAGGCGCCTAAATGCAATTGCTCAGGGGTGTGATCCCACCTTCTGGCGAGGGTGTGGGGCAGAAAGGGATATTCTTCATATATTTTGGACATATCTGAAAGTTATAAGTGTGGGGAAAGTGTAAAAGATCTTTGAGATCACGGGATGCCCAGTGCATTTGACACCAGAGCAAGTACTGCTGAATGAATTAAAGGATGGATGGAAGGGATCCCTGGGCGATTTTTGGATCTTTGTATTGCAGTGGCCAGGATGGAAGTTGCTTGCTTTTGGGGAAAAAAACGCATCTGGATTTCCTGTTCAAGATGAGTGAGATTGCAGCATATAAGAACCATAGAGTGTGGAAGCTTGAGAAGGTATGGAGTAGGTATAGTGAATGGAGGAAAGCGTATTTTAGGATGTAGTAGGGGGTTTAAGAAGGTTAGAGGCCACGGAGGAAGCTGCCATGGGGCATTTAAGGTGTATAAACTAAATGTGTGAAATGGGAAGGAGGGGTTTGCCTTGTGGGTTCACATATAGTGCAATTGGAAGATGGGGGAGGGAAGATGGACGGGGGGGGGGGGGTTGTGGTTCTGATTTTGTTGTGGTCTGCTTCATTCTGATCCGTTTCTGGAGTGGTGGAGAGGGGTGGGTAGCATCACATTAACTCTGAGTTGATAATGGGAAGGGTATCAACCGGGCTGAGGGGTTTTATATAGCATCTGTATTAAGGGGCATTGTACTGAAGTATATTGATGATGATTTTTGGTGACTGTTCACAAATCTTTGGTATCTGGGAGGGTAATATTGTATTGTGGTATAAGGAAGGTTAACTCTGGCTGGCTGGTTATAAAGCTTTTGTATATGGATTGTATATCGTCAAATAAAAAGAAAATTAGAAAAAAAAGCTGCAGATGTCTGCATGTCTTGTGTGTGTATTGCGCATTTTATAAAAGACATGGGTGCAACATAACTCTGCCTCCCTTTGGCCCAAACTATGATCCCGAGAACACCAACATGAGGTGCCTGTATACAGAGCCAGCCCAAGGGTTTCTGCTGCCTTAAGCCAAAACCCTGGCCTCGCCGCCCCCCCCCCAGCTGACATCCCTCCTCAGCTGTCTCTGCCGCCACCGCCCCCCGCCCCCCTCCCCGCCAGCTGCCGCCAATTCTATCTTGGGAGGAGGAGGTGGGCAGCGGCAGTATTTCCAAAAGCCGTGGCTTTTTGCCACCGCTTTTGGAAATGCTGCCACTGCCCGCCTCCCCCCCCACCAAATGGAATCAGCAGCAGCTGGGGGGAGGGGCGGCACAGCTGCCCATGTGTGCCACTGCCACCCATCCGGGCTGCCCGCCTAGCTTGCCTAGTGGATGCGCTGGCCCTGCCTGTAGCCACAGGTAAATTTTATAAACAGCTTTTCCACGTGATTCCTGCTGGAAGTCTGGGCACAAAATTCAAAATGTCTGAATTGTGCAAAATTCTGTATGCTTTGTTTGTCAAAACAACAAGGCATGTGCTCAGTGAAACAATTTAAAATACAATACAGAAAGAACAGATCACTCAAAAGTGCAAAACATTTGAATTACTGTGTACAGAAATCCAGCAGGACTGCCACATGCAGTACCAGGCAAAATGGTAGCAACCACTATAAAGAATAAAATTACTCAGCATGTAGATAGTCATGGTTAATGGGAGACAGCCAACACGGATTTAGCCAAGGAAGATCATGTCTTACTAATCTGTTATGTTTTTTTGAAGGTGTGAATAAACAGGTAGACAAAGGTGAGTCGGTTGATACAGTATATTTGGACTTTCAGAAAGCCTTTGACAAGGTCCCTCATCAGAGACTTTTGGCAAAATTAAAAAGTCATGGGATAGGAGGCAGTGTACTGTTGTGGATCAGGAACTAGTTAAAAGATAGAAAGCAGAGGGTTGGGCTAAATGGCCAATTTTCTCAATGGAGAAAGGTGAACAGTGGAGTACCCCAGGGATCTGTGCTGGGTCCGCTGCTTTTTAACATATTTATAAATGACTTGGAAATGAGAACAACAAGCGAGGTGATCAAATTTGTAGAGGACATAAAATTATTCAAAGTTGTTAAAACACAAGAGGCTTGTGAAAAATTGCAAGAGGATCATAACAACTGGAAGACTGGAGTTCAAATGGTAGATGAAATTTAATGTGGACAGGTGCAAAGTTATGCACTTAGGAAAGATCAACCCAAACTACGGTTACACGATGCAAGGTTTTATATTAAGAACCACCACCCTGGAAAAAGATTTAGGCATCATCATGGATAATAGGTTGAAACCCTCTGCCCCGTGTGCAGCGGCAGCCAAGAAGGCAAATAGAATGCTAGGAATCATAAGGAAAGGAATGGAGAATAAAACAAAGGATATTATACTGTCTCTGTATCGTTCCATGGTGTGACCACACCTTGAATGTTATGTGTAATTCTGGTCACTGTATCTTAAAAAGGATATAACAGAATTAGAAAAGGTACAGAGAACAGCCACCAAAATAGTAAAGGGGATGGAAGGATACTCCTATGAGGAGAGGCTTGAAAGGTTAGGGCTCTTCAACTTGGAAAAGAGATAGCTGAGGGGAGATATGATAGGCCTATAAATTAACAAATGGAATAGAATGGGTAAATGTAGATCGGCTGTTTACTCCTTCAAAAAGTAGAAAGACTAGGGGACACTTAATGATGCTACAATGTAGCCCATTTAGGACTAATAAGATAAAATATTTTTTCACTCAATGAGTCATCAAACTCTGGAATTCATTACCGGAGGATGTAGTAAAAGCTGTTAGCGTAGCTGGGTTTAAAAAAGGTTTGGGCAAGTTCCTGGAGGAAAGATCCATAAACCATTGAGGATCCAGGAAATCCCCTGCTTACCCCAGGACGAGCATTTTGAAACCTGTGTGTCCTTTTGGGAACCTGCCAGGTACTTGTGACCTGGATTGGCCACTGCTGGAAACAGGATGGACCTTGGCCTGACCCAGTATGGCATTTCTTATGTTCTTATGGCATAAACAGCTTCATAAAATTAGCTCTTGAAAGATGTGTCCCCTCTCTGTAAAGCTATGGGCCATGTATTATGCTCACGAGCATCAGTGCACTCTGTTGATTGTTCTTGCTGAGTAGCCTGGCTGCCCTTTCCGCTGACCTCTCCCTCCCCTCCCACAGCACTTCCTAACAAATTAATGAGCTCTGTGGTCAGTATCAGAGACCAGATAAACACAAGCTTTGGAAGATCGCTCCAGGTGATCTGCAGCCAAACAGCACAGCATAAATAAATCTAGTTGGAAGGCCAAAAGTACTTTGGGGATGTGGATATGGGCCAGCAGAATTCCCTCTAGCAATGCTGCAGCCCCAGCGGAGTCCTGTAGGTTGGGGGAGACAAGTCAGGCATGAGGGTCTCCTTAATAGTCCCCAATTTCTCTTTCTAAGAGCATGCAAAACTAGATTGTAGCTCATTATCATACAGAGTAGTTCAAACTAACCAACTAAGGCAGCCAAGTTGAAATACCTCTCAGCTATTTAGTTTCTGGAATCAGCAGTTCAAGGCTTCTGGCTTAATAAGTACCAGCATTGGGATTTGGCACCATGAGACTTAATTTACAACTAACTGGAGAGGTTTTTTTCCTACTTTTTATTCTCCCTCCTAACTCTACTTAGGTTAATCATTGCAGTGACAGTATTTAGCCAGTGGGCACAAACTGAAGCGTCCTCTAGAATCGAGCTAATGAGAACCTTAGGTCTAGCTAATAGGTGTCATTATCACACAATGACTGGCTCCTCCTATGTCAATGTGGGAGCTGGAAACTGTAGTGGGCCCAAGTGCCAATATTTGGGTGCTGGCCTTTCTGATGGGAACATGGCATATTTTCTTAGAGAAATAATAAGATGTATTGATTTTTTAGTCCAAGTGTGTGCAAATAAATCTCATTAATATTCATTGAGGTCAGGGGCAGCCCAACGGGGGTATGGGGCCATGTGCGGGGCCTCATTTGCATAAATATTTGCATAATGTTAACTTTTAGTAAATATGCCTCTTAATGACCACCAGAAAAACTACCAGATTTCTACATTACTATATATACGCCAGTGCCAACCGCCAGGCACATTAGGAAGTACTACAAACACTGCCCATTTAGAACCCATAACAAACCCACCATATCATAACAGCACTACCAGGACTCACAAAGCACCAAACCCTACCTTTCAAAAAATCAACACTGCAAATATTAAACCAATACATCTCAGAGAATACGAATACATCTCCTACTGGGGAAAGAAAACAAGTGGCACTATCATAGAGAAACTACATGAACAGAATACCTCAGCTCGGTTACACATGCAGAACATAGACCATCACCAAACAAAGAACAAGGGATCACAATTTAGAAATCGGAAGGCAATAATTAAATCCGAAACCCCTAAAGCCAAACTTGGAATGTACAACAACACTGGAGAAATAAAACTATAATTTCCTCTTGTACTAAACAAAATGCAAAGACATTAGCGATGCATATTTCCCAGAGCTGACATATTCCAGTTAATAAATTCAAAATAAAAAAGTATTTTCTACCTTTTGTTGTTTGGGCATTTAATTTTTCAGTTGCAATTGCTCCAGTCATTTTCTTCTGGTTTCTTTGTGTCTTCTGCTAACTCTCCATTGTCTGTCCATTTGTCCTTTTTTCTCTCTTCTATTTTTTTATTCTCTCTCTACATCTGCTTTAACATACTGATCTTTCCTCTTTTGCTCTTTCCTCCATTTTTTTCTTTATTCCTTTTTCATTCACTCAAATTTCACCCTTCCATCTCAATCCCCACTTATTCTCCCAATACCCGGCCAATCGTAGATACTTCTTCCCTCCCACTCAAAATATTGTTTCCCCTGTCCATCCTCTCTCCCCTAGCCCCATCCCCTTCTAGTCCTCCCCCCAACATCAGCTCCCTTCTAGTTCCAGCCCCACCCAGCATCCGCTCTCTTCTATTCCCATTCTCCCATCCCCCACATCAATGAATTTCCAGTCCTAGCCCCCCCATCAGCCATTTCCAGTCATATCCTAGCCCCCCCCATCAACCCATTTCCAGTCCTAGCTCCCCATCAGCCATTTCCAGTCATATCCTAGCCCCCATCAGACCACTTCCCCATCAGCCCTCCCCTCCCCGAAGAGCTCCGCGTCTATCTGACTGGCTTGAGATGGAGCCAGGGAGACCCAAAGCCCTGGCTCACCTCTGCACAACGCTGGAGTGAAAAGTGGTGTGTTCCTTCACTCCAGCATCTGTGTTCTCCTGAAATGTGCTAGCGCGCCGGAGATGAAAGGGCATTTCCTGTTTCTCAGCACTCAGCACTCTTCTGGAGAAACACAGCTGCTGGATGCTGCTCTTCACTCTGGCGCTGTGCAGAGGTGAGCCGGGGTTTCGGGCCTCTCCTGCTCCCTCTGAAGCCTGCTGGCCGGCCAGTCGGCCCTGCAAACCGAACACCATGTGCAGAATGGAGTTGGCGCAGGGTCCCATGAAGCGCAGGGCTCTGTGCGAATAACATTTTCACACAATGGACGGGCTGGCCCTGATTGAGGTTATCTTCACCAATAGAGAGGGGGCCAGCCACTGGGCACCTCAGGCTGAACAACACTGTTAGAGCAAGGGTTCATTCTTCAGATTTCAGTAAGAGAGTAGGAACAACAGAGTCAATGACTGCAGTGAGAAAAGTCTCCAGCAGTGCTAGTCAGGTTTCTTTTTCAGCACTGAAAAACTTAAATTAGACCTGGGGGGGGATTTATTTATTTAACAGAATTTAATATACCACTTTTCTACTAGTCAAAGCGGTTTACGTGGAACTTAGGGGTAAGTTTACTAAACCACGGAAGCGGACTCCATGCAATGTCGGAGCCGCAGCCCCACTGATTTAGCACAGAGTCCGCTACCGCGGTTTAGTAAACATACCCCTTCGTTTTTACAAGGAACATATTTGTAACAAAATTGGAACTTGTACAATAAACATAGGGAATTCATAACAATAAACATTATAAGGTTATCAACAAATGAAACAATATACAACAGGTTCATGGTTTAGCAGGGATGTGGTTAGGTGGGTTTAAGGGGGTGGTGAAGAGAGAAGTCATAGGGTTTCATGAGCGAAATCAACAAGGTTGTTTGTTGTCAAAATGCTTTTTGAAGAGATGTGTCTTGAGTTGTTTACGAAAAGCAGTGGAGGGCCTGATATTCCGGATTTCTGGAGGTAATGCATTCCATAGGGTGGGGGCATATAGTGAAAACGTTCTTGATCTTGTGCAGTTGCGAGTCTGTGGTGGGATGCATAGGAGGTTCTGGGTGTTTTTTTCTTCTTGGTCTGGTAGAGTTCGAGGTGTGAATTAGGTCTTGTAGTTGTTCCGCTGAGGAGGAGTTCAGGGTTTTATGGATGAGGGTTAAGACCTTGTACTGTATTCTTGAGTTGATGGGGAGCCAATGGAGGTGTTTGAGTATGTGTATGATGTGGGTGCAACAAGAGGCTTGGAAGATGGTTCTTGTGCTAGTGTTTTTAGCAAGTTGCAGAGGAAGGGTTGCATATTTAGACAGACCTTGATAAATGGAGTTACAGTAATTGAAGAGTGATAGTGGCTTGGCAGACTGAACGGAATGTATCGGTGGATAGGAGGGGACACAGGTTTCGGATTGTTTTTAGTTTGTAATATACTGCTTTGGTGATGCTGTGAATTTGTTCCTTGATGTTAAGCTGTTTATCGAGAATGATCCCTAGATACTTGGTGTGCGAGCTGACTCGGATATCAAAGTTGCCGAGTTTGACGTAAGCAGGAGTGGTGAAGTTGAGGGTTCTTGGTTACATGGAGGAGCTCTGTTTTGCTGAGAAGGGGAGGTTGTGAAGTTGGAGCCAATTGATGGTTTCGGTGAAGCAGCTTGCTAGCGTGGAGTAGTCAGGAGTGGAGGTCGAGAATGGCATGAAGATCATTATGTCATCAGTATATATCAAATTGGACTGGGAATTGCTGGAGTATGTCACATAGAGGCTGAATATAAAGATTGAAAAGTAAAGAGGAGAGAGAGGAGCCTTGTGGTACACACTGGTTAAGGGTGAATGGAGTTGAGGTGTGTGTTTGAATCCTTATCTGCTGATTGCAATTGGTGAGATATGAGTGGAACCACCTGAGAGGGGTGCAGCGAACATCTATTTGGTGGAGTTTGTTGAGTAGGAGCTGGTGGGATACAGTGTCAAAGGCGGCGGAGATGTCTAAAAACAGCAGGAGGAAGCCTTGTTTGGTTGATTCGATGCCAGTGATGACTGAATTTAGTAGTGAGGTCATCAGAGTTTCAGTGCCATGATTGGGTCTCAAACTATGTTGCTGTGGGTTTAGCAGTGCATGAAAGTCTATATGAACTTGGAGTTGTGTCTGAATGGCTTTTTCAATGATTTTAGAGATGAAGGGTATAGTGGTTATAGGTCTGTAGGAGGATGGTAAGTGTGGATCCAGATTTGGCTTCTTCAGAAGTTGTCTGATTGACCACTGCTTGAGGGAAAGAGGCAAATACCTTGGTCGAGGGAGTAATGGACAATGTCTTATATGAAAGTTAGGAATTGGTCCTGTGTGACTTTGAGCCAGGAGACCGGACAAGGGTCGAGCGGGGAGGTGGTGGTATTGAGATTGCTGATGATTTTGCTGAGTTGCTCATGCAGGAGGGTGTTGAAGGTGGTCCAGTGTTTGACTTGATGAGGCGTATCATTAGAGGCTGGGATAAAGAGTTTGGTTGATGGTGCATGGTCGCACTTGGCTAGTAGATGTAAGGCCATATCTTGAGGATTGAGGGAGTGGTTCCGGTTGGATTGAGAGGGATCTTTGGTGACTGACTTGATGATTAAGTTCTTTGGTTTTTTTACAGAGCATGTGAGGACGTTGTTGTAATCCTCTTGTTTGGCTTGGAAGGTGAGTTGGTGGTATGATCTAAGTTCTTGTAGGTACTGGGATTTGAGTTGTGTGTTTTGGTTTTTCTCCATAGTCGTTCAAGTTGACACAGGTTGCATTTTTGAGCTTTTAATGCCGAGTACCAGGTCATTTGGTTTCGGTGGAGAGTTTTGATGGTGCCATTGCTTCAAGGTCTTTTTGTGCTGGTAGGGAAGTTAAAGCTGAGATGTTTTTTTGGGTGAAGTCATGTTCATTGAATGTGAGGAATTTCAGAGTTGTTGGGTGGGGAAGCTCTGAGGTGTTCGTGGGCATGAATTTGGGTATGCAGAAACTGATTGATGGTGGTGAATAACCGCTGCCGTTTAGGAGTTGGTTTGAGAGGAAGATCATGTCTAGGATGTCATCTTTGGCATATGGTCTGTGTGAGTTGGAGGTCTGTCATGGCTTCAAGGAAGGCTGATGAGTGGGTGGGTGAGGCGGATGGTAAATTTAAGTCACCAAGGAGTATAAGGTCTTTGTATGGATCTGGCTTCGCATCCAGCTCTGGATGTAGAGCCAGATTCCCTGGATCTAACTTAAGTCTTTTACTTATGGAAAAGAAACCAGGCCACTGCTGCTCTCTAGCATTACAGGGGGCAATCGTACCAATCCCTATTTAAATGGTTGCCACTCCACTCTAGCACTGCAGGGGGCAGTCACACCAATCCCCATTTAAATCCCCAGAGGTAAATAGGTAAAAGCCAGGCCACAAATCTGATTTAGGGTAGTATAACATAAATCTGGAGATCCAGTGGATCTAGAGGATTCAGGTTTTACCTTTTTCCATCAACCCATGGTCCTACATTTCACTAGTATGTTTGCTTCAGGAGGACATGGAAAATAAAGAGAGACAACTGAACAACAAAACCAATATTCTTCCTGCAAGCAAAAGTAAGCACTGATGAGTCTGGGTTTGTGTGGCTGCTACGACCATTGCTTTGCTTTGACTGTAGCTGCTCTTTGCTGCCCCCACAGAAACTGATGCTCTAGGTAGCTGTCTAATCTGCCTAGTGGTTGGGTCAGCCCTAATCAGAGTGCAGAGTATATGAACCAATCAAAACAATCCAGCATGAGCATATGAACCAATCAAAACAAAACCATTACCATGGGGCAGAAACTTGAGGTATAATTTGGTTTCACCTCAGATGTAACAACCACAGCTGCAAACCCCATTAGAAGTAGTTCATTTTTTGTGGGGAGAACATACACTTTGCCCTTTGGCTTTAAAATATCAGTTGTGAAACATTTGACCGTAACCATGTTTTATGTACTCACACACATTCTAATAGTGGACACATGATTTATGCCAATCCTTGCCAATGTAATCTTATTTACATTGGTAAAACTATTCAGAAGATTAAGACTTGGACTGCTGAATGTCTCAGCCATAATAGAGCCATAAGAACATAAGATATTCCATACTGGGTCAGACCAAAGGTCCTTCAAGTCCAACATCCGGACTGGCTAGAGAATTGGTTCAAGGTGTCGCGCCCTAGGCAAACTTTAAACTTTATGCTCCCATGGCTGTCAGAATCTATTATCTAGTTTGGAATGCCTTGCCACCCCCAAAAGCTGCCACTCTAGGTGAATGCCTAGTTTGCTTAGTGGATGGTCCGGCCCTGACAGCATCCTGTTTCCAGCAGTCACAAGTACCTGGCATATCCCATAAAGTAGCCAGGGTTGCAGAGCAGAGATGGCATCCATCTGTCCAAGACAGGTCGACACATCTTCAGTAGAAGACTGGCTAATTTACTGAAGAGGACTTTAAACTAGATACATTGGGGATGGGTGAAGAAAGCCCCCAGGTAAGTGAAACATTAAATACCTTTACAGAAATGGGTAACAGGGGTAACATATGGAAAGCAGTGTGTATAAATGCCCGTAGCATGGGAAATAAGATCCCTGATGTTGACGTTTTGGTGGGAGTGGCCGACTTGGATTTAGTAGCAGTTACAGAAACATGGTTCACAGAAAACCATGACTGGGATGTAACTATACCTGGCTATACTTTATTCAGAAAGGACAGGGTAGGAAGTAGGGGAGGAGGAGTGGCACTATATGTAAAAAATAATATTAAAGCTTTGGAATTAAAGAGCTTAAAAGGGAGAGAGAAGGCACTGTGGGTTAAACTAGAAAGAGGGAAAGAGAAATCTGTTTGCATTGGCATGATATACAGACCTCCCTCACAGGAAGAAGAGGTGGACAGAGAGTTAATTGAAAACATACACACCATTGCTAGGAAAGTGGAAGTGCTACCGATAGGGGATTTCAATATGCCAGATGTTGATTGGCACATTCCTGCTGCAGTATCATCTAGAAGTAAAGAGATCCTGGATTCTCTACAGGGTGAACTATTTAGGCAATTGGTAACAGACCCCACATGTGAAGGGGCCATAGTGGACTTGGTGCTTACCAATGGTGAACGTGTTTCTGATGTTATAGTGGGAGATCACTTTGCATCCAGTGATCACCAGATGGCGTGGTTCAGTATTAGGAATAGGGCTGTTAGAATCCATTCAAAGGTGAGGATCTTAGACTTTAGGAAGACTAACTTTGCCAAGATGGGCCAATACTTCAGGGAGTCGTTAGCAGGATGGGAACAGCTGGGGGATGTAGAAAAACAGTGGGCAAAACTGAAAGGGGATATTTTAAGGGCAACCAACCTTTTTGTTAAAATGGTAAATAAAAGTAAAAGGAAACGGAGACCACTATGGCTTTCGAAAGAAGTAGCTGAAAAGGTGAAGAAAAAGAGGGAGGCCTTCATGAAATACTAGAGATCACAGAGAAAGACGACAGCCATCTATATTTGGAAAACCTTAGAGAAGCTAGCAAAGTAGTCAGGAAAGCAAAGATTCAAAAAGAGGAGGAAATAGCCAATGCAACAAAATGGGGGGATAAAGCACAGTTACTTACCTGTAACAGGTGATCTCTGGGAACAGCAGGAATAAGTCTTCACATATGGGTACGTCGGTACCGACGGAGCCTGCACGGGAATGCTCCTCAGCATCCAATCAGAAAGCTTTTGGGAGCATCCCTTGCGCCTGCGCACTGCCTTCCCGCCTTTTCCACTGCCTCTCCTCAGTTGAGTTTCATAGCTGAGACAAAAGGAGAGAAAGAGGAAAGGAAGATAGATAGATAGATACAACTCCTAGGGGAGGTGGGTGGGTTGTGAAGACTTATTCCTGCTGTTCCCAGAGATCACCTGTTACAGGTAAGTAACTGTGCTATCTCCAGGAACAAGCAGGAATGAGTCTTCACATATGGGGACTCCCTAGCTATAGATGCCAGGGAGATCCCATAAAATGCATGCCCCTGGATCAGGACTGCAGTTTCCACACATGGATCTCCGGCATCCCATGAGGGATGGAGGGTAGGAGTTGAAAGAAGAGGTAGCTGTAAGGAAAAAAACAGCAAAGCTAAGGACTACAGGGGAGGAGTCCTTGGTATGTATGATAAGTATCATTAAAATATTTAATGAACAATCACAAAATGGATCTTACCTACTGAATTGTAGGAAGTAGAGAGCGTGATGGAGTCTACTGGAGAAGCAGTAGAGGATTCTCAAGGTGACCTCACAGTAGTGAGGGTGAAGGTCCAAATCTGGAGTTGGCAGGTGACCCAGGTGTCAACTGGGGTAGTAGAAGAATGGCAGGTCTTCAGTGGAAAGCTTTATGGAAAAAGCTGAAAACTCCTTTAGCTATAGAGGTATTAACATTGAGGAGTTAAAAATGAAGACTGACTGATTTGGACAAGTAGCCTAGTCCTGGAGGGAAGAGGGGGTATGGAAAAAGAATCCGCCTTCCCAAGGAGGACAGATGTGTGAAGGGTTGAAACCTCAGAACTACTGAAGATCTACACAGTCTTTCCTAGCTGGTGAGAGATAGGAAAGATATTGAAGCATGATGCTTCAGGGATAACGAGACCTAGAGTAAAGTGGAAGCTGTTAGTACCACAGTAGTGGTTGTGTGCATAACAGCCCCCACATACCAAGGGACAGTATGAAGATATGCTGGTCCACTGTCTGGAACCTTTAAGAAGGTAAAACCTTTATAGCATAGACAGTTAGGGAGAGAGTATGTAATACATATCGACCCATAAAAGCATCTCAACAGATACATATATAGAGGGATATATATATATATATATATATAATACTGTGTAATATATATGAATATATCTATAGGGGCAGAACCAATGCACACACAGCTTACAGACATGTGTATGTATAGAAATATACAGGGATATAGACAGACATGAATATGGAAGTCTGAAGGTAAATGTCTGCAACTAAGTCCTATAAGAACATTCACATGAGAGATGTGAAGGAGAAAGATTCATCTAATAACAAGAAGGTAGAACCTACTTGAAAAGATATATAGAGAATCTATTCTTTCGGGCTAAGAGGATGCGGGAATGCTATCCAGTAAAATAACCAGGATGGTTGCGTGAAAACACAGAGGATAATATCAGTCTGTGGAGAACAAGTCGTGAGTTCTGCAGAACTCTGACATGGTAAATGGACAGGAAACGCATAGAAGGAGATACCAGGATGACCCATTGGGGGACACCGGGGTATCATGCGGTACTAGTAAAAAAGGTGCTGTCCATGAGGAGTAGGATAGCATGAGGTCAAGCTGTAAGGAAAAAGAACATATTCCTACAGGATTGGGAAAGTCCTTGGACATTCACGCAGAAAAAGCTTATATCCTGCATTATAAACAGGAGAGAAGAGGGTGTGGAGAACCCTCACAGTCATGGAAAATGACTGATAAGCCTTTTCTACTATATAGAATAGCCACCAGAGACAGTTCAATGCTCTCTAGCAAGGGCCCATAGTAGAAAGCTTCTCTGAAGATTGCAGAGAGCATTATGCAGGAGAAATAGGAGATAAAACTGACAGTAGGTCAGCTGTGTTGCCACATCCCAGGAATGGAGATGGCCAGAAAGAAGGTAATGTGAGAAGCCTGAAGTGAGTAGGGTTATCCAAGAAAGAAGAGGACTGTCTTGGGATCACTACTAAGGCTAGAGAAAAGTAGTGGAAGACAGACTGGAAACTTGTGGAAAAGTACCAGTAGTTCAATCACTAGAACTCCTGCATGAACAGCAGCTGAAAGAGACAGCAGAGAGAATCTTTCTGTGTAAAACAGAGAGAACAGACAAAGGGAGAGGAGTATTCCTGTCCCTGTCTGACAGCTGTCCAGAGAATTTATTCTAGGAAAAAATTCTACACTGGAATGAAAGGCTAGAGAAGCTGTCCAGTATGGTACCACTCATTCAGGGGAAACCCTGGAGGAGAGGGTAGAGCAAAAACATGTAATTGAGGGGTGACTTACCATATGGTGAGTCAGTGGAAGGAAAAAATGTTCATGGTGGGACAGAGACTATCATGGGATAGTTGTTAACTTCTCTTCTTGGTAGGAAGAAGAGGAGAGATCTGTAACCCATGGACAAGAAGATCCTGACAGCTTAGCATATCCTGAGAAAGGAAAGCACATGAAGAGTTTTAAAGAAAAAAAACAGGGAACAAACTTCTGTGAAGAAGAAGTTAACTGTAGGTGGTAACCTTCAAGAACCTATGGTTGCTGGGTATGCTGAGACTGGCTAGAGTTTGGATTCTTCAGACCAGGACAAGGTGTCCCCTGCTTGGGTACATCTGGATGATGGGCAGGAGAAGAGTGAAACCTTCTTTTCTTAGGGAAGCGGTCATCGGAGGCTGCTCGAGTGGTACCGAGGCGACCCGAAACACTTGGTGAATATCCTCGGTACTGCGTATCCGAAAATGATAAGGGTCGGTTCCAAGACGCGTCAGTACCCAGTCATCTAGACTAGACAGCGATTCCAGACTCGGTATCAAAGGGAGCAAGTCTATCGATGCATGTCTAGAGGGTACCGACGTCGGTAGTGGTATCGGCGATGTTGTCGATACAGGAAAGTCAATCTGAGTCGTATCAATCGGTCCCGAAGGTACCGAGGACGCCAGATGACGATCCCTGGTGAAGAGTGGATCACTCGACACCGGAGCCGATGCCGGGGTAGCGGTACCGCTCGAAGCGGATGCCACCACCGAGCATGGCTCAGATACAGGAAAGTCAATCTGGAACGTATCAATCGGTCCCGAAGGTACCGAGGACGCCAGATGACGATCCCTGGTGAAGAGTGGATCACTCAACACCGGTGTCGATGCCGGGGTATCGGTACCGCTCGAAGCGGATGCCACCACCAAGCATGGCTCAGGTATGTTCTGTGAGGGGTGAGCCCCAGGAACAACCTGAAACCCCTGAAATGCTTTGGAGCCCGAAGACTCCCGCCAGGGTGTTAATGCCAATTGGGTCTTGAGGGCAAGGCCAGAGCCGTCATCATGCTTGGCATGAGACTTACCACTCAAGGATTGGCTAGTCTTAACCGACTGTGGGTTACCTGATCCTGAAGAGAAGAAAAAGCCGGTGCCCTCACTCCGGGAGGGAAAACGGTATCGAGGGAAACTCGAAACAAGGAAGTTCTTCTCACAGTTTTGCAGCCTGAATGTTCAGGGGAAAAAGGGTCGGGACCCAAACAGGTGAGACACCAGGAATTGGAGTCTAAAAAGAAGACTGTGTTTCCACAGTGAAGGCACTTCTTAGGAGAAGAAGGCTCCATGATGGAGAGGCCTTGTAGGCCCAAAAAAGTTAAGACAGAAACAGAGGGAAAAATCTCTCTGAGTGTAAGAAAAAGAAAAGAAAAATCCACCGGCGGTACCGGTGGCGGCGGGAGACACAGCCGCGACCACAAGAAAACAAGAATAAAGAATTTAAAGAAAAAAGTTTCTGTGGTGACAGGAGGACGTCCTGCCGGCTCCATGGAAAAACGAAAACGAGGAAAGGCAGTGCGCAGGCGCGAGGGATGCTCCCAAAAGCTTTCTGATTGGATGCTGGGGAGCATTCCCGTGCAGGCTCCGTCGGTACCGACGTACCCATATGTGAAGACTCATTCCTGCTTGTTCCTGGAGATGACATTTTTCAGATATGTTAGTGAGAAGAGGAAGGGCAAAAGTGGTATTGTCAGATTCAAGGGTGAAGGGGAGGAATATGTAGAAGCTGATGAGGATAAAGCGGAATTGCTTAACAAATATTTCTGTTCTGTGTTCATAGATGAAGAACCAGGAGCAAGACCTCAGAAAACACCCACAAACAGGAACAGAAGCGAGGGACATCTTGAACAATTTTCTTTCAGAAGACTGTGTTCGTGAGAAACTAGTTCAACTTAAAGTAAACAAAGCGATGGGACCGGATGGGATAACCCTAGAATACTGAGGGAACTTGGGGACGTTCTAGCAGCTCCACTGACTGACCTTTTCAATGTCTCAGAGTCGGGAGTGGTGCCAAAGGACTGGAGAGAGGCTCATGTGGTGCCTTTACACAAAAGCGGAAGTAAGGATGTGGTTGAAAACTACATGCCGGTTAATTTAACTTCGGTGGTGAGTAAATTTGGAAATGCTGCTGAAAGAGAAAATAGTGAGGTTTCTGGAGTCCAGCGGATTACAGGATCCGAGGCAGCATGGATTCACCAGAGGCAGGTCTTGTCAGACAAATCTGATTGATTTCTTTGACTGGGTGACCAGGGAGTTGGACAGAGGGAGAGCCCTAGATGTGGTGTATTTAGATTTCAGTAAAGCCTTTGACACTGTTCCTCACAGGCGACTTATAAACAAACTGAGCACCCTAGGGATGGACCCTAAAGTTACTGCTTGGGTTAGAAATTTGTTGGGTGGGAGGCGACAAAGGGTACAGATAAATAGAGCTCGCTCTGGGGAGAAGGATGTTACCAGTGGTGTGCCCCGTGGATCTGTCCTTGGTCTGATTCTTTTTAACATCTTTGTTAGTGATATAGTGGAAGGGCTGTCGGGTAAGGTTTGCCTCTTTGCGGATTATACCAAAATCTGCAGTACAGTAGAGACCCAGGAAGGTGTAGATAACATGAGGAGGGATCTAGCTAAGCTTGAAAAATGGTCTAGAATTTGGCAGCTGGGATTTAATGTTAAAAAATGTAAGGTCATGCATTTGGGCTGCAGCAATCCAAGGGAGCAATATAGTATATGGGGTGAAGTACGTTTGTCCACTAAAGAAGAGCAGCTCCTAGGCATGGTTGTGTCTGATGATCTTAAAGTAGCTAAAACAGATAGAAAAGGTGACGGCAAAAGCTAGAAGGATGCTTGGGTGCATACGGAGAGGAATGGCTAGCAGAAAAAAGGTCTTTGGTGCGACCTCATTTGGAGTATAGTGTGCAATTCTGGAGACCGCACCTTCAAAAGGATGTGAACAGGATGGAGTCAGTGCAGAGGGTGGCTACTAAAATGGTTAGTGGTCTTCATTATAAAACATATGAGGACAGACGTAAGGATCTTAATATGTACACCTTAGAGGAAAGGCGGGATAGAGGCGATATGATTGAGATGTTTAAATACCTCCGTGGCATAAATGTACAGGGAGAGAGCCTCTTTCAATTGAAAGCAAGTTCTGCTACAAGGGGACATGGGTTGAGGGTGAAAGGAGATAGATGCAGGAGTGATATGCAGAAATATTTCTTTACGGAAAGAGTAGTGGATCCATGGAATAGTCTTCCAATGGAGGTGGTAGAGATGAGGACAGTATCTGAATTCAAAAAAGCATGGAACAAACACAGAGGATCTCTAAAGGAAAAAAGGGACTGTTGTAGTGGTTGATATGGAAGGACAGACTAGATAGAAACATAGAAACATGACTACAGAAATGGCCTATGTTTACTTATCCCCAAGGATAAGCAGTGGCTTTCCCCAAGTCTTCCTTAATAATGGTTTATGAACTTTTCCTCTAGCTGAACCTTTTTTAAAACCAGTTGCGCTAACTACACTGCCAGCAACAAGATGTGCTTCTACTGGACCCCCGGAAGGCATGTTTACGATGTCAGATTTCTTGTGTTGGAGCAAGTGATCTGCCTATGAGGCAGAGACATCTTGCTATTTCACTTAACCCGGCAAGAACAGCACTGGATTTCTGTGCTTTTATTGTTGTAATTATTGAATATTTTGTCATATTTGTCCTGAGCTATTCTTTACCAGGGACTGATCTGATTGGTTAATATCCCTTGCACTTTGCTTGTCTGCGCCGATCTGAGCCAGCATTGGTGTTAAACTACTTACAGTATCTCCATGGATTTAATTACTCCTGGGGAAATTCTGTTCAACTGTGCAACACAGAATTTGCGTATAATTCCCCACCTGCGCAGAATACTGCATTTGCTCTGAAGGATTCTGCGCAGGCACCGGGGAGCCAGACAGTGAGGCAGGATCAGGCGCACAAACCTTAAGAGTGCTCGATCCTGCCTCACTGTTAGTAGCAACACAGTGCTGGCGAGTTGGGGGGCAGGGATGGCTGGGGGCAGGAGAAGGGCTGTGGTGAGTGAGGAGGGTAGCCGGGGGCAGAGGAAGGGCTGCTGATTAATTGAGAGGGTTGTTAAGGGCTGGAGATGGGCTGTTGGTGAATTGGGGGGTTACTGGGAGCTGGAGAAGGGTTGTTAGTGAATTGGGGGGTGCTCGGGGGCTGGAGACGGACTGCTGGTAAGTCAGGAGGTGGCTGGGGGCTGGAAGCTAGAGGGAGAGAAAACAGGAGGGACAAGGATGGGTTGGGGCAGAACTGTGATTGGAGCAAGAGAGCAAAGGAGGAAAACGGCAGGAGAAATTTCAGGCCTAGAGGAGGAGCTAAGCTTTATGACGGGGAATTCTGCGCAAAAATGTACTAATAAAGCTTGCAGAATTTTCAAAATTTTTGCACAGAATTCCCCTAGGTGCAACTTAATGAAGAGATTGAATGGCATTTGTTTAGATGAACTGCCCATTTTTGCATGTTTTTTTATACTTGTTTTGTGCCGTTTTAAATGGATTGTTTTGATTGGTTCATATGCTCTGCACTCAAATTGGCTGTACTGATCTATTAAATATTGCTTTGCAATGCAATGTGTGCCTTTGAGTCAGTCCTGACTCCTGGTGACCCAGAAGCTCCTGGGATTTCTTGGCAGTGTCACCGGAAGTAGATTGCCAGGCCATTCTTCCGAGGCAATGAAGGGTTAAGTGACTTGTCCAAGGCCACAAGGAGTGCTAGTGGGAATCGAACCCTGGTTGCTTGGTTACCAAGCCAGTGCTCTAACCACTAGGCTACTCCTCCACTCCAAATATTGCTTTAGAAGACAGCATTTTGCTCCAAGTTGGCTGCTACATTTATGGAGTATGTAACACACAAAGCTTTTTGTATAACAATAAATAATTGTTGTATTTAGAGGCAATTTTTACTTTGTGATATTTACGAATATTGCTTTTGTTTTTCCATTCATCTCCTTTGTTTAAATGTCCTCCTGAAGCAGCCATACTGGTAAAATATTGTGCCACATCGGGAATTCATTTCATGTTAATCGCTCCAATCTATTTGAATAGGGCAGTATAGGAGACTTTGAATAGTCATGTCCAAGGTATATATATTTCTTTTAATTTGACGTAACATAGCATCAAACAATATAGCATAATAAAGTTTTTAAATATTATTTTGACACTTTCTTTACATAAAAACATAAGAAATGCCATACCTGGTCAGACTAAGGTCCATCAAGCCCAGTATCCTCTTTCTAACAGTGGCCAATCCAGGTCACAAGTACCTGTCAGGTTCCCAAAAGAGGTACACAGATTCCACGTTGCTTATTTTGGGGTAAGCAGTGGACTTCCCTGGTCCTCTTTAATAATGGTTTATGGAATTTTCCTCCAGGAACTTGTCAAAACTTTTTTAAACCCCGCTACAATAACAGCTTTTACCATATCCTCAGGTAAAGAACTCCAGAGTTTAGCTTTGAGTGAAAAAAATATTCTCTTATTAGTCTTAAACGGGCTACATTGTAGCTTCATTGTGTGTCCCCTAGTCTTCCTACTTTTTAATGGAGTAAACAACCGATCTATGTTTAACCGTTCCACTCCATTCATTAATTTATAGACCTATCATATCTCCCCTCAGCCGTCTTTATTGATAAAGGCATTTTGTTTTGTTTATGTTTGGAAAATGGATTTAAACATTTTTTGGGAAAATCTTTTGAGAGAGAATTTTTGGATATATTGACAATGTTTTGTTTTTGTTGTTGTTTTTGTTTTGGTTTGTTTTTTTTAAATACCTCTGTAGCTTCTCACTTCCGCTCTTTCTGTTGTGTGTGCCAGACTTCACAAAGGGGATGGTGAAGTAAGGAGGAAAAAAAAAAAGGAGGAGTGGGGTACATCCAGGCACCCTAACAATTTCAAATGGGCAGTGGCCTAATGGTCAGAACAATGGACTGCAACCAGGAATGCAGAGATCAAATCCACTTCCAACTGATATCCCTTGTGACCTTGGGCAAGTCACGTTATCTCCTGTTGCCCCAAGTACCCAATTAGGCAACGTTTTTTGGTGAAAGGATTTTTTGTACCTGAAAATTTGCAAACCGCTTTGAGCTAAATTGGACAGGCGGCCTAGAAGTACAAAATTACTATAACTTGTCCTGATGGGGAGCAGAGCTAAATGAGGAGGTGCCTTTGCCTCCAATTCACCTCTATAACCAGTTGATTTTGAAAGGACCCTGATCTCGCTGTAAGCGTCAGAACCAGATTCAGATTTAAGGCATCAAATGTGAAAGAAAGTCCATGGCTCAATTGATTTTCACAGTTCTAAAAAAGATTTTTGGCCGGAGTATTTTTGATTCCCTGAACTTTAGCAAAAGCAAGAGGAGGGAGAAAAAAAAATTACACCAACAAAACACTTCCATAAAACATTCTGGTGGGATTTTTTGACCAGAAGAACTAAATTCAAGAGTTGAACAAAAGTCCCACTTTTTTTTTTTGCATGATTTCTTGCCCCTTCCAGAAGCTACAGGAAATGAAGTCGTTAGGCAAAAGCAGCACAGTTTCAAAACCTAAGAAGTATGCTGACCTACAAACCTTTGTTTGGCTACACTGTATTCCCAAAATTTAAATGTGGCCCAGAAACTACAGGTCAACTGTCTGTTCCCAACTCTGGCTGCAGCGTCTGCCCCCGCTTCACTTTGTACCAGGATGCACTCACCATCCTGTTTTCTATCACCATCTATGCTGAACAGCTTACTTCAAATCATCACGGCGGCTTTGCTTTTTTAATGAATATTTTAATCACTTGCAAACTCAGACACTCAGGAACCTTCTCCTGATGGACAGAACAAAACAATGGACATGGGAAGCAGTGTTGTGTCATCCAGGAATGGAATACACGGGGGGACAAGGCGCCCAGCTCCACACCTGTGGAAAAGAGGTCACAGCTGGAAGATGATCAAGGCTCATTATGGAAAAACATCTGGCACAGATTACTATTAACCATTTAACTCACATTCCAGCTGTGCCCCGTTTAAAAACAGGAACTGGCAGTGAAAGCAATGTGGTCTGTGCACAGAATCAAGAAACCAACAGACACCATTTAGCTCCTCCCCTCCCTGCTACATGCACACTGTGGACTGGGTGACTGCGCAAGTCACTTCGCTTCTGGAAGGTTCTTGGGCAAAACAATCCTGGAACTAAGTCCCCAAGACCACAGCATGACACAGGGCTGCCAATCCTCCTGTGGGTTTCTAGCTTATCTGCATTTCTGTGGTTTCATATGTTCCTGAAGACTGTAGTCTACTCAGCATTCCTGACGTCAAGGTTTAAGGAGAAGGCATAAGTGCTAAACATGCAACTAAGGGGAACACTGATTATTTTTAAGTCTATCAATATGGAAGTAAGATGCAGACTGATGTGAGGCACACATGCGTAGTTTCTAATGGGAAGAAACTCAAGTAAACTGCTTGTCTGTAACAAACCAGTTTTGGTTGGCCTAGTCCAGTGATGGCTAACCTTTTTGAGCCCGAGTGCCCAAACTGCCGCACAAAACCAAAGAATTTCCTCAAAGTGCCAGCACGTCCATTAAAGCCTCATTTGCATAAGGTGCCTCATTTGCATAAATATTTGCATAATGTTACCATACACTAACTTTTAGTAAACATGCCTCTTAATGAGTATATGGATAAAGAAAGACTAAAAGGTTTCTACATTACTATAATCCAGTACCAACCGCCAGGCACATTAGGAACTACTACAAACGCTGCCCATTTAGAACCCATAGCAAACCCGCCGTATCCTAACAGTACTACCAGGACTCACAAAGCACCATACCCTAACTATCAAAAGGCAACACTGCAAATATTAAACCAATACATTTCAGAGAACAACAATACATGACCTACTGGGGAAAGAACAAGTGGCAATGTCAAATAGGAATTATATAAACAGAATACCTCAGCTCAGTTACACATGCAGAACAGACCATCACCAAACAAGGAATCACAATTTAAAAACAGGAAGACAATAATTAAACTGGGAACCCCAAAAGCCAAACTTGGAATATACAACAACACTGTAGAAATAAAACTATAAATTAATTTCCTCTTGTACTAAACAAAGCGCAAAAATTAATGATGCACATTTCCCAGAGCTGACATATTCCAGTTAATAAATTCAAAATAAAGAGATATTTTTCTACCTTTTGTGCATTTTTTTTCAGTTGCAATTGCTCCAGCCACTTTCTTCTGGTTTCTTCGTGTCTTCTCCTAACTCTCCATCTGCTGTCCATTTGTCCTTTCTTCTGTCTTCTTGGGTTTTTTTTTCCATTCTCTCTCTACATCTGCTTTAACATACTAATCTTTCTCCTTTTGCTCTTTCCTCATTCCTATTTCATCTACTCAAAATTTACCCCTCCATCCTCAATCCCCACTTATTCTCCCAATACCCGGCCAATTGTAGATTTTTTATCCCTCCCACACAAAATATTTTTCCCCTCTCCATTTTACTCTCCCAGCCCCATCCCATTCTAATCCTCCCCCAACACCAGCTCCCTTCTAGTTCCAGCCTCACCCAGCATCCATTCCCTTCTAGTCCCTGCATCAGCCCATTTCCAGTCCTAGCAGCCCCCCAACCCATTTCCAGTCCTAGCAACCTCCCAACCCAATACCAGTCCTAGCCCCCCCTCATCAACCCACTTCCAGTCCTAACCCCCCATAAGCCCATTTCCAGTCCTAGCTCCCCCATCTATTTGCAGTCCCATCCGAGTCCCTCCATCAGCTCATTTCCAAACCCAGCCCCCCATGAGCCCATTTCTAGTCCTTTCCTAGCCCCACCATCAGCCCATGTCAAATCCTAGCTCCCCTCCACTCAGCCCATTTCCAATCCAAGCCCCCCATGAGCCTACTTCCAGTTCTAGCCCCTTCATGAGTCCATTTCAATCCAAACCCCCACCACAGCCCATTTCCAATCTTAGCACCCCCCCAACAGCCAATTTCCAGTCCTATTCTAGCCCCTCCATCAGCCCATTTCCTGTCCTAGCCCCCCCTCACCCATTTCCAGTCCTAGCTCCCTCCCCCTCACAACCCATTTCCATTCCAAGCCCCAATCCCATCAGCTATTTGCAGTTCAAGCCCTCCTTCCACTCAGCCCATTTCCAGTCTTAGCCCCCCCATAGCCCATTACCAGTCCTAACCCCCCCATCAGCCCATTACCAGTCCTAACCCCCCCATCAGCCCATTTCCAGTCTTAGCCCCCCCCCATAGCCCATTACTAGTCCTACCCCCCCCCAAATCACCATCACCATCACCATCACCAGCCCACTTCCAGCCTTAGCACCCCCCATGGCCCATTACTAGTCCTAACCCCGGCCAATTACCAGTCCTACCCCCCCCCCCGGCCAATTACCAGTCCTACCCCCCCCCCGGCCAATTACCAGTCCTAACCCCCCCCCTGGCCAATTACCAGCCCTAACCCCCCCCCCCACATCAGCCCATTTCCAGTCTTAGCCCCCCCCATGGCCAATTACCATCCTAACCCCGGCCAATTACCAGTCCTACCCCCCCCCCGGCAAATTACCTGTCCTACCCCCCCCCCTGGCCAATTACCAGTCCTAACCCCCCCCCCATCAGCCCCTTTCCAGTCTTAGCCCCCCCCCATGGCCAATTACCAGTCCTAACCCCCCCCCCCTGGCCAATTACCAGTCCTACCACCCCCGGCCAATTTCCAGTTATAACCCCCCCATCAGCCCCTTTCCAGTCTTATCCCCCCCCCCATGGCCTATTAAAAGTCCTAACCCCCCCCCCCATCAGCCCCTTTCCAGTCTTAGCCCCCCCCATGGCCAATTACCAGTCCTACCCCCCCCCCCCATCAGCCCATTTCCAGTCTTAGCCTCCCCACCATAGCCCATTACCAGTCCTAAACCCCCTTCCCCCCTATCATCCCAAATTAAAAAAAAAACCCAAACAAAGCGGCTGCTTCTGCCGCGGCAGCCTCAAGAGCTCTGCCGCGGCAGCCTCAAGAGCTCTGCCGCGGGGGCCCCCCCGCCCGGCAGAGCCTCCCTGCATCATCTACCTTCAAGTCGCAAAACGCGGGCTTCTTTCAGAGCCGCGAGAGTTTCCTTTCTCGCGTACAGAGCCGCGAGAAAGGAAACTCTCGCGGCTCTGAAAGAAGCCCGCGTTTTGCGACTTGAAGGTAGATGATGCAGGGAGGCTCTGCCGGGCAGGGGGGGGGCCCCGCGGCAGAGCTCTTGAGGCTGCCGCGGCAGAGCTCTTGAGGCTGCCGCGGCAGAAGCAGCCGGTTTGTTTGGTTTTTTTTTTTTAAAAATTTGGGACCTTTTAAATGCGGACCTTCCCGCGTGCCAGCTGCAAGGCCTTCGCGTGCCACAGCTGGCACGCGTGCCATAGGTTCGCCATCGCTGGCCTAGTCTTTAATAACATCGTGTCATGTGATGAAACCTCCAGGGATAGATTCAGTCTGAGCTGGCCGTGCTAGCACTGGAGAAGGGATAGATGTTACTGGTCAACATTTTCCTGTAACTGGCCCCCTGCACAAAATCCTTCTGTCAAAAAAGAGCTAAATGAAAGAACCAGATTTTCAACAGCTGGAAACAGTTTCCAGGGAAGCTTTCCCAAATCTGAAACGCGCCATATAAAGACCACATCTGGAAAAGGCTGGTGCCTTTCCACATGTACGTAAGTAGCTCATTAAAAGCCTGCTCTTGTCTGCTCAGCTTGCATAATAAGATAAGCATTTAAATATTCAGAGTGGTGGTAAGTATGCATGAGATAATTACTTCTAGTCAGTGTGGGCTGAAAGCTTTCAACAGCTAAGAGGAGGAACTCCAGGCGACACAAGCTGGAATATAAACCAACCCGCCAGCCTCCTTTCTCAAGCACTGGGCACCATGAGTTACAGATCAGAGCATGGGCACTCAGGCTTTTCTCAGTTTGGCTGCTGAAGTACCTCATATGGTTTAAACATCTTATTTTAATTCAGAAAATAACTGCAAAAGCTGCATCGACAGGAGTTGTGTACTAGTGGCGCTGCCCTGTGAATCAGTAAAGAGAAAGCAAATTTATTCACTGTCCTGGTGTGTTTTAGTCCTCTGGCTGATTTTCTGGGGAAGAAACAGGACTAGGAGTACCACAATGCACTGAAGTGTAGGTTCTAAAACCAGGACTGGCCAATAGTCTTACTGCAGGAAAGGGATCATTTTGTTCCCTTACATGAGCACTAGATTTCTATTTTCCAGCATTTACCTGGGAGATATGTCTGAATTCCGGCTTCAGCACTTCAGATTCATTCAGTCCTCAAATACCTCATGGCTACAAAAGGGCAGCAACCAGAGAATTTGGTGGTTTTCATTCTGACTTTTGCATAGTCGGGTCACAGCAAGATGTAGGCTGACAGAAACCCTGCAACACACGACATGAGTTGTGTTAAAGCCTGTGTGATGCTGGGCTTGCAAATACTGACTATTCACAAGCCTCAAAATATCAACTGGCCTGTCTCAGGACCCCCTCCCCTTCCTCTTGTGGGCTTACCCTGGGTCTTTTCTCTTATGAACAAAGCACCAGGCATTGATGGCATGGCACTCCCATTGAAGTATTACAGCAATTGGATGAAGCTGTTACCATACTTACAAGACTCTGCCAGGAAATTTGAAAGACAAATTCATGGCCAACTGACTGGAAAAGATCTGTGTTTATACCAATACTGAAAAAGGTGATCTGGCTGATTGTGGAAATTATCGCACAATTGCTCTGATCCCACATACCAGCAAGATTCTACTCAAGATCATACAGCAGAGACTACAACCATACCTGGGACAAGAACTCTTTAATTTATATGCAGAACAATCAGAGAAGCAGGACTGTATGAAGACAACCAAGATGTAAAGATTGGTGGAAGACTCAACAACCTTTGCTGATGATACCACATTACTGGCTTGAAAGTGAAGACGATCTGAAACATTTGCTTCTCAAGATCAAGGAACATAGTCTTAAAATGGGTCTGCACCTTAACGTTAAGGCAAAGATCCTGACAACTGGCAAACTGAATAAGTTCATCATTGATGGAGAAGAAATTGAAATTGTTGATCCAAGTAGGTTAAAGTTGTCAACTATCAATAAAGAAAGGACAGGCAGTCAAGAAATCAGATGATGTATTGCTCTTGGCAAAATGAAGGACCTAGACAAGATTTTCTCAAGAGCAGAGACGTCTCTCTTCATACAAAGATTGGACTTGTCTAGGCCATGGCATTTTCAATAATATCATATGGATGTGAAAGCTGGATAACGAAAAAGATAGACAGGAAGAAAATTGAAGCCTTTGAATTATAGTGCCAGAGACGAATACTGTGTATATCATGGACTGCCCGAAGAACAAACCAGTCAGTACTAGAGGAGATCAAACCTAAGCTTTCCTTAGAAACTCAGATGACAAGACTTCAACTTTCATACTTTGGACACATCATGTGAAGAGAGATCAAGAGAAAGTCAATACAAAAGAGGAAGGCCAGCAATGAACTGGATTGATACAATAATAGCAGCTATCGGTGCTACTCTGTCAACAATGAACTGCCTGACTGATGACCAAACACAGTTTAGGTCAACTGTCCAGAAGGTCGCCATGAGTCAACACAGACTCAACGGCACAACAACATTTGGCCCTGCAGTTTCCTCCAGCTCTTCAACTACAAGACCCTCAGCCTTCAATTCACAATTATCTAGGGAATTTTCCCTTATTTGCAGCGCCAGCCCTACCAATGTATGAATGTTTTTTTGCACAGGCCCTGCTTTCAGCCCCCTTCTGATGTATGCAAATGAGGCCCTGCATTTCTCCTCATCCTCCACAGACCATCATTGCTGATGTGATTTTTCCCTTCCAGTTCACTTAACCCAGTCATTGCAGTGACAGTCTTTGGCCCTGGCCATATACCAGATTTCTGGATCCCTGCTGCCATGGGCCCTTAATCCAGGTACTTCATGCCACCATTGCGCAAAATCTTAACTCTCTCCTCCCCCAACCCAATGAAACTCATTCTGTTTTCAGTTTTACATGTGCCAGAGAGACATTAGAAGATACTTCTGACCTTAGTCAGCACCACAGAGCCTGGAGTTACTTAAATAGGCATGAGGTCATGGGTGTGAGTAAGCCTCAGGCTCAGGAGAAAAATCAGTATTGAAAGAAGAAAATCAAGACTGGCTATAATTAACACTAATGGGCACCGACAGTTTCTTTATAGCAGTCCTAGGTATGAGGTAGACTGCAGCGATGCACTGCTTGAAACATCATGGCAGCAATGAGAGAAGCTTCCAGGGACGTGCAACACTCCCGGGGCCACGACTGAGAAGGTGCCACAGAAATAGAGCAGAGACAGACCCGTATGACACCTCTTCCAAGGCTGGCAAGGAGCAGAGCTGACACTTGACTCCATATCGTGGCAGACAAGCTAATCCATTTTCAGTTTTATCCTACTGCCTGATGTAGGGGCTTTTTTGTTCTTGGACTTTCCCATTGCTTTCCTTAAGATGATCAGAACTACAAATCCCTGCAGGCACCGGGGTAAAGCCAGGATTGGATTAGCCTGTACCTTATGACATAGGGTCTGAGCTCAGCACAAGAGCAAAAACAGAGGTGGTGCTCAGACACCTCTTAGGACCAGCAAGGAGCTGCTCTGAGAGCCAGAAACGTGAAGGCACAACTGATGCATAACAATGAACCTGCACAAAATACAACAGTGAAATTTATCTAGACAGAGGGCGTACTTCCTGCTCACACCACTGGACAATAACCTCACAATCTTTAAAAGTGACAGTAGTCATTCCCTGCACCATCTCTGAGCTGCAAAGAAGATGAATCTCACACTACAAAAGAACAAGGACGACATCTGAAATGGGCTGGGGGTCTTTGGCGCTATCCTGCCAAGATTCCTCCGGTCTATAACACTCAGTGGTTATTATACCCAGCACCCAATATGTTACAGTGATCTTGTGATTGCACAGCAGAGACAGGTGTCATTAATAACACCAAGTCCTGCCCACGCACCATTGGAGAGAAAATCACACAAAGAAATATGGCGAAAAAAAGAGAATGGAAAATGAAAGAGCAGCGCACTCAAGCGTCTCCCAACACAGATCACATGCCTCTATCTGATTGATGCACAAAAGGACAATATGAAAGAGTATAACATCTTTTCCATTAGCACCAGGACTTCCCAAACCTGTCCTGGAGACCCCACAGTCAATCAGGTTTCCAGGATACCCACGAGGAATATGCATGAGATAAATTATCATAGCCGATTTCCAATGTTGCAAAAGTTACCCTGATACATATTCATTGGGAATATCCTGAAAGCCAGACAGGCTGTGAGGTCCCCAGGCTGGGTTTGGGAAGCTGTGCTCTAATGTGCCCTGCGCTGTGTCACCAACTATTTATAAAAGTGCTATCTGTGAACTGAACATTGCACGGGGGAAAAGAGGGCAAACAAATTCTCATGGAGGTGGCTGAAATCCTCGATGAGAAGTGCTTCCTCAGCAGCGATCATCATGCGGTGTGGTTTGAGATAAAAGCCAAGGCAGAGTCTTCTCATAGCAAGCTCAAAGTCCTAGACTTCAAAACCGCTGACTTCAGGAAGATGGCCAAGTGCCTGAAGGAGGAGTTAGCAGGGTGGGAGGAGGTAAGGGAAATGGAATTGCAGTGGGCTAAACTAAAGGAGGCACTAAAAAGGGCAACAGATACATATGTAAGGAAAGTAAATAAAAACAAGAGGAAAAGGAAACCTATTTGGTTTTCTAAAGAAGTGGCTGCACAAATAAAGGCAAAAAACACAGCTTCCACAAAATTCAGGGGTTCGCAAACAGAGGAACACAGAAAAGAATACAGGATCAAACTAAAAGCGGCAAAAAGAGAAATAAGGAAAGCGAAATCAAAGGCAGAAGAAAAGATGGCTAAAGATCTAAAGCGTGATAATAAAACATTTTCCAGGTAAATTCACGAGAAGAGGAAGATCAGCGGTGAAATTGCAAGACTCAATAGTGCTGAGAACGCTTTTGTGGAAAGTGACGTTGAAAAAGCAAAAATGCTAAACAAACAAATACTCCTGTTCTGTTTTGATTTTACTAAAGACAATCCTGGAGAAGGATCACCTGTGGTTGACACATATACAAATGGGAATAGAGTAGATACTACACCATTCACAGAAGATGATGTGTTAGAACAGCTTGCAAATCTGAAAGTGGACAAGGCCATGGGACCAGATGGGATACACCCAGGATACTGAAAGAGTTCAGAGAGGTTCTGGCAGGGCCTTTAAAGGATGGTTTTAATAGATCCTTGGAGAAAGGAGGAGAAGTTCCACAGGACTGGAGAAGGGCTGATGTGGTACCTCTTCACCACCACCATCTTATTAAATTTCCTACAAATAAAAGTGTTGGAACCCTGAAAGAGAGGAAGCGGCAGAGAAAGTCACATGGGATTTCCGAACAATCAAATCTACAACCCAAGCTGCTAATAAGACAACTGACAGTTACTTGTGGTCTGGACTGGCCACTGTCAAAGACAAGATGCTGGGCTCGATGGACCTTGACTGAGCCAGGATGGCTTTTATAGTGTTCTTAACTTAAAAAGAAATCCCCAGTGAGGAAAGCCTGACAAGAATCACTGAGGGAAAGGATGTGAACACCAGTAGATTCGAGCTAACAGCAAAACGCATGTACGTTTTTAGTCATGCATAGGGCTATGAGGTAGCCTAGGTGAACCTCGTTCCCAGCGCCGCCCCTGCGCCAGTCTCTGTGCCGACTGGCACCACTGCTGCTCCTCTCCAGGTTGTGCAGTAGTGGCAATGCTTTTAAAAAGGCACCACGGCGCTAGAGTTACCTTCTCTTCCGAGCCATGGTGCCGTTTGCATTTCCACCGTTCATGCTCCAATTCCACTTTCTGCTAAAGGAAGTGAAATCGGTGGGGGGCCGGCCGGAAGTGTGAACAAGCACCATGGCACGGAAGAGAAGGTAACTCAGGCACCTTTTAAAAAGTATCTCCCCTGCCGCACATCCCAGAGAGGGGCGGCAGCAGCAATGGCTGCCCTCTGACCATTAGCACTCTAGGCTTTCAGAGTTTCTCTTCTGCTAATATCAAGGTCAGTGTTGGGGGTGACAAACAAGGCAATTGCCCTGGACTCCCACACCACAGGGGATCCCAAGTCTGCCTCCAGTTGAAGGAGGCATAGCCTGAAGGGCTTTGCGGCGCCCTCACCTGTTTCTTCCCTGGGCCCCTACTGGTTTAACCCCAGGCCATAGCCAATGTGTTTCTCTGAATTCCAAACTGAAACCCATTAAAGCCTTAAAAAGCTTCAGGGGAACAGAAAAAAATTACTAAGGTAGAAGCTTTACTAATAAGCTCCTGTTTTCCCCTCTTTAAAGTGCTGCCTGCTCCTAAAATGTGCTATTGAAGCACCTCCCCCTCCCCCCCACTGGCAGCAGCATGGGCAGAAGACTCCCACACAGCCTCGCTATCCTGCCAGAAGGAGCTTCTCTTAGCTGGAAGAAACCCCAGCACTATATAGAAGGCAGAGAGCTATGTTCGAGTAAGAATGGCAGGTCACTAAGCCATATGCAAATACAATAGCTTTAAAGGAGAAGCCACGGCACCAGCTGTCTCAGAAAGGGGCCATTAATTAAATGGGCAGAGTGCCTGCAGGCTCCGAGGAATATATAATAGAGCGCTTTCCCATGCATGGCCCTTTCTTCACCTCACGCCACAAGATGGAAGACCCCAGCCCCAGCCTAGTTTCAACAAAGAGAAATTCAAGTCTGCATTTCTAGCGGAAGACCCTGGGAAACACATATTTTCCGTCATAACACATAGATGGTATCTCATACTGAGCTGCCTGGGGCAGTGCCAATAAGGCACAGGGAAATAGAAAACCTCTCTCACATGATAAAATATATTATTTCTCGCCTTCAATACCAAAAGAAATGTGTATTTTTTTTATTTCAAGTATATGGGATGCAGCCATGGGGAAGCGGGTAGCAATATCATTCTTGACAATAAATAAGCTAGAAAGCGCATGCTAAAAGCATGACATCAAGGCACATTCCTCTATGTAAGATCTGAGTACACAATTTACACGTTTTGGGAGCGAGGGTGCATTGGATGCATGGGCTGAAGTTGAGAAAACTGAAACAGAGAGAACTAAATGGTCGGTTTTCTCAATGGAAAAACATATATGGTGATGTTCATAAATGACCTCAAAATGGGAATGAGTGAGGTGATCAAATTTGCAGATGACACAAAATTATTCAGAGCTGTTAAATCAGAAGAAGATTGTGAAAAATTGCAAAAGTATCTTAAGACATTGGGAGACTGGGTGTCCAAATGGCAGATGAAATTTAATGTAGACAAAGTTAGGGCAGAAATATTATAGCTACATGATGCACGGTTCCACATTACAAGGCACCACCCAAGAAAATAATATCTTGAATCTCTCTGCCCAGTGTGCAGCGACGGCCAAGACAGCAAATACAATGCTGGGAATCATAAGGAAAGGAATAAAAATAAAACCAAGGATATTATAATGCCTCTGTATCGTTCCATGGTGTAACCACATCTTGAATATTGTGTGCAGTTCTGGTTAGCATATCTAAAAAAGGATGCAGTGAAATTAGAAAAGGTACAAAGAAGAGCCACCAAAATGATAAAGGGGATGGAAGGATAACCTTTTGAGGAAAGGCTTAAAAGGTTAGGGCTCTTCAGCTTGGAAAAGAGACGGCTGAAGGGAGATATGATAGAGGTCTATAAAATAATGGAGTAGGAAGGGTAAACGTAGATCAGTTATTTATCCCTTCAAAAAGTAGGAGGACTAGGGGATCCAAAATGAAGCTACAATGTAGCACATTTAAGACTAATCAGAGAAAATATTTTTTCACTCAAAGCATAATTAAACCCTGGAATTTTTTGTCAGAGGATGTAGTAAAAGTTGTTAGTGTAGCTGGGTTTAAAAGAGATTTGGACAAGTTCCTGGAGGAAAAGTCCATTATCTAATATTAAACTGGACTGGGGAAATCCACTGCTTAGTATGGACTCTGTCCATCTTTTGGCAATCTGACAGGTACTTGTTACCTGAATTGGCCACCGTTGGGAAATAGGATACTGGGCTCAATGGACCTTTGGTCTAATCCAATATGGAATATATGTTATGTTCTTATGGTATTCCCCAGTGAGGTGTATTGGGACTGGTGTTTTTTAGCATATTTATTATCTATTTAAAGGAACAACAAATGAAGTGATCAAATTCACTGATGACACAAAATTATGCTTAGGTGCATAAGGAGAGGAATGGCCAGCAGAAGAAAGGAGGTGATAGTGCCTCTGTATAAGCCTTTGTTGCGACCTCATTTGAAGTATTGTGTGCAATTCTGGAGACCGCACCTTCAAAAGGATATAAACAGGTTGGAGTCTGTGTAGAAGGTGGCTACTAAAATGGTTAGTGGTCTTTGTTATAAAGCATATATGAGGACAGACTTAAGTACCTTAATACGTATACTTTAGAGGAAAGGCAGGACAGAGATGATATGATTGAGATGTTTAAATACCTCCGTGCAAATATGCACAGGAGGAGAGCCTCTTTTGATTGAACGCAAGCTCTGCTATGAAGGGACATAGGATGAGGGTGAAAGGGGATAGACTCAGGAGTGGTACATGCGTGGAATAGTCGCATAGAGGAAGTGATAGAGATGAGGACAGTATCTAAATTCAAAATAGCAAAGAGAAACACAGAGGCTTTCTAAAGCAAAAAAGGGGACTCTTGTAGTGGTTGATATAGAAGGGCATGATAGGCCATGTGGTCTTTTTCTGCCATCATGTTTCTATGTTTCTATTTAAAATTGTTAAATCATAAGCAGTTTGTAAAACTTTTCAGGCGAATCTTGCAATACTGGGTATCCAAATGGTAGGCAAAATTTAATGTGTTTAAGTGCAAAGTGATGTACATAGGGAAGAATATAGCAACAGAATGCTAGGTACCACGTCAGGAGTCACCTCCTAGGAAAAGGATCTGTCACGGCCAGTCCACTCAAGGAAACACCAGGAACCGATGATGTGCACCTTCGCCTATAACAGTTCCCTCTCCCTTCAGATTGAGCTCTTCAGTACTCAGAAGCCGCCTTGCAGAAGAGGTGTCCTGGGTAGGGGAGAGCGGGCACAGGTCATCGGGTAGAAGTGGAGGCAGGAGAAGCACTAAGAGGGAGCTAATCCAAAATGACAGGCTGAAAAAGAGACCTAGAACAGACAAGCAGAATAGGTTCAGTGGCAATAGACAAGCCAAAGTCAGCCTCAAAGACAACAGAACACTGCACTCAGAGCTCCCATGAGAGACCTAAATGAGGACAGAGAAGACTGGGAGTTGCAGGGTATATATTTGCACAGTGAGCCAATCAAATCGGTGAAAACCTTCTACGAGGACATCAGTCAGAAGGATTGGCAGAAGGTACCAATAAGGTGGCCAGAATGAACAGATGGATGATGAAATGCTAAATGAAATCAGGGAAGCTAACAAAAGTTACAACACAGTAATAATAATGGGCGATTTCAATTATCTCAGTATCGACTGGGTTAATGTCACAGCAGGATATGCTATGGAGATAAACTTTCTAGATGAAATAAATGACTGTTTCTTGAAGCAGCTGGTTCATGAACCGACAAGGGGGGAAGCCATTTTGGACCTAGTCCTTAGTGGAACGCAGGATCTGGTGCAAGAGATAATGGTGTCGAGGCCACTTGGCAATAGTGATCATAGCATGATCACATTTGATATAATACATGGAGGAGGGACAGCAAGGAAATCCACAGTACTAGCTTTTAACTTTCAAAAGGGAGACTATGATAAAATGAGAAAAATAGTTAAGAAAAAACTAAAAGGAGCAGCTGGAAAGGTTAAAGATTTACATCAAGCATGGGTGTTGTTTAAAAATACTATCTTGGAAGCCCAGATCACATGTATTCCATGCTTTAAAAAAGGTAAAAGGAAGGCCAAAAAACTACCAGCATGGTTTAAAGGTGAGGTCAGAGAGGCTGTTGTAGCCAAAAAAGCATCTTTCAGGAAACGGAAAAAGGAGCCAAATGACAAAGCACCTGACAAATTAGATGCAGGGCATTGATATGGCAGGCAAAGAGAGAAACTGGAAAAAACAAACAAACACAAAAACAAACCCTTTCCATGAAAGCAAAAATACACAATAAAAACTTTAAGTATATTCATAGCAAAAAACCTGTGACAGTGTCATTTGGACCATTAGATGATAGAGGGGTAAAATGGGCGCTAAGGGAGGACAAGGCCATAGCGGAGAGACTGAATGAATTCTTTCCTTTAGTCTTTACTGAAGAAGATGTATGGAAGCTACCCATGCCTGAAATGGTATTTAAAAAGGTGATGTTTCAGAAGATTTGGAACAAATATTGATAAACCGGAAAGATGTATTACAACTATTTGATAAATTAAAGAGTAGCAAATCTCCTGGACTGCATGGTATACATCCAAGGGTACTGAAAGAACTGAAATATGAAATTGCAGACCTACTATAAGTAATTTGTGGACTATCATTAATATCATCTGTAGGATCTGAAGACTGGAGAATGGCCAATGTAACATCAATTTTTAAAAAAGGTTCCAGGGGTGATCCAGGATACGACAGACCATTGAGCCAGACATCAGTACAGGGCAAAATTGTAGAAACCATTATGAAGAATAAAAATACTGAACATGTAGATAGTCATGGTTTAATGGGAGAAAGCCAACATGGATTTAGCTAAGGAAGGTTTGTCTTACTAATCTATTATATTCTTTTGAAGGTATGAACAAACCGGTAGACAAAAAGTAAGCTAATTGATATGGTGTATCAGTTGGTCCATTAGATGATAGAGGCGTTAAAGGGGCACTAAGAGGTGACAAGGCGATAGCAGAGAGACTGAATGAATTCTTTGCTTCGGTCTTTACTGAGGAAGATATAGGGATGATACCCATGACTGAAGTGGTATTTAAAGGTGCAGAAGAGTTGAAGGAAATATCGATACATAGGGAAGGTGTATTACAACTATTAGATAAACTGAAGAGTAGCAAATCACCTGGGCCGGATGGTATACATCCAAGGGTGTTGAAAGAACTGAAATATGAGATTGCAGACCTGCTATTAGTAATCTCTGAACTATCATTAAAATCATCTCTAATTCCTGAAGATTGGAGGATAGCCAATGTAACATCAATTTTTAAAAAGGGTTCCAGGGGTGATCCGGGAAACTACAGATCGGTGAGCTTGACGTCAGTACCGGGAAAAATGGTAGAAACCATCATAAAGAATAAAATTATTCAGCATTTAGATAGTCATGGCCTAATGGGAGACAGCCAACATGGCTTTCGACAAGGAAGATCTTGCCTTACTAATCTGTTATGTTTTTTTGAAGGTGTGAATAAACAGGTGGACAAAGGTGAGTCGGTTGATATAGTGTATCTGGACTTTCAGAAAGCCTTTGACAAGGTCCCTCATCAGAGACTTTTGGAAAAACTAAAGAGTCCTGGGATAGGAGGCAGTGTACTACTGTGGATCAGGAACTGGTTAAAAGATAGAAAGCAGAGGGTAGGGCTAAATGGCCAATTTTCCCAATGGAGAAAGGTGAATAGTGGTGTACACCAGGGATCTGTGCTGGGTCCTCTGCTTTTTGACATATTCATAAATGACCTGGAAAGTGGAATAACGAGTGAGATTATCAAATTTGCAGATGACACAAAACTATTTAAAGTTGTTAAAACCCAAGAGGATTGTGGAAAATTGCAAGAGGATCTTGATAAATTGGAAGACTGGGCATTAAAATGGCAGATGAAATTTAATGTGGACAAGTGCAAAGCTATGCACCTAGGGAAGAACAACCCAAACTATGGTTACACGATGCAAGGTTCCACTTTAGGAAGCACCACACAGGAAAAAGATTTAGGCGTCATTGTGGATAACATGTTAAAACCCTCGGCCCAGTGTGCAGCGGCAGCCAAGAGAGCAAATAGAATGCTAGGTATAATAAGGAAAGGAATGGAAAATAAAACAAAAGATATTATAATGCCTCTATATCGTTCCATGGTGAGACCGCACCTTGAATATTGTGTGCAATTCTGGTCACCGTATCTTAAAAAGGATATAGCGTTATTAGAAAAGGTTCAGAGAAGAGCCACCAAAATAGTAAAGGGGATGGAAGGATACTCCTATGAAGAAAGGCTAAAAAGGTTAGGGCTCTTTAACCTGGAAAAGAGACGGCTGAGGGGAGATATGATAGAAGTCTATAAATTAATGAACGGAGTGGAACGGGTAAACGTAGATCGATTGTTTACGTTATCAGAATATAGACAGACTAGGGGACATGCAATGAAGCTACAGGGTAAACTATTTAAGACTAATAAAAGAAAATATTTTTTCACTCAACGTGTAATCAAACTCTGGAATTTGTTACCGGAGGATGTAGTAAAGGCTGTTAGTGTAGCTGGGTTTAAAAAAGGTTTGGACAAGTTCCTGGAGGAAAAGTCCATAAACCATTATTAAGAAGGGACCCAGGTTATCAATGCTTGACCCAATACAAGCACTGTGGAACCTGTGTCTTTTGGGGAAACTGCTAGGTACGTATGACCTAGATTGGCCACTGTTGGAAACAGGATACTGGGCTTGATGGACCTTGGTCTGACCCAGTATGGCATATCTTATGTTCTTATGTTTTTCAGAAAAGGGATCATTCTGCACGATTAGTGGGGATGTATGTCTGGTTTGGGCGTACATCCCCTGCTAATTGCTTGGGGCCAATTCTGTCCCAAGAGCTTCCCGCACATGCAGAGGAGATGTGCGGGGAGCTCTGGACGGATTCGGGAGGGGGAGGCCAGAGGAGGAACGTGGGTGGAAGCTGGCCCAGACATACATGACCTAGTCCGTCCGTAGCCCTGTACATCTGTGGGTCAAGGATGACTGGGGAACTTATTCCACTTCGGAGGTGGAATAAGTCCCACCGCTGGAGGTGATTAGCACCGGCAGGCCCTGAAAGGAAGGTGAGTGAAAGAAGGGGATTCCTCGCAGCCTAGCCCTGGAAGGCCCCTCCTAGGGTCGAGCGGCAGGGAAATTAAATCTAAACGCAGTGCAAGGCACCGGGTTCCTGCATGCGGTCCCGGTACCGTGGTGACGAGAAGCCGTGGCACCGGGGCTCCATGTAGGAGCACTGGCTGGGTTAGGTAGGATGGTTGCTGGACATGCAGTGCTTCTGAATCGGGGCAAGCCCCGATTCTGTTCCCGCAGAAACATACAGCTCCTGTGGGTGCAGAATTGGATGCAAATCCGGCCCGTCCAGATTTTGGATGTCGGGACGGTCCCTGATCGGAATTGGCCTCAAAGCCTTTAACAAGGTCCTTCATGAGAGATTCTTGGCAAAATTTAAAACTTATGGGATAGGAGGCAGTGTACTAATGTGGATCAGGAATTGGTTAAAAAATAGAAAACAGAGCAGGGCTAAATGGCCAATTTTCTCAATGGAGAAAGGTGAATAGTGGGGTACCCCAGGGATCTGTGCTGGGCCCGCTGCTTTGTAATAAATTACCTGAAATGGGAATAACGAATGAGGTGATCAAATTTGCAGACGACACAAAATTATTCAAGTTGTTAAAACACAAGAGGATGTGAAAAATTGCAAGAGGACCTTCATAAATTGAAAGACTGGACGCCCAAATGGCAGATGAAATTTAATGTGGACAAGTGCAAAGTTATGCACATGGAGACCAATTCCAATAGGTGCACGGCGGGGCCATCGGGATGCCTAAAACAGGGACAGACCAAAGTTGAACAATTCCAGAACCGCAGGAACTGTACATTCCTGCAATTGCAGAATCAGGCACTTAGATGGCCGGCATGCACCCGATCCTGTGGAGCGAGAAGTCCAGAAGGCTGTCCATACAGGCCGCACAATGCTCCAGCTAGTGTGTCAGTGCAGTGGCGTTCCGTCGTCATGGCACCTGCATGTCCAGCCGGGGTTGCAGAATGCCCGGACCATGAGTGGCACCAGCAAACCACCACCTAACCCTCAGCGGGAGCCCCATATACCCTTCCACGGTGGCGCAATGGGTTTGGAGGGGCGGTAGGACATGATCACAAATGTGCCCAGCACATATTCCCCCTTCAGGGAGGAATAAGGCAGGCATCCATCTCTGCACCAGGGGACGTACAGAAGCCTGAAATGAATGGTCTCTATACGTCCTGGCATGTTGCCCCACCCCTGCTCCATCCCCTACCGCCCTCATCCAGTGCTCCCCGCACAACCGCTCTGTATGTGCGGGGAGCACTAAGACCAGAATTACGCTCTGGGGCCAAGCGTGGGTTGGTCGTCCAACCCTGCTATTCATTGCTGAGAATGTCCACCTTAGGGAAGAACAACCCAACTATGGTTACACAATGCAAGGTTACACATTAGGAACCACCATGAAGGAAAAGAATTAAGGCGTCATCGTAGATAATACATTCAAACCCTCCACCCAGTGTGCAGCGGCTGCCAAGAAAGCAAATATTTATTTATTTATTTACAGTTCTTATATACTGCACTTTTTGGTATCAGTGCGGTTTACAAATAACAAATTTTGCATCAGAACAAAGGATCTTTTGCTTACATTGTAACAGGGTTTGTAACATGGGACTATAACAAGGGTAACTATATACATCTCAACAACCAAGGTAGTTGTAAAAACTATTTACAGTTTATGTTGTACATTGGGATCATAATGCAAGAGGCTTGTAATCTGTGTCTGAGGGCGGATCTGTTATCTATGTCCTTAAGCGTTACGTTGTTGGGGTGTCCGAGGCTGAGTGGGTAAGATGGGGTGCTGGAAGTGGTTGTGTTAGGTTAGGGTGGGTGAAGTGAAGGCAAAATAGGTGGTGTTTAAGGACTTTTCTGAATTGTGAGAGGTCACCGATTGATCGAATATGAGGCAGGAGATTGTTCCAGCACTTAGGAGCATGGAAACATAGAAACATGATGACAGAAAAAGACCACATGGCCTATCTAGTCTGTCCTTCCATATCAACAACTACAACAGTCCCCTTTTTAGAGATCCTTTGTGTTGGTCCCATGCTTTTTTGAATTCAGTTACTGTCCTCATCTCTACCACCTCCACTGGGAGACTATTCCATGGATCCACTATTCTTTCCTAAAGAAATATTTCCACATATCACTCTTGAATCTATCTCCCTTCACCCTCATCCCATGTCCCCTCGTAGCAGAACTTGCTTTCAATTGAAAGAGGCTCTCTCCCTGAACATTTATGCCACGGAGGTATTTAAACATCTCAATCATATCACCTCTATCCCGCCTTTCCTCTAAGGTGTACATATTAAGATCCTTCAGTCTGTCCTCATATGCTTTATAATGAAGACCACTAATCATTTTAATAGCCACCCTCTGCACCAACTCCATCCTGTTCACATCCTTTTGAAGGTGCAGTCTCCAGAATTGCACACTATACTCCAAATGAGGTCGCACCAAAGACTTATACAGAGGCACTATCACCTCCTTTTTTCTGCTAGTCATTCCTCTCCGTATGCACCCAAGCATCCTTCTAGCTTTTGCCGTCGCCTTTTCTACCTGTTTAGCTACTTTAAGATCATCAGACACAACCACACCTAGGTCCCGCTCTTCTTTAGTGGACAAAAGTACTTCACCCCCTATACTATATTGCTCCCTTGGATTGCTGCAGCCCAAATGCATGACCTTACATTTTTTAACATTAAATCCCAGCTGCCAAATTCTAGACCATTCTTCAAGCTTAGCTAGATCCCTCCTCATGTTATCTACCCCTTCCTGGGTGTCTACTCTATTGCAGATTTTGGTATCATCTGCAAAGAGGCAAACCTTACCCGACAGCCCTTCTGCTATATCACTAACAAAGATGTTAAAAAGAATCCGCTATATCCGCTATATCACTAACGAAGAATCACTATATATCACTAACATAGAATGTAAAGGCTCTATTTCTAGTTGTTTGAGTACATTTAGTAGACTCAGGTGGCATAGACATCGTATTGGTAGCTGCTGACCTTCTTAGCCTGTTTGTAGGGGTAATAGTCAGGAGTGCAGATAGGGATGAGGGAATAGAATAGAATGCTAGGAACCATAAGGAAAGGAATGGAGAATAAAACCAAAAATATTATAATGTTTCTGTATCATTCCATGGTGCGACTGCACCTTGAATATTGTGTGCAATTCTGGTCACCATAACTTAGAAAGGATATAGCAGAATTAGAAAAGGTACAGAGAAGAGCCACCAAAATGATAAAGGGGATGGAAGGATAACCCTATAAGGAGAGGCTTAAAAGGTTAGGGCTCTTCAGCTTGGAAAAAAGATGGCTGAGGGGAGATATGATAAGGTCTATAAATTAATGAATGGAGTGGAATGGGTAAACATAGTTCAGTTGTTTACGCCATCAAAGAGTAGAAAGACTAGGGGACATGCAATGAAGCTACAATGTAGCTATTTAAGACTAGTAAGAGAAAATGTTTTTTTTCAGTCAACATGTAATCAAACTCTGGAATTCATTACCAGAGAATGTAGTAAAAGCAGTTAGCGTAGTTGGATTTAAAAAAGGGTTGGACAAGATCCTGGAGGAAAGGTCTATAAGTCATTATTTATTTATTTATTTATTTATTTATTTCAACTTCTTATATACCGCACTCTTTGACATCAGCGCGGTTTACAAATAACAGAAAGGAACCAGAACAACAGGCTGTTTGGTATTACATATAACAGGAGTATCAACTTGGATAACATGGGAGAACTATTTACATGGAGTATATAATCTATTAGCTAGATAGCATGCTCGAACTATTTACATAAAATTAGCAGTGATGCTTGGAACAAGAGGGATATTGTGGATTATACTAGGGTGAGGCTGTTATGTTACGGTTCATGTAGGGTAGTATTTGATGAAAAGGTGCAGTTTAAGGGCCTTTCTGAACTGGGTTAGGTCGGTTATGGCGCGGAGATCAGGTGGGAGAGCATTCCAGTATTTTGGTGCGCTAAACATGAAAGCTCTGTTTGATGTTGATAGGCTGCACGTTGTTATAGCCTTTGGGGTTGTTAGTGAGTTTAATGCTGCATGTCTCCTATTTCTATTTGATGGGACGGATTGGATGAGTTTGGTAAGTGATGTGGACGATAAACCATTTAAGGCCTTAAATGTGAGAAGGAGGGTTTTGAATGTAAGTCTTCCGTGTATAGGGAGCCAATGGAGCTCTTTGAGGATAGGTGTGATGTGTTCACTTCTGGCCGCTCCTAGAAGAACCCTGGCAGCGGTGTTCATTGCGAGTTGCAAGGAGCTTATTGTGGATTGTGGGAGTCCTTGTAGAATGGAATTGGCGAAGTCGAAGTGCGGCAGTATCAGTGCTTGGTAGATGGTTCTGAAGTCTTCGTGGTCTAGTAGGGGACGCAGGTGTCTAAGAGTGCGTATTTTGAAGTATACAGATTTTACGATATTGTTTATGTGTGATTTCATGTCGAGCCTATGGTCTAGTGTGACTCCGAGGTATTTTATTGTATCCTTGGTGCCTAGGTCAGCTCCCTTGACACTTATATGTGGTGGTGGGGTGAAGTTGGGGTCTCTTGTGATAAAGAGAACCTCAGTTTTCTTATGCTGAATGCGGAGGTTCTGTGACAGGAGCCATTGTGATACTGCATCGAAGCAGTTTGTTATAGGCAGTGTCCCCCGCAGCCCCCTCTAGTGGCGGCGTAGTGGTTCCACAGGGGCTGGGGAGCGCATAAGAATTAAAAGGTTCAGGGTTGATCTGTTGTGAGGGTCAATGGGATAGCAGGTCACATTGTCAGCCTCAGGGTCAACAACCTAAAAAGTAACTCTTGCCAAGTGTAGGGTACAAAAAGGCTTTTATTTCCCCTTTTCGCATGAAGAAATTCAAAATATGAGGTAATGAGTAACAGAACATAAATTCAGTTGCATCAAAACGTGAGTCAGCAAAACACTCAAAATAACATGGTTCCTTCACCAACTTAAAGCATAAACTTTCCAGTACAGTTTGCACACTTTAGATTTGTTTGCCTTTTACTCAAAGATATCTTCTTGTGCAAAAGTCACATTCCATTGGTTCTATATCTTCAGTGCTCTCAGATTCCCCTGGCAGCCATTCCATGTCTATGGGATCTGAAACTGAGGTCTCTGAGATCTCTTGGATATTAAAACCTGGTTTCCTAAAAGCATGCCATACTGTATCCCAGTGCTGGCTTGGGAGTTTGGGGCGTCGGCTTTTAGGTCTAGTATATCTCCCTGGGCTTGCTGTCGTTTCAGGACTAAAGGTTTGCTCCTTCCATTCTCTGGCAACATTAAACTTTTTCCTGTAAAACTTATCAGTTATATCTGGTTTAAAACAGTCCTTATTGTCCAGATAAAAACTAGCCCTTTGTTCCTCTCTAGGCTTCTTGAAAAAGGCTTGAGGCCTAGTCTGAGAGTTTTGTGCTCCAGGTATATCCTTTCTCTCAAGGCTATGAATGTTTCCTTTATCTTTCAAGTTACTTTTGTAAAAGCTTTTAAAAGTACCTTTTTTCTCTTGAAGGTTTCTTTTCCAACCGGAGGGATAAGCACTTCCTTCCTTGGCTGCAGTCCGTGATACTGCCCCTTGAAGTTGTGTATGGCCTTTCTCTAGGCCTGCTCTCCCAGTAGCTTCCTTTCCTTTAGCTCTGCTGGGTTTGTCAGTGACCTCACCTCGGTCTCTGAGTCTGGCCTCTGGAGCTTCCCTTGGCACTGCCTCCTGTTCTCCACATGAAGATCTCTGCCAAGCTCCTTGCCTCCTCCTGTGCTTCTCCTCTGGGTTCTTCCCTTCGGGGTTTCTCTGTTGCCTTTCTGGATCTCTTGACTGCCTTCCTGGCACCTTTGCCTCTCTTGGCTCTCTCGGCTCTCTCTCTTGGCTCTCTCTCTTGCAGTGCTCTGTTCCTACTTAAATCCAGAGCAGCTGCTTCTGAGTCCTGCCCATAGAGGTGTGGTTCTTCCACTTTCAGGTTTGTTCTCCTGCTCCCTCTATGTGTCCCTTCTCGTAATTGCAGGCAAATCCTGTTTTTTTCAAGATTTAAAAGTTTCCTTTCTTGCATCAGAGGGCTTGCGGTATCACAGCAGTAAGTCCATTTGCATTGTGGAAAATGGCATGTAGAGTAGGATATCGTCGGCGTAGATCATACATTATTAAAGATGATCAGGGTAATTCTACTGCTTACCCAGGATAAGCACTGTCAAACCTATTTACCTTTTTGGGAACCTGACAGGTACTTGTGACCTGGATTGACCACTTTAGGAAACAGGATACAGGGCTTGTTGGACCTTGGTCTGACCCAGAATGGCATTTATGATGTTTTTATGATTGCATTATAGGGCAGAGACAGAAAACAGTACAAAAGCAGGAAGAGAGCTGGGTTCACGTCTTATTTAAGACCCAGCTCCTGTGCATGACAGGATCTAGCTGTAAAGATGTACAATATTTATTGATTTATTTATTTAGCTAGGTTTATATGCCATTTTTCTCCAGTCAAAGCAGTTTACATAGAACTTACATTATAGTGAGTACATTAAACAGGTGAAATGTATTAAGGTATATGGGGGGGGGGGGAGTTGGGTTCATTATAGGTCACAGATGGTAAGGGTGATGGGGGGGGGGAGGGTAGGTGGAGGGTCCATAGTGCTCAATGAAGTGTTTGCAGAAGGTGGAGAAGTCGTTGATGCATCTGAGTTGGTATGGTAGGGCATTCCACATTGAAGGAACATATAGCTCAAATGAGTGGGTGCAGGCTTGTTTGTTGCTTTTCATTTTCAGCTGTGGGATGACAAGTGTGTTGCTCATGGTTTGTCTTGTAGGTCTGGTGGGTTTGAACTGTTGGATCAGTATGGGAAGGTAGGATACAGTGTTGGAGTGTACGGCTTTGTGCGATGGAAGAGTGTCTTGTATTTGATGCGGCAGTCCAGGAGTAGCCAGTGAAGCTGTTTTAGGATGGGTGTAATGTGGTCGTATTTTGTAGCACCTTGTATAATGCATGCCGTTGTGTGGAGGGCTGTGTGAAGGGGGAGTAGAATAGATTGTAGTAGTCCTTGGTAGATGGAGTTGCAGTAGTTGAGTTGAGGTAGAATCATAGCCTGAAGTGCTGAGCAGAAATCCTGTGGATCAAGGAGGGGGTGTAGGCATTGTACGATTCTGGCTTTGTAGTATATTCTGGCAGTTTTGCCCACTTGGGGTTTGAGGAGAGAGTCTGATCTAGTATGATCCCTAGGTAGTTTATTTGGAGTTGGACCTTTAGTTAGATGTTGTTGTTTAGCATGAGATGGGTTGGGGTATGAAGGTATTGTCTCTCACTATGAATAGTGCTGTCTTTTTATTGTTGATGGCAAGGTTGTTGTCATTGAGCCACTGGAAGACTTTGGAAGACTGTAGGAGTTGTGTGTATGTTGGAAGACTCATGGTGAAGGATGCATACAGCATGATGTCATCAGCACAGATGTGGTAGTTGACATTGTGGGATTTGATGATGGTGCAGAGTGACTGAAGGTAGATGTTGAAGAGGAGAGCGGATAGTGTAGATCTTTGTGGTACACCTTTGGTTTGTTGGAAAGGAGTGGATATGGTGGATCCTATTTTTATTGGTTGGTGTCTGTTGGTCAAGTAGGATTTGAAACATTGTAGTATAGTGTAGTATACCACATATACGCAGACGACATGATGATGTACATTCCATTCACAATCCCAACACTCCCACTACAACTGTTAACAGAATGCTTCTCTGAATTAACAACCTGGCTAAAAGAACACAATCTCCATATCAATCATTCTAAAACGGATATATTAATAGTAACTAAAAATCAATCCTACATACCTCCAACACACATCACTCTCCAAAATCACAACATTACTATAAAAAATGAAGTGAAATACCTGGGTGTCACCCTTGACTCACACCTTAGTATGGACACACATATTAGAAACATCACTAAGAAGATCTACTTTAAACTCAAAATTTTAAAACAATTACGTCCTCTTGTACTTCTACATGATTTTCTGAGCATTGTACAGGCCATCATCACACCACACTTTGATTTCGCAAATCTCACCCTACTAGGAACAACAAAACAAAACATTAAAAGACTCCAACTTGCCCAAAATGCAGCAGCAAGAATTGTAATGAAGGTTCCACCATTTGAACACATTACCCCTATACTAGCAAACCTTCACTGGCTCCCAATTCAATCCAGAATAAATCACAAATTGATTATCACCACATTTAAGACTTTAAACACAATGGCCCCAGTCCCCTTAACAAAACTTATCACCAAAGACACATCCCAAACTACGCTACGGAGAGGCCACACGAATAGAATTAGGATCCCGAAAGAATTCACAACTGCTAAAAAGACTACTAATAGGAAAGCGTTCTCACATGCAGCTCCCACCCTATGGAACTCCCTCCCTGAAGAAATAAGGGCATTAAATGATGCAAAGGAACTCCGCAAGAAATTAAAGACTTATCTATTCACCTCCCATTTTGGCACACTTGAAAATACATTACCTCTGACAGGTAATGGTTAATAGCAACCTAGGGTACACCAACTCTAATTCTCCTAGCTAACTACAATTACAATTAAAATCGACTAAATAACTACTTGTAAATCTTGTAAATAGATATATGTAATAGATCAAAATATGTAAATAAGTTCGTCTGTTATTTAACAAGTTCGTCTGTTATTTAACAAGTTTTACCATATTTAGTCATTCATGATTAATGTATTTAGCAAAATTGTACCAAGTTAACAAATGTTCCATGTAAAACAGCTAAATTGTACCTAGTTAACAAATGTTCCATGTAAAACAGACTTGTAAATCTGTTCATTCCTTGTTCAATGTAAACCGCACCTGATCTGTGGAAGGTAGCGGTATATAAGCAACTGTTAAATAAATAAAATAAATAAATAAATAGTGTCTTTGATTCTGGTGTATATTAGTCGCTGGAGGAGGATGTTGTGGTAGATTGTGTCAAACGTAGCGGGAGATGTCTAGGAAGATTAAGGTTTATCCTTGTTTTCTGTCTTGAATTCCTTTTAGGAGTGTGTTCATGAGGGAGACCATGAGTGTTTCTACTCCATGGAGGAGGTAGAATCCTTGTTGTTAGGGATCGAGGAAGTTGTTCTCGTCAATGTGGTCCTGGAATTGTTGTCAGACAGTCTTCTCAATGATCTTTGCTGTGATGGGGAGGCTGGCAATGGGTCTGTAAAATGCAGGATCCAGTGGATTAGGGTTAGATTTCTTTAGAGGGGGGATGTATGGAGGATAGCTTTAGGCAGTCGGACATTCGACCTTGTTAGAGAGCTGTTTGGGTGAGTCTTGTCAGTAACAGCCTGAGGTCTTGTTTAGTTGCTTTAATCCAACTCAATGGGCATGGATCAAGGGGGGAGATGGTTGTGTTGAGGGAGGAGATGATAGATTCAATGTTGTTATTGCTAATTGGATTGAAAGTGGAGCATGTGTTGGGTGGGGGTGTTTGTGTTTGGGGGGAATTAGGATGGGGTGGTGGAGTTGTTTGTAATGGTTGGCTAGTTGTAGGGGGCTGATGGTAATGTCAGAGTCAGTGGTGGCAGGTGGTCTAGCGAGTCATTTGACAAGGTCAAAGTTCTCTAAGGCAATTGAGTGATCCGTTGTTTGGTATGATAGTTGTGTTTGCATTGTCAATAGTGGATCGGTATTTATTGAGCATTTCCATGTACTGAACTTTGTCCACATAGAGTGTGGATTCTCGCATTTTTTGTTTAATTCTTTGTAGTTTGGTTTTGAGCTATCAGAGGCTGGGGGTGTACCATTGTTTTGAGTATGTTGCCTTTGCAGTATGTTGTGTAGTCCTGTGGTTCTGTTGGGGAGTCGTCTTATAAGTGGTGGGCCTGTACTCAGTAGATGTCCCTGTCTTGAGCAGGCTGCTGTTTTGGAGATGGTCTCTTGGTTAGATAAGTGGAAACTGGAGCTCAAGAGCAGTCTTCTGATGTCGAGTGTTGCGGTGTTTGGTAGTGTGGTGGGTAGTTTTGGTGTGTCTGGTCTTTCCTGATGCCACACTCTGGAGAGGCCCTTAGGTAGTGGACAACGAGATGTTGCACATTGGCAGCGGGGGAGGAGCTTACCTCCACGCTACTGCTATGTTCCGGGGACTTCAATGTGGCTGAGGATGTTTCTGCATGGTCAGAGAGCAGTGCTGGTAGTTCAGAGGCATCAGGGAGGTGATCCAGTGCCTGTGTGTGTGTACGTGTGTGCAAGGCAGGGTTGTGAGTGAGTCTGGAACTGCCTGCGAGCTGCGGTCTTTATGGAGCCTGTGGACGCCAATGTTGCATGTCGGCAGTGTGGGAGGAACTTGCCTCCATGCTGCTGCTGTGTTCCTGGGGCTCCGATGTGGCTGAGGATGCATCTAGTCTGCCCTGTAATCTTCAGCTCAGTGAGAAGCGGTAGCCAAAAAAAGTGAATAAATTGTTAGGAATTATTAGGAAAGGAATACAGAATAAAACAAAGACTATCATAATGCCTCAATGGAGCAAACATACTTTATGAGTATTATGTGCATTCCAGTCACTGCATCTGAGTCTTGCTGCCATTTGAAATTGAACATGGCCAAAATTGAACTTCCTCTTCCTCATTTCTCTATCTCGGTTGATAGCACTCTTCTACTTCCCGTTTCCTTAGTCTGCAACCTTGGGGTTATCTTTGACTCCTCCCTCTCCTTCTCCACTCACACCCAACTGACTGCTAAAACCTGTTATTTCTCTTTCTCTATAACCTAAGCAAAATTTGCCCCTTCTTTTCTGAACACACTCCTAAGACACTTATTCACTCTTTAGTTACCTCCCGTCTAGACTATTGCAACCTCCTCCTTGCTGGTCTCTGCGTCATCTCTCTCCCCTTCAATCTGTTCAGCTGTGCGCCTAATCTTCCGCCAGCCCCTCTTTACTTATATAACCCCTCTTCTCAAGTCACTTCGTTGGCTCCCCTTCCATTTCCACATCCAATTTAAACTTCTCCTTCTGACCTACAAATGCTTCATTCTGCTGCTCCTCACTACCTTTCCTCTCGCCTCTCTCCCTACACCCCTCTTCGTGAGCTCCTTTCTTCTACTGGCTTGCTTCTCTCTGTGCCCTTTTCTTCCACTGCCAACTCCAGACTTCGACCCTTTCACCTTGCTGCTCCTTATGTCTGGAACCAACTACCAGAGTCTGTTTGTCAGGCTCCATCTCTGCCCATTTTCAAATCCACGCTAAAAGCTTAACTCTTAGAGGTTGCTTTTGAATCCTGTTCCCTTGTTCTCCTTGTGGCTCCTTACCCTTCCCTACCTGCACCCCTATTCTCACCTATTGCGCTGTCTGTCTTCTTTAGATTGTAAGTTCTGTCGAGCAGGGACTGTCTTTCTTCATGTATATGTCCAGCGCTGTGTAAGCCTTGTAGCGCTATATAAATGATTAATAGTAGAAGTAGTAATAGTAGTAAAGATATAGCAGAACTAGAGAAGATACAGAGATGGGCAACCAAAAAAGTAAAAGGGATGAACAGCTCTCATATGAGGAAAGACTAAATAGATTTGAGCTCTTCAGCTTGGAGAAGTGGCAGCTGAGGGGAGATATGATAGAGGTCTATCAAATCATGAGTAGAGGGGATGGATAAACACCAAGCAGTTGTTTTCTCTTTCAAAAAGTGCTAGGAGATGTGCCATGAAATTACTAAGCAGCAGATTTAAAGCAAACCACAGAAAATATTTTTTTACTCAATGCACAATTAGGCTCTGGAATGTGCTGCCAGAGGATGTGGTAAAAGCAGTCGGCATCACTTGGTTTAACAAGCGAGGAAAGCATGCAGAGCATGGCTCATGGAATTCTTTCCAACCCGTAGGCATGTGTGGGGTGGGTGGGTGGGTGTTTGAACACGTGCACACACATCTCTTTGTATCTGCATTGCCTGTGTATTGTGTGTAGGTAGGCATATCTGTTTTGTTGATCTGTGGTGTTTGTATGTATGTGCACGTGTGTCGGTGCATGCACGGGTGTGTTAGTATGTGCATGTGTGTGTGATTATATCTGTGTTGGTTCTTTGTGCGTCTGATCAGGAGAGATGAGACAGGAGGGCTGTTTGACAGGTGCAGTTCTGTGATAGCTGGTGTGGCTCAGTGTTCGTATCCTGCAGCTGTTCAAATTTCTTTTTCGACAGAAATGCATTGGGGCATTTTGCTGTTGGGGGGAGGGGCTTTCTTTCTCTTCCATTGTCCATAGGGTGGCAAGAGTCAACATTGACTGGACAGCACTTAACCACCACCACATGCAAACAGTAAGGTTGTCCAGCACAGAAACGTCCCCTCTTTATGTGACAAAACAACTTTCCAATGCTCCACCTGCAGAGCCTTCATTTTGGCTGGATCCTTCCCTTCTCCCCGGTGTTTTCTCTTTGGCTGCATCCTTTCATAGTTTCTGCAGCTAGATACATTGAAAGCAGGGAGGCCAGGCCTAGCTGCTCTGCTTCATGGTATGCAAGCTTCTATTTTGCAAAAGCTGAAACTTCACCTTCTCTCATAGAAATGTATTAGACCATTATTTTGGGGGGCTTATTTCTCTGGATCCGTGGTCCAATCTGGTCCATTTTCAAAATCAATGTCTTTTCATTATTTATATGCATGCCAAGGCTCTTTGCCTCCAAACAGACAGCAGACAGACATTTCTCAACCCTTTTTGTATAATTCTTTCCAGATCCATTGGGTTGGAAAGAAAGAATAAAAAAGGTTTGGACAATTTCCTAAAGCCCATAAACTGTTCTTAACCAGGCAGACTTGGGGAAAGCCATCACTTTTCTATGGGGGTAAGCAGCAAGAAATCTGGTCACCTTTGCGATGTCAGGTACTTGTGACCTGGATTGGCCACTGTTGGAAACAGGATACTGGGGACGGCGGACCTTTGGTATGACCTAGTATGGCATTTCTTACGAGTACTGTGCGTAGAGGGTAGAGGATGAGGGATGTAGCTTGGATCTGCATGGGCAGTGACTTGGAGTGGGTGTGTGAATGAGTAGGTAGTGAGTGACTGAGCACAGTACATTTGAGTGGGCGGGTGGGAGTCACTTCAAGTTTATAGTCGGGTCTTTCTGTAGAAGTTTGTGCTTGTTTATGGCTGAGTATGAGTGGGTAGGAGCAGGGGCGGCCCAAGGGGGGTGCGGGGCCATGTGCGGAGACTCAGTGCGGGGCCTCATTTGCATAAGTGGCCTTATTTGCATAAATATTTGCATAATGTTACCATACACTAACTTTTAGTAAACATGCCTCTTAATGAGTGTATGGATAAAGAAAGACTAAAAGACTTCTACATTACTATAATCCAGTGCCAACTGCCAGGCACATTAGGAACTACTACAAACACTGCCCATTTAGAACCCATAGCAAACCCGCCGTATCCTGACAGCACCAGCAGGACTCACAAAGCACCAGACCCTACCTATCAAAAGGCAACACTGCAAATATTAAACCAATACATTTCAGAGAATACTGGGGAAAGAGAACAAGTGGCAACGTCAAATAGGAATTACATAAACAGAATACCTCAGCTCAGTTACACATGCAGAACATAGACCATCACCAAACAAGGAATCACAATTTAGAAACAGGAAGGCAATAATTAAACTGGGAACCCCAAAAGCCAAACTTGGAATGTACAACAACACTGTAGAAATAAAACTATAAATTAATTTCCTCTTGTACCAAACAAAGCGCAGACGTTAATGATGCACATTTCCCAGAGCTTTCATATTCCAGTTAATAAATTCAAAATAAAGAGATATCTTTCTACCTTTTGTGCATTTTTTTTCAGTTGCAATTGGTCCAGCCACTTTCTTCTGGTTTCTTCATGTTTTCTGCTAACTCTCCATCATCTGCTGTCCATTTGTCCTTTCTTCTCTCTTCTAGTTTTTTTCCATTCTCTCTCTCTACATCTGCTTTAACATACTAATCTTTCTCCTTTTGCTCTTTCCTCATTCCTATTTCATCCACACAAATTTTACCCCTCCATCCTCAATCCCCACTTACTCTCCCAATACCCGGCCAATTGTAGATTTTTCATCCCTCCTACACAAAATATTTTCCCCTCTCCATTTTACTCTCCCAGCCCCATCCCATTCTAATCTTCCCCCAACATCAGCTCCCTTCTAGTTCCAGTCTCACCAAGCATCCATTCCCCTCTAGTCCCTGCATCAGCCCATTTCCAGTCCTAGCCCCCCATCAGCCCATTTCCAGTCCTAGCTCCCCCATCCATTTCCAGTCCAAGTCCCTTCATCAGCTCATTTCCAATCCTAGCCCCCCATCAGCCCATTTCTAGTCATTTCCTAGCCCCACCATCAGCCCATGTCAAATCATAGCTCCCCTCCACTCAGCCCAATTCCAGTCCAAGCCCCCCCATGAGCCTACTTCCAGTTCTAGCCCCTCCATGAGTCCATTTCAATTCAAGCCCCCACCACAGCCCATTTCCAATCTTAGCTCCCCCCAACAGCCCATTTCCAGTCCTATCCTAGCTGTTCCATCAGCCCATTTTCAGTCCTAGCTCCCTTCCCTCACAGCCCATTTCCATTCCAAGCCCCCTCCCCATCAGCTATTTGCAGTTCAAGGCTCCCCTTCCACTCAGCCCATTTCCAGTCCTAGCAACCCCCCAACCCATTACCAGTCCTATCCCCCCGTCTACTTCCAGTCCTAACCCCCATCACCCCATTTTCAGTTTAAGCCCCCCCTATAACCCATTACCATTACCAGTCCTAACCCCCCATCAGCCCACTTCCAGTCCTAACCCCCCATCAGCCCATTTCCAGTCAGCCCCCCTTAGCCCATTGCCAGTCCTAAACCCCCCCATCAGCCCACAGCCCATTACCAGTCCTAACCACATCAGCCCACCTCAAGTCCTAACCCCTCCCACTCAGCCCATTTCCTGTCCTAACCCCCCCCCCATAGCCCATTACCAGTCCTAACCCCCCCATAGCCCATTACCAGTCTTAACCCCCCCCATAGCCCATTACCAGTCCTAACCCCCCTCCATAGCCCATTACCAGTCCTAACCCCCCATCACCCCATTTCCAGACAGCCTCCATCAGCCCACAGCCCATTGCCAGTCTTAACCCCCCCTAACCCATTGCCAGTCTTAACCCCCCCCCAGCCCATTGCCAGTCTTAAACCCCCCTAGCCCATTGCCAGTCTTAAACCCCCCTCCCCTAGCCCATTGCCAGTCTTAAACCCCCCTCCCCTAACCCATTGCCAGTCTTAACCTCCCATAGCCCATTGCCAGTCTTAACCCCCCTCCATAGCCCATTACCAGTCCTAACCCCCCATCAAACCATTTCCAGACAGGCTCCGTCAGCCCACAGCCCATTACCAGTCTTAACCCCACCCCCCCATTGCCCATTACCAGTCCTAACCCCACCCCATCAGCCCACTACCAGTCTTAACCCCCCATCACCCCATTTCCAGACAGCCCCCATCAGCCCACAGCCCATTGCCAGTCTTAACCCCCCCATAGCCCATTGCCAGTCTTAACCCCACCCCCATAGCCCATTGCCAGTCTTAACCCCCCCCTTATGCCATTACCAGTCATAAACCCCCATCTCCCCATTTCCAGACAGCCTCCCTAAGCCCACAGCCCATTGCCAGTCTTAACCCCCCCCAACCCATTGCCAGTCTTAAACCCCCCCCCAGCCCATTGCCAGTCTTAAAACCCCCTAGCCCATTGCCAGTCTTAAACCCCCCTCCCCTAGCCCATTGCCAGTCTTAAACCCCCTCCCCTAACCCATTGCCAGTCTTAACCCCCCCCTAGCCCATTGCCAGTCTTAACCCCCCCATAGCCCATTGCCAGTCCTAACCCCCCCATCACCCCATTTCCAGACAGCCTCCATCAGCCCACAGCCCATTGCCAGTCTTAACCCCCCCCAACCCATTGCCAGTCTTAAACCCCCCACCAGCCCATTGCCAGTCTTAACCCCCCTAGCCCATTGCCAGTCTTAACCCCCCTCCCCTAGCCCATTGCCAGTCTTAAACCCCCCCTAGCCAATTGCCAGTCTTAAACCCCCCCTAGCCCATTGCCAGTCTTCAACCCCCCAGTCCATTGCCAGTCTTTAACCCCCCTCCCCTAGCCCATTGCCAGTCTTAACCCCCCCAGCCCATTGCCAGTCTTAACCCCCCCTAGCCCATTGCCAGTCTTAACCCCCCGATAGCCCATTACCAGTCCTAACCCCCCATCACCCCATTTCCAGACAGCCTCCATCAGCCCACAGCCCATTTCCGGTCTTAAGCCCATTTCCGGTCTTAACCCCCCCTAGCCCATTGCCGGTCTTCAATACCCCTCCCCTAGCCCCTTGACAGTCTTTAACTCCCCTACCCGAGCCCATTGGCATTATTTAACCCCCCCTAGCCCATTGCCAGTCTTAACCCCCCCCTAGCCCATTGCCAGTCTTTAACCCCCCCCAGCCCATTTCCAGTCTTTATCCCCCCCAGACCAGTGCTATTCTTAAACCCCCCTAGCCCATTGCCAGTCTTAACCCCCCCAGCCCATTGCCAGTCTTAACCCCCCCCCTAGCCCATTGCCAGTCTTAAACCCCTCCCCTCGGCTAATGGCAATTTAAAAAAAAAAAAAAAAGCTGGCCGCTGCCGCCGCGGGGGCATGGAGTGTCCCGCGGGGCTCCCTCTGCCCAGCGGAACTCTCCCGGCGCGGCTGAGCCCCTCTGCGCCAGCTTGCAGATACGCGAAGGGAGAGTGTCTCCCTCGCGTCTCTGTTAAGCCTGCAGGGGCAGATGGGAAATTTCCCATCAGCCCCTGCTTCCCATCAGCCCCTGCGGGCTTAACAGAGACGTGAGGGAGACACTCTACCTTTGCGTATCTGCAAGCCGGCGCAGAGGGGCTCAGCCACGCCGGGAGAGTTCCACCGGGCAGAGGGAGCCCCGCGGGACACTCCATGCCGCCGCGGCGGCAGCGGCCAGCTTTTTTTTTTTTTTTAAATTTAATTTTAAAAAAAGCAGAATGTTCTTTGCGCGGGGACCCCAGAAACGTGGGGCCCTGTGCAAAAAACATTCTTGCTCAATGGACGGGCCGGCCCTGGGTAGGAGATCATCTAAAAGTGTGTAGTTTGACTCTGTATGTGGATGTGTGCATGTGTGCTGTTTGTGCATTAGTGAGCGGCTAGATGTGCACTTCTGAAACTAAAATTTCTTGAATATAAATGGCCAGACAACAGTTGTTAGCGCTGGAGTGGAACACACCTAAAAATGACTGGAGTCACCCTTTAAAAATCAAGCCTGCACTCAGAGCCTGCCCTGTACGGTAATGGCAACAGAGCCTGCCGATGTCCTGCATGCTTGGCTCTAGAAGACTCCTCACTTGATTAACCTTGAATACCAAAGGACGGAGTGGCAAGCTTAGCGTTTCGTAGACTCTCTCATTAATCATAACCTGGTACTTTGTTTTTGTAACAGAGGTAGCTTTCCAGGCTTCGCAGGAGAGGGGCATATTGTATCTGAATTCAAAAAAGCATGGGACAAACACAGAGGATCTCTAAAGTTAAAAATGGGACTATTGTACTTGATATGGAAGGGCAGACTAGATAGGCCATGTGGTCTTTTTCTGCCGTCATGTTTCTATACTTAAAGAACTGAACAGGAAAGAATCTTCTTTCCTTGGGTAACTTCCTAAATTTCCTCCCTCCCCCTCCCCCAGCTCAGAGACCTCTGAATACTTTGACTTTGTTGTTGTCCCTAATATCTATTTACCACCGTAACAAAGGAAGGGGAAGCAAAACCGCCTACAGTAATGTTAAACGTAGTGTCTCAGCCCTTGCACAGTTTTTAACTGCTGCTTCCCACACTGCTCTAGCTGGTGTACTGTCAGGGCTCCCGGTGTTACAGGATAGCCAGGCTTCTCTACCTCACTGCCCAGACATCTTATAAAAGAGGAAAGCCCAGGAATGTTCTTTCCTTTGTTTCTCCAGTGCTCCCTATTACTCTCTGTGGCAGCACTGGCAGGGGAATTGCCAGTCAAAACGTCACCCAGGGCAAGAGTTGTTTTCAACGCTCTCCTTCCAGCAGCTCAGTCCAAAACTGAACTTAGGTCTCTCACACATACACAGAGCGATTACATGACTCCAGGTCGTACTGAACAGATGCAGGCCTGGTGCAAAGGCTTTAGGGGCCTTAGGCAAACCTTCAGTTTGTCCCCCCCCCCCCCCTATTAACTATCAAGTGCCTAGCACCCTCCCTCCTGAGAATTTCATAATTAAATGCAATAATCATTTGGGGTAATCATCACCCTTCCCAGAACAATCCTGCGCAAAACAGACATCGCACACTCTTTTGTATATATTTATATAATCAGGACAATTTCCAAAAGCCGTTCATCCAGGTAAACGGGCTATGTGAAAATTACCCACCCTCTCTGTGGCTAAACGTACATGCCGAGGGTTCTTCATGCTTGTGTGCAGTCAGGACCTCTTGTTTTGTACCAAATACACCTGCTCCTTGCCACACCCAGAAGCTGCCACCCTAGGCAACTGCCTGAAACATGGTGGCTGTGGTTTCACACCAGCTTCAAGTTATCTGGACAGCTTCAGCCAGTCTCATTTTATTCCAAGGCATGCATGGATGCATTATACCAATTTATTTAAGGTCAAGAGGAACTATAGGGCCAGGAATACTCAACCTCTCCCTATGACCAGGAAAGAATTAATTAGACTTACCTGCAAATTGTTGTTCCTTAAGGAACTCTAGTCCAGTCCCGGAACCATAGAGTTTAGAATCTCCTCCAGCAGCCTTGGAGACTGAATGACATCACAGCTCTTCTCTCTCTGGTATAAATAGGCAAGGACCGCCCCCTTCCACCAGTACCTATTGACAAAGCAACTCAGCAGAGCAACAAATAAGTAGATAAAGAACAACAAGATAAACTAAATAAACTTTGGCTAGAATCTAAAAACCTGTGCATATTCTAACCTTCTCTTTGACGAAGGACCTTGTAGAAATGCCAAAAACGTAGAAACAAAACCGCGCTTCTGCGGGGTTCCCATTGTGGCTCCACTCCGCGTCCTCCGGAATCCCACTCCACTTCCGGAGACATCCTCTCCAATTTGACCCCTCTTACTAAGATACAACGGACAACAGCTTCAGGCTGCATACCCTGGGAGGGGTCCGGGACTGGACTAGAGTTCCTTAAGGAACAACAATTAGCAGGTAAGTCTAATTAATTCTTCCTTTTCAACCCTCTAGTCCAGTCCCGGAACCATAAAGGATGTAACAGAGCAGTGCACATCAACGGGAGGGACCAGAAAACCCAGCCTGAAGCACCGCTGAGCCAAAACGAAGTCCTCCGCCGCCTGCACATCTAACTGATAGTGCTTCGAGAATGAATGCAACGATGATGAAGTCGCCGCTCTACAAATGTCCGCGACCGAAACCGAACTGTACTCCGAGTGCGCTCTAAGACCTTCTGGAACTACGCTACCTTTCAAAAGGTAAGCCGACGCAATAGCCGCCTTTAACCATCTAGAAATGGACGCTTTCGCTGCCGCCTTCCGCGGCCCCCCGAAAGCCAGAAACAATCTGTCAGTCTTCCGAAACGGCTGCGACCGCCGAAGATACTTCCGAAGAACCCGATGAACATCTAGGGGATGTAACCTGCCTTCCGATTTCTCCTTTTGCTGCTTAGAGAATACTGGAAGCGACACCACATGATTGACATAAAAGGCCGAGACCACCTTCGGCTGAAAGTCCGGCACTGAACGTAGCACGACCTTATCATGGAAGAAAGACAAATAAGGTGCCCTACAGGAAAAAGCCTGTAACTCCGAAATCCTCCTTGCTGAACAAATAGCTACCAGAAATACCTTCTTTAACGCGAGATCCTTCAGGGTGGCAATGCGTAGCGGCTCAAACGATAGCTCAAGCAAAGCCTCCAATACCAGATTCAGCTTCCATGTCGGCACCGAACAGCGTACCAACGGATGAAGAAGCAAGACAGCTCTCAGAAAAAGCCTAATGTCACTGTGAGATCCTACCGGCTGACCGAGCACTTTCCCCCTATAACAGGAAATCGCCGCCCACTGCACTCGCAAGGAACTGGCCGCCAATCCCTTCCGCACTCCATCCTGCAAAAAGGAAAGGACCTGCGAAATCGAAGCCCATAATGGCTGAATATTACGCTCCACACACCAAGCTGCAAAGATCCTCCAGACCCGGACATACGCCAGCGAGGTGGAACGCCTGCGTGCCTTTAGCAAGGTAGAAATGACCGCCGCCGAATAACCCTTAGCTGTCATCCTAGCCCGTTCAAGAGCCAAGCCGTAAGCGAGAACCGACTCACCTAGGGCATGCGCAATGGACCCTGCCATAGGAGCGCCTCCTGCTGTGGTAACTACCATGGATCGTCCACTAACAGCCGTACCAAATCTGCATACCACGGCCTTCAGGGCCAATCGGGCGTGATCAGAATCACCTGACCGCGATGTCTCCCAACGCGCTGCACCACCCTGCCCATGAGGGCCCAAGGTGGAAAAAACATAAAGGAAAACTCCCTCTGGCCACCTTTTCGCTAATGCATCTAGCCCCTCTGACATCTGTTCCCAGTGCCTGCTGAAAAACCTTGCTACCTGTGCTGACTCGAAGCTCGCCATGAGAGCCATTACTGGAACTCCCCAGTGCCTCACCAGAAGAGCAAACACCCCCGGATGTAGCACCCACTCCTCGGGGTCTACTCTGCGACGACTGAGGAAATCCGCTTCGAGATTGTCTACGCTGGCCACATGTTGAGCCGCGAGAGCCTGGAGATTGTGTGTGGCCCACACCCACAGCTGACCCGCTTCGGCTTCCAGTGTAGCACTTCCTGTGCCCCCCTGCCGATTGATGTAGGCCACCGTTGTCGCATTGTCTGACAAGACTCGGACCGCCTCCCGACCGAGAGTGTCCTGAAACTCCGGTAGCGCCAGAAACACCGCTCTCATCTCCAACCTATTGATGGACCGAGACGTCTCCTCCTGAGACCAACGACCCTGGGCAAACCTGCCTTTGCAATGAGCCTCCCCCAACCCAGGAGGCTCGCGTCTGTCGTGAGCAGTCCCCAGGACAGCAGTCCAGTGGCATGCCGTCTTCCATATTCTCCGTTCTCAACCACCATCGCAGCTCGTGACGCACATTCTGAGGGCAAACTAACCTCTGCAATAGGACATCCGACTGATGCGACCAACGATGGAGAAGCGCCGCCTGTAACGGCCGCACGTGCGCTCGGGCTCACGGAACCACTTCTATCGTGGCTGCCATTGTTCCCAACAACTGCAGGTGCTGCCATGCTGTTGGAGCCGGACTCGAAAAGAAACACCTGACGAGTTGTCGCAGACCTAGAGCCCGGGCCCTGGGCAGGAACCCCTTCCCCTTTGTTTTGAAGTGCGCTGCAAGGTACTGCAGGGATTGCGATGGTACCAACCTGCTCTTTGCACAGTTGACTACCCAGCCCAGGCCTTCGAACATCTGGACCACCCGGGCCGTCGCTGCCGAGCTGTCCTCTCTCGACTTCGCTCGGATCAACCAATCGTCCAAATATGGGTGCACCAGTACTCCCTTTTTGCAGAGTGCCGCCGCCACCACCACCATGACCTTGGGAAACGTCCGTGGCGCCGTTGCCAGCCCAAAGGGCAGCGCTTGAAATTGGAAAATGTCCCATGGGTACCGCAAATCTCAGCCACTTCTGATGCTCTTGCCGAATCGGGATGTGTAGGTAAGCATCCGTGAGATCTAATGTCAGAAACTCCCTGGTCTGGACCGCTGCCAGCACGGAACGCAAGGTCTCCATCCGAAAATGGGTAATCCGGAGACAACGGGTCACCCTTGTCAGAGTTAGGATCGGGCGAAATGTGCCCTCCTTCTTTGGCACTACGAAATAGATGGAGTAGCGACTGGAACCGCACTGCTCCGCGGGCACTGGCAGCACCGCCTCAAGCTGCAGCAGACGCTGTAACGTGTCCTGGACCGCCTGCCTGTGCGCAGGGCTGAGCAGGGAGAACGGACAAAAGAACCTACGACGGGTCGATGGAGTTCTAATACGTACCCCTCTCGCATGACCTCCAGGACCTACTAATCTGACTTAATTCGGACCCAGGCAGGGTAAAACTCCCGCAACCGACCTCCCCTGGGAACTACCCTCTCCTGAGCCCGCCTTATCTCATTGTGTCTGTTTTGTAGCCGAGGACTGGAAAGGAGCGAACCCCTGGCCTGCTCCCTTGAATCCTCGAAACCCCTGACCCCTAAGCGGGAACTTCCCCCGCTGGGACTGTCCATAACGGGGAGAACGAAAACTACGAAAGTCTCTCGGGACCTCCCTGAATCCCGCAGAACTGCGGCCCTGCTTCGGCTTGTCCTCTGGGAGACGTCCTCCCTGGGCCTCCCCGAGGTCCTGGACCAACTTATCTAAATCCTCCCCAAATAAAAGCGTACCCCCAAAGGGTAACTTGCTAAGCCGAGCCTTAGACGAACTGTCCTCCGACCAGGTTCTCAACCAGAGATACCTCCGAGCTGCTACTACGGAGACCATCCCCTTAGCCAAGCCGCGGAAGAGATCAGAATGAAAATCCGCCAAGAACGCGGTTCCCGACTCCAGTCACGTGGCATCTTCAAGCTGCCCTTCCAGATGGTCTCTTGCAACCTCTGGGACCACCTCAAACAACCACGTGCCACCGAAGCCGGTCTGCATGGACAGCGCGCAAACATCGAACACCTGCTTCAACAGAGTGTCTAACCTCCTGTCCTGAACATCTTTCAGCGCTGCGGTCCCCCTCCACGGGAATTGTGGTTTTCTTAGTGACCGCCGATACCGCCGCAACTACCTTTGGAGAATGAAACAGCTCCCTATCGCGGTTCGCGAGCGGATAAAGGCGAGCCAACACTCTAGCCCCCTTCAGGGCCGCCTCTGGTAAATCCCATTCTTCCTGTATCATATTCCGAAATACCCTATGGAGGGGAAACACTCTCTGGGATGTCTGCACCGCCTGCAACAGCGGATCTTCTAATGTCTCTTCCATTGCTTCCTCGCTGGAAGGCAGATTTAGTGTCTATAGCGTCTCCAAAACCAGGGCTGGAAGCCCTTCACACCGAAAGACTCTGACTACCCAGCACTGCTGCTCCGAATCAGGCAACTCTCCATCTTCCAGCTCATCTTCCGAGAACTCTTCCCTCTTTGGCGTTCCCCTCGCTCAGGTCATCAGCGAGGTAAGGCACGGGACCCTCTGAAGTGGCCCTACACCTTTTAGCCACCAGAGCACCGTTCCCTGAACCGACCAGAGAGGCTGAGCGCTTCTGACTCTGGGGTCCGTGAGGAAGAGCCAACATCGCGGGCTGAAGGAAGGCAAAAGCCTGCTGCCTCAAGGCAACGAAGTTCGGGGGAATCCCGGTCGCCTCCCCCGCCTGTCCCTGCTCCTGTGACCCGGCGGAGCCGCCGCCCGAGGAGGGCCCCGGCACTGGCTCCTCAGGATCTAGAGATGGAGATAACAGTGCCTCAGCGCCTGTACGAATAGCCTTCCGGCCTGCTAGGGGCTGTACCGGTTCTCCGTCCATATGCTGCGCCTCTAGGGAGCAAGGGACACAGACTCCTGATTCCAGCACTGAACGTTTCCTCCTGCCGCACACTAGACAGCGTGGAATTGCAGGCATAGCAGCCGCCTCAAAGAACTACTCTAAACCACCCCGGGAACTCCCCCTCCCCCCCGCTTGCCCTGACTGCCAGCCCCAGAAGGAAGGGCTCTCTCCGGGTTGGAGCCCTGCAAAAAACAGCCTAGATACACTTACTCAATATTTCAATAAGGGAAAAGTACACTAGTACAGCATAGCTCGTTTCCCTTTGAACTTCTCTTTTTTTTTTTCCCCCCCCCCCAACAGTCCAACGCTCTGTAAGCGCATGATGAGCCTATAGAAGGTCTGCAGCAAACGAGGCTTAAAACGCTTCCAAAAAGCCACTATAAAAAAAACGCGGTTTTCAAAATGGCTGCCGGGACTTTTCCCGCGCAGCAAAAAAGTGTCCGGAGGGCAAAGAACTCCTTTATGAGATCCCCCGCTGAGGCAGGGACTTCCCTCTCAACTCCCCTCCAAGAAACAAGTAAAAGAAAATTCAAAAAGAAAGAAAAAACGCCGTTAAAGTTGGCGAGACCTACTTACAGTTCCCTGCTTCAACCTGAGGTGCTGCAATGAGGCAGACACGCACCGGAGCTCAGCCTGCTCGTGGCTTCGGCTCCGATGGTGCTCCCACCACCAATCTCACTGTCCCTTAGAGATGGCTGGGGCTAAGCCTTCCACCTGCTCCTCACCCTTGCTTGCAGGTTCGGGAGCAGGGAGGCTACTTCTTCTGCTCTGTAAAGCTGCTCCTTCTCACCAAGGGGCAGCCCCCCCCCCCCCCCCCACGAGAGGGAGAAAGGAGGAAGCAGGACTGGAGCCAGAGGGAAGAAAAAAGTGGCTATTTATTTTAGAAAGGCATCCAAACAAAAAGCATCAAGAATTAGAAAAGGAAAACAAAGAAAAAATTCCTAGCTCTGCCTATTTGTGCTGGGCCTATCCCTAGGCCCAGAATCTCCTCAGCTGCTTGGAGACTGAAGTACTGGTGGAAGGGGGCGGTCCTTGCCTATTTATACCAGAGAGAGAAGAGCTGTGATGTCATTCAGTCTCCAAGGCTGCTGGAGGTGATTCTAAACTCTATGATTCCGGGACTGGACTAGAGGGACGAAAAGGAACAACCATAAGCACAGTTTGGGAGGGACATGGAGGGCCCCAATACCTGTCCCCCAATTGTTTCAGGCACTAATGGCAACTGGACCCCCTGTCCCCACTGCCAGTATGACTTCCTACTCTTTGCCCCTCCGCCCCCCAAAGTATGAAGACAAACTACACTGCTGAAACCAACTGGTAACCATAATGGTAGTGCAGTTCTACCAAAGAACCATTTGGGTACAGTTCAGAGGCAAAAGGTTTTATTCACAAGCAGAGAAAAAGTATCAAGAGTACCCCAGAACTAAAGAGAGCATGACAGCTGACTAAGTCACATTCTATTCCCATAGAAATTCAAAGGATCCACATTTGGAAGCAATCTCAGACTTCTGGAAGTCAAAACAAGGCGAGCCTCAATTTGAAACAGAAAATTAAAAAAAAAATGTGGCAGCTGATTACCTCTAACCTCTGATGTCACTGGGGGGGTGGGGTGCCAGGTTTGCAAGTCGCATAGGGTGCATTTATGACTTAGCACAGCTGGTCAGCGGCGATATTCAGCCACTGGCTGGACTGAGAAACTGGCTAATGTCAGAACAGCTATTCAGCTGTCCCAACTTTAGTTGGTTAGAGTTAAGTAACCCATGGTGCCGCCCCTAGAATACCCCAACGTCAAGCACGTAGCGTCAGGACATTCAGTGTCCCAAACCAGGGATATTCAGCGGCAGTAACCAGGGTAGTGAGTGACATTTACACAGCTTTCAGGTCTGCAAAGCGCATAAATGGCTTTGAATATCTCCCCCTAAGTTTATTCCTAAGGCCGTTCACTTTTCTCACTCATTTGGAAGTCAATTTAAAACAGTGCCTTAAAGCAACTAAATCATATTCAACCATCTGAAAATAAGTCCATTTAAAACTGGTTTTATGGGCCTAAGGCTCATCTGTGATGAGTAGAACTAGTCTATTTTGACCAAAGAAAGTGCTTTTCGGCAAGCATCATTATCGGAATTATCTTGATGACAGTGGAAAGTTACAGCCAATTGTTTTGGTGCAGGAACGGAAAATGTACAAATCACACAAGGCAATCCTTCATGGTAGCACTGCGAAAAGTGCTGAGATGCATCCAGGAGCTATGTCCATTATTCCCATCTGCTAGACAGCAGAGATTGCCTCACAACACAATATTGCCGCCTGATGACTCATCCTCTCGTATTTATTTATGTCTTCCATTTTTCCGTCACTCCATCTACCAATCTCTTGGCAGTATACAACATAATTAAACATAAAATACAACTAATAAATACACATGGAAATATAAAAAGCAGTTCCAGAATTATATATAAATGATAAAACCGCACTCCACAAGACAAGTGAATGCTCATTCACAGTACCAGGCCTTGAGTGTTTGCAAAAGGATAAATAATCTGCTTTCATCCTTCAGCAAGAGATCTGCCTGAGAAAGCAACAAGGGAATGGAATCTGGAAGCAGCCCAAAGGCTCTTTTGATTTTCTTTTACCACCTTTTCTTGGCCCGACATAAGAACTGGTCAACGATGAGCTTTCAAGACCATTCAGCTCCCTTCTTCATTTGGGGGGCATCCAAAGTTCAATCAAAGTTCAAGCTTTGGTTGATTTTGATGTCTGCCCTTATAAATGTATACCAGGCTGCAAAGAACAGTTTTGTCCAGAATCAGTATAGCTATTAGCCCTTTGCCTTGCTGAAGGAATCTCCAAAAATTCATGTCAGCGGTATAATTTAGTGCCCTTCCCTTCTGGGGCGGCAGCTCATCTTAGTTCTGCTAACAATGTTCCACAAAGCTGCACAGGAGTCCTTCACCTGCGCTGCTGGTGATGGGGGAGGTGCTATGACATGGCTTTTTAGTTGCAAGCAGTGTGGGTGTGGGAATGCTGTCTGCCAAACTTTCATGGACCATCGTACATAGAAGAGTTGCTTCCCGCTGAGAGAACAGAAGATCTTCACAACCATCTGTAGCTATCAATCTTTGTTCTCTGGGTTTTCCTTCCCTGTATAAAGTCCGCTGTCCTCTCCCTCAAAACCAAGAACACAGCCTTAGAGGCTACAATTAACATGTGGATGACATCCAAAACCACGTCAGTTCTCCAGGGGATTTGCAAGAGCTTTATTTCTGAATACATACTGGTATGTCACAATATACATGGTGTCCTGTTTTCTACCAGTGACCAGAATGTTGGGATTGGTTTTCTGGGGAAGGAAGGAAGAGAAACCATTTCATGTAGGGTATTGTCCAGAATATATTTGGTTCACAGAGGTAGAAGGGAATCCATGCTGCATGGGAAGAAAGCACAATGGTTGAATGAAAACACTGCCATAATGTTAAGAAACAAATCTCTGCAGGAGGAACCCAAGAGAGAATTGTTCTATAAATACTTCATAATGAATTTCTTAATCCTGTGCTCCATTCAAAGGAAAGAAAATTAATTGTCGGTGCAAAGCTTTCATATGAAAGCACTTGAAAAGGACACATCACCCAATTTGAGATAAGAAAAGTGCTACTGTCCTCTTCCAGTTGCAAGCAGAAATATGGTACAAACTCTCCTAACAACACAGTTGCAGAAAACAAGCCCACAGCAGAATCTGCGCATCCAGAATTCTTCCCAAAGCGTGTCACAATGCTACTTCTGGTATTCCCTCCCAGTACAGAACAGCCATCCACTGCAATGTTTGGGCGCCTGGGGCAAGTTACTAGTGCTTTCAGATAAGTGACCCAAGTTGAACACATACCATTAAGAGATAATAAGATTCTTCTGGAAGTTCCAGCCACAGAAAACTGCAGCATGGTCTACAATTCAGTGCTGCAGAAACACATGCACAAAGCTGGCCCACTGGTTCAGAGGGCACATGCTCAGGGCTGGCCAAAACACTAGGCAAACTAGGCAGTCATCTAGGGTGTCAAAGAGCAGGGCATTCAAAGCTAAAAAAAATAGATTTTGACAACTGGGGTGTGCAAGGCTTAAGATTTACCTGGGGCACCAATGCATTGGACCAACTCTGCTATGCAAGGCTATGCCGAAGGCCCCTTTGACCCCGAATCAAGTTTTCAGCTCCCTTAGTTAACTGAGGATGCTGTGATCACCCTGGGGGAGGGGTGGTGTTCGTCATTCTTTAAGAGTGACATCTAGTAGTTGGATTGAGACAGAGTCCATAATTACAGATTCAGAAAGGAGCCTTGGCACAAGATCATCTCTACAACTACCAGTCTACTTATGTGGGAAAGGGGATAAAAAAATAGGGGGGAAAATCCCTGAGAAGCTGTGAATGAAGGGGCATAGTGTGAGATCCCACTCCTGATCCCAAAAGAGCTGGAACTATAAAAGGTACATGAGGAAATTACTGAATTAAAAACAAAACCCATATTTACAGCTTGAAAATGCTGGATGCTATCTAGGCAAATTTTACAAACATTTAATTTCAAATGCCTTAACCAGGAAAGTCAGATTAAGACACTGCCTTATTTGCAATTCTCTCTTGGAGACACAGAGAGATAATATGACTTGCCCACAGAGCTGGCTTCAGAATTAGTTCAAGGTACTGTCACCCTAGGCAAACCTTAATGATTCCATGGACAAACAACTTTAGGGATATGCACAAGACAAGAATTCAGTTCATTTTGCCTTTCTTCCATTTTTTTTATGTTTCTTCAATTCATTTCACACATTCGTTTTAATAATGTTAATAATAAAATGTTAAGGAGCAATAAAATGTAAACATTTTATTGTTTTTGTTAAGTGCCATTGAGTTGATGTTGACTCATAGCGACCCTGTGGATAGTTGTCTTAAACTGTGTTTGGTCTTCAGTCAGGTGGCTAATTGTTCATAGACTTGTATCCATAGCAGTTATTTTATCAATCCATCGCATTGCAGGTCTTGCTCTTTTGCACTGACCTTCAACCTTCCCAAGCCCAATATCTTTCTGTAATGATGTTTCTCTTCACATGATGTGTCCAAAATATGAAAGTCAAAATCGTGTCATTTGAGCTTCTAAAGAAAGCTTATCTCCTCTAGTGCTGAGTAATTTGTTCTTCGGACAGTCCATGGTATACACAGTATTCTTTGCCAACACCATAATTCGAAGGCATCACTTTTCTTCGTGCCTTTCTTCTTCACTGTCCAATTTTCGCATCCATATGACATTATTGAAAATGCCGTGGCTTGGACAAGTCAAATCTCTGTGCACAGAGATACATCTCTGTACGTGAAAATCGTATTCGGATCCTTCATAGCCATTCTGTCAAGAGCAATATGTCGTCTGATTTCTTGACTGCTTGTTGTTTCATTACCGATTATTGATCCAAGCAAATTAAAAGTTGTCTACTATTTCTATTTCTTTTCCATCAAGGATGAAATTATTGATTTTGCCAGTTGTCGGGATCTCTGTCTTCTTCACATTAAAGTGCAGGCCCATTTTAAGACTATGTCCCTTGATCTTCACTTTCAGCCAGTAACGTGGTATCATCAGCATAGTAAAGGTTATTGATGAGTCATCCAACAATCTTCACATCTCAGTTGTCTTCATACAGTCCTGTTTCTCTGATGATTTCTTCTGCATATAAATTAAACAAGTATGGGAAAAAGTATCCAGTTAATTTTAAACTGTTTTTGCTTGATCAATGTAAGCTGTGCATGAGAACTATCAGGTATTCTGTCCTTTCTGCATCTCTGCCTACCTGTTGCTTGCTGTGTCCGGTAATATATATTTGTCTGCTGTATCTCTCCAGAGTCTGCCTGCTCTTTTGGGCTACCAATCACCTCCTTCAAGCCAGAGCCCTCCCATACCGGAAGTACCGCGGCCGCGTGAACGCGGCCGCGTCCCAAGAGGTACACTGCCTTCCAGTTATTTAAGAAGAGCGCCTGCGGCGCTCGTCGCCGCGGCGCGCGACCTGGGCACGCACCGAAGGAGCGCACCTAAGGAGCACGACGTGCTCCTTAGGTGCGCTCCTTGGGGCCGCTCCGGCGGCTGTATACTTATAGCCCTTTTTAACTCTCTACTTTTAGTTAGTCTTTGTGCTCCCTTAGTATCTGGTGACGTCTCCTCTCTTCAGTTTCCTAGTTTATCTCCCACAGTATTCAATTATTCACTCTTGGTAGATCCCTGCCCTGTTCTTCTGCTCCCGTTCCCTTTTCTCCTGTCCACCCCATGGACACCATTCCTGTGTTCTGGGGCAGACGTCCTGCCTCGCTGCCTCGCACGCGATATCGCTGTCTCTCCAACCTTCGTGTTTGCCCAATCACGACCATACCTTCTCCGCCCCCCTTACCCTCTACCCCCTCTACGTCTCTTCTCTCCCTCGGCTTAGTCAATTGTCGATCCTTACGCAGTAAAACTCTCCTTATACATGATCTTGTTCTCAGATCCTCATTTGATCTTCTTCTTTTGACTGAGACATGGCTCAGAGACGGGGAGGATGCCCTCCTTGCCCGCTGCCTTCCCCCTGGCTTTTCTGCCGTCTCCACTCCACGTTTAGGTAAATCCGGTGGTGGTGTGGCCGCCCTGATACGGTCCACCCTCTCTTTCAGTCAGCTTCTCCATCCATCGCTCCACTACCCCGAAGCCCTTTTACTTCTCCTTCACACCTCCCCCCCTATACATGTGCTCCTTATTTATTCCCCCCTGCTCTTCGCATTGATCTTTGGGATTCCCTTGTTCTGACCATCACTGACCTCTCTCTCGCTCTCCCCCATTTACTTATTGCCGGAGATTTCAATCTACACTTGGATGCACCCACCTCAGCTAGGGATCTTTCTTTCATCTCTCTCTTACAAGACTTATCCCTCACACAACATGTTCCTTTCCCTACCCATCAGGCTGGGCACACCCTTGACCTACTCCTAACATCATCCTCCTTCCCTCTTGCACTATCTAACCTTTCCTCTGTGCCTCTCCCTTGGACAGACCACGTCTGCCTCTCTGTTTTATGCTCTCACTCACGGGGGCCCCACTCTCCCTCCTCCTCTGCTTTCTCCTCTTCTACTCCTCCTTCTACCCCTTCCCCTCCGCGGCTTTCCCGTGCCCTTTCATCTCTTACCATTCACCAATTTCCCACAGCAGCCGAACTCCTACCCTCTGATTTTTCCCTTCTCTCTCCTAACTCTCAAGCTACCCTCTGGTCAACAGCCCTTGCATCTACTCTTGACCGTATTGCCCCTTTGCGCCCTCATCTTACTCGTCGACGACCCTCACATCCTTGGTATCATGGGGGTCTACGACTCTTGCGCTCACAGCTTCGCAGAGCAGAGCGACTGTGGCGTAAGAGTCCTTCACCTACCTCACTTTCATTTTTCAAATCTAGTTACTCCCACTACCGCTCCTCTGTCCACCTTGCCAAACGCACATTTTTTACTAACGCTATCCTGACTGCCCCGAATCAGACCCGGCATCTCTACTCCACCCTCCGGTCTCTTACCTCCCTTCACTCCCCAGCTTCAGCTCCTCCAATCCTCCCTTCCCCTCTGCCTTCCCTTCTCGCCGCCTGCTTCAGCAACAAAATATCTACGCTGAGAGCCTCTCTACCTTCTTGTCCTGCCCCGATTCTCTCCCCCCCTCCTAATGCCTCTCCCCCTCCCATCTCCCAAAACTCCCACCGCTGGGCATCTTTCTCACTGATCACTCCTCCTGAACTTCATCATCTCATTTCTTCCTCAAAGAAAACTTCCTGCTCTTTAGACCCTATTCCTTCCTCTTGGCTTCTGGAATCCTCACTGGGTCTCCTTCCATTTATTCTTACTATGTTTAATTCCAGTCTTTCCACAGGGTCTTTCCCCCACTCCTGGAAACATGCTTTAATTCGCCCCCTTCTTAAAAATCCCTCACTTGATCCCCTAGTTCCAGCTCACTACCGTCCTGTCTCCAACCTTCCTTTTCTTTCAAAACTCTTAGAGAAATTCGTCTTTGCACAACTTTCTCACCACCTTGATTCCACTAATTTTCTTCACCCTCGTCAATCAGGTTTCCGTCCGGGTCACAGTGTCGAAACTATTCTTCTTGCTTTCACTAATGCACTGCATGTAGCTCATGATCGTGGTGATATCTCGGTGGCGGTTGCACTTGACCTTTCCGCTGCTTTTGATCTGGTTGACCACTCCCTCCTTCTTCTTCGTCTTAGGGAAGCCGGTCTCTGTAGTACTGTTCACCGTTGGTTCCACTCTTTTCTTTCTTCTCGTACTTGTGCTGTCATATCACCATCCGCCTCTACCCCTCCCTCAGACTCTTTCCCTCTTTCCTGTGGGGTCCCTCAGGGTTCTGTCCTGGCTCCTCTTCTTTTTAACCTTTTCTTAGCCCCCTTGGCCCTTTTAATTCAACAGTCCGGATTATCTGCCTTTCTCTACGCTGACGACATTATTCTGTTACATCACACATCCCCTTCTTGTCCTGACCTTTCCGCGTTAAATTCCTGTCTCTCTACTGTGGCCAACTGGCTGACTCATAACTGCCTTCACCTCAATCTCACCAAGACTATTGCTATCTGGTTCTCCCACAACAACCCTCCTCCCACGCTGGCCCCCTCTTTCTCCGGTTCTCCTGTTCCATTAGTTTCTTCATTTCGTTATCTTGGGGTTCACTTTGATTCTGATCTATCTTTTCATTCCCATATATCACATATCACTAAATCTTCCTTTTTTTTCCTCCGACAAATTCGTGCAGTTCGCCCTTTCTTATCCTCTTCAGCGCTCACCACTTTATTGCTATCTTTGGTTATATCACGGGTTGACTTCGCAAACTCACTATTCATCGGCCTTTCTAAATCCCAACAGTCCCGCTTACAACGGATTCAGAATACTGCTGCCCGTTTGGTCACCCACTCCTCCCCCCGTGATCACATAACGCCCCTTCTATTTCGTCTTCACTGGCTCCCTTTTCCCTACCGTGCTCATTTCAAACTACTCACTCTGGTTCACAAAGCTCTCCATACAGGCACCCCACAATACTTAACCGACCTTCTTTCTTTTCACTCTCCCAGGTACACTCCTCGTTCCTTCCACCTGAACCGCCTTGCTCTCCCCTCCCCCTCCCGTGCCCATCTACAATCCACCCGTTCCTCCGCTTTCTTTTTTGCCGGCCCCGCCCTCTGGAACTCCCTCCCCCCCTCACTCCGCCTGGAACCTCACCATCCCACTTTTAAACAGAACCTGAAAACTCACCTCTTTTCCCTGGCGTTTGATGTTCCCTCTCCCTTCGTGTGAATCCCATGTGTCCTATTCTTACTTTCCTTGTGTTTGTGTTCTGTTATATTTTTGGTCCTGTCTCTCCTGTGTTATTGCTTTCCTATTAAGAATTTGTATTTCTATTCCATTTCGTTGGCTTCGGCCTTCTTTTTATTTGGTTTTATTGTACACCGCTTTGCCTATCCTGAAAGGCGGTTTTTTATCAAATGAAATAAAACATAAACATAAACATATACCCATGCTTCTTAATGTGGCACAGAGTTTTTCGTAATCCATGCAGTGAAAGGCCTTGCTATAGCCAATGTAGATGTCCTTTTCGTATTCTTTTGTCTTTTCAAAGATGCATCTCACGTCATCCTTTCCTGAAAGCTGCTTGCTCTTACAGTTCGTGTTCCAGATATGGTTGTGGTACCCACTGAAAGATCTTGAGTAGAAGCTTGCCGATGTGTGGGATCAGAGCAATTGTGCGATCATATCAATACTGAAGAAAGGTGATCCGACAGAGTGTAGAAATTAACACAGATCTTTTCCCATCAGTCAGCCATGATGTTGTCTTCCAAATTTCCTGGCAGAACCCTGTAAGTATTGTAAAAGCTGCATCTGATTATTGTAATACGTTGATGGGAATGCCATCAATGCCCGTAAACATTTTAGAGCGCCCTAATTAACTTAACATGCATTAATTTCTAGGTCAACTTCCTTTAAATCAATTTAGGGTGCACTAACTTTTTTAAGGCATGCTAATGTGCCAAATGTGCAGTAATTAATGCACATTGTTACTGAGCTTGATCAATATGGATTTACTTTACTCATCTTTCCAAACCCAAACTCAAGGTAAGTTACAACTCAAGCACAGTGTGCATTTTCCTACCCAAAAGAGTTTTACGCTTAGGTTTGTATCTGAGAGACTGTAGAGGGTGAATGACTTGTCCAAGATCGCCAGAAACATCAGCAGGAGAAGGAGAATTTGCACCCTGGTTCTCAGAACCACTGCCCTACCCACTAGATCTCTTCTTCACTCTTCTAACCTCCAATCTTTTCTTAAGTGAATTGGAACCACAAATCCACAGAGGCAAAACCAGAACTGGTTCAGTCCATTCCTGGGAACATAGAACTGTCCGTCTTCTATCCAACAAATGGAAATACAAATTCATAAAACCTTTTGGTATATTGAGACCACAGTCACTGATGTAAATACATCCTAGGCTAGGAACAAGTTACTTTAGTTAATGCGACAGCAAATGGAAACTAGCCTCTGGGTTCCAGATAAATGTAAACACTCAGGACAAAGCTGTAAGTCCATTTTAATTACTTCACACATTTCATGGCAAAGAACATGGAAAAAGTTCATCTATGTGAAACACAGCTTCTTATAGTCTGAATGTTTACCCTGCTGACAACGAGAAAATCCATAGTAACCAGCGCTACTCTGTCTACGTTTACTGGGAACAGAGCTTGAACTGCCTTTTCTGTGCGAGAGAGAGGAAGTTGCTCTGTAAAGCAACAATAAAAAAAAAAGCCAGCCAATGTGGTTAATATTCAGCTGGTGCAGTCACCATGTTTAACTCATTTAGGTGCCGGTACTGCCATTTAACTCAATCGGTATATTTAGCGCTGCTATCCATATAGGGGCGCATTCACCGAGGTATGCGCTGGTAACACATGACTGTGCTGCCAAATTAGCAAAGAGACCCACCATTAATATCTAGGGGCACAGCGTCTGTCCCCCTGTCACTAAAGCGATCCTCAAGCGCAGCATCGCACTAACCAGCATGTGGATGCAGTTAGCACCAGTCACGCCAAGGCAACAGGCGCGGTCAGCTCATGCCCAAAACATCCATGCTAACTGCAACGTGTGGCTTTTTCTTTACCTAGTAATTTCTTCCTCTTCCTTAATACTCCAACTGAGCCAGAGTCAGGGCTGGGATCTGGATGCATGAGCCTTCATTCTTCCCATGGCTCTCCATCTCCTCTCTTCCCCTCCTCCAACCGCACCTAGTCTAGTCCTTGCAGCGATGGTCTTTGGCCAGAGACCGTGAACCAGGACGCCTTCTGGAACTCAGCCTTCTGGTGTCACCCTTAAACAGCAATCATGACTCCCTCCCCCAGGGGGCTGTGAATGACACCTATGCAGCATCCCCAAGCCCAGCTGCCTCAGTGAGTGAGCTGCGGACCTTCCCGACGACAGTGCACTGCATTTACTACTAGGCTGCCTCGTTCAAATAAGAAGGAGAATCATTCAAAACTGGATTTTCTTTGGAGTTTGAGATTTCTTTAGTGTTCTCAGTCATGAACAGCAGAATATTGCAGACACATCAACTCTCTGCCCTAATCCCGACCAGTCCAGCAGAAAACATGCTTTCTGCAAATAGCGCAGAAAATCGCTGCCTCATCTGCAGTTGCCCCATGTTACCTGCTAGCACTTCCAAATAGCATGTGCTACCGCCTTAGCAGCTATCATGGTTTAGTAAACTGGTCCCCATTTTTGTAACCTCAAAATAAAACACCTAATTAGCCAGAAAATAAACATCTAAATTTACAAGTATAAAAACCTAGGAATAGAAACCTTAAAAATGATATGAACATACCACTGACATACCGTGTTTTCAAACAAAACATTTTAGTTTTGTGTTTTCAGGTTTTTGGCACATGCTAAAACCATCCAATGCATGCTGGATTTATATAACATAATATATGATGGCAGATAAAGAGCAGTATGATCCATCTAGTGTGCCCAGTAAGGTGGCTAGAGTGGTTGTAATTGCTGCTTCGTGCAGGTCAGCCCCCTCTATTAAAAGATATTTAAGTTTGCTTTGATTACATACTCTTGCTATAAAAGGGATCCACTGTGTCTGTCCCATGCACATTAAATGATTTAATACATTACATGGAAGCACATACTAAAACCTAAAAACACCAGTAAACTAAAACAAAAAGCCAAGATAAAAACCACAATGTGAAATGAAAGTTTATGCTGCTGTTTTACAACCCACCATGTCTTGGGGGACAAGCTAACCCAGTCCTGGTTTTATCCCACTGACAGAAACCACAGTACATGGGGGTGAGGAAGCAAGTGGAATAAAACCAGCACTAAATCATCTTGTCCTTGGGAACATGGAGTCGGGTGGCATATCCTACCATACAATGATAACTCAAGTGCAAAAAGAATCAAAAGGAAACATTGCTTTGAACAACAGATGGAAGAAGATTATTGTCTCAGCTCTTTAAATATTTTAACCGAAGATCATAAATGTGCAAATAAAATTTGGAGAAAAAAGAAAAAAGAGTCCACATTGTTCACTGAGTGTCACTATGTATACTTCTATTTTGGCCCAGACGTTTTCTCTGCTCTATGGGGCTCCCTCTACTGGCCCACAACAGAAACCAGCTTCTAACAGTACCTTGCGCCCTATCCTTCAGAAGGCACGGAGGCTTCTCTGCTCTCCTCTTCCTCTAATTCTTCGGCAAACATCTGGATATCTTTCCCAAATAAGCACTTTTTAAAAGATGACAGGCCCGATATTCAGCAGTGTGGCATTGAATATCTGGGTTTGCCGCACAGCTGCGCATGGTGCAGAAGCTAACCGGACAGCAGCAATATACAGCTGCTGCCCAGTTAGCTTTGATGGCAAAAGTTAGGACAGCTTTTGCTGCGCCTAACTTTTACCACTGAGGAATAACCAGGCAGCGGCTGAATATTGCTTCTGACCGGTTATCCCCAGGTACCGCCCCTGGAAGGCACCCAACATGCCCCGATACTGTTACATTGGGGCGTATAGTGGTGTTACTCGGGAATATCCCATTTAGGGGAATTTATACAGTTTACAGCCCCATAAACAGTGTAAATGCCTTCAAGTATCGGGCCCGACCTGTTTAACCAGGCCATAGATGCTATATCCATTGTCCAGCAGCAAAGTGATACGCCTCACCTTGCTACCACTGAAGTGGCCACTGCCTTAGCTGAGGCTCAAATGAGGTCATACTGAGCATATTCCAAAAAAGGCTGTCGTCAACTGCATCAGTAGCCTGTCCTTCGGAAAAGTGAAACTAGTGCAAGAAGTGTGGTAACTGAGCTCCCCTCCATCCTCTCTTGAGCACAAAATTAAAAGCATTGTGGCATCAAAATCCCTTTGCCTTGTTGCCCCATCTCCCATTCCTCTTCTTTTGCTTCTCTTTCAGTCACATCTCTCCAATAGGAGCGCTCCAATAAAGACTCTGCTGGACCTAAAGGAAGCCAAGGAGGTTACTGACTGCCTCACTGGCACGGTTGTCATGGGCTTTTTAGTTAGTGGTGCCTCCAAGTCTGGGTGTACCTGCTGCTCTAAGACCCAATATGCTCTGCAGATATTGAACTGTGGGGTAAGCCACACTGGGGAACCTCTTCCCCCCACCACCCCTTGAGAAAAGAGCTGAGCTATAGGTATTCCAGTTTTAGGGGGAATCCCCACAGCCAAGAGAGGTACTGTCACTGGCCCCTCTTTCTCTTACACCTCACGCCTCAGCCCAGCTTCACTTACTTCTGAGCTATATGCACCCTGCTTGCAGGGGAAAGCATCACATCAGAAGCAGAAAGATCCCGCCACCAAATTGTGTGTCTTGCAAACTGCACACCACATGCCTCTCTAATTCAGGTCAGCGACACCTTGGCCTGCAGTCTATGCTGCACCGAAAAAGAAACCAGCACTATTCCAGACACTCTATTTTGTAGTGCAGTCAACTGTGGGAATCCCCCTCCACAAAGAATTGTTTAGAATTTGGTAGCTAAGATTTAAGGCTAAAAAATGCAAGTCGTGAATTTGGGTTGCAAAAACCTAAGGAGCTGTACAGTATACAGGGTGAAGTACTTCAATAAACAAGAGAAGATCAGGGCCTGGGCTCAGGACCAGGGTGGCCATCAGGTGAACTAGGCAGTTGCCTACTGCCACTGAACTAACCACTCAGGCCAGGCAGCAGCAACACTGGCCGAAACAGCCTAGAAGCGCTTACCTTTAAACTTTGGTGCCGCGGGACTGTTTGTTTCTGCCCCCCCCCATGCCCAATGCCAACTTCCTGCTGTAAACAGGAAGTTGGTATCGGGCATCAGAGGGGGGGCAAAAGCAAACAGCCCTACAGCACTGAAGTTTAAAGGTAAGCGCCACGGGGCCGTTTCCGGCCACTGGCACACATCATGATGGCGACGGCAGTGGCAATGGGCGCTGGAGGGTGGCACAAGGGATGAGGTTTACCTAGCGTGTCTCATCTCCTTGCGCTGGCCCTGCTGAGGCTGATCATATCTGATAATCTTAATATGGCAAAGGCCGGAGAAAAGGTGACAGCAAAACCCATAAGGATGTTTGGATGTATAGGGAGATGAATGGCCAACAGGAAAAAAGAAGTGATAGTGTCTTTGTATAAGTCTCTAGTGAGACCTCATTTGTGGTACTGTGTAAAGTTCTGGAGACCCCATCTTTAAAAGGATGTAAACAGAATGGAGTCATTCCAGAGGGTGGCCACTAAAATGGTCAGTGGTCTTCACCGTAAAGGAAAGGTGGGAGAGGGAAGACTTGATAGAGACATTTTAAATATCTCCATGCATAGGAAGTATAAATGCATAGGAGGTGGGCCTCTTTCAATGTAAAGGAAGCTCTGAAATGAGGGGTCATAGGATGAAGGTGAAAGGGGATAGACTCAGGAGTAACCTTAGGAAATGTATTTTTTACAGAAACGATGGTGAATGCATGGAATGGCCTTCCAGTGGAGGTAATGAAGCTGTGGACTGTATCTGAATTCAAGAAAGGATGGGACAAGTACAGAGGCTTTCTGAGAGGAAGGGATTGTAGAGCTTAGCAGTTCACATGGCTGAGCAGACTCAATGGGCCATATGGTCTTTATCTACAGTCATTTTTCTATTTTCTGCCATTACTGCAGTGCAGCCAGTATATAGCAACAGTGAACAAAGGCCATGAAAGCCAGCAGGATGTGGGTGGCTGCAGAAAGCCTCTATACACACCTTTAGCAAGGAGGCCCATAAGGTGGGGTGGGAGTTGGCAAGGGGTAACTGGAGTGGATGGTGTGTGGATGCCAGTGTGTGTTTGTCATTTGTACATGTCTAAGGGGGTGCACAGGACATACACTTGCCATATCTCCTTTCCTCTTGCCAGGGCCATACCTTCAGATTAGGCAAGCTAGGCAATCACCTAGGTTGGCACAGTTTTAGGGGGCGACAGTCGCAGCAGTAGGCGGCCAACTTAGCTGCCCCCAAACCTCCCAGGAGCAGCTCCCTTCTTTCTGCTATTCTGAACGCTGGCAGTAAAAAGGTAAATGAAGCCTTGCATTCAAGTGCTGCTCCCACCGCAGCAGGAAGTGAGTGTTCGAGGGGGCGGGACTGACATGAGCTTTCAGAGTGCTTGAATGTAAAGCTCTGTAGCGGCTTCATTCAACCTTTTCAGTGATGATATTCAGGAACAGCAGAAAGAAGGGAGCTGCTCCTGGGAGGTTTGGGCGACAGGGCTGGCAGTGGCTGAAGGTTTGCCTAGGGCGGCTGATATCCTTGGGCCAGCCTTTACTCTTGCCATCTGCCTTTCTTTTCTCTCCCCCCTTCTCAACAACATCATGGAGTACAGACCCATGGGGCGTGATCCAAGGGCTGTGCTCATTCCTGGGTCGCTGCTCCTGCTGCCACTGTTGGGACCTCATTTTTCCATCACCTGGTGGTTCTTCCTCCCAGTGCACACAAACACATGCAGATGAACTGACCCTCAACAATACAAAGTGTCACCCGTTACAAAACACATCTAGAGAGACCTTTCATCATAGATGCACAACGGCAGAAAATCCTAATGAGAAGAGCAAGGCCTTGCTTCTGTTTGCAAAACACATAGAAAAGTAAAACCTCAGCACAAGTGACAGAATTCTACAGCTGTTGAAATGCATCTTTTCACACACCAGAAAACACCCCTTCTCTTTATGCTACTCCCATTTCCGGAGACACGTGCCAATGCAGAAAGCGGGCTAGGTTTTGCACACAGGTTAGCTTGGTTCTAGCATAAATTTTGTGCGCAATCAATGCAAGAACAAGTTTTGCACACAAGCAAACTGCACAAAGCCTCAAGCAGACAGCAGCACACAGCAAATTTAAATCCATGTAAATGGATGGTAATGAAGCAATTAGTTATGCAGCGCAGATGCAGAAAAATGCACCAGACAACAAGGCGGCTGAGCTCAATGCTGGAATTTGAATGCGAAGTCTGAGGAGATGTTAAAGGTTAGCTCAGAGGTCTGCAGCAGGGTCAACCCAAGGGTTTCTGCTGCCCTAGGGAGGAGCCTCAGCCGTGCCAACCCCTCGCCATGCCAAGCCCCCCCACCCTCACACTGAGCCATGCCACCACCGCCAATTCTGTCTTTTGGGAGGCCGACGGTAGCAGTTTAAAAGTGGCACCTTTGTTCCACAGCTTTGATGCCCACGGCAAGCCATGTGCTTTGGCACACATGGCATACCACTTCTGACCCCCATCCAACAGGAATTTCCACCAAAGCGGCGGCACAAATATGGTGTGCCACCCACCAAGGGCTGCCGCCTAGCCCGCCTAGTGGACAGGCCGGCTCTGCCTTGTAGCACTACACAAATGATTAGTCGTCGTGGTCTGTAGCCAGTGCTGGTGAGGAATATATATGCCCGTTTCTTCTCTAGAGTGTACAGCATCTGCAACTTTTTCTGGCTTTGCTAAAGGGAGTGGTGAAAATAAAATGGCAAGGGAGGTGTGCTAGAACAATGCTATGCGCATCACACAAGCATCAATAGTCTGTGCAGAATTTTTGCGCTTTATTATATTGTTGTTTATGAACACCAATATTATTCTGAGCGGAACTTCTATGCAAAATCTTAATGTTTGTATATGCCAGACAGCATTTAGCATTTATGCACATGTGTTGGAAGTGTGTGTCTTTGGGGAACAAGACATAGGTGCTAATAACACAGACCTCTGCATGCAGGTCTGTGGCTTGCGCTCCCTTTTTGCATGCTGTTTGCTCGGCAATGGTGAGCAAAACGTCTGGATTAAAAAGGTGTTCGGAAAAACCCCTGTGCTGTGCTTTAGCGCAGGGTGTCTGCCTCTGTCCCACCATACATCAAAAATAAAAGAGAGAATGATAACTACACTACATCACAAGGGAGCTGCTCCCTGCTAGGGGGCACAATTGAGTTCTGGAAAGACTACCTCTGAAGGCATGGTCTCGTTTCTGGATCTACCACCCGAGGTGCCCCAGTACCTTCAAGTGACATGGAAGAATGGACTGAATCAATTCAATCATGTCATGTAAGCTAGAAGCTGCAATCACACAGAAAAAGATCCCCTAGACCTTGCTTGGAAGTGGCAAACCACAGAAGTGAAGGCAAAATAACCCAGTCAGGCAAAAGTCATTAAAATGCATCTGAATATGAGAGAACCGAAATTCAATGTCTGTTGCATTCATGAGTCAATGGATCTTCCAGTCACTTAAGGAGCCGCTTACTCCCCCAGCCATCTAGTTTGGACATCAATGCAAGCAACAGGCTCCATCCCTCTGATGCGCCAACTCTTTACCTGCTTGAAAGCACGTCCCGCCTACGGATGCATTCAGCATTCCCAGGACCTTCCTCTACATTGTTAATGATCACTATTTGCCCTTTCATTTATTCTGAATGTAGTGTGGGTGGCAGCTTAGCTTACTGTGCTGGTCTCAGCACCTCTAAGCACGGGTTTAATTATGGAGGAAGGGACAGAGTCTCTGTAGGTTCACAGGTAAATCGATCCCGGCTTATCTGGAAATGCATTCGGGAGGTATAAATATTGCAGTATGTGAAATGCATTCTACGAATGCTGTAAGCCAGAGATTGAAGAAATGACAGATTTTATCGACTCTGGCTCTAGAGAGGAAAGAAAACTGCACAGACTCAGACTTTAAATTTGCTTTATTTTACAAAACCTTCAGTCTCTCTCTCTCTCACTCTTGCATCTGCTCAATATTTTCACAACATGAGGCGCTCTGACTGGATTTGGATAATATACAATAAGAGCTGTATTTGAAAGCAAATGGTGTAAATATTATCAAAGCTTTCCTTTAGTGAAGATGTGCTGCTTTATTTTAAGAGCTGCTTTCTCTCTTTTTTGCTCAACACATTGCTGAGGGGCTTTAATGGAAGAGGCTGACTTGGATTTAGTGGCAGTTACAGAGAAATGGTTCATGGACTGGGAATGGGATGTAATTATACCAGGCTATACTTTATTCAGGAAGGACAGGGTAGGAAGAAGGGGAGGAGGAGTGACACTATATATTAAAGCTATAGAATTACAGAGCTTAAAAGGAAGAGAGGAGGCACTGTGGGTTAAACTAGAAAGAGGGGACGGGAAATCCATTTGCATTAGTGTGATAACAGATCTCCTTCACAGGGAGAAGACGTGGATGGAGATTTAATAGAAGACATACACAGAATTGCCATGAGAGGAGAAGTGCTACTGATTGGTGATTTCAATATGCTGGATATCGATTGGCACATCCCTGCTCAGTGTCATCTAGAAGTAAGGAGATCCTGGATTTTCTACAGAGAGAACTTTTCCAGCAACTGGTAAAGAACCTATATGTGAAGAGCAGGGGCGGCCCAAGGGGGGTGCGGGGCCATGTGCGGAGACTCGGTGCGGGGCCTCATTTGCATAAGGGGCCTCATTTGCATAAATATTTGCATAATGTTACCATACACGAACTTTTAGTAAACATGCCTCTTAATGAGTGTATGAATAAAGAAAGACTAAAAGACTTCTACATTACTATAATCCAATACCAACCGCCAGGCACATTAGGAACTACTACAAACACTGCCCATTTAGAACCCATAGCAAACCCGCCGTATCCTAACAGCACTACCAGGACTCATAAAGCACCATACCCTAACTATCAAAAGGAAACGCTGCAAATATTAAACCAATACATTTCAGAGAACAACAATACATGACCTACTGGGGAAAGAGAACAAGTGGCAATGTCAAATAGGAATTACATAAACAGAATACCTCAGCTCAGTTACACATGCAGAACATAGACCATCACCAAACAAGGAATCACAATTTAGAAACAGGAAGACAATAATTAAACTGGGAATCCCAAAAGCCAAACTTGGAATGTACAACACTGTAGAAATAAAACTATACATTAATTTGCTCTTGTACTAAACAAAGCGCAGACGTTAATGATGCACATTTCCCAGAGCTGACATATTCCAATTAATAAATTCAAAATAAAGAGATATTTTTCTACCTTTTGTGCATTTTTTTTCAGCTGCAATTGCTCCAGCCACTTTCTTCTGGTTTCTTCGTGTCTTCCGCTAATTCTTCATCGTCTGCTGTCCATTTGTCTTTTCTTCTCTCTTCTAGTTTTTTTCCATTCTCTCTCTACATCTGCTTTAACATACTAATCTTTCTCCTTTTTGCTCTTTCCTCATTCCTATTTCATCCACTCAAATTTTACCCCTCCATCCTCAATCCCCACCTACTCTCCCAATATCCGGACAATTGTAGATTTGTCTTCCCTCCCACACAAAATATTTTTTCCCTCTCCATTTCACTCTCCCAGCTCCATCCCATTCTAATCCTCCCCCAACATCAGCTCCATTCTAGTTCCAGTCCCACCCAGCATCCGCTCCCTTCTAGTCCCCGCATCAGCCCATTTCCAGTCCTAGCCCCCATAAGCCCATTTCCAGTCCTAGCTCCCCCATCTATTTGCAGTCCCATCCAAGTCCCTCCATCAGCTCATTTCCAATCCCAGCCCCCCATGAGCCCATTTCTAGTCCTTTCCTAGCCCCACCATCAGCCCATGTCAAATCCTAGCTCCCCTCCACTCAGCCCATTTCCAATCCAAGCCCCCCATGAGCCTACTTCCAGTTCTAGCCCCTTCATGAGTCCATTTCAATCCAAACCCCCACCACAGCCCATTTCCAATCTTAGCACCCCCCAACAGCCAATTTCCAGTCCTATTCTAGCCCATCAGCCCATTTCCTGTCCTAGCCCCCCCCCCTCACCCATTTCCAGTCCTAGCTCCCTCCCCCTCACAACCCATTTCCATTCCAAGCCCCCGTCCCCATCAGCTATTTGCAGTTCAAGCCCTCCTTCCACTCAGCCCATTTCCAGTCCTAGCCTCCTCATAGCCCATTACTAGTCCTAACCCCCCATCAGCCCATTACGTCCTAACCCCCCATCACCCTATTTCCAGTCCTAGCCCCCCATCAGCCTATTTCCAGTCTTAGCCCCCCTCCCATAGCCAATTACCAGTCCTACCCCCCCATCAGCCCATTTCCAGTCTTAGCCCCCCATAGCCCATTACCAGTCCTAACCCCCCCATCACCCTATTTCCAGTCCTAGCCCCCCATCAGCCCATTTCCAGTCTTAGCCCCCCATAGCCCATTACCAGTCCTTACCCCCCCATCACACTATTTCGAGTCCTAGCCCCCCCATCAGCCTATTTCCAGTCTTAGCCCCCCCCATAGCCAATTACCAGTCCTACCCCCCCCCCATCAGCCCACTTCCAGTTTAGCCTCCCCCTCCCATCAGCCTACTTCCAGTTTAGCCTCCCCCCCCTCCCATAGCCCATTACCAGTCCTAACCACCCCCCCCCTATCATTCCAAATTAAAATTAAAAAAAACCCAAACCGGCTGCTTCTGCCGCGGCAGCTTCAAGAGCTCTGCCGCGGCAGCATCAAGAGCTCTGCCGCGGGGCCCCCCCCTGCCCGGCAGAGCCTCCGTGCATCTTCAGCTCTTCACGTCCAAAACGCGGGCTTTTTTCAGAGCCGCGAGAGTTTCTTTTCTCGCGGCTCTGTTAATCCCGCCGAACCCCGCGGGATTAAGAGAGCCGCGAGAAAAGAAACTCTCGCGGCTCTGAAAAAAGCCCGCGTTTTGGACGTGAAGAGCTGAAGATGCACGGAGGCTCTGCCGGGCAGGGGGGGGCCCCGCGGCAGAGCTCTTGAAGCTGCCGCGGCAGAGCTCTTGAAGCTGCCGCGGCAGAAGCAGCCGGGTTTTTTTTTTTTTTTTTTTTAACTTGGGATGCTTAAGAATGTTTTTTGCGCGGGGCCCCCTGAAACGCGGGGCCCTGTGCAAAAAACATTCTTGCTCAATGGACGGGCCGGCCCTGGTGAAGAGGCCATACTGGACTTGGTGCTTACCAATGGTGAAAGTGTTTCTGATGTTATAGTGGAAGATCATGTCACATCCAGTGATCACCAGATGGTATGGTTCAGTATTACAACTAGGGCTGATAAAGTTCATTCAAAAGTGAGGGACATTTAGGAAAACTAACTTTGCTAAGATGGGACAATACCTCAAGGAGTCGTTAAAGGGATGGGAACATTTGGGAGATGTAGAAAAACAATGGGCAAAACTGAAGAGAGATATTTTAAGGGCAACAAACCTTTTTCATGGAAAGGTAAATAAATGTTAAAGGAAAAGGAGGCCACTATGGTTCTCAAAAGAAGTAGCTGAAAAGGTAAAGAAAATGGGGATGGCCTTCATAAAATACACGAGATCACAGAAAGAGGAGGACAAGCGTCAATATTTGGAAAAAACAAAAAAACTTAGAGAAGCTAGGAAAGTAGCTAGGAAAGATACAAAAAAAAAAAGCAATAGCTAATGCAATAAAATGGGGGAACAAGACATTTTTCAGGTATGTTAGCAAGAGGAGAGGTGCAAAAGTGGCAATGTCAGACTCAAGGGTGAAGTGGAGGTAAATGTAGAAGCTGATGAGGATAAAGCGGAATTGCTTAACAAATATTTTTGTTTACCAATGAAAGGCCGAGAGCAAGACCTCAGAAAAAATCCACAAATAGGAACAGAAGTGAAGAGGATCTTGAATGATTTTCAGAAGGCTGTGTTCGTGAGGAACTAGCTATATGAGTGGTTCTCAACTCAGTCCTCTGGAACTCCCAGGCCAGTCAGATTTCAGGGTACCTGCAATTAATATGCATGAGATAGATCTGCATATAATGGAAGCAGTGCATGCAGATCTCTCTCATGAATATTCATTGTACATACCCTGAAAACCCAAGTGGACTAGGGGTCCCAGAGGATTGGAATGAGAACCACTGAGCTAAACTAAAAGTAGACGAGTGAAAGGGCCAGATAGGATTCATACGAGATTATTGAAGGGAACTGGAGAAGTTCTAGCAGCTCCATTGTCTGACCTTTTCAATGCTTCTTTAGAGTCGGGAGTGATCCCAGAGGACTGGAGAAAGGCATATGGTCTCTTTACACAAAAGCGGAAGCAAGGATGAGGTTGAGAACTACAGGGCAATTAGTCTGACCTCTGTGGTGAGTAAATTAATGGAAACGCTGCTTAAACAATGGATGGTGAGGTTTTTGGAGTCCAATGGATTACAGGTTCCTAGGCAGCATGGATTCACCAGAGGCAGGTCTTGTCAGACAAATCTGATTGATTTATTAGACTGGGTGACCAGAGATTTGAACTGAGGGAGGGCCCTAGATGTGATGTACTTAGATTTTAGTAAACCTTTTGCCACCATTCTGCACAGGTGACAAATAAATTGATCACCCCAGGGATGGACCCTTTAGTGACTGAATGGGTTGGAAATTGGTTGAGTGGCACATGTTTTTCAGTGTAAGGGGAGGCAGGGAGAGGGGGTATACTGCTTGTTTGATTGATTTTTGAGTGGAAATTTTCTCTCAATAAAAAGTAAGTGGAAAAAAAAAAGAAATTGGTTGAGTGGGGGATAGAAAGGGTACAGGTAAATGGAGCTTATTCTGAGGAGAAGGATGTTACCAGTGGTGCGTCGCAGGGATCTGTCCTTGGTCCAATTCTTTTTAACATTTTTGTTAGTGATATTGCAGAAAGACTGTTGGGTAAGGTTTGCCTCTTTGCAGATAATACCAAAATTTGCACTAGAGTAGACCTCCAAGAAGGAGTAGATAACATGAGGAGGGATCTAGCTAAGCTTGACGTTGGTTGAGAATTGGGCAGCTGAGATTTAACACTAAAAAATACAGTCATGCATTTGGGCTGCAGAACTCCAAGGGAGTGGGTACAGTTTAAGGGGTGAAGTATGTTTTATGTTTTATTGAGCTTGCTATACCACCCTTCACCAGGGCTACAGGGCGATGTACAATATAAAAGATACATAGTAGTATCAGTAAAAAAAAAAAAGAGAACGCCAGTAGTATGATAGGAAAGAGCAGGCAGACATTCACACAGGGAAGGGGGAGGGAGACGTGATTGTTTCTTGTGCTCTTAAAGTAGCTAAACGGGTAGAAAAGACGACAGCAAAAGCCAGAAGGATGCTTGGGTGCATAGGGAGAGGAATGGTCAGCAGAAAAAAAAAGGAGGTGATAGTGCCTCTGTATAAGTCTCTGGTGCGACCTCATGTGGAGCATTGTGTGCAGTTCTGGAGACCACACTTTCAGAAGGATATAAACAGGATGGAGTCTGTGCAGAGGGTGGCTACTAAGATGGTCAGTGGTCTTTATTATAAAGCATATGGGAACAGACAAAGATCTGGAGGAAAGGTGGGATAGAGGTGATATGATAGAGATATTTAAATACCTCCGTGGCATAAATGCACAGGGGGAGAGCCTCTTTCGACTGAAAGCAAGCTCTGCTACAAAGGGACATGGGATGAGGGTGAAGGGAGATAGATTCAGGAGTGATATGCGGAAATATTTCTTTACGGAAAGAGTGGTGGATCCGTGGAATAGTCTCCCAGTGGAGGTGGTAGAGATGAGGACAGTATCTGAATTCAAAAAAGCATGGGACAAACACAGAGGATCTCTACAGGAAAAAAGGGACTATAATAGTTGATATGGAAGGGCAGACTAGATAGGCCACATGGTCTTTTACAGTTGTGATGTTTCTAGGTTTCAATTTTTCTGCAAAGCAGCAGATAGAAATCAGCAGCAGCAGTGAAGTGCACTGGTTACGGCCTGCAGAACAGACACAGGAAGCACATGTGCTACTCTAAAACATGGATTAGGCCTGCAGCATATGAGCTACAAGCTGTTAGACTTACAGTAGATCTGTAGTATACATACTGTAAAAATACAGAACTCACATTGCATGACGACATCGAACCCGGCTAGTAAGATGACACGGATGCAAAAAGGAAATGCAAGCACTGAGGAGCATGTTTACTAACGTGCTCTAACCATTAGCAACTCCTCCCTAGTAAGCCAACAACTGCATAGCTCAACATGATGCTACAAAACCTCCTACCCTATATTGCGACGTTATGGATACTGCCCTTTCTGCTAACGAGCACATAGGTACTAGCTACACACAGCACCAGCAGCCCAATTCTCTTTAGACCAAAGCCCCCATACCCAAAGTACAGCACACAAAACTAACACGTAGACTGCAACAAATAAATACCACTCAGCAAACATCGGGCTGAAGCGCCCTCGCTACCCAATCAAATGTTCTCTCATAAACGCTCGTTCAGTCTGCAACAAGACTCAAACAATAGCAGACTACATGCAACTCACTAACACTGACCTCATGTGCAACACTGAAAGCTGGATCTCAAACACTGACAATGTACTCCTCAACCAGTTGTCCCTCTCCCTCCCCCCCCCCCGCCCCCCCCGCTACAAGCTATTCAACTGCCCCAGAACTGACAAAAGAGGAGGAGGGGTCCTAATACTAGCCATAGAGCATCTAAAATTTCACGATGGTTAACTCGCAATCCCTTCAAACATTAGACTTCCTCACTATCTGCTTAATATATCACACACCCACCTCCAATACTGATGATTTATCGGATCTACTGGAGGAAGCTTGCTCGCATACACCATCTAACAACCTCATCCTCCCATCCACTTCCACGAAGCAAGCAAGTGCATTCATGAATGCCATGGAAGCCCTCCAACAAAAACAACTTATTAATGTGCCCACACACTCTAAAGGTGCCACCTTAGACCTCGTTTTTGCACCTACAAGCCTGCCCACAGCCAACCTTAACACCCAGTGCCCTGGTCAGACCATGCAATGATCTCCCTTATGCTGCCAACCAGTAACCAGATTCCACACCTCCCCCGGCAACAGCACCAAATATGATGATTTAAAGTGTTCAACACACAATCCTTTCTTGACAATATCTCCCTGCTTATAGAATCTAGTTTCATCTACTCCTGGAACACAGTGATTAACAAAGCTGCCGTGTTCACACCATGACACTCTACGACCCCCCTAACTCTTCACACCCTACCTGGTATTCTCGCAATCTTATCAGACGAAAGCTCAGACAGAGAGAAGATGGAAATGAACGCAAGATGCATCCATTAAGCAATAATTCATCGCCAAGCAACTGGAATACAGCAATCTCATCAACAATTGCCGAAAGGAATACTACTCTAACATCCTCAAGAAATCTCTCAACCATCCCAGAGAATTATTCTCCATTGTGTCCTCCCTCACCAGCGATCCTACCTCAACATGCCTCACAAATTCAACAGATCAACTAGACCCTCAGACCATTGCTGACATCCTCTACAACAGGCAAGCCTCAGCTCCTCTCCTGTCCAAAGAATCCCTATCCGAAAAAGATAACCCATCCCAAGCTCACATCTGGCACTCCTTTAAACCAATCACCCAGAGAGAACTCACCAACATCATCTCCAGCATCAATAAAACAGCCTCCCCACTGGATCCATGCCCAGTCTCATGGATAAAATCCCTTCATACCAAGTTTGCCCCAATTATACTTGTTAGTGCACACCTCCCTCTCTCAAGGATACCTACCCCCTGCCCTGAAACAGGCCTCAACATTACCCATATTAAAGAAATCATCATTGGATCCAACTGACCCCAGGTCATATCGACTGATCACCAGCTTTCCATTTCTATCCAAAATAATCAAAAAGACAGTATAGCACCAACTCCAAGAACACGTCAATACCCATGCTCCTCTGGACCCCATTGTTTATTGTTTATAATCACTTGATATACCGCCCCCCATTACATCGAGGCGGTTTACAATAAAACTATAAAATATATAAAATGATTAAAAAGAAAAAGGAAAAAAATTTTTTTTAAAGTATTGTTAAGAAAAAAAGGAGAAAAAGAAGGTCAGGATAGAGAAGATAGATTGCAAATAGGAGCAAATCATAGGAGAAGCAGAAGTCACCGGAAAAGATTAAAAGCAGTGGAGAAAAAATGTGTTTTGAGACGGGAGCGGAAATTAGGAATGGACGGTTCTAGATGGAGGTCAGTGGGGAGGGAGTTCCAGAGAGCAGGACCAATGTAAAAAAAGGCTGATTGCCGGGTAGAGTGAAGGTGAGCTTGAGAGGGAGAAGGGAGGTGCAAGCGATTAATATGAACTGAACGGAGACTGCGGGTGGGAGTGTGAAAGGTTAATAGATCGGATAAATACTGAGGTGTGTGCAGATAAATAGCCCATTAACATGATTTCCGCACACAGAATGGCACAGACACTCTTCACTGCTCTTTTTAACATGCTAATCAAAGGTCTGGATCCATTATGATACTCCTGGACATCAGTGCGGCTTTTGACTCTGTATCACACCACACCCTACTGGCCAGACTCAGTAACATAGGCCTCCACAAGAGCACAATAGACTGGCTCACACCCTACCTCTCAGATAGAATGCTACAAGTAAAAGTCAGACTTCTCAAATCCAAACAATTCAGCCTACGGCAAGGCATTACTCAGGAATCGGCATTATCAGCCCTTCTATTTAACATTTACATGCACTTTCATCTATATGCTGACAACATCATGCTCTACATGTCCTTCCACACACTTACCCTAAACTTCTCAGTCATATCAGACCATCTTGCAGAACCATACAAACCATCTTGCAGAACTAAACCTAGTAGTGAACATCAAGAAAACAGAAGCACTGCTAGTCTCAAGAGACCCATCCTTCACTCCGCCAGAGAAACTCATACTCTAACATGAAGAGATTATGATAAAAAGTGAAGTCAAATACTAGGTATAACCCTTGACAGCAATCTGAACATGCTCTCTCATATCAAGACATCAGACAATATTGCATATTTGAAACTTAAATCTCTCCAACATCTATGACCAATACTCCAATAAAATGACACAGATCAGTTATTCAGGCCATCATCACTCCTCACCTCGATAAGAGCAACATACTGTATCAGGGACTGCCGAAATAGGCACTATATCCACTCCAATTAGTGCAAAACACTGCTGCCAGAATCCTAATGGGAACATCAAGACGTCAACACATCACACCAACTCTCGGGAGCCTACACTGGCTACCAATTGCCCAAAGGATAAAACACAAGATCATAACCACCATCTATAAAATCCTCCATAACCTATCAGCTCCCTGTCTTGAGGAACTAATCACAAAAACAATTACAAGGAACAAAACATCAACAAACCGGGATGTCCTTACCATCCCCCCTCCCCCCGTCAAGACCAAATGTACACAGCAAAACAACAATAGAGTCTTCACCCTATCCGCCCCAACAATTTGGAACTCACTTCCAGAAGCCATCAGATCTGCAAGACTTGAAGAAACTTCTAAAAACATCTCTCTTCACTGAACATTTTGGTCCCAATGATACCACATAATTACATACATCTTAACTCATTCACCTGCTGTTGATTTCTGTAAGTCCCCCATATTTAACTCCAAGTTTACATTCCCCTGTTCAATGTAACACAACTCACATGAGTTTGTATATTGTCGTTCTGTGTAAACCACCTTGGCATAAAGGCGGTATAAAAAAATAAATAAATAAGTTAGTGTGGAGTTTGCCATGCGAATAGTTAGCGTAGGGTCTCATGCTAAAAATCCTGCACCAACCACTCAGTGTATGATTGGGCAGAGACCTAGTGGGCTGGGAGCATAACATAAGCATTGACAGTGCATCACGGTTAGCATGGGAATTTTGGGTGAGTGCTAATCGTGCCTGTTGCCATTAGTACGGGTGCACCTAAAGCCACTTCAATGGGTGGCTTGAGTGCACCCACTCGCCATTTAGAACACTGCTAACATGCAGCACCATACTAACAGCCAGGCCAGATGTACACGCGCTCCAAAATTAGTGAGGGCCTACACATAACTTCAAGTTGCAAACAGATGCTACCGGCATGGACTTTACTAAACATGCCCCTGAATATTGTATCTTACTGCTAAGCAGAATTTAGCACCAGAATAAAAAAAGCCATAAATGTGCACTCTTTCCATTTCCATTATGTGAGCTTTCCCAAGGATTTGTCAGTGATTCATGTTCAAATCTTACAGGTACAGCTTAACTGAAGGGCCCCAGAAGATTTCACCTCCCATCGGCTGAGTCACTTTTGATTTTTTGCTTTTCCAATTTGATATATCAAGTTCTGAAACAATCCCGACCAGTGGCGTAAATTCCATGCAAGCAGCTCCTGCAGTGGAGGGGGACCCAGGGCAGGAGGGGGTCTACTTCTAGCTACGCCCTTATCTTCTGTGGTCGATACTCTGCCTCTGGGAGCCCTTAACTGAACTTCTGAACCTGACTAAAAGGGACAATTACTAATATGTATTAAGGGAATGTTGTTGCTGTTAAGTGCCATCATGTTGATGTCGACTCCTGGCAACCTTGTGGCTAGTTGTCCATGTTGCAACTATCCTTTAGGTTTTCTTGGCAAGGCGCAACAGGAAGTAGATTGCCATAATGTACATTATTAACCAAATAACATTAAATGATAAATATGTGCGTTATTTGCCCTTAAGGAACAATTTTTTAGCACAATGCATGGCAAATAATAATGATTGGCTAAGCATGCAAAGGTATGCAAACCACCTCATTACTATGCAAAATAAAGTGGCTTGCACTTAACCTTGCAAACTGTGTTATTCATGGGAAGAGAATGCTAATCTTTATGGGGGCTGCTAACATATGGCCTGATGCTCTCGGGGTCCCTTTTAAAGCGGTAGGTGCTGTACAAATTTACCTCCCCTCCCCTCTCCTAATCCTTTCCCCAGCACCTATGGGTAGGTAGTGGGCAGGAGTGATCCCCAGATGTTGCCAGGCAAGAGCAACCAGGGATCACACTGCTCCCCCCCAAACACTATCCACCAGGGAGACTCCCTGTAGCTGTTGGGAGGGAATAGGGCTGACATCCTGGATCCTGCTCCTGCCCTTTAAAAGATGGCTGCAGCCAGGAATGTACAATGTTCCCCATTACAGCAATACAAAATTAAATTTAGCACATGATAACTACTCCTCCAAGTTAGTGCAACATGGTGATTCATCCTCCAGAACCACTAAAATCACCAAATCCATCTGTCTCTTTGGCAAGCACAGCTTTTAAAGGCATAGCACCAGCCAAAATTTTGCCCCGACCTTGAGCTCTACAGACATGAGCAGTGTTGCCTAGTAGTCACTGTATGGGCAGTCCTGGCTTTTGACCTTCCACCACAGTGCATTATGGGATTTATAGTCTCTATTTCCACCATTTGAAGACACCAAAATACACAGAGAGGATGTCCAGAAATTCTGGTCTGGCCTAGATTCTCTCCATTACTTCCATGCGAAGGCAAGAGGGTGGATGAATGGTATTTAAGAGAAGTTGCCAAAGTACCAGCGGTTGTTTTACCTAGGCTGAGAAGGCCTCTTTACTACTGGCACCCTTGTCATGAGAAAACAGAAATTCCCTCCCTTATCAGAGTACCTCAGAGAGCTAAAACACACGATCCCCCTCATCAGGGGACATAAGCGTTGGATTCAGGGCACTCGGTCTCCTGTGCTCGTGAATGCTTTCAACAGCTGTGACTGTTCTGGTGAGGAATGATCTATGTATAGACTTTGTGTTTCCCATCTCACTTTTGTTAACTCGTGATCACTTTCTGCAGCAGAACTGAGAACAGCAGCAGTCACCTCATCCCCAGGTCAACCAAATAGGCTGAACTGGTCCCAATTTAGCCCCTATTGCATGCATGGAGTTGTTAGTTTTGATTATGTTAGAATAGAGCTTCACAAACCAGTCTTGGGGACCCCACGGCCAGTCAGGTTTCTAGATATCCACATAACTGCATGAAATAAATTTGTTTACACCGGAAACCAGGTATATGCACACATATCTCATACCTGCTTATTATGTTCTGTTTATTTTATGCATTCTATACTTCCTTTTGTTAGTATATCACAGCAGTTCACGATAAAATGTAATTTAAAAAATCCAAAGTCAGAAAAAGGGAGTAAAGTTTATGCAGCATCTAGGAACCTGGAATCCCCGCCGACTAACTGAGCCCAAAAGCTTAAGTAGTTATTCAAAAACCAAGGCGAGATCATCGTCTTTGGCTGACCAGTGGTGAAGTGGCGACATTAGAGCACTCAGAAGCCTTTGCACCAAGGAGTTGTTCCCATTTTGTGTCTGTGGGAAACATGTACAGAACACAGGGCCCCAAATTTCAGAAATTGTCCCAGGAGTGTCACTTCCAGATTCTTTCTGGCCCACACATAAAGTTGACTACATCTGGCTCATGCAAGACATCTTAGGTTCTAAGATTTTAACAATGAATCATATGGAAAACAGAACTGCTTCCCCGCCACAAAAACACTAACTTTGAACGTCACAATTTAACCACCAGAAACAGTGCAGCTGGCCTTATACCACACGTGTGAATCACTGTTTTATGGAGAAATCTCTCACTCATTTTCCTAGGGAGCAAAGCATACCATCTTCAAGCAACAGTACTAGAAAAAGGGGGTTGCAGGGCTGCGCATGGCAGGAGGGAGTTAAATTCAGTTGGCAACCAAAGTGGAATTCTGTGACACTTTTTTGTGCTGCAATTTCTAGCGCATTCTTGCAGAGAGGTTGGCCTAGAAAGTTTATGAAAGCTTCTCCAACTCAGCCATGCATATCAGTAGAAAGCCAAGTAATTAATGGGCAGACTAGAAGGGCGTAAATAGCTCACAGGAAGAGTGTAAGAAGGCGATTTAAAGAACAGGGGGGCCATGGCTACTAGGAAGTAAACAGATTAAGGGATTTTCCCTAGGCACAGAGCTGGAGACAGATCTTGCTGCACTCAGACCCCTAAATGCCTGCAAAGGGAAACAACCCCTAAATGTCCTGGCTCTAGCCTTTAACAGGGCTGGCACGACCATTAGGCAAGACTAGGCAGTAGCCCAAGGGCGGCAGCTTCCGAGGAGCAAATCAAACCAATAGATCCTGCCAACCACACAAACTCAAAGAGCCATCAGCACTTTCTTTTATCTGCATGTACTATAAAGCAGTTATATATTCAAACGTAGGATGTCTAATTATTCCTTTTTATAGGATTGAGGTGGAAAGGGTGGTATTTGGATTTAAGTTTAATTATCAAAATCAGGAAGGGTGGGGGAGCCTGAAGGTTTGCCGAGGGGGCCCAATACCCTTGCACTAACCCTGGCCTTTACTATGTAGGTGTTAGTTTATTCCGTGCCTCACAGAGAAAATGTTCTGCATCTTTAAGAACTTCTTCAGTAAAGAGAAGATGCCAGAATGCTACACGAACCCTCACAAATATAAAGAAATGAACAGCCTGCCTGAAGTGCATCAGCAAGAGCTCTTTATGCAATCGCAAAACTTACTTTGTTAACTGATTCTACCCAGCTGTCTTGCACAAGTTCAGGGTAATTTTATAACAGTGCGCCTGTGCCCGCCTAGTTTTATAAAGGCACACAAGCACCTATGTCTTTTTATAAAATACTAGCTTACCTCCAGCAGCAGATATTTATGCCCATAATCAACGTGCATAGTATACGATTCTACCCATGCTCCATCCACACTGTGCCCCCTGGCAACACCTACACTAAAAATACGTGCGTTCATGCCACTGCACTTATTTTTAAGCCTTGGGTAATTTTTGTAAGCACTAATTAACACATATATCACCACATACATGCTAAAAGATTCCTTTTCATGGAACACTTCAGTGAGCTCATACAGCACTCCACATCCCGGACCACCCTCAGAGCCTAAACCCCCATTCTTAACACGTTGACTAACGTACGTTGATATTTCACAATGTAACTAGGTTACGCTTTCTAGCCACCCCTACCTTTACCGCAAGTTCTATGTATAGTTAGTTAACTTTTACTGTAAACCGCTTTGATTACCCACTGGTCAACATTGAAATCGTTACTGACTTTAAAAGGCCCTAATCTGTAGTATCTTGGTGAGCTGAACACAAATATAACATTAAACAAAATTTATTGGCTCTCGTTTTGAAGATATTGCATGTATTTATTTATTTAGAGTACATTTGTATACCGCACTTCCAGCGATCAGCAGCGGTTTACTATATATATAAGATTGAATACAGTACAAATCAACATGATATACATTTCGATTAAGGGGCCACACACACATCACAGCAGCTGGGTTACTAAATGTACACTTGATTGAAAAGGGGTGTCTTTACATATATACATATTTACAGGTCAGCGGCTGCAAATTCTCACCGTATAAATGTATCCAGTAGGACATCAACAACATCCCATATAAGCCTTGAATGATGTAATATTGCATCACATTGCATAATACCAGCATGCGCACATCATCCAGTGTTGATTGCATCATTTTATGATGCAATGCAATACTACTGCCAGACGGCTGCTGAAGCCATCTGACGTCAGCAGTGTACTATACGCAGTCGGAAAGGTTGAGCATTTAAAATATTTCAGACTGTGTGCGAAACAGTTTAAGCTACTGTTACATGTAACTTTTATTACTCGTAATCATCTAATTTTAGCCATTTAGGTACAATACAGAACAGTAATGCTGCGAAAGTGCGTTAATACCGTTGACAATTTCTGCTACATTTGTGGAGACGTGACATTTGCCAACCAGAAGAAAAGTATCACTTCTCAACTGAAGAAGGTATATCATCTTTACTTCGGATGCAAGATTGGTGACCAAGACAAGCCTTGTGCCCCGCATATATGCTGCGCTACATGTACAACACAGCTTTCACAGTGGTTGAATTGCAAAAGACCATCAATGCCGTTTGCAGTCCCCATGGTGTGGAGAGAGCCAAGCAACCACATAAATGACTGTTACTTCTGCTTGGTTCCTCCTCTTTCCAGCGGAATAACGAAGCAAAAGAAGTCGAGCATAGTCTACTCAAACATTCCGCCTGCATTGAGACCAGTTCCACATGGTGAGGGACTTCCTATTCCAGAACCTCCATCAGAATATTCTCTTGATTCATCTGATGAGTACAAGGGTGAGCCGACCTGTTCTTCTCCTGGTCCGTCAGCATGCAGTGACCCAGATTTTCACTGGGATGCATTATCAACTCCACACAGAATAACACAGGAAAAACTAAATGACCTGGCTCGTGATTTGGACTTATCCAAGAACAAGGCAGAATTGCTAGGATCAAGACTCCAACAATGGAATCTTCTAGAAGAAGATGTCAACATTACTTCATATCGACAGCGCCACCAGCAGAAAGGAAAGTAATCTGGTATTCTGTTCCGATATTGAAAGCCTCATGAATGCCTTAAAAATCACTCATGACCCACAAGACTGGAGACTATTTATAGGCTCTTCGAAACTGAGTCTGAAGGCTGTGCTTTTGAACAATGGAAACCGTCTTCCATCTATTCCAGTAGCGCATGCCGTCCACATGAAAGAGACATACGATAACTTAAAGCATCTACTGACTTCCATTAACTATAACAAGTACAGTTGGCACCTCTGTGGTGACTTGAAGGTAGTTGCCCTTTTAATGGGACTGCAGCAGGGATATATTAAATACATGTTTTTCTTATGTGAGTGGGATAGCCGAGCAAGGGATTGGCACTACTTGCAGAAGGAATGGAATCGCAGACAAAATGTAACAGTTGGAGAGAAGACTATCCAGCACCCAGCTCTGGTTGAGGCTCACAAAATTCTGTTACCACCCCTTCACATCAAACTAGGTTTGATGAAAAACCGTGAAAGTCATGGACCGCACTTCGCCAGCTTTCCGATACCTGCATGAAAAATTCCCTCGACTCAGCGAAGCAAAGATTAAAGAGGGAGTTTTTGTGGGTCCTCAGATTCGAGAGCTCTTCAAAGATGACCAGTTCAACAACTTGCTGCAGGGTGATGCGAAACAAGCATGGAATGCTTTTCGCCTAGTGTCAACAAACTTTCTCGGGAATGTTAGGGCAGAAAACTACAAGGAACTAGTAGAAGACATGCTCAGAAACTTGGCTGCAATATGTCTCTAAAGATCCATTTCCTTGATTCCCATCTCGATTTCTTTCCTGACAATTGTGGTACGGTTAGTGATGAACAGGGTGAACGTTTTCACCAGGATATCGCAACGATGGAGCAAAGATACCAGGGAAAATGGTCCAGTACAATGCCGGCTGACTACTGCTGGACACTCCCCAGAGAAGCTCCCGAACAGCTGTACAAGAGACAGGCGAAAAAATCTAAGTAGTAGTCTATGACTTGCTTTTTTACAGGTATCAACCGAAGGCCTATTATATTTACTATTGACATGCATTTCGTGATGTAAACATTAATTCTTGTAGATTACAAAAAAACTAGAGCCAACTTTGCAATTTCACTGTCATATTTGTGTTCAGCATATAAAAATTGATAAGAAATGACTATTTTTATTTCAGTAGCATGACTTTTGTAAAAATTTGTTGACCAGTGTTATATGATAAGGCGGTATAAAAACCTGTTAAATAAAATATATAAATAAAATGACCCTGTGATGTCTCGCTTCTCTCTCTGCATGCAGGATCACAGAAACCAAGGAACAGTCCCCGAGAGGCTATGCTCACCTGATCATTTTCAGACTTCGGCCCTCTATGATGGATAGGACAACAGGCCTGAGGGTAGTTTTGAGCTTTCCCTTCACACTTTTGGGATACCAGACTGGGGGCAAAAGTGAATTCTAGTGCTATCACTAGAGGATGTAGTAAAAGCTGTTAGTGTAGCTGGGTTTAAAAAAGGTTTGGACAAGTTCCTGGAGGAAAGGTCCATGACCATAAACCATTATTAAAAGGGACCCGGGATCTCACTGCTTGACCCAATACAAGCATTGTTGAACCTGTGTCTTTTGGGGAAACTGCTAGGTACGTATGACCTAGATTGGCCACTGTTGGAAACAGGATACTGGGCTTGATGGACCTTGGTCTGACCCAGTATGACATATCTTATGTTTCTATAGTTCCAGTCCCAGGGGCAAGGGGTGGGGGGACAAGCTGAGTCAGTCCTGGATTTCGCCCAGTGCATCCATGAAGACGTATCAGTGCTATTCTTAAGGCGCCTGGGCTGGCAGCTGTGTAAACGGTGCCATGTTACAACTTGGAGTATAGCTCAGCGCACATACACATACCATGCCCATATCAACAGAGCAGCATGCCATCCTTTAGCCAATAACAACCAGATTTGCACCAAATATACCATGTCTGCATGTATAGGCTTCTGATCCAGGGGAACGCACCGTCTGTGCTTCATTCGAGGGAACAAATCTCAGCTTTTATCAAAGAAATTTAACCATGGGCTCCTGGGGGCCCAGCATAGCAGCCCAGAATCTAAAGCTCTTTTTTTTATTTTAAGCTGACGAGGGGTAATATTTAGCTAGGGTGGCGCAGGAACTACCCCTACCCCTCCTCCCCCTTCCCTCCATGCTATGCAAGCCACCCTACAAAAATAACCAGAGCTAGGTCACCACAGGCTCTCCAGAAACCCAAAATTGGGTGCTTCACCCCACTTAAACCCGTTTGCTACCTGCCCCACTCATCTCAAAATCAGGTCGAGCTTGATGCATCCGATTTTCACTTTTGCTCATGCTTTTCACTGATGGCTATTTGTCCTGCAAGACTCACAAATCCTTCACTCCTATACACAATAGAGCAGGGAGAACCCACTTTTAGTTATAAGCCAACCAGACCCCCATCTATATCCCAGACGCCTAAGAAAGGGCTTAAAGGGTCTCCAGCTGTCTCGATCCAGCAAAGACTTACAGGTTGTGCCGTCTTACAGTGGATTCCGCCGCAGAGATGTCACCGCGCATCGCTCGCCGGCCGCCTCCGGGATCACCTCCATGTCTGCTGCAGCCGATTCCTTTCCTCCGGGGCCCGGCCCTCCGAAAACTTTTCCGGGCGAGCACGACAGAGAGCGGGCGGAGGCCTCCCCGGATCCTGCTAGTGCGGGACCAGCCCCGGCCGATCCGGCCAAAGCCTCGGGCTCCCCGCGCCAGCTCCGGCCGCCGGCAAACGAAGCGGCTCCCACCGATCGGGCCCCACGGCAGAGCGGCAGCTCGCCCCCGGAGCTTGCAGAAACGATCCGAAAGGAACACACACGAGTGTCTCGGAAGGGAATCCTGGAAATGGCAGGGACGGAGGGAAACGAGAGCCCAGGCGGCTTCCTAGCGGTGGGCAGGGGGAAGTGCAGCAGAGGGGCGCCTGAAGAGAGCAGGGAGGAGACGAGCCCGGGGCTTTCCCGATCCCACTGCCCTCCCCCGGCACGTCCGCCTCCTCAGCGGGGCCATGGCCAGCCACCGACCCCCCCTACAAGCTGAGGCCATGGGGGAAGCTCAGCCCCTCCCCGGCAGACGCACTAACACAGGTGAGATCGCCCTCCTTGCACGGCTAGTGCTTCAGTGACATCTCCCAACATTCACGCGAGCCTGCTATTGAGGAGACCCAGCTCCCCCCTCCCCGAGCAGCAGCAGCGCGCACAGGTGAGACCCGCCACCTTTCGGCAATGATGCACTAGTTTCTGAAAGCAGAGGGGCGCCGCTAAAATCTCCTGGATTGGAATTTAGTTATTGGCCCTAACCAGATAAGAGAATAAATAAAGCCTTTCTGGATGACAGTGGGGGCGAATTTAAGATTGTGGTGCCCATAAGCAAGGAACAGATCCCAAAGAAAAGGAGGAAAGGAAGGCCATAGAATCACAAGTAGCATATGCATATGACCCCAAAGTAAGGTAATTGGCACTCAAGGCAGTTGCCTACCTTGCCTATGCCTAAAATTGGGCCTGGAGAGTAGAAAAGCAGAAGAGGAATCTCAGTGGGGCAGGCTGCATAGCACAATAGGTTTGCATCTTCTGTCATTCATGAGGCTAATGAAAGTGCCCAAAGGTGGGTGTCTGAGAGTGTGTTGAATAATGTAGAATCAAAGGTAAATGGTCACTGTATGCTGCTGTAGAGGTGGCTGTTGGGGAGGTCAGATGAGGGACAACATTAAAAGAGCAGCCTGCAGTAACAGGCACTGTGCTAGCAGAGCTGGAAAATAAACATTTACTACTACTATTAATCATTTATATAGCACTATAAGGCGTATGCAGCACTGTAGACACATAGAAAAGACAGTCACTGCTTATCAGAGCTTACAATCTAATCAAGACTAACAGTACAATAGATGAGAACAAGGGTAGAGTAGGGATGGATAATAAGACAGAAGGAAAACAAAAGATTAAGATCCAAAAGCAGCCTGAAAGAGGTGAGCCTTTAGCATGGATTTGAAAAGGGGGAGAGATGAAACCTGACGTAAAGATACAGGTAGTTTGTTCCAGGCATAAAGAGCAGCAAGGTTAAAGGATCAAATTCCGGAATTGGCTGTTGAAGAGAGGGGCATAGAGAGAAGCAAGCCAGAGCGGAGCTCACCAGGAGGGGTGTAGGGAGAGAGCAGAGAGGAAAGGTAGTGAGGAGCAGTAGAATGAATGCACTTATAAGTCAGAAGAAGTTTGTATTGGATACGGAAACAGAAGGGAAGCCAATGAAGTGATTTGAGAAGAGGCGTATTACGAATATATTGAGGCTGGTGGAAGATTAGCCACGCACCAGACTTTTGAACAGATTGAAGGGGAGAAAGATGACTCAGAGGGAGACCAGCAAGGAGGAGGCTGCAATAGACAAGGCAACAAGTGACTAAAGAATGGATAAGTGTTTTAGTAGTGTGTTCTGAAAGGAAGGGGCAAATTTTATTAATGTCCTAGCCACCCCCCCATATGCCCATTACCAGTGCTAGCTCACCCATCAGCATTGTAACACAATTAGCATCAAGAACAAGAGCATTGCAATCTGCCTAACCTACAGAGCACCCAGAGCTCCACCCGATGAACTAGCCTTCACACTCGAAGAAGCCTGCGCCATAACAACAAACAACAAACCAGCGCTGCTGATCGGAGACTTCAACCTGAAGTCCACCAATATAAAAGACGCAGAAGCCTTCCTTCAAGCAATGTCCTCACTGCAATTCACACAGATAATCAATGCACCAACACACAGACATGGATCATCCCCAGACCTCATATTCGCATCCAATTACCTAACATCAAGAGACCTGATATCTCCACCCACCATTACCCCAGTGCCATGGTCTGACCACTACCTAATCGAGACAAGGCTGCGGTCCCAAGAGGACCAGACAAATGAAGGAGCTAACATCTCTCACACACAAAGACGATTCAAGTGTTTCGACAAGGACGAATTCATACAGGACACAATACAACACCTGAACCTTACCACAGACGACCTGGAGGAACAAGTTTCCAGCTGGAACAGCATTTTAGCCAACGCCGCCAAACCATCTGATGGCAGGACCAAGAAACGACTCCACACCAAGAGACAAAACAAACCATGGTACTCAGCAAAAATACGACAGGAAAAGAGGGAACTCAGGAAAATTGAACGGAGATGGAGAAAAAACAAAGCAACTGCCGACCAGCATCTTTATCTAACAAAGCAAAAGCAATACAATGAACACATCAACCAATCAAAGAAGGAATTCCACACAAACATGATAAACACTTCCATCAACAAACCCAGAGAGCTTTTCGAAATAGTAAAAAATCCTCACAAAAGAGCAAACAACAGAAGGGGAAGTACAAGTTGATCCACAGGAATTCGCCGACCACATCAAAAACAAATTCCACTCCACAGAACGAACAACGCCTAGTAGGACCACCAGGACGGACGTACACTCCAAAACCTGGGGCACATTCTCCTCACCCTCAACAGATCAGATATCCCACATCATCTCTACAATCAACAAAAGCACTGCTCCTACAGACCCATGCCCAGTGTCATGGGTCAAAGCCACCAAATCCAGCCTCATCCCCACCATACATAAAATAGTACACAACTCACTCACTCAAGGACTCATGCCAAAGCAACTAAAACTTGCCTCAGTAAGACCCATCACAAAGAAAACAACTCTCGACAAAAAAGATCCAGCAGCATACCGACCAATCTCCAGCATACCCTTCCTCGCAAAAATCATCGAAAAAACAGTTCAACTACAACTTCAGGATCACATCGACAAACACGAAACACTCGACGACAACCAACACGGATTTCGTCGCAACCATGGAGTCAAAACGCTTCTGATCTATCTCTTCGACAGCATCCTAAGAATAATTGACAACACCAGGAATGGAATCATAATGATCTTCATCAACATCTCCTCAGCCTTCGACACAGTGGACCACAACACGCTCCTGGAAAGACTAAAGAACATTGGTATACACGGTATCACATTGAAATGGTTCCACTCGTACCTAACCGAAAGACAGCTACAGGTCAAGGTGGGACACAGCACCTCCCGACCCATAAAAGTCCGACAGGGAGTACCTCAAGGATCTGCGCTCTCAGCACTCCTATTTAACATCTACATCCAACCAATATGCAACATCATGAAAGAGAACAACATTCAATACACAATCTATGCGGATGACATCATGATATACACCCCGATATCAATCGACAACCCAGATTTCTCTAAGATAACAGACTGCCTCACCCAAATGACCAGTTGGTGTCAAAACAACAACCTCGCAATAAACTACAACAAGACTGAAGCTTTAATCATCACTCGGAACCAAGGCTTCATACACCCACCAAATATAAAGATACAAAGCACTACTATACCAATAAGGTCAGAAGTGAGATACCTCGGGGTTACTCTGGACAATAAACTCAATCTCAAGCCACACATAGACAAGACCATCCAAAAAGCCTACTACAAGATGCGAATCATCAGGAGACTGAAACCACTCCTCGCCCCAGAACACTTCCGCACCGTCTGTCAAGCACTGATAACCCCACTACTGGACTTCTGCAATCCGATATACCTTGGACTACCGAAACAAGCCATCAAACCACTCCAACTGGCACAAAACACAGCAGCACGAATCATATCCGGAACTGCAAGACAGGAGCACATCACACCCACCTTAAAGGACTTACACTGGCTTCCAATCGGTGCACGCATCAGATACAAAACTATCATAAACCTATTCAAGATAAAACAGCACACATCAGCCAACAGCCTGCACACCCTCATACAACCAGACACCAGCACACGTCCTAGAAGAAAACAAACACACAACCGAGTCAGCACCCCAAGTGAATACAAACACACACGCAAGGACACAACAGACAGAGCACTATCCATGGCTGCGCCAACAATATGGAACAAACTACCGGACGACTTGAGGGCAACCACCGACCTCAAAGACTTTAGAAAACAGCTGAAAACCGTGCTGTTCATAGAACACTATGGACACATCACATAAACTAACTGACTGTATAACAGCACATGTTACCGCCTAACACTGTATGTATATAAATGTCTTTAGCACCACTGTATATAGCCCACATTGTACATAGCTCAAACCAATCTAGCACACAATACAACACACACTCAACAAAATCTTCACCCTCACTGCATGTACAACACACTCACACTACCAGATTGTTTGCTGTGATACCACCTTGATTATTATGATAAGGCGGTTTAGAAATACTGTTAAATAAAATAAATAAATAAATTATAATCCTAACCCGCACTGTCTCTCCCCTCTGTCCAGCATTTATCCCCTGTCTGTCCAGTATATCCCCCTGTCTCTCCCCTTTGTCCATGTCAGCCCTCTTCCCTCCCTCCCTCCCTCCATGTCAGCCCCCCTCCCTCCCTCCATGTCAGCCCCCTCCCTCCCTCCCTCCCTCCATGTCAGCCCCCCTGTCCATGTCAGCCCCCTCCCTCCATGTCAGCCACCTTCCTCCCTCCATGTCAGCCCCCCTCTGTCCATGTCAGCCCCCGTCCATGTCAGTCCCCCTCTGTCCATATCAGCCCCCTCCCTCCCTGTCAGTCCCCTCACTCTATCCATGTCAGCCCCCTCCCTTCCTCCATGTCAGTCCCCCATCTGTCCATGTCAGCCCCCTCCCTCCCTGTCAGTCCCCTCACTCTATCCATGTCAGCCCCCTCCCTCCCTCCCTCCCTCCCTGTCAGTCCCCCATCTGTCCATGTCAGCCCCCTCCCTCCTTCCATGTCAGCCCCGTTGCAGGGTCCCTGCCCCCTCCTCCCCTCTCCCCATATCTGCCTCCTTCTTCTGCAGCCGTGACTCCCTGTCTCTTAGGAAACTGTGGCTGTGCCTGTGAAGCCGTTGCGGAGCCTTTCTGTCTCTAAATGGGCTCCGTGCAGCATTTTCCCGCCTCCAAAGGAAGTGGTAAACAACTTCCTTTGAAGGCGGGACAATGCTGCATGGAGCCCATCGAGAGACAGGAAGGCTCCGCAATGGTTTTACAGGCATAGCCACGGTTCCCTAAGAGGCAGGGAGCCGCCGCTGCATTAGAAGGGAGGCGGTGAGTTTGCCACTGCCGAGAAGCGGACTTGGCAGCAGCAGCAACTTGTGCGCTTTTTTAAAAAAAAAATTTAACTTGGTGGAGTGAGGCGACCCCCGCTAAATCCTGTGGCGACCCCCATGGGGGTCGCAACCCACAGGTTGAGAACTGCTGATCTAGAGGGAATGGTAAGGAAACACAATCGAGATCAGGTGAGTCAAGATCCGAAAGCAGCAGCAAAGAGGTGAGTTTTCAGCCTGGATCTGAAAGGGCCAGAGAAGGTGCCTGATGTACAGACTGAGGTAGTTTGTTCAAGGCATAAGGAGCAGCAAGGTGAAAGGAGCGAAGTCTGGAATTAGCAATAGAAGAGAAGGGCACAGATAGAAGCGATTTGCCAGAAGAGCAGAGTTCCTGAGGAGGGGTGTAGGGAGAGATAAGAGAGGAAAGGTAGGGAAGAACTGCAGAGTGAGCAGAAGTTTGAACTGGATGCGGAAATGGATAGGGAGCCAATGAAGTGACTTGAGAAGAGGGGGAGCACAACGAGGCTAGTGGAAGATTAGCCACACAGCAGAGTGTTGAACAGATTGAAGGGGAGAGAGATGATTCAGAGGGAGGCCAGCAAGGAGGAGGTTACAATAGTCTAGACGAGAGGTGACTAAAGAGTGTATGTGTCTTAGTAGTGTGTTCAGAAAGGAATGGGAAAATTGTTTTGATGTTATAGAGAAAGAAATGGCAGGTTTTAGTTATCAGTTAGTAATATGTGGAAAAGGAGAGAGAGGGGTTAAAGACGACCCCAAGTTACGAGCTGAGACAGGGAGAGAGTTAATCACAGAGACTGAGAAAAGAGGAAGGGGAGAGGAGGGTTTAGGTTTTATAAGAAGCTCAGTTTTGGCCATGTTCAATTTCAAGCAGCGATAAGACATGCAAGCAGCAATGTCAGAAAGGCAGGCAGAGATCCAGGTCTGGATTGCCAGAGGGATTTCAGGTGTAGAAAGGTAGATCTGAGAGTTATCAGCATAAAGATGGTACTGAAAGCCATGGGAAGAGATGGACACACCAAGGGACTGGGTTATATAGAGAGCAAAGGAGTGGACCCAAAACAGATCCTTGGGGTACACCAACTGAGTGCGGGATAGCAATAGAAGAGGATCCACCAGAGCAAACACTGAAAGAGCGATGGGAGAGAGATGAGAATCAGGATAGCACAGAGCTCTTAAAACCAAGTGAGGACAAAGTATCAAGGAAAAGGCTGTAGTCAACAGTGTCAAAAGCACAGAAAGGTCAAGAAGGATGAGGATTGAGTAAAGACCCTTGGATTTAGCCTGTGCAAAAGCAGCAAGGATAATATTTGCTCACATTTATATCTGTTATTAAGATTTAACTTTTAAATCTATTGGGAATAGTGTAGGGTAATAAAGTGCACACACTAGACCAGTAGTTCTCAACCATATCCTCTGGGACCCCTAGGCCAGTCAGGTTTTCAGGATATCCACAATGAACATGCATGAGATAGATCTGCATACACTGTTTCCATTGTATGCAGATCTATCTCGTGCATATTCTTTGTGGATATCCTGAAAATCTGACTGGACTAGGGGTCTCAGAGGACTGAGTTGAGGACCACTGCACGAGACAGAAGGTGGAGAAGTAAATACTGGGGGCCAGTGGAAATTGCTCACCCTAAGAGCAATGGTATCAGAAAAACAGGTGCTGGTACTAAAAAACCCTGTGGAGGGAAAAATAAAAGAGCTTGAGGAGAGATGAAGGAGTTTAAGATTTAGAAGCTGTTAAGCTTTTTAATCTAAAAGAGCTTCCCCTCTTGAAGATAATGCTAGAAAGTCTCCGGCTTGGAGTGAAGAGCCTCCTACAGACCCAGTCGGGAGTAGGAGTGAAGATGGGGAGGATGGTCTCCTCCCTACCTAGGGAGTGGAGATGGCAGCAGAGAGACTCTAGAGCAGGGGTACTCAAATCCAGTCCTGGAGGGCCACGAACCAGTCAGGTTTTTGGGATATCCCTAATGAATATGCATGAGATAGAGTCAAATACAATGGAGGCAGTGCGTGCAAATATATCTCATGCATATTCATTAGGGATATCCCAATGTGGCCCTCCAGGACTGGATTTGAGTACCCCTGCTCTAGAGAGCCTAATCCAGGCTTGGCAGTCCAGCAGCAGATCAGCTCAAGAGAGAGCTGCACAGTTGTTCCTGATTGGACAGGAGTGCAAAACCCTCTCAGGATTGGAGGAGGCAGAGCCAAGGCTACAGTCTCAGCAATTGGACAAAACTACAAACCTCTCCTTTCACAAGCAGCCACCGGTCCAGCTGTGGATGAGACTTGGGTCTGGTGGGCAAAGGGAAAGGGAGGGGAGTTAGGAGACAGATTTAACCTTATTAACCTATTATCTTTAACAGTTTACTTAAGTCACCATGTATTGGTTGTTTGAATTGCCTTATCTCTTATCCTATATTGCTATTTCACCTTATCTGCTTGAACTACTTATCATATTACAGATTGTACATACTGCATTATTTTATCACAATACTTGATGTATATATAAATAAACTGTAAATACTATTTAAGCCAGCCTTGTTCACAGCAGTGTTTTTTGAGGTATTCCTGGGGTGAAAGGAGGCAAATCCTACCTTTCTTCCCCAGGTGGAGGTACCAGGCGCCAAACTGACAAGGACCGACAGAGCCCGCCTTCAAGGGGACTCCAGCCAGTCTGGTCCTGGACCCAGAAGCACACCCAAGGGGGCACTATAAGAGGCTGGCTCTCCATAGTAGAATATAAAGCTGAGCGTGGTGAGTAGGAAGGGGTACTCTGTGCATACTTCCGACAACCATAGTTGATCTAATATATATTACATTTTTTTAAAGAAAAAAACTCTCTCACTATTCTCTAGCTTCCCGTCTCTTCACACATTTCCATCTCTTGTTTTCTCTCTCTGTCTCTGCTACCAGCTACCCACATACATAAATAAGAGGGGGGAGGGGGAGATATTCAAAGGGATTAACATAGTTAGAAGACCTGCTAACTATGTTAATCCTCTATCTGAGATATCCAGCGGCACTAACATGGTTAGTCCCAAAAAAGACCACCTCACTCGGCCTTCAAAATAAAATAAAAATAAAAAAATGGTCACAGAAGCTGCTGCCGCTGCGGTGGAAGCAGCAGTAGTGGCAGAATGAAGTGCCCCGTGGCCCCCCGCCTCCCTGGAAGAGCCCTGTCTTCTATTTCCCCCGCGCCACGCTGGATCAGCTTTGCAGAGCCGTGAAGGGAGTGTTTCCCTTTCCCGCGGCTTTGTTAAAGTTGAGCGCTGATGGGAAACAGGCATTTCTTGTCTCACGCAGGAAATGCCTGTTTCCCATTAGCGCCAGCGGGCTCAACTTTAACAGAGCCACGGGAAAGGGAAACACTCTCTCTTTGCAGCTCTGCAAAGCTGTGCCGGCGCGGGGGAAATAGAAGACAGGGCTCTTCCGGGGAGGCGGGGGGCCACGGGGCACTTCATTCTGCCATTGCTGCTACTTCCACCGCAGCGGCAGCAGCTTCTGTGACCATTTTGTTTTTCAATTTCCCTTCAGAAGGTCGGGCTTGGCTGGGCTGGGGCTGGGGCTGGGGGGGGGGGGGGGGAGGGGGGAGCACTGGAAATAGTAATGGGCTGATGGGGGAGGGCTAGGACTGGAAATGGGTTGATGGGGGGAGAGTTAGAACTGGAAATGGGCTGATGTGGGGTTAAGAATGGAAATAGACTGATCGGGAGGTTGGGCTAGGACTGGTAATGGGCTGATTGGTGGGGTTAGGCCTGGAAATGGGCTGATTAGGGGGACTAGGACAGGAAATTAGGGGGTCTGGGACAGGAAATGGGCTGATTGGGGGGCTAGGACTCAAAATTGACTTATTGGGCGGGTTAGGACTGGTAATGGGCTGATGGGTGGATAGCACACATTATCCATGCTTCTAGCATCTGTGTATTAATGTAAATATCAGTACAATCCTGAAAAACACAAGACAGTTGTTAATCCTAACTTCCTGAATCCTGAAGACAGTTCCCCCTTAACCTTTCACCCTAGCGATGTGCCTGGTTTGCCAGTGGTTTTATCTAGCTCTGCCCATGGAACAGATATTAATTACCAGTACATTTAGCAACCAATTACAAAATTGTATGATTAAGTTACTAGTTTTCACAGTAAAAGTAACAACAAAGAAAATGAAATAAATATGTGAAGAACTTAAAATGCAATAAAGAAAAGCTGAAGAATGACTTGGATTCCCTGTGTGTATGTTTGTGTGTGTGTTGTGTGTGATGTGAAAGTGTGTATGTGCATGTTTTAAAATCTTGTGCATGTATTGCTTAGGGAAAGTTGGGGGTTCAGAATTCATTTTAAAGGTTGCCAGTTCCGCCCCCAAACTATGGCGTTCTAGGTGACTGCCTGCTTTACAGACTACTTCTGCTGGCCCTACAATTGTCTCACCTTCACCCAGTAAGAAATAGCACCCACTTTCTTGGCTCTGTTTCTTTGAAAAGGATTTCCAACTTGCATGCAGTAGCACCCCTGTTACACGCAATATAACAGCATGACTGGTGCATATGCAGAGCTATTTAAAGTCCTTGCACACAATTATTACCCGAACTACAACTAGGGCCAGCTGCATCATAAAGGGTTTGGGGCTCTTTCCCATGACCCTATACAATTCTCCCTGGCCACCCCTTTATTTTGCATGAACCTCTCTGCTCACCTCAGCTTCACCACACCAGTCTTTCTTTCTCTATTTTCTATCCTCTCTCTTATTCCCTCCCCCCAGCCATGTGGCACTTTCTTACCTCTTTTTCCCCACAGTGCAGTTCTTTCGTTCTCCTTGTCCCCTCTCTCAGCCTCAGCCTCAGCCCCAGCCCCCACTCATTCGATACTTTTACACCTCCTTGCTTCTTCAATCCTTTTTCTCTCTCCCATCCAATCTTTCCTCCCCAACCTCTTGCACCCCCCACCCCACCCTACTGTGCAACATTTTCTCTCCCTTTAATCCCTGCATGGTCCTTTTACTCCCCATCCAATGGCAATTTCATACTTTTTCATTCTCACACCTTTTTAACCTTCTATGCAATTCTCTGTCTCCCAGAGTCTCTCACACCCTTCCCCCAGCTATGTGATTCTTACTTCCCTTCGTTCTGATCCAATTGTTCCCCTCCTACTCTATGAATGTTCATTCATTTGCAGTGCATTCTTCGTCTTTCCGTGTTGTCGCTCCCACTTTATGGAATTCCCTTCCTTCTGCCCTTTGTTTCCAACTCTCCCTTTCCACTTTAAATCCCAACTGAAAACCTATTTCTTTACTCTTGTTTTTCCCACAGCTGCACCTCCTGACCTCTCGCCTGATGCTTATTTTCCATCCTTCTCCTGACCTCCCCTTGAGCAGCGCCAGCCAACTGGTTTGTCTATGTTCCTTGATCCTTCCTGTCCTTTTATTTTATTTATTTATTTAACATGTTTTTATTCCACCTTATCTTAAAATCAAAGCGGTTTACAATATAACTCAAAACGAGTACAGTGAACTCATAGTAAACATAGGTTGGGGATGACATGCGGGAGATGCTTGGGAGCATAACTTATTTACAAATAAAACATCTGTATTTAGGAATAGTTTTTGTATAGGCTTGTGTCATGAGGGGGTGGACTAGGTGTCTTCTCTGAAGTGGTCAGTGAACAGGAAAGTTTTGAATGGTTTCCTGAAGTCTTTGATGTTCTTGGTTGTCCTTATTTTCTCTGGCAGTGTTGCAAGTAAGAGAGCCCTCTTTGTTGTGGTCTTATTAGCTTTAAGGTATAAGCTGGGAGTTGGAATAGTTTCTCTGGTATTTTATCTCTTGGGTCTGTTGTTTAATTTTGTGCATAGCAGGGCCTGTAGAGTTCCAGCTGACATATTGTTTCTGATCTTGAAAACGGTTAGAGCTGTTTTGTATTTGGCTCGTGAGGTGATTGGTGGCCAGCGTAGTTGAAATAAGAGGGGTGTTATGTGTTCATGCTTGGCTGATCCTGTGATGAAGAGGGCAATAATGTTCTGAGCTAGTTGAAGCAGTCATGAGGTTTGAGATGGAAGTCCTTGGAAGAGGGAGTTGCAGTAGAGAATGGGGGTAATAACTGCTTGACAGACAGTGCAGAAGTGTTCTTGACTGAGGAGGGGTTTTAATCTTTGGAAGGCCAGTATGTGAAATGTATTCCTGGAGGTTCTGTTTATGTGAGCTTGTAAATTTAGGAATCAGTCAAGTGTGACACCTAGGTAGCGGACGTCCTCTTTTACTGGGATCAGGGTGTCTGCTAGGGTTGTTGCTGTTGTGGGGGGAGGGGTAAATGAAGCGTTACATGAGATAAATAGTGCCTCGGATTTTTTGAAGTTGACTTGTAGGTTGTTGGATGAGAGCCAGTTCTTCATCTCTTGCAGACAAATAATGATTGCTGTATAGTATGGCGTGTCGAGATGGATTGGGGAATAGACCATAATGTTATCTGCATAAATGGCATAGTAGATCTTGTGCTTTTTGAACATATTGCAGACTTGCTGTATATAGATGTTAAAAACGAGAGCAGACAGGGAAGACCTGTGTGGGACTCCCTGTGTTATGTTGAATGGAGTGGAGGTGTTCAATTTGACTGACCATTTGTTGTCTGAGATAGGAATGAAACTAGTTGATGGTGGTGTTACGTAGTCCAATATTAGCTAGTCGATTTAGAAGGGTGCTGTGTGATATGGTGTCCAATGCTGAGGATATATCAACAAAAACTAGTAAGAATCCGGTTTTTATATTGATTCCTCTGTGTCAACTAAGTGAGTGAGGAGAGCCTTGAAGCTGTGGTTAGGGTGAAAGTCATGTTGGTGTGGATCCAGAGGAACATATAAGTCAATATGGTCTTGCAGCTGTCTCTGAACTACCTTTTCAATTATCTTGGATAGGAAAGGAAGGCTGGAGACTGGACGGTAAGATGCAGGGTCTGAGCTGTCTGTTAAGGTGTTTTTTTGGATGGGGCAGATGGTGGTTTGCTTGAGAGTGTGGGGCATATAGCCTTGAGACAGACACTTTCTTATGATGTTGTGGATACAGTTGACAACCTCTTCCTTGACTGATTTGATCCACCCAACCGGGCAAGGGTCAGATGGTGCAGTGCTGCTGTTTAGGGCGGTAATAGTACGGAGAGTTTGTGCTGTAGTGGGAGTGTGAAATTCACATCATTTGTGTGTGACATTGGGTTCTGCATTAGATGTGCTGGGGGGTTTTAGGGGTAGTGCCCTCTGCAGTGGCTTGTTCTTGTTGATGAGGTAGTCTGCAAAGATTTGAGGTCGAATCATGACTTCTTCTTTGTGTGATGGATCTTTTGAGAGTGTGCAGATGATTTCAAATAGTTCTCTAGGTTTGTTGCAGGGTTTTAAGATGAGCTTGATGTGATATTCTTCTTTGTGCCTGTTGATTTAGGTTGTACTCTTTTGTATTATTTGGTATTGAGTTAGAGTGGGTTCTGAGCGGTTGTGTCTCTATTTTCGTTCCAGCTGGTGAAGTTTTCTCTTAGTATCTCATATTGCTACAGAATACCAAAGTACAGAGAGCAAATAGAATGCTAGGTATCATAAGGAAAGGAATGGAAAATAAAACAAAGGATATTATAATGTCTCTGTATCGTTCCATGGTGAGACCGCACCTTGAATATTGTGTGCAATTGTGGTTGCCGTATCTTAAAAAGGATATAGTGATATTAGAAAAGGTTCAGAGAAGAGCCACCAAAATGGTAAAGGGGATGGAAGGATACTCCTATGAAGAAAGGCTAAAAAGGTTAGGGCTCTTTAACCTGGAAAAGAGACGGCTGAGGGGAGATATGATAGAAGTCTATAAATTAATGAACGGAGTGGAACGGGTAAACGTAGATCGATTGTTTACGTTATCAGAATATAGAAAGACTAGGGGACATGCAATGAAGCTACAAGGTAACCTATTTAAGACTAATAAGAGAAAAAATTTTTCACTCAACGTGTAATCAAACTCCGAAATTTGTTACCAGAGGATGCTGTAAAAGCTGTTAGTGTAGCTGGGTTTAAAAAAGGTTTGGATAAATTCCTGGAGGAAAGGTCCATAAACCATTATTAAAAGGTTTTCCTGGACATCGCCGCTGCGTTTGACTCCGTAAACCATGATCAACTCCTGATTCGACTTCAAGATAAGGGAATCAGCAGCTCAGCTTTGAGTTGGTGCAAATCGTATCTAACGGACAGATGGCAGCAGGTTCGTACAGGTTCTAAAACCTCTGAACCTTTCCAACAAAAACATGGTGTACCTTAAGGCTCGTCACTCTCTGCCTTATTATTCAACATATACATGCAACCCATATATGAAGTAATCCGCTCCTTCAACATCTCATGTCTAATCTACGCCAATGATGTACTACTCTTCATCCCATTCTCGACTGACAATCCGGATTTCTCCCCACTAATAAAATGTTTCGAGGCTGTAACGGACTGGTTCTACACACAGAGCCTCAAGATAAATTTCAGCAAAACAGACGTACTCTTCATTACAAGAAATCAATCTTTTTCCCCGCCACTGACACTAAAGACAAGAGACACTGAGCTCACAAGCAGACCCACTATCCGCTACCTCGGTGTCACATTAGACCAGCAGCTCGAGTTCAAAATGCACATCAGCAACATCATCAGGCAGATCCACCATAAAATATGAACATTGAGACATCTCCGACCTCTATTGCAACCAGGTGACTTCAGGACAGTCTTTCAGGCCCTTGTGACCCCCCACTTTGACTACGCCAATGCAATCCTTCACGGCCTACTCAAGAACACATTAAGCCCGCTACAACTAGCAATTAATACCGCGGCACGCTTCCTACATGGGGCCTCAAGAGGAGACCACATCACCCCGATCTTAAAGGACTTGCACTGGCTACCAATCTACTGTTGGACCACATATAAAGTAGTCCTGATGACATTTAAGGCCATCAACAACATGTCCTCCTCCCTAATGGATCTGCTCCACCCTACCCCAGCTAACACAGCGAGGAGGTCATTCACAATTAATACCCTTCAGACCCCCAATGAAATAACCAAATGCACCCAAACAACGAAGAGCAGAGCTTTTAAGTTTTATGCTCCCATCTGCTGGAATGCACTCCCAACCTACATTCGAGCAATTACCGATGTTGCTCAATTCAGAAAAGCACTAAAACACCACCTCTTTCTCCTACATTACTCACAGCCCAACCTTAGCCACCTTACACCCAGCTAAACAATAAGCCACAAGACAACTCATAGCTATAATGTACATAGCTGTAGATAGTGTAAATAGTTCCCCTAGATTGAAATCTAAGTTGTATCTCCCGTTCACTGTAAATGCATAACAGACACCCTGAGATGCATAAATGTTATCTGTAAACCGCACTGATTTTAAAGAGCGTGGTATATAAAAGCAATAAATAAATAAATAAAAGGGACCCGGGAAAATACTGCTTGACCCAATACAAGCATTGTGGAACCTGTGTCTTTTGGGGGAAACTGCTAGGTACTTATGACCTAGATTGGCCACTGTTGGAAACAGGATACCGGGCTTGATGGACCTTGGTCTGACCCAGTATGGCATATCTTATGTTCTTATATGCTCTTATGTTCTGTTTATCAATACTCGTCACTGCATTGTAACCTAGGCCCTCCTTCCCCCACCTCCTCCTTTGTCCCGTTTTCTGTCCCTGTCTTGTTTCCTGTGTTTTATTTTTATTTTAACTATGTTCGTTTACTATGTAAACTGCCTGTATACTGTAACTTGTCAGACGGCTGCCTAGGGTGAGAACTTACACAATCTTGACGATGCATATATTCATATGATTCTTGCAAGGTATTGTGGGTATTGTAGTTCATTCACTCCCAAACACAGCTGATGACAATAATTTGAGTTGTGAAACCAAGTGGTAAGATCAATAAAATACTTCTTTTATTGATGGGGTTTAATTCACCCAGCACATGTATGCTTGATAGCACTATAAATGAGGTTACTTGCTTGCAGTGTTTAAATAGATAACAAAAAGTCATAAAGTAAACCAGAAAACAACCTTCAGCTTCTCAGGCAATTACAAAGGCAGAAAGTAAAGAATAAACTTTGCTGGTTAGGTTAACTTCTGCTTATTTTCCACGCCGATCTCAGCAGTGATTCTCCCTTGCTCACACACACAATCAGGTGCAGCCCTAATTACTATCAATGGACCAGCTGAAAGCCTTTAGCTGGCTGGCTGCTACTGTGTGAACCCAAATCCTGCTTTAAGAGCTGTTTGCAGTGGAAATAAAGAACAAAGTTAGGTTTCTTTGTGATGGCTGATGTGTTTGCTCATAGAAAGCTAGCAATAGCATTTAGATAGAGAACAGTCCATGTAAACTGTATTTTCATCTGCTGTATCAATCAGCATATGGTCACTATCATACATTGGCACAGACGAGTCTTTCATTAAGGCACTATCATGAGAATGCTTATTCCCTTGCTGCCATTCTCTATTATAGATAGGGTCTGGATCAGTGTTCATACCTGAGCCTCTCCTGCTATCATTATTTCTCTCTGTATAGCCTGGCCAATATGTAATCCAATTCTGATGTCCAGCCTTCCAATCTTGATCCCTGGACACTGGATCTTCTCTCACATACCTTCTGGCCTTGGTCTGAAAGTCCCTTCCACATGCAGTCTTCTCTCTTCCAGGTAGCCACTGGTGATTCCTATCTCTGCCACTCCATTCCTCTGGCTGAATCCAGTCCAATGGACTCTGCTGGCTTTTGGAATACCTCCCAGTATGAGTACTGCCTTGGAATCTCCCAGACCTTCCAATGGCCTTTCTTCTCTTCCTTCCAGAGAGTTTCCTTCTCTCTCTATCTGCGTGGCTTTTGCTGAATCTGTTCTTCCAACTCTCCCTGAAGCTGGGCTGGAGCTTGTAGTAACTGTTATCTGAAGAATAATCTCTATTCTTATTCTTTCCTAATGTGTGCTGCTCCCTAACACAGTGCAGCTGTCTTGAATCAGGCCCTGCCCTTTGAGATGAGTGCTTAGGGATTACCTCATAGCTCTCTTGATTGCACACACATTTTCTCACTTCAGCCCCTCTCATGGCTGCTGGAAACCTGGTGCATTCTGGGACTGGTAGTCTTTTATGTGAAAACTCTGTTTTCTTGCTTCTACCAGAACTGACAGGTTGCTTGTTCAGAGTCACATCATCTTTTCTATAGCTCCTACCTGAGCTATGATAAGCTTCCTTATCACAAACTGTATAATGCCAATATGCCCTGTGAACGTACAAGCACCACACATGTTCAAACAACAGAGGATGCTAGCCAGCAGAAGAGGAAGATGTGACGTTATTAGTGCTCTTGTCTTGCTACTAACTAGAAGGAAGGAAAGAAAATTGTATGGGGGAGAGGATATGGGGTCAAAACAGGAGGAGGAGCGAAGGGGGCATGTCCACAAATTCTCCCCATGATGCTAGACCTAATTGTATCCGTTTAGATACAATTGAAAACTCAGGGGGCCCCTGCTGGGACTAGAACTGGAGAATTGTAGGTGTGCACAGGTAGTATAAGTCTGTGGCAAAAATCCCTCTTGATATTCCACCAGTCACTAGGGATTGAGTCAGCCACTGGGATTCCACCACATCTGAACGCCTGAATTGCACTTTTCCGTTCCTGCTATACCCGGGATACCACCCACCATGTCTAGCAGGTGCTCTGTTCTGCAGAATTGCCCCTTAGGCATTGAATGATTGTTGGCATAATTATTTTTCATTGCTTGAGGAAAGTAACATCATTGCTTGAAAGAAAATCCCGTGCAATATTTTTGTGCTCTGGGGACAGTGGTGATATTTACCTATAGCACAGGCAGCAGAGTAGTAAAGATTGGGGTTGTGTTTTGCATAGTACAGTTTCCTGTTGCAATATAACTTTATCAAGCTAAAGAAAACTTGGATGGTGCAAGGTCCTACAATTTTAATGGTTTTATGCTAGTGAAGTGGCATTTTAGGTGAAATCAGGGAGGCTCAGGGCAAAACATAAAAAAAAAATGTCAGGGATGTTTAAGAAAACACTACTCAACAAAACCACCGATTGGGGTACGTAACAAATCCACTCCAAAAAAACCCAGTTAATCAAAGCACTTCATATATCAAATAAACTTTGTTATTCAACCCTTAGAGGATACCTCCACATTGCAATAAGAGTTTGGTTAATGTACAAGATTATCAAAAACAGAGGATGAAAGACCTCAATGAAGCTACGTCTCCTGTATATGGCAAGCACATTACATGCCTGAAGGATATTCTCCATTTTCACCATCATCGGTCTAAAACCCTCCTCAATTTCTATACAATTATACTACCCAACATCTTACAACACTCACACAATTTCAACAGCATAACCTAGCTTTCGATATATACTTGTGCAACGGCACTATATATCGCCACCATAAAACACAAACGCTGTAATCTCCAGGCACAAGCAGGAATGTAGTCTTCACATATGGGTATCGTCGGTACCGACGGAGCCTGCGCGGGAATGCTCCCCAGCGTCCAATAGGAAAGCTTTTGGGAGCATCCCACAGTGCCTGCGTGCTGCCTTCCTGCCTTTCCCAACTGTCCCTCTCCAGTTCCTCATTTTCCGCGGAGCCGACAGGTCGCACATCCTGTCACTGCAGAAAATTCCCTTCTTATACTTCTTTTTTGTGCTCGCGTCTGCCTTCCCTCGACGCTATACCGGTACCGCTGGTTCTTCTTTTCCTAAAAAAAAAACAACAAAACTCTTGTTTCTGGAGTCTCTCTCCAGTAATTTTCTTCTTGGGTGCCACGTGCCATTTTGGGCACTAGGCCCAATTTTTTCCCTCAAAATGGAAAAACCCGCTTCGGGTTTTAAAAAGTGTTCTAAGTGTGGCGGTACCATCTCCGTCACCGACACCCATGAGTGGTGCCTCAAATGTTTAGGTCCTGATCGCTCTATTTCAGAGTGTGTTGCCTGTGGGATGATGTCAAAAAGGGGCCGGCAAAACCGAGCTGCTAAGCTTAGCACCCTTTTTCCCTCCGATGCAGCCTCCATGGCATCGACATCGTCCAGGGCTTCATCTTCCTCCCATGGATCTCAGGTAACTAAACATAAATCTAGCCAGTCCTCAAAGGGTAGATCTCCTTCTAAACATTGAGATGCCTCTGGCGTTACCCTTGAGGGACTTTCACCGGCAAAATTGCCCCAGCGGGATGCTTTTGTTTCCAAAGCACTAACGGGGCTCCAGGATGTTCTCGCGGCTTCAACCTCAGCAGAACTACTGGTGCCATGCTCTGGGGTTCCGGCCGCTTCATCCGGCACTGATACCCAAGCATCAGCAGCGTCGATAGACCAGAGATTCTTGTCTATTGAACGCAATCTGGTGGCTCTTCTCACGGTCTCGATGCCCCTGAAACCGCTTCAGGCACTTAAACCGGTACCGGCACCGACTCTGGTACTGGCACCGACTGCATCGACATCGGCAGGTATTCTACCGGGACTGAGTCATGCGTCTCTATCCAGCATCGAGAAGTCGGTACCGGAACACTCCGATGCCGACTTCGATCGGTACCGGTACCGTGCCTTGCACGATCACCCAGATCGGAGATACTTCGAATCCTCGGATGAGTCTGAAGACTGAAAGCTCTGCTGATACCAGAGTACTTCTTCCCGAGGATTCCTCTTCTCCTCAGCATAGGATGTCTCCACCAGAGGATATGTCCTTTTAGGATTTTATCCGAGATGTGGCCCGAGGTCTTTCCATCACAGTGGCTCCTGAAAAAGAGCCTAGGGCAAAGGAATTAGAAATCCTACAATACCCTAAAGCTCCCAAGGAGGCAGCTACCTTACCTATTCATGAGATCTTGCATGATCTTATGTTAAGGATGTGGGAAACACCTCTGACCACATCTCCTCATTCTCGAAGACTCGACACCATGTATCGAGTTCCTCCTTGTCCTGGGTTTCAGAAAACTCAATTACCACACCATTCCATGGTGGTGGAATCAGCCATGAGACGGATAAAGAGTGCAAAAAGGCATGCATCTAATCCTCCAGGATGTGAGTGTAGGACTCTTGACGCTTTTGGATGTCATACTTTCCAGGCTTCCATGCTTTCTGAAAGGATCAGTTCCTATATCTTGTATATGGGAATGTTCCTTAAGGAAGTCACAGGAGACTTAGAGCTTATGAGCCCTCTCCTTCCTGATGATAAAAGGCAAGATTATCTTGCTCTTGTTAAACATGCTCAGGATGTTTCCAAGTTTGGGAATCATGCAGCCTTTGACTGCTTTGAATGCATAAACAGAACCTCTGCTATTGCCATAGGTGCACGTAGAATTGCCTGGCTCCAGGCATCTGACTTGGAAGTCTGGGTACAGGACAAACTGGGGAATATACCTTGCACAGGAGAGAATCTCTTTGGCAAGAACTGGCAGGAAAAAGCTAATGAGATAGATGCTGACAATATCACTTTGGATAGATTGTTCAAATCTACAGCTGATCCTGCGAGGAAAAGATCCTCTAAGAAACCATTCTTCAGCAAGAAGAAAAAGTTTTATCCCTCCTATACCCAGCAGGGACATCGTCCAGGTCAGTCTGCCCAAAAGGGACAGCAGCAACAACCTAGGCAACAAAGGAAGCCAAAAGCAGCTAAGCCTCAACCGGCTCAGCAGACTCGGCCTCCACAGGGGTTTTGACTCCTGTCTAGAGAACTTTGCCTTCCTGGCCCTAAACGGCCCAGAACCCTCCACCATCCCAGGAAGGTTATGTCATTTTGCCCCAGATGGTGTCAGATAACAGCAGAAAATTGGACTCTGTCTATTGTACGAGAGGGGTACAAGCTTCATTTCCTCAGCATGCCCCCTCCTACAATATAGTAAGACAGTTCAATTCTTACTCTCTCAGCGACTGGTTAGGTCAAGAAGTCACTATGCTCCTCGCTCAAGGAGCAATAGAAGAGGTGCCCATTCCCCAGTGGCATTCCTTACTCCCCCTATTTCCTTATTCCAAAGAAAACAGGAGGACACAGACCCATTCTAGACCTCAGAGAATTGAACAAATTCCTGTTCAGAGAGAAGTTCAAAATGATTTCTCTAGGAACTCTGCTGCCATACCTTCGGAGTCAGGATTGGCTTTGTTCTCTAGATCTCAAGGATGCGTACACTCATGTTCTCATCCACTCAACTCAACGAAAGTTCCTTCAATTCCTGTTTCAAGGAAAGCACTACCAATACAGGGTTCTTCCTTTTGGCCTGGCCTCTGCACCAAGGATGTTCACAAAATGCATGGCTGTGGTAGCAGCATTTCTCTGCACCCTGGGAATATTCGTCTTCCCCTACTTAGATGATTGGCTCATTCAAGCCCCTTCAGAGCCAGAGGCCAGGGTTTCTCTGTCTCGCACAATGCGCATCCTTCAGTATCTGGGACTTGTCATAAACTTCCCAAAGTCCATCCTTGCTCCCACTCAATCTCTAGAGTTTATAGGAGCTCGTCTGGATACCAGACAGACAAGGGCCTTCCTTCCACAGCCCCGCTGCCTTCGCATTGTACAGTTAGCTTCCCAAGCAGTGCTAAAACCTCACCTCACTGCTCGGGAAATGTTACAGTTGCTAGGCTACATAGCATCCACCGTGCATGTGGTTCCTTATGCTCGCCTCCATATGAGGGCAGCCCAGTGGACTTTATCCACTCAGTGGACTCAAGCGTCAGGTTGCCTGTCAGACAAAATAGCAAACTCAGATCACCTTATTTTGTCCCTCCAAAGGTGGCAGTCACCCAAAAACCTTTTGGTGGGGTCTCCTTTTCAGCAACCCCCACCCCAAGCCACTCTAACAACAGATGCTTCACAGGTGGGTTGGGGAGCCCACCTGCACGGCCTCTCTACCCAGGATACCTGGACTCCACAGGAGGCCTATCTTCATATCAACCTCCTGGAGCTCAGAGCAATCTTCCTTGCTCTTCGAGTATTTCACACCCAGCTCAGCTACAAGACAGTCCTAGTTCAAACAGAAAATCAGGTAGCCATGTTCTATGTAAACAAGCAGGGCGGAACAGGCTCTCTGTCGCTGTGCAACGAAGCTTTGCGACTATGAGCCCTCGCCAGAGAGCATCAGATTCATCTTCTTGCGGTGTATCTTCCAGGCATTCAAAACTCTTGGGCAGACAGACTCAGTCGAGTTCTGCTTCCACACGAATGGTCTCTCCATGCAGACCAGGTGGCCCAAATTTTTCAAATTTGGCGAACCCCAGACATAGACCTCTTTGCAAGTCCGCTGAATGGCAAACTTCCCCAGTTCTGTTCCAGAATTCCGGCTCGAGGTTGTCAGGCCAGGGATGCTTTCCTCCTTCATTGGGGTCAGGACTTCCTGTATGCCTTTCCACCCATTCCCCTAATTCCCAAAACCCTATTCAAGCTTCAGAGAGACAGAGGTCATATGGTCCTCATAGCTCCACGCTGACCACGGCACCCGTGGTACCCTCTGCTCCTACACATCTCTCTCAAGCTCTGCCTCTGGAGTTAGATCTGCTCCAGATCTTCTTTCTCAAGAGGACGGGATGCTGTGGCATCCCATTCCCCAGTCTCTGCATCTTAGGGCCTGGTTGCTGAAAGCCTAGAACTTCACAGTCTTAACCTTTTCCAGCAGGTAAAGGATATCCTTCATGCTTCCAGGAAGACTTCCACAAGATGCTCTTATGTATTTAAGTGGAAAAGGTTTACCATATGGTGCTTGCTGAGGGGTCTTTACCCTCTTGCGATACCTCTGGAATCATTACTGGAGTACCTCCTTCATTTATCAAATGCAGGGCTTAAGACCAATTCAGTGAGAGTCCATTTGAGTGCTATTGCAGCTTCTTTCAAGCCTCTAAATAGACAACCTATTTCCTCTCATCCTCTCATAGCGAGATTTATGAGAGGCCTTCTTTTAACGAAGCCTCCCATTAAGCCACCACCGGTGGCATGGGACTTAAATCTGGTACTTGGGCAGCTCATGAAACCGCCCTTTAAACCATTAGCCACTACCTCTTCAAAATTCCTTTCCTGGAAGGTCATCTTTCTTATTGCAATCACATCAGCACGTCGCATCAGTGAATTGCAAGCGTTGGTGGCTGATCCTCCTTATACAAGGTTCCATCATGATAAGGTAGTCCTTAGGACTCATCCACACTTTATGCCAAAGGTGGTTTCGCCCTTTCATTTAAACCAAGCGGTTTACCTTCCTGTATTCTTTCCAAGACCTCACGCCTCCAATGCAGAGAGGAACCTTCATACTTTGGACTGTAAAAGAGCTTTGGCCTTTTACTTGCAAAGGACACAGCAACATAGAAAATCCTCTCAGCTCTTTGTTGCTTTTGATCCTAGTCATTTGGGACTTCCAGTCTCCAAAAGGACACTGTCCAGCTGGATTGCACAGTGTATATCTTTTGCCTATGAGAGTAAGAACCTTCCTCTTGAAGGCCATGTCACAGCTCATCTTCATGTCATGGCTCATCTTCACTCTCTGTCTATCAACGACATCTGTCGAGCAGCTACTTGGGCTTCGGTACATACCTTCACAGCTCATTACTGCTTAGACAAGGACTCCCGCCGGGATGTCTTGTTTGGTCAGGCTGTTCTTCAACACCTGTTCCAGACTTAATCAACTCCTACCCACCATCCCTGGTAGGATGCCAGAATCCATGGGGGGAAGTGGAGCCCTTTCACAAGGGCACACAATTTTTTGGGGCCATCTCCCTGGCATCTGCAGCTAGGGAGTTCCCATGTGTGAAGACTACATTCCTGCTTGTTCCTGGAGATAGCATAGTTACTCACAGATGATCTCTGGGAACAGCAGGAATTTAGTCTTCACAACCCACCCACCTCCCCTAGGAGTTGTATCTTTCTATCTCTCTCTCTCTCTTTCCCTCTCTCTTTTGTCTCAGCTTTAAACTCAACTGGAGAGGGACAGTTGGGAAAGGCGGGAAGGCAGCATGCAGGCGCTGTGGGATGCTCCCAAAAGCTTTCCTATTGGACGCTGGGGAGCGTTCCCGTGCAGGCTCCGCTGGTACCTACGATACCCATATGTGAAGACTAAACTCCTGCTGTTCCCGGAGATCACCTGTTACAGGTGAGTAACTATGCTTTCCAAAACAGTGGGCACTCCTTATCTGAAACAAAGGAAAACGGAGCAACTGAATACATCAACTCCATACAACAGCCTAAACTGTTACTTTTTATTTAGCTTTAAAGACTGAAAAGATTGTCCAAAAGCTGGAAGGCTCCTCCTAGGAGTAATGGAGATAGAGTCAAGCAATCTTCTGATGAAGCGGAGTTTCCATGAAACGAGGATCTTTGTAGGGTGAAGACTGCAATTTATCTCCCTAGAAGGAAAAAGACCAAACACAATTTAGGTCAACTATCTAGAGTGTCGCCGTGAGCTGGCACCAACTTGACGGCACTTAACAACAACAACAACAACTACTTCAGGTCATATAGTGGGAGATGCAGCTTCACTCAGGTCTTTTCACCTCTGTTTTTGATTACAAGAAGAGAGTTTGATTAATGTAGAAGGTTATGTGGATGTGTCCTCTGAGGGTTGAATAACAAAGTTTATTTGATACATGAAGTGCTTTGATTAACTGGGGGTTTTTTTTGGAAGGGATGTTTAAGAGTCCGCCCGAGTTTGGAAACATGGACTTCTCCAGAATGGACAGCCTCACCAGTGGCCACGTAGATGTCCCCACTAGAAAAATTGAGGTCGGGGATGTCTATCCTGTGCTGAATCAATCTATTTTGCATGCGGGGGATGTGCATCAGCATGCCAAACCGAAAGCAAGTGTCCTAGTTTTCTTGCCATTTTCGTTATAAGAGTACCTTCTTCTCTATGCCCTGGATGGTAGAGCAAGGCTTTTCCGATGCCTTCTTGTACCATGAAGTAGGTATAAACTTAGATGCAGCTCGGGTCATGCAGGGAATTTCTGAAATTGGGTGATTACTTCCAAGTATTTGGAACACCCCAGACGTGACTACACCACACCCCCGTTCAACCTTGGATGTCCTTGCGCCAGTGCACAACCTTAAACCATTTTCTAAAATGACTCCAGGGACATCTTCATGCTTTGGACATCTGTATGTCCATTTTCAGACGTTCAAAGCATGAATAGGGTTCCTAAAATCATCCTTGTAGTGACCTGACCTTGCTTTACTTTGGATTCATAATTAAGAAAAGATTTTTCCACTTCTTCTGGACATACATGTCATCAATTTTCAGGATATGGTGATGTATTATTATACAGCATTATTGTATATTTTGTTTTGATATTATGCTCTGTATTTTATATTCAATGTAATGTAATGTGGGTTGGAGTGATTTTTCTCCTTAGGAGTTTTATACAGCCTGCCTCTTCCCTAATGAGAAAAGGGGGTAAATCTGTATTAAGAATGTTTATAATTACTATCATATTGTTATATTATATTGTACTGTTGCGTCGTGTTTTTATTGTTACTAGAATCTAAGCCACTTTGGGTCCCCTGTTAGAGGGAAAAGGCAGCATATAAAAATGAAAATAGAACAATAGCTCACAAACATCAGCCATTCAGTTTTCCTCTTTCGCATGCATACCTATATTGTGCATACTCATTGCAGAGATCCAGAACACCCAAGAGTCTTGGGGGGAGGGGAGGGATATAGAGGTGGGGGGGAGGGGGGCGTTGGGAACCAGTCCTGATGTAGATCCAGATCCCTGAGGAAGTTCATGGAATCTGCATTGCACCAGTGGCATGCAGCAGCTATAGAATTGCTGAAGGTTAGCCAGCCTCTTCTCTAGCTGTTGAAGAATAAACAACATAGGAGCCCTTTTATTAAATCCCATTAAACTTTTGCGATTAATGTGTGACCAGCGTATTCCCTGTAGCATATGCATGAATGCGTATGTTAAATAAGGTGCACTTAACATGGGTGCACCTAATGATACCCATAGAGGTATCATTAGTGCACCTGCGCTAATTCCCTCATGGCCACTACCATGAGGGCAATTGTCATATGTTCAGTGGCAATGTGCTCGCCACACCCACACCCCACCCCTAGTCCCCTCACTCGCTGCCCTAGCACACGATGGCTGATTACCGTGCATTTTAGCAGCTGGCATGCCCATACCTTAGTATTCACCAGGTCAGTTATCACATGCTAAACTGTACATTAACGGATTAGCAGCATTTAGTAAAGGGGCCCCATAGTGTATGATCATCTGTTCTCATCTAATGACATAGAACTTTGCCCAAATACTCAAGAACAGATTGTAAGGGCTTTTTAAAGTTGTGTAACACCATGGAGGCTATGGGAGAAGACTTGCTAGATGGTCAGGACTATGGTATGCTGAATAGTCCTGCGCTACTAAGTATATATTTTAGCTTTAGATTTCAAAGAGGTTCATGGTGCTCAAATAAAATAACACACCCTGGCCAATACAGGGCTGCTAGTACTTCAACAATGGTAGACTTTCTCAAGTGAGTGATTAAGGATTCAGTCTCACATATGGAGGGTCTAAGATGCCATGTTTGACTGGGGCAGGCTCCTAATTGTACAAACAAGCCCTATGACAACTGAAACCTACACATATTGCCAAATGCACCTACTCAGCCAGTGTCGGAAATTGCAGAACAAGAGAGACCGGACAATGAATGAAGAAGAAAAAAAAAAAAAGCTCTGGGAGAGCTCCTAAAAGGCCTTTTCTTCTGAGGAAACGGAGGGTAAAGTGACTTGCACAAGAAGTGCCAATGACAATCAAACCCTAATCTCTTGGGCCCGAGGCTGTTGCTCTAACCACTAGGCTACTCCTCCATGCCCTAAGCAAGTTTTTGTATCTCTCTTTTTCAAAAATATGTTCTGTTCTAGCCCTTGCTTATTTGTGGTGTGTGTGCGTGTGTGAACATTTTAATTACGCGTCACAAATAAGCTTGTTTATGAAAACCCATGGGCTGCCTGCACTTAAAAAAAGAACCCCCAAAACCCAAACTTGCTTAAACCAACAGAGAATCAGTACAGTCTCTCTCTGTTTATGACTAAGCAAGACTGAACTGGTCAGTGCTGATGAATATTACAATTTCCCTGCTTGTGTGTGCGCATTCCAAGTTATTCATTAATTGTCCTTAATGCTCAGCCTACGGTTAGTGTTTGTGATGTTCAACAATTATAGTAAAATCATGACATTTGCATTCAAATGAGGCATATAAAGGAAAATAAATCATTGACGAGAAGCACTCTTTTCCTGTGAGGGAGGCCTGAAAATCTGCCATTCAATTTTAGTTCTAGTTTGTTGTAAAATGAAACATAATTTTTCTTTTTTGACCTAAGCAACATTTTGCTAATACAGCTAAAAATGCAATATCACAGCACCTCCCATACCGGTAGCAGTGCTGGCGGAAGGCTCTTGCAGTTTTGCAGAAAGATTGGTATTAAGGTACATATTTGTCTTTTGCTGCACTGAATTTTGTCTTAATATTATGTTCATTGCGGAGGGGGAAGGAGCTAGAATGACTTGGGGGAAAAAAAGAAACAACCAAAGACAGACATTGAAGATGAAGTTTATATTTTATGGCCACATTTAGATTAAAAAGAGTTTCAGATTCGTTGATAACTAGATCTTTGCCCCATTGCGAAAAATGTGTCATGGGTACATTGAAGCTTCCTTTCCCCTCCTCCCAGATATGAGCTCTCTAGGAAAAATGCATGAAAATATTTCCCGCCAGAGATGTGAAAGAACATTCAAGTTAAAAAACAGCAATTTAAAAAAAAGGAAGAACCAGATCCTTTAAAATTACAGCTGTGCAACATTTGGATTTGAATTTAATTACTCTCCTTTCCAAACCTCAGTTCAGTACGACTTACAGTTCGGTACAGTAGGTAGGTCCCTGCCCAGCGAGGTCTTGCATGATTTTATCAGATATAGTGCTGCGTGCACTCTGTGTTGTTACAGAGCACATCTGAGGCAGCCATAAAGGGGAGGAGGGAGACTGCAGGATCTAGTGATCTGGTTGTGCTTTGGAAATGTGCATGGAATGGCTGGATCTTCTATAAGATAGGGCCTGGTGCTGCCTGACCCAAAAGAATGATTAGTTTTAGTTTCCATCCAAAATAAAGAGAAAGTACCAGCTGCAGACCTTTATAGCAAACTGAATTTATACTATTGTTTCTAGTAAAAATATGCTTTTCTGAGAGGAAGGTTAAATACTCGTGTCTATATTTTGCATTTATTTTGGAATACTGTTGCCCCAGAATTCAGCAGTCAAATGTTTATCTATAAATCTCCTGGTGATGCCCAGTTTTCCACTTCTCTGTTTCAGGGTGTTTATTTTGCTGAATACTATGACCATGGGAGGAGGTGGGGGGAGGGGGAATTCATGGCAGTGACCAACTCTGCCGACTTCTTTTAATGATGATTTCTGGAGCAAAATTTCCTTGTGACTTATTTATACTTTCCATGTAGCAAATTGCCCTCTTCCCTGTACCACAAATAGACTCTTCTATCCTACTGCAGAGGTGCAGACCCATTAATGGGAATTTTAGAAGAGAAGAAGAGGGAGCCATTGGGCGCATATTCACCACCTGGACAGAGACCCGATCATCATTGGGGCAAGGAGCAGGAAGCTCCAGTCTCTTGCTCCTCACCATGGGGCCAATCGGGCCGCTGCAGGAAGCAGAGAAGAAGAGGGAGCCATCGGGCACCCCTGCACCTTTGGCGTGGCCCTTAGGCGTGGATCTCCACTCCTGATAACATAAGTTTTAACCTACGATAACTGAAAGATTTTGTTGCCTTAGCTATCTATCCCACATATAAAACCTCAAACCTGCAACCATGGGTAAGAGAAGCTCTGAGCTTATAGAACTTTCTGTAAGAAGTGCCTTGATATTGCTATTTTGCTCTGTATAACCTTGCTTGTTATAATATGCAACCCGCTAGATTCATCTAGAGCTTTGAGGATACAGTGTAGTTCTGTATAATCAATGCTAACAATTCTTAATATCGACCTATGTACCTGGATAATAATACCTTTATCTATCTGTATAACCTGCTTCTTAGAATATGTAACCTGCCATACTCATATTAAGCATTTAGGAATTTTATTTATTCTGTGTATGCTATGCTAATAAGTCATGAAACTCTGTCACTACAGCTCATCAACTAGAAAATACCCTGCTGTTACATTTAAGTAGCATTTAGCATCTCACTGATGCTTGTAAGTTACCACGCTTGTAATCCATTAGTCTACTCATCCCAGCACACCTAGGTGTTCACCATTCCCTAACACAATGCTGGATCTGCTTACCAGCATGCTATTCCTATATTACCTGGCCCAATCCATCATATGGGCAGAAACGTTTTCTCAACATCAAGACCTAATTTCCACCATATATGGCTATGGCCGAAGAGGACATGAAGATGCATTCAACGCTTCAAAGCCACCACACATAGCGAGCTACAGTTGTCTCATTCACATTGTATTCCAGCCTCCAGGAAAGAGCCTCAGATGGAAGCCTCCACAGGAAAAAAAATCTAACCTGTATGCTCATAAATGTTCAATCTATCTGAAACAAATGGCCAATGATTGTTGACTATATTGAAAGTCATAAGTTAGACATGCTCTTCATCACCGAATCATGGCTCACTGACACAGACGCTGTACTTACATATCAACTAAAGCTCCCTAACTACGACCTCTTTAACTGCCCAAGAACATACAGGAGAGGTGGAGGCATCTTTATCATGGCCAGATGTGATCTACAATTCCAATGCCTTACATCACATAACATAAACAACCTGGACACCATCATGATCGTAAATAAGCACCTAGCAACATCTCTATGTTACCGAGCCCCATCTTCATGCACTGATAACATCTCCATAGTCCTTGACCTAACATGCAACCAATCAATGAAGGGTAGACCACTTTGGTTGCTAGGTGATTTCAATCTCCCTGCGCTATCAACGAAGCACTCCACAGCCTTCCTTAATGTTATGTCTGCACTAAGCTATGAGCAACGAATAATCTCTCCCACCCACACAAGAGGAAACATATTGGACCTTATCTTTGCACCCTTATTCACGCTCATAGGCAGCAACCCTGACCAACCACAAGTCATACCTGTACCATGGTCTGACTACAAGGCCATTATTTTCCACATCCCCACATGTGCAATAGACTTTGGTCCCGCTGTGTCTTCTACACCACCACCAGCTTGACGCTTCCGCCCTTTCAACAAAGACGCATTCCTTGAAGAGATGCTACCCAGCCTTAATATCAACACCTCTGTGCTCATTGAGCTTGTATACACATGGAATTCCACCCTAAAAAAGCTGCACTCGTACCACAGCCTATGAGATCCACCAAAAGGAATCACACAGCCATATGGTTCACAGCTGACCTTGTGAGTCCCTGCTACAACTTAGGAAGCTGGAGCGGAAATGGCAGCACGTTAGACTCCCCCAAGATCACCTCACATACATGAAGACCCTGCAAGGACATCACAATTCAATTAACCAAAGAAGAAAGGAATATCACACCAATATACTAATGCGCTTGCTTAACAAGCCCCGAAAGCTTTTTGGAATCCTTCAATCCCTCAAAAAGGACATAATGAAACAACATAGTGATGGCACCCCCCATCTGCAGGACTTCGCTACCCACTTCCAAAACAAAACCAATAGTAATCCCCCTAAAACAGGAAATCCTTTCTCAGACAATCCTCCTAGTGAAAACATTACTATTCCCGTGCTAAACTCCTTCCACCCATGCTCCGATGAGCACATTGAGAACATCATAAGGGGGCTCAACACGACCACCTCCTCAGCTGATCCATGCCCCTCACACTGGATCAAGTCAGCCCGCTCTGACCTAAGTGTGTACATTATAAGAATCATACTCCTCTCCTTTACCAAAGGGCTGGTACCTCCACCTCTAATAATTGCCACCATCAGACCCCTACTAAAAAATACCAAGCTGGACCCACATGACATAAACTCCTACAAGCCCATATCTAGCCTCCCTTTCTTGGCTTAGATGACGGAGAAGATAGTCCAGCAGCAGAGCAAAGATCACATTGATGCCTATGCTCCTCTAGACCATCAGCACATGGATTCTGCCAACAACATGATGTCAAAACCCTACTGGCCACTCTCCTAGACAATCTTGTTATGGGCATGAACAAAGCAAAACAGGGATTCACCCTAATATTTCTGGATATCTCATCAACCTTTGACACAGTCTGCCATAATCTCCTACTTGCTTGATTACAACAGAAAGGCATACAGAACATAGCCTTAGACTGGTGCAGATCCTACTTAACCGACCGCCAACAAATGGTACGCATAGGCACTCAAACATCTTCTGCTTACCAGCAAACACAAGGAGTACCACAGGGTTCATCCTTATTTGCCTTTCTCTTCAACATATACATCCAGCCGATTTGTGCTATAATCCAATCATACAGCATACTTTACCACATCTATGTTGACAATGTACTGCTGTATGCCCCATTCTTCACTGACAGTCCCAATTACAGCAGAATTACGGAATGCTTTAATGCAGTCTCAGACTGGCTGTGTACACACAACCTGAGAGTAAACCGTAAGAAGACTGAATTGTTGTTTATCACAAAAGATCCAACCTTCATACCACCACCTTCCTTACAGGTAAAAGATGCAGAGCTGAAGATGAAGCAAGAGGTGCATTACCTAGGAGTCACCCTGGATCAATGACTGAGTATGGAAGCACACAAATAATGTTACCAAGGCAGTATACCACAAAATAAGGACCCTCCATCACCTACGGCCTTTGCTGGAGGCTGCCGACTTCTGCACCATATTCCAGGCACTTATCTTTCCATACTTTGACTATGCAAATATCATTCTCCGCGACTTGCCAGGCTACACACTTCATCCTCTGCAAATGGCCATGAACTCTGCAGCCCGAACCCTGTATGGAGCCTCCAGATCTGAACATGTGACACCCATCCTAAAACAATTGCATTGGCTCCCAATAGCTAGCCGCCTAAAGTACAAAGCCCTCCTAATGACATTTAAAATCCTAAGAACATAAGATATGCCATACTGGGTCAGACCAAGGTCCATCAAGCCCAGCATTCTGTTTCCAACAGTGGCCAATCTAGGTCATACGTACCTAGCAGTTTCCCCAAGGGACACAGGTTCCACAGCCTGCATAACCTCTCCACAATGTCCCTGGAGGAAATCATACATTGGGCACCGAACAATAGAATGAGAAGAACAATCATGGCAAACACACTCACCATCCCGTCAGCAATAAGAAAGAGTTCCCAAGCTGCTAAGAACCGAGCCTTCTCATTATACGCACCAACTCTCTGGAACTCCCTCCCTGCCCCAATCCACTCCATTTCTGACCTGTCAGCCTTCAGGAGAGCGATAAAGATGCAACTTTTCCAACTGCATTATGACCATAGAACATAGCTTCGCCTTGGATCCTGCCTACCAGCCATAGCTCAGACCCACCTACCTCTCACTGTCCACTAATCAGCCTGTAGATAGTTTGCCCTGTTACTACCCAAGTTGACACCCCTGTTTTAATGTAAAAGGTTTACTGTTATAGTGTAATACCTGATGCCATTGTTCTGTTTTACACCTGTTCTATGTAAAGCGTTGATACTCGTTCTCTGTAAACCACGTTGATTTTGAAATAGCGCGGTATATAAAACCAAATAAATAAAGTGCAATTTGGGACATCTAAGCTAGAATGTCTGGGGGAAAAAAGCAGGCATTTCTAGGTGCAGACATGATTTCACAAACGTGGACATGTCCGATATGGACGTCTGAGGGGCGTCTACATAGACATCCCCAGAATAATATTCCAGAACCAGGACATCTAGGAATAGCCTAGTGGTTAGAGTAGTGGGCTAGGACCAGGGAAGCCAGGTTCAAATCCCACTGCTGCTATCATTGTGCTTGGGCCGAGTACCAGGGATGATGAAGTGTTATCTCCTCTACACCCGCGGGATGTTTTTCAGCAAAAAAGAGCACTTTTCAGATGCCTGGAGTAGGTCTAAACTTTGATACAATTCCAGATGTCCAGAACGTTTCTGGGATCTGGTGGGAAAGCCAAGGTTCCTGGGAACACCCCAGCTACACCTCCATCATGCTCCCATTCAGTCTTGGACATCCACAGACCCAGCTTCTAAAATGGCCCCTTAGCTGTCTCCTAATTTTCCAGTAACCAAGGCCTTCTGTGTGCAGACCATGCATTCTGGAGTTTTCATGCTCTAAATGCGTTTATACTAAAAGAAAGCATGGTGTACTGCTTCCTGTGGGCTTGGGTAGCTATGATTTTAGGATAGCCAACCATAAGCAAAGAGATTCCTATTCAAATTAGACCCACTGTCTCAGAAATATTCCTAGCTGACCGCTGGCCATCCTGATGGCTCTTGAGAACCAGTATCAGCTGTTTTTGTGTGTTTATTTGCACTTAGCTCACACCTTTTCAAGGTCAGGTGCAGCAGGTGTTTACCTATCCCCAGAGGGCTTACAAAATAGGAGCCAGTGAAGTCAAATCCAGATGATGCCACTCGCTACCTCTTTCGGCCTTGGTCTAGCTAGCTGTACAAAGGTGCTCACGCGGACAGAAACCTACAGTTCCACTGTGGGCAATCTATACTAAAACAAAGTTCAGATTTTGTGCCTATGGGTAAACCTGCTTAATGTCTCTGACACTAAAAGATTAAGCAAGCAAGCAACATTTCTAACTTGTTGGATCACAAATTTCAAATAATATGGAAAAGAAACACCCCACATATTGGGCTGGGCTCATGGCTTAATGGAGGGATCTGGGTTCAATCTGTGGGTTAGGTTTTCAGTTCACTAGGCTGATCAGAGCTGGAGATGTAAAAACATTTACAGCCCCTATGGTCATGCAATGGTGACACATTGTGGTTGGATTTAGGGCCCATGATTGTAAGACTCCTTCTGGAACCGTGGTAGATTACGCCTGGGGGAATTCTGCGCAAGAAAAGTTTTTAAATGTTGTTCAAACATTTTGAAAATTCTGTGCGCAGAATTCTGCATGCTTTATTAGTACATTTTTGTGGATAATTCCCCCCATCATAAAGCTTAACTTCTCCTCTAGACCTGACATTTCTCTGTCTTTTTCCTCCTTAGCTCTCTTGCTCCAATCACAGTTCTGTTCCCAACCCCCAAGCTCATCTCTCTCCCTCTAACTTCTAGTCCCCAGCCACCCCCTGACTCTCCAGCAACTCATCTCCAGCCCCAGCCCCCTCCCCCATCTCACCAGCAGTCCTTCTCCTGCTCAACCGCAGTGGCTTGATAACACAACTACGGGAGCATTTTCCTTTGCTCCCGTGGCTGTGCTAGAGTTCCATTGCAGGCACTGCATTTTTAAATGGTGAACAGAAGCACTTCCTGTCTCTAGCAAGAAACAAAAAGTGTTTCTGTTTTCCAGTATCAGAAGTCTATTACAGCAAATGGAAATATTCCTGTGGCTGTGAAAAGATGAACAGTGAGGCAGGATTGGGTGCTCTTAAATCTTGTGCGTTTGAACCTGCCTCACTGTCTGCGGATGCCAGTGCCTGCGCAGAATTCTGCACAACAAATGCCGAATTTTGTGCAGTTGGGGAATTCTGTGCAAATTCTGCATTGCGCAGAATTCCGCAGGAGTAGTATAAGGGCCTGGCTGCTGTAGGTGAGTTGGGAGGAGATATAAAGCAAGGGGAAAAAATCCTCAGGTAATTGGAAAAACAGGTTCATGATGCCAAATCCCAGCCCCAATTCCGAAAGAGCTGAAAGCTTTTCTCTCACCCTTAAACAGTTCTGTTGTAGTCATTCGCAGCCTGGACAGTGTGTTTGACTTTAATCTTGCATGCAATGACGAGGCTTATAATTCATTAAAAGCCATTTTGGCTCTCAGTATGCATAAGTTAATATATCAAGGGCTTGAGCTGTTGCTTTCTGAATAGCTAACAGACTTCTGACTAGTCCTCCAGAATGAATTTTTTTCAGTCAGTGGTTTTGGTTCAGATTCAACGTCATCAGCCCTTGAAAGGGGAAATGTGGACATAGACACGCCAGAATAGAAACCAGCAATACCTATTCAGAAGGTCACCAGATGTCCCTGATTTTTTGGGGGATTTTCCCCAATTTTAGAGCTGTGTCCCTGACTCCCATCTGTTTGGCAGCCTTCTGTTTCCAACAAAGGGGATAGGAAAAAAATTATTTTCAATTTAGTGATTTGAATACGTCAGTTTTTAGAATTTACCTCCATTATCCTTATATTTTGTGCAGTTCGGGGAAATGTATCACTGTTTCTATTGCTCTTTCGATTTGTCTGCTTGGAAGCGATATTGTTGGTGTCATGGGATGGATGGGGGAGGGGGGCAGGGTAATGAAAACTCTTCCCTTCACGTCTTGTTCAAACCTGGAACTAAGGTATCCCTTCCTTGCCTCCCCCCCCAACTTTATTTATTTATATTTATTTATTTATTTAACAGTTTTTATATACCGCTCTCTCCTTCACTCAGGAACATTAGAATTACCTGGCAGTATCATTTGTTCCAACATGGATTAGCAACATTGGGTAATAGTCAGTGGGCTTGATGAGTCTCGGCAAACTCTCCGTAACATCTTGGATTTTGGCACCAGGCAGACAGCATACCTCTCTGGACATCAAGTCTGGTCGGCAGATGGACGCCTCAGTACCCCTCAGAAGAGAGTCTCCAACCACCACTACCCTTCGTTTCCTTCTGGTCACTGATTCTGCAACTTTGGGGTACTTGAGCTCTGGTTCTTCCCTTTCCAGGGATGCTTTCACCTCCTCCAATTTTGCAGACTACTAGTGGAAGATCACAGTTGACTGCTACAATAAAATATAGGTAAACATGGTAAAATATATTGAACTTTTAAAATTGCAAAAAACTTGTGTGCAAATATATCAACTTAGTCTTGTCATATAACTATATACAAAATGGTGTGTTTTATAAGATAGTCTGTTGGACAGTGACCTGTGCTTGTGTATGGTTTAAGTGATGTGTCCAAAGTGTTCGGTGTATAGGTAGGTCTTTAGTTTTTTAACGGAAGTCCTTGATGTCCGAAGTTGAACTGATGCCTTCTGGTAGGGTGTTCCTTAAGACTGGGACAGAGAAGGAAAATGCCCTGGCAGAGGTAGTTTGATTGGCTTTCTTGTATTCTGGAGGGGTGTGTCTTGGTTTATTTATTTATTTTATTTATCTATTTCTTTTATACCGCCCCTTCCAGAGATCAAGGGCGGTTTACATGGAACAGTTTAACAAACTTGTACACATCTGTATACATTTACATTGAACAGTAGAATTCAACTATGTACAAACAACTGTCAAACTATTTACATTGGCTATTTACAGAGGCTATGTATAGTGTGTTACCGAGTTGGATAGTTATTGGGCATGTGTAGGTATTGGTTGATTAGTTCCTGTAAAATATTTGCCGAGGATTTGTGGATTATCTTGAAGATTATTAGGATTGATTTGTACTTAGTGCGGGAGGGTATTGGGAGCCAGTGTACTGGGGGTGATGTGTTCTTGTTTGTGGGTCCCAGTGAGTATACTGGCGGCCATATTTTGTGCCAGCTGCAAGGGGGTTAATGAAACCTTTTGGTAGACCTCGGTATATCGTGTTGCAGTAGTGCAAGATCAGTGTGACGACTGCATGAAAGATGGTGCAAAACAGTTCATGGCAGAATAATGGTTTAAGATTCTTGAGCAGTTTCATTTTGTGGTAGGCATTTCGGTGGTTTTCTTTATTTGGGTCTGTAATATGAGGTTTTTGTCTAAAATGATACCAGATACATGACTTCATTTTGTACTTTGATGGTGTGTTGTAATAGGCAGATTTCCTGTGGGTGTGTGACTGATGTGTCTCTGGCAAGGGCGGGTCTATCATGAGGCCACCTGAGGCGATCAAATCAGGCGGCATTTGGACGCTGGCGGCACTTCGGCTGAATTTTAATTTTAGATTTTGCTGCCTCTGGCCTGCCTCTGCCTTCCCACCTCTTTTTTTTTTTTCCTCACTGCAAGCATGCTTGAGAAAATAAAAAGCAGTGGGAAGGCAGAGACAGGCCAGTGGCGGCAAAATCTAAAACAAAAACAGCTGCAGTGCCACCATCAGATGATCAGCCAGATCGCTTGTAGGAACATCCTAGCGGCAGCGCAGGAAGAGAGGTGCAGGTGGAGGGAAGGGGGACAGGAGGACAAGTGCTGGACAAAGGGGAGAGACAAGGGGACAAATGCTGGACAACAGGGAGGGGGCAGGAACACAAATGCTGGAGAGACAGAAGCAAGAGGACAAATGCTGGATGGGGGGGGGAAGCAAGAAGAGAAATTTTGGACTAAGGCCAGTACTACCCGGCAAGCTGGGTAAGTGTGACAGGGGGTGCCAATGTCATGAGGGTGCTGTCGCTAGCTACCCACTCAGTGTGGCCTGCGGAGCGCTAATGACCTAGTGGAGAGCCTGCCCACAGGACACACTGCTTCTGGAGCAGAAGACTGTGACTAGAGATTTTATTTATTTTATTTATTTTTATTTAGCTGCATTTATATCCCGCTTTTCACCGGGTCAAAGCGGTTGGGGGATACATTTAACACGAGGGGATATGAGACACATCACTAATACTTACAGGGAACATGGGCAATGGAGGGTTAAGTGGCTTGCCCAAGACCACAAGGAGCACCTGCGGGACTAGAAACCCCAGTCCTTCCGGCCCAAGGTTGCTGTCCTCTAGTGGGATTTGAACCACCGACCTTCCGGCCTGTAGTACCTTGCCCCAACCACTAGGCCACTCTTCCCTCTCACAGCCTTCTGCCCACGGGAGCAGCATGTCCTGTGGGCAGGCTCTCTGCTAGGCCGCCAGCACTCTGCAGGTCATCCTGAATGGAGAGTGGGGGCAGGCAATCAGCAACAGTGCCCTCCTGAAGTTGGTTCCTGCGGGCAGGCTCTATTTCTCTAGGCCACAGTCACGGCTTGCACAGTCCCTGCCTGCAAGACATACTGCTCCCGCAGGCAGAAGCATGTGTGAGGCAACGGTCATGGCCCAGAGAAGCAGAGCCTGCCCACGAGATCAGCATATCCTGCAGGCAGGGGCTGTGCAAGACCAATTGTGCTCTGGTGCTTCGGGCTTGGATCATGGTCTGCACAGCCCCTGCTTGTGGGACATGCTGCTCCGTGGACAGGCTTTGCCTCTTGTGCATAAATGGGGGTGGGCATTGGGAGGCGGGGAGTGGACATGATGGGGCATTGGGAGGTGGACATGAATGGGCACAGGCAGTCAGAAGGGAGATGCTGGGTGCGGGGGAAGGGGGGAATAGGGACGCAGCGGGGATAAGATTGAGGTGGGGGGCTAGGTAGATACTGGAGGTAGAAGTAAGTAGAGTGAGTTGTCCCAGGTTGTGCATTAAAAACAGTATTGGAGGAACATGCCCTAGCTCATGAGTTCGTTTTAGCTTGTGTTTTCCAGATAATAGAAATTGTACACTTCTTTGTCCACATTTAGAACATAAGATATGCCACACTGGGTCAGACCAAGGTCCATCAAGCCTAGTATTCTGTTTCCAACAGTGGTCAATCTAGGTCATACGTACCTAGCAGTTTCCCCAAAAGACACAGGTTCCACAATGCTTGTACTGGGTCAAGCATTGATATCCTGGGTCCCTTCTTAATAATGGTTTATGGACCTTTCCTCCAGGAACTTGTCCAAACCTTTTTAAAACCCAGCTACACTAACAGCCTTTACTACGTCCTCCGGTAACGAATTCCAGAGTTTGATTACACGTTGAGTGAAAAAATATTTTCTTTTATTAGTCTTAAATAGTTTACCCTGTATCTTCATTGCATGTCCCCGTGTCTTTCTATATTCTGATAATGTAAACAATCGATCTACATTTACCCATTCCACTCCATTCATTGATTTATAGACTTCTATCATATCTCACCTCAGCCGTCTCTTTTCCAGGTTAAAGAGCCCTAACATTTTTAGCCTTTCTTCATAGGAGTATCCTTCCATCCTCTTTACCATTTTGGTGGCTCTTCTCTGAACCTTTTCTAAAATCGCTATATCCTTTTTAAGATACGGCGACCAGAATTGCACACAATATTCAAGGTGCGGTCTCACCATGGAACGATATAGAGGCATTATAATATCTTTTGTTTTATTTTCCATTCCTTTCCTTATGATACTTAGCATTCTATTTGCTCTCTTGGCCGCCGCTGCACACTGGGCCGAGGGTTTTAACATGGTATCAACAATGACGCCTAAATCTTTTTCCTGGGTGGTGGTTCCTAATGTGGAACCTTGCATCGTGTAACCATAGTTTGGGTTGTTCTTCCCTAGGTGCATATCTTTGCACTTGTCCACATTAAATTTCATCTGCCATTTTGATGCCCAATCTTCCAATTTATCAAGATCCTCTTGCAATTTTCCACAATCCTCTTGGGTTTAAACAACTTTAAATAGTTTTGTGTCATCTGCAAATTTCATAACCTCACTCGTTATTCCACTTTCCAGGTCATTTATGAATATGTCAAAAAGCAGCCGACCCAGCACAGATCCCTGGGGTACACGAATATTCACCTTTCTCCATTGGGAAAACTGGCCATTTAGCCCTACCCTCTGCTTTCTATCTTTTAACCAGTTCCTGATCCACAATAGTACACTGCCTCCTATCCCATGACTCTTTAGTTTTGCCAAAGGTCTCTGATGAGGGACCTTGTCAAAGGCTTTCTGAAAGTCCAGATACACTATATCAACCGACTCACCTTTGTCCACCTGTTTATTCACTTCTTCAAAAAAACATAACAGATTAGTAAAACAAGATCTTCCTTGTCTAAAGCCATGTTGGCTGTCTCCCATTAGGCCATGACTATCTACATGCTGAGTAATTTTATTTTTTATGATGGTTTCTACCATTTTTCCTGGTACTGACATCAGGCTCACCAGTCTATAGTTTCCCGGATCACCCCTGGAACCCTTTTTAAAAATTGGTGTTACATTGGCGATCCTCCAATCTTCAGGTATTAGAGATGATTTTAATGAAAGTTCACAGATTACTAATAGCAGGTCTGCAATCTCATATTTCAGTTCTTTCAACACCCTTGGATGTATACCATCTGGCCCAGGTGATTTGCTACTCTTCAGTTTATCTAATAGTTGTAATACATCTTCCCGATGTATCGATATTTCCTTCAATTCTTCCGCACCTTTAAATACCACTTCAGTCATGGGTAACATCCCTACATCTTCCTCAGTAATGACCAAAGCAAAGAATTCATTCAGTCTCTACGCTATATCCTTGTCGTCTCTTAGTGCCCCTTTAACTTCTCTATCATCTAATGGACCAACTGACTCTCTCACAGGTTTTTTGCTACAAATGTACTTGAAAAAGTCTTTATTTCGCGTTTTTGCTTCCGCAGCCAGTGCTTGTGCTGTTTTCAGGTTTCGTCGTTTGGCTCTTTTTTTCCATTTCCTGAAAGATGCTTTTTTGGCAACAACAGCCTCTCTGACATCACCTTTAAACCATGCTGGCAGTTTTTTGGACTTCCTTCCACTTTTCTTAAAGCGTGGAATACAGCTGGTCTGGGCTTCCAAGATAGTATTTTTCAACAACACCCAAGCTTGATGTAAGTTTTTAACCTTTGCAACTACTCCTTTTAGTTTTTTCTTAACTATTTTCCTCATTTTATCATAGTCTCCCTTTCGAAAGTGGATTTCCTTACTATCCCTCCTCCACTAATTCTTTATCTTTATCTTTATTTGCGATGTTTGATAGACCGCCCAGGCCAAAGCGTCAGGGCGGTGTACAATACAAAAATAGTAAAGGCCACTGAAAAAATAAAGACAGAAAAGAACGTCAATAATAATAGGACAGAGAGAGGCAGTCAAAAAGATAGAAGACAGAAAAGATCTAGAGAGGGGGTGGGGCAGTGGAGGACGGAGAGAGGAAGCAGGAGGAATGGCGGATGTGAAGTGGTTGAGAGGAGATTATGTGGGGTGGAGGGCGCGGCTGAGGGACAAGGCGCCACCGGCAGGAGAAGGGAGATCAAAAGCTTGACAGAAGAGGAGGGCTTTAAAGCGTGAGTGGGATAGTTCAGTTCGGAGCGGGAGCGAATTCCATAAAGTGGGGCCTAGAAAGAAGAATGCAGAGTGATTAAATCAAAGGCAATCATGCTATGATCACTATTGCCAAGTGGCCCCAACAACCTTATCTCTTGGACTAGATCTGGTGTTCCACTAAGGACTAGGTCTAATATGGCTTCCCCTCTGGTTGGTTCATGAACCAGCTGCTCCAAGAAGCAGTCATTTATTTCATCTAGGAACTTTATCTCCCTAGCATGTCCTGCCGCGACACTGATCCAGTCGATACCGTGGTAATTGAAATCACCCATTATTATTACTGTGCTGTAACCTTTGCAAGCTTCCTTGATTTCTTTGAGCATTTCATCATCCATTTGTTCATTCTGGCCAGGCGGTCGATAGTGCACCTTAAAAAAATTTAGTGCATGCTAAATCAATTTAACACACACAAATCTATGAATTAGTGCCCATTAAGTTGATCTGTATATGACTAAAAGTTTTAATGTGCATTAAAATGTTTTATTAATTTTCAAAATGAACCAAAAAAAGTCTGAAAATCATGATAAAAATCTCAAATGAAGAAAACACAAACCAAACATTTTTGTGTGGTGAAAATCCTTACCATGGTTTTGAAAAGCAGAACTGCACCTTCTTGCTGATGAATCTCTCAGCAAGGAACTGTTCACCACAAACGATTAGAACCTGGTTTAAATAAAACAGAGTGTGTTTGTGTCTTAGGGAAGAGAGGAGGACATGGTGAAGAGGAAGAGGAAGACCCGCAGATAAAGCAGAGGCATCGATTTCTCTAGTTGCTCTTGCCCAATTGACACTTATGTCTGCAATGGAGAGGCAGCTTGCGTTAGTTCTCAGTCTGTCTCTGGAGGAGTCTGCGACATAAGGAAGGTTGCTATCCTCCCAGGCCATGGAGACCACTTTTAATCCTGAGGATCAGAAGCAATCTCCAGACCCAGCCCTGTGTTTGTCTCAACAAAAAAATGCAACATGCGATGCGAGTGGTGGAGCTTCTTCTTCAACTGCGGCAGGAGAGGCTTCTTGAGCCGCCACAATGAGGGATAAGGTCTCTGTGGGTTTGAGCAATGTGACTACCATCCCTGGAAGAGCCATACACCATTTGGATGTGTCTATTACAGCTATGGAATTTAAGATGGATAAACTGAAAATATCTATCCTTGAAGCTATCTGGTCTACAATAGATGGTCTCAGTAAGGTCTCGGAATGCTTTCAGAATGTTGCAGTTGCTGAAACATTAAGAACATAAGACATGTCACACTGGGTCAGATCAAGGGTCCAGTATCCTGTTTCTAACAGTGGCCAATCCAGGTCACAAGTGCCTGTCAGGTTCCCAAAAGAGACACAGATTCCAAACGAGGGTGGATGTGCTTGAAGGCAAAGTGGAGAAATCATTAACCAAAAACACTCTCATCTTGAAATGATAACATCTCTTTGGATCAGAAGGTAGAAAACCATGGAAATGTGATTAGGAAGAAAAGTCTTAGGGGCAATTTTACCAAAAACACATTAGATGCTAATGCGACCTGATAGCACAGGCTATCTGCTGCACTGACAGCTAACACAGGGGGAATGCAGAGAGCACAGCAATTTTCTGCAATATCTGTATCTCGCGCGGTAAATGCAGGGAGAGGCAGGATCGGGGTGGAGAAAAAGCATGGTGGCAGGTGACTGCAGTCAGCAAACGAGCAATTGCCATGCACTGGCTGTCAAAGTTGTTGATAGCACTGCTGTGGTAAGATTGACGGCTTACCACTAGGGGTCAGTACCGCGAGACTAGCACCATTTTGAGAGCTGATAGAGGCAGACCCTGATAAGAACGACCCTGATAAGGCCCAGGAGGGTCTAGGGTGAGGGGGTGCTACTCAGGTACCCTCAAAGTCAGTGGGGAGGGAGGGCAGCCACCTATTCTAAGTGTGTGCTGATGTTGGAGGGGTCTGGGGAGGCCTCGATGTGTGCCACGGGGCTTACGATCCACAACAACAGACCTGCTTTCTATATTGGGGGGGGGGGGGGGGAGGTGCTGATGTTTCCACCACTGAGGAGAAACTCATACAAACAACAATATCCTCTGAGACTGCAGTAAAGAACTACCAAAAATTGGAAACTGCTATGACAAATCAAGATGTTTTTTCCTTAAAAATACCAAAATGTGAGAGATGGTGACCTCGGTGGTGATCTCTTCTAGGCTACCATTTAATGGCTCTAATACTTCCACCAAAATCCAAAGGCTAATGCAGGTGCACTTCATATAATCCAACCATTAATCACCTGTCAAAGAATTCCCTTTAATCTTTATACTTTCTCTGATGTTAAATAATAAATATGTTTCACAACTATTTTTTTTATTTTTTATTTTTGTAACCATAGAGGGGAAAAGATTTCTGATCCATTAACTGGATCCTTTTTCTTGCTTACCAAAATAGGGCACCAATCCTCATTCATCAGAAAAAAACCCTCTGGTTTTATTTATACTTTTCTCTTTTTATTTAAGCTGTAATTCATTAAAAAAAAAAAACCCACACAATTCTTCAGGATCACTGAGGGGATTCTTCCTGTGGATGGCTGAATGGAAGAAGCAGTTTAAGTCCATTCTAGGTGGGCTACCAGATATCTAGGTGCCCGTTTGCTTCTATTTTCTTTTTGTTTTCCTTAAGGTTTGATCTGCCCCATCTCGCATTTATTATGGACTTTACTCCAAGAAGTCAAAAGAAAAGTCCCCATTTTGTGTAATTAGTGTTCAATGTTTTTTATTCCTTAGCCTCACTTGATCTTTGCAAGTCTTACTTGGATATTGTAAATTTTTAACTATAAACAAGTTAAAAAAATAAATAAAGCAGAGTGAGGATGACCGAGTGAAATTTAGTGGTAACGTTTTGTTACTGGTATACCCAACTCCAGCGTCTCTCTAGGGCTAAAGCACCCTGCAGGCACATTCTCTCACTGCAAACTGATTTATCTTTTCTGTGCCTCAACTAGATTGCGAGCTCCATGGGCTGGGAAATTGCACAGCACCATGTACATCTAGTAGCGCTATGGATATAAACGGTAGTAGCACTGCAGCAGTGCATGCCCATTATGCTTTAGTGTGCGTAGTGGCCGATGCAGCACAGATAATGCAATCTACACGCACAAGTTCTGACATGCCAAATGCAGAAAAGAGATTGACGCGCACGTAAACAGCAAAGCAAAAGCAAGCGCACACAGTAATGCCAAGCATATTTACATCATAGGCAAATGAGCTGCATGTATTAAAATGGCATGCTGATAGTGTCTGCACCCGATGCAGAGAAACGCGTAGAGGATTACATAACCAGCTGAAGCGCAACTATCTCTATGCCTGGTCGGAAATGGCTTAAACATCCTGCGTGTGGCCTCAACAGTATTCTGATGGCAATGGGGGCTTGCCCCGATGCCTAGGTCATCTGAGGCACAGATACCAACTCCCCACAGAAACCAAATCCCTGGTGGCCCAGCAGCCCCAATCCCCCAACCCACTCAATAAAAAATGGCCCTGTGGCCCCCGAACCTCCCACCCCCCTGGTACCTTTCCGATGGAATAGGAGCGTTGCCCATGCGCTCCCACCCCTGCACCCCCATCTTGAAAAATGGTGGCACCTGGCTGCACGCGGTGCCCAAACAGTGTTTTGATGCTATCAGGTGCTTTCCCCGATGCCTGGATCATCTGAGGTGAACTGTCAAATTCCCCCCAGATGACCTTGTTTCTCTGGGACAGCATGCCAAACTTGCGCCGACTTCTGTGTGCGTGTGTTTGGCTTGCTCACCCAGTTTAATGCATGGCTAATTTGCATATGCGCCCCTTTCTGCATTCTGGTGCTGAAGTTGCGAGCTATTGCTGCGCTATATAGAGGCGTACATAGCTCATAGCACTCAACTTCAGCGCCGGCTTTCTGCATTGGCCCCATAGGGAATGTTTTAACCTACATCACCTTGCAAACAAGGCATAACTGTTCCAATTTACTAGACACGTTTATGGCAGTGGGGCCTTCCCTCTGGTCCAGATCAGAAGTAACAAGTTTCTTGCCAAGCAAAAACTACCAGTTTAGGCCGACTTCATTGTAAAACAGATTGGATCTGCCTGTGATGGTGGCTATTTAAACAAGTATTTAAATATTGATCCTTGCAAGCAGACACCTGTCTATCCGCATACTAAAATCTATTGAAAGACTAATGCAACATGAAGATTTGCTGAATCTTGGCTTACTAGGGAAGCAGCTGTCAAGACAAGAGGGGCCAGAAACTGAAGACAAAGGGGCGAGCATTTGGCAGGAACACAATAGACACAGTCTTTGCCTGCAGAGCATGAGAAAATGCATCCAAACTGACCCATTTGCCTAAGTGAGAGATGGCTATAACCTTCTTCCTAATGCTTATGTACACCTATATCTACAATTTCTATTTATATAATTTATTTTGCCTGGTTATCGTTATAGTGTCATATCACCAAGACCTAATTGATTTTCCATCAGCTGTTGTAAGCAGTATGATGTAATCACTTTAAAAGGGGCATTGGTTAGGGCTGCTGCAATAGGCATATTTCATATTTGTGTAAAATTGTGGTGCAGGGCAAAGAGATGGAAATTCAAACAATGGGGTTAGACAATCAGGCCAAGCCCAAGAACTAGTAATACTAATGCTCTTAACAAATGTCACAACCACACTGGTGGTAAGCGATTGTCTCTCTACCTACTGCATATATACACCGAGAACAAGTGGGGAAAGCATGTGGAGCATGGCTCACGTAAGTCTTTCCTACCTGTAACATGTGGATGTGCATATCTGTGTTGTCTCTATTTGTATCTCTGACCTGGAGGAGAAGAGGTGGAACAGTATCCAAATCTGCCCTTAGTTTAGAAAGAATAATAAAATGAAAGAAAGTGTGATGTTGCTGTATACAGATTTCAAAGGATGGATTTTATAGTTTAACCACAGGGCACACTATCCCAAGGCAACAAGCGATGCTTCTCTGACACTAGGAGGCCATGCAGCAACCATTCAGAAAGTGATACAGTTCAGTCACTAGGTTTCACAGTACAAGTTACAACAAAGGAAATGAAATGCACATGTGAATCACTAAGAGCCAGTCCAGCAGGGGGCACTTAGAGGTTAATTCTATAAGGATTGCCTAGTTTACTGCATGATGTCATGCATGTATTTGGTACCTATTCTTTAAAGCAAAGTGCATGCATAGGCCCCTATTCTATAAAGTAAGTGGTGAGATACACATGCCAAATCTAGGCATGTCTACTTAACACAAACCCTAGACTTGGTGTAAATGCTTGCGACAAGATTTATAGAAAATGCTCGTAAGTTAGAGTAGTCTATAATTTATAAATGAAATTTGTGCTCCATCCCCATGCTCACCCATTCCAAAATTATATCCCATCATCCTGACGCATGTACAGTAATTACAAAATAGCACCTGTCTAAACTACACATGTAAGTGCCCATCCCTGCATGCAAGTCATGCAAAATAGATGCGTTATATACAGGGGCAGTGTGAGGATAAGAGGTGCTCTAGGTAAGCCTAATTCCTCGTGCCGCACCCTGCTCCTGCCCCCATTGCCATCCCTCTCCAGGATCTGCAGCCACAGCAATGACTTCAAACAGCCCTGTAGCGCTTAATAAACCAAGATTACAAGCTTTGAAAAATAGGCTGCAGTACTGAGGACTGATCTCTGTCCACATATGCTCCATGAGTTTTTAAACTGGTTTTATTTAGAATATTAATTTGATATAAAATTTAAACATATAATATCTCAGAAAAAGAAAACCAAAAACCTTGTATCACCAAGAAAATCTTGTTAAACTTTGGAGGAGTTTGTGGAACAAAACAATCTAATTCTCCAACAATTACATTTGTAAAATATGTAAGGAATAGGATGATTCCTAGTTTAAATATATACAAAAGCACAAATATGGGAGTTTGGTATCCCTCCCATTTCTGTTCTAACCCATCAAAGGAGATGGACAATATTAGCACCTTGAGCTGTAAGTTTCCAGTCCTCATCAATCCCTCTGTCTATCCAGTTCTGAAATACACAGTGGTCTCAACCTATGGTAAAGTTAAATTTGCCTAGGAAACTATGAATGGTGAACTATGTGGATGTAAACTTAAAAATCTGCACACCCATCTCCAAACCAGACCTAAAGATCTAAGGGTCCTTTTACTAAAGTGTGCTATGCTGTTAGAGTGTGAATTAGCATGTGCTATTAGCGCACTAGTATGGTAACCATTGGCACACTGGCATGACAACACTCTAATTCACACACTAACTGCATAGCAAGGGAAATGGGTGGGCTATGGGCATGAGCTGCACATTGTAGTTAGTGCATGGAACCTTACCATGTGCTGTCACGGTTGCAGTTCGTGTGGCATTCCTAACAGGGTCTCCATTGGAAGCATGGTAAGACTACGTGGCTTTTAATTACTAGCTCTCTGCTTGAGAGCTCCTAAAGGGGTTTTGGTGTACATTTTTAAAAAGCTACATTCTTTTTTAGGGGAGATATGATAGAGATTTATAAATTAATGAATGGAGAGGAACAGGTAAACGTAGATCGATTGTTTACGTCATCAGAATATAAAAAGACTAGGGGACATGCAATGAAGCTACAATGTAACCCCTATTTAAGACTAACAAGAGAAAATACTTTTTCACTCAATGTGTAATCAAACTCTAGAATTTGTTACGGGAGGATGTAGTAAAAGCTGTTAGTGTAGCTGGGTTTAAAAAAGGTTTGGACAAGTTCCTGGAGGAAAGGTCCATAAACCATTATTAAAAGGGATCCAGGATATCACTGCTTGACCCAATACAAGCATTGAGGAACCTGTATCTTTTGGGGAAACTGCTAAGTACTTATGACCTAGATTGGCCGCTGTTGGAAACAGGATACTGGGCTTGATGGACCTTGGTCTGACATAGTATGGCATATCTTATGTTCTTATAATGTATTTCAAAAGGACACATTTTTTGTGGTGTTGGTATAAAACTCTGCTTTTAGTTTCTCTTTCCCAGCTCTTTGAAGGCACTGACACCACATCAGGAATTAAATTTCCCCTCCAACCTTCCCCCTGAAATCCTGAATTATCATTGCATCCCCTAGTCCTGTCAGTCCAACCAATGTAAATAGTTTCACGGTTAATTCTGTTATTGTACATAGTTAAATATGTTCGATGTCATTTGTTCTGTTAATTGTAAACTGCTTTGATTGTCAGATAAGGTGGTATATAAGAATGTGAAATAAATACATAAATAAATAAATAAAATACTCACCATCCCATGTGAGATTTCTTGCCATATAGGGAAACTCCCCAATTAGATTGCATACAATTTGCCATTTTTCAGGGTGCTTTGATTGAGTAATTTTGCAAAAGGAACACACTGATCTGTATTCTTCAGACACATTATTTACTAATGTAAAATAATAACTGTCTTGCAAGGAAATGGGGCTACACAAGGGCACAAAACAGCCTGGTTAGAACACACATAAAAGTTTAACTGCTTTTGCTCTGAAAGGACAGCTGAGGAAAGGTTAGGGATTTTGATAGGTCTCTCTTGTTTACTTCAACAGATACAAAAGCTCCACCTACTGAATGATTGCTGGGAAAAAGCCAAAACTGCTGTCCCTATTACAGCCTCTGCCTCTATCCAGACAGAGCCCAATGCCAGTTGAAGGACCAGTTCCATGTGCAGGATGCTTGCAAGTCGAAGCCCTCATGAAACAAGTGGAGGAGCTCAGAAAGAGGTGGTGAGGCTGAGAAGCATTCGAGGCAGCACAAGTATATCAACGAGATGCTTCTTGAAACATCCAAGCTCTTCGACAGAGGTGAAGATGGGGTGCTACAGAGTGAAGAGAGTTGGAAAAGAGTCACAAGGGCTGGCAGAATCAACAATCCAACTTCTCCAGCCCTTGAATTGAAGAACCAGTATGCAGCCCTCAAAGTGGAGGAGGTGAAAGCATCCCAGGAAAGGGAAATAACAGAGCTCAAGCACTCCAATTACAGAATCAGTAACCACTAGGAAGAGAAGGGTAATGGTGGTTGATGACTATCTTCTGAGAGGTACTGAACATCTATCTGTAAACCCCTCCTGATCTCTGGAAGGGGCGGTATATAAAAATGTTCAAATAAATAAATAAATAAATCTATCTGCTAAGTGAGGTAATCAAATTTGCAGATGACACAAAATTATTCTAAGCTGTTAAAACCCAAGAGGATTGTGAAAAATTGCAAGAGGACCTTGATAAATTGGAAGACTGGAAGTTCAAATGGCAGATGAAATTTAATGTGGACAAGTGCAAAGTTATACACCTAGGAAAGAACAACCCAAACTATAGTTACCAATGCAAGGTTCCATATTAGGAATCACCATAGAGGAAAACGATTTTTCTTCAGGTATATTCGGGAGAGGAGGAAAATCAGAGATGGAATTGCAGTACTCAGAAGTGCTGGGAACGGACTCGTGGAAAGTGACATTAAAAAGCAAAATTTGCTTAACAAATACTTCTGCTCTGTTCTTACTAAAGAAAATCCTGGAGAAGGACCACCTGTGACTCCCAAATATAAAAATGGGAATGAAGTAGATACCACATTATTCACAGAAGATGATGTGTTAGAACAACTTGCAAAACTGAAAGTGGACAAGGCCATGGGACTGGATGGGATACATCCCAGGATACTGAAAGAGTTCAGATAGGTTCTTGCAGGGCCGTTAAAGGATGTTTTCAACAGATCCTTGAAAACAGAAGTTCCTCAGGACTGGAGAAGGGCTGATACCTCTACACAAAAGTGGTGACAGGGAAGAAGTGACAAACTACAGGCCCGTGAGCCTTACCTCAGTAGCAGGAAAAGTAATGGAGGCGCTCCTGAAAGAGCGAATAGTGGATTTTCTCAAAACCAACAGGTTGCATGATCCGAGGCAACATGGTTCTACCAAAGGACGATCTTGCCAAACAAATCTGATTGAGTTCTTTGACTGGGTTGACCAGAGAACTAGATCAGGGGCATGCGATGGATGTCATCTAACTGGATTTCAGCAAAGCCTTTGATACTGTTCCTCATAGGAGGCTTATCAATAAACTCAGTAGTTTTGGGATGGGTCCCAAGGTGGTGAACTGGATCAGAAATTGGTTGACTGACAGACGACAGGTGATGGTAAATGGAGCTCACTCGGATGAAAGGAGGGTGATTAGCGGGGTGCCCCAGGGTTCGGTCCTGGGCCTGGCACTGTTCAGTATATTTGTGAGTGATATTGCTGAAGGACTGAATAGAAAAGTCTGTCTTTTTGCAGATGACACGAAAATTTGCAACACAGTGGACTCCCCTGAGGGAGTGAATAACATCAGGAAAGATCTACAAAAGCTGTAAGAATGGTCTAATGCTTGACAGTTAAGATTTAATGTGAAGAAGTGCAGTGTCATGCACTTAGGAAGCAGAAATCCAAGGGAAATGTACTCGACAGGAGTGAGAGATTGGTGTTCACGGACCAGGAGAAGGACCTTGGTGTGATTATTTCTGAGGATATCAAGGTGGCAAAACAGTGCAACAAGGGAGTGGCAAAAGCCAGGAGGATGTTGGGTTGCATACAAAGAGGAATTAACAGCAGAAAGGAAGAGGTATTAATGCCACTGTATAAGTCACTGGTAAGGCCTCACTTGGAATACTGTGTTCAGTTTTGGAGACCATATCTTGCAAAGAATGTAAAAAGACTGGAAATTGTTCAGAGGAAGGCGACCAAAATGATTTGGAGCCTGCATCACAAGCAATTTAAAATACAGAAGAGAGCTTTCTGGTTAAATTTAGAACCCAGCAGAGAGCTTGTAGTTTAAATTTCATAATAAGTTAGAGCCTAGCAGCAGCAAAGAGCTATAATTTAAATCAAATAAGAATATAGCTTACCTCAGCAGCACAGGACAGGATACTGTGTAGCAGCCCTCTTTTAATAAGTGTTATTTCTCTTCCTCCTTCCCCACACCCACCCACCCCTGGGATAATCGTAGCTTTATAGGTACTAACACATTTTAACAGACAGGAGGTGCTCTCAGGTGAAACTCTTTACCCAAATCAGTCATACACTAAGGACCTGAGATTAATTAAGCTTCAGGTGAACAAGGTATATTAAACGTATTAGGTACAGTTTTATTGGCAACCCTTAGTAAGTAAAGAACTTAAAGATCTAAACAAAAACTTAAAACTAAGATGCAGACAGCAGTCCAGCAGCGAGATGGGGGCTTTCCAGTCTTTTGTATTGAGTGTCACATGTCTTCAGTTGGTGAGAGGTCTTATGTGTGCACTAGGTGCAAGGAGCTCTTTGCTCTCAGGGAACGAGTCCGTTCTCTAGAGGCTAGAGTAGCAGACTTGGAAAACATAAGACAGACAGAGAGGTACATAGACGAGACCTACAGCGATATAGTCCTGAAGTCCCACCTCCAGTCTGGCAGCATCCCTGTTGCCATGGAAGAGAGAGGTCACGTGACAGGAGAGCATCACCCTGGTGTGGCAGGAAGTGATCCTATAACTAGAACCTGTCCTCCAGGTGATGTAAAACCCTCTCGCATGGAGGAAGTTTCTCCAGGGCCATGTGCCCATAAGGGAAGGGTTAGGACAGCCGTTATAGTTGGTGATTCGATCATTAGGCATGTAGATAGCTGGGTGGCTGGTGGACGTGAGGATCGCCTGGTAACATGCCTGCCTGGTGCGAAGGTAGCGGACCTCACGCGCCACCTAGATAAGGTCTTAGATAGTGCTGGGGAGGAGTCTGCTGTCTTGGTACATGTCGGTACCAATGACATAGGAAAATGTGGTAGGGAGGCTCTGGAGTCTAAATTTATGCTTTTAGGTAGGAAGATGAAATCCAGAACTTCCAGGGTAGCGTTCTCCGAAATGCTTCCCATTCCACGTGCAGGACCCAAAAGGCAGGCAGAGCTCCGGAGTCTCAATGTGTGGATGAGACAATGGTGCAGAGATGAGGGCTTTGGATTTGTTAGGAACTGGGGAACATTCTGGGGAAAGGAGGGGCTCTTCTGAAGGGATGGGCTTCACCTTAACCAGGATGGAACCAGGCTGCTGGCATTAACCTTTAAAAAGGAGATAGAGCAGCTTTTAAACTAGATAATAGGGGAAAGCCGACAGTCGCCCAAGAGCGGATGGTTCGGAAGAATATATCCTTGAAGGATACTACCAAAAGCAGAGAGGTTCCAAAAAAGAGTAAAGTAGCCCAAATACCCTTGAGTATGGAGCAGACAGAGCTTAAAGATCCCAAATTACACATGTCTACCAATAGCCAAATTAATATGAATAAAATACATTCTCTAAAATGCTTGTATGCAAATGCTAGAAGTCTAAAAAATAAGATGGGAGAGTTAGAATATATAGTACTAAATGAGAAGTTAGATATGATTGGAATATCAGAGACATGGTGGAAGGAGGACAACCAGTGGGACATTGTGATACCTGGGTACAAACTATATCGTAATGATAGAGCTGATCAAATTGGTGGAGGGGTTGCGCTCTATGTTAGAGAGGGCATTGAGTCAGAAAGGATTAGAGTTTTGCAGGAAACAAAATTTGCTGTAGAATCTCTATGGATTGAAATTCCATGTAAAAAGGGGAAGGCGATGGCAGTGGGGGTGTACTATCGACCACCGGGCCAGAATGAACAAATGGATGATGAAGTGCTCAAAGAAATCCAGGAAGCTAACAAAAGTTACAGCGCAGTAATAATAATGGGTGATTTCAATTACCCCGGTATCAACTGGCTCAGTGTCACGGCAGGACATGCTAGGGAGATAAAGTTCCTAGATGACATAAATGACTGCTTCTTGGAGCAGCTGGTTCATGAACCGACCAGAGGGGAAGCCATATTAGACCTAGTCCTTAGTGGAACACCAGATCTAGTGCAAGAGATAAGGGTGTTGGGGCCACTTGGCAATAGTGATCATAGCATGATCGCCTTTGATTTAATTAGTGGAGGAGGGATAGTACGGAAATCCACAGTACTACCTTTTAACTTTCGAAAGGGAGACTATGATAAAATGAGGAAAATAGTTAAGAAAAAACTAAAAGGAGCAGTTGCAAAGGTTAAAGACTTACATCAAGCTTGGGTGTTGTTGAAAAATACTATCTTGACCAGCCCAGACCAGCTGTATTGCACGCTTTAAGAAAAGTGGAAGGAAGTCCAAAAAACTGCCAGCATGGTTTAAAGGTGAGGTCAGAGATGCTGTTGTTGCCAAAAAAGCATCTTTCAGGAAATGGAAAAAACAGCCAAATGACGAAACCTGGAAACAGCACAAGCACTGGTAAGTCAAATGCAAGGCATTGATAAAGCAGGCAAAGGGAGAATTTGAGAAGAAGCTTGCTGTGGAAGCAAAAACGCAAAATAAAGATTTTTTCAAGTACATTCGTAGCAAAAAACCTGTGAGAGAGTCAGTTGGTCCATTAGATGATAGAGGAGTTAAAGGGGCACTAAGAGGTGACACGGCGATAGCGGAGAGACTGAATGAATTCTTTGCTTCGGTCTTTACTGAGGAAGATGTAGGGATGTTACCCATGACTGAAGTGGTATTTAAAGGTGTGGAAGAATTGAAGGAAATATCGATACATCGGGAAGATGTATTACAACTATTAGATAAACTGAAGAGTAGCAAATCACCTGGACCGGATGGTATACATCCAAGGGTGTTGAAAGAACCGAAATATGAGATTGCAGACCTGCTATTAGTAATCTGTGAACTATCATTAAAATCATCTCTAATACCTGAAGACTGGAGGATTGCCAATGTAACACCAATTTTTAAATAGGGTTCCAGGGGTGATCCGGGAAACTACAGACCAGTGAGCCTCACGTCAGTACCGGGAAAAATGGTAGAAACCATCATAAAGAATAAAATTACTCAGCATGTAGATAGTCATGACCTAATGGGAGACAGCCAACATGGCTTTAGACAAGGAAGATCTTGTCTTACTAATCTGTTATGTTTTTTTGAAAGTGTGAATAAACAGGTGGACAAAGGTGAGTCGGTTGATATACTGTATCTGGACTTTCAGAAAGCCTTTGACAAGGTCCCTCATCAGAGACATTTGGCAAAACTAAAGAGTCATGGGATAGGAGGCAGTGTACTATTGTGGATCAAGAACTGGTTAAAAGATAGAAAGCAGAGGGTAGGGCTAAATGGCCAATTATCCCAATGGAGAAAGGTGAATAGTGGTATACCCCAGGGATCTGTGCTGGGTCTGCTGCTTTTTGACATATTCATAAATGACCTGGAAAGTGGAATAACGAGTGAGGTTATCATATTTGCAAATGACACAAGACTATTTAAAGTTGTTAAAACCCAAGAGGATTGTGGAAAATTGCAAGAGGATCTTGATAAATTAGAAGACTGGGCATCAAAATGGCAAATGAAATTTAATGTGGACAAGTGCAAAGTTATGCACCTAGGGAAGAATAACCCAAACTATGGTTACACAATGCAAGGTTCCACATTAGGAATCACCACCCAGGAAAAAGATTTAGGCATCATTGTGGATAACATGATAAAACCCTCGGCCCAGTGTGCAGCGGCAGCCAAGAGAGCAAATAGAATGCTCGGTATCATAAGGAAAGGAATGGAAAATAAAACAAAAGATACTATAATGCCTCTATATCGTTCCATGGTGAGACCGCACCTTGAATATTGTGTGCAATTCTGGTCGCCGTATCTTAAAAACGATATAGAGTTATTAGAAAAGGTTCAGAGAAGAGCCACCAAAATGGTAAAGGGGATGGAAGGATACTCCTATGAAGAAAGGCTAAAAAGGTTAGGGCTCTTTAACCTGGAAAAGAGATGGCTGAGGGGAGATATGATAGAAGTCTATAAATTAATGAACGGAGTGGAACGGGTAAACGTAGATCGATTGTTTACGTTATTAGACTATAGAAAGACTAGGGGACATGCAATGAAGCTACAGGGTAAACTATTTAAGACTAATAAAAGAAAATATTTTTTCACTCAATGTGTAATCAAACTCTGGAATTTGTTACCGGAGGATGTAGTAAAGGCTGTTAGTGTAGCTGGGTTTAAAAAGGTTTGGACAAGTTCCTGGAGGAAAGGTCCATAAACCATTATTAAGAAGGGACCCAGGATATCAATGCTTGACCCAGTACAAGCATTGCGGAACCTGTGTCTTTTGGGGAAACTGCTAGGTAAGTATGACCTAGATTGGCCACTGTTGGAAACAGGATACTGGGCTTGATGGACCTTGGTCTGACCCAGTATGGCATATCTTATGTTCCTTATGAGAAGAGACTTGAAGACCTAAATATGTACACTCTGGAGGAGGGGAGGGATAGGGGAGATATGATTCAGACTTTTAAATATTAAAGAGAAATAATGAAGAAACAAACCTCTTGCAAAGACAGGGAAGCTGTAAAACTAGAGGGCATAACATGAAGCTGCAAGGGGGTAAATTGAAAGGCAATGTCAGGAAATACTTTTTCACTGTAAGGGTGGTGGATGCTTGGAATGCCCTCCCGATGGAAGTGGTGGGGGCAAATACAGTGACAGAATTCAAAATGGCATGGGACAGACACAGTGGATCCCTTTACAGCAACAGGATGAAATCATAATAAACTTAACTATCTAATTTCTCACCACGGAGCAGTGGGTTCACCCCTAAACAAAGACATGGGGAGGCGTGGCCTGCACAGAGCGGCAGGTGCACCTACTCTTGCCATCTTGCTGGGCAGACTAGATGGACCATGCTGGTCTTTATCTGATGTCATTTACTATGTTACTATGTAGGTGTCGTCATGGATATGTTGAAAGCCTCTACCCAGCATGCAGTAGCGACCAAGAAAGCAAATAGAATGCTAGGAATTATAAAGAAAGGAATGGAGAATAAAACAAAGGATATTATAATGCCTTTGTATCATTCCATGGTGCGACCACATCTTGAACATTGTGTGCAATTCTGGTCGTCGTATCTTAAAAAGGATATAGCAGAATTAGAAAAAGTACAGAGACGAGCCACCAAAATGGTAAAGGGGATGGAAGGATATCCCTATGAGATGAGGCTAAAAAAGGTTAGGGCTCTTCAACCTGGAAAAGAGATGGCTGAGGGGAGATATGATAGAGGTCTATAAATTAATCAATGAAGTGGAACAGATAAACGTAGATCGATTGTTTACACCATCAAAATATAGAAAAAAGACTAGGGGACATACAATGAAGCTACAGCATAACCCATTTAAGATTAATAAGAGAAAATATTTTTTTTTCACTCAATGCGTAAACTCTGGAATTCATTACCGAAGGATGTAGTAAAAGCTGTTAGTGTAGCTGGGTTTAAAAAAAGTTTGGACAAGTTCCTGGAGGAAAGGTCTATAAACCATTATTAAAGAGGACCCGGGAAATCCACTGCTTGCCCCAGTACAAGCATTGTGGAACCTGTGTGTCTTCTGGGGAAACTGCTAGGTACTTGTGACTTAGACTGGCCATTGTTGGAAACAGGATATTGGGCTTGATGAACCTTGGTCTGACTCAGTATGGCATATCTTATATTCTTATGATCAGACTTGATGTCCAGAGAGGTGTGCTGTTTGCCAGGTGCCAAATTCTGAGATGTTACGGAGAGTTTACCAAGACTCATCAAGCCGAAGGGGGGCGGAGCTAGCCACTGAACAGAATGGACGCCTGAATTTTTGCTCCCGTTGCTGCCCAAGAATCCTGAACATATCCCGGTATTCCATTGAAGTTTGTACCCCCTACCTACATCAATAACACCGCAATACAGCTGGATGGCATCCCTGAAGCCTGCCCGGCTGGAATTTCCACAGGGATCCGGCTCAGCAGCGAAACGATCCAAACCCGAAGTGGGTTCCCCGCAGAAAATGGCCGCGGGAGAGAAGGAGGGAGTGACTGCCGGTGGCCTACGTGAAGTGCTACAGGAATTGATATGCGTTAAAGAAATGATTGCAGCCAATTCTAGTTCACTGAACATGATTCAAGAAGACTTGCTGGAGGTAAAAGAGAAACTCCTCACCATCACCACTCGACTTAATGCAGTTGAATTACAAACCCAGAAGCATGGCGTTGCATTAGAACAGCTGGGCCCTTTGGCCAAACGAGTCCGGCACATAGAAAATCTGATTGAAGATCAAAATAACCATTCCCGTAGAAATAATATCCGCCTTGTTGGAGTCCCTGAAGGCGCTGAAGGTACCGATCCGATTGGATTTCTGGAAAAAACCATACCGGAGATGCTGCAGCTTGTCTTTGCAAGGCCTTTTGAACTAGAACGGGCCCATCGAATCCCAGCACACAAAGCTGAAAACACACGATACCCGCGCCCACTCATAATGAAGGTACTGAGATACCCACAGGTCCTACAGATCTTTCAAGCTGCACGGAAGGCCGGATCACTGCAAATCCAGGGACACAAAGTAACACTTTATCCGGATTTGAGCAAGCAAACGGTAGATCGGAGAAAAGCGTTGCTGGCCTGTAGACCCATGCTACAAAGTGCACAGGCAAGATACGGGCTATACTACCCAGGAACCATGCGGGTCACGCTGCATAATGAAACGAGGAATTTTGTTGATGCTGAAAAACTGAAAACTTTCCTACAAGAAAAATGCGGTATGGAAACCTGAGGTCAATATTCTGATCTCTCACGCAGTGTAGAGAACTCAGCATATACTCAGGGGGTGCGGCCGTGCGTTCTCACAAATTTTAGAACGCCTTAAGCCTTGTTAAACACCTCATTGATTGTATTTCTGTTGTTCTAAATAGTTTTAATTAAACAGATATTTCTGCTTGAAATGTAGGGGTGGCAACGGGAGGTCGGGGTTGGTTACTGTTTCAGTGGATTGTGTTCACCTTAGCGATACAATGTTTGCCAGTTATGCAGTTGTTTGTGTCAGTCCAGTCCAGTACAAAACCCTCCACATACACGCAAATGCAAGTACGCGGCAGGCCTATCCATAGGATAGCTTTCACCTATAAGACAGCTTATCACAACGTTGATGTCTAGTGATCTTTTAATGCTTTCGTTAAATGTAAAAGGTATTACTGGCCCTGTCAAGCGAAAGAAGATTTTAGCGTACTGCCAGCAAAAAAAAGCAGATATTGCCCTCTTACAAGAGACACATTTAACAGATACTGAATCGCAGAAAGTAACCTCTAAATACTTCCTGGTGGCGGCCTCGGCCTCTGCCACTCAACGCAAAGGGGGGGTAATGATATTAGTGCGCAAATTCCTGCAATCCGCCATTACCGACACACGGATTGATCCGCTAGGTCGATGGGCCAGAGTGACGATGAAAATAAATCAACAGCTTTACACATTCTTCAATATTTACGCGCCCAACCTCGATGACCCTAACTTTTTCAAACTGATAGCTAAAGAAGTTACAGCCGCGGCTCACACCAATATCATATTAGGGGGCGATTTCAATGTCATCTTGGATCCACTGTTAGATCGCACGCCCTATCGGGCTGTAGACAAAGTCAAATCGCAGGCGATTCTTAAAGGCATCATAACAGAGCTACACTTGGTAGACCCCTGGCGCCTACTTCATCCCCAAGAAAGAGACTACACATTTTATTCCATCCCACATAATACCCAAACAAGGATCGATTTCTTCCTACTGTCCACAGAGCTGATGCCCCAAGTGTTGTCCGCAGAGATATATGCTACAACGGTATCGGACCACGCCGCTGTCTCCCTAGTGTTGAATACCAACGTTACACAGCATGTTCCACCAAGATGGACATTTGATAAATCCCTACTAGCAGATGACTCCTTTGTACAGCTACTGTCAGGGGAAATTGAGACCTATTTTAAATATAATACACCCACTGATACCTCCATCTGGAGCTGGTGGGAAGGTTTTAAAGCGACCATACGAGCTCATATTACCACCTACACCATTAGACGGCGTAAAGCCAGGAAAAAAGAAAAAGATGAATTGGAACTCCAAATAAAAGCTGGGGAAAGGTTACTAGCCAAAGAGCTGACTCAATGATATTGATTAGACTCCAAAAATTGCGATACCAATATAATGCTCTCCTCAACAAAGAAGCACTGAGTAGCATCCAGCTACAACGTAGTATATACTACTATGACAGCAACCGCTCAGGATCCCTCTTAGCTCGGCAGCTCAGACCAAAAACCAGCAAGACCGCTATAGCGGCGTTGCAGGACAATTCCGGGGGCCTTCTCCTGAGATCTGACAAAATACTAGACCGCTGCAAAGAATTCTATGAGGAACTATATCGCTCAGATACCCAATGTAGTGACAGAGCCTTTGAAGATTTTGTCTCCAAGATAGTAGGACCCACATTAACCAGTCATCAAAGTCGAACGCTGGAACAAGAGATCTCAGTAACTGAAATACAAGATGCGATCAAACAGATGGCTCGTGGCAAAGCCGCCGGTCCAGATGGTATCCCGTTGGAATTCTATAATAAATATTGCATTCAATTGGCTCCCATGCTACAGATCTACTACAGTGGCCTGCAAGATGAATCTCCAGAGATTGGAGCCCTGGCAGAGGCTGTGGTGGTAATTCACCCGAAACCGGGCAGGGATACACAAAAGATAGAGAATTACAGACCCATCTCTCTCCTAAACTCTGATTATAAAATCTATGCTAAAGTGCTTGCTAACCGATTAGGACGGATCTTAAAAGATTTGATACATGAGGATCAATGTGGATTTATACAAAACAGATCCACTACAGATAATGGAAGATTATTGGCACATGTACTGGCATCTGCCAAGACCAAGGCCGAGCCCCTGATAGGGCTAGCATTGGATGCCGAAAAAGCCTTCGATCGACTGGAATGGTCCTTTCTATTTCGATCCCTACGGTGGTTTGGGATAGGAGAAAAGTTCCTAAAACGCGTTGAATTGTTATATACCAAACCCACAGCTCGAATAGCGGTCAACTCACACCTCTCAGCCCCTTTTCAGTTGCAAAGAGGGACCAGACAGGGTTGCCCCCTGTCACCGATGCTTTTTAATTTAGCCCTGGAACCCTTATTAATAGCGCTCCGACAGAAGGAAAACATAAAAGGAATTGAGTTAGCTGATGGTCCCTGTAAATTGTCAGCATATGCCGATGACCTGCTCATTTTTCTACAACCATCAGACCTTCCTGAAACACTGCAACTCATAGATGCATACTCAGCGATATCCGGATATAAAGTAAATTTGAATAAAACAACAATTATTCCTCTGAATGAACAGGTCAGCGAAGAAATGATGCGTGGATACCCCTTTCAATATGAGAAGTCATCCTTTAGATACCTGGGCGTGACCTATGGCACCACCTTGGAAGAGACTGTCGCAATCAACATTAAGATGTGTCAAGAAATTGTACATGATAACATCTGCAAGTGGACCCCCCTTCATTTGAGCTGGTGGGGCAGGCTAGAAACAATAAAAATGATGTTGGTACCAAAACTCAGCTATATATTAAGTATGATACCCTTACGTTTCCCGACAGCCTTCTATAAGAAAATGAATAGTCAACTGATAGCCTTTCTATGGAACAACCGAGTACCCCGAATAGCTGCCTGGAAACTGAAGTTACCTAATACACAAGGCGGTGTCCATTTCCCAGATCTCGGCTGGCTACACACTGCCTCTCTTTTAAAGCAGGGTGCTCAATGGGTCGACTCTGACGACACGGATAAAGGACCTAGATGGCTGAGTGTGGAGCGGGCCCTACATTCCCCCCTGCCCACATGGCTACTGGTAGGCACAGTAGTAGACCAGACTGCACCACATAATGCTATTATCCGAGAAACACAGCATGCCTGTCGATTATTGGCATCATGTATCGATGGAGGGGATGACTTTGCCGCAGATATGCCCATATGGCTGAACCCGCGCCTTATCATCGGAGGGAAGCCTGTCTTATGGAAAAAATGGGTGGAACATGATCTTATCACCATTGGACAACTGATCAATGGAAGTGCATTTAAAACCTTTGACAGATTAAGAACGGAATTCCGATTGCCTAATACATGCTATTTCCAATGGTGTCAGCTCCGATCCTGCATGAGCAAAGCGGGTGTGTCACCTGTCTTGATACGTACAGGATGGCCACTGCGACAGAAACTTCAAGAATTACAAACAGATGCTAAAGCTGTTTCAAGATGTGTTGCGATTCTCCGATCCAAAAGTGACAAGACATGTTCTAAGATACAGTCGGTGTGGGCTACTGAAACCGGTCAAGATCTACCTCCGGAAAATTGGGACACTTTTTGGGGAACTCAAATACGTGCCACGAGAGCAGCGTCTCTCACACAATCTATGTACTTTATAGCACATCGAGCGCATATTACACCGGCTAAGAAAATGAAATGGACACTACAGGAGGGAAATCAATGTTGGTCCTGTAACATGGAAATTGGGACACTGGCACATATGTTGTTCCATTGTAAATCCCTGGAAATATATTGGAACAGAGTTTGGGAACGCATATCACAGATCCTCAACTTACAAACTCCTATCACTTATCGGATAGTGATATATAAATCCATAGCTCTGGAACCTACTCTGATGAAATGGGATGGTAAACTGCTGGACTTAATTCTCGGGATAGCGCTTAAAATAGTTCTAATACACTGGAAGAATCTCGACAAAGCTTGTTTCGAGCATTGGTGGAGTCTCTTAATCCTACATAAGACCTACGAAGAGATCTATATAGCCAAGAACCCATGGTCTGGTAAACTAAGTAAGAAATGGTCAGCTTTACAAAATTATGTTTGATGAAAATGATTGCTGGAGGCTGCCTTGTGGAATGGTCTCTGCTGTAACCACATTGAACGGAGAGAGGGAGGGTGGCGTGCTGGCATGGACTGATACTAGTTCTTGTTAACGTTATTGTACTGTCTTGTTCAAGTTATTATATTCTTTTGCTATTTTGATCAATAACATCTGCTTGTATCCTGCTATATCACGATCGTTTGTATTGTTATTTTATATGTTAAAACTGAATAAAAACTACTATTAAAAAAAAAAAAAAAAGACTCATCAAGCCTACAGACTATCCGATGTTGCTCATCCATGTTGGCACAAATGATACTACCAGGTATCCCTCTGAGTCTATCAAGAGTGACTTCATAGCGCTGGGACAGAGGGTGAAGCAGATAGGTGCATAGGTGGTGTTCTCTTCAATCCTCCCTGTTGAGGGTAAAGGTCGAGGCAGAGATGCTCGCATCCTAGAGATCAATTCATGGTTTGTGGATGGTGTCATAGACAGCATTTTGGTTTCCTCAACCTTGGGATGATTTTCCAAGGACTGCAGAGCAGAGATGGCATCCATCTGTCCAAAAAGGGTCAAAGTGTCTTCCACAGCAGACTGGCTAACCTACTGAAAGGGGCTTTAAACAAGATTCATTGAGGATGGGTGAAGAAACCCTCCAGATATGTGAAACATTAAATACTTCTGTTGAAATGGGGAAAAGGGGCAACATCTGGAAAGCAATGTGTATAAATCCCCATAGCATGGGAAATAAGATCCCAGATGTTGAGGCTTTAATGGAAGAGGCCAATTTGGATTTAGTGGCTGTTACGGAGACATGATTCACAGACAACTATGACTGTGATGTAATTATATCAGGCTATACTTTATTTAGGAAGGACAGGGTAGGAAGAAAGAGAGGAGGATTGGCACTATATGTAAAAAAATAATATTAAAGCTATAGAATTACAGGGCTTTAAAGGGAATGAGGTGGCAGTATGGGTTAAACTAGAAAGAGGGACAGGGAAATAACTCAAGGAGTCATTAGCGGGATGGGAACAACTGGGGGATGTAGAAAAGCAATGGGCAAAACTGAAAGGGGATATTTTAAGGGCAAAAATACTTTTTGATAGGAAGGTAAATAAATGTAAAAGGAAAAGGAGGTCACTATGGTTCTGAAAAGAAGTAGCTGAAAAGGTGAAGAAAAAGAGGGTGGCCTTCATAAAATAAAAGAGACCATAGAGAGAGGAAGACAAGCATCTATATTTGGAAAAACTTAGAGAAGCTAGCAAAGTAGTCAGGAAAGCAAAGATACAAAAAAAAGAAGAAATAGCCAATACAATAAAATGCAGGGATAAGACATTTTTCAGATATATTAGTGAGAGGAGAAAGGGCAAAAGTGGTATTGTCAGACTCAAGGGTGAAGGAGAGGAATATGTAGATGTTGATGAGGACAAAGCAGAATTGCTTAACAAATATTTCTGTTCTATGTTCACAGATGAAGGGCCAGGAGCAGGACCTCAGAAAACATCCACAAATAGGAACAGAAGTGACGGGGATCTTGAACGGTTTTCAGAAGACTGTGTTCATGAGGAACTAGCTAAAGTAAAAGTAGACAAAGCAATGAGACCAGATGGGATACATCAGAGAATATTGAAGGAACTTGGGGAAATTCTAGAGGCTCCACTGACTGACCTTTTCAATGATTCTTTAGAGTTGGGAGTGGTCTCAGAGAACTGGAGAAAGGCACATGTGGTCCATTTACACAAAAACGGAAGTAAGGATGTGGTTGATTACTACAGGCCAGTTAGTCTATCCTCTATGGTAAGTAAATTAATGAAAATGCTGCTGAAAGAGAAAATAGTGAGGTTTCTGGAGTCCACTGGATTGTAGGATCCAAGGCAGCATGGGTTTACCAGAGACAGGTCTTGTCAGACAAATCTGATTGATTTCTTTGACTGGGTGACCAGGGAGTTGGACCAAGGGAGAGTCCTAGATGTAGTCTACTTAAATTTCAGTAAAGCCTTTGACACCATTCTGCACAGGCAACTTATAAACAAACTGAGCACCCTAGGGATGGATCCTAAAGAAACTGACTGGATTAGATATCGGTTGAGTAGGAGGTGTGGGGCCCTGTATCCCACAACAAATGTTTTTTTTTAGATATCACCAACAAATTACTCAAGACAAATTTCTGCTCAAATGCAAAGCTTCTTTATTTGGTATACCAAAAGCAAAATAAATCACCAATGCAGAGAGCAAAAGACTCTGTCTGAGAGTGTGACAGGCAACCCCCTCTCTGCCCAGGATCAGAGAGCAGATTGCCCGCTGAGTTATGGAGCCGTCTCCTTATATAGATATTCTCTGTCACAAATTTCTAGAAAGTCTGATGTCATCCTCAGTTATTCTGTAAAAGTCAGAGTTACTTGCAAGGAAAGAAAACTTTGCTAGAACTCCTTCTTTGAGGCCCCCTCCCATGAATTATGCCAATTATGCCTTAGGGCTGGCCCTCCCTACAGCTGGTGCTCCCAAGGTCTTCTGGTCTTTGCTTAATTGTGCTTCTTATCTGAGCTGTGGAGCAAATCTTTCCTGCATTCCTTGGGCCCGTTTATGGTCTTTCATCTCCTGGTGCTAAATTACATTTTCTTTTCTTCAAGGCTGAAAGTATGTTTTCTGCTAATTATTTCTCTGAGCTGACCTGTATTTTTCCTCTGAGCCTGACTCGGTGTACTTCTACTCAAAGCAAGGCCTCCAGACTGCAGCAGGCCGCAAAGCTCTCTTGTAGCATATACTTTCTTGGATAGCCCACAGGATCTTCTTGTATCATCGTGCAAACTGCAAGCAGGCCAGGATTACAGTCACAGATAGCAGCTGAAGGAGCAAAACTATCCCTAAGCCAAAATATCCCAACAGAGGCGACAAAGGGTACAGGTAAATGGAGCTCACTTTGAGGAGGTGGATACCAGTGGTGTGCCGCAGGGATCTGTCCTTGGTCCAATTCTGTTTAGCATCTTTGTTAGAGATATTCGGAAGGGCTGTCGGGTAAGGTTTGCCTCTTTGTGGATGATACCAAAATCTGTAATAGAGTAGCCACCCAGGAAGGAGTGGATAACATGAGAAGGGATCTAGCTACGCTTGACATTGGTTGAGAATTTGGCAGCTGAGATTTAATGCTAAAAAATACAGGATCATGCATTTGGGCTGCAAAAATCCAAGGGAGTGGAACAGTATAGGGAGAGAAGTATTCTGTCCACAAAAGAAGAGTAGGACCTGGGCGTGATTGTTTATGATGATCTTAATGACCAAACAGGTAGAAAAGGTGACAGAAAAAGCCAGAAGGATGCTTGGGTGCATAGGGAGAGGAATGGCCAGCAGAAAAAAAGAGAAGACAGTGCCTCTGTATAAGGCTTTGGTGCAACCTCATTTGGAGTATTGTGTGCAGTTCTGGAGACTACACCTTCAAAAGGATATAAACAGGCTGGAGTCGGTGCAGAGGGTGGTTACTAAAATGGTCAGTGGAGTTTGTTATAAATCATATAGGGATAGAATTAAAGATCTTAATATGTATATATTAGGGGAAAGGTCGGATAGAGGAGATATGATAGAGACATTTAACTATCTTTGTGGCATAAATGCCCAAAAGGAGAGCCTCTTTCAATTGAAAGCAAATTCTGCTATAAGGGGACATAGGATGAGAATGAAAGGGGATAGACTCAAGAGTTATAGGCGGAAATATTTCTTTATGGAAAGAGTGGTAGATATGTGGAATAGTATCCCAGTGGAGGTAGTAGAGGCAAGGATGGTATCTGAATTTAAGAAAGCATGGGACAAGCACAGAAGATCTCTAAAGGATAAAAGGGGACTATTGTGGTGGATACTGAAGGGCAGACTAGATAGGCCATGTGGTCTTTTTCTGCCATCATTTTCTAGGTTTCTATGATGTACTTACCACCTCCTATATAAGAGGTGATAAGTATATCTGTGCTAACTACCAATACACGTACTGCCCTGTAAAGAATGTTTCTTTGTAGTAATTGGAGTGAGACATGCTGGAACACCCCCTACAGATAGCACACAAAATTTGCTCTTATTATCATGTGCTAAGTTTTGCATTTAACCTGAAGTAAGCACAAAACTTTACCACACTTTAGTAACAAGGCCCCTAAACATCTTGCAGGATCAGGTGACGAATGGTCATTAGAGACAATGTAGTGGAAAATGGTATACTATGCTAGAAATGAAAGATAAAGAAGAAATGGTGTTGCATTTATAATCAAGAAGAAACTTGTAAGAACTGTAATAAAATACAATGCAATCAGTGAATGCTTAGTTTCTGTTCGTCTAAGTCAAGAGGAATGCCCATCAACATAACTGTTTATGCTGGCATTCCCCAATACCAGTGCCACCGATTACAACTCATACAGAATACTGCAGCTCGGATGATCCTCCATGCCTCTCCCCGTGACCATATCACTCCCATTCTTCAGCATCACTGGTTGCCCATAAACTTTTGAATTCAGTTTAAGATCCTCACTCTTGTCCATCGGGCTATTTATCTGCACACACCTCAGTATTTATTCGATCTATTAACCTTTCACACTCCCACCCGCAGTCTCCGTTCAGGTCATATTAATCGCTTGCACCTCCCTTCTCCCTCTCAAGCTCACCTTCACTCTACCCGGCAATCAGCCTTTTTTTTACATTGGTCCTGCTCTCTGGAACTCCCTCCCCACTGACCTCCATTTAGAACAGTCCATTCCTACTTTCCGATCCCGTCTCAAAACACATTTTTTCTCTACTGCTTTTAATCTTTTCCAGTGATTTCTGCTTCTCCTATGATTTGCTCCTATTTGCAATCTATCTTCTCTATCCTGACCTTCTTTTTCCCCTATCCTTTTTAAGAAAAAAGTATTTTTAAGTATTGTTATTTTCCTTTTCTTTTTAATCATTTTATATATTTTATAGTTTTATTGTAAACCGCCTCGATGTAATGGGAGGCGGTATATCAAGTGATTATAAACAATAAACAATAAACTATAATTCAGGTATGTGTCCAAACAACTGTTGCAGAAGAAGAAGAATTTGATGAGTTTTATGAACATGTACAAGCAGGGCCGGATTTACCTATACGCCATGTACGCCATGGCGTAGGGCCCACAGCCGGCAGGGGCCCACAAACAAAGAACCAGTTAATTTTTTTTAAACACAATTTAAAAAAAAAACCTGGTGGCTGCCCTGCGGGCTTAACACAGACGCGAGGAGACGCTCTCCCTTCGCGTCTCTCGCAGCCTGCAGCCTGCAGCGAGGGAGGGAGGGAGGGAGAGAGACCCGACCCGACCCGACGGCTTCAGCTTGTAGACGGGGCCCCCGCGGCAGCAGAGGGGGCCCCGCGGCGGCAGCCACCAGGTTTTTTTTTAAAATTAAATTTTACTTTAGGCCGGGGGGGGGGGTAGGACTGGTAATGGGCTATGGGGGGGGGGTAGGACTGGTAATGGGCTATTGGGGGGGCTGGGGCTGGAAATGGACTGGGGGGGGGGTAGGGCTGGTAAATGGCTATGGGGGGGGGTAGGACAGGTAATGGGCTATTGGGGGTCTGGGACTCGAAATGGGCTGGGCTGGGCTGGGCTGGGGGGGGTTAAGGCTAGAGTTGGGCTGATGGGGTTAGGACTGGTAATGGACTGTGGGCTGTTGGGGGGGCTAAGAACTGGCAGTTGGCTTTGCGGAGCGGCGGTGTTAAGAATGGTAATGGGCTGTGGGCTGATGGGGGCTGTCTGGTAATGGGCTATGGGGGGGGCTAGGACTGGAAATGGGCTGGGGGGTTAAGACTGGAGGTGGGCTGATGGGGTTAGGACTGGTAATGGGCTGTTGGGGGGGGTTAGAACTGGTAATGGGCTTTGGGGGGTTAAGACTGGTAATGGGCTGTGGGCTGATGGGGGTTGTCTGGTAATGGGCTATGGGGCGGCTAGGACTGGAAATGGGCTGGGGGGTTAAAACTGGAGGTGGGATGATGGGGTTAGGACTGGTAATGGGCTGTGGGCTTATGGGGGGGGGTAGGACTGGCAATGGGCTATGGGGGGCTGACTGGAAATGGGTTGATGGGGTTAGGACTGGAAGTGGGCTGATGGGGGTTAGGACTGGTAATGGGTTATAGGGGGGGCTTAAACTGAAAATGGGGTGATGGGGGGTTAAGGACTGAAAATGGGGTGATGGGGGTTAAGGACTGTAAGTGGGGTGATGGGGGGGCTAGGACTGGTATTGGGTTGGGGGGTTGCTAGGACTGGAAATGGGCTGATGGATGGCTAGGACTGGAAATGGGCTGATGCAGGGACTAGAAGGGAATGGATGCTGGGTGAGGCTGGAACTAGAAGGGAGCTGATGTTGGGGGAGGATTAGAATGGGATGGGGCTGGAAGAGTAAAATGGAGAAGGGAAAAATATTTTGTGTGGGAGGGATAAAAAATCTACAATTGGCCGGGTATTGGGAGAGTAAGTGGGGATTGAGGATGGAGGGGTAAAATTTGAGTGGATGAAATAGGAATGAGGAAAGAGCAAAAGGAGAAAGATTAGTATGTTAAAGCAGATGTAGAGAGAGAATGGAAAAAAATCTAGAAGAGAGAAGAAAGGACAAATGGACAGCAGACGATGGAGAGTTAGCAGAAGACACGAAGAAACCAGAAGAAAGTGGCTGGAGCAATTGCAGCTGAAAAAAATGCACAAAAGGTAGAAAAATATCTCTTTATTTTGAATTTATTAATTGGAATATGTCAGCTCTGGTAAATGTGCATCATTAACATCTGCGCTTTGTTTAGTACAAGAGCAAATTAATGTATAGTTTTATTTCTACAGTGTTGTACATTCCAAGTTTGGCTTTTGGGATTCCCAGTTTAATTATTGTCTTCCTATTTCTAAATTGTGATTACTTGTTTGGTGATGGTCTATGTTCTGCATGTGTAACTGAGCTGAGGTGTTCTGTTTATATAATTCCTATTTGACATTGCCACTTGTTCTCTTTCCCCAGTAGGTCATGTATTGTTGTTCTCTGAAATGTATTGGTTTAATATTTGCAGTGTTGCCTTTTGATTGGTAGAGTATGGTGCTTTGTGAGTCCTGGTAGTGCTGTTAGGATACGGCGGGTTTACTATGGGCAGTGTTTGTAGTAGTTCCTAATGTGTCTGGCAGTTGGCACTGGATTATAGTAATGTAGAAATCTTTTAGTCTTTCTTTATCCATACACTCATTAAGAGGCACGTTTACTAAAAGTTAGTATATGGTAACATTATGCAAATATTTATGCAAATGAGGCCCCTTATGCAAATGAGGTCCGCACCCCCCTTGGGCCGCCCCTGCTGGGGGCCCACAATTTTTGTTGGCGTAGGGCCTCACTCAAGGTAAATCCGGCCCTGTGTACAAGCTGAAATTGACAGAACATGCAAACAGGATATCCTGATAGTCATAGGTGACTGGAACGCAAAAGTTGGCAACAAGAAGGCAAAGTGATTGGAAAATATGAACCTGGCAACAGAAATTAAGATGGAAAAAGACTGATAGAATTCTGCAAAACCAACAATCCATTCATCTCAAACATCTTCTGTACACATAGACTTCACCCAATGGATGGTACAAAAATCAAATTGACTACATCTATGGAAGTCAATGATGGAAAATCTCTATAACATCAACAAAGACAAAACCTGGAGCTGACTGTGGTACAGATCAGCAACTACTAGTATGCAAACTCAAGCTAAAGTTGAAAAAGAGCAAGCTACTCATGAATTTAGCAAAATAAGACCTTGAGAATTTACCACCTGAATTTAAAGACTGCTTCCCAAATCAAGTTTTTGCTTTAGATACAAATGAAAGCGCTCCAGAAGAGTTATGGGATGACATCAAGAAGGTTGTGTTGGAAAAAACTGAGAAGTCTCTACAAAAGGTGAAAAAGCAAAAATAGCCAAAATAGATGACTGAAGAAACTCTGAAAATTGCTCAGAAATGCAGAGAAGATAAAACCAGAGGAGAAAGAGAGGCAATCACAATCACAGAACTCAACAGAGATCTCCAACGTGCAGCAAGACAAGACAAGGAGAAGTACTACAATGACACATGCAAGGAAATAGAAGCAGAAACTACTAGAGGAAGAACAAGATTGGCTTTCCTAAAGCTATGAGAGTTAAAGAAAAAATTCCCGCCTTGAATTGGAATGCTCAAGGATCCATGTTAAATGTTGCTGAGAAGATCAAGAAAAGGTGGAAAGAATAAACAGAGTCATTATACCTTAAAGATCAAGTGGATTAACAGCCGTTTCAACCTGTTCCTTGTGATCAGGAACTATTGGTAATGAAAGAAGAAGCCAGAGCAACATTGAAAGCCATATCAAAGAACAAAGCATTGGGCATTGATGGCATGCCTATAGAAATATTACAGCAATCGATGAACTGTTACTATATTTACAAGGTTCTGGCAGGAAATTTGGAAGACAAATTCATGGCCAACTGACTGGAAAAGATCTGGTTTATACCAATACTGAAGAAAGGTGATCTGACTGTGGAAATTATCACACAATTGCTCTGATCCCACATGCCAGCAAGATTCTACTCAAGATCATTCAGCAGAGAGAACAACCATACTTGGAATGAGAAGTGCAAGCAGGGTTCAGGAAAGGGCGTGGAACGAGAGACATCATCGCAGATGTGGGATGGATCCTTGAAAAGACAAGAGAATACCAAAAGGATATCTATGTGTTTTATTAACTACAGCAAGACCTTTGACTGTGTGAACCATGAGAAAATCTAAGCCACATTAAGAAGCATGGGTATACCAAAACATCTGATAGTTCTCTTGCACAACCTTTACATTGATTAAGAAGCAATAGTTCGAATGGAACAAGGAGAAACAGAATGGTTTAAAATCAGCAACGGCATACGACAAGGCTGCATACATTCTATCTACCTGTTTCATTTATACGCAGTATGAATCAACAGAGAAGCGGGACTGTATGAAGACAACCAAGGTGTGAAGATTGGTGGAAAACTCATCAACAACCTTTGCTATCCTGATGATACTACATTACTGGCGGAAAGTGAAGATGATCTGAAACATTTGCTTCTCAAGATCAAGGAAAATAGTCTTAAAATGGGCCTGCACCTTAACGTAAAGAAGACAAAGATCCTGCAACTGGCAAAATCAATAAGTTAATCATTGATGGAGAAGACAACTTTAATCTACTTGGATCAACAATCAAAGAAATGACAAGCAGTCAAGAAATCAGACAACACATTGCTCTTGGCAGAATGGCTATGAAGGACCTAGACAAGATTCTCAAGAGCAGAGATGTCTCTCTCCATACAAAGATTTGACTTGTCCAAAACATAGTATTTTCAATAATGTCATATGAATTTGAAAGTTGGACAGTGAAAAAGATAGATAGGAAGAAAATTGATGCCTTTGAATTATGGTGCTGGTGAAGAATACTCTGTATACCATGGACTGCATGTAGAACAAACCAGTTCGTACTAAAGGAGATCAAACCTAAGCTTTCTTTAGAAGCTCAGATGACAAGACTTCGACTTTCATACTTTAGACAAATAATGTAAAGAGAGAGATCATTAGATAAAAACAACATGCTTGGCAAGCTAGAAGAGGTAGGCCAGCAATGAGATGGATCAATACAATATCAGCAGCTATGGGTGCCACTATCAACAATAAGCTGCCTGACTGAAGACTGAACACAGTTTAGGATAACAATCCAGAGGGTAGCCATGAGTTGACACTGATTCAATGGCACTTAACAACAGTGGAAAATTTCTCAGCTGAGGGGAAAACATCATATTTGTTTCCTGCCACAATCAATTGACCATCAACCTAAATTAACAAGCCATGTTATTCCAACCTAAATCAGGCTTGTTTAGGCCTCCCATCTCCTTACCAACAGTGCTCTTGGCATTAGAGATTTGCTATACTGCCTTTTGTCCAGATGCCAAGGTGATTTACATAGTTTAAAATTAAGTGAAATATTAAAAAATTGAAAAAGAGAAAATGATAGAGATAAAAATAGAGTATGGAGAGAAAAGAGTAGAAAGGCTGGATAATGAGAAGAATATTAGCAGGTTCAGCTCAGCTTTAGGAGTTCTGAGATACGTGGAGCTTGATTCTGAAAGGGGCACATCCGGGCTGTGTGGACGTCCCTGTGCAAGACAGGCCTGTTAGGAACTGATTCTGGACTGTGGGAACAAAACATTCCTGCGGTACATGTAATTGGGCCCAAGGACGGCCTGGCATGCCCCTGCCTGCCTGCTAGGACGTCTTCCCCGCAGGCTCCCTTGGCTGCCGCTGCTTGGCCCCTCCTCTTTCCCACTGCCTGACTCACAGTTGGTCAGCTGGGGCCTGGATTGGGTAATGGGGACCCCCTGCACCCGGGCCCGATCGCCGGGTCAGTGCTGCTTATTCAACCTTTGAAGTGGAATAAGCAGCACATCCTCTTTGACCTGGCAGGACTTACAGGACTGTGACCTGAATCAGCCCTGTATGTCCTGCTGCTTTGCCCAGATCCCACCCCTTCCTAGCTCTCCACATCCTGCTGCTCAGGACATGGAGGGAGAGCCGGAGGGGGAAACCACAACTCTCCATCAGGCCCATAGCAGCTCCATGCAGGTCACCCCCTTCTATGCCTGTGTTTAGGGTTGTACCTGCTGCTTGGTGGTCAGCCTCCCTTTATTTATTGAGTATAAAAGATACTTAAGTTTGCTTTGATTTTATCCTCTTACTATAAAGGGATCCACTATGTCTGTCCCATGCCATTTTGAATTCAGTCACTGTATTTGCCTCCATCACCTCCATCGGGAGGGCATTCCAAGCATCCACCACCCCTTCAGTGAAAAAGTATTTCCTGATGCTTTTAAGTTTACCGCCTTGCAGCTTCATCATATGCCGAAAACTTTTACAGCTTCCCCTTCTTTGAAAAAAGTTTGTTTGTTCATTGATACCCTTTAAGTATTTAAAGATCTATATCATATATCCCCTGCCCCTCCTCTAGGGTATACATATTTAAGTCTCCAAGTCTCTTCTCATACATCCCCCGGCGCAGGCTCCCAAATCATTTTAGTCGGCTTTCTCTGAACTATTTCAAGTCTTTTTATATCTTTTGTGAGATACGGTCTCCCAAAACTGAACACAATACTCCAAATGAGGCCTCACCAATGACTTGTACAAAGGCATTAAAACTTCCTCCTTTCTGCTAATTATTCCCTTCTGTATGCAGCCCAGCATCCTTCTGGCTTTGTCCACCACCTTGTCACATCGTTTTGCCAACTTGAGATCCTCAGACACTAGCACTCCAAAATTCCTCTCCTGGTCCGTGCACACTAACCTCTCCCCCCCTATTGCATACATTTCCTTTGGATTTCTGCATCCCAAGTGCATGACTCTGCACTTCTTCGCATTAAATCTTAACTGCCAAGCACTGGACCATTCTTCCAGTGTTTTTAGATCTTTCCTCATGTTGTCCACTCCCTGAAGTGTCCACTCTTTTGCAAATTGTCATATCATTGGCAAAAAGGCAGACTTTTCCATTCTGTCCTTCTGTAATATCACTCAAAAATACATTAAACAGTATTGGTCCCAAGACTGATCCCCGAGGCAAACCACTATGCACATTTCTTTCTTCTGAGTGAGTTCTGTTTATCACCACCACTATCAGTCAACCAATTTCTGATCCAGTTCACCACCTTGGGATCTATCCCCAGGCTACTCAGTTTTTTTGATAAGCCTCCTATGAGGAACAGAATTAAAAACTTTGCAGAAATCCAGGTAGATCACATCCATCGCATGCTCTTGATCTAGTTCTCTGGTCACCCAGTCAAAGAACTCAATCATATTTGTTTGGCATGATCTTCCCTGATGAAACCATGTTGCCTCGGATCGTGCAACCCAAAGGTTTCCAGAAAGTGCACTATTAATTCTTTCAAGAGCGCCTCCATTACTTTTCCCACCACAGAGATAAGGCTTACTGGCCTATAGTTTGTCACCTCTTCCCTATTACCACTTTTGTGAAGAGATACCATAGCAGCCCTTCTCTAGTCCTGCGGAACCTCACCCGTTTCGAAGGATCTATTAAAAACATCCTTTAAAGGCCCTGCCAGTGGTTCACAAAGGACAAATGAAAAAAGTAGGTTTTGAAGTCTTTTTTGAATTTTTTCAATGAAGACTCTGTTCTCATGCATAAGGGGAAGGCGTTCCAGAGAGCTGGGTTTAGGAATTAAAAGAACAGCTTGTAAGGTTGATTCGTGACATGTAGTTTGGTAGGGGAAATTACCAGACGATTATGCAGGCACCCTAGATGAACCTCATTTCTCATGCCCCTTGCTCTCATCCCTATTGCCGCTGCCATTGCAGCTCTTCTCTGGGCCTGCAATAGCAGCCATGACTTCAAATAGCCCAGTAACAATTACCTAAACCCCCAGCACTATGAGGTTGTTTGTTTCCCTGCCTCCTCTGATGCAGACTTCCTTTTGCATGGGGATGGAAGCAGCTGATTAGCTGCCTCAGCCCCCATGCAAACAGGAAGTTAGCATCAGGCATTGGAGGAAGCGGGAGCACAAAATGTTTGAAGTCATCGCCACTGCTGCAGGTTCTGCAAAGGGGCAGCAATGGGCCACCACTGGACCATTGGTGCTCTAGGTGACCACCTAGTTTGCCTAATGGTCATGCCGGCCCTCCGACTATGCCCCTGTGATCAAAGAGTGCTGGAAGGGATGTAAGGGTTAAGACAATCAGCCAAATAAATTGGGGAGACCTGTATAGAATTCTTTGTGTGCTAGAAGCAGGGTTTTAAACTTCATGTGGTATGTAATAGGGAGCCAGTGATGCTCCATCAAAAAATGAAGTAATGTGGTCATATTTTTTAGCATTGTGTTATAAATTTAATGGCAGGGTTTTCAATTAACTGTAAGCACTTGATGGATATGAGAGGCAACCCGCTGTATAGGGAATTACAGTAATCAAGTTGGCTGATGACTAATGCAGAAACCAAAGTCAGCAGAGCTGGTTTATCCAAAAAGGAATATAGGGCACAGATGGATATGAGAAAAAGTAGGAGGAGGACTTGATGATAATCAGAATTGGTAAGTTGAATGAGAATCGCAAATTAATTGGCAAACAATCATTTTCATGGAGGAGATGGGGGGGGGGGGGGTGAAGGGGGATATGGCCTGACAAGGTAGAAGCACATGCAAACTGAAAAGATCAATCAGATACCCACACTACCATAGGTTGTGTGGGATTACATTTTTAATGATATGTCTCTAACCCAGATAAGACAACCAAAAGGCATGTCCTGAGAGATTGGAGATAGGGAACATGAGGATCCAGATAAGCGAGTAATTCTATATCATCTGCAAAATAGTGCCTCATTGTCAAGAGCATAATCACAGTTTTCATGATTTAAGATGGCGAGTGATCGATCACATACCACCCCACAGTAGGGGGGGGGGGGGGTGATAGACAATCTCGATTGAGTCTCCGAGAACAATTTTGGATTTATTCATTGAACTCCGTCACTCCTCAGGGTTTGAATTCTAATGTAGAATGGTGGTCAATTATTTGAGTTAACATCTGAATTTACTCCATGCTATGGGTTACCAACCGGTCATGTGATTCTTATCCGGTTTTAAAAGGCTTTGTAGGTCTGGAAGCACCTATGAGCGACAGGGTTTGAAGAAGGGCCGGGAATAGCGGAGGCTCGAAACACTACAACGTTGGGTTACCAGTCACGCCCATGTGAAGCTGTTTATTGGAAGTTAGCTTGGGGATTTTTTTGGCTAAAGGTTCCCGAGGTCTGTGTGAAGCAGATTATACTGGACATTGGTTTGCGCGTCTCACTTCGGAAATGCCGACAAGCGACGCGAAAAGGTCTAACAGCCGGGCCCGAAGTGTCTAGGCCCTGCAGTGGCTGAGAGTATGAATACTTAATTACAGCAGCGAAGACCTTTTATAGTTTGCCAGTGGTGAATACCTTTGGACACTTGTCAGAAAACAGACAATCTCTGGCTTTAGCTTCTCTGCGTTTCTGGGCAATTTTCAGAGTTTCTTCCGTCATCCATTTTGGCCCTTTTTGCTTTTTCACCTTTTGTAGAGACTTCTCGCTTTCTTCCAACACAACCTTCTTGATGTCATTCCATAACTCTTCCAGAGCTCTGTCATTTGTATCTAAAGCAGCAAATCGATTTGCAGGCAGTCTTTAAATTCCAGTGGTATATTCTCAAGGTCATATTTTGCTGCATTCATGAGTGGTTTGCTCTTTTTCAACTTTAGCTTGAGTTTGCATACTAGTAGTTGATGATCTGTACCACAGTCAGCTCCAGGTTTTGTCTTTGTTGATGTTATAGAGCTTTTCCATCGTTGACTTCCACAGATGTAGTCAATTTGATTTTTATACAATCCATTGGGTGAAGTCCATGTGTACAGTCGCCGCTTGTGTTGCTGGAAGAAGGTGTTTGAGATTAATAGATCATTGGTCTTGCAGAATTCTATCAGTCTTTCTCCAGTTTCATTTCTGTTGCCAAGTCCATATTTTCCAACTACTTTGCCTTCTTTTTTGTTGCCAACATTTGCATTCCAGTCACCCATGACTATCAGGATATCCTGTTTGTATGTTCTGTCAATTTCAGCTTGTACTTGTTCATAGAACTCTTCAATTTCATTCTCTTCTGCAGCTGTTGTTGGGGCATATACTTGAATTATAGTTGTGTTGATAGGCAATCCTCGTAGATGAATAGAGATTAAGCGTTCGCTGACTGCATTGTATTTCATTACAGTTCTTGCAAGTTTCTTCTTTATTATAAATGCAACACCATTTCTTCTTTGTCTTTCATTTCCAGCATAGTAGACCATGTGATCATCTGATGCAAAGTGCCCGATGCCAGTCCATTTCAGTTCGCTGACAACCAACAGATCAAGTTGTACACATTCCATTTCATTCTTGACCACCTCCAACTTCCCTTGGTTCATGCTTCGTACGTTCCATGTTCCAATGTGTAAGACATCTTTACAGCTTCTGACTCTCATTTCATACGCAGCTACATCAGCAGTCAGACTTCCCGAGGGCTTTGATCCAACCACATCATAAATGCTGGCTTTACTCTGAAAAGTCTTCAGCTCTTCCCCAGTAGCTAGTTGAGTGCCTTCCGACCTGGGGGTCTCATCTTCCAGCACCATAGCACAATTTGTTTTGTTGTAACTATCCATTGGGTTTTCATGGCAAGATACAGAAGTAGATTGCCGGGCCTTTCTTCTGTGCAGTTTAAGTTTGGTGTTGTTGCCGTTGTCACAAAAATGTGATCCTCCGCCGTCAACACTATCCCATTCTGCTGCTGCCCAGATGGGTGGTTTGTCTTGGTCTGGCACCTCAGCTGAGACCTGTCCATCTTGGGAGACCCTGCCAGTAGTTAAACTACCAATAGTTTAGCTCTCAGCATCACTGATGCACGCAAGCCCTCACAGCACGACAAGCTGCAAACCAAGTGAGAGTCTTGGGTTTTAACAACTTTAAATAGTCTTGTGTCATCTGCAAATTTGATAACCTCACTCGTTATTCCACTTTCCAGGTCATTTATGAATATGTCAAAAAGCAGCGGACCCAGCACAGATCCCTGTGGTACACCACTATTCACTTTTCTCCATTGGGAAAATTGGCCATTTAGCCCAACCCTCTGCTTTCTATCTTTTAACCAGTTCTTGATCCACAGTAGTACACTGCCTCCTATCCCATGACTCTTTAAGAACATAAGACATGCCATACTGGGTCAGACCGAGGTCCATCAAGCCCAGTATCCTGTTTCCAACAGTGGCCAATCTAGGTCATACGTACCTAGCAATATCCCCAAAAGACACAGGTTCCACAATGCTTGTACTGGGTCAAGCATTGATATCCTGGGTCCCTTTTTAATAGTGGTTTATGGACCTTTCCTCCAGGAACTTGTCCAAACCTTTTTTAAACTCAGCTATACTAACAGCCCTTACTACATCCTCTGGTAACAGATTCCAGAGTTTGATTACACGTTGAGTGAAAAAATATTTTCTCTTATTTGTCTTAAATAGTTTACCCTGTAGCTTCATTACATGTCCCCTAGTCTTTCTATATTCTGATAGTGTAAACAATTGATCCACGTTTATCCGTTCCACTCCATTCATTAATTTATAGACCTCTATCATATCTCCCCTCAGCCGTCTCTTTTCCAGGTTAAAGAGCCCTAACCTTTTTAGCCTCTCTTCATAGGAGTAGCCTTCCATCCCCTTCACCAATTTGGTGGCTCTTCTCTGTACTTTTTCTAATAACGCTATGTCCTTTTTAAGATACGTTGACCAGAATTGCACACAATATTCAAGGTGCGGTCGTACCATGGAGCGATACAGAGGCATTATAATATCCTTTGTTTTATTCTCCATCCCTTTCCTTATGATACCTAGCATTCTATTTGCTTTCTTGGCCGCCGCTGCACACTGGGCGGAGGGTTTTAACATGTTATCCACGATGACTCCTAAATCTTTTTCCTGGGTGGTGGTTTCTAATGTGGAGCCTTGCATCGTGTAACTATAGTGTGGGTTGTTCTTTCCTAGGTGCATAACTTTGCACTTGTCCACATTAAATTTCATCTGCCATTTGGATGCCCGGTCTTCCAACTTATCCAGATCCTCCTGCAGTTTTCCACAATCCTCTTGGGTTTTAACAACTTTAAACAGTTTTGTGTCATCTGCAAATTTGATAACCTCACTAGTTATTCCCTTTTCCAGGTCATTTATGAATATGTCAAAAAGTAGCGGACCCAGTACAGATCCCTGGGGTACTCCACTATTCACCTTTTTCCATTGGGAATATTGGCCATTTAGCCCTACCCTCTGCTTTCTATCTTTTAACCAGTTCCCGATCCACAATAGTACACTGCCTCCTATCCCATGACTTTTTAGCTTCGCCAAAAGTCTCTGATGGGGGACCTTGTCAAAAGCTTTCTGAAAGTCCAGATACACTATATCAACTGACTCACCTTTGTCTACCTGTTTATGCACACCTTCAAAAAAACATATCAGATTAGTAAGACAAGATCTTCCTTGTCTAAAGCCATGTTGGCTGTCTCCCATTAGGCCATGACTATCTACATGCTGTGTAATTTTGTTCTTTATGATGGTTTCTACCATTTTCCCTGGTACTGACGTCAGGCTCACCGGTCTGTAATTTCCCGGGTCACCCCTGGAACCCTTTTTAAAAATTGGTGTTACGTTGGCGACCCTCCAATCTTCAGGTATTACAGATGATTTTAATGAAAGTTCACAGATTACCAATAGCAGGTCTGCAATTTCATATTTCAGTTCTTTCAACACTCTGGGATGTATACCATCTGGTCCAGGTGATTTGCTACTATTCAGTTTATCAAATAGTTGTAATATATCTTCCCGGTGTAGCGATATTTCTCTCAATTCCTCTGCAGTATAACCTTTAAATACCACTTCAGTCTTGGGTAACATCCCTACATCTTCCTCAGTAAAGACCGAAGCAAAGAATTCATTCAGTCTCTCTGCTATAGCCTTGTCTCCTCTTACTGCCCCTTTTACTCCTCTATTGTCTAATGGTCCAATTGACTCTCTCACAGGCCTTTTGCTACGAATGTACTTGAAAAAGTCTTTATTTCGTGTTTTTGCTTCCGTAGCAAGTTTCTTCTCAAATTCCCGCTTTGCCTGCCTTATCAATGCTTTGCATTTAACTTGCCAGTGCTTGTGCTATTTCCAGTTTTCATCATTTGGCTCTTTTTTCCATTTCCTGAAGGTTGCTTTTTTGGCAGCAACAGCCTCTCTGACCTCACCTTTAAACCATGCTGGCAGTTTTTTGGACTTTCTTCCACTTTTCTTAATGCGTGGAATACAGCTGGTCTGGGCTTCGAGGATAGTATTTTTAAATAACACCCAAGCTTGCTGTAAGTCTTTAACCTTTGGAACCGCTCCTTTTAGTTTTTTCCTAACTATATTCCTCATTCTATCATAGTCTCCCTTTTGAAAGTTAAAAGGTAGTACTGTGGATTCCTTTACTATCTGTCCTCCACTAATTAAATCAAACATGATCATACTATGATCACTATTGCCAAGTGGTCCCAACACCCTTATTTCTTGCACCAGATCTGGCGTTCCACTAAGGACTAGGTCCAGTATGGCTTCCCCTCTGGTCGGTTCATGAACCAGCTGCTCCAAGAAGCAGTCATTTATTTCATCTAGAAACTTTATCTCCTTAGCTTGTCCTGCTGTGACACTGACCCAGTCGATACAGGGGTAATTGAAATCACCCATTATTTCTACTCTGTTGTGACTTTTGTTAGCTCCCTTGATTTCTTTGAGCATTTCATCATGCATTTGTTCATTCTGGCCAGGCGGTCGATAGTATACTCCCACTGCCATCACCTTCCCCTTCATAAATGGAATTTCAATCCATAGAGATTCTACAGCAAATTTTGTTCCCTGCAAAACTTTAATCCTTTCTGACTCAATGCCTTCTCTAACATAGAGCGCAACCCCTCCACCAATTTGATCAGCTCTATCATTACGATATAGTTTGTATCCAGGTATCACAGTGTCCCACTGGTTATCCTCCTTCCACCATGTCTCTGAGAGTGCAATCATATCTAACCTCTCATTTAGTGCTATATATTCTAACTCTCCCATCTTATTGTTTAGACTTCTAGCATTGGCATACAAGCATTTTAGAGACTGTATTTTATTAATATTAATCTGGCTATTGGTAGGCATGGGTAATTTGGAATCTTTATGCTCTGTCTGCTCCTTACTCAAGGGCATTTGGGCTACTATACTCCCTTTTGGAACCTCACTGCTTTTGGTAGTATCCTTCAAGGATACCTTCGTCCGAACCATGCGCCCCTGGGTGACTGTCGGCTTTCCCCTATTTTCTAGTTTAAAAGCTTCTCTATCTCTTTTTTAAAGGTTAATGCCAGCAGTCTGGTCCCATCCTGATTAAGGTGAAGCCCATCCCTTCGGAAGAGCCCCCACTTTCCCCAGAATGTTCCCCAGTTCCTAACAAATCCAAAACCCTCATTAGTTTTGCCAAAAGTCTCTGATGAGGGACCTTGTCAAAGGCTTTCTGAAAGTCCAGATACACTATATCAACCGACTCACCTTCGTCCACCTGTTTATTCACACTTTCAAAAAAACATAATAGATTAGTAAGACAAGATCTTCCTTGTCTAAAAGCATGTTGGCTGTCTCCCATTAGTCCATGACTATCTACATGCTGAGTAATTTTATTCTTTATGATGGTTTCTACCATTTTTCCCGGTACTGAAGTGAGGCTCACCGGTCTGTAGTTTCCCGGATCACCCCTGGAACCCTTTTTAAAAATTGGCATTACATTGGCGATCCTCCAATCTTCAGGTATTACAGATGATTTTAATTAAAATTCAGATTGCTAATAGATTACTAATAGCAAGTCTGCAATCTCATATTTCAGTTCTTTCAACACCCTTGAAGGGTCTTGAAGGACTAGAAAGGGGGGACTGTTACTTCTGGAGAGAAATCTGCAACTGTGAGTATATACTTCTGGTAATTTTCTAAAAAGAATTCTTTGTATTAAAGCTACTTAATCTGTGAACCCACTGTTTTTTGTTGGATCAGTTGGGGCCTAGTAGCAGCAATTAAAGTTTGAATTTAAAACACAGAGGAGAGCTTTCTGGTTACATTTCATACCCAGCAGAGAGCTTGTAGTTTAAATTTAATAGTCACTCAGGGCCAAGTAACAGCAAAGTACTTTTAGTTTAAATTTAACACACAGAAGAGAGCTTTCTGGTTAAATTTAGTACCCAGCAGAGAGCTTGTAGTTTAAATTTCATAAGAAGTTAGAGCCTAGCAGCAGCTAAGAGCTATAATTTAAATCAAATCAGAATTTAGCTTACCTCAGCAGCACGACAGGGTACTGTGTAGCAGCCCTCTTTTAATAAGTGTTATTTCCCTCCGTCCCCTGGGATAATCATAGCTTTATAGGTACTTACACATCTTAAAAGACAGGAGGTGCTTTCAGGTGAAGCTCATTACCCAAATCAGTCATACACTAAGGACCTGAGATTAATTAAGCTTCAGGTGAACAAGGTATATTAAACATATTAGGTACAATTTATTGGAATAAATACCCATAGCAACCCCTAGTAAGTAAGAACTTAAAGATCTAGACACAAACTTAAAACTAAGATGCAGACAGCAGTCCAGCAGCGGGATGGGGGCTTTCCAGTCTTTTGCATTGAGTGTCACATGTATGATTTTCTCCCAGTTGGTGAGAGGTCTTACGTGTGCACTAGGTGCAAGGAGCTCTTTGCTCTCAGGGAACAAGTCCGTTCTCTAGAGGCTAAAGTAGCAGACTTGGAAAACATAAGACAGACAGAGAGGTACATAGACGAGACCTACAGGGATATAGTCCTGAAGTCCCACCTCCAGTCTGGCAGCACCCCTGTTGCCATGGAGGAGAGAGGTCACGTGACCGGAGAGCATCACCCTGGTGTGGCAGGAAGTGATCCTGTAACTAGGACCTGTCCTCCAGGTGATGTAAAATCCTCTCGCACCGAGGAAGTTTCTCCAGGGCCATGTGCCCATGAGGGAAGGGTTAGGACAGCCGTTATAGTTGGTGATTCGATCATTAGGCATGTAGATAGCTGGGTGGCTGGTGGACGTGAGGATCGCCTGGTAACATGCCTGCCTGGTGCGAAGGTAGCGGACCTCACGCGCCACCTAGATAAGGTCTTAGATAGTGCTGGGGAGGAGTCTGCTGTCTTGGTACATGTCGGTACCAATGACATAGGAAAATGTGGTAGGGAGGTTCTGGAGGCAAAATTTAGGCTTTTAGGTAGGAAGTTGAAATCCAGAACTTCCAGGGTAGCATTCTCCGAAATGCTTCCTGTTCCACGCGCAAGACCCAAAAGGCAGGCAGAGCTCCGGAGTCTCAATGCGTGGATGAGACAATGGTGCAGAGATGAGGGTTTTGGATTTGTTAGGAACTGGGGAACATTCTGGGGAAAGGAGGGGCTCTTCCGAAGGGATGGGCTTCACCTTAACCGGGATGGAACCAGGCTGCTGGCATTAACCTTTAAAAAGGAGATAGAGCAGCTTTTAAACTAGATATTAGGGGAAAGCCGACAGTCGCCCAAGAGCGGATGGTTCGGAAGAATGTATCCTTGAAGGATACTACCAAAAGCAGAGAGGTTCCACAAAAGAGTAAAGTAGCCCAAATGCCCTCAAGTATGGAGCAGACAGAGCTTAAAGATCCCAATTTACCCATGTATAACAATAGCCAAATTAACATGAATAAAATACATTCTCTAAAATGCTTGTATGCAAATGCTAGAAGTCTAAAGAATAAGATGGAAGAGTTAGAATATATAGCACTAAATGAAAGGTTAGATATGATTGGAATATCAGAGACATGGTGGAAGGAGGACAACCAGTGGGACACTGTGATACCTGGGTACAAACTATATCGTAATGATAGAGCTGATCAAATTGGTGGAGGGGTTGCGCTCTATGTTAGAGAGGGCATTGTCTCAGAAAGGATTAAAGTTTTGCAGGAAACAAAATCTGCTGTAGAATCTATATGGATTGAAATTCCATATAAAAGGGGGAAGGTGATGGCAGTGGAGGTGTACTATCGAGCACCTGGCCAGAATGACCAAATGGATGATGAAATGCTCAAAGAAATCAAGGAAGCTAACAAACGTTACAGCACAGTAATAATAATGGGTGATTTCAATTACCCCGGTATCGACTGGGTCAGTGTCACGTCAGGACATGCTAGGGAGATAAAGTTCCTAGATGAAATAAATGACTGCTTATTGGAGCAGCTGGTTCATGAACCGACCAGAGGGGAAGCCATATTAGACCTAGTCCTTAGTGGAACACCAGATCTAGTGCAAGAGATAAGGGTGTTGGGGCCACTTGGCAATAGTGATCATAGCATGATCGCCTTTGATTTAATTAGTGGAGGAGGGATAGTAAGGAAATCCACAGTACTACCTTTTAACTTTCGAAAGGGAGACTATGATATAATGAGGAAAACAGTTAAGAAAAAACTAAAAGGAGCAGTTGCGAAGGTTAAAGACGTACATCAAGCTTGGGTGTTGTTGAAAAATACTATCTTGGAAGCCCAGACCAGCTGTATTCCACGCTTTAAGAAAAGTGGAAGGAAGTCCAAAAAACTGCCAGCATGGTTTAAAGGTGAGGTCAGAGAGGCTGTTGTTGCCAAAAAAGCATCTTTCAGGAAATGGAAAAAAGAGCCAAACGACGAAACCTGGAAACAGCACAAGCACTGGCAAGTCAAATGCAAGGCATTGATAAGGCAGGCAAAGAGAGAATTTGAGAAGAAGCTTGCTGCGGAAGCAAAAACGCGAAATAAAGACCTTTTCAAGTACATTCATAGCAAAAAAGCTGCGAGAGAGTCAGTTGGTCCATTAGATGATTAAGGGGTTAAAGGAGCACTAAGAGGCGACAAGGCGATAGCGGAGAGACTGAATGAATTCTTTGCTTCGGTCTTTACTGAGGAAGATGTAGGGATGTTACCCATGACTGAAGTGGTATTTAAAGGTGCGGAAGAATTGAAGCAAATATCGATACATCGGGAAGATGTATTACAACTATTAGATAAACTGAAGAGTAGCAAATCACCTGGGCCGGATGGTATACATCCAAGGGTGTTGAAAGAACTGAAATATGAGATTGCAGACCTGCTATTAGTAATCTGTGAACTATCATTAAAATCATCTCTAATACCTGAAGATTGGAGGATCGCCAATGTAACACCAATTTTTAAAAAGGGTTCCAGGGGTGATCCGGGAAACTACAGACCAGTGAGCCTGACGTCAGTACCGGGAAAAATGGTAGAAACCATCATAAAGAATAAAATTACTCAGCATGTAGATAGTCACAGCCTAATGGGAGACAGCCAACATGGCTTTAGACAAGGAAGATCTTGTCTTACTAATCTGTTATGTTTTTTTGAAGGAGTGAATAAACAGGTGGACAAAGGTGAGTCGGTTGATATTGTGTATCTGGACTTTCAGAAAGCCTTTGACAAGGTCCCTCATCAGAGACGTTTGGTAAAACTAAAGAGTCATGGGATAAGAGGCAGTGTACTATTGTGGATCAGGAACTGGTTAAAAGATAGAAAGCAGAGGGTAGGGCTAAATGGCCAATTTTCCCAATGGATAAAGGTGAATAGTGGTGTACCCCAGGGATCTGTGCTGGGTCCACTGCTTTTTGACATATTCATAAATGACCTGGAAAGTGGAATAACGAGTGAGGTTATCAAATTTGCAGATGACACAAAACTATTTAAAGTTGTTAAAACCCAAGAGGATTGTGAAAACTTGCAAGAGGATCTTGATAAATTGGAAGACTGGGCATCAAAATGGCAGATGAAATTTAATGTGGACAAGTGCAAGGTTATGCACCTAGGGAAGAACAACCCAAACTATGGTTACACGATGCAAGGTTCCACATTAGGAACCACCACCCAGGAAAAAGATTTAGGCGTCATTGTGGATGCCATGTTAAAACCCTCGGCCCAGTGTGCAGCGGCGGCCAAGAGAGCAAATAGAATGCTAGGTATGATAAGGAAAGGAATGGAAAATAAAACAAAATATATTATAATGCCTCTATATCGTTCCATGGTGAGACCGCACCTTGAATATTGTGTGCAATTCTGGTCGCCGTATCTTAAAAAGGATATAGCGATTTTAGAAAAGGTACAGAGAAGAGCCACCAAAATGGTAAAGGGGATGGAAGGATACTCCTATGAAGAAAGGCTAAAAAAGTTAGGGCTCTTTAACCTGGAAAAGAGACGGCTGAGGGGAGATATGATAGAAGTCTATAAATTAATGAACGGAGTGGAACGGGTAAACGTAGTTCAATTGTTTACCTTATCAGAATATAGAAAGACTAGGGGACATGCAATGATGCTACAGGGTAAACTATTTAAGACTAATAAAAGAAAATATTTTTTCACTCAACGTGTAGTCAAACTCTGGAATTTGTTACCGGAGGATGTAGTAAAGGCTGTTAGTGTAGCTGGGTTTAAAAAAGGTTTGGACAAGTTCCTGGAGGAAAGGTCCATAAACCATTATTAAGAAGTGACCGAAGATATCAATGCTTGACCCAGTACAAGCATTGTGGAACTTGTGTCTCTTGGGGAAACTGCTAGGTACATGTGACCTAGATTGGCCACTGTTGGAAACAGAATACTGGGCTTGATGGACCTTGGTCTGACCCAGTATGGCATATCTTATGTTCTTATGTTCACCCTTGGATGTATACCATCCGGCCCAGGTGATTTGCTACTCTTCAGTTTATCTAATAGTTGTAATACATCTTCCCGATGTATCGATATTTCGTTCAATTCTTCCGCACCTTTAAATACCACTTCAGTCATGGGTAACATCCCTACATCTTCCTCAGTAAAGACCAAGCAAAGAATTCATTCAGCCTCTTTGCTATCGCCTTGTCGCCTCTTAATGCCCCTAGGTAGAAGGCCTCTTTGTAAAGGTCTCTAGAAGACTTTATTTGCTCTTCAAAGAGTACTGACCCTGTTTTGCCTTTTGTGCTAATCTATATTCTTATTGAAATTATAGCTCTTTGCTGCTGCTAGGCTCTAACTTATTATGAAATTTAAACTACAAGCTCTCTGCTGGGTTCTAAATTTAACCAGAAAGCTCTCTTCTGTGTTTTAAATTTAAATTAAAAGTACTTTGCTGATGCTAGGCCCTGAGTTACTATTAAATTTAAACTACAAGCTCTCTGCTGGGTTCCAAATTAAACCAGAAAGCTCTCTTCTGTGTTTTAAATTTAAACCAAGAGTACTTTGCTGATACTAGGCCCTGAGTGACTATTAATTTAAACTACAAGCTCTCTGCTGGGTATGATATGTAACCAGAAAGTTGTCTTCTGTGTTTTAAATTTAAACTTAAAGTGCTGCTACTAGGCCCTGACTGATTTAACAAAAAATAGTGGGTTCACAGATTAATTAGCTTTAATACAAAGAATTCCTTACAGAAAATTCCCAGAAGTATATACTCACCATTGTAGGTCTCTCTCCAGAAGTAACAGTCCCCTTTTGTAGTCCTGAATTCAGTCCCTTTTTGTAATTCTGAATTCAAGAAAGCATGGAACAAACACAGAAGATCTTTAAAGATAAAAAGGGGACTACTGTAGTCGACATGGAATTAATTAAACCATGTTAGAATCGTTCCAGAAATACCGGTGTGCTTTATGGAAGGGCAACCTAGTTAGGCCATGTGGTATTTTTCTGCAGTCATGTTTGTATGGTTTTACAGTAAATGTGCGCTCAGACAGGAACTTGTCCAAACCTTTTTTAAACCCAGCTGCACTAACAGCTCTTACTACAGCTCTTTAGCTACTTTAAGATCATCAGACAATCACGCCCAGGTCCTGCTCTTTTTTTGTGTACTTCACTCCCTACACCAGGGGTGTCAAACTCAAATACACATTGGGCCAAAATGTAAAACTTGAACAAAGTCGCGGGCCAGCATTGAACAAATGAACCTTTTAATATGGACCCAAACAAGATTTGCTTTAACATTGAATATGAAGCAACACTTATTACTATACAATTTATAACTTAATAGTTCAGATATGCAAAAACCAATTTCAAATAAAAAAAAACATCAATGACATTCATTTATTAAATAAGATTTAAATAATAATTTGATATAGCCTCGCGGGCCAAATATAATTACACTACGGGCCAAATTTGGCCCGCGGGCCAGAGTTTGACACCTATGCCCTACACTGTACCGCACACTTTGATTTTTGCAGCGCAAATGCATGACCCTGCATTTTTTAGCATTAAATCTCAGCTGCCAAATTCTAGATCATTCTTCAAGCTTAGCTAGATCCCTCCTCATGTTATCTACACCTTCTTGGGTGTCTACTCCTACTCTATTTAAGATTTTGGTATCATTCGCAAAGAGGCAGACCTTACCTGACAGCCCTTCTGCAATATCACTAACAAAGATGTTAAAAAGAATTGGACCAAGGACTGATCCTTGTGGCACACCACTGGTAACTTCCTTCTCCTCAGAGTGAGCTCCATTTACCTGTACTCTTTATTGTTTCCCACTCAACCAATCTCTACCCAATCAGTAATTTTAGTTCCATCCCTAGGGTGCTCAGTTTGTTTATAAGTCACCTGTGAGGAACAGTGTCAAAGGCTTTACTGAAATCTAAGTACACCACATCTAGGGCTCTCCCTCGGTCCAACTCCCTGGTCACCCAGTCAAAGAAATCAATCAGATTTGTTTGACAAGACCTGCCTCTGGTGAATCCATGCTGCCTCGGATCCAGTAATCCACTGGACTCCAGAAACCTCACTATTTTCTCTTTCAGCAGCATTTCCAATAATTTACTCATCACCAAGGTTAAACTAACCGGCTTGAAGTTTTCAACCAAGGACCTCAAGGTGTCTCTCTCCAGTCCTCTGGCACCACTCCCGACTCCAAAGAGGCATTGAAAAGGTCAGTCAGTGGAGCTGCTAGAATGTCCCCAGGTTCCTTCAGTATTCTTGGATGTATACCATCCAGTCCCATTGCTTTGTCTACTTTTAATTTAGCTAGTTTATCAAGAACACAGTCTTCTGAAAAAAAATCGTTCATATCCCAGTCACTTCTGTTCCTGTATATGGGTGTTTTCTGAGGTCCTGCTCCTTGCCCTTCATCTGTGAACACAGAACAGAAATATTTGTTAAGCAATTCTGCTTTATCCTCATCAGCTTCTACATATTTCTCCCCTTCACCATTGAGTCTGACAATGCCACTTTTGCCCTTCCTCCTCTCACTAACATATCTGAAAAATCTTTTCCCCCGTTTTATCTCTTGTATTTCATGAAGGTCTCCATCTTTCTTTTCACTTTTTCAGCTATTTCTTTTGAGAACCAAAGCAGCCTCCTTTTCCTTTTACCTTTATCTACCATTTTAGCAAAAATGTTGGTTGCCCTTAAAATATCCCCTTTCACTTTTGCCCACTGTTTTTCTACATCCCCCAGCTGTTCCCATCCCATTAATGACTCTTGGCAAAGTTAGTTTTCCTAAAGTCTAAAATCCTCGCTTTTGAATGGATTTTATCAGCCCTAGTCCTAATACTGAACCACACCATCTTGTGATCACTGGATGAGAAATGATCTCCCATTATAACATCAGAAAAACTTTCATCATTGGTAAGCACCAAGTCCAGCATGGCACCTTTACGTGTGGGGTCTGTTACCAGTTGCCTGAATAGTTCTCCCTGTAGAGAATTCAGGATCTCCTTACTTCTAAATGATACTGCAGCAGGGATGTGCAGTTTCAACATCTGGCATATTGAAATCCCCTATCAGTAGCACTTCTCCTTTCCTGACAATGCTGCATATGTCTTCTATTAAATCTCCATCCACCACTTCTTCCTGTGAGGGAGGTCTGTATATCACCCCAATGCAAATTGTTTTCTCTTTCCCTCTTTCTAGTTTAACCCATGGTGCCTCCTCTCTCCCTTTAAGCCCTGTAATTCTATAGCTTTAATATTATTTTTTTACATATAATGCCACTCCTCCTCCCCTTCTGTCTACTCTGTCCTTTCTAAATAAATTATAGCCTGGTATAATTACATCCCAGTCATGGTTGTCCATGAACCATGTCTCTGTAACTGCCACTAAATCCAAGTCAGCCTCTCCCATTAAAGCCTCAACATCTGGGATCTTATTTCCCATGCTACTGGCATTTATATACACCGCTTTCCAGATGTTGCTCCTTTTACCCATTTCTATAAAGGTATTTAATGTTCCACTTACCTGGAGGGTATCTTCACCCATCCCCAATGAATCTAGTTTAAAGCCCTCTTCAGTAGGTTAGTCAGTCTGCTATTGAAAGATGTGGTCAAACCTTCTTGGACAGATGAATGCCATCTCTGCTCTGCAGCCCTTGTAAGAGGATCTGCTGGAAAGTTGTTGGTTTTAATTGGGAAAAGATGTCTTTCAAGATAGATCAGGGTTATAGTAATGAATGATGACCATGAGCTTACCTGGAAATTAGCGGGAGAAGAAATTAGTGGCATAGAGCTGGTGGAATTTGGAAGAGAATCGAATGACTCGGTGTAGTTGGCTGAGAATTAGAAACGGCTGCTAACTCATCCACAGAAGGTACAAGATCTGGGAAGCTGGAAGAAGACTGATGTTCATGCAGGATTTTGAAGAGCTCTCTAGATGGATTCATACTCTTATGAATTTAAAACAGTATGCTTTTTGAGCTCTGGAGATACAGCGTGTGTAGAATGGAGCTTTTTCCTTAAATAAAGTCAGGGCTTGAGAGGATTTGGATTTCCTCCATAACCTTTCTGTCCATTGGGTTATCTTCTTAATAGAGTGAGACCTTGGTGATATCCGGGGTTGGTTTTTTTTTGTGTGGCAAGGTATTAATTTGAAGAAGAGCAATGTCGCCAAATGCTTGCCTTAAAGTAAAGGTCCAGAGCGAGACCTGGTAGTCAGTAGGAAGGGAAGGAAAGAGAAGTCAGTAGGGAAGGTACATTTCTGGATAAGAGTATCAAAATCAAGATTTGTTGAGCGTAATGGAAAAAATATGATTGGGACTTTCTTTTATGCTCAGTAAGCGAGATATTAAGAATGAATGAAAAAAGGGAATGATCAGTCCATGGGACAGGAGAAGTGACGGTATTGTAGACTTTGTGGACTGAAGATTTAGGAGTGAAGGGAAGTTCTAATATGTGACCAGTTATAAGTGTGGGTACCATAATATGTTGCTCAAAGTTTAAACATGCCAAAGGTTGAATACGTTCAAAGTCTTTAGACTTCATGGGTATGTGAGCATGAATATTTAAGTCACCTAAAATAAAAAAGGCTAGAGTACTCTAATGATGCATCAGAAATCGTATTCAGAACAGAGCTCTCAGAAATGCTTCTAGTTCCATGCACGGGACCCAAGAGGCAGGCAGAGTTCCAGAATCTCAATAAGTGGATGAGATGGTGTAGGGAGGAGGGTTTTAGATTTGTTAGGAATCAGGCAACATTGTAGGGAAGGGGAGTGGGGCTTTTCCAAAAGAATAGCCACCATCTTAATCAGGGTAGAGACAGGCTGCAGGGATTATTCTTTAAAAAGGAGACAGGAACAGCTTTTAAACTAGATAATGGGGGGGGGGGGGGGGGTAGGAGCTCACATTTGCACAAGAGCACATGGTTCAGAATGATGTATCTTTGAAGGATACTAGCAAAACAGGGAAGTCAGGACATTTCGATAGAGAGTTTCCAATAAAGGCAAAATTAACCCTGGTGGCCTTTAAATTCCAAATTACCCCTGCCATCTGATTTTATTTATTTATGTATCTAACATTTCTTATATACCACCTTTCATGATATCAAGGCGGTTTACATTAAGCAAACTGAAATTGCATTGAACAGGGCATTATAACTTGGAGATAACTATTTTACAGGGAACATGGGCAATGGAGGGTTAAGTGGCTTGCCCAAGACCACAAGGAGCACGTGTGGGACTGATAACCAAATTGTATGCACATAAAGTTGGGCATCAGAGAATGGTGGAAGCAAACAGCCCTGTGAGGCCGAAGCTTGAAGGTTAGTACTATGGAGTTTTTTGTGGCTATTGCTGCTGCTGTTGATCCTAAAGAGGGGCATCAGTATGCAATGGGTGCCATGGGGGGGGGGGGACACAAGGGATGAGGTTCACCTAGGGCACACAAATAGGCGGCTCCCAAACTCAATATTGCTCAATTTGTTATAAACTCTCCATTGTTCAGAAGCCAGACTGTCAGAAATATGAGAGTTGCTTATATCACGACTGTTGGCCAGCACAGCTTGACTGAATGCTTGGTTGCTGATGGCATCCTGGTCGAAGCAGTAGCATGAAGTGAAGGTATGAAACTAGGACCAAGTCACTGTTTACATATGGCATCCAGTGAAGCAGAATTCAGGAGGGCCATGATAGCAGCAGTTGCATTGATCTGACGATGTTTCACTTTGCTGATTAACGGGGCACTATTTTGATCATAAAAGAAATGGATGCAGGATGCTAGCCAATTTGCTAAAATTCACTTGGCTACTGGAAAGCCCTCTGCTGGGGGGGGGGGGGGGTGTCAAAGGAGATAAACATTTAGGTAGCATCTCTCATGGATTCAGCACTTTGAAAATAGTCAGCAAGAGTCTGTTTGTAGTTCAAAGTGTGAAGGGACGTCTTGTGTACATTCTTATGAGGTTTTAGATAGAAAGTAGGAAATATTATTTATTTGTTAACATGAAAAGGCTTTTGTACATTGGGTATGTTTATTAAAAATTGATATACCGCCCTTCGTGGGGCATCAGAGCAGTTTACAATAAAATATAACTTAAAAACATATCTAAGAAAGGAAAAGGAACATTAATGGTATGTAGAAAGAGTGGTAGGGCAGGCACATAAATGAGGAGGGGGAAGAGGATATAGGAAAAGAGGGAGGGAGGATACATATGAGGGAGGGGGACAGAAAAAAAGGAAGAGCAGGGATTGCAAATGCTCAGTGAGGGAGATCAAAGACTTTACAGAAGAGGTGGGTCTTGAGCTGGGCTTTGAATTTTGCAAATGATAGTTCCAGGTGGAGGTTGGGGGGGGGGGGAGGAGGGGGAGAAGGCTATTCCATGGGGAGGGGCCAAGGAAATAAAAAAACAAAGTGATGGGTAGATTCTAAACGAGCCTGGGAAGGAGATGGAGCCAGTTCATGTGAACAGAGGAGAGGACACGGTCTGGCATTCGTAATAGAATGAGAGAGGAAAGGTATTGAGGTGTACCAGTATGGATGGCTTTGTGGACTAGGGTAAGAAGTTTAAATTGGGCATGGTAGTGAATTGGGAGCCAGTAGATCTTAATGAGTATGGGGGTAACATGGTCAAAATAGGAGGCATGAAAGAGTAGTTTGGCAGCAGTGTTTTGAATGAGTTGTAACAGTTTCAATTCGTACTGTGGAAGACCAGCAAGAACAGAATTGCAGTAATCCAGTTGGGAAAGGACAAGAGAAACAAGTAAAGTGGTTAAAGAGGTTGTATGTAGAAAAGGGCAGACTGCCTGGATGCAATGGAGAGAAAGGAAGGAGCGCTAAACAATGGAGCTAATGTGTTGGTGAAAAGTTAAGGCACAACCTAAGATAACCCTAAGATACCAGAAGGAAGATGTGAGTGAAATCTGTGATCCATTGAGTTGTGGTGAAAGAGAAGGTGAGGGCTAAGGGCCATTTAACCAAGTCGCTACTGTTTTAGCTGGATTAAGTTTAAGGTATTAAGTGGAGTGAGATCAGATGATGAGTGGTCAGTGTCAAGGATCAGTAGAATGTCATCTGCATAGTAATATACTGAGATGCTGAGCTGTTATACCAGAAGGGCTAGTGGTGCCAGGAAAATGTTCAACAAAATGGGGGCTAAAACGGACTATTGGGGAATGCCACAGCTGAGCAGTTAAGGGGTGGATGAAAGAGTATCCATAGAGACATAGGAGCAGTGAGAAAGGAAGGAGCAGAACTAATGTAGACTCATGCCATGGAGCCTAACCTCATGTAAGTGGGATAGAAGGAAATCATAGTTTATTAAGTCAAACACAGAAGAAATGTCTAAAGATACAGTACAGCAGAACTTGGAATGAGTTTGAAGAATTACTTTGGTGTAATGAAACAGATTATATAGCTCATTGGTCTATTGGCCTGAAGTAAGCTAATTTTTTTTTTAGGTATTTATAACCTATCTTTTCACTTAAATGTCAAAGCGGGGAAAAACAAACATCAACAATAGCATCAAATAAAAAACACATACCATCTTACAATGCATGTATATAAAACACCACAGTCTATAACTCCTATAAGTCACATCATTCAAAATCACACGCTGGCTAATATCTTAGGCCCAAGCTTGTACAAGGCTAGAACGGCAGACATTGCCCATAATCCATTTGGCAGTGCATTCCAAAGATAAGGTGCATATGTCAGAAATACCCATCTCGGGTTGTCTGATTCTTTTCTGCACTTAATAGTGGCAGCATTTGTGAGTTCTGGGAATACTGCCTATTGGGATGATGAGGACAATAAGGGGCATATTTACTAAAAGTTTTAAAGTGTGTTAATTAAATTAACGTGCATTAAGTATCCCACAGCCCTTTTATTTCTATGGGCACAGTGGTGCTTAATATGCATTAATTTCATTAATGTGCATTAACCTGTAGTAAACATGCTCCTAAGTTTTTAAAGCCATTGAAAGTTCCTCAACATGAAGATTATGTCTAACTTTACAAATCTTCATTATAATTTCGTATTGTACATTCCATTGGAAGCCAGTGTAAGTAACTTAACATTGGGGTAACATGGTCTGTTTAAACAGCATTTTTTCTGCAGCATTCTGCACTTATGGTCAGAGGGTGGAAACCAGCAGTCCCTGGCAATATACTACTAAAGTTAGTGGAAAGATTACCTGAAAAACTGTTTGAAAGTCTGCTTCTTTTAACAGGGGACACAGGTATCACAAGAATCACATTCTGTAAAAAGTCCGCTTTAATCCCCCTAATATGGGGTTGGAAAGTCAATCTCTGATATAAAATGACCTCCAGATAACATATCACTGACTTTTCTAGAAGACAATGGACCTATGTATGATCTTGAGTGACTACTAAGGCTTCAATTTTTGGTAAGGTTCATGACCAGTCTGTGGTCAGTCAACCAATCAACCATCTCAGGAAAGCACTTAACAATTGCAGAAGAATCTACATCATCTCTCATATCAAATGGGGCATATACGAGTATAGTGTAGCGATTCACCTGTAATAGGTATTCTCTGGGAACGGCAGTAATCAGTCCTCACATACGGGTAACGTCAGTGCCGATGGAGCCCACGCAGAAGCATGCCCCCAGTTTTCAAAGAAAGCCTTTGGGAAATACACCATGCATGCATGGTCCCCTTCCCGCCCAAAGGGGCCATCTTGCCTCAGTCTAATGACATAGCTAAGATGGGAAAAATAAAATATGGTAAAGAAGCAACTCCAAGGGGAGGAGGGAGGGTTGTGAGGACTGATTCCTGCTGTCTCTGGAGAACACCTGTTACAGGTGAGTAACTACACTTTCTCCAGGAACAAGCAGGAAGTCAGTCCTCACATATGGGACTCCCCAGCTACAGGCTACCAAGTACCTGTACAAAATGCCATGGATGACCAGAGATGAGGAGCCATGAGGTGCAGCAGTTGAGTCCCAACTGAGAGACTCTCGCAAGACCCAAGTGTCTGGTGGGGATCCAGCACTCCGGTAGCCTAAACACAGAAGGGCTGGAGTTGCCTACACCCCAAAGAGATTACGGAGCATGGCCTGGCTGAAGGTGCTGTCCCATCAGGACTCCCTCTCCAGGCAGTAGTGAGCTGCAAAGGTATGAGCTGAACAACAAGTGGCAGCCTGGCAGATTTCCGTCACAGGAACAGAGCGCAGATTTACTACAGAGGTAGCCATGGCTCTGACATGGTGCGCCATGACCCGCTAGTCTAGCGAGATCCCAGCCTGCTCATAGGCGAGGGCAATACAGTCTGCCACCCAAATGAACAGAGTTCGCTTGGTTACTGGAAGCCCCAGATGACTGGGGTCATCAGAGACAAAGAGCTGAGGCACTTTGCAATGGCCCTCAGTCCGTTGCAGATAGAAGGACAGGGCTCTCTTACAATCCAGAGTATGGAGAATGGTCTCTGCTTTTCCAGTGTGATGCCTTGGGAAGAAGATGGGGAGCACTACCTCCTGACTGAGGTGGAAGGGGGACACTACCTTTGGCAGAAACATGGGGTGCATGCGGAGCACCACCCTGTTTTTGTTAGAACCTTGTGTAGGGTGGCTCTGCCACCAGAGTCTGGAGCTTGCTGACCCTGCGAGCTGATGTGAGTGCCACGAGAAAGACAACCTTCCAAGAGAGGTACCGCAGGTGGCAAGTAGCCAGGGGCTCAAACGGTGGTTTAATGAGAGTATCACATTGAGATCCCACTCCGCTGTTGGTGGGCGGACGGGGGGGCTTGGACAACATAAGAACCCACAGGAAATGAGAGATAAGGGGCTGAGCCGAGAGGGGCTTGCCCTCAACAGCATGATGGTGCATCTCAATAGCACTCAGGTGCACTCTGACTGAGTTGGACTTCAGTCCCACTTGGTCAGGTGGAGTAGGTAATGGAGCACCAGCTGCACCTAGCAGGAGAACGGGTTTGCCTGCCTCTCGGCACATCAACCGAAAATTGACACCACTTGAAGGCATATGCCCTTCTTGTGGAGGTCTTGCGTGAGACCAGAAGGACCTTCTCCATGTTATGTAGGAGTTGAAGGGAGATAGAGCTACCCTTTCAGCAGCCAAGCCATGAGCAACAGGGACCCCAGGTTGGGGTGCAAGTGAGAGGCCTCCTCTTGTGAAAGTAGTCCTGCAGTGCAGCCCAGGGGAATCAGAGGTACCGCCAACAGAGAAGCAGTGGGAACCATGGTTGCCTGTGCCTGTGCCCCTGGACCTTGAAGAGGGGAGCTTGGAAACCAGTGGTGTTGGCAGGAAGGCGTAGAGGAGGCCTTCCGTCCATGGGATGAGGGATGCATCTGCCGCCACCCGGGACAGGTGCGGCTGGCAAGAGCAAAAGCAGGACAACTGCATGTTGTCTGTGCTGGCGAACAGGTCCACTACGAAAACACCCCAGTCAGAAAAGCCAGGAGGCCACTCTGGGGTCCAGGCGCCACTCATACGGCTGGAGGACTCTGCTCAGCCTGTCCTCAAGGGTGTTGTCCAGACCTGGAAGGTAGACCACCCGCAGGAGCATCCCATTGCGTGTCGCATATGAGGAGAGGGAAACCGCCTCCTGGCAGAGGGAGTACGACCCCATGCCTCCTTGTTTGTTGACATAGAACATTGCGACTTGATTGTCCATCTGGACCAGCCCCTTGGGTACGGACGTCCTCGCAATGAGCTCCCCAAACTTGCAGGGAGGCATCCGTAGTTGGGAGGTGGGTGCCTGGAAGGGCATCCCGGCCTGAAGGTGGCGGGGATCTGCCACCAGTCGAGGGAGTCCGCCAGTTGGCGGGTCACTTTTACCCTGTCTCGAAGCCTGCCCGTAGCTTGTGTCCACTGGGAGTGGAGGCACCACTGAGCCACCCTCATATGCAGGTGGGCGTATGGGGTTACGTGGACGGTGGAGACTATATGGCCCAGCAGGCAGAGTAGGGCACCGACCAGTGGTGTTGTACTTCTGTGGCTAGAGCCCTGAGGTGTTCTGTCCTCTCCGATGGGAGGAAGGCCTTGGCCTAGAGAGTATCCAACTGAGCTCCTATGAACTCCAGGCATTGCGCCGGAAATAGATGGTACTTGGGGTAGTTGATGACGAACCGCAGATGCTGCAGGATGTGGATGGTGCACCTCTGCGGTGTGACTCCCCTTATGAGCTAGTCATCCAGGCAGGGAAAGATGAAGGCCCCTTGGAGACAAAGGTGGGCTGTGATTACCGCTAGGCACTTGGTAAAGACCCTTGGCGATGACAATAGCCCGAAGAGTAGCACCCTGTACTGGTAGTGACCTCTCCCACTACAAACCGGAGGTATTGTTGGTGGTTGGGATGGATCAGGGTGTGTGTATAAGCATCCTTCAGATCTAAGGAGCATAGCTAGTCTCCCTGCTGGAGGTAAAGCAGCCATGTTCCAAGGGAGAGCATCTTGAACTTTTCCCTCACCAGAAATCTGTTCAAGTCCCATAGGTACAAGATGGGCCTGAGGCCTCCTGTTTGCTTGGGGATGAGGAAATATCTGGAGTAGAAGCCTTTGTCCCAGAGATGTTTGGGCACTGGTTCCACCGCCTTGTCCGTGAGGAGGCCTGCGAGCTCGGTGAGGAGCAGAGTCTGGTGAAGGAGAGGCCTCATAGGTTCTCCTGAAAAGAACTGGGGTGGTGTCTGTTGCAGGTGGAGAAGATAACCCTCCTTGACCACCTGCAACACCCAGGAATCAGTTGTGATGGAGGACCACCTGTGGGCAAACAGGGCCAGATGCCCCCCCCCCTCCTGTGGGCTGCTGAGGGCCTCCTAGGGGAGAGGAGACCATACCCAAGGAGTCAAAAACTCCCTCCAGGCTAGGCCGGGGCCGGTACCTGGGTCTTAGGAGTCTTAGGCTTGCAGGGGCCATGCCCTTGCCCCTTGAACTGTTGTCCCTGCTGCGGGGCAGAGAAGGCCTGGTTCTGTGGGGCATTGCCAAACACCCCCTTCGTTCTCAGAAAGAAAGGCTTTTTCCCCAGGGCCTTCTTATGGGGATACACCGAGATCTTCTTCAAGAGTCTGATCCTGGTCGGGAATTCTATCTCAGCAGCCTTGTCTGACATGGGTTTTCTGAAGAACTTCTCTCTGGTGCAAGGGACATCTATGGGTTTGTTCTGGACCCACAGCTCGAGGTCAGACGACTGCAGCCATGCCTGGCATTGGGCCCCAATGCCCACAGCAGCCACTCTGGCTGAGGATTCAAAGCCATTGTATGCTGCTCGAGGCAGGAACTTTGAGCACTCCTTGACTGCCGAGGCCAGAGACTTCAACCATCGAGGCCTGCAGAGAAACCGGCGAGCTCCTTCACTAGTTCCTTTAGTACAAGCCAATGTACAATTGGTAGGCTTGGACTCGGCAAACCAGTATCGAGCCATAGTAGTATTTTTGGCTGAGGACATCCAAGGTCCATACTTCCTTACCCGGGGGCACCGAGGAATGAGTCTTTTGGCTCTTGAGTCACTGCATGGCCGACTCAATGATTATAGAATTCTGAGGGAGCTGGGTTTTTGGAACCCTGGGCTTCGGCAGATTCAGTACATGGAGTTATGCCATCTGCTCAAAATGGGAACAGACGCTGGTGTTTCCCACATACTGAGAAGGTGGCACTCGAGGATCAGAGGGATGGGCACCATGAGGGCTTCCTTTGGAGGGGCCTCCTACTGCAGGATCTCAAGTTCCTCCATGTGGGGGTCCTTGTCCGCCTTGGTCTCAAACGTTAGCGCCTTTGCCATGTCCTTCACAAAGTTGAGGAAGACAATGTCCTCATGTGGGGAATGGCACCAGGACACTGGTGGAGACGGGTCAGATGGCACTCGAAGTCAGAGGAAGAATCCAAGGCTCCACGACTCCTGTGGTTGAGCCCCAAGCACAAAGGCCCGTGACCCCTGGGGGACCTGCTGGCGGCGAATACTGTGTATACCATGGACTGCCCAAAGTACAAACCAGTCGGTACTAGAGGAGATCAAACCTAAGCTTTCTTTAGAAGCTCAGATGACAAGATTTCAACTTTCATACTTTGGACACATCATGCGAAGAGAGAGATCATTAGAGAAAGACATCATGCTTGGCAAGATAGAAGGTCAGCACAAAAGAGGAAGGCCAGCAATGAGATGGATCGATACAATAACAGCAGCTACGGGTACCAGTCTGTCAACAATGAGCCGCCTGACTCAAGACCAAACACAATTTAGGATAGCTATCCAGAGGGTCGCCATGAGTCGACTCCGACTCGACGGCACTTAACAACATCACATAGGCCACAAAACTGATTTGGCCAGAAGAGATAGAGATATGGCTACACCTGTCCACACACTTTGCCACCTGCTGGAGGCAGACAATATTGGCTTTTCCCAGTGCTGCACCAGTGTATATACTAGTGATGACATCACTGGAAGCTGTTCGTCTACCTTTACTCACTAGCTAATGTGCATAACCCATGTGCCTAGACTAGTCTAGTAGAATGATAAGGAAAGAGGAATTGGAAACATTGGGGACTGGCGTGCCAGTTATCATGCGGGTGAGGACTGAGGCTGAAATTCTGAAGAGCCTAACACTATATCTTTGTTAATAGTGAGAAAATAGACTCTGCTGAATTATTGCACAGCCGTGTATACTGATAGGAGGTCACAAGATGTTGATAGTGGCCTTGTGCTGTCATGACAAAATCAACTGCAGTGGAGCTAGCTGTGCAGATCTGCACTTACAGGAGATACTTTAAGTTTAGAAGATCCAATCCAGATAGGAAGGTCATTGTCCTGTGCTTTTGAAGATACTGCAGAGAAAGTGTAGATACACAACTGTAACAGGTGTTCTCCAGGGACAGCAGGAATCAGTCCTTACATATAGGTGACATCAGCACAGACAGAACCATCACTGAAACATCCCCCAGCTTTCGAAGAAAGCCTTGGGGAGATACCACCACGCATGCGTAGTCACCTTACAGGCCCAAAAGTGCCATCTTGTCAGATGACATAGCTAAAATATGTACAAAAATAAAAGATGGTAAAGGAACAACTCCAAGGGGAGGAGGGAGGGAGGGTGAGGGTGGGGGGGGGGGGGGGTGAGGACTGATTCCTGCAGACCCCGGAGAACACCTGTTACAGGTGAGTAACTACACTTTCTCTGGGAACAAGCAGGAAGTTAGTCCTCACACATGGGACGCCCCAGCTACATGCTACCGAAAAACCATAGCAAAAATAGGATGCCCCCAAGGGGAGCCACAAGCAGCAGCAAATCAGTCCGTGTTCACAGACATAGCCGTGTCCGATGAACCAGCACTCCAGTAGCCTGACCACAGAAGGGTTGGAGGGTAGAGTTGCCTAGACCCCAAAAAGGTTATGGAGCACAGCCTAGCCAAAGTCACTGTCACGTCAGGACTCTCTTTCCAGGCAGTAATGGGCTGCGAAGGTATGGACTGAAGACCAAGTGGCGGCCCGGCAGATGTCCACCATTGGGAAAGAGTGTGTTTGCCACCAAAGCTACCATGGCCCCTGACACGGTGCACCAGGATGTGGCTTTCTAGTGGGAGCACGCCTGCTCATAAGCAAGGGCGATACAGTCCACCACCCAGGTGGACAGTGTATGCTTGGTCACCACCTCCCCCAGCCTACTGGGGTCATAGGAGATGAAAAGCTGAGAAGCCTTGCGATGGCCCTGAGTGCATTGTATATAGAAGGACAACACCCTCTTACAGTCCAAGGTGTGCAGGAACGTCTCCACCCGACTGGAGTGAGGTCTTGGGAAGAAAGTGGGAAGCACCTCCTCCTGGTTAAGATGGAAGGGAGACATAAGAACATAAGATATGCCATAATGGGACAGACCAAGGTCCATCAAGCCCAGTATCCTGTTTCCAACAGTGCCCAATCTAGGTCATACGTACCTAGCAGTTTCCCCAAAAGACACAGGTTCCACAATGCTTGTACTGGGTCAAGCATTGATATCCTGGGTCCCTTCTTAATAATGGTTTATGGACTTTTCCTCCAGGAACTTGTCCAAACCTTTTTTAAACCCAGCTACACTAACAGCCTTTACTACATCCTCCGGTAACAAAGTCCAGAGTTTGATTATACATTGAGTGAATAAATATTTTCTTTTATTAGTCTTAAATAGTTTACCCTGTAGCTTCATTGCATGTCCCCTAGTCTTTCTATATTCTGATAACGTAAACAATCGATCTACATTTACCCATTCCACTCTGTTCATTAATTTATAGACTTCTATCATATCTCCCCTCAGCCGTCTCTTTTCCAGGTTAAAGAGCCCTAACCTTTTTAGCCTTTCTTCATAGGAGTATCCTTCCATCCCCTTTACCATTTTGGTGGCTCTTCTCTGAACCTTTTCTAATAACGCTATATCCTTTTTAAGATACGGCGACCAGAATTGCACACAATATTCAAGGTGCGGTCTCACCATGGAACGATATAGAGGCATTATAATATCTTTTGTTTTATTTTCCATTCCTTTCCTTATGATACCTAGCATTCTATTTGCTCTCTTGGCCGCCGCTGCACGTTGGGCCGAGGGTTTTAACATGTTATCTACAATGACGCCTAAAGCTTTTGGCAGGAATTTGGAGTGTGTGCAAAGCACCACCCTGTTCTTGTAGAACCTGGGATAAGGCGCCTCCACCACAAAGACTTGGAGCTCGCTAACTCTGCAAGTGGAGATGAGCGCAACAAGGAAAACCACCTTCCAAGAGATTGAGCCTCTGGGTACCTGCCACCTTCACTAAGGGGGTGGGGCGAGTGAGCTGCCCCAACACTACATTGAGGTCCCATTCGGTTGCCGGAGGGCGAATCAGGGGCTTTGATAAGAGTGGGCCCCAAAGGAAACTGGTCACCAATGGTTAGACAGAGAAGGGCTTACCGTCCACTGGATGGTGGTGCATCACCAGGGCACTAAAGTGCAGGAGTTAGACTTGAGCCCGGACTGAGAGCGATGGAAAAGGTACTTTAACACCAGAGCCACTGGGCAGGAGAAAGTGTCAGCTCTATGTTGGGCACACCAAGAGAAAACCTGCGCCATTTGAGGGCATAAGCCTCCCTAGTAGAGGCCTTGCGAGAGGCCAACAGAATGTCCTCCACCTCAACCAGAAGGTTAAGAGGGGCCAGAGTCACCCTCTCAGCAGCCACGCTGTCAGTGAGAGGGACCTGAGGTTGGGGTGCAGGACAGAGCCCCCCCCTCCTGAGATAGGAGACCCAGGGCAGTCCCCAGGGGGATGGGGACCTCCACTGCTAACCTCAGGAGCAGTGGGAGCCATGGCTGCCTGGGCCACCGAAGAGCTATCAGGATAAGGGAGGTCCTGTCGCAGATGGTCTTGAACAGGGTCTTGGCGATTAGCAGCATCAGAGGGAAGGTGTATATGAGGCCTTCCGACCCTGAAACTAGGAATGTATCCACTGCCACCCTGAAGGGGTGGGTCTGCCAGGAGCAGAAGCGGAGCAGCTGAAAATTGTCAAGACTGGCGAACAGGTCCATCATGGGTACCCCCCAGAGTTGGAAAAGCTGACTGGCTACTCTGGGGTCCAGCTGCCACTCATGTAGCTGCAGAACCCTGCTGAGCCTGTCAGCCAGCAGGCTGTCCTGGCCTGGCAGGTACACTGCCCGCAAGAGGATACCCTGTTGGATTGTGTACAAGCAGAGAACCAGTGCCTCCTGACAAAAGGTACGAGGTCCCGTGCCCCCGTTTGTTCACGTAGAATATTGCCACCTGGTTGTCCATCTGAACTAGCACCAGCTGGTGACATAGGCAGTGACACAGAAGACCCTCAGGGCAAGGTGTATGGCCCGGAGCTCCAGGAGGTTGATCTGCTGGGTGCTCTTGTCTGGCGACCAGTTGCCTTGAGGGCGGAGGTCTCCGCAGTGGGCTCCCCAGCCAAGCAGGGAGGCATCCATGGTGAGGACTCTCGAGTGACTCAGGGCCTGAAAAGGCATATGCTCTTCGAGACGCTGAGGTGATTGCCACCAGTCCAGGGAGTCCGCCAAATGGCAGATCACCAAGACTCTGTCCCGGAGACTGCCCATGGCCTGAGACCACTGGTTCCGGAGACACCACTGCGCCATCCTCATATGGAAGCGAGCGTCTGGGGTGACATGGACCGTGGAGGCCATGTGCCTGAGGAGGCACAGAAGCAGCCGGGTGGGCATCAAGGGACTGCGCTGTACGTCCTGAGCCAGGGACCAGAGCCGATAGGTTCGGTCCTTGGGCAAGAAAGCCTTCAACTGGAGGGTGTCAATCTTTGCTCCGATGAACTCCAGGCACTGTGTCGGGAGGAGGCAAGACTTGGGATAGTTTATGACGAAGCCCAAGTGTTGCAGAACCTGGATGGTGAAAGCGGTTGTCTGCTGCACCTCTGAGGCTGTGCATCCCCTAATGAGCCAGTCGTCCAGGTAGGGAAAGAAGAAAATCCCCTGAAGCCGCAGGAAGGCGGCCACAACTGCCAGGCATTTTGTGAAGAATCTTGGGGCAGAGGCTACACCGAAGTGGAGCACCTGTACTGAAAATGCCTGCCCCCCCCCCCCACTATGAACCGCAGGTACTACCTGTAATTGGGGTGGATGAGGATGTGGGTATAAGCATCCTTGAGGTCTAAGGAACATAGCCAATCTCCCTGCTGGAGGTATGGCAGCAATGTTCCAAGGGAGAGCATCTTGAACTTCTCCCTCACCAGGAATTTGTTGAGGTTGTGCAGGTCGAGTATGAGCCTTAGGCCGCATGTCCTTTTTGGGACAAGGAAGTATCTGGAGTAGAACCCCTTGCCCTTGAGATGGTGGGGCACTGGTTCCACCGCCTTGTCTTCGAGAAGACCTGGGAGACCTGAGGGGCTCTCCCGGGAAATATGAGGGAAGTATCTGAGCTAGGTGGAGGAGATAACCCTCCCTGACTATCCTAAGTGCCCAGGAATCAGTGGTGATAGCCACCTATCTCTGGGCATAGAGAGCCAGGCATACCCCTATGAGCTGCTGACCTCCTTGGGGTAGAGAGGCTATGCTCAAGGAGTCAAAAATGCCCCCCTGGTTTGACCAGGGCCAGTGCCTGGGTTTTGGAGCCTTCTGCTTACACGGGCCATTCCCATGTCCCTTGGCCTGCTGACCCCATTGGGGAGCTGGGGAGGCCTGATACGGTGGGTAGTTTCGGTAAGCAGCTCCCTTCCTCGGGTAAAAGGGCTTTTTGCCTGAGCCTTTCCATTGGGGAGGGGCAGTAGTCTTCTTAGAGAGCCTGGTCCTCGTCATGAACTCGGTCTTCAGCTCGGCAGCCTTATCGGTCATGGGTTTGCCAAAGAGATTCTCCCTTTGGCATGGGACATCGACCAATTTGTCCTAAACCCACTACTCGAGATTGTATGACTGAAGCCAAGCTTGGCGGCATGCAACAATGCCTGCCATGGCTACCTGAGCCACCGACTCGAACCAGTCATAGGCCTCTCGAGACAAATTTGGAGTACTCACGGACAGCTTTGGCCAGACTCTTGAACCTCTGCAGGGGTTCCTCGGACAGACCAGCCGAGAACTCAGCGAGTTCCTTCGCCAGGTCTCTCAGGTACATGCCCATGTACAGCTGGTAGGCCTGGATGTGGCAGAGCAGCATCGAGTCCTAGTAGCACTTCCTGCCGAGGACGTCCTAGGTGCGGGCCTCCCTGCCAGGGGGCACAGAGGAGTGCGTCTTCTGGCTTTTCAGCCGACACATGGCCGACTCCACCACCATGGAGTTATGCAGCAGTTGTGACTTCTGGAAGCCCGGGCTCTGGCGGATCAGATACATCGAGCCGAGCCGTCTGCTCACCACCGGCACAGACACCGGTGTCTCCTACATGCGGAGCATGAGCCATTCCAGAATGGGAGGGATGGGTACCATGAGCAATTCCCTCGGAGGGGCCTCGTACTGGAGGATTTCTAACTCATCCACCAGAAGGTCCTCCTCTGACTCGATCGGGAATGCCAAGGCCTTGGACATGTCCCTGACAAAGTCCAAGAAACCCATGTCCTCGGGCAGAGACCGCTACAGAGGTTCTGAGACAGGGGAATCTGAAAGGATGTTGCGGTGGCGACGGGTATTGGGGGACTCCTCATCCTCCGTCTCCCACGGAGTAGTCCATTGAGGACTCGCTGGAAGGCTGCTCCTCTGGGCCTCTAGGGCCCCGATGCTCCATGGCCGGCACCCAGTAGACTTGCCAGGGAGAACTGTGGTCCTGACGAGCGGGACTCGGAACATGACCTTGGCCGAGGATCGACTCAAGACCGAAGGACCTCGAGGATCGGCTCGGCCTCCAGGGATGTCTTGGATGTCGATGGCCCAGTGGTTGGGGTGGATGAACCTGTCGAACCGGACAACAGCGCCCGCTGCTGGTCCATAAAGGCAGTCAAACTGCGCTCCAGGGCCACCATTCTGGACTCCAGCCCAGAAGGCTCCGCAGCCTTCGGCGCGGGCACCAAGGGACTCAGGCCCAATGCTAGCTCCCCCAAAGGGGAATCCTTGAGGAGGATTGTGTCCGGGGACAGAGGCCTGTCCGTGACCAGATCCTTCCGGGGGACCTTCGCAGGACGCTCCCTCTTTAACACCTCGGACGAGCGTCTCTGACTGTGGGACTGGACTCTGGGAGCTCCCGGCCGGTCGGAACCATCCAAGGATGCCACCTTCGAGGGTTTCTTCTTTTTTCTGAGTTCCCTCAAAGGAGACCCCCTTTCTGAGGACACAATGAGGCTCAGGCTCGGAAAGTTCCACCCGAGGTGTCGGGGCCTCAGACAAGGCCCTGGATTTAGGAGGCACCGGGGACTCGGGGAAGAACTTATCGTACTGCTGCTGGTGGATTTTGAGGGCTTTGCTGGACATCCTCTTGCAGAGACCGCAGATCGCCGGGTCGTGGTCTGGCCCGAGGCAATGAAGACAGCAGTCGTATGTGTCTGTTAAAGACATGATTTTAGAGCACTGATCACACTTCTTAAAACCACTGGTAGCCATGGGGGTTAAAAGTACCCCTGTGAGGTCGAAGACTCTCCGGGCTGCCAGTGGGAAAAAAGGGCGCGAAGGTGCCAGGAAAAGAAAATAACGAAAAAACCTACAAAAATGAGAAACAATCCAGACGCCGATGCACAGAGGTCGGTAGGCGGGAAGAGTACCGGTGCAATACCAGAGGCGAGCTGGAAACTCAAGAAACAAAATAATCAACTTTTTCCAGGGAGAAGCCAGACAACGTCTGAAGGGCTCCATGGAAAAAAGGAGACTGAGCAAGATGGCACCTTTGGGTGGGAAGGGGACCACACATGCGTGGTGGCATCTCCCAAAGGCTTTCTTTGAAAGCTGGGGGTTTGCTTCCAAGAGGGCTCCGTCGGTGCTGACATCACCCATATATGAGGACTGACTTCCTGCTTGTTTCCGGAGAACACCTTCACCTCAGGCCTGTGCAAGTGCTCTACAACTGCGCTTTTGGCCTGGCAGCCTCCAAGAAGCTCTGTGGCACTTGAGCGATGTCCCAGTATTGCTTTTTTGAACTCAATATTTTAAGCCACTGCACAGGAAGGTGGATGAATTTTCACTTGAATGGGAGCTGCTGGAGTGGGCACAGGCGGCTAATCTCTGCCAACAGCACTCTCTTCTGCCTCAAAATGGGTTTGAAGCTGGGTAAGGTGGACTTCTCTGGCTTATAGGGAGAGAAGACCACAGTGCTGACAGTCACATGACCAAGTCAGAGCCAAGGCAAATTAAACATTGATGCTTCTAACATAGTGCAGGCAAGGGTGGATTCTAGCTGGAAGCTTTTTGTGGGATCCAAAATAATAAACAATTTCTTCTTTTTTAAAAAACCCCAAAACATATTGGAGAATGGAGAGGTTGAACCACTTAACCAGGGTCTCCCAAGTTTTTCATGTGAAGGGCCACATATGGCATTTCAAATTATGGAGCAAGCCAGATGGTGGTGGGGTCTGCTTCAGAGAAGATTTTGCTGAGCAGGGAGTATGGGGCCTTGTCTGGACTTTTCAGCAATTCCAAATATTAGAGAAGGGAGCAGAGGGCAAGGTTTCTAAGGATGAGGCAAATAACCCACCTTGTTTCACGTAATCTGTCCACTGAGAGGGGAGGTGGGAGATGGGGAAGTCAAGGGAATGTATGAGGCACCCTGTTCCTCTCAACTCCTCCCCCCTGTACTTTCCTATCCTTACCCTTCATTCCCTATTCTGCATGGGCAAGACAACAAAAAAATTTGCTCCAGAAAAATTGTCTCCAAAGGCTGCATCCAGCCCCTGGGGCTTAGATTGGGGACCTCTGCTCTTAACAATAGCTAGAGATTTCTTTTTGCAGCTGTTTGGTGGAGCAGAAAGAAAAAACAAAGCTGAGGTACTATTTAGCCTGCTGTATACAGAAAGCTTTGATGTGCAATGTCACCCACTTGTGTGCTTGATTAATCCCGTTTGTCTATGGAAAAGATAAAACCCCACAAAGATGCTATTATACATTGCTTTTGACTAAATGTGTGTCACAGCATCCAACCATCACCATATATGAGGTAATTTATAATCTTTCAATTGTATTATTGCTTGTTGTTGGGAGCCAGTCTGATGTCTACTGAAAGGCAGCATATAAACACTTTAACAAACAAAAATTTTATTGTTCTTTCGGATTACTAAGAACTAAGGGGGTGGGGAAGAGACCTCCATTTAAAAACACAATTATCTGCCTAATTCTACCCTTTTCTTCCTATGCTTGGTACACTTGAGTGTGCAATTATTGGGGCTGATGCAGAAACATTAACACACCATTTGTGCGTAATGCAGAAAGGGGATTGGCACAAGTGTTACCTTTGTACAAATGGACATGCAGATAGCAGTGTGCTGCCTATTAAAATGACATGGTAACTAGGTCATTAGCTATTCTACCCAGATGCAAAGAAGTGTGCAAATGACCGAAAGGGCCATGTGCAGATGTCAGTAGCACCATTGTTCAAACACCTATTTGGAGGTGAAGTAAATCTTTAGCACGTGTAGAAACATCCATGCATGTAGAAGAAAACTTTGGCACATGAAACATCAGCTTGTACAGGAGAAAACAGATTGGTGTGTAAGAGAACAGAAATGTTTTCTGGAGTGATTTACCCACTGGTGGCTTTGCGGTCACCCATTCCTACAAAACGTATAGGCATCCTCCACCAACCTTTACGACTATTTAACATTTGTATATTTTATTTATTTGGCTGGGCTTTTATACCACTTTTCACCGGGTCAAAGCAGTGTACATTCAACAAGAAGATACATCAAATACATAGAATGTCAACTTATGTACAATAAAATTAACATATACATTGTGTGTGTAGTATAATGTATATGTAAGTGATTGTGAGCTAACTGCATGATTGGGATTACAATGAATCATGTGATTGAAAGAGGATTTTGTGTGGCTATGTAATGGGGCCAAAGTGTTTGAGAAAAAGATGAGTTTTCAGTTGCTTGTGAAAGGTGTGGCGTTCTGAGGACTTCAGAGTTTGTTGGGGAGCAAGTTCCAGAGGGTTGGTGCATAAAGTTTGAGTGATCTTGTACAGATTTGCTGGTTGCTCTTTGTTGTTGTGTGGGGGATGACGAGGGTGTTCCTGGTGGGTTGTCTGCTCTATAGTGGAACAAGGTATACGCAGGTACTGTACACAACATGTAAGAGACAGGCCCTTCTCACCGGAGCTCACAATCTATGAAGACAGACGCATACAACCAACAGGGGACTAGGGTAGAATAAAGGAGAAATGGTTATGATACACAAGGGTGGTCAACAGGATAATAAGGGGTTAGTATCCAAAAGAGGTTAGAATCAAAGAGCTGGGTTTTTAGCCTGAATTTGAACATATCAGGGATGGAGCCAGATGTACTAATTCAGGTAATCTGTTCCACGTATAGGGTGCAGCAAGGTAGAACAAGTGAAATCTTAAGTTGGCAGTGGAAGAGAAGGGAACAAATAAATAAGTGGGATTTGCCTGATGAGCAGAATTCCCGAGTGTAGAGAGATAAGAGAGCAACCACAGAACAAATGCACTTGTGGGTCAGAAGAGGAAGTTGGATCTGGATGCAGAAGCAGATAGGAAGCCAGTGAAGTGACTTGAGAAGAGGGGTTACATGGACACTAAAGTATACAACTTTCCCCTCTGCCATGCAAGTAAACAATTATTTCTTCGTGCTGACAATTATTTTAAATTTCACTATAGGTGTGTCTCCACTAGTGCATAAGTTTCTGTGCTGAACTTTTGTGCATATCTCATTTGCATAGTTTTGCTTACAGCCTATTAGCACACTTTTGCAGTACTCTTGCATTAGAAAACTGTGCACAGCACTAACACCAGTTTCTGCATCAGCCCCACCGAGTCTATACTATGCCATTCCACTCATTCCCCCCAACCTCCCCCACTGTTAAGCTATGCACTGTATAATCTCTAATATTCAAAACTACTTCATGTAACTCTTATTACTAATTATAAACAAAGGAGCTACTGTGTAAAAAAAATATTGAAATCTGAGGACTGTCACCTACTGATGTGGCAAAAAATGGCTCATAATGGTTACTCAATAGAGGAACAAAGCAAATTCTTGACTGAAGATAGTGGGGTATACAGAGGCCTCAGTAATAGGCTTTGTGGTTTGCTAGCGGCTCTGAACGCCAACTAGACTCAACACACTTCAATTTCACCCTAATTTTCATTCATAGGCCTCCGCAACTATTTTACAGGTTCAACAGGTCCTGACGCAGCCCTAAGAATTAAAGGGTGAAACAGAAGTCGACTATGTCTTACAGCACAAATTCTTCTGAAGACTGAAAGCTGAGGGTGTTACAACTAAGTGTTTTCAATTTCTTTTAAATACATTTAAAAATTGTAAAACAGTTCAGAGCCCTGTGAATGAAAATTAGGGTGAAATTGAAGTGTGTTAAGGCTAGTTGGCATTCAGAGCCACTAGTAAGCTACAAACCCTATTAGAGGCCTCTGTATATACCACTATATTCAGTCAAGAATTTGTTTTGTTGTTCCCCTAACTGAGTAACCATTATTGGCATAGTAGATGATGGTCCTCAGGTTTCAATATTTTGTTACACAGTAGCTCCTTTGTTTCTAATTAATACGCATTGTAGAATAGCACGATCGCTTTCCCATGCCCTGCTAGAAAAAAAAAAAGAAAACATTCAAATAGAGGCGGTGATTTCCACATTGTGGACAAAGAGCAACCACAACAAACCCACTGCGACTTTTTTCTCTACATTTTTGTTTATTGAGACAAAACTAATTAAAAAGGCACAAACATGGGGGGCATGTGGTTATACATGGACATTATAACAAACATATACATTAAAAGTGTAGGAATGTGTTTGCTTTCTGCTAAACAGAAAGCTCCTAAGCTTTTTATATATACAAAAGTTGTACATTTAATGTCCTAGAGTACAAAAGATCATTTATAAAATTAATTTTTACACTTAGTTCTAGGTATTTTTTTTTAATTTTAACTATATGTAGTCCAGGCCCCTAAAACCTTTTTGTAATAGTACAGCTCTCTCTTCTCTGTGGAGGCCGGTTGTGCCCAATGACACAAGAGCAGAACTGAAGCAATTCAGTATGAATCTGACTCACAAGCCTCCATCGAGAAACATACATACACACGTGCACACATACAGTAATTTCTAACCATCCTAACTTGTTAGAAAAAAAAGAGGCGAGATGGTTTTTATCCTAAGTAGAGTCTTGGTTTAGGTTGTTTAAACACAATGTTTTATAAAATAAAAATGTTAATGTCACATGATGGTCTAAAAGCACATCTTTTGGTTTTCTACTTTATATAGATTTTCCTAGGAGGTAATAAAATGCATTTATATTACCACACTGCTTGGATCGGTGTGTACAATCCAAGACCAGCACAAAGCAAGTGCTGGGGAGGGAGGGGGGGGGGTGTCTGGCTGAACAGAGCTTTTGACTGTCACAAATGTGCATAAATCGGACAGAAATGTGTTAAAAGAGGGTGGAGGGAAATGAATAAGAAATGACATTTATAAATATTTACATATATCTCTGAAGTTGATTTCAACAACACTTGATTAAAAATTGAGGGGGTGAAAATTAAATAAAGAGTCAAATAGAAATTAAGCCTTGGTTTGTCCTGAAAGGGACAAAAATATCACACACACTTAACTTTGGGAATCAAAAAGCGGTTTAAAATGTAAAATGAATTGGACCCACTAAATATGTTTCATTATAGATGAGTAACTTTCCACAGAACTTCTTAAAAGAGCATTATGTTACACATATATAAATGTATAAAATCACACTCCAAAGCACTGTAAAGGCTCAACAATACAGACTTACTGGCATTTAAACTATGCCCGCTGCTAAATTACTGTCATATTTAGTGGGTCAATTTATTTTACATTGTCCTGAAAGAGAACACACAACCTGGTTAGTGGTTAGAATTAAAAAAACAAAAAGACCTGCACACAATTTAAGAAAAACATTTCTAGTAAATAACTGATCTGTTGCCTATTGCAATGATAGGCTAAATTTTGGGAGAGGGTTACAGTGCTTCTGTATTCTGATAATTTAAAGTAACCGTTCTTTTTTTCATGGAGCACTTCTGTCTTCTCCAAAACGTCTCTGCAGTCGCCAACTGAAGGAGACCTTGAATCCCTCATATCTCAGCTACTGTCAGTCTCTTTGTTTGGTCTTTTGTTTTCATACCAAACACATGCACAGCATAAAAAAAATAAGCGACAATGCTAATACTTCTTTAGGTAATGTGTTCAGTGATATTTACATAACTTTTCCTCAACTATGGTCACAATCCCTATTGCATGTGAATAACATTCAAATGCTAAAATTATATGCTTTGCATATCAGAGGTGATATTAACTTTCACACAGGGAATGCTGCCTGAAATTAATGTATTTCCAAGGTAAAACGCATACTCTCCGAGATGCATTTCATTTCTATCTTAATGTATAATCCTTTCATAATAAAAGCATGAAAACACAGATGACATAGTACACCCATGTGAAGGTGGCAGGTTTAAAGCAGACATACCATATTATGGATGACTGTATTGCTAAAAGGCTCTCAACTGTGGTTTTTTTTAAAATAACATGTTTAATTGACAAAAGATAAACAATACTTTTTTTCACTTTTGTTTTAATAAATTGGCCTACTATTCTATTAACCCCCCCCCCCCCCAAAATAAAAACAGGGATAACCACAAGGACCAAAACCAAATATCACACAAGACACCCTTGAGAACCCATCTTTAAAAAAAACAAAATCTGGATCCAGATAAACTCAGTTTATGTTCAAAGCAACAACTCATGAGGACTACCAGACTGCATTGGCCCAAGCATCTTTGAATTTAATATCCTATCTTAGTGGCAAGAAGCAGTTCTTTGAAGGAAGCTCCTAAAAAGGAGGGCATATAATGTAGTTACTCACCTGTAACAGGTGATCTCCGGAAACAGCAGGAATTTAGTCCTCACATACGGGTATCGTCGGTACCGACGGAGCCTGCGCAGGAACGCACCCCTGCGTCCAATAAGAACTCTTTTGGGCGCATCCCTCAGCACATGCGCGCTGCCTTCCCAACTGTCCCTCTTCAGTTAAGTTTGTAGCTGAGTGAAAGGATAGAGGGAGAGAGGAAAGAGAGAGAGACACACACAACTCCTAGGGGAGGTGGGTGGGTTGTGAGGACTAAATTCCTGCTGTTCCCGGAGATCACCTGTTATAGGTGAGTAACTACGCTATCTCCAGGAACAAGCAGGAATGTAGTCCTCACATATGGGGACTCCCTAGCTGAAGATGCCAGGGAGATAGTCCCAGGAAGGTGCCACTGTCAAGGGTGAGGATCCTTCCTCCCATGGATCTCTGGCATCCCACCAGGGTTGGTGGGTAGGAGTTGGTTTACGTTTGAAAAAGGTTTTGAAGAACAGCTTGGCCAAAGGCATCCCGACAGGAGGCTTTATCTAGGCAGTAGTGGGCTGTGAAGGTGTGCACCGAAGCCCAGGTGGCTGCTCGACAAATGTCGATAGACACAGAGTGGAGATTAGCCATGGAAGCTGCCATGGCCCTGACATTATGAGCTGTGACATGGTCCTGAAGAGGAGGACCCTTACTCTCATAAGTAAAGGATATGCATTTGGCAATCTATTTAGATAAAGTTCTTTTGGAGACTGGAAGTCCCAAATGACTAGGGTCAAAAGCTATAAAAGGTTGTGAAGACTTTCTATGTTGCTGTGTTCTTTGTATGTAAAAGGCCTAGGCCCTTTTGCAATCAAAAGTATGAAGATTCCTTTCTGCATTAGAGGCATGAGGCCTGAAAAAAAATACAGGAAGGTAAATTGATTGATTTAAATGAAAAGGCGAAACCACCTTTGGCATAAAATGTGGGTGAGTTTGAAGAACAACCTTATCATGATGAAACCTAGTATAAGGAGGATCAGCCACTAAAGCTTGCAATTCACTGATGCGACGGGCAGAGGTGATTGCAATTAGGAAGATGACCTTCCAGGTCAAAAACTTAAGGGCTGCAGTGGCTAAAGGCTCAAAAGGCGGCTTCATGAGCTGCCCAAGAACGAGATTTAGATCCCATGCCACTGGTGGTGGCTTAATGGGAGGTTTGGTTAATAGAAGGCCTCTCATAAATCTAGATATGAGTGGATGAGAGGAAATTGGTTGTCCATTCAGAGGCTTTAAGAAGCTGCAATTGCACTAAGATGGACTCTTACCGAATTGGTCTTTAACCCAGAATTCGATAAGTGAAGGAGATACTCTAGTATCGATTCTAAGGGTACGATCATGGGGTTTAATCCCTTCCTGGAGCACCATATAGTAAAACGTTTCCACTTGAAGACAAAAGATCTTGTGGAACGTTTTCTAGAAGCTCAAAGGATATCTTTTACCTGCTGAGACAGGTTGAGATCCTGGAGGTCTAAGCCTTCAGCAACCAGGCCATGAGCTGCAGGGACTGGGGATTTGGGTGCCATAGCGTCCCATTCTCCTGAAAAAGGAGATCTGGAGTGTGCCCTAACTCCAGAGGTGCCGCTTGAGAGAGATGCAGAAGCAGGGAATACCACACTTGGCGTGGCCATCGAGGTGTGATGAGAATCATGCGACCCCTGTCTCTCTGAAGCTTGAGGAGTGTTTTGGGAATGAGTGGGAAAGCATAAAGGAAGTCCTGACCCCAGTGAAGGAGGAAGGCATCCCTTGCCTGACAGTGGTGTGCCGGTATCCTGGAACAGAACCGGGGAAGTTTGTTATTCAATGGACTTGCAAAGAGGTCTATGTCTGGAGTGCCCCAGAGATGAAATATCTTTGCCACCTGGTCTAGGTGGAGTGACCACTCGTGAGGTAGCAGTACTCGACTGAGTTTGTCTGCCCAAAGGTTTTGAATGCCTGGAAGATAGACCACTAGAAGGTGAATTTGGTGCTCTCTGGCAAGGGCCCATAGTCATAAAGCTTCATTGCATAACGACAGACAGCCGGTTCCGCCCTGCTTGTTCACATAAAACATGGCTACTTGATAATCCGTCTGAACCAGGACTGTCTTGTAGCTGAGCTGGGCGTGGAACACTCGAAGAGCTAAATAAATTGCTCTTAATTCCAGGAGGTTTATGTGTAAACCTACCTCCTGTGGAGTCCAGGTGCCCTGAGTAGAGAGATGATTCAGGTGTGCTCCCCAACCCACCTGTGATGCATCTGTTGTTAGGGTGGCCTGAAAGAGGGGTTGATGGAAAGGAGAACCCACTGTCAGATTTTCTAGTGATTGCCACCATTGGAGGGACAAAATTAGTCTTTGAGAGACGGTTATTTGGTCTGACAAATTGCCCGTGGCGTGTGTCCACTGTGTGGAGAGGGTCCACTGAGCTGCTTGCATATAGGACCACATGAACTGTGGATGCCATGTGTCCCAGCAACTGCAGTAGTTCCGGAGCCGTGAGGGAGGATTTTCCCGCTGCTTGGGAAGCTAGCCACATAATGCGAAGACAACGGGCTTGTGGAAGAAAAGCCCTTGCCTGCCTGGTATCCAGACAGGTTCCTATGAATTCTAGGCATTGGGAAGGAACTAGTTGAGACTTCAGGAAGTTGATTTCCAATCCCAAGTATTGGAGGATTCGCATTGTACGAGACAGTGCAGTGTTGGCCTCTGCAACTGTGGAGGCTCAAATGAGCCAGTCGTCTAAGTAGGGAAAGACAAAAATCCCCAGGGTTCGTAGAAATGCTGCTACTACTGCCATGCATTTCATGAACACCCTTGGTGCTGAAGCCAGACCAAAAGCAAGAACCCTGTACTGGAAATGTCTTCCCCTGAAAAGGAAACGTAAGAATTTCCTGTGATCTGGATGGATGAGAATGTGTGTGTATGCATCCTTTAAGTCTAGAGGGCAAAGCCAGTCCTGGGCTTGAAGGTATGGCAGAAGAGTTCCTAGAGAAATCATTTTGAATTTCTCTCGAAACAGATATTTGTTCAATTCTCTGAGGTCTAGGATGGGTCTGTGTCCCCGTTTTCTTTAGGATAAGAAAATAAGGAGAGTAGAACCCTGTTCCCTGTAGAAAAATGGGTACCTCCTCTATTACCCCCTGGGCAAGAAGTGTGGAGATCTCGTAGTCTAGCAGATTGCCTGCAGAGGTTTGTGAATTGAACTGCCTTAGAATTGCAGGAGGGGGGTATGCTGTGAAAATGAAGTTAGTACCCCTCTCCTACAATGGACAAAGTCCAATCTTCTGCTGTTATTTGATGCCATCTGTTGATAAAGTGGCATAACCTGCCCGGAATGTTGGGGGGTTGGGGACCTTTCAGAGGCAGGAAGGCAAAGCTCTCTGGTTGGGCTCTCAGTCCTTTTAGTTTCTTCTGCTGTCTAGGTTGTCCCTTTTGGGTAACCTGACCTGAAGTCTGACTGTGCTGGGTATAGGAAGGATAAAAGTTCCTCTTTTTGCTAAAAGAGGGTTTTTTATAAGGCTTCCTTTTGGCTGGAGTGGCTGTAGACTTTGACAATCTATCTAAGGTAGAATTGTCAGCATCTAACTCATTAGCTTTTTCCTGACAGTTCTTGCCGAAGAGATTCTCCCCCATGCAAGGAATGTTGCCTAATTTGTCCTGTACCCAAGTCTCCAAGTCTGATGCCTGTAGCCAGGCAATCCGTCGTGCACCAATGGCAATAGCAGAAGTTCTGCTGATGCATTCAAAGCAGTCAAAAGCTGCACGATTGACAAACTTGGAGACATTTTGAGCATGCTTAACTAGAGCAAGAAAATCTTGTCTTTTATCATCTGGGAGAAAAGGGCTCATAAGTTCCAAGTCTCCTGTGACTTCCTTAAGGAACATTCCCATATATAGGATGTATGAACGGATCCTAGCTGAAAGCATGGAAGCTTTAAAAGTTCTGCGTCCAAAAGCATCCAGAGTCCTGCATTCGCAACCTGGAGGATTGGATGCATGTCTTTGCACTTTTCATCCTATGCATGGCTGATTCCACTACCATTGAATGGTGTGGCAGCTGGGTTTTCTGAAAACCAGGACATGGTGGAACTCAATACATAGTATCAAGTCTCCTAGAGTGAGGAGAAGTGGTCAGAGGTGTCTCCCACATTCTGAGCATCAAGCTATGCAGAATTTCATGGATAGGCAGAGTAGCTGCCTACTTGGGAGCTTTAGGATATTGGAGGAATTCCAATTCCTTTGCTCTGGGTTCTTCTTCAGGAGCTATTGTGATTGAAAGCCCTTTGGCCATATCACGGATGAAATCCTGAAAAGACATGTCCTCTGGAGGTGACATTCTGCGTTGGGGAGAAGAAGGATCTTCTAGGAGAAAACCTCTAGTGCCAACAGAATTGTCAGAGTCTTCGGAATCAAAGTATTCCTGACCTCGATGCTCTTGCAAGGCACAATCTCGGTACCGATCGAAGTCGGTACCGAGGTGACCCGGTACCGCTTTGTCCCCTCCAGCCAGAGATGGCATAGGAAGAATTCCCACTAGGGCCGGCACTGTCGGTACCGGCATTGATGTCAGCACCAGTGCCCTTGGGACCACCGGTAGCGCAGCCAAGAGAAGAGCTGCAATACTGCACTTGATAGCGAGGAACCTCTGGTCTATCGCCGCTGCCGATGCCTGGGTGTCGGTACCAGTAAGGACAGCCGGAACCCCTGAGCATAGCACAGGTAGTTCTTGCGAGGTTGAGGCCTCGAAAACATCCTGAAGCCCCATTGATGCTTTGGAACCTGAAGCCTCCCACCAGGGCTGTTTTGCTGGTGTGGTTCCCTCAAGGGCAATGCCAATGGCCTCTCGATGCTTAGCAGGAGAGCTACCCTTTGAGGACCGGCTCTTATGTTTAGTTACCTGAGATCCATGGGAGGAAGAGGCCCTCGACAATGTTGATGCAATGGATCTGGCATCTGAAGAAAAAAAGGTCTGTCTTCCTCTTTTGGTCATCCCCATGCAGGAGAGACATTCAGTTGGAGAATGATCAGGTCCTAAACATTTTAAACACCAATCATGGGTGTCAGTGACGGAAATGGTACCGCCACACTTAGTACATTTCTTAGAACCACTAGTTGGTTTTTCCATGATTCAGGAAAATGGGGGCCTAATGCCCAAAATGGCACCTAGCACCAAAAAGGAAAGTTTAAAAAAAAACCCCACTGAAAGTTGTTGTTTTTTTTTTTTTTTTTTAGAAAGAAAAAGAAAAGAACCAGCGGTACCGGTAGGCATCGTGCAGTAGGCAGACGCGACCACAGAAAGAAGTTTAAAGATGTAATTTTCTGCAGTGACAGGGAATAGGTCCTGTCGGCTCCACGGAAAACGAAGAACTGAAGAGGGACAGTTGGAAAGGCGGCATGCATGTGCTGAGGGATGCTCCCAAAAGCGTTATTATTGGATGCTGGGGAGCATTCCCGCGCAGGCTCCGTCGGTACTGACAATACCCATATGTGAGGACTACATTCCTGCTTGTTCCTGGAGATCTAATGTGAGCCACCCAGGTATACATACCTTCCAATTTCTAACAGTCATAGTTTAGGATTGCCCTGAACCCAGGGTGACATGGCAGATTGGCATGCACAGCCTCTAACTCATCAGTCTCTGATTGAGGCACCGTGTGACATAATTCTTTCACTTGTGTTTCTCATTCTTGAATTGTTAGATACAGTTCCCCATTTGCTTTCTCCACATCATTCATGATTTGTAGATACCTCTGTGACGGCTCTTCCTTACTGTCTCTTTTCCAAACCGGAGTCTTAGGGGTTCATTTTATTATTTTTTAGCTGTTTCATTCATCACTTTTGTTGCCCTTTCAGAGTGTACTAAGCTTTTATTATTGCAATCTGTCAACATTCCTACCCCCTTGTCTCTCCCCTAGGTTCTCTCCCCGCCCTTCCACTCCAGGCAGCAACCCCCCTCCAAGATGATCCTCAGCACATGAATCTGGTTGTTTGGTGGAAGTCTCCAGAGCAGCAGCTGCTTCCTGTCTGGTTCTCTTACACCAAGCATGCAGACCTGGATCTTCAGTGCCTTGTTGCCTGAGACAAAGGGTTAGCCACACAGCACATCCTTTTTAAGACAAGGGTGTCTAGAACGGCACACAGTATTCAAAATTTGGATACATGAAGGGCTTCTATAACGGCATTGCCAATGGATTTGCAAACCTTCTCTTATTTCATATCATTCTACTAGATTTTTTGATAATTGCTCCATATTATCAAACAAACAAGGGTCTTTATAAAAGAGCAAGTTAAATTTAGCTTCAATGTACCACACAACCCTGAACAGAAAAATCAATCCTTGTGGTCAGTTTCAGGAGAAGAAAAAAAATACTTTGGCAGACAGACTGACTGAATAACTGCCTTGTGCATTCAGAGCTGAATAGTTTGACTGAATACAGCAGCTACTGCTTCGTGATATTCATGTTTCCATAAAAGCTGTGAAAGATACCTGTCTTGCTCTGATAAGAGGTCCTTCTGAAGGGGGAAGAAGCAGTATTTGGACAGTACTCTGATAGAGAATAAGCTGCTTGTTTCCATGCTTGTTGTCAGTTCACTTCTGCTGCTATCTGCCAGAGATCCTGGCCAAATTACACACAAGATTTACTCAATTCTGTTTCACTATGCTGGAAAACAGGATGAACTGAGAAAGGCCAAATGATCAGGTTTAATGCTTAGACCCTGCATCTGCAGCCTGAGTTACTACTGCTACTGATCATTACAAGGCGTACACAGAGGTAATAGTACCTTTCCTTACACATGTAAAAGACGGTCCCTGCTCCTCAGAGCTTACAATCTAGTCAAGAGACAAACAGCTGGTGACAAGGATGTCTAGGAGAATGGTAAGAAGATTGAATTGATCTGGGCATGCTGAAGTTATAATGTAGACCGCCCTGAATGGAAGATGGGGCAGTATAGAAGACCTGTTCAATAAAATAAATTCACAGAACATTATGGAAAAAGTCTCAGCAATTGTAGAACAGCCAAGATGGACTTTGGGTACATGTGTTCTGGGATCTAGTCAAACCATGGTCTATGTCTTCTGGCCAAGGACTGTTACTGTAATGAGTTGGGTTGGGGGGAGTGGGAGGTATCTATAAAATAGAGGTCATTGGATAATTGTAAAGACTCATGAAGTTGTAGCTTAGTAAAGGCTGGTTCCAGTTAAACTGAAGCCCAAAAAGTAGGAAGAAGAAATTGACAACTAAAACACAAGTGGTTCTTTGCTGCTAGCACCTGATTGTTTTTGAACAACTTTATAGTGGATATGAACATTCTCCCCCCTCCTGAACTAGTTCACAAAAAAGTCAAATTTTCTATTCATTCATGTAAGGCTAAAAGAAGTATCAATCTACCCTACACTTTTAGAATGATTTTTCTCTTCTATGAATGTGTAGCTGTGCTCACACATGATGCCAGAAGGTATTCTGCAGCTTTAGATTGGTTGCAAAGGGTTTTCTACTTTGTGTACTATTGTTCTACTCAACATGATTTGCTTACAATGCAATGGGGTTCATAGCAAAAAAAAAATCACAACACTAAAATCTGAATAGTAACCATGAATTGAGGAAGTCACAGAAATGACTAATGCTCCTGTCAATTAAAAGCAACAAGAGAAGATATTTTCACTTTTAAGCAACAGAATTCTGTCCTGCTAGAGGTGCTGCAGCTTCAGATGTGCCCTGGCTTTGTCCCTTAGCACAAACTCCATCTTTCAGGCTCCTGCTGCTTGCCTCCTTCTCCTAACTGGACCCTGTTCTCCTTTCTGTTAGAGGAGGAGGAGGAAAGAACCCTACAAAGAAGGTGCTGAGGGTAGCAGAGACCATATTGCCAAATCTGGCAAAAGAAGGGAAGCAATAGTTACCTAGATGGAGAAAAAAAGAGTAAAAACCAAAATGCATCAAAGTCTGGATACCTAAAAGGCAAAAAAGCATGTATAAAAGTGGAAACTGTTTTTGCCTACCACCTTTAATTAGGTGAATTTTTAGGTTAGCTAGCTTTTAACTTTTGTCCTCTTTTTACTGAAAACTGCTGGTAAGTATTAACTACTGATCACCTTTAATATAATACTGTGTAAAGAAGATTTTACCAGGGAGGCGAGGATGGTAAAGCCTGGGACAGGAAGGGCATACTCTCTACAGGTCTCATTGCTATATTCAAAGGACCAGCCAATGTCATTGGTGTTGGTAGATTCATAGGAGTTGTTATAGTGACTGGATGTGCTATATTGACTGGAGTGGTGACTGGGGTGGGTAAGTTGACAGGTGATGCAAGTGATAATGGTGAGGCCATAGATATGGGAGATGTGATAGTTACAGGATGCCCAAGATTCATAGGAGAAGTTATATTGACTGCATTCGATACATTGACTGGACTTCTCATGCTCATTGCAGCTGCCACAGTAACCGGATTTGTCATCGTCCCAGACACAGCCATAGAGGAGGTGATACTGAATGGAGATGTCAGAGTTGCAGGTGTTGTGGCAGCAGTAGAGGTTTGGCACATGCTACCAGAATCTGGGGATGAGAAAAAAACAACCCAGAATTTGTCATGTGACAGTCAATTAGTCCATTGTCTGATTGCTTGCATAAGTGGTCACAATTCAGAGAAAGATCCCATTCTGTTTCAAAGACCAGTATCTCCAAAAGAACCTGGCCATGTCAAATATGGAGGTCACAATTTATTTCATCATCATTCACTCACCTAGGAGTGGAAACAGACATCAATATCCCAGCAAGTAAAAAATATTAGTACTGTGAAAATACCAACTCGCTTTATGCTTTTTCTACTTTGAAAAAGAGAGATGTACCCTCCTGTCCCCATTTCTAAAGTTTAGTTCCAAGTCTCGATGGCACAAATTGCATTGCCTGTATTTGTTTATGCCATTTTCACATTTATAATGCTCCCTCAAGCTTCTGCTAAAGAACAATACTTGCATTCATAGTTAAATGTAGCTAGGCAGAACATTCCAGAAACCTTTACTTGAAAAAAAAAAAACCTTGAGAAAGAACCCCCCCCCCACAAACTTAAAGGAGGATCTTAATCATTTCCCTTCTAGCTGCTAACTGAACTACTTACATACAGTATATAACAGGATTGCTGCTTTAATATATAAATATGGGAGAAACAGAAATGGAGGTAGACAACGGCCACTTAAGGATGCTTATCGAGCGCACACACACTTTATTTAGGGACCAGACTCAGCTGAGTTTTGGCAAAACTCGCCTGCATCAGAGGTCAAGATGAATGTTTAATCAGGTTCCCTCCCAGAACTTCATTTATACCCATCGAACAAATATTTTTGGTGAATATTCATCTTGATCCCTGATGCAGACAAGTTTTGCCGAAACTCAGCTGAGTCGGGTCCCCCAGTAAAGTTTGTGTGTTCAAGAAACATCCTTGAGTGGCTGTTGTCTACCTCCATTTCTGTTGTTTCTCCCTGGTTTGTCTTTTGGACTGTTTCTGGCTGACTTTAATATATAATTATCATCCAAATATTGTTCATATCCATTTTTCTCATAAGCACATGAAATGAGGGTAAAAAATGTGCATAAGATGTCCTTAATGAACATTCATGAGTTAATTTATACTCTCCAAATATGCAGGAATCTGTATTAAAGCCTGTGCCTTCAGGAGCCAAATGCCAATTTCTCATATCAGCAATTGAGTGTTATCATATATAAATCCCAGCCAAAAATAATGCATTGTTAATACAGCATCCAGAAGGATTCTAACCACTGCAGCATTTCCAGTACACAAGTAATTGCTACTAGGCTGTACCAACTTGCAAATGACTTACATACTTGCAGAAAGCCAGCCAATTTCAAGGAGGGAATGATGCCATTACTGTATTAACATTATCACTCAAGTACAATTTGGAAGAGAAGACAGAAGTAGAGAGATGGACAAACCAACAAGGTCACAGTAGATATGACAGACACACGTGGTACCTTAAAGACTAACCAATTTATCGAGGCATGAGCTTAAAGGACCAGAGTCCACTTTGTCAGATGCCACCTGTCACTTTTGCTACTGCAGACAGACAGCTACCCCTCTGTAAATGTTTCATCAAGTTGTGGAAATGCTTCCAAAAAGCCTCACAACTCAACCACATTTAACAACTAGGCTATATCTCTTCCAGGAAAGCGGAATCTTTCTAGAATTAAAATATACAAGTGGGTAGCAGATTTCTATAGCTTACTGGGCAGCAGAATGTCACATAGGAAAAGGAACTCAAGAAAAAGGGGTTATACTATAATATGAAGTTGGAAGGAAAGTGATTCAGAGCAAAAAAAAAAAAGAAGTACTTCCATTCTCTTATTAAAAAAAGTAACCAAAGCTGCAGGAGAATTCAATCATGGTTTAGAGAAATATATAGAGAAGTGGTAAGGGCAAATCATGGAGAGGCCTTGAGATAGTGGGGTCTGCAGTGACAACAGGAAGAATTAAACTAAGCAAACTGGGAGAACCAAAATGCCATAGATCTGCTGAAAAGTAGGTTAGTCTACCAATGGCCTTCAAATTCACAATCTCACTGTACTTAATATATTTAAAAACAGCAGTTATTAGTTACATTTCTCAGAATATCATTTGCTTCTTTGAGAATCTGACAAAAAACAAAAATACTCCTCACAGGATAGCATTCAAATACAGTAGAAAAATTATGCACTCTCTGAAAAAGTCATTCCAATGCTTCAAGAAAAGCTCAAAACACATGGCATCAGTATCACAATAAAAATTATTTTATTGAAAATATTTTAAAACGTCACATGCTGCTTATAGCACAATTTTTAAAAAAATATGGACTAGGAGTGGAGTTATTAGCCTAGTGGTTAGAGCACTGGCTTAGTAACCAAGAGACCAGGGTTCAATTCCCACTAGCACTCCTTGTGGCCTTGGGCAAGCCACTTAACCCTCCACTGCCTCGGAAGAAAGGCCTGGCAATCTACTTCCGGTCACACTGCCAAGAAAACCCAGGAGCATCTGGGTCACCAGGCGTCAGCATTGACTCAAAGGCACACATTGCATTGCATATATCATATATCTCAAAAACTACTCATCCTTTAGAAAAAGGCATCTTTCATAGCTGCCACTATCCAGATGAAAAGGAATTTCTCTTCACAAGTGTCTAATCCAAACACTGGGCATGCCACAAAATGCCTCAATGCTTTAAATGCCCCATATACATCAAGCAATATGATTAGCTAAACGACTGTTCGATTAACAGACATTGATCCACTCAACTGCCAAACCACACACAATTTTAAAACTCATTATAAACTACACTGAAAACCACTATCAAAGATACCAAAACACATTTACTTAAATATCAAGTAGACTGCGTGCCATTTACAACCACAGGCTGGTGCTGCAAACAGATACCGCCCGCGAGGAAGGATAGCTTTTCACATTCTTCAAATTCCATAGCTAATGCCGCTGCCAAGGACTCCAGTATTTAAACAGATGAATCAATCACCAAAGCTAGACCACAAAAAACTTCTCCCCCCCTTTTCTTTTTAAAGCAATAGCTTCCACTGCCTCAAATCTCCAAACAGAAACCTCTTAACCAGTGCTCATCTAACAGCTTACCCAAAACACACAATCCACCTATACACATTTAACAGGTTTCCTATACTGCCTTATCATTAATTCAAAGTGGTTTAACAGCAACCAGCTTTTACATAGAACAGGGGATTAAAACTTGGAGAATTAGATGGAGTATAAATGCTACATTTAACAATTGCTAACTATATACAGATACGTTGTTGCGGTGTAATGTGGTACAACTGCTACATTTAACAGTTGATCACTATATACAGATACATTGTTGCAGTATTGGTTGTGTGCAACATGGTTATATTTATGTAGAGGGAGAGGTCTGTGAGGTTTAGAGGTCCTTGAGATGGTCATGGGGTTGTACTTGTACTTGGTACTACATATATCAAATATAAAAACCATTCATACTTCACAAGCGCAAATGTCCAACAACTCCTCAGTAGACATACTACTGTCCGTATTAAACAACCCCTAGATTTACAGCATTTCATGTGCATTCACCCCTGCTATCACATCTAGAGTAGCAACATAAACATTGCAAATAAAGACTAGAATATACTTATCTACAGAATGTCACAATCAGCATAGGTGCCAGTCTATACTGGTATTCAACGCTCCTGGAGACACTGTTCCTAGGTTAAAAATCCAATGCTGCTCTTTCCTTACCAAACCCTTAATATGGTCCCCACCCCTCAAACATGGAGGAAGCTGATCTATTCCAAACACCCGCAGATCCTCAAACTTATGCCCAAAAGTAACACAATGCCATACAAATGGCGCCATTAAAGTTTTACATTTAAGCCGGTTTTTATGTTCTAAAATTCTAACTCTAAGCTCCTTTGTGGTCTGCCCAATATATAGCAAACCAAAGGGGCCCTGCACAGCATAGACAACAGACAATGATCTGCAGGATGTCTGCCAATGTAATTGATACCGCTGATAATTATACTCAAACTGGGACAGAGTGAGAGAAAAAGCACAAAAAGAACATTGCCCATAAGGGGGATGCCCCTCCTTCTTTTTAACCTCGCTATCAAGAGGAGAAAAACCGATGGACACCAAAGCTCCTCGACATTTCTGTTCCTAAAGAATACCACATGAAATTGGACATCTTGCACACTGGGAACAACCTGCAAAATGTTCTCATATTTATGAAGAACATTCTGAATCTCCCCCCCCCCCCCCCATGGAGAAAAACGTGTAATCAAATGGACAAAAGAATTTTCTGTTGAATTCTCTAAACTATGCTCTGCCAGCAACAGATCCCTATCATTATGGAGGGCACGAATCCTCGTACTATGAACTTATCTGATCAGGGTACTCCCGAAAAGTGTAGTTACTCACCTCTAACAGGTGATCTCCGGGAACAGCAGGAATTTAGTCTTCACATATGGGATTCCCTAGCTCCCAGATGCCAGAGAAATGTCCCCAGAATCAGTAGATTTGCCTCAGAGCAGGCCTCAAGAGGGCATGGATGCTTCATAGACATCTGGCATCGAAAGTCCTGGGATGGAGGGTAGGAGTTGCTCTAAGTCTGAAAGAGGTGCTGGAGTACAGCCTGACCAAACATGGCATTCCGGTGGGAGTCCTTGTCAAGACAGTAATGAGCAGCAAAGGTATGTACCGAAGACCAGGTGGCACTTTGCAGATTTCGTCTATGGCTACAGATTGTGGGTCTGCCATGGAGGCAGCCATGGCACAAATATTATGGGCAGTGACATGACCTTCAAGGGATAGTCCTGCTTTATCATAAGCAAATAAGATGCAATTTGCTATCCATTTAGAAAGGGTATGTTTGGATACTGGCAACCCCAAGTGACTGGGATCAAAGGAGATGAATAACTGAGCACCTTTACGGTGCTCAGCTGTCCTTTGAAGATAGAATGCCAAGGCTCGTTTGCAGTCAAGGGTATGGAGGGCTGCCTCTGCCTTAGAGGAATGTGGTCTAGGGAAAAAGACAGGGAGATAGACTGACTGATTCAAATGGAAAGACACCACCTTGGGCATGAAATGTGGGTGAGTCCTAAAGACCACCTTATGGTAGAACCAGGTATAAGGCGGGTCTGTCACCAATGCCTGAAGCTCACTGATGTGTCTAGCTGAAGTGAGTGCAACAAGGAAGATGACCTTCCAAGAGAGAAACTTTAGTGAGGTCGTAGCTAAGGGTTTAAAAGGCGGCTTAAGGAGCTGCCCTAACACGACATTAAGATCTCATGCTACCGGTGGTGGCTTGGTTAACAAGAGCCCTCTCATGAAACATGTCACAAGCGGTTGTGAGGAGATAGGCTGCCCATCCAAGGGATGATGAGAAGCAGCAATAGCACTGAGGAGAACCCTCACTGAGTTTGTCTTGAGACCAGAGGATGAAAGATGGAGGAGATACTGAAGGAGAGCCTCCACAGGAGCTGAGAAGGGATTAAGATCCTTTTGAGAATACCAAGTGGAGAACCTATGCCACTTGAAGTCATAGGAATGTCTGGTGGATGGTTTCCTGGAGGCTAGCAGGATCTCCTTTACTTCCTGAGGAAGATTAAGATCTTGCAGCACTACACTTTCAGCAGCCAAGCCATGAGATGGAGAGACTGCGGGTTGGGATGGAGTAGCATCCCTTCCTCCTGTGAGAGGAGGTTGGGAGCTGACCCGAGACTCAGGGGGCGAGTCTGGGACGGACATAGCAGGAGAGGCTATCACGGTTGATGTGGCCAGCATGGGGCTATGAGGATCATGTGGTCCCAGTCTGCTTGAAGCTTCAAAGTGTTTTGGGAATCAGGGGTATGGGAGGAAAGGCATACAGGAAATCCTGTTGGAACCTGGATATAGGGGTTCTGGTGCAAAAAACAAGGTAGTATGGCATTTTGCGGAGTGACAAAAAGGTCTAACTCTGGAGTTCCCCAGGTCTGAAAGATGTAGGAGATTGTCTCCTGATAGAGGGACATTTATGCGGAAGTAGGATTCAACTTAAACTGTCTGCTAAGACATTTTGCTGCCCTGGCAGATACACTGCTTGGAGGAGTATTTGATGAGCAATGGCAAAGGACCAAAGATGGAGAGCCTCCTTGCAAAGGGCCCAAAAGCCTGTTCCCCCCTGCTTATTCAAACAGAACATAGCTACCTGATTGTCTGTCTGGACAAGAACTCTGTGGCCTTGTAGTAGTTGTTGAAACACTGAGGGCATTCAAGATAGCATGAAGCTCCAGTAAATTTATCTGGAGCTGTGACTCCTGCTCCATCCAGAGGCCTTGAGTGGAGAGAGAGTTCAAGTGGGCTCCCTAGCCCAGCTTGGAGGCATCCGTTGTTAGGATGCATTGATGTGGAGGCATCTGAAAAGGTGACCCTACGAGGAGATTTCCTGGGGTAGACCACCACAGAAGGGAGTTTATGAAAATGTCTGTGACTTGGATCTTGTCTCTGCTTCCACTGGGAGGCAAGAGTCCATTGAGCTGTCCGCATGTGCAAACAGGCATATGGAACTTCATGCACTATAGAGGCCATATGGCCTAGCAGTTGCAGCAACTCTCTGACCGAGAGATTGTCTCTATGCTTTACTTGAGATGCTAGCTGTACTAGTTGAATACAACAGTCGGGGGTAGAAATGCCCTTGACTGTCGAGTGTCTAGAAGAGCTCCTATGAATTCTAGTATTTCAGTGGTAACTAAATGGGATTTTGGAAGATTCATCACAAATCCCAGGGCCTGTACCAAGGAGGGATAGATGAACCTCCTGAGAAGTAGCTGCCCTTATTAGCCAGTTGTCTAAGTAAGGGAAGATGAATATTCCGAGAGTCCTTAAATATGCAGCTATGACCGCCACACATTTTGTGAAGACTCTTGCGGCAGAAGCGAGTCCAAAGGGAAGGACTCTGTATTGATAATGATTTCCCTGGAAGATGAAGTGTAGATATCCTCATTCATCCAGAACACAGGAGGTATGTGTATACGCTTCTGTTAGATCTAGAGAACAGAGTCAGTCCCAGATAAAGAAGAAAAGTTCCTAGTGAGATCATCTTGAATTTCTCTCAGACTAGAAAGTTGAGGTTTCTGTGATCCAAGATGGGCCTGTACCCAGGGCCGTACCGACGGTGAAAGCGCCCTATGCGAGTTGCACATCGGGCGTGCGCCCCCCCCCCCCCACCTCAATCTAGCCACTTTATGGGGGTGGGAGAGAAGAGGCGCGCACCTGATGTGCAACTCGCCGGCACACTAAGCAGGTCTGGACCCTCCCGAAGAGACCAGACCTGCTTAGTGTGCTGGCGAGAAGACTTAAGGGGCGCATTTCAGCTCTCTGCTGCTGCCTGCTGCCACTAAAATGGCGGCAGCAGGCAAAGGCAGAGAGCCAAAATGCGCCCCTTAAGTCTCTGCGCCCTGTGCGGCTGCACCGCTCGCACAGGGCTCAGTACGGCCCTGCCTGTACCCTCCGTTTTTCTTTGGTATGAGAAAGTAGGGGGAATAGAACCCCCTTCCCTGTTGGGATGTTGGAACCTCTTCTATGGTACACTCTGACAGAAGAGAGGTGATCTCTTGCTGCAGGAGAGCAGTGAGTGGGGGTTGAGAATGATATTTCCCCACTAGAGTGGAGGGGGGTATACTTTGTAGATGAAGCTTGTACCCCTCTCGCACTATGGATAGTGTCCACTGCTCTGAGGTGATAAGATGCCACCTGTGAGCATAATGGTAAAGCCTGCCTGTTATGTGGAGGGGGTGGGGGTTCTCCAGAGGCAGGGTGGCTATGTTCTCTAGGAAGAAGTCAAAAACCAGGCGCAGATTGGGTCTGCGCAGCTGGTTGGGGTTTAGGAGCCTGTAGCTTTTTCTGTTGCTTGAGAGGCTGTTGCTTCCTCTGGGTACCCGGAGGTTGGTATTGAGAAGCTGGGAGGTAAGAAAGATAAAACATCTTACCACAGAAAAGTTTTTTTGCAGCTGCTTTTTTCTTGGCAGGATTGGCAGTAGCTTTGGAAAGCCTATTGAGGGTGGTATTCTCAGATTCTAACTGAGAAGCCTTATCTTGCCCATCCTTTCCAAACAGGTTCTTACAAGTACAGGGAATATTACCCAGCTTGTCTTGAACCCACTGTTCAAAGTTGGATGCCTGAAGCCAGGCAATCCTACGTGCACCTATACAGATAGAAGTTGTTCTGCTAGTGCATTCAAAATAGTCAAAGTTTGCCCTATTGATAAACTTGGAAACATTCTGGGCATATTTTACTAATGTAAGATAGTCTGCCCTCTTATCATCTGGGAGAAGAGGACACATCAATTCAAGATCCCTAGTTACCTCCCTAAGGAACATACCCATGTAGAGTATGTATGAACTTATGCGGGCTGAAAGCATGGAGGCTTGAAAGCACAAATGGCCAAAGGCATTGAGGTTTCTCGATTCCTTGTCCAGGGGATTGGAAGAGTGAATCTTATAACCCTTAATTTGACGCATAGCTGATTCCACTACCATTGAGTGGTGTGGAAGCTGCATTTTCTGGAATCCAGGGTTTTCTGATACCCAATACATGGTATCGAGTACGGAGAGAAATGATAAGAGGTGTTTCCCACATCCAGAATATAAGATCCTGGAGTATATGGTGAACAGGCAGAGTTAGTTGATACAACTCACTTTCTGCACCCTCGCCAGTCTGGATTTCGACCAGGCCATAGCATAGAGTCCATCATATCCGCCGTATTGAACGAAATCCACTCCTCTCATGACCGGGGTGATATATCGGTGGCAGTATCTATTGATCTATCTGCAGCGTTTGACCTAGTGGATCACTCATTTCTACTCTCTAGACTACGGGAGGCGGGGAACTGTTTACCATTGGTTTCATTCCTTCTTACACTTTAGGACATTTGCAGTCATCTCTGGTTCCTCTGCCTCACCACCTCACCCTTTGCCGTGTGGGGTTCCTCAGGGTTCTATTCTCTCACCTCTACTCTTCAATGTTTTCCTAGCCCCATTAGCCCTCATGGTCCAACAGCTCGGCCTGTCAGCCTATTACTATGCCGACGACATCTTTCTACTACATCACACCTCTTCCATATGCCCGGATATTACCATTCTTGACTCATGCTTAGCCATGACCTCCACCTGGCTCTCCAATAGCTGTCTTGTTCTCAATGTTGCCAAGATAGCAGCCATTTGGTTCCCACATAGTTCACCTTGTCCTTCACTAATTCCTTCGTTCGCAGGTACACCTATTACTATCGTTCCGAAGCTTTGCTATTTGGGTGTCCTCCTGGATTCGAACCTGTCTTTTCATGATCACGTTTCACTCGTGTCATGGCGCTCTTTTTTCTGTCTTCGACAGATAAGGGCAATCAGACCGTTTCTTTCTCCACAAGCCCTCACCACACTTCTGCTTTCACTGGTTATCTCAAGATTGGATTTTTGTAACCTTGTTCTTACTGGTGTTCCCAAATACCAGCACCATCGATTACAGTTAATTCAAAATATTGCAGCCCAGCTTATCTTTCACGCCTCTGCACGGGATCACATTACCCCTCTTCTTTTCTCAGCTCCACTGGCTTCTATTAGATTTCCGGATCAGATTCAAATTACTCACATTGGTACACCGCGCTATTTACACTCGCACTCCTCAGTACCTAGCGGATCTACTGACTTTTCACACTCCTTCCTGTAGTTTGCGTTCAGTACACATTAACCATCTCCACCTACCCTCTCCAACTCAGGCCCACCTGCAATCAACCAGACAATCTGCTTTCTTCTACCTTGGCCCATCCCTTTGGAATTCCCTTCCGACTGCCCTGCGTTTAGAGGAATCCTACCCTAAATTTCGGTCCCTTCTGAAAACCCACTTTTTTGCCTCCGCCTTTAATCTCCCTCCCTGACTCTCCTACCCTTCCTTAGCCTTTTCTCCCTTCCTGAGTATGTATGATTGTCTATCGCTTTCTCTTTCTATCCTGTACATGAATTTGTAGTTCCTTTTCTTTTCTATTTCCTTTTTGTCTCCTAATAATATTGTAAACCGCCCGATGTAATGGGGGGCGGTATATCAAGTCTCGAAATAAAGAAACATAGTTGCCTCTTTAGGAGCTGTAGGAAATTGGAGAAACGCCAACTCCTCTGCTCTGGGTTCTTTCTCCGATGTATGACTAATGGATAGGCCCCTCGTCATATCCTTGATAAACACTTAGAAAGACATATCTTCAGGAGAGGACATGTGCTGCTGTGGCGACGGTGAGGGTTCCTCTGGAAGACTTTGCATTTCTCGGGTACAAACAGAATCATCATCTGAAGAATTGGAATTGGTAGAATCAAAGTATCATTGAGAGCAATGCTCCTGCTCTTATAAGGACCAGTACCAATTGAGATCAGTATTGGCATGAGAGACCTGCCGTACCAGTATTTCAGAACTAGGAACGGACTCGAGGGCCAGTATGGGCAGGAGTGTGTTGAGCGGCATGAACTCTGATGCAGACTGCATCGGCAGCGTTGATGATACTGGTACCGCTGATACCACCAGTAATGTCTTGACCGGTACCAACGCTGCTAGCAGAGTTGTTAGACTCAGCTCAATGGCTAGCATATGCTGATCCATCGAGCTTGCCGATGCCTGGGTATCGGTACCGGAAGCTTGGGCTACCATTCCAGAGCATAGCACCAGGAGCTCTCCTGAGGTGGAGGCCTTGGGAACATCCTGGCCCCCTTTTGTGGCTTTGGAGGGGAAGTCCTCCTGCCAGGGTAGTTTGGCCAGTCGATCCGCCTCCAGGGCAATGCTCGATGCACCTCTATGTTTACATAGAGATCGACCCTTGGGAGGATGACCTGTCTTGTAAGAAGACTTGTGTTGTTCGATACCTGAGATCCATGTGAGGAAGATGATGCCCTCGATGATGTCGAAGCAAGTGAAACCGCATCTAAGGCAAAAAGAGAGCCAGGTTTTGCGGCCAGATTCTGTAGGTCTCTCTTTGTCATCTTTTTGCATAGGGGACACTCAGGTGGCTGGTGATCTGGGCAAAGGCATTTAAGACATCAGTCATGGGTATCAGTAGCAGAAATAGTGCTACCACACTTGGAACATTTTTTAAAATCACTCGCTGGTTTTTCTATCGTATCAGTAGACCGGATGGAAGGCCTAAGGTCTGAAATGGCGTTGATGCGCCTGAAAGAATTAAAGTTCTTTCATTGTTTTGTTTTGGGGTTTTGTTTTTTTTAACAGAAAGAAAGAAGTAGAATCGAAGAGATTTGCTCTGGCGTCGACGGGAAGGCAGACGTCACTACAAAAAATAACAAAGAAGAATGAAGAAATTTTCTGCGATGACAGGATTTGCTTCCTGCAGCTCCGTGGAAAATGAAGAACTGAGGGAGAGTCACAAAGGTGGGAAGGCAGCAACACAGGCGCAGTGGGATGTTCCCAAAGTCTTTCCTATTGGACGCTGGGGAGCGTTCCTGTGTGGGCTCAGTCGGTACCTACGTCACCCATATGTGAAGACTACATTCCTGCTTGTTCCTGGAGATTAAACGCCTTTCCTAAACTAGTGGACTGAGCCAAAAACTCCTTTCTTGAACTACAATTATGCCGGTACCTCAGGCAAACTGTTTTTCAAGGCCAGTGGATGCACACTATCGTAATGTAATAAGGTTACTCACCAGAATATCAAGATAGGAAATCTGATGACAATCATATGTCATAGCGAACTTTATATTTGGATCCACTGAACCAAGTCATTCTACAAAATCTTCTAAAGCACTAACACTACCATTCCAAAAAATAAAAATGTTGTCTATATACCTTTTCCACAACATATTATCTTTATAAGGAGAGCGTATTAACCATTCCCTCTCATATCTAGCCATATAGAAATTCACCATAGACAGGGCCATCGTGGCACCCATCACCACTCCCCTTATTTGTTGATAAAAAACATCATCAAAAACAAAATAGTTTTCAACCATGGCAACGGAAGCCATCTGTAGGAAAAAATCTATATGACCAAATCCCAAATCACCTCTACTAATCAGCACCTCTCTGATGACAGCAAGTGCAGCATCCTGAGGTATACTCATATATAACGAGGTCACATGCATAGTGACCATCAACAAGTCATCTATTCAATGGTTCATAAAACCATGTAAAACGTTCAGGAAGTGTCTAGAATCTTTAAGATAAGAAGAAGGCAAATAAGAGTCCACAAACATTGATAAAGGCTCAAGCACTGACCTTCTAGATGAGAAAAAGCATAGTTACTCACCTGTAACAGGTGTTCTTCAGGGACAGCAGGAATTAGTCCTCACTCATGGGTGAGGCTGTGTGGAGCAATTCCCCAGCTTTCAAAGAAAGCCTTTGGGATTGCTGCCATGCATGCATGGTCCTCTTCCCGCCCAAGGGTGCCATCTTGCTCTGTCAGGTTCCTTAGCTTGAGCCCTAACAAGCAGATGGCAATGGAAGGACAAAAATAGAGCAACTCATCAAGGGAGGCGGGAGGGTAGTGAGGACTGATTCCTGCTGTCCCTGGAGAACACATGTTACAGGTGAGTAACGACGCTTTCTCCAGGAACAAGCAGGAAGTCAGTCCTCACTTATGGGACTCCCCAGCTACAGGCTACCTTCCTGTAAACAAAAACGCCTCTGAGAGGCCGTGAGCAGAAGCCGATGCCCAAAGGAGCCCAAGTCCTTGGGTCGAAGCTCTCGGCAGCCATGAAGAAGGGTCGGAGGGCAGGAGCTGCTTATACCCAGAACAGGTTACGGCAGGGGTCTCAAACACGCGGCCCGCGAGAGAACGTTGTGCGGCCCGCGACGGCTTCTGCTGCTGCTGCCGTTGCCGCCGTGGCAACGGCAGAATCGACGGTCAATTTAAAAAAAAACAAAACTGGCTTCTGCTGCTCAAGCAGCTAAATCAGCTGTCCTGCGGCCCCTTCCTCTCTGCCCGGAGATCCCCGAGAGTGCTCCATCAGCGGGTGCTTTTCAAGCCGCGAAGAGAGTATTTCCCTCTCGCGAGGCTTGAAAAGTGACTAGGTTTAAGCCGCGCGAGAGGGAAATACTCTCTTCGCGGCTTAAAAAGCACGCCGCAGATGAAGCACACTCAGGGCTCTCCGCGCAGAGGGGAAGGGGCCGCGGGACAGCTGATTTTCTGCTGCAGCAGCAGAAGCCAGGTTTTTTTTAAATTTACCTGGGGGGGGGTATGACTGGAAATGGGCTATTGGCAGGGGGGGGGTATGACTGGAAATGGGCTATTGGCAGGGGGGGTTATGACTGGAAATGGGCGATTTGCTGGGGGGGGTTATGACTGGAGATGGGCTATTGGCAGGGGGGGGGGTTATGACTGGAGATGGGCTATTGGCAGGGGGGGGGGTTATGACTGGAGATGGGCTATTGGCAGGGGGGGTTATGACTGGAAATGGGCTATTGGCAGGGGGGTATGACTGGAAATGGGCTATTGGCAGGGGGGGTATGACTGGAAATGGGCTATTGGCAGGGGGGGGTTTATGTCTGGAGATGGGCTATTGGCAGGGGGGTTATGACTGGTAATGGGCTATGGTGGGGGCTAGGACTGGAAATGGGCAGAGGTGGGGGTTAGGAAGGACTGGAGGTGGGCCCATGGGGGAGTTAGGACTGGTAATGAGCTATGGAGGGGCTGACTGAAATGGGGTAATTGGGGTTAGGGCTGGAAGTGGGCTATTGGCAGGGGGGGTTATGACTGGTAATGGGCTATGGGGGGGGTAAGACTGAAAATGGGGTGATGGGGGGTAAAACTGGAAGTGCGCTATGGGGAGGTTAGGACTGGTAATGGGCTATGGGGGGTCTAGGACTGGTAATGGGCTATGGGGGGTCTAGGACTGGTAATGGGCTGGGGGGGGTTGCTAGGACTGGAAATGGGCTGAGTGGAAGGGGGGCTTGAACTGCAAATGGCTGATGGGGAGGGGGGCTTGGAATGGAAATGGGCTGTGAGGGGCCGGAGCTAGGATTGGCAATGGGCTGCTGGTGGGCTAGGATTGGAAATGGGCTGATGGTGAGGCTAGGATAGGACTGGAAATGGACTAATGGGGGGACTAGAAGGGAGCGGATGCTGGGTGGGGCTGGAACTAGAAGGGAGCTGATGTTGGGGGAGGATTAGAATGGGATGGAGCTGGGAAAGTGAAATGGAGAGGGGAAAAATATTTTGTCTGGGAGAGAAGACAAATCTACAATTGGCCAGGTATTGGGAGAGTAAGTGGGGATTGAGGATGGAGGGGTAAAATTTGAGTGGATGAAATAGGAATGAGGAAAGAGAAAAAGGAGAAAGATTAGTATGTTAAAGCAGATGTAGAGAGAGAATGGAAAAAAAACTAGGAGAGAAGAAAGGGCAAATGGACAGCAGACGATGGAGAGTTAGCAGAAGACATGAAGAAACCAGAAGAAAGTGGCTGGAACAATTGCAACTGAAAAAAATGCACAAAAGGTAGAAAAATATCTCTTTATTTTGAATTTATTAACTGGAATATGTCAGCTCTGGGAAATGTGCATCATTAATGTTTGCGCTTTGTTTAGTACAAGAGGAAATTAATTTATAGTTTTATTTCTACAGTGTTGTTGTACATTCCAAGTTTGGCTTTTGGGGTTCCCAGTTTAATTATTGTCTTCTTGTTTCTAAATCTTTTAGTCTTTCTTTATCCATACTCATTAAAGAGGCATGTTTACTAAAAGTTAGTGTATGGTAACATTATGCAAATATTTATGCAAATGAGGCCCCGCGTCTTATGCGGCCCCCGGGTTACTTTACAAGTCCTCATTTGGCCCTCAAAGCAATTTGAGTTTGAGACCCCTGGGTTACGGAGTACAGCCTAGCCGAAGGCGCTGTCCCGGCGGGACTCCCTCTCCAGGCCGTAGTGAGCAGCGAAGGTATTCGTGGAAGACCAGGCCACTGCCTGGCAGATGTCCATCAGGGGCACGGAGCACAGCGAGGCCACCGAGGCCGTCTTGGCCCCCCCATGTGCAGTGACTCGATGAGCTAGCGGGGCACACGCCTTCGTATGAGCGAAAGTGATGCAACCTGCTACTGAAACCGAGAGGGTGCATTTGGTAACTACCTGTCCCGGTCGATTGGGATCATAGGTCACAGAGTCGGCCAGACTTGCGATGAGTCTGGGTGCGCTACAAATAGAAGGTGAGAGCCCTTCTGCAGTCGAGGGTGTAGAAAGCCGCCGACGCCTGGTTAGCATGGGGCCTCGGGAAGAAAGTCGGCAGGACTATCTCCTGGTTAAGATGGAAATCCGAGACGACTTTAGGCAGGAATTTAGTGTGGGTACGGAGGACCACCCTATTCCGATAAAACCTGGTGTAAGGGGCGTCGGCCATCAGAGCCTGGAGCTCACTGACTCGGCGGGCCGAGGTCAGCGTCACCAGGAAGGCCACCTTCCAGGACAGGTGCCGGAGCGAGCACGTCGCCACTGACTAGAAGGGTGGACAGGTGAGCTGCATAAGCACCACATTCAGGTCCATTCCGCCGGTGGAGGTCAGATGGGCGGCTTGGAAAGCAGAAGACCCCGCATAAAGCGAGACACTAACGGCTGCCCCAAGAGGGGCTTTCCCTCAATGGGGAGGTGGTTCGCAGAGATGGCGCTCAAGTGTACCCTGACAGAGTTCGACTTCAGACCTTCCTTCGAGAGATGGAGGAGGTACTGAAGGATCCATCGAATGGGGCACGAGAATGGGTTGATCTGGAGCCCCGAGCACCAGACTGGGAAGTGCCTCCACTTGAAGGCGTAGGCTCGGTCTAGTGGAGTCCTTTCTCGAGGAGAGGACCACCTCCTCGACCTCCTCCAGAAGAGCCAGTGAGGCTAGGGAAACCCGTTCAGCCGCCAGGCCGTGAGGGATAAGGCGGCTAGGTTCGGGTGTTGTACTCGCCCCTCCTCTTGTGTTATCAGACCCGAGGCAGAGCCCAGTGGAACAGGAGGCTCCATCGACAGCCGGAGCAGAAGCAGGAACCAAGGCTGCCGAGGCCACGAGGGGGCTATGAGGATCAATGATGCCCGATCCCGCTGAGCCTTGAAAAGGGTTCTCGCAATGAGAGGGAAGGGAGGGGATGCATAGAGCAGGCTGGATGACCAGTCCAGAAGGAACGCATCTGGACTCTCCCTGCTCGGGTGCGGTACCGGCCCACAAAAGTGGGGAAGCTTTGCGTTCTGGGGACTGGCGAAGAGGTCTATTGCCCGTATCCCCCAGTGAAGAAACAGCCAGCCCGCTACCCCTGGATCCAGCTACCATTCGTGGGGGTGAAGGATCCTGCTGAGCCTGTCCGCCAGGACATTCTCCTGACCCGGAAGGTAAGTCACCTTGAGGAACATCTTCCATCAGACAGCGAAAGAGCAGATGAGGACCGCTTCCCGGCACAGGGAGCGCGAGCAAGTGCCTCCCTCCTTGTTGACGTCGAACATCGCCACGCAGTTGATGGTCTGCACGAGAACCGACCTCCCTTTCAGGTGGTACTCGAAGGCCCTCATCAGGGCCCACCGAATCGCCTGGAGTGTGAGCAAGTTTTCTGCTGCTGAGACTCCTCGGGTGACCACTGACCCTGCATGCACAACAGCCCACAGTGGGTTCCCCATGCTAACAGGGAAGCGTCTGTCGTCAGCACCACATTATGCTGCAGGGCCAGGAAGGGCAACCCCCAGAAGAGGTTGTGGATGTTTTGCCACCAGCTCAGGGACAAACAGAGGTCGGGAAGGACCTTGACAGGGTCTCTGAGGTGACCGAGATACACGCTCCATTGGGTGCTGAGGCACCACTGAGCTGTCCACATGTGCAGGCAGGCATGGGTGACAACATGCATGGTAGAAGCCATGTGGCCCAGAAGGCATAGCATGGTCCGAGCTGTGACCCGGGGAGTGCTTTGGATCCGTGCCGCCAAGGCTCGGAGGCAGTCAGCACAATCCGCTGGTAAGAATGCGGTCGCTCGCTGAGTATCAACGTGCCCCGATGAACTTGAGTGTCTGCACCAGCTCGAGATGAGACTTTGGGTAGTTGACCAAGAACCCCAAGCCCTCCAACAGAAGGATAGAAACATAGAAATATGACAACAGAAAAAGATCACATGGCCTATCTAGTCTGTCCTTACATATCAACAACTACAACAGTCCCCTTTTTACCTTTAGAGATCCTGTGTGTTTGTCCCATGCTTTTTTGAATTCAGTTACTGTCCTAATCTCTACCACCTCCATTGGGAGACTATTCCATGGATCCACTACTCTTTCCGTAAAGAAATATTTCCGCATATCACTCCTGAATCTATCTCCCTTCACCCTCATCCCATGTCTCCTCGTAGCAGAACTTGCTTTCAATTGAAAGAGGCTCTCTCCCTGAACATTTATGCCACGGAGGTATTTAAACATCTCAATCATATCACCTCTATCCCACCTTTCCTCTAAGGTGTACATATTAAGATCCTTAAGTCTGTCCTCATATGCTTTATAATGAAGACCACTAATCTAATACTACAATGTTCAGGAAATTTGACAGGGAAACATTTTTAGGACAGATATTACCATATATTCCTGAAACAGTAACAGACATCAATATCAGTATTGCTAACTGGAACGAGACTATAAAAAAAGCAGCTATGCTTCCTAGCTCTAAAACAAACAAATCCAGATCCAAACAGAGAGACTCCCAACCTTGGCACTCGTAAGAAATTAGACAAATAAAGAGGAAACTTAGAAAGACTGAAAAAAGATGGCGGAAAACTAACTCAAATAATGACAGAAATTTATACAATGAGAAACTAGACTACTAGAGAAAAACAATAAATGCATCTAAAAAAGCCTTTCATATAAAATTACTAACAAATTCCCTCAATCGTCCCAGAGAATTATTTGAAATAGTTAAAAAAAAAAGTATCAAACCCTCCTAATACAGATGTCACCCCTATTAACCCACAAACTCTTGCTATTACATAACTAAGCTCTCTCCACTATCAGACCCTCCAATTCCACTAATTTACTCCAACCCAAAGCCTGATCACATATGGGATAAATTTCATACTGTAACACTAAAAGAACTGGATAAGGTGATCTCAGATATTAACACAACCACTTCTAGTCTTGATCCCTGCCCAGTTAGCTGGATCAAAAACACTAAACCACTCCTAGCGCCCTACATTCTAAATATAGCAAATTTTTCTCTCACACATGCCAACCATCCTAAAGAGAGCCTCGATTAGACCTATTCTGAAAAACAAAAAACTAGACAATCTTGATCCCTCTTCATATAGACCTATCTCTAGCCTCCCATTTATGGCAAAGATAGAAAAAATAGTATATAATCAACTTCAGGATCATATTAAACTTCATGCCCCCTTAGATTCACACCAATACGGCTTTAGACCATACCACAGTGTAGAAACACTTCTTGCAGTTATCTTTGATGATATTCTAAAATACATTGACAAATCAAAACAAGCAGTATTACTTATATTTTTGGATATATCATCTGCCTTTGATTCAATTAACCATCGTATCCTTTTTGAAAGACTCAAACAGATTGGTATACATGGCACTATTCTTGCATGGTTCCAATCATATCTAACTGATCGATCGCAACAGGTAAAAATAGGAAACCATACATCTAAAACCTATACGCAAAAACAAGGAATCCCACAAGGTTCTGCATTGTCAGCTCTACTCTAACATATTTACAACCTATATGCCACATCATTCAACAGTGCAAATTAAAATATGCAATTTATGCTGATGATGTTATGATTTATCTCCCTATGGACATGGACTTCTCCAATATCAAATCATGCTTCACTAAAATGACGCAATGGCTAAATGAACACAATCTACACATTAACTTCAAGAAAACAGAAGCATTATTTGTTTCTAGAAATCAAAAATTTACCCCTCCAACAGAAATAAAAATTGAAAACATAAGCATCCCCATAAAAGATGAAATAAGATACCTTGGCGTTATCATAGACAGAACGTTAAGTCTAACACCACACATCAGGAATACAACAAACACAATATATAATAAATTAAGATATCTTAAAAATCTAAAACCATTATTATCAAATCTGGACTTCAGATCAGTCCTTCAAGCCCTGATCCTGCTTCACTTAGATTTTAGTAACATAATTCTTCAAGGTATTCCAAAACATGCTTTACACCAACTAAAAGTAGCACATGTTGCTGCAAGAATGCTTATAAATGCAGGTCCAACTGAACACATAACCCCTATACTGTACAAACTTCAATGGTTACCTATACAAAGTAGGATAAAATATAAAGTTATCATAACAACGTTCAAACTGATAAGAGATATAGCCCCATCATATCTAACTGATCTACTGACAATTCATTCAAGGACCAGAACAGTGAGACAAAGGAACCTGAACACACTACTTGTTCCAAACAACTTTTCAAAACTCAATAAAATTACAACAAATAGGGCATTCAGCTTCAATGCTCCTTTAATATGGAACACTCTGCCGGATAAACTCAGAGATATCACAGATCTTTCAGCATTTCGAAAAGATCTTAAAACTCACTTATTTATAGAGTACGTTGGAGACTCATTCCCAATAGATGAAATATTTCCCACTTAAACTTATGTATACCCATATTCATTAATTCACAACTTACTTTTTCCTTTTTCTTACTCTTACAATACCCAATTCTCCACATTATCACATTTACTCTTTACACTAATAATTCTAGTGAACTACAACACATTTTTCCTTGCTCAGATAAGATTTTTGAAATTTGTAAATATTTAAATCTGTATATATGTTTAAATTATCTATATACCTAATCAGCATTTACTCAGCATTGTAACCCTCAAATTACCATTTTTATTATATACAATTTAATGTTCACTGTAATTTCAATTGTTTGAATAAGTTTCAATGTAATGTTCAAGTTTTGTTCTATGTAAACCGCTTTGATTTTTCTGAAAGGCGGTATATAAAACCCTTCAATAAATAAATAACAATAAATAAATAAATAATCATTTTAGTAGCCACCCTCTGCACAGAATCCATCCTGTTCAAATGCTTTTGAAGGTGCGGTCTCCAGAATTGCACACTATACTCCAAATGAGGATTGTGTGTGACACTGTTCGCTGGGTTTCCTTGACCGAGGATCCCGTGATGAGCCAGTCGTCAAGGTAGGGAAAGACCAGCACCCCCTGATGCCTGAGACAGGTGGCGACCATGACGAGGCATTTCGTGAAGACTCGTGGGGCAGACGCAAGGCCAAAGGACAGCACCCTGTACTGGAAGTGCTCTCCCTGCACCCTGAAGCGCAGGTACTGCCTATGCTGGGGTGGATTAAGAAAAGGGCGTAAGCGTCCTTTACATCCAAGGATATATAATAGTGGAAAGCCGACAGTCGCCCAAGAGCAGATGGTTCGGATGAATGTATCCTTGAAGGATACTACCAAATGCAGAGAGGTTCCAAAAAAGAGTAAAGTAGCCCAAATGCCATCAAGTATGGAGCAGACAGAGCTTAAAGATCCCAAATTACCCATGTCTACCAATAGCCAAATTAATATGAATAAAATACAGTCTCAAATGCTTGTATGCAAATGCTAGAAGTCTAAAAAATAAGATGGGAGAGTTAGAATATATAGCACTAAATGAGAGGTTAGATATGATTGGAATATCAGAGACATGGTGGAAGGAGGACAACCAGTGGGACACTGTGATACCTGGGTACAAACTATATCGTAATGATAGAGCTGATCAAATTGGTGGAGGGGTTGCGCTCTATGTTAGAGAGGGCATTAAGTCAGAAAGGATTAATGTTTTGCAGGAAACAAAATTTGCTGTAGAATTTCTATGGATTGAAATTCCATGTAAAAAGGGGAAGGCGATGGCAGTGGGGGTGTACTATCGACCACCGGGCCAGAATGAACAAATGGATGATGAAATGCTCAAAGAAATCAAGGAAGCTAACAAAAGCTACAGCGCAGTAATAATAATGGGTGATTTCAATTACCCCGGTATCGACTGGGTCAGTGCCACGGCAGGACATGCTAGGGAGATAAAGTTCCTAGATGACATAAATGACTGCTTCTTGGAGCAGCTGGTTCATGAACCGACCAGAGGGGAAGCCATATTAGACCTGGTCCTTAGTGGAACACCAGATCTAGTGCAAGAGATAAGGGTGTTGGGGCCACTTGGCAGTAGTGTTCATAGCATGATCGCCTTTGATTTAATTAGTGGAGGAGGGATAGTACGGAAATCCACAGTACTACCTTTTAACTTTCGAAAGGGAGACTATGATAAAATGAGGAAAATAGTTAAGAAAAAACTAAAAGGAGCAGTTGCAAAGGTTAAAAACTTACATCAAGCTTGGGTGTTGTTGAAAAATACTATCTTGGCAGCCCAGACCAGCTGTATTCCACGCTTTAAGAAAAGTGGAAGGAAGTCCAAAAAACTGCCAGCATGGTTTAAAGGTGAGGTCAGAGAGGCTGTTGTTGCCAAAAAAGCATCTTTCAGGAAATGGAAAAAAGAGCCAAACGACGAAACCTGGAAACAGCACAAGCACTGGCAAATCAAATGCAAGGCACTGATAAAGCAGGCAAAGAGAGAATTTGAGAAGAAGCTTGCTGTGGAAGCAAAAACGCGAAATAAAGATTTTTTTCAAGTATATTCGCAGCAAAAAACCAGTGAGAGAGTCAGTTGGTCCATTAGATGATAGAGGAGTTAAAGGGGCACTAAGAGGCGACAAGGCGATAGCGGAGAGACTGAATGAATTCTTTGCTTCGGTCTTTACTGAGGAAGATGTAGGGATGTTACCCATCACTGAAGTGGTATTTAAAGGTGCGGAAGAATTGAAGAAAATATTGATACATCGGGAAGATGTATTACAACTATTAGATAAACTGAAGAGTAGCAAATCACCTGGGCTGGATGGTATACATCCAAGGGTGTTGAAAGAACTGAAATATGAGATTGCAGACCTGCTATTAGTAATCTGTGAACTATCATTAAAATCATCTCTAATACCTGAAGACTGGAGGATCGCCAATGTAACATCAATTTTTAAAAAGGTTCCAGGGGTGATCCGGGAAACTACAGACCAGTGAGCCTCACGTCAGTACCAGGAAAAATGGTAGAAACCATCATAAAGAATAAAATTACTCAGCATGTAGATAGTCATGGCCTAATGGGAGACAGCCAACATGGCTTTAGACAAGGAAGATCTTGTTTTACTAATCTGTTATGTTTTTTTGAAAGTGTGAATAAACAGGTGGACAAAGATGAGTCGGTTGATATAGTGTATCTGGACTTTCAGAAAGCCTTTGACAAGGTCCCTCATCAGAGACTTTTGGCAAAACTAAAGAGTCATGGGATAGGAGGCAGTGTGCTACTGTGGATCAAGAACTGGTTAAGAGATAGAAAGCAGAGGGTTGGGCTAAATGGCCAATTTTCCCAATGGAGAAAGGTGAATAGTGGTGTAGCCCAGGGATCTGTGCTGGGTCCGCTGCTTTTTGACATATTCATAAATGACCTGGAAAGTGGAATAACGAGTGAGGTTATCAAATTTGCAGATGACACAAAAGTATTTAAAGTTGTTAAAACCCAAGAGGATTGTGGAAAATTGCAAGAGGATCTTGATAAATTAGAAGACTGGGCATCAAAATGGCAGATGAAATTTAATGTGGACAAGTGCAAAGTTATGCACCTAGGGAAGAACAACCCAAACTATGGTTACACAATGCAAGGTTCCACATTAGGAACCACCACCCAGGAAAAAGATTTAGGCGACATTGTGGATAACATGTTAAAACCCTCGGCCCAGTGTGCAGCGGCAGCCAAGAGAGCAAATAGAATGCTAGGTATCATAAGGAAAGGAATAGAAAATAAAACAAAAGATATTATAATGCCTCTATATCGTTCCATGGTGAGACTGCACCTTGAATATTGTGTGCAATTCTGGTCGCCGTATCTTAAAAAGGATATAGAGTTATTAGAAAAGGTTCAGAGAAGAGCCACCAAAATGGTAAAGGGGATGGAAGGATACTCCTATGAAGAAAGGCTAAAAAGGTTAGGGCTCTTTAACCTGGAAAAGAGACGGCTGAGGGGAGATATGATAGAAGTCTATAAATTAATGAATGGAGTGGAACGGGTAAACGTAGATCGATTGTTTACGTTATCAGAATATAGAAAGACTAGGGGACATGCAACGAAGCTACAGGGTAAACTATTTAAGACTAATAAAAGAAAATATTTTTTCACTCAACGTGTAATCAAACTCTGGAATTTGTTACTGGAGGATGTAGTAAAGGCTGTTAGTGTAGCTGGGTTTTAAAAAGGTTTGGACAAGTTCCTGGAGGAAAGGTCCATAAACCATTATTAAGAAGGGACCCAGGATATCAATGCTTGACCCAGTACAAACATTGCAGAATCTGTGTCTTTTGGGGAAAATGCTAGGTACGTATGACCTAGATTGGCCACTGTTTGAAACAGGATACTGGGCTTGATGGACCTTGGTCTGACCCAGTATGGCATATCTTATGTTCTTATGTTCTAAGGAGCATAGCCAGTCGCCCTGCCGGAGGAAGGGCAGCAGAAAGCCAAGGGATAACATCTTGAACTTCTCCAGCAACAAGAACTTGTTCAACTTTATGAGGTCGAGGATGGGCCGCAGACCCCATCTTCTTTGGGACGAGGAAGTACTGAGAATAGAAGCCCCGACCTCGAAGGTGCGGAGGGACCTTGTCGACTGCCTGTTGAGCGAGAAGAGAGATTAGTTCCCGCTGCAGTTAAACCTGGTGCGCGGGGAGTCGAGGAGGCTCCGTCAGGGAGAAGGGAGGTGGAAGCTTGTCGAAACGAAGGCAATAGCCATCTCGGATGACCTGGAGAACCCAGGTGTCCGAGGTGATGAAAGCCCACAAAGGGGCAAAGGAAGACAGGCGTCCCCCCACCTGCTGCTGCGTCGCAGCAGGGCGAGGGGCTATGCCAATGGCGTCAAAACCCCTGCGCGGGTTGTGGTGGAGCCAGGGTTTAGGCTTTTGGCCCTTTCGGCTTGCGATGTCCTTGGCCGGACTTAGTCGGGTACTGCGGGTAGCCACGGTAATGAAGGCCCTTCCTCGGAAAGAAAGGCTTTTTGGCCTGTTGCTTTTTCCGGGGCAGAGTGGAGGTCTTGCGTGAGAGACGGGTTCTGGTGACAAACTCAGTCTCTATCTCCGCAGCCTTATCCTCCATTGGCTTGCCGAAGAGCTGCTCGCCGAGGCAGGGGATGTCCAGGAGTTTCTCCTGCACCCACTGCCCCAAATCTGACAATTGGAGCCATGTCTGGCGGAGGGCCCCGATGCCTGCAGCCACCACTTGAGTCGATAACTCTAATCCATTGTAGGCGGCTCGTGAGAGGTATTTTGAGCAGTCTTGACGGACTTCAACAGAGTACTGAAACTATTGAGGGGCTCGCCCTCGAGGCCCGCAGAGAACCCTCTGAGCTCTTTGGCTAAGTCGCACAAGAACATACCCATGTATAGTTGGTATGCTTGAATGCGACAAGAGAGCATGGTGCCTTGGGAGGCCTTGCAGCCTAGAACATCAAGGGCTCTCGACTTTCAGCCCGGGGGTACCGACGAATGTGATTTCAGGCTCTTCTGCTTCTTCATGGGCGACTCCACCGCTATAGAGGTGTGCGGAAGTTGAGTTTTTCTGAACCCCAGCCCACGTTGTACCTTGTACATAGTATCAAGGCGCTTGCTCACGATGGGGACCGAGGCGGGTGCCTCCCACATGCAAAGCAGCAGCCGAGACAGAATAGGAGGATCCGGCAGAGTGAGAGATTCCCTAGGCGGGTACGGGTACTGAAGAATATCGAGTTCTTCAGCACAAGGGTCCTCATCGGCCTGAGTGGCCAGGTTAAGAGCCCCTGCCATATCCCGAACGAACACCAGGAAGGTGTCGTCGGGTGGCGAGTGCCGCTGGAACACAGGCAGGGAGGGGTCCGACAGAAGGTCCCGCTGAGTATGGGTTTCCAGGGAGGTGTCCCCATCGGACTCCCACGCCGAGAACTCGGTCGAGGAGTCCGATCCGGCAGATCAACCTGTCCAGCGGCCGAGGCCTGTTTGGGGACGGAAGCCCTGAAAGATCTCACTGCCGAGGAACGGGAGGGCGAGCGAGACCGACGTCGAGGACCCTCACGAGGTCCACGGCTCTCAGGGGTTTCCCAGACGGATTTCGGTGTCTCACGTGAGGGACCCACAGTCTCTGGGCGTGAGTCAGAGAAGCTGGCTGTGAGCGCCTGCTGGGAAGCGAACACAGAAACGCTGAGTTCTAGCATCAGCATGTGGGACTCCCACGCGGAGGTCCTCACCGGGACGGCCCTCCCACGAGGAGGTGCTCACCGGGACGGCCCTCAGGAGACCGGGCACCTTCGCCAGAGGCCTCCATATCCATATGGGGTACCTTGCGGGGCCGCTCCTTATCAGACTCTCAGGAACACCGAAGGGGGCTAAGCGACAGAGTGCGAGAGCGCTCGTGCTTATCAGGAGCCCCCGAGAGCGACTTTGAGGCCTCCTCCTTTTTGCGCCGCTCCACCTCAGGGGATCCCTGGTCATAGTGCCCCCGAAAGCGCGGAACCGAAGAGGGGGATCCCACTGGGAGAGAGATGACCGAGGGCGCCACTGGAGATTCCGAGGCGGCCTTTCGAAAAATGTCTTCGGATTTCTGCTTACGACTGAGCAGGGCCTTAGAGGATATTTTCTTACAAAGCGAACAGAGCTCTGGATCCTGGTCAGCTCCGAGGCACCGCAGACAACAGTCATGAGTGTCTGTAATCGACATGTTCCTAGAGCATCTATCACATTTTTTGAAGCCGGTGGCCATGGGGGCAAAAATGGCCACCGCAAGGTTGAAGACCCACGTGGCCAGTGGTTAGAGAAAGAAGAAGGGGCGCGAAGTCTGTTGACAAAAAAGGTGAAGAAAAATCTGTCCCCAAACAGCTCTAAGAAGGTAGAGCGGGAAGGACAGGTAGAGGACAGGTGTGACCGGAAAATAGAAGGCCAGTAGGCCAAAAAACAAAGTCTCTTTCCGAGGGACGAGGACGTACATCAAAGGGGCTCTGCGGAAAAAGGGAAACTGAGCAAGATGGCACCCTTGGGCGGGGAGAGGACCACGCATGTGTGGCAGCAATCCCAAAGGCTTTCTTTGAAAGCTGGGGAATTTCTCCGCGGGGGCTTCGTCGGTGCCGATGTCACCCATAAGTGAGGACTGACTTCCTACTTGTTGCTGGAGAATGGGTCAACCAGGGGGAGGGGGGGGTGGAATTCGCCAACGTTTTATGGATCTCAAGAAGCAAATAGAAGGAAGGAGTGACAGGACATGGTTGATTCAAGAACCTAAATTCTTTCCTACTCACATAGTTTTCAGTCAGATCTTGCTGTGAAAGAGACGTTATACGCCCCTGTAAAGAGATAACTGGATCAATTGAGAGTTCTATATTAGTAGATCTCCCAGTTGAAATAGGGCTCCCTTATGATATTCTTCTACATGCATTATTACTATGGCTCCCCCCTTATCGGCTCTTTTAATTATAATATCATTATTCGATTGTAACTGTATCAAAGCCTCTCATTCTTCTAATGATAAATGTGAGGTACCTCTCCTAAAATGTATACATTCCAAGGAAGTAACCTCTTTCAAAACTAGATCTTTAAAAGTAACTATAGCTGGATGGAGCATGCCTGGTGGTACCCAGTGTTTTTTTTTTTTTTTTTTAGTGTAATGAGTTTAAAGCTGTGTGTGGTTTGGCAGTTGAGTAGATCATTGTCTGTGTTAACTGAATAGTAGTTTAGCTAATCATATTGCTTGATGTATATGGGGCATTTAAAACATTGAGGCATTTTGTGGCATGCCCAGTGTTTGGATTAGACGCTTGTGAAGAGAAATTCCTTTTCATCTGGATAGTAGCATTTTTCATCTGGATAGTGGCACCTATGAAAGTTAAGTGTGCCTTTTTCTAAAGGATGAGTAGTTTTTGATATTTATATGATATGTAGTCCATATTTTTTAAAAAATGTGCTATAAGCGGCATGTGATGTTTTTAAATATTTTCAATAAAAAAGATTTTTATTGTGATACTAATGCCATGTTTTTGTTAGCTTTTCTTGAAGCGCTGGATTGGCTTTTTCAGATACTGCATATTTTTTCTACTGTCTGAGAATCTGACAAAAGATGATGATAAAAGTAGTAAGCAATAGAACTCAAACTTAAAATTAAAAAAAAAAAAAAAAGGCATGCATGCTTATTCTGGAGTTCACTTTTCACCTGTTCCTGCTAAATTCATACTTTCCATATATGACACAATGGATTAGCTAAGAACCATACCTCCATTTTCACTAAGTCTCAGCAGTGGGCATGGCGGTGTTGGAGAGGCATATTAACCCTCAACCCTCCATTGCCTCAGGTACAAATAGACTGTAAGCCCTCTGGGGACAAGAAAATATCTACTGTACCCAAATGTAACTCATCCTGAACCCTGAAAAAAGCATGAACTAAATCCAATTCCTTTTCACATTTTACACATAAAAGACCCCTTTCTATAAACACTACAACTTGTAAAGTTATTTGAGCAATCGGATGTTTCCCAATAACAATTTAAGATCTATTTTTAATTTAAATTTTAAAGACTGCAACTGCATAAAGTGCTCAAAGCTTTGGCTGAGAGTCACAGTCAAGATAAGCCACATTTATGGGCTGTACATACCCCCCCCTCCCCAAGGTCAGCCCTGGCATCATTATATCATGTTCTTTTAAATAAAGGAACGTAAATCCAGCACTCAAAACCAAGGTAAGCTGTGGTCACCACAATACTAAAACTGGCCAGATAAGTTCCATAGACTTTGAGTTGCTGTGCTTTGGCATTGTAAAAAAACATAATACATCCCTTTTTAAAACGGAAATGGCCAGCTGCTCAGGAATAAAATTTATGAAGAACTGTCAACCGATCTTTTTATCAATAGTCCTGCATCAACAGTACATAACCCTTTAAATACCAATGTCTTAAAATGTAATAAAAGGAGAAATTTACCATACCCGCTAATTTCCTTTCCTTGATTCCTGCTAGGCCAATACTGAAAAGTGGGTTATGCTTCCCAGCAAATGGAGGCAGACCAGAGCAACTTTCAGCGACATCATTGATTGCATAACTGATGGTGCAGCACTCAGACTTGTCAGTATAATACTTTCCAAGCAGAAAGTGTAACTGAAAAACTCCCAAAAAGTATTTAACCACTTGGCTCTCTTACCATATTTGACTCTGGTATAAGGCACCGATGCAGAGAATATTGAGAACAAGCAGCAGATTTCCCAAACTTGTTAGCTAAGTCTTCCCAGAGTGGGTCCTGGACTGGTCTAACAGGAATCAATGAAAAGAAATTAACAGATATATAAAATTTCTCCTTCCCTAGCATTCTGCTAGACCAGTTCAGACAAGTGGGATGTACCCAAGGAGTCAGGACCTAAAGTGGGTGCATAGGGAGAGTAATAGTGAGGAGGAAAAAGGAAGTGATAATGCCTTTGTACAAGTCTCTAGTCAGACCTCATTTGGAGTACTTTGTGTGGTTTCTGGAGACTGCAAATTTGAAAGGATAAAGCAGGATGGGGTTGGTCCGAAGGGCGGCTACTAAACTGATCAATGGCCTTCATTGTGGGATATGTGGAAAGAGGCTTGGAGACCTCTATGTGCATACTTTGGAGGAGGGGCGGGAGGAGGTGATGTGGTGGACATTTAAATATCTTCCTGTAATAAATTTACAGGTGGCAGCCCTCTTCCAGGTGAAAAGGAGCTCTGGAATGAGGGATGATAGAGTGAAGGTGAAAGGAGATACTTCTTTATGGAAGGGGTGGTCGATGCATAGAACGGCTTTACAGTGGAGGCTATGGAGACGAGAACTGTTTCTGAATTCGGAGAGGGCATGGGATGGGTGCCCGAGGATCTCTGAAGGAGTGGAAGGGATTGTAGAACTTAATAGTTCTTATGGATGGGCAGACAAGATAAGTCATATAGTCTTTACCACCTATCAGACTCCCTTGACTTCTTACTCTCCTGAACTGTGTCCCCTCCTCAGTAAGCGTAGTTACTCACCTGTAACAGGTGTTCTCCGGGGACAGCAGGAATCAGTCCTCACATGGGTGACGTCGGCGCCAATGAAGCCCTCGTGTGGAGCAAATCCCCAGCTTTCAGAGAAAGCCTTTGGGAATTGCATCACGCATGCCCGGTCCCCTTCCTGCCCAAGGGTGCCATCTTGCTCAGTCAAATGACATAGCTAAAAAGATGGCAAAAGAACAAAAATAATAATAGGACCAACTCCAAGGGGAGGAGGGAGGGTCGTGAGGACTGATTCCTGCTGTCCCCAGAGAACACCTGTTACAGATGAGTAACTACACTTTCTCTGGGAATAAGCAGGAAGTCAGTCCTCACATATGGGACCCCAGCTATAGGCTACCAAGAACCCCTAGCTGAAAAATAGGCTCCCTCTATGAGAGCCGCAAACAGCCACAATAGGAATCTAACTAAGAGAGTAGCACTCCGGTACCCTGACACAGAAGGGTCAGAAGGCAGGAGTTGCCTAGACTTCGAAAAGGTTATGGCGTACAGCCTGGCCGAAAGCACTGTCCCGTCAGGACTACCTGTCCAGGCAGTAATGGGTTGCGGAAGTCTGACCCGAAGACCAGGTGGCGGCCTGGCAGATGTCTGCCAGCGGAATAGAGCGGAAACGAGCCACTGATGCCGCCATGGCCCTGACCCAATGGGCCGTGACACGACCCTCCAATGGAAGCTCGGCTGCCCTGTATGCCCAGGCGATACAGTCTGCTACCCAGGTGGACAGCGAACGCTTGGAAACAGCCATCCCCAGCTTGCCAGGGTCATAGGATATGAAGAGCTGAGGGGCCCTTCTATGGCCCTGTGTGCGCTGAATATAGAAGGCCAATGCCCTCTTACAGTCAAGGGTACGCAGTACTGTCTCTGCCTGACTGGCATGGGGCCTGGGAATAAAGGTAGGCAGCACCACCATCTGGTGAAGGAACTTGGGATGCATGTGAAGCACCAACCGGTTCCTATAGAATCTAGTGTAAGGCCTGTCGGACACAAGGGCCTGAAGTTCACTCACCCGCCGAGCCGACGTGAGTGTCACCAAGAAAACCACCTTCCAAGAAAGGTAGCAGAAATGGCAAGTTGCCATTGGCTCAAAGGGCGGCCGAGTAAGCTGCCCTAACACCACATTCAAATCCCAATTGGTCGCCGGAGGACAAACTGGAGGCTTCAGAAGAAGCAGGCGTCTCAAGAACCAAGGGATGGGCAGAGAGGGGCTTCTCCTCCATTGGGAAGTGCTTTGCCACAAGGGCACCGAGGTGCCCTTGGATTTAAGGCCCAAGTCCGAGAGGTGGAGAAGGTACTGCAAAACCACCCCAACCTGGCAGGAGAAAGGATTCACACCCTGACCCTCACACCAAGTTACAAATCTACGCCACTTCAAGGCATAGGTCCGTCTAGTTGACAGCCTTTTTGAGGCCAGCAAGACCTCTTCAACATTCTTTGGAAGGAGGAATGGAGCGAGCATCACCCTTTCAGCAGCCATGCCATTAGGTGAGGGAGCCGAGGTTGGGGTGCAGGAGAGCGCCTCCCTCCTGGCATAAGCTTGGGGAGGACCCCAGAGGAATGGGGGCCTCCACCGCTAACAGAAGTAGAAGTGGAAACCAGGGTTGCCTCGGCCACCTCAAGGCTACCAGGATGACCGAGGCCTTGTCCAGGAGGATCTTGAATAGAGTGTTGGCCACCAGAAGCATCGGAGGAAACGCATACAGGAGGCCCACAGACCATATCAGAAAGGCATCGGCAGCCACCCTGTGCGGATGCGGCAGTCTTGAGCAGAACTAGGACAACTGGTGATTGACCGGACTCGCAAACAAATCCATCACTGGTTGTTCCCAGGCCTGAAAAAGCCAATGGACTACTCCCCGATCCAGCTGCCACTCGTGGGGCTGGAGTATCTTGCTTAGTCTGTCAGCCAAGCAGTTCTCCTGGCCCAGCAGGTAGATGGCCCGCAGATGAATGCCATGACGGGCTGCAAATGAGCACAGATACAGAGTCTCCTGACATAGGAGGCAGGACCCCGTGCCACACTGCTTGTTGACATAGAACATGGCCACCTGGTTGTCTGTCTGTACCAAGACAGGTTCGTGGGCCAGGATCCACCAGAAAACCCCTAGGAACAGGCGGATGGCACGGAGCTCCAAGAAATTGATTTGTTGTGCTCTCTCGTTTGGGGACCACACTCCCAGAGTACAGAACCCCTGGCAGTGGACTCCCCAGCCCAGCAGGGACGCATCCGTGGTCAGGATCCTCGTGTGCAAAGGGGCCTGGAAAGGCATCCCCGCCTCCAAGTGGAGTGGCTGAAGCCACCAGTCCAGGGACCGCACTAGTCGCCTGGACACTGTGACCTTGTCTCTGAGGCAACCTGTGGCCTGTGACCACTGATCTCTGAGGCACCACTGAGCAGTTCGTACGTGGAGGCGGACATCTAGTGTCACAAGGACCGTGGGTGCCATGTGCCCGAGAAGGCGCAGAAACTGTCTTGCTGACACTATGGATCTGCGGCTCACTTGATGTGCCATAGCCAGAAGCCTGTTTGCCCTGTCTGCAGGAAGGTAGGCCCTTGCCTGAAGGGTGTCGAGTCTGGCCCCAATGAACTCTAGTTATTGATTGGGAGTAAGGCTGGACTTGGAGTAATTGATTACAAACCCCAGATACTGGAGCACCTGGATGGTGCGAGATGTGGCCTGATGGACCTCGCTGGCTGAAGTGCCTCTGATGAGCCAGTCGTCTAGGTAGGGGAAGACAAAGACCCCTTGGAGTCTGAGAAAGGTGGCCACCATAGCCAGGTACTTTGTGAACACCCTGGGGGCCGAGGCCTGCACTGGCAGTGATTGCCTCCCACCACAAAGCATAGATACTGCCTGCAGCGTGAGTGTATTAGGATGTGTGTATACGCATCTTTTAGGTCTAAAGAGCATAGCCAGTCTCCCTGGTGGAAGTTTAAGGCAGCAATATTTCAAGGGAGAGCATCTTGAACTTCTCCCTCACCGGGAACTTGTTTAAGTTGCGCAGGTCTAGGATGGGCCTGAGGCCTCCTGTTCTCTTTGGTACCAGAAAGTACCTGGAATAGAAGCCCTTGCCCTGCAGGTGGTGGGGCACCGGTTCTACCGCCTGACCCTCGAGAAGACCCGTCAACTCCTTCAGAAGAAGGTCCCGGTGAAGGGGCGACCTGAGGGGCTCTCCCGGAAAGTAAGGAGGGGACACCTGGGCCAAGTGAAGGAGATAGCCCACTTGGACTATCTGCAAGACCCAGGCATCGGTGGTAATGGTTGTCCACCTGTGGGCATACAGGGCAAGCCTGCCTCCTGTGCACTGCCTGTCCCCTGTGGGGAGAGGGGCCATGCTGTGAGTCAAAAGCCACTGCCAGGCTGGGCTGGAGCCGGTGCCTGGGGGCTTTCTGCTTACGCGGGCCATGCCCCTGTACCTTGGCCTGCTGTCCCTGTTGGGGAGCCGGGGAGGCCTGAAAATGGGGGTAGCTTCAGTAAGCAGCACCCATCCTCGAGTAAAAGGGCTTTTTACCCGAGCCCTTCTTGCAAGAAGGGGCAGAGGGTCTTCTTGGAGAGCTGTGTCCTCGTCATGTACTCGGTCTCCAGGTCCGCAGCCTTGTCGGTCATGGGTTTGCCAAAGAGGTTCTCTCCTTGGCATGGGACATCGACCAACTTGTCCTGAACCCACTGCTCGAGGTCAGATGACTGCAACCAAGCCTGGTGGTGTGCACTGATGCCCGCTGCGGCTACTCGGGTCGCTGACTCGAACCCATCATAGGCCGCTCGAGACATGAACTTCGAGCACTCACGGACGGCGGTGGACAGGCTCCTGAATGCTGCAAGGGCCTCTCGGAGAGACCAGCTGAGAATCCGGTGAGCTCCTTCGCCAGGTCTCTCAGGTACATGCCCATGTACAGCTGGTAGGCCTGGATATGACAGTTCCGACACGTCAGCATTGATCCCTGGAAGCACCTTCTGCCGAGGGCATCCAAGTTGCGGGCCTCCCTGCCAGGAGGCACAGAGGAGTGCGTCTTCTGGCTTTTCAGCCTGCGCATGGCTGATTCCACAACCATGAAGTTGTGCGGCAGCTGCGACTTCTGAAACCCAGGGCTTTGGCGGACTCGATACATCGAATAGAGCTGTTTGCTGACTACCAGCAGCGACGCCGGAGTCTCCAACATGCAGAGCTTCAGTCATTCCAGGATCGGAGGCATGGGTACACTAAGGGCTTCCGAAGGGGGCACCTCATACTGCAGGATCTCAAGCTCGTCAGCTCAAGGATCCTCCTCGGACTCCATGGGGAATGCCAAAGCCTTGGACATATCCCTCACGAAGTCGAAGAACCTTGTGTCCTCTGGAGGGGATCTTCTCCGAGGTTCAGACTTCGGGGAATCGGACAGAATGTCCCTGTGCCGACAGGTGTCCGGGGACTCCTCTTCCTCCATTTCCCATCCTGTGCCTCCAAGGAGGAATCGATGGGCTCTGGAATCGAGGGCCCCGGCACCGGGAGGCTTGGCGGTGACAACCTTGGTCCCGAACGGGAGGCTGAGTGGGACCTCGGCCGAGGATCGACTTGAGCCCAAAAGGTCTCGAGGATCGGCTCAGCCTCCGGGGTCGACTTCAACATCGATGGCCCGGTGGTCGGGGTGGTAGAACCGGACAGACCAGCAATCAGCGCCCGCTGCTGCTCCACGAAGGCAGTAAAACTGTGCTCCAAGGCCACCATTCTGGAGTCCAGAAGGCTCTACAGCCACCGGGTCGGGTCCTAACACCGGTTCCCCTGAAGGGGAATCTTCGATAAGGACAGCTGTTACCTGCCTCGGCTGATCCGTCTCCTGAAGATCCTGGCTGGCGCTTGGGGCTCCGCGACCAGCCCCAGGAGGGACTGGGCCGCTCGGTGCCATCCAACGACACCGCTTTCGAGGACTTCTTCCTCCTGTGTTCCCACAAGGGAGACCCCCCTCCGAGGAACCTCGACGCAACTCGGGCTCGGAATGTTCCCCTCGAGACGCAGAGGCCTCATAAGAACATAAGATATGCCATATGACAAATAATCCAAACACTCACACATGACAAGGGAAATACCTTAGACGTAGTATTCCTTCCCAAAAAATACTCAAACACCACAGTAACAAGTACAACCCCAAAAATAACACAGGTGCCATGGTCAGACCACCACCTTATACAATTCACATTTGAAATGCCATTACAATCACCCAATATAGAACCTATTACTAATACACATAAAAGCATGTTTAAAAAACTAGATAAAGACACACTAATAAATTCGATCTTTTCGAATGTAAAAACAGAAACTTCAAACTTGGAAGACTTAATAAAACAATGGAACAATGGAATAGAAACAGTTTCTAAACAAACATCAAAAATCGCCTCTCATGAAAGCAACAAGCCAAGGAAAAGGTCTGAACCCTGGTACACAGCAGATCTAGCTAAAGCAAAGAAAGATCTCAGAAAAATGGAAAAAAAATGGAGAGTTAGGAAATCAACTGAGACCAAAAAACAATACTTAACACTACTTAAATCCTATAAAGAAATAGTAAATACGGCAAAAAAGAATTATCACACCAAAAAACTAACTAATGCTTTAAATAAACCAAGAGAATTATTTGAGCTTGTAAAATCACTCACCAAACCCCCAAAAGACGTTAATTCAAAATATCCTATAAATGCTCAAGCACTGGCTGATCACTACTCTAAAAAATTAAACCCTAACGAAGAAAGAATCTCCCATAAAATTGAAAATAATGCATCTCAAAGGGTAACACAAAATACTAACCTCACAGTAGTGTGGGAAAATGTTTACTCAATAGATAACAGACAGCTTCTAAACATCATCACAAACAACCACCACCACATCCCCCCTTGACCCATGTCCAGTAGACTGGATCAAGAATACTAAAGCAGAAATTGCACCCATAAAACTAAACATTGTAAACCAATCTCTAATACAAGGAAACATGCCAACAGAACTAAAAAGATCTCTAATACGACCTATACTAAAAAACAAATCACTAAACAAAGCAGATCCATCTTCATACAGACCCATATCAAGTATACCTTTTATAGCCAAAATTATTGAAAAATCCGTACAATACCAATTGCAAGTTCACATAGATAACACAAATGCACTTGATGCTCAACAATATGGCTTTTGACAATCACATAGAGTAGAAACACTACTACTAGTACTATTTGATAAACTTTATAAAGACATTGAAAACTGCAAAAAAATGTTTGTCTTAATTTTCATCTACATAACTGCAGCCTTTGATTCAGTGAATCATAAGATCCTCATAGAAAGATTAGAAACAATAGGTATAAATGGAACCCCCCTAAAATGGTTCTCTTCTTATATATCCAACAGGATACAACAAGTATACTTTGATAAAAATCTATCCAATACCTTCCCACAGACACAAGGTATTCCACAGGGCTCAGCATTATCTGCCATATTATTTAACCTATACCTAAGACCCATCTGCACTATATTCCAAAAACACAAACTTGACTATCATCTCTATGCGGATGATATAATGCTTTATACACAAATGGATATATGTAACCCAGACTACAGCCACTTAGAAAATCGCCTTAATGAAGCACAACAATGGCTCCAACAAAACAATATGCTTATCAATCATAAAAAACTGAAGTAATGTTTATTTCTAAAAATCCGGAATTTAAACACCCCCCCACAAGCATACTAAATAATACAACCTATAACACTAAACAAGAACTAAAGTACCTAGGTGTCACTCTAGATATGACACTTAACATGAAAACCCACCTAAGACTATTAAATAGAATCATTTTCTACAAACTAAGAACCCTACAGCCCTTACGTAACATCATTGAACTATCAGACTTTAGATCAATAATACAAGCAATCATAACGCCACATCTGGACTATTGTAATGGCATACTACAAGGCCTGCCCAAAAAAACAACAAACATACTCCAGATGGCACAGAATGTAACAGCCCGAATCCTAATGAACGTACCCTTCTCAGATCACATCACACCTATCCTAAGAGAACTTCACTGGCTACCTATACATGCACGCATACGATACAATTAATAATTACAACATTCAAACTAATACACAATTCTGCCCCATCCTACCTTGCCTCACTCATAAAGCCACAAACCACCAACAGGAAAAGACGTACACACAACCTAAATACACTACAAAACCCCCTCTCCATTTGCAAAGCAAAGGCATTCACCAGTAATAGAGCATTCACATACACTGCTCCAACACAATGGAACAAACTCCGAGACACCTTAAGAGCTAACAAAGATCTCACATCATTCCGTAAAAGCCTTAAAACACATCTATTTCAAGAATACTTCAATCAGACAGAAATAACTTAGAGTAATTCTGTGATGAAAACAACTAGACAGAGGTCATCCCACTGTTACCATTTTGAAACCTCAAATCCACGAAGAATTAAATAGTAAATCTACTTGTATTTTCGTTCACAAATACTGTATATAGTTAAATATATAACATGTATGTTAACATGTTCTCTTCTTTCATGTAAACAGTTTTGAACTATTTATTGAGTTATCTTAAAACAATGCTACCTTTCAATGTTCTAATGTTATTTTCTTACTGTTTTATGTAACTGCTAAACTATGCAGTTAATTGTTAAATGTAAACCGCTGCTGATCACTGGAAGGAGCGGTATAAAAATGTGCTCAAATAAATAAATAAATAAAATAAAATACTGGTTCAGACCAAGGTCCATCAAGCCCAGTATCCTGTTTCCAACAGTGGCCAATCTAGGTCATACGTACCTAGCAGTTTCCCCAAAAGACGCAGGTTACACAATGTTTGTACTGGGTCAAGCATTGATATCCTGGGTCCCTTCTTAATAATGGTTAATGGACCTTTCCTTCAGGAACTTGTCCAAACCTTTTTTAAACCCAGCTACACTAACAGCCTTTACTTCATCCTCCGGTAACAAATTCCAGAGTTTGATTACACGTTGAGTGAAAAAATATTTTCTTTTATTAGTCTTAAATAGTTTACCCTGTAGCTTCATTGCATGTCCCCTAGTCTTTCTATATTCTGATAAGGTAAACAATCGATCTACGTTTACCCGTTCCACTCCGTTCATTAATTTATAGACTTCTATCATATCTCCCCTCAGCTGTCTCTTTTCCAGGTTAAAGAGCCCTAACCTTTTTAGCCTTTCTTCAGAGGAGTATCCTTCCATCCCCTTTACCATTTTGGTGGCTCTTCTCTGAACCTTTTCTAATATCGCTATATCCTTTTTAAGATACGCGGAGGCACAGACTCAGGAAAATTCCTATCGTGCTGCTGCTGGCGGCTCTTCAGGGCCTTAGAGGACATCTTCCTACACGGATCACAGACCATCGGGTCGTGGTCGGGTCCTAGGCACCGGAGACAGCAGTCATGTGTATCAGTGAGGGACATGTGTTTTACGCACCAATCGCTTTTTTTTTAACCCGCTGGCAACCATCGGGGGGGAAAAAGGACCCCTGCGAGGTCGAAGACCCGGGCTGCCAGTGAAAAAGAAAAAGGCGTGAACGCCAGTCACGAAGGACAAACACCAAAAAATCAAGCCGAACCCGATACCAGTGTATCGAGCCGAAGGCGGGAAGAGGAACCTGTGTCAACCGGTGGAAGAAAAGGGAAAATCTTAACTTTTTAAATTTTTCTCACAGGGACACTGGGACGTCAGAAGGGCTCTGTGGAAAAAAGGAGACTGAGCAAGATGGCACCCTTGGGTGGGAAGGGGACCGCGCATGCGTGATGCAATTCCCAAAGGCTTTCTCTGAAAGCTGAGGATTTGCTCTGCACGAGGGCCCTGTCGGCACCGGCGTCACCCATATGTGAGGACTGACTTCCTGTTTGTTCCCGGAGAATGAATGCTCCTATCTTTCCTATCAGATATGGTGTTCTTTTCCTTATTTCTCTACTATTTGTTTTATTGTACACCCCCCTGCTGTGTATGTGAAGAGTGGTATATCAAATTCAATAAACAAACATGATGCTCTGGACAGAACTGTTCTGCCAAAGGCACTATATGCACCAGCTTCCACATGCAACCTATAGTGCTTCACAAAGGTGCTCAAAGACAGCCAGGTAGCTACGTTATAGATGTCCTCCTCTGGAGACACCAAGGGGGACTCCGCCCAGGAGGCAGCTTGTGCCCTAGTGGAGCGAGCTCCGACTCCTCTCAGCATGTATTTCTCACAGAGAACGTAGCCAGAATTAATAACCTCCTCTTAATCCAGTGGGTAATCAGGGAATTGGCTGCAGCCTGTCCTTTCTTTGGACCACTGAAAAAGACAAAGACGGTTTAGGTTTATTAATATTTAATGGCAGAAAAAGACCACATGGCCTATCTAGTCTGCCCTTCCATATCAACCACTACAACAGTCCCCTTTTTTCCTTTAGAGATCCTCTGTGTTTGTCCCATGCTTTTTTGAATTCAGATACTTCCTCATCTCTAACACTTCCACTGGGATATTATTCCATGCATCTACCACTCTTTCTGTAAAGAATTATTTCTGCATATTACTCCTGAGTCTATCCCCTTTCACCCTCATCCTATGTCTCTCGTAGCAGAGCTTGCTTTCAGTTGAAAGAGGATCTGATCCTGTGCATTTATGTCATGGAGGTATTTAAACATCTCAATCATATCACCTCTATTTATTTATTTATTTTATTTACATTCTCTTATATACCGCGCTATTCTGCATCAGTGCGGTTTACATTGAACAAACTGAAATTACTTTGAACAGGGCATAATAACTTGGAGATAACTATTTTACAGGGAACATGGGCTATGGAGGGTTAAGTGGCTTGCCCAAGACCACAAGGAGCACCTGTGGGACTAGAAACCCCAGTCCTTCCGGCCCAAGGTTGCTGTCCTCTAGTGGGATTTGAACCCCCGACCTTCCGGCCTGAAGTACCTTGCCCCAACCACTAGGCCACTCCTCCACTCCACTCCACTATCCCGCTTTTCCTCTAAAGTATAACTATTAAGATCCTTTAAGTCTATCCTCATATGCTTTATAACGAAGGCGACTAACCATTTTAGTAGCCACCTTCTGCACTGACTCCAACCTGTTTATATCCTTTCGGAGGTGCGGTCTCCAGAATTGCACACAATACTCCAAATAAGGTCGCACCAAAGACTTATAAAGAGGCACTATCACCTCCTTTCTTCTGCTTGCCATTCCTCTCCCTATGCACTCAAGCATCCTTCTAGCTTTGGCCGTCGCCTTTTCTACCTGTTTAGCTACTTTCAGATCATCAGATACAATCACGCCTGGGTCCCGATCTTCTTTTGTGGACAGAAGTATTTTACCCCTATACTGTCTCGCTCCCTTGGATTACTGCAGCCCAAATGCATGACCTTGAATTTTTTAACATTAAATCTCAGCTGCCAAATTCTAAATCATTCCTCAAGCTTATCTAGATCCCTCCTCATGTTATCTACACCTTCCTGGGTGTCAACCCTATTGCAGATTTTGGTATCATCCACATAAAGACAAACCTTACCTGACAGTCCTTTCGCAATATCATTAACAAAGATGTTTAAAAGAATCGGACCAAGGACAGATCCCTGCGGTACACCATTGGTAACCTCCTTCTCCGGCATATGAAAAGTAGTTTACATTAAGTTAACAATAAACAAACGCAATATCATCAAAATAGTCTGACCAATAGAAGGAATTTGTAATCTCCAGATACTTTACTAATACCCTCCCTCAAGTCCAACAGATGTAGCAAGCTGTTCATCCAAAGGTGCACCTCTAAAGGAGTGTGGCGGGACCACAAACTGATCAAGTAAAAAAAGGAAGAGTGCACTTTCAGAAGAAAAGAGTTTGATCCTCAGAAAGAGGCAGACTCCTTTGAGATGACTGGAAAAGGCTCCTGTAGTAGGACAATGCCTGCAGCTCAGAAACCCATGCAGACATCATAGCCATCAGGATCACCACCTTAAGGTCATAAGAACATAAGATATTCCATACTGGGTCAGACCAAGGGTCATTAAGCCCAGTATCCTGTTTCCAACGGCGCCCGTCCAAGTCACCTGCTGTCAGGTTCCCAAAAAGGTACACATATTTCACGCTGTTTATACCAGGGGTAAGCAGTGGATTTCACTGGTCCTGCTAGACCAGTTCAGATGAGTGGGATGTACCCAAGCAGTCGGGACAGAGTGGGAGGAAGACAACACTCTGGAAAGGACTGCTTTGCCGAAGGTGCCATCTGCTCCGGCTCCCACATGCAACCTGTAGTGCTTTACAGAAGTGCTCAGAGATGACCAAGTAGTTGCTTTGAAAATGTTCTCTGGAGACACCAAGGTATCACTTTGAAGGGGTGGCTTTTGCCCTAGTGGAGCGAGCTTAGATTCTCTCTGGTGTTTCTTAAAATTCCCTGCTGCTATAAATTCCCCCCTATTACCACTTTCAAGCCCTCCCACAATGTACCAGGGTGCATATCATTCACATTAATCAGTTCTACATAATCCAGAATTTCCTGTCATACTTGAAATTTGTTCTCAGGGTCATCCACCAATGTATCGTTTAAATTTCCAAAATTGTAAACCTCTTCGCCCCCCTTTTATAGACAGTGCACAGGGGCATGGTTCGACCAAGTTATGGGATCAATACCACAATCCCCAATGTTAGAGAACCCCCCTTGTCCATGAAAAGATAATCAATACACGAGTAAGAATCAGACATAGTAGAAGGTATAATTCCCTCCCTCTCAGGTTCCTCTCCCTCCAGATATCCATCAAATTTAATGTATTCATGGGCATTAAATTTCTTCTGGCTTTTCTGATACCCAAGGCCCCCTTTTAGAGCTGTCGAATGAGGGGGTAGTGTGTTATATTAAAATCACCCCCCCAATCAGGAGATGCTCCATAAAATCCCTAATTCGGTCAACTAATTTCTCATAAAAAGCCTCCTGGTTCTCGTTAGGGGCGTAAACATTTACCACTGACAGGATTTGACCATATAGCTCCTCTGATAATTACATAACCACCCTTCCTGATCTTTTTCCACTCCCGTGATCGTCAATGGGAGGTCCAACACTATCGCAATCCCCCCTCCTGTTTTTTCATTATACCATTGGAGGCCCAAATTCCTGTTGCGAGTAGCTTATGTTGCAACAGCCATGCATCCTTTTTGGGATGGTACGTCTCTTGTATCAATCCAATCCCCGTTTTATGTCTCAACAGCTCCTTAAATAACAGGTGTCATTTGCGAAAGGAGTTCAGTCCCCTCATATTCAGAGATACAATCTTTAGCTCAGACATGGATTCCAGCATCTAAATATGACTATCTTACGTTAAAGATGTAACATTCAAAAGCCCACGTTGCCTGCACCTCCACCCCCTTCCCATTACCCCCCCTCCCACCCTCCACCCCCTCATTCATCTTGTATTCATTGCCTTCCATTCTACCAGTTCCCAACCAGAGTACTCAAAATTAAATCTCCATACACTGAATCACTATGTTCACAGACCAACACAGTAATCCCTCCCCCATGAACAAGACGACTGTCCAGCCATGAAAGTCCATCTCCCAGGTCACCAATTAACACCAAGTGCTCTGTTCCTCCTGAGCCCTGTTTGGAGGCAGTCTCTATCACATCCTGAGTAGGCTTGGGCTTCTCCATCTGCCTCCACAGTTGCAGTTCACCCTTTCCAGCTCTCTGTCACTGAGGCCCCGTGACTCTGTCCAACTCCCACGGCTTGGATTCCAACTCTGGATTACGGGGCAGGGGAGGCCCAATCCAAAGTCCTTAGCGCAGGTAGTTACTCCATCTATTGAGAACTGTATGCCAAATGGATATAGCCACCTATATTTTATGTTCTCTGCCCTTAAGTGCTTAGCATTAAGGGTAATGGATGATATATTGGCATAGATCAAGGGTACAGTCCTCACACTTAATGCAGTTAAGAACATAAGATATGCCATACTGGGTCAGACCAAGGTCCATCAAGCTGCTGACAGCATGGCCTTCTTGGCTGGATATTCAAGATAAGAGGGCCACAATGTCTCTCTGTTGCTCTTCATGTCGTGGGCCCAGTGCCCTATGTGCCCTCTATTGTCAGGCAATAGTCATCAGCATCGAATCCACTGGCCAGGAGAACTGAAGCACTGATTTTCTGTACCAGGGCACAATAATCTCTGTGCTAGTCATCCTCCAGGATTCCCTGGATCTACATATTACATCGCTGGGCCCGGTTTTCTATATCCTCAATTTTCTCCCATAGGTCTTGTTCCTTCCCCCTCTCCCCCCCCCCCCCATTTTCAATGTTTATTAAAGTTTATAACATATACAACCCAATCAACAAGCAATACAACCATCTCAACCTTACACTTCCCATCTACCCCCCAACTCTCCCTCCTGCTTGTTGCACCCTACCCCATAGTGGAGCTCCAGCCCCTCTCCCCTTATCCCCTCCACTTCCTTCTCCTTTCCCATATCATCAAACCATCCTATAGTGCTCCAACCACATCCACACTTCCACCCATTGCTGACCCATCTTCTCTTTCCTACCATACTTAGCTGCAGTCAACATATGCATCTGATACAAATCAGTTACAGCAGCCGTTTGGCATAGTCAGAGAACCCCGGGAATGAGGACTTGTTCCAATGTGCTGCAATTTCACACCGGGCTGCCACAATACTGTGCCTCACCCTGCAACCTCATTGGCACTACATCAGCCTTCTTATTGAGCAAGGTGGTCGCTGGGGCAAAGGGTAACTGACATCCAATCATTTCCTCTATTAGGCACTGTATTGTTTCCTAATACTGCTGTATCAAGCGCGACACTCCCACCACATGTGCGTCAAGGCACCCTGCTCACCACATTTTTGCCAACACACACTCAACTTTAGTAAACCCACCTTATGCAATGGCTCTGGCATCCAGTCTGATTAGATTGTAAGCTCTGATGAGCAGGGACTGTCTCTTACATGTCTGTACTGTACAGCGCTGCGTACGACTGGTAGCGCTAAATAAATACTGAGGAGGAGTAGTAGTACCAACGGAATAGCTTATAGCCATTTTCCTGAAAATTAGCTGCCACGAAAAACTTGGACACCCCCTGTACTAGGACATCCCACTCCTCTCCTTTCCAAGACACCCCAAGATTCCTTTCCCATTTAAGCATATATCCAAACTTCTCGGGGACCCCCAAATTCAATCTCCCTATAGATCCAAGATAAGATCCCTTTCACACCTTAGCCCCTGAGCAAAACACCTCAAACCACCCCTGCTCCTTCTGATCTTCCTTAACATCTCTCCCCCGCAGGAGGTCACAGACCTGAAGATAGCTGTAGTAGTCCCAATCTACCAAGTGGTACATGTCCCATAATCCTTCAAAGGGCCATATACCCCTTGCAATGCACAAACTGAGCCAGTTGCACTAACCCCTGCCTCTCCCATCGTTGTAGCACTTGTGTACCCGGGCCCTTCATAACCCCCAAAGCAAATCCTCAAGGACATCGCTGGAGAATAACCTTTCCTGGCCAAGAACTTTCTCCTATAACATTGCCATATAGAAAGTGTATGGCTAAGAAAGGGGCTATGCCCCATTTTACCTCCTCCCCTCCACACCAAGCGTTCCAGTTCAACCGGGGTTAACGATGCATTTTCCAGCCGCATACACTGTTCCTGGCCCACTCTGAGCCAGGAATATATTTCTCTCAATTGGGCTGCTAGGTAATACTTTTTAAAGCTAAGAAGTCCCAGTCTGCCCTCACCTCGGGCCTGCTGCAGGATCTTTCCTGCCATCCTGGGAGCCTTCCCTCTCTACACAAATGCTCTGTTTCTGCGCTCGCTTTAACACCCGGTGTGGAATCGGAATCACCAACACCTGAAAAAGATACAGGAATCGCGGGAGTAATAACATCTTGATTGCGGCAATGTGGCCGAACCACAAGACCTCCCGACCCCAACCACTGAGCATTCCTTCAATTGCTGCAACCAATGTTCCCTCTAATTTTCTGTAGGCTGTGTGCGCATAAAATATCAGCTGTGTGCAGCTTTTGAAGGAAGGTTAAATTTTTGTGTGCCACATAACGACACTCGGAGTTATATACTTTAAAATTTGACTACACGTCAGAATACAGTATGTACACCACATTGATTTTAATCAAATTAAATGAAAATAGACGATTACTAAATGAAGTGGGAAATTTCTAGTAATTACAATCATAACTTTTAAATTTTAAGATGTCTGTGTTGTTTTCTATCAGAATCAGAGCCGTAATTTTTGTGCGCTCTGTTGTAAAGTATGTGCGCTCGCTCGGCGAGGTGTGTGCGCGCGCACACGCGCACAGCTTAGAGGGAACAGTGGCTGCAACTGGTTTTTTATAGTTCAAGTCAGAGATTCAAAAGTTTTCTGCTGAGATTAACTCCTAAATATTTAATTGATCTTCTCGCCTATGAAAGGGGAGCGTATGCTGCAGATGCTCCCGTCAATCATCCAGCACTGAAAGATTCAAGATCTCCAATTTATTCCAGTTAATGCGAAACCCGGCTAGCCGTACATATTCACAAAGCTCCCATTTTATGATGGGCAGGAAAATCTGCGGTCTAGTAACTGCAAGAATGATACTGTCAGCAAACAAAGATATCAGATGGTCATGTTCCACCATAGTACCCCGTAGGTCTCTACTCATCCGCATGTGCGCTACCAAAGGTTCCACTGATAGAGCGAACAAAAGAGGTGACAATGGGCACCTTTGACGTGTGCCCCTCCCAAGAGGGAAAAAAAACATTAACACAGGCTTTTGGGTTCCTGTACAATGCTCATACCCAACCTAAAAAGCCATCCCTAAACCCCATCCATTCCAGCACCCGGAACAAAGTCCCAAGAAAACTGGTCGAATACTTTTTCAGCATCAAGAGATAGCAGGACTGGATCTTTGAATTGCTGCACCGCCCAGATCAGGTTCAGGACCTTCCTGACACTATCTGCCACCTGCTTACCTGGAATGAACCCTGCGTGATCACCACAGATTAACTCTCCTATCACCTTGTTGAGATGGGTAGCAAGGATCTTGGCTAGTAACTTTGCATCAAGATTCAATAGGGATATCGGCCAATATGAACCACAGACTTGCGGATCCTTCCCCTCCTTCAGGATCAATGCAATACCTGCCCATCCCGTTGTCTTCGCTAGAGGTTCCCCTTCCACAGGCAAACTGAACAGCCACGTCAGATGACCTGTGAGTAGTCCCCCCCAATTTTATTTTTATTTTTTTTAATAAAAACGTGCTGTTAAGCCATCCAAGCCCGGGACCTTATCGACCTTAAAGACACCGATGGCCTGAAGCACTTCCTCCTCCCCTTTGACTCAATCCAGATCCAACCGCTTGTTTTTCTTCAGCTTCTGCAGCGGGACAGATCCCAAATAACTCAGGACCCGATCTGCTGGCGGAGGCTCTGGGACTGTGTACAAGTTTTGAAAGAAAGCCACAAATTCCTCCCGTAGCTCACTCCCCTCGCAGAGCACCCTACCGCCTGACCCCTTAAATCTTCACTATGTGAGACCACAACCTTTTGTGCTTTAGACGCTGAGCTAGACACCTGCCTGCCTTATTTCCCCCTTCAAGAAACTGCTGTCAGAGTAATTGCATCCGGTAACAAATAGTCTCTATCTCTAGAGCATTCAGTTGTGTGTGCATCGCCATTAACTGTCCCCTAAACCTCCCACCCGGATTCCTTGTAGCCACTTCTTACAGACATAGGAACTGTTGATGAAATTGCACCTAACGCTCCCTTCTCTCCTCCTTGATTCTAGCCCCCAACAGCTTTAAACCCGGACCATTTCACCCCCCACTCCACCTCTCTATTATCATTCAACCGAAAGTAGTCGGGGGATCAGTTGCTCCATCTCATGCACAAACCTCTCATCCTCCATCAAGGAATCATTCAAGCGCCAAAACTGGGAGCCACGCTCTTCATACCTCAACAATTGCACCTCCAATGGAGCATGGTCTGACCAGGTAATAGCCTCCATACTCACACCCTTCAGTCTTTCCGCCTTCACTCTCTCCAGCCAGTATGCATCCAGCCTTGAGTAGGACCCATGTACCAGAGAGAATGTATTTATTTATTTAATTTTCTTATATACCGCACTATTTGTCATCAGTGCGGTTTACATTGAAACAATACAATTGGTCAGATATAACAGACCTATTACAAGTAACAGGAAAATTAACATGGAAGTAAACAGGGAAATCATTTATATTTCTAGAAAATACATGTTGGAGATATATAAAATCTATACAGTTAGGGTAGGTATGAGGTTAAAAGGATGGGGGAGGGGAAGGGATGTTTAGGTGTTTGAAGTGTGCGATGAAAAGGTGGTGTTTAAGGGCTTTTTTGAATTGTTTGATGTCTTTAATTGCTCTGATATTGGGAGGGAGTTTGTTCCAACATCTAGGAGCATAATTCGAAAAAGCCCTATTGATGGATGATTGATTAGCTTTTAAAGGAACCTTTTGGTATAAGTAGTGTGTCAACAGCTGGAGATCTCCTGGACCTGTTATTTGTTGTGTGTATGATGAGATCAGAGATGGAATCTGGAGAAATATTATTGAAGACCCTAAAGGTGGTAAGGATGGCCTTATATTGGATTCTACAGTTTATTGGTAACCAATGAAGCTTCTCTAGAATGGGGGAAATATGCTCACACTTTGATGATCCGCAGAGGACACGAGCAGCTGCGTTCATGGCTAATTGTAGAGGATTAATAGTTATATTTGGTAAGCCATGGAGTATTATGTTAGCATAATCAAAGTGCGGCGTGACTAGAGCTTGAAAGATGGTGCGGAAGTCATCAGACTTCATCATAGGTCTCAGATGACGAAGGGTTTTTATCTTGAAGTAAACGGCCTTTACGGTGTGTTTTATATGTTCCTTGAAGTCTAACCTTTGATCCAGAATTATTCCTAGATATCGAATATTTGATTTGACTGGGAGATCAGCATCTCTGACTTTTAGAATTGATGGAGGGGAGAAAGATTTATTCCTTGTGATTATTAGAACCTCTGTTTTTTTAAAGTTAATATGGAGGTTTTGAGAGAGAAGCCAATCAGTTATTGAATTAAAACAGTTGATTAGCACTGTATAGTTTGGGTATGATACAGATATCGGTGAGAATATTAGCACATCATCCGCATACATAAGGCAGGATATACCAAAAGAGCGTGCGATGTCACAGATTGGCTGTATATAGATGTTGAACAGCAGCGCAGACAAGGAGGAGCCTTGTGGTACACCTTGTTTCTGCTGAAAGGAATTTGAAGTAGCATTACCAATACGAACTTGTTGTAATCTACCTTCCAGGTAGGATTTGCACCAGTCCCAAGCACGGTTCTTGATTCCCTTCTCATGAAGTCGCTTTAGTAGTTGTATGTGATCCACAGAATCGAACGCAGCAGCTATATCAAGAAATATTAGAGCAAAGCCATTTTTCAGATGGTCAATGCCGTTGATAAGTGTATTGATTAATGTTGTTAGGAGAGTTTCTACACCGTGGGCTTCCCTGAATCCATGTTGACATGGATCTAAAGGGGAAAATGAGTCTATATGCTGTTGTATCTGCCTGAGAGTTAATTTCTCAAGAATTTTGGCTAGAAATGGGATACTAGAGATTGGACGGTATGAGTCCTCCTTCTTTGGGTCAAGCTGGTTGTTTTTCAGCAGTGGTCGGATGGATGCATATTTGAGAGCATCTGGGAAGACACCAGATTCAAATGACAGCTTTGCTATGTTAGCTATAAAAGGGCTAAGTTCTGTGCGCATAGATCTTATCCAGTGTGCTGGACATGGGTCAGATGGTGAAGTTGTCGTGTTGATGGAGGTAATAACTTCATTTATGGTTTTTACAGAGGGTGGTGAGAGGTTGGTGATTGAAAACTGCGGAAGGGAAGTTTGGACAGGTTCATGTAATGATGTAGTATTTGTTTTTATTGATTTGGATTGGATGTAGTTCGCATAGGCTTGGGGCTGAATCCCTTCTTGTTGTGGCGGAGATGGTTGATTGATAAAGGACTTTACTAGATTAAATAAGTCTCTTGGTTTATTCAGAGAGCGGCTGAGGATATCAGCATGGTATTCTTTTCTCTTAGCCCAAATTGATTCACGATGTTGTTTAAGATGTTCTAAGTAGGTGGTTTGGTCAGAGGAATTACGTGTATTTCTCCATTTTCTCTCAAGCTTTCTGAGGTGGAGGAGAGAGGTACGTAGTTCATGTGAGAACCATGGGGCAGATTGTTTTTTAGTAACTCGGTTGTCAGATGTTGATTTTTTGATCAAGGCTGGGAGTTGCGAGTATGAGGAGAGGGTATTGTTCCAGTTATTTACAATATCATTGAGATTATCTGATAGTTTGGCAAGCTTTGGGAGAGCATGGTTTTTGAAGTCATCACTGTCTAGTTGCTTGAATCTTGTAGATCTTTTGCATCCAGTTGAGTTTAGACAGTAGTCTGTGGATTGATATGCTGGTATCTGAAAAGTTATTAGGTTATGGTCAGACCATGGGACAGGGGTAATAGAGAGATCAATTTTGTTCATCATAATCATGTCATGTTGAGGGATAAAGATTAGGTCCAAGAGATTCCCAATTGATGGGTGGGATTAGCCACTACTTGTTTATAGTTGAGGTCAGACATTGCTTCTAAGAAAGACTTGGCTAGGGTAGGTTGAGTAGAAGCCAGATTAAAGTCGCCTAATAACCAGTTTGGTTTGGAGGGGTCTTCTGGGTTACAGGCTAGGTCAATGATGTCTGAAAGTTCATCAGAGACAGCATTTGGTGCTCTGTAGATGAGGTTAATGGAGTTGGATTTGTTGGTAATAGTTAGTGTGTTTAAGTGTTGTGTACTTTTGATTAAATTTATGCGATATTGTAGCACTGTTTTTGCAAGTATTAGGACACCACCGCCTCTTCTGTGTTTTCTGTTGCAGGTGTAGATTGTGAAGTTGGGTGGAGTAAGGTGGTTTAATATTACGTTGTCTGTATTAGAGAGCCAAGTTTCAGTAACCAAAAGTATATCTAAATTGTATTTGGTTATTAGGTCTGTGATTACAGGCCATTTATTGCGTGTAGAGCGTGCATTAACAAGTGCACATTTTATGTCTGGTTGATGTTTCGCTTTTTTGTTTTTGTCTTTGGTGGAGTTTGTAAGATCAAGAGATACATAAAGAAGATGTGATTGTCTCTTGTGATAAGTGTTTGGGAGTATGTGGTTTCGATTTGTAGAATGTTTCCTGCTTGTATTGTGGATTAGATGAATCGGATTGTAGTGATTTGTAAAAGTAGCAGAGACATGAAAAGTACAGGTTAGCGTATGGATTAGGGTAATAGTAAATAATGAGGATGTCATTTTGTGGTTTGAAGGGTTGTTTCTAAGTAAACAAAAGAGTAAGGGTGCAAAGTGCTTATTAGTAGATATAGTTATACAGTGGATATAGTTATACACAGTTGTACACAGTTTTAAACAAATTGAAAGTTGTGGATGAGCAATAAAGCACAGTTACTTACCTGTAACAGGTGATCTCTGGGAACAGCAGGAATTAGTCCTCACTTATGGGTACATCGGTACCGACGGAGCCTGCGCGGGAAAGCTCCCCAGCTTCCCAGAAGGAAGCTTTTGGGGCCTCCCACTGCACATGCGCGCTGCCTTCCCGCCTTCCTGACCAGCTCTCCTCAGTTCGAGTTTATAGCTGAGACAATAGAGAGAGGAAAGGAAGATAGATAGAAGATACAACTCCTAGGGGAGGTGGGTGGGTTGTGAGGACTAATTCCTGCTGTTCCCAGAGATCACCTGTTACAGGTAAGTAACTGTGCTATCTCCAGGAACAAGCAGGAATAAGTCCTCACTTATGGGGACTCCCTAGCTAAGATGCCTGGGAGATCCCCTTCCAAGGGTTCGCCATCTTCGTATGGATCTCAGGCATCCATCCTGGGAAGGTGGGCAGGAGTTGTTCAAGTATGGAACAGGTGTTTGAGGACAGCCTGACCAAACAAGGCATCCCGGCGGGAGTCCTTGTCCAAACAGTAATGGGCTGTGAAGGTATGAACCGAGGCCCATGTAGCGGCTCGACAGATCTGATCTATGGATACAGAGTGAAGATGAGCCATAGAAGTGGCCATGGCTCTCACACTGTGAGCTGTGACATGGCCTTCCAGAGAAATATTTTTACTCTGGTAAGCAAAGGAAATACACTGAGCAATCCAATTGGAAAGTGTACGTTTGGAAACGAAGTCCCAAATGAGAAGGATCAAAAACCACGAAAAGCTAGGAAGACTTTCGATGTGGCTGAGTCCTGTTGAGGTAAAAGGCAAGAGCTCTTTTACAATCTAAAGTATGAAGGTTCCTCTCTGCACTGGATGCATGAGGAGCTGGAAAAAAGACAGGTAGATATACCTCTTGATTAAGATGAAAAGGCGAGACCACTTTGGGCATAAAGTGGGGATTCGTCCTAAGGACCACCTTATCATGATGAAACCTGGTATAAGGTGGATGAGCCACTAAGGCCTGTAGTTCACTGATACGGCGAGCCGAAGTGACTGCAATAAGGAAAGGGACCTTCCAGGAAAGAAATTTCAAGGAGGTAGAAACCAACGGTTCAAAAGGTGGCTTCATAAGCTGACCCAGAACTAGGTTCAAGTCCCATGCTACCGGAGGAGGTTGGATGGGAGGCTTAGTTAGAGTCAGGCCTCTCATGAACCTTGCAACAAGCGGATGAGAGGAGACAGGTTGTCCATTTATAGGTTTTAAGGATGCTGCAATAGCACTCAAATGGACTCTTACTGAATTTGTCTTAAGGCCTGCATTAGAAAGATGCAGGAGATAGTCTAGTAGAGAATTCAAAGGAAGTGCTAGAGGGTCAAGACCCTGTTGAGCACACCAAATGGAAAAGCGTTTCCATTTGAAAGCATAGGAACGCCTCATGGAGGGTTTCCTAGAGGCATGAAGGATATCTTTCACTGGTTGAGAAAGATTGAAGTCATGAAGGCTTAGTCCTTCAGTAACCAAGCTCTGAGGTGTAGGGACTTGGGGTTTGGGTGCCACAAAGTCCCTTCCTCCTGAGAGAGAAGGTCTGGCGCAGCTCCCAGGTCCAGGGAGGGTCCCTGGGAGAGATGCAGAAGTAGAGGGAACCACACTTGGCTTGGCCAGCGTGGAGCTATGAGGATCATCGATCCGTGATCCCTCTGTAGTTTGAACAGAGTCTTGGGAATCAAAGGAATGGGTGGAAAGGCATATAGGAATTCCTGACCCCAATGTAGGAGAAAGGCGTCGTTGGCCTGAGCTCTCTGACACGGAGTCCTGGAACAGAACCGGGGAAGTTTGGCATTCCACGGACTTGCAAAGAGGTCTATGTCCGGGGTTCCCCATTCCTGAAAGATTCTGTTTATCTGGTCCATATGTAGGGACCATTCGTGTGGAAGCAGAACTCGACTGAGTCTGTCTGCCCAAGAGTTTTGAACCCCTGGAAGATAGACTGCCAGAAGATGAATTTGATGCTCTCTGGCGAAGGCCCATAATCTGAGAGCTTCGTTGCAAAGCGACAGAGAGCCTGTCCCTCCTTGTTTGTTTATGTAGAACATGGCCACCTGATTGTCTGTCTGGACTAGGATGGTCAGGTTGACTAGGAGGGTATGGAAGACTTTGAGGGCAAAGAAGATTGCTCGCAGTTCCAGGAGGTTGATGTGAAGGGTGGTCTCTTGTGGAGACCAAGTACCCTGAGTGGAGAGGTGTTGAAGATGGGCTTCCCACCCTGTTTGGGAGGCATCTGTTGTGAGGGTTGCTTGGGGCAACAAAGGTTGGAAGGGGGTCCCCAACAACAGATTCTTGGTGGATATCCACCATTGGAGGGACCAAAACAGACGCTTTGAGGTGAGTATTTGGTCGGAGAGCACTCCTGATGCTTGAGTCCACTGGGTGGCCAAGGTCCATTGAGCTGCTCTCATATGAAGACGAGCGTAGGGCACCACGTGTACCGTGGAGGCCATGTGGCCCAGAAGTCGTAGCATTTCTCTGGCTGTCAAGTGACTGCTGGACTGAGCTTGGGAGGCCAAGCACATCAGACGTTGGCCCCGGAATTGAGGTAGGTAGGCCCTTGCAGTGGTGGTGTCCAACTGGGCCCCTATGAATTCTAGAGACTGAGTAGGGGTAAGTTGAGAATTGGGAAGGTTTACCACCAGTCCCAGATACTGCAGAAGGTGCCTTGTGCGGTCCAGGGAAATCTGGGCCTCTGACTGAGATGGAGCTCGGATGAGCCAGTCGTCCAGATATGGGAATACAAAAATTCCCAGACCTCCTAGAAATGCAGCCACCACTGCCATGCATTTGGTGAACACTCTTGGAGCAGAGGCTAGACCGAAGGGAAGTACTCTGTACTGGAAATGTTTTCCCTGAAACAGAAATCTTAGATATTTTCTGTGGGATGGGTGGATGAGTATATGTGTGTACGCATCCTTGAGATCTAGAGAACAAAGCCAATCCTGACTCTGAAGGTATGGAAGGAGAATGCCTAGAGAAAGCATTTTGAATTTCTCCTTGTATAGAAATTTGTTCAATTCTCTCAGATCTAGGATAGGTCTGAATCCCCCTGTCTTCTTTGTTATGAGAAAATAAGGGGAGTAGAATCCTGTCCCTTGTTGAAGAAGAGGAACCTCTTCTATTGCCCCTTGGGCAAGGAGAGAAGAGACCTCCTGATCCAACAGGCCCAGGAGAGATGGGGGAGAATTGAAGTGCCTCACCATGGTATATGGAGGAAGGTTGGAAAAATGAAGTTTGTAGCCCTCTCTGATGATAGAAAGGGTCCAGTGCTCTGATGTAATTTGCCCCCATCTGGGAGCAAAGTGAGCTAACCTTCCGGGAATGGTGAGGGGCTCTGGTTGTTCTAGAGCCAGAAATGTTAAGTTCTCTAGGGGCAAGTCAAAACCCGAGGGGGTTGAGCCTGCTGAGGAGTGGCAGACGCTGCAGGCTTTGACCTTGCCTGTTTAGGTTGCTGAAGTTTAGCAGCAAAGCGAGGCTGAGAAGATTGTTGGCCAGTATTTGTGGAAAATCTGGCCTTCTTGTAGTAAGGCCTCTTGAAAGACTTTCTTGGCAGGAGTAGATGTAGACTTAGAAAGTCTATCTAATGTAGCATTTTCTGCGTCCATTTGAGTGGCTTTAATTTGCCAATCCTTACCAAATAAGTTCTCACCTGTACAGGGCAGATTCCGTAAGCCATCCAGGACCCAGGGTTCTAGGTCAGAGGCCTGGAGCCAAGCAAGTCGTCGGGCTGCAATAGCAATGCCCGAAGCTCTACCGGCACCCTCAAAGGAATCAAAAGCTGCTCTGTTGGAGAACTTAGAAACATCTAGAAGTTGTTTCACCAGAGAAATGAACTCCTCCTTTCTATCCTCAGGGATAAAGGAGGCAAAATGCCGTACCTTTAGGGCAAGTTCCCTGAGAAACATGCCCATATACAGACTGTAAGAATTAATCCTGGCTATAAGCATACTAGCCTGGAAAATTTTCCTGCCAAAAGAGTCTAGGGTCTTACATTCTCGCCCTGGAGGGGTAGAAGAGTGCCTTTTGGTGCTCTTAATCTTTTTCAGCGCAGACTTCACCACAATGGAATGGTGAGGCAGCTGAGTCTTTTGAAACCCAGGAGAAGGAGGGACCCGGTACATGGTGTCCAACCTACGAGAGTAAGGAGACAACGTTAGAGGAGCCTCCCATAAGTCCATCAAGTTTTCTTGAAGGATTTCATGGATAGGCAGGGTGACTGCCTCTTTAGGAACCTTAGGGTATCCTAAAATATCCAATTTCTTTGACCTAGGTTCTTTTTCAGAGGATGTGGTAATAGAAAGTCCTTTAGCTAGCTCTATAATGAAGTCTTGAAAGGACAAATCCTCTGGTGGAGACATTCTCCTCTTTGGGGAAGAAGGGTCTTCATGAAGAACTAGAGACAGCTCATCAGAGTCCTCAGAGGAGTCAAAATCCTCAGAAGAATCAGAGTATTCTCTATTTGCTTCCAACGCACGATACGCATACCGATCGGTATCGACATCGGGCGTACCGGGTATGGGATCGGTATCGGGTGAAAACCCGGATCCGGCATGCGGAACCGATCTGCGTTTGGAAGTCGATGGTCTCGGTTCCGGTATGGGAGACGATACCGGAACCGGAACCGGTACCGCTGAACGCGGTACCGAGGGCGTCGCAGCCGTAATAAAAGCCAGCATGGCCTGCTGCATGGTCTGAACAGTATTGCTCATAGACGCCACTGCTGCCTGGATGTCGGTACCGGTATGGGCCGGTACCCCAGAGCAGTCTAACAGGTGATCAGTCGAGGCCGTGCCATCGATGTCAACCTGTAACCCCATAGATGGTGCTTTGGAAGCCAGAGCTTCCCGCCGGGGTTGTTTGGCTGGGGCAGGATCCTCAGATTCAAAAGTGAGAGCCTCTCGATGCTTTGAAGGAGATTTGCTCTTTGAGGACCTGCCCGAAGAAGGTTTGGTTACCTGAGATCCATCCGGAGAGGAAGACCTGGATGACTGTGATGCTGGATTATCTGAAGTAAACAGCACATGGAATTTGTTGGCCCGGTTCTGCAAACCACGTTTAGACATCTGGGAGCAGGATGGGCAGTCCGGAATGGAGTGGTCAGGTCCCAAACATTTAAGACACCATTCATGGGTGTCTGTGACAGAAATAACAGCACTACACTTGGTACACTTCTTGAAACCAGGGGCTGGTTTCTCCATGAGGAGAATTTGTGTAGGCCTGAGGCCTAACCAAAGTCACCAAGTTGTGCAAAGATAAAGATTTTTTTTTTTTTGTTAAAGAAAAGAAAAGAGAGACCGGCGGTACCGGTTTCAGTATGGGGAAGGCAGGTACGCGGTCTAAAGAAACAAACTAAAACAATAATTTCTTCAGCGGTGACAGGAACACGACCTGCTGGCTCCGCGGAAAAAGAGAAAACTGAGGAGAGCTGGTCAGGAAGGCGGGAAGGCAGCGCGCATGTGCAGTGGGAGGCCCCAAAAGCTTCCTTCTGGGAAGCTGGGGAGCTTTCCCGCGCAGGCTCCGTCGGTACCGACGTACCCATAAGTGAGGACTTATTCCTGCTTGTTCCTGGAGATAGCAAGTGCCTTATTAGTAAATATAGTTATTCAGTAGATACAGTTATACACAGTTGTACATAGTTATGAACAAATTGAACGTTGTGGAGGAGAATTAAGGAAATTGATATAGATTAATACAATTAATTGAAACAGCTTACAGTTTTGAGAAGGCTCTTGTTATTAGAATATCAGCATTGCTGCTTGGAGGATCACGATGTTTGCTGTGTTGATGTTCACTGGTTCAGGATCACAAGGATTGAGTGCCGGCTCCGGCTACCGGTCCCCGCCTAAGGGCCACGCCAAAGGGCCCTCTGGCGAGGCCCTCTGGCGAGGCCCTCAGGCACGGGCGCGCCCGATGGTGCTTCCTATTTAAAAAGCAAGCTGGAGCTCTGATTGGGCAGCAGATCTGATGGCTGTTAGCTGCTTCAGCTATGCAGATGGAATCACAGCTTCCTATTTAAAAAGCAAGCTGGAGCTCTGATTGGGCAGCAGGTCTGATGGCTGTTAGCTGCTTCAGCTATGCAGATGGAATCACAGCTTCCTATTTAAAAAGCAAGCTGGAGCTCTGATTGGGCAGCAGGTCTGATGGCTGTTAGCTGCTTCAGCTATGCAGATGGAATCACAGCTTCCTATTTAAAAAGCAAGCTGGAGCTCTGATTGGGCAGCAGGTCTGATGGCTGTTAGCTGCTTCAGCTATGCAGATGGAATCACAGGTCCCCCAGAGGGGACAGGAGCTGGAGAGAGTCTCTGTCACAGAGCCTGATGGTGCTTCTTATTTAAAAAGCAAGCTGGAGCTCTGATTGGGCAGCAGATCTGATGGCTGTTAGCTGCTTCAGCTATGCAGATGGAATCACAGCTTCCTATTTAAAAAGCAAGCTGGAGCTCTGATTGGGCAGCAGGTCTGATGGCTGTTAGCTGCTTCAGCTATGCAGATGGAATCACAGCTTCCTATTTAAAAAGCAAGCTGGAGCTCTGATTGGGCAGCAGGTCTGATGGCTGTTAGCTGCTTCAGCTATGCAGATGGAATCACAGCTTCCTATTTAAAAAGCAAGCTGGAGCTCTGATTGGGCAGCAGGTCTGATGGCTGTTAGCTGCTTCAGCTATGCAGATGGAATCACAGCTTCCTATTTAAAAAGCAAGCTGGAGCTCTGATTGGGCAGCAGGTCTGATGGCTGTTAGCTGCTTCAGCTATGCAGATGGAATCACAGCTTCCTATTTAAAAAGCAAGCTGGAGCTCTGATTGGGCAGCAGGTCTGATGGCTGTTAGCTGCTTCAGCTATGCAGATGGAATCACAGCTTCCTATTTAAAAAGCAAGCTGGAGCTCTGATTGGGCAGCAGGTCTGATGGCTGTTAGCTGCTTCAGCTATGCAGATGGAATCACAGGTCCCCAGAGGGGACAGGAGCTGGAGAGAGTCTCTGTCACAGAGCCTGATGGTGCTTCTTATTTAAAAAGCAAGCTGGAGCTCTGATTGGGCAGCAGGTCTGATGGCTGTTAGCTGGCTTCAGCTATGCAGATGGAATGAATGAATGAATACTGGTGCTTGCTCGGGTGAAAAAAAATCTAGCATACAACAGGCAGTGCTGCTTGATGAATAGCTTATAACGTGCTCTATCTGCTTTTCGTCCCTCACTCCTCCCAGTTGCATCCCTACCGGAGTCCCACGTGCAATTAAAGCTCCCCCCCCCCCCACACAAATAAGTAGCCCCTCTCCTAATTTAGATAGCCCATCTTCCAAATTGATACAAAAATCCCGTCGGGTCCCCATAGGCACATACACATTCACCACATGAAACCACTTATCCTCAGTTTTCATGCATACCAGCAATACCGTTTCCCCTTTATTCCTAACCACCTTACCCATCTCTACCTTTACCTAAGAATCCACCAATAGGGCTGCCCCACTCTTCTTTTTCCTCTATAGCAGTGTTTCCCAACCCAGTCCTACGGGGCACACCGGCCAGTCAGGTTTTCGGGATATCCCTAATGACTATGCATGAGATATATATGCATTAGAGATATCCTGCCAACCTGACTGGTTTGTGGCCCTCCAGGGCTGGATTTGGAGACCCCTGCCTTACACCTCTGTCATTTAAGATTGTGAGTGGGCAAGGTGCAGATGTCCTAGACATCGAAAGGGTATATAGAATGTGACACATTCCTCCTCAATTCTCACCACCACCAAAATATTGTCTATTAGACAACTTTTTGGTGGTGGTGAGAATCGAGGAGGAATGTGTCACATTCTATATACCCTTTCGATGTCTAGGACATCTGCACCTTGCCCACTCACAATCTTAAATGACAGAGGTATAAGGCAGGGGTCTCCAAATCCAGCCCTGGAGGGCCACAAACCAGTCAGGTTGGCAGGATATCTCTAATGCATATATATCTCATGCATAGTCATTAGGGATATCCCGAAAACCTGACTGGCCGGTGTGCCCCGTAGGACTGGGTTGGGAAACACTGCTCTATAGTATTAGATGCATACAGTTTAACCGTATACCTCTGAAGGTTCAAAAATGCTTCATGCACCCTCTGTCTCCTGCAAAAAATAGAGAGGCGCCCTCTGGCGGGCTATTTCCCTGTATAGCTGCTGGCGTTTGTACGGGGAGTTTAAACCAATAATATTCAGGGTAGCCAATTTTAACTCACCCATTATCCCTACCCCCATACCAGCTCTAATTACTCCCCCATCCCACTCCTCCCTCCCTTCCCCCCTCCAAACAACTGGCCATCCACAGCCCCTCCTTTGGACAGCCTGGGCTGCAGCCAGCCCCAAGCCCACCATGGAGCACCCTATCCCCCCCACCTCCCACAACATATCCAAAATCCCCCCCCCTCAAAGGCAACTTCCATAAACACTTGATACGTGAAGGAACATGTTTTTGTTCCACCGTTACCTCGTGACCTAGACGAGCTCAACAACAGGATATCAGCAGCAGAGAATTCAGTCGAAGAAGTTACCTTGCGAAAAGTGTGGGACGAGTTTAGCTATCGTCTTGATGTTGTCCGTGCTGCTGATGGAGGACATATAGAGCATTTGTAATTGAAACTTTGTTATTATATTAGTATTTTGCATTTTGTTCCATTATTGTAATGCGCTCTAATCAATAAATATAACGTTGCAGAATCGGGTCATTCTTTTTGAAACACGCTGTACTGTAAGCTCTTATGAGTAAGGATTGTCTCTTACATGTCTCTGTACAGTGCTGTGTGTGCCTTATAGCACTATACAAATGAAAAATAGTAGTAGTAGTAGTGGCATGAAGAGTATCCACAAGTGAAATAGGAGGATCACAGAGATCCTAGCCTTTCACCAGGACTTCCTCAGATTTACCTTTTGGCAAACAGGATTTCTTCTTGAGTCCCTCAACCAACTCCTTTAGGTTATAAGGCTAGACTCCTGGAGAGATAGATAAGTGCAAGGGCAAAGTGGGAGCCTTGATTCCTCTAACTGCCGATGATAGATGTGCTCATAGGCCCTGGGTCCTCTGTAGGGGAGGGTGTGGACCTCTAACCCTCATGAAGGAGGCAATCAAGCAGCCAGCAGAGACCGAAGAGAACCCATGGGCTGTTTCAGGAGCTGCAAACATAAGCAGGGGCCCAATCGGCTTGCAGCTAGGGTCACCCAGGCCAGAAAGGAGCAGGGCTACAGTGAAAAGGGAGTCCCAAAAAGGGACTCCCAGCACATGTTGGGCTAACAGGGGGAACCCAAGCAGGCCTGAGAGGCCCAGCTGCCAAGCAATAAGGTCTATTTTAATTTGGAGCCACTTAATTTGAAGACTGCAAGAGTGTCAATTATAACCCACTAAAAACAATGGGAATAAAAAACAAATAAAAAAAGGCAAAGATAATAAAAGCATGCAGATCAAGAGACAGCCAAAAAAAAAAAAAAAAGAGAACCGAAGTCTGACTTACCAGCCCTTCTCAGGGGCCACATGGATTTCTCCTGCTCTTCTCTGGCCCACCAAATGCTAGAAACCCACAGGAATAGACAATGACAGAGGGTGGCTATCCGCTCCAGGAGACAGAGATAAACCAAAACTCTGTGCAACATTGGGCCTACAGGTCTCAGTCACACAAGCCACAGCACTGTGGTTTAGGCTACAGGAGTCAGGCCTAATTGCACTGCTGCACCAGTCTAAACACCTTGCCACCTGCTGGAGACAAATACTGGCTTCGCTCAGTGCTACACCAGCATATATAGCTAGTGATGACATCAATGAAAGTTGCTCAAGTCTGCCTCCACCTGCTGGCAAGGGAATATAACCCACTGGTCTGGCATGGTCTATCAGGATAAGGAATTCTCATTATCCCATCAGGAGACATATCACAAGCAATGACATTTGACTGATGCATGCATAAGAGAAGACAATCAATATGAACCATATAAATGTGAGGTAAGTGGACAATTTTTTTCAACGATGGATATGCCCAGTTTCATAAGTACTGCAGAGGACACTACTTTACATCTCTCAAACATAGGCTAACACTATGGTTTTGATATCAAGCAGCACAAGTATTATTTGCTGCAGAGTACAGAGGGGGACAACTTTTCTTTTGTCTTCTTGTTTACTATTTTAAAAGGTAAAGCTGTATGTCCCAGCACCTCAAAGTAAAGTACTTTCTTTTTTCAATCTTACAAGTGACTAGCAATAAAGCTACATCTGAAGACCTCCTCTCCTCGACATTTTAGGGGTGGAAGGTGGAAAGAATAAACATAGATTTGCACACTCGAGTTCTCCACTCCCTTTACATAACACCGTAAAGGATTATTTACCATTGGAAATCATGGAGGTTTTATAAATACCTTGATATTTGGTTCGACAATAACCCAGACTTTGAAGTTCAGGCAGGTGCCCTAAAATTGAAAAAAACTTGGTTCCTTACGCAGATTAAGTTAATGTGCATCATTTTGCAGGGTCAGTGCAACCATTAGGTAAGATTAAGCAGTCACTTAGGGTGGCAACCTCAGGGCAGCAAAGAGCAGCAGCAATCAAAACAAAAGATTAGGACACCACACAAACTTGAAGAGCCACCAGCACATTTAGGAGGTAATTCTATAATGAACCACGAACATTAGCACAGTATCAGACATGCTTAAGTCACCTATTTATGTTTAAATATCTTTATTGCAAAGAACAGAACAGAAACCAACACAATACAAAGGTTTTGTAAGTCACCTATTTAAATGACTGACAACCGCTTAAACTCTGCACCTAAGTATGCACATCGAGGAGGTGGCATGTGGTTTTGGAATGGGACAACACAGGGGAGGAGCATGGGCGGAGTGCAAATTTACATGCATATATTATAAAATGCTATAACTTACACATGTTTTCTGCAGATCTGAGTCATGGACATACACACCAAATTAGGGTTGGTGCAAGTGACTTCGCCTAGATTTGGCGCGCATATCAAACCACTTACACCCTTATTCTATAAAGTAAAGTTCATACTTTATAGAATAGGTGCCAAATACACATGTGGCAAATACTTTGAACTACGTGGTCCTTATAGAATTACCCTCTTACCTGCAGGGAGACAGGGCACAGATATACATACAAAGTTTAATATTTAAAAATATGATGACCAATTATGCATTTTTACAGGATTGTTGTGGGAGAGATGGTGCTGAGATGATCAAAACTGTTGACTTTAACACCAAAATCAGGTGGGAGGAAGGGGGGAGAAGGGTGAGGGCCGTAAGTCAGAATGTTCAACCAGGGTGCCCAATACTCTTTCACCAGCCCTGCATTTTGGGTCAAAATGAATGCCATTCAGGGGGATATGCCTGCCACTGTCTGACGATAAATATTTAAAAAAAAAAAACTAACAGTAAATCCAACAGTATGGGCAACAAGCGGAGAGCACACCATTGAGCTGGTATCTACAGAACAATTAAAGGCAAACCACTCTTACAATGGATTTCAACCAGACAGGCTAAATTATTTCTTAAGGTCATGGAATAGCAAACCAACTCTCAACATTAAAGCCACAGAAGACAAAAAACACCAAACGTTTTATCTTCTTGTTTTAGCTTATTGATAAGACAGGAAAATACAAAAATGAACTGCATATAAACATTTTATGTGTTTCAAAAAAGTTTCAAAGCACGAATGACTACATTTGGAGACGTTCTCCATACTTGCTAATTTCCTTTCCTTGAATCCTGTTAGACCAGTCCAGATGAGCAAGTTATGCTTCCCAGCCAACTCTGAGTGGCCATTACTAGTATACACACTGATGCCAAACAGAGAAGTCAATATGACACTTCCCAAACAGAAAGCAAGACTGAAACACTCAGAAAAAAAGTATTAAAACAACTATGTACATTCTTTTGGCTATCAACATACTTGACTCTAAGACATCTGGTGCACATGCTGAAAATGTAGTACAAAAGCAGCAGAGCACCCAAACCTGTAGGGGTAGTCTTTCAGGGCAGATCCTGGACAGTCTGGAAAGATTCAAAGAAAGGAAATTATCATCTTGTATATAAAATATTTCCTGCCTTATCATACTACTAGAGCAGTCCAGAGAAGTGGGATGTACCAAGCAGTCAGGGCCCAGGGTGGGAGGAACACGACACTCTGGACAGAACTGCTCTGCCAAAGGTGCTATTCACATCAGCTCCCATATGCAACCTATAGTGCTTGACAAAGGTGCTCAAAGATGACCAGGTTGCCACCTTATAGATGTCCTCCAGATGTACCAAGGTGGACTCCTGGCAAGAGGCTGCTTGTTCCCTAGTGGAGTAAGCCTAGACTCCTGCCAATATGTATTTCCTATACAGGAGGTAGGCAAAACTAATAACATCCCTAATCCAGTGGGCAGTCGAGGACTGGATACAGTCTGTCCTTCCTTGGACCACTGAAAAAGACAAAGGTGATCCGACTGACTGAAGGAATTAATAATCTGCAGATACTTCAAACACATCCTCGTCATGTCCAACGAAGGCAGTAAGGGGTTCATTCAAAGGACCCCCCTTTAGGAAGGGGGGCAGGACCACAGACAGATTAAGATTAAAGGAAGGAAGCACCATCAGGAGAAGAGAGGTCAGTCCTCAGAGAGACTGACTCAGTTGTGATGGACCGAAAATGCTCCCTGCAGGACAAGTCTGCAGCTCCAACACCGCCTGGCAGACGTAATAGCCATGATGAACACCATCTTCAGGGTCAAAGCCTTGAGAGATGCCCTTCGATATGGCTCATGGGGGGGGGGGGGAGGGAGAAGGGGCCTTTCAGCATCTTCAATACTAGAGAAAAGCTCAACTGTGGAACAGATTTATAGGTGACCAAATTTGCTTCACCCCTGGAAGAAACAGGACACAGCAAGGTATGCCAACAAGGACACACCCTGAAACCTCCTCTGTTAGTAATGCAAGGTACACTACCTAAATCCTGAGAAACCTCAGAGCTAAACTTCTCCAAACTGGACAAAACAGCAATTATGTATGCATTCCTGATCTTGAGAGGAACACCACCTTCTGTAGACCCTCCAGACCCTTACACAGATCAAGGATGTAGAGGGTCTCGAGTCTTAAAGTGTGTTGACCACTGCAGAGTAGCCCTTCTTAGCTAGCTTATGCCTTTCAAGGGCAAGGCCATAAGCAAGAAGGGAACAGGATCCTCCAGGATCAGGGAACCCTGCTGCAGAAGCCCCACTCTTGAGGAAGCAAGAGAGGGAACCTTACTATCAGGCTCAAGAGATCAGAGTACCATGGCCTGAACAGTCATTTGGGCACCATTAGAATGAAAACCCCCCAGTGAGATCAAATTCTGAGTAGAACCCAATTCACCAAGAGTCACATGGGAAGGACAGGAGCATCTCCTGAGGCCATTTCTACAGCAGGGCATCCAAGCCTACCGCCAGTGAACCCTTTCTACAACAGCACTGTGGTATTCTCCTGGATGGTCATCAAGTAGAACACTGGTAGGCCCCACCTCCACACAAGGGCTTAATTCCTGCTCGCTGGAATCCCTAGTAATCTGATTCAATCCAGTGCCTCCAGCTACATCCTATCTATCAGAGGGTGAAACTGTAGCTACCAGGTCAATTCCCCCTTGATTTTCCTAAGAAGAGAACATAAGAACATAAAATATGCCATACTGGGTCAGACCAAGGTCCATCAAGCCCAGTATCCTGTTTCCAATAGTGGACAATCTAGGTCATACGTACCTAGCAGTTTCCCCAAAAGATACAGGTTCCACAATGCTTGAATTGTGTCAAGCAGTGATATCCAGGGTCCCTTTTAATAATGGTGTATGGACCTTTCCTCCAGGAACTTGTGCAAACCTTTTTTAAACCCAGCTACACTAACAGCTTTTACTACAACCTCCGGTAACAAATTCCAGAATTTGAGTACACGCTGAGTGAAAAAATATTTTCTCTTATTAGTCTTAAATAGGTTACCCTGTAGCTTCATTGCAGTCCCAGTCTTTTAATATTTTGATGACAAACAATCTATGTATACCCGTTCCACTCCATTCATTAATTTATAGACCTCTATATCTTCCCTCAGCCGTCTCTTTTCCAGGATGAAAAGCCCTCAGCTTTTTAGCCTCTCTTCATAGTGGTATCCTTCCATCCCCTTTACCATTTTAGGGGCTCTTCCCTGTACCTTTTCTAATAACGCTATATCCTTTTTAAGATACGGCGACCAGAATTGCACACAACATTCAAGGTGGGTCGCACCATGGAACGATATAAAGGCATTATAAAATCCTTTGTTTTATTTTACATTCCTTTCCTTATAATACCTAGCATTCTATTTGTTCTCTTGGCCGACGCTGCATACTGGGCGGAGGGGTTTAACATGTTATCCACGATGACGCCCAAATCTTTTTCCTGGGTGGTGGTTCCCAATGCAGAACCTTGCATTGTGAAACTATAGTTTGGGTTGTTCTTTCCTAGGTGCATAACTTTGCACTTGTCCACATTAAATTTTATCTGCCATTTTGATGCCCAGTCTTTCAATTTATCAAGATCCTCTTGCAATTTTCCACAATCCTCATGGGTTTTAACAACTTGAAATAGTTTTGTCTCATCTGCAATTTTGATAACCTCACTCGTTATTCCCATTTCCAGGTCATTTATGAATATGTTAAAAAGCAGCAGACCCAGCACAGATGCCTGGGGTATTTCACTGTTCACCTTTCTCCATTGGGAAAATTGGCCATTTAGCCCTACCCTCTGCTTTCTATCTTTTAACCAGTTCCTGATCCACAATAGTACACTGCCTCCTATCCCATGACTTTTTAGTTTTCCCAAAAGTCTCTGATGAGGGACCTTGTCAAAGGCTTTCTAAAAGTCCAGATACACCATATCAACTGACTCACCTTTGTCTACCTGTTTATTCACACCTTCAAAAAACAGAACAGATTAGTAAGACAAGATCTTCCTTGTCTAAAGCCATGCTGGCTATCTACATGTTCAGTAATTTTGTTCTTTATGATGGTTTCTATCTTTTTTCCCGGTACTGACGTCAGGCTCACCGGTCTGTAGTTTCTCGGATCACCCCTGGAACCCTTTTTAATAATTGGCGTTACATTGGCCATCCTCCAATCTTCAGGTATTACAGATGATTTTAATGATAGTTCACAGATTACTAATAGCAGGTCTGCAATCTCATATTTCAGTTCTTTCAACACGCTTGGATGTATACCATCCGGTCCAGGTGATTTGCTACTCTTCAGTTTATCAAATAGTTGTAATACATCTTCCTGGTGTATCAATATTTCTTTCAATTATTCCGCAGTACCACCTTTAAATACCACTTCAGTCATGGGTAGCATTCCCTACATCTTCCTCAGTAAAGACCGAAGCAAAGAATTCATTCAGTCTCTCCGCTATGGCCTTGTCCCCTCTTACCCCTTTATCATCTAATGGTCCGATTCTCTCACAGGTTTTTTGCTACGAATGTACTTGAAAAAGTCATTATTACACATTTTGCTTCCACAGCAAGCTTCTTCTCAAATTCTCTCTTTGTCTGCCTTATCAATGCCTTGCATCTAACTTGCCAGTGCTTGTGCTGTTTCCAGTTTTCATCATTTTGCTTTTTTTTTCCATTTCAAGAAAGATACTTTTTTGGAAATAGCCGCCTCTGACCTCACCTTTAAACCATGCTGGCAGTTTTGTGGACTTCCTTCCACTTTTCCTAAAGCATGGGCTGGCTCTGGGCTACCAAGATAGTATTTTTAAACACCACCCAAGCTTGATGCAAGTCTTTAACCTTTGCAACTGCTCCTTTTAGTTTTTTCTTAACTATTTTCCTCATTTTATCATAGTCTCCCTTTTGAAAGTTAAAAGGTAGTACTGTGGATTTCCTTACAATCCCTCCTCCATTAATTAAATCAAACGAGATCATGCAATGGTCACCAATACTGCCAAGTGGCCCCAACACCCTCATCTCTTGCACCAGATCTGGTGTTCCACTAAGGACTAAGTCAAAAATGGCTTCCCCTCTGGTCGGTTCATGAACCAGCTGCTCTAAGAAGCAGTCATTTATTTCAACTAGAATCTTTATCTCCCTAGCATGTCCTGCCATGACATTGACCCAATCAATACCCAGTCAATAATTGAAATCACCCATTATTATTACTGCGCTGTAACTTTTGTTAGTTTCCCTGCTTTCTTTGAGCATTTCATCATCGATTTTGCTCATTCTGGCCAGGCGGTCGATAGTACACCCCTACTGCCATTGCCTTCCCCTTTTTACATGGAATTCCAATCCATCGAGATTCTTCAGCGAATTTTGTTTCCTGCAAAACTTTAATACTTTGTGATTCAATGCCCACTCTAACGGAGCGCAACCCCTCCATCAATTTGATCAGCTCTATCATTATGATATAGTTTGTACCCAGGTATCAGTGTCCCACTGGTTGTCCTCCTTCCACCATATCTCTGAGATACCAAGCATATCTAACCTCTCATTTAGTGCCATCTTATTTTTTAGACTTCTAAAATTTGCATACAAGCATTTTAGAGATTGTATTTTATTCATATTAATCTGCCTATCGGTAGGCAGGGGTAATTTTGAATCTTTAAGCTCTGTCTGCTCCATACTCAAGGGCATTTAGGCAACTTCTGTGTTTATTGGAACCTCTGTGCAGATATTTATTTATTTTTATCTATCTATCCGCTTTTCTATACTGCCTTATCCTTCAATCAAAGCGGTTTACATTATGTAATCACCACAAACAGGTACTGGATACATTCCCTTATCCCCAAAGGGCTCACAATATGCCCCATCTTCATTTTTATGGTAGTATCCTTCAAGGATACATTGTTCCCGAACCATGCACTCTTGGGAGACTGTCAGCGCTCCCCTATTATCTAGTTTAAAAGCTACTCTATCTCCTTTTTAAAGGTTAATGCCAGCAGCCTGGTTCCATCTCGGTTAAGGTGAAGCCCATCCTTGAGAGCTAGGCTCTGTTTGAATATTTGGGAGCAAGGAGACCAGAGAGTCAGAATGTCCCCTTCATATACAGTATGTGCCTTAGTCCAGCCCTAGGGTCAATGCCTTTGAGCCCAGGAGCTATAGGTAGTCCCACAGTCTAGGGGCTGCCTGAACAGAAAAGCCCCAGCACTGCGACTGCTACTTTCTCACTCTGGACAGATTGAGTAACACCCCGTCTACACAAATGTCAAGAGGGCACCCATATATTTGAAAACCCGGGAAGGAATAAAACTGTTCTTGGGATAGCTGATCACCAGGCCCAGCTTCTTGAGCCATCAGATCACCTGGGCTGTGTCCTTCTTGGACTTTTCCATGAAGTCAGACTGGATCAGCCAGTCATCCAGATATGGATTAACCTAGATCCTTTGCTTGCGCAGGAAGGCCACCAGCACCATCATCATGATTTTCCAGAGGGTATGAGGGTCTGTGGCCAGATGAAATGGCAGGGAATGAAACTGGAAATGGTAGCCTAGGATGCAGAAGCATAGAACTTGATGTTGCTGCCTGATGGGTATATGGAAGAATGCCTTGGGCAGATTCAAGTAGGTCAGAATTCCCCTTGCTAAACTGACACAATGACTTACCTGAGGGTCTCCATGCAAGAAAGTTGCACATTTAGCTTGGCAGTGACTGCCTTCAGATCCAAAAAAAGCCAGAAGGAATACCGCCCCTGACCTAGCTCTGCAGAAGGCGCTGGAAAGTCCTCTCAACCATTGCTCTTTTGGCTAGGGAGCCGCAAGAAGACTCCAGAAAGGCACCCTGAATAGCTTCTGCAGAACATATTCCCCTTCCTCCTTTTGAGGACCTCAAGGACACACTGGTTTGCCGTGATGTGCATCTATTCTGAGTAAAACAGCTGGAGATTTCCACTTACCGTCGGTCCCTTGGAAGAGATCCCTGGATTTAAATGGAAGGACTTACCTCCTCTGGAGGAGGTCCCTGCAGAGTCCCAAGATTGCTAGAACCCTGAAAGGACTGACCCTTCTTGGGCTTAGAATCATAGGAAGAAAAGGCCAAGCGAGAGCTTGAAGGCACTCCCACACTCTTTGCTGAGCCCTATGAGAGGAACACCTAGAACCTCTGGGCTTATCTTCTGAGAGCTGTTTTGGGCGAGCTTTCCTATAGCCTTTCACCAGCCTCTCCAGGTCCTCCTAAACCGCAGCTTGCCCTTAAATGGGAGCTTGGACACTGCATCTGCTGCCCAATTCTGGAGCCAGAGTCTCTATCGGGCCAACACAATGGCCCCAAAAGAGTTCTTTATTAAGCTGTATAAGGAATCCGCAATAAACTACACTTCAGACTTCAATCTCACCACCTCCAGGCTGTCTGGCAACTGCTGCATTCAATGCAAGAGTGCTAGGGCCACTAGGCCCACTCAAAGCACTGCCTGAGTGCTCATTGCAAAGCCAAGAAGGCATTCTTTGTTTCCTTCAGCGCAGCCCCACCTTCCACCAAAATGAATGCGCACTTCTTCACCACTGTGACCAAGGCATCTAACTTAGTGATTCCAAAAAGCTGCTAGTCTACCCTTGGGGTAGAGGATACAGCCAAGTCAGGATCTTAGTGCACCCCCAGTTTCAGTTCTGGAGTCTGCCACTGAGAGGACAAGTTTTCACAAGGGCTCAGGCTCATGAAAAAAGTTGAGTGTCATCACAACCCCTCCAATATGGCATCCACTTGTGAAGCCTCCCCCTGAGGGGGCTCTGCAATACACACAGCCACCTAAGCATCCTGAATCAGGAAGGAGAGGATCCTACCTGTGAAACAGAGGCATCACTGACTGAGCCTCTTCCTCCGTGAGGGACAGTTCTCCTTCCTCCGCTGACTGCCCTGAATGAGGCAGGGAATCCTCTTCTTCTCCCCAGCCTTCTCCCAGGGCAGGCAGGAAGGACTTTCAGAGAACAGATAACATGAGAAGCATAGGCACTTGACTCCCTTGCTGCCAGATGGGGAGACTTTGGAAGACCCAGAATCCACTGCAGGGTGGGGTCAGGGCCCCAGACACTGTTCCCTCTAAGCTGTGCGCGTGTGCACGCGCACACACCTCACTGAGCGAGCGCACATACTTTACAACAGAGCGCACAAAAATTACGGCTCTGATTCTGATAGAAAACACAGACGTCTTAAAATTTAAAAGTTATGATTGTAATTACTAGAAATTTCCTGCTTCATTTAGTAATCGTCTATTTTCATTTAATTTGATTAAAATCAATGTGGTGTACATACTGTATTCTAACATGTAGTCAAATTTTAAAGTATATAACTCCGAGTGTTATGTGGCGCACAAAAATTTAACCTTCCTTCAAAAGCTGCACACAGCTGATATTTTATGCGCACACAGCCTACAGAAAATTAGAGGGAACATTGACCCCAGACTCCATTAAGAGGGGCTGCCATGCAGCCATCAGACTGAAAACAACCCGTAAGCTGTTGCTGAAGCTGCTGCTGAAAGCCAGGTGACAATGCACCCTGAAAAAATCCTCAGGGACTGCCTACATGAGCCTGCGGCCATCTCACCATATCCCTTCAACTGGGACAATGCGACCATCCAAGATTGACACCATTCCCACCAGTGGGAAAATTGCAGGAGATGTGGCAGAGGCAGCAAAATCAGCCTTGGGCTCCGAGTCCAACCCTGGGGGTGACCCTAACATTGCTGAAAAAGGATATAGCAGAATTAGAAAAGGTACAGGGGATGGAGGGATACCCTTATGAGGAAAGGCTTAAAAGGTTACGGGCTCTTCAACTTGGCTAGAAGAAGCAGAGGGGAGATATGAGATAGAGGTCTATAAAATAATGAATAGAGTGGAACGGTTAAACAGAGATCATACTGCTTCAAAAAGTAGAAAATAGAAAATTTAAAAAAAAAAAAAAAAAGTACCCGAGGCTCTCTAGCACCCTTGGAGCAAAAACAGCCAGCAGCAGAGCTCACTCAATGGGAGCTGAATCAGCAGATCACCATGCATCAGGCATTGTGGAAGAGTTCAAAATGTGGTGAAGGGGAGCTGCTTTACTTGCTGCCTGCTGTGTGAAGATGTGTCATCTACCTGCCTGCTGCTCTGGCACTGCTGTAGTCAGCTGGACTCCACCCAAGGGCCCTATAAGTCTCTTGTCCACCCACAGCGAATGGCCATTGGTGCGTGGATGGGGGTGTGCACTAAGGGGCATGATCTATCCCTTGTGAGCCCCTTAGGAGCAGAGGACTGAGGTGTGGTGAACGAATATGTGGTACGTTTGCTGGTACCTTTTATCTTAGATTCCCCTGCAAATGTGTGATTAAATGGAATGGGGTTAGATATGTTTTCCAAGATCCATCCCACCTGGAGAAGCTTTTGAGAGATCAACAGGCTACCGCTCCTTAGGATCACGGTTTATGAGGTAAATAGTGCCATATACTTTGGCACTATATTGGAGTAGATAGAGTTTTACGGCAGTAATTGTGTGATTTATGCTGCTTAATTGCTTTGTTAAATTGTTATCTTTGTTTTTTTGAATGCTCCCCGAGATGTGGGCTAATTTTCCCTTTCTTATTTTGTGGACTTGTTATCTTCTTGCTGTTTTCTTTGAGTGGAAATTGTTTCCTTTGTTCTTTTTGAACTGTAAATGTTTAAATGTAATTTTTTTTTTTTAAAGTGGTGAAATGAAAAAAAAAAGCCACATACAGAAAAAAGCCTGACAAAAAACAACCATAGTGAAAAAGGAGCCCCCCTTGATCGGTAAGGGAATCCCTGCACCTGTCAGACTGGCCATTATTTCCAAGAAAGGCTTTCCCAGTTCCCCAGCACCCACACAGGCCTGGAAATGCCCAGCTGTCTCAAGATTTTTTTTTTGCTGTTTAAAAGCTGCTTTATTCATACAGCACAGAAAGACAGCCAATTAAAGAAACAGGTCAAAATTTAAAAAAAAATAGCAAAAAGAGAGAGAGCGAGAGAAAAAAAAAAAGAACAGAACAAAACATGCAGATAGAGGACAGTGAAAGGGAAGGGGGCCTGGGTGCAGATTTATGCCCCTCCACCTGAGGCTCCATGGAGTCCTCCTGCTTGCTCTCTGGCCCGCCTGTGCTGGAACCCATGGCTAACAGTGCTGGACAAAGGGCAACTACTGGTTTGAGGAGACAAGGCATATCTAAGCTCTGAGCAAGTGTTCAGCCAAAGGTCGCAATCACAGTGGCCACAAAGACTGACCTGGGCCAGGGAAGACAAGCTTATGTGCACTGCTGCATCAATCCACACACCTTGCCACCTGCTAGAGGTTGATAATATTGACTTCTCTCAGGGCTGCACCTGTATATACTAGTAATGAAATGTTTACGATCAAAACGTATCGAGACTTGTATGATAACACAAGTATAAAACTGACAGTTATTGCAGTCAGTCTCCTTCAAAGTAGTCCCCTTCCGATGAAACACACTTCCTCCAGCATTCCTGCCACTGCTGGAAACAATTTTGAAATGCCTTTTTTGTTATGCTGTGAAACTGCTGTGTCAAATTTTGCTTAATGGTCTCCAAGTCATCGGAGCTCCTTCCTTTCAGTGGTAATTTCAGTTCTGGAAACAAGAAAAAGTCACAGGGTGCGAGGTCAGGCGAGTACAGATGCTGACAGACTTGCTCAATTTGGTGTTTGGCCAAGAACTGCTGGAGAAGATATGATGCGTGAACTGGGCGTTATCGTGATGAAGCAACCATTCACCATTCCTGTGCAACTCTGGCCTCTTACGACAAACTGCATCTCTCAAACGAGTCAGAACTTGGATGTAGTACTCCTTTATTGATGGTTTGGCCTTTTGAAGCATACTCATGATGAATACCCTGGTAATCAAAGAAAACAGAGTATGACCTTGACATTGCTCCTCACCTGACAGGTTTTCTTGGGTATGTGAGAGTTTGGAGTTTTCCATTGTGAGGATTGAGCCTTAATTTCTGGGTCATAACCATAAACCCATGATTCATCACCAGTAATAATCTTTTTGATGAAATCCAAGTCATTGTCAATGCATTCCAACAACTCCCTGGCTGCAGACAGTCGATCTTTTTTGGTCAGAAGACAGGAGTTTCGGCACAAATTTTGCAGACACACGTCTCATCCCCAAACTGACAGTAAGAATGGACTGTTCTAACCCAAAACTGATGTCCATGTCCTCAGCAAGCTCCTGGTTAATCAAACTGACGATTTGAGCTTATTGTGGAACGCACAGCTTCAACTTCCTATTTATTCCTGCTCGTAGATGGCCTTCCAGAATATTCATCACTAACATTTTGGCGGCCCTCTTGGAAATGTTTGTACCAGTCAAACTCGAGTACGACTCATGCAGTCATCACCATACACTTGCTGTAACTTGTCATAAGTCTCTTTGCACGAATCTCCAAGTTTCTGGCACAATTTAATGCAAATTTGCTGTTCGGTATTTTCACTCATCATAAATCAGACTAACTGCTTTTACATGATACCAAATATCACGTGATTAAAAAAAAAGTACAGGTGTGTGCAGCCACGCTATACTCTGCATATAACTAGGTCACTGCATGCTTAATACCATCATAGTGCGACGTATTGTTATATAGCTACACAACAAGTCTCGATACTTTTTGATCACACTTCGTATGTTTATGTTTATTAAAATTTTGATATACTGCTTTAGACATTCCTGAAAATTAGCCTGGCCTGCCTCCATATGCTGGCAAAGGAGCATAACTCACTCGTCTGGACTGGTCTAGTAGGATAAGGAAGCAAATATTTTAATAAAAGTAGTACAAGGTTGTGTGGTCTAAAAATGTATGAGAAGCCAGTAATGCAAGAAGAAAAATCACTACATATCTGATAGCATCTTGAAATTGTAAATCAACAAATAAGTTATAAAAAGAATGTCAGACATGTGAAAATGGAGAACTTGTAATCATACCTGTTAATTTCCTTTCCTTGAATCTTGCTAGACCAGTCCAGACGAGCGGGTTGTTCCCTTGCCAACAGATGGAGATAGACTTGAGCAACTTTTTCAATGATGTCATGAGAAGCTATGATTACTGGTGAGGAACCGAGACACACCAGTAAGACATTTTCCAAGCAGTAAGCAAGACAAACTCTGAGATAAACCTCAACCATTAGCAAAAATCACATTTCAATCATCAAAACAGACGACTGGAAGTAATATTTGGCTCTCTTATCACAGTTAAATCTTCATCGGGCACTATAACAGCAATGCAACGTAAAATGCAGCAGGGCTTCCCAACTGGTAGGAAAGTCTTCCAAGGCAGGTCCTGGATTGAGCTAGCAGAATTCAAGGAAAGGAAATTATCCAGTATGATTAAAATTTCTCCTTCCTTATCATCCTGTTAGACCAATCCAGACGAATGGGATGTACCCAAAGAGTCAGGATTCAGTGTGGGGGGAAGACTATGCTCTGGCCATAACCTTTTCAAAGGTGCCATTCAGCACTTGTTCTCAACTATAATGCTTCATGAGAGCACTCAAAGAGGACAAGGTAGCCCCCTTACAGATGATTTCCAGAGACAGTAAGGCAGACTCAGCCCAGGAGGCAGCTTGAGACCTAGTGAAGTGAGCCTTCACTCCTTCCAATATTTGCTTGCCAACTAAAAGGTATGCTGAACCAATAGCCTCTTTGATCCAGTGAAAAATTAGGGACTTGGCAGCTTTCTGTCCTTTCCTTAGACCACTGAAGAGAACAAAAAGATGGCCTGACCAATGAAAGGAGATGGGTCTTTTCTAGGATCTTTAAGAAAAAAATAAAAAGGGAAATGTAAAGCCTAGTGGTTGGTATGGAAGGACTTTTCTATGTTTCTAGATATCTGGGCAATATTCTCCTCACATTCAGCAGAGACAGAGAGGGATTTAACCAAAGGTTGTCCTCTAAAAAAGGGCAGAATAACTGCCTGATTGAGTTGAAAAAGCACAGTTACTCACTTGCAACAGATGTTCTCTGGGGACAGCAGGAATCAGTCCTCGCATATGGGCGATGTCGATGGATCCCGTGCAAAAGCATCTCCACAGCTTTCAAAGAAAGTCTTTAGGAAATGCACCATACATGAGTGGTCCCCTTCTCGCCCAAGGGTGCAATCTTGCCTCAATCTAATCAAACAGTTAAGACACAGCTAAGACGGCCAGAATTAAAATACGGTGAAGAAGCAACTCCAAGGGGAGGAAAGAGGGTTTGTGAGGACTGATTCCTTTTGTTCCCGGAGAACACCTGTTAAAGGTGAGCAACTATACTTTCTCTGGGAACAAGCAGGACGTCTGTCCTCACATATGGGACTCCCCAGCTACAAGCTACTGAGAGCCTGTACAAAATGCCACAGCGAACAGAGAAGGTGAGCCGTGAGCTGCAGCAGTTGAGTCCCAACTGAGAGACTCTTGCAAGACCCCAAGTGTCCAGCGGAAAACCAGCACTCAGGTAGCCTGAACACAGAAGGGTTGGAGGGCAGGAATTGCCTACACCCCGAAGAGATTACGGAGCACGTCCTGGCCAAAGGCGCTGTCCCGTCAGGACTCGCTCTCCAGGCAGTAGTGAGCTGCGAAGGTATGGACTGAAGACCAGGTGGCGGCCCAGCAAATTTCCATCACAGGAACAGAACACAGATTTGCTATAGAGGTAGCCATGGCTCTGATGCAGTGTACCGCGACATGGTGATCTAGTGAGATCCCAGCCTGCTCATAGTAAGGGCAATGCAGTCCACCACCCAAGTGGACAGAGTTCGCTTAGTTACTGGAAGCCCCAGTCGAATGGGGTCATAAAAGATAAAGAGCTGAGGTGCTTTGCGGTGGCCCTGAGCCTGTTGCAGATAGGTTGGTGGGAGCAGAAGCAGGGCAACTGTGTATTGTCCGGGCTGGCAAACAGGTCCACTAGGGAGACACCCCGGAGTTGGAAAGGCCAGGAGGCCACTCTGGGTCCAGGCACCACTTGTGCAGCTGGAGGACTCTGCTCAGCCTATTCACCAGGGTGTTGTCCAGGCCCAAGAAGTAGACCGCCCACAGAAGCATCCCGTTACAAATCAGAGGTATTGTCAGTGGGTGGGATGGATCAGATGTGTGTATAAACAGCCTTCAGGTCTAAGGAGCATAGCCAGTCTCCCTGCTGGAGGTAAGGCAGCAGTGTTCCAAGGGACAGCATCTTGAACTTCTCCCTCACCAGAAATCTGGTTAAGTCCCATAGGTCCAGGATGAGCCTGAGGCCCCCTGTCCGCTTGGGAAAAAGGAAATATCTGGAAAAGAAGCCTTTGCCCCAGAGATGTTTGGGCACTGGCTCCACTGCCCTATCCATGAGGAGGCCTGCGAGCTTGGTGAGAAGCAGTTTGGTGAAGGAGAGGCCTTACAGGTTCTTCTGGGAAGAACAAGGGTGGCGTCTGTTGCAGGTGAAGGAGGCATCCCTCCTTGACTACTTGCAGCACCCAGGAGTCGGACCACCTGTGGCAAACAGGGCCAGATGCACCCCTGTGAGGTGCTGCGAGCCTCCTGGGGGAAGGGAGGCAATACCCCAGGAGTCAAAAGCTCCCTCCAGGCTGGGATGTGGCTGGTGCCTGGGTCATGGGGGGGGGGGGGGTCTTAGGCTTGCAGGGGCCATGACCTTGTCCCTTGGACTGTTGTCCCTATTGTGGGGCAGAGAAGGTCTGGTACTGTGGGGCATTACCAAACACCACTTTGTTTCTCGGGAAGAAAGGCTTCTTCTCCAGGGCCTTCTTAAGGGGTGCACAGATGTCTTCTTTGAGAGTCTGGTCCTGGTCAGGAACTCAGTCTCTATCTCAATAGCCTTGTCTGACATGGCTTTTCCAAAGAGGTTCTCTCCAGTGCAAGGGACATCTATGAGTTTGTCTTGGACATATTGCTCGAGGTCTGATGACTGCAGCCACACCTTTGGGCCCAATGCCCGCGGCGGACACACTGGTCAAGGATTCAAAGCCATCATATGTTGCTCAAGACAGGAACTTCAAGCACTCCTTGACTGCAGAGGCCAGCGACTTGAACCACTGAAGAGGTTCCCCATCAAGACCTGCAAAGAAACTGGTGAGCTCCTTCACCAGTTCCTTTAGGTACATGCCAGTATACAACTGGTAGGAATGGACTCGGCAAACCAGTATCGAGCCCTAGTAGCATTTTCGGCCGGGGGTGTCCAAGATCCGAGCCTCCCTACCTGGGGCACCGAGGAACGAGTCTTTTGGCTCTTGAGTTGCTGCATGACTTACTCGACGACCATAGAATTGTGAGAGAGCTGGGTTTTTTGGAACCCCGGGATTCAGTGGACACGGTACATGGAGTCGAGCCATCTGCTCACAATGAGCACAGACGCCGACGTTTCCCACATATGGAGGAGGAAGAGGCGCTTGAGGATTGGAAGAACTGACACCATGAGGGCTTCGTACTGGATGATCTCAAGTTCCTCCATGCAGGGATGGTCCTCTGCTTCGGTCTCCATCGCGAGTGCCTTTGCCATGTCATGCATGAAGTCGAGGAAGACAATGTTCTTGGGTGGGGAACGGTGCCGGGGAGATAGTTCCAAGGATACGTCTCTGTGTCGTCTGGTTTCCAGGGGCTCCTCATCCTCGGTCTCCCAGTCTGACTCTAGGTCAGAAGAAGAATCCAAGCTCGGTGGCTCCTGTGGTTGGGCCCCGAGCCCAAATGCCCGCAAACCCTAGGAGCCTGTGGTCCGAGCCACGTGCACTCGCTGGAGAATACCACTGTCCAGAGGAACGGGACCGGGACCTCGCCCTATGCCGATGGGTCTCTTGAGGAAGGTGGTTCTCAAGGATTGGCTTGACGACTGGAGAAGCCCTCGAGGTCGAGGGTCTGGACGTCGGGGCAGATGAACCAGACATCAACAACTGCTGCTGGGCCAGGACGACAGTGATATTGCGCTCCAAGGCTGCCATTCTGGTCTCCATGCCAGATTGATCTGCAACCTTTGAGGCGGACACATATGACTTCAGGACTGGTGTCGGTTCTGTCAAGGGGGTCTGAGGATAGTTGCCTGACGCTGACTCCTCCCTTCCAGGGCAGCTTGTAAGGCCGTTCCCGCTCTGACCCCTTAGACTCACGTAGAGGACTGTGGGGCATGGTGTGGGATTTACCTACTTCTTCAGACCCGTTTCTCTGTGGTGGTCTTCGTTTCTGAGCTCTTTTTGCGTTCCACCTCTGGGGAGTTCCTCTCAGAGAAGCTGTGGCCGCAGGACTCCGATGCAGCCTGGGCATCGCAGGGCACTGAGGTATCGGAGGGGGCCCTGGAGCGTGGTGTCACCAGGGACTCCAGTGCAGAGTCGGATCTATGGGACAACTTCACCTGCTGCAACTGACGGCTCTTGATGGCCTTTGTGGACATGGACTTGCAAAGGTCACAGCCTGAGTTGCTGTGGTCCGGCCCGAGGCAACGGAGGCAGCAGTCATGTGGGTCAGTGAGGGACATCGTCTTACTTCACCAATCACATTTTTTGAAACCACTGGAGGCTATGGGAAAAATGGATCCTTGCACCTGTACAAGGGTCCAAGGCCTATTGGCCATAAAAGGGCGCGAAGCGCTGGTCGAGGGATACCTCCAGAAAAAACAAGAAAACAAACCAGAGGAGCAACGCCAAGGCGAGCTGGCACAGAGGCGGGAAGAGGAACCGGAAAGGATAATTTTAAGACAAGAGAGACACTTTTTCCAGGGAAACGGAACCGACATCCGGTGGGCTCCGTGGAAAAAGACTGAGGCAACATGGCATCCTTGGGTGGGAAGGGGACCACGCATGCGGGGTGCATCTCCCAAAGGTTTTCTTTGAAAGCTGGGGGGATGCTTCCATGTGGGCTCCGTCAGCATCAACGTCACCCATACATAAGGACAGACTTCCTGCTTGTTCCTGGAGAAGAAGAAAATCACCTTTTGAAGGAAGGCAGGCACTGTTCACAAAACGGAAGCCAACGAGATGGCCATAAAGGGCTCGCAACAGCACAAAGCTTGCAGCTCTGAGGCCTATCCAACGGAGGAACAGCCACCAGAAACACTACCATAAAGAGTCAAATCTTTGAAGGATGTTTTATGGTCTTATGGGGGGGGGGGGAAATTACCAGAGGCATGGGATGATAATCTACTTAACACCCCCCCCCCCCCACGAGGAAGAGAGAATAATCAGGATGAGTCACCAACGACAAACTCCAAATATGTCCCTAGTAGCATGCCAAGGCTGCTACCATAGAGAGTTCAGGGCCAACCCCTGGTCTGAGCCCACCTGCAGGAAAGACAATACGGCACCTATATCCGCTTTTCCAGAAATCAGGGCCTGAGAAGACCACCACCCTCAAAAAACTCCTCCAACCCCTCAAGTAGAGTAAAGAGATTGAGGCCTTATGGACCCTGAACAGGATAGTCACTACTGCTCCAGGGTAGCCTCAGAAAGCTTATGCTTCTTAAGGACCAGAACATAAGCAAGAAGGAAGCAGGGTCCTCCATTATTAGGAACCCTCGACATAGGCGGCCTTTCCCCAATAAGAGCCAAAGCAAGGACCTCATTAACAGTCCCATTAGGTCCACGTACCAGTCTGCACAAGATCACCAAACTTGGATGAGCCCGAATCCTGTGTAGGAAGAAAGACAGAGAATCTTTTTCTGGGGCCACACTTTGAGCAGGGCATCCAAGTCCATCCCACTTGCGCACACTTTGATGACTGAAGCTGCTCCTCGTGGCACTGTCCCACGTGTTCAGAGCAAACACTGTAAGGGCTCCATCTTCACACTATGAAACTGAAAGCATGGGCTCAATTCCTATTCTCCTGGATCTACCATTTTTTGACTCATGATGTCAGCCTGAATGTTGGAGGTGCCCACTGACAGAGCCAATAGATGCTCCTCCGCCCATTGCACACGATAGGCACCTCAAATGCCAACCTGACACTTCGTCCCTCCTTATTGCTAGCATGGGCCAGCACTGTGGTATTGTATGAATGCATGGATGGCTTTGCCCTCTAGTAAGGTCTGAAATCTCTCCAGCACCAGCCAGATAATTCTGGTTTCCAGCTGATTGCTCAGCCAAGAGGAGTGGCGTGGAGGAGTGGCCTAGTGGTTGGGGCAAGGTACTTCAGGCCAGAAGGTCGGGGGTTCAAATCCCACTAGAAGACAGCAGCCTTGGGCCGGAAGGACTGGGGTTTCTAGTCCCACAGGTGCTCCTTGTGGTCTTGGGCAAGCCACTTAACCCTCCATAGCCCATGTTCCCTGTAAAATAGTTATCTCCAAGTTATAATGCCCTGTTCAATGTAATTTCAGTTTGTTCAATGTAAACCGCACTGATGCAGAATAGCGCTGTATATAAGAGAATATAAATAAATAAATAAAATAAAATAAGAGGTCTCCTATGGGGAACAAAAACCTCGAGTCATCTGGCCTAGACAGTGAGCCCCCCAGCCTTCCAGGTTGGCATCAGTAGTAAGAACCACCTAATCCAGGGCTTCTAGTGGCATGCAAATCATCATATGGTGAATCTGAAGCCATCATCTGAGCTGTCACTTAGCTCCCAAGGGAAGAGGAGAATATGGTCAAACAGTTTTGAGAGCAGGGGAACCAGAAGGACAACAGGTGTCTCTGTAGCAGGCACATGTGTGTCCTAGCCTATGAGACCAATTCCAAAGTCAATGCTATGTACCCCAGGAGCTGAAGGTAGTCCTAGGCCAAAGAGGCAGACTGCAGAGAACTCTGATTTATTTCTGCAGCTTGAATATCCTCTTTGTTGTGAAGAACACTCAGCCCTTCAGAGTATTAGCGCACTGGCTTGGGAACCAAGAGACCAGGGTTCGATTCCCACTAGAACTCCTTGTGGCCTTGGGCAAGTCACTTAACCCTCCATTGCTCAGAAAAATCCAAGTTATCAATGTCCTTGTTTAATGTACATTACCAAGTTTTAAGTTACAATGTAAACCGCTTTGCCTGAAATAATAAAGCGGTATAAAAAAACCCTGTTAAATAAATAAATAAATAAATACTCCAACTCCTGAGAGGGACTGAGGCTGCTGTTGGGGTAATTGATTACCAACCTAAGCCATTGAATCATGAGATCTATGTCCTCTCTTGATTTCTGCAGGGAGTCTGACTGGATCAGCCAGTTGTCCAGGTAAAGGTGACCCCAAATCCCCTATTTGCGCAGGCATGACACCACTGGTACCATCATTTTTGAGAAAGTGCAGGGAGCCATGGCTAAGCCAAAAGGCAGGGCCCGGCACTGGAAAAGACAGCCCAAGATGCAGAAGCATAGGAACTGCTAATGATGCTCTCTGATGGGAATATGAAAGTAGGCCTTTATCTTTATTTGTGCATTTGATATACCGCCAGGCAACAAACAGCATCAGGGCGGTTTAAAAAAACAAAACAAAACAATGCTATAAGGTCAGGCCTCAACTAGATCTATGGTGGTAAGGAACTCCTTTGGTCAAATGGACACAACAAGTAGATTATCTCCATGCAAAAATGGGGGGGGGGGGGGGATCTTGAGCCTTGTATTAACTGCTTTCATATCCAGGATGGGCCAAAAGGAACCACCCTTTCTGGGCATCACAAAATAGAGGAATATTGGCTAAAATAGTCTTCAACTGCAGGAGATGTTGTAAGGTTTCTGCAATCACCACCCCCCCTCGAGTGTGAAGCCACAGGGAGACTCTACAAAGGCGTCTCCTAGATGCTCTGCAAATTCCAGCGTGTACCCCTGATTCAGGACCTCCAGAACCCAGTGGTCTGATATGATCTGGGTCCATTCTGAGAAAAAAAAATGGTCAGAGCCACCACCTACCGGATATACCTCGGAAAGGATCCACTGAATCCATTGCAATGGCTTCCTAGCTCAAGTGATGGCCACAGAGGAATCTTGGATAGGAGCCCTACAAGGGCTGGTGCTTCTTGGGCCTAGACCCGTAAGGGGAATAGGCTGAACTCTAGCATTCAGCTGCCCATGGATGCCTCAAAGCTCTGTGAAAAATTCTCCAAGAGACCCAGCAAGTGCTTTGAGCCTGTCTTCTGGTAGTCTCAGAGGACAGGACTCACCCAGGTCCTTCGCCAACTTTGAGTTCCTCTCCAAAACACAGCTTTGTCCCTAAAAGAGAGCTTGCTGAGACGCAACTTGGAAGCATCTGCTGCACAAATGCAAAGCCAGCGCTACCACCTATTCACGACTACTACTGCTATGGACTTAGAGGAAACTAATCAGGTCATATAGAACATCAACCAAGAAGGCAGCTCCTGACTCCAATCTGACAGTTTCAGGGCTATCTGGCAGTTGTTGAGCTCAGCACAAAAGCACCCTGGCTATTAAGTCTGCACAAAGGGCTGCTTGGGAAACCAAGGTCGAGGCAGTGAAGGCATTCTTTAGGAGGGTCTCTATCCTCCTACTGTGAACATCCTTAAATGCAGCACCCCCTTCTACTAGCATAGCTGTTTGCTTAGTGACCACTGTGATGAGGGCATCCACTTGAGGGAGCACGAAGAGCTGGTCCAACCTGCCTTAAGGCAGGAGACATAGCCAAGCTAGAGCCTTAGATATCCTGAGGTCCAACTCTGGATTCTCCCACTGATACACCGAGAGTTGTTCCACTGACTCTGGTAAAGGGAAGGGAAAAACAAAACAGAAGGATATCTGATACCTCCAGGATGGACCGGACATAGGCTCTATTCTCAAGGCCACCATAGCATCCTGAATCAAGACTGGGAGGTCCTCCTAATGAAGAAGGCAGATCAGAGAGGGATCCTCACCCTCCATAAGGGGAATTTCCCTTTCCTTCTCAGACTCCCTTTCAGACGCAGAGGAATCTTCATCACCAATCTCAGCCAATCCCCATAGGGGATAAAGTGGGGTTCTCATAGGAACACTTGTGTAACTGGACAAGACGAGGGATGTTTATCGCTCTAAGCAGCCATGCAGAGCCATCCAAGAGCCCAGACTCCCTTGAAGGAGAGGTTAGAGCCTTGGACCACTGGAAAGTGGGTTGTCAAGTATAAAAAGACAGATAACAGCCCAAGAAAAAGGCAGAAGACAGGGTCTCCTGTGGTCCTCCAGGAGGCACCAGTGACATTTTCTGCAAGGAGCACCCAACCAACGGAAGAGGCAGAAAGAGGAAGAGGCGGTCTCAGAATCAGCACTGGGCCCCCAAACCCCCCAATAGGGGTCCTGATAACACCTAAACATTTGGGTCCCTCGCATCCATCACAATGGGGACAAAAGGAACCCACTGTGGAGCTTATCCTGCATTTGTTACAAGGTACAGCAAAATGCATGTGACAAACTTGCTTGGCTCGCAGCTACAAAGAAAAAATGCAAAGATGGACAGTAAAAAAAAATGCTTAAAAGGGTGCAGGGCAGAATGCAAAAAAAAAAAAAAAGTGCCGATAAAACAATCGCACCACATCAAAAAAGGGAATCCCAATTAGGTGTCCCACCCTTGAAAGGCCGATCAGACAAACCAGATCTGGGCTTCCCTGAACTGTCAGAGAAGCACCACTACCAGAGAAGACCTGGTCTCTTTTTTTTTTTTAATCTGCTTTATATAGCAGACGAGAGCCAAATAGAGACCAATGTAATTCAATGGGCAAAATTTAACAATAGAAAAAAAAATTAAAAGAAAAATACTTGCATGCAGATACAAGATAGCAAAGGGAAAGGAAGGCCTGGGTCCAACTTAGTGGCCCCCCTCTTTGGACCACTGAGTGCTAGTAAACCATGGGAAAGAGTGTGGCTGTCAGCTCAAGGTGTCTAGGGTGCTCCCATGCTACGAGCAACGTTGAGCCCTTCAGGACTCAATGACCAATGCAATGTAATGTGGGCCAGGCAAGCCACACTCATGTGAAAATGCTGTTAATACAGAGGACAGTGAGGTTTCTGGAGTCCAATGGATTGCAGAATCTGAGTTAGCATGGATTTACTAGAGGCAGGTCTTGTCAGACAATCTAATTCATTTCTTTGACAGGGCGACCAAAGAGTTAGACCAAAGCAGAGCCCTACAGAAACAAACATGACAGCAGAAAAAGACTATATGGTCTATCTAGTCTGCCCTTCCACATCAAATACCATAGTCCCTTTTTTTTCCTTTCGAGATCTTCTGTGTTTGTCCCATGCTTTCTTGAATTCAGATACTGTCCTCATCTCTATCTCCACTGGGAGACTATTCCACACATCTACCACTCTTTCCGTAAAGAAATGTTTCAGCATATTACTCCTGAGTCTTTACCCTTTCACCTTCATCCTATGTCCCCTCATTGCAGAGCTTACTTTCAATCGAAAGAGACTCGCCTCTTGTGCATTTATGCCATGGAGGTATTTAAACGTCTATCATATCTCCTCTATCTTGTCTTTCCTCTAATGTATACATATTACGATCTTTACATCTATCCCCATATAGTTTATTAATGAAGACCTCTGACCATTTTAGTAGCCACCCTCTGTACAGACTCAGTCCTTTTTGAAGGTGTGGTCTCAAGAATTGCACACAATACTCCAAATGAGACTGCACCAGAGACTTATACAGAGGCACTATCACCTCTGTTTTTCTGCTGGCCATTCTTCTCCCTATGCACCCACAGCATCCTTCTGGCTTTCATCATCACTTTTTCTACCACTTTAGCCACTTTAAGATCATCAGAAACAATCACACCCAGGTCCCACTCTTCTTTTTATTGACAGAAGTACTTCGTCCCCTAAACTGTACCGCTCCCTTGGATTACTGCAGCCCAAATGCATGACCCTGCATTTTTCAGCATTAAAAGCTGCCAAATTCTTGACCATTCTTCAAGCTTAACTAGATCCCTCCTCATGTTATTTACTCCTTCCTGGGTGTCTACTCTATTGCAGATTTTGGTATATATGGTGTACAGTGGTGTACAAAAGTCTGGAATCACTTGTAAATTTGACTTTTTTCAACTTTGTGAACTTATATCTTAGTTTCTTTTTCCTCCCAGTGGCTTTTTCTGTTTATCTCAAGATAAGTAATAGATTTGGCTATTAGGGCCAACTTTTAGTATTGGTTTGGCCCTTATTTTCTGAGTTTGTTCCCCATAGTTGTCCTGTTGATAGATTTTCTGTGAAAATCGCGTAATGTACATCGTTGGCCAACGATATATTATTGTAAGTATGCTTTAAAATATTATGGACGCATATCAGGTTTCCTTCAAATTAATGTATGTGGCCTTGAAAAAGGCCATCTTTATGTGTCAGTGATGGCTCAGTATTTGATGGGCCACCCTTTGTTCTTGATCACCTGACTGCACCTTGTCGGCATTGAATGAACCAGTCTGACAAGGTGATCGTTGGTGAGAACGCGATTCCAAGCTGCAATGAGTGACTCAATCAGCTCACGCTTTGATGTTGGATGCCTCTTGGATATTTCCAAGGCCACCTTGTGCCACAGGTTCTCGAATGGATTCAGATCTGGAGACTGGGCAGGCCAGTCCATTGACTTGATGTTGTTCCGCTGCTTCCAGCTGATCACCTGTCTGGAGCAATGGCAGGGTACATTGTCATCTTGGAACAGGAACTAGCCAGGAAACAGCTGGTGTGCTGAAGGCACCATGCACTTTTGCAGTATGGTGATGTACTTGGCCCCGTTGACCATTCCATCGATGTGAAGACATCCAATGCCACTGGCAGCCATGCAGCCCCAGACCATGACCTTCAAAGGATGCTTCACAGTGAGGTTGAGACACTCAGGCTTGAATTCCTTTCCAGGAAATCTCCTCACATAGGTGTGGGCCTGGTTACCAAACAGGCAGAAGGTGCTTTCATCGCTGAATAGCACCTTTTCCCACATTTCAGTTGACCAAGTTGAGTGCTTTCTTGCCCACATGGTCCACTTTTGATAACGGTTATACTGTAAGTCCAGTGCAGATATTCTGCACGGAACAGTTTTGTTCAATGTAAACCGCGCTGATACTGAAGAGCGCGGTATATAAGAAAAATAAATAAATAAATCCGGTTGCGCCTTTGTATGTCAGTCATCAGTGGCTTATTCCGTGCTTTGCAGCCCCAGAGACCAAACTGCAGGCACTGGCGATGAACTGTTGATGAGCTGACACTGACCTCACTCTTGTCTGACCACTCTCGAAGTAGCCGAGGAGAGGTCAACTTGCGATTAGTCAGTGAAATGTGTCTTAGTGCGCGGTCCTGGCGTGATGTTGATGCACGTGGATGACCTGAACGAGGCTTGTTCACCACTAAACCCATTTCTTTCTTCTTCTGTAGAATCTTAACAGCAGCGCTCTGACTCTAGCCAATTTTCCTGGCTATCTGACGGCTTGAAAATCCTTCCTCGTTCATAAAGGACACACGAACATGCTCCTCCAACATCAGGGTCCGAGTCATTTATTTTATTTATTTAGACAGTTTTGTATACCGCCTTATCCTTCAATCAAAGCGGTCACAACACAATTGGGGGATACATTTAACACGCGGGGATATGAGAGACATACTTACAGGGAACATGGGCAATGGAGGGTTAAGTGGCTTGCCCAAGACCACAAGGAGCATCTGTGGGACTAGAAACCCCAGTCCTTCCAGCCTAAGGTTGCTGTCCTCTAGTGGGATTTGAACCTCCGACCTTCCGGCCTGAAGTACCTTACCCCAACCACTAGGCTACTCCTCATCTTCATGGTCAATCCAGAAAGCATATGAAATTCAAAAATTCTGCGCGTTTTTATAGCTGCACTGTTGGCTAGATATCTGCATTGTGATTGGTTTGTGAAACCAGCCTCCTGATTGGTCAGAAATAACGTGTTCATATTGGATAATCTCGATCCAGTTTTGACGCAGTATCCACAAAAATCATAGTAGCTATCTCCCAGTGTCTGTAAAGTATTTAAATTGGAAGCAAGGAATGCAAAAAAGTCAACTCTAATAGACAAATGTATCCCTTTTAACGTGGTAGAAAGATGAATATGCTGGGCTAATGCAAAATTAAAAGAAAAAAGTCAGAAAGTACGAAAAATGCAAAACTCACAAGTGATTCCAGACTTTTGCACACCACTGTACTTGGATTTCAGTAAAGCCTGTGATACTGGTCTGCACAGGCAACTTCCAAATAAACTGAGCAACCTAGGGATGAATCTTAAAGTGACTGGGTTAAAAATTGGTTGAGTGGGAGGCCACAAAGGGTACAGATAAATGGAGCTCCCTCCGAGGAGAAGGCTGTAACCAGTGGTGTGCCGCAGGGATCTTGGTCAGATTCTTTTTAACATTTTTGTTAGCGATACTTCTGGATGGGTTGTTGGATAAAGTTTGCCTCTTTGCAGGCGATGCCAAAATCTTCAATAGAGTAGACACCCAGGAAGGAGTAGATAAAATGAGGAAGGATCTTGTGAATCTTGAAGAACGATAGAGAATTTGGCAGCTGAGAATTAATGCTTTTTAAAAAAAAGAAAAAAACATGCAGGGTCATGCATTTGGGCTGCAAAAATCCAAGGGATTGGTACAGTATTTAATAATAATAATTTAATTGAAAGCAAGTTCTGCTACGAGGGGACATGGGATGAGGGTGAAGGGGGTAGATTCAGGAGTGATTTGCGGAAATAGTTACTCACCTGTAACAGATGTTCTCCAGGAGCAGCAGGAATCAGTCCTCACATATGGGTGACGTCGGCGCCGACGGAGCCCTCGTGTGGAGCATTTCCCCAGCTTTCAAAGAAAGCCTTTGGGAATGCAGCGCGCATGCGCGGTCCCCTTCCCGCCCAAGTGTGCCATCTTGCTCAGTCTGATGACATAGCTAAAAGACAGCAAAAATAACAAAATGAATCATATGACTGCAACTCCAAAGGGAGGAGGGAGGGTCGTGAGGACTGATTCCTGCTGCTCCTGGAGAACACCTGTTACAGGTGAGTAACTACTCTTTCTCCAGGACCAAGCAGGAAGTCAGTCCTCACATATGGAACGCACCAGCTAAAGGCTACCGGGAACCCAAGCTGAAAAATAAGCTCCCTCTAGAGCAGGGGTTCTCAACCCAGTCCTCAGGACCCACCTAGCCAGTCGGGTTTTCAGGATAACCACAATGAATATGTATGAGAGAGATTTGCATATACTGCCTCCATTATATGCAAATCTCTCTCATGCATATTTATTGTGGTTTTCCTGAAAACCTGACTGGCTAGGTGGGTCCCAAGGACTGGGTTGAGAACCCCTGCTCTAGAGCATCAGCATCTGTGAAAGAATCCTTTCTGAGAACGCCCCCGTACGGTAGCCCAACACAAGGGCTGGAGGGTAGGAGTTGCCTAAACCTCAAAGAGATTACGGAGTACCGCCTGTCCGAAAGCACTGTCCCTACGGGACTCCCTCTCGAGGCAGTAGTGAGCCGCAGAAGTCTGGCTTGAAAACCAGGTAGCGGCCCGGCAGATGTCTGCCAATGGAACAGAGTGGAGGTGGGCTACTGACGCGGCCTTCGCCCTGACACGGTGGGCCGTTACTTGACCCTGCAAGGAGAGGCCGGCTGCCCTGTACGCCCAGGCGATACAATCCGCTACCCAAAGGGACAACGTACGCTTGGAGACAGGCAACCCCAGTTTATTAGGGTCAAAAGATACGAAGAGCTGAGCAGCCCTTCTATGCTCCTGCGTACGGTCTATGTAAAAGGACAACGCCCTTCTACAGTCCAGGGTATGCAGGACTGTTTCAGCCCAGCTGGCATGCGGCCTGGGGAAGAATGTTGGAAGAACCACCTCCTGATTGAGGTGGAAGGAGAAGACAACCTTCGGAAGGAACTTAGGGTGAGTCCCCAAGACCACCCTGTTCTTATAGAACCGTGTGTACGGTCTATCAGAAACCAGAGCTTGTAGTTCACTCGCACGCCTGGCCGAGGTAACAGCCACCAAGAACAAGGCCTTCCAGAAAAGGAAGCGTAAAGGACAGGTAGCCATCCGCTCAAACGGTGGGCAAGTAAGTTGTTGCAAGACCACATTTAAATCCCACTCAGGGGCTGGTAGACGGATCAGAGGCTTGAGCAGAAGCAAGCCTCTGAGGAAACGGGACACCAAGGGGTGGTCCGACAGAGATTGGCCCTCTACCTGTGAGTGGTGTGCCGATAGAGCACTGAGGTGGACCCAAACAGAGTTGGATTTAAGGCCTAGGTCTGAAAGGTGGAGCAGGTACTGCAGCACCACTGGAACCAGGCACGAAAAAAGGATCCTCCTGGCGCTGAGCACACCAGGTGGAGAATCTACGCTACTTGAGGGCATAAGATTTCCAGGTGGATTGCCTCCTAGAGGCCAAAACCACCTCGTCCACCTCCTTAGGCAGAAGTTAGGGGGCTAGAACTACCCTTTCAGCAGCCAGGCCATCAGGTTGAGGGATTTGAGGTTGGGGTGCAGGAGAGATCCCTGGTCCTGAGACAGGAGATCGTGATGCACCCCCAGAGAAAGTGGAGTGTCCACCGCCAACTGCAGGAGTGGAAACCACGACTGCCTCGGCCATCTGGGGGCTACCAGAATCACCAAGGCCTTGTCCTGAAGAACCTTGAACAAGGTTCAGGCCACTAGAGGCGTGGGAGGAAACGCATACAGTAGGCCCATAGACCAAGAGATCAGAAACGCATCCGCTGCTATTCGCAGAGGATGTCATTGTCTGGAACAGAACCTGGGTAGCTGACAGTTCAGTGGACTCGCAAAGAGATTGATGGTTGGAAGACCCCATCTTAGAAAGATCCCTTGGACCACCAGAGGATTCAACTGCCATTCGTGAGGCTGTAGAATCCTGCTCAATCTGTCTGCCAGGCAATTTTCCTGGCCAGGCAGGTAAACTGCCTTGAGAAACATGTTGTGTTTGATTGCCAAGGAGCACAGAGCCTGTGCCTCCCGACACAGAAGCTTGGAGCCTGTTCCCCCTTGCTTGTTCACGTAGAACACTGCCACTTGATTGTCTGTCTGAACTAAGACAGACTGGTGAGAGAGGACATGAGAGAAAGTTTGTAGAGTTAAGCGGATAGCTCGCAACTCCAATAGATTGATCTGCTGTGTGGACTCCCCAGGAGACCAGAGGCACTGAGTGCAAGCCCCCTGGCAATGTGCACCCCAGCCCTGAAGGGAAGCATCGGTTGTCAACAACTGTGTGTGGGGAGGGGGCCTGAAAAGGCACCCCCGGATCAGGTTTGGGAGATGCAGCCACCACCGTAGGGAGGCTGTCAGCAGTTTGGACACCATTATCTTGTCTTTCAAGTCGCCTGTGGCTTGCACCCACTGAGCTCTGAGGCACCACTGAGCAGGTCGCATGCGTAGGCGGGCATTCGGAGTTACATGGACCGTGGATGCCATGTGGCCCAAGAGCTTTAGGAAGTTTCTGGCGGAGACCAGATAACCGTTCTAGAACTGATTGGCCAATGCTATCAGTCTGTGGGCCCTGTCCTCGGGCAAAAAAGCCTTTGCCTGAAGGGTATCTAGTCTTGCCCCTATGAACTCTATGTTCTGTGAGGGGAGCAAAATGGATTTTGAGAAGTTTATGACAAAGCCTAGATGCTGGAGAAGAGATACAGTGCGAAGGGTGGCTTGTCTGGTCTCCTGTGGAGACTGACCCCTGATGAGCTAGTCGTCCAGGTATGGGAAGACAAAGATGCCCTGGTTTCTGAGATAGGCCGCCACCACCGCCAAGCATTTGGTGAAAACCCTGGGAGCAGAGTTTAGGCCAAAGGGAAGTACCCTGTACTGAAAATGATTTCCTCCCACTAGAAATCTGAGATATTGTCTGTGGTCTGGATGAATGAGGATGTGAGTATAAGCATCCTTTAGGTCTAAGGAGCATAGACAATCTCCCTGCTGGAGGTAGGGCAGCAGTATCCCAAGGGTAAGCATCTTGAACTTTTCCTTCTCCAGGAACTTGTTGAGATTTTGCAAGTCTAGGATGGGCCTGAGGCCTCCTGTCCTTTTTGGTACCAGAAAGTACCTTGAATAGAAGCCTTGGCCTCTCAGGTGGCGAGGCATCGGTTCCACCGCCTGCTCCTTTAGAAGACTTGCCAACTCCTGAAGGAGGAGGTTCCTGTGAAGAGGGAGTCTTGGAGGCTCCCCTGGAAAATAGGAGGGGGATAAGTGGTTGATGTGGAGTAAATAGCCATTTTGGACTATGCTCAGCACCCAGGTATCCCCTGTTATGGTTGACCACCTGTGGGCATACAGTATCAGCCGGCCTCCTGTTCTGAGAGGAGCCAGCTGAGGAGGAGAGGCTATGCAATGGGAGTCAAAACCCCGCTCCCTGCTGTACAGGAGCCGGAGCTGATGGCTTGCGGGTTTTCTGCCTACAGGGCCCATGTCCCTGCCCCTTGGCCTGCTGACCCTGATGGGTAGCTGCAGAGGCCTGAAAATGAGGGTAGGATTTGTAGGCAGTAGCCTTCCTCAGGTAAAAGGGCTTTTTCCCACGAGCCCTTCTTTTTCAGAGAAGGGGCAGAAGTTTTCCTGGATAGCTTTGTCCTGGTGAGAGTCTCAAACTCGAGTTCTGCAGCCTTTTCAGCCAGGGGTTTGCCAAAAAGGTTCTCACCTAGGCAGGAGACATCGATCAACTTGTCCTGTACCCATGGCTCGAGGTCCGATGACTGTAGCCAGGCCTGACGGCGTGCACCGATGCCGGCCGCGGCTACTCGGGCCGAAGCCTCGAAGTCATCATAGGCTGCTCGAGAGATAAACTTTGAGCACTCTCGAATCCCAGATGACAAAGACTTAAACCTCTTCAAAGGTTCCTCGGCGAGGCCAGCTGAAAACCCGGCAATCTCCTTTGCCAGGTCCTGAAGGTACATGCCCATGTACAGCTGGTAAGTCTGGACACGGCACGCCAGCATAGAGCCCTGGAAGCACTTTCTACCGAGGGCATCCAGGTTTTGGGCCTCCCTGCCGGGGGGCACCGAGGAGTGCATCTTCTGACTCTTCAGACAATGCATGGCCGATTCCACAACCATGGAGTGGTGCGGTAGCTGTGCCTTTTGGAACCCAGGGCTCTTACGGACTCAATAAATGGAATCGACCCGTCTGCTGAGAACCGGCGCCGAGGCCGGTGCCTCCCACATGCGGAATAGCAGCCATTCCAGCATCGGAGGAACTGGTACAGCAAAGGCCTCCTTAGGCGGAGAGTAATACTGGAGGGCCTCAAGCTCTTCGGCTCGAGGCTCCTCCTCGGGACCCGTGGGGAAGGCCAAGGCTTTGGCCATGTCCCGCACGAAGTCCGAGAACCGGGTGTCCTCCGGTGGGGACTGTCTCCGAGGCTCGGACTCCAGTGAGTCCGATGGGACGCACCAGGTCCGGAAAGTATGCGGGGACTCCTCATCCTCCGTCTCCCACTCTGACCCCCGAGGAGGAATCGAGCGGCTCCCGGCCAGGCGGGCACCAATGCCATCCGCCGACACTGAGGGCACCGGCGTCGACGACCTCGGCCCCGAGCGGGAGGCCGAGGGGAACCTTGGCCGAGGATCGACTTGAGACTGCATCGACTCGAGGATCGGCTCGGCCTCCGGGGTCGACTTGGACGTTGAGGTCCTGATGGTCGGGGCAGATGCACCGGTCAAACTGGCGATCAGTACACGCTGCTGCTCCATGAAGGCAGCCAAGCTGCTCTCCAAGGCCGTCAACCTGAGACTCATCTCAGGAGACTCTGCAGCCCCCGACTCGGGCCCCGACGGCGGCGTCGGGCCCGACGTCGGCTCCCCCGGAGGGGAGTCTACAAGGACAACAGCACTCACGTGACTCAGCAACTCCAGCTCCACTCGAGGCAACTTGGCAGGCCTCTCAGACTCCAAGGACCCAGGACGGCGGTCGGGGCTATGCGACCTGGCCCTCGAGGAGCCAAGAGCGTCCACCGACGCTGCCCTCGCGGGTTTCTTCTTCCTTCTGTGTTCCCTTGAAGGAGACCCCCTTTCAGAGGAGCCTTGACAGTGCTCAGGTCGGACTCCCAAGATGTCGAAGCCTCTGACAAAGTCTGGGCCCGGCCGGACGCGGAGTCAGAAAAGAGTCTTTCACACTGATGTTGACAGCTCCTCAGCGCCTTAGAGGACATTTTGCCGCATGGGACACAGACCACCGGGTCATGGTCGGGCCCGAGGCACCGGAGGCAGCAGTCGTGTGTGTCGGTGAGAGACATCAGCCTCTTACACCGATCACACTTCTTGAACCTGCTGGCAGCCATCGGGGGAAAAAGGACCCCTGCAAGGTAAAAAGACCGGACTGCCAGTGAAAGAGAGAAAAAGAGCGGGAACGCTAGTCACGAAGGACAAAAACCAAAAAACGTAGCTCCAGGCTCGATACTGGTGTACCAGGCCCAGGCAGGAAGGGGAACCGGTGTCGAACTGGGCAAAAATACGAATCCACGCAGGAAAATCAACTTTTTACCGGGTGACGACGACACACGTCCGTCGGGCTCCACGGAAAAAAGAAGACTGAGCAAGATGGCACCCTTGGGCGGGAAGGGGACCATGCATGCGCGCTGCATTCCCAAAGGCTTTCTTTGAAAGCTGGGGAAATGCTCCGCACGAGGGCTCCATCAGCGCCGACGTCACCCATATGTAAGGACTGACTTCCTGCTTGGTCCTGGAGAAATGTCTTTACGGAAAGAGTGGTGGATCCGTGGAATAGTCTGCCAGTGGAGGTGGTAGAGATGAGGACAGTAACTGAATTCAAAAAAGCATGGGACAAGCACAGAGGATCTCTAAAGGAAAAAAGGAGACTGTTGTAGTTGTTGATATGGAAGGACAGACTAGATAGGCCATGTGGTCTTTTTCTGTCATCATATATCTATGTTTCTAAGTCTTCCATACAGCCCTATCTTCCATTCAGGGAGGTTTACATTATAACAAGGGGTGAGGTTCTTCTGTCCACGAAAGAAGAGTGGAACTTGGGTGGGATTGTTTCTGATGATCTTAAGGTGGTTAAACAGGTATAAATCTTTGGTGAGACCTCATTTGGAGTATTGTGTGCAATTCTGGAGACCACACCTTCAAAAGGATATAAATAGAACAGCGTCAGTATAGAGGAGAGTGGGCTTCATTGTAAGGCATATCGGGACAGACTTACATATCTCAATATGTATAATTTGGAGGAAAGGCAGGAGAGGAGATATGATGGTGAAATTAGACCTTACCTGCTAATTTTCTTTCCTGTAGTCCCTCCAGTCCAGAGAAACACATCAAGAGGAAGGACCTCTGCAAAAAAACAAGCAAGTCCACAAAAAAGTGGTGCTTTTATGCCACGGAGGTAGTTCAAAGTCTCTTTCCAGGGCATCTTTCCAGTCCAGTCTAGACAAGTGGGTTATGTCCACCAACCAGCAGGTGGAGACTGAGAAAATACTCTCTCAGAACAGTACAAATAGCCTGTGCCCACCAATGTTCCCTCTAATTTTCTGTAGGCTGTGTGCGCATAAAATACCAGCTGTGCAGCTTTTGAAGGAAGGTTAAATTTTTGTGTGCCACATAACGACACTCGGAGTTATATACTTTAAAATTTCACTACATGTCAGAATACAGTATGTACACCAAATTGATTTTAATCAAATTAAATGAAAATAGACGATAACTAAATGAAGCTGAAAATTTCTAGTAATTACAATCACAACTTTTAAATTTTAAAGACATCTGTGGTGTTTTCTATCAGAATTAGAACCATAATTTTTGTGCGCTCTGTTGTAAAGTATGTGCGCTCGCTCGGCGAGGTGTGTGCGCATGCGCACAGCTTAGGGGGAACAGTGGTGCCCACTCAATTGAGCCAGTATTCTCTTAATCATCAAGCAAAAAATGAAAGAATGGAGTCCTAACTCCCAGTCTCCACCAGAAGAACCCCCCCCCCCCTCAAACGGGAAGCCTCAATATGTAGGACATGCCCATCACATGGAAACCTTGCCCTCTGCACAGACATAGGGAAACCTCAGGCAGCCCCTGCTGCCAGGAAGGGTGACCAACAGGTCACCCTCACAGACCTTCAATTTGGTTATTCTTATTTTTTTAAATATCTTAGAGAGAGACACACACACACATACACACCGAAGCAGGTGTGAATCCACTCAAAACGCATGCACTTGTCACAGCTCAAATCTCTGAAGAAACATGCTTAACTCCCAAAAGAACAGAATCACAGAGCGCGTCCTGGACTGGATCGGAGTAACTACAGGAAAGAAAAGTAGTAGGTAAAGTCTAATTTCATCTTTCAGAACGTCCCTCCAGTCCAGTCCAGACAAGTGGCACGTAGCAGTGCAGTACTAATGCTGGGCAGGCACCGACAGCCTGGCCCACAGCACCCACCCCCCCCAAACTGTGCATCCTGCCTTTACTGCATATCCAGGTGGTAGTGCTGCACAAAGGAATGTTAGGAGGACCAGGTAGCCGCCCGACAGATTTCCAGGGGAAGAACCCTTCCCACTTCCACCCACGAAGAGACCTGAGCGATCGTCGAATGGGACTGCAGGCCCACGGGCACTTTGCCTTCCCTTTAAGAAGTAAGTGGATCCAGCGGACGATGGAGGCCTTGGAGGCTGTCTCTCCCCTCTGGGGGCCACCAAAGAGGATAAACAGCCTCCCCGAGAGCCAAAACAGCGACACAACCAGCAGCTAATGCTTCAAGACCCTACGGACATCCAGCTTGTGGAGGAAAGAGGCCTCCAGCAAGTCCTGCTGCCCTGAGAAGGCAACTCGACCATCTGATTGAGACTACCACTTTAGGCAGGCAAGAAGGAAGGGACAGTCCGCAGGACCACTTTCTCCTTAGAAAACACAAGGTAGGGCTCCTTCCACGAGAGAGCCTGCAACTCCGAAATCAGACGGGTAGAACAAATGGCTGATAGGGGAAAATAAGGCTTAAAGTGTGTAGCAGGACTAAGAGGCCCGCAAGGGAAAATAGGAATCCTGTATATATCTATATATGGAAAGGAATGTGCTGTGCTAAGACAAATTGATTGTTCTACATGGAGACGACTAACATCTGTGAAGTTACTGATAAGCTGTGGTGGGCCTCAGGGGATGAGTTGATGACGTATGTATATGTTTCTGTTAATGTATAAAAGACAGACAGCCCCTCTAACCTGTGGAATAAACTTACATACTACTTATGTGCGACTATGTGCGTTTGTTCCCCTGGAATTCCAGACAGAGAAGGTAAGGTGATTCCTCAGCCCAGAGGATTAACGGACGTCCCAAGGGTAAGTGGTATATAGTGCTGGGAAAGGAATAACTCACACTAACAATTTGGTGTCAGAAGTGAGGATTTCCCCGTTGCACTGGGATTTCCAGACTTCCTAAATTGCTGCAGCTTTGGGTAGTGGGATTTCCAGACTTTCTAAATTGACGTCGCTTTGGTAGCTTGTCTCGGGAATGCGCTTTGGTAGTGCTATGCATAACAGGGACGTCCTGCTGGGCCTGTGGTAATACCCTTTTCCTTCTCTGTGGCTTGTGTGACTGTGTGAGCTTGGCAAGACGCCCCTGCCTCAGCCTGAAGTGATAGCGCTAGTGACGGTTGTTGGCAGAAAGCAAGTGGCCAAGCGTGCGATTGTTGGATATTATTTAGAGGATTTGGGGGGGGGGGGGGTCCCAAGGTAAAGGGACCGCTCCAGAATCTGCGGGAGTGCGTGCGCAGCCAAATGTTGTGATAAGGTTTAAAACTGCAGCTAAGAAGGCATCCTATTCTCGCCGTACCCCGGTCCCTCCCAGCGCATCCCCGGCAGTTGCCGAAGGAATACGTAGACAGAGTGGCAGGGGGTTATTATACTAATCCCTGGGTGGATAATATGGCGGGGTTGAACAGAAAGCTTACATAGCTCAAATCCTTTCCCCAGGGAGCCCTCATAACCCCTTTCATAAGCTGGATTCAAATGATGTGAGAACTTCTAACAGTGATAGAGTGACAGGAGACCCTACCTCTAGGGGCCATATATACACCCAATATCCTTTTCTAAATATTGGTAACCAGCTTGTTGTTAAGCCCCTGGATCCCGCCATCCTTTCTTCTATTTTACAGCATGCCCTGAACCCCATGAAAACGCCAGCTGCCACTGTGCACTACTTGCAACGTATGACTTGTGGTTTGCAGTGCACGGCGCAGGACTACCGCCTCATTATTGAGGGTGTCCTGGGGTATGATGAAGAAACCCCAATTGATTTTTCAAAAGTTAAGTCACTGGCGAATCCTTATGAGACGCCGGATGAGTCTAATTACCCCCTCCGATATCCCGAGGTGATAAAAAAGATGTGGGACGAAGTTTAGAAGAGTTTGAGCGTTTATTTGGGGCAAAACAGAATCTTGCTGCATCTATTGCATGAGTGCAGGAACCAGGGGAAGGAGTTTCACAGTTTGTGCGAAGGTTTCGTAAGTATTGGAAGGAGGAGGCAGGTTTATCACAGGAAGGCCTGGTGGCTTCGATGTATATTCAGATGCTGTTTGGGGCTATGCGCCCCGAAGTGACTGTAGCATGTAAGCGAATGATAGATGCTTGGTTTGGCATGACCCCGGCAGAATTAGAGAAGGTAATATTAACGAAGGAAGCGGCGGGATGCTTTGCAGATATGGATGTTAAGAAAGGTAAAATTTCTCATGCTTGACAGCAGGATATTGGTTTCCAGCAATCCTACCCCGGAGGAGTGGCCTAGTGGTTGGGGCAAGGTACTACAGGCTGGAAGGTCGGTGGTTCAAATCCCACTAGAGGACAGCAACCTTGGGCCGGAAGGACTGGGGTTTCTAGTCCCACAGGTGCTCCTTGTGGTCTTGGGCAAGCCACTTAACCCTCCATTGCCCATGTTCCCTGTAAGTATTAGTGTATGTCTCTCATATTCACTCGTGTTAAATGTATCCCCCAACCGCTTTGACCCGGTGAAAAGCGGGATATAAATGCAGATAAATAAATAAATATCAACCCCCAGGGCCTCAGTGGTCGCAATCTCGGGGGTGGAGGGGACAGTGGGGCCGGTTTCAAGGCGGGTGGGGTGGTGGAAGAGGAGTAGGGCAGGGAATATCTAGGAATCAGATTTGTTTTCATTGTAAGCAACAAGGACATTGGAAAAATGAGTGCCCTTACATGGCAGGTAGCGGCCCTATGCCGACTCGGGGGGGGGTGGGGCCTTGCCCCCTCCCGCAACGTCATCGGCACCACTCCCTCCCCCATCTAGTAGCCCCGCAACGCCCACAGGGCTGCCCTGAGGCAACGGTTCAGATCTGGGTTCAGTTAACGTGTGGATGGAAGAAGCCCCCTTGTTGTACGTTGTGCATTAATGGCCAGCAAGTCTCCTTTGTAATTGATACAGGAGCGACTTGCTCTACGTTGCATGCTTCTGTTTTCAGGGAACCCTTAACGCCAGGTCCTGCCTCCGTTGGGATAAATGGAACCTCTACCCCCATGTGGATTACACCCCCGTTGTCTGTCTCCGCGCTTAGCAACAATACTGTTCTGTTTACACATTCATTTATGATTATCCCCTCCTGTCCAGTGAGTCTCCTGGGGCGGGACCTGTTGTGTCGCTTAGAAGCAGTAACTATTAGTAATTCAGATGGCTCTTTTGCCTTGCACTCTCCTTTTTTATTAAATATGATTTCTACAGAGGCGCATGGGTTGTCTAAGATTCCTCCTAAACTCTGGGCCACCTCCCCAACTGACACCAGGTTGGTCCCCTGTACACCGTACGTGGCACGTTTGAAGGATCCTCAAGCTGTTGTCTGTATTTGACAGTACCCTTTGTCTGGCCCTAAGGAAACTGCTTTGCAGTCCATGATCCAGGATTTTGTTGCAGCAGGTATTGTAGTTCCTACTGTTTCTCCTTATAATACTCCCGGGAATCCCGTCCCTAAGGGGGATTGGTTCCGTTTTACCCAGGATTTACGGGCCACAAATCAGTTTGTTGTCCTACTGGCACCGGTGATGCCCGATATTTCTGGGCTACTTACTCTTATTCCTACGGAAGCCAAATGCTTTACAGTTATTGATTTAGCTAATGCCTTTTTTAGTGTACCCCTGGACCCATCACGCAGCCTCTTATGGCTTTCACACATGCAGGCAAACAATATACCTGGACTCACCTGCCGCAGGGTTACATTGATTCCCTGGTGGCGTATTCTCTTGTTCTTAAGGCATCAATTGAAATGTGGCATCCGCCTTGTTCCTCCACCCTTCTCCAGTATATGGATGATTTGTTATGTTCTAAAACAATCACAGAATGTGAAAATGACTCTGTATCCTTGCTCTGCCATCTAGCCTCCCATGGACATAAGGCTTCTTTAAAAAAGCTCCAGTGGTGTTGTGAGCGTGTTACTTACTTGGGATTTGTGCTGTCCCCTGGAAACCGGGCACTCTCTCCCACCCGAGTACAGGCAATTATAAAATTATCTCCTCCAACAACAGTGACACAAATGCTGGCTTTCCTTGGATTAGTATCCTTCTGTCGTGCTTGGATCCCGGACTGTGCTTATTGGGATTCCATATTGCAAAGGGCTACTTTGCAGTTACAAGGCTCTGCATCTATTGAATGGACTGAAGAAAGGCTTTCTGAATTTGCTACTTTGAAAAAGCTGCTTATCTCGGCTCCTACACTTGGACTACCCGATTATGGGAAAATGTTTTACTTATATGTAAGGGAAGAGGGAGGACCTATGGCAGCTATTTTGGCTCAAGACCACGGGGGGAGGGAGGGGGGAGAAGGGAATGCCCAGTTGCATATTTATCAAAAAAATTGCCCCTCCAGGTACAGGGTATGCCTGCATGTTTGCGAGCCTTGGCGGCTTTGGCTATTGCCGTACAGATGACTATCCCAATTACTCTGTCTCATGAGACTATTCTGTTTTCTACCCATTCTGTTTTAAATGTGTTAAAGAACCTTACTACGCAACACATGACAGCCCAGCGCCTTAGTGGGTATGAGGTGATTTTAACAACCACTGAAGGGTTGTTGGTTAAACAGCAATCCGCTGCCTTTACCCCGATGCTGGCCTTGCAGGTCTTAATGCGCCCAGTAGATGATTTTGAGTTGCCCCAAGAAGAACGTGATTGCTTAAAGTTGATTAACTTTGAGATGTCAGTACGTCCTGATTTTCCCTCCTCCCCGCTCCCGGACGCTCCACATATATTTGTGAACGGGAGCTGTGTCTGTCCCGCAGACAACGCCTACATTGCTTCTTATGCCATTGTAGAACTCCCAAATATTTTGCATGAAGCCCAATTATTACCTTATGGTTCTGCACAAGCTGCAGAATTGGTAGCGCTTACTAGAGCCTGTGAATTATTTGCTGATAAACGTGTTAACATTTATACAGATTCCATGTATGCCTTTGGGGTGGTGCATGATTTTGGTCTCTTATGGGGGCATAGGGGATGGAAAACGGCAGACGGTAAACCAATTTCTCATGCACAATTGGTTAATGAACTGCTGGCCGCTTTATGTAAACCCAAAGAAGTCGCCGTTATTAAATGTACCGCAAACAGATATGACACTTCTATTGCCTCTCAAGGTAATGCCTTAGCTGATCTTGCAGCCAAACAGGGTGCACAAGCCCAAATTGAACTTTTACGTAGTAATAATATCTCTCAGGGCATGCCGACAGTTTCTTATTTTTTGTCTGATCCTTTACTGTATTATGTTTCCCCTCTTGAGCATTCTTTTCCTCTGCACCACTTGCAGGCTGCTGCAGATCCCGAGGATATTATGTATTGGGAACAGCATAATATGAGTTTAAATTCAGCAGAGATTTGGCAGGAAAAAGGGGGGGGGGGCGAAGAGGAATACCGAAAGCGGCAGCTCCTCTCTTAATTGGTCAAGTACATGGGGTAGGGCATAAAAACAGAAAGACGGTTCTTGAGTTACAGGAAATATTTGTTTGCAGAGATCTGCCTCATTTAGTGGAATCACAATTGAGTCAATGCTTAGTATGTGCTAGGAATAATGTTCAGCAGGGAAAAGCAAAAGGACAATTGCAACATTTACCCCCACCCCAAGGCCCGTTTCAGGCCCTACAAGTAGATTTTACATGTATGCCACGATCGTTAGGGGGTTATAAGTATTTGTTGGTCATTGTAGATAGGTTTTCAAAGTGGCCAGAGGCTTTTCCCATGACTAAGGAAGTTGCTAGAACAGTAGCAAAAATTCTCTGTAAGGAAGTTATTCCCTGATTGGGTGTCCCCTTTCTATAGATTCTGATCAGGGATCAGCGTTCACCTCTAAGGTGTTACAACAGATTACTCAGATGTTTGCCATTGATCTGAAATTTCATGTCCAATATCACCCACAGTCATCAGGGATAGTAGAACGAATGAATCAAACAATTAAAGAAAAATTAAAAAAGGCTACACAACACGCCCCAGGAAGGTGGCCATTGTATCTGTCAGCTGTATTGGCAGAAATTAGGCTAACCCCCGGGGCATCTGGATTCTCTCCTTTTGAAATTCTGATGGGATGACCCCTTACCCTTACCCTGGAAATGGCCCAAGGGAACGGTGATAATGGCGGATGACTTGTTGCTAGCACAGGAAGAATAAGCTACACAGCTAGCTAAATATTTATGCACGGTGTCTGAACAAGTGTACAATGCTTTCCCCTTTCCTTCTACAGAACCGACGCACCCGTTCTGCCCGAGAGACCGTGTGCTGGTAAAGCTGTTTCATAAGAAGAGCCAGTGGGACCCGCCGTTTGGAGATCCGGAGGAGATAGAGTAGTTACTCACCTGTAACAGGTGTTCTCCAGGAGCAGCAGGAATCAGTCCTTGCATATGGGTGTCATCGGCGCCAATGAAGCCCCAGTGGAGCATTTCCCCAACTTTCCATGAAAGCCTTTGGGAATGCTGGCATGCATGCGCGGTTCCCTTCCCGCCTAAAGGTGCCATCTTACCTCAGTCAAATGACATAGCTAAGAACAGCACACAAAAATGTAAAAACAAACTATGTACAACTGCAACTCCAAGGGGAGGAGGGAGGGTTGTGGGGACTGATTCCTGCTGCTCCTGAGAACACCTGTTACAGGTGAGTAACTACTCTTTCTCCAGGACCAAGCAGGAAGTCAGTTCTCATATATGGGTGACTCCCTAGCTCTGGGCTACCAGGAACCCAGGCTGAACAAGAGAACTCCCTCTAGTCACAGCATCAAAGAAAGGCTTTTCAAGGACACAACCTCCACCGGTAGCCCAACAGAGGGCAGGAGTTGCCTAAACCTCAAAGAGATTCCGGAGTAGTACTGCTTGGCCAAAAGCACTGTCCCTATGGGACTCCCTCTCCAGACAGTAATGGGCCGCAAAAGTCTGGCTTGAAGACCAAGTTGCAGCCCTGCAGATGTCTACCAAGGGCACAGAGCGGAGATGAGCCACTGAGGCAGCCATTGCCCTGACAGGATGGGCCATGACCCTACCCTGCAAAGGAAGGTCAGCCGCCTTGTAAGCCCAGGTGATACAGTCAGCCACCCATATGGACAAGGTACTCTTGGACACAGCCAACCCCAACTTATTGGGGTCAAAGGAGACGAAGAGCTGAGTAGCCCTTCTATGCCCCTGCGTACGGTCAAGGTAGAAGGATAAGGCCCTCCTACAGTACAGGGTATGCAGGACTGCTTCAGCCCGGCTTGCATGAGGCCTAGGGAAGAATGTTGGAAGAACCACCTCCTGGTTGAGGTGGAAGGAGGAGACAACCTTAGGGAGGAACTTTGGATGAGTCCTAAGGACTACCCTGTTCCTATAAATCCTGGTGTAAGGCCTATCACAGACCAGGGCCTGAAGCTCACTCACTCGCCTAGCCGAGGTGAGGGCTATCAGGAAGAGTCTTCCAGGAGAGGAAGCGTAGAGGGCAAGTAGCCATCGGTTCAAAGGGTGGGCGAGTCAGTTGCTGCAAGACCACATTCAGCTCCCACTCAGGAGCAGGACGACGGATGGGAAGCTTGAGCAAAAGCAAGCCCCTGAGAAAGCGGGACACCAAAGGGTGACCGGACAGAGAATGTCCCTCCACCAGTGAGTGGTGAGCTGCTAGAGCTGAGAGGTGTTCTCGAACAGAATTGGACTTAAGTCCCTGATTGGACAAGTGCAGTAAGTACTGAAGCACCACTGGCACAGTACAGGAGAAAGGATCCTCTGTACGGAGCTGACACCACACAGAAAACTTCTTCCATTTGAGGGCATAGGTTTTCCTAGTGGACTGTTTCCTAGAGGCTAGGACAACCTCCTCAACTTCCTGAGGTAGGCCCCAGGGAGCCAAAACTACCCTTGCAGCCTCCAGGCCATCAAATTGAGAGCTTTGCGGTGCAGAAGGGAACCCTGCTCCTGTGAGAGAAGGTCGGGTTGAAACCCCAGAGGTAGGGGGGAATCCACTGGCAGCTGAAGTAGAAGCGGAAACCAAGGCTGCCTCGGCCACCTGGGAGCTACCACCAGGACCGAGGCCTTGTCCTGAAGAGTCTTGAAAAGAGTTCGGGCCACCAAGGGCGTGGGAGGAAACGCATACAGGAGGCCCTGAGACCAGGACATCAGAAAAGAATCTGGTGCTATCCTCAAAGGATGCGGTTGCCTGGAGCAGAACTTGGGCAGTTGCTTGTTTAGTGGACTGGCAAAGAGATCTATCCAAGGGAGACACCACTTCAGGAAGATCTTTTGAACGACCAAGAGATGCAGCTGCTACTTGTGGGGCTGTAGAATTCTGCTCAACCGGTCGGCCAGGCAGTTCTCCTGGCCTGGAAGGTACACCGCCTTGAGAAGCATGTTGTGCTTCAGGGCAAAGGAACAAAGGTCCCGAGTCTCTCGACAAAGGAGCTTGGACCCAGTCCTGCCCTGTTTGTTCACATAAAACATGGCTACCTGGTTGTCTGTTTGAATCAAGACTGAGCGGTGAGCCAGGGCCGGAGAAAAAGCCTTGAGAGCCAAGCGGATAGCTCGAAGTTCCAGGAGATTGATTTGTTGGGCTGCCTCCCAGGGAGACCAGAGGCCCTGAGTGCACTTGTCTAGACAATGAGCACCCCAGCCTTTCAGAGAGGCTTACAGATTCCCTCCATCAGGGGGTCCCTCACTGGATTCCGGGTCTGTCAGGCCTGGCTCTGTGATCATCAGGATCGCAAGCGACTGTTATCAAGAGCTGGAGGCTCATTTCGGTGGAAGATCCTAACAGCAGACGGATCCTCCGGTCCTGGGATCTCTCCTTCCTCTAGATCCTCTTGGAGGTCAAAGGGGTCCAGGGAGGCCAGAGCCCACATCCTGCTCTTCCTCCACAGTGTCCTTTTGTGGACACTTTCCCAGTGCTGACCCCCTTTGTCCACCTCCCCTAGGGCTTGAGGGGAGATGTCCACTGCACCCTGTTTCATCAGGAATGCATGATGGAGCAAGAGCACAAATTCTGGGGAAAAGGGAGCAGTACTGGCTGTCCCTGTGCCTCCTGCTTTGCTGGGGGCCTGTCCAGCAGCAAACGCAGATGTTACTTGCCGCCCCTGAGACCTCAAGCTAGCCCCAGAGGGTTGCAGCGATGGATCCATGAAGGCGGCGGTTCATGCCAAAACTGCAGGGCCGCTGCTATCGCCCGAGGTCTCCCCCAAGTTCAGCATGCTTACCACTTCCAGATCAGGGCTCTCCCTGCCCGCCACAAAGTCTTTGGCAGCCATGGCACAGCCCGATCTCAGAGAGTTGTGCACTGCAGCTGCCGCATGGCACAGACTGGCCGCGGTCTATGTAGCTGCCATGCATGATGAGTTCCCCAGTCCACCACAATCAAGCAACAAGCCACGGAGCCACCAAGGACCTACCCAGGTGCCAAACTCTGAGGAGGGCTGGGTATAACAAGTCCCCCCCCCATGTCAACCTGCACTGTGTGCCTCCCTTTTGCTTTTTATTTTTGCTCTATTTCCCCTGAAGTCCAATAGAGGCGGCAAATGTGGCACAGGTGTTACCACCTCTAGCCCCCTCCCAAGAGTTAGGGGGGAGGGGGAAGAGGGAGCAAACAGAGGGGGCTACTGTGGGAGAGGGGGAGGGACCAGGATCCTCCAGAATCTGCACCCCAGACCCAATCATGGCCTAACAGCAAGGCTCCACAGACTATGTTCACCACCTGCTGGAGAGTGAGAAAATACTGGCTCAGTTCAGTGGGCACAGGCTATTTGTACTGTTCTAAGAGAGTGTTTTCTCAGTCTCTGCCTGCTGGTTGGCGGATATAACCCACTTGTCTGCAATGGACTGGAGGGATGCCCGGGAAAGAGACTTTTAAATACCTCTGCGGCATAAATACACAGGGGGAGAGCATCTTTCAATTGAAAGAGAGCTCTGTAACGAGGCATAGGATGAATGTGAAAGGAGATAGACCCAGGAGTAAGAAGTAATTAGATCTTACCTGCTAATTAGTGTTCCTGAAGGAACTCCAGTCCAGTCCCTCTCGTTTGGGTTGTGTAGCCCTTCCAGCAGCTTGGAGGCTGAGCCTATCATCGTTTTGATGATGTTCAGGTATAAATACCTCTGGCACCACCCACTGGCACCAGTAATCTATTGAAAAAGCAGACTTATCGAAGAGACAAATAAGTAATCATAATCCTTTAAAGAAAGTCTAATTAAACTTCTTTTTTTAGTATCCTTGTATAATATGCTCTCCCCCTCCCGGTAGGTATTTTCCACCCCACGGGGGGGGGGGGGGGCTTACCTGATCCCGCACTAGCCCCTTCCAATACTCCACGTGTCCCGCCATAGCTTCCCACCTCGCTCTGGAACTTTCGCAAGGAGTTTCCCAACATCTTCTTCACTCCCTATCTTTGGTCCGGTGTTCTTCCTCTAGAAAGAAATCCTGCAACTACAAGACCTGGGTGGGATTAAGGACTGGACTGGAGTTCCTTCAGGAACACTAATTAGCAGGTAAGATCTAATTACTTCTTCCTTATCGTCTCTCCAGTCCAGTCCCTCTCGTTTGGGATGTAACAGAGCAGTTCAAGCCTGGGAGGGGTTCGCCATCCCGGACCGAATTACTGCACATCCAAAACCAGCATCCGCAGCTGCCTGGACATCCAACCTGTAATGCTTGGCAAAGGTATGTAGTGATGACCAAGTGGCCGCTCTGCAGATGTCCAGCGGTGGAACCAAACTATGTTCCACCCATGCCGCCGCCTGGGCTCGAGTCGAATGCACTCGAAAACTCGCTGGGACCTGTCTCCATTTCAGGATATAGGCAGACGCAATGGTCTCCTTGATCCATCTAGATATGGATGCCTTGGCTGCCGACTCACCCTTCTGCGGTCCTCCAAACTGAACGAATAGTCGTTCGGACTTTTGAAAGGGGGCCGTGCACCTCAGAGAGCTTCAGTACTTTGTGCACGTCTAGGAGGTGCAATCTGTCCTCATCGCCCCTCCGTCCTTCCTTAGAGAAGGACGGGAGAGATACGACCTGGTTCACATGAAAAGTAGAAACGACCTTAGGCAAAAAGGAAGGAACTGTCTGCAAAACCACCCTCTCCTTGAAGAAACAGAGAAAGGGTGGCTTGGAAGACAGAGCCTGAAGTTCAGAAATACGTCTCGCCAAACAGATAGCCACCAGGAAAACTGTCTTTAGGGTCAAATCCTTCAACAAGGCTTTTCTCCCTGGTTCGTAAGGCTCACCAGTTAACGCATTCAACACCAGATTGAGGTCCCTTGGGGGAATCACCGACCTCTGCTGAGGCCGCAAACACCTAACCACTCGTAGGAACCTGCTAATATCGTGGTCACCTAGGGGCTCTCCCCGGACCTTACCTCGTAACAAGAAATGGCTGCTAACTGGACCCACAAGGAGCTAGCCGCTAAGCCCTTCTCAAATCCTGCTTGCAAAAACTCTAGGACATCCGGCACGGAAGCCGCTAGGGGCTTCCTCTCTTGCTCCGCACACCAAGCCTCAAATATGCACCATACCCTCACATACGAGAGGCAGGTCGAACGCTTTCGCGCGCTCAACAAGGTCGAAATTACTGCTCCTGAATAGCCCTTCTTCCGGAGCCGCGCCCTTTCAATAGCCAGGCCGTAAGCGAGAACCGATCCACCTGGGGCATCCGAAGCGGTCCCTGCACTAACAGATCGCTCCTGCAGGGAAGCCGCCATGGGCGACCGGCCATTAATCGCACCAGGTCTGCATACCATGGTCTCCGTGGCCAGTCCGGGGCTATGAGAATTACGAATCCTTGGTGGGCTTCCACTCAATGCAGAACTCTCCCTACGAGAGCCCAGGGAGGAAAAACAGAGTAGAACCGCTGACGGACACCTCTGGACCAGGGCCTTCCGACATCCTCTCCTGCGACTGAAGAATCAATTTGCCTTGGCCGATTCCCAACTTGCCATGAGGTCCATGATCGGAGTCCCCCAACGGGCTACCACCTGATCGAAGACCTCCTGAGCAAGCTCCCACTCTCCATGATCTATCGTGCACCTGTTCAGGTAATCTGCTGTGATGTTGTCTATGCCGGCCACGTGCTGTGCCGATAGAGCTACTAAATGGGCTTCTGCCCACTGTAACAGCCTGTCTGCTTCCTCCTCCAAAGGAGGACTGCTCGTTCCTCCCTGCCAGTTGATGTAGGCCACTGTCGTGACATTGTCAGAGAGGACGTGGACTGCTCTTTGTCGGACTATGGACTCGAATGCTCTGAGCGCTAAAGCTACTGCCCGCATCTCTAGTCTGTTGATGGACCACTGGACCTCCACCGCGCTCCAAAGTCCCTGGGCAAAATGGCCTTTGCAATGAGCTCCCCAGCCGGTTAGACTTGCATCCATCGTCAGTTGTATCCACGGCGGAGGCTCGAGGGCATTCCGCGTTCCTTGGGCAATACCACCACTCTAAGCCCCTCCTGGTCAGCTGAGGACAGCACAATTTCATGGACAACGGTTGTTGTTGGTGGGACCACCATTGCAGCAAGGCCCGTTGAAGCGGTCGCATATGTGCTCTGGCCCACGGGACCACCTCTATCGTTGCCGCCATGGTTCCCAGCACCTGCAGGTAATGCCAGGCCGCAGGGTTCTGTCTGTTTAGAAACTGTGACATGAGGCCCCCTCATATCCCTTAACCTCTGCGCCGGCAGAAACACCTTTCCTTTCACGGTGTCGAACCTTGCTCCGAGGTACTCGAGTTCCTGCATGGGTACTAGTCTGCTCTTTGTTAGATTGATGACCCACCCCAGCTCTTCCAGGAATGCTACCACTCTGGCCATTGCCTTGCGACTCTCTGCCTTTGACTTCGCCCAAATCAGCCAATCGTCCAGGTAGGGGTGTACCAAAATTCCCTCCTTTCGTAGAGCTGCGGCCACCACCACCATCACCTTGGTGAAAGTCTGAGGAGCCGTCGACAGGCCAAAAGGCAGTGCCTGAAACTGAAAATGTCCTCTTGGAATGGCAAATCTCAGAAACTGCTGATGCGCCTTTCAAATGGGGATATGCAAATACGCTTCCGTCAAGTCTAAGAAAGTCAAGAACTCTCCTTGCCGTACTGCCACGATTACTGGCTTCAGGGTTTCCATCCGAAAGTGTGGTACTCTGAGACATCGATTGATCTGTTTTAGGTTGAGTATTGGTCGAAAACTCCCTTCTTTCTTTGGGACCACAAAGTAAATTGAGTATTGACCGGACCCTCGCTGGCTTAAGGGAACAGGGACCACCACCCCGAGCGATAGTAGTCTTGAAAGGGTGTCCTCCACCGCTGCTCTCTTTGCCGGGGATCTGCAGGGGGACTGAACAAATGCTGGGTCGGACCAGCTTTGCAAATTCGAGAGCGTAGCCCTCTCGGACCACTTCCAAGACCCATTGATCTGATGTGACCTGGGTCCAGGCGGGAAGAAACTGCCTTAGCCGACCCCCACCGACAGCAATCCCTCCTGAACCCCCGTTGTTTCATTGTGGTTTCCTAGGGCCAGCAGAGGAGGAAGAGGCCCCAAAGCCTCTTCCCGCTCTGCGAAACCCTCGGAAGTTTTGTCCTCGCGAAGGAAACGGCCCCAGTGAAAGGACGTAGACCTAGACGGCCGAAACTTTCGGAAATCTCTTGGCTGGCTATGGGCGGGGGCCGAAGACCAGCTCTGTTTTGGTCTATCCTCGGGGCGTCTACCCCCTTTTGTTTTGCCTAGTTCCTTTACTAACCTATCCAAGTCTTCTCCAAAGAGTAACTTTCCCTTAAAGGGGAGTCTACTCAGGCACACCTTCGAGGAAGCATCTGCTGCCCAGTTACGTAGCCATAAATATCGCCTAGCAGCCACTACGGAGGCCATATTTTTTGCCAGACTCCTAATGAGATCATACTTATAGGGAGGAGTAGCCTAGTGGTTGGGGCAAGGTACTTCAGGCCGGAAGGTCGGGGGTTCAAATCCCACTAGAGGACAGCAACCTTGGGCCGGAAGGACTGGGGTTTCTAGTCCCACAGATGCTCCTTGTGGTCTTGGGCAAGCCACTTAACCCTCCATTGCCCATGTTCCCTGTAAGTATTAGTGTATGTGTCTCATATCCCCGCGTGTTAAATGTATCCCCCAATTGTGTTGTGACCGCTTTGATTGAAGGATAAGGCGGTATACAAAACTGTCTAAATAAATAATAAATAAATAAATAAAAATACTGACTATCCGCTTGGTAGGCCGCTCCGGACTCCAGCTTAGCTGCTTCTGTCTGAGTATTACCATCTGCTATCTGAAGTTGTTGAGACCACCTCAGACAGGCTCTCGCCACCCAGGCACCTGACACCGATGCCCGTAAGGCCAGGGCACTGACATCAAAGGCCTGCTTCAGCAATGTATCCAGCTTTCTATCTTGGGCATCCTTCAGGGCCGCACCTCCCTCGACCGGGATAGTTGTCTATTTTGTGACTGCCGACACAGCCACATCCACTCTGGGGGAATTCAGCCATTCCTTGTCTAGCTCGGGTAATGGATACAGCCGAGCCATAGAACGCACTCCCCTGAGGCTAGATTCTGGTTGATTCCATTCCTCCTGAATCATCTGGCGCACCACTCTGTGCACTGGAAAGACCTTCTGGGATTTCCTAACGGCTTGGATCAACGGGTCTTCCAAGACCTCCTCATCCGCTGGCATGTCATACGTCATACTGAGTACCTTCAGCAATTCCATAATCAATGCTGGGAGCTCTTCCCATCGAAAGACTCGTACTATTCGAGCTTGCTCCTCCTCCGGAATTTCTCCCTCCTCGAGTTTTTCTTCATCTTCCCCTAGGCTCCCTGTCTGAGGCCCCTTCTTCTAGGGACTCCGCTCCAGTGGACATAAGGCTTTCTTCATTCACCAGCCTGGGGTGCTTAGGCGGAACCCCCTCGTCCTGAGATCTAGCCCTCACCTGTTTGGAAGGAGCATTTGCCTGGGATGTCGCTGGGTCTCCTGCTCCCTGCTGGCGCATACAGAAAGCTTTGTGTAGCAGAAGAACAAATTCAGGAGAGAAATGTCCCCAGCTCCCTCCTTCCCCAGAGGACGTGAAGGGGTGGGGTTGTGACAGGGAGGTTCTGGTCAGATTCACTGATAAAAGATGGAGGAGAGGAGCGCTCCCCCCCTTCCTCCCGTGGATCCCCTGATCCCTGGGAGACAGAGGTTAGATCTTGGGGTAATCCCAACTGCATCTCTTGTTCAACCGAAGTCGCCTCTGCAGCGCAGCCCCTGCAGAGGCCTGCTTCTGACCCCATACCCTGGCGAGTGACGCAGGCCGGACACCGTGGCTTGCCGGGCATGGCTCGGAATCCCTACTTTCACAGGACCCGACTATGTCCGCCTCAATGAAAAATTTATTCCAATTAATTTCAGTTAAAATCAATTCAAATCACTTAAAATCAAGGAGACTAAGTCCAATCAACTCTTATTTAAACTAAACTTAATTCAAATAAAAACAGAAATAAAGTAATAAAATTAAAAACAAAAGTAAAGTAATCAGGCAACCTAGTTACCTTTAAGTTGATTCTCTTTTGCTTCTGTCCCTTCAAAATGAGAACGCGTGCGAAAAGCGCGCAACGAAACCAGCTGCCTACCTTCCCCTGCAAAGTTCCTAAAGCCACGTGGTAGGCCACGGCCACGCGGCGGTCCTCCAAGCGGTCGCAAGGCTCTGCTGCCGTCACTCGCTGCTTTCTTGTCCCACCGCTTCTCTGCCCGAGTCCTTCTCTTGCTGACTGCTCCGGAGACTCCATCCTCTGTCACGGCCCCTGAATTGCCTCAGAGCGCTTAGCCACCAGCAGGGCTTCGGCGCGAGGCGGGGCAGACAACCGGGAAGGGTCCTGAAGTGGCGGCTGGTTCCAGTTGCGAGGGGAGGCTTTCCTGCTTCCCTCTCTCTCTCTCCCCCCCGTGGGTGCAGTTAGGCCTCCTCTTCCTCCACGGAGCTGAGAGGATCGGGCCTGAGGAACGGTGAGCCAGAGGGAGAGGGGGGAGTAGGAAGGGAGGAGGGAGCTTAAAATTTAAAGCTACAGGACAGAAATAAAAGAATTTAGAAGGAAATAAAATTAAAAACAAAAGGAGATAGAAGTTAAGTTTTTAAAAACTAACTACTAGACTTGGGAGCCCCTGAACTAACTCCCTGCCTGCAGACTCTCCTGTAAGCCCTGTGGCTTACTGGCACCCTCCAGCTGCTTGGAGGCTGAGTTTACTGGTGCCAGAGGTACTTATACCTGAACATCATCAAAACGATGATAGGCTTAGCCTCCAAGCTGCTGGAAGGGCTACACAACCCAAACGAGAGGGACTGGACTGGAGAGACGATAAGAAATATGCAGAAATATTTCTTTACGGAAAAAGTGGAAGATGCATGAAATAGTCTCCCAGTGGAGGTAGTAGACATGAGAACAGTATCTGAATTCTAGAAAGCATGGGGCAAACACAGAAGATCTCTAAAGGCAAAAAAAAAAAGGGACTGTACCAGCTGGTATGGAAGGGCAAACTGGACAGATCATATGGTCTTTATCTGATGACATGTTTCTATACTGCTGCACCAGTCCACACACCTTGTCAACTGCTGGAGAGCAGAAAGAATTTACTGGCTTCTGTCAGTGCTGCACCAATGGTTATACTTTCTGATGACATCAGTGAAAGATGTTCAAGTCTGCCTCCACCTGCTGGCAAGGGAGCATAATCCACTCATCTGGACTTGTCTAACAGGATAACAAAACACTTTTCTCCAAAGCAAGGTCCTCGAGAGGTCACTTTTTCACTAAATTTTACTGAAATCCTATTTGTTTGTAAACTGCCCTGATGTCTGAAGGCGTGATATATTAAATGCCTTGATAAAGATAAAGATTACTTAGAAAAGACAGATCATCATTTTAATACAGACTAACATTATTCCTATATTATTTAATTATATTAAAAATAGGAGTGTGTCAAGGGGAGGGAGGTTAGATATAAACTAGCTCCCCTGCAGCTGCTAAAGAAGGGACTTCAGTGGTTCCAAATGCTCAGGAATATGTACGCTGGTCTTCTCCACCTGATCCAATAAAGGATTCCACAATCTCCAAAAGTATCCTAAATAGTTTGGTCAGTTAAGAAGAGACTGTGCAGCTTAGTGTTAAGCATATTAAAACAGAACCACCAAACCAGTTGTGGAGCCTTTTCTTAGGCTGTGCTGATTATGTGTGAGACAGCGTGCATAAGATATATGGGCCAATGCAGAAAACTAGTGGGGCCTTTAAGCATAGATAAAGCCACTTTTAAGCACACTTACTGCCACCATCAAATGCAGGAAAAGAGACTGACGCGCACGTAAACAGCAAAAGAAAAAACTCACAATTAACGCCAAACGTATTTAAATTTATTTAAATTAGAGACAAATGAGCTGCACATAATAAAACTGCATACAAATATTGCCTGCACCCGATGCAAAGAAATGAGTACAGTATTTCACAACCAGCACGCATACTCTACGCCTGGCCTTGAGGTGGCTTAAACATCTAGTGTGTGCCCCTGACAGTATTTTGATGGCATCATGTGCCTTCCCTGATGCCATCAAAACACTAGTCTCCCAACAGAAAGCAAATCCTTGGTGGCCCAGCAGCACTGAAACACCCATCCGCCCAACCAAAAGTAAACCTGGTGGTCCAGAAGCTGTGATCTCCCTTCCAGCCCAACCAAAAATAACCCTGGTGGCCCAGCAGCCCCAAATCCTCCCCCTTGTACCTTTACAAATGAGCAGGAAGGCTGCCCACGTGCTCCCGCTCTTGTGCCGCCATTTTGAAAAATGGGGGTGCCTGATCCCACGCAGTGCATCCTGAGATGCACCAGGTAGGGCCACATTGACATATAAGGTAGAAAATGTCGTCAGTTTGGCTCCACCCGGTGTATGCCAGAATGAACCACGTGGGGCCAGGTGCCACCATTTTTCAAGATGGCAGCGCTCCCACTCATTTGTAAAGATATCAGGAGAGCGGTGGGGAGTTCAGGCTGCTAGTCCACCAGGTTTATTTTTAGTTGAGGGTGGAGGGGGGAAATCAGGGCCACTGAGCCAACAGGGATTCGCTTTCTGTCAGGGGCACTGGCCCCCAACAGTATTTTGATGGCATTGGGGGCTTTCCCCGATACCTGGATCATCTGACAGGAATATGACATTTCCCCTCAGATGATCCAGGCATCGGAGAAATCCTCTGATGCCATCAAAATATTGCCAGGGCTCATATACAAATTAGCCATGCGGTACCCTGTTTCTCTGGGATAGCATGTCAAACTTGCACTGACTTCTGTGCGCATGTGTTTGGCTTGCCCTCCCAATTTAACGTTACTATTTGCACAGTTTAACAAATGGCTAACACATAGCTAATTTGCATTTGAGCCCTTTTCTGCATGCCACGTTAAAGTCGTGCGCTATTGGTGCGCTGCAAATAGGCATAAGAAGTTGATAGCGCACGACTTCAGTGCCGGCTTTCTGCATTGGCCTGATAGAACTTTGTACTTTATACATCTGTTCATAGTTGTCTGAAAGTCTAAAACTCACATGATCAAATTTTAAGAGGTATAGTTGTGGTCAGCATTGACACCCTTGCATTTTAGGTATGTTGTATACAATATCTTGAGAAGCAACTGGAAATAGTCCAACTGTATGTCATCATAATATTTTAATAGTATGTCAAAGATATACAACAACAGAAACAAAATAGATGTCTGTGCAACCTAGATGTAGTAATTTCTGAGAAAAACACAAAATATGACCTGCACAAGATTAATGGCACCCTTCGCTAATATTTGGTTGCACAACCCTTGGCAGTGATGACAGCCTCCAAACATTTCTTGTAGCCATCTATAAGTTTCGTACATTTGTCCGTTGGTAGTTTCTCCCACTCTTCAACTGTGATTTATTCCAGTTCATGAATGTTTCCAGGATTTCCTTACAAATGGCAGATTTCAGCTCTTTCCAAAGATTCTCTATTGGACTGAAATCAGGACTCACTGCTGGCTGGTTTAAAACCAGCCACGTTTCTCTTTTTAACCATTCTTCTGTACTTTTGGGATTATGTTTTGGGCCACTGTCCTACTGGAGGACCCATGACCTTCGACGCAGACCTAAAGACCTTCGACACAGACACTAGGTAGCACATTTCACTCTAAAATACCTTGGTAGTCTTCTGATTTCATGATTTCCTTAATACATTCTGGAGGCAGCAAACAATAGTTCCACATTATAGAACTTCCACCATATTTAAGTGTAGAAGGGTGGTTTTTTTCCTTATAAGTCTCATTTCTACACCTGCAAATATATTGCTGGTCTGCATTCATCTATCTAAAGAACATTTTCCTTTAAGGACTGTTGTTTATGGTGGATTTGTGCAAAGATCAGGCGTGCCTTTTTATGTCTGTCTTTGAGCAATGGGGCCCTCCTTGGCCTTGCCCATGAAGTCCTTTTTTTTTTAGTGCAGCATATGGTGTGGGTTGAAAACGCCACTCCAGATTCCTTCAGGTCAACCTTAAGTTCTTTGGATATTGTATGTGGTGTTTTTCCAACAGTTCGCACTAACCTTCAAAGACTTCTTGGATTAAATTTTCCTCTTCTCACCACGTCCTGGGAGGTTCTTGACAGTCCCATGAGCAGAAAACTTCTTAACAGTGCAAACTGTAGACACAGGAATCCCAAGATCTTTGGAGAGGCCTTGTAGCCCTTTGAAGTTTGATGTTTGGTGATAATGGCCTGAGTCTCAGACAGCTCTTGTCTTCACCATTGTGAAAATGGAACATGGAATGAATGTGGCCATTTTAAACAGAGCCATCATTCATTGGTTGATTCAAGTCATGTGAGTACTGACAATTGATCACAGGTGTCTAATTTTACAATGGGAATACGGTTCTTCTGTTCAAATTGATTTGAATTGTTTATAAGGATGCCAATAATCATGTCCTAACAATGTCCCCGTTTTTATACTATTTCCTTTTTTAATTGGTCTTGTTTTATTTGATTCATGTGTCAAATATATGTGCATATATAGTCCAAAGCCATTTCACTGGCCACTTTCTTTTAGGAGATATTGGACATCAAGGAATTGAACTGCTAGGGTGTCAATAATGTTGACTACAATTGTAAATCTGTAAATGCCCCTGGTGTAGGGTACCCAACAACAGCTATGTGAATTTTGATGCAGACAATTACCTTCTAAGAGAGAACCACCATTTTCTTAAAACACAATAAGCCAAACCAGTGGTGCTGAATAGGTAACTTGCCATTGGGGGGGGGGGGGGAGGGCAGGGGGTGGAATGCTGCACGGGACGTTTCAGTATGGAGAAATCCTGCCAGCCATCACCATGGCAACCAATCCCTGAACAAATGCAGTTTGAGCAGCTTAAAAAATGCAAGGCAAAATTAGCACTGTGACAGTAGGAAGCTGGGAGGAGAAAGGATGGGGAAAACAATGGTTTGGAATTATGTTTTGGGGAAAGATCCAACATTGCAATGATAAAAGCCTGGAAAATGTATGTGGTTTGTTCTCAGACAAAACACCAATTTCCAACTGCCTCTCCTCTTCAGGGCCCGCTCAGCACCTCTACCACATGAATCCAGTTCTCTCCAGATTAAAATTGTTAATGTTATAAAATTCTTGTTTTTCTATATGATATTGGGATAGAACAAACCAATTCTGCAGACTGTCCTGATGGCTTCTTATATACACAATCAAATTAAATGGCGCCTCACTGTGTGATTTATTCAAATATCTGAGTTCTGAGCAAACAGAATTAGAAACAATGGCCAAATTCTACAACACTGGTACTAACGTTTTGCAGGGTAAAAATGAAACCACCACCTAGAAATACGTTTTTTTCTTTGTTAACTTGTAACACCTTTTTATGGACTAACTTCACATTTCATCAGCTATAACTGCAGCTCCCAAAAGCTATGTGGAGGATGCATCTGTGACTCTCTTGCTTTGAACTTTCAGAACAAAGAAACAATGTTTAAAAAGGTGAAATTAGACCTTACCTGCTAATTAGCTTTCCTTGAGGACCTCCAGTGCAGTTCCAACATCTGGGTTGTCAGCTCCCACCAGCAGCCCGGAGACTGCGCATGTCATCTCTGACGACATCAGTGTTCTTAGGCAGCTGGCATCACCCATCAGCCCCAGTAAACTACTGGCAAAGCAGACTCACAGGAGCAACAAATAAGAAAACATTCTCTTATGAATTAATGAACAATTTTTTTTCTAATACGCAACCGGTACATTTCAAGGTAATCACTGTCCATCTGAACGGAAAACCAAAAGCAATCCACCAAATTCACGGGGTAGACTGTCTGCAGGACTGGCGACTGCCAGTCCCCTTACTGCTTCTCTGAGCGAACACTCTGATGCCCACTCACCATTTCTATTCTCCAGAGCTCTCGCCTCATGCAAGAGGAAAACATCTGCTAGCATTCTGCCTACTGTGATCTCCAAACCTTGGTCTACTGATGACATTCTTCAGGGCTTGGACCGCTACCACTGAAAACTTGGGCAGGTCTGGGACTGCACTGGAGGTCCTCGAGGAAAACTAATTAGCAGGTAAGGTCTAATGTCACCTTCCTTATCATCCCTCCAGTGCAGTGCAGTACTAAACTCGGGAGGGACTCGCAAACCCAGCCTGAATGACTGCCACACCGAATCTCGCATCCCACATTGCTTGCACATCCAGATGGTAATGCTTCACAAAGGTATGCAAGGACACTCAGGTGGCAGCCCTGCAGATATCTACCAGAGGTATCAGGCTAAATTCAGCCCATGAGGCTGCTTGTGCCATAATGGAATGTGCTCACAATCCACACAGAATCTGTCTGCGCCGAAGATGATAGGCGGATGAAATGGTCTCTCGAATCTACCAGGAGATGGAAGCCGCTTCTCCTTTTCGCGGCCCCCCCAAACAGAATGAACAAGTGATCTGACTTCTGAAACCTCTGTCCTCTTCAGATAACACTGCAATGCCCGACGCACGTCCAAGAGCCACAAACCCGATTCTCGCCAAACCGCTTCAGTGTCTGCAAACACCGGCAAGGTAACCAGCTGATTCAAATGAAAAACGGAAAAGACCTTGGGCAGAAAGGACGGAATCACCAGCAATTCCATTTTCTCCTTTGAGAAGGCCAAATAAGGCTCACGACACGAGAGTGCCTGTAATTCGGAAATCCATCGTGTGGAACAAATCGTCGCCAGAAACAGTCTTCAACGTCAAATCCTCCAGGGGCTCAAAAGGCTTCTCTGTCAATACTGATAAGTACTAGGTTAAGATCCCATTGCGGAACCACCGCTCGAACTGGAGGATGCACCTGCTTGACTGCCTGAAGGAAACGGATGACATCTGGATGCGCCTCCAAGGAAACTCCCTGGACTTTACCATAACAGGTAATCGCTGCTACCTGCACCCACAGAGAACTACAGGACAGCCCTTTTTCCAGTCTTACTTGCAAAAATGCCAGAATCTCCGATACCGAGTCAGAGAGAGAATGGCAGCTATTATCCTCAGACTATGCCTCAAAAATTCTCCAAACTTTACATACAAGAGCGACATAGATCGCTTACGGGTCTTTAATAAGGTGGAAATCACTGCGGCTGAATACCCCCGCTTGCTCAAAATTGCCCTTTCAAGAGCCAAGCCGTAAGCGAGAATTGATTCACTTGAGGCATTCGCACCAGCCCCTGGGACAGAAGGTCTTGTCTGTGGGGTAGGAGCCACGGGCAATCCACTGGCAGCCGCAGGAAGTCAGCATACCACAGCCTTCAGGGCCAGTCTGGGGCAATGAGAACGACCAGACCTGGATGCCCCTCTATCCTTTGAACCAGCTGGCTGATGAATGCCCACTGTGGAAAAACATACAGTAGGCTGCCCATTGGCCAAGGCTGCACCAGAGCATCTAGCCCCTCCAACATCCGCTCCCTCCGCCTGCTGAAGAATTGACTCACTTTGGCAGAAGTGAAGGTTGCCATCAGGTCTATAATTTGTGTTCCCCACCTGTGCACTATTCGCGAGAAGACTGCTTCGCAGAGAGACCACTCTCCTGGGTCCAACCTCACTTGACTGAGATAACGTGACAGCAGACTGTCGGTTCCTGCGACGTGGGCTGCCGAGATCACTTGCAGGTTTCCCTCTGGCCGGTCCAACAACAGAGCGATCTTGGCCTCGAGTTGTACAGTCGGTGCCGCCTTGCCAGTTGATGTAAGCCACTGTTGTGGCATTGTCTGAAACACACTCACCGCTTTGCTGTGAATGGTGGGTGAAACCCCTGCAGTGCTAAGAAAACTGTTTGCATTTCCAGACGATTGCTGGACCATACTTTCTGGTCATGAACCAAACTCCCTGCGCTATTAGGCTCCGACAATGGGCTCCCCAGCCTTTGAGGCTGGCAACTGTTGTTAATGGGATCTAGGCAGGCGACTCCAGGGCATGCCGATTAACAATTTTTCCAGCCATAGCCACCATTGATGCAGAGCTCGTGTGTCCTTGGGACATGGTAACGGGTGTGTCAGTGGATGACGCTGTGTTGACCATCTCCAGAGAACGTCCCTTTGCAACGGCCGCATATAAGCCCGTGCCCACGGCACCAACTCTATTGTCGCTGCAATGGACCCAAAACGTTGTACATAATGCCCCTCCGTGGGTACTCCCATGTGGAGAAACTATCAAATTGAGTCTGTAATGTCCACCATCCTGTCCTGTGGCAGGGCTACTCTGCCCTTGTTGGTTTGAAACCGGGCTCCAAGATACAGGAGGTCCTGGGTGGGTGATAGCTGGCTCTTTGCGAGATTGACTACCCAGCTGAGTCCCTGCAGAAACTCTAACTCTGGCCATGGCATGTTCGCTCTCCTCTGCAGACTTTGCTCTTATGAGCCAGTCGTCCAAGTAAGGGTGTAGCAAAATGCCCTCCTGCCAGAGAGCTTCCACAACCACCACCATTATCTTGGTAAAAGTGCGGGAAGCGGTCGTGAGGCCGAAGGGTACGGTGCAGGAACGGAACTGCCCCACTGGAACTGCGAAACAGAGATACCTTTGATGCTCTGGCCAAATCAGTATATGCAAGTAGGCCTCAGATCCAGCGAGATGAGGAACTTGCCTTCTGATGACTACTATCACCGATCGCAGTGTCTCCATGGGGATGCGGGGAAGTCGCAAACATTGATTTACCCGCTTTAGATCTAAGATAGGCTGAAAAGTTTCTTTCCTTTTGGGGACCACAAAATAAATGAGTGTATCTGCACTGTCTTGTGGAACCTCTACTACACTGCCTTTAAACTACAGCAGTTGATCCAAAGCATCTCCTATTGCTTGCTATTTTCCCACCGCCTTGCAAGACAACGCCACAAAGGCGTCCGAGATGGGCCGCACTAAATCCAAAGGGCAGCCTTCCCAGATTTCTAGCACTCACTGGTCGGACGTGATGTGGACCCAAGCCAGGTAAAAGTCCCGTAGCGACCTTCCAAGGGAACCACCTTCGGTTGGATCCTCCTCATCTCATTGTGACTTTTTGGGGGTTGCAGCGGTGGAGGAGTAAAACCCTCTCCCTGTTACCCCAGAAAAGCCTTTCCCCGAGCTGGAAAGCACCCCCTCTGATAAGTCGCAAAGCGTACAGTCCTAAAACGGCGGAAATCTTGTGGTGGACCCCTTACCAGGCCCACCTGCCACACCAGCTTCTGCTTTTCTGGAAGCCTGCAGCCTTTGGTCTCTCCCAAATCTTTGACCAACTTTTCTAAGGCCTCTCCAAAGAGCAGCTTACATTTGAATTGCAATTTGCTCAAAACGAGACTCAGAGGAGACATCAGCTGACCAATTTCACAACCACAGGTAACGTCTGGCGGCCACCAGCAAAGCCATACCCTTAGAGAGACCTCTAATCAGGTCATAGAAGACATCTGCCAAATATGCTGCCCCCCAACTCCAGCTTGGCTGCCTCCTGGGAGAGACTGCCCTTACTCTTCAGGCTCTATGATGCCCTACATCCAGCGCAGGCCGGCCGGCCCTGGCCACAATCGCCCCACAGATTGAAGCCTGAAGCGACAGAGCATCAATGTCGAAGGCCTGCTTCAATAAGGTTTTCAACTTCTGGCCTTGCATATCCCTGAGCACGTTGCTCCCTTCTACCGGTATGATGGTTTTCTTGGTGACCGCCGAGACCATTGCATCTACCTTTGGGGAAACCAGGATCTCCTTCTCCTGTTCAGGGAGGGAGTAGAGTCTGGCCTTGGTCCTCGTGCCCTTCAGAGAGGCTTCTGGGACCTCCCACTTACCCTAAATCATTAGCTTGATCATTCTATGTACTGGAAAAACTGATTGCGCCTTTTGGATCGTCTGAAAGAGTGGATCTTCAAAGGGGCCTTTCACCTGTGAAGCCCCTGCCACCATGTTTAAAGTCCATAAGGACTGTGCTATGAGTGCCAGCAGCTCCTCCTGGCAAAATACTCGTATAATCCAAGAGTCCTCTTTGCGGGATCTCTCCATCCTCCAATTCCCTGGACTCTTCCATGTCTGGATCGCCCACAAGGTCCTCATGGTCTCCTGAGGGGAGAGAGCCCATCTCCTCCCAGGGTCTAGATCCAGACACTTTTTTGCTGAGGCTTCAGCTTTCTCGCTTTGTTCCTTTTTATGCTTCTGCCGCTCTGATGACCCAACCAGGTCCAGTCCCTGCTGCCTCATGCAGAAAGCCCTATGCATGAGCAACACAAACTCTGGAGTAAATCCAGACATTGGTGGTGCATCCCCCGGAAACCCCTTAGACGTGGAGGGATAAGGAGAAGGCAGCTCTGTGTCTCTATGCTCGAGACCCTGCAAGTCCACTTTGAGTACCGGTGGGGCCCCAGGACCTCTCAAGGACACTTCGCTGGATGTTTGCGCACTGCCCTCAGCTCCACAAGGGGTCCCCGCTCCCTCCAAGAACTGGTCCTCCAGGGAGCATGACTCCAGTTCATAGGTGTGGCACAACCCTGTCGTGGAGATGGAGCTGCGCTTGGAGCTGCATGTCAGAGATGTGGCCTTGGCTGGCAATGTAGCCTGCAATGGGAAAAAACTGCTATCCCCTGCTGAAAACAGCCTTCTTAGTTATTTACTGGTTTTACTTTCACTTCAAACACCTGCACTGAAACAGAAGGCACCCTCAAAATGAAAAAGTGCGATGGCAAAGATTTCCCCGCGTCCATCTCAACTTCTCCCCTGAGACAGCCCCTGAGAAAATGGTGCCAATTCCTGCCTGTACAAAATGGCTTCAGGGCAGCCATGCGGTTAGCAGCATCGACCTGCCTCTCCCAGGGCCAACAAGTATCATGAATCCACTGCAGTACTTTTAAGCTTCCCAACATCCCCCATTTTACCATGAGTTTGAAAATACCAGCGCGCTGCCCGAGGCAAAACATGAGGGTTCTCTTATTCCCATATGAAGCCTCTGTCCCCCGCTGCCGACTAGACTACACCAGAGTGCTGCTCAGGGCCAGCCCTGCTATTTTCCTCATGCTGACAGCAGCTCCTTAATCCCCCAAAGATCGGGAGCCGCTTAGTGCTTTTAAGCCGGTAAAGCACCTCCCCTCACTGTCAAGAGGGTCGAGTGTTAACCTCAATTGCCCCATTGTTTTCTATTTTTGTTTTAAACTTTGTTAAGGCAGACAATTAGCTCAATCCATTTCCAATAGGAGAATTACACGCAAATGGTGAGAGAACCTACTCACGAGAAAGGCAATATCCTCGACCTCATATTCGCACCACAGCTAATTTTGGATCAACCACAAAACATAGTACTATCCATAACGGCAGTCCCATGGACCGATCACAAACTCATCACCTTCCAGATGCATACCACTAACCATTCACACAAGACAATAATGGATAAAAGCAAGCCCACTAACTCATCTACCAGAAGTTTCCAACCATTTAACAGAGAACACATCCTCTCTGAGATTAGCACACTCTCTGATGACACCTCACTAAGCCTTGAAGAACTGATCTCCTCCTGGAACAGAAAAATCAGCACTATTGCTATCCGCCCTCCAACAAACAAGAACCCAAAAAAGAGATCTACAGCCCCATGGTTCACAGCGGACTTAAAAGCCTCACTGACTATTCTAAGAAGGCTAGAAAAACGATGGAGAAAATCACGCACCAGTAGTGACCAAGCAGCTTACATCCAACACCTGGCAGAGCATCGTAGAACCATCACAGATAAAATCAGACAACACCACACAGACACCCTGAAACGGTCATTGAATAAACCTCATGACCTGTTTAACTTAGTTAAAACACTTGCCAAAGAACCAACCCCGGAGCACCACAGCATGATCCACCCACAGGACTATGCAATTTATATGCAATCTAAAATGTGCAAAACTAATAAAATATTAATACCGGAACCTCTTGATGAACAAGACTACCCAGTATCTCTGGCATCCTTCTCCACTCCCTCAAAGAAAACCATTGAAGATACCATCCTAGCACTAAATACATCCACTGCACACACAGACCCTTGCCCTGCACACTGGATAAAGGACCTGCGTTGTGACATATCATCAATTATAGCAAAAATTTTAAACCAGTCCTTCACCACCGGCTCATTTCCAACTACGCTCAAGCAGACCTCTGTAAGACCGCTGTTAAAGAACACTAAACTTGATCCTCAGAAGGTAGAATCTTATAGGCCCATATCTAGCATACCTATGCTAGCAAAAATCATTGAGAAAGTAGTGCACAGGCAACTACAGGATCATATAGACACCTCTGCTCCACTTGATCCGGCTCAACATGGTTTCAGAGAGTCACATGGAGTAGAAACACTACTTACAACACTCCTCAACAACATAATCTCAGGTATGGATAACATACGCCAAGGTTTCGCTCTTGTATTTCTCGATATAGCAGCGGCCTTTGACTCGGTATGCCATGAAATTCTCATCTGCCGGTTAAGGGAAAAAGGCATCTGCGGAACAGCACTTGAATGGTGCAAATCTTACCTGTCCGACAGATGGCAGCACATCCGAACTGACGGGGATACATCTGAACCATTCCAACAAAGTCAAGGTGTACCCCAAGGATCCTCCTTATCTGCATTGATGTTTAATATATATATTCAACCCCTCTGCAACATCATCAGATCCTTTAATGTCAGTTACATGATATATGCAGACGATGTGCTACTATATATGCCAATATCATTGGATTGCCTGGATCTCACACCGCTGACTAACTGTTTTGACGCCGTAGCAGAGTGGCTCCTATCCCAAAACCTGAGAATACAACACAAAAAGACGGAAGTCCTTTTCGTCTCAAGGAACACCAACTTCACTCCTCCTAGTTGTATTAATGTAAAGGATGCCCAGCTCCAAGTGAAACCTGCAATACGTTACCTTGGAGTAACACTGGACCAAAACCTTGACATGAAGAGTCACATAGCCAACACAGTCAAGGCAATCTACTTTAAAATTAGATCCCTCAGACACCTACGCACACTACTTGAACCAGATGATTTCCGTACCATTTATCAAGCCCTTATACTTCCCCATTTCGACTTTGCAAACTCTATTCTACAGGGGCTCCCCCGGTCCACCCTGAACCCCCTGCAACTGGCCATGAATAGTGCAGCGAGGGTACTCCTCGGGGCATCTAGGAGAGACCACGTGACACCACTCCTAAAACAGCTACACTGGCTTCCCATTCAAGCAAGGATCAGTTTCAAGACTGTACTGCTAACATTTAAAGCGACCAAGGGGCTCACCTCTTCTTCTCTCTCCAACCTCATACTACCACTTGCACCAAACAGGCCAAGAAGAACAGCAGAAATGAACACACTAGCTATCCCAAACGACACCACAAGATGTGCCAGATCAACAGCCAACAGAGCATTCCGACTCTGTGCCCCCACTTTATGGAACACCTTACCAGCACAAATCAGATCAGTACCAAATTTGAGTCAGTTCAGAAAGTCACTGAAACATTTCCTCTTCCTTAAATATCTCAATGACAGCTCAGAACATAACCTCCAGGTGAATAGCAGGAGTGGCCAAACAGACAGACCATCGCAACAGGCCAACTACACAATGTAAATACAAACAGTTCCATATACTATTGCACCACCTTTGTATATAGTTAACCATGATATCTCTTGTCAGATAACACACCTTTGTATATAGTTTCCCCTATTTCCCAAATTTATATCTCCTGTTAAATGTAATTGACCAGACATATGTAAATTGTCGGATGTTTTTTGTTCAATGTAAACCGCGCTGATGTCTAATAGTGCGGTATATAAGAATTGTTAATAAATAAAATAAATAAAATAAAATAAAATAACAAACGGTGCTTCTTATTTGTCCCTTCAGTGAGCCCAGACTCTGGGATCAGCTCTCTCAAGCTGCTTGGAGACTGAATTTACTGGGGCTGGTAGGTGGTGCCAGCTGCCTAAGAACACTGATGTTAGGCAACTGTCCTCATTCAGAAAGGCAATAAAGACACATCTCTTCCAGCTTTACTTTGAACATGTAGTATAGCCCACTCTAGACCTGCATCCTTACCAGTGTTCGGACCCACCTACACATCATAGTCCTCCTATCATCTTGTAAATAGTTGCCCAGTTTCTACCCAAGTTTTCACCCTTTTTGTAGTCTATAGACCAATGTTCACTTTCTTACTAAAGTCTACTGCTTATTGTTTTAACTGTTAAGTTCTGTTCACTTGTTTTATGTAATCCTGTTCTAATGTAATGAGTTGTTCTGCTGTAAACCGTGCTGATTTAAAATAGTGCGGTATATAATTTATTTATTATTTATTACAGGCTCTTATATACCGCTCTATTTAGTATCAGCGCGGTTCACAATATAACAGACCAGAACAACAAACTGTTTGGTTTTACACTGAACAGGTCAGAGAACTTGGATAAAACACAGGGGGAAGTCATTAACAAACTATTTACATGAGTATTTACATGTATACACAACAGGATTTATTCTTAGTTTGGGTAGTGTTCAAAAAGGCTGAATGGTTTAGTAATATTGGGGGAAAAGGTGAGATTTGAGTGCCTTTCTGAAAAGAGATAGATCGGTGATGGCCCGAATCTCTGGAGGTAATGTGTTCCAGCACTTAGGGGCATAGAAGCTAAAGGCCCTGTTAGATGTCGCTAATAAGCATTTTGTCACTGCTTTAAATAAATAAATAAATCAGAGATCCAAGCTGCTAGTGAGAGTAATAACCCAGACGTCGGGACTGCACTGGAGGGACGATAAGGAATATGAATGCATTGTTAATCCAATAAACTGCTATTGCCTTCTTCAGTATAAAACATCATGTCAAGCCCACATCTCTCCAGTGCAGGCAACACACATAGGGCTAACCTCTGAGAATGGGTGCCCTCGCTGCTTTGAGCCACTGGCAACCCTGGGTCATATGTGGTGAACTTGCATCCAAATTCGCCACTACTGGTTCAACGTGCAAGACCATCTGCGAATGCTGACAGGACAGGCAGTGACGGTTACCCCAGCTTTGATACTTTTCGATGATCTGCAGCAGGGGGATAGCTGTAAAGGACGAGACACTCGCCTGCTGATACGCAAGGCATGTGTGATGGGGAAACAACCGGTGTTAAACTTGAGGGATTCAAAGCCACCACCAGTGTGGGAGTGGCGAAACACATTTCATGGCCTGATGGTAATGGAGCACTTGGCTGTCAGGGGACATCCCTGGAAGTTGGAAACCTTTTTGTTAATCTGGGGGGACTATATTCAACATCTAACCTCCAAGCCCAGAATGAAGTATTGACCCTTTGAACTGGAGGGACGCAAGCAAGTTAAGTGGCATAAGTTTCTGAGTGGGATTGGGGGAGAAGTGTTAGGGAATTCTTTGGTGAGAGAGCCTGGTCCTGCCTGGGTAGGAGGGAGGTGAGAGTGTAATACAGGACTGATTGCGCATTTCTGGGTAAGGATAAGGGGGAGAGGAGGGGAAGGGGGAGGGAAGGGGACTTGAGTGGGGTCATGTGCTTGCTTGGTTAGCGAGTTTGCACTTGCTTCTATGGACTGGGATTTATACTACCTCACTATATTTGTATTATTGGGTTTAAAAAATTACATATGTACATATCTACATACATATCTATAGAGATAGATAGATAGATATGTACATGTTTAATGGACAGGTTCGAAGTTTGATCTAGTACTGTTGTGTCTCTATGTTTACTGTGCTGCATTGTCCATGTTTGTAGGACCGGTGGTGTGTAAGAGTAACCACATGCTGGGTTTGTTGTATATTTTGAATAGAAGACATCTCAAAGTATATGCAAACCTCAAGCAACTGGTACAGCAAACTGCAAGAAAATAAAAAAATAAAAAAACAGTGCATACAAAATAATCATAAATTGAAGGCACAAAAAACCTCACCAAAGTGGAGAAGAGACCTCAGTGTAAAATGTCACCAAGCCGATGCAACCGCAGCTTGTGTCAGCATAGTCAAACAAACAACTCACATTACGCAACCTCACCATCACAGGTCAAACACTCCACTTCTATATGGCATACAACAATCTGGGTTATAGTCCAGAGATCATAAACATGGCATCAGATCTCACTCAGCTGAAATTATGTTATGATCAGGAGATCCCAAATGAAACCGTGGATATCACACAGCTGTAATATACCCAAATCTGGCAGATATAACAAATATGACAATAAGGCAGCAAATCCCACTTAGCTATAATGTGGCTGTAATATAGCAAAATGTAACTTGTGGTGCTTTCCAATCAGAACTAAGCCCATCCTCCAACGCCAGGTGTTTCACCACTAGGTTGCATCAGGGAGAAGGACGCCACACGCCTGTGACAAGCACACTGTGACTGCCAACACTTCCTATAATGAAACTACAAGAACACAGACCATATATTTAAAATTCCCTGTGCCTCAACAACACAGTAAGCCAATGCCCAAATCTTGTAGAAACAAAAAACTATAACACACTCCAAATACTCACACAGCCACTCCTTCCACGATAGGCAACACATCCAATTCAAAAAAACAAAAGGCAGACAATCACCCAGAGAGTGCTGCGCATGCGTTTTAAATAGGGCTTGGGTGGTGATACTCAATGACCCCTCCCTCGTGTTTATGTGGGCTAACTTACCCAATGCTCCACCCCCAGCAAAAGAAATTTTACACAGACAAAGCCCCATAAGCTCAAGCAATTCACAAGGGAGTGATACAATCCATACTGGACTCAAAAAACAAAACTCAAAAGCACCTACCATGTGTTGTATGATCTTACTCAACGCCCCGCCTTCATCAACGATCATAATCACGTACCTAACCATCAGCAAAGCACTCTACTGATCTTCCCCTCCACACCTAAAACAACTTATTTATAACAAAAAAAATGCTAGTTTATGTAAAACAGATCCCACCCTCACCACCTACAACTTACCAGCAAGAAGTGGAGTTTTTGACCTATGATGGTGAGATCACGTAGTATGATCTATTTCTGTTGATTCAGCTACGCTGACACAAGGGGCCATTGCATCGGCTGGTGACATTTTACACTGAGGTCTCTTCTCCACTTTGGTGAGGGTTTTTTTTGTGCCTTCAAATTATGGTGGTTATTTTGTATGCACTGCTTTTTTACTTTCTTGAAGTATATTTTGAATAAACAAATTTTAAAAAAAATACTATTGTCTTTTTATTTATTTTTTTAAATCGCTAACCTTCATTTCCGTCTATTTAAATTTCAAAACGCACCAGTTAAGGTATCGCCACCAAAATAAAAAATTGCCAGCTTTTTTGAATTTCCCTTGCTGTAGCCCTAAAACAGCTATCTGTATGTTCCAACATCTCATTCAGTGGCTCGGTGCATCTTGAAGTAAAAAACAACCTAAACAGAAGTGAAGAGCCGAGCACAATTGACTGGAGCCTCTTTAAGCAGTTTAAAGTAGCTTATTGAAATCAACACAAGGATCTCACTGTTAATAATAATGATTAAAACCAGGCCAAGACTGGTTTTAATCCAATGAAGAATCCACTATAATAATAAATTTTACAGCCGTGTGCTTACCTTGATACTTTTTACCTTGTTTACAGGTGCTGCAGTTGATGCTTTGGCTCTGCCCATGTGTTTTTAAGTGGCTGGTAATGTATGCTGCGCTCAGGAGTTTCCCACAGATATTGCATGATACTTTGCCCTCATGGCGTACCATGTGTGTCCGCAGTCTGTCTTTGGTGGCAAAAGCCGCAGTGCATGTCTGCAAGGAGGAGGTAGAGAGTTTTACAGCACTTCCATCTCATTTATTTCTAAATAGATTTAAGGCTTTACACATGTAAGACTGACACATAATACATCTGCATCATTTAACCTTAGCTTCCCAACATGGAATGGGTTAACAACATTATGCAACCTAGGATGTAACCAATTGTGCAACAATCTCTTCTAATAGCACAGAAGAGCAGATTTAAGCACATTTACTTAATTATACCACCTTATATATAGGTTTTTACTGGATGCAACACAGTCAAAGAAGACATTTTACATACCTGCTAATTTCCTTGCCTTAAATCCTGCTAGACCAGTCCAGATGAGGGGGTTATACTCTTTAGCCAGCAGGTAGAAGCAGACTAGAACAGCTTTCAGCGATATCACCACTAATACATACACTGGTGCAGCACTTGAGAGAAGCCATTATGACACTTTTCAAGCAGAAGCCAGACTGAAAAACTCTAACTCTGAAAAGTATTAATCATCAATAATTCTACAAATGCATTTTGGCTCTCCTACCACCTGCATCAGGCACCAAAGGGAAATTAAACTTACCTGCTGATTGCTATTCCTTGAGGAACTCCAGTCCAGTCCCGCACCTCTGGGTAGTGTACCTCTTCCAGCAGCTTGGAGATGTCATCTTTTTGATGACACTAGTGTACATATGCAGCTGGCAGCGCCCACCAGCCCCAGTACCTATTGACAAAGCAGACAGAGGAACAACAAATAAGTAGTTAAACATGCAACAAACACTTCTACGTCTAAATAAACGAGTACCCCCTCCATCCCTTGGGAAGGATACCCCGTCCCCCTCCTCCAGGATAGGGAGGCCTACCTGTTGAGCGCCTGAGCAACTCCAACCAGCGGGGAGCAAGCAACTGATAGCTCTTTTGGTCCCGCCCCCCAAGCACTGATTACACCCTCCTCCCCAGCTCCCCCTGGCCACTTCCTCCACCAAGGGAACCAGCTTCAGGACCGGGGTATGCACAGATTAACACAGAAAGCACTCAGGGAGGGTCCTGGGACTGGACTGGAATTCCTCAAGGTACAACAATTAGCAGGTAAGTCTAATGTCTCTTTCCTTATCGTTCCTCCCATCCAGTCCCACACCTCTGGGATGTATCAGAGCAGTTAAACTAATGGGAGAGGCCTGCACAACCAGCCTGAAACACTGCCAATCCGAAACTAGCATCCCCTGCCGCCTGAACATCCATACGAAAATGCTCAGAGAAAGTATGCTGCCCTACAGATCTCCACCGGTGGAACTAACTATATTCCGCCCACGAGGCTGCCTGAGCCCTTGTGGAATGCGCCTGCAACCCCACCAGCACTGCTTTACCCTTCACAATGTATGCCGACGTGACTGCCTCCCTGATACATCTGGAAATGGAGGCCTTAGCTGCCGCCTCACTTTTGTGCGGCCCGCCAAACAAAATCAACAGACGGTCCGATCTCTGAAAGGACAATGCTCTTTTCACATACCGTCGCAGGACTCTTACCATCCAGGTGGCACAGCTGTGGAGTGGCAGGGCCCATATCCGCTCTCGCCCACATCCATGCTCGCCACAGCCAGTAAGGAAACGGCCTGGTTTACATAGAAACATGATGACAGAAAAAGACCACATGGCCTATCTAGTCTGTCCTTCCATATCAACAACTACAACAGTCCACTTTTTACCTTTAGAGATCCTCTGTGTTGGTCCCATGCTTTTTTGAATTCAGTTACTGTCCTCATCTCTACCACCTCCACTGGGAGACTATTCCATGGATCCACTACTCTTTCCGTAAAGAAATATTTCCGCATATCACTCCTGAATCTATCTCCCTTCACCCTCATCCCATGTCCCCTCGTAGCAGAACTTGCTTTCAATTGAAAGAGGCTCTCTCCCTGAACATTTATGCCACTGAGGTATTTAAACATCTCAATCATATCACCTCTATCCCGCCTTTCCTCTAAGGTGTACATATTAAGATCCTTAAGTCTGTCCTCATATGCTTTATAATGAAGACCACTAATCATTTTAGTAACCACCCTCTGCACCGACTCCATCCTGTTCACATCCTTTTGAAGGTGCAGTCTCCAGAATTGCACACTATACTCCAAATGAGGTCGCACCAAAGACTTATACAGAGGCATTATCACCTCTTTTTTTCTGCTAGCCATTCCTCTCCGTATGCACCCAAGCATCCTTCTAGCTTTTGCCGTCGCCTTTTCTACCTGTTTAGCTACTTTAAGATCATCAGACACAACCACGCCTAGGTCCCGCTCTTCTTTAGTGGACAAAAGTACTTCACCTCTTATACTGCATTGCTCCCTTGGATTGCTGCAGCCCAAATGCATGACCTTACATTTTTTAACATTAAATCCCAGCTGCCAAATTCTAGACCATTCTTCAAGCTTAGCTAGATCCCTCCTCATGTTATCTACACCTTCCTGGGTGTCTACTCTATTGCAGATTTTGGTATCATCTGCAAAGAGGCAAACCTTACCCAACAGCCCTTCCGCTATATCACTAACAAATGAACAACAAATGAAATGTTGACACCACTTTGGGTAAAAATGAAGGTATTGGGCGCAGGACCACTTTCTCCTTGGAGAAGTAAAGGAATGGCTCCTGACATGACAGGGTTCTAAGCTCCGAAATCCTGTGTGTCGAGCAAATCGCCACCAGGAATACCATTTTCAGAGTCAAATCCTTCAAGGAAGCTCGACAAAATGGCTCAAAGGGTTCCCCAAATAGCACCTTCAGCACCAAACTGAAATCGCAAGGCAGTACCACCGCCCTGTTCGGCAGACAGAGGTGGGTCATCGGCGCACCGCCCCTAGGAAAGCTCAGCATGTGTACCCAACGGCACCCTGTGGACTTTCCCGCTATAACCGGAAATTGCCGCTAGTTGCACCCTCAAGGAACTGGCGGCTAGACATCAAAATCAGATTGTAAGAATGCCAAGATGTCCGGGACGCAGGCAGTGGAAGGGCACGTCTGCCCCTCTCTGCACCACGATTCAAAGATGTGCCCTACGCAGATGCATGCCAGGTTCATAGACCTCCTCTGGCCCTGTAGCAAAGTCGCTATCACTGAGCCCGAATATCCTTTCTTCTTCAACCTCGCCCTTTCAAGAGCCATACCACAAGCGAAAATTGATTCACCTGGGGCATGCGAAGCAGCCCCTGCGTCGAGGTCCTTCTGAACCAGAAGCCGCCACAGTCAATCTGCCAGTATCCAAATCAGGTCAGCATAACATGGGCACCTCGGCCAGTCCAGTGCCACCAGAATTACAAATCCATTGTGCGCCTCTATCTGTTGCACTAACCGGCCTATGACCGCCCCTGGAGGAAAAACAGAGAAGACCCTTTCCGGGCCACTGCTGAATTAGAGCATCCAGGTCCTCAGACATCCTCTCTTCTGCTGCTGAAAAACTGGCAGGCCTTGGCAGACTCGATCATTGCCATTAGGTCCATTACCGGTGTGCCCCATCGGCAGACCACCTACTCGAACACCTCCTGATTGAGCTCCCACTCTCCGGTGTCCACGCGCACTCAGCTGAGGTAGTCTGACGTCACATTGTCAACTCCTGCTATGTGCGCCACCAATAACGCCTGGAGACGAATCTCTGCCCATCCGAATAGCCTTTCGGCCTCCTCCTCCAGGGCTGCACTGTCCGTGCCTCCTTGCCGGTTGATGTAAGCCACCATGGTTGCATTGTTCAAGAGGACTTGGACCACCTTCCCCTGCAATCATGGCTCGAAACTTTCTAGCGCCAAGGTCACCGCTCGCATCTCGAGCCTGTTGATCGACCACAGGGCCTCCTGCGGACTCCTGTTCCTGAACAAAACATCCTTCGCAATGGTCTCCCCAACCTGACAGGCTAGCATCGGTCATCAGCGGAACCCATACCGAGGACTCCTTCCAGGCTTCCCACATGCAGCCACCAACTGAGGGCTCTCCTGGTGCTCCACGGGCAGGGGAGTACTTGGGACAGGGGTTGACTCTGATGGGACTACCGAAAGAGCAGATCCCTCTGCAGCAGTCACATGTGCGCCCTTGCCCATGGTCTAGTTCGAGAGTGGCCGCCATGGTCCCCAGAACCTGCAGATAATGTCACGCTGATGGTTTTGCCATCTTCAGGAACTGCTGTATCCACTGTTGTAGCTCCTGCGCCCGGCGATCTGGCAGGAAAACCTTGCCCATGCGGGTACCAAAGCACGCTCCCAAATACTCTAAGCTCCTGGGCTGGCTGTAACTGACTCTTAGCCAGGTTGACACCCCAACCGAGACTTTGAAGGAACTCCCCCACCAGTGTTGCTGCTCTTTTGCTATCGTCCCTGGACATCGCCTGGATCAGCCAATTGTCTAGGTATGGGTGGACGAGAACCGCTTCCTTGCAGAGAGATGCTGCCACCACCACCACCACCATGACCTTGATGAAGGTACGGGAGCGGTTGCCAGACTGAAGGGCAATGCTCAAAACTAGAAATGGTCCCTTGGCACTGCAAAGCGGAGAAACTGCTGATGTTCTGGATGGATGGGAATGTGCAGATACGCCTCCGTGAGATCGAGTCTCGCCAAAACTCTACGCTCTCTACCACCACTATTACTGATCATACCATTTCCATGTGGAAATGTGGTACTCTCGAGACAACGTTTCATGCCCTCGAAGTCGAGAATCGGGCGAAAGGAACCTTCCTTTTTGGGCACCATGAAATACATGGAATATCGACCGCAGATGTACTGGTCTCACAGAACCAGTTCTACTGCTCTCAGCTGCAGGAGACAAGTTGAAGTCTCTTCTACTGCCGCCAACACCGTTGCGTCCACTTTGGGCAAGTGAAGGAGCTCTTGTTCTTGCTCTGGCAGCAGGTATAGGCACGTCATGGATTGCACCCCTTTAAGACCAGCCCCCAGCAGATCCCACTCATCCTGGATCATCTGTCCTATTACTTCATGTACCGGGAAGACTTTCTGCGATTTCCATACTACTTGGAATAGAGGATCCTACAGCGCCTCTTCCTCTGCCAGGAGGTTAGCAGGTATATTCAGGACCTTGAGGGACTCTAAGGTACACACAGATTGTGAGCCCTTTGGGGACAAGGGATTGTATCAGTACCTGTTTGTAGGGCCTGGGCGGTATATCAAGAAATTGCATAAACAAACAGAAGCATAAAGATGAGTACCGGTAGCTCCTCCTGGCGGAAAACCCGAACAAACCGGGCCTGATCCTCCTGTTCTGGGATCTCTTCTTCTTTCAACTCCTCCTGCAGATCTAGCTCCGTGTCAAGGTCTTCCCCATCCAGCCCCTCTGCCACTCCACTAAGCCTCTAGCCCACTTAGACACCACTGCTCCTGACTCATGCTCTTTTGCATCTGACACCCTCTTAACCCTGTGTTCCGAGGCTGAGGAGCCGCTTGCCAAACCCTGTCGATGTAGGCAACATGCCTTATGCAAAAGTAAGACAAACGCCGGTGAGAACTCCCCCGGAAGTCCTATTGCTCCCTGGGCTTGAGTAGTGGATGGTCCGGGCATCGTGCAGGGACCGGGGGCCGGATCCATTGAAGGTAACATGGCGCCCCTGCCTCCAGGGTCTCTTACAATCAGGAGGGACTCTCCTGCCTCGTCTCATTCTGCAGACCCTGCTCCAATGACTTAGCCTCTTGCGTGCAAGTCTAGGCAGACGTCTGCCTCCGAGACCACACCCCATCAGGGACCACATATCTTGAGGATTTTTAGATTGCGCTACCATGTTGTACCTTAAAGATATGAATGGACCTTGCACTAATCCAATCAAACTGACACTTTCTCCGAGTAAAGTTTACGTTTTTATTCTAAGTACTACAAATGGCTATAAGGGAGTACAGCTTCCCTTATAAGCAATATTACAAATTTAATAGGTACATAATCTGGGCTAAGAGACAAGGGATGATCATGTCTGGTTACTCGCTGACCATACAGTAGACAGATGGAAGGATTTCATTTGCCTCCTATCCACTGACTGTGACTATCTTTCAAGTTACATACATTTCCTGTATGCAGGTACTTCCTGTTTTCCACAGAACTGTAGCTGCTACAAATCTATATGCAGCACTTTTCCCCCCACTTATCTTTCATTTATTTCTGTCTCTGACTTTTTAATCTGACCCTTCTCAAGAGAAAGTCACAATGTGTCAACCAACTGTCACATCACCTGACCAGGCACAACAGCACTCTGAAATCTGCCCAGCAACAATAGCATATCTAGTTAGGCTTTTCCCGCAGGTCTGCATCAAGTCATTGTGCACTGAATAAGTTATAAGCTGTATAACACAAGGAATGCTTAAGGATTAAGTGGGGTTCACCCCCCTTGGTACCATCCTGTACCAAGCACTGCGGTCTGGCCGGTATGGTGGAAAGGGCTGGGGCACTCCCCAGGAACGCCCTCAATCTGTATCCGGGTAGGTAAAAGGATCCCTAGCACAGTGCACCTCCACAGGCTCAGGCACAGAGCATTAGAGTACTTGAACTAAAATAAAATTATTAGATTTTGGTAAATTTGTTTTAACTGAAACTGAAATTAAAAAGAAACTGCAAATGGCCCCCTAGGAAAAAGCTACTCTGAACTGCTTTATTCTCCAGTGGCTGCCTCTCCCGGACATGCTCAGTCTCCAAGCTGCTGGAAGAGGTACACTACCCCGAGGTGCGGGACTGGACTGGAGGGACGATAAGGAATACTGATAACATAGTTGAAGACAGAAGGACTCCTAAAACCCGTAAGAGTAGTCTTCCCAGGGTGAGTCCAAGACAGGTCTAGCAGGATTCAAAGAAAGGAAATTAGCAGATATGTAAAAATTTCTCCTCCCCTACTAGAGCAATATAGACAAGTGGGATGTACCCAAGCATTTAGAACCCAGGGTGAGACGGAGGAAGACACCATCCATTCTGGCTCTCACAAGCAACCTGTAGTGCTTTACAAAAGTTGCTTAGAGATGACCAGGTAGCCACCTTACAGATGTCTTACAGAGACATTAAGGTGGACTCAGCTCATTGCAAGGCTTGTGCCCTACTGGAGTGGGCTCTGGCTCCCTCCTGCAAAAAATGAGGTGGGCTGAACTAATAGCCTTCCTAAGCCAGCAGGCAATTGAGGACATGGCCACTGTCTGTCCCTTCCTCAGGCTGCTGAAGGGGACAATAAAGAGATGGTCCAACAACTGGAAGGAAATTTGACGGAAGAAGGGTATTAGTGACGTATCTGGAGACTACTAACAGATGCAGTGTGGGGTCTGATCAAACGTCCTTCTCCAAGGAGCAGGGCAGGATCACAGATGAAGATGAGAGAGACAGCACTCTGGGGAGAAGGGCAGTACAATCCCCAGGGAGACAGATGCTGACGAGATGACCAGACAGGGCTCCTTATAGGGCAAGGCCTGTAGCTCAGGCACCCATCTGGCAGGAGTAATAGCCACCAGACATATCACTTTCAGTCAAATCCTTGAGGATGGATTCTGAAGGGACTTGAAAGGGTAACTTTCAGTGCCTTCAATCCTAGAGATAGGCTCCACGGTAACACAACTGGCTGCAAAAGGGGGACGGGGGGGGGGGGGGGGGAACAGGATCTGCTTCACCCTCTTGAGGATGCAGGACACAAGCATGTATGCTGCCAAGGACACACTTTGAACTCTATCCCAGTAGCACAAGTGTCACCACCTGAACCCTGACAGAGATCAGAGCTTAGCTCTGGTCCAAAGCAGATTGTTAAGAAGGATAAAATGGCCACCATATTTGCCTACTTGGCATCCAGGGCCTGAGAGAACATTAAGTCCTTCGCATGTGTTAGTCTGGAGTGTCTTGGAGAGGTAAAGGCCCTACTGGTTGTGTCAATTACCACTTCAGAGTATCCTTTTTCATACAGTTTGTGCCTCTGAAAAGGGCCAGGTCATAAGCAAAAAGGGTAACTGTTCCTTCATGACCAGGAGACCATGCCACAGCAGTCCCCTTTCCTGAAGTAGCAATAGAGTGGACCCCACCAACAGGCTCAAGAGATTCACGTACTATGGCCTATGTGGCCAGTCTGGCACCATCAGAATGACCAAGCCCTGGTGACACAATCCTGGATAGAAGTCTGCTCATTCATGAGAGACAGACAAAGGCACCCTTCCCCCCCTTCCTGACACCATGCTTGCAGAATGACATCGAAGCCTGCTGCTGCAGATCCTTTCTGTGGCTGAAGCAGCTCTTCACCTAGGCATTCTCCTGAATAGCCATCAGATCGAACATCAGCAGGCCCCACATCTGCACCATGAGACTAAATGCACAAGGGCTTAGCTCCCAGTCACCAGGATCCAGCTTTCTGGCTCAAGTTGGCGACTTGTACACTGTCATCTCCCACAATGTGGGCTGCTGACAGATCCCCAGATGGGCCCTTAACAATGATAGAGCTCCACCATTTCTGTTGCTACTGCAGAGCTGCAAGTGCTGCTTTGCATGTTGAAATATGTCAATGCTGTGCCATTATCAGAGAACACACTGACTGCCTTGCTCTCCAGGATGGTCTGGTACCTCTCCAGAGCTAGATGAATCACCTGGTCTCTTAGTCTGCTGACCAACCAGGGGGCTTCCTGTGGGAACCAGCATCTCTGTGGTAAACTGATGCAAACAATTAATCCCCCAGCCCAATAGGCTGGAATCTGTGATGACTATTGTCAATCTGGCAACTCCAGAGGCGTTCTGTCCAGAGTAAAAGCCACCAATCCCAGGAGTTCCAGGTAGTCCCACGCCCTGGGAACTGACAGAGCAAAAACTCCTGAGCTAAATCTGCAGCTTTACCAATCTCTCTGGGGTGAGAAACATTTTGCACATGTGAGTGTTGAAGTGGGCACCCAGATACTTCAAGTCCTCAGAGAGAGTTAAACAGTCCTTGGGGTAGATGATCACCCAGTCCAGATTTTCCAGTCACTTCATCACCGCCATTGACTTCTTCCGAAAGTTGGATCAAACCAGGTGCATCACCCAGGGATGCTGCCATGACTACCGTGACTTTCAAGAAGGCACAAGGGGCCATGGCAAGGCCAAAAGGGCAGAGCCCAAACTGGCCACACAAGATGTAGAAGTAGCTGATTTTGATCCCAGATAGAAATGTGGAAGCTCACCTCAGAAAGATCCAAAGCAGTTATTAAATGTCATTTGATGGACTAATGCAATGACCGACCTGAGGGTCTCCATGCAGAAATAGGACACTCTGAACTTCGCACTGTCTTCAAATCCAGACGGGGCAGGAGGACATCTTTCTTTGGTACTACTGAGTAAATGGAAAACCACCCCGACCTTGCTCTGCACGGGGATGACAGCCTGCAATGGCAAGAGGCAATGAAAGGTTTCCTCGGTCGCCACTCACTTAACTAGGGAGCCAAAAACGAGAATCCAGAAAAGAGACTCCACAAACTGCAGCGCATATCCTTTGGAGGATACTGAGGACCCATTGGTCTGGCATTATTTGGATTCATTCGGAGCAAAGAACCACCTCCTGACTGCCTGTCCCTCAGAAGGGACCTGCCGTATCTCATTCAGAGGGCTTACTGGCTCCTGAAGAGGCTCCTACCAAGTCCCACGAGTGCTGGGATCAACAAAAGGATTGACCCTGCTTGGGTTTAGGCCCATAAGAAGAATAGGCTGTGCCAGCACTCTTTCCTGCCTTGAAATTCCCCCACATTCCCTGCTATGCCCTGTGAGAGGAGCCTTTGGGCCTATCTTCTAAGAGGCTCTGTGGGAGAGCCTCTCCCAGGTCCTTCATCAGCTTTTCTAGATCTTCCCAACATGTAACTTGCCCTTAAGGGGAGCTTGTTTGGCCACAGGTTGGCTGTTGCATCAGCAGACCAATTCTGGAGCCAGAGTCAATCCCAGATCTACCAAAGCCACTGCCATGGCCTTGATCCTAATCAAGTTGTACAGGACATCCGCCACAACTGACTCTCCAAACTCCAGTTTCATGACCTCCAAAACTGTGCAGCAATTGTTCGGGTCACTATATCACACAAAACACTGCCTGAGTGCTTAAGCCATAAAGGCATTTTTGAGGGCTTCCACTCTCCTATCATTAGTCTCCAGCACTGTGCCCACCTTTATCTATTTTAGCACTTGATATACCACCCAAGAAATAGCGTCAGGGCGGTGTACAAAAGGCAAACAACAAAAATGGAAAGGACTGCCAATGGTAGACAGGAAAGAGAAAAGGAAAACAAATAGAGAGGTATAGTTAGGAGATATAGGGATAGGTACAATACTAGGTATCAAAGGAAAAGGAAAGCCAGGCAGTCAGGGATGGGGAAAGGGAAGGTCAAAGGTAAGGTGAAATAGATGAGTTTTAAGCATGGCTTTGAATCTGAAAAAAGACAGTTCAGTGCGAAGCGTGAGTGAGTGGCATTGAGTTCTAGAGTGCAGGGGCCAGGAAGAAAAATGTAGAGTGGCGGGTAAGTTTGAGGTGTGCTTGCATGCGGAAGTGAAAGACGGTTCACATGAATGGACCAGAGTAGGTGTGGGGAAGCATGGAGATGAATAAGACCTGCAAGATACTGAGGAATGCCGGTGTGAATAACCTTGTGAACAGTGGTGAGTATTTTGTATGTGAATCTGGATTTAAGGATAAGCCAATGTAGATGTACGAGTAGAGAGACAACGTGATCAAGATGGGAGGAGTGAGTGAGAAAACAAGCTGCAGTGTTCTGGATAAGCTGCAGTCAGCAAAGTTGATATTGGGGCAAACCTGCGAGGATGACGTTACAATAGTCGAGTCTAGTCCAGATCTAGTGCAAGAGATAAGGGTGTTGGGGCCACTTGGCAATAGTGATCATAGCATTATCGCCTCTGATTTAATTAGTGGAGGAGGGATAGTAAGGAAATCCACAGTACTAACTTTTAACTTTCGAAAGGGAGACTATGATAAAATGAGAAACAGTTAAGAAAAAACTAAAAGGAGCAGTTGCAAAGGTTAAAGACGTACATCAAGCTTGGGTGGTGTTGAAAAATACTATCTTGGAAGCCCAGACCAGCTGTATTCCACGCTTTAAGAAAAGTGGAAGGAAGTCCAAAAAACTGCCAGCATGGCTTAAAAGTGAGGTCAGAGAGGCTGTTGTTGCCAAAAAAGCATCTTTCAGGAAATGGAAAAAAAAGAGCCAAACGACGAAACCTGGAAAAAGCACAAGCACTGGCAAGTCAAATGTAAGGCCTTGATAAGGCAGGCAAAGGGAGAATTTGAGAGAAAGCTTGCTGCGGAAGCAAAAACAGGAAATAAAGACCTTTTCAAATACATTCGTAGCAAAAAACCTGCGAGAGAGTCAGTTGGTCCATTAGATGATAAAGGGGTTAAAGGAGCACTAAGAGGCGACACGGCGATAGCGGAGAAACTGAATGAATTCTTTGCTTCGGTCTTTACTGAGGAAGATGTAGGGATGTTACCCATGACTAAAGTGGTATTTAAAGGTGCGGAAGAATTGAAGGAAATATCGATACATCGGGAAGATGTATTACAACTATTAGATAAACTGAAGAGTAGCAAATCACCTGGGCCGGATGGTATAAATCCAAGGGTGTTGAAAGAACTGAAATATGAGATTGCAGACCTGCTATTAGTAATCTGTGAACTATCATTAAAATCATCTCTAATACGTGAAGATTGGAGGATCGCCAATGTAACACCAATTTTTAAAAAGGGTTATAGGGGTGATCCGGGAAACTACAGACCGGTGAGCCTGACATCAGTACCGGGAAAAATGGTAGAAACCATTATAAAGAATAAAATTACTCAGCATGTAGATAGTCATGACCTAATGGGAGACAGCCAACATGGCTTTAGACAAGGAAGATCTTGTCTTACTAATCTGTTATTTTTTTTGAAGGAGTGAATAAACAGGTGGACAAAGGTGAGTCGTTTGATATTGTGTATCTGGACTTTCAGAAAGCCTTTGATAAGGTCCCTCATCAGAAACTTTTGGCAAAACTAAAGAGTCATGGGATAGGAGGCAGTGTACTATTGTGGATCAGGAACTGGTTAAAAAGATAGAAAGCAGAGGGTAGGGCTAAATGGCCAATTTTCCCAATGGAGAAAGGTGAATAGTGGTGTACCCCAGGGATCTGTGCTGGGTCCGCTGCTTTTTGACATATTCATAAATGACTTGGAAAGTGGAATAACGAGTGAGGTTATCAAATTTGCAGATGACACAAAACTATTTAAAGTTGTTAAAACCCAAGAGGATTGTGGAAAATTGCAAGAGGATCTTGATAAATTGGAAGACTGGGCATCAAAATGGCAGATGAAATTTAATGTGGACAAGTGCAAGGTTATGTAGCTAGGGAAGAACAACCCAAACTATGGTTACACCATGCAAGGTTCCACATTAGGAACCACCACCCAGGAAAAAGATTTAGGCAGCATTGTGGATACCATGTTAAAACCCTCGGCCCAGTGTGCAGCGGTGGCCAAGAGAGCAAATAGAATGCTAGGTATGATAAGGAAAGGAATGGAAAATAAAACAAAAGATATTATAATGCCTCTATATCGTTCCATGGTGAGACCGCACCTTGAATATTGTGTGCAATTCTGGTCACCGTATCTTAAAAAGAATATAGCGATTTTAGAAAAGGTTCATAGAAGAGCCACCAAAATGGTAAAGGGGATGGAAGGATACTCCTATGAAGAAAGGCTAAAAAGGTTAGGGCTCTTTAACCTGGAAAAGAGACGGCTGAGGGGAGATATGATAGAAGTCTATAAATTAATGAACGGAGTGGAACGGGTAAACGTAGATAGATTGTTTACCTTATCAGAATATAGAAAGACTAGGGGACATGCAATGAAGCTATAGGGTAAACTATTTAAGACTAATAAAAGAAAATATTTTTTCACTCAACGTGTAATCAAACTCTGGAATTTGTTACCGGAGGATGTAGTAAAGACTGTTAGTGTAGCTGGGTTTAAAAAAGGTTTGGACAAGTTCCTGGAGGAAAGTTCCATAAACCATTATTAAGAAGGGACCCAGGATATCAATGCTTGACCCAGTACAAGCACTGTGGAACCTGTGTCTTTTGGGGAACCTGCTAGGTACTTGTGACCTGGATTGGCCACTGTTGGAAACAGGATACTGGGCTTGATGGACCTTGGTCTGACCCAGAATGGCATATCTTATGTTCTTATGAGTGACAGTACAAGGGTGGTCAGAGATGAAAGAGAGGAAAGGTTGGATGGCACGAATTTAGTGCAGGGAAACAAAGGAATGATGGATAAGTGAGGAGATGTGTTGGTGGAAGGTAAGGGAAGAGTCTAAAGTGACCCCAAGGTACCTGAGAGATGTTACAAGAGGTAATGGGGTATCAGACAACATGAGGGCTAGCGGGGGACAGGGAGCACCAAAGGTAAACCAGATGGCAGCGGATTTAGATGGGTTAATGTGTAGATAGTTGCTATTTAGCCAGGAGGAATCGCGAGAAAGGCAGGAGTCCAGTGGGCAAGGTCAGGAGTGAGGGAGCTGGTGTGGAACAGGAGAATGTCGTCATTGGCATAGTAGTAACCAGAGACCCCAGAATGCTGGATAATGAGGGCAAGTGGAGCAAGGAAGAGGTTGAAGAGAAGGGGAGCCAACCCTGGGGGATATCACAGGGAAGGGGAGTTACAGGGGAGGTGCTAGTCTGGACTGAAAAAGTGCGAGAAGAGAGGAAAGAACGGAACCAGTGACGTACAATTCCATCGATCCCGCAATGGTCGTGTGCTTCATCACTGCCATGACCAGGACATTCATCTTCAGAATCCCAAAAAGCTGTTCCATCTCCTCTTGAGGCAGAGGATAGAGCAGAGCCAGGACCTTAGTATCCCTCAGCTCTAGCTCCAGTGCCTCCCACTTAGACGACACAAGCTTTTTCAAAGGCTGAGGAAGAGTTAAAGAAGGCCAGACAGCCAATGTCACCCCTCCAGGTTAGTCTGCATAAGAAACCTGTACTGGGCAGGGAAAGGGGGGGAGATCTGCAATACACAAGGCTGCCATGGTATCCTGAATAAGGGTAGGCAGGTCTTCCGTGTGAAAAAGACGAACTGCTGACATTTTCTTTCTCCACCAGAGAAAATCGCCTTCTCCTCTACCAACTCACTCATTGGAGACAGGAAATCCTTATCTTCCCAGCGCTTTCCCACAGTGGATAAGACTGAGCTCCCGGAGGAGGCAAAAAAGAAGAATAGGAGTGCTTACCATCAGAGAGGGAAATCTCAGAGGCCTGGGCCTCGGATCCCCGTGAGAGGGGCTACAAGGCAAGCTACCAAAAACTAAAAACAGCCCATGTGCTGTTTCAGTAGCTGTTGCTCAAAGCTGGCTGGAAACAGGTCCTGGGGCCTGCCAGCTCGAGGCTGCAGCCATCTCATCATGCTCGCCCTTCAACTGGAACCATGAGGGCATCTAAAATGGTCACCATTCCCAACAGCAGGAAACTCATGACAGACATGGCAGAGGTAGCAAAATTGGTCTTGGGTCCTGGCATTGTTTAAAAAACAAATAACCAAAAAAAACCCCAAAAAACAAACATGTCCTGAGGCTTTCCATCACACTGAGGGGCAAAAGGAACCAGCTATGGAGAAGACTTGCTGGGTATCATAAACTGCACACCTCTGAGCAGTGCAGAGCATGGCTGCAGAGCTCAAGCACAGTTAAAAGAAACAGAAAATAAAAACAATGACAAAACTATGGAGAAAAAGGAACTTCCAATCCATAAAAAGGAATCCTCTCACCTAACAGGCTAGCTGGAGAAACCCAAGAAAAGCCTCACCAGCCACCTACCTACACAGGCCTGGGAAACCTGGCTGCCTCATGGCTTTGGGTTTTTGTTTTCCATTTAAGTTTGAAGCTGCTTTATTCATGAATCACAAAAACAGCCAAATCAAGTAATAGGACTAAATTACAAACACTATCAAAAGATAGAAAGAGCAGAACATGCAGATATGGGACAGTGAGAGAAGAGGGGGCCTGGGCCTAGACTTACTGACCCCCAACCCCCCAGGGGTGGTCCTGCTCGCTCTCCGACCCACCAGTGCTAGAAACCTGTGGATAACAACACTGGATACAGGGCAATTGTCGGCTCAAGGAGACAACACACATAGCCAAGCTCCAAGCAAATGCTGGGCCAAAGGTATCAATCACAGGCCAAACCACCATGATCTGGGCCAGGGAAGCCTGGGGAGATAGACCTAATCTGCACTGCTGCACCAGTCCACACACACTATGCCACCTGCTGGAGGCAGACAATTCTGGCTTCTCTCAGTACTGCATTAGAGTATGCACTTTGCTTTGTACGTCTGTTGGTAGTAAAAATGGAATATAAGCAAAGGTCTAGGGCAGTATATCAATAAGGATAAAGATAAAGAATGTAAATAAATTAAATCAGTAATGCATTTAATTGAAAGCTGTTCCAGTCCACCTCCACCTACTTACGGAGCATAACCTACTCATTTGGACTGGTCTAGCAGGATAAGGAAGAAACATTTTATTTCATGGAAAGATAGATCAGCACGGCAACGTGCACCTGGGATTTGCCTGTCCCTGCTCATCAATAGTACTGCTCGCCTATCTCTAGGGCTATGGGAAGGGGAAGGGGAAGGGGGGGGGGGGGGAAGGACAACCTTGATGACCCTAAAAAGGATGAAAAGTCTAAATTTTGTTTCAGTAATAGTTTACTCACAAATGAAACAAAATTAGTCTAAACCATAGCACAGTAATTCTAAAAAATAGCCTGAGTTGTATTTCAACACATTTTTATTGCTCAATGACTATACTATCAAAGAATCCGACTTTTTTGCCATCTCTTAGCAGGGACTCTTAATACAAATTGTAAACAACTTTGGGGATGATTGTTAGAGCTTTATAGATTTCGATTTGGGCTTTTAATTTGGTTAAGGGTTTCTCTGTGCTAAGGCCACACTAGAAATTTATTTCCCCCGTCAGCAATATATATTAGCACACTTGCCCTGGTGTGCTGGCAGCCATAAGACCGCATTCCTTATGAATAGGAACCATTATTGGCTCTAATAAATGGCCTTATCATGTAATGTTGGAAGGAAAGCATTTTTGACCAATGTCATCAGCTTTAAAAAAAAAAAAAACAGACAGCAACCCTAGCATCAATCAAATCATTTAGATACTAAATAAAGGCTTATTCATTTTTATTGTTGGAATTTGATGCAAGATGTTGTGGTCAAGACTTTTAGCATAGCTGAGTTTAAAAAAGGTTCAGACAAGTTCTTGGATGAAGGTGAAATTAGACCTTACCTGCTAATTTTCCTTACTGAACTTCCTCCAGTCCAGTCTCAACAAATGGGTATATGCTCGCCAGGGCTGGTCCTAGAGTTGGTTCAAAGTGTTGGTGCCGTAAGCAAACCTCAAGCTTTATACTCCCTCTCGCTGTCAAAATCAAAGGTTGGGGAGAGGGAAGGAACCCAGGGGCCCCTGGGTTCTGCACCCCTAATTAGAAAGGTAGGCCAAATACCAATAGCAAGGCTCCACCATCCACAGGCTATGCACACCACCTGCTTGGAGACTGAGGAATATTGGCTCAGTCCATTTGGCAAGGCTACTTCTTCAGTTCCTCAGTCTCCACCTGCTGGTTGGCGAGCATACACCCATTTGTTTGGACTGCAGGAACACCCTGGAAAGGTCCATAAACTATGATTAGCCATATATACTTTGGAAAGCCATTGTTCATCTCTGGGAGTACACAACATGGAACTCTTTGGGACCCTGACAGGTACTACTGACCAGAACTGCATACTGACAGACAGGATGCTCAGCTTGAACCACCTTTGGTTTGACCCAGAATGGTATATCTTATGTTCTAATTTTGTGCCTACTGGGCATGGCCTGTGTTCCCCTTACTTGGCATTTGAAGGGTCTCTCTGTAGAATGGACATGCTTCACGTGACAGCTTAAATGATCAGGCCTGTGAAGAGAGGGAAAGCATTTGAGTTCAGCACCGATACTGCGCCTGCAAAATCTTAAAGACACCTGACTGATCATGCAAACTCTCAAAGTGCAATACATAAGTTAATGCTCACTAAAAAATAAAGAGACTAATACTGTCACTAACTACTGTAACTTATAGCATTGTCAATCATTCCTATTATGATAGAAGGACTTGCACAATAGGTGCATTATACTAGCATTTGAGAAGTGGCCTAATGGTCAGAACAGTGTTTCCCAAAACTCTTGTGGCGGTACACCCAGCCAATCTTGTTTTCAGGATTACCACAATGAATATACATAAGAAATCTACCTATACCATTCCTCAGTCTCCCCCATTCTGGTCTCCTCAGCATCTTTCATTGGGCTCCAGGATCTGCCTTCTGATTTCCAGCTCTACATTTCCGATCTGCAAATTGATACAGGCATCCTACCTATCTAGGTACGGCTTATTAAACTAAAAGTAAAAGCTGGAATAACTCAAAATGTATTCTAAACAAATCCAATCAATCACAACTGGGAATTTTAGTGTGGTGCTTAAGGGACAATGGGAGGATGACAACAAAGCATCTACACCCTGAAGGAGCAGGTGGCATCAGTAGTCCACATAAGTCAATAGATGAGAAGGTATTACCAGCCCACATGGACAGAAGAGCAGATGCTGTTAGTGTCTCCACACAGGCCAAGAGAATGCTGTTCATCATCAAGTAAGAGGAGAGAGAGAGAGGATAACTGGAGACTGAAGAGGTATTTGAGAGAGAGAGAAAGTTATGGAGAAGAGGGAACGTTTAGAGAGCTTTCAGTTAACAGAGGCACCGTGGACACAGAGGATTCATGTTGCCAAAAGAGAGAGGTTGGGGAGCACTGAATACCCTAAAAGAGGCTGGAAGTAGATAAAAAATGGCAACTCAGGCAGGGAAAGAAAGCATAGTTTCTCACCCATAACAGATGATTTCCGGGAACAGTAGGAATCAGTCTTCACATATAGGTGACGTCGGCATTGACAGAGCATGGCACGGGAACACTCCCCAGAATCCAAAAGGAGTGCTTTGGGAGCATCGCTCCATGCATGCGTGTCTGCCTTTCTACTTTCCCAGTAATTCTCCTGTCAAGTATACAGCGAAAAAAAAACACCCCAAAAGACAAAAAAGGTAAATAGAAAATGGAATGACAACTCCAAGGGGAGGTGGATGGGTTGTGAAAACTGATTCCTGCTGTTCCCGGAGACCACCTGTTATGGGTGAGTAACTACACTATTTCCAGGAACAAGCAGGAATGCACATATGGGATTCCCTAGCCCACAACTAACCAGCAAGAGAGAGGAGACCGGAATGAAAACAAGGTAAAGCAGGGATCTGTCAGACAGTCCTTTGGGCACACTCCTAATGGGGTAGTCGAAGATGGATGGTGGGTGGAGTTGCCCTAAATCTGAAAGAGGTTTCTTAAGATGGCTTGTCCGAATTGAGCTTCTCGACTGGAATCTTTGTCAAGGCAATAGTGGACAGCAAAGATATGTAGTGAAGACCATGGCTCAGACATTGTGTACCGTAACATGTCCCTGAAGGGATAGACCGACTTGAGCATATGCGAAAGACATTGCAGTCAGCAATCCAGTTAGAAATGGTCTTTTTGGAAACCTAAAGGCCCAGGTGACTAGGGTCAAAAGACACAAACAGTTGGGAGGACTGGCAATGATTCTTAGTTCGGTCAAGATAAAACGCAAGTGCTCTTTTGCAGTCCAAAGTGTGCAAGGTTGCTTCCACCTTAGAAGTGTGTGGCTTAGGAAAAAAGGTTGGAAGAGATATGGTTTGGTTCAGATGGGAAGGTGTAACCAACTTTGGAAGGAACTTAGGGGGAAGTCCCAAGGACCAACTTATCATGGTGGAAACGAGTGTAAGGAGCACAGTCCACCAAAGCCTGTAACTTACTGACTCGACAAGCTGAGGTCAGAGCAATGAAAAAAGCAACATTCCAAGTGAGAAACTTGAGAGGAGCCATAGTTAAGGACTCAAAGGGGGAGGGGGGGTCTTATACGTTGCATGAGGACAATGTTAAAGTCCCATGCCATCGTGGGGGGGGGGGGGTCATATTGGTGGCTTTGTTAAGAGGAGCCCCCGCATGAACCGCCCCACCAGCAGATGAAAAGAAATTGGGTGATCCCCAATTGGGCAGTAAGAGGTTTCAATTGCACTCTGACAGAATTCGTTTTCAGACCAGATGAAGAGAGATGCAGAAGGTACTGCAGATGTTCTACTGCACAAGTGAAAGGATTGAGAGCTCTCTGGGAGCAGGGGGAAAATCTGTGCCACTAAAAGGTGTAGGTACGTCTCATAGAATCTTTCCTAGAAGCAAGATAGACTTGAGTCACATCCTCTGGGAATCCAAGGTCCGAGAGGATGAAGCGTTCCGTTCAGTCTTGAGACTGGGATGAAGTATGTCACCTAGTCCTACGACAGCAGTGCATAGTCTAATCAGAGAGGCTGAGATGAGGCCAGAATGGGGCGATTAGAATCATTTTGCCCCTGTCCAATTGTAACTTGAAAAGTGTCTTTGGAATGAGAGGAATTGGCGGGAATGCATAAAGACGACCCTGCCTCCAATAAAGGAGGAAAGCATCTGAGTTTTTCCTCCGAGAGAAGGGAGCTAAACTCAGATAAGTCCCTGGAGACATCCCTTAAGAACATGCCCTTATAGAGCATGTAGGAATTTATCCTGGACCCCAACAAGACAGCTTGGAATGCTTTCCTGCCAAAAGCATTGAGGGTCCTAGCATCCTTGCCTAGAGAAACAGAGGCATGGTTCTTGGAACTTTTGATCCTCCTCATGGCAGACTCCACTACCATGGAGTGGTGGGGTAGTTGTGGCTTCTGGAAGCCCAGGCAAGGAGGAATACAATACAGTGTACCCAATCTCCGGCTAATGGCAGGAATGGAGAGTTGTGCTTCTCACATTCAAGCCATCAAATTCTTCAAGATGTTATGAATAGGAAAGGTAGCTGCTTCCTTCGGTGCTGAGGGATACTGGAGGATCTCTGACTCCTCCACTTTCAGTTCCCGTTCCATTGTCACCAAGACTGAAAGGGCCACCGCCATGTCTTTTATGAAGTCTTGAAAGGATCTGATGAAATGTTCCGAACTGGGTCAGAAACCAAGAATTCAGGATCCGAGTTGGATGACATTGAATCCATGTCTGGTAGGAAATCAAAATAATATTCGTCAGTGCCTTGGTACAGATGATGTTCAGTTCCAGATGTCGAAGGTCGATGACCCTGACAAGCAGTCTTGGAGCCGTAATGCACCGCACACGATGCCCCCAGAATGAAATGGGGTTGGTGGAAGCTCTGAGCGTGGAGACACAGATACCTCTGTGAGAGCTCCAGAAACATCGAGAGCACCGGCTTCGAGTGACTGTACTGGAGAAGTACGAGGTAGAACCCGAGAGCCTCAAAGACCCCGATACAATGGCTGCCAGGATCATAGCCAGACTCTGCTCTATGGCCTGAACCCACTCATCGAGGGAGACTGGACAGAACTGTGTGACCTCTGGTCCAGAAGCCTGAGCCACGATCCCTGAGCAAGATATTGGAGGCTCCACCGAAGATATGGTCCCAGGAGCATCCCCAAGTCCCTTTGTGGCTTTGGAGGGGGTATCCTCCTGCTGGAGCTGCTTGGCCTGATGGTTTAAGTTTGGATCCACTGATGAATGACTGTGCCAACGAGCATCAGAGTCCAATGTCGACGCCGAGGAATGGGAACCTTTCGATGATGCAGAGGCCTTTGATACCTTGTTTGATGGAGAACCCGATCGATTCGTCTTACTCACTGTTGATGAATGGGAAGCATGCAAGGACTTTGATAGCGTGGAGGCCTCCATGGAGTGTACCGAAGGAGCTGAGTCTGACTGAAATAGCTTAACACTCTGCTGCTCTCGGTTCTTGAGCTCTCTTGCCTACATGTTTATTTATTTATTTATTTAACATTTCTTATATACCGCACTATTTGTCATCAGCGCGGTTTACATCAAAACAATAGAACACTTGACCAGATACATTGGCCGTCGTTTACATAAAACGGGGAGTTAACATGGAGGAGAACTTGGGGAACTATTTACATTCAAGTTTATAGCAAACTTAGGAAACTATGTACAAATCGGTTTGTATTACATATTAGGTATGATTACAGTGTTTTACATCATGTAGCGGCTGTATGATATAGTGGGGTGTGTGGGAGGTAATGGGGTATCGGGATGGGTATAATGTAAGAGAAAAAGGTGGTGTTTGAGGGCTTTTCTAAATTGAATAAGGTCTCTAATAGCTCTAATGTGTGGGGGGAGTTTGTTCCAGCATACGGGGGCATAGTTCCTGAAAGCCCTATTGGTGGTGATCTGGTTGAGTTTTGCGGATTCAATTGGTATAAGTAGCATGTTGGCAGCCTGGGATCTCCTGGATCTGTTGTCTGGAGAAAGCGTTATGAGGTCGGAAATGGATTGTGGAGCTATCATGTTGAAGGCCTTGAAGGTAATGAGGAGGGTTTTGTACAGGATTCTACTGCTTATGGGAAGCCAGTGTAGTTCCTTTAGAATGGGGGAGATGTGGTCGACCCTTGGGGTTCCGTAGAGCACACGGGCTGCCGCATTCATGGCTAGCTGTAATGGTTTGAGGGAGCTCTTTGGAAGGCCATGTAGAACTATGTTGGCATAGTCGAAGTGCGGTGTGACTAGTGCCTGGAAGATGGTGCGGAGATCCGCGGATTTTCAAGACTATGACATTTCCTCCTGTGCTTGCAGGATGCACAGGAGGAAATGTCATAGTCAGGGCCTAGACATTTTAAACACCAGTTGTGCTGGTCAGTGGCCAAGATGGTACTACAGCACTTACTACATTTTTTAAACCCACTATGGGGTTTCTCCATTTTGGAAAAAAGAATGGAGGCCAAATCAAAATGGGCAATGGTTCCTATTGTTAAAAACACAACAAAAAGACAAAGAAAATATTTGAAAACGAAAAAATAAACTGGCACCGTAACAATGCAGAACTGCTCTGGGAGACGGGAAGGCAAAGTAGAAGTACCTGGGAGGTACTGAAAAAAATTCAGAAATCTCTTCTCGATGGGACTAGGATAAGGTCCTGATGGCTCTGCTGTAAAAAAGATGACCGAGGAAAATTACTGGGAAGGCAGACACGCATGCGTCGAGCGACACTCCCAAAAGCATTTATATTGGATGCTGGGGAGTGTTTCCATGTTGTACTCAGTCGATGCAGACATCACCCATTTGTGAAGACTGCATTCTTGCATGTTCCTGGAGATAAGGTGGTACTGCGTGCAATGTATCTACAGCATAAAGCAGGAGCCAGCTATCTGTTGCCTATTAAATCTCACATTCTAGGGCTCATACTGATCTCCTAGGAAGGAGACACATGGGTGACTGCACATGTAGTCAGAAAGGAGCTCCTGTATTTTTTTTTTTTTTTCAAAACTTTATTTTATTCATCACATACAAATATACAAAATCAGACAACACACCGTCTCCGGGGGGTGCACTCTTATCCCTACCCGGAGGGCACCATCATGCAATGAATACAATATTTCATAATATTTCCCCTCCCACCCCCCACCTCCCCCCTCCCCCCCCCATCTGCACACCCCATCCACCGTAGTACCTCCACGCCCCCCTGCTCTCCACCCCCTATAGGCCAATATGTAGGAGCTCATTCCGACACCTGGCTCCCAGGGTCTCAATATAGGTACCCCATAACTGAATGAAATTGGTCCACCGTTTGACACTGCCCCGGGCTTGCCACCGCTCCATCAACATTACCTGGTGGAAGCAGTTACGCCATTCCACAAACGTGGGAACACGTTGCTCACGCCATAGGCGCAAAATAGGGCCTTTCCCCACCAGACAAGCCTTCCGCATTAACAACCTATCTGTACGCCGGGTCGGGCAGGGGGGGTCCAGCCTGTCCAGGACCACAAAGGCACCCGTCCAACGCACCCTCAACCGCAAAAGTTCACTGATGTAGGCTTGTATCCGAGCCCAATACGGCTGAATATGAGGGCAAGCCCACCACATATGTAGCAGGTTGGCTAAAGGCGCTGAACAGTGTGGGCACCGACCATCCTCCGTCAAACTACGCAAAGCGCGACGAGGTGAAAAATAGGCTCTAGTGAGGCACTTGAATTGTACCTCTCTCCACTTCGCCCCCACCGCCAGAACTGCTATCCGGCATAATGCTGTGCTAATAGTGCCCGGGAAGACCTCCTTCCCCAGCTCTGCTCCCCAAGCAGCCTCCACCCCCCTGTAATCCACAGGGGTACGAAGGCTATCTAGGCGGGCCCTCAGGCCCGCTATCGTGGGAGGGGTTTCCTCCCCCAATGCAAAAAACCCCAACAGCTGCTCGGAGCGCTCCGATGCCAGCGCTTCCCGAGGTAAGGAAGAAACATAGTGGGAGGCCTGTAAAAACACAAAAGTATGCTTGACCATCAGGCCATATTCCTGGCCAAGGACCTGAAACGATTTACAGCGACCGCTGGCCTCCACCAGGTGCCCTATAAGGCGGATGCCCCTCCGTCTCCAGTCCCGAAACCCCCAGGTCCCCGAGCCAGGGGCAAACTGGACATTGCCTTGCAAAGGCAACCAGCTAGACGCAGTCCAGGGCATTCCCCAGCGGGCATTTAGGTACCGCCAGGTCCGCTGAGCCGAACCAAATAAAATGCTGTTCACCAGGCGGCTAGGTAGGTCTCTGGACCGAGTATGTAAAGCCCCTAACAGCGAGAGGGGTGCTACCAACGCCTCCTCCATAGGTGTAGGCATGTATGTTGCCGTCTGCCCAAGCCAATCGCCAAGATGACGAGCCTGACAGGCCAAGGCATAAATACCCAGATCTGGAAGCCCCATCCCCCCCTCGCGCCACCTCCCCACCAGCCGTAGCAGGGGGATACGTGCCCACGCACCGCGCCACAGAAAGGTCCGGATCAGCCGTTCCACCTGCCGCAAGTCCCTCCGGTATAGCCATACCGGCAAAGTTTGCATCCAGTACAACAACCTCGGCAGAATCACCATCTTTACCGCCGCCACCCGTCCTGACAGGGAGAGTGGCAATGGCCCCCAGGCCATGAACTGGGACCTTATGCGGTTCACCATCCAGGCCAAATTACACCTGTAAAGGTCCCGCGGCTGGCTGGTCAGGCGGATATCTAAATAGGTAAAGTAGGAGTTCGCCCATTTCAAGGGAAACTGACCTGTCCAGTTCCTTTGCAGAGACCCCGAGACATCTAGAGCCTCCGACTTGTCCCCATTTATCTTTAGGCCCGAGAAGAGGCCGTAAGTCCGAAATTCCGTCAACAGCCGTGGCAGGGACTCCTCCGGTGACATAAGATGCACCAAAATATCATCCGCAAAAGCCGATATTGTAAATGTTTGAGTTCCGATCCGCACCCCCTGTATCCCAGGCGATGCCTCCACCGCCCGAATCAGCGGGTCTAAAGACAAAACAAATAGCAAGGGTGAAAGGGGGCAACCCTGTCTCGTACCTCTTTCCAACGAAAAAGTCTCCGACAACACCCCATTGCAAAGTATTCCCGCCGTCGGATTGGCGTATAGACTATCTATCATCGCACAGAACGAAGCTCCAAGACCATACCAGGGTAACAACATTCTCAGGTAACTCCAGTTAACCCAGTCAAAGGCCTTCTCCGCGTCAAAGCTCACCAGTAGAGAAGGCAGATGTTGGTCATGTACCCACTCCAATGAGGCTAGAATTTTCCGCATATTCCGTACGATATATCGGCTCTTCACAAAACCGACCTGGGAGCTATGAATTAAAACAGCCAGATATTCCGCCAGCCTGTTCGCCAACACCTTGGCAAATATCTTGGTGTCAAAGTTCAATAGGGAAATCGGGCGGTAAGAAGCCGGTATTTCCGGGTCTTTGCCCGGCTTGGGAATCAAGGTAATATAAGCCTGATTGTGGCCCCACCGGAATCCACCCTGCTCCACCCGTCTTGCATACACCTCAACCAGAGCCGGACTGACAAAGCTATGAAGCAATTTGTAAAACTCGGCTCCCAAGCCATCCGGTCCAGGCACTTTATAGCAACTGGCCGCCCCAATAACCGATCCCACCTCCTCCAAGGTGACTGGACGCCCCAAGTTCTGGCTTTGTTCCTCCGTTAGCGACGGAAGGTTCAACTTCCGGAGGTATTCTGAAGCTGCCGAAGGTAGGTCACATTCCTTTGTATAGAGTTTTTGAAAGAAACCCCGAAATACCCGGACTATCTCCTTGGTGTCACTCTGTAACCTCCCCTGTTCGTCTCGCAGGGCCGCTACGGTATTAGAACCTCGCTGACCTCGCAAACAGCGGGCCAACAACCGCCCAGGTTTGTCCCCATGGCACTGGAGTCGGTAACGGTAATATAACATTGACTTCTTGGCCCTCTGATGGAGCAACTCGTCCAGACTCACCCGGGCTTCCCACAATTCTTTTTGCAGCCCTGGTGACGGGGCCTGCGCCAGCCAACGACGTAGAAAGGATACCCGCTTCTCTAACCGAAGAATCCGGTCTACCAACATACGCCGTCTGCGGGCCGCGAAGCCAATAATTTCACCGCGCATTACTACTTTGGCTGTCTCCCAGACCAGTTCCGGGTCTCCTTGATGCACTCGATGGACCTCTGCAAACTCTTGCCAGCGCTATTCTAAAAACTTATGAAACTGCGCATCCTTATACAGCTCCAACGGAAATCGCCAAAGTCGAGATCGATCAGTCCTCCCGCCCCAACCCAGATCCAGCCACACCGGAGCATGATTGGATATTTCGAAAGGCCCGATCTGCGCCTCCCCCACCCTCGCAAATAATCCCTTAGTGAGCAGCATGTAATCTATACGCGAACTAGAGCCATGGGCTCTAGACTGGTGGGTAAAATCTTTTTCAGAGGGGTGAAGAACCCTCCAAGGGTCCACTAGTCCCAATCGAGCCTTAAAGCGCTGCAACACACCGTCTCCGGTCCCCTTTCACGCGCCTCCCCCCCCCCCGGTAGTGTCCAAATCCACGTCCAAGACGCCATTGAAGTCACCGCCCAGCACCAGGAGGATCTCCGGCATCTGCTCCACTTTGGCGGCCACATTAGCATAAAGGTGGGGGTCAAAGGCATTGGGTCCATACACCGTTCCCAGAATGACCGGCTGCCCTTCTAGGTGGCCTTGCAATAGCAAATAACGTCCCGCCACGTCACGCACTTCCGCCTCCATAACCCAGCGGACCCGTTTGTGGACCAGGATGACCACTCCCCCCTTCCTCCCCACCGCCGGCGCCCCCCAAACCTGCCCCACCCAGCCGCGCCGCAGTTTATCATGCTCCTCGGCCATCGCAGTTTTGCCTGGCTAAAGCCTGCAGAATTTTATATCTCTTAATAGGGTGGCCTAAACCGCACACATTCCATGTAATGATTTTCAAGGCGGCGGGGCAGTGTCAATTTCCTCCTGACCGGTCTCCCAGATTACTCGGGACGGGGCTCTCCCAGCCTGGAATCCCCTCCCCACTCTCTCAGCACTAGGCCTCCGTGGAAGCTTACAGGGCGTGCATTCTACTCCTCCCCCCCTCTCTCTCCCCCCCCCTCTCCCTCCCCCCCCAGTCCCTTCCCCCCTCTGCGTGCTCTCCAACCCCACTCTCACCTCTTCTCCCTCCCATGAACCTTCGGTGATGCGCTCCACCGCCCCCCACTTTGTCCAAACCTCTGACCCCCGGCCCCCCCCCAGGCCCCCACCTCGCGTAGAGACCCCCTGCCCCTGCCACCCCCCCACCCTATAAGATCCGAGCCTCCCTCATGTAGCCGTCAGTCAAATTAGCTAGGTCCTGTACCAACTCAGACCGTCTACCCTAAGGCCCCCCCCCACGGGGGACCACCTGATGAAGCCCAAATTCTCGTTCTTAGGACGGGGAGTTTCCAGAGAGCGGGGTCCCCCTCTCCCGGGGACCATACCATTTTAATGGCAAGAGTCCAGGCCCTCGGGTCCCCCTCTCCCAACATGCTGCCAGCCCTACGGGCACTATCTGGACTCCTCCCCGGTCAGCCACAAGACTCCCCATTCACCTCCCCGGATTCCATTCCCTCACAGCCCAACCCTCTCCCCCTCCGCCCGTGGTCATCAGGTGGTCCGCGGTTCCATAGAGGCAGGTCTATTTAATCCCCCCTCCCCCCCACATCCCGCTCACTTACTGGTAGCCCCCACCGCTATTGCCCAATGGGAAGACCCCCCCTCCCCCCCAAACCCGCTGACACGCTTATGTGGTGGGCGAGGCCTTCTTATAGGCGCCGCAGTTTACCCAGCCCCCGATCCGGTTTCCTCCCCAGCCCCCAACATTTCGTCCGGTATCTCACCAGAAGGACAGAGGCGGATACCTCCCCTGAGTCCCAAACCCCCTTCTAACCCGCCTCAGGGACCTCTCCCCCGCCGGCCTCGATCAGGCCCCCTACCCTTGGCTATAGCAGCTCACCATAAGGACGTGCAACAAACCCCAACAGGATACAACATAACAAGGTGAAAACAATACATAAGTTACAATGTATGCCTCACAACTCACAAAGTAACCCCTCCAGCCCGCCCGGGTACTCCGTTGGTCTCCGCTGTCCAATGCTCCAGTCATAAGTCCAGGGGAGAGGGCTATCATAGGTGTCCGTAAGCAAAGAGGAATCCCACTCTCCAAGCCGCCGACGCAGCTGCAGCGGTCCCGAGGCCCCCCTAGCGCCCCGATCCACCGCCAGTGCGTCCAGGCAACAGGCCAGGACAAGTACAGTCACCTCATCAGGGGTCCTCAGCTCTCTCCTCCCGTGGATAGGATGCTCTCCACGTAGGGCGTCGCTTCCTCGGCCGACTCAAAGATCTTACGCCGGCCCTCATAAAAGACATGGAGGCGCGCCGGGTATTGCACAGTAAACTTAATTCGGCGATCAATGAGCTTCTGGCAGATGGGTGCATAAGCTCTGCGGCGCTGACTCAATTGCAAGGAGTAGTCCTGCGCTACACGAATCCGCATATTTTCCACCTCCAAGCCGCCTTGGACTCTCGCCGCCCGCAGAACAGTCTCTTTTTGCGGGAAGTGAAGTAGCTTCACTAGAACCACCCGGGGTCTGGAGTCTCTCACATTCCGGTTTCCCACCCGATGGGCTCTTTCAATGTGGATCCTTTCCCCCGCAGCATCACCACACCCTGCACCAGCGGCAAAAACAGCTCCATCAGGTACTTCGGCAGGTCGGAGTCCAGCACCGATTCAGGTATGCCCATCACCCTCAGGTTGTTTCTTCTCGACCGGTTTTCCAGGTCGTCCAGTTTAGCCTCCTGGGATCGCAGCTGAGTCTGCAGTGACTCCACCGTTTGATGCAGCGTGGTGGTAGTGTCCTCCACATGCCCCACGTGGTCCTCCACCTCCTGGAGCCGTTTGCCAAAAGACTCCACAGAGCTTTGCACTGCATCCAATTTCTCCCGGATGGTGGTGAATTGAGTCGCCAGAGCCTCCGCGACCGCCGCAGATATTTCCTCCACTCTGGCAGGTGAGGTTGGGGAGCTCGGCGCTGCCGTTCCATCCGCCATTTTGCTGGGACCGGGCCCTCGGTCCCTCTCCTTCTTTCCCGTTCTTAATGCCGCAGCCATCTCTACTGCTCCTGCAAGTCGGCTCAGAGGGAATAGTGGATTCTTAGGCACCCGGGGAAGCACTGTGGGGCAGACCGGGGATCTCAGAGACGGTTCAATTAGCCGGTTTAAGCAGGGGACGGTCGGAGGACGAGCAGCACCCGACTACTCGCTCTCACCGCATCACCGGAAGTCGGAGCTCCTGTATTTTAAGAGTCACTGATACTGTCCTTGTTGAGAGTAGAGCCCATGTGTTTGTCTACAACTGAGCATCAGATAATTGTGACTTTTCTGTGGCACAACTAGTCAGGTCTCAAGGTACACTGGCTGGGAAACACTGTTCTACACAACATACAGTAAAGTCATAATAGCAGCCTAACAAAAGACAATAATTGTTAAACCATCAATCGCATTTCATTAAAAGCAACAGTAATACTCAGCTTGTCCATTTCTTATTTTGGGCTTCTCTTGGACAGGCAGTATTTACAGTTCTATATATTTTTTTTAATACATAGCTACTTTGTGTTTTAACAAAAAATGGCAGACATCCGCTATCATGACCTACATTATTTTTGGCCCAACACTTTCTTCCTGTTCTTTTGGTTTTCCAACTCCTTCAGAACCAGTACTTATTTTTCCCCAGTGTATCAGGGGCTGTCAATTGCACCTGCACTGATTTTTGTTAGATTCTATATCCTCTACCCCCTCTCACCCAACACATCTAATCTTGTCACTGCAGCAGCAGGCATAGGCCAGAGAGCCATACACCAGGGCTCCTTCTGGAATTCTACAATCATAGGTTCTGAATTTACCCACTAGGTGTCACATTTAAACAAGGGCTATGACCTTCCTGCTCCTTTCCCTAAGAGTTGTGAACAATGGTTTCATAAGCATCTCCATTTGACTCAAAAAAGCATAATACCCAATTGGGGGATTAAACCACAAACCTTCTGCATGGCAATGTGCAGCACATGCTATCAAACTGACACACATTACCTCTTCAAACTGTCTTCACGTGGCTGAGGTATCAAGATGATGATAGCCAGTGTGGAAAAGTTTTCAGTGGCCAATGTCAGTCACTATAAAAAATTATCTGTCCACAAGTTTGCATCAATAGGCAGCTACATAACCATCGAGTTCCAGAAGCGGTGTAGTGGCCAATAAACAAACTCATATAGCTATTAGACCTGCACACGTAAGTAGTCAAGAATGCCATACTTCGGATTCCAGGGATGAACAGCACAGTAGCATGATTTATTTAGAAGTATAAGGTATGACTAAATGGCAAAGTTTTCAAACATTTCCACACACACCACTCTCCTGAAGAATGAAAGAGGTAGAAGCTATTTTTTAATTTATTTAGCTTTACAGATTTGCTCCAACTTGTTTGAAAATAGAGCATGTACAACAAAAAGGTGAAAATAGACCTTACCTGCTAATTTTCTTTTCTGTAGTCCCTCCGGTCCAATCCAGACAAGTGGGTTATGCACGCCAAGCAGCAGGTGGAGACTGAGGAATACTTTCTCAGATCAATATAAATAGCCTGTGCCCACTGACCTGAGCCAGTATTTGACATTTACCAAGCACAGACCGCAGTACCGGGTCTGGACCCCCCAATCTCCACCCGGTATGAACCCTCCGCAAAGGGAGCAAGGACTAGGGTCTCCACCCGGTATGAACCCACCGCAAAGGGAGCAAGGACTAGGGGTCAATCCACCCTGCATCCATCAGATTCAGGGTGAAAAACAAATTAGAGTCCATTGCTATAATGCCAACTTCCAAAAGGTGGCCTGACACAGAATGTGGTATGAATCTTTTCTTTTTTGTTCAGGAAGAGGCTAACAGCCTCCAGAAAGGCAAACATACCTAATTGGGTGGGAATCCGCCACTTACGCGCACACCCGTTGCACCTCATATCTGTGGAACACGCCAAATTCCCGAGAGACTGAAGGAAGGGTAGGTCCTGGTCTAGCCTGGACTGGTGGAACAGGAGGAAAGAAAATTAGCAGGTATGGTCTAATTTCACCTTCCAGGGCATCCCTCCAGTCCAGTCCAGACAAGTGGGATGTAGCAGAGCAGTACTAACAATGGGAGGCCTGCAGATCTAAGCGGTAATGCCGCACAATAGAGTGAAGGGAGGACCAGGTGGCCGCCCAACAGATTAGAAGGCACCCTCCCCACTTCCACCCAGAACGAGGCCTGAGCCCTTGTCAAATGGGCCTACCTTCCCGCCCCCCTCAACAGATAGGCCAACTTGATTGCCTCTCAGATCCAACGGGCGATTGAGGCCTTACAGGCTGCTTCCCCCTTCTGGGGTCCACCTTTGAGGATAAATAACCTCTCAGAGCGCCGAAATGGCTGGGACACTGCCAGGCAACACTTTAGGGCCCTGCGAATGTCCAGCTTATGCAGGAGAGAGTCCCAATGCCCCAAAAAGAAAGGCAGAGTGACAGTCTGATTGAGGTGAAAATTCGAAACTACCTTAGGCAAAAAAAAGAAAGGATCATCCGCAGAACCACCTTCTCCTTAGAGAACACAAGAAATGGCTCCTTGCACGAAAGAGCTTGCAATTTCGAAATCAGCTGGGCAGAACAAATGGCCACGAGAAAGATGACTTTCAGGGTCAAATCATTGACAGAAGCTCCCCAAAGAGGCATGAAGCGCAGACCGCCCAGAGCAGATAATACCAGGTTGAAATCCTAAGCCAGGACCAACTGTCTGTTGGGGGGGGGGGGGCACAGATGCTAAACGCCCTGCAAGAGCCAGACAACATCCGAATAAACAGCCAGGAACACACCCTGCATGTGTCCTCTGTAGCAAATCAGAGCTGCCACCAGGACATATATTGGGCCCAGCGCAAAGTCCTTGTCCAAACCAGTCTGCAAAATCCCCAGAATAGCACACACAGGTGTACCAAAGGGCCGGATCTCTTGGTCTGCGTACCAGGCCTCAAAGAGTCTCCGAACTCGCACATAGGCCAAGGGGAAGGCGATGGCAGTGGGGGTATACTACCAACTGTCTGACCAGAACGAACAAATGGATGATGAAATGCTCAAAGAAATCAGGGACGTTAACAAAAGTTGCAACACAGAAATAATAATGGCTTATTTCAATTATCCCGTTATCAAATGGGTCAGTGTCATGGTAGGACATGCTAGGGAGATAAGGTTTCTAGATGAAATACATGACTGCTTCTTGGAGCAGCTGGTTCATGAACCAAGAGGAGAAGCCATTTTGGACGAAGTAATTAGTCCTTACCTGCTAATTAGTGTTCCTGAAGGAACTTCAGTCCAGTCCCTTAACTTCTGGGTTGCGCAACCCTTCCAGCAGCTTGGAGGCTGAGCCCATCATCCTTTTGATGATGGTGGGGTATAAATACCCCTGGCACCACTCACTGGCACCAGTAATCTATTGTAAAAGCAGACTAAAGGATAGATAAATTATAACCATTTGAAAAAACTGCATAACTGACACACCTCGTAAACGAGTAAACACTTTTTTTTTTTTTTCTGGTCGGGAGGTAAAGGAAAAAAGGGGGGGGGGGGAAAGGAGGAGAAGGTTTTCCTGAAGCCACGAAGGCCCTCCCCCCTTTCCAGCTGAACCCCATTTTGCGGACTGCTAGTTGGAGCGGGTCCCAGTCAGAGACCCCCCGAAACTGTTCCGTAGCCTGTCTTCGGTCCACCCTCTGCAATGTGACCCGGGCGGGATCAGGGACTGGACTGAAGTTCCTTCAGGAACACTAATTAGCAGGTAAGGACTAATTACTTCTTCCTTATCGTCACTTCAGTCCAGTCCCTTAACTTCTGGGATGTAACAGAGCAGTCTAACTCCGGGAGGGGTTCGTTATGCCGGACCGAAGCACAGCGCTGCCAAATCTGGCATCCAACGCCCCTTGGACATCTAGCCTATAGTGCTTGGTGAAGGTGTGGAGAGACGACCAGGTAGCCGCTCTGCAAATGTCTAGTGGCGGCACCAAACTATTTTCCGCCCAGGACGTTGCCTGCGCTCTAGTCGAGTGCACCCTAAGTCCTCCTGGAACCTGCTTCCCTCTGAGGAGATAAGCCGAAGCAATCGCCTCTCTGATCCACCTAGAAATGGAAGCCTTGACCGCTGCTTCTCCCTTATGCGGTCCTCCAAACTGAACGAATAAGCGTTCTGACTTCCGGAAAGGTGCAGTGCGGGCGAGGTACCTCTTCAGCATTCTATGCACATCCAGGCGCCTAAGCTTCTCTCCGTCCCCCGATTGATCCCTTACTGCGAAAGAGGGCAGAGAAACCAGCTGGTTTACATGAAAGGGAGAGATGACCTTAGGTAAGAAAGACGGAAGTGTACGCAAGACCACCTTATCCTTAAAGAAGGAGAGGAAGGGAGGTCGGGACGACAAGGCTTGAAGCTCTGAAACACGTCTGGCCGAGCAAATTGCCACTAAAAATACTGTTTTTAGCGTCAAGTCCTTTAGGGAGGACTTCCTCAGCGGTTCGAAAGGTTCTCCAGATAAGGCATTCAAGACTAGGTTGAGGTCCCAAGAGGGGATCACAGATCTTCGCTGGGGACGTAACCGTCTAACCGCTCTCAAAAACCTGGCCACATCTGAGTGTCCTCCCAGACATTTGCCTCTGACTTTCCCCCTGTAGCAAGAGATAGGTGCCAGCTGGACTCGCAAGTAGCTAGGCGCTAGACCCTAGACCCTTCTCGAAACCTGCCTGAAGGAACTCCAGGACCTCGGGGACTGAAGCTGAGAGGGGTCTGATCCATCGTTCTAAACACCAGGCTTCAAAGATACGCCACACCCTCACGTAAGAAAGGCAGGTGGAACGCTTACGAGCGCTCAACAAGGTTGAGATTACTGATCCCGAGTACCCCCGCTTCAAGAACCTCGCCCTTTCAATAGCCAGGCCGTAAGCGAGAACCGATGCACGTGGGGCATGCATACCGGACCCTGGCGCAAGAGATCCTCCTTTCAGGGGAGGCGCCATGGACGGTCGGCCATCAACCTCACCAGGTCTGCGTACCACGGACGCCGAGGCCAGTCCGGGGCTATGAGAACGACCAGTCCTTGGTGGGCTTCTATCCGCCGCAGAACCCTCCCTATGAGCGCCCAGGGAGGGAACACGTAGAGAAGGCCCTCTGCCGGCCAGATTTGGGCCAAGGCATCCAAGCCCTCGGACATCCTTTCCTTCCTGCGACTGAAAAACCGGTTGGCCTTTGCCGACGTGTACCGGGCCATGAGATCCATGACTGGAGTCCCCCACCGGGCAACCACTTGATTGAACACTTCCTGCGCCAGTTCCCACTCTCCGTGGTCTATCTTGAACCTGCTGAGGTAGTCAGCGATCACGTTGTCTGTTCCGGCTACATGCTGCGCCGACAGCGCTAGTAAATTGCTCTCTGCCCACTGCAGGAGGACATCTGCCTCCTTCTCCAAGGACGGGCTGCTCGTTCCTCCCTGACGGTTGATGTACGCCACCGCGGTAGCATTGTCGGATAGGACGCGGATTGCCCTCTGACAAACCAAGAACTCGAGAGCCTGAAGAGCTACGGTTACCGCCCTTAACTCCAGCCTGTTGATAGACCACTGCGACTCTCTCAGAGTCCAGCGACCCTGGGCGAATTGTCCCTCGCAGTGAGCGCCCCAGTCTGCTAGACTCGCATCCGTCGTCAGCTGCGTCCATCGAGGAGTTTCGAGTGGCATCCCGCAGTCCAGATTCCTTGGGCATGTCCACCACTGCAGAGACCTCCTGACCCAGGGAGGACAGGGAATCCGCCTGGATAAGGGGTGATGTTGATGTGACCACTGCCGCAAGAGGGTACGCTGGAGAGGACGCATATGAGCCAGGGCCCAAGGGACTACTTCTATTGCAGCTGCCATGGTGCCCAGCAGTTGGAGGTAATGCCAGGCCGAGGGGCATCTTGTTAACAGAAAACGGGAAACGAGATTTCTCAAGTCGATTGACCTCTGCTTCGAAAGGAACACCCTTCCTCTTCTGGTGTCGAACCGAGCTCCGAGGTACTCGATCTCCTGGTTGGGTATTAGACAGCTCTTCGCACGATTGATGACCCAACCCAATTTCTCGAGGAAATCCACGACCCTGGCTGTCACCACGTGGCTCTCCTCTTCCGACTTTGCTCGAATCAGCCAATCGTCCAGGTAAGGATGGACTAGGATTCCTTCTTTCCGAAGAGCCGCGGCCACTACCACCATTATCTTGGTGAACGTCCTGGGAGCTGTCGCCAGCCCGAATGGGAGGGCCTGGAACTGGAAATGACCGCTTGGCACGGCAAATCTTAGGTACTGCTGATGAGACTCTCTGACCGGGATGTGTAAGTATGCTTCCGTCAAGTCTAGGGATGTGAGGAACTCTCCGTGCCGAACGGCCGCAATCACGGACCGCAGAGTTTCCATGCGAAAGTGAGGCACTCTGAGGCAGCGGTTGATTTGCTTTAGATCCAGAATGGGACGGAAGGAACCTTCCTTCTTTGGAACTACAAAATAAATGGAGTATCGACCGTACCCTCTTTGGTCTTGTGGAACCGGCAACACCGCTCCCAGCGCTAAGAGCCTTGAAAGGGTGATTTCCACCGCCGCCTTCTTTTCTGGTGAACCACAGGGGGACAGAGTAAATGCAGGAGATACTCTTTGTGAACTCGAGAGCATAACCCTCTCGGATCACCTCTAAAACCCACTGATCGGAAGTGACTCGGGACCAGGCGAGAAGGAACTGCCTTAGGCGACCTCCCACCAGCAGCACTCCCTCCTGGACCCCCGTTTTCTCATTGTGATTTTCTAGTTGTCGAGGAGGAGGAGGAGGCCCCAAAACCTCTCCCTGCCCCTCGAAACCCACGGAAGTTCTGACCCCTGGAAGGAAAACGGCCCCTCGGGAAAGAGTTCGGTCTGGGCTGCCGGAATCTTCGGAAGTCCTTTGGCTGACTCCGCACCGGCGCCGCCGAACGACCCAGCCTTGGTCTATCTTCAGGGAGCCTACCCCCTTTTGACTCTCCCAGCTCCTTTACCAACTTATCTAGGTCTTCCCCAAACAACAGCTTCCCCTTGAAGGGGAGTCGACTGAGGCGCGCCTTAGAAGAAGCATCTGCCGCCCAGTTACGTAACCACAGGTACCTTCTGGCTGCTACAACCATATTCTTAGCCAGACTTCTAATAAGATCATACTGGCTATCGGCTAAGAAGGCTGAACCGGACTCTAACTTGGCCGCCACTTCTTGGGAGTCGCCTGAAGGACTGTCGGCCAGTTGCAGCTGTTGAGCCCATCTCAAACAGGCTCTAGCCATCCAGGCCCCTGAAACGGAGGCCTGTAAGGCAAGGGCACTAACATCAAATGCCTGTTTTAACAGGGTGTCCAGTCTTCTATCTTGACTGTCCCTCAGGGCAGCGCCGCCCTCGACCGGTATAGTGGTCTTCTTCGTTACCGCCGAGACCGCCGCATCAACCCTAGGTGATTTCAGGAGGTCCTTGTCCGTCTCCGGTAATGGGTATAGACGAGACATCGCACGCACCCCTCTCAGGGTAGACTCCGGCTGATTCCATTCCTCCTGAATCATCTGTCGGACCACCCTGTGGACTGGAAACACTTTTTGAGATTTCCTTACAGCTTGGATCAACGGATCCTCCAGAGCTTCTTCATCTGTTGGAGCCTCCGACGCCATATTGAGTACCTTTAAAGACTCACTAATTAACGCCGGGAGCTCTTCCCGCCTAAAAACTCTGACTATGCGGGATTGCTCCTCATCAGGGATCTCTCCCTCTTCAAGCTCCTCCCCTTCCTCTATCTCTTCCTTGTCCGAAAGATCCTCTTCAGGGAGATCCCGAGGCGGAGAGTCAAACGATTCCTTGCCCGACAGTCTCGTTCGCATGGGAGGAGGCCCCGGCTCATGGGATCTAGTGTCGCCTGCAGCAGTGTCCATGCTGTCCTTCACTGCTGCTGGTTCCGCCGAGCCCTGCTTGCGTAAGCAGTAGGCTTTATGCAAAAGCAGAACAAATTCGGGAGAAAATTGACCCCAGTCTCCCTCCGCCCCCAATGGGAGAGAGGGAAGAGGCTGGGAGGGGCCTGGACCCTCTGAGGACGAAGGCGGTGGAGAATGGGAATCTCTTCCCACTTCTGGGGGGTCCCCTGACCCGAAGAGCTAGAGACATGTTCAGGTGAATCTCCTGCTCCACGGAAGCGGCCTCTGCTGCACAACCCCTGCAGACCCCTGCTTCTGAGGCCGTCCCTCTATGTGTGCCGCAGGAAGGACACCGTAGCTTGCCCGTCATTCCTTTTAGAGCAGAGCCACCCTCAACTTCAAAGAAATTTCAACTTAAAATGTAAACCAAATAAAACAAATTGAATTAACTGAATTAAATGAAAATAAATAAACTGAACCGGATAAATAAAGTGATGCCCAAGGCTCCTTGCACTCCCCTCTCCTCCAGCCGTGAATGGAAAAAAACACGGCACCCAAAAGTTTCCAAAAAGCTTCAAATTCACATTGAAACAACTCAAATTAAATCAAAACAAGGGATTGCATCCAGATACTTGCGGTTTGCTGTCCTGGCGGGTAGCAGTAGCCACGAGAGAACCAGCCTTCCTCTGCCGGCTCCCACGCGGTAGGCCGCAGCCACGTGGAGGCTGGGCCTGCTGGTGGAGGAATAACGCCGCCGCGCTAAAGGCTCTCCTACCGGGACGCGGTAGGGGGAAGACACTCCACACCCGCGTTTGTCCTCTGCAGCAGCCTCAAGCGCCTAGCCGCCTCGGGGCTACGGCGCGAGGCAGGGAAATGCCGCCGCAGGAAGTCGGTGCTGCCTCTAGCGCTCAGCCGCCTAGGGGGCTTCGGCGCGAGGCAGTAGCGGCTAGGCCAGAAGATCGCGGCTGCGGCATGCGTGTGAGGAGAGTTCTCCGGACCTCTTCGCCGCACGGGAAAACCCCCTCCTCCGGGGCCTCGAGAGAGCCGAGGTTGAAGACGGCAGGCAGGCAGGGAGGGAGGGAGGGGGGAGAGAGGAGAAGGGCAGGAGTCTTAAAGGCACAAGCCTTCACAAAGGAACTGTACTAACAGCAAGAAAGTAAATAAGCAAAGGGTAGCCTAAAAAAAATAACTAGAGTGAACTAAACTAAAGTAAATTAATTAATTAAATTAAATTAAAAGATAGGAAAGAGCCCGTAAGCACTCTGGCTTACAGGAACCCTCCAGCTGCTTGGAGGCTGAGATTACTGTTGCCAGTGGGTGGTGCCAGGGGTATTTATACCCCACCATCATCAACGGGATGATGGGCTCAGCCTCCAAGCTGCTGGAAGGGTTGCGCAACCCAGAAGTTAAGGGACTGGACTGAAGTGACGATAAGGAACTAGTCCTTAGTGGAAACACAAGATCTGGTGCAAGACATAAGGGTGTTAGGCTCACTTGGCCATAGTGATCGAGTGTGATTTAATAAATGGAAGGACGGCAAGGAAAGAGTAGTTACTCACCTGTAACAGGTGTTCTCCAGGAGCAGCAGGAATCAGTCCTCACATATGGGTGTCATCGGCGCTGATGAAGCCCCAGCGGAGCATTTCCTCAGCTTTCCATGAAAGCCTTTGGGAATGCTGGCACGCATGCGCGGTTCCCTTCCCGCCTAAAGGTGCCATCTTACCTCAGTCAAATGACAGCTATTTTTTCAATTTTGTGTGCTGTTCTTAAACTATGTACAACTGCAACTCCAAGGGGAGGAGGGAGGGTTGTGAGGACTGATTCCTGCTGCTCCTGGAGAACACCTGTTACAGGTGAGTAACTACTCTTTCTCCAGGACTAAGCAGGAAGTCAGTCCTCACATATGGGTGACTCCCTAGCTCTGGGCTACCAGGAACCCAAGCTGAACAAGAGAACTCCCTCTAGTCACAGCAGCAAAGAAAGGCTTTTCAAGGACACAACCTCCACCGGTAGCCCAACAGAGGGCAGGACAGTAATGGGCCGCAAAGGTCTGGCTTGAAGACCAAGTTGCAGCCCTGCAGATGTCTACCAAGGGCACAGAGCGGAGATAAGCCACTGAGGCAGCCATTGCCCTGACACGATGGGCCGTGACCCTACCCTGCAAAGGAAGGTCAGCCGCCTTGTAAGCCCAGGTGATACAGTCAGCCACCCAGATGGACAAGGTACGCTTGGACACAGCCAACCCCAACTTACTGGGGTCAAAGGAGACGAAGAGCTGAGTAGCCCTTCTATGCCCCTGCGTACGGTCAAGGTAGAAGGATAAGGCCCTCCTACAGTCCAGGGCATGCAGTACTGCTTCAGCCTGGCTCGCATGAGGCCTAGAGAAGAATGTTGGAAGAACCACCTCCTGATTGAGGTGGAAGGAGGAGACAACCTTTGGAAGAAACTTTGGATGAGTCCTGAAGACCACCCTGTTCCTATAAATCCTGGTGTAAGGCCTATCACAGACCAGGGCCTGAAGCTCACTCACTCGCCTAGCCAAAGTAAAGGCTATCAGGAAGAGTGTCTTCCAGGATAGGAAGCGTAGTGGACAAGTAGCCATCGGCTCAAAAGGTGGGCGAGACAGTTGCTGCAAGACCACATTCAACTCCCACTCAGGGGCAGGAGGATGGATTGGAGGCTTAAGTAAAAGCAAGCCCCTGAGAAAGCGGGACACCAAGGGGTGACCGGACAGAGAATGTCCCTCCACCAGTGAGTGGTGAGCTGCTAGAGCTGAGAGGTGGACCCGAACAGAAAGCACAGTTACTTACCTGTAACAGGTGATCTCTGGGAACAGCAGGAATAAGTCTTCACATATGGGTATCGTCGGTACCGACGGAGCCTGCGCGGGAACGCTCCCCAGCGTCCAGTAAGAAAGCTTTTGGGAGCATTCCACAGTGCCTGCACGCTGCCTTCCCGCCTTTCCCAACCGCCTCTCTCCAGTTCGAGTTTTCAAGCTGAGACAAAGAGAGAGAGAAAAGGAAAGATAGAGAGATACAACTCCTAGGGGAGGTGGGTGGGTTGTGAAGACTTATTCCTGCTGTTCCCAGAGATCACCTGTTACAGGTAAGTAACTGTGCTATCTCCAGGAACAAGCAGGAATGAGTCTTCACATATGGGGACTCCCTAGCTGCAGATGCCAGGGGAAGACCCCAGGTTGTGTGTCCTTGAAAAGGACTCTACCTCCCCCCATGGATCTCTGGCATCCAACCAGGGTAGGTGGGTAGGAGTTGATTAGAAATGGAACAGGTGTTTGAGAACAGCCTGACCAAACGAGGCATCCCAGCGGGAGTCCTTGTCCAAACAGTAATGGGCTGTGAAGGTATGAACCGAGGCCCAGGTGGCCGCTCGACAGATTTGGTCGATGGACACAAAGTTTAGATGAGCCATTGAGGCTGCCATGGCTCTCACATTGTGAGCTGTGACATGGCCCTCCAGAGAAATGTTCCTACTCTGGTAGGCGAAAGAAATCCACTGAGCAATCCAGTTGGACAGTGTTCTCTTAGAGACTGGAAGTCTTAAATGAGAAGGCTCAAAAGCAACAAAGAGTTGAGAAGACTTTCTATGTTGCTGTGTTCTTTGTAAGTAAAAAGCGAGAGCTCTCTTACAATCCAAGGTAAGAAGATTCCTCTCTGCATTTGATGCATGAGGTCCTGGAAAAAAGACAGGTAAATATACCTCTTGGTTCAGATGAAAAGGCGAGACCACTTTAGGATAAAGTGTGGATTGGTCCTGAGGACTACCTTATCATGATGGAACCTTCTATAAGGTGGATTAGCCACCAAAGCTTGCAACTCACTGATGCGGCGTGCTGAAGTGACGGCAATGAGAAAAATAACCTTCCAAGAAAGAAATTTCAAGGAGGTAGTGGCTAAAGGTTCAACGGGTGGCTTCATGAGCTGGCCAAGAACCAGGTTTAAGTCCCATGCCACTGGAGGTGGTCTAATGGGAGGTTTAGTTAAAAGAAGGCCTCTCATGAATCTTGCTATAAGAGGATGAGAGGAAATAGGTTGTCCATTGAGAGGCTTGAGGGACGCTGCAATAACATTCAAATGGACTCTTACTGAATTCGTTTTCAGTCCTGCATGAGATAGATGCAGGAGATACTCTAGTAGAGAATTCAGAGGTATTGCAAGAGGGTTTAGACCCTTCTCTGAACACCAAATGGTAAATCTTTTCCATTTGAAAGCACAGGAACGTCTTGTAGAAGGCTTTCTAGAGGCATGAATAACATCTCTGACCTGCTGGGAGAGATGAAAATCTTGAAGGTCTAGGCCCTCAGCAACCAAGCCCTGAGATGGAGAGAGACTGGGGGTTTGGGTGCCACAACGTTCCTTCTTCCTGGGATAGAAGGTCTGGTGCAGAGCCCAAGTCCAGGGAGGGCGCTTGAGAGAGATGCAGAAGTAGAGGGTACCACACTTGGCGTGGCCAATGTGGTGCTATGAGGATCATGGTCCCTCGATCTCTCTGAAGCTTGAATAGTGTTTTGGGAATTAGGGGAATTGGTGGAAAGGCATAAAGGAAGTCTTGACCCCAGTGAAGGAGGAAGGCATCCTTGGCCTGTACTCCCTGACACGGAATTCTGGAACAGAACCGGGGAAGTTTGGCATTCCACGGACTTGCAAAGAGGTCTATGTCCGGGGTTCCCCAAATTCGAAAAATCCTGGCTACTTGGTCCATGTGGAGGGACCACTCGTGTGGAAGCAGAACTCGACTGAGTCTGTCCGCCCAAGAGTTTTGAACGCCTGGAAGATATACTGCCAGAAGATGGATGTGATGCTCTCTGGCGAAGGCCCACAGTGCAAAGCTTTGTTGTAAAGGGACAGAGAGCCAGTCCCGCCCTGCTTGTTCACATAGAACATGGCTACTTGGTTGTCCGTATGGATGAGGACTGTCCTGTAGCTGAGCAGGGTATGGAACACTGTGAGAGCTAAGAATATTGCTCTGAGTTCCAATAGATTGATATGCTGAGAAGTCTCCTGTGGAGACCAGATGCCTTGGGTGGAGAGATCTTGCAGATGAGCTCCCCAACCCTTTGGAGAAGCATCTGTTGTGAGAGTTGCTTGGGGTAGCGGTTGCTGAAAAGGGGACCCCAGCAACAGGTTTTGAGAGGACTTCCACCACTGGAGAGACCAAAAAAGGCGACTGGAGTTTGCTATTTTGTCTGACAGGCAACCTGATGCCTGAGTCCATTGGGTGGACAAAGTCCATTGAGCTGCCCTCATGTGAAGGCGAGCATATGGAACCACATGCACGGTGGATGCCATGTGGCCTAATAGTTGTAACATCTCTCGAGCAGTTAATTGGGACTTTAACTGAATCTGGGAGGCTAACTGCACCAGACGTAGGCAACGGGCCTGAGGAAGATAGGCCCTTGCAGTTGTGGTATCCAGCAAGGCCCCTATGAACTCCAGAGACTGAGTAGGGGTGAGATTGGATTTTGGGATGTTTATTACTAGTCCCAAATACTGAAGGATACTGGGATGGGGCTCGAATGAGCCAGTCGTCCAGATATGGGAATACGAATATTCCTAGAGTGCGGAGAAATGCAGCTACTACTGCCATGCATTTCGTGAACACCCTTGGAGCAGAGGCCAAACCGAAAGGAAACACCCTGTATTGGTAGTGCTTTCCTTGAAAAAGGAACCGAAGGAACCTTCTATGTGTTGGATGGATGATGACATGGGTGTACACATCCTTGAGATCTAGAGAACAAAGACAGTCCTGACTCTGAAGGTATGGAAGTAGAGCCCCTAGAGAAATCATTTTGAATTTCTCCTTGAATAGAAATTTGTTCAATTCTGAAATCTAATATGGGTCTGTAGCCCTCTGTTTTCTTTGGGATAAGAAAATAAGGGGAGTAGAACCCTGAGCCCTGTTGAAGAAGAGGTACTTCTTCTATTGCCCCTTGGGCAAGAAGGGTAGCAATCTCCTGACCTAGAAGGTTGAGGAGAGATGTTGGAGAATTTAACTGTTTCACCATGGTGTGAGGAGGAAGGCTTAAGAAGTGAAGCTTGTACCCTTCCTTTATGATGGAGAGGGTCCATTGCTCTGCTGTGATTTGCTCCCATCTGGGAGCAAAGTAAGTCAGCCTTCCTGGAATGGTGAGGGGCTCTGGTTTTTTCCAGAGCTAGAAAGGCTAAGTTCTCTAGTTGCAAGTCAAAGGCCCTGAGGAGGTTGAGGCTGCTGGGCTGTGGTAGGCCTGGCAGCCTTTGACTTGGCCTGTTCAGGTGGTTGCTGACGCTTTGCAGCAAAACGACCTGCAGAAGATGTCTGCCCATGAGCAGGATAATATCTTCGCTTTTTAGAAAAAGATGTCTTTTTGAACAATCTTTTCTTAACAGGGGCAGAGGTAGACTTTGAAAGTCGATCCAAAGCAGAGTTCTCAGCATCCATCTGAGTGGCCTTTGCTTGCCAATACCTGCCAAACAGGTTTTCACCTGTACAAGGAAGGTTTCCCAACTCATCTTGGATCCAGAGTTCCAAATCAGAGGCTTGTAACCAAGCAATTCTGTGTGCACCTATGGCAATAGCTGAGGCTCTGCTTACACACTCAAGAGTCAAAGGCTGCATGGTTGGAGAATTTGGAAACATCTTGGGCATGTTTGAGCCAAGTGAGAAATTCCTGCCTTTTATCTTCTGAAATAAAAGGAGCTAAAGTCTGCAGATGATATGTGACTTCCTTTAGAAACATCCCCATATAGAGACGATAGGAGTTGATTCTGGCAGCAAGGATATTGGCCTGGAAAATCCTTCGGCCAAAAGCATCTAGAGTCCTACATTCACGCCCTGGAGGATTAGATGAGTGTCTCTTTGCACTCTTTATTTTCTTCATGGCAGACTCAACCACAATAGAGTGGTGAGGAAGTTGAGTCTTATGAAAACCAGGACAGGGAGGGACACGGTACTTGGTGTCCAACCTACGAGAATGAGGAGAGGTGGTGAGAGGAGTCTCCCACATGCCCAACATGAGATCATAGAGAATCTCATGAATAGGTAAGGTAGCTGCTTCCTTAGGAGCCTTAGGATATTGCAAAATATCTAATTGCTTGGCTCTAGGCTCTGACTCAGAGGCCACTGTAATGGAGAGGGGCCCCGAGCCACTTCCCTAATGAAGTCTTGAAAAGACAAGTCCTCTGGGAGGAGACATTCTTCGTTTTGGAGAAGCAGACTCCTGAGGAAGAAGTACCGGTGCCTCAACAGAAGCCTCCGACTCATCAGAGTCTTCGGAGGAATCGAAGTATCGCCTGTCTGGATGCTTCTGTAAAGCCCGATACACATACCGAGTGGGATCGACATCGGGAGTAAGCGGTACCGGTTCGGTACCGATGGGCATCATAGGACAGGGTACCGTTGCAGTCGACACCGAAGCCGATGTCAATGCAATCGGTACCGATGCCGGTGCCGGAGTCGGTACCGGCAACGGAGATTGTTGCGGTACCGAAGGCGTCGAAGCCTGCATAAATGCCGTTAGGGTGCGCTGCATGGACAGAATCTTCTGATCCATTGACGCCACCAGAGTCTGGATGTCGGTACTGGTGGAGGCCACCGGTACCCCAGAACACGGCAACAGGTGATCGGTCGATGCCGAGCCATCGATGTCAACCTGTGACCCCATAGATAATGCTTTGGAAGCCGGAACTTCCCACCGGGGTAATTTTGCCGGTGCAGAATCCTCGAGGACAAGCCCGGAGGCATCTCGATGCTTAGAGGGAGATTTTCCCTTCGAGGACCGGCTAGATTTATGTTTGGTTACCTGAGATCCATGGGAGGAAGAAGAAACCCTGGAAGACGTCGATGCCACCGAGGCTGCATCAGAGGGAAACAGGGTACTGAGCTTGGCTGCTCGGTTCTGCTGACCTCTTTTAGACATCATGGTACAGGACACACAATCCGTGATGGAATGATCAGAACCCAAACATTTTAGACACCAATCATGGGTGTCGGTGACAGAAATAGTACCGCCACACTTCGTGCACTTTTTAAACCCGGAAGCGGGCTTCTCCATGAGGAGAAAATGTTCAGGCCTAAGGCCCAAACCGCAATGCACAGTTGAAGAAGGAAAAGTTTTGTTTTTTTTATATAAGAAAGAAAATAAAAAAAACGGCGGTACCGGTCTGACGTCGAAGAAGGCAGATGCGACACAGAAAAATAAAGAATTCTTCTGCAGTGACAGGAACACGACCTGCTGGCTCCGCGGAAAAGAAGAACTGGAGAGAGGCAGTTGGGAAAGCAGCGCGCAGGCGCTGTGGGATGCTCCCAAAAGCTTTCTTACTGGACGCTGGGGAGCGTTCCCGCGCAGGCTCCGTCGGTACCAACGATACCCATATGTGAAGACTCATTCCTGCTTGTTCCTGGAGATTTGGACTTAAGTCCCTGATTTGATAAGTGCAGTAAGTACTGAAGCACTACTGGCACAGTACAGGAGAAAGGATCCTCTGTACGTAGCTGACACTACACAGAAAACCTCTTCCATTTGATGGCATAGGTTTTCCTAGTGGACTGTTTCCTAGAGGCTAGGACAACCTCCTCAACTTCCTGAGGTAGGCCCCAGGGAGCCAAAACTACCCTTGCAGCCTCCAGGCCATCAAATTGAGAGCTTTGAGATTGGGGTGCAGAAGGGAACCCTGCTCCTGTGAGAGAAGGTCGGGTTGCAACCCCAGAGGTAGAGGGGAATCCACTGCCAGCTGAAGCAGAAGTGGAAACCAAGGCTGCCTCGGCCACCTGGGAGCTACCAGCAGGACCGAGGCCTTGTCCTGAAGAGTCTTGAAAAGAGTTCGGGCCACCAAGGGCGTGGGAGGAAACGCATACAGGAGGCCCTGAGACCAGGACATCAGAAAAGCATCTGGTGCTATCCTCAAAGGATGTGGTTGCCTGGAGCAGAACTTGGGCAGTTGCTTGTTCAGCGGACTGGCAAAGAGATCTATCCAAGGGAGACCCCACTTCAGGAAGATCTTCTGAACGACCAAGGGATGCAGCTGCCGATCGTGGGGCTGCAGAATCCTGCTCAACCGGTCGGCCAGGCAGTTCTCCTGGCCTGGAAGGTACACCGCCTTGAGAAGCATGTTGTGCTTTAGGGCAAAGGAACAAAAGTCTTGAGTCTCCCGACAAAGGAGCTTTGACCCAGTCACGCCCTGTTTGTTCACATAAAACATGGCTACCTGGTTGTCTGTTTGAATCACGACTGAGCGGTGAGCCAGGGCCGGAGAAAAAGCCTTGAGAGCCAAGCGGATAGCTCGAAGTTCCAGGAGATTGATCTGTTGGGCTGCCTCCCAGGGAGACCACAGGCCTTGAGTGCACTTGTCCAGACAATGAGCATCCCAGCCCCGCAGAGAGGCGTCGGTGGTGAGGACCACCGAGTATTCTGGGACTTGGAAGGGCATCCCCTTCAGCAGATTGGGTGGGTGTAGCCACCAGTTGAGGGAGTGCAGAAATGGTCTGGACACCCTTATCCTGTCTCTTAGGCGGCCTGTGGCCTGAGACCACTGAGTCCGAAAGCACCACTGTGCAGGCCTCATATGGAGCCTGGCATTGGAAGTCACATGCACTGTCGAAGCCATGTGGCCCAGAAGTCTGAGGCAGAGCCTGGCGGAGACCAGGGGCTGGTTTAGGAACTGTTTGGCCACGTCCATCAGTCTTTGGGCCCTGTCTTCTGGCAAGAATGCCTTTGCAAGTTGAGAATCTAACCTTGCCCCTATGAACTCCAAGTTCTGGGAGGGGAGCAAAGTGGACTTTGCAAAGTTTATGACAAAGCCCACGTTTTGAAGCAGAGCAATGGTTCTGAGGGTGGCTTGTCTGGCCTCCAGGGACGTCTGACCCCTGATGAGCCAGTCGTCCAGATAGGGAAAGACAAAGATGCCTTGATTTCTCAGGTAGGCCGCAACAACTGCCAGGCACTTGGTAAAGACCCTGGGAGCAGAGGTCAGGCCAAAAGGTAGTACTCTGTACTGATAATGGTTTCCTCCCACCATGAACCTTAGGTACTTTCTGTGGTCTGGATGAATGCGGATGTGAGTGTACGCATCCTTTAGATCTAAGGAGCATAGCCAATCTCCCTGCTGGAGGAAGGGCAGAAGTGTTCCAAAAGTAAGCATCTTGAACTTCTCTTTCTCTAGGAACTTGAGGTTCCTGAGGTCCAGAATAGGTCGAAGGCCACCGGTCCTTTTGGGTACCAGGAAATACCTGGAGTAGAATCCGTGACCTTGCAAGTGGGGAGGCACAGGCTCCACCGCCCTGTCCACCAACAGACCTTGGAGCTCTTGAAGGAGAAGGTCTGTGTGCAGGGGAGGCCTCAAGGCCTCTCCTGGGAAGTAAGGAGGCGGCAGTTGATGAAAATGCAGCGCATAGCCCTTTTGGACTATGTCCAGCACCCAACTGTCGGTGGTAATGAGAGGCCACTGGTGGGCAAAGAGTACAAGGCGACTGCCTGTGCAGGGCTGGGAAAACAGGGACGGAGTGGCTATGCTCAAGGAGTCAAAAACCCCCACCCTGCTGAGTGGAAGCAGGGGCAGAAGGCTTGGGGGTCCTCTGCCTACGGGGCCCATTACCCTGGCCCTTGGCTTGCTGACCCTGGGGGGCAGCTTGGGCAGCCTGATACTGAGGGTACTGTTTGTAGGCAGTGCCCTTCCTCGGGTAAAAGGACTTTTTACCTGAGCCCTTCTTTTTATGTGAAGGGGCAGAGGTCTTCATCGACAGCCTTGTCCGGGTAAGGTGCTCGGTCTCGAGCTGAGCGGCCTTCTCGGTCACAGGTTTGCAAAAAAGGTTCTCACCTCGGCAGGGGATATCGACCAACTTGTCCTGAACCCATGGCTCGAGGTCCGATGACTGCAGTCACGCCTGGCGTCGAGCCACGATGCCGGCAGCCGCAACTCGGGCCGAAGCCTCGAAGCCATCGTAGGTGGCGCGGGAAATTAACTTTGAGCATTCCCGAATCCCCGAGGACAAGGTCTTAAATCTCTGCAAGGGTTCCCCGGAGAGACCAGCAGAGAATCCGGCCAATTCCTTGGCCAGGTCTCGCAAGTACATGCCCATGTACAGCTGGTAAGACTGGACACGGCAAGCAAGCATAGACCCCTGGAAGCACTTTCTACCGACGCCATCGAGGTTGCGGGCCTCCCTGCCGGGGGGCACCGCAGAGTGCATCTTCTGGCTCTTCAGACGATGCATGGCCGATTCCACAACCATGGAATGGTGTGGTAGCTGTGCTTTCTGGAAACCAGGGCTTTTGTGGAGTCGATAGATGGAATCGACTCGCTTGCTCAGAACCGGCGCCGAGGCCGGTGCCTCCCACATCCAGAAGCGGAGCCGTTCCAGCATCGGAGGAACTGGGACAGTAAAGGTCTCCTTTGGAGGAGAGTCGTACTGTAGAGCATCGAGCTCCTCGGCTCGAGGCTCTTCCTTGGGATCGGCGGGAATAGCCAAGGCAGTGGCCATATCCCGGACGAACTCCAAGAACCTAGTGTCCTCTGGAGGGGATCTACTCCGGGGCTCAGACTGCGGTGAGTCCGACGGGACGCACCAAGTCTTAAAAGTATCGGGAGACTCCTCGTTCTCCGTCTCCCAGGTGGACTCATCCGAGGAGGAGTCAGGGTCCGACCCCGCGAGGCCCCGAGGCACCCGCACCGGCGCCGACACCCTCGGTCCCGAACGGGAGGTTGAGGGAGACCTCGACCGAGGACGACTTCGAGCCGACGTCCCGGTGGTAGGGGCAGATGCACCAGACAGGCTGGCCATCAGTACCCGCTGCTGCTCCATGAAGGCAGACAATCTGCACTCCAAGGCTGTCATCCTGAGACTCAGCTCGGGAGATGCAGCAGCCACTGACTTGGGTCGGCTCTCTGGGAGGAGAGTCCATGAGGACTACGGGGCTTACGTGTCCAGCAGACTCCGGCTCCACGCGAGGGACTTTTGCAGGCTTCTCTTGGTCCACGGGCCCGGGATGGCGGTCAGGAGTCTTAGACCTGGCCCTCGAGGGACCAGGGACCTCCTCCGACGCCGCCCTCACAAGCCGCTTCTTCCTCTTGCGTTCCCGGTCGGGGGACCCCCTGTCCAAGGAGCTTCGACGGCGCTCGGAATCGGAATCCCGAGATGTCGAGGCCTCAGACGAGGTCCGGGCCCGGCCGGAGGCTGAGTCCAAGAAAAACCTTTCCCTCTGATGCTGTCGATTTTTGAGTGCCTTGGAAGACATCTTCCCACATGGCACACACGACTTGGGGTCGTGGTCAGGGCCGAGGCACCGAAGGCAGCAGTCGTGTGTGTCGGTGAGAGACATAAGTTTCTTACACCGATCACACTTTTTGAAACCACTGGAAGCCATCGGGGAAAAAAGAGCCCCTGCGAGGACAAAAGACTGGCCTTCCAGGGAAAAATGAAAAAAGGGGCGCAAACGCCATCCACAAAGGGCAAAAACCGAAAAAGAAATAAGCGGGCTCGATACCGGTGTACCGAACCCGGCGGGAGGGGAACCAGTGTCGAACCGGAGAAAAATAGCGAAAAATCGCCAAAGAAAAAATCACTTTTATCCGGGAGAACAGGACACACGTCCGGTGGGCTTCTCGGAAAAAAAGAGACTGAGGTAAGATGGCACCTTTAGGCGGGAAGGGAACCGCGCATGCGTGCCAGCATTCCCAAAGGCTTTCATGGAAAGCTGGGGAAATGCTCCGCTGGGGCTTCATCGGCGCCGATGACACCCATATGTGAGGACTGACTTCCTGCTTGGTCCTGGAGAAATCCACAATACTATCTTTTAACTTTCAAAAGGGAGACTTCCGGGGATGCGGTGAGCACGAGCGGACGCACGCCGCTCGAGCTCTGGGCCTCCTCGCCCCTCCGACGCCGCCGAATGAGCTGCCCGAGCCGGGTTTGAGGTTCCGAGCCTCCCTCCTGCACCCCCGCCTGGTCCACCATGTGAGCTGGCGCTCCTGAGCCTCCATCTCCCCCCCCCCCCTGCGCTGAACAACGGCCGCGGCCTGGATCCGGGCAGCCGCGGCGGAAGACCAGGAGCCTGCAGTAAGTGCCACGTGGTGGGGAGACCCGGAGGGCGGCTGACATCAAGTCCTTAGGGGTGGCTGGAGGCCCCCCTGCTGAGACCTGGGCTGGGCCGCGGCTAGTCCCTTGGCCTTGGGAGATCCGCGGGGGCCGCTTAACCTGGCGTACGGCCCCCCCTGCAGGAGTCGGGGAGCAGAGGAGGGCCTTGGACTGGGGACAGAGAAGACCTTGCCCCCCCCCTGTGGCAATTGACTCGCATACCCGCGTGGGAGGTATCTACGCCGCTGAGATCTGCAGTGAGTGGTGGGGACGGGGAACGAGACCCCTGCGGACCGACACAGCTCGGGCATGGCGGCAAAGGGCGGCCGCCGGGTGGAAAAGGAGAAGACCCCTCTGCCGCCCAGAGGGGGAGAGCAGTCCTCGCCGCTGAAGGGGGAGGTTAAAGCCGGGATGGTGGATGAAATCTCCTTGGCTGTGGCGGGAGCGCTGTCAGCGCAATTTGAGGACCTGCGGGGCCGTATGGACCTCCTCCAAGCTTCTGTGGGGGCCCTGGGGAGCCGAATGCAGGAAGCAGAGGGCCGGATAGAGCGGACGGAGGAGCATGTGCTGGAGCTGCAACAGGAGATGACCCGTATGAAAAAGCTACTTCAGGGTCAGGAGGCCAAGCTGGACGACCTGGAGAACAGGTCCCGCCGTAACAATCTGAGATTTCTGGGGGTCCCGGATGCCATAGAGGACAGGGACTTACACTCTTATTTGGAAGATCTGGTGAAATACCTCCTGGAGAACGACCCTGAGGGCAGCCTAGTGCAAATAGAGAGAGCACACAGGGTTGGGCCTAGGAGAGCCAGTGATGGCCGACCCAGGGTGGTTTTGGCACGGTTCCTGCGATTCCAACAAAAGGAAGCGGTTTTGCGTGCAGCGCGGAAGAGAGGAGTAGTCCAAAAGGACAATGTTAAGCTGCGTATTGTCCAGGATTATTCAGCGGCCCTGGGACAGCGACGACGAGAGTATGGACCTTTGTGCCAGATTCTGATAGATAACAACATCAGATTCATGGTGCAATACCCTGCCCGGCTGATCTTCACTCATGAGGGGCTCGCCGGTCCTTTGACTCGGCGACGGCAGCTACACCCTATGTGGAGGAGATACGGCGGAGGGCGACTGCGGCGGCTGCGACCTGAGCGCCAGTGGAGATCGGGCTGGAATCGACGAACCTTTTTGGTATATGCTGCTTTGGACTGTGGAGAAACGGCGGTGGTAATCCTGTGGGGGGAGGGGGTGGTGCGGGGATTGGTAAAGCTGTTATAATGTATGTTTTTTTTTTTTTTTTTTTTCTTTCTTTTCTTTGTTTGTTGCTGGTTGCCCCCTATGTATGGGGGGAAGGAGGGGGAGGCTTGGTCTGTTGGAGTAGAATGGTACAGGGGGAATGAGAGGGCCTGGTTCTCCTGGTGGGGGAGGGGGTAAATCTGGAGGGGATGGCTCTCCCTGCCTGCACGACTGGAGACGAGCCGGTATCTGGGAGGGGCGGGGGGGTCCCACACGCATCTAGAAGTCATAGAGTGGGAGAGAGGTAGATGTTAGTAGAGTTAGGGGAACGGAGAGTGGAGGGGGGGGAGGGGGGTGGAGGGAGGGGGGAGGGGAGGGGGGGTGGAGGGAGGGAGGGGGAGTAGGAGGGGAGCAGTATTGTCAGGGACCAGTGGAGGGGTGGATGACAAGAGGGAATGCCTTGGTGGGGAGGAGGGGAGGACCTCAGGCTGGGGGGGTGCCTTCCCTGTATCAGATCTGGTTCGTGCTGTATTATCGTAGGTCTACTTTTGTATTTAATGCCGCTTAAGATCATCTCTTGGAATGTTTGCGGTTTGGGCAGCCCTATTAAACGGGCCAAAATCTTGCAGGCATTAGCAAGGCGGGGGGTGGACATCGCCATGCTTCAGGAAACCCACCAGACTGCCGAGGAGCACCGTAAATTATGCCGGGAATGGGTGGGACAGGTCTGGGGGGCCCCAGCTCAGGGGAAGAAGGGGGGTGTGGTGCTCCTGATTCATAAGCGGGTGCGGCTGGAGGTTGTCCGGGACTTTGTTGATCCGACAGGCAGATTTATCTTGGTGCAGGGAGTTCTTGAGGGGAGGCCGGTTATTCTAGGCAATTTGTACTGTCCTAATGTGCTTGACCTACCCCTTTATGCCCATCTTGCCTCCAAACTGGAGACAATGCCGGAGTCTCCCTTGATTCTGGGGGGAGATTTTAATGGAGTCATGGATGTCGATCTTGATACTTCTAGGGGGGGGGAGCAGAGAGACAGGATCGCGACGGTTCGGGCATTGCGACGTTTATGTTCCCGGCTGGGGTTGGTGGACCCTTGGCGACTATTACACCCGGCCGAGCGGGATTATACGCATATATCCCGGGCCCATGGCACTAGTGCCCGTATAGATTACCTGTTGATTTCTACTGGACTGTTTGCTAAGGTGGCAGATGCTCAGATAGGGCCCACGGAGATATCTGACCATGCGTTTGTTTGGCTCGACGTCTTTTGGAATGGGAACTCTCCCCGGTCCCCGACATGGCGCTTCCCCCTTGAATTATATAGGGATGCGCAATTCCGTTCTTTTCTTCAGCAACGATGGCAGGAATTTGAAGCTGATCATAGGGGTCATCAGGGTGACCCTGAATTGCTCTGGGAAACTGCGAAGGTGGTTTTGTGGGGGGACATTATAGGGTTCCTTGCTCGGAAGAGAAGACTCAGGGCCGAACGTATCATTGCTTTAGAAAAGTTGGTGACGCGGCTGCGGCGTCGAGGGGCCCGAAACCCGACGGCGGTGCTTAAAAAGCAGCTGTGGGACGCTCAAACGGAATTAAATGAGCTTCTTCTGCATCAACGGGCAAAGAAATCTGTGTTATACTATCGTTACCAACTTTATCAGTATGGGGATAAGCCCGGGAAATTATTGGCCAGATGTCTTCGGGGACCCAGGGGCTCCAAATTGGTGCCGGGCTTGCGGGACGATTCGGGGGTGTTACATCGGGAGAACCCGGCGATAGTGGGGGTTTTTCGTTCCTTTTTCCAGAGCCTCTATACAGCAGCGTCGCCCTCCTTCACGCAGATGGAGGAGTATGTGGGGGCCTTGGACCTACCGCGCTTGACCGCGGAGCAAAGAGCGCAGTTGGATCAGCCGATAACGGCGGCTGAGCTGCAGGGGGCTATCTCCAAGGCCAGTTGTTATAAATCCCCGGGATCCGACGGGCTCGGTGCTGAATTCTACAAAATCCTTAACGACCTGATTTCCCCAACGCTGGCCGCAGTGCATAATCGGTGGGCGCAACAGGGCTACTTTCGGTGGGGGGTTAATCATGCCCATATTGTCCTTATTCCTAAACCGGGGAAGGACCCCCTCTCCGCGGCCTCGTAACGTCCTATCTCATTGCTTAACTTTGACCTTAAATTGATGGCCAAAATTTTGGCGGATCGCCTGGCGGAGTTTTTGGGGTCGTTGGTGCATGATTCTCAGGTTGGGTTTGTAAAGGGGCGATATGCTGTTCGTAATCTGCGCAAAATAGTGGCATCCTTAGAGTGGGCCCAGCATAGACAGTTACCCTCTTTGCTTGTCAGTTTTGACGCGGAAAAAGCATTTGACCGGGTGGACTGGCACTATCTGAAGTATATTCTTCCTTGCCATGGTATAGGGCCGCTATTTTGTAGCATGGTTGCGAGTCTGTATGCCGACCCGACGGCGGCGATACTTTGCAATGGGATGGTATCCGAGAATTTTTCGTTGCAAAGGGGGACCCGTCAGGGCTGCCCTCTCTCTCCTCTCCTCTTTGTTCTGTCCCTGGACCCCCTCCTGCGGAGAGTGGCGGGCCTGCGTTCCATAAGGGGGGTTAGAATAGGCGCCCAAGAATTTAAGATATCTGCCTTTGCCGATGACCTGTTGGTCCATCTACTGTCGCCTATGGACTCCTTGCCGCTTCTCTTGGGAGAGTTCCGAACCTTTGGGCAGTTTGCGGGGCTACGCATTAACAGGGATAAATCCGAGGCCATGGACGTGTCGGGGAGTCTTCGGAATGGCTGGCCGGGGGTGTTCCCTCTTAAATGGGCCGAGAATCAATTTATATACTTGGGGATTGTACTGCCCTGTCGCCCGGGCCGTTTGTATGGGTGCAACCTGCAGCGAATGCTGACCAAGGTGAGAGCTCAGCTGCAGGCCTGGCGGCCTCTCCCCTTATCCCTATTGGGCAGGATTGCGGCGATTAAACTGGTGCTCTTGCCGCGGATCTTGTACTGGCTGCAGACCCTCCCTGTTTGGCTTCTTCGCCGGGATGTCCGGTGCTTTGAGGCGGAATTTCGGGGCTTCCTCTGGGGGGGGGCGAGAGCTCGTGTCCCCTATGGTCGGCTTGTGGGGAGAATGCGGGATGGGGGCTCCCGGATCTTGGTGCCTATGCTTTGGCCTGCCAAGCACGTCATTTGGGAGATTGGCTAGGTGACACCGACCTTTACACGCCCACAGCTTTGGAGGAGGCATTTGTGGCACCCCACTCTCTGCGGGCCCTCTTGCACCTGGAGGTCAGCCAGTGGGCTACTCACCTGGCTGAGAGTGTGCTGCTGTTGCCGGTGTGTAAGACCTGGCGACAGCTGAACGCTTAGTGGGGCCATAATTGGAAGGTGTCGAGTTGGCTACCCCTTCGGGGGAATGCCAATTTCACCCCGGGGACTGAGACTGCTGCCTTCCGTCTTTGGGGGGAGCGAGGGGTCCATAGTGTGGGACATGTGGTGGACTTGACGGGGAAGCCTAAACCCTTCTCTGTGCTTTCCCGCGAGTTTGAATTGCGGCCTAATCATTCATTTGCGTATATGCAGGTGGCCCATTATGTGGCCTCCCTTCCGGGGGGGAGTTACATAGTGACCGCTCGGCCCAGATTATGGCGTTCTTTGGCCTGGGCGATGAGGCCCGACCGTCCATCCGGGGTTTTCACCTCCGGCTGGAGCAGTTTCGCCAGCGGCTAGACTATGGCAGAGTGGAGCAGGCTTGGGGGGCCGAAATGGGGCGGGATATCCCCCAGGGCACCATCCTGGTAGCCCTAAGGCGGGTGGTGAGCCTGGTGGGCGGGGCCCGTTGGCGGGAAATCCAATTTAAATGTCTAACTAGGGTCCACTTCTCCCCGCGGAGGGCTTTTCGTTGCCACTTGACTGCGGACAGTAGTTGTCCGCGGTGTGCGGCGCCAATGGCGAATTTGTTACATATGTGGTGGGGATGCCGGCGGCTTCACCCCTATTGGCGGAGGATTGCCCTGTACGTAGCTAATCTGCTGGGACAACCTGTTCACTGGGATGCAGCCTTGGTGGTCTTGGATTCTCTGGCCCTCGCCTCTCCCAAGGGGAGGTGGGGTCGCTGGCTCGTGCGTAAGGCATGTCTGGTGGGTAAGGGGCCTCTGTTGCGGCGGTGGCGGGAGGTCCGCCCACCCTCTTTTTGGGAGTGGCGGAACTCCTTCCACCAGCTTATGCTCCTGGAGTGTAGGGCTGCCCGGGGCCATGCACGGTGATGGTCCACCTTCTTGCTCATTTGGGATCCATACATTCAAAGCCTGAGTGCCCGGACCCGTAATACGATCTTGCAGATGGGATGTTGATACCCTCATTTGTTATACTGTTATTTGGGTGATATGTCGAACTTCCAGATGGTCCTGTGTGGCTTGCTATGGGGGGGAGGGGAGGTGGGTAAGGGTGGGGGGAGGGGGGTAGAGGAAGGGGGTGAGGGTAATTCTTCTTTGAAAACTTTTCTGTAACCATCGATGAGTACTGCCCCTGTGGATAAGAGCCAACCCCAGGGAGTGGTGATTCTTTGCTGTGTACTTGTTGTTTTTTTTGTTGATGGTTCTAAATAAAATTTTGAAAAAAAAAAAACTTTCAAAAGGGAGACAAAGATAAAATGAGGAAAATAGTTAAGAAAAATCTAAAAGTAGAAATTACAAAGGTTAAGGATTTACATCAAGCAGGCATTGTTTAAAATAACTGTCTTTGAAGCCCAGACCAACTGTATTTCACGCTTTAAGAAAAAGCAAGGAAGTCCAAAAATCTGCCTGTATGGTTTAAAGGTGGGGGTCAGAGAGGTTATTGTAGCTAAAAAAAGCATCTTACAGGAAATGGAAAAAGAAGCCAAATGATAAACTGAAAACATAAGTACTGGCAAGTTAGATACAAGGCACTGAAAAGGCAGGCAAAGAGAGAATTTGAAAAAAAACTTGCCATGGAAGCAAAAATGCATAATAAAACCTTTTTCAAGTACATTCGTAGCAAAACCCCCGAGTGTCAGTTAGACCATTAATAATGGAGGGGTAAGAGGGGAACTAAGTATGGACAAGGCCATAGCGGATAGACAGAATGAATTCTTTGCTTCGGTCTTTACTGAAAATGATGTAGGGAAGCAACCCATGACTGAAATGGTATTTAAAGGCGATGCATCAGAAGAAATGAAAGAAATATTGATAAACAAGGAAGATGCATTACAACTATTTGATAAACTAAAGAGTAGCAAATCACCTGAACCGGATGGTATACATCAGAAAGTATTGAAAGAACTGAAATATAAGATTGCAGACCTACTATTAGTCATCTATGAACTATTATTAAAATCATCTGTAATACCTGAAAGATTAGCGTTACATTGCCCATTTGCCAATTTTAAAAAAGGGTTCCAGGGGTGATCCGGGAAACTACAGACCAGTGAGCCTGATGTCAACGACAGGCAAATGGTAGAAACCATTGTAAAGAACATAATTACTGAACATGTAGATAGTCATGGTTTAATGGGAGAAAGCCAATATGATTTAACCAAGAAATGTCTTGTCTTACTAATCTGTTATATTTTTCTGAAGGTGTGAATTAACAGGTAAACAAAAGGTGAGCCGGTTGATATAGTGTATCTGGGTTTTCAGAAAGCCTTTGACAAAGTCCTTCATGAGAGACTCTTGATGAAATTAAAAATTCATGGGATAGGAGGCAATGTACTACTGTGGATCAGGAACTGGTTAAAAGAAAGCAGAAGGTAAGGTTAAATGGCCAATGGAGAAGGGTGAATAGTGGAGTACCCCAGGGATCTGTAATGGGTCCGTTGCTTTTTAACATATTCGTAAACAACCTGGAAATGGAAATAGGAAGTGAGATAATCAAATTTGCAGATGACACAAAATTATTCAAAGTTGCTAAAATACAAGAGGATTGTGAAAAATTGCATGAGGACCATGATAAAGTGGAAGACTGGACGTTCAAATGGCAGATGAAATTTAATGTGAACAAGTGCAAAGTCATGCACCTAGGAAAGAACAACCCAAACTACGGTTACATGATGCAAGGTTCCACATTAGGAACCACCACCCAGGAAAAAGATTTAGGTGTCATCATGGATAACATGTTGGCACCCTTCGCTCAGTGCGCAGCAGCCCAAAAAGGCAAAAAGAATGCTAGGAATCATAAGGAAAGGAATGGAGAATAAAACAAAGGACATTATAATGCCTCTGTATCGATCCATGGTGCAACTGCCCCTTGAATATTGTGTACAATTCTGGTCGCTGTAACTTAAAAGAGGATATAGCAGAATTAGAAACGGTACAATGAAAAGCCACCAAAATGGTAAAGGTAATGGAAGGATACCCCTATGGAGGAGAGGCTTAAAAGGTTAGGGCTTTTCAACCTGGAAGAGACAACTGAGGGGAGATACAATAGAGGTCTATAAATTAATGAATGGAGTGGAATGGGTAAATGTAGATCGATTGTTTACGCCAACAAAAGGGTAGAAAGACTAGGGGGCATGCAATGAAGCTACAGTGTAACCCATTTAAGACTAATAAGAGAAAATATTTTGTCACTCAACGTGTAATCAAACTCTGGAGTTCATTACCTGAGGATGTTGTAAAAGCTGTTAGTGTAGCTTGGTTTAAAAAAGGTTTGGACAAGTTCATGAAGGAAACATCCATAAACCATTATTAAAGAGGACCCGGGATATCCACTGCTTGTCCCAATACAAGCACTGTGGAACCTGTGTGTCTTTTTGGAAAACTGCCAGGTACTTCTAAACTGGTTTGACCACTGTTGGAAAAAGGCTACTGGGTTTGATGGACCTTGGTCTGACTCAGTATGGCATTTCTTATGTTCTTATGAGGTAGAACGCTGCCGTGCTTGCAACAGGGTTGCTATCACAGGCTCTGAATAACCGTGGTGCCTCAGTCAACCCCTCTCAAGACCCAGGCTGTAAGCGAGAACTGATCCACCGCCAGCATGCAAACCAGCCCCTGGGTCAGAAGGTCCAGCACCTGCGGCAGTCAGAGGTTTGTCCGCCAGGAGCCACATGAGACCTGCGTACCCCAAGGCTGGCATGGTCAGTCCGGCGCTATCAGTTGCACTTTGCCCCAATGCACCTCTACACGCTGTATCACCCGACCTATCAGGGGCCAGGGTGGTAACATATACCGCAACCCCGCCTGGGGCCACAGTTGTACGAGAATATTGAGGTTCTCTGACATCGTCGGAGACTGAAGAACCATGGCGCCTTAGCATTCTCTACCTGCGCCATCAAGTCCATCGCTGGCACCACCTAATGATCCACCAGAGACTGGAATACTGCTTTCAAGAGGGACCATTCTCCCGGATCCAGGGTGCGGCGACTCAGGTAATCCACCTACACATTCGCCACTCCAGCCACATACGCCACCGAGAGGGCCGCGAGATGAACCTCTGATCACTGCAGGAGTGGTGGAGGCGATTCCACCACCTGGGAGCTCCAAGTGTTGCCTTGGCAATTGATGTAAGCCTCTGTGGTGGCATTGTTCAACAGAATCCCCAACGCCCTGTGGTGCACCAGGGGAAGAAATGCCTCCAGCAGCAGCCATACCACCCATGTCGCCAACTGTTATTGGGACACTGCCCTTCTTCGGTGGACCAGCAACCTTGCACCACCTGCATCAGACAGTGTCTTCCCCAGCCAGACAGACTTGCATCCGTGGTGACTACCATCCAGTCTGGAGTCTCCAGGAACATCCCTGTCCCCAGGTTCGCCGGATCCAGCCACCAGCGTAAGCTGACCTGCACCACTCCGGGCAAGAGAAGGCACACCACCATGGATTATGCCAGAGATGACCAGCAGCAAGGAGGTGCGCCTGGAAACAGGCTCAAGAAACCAGCTCAAGGGAGGCTGCCATGGAACCCAACACCTGCAGATAGTCCCAGGCTTAAGGATGCGGAGTCTGACAGAGGCCTCAAATTTGGGCCTGAATCTTCACTTGGTTTGCAGCTTGTCGTGCTGTGAGGGCTTGTGTGCATCAGTGATGCTGAGAGCTAAACTATCGGTAGTTTAACTACTGGCAGGGTCTCCCAAGATGGATAGGTCTCGGCTGAGGTGCCAGACCAAGACAAACCACCCATCTGGGCAGCAGCAGAATGGGATAGTGTTGATGGCGGAAGATCGCATTTCTGTGACAATGGCAACACCACCAAACTTAAACTGCGCGGAAGAAAGGCCCGGCAATCTCCTTCTGTATCTTGCCATGAAAACCCAATGGATAGTTACAACAAAACAAATTGAGCTAGAGTGCTGGAAGATGAGACCCCCAGGTCGGAAGGCACTCAACTAGCTACTGGGGAAGAGCTGAAGACTTCTCAGAGTAAAGCCAGCATTTATGATGTGGTTGGATCAAAGCCCTCAGGACGTCTGACTGCTGATGTAGCTGCACATGAAATGAGAGTCAGAAGCTGTAAAGATGTCTTACGCATTGGAACATGGAACGTACGAAGCATAAACCAAGGGAAGTTGGAGGTGGTCAAGAATGAAATGGAACATATACAACTTGATCTGTTAAGTGTCAATGAACTGAAATGGACTGGCATTGGGCACTTTGCATCAGATGATCACATGGTCTACTATGCTGGAAATGAAAGACAAAGAAGAAATGGTGTTGCATTTATAATAAAGAAGAAACTTGCAAGAACTGTAATGAAATACAATGCAGTCAGCGAACGCTTAATCTCTATTCGTCTACGAGGAATGCCTATCAACACAACTATAATTCAAGTATATGCCCCAACAACAGCTACAGAAGAGAAAGAAATTGAAGAGTTCTATGAACCAGTACAAGCTGAAATTGACAGAACATACAAACAGGATATCCCGATAGTCATGGGTGACTGGAATGCAAACGTTGGCAACAAAGAAGGCGGCAAAGTAGTTGGAAAATATGGACTTGGCAACAGAAATGAGGCTGGAGAAAGACTGCTAGAATTCTGCAAGACCAACGATCTATTAATCTCAAACATCTTCTTCCATCAACATAAGCAGCGACTGTACACATGGACTTCACCCAATGGATTGTATAAAAATCAAATTGACTACATCTGTGGAAGTCAACGATGGAAAAGCTCTATAACATCAACAAAGACAAAACCTGGAGCTGACTGTGGTACAGATCATCAACTACTAGTATGCAAACTCAAACTAAAGTTGAAAATGAGCAAACCACTCATGAATGCAGCAAAATATGACCTTGAGAATATACCACTGGAATTTAAAGACTGCCTGCAAAATCGATTTGCGGCTTTAGATACAAATGACAGAGCTCCAGAAGAGTTATGGAATGACATCAAGAAGGTTGTGTTGGAAGAAAGCGAGAAGTCTCTACAAAAGATGAAAAAGCAAAAGCGGCCAAAATGGATGATGGAAGAAACTCTGAAAATTGCCCAGAAACGCAGAGAAGCTAAAGCCAGAGGAGAAAGAAAGACAACAACAGAACTCAACAGATTTCCAACGTGCAGCAAGAAAGGACAAGGAAAAGTACAACGACGCATGCAAGGAAATAGAAGCAGAAACTATTAGAGGAAGGACAAGATCGGCTTTCCTAAAGCTACGAGAGTTAAAGAAAAAGTTCCAGCCTTGAATTGGAATGTTACAAGATGCTCTAGGTTCTATGTTGAATGATGCTGAGAAGATCAAGAAAAGGTGGAAGGAATATACAGAGTTTTTATATGATAAAGATCAAGTGGACCAAAAGCCGTTTCAACCTGCACCTTAAGATCGGGAACCATTGGTGATGAAAGAAGACGTTAAAGCAGCATTGAAAGCCTTATCAAAGAACAAAGCACCAGGCACTGATAGCATTCCCATAGAAGTATTACAGCAATCTGATGCAGCTGTTACCGTACTTACAAGGCTCTGCCAAGAAATATGGAAGACAACATCATGACCAACTGACTGGAAAAGATCTGTGTTTATACCAATACTAAAGAAAGGTGATCCAACTGACTGTGGAAATTATCGCACAATCTCTCTGATCCCACATGCCAGCAACATTCTACTAAAGATTATTCAAAAGAGACTACAACCATACCTGGAACAAGAACTACCTGAAGGAAAGGGCGAGGAACGAGAGACATCATTGCGGATGTGAGATGGATCCTTGAAAAGACTAAAGAATACCAAAAGAATATCTGTGCTTTATCGACTATAGCAAGGCTTTTGACTGTGTCAACCATGAGAAACTCTGGGCCACATTAAGAAGCATGGGTATACCAGAACACCTGATCGTACTCTTGCACAATCTGTACATTGATTAAGAAGCAGCAGTTTGAACGGAACAAGGAGAAACAGAATGGTTTAAAATAAGCAAAGGTGTAAGACAAGGCTGCATACTTTCCCCCTACCTGCTTAATTTATATGCAGAACAAATCAGAGAAGCAGGATTGTATGAAGACAACAGGTGTGTGAAGATTGGTGGAAGAACATAAGAACATAAGATATGCCATACTGGGTCAGACCAAGGTCCATCAAGCCCAGTATTCTGTTTCCAACAGTGGCCAATCTAGGTCATATGTACCTAGCAGTTTCCCCAAGGGACACAGGTTCCACAATGCTTGTATTGGTTCAAGCATTGATATCCTGGGTCCCTTCTTAATAATGGTTTATGGACCTTTCCTCCAGGAACTTGTCCAAACCTTTTTTAAACCCAGCTACACTAACAGCCTTTACTACATCCTCCGGTAACAAATTTCAGAGTTTGATTACACGTTGAGTGAAAAAATATTTTCTTTTGTTAGTCTTAAATAGTTTACCCTGTAGCTTCATTGCATGCCCCCTAGTCTTTCTATATTCTGATAAGGTAAACAATCGATCTACGTTTACCCGTTCCACTCCGTTCATTAATTTATAGACTTCTATCATATCTCCCCTCAGCCGTCTCTTTTCCAGGTTAAAGAGCCCTAACCTTTTTAGCCTTTCTTCATAGGAGTATCCTTCCATCCCCTTTACCATTTTGGTGGCTCTTCTCTGAACCTTTTCTAAAATCGCTATATCCTTTTTAAGATACGGCGACCAGAATTGCACACAATATTCAAGGTGCGGTCTCACCATGGAACGATATAGAGGCATTATAATATCTTTTGTTTTATTTTCCATTCCATTCCTTTCCTTATCATACCTAGCATTCTATTTGCTCTCTTGGCCGCCGCTGCACACTGGGCCGAGGGTTTTAACATGGTATCCACAATGACGCCTAAATCTTTTTGCTGGGTGGTGGTTCCTAATGTGGAACCTTGCATCGTGTAACCATAGTTTGGGTTGTTCTTCCCTAGGTGCAAAACCTTGCACTTGTCCACATTAAATTTCATCTGCCATTTTGATGCCCAGTCTTCCAATTTATCAAGATCCTCTTGCAATTTTCCACAATCCTCTTGGGTTTTAACAACTTTAAATAGTTTTGTGTCATCCGCAAATTTGATAACCTCACTCGTTATTCCACTTTCCAGGTCATTTATGAATATGTCAAAAAGCAGCTGACCCAGCACAGATCCCTGGGGTACACCACTATTCACCTTTCTCCATTGGGAAAATTGGCCATTTAGCCCTACCCTCTGCTTTCTATCTTTTAACCAGTTCCTGATCCACAATAGTACACTGCCTCCTATCCCATGGCTCTTTAGTTTTGCCAAAAGTCTCTCATGAGGACCTTGTCAAAGGCTTTCTGAAAGTCCAGATACACAATATCAACCGACTCACCTTTGTCCAACTGATTATTCACTCCTTCAAAAAAACATAACAGATTAGTAAGACAAGATCTTCCTTGTCTAAAGCCATGTTGGCTGTCTCCCATTAGGTCATGACTATCTACATGCTGAGTAATTTTATTCTTTATGATGGTTTCTACCATTTTTCCCGGTACTGATGTCAGGCTCACCGGTCTGTAGTTTCCCGGATCACCCCTGGAACCCTTTTTAAAAATTAGTGTTACATTGGCGATCCTCCAATCTTCAGGTATTAGAGATGATTTTAATGATAGTTCACAGATTACTAATAGCAGGTCTGCAATCTCGTATTTCAGTTCTTTCAACACCCTTGGATGTATACCATCCGGCCCAGGTGATTTGCTACTCTTCAGCTTATCTAATAGTTGTAATACATCTTCCCAATGTATCGATATTTCCTTCAATTCTTCCAAACCTTTAAATACCACTTCAGTCATGGGTATCTCCCTAGCATGTCCTGACGTGACACTGACCCAGTCGATACCGGGGTAGTTGAAATCACCCATTATTATTACTGTGCTGTTTGTTAGCTTCCTTGATTTCTTTGAGCATTTCATCATCCATTTGGTCATTCTGGCCAGGTGCTCGATAGTACACCCCCACTGCCATTGCCTTCCCCCTTTTACATGGAATTTCAATCCATATAGATTCTACAGCAGATTTTGTTTCCTGCAAAACTTTGATCCTTTCTGACTCAATGCCCTCTCTAACATAGAGAGCAACCCCTCCACCAATTTGATCAGCTTTATTATTACAATATAGTTTGTACCCAGGTATCACAGTGTCCCACTGGTTGTCCTCCTTCCACCATGTCTCTGATATTCCAATCATATCTAAATGGTAATTAGATCTTACCTGCTAATTGCTGTTCCTGAAGGAACGACAGTCCAGTCCCTTACTTCTGGGTTGCGCAACCCTTCCAGCAGCTTGGAGGCTGAGCCCAACCTTTTTGGGGATGGAGCGGTATAAATACCACTGGGACCACCCCCCAACTCCAGTATTCGAATAAAAAAGCAGACATAACTAACTTCCAACCATAACGCACCTAACATAATACCTCAAGGAACTAATACACCATCTTGGTTATTATTATTTTTTTTATTTTTATTTATTTATTTTTTTGGATGGAATAAGGGAAGGAGAGGAGGAAGGGGGGGGGGGCTGAGTCTGCTCGAACCGACTTTCTCCTGCCCTTCCTCTTGCCGAACCGGGCCTACACTCGGTCCGATGCTCTTCCATGAACAATAGGCCTTAAAGTTCGCCGGAACCGGGTGGGATCAGGGACTGGACTGTCGTTCCTTCAGGAACAGCAATTAGCAGGTAAGATCTAATTACCATTTCCTTATCGTCACTCCAGTCCAGTCCCTTACTTCTGGGATGTACCAGAGCAGTTCAACCTTGGGTGGGTTCCGGCAGACCGGACTGAAGAACCGCTAAACCAAACCGAGCGTCCGCAGAACTCTGTACGTCCAGTCTGTAGTGTTTGGTAAAGGTATGCAGCGAAGACCATGTTGCTGCCCTACAAATATCCAGCGGGGGAACAAGGCTGAATTCTGCCCAAGAGGTGGCCTGGGCCCGAGTGGAGTGAGCCCGCAGACCCGCAGGAACTTGTTTCCCTTTCAGGATATAGGCGGAGGCAATCGCCTCTCTGATCCACCTGGAGATAGAGGCCTTGGCCGCTGCCTCCCCTTTGTGGGGACCCCCGAACTGAATAAATAGACGGTCGGACTTTCGGAAGGACGCTGTGCGAGAGAGGTATCGTTTCAAAATCCTCTGGACGTCTAGGAGACAAAGTTTGCTATCCCTACCTTCGTGCCCCTCGGCCGAGAAGGCCGGAAGGGTAACTGTCTGGTTCACATGAAAGGGAGAGATAACTTTGGGCAAGAAGGAAGGGACCGTGCGCAGAACCACTTTGTCCTTGAGGAAGGAGAGAAAGGGGGGCTGGGAAGACAGCGCCTGTAATTCCGAGACCCTCCTGGCCGCGCAGATGGCGACCAGAAGAACTGCTTTTAGGGTTAAATCCTTTAGGGAGGCCTTCTTTACTGGTTCGAAGGGTTCCCGGACCAAGGCATTTAGCACTAGGTTGAGATCCCAGGGGGGGATGACCGATCTCCGCTGAGGACGCAGTCGTCTCACCGCCCTTAGGAACCTGGAGACGTCCGGGTGTGCCCCTAGGGGTTTGCCGCGGACCTTGCCCCTATAGCAGGCGACTGCCGCCAGCTGGACCCGTAAGGAGCTGTGCGCCAGCCCCTTGTCAAACCCTGCTTGCAAGAATTCCAGAATTTCCGGGACTGAGGCCGAGAGGGGTTTCCGATAGTGCTCCGCACACCAAGCTTCGAAGATGCGCCAAACCCTTACATAAGAGAGACAGGTCGAGCGCTTCTTAGCATTCAACAGCGTCGAGATTACTGCACTTGAGTAGCCTCGTCTTAGGAGCCTCGCCCTTTCAATAGCCATGCCGTAAGCGAGAATCGATCCACGTGAGGCATCCGAACCGGGCCTTGCCTCAACAGATCTCTTTTGCAAGGGAGCCGCCAAGGTTGGTCGGCGATCATCCTCACCAGATCCGCATACCACGGGCGGCGGGGCCAATCCGGGGCTATGAGGATTACTAATCCTTGGTGGGACTCCACCCGCTGGAGCACCTTTCCGATCTAGACCCAAGGGGGGAATACATAGAGAAGGCCCTCCGAGGGCCACCTTTGGGACAGGGCATCTAAGCCTTCGGACATTCTTTCCTTCCGCCTGCTGAAGAATCTGTCCACCTTGGCTGAAGAGAACCGTGCCATGAGATCCATGACTGGGAGACCCCAGCGAGCCACTATTTGGTTGAAGGTCTCCTGTTCCAGTTCCCACTCTCCGTGATCTATCCTGTACCTGCTGAGGAAATCGGCTGTGACGTTGTCTTCGCCCGCGACGTGCTGGGCGGAAAGTGCTTGCAGCCGGACTTCGGCCCACTGGAAACGGGCGTCCGCCTCCTTCTCCAATGCGGGACTGCTGGTGCCTCCCTGGTGGTTGATGTAGGCCACCGCGGTGACATTGTCGGAGAGAACGCGAATTGCTCTTCCTTGCACTAACGTTTTGAAAGCCTTGAGTGCCCGGGTGACGGCCCGCAACTCCAGTCTGTTGATGGGCCATAGTGCTTCCAATTGTGTCCAGCGACCCTAGACGAACTGGTCCTCGCAATGCGCTCCCCGGCCTGACAGGCTGGCATCCGTCGTCAATAGTAACCACTGATGCGGTTCAAGAGGCATCCCGCGGTCCAGATTCCCTGGGCACTTCCACCAGTGTAGGGCCTGTTTGGTCCGTGGCGCGCAAGGTAACTGCATTGACAGAGGCTGATGTTGGGGTGACCATCGACGTAATAGTGCCCGCTGCAACGGCCGCATGTGGGCCCTGGCCCATGGCACTACTTCTATCGCCGCCGCCATTGTTCCCAGTACCTGAAGATAATGCCACGCCGTGGGATTTCGTCTGCCTAGAAACTGCGCGACTAGAAGTCTTAGCTCCCTTGACCTTGAGTGTGAGAGGAATACTCTGCCCTTGCAGGTGTCGAATCTTCCCCCGAGGTACTCGAGTTCCTGGGAGGGAGTCATCCTGCTCTTCGTACGGTTGATGACCCATCCCAACTCCTCCAGAACCTGTATCACTCTGGTCGTCGCTGACTGACTTTCCTTTTTCGACTTTGCCCTGATGAGCCAATCGTCTAGGTAAGGGTGCACTAATATTCCCTCCTTCCGGAGGAAAGCCGCTACTACCACCATCACCTTGGTGAACGTCCTGGGAGCGGTGGCTAGGCCGAAGGGTAGGGCCTGGAATTGAAAGTGGCCTCTTGGCACTGCGAATCTCAGGAATTGTTGATGTGCCTTCCTGACCGGGATGTGCAAGTAGGCTTCCGTCAGATCGAGGGACGTTAGGAACTCCCCGCCCCTCACGGCTGCTATGACTGACCGTAGGGTCTCCATCCGGAAATGTGGTACTCTGAGACAACGGTTGACCTGTTTTAGGTCCAGGATCGGTCGAAAGGAGCCTTCCTTTTTTGGTACTACGAAGTAAATCGAGTACCGACCAGTGCCGAGCTGGTCTGGGGGTACTGGAACTACGGCCCCTAACGCAATTAGTCGATCGAGAGTTGCCTCTATCGCCGCCCTCTTTGTAGAAGAACCGCAGGGAGACTGCACAAATGCTGGCAGTATTTGTTTTGCAAATTCGAGAGCATAGCCTTCTCTGATTACCTCTCGGACCCATTGGTCGGATGTGACTCGGGACCAGGCAGGAAGAAACAGCCTTAGGCGTCCGCCCAACGGCCGTCCTTCCTCCTGGACCCCCCTCACCTCATTGTTGTTTTCTAGGTCCCGAGAAGGAGGAGGAGGAAGCCCCAAAACCTCGACCTGCTCCACGAAACCCTCTGTAACCTTGACCCTTCGAGAGAAAACGGCCCCTGGGAAAGGGGTTTGGCCTGGCTGGACGGAACCTCCGCGAGTCCCTTGGCTGGGTACGCGTTGGAGCTAGGAGGCACCCTTGTTTTGGCCTATCTTCCGGGAGTCTGCCCCTTTTAGACTCACCCAGGTCTTTAACTAGCTTCTCTAAATCCTCCCCAAATAACAGTTTCCCCTTAAAAGGGAGTCGACTTAGGCGTGCCTTCGAGGAAGGGTCCGCTGCCCAATTCCGTAGCCAAAGACAACGCCTAGCCGCCACCACCGAGGCCATGTTCTTGGCTAGGCTTCTGATGAGGTCATACTGACTGTCCGCCAAGTAGGCTGTACCGGATTCCACCCTAGCCGAGTTGGCCTGCATTTCACCCGTTGAGCCCTCTGCCTGGAGCTGTTGGGCCCACCTTAAACAGGCCTGAGCCACCCAAGCTCCTGACACGGAGGCCTGCAAGGCGAGAGCGCTCACGTCAAAGGCTTGTTTCAGGAGTGTGTCTAACTTTCTGTCTTGCGCATCTTTTAAGGCCGAGCTGCCCTCAACTGGGATAGTCGTCTTCTTAGTAACTGCTGATACTGCTGTGTCCACCCTGGGAGATTTCAGCAGCTCTTTATCCGCCTCTGGAAGAGGGTAGAGGCGAGTCATGGCTCTGACTCCTCTTAAGCTTGATTCTGGTTGGTCCCATTCTTCCTGGATCATCTGGCGCACGACTCTGTGGACCGGGAACACCCTTTGGTATCTTCTAACGGCCTGGATTAAGGGATCCTCTAATGCCTCTTCCTGGGCTGGCATGTCTGAGGTCACATTGAGAACTTTCAGGGACTCATTAATTAATGCCGGGAGTTCCTCCCGACGAAAAACTCTAACTATCCTTGCTTGGTCTTCTTCCGGGATTTCCCCCTCTTCAAGTTCCTCCTCTTCCTCGTCCAAGTCCTTTAGAGAACCCTCCTCATCCGGGGTTCCCTGAGATAGGGGCCCTAGAGGCTCCTCCCCACTAAGACGTGGGCGCTTGGGAGGAATACCAGAATCCAGAATGGCTGCCCCGAGGGATCTTGCTGATTTGTCGTCCGCTAGAGGAGCAACCTCTTCTGACCCTACGCCCTGCTTACGTAGGCAGTAGGCCTTGTGAAGTAGAAGGATGAAGTCAGGAGAGAAAAATTCTCCTGTCTCCCCAGCACTAGAGGAAGGGGGTAAAGACGGGATAGGAGGAGGAGGCAGGTCCAAGGGAGTAGAGAGGGGAAACTGGGATCCCCCTTCCCCTTCTACAGGGTCTCCTGACTCATGCGAAGTCTGTGCCATGGTCATGCTAATTTCCTGCTCCACTGAGGCAGCCACTGCTGCACAGCTCCTGCAGATTCCTGCCTCTGCGGAGGTGCCCCTGCGGGTACCACAGGAAGGGCAGCGAGGTTTGGATGCCATGACTTAGTGCTGGGGATCCCACCGTGAGCACCCAAGCGCAGACAATATTTTCTCACCAGTGGAAGGCTAAGCAGGCCTTAGCTAGGTGGAAACCTAAATCTGCTCAATGTGTTAAATTGCAGTTCAATGATAAAATAATGGAGATGATTAAATTAATTAAAATAATTAAAATAATTAAAATTCAGTAGCTAGCTCAAAAGCACAGCACAAGGAAGAACTAGGCAATGCAATCGTTAACAAAAAGGAATAAAATGAAAACGCTAAGAAACTAGGCAGAATACTTGCGATTAAGTTGTTTTGCAGGCTGGATTCGACTCAGCAATCAACCCCGCCGGCTCTACACGTGGTAGGCCTCGCCACGTGGAGCCTGGCCGGGGGACCGCAAGGGCACTCTCTGGGCCGGAGGAAATCAACCGGAATGCAGCCCTGATTCAGGAACGGCCCTTCTGAGCAGACCGACGCTGAAAATTGATCCGCGGCGAATCGGGAGATCCAGCGCTCGCCTCCACGTCCTCTTACTCAGGGACGGTCCGGCGGCGGGAAGGAGCCTGCGGTTTCCCCTCAAGCACTCAGCCACCGGGAGGGCTTCGGCGCGAGGTAGGACCAGCTTAGGAGAGGGAGGGCAGGAGACCGCCGGTAACGCCGCAGAAGTGGCAGCCAGGTAGAAATCTTCACTGCAGCCTGCAGCCCGCAGGAGGGAAACACTTCTCCGAAGTCCTTGCCGACCCGGGGGGGGAGGGGGGAGGGGAAGGAGCCGAGAGAGCAGGCAAGAAATTAAAGGGGCAGTGACTCTCAAGAAATAAAACAACAAACGAAGAGAAAAACCTTAGAGAATCTAGCTAAGAAATATAAGATAAAATATATAAGATAAGATATAAATAAAATATTAAGAAGAAAAGACTCCAGTAAGCCCTAGGCTTACGGAACCCTCCAGCTGCTTGGAGGCTGAGAATACTGGAGTTGGGGGGTGATCCCAGTGGTATTTATACCGCTCCATCCCCAAAAAGGTTGGGCTCAGCCTCCAAGCTGCTGGAAGGGTTGCTCAACCCAGAAGTAAGGGACTGGACTGGAGTGACGATAAGGAACCTTTCATTTAGTGCTATATATTCTAACTCTCCCATCTTATTTTTTAGACTTCTAGCATTTGCATACAAGCATTTTAGAGAATGTATTTTATTCATATTAATTTGGCTATTGTTAGACATGGGTAATTTGGGATCTTTAAGCTCTGTCTGCTCCATACTTGAGGGCTTTTGGGCTACTTTACTCTTTTGTGGAACCTCTCTGCTTTTGGTAGTATCCTTCAAAGATACAAAGACTCATCAACAACCTTCGCTATGCTGATGATAGCACATTACTGGCTGAAAGTGAAGATGATCTGAAACATTTGCTTCTCACAATCAAAGAACAGTCTCAAAATGGGCCTGCACCTTAATAGAGTAAAGAAGACAAAGATCATGACAACTGGCATAATCAACAGGTTCATCGTTGAAGGAGAAGAAATTGAAATCGTGAACAACTTTAACCTACTTGGATCAACTATCAATAAAGAAGCAACAAGCAGTCAAGAAATCAGACGATGCATTGCTCTTGGCAGAATGGCTATGAAAGACCTAGATAAGATTCTCAAGAGCAGAGATGTCTCTCTCCATACAAAGATTCAACTTGTTCAAGCCATGGTATTTTCAATAACATCATATGGATGTGAAAGCTGGACAGTAAAAAAGACAGACAGGAAGAAAATTGATGCCTTTGAATTATGGTGCTGGCAGCGAATACTGTGTATACCATGGACTGCCCGAACAACAAACCAGTCGGTACTAGAGGAGATCAAACCTAAGCTTTCTTTAGAAGCTCAGATGACAAGACTTTGACTTTCATACTTTGGACACATCATGCGAAGAGAGAGATCATTAGAGAAAGACATCATGCTTGGCAAGATAGAAGGTCAGCGCAAAAGAGGAAGGCCAGCAATGAGATGGATCGATACAATAACAGCAGCTACGGGTACCAGTCTGTCAACAATGAGCCGCCTGACTCAAAACCGAACAATTTAGAATAGCTATCCAGAGGGTCGCCATGAGTTGACTCCGACTCGACGGCACTTAACAACATCATGTTCACCACACGACCCGGCACGTGTTTAAGCGGGCACCCAGATATTCCAGGGATTGCGCTGGTCACAACTGGCTCTTGTTGAAGTTGATTATCCAACCGAGCCCCTGCAGACAACGAACAACTGTCTCCATCGAGCGCTGGCTCTCCTCGAGGATTTCCCCCGGATCAGGCAGTGTTCCAGGTATGGGAGGTCAAGCACTCTTTGCTTGAGAAGGTGGGCTGCCACGACTAACAGGACCTTGGTAAAGACTTGTGGTACTGTGGCCAGCCCAAAACGGCAATGCCTGATACTGGAAATACTCCCCGGGAACCGCAAAGCGAAGGAAACGCTGATTATCCAACCTCACCGAGATATGAAGATAAGCCTTAGTGAGATCCAAAGAGGTAAGAAACTCATCTTGGCCCACCGCCACAATCACCAACCGTAAGGCCTCCATGTGGAAGTGCGGTACACTGAGAGGCCCACTGACCCCTTGAGATTCAAGATGGATCACCAGGACCCTTCCTTCTTTGACACCACAAAGTAAATTGAGTACCTTCTGAGGCCCCAGTTGGCCTGCAGTACCGGTACCATCGCTTCAAGCTGCCAACAGCCACGCGAATGTCTGCCCCACAACCTGCATCTTCTGGGCTGACCCGCAGAGGGAGAACATGAAGAAATCCGCCAGGGGCCAGGCGAATTCGAGGGCGTATTTATTTATTTATTTAGCTGTATTTATATCCCGCTTTTCACCGGGTCAAAGCAGTCAATTGGGGGATACATTTAACACGAGGGGATATGAGACACATATGCTAATACTTACAGGGAACATGGGCAATGGAGGGTTAAATGGCTTGCCCAAGACCACAAGGAGTGCCTATAGGACTAGAAATCCCAGTTCCTCCGGCCTGAGATTGCTGCCCAGGGGGGACTTGAACCCCTGGCCCTCACAAAAGCAGAAGTAAGGATGTGGTTGAAAACTACAGACTGGTTAGTTTAAATTCGGTGGTGAGTAAATTATTGGAAACGATGCTGAAAGAGAAAATAGTGAGGTTTCTGGAGTCCAGCAGATTACAGGATCCGAGGCAACAGGGATTCACCAGAGGCAGGCCTTGTCAGACAAATCCGATTGATTTCTTTGACTGGGTGACCAGGGCATTGGACCGAGGGACAGCCCTAGATGTGGTATATTTAGATTTCAGTAAAGCCTTTGACACCGTTCCTCACAGGCGACTTATAAACAAACTTAGAATCCTAAGGATGGACCCTAAATTTGCTGCTTGGGTTAGAAATTGGTTGAGTGGGAGGCGACAAAGGGTTCAGGTAAACAGAGTTCACTCTGAGGAGGAGGTGGTTACCAGTGACGTGCCCCAGGGATCTGTCCTTGGTCCGATTCTTTTTAACATCTTTGTTAGTGATACAGCGGAAGGGCTGTCGGGTAAGGTTTGCCTCTCTGTGGATGATACCAAAATCTGCAATACAGTAGATCTAGAATTTGGCAGCTGAGATTTATTGTTAAAAAATGTAAGGTCATGCATTTGAGCTGCAGCAATTCAAGGGAGCAATATAGTATAGGGGGTGAAGTACTTTTGTCCACTAAAGATGAGCGGGACCTAGGCGTGATTGTGTCTGGTGATCTTAAAGTAGCTAAACGGGTAGAAAAGGCGACAGCAAAAGCTAGAAGGATGCTTGGGTGCATAGGGAGAGGAATGGTCAGCAGAAGAAAGAAGGTAATAGTGTCTCTATATTAGTCTTTGGTGCGACCTCATTTGGAGTATTGCGTGCAATTCTGGAGACCGCACCTTTAAAAAGGATATAAACAGGCTGGAGTCGGTACAGAGGGTGGCTACTAAAATGGTTAATGGCCTTCATTATAAAGCATATGAGGACAGACTTAAGGATCTTAATATGTACACCTTAGAGGAAAGGCGGGATAGAGGTGATATGAGACGTTTAAATACCTCCGTTGCATAAATGACAGGAGGAGAGCCTCTTTCGATTGAAAGCAAGCTCTGCTACGAGGGGACATGGGATGAGGTTGAAAAGGGATAGATTCAGGAGTGATATGCAGAAATATTTCTTTACGGAAAGAATGGTGGATCCGTGGAATAGTCTCCCAGTGGAGGTGGTAGAGATGAGGACAGTATCTGAATTTGAAGCAGCATGGGACAAACACAGAGGATCTCTAAAGGAAAAAAGGGGACTGTTATAGTGGTGGATATGGAAGGACAGACTAGATAGAAACATATTAACAGAAAAAGAGTACATGGTCTATGTTTCTAAATCACCTCCAAGACCCAGGCATTTGACATAATCTGGGCCTAGGTGGAAAGGAAGTCCCACAGGCAACTGCCTATTGGCTGCCCCTCCACCAGGGGGTCCCCAAAACCTTCATTGGGAGTGTTTGGTTGTGGCCAGGGTGGCAGGGGCAAACCCTCAACCACCCCGGGCCTCATCTCAAAAGGACGAGCTCCACTGCAGGAAACAGGTTCTCTGGGGGTTCCCCCACCCCAAGAGGGCTGGAACCTCCAAAAGTACCTACCATGGCCCCAGACTGGGCTGCCTCTACCTGATTTGGGCTTGTCCTCTGGAAGACGGGGCACCTTGGACTCACTCAAGGCCTTCACTAACTTTTCCCAAATCTTCCGCAAAGAGCAACCTGCCCGAAAAAGGGAGCTTAGTGAACTTTGTCTTAGAAGCCATGTCTGCTGACCAGATGCGGTCACAAGAGACTGCGCATGGCCATCACTGTGGCTATGCTCTTGGTGGAAACCCGCAGGAGGTCGTAAAGCAAATCTGCCAGAAAGGTGGTCTCAGACTCCATAGAGGCATCCGCAGACGGCATCTGACGCAGCCATTGCGAGCAGTGGAGTCAAGTGTGGGCCACAGAGGCCCCTGCAGGCCTAGGGTGGACACACCTTGATGGCTTGTTTGAGTAATGCCTCCATGCGCGGTCCAGTGGGTCTTTGAGGGCCACATTGCCTTCCACCAGAATGGTGTTTTTTCTGCACGACTGCAACCACCAGGGCATCCACCTTGAGAAGGCACAGTTTCGCCTCTCGGGTGGGATGAAGTAACGCTTAGCCATACTGCATCCCTGTATCCAGAGTGCTCTAGTCCTCATCTATCATGGCCCGCAGAGCTCTGTGGACCGGGAAAGACTGAGGCGGCCTCCAGTTACCCTCCATTAAGGGATCCTCATTGGACTCTGTGCCCACCAGCCCTGGCTCCGTGATCCAAAGGGCCACAAGTGATTAGATAATCGGTGACGGACAATGTTCCCTCTAATTTTCTGTAGGCTGTGTGCGCATAAAATATCAGCTGTGCAGCTTCTGAAGGAAGGTTAAATTTTTGTGCGCCACATAATGACACTCAGAGTTATATACTATAAAATTTGACTACACATCAGAATACAGTATGTACACCACATTGATTGCACTAGAAAATATTGTAGAACTTGTGAAAACCGTAAATACAAAACAACTTTTAAATTTCAAGAAGTCTGTGTTGTTTTCTATCAGAATCAGAACCGTAATGTTTGTGCGCTCTGTTGTAAAGTATGTGAGCTCGCTTGGCGAGGTGTGTGCGCACAGCTTAGAGGGAACAGTGGTGCCGGAAGCTCATACTGGTGGAAAATCCGAACCGCTGTCAGATCCTACACCCCAGGGAGTTCTCCTTCCTCCAGCTCCTCCTGGAAGTGCTCCAGGAGGTCCGTCGGGCCTTCCAGATGGTCCAGGGACTCTAGGGAGGCCAAGGAGCCTCTCTCTTGCTCCTCGTCCAGGCGATCCCACCTTGGCCACTTTGCTGGCGCTAGCCCCCTTCCCAGAACCAGGCCTCTCCAGCTCCTTGCTTCATCAGGAAAGACTGATGGAGCAGGAGCACAAACTCAAGGGAGAAAGGGATTGCCCCCGCTACCCCTGTTAGGGATCTTACCCGCAGTAAAATTGCGTGAATTCTGCAACAGTGGAGGCCCCAGGCTATCCTCTGTGGGCTTTGATGTGCTCTCAAAACGGCAGCGGTTCCCATCTAAATCGCAAAACCGCCACCATCCCCCGCAGCCTCCACACAGCCTATCAAGTCCCCCATATCCACCTCAGACCCTTCCCAGATTTCTGCGAGGTCCTCAGCCACTTCGCCTGATTTATGGCAGCCACAGCACACACTGGCCTCTCTCCATGCAGCCAGGGTACGCACTGTCAATCCCCCAGTCGAAACGAACAAAAAAAAAAAATTACAGGAATTACCCTCCACTGGAGATTGGTGAGTGTTGCATCCCCCAATTAAGCTGTACACTATGCTCTTTCTTCTGGTTGCCTTTTTTTTTCAGAACAACTTTAGCAGTTTGACAGCAGTAAATGGAAAGGCAAGGCAGGCACAACTGCTGCAATCTCCAGTCTCCTCCCAAAGGTTGAGGAGGGGGAAGGGAAGGAGCAATGCAGAGGGGGCTACTGGGAAAGGGACCCAGAACGTCTAGGTTCTGTACCCCTGGCCCAAATAGGCTGAACAGCAAGGCTCCACAGTCCAACATAGGCTATGCACACCACCTGATGGAGACTGATAAATACTGGCTCAGTTCAGTGGGCACAGGCGATTTATATTGATCTGAGAAAGTGTTCCTCAGTCTCCACCCACTGGTTTGCATATATAACCCACTTGTCTGGACTGGAGGGATGCCCCGGAATACATATTAATGAAATACCTAGCAGATAACTAGATAAAACAATAAAAGAAGAGTATGAATAAAACAACTAATTAAAAGCCAAAATTAACAAGTTATTTTTTACCGTGTTTCTGAAAAGGGAGACATTTCTATTTTTTCAAGACAGCAAGTTCTATAGGAACAGACCCATGTACAAAATAACCCTGTTACAGTTACACACAAGTTTGATATTTTTGAGCAAAGGGAGAACTAACAATATGTCCACTGCAAATTGTACCAATGTAATAGGAACATCTGGCAAAAGTTTAGACTTGAGGTATGAACTAAGGACATTTATGGTGTTTCTCCCTACTAAGATTTACACTTCACACCATATTTCCATTATATTTTTACAAACGACAATGAACAAACTGTTTTCAAACCTTTGGCCTTAGAACAGTGCACTTTTGGATTTAGCTTAATATTGGAAAAAGCTATACTACTAGAAACACTTTTCAAAGAACTTGGGTCAGCAGTTAGGGAGATCTTAATAATTTCCTTTATTAGCGTTCTAGTTTTGTAGCACTCCCTGGAAGTAGTATTTGGGGTTTAGAAAAATGACTACTAGTTATGCTAGCTGCTTCCAAACGTATAAAGCCAATTAAAGAAGGGTACTGCTGTGCTGTCCATCATCAGACCAATGCATCCTTCAACCAACATATGGATACAGTGCGAACAATATACAAAGTGCCTTTGGAGGAAGGTGCTTTATTACTTTAAATAAAAAGACATATTTAGCCCATAACAAAAATGAAATGCCATCTCTACTACCACCATAAAAGAGTTTTAAGAAATAAACCCTCTCAAAGAAAGAAAACATAGGAAGAAAATCAACAAGAAATGGGTAAGCTATGTATGAGATGCAATTGCTATCATCTTAAAAATAGTGGCTTGCATTAAGATTTACTTATTACCTGGAAAAGCCTTTTCCACAAACGCTGCAGGTGTATGGTTTGGTTATACCACCCTCATGAGATCTCACATGGTAGGTCATCCGGTCCTTTCTCTTGAAGCGCTGGTTGCAAATATGACATTCAAATGGCTTTTCATCTGAGTGGGACAGCTTGTGCCGGTTGAGATGGTAGACATCGCGAAATGCCTTCCCACACATTTCACATGGATGATTCTTTTTCACAGGTTTGCTGGGTTTCTTTACGGGCTGCGTCACAGGCATGATTGCTGGGGTACTCGTAATACTGGTACTGCTGCTGCTAGGATTAGTAGCTGAAGAAGATGTAGTGACTGTTGACAGGATTCCCGCAATAGTTGAGACCAATGAAGTTCTGCTGTTGTCCCCAGCGAGGGTTGACATAAGGGGTACCACCGTTGCAGGTGTTTTCTTTGGTCGGGACACTAATTTTATCCCAGTATGGCAGGACTCATGCCGTCTTAAATGGTAACTGTCCCTAAACGCTTTGCTGCAATAAGTACACACAAAGGAGGTTTTGGGCTTCTCCTTTTTCACCACAACCATTTCCTTTATTGGTTCTGCTGGTGGCGGCTGTGGTTTCTGTGTCATAGGTATGGGCAGTATGGGCTTCTGATCAATAGGCTCAACAGGAGAACCCAAGAGCGGCAGCAGGCTGTTCTGAGATGCCTGCTGTTGATGATGATGGTGGTGGTGGTGGTGGTGGTGGTGAGAGGCTTCATGTGCCTAAAACCAAACATTTAAACTTAGAACAAAATATAATCACAGGTAACATTCAAACATTTAAGTCCAAGTTAAGTATCCAAAGATTCAGATAACCTCCAGGCACGACATCAAAACAAAGTTCAAAGAATATCAAAAAATCAAAAATTATTACATCTCCAAGTTATAATGCCCTGTTCAATGTAATTTCAGTTTGATCAATGTAAACCGCCTTGATATCATGAAAGGCGGTATATAAGAAATGCTAAATAAAATAAATGATAATTACACTTACCTGGTAATTGTAGTTCCTTGAGTGACGACAGTTCAGTCCTCTACTTCTGGGTTGTCAACCTCCTCCTGCAGCCTGGAGACTGGTATGTCAGAATGATGACATCACTGGATATAGTCTGGTGCTCTCTGCTCTCCTTTCCAGTGTAAACTATTAACAAAGCAGACTCAAAGGAGCAACAAATAAGTAACCATAACCCAAGTTAACTACAATATGAGAACATTGTGCAAACAAAGCAAGCAAGCTGACTTACACCTTGCCGTGTCACCAAACCTGTCAGGCAGAAATTTTTATTTATTTTTTTTTTATACAGCTGAATAATGAAAATTGACTTAAAGGTAGGAAACCTGCAGCTGCCGGCCGGCTGACTCTCCTATGCCACGACACCGGGCGGGATGGAGGACTGAACTGTCGTCACTCAAGGAACTACAATTACCAGGTAAGTGTAATCATCATTTCCTTATCGTTCCTCCAGTTCAGTCCTCTACTTTTGGGATGTATCAGAGCAGTAATCAGTGGGAGGGACCAGTCCAGCCGGCCCTCAATACAGCAGCTCCGAAACGCGCATCCTGAGCCGCGGCCACATCAAGACGGTAATGCTTACTGAAGGTATGCAACGACGCCCACGTAGTTGCTCGACAAATCTCACTTGGCGGAACCAAGCCGTGCTCAGCCCACGAGGTCGCTTGCGCTCTGGTGGAATGAGCTCGTAAACCAATCGGCGCCGCCCGACCTGAGAGGAGATAGGCGGAAGAGATGGCTTCGCGAATCCACCGAGCAATGGAAGCCTTAGACGCCGCTTCTCCCTTGCGCCTACCCCCGAACAATACAAATAGGCAATCCGATTTGCGAAAAGATTCCGTAACCTTCAGATGTCGTCGCAATATGCGCTTCACATCGAGGCGCCGCAAACTGCGGTCCCCCGCGCTCCCCTCCAAGGACCCGAGGACCGGCAAACACACCAACTGATTCAAGTGAAAAGGAGATACCACCTTGGGCAAAAAGGACGGAACAGGACGTAGAACCACCTTCTCTTTGGAAAAAACCAAGAATGGCTCCCTAGCCGATAACGCCTGTAACTCCGAAATTCGCCTTGCAGAACAGATTGCCACCAGAAACACAGCTTTCAAGGTGCAAGGGCTCAAAGGGCGGTTCGGCAAGTGCTGACAACACTAAATTAAGATCCCAAGGCGGAACGGATATCCTACGAGAAGGCCGCAACCTAGCCACCGCCCTAAGGAATCGCGCGACATCAGCATGCGCTCCCAGAGCGATGCCCTGGACCTTGCCCCGATAACACGAGTGTGCCGCTAACTGCACCCGCAATGAGCTAGCCGCTAAACCTTTCTCAAATCCATTATGCAAGAAATCGAGAACAGCCGACACTGAGACCATCGCTGCCCTAATCTGGTTGCGCGAACACCAATCCTCAAATATACGCCAAATGCGTACATAAGCCAACGACGTGGACTGCTTGCGCGCCCTAAGAGTGGAAATGACCGCCACCGAATATCCTCTCTTCCTCAGCCGAGCCCGTTCAATGGCCATGCCGTAAGCGAGAATCGATCCACTTGGGGCATGAAGAGGGGACCCTGAAGCAAGAGATCCGGCCGCATCGGAAGCCTCCAAGGACGGCCGTCTAGAAGGTGCACGAGATCGGCGTACCACGGCCGCCTTGGCCAGTCGGGTGCAATCAGAAGCACCCTCCCAGCGTGCTTCTCTATCCTTTGCACCACCCGACCTATTAAAGCCCACGGCGGGAACACATAGAGGAGCCCGGAGGTCGGCCAACGCTGTAATAGCGCGTCTATGCCTTCGGACATTCTTTCTCGTCTCCGGCTGAAAAATCTCACGACCTTCGCGGAATGAAAAGTCGCCATCAAGTCCATGACCGGCAGTTCCCACCTTATCACCAACTGCGCAAAAACCTCGGGGTGTAACTCCCACTCGCCGGCATCCACGTGCACTCTGCTGAGAAAATCCGCCATCACATTGTCCTTTCCGGCAATGTGCGCCGCCGAAAGCGCCGTCAACCAATTTTCCACCCAGGCGAACAGCAAATCCGACTCCTCCTCCATCGCAGCACTCCCCGTGCCGCCCTGTCTGATTGATGTAGGCCACTGTCGCAGAGTTGTCCGACAGTACGCGAACTGGACGGCCGAACACCAAGTCCTCGAAGGCGCTCAGTGCCCTTGCTACCGCGCGCAATTCCAAGCGATTTATGGACCACGCCGACTCCAGAGGGGACCACTGGCCCTGGGCGAAACGGCCCCCGCAGTGAGCTCCCCAACCTATCAGGCTGGCATCTGTCATGAGCGGGATCCAGTCCGGCTGTTCCAGGGGCATCCCTGCCGCTAAGGACTTGGGTTCCAACCACCAGCGGAGCGACTTCCGCACCTGGAGTGGGCACGGAAGGCGTTTGCTCAAAGGATCTTGTTGGTGAGACCAGCGGCGTAGGAGAGCCCTCTGCAAGGGTCGCATATGCACCTTGGCCCAGGGTACTGTCTCTAGCGTTGCCGCCATTGTGCCCAGCACGCGGAGATACATCCACGCCGATGGAGCCGGAGTCACTCTGAAAGCGCGCACGAGACAGCGTAGAGCCTGCGCCCTTCTGAGAAGTAAAAACACCCGCCCTTTGAGGGTGTCGAATTGTACTCCCAGATACTCGAGAACTTGAGTGGGTTGGCGATGGCTTTTGTTTGGATTGACCACCCAACCAAGACTCTGCAAGAACTCTACCACCCTGTTCGTTGCGTGATGGCTTTCCGCCTCGGACTTTGCTCGAATCAACCAATCGTCCAGGTAAGGATGTACTAAAATCCCTTCCTTTCGCAACGCCGCCGCCACCACCACCATGATCTTGGTAAAGGTGCGTGGCGCTGTCGCGAGACCGAAGGGCAACGCTTGGAACTGATAATGTCCCCAAGGCAAAGCGAACCTTAAACATCGCTGATGCGCCTCTCGGATGGGAATGTGCAAGTAGGCCTCCATCAGATCCAAAGAGGTTAAAAACTCGCCCTGTCGCACTGCTACAATAACGGAGCGCAGCGTTTCCATACGAAAGTGAGGCACGCGCAAACACCGATTCACAGCCTTGAGGTCCAAAATGGGCCGCAGAGCTCCACCCTTCTTTGGCACCACGAAATATATGGAGTACCGACCTAGGCCATACTCTGCCCTGGGAACTTCCACGACCACCCCTAACTGCAGAAGTCGTTCTAAGGTGCTGCGAACTGCCAAAGTCTTTCTCTGGCTCCTGCAAGGAGACAGGACGAAGGAGTCCCGGACGGGATGCGCGAGCTCCAAGGCATACCCGTGACGAATAATTTCTAAAACCCACTGATCGGACGTAATAAGGGTCCAGACGGCGAGAAACCTCCGGAGCCTCTCGCCTATGGAAGTCTCCGCCGTCGGAACCCGCCTCATCTCATTGTGACTTTCGAGCTGTTGAGATGGAACCGGAGGAGAACCCTCTAGTTGCTCCCCGAAAACCTCGGAAACCTTGCACTCGGGAAGCGAATCTGCCCCTTTGAAAGGAACCGAAGCGTGGCGACCGAAATCTGCGAAAGTCCCGAAACTGGCCTCTGAAACTTTGACCAGATCGGCCTTGTTTCGGCTTGTCCTCTGGGAGTCTACCCGCCTTAGTCTCCCCGAGATCCTTCACTAGCTTATCTAGATCTTCTCTGAATAATAACTTGCCTTTAAAGGGCAATTTACTCAGACGAGACTTAGAGGACCCGTCCGCTGCCCAATTACGCAACCAAATCGACCTGCGGGCCGCCACGACGGATGCCGTACTATTCGCTAGCGCTCTGATCAAATCATAGTGCACATTCCAGACGTCCCAACTCCTGGTGCTCCTCAGGATTGAGATGGGGCGATTGACGCAACCGCTGCACCCAACGCAAACATGCACGAGCCACCCAGGCCCCACAAACAGAAACCTGCAACGACAGGGAATCGGCCTGGAAGGTCTGTTTGAGAAGACCATCAACCCTACGGTCCTGGGTATCTTTTAAGGCCGCGCTGCCCTCTACCGGAATGGTAGTTTTCTTAGTAACTGCCAAGACTACCGTGTCCACTTGCGGCGACCGGAACCTATCCTTGTCCTTATCGGCCAGCGGATACAGCCTATTCAGCGTACGGACTCCCCGGAGCCCCGATTCTGGATGATCCCATTCCTCCTGAATCATCTTATCCACTACCTTATGAATCGGAAACACCACCTGGGTTTGACGGACTGCCTGAATGACGGGATCCTCGATCTCCTCATCTGGGGCTGCCGGAGGCGCTAGCTTCAAGGTCCGCAGAGATTCTGTAATCAATGCTGGCAGTTCCTCCTTCCGAAAAACTCGGAGGATCTTAGACTGGTCTTCAGGATCTACAATCTCCCCCTCCTCTAGAGCCTGTAGCCCTTCGTCAGTTTCTCAGTCAAACTCCTCGACCTCAGGCCAATCAGAATCTGCAGCCGAGGAAATCCGGGTTCTAGACCTTTTAGGTGCCGATGGGCCCTCCCCAACGTCACCCAAAGGTGCCAAAGGTGCATCCACCAAGGAAAGGGAGGGAACATCACCCCCCTTATCCTGACGCTTCAGGCAGAAGGCCTTGTGGAGCATCAAGATGAATTCTGGACAAATCTCCACTGACTCCCCCAGCTGCTGCTCTGGCAGAGCTGCCGAAGAGTCCGTCAGCTCGTCCCGGAGATCCTCTCGCCCAGAGGTACCAGGTGTCTCCGTCAGCGCTGCTTCTTGGACCTGCGGAGCCTCCACCGCCTCCGTAAGGTCCATTTGCTGCTCCACAGTGGATGAAAGAGATGCACAGCCGCAGCACACACCGGTATCCGCCAGTTTGCCTCTGCGGGCACCACAGATCACGCACTGCGGTCGCCCCGCCAACAAACTGTCAATCCTGAAAACACGCAGAGCAGAAATGCTTCTATTATTATTTATTTAGTTATATAGTTAGGTTATTGGTCTTTTTTTTTTTTTTTTGTAAAGTGGAATTGAATTGGAGAGGATAGATCTACCCTGCTATACTACTTAGCTATTTAAGAAAAAAACAATCGGGTACTGCAGCCGCGAGGGCAGAACCCCCCCCCCCAGGCTGATGAGACTGAAACTGAGACCCAGTAAACGAAAGTAAACAAACTTAAATGAAGCCCAATAAGGAAAGTAAAATAAAATAAAATAAACCTAAGTGACCCCGCTGCAAAAAGCAACAAAATGAGCTTATGAAGACGATCGCAGCTATGTTAGGCTGCCACGCGGCATGCCGCGCTGTGAAAATGGCCGCCCGGGGCCGAAATGGAAAAGGGCGCCAAAATCCTGGTCCTCCGGTGCTCACTCACCTTGCCGTGGGCCATATGCTAAATCGCCGCCTGCAACCAGTAAACAGCTGACAGGCCAGGTCAGACGAAAAGTTCCTGGAGCTCCGACGCCGGGGCGGCGTTTGAAAAGTGAAAGAAAGAAAGAAGAACTGTCCTGCATATAGAGAAAAGCGAGAGACAGCGCACTACAGACCCCGCGCTCCGGCTGAGGACCGGAGCATCAGAGAACTCTTCCCCGAAATGTCCTGGGGGAGATTCTCTGCCTGAACATTTGCAGCCGATCGCAATTTGGTGACAGACAGGGTGCAAGCAGGCCCAATCGTTGTGCCGGAGCTCTCTGTACACTATGCCCTTTTTTTTTTTTTTTTTTAAAGGGATATATACCCCAAAGTACCAAGAAACAAAAAATTGCTAAATATCCTACACTAACTTTAACCTTCCTTATCTGTTACTCCAGTGAGCCCTCACAAGGGCTCACCCAGTCCTCCTGCTGCATGGAGACTGGTTACACTGGAAGGGAGAACAGAGAGCACCAGACTATATCCAGTGATGTCATCATTCTGACATACCAGTCTCCAGGCTGCAGGAGGAGGTTGACAACCCAGAAGTAGAGGACTGAACTGGAGGAACGATAAGGAAATAAATATAGTTATGTCATCATGTTTCTATATATCTCCTTTCACATGCTGAAGTACAAAGCTGTTGTTTCTAGTACTCACATGACCCGCTCATATGGTTGCATTTTATACATCCAGTTGGATCGGAGTGTGCCGTGTGTCCAGGCTTGCTTCTTGCTGATTGACTCATGATGAGATAACTTACGAACAGAGTTTGTGTGTGGATTGTGTTGTGCTCTTAGAATGGGTAGTAGGGTTGTTGCATTTTATACATGTCATAGCTTATTTTTTCCACTGCCAAAATAAATACTGATATTTTTTCTGGTCTTCTGTGGAGATGCCAGTGTTTTGATGTTATTCTCTGAAAGTCAACCAATCATTTGTGTGTTCTACTAAAGGGGAAGCGCTGTATACATTCATGCATCAAGAGCCAAAGAACCATACTGCATAGTACGAAATACTCAACATTTTATGGGCTTCCCAACCAGTCTCTCTTGCCCTCTCAAATCTCCCACTGTCCCCAGCAATCATATCCAGGTCCCAATAGTTCTCAAGTCATTCAATTAAGGAAGTATGAAAGGAGGTTATTTTGTCTTGCACCTGCTTTTTGGAATCATTAATTTCATGTTATATTTATACAGCACAAAAACAAACTTCTAAACAGTTCACAATAAAAACATAAGACATAAAATAACCAATGTACACAGACATCAAAACAAATCATTAAAATCTCCAAATCTCGCAGATTAAAGCTCAACAGAAGACAGTACATTAGACCACTGAAGTGGTATTTAATGGTGCGGAAGAATTGAAGGAAATATCGATACATCGGGAAGATGTATTACAACTATTAGATAAACTGAAGAGTAGCAAATCACCTGGGCCGGATGGTATACATCCAAGGGTGTTGAAAGAACTGAAATATGAGATTGCAGACCTGCTATTCGTAATCTGTGAACTATCATTAAAATCATCTCTAATACCTGAAGATTGGAGGATCGCCAATGTAATACCAATTTTTAAAAAGAGTTCCAGGGGTGATCCGGGAAACTACAGACCGGTGAGCCTCACGTCAGTACCGGGAAAAATGGTAGAAACCATCATAAAGAATAAAATTACTCAGCATGTAGATAGTCATGGCCTAATGGGAGACAGCCAACATGGCTTTAGACAAGAAAGATCTTGTCTTACTAATCTGTTATGTTTTTTTGAAAGTGTGAACACAAAGAGGTGGACAAAGGTGAGTCGGTTGATATAATGTATCTGGACTTTCAGAAAGCCTTTGACAAGGTCCCTCATCAGAAACTTTTGGCAAAACTAAAGAGTCATGGGATAAAAGGCAGTGTACTACTGTGGATCAAGAACTGGTTAAAAGACAGAAAGCAGAGGGTAGGGCTAAATGGCCAATTTTCCCAATGGAGAAAGGTGAATAGTGGTGTACCCCAGGGATCTGTGCTGGGTCCGCTGCTTTTTGACATATTCATAAATGATCTGAAAAGTGGAACAACGAGTGAGGTTATCAAATTTGCAGATGACACAAAACTATTTAAAGTTGTTAAAACCCAAGAGGATTGTGGAAAATTGCAAGAGGATCTTGATAAATTAGAAGACTGGGCATCAAAAGAAGTAATTAGTCCTTACCTGCTAATTAGTGTTCCTGAAGGAACTTCAGTCCAGTCCCTTAACTTCTGGGTTGCGCAACCCTTCCAGCAGCTTGGAGGCTGAGCCCATCATCTTTTCGATGATGGTGTGGTATAAATACCACTGGCACCACCCATCTATTGCAAAAGCAGACTTAAAGGATAGATCATTAAGAACTTATAACTATATGACAACATGCAATAACTTACAACTCACATCCTAAACTTGTAAACCCTTTTTTTTTTTTTTTAAATTCAAGTCAAGGAGGGAAAAGAAAAGGAAGGAAGGAGGCGGCTTACCTGAGGCCGAAAGGGGCTTCCCCCCTTCCCAGCAGGCCCCTTTTTTGCGGGCCGTCATGCCCTCCGGGCCCTATGCAAGGGACCTTACGATTTAGCTCCGTACTCTGTCTTCGGTCCGCCAACTGAAAACCACCGAACTCGGGTGGGAACAGGGACTGGACTGAAGTTCCTTCAGGAACATTAATTAGCAGGTAAGGACTAATTACTTCTTCCTTATCGTCACTTCAGTCCAGTCCCTTAACTTCTGGGATGTAACAGAGCAGTTCAAGACTGGGAGGGGTTCGCTATTCCGGACCGAAGTACCGTGCTGCCAAACCTGGCATCCGTCGCCCCTTGGACATCCAGCCTATAATGCTTGGTAAAGGTGTGCAGGGACGACCAGGTAGCCGCTTTACAAATGTCCAGCGATGGTACCAAACTATGCTCAGCCCAGGAAGTCGCTTGCGCTCTAGTTGAATGCGCGCTAAGACCTCCTGGGACCTGCTTCCCTTTGAGGATATAAGCGAAGGCAATCGCCTCCCTGATCCACCTAGAAATGGAAGCCTTGGCCGCTGCCTCTCCCTTATGCGGCCCTCCAAATTGAACGAATAAGCGTTCGGACTTTCAAAAAGGCGCCGTGCGGGAGAGGTAACGCTTCAACACTCTATGCACGTCCAGAAGCCTAAGCTTTTCCCCGTCGCCTGCTTGACCTTTGTCCAAGAAAGCCGGGAGAGACACCGACTGGTTTACATGAAAAGGAGAGATGATCTTAGGTAAGAAGGAAGGAACTGTACGCAAGACCACCTTATCTCTAAAGAAAGAGAGAAAGGGAGGTCGAGAAGACAATGCCTGAAGCTCTGAAACGCGTCTGGCCGAACAAAACGCTACTAAAAATACCGTCTTTAGGGTCGAGTCTTTCAGGGAGGACTTCTTCAGCGGTTCGAAGGGCTCTCCGGATAAGGCATTCAAGACTAGGTTGAGGTCCCAAGGAGGCATAACGGATCTTTGCTGGGGACGTAACCATCTAACCGCTCTGAGGAACCTGCCAACATCTGCATGGACCCCTAGAGATTTGCCTTTGACCTTCCCCCTATAGCAAGAGATGGCTGCTAGCTGGAACCGTAAAGAGCTAGGTGCTAGACCCTTCTCGAAGCCCGCCTGTAAGAACTCCAGGACCTCGGGGACTAATGCTGATAGGGGCCTGATCTGACGCTCTGCACAACAGGCTTCAAAGACACGCCAAACTCTCACATAAGAAAGGCAGGTAAAGCGTTTGAGCGCTCAACAAAGTTGAAATTACTGATCCCAAATACCCCCGCTTCCTGAACCGCGCCCTTTCAATAGCCAGGCCGTAAGCGAGAACCGATGCACGTGGGGCATGCATATCGGGCCCTGCCGTAAGAGATCCTTCTTGCAGAGGAGCCGCCACGGTCGATCGGCTGTCAACCTCACGAGGTCTGCATACCAAGGACGTCGAGGCCAATCCGGGGCTATGAGAACTACCAAACGGTGGTGGGCTTCCACCCGCCGTAGAACCCTCCCTATGAGCGCCCAGGGAGGGAACACATAGAGAAGGCCCTCTGAAGGCCATCTTTGGGCCAGGGCGCCCAAGCCCTCGGACATCCTTTCCTTTCTGCGGCTGAAAAACTGGTTCGCTTTCGCGGTCGAGTACCGAGCCATGAGATCCATGATCGGTCTCCCCCAACGGGCAACCACTTGTTCGAACACTTCTTGCGCCAGCTCCCACTCTCCGTGGTCTATCCTGAACCTGCTGAGGTAATCTGCAGTCACGTTGTCTGTTCCGGCCACGTGCTGCGCCGATATTGCCAGCAAATGGACTTCGGCCCACTGCAAGAGGATATCCGCCTCCTTCTCCAAGGACGGACTGCTTGTTCCCCCTTGGCGGTTGATGTAGGCCACCGCGGTGGCGTTGTCGGACAGGACGCGGACTGCCCTTTGACGCACCAAGAGCTCGAACGCCCGGAGAGCCAAGGTTACCGCCCTCAACTCCAGTCTGTTGATTGACCACTGTGACTCTCTCGGAGTCCAGCGGCCTTGGGAGAACTGTCCCTCGCAGTGAGCCCACCAGCCTGCTAAACTCGCATCCGTCGTCAGTTGTATCCACTGTGGAGGATCGAGGGGCATCCCGCGTTCCAGGTTCCTTGGGCTTCTCCACCACCACAGAGACCACCTGATCCGGGGAGGGCAGGGAACCCGTCTGGATAAGGGGTGATGCTGATGGGACCACTGCCGCAACAGGGTGCGCTGGAGAGGTCGCATATGCGCCCGGGCCCACGGTACTACTTCTAATGCCGCTGCCATGGTACCCAGCAGCTGAAGGTAATGCCAGGCCGTGGGGCATCTCGTAAATAGAAAAATGAGAAACGAGATTCCTCAGGTCGATTGACCTCTGCTTCGAGAGGAACACCCTTCCCTCTTTGGTGTTGAACCGAGCTCCGAGGTACTCGATCGCCTGAGTGGGAATTAATCTGCTCTTTGCCCGATTGATGACCCACCCCAGCTTTTCCAGGAAATCCACGACTCTGGCAGTCACCGAGCGACTCTCCGCTTCTGACTTTGCTCAGATCAGCCAATCGTCCAGGTAGGGATGGACTAGGATTCCTTCTTTTCGAAGAGCTGCGGCCACTACCACCATTACCTTGGTGAACGTCCTGGGAGCTGTTGCTAGGCGGAAGGGGAGGGCCTGGAACTGGAAGTGGCCTCTTGGTACGGCAAATCTTAGGAACTGCTGATGCGACTTTCGGACCGGGATATGCAAGTATGCTTCTGTCAAATCTAGGGATGTCAGAAACTCTCCCTGATGAACGGCAGCAATCACTGACTTCAGGGTTTCCATGTGGAAGTGAGGAACTCTGAGACAGCGATTGATTTGCTTTAGGTCCAGAATTGGGCGGAAGGAACCTTCCTTCTTTGGAACTACAAAATAAATGGAGTATTGACCGGACCCTCTTTGATCTTGTGGGACAGGCAGCACCGCTCCCAGCTCTATAAGCCTTGAAAGAGTGACTTCCACCGCCGCCTTTTCTGGTGGACCGCAGGGGGACTGAATAAAGGCTGAGGTTACTCGCTTTGCGAACTCGAGAGCGTAACCCTCTCAGATCACTTCTAAGACCCACTGATCGGATGTGACCCGGGACCAGGCGGGGAGAAACTGCCTTAACCGACCTCCTACCGGCAGAACTCCCTCCTGGACCCCCGTCCTCTCATTGTGATTTTCTAGGTCCCGAGGAGGAGGAAGAGGCCCCAAAACCTCTGCCTGCCCCGCGAAACCCTCTGAAGTTTTGACCCCTGGAAGAAAAGCGGCCCCTGGGAAAGGGGTTCGGTCTGGACTGTCGGAATCTCCGGAAGTCCTTCGGCTGACTCCGGACCGGTGCCAAAGAGTGGCCCAGCTTTGGTCTATCTTCAGGGAGCCTGCCTCCCTTCGATTCTCCCAGATCCTTTACTAACTTATCCAGGTCTTCTCCAAACAATAGCTTTCCCTTGAAAGGAAGTCGACTCAGGCGCGCCTTTGAAGATGCATCCGCTGCCCAGTTACGTAACCACAGGTACATTCTGGCTGCAACGACTGAGGCCATATTCTTCGCCAGACTCCTAATGAGATCATACTGGCTATCTGCTAAGTAGGCCGAACCGGACTCTAACTTAGACGCACTGTTTGATCGTCGCTTGAGGGACTGTCAGCCAGTTGCAGCTGTTGGGACCACCTCAGACAGGCTCTAGCTACCCAAGCCCCCGAAACTGATGCCTGTAAGGTGAGGGCACTAACATCAAAGGCTTGCTTTAGCAGAGTATCCAGTCTTCTACCTTGACTGTCTCTCAGGGCCGCGCCGCCCTCGACCGGGATAATCGTTTTCTTTGTTACCGCCGAGACCGCTGCGTCCACCCTAGGCGACTTCAGCAGATCTTTGTCCGATTCAGGTAATGGGTAGAGACGGGACATCGCACGGACTCCCCTCAGGGTAGACTCTGGCTGGTTCCATTCTTCCTGAATCATCTGACGTACCACTCTATGGACTGGGAACACCTTCTGCGACCTCCTGACGGCTTGGATCAAGGGATCCTCCAGAACTTCATTTGTAGGAGTCTCTGAGGACATATTGAGCACCTTTAGAGACTCACTTATTAACGCCGGGAGCTCCTCACGCCGAAAAACTCGGACTATGCGGGATTGGTCCTCCTCCGGGATCTCTCCTTCTTCGAGCTCCTCCCCGTCCTCCACCCCTTCTTTGTCCAAGAGCTCCTCTTCGGGGGTGTCCTGAGACGGGGACTCAAAAGGTTCCTTGCCCAATAGCCTTGCGCGCTTAGGAGGAGGCCCAGAGTCAAGGGATCTAGAATTCCCTGCTCCAGCGTCCGTGCTGTCCCTCGCTGCCACTAGCTCTGCTGTTCCCTGCTTGCGCAAGCAATAGGCTTTGTGCAATAGAAGAACAAATTCTGGTGAAAAGTGACCCCAGTCTCCCTCCGCCCCTGAGGAAGGGGGGGGGGGGGAGGGACTGGGAAGGGCCTGGACCATCTAAGGATGAAGGCGGGGGAGAATGTGATTCCCTTCCCCCTTCTAGAAGGTCTCCTGACCCCTGAGAGGCTGGAGTCATGCTCAAGTGGATTTCTTTTTCCACGGAAGCAGCTTCTGCTGCACAACCCCTGCAGACCCCTGCTTCCAATGCCGTCCCTCTACGAGTGTCGCAAGAAGGACACCGCAGCTTACCCGTCATGCCCCTTTGTACTCAAGCCAATTTAGAAAATTAAACTTCTGTAAAGTAACCAAATCTAAAGAAACTTAAAATGCAATAAAATGCTAAATAATGCCAAACTTGTGCCCTGGACCAAAACAAAACGGCTCCCAGCGTCCCCCTTCACTTACAGCCATTAAAACAAGGAACCAAAAGGATAAAAATTTAATCTTTACTCTTTAATCTTAATCAATTAAACTAGAGAGCTTTTTATATCTGATACTTGCAGTTTGGCGATCTGGAGCACGCTGCCCTGGAAACAAGGGAAGCAGCCGTCCTCAGCTGGCTCCCACGTGGTAGGCCGCAGCCACGTGGAGGCCCGACCTACGGGTGGCGGCTGTGTGCCCGCCGAAGCACCACGGGCTCTCCGCCGGGATTCCTGCGGTGATTGCCTCACGTTCTCCACTCCAATGCTGCCTCAAGCGACCAGCCGCCCCGGGGCTGCAGCGCGAGGCCGGAAATGCCGCCGAGAGAATTCTCGGTGCTGCCTCCAGCGCTCAGCCACCTAAGGGGCTTCGGCGCGAGGCAGAAGTAGCAGTGTCAGAAAGGCCTCTGGAGCCGGGCAGCTGAGTGAGCGGGAGGAGAGCTCTCCGGTCCTCCCCGCTGCACAGGTAAACCTCCTCCTCCGGAGCCACAAGGGAGCAGGGTTGCCAGGAGGCCGTGAGAGGAGGGGGGGGGGGAGGGAGAGGGAACAGAATACTTAAAGGTACAAGGCTCTCTAAATAAAGAAAAACTGAAAGAAATAAATGATTTAGAAGAAATAAAAGGTGATAAATGAAATAAATGAAAGCTAAAAATAATCCTTTGCTAAAAGCTAAGACCCCGTAACCACTCTGGCTTACAGGAACCCTCCAGCTGCTTGGAGGCTGAGATTACTGGTGCCAGTGGGTGGTGCCAGTGGTATTTATACCACAACATCATCGAAAAGATGATGGACTCAGACTCCAAGCTGCTGGAAGGGTTGCGTAATCCAGACGTTAAGGGACTGGACTGAAGTGACGATAAGGAATGGCAGATGAAATTTAATGTGGACAAGTGCAAAGTTATGCACCTAGGGAAGAACAACCCAAACTATGGTTACACGATGCAAGGTTCCACATTAGGAACCACCACCCAGGAAAAAGATTTAGGCGTCATTGTGGATAACATGTTAAAACCCTCGGCCCAGTGTGCAGCGGCGGCCAAGAGAGCAAATAGAATGCTAGGTATCATAAGGAAAGGAATGGAAAATAAAACAAGATATTATAATGCCTCTATATCGTTCCATGGTGAGACCACACCTTGAATATCGTGTGCAATTCTGGTCGCCGTATCTTAAAAAGGATATAGAGTTATTAGAAAAGGTTCAGAGAAGAGCCACCAAAATGGTAAAGGGCAATGTTCCCTCTAATTTTCTGTAGGTTGTGTGCGCATAAAATATCAGCTGTGCAGCTTTTGAAGGAAGGTTAAATTTTTGTGCGCCACATAACGACACTCGGAGTTATATACTTTAAAATTTGACTACATTTCAGAATACAGTATGTACACCACATTGATTTTAATCAAAGTAAATGAAAATAGATGATTACTAAATGAAGCGGAAAATTTCTAGTAATTACAATCACAACTTTTAAATTTTAAGACATCTGTATTGTTTTCTATCAGAATCAGAACCATAATTTTTGTGCGCTCTGTTGTAAAGTATGTGCGCTCGCTCGATGAGGTGTGTGCGCGCGCACACAAGCACAGCTTAGAGGGAACAGTGGTAAAGGGGATGGAAGGATACTCCTATGAAGAAAGGCTAAAAAGGTTAGGGCTCTAACATGGAAAAGAGACGGCTGAGGGGAGATATGATAGAAGTCTATAAATTAATGAACGGAGTGGAACGGGTAAACGTAGATCGATTGTTTACGTTATCAGAATATAGAAAGACTAGGGGACATGCAATGAAGCTACAGGGTAAACTATTTAAGACTAATAAAAGAAAATATTTTTTCACTCAACGTGTAATCAAACTCTGGAATTTGTTACCGGAGGATGTAGTAAAGGCTGTTAATGTAGCTGGGTTTAAAAAAGGTTTGGAGAAGTTCCTGGAGGAAAGGTCCATAAACCATTATTAAGAAGGGACCCAGGATATCAATGCTTGACCCAGTACAAGCACTGCGGAACCTGTGTCTTTTGGGGAAACTGCTAGGTACGTATGACCTAGATTGGCCACTGTTGGAAACAGGATACTGGGCTTGATGGACCTTGGTCTGACCCAGTATGGCATATCTTATGTTCTTAGAGTGTTAAGAACAGGTGTATTTAAAAGTAAAATGAAAATTATATGTGGTTCCATCATAACTTTCAAAGTTAATCCTAGGAATTTTTCGGAAAGGTTAACTAAGGAGATCTCATAGTTGTAAGAGAAACTGGAAAAAGAAGTTAATTTAACATAGAAACATAGCAGCAGATAAAGACCATAGGCCCGATTCCGTCCCTGACGTACATGCCCTCTGTATGCCCGGTCTGAATCGGACGTACAGAGGGCGTCGCAAACTCAGTCAGGGCAGTTCAATGGAGCTGCGGCACCATGGCGTCCTGTTGCCTTGGCACCGCTGCTCCACTGAAGAGCCACGATCCCCAGCTGCTGGCACCGGCATCGATTTCCCCGCAGCCCGACCCCCGATCTGGCCTCCTAAGGCCAGGGTTGGGCTGCGGGGAATGTCCTCACTCCCCCCTGCACTGGGCCACCAATCCCTGATGTCTAGGTTAGTTATTCCACCTCAGAGATGGAATAACTTCCCCGTACAGATTGCTGGCCCCAGATGTCCAGGGCCGACAACCACCCACTGCCTGCCTTAACTCTGCCCCCAATCTGCCCCTTCCTCACTCCCAATTTACTTTCCCATACAAGTGGCAGGGCAGTTAGCCGCCGGCGGGAAGGGGCACAAATGACCCTGCATATGGCTATCCAATCTGCCCTTCCATACCAACTACTAAAGTCCCTTTTTTCCCTTTAGAGATTTTCTGTGTTTGTCCCCTGCTTTCTTGACTTCAGATACTGTCCTCGTCTCTATTACCTCCACTGGGAGACTATTCCAGGCATCTACCTCTCTTGTTATGGCTCTGATGGAAGTGGGGAAATTATCATAAACTCAAATATATTAGAGTTTAATTGTACTGATTATTTTATTGTTTATATCTTAATTATTGTTCCTTAGCGTTCCTCCAGTTCAGTCCTCTACCTCTGGGTTGTCAATCTCCTCCCGCAGCTAGGAGTGTAACCAGTCTCCTTGCAGCAGGAGGACATGACGAGCCTTAGGAGAGGCTCTTTGGAGGAATGGATAAGGAGCCTGAGAGCTGTTAGGGTAGTTTAGGGGGTAGAAAGTGATTTCTGCTTCTGTCTTTTTTTTTTTTTTTTTTTAAATAGACAAGACATTACCATAGGTGAAGGTAGGGGCAGCGTTAGCCCCGGCTGCTTGTTGTCAGCTTACTAAGTGGGAAGAAAGGCTTTCTTGCACCTTGCCTCCGTCGGTGCTCTGCTTCTTCCAGAGAGGTACTGACTCAGGATATTCGAGTCATCCCCCCTCTCCCGCTTGGCCCCCGAAGCCTCACCTCCCTGACGTTACGGGGGTGAGTCCTTCTTTTTTAAGGCATACCGCGGCACTGTGTTTCTGAGTGCCGCGGCTGTCTCTTTGGCGGCAGCGCGTCTGCTTCTTTGGGCCCGGGATTGACAGCGTTTGAGGTGTACCAGCTGTCTTCACCGCGGTAAGTGTTTGCCGGCTCCTGGCTCTTCGTTGTGCCAGGCCGCGCTGCTCCGGGGAAGCTCTGCAGCGTTGGGGTTTGGCGCCTTTTTCTCTTCGCTCCCAGCGGCCATTTTGGGAGCCGCGTGGCAGCCAGACCGTTCGGTTTCTTTTCTTTTCTTTGATTTGACTTAGCGGTTCTTTTTGTTTTCGTTTGTTTTCTCTTCCGTTTTGCTGTGTTTAGTTTCTTGGGATTTTCTTTTTTCTGTTTGGGCCTTTGGGGTGCTATTTCTCCCGGCGGCCCCTTCCGGTTCGGGGGGAAGGGGGCTGTGGGGGTTAGTTGCTTGATTTGCCTTTCACACGACCAGCTGCTGTAAAAATAAATAAATAAATAAATAAATGAATAAAAGAAGGATAAGAAAGCACAAGGGGCACCATCAGCACATACCTTAGGCCCGAGTCCCATATGGCTACCCGGCCTCAATGCCTCGTGTATGGCGCCAGGAGGGGCGCTGTGGGTGACACCGGGGTGTGCAGGGGCTGTGCTGCCCTTTCCTCAGCGGTGGAGCTACAAATAGAGGCCCCTGAGACCGCGGAGGCGCAGGGTCCGCCGGTAGCGGTGGAGACTGCTTCCGCTGGCCTCTTGGTGCCCGAGGCTGAGTCGGAGGAGTTGGCCGGGCCATCTGGGACATCCTTGTCTGCTCCGGAGGCCGGTCTCTGTGCCTTTAGTCCGGAGTTTGTTCTGCTTATGCACCAGGCGTTTTGCCTGCGTCAGCAGGGCAAGCGGCCGCGCTTGAGCTCGCTGGTGGAACAGCCCCCGCTCTTGGTGGCGGACGGAGGGCTCGGCACTACCGTGCCGGCCCCGAAGCAAGCAAAGCTTTCCGAGCCGGGGGACTGTTCCTGGCAGGCGGCTGAGGATCCGGATTGGGACCCTGAGGAAGGGTTGCAGGACCTGGAAGGTGGTGAGATTCCGCAGCCCGAGGAGCAAGCTAAAATCATCAGAGTGTTCCGCAGAGAGGAGTTGCCTGCTCTGATTGCGGAAACGTTGCAGGTCCTGAATCTGGCGCCTTTGGCGGCGGTGGAGGACGAAGTAGAGGATCCCGTCATCCAAGCGGTTCGGCAGACCCAGGTGGTGTTTCCCTTACACTGCGTGGTGGAGAAGATGATTCAGGATGAATGGGATAAGCCGAAAGCTGGGCTGCGGGGAATTCGGACGTTAAATCGGTTATATCCCCTGGCGGATTCGGCTAAGGAGCGGTTCCGCGCGCCACGGATTGACGCGGTGGTCTCTGCTGTTACGAAGAAAACCACTATCCCGGTTGAGGGCAGTGCGGCCTTAAAGGATGCCCAGGACCGTAAAGTGGACAGTCTGTTAAAGCAGGCCTTTGAGGCGGATTCTGTTTCGCTTCAGGCCTCTATCTGCGGAGCTTGGGTGGCCAGAGCGTGTTTACGCTGGGCTCAACGTTTGCGGCAATCCTCTCATATCGACTCGGAGGAGATGAAGGAATTGGATCGTCTGGAGTCCGGTGCAGCCTTCCTTGCCGATGTGCACTATGATTTGATTAGAGCTCTGGCCAACAGCACGGGTTCTGTGGTGGCGGCCTGCAGGTCGTTGTGGCTTCGCAACTGGGCAGCGGACGGGTCTTCTAAGTCCTGTCTCAGCAAACTTCCTTTCAAGGGGGGTTTGTTGTTTGGTGAAGACTTGGAGAAGTTGGTGAAGGATCTTGGAGAGTCCAAGGCGGGTCGGCTGCCCGAAGACAAACCTAAGTCGGCCAAGCTCGGCCTGGGCGGTCGGGGTCAGTTTCGCGACTTTCGAAGATTTCGCTCGACACGTCCCGGGGCCTTCCAGAGGGGCCGGTTTTCTTCTCGGGGCCAGGGGTTTCGTGGGTTTCGGGGAGCAAATAGAGACTTCTCGGCCATCCCTGGATCCGCTGCCCGCAAAGCCCAATGATGCGAGGCGGGTCCCGGCGGGGGAAACCCCATAGGCGGCAGACTTCGGGAGTTTCTTCCCGCCTGGACCCTCATCACGTCCGATCGATGGGTGTTGGAGATCGTCCAACACGGTTACGCCTTGGAGTTCGCACGGCCCGTACGGGACTCCTTTGTCTTGTCCCCTTGCAAAGGGCCCCGGAAGACGGTTGCGGTTCGCGAAACGCTACAAAGACTGATTCGGTTGGGGGCCGTGGTGGACGTTCCAAAGGTCGATTACGGCATGGGTCGCTACTCCATTTATTTTGTGGTGCCCAAGAAGGATGGTCAAATGAGGCCAATCCTCGACCTAAAAGGAGTGAATCTGTGTTTAAGAGTGCCGCACTTTTGAATGGAAACGTTGCGCTCCGTCATAGTGGCGGTGCGCCGCGGCGAGTTCTTGACTTCTCTAGACCTCTTGGAGGCGTACTTGCACATTCCGATTCGGGAGGCTCACCAACGCTTCCTGCGGTTCGCCCTTCCTTGGGGCCACTATCAATTTCGGGCGTTGCCGTTCGGCTTGGCGACGGCGACGAGAACCTTCACCAAAATTATGGTGGTGGTGGCGGCGGCGTTGCGCAAGGAAGGGATCTTGGTCCACCCTTACCTCAATGACTGGTTGATTCGAGCCAAGTCGGCGGAGGAGAGCCTTCGGGTGATGAACCGGGTGGTGCAGTTCCTACAGCAGTTGGGTTGGGTGGTCAACCCGACCAAGAGCCGGTTGCAACCTTCTCAGGACCTCGAATACCTGGGTGTGCGGTTCGATATGAAGGAGGGCCGTGTATTTCTCCCGGTCAAACGGGCAGAGGGCTTGAGGACCCTGGTGCACCGGTTCCTGTCGGTGTCGGCTCCTACGGCGTGGGATTATCTCCGGGTGCTGGGCACCATGGCGGCGACGTTGGAAGCTGTCCCGTGGGCACGGTTTCATATGCGTCCTCTGCAGAGGGCGTTGCTACGTCGTTGGTCGCATCAACGGGATCCCCTCAGCGTGCGTCTCCCTTGCCCGAGTGTGGTTCGGCGGTCCCTCCGCTGGTGGCTTCTCCCCTCCTCTCTCGCGGCCGGTCTATCCCTGGAACAGCCGGACTGGGTTCCGTTGCTTATGGGAGCCCACTGCGGGAGCCGGTTTGCGCAAGGATGTTGGATTCCCCTGGAGGCCTCCTGGGCGATCAATCGCCTGGAACTTCGGGCGGTGTTCCGGGGCCTTCAGGCGTTCGAGGAGCTTGTGCGCGCTCAGCCGGTGCGAGTCCTGTCCGACAACTCGGCCACGGTGGCTTACATCAACCGGCAGGGCGGCACCGGGAGTGCCGCGATGGAAGCCGAGGCCGACGAGTTGTTCGCATGGGTGGAACCTCGCTTGGCCGTGATCTCGGCTGCACACATTGCCGGCAAAGACAATGTCACCGCGGACTTCCTCAGCAGGGTGCATGTGGATGCCGGAGAGTGGGAGCTGCATCCCGCAGTTTTCCGACAGATCGTCGGGCGTCTCCGGTCATGGACCTCATGGCGACCTTTCAATCGGTGAAGGTCAGTCATTTTTTCAGCAGGAGTCGGGAGCGAATGTCGGAGGGCATCGACGCCTTGCTTCATCCGTGGCCGACGAGCGGTCTTCTGTATGTTTTTCCGCCCTGGGCGTTGATAGGTCGAGTGATTCAAAAGATCGGATCGCACGCCAGGAAGGTGCTGTTGGTGGCACCCGATTGGCCGCGGCGTCCTTGGTACGCCGATCTCATTCGTCTTCTGGACGGGGCCCCTTGGCGGTTGCCGGCCCGCTCGGATCTATTACTGCAGGGGCCCCTACTCATGCCGCAAATGGATCGGTTCTCGCTTACGGTTTGGCCATTGAGAGGAATAAGCTCCTAAAGCGGGGTTACTCGTCGGCGGTGGTCGCGACTTTGCTGCGAGCGCGCAAGCACTCGACTTCCCTGGCTTATGTGCGTGTCTGGCGTGTTTTTGAGGATTGGTGTGCGCCGTGCCAGGTTCGGCCGCATTCGGCTTCTGTTCTGTTCCGCTGGTGTTGGAGTTTCTGCAGTGTGGCCTTGAGAAGGGGCTGGCGGCCAGTTCTTTACGCGTGCAGTTGGCTGCCCTTTCCTGTTATCGGGGCAAGGTCAATGGTGTCCCATTGGGGGCTCATCCGGATGTGAGTCGGTTTCTGAAGGCGGACGCTCGGTTGCGCCCGGCATGTAGGGTGTCTGTTCCCCCGTGGGACCTGAATCTCATGCTCGCTGTGCTGGCCGGGTCGCCCTTTGAGCCCTTACGTCGGGCGTCTGTGAAAGATTTGACTTTGAAGGTGGTTTTTCTGGTGGCTATTTGTTCTGCTCGGCGTGTATCCGAACTTCAAGCTTTTTCGTGTCGAGAGCCCTTTTTGTCGTTTTCAAGGGAAAAGGTGGTTTTGCGGACGGTTCCGTCCTTTTTGCCCAAGGTGGTGTCTTCCTTTCATGTGAACCAGGCGGTGTGTTTGCCCATTCTGGGGTCCTTGGAGGGCGATGCCTCTAATCGCAGTCTTCGGCGGCTTGATGTGAAGCGTACCTTGCGTCAGTATTTGCGGGTCACGGAGCCGTTCAGAAAGTCTGAGCGGTTATTTGTTCTCTACGGCGGTGTTTGCAAAGGTGAAGCGGCGGCTAAAGCTTCTATCGCCCGCTGGCTTAGGGAGGCGATTGAGTCCGCTTACTTGCTCCATGGGCATGTGGCGCCGGTGGGGCTGCGGGCGCATTCTACTAGGGCGCAGGCGGCGTCTTGGTCAGAGCATGCTTTGGTGCCTCCGGGGGACATATGTCGAGCTGCGACTTGGTCGTCGCTGCACACGTTCAGTAAGCATTACCGCCTGGATGTGGCAGCGGCTTCGGATGCTCGTTTCGGTACGGCGGTCTTGTCTGCCGGCTGGAAGGGTCCCTCCCATTGATCACTGCTCTGGTACATCCCAGAGGTAGAGGACTGAACTGGAGGAACGCTAAGGAAATGATAATTACACTTACCTGGTAATTGTAGTTCCTTTAGTGACGACAGTTCAGTCCTCCTTCCCGCCCGGGTATTTTCAGGGAATTCCTAATTGATAGCCGGCGATAGCTGTTTACAGGTGAGTCTACATTTCTTTTCTCTGTACTTGCTTGCCTTCTCGAGGACGGGGCAGGTCGTAAGAAAGCCTTGTTGGGTGAAGGCCGTCTAGTTTTCTAGGGCTACGTGTTCTTTTGTGTAGCTACTTATTTGTTGCTCCTTTGAGTCTGCTTTGTTATAGTTTACACTGGGATGCAAGTGGTGGTGCAGCAGGCTATATCCAGTGATGTCATTATTCTAACAGACCAGTCTCCTAGCTGCAGGAGGAGATTGACAACCCAGAGGTAGAGGACTGAACTGTCGTCACTAAAGGAACTACAATTACCAGGTAAGTGTAATTATCATTTTTTTAAATTGATGTAATCTGATTTTCCTGATGCATGTCTCTAAAGCACAGGAGAAATTTTATATACGTATTTTTCTTTCCTTGAATTCTGCTAGACAAGTCCAGACATATGGCTTATGCTCCCCTGAACAATTTTTAGTGATGTCATCACTAGCTATATCTGCTGGTGCAACACAAAGAAGCCAGTATGACATTTCCCAAACAGTAAACAAGACTGAAAAACTCAGATAACAACCCCCCCCCCTTCCCCAAATATATGGAAGAATTAACTTGAACAAGTAATTTGGCTCTCTTGCCACAATGAAGTCTGTGTGAGAACATAGAAATATAACAGCAGAAAAAGACCTCATGGCCTATCTAGTCTGCCCTTCCATATCTTCCACATAAATACTGATGATGCACTAAATGACAGCCAAACTCCCAAAGCTGTAAAAGGTTTCTTCCAGGAAGCGTCCTGGACTGATCTAGCAGGATTCAATGAAAGAAAAAAAATCCACATGTAAAATCTCTCCTTATCATCCTGCTAGAACAGTTCAGACGTATAGGATGTACCCAAGCAGTCAGGACCCAGAGTAAGAGGAAGGCGATGCTCTGGAAAGAACTGTCCTGCCAAAGACATCCTCTTGCCCAGCCCCCACATGCAACCTATAGTGTTTCACAAAGATGCCTTACAGATGTCTAATGGAGATATCAAAGCAGACTCCGCCCATGAGAAGGTCTGTGTCCTAATGGAGTGAGCTCTAGTCCCTCCAGCACAGGATCACCAGCCAAATGTATGCTGACTCAATGACCTCCTCAATTCAGCGAGTAACAGAGGACTTGACTGTTGCTAGGTCTTTCCTTGGACTGCCAAAGAGGACCAAAAAAAAAAAAAAGATGGTCCAACCGATAGAAATTATTAGTAAATTCCAGGCATCTGAGCAAAGCCCTCTGAATATCTGCCAGAAGTAGAGAGGGCTCCACCCAAAATCCTCCTCTGATAAAGAGAGAAAAATGATAGTCTGGTCAAGATGAAAGGGGTACAGGGAGGGTCCTGACTGCTTGGGTACATCCCACATGTCTGGGCTGGTCTAGCAAGATAAGGAAGACGACATTTTATATACCTGAATTTGCTATCCTTTAATACTTCTAGAATAGTCAAGACCCACTCCAGAAAACCTTTCTGCAGGTTTGGGAGTCTGTCTGCCTGCCGTAGAATATCTAATAAGTACTATGGTCTGGCTCAGACTTCATTATGGTAAGAGAACTAAATACTTGCTTGAGATATTTACCATATTCCAAAATGTTGTTTTGTTGGTGACTAACGTTATGCATTTGAGTTTTTCAGTTTTGTTTACTGTTTGGAAGGCATCATACTAGCTTCTCTCAGTTCTGCACCCAGTGGTTATATTTATTTATTTTATTTATTTATTTCTTCTATACCGCCCCTTCCAGTGATCAAGGGCGGTTTACATGGAACAAGATAACAAATTAAGTATACTTCCGCATACATTACATTGAACAGAAAGAAACTTTCTAACTTTTTACATATAATAACAGATGTAGAAATAAAACTGTTATATCAAGCAATGACTAAACTTTAATTTGCTCAAGTCTGCCTCCAGCTGCCTGCAAGGGAGCATAACCCACGTCTGGACTGGTCTAGCAGGATTCAAAGGAGGAATAAGCAGAAGGAACCAAATACAGTCCCTCTGTCCCTCTGGTTAGATAAATTCCATTGCATTAGTTGCTTTATTTTTTCCTTCCTTTTATGTATACTGCTTGTATAGTAATTTTTAAGTTATTTTACCTTTTTATACATTTTATTATTTTTTTTATTGTAAACTAACTTGATGCCTGCGAAGGGTGGGATAGCAAATTTGTAGCAAATTTTGTAATAAACAAACACTGAAATCAAAAGGGACCTAAAAAGAGATAGAAAAAAATGACCACCAAGGAAGAGAGGATAAATTTAAGCTTTTAGGTAGAAAATTGAAATCCAGAACTTCTAGGATAGCGTACTCAAAAATGCTTCCTGTTCCACACCCAGGACCCAAGGGGAATGCAGAGCTCTGGAGTCTCAATGTGTAGATGAGATAATGGTGCAGGAAGAGGGTTTTTAGATTTGTCAGGAACTGGGCAACATTGTCAAGAAGGAGAGGGGGCTTTTCTGAAAGGATGGGCTTCACCTTAACCAGGGTGGAGCCATGCTGCTAGCATTAACCTTTAATAAGGAGATAGAGCAGCTTCTAAACTAGGAGGGAAAGCTGACAGTCGCCAAAGAGCACATTGTTTGGAATATTGAATCTGAAGGATACTAGCAAAACAGGGAAACTAAGGCATCCTGATAGAAGTTCCAATAAAAGGTAAAGTAACCCAGATGCCTTTAAGTAAAAAGCAGACAGAGCTGAAAGATTCCACATTCTTTAACATTTTTGTAAGTGATATTGCGGAAGGGCCGTCAGGTAAGGTTTGCCTCTTTGTAGATGATACAAAAATTTGCAATAGAGTAGACACCCATAGACACCCAGGAAGAAGACTCAACAAACCTCAGGCACCAGACGGGACTCGACAAACGTCAGGCACCAGATCACAATAGCAACTTTAAAAAAAAAAAAAAAAATCATCAGACATGGGGTTCAGAAGTGTTGGGTCGGGACTGACTCTGGCTGTCCGTGGGAATCCCCCCTATGGGCAGAAGTGTTGCCAAAGGCCACAAGTGCAGCCGGGACCAGCTCTAGCTGTGGCTGCACATAGTGATCCCATCTCCCATGTGCAAAAGAAAAGGAAAAGGCTGCGATCACAGCCCAGATGTAAGCTGTCTGCTGGAGATGGTATCCTCACAGGTAGACAGCTTGCATCTATGCCACGATTGCAGCCTTCCCCTTCTCTTTTGTCAACAGGAGATCCCACGATCGTTGCAGGCAGAAGAGGAGAGCCAGTCGGGGGCTGCAATTTAAACAAACAAACAAACAAAAAAAAAGGTTGGGAGGGGGACTACAAAATTTTAAAGGGCTAATAACAAAAAAAAGGAGAGAGGTTGGGAAAATGGAAGACAGGGGAGTGGAAGTGCTTGGGGGGGAGGCAGAGTGCAAGGTCAAAGGGATGAATGCATGGGGACAAAAAAAGCACAATGCCTATTTACCGAAAAGTGCATTCCCCTCCCCCAAGAAAAAACACACACAGGCTTTTTAACATATCCATAAATGACCTGGAAATGGGATTGAGCTAGGTAATAAAATTTGCAGATAACACAAAATTATTCAAAATTGTTAAAACCCAAGAGGATTGTGAAAAATTGCAAGACAACCTTGATAAACTGGAAGATTGGATGTTCAAATGGCAGGTGAAATTTAATTTGGAGAAGTGCAAAGTTATGCACCTCGGAAAGAACCCAAACTATGGTTACACGATGCAAGGTTCCATATTAGGAACCACCAATCAGGAAAAAGATTTAGGCGTCATCGTGGATAGCATGTTGAAACCCTCCGTCCAGTATGCAGCGGCAGCCAAGAAAGCATATAGAATGCTAGGAATCATAAGGAAAGAAATAGAGAATAAAACAAAGGATATTATAATGCCTCTATATCATTCCATGGTGCGATCGCACCTTGAATATTGTATGCAATTCTGGTCGCCATATCTTAAAAAGAATATAGCGTTATTAGAAAAGGTTCAGAGAAGAGCCACCAAAATGGTAAAGGGGATGGAAGGATACCCTTATGAGGAGAGGTTAAAAAGGTTAGGGCTCTTCAACCCGGAAAGAGATGGCTGAGGGGAGATACGATAGAGGTCTATAAATTAATGAATGGAGTGGAACGGGTAAACTTAGATCAATTGTTTATGCCATCAAAATATGGAAAGACTAGGGGACATGCAATGAAGCTACAGTGTAACCTATTTAAGACTAATAAGAGAAAATATTTTCTCACTCAATGCATAATCAAACTCTGGAATTTGTTGCTGGAGGATGTAGTAAAAGCTGTTAGTGCAGCTGGGTTTAAAAAAGGTTTGGACAAGTTCCTGGAGAAAAGGTCCATAAATCCGGGAAATTTACTGCTTGCCACAATACAAGCATTGTGGAACCTGTGTCCTTTGGGGAAACTGCTAGGTACCTATGACCTAGATTGGCCACTGTTAGAAATAGGATACTGGGCTTGATGGACCTCTGTCTGACCCAGTATGCATAACTTACGTTCTTATGTAAGGGGGCAAACGAAGGTGAAAGGAAACAGGCTCAGGAGTAATTTACAGAAATAGTGGTAGATTGAAAAGTCTCCCAATGGAGATGGTAGAGACAAAGACTGTATCTGAGGTTCAGACCGGATGCACAGAGCGGATCTACAGTATGTACAGGACGGAATCAGGCCCTTAGTGTTAGTAGGTTTGGGATTTAAAAAGGGGTTTAAATAGCACTTCCAGTCCCTCAGTACAAGCATTGTGGAATTCAAGAAAGTGTGGGACAAATACAGAGAATCTTTAGAGGGGGGGGGGAAGAAAAACTGTAAAACTTAGTAGTTGGTATGCAAGGGCAGAATGGATAAGCCATATGGTTTTTATCTGCCGTAATTTTTCTGTGTCTCTACATAAAGATTCAATATGTCCAAGCCATAATATTTTCAACATTTTCATATGTATGTAAAAGTTGGGCAGTGAAGAACCAAGACAGGAAGAAAATCAATGCCTTTGAATTATGATGCTGGCAAAGAATCGTGCATATATCATGGATTGCCCAATGAATAAATCAGTCGGTAATAGAGGAGATCAAACCTAAGCTTTTTTAGAAGCTGAAATGACTTAAACTTTCATACTTTAGACACATCCTGCGAAGAGAAAGGTCAGAGAAAGCACAGTTACTTACCTGTAACAGGTGATCTCTGGGAACAGCAAGAATAAGTCTTCACATATGGGTACGTCGGTACCGACGGAGTCCACGCAGGAACGCTTCCCAGCGTCCAATCAGAAAGCTTTTGGAAGCATCCCAACACGCCTGCGCGCTGCCTTCCCAACTGCCTCTCCTCAGTTAAGTTTTACAGCTGAGACAGAGAGAGAGCGAGCGAAGAAAGGAAGGGAAAGATAGAGATAGAGAAAAAACAACTCCTAGGGGAGGTGGGTGGGTTGTGAAGACTTATTCCTGCTGTTTCCAGAGATCACCTGTTACAGGTAAGTAACTGTGCTATCTCCAGGAACAAGCAGGAATGAGTCTTCACATATGGGGACTCCCCAGCTCATATGCCCGGAGGGAGTCCTAGCATGTTGCAAGTCTAGAACAAGCCATGCTATACCTCAGGACCTCCGGCATCCTGGGGATGGAGGGCAGGAGTTGAATATAGAAAAGGAGCTGTAGAACAGCTGGCTAGAACAGGGCTTCAAAGGGAAGACCCTGTATCTAGGGCATTTAGTAGTAAAAAATTGTGATCTGGACCTCCCTTGTTGGCATTGCACAGGAGCACTGAGCTCCATATGGATCTGATAAGAGAGTCAGTGAATATGCTCAAGGGGTACCTCACTGTAAGTAGAGGTAACAAAGTAGATCAAAAACAAGTGGAGGCCAGAACCCTTCAGGGTTAGAACAAATAGCCCCAGGGAGAAAAAGCTGGGGTAGTATAAAAATAGAGCTTCAGACACGCAGAAGGTACTATTGAATTAAAGCTTAAGCTGTTTTGGTCTAAGAGAAAAAATGAGTCTGACCTAACTGGACTGGGGTTGGATCAGTCCATATAGGGAGAAAGGGTATGGAGACCCTTGTACCTGATAAGGAAGTAAGAACAGAATCAGAAGCGCTAAGTTTAGAGTAACTGAAGCTCCGCAATGTCTTTCCTAAATGAGGTCACTTAGGAAAGAGAAGGTACATGGAGAGCGTCAGGAGTACCTAAACCCAAAGGTTAAGGTAATGAAAAGGGTTATTAATTACCACAGGAAGTGGTTATAGGTATAGCCCCCTAAATATGCCGGAACAGCATTGATAGGGGTAGCGCCCATCTATCAGGATCATATAGGAATGTAAGGATATGTGAACCTAACAGATAGATAGATAAGTAGATGGATACAGATCTATCTAAAAATTTATCTCATATGGCTATATATATATATATATATACACACCGAAATATATACACATATAGAGGCATATATCCCAAAGATATATATATATATATATATATATATATATGGGCAGAAGACACACCGATAGATATCGATAGTATATATCTATATCTATATATACCTATATATATATACCCAGAAGGGTAGGTCAGCATACAGAGACCTGTCTCCAGGTATATGGATGGAGAGATGTTCAAAGATCCCCATCACCCTTATAGGGAGAGAGGGAGATTTATCTAACAAGAAGGTTGACACCTGCTTGAGTAGATAAACAGGAAAAAAAAAATCCTCTCCTCCCGGTTACGCATGTTATAGTCAGAGGAAGGTTGTCCTTGACAAAAGGGTGGCTTAATTCTTTGTAGAATTTGAGCTGTTGAATAACCAGGATGGCCTACCTGAAGATGGCAGAGGATACATTAGTCTGCAGACCAGAAGTCCAGATATCTCCAGAGTTGTGGTATGGAGATTGGATAGAGGAGGCTACTAGAGGAAGATACCCTAGCGATCCGCCTATGAGGGCAAGATGGGTATTAGATGTCCTCTAGTTGCTAGAAAATTTTTTTATCCCTGATGGGAAAAATCCCAGGCAATATGGGCCAAGCCAGGGAGTTGGGCCCTCTTTTAGGCTTTCACGTGATGAAAAGCCTGAGGCTTATGCCTTAACAGAGATTTAAGATAAGATGGAAAGGGTAGAATACCTGCCAGGCATGAATATGACTGGGGAAAACCCTTCTAAACCATCTGGGGTTATCTGCTAGGGAAGATATTGATGCTCTCTAGCAAGGGCCCATAGTGCAAAGCTACCCTGTAGAGTTGCAGAGAGCATGCTGCAGGTTGGTTAGAAGAAAAACTGGCTGTGGACAATCCCTGGTGAGGAATGTGGACAACCAGCAGGTAACCAACTATTCTGCCAAGGACAAAGGCAAAGAATAGAAGATAACCTAACCAAACTGTGAAACAGGGTTTCCCAACGAGGTTAATAACCTGTTTGGGACTTAGTACTGAGGTTAGGAGGATTGCTAGTGGAGAGGAAGCCCTGGTTGTGTAGTGAACAAAACCTGTGGCGTAACCATTAGAAATTTTTGCATCTGCAGCAAGTATGAGGGCAGCATAGAGAATTTCTTTCCCCTACTCTGTAGATTGGGAAAAAAGAAAAACCAACAGACATGGTAGGACTTCCTATTGTCTGAGGAGCTGCCCTAAGGTAACAAGGGGGAGACAACTCCAGAAGAGGAATCCCCCGGTAGAAGAGGTAGAGGACCATAGGGGCTTACCCGTATAAAAAGTCACTCTTACAAAGAGTTGCAGGAGACCAAGTATGGAGGAAATCTCCGACAGGTGAGATGATACATGCCAATAGATGGAAACAACCGTCTACTGATGGTTGTTCCTCTCCCTCTCCTCCAAAAGGAAGAGGAAAAAAATCTGTTAAGAATGGGCATGATCATCATGAAGATTCTTAAGAGATGTCTCATGAAGAGATATCTAAGTAGGTTAGGATAAATTTAGTGCAGATACTTAAAGTAAAAGAAGTAGACTGCTATCCCAACCCCCCAGACAAAGGGGACAATGATCTATTTAAAACTCTGCAACTGCTGAGTTTGTTGACCCTGTTGGGGTTGTGGATTGCTCAGACTAGAATGATGTTTCCCCTGTTTAGGGACATCTGAATGATGGACAGATGGGTAAATCCTTCTCCTCTTAGGGGTTGAACGTTTGGTAGGTCATTTCCTACCTACTGGGAAAGAAGGCGGTGCAGAGCAGCCTCTAGAAAAAGGAAGGTCAGTGGAGAACTGAGTAACCTGAAGTAAAGACTCCTTGTTGAAGAGATTCTCTCCAGTACAAGGAGTATTTCCCAGTCTTTCCTGTGCCCATTTGTCCAAGTCAGAGGCTTGAAGCCAGGCTCTACGTTGTGCCCCTATAGCTATAGCAGAAGTCCTGCTAACAGACTCAAAGGAGTCTAGGGTAGCACGAGTAAGGAACTTGGAGATATTTTGAATATGACTAATCAGTGAGGAATAGTCTGTACATCTGGGCTCCTGAAGAAAAGGAGTCAAAAGATGTAATTGCTTTGTGATCTCTTCAAGAGATAGACCCATATAAAAAATGTATGAAAGAATCCTTGCTGGAAAGCATGGAGGTCTGGAAGGTTTGACGTCCAAAGGCATCTAGTGTCTTAGACTCACGACCTGGCGGACAAGAAGAGTGCTTTTTAGTACTCTTCACTCGCCTCAATGCTGATTCCACTACAATGGAATGATGAGGAAGTTGAGTCCTTTGAAACCCTGGAGAGGGAGGCACCTGATATAGGAGATCAGTTGCTCTGGAAAGTGGGGGTACCTTTAAAGGAGATTCCCACATTCGGAGAAGGAGATTCTGCAAAGAATGATGCAAAGGAAGAATTATATTTTCCTTTGCTTCGTTAGGGACAGAGAGGTATTCTGTACTCCCTTGTGTAGGATCTTGTCCAGGGACAGGAATGGCAAGTGATTTTGCCATATCCAGGAGGAAAGTCTGGAAAGAAAGATCCCTGGAGGGAATTCCCCCTGGATAGGCTAGATCCGATGAAGAACTAGCCTTAGCACCAAGGGATCTATTCCAGTATATAGGAATAAGAGATCCTGAATGGTGCAGAATGGGATCCTTAGATAGTGGTCGCTGGTACTGCGGGACAGAACCAGCAACAGTCGGTAACATGTCATCCATGCTTGGAATCGATTCCAAATTCGGCATCGAGGGAAGCGATCCTGATGAGTGAAGCATGGAAGGTACCGACTGTAAAGGTACTGTGGATGTCGGTACCGATGTCGGTACTGAAACTGATGCCGGAGGAAGAAAACCAGCCGGTGGCAACTCTAACGGTATCAGTGGAACCGAGGGTTGGGGATCCGAGATATCGGAACCGAGCCTCCGGTACCGACGGGAGTTGGTACCAAGGGGAGTCGGTACCCAGTCCTCCAGACTGGAGATCGATTCTAGACTCGGCATCGAAGGAAACGAGTCTATCGATGCACGTCTGGAGGGTACCGACGTCAGAACTCGTATCGGTGTCGATATCGATACTGTAGAATCGATCTGAAGTGTATCCACCGGCCCCATAGGTACCGGAGACACCAGATGACGATCCTCGGTGAGGAATGTTTCATCCAACACCGGGTGCCGATGCCGGGGTATCGGTACCGCTCGAAGCGGATGCCACCACCGGACATAGCTCAGGTATGTTCTGTGAGGGGTGAACCTCAGGAACAACCTGAAACCCCACATAGGCTTTGGAGGCCGAAGACTCCCACCGGGGTTTTGAAACCAGTGGATTCTCGAGGGCAAGGCAGGAGGCATCTCTATGCTGTGCATGAGAACTGCCGCTCGAGGACTGGCTAGTCTTAACAGACTGTTTTTGGGTTACCTGATCCTGTGTAGAAGAAGATATGGTCGGTGCCCTCAAGTTGGAAGGGGACCGCGTGTCGAGGGGAACTCGATGTTGAAAACTGCTTCTCACAGCACTGGTGCCCGAAGGCTCCGGAGGACAATGGTCAGGACCCAGACAGGTTAGACACCAATTGTGAGTGTCTAAAAATAAAGTTGTATCGCCACAGTTTGTGCATTTCCTGGGGAAAAAGGCTGGCGGTTCCATGAGGAAAAATGGAGAGGCCTAGAAGGCCTAAGAACCGTGAACACTAAGATAGAAATTTCATATTTCTTAAGGAAAAAATTTTAAAAGAAAATAAGAAACACCAGCGGTACCGGTGGCGTCGGGGAAGGCAGCCGCGACCACAAGAAAACTAAAAAATAAATGAAGAATTTTCTGCGGTGACAGGAGAATGTCCTGCCGGCTCCGCGGAAAAACGAAAACTGAGGAGAGGCAGTTGGGAAGGCAGGAAGGCAGCGCGCAGGCGTGTTGGGATGCTTCCAAAAGCTTTCTGATTGGACGCTGGGAAGCGTTCCCGCGCGGACTCCATCGGTACCTACGTACCCATATGTGAAGACTCATTCCTGCTTGTTCTTAGAGATAGACATCATAATAAAAGACATCATAATAAAAATAAATAAATCATACCTGACAAGGTTGTAAGTCAATACAAAAGAGGAAGGCCAGCAATGTGATGGATCAATACAACAGCAGCAGCTATGGATGGCACTCTTAATTAGATGCCTGACTGAAGGCCGAACAAATTTTAGGGTCGCCATGAGTCAACAAGACTCAACAGTATTTAACGGATGGCATGTGGGAGCTCAAGCCGATGGTGCCTTTGGCAGGGCAGCCCTATCCAGAATGTCATGTTCCTCCCACTCTGGGTCCTAACTGCTTGGGTACATACCATGTGTATAGACTGGTCTAGCAGGATAAGGAAAGAGAAAATGTACTTTATAATAAAATAAATTTCTTGAATCCTATTAGATCAGTCAAAGACCTGCCTTGGAAGCCTCCTATTACAGGATGTGCAGCCCTGCTGCTTTTGTTCATTTTGTCGGTATTTGGTGCCTGATGCAGAGTTAATTCTTGGTAACCAAGCAACCAGGGTTCAATTCCCACTAGCTCTCCTTGTGGCCTTGGGCAAGTCACTTAACCCTTCATTGCCTCAGAAGAAAGGCCTGGCAATCTACTTCTGGTGACACTGTCAAGAAAACCCAGGAGCTTCTGGGTCACCAGGACTGACTCAAAGGCACACATTGCATTTTTGCAGAGTTAATTAGGGTAAGAGAGCCAAATATTTGCTCATGTTACTAGCTGCAGAGTTGATTTGTTGATCATCATCATGTTGTGTTGAGTTTTCTCCAAGATTTTCAGTTTACTGCTTGAGAATGTCACAATTTTTATTTATTTATTTATTTAAAAGGATTTATATACCGCTTTGTCCTGAAATCAAAGCGGGCTTCTCTCAATACTGCATCAGCATATATACCTAGTGATGACATCACTGAAAGTTGCTCAGGTCTGCCTCCACCTGCAGGGAAGGGAGCATAACCCACTCATCACAAGTGGTCTAGCAGGTTTCAAGGAAAGAAAATTCATGTAAAATTTCTCCATTAAACTTCAATAAGGTTGGCTGTTAAAAAGAGAGGCTGTGTGACACTCTCAAAGGAAACCCAGGAGCCCGTGTAATAAGTGGCACTTTCCTTTAGCATGGTGTTTTACTCAGGATTTTTCCCATGCTGGTATTACAACCTGATAAGAATTTCCCGTCAACAAACAGGGGGGCATGAGATCACTGCCTACTGCCAAGACTGAACAGCTCTGAACAGAACTGAGCATAGACGTTTCAAGCATGCACGGGCCCTTTCCATATAGAGTAATTAGGCCTTACCTGCTAATTAGCGCTCCTGAAGGAACTCCAGTCCAGTCCCTTTCCTCTGGGTTGTGCTCCCCTTCCAGCAGCTTGGAGACTGAGTTCATCATCATCAATTTGATGACCCTCTGGTATAAATACCACTGGCACCACCCACCAGCTCCAGTATTCTATTGAAAAAGCAGACTTAACGGAGAGACAATCAAGCAACAAACACTAACTTTAAAAATTAACTCCCAAAACTCTAGAATATCCCCTCCCGCCTCCCCCGGAAGGAATTTCCCACCCACCGGAAGAGGAGGCGGCGGCTTACCTGATAACTCACTTGTCCCTACCTAACCAATCAGTAGAGCGCCCTGCCGGTCCATTCTGCCTCGCCACCGAAACCCTCAGTGAGAAGCCTCCAGACATCTTCTCCATTCCTTTATCTAAGCTTCGGGCCAGCGAACTGTTTCCTGAAACTTAACACTGAAAACCGGGTGGGATCAGGGACTGGACTGGAGTTCCTTCAGGAACACTAATTAGCAGGTAAGGCCTAATTACTCTTTCCTTAGCGTCCCTCCAGTCCAGTCCCTTTCCTCTGGGATGTAACAGAGCAGTTCAAGCCTGGGAGGGGTCTGCAAGACCGGACCGAAGCACCACTCTCCCAAACCCAGCATCCGATGCTGCCTGAACATCCAACCAGTAATGCTTGGCAAAAGTATGTAAAGACGACCAAGTAGCCGCTCTACAAATGTCCAGCGGCAGAACCAAACTATACTCCGCACACGAGGCTGCCTGGGCTCGGGTTGAATTCATTCAGAACCCTTCCGGGACCCGCTTTCCCTTCAGGATGTAAGCCGACGCAATGGCTTCCCTGATCCACCTAGAGATGGCCGCCTTGGCCGCCACTTCACCTTTACGCAGTCCACCGAACAAGACAAACAACCGTTCTGACTTCCGAAATGCAGCCATGTGACTCTGGTAGCGCTTCAGCAACCTGCGCACATCCAGACGGTGCAAATGCGCATCATCTGCCTCCAACCCCCCCTTTTGGAAAGGAAGGAAGAGAAACCGACTGAGTCACATGAAAGGGTGAAACCACCTTGGGCAAAAAAGAAGGAACTGTTCGCAAGACCACCTTTCTCTTTAAAGAAAGAAATGAAAGGCAGATGATACAACAGAGCCTGAAGCTCCGAAATATGCCTAGCGGAACAGATAGCCACCAGAAAAACTGCCTTGAGAGTTAAGTCCTTCAAAGAAGCCTTCCCCACTGGCTCGTAAGGTTCCCCACCAAAAGCATTCAGCACCAAATTAAGATCCCAAGGAGGGACCGCCAACCTCTGCTGAGGCAGCAGGCGCCGCACCGCCCACAAGAATCTATGTCCATATGTTCTCCTAAAGCCTTTCCATGAACCTTGCCCCTGTAACAGGAAATGGCCACCAACTGAACCCGCAAGGAACTGGCTACAAGGCCCTTCTCGAAACCTGCCTGTAAAAACTCTGACACCTCTGGCATTGAGACCGCAAGGGGTCTCTTCCCCTGGACTGCACACCAGCCCTCAAATATTCGCCAGATCCTCACGTAAGAAAGGCAGGTCGAGCGCTTGTGAGCATTCAACAAGGTCGTAATCGCTGCTCCCGAATATCCCCGCTTACGGAGCCTTGCCCTTTCAATAGCGAGGCTGTAAGCGAGAACCGATCAACCTGAAGCATCTGCACGGGTCCCTGAGCCAGGAGATCGTCTCTGCACGTAAGGCACCACGGCTGATCGGCCAGCAGACTCATGAGATCGGCATACCACAGCCGCCGCGGCCAGTCCAGGGCTATGAGAATCACGAACCCTCGGTGGGCCTCCACCCGCTGTAGAACCCTTCCTATGAGAGCCCAAGGCGGAAAAACATACAGGAACCCTCTGTGGGCCATCTCTGAACCAGAGCATCCAGGCCCTCTGACATCCTTTCCTTTTTCTGGCTGAAGAACCAGCTTGCCTTGGCCGACTCCCACTGTGCCACGAGGTCCATGACTGGGACCCCCCAACAGCATACCACCTGTTCATACACTTCCTGACAGGAGTTCCCACTCACTGTGGTCTACTTTGTACCTGCTCAGGTAATCTGCCGTGATGTTCTCTACCCCGGCTACATGTTGCGCTGACAAGGCTATTAGATGGGCTTCGGCCCACTGCAACAGGCTCTATGCTTCCTCCTCCAACAGAGGACTGCTCGTCCCGCCCTGACGTTTGATGTAGGCCACTGTGGTGACATTGTCGGACAGCACCCGGACCGCTCTCTGGTGGACCCAATGCGCGAACGCCTTGAGAGCCAAAGCCACCATCCACATGTCCAATCTGTTGATGGACCACTGGGCTTCCATCATATTCCAGAGACCCTGGATGAAACGGCCCTCGCAGTCAGCCCCCCAACCCGTCAGATTGACGTCAGTCGTCAACTGCAGCCATTGCAGAGGCTCGAGGGGCATTCCATGCTCCAAATTTCCTGGGCGGAGCCACCACTGCAAGGCCCCCTTGGCCACTGGAGGGCAGGGGAGCGCTACAGACAAGGGCTGACGCGGATGGGACCATCGACGGAGCAGAGCCCGCTGAAGTGGCCGCATGTGAGCCCTGGCCCATGGCACCAACTCGATCGTTGCTGCCATGGTCCCCAATACCTGTAAATAATGCCAAAACACCTCAGGTCCCTCGCTCTCTGCACCAGCAACACCACCCTGCCCCTGTCGAACCTTGCCCCCAGATACTTGATTTCCTGCATGGGCACCAACCTGCTCTTTGTCAGATTGATAACCCAGCCCAGCTCCTTCAGGAGTCTGACCACTCTGGCCGTTGCCTTCAGACTCTCTGCCTTGGACTTTGCCCGAATCAGCCAGTCGTCAAGGTACGGATGGACCAAGATCCCTTCCTTGCGCAGTGCCGCGGCCACCATGACCACCACCTTGGTGAAGGTCCGCGGGGCCGTCGCCAGGCCGAATGGCAAAGCTTGAAACTGAAAATGTCTCCTTGGCACAGCAAACCTCAGAAACTGCTGATGGAATATGCAAATATGCCTCTGTGAAATCTAGAGATGTCAGAAACTCTCCCTGCCGGACGGCCACAATCACGGACTTCAGAGTTTCCATGCGAAAGTGTGGAACCCTGAGACAACGATTGAGACGTTTTAGATTGAGGATCGGTTGAGAGGAACCTTCCTTTTTGGGCACTACAAAATAAATGGAGTATAGACTGCAACCGTACTGGTCTAAAGGAACCGGTACAACCGTCCCCAACAATAGCAGCCGTACAAGCGTGTCCTCCACCGCTGCGGCCTTCGCCGGAGATCTGCAAGGAGACTGCACGAATGAAGGAAGAACTGGTCTTGCAAACTTGAGGGCATATCCTTTTCGGACCACCTCCAGAACCCATTGACCGGACGTGACCCGGGCTCAGGTGGAGAAAAACTGCCTTAGGCCTCCTCCTACCGGCAGAACTCCCTCCCGGGCCCCCGCTGTTTCATTGCGGCTTTCTAGGACCAGAGGTGGAGGAAGAGGCGCCAAAACCCCTTCCCGCTCCCCAAAATCCCTGGAAACCTTGCCCCCTAGAGAGGAAACTGCCCTTCTGAAAAGGCGTCAACCTGGCAGCCCAAAACCTCCGAAACTCCCGCGGCTGACTACGTGCGAGAGCGGGAGCCCGGTTCTGCTTCAGCCTATCCTCAGGGAGCCCGCCTCCCTTAGTCTCGCCGAGCTCCTTCACCAATTTATCCAAAATCTCATCAAAAAGCAACTTTCCCTTAAAGGGAAGTCTGCTGAGGCATGCTTTCAAAGAAGCATCCGCCGCCCAAATGCGCAGCCTTAAAGGTAACGACGGGCCGCCACCACAGAAGCCATATTCTTCGCTAAGCTTCTAATGAGATTGTATTGACTATCTGCCAGGTAAGCCGCCCCCGGACTCAATCCTGGCCACTTCCCTCTGCGCATTTTCAGAAAGGTCACCAGCCACTTGAAGCTGCTGCGACCACCATAGGCAAGCCCTGGCTACCCAGGCCCCCGAAACCGAAACCTGCAGAGCCAGGGCACTGACATCAAAGGCCTGTTTTAGCAATGTATCCAGCTTCCTATCCTGGGTATCCTTAAGGGCCGCACTGCTCTCAACTGGTATAGCCTTCTTTGTCACTGCCGCCGCCGCCGCCACCTCCACCCTAGGTGATCGCAGCAATTCTTTATCCGATTCTGGCAAGGGGTACAAGTGTGCCATAGATCGCACCCCTCTTAAACCGGATTCCAGCTGATTCCATTCCTCCTGAATCATCTGTCTAACTACCCGGTGCACCGGAAAAACTTTGAGATTTCCTGAATGCCTGAATCAGCAAGTATTCCAACACCTCTTCGTCTGCTGGAATGCCCGCCACCATACTGAGCACCTTCAGAGTCTCACCAATCAATGCCGGGAGCTCCTCCTGACAGAAAACTCGAACAATTCAGGCCTTTTCCTCCTCTGGAATCTCTCCTTCTTCGAGTTCCTCCTCATCTTCCCCCAAGTCCCTATCAGAGGCCTCGCCCTCCAAAGTTTCAGAAAGAGAGGGCCCGAGAGCATCCTCATTCATTAGTTTAGCCCATATACACACACACACACACACAGGGTGGCCCAAAAAACGTGAGAACATCTCGTAAATTAAAAGCTTAAATAGTTGACTTATTTACCTTTTTTAGCTATATAACGTCTTTATTTCGACAATTTCCGGTTGCCATCTTTTTTCTTTTTTTAAATTTGTCAATTGTTTACATCTGTCTTTTTGAATAAATTGAAATTACACTTACCTGGTAATTGTAGTTCCTGGAGTGACTCCAGTTTAGTCCTCTACCTCTGGGTAGTGAACCTCCTCCTGCAGCTTGGAGACTGGGCATGTCGAAACTTGTGACATCACTGGATATAGCCTGCTGGCACTTCCCATCAAACCCCAGTGCACTATTGAAAAGCAGACTCAAAGGAGCAACAAGTAAGTAGCTAAATTCAAAACTAGCATTAGCATCAGAACAATGAACAGAACCCCCTTTTTGGGTTTTTTGATGTTTTTTTAAATCAAAGTGCTGTAGTTAATATGCATTTAAACTTTCCTAAATACAGGATTTTCACTTTTTTTTTTTTTTTTTTTTTTTAAACCACTCATAAGTATGAACATCCTTGTACCTTGTATGCACCACTCTATCTGCTGACAGAACGAAAAAAAGAAAAAATAGCCATACTCACAGCGAACCATAGGATAACCGAAGATTCATAATCCTCAGCACGAACTCGAAGCCTCCTCCGAAAAGGATCTGAAAATAGTCCAAAGAACTTAACACCCCAAGGGCGGGATGAGGACTAAACAGGAGTCACTCCAGGAACTACAATTACCAGGTAAGTGTAATTTCAATTTCCTGAGCGTTCCTCCAGTTTAGTCCTCTACCTCTGGGATGTATCAGAGCAGTAACTAATGGGAGGGACCTTTGCACCTGGAGCGCAAAACTGCGGCACCGAAAGCGGCATCGCCCGCCGCCAACACATCTAAACGGTAGTGTTTACTGAAGTATGTAGAGAAGACCAAGTAGCCGCTCTACAAATCTCTACTGGAGGAATCAAACTGTGTTCCACCCAGGAAGTCGCCTGCACTCTCGTCGAGTGAGCACGGAGCCCCACCGGAACGGTCCGACCCTGCAAAATATATGCTGAAGCAATCGCTTCCTTAATCCATCTGGAAATAGAAGCTTTTGACGCTGCCTCTCCTTTGCACGGACCTCCGAACAGCACGAAGAGACGGTCTGACTTACGAAACCCTTCCGAAACCTTCAAATAGTGACGCAAAACTCGCACTACATCCAAACAACGTAAACTGCAGTCCGAGGCATCCCCATCACCCAAACAGAGCGCCGGCAGGGTAACCACTTGATTGAGATAAAATGGAGACGCAATCTTTGGTAAAAAATGATGGCACCAGTCTCAGCTCCACCTTCTCTCTTGAAAAGACCAGAAAGGGAGCCCTACAGGACAACGCCTGCAACTCTGAGATGCGTCTAGCCGAACAAATAGCCACCAAAAATACCGCCATCAGGGTTAAATCCTTTACAGATGCCTGGAGCAATGGTTCGAAAGGAGCCTTCACCAAGGCGCGTAAAACCACATTGAGATCCCACGGCAGGACAGTCATTCTCCGAGCGGAACGAAGCCTACAAACTGCTTTAAGAAATTGCATAACATCAGGGTGAGCTCCCAGCGACCTCCCCTGCACCTTGCCTCTATAGCATGCTAGAGCCACCAATTGAACCCTCAAGGAACTGGCCGCCAGACCCTTATCAAAACCATCTTGCAGAAAATTCAACACTACAGGTACAGCCACCGTCGCAGTTCGTACTTGCCTCCACGAACACCAGTCCTCAAAAATACGCCAAATACGCACATACACCAAAGATGTGGAGCTCTTTCGCGCACGCAGCAAGGTAGCCACGACCGCTTCCGAGTAACCTCTCTTCTTTAACCTTGCCCTTTCAATGGCCAAACCGTAAGCGAGAATCGATCCACTTGAGGCATTCGAAGTGGGCCCTGAAGATCATCCCCCGATGTCGCAACTTCCAGGGATCCCCGCCGAGCAATCGGACGAGATCGGCGTACCACGGGTGCCTTGGCCAATCCGGAGCCACTAACAGAACCGATGCGCTGAATCACTCACCCCAGCAACGCCCAGGGTGGGAAAACATAAAAGGAGTCTCGTTGTCGGCCAACACTGAATCAAGGCGTCGATTCCTTCCAACATTCGTTCGACGCCTGCTGAAGAACCGATCCGTCTTTGCTGACCAAAAGGGTGCCATGAGGTCCATGACTGGAAGACCCCATCTGCGAACTATCTGTGCAAAGACGTAGGGATGCAACTCCCATTCCCCGGCATCCACGCGCACCCTGCTGAAAAAATCCGTTACATTGTCCCTTCCTGCAATGTGCGCCGCCGAGATAGACAGAAGCCGAAGCTCCACCCAAACAAAGAGCCTTCGCTTCTTCCTCCATGGCAACACTTCCTGTACCGCCCTGCCAATTGATGCAGGCCACTGTTGTGGAGTTGTCGGACAGAACTCGCACTGCTTTCCCCGTTACCGTAGCCTCAAAGTGTCGCAGTGCTAGCGAGACCGCTTGCAGTTCCAGGCGGTTGATCGACCACGCCCTCTCTTGCTCGCTCCAAGTGCCTTGCGCAAACAGCGTGCCGCAATGCGCTCCCCATCCCATTAGACTCGCATCAGTGATCAAGGGAAGCCAGACTGGCTGCTCGAGCGGAACCCTGGACGCCAACGATTCCGACCGTAACCACCACCGAAGCGACTGCCGGATCTGGAGAGGGCAAGGAAGCCGTTTGTTCAAAGAATGATTCTGATGTGACCACCGGCGCAGCAATGCCCTCTGCAACGGTTTCATGTGAAATCGGGCCCACGGCACCACATCCAGAGTCGCCGCCATCGTCCCGAGTACCTGAAGGTAATTCCACGCCGAGGGCGCCTGAGTCGCCAGAAACCTGCGCACCAAGTGCTGCAGAGCTGAGATACGTCGTTTCGGAAGACACACCAAGCCCCTCTGGGTGTCGAACCGAACCCCCAGATACTAAAGATCCTGGGATGGGACTAAGTGACTCTTGGCCGCATTGACTACCCAGCCCAGGCTTTGCAGAAACCTCACCACCTTGGCTGTCAACTGAATGCTCTCGGCCCGGGATTTTACTCGGATTAACCAATCGTCGAGATAAGGGTGCACCAAGATTCCATCCTTTCGCAGCGCCGCTGCTACCACCACCATAATCTTGGTAAAGGTTCGTGGAGCCGTGGCCAGTCCAAAGGGCAATGCCTGGAACTGATAATGCCCCCAAGGCAGAGCAAATCTTAGCCACTTTTGATGCACCTCCCGGATCGGGATGTGTAGGTAGGCCTCCGTAAGATCCAGCGACGTTAAGAACTCCCCCTGACGTACCGCTACAATGACCGACTGCAAAGTTTCCATTCTGAAATGAGGTACTCTAAGACAACAATTTACCCCTTTGAGATCTAATATAGGACGGACCGAACTGCCCTTTTTTGGAACCACGAAATATATGGAGTATCGACCCGCACCGTAATCCTTCCTTGGTACCGGCGCTACCGCCCCCAACTGCACTAGCCGGTCTAAAGTCTGTCGAATGTCCAAAGCTTTTTGTTGACTTCGGCAGGGGGACATCACAAAAGAATCCAGAACCGGCCTGGCCAAATCCAGTGCATAGCCGTCGCGAATGATCTCTAACACCCCCTGATCTGACGTGATTTGGACCTAGGCGGGAAGAAACTCCCGAAGACGCCCCCCGATCAGGAGACTTCCCACCTGAGTCTGCCCCCTTTCATTGTGGCTTTTTAAAGGATGTAGAGGGAGCTCCCAAGAAACCTCTATTTGCTCCCCGAACCCACGAAACACCTGGGTTCTAGGAGCAAATCTCCCCCTTTGAAAACCACCTAGCCGAGATGACCGAAAACGTCTGAAATCCCTGGACTGCCCCCGAAAGGCCGATAGGGATTTCCCCTGTTTGGGCTTATCTTCCGGAAGCCGGCCTCCCTTGGATTCACCTAAGTCCTTGACCAACTTATCGAGGTCTTCGCCAAACAACAACTTCCCTTTGAAAGGCAGCTTACCTAGACGGGCTTTAGAAGACCCATTGGCTGCCCAATTCTTTAACCACAGCGACCTCTGGGCAGCCACCAAGGAAGCCATACTATTAGACAACACTCTGATTAGGTCGTAATACACATCTGCCAGATAAGTCGCCCTGGACTCAAGGCGATCTAATTGCCGAATGCGCTCCGGCTCTAACTGTGGAGCCTGACGCAAATGCTGCGACCAACGGAGACAAGCTCTCGCCACCCAAGCTCTGCATATGGACGCCTGCAACGCAAGCGCATCAGCTTCAAAGGACTGCTTCTAAAGGCCATCTACTTTCCTATCTTGCGCATCTTTTAATGCCGCACCACCTTCCACTGGGATGGTGGTCTTCTTTGTCACTGCCGCCACCGCCGCATCAATCCGCGGGGACCTAAATCTCTCCTTGTCCGAAGCCGCTAAGGGATAGAGCCTGTTCAAGGTTCTAATACCCTTGAGACCCGCTTCCGGCTGATCCCACTCAGTTTGGATCATCTGATCTACTACTTTATGTACGGGGAAGACTACCTGAGCCTGCCTCACCGCCTGAATGACCGGATCTTCTATGTCAGCGTCCACCACGGGTTGCGCTGTAGCCAGTTTCAGAGTTTGAAGGGATTCCGTGATAAGCACCGTCAGCTCCTCTTTCCGAAATACTCGAATGATCTTTGCCTGGTCCTCTGGTTCGGCAATCACCCCTTCTTCTAAATCCTCTTCCTCAGCCTCTAGTTCCTCCTCCCCCTCCCTCTGACTCTGGCCAGGCCCCGTCAGAGGGAGAGAGGTCACTATGCCGTGCTCTTTTAGGAGGCCGCGAAGAAGCCCCAACAGGCTCTCCAGTCCGCGGTTGCGAAGTAGGACCTGCCATCTGCAAGGCCGCAGGTAACTTCCCCTGACGCTTCATACAGAAAGCTTGATGCATAATTAATACAAAATCCGGACAAAAGTCCATCATCTGTCCTGCCATAGATACTAAAGACGGCCACGCTAGGACCTCTACACCTGATCCCGGCTGGGTAAGAGCTACCGCCTCTTCTCCGGCCGAAACTAAGGGCTCCAGCCCCTCCAGAGGCACTGCAGACTCCATCTGATGCTCAACTTTGCTGGACATTGAGACGCAGGTCCAACAGATGCCTGTGTCAACCACAGTTCCTCTGCGTGCGCCGCACAACACGCACTGCGGCTGTGAAGACATCCGCTTGCCTTCCAGCAGCACCTAGGGAAAAAACTACCGGTAGTGCTTCTTCTGGGGTTTTTTTTTTACAAAAGCACACCAATAACTTTGCCAATCAGATAAAGGGTGCCCCCCACCAGACAATGCAGTCTTAGAACACAGACCCCTCAGCTTTTAAATGTGTTCTTACCACCGAGAATCGCAGGCCGAAAAACCCCGCCGCCATGCGGTTCCCTTAAAATGGCGTCTTTCCTCAGAGCCTTGCTTTTGGCGCCAAACTTTCCACCGGCCGAAACCGCTCCTCGTGGCCGGCTGAAGCTGCCTGTACTGTGCTAGCGCTGTGGCCTAAATGACCGTGCCCGATTCCCCGCCGCTACACTTAACGTGGCAGGAGAAAAAATGCAGGACCCGAGGCCGCTCGCGTTGCAAGCGAAGCACCGCCTCCAAATGAAGTCCGTCCCGGGCCCAGAGCAGCGCTGTGGCCTTCACAACGCCCCCGGCCGCTCCACACTTCCTGTGGCTAACGGGACCACGGCGCTCTCCCCCGAACAGTCCGGGGGGAGAGATCCCGGCTGGAAACTGCTTTCGAGGGACACAGCCCGCCCGCAGAGCAAACCAAGCTCTTAAAGAGACAAGGCAGCTAATGGTAAGACATAAGGATGTACCAAGTTAAACTAATGGGATTTTAACTGAATTGAACAAATGAAACTAAAGTAAGCTTAAAAGTAAATATAAAGTAAAAAAAAACTAATTTGAACTCCATTTGAGCCCCCTAAAATAGGAAACCCCAATCAAACTTCTCAGTACAGTAAATGCTCCTTAATTGTTCTCCCAAGTGAGCCTAACCCTAGGCTTACTACGTCCTCCTGCTGCATGGAGACTGGACACACTGAGGTTTGATGGGAAGTGCCAGCAGGCTATATCCAATGATGTCACAAGTTTCGACATGCCCAGTCTCCAAGCTGCAGGAGGAGGTTCACTACCCAGAGGTAGAGAACTAAACTGGAGAAACGCTCGGGAAAGCTTTTCTTATTCTTTTTTTTTTTTTTTTTTTTAAGCAAGGGGCAACGTGCCAACGGTCCCCACAGAGTTGGCCCGGTGCCTTAGCCCTTCTAAATCGAGAGCACGAAAAGTGTGCCAAAATGCACCGCTCCTACCTGCTGACGGTCTGCCTGCTCTCGCAGGATGCAGGCCAGACTGTCTGAGAAACGGCGGCCACGTGTCTCCACAACTGACACCGTGGCCGGCCGATGTGCTGAGAACTCCCTTCACCGCCGCTTCTCTGGCTTCTGCCCCACGGCTGGATGAGTCTCCTGCCCTCGTGCTCAGCCACCTGAGGGCTTCGGCAGGGAGGTGGGAAGACAGCGCGGCAGGCCTGCACCCCGAAAGGCCCCGGTGGAGCCTTAAGCCACCAGGCCTTTGCACACGGAAGTGTCTCTTCACCGGTAAACCTCTTCTCTCCGCTTCCTCCTTTGAATGCTGGCTCGGGCCGCGCTAACCCTCCTCCAACCCCAAAACCCTTCCAAAGCAGGGGGGAGGGGGGAGAGACCTCCAGCTAAGGGGACCAACAAAACGAATTAAAACAAATTATAAAATATAAGCTAACCCCTTAAATTAAAGAAAATAAAAAAGATAAAGGGAAACTACTAGCCTACACCTAAGGGTCTCTCCAGTAAGTCCCTCTACTATGGCTTACTGCTCCCTCCAGCTGCTTGGAGACCGAGTATACTGGAGCTGGTGGGTGGTGCCAGTGGTATTTATACCAAAGGGTCATCAAATTGATGATGAACTCAGACTCCAAGCTGCTGGAAGGGGAGCACAATCCAGAGGAAAGGTACTGGACTGGAGGGACGCTAAGGAAATGATAATTACACTTACCTGGTAATTGTAGTTCCTTGAGTGACGACAGTTCAGTCCTCTACCTCTGGGTTGTCAACCTCCTCCTGCAGCTTTGGAGACTGGTACGTCAGAATCATGACATCACTGTACATAGCCTGCTGCACTCTCTTCTTAGATCCAGTGTGAACTACTAACAAAGCAGACTCAAAGGAGCAACAAATAAGTAGCTGGAATCGCCAACGTAACCTAAACTAAACTACCACCAGCACTATTGAACTTTTCAGGCAAGGCTTTCTTACACCCTTCACTGCCATATAGCGTATAAAATCAAACAAAGAAATGAGAGCGAAGATGAACAATTGAAAAACAGACTTACCTGTAGTCTACCTTTTCTTGTTAACAATTAGTAATTCCTTCTGAAATATTCCGGGTGGGATGGAGGACTGAACTGTCGTCACTCAAAGAACTACAATTACCAGGTAAGTGTAAAGCACAGTTACTTACCTGTAACAGGTGATCTCTGGGAACAGGAGGAATAAGTCTTCACATATGGGTATCGTCGGTACCGACGGAGCCTGCGCGGGAACGCTCCCCAGCGTCCAGTAAGAAAGCTTTTGGGAGCATCCCATAGCGCCTGCGCGCTGCCTTCCCGCCTTTCCAAACCACCTCTCTCCAGTTCGAGTTTTAAAGCTGAGACAAAGAGAGAGAGAGGAAAGGAAAGATAGAGAGATACAACTCCTAGGGGAGGTGGGTGGGTTGTGAAGACTTATTCCTGCTGTTCCCAGAGATCACCTGTTACAGGTAAGTAACTGTGCTATCTCCAGGAACAAGCAGGAATGAGTCTTCACATATGGGGACTCCCCAGCTAGAGATGCCAGGGAGATCTCCAAAGTTGTGAGTCCCTGAGAAGGGCTCTACCTCACCCCATGGATCTCTGGCATCCAACCAGGGATGGGGGGTAGGAGTTGATTAGGTATGGAATAGGTGTTTGAGAACAGCCTGACCAAACAAGGCATCCCGGCGGGAGTCCTTGTCCAAGCAGTAATGGGCTGTAAAGGTATGAACCGAGGCCCAGGTGGCCGCTCGACAGATTTGGTCAATGGACACAGAGTTTAGATGAGCCATAGAGGCTGCCATGGCCCTCACATTGTGAGCTGTGACATGGCCCTCCAGAGAAAGGTTCTTAATCTGGTAGGCGAAGGAAATACACTGAGCAATCTAATTGGACAGAGTTCTCTTAGAGACTGGAAGTCCTAAATGAGAGGGATCAAAAGCAAAAAAGAGTTGAGAAGACTTTCTATGTTGCTGTGTCCTTTGTAAGTAGAAATCAAGTGCTCTTTTACAATCCAGGGTATGAAGATTTCTCTCTGCACTTGATGCATGAGGTCCTGGAAAAAAGACAGGTAAATACACCTCCTGGTTCAGATGAAAAGGTGAGACCACTTTAGGCATAAAGTGTGGATTAGTTCTGAGGACTACCTTGTCATGATGGAACCTTGTATAAGGAGGATTAGCCACCAAGGCCTGCAGCTCACTGATACGGTGAGCTGAGGTGACTGCAATGAGAAAAATAACCTTCCAGGAAAGGAATTTCAAGGAGGTAGTGGCTAAGGGTTCAAAGGGTGGCTTCATAAGCTGGCCAAGAACAAAATTCAAATCCCATGCCACTGGAGGTGGTCTAATGGGAGGTGTAGTTAAAAGAAGGCCTCTCATGAATCTTGCAATTAGAGGATGAGAGGAAATAGGATGTCCATTGAGAGGCAATAGCACTCAAATGGACTCTTACTGAATTCGTTTTGAGGCCTGCATGGGATAAATGCAGCAAATACTCTAGTAAAGAATTCATAGAAACATAGAAACATAGAAATATGACGACAGAAAAAGACCACATGGCCTATCTAGTCTGTCCTTCCATAACAACTACAACAGTCCACTTTTTGCCTTTAGAGATCCTCTGTGTTGGTCCCATGCTTTCTTGAATTCAGTTACTGTCCTCATCTCTACCACCTCCACTGGGAGACTATTCCACGGATCCACTACTCTTTCCGTAAAGAAATATTTCCGCATATCACTCCTGAATCTATCTCCCTTCACCCTCATCCCATGTCCCCTCGTAGCAGAACTTGCTTTCAATTGAAAGAGGCTCTCTCCCTGAACATTTATGCCACGGAGGTATTTAAACATCTCAATCATATCACCTCTATCCCGCCTTTCCTCTAAGGTGTACATATTAAGATCCTTAAGTCTGTCCTCATATGCTTTATAATGAAGCCCATTAATCATTTTGGTAGCAACCCTCTGCACCGACTCCATCCTGTTCACATCCTTTTGAAGGTGCGGTCTCCAGAATTGCACACCATACTCCAAATGAGGTCGCACCAAAGACTTATACAGAGGCATTATCACCTCCTTTTTTCTGCTAGCCATTCCTCTCCGTATGCACCCAAGCATCCTTCTAGCTTTTGCCGTCGCCTTTTCCACCTGTTTAGCTACTTTAAGATCATCAGACACAACCACGCCTAGGTCCCGCTCTTCTTTAGTGGACAAAAGTACTTCACCTCCTATACTGTATTGCTCCCTTGGATTGCTGCAGCCCAAATGCATGACCTTACATTTTTTAACATTAAATCCCAGCTGCCAAATTCTAGACCATTCTTCAAGCTTAGCTAGATCCCTCCTCATGTTATCTACCCCTTCCTGGGTGTCTACTCTATTGCAGATTTTGGTATCATCCGCAAAGAGGCAAACCTTACCCGACAGCCCTTCCGCTATATCACTAACAAAGATGATAAAAAGAATTGGACCAAGGACAGATCCCTGGGGCACACCACTGGTAACATCTTTCTCCTCAGAGTGAGCTCCATTTACTTGTACTCTTTGTCGCCTCCCACCCAACCAATTTCTAACCCAAGCAGTAACTTTAGGGTCCATCCCTAGGGTGCTCAGTTTGTTTATAAGTCGCCTTTGAGGAACAGTGTCAAAGGCTTTACGGAAATCTAAATACACCACATCTAGAGCTCTCCCTCGGTCCAACTCCCTGGTCACCCAGTCAAAAAAATCAATCAGATTTGTCTGACAAGACCTGCCTCTGGTGAATCCATGCTGCCTCGGATCCTGTAATCCGCTGGACTCCAGAAACCTCACTATTTTCTCTTTCAGCAGCGTTTCCAATAATTTACTCACCACCAAAGTTAAACTAACCGGCCTGTAGTTTTCAACCACATCCTTACTTCCGCTTTTGTGTAAAGGCACCACATGAGCCTCTCTCCAGTCCTTTGGCACCACTCCCGACTCCAACGAGGCATTGAAAAGGTCAGTCAGTGGAGCTGCTAGAACGTCCCCAAGTTCCCTCAGTATTCTAGGGTGTATCCCATCCGGTCCCATCGCTTTGTCTACTTTAAGTTGAGCTAGTTTCTCACGAACACAGTCTTCTGAAAATAGTTCAAGATGTCCCTCGCTTCTGTTCTTATTTGTGGGTGTTTTCTGAGGTCCTGCTCCTGGTTCTTCATCTGTGAACACAGAACAAAAATATTTGTTAAGCAATTCCGCTTTATCCTTATCAGCTTCTACATATTCCCCCCCTGCACCCTTGAGTCTGACAATACCACTTTTGCTCTTCCTCTTCTCACTAATATATCTGAAAAATGTCTTATCCCCCCATTTTATTGCATTGGCTATTTCCTCCTCCTTTTGAATCTTTGCCTTCTTGACTACTTTGCTAGCTTCTCTAAGTTTTTCCAAATACAGATGCAAGGTATTGCAAGAGGGTTAAGACCCTTCTCTGCACACCAAATGGTAAACCTTTTCCATTTAAAAGCATCGGAACGTCTAGTGGAAGGCTTTCTGGAAGCATGAAGGATATCCTTCACTTGCTGAGACAGATGCCAATCTTGAAGGTCTAGGCCTTCAGCAACCAGGCTCTGAGATGAAGAGACTGGGGATTTGGGTGCCATAACGTTCCCTCCTCCTGGGGCAGGAGGTCTGGAGCAGATCCCAAGTCCAGGGATGGAGCTTGAGAGAGATGAAGAAGTAGAGAGTACCACACTTGGCGTGGCCAACGTGGAGCTATGAGGATCATAGACCCCTTGTCTCTTTGAAGCTTGAACAGTGTCTTGGAAATTAGGGGAATGGGTGGAAATGCATAGAGGAAGTCTTGCCCCCAGTGGAGGAGGAAGGCATCCCTGGCCTGAACTCCCTGACACGGAATCCTGGAACAGAACCGGGGAAGTTTGGCATTCCAGGGACTTGCAAACAGGTCTATGTCTGGGGTTCCCCAAATTCGAAAGATCCTGGCTATCTGGTCCCCATGGAGGGACCATTCGTGTGGAAGCAGAACTCGACTGAGTCTGTCTGCCAAGAGTTTTGAACCCCTGGGAAGATACACCGCCATGAGATGAATCTGATGCTCTCTGGCGAAGGCCCACAATCTCAAAGCTTCGTTGCAAAGCAACAGAGAGCCAGTCCCGCCCTGCTTGTTCACTAGAACATGGCTACTTGGTTGTCCGTATGGATGAGGACTGTCTTGTAGCTGAGCAGGGTGTGGAAGACAGAGCTAGAAGAATTGCTCTGAGCTCTAAGAGGTTGATATGTAGAGATGTCTCCTGTGGAGACCAGATGCCCTGGGTGGAGAGATCTTGTAGATGAGCTCCCCAACCCTTTGGGGAGGCATCTGTTGTGAGGGTTGCTTGGGGTAGCAACTGTTGAAAGGGGGACCCCAGCAACAGATTTTGAGTGGACCTCCACCACTGGAGGGACCAAAAGAGGCAACTGGAGGTTGCTATTTTGTCTGACAGGCAACCTGATGCCTGGGTCCATTGTGTGGACAGAGTCCACTGAGCTGCCCTCATGTGAAGGCGAGCGTAAGGAACCACATGCACGGTGGATGCCATGTGGCCTAACAGTTGTAACATCTCTCGAGCAGTTAAATGGGATTTTAACTGAATTTGAGAGGCTAACTGCACCAAGCGTAGGCAACGGGCCTGGGGAAGATAGGCCCTTGCAGTTGTGGTATCTAGCAAGGCCCCTATGAACTCCAAAGACTGAGTAGGGGTGAGTTGTGATTTTGGGATGTCTATCACAAGTCCCAGATACTGAAGAACACGCCTTGTGCAGGCTAGGGAAGTTTGGGCCTCTGACTGGGATGGTGCTCGGATGAGCCAGTCCAGATATGGGAATACAAATATTCCTAGAGTGCGTAGAAATGCAGCTACTACTGCCATGCATTTTGTGAACACTCTTGGAGCAGAGGCCAGACCGAAAGGAAGCACTCTGTATTGGTAGTGCTTTCCCTGATAAAGGAACCGAAGGAACCTTCTGTGTGTTGGATGGATGAGGACATGGGTGTACGCATCCTTGAGATCTAGAGAACAAAGCCAATCCTGACTCTGAAGGTATGGAAGGAGAGCACCGAGAGAAATCATCTTGAATTTCTCCTTGCATAGAAACTTGATCAATTCTCTGAGATCTAATATGGGTCTGTAGCCCCCTGTTTTCTTTGGGATAAGAAAATAGGGGGAGTAGAACCCTGAACCCTGTTGAAGAAGGGGTACTTCTTCTATTGCCCTTTGGGCAAGAAGAGTAGCAATCTCCTGACCCAGAAGGTCGAGGAGAGATGTTGGAGAATTGAACTGTCTCACCATAGTGTGAGGAGGAAGGTTTAAGAAATGAAGCTTGTACCCCTCCCTTATGATGGAGAGGGTCCATTGCTCTGCTGTGATTTGTTCTCATCTGGGAGCAAAATGAGCTAACCTTCCTGGAATGGTGAGAGGCTCTGGTTCTTCTAGAGCCAGAAAGGCTAAGTTCTCTAGTTGTAAGTCAAAGGCCCTGAGGAGGCTGAGGCTGTTGGGCCGTAGCAGTCCTTGAAGCCTTAGGCTTGGCTTGTTTAGGTTGTTGCTGACGCTATGCAGCAAAACGACCTGCAGAAGATGCCTGGAGACCATAACCAGGATATTATTTCCCTTTTTTGGGAAAGAAAGTCTTTTTGAATTACCTTTTTCTAGCAGAAGCAGAAGTAGACTTTGAAAGTCTATCTAAGGCAGAATTTTCAGCATCCATCTGAGTGGCCTTTGCTTGCCAATCCTTACCAAAAAGGTTTTCACCTGTACAAGGAAGATTTCCTAATCCATCCTGGACCCAGGGTTCCAAATCAGAAGCTTGCAACCAAGCAAGTCTGCGTGCCCCTATGGCAATAGCCGAGGCTCTGCTGGCACACTCAAAAGAGTCAAAGGCTGCACGGTTGGAGAATTTGAACACATCCTGGGCATGTTTAAGCCAGGTGAGAAACTCTTCCCTTTTATCTTCTGAGATAAAAGGAGATAAAGTTAGCAGATGATCTGTAACTTCTTTTAGAAACATCCTCATATAGAGACTATAGGAGTTGATTCTGACAGTAAGCATATTGGCCTGGAAAATTCTCCTGCCAAAAGCATCTAAGGTTCTGCATTCTCTTCCTGGAGGATTAGATGAGTGTCTTTTAGCACTCTATCTTTTTCATAGCAGATTCCACCACAATAGAGTGGTGAGGAAGCTGAGTTTTATGAAAGCCAGGACAAGAAGGAACACGGTACATGGTGTCCAACCTGCGAAAATGAGGGGAAGTAGTAAGAGGTGTCTCCCATATGCCCAACATGTGATCATAAAGGATCTCATGAATTGGTAAAGTAGCTGCCTCTTTAGGAGCCTTAGGATATTGTAAAATATCTAATTTCTTGGCTCTAGGCTCTGGTTCAGGGGCCACTGAAATAGAGAGGCCCCTGGCCGCTTCCCTAATGAAGTCTTGAAAAGACAAGTCTTCTGGAGGAGACATTCTTCTTTTTGGAGAAGAGGGCTCCTGAGGAAGGAGTACCGATGCTTCGAAAGAAGCCTCTGATTCATCAGAGTCCTCAGAAGAATCGAAGTATCGCCTGTCTGGATGCTCTTGCAGGGCCCGATACACGTACCGAGTGGTATCGACATCGGGAGTGATTGGTACCGATTCGGTACCGATGGGCATCACAGGACAGGGTACCGCTGCAGTCGACAGCGATGCCGATGCAATTGGTACTGGCACCGGAACAGATATCGGTGCCGGTACCGCCAACGGAGTTTGTTGCGGTACCGGAGGCGTCGCAGCTTGTATGAATGCCGTGATGGCATGCTGCATGGTCAGAATATTCTGATCCATCGACGCAACCAATGTCTGGATGTCGGTACCAGTGGAGACCACCGGTACCCCAGAACATGGCAACAGGTGATCGGTCGAGGCCACGCCATTGATGTCAACCTGTGACCCCATAGATGAAGCTTTGGAAGCCGGAGCCTCCCGCCGGGGTAATTTTGCCGGTGCAGGATCCTCGAGGGCAAGCCCGGAGGCATCTCGATACTTAGAGGGAGATCTACCCTTCGAGGACCGGCTGGACTCATGTTTGGTTACCTGAGATCCATGGGAAGAAGACGAAGCCCTGGAAGATGTCGATGCCACTGAAGCAGCATCAGAGGGAAACAGGGTACTGAGCTTTGCCGCTTGATTCTGTCGACCTCTTTTAGACATCATGGAACAGGACTCACAATCGGTGATGGAGTGGTCAGGACCCAAACATTTTAGACACCAGTCATGGGTGTTGGTGACAGAAAGAGTTCCGCTGCACTTCGTGCACTTTTTAAACCCAGAAGCGGGCTTTTCCATGAGGAAAAATCTTGTAGGCTCAAGGCCCAAAAGACAAAATTGCACAGAAGTGGAAAAACGGTAGGTTTTTTTGTTTTGTTTTTTAAAGAAGAAAGAAAGTAAGGAAGACCGACCGGCGGTACCGGTCCGACGTCAAAGAAGGCAGACACGTGACCAAAGAAATAAAGAAAAATGAAGAACTTCTTCAGCGGTGACAGGAACACGACCTGCTGGCTCCGCGGAAAAGAAGAACTGGAGAGAGGCGGTTAGGAAAGGCGGGAAGGCAGCGCGCAGGCGCTGTGGGATGCTCCCAAAAGCTTTCTTACTGGACGCTGGGGAGCGTTCCCTCGCAGGCTCCATCGGTACCGACGATACCAATACGTGAAGACTCATTCCTGCTTGTTCCTGGAGATTTATCATTTCTTTATCGTTCCTCCAGTTCAGTCCTCTACCTCTGGGATGTACCAGAGCAGTAATTACTGGGAGGGCCCCTTCCAGCCGGCACGTAACACAGCCGACCCAAAACAAGCATCATTAGATGCTGCCACGTCAAGACGGTAATGCCGACTAAAAGTATGTAGCGACGACCAAGTCGCTGCCCTACAAATTTCTCCTGGGGGAACCAAACTGTGCTCCGCCCAGGAAGACGCTTGCGCTCTGGTGGAATGAGCTCGCAGACCTCTGGGCACCAACCGCCCCTGAAGCAAATAGGCGGAAGCAATCACCTCTCGAATTCACCTGGCAATGGAAGCCTTAGCTGCCGCCTCTCCTTTGCGCACACCTCCAAACACGAAAAGCTGGTCCGACTTGCGAAAAGGCTCCGTAACCCTCAAATACCACCGCAGCACCCATTTTACATCCAAATGGCGCAAACTGCGGTCCTGGTCGCCTCCATCCAACAAACCGAGCACTGGCAAGGACACCGACAGGTTCAAGTGAAAAGGCGACACCACCTTAGGCAAAAAGGACGGAACCGGACGTAGAACTACCTTCTCCCTCGCGAAAGACAAGAATGGTTCCCTATAAGACAAGGCTTGTAACTCCAAAATGCGCCTAGCTGAATAAATCGCTTCCAGGAAAACTATCTAACATCAAGTCCTTCACCGAAGCCTGGAGCAAAGATGGGGCGGTCTGGTTAACGCAGTTAACAGCAAATTGAGATCCCAAGGCGGAATCCTCACCCTACGTGACGGCCGTAATCTAGAAACCGCCTTGAGGAACCTCAACACATCAGCATGGGCTCCTAGGGCAACTCCCTGAATCTTTCCACGATAACAGGAAAGACACGCCACTTGGACGCGCAAAGAACTGGCTGCAAGACCTTTCTCAAAGCCGTCTTGAAGAAAACACAATATAGACGGGATGGAAACCGTAGACGCCCGGATCTGACGCCTCGAACACCAATCTTCAAATATACACCAGATGCGCACATACGCCAAGGAAGTTGACTGTTTCCTGGCTTTCAGCAACGTAGCCACGACCAACGCTGAATAGCCCTTCTTCCTTAGCCTGGCCCTTTCAATGGCCAAACCATAAGCGAGAATCGATCCACTTGGGGCATGAAGAGAGGCCCCTGAAGCAACAGGTCCGCCCGAACCGGCAGCCACCAAGGCTCCCTGTCCAGAAGACACACCAAGTCTGCGTACCACGGACGTCTCGGCCAGTCGGGCGCTACCAGAAGCACCCGGCCCACGGAGGAAAAACACAGGAGTTCCGAGGACGGCCACTGATGCAATAGCGCATCTATTCCCTCCGACATTCTTTCTCGCCTTCTGCTGAAGAACCAGTTGGCTTTCGCCGACTGGAAGGTTGCCATCAAATCCATTACTGGCGTCCCCCACCGAAACACTATTTGATCGAAAACGTCGGGATGCAGTTCCCATTCCCCTGCATCTACTCGAACTCTGCTGAGGTAGTCGGCCATCACATTGTCCTTTCCTGCTGTGTGTGCCACCGAGATTGCCGTCAATCGACTCTCTACCCAAGCAAACAGCTGGTCTGCCTCTTCTTCCATGGCGGCACTCCCTGTGCCGCCCTGGCAATTGATGTAGGCGACGGTTGCAGAGTTGTCGGATAGGACTTGAATTGCCCGACCGTCCAACGCCTCCTCGAATGCATGGAGCGCCCGGGAGACCGCTCGAAGTTCCAGATGATTTATTGACCATGAAGCCTCTAGAGGCGACCAAGGACCCTGCGCAAACCTGTGTTCGCAGTGGGCTCCCCAGCCCGCCAGGCTGGCGTCCGTTAACAACGGAATCCACTCCGGCTGTTCCAGCGGCATTCCGGCCAACAGCAACGATGGAAGCAGCCACCACCGAAGAGACTGCCTGACCTTGACCGGGCAGGGAAGCCGCTTGCTCAAAGGATCGGATTGATGTGACCAGCGGCGTAGCAGAGCCCTCTGCAGCGGGCGCATATGAACTTTGGCCCAAGGCACGGCCTCCAGAGTCGCCGCCATTGTTCCCAGCACTCGAAGATAATCCCATGCCGACGGCGCTGGAGTGGCTCTGAACTTGCGCACCAGGCCCCGAAGAGCCAGAGCCCTCCTGTGTGACAAAAACACCTGTCCCTTCGTCGTGTCGAATCGGACTCCCAGATACTCGAGGTCCTGAGAGGGTCGCAAACGGCTTTTGGCCGGATTGACCATCCAACCAAGACTCTGCAAGACCTGTACTACTCTGCTCATTACCTGGACGCTCGCTGCCTCAGTCTTGGCTCGGATTAACCAATCGTCGAGGTACGGGTGAACCAGAATCCCTTCTTTGGCAATGCCGCCGCCATCACCACCATAATCTTGGTGAAAGTTTGCGGCGCCATCGCTAGACCGAAGGGCAACGCTTGGAACTGATAGTGCCCCCAAGGAAAGGCAAACCTTAGCCAACTTTGATGAGCTGCCCGGATGGGGATGTGCAAGTACGCTTCCGTAAGATCCAGGGACGTCAAAAACTCTCCCTGATGCACCGCTACAATGACCGACCGCAAGGTTTCCCTCCGGAAGTGCGGTACTCGCAGGCAGCGTTTACGCCTTTGAGATCTAAAATGGGCCGCAATGCTCCGCCCTTCTTTAGCACCACAAAATAAACGGAGTACCGACCCACTCCGTACTCTGCTTTCGGTACCTCCACGACTGCTCCTAATTGCAGAAGTAGTTCCAAAGTATTGCGAATCGCTAGTCTTCTTCGGACCTCTGCAAGGCGACATGACGAAGGAGTCTCGCATGGGACGCGCTAATTCCAGTGCATATCCCTGTCGAATTACCTCCAACACTCACTGGTCAGAAGTGATGGTTATGTGGGTCCAAGCAGAAAGAAACTCCCGCAGCCGCCCGCCTATGGGAGTTCCGTCCGCCGGGACCCACCCTATCTCATTGTGGTCTACGAGCTGCTGAGGCGGGGCTGGAGGAGAATCCTCTATTCGCTCCTCGAAACCCCCGAAAGCCCTGGGCCCGCAACGGAAACCGTCCCCTCTGGAAACCACCGAACCGTGACCCACGAAATCTCCTGTAATCTCGAAACTGTCCCCGAAAGCCCAGGCCGGACTTTCCCTGTTTCGGTTTATCCTCAGGAAGCCTACCACCTTTGGACTCCCCGAGGTCCTTTACCAACTTATCGAGATCTTCGCCAAAAAGCAACTTTCCTTTAAAGGGAAGCTTGCCGAGCCTGGACTTGGAAGAACCATCTGCCGCCCAATTTCGCAACCACACCGATCTGCGAGCGGCCACCACGGAAGATGTGCTATTCGCAAGAGCTCTGATCAAATCATAATGAACGTCCGCGAGATAGGCCGTCCCAGCTCCTCTAGATCCAGGTGCAGAGATTGGCGCAGCCGCTGGACCCATCGCAAACACGCTCAAGCCCTTCTGAAAGCCCTCCTGCAAGTACGACAAAACCTGCGAGAGAGAAACTTTCAGCACCACAATCTGTCTATCCAGACACCAATCCTCAAAGATCCACCAAACTCGAATGTAAGCCAACGAAGTCGATCTACAGCGAGCCTTCAGCAAGGTAGAAACCACCGCCATCGAATAGCCCTTTGCCGTCAGCCTCGCCCTTTCAAGAGCCAAGCCGTAAGCGAGAACAGAGCCACCTGAGGCATGAGCAAGGGTCCCTGAGACAGCAGGTCTTTTCTCAGGGGAAGCTGCCACGGCTCCTCGACCACGAGCCTCATGAGGTCTGCAGACCACGAGCCTCATGAGGTCTGCAGACCACGGCCTCCTTGGCCAATCCGGCGTGACCAAGACCACCTGACCCTTGTGCCTTTCTACCCGCTGTAACACCCGGCCGATGAGCACCCACGGAGGGAACACGTAAAGAAGATGCTCCTCCGGTCAGGTCTGAATGAGCGCATCCAGGCCTTCCGACATCCGCTCTCTCTGTCTGCTGAAGAACCTATCTACCTGAGCCGACTGAAAGGTCGCCATCAGATCCATGACCGGCGTCCCCCAGCGTTGTACCAGCATCGCAAACACCTCCGGGTGAAGTACCCACTCCCCCGGATCTACCTTCACTCAGCTCAAGAAGTCTGCCTGCACATTTTCCACTCCTGCTACATGCGCCGCCAACGCTTCCAGGTTTTCCTCGGCCCACTCAAATAAACTCTGGGCCTCCGTCTCAAGCTGCACACTGCTCGTTCCTCCCTGACGGTTGATGTAAGCTAGCGTGGTACCGTTGTCGGAAAACACCTGAATGGCTGAAAGTTGCGAAGCGTGAGAGCTACTGCCCTCAATTCTAGCCTGTTGATGGTCCACTGGCCCTGAGCAAACCGTCCTTGAAAATGGGCTCCCCAACTGTAAAAACTGGCATCCGTCATCAGGGACTGCCACTCCGGCGCCTCTAATGGCATCCCTCTTCCGAGGCATTCGGGACGCAACCACCATTGCAGAGCCTCGCACGTCTCCTGGGGACAAGAAAGAAACTTTGATAAGAGATCTCTCTGGTGCGACCACCTTCTCAATAATGCCCTCTGCAAGGGTCTCATGTGGGCCCTCGCCCATGGGACGACGTCGAGCGTCGCCGCCATCGTCCCGAGCAACTGTAGATAATGCCACGCCGTGGGACGCCGCCTGAGTAGAAATGCGCGGACCAGACTGCGGAGCGCCAGCGCCCGCTCCCGCAGAAGGAAAAAAAACTTTTCCCCTCCTGGTGTCGAAGTGCACCCCCAGATACTGCAGGCTCTGCGATGGAGCCAACTTGCTCTTCGCCCAGTTGACTACCCAACCGAGACTTTCCAGGAACGCTACCACCTTGTCCATAGCCATCTAGCTCTCCTCCCTGGACTTTGCCCTGATCAACCAATCATCCAGATAAGGGTGTACCAACACCCCCTCCCTTCGCAAGGCCGCCGCCACGACCACCATGACTTTGGTGAACACCCGTGGCGCCGTAGCCAGACCGAACGGCAATGCCTGGAATGGAAAATGTCCCATCGGAAGAGCAAATCTGAGGAACTGCTGATGCTGTTGCCGTATGGGAATGTGAAGATGCGCTTCCGCCAGGTCCAATGAGGCAAGAAACTCCCCCTTTCGCACCGCCACAATGACGGACTGCAGAGTTTCCATCCGAAAGTGGAGACAGCGGTTCACCTTTTTGAGGTCCAAAATCGGCCGGTAAGTCCCTTCCTTTTTTGGAACTATGAAGTAAATGGAGTATCGACTGCAGCCTAATTGGTCTGGAGGTACCGGCACTATGGCTCTGAGAGACAGCAACCTTTTTACAGTCTCCCCCACCGCTCTGTGCTTGACCCGGGCTTTGCAAGGAGACTGCACAAAGGAATCCATCACTGGGCGCTGTAACTCCAAGGCATAACCTTCTCGAATAACCTCTAGCACCCACTGATCTGAAGTAACTCAGACCCAGGCAGGGTAAAACTCCCGCAAGCGAACGCCCACAGGAACGCACTCCGCCTGGGCCCCCCTGGCTTCATTGGGACTGCGGAGACTATTGGAGGAGGAGCTCGAGGAAGAAGATGCTGTAAATCCCCTACCGGCTCCTCGGAAGCCCCGAAACCCCTGGTTTCTATAGGGAAAACGCACCCTCTGACTTTGCCCAAATCTTGGGGAGCGAAAACGGCAAAACTCCCTCCTCTGCCCCTTAGGCATCGAAGACGCTCTCCCCTTGCTTCTGCCTGTCCTCCGGTAGCCGACTGCCTTTGGAATCACCAAAATCCTTCACGATCTTATCCAAATCCTCCACAAACAAGAGTTTTCCCCGAAACGGGAGCTTACTGAGGTGAGTCTTAGGCGAGCTGTCTGCCGCCCAATTACGCAGCCAAAGATAACGCCTCGCTGCTACCACCGAGGACATACTCTTGGATAGCCCTCTAATAAGGTCATAATGAATATCCGCCAGATAGGCCGCGCCAGACTCCAGTCTGGCCGCCTCCTCCGCTGACTCTTCTGCCTGATCCACCTGCATACGCTGCACCCAGCGAAGACACGCTCTCGCTACCCATGCCCCACAAATGGATGCCTGCAACGAGAGCACATTCACCTCAAAGACCTGCTTCAGCAAGGTCTCCAGCTTCCGGTCCTGCCCATCCTTGAGGGCTGCACCACCCTCAACCGGAATGGTAGTCTTCTTGGTGACTGCTGATACCGCCGCATCCACTCTGGGAGACTTAAACAACTCCCGATCCTGATCCAGGAGAGAGTACAGCCGCGCCATGACTCTGGACTCCTTGAGAGTCGCCTCGGGTAGGTTCCACTCTTCCTGAATCATTTCCCGGATCACTCTGTGCACCGGGAACGCCCGTTGAGTCTTCCAGAAGGCTTGCAGCAACGGGTCCTCTAGTGCTGCCTCCTCCGCTGGAGAACCCGAGGGCATATTAAGAGCTCTGAGAGTCTCCGAAATAAGTGCGGGCAATTCCTCCCTCCGAAAGACGCGTACCACTCTCGCCTGATCCTCCCGTTCTGCAATCTCTCCTTCCTCCAGTTCCTCTTCCAACTCCAGGTCAGGCTCATCTGACCTGTCCCCTTCCGAGAGGATAGAGTCTCTGTCAACTCTGGATCTCTTGGCTACCGAACCTGGCCCCCCTGCAGGCAGGGGAGTCCCTGGCATCTTTACTCCTAAAGGGACTTCCGTCACCCCGGAGGCGAACCCACTGTGGCCAAGCCAAAGGCCCCTTGGATGACCGCTATGAACTCTGGCCCACGCAAGTCTGGAGCTGAGGAAGTGCCCAGAACCGGCTCAGGGGACAGAGGGCAAGGATACCCCGGCTCCCCTGGTGCCGGCGGACCCCCTTTCTGCGCCTCCGCCCCCACATCCGAGCCCAGGCCCAGCGCCGTCGACTCTTCAGTACAGCTCCTGAAGACTCTGGCCTCGGACACAGTGCTGTGCTTCGCGCCACACATCAAACAGAGCGTCTTTGGAGGCATTCTGTGACTCCCGGGTGTGCAGCCCCTCCTCAGAGGGCTCCCCACACTGCTGTCAAACCAAAGCAACAAAAGCAGCCCGCTTTTCCTTTTTTTTTTTTTTCAGATTTAAACTAATCCCACTGATAATGGGCACCTCGCCATGCACCCCGTGGAAATTGGGGAGAAAAACGAGCGTTCCCCTGCAAAACACACAGCAAACTGCCGCCCCTGCCGACGCCAGCGTTTTTCCCGCGCAACTGACACGCGGCACGGCCTAAACTCCCCGGCCGCGTCTCAGTGCGCTACTGGTACCCGGCGCTTTTCCCGCTCAAAATTCAACCTTACCTGCCCAGGGGAGCGCTTCTCCTGCGGCGATCCCCCACAACGTGAGAGCTGCCGCTGAAGTGTAAAGCGGGGTCGGAAATGTCTGCGGGAGACTCCGGTGAGTAGCACTGCTGTAAACCGCACAGACAGCCCGGCTGACCACCGCGGCTAGATAGCTGAGGCAGGCAGACCTTCTGCACTAGCTAAAGGCTACCACCCCTCCGGTTCTTCAGCCTAAGTCAGGCTCGTACTCTCGGAGGAAGCTCCCTCCGCCAAAACGCCATGGTCTCTGCACCCCTCTCAAAGCCCACAGGAGGGAGGAGAGAGGGGACGGGATGGGGAGAGGGGGGGGGGGGGAAGGGACTCAGCCTCAACTGTTAACAAGGCAGAAACCCTAAAAAGCAAGTAAGAGCTAGTGGTTTTTTTTTTTTTTCAAGATCAAATTAAACCAAAGAAATCAAAATCAACCAAACAAATCCTAATCTAAGCTTCCTTAACTGTTCCTCCAGTGAGTCCACACCAGGCTCACAAATCCTCCAGCTGCTTGGAGACTGAGAGAACTGGAGTGTGAAAGAGGGGTCTCTACTTATGTACCCGTGACATCACAGAAATGAAGTTTCTCAGTCTCCAAGCTGCTGTGAGAGGTTGACAACTGCTGATTTCGGGACTAGACTGGAGGGTATATTAAACATATTAGGTCCAACAAAAAAGGCAAAAAATCACGCTACCACCAAGGACACAGTCCAAAAACGTGATTGGAGTGGAAAAACAGTTTTATTTCTCAAAATACTTGTCAACCCGACACAGGCTGTGTTTCGCAAACCTTCGTCAGGGGTTGATTAGGTAGAATCCTCCACAGAAAGACCCAGCAAATCGTGGTCTTCAAAGGAAACTGTACTTGTCAAGCTCCTTCATGCGCTGTTATAATGGAAACTCAAAATCTTCTTGGCTCTGGGCACTAGAGCAACACATATCTCACTGGTAAACAATTGTTTTGAGAAATACAACTGTTTTTCCACTCCAATCACGTTATTAAACATATTAGGTACAGCTTTATTGGTATAAATATCCATAGCAACCCTTAGTAAGTAAAGAACTTAAAGATCTAAGCAAAAACTTAAAACTAAGATGCAGACAGCAGTCCAGCAGCGAGATGGGGGCTTTTCAGTCTTTTGCATCGAGTGTCACATGTATGACTTTCTCCCAGTTGGTGAGAGGTCTTACGTGTGCACTAGGTGCAAGGAGCTCTTTGCTCTCAGGGAATGAGTCCGTTCTCTAGAGGCTAGAGTAGCAGACTTGGAAAACATAAGAAAGACAGAGAGGTACATAGACGAGACCTACAGGGATATAGTCCTAAAGTCCCACCTCCAGTCTGGCAGCATCCCTGTTGCCATGGAGGAGAGAGGTCACGTGACAGGAGAGCATCACCCTGGTGTGGCAGGAAGTGATCCTGTAACTAGGACCTGTCCTCCAGGTGATGTAAAACCCTCTTGCACCGAGGAAGTTTCTCCAGGGCCATGTGCCCATGAGGGAAGGGTTAGGACAGCCGTTATAACTGGTGATTCAATCATTAGGCATGTAGATAGCAGGGTGGCTGGTGGACGTGAGGATCGCCTGGTAACATGCCTGCCTGGTGCGAAGGTAGCGGACCTCACGGGCCACCTAGATAAGGTCTTAGATAGTGCTGGGGAGGAGTCTGCTGTCTTGGTACATGTCGGTACCAATGACATAGGAAAATGTGGTAGGGAGGTTCTGGAGGCTAAATTTAGGCTTTTAGGTAGGAAGTTGAAATCCAGAACTTCCAGGGTAGCGCCCGTTCCACGTGCAGGACCCAAAAGGCAGGCAGAGCTCCGGAGTCTCAATGCGTGGATGAGACAATGGTGCAGAGATGAGGGTTTTGGATTTGTTAGGAACTGGGGAACATTCTGGGGAAAGGAGGGGCTCTTCCGAAGGGATGGGCTTCACCTTAACTGGGATGGAACCAGGCTGCCGGCATTAACCTTTAAAAAGGAGATAGAGTAGCTTTTAAACTAGATAATAGGGGAAAGCCGACAGTCGCCCAAGAGCGGATGGTTCGGAAGAATGTATCCTTGAAGGATACTACCAAAAGCAGAGAGGTTCCAAAAAAGAGTAAAGTAACCCATATGCCCTCGAGTATAGAGCAGAGCTTAAAGATTCCAAATTACCCATGTCTACCAATAGCCAAATTAATATGAATAAAATACAGTCTCTAAAATGCTTGTATACAAATGATAGAAGTCTAAAAAATAAGATGGGAGAGTTAGAATACGAGGGTTGCTATTTATATTTTATAATTTTATTTTATATTTATAATTGTATCCCCCCACCCACAATACTTGAAGGTGAAAGAAGCTAATCTACAAACAAAGCCCACAATAAGGTACCTAGGTGTTACACTTGATCAAAACCTCGACATGAAGGCACATATAGCTAATAATGTAATATCTATATACTACAAGATCCGTTCACTCAGACATCTTCGCCCCTTACTTGAACCAGAAGACTTCCGTACCATCTACCAGGCTCTGATCATGCCTCACTTGGATTATGCAAATGTCATTTTACTAGGCCTCCCTCAAGCCACCTTGAACCCCTTACAGCTCGCAATGCATAGCGCAGCGAGGGTTCTACATGGGGCATCTAGGAGTGACCATGTGACGCCCCTTTTGAAGCAGTTACACTGGCTTCCTATTCATGCCAGTATCATCTTCAAGACATTGTTAATGACCTTCAAGGCAGTAAATAATCTCCTCTCCAATTCATTAACCGACCTCATCAAACCCATAACCCCGAATAGATCAAGAAGATCAATAGCTGTAAATATGCTAATGATGCCTCGAGAACTCACAAGATGTACCACAACGACAGGAAACAGGGCTTTCAGTCTCCGTGCTCCAAAACTCTGGAACGCCCTGCCAACAAACATTAGAGCAATCACTAGCCTAATTCAATTTAGAAAGGCCCTCAAACACTACTTATTCCTCAAATACTTACCAAAGATCACAGAAGCATGCCCCCGCTCCAAGACTGATAGTGACACCAAATCACCTAGTGAGCCATGATACCGCACGTAGTAAGGTGTCCTATGACCATTAATTAAACGTTTTTATTTTCTGTAACTTGATGATGTAAATAGTTATACTCGCATGCCAAGTTGGCTGTCCTGTTATTACCTGTTATCCAAGTTTTGTAATCCTGTTTTATTGTAAACTCAGACACATGTATATGTTCTGAATTTTTTGTTCGATGTAAACTGCGCTGATGTCGAATAGTGCAGTATATAAGAAATGTAAATAAATAAATATTTCTGGCCTAATAATGAAAAAAAAAATATTTATGATCGAAATTGGTTTTATTGTTTTTCAAAATATTCTCCATGAAGATCAATACACTTTTGCATGCGTTTGAACCAATTTTCGAAGCACTTTTTCCACTCCGATTGAGGTAACTCCAAAACATGCGTTTTGAATGCATCAACCGCATCTTCGGGTGTTGAAAATCATTGACCACGTAATTTGTTTTTGATGTGCGGGAATAGAAAGAAGTCATTGGGTGCCAAATCAGGGCTGTACGGTGGATGACCCATCAATTCGATGTTTTGGCCGGTCAAAAATTCCTTTGTTTGAGCCGATGTGTGAGAGCTCGCATTGTCATGATGAAGAATTATTCGCCTCCTCTTCAACTTTTTCCGAATTTCTCCGAAGACTTCTGGTAAACAAATGGTCGTGTACCATTCAGAATTGACCGTCCTACGTTGCTCTAACGGCACTGTCGCCACGTGACCGGTAATGCCGAACAAACAGGCAACCATTTGCTTCAATGTGCTTCTTCCGCGAACAACTTTTGTTGGATTTGGCTCGTCTTGGAAGACCCATACAGTCGATTGCTGTTTTGTTTCGGGCTCATATGCATAGATCCATGATTCGTCACCTGTGTAGATGTTATACACAGTCTTTGATGCACCTTGAACGTATTTTTTCAACATTTCCTTGCACCAATCGACACGAGCCTTCTTTTCAGCGTTTGTCAGATTATGCGGGATCCAACGCGAACAAATCTTTTTTACGGACAAATGATCATGCAATATCTTATTGATGCTTGTCATACTAATGCCCAAAGATGCCTCAATCTCACGGTATGTCATATGACGATCTTGTTTTATCAGTTCACACACAGCATCGATATTTTCTGGCACAACCACCGATTTTGGACGACCCTGACGGAATTCGTCCTGGAGCGAACGTCGGCCACGATTGAATTCATTATACCAGTTTTTTTACAGTGCTGTAGGGATGGTGCTTTATTGCTGTATAAAAAATTAAGTTCATCGATGCACTCTTGTCTTGATAATCCACGTTGAAAGTTATGAAAAATAATCGCACGAAAATGTTCACGAGTTAATTCCATTTTTTGCCCGAGATGAATTTTTCAAGTTACTGTAAACAACAAATCGCGCTCAGATGATAAAATGTTATGAATAAGGTTATGTTCAACAATGTCAGTGTTCCAATGGAACCATTGGATGGCGCCTGGCAACACTTACTGTTGCTAAGGCCAGAAATATAAATAGCAACCCTCGTATATAGCACTAAATGAGAGGTTAGATATGATTGGAATATCAGAGACATGGTGGAAGGAGGACAACCAGTGGGACACTGTGATACCTGGGTACAAACTATATTGTAATGACAGAACTGATCAAATTGGTGGAGGGGTTGCGCTCTATGTTAGAGAGGGCATTGAGTCAGAAAGGATTAAAGTTTTGCAGGAAACAAAATTTGCTGTAGAATGTCTATGGATTGAAATTCCATGTAAAAAGGGGAAGGCGATGGCAGTGGGGGTGTACTATCGACCGCCTAGCCAGAATGAACAAATGGATGATGAAATGCTCAAAGAAATCAAGGAAGCTAACAAACGTTACAGCGCAGTAATAATAATGGGCGATTTCAATTACCCCGGTATCAACTGGGTCAGTGTCACGGCAGGACATGCTAGGGAGATAAAGTTCCTAGATGACATAAATGACTGCTTCTTGGAGCAGTCCTGAGACCTAGTCCTTAGTGGAATACCAGATCTAGTGCAAGAGATAAGGGTGTTGGGGCCACTTGGCAATAGTGATCATAGCATGATCGCCTTTGATTTAATTAGTGGAGGAGGAATAGTAGGGAAATCCACAGTACTACCTTTTAACTTTCGAAAGGGAGACTATGATAAAATGAGGAAAATAGTTAAGAAAAAACTAAAAGGAGCAGTCACAAAGGTTAAAAGACTTACATCAAGCTTGGGTGTTGTTGAAAAATACTATCTTGGAAGCCCAGACCAGCTGTATTCCACGCTTTAAGAAAAGTGGAAGGAAGTCAAAAAAACTGCCAGCATGGTTTAAAGGTGAGGTCAGAGAGGCTGTTGTTGCCAAAAAAGCATCTTTCAGGAAATGGAAAAAAGAGCCAAACGACGAAACCTGGAAACAGCACAAGCACTGGCAAGTCAAGTGCAAGGCATTGATAAGGCAGGCAAAGGGAGAATTTGAGAAGAAGCTTGCTGCAGAAGCAAAAACGCGAAGTAAAGACCTTTTCAAGTACATTCGTAGCAAAAAACCTGTGAGAGAGTCAGTTGGTCCATTAGATGATAAAGGGGTTAAAGGAGCACTAAGAGGCGACAAGGCGATAGCGGAGAGACTGAACGAATTCTTTGCTTCAGTCTTTACTGAGGAAGATGTAGGGATGTTACCCATGACTGAAGTGGTATTTATAGGTGCAGAAGAATTGAAGGAAATATCGATACATTGAGAAGATGTATTACAACTATTAGATAAGCTGAAGAGTAGCAAATCACCTGGGCCGGATGGTATACATCCAAGGGTATTGAAAGAACTGAAATATGAGATTGCAGACCTGCTATTAGTAATCTGTGAACTATCATTAAAATCATCTCTAATACCTGAAGATTGGAGGATCGCCAATGTAACACCAATTTTTAAAAAGGATTCCAGGGGTGATCCGGGAAACTACAGACCGGTGAGCCTGACGTCAATACCAGGAAAAATGATAGAAACCATCATAAAGAATAAAATTACTCAGCATGTAGATAGTCATGAACTAATGAGAGACAGCCAACATGGCTTTAGACAAGGAAGATCTTGTCTTACTAATCTGTTATGTTTTTTTGAAGGAATGAATAATCAGGTGGACAAAGGTGAGTCGGTTGATATTGTGTATCTGGACTTTCAGAAAGCCTTTGACAAGGTCCCTCATGAGAGACTTTTGGCAAAACTAAAGAGTCATGGGATAGGAGGCAGTGTACTATTGTGGATCAGGAACTGGTTAAAAGATAGAAAGCAGAGGGTAGGGCTAAATGGCCAATTTTCCCAATGGAGAAAGGTGAATAGTGGTGTACCCCAGGGATCTGTGCTGGGTCCGCTGCTTTTTGACATATTCATAAATGACCTGGAAAGTGGAATAACGAGTGAGGTTATCAAATTTGCAGATGACACAAAACTATTTAAAGTTGTTAAAACCCAAGAGGATTGTGGAAAATTGCAAGAGGATCTTGATAAATTGGAAGACTGGGCATCAAAATGGCAGATGAAATTTAATGTGGACAAGTGCAAGGTTATGCACCTAGGGAAGAACAACCCAAACTATGGTTACACGATGCAAGGTTCCACATTAGGAACCACCACCCAGGAAAAAGATTTAGGCGTCATTGTGGATACCATGTTAAAACCCTCGGCCCAGTGTGCAGCGGCGGCCAAGAGAGCAAATAGAATGCTAGGTATGATAAGGAAAGGAATGGAAAATAAAACAAAGGATATTATAATGCCTCTATATCGTTCCATGGTGAGACCGCACCTTGAATATTGTGTGCAATTCTGGTCGCCGTATCTTAAAAAGGATATAGAGTTATTAGAAAAGGTTCAGAGAAGAGCCACCAAAATGGTAAAGGGGATGGAAAGATACTCCTATGAAGAAAGGCTAAAAAGGTTAGGGCTCTTTAACCTGGAAAAGAGACGGCTGAGGGGAGATATAATAGAAGTCTATAAATTAATGAGCGGAGTGGAACGGGTAAACGTAGATCGATTGTTTACCTTATCAGAATATAGAAAGACTAGGGGACATGCAATGAAGCTACAGGGTAAACTATTTAAGACTAATAAAAGAAAATATTTTTTCACTCAACGTGTAATCAAACTCTGGAATTTGTTACCGGAGGATGTAGTAAAGGCTGTTAGTGTAGCTGGGTTTAAAAATGGTTTGGACAAGTTCCTGGAGGAAAGGTCCATAAGCCATTATTAAGAAGGGACCCAGGATATCAATGCTTGAACCAATACAAGCATTGTGGAACCTGTGTCCCTTGGGGAAACTGCTAGGTACATATGACCTAGATTGGCCACTGTTGGAAACAGAATACTGGGCTTGATGGACCTTGGTCTGACCCAGTATGGCATATCTTATGTTCTTATGTTCTTAGTGGTCTTCTTTGTAACCGCTGACATTGCTGCGTCGATCCGCGGTGAGCGGAACTTTTCTTTGTCCTTGTCCGCTAGGGGATAGAGCCTGTTCATAGTCTTGACCCCTCTTAGTCCTGCTTCTGGCTGATCCCACTTCTCCTGGATAATCCGGTCTACCACCCAGTGGACGGGAAACACTACATGAGCTTGCCTCACAGCTTGAATGATAGTGTCTTCCACATCCTTGTCCTCCGCAGCGAGATTTAGCGTCTGAAGGGATTCCGTGATAAGTGCTGTAAGTTTGTCCTTCCAGAATACCCGAATAATTTTCACCGATCCTCAGGCTCAAGTATTTCTCCTTCTTCCAATTCTTCCATACCTGATTAGAGTTCTAACTCGGCCTCATCTGTCTCTTGCCACTCCGTATCTGTGAGGGAAAGGTCACGAGGCCTAGACCTCTTTGGGGCCCTCGGGGAAATGCTACCAACCTCTCCTATCCTGGGCTGCTGCAGAGGATTCATAAGCGGCAAGGGCTCAGGTAACTTCCCTTGACGCCTTAAACAGAACGCCTGATGCATTATTAGAACAAAGTCCGGACAGAAATCTCCGAACTGCGGTCCCGACACCATTGCCGGTAGCACACTTGACGGGCCCCGCTGGGACCTCTGGGCAGGACACTGGCAGAGTGGCCATCAGTGCCTCTCCTTCGGCCCCTGCCGATGGACCTTGGGAATCTTGAGCTACTTTGTCCTGCATCTGCTGTTCCACGCTAGTAGACACTATAGCGCAGCCCCGGCAGATTCCGGTGTCAGCAACTGTACCCCTGCGGGTGCCGCAGACAACACACTGAGGGCGTGATGACATGAGCTAGACACCCCAACCACTCCTAGCCAGTCAAAAAAAAAATTCAAGTAGAGAACGTTGCTGCCCCCCCCCTTTTTTTTTTAAACTGAGGAAAATGAAAAAACAAAAAACTACCCACAAAAGAAATCCCCCGCCAAAATGACCAAGCAACTCCCCGAAATTAAAGAAAGGAAAGGGATTTGTCTCAGACCCGTGCCGTGCTGCTTCCCCCCTCTAATGTGATGCGCCGCAACAAACCACCACGCGGCTGTGATCGCGTGTACAAAATGGCCGCGAACCCTGTGAGGCCTGTTTGGCACCAAAACCACCACACCAGTCCTGTCAGGCTCAGCATTTTCTTGTGCGGATCGTGGCCCTGCACTGCGCTGCCGAAAAGCTGAAGAAAAGAGAAATTAGACTTACCAGCTAATTGTTCCTTGAGGAACTCCAGTCCAGTCCCGCACCTCTGGGTAGTGTACCTCTTCCAGCAGCTTGGAGGCTGAGCCCGTCATCTTTTTGATGATACTAGAGTACATATGCATCTGGCACCGCCCACCAGCCCCAGTACCTATTGACAAAGCAGACAGAGGAGCAACAAATAAGTAGTTAAACATGCAATAAAACACTTCTACGTCTAAATAAACTAGTACCCCCTCCATCCCTCCAAACCGCACTGATGGAAAAGAGCGCGGTATAAAAGAAATGTAAACTAAAAAAAAAAATAAATAAATAAATCCCCTGGAAAGGATACCCCGTCCCCCACTCCAGGATGAAGAGGCCTACCTGTTGAGCGCCTGAGCAACTCCAACCAGCGGGAAGCGAGCAACCAACAGCTCTTCTGGTCCACCCCTCCCCCAAACACTGATTACACACTCCTCCCCGGCTCATCCTGGCCACTTCCTCCACCGAGGGAACCAGCTTCAGGAACAGGGTATGCACAGATCACCACAAGAAGCACTCAGGGAGGGTTCTGGGACTGGACTGGAGTTCCTCAAGGAACAACAATTAGCAGGTAAGTCTAATTTCTCTTTCCTTATCGTTCCTCCAGTCCCAGTCCCGCGCCTCTGGGATGTATCAGAGCAGTTAAACTAACGGGAGGGACCCGCACAACCAGCCTGAAGCACTGCCGATCCTAAACGAGCATTCCCCGCTGCCTGGATATTCAGGCGAAAATGCTCAGAGAAGTATGCCACCCTACAGATCTCCACCGGCGGAACTAAAGTATACTTTGCCCATGAGGCTGCCTGAGCCCTCATGGAATGCGTCTGCAACCCCACCGGCACTGTTCTACCCCTTCAAGATGTATGCCGACATGATTGCCTCACTGATCCATCTGGAAACGGATACTTAGCTGCTGCCTCACTTTTGCACGACCTGCCAAACAGAACCAACAGACGGTCCGATCTCTGAAAGGACAATGCTCTTTTCACATACCTACGCAGGACTCTTACCATCCAGGTGGCACAGCTGTGGAGTGACACGGCCCATACCTGCTCTGGCCCACATCCACGCTCAACAGAGCCAGTAAGGAAATGGCCTGATCTACATGAAATGCTGACACCACCTTCTCAAAAATGAAGGTACTGGGCGCCGGACCACTTTCTCCTTGGAGAAGGAATGGCTCCTGGAATGACAGGGTCCGAAGCTCCAAAATCCTGTGTGCCAAGCAACTCGCCACCAGGAATACCATTTTCAGAGCTAAATCCTGCAGGAAAGCTCGACTCAATGGCTCAACGGGTTCCCTAGACAGCACCAGATTGAGATTCCAAGGCGGTACCCACTGCCCTCTTTGGCAGACAGAGGTGGGTCCCCCCTCCCCCTCGAAAACTCAGCACATCTGGGTGTGTACCCAACAGCACCCTGTGCACGTTCCCGTGATAACCGGAAAGACGCCACCAGTTGCATCCTCAAAGAACTGGCAGCTAGACCCTTATCAAAACCGGATTGCAAGCACGCCAAGATGTCTGGGACGGAGGCAGTGGAAGGGCGCGGCTGCCTCTCTCCGCACCATGATTCAAAGATGTGTCCTATGCAGATGGGCCTGTAGCAAGGTCGCTATCCCCGAGCCCGATTATCCTTTCTTCTTCAACCTCGCCCTTTCATGAGCCATGCCGTAAGCGAGAATTGATCCACCTCGGGCATGCAAAGTGGCTCTTGCATCAAGAGGTCCTTCCGAACCGGAAGCCACCAGTCAATCAATTCGCCAGTATCTGAATCAGGTCAGCATACCATGGGCACCTTGGCCAGTCTGGTGCCACCAGAATCACAAATCCCCGGTGCGCCTCTAGCCACTGCACTAACCGGCCTATGAGAGTTCACAGGGAAAAACAGAGAAGACCCTCTTCAAGCAACTGCTGAATTAGAGCATCCAGGTCCTTGGACTTCTCTTCTTCTACTGAAAAACCGGCAGGCCTTGGCCGACTTGAACATTGCCACTAAGTCCATGACCAATGTGCCCCATCGGCAGACCACCTGCTCGAACTCCTCCTGATTGAGCTGCCATTCTCCGGGATCCACGCACACTCAGCTGAGGTAGTCTGCCATCACGCTGTCAACTCCTGCTACGTGCGCCGCAGATAATGCCTGGAGACAAATCACTGCCCTTCCAAACAGACCTTCGGCCTCCTCCTCCAGGGCTGCATTGCCCATGCTTCCTTGCCAGTTGATGTAAGCCACTGTGGTCACACTGTCTGAGATGACTTGGACCACCTTCCCCTGCAACCATGGCTCGAAACTTTCTAGCACCAAGGTCACCGCTCGCATCTCAAGCCTGTTGATTGACCACAGGGCCTCCTGCAGACTTGTCCCTGAACAAAAGCGTCCTTCGCAATGGACTTTCCAACCTGACAGGCTGGTCATCCGAGGAACCCACACCAGGGACTCCTTCTACATGCAGTCACCAACTGAGGGCTCTCCTGGTGCTCCGTGGGCAGGGGAGTACTTGATACCCCAATCTGCTTAAATCCTTCTGAAGGTGCGGTCTCCAGACTTGCACACAATACTGCAAATGAGGCCTATCTATAGTGGTGTATCAGTCCACATACTTTGCTACCTGCTGCAGGGGAGCCTGACCCTCTCTCCTGGACTGGTCTAATAGGATGGTAAGGAATGAGTCTTGGATTAGGGTGGAGAAGGTAGTCAACTGAAATTACCTTGGGTGATAAAAATTCTTGTTAAGGTAAAAGAATGTTCTACGCTGGAGAAGCTACGGATAAGCAGCTTCCTGGTGGAGATAAAGACTGAATATTCTGGATTAAGTAAATCCTTTCATAATCAGAAGGGGTTAAAAATTTATAAAGCTTTCTCTGTTGGGGAAAAGGGGGTTAAGAGACAAAGATGATGTATGAACTTCTGTTAGGATGACAGATTTTTGTAACCTTGTTCTAGATCATTATTTAACTGGTAAATCAAAATATATTTTTTTATTTTTTATTTATGCATTTCAAAACATTTACAAGCATAATCAACTTGCAAGGAAATAAGGGTATGCAGGTTTAAAAAAAAAACCCTTACCAAAGGGCAAAGGAAAACAAATTTAGAGAGGAAACACTCAAAAGAAATTCCTTGCCCCTTCACTAGCCCACTACAAAGAGGAATTTCCAAATCAAGAAAACCATAAAGCAAACCAAACATGTGAGAAAATAAGGCGGACAGACCTGTCAAACACTAAATTACAGGGGAGAGGAATCTGCCTCAGCCATAACCGGTAACTGAGCATATATAAAGGCGGAAAGTTGTGATGGCTCAAAAAAAAAATTTTAAATAATTTTTAAAAAATTACAAAACCGATTGTAAACTTCACAAAACATTTGCAAGGGAATTTTAGAAAGCACCCCCCCCCCCCCCAGCTGCTGGATCCATGGACAGAGTAAAAGGAACTCACATCTCTTTCACTGAATGTCTAGTTAAATCTGGATAAATCCAAACCAGGAGATCCCTGAAGGGGGTATTCCTCTTCCTAAAAAACATATAGAGAGCCACTCCTGATCAGATACCAAGGCAAACGTTACTAGTAATGTCACAGAGACCACAGTTTCAGGAACAGAGTCTTCCAAGATAGCTGACACATTCAAGGCATCTACCTGCTGCAAGCCAGAAATTTTGGCTGCAGCAGGCACTCTCCTAGCAGTAGGCAGATAGTAAATCCTAACAAATGGAGAATGACTCGGGTGGGGGGGGGGAGCCTCCAAAGTCTCAGGCAAATATGATTTAAACATTTCTTTGGCTGATAGAATGCTTGATCTAGGAAAATTAGTTAATCTTAAATTAGCCAAACAGGAAGCATTTTCTAATTGTTCAACCCTAGATTTTAAGGCAGAAACGTCCTTCACATAAAGAGTCTGAAGCACTCTCTGAACAGTTCAGACTTCTATTACCAATCTGACTGCTCGAACAGCAAACAGTTTCTCAACATTAGAATTAATAGCAGTAATGTCCGTCTGGACCTGGGCGGTGGGACCAATGCCTTGTCGAGATGGATAATCGCAGTCCAGATAGTCTCGAGAGTGAATTTCTCCGGTTGTGAAAGTGTAAAGGAGAATGACAAAGTTGCCATCGTCTCTCCTCCAGAAGAAAAATAGACTCCAGACATCGCGGCTTGATCCTTCATGCCGCGGACTTCCACCGCCACCACCCATTGTGCCTTCAAGGGAAGGTCGCCAGAGGAATTACTTCACAGTGTCAAAGAGGGCCCTGTGTCACATCCTGGGGCACAAGAGATCCACATCCTGGAGTCCTGACCTGCCAAATAACCCCAGGATCAGGTGAAACAGACACCAACTTCGGAGGACAACTCTGCTCAGGAGATGGAGATTGCAGACCCAAGTAGGACACAGTCCCCTGACTACGGCATTGGAACAGCCAGGCACCTCACTTCTGATTGCTCCTTTGGCTGTCACTCCGGGCGCCCAACAAAAGCATCCAGGGGGGCCAACGGCTCGCGCCAAAAGAGGTGGACTAGAGGAAGGTTGAAAGGCAGCAAAGGGCTGGTTGCCTGATTTTACCTGCCTGTTTCCCATCAAGGAAAGAGCATCAGAGCGTGAACAGCCTGCCTAATGCCATCTTGGAAATCCCCCGGATCAATCATAAACTATTATTAAATATATTATCTATATTGAAGACCCCCAATCCACTGAATAAAAAAAAAAAAAAGACTTCCACTCAAGCTAAACCGAATGGTAAAACATAGATGGTATATATTCTATAGAACATTCAATCATTTTAATCTCAATGACTTCTCTAAACGTCCCCTTGATTCATCTTCCATAACCGTTTTATGCCTGGTTCCTCCTTCAATTTATAGGGCCACCTTACATCTGTTTGATTAAATACAGAAATATACATGTTAATAATTATAATTTTTACATTATCTCTCATAATTCTGGGTCAGTAAAATGCAATTTTCATCTACTAAAATATTACTTTAGTCATAGGTCCAGGGTTTGTACTGGATGCCTATTCAGCACGAAAACTAAAGTGACATTTTAGATACCAGATAATGTCCTTTACTCGAGTCCTGCTAGACCAGTCCAGACAAGTGGGTTGTGTTCTCCTACCAGCAGATTGGTGGAGACAAAACACCACAATGAAAAGCCCAGGTTTCAATGACATCACTTCCATGCCTCTATACACCTCAGCCACCAGAAGTCTCAGTCCCAAAGCATATGGGAGAACATGGCAAGCTTCACACAACCTCAACATGGGCAACAATGGGCAAACAGTAAAGAACTATGTCAGGAAAGCCTAAAGAGAAGGATGATAGTAGAAGATGAACCTGCAGATCCAAATACATAAATCATAGCGGACCCAAGGGTACTGCTGCAGAAGAACAGAGCAAACCATTCCAGGGACAGGCCTTGGACGGATGTAGCAGGACTCAAGGAAAGGGCATTATCTGGTAAATGTCACCTTCCATAATGTCCTGCTAGACCAGTCCAGACAAGTGGGATGTACCAAAGCTATGACTCCACTGGGCGGGAAGACGACATAGGCAACTCGCAAAACCTTTCAGCCAAAGGCCATGTCTGCCAGAATGTGGACATCCAAGCAGTAATGCTTGATAAAAGTGGAAAGTGATACCCACGTTGCTGCCCAAACACACACCTGCAGGGGCTACGGAGCTCAGCTCCACCCACGAGGATGCTTGCGCTCGGGTAGAATGTATGTGCAAACCCTCCAGAACTAGTAGGTTCTGCAACAGATATGCCAGAGGCAATGGCCTCCTTAATCCAGCACCCAAAAGTATACTTAGCCGCTGCACCATCCTTGCATGGACCAGCAAAACAGCAAAAAAGATGGTCATAGACTTACGAAAGGAATTCGTAACCTCCAAGTACCAGAGAAGCACCTTATCCTTCCCCAACACTGCTACTAAAAGGAGGGGGGCACATAGACCATCTGGCTCACATGAAGGGAGAAAGCACCTTAAGAATGAAGTAAGGGACAGGCTGAATGGAAACGACCTCCTTTGAAAAGACAGATAAGGATCTCGGCAAGACAGAGCCTGCAGCTTGGTATTCTGCCTTGTGGAACAAATCGCAACCAAGCCGTCTGGAGTGTCAAATCCTTTAAAGTAGCACACTTCAATGGCTCGAAGTGTGCCACTATCAGGGCCCTGAACACTAGACAGACCCAGGAAGGGATCACAGACTGGAGGGGAGGACGCCAAACCCCCTGGAGAAAGCACTAGACATCCAGGTGAAAGGCTAGAGACTTACCAGCCACCGGACCAGGCCAAAACTGCACCTGAGCTTTCAGGGAGCTAAGGAAAAGGCCCTTCTCCAGGCCTTCCTGTAAAAAGGCCAACAGACGGCACCTTAGCTCAGGAGCTGTCAAGCACCGCACCATCGTTCAGAGGCACCAGACTTACACATATGCTTGCTTGGTAGACTTCCTCCGGGCTCTGAGAACAGTGGAGACCACCACTGGAGAGTAACCCTTACACACTAGCCTTCTCCTTTCAAGAGCCAAGCCATAAGCGAGAAGGGGACTGGGTCCTCCAGTAACAATGGCTCCTACTGCAATAGGCTCTGAGACGGAGGCAACCGAAGAGGAAGCACCTACAGGAACCACATCAGGTCTCTGAACTATACTCTCATCAGCCAATCTGATGCCACCAGAACAATCCTTCCTGGGTGCCATTCTATATGTCGAATCACATGCCCCACCAGGGGCCACGGTGGAAACATGTACAGCAGATGCTGACTTAGTCAAGGCTGGGCTAGGGCGTTGACGCCCCTGGCCTCCTCTCCATGTGATGACTGAAGTGGCAAACTTTGGTATTAGAGCAGATTGCAGTCAAATCCTCCTGACTCAACTCCCACTCCCCAGGATCCGGAGAGCAAGTGACTGCTGAGGAAGTCTGCTTCTACATTGTTCACCTCAGCAATGTGCTGAGCTGACAAGGCTAGGATGTCCTTCTCTGCCAAGGAAGCCACCTTGCCGATTTACATAAGCCACCGCTGTGGTGTTGTCCAAAAACAATCTAACAGCCTAGCTCTTGACCAGGGGCCAGAAATGCAGAACCACCAACCTGATGGTCTTGGCCTCAAGGCGGTTGATGGACCACACTGCTTCCCTGCGGTTCCAATGACCCTGGGTCCCCAGCCCAAGAGACTGGTATTTGTTGCCAGAAGGATCCATGGGCAATCATCCAGCAGCATACCCTTCCTCAGAAGACTGGGCTGCTGCCCCCACCACAGGTTGGCCTTCACAATCATTGGAAGCAGGAGCCTAAGCTAAAACTGCTGATGAAGTTCCAGAATAGCGCTAGACAATCCAACAGCCTTGACTTTCTCCACTGATAGAAAGACTTTGCACACTCAAGTATTGAAAATGTGTTACCAGGAATTCAAGGGACCGGAAATGCAACTGGCTCTTCACCAATGATCACCCAGACAAGGCTCAGATAGGACACCACTTGGGAAGCTTCCTGAGACACCTCTAAGGAAAATGGGCTCTGAAGAGCCAGTAGTCCAGATGTGGGTGCCCACAAATCCCTCGGCGCCGCAACAGACACCACCACTATGACCTTGGAGAACATCCTTCGGGCAGTGGAGAGTCCGAATGAAACAGCAGCAAACTGAAGGCGAGAGCCAAGCATGGCAAAACACAGAGATACTTGTTGAACCCCAGATCGGGATATGAACATACGCCTCAGCCGAAACCAGAGATGCCAGGATCCCCTTCTGCACACTATTTGAATCCTGGATTGCAAAGATTCTATCCAGAAACGCATGATGCGCAAGCACTTGTTTACATACTTGAGGTCCAGAATGGGCCGGAATGTTCCTACCATGTCAGCCACCACGAAAACAGATGGAATACATGCCCCTTCCCTGACTGTCTGAGGAAACAGACACCACTGCCTTCAGGAGAGGCAAATCAGCCTTCTTTTACCTTGGCCCTTCCCTGTGGAATTCTCTTCCCCCTGCTCTTCGCCTAGAAGAATCCTACCCCAAGTTCCGCTCTCTTCTGAAAACCCACCTCTTTTCCTTAGCCTTTAACCTCCCCCCATGATTGTCTAATCCTGTGGTTCCCCACCTTTATCCTGTATGCCTGCATATGGCTTTATCTTTCCCCCTCTTTTTCTTTACGCATATTGTAGTTCCTTTTCTTTTCCTTTTCCAAGTTTAGCTTTATTATATTGTAAACCGCCCCGATGTAATGGGGGCGGTACATCAAATACTTGAACAAACTTGTCCAAGGTGATTCGCAGACCCACAAGGAGAGACGACGCAAGCAGCCGGGATTGGCTCTTTCAATTCCAGGCCACAGATGTACTGAATGGGGACTAGCACCTAGTGATTCTTGGTGACCCAGGCCCATACCTGAAGAGGCGGCAAAGCCTGCCCCCAACCGGAGGATCCAGACAATGGGCCCCCAAACCTTCATTGTACAGCACAAGAGGGTCCTCCTCTGGATGGGACTGAGACCCTGGGCTCAAGTGCTCCATGAAAGGACTGAGAATGAGCTCAGTCAATAAGCAGAGGGGAAGGAAGGTTTTCCAGGCCAGTAGTGACAGGAGTCAGAGAGCCCCGGGAGTCTGATCAGCGACTCACAAGGAGTAGGTGGATGCTGACTGAAAAGCGGCTCCTGCCCGCTTCACAGGCCCCTTGGATCTGTCTTTCAGAAAGTGGCAAGATTTAGTCTTGTCCAGGTCCTTCACCAGTTTCTCCAAATTAGACCCAACAGAAGCATCCCTCTAAGGCCAGATGGGAAACTGGTGCCAACCAGTCGCACAAATCCACGTGCCAACAGACAACCCAGTCAAAAACGTGGACAGCAGTAGGAGGGTACTCTTTATTAGGAGAAAAGCCTATGGCCCGACAGGACGTGTTTCGTTGCCTTCTTCAGGGGCAGGCTACATAAACAATATAAATCATAGGTAAATAAAACAATTATACATAGCACCAATTGTCCTAATTAAATAAACAACATAATAATAAAAAGATAAAATAATAAAAGTAATAAAAGATGCTAACAAAAAGGATCAGCACAGCAAACTCTCGTATAGACACAGTCATGTAAAAACAGCCATCAGACAAGCTGAACATCCTTGCAGACTGTATACAAAACATGTATATATCACACCACTCAAAGACAATATATATCTAATATACATCAATAAATAAATAAATTAAAACCATCATCAATATGTTTGATTATAGCAAAACGATGGAACCCAAAACACATATATCAAAATTATTCATAAGGAGCATATAAAACATGTACATAACATGTAAAGGAATAAATAGCTAAATATATAAATAACTAAAACCATTCAGAAATAAATATGTCACATTATAAAACATAAAACATACCTTAACCAATTCTTTAACCTTCCCAACCACCGCAAGCACTAAAAAGGGACAAGGAGGAAAACCATGTGGATATGTAACCACAAGGGGAACCAGTCACCATACACAGTTTTACTGCTTCATCAGAATTTTTATAAAAAAAAAACGGGCATGCCTTTAGAATATCAAGATATTTTACCTGAAATGTCTTTCAAACAGTACGTAAACTCAAACGTGGTCGAAAAACTAGCGATTGCTCTAAAATTTTAAAACACAAAGATAAACTGATCAAAATGCAATGAGAGCCAATAATAAAACTTTTCTGTAGATTCATCCAGTAAATCATAATACTTAAATGTCATTCATACCAACAAATGTCCATGCACATAGCCACCAACACCCCAAACACAATCTAAACTCTAACTTATTCAAAGAAAAAACCTCAGTTAAACAGAGGGGCTTTTCAGGGAAAGAAACAGGCGCGGCATACGCAAACCATTGTTGCTCTTCCTTGCAAAAGGTCTTATATTGCCGAACTACCTTAAAAAACTCCATCTTTAACTGTAAAATAAAGGGGAAAAAAGAAGTGCGTCGAATCCGTCACAAGAAGAACCATCCCATCCACACAATATCTATTTACCATACAGGAATCACTGCTCCGCATCGCATATTTTGCATCATTGGAAATGATGGTGAAACATCAAAAAATGCTGGAGCATGCATGTTAATACAGCCGCCATATGCAAATGCTGTGGGAGAGGCAAAGATACCTGTCATTAGACTAAATGCACACGCTATCCAAAGAAAAACCTCTGTATATACAGTATTAGCAAATTGCATTCCATACTTTAAAAACCTTCCCTACATTATCACTGCAAATCCTACACGCAGTAAACCGGCGAACTGTAGACTAAAACTGCAATACTTGTTAAGAAAAACGGCGTGCAATGGATTCTTCAAATAACCCCATAATAGCATCGCAAACTAGGCAAATTCGACCAAAAACATAAAAATATATATATAAATATCCAGAAGAGGTTAAAAATCATACCCCACTAATTATTTTACCTAATACATTCTTCACACTTCGCATTATCACCGCAAATCCTACATGCAGTAAACTGGCGAACTGTAGACTAAGATTGCAATACTTGTTAAGAAAAACGGCGTGCAATGGATTCTTCAAATAACTCCATAATGGCATCGTAAACCAGGCAAATTCGACCAACATAAAAATATCCAGAAGAGGTTAAAAATAAAACTCATACCCCACTAAATATTCTACCTAATACACTAGTCATCTCACATACCTAGCGTGCCGCGAATCCATCCGTCTAATTTTACTGATATTGAACCATAATTATTATTAAAAGGAAAGGCGAGCACCAATCATAACATGACTACTGCGATATGTATAACATTAGTGTCATATGCCTGATTATACCACAAAAAATGACCTATCCTCTATAGAGTATAATAAATTACCATTATCATTATTAATATCTGATAGAACACTAGACGAATATATGCATATATAACAATGAGTGCCCTCATTCCTAAATTTCTATGAATCATTTTCTATGATTTATAGTATCAAAAATATAAGGGTGACTAACAAGGTAAGTATACATTCATCTACCACAATGAGAATCCATCAAACTTCCAATGTTCTAACAGAGGTGTAGCTCATCAGTTCCACGAAAATCGCCAACTATACTCCTAAGGCTTAAAATTACATATCAATCCGCTCAAGAGGCTAGAGGGTCAAAAAATTATGTAACCATCCAATACTACTAAACCACTTCTATAGAAACACAACCAAATTGCTGTCCATATTTAATCCTTTGGGATATAAACAGTCAAGGTTAAAAATGTACTGCTCTTCCAGCCTACGAATGGACCCCTCAACATCTCCCCCTCTCCAATTGATCTTCACCTTCTTGATCACAAAAAACTTAAGATTGGAGATCTTATGTGCCAGTTCTAGCCAATGATTAACAAGGGGTTTATCTACTAACCCCCTCTTGATACAGCTCCTGTGCTCAATGATCCGGTTCTGCACTGGACGGGTAGTCTTGCCAACATATAGTTTCATACATGGACATTGGATGACATAAATGACATGGCTAGTACTACAATTGGAAAAATCATCCAGAAAAAATTTTTTATTATTGGTGGGATGGATAAATTGTGTCCTTGCTGTAATGGAATGAATACACACCGAACACTTCCCACATGAAAAATGGCCTTTGTATTGTGAAAGAAAGGCCCTTTCAGTGAGTGCGGACGGTACCAACATATTTTTAAGATTAACATTACATTTATATGCAAATGTGATTTTCGTATCACGAAAGGCCGGCAGAGCTTGGATCAACGACCAATATTTCTTTATGATTTTGATGATCCGTTGAGATTTATATGAATATAGGAGAGGACACACCATACCTACATTGTCGGTTTTTTTCTGTTTCCCTAATAGCTCTTGACGAGGACACAGCGCTGCCCTTTTATAAGCCTTGTCTATAAATGCAGGTGGATAAAATCTATCCCTAAACCTGTTCCTCATCTTAATGGCCTGTTCTTGAAACTGTTGACTGGACGTACAAATCCTCCGAATCCTTAAAAATTGGCCTACTGGCAAATTATGTTTAAGGGACAAGTTGTGAAAAGGAGTAGGTGGATGCTGACTGAAAAGCGGCTCCTGCCCGCTTCACAGGCCCCTTGTATCTGTCTTTCAGAAAGTGGCAAGATTTAGTCTTGTCCAGGTCCTTCACCAGTTTCTCCAAATTAGACCCAACAGAAGCATCCCTCTAAGGCCAGATGGGAAACTGAGCCTTGAAAGACATCCACTACTCCATGTCCAACACAGTGTCACTGTTGACAGGGCACAATCCCTGGCCGCTAGATGTACCAGGCCATACCTAGCATCAGAACGGAAGATCGTAGCAGACTCCAAAAAGAAGGATAGAATCATTTGGTGGAAGAGACCGAATCCACAGGAGCAGGGCTCAAGACATCAGGCCTGCACATACCTCCAACTGAAGATTAGCGGACGCCGCAGCGAACTGGATCTTCAACACAAATCCACCTTTCAGTCCAGAGTTTCCTTTAAGGCCGATCCGCCTTCCAAAGGAATGGTGGTCCGTCTAGTAACTGCTGTAACCTGCGTATCCACCTTGAAAACATCAAAGCACTCAAAACACAACACACTCCTCCACCTGGAGAGCGTGCATCCTCTTATACACCCTTAACCCCTGAATGGGGGAGTTGGGGGAATCCCACGCCAACCAAATAGGCCCTTGAGCAGCCCCAGGAACAGGAAGAGTGGATTTCCACACACCTTGCAGAAGTGGATGCATCCTCAGTTCCTGCTCTGTGCCAGGAGCAACCACCAAACTCAAGGTGGATGAGACCCTGGGAATCAAGGCCTCCAGTTTCTCCTTCCACAGCAGGCGGATAACAATCGGCCTCCTCACAATCCTCTGAAGGCGACGGTACTACTTCATCCACATCAGACATCTGAATCCAAGCCACAGTCCAAATCTCAGACAGATCCCCACTTCCACGGGGAAGCTTAGCCATAGGCATCACTATCAATCTGCCCCTCCAGAGACTGCAGGGTCTGAATTTCCCCACAGAATGATCAGGCCTGTTGTAACAGGAAAATAATTCCAGGGAGGACAATCCTGACTCCGGAAACTCCCCTCACAGAAATGACCCCCCCACCCACACCAGGGAACACAGTCACCATTGATCCCCTAGAGAAGTGGTTCCCAATTCAGTCAGGTTTTCAGGGTATCTACAATGCACTGCATGAGATAGATCAGCATCCTTCACCTCTGAAACAATCACTCCAAAGTCCTTTTAGCCCGTACACACCAACCTCTTGCCCCCATCGCATACAATTCCCTTGGTTTTCTGCATCCCAAATATATGACTCTGCACTTCTTCACATTAAATCTTAACCGCCAAGCATTAGACTATTCTTCCAGCTTTTGTAGATCTTTCCTCATGTTGTCTACTCCCTCAGAGGACTGTTGCAAATTTTCGTATCATCTGCAAAAAAGCAGACTACTTTTCCCTTCAGCTATATCATTCACAAATATATTAAGGAGTAGCAGTCCCAGGAAAGATCCCTGGGGCTCACCACTACTCACCTTCCTTTCTTCTGTTTACCACCACCTTCTGTCATAAGAACATAAGATATGCCATACTGGGTCAGACCAAGGTCCATCAAGCCCAGTATTCTGATTCCAACAGTGGCCAATCTAGGTCATACGTACCTAGCAGTTTCCCCAAGAGACACAAGTCCCACCTCCAGTCTGGCAGCACCCCTGTTGCCATGGAGGAGAGAGGTCACGTGACAGGAGAGCATCACCCTGGTGTGGCAGGAAGTGATCCTGTAACTAGGACCTGTCCTCCAGGTGATGTAAAACCCTCTCGCACCGAGGAAGTTTCTCCAGGGCCATGTGCCCATGAGGGAAGGGTTAGGACAGCCGTTATAGTTGGTGATTCGATCATTAGGCATATAGATAGCTGGGAGGCTGGTGGACGTGAGGATCGCCTGGTAACATGCCTGCCTGGTGCAAAGGTAGCAGACCTCACGCGCCACCTAGATAAGGTCTTAGATAGTGCTGGGGAGGAGTCTGCTGTCTTGGTACATGTCGGTACCAATGACATAGGAAAATGTGGTAGGGAGGTTCTGGAGGCAAAATTTAGGCTTTTAGGTAGGAAGTTGAAATCCAGAACTTCCATGGTAGCATTCTCCGAAATGCTTCCTGTTCCACGCACAGGACCCAAAAGGCAGGCAGAGCTCGGGAGTCTCAATGCGTGGATGAGACAATGGTGCAGAGATGAGGGTTTTGGATTTGTTAGGAACTGGGGAACATTCTGGGGAAAGGAGGGGCTCTTCCAAAGCGATGGGCTTCACCTTAACTGGGATGGAACCAGGCTGCTGGCATTAACCTTTAAAAAGGAGATATAGCAGCTTTTAAACTAGATATTAGGGGAAAGCCGACAGTCGCCCAAGAGCGAATGGTTCGGAAGAATGTATCCTTGAAGGATACTACCTAAAGCAGAGCGGTTCCACAAAAGAGTAAAGTAGCCCAAATGCCCTCGAGTATGGAGCAGACAGAGCTTAAAGATCCCAATTTACCCATGTCTAACAATAGCCAAATTAACATGAATAAAATACATTCTCTAAAATGCTTGTATGCAAATGCTAGAAGTCTAAAGAATAAGATGGGAGAATTAGAATATATAGCACTAAATGAAAGGTTAGATATGATTGGAATATCAGAGACATGGTGGAAGGAGGACAACCAGTGGGACACTGATACCTGGGTACAAACTATATCGTAATGATAGAGCTGATCAAATTGGTGGAGGGGTTGCGCTCTATGTTAGAGAGGGCATTCACTCAGAAAGGATTAAGGTTTTGCAGGAAACAAAATCTGCTGTAGAATCTATATGGATTGAAATTCCATATAAAAAGGGGGAAGGCAATGGCAGTGGGGGTGTATTATCGAGCACCTGGCCAGAATGACCAAATGGATGATGAAATGCTCAAAGATATCAAGGAAGCTAACAAATGTTACAGCGCAGTAATAATAATGGGTGATTTCAATTACCCCGGTATCGACTGGGTCAGTGTCACGTCAGGGCATGCTAGGGAGATAAAGTTCCTAGATGAAATAAATGACTGCTTCTTGGAGCAGCTGGTTCATGAACTGACCAGAGGGGAAGCCATATTAGACCTAGTCCTTAGTGGAACATCAGATCCAGTGCAAGAGATAAGGGTGTGGGGGCCACTTGGCAATAGTGATCATAGCATGATCGCCTTTGATTTAATTAGTGGAGGAGGGATAGTAAGGAAATCCACAGTACTACCTTTTAACTTTTGAAAGGGAGACTATGATAAAATGAGGAAAACAGTTAAGAAAAAACGAAAAGGAGCAGTTGCAAAGGTTAAAGACGTACATCAAGCTTGGGTGTTGTTGAAAAATACTATCTTGGAAGCCCAGACCAGCTGTATTCCACGCTTTAAGAAAAGTGGAAGGAAGTCCAAAAAACTGCCAGCATGGTTTAAAGGTGAGGTCAGAGAGGCTGTTGTTGCCAAAAAAGCATCTTTCAGGAAATGGAAAAAAAGAACCAAACGACGAAACCTGGAAACAGCACAAGCACTGGCAAGTCAAATGCAAGGCATTGATAAGGCAGGCAAAGAGAGAATTTGAGAAGAAGCTTGCTGTGGAAGCAAAAACACGAAATAAAGACCTTTTCAAGTACATTCGTAGCAAAAAACCTGTGAGAGAGTCAGTTGGTCCATTCGATGATAAAGGGGTTAAAGGAGCACTAAGAGGCGACAAGGCGATAGCGGAGAGACTGAATGAATTCTTTGCTTCGGTCTTTACTGAGGAAGATGTAGGGATGCTACCCATGACTAAAGTGGTATTTCAAGGTGCGGAAGAATTGAAGGAAATATCGATACATCGGGAAGATGTCTTAGAAATTAGATAAACTGAAGAGTAGCAAATCACCTGGACCGGATGGTATACATCCAAGGGTGTTGAAAGAACTAAAATATGAGATTGCAGACCTGCTATCAGTAATCTGTGAACTATCATTAAAATCATCTCTAATAACTGAAGATTGGAGGATCGCCAATGTAACACCAATTTTTAAAAACGGTTCCAGGGGTGATCCGGGAAACTACAGACCGGTGAGCCTGACGTCAGTACCGGGCAAAATGGTAGAAACCATCATAAAGAATAAAATTACTCAGCATGTAGATAGTCACAACATAATGGGAGACAGCCAACATGGCTTTAGACAAGGAAGATCTTGTCTTACTAATCTGTTATGTTTTTTTGAAGGAGTGAATAAAGCACAGTTACTTACCTGTAACAGGTGATCTCTGGGAACAGCAGGAATTAGTCCTCACATATGGGTACGTCGGTACCCACGGAGCCTGCGCGGGAAAGCTCCCCAGCTTCCCAGAAGGAAAGCTTTTGGGGCCTCCCACTGCGCATGCGCGCTGCCTTCCCGCCCTTCCTGACCAACTCTCCTCAGTTCGAGTTTAAAGCTGAGACAATAGAGAGAGGAAAGGAAAGAGAGAGAGATACAACTCCTAGGGGAAGTGGGTGGGTTGTGAGGACTAATTCCTGCTGTTCCCAGAGATCACCTGTTACAGGTAAGTAACTGTGCTATCTCCAGGAACAAGCAGGAATAAGTCCTCACATATGGGGACTCCCTAGCTGAGATGCCCGTGAGATCCCCTGAAGGGTATGAGACCCTGAAAGGTTCCTCATCTTCCTATGGATCTCAGGCATTCATTCTGGGAAGGTGGGCTGGAGTTGTTCAAGAATGGAACAGGTGTCTGAGGACAGCCTGACCAAACAAGGCATCCCGGCAGGAGTCCTTGTCCAAACAGTAATGGGCTGTAAAGGTATGAACCGAGGCCCAGGTGGCTGCTCGACAGATCTGGTCAATGGACACAGAATTTAGATGAGCCATAGAGGTGGCCATGGCCCTCACATTGTGAGCGGTGACATGGCCCTCCAGAGAAAGGTTCTTACTCTGGTAAGCAAAAGAGATACACTGAGCAATCCAATTGGACAGTGTTCTTTTAGAGACTGGAAGTCCTAAATGAGAAGGATCAAAAGCAACAAAAAGCTGAGAAGACTTTCGATGTTGCTGTGTCCTGTGGAGGTAAAAGGCAAGAGCTCTTTTACAATCTAGAGTATGAAGGTTCCTCTCTGCACTGGATGCATGAGGAGCTGGAAAAAAGACAGGTAAATATACCTCTTGATTAAGATGAAAAGGGGAGACCACTTTAGGCATAAAGTGGGGATTGGTCCTAAGGACCACCTTATCATGATGGAACCTTGTATAAGGTGGATTAGCCACTAGAGCTTGCAGTTCACTGATACGGCGAGCTGAGGTGACTGCAATAAGGAAAATAACCTTCCAGGAAAGAAATTTCAAGGAGGTAGTGGCTAAGGGTTCAAAGGGTGGCTTCATAAGCTGACCAAGAACCAAGTTTAAGTCCCATACCACCGGAGGAGGTCGAATGGGAGGTTTAGTTAAGGTTAGGCCTCTCATGAATCTTGCAATAAGAGGATGAGAGGAAACAGGTTGTCCATTGATGGGCTTAAGGGATGCCGCAATAGCACTCAAATGGACTCTTACTGAATTAGTTTTGAGTCCTGCATTGGAGAGATGCAGGAGATATTCCAAAAGAGAATTCAAAGGAAGTGCTAGAGGGTTAAGACCCTGTTGAGCACACCAAATGGAAAATCTTTTCCATTTAAAAGCGTAAGAACGCCTAGTGGAAGGTTTCCTAGAGGCATGGAGGATATCCTTCACTTGCTGCGAAAGATTGAAGTGTTGAAGGTCTAGGCCTTCAGTAACCAAGCTCTGAGGTGAAGGGACTTGGGGTTTGGGTGCCACAAAGTCCCCTCCTCCTGAGATAGAAGGTCTGGAGCCGCTCCCAAGTCCAGGGAGGGGGCTTGGGAGAGATGCAGAAGTAGAGGGTACCACACTTGGCGTGGCCAGCGTGGAGCTATGAGGATCATGAACCCTTGATCCCTTTGAAGTTTGAACAGAGTCTTGGGAATCAAAGGAATGGGTGGAAAGGCATATAGGAAGTCCTGACCCCAATGAAAGAGGAAGGCATCCTTGGCCTGAACTCCCTGACACGGAATCCTGGAACAGAACCGGGGAAGTTTGGCATTCCACGGACTTGCAAAGAGGTCTATGTCCGGGGTCCCCATTTCTGGAAGATTCTGAGTACCTGATCCATGTGCAGGGACCATTCGTGTGGAAGCAGAACTCGACTGAGTCTGTCTGCCCAAGAGTTTTGGATTCCTGGAAGATATACTGCCAGGAGATGGATTTGATGCTCTCTGGCGAAGGCCCATAATCTTAGAGCTTCGTTGCAAAGCGACAGAGAGCCAGTCCCTCCTTGTTTGTTTATGCAAAACATGGCTACTTGATTGTCCGTATGAATAAGGACCGTCATGTTGCTGAGGAGGGTATGAAAAACTCTGAGAGCTAGAAAGATTGCTCGAAGTTCCAAGTGGTTGATATGAAGGGTGGTCTCCTGTGGAGACCAAGTGCCCTGAGTGGAGAGATCTTGAAGATGAGCTCCCCAACCTGTTTGGGAGGCATCTGTTGTGAGGGTTGCTTGGGGCAACAATGGTTGAAAGGGGGCCCCCAACAACAGATTCTGAGTGGACATCCACCATTGGAGAGACCAAAAGAGACGTTTGGAGTTTGCTATTTGGTCTGAGAGAGCTCCGGATGCTTGAGTCCACTGGGTGGACAAAGTCCATTGAGCTGCTCTCATATGTAGGCGAGCATAGGGCACCACATAGAAACATAGAAACATGATGACAGAAAAAGACCACAAGGCCCATCTAGTCTGTCCTTCCATAACAACAACTACAACAGTCCACTTTTTACCTTTAGAGATCCTCTGTGTTGGTCCCATGCTTTTTTGAATTCAGTTACTGTCCTCATCTCTACCACCTCCACTGGGAGACTATTCCACGGATCCACTACTCTTTCCGTAAAGAAATATTTCCGCATATCACTCCTGAATCTATCTCCCTTCACCCTCATCCCATGTCCCCTCGTCGCAGAACTTGCTTTCAATTGAAAGAGGCTCTCTCCCTGAACATTTATGCCACGGAGGTATTTAAACATCTCAATCATATCACCTCTATCCCGCCTTTCCTCTAAGGTGTACATATTAAGATCCTTAAGTCTGTCCTCATATGCTTTATAATGAAGACTACTAATCATCTTAGTAGCAACCCTCTGCACCGACTCCATCCTGTTCACATCCTTTTGAAGGTGCGGTCTCCAGAATTGCACACCATACTCCAAATGAGGTCGCACCAAAGACTTATACAGAGGCATTATCACCTCCTTTTTTCTGCTAGCCATTCCTCTCCGTATGCACCCAAGCATCCTTCTAGCTTTTGCCGTCGCCTTTTCTACCTGTTTAGCTACTTTAAGATCATCGGACACAACTACGCCTAGGTCCCGCTCTTCTTTAGTGGACAAAAGTACTTTACCTCCTATGCTGTATTGCTCCCTTGGATTGCTGCAGCCCAAATGCATGACCTTACATTTTTTTACATTAAATCCCAGCTGCCAAATTCTAGACCATTCTTCAAGCTTAGCTAGATCCCTCCTCATGTTATCTACACCTTCCTGGGTGTCTACTTTATTGCAGATTTTGGTATCATCCGCAAAGAGGCAAACCTTACCCGACAGCCCTTCCGCTATATCACTAACAAAGATGTTAAAAAGAATCGGACCAAGGACAGATCCCTGGGGCACACCACTGGTAACATCCTTCTCCTCAGAGTGAGCTCCATTTACTTGTACTCTTTGTCGCCTCCCACCCAACCAATTTCTAACCCAAGCAGTAACTTTAGGGTCCATCCCTAGGGTGCTCAGTTTGTTTATAAGTCGCCTGTGAGGAACAGTGTCAAAGGCTTTACTGAAATCTAAATACACCACATCTAGAGCTCTCCCTCGGTCCAACTCCCTGGTCACCCAGTCAAAGAAATCAATCAGATTTGTCTGACAAGACCTGCCTCTGGTGAATCCATGCTGCCTCGGATCCTGTAATCCGCTGGACTCCAGAAACCTCACTATTTTCTCTTTCAACAGCGTTTCCATTAATTTACTCACCACTGAAGTTAAACTAACGGCCTGTAGTTTTCAACCACATCCTTACTTCCGCTTTTGTGTAAAGGCACCACATGAGCCTCTCTCCAGTCCTTTGGCACCACTCCCGACTCCAACGAGGCATTGAAAAGGTCAGTCAGTGGAGTTGCTAGAACGTCCCCAAGTTCCCTCAGTATTCTAGGGTGTATCCAATCCGGTCCCATCGCTTTGTCTACTTTAAGTTGAGCTAGTTTCTCACGAACACAGTCTTCTGAAAATTGTTCAAGATGTCCCTCGCTTCTGTTCTTATTTGTGGGTGTTTTCTGAGGTCCTGCTCCTGGTTCTTCATCTGTGAACACAGAACAAAAATATTTGTTAAGCAATTCCGCTTTATCCTTATCAGCTTCTACATATTCCCCCCCTGTACCCTTGAGTCTGACAATACCACTTTTGCCCTTCCTCTTCTCACTAATATATCTGAAAAATGTCTTATCTCCCCATTTTATTGCATTGGCTATTTCCTCCTCCTTTTGAATCTTTGCCTTCTTGACTACTTTGCTAGCTTCTCTAAGTTTTTCCAAATACAGATGCCTGTCTTCCTTTCTCTGTGATCTCTTGTATTTCATGAAGGCCTCCCTCTTTTTCTTCACTTTTTCAGCTACTTCCTTCGAAAACCATAGCGGTCTCCTGTTCCTTTTGCCTTTATTTACCATTTTAACAAAAAGGTTGGTTGCCTTTAAAATACCCCCTTTCAGTTTTGCCCACTGTTGTTCTACATCCCCCAGCTGTTCCCATCCCACTAACGACTCCCTGAGGTATTGGCCCATCTTCGCAAAGTTAGTCTTCCTAAAGTCTAAGATCTTCACCTTGGAATGGATTCTAACAGCCCTAGTCCTAATACTGAACCACACCATCTGGTGATCACTGGATGCAAAATGATCTCCCACTACAACATCAGAAACACTTTCACCATTGGTAAGCACCAAGTCCAGTATGGCCCCTTCACGTGTGGGGTCTGTTACCAATTGCCTGAATAGTTCTCCTTGTAGAGAATCCAGGATCTCCTTACTCCTAGATGATACTGCAGCAGGAAAGTGCCAATCAACATCTGGCATATTGAAATCTCCTAGCAGTAGCACTTCCCCTTTCCTAGCAATGCTGCGTATGTCTTCAATTAACTCTCTGTCCACCTCTTCCTCTTGTGAGGGAGGTCTGTATATCACACCAATGCAAATAGATTTCTCTTTCCCTCTTTCTAGTTTAACCCACAATGCCTCCTCTCTCCCTTTTAAGCTCTGTAATTCCAAAGCTTTAATAGTAGTTTTTACATATAGTGCTACTCCTCCTCCCCTTCTTCCTACCCTGTCCTTTCTGAATAAAGTATAGCCAGGTATAGTTACATCCCAGTCATGGTTTTCTGTGAACCATTTTTCTGTAACTGCCACTAAATCTAAGTCAGCCACTCCCACCAAAGCTTCAACTTCAGAGATCTTATTTCCCATGCTACGGGCATTAATACACACTGCTTTCCATATGTTACCCCTGTTACCCATTTCCATAAAGGTATTTAATGTATCACTTACCTGGGGGCTTTCACTTACCTGGGGGCTTTCTTCACCCATCCCCAACGAATCTAGTTTAAAGCCCTCTTCAGTAGATTAGCCAGTCTACTACCAAAGATGTGTTGACCTTTCTTGGACAGATGGATGCCATCTCTGCTCTGCAACCCTTGGAACAGCATCCCATGGTCTAGGAAACCAAAACGCTCTCGAAGACACCATCCACGCAGCCATGCATTAATCTCCAGGATGCGAGCCTCTCTGCCTTGGCCTTTACCCTCAACAGGGAGGATTGAAGAGACCACCACCTGTGCACCTACCTGCTTCACCCTCTGTCCCAGAGCCATGAAGTCACTTTTGATACGTTCCGAGGTATACCTGGCAGTATCATTTGTTCCAACATGGATTAGCAACATTGGGTAATAGTCAGTGGGCTTGATGAGTCTCGGCAAATTCTCCTTAACATTTTGGATCTTGGCACCAGGCAGACAGCATACCTCTCTGGACATCAAGTCTGGTCGGCAGATGGACGCCTCAGTACCCCTCAGAAGAGAGTCTCCAACCACCACTACCCTTCGTTTCCTTCTGGTCACTGATTCTGCAACTATGGGGTACTTGAACTCTGGTTCATCCCTTTCCAGGGATGCTTTCACCTCCTCCACTTCCAGGGCTGCATAATGGTTCTTCAATTCAAGGGCTGGAGAAGTTGGATTGGTGATTTTGCAGGCTCTGGTGACTTTTGTCCAACCATCGACATTCTGTTGACACCCATCTTCTCCTGTGCTGGAGAGCCTGGTTGCTGCAAGCAGCATCTCATCAATGTACTTCTCACTGTCTTGAATGCTCCTCAGCCTCGCCACCTCCTCTCCGAGTTCCTCCACTTGTTTCCTCAGAGCTTCAGCATGCAGGCACCCTGCACATGGAACTGGTTCTTCAACTGGCAATAGGGCCTCTGTCTGGACCGAGGCAGAAGCTGTAACGGGGGCAACAGCTTTAGCAATATGATTTTTCCCAGCCATTGTTCTGTTTGTGGAGCTTAGGTATCTGTTAAAGCAAAAGAGAGAGATCTACGAAGTACCAGCTGGTTTCGTAGCTGTCCTTTCAGAGAAAAAGCAGTTAAATCTCTTTAGTTATATTCAAAATGTGCTGGTCCAATTCACTGTGATTTGATAAAGGGGAAGGTGCCCTATAAAGCAAGACTGCTCACTAGGGGTGGGTGGGAGTCGGGGTGGGTAGGGAGGGAACTAACACCTGATTAGGTGTTAGCAGTTCCTGAACCTGAGGGGGTTACAGAGTTCAGCAATACTACTGTGCTCAAGTACAGATTCCCCTAAAACAGCAAAAATGAATTTAACCTTGCTTTAAAAAAATATACACAAAACCCTTTTAAGAGCTCCCAGTCAGAGAGCTAGCAATGTAACAAAAAACACCAAACAAAGAAACCCTCAAAACCTCACTTACTGTTTGATGTGTGGAGCCCTGGTTAAGAAAGCCTCAAAAGGGCAGGGCAAAGCAGCCTTTTTATGCAGGCTTCAACTGCACTCAGGAAACAGGCCCACTAACCCCTGATTAGGTGTTAGCAGTTCCTGAACCTGAGGGAGTTACAGAGTTCAGCAATACTACTGTGCTCAAGTACAGATTCCCCTAAAACAGCAAAAATGAATTTAACCTTGCTTTAAAAAAATATACACAAAACCCTTTTAAGAGCTCCCAGTCAGAGAGCTAGCAATGTAACAAAAAACACCAAACAAAGAAACCCTCAAAACCTCACTTACTGTTTGATGTGTGGAGCCCTGGTTAAGAAAGCCTCAAAAGGGCAGGGCAAAGCAGCCTTTTTATGCAGGCTTCAACTGCACTCAGGAAACAGGCCCACTAACCCCTGATTAGGTGTTAGCAGTTCCTGAACCTGAGGGGGTTACAGAGTTCAGCAATACTACTGTGCTCAAGTACAGATTCCCCTAAAACAGCAAAAATGAATTTAACCTTGCTTTAAAAAAATATACACAAAACCCTTTTAAGAGCTCCCAGTCAGAGAGCTAGCAATGTAACAAAAAACACCAAACAAAGAAACCCTCAAAACCTCACTTACTGTTTGATGTGTGGAGCCCTGGTTAAGAAAGCCTCAAAAGGGCAGGGCAAAGCAGCCTTTTTATGCAGGCTTCAATTGCACTCAGGAAACAGGCCCACTAACCCCTGATTAGGTGTTAGCAGTTCCTGAACCTGAGGGGGTTACAGAGTTCAGCAATACTACTGTGCTCAAGTACAGATTCCCCTAAAACAGCAAAAATGAATTTAACCTTGCTTTAAAAAAATATACACAAAACCCTTTTAAGAGCTCCCAGTCAGAGAGCTAGCAATGTAACAAAAAACACCAAACAAAGAAACCCTCAAAACCTCACTTACTGTTTGATGTGTGGAGCCCTGGTTAAGAAAGCCTCAAAAGGGCAGGGCAAAGCAGCCTTTTTATGCAGGCTTCAATTGCACTCAGGAAACAGGCCCACTAACCCCTGATTAGGTGTTAGCAGTTCCTGAACCTGAGGGGGTTACAGAGTTCAGCAATACTACTGTGCTCAAGTACAGATTCCCCTAAAACAGCAAAAATGAATTTAACCTTGCTTTAAAAAAATATACACAAAACCCTTTTAAGAGCTCCCAGTCAGAGAGCTAGCAATGTAACAAAAAACACCAAACAAAGAAACCCTCAAAACCTCACTTACTGTTTGATGTGTGGAGCCCTGGTTAAGGCAACTGGTAAGTGAACCCACACGTGATGGGGCCATACTAGACTTAGTGCTTACCAATGGGGAAAGTTTCTAATGTTACATTGGGAGATCATCTTGTATCCAGTGATCACCAGATGGTGTGGTTCAGTATTAGGACTAGGGCTGATAAAATCCATTCAAAAGCGAGGGTCTTAGACTTTAGGAAAACTAACTTTGCCAAGATGGGACAATACCTCAAAGAGTCGTTAGTGTGATGGGAACAGCTGGGGAATGTAGAAAAAAAGTGGGCAAAACTGAAAGGGGATACTTTAAGGGCAACAAACCATTTTGTTAGAAATGAAAAGGAGGCCACTATGGTTCTCAAAAATACTGAAAAGGTGAAGAAAAAGGAGGCCTTCATGAAATACAAGAGATGAAATACAAGAGATCACAGAATATATTTGGGAAAAACTTAGAGAAGCTAGCCAAGTAGTCAGGAAAGCAAATGTACAAAAGAAAAAGAAATAGCCAATGCAATAATATGCAGGGATAAGACTTTAGATATGTTAGTGAAAGGAGGAAGGGCAAAAGTGGTATTGCCAGACAAGGGTGCAGAGGAGGAATATGCAGAAACTGATGAGGATAAAGTAGACTTGCTTAACAAATGTTTCTGTTCTGTGTTCACAGAGGAAGGGCCAGGAGCAGGACCTCAGAAAACACCCACAAATAGGAACAGAAGCGACGGATCTCTAACAATTTTTGGAAGACTGTTCATGAGAAAATAAAAAGTATGCAAAGCCAAGGGTCTGGATGGGAATACTGAGAGAACTTTGGGATGTTCTAGCAGCACCACTATCTGACATTTTAAATGCCTCTTTGGGGTTGGGAGTGGTGACAAAGGACTGGAGAGAGGCACAAAACTGGATGCAAGGATGACATTGAGAACCTGGCGACTAGGAAGTTAGAAGGGAGAGCCCTAGATGTGGTGTATTTAGATTTCAGTAAAGCCTTTGACACTGTTCCACACAGACGACTTATAAACAAGCTGAGCGCCCTAGGGATGGAAGAGGGGCTATGCCCAGTGAGTCAAAAGCCCACGCCAAGATTGCAGCAGGGTGCTGTCTGGGGCTTGGGGGCCTCAGACTTACAAAGGACCATGACCCTGGCCCCAGGCTTGCTGACTCTGTTGGAGAGCCTGGTAGGCCGCAAACTGCAGGTATGTTCCATAAGTCTTTGTCTGTAGATAGAAAGACTTTCTCTGAAGCCGGGAAGGGTCAGCGGTCTTCCTGGAGAACTTAATTCTGGTCATTTACTCAGAATCCAACTCTGCGGCCTTGTCCATCATGGGCTTGCCAAAGAGGTTGTTCCCTCAGCATGGGACATTGACCAACTTGTTCTGAACCCACTGCTCTGGGTCTGAGGACAGTAGCCAGGCCAGGCGGCAAGCAAAAAAGCCCACAGCAGCTATCCAAGCCACAAACTCAAAGCCATCATACAACACCCAAGTCATAAACCTGGAGCAGTCCTTAACCAAGGAGACCAGGGTCCAGAACCACACCAGAGGTTCATCGGTCAGGCCAGCTGAGAACCCAGCAAGCTCCTTTGCCAGGTCCCTCAGGTACATGCTCATGTACAACTGGTAAGCCTGGATGTGGGCCTCGAGCATCACACCCTGGTAGCAAGTCCTACCAAACCCATCCATGGTGTGGGCACTCCCTGCCCAGGAACACCGAGGAGTGTCTCTTCTGGCTTTTGATTTGACGCATGACCAACTCCCTCACCATAGAATTGTGTGGCAGCTGTGGCTTTTCAAATTCTGGGCCCTTGCAAACTCAATATTGGGAATAGAGTAATTTGCTCACAATAGGTACCGTCACCGGGGCTTCCTACATCCTGAAGAGCAAGTGGCTCTAGTATGTGTGGGACTGGCACCATCAGTGCCTCCCTCAGAGGGACACCATACTGACGGATTTCCAGATCCTCAACACGAGGCTCATCCTCCAGCTCAGCCACAGAAGGACAGGGCCATCTCCCGCACGAAGTCGAGGAATGCAAGGTCCTTGGGCAGCGACCACCTCGCTCTTGAGGTAGGGAGGGATCAGACGGGACATCCCTATGTAGCTTGGTAATGGGCGACTTATCCTTGGTCTCCCTCTCCGAATCAGCGTACACCTCAATGACTCGATGGGCATCGGCTTGATGCCTTGCTGGAGGCAGAGGCGCATTCTCTGACCCTTTTCAAATCAAGGCTGAAAACTCACCTTTTCGCTGCCGCTTTCTAATCTTGACTCACCTGATCTCCTTTGTGTTTCCTTACCATTCCTCCTAGCTGTATCCCATGTCTACAGCTACTGTGTTGTCCATCTTGACTAGATTGTAAGTTCTGATGAGCAGGGACTGCTTTATTTTTACATATGTCTGTGCAGCTCTGCGTACATCTTGTAGCACTATACAAATGTTGAGTAGTAGCAGTAGGCAATGAGGGAGACAGAGGAGCCCTGTGTCCCAACTCAGGGGCAAGACACAAGGCATCATGGGTGAAGAGGAGCACTGTAGCTCGGCTCAGAGTGCATGCTTCTCAAGCATCAGCTGGACATCGTCCAGGGAAGTCCTCGTGGAGAAAGGTTCCGACATTGGCACAGACAACACAGAGGCACTGGTCCAAACTGCGAAACCAGGAAGGCAGCTAGTCTTCGCTTTAGGGCCACTATCCTGGCCTCCAGGCTAGGTGGCACTACAGCCAGGGGTGAATCGCCAATGGTGATAGGTTCTTCCTCCTGCCGGGGCAGCTTCAGGGGCCGCTCCTGGCCATCGCCTTCGGCATCGCACCAAGGACTTCAGTACCGGTGGCCAGAGGTCTTACCCTGGGCTCCAGACCTTGACTCGGGCGGAGTCCAAACATTACAGGGGGAGGTCCTCTGAGGATGATCCCTGATCCGAGGCTCTGTGACCCCAGGGATCAGAACGAGCTTGGCCACGCGATGAGTCAACCGACACAGCCTCCTCTCCCCCAAGGGTAGCGATTTCCCGCTAGATGTCAGGACTGAGACCAAGGCATTCTGGCTGAAGATAGATTCCTGCTGCCTTTCACAACTCTCCCGGCTCTTGTTAGACATCTGCAGGCAGAGAGGGCAAATGGAATTGTCATGATCAGCACCAAGGCAGCAGCTATGGCGGCCCGTGATGGACATGGTACGGGTGCACTTGCCACACTGCTTGAAGCCACTGACTGCAGACACAGCAAGGAAGACTGTCCCTGCAAAGTCAAACTCTTAACATCCCGGTCAGTGTGGGCGTGAGGAAAACCCCACACACTGAGAAAAATCAGAAGGAAAATAAACGGACCCAAGAAAAAACGCAGCACCGAGGAGAGGGTGATGGGAAAGGGATTGAAATATGAATTGGTAAAGAGGAATGAAAAAAATGCCAAAAAGACAGATATAGAGAAATCAACTTTTTACCGAGTGAACAAACAGGACATCTGCTGGGCTCCTCAGGAAAAAGAAGACTGAGATAAGATGGCACCCTTGGGCAGGAAGGTGACTGCACATTCATGGTTCAACTCCCAAAGGCTTTCTTTGAAAGCTGGGGAGTGATTACAGCGCGGGCTCAATCGGTGCAGACGTCATCCATATGTGGGAACTGATTTCCTGCTTGTTCCAAGAGAATTGTGGGAAACCGGCCCCAAAAGGGTGCCACCGTGGTATTATCTGCAGAAAGCCTGGTTTCCCCTGAAGTTGCCAGAGCCTCTGATTCTGCCAACTTTCCCTCTCACACATCCTGCCACAGACGAAGCACCGATGACTAACTACACCGATCCCCACATGCTATACAACACAGCTTTGAAGACGGCATCAGACAACGGCTGCACTAAAACAAAAGCATCCCCGACGACCTGGGCAAAAAAAAAAAAAAAAAGAGCCAGAAGAAGCAGAAAAAACACTCACCAGATGACACTGAAGTCGGGCCAGTATAACTGAGGAAGCCACGACAGAGCTAGCTGCCAGCTTCCCTCTGCAGAGGCTTTTTTTTTTTTTTAAACAGACACCGTCAACTAAAGAAAAGAGCCCAAGGGCAGAGCCTCTGCAGGAAGAGAGTTTGTCTTGGCTGAAGAGGGGGGGGGGGCGGGGGACCTGGAACACAAGGTAATTTCGCCAAGACTGAGACCCAGCTGACTCAACGACCCAGTTCTGGAAAGAGGCAGCCCCTGCACACTGACTCTCAGGCTATAAATAGCTCTCAGAAGCTGTTTCCAAATAATCAAGACCCCTTTCACTTCTGTTCTTATTATTCTGAAGATAAGGTTTGCTAATACTTATCCTTTCAGTGAAGTCCAAATTAGAGAGGAGATCTTCCCCATAAAAACATAAGATATGCCATACTGGGTCAGACCAAGGTCCATCAAGCCCAGTAGCCCATTTCCAACAGTGGCCGATCTAGGTCACAAGTACCTAGCAGTTTCCCCAAATGACAGGCTCCACAATGCTTGTACTGGGTCAAGCAGTGGATATTCTGGGTCCCCCCTTTAATAATGGTTTATGGACCTTTCCTCCAGGAACTTTCCCAAACCTTTTTTAAACCCGGCTTACACTAACAGCTTTTACTATATCCTCTGGTAGCAAATTCCAGAGTTTGATTACACATTGAGTGAAAAAGTATTTTATTAGCCTTAAATAGGTTATCCTGTAGCTTCATTGCATGCTCCATAGTCTTTCTATATTTTGATGGTGTAAACAATCGATCTACGCTTACCCATTCCACTCCATTCATTAATTTATAGACCTCTATCATATCTCCCCTCAGCCGTCTCTTTTCCAGGTTGAAGAGCCCTAACCTTTTTAGCCTCTCTTCATAGGGGTATCCTTCCATCCCCTTTACCATTTTGGTGGTTTTTCTCTGTACCTTTTCTAATAATGCTATATCCTTTTTAAGATACGGCAATCAGAATTGCACACAATATTAAAGGTGCGGTCGCACCATGGAACAATACAGAGGCATTATAAAGAGAAATTAGACTTACCTGCTAATTGTTGTTCCTTGAGGAACTCCAGTCCAATCCCAAACCTCTTCCAGCAGCTTGGAGACTGAGCATGTCATCTTTTGATGACACCCATCTACTTATACAGCTGGCATGGCCTACCAACTCCAGTAACCTACTGATAAAGCAGACTCGCAGGAGAAACTAATAAGTAGTTAACAAAACCCGCAATGCTACACAAATTCCTTAAGTAACCCCCCCCCCCCCTACACAGGAAAGAAACCCCCGTTCCCCCTAATACGGGGAGGCTTACCTGTGCACCTCCGGCCCTGTCTGACCGGATGCAGCGCGAGACCGGCAGCTTCCTTGGCCCCTACGTCTGACTGCCCTCTATGGAGCTTCCAGACCCCCACCACTAAACACTGCAGCAGTGACCTAGACGGACACGCCTACGAGCCACCTTCATAGCAACCAACAAGGGTGGGATCCGGAACTGGACTGGAGTTCCTCAAGGAACAACAATTAGCAGGTTAAGTCTAATTTCTCTTTCCTTATCGTCTCTCCAGTCCAGTTCCGCACCTCTGGGATGTAACAGAGCAGTGAACTTAATGGGAGGAACCTGCCAAACCGGCCTGAAGCACCGCCGCTCTGAACCAAGCATCCCCCGTAGCCTGTAAATCCAGGTGATAATGCTTAGCAAATGTATGAAGGGAAGACCAGGTTTCCGCCCTACAGATCTCTGCCGGTGGCACCAAACTATACTGTGCCCAAGAAGACACTTGGGCCCTTGTGGAATGTGCCCGCAATCCAGCCAGCACTGCTCTCCCCTTCAGCACGTAGGACAAGGCAATTGCCTCTCTAATCCACCTAGAAACAGATGCCTTAGCCGCTGCTTCTCCCTTCCGAGGCCCCCCCCAAACATTACGAACAAGTGTTCCGATCTCAGAAAGGCTGCCATCCGCTTCAAATAGCACCTCAGGACACGTTTAACATCCAACCTGCACATCTCCAAGTGCAAAGGATCCACTTCCGAAACTGAAAGGACCGGCAAAGACACTGGCTGATTCACATGGAAGGCCAAAATCACTTTCGGCAAGAAGGAGGGGACCGGCCAAAGAATGACCTCCCTGGAAAAAAAAACAGATACGGTTCCTTGAGGGACAGCGCCTGAATCTCTGAAATCCTGCGCTCCAAACAAATGGCTTCAACGTCAAATCCTTCAATGAGCACCTGCTCAAAGGGCTCCTTGGCCAACGCCGACAGCACCAAATTGAGACCCCAGGGAAGTACCACCGTTCTCCTCGGAGGTCGAAGATGCCCCACCGCCTTCAGGAATCTCAGCACATCAGGATGCGAGCCAAACACCACCCCTTGCACCTTACCTTGGTAACAGGAGAGCGCCACCAATTGGACCCTTAGGAAACCGGCCGCCAGGCCCTTGTTGAACTCAAGACTGTAAAAAGGCTAAAATGTCTGGAATGGAAGTAGAAGATAGGCTCACCTGCCTATCCTTGCACCACGACTCAAATATATACCCTGATGTAAGCCAAAGAGGTTGACCTCTTTTGTGCCTTCAGCAGAGTCACAATCACTAGCCCAGAATAGCCTTTCTCCTTCAGCCTGGCCCTCTCAAGAACCAAGCTGTAAGCGAGAATCGATCCACCTGAGGCATGCGTACTGGCCCCTGCAATAATAGGTCCTCTCAAACCGGCAGACACCACGGCCGATCTGCCAGCAGCCTCACTAGATCGGCATACCACGGGCCCCCCAACTGGCCAGGCTGGCATCTGTTGTCAGCGGGACCCATGTTGGCGCTTCAAGGGGCATGCTTCCCTCCAGCGTCCCCGGATGAAGCCACCACTTCAGCGCCTTCTTTATGTGACTGGGGCACCGGAGACCAGCAAATAAGGGCTGGTTCTGGTGGGACCGTCAGCATAAGAGTGCCCGCTGCAGAGGCCACATGTGCGCTCTTGCCCATGGAACCAACTCTATCGTGGCTGCCATGGTCCCCAGAGCCTGCAGATAGTGCCAGGCCGAATGCTGGACTCTGTAATAAAACTGTCGCACTAGTCGATGCAGCCCCTGGGCACGCTGTGCAGGCAGAAACACCTTCCCCACTCTGGTGTCGAAACGCGCCGCCAAGTACTCCAGCTCCTGAGATGGTACCAACCGGCTCTTGGCCCGGTTTATCACCCATCCCAGACTTTCAAGGAGCTACAGCACCTTTTGTGTGGCCAATACCCTTACGTCCCTGGACTTCACTCTGATCAACCAGTCATCGAGGTACGGATGCACCAGAACTCCATCACACCGCTGCCACCACCACCATGACCTTGGTGAACGTACACGGCGCCATCACCAGTCCAAAAGGCAAAGCCTGAAACTGGAAGTGTCCCATAGGCACCGCAAACCGGAGGAACTGCTGGTGCTCTGTCCTGATGGGAATGTGCAAGTGAGCCTCGGACAGGCCGAGCGATGTTAGGAACTCCCCTCTTCTTACTGCCACTATGACTGACCTCAGAGTTTCCATGCGGAAGTGCAGGATTCGTAGACATCGGTTTACGCCTTTGAGGTTGAGGATCGGCTGAAAAGAGCCTTCTCTTTTAAGAACCACAAAGTAAATGGAGTACTGACTGCACCCGAATTGGTCCTGTGGCACCGGGACCACGGCCCTTAACTGCAACAGTCCCTCGGCTGTCCTCTCGCTGATGTGGATGGACAGCTTTGCTTTTGCTTTTCCTCAGGCAGATGCCCCCAGATTCTTCACTAACTTGTCCAGGTTCTCTCTAAAGAGCAGTTTATCTCTAAAGGGTAATTTGCAAAGATGGGCCTTAGAAGCCCCGTCCGCTGCCCAGTTCTGTAACCATAGATAGCGGCGAGCCGCCACCAATGAGGCCATGCTCTTTGAGAGCCCTTTGATGAGATCGAAATGGGTGTCCGCCAGGTAGGCCGACCCAGACTCCAGCTTGGCTGCCTCTCCGGACCGGTCAGCCGCCTGCTCCTCTGGCTGCTGCATCCGCTGCGACCAGCATAAGTAGGCCCGAGCCACCCAGGCCCCACAAATGGAGGCCTGCAGTGCCAGGGCTTTTATGTCAAAGGCCTGCTTGAGCAAGGTGTCCAACTTCCTGTCCTGGCTATCTTTGAGGCTGCAGCCCCTTCTACTGGGATCATCGACTTTTTGGTTACCGCTGACACCCTCGGGGACCAAAAACATTCGCGCTCCTGCTCCAGCAGTGGGTAGAAATGGAACATGGCCCGTCCTCCTCTGAAACCCACCTCCAGCAGGTTCTACTTCTCTTGGACCATCTGGTTGACCACGCTATGAACTGGAAACACCTTCTGCGGCATCTGTACCGCCTGAAGCAGGGGGTCCTCCAACACATCCTCCTCCACCGGTGCCTCCGCTGGCATGCTGAGGGCCTTCAAGGACTCCCCGATGAGAGTTTGCAACTTCTCTAGTCGAAACACTTGGACCACCTGTGACTGGTCCTTGTGCTCTGGGATGTCTCCTTCTTCCAGCTCTTCGGCCTGGGACTCCAGATCCATGTATCAAGAACACATTGCAATAATTAATGACTCAAATCCATAAAAGGAAATCCCAATTATGCCAAATTTTTACTGTGAAAAAAAACATTCACTCATTGCAAGAAATCGATACAGATACATTAAATATGTAAAATATTTATTAAACATATCTATATAAACATTTTAGAAATGAAAATACATCATCTTTTATCATAAGCAGCATAAGTATATTGTGTTATAAAACTTCATAAACTGCATTTAGCTAATATACCAATTAACCTATCTACTACATAATATCTCATAAATAGCATCTTGCTAAATAACTATTTACCTATAAATACCCCCCCCCCCCTCTCCAGGACAACAAATTACCTAAACCACATATAATGACCACACAACAAAAAACACACACAAGACAAATAAGACCAACCACAAAAATCACACAAGTAATAACGTACAACACTTCATCTTTCCATAAACCTAATTCAAAGTCGTTAGACGGTCTTATGAATATTCTTGTTCCAAAAATTCATGTTAGGAACTCCCAAAGCAAGGGTCCTCGTCCCCTAGCCTTTGCTCACTAGAGAGACCAGGGAAGCCCTTTCGTGCTTGCTGCTAGGCACCAGAGCTGCCAAGACACACACACACACACATATATATATATTTTTTTTTTTTAATTTTGTTTTTAAGTTTATTGGGGGGGGGGGGTTGCAGCCAAGCAAATAGGGTACAATAAAGCAATGCCCTCAGACAGACAGAGAGCCAAACAAAAAAAGACTATCTCCTTAGTTGTCCTCAGTGAGTCCAGCACCCATGGCTCATACCTCCTCCAACTGCTTGGAGACAGAGTATACTGGAGTTGGTAGGCGGTGCCAGCTGTATAAGTAAATGGGTGTCATCAAAAGATGACATGCTCAGTCTCCAAGCTGCTTGAAGAGTTGCACTACCCAGAGGTGCGGGATGGGACTGGACTGGAGAGATAAGGAATATCCTTTGTTTTATTCTACATTCCTCTCCTTATACCACCTACCATTCTATTTGCTCTCTTGGCAGTTGCTGCACACTGGGCGGAGGGTTTTAACATGTTACCCACAACGATGTCTAAATCTTTTTCCTGGGTGATGGTTCCTAATGTGGAACCTTGCATCGTGTAACCATAGTTTGGGTTTTTTTCTTTCCTAGGTGCATAACTTTGCACTTGTTCACATTAAATTTCATCTGCCATTTGGATGCCCAGTCTTCCAATTTATCAGGATACTCTTGCAATTTTTCACAATCCTCGTGGGTTTTAACAACTTTGTATAGTTTTGTCATCTGCAAATTTGATGACCTGGAAATGGGAATAAGGAGTGAGGGTATTTATGAATATGTTAAAAAGCAGAGGATCCAGCACAGATCCCTGGGTACTCTACTATTCACCTTTCTCCATTGGGAAAATTGGCCATTTAGCACTATATTCCTCTGCTTTCTATCTTTTAACCAGTTCCTGATCCACAATAGTACATTGCCTCCTATCCCATCTCCAGCAGATGAAGACAGAAGAAAGAGTTTGGAGTTTGTAGGCACTGCCCTTGTGGTGTGACATCACAGACCTGTTAAGCTCTATCTCCAGCTGCTGCTTGGGGGAGACAACCCACTTGTCTGGACTGGATTGGAGGGATGATATGGAAAATACATTCACCATCTACTGAGACAAAAATACTGAAGAGACCTCTGGTGGCTGAAGTATATAAGGCATGGGAGCAACATCATTGAAATCTGGGCTTTTCATTGGTTCTTTGTCTCCACCAATCTGCTGGTAGGGGAATACAACCCACTTGTATGGACTAGTCTAACAGGAAAATATGGAAACATGCATTAAGTATAAAACATCCAACAATAATTATTAGGGGGAGTAGGCAGCATGCTCGCAGCAGTTACTGCACAATACTACTACTAAGCATTTGCATAACGCTACAAGACATACGCAGAGCTGTACAGACACCTACCCTAACGCATGGCACAATTAATGCAAGTGCACTTACCACCACCCATAAAAGTGTTATCATGCACTATAGTTAGCTCGTGTACATATATGTACCCTGTGCTAATTGCAATGGTTTATGGTTATTACTTTTGATAAAACCGCATTTATGGATCAATGTAGTTAAGAATAAAATCTTAAAGGAAAGGAACACTAACAAAATAAGATAGTGCAAACATAAGCTAAAAACAAAATACTTGTATAAAGATGGTGTAAAATTTTTTTAAAATAAACAGTGCAAAGGGAAAGGAGACTGCTTTTATGCTACGGCCCTAGCAGTATATCAAGATTGCCCGGTTTGTGCATAAATAAATAAATAAATAAACAAATAAGTAAGAGAGAGGCCAAGCCAACGGTCATCAATGTCCTTAGCCAGCAGTTTCAAAGGACTGCTCAAAGAGATGAGTCTTTAAGACAGATTTTAAATGTTGTAAAATGGGTTCCATCTGAAGTGCAGAGGCAGACTATTCCAAAGGCTAGGAGCCATGAAAAAAAGTAGATTGATTAGCAGACTTAAATGTGGAGACAGTTACCATGAAGACAGCAAGCTGGTGCATGTAAGGTAATCAAAAATGATAACATAGTCTGTGACTACATTGTGGAGGGCCTTATAGATAAGGTAAGAATCTTATATCAGATATGGCATCTAAAAAGACGACAGCAATGGTGAATCAGAAGGGTAATGTGATCAAACCTCCGGGCATTGGGAAGTATGGGCATGCTGTATTCTGAATATGCTTTCCATGCCTGCACTCTGCCCATACCCTGCCTCTTCACCTGATGGGCAATTAACATGCATTTTAGCAGCTGGTAGCTGCCATGCTTTTGTGCTAAGATAACAACAAAAGCCTGTGGTAAGTGCCATTGAGTCGGTGTCGACTCATGGCGACCCTCTGGATAGTTATCCTAAATTGCGTTCGGTCTTCAGGTCAGGCGGTTCATTGTTGATAGATTGGCACCCACCTTAACTTAACCAAAACTATTGCAATTTGGTTTTCCCACGGTAGCCCACCCCCCTCGCTAGCCCCCTCTTTTTCAGGCACTCCCATACCCTTGGTATCCACCTTTCATTATTTGGGTGTGTTCTTTGATTCTGATCTTTCTTTTCAGGACCACATCTCGCACATCACTAGGACTCTTTCTCCGCCAGATCCGTGCAATCCGCCCCTTCCTCTCCCCGTCTGCTCTCAACACCTTGTTACTGTCTCTTGTCATGTCACGCGTCGATTTTTCCAATTCAATCTTCACTGGTCTCTCTAAATCTCAACTGGCTCATCTTCAGAGGGTTCAAAACACTGCTACACGTCTCATTACTCACTCCTCCCTCCGAGACCATGTAACACCTCTTCTCCTTCATCTTCATTGGTTGCCGGTTCCCTTCTGCACTCAATTCAAATTGCTCTCTCTTGTATACAAGGTGCTCCACACCAGCACTCCACAATACCTAGCAGATCTTATCACTTTCCACTCTCCCAGATACACTCCCCACTCCTTTCACCTCAACCGCCTTCACCTCCCTTCTCCCTCCCTTGTCCATCTACACTCCACCCGCTCCTCTGCCGCCTTCTTCGACGGTCCTGCCCTCTGGAACTCCCTCCCCTCCTCCCTCCGCTTAGACCCCCATCACGCCACCTTTAAGCGAAACCTAAAGACCCATCTTTTTTCCCTGGCCTTGGACCTCCCCTCCCCCTTTCGTGTAACTGCCTCTCTTATGTTTTGTCTACTCTCTCCTTTCTCTCTTACTGTCCTGTCAATGATTGTAGTTCCTTTTCCTTTCTACTGGCCTCGTGCCTCTACTAGATTTTATAAGTTGCAAACCGCCTTGCTTACCACAGAAGGACGGTATATCAAATGAAATAAACATAAACATAGCTGCAGTTATTGTATAGATCTCTCTCATTGCTGGCCTTCCTCTTTTGTGTTGACCTACCTTGCCAAGTATGTCTGTCTTTCTCTAATGACCTCTCTCTTCACGGGATGTGTCCAAAGTTTGAAAAAGTCTTGTCATCTCAGCTTCTAAAGAAATCTTAGGTTTGATCTCCTCTAGTACCAACTGGTTTATTTTTCAGGCAGTCCATAGTATACACAGTATTCGTCGCCAGCACCATGATTCAAAGGCTTACATTTTCTTCCAGTCTATCTTTTTCACTGTACAACTTTCACATCCATATGATACTGAAAATGCCATGGCTTGAACAAGTCAAATCTTTGTATGGGAGAGACACATCTCCGCTCTTGAGAATCTTGTCTAGGTCCTTCATAGGCATTCTGCCAAGTGTAATGCGTCTGATTTCTTGACTGCTTGTTGCTTCTTTGATAATTGATCCAAATAGTGGAGTAACCTATTTCAATTTCTTCTCCATCAATGATGAACTTACTGATTTTGCCAGTTGTCAAGATCTTTGTCTTCTTTACATTAAGGTGCAGGCCCATTTTAAGACTATATTCCTTGATCCTGAGAAGCAAATGTTTCAGATCGTCTTCACTTTCAGCCAGTAATGTGGTGGTTATCAGCATAGCAAAGGTTGTTGAGTCTTTAACCAAATCTTCACACTTCTGTTGTCTTCATACAATCCTGCTTCTCTATCATTTGTTCTGCATATAAAATTCAAGATGTAGGTGGAAAGTATGCAGCTTTGTCGTACACCTTTTATGATTTTAAACCACTGTTGCTCCTTATTCCATTCGAACTGTTGCTTCTTGATCAATGTAAAGGCTGTACAAGAGAACAGTCAGGTGTTCTGGTATATCCATGCTTCTTAATGTTGCCCCGAGTCTCTTATGGTTTACATAGTCAAAAGCCTTCCTGTAGTCAATAAAACATATGGATATCCTTTTGGTATTCTTTAGTCTTTTCAAGGATCCATCTCACATCTGAAATGATGTCTCTAGTTCCTCGACCTTTCCTGAACCTTGCTTGCACTTCAGGTAGTTCTCATTCCAGGTATGGTTGTAGTCTCTTCTGAATAATCTTGAGTAGAGTCTTGCTGGCATGTGGGATCAGAACGATTGTGCAATAATTTCCATGGTCAGTTGGATCACCTTTCTTTAGTATTGGTATAAACACGGATCTTTTCCAATCAGTTGTCCATGATGTTGTCTTCCAAATTTCCTGGCAGAGCCTTGTAAGTATGGTAACAGCTGCATCAGATTGCTATAATACTTCTATGGGAATGCCATCAATGCCTGGTGCTTTATTCTTTGATAAGGCTTTCAATGCTGCTTCAACTTTTTCTTTCATTACCAATGGTTCCTGATCATAAGATACTGCATATTCTTTCCACCATCTCTTGATCTTCTCAGCATCATTCAACATGGATCCTTGCACATCTTGTAACATTCCAATTCGAGGCTGGAATTTTTTCTTTAACTCTCACAGCTTTAGGAAAGCTGATCTTGTTCTTCCTCTAATAGTTTCTGCTTCTGTTTCCTTACATGCATCATTATAGTAGTTCTCCTTGTCTTGCTGCACATTAGAAATCTCTGTGATTGCCTCTTTTTCTCCTCTGCGTTTCTGGGCAATTTTTCAGAGTTTCTTCGGTCATCCATTTTGGCTGTTTTTGCTTTTTTAACTTCTGTACAGATTTCTCACTTTCTTCCAACACAACCTTCTTGATGTCATTCCATAACTCTTCGGGAGCTCTGTAATTTGTATCTAAAGAAGCAAATCGATTTTGCAGTCTTTAAATTCCAATGGTATATCCTCAAGGTCATTTTGCTACATTTATGAGTGGCTTGCTCTTTTTCAACTTTAGCTTGAATTTGCATACTAGTAGTTGGTGGTGATCTGTACCACAGTCATCTACGGGTTTTGTCTTTGTTGATATCATAGAGCTTTTCCATTGTTGACTTCCACAGATGCAGTCAACTTGCTTTTTGTACAATCCATTGGGTGAAGTCCATGTGTACAGTCGCCGCTTATGTTGCTGGAAGAAGGTGCTTGAGATGAATAGAAACATAGAAATATGATGACAGAAAGAGACTACATGGCCTATCTAGTCTGTCCTTCCATATCAACAACTACAACAGTCCCCCTTTTTACCTTTAGAGATCCTGTGTTTGTCCCATGCTTTTTGGAATTCAGTTACTGTCCTCATCTCTACCACTTCCACTGGGAGACTATTCCATGGATCCACTACTCTTTCCGTAAAGAAATATTTCCGCATATCACTCCTGAATCTATCTCCCTTCACCCTCATCCCATGTCCCCTCGTAGCAGAACTTGCTTTCAATTGAAAGAGGCTCTCTCTCCCTGAACATTTATGCCATGGAGGTATTTAAACATCTCAATCATATCACCTCTATCCCGCCTTTCCTCTAAGGTGTACATATTAAAATCCTTCAGTCTGTCCTCATATGCTTTATAATGAAGACCACTAATCATTTTAGTAGACACCCTCTGCACCGACTCCATCCTGTTCACATCCTTTTGAAGGTGCGGTCTCCAGAATTGCACACTATGCTCCAAATAAGGTCGCACCAAAGACTTACACAGAGGCACTATCACCTCCTTTTTTCTGTTAGACACTCCTCTCCGTAGGCACCCAAGCATCCTTCTAGCTTTTGCCGTCGCCTTTTCTACCTGTTTAGCTACTTTAAGATCATCAGACACAACCAGGCCTAGGTCCCGCTCTTCTTTAGTGGACAAAAGTACTTCACCCTTTATACTATATTGCTCCCTTGGATTACTGCAGCCCAAATGCATGACCTTACATTTTTTAACATTAAATCCCAGCTGCCAAATTCTAGACCATTCTTCAAGCTTAGCTAGATCCCTCCTCATGTTATCTACACCTTCCTGGGTGTCTACTCTATTGCAGATTTTGGTATCATCTACAAAGAGGCAAACCTTACCCGACAGCCCTTCCGCTATATCACTAACAAAGATGGTAACATCCTTCTCCTCAGAGTGAGCTCCATTTACTTGTATTTTTTGTCGCCTCCCACCCAACCAATTTCTAACCCAAGCAGTAACTTTAGGGTCCATCCCTAGGGTGCTCAGTTTGTTTATAAGTCGCCTGTGAGGAACAGTGTCAAAGGCTTTACTGAAATCTAAATACACCACATCTAGGGCTCTCCCTCGGTCCAACTCCCTGGTCACCCAGTCAAAGAAATCAATCAGATTTGTCTGACAAGACCTGCCTCTGGTGAATCCATGCTGCCTCGGATCCTGAAAACTGCTAGACTCCAGAAAGCTCACTATTTTCTCTTTCAGCAGCATTTCCAATTTACTTACCACCGAAGTTAAACTAACCGGCCTGTAGTTTTCAACCACATCCTTACTTCTGCTTTTGTGTAAAGGCACCACATGAGCCTCTCTCCAGTCCTTTGGCACAACTCCCGACTCCAACAAGGCATTGAAAAGGTCAGTCAGTAGAGCTGCTAGAACGTCCCCAAGTTCCCTCAGTATTCTAGGGTGTATCCCATCCGGTCCCATCGCTTTGTCTACTTTAGGTTGAGCTAGTTTCTCACGAACACAGTCTTCTGAAAATTGTTCAAGATGTCCCTAGCTTCTGTTCCTGTTTGTGGGTGTTTTCTGAGGTCCTGCTCCTGGTTCTTCATCTGTGAACACAGAACAGAAATATTTGTTAAGCAATTCTGCTTTATCCTTATCAGCTTCTACATATTCCTCCCCTGCACATTTGAGTCTGACAATACCACTTTTGCCCTTCCTCTTCTCACTAATATATCTGAAAAGTGTCTTATCCCCCCATTTTATTGCATTGGCTATTTCCTCCTCTTTTTGAATATTTGCCTTCCTGGCTACTTTGCTAGCTTCTCTAAGCTTTTCCAAATACAGATGCCTGTCTTCCTCTCTCTGTGATCTCTTGTATTTTATGAAGGCCTCCCTCTTTTTCTTCCCTTTAGCTACTTGTTTTGAAAACCACAGCGGTCTCCTTTTCCTTTTACCTTTATTTACCATTTTAACAAAAAGGTTGGTTGCCCTTAAAATATCCCGTTTTGCCCACTGTTTTTCTACATCCCCCAGCTGCTTCCATCCCACTAAACGACTCCCTGAGGTATTGGCCCATCTTGGCAAAGTTAGTCTTCCTAAAGTCTAAGATCCTCACCTTTGAATGGATTCTAACAGCCCTAGTCCTAATACTGAACCACACCATCTGGTGATCCCTGGATGCAAAATGATCTCCCACTACAACATCAGAAACACTTTCACCATTGGTAAGCACCAAGTCCAGTATGGCCCCTTCACGTGTGGGGTCTGTTACCAATTGCCTGAATAGTTCTCCCTGTAGAGAATCCAGGATCTCCTTACTTCTAGATGATACTGCAGCAGGAATGTGCCAATCAACATCTGGCATATTGAAATCTCCTATCAGTAGCACTTCCCCTTTCCTAGCAATGCTGCGTATGTCTTCAATTAACTCTGTCCACCTCTTCCTCTTGTGAGGGAGGTCTGTATATCACACCAATGCAAATAGATTTCTCTTTCCCTCTTTCTAGTTTAACCCACAATGCCTCCTCTCTCCCTTTTAATCTCTGTAATTCCAAAGCTTTAATAGTAGTTTTTACATATAGTGCCACTCCTCCGCCCCTTCTTCCTACCCTGTCCTTTCTGAATAAAGTATAGCCAGGTATAGTTACATCCCAATCATGGTTTTCTGTGAACCATGTTTCTGTAACTGCCACTAAATCCAAGTCAGCCACTCCCACCAAAGCTTCAACATCAGAGATCCTATTTTCCATGCTACGGGCATTTATACACACTGCTTTCCATATGTTACCCACGTTACCCATTTCCATAAAGGTATTTAATGTATCACCTACATGGGGCTTTCCTCACCCATCCCCAACGAATCTAGTTTAAAGTCCTCTTCAGTAGATTAGCCAGTCTACTACCAAAGACGCGTTGACCTTTCTTGGACAGATGGATGCTATCTCTGCTCTGCAACCCTTGGAACAGCAGCCCATGGTCTAGGAAACCAAAACGCTCTCGATAACACCATCCACGCAGCCATGCATTCATCTCCAGGATGCGAGCCTCTCTGCCTTGGCCTTTACCCTCAACAGGGAGGATTGAAGAGAACACCACCTGTGCACCTAACTGCTTCACCCTCTGTCCCAGAGCCATGAATAGATAGATTGATTGCTGGTCTTACAGAATTGTTTCTCCAGCTTCGTTTCTGTAGCCAAGTCCATATTTCCAACCATTTTGCCTTCTTTGTTGACAACATTTGCATTCCAGACACCCATGACTATCAGGATATCCTCTTTGCATGTTCTGTTAATTTCAGCTTGTACTTGTTCATAGAACTCATCAATTCCATCCTCTTCTGCAGCTGTTATTGGGGCATATACTTGCATTATGGTTAGTGTTGATAGGCATTCCTTGTAGATGAATAGAAATTAAGCATTCACTGACTGCATTTACAGTTCTTACAAGTTTCTTTTAATTATAAATACAACACCATTTCTTCTTTGTCTTGCATTTCCAGCATAGTAGACCATGTGATCATCAGATGCAAAGTGCCTGATGCCGGTCCATTCAGTTCGTTGACACCCAACAGATAAAGCTGTACATGTTCCATTTCATTCCTGACCACCTTTAGCTTCCCTTGGTTCATGTTTCGTATGTTCTATGTACCAATATGTAAGACATCTTTGCAGCTTCTGATTCTCATTTCATGTGCAACTACATCAGCAGTCAGATGTCCTGAGGGTTTTGATCCAACCACATCATAAGTGCTGGCTTTACTCTGAAAAGTCTTCAAGCTCCTCCAAAGTAGCCAGCTAAGTGCCTTCCGACTTGGGGGTCTCATCTTCCAGCACTACAGTGCAACTTGTTTTGTTGTGACTATCCACTGGGTTTTCGTGGCAAGATACAGAAGTAGAATGCCAGACCTTTCTTTCTGTGCAGTCTAAGTTTAGTGTTGTTGCCGTTGCACAGAAATGTGATCCTCCACTGCCCTCAGCATCACGGATGAACACAAGCCCTCACAGCATGACAAGCTGCAAACCAAGTGAGGGTCACAGGCCCTTAATGCCCACTAGAACATGTCAGCCACTCAGCAGGCTTTAGTAAAGTGGCCCCTTAGTTTCTAAGTGCTTGCACTAGTTTTTTAAATCTTCGTGCATCAGTAGAAACAAATGAAACATACAAGTGTTCTGTTCAATCAAATGTTTATTTTTTTTGTTAGCTAGAAACCATGGTCACATTTCTATAGTGTACCATCCCCATAAGTCAAGATATTTGATTTCAAAGACAAGCTAGAAATTGTACACTGGAAGAGGTTCCAATTGTGAAGATTATAGACACTATATTCCAACACTTGCAGCCTTTTGGATGAGAAGGTAATAAGCACATGGCTCAACTTCCCCTGTTGCACCAACACACATCTGTCTGCCACATAACAGTTTACTACATGAAAGTGACCTCCGATATGGAGCTCTTTTGTGTATAAAGGTCACTTTTCTCAGCCCCCAGCTCCTCTGAAGCAAAATATCAATACTATCCCTCAGAACGTTTCTGCAGCAGTGAGCAAGATTGCTAGGTTTGCAAAGATCAAATATGCTGTATTAAAGCTTTTAAATGAGAAAACATTTGAATTTTCTTCCTGCTGTCAACAGTGGGCGATGCATAGAGCACAAAAAAGCTTGCCGTTTGCAAGTCACTTTTTGCTCCCACTGCAGGATGAATTTTAATTGGGTTTAGAAATCCACATCACATCTAAATTTGCAATGTTACTTGATATTCTGCAAAGAACACTTTTTCCATAGGTTTTGTAACTCTGTATGAAGTTTGCTTTGTTTGGTAAGACAAAACAAAAATGTTTTTCACTACCTAGGATGGCAAGATGTGAAGCTGGCAATCTCTAATGCCAGAGCCTAAAGGATTTTGCACTGAAGCCTTAATGTCAAAGCAGCAAATTAATATCAATGAGTCATGAATCTTAAATGCCCTGATGGAAACATGCTTTCTCCTAACATTAAAACAGACACTTTTGCTAACAATGCCAGATAATTGGAAAACTAAGCATTATTACAGAAAATCTAGTTAAATAAAAATGAAATTAACACTGGAAAAGACACAATAGCCATATAAAGAGCACATTTCCATGATGATCTTGTATCCTATTTTCAAAAGCAGTCAATTTCTTCAAAGGTTATTACAATATAAAAGAATATATTTATAAAATACAGTCAGTCTATCGTAAATTTCAATGAAACAGATCACAAAAAAGATAAAGCTTTCACAGACAACAGCAAGTTAATCTATATAAAAATACAATTACTTGGGAGGCTGTGATAACTTATATCCATAAGATTGTCTGAAGAGCTGGAGTCATTGCTCTTCAGGATCCCTAGCTCAGGGATTCTCGGATCCCTAGCTCAGGGATTCTCGGATCCCTAGCTCAGGGATTCTCGGATCCCTAGCTCAGGGATTCTCGGATCCCTAGCTCAGGGATTCTCGGATCCCTAGCTCAGGGATTCTCGGATCCCTAGCTCAGGGATTCTCGGAACAAATAATTTTGTTAGTCGCATCTTTCTAAAATACTTTTGGGCTGATGCAGAAACACTAGTGCGCCCTTTGCCCACAGATTATGCAACATATAAGCACAGGTACCACTGTGCCAAATGCAGAGATTGACATGCACACAGCGCAATGCTATGCATATTTAAATGATATGCAAATGATCCATGCATATTAAAATGAAATGCTAATAAGGTCTGTGCCCAATGCAGAGAAATGCGTAAAGGATTGTGATAGGCGATGGCCTAGTATGTAGCAGAGCTAGGTCTGAAGCCCTTTTTCCTGCTTTAAAATGTTATTCCTGATTTTGGAAAATTGCAGAATGCTGTTAGCTGTTAGAAAGAAATTCCGTTCTATTCTGGTTTGATAACATGTTCTGCTCTCCTGGAGATAAGAGAATTAAACCTTGGTACTGTTTATTGTTTAGGTAAGTCAGATGTCTCTTTCAGTAGAAAGCCGCGCCACTGTATCTTTGCTGATTGTGCACTGACCTCGTAATTAGGATGAAAATATAGCAGAGAAGCCGAACAGTGTAAGAATATTTTGTCTAGCATTATGAAGATTGTTTAGTGTTTTGAGCCAAGGCTAGAGATACGTCTTAACCTTGCTTTGTTTGGCCTCGCTTTGTTTTGCTTTTGTTATGAATGCTTCTGATATGCCTTCCACTATCTTTGCAAGCTAACTGACCTTGCAGAAGTAGCAAAATATACTGTAATAAAAGTATTATGTTTAGTGTTATGTCTAATTGCTGACCCGTGGCTAGTAAGACCCAAGCAGGGGGAGCGAGTTCTGGGCCCGGTCAGAGATGTCTATTGGATGAGAGTAAGTGGGCCACTGTGGCCAATGAGGAGTTTTGCCTGTATTAGACTGGAGAAGAAAAGTATATAAACTGTCATTTTTCTGAGCTCTGGGCTCAGACTATTTTGAATGTTACTGCAATCTGAGCCTGTGCACATTAAACCGGCTTGAATCTTTGCCTGACTCCGGGTATTATTTATTGCATGCTTATCAGCTACTACAGGATAACATAACCAGGTGTAAAGTTCAGAAGTGCCGTTATCTCTATGCCTGGTCCAAGGCAACTTAAAAATCTTGCACGTGTAAGGAAAGACTGTTTCATTGTGTGTACCGGTGAACAGTTACCTTCGGCATGAAAATCGTCTGCGTGTATCTTTCAGTATATAAGCAAAAGTGTGGCGCTCAAAAAGAAGAAGTAATTAGACTTACCTGCTAATTGTTGTTCCTTAAGGAACTCTAGTCCAGTCCCAGAACCTCTGAGTTTAGTATCTCCTCCAGCAGCTTTGGAGACTGAAACAAGTCAAATGCTTTGATGACACTGGTATAAGTAGGCAAAGTCCACCTCTCTCCTCCAGTACCTAGTGACAAAGCAGACTCAGCAGAGCAACAAATAAGTAGTTAAATAACCCAACAAATACATAGTCCTACGAACCCTCATTGAAATAAAAAAAAAAAAAAAAGTTTAACTGTCTGTAACCATACCCATATGGTACAAGATCAAAAACGTAGAATACGCTCTCCTGGAGGCATCACGTACCCCCAGAACAAAGTACTGCCTAGAAAGGATTCCATCTGCTCTTTCAAAACGAGCCCTTACGGAAGATCTTCCAAATACCTCACCGCACACTTTGAACTTCAGGCTGACAGCAAAAAACAACCCCGGGTGGGATCCGGGACTAGAGTTCCTTAAGGAACAACCATTAGCAGGTAAGTCTAATTACCTCTTCCTCTTTGACCCTCTAGTCCAGTCCCGGAACCTCTAAGGATGTAACAGAGCAGTGAATATCAACGGGAGGGCCCTGCAAGACCAGCCTGAAGCACCGCCGACCCCAAAACAGACATCTCTAGAAGCGTGCACATCGAGCCTATAATGCTTGGCAAAGGAATGCAATGACAACCAAGTTGCCGCCTTACAAATATCTTCAGCCAGCACCAAACTGTATTCTTCCCAAGATGCCGCCTGTGCCCTAGTCAAATGAGCTCTAAGACTATCCGATACCACTTTACCTTTCAAAATATACACCGCTGCAATGGTTTCCTTCAACCATCTGGAAATGGAAGACTTCGCGGAAGGGGGAGGCTGCGGCGGACCCCCAAACGACACAAACAACCTGTCCGACCTACGGAAGGACGTTATCCCATGGAGGTACCTCTTGAGCACCCGACGAACATCGAGAAGATGCAATTTACCTCCCGTCGCTTCCTTCTCCTCGCCCGAGAATACCAGCAACGAAACCACCTGGTTGACATGAAAGACTGATACCACCTTAGGTAAGAATGCAGGAACTGTACGCAACACCACCTTCTGATCGAAGAAGGAAAGATACGGTTCCTTACAGGACAAGGCCTGCAATTCCAAAATCCTGCGAGCGGAGCAAGCAGCCACCAGAAAAGTTGTCTTCAATGTCAGATCCTTCAGGGACGCCTTACCTAACGGCTCAAACGGTTCTCTGACAAACGCGTCCAACACCAAATTCAGATCCCATGCGGCGGCCACATGAGCAACACGGCCCGCAAAAATCTTTTAACATCCACGTGCGCTCCTAACACCTGACCTTGCACCTTACCACGGTAACAAGACAGCGCCGCCAACTGAACTCGCAAAGAACTAGCCACGAGACCCTTCTCCACGCCATCCTGCAAAAACGAAAGTATCTGCGGAATAGACGCCACTGAGGGCCGCAGCCGCCGATCCGCACACCAGGCCTCAAAAATGCACCAGACTCGTATGTACGCTAATGATGTAGATCGCCTTCGTGCCTTCAACAAAGTAGAAATGACTGCCATGGAATAGCCCTTGGCCTTCATCCTAGCCCTTTCAAGAGCCAAGCCGTAAGCGAGAACCGACACCTGCGGCATACGTAATGGCCCCTGAACTAACAGGTCCTCCTGCGGTGGAAGCTTCCACGGCCTGTCCACCAGCAGACGCACCATATCCGCATACCAAGGTCTTCTGGGCCAGTCGGGCGCCACAAGAACCACGAGGCCCTCGTGCCTCTCTATGTGCTGTACCACCCGGCCTATGAGAGCCCAAGATGGAAAGACAGAGGAGACCCTCTACCGGCCACCTCTGCGTCAACGCATCGAGACCCTCTGACATCCTTTCTCGCCTTCTGCTGTAAAAATCGGGCTGCCTTTTCGGACTCGAACGTCGCCATCAGATCCATTAGCAGCATCCCCCAGCACCGTATGATTAGACCAAAACACATCCAGGTGAAGTACCCACTCTCCTGGATCTACCTTGCGCTTAGATAATCCGCCTCGATATTGTCCACTCCAGCCACATGTTGAGCCAAAAGGCCCCTCAGATTTAACTCGACCCAGCCTAACAGCTGACTCGCCTCCGTCTGCAATGCCGCACTTCCTGTGCCGCCCTGTCAATTGATGTAGGCTACTGTCGTCGCATTGTCGGACAGTACACGCACCGCCGCCTGCCTCAACCACGACTAACTCCACGAGGGCCAAATACACCACCCTCATCTCCAATCTGTTGATGGACCACTCCTTCTCTAACAGCGACCACTGTCCCTGCACTAACCTTCCTTCGTAATGCACTCCCCATCCCAATAGACTTGCATCCGTCATCAAAAGTCTCCAGGCTGGGGCCTCTAGAGGCATTCCTTTTTCCAAACTCTCCGGCCATAACCACTAGAGAAGTTCCTGCCTCACCTCCGTTGGGCAGACCAGCCAATGAGATATTGCATCCAACTGATGGAACCACCGCCGGAGCAGAGCCCGCTGCAATGGTCTCATGTGAGCCCTGGCCCATGGCACCACCTCGATCATGGCCGCCATTGTTCCGAGCAATTGAAGATACTGCCAAGCTGTAGGCGCTGGTTGGGACAGAAAACTCTGCACGAGCTCCCTCAACCCGTGTCCCGCTGAACCGGAAGAAACACCGTTCCCTGAGCTGTATCGAACCGCACCCCCAGATATTCCAGAGACTGCGAGGGAACTAACTTGCTCTTCGCAAAGTTGACCACCCAGCCTAGGCTCTGCAACAACTGCACTACCCGGGCGGTGGCCACGTCGCTCTCCTCCTTTGACTTTGCCTGAATCAGCCAATCGTCCAAATACGGGTGTACCAGCACTCCCTCCTTGCGGAGCGCCACCATCACCACAATTTTGGTGAAAGTTCTTGACGCAGTCGCCAGACCAAAAGGCAAGGCCCGGAATTGAAAGTGCCCCATGGGCACTGAAAACCGAAGAAACTGTTGATGCTCTCGCCGAACGTGGATGTGCAGATAAGCTTCCGATAGGTCTAATGACGCAAGGAACTCTCCCTTCCCGACCGCCGCAATCACGGAGCGCAACATCTCCATATGGAAATGAATCACTCGGAGACACCGATTCACCCTTTTCAAATCCAGAATCGGCCGAAATGCGCCTTCTTTTTTTGACACCACGAAACAGATGGAGTATCGACCGCACCCGCACTGGTCCGATGGGACGGGCACCACCGCCCTGAGCTGTAGCAGCCACTGAAGCGTCTCCTGAACCACCCGGACCTTGAGTGGGGTTCTGCAAGGTGACTGGACAAAGGAGTCTAGCACTGGCCGATGGAGCTCCAGCACATACCCCTCTCAAATGACCTCCAACACCCACCGGTCTGACATAATCTGGACCCAGGCAGGGTAAAACTCCCGTAACCGTCTTCCCACGGGCACGCACCCCACCCGAGTCCTCCTCATCTCATTAAGACTTCTTAAGGCTCGAGGACGGGAAAGACGCAAAACCTCTGCCTGCCCCTCGAAATCCTCAAAACCCCTGTCCTCGCGCCGGAAACCTTCCTTGCTGCAACTAACCGAAGCGAGAGGACCGAAACCTACAAAACTCTCTCCGAGACCCTTTGGGAGCTGTACTAGGGCGGCCCTGCTTAGGCTTATCCTCAGGCAACCGTCCCCCCTTGGACTCCCCGAGATCCTTGACCAACTTGTCTAAATCCTCTCCAAACAAACGTTTCCCCCTAAAAGGAAGCTTGCTGAGACGAGCCTTCGAAGAACCGTCGGCTGACCAGTTCCGCAACCACAAATACCGCCGAGCTGCCACCACGGAAGCCCCGGGATGAGGTCATAATGGATATCCGCCAAATAGGTGGTCCCCGACTCCAGACACGCCACTTCATCTACCTGCTCTCCCAGCTGATCCCCCTGAAGTTGTTGGGACCATCTCAGGCAGCCTCTCGCCACCTATGCCCCCGCGATAGAGGCCTGCATGGAAAGAGCGCTTATATGAAACACCTGCTTCAACAACATATCTAACTTTCTGTCCTGAACATCCTTAAGCATCGCGGACCCCTCTACCGGAATCGTAGTCTTTTTAGTAACGGCTGACACCGCCGCATCTACCTTAGGGGAGCGATAAAGCTCCCTATCTTGGTCTGACAGTGGATACAGCCGAGCTATCACCCTAGAACCCCTCAGAGCCGACTCGGGCAAATCCCACTCCTCCTGAATCATGTTCCCAAACACCCTGTGAACAGGAAACACCCATTGCGACGTCCGAACGGCCTACAACAGCGGATCCTCAAACGCTTCATCCGCTGCCGGAATTGCAGACGGCATGTTTAGCGTCTTGAGAGTCTCAGTAATCAGCGCTGGCAGCTCCTCTCACCGAAACACCCTGACTACCCTAGCCTGTTCCGAGTCAGGCAACTCTCCCTCTTCTAACTCATCCCAAGACGTCCTCTAAATCTTCGTCTCCTGCCTCCGGATCCCCCCAGGGTGGGGACTCTGAGCTCTCAACCCACGCCACCTTACTTCTCTTGACAGGGACAGCCCCATTCTCGGACTGCAACAGACTCCCTAACCGCTTCTCTCCCCGCGCGGCAGGAGAAAGTGCCGCCATCCCGGGCTGCAACAACGAAAACGCCTGATGCATGAGCACAAAGAAATCCGACGGGACCAAGGGAGGCCCCCCCCTCACCTGGCCCAGTCCCAGCAGAGGTGACAGTCCTACCGCAGTAGACAGTCCCGCTACCGGTTCAGAGGAGACCAGCGGAGATGGCAGGACTTCTTCCTCTTCCTGAGGAACTGCCAACTGCCCCCCAGTCCCCAAGTCAAGCACCTTCTCCATGACGGCTGCCTCATTAGTGCAACCCTTGCACACTCCTCCGTCTAAGACTGCGCCGTGCCTCGTGCCACAGACCAAGCAGCGAGGTCTGGCCGGCATGCTATCACCACCGGTAAAGCTGACCACCTTCAGCAGCCAAGGCCAACCAGCCACGCAGCCTACAAAGTAAGGGTAAATTAGACTTACCTGCTAATTGTTGTTCCTTAAGGAACTCCAGTCTAGTCCCGAACTATAGAGTTGTCTACCTCTCACAGCAGCTTGGAGACTGAGAAACTTCATGTCTTTTCTGATGTCACCGGTATAACCTGTCCGGATCCGCCTCCTCTGATCAGTAACCTATTGACAAAGCAGACTCACCGGAGCAACAAGTAAGCATCAAATATGTATAAAAACCGTAGCTAAAGTGTATCTACCAACTCTGAACTACCAGAAGGGAAAGTCTATCGCCCTTGCCAGACCCCTCCCAGCACTAAGGAACGCCCCGGAACGCTGGTACAGAGACAGCTTCCCAAATCTTGTAGCTATAACAGAAGAGCGAGAAAAAGTAACCACAGGAGGACATCCCGGGTGGCTTACCTGTCATCAGCGCCATTCTTCTTCTTCAGGCCACCGAAGACAAACCCACATCCCGGGCGGGATGTGAGACTAGACTAGAGTTCCTCAAGGAACAACAATTAGCAGGTAAGTCTAATTTACCCTTCCTTAACGTCCCTCCAGTCTAGTCCCGAACTATAGAGTATGTACCAGAGCAGGACAGGAAATCAACGGGAGGGAGCAGAGACCCCCGCCTGAAGCACCGCTGCACCAACACAGGCATCTCCCTGCGCCTGAACATCCAGTCTATAATGGACAAAAGAGTTTAGGGAAGACCAAGTGGCAGCCTTACAAATGTCCAAGGCTGGGACATATTGAAATTCCACCCAGGAAGCCGCCTGAGCCCTAGTGGAATGAGCTCTCAGTCCGCACGGAACCGCCTTACCGTTGAGGATATACGTGGATGCTATGGCCCCTTTGATCCATCTGGCAATGGAAGACTTCGAGGCCGCCTCCCCTTTCCGAGGACCGCCAAACAAGACAAAATAATCTATCAGACTTGCGAAAACTCTCTGTCCGATGGAGATACTTCTTCAAAGCTCGCCGAACATCCAACAAATGCAATCTCTCCGCATGGTCTCCACCTTGCCAGACTGTAAACGCCGGCAACAAAATCACCTGATTAAGATGGAACGCCGAGACTACCTTAGGCAAAAAGAACGGCACTGGTCGCAACACGACCTCGGAGGTCGAAAAACTCAGAAAGGGCTTCCTACAAGGCCTGTAATTCTGAAATCCTCCGAACCAAACAAATAGCCACGAGAAAAACTACCTTAAGCGTAAGGTCCTTCAAAGAGGCCCTTCATAAGGGCTCAAATGGCTCCTTTTCCAACGCCTGCAACACCAAGGGGAGATGCCAACTGGGCACGACCGGCCTGCGCACTGGCCTCAGCAACGAGACCGCCCGCAAAAACCGTCTGATATCCGGATGACTGCCAATATGCTGACCCCCTATCTTTCCTCTGTAACACGTCAACGCCGCCACCTGCACTCGCAAGGTCGCCGCCGCTAGACCTTTCTCCAGCCCGTCCTGCAGGAAGGCTAACACCTGTGGAATGGACGCCTTTAGCGCGTCGCCCTGCTTGTCCAAACACCAGGCCTCAAATACCCGCCAAACGCGGACATACGCCAGGGATGTGGACCGCTTCCTCGCCTTCAACAAAGTGGAGATTACCGCAGGAGAATAACCTCTCCTCCTCAGCCTCGCCCTCTCAAGAGCCAAGCCGTAAGCAAGAACCGATCCACCTGAGACATGAACAGAGGCCCCTGAGTCAATAGATCCGGACGACACGGCAGCTTCCAAGACCTGTCCACCAGCAGGCCCTGAAGATCCGCATACCACGGCCGCCGAGGCCAATCTGGCGCTATGAGAACCACAGGCCCTCTGTGCCGCTCGATGCGCTGAACCACCCGACCGATTAACACCCACGGTGGAAACACGTATAGCAGACTCTCTATCGGCCACTCCTGAATGAGAGCATCCAGGCCTTCCGACATCCTCTCTCTCCGCCTGCTGAAAAACCGATTCGCCTTGGCCGAGTGAAACGTTGCCATGATATCCATTACTGGCGCTCCCCACCGGCACACCACCATGTCGAACACCTCCTGATGAAGAACCCATTCTCCCGGGTCCACCTTCACCCGACTCAAAAAAATCTGCCTGCACATTGTCCACCCCCGCCACATGCGCAGCCAACAATGCCATCAGATTCAACTCGGCCCACTCGAACAACTGCTCGGCTTCTGCCTCCAACGGAACACTGCTTGTCCCTCCTTGCCGATTGATGTAAGCCACTGCGGTTGCATTGTCGGAGTACACCCGCACCGCTGACCTCTGCAGATACGGCTGAAACTGCGCTAGTGCTAACCTTACCGCCCTCAACTCCAGCCGATTGATCGACCAAGACTGCTCCTCCTCAGACCATTGCCCCTGAGCGAGGCGCCCCTGAAAATGGGCTCCCCAGCTGGAGAGGCTGGCATTCGTCGTCAAGGGCTGCCACCCCGGAGCCTCCAATGGCATCCCCTGTTCCAGACAACCGGGACACAGCCACCATTGCAGGGCTCTCCTCGTCTCCGGCAAACACGGCAGTCTTCTTGTAAGCGGATCTTCTTGATGAGACCACCGACGAAGTAAAGCTCTCTGCAGCGGCCTCATGTGAGCCCTCGCCCACGGCACCAGCTCCAACATAGCTGCCATGGTTCCGAGCAACTGCCAGTACTGCCATGCCGTGGGGGCCTGCCTGCGTAGAAATTCCCGCACCAGGCGGCATAACCCGACCGCCCTCAGTCGCGGCAAAAATACTCTTCCTTCCTTCGTATCGAACCGAGCCCCCAAGTACTCCAGGTCCTGCGTCGAAGTCAACTTGCTTTTCGCCACATTGACTACCCAACCGAGACTCTGCAAGAAAGACACCACCTTGTCCGTAGCCGCCTTGCTTTCGGTTTCTGACTTTGCGCGGATCAACCAATCGTCCAAATACGGGTGCACTAGAACCCCCTCCTTTCGCAACGCCGCCGCCGCCACCACTACCATGACTTTCGTGAACATTCGCGGCACGGTAGCTAGACCGAAAGGTAAAGCCCGGAATTGACAATGTCCTAGGGGTACCGCAAACCTGATAAATCTCTGATGCTCCTCCCTGATCGGGATATGGAGATAGGCCTCGGACAGATCTAGGGACGTCAGCCACTCCCCTTTCCTGACTGCCACAATGACCGACCATAGATTCTCCATGCAAAAGTGCGACACCCGCAGGCAGCGATTTACGCCTTTGAGATTGAGAATCGGACGAAAAGTCCCCTCTTTCTTTGGGACCACGAAGTAAATGGAGTATCGACCTAAACTGCATTGGCGTGGGGGCACTCACACCACCGCTCTTAGGGCCAAAAGCCTCTCCACCGTCTCCTTGACAGCGGCGGCCTTGGCTGGCGCCTTGCACGGAGCACGCACAAACAGATCTCTGCCTGGGCGCCGCAACTCCAGGGCATAACCTTCCCGAATAACCTCCAACACCCACTGATTGGACGTAATTTTGGCCCAGGCCTCGTAGAAATCCCGCAGCCGACCTCCCACGGGAACCGCTACCTGAGCCCGCCAACCATCATTGTGACTTTCTAAAGATTGGAGGAGGAGGAAGAAGCCCCAAACCCCCTCCCTGCCCCCCGAAAGCCCCGAAATCCCTGACTCCTGTAGGGAAACCGGCCTCTCTGCGTCTGACCAAACCTAGGACCCCTGAACCGATGAAAGTCCCGCTGCTGGCCTTTTGACGGCAGCACTGCCCGACCGGGCTTCTGCTTATCTTCCGGAAGCCTACCTCCTTTAGAGTCACTGAAGTCCTTCACCAACTTATCTAGAGCCTCTCTAAAGAGTAGCTTCCCCCTAAAAGGCAGCTTACTAAGCCTAGCCTTAGAAGAAGCGTCTGACGCCCAATTGCGGAGCCAGAGGTATCTTCGAACCGCCACTGCGGAAGCCATGCTCTTCGAAAGCGCCCGGATGAGATCATAATGGATATCTGCGAGGTAAGCAGTACCAGACTCCAGTCTGGCCGCTGCCCCGGAGCTGTCCACATCATCGCGGACTGGCACTCTCTGCGACCAGCGGAGACAGGCCCTTGCCACCCAGGCCCCACAGATCGCAGCGTGCACCGCTAGAGCATTGATATCAAAACTCTGCCTCAATAAGGCATCCAGCTTTCTGTCCTGAACATCCTTGAGAGCCGCACCGCCTTCCACTGGGATCGTGGTCTTCTTCGTCACCGCTGACACCACTGCATCAACCTTGGGAGACTTAAACACCTCCCGATCCTGTTCCACTATAGGGTATAGACGGCCCATCACTCGGAATCCTTTAAGGGGCGCCTCCAGTGCATCCCACTCTTGTATCATCTCCCTAATCACTCTGTGCACAGGGAACGCCGTCTGTGTTTTCCGGAAGACCTGCAGCAACGGATCTTTCAGGGTAGCATCCTCAGGAGGAGCCAGCGCCAGCATGTTTAGCGCCTTCAACGTCTCCGCTATGAGAGCCGGGAGCTCTTCTCTTCTAAACACTCAGACGACCCTAGCCTGGTCCTCGCTCTCTGCGATCTCACCTTCCTCTAGCTCGTCCTCCAAGACGACATCACGGTCTCCGTCCTCCGAGCGAAGATCCTCTGAAGCTGCTCCCAGGCCCTCCATGAATTCCGCCGTCTGGAGCTGCTTCACCACGGCTGGAGCCCCCCCTGTACTCAGGGGCGAACCAGGCCACTTGCTCCCCCGTCTGCCATCAACGGGGTGCGCCCCCAGACCTCCTCGTGGCCCCCCGAGGGCCTGCTGTATGAGGGCAACAAATTGTGGAGAAAAGATTGCTGCTAAGCCCCCCGGTAACTGCTCCTGCTCTGCTGGAAGATCCGGGGCTGACGAGGGCCCCGCTACTGGTTCTAGCAGCGTCTCCCTGCTAGACTGCTCCTGCAAGTCCCCCAGGGACCCTTGGACTGTCGCCCCGTCCTGCAACGTGTGCTCCATAGCCCTGGCTTCATGCACACACCGCTTACAAATGCCTGCTTCAGAGAGAGACCCTCTCTTAGACCTGCAGAGCAGACAATGAGGTCGAGATGGCATCCCGAATCAAACCACCACCTCTCAAACCCCTTGCCAATGCTACCCAAAAGAAACTGGTTTTGTTTTTTTTTAAGCTCACACTGGTAGGCTCAGCTCAGCAGACCTCCCCTGTAAATATTTCCTGAAAACGAAGCTCCCAACGGGTGCAGACTGACTGAACCCGACTGAATCAGGCAGCACTGCGTTTTCCCACGCAGCGCGCCACGGCCTGCCAGCCCGAATCGGTGCTGCCTCCCAATAAGCTCTCCGCTAAATCCCCTGAGTTTCAAAGGGGATCGCGAAAGGCTCCCTCTTACCTGAAGCCTCTGCTTTAGCCTTGCCGTCGACACAGCTGCAGGCTCCGATGCTGCAAACAAACCCCAGCAAGGAGAAGCCGTTCCGGCGCTCTGCAGTGATCCAAGTGATCGCGTCTCCGACTTCGGGCTTTAAGCGCTGGCAGGCATCACTTCTGCATGCGCTAGAGACCTGAATCCTCCGGGAGCACCCTCCCCACCCGGGCTCCCCAGACCGAAGTCTTGCCCAAGTAAAGGTTACAGAGCCCACAGGGTGGGTAGCAGAGAAGGCAGATATGTATCGCAGGGGGGAGGGGGGGGAGAGAGGGAGAAGGAGGAAACACCTCAGCACCGGCACTCCTGACTTTAAGAAATATCCTAATCAAACGAAAAAAACGGTAGAAAAGAAATTCTTAACTAAACGCAAAACTTAATTGTTCCTCCACGTGAGCCAGGGCACCCGGCCCACCGAACCTCCAGCTGCTTGGAGACTGAGAGAACTGATCAGAGGAGGCGGATCCGGACAGGTTATACCGGTGACATCAGAAAAGACATGAAGTTTCTCAGTCTCCAAGCTGCTGTGAGAGGTAGACAACTCTATAGTTCGGGACTAGACTGGAGGGACGTTAAGGAACTTTCTCTTTTTTTTTTTTTTCTATTAGTAGCCCGCAGCTGATCTCAGGCTAGGCGCCCCCCACTGTAAACAAGGCCAAAACGAGCCTCAGAGGACTCAAGGTGACTTAACCAAACGGTACCTCTGCTTGCTGTTGTAAAATGGCTGCCGTCACGCTTCCCGCACTAATACACAGTCAGGCCTTGCTGCCCTAAAACTCGAGGAACCGCGCGATCGCGGCCTCCCCGCTCCTAACGCCACCCAAGAAAAAACTGAAAGGCAGACTCACCGCCACTCCTGTGGGGCCTCAATCCAGCGCCGGAGCTCAGCCAAACCAGCGGGCAGTGTCAACGGCTGGCTCCTTCTCCTCCCCGCGCATCTCCTGCCCGTGCCTGCCACCTGCTCCTCACCCGTTCACGAGGGTTCGGGAGCAGGGAGGCCAATCCAGCCGGTCAGCACTCCCGTTGCTCATTCTGTAGCGCGGGGGAGCAAACGGGGGGGGGGGGGGAATTGAGGGGGGGAGGGAACTTAAAATGAACAAAAAGAGATAGAGAAGGAACCCTTAACTAGCAGCACCTCTCTGATCCATGAAATAAAAATCCAAACTCAAATCAAAATTGACTAAATTTAAAATATTAGCTCTGCTAGTTGGAAGACTTGGAGAATCGGAGCAGACGCAACAACTTAAGGTTCATTGGCATAGAAGAGTGTGACTGAGAATGATCTTAGGCAATACTTGGAGAAGTGGTTACCTGCTAACTTGCCCCTGGCTGCTGATATGGGGGAGATTATTTTGGAGCGAGCGCACTGACTGGGGCCTTACCGGGCTGGAGATCGCCGGCCAAGAGCGGTGATTGCCCGTTTTCTCAATGCGGCGCAGAAGGACGGTGTTCTCCGTGCATCACGGCAGTCGCGCCGCACCGGAGCCAATGCATGCAAGATACTGATATTTCAGGACTATTCGGCGAGTGTTTCATTGAAGCGCAAGGCCTACAAGGCGGCTTGTAGCCGGCTGATTGAGTGCGGCCTCCGATTCACTTTGGCCTATCCTGCAATCCTGCGAGTGAACTGTGCTGGCGGCAACCGCGTGTTCTCCTCCCCAACGGAGGCGATGGACTACTGCAATAGCCTGGGCTGAGTGTTGGAACCGAGAAGAAGGTCAACGCGGCGCTCTTTGTCGGCCTATGGTTTCCCTGCATATAGGCCGGTGGACATTGTCCTTCGGTGTCTGCAAGATCCTGCTTTGGGACATTTAGCCAGCAATGGCTCTTTTTCTCTGTGGAGAGTCAGTGTACCATCTGTCCTCATATTGGCCGGGGGCCTCCGGAGGCCCCTGCACTGCGGGATATAGTGCTATGTCTTACAATAACAGTTCTATATAATCACAGCATGTTAACATTTGATTTACTTTTATATCTTGGGACGTCCGGTTGTTTCCCTTTTTATAAATGGGCTGCAATCCACGTGGTGGTTTGGGTGGGGGCGGGCGTGGGGTCTCGTGTTGTCCTTGTGGGGGGTTATATTAAAATTATTTGTATTTTTGTTATATTTCATTTTATTGTATTGTATTCTAATTTATTTTGCGCTATATATTTTCTTTTACTTTACTCTTTATTCTCCTCTCTTTTATTTTCTTTTACTTATTATCCTACTTGGCCAGATCTCCTCCGATCATACTTATTCCTCTGTCCTCCTGCTTTGTTGCTGCTGTCTCCTTTTGTACCCTGTCTTCTTTTTTCTTGCTTTTGACTGTTTTCCTCCCCCCTACGCGTTTATTAATCTCTCTTTTCTGCTCCACCTTACTCCATTGTAACTGACCTGTTTGATTCTGGAGATTGGTGGAACATGTGTTTACCATATAGTGCCAGATAGTCTCCTGTACGAGATCAGGGGCTGAGTTGGATCCTGCCTATGAGAACTGGGGGGGGGGGGAGGCTCATTCCATGTTCTGCCGGCCCAATGTGTGGGGTGGCGGCATGGCTCTGGGGTCCCATTCTCAAGTTTTAGTTTGGGCATCGGACGCCCTGGTATTTAAAGGGGATCAGTTGCTCTCTTCCCTGGAATGTTGGAGCCCATAGACTGAGTGTGGTTTCTTGGCACTTACCATCTCGCTCAGCTCTGGCAGTAGGAGAGATGGTCAGTAGTCTGGGTGGGGCACTTGCGGAACCCGAGTTGTAATCTCGTACACCCCCGATGGTTGGGGTTGCCCCTCTTCCCACTATTGGGACTCTTCCTGCTGGGATATATTGTGTGGAGGGGTCCAAAGTGGAGGGTTTGTGGTTAAGCTGTCTGGGGGGGCTAGCTATTTGTTGCTTAATTTAGGGGGGGGTTAGTCTGAGGCTTCGCGTGGGGTTGGAGCTGATCCAAGGACATATTAGTTCTGCTGGACTAGGGATAGCTGGTAGGGAGTGGTTGTGTGGTTGGGGGGAGGGAGGGGGGGGGGCTCTACATGTCCAGGGAATCACGGTGGGGCCAGTGGAGATAGACTGGCGGTGGATGGATGGTAGGGATGTTGGTTCGTTTGGGGGGGGGGGGGAATGGAGAGGGCAGGCAGGGGGGGGCTGGGGTAGTAGGGGTTTTAGGCTGGCAGTGGGGTGGGTTGAGGGGGTAAGGGGGGTTAGGAAAGATTGTTGCTGGATGGGTTTGCTTGAGAAGATGAATGGTAGTCAGTGTCCTTGTGTGTCGGCTTGGCCGTTTTGTGATGAATGGATGTTGCTGGTGTGGAGGGGGGCCCTTGGCTGGGGGGGGGGGGGTCTCCGTCACGCGGAGTTGTGGAATTTTGCTCTATGGAATGTTCGTTATCTCATGAGTCATGAGTAGTGGCCTTCGGGTAGCATCTTGGAATGTTTGTGGTTTGGGCTCTCCGGTGAAGCGCTATAAAGTGCTTCAGCACCTGAAACGTCAGCGGTTTAGTGTTATGGTGTTGCAGGAAACTCATCAGACAGCAGCGGAGCATGCGAAGTTGGGCAAAGGTCACATAGCTCATGTATATGGGGCTCCAGCTGTTGGAAAGAAGCAAAGGGTGGTCATACTGATTGCCAATTCGGTTGCCTGGAAGGAGTAGCGCGTGGTCTCGGATGTAGAAGGTAGATATGTTTGTGTATGGGGGCTGCTAGAAGGTAGGAAAGTTGCCCTGTGCTCGCTGTATGGGCCTAATAGGTATGAGGCCCGCTTCTATCAGGCTATCAAGCGAGTCCTGGCAGACACCAGTGGCTATCAGGTCATATTGGGTGGAGATTTCAATGAAGTATTGGATATCGGTATGGACCGTTCGGGCGTGGCTGCAAGTGGGAGTAAGCGGGGCCGTCGGCGCCTGTGGGGGATATGTGAAGCGCATAAGCTCTTGGATATTTGGAGACTTTTGCACCCTGGGGACCGGGATTATACTCATATGTCTAGGGCCCATGGAACATGGTCCCGTATCGATTACTTTTTGATTTCGGATTCGCTATTCAGTTCTGCCTCGAAGGCAGAGATTGGGTCTTCCATTCTCTCGGATCACGCGATGGTAACTGCGTGGTAGTAGTCCCCCCAGGAGTCGGCTTTGGAGATATCCACTGGATCTTTGTGGGGATGTGCATTTTGAAGCGCATCTGCAAGACCGTTGGAGAGAATACTTGGCCTTTAATGCCCAGCCCGAAATATCCCCCGCCCTCCTTTGGGAAGCGGGCAGATCATCAGCTACCCCAGTCTCCGTCGGAAACGCTTGAACCAGAGAATTCTTTTGTTGGAACGGGATTTGGGTAAAGCGAGGAGGGTGGTGGCTGGATGTAAAACGGCATCCAATCAACGTAAACTGCGGGAGCTTCAGATTGAACTGGAGATGCTCCTCCATCGGAGGGCCCAAAAATCCATGCTGTATTATAGGTTTAAGTTGTATCAACATGGGAATAAGGCTGGGAAGTTGATGTCCTCCCTGATGAGGCCCGCAGGGGGCTCTCGGCAAATTGGGGCTATTAGGCATGCTGATGGGACTATCCGACGGGAAGCGGTAGATATTGAGAGTGTTTTTACGGACTTTTTCCGGCAGCTCTATGCGAGTGACGGGGATAAGGATCTAGAAGGCCGTAATTTTCTTGACGGCTGTACCCTGCCGCGGCTTTGTGCGGAGCATTTGGAGGTTCTTAACCAGCCGATTACAGGGCGGGAGGTCCAGGTTGGGATCAAGAATCTGAAGAATGGGCGGGCGCCTGGGGTTGATGGATATCGTAGTGAATTTTACAAGGTCTTGGGTGATGCCCTTGTGGCTCCACTGGTGGGATACTTTGAAGAATTGGTACAGCGGGGAGGGTTCCCATTCGAGGCCAAGAAGGCCCTGGAGAGGGACCCACTCTTGCCGGGCTCGTATCGTCCTATCTCGCTCCTTAATGTTGATATTAAGCTCCTCGCTAAAATCATGGCTGATCGGCTAGCACAATATTTTCCGACTCTAATTCATCGGGATCAGGTGGGCTTTGTGCGGGGGCGCCATGCAGCGTACAGCCTACAACGTATTTTGCTCTCTATCAATGCGGGACGGCTGGCGGGGGACCAATCTTTACTCATTAGTTTTGATGCCGAAAAAGCGTTCGATCGAGTCAATTGGGGCTTCATGTATCAAGTACTCGCGGCGATGGGGTTCACGGGCTTCTTTGTGGATGTGGTTCGATTATTATATGCAGATCCCATCGGGGCTGTTATGGTTAATGGGGTTATGTCCACTGACTTTAATATCCAAAAGGGTACTCAGCAGGGTTGCCCGTTGTCCCCACTCTTATTTGTTCTGATGCTGGAACCCCTCTTGATCCGGATTCGGACCTCATCGCAATTCTGTGGCATTCGGTGGGGGCGGGAGGAGTTTCGTGTGGCAGCCTTTGCTTTGCTGGTACACTTGGGGGACCCTTATACTGGGTTGCCTAGATTGTTGCAGCTTATTTGGGAATATGGGATGCCCTCTGGATTTAGACTTAATCTCGACAAGTCGGAGGCACTGTTAATAGGGCCTGAGAGACAGCCGAGCTGGCAGGGAGACTTCCCTTTGAAGTGGGCAGTGGGGTACTTTAAATATCTGGGCATACATTTGCCGGCGAAACGGGGGGATTTATATCATCTTAATGTCTCCAAAATACTTAGTGCGGTAGCAGTCTGCGTTGATAAATGGCATGACCTGCCGCTATCATTAGGGGGTCGGGTAGCTTTATGTAAGATGGCCATTTTCCCCAAAATATTATATCCGCTTCAGATCCTCCCGTTGTATTTAAAGCGTTCGGATCTTCGTCAGTTGACGCGCCTATTCAATCGGTTCCTTTGGCTTGGCCGTAGACCGAGGGTGCGCCAGGAGATTCTCCGGCAACTTTGGGCGGTGTAGGCTTCCCGGATATACAGAAATATAATCTTGCTTGTCTGCTGAGGTGGGTTCGGGATTGGATATGGGACTTGGAGGAATGCTCCCCATTGGGGATGCTCAGGGCTGCGGAGCATCCGTTACATCTGCGATACCTTTTATATGCTAAAAACGTTCAGGGGCAGCCTGGTGAATTTCGGGGGGATCATACTGGATCCTATGCGGAAAGCATGGAGATATTTTTGCTCAGGACATCAGATCTCGGCTAATCATACACCCTACCTTCCCATCAGGGGGAAAGCACAGTTACTTACCTGTAACAGGTGATCTCTGGGAACAGCAGGAATTAGTCCTCACATATGGGTACGTCGGTACCGACGGAGCCTGCGCGGGAAAGCTCCCCAGCTTCCCAGAATGAAGCTTTTGGGGCCTCCCACTGCACATGCGCGCTGCCTTCCCGCCTTCCTGACCAGCTCTCCTCAGTTCGAGTTTATAGCTGAGACAATAGAGAGAGGAAAGGAAGATAGAAGATACAACTCCTAGGGGAGGTGGGTGGGTTGTGAGGACTAATTCCTGCTGTTCCCAGAGATCACCTGTTACAGGTAAGTAACTGTGCTATCTCCAGGAACAAGCAGGAATAAGTCCTCACATATGGGGACTCCCTAGCTAAGATGCCTGGGAGATTCCGGTTCCAAGGGTTCGCCATCTTCGTATGGATCTCAGGCATCCATCCTGGGAAGGTGGGCAGGAGTTGTTCAAGTATGGAACAGGTGTTTGAGGACAGCCTGACCAAACAAGGCATCCCGGCGGGAGTCCTTGTCCAAGCAGTAATGGGCTGTGAAGGTATGAACCGAGGCCCATGTGCCGGCTCGACAGATCTGATCTATGGAGACAGAGTGAAGATGGGCCATAGAAGTGGCCATGGCTCTCACATTGTGAGCTGTGACATGGCCTTCCAGAGAAATATTCTTACTCTGGTAAGCAAAGGAAATACACTGAGCAATCCAATTGGAAAGTGTACATTTGGAGACTGGAAGTCCCAAATGAGAAGGATCAAAAGCCACGAAAAGTTGGGAAGACTTTCGATGTGGCTGAGTCCTGTTGAGGTAAAAGGCAAGAGCTCTTTTACAATCTAAAGTATGAAGGTTCCTCTCTGCACTGGATGCATGAGGAGCTGGAAAAAAGACAGGTAGATATACCTCCTGATTAAGATGAAAAGGCGAGACCACTTTGGGCATAAAGTGGGGATTCGTCCTTAGGACCACCTTATCATGATGAAACCTGGTATAAGGTGGATGAGCCACTAAGGCCTGTAGTTCACTGATGCGGCGAGCCGAAGTGACTGCAATAAGGAAAAGGACCTTCCAGGAAAGAAATTTCAAGGAGGTAGAAACCAACGGTTCAAAAGGTGGCTTCATAAGCTGACCTAGAACTAGGTTCAAGTCCCATGCTACCAGAGGAGGTCGGATGGGAGGCTTAGTTAGAGTCAGGCCTCTCATGAATCTTGCAACAAGCGGATGAGAGGAGACAGGTTGTCCATTTATAGGTTTTAAGGATGCTGCAATAGCACTCAAATGGACTCTTACTGAATTCGTCTTAAGGCCTGCATTAGAAAGATGCAGGAGATAGTCTAGTAGAGAATTCAAAGGAAGTGCTAGAGGGTCAAGACCCTGTTGAGCACACCAAATGGAAAAGTGTTTCCATTTGAAAGCATAGGAACGCCTCGTGGAGGGTTTCCTAGAGGCATGAAGGATATCTTTCACTTGGTGAGAAAGATTGAAGTCATGAAGGCTTAGGCCTTCAGTAACCAAGCTCTGAGGTGTAGGGACTTGGGGTTTGGGTGCCACAAAGTCCCTTTCTCCTGAGAGAGAAGGTCTGGCGCAGCTCCCAGGTCCAGGGAGGGTCCCTGGGAGAGATGCAGAAGTAGAGGGAACCACACTTGGCGTGGCCAGCGTGGAGCTATGAGGATCATCGATCCGTGATCCCTCTGGAGTTTGAACAGAGTCTTGGGAATCAAAGGAATGGGTGGAAAGGCATATAGGAATTCCTGACCCCAATGCAGGAGAAAGGCGTCGTTGGCCTGAGCTCCCTGACACGGAGTCCTGGAACAGAACCGGGGAAGTTTGGCATTCCACGGACTTGCAAAGAGGTCTATGTCCGGGGTTCCCCATTCCTGAAAGATTCTGCCTATCTGGTCCATATGTAGGGACCATTCGTGTGGAAGCAGAACTCGACTGAGTCTGTCTGCCCGAGAGTTTTGAACCCCTGGAAGATATACTGCCAGAAGATGAATTTGATGCTCTCTGGCGAAGGCCCATAATCTGAGAGCTTCGTTGCAAAGCGACAGAGAGCCTGTCTCTCCTTGTTTGTTTACGTAGAACATGGCCACCTGATTGTCTGTCTGAACTAGGACGGTCAGGTTGACAAGGAGGGTATGGAAGACTTTGAGGGCAAAGAAGATTGCTCGCAGTTCCAGGAGGTTGATGTGAAGGGTGGTCTCCTGCGGAGACCAAGTACCCTGAGTGGAGAGGGATTGTAGATGGGCTCCCCACCCTGTTTGGGAGGCATCTGTTGTGAGGGTTGCTTGGGGCAACAAAGGTAGGAAGGGGGCCCCCCAACAACAGATTCTTGGTGGACATCCACCATTGGAGGGACCAAAACAGACGCTTTGAGGTGAGTATTTGGTCGGAGAGCGCTCCTAATGCTTGAGTCCACTGGGTGGCCAAGGTCCATTGAGCTGCTCTCATATGAAGACGAGCGTAGGGCACCACGTGTACCGTGGAGGCCATGTGGCCCAGAAGTCGCAGCATTTCTCTGGCTGTCAAGTGACTGCTGGACTGAGCTTGGGAGGCCAAGCACAGCAGACGTTGGCCCCGGACTTGAGGCAGGTAGGCCCTTGCAGTGATGGTGTCCAACTGGGCCCCTATGAATTCTAGAGACTGAGTAGGGGTAAGTTGAGACTTGGGAAGGTTTACCACCAGTCTCAGATACTGCAGAAGGTGCCTTGTGCGGTCCAGGGAAATCTGGGCCTCTGACTGAGATGGAGCTCGGATGAGCCAGTCGTCCAGATATGGGAATACAAAAATTCCCAGACCTCTTAGAAATGCGGCAACAACTGCCATGCATTTGGTGAACACTCTTGGAGCAGAGGCTAGACCGAAGGGAAGTACTCTGTACTGGAAATGTTTTCCCTGAAACAGAAATCTTAGATATTTTCTGTGGGATGGGTGGATGAGTATATGTGCGTACGCATCCTTGAGATCTAGAGAACAAAGCCAATCCTGACTCTGAAGGTATGGAAGGAGAATGCCTAGAGAAAGCATTTTGAATTTCTCCTTGTACAGAAATTTGTTCAATTCTCTCAGATCTAGGATAGGTCTGAATCCCCCTGTCTTCTTTGTTATGAGAAAATAAGGGGAGTAGAATCCTGTCCCTTGTTGAAGAAGAGGAACCTCTTCTATTGCCCCTTGGGCAAGGAGAGAAGAGACTTCCTGATCCAACAGGTCCAGGAGAAATGGGGGAGAATTGAAGTGCCTCACCATGGTATATGGAGGAAGGTCGGAAAAATGAAGTTTGTAGCCCTCTCTGATGATAGAGAGGGTCCATTGCTCTGATGTGATTTGCTCCCATCTGGGAGCAAAGTGAGCTAACCTTCCGGGAATGGTGAGGGGCTCTGGTTGTTCTAGAGCCAGAAATGTTAAGTTCTCTAGGGGCAAGTCAAAACCCCTGAGGGGGTTGAGCCTGCTGAGAAGTGGTAGACGCTGCAGTCTTTGACTTTGCCTGTTTAGGTTGCTGACGTTTAGCAGCAAAACGAGGCTGAGAAGATTGTTGGCCAGTATTTGTGGAAAATCTGGCCTTCTTGTAGTAAGGCCTTTTGAAATACTTTTTCTTGGCAGGAGTAGAGGTAGACTTAGAAAGTCTATCCAAGGTAGCATTTTCTGCGTCCATTTGAGTGGCTTTAATTTGCCAGTCCTTACCAAATAAGTTCTCACCTGTACAGGGCAGATTCCGTAAGCCATCCAGGACCCAGGGTTCTAGGTCAGAGGCCTGGAGCCAAGCAAGTCATCGGGCTGCAATAGCAATGCCCGAAGCTCTACCGGCACCCTCAAAGGAATCAAAAGCTGCTCTGTTGGAGAACTTAGAAACATCTAGAAGCTGTTTCACCAGAGAAATGAACTCCTCTTTTCTATCCTCAGGGATAAAGGAGGCAAAATGTCGTATCTTTAGGGCAAGTTCCCTGAGAAACATGCCCATATACAGACTGTAAGAATTAATCCTGGCTATAAGCATAGTAGCCTGGAAACTTTTCTTGCCAAAAGAGTCTAGGGTCTTACATTCTCGCCCTGGAGGGGTAGAAGAGTGCCTTTTGGTACTCTTAATCTTTTTCAGTGCAGACTTCACCACAATGGAATGGTGAGGCAACTGAGTCTTTTGAAAACCAGGAGGAGGGACCCGGTACATGGTGTCCAACCTACGAGAATAAGGAGACAACGTTAGAGGAGCCTCCCATAAGTCCATCAAGTGTTCTTGAAGGATTTCATGGATAGGCAGGGTGACTGCCTCTTTAGGAACCTTAGGGTATCCTAAAATATCCAACTTCTTTGACCTAGGTTCTTTTTCAGAGGATGTGGTAATAGAAAGTCCTTTAGCTAGTTCAATAATGAAGTCTTGAAAGGACAAATCCTCTGGTGGAGACATTCTCCTCTTTGGGGAAGAGGGGTCTTCATGAAGAACTAGAGACAGCTCATCAGAGTCTTCAGAGGAGTCAAAATCCTCAGAAGAAGCAGAGTATTCTCTATTTGCTTCCAACGCACGATACGCATACCGATCGGTATCGACATCGGGCGTACCAGGTATGGGATCGGTATCGGGTGAAAACCCGGATCCGGCATGCGGAACCGATCTGCGTTTGGAAGTCGATGGTCTCGGTTCCGGAATGGGAGACGATACCGGAACCGGAACCGGACCTGGTACCGCTGAACGCGGTACCGAGGGCGTCGCAGCATTAATAAAAGCCAGCATGGCCTGCTGCATGGTTTGAACAGTATTGCTCATAGACGCCACTGCTGCCTGGATGTCGGTACCGGTATGGGCCAGTACCCCAGAGCAGTCCAACAGGTGATCAGTCGAGGCCGTGCCATCGATGTCAACCTGTAACCCCATTGATGGTGCTTTGGAAGCCAGAGCTTCCCGCCGGGGTTGTTTGGCTGGGGCAGGATCCTCAGACTCAAAAGTGAGAGCCTCTCGATGCTTTGAAGGAGATTTGCTCTTTGAGGACCTGCCCGCAGAGGGTTTGGTTACCTGAGATCCATCCGGAGAGGAAGACCTGGATGACTGTGATGCTGGATTATCTGAAGCAAACAACACATGGAATTTGTTGGCCCGGTTCTGCAACCCACGTTTAGACATCTGGGAGCAGGATGGGCAGTCTGGAATGGAGTGGTCAGGTCCCAAACACTTAAGACACCATTCATGGGTGTCTGTGACAGAAATAACAGCACTACACTTGGTACACTTCTTAAAACCAGGGGCTGGTTTCTCCATGAGGAGAATTTGTGTAGGCCTGAGGCCTAACCGAAGTCACCAAGTTGTGCAGAATAAAGCTTTTTTTTTTTTTTAAAAGAAAGAAAGAGTGACCGGCGGTACCGGTTTCGGTATGGGGAAGGCAGGTACGCGGTCTAAAGAAACAAACTAAAACAATAATTTCTTCAGCGGTGACAGGAACACGACCTGCTGGCTCCGCGGAAAAAGAGAAACTGAGGAGAGCTGGTCAGGAAGGCGGGAAGGCAGCGCGCGCATGTGCAGTGGGAGGCCCCAAAAGCTTCCTTCTGGGAAGCTGGGGAGCTTTCCCGCGCAGGCTCCGTCGGTACCGACATACCCATATGTGAGGACTTATTCCTGCTTGTTCCTGGAGATTGCCGAGTTTACGCCGGGCCTGGGACGGTCCTACTTTGCGGCGTGGGAGGAGTTGGGCATGGTAAATCTGGAGCATGTGTTGACTTTAAACGGGGGGATGGCTGACTTCTCTGTGCTCTGTCAATAATATCCCTTGGAGGACAAGGCTATTTTTCAATATGCGCAGCTCCAGAGTTATGTTCGTGGGGTCCCTGTGGAGGCCCTGCGGGGAGAGGTATGCTCGACAATTGAGCTGGCGCTTTTGGGGGGCAAGTCTGGGGCGCGCGTGTCTGGGCTATATAAGATGCTATGGGAGGGGGCTTTGCCCATCGCTGTGGATGAATTGGCGGTGGCTTGGGCCCTGGATCTTGGTGAAGAGATCAGTGGTGAGGAGTTAGTTGGTGGTTTGAATGCTATTCCGTCCTTAAGCGTGCTGGTGCTCCACAGGGATACTCGGTATAAGATACTGCGTCGACTATACTTTGCTCCTCTTCGGGCGTGGCGTGCGGGGGTGGGGGACAGTCCTTGTTGTCCACGATGTGGTGAACCTAGGGCCACACTGGGACATATTTATTTATTTATTACAGTTTCTTATATACCGCGCTATTTAGTATCAGCGCGGTTTACATAATAACATAACGACAAGCTGTCAGGTTTTACATCGAACAGGGGTACAAACTTGGATAACAGGGTTAACTATATACATAAGCTATTTACACTGCAAGGATAGGTAAAACTCAGATAATGCATGTAAGGGCCTTTCTAGATTGGGTCATTTCTTGGGAGGGATATCTAGGTTCAATTGCTGTCTGGGAAGTATTGGAGGAACAGGTGGGTTTTGAGAGCCTTCCTGAACTGATATAGATTGGTAATGGCTCTAATGTCAGGGGGTAGAGCATTCCAGCATTTGGGGACATAAAAACTGAATGCCCTGTTTGTGGTTGTCATGTTGGACTTTGTCGATGCCTTTGGTGTTGCTAGCAAGTTTACAGCTGTTGCTCTTCTGGATCTGTTGGGGGGGACAATGTGGATAAGATGCGTGAGTGAGGAGGATGAAATACCTTTGATTGCCTTGAATGCTAATAGAAGGGATTTGAAGGTGATCCTCCCATGGATCGGTAGCCAGTGCAGCTGTTTGAGAATGGGGGGGTCACGTGGTCGTATCTGGATGCTCCGTAAAGGACTCTAGCTGCGGCATTCATGGCCAACTGTAAGGGGGTTAGTGTGGATTGGGGGAGACCTTGTAAGATGGCATTTGCAAAGTCAAAATGTGGCAGGATCAGCGCTTGATATATGGTTCGGAAATCGTCTGGGTCCAACAGGGAGCGTAGGTGCTTGAGTGAACGGATTTTGAAATAGACGGCTTTGACAATGTTGTTTATGTGGCGTTTCATATCTAGACGTTGGTCCAAAGTAACTCCCAGGTATTTTATTGCATCTTTAGTTTGCAGATCCGCTTCCTTGACACTGACATGGGACGGGGGAATAAAGTTGGAGTCTCTGGTGATGAATAGCACCTCTGTTTTTTTATGTTGAATGCGTAGGTTCTGTGTCTGGAGCCATGTTGAAACTGCATTGAAGCAATCTGTGAGTAGGGTCAGGTCCATGTGAGTTGTGGAGAAAGGCATGTATAAGAGGATGTCATCTGCATATATCAAGCAGTTCACATTGAATGACCTTATGATATTGCAGATGGGCTGCATGTAGATATTGAAGAGTAAGGAGGATAACGAGGAGCCTTGAGGTACCCCTTGCTTTTGATGGAAATGTATAGACTCTTCTGATCCAGACTTCACATATTGCCATCTACCGTCTAGATAGGATTTACACCATCCTAGTGCATTGTTGCAGACGCCCTTCTCATATGCTTTGGCGTTGCCCGCGAGCCCAGGTTTTTTGGAGTCAGGTATCGCAGTACTTGACCACCTGTCTGCAGCAACCTATACATTTGAATGCTAAGAATATTGTGTTGGATCTCTGGGAGGATGCGTGGGGGGGCAACCTGGGTCAAGTGGGCCTGCATTGGTTACGGCTAGTTTTGATGACTGCTCGTATGACTGTGCTACAGCAATGGCTGGATGTTCGGGGCCCCACGTATGGTGCTTGGAGGGTACAGCTACATACGTTCTTGCTTCTGGAAAAGATGCGTGCAGGTGGTAAGGCAAAGGGCTGGAAGCGTTTTCTGGAAGCTTGGGGTCCTCATCTGAATTTGCTACCTTGGAGGGCCCGTAGTCGAATCTTGAGGGGACACTGATAGTTTAGGTTCAGCTCTTCTTTACTTTTTCTCTTAGATGCAAACCCTGTTGAGTGGAGAGACGGGGGGTGGGTGGGTAGGGAGGGAGGTTGGGGACACACTGGGAATTGATCGGCAGAGCGGCCATTCAACTGATGGTGCTGGGTTCGGGAGAAGAGTTCACCCTGGGCCTACGCATGTTCCCATTTACACCTTACTACTCTGCTGGGCTTGCTGGGACTAGTGCATTGGATGATTTGGGGCTTGGGGGGGATGGGGGTGAAGACTGGGAGGGGGTTTCTCTTGTATTTTTGTAATTCTGAAATTCTGGTGCTTTCTACATTTACATGTGGGAATTTCTGTTCTGTTTTGAGGATTTTTGTATTCTGCCTTACTGTAATGTGATTCTTACTACGGAGCTGTTTCTATTGTTTTCTGGTCGTTTGAATAAGAAGCAATTAGATCTTACCTGCTAATTGGTGTTCCTGAAGGAACGACAGTCCAGTCCCTTACTTCTGGGTTGCGCAACCCTTCCAGCAGCTTGGAGGCTGAGCCCAACTTTTTGGGGGATGGAGCGGTATAAATACCACTAGGACCACCCCCAGGCACCAGTAATCGAATGAAAAAGCAGACTTAAAAAACTTCCCCTAAAGCCCTACGTAAATACACCCCGAAAGGCAAACCCCTACTTATAACTAACAACTTGAACTTTTTTTTTTTTTTCCAGAATTAGGAGTAGGAGAGGAAGGACCACGAAGGGAGGTGGTTAACTTGCGTTTGTCCATGCCGTCCTTCCCTTGGGCCCCTCGCCCCAGCACCTGCCTCACGCTCGGCCATCCGCTCCGGCCCTGACTAACAGGTCTAATAGGCCTTAACAGATGTCGGAGAACCGGGCGGGACCAGGGACTGGACTGTCGTTCCTTCAGGAACACCAATTAGCAGGTAAGATCTAATTGCTTCTTCCTTATCGTCACTCCAGTCCAGTCCCTTACTTCTGGGATGTAGCAGAGCAGTTCAACCCTGGGTGGGGTCCGACATACCGGACTGAAGAACCGCAAGACCAAACCGAGCGTCCGCTGAACTCTGTACGTCCAGCCTGTAGTGCTTGGTAAAGGTATGGAGGGAGGACCAGGTCGCTGCCCTACAAATATCCAGCGGGGGAACTAGGCTAAATTCTGCCCAAGAGGTAGCCTGAGCCCGGGTTGAGTGCGCCCGCAGGCCCCCTGGCACCTGTTTCCCTTTCAGGATATAGGCGGAGGCAATAGCCTCTCTAATCCATCTGGAGATGGTGGCCTTGGCGGCCGCCTCCCCTTTGTGCGGACCCCCGAACTGAATGAAAAGGCGTTCAGATTTCCGAAAGGAAGCTATACGGGAGAGGTAACGTTTCAAAGCCCTCTGAACGTCCAGTAAGCGAAGCTTGTTCTCCCCCCCTTCTAACCTCTCGGCCGGGAAGGACGGGAGAGTAACTACCTGGTTAACATGAAAGGGAGAAATAACCTTAGGTAAGAAGGAAGGCACCGTCCTTAGAACCACCTTGTCCTTGAGGAAGGATAGAAAGGGTGGCTGAGAGGAAAGCGCTTGGAGTTCTGAGACCCGCCTGGCCGAGCATATAGCGACCAGAAAGACTGTCTTCAAGGTTAGATCCTTTAAGGAGGCTCTCTTAACTGGCTCAAAGGGTTCCCCGACCAAGGCATTTAATACTAGGTTAAGGTCCCAGGGGGGGATGATCGACCTTCGTTGAGGACGCAGTCGTTTCACGGCTGTAAGGAACCTAGAAACATCCGAGTGGGCCCCTAGGGACTTCCCGCGGACCTTCCCCCTATAGCAGGCGATGGCAGCTAGCTGGACCCTTAGGGAACTGGGCGCTAGACCCTTGTCAAAACCTGCCTGCAAGAACTCTAAGACCTCAGGGACCGAGGCCGAAAGAGGGTTCCTCCGGTGCTCCGCACACCATGCTTCGAAGATGCGCCAAACTCTGACGTAGGAGAGACAGGTTGAGCGCTTCCTCGCCTTCAGCAGCGTCGAGATTACCGCTCCTGAGTAGCCCCACTTCAGGAGCCGTGCCCTTTCAATAGCCAGGCCGTAAGCGAGAATCGATCCACGTGAGGCATTAGAACCGGCCCTTGCCTCAGGAGATCTCTTTTGTAGGGGAGACGCCAAGGCTGATCGGCGAGTAGCCTCATCAGATCCGCATGCCAGGGACGGCGTGGCCAATCCGGTGCTATGAGAATTATCAATCCCCGGTGAGCCTCCACTCGCTGGAGGACCTTTCCGATTAGAACCCAAGGGGGAAACACATAGAGGAGCCCTTCCGACGGCCACTTCTGGGACAGGGCATCCAGTCCTTCGGACATTCTTTCCCTTCTTCGGCTGAAGAAGCGAGCTACCTTGGCGGACGCGAATCGTGCCATGAGATCCATGATCGGAAGACCCCACCGGGCAACTATTTGGTCGAAGGTCCCCTGGTCCAGCTCCCACTCTCCTTGGTCTATCCTGCACCTGCTGAGGTAATCTGCCGTGACGTTGTCCGTGCCGGCCACGTGCTGAGCTGAGAGTGCTTCCAACCGAACCTCGGCCCAGCGGAACAGGGTGTCCGCCTCCTTCTCTAGGGCGGGACTGCTGGTGCCGCCCTGGTGATTGATGTATGCCACTGTTGTGACGTTGTCGGAGAGGACGCGAATTGCTCTTTTCCACACTAAGGTCTCGAGAGCCTTGAGGGCTAGGACGATGGCCCGTAGTTCCAGCCTGTTGATGGGCCATTGAGCTTCCAACGGTGTCCAGCGACCCTGGACAAACTGGCCCTCGCAGTGTGCACCCCAGCCTGATAGACTGGCATCCGTCGTTAATAGTAAACACTGAGGAGGTTCGAGAGGCATCCCGCGGTCCAGATTTCTGGGGCTCCTCCACCAGTGTAGTGCCTGCTTTGTCCGTGGAGCACAGGGTAACTACACTGACAATGGATGATGCTGAGGGGACCAACGCCGCAATAGGGCCCGCTGCAGAGGCCGCATATGGGCCCTGGCCCATGGAACTACCTCTATCGCCGCGGCCATGGTTCCCAGGAGCTGAAGATAATGCCACGCTGAGGGGTTCCTTCTGTGCAGAAACTGTGTGACTAGGAGCCTTAGGTCTCTTGATCTTGTATGTGACAGAAAGACTCTGCCTTTGTTGGTGTTGAACCTTGCTCCGAGGTATTCGATTTCCTGGGAGGGGGTCATCCTGCTTTTTGCTCGGTTGATGATCCACCCCAGCTCCTCTAGAACTTGGACTACTCTGGCCGTTGCCGAGCGACTCTCCTCTTCCGACTTTGCCCAGATTAACCAATCGTCCAGGTAAGGGTGCACTAGTATTCCCTCTTTCCGTAGGGAAGCCGCCACTACCACCATCACTTTGGTAAAGGTTCTTGGGGTCGTAGCTAGACCGAAAGGTAGAGCCTGGAATTGATAGTGACCTGTGTGTACAGCGAATCTCAGGAAACGTTGATGAGACTTTCTGACTGGTATGTGCAAGTAGGCTTCTGTCAGATCTAGGGACGTCAGGAACTCCCTGTCCCTTACGGCTGCTATGACTGAACGTAGGGTCTCCATCCGGAAGTGAGGTACTCTGAGGCAGCGATTGACCTGCTTTAGATCCAGTATCGGGCGAAGGGACCCTTCTTTCTTTGGGACCACGAAGTAGATAGAGTACCGACCCGAGCCGTACTGGTCTGGTGGGACCGGAACCACGGCCCCGAGAGCTATTAGTCGGGCGAGAGTTGCCTCTTATCGCCGCGCTCCTTGCAGGGGAACCGCAGGGAGACAGAACGAAGGCTGGCGGTATTTGTTTTTCGAATTCGAGAGCGTAGCCCTCTCTGATCACCTCTAGGACCCATTGATCGGATGTAACCCGGGACCAGGCGGGAAGAAACTGCCTTAAGCGGCCGCCGACTGGCAGTCCGGCCCCCTGGACCCCCGTTGTCTCATTGCTGTCTTCTAGAGGCCGAGGAAGGGGCGGCGAAGCCTCTCCCTGCACCTCGAAACCCTCTAAAACCTTGACCCCTTGAGGGAAAGCGGCCCCTGGGGAAGGGGTTAGACCTGGGTGGGCGAAACCTCCGGAGTTCCCTTGATTGGTTACGTGCCGGGGCCAGGGGACGCCCTTGCTTCGGTCTGTCTTCCGGGAGCCTGCCTCCCTTAGATTCGCCCAGGTCCTTTACTAGCTTTTCTAAGTCCTCCCCAAATAACAGCTTTCCTTTAAATGGGAGGCGACTGAGGCGTGACTTGGAGGAGGCATCGGCGGCCCAATTCCGTAGCCAGAGATAACGCCTAGCAGCCACAACCGATGCCATGTTCTTGGCCAGGCTTCTGATGAGGTCATACTGGCTATCCGCCAAGTAGGCCGCTCCTGATTCTAGTCTAGATGCGTTGGCCTGCGCCTCTTCCGCGGAGCTCTCTGCTGATTGAAGCTGTTGTGACCATCTTAAGCAGGCCCGAGCTACCCAGGCCCCTGAGACGGAGGCCTGCAATGCCAGAGCGCTAATATCAAAGGCTTGTTTTAAAAGTGTATCCAATTTCCTGTCTTGAGAATCTCGTAGGGCTGTGCTGCCCTCAACTGGGATAGTAGTCTTCTTCGTAACAGCTGATACCGCCGCATCCACCCTGGGGGACTTCAGCAGCTCTTTATCCGACTCTGGGAGCGGATATAGGCGGGTCATGGATCGGACTCCCCTTAGGCTTGACTCTGGTTGATCCCATTCCTCCTGGATCATCTGACGCACCACTCTGTGGACAGGGAAAACTTTGTGATCTCCTGATGGCCTGGATTAGAGGATCTTCCAACGCCTCCTCCTCTGCCGGCGTGTCCGAGGCAACATTGAGAACTTTCAGGGATTCATTAATCAGTGCCGGGAGTTCCTCCCGACGAAAGACCCTGATTACACGTGAATTATCTTCCTCAGGGATCTCCCCTTCTTCAAGCTCCTCCTCTTCTTCATCGAACTCCCTGTCGGAGGTCTCTCCCTCAGGGATATCCTGTGAGAGGGATGGGGGAGGTTCTTCGGAGCTCAGCCGGGGGCGCTTAGGCGGGATTCCTGGCTCTGCATTGCCTACTCTCGTGGGCCTGGTCGATTTGACCTCTGCTGCCGATCCAGAATCCCCTGGCCCCAAGCCCTGCTTCCGTAAGCAATAGGCCTTGTGTAGTAACAGTACGAAGACTGGGGAGAAAAAGTCCCCTGATTCCTCTCCCCCGGTAGGACAGGAGATGGGGGGCAGGGAAGGGGTGGATAAATCCGAGGACGTAGAAGGAGGTAGCTGGGAACCCCCTTCCCCTTGTAGGGGGTCTTCGGAGCCCTGGGAAGCTTGTGACATGGCCAAGTTGATTTCTTGCTCCACGGAGGCAACCACTGCAGCACAACCCCTGCAGATCCCTGTCTCCGAGGAGGTACCCCGCCGGGTGCCACAGGATGGACACCTAGGCTTGGTCGCCATGAGCTTGGGGGGGGGGGGGTACAGTAGGCCCTCCTGAACCTCGGGGCTGAAACACTGGGTCTAGGCAGGGGGAGAGTTAAACCGTTCCTTTAATACAAATATATGCTCTCTCCACTATTTGAATTATAATTTTCTCTTTAAATCTTGAACTTAGAATCAAAACAAATAAATGGAAAAATAACAAAGTCACATTAAAACTATTAAATTAATCAAAGAAACATTAAAATCGTCTTTAGACTATCCCTTAAGGCAATGCCCAGTACTTGCGATTTTGAAGCTTTGCTGATGAAAGGCCCGAATCCGCGAACTGCCACCGTTGGCTCTACACGTGGTAGGCCTCACCACGTGGAGCCGAAAACGGGAGTCGCGAGTCTGCTTAGCCCCGATCTTCCTTCTGCCTGCCGAAAGAGGGATGGACCCCGCGATTGCCTTAGAGCCGGGACCGCCACTTCAAACAGCCTCCCGCTGGAAGCGCGGCCACCGGAGCTCAACCCCGCGTCCCTCTGCTCCGGGACGGGGCCTGCGGGGAGCTTGAACACGCGGTGTTGCCTCTAGCGCTCAGCCACCTGAGGGCTTCAGCGCGAGGCAAGGCAGGGCTGAAAAGAGAGAATTGAGCAGGAGCCGGCCGGATAAGCAGCAGAGGAGCTTTACGCGATCTTCCCCACTGCTGCTTGCAGGGAAACCACCTCCGATCCCCGGCCCGGTCAGTCAGGGGGGGGGGGGAGGGAGGGAGGAGAGAGCAAGCAAAAATTTAAAGGCACAGGGGACTGCTAAAACTCAAACAAAGAATTAATAAAGAAAGTAAATGTAAATTTGACTAAAAAAAGGAAATAAAAAGGAGACTCCAGTAAGCCCTAGGCTTACGGAACCCTCCAGCTGCTTGGAGGCTGAGGATTCTGGTGCCTGGGGGTGGTCCTAGTGGTATTTATACCGCTCCATCCCCCAAAAAGGTTGGGCTCAGCCTCCAAGCTGCTGGAAGGGTTGCGCAACCCAGAAGTAAGGGACTGGACTGGAGTGACGATAAGGAAAAAGATTTAAACATAAAATATTAGCTCTGCTAATGTGTGCTGAGTGAGCCCAGTCCTAGGCTCAGAACCTTATCCAGCTGCTTGGAGACAAACTACTGGAGGAGAGAGGCAGACCTTGCCTACTTATACCAGTGTCAAAGCGATGACGTGTTTCAGTCTCCAAAGCTGCTGGAGGAGATACTAAACTCAGAGGTTCCGGGACTGGACTAGTGGGACGAAAAGGAAATGTCTTTTGCTTCTTATCCTAATGCATTCTTTAGGCTCACTTATATCACTTTCCGTTTCCTGTTAATGTCTCCTTGTCGTGATTTAATAAAAAAAATATGTTTTGGGGTAAAAATAGTGATTATTATGGTGGTAGGTGCCATCAGGCAGTTACTGATTTTGCTAACGATGAAAGAACCTATACATCCTATGCGCTCATGTGAGCATCTAACATTTACATGCATGTGCGTATGGCCGCTTTATTGTTTGTGCATACATTGGCTCCCCTCCTTTCAACTTTACACCAAAGTTCTGCACACAGATCATTTGCATACACACTGCTTGCTGTATATCAGCACTGAGGTTTTGCGCTATCAGCACACTATGAAAACACGTACACAGCTAATAGCGTGCAACTTCATGCTGACTTTCTGCATCAGCCAGCTTGTTAGCCAACTTCAACCTCTGCAGTGGCCACAAATAAAAGTCCACTAGTAGCTTTTCTATACTATTATTTTATAAATGCACACAATAAATCAATTTTATTTTATATGCATACATTAGAAGAGAAGAGGAAAATGGTGTGAGGGAGGGGCTTTGTGACACATTCAAATACCTCAAAAACTATAAATGCTGCATTAGAGGCAAACCCTTTTGCAAAAAGGAAGTTCTAGAATCAAAAGGTATTCTGTGCCTGTAATACATCCAATTCAGTTCTCTCGATCTTGGCCTCAATGCTTTAACTAAGCTTTGTATTTGTTTTTGTTATATCTCTTGCCCATCTGTCTGGACAGAAAATGTAAGCTCCCATGAGTAGGGCCTATTCATTATCTATCTCTCTCTCTCTCTCTCTCTCTCTCTGCAGCACTGCATACATCTAATATGCACTAAAATAATCATAATAATGAAAATGGTGAAAGATATATGAAAACAGCCTTCCAGGGAGGTAGCGAAGGCAAAACAGTAACAGAATTCACAAGATTCTGGGATAAGCATAGAGAATCCATATGTGCACAGAAGTGAAATAAAGAAAGATCAAATAGGGTCTACAGCATAGCACTAGAAATTAAACTGGTCAGACTAGATGAGCCTTAAGGTCCTTTTCCTACCACCAGATTTTGCGCTTCTATGTTACAAAGAAGTGGCTGATAAAACGAAGATCGTTATTGGACGTGACTTATGTAAAGCACTATATACACATTATAGTGCTATATAAAAAATAAAATGGCACATGCTACTTATGTATTTCATAAATGACAAAGTTAGAAGACCATGGTGCTATGTACAATGCCATCAATGTTTTAAGAATGTGTCAGATTTTGGTGTTTAAAAAACAAACAGAACCGTGGATTGTAATGGAAGGAAATGGAAATTACACTTACCTGGTAATTGATGTTCCTTGAGGGAGTACAGTTCAGTCCTCCACCACTGGGTAGTGCACCTCCTCCTGCAACATGGAGACTGGACAAGTCAAACTTGTGACATCACCGGGTATATCCTGCTGGTCTTCTCCCATGATCCCCCAGTGACCTACTGTCAAAGCAGACTCAAAGGAGCAAACAAACAACCAGTTAAAGTACTAAATACAAAGCTATGCTCAAACTTCAACTTTAAAATCACAGGGCCCCAAAAAGAAAGGCCGAAAACACCCTCCTCCGTGCCCCTGTCCCCCTGCGCACCAAACAGCGGAAGACAGAGAGCTAGAAGGAAGGAGAACTAAGGAAGAGTATAGGCAGAAAAGGTTGCTCTCCGCGATTACCTGCCAATCAGAGCCCGTTGCCGACTCTAGGATCCGAAAGCATACTCGGAACTGACGCCTCGCGTCTGAAACATCCATCCCCGGGCGGGAATGAGGACTGAACTGTACTCCCTCAAGGAACATCAATTACCAGGTAAGTGTAATTTCCATTTCCTTATCGGTCCTACAGTTCAGTCCTCCACCACTGGGATGTACCAGAGCAGTAATCATTGGGAGGGACCTATCCAGTCGGCTCGGCCCCTAAACGAACAGAGCAGGCACCGACCCCAGCCCGCTCCTCACGTCAACAGGCGGTAAGCCAACCAGGAAGACACGACAGAGAGCCCACTTGGATCCTCTTCACTGGTGAAAACAGCACAGAACTCTGCCCCAAGCAGCGCTAGTGCTTCAGAAAGACAAACTCGCCATCGCAAACACACTGAACGCCCTAGAAACAGACCTACTGAGAAGGCTACCGGAGCTCCGCCTGAAAAATCCGCTTGAGCTCCCCCTTGGCTCTCGACCCCACCAGGGTGTCAAGTGTTAGCAACCGCTGCTTTCCCGCAGACCCCGCTTCCACGGAGGGACAGGCAGCGAAGAGACCTCCCAGAAAGCAACGGAACCTCACCTAAGGTCCAAGGAACGCAGGTTACAAGCAAAGTGTTCTTGCGTAAGTCCCAAACCGACAACTAAACAGGCACAGCCAGATTCCATGAGGGAGAACGGAACCGAGGTCCATCCAGACAGAGGTGGGAAGCAAAATGAGGGAAATGGAAAAAGCCACCAGTGTCAAACACCCTATTTGTCACACCTCTTAAGGGCTTTATTCTTTGCAACACAAAGTAGCTCTACAGCTATGTCCTGGACCAGTTGGAGTCTTTTTAATTGAGAATGTGGAATGCAGCAGAGCAATGAGTTGCAATAAACCAAGCGTGATCCACCAAGGGCATATAAGAGGGTGTCAAGTGCCCCAGAGTCCAGCGTTGTTTCAGAAGATGTGGAGTCTTACATGGTGTGACAAAAAAGGAAAGAGACTCTGGTAGCCACGCCCACGACGCAATGCCAGTAGGCCAACCGCTTACATCACCTGGATATGCCCTCCGGAATTGGAGGAACCATGCAGAAGTAGCAATCGCCGACGTGATCCATGGGCCCTCTCCAGATCATTGGAACCGCAAAAGACTTTGATGGTCTTTTCTCATCCATCCACAGCCTGAGATCTGCTACACATGTATTGCAGCATATGTGTGGCGCCTAGCTTTTATCCTGATCTTTTATTCTGCAGCCAAAATATAAATTGTAGGCTTTCTGAACCGCCACAGTCATATGCCATTTTTGTGATGTAAAAGTCACATCACCACAACTAGAGCAGAAATTATCTGCATGATTAACACCAGGACGAGGAATCGCCAAAATATGCTGTGAGTGACCTATCGGTATAAAATAAATGGGGTTTGTTTGTTTTTTTTTGTTTGTTTGTTTGTTTTTTTTTACTGTCAAGCGAGGCAAATTTAAGTAGTGACTGCATCAACTGGTTTTGGACAGGTATTTCGATTGGTTGCAAGTAAAGATTATGCAAGCTCACGCAAATGTTGCAGAATACACTGGTAATGGTCCCCACTGACTAATGAAGAGCACATATCTTAGCAACCAGACCCAGTCGGCCATTTTCACTATGACCTCTGAAAGGCATAGAATGGACCAGGCCACGGCCCCGTACCAATGCGTCGACGCTATCCAGTAGCCTCATATGTCCTCTGCTAAACATCGACCCGTCGCCGCAGACTGACAGGTCGCCATGAGGTCCAATATGGGCTGACCGCATCTGAGCACACGCGGCGCGCACACCGCCTGATGCAATCTCACTCCTCCGGCAAACACTCGGACCCCACTAAGGACATTCGCCATCACAGTGTCCCCACAGAAACGCAGGCCGCCAAGGCTTCAACCGCGCACGCTGTCCCTTTGCTCGGGCCACCCTGACCACCCGACCGACTCCACCCTGCCGATCGAAATAGGCCACCATCCCGGAGATCTCAGACAGCACCTACAGCGCTCGATCCGCTACCGTGTCCGTGAACGCCTGCCACGGCTGACGTACCGCGTACCGTTCCAGTCAGACGATGGAACACTGGGCGTGCTGCGTACACTAAAATGCCTTGTACATAAAGGATCCCCAAAATGTAGCTGAGTCTAACCATGCTCCGGCCAAGCTCCTGGAAGAAAGGGACAGAACCTTATAAAAAAAGAAGTGGGGACAATTAGGAAGGCTTTCCTGTTTGATTATTATTATTATTATTTTTTTTCCCTTTTTACAACTCCATAAGGGCCACAAGGCACACAACCGAACAGGGCATTGTCCAGAGTACGCAAGGCCCCTCCTCCAGGCTGACTCCACAGCCTAAACCGGCAGTCACCTTGGCTGATGCCGAGCAGCGCGGAAGCCAACTTGTAAGCCCAGCATATGAAGTATGCCTAGTAGAACAGCATTCCACAATGGAGGGACATGTAACCGGACGGCTTTGAATATGAACCTACAGATATCCCGCGCTTGCTCCAAGACAAGCACTGTGCAGCCTACTGGTCCTTCTCGGAGCACCGCCACGACCCGAAGACCTAAACCGGCCAGCAAAAGACGACGTACGCTGGGCCCGAAGGAACCTGGTTGAACGGATCCCAGCACTCCCTGTATCGTTAGGATCGGAGCCTCCCCCCAAGGACTCAGCCCTGGCTGGAACCGGCTGAGCATAACTCCAGGCCCTGCGGCGAGCCCCCACGAAGAAGTGGGACGCAACGATGCCTTGAGGAAAGGGAAGGCCCAATGGGTGAAGCAAGTTGCTAGCTGACCAAGGGAGTAAACCCCACATGCGCACCTCAACGGAAGGTCGGAAGAACCGAGGATTCTGGTCCCACAGGTGTGCCTGCTAGCCTTTAACAACATACACCTCCGCAGGTACAAAAAACTTAAATTGTGAGCACCTTCAGGGGTAAGGGGAATAGACGACAGCCTCCGACTGTTGACCACCTTGTCTTGCACAACAGACAGCAGCACCCCACCAAACAAATGATTGGGAATATATGACCTCAGAACCCCAAGACAGAGGTAAAACAGTAGAACGTGCAGTGGACGTGAATTTCCAGATCTGCCAGCCCCCCTGCCCACATTGAGAAGAGGCAGAGAAGAACTGGACCAGCGCCTCCTGGACAGCCGGGCCACCGAAGGGAAAGCTGATGACTTGAGGCCCAAACTCCTCAGGATGGCCCCGTCTTGCATTGGCAACCCCATGACAACCCCGCTCACGATATCCCAAGCGATCTCTGTCATTGCTGCAACAATCACCTGAGCATGAGATCACAGACGGAACACGGACATGCAGACGCACTCAAGGAGAGTGCACCTAAGAAGTATGAGCCTATCCAACATCCGGCACCACATGTCCAGGTGTCCCACTCCTGTCACCCAAAACACAGGACGCTTGAACCTAGGTGACCGTCATAGCAAAGACAGGGAGGCCTGACTGCCGCTATCAACCCTTCCAGGTCCCTGGAACACTAAGCCCCGGACTGTGCCATCCAGCAACACTTCTCACGATCCCCAGCAGGGGCCTTTCCCCAGATGGCCCAGATGGGCAGTGTTCCCGCCAAATGGGCAAGCTGCGCTCTGATAACATAGTGCAGAAAACCAAATCAAAGTGTCTTAACCTAGCTAATTTTTGTCTAATAGTGATCATTCATAATATCAGCCAGACTCAATCATAACATTAGTATTAATGATCTTTAAAGATTGAAGAGTTACTAATGTAACACTAATTGTTTTTTTTTTGTTTGTTTGTTTGTTTGTTTTAAAGAGCTTCAAAGGCGATCTTGGAAACTACAGACCAATGAATCTGAGTTCAGTGCCAGTTAAATGATAGAACTTGTTCTGAAAAGCAGCACCAAGCTGTCTTTTCAAAGGGTTAATAAACATGTGAGTAAGCCAAATGATATGTATCTGGATGTTTTAGAAGGTACTTGACAAAGCCCCTTATGAACTTCTCCTGAGGAAGGAGATGATGTGCTATTATAGAATGGGAAATGGATCAAAAACAGGAACACAATAGGACTAAATGGCCAGTTTTCTCACAGGAGACCCGTAAATAGTGGAATGTCTCGGGATCTGCACTGGAACTGGCATCTGGTAACATCTACTGCACTGAAATGATCTGGAAAAGAGATCAGCAAGCATGGCGATCAAATTTGCAGATGGCATAACGACATTTAGAGGCTGTCTGCACAATTTCCAAGCGTATAAACATGGAAATAGCATCCTTATGTAAATGACAATTTCAGAAAGGGCTCAATTTGTAGGTGGTTGTGCCGCCGATGACCCTGAATGGCCAAATCCTAGCACGGAAACCTGCTGCTGACAGACGTCGCTAACTGCCAGAATGCAGACAAAGGTAAAGGCACCCCCCAAGAAGTAAAACCCAAACCAATCACATTGCAGTCAAAGAACTATAAACTATCATGAAATTAAAATTAGAATTAAAATTAAAAGGAAATTAAAATTAGAATTAAAATTAAAATTAAAAGTAACAGCAAAAGGAAGTCCTTATCTGGGTGTAGCCGCGTGGAACAGCGTCGTCTGCTCAAACGCGGGGCTGCTCCGCTCTCCGCCACGAGGCCTCAGCCCTGCCGAGAAAATGGCGCCAATCCGAAGCAGGCCCGTTTGGCGCCAAACACCACAGAGGCGGCAAGAGCTCAGAGCCCCTCCATGCGGACTCAAGAGACTCCCTTGTGGCGTCGGGATGCAGCAGTTACCCCGCTGTAGCTGCGGGGTGAAGAGCTGTCCAGACACGCTGCTGCCTCGCGCCACCAGAAGTAGCAGACGCTGCGAGCCCCGGCCCACCGGCTAAAGAACCTCGAGCGGCCTGAGGCTCCCGCCGCGATGGGAATCTGCCACATGGACAGTGCCAAAATGCAGGTGTTCCACAGAGCTCTCCCCCGTACAGTCCTGGGGGAGAGATCATCACCGGGCACAGAGACCGAAGAATCCCAAGCAGAGAGGCTAGCTGGCAGCGTGAACTTTGAAAAGGGACAGAACCCCCCTTTACACTAAGGCAGACTAGGTGAAAATAAATAAAGTAAAAGTAAATGAAATTAAATGAAAATGAATTCAATTTACAGGATTATACCTAAAGAAGGGCAAAAGAAATGCAAGGTAAATCAAATCCTGACTAACTGCTCCTAAACTGCTTCTCAAGTGAGCCCAGCACCTAGGCTCACTATGTCCTCATGCTGCATGGAGACTGGACACACTGGGGGATCATGGGAGAAGACCAGCAGGATATACCCGGTGATGTCACAAGTTTGACTTGTCCAGTCTCCATGTTGCAGGAGGAGGTGCACTACCCAGTGGTGGAGGACTGAACTGTAGGACCGATAAGGAACTGTTTATTCAAATAAAAACCAGCCAAGGCCCAACACAGGCCATGTTTCGCAACACCTTCTTCAGGGGCTAAATGGCTAAACACAAAAATATGAAAAAACAAAAACGCATAATCATAATGTAAATAATTATGAAAAGGACTAAGAACAATCTTTAGTGCACACAAATTGAATAATAAATAAAAAACAAATAAAAGGTGAAATAAAATGTATGAATTACATAAATTAGCACGCTTAAACCACAAATCGGAACTACAGATGAAAAAATAAGATTAAAAACATGCATACAAATGAATACTTAATAAAACAATATGGATATTCATAAATAAAATTAAATATACACATTTGTAGCAATCAAACACCAATAAATAAATAACATGTTAAGAAATAGGTAATGATATAATGAAAATGACCAACTAAAACAGTATGTGGGTGAGCCAATAAACTACTGGAGTGTGACAACAAAATGGCAAGCAAAAGGGCATCCAAACTAAAGGAATGGGATTAAACATTTAAAAAGAACATTATTCATAAATAAAATAATAAATGAATATGGATAATCCTATTATCCCCAGAGAGGCAGAGGTCGAGGCAGGGGGAATGCCCGCAGGGACTCAGAAAGATCTATAGAAAGGAGGTAGTATCCCCACATATTACTAGTAATGTTATCAACATTTCGAAATACAAACTTACTGCAGATGAAGAGTCCATGCTTAATAAGGGTCTTACCTTCGTGCCTGTTAGGAACTTCAACCCTTTCGAGGTTCAAATCGATTTAAATTTTTACATAGAATTCGGATTAGACATTTTTTAATGAACAGATTTCAAGTCAAGATATTTCCATGATTAAAAATAAGTCTAGGTGGAATCCACCTCCTAATACAGACCCCCTAATAGAAGCATTTGAAAAGATTGTTTTAAAAGAAGTTGATAAGTTTAACGGTAAAGTTAAGACCCCCTACCATAACCTTGCTAAAGATGAAATGAATGCTATCAAATCTTTACAGCGTAATAATGATATTATTATAAAACCTGCGGACAAGGGTGGAGCTGTAGTAGTTTTAGATAAGTCTAATTACATTGAAGAAATAAATAGACAACTCCAAGACACCACCTTTTATCTACGATTGGATCAGGATCCCACTCCCTTATTGAAAAAGTCAATAGACAATTTAGTTTTGAATGCATATGATATTGGATATCTCACAGCTAAGGAGAGAGATTTTCTCATAGTTGAATTTCCTATTATCCCTACCATTTATGTAATCCCCAAAATTCATAAATCCTTAGAGCATCCTCCGGGAAGACCCATAGTTTCCGCTATAGGATCAATTTTAGAACCTATTTCGCAATTATTGGATATTATATTACGGCCTTTCATTACTCAGATGTGGTCCTATGTTAGAGACTCATCCCATGTTATAAATATTTTGACATCTATGAAAGATATTAATCAAGATGTGATTTTGGTTACTTTAGATATCGAATCCTTGTATACTAACATCCCTCAGGTGGAAGCTTTGCAGATCATTGAGTTTTATTTATACAAAAGAGATACACATAAGAGAATACCTACAATATTTTTATTAGATTTAGCGCGATATGCCTTATGTGAGAACTACTTTTGCTTTCGGGATTTATTTTTTAAACAAATTAAGGGTGTAGCAATGAGGTCCTCAATGGCTCCAGATATAGCCAATTTATATGTAGCAGATTTTGAGGATAAATTTATCAAGGACAGTCCATTCAATACCCACATCAAGCTGTGGGTCAGATACATAGATGATATTTTAATTCTTTGGGATGGATCTATGGATCTTTTGTCAGAGTTCAATACGTGGATTAATCAGTGTGATGTTAATTTACGCTTTCAGGTTACCTTTGACGATGTTCAAATTCCATTTTTAGACCTTCTTATTAGGAAAGTAGATAATAGGTTGCACACTTCTCTTTATAAAAAGCCTACTGATAGGAATCATATTTTGCATTACACTAGTTTTCATAAATTTATCTCTTAGAAACAAACAAACAATCTTCCTGTTGGCCAGTTCCTAAGGACTAGGAGACTTTGTACCACTGACCAGGATTTTGAACATCATGCATCCTTGATGAGAAATAGATTCAGTGAAAGAGGTTATCCTCAATGCCAAATTGATAAGGCTTATTATAGAGCTTGGGACTCTTCTCATGATGATCTGTTGGTATTAAGAGAAAAGCAAACCCAGAGAGGAATTGTATGTTCTCTTATTTATTCATTTCATTCCCACAGGATTAGCAAACTGTTGAAGAAACACTGGTATTTAATACAATCTCTACCGGGGTTTCAGGATGTTCCCTTGATTACAGCACACAGAAGGAACGTGAATTTTCGTAATCTGCTAGTTCCATCGGCCTTCACAGAGCGGCGTTTTCTTTCTAAATATAAGGGGCATTATCCCTGTGGACAATGCTCAGTGTGCAATTCTGTGTTAACAGTAAATAATTTTGTGCATCCTATTAATAATTTTAAATTTTATTTGGATGATTTTACAAATTGCACCACAAGTCACGTTATTTACGTCATAATTTGCCCGTGTAACAAGCTATATGTGGGAAAGACCATACGTCCAGTTCGCACTAGAATAATAGAACACCGTAGCTGTATTAAAAGAGGTGTTGCAGAAAAGCCTTTGGTGCTACATTGGCAGGCAGCCAATCATAAGATTTCAGATCTACGTTTTTTTATTCTTAAAAAAGTCAAGTTGAACTGGCGTGGGGGAGATGTAGACAGGACCATTTTGCGGTTAGAGCAATGTTACATTTTTAACCTGAACAGCTTACATCCTCATGGATTAAATATGGAGCGTGATTTGTCTGTTTTCTTATGAAGGTATGGCACACCTTCTCCCTCCAATTCCAGCGTTTTTTATATAATCGGGGTAATGTTTTACCAAGCTGTTTTCAATTTTATTTTTATAATGACGATCACATTTTATCTTGGATGATCTTATTTGTTTTTAATTTAGTCCACTTTGGCTTTTGTGGTTTCATTTATTACCCTTTCCTCATTTTTAATTTTGTCTGTCTTCAACGCATAATTGCAATCGTTTTTTACAATGTCTTACATCATCATGTTGAGTGAGGCATTTTGTTTGCCTGTGGTTCGCAAGTTCTCTTTTTCTAATGGGTTTCACACTAACTCTTTTTATGGCAGGTTCATATAATAGAGTTTCACCTTTTATGATTCCTTTAGATAATTTATTTATGCTTTCTTCTCACAGTTGGAGATTTAAGGTTTTACAAAGAAAACATCTTTTTATACATTCTTTGCGGGTTGCACGTTTTATAGAAATGGGTTTGTGTCCCCCACTGAATTCTGAGGGCCGAATTGTTGGTATTTATATGCCCGCATTATAAGGACTATTTTATTTATGGAGTGTATTATACCATCTTAACATTTTTATTCATCGTCGGTCTTATTTTGTACTTTTATTTTTTAACATTCATATGGGTATTTTTAAGATGTACATACATACTCACTCATTATGCTTTGTTTTCAGCTTAGGTGCAATACATTTTCATTTTGCGGGCCATTTACATATTACGTTCTTCACCACTACTACAAAGCATTAATAAGCGCATGCGCTGGCGTTTTTTAACATTGAATGAAGGAATAGCATAAATTTTATGCTTGCCATGCTGCGTTTGACGTGAGTAACAATAAGGTCTCAGTAAGTGCATTTTATAACCTGTAAGTATAGGTTTATTTTTACAGGTTTTATGGTACGTGCATCTCGTTTTAAAACGTCTATTTTAAATACATTGATCCCGTTGCAACAGTACATTTTTAAAAAGGATCCCAAACACAGGCTAATAGTGTTTTTAGCCTTGTTGGTGTCCTATTGTTTTATATGTTACCAGATGTCTATCTTGGATGCGGTTTAACTATGATTTCATTTAACATACCTTATACTAATTCAGTCAGCACAAAATTTCATGTTTTAGTGGGCGCCTTAGCTCCGGCTGTTTGAGAATATACAAGTTTGTATGCATTCTTTCACCAGTTCTTCATTACTATTCACATTTGGGTGTTATTTTGACACGTATAAAATGTGGTATCCCCACTGAACAGTGGGTATTATACCTGCCATGATAGTTTCATTGGAACATTACTTTTAATAGCGGCACGGTGGGTACAACTTTAATATTTAGTCCAGATAAAAGTTTATACCCTGTTTTACATTATAATTATATAATTGCGCGTCCTTTGATGTTATCTGAGCATTTTTAAACAATATCTATTTATTATATGTGTGGTTACTAAGGTTTCCCATATCTCTTAGTCCTTTTTATAATAAGTTAATTAAGCTATATGCATCAATTTTATTAACAGTTCCGTATTATTTTAAATGATTAGTGTACTCCATGGTAGGTTGTGCAGGATTATCATTCAATTAATATATAATATTAAAACTTTGTATACAATACCCCTTAGGCTGTTATTATTCCAACTGTCTGATATTGTGGTTGGTAGTATTTTTTGTAATTCTCGGATTAAATCTCCTGAAACACCCATCAAGATATCAATGAGAGATTCATAAAACAGGCATGTATTTCTAATTGTTCCCTCCTTATTTCTCTTTTTAAATATATTTCCTGTGTATACATACATTGTCCACCCCTTTGGTTATTTTAGACTTCTTATATTTATGTATTATTTTATTTATGAATAATGTTCTTTTTAAATGTTTAGTCCCATACCTTTAGTTTGGATGCCCTTTTGCTTGCCATTTTGTTGTCACACTCCAGTAGTTTATTGGCTCACCCACATACTGTTTTAGTTGGTCAACCCACATACTGTTTTAGTTGGTCATTTTCATTATATCATTACCTATTTCTTAACATGTTATTTATTTATTGGTGTTTGATTGCTACAAATGTGTATGTATTTAATTTTATTTATGAATATCCATATTGTTTTATTAAGTATTCATTTGTATGCATGTTTTTAATCTTATTTTTTCATCTGTAGCTCCGATTTGTGGTTTGAGCGTGCTAATTTATGTAATTCATATATTTTATTTCACCTTTTATTATTTGTTTTTTATTTATTATTTAATTTGTGTGCACTAAAGATTGTTCTTAGTCCTTTTCATAATTTACATTATGATTATGTGTTTTATTTTTAATATTTTTATGTTTAGCCATTTAGCCCCTGAAGAAGGTGTTGCGAAACACGGCCTGTGTCGGGCCTTGGCTGGTTTTTATTTGAATAAAAACAGTTCCTTCCATTACAATCCACGGTTCTGTTTTGTTTTTGTCTTGGCACGTGGATAAGTGCTTTTTCGTTGGACTCTGAGATTTTGGTGTTTATGCAGCTTCCTAAATCAAGGTGCTTACAGCCAATTAATATTAGCCTAATGGTTAGAGCACTGGCTTGGTAACTAAGAGAAACCAAACCAGAGTATAGCAGCTAACACCCGTAGTTGTGGAACACGAACAGTATAAACAAGGTGCACCAAAGGTGACGTGAAACACCCTTATCTGAAAGGCCCCAACGCGTTTCAGCTTGACACCTTCTTCAGGGGGTGCATACCTCAAAAAAATGTAACACAATATATTTACTAAATACAAAATCAAAACATCTAAGAAACAGGCACAAATGGATAAAAACAAACAAAAATTATATCTTAAAAACAAAAGTACATCATAAATAAAAGCATGCATATAAAAATGTTGTATATGAATAAATATAAAAGTATATAACATAATATAAAAACACACAGAAGGACGAAGATAAACCAAACAAATAAGTGTGAGAAAAGTCAAAACATACCATATTATAATCATAAACCATGGCAATACATTACACCAGGATAAGAAGTCCGAGGATGGGATGAGGAGGACTGGGACATTCTGATATCAAAACTTCTATAATGTGGAGACTAAATATATATAAACCTGATAATTTGTTTTTATCCATTTGTACCTGTTTCTTAGATGTAAAAGCACAATAATATTTTTACTAAATACAAAATCAAAACATCTTTTTGAGGCAAACACCCCCTGAAGAAGGCATCAAGCCGAAACGCGCTGGGGTCTTTCAAATAAAGCTGTTTCAAGTCACCTTTGGTGCACCTGTTTTGTACGGTTCGTTGGGAACCAAGAGATCAGAGTTTGATTCCCACTAGCACTCCTTGTGGCCTTGGGCAAATCACTTAACCCTCCATTGCTTCAGAAGAATCCAAGTTATCAATGTCCCTGTTTAATGTACATTACCAAGTTTAAGTTACAATGTAAAGCGCTTTGACCAAATGATAAAGTGGTATAAAAAAAACTAATAAAGAAATGGTCTGCAAAAGGGATTGTTCAACATATAATTGTAGTGCAGGAGTAGTCTAGTAGTTAGAGCACTGGTTTGGTAGTCAAGAGTCCAGGGTTAAATTCCCGCTAGCACTCCTTGTGGCATTGGGCAAGTCCATTGCCTTGGAAGAGAGACCTGGCAATCTATTTCTGGTTACACACTGCCGAGAAAACCCTGGAGCTGCTGGATTGCCAGGCACACGTTGCCTTTGTAACTGCAGTGCAATCAATAAGAAACCTCACAAGCTTATAACATACCCAGAAAATGTTCAGTCTAATCCAACAGCATAAACCATCTCTACAAAACTGATTAATAAATTACAAAACGATGTATACTATGACAAACATTTTAGATGTACAGATAGCATTAGGTGTTAAAATCAAGGTTGTCAGTCAATAACTGATCTAGATTTAATAGCTAAATTTATAGCAATTGTGCACCTTGCTGTATGCTTTCTACTTTTTAATGAATTCCTTTTGAGATTATTTATAAATCTAATAAGGATAAACTAATAGAAGTAGTCTGAACAACGTAGATAGCTTTAAAAGGAGACATAATATATATATTCGGATGGAAAGATTACAACGGATTTCGTTTATAGAGGTAGGTCACGTTTTTAAAAGCAGATAATTAAATCTCTGATTTCCTGTATGTGCTAGAAAATGTTTCTTTAGAAAGCCCAGCAATCTTAAAGTGCAAACTTGTTAAACAAAAGTTTTAATAAATATATTATTTGTTAAAGCCAATTAAACTTGTCTCGCCATTAGCAATTTAAATATCACCACAAAATAAAATCCTCGAGTCGTTTTCTGCCGACCGCAAAAAAAATAAGCTTTCTAGCTTCATACATTCTTGTATTAGGATTAGGGCCTGTATCCAATTCGGGGGGGGGACTGGTGAGACAAGACTGGATTCAAAACTGTGCTCAAACTTTTCTGCCGTATAATCCAATCACGTAAAAAAACACACACACACTACCATGCATATGACTTTATATACTCTAGCGGCTTGATCCGTTAAAAAAGGGGGAAAACCGCTTTAATTTAAATCGGCAATCTGTTAATAGTTGCAGTGGGATGGTAGTATGGAAAAAATGTTGACTTGCATCCATTACTACAGATTACTCAAAATAATAATACGAATACAAATAATAGTTATAATTATGACCATCACCGTTATGAAGAACAACCTTATGCATTTGCCCAACAGCAAATTGGAAAGAAAAAGAAGCAACGCTCGATGAAGGGATGCAGAGCAATGTAACCAAACAGGCAAAAAATGTGCCTACATAAGAAGCTCTATCAATCATAGAAAATAAAGTTCAAAATCAGATACAGAAAAGGCAGCAGAGCGGAAAAGGTAAGGGATTGTTGTGGGGGGCAGTGGTAATAAGGTTGGCTCTCTAATCAGGTCCCAGCACAGCTGGGGGCTCGGTATGTCTGCACCATTGTTATGTTCTCAATAGAGGTTTCCCTTCATTCCCGGACAGAAGGAACTACACTCAGTAGTTCCTTCCTGCCCCCTCCCCACCGGTCCAACACAGGCCGCAAAACCGCGAGCCCGCGGTGCCTCACCGGCCGGGGCAGCGCCTTTACCCCACCTCTCCCCCCGCCCCCCTTCCTCATCACACACCGCCCCCCCCCCTTCTTCTCCGCCCCCGCTTCCCGCACGGTTCCCCCTCCTCCCCGTACTGCTCCTTTACCTGGAACAAGAAAGCGGTCCAGTTGGCCTCCATGGCGAACTCGGGAACGCATTAGAGGCACACTAATAGGGGAGGGGAGGAAAAAGCATAGCCCTCTCCTATGAGAAATCTACATGAAGCCTACTACAACAAAGCAGCTCAACATGGCAGCGCCGACAACTTCCGGTAACCTCCGGGAGCTACCACCGTGACCGGGAAAACGAGGGATGCGACTGGCGGGAAAGCCGACTTCTCTACCGCTGCTTTGCAGTCGGGCTTTCAGATTCGGGTCTAGAAGAGGAGGGTTTTTTCCAGTGATCTTGTGAGAAACGCCTTCCGAGGGGAAGTGGAATTGGGGGTTGTCAGCGGGGAGTACACGGATTCTTCCCTTCCCCTGTACTCTTCTTGCTCTCTCCCGTGGTGCCCGACTCTCCAGCAGGGGAAAAGATGGCCCCTGTCCGTGCGGTTCTAATGAGCGGAATTACCTCATAGGCCACATTTAATCTGAGGCCGCCGACATAAAGGACAGTGTCTCTTGTTTAAACTATTCGTTATTGTCTGTTTGGTGGGTTTTTTCCATGCAGAGATAAAAACAACTTGTCAAACTCACTACATAGTTATTACAGCTTAAGTATAACGGACAGGCTATCCTCAGATATGATCTTTTCGGTAAAAAAAAAATAGGCTTTTTTTATTACTTTGGGTATGGTGCAATTTCCGGCGCCCCCTTTGTCTTTTCAAATCCCTTCTGATTCTTCGAAATAAAAGCCCCCTGAAAAGATTGGCTATGTCTCACTCCCAATGTCCCGGAGCTCTGCGGACAATGACACGGTCTGGGCGCCATGCACAGTAGTAGGCCCAGACAAGCCAACAATAGAGTTTTTACTCCAGCCAAGAGCATCCAGACCTCAGCATCTCATAGACAGTTTCCTGCCTTGATATTCCTTCACGACCACTATCCCGCCTAAAGTTGTAGTTTTTTATTTATTTATTTAACAGCAACACTTCAAAAATACATTACATTAATTTAGGCATATAATTCAAACACGTTCTTCATTAGATTAGCAATGTTAACATATTGTAGTACTTGTAGATATGATCCCATATAAACTTATTTATGTAGACTACCAAGTACTACAATATTTTATTTAACATAAGCATGTTATTCCCTTGCCCCCCTATCAGAGTGGAAATATGGAACTTTAAAATTAAATTATTTCAAGATTAATGCAATATTTTGGATTACTTATATAAAACACATCAATGAACAATGTTGATTGCCTGAATTTCAAGCATCCCAATGAAATGTTTTGTTTTTCATATATACATTTTTTTTAGTGCCGTCAAGTCAGTGCTGATTCTGGTGAGCCAGCTGCCTCTAGGTTGTCTTGGCAATGTATCACCAGAAATAGATCGCCAAGCCTTTTCTTCCAAGGCAAGTGACTTGCCCAAGGTCAGAAGGAGTGCCAGTGATGACCTGGGTACTAGGCAGTTGCTCCAACCACTAGGCTACTCCTCCACTCCATATGTGTAGTGTTTGTTTTATGCAAAGGCTGCTGAAAAAAAGGATTGTGCCCTTTCTAGAATCCATTGGATTGCAAGATCAGAGGTAGCATGGTTTTACCAAAGGAAGATAATGCCAAATGAATCTGATTGATTTCTTCAACTGGTTGACAAGAACTAGATCAAGGGCATGTGCTGAATGTGATCTACTTAGATTTCAGCAATGCCTTTGATATGTTCTTACATGGTAAGCTGATAAATAAACTGAACAACCTGAAATTGGTTGGCTGACAGAGAACAGAGTAGTGATTGGAATTTACTTGGAAGAAAGGTGAGTGAGTACTGACCAACCTCATAGATTTATCCTGGTACTTATTCTGTTTAGTGTCTTTGGGAGTGATATTGCTAAAGAGTTAAAAAGAAGTTTACCTTTTTGCAGATGACACAGGCTACTACAGACCGGTGAGCTTGAAGGCCGTCAGTACCGGGAAAAATGGTAGAAACCATCATAAAGAATAAAATTGCTCAGCATTTAGATAGTCATGGCCTAATGGGAGACAGCCAACATGGCTTTAGACAAACAAGGAAGATCTTGTCTTACTAATCTGTTATGTTTTTTTGAAAGTGTGAATAAACAGGTGGACAAAGGTGAGTCGGTTGATATAGTGTATCTGGACTTTCAGAAAGCCTTTGACAAGGTCCCTCATCAGAGACTTTTGGCAAAACTAAAGAGTCATGGGATAGGAGGCAGTGTACTACTATGAATCAAGAACTGGTTAAAAGATAGAAAGCAGAGGGTTGGGCTAAATGGCCAATTTTCCCAATGGAGAAAGGTGAATAGTGGTGTACCCCAGGGATCTGTGCTGGGTCCGCTGCTTTTTGACATATTCATAAATGACCTAGAAAGTGGAATAACAAGTGAGGTTATCAAATTTGCAGATGACACAAAACTATTTAAAGTTGTTAAAACCCAAGAGGATCTTGATAAATTGGAAGACTGGGCATCAAAATGGCAGATGAAATTTAATGTGGACAAGTGCAAAGTTATGCACCTAGGGAAGAACAACCCATACTATGGTTACACAATGCAAGGTTCCACATTAGGAACCACCACCCAGGAAAAAGATTTAGGCGTCATTGTGGATAACATATTAAAACCCCCGGCCCAGTGTGCAGCGGCAGCCAAGAGAGCAAATAGAATGCTAGGTATCATAAGGAAAGGAATGGAAAATAAAACAAAAAGATATTATAATGCCTCTATATCATTCCATGGTGAGACTGCACCTTGAATATTGTGTGCAGTTCTGGTCACCGTATCTTAAAAAGGATATAGCGTTATTAGAAAAGGTTCAGAGAAGAGCCACCAAAATGGTAAAGGGGATGGAAGGATACTCCTATGAAGAAAGGCTAAAAAGGTTAGGGCTCTTTAACCTGGAAAAGAGACGGCTGAGGGGAGATATGATAGAAGTCTATAAATTAATGAACGGAGTGGAACGGGTAAACATAGATCGATTGTTTACGTTATCAGAATATAGAAAGATTAGGGGACATGCAATGAAGCTAAAGGGTAAACTATTTAAGACTAATAAAATAAAATATTTTTTCACTCAACGTGTAATCAAACTCTGGAATTTGTTACCGGAGGCTGTAGTAAAGGCTGTTAGTGTAGCTGGGTTTAAAAAAGGTTTGGACAAGTTCCTGGAGGAAAGGTCCATAAACCATTATTAAGAAGTGACCGAAGATATCAATGCTTGACCCAGTACAAGCATTGCGGAACCTGTGTCTTTTGGGGAAACTGCTAGGTACGTATGACCTAGATTGGCCACTGTTGGAAACAGGATACTGGGCTTGATGGACCTTGGTCTGACCCAGTATGGCATATCTTATGTTCTTAAAGATTTGCAACAGAGTGGACACCTTGGATGGAGAAGACAACATAAGAAGTGATTTAGAAAAAATAGAGGCATGGACTAATTCTTGGCAGTTAAGCTTTAATGTTAAAAGATGCTGAAAGATACATTTTGGGTGCAGAATTACAAAGGAGCTGTATGCAATAGGAGGCAAGAGACTGATGTGCATGAACTAGGAGAGGGACCTTGGGGTGTTAGTATCTGAGGATCTCAAGGTGGCGAGACAGTAGAACAAAGTGGTGGCCAAAGCCAGAAGGATGCTAAGCTACATACAGAAAAGCGTAACCAGCAGAAGGGAGGAGGTGATAACGTCCCTGTACAAGTTGTTGCCTTTCTTGTAGTATTGTGTTCAGTTTTGGAGATCATACATTGCTAAGAATATAAAAAGATTTGAAGCAGGTCAGAGGAACGCAACCAAAATGGTAAAGGATCTGTGCCAGAAGACACATGAGAAGAAACTTGAAGGCCTGAATATGTATACTCAAGAGGAGAGATGATGCAGATGTTCCTTATCGTCTCTCCAGTCCAGTCCCTTATCTTCTGGGTTGTGCACCCCTTCCAGCAGCTTGGAGGCTGAGCCAATCATCATTTCGATGACTCCCCGATAGATCATCACCACCCACCAGCACCAGTAAGCTCAGCCTCCAAGCAGCTGGAAGGTAGCAGTAAGCCAGGGTTCTGGGCTTACTGGAGAGACAGTTAGGCCTTAGGGAGATAGAGAGGTTTATTTTCCCTTGGGTTTAGCTAGGTTAATTCAGTTAATTGGATTTATTTAATTTGTTTATTTGTAAATAAATAAATAAAAAATATTTAAGTTAATTTATTTTAATTTGTTTTTGGGCCCCCCCTCTCCCCGGGGGTTGGTTAACGCTTGCTCCTCGAGGGCTGAGGGAAGAGGAGGCTTGCTGTCTGCCGCAGCAGAAGACAACTGGGGGGGAGAGCCAGCGGGGATTGAGGGCCTTGCTCCTACCCGTCCCGCCTCGCGCCGAAGCCCTCCTTGGTGGCTGAGCGCGAGGTTGGTTGATCGGCACTGCTGGTGCTGCGTGTGGGGTCAGTCATCCCCAAAGTGGACGGAGCGGTACTTTTTTTCGGCTTTGCAAAGCGGACGGCTGAAGGGCAGAGACGCCGGCGGTTGCAGGCAGGCAGCCACGCATACCCGTTCGGCCCCTTAAGCGCCCCGGCGTTGGTGGAGGGAGCGGCCTTCTCCTGCACATGGGAAAGAAGACTGCAGGAGGTAGGTGGCAGCTCTTGTTTTTTCTTTGCTCAGGACAGTTTGCCCAAGGCTGCTGGAGTGCAGTGGAGACCCAGTGGTCCATCAACAGACTGGAAATGCAAGCGGTGTTTTTGGCGCTCAGAGCGTTTCGGGCCTTGGTCCAGTGAAGAGCGGTCCGGGTCCTATCCGACAATGTCACGACAGTGGCCTATATCATCCACCAGGGGGGGACAAGTAGTCCAGCCCTGGAGGAGGAAGCAGACGGCCTCCTGAGATGGGCCGAGGCCCAGCTAGTAGCACTATCAGCGCAATACGTGGCGGGGGTAAACAATGTCATGGCAGATTTCCTGAGCAGGTGCAAGATAGACCATGGAGAGTGGGAACTAGCTCAGGAGGTGTTCGACCAGGTAGTATCCTGGTGGGGGACTCCAATTATGGATCTCATGGCAAGATGGGAATCAGCCAAGGCGAGTCGGTTTTTCAGTCGCAGAAAAGAAAGGATGTCGGAGGGCCTCGATGCACTGGTCCAGAAGTGGCCCTCGGAAGGGCTGCTGTATGTGTTCCCACCTTGGGCTCTCATAGGGAGAGTACTTCAGCGGATAGAAGCCCACCAGGGATTGGTAATTCTCATAGCCCCGGACTGGCCGCGGCGGCTGTGGTATGCGGATCTAGTGAGGCTTCTGGCCGATCGGCCATGGCGGCTTCCCTGCCGGGAGGATCTTCTAGTGCAGGGGCCGGTGCGGATGCCCCAGGTAGATTGATTCTCGCTTACGGCCTGGCTATTGCAAGGGCAAGGCTTAGAAAGCAGCGGTATTCAGGGTTGGTAATTTCTACCTTGTTGAGTGCGTGTAAGCGTTCGACCTGTCTCTCGTACGTGAGGATATGGCGTATTTTCGAGGCTTGGTGTGATAGTCGGAGGAAGAAGCCTTTTGGGGTCTTGGTGCCGGAGAATTTGGAGTTTTTGCAGGACGGGTTCGATAAGGGCCTGGCTGCAAGCTCCTTGCAGGTGCAGCTGACGGCCATTTCCTGTTATATGGTTAAGGTCCAGGGAAAGGCCTTGGGAGACCACGCGGACATTAGTAGGTTTCTACGAGCCGTTAGGCGCCTGCGCCCGCAGCAAAGGTCCATGATTCCTCCATGGGATCTCAATTTGGTGTTGAATGCCTTAGCTGGAGAACCTTACGAGCCAGTAGGAGAGGCCTCATTAAAGGACTTGACCCTTAAGACGGTGTTTCTGGTAGCTATCTGTTCCGCTAGACGTATTTCGGAGCTTCAGGCTCTGTCTTCGCTTTCGCCTTTCCTCTCCTTCTTCAAGGAAAAGGTAGTCTTGCGTACAGTTCCTTCCTTTTTGCCAAAGGTGCTTTCTCCCTTTCATATGAATCAGGTAGTTTCTCTTCCATCCTTTTTGGGGGCTGGAGGGGAGGCAAAAGATGCGTGGTTGTGCCATCTGCATATGTGCAGAGTTAAGGTCCAGGGATTATACATTAGCACAAAAAGGGGGGGAGGGGGAAGGGGGAAGGGAAGAGGGGGGAAAAGGGGAGGGGGGGAAGGGAAGGGGGAAAGGGGAGAAAAAGTGGGGAGGGGGAGAGAAAGAAAGGGAGGGGAAAGGGGTAACAAATTAAATCCAATTTTCCATACCCTAATGTATTCTATGTAAAGTTGGCGAGCAATTCAAAAATATAATCGTATGCTATCATTAGCACCATTCACTTAAAGAAATACTGACAAATCTTCCTCCATATTTAACCCATCGGGGTGCAGACTGTTAAGCTGAAAAATATAACGCTGTTCCAAACGCGCTATAGTTTTTTCCATGTCTCCCCCTCTCCAATTTAACTTCACCTTTTTTATAACAAAAAATTTTAGATCTGATATCTTATGGTTACATTCTATCCAATGGGCTACCATTGGTTTGTCCTCTAGCTTCCTATTAATGCAGCTTCGTGAAGTCATCCCCACATATACCTTCTGACATGGGCATCGAATCACGTACATAACGTGACTGGTCATGCAGTTGGTATAGTCATCCAGATAAAAAAACTTTATTGTTATTAGGGTGTGTATATTGATCCCTTATTGGGAGGGCATGCACACATACTGAGCATTTTCCACATTGATAGTGGCCTTTATACTGCGATAAATATTTCTGTTCCGTAAATGCCGATGGAACCAGCATGTTCCTTAAATTAACATTACGTTTATGCGCAATAACTAGGTTAATGTCTGAAAAACCCGGAAGTGACTGAATGAGGTGCCAATGTTTTTGTAAAATCTTTTTGATATCCTGTGAACGATGAGAGTAAAGCAAAGGGCATACCATGTTAGATTTTTCTTCTTTCATTCTTTTTTGCAACAAGTTGTCCCGTGTAACATGACATGTTTTTTGATATCCTTTCCTAATTTGTTGAGAAGGGTAGTGTCTTACTTCCAGTCGGTCTTTTATAATATCTGCTTGCAGTTCAAATTCCTCCTCAGAGGTACATATTCTCTTAGCTCTGAGGAACTGCCCATATGGTAGGTTATTTTTTAATGCCAAATTGTGAAAACTGCCGTAATGCAATAGTTGATTCCTGGGCTTTCTATATATAGTTGTGCAAAACCCCACTCCTGTCTTCTTAATCAATAGATCCAAATACGGTATTTTGTACGGGTCATATGTCATTTGAAACCGAAGGTTATTATCACATTGATTAATCCAGACATTGAAGTCCGACAGTTCTTCCACTGATCCCTCCCACAAAATGAAGATATCATCTATATATCTCAACCACAGATGTATCTGCTTATTGAAGGGATTATTCTTTTTTCTCCCCTTCCCCCCCCTTCCCTTCCCCCTCCCCCCCTTTTTGTGCTAATGTATAATTACATATTTGTAAGAACAAATGTTTAGCCTCTCACCAAATAGAATAGGTCCATGTTCATCATTTTTTATGATGATGAATTTAACATTAAATGATGGGTATTGATTAAAGTATGAAGGTATTGAGTGTAATTTGTAATATTAAACGCCCCTGCCCCTTCCCCCCCTGGACAGCAGTGGATGGTTCATAAATCATAAGAAAAGTAGTTTTGGGTCTCGTTTTCCAGCGATGTAGGATTTATAAAGTTTAAGGAATGGAATGAATGGTTGGTGAGGAGTAAATGTTAACTGATGATGTCACTAATTTTTCCCACGCTTCTGTAGACTTTAATTCACCGCGCAGCCGCGGGCGGTTTTAGATGTTTTTGCAGGAAGAAAGTAGCGGCTAGTAGATGCTCTGCTCTCAATTACTTACACTAGTTGTGGCACGAGCAATAATCTCGGTAAGTTGCAACGGTTCTAAGATTTTGGTGCATATGCTATAATGGTATTAGAGCTCCGAGGGTAAAGTAATGAAACAAACTGTGGGAGGAGAGTAGCACATAGCGATTTCCTTGCCTTTAAAGAATTACAGATTTTATGCCACGGCTAGTGGTTTGTAATAGTTGTGACAGTTCTGAGTTTTTATTGTGTGTAGTTGAATGCTTTTATAGTTACAAATATGATATAACTGAAGGAATTATTATCATTTATGAGCAACGCTCGGGCTAGGGACTGTTAAGAAATTTTGAAAGGCACTTTACTAAAGTATGAAGTTGCGGGTAGGGTGGTTAGTGTTCATTGCTTTTACAAGGACCGCGGATTATATAAACAAAAAAGAATAGTTTTAAAGGTTTATGAGTAGAATGGGTTCAACAATTGCTGTTTTTTGGTAGAGGGTTTAAGAAGGATGGATGGGTCGCCTGGTAGTAAGGTAATACATTTAAATAAGTGTTACAATCAATCATTATTGATTTCTTTTTGGGAGCAAAAAAATTTTTTTTTAAAAAAGCTTTATGGTGGATTTAATAAGAGCATGTTGTTTCTATTGCAGCTGATAGCGGTTTAAGAGTATCATAAGTGTAGCAGCGCTGGAATAGTGACTGTATTTTTGGGAACATCAGTTGCAGAGGTAAGAGCATGCATCAAAGATTACAGTAGGATGGTTAGAAGATTAAATGAGGTTAGGTAGGGTCTCAGTATGATCCTGTTGCACTTTTCCTGGTTTTTTAGTTTGTTTCTCTTCTATCCGAGGTTTAAATATATAATTGTTTATATTTTTCATTTAATATTTGCCTATTGCACTAATAGTGGACTTCGTTGGGTATAGCCATCTAGAGTGGTCCTTTTCTTTTTCCTTTCTTTTAGTAATTACAGTGTGGCAAGGAAAAAATCATACAGGTAAGGGTGATGAAAGTATCTTTTATTACATGGAGTTGCAGGTTATATTGTTTTTTATTTGAGTAATTATTCCATGCTTTAGGCATATAATGTCACGTTTTAGTTTGGTTTTTATATATATATGATTTTATATTTATATGTATTATGAATTGTCGGTATGTTTTAGACTTGTACAATTATTTATTTATTTATGTTTTTAACCAAAAGATATTTTGCTGTACTTTAATATTTAATATTTATTTATTTATTGATGTTTTGGTCATTTATTAATGTACTAATAAGTTCATAGGTGCTGTAATTATGTTGATATTTTTATATTTATGTTTACAATTTGTCTTACAATTTATGAATGTTTTTAACGGTGTTTTTATATGTTGTTATAGCCAAAGCCCCTGATGAAGGAATAAACGAAACACGGCCTGTGTCGGGCCTGGCTTTATGAAATAAGAGTGATAAATAAATAGTTCCTTCCTTGCCTCCACGTCTCTGACTGGGTCTCTCGGGACCCACCTAGCCAGTCGGGTTTTCAGGATAACCACAATGCATATGTATGAGAAAGATTTGCATACAGTGCCTCCATTATATGCAAATCTCTCCCATGCATATTCATTGTGGTTATCCTGAAAATCCGACTGGCTAGGTGGGTCCCGAGGACAGGGTTGAGAACCCCTGCTCTAGATCAATGCGGTTCTGGACGATACTCGATTTATTTCGTAGTTCCAAAGAAAGACAGGGCTTTTTACCCGATTCTAGACCTCAAGGGTGTAAACCGCTGTCTTTGAGTGTCCCATTTCCGCATGGAAACTCTAAGGTCGGTAATTGTAGCAGTTCGCCAGGGGGCATTCTTGACGTCGCTCGATCGCACCGAGGCTTATTTGCACATTCCAATCAGGCCAGATCATCAAAGGTTTTTGCAGTTTGCAGTGCCATGGGGTCATTTTCAGTTCCAAGTCTTACCGTTCGGCTTGGCAATGGCTTTGCGGACGTTCACCAAAGTAATGGTGGTAGTGGCGGCATTTCTGCGCAGAGGGAGTGCTCTTTCATCCTTACTTCAACGATTGGTTGATTCATGCGAAGTCCCAGGCCGAGAGTAAGGGCCACGGCCAGAGTGGTGCAGTTCTTGCAGAGTCTCAGTTGGTTAGTCAATGCCACCAAGAGCCGGTTGGTGCCGTCTCAGACCTTGGAGTATCTGAGAGTCTGGTTCGACATGCAGGTTGGGGCGGTGTTCCTGCCGGAGTCTCGGGTTCGAGGACTACAGTCCTTGGTGCGCGGATTTCTGAAACGGCCGTCACTATCGGCCTGGCATTATCTTCGAATGCTGGGAACCATGACGGCCACCTTGGAGGTCGTGCCTTGGGCCAGGGCGCATATGCAGCCCTTGCAGAGGTCTCTCCTCCGCCACTGGTCTCACCAGACAGACTCTCTGAACAAGCGCTTGCCTTGTCTGGTGTGGGTCCGAGCATCTCTCCACTGGTGGCTACGTCTGGAGAAGCTAACGGCGGGAATGCCGTTGGAACAGCCACAATGGGTCCGGTGTTGACAGACGCCAGTCTGGCGGGCTGGGTAGCTCATTGTGAGGGGCTGTTCACGCAGGGCATATGGAGCGCACAAGAAGCTCAATGGTCAATCAGTCACCTGGAGTTACGGGCAGTAGCTCTGGCTCTAAAGGCGTTCGAGTCCGTATTGCAGGGTCGCGCAGTTCGAGTACTATCAGACAACACTTCCGCGGTAGCGTATCTCAATCGTCAAGGCAGCACGGGCAGCATAGTGCTAGAGAAGGAGGCGGAAGCCCTATTCGGTTGGGTAGAGCTTCGACTGCTAGCGCTGTCAGTGGCACACATAGCGGGAACGGAAAATGTGACGGCGGATTACCTCAACCGGGTTCAAGTGGATTCCGGAGAGTGGGAGCTACATCCAGAAGTATTTGCGCAGTTGGTAGCCAAGTGGGGGATGCCCATAATGGATCTCATGGCGACTTGTCAGACAGCCAAGGTCAGTAGTTTTTTCAGCAGAAGAGAAAGGATGTCCGAAGGGATCGATGCTTTGCTTCAGCAGTGGCCATCTCAGGGGCTTCTGTATGCGTTTCCTCCCTGGGCACTCAGGCCGGATGATTCATTGAGGCACATCAGGGTGCCGTGATATTGATCGCTCCAGACTGGCCGCGTCGTCCATAGTACGCAGACCTGGTGAGACTTCTCGACGGGCTACCTTGGCAATTACCAGGGTCCTCTTCATATGCCGCAAGTAGCTCGGTTCTCGCTTACGGCTTGGCCATTGAAAGGGCTCTGTTACGAAAGAAAGGTTACTCGTCGGCGGTGATTGCTACGTTATTCTTGGCCAGAAAACGTTCGACTTCCTTGGCTTATGTTCGTATCTGATGTATTTTTGAAGATTGGTGTGCGGCTAAGCAGGTGCGGACGTCCTCGGTGTAAATTCTAGTGGTTCTGAATTTCCTTCAGGATGGTTTTGATAAATGGTCGGCAGCCAGTACCTTAAGAGTTCCGTTGGCGGCTATTGCTTGTTATCGGGGCAAGATTCAAGGTTGTTCCTTAGGAGCTCATCCAGATGTTTTGTGTTTTATGAGAGCAGTATCTTGGTTGCGGCCTCCACGCAGGATAATGATTCCTCTGTGGAATCTCAACTTGGTGTTGGGAGTTTTGACGAGACAGCCATTTGAGCCTCTAGATGAAGCCTCAATTAAGGATCTGACACTGAAGGCAGTATTTCTAGTGGCCAATTGTTCGGCACGGCAAGTTTCTGCGTTACAGGCACTATCTTGTAGGGAGCCTTATTTGACGTTCTTCAGAGAGAAAGTAGTGTTGCGCCCAATGCCGTCTTTTCTCCCAAAGGTGGTTTCGCCATTTCATGTGAACCAGTCGGTGTCTTTACCAGTTTAGAGGCCAGTAGATGACAGTGGGGCTGGCCATAGTTTGCGGTTGCTTGACGTGAAGAGAGTGCTCCTTCATTATTTGAAGGTTTCAGAGTCCTTTCGTAAATCGGAGCACTTGTTTGTTCTTTTTGGAGGCCCACGTAGAGGTGAAGCGGTGTCCAAGGCTTCTTTTTCTAGGTGGGTTAGAGAGACGATAGTGTCAGCTTATATTTTGTTAGGTCGACAAGTGCCGGTGGGCTTGCGAGCTCATTCCACGAGAGCTCAGGTGACGTCCTAGGCGGAATATGGTTTGGTTCCACCAGTAAGGCAGCTACGTGGTCTTATTTGCACACCTTCAGTAGACATTACTGACTTGATGTTCAAGCGGCAGGGGATGCCTGTTTCGGGTCAGCGGTTTTGTGGTTTGGTTTGTCAGGTCCCTCCCATTAGTGTACTGCTCTGTTACATCCCAGCAGTGAGGGACTGGACTGGAGGGACGATAAGGAAAGATAAATTAGACTTACCTGCTAATTGTTGTTCCTTGAGGAACTCCAGTCCAGTCCCGATTCACACCCGGGTTTGTTTTTTGGTCAGGGTCTCCTGGTTGTTAGAGGAAGCCTGTCCAGATGAAGAGAAACATTACAGTAAGTATTTAAATTTCGTTTAAGATAAATTGCTGGTTTATCTGCCTGCTCTGTTCTGCATTCTTCTATTTCTTTTATGCTATTTCCTTGGAGGGGAGGTGGAGAAGTTATCTTCTTCTTTCAGGGGGTCAGTTGAGTGGCTACGAAGCCTTAAGTTTATATTTCAAGTTTATTATAACTATTTATGAGTTGCTCCTTAGAGTCTGCTTTGTCAATAGGTCACTGGAAGCTGGTGGGAAGTGCCACCGGTATATGTGCCAGACTTCTGACATGCTCAGTCTCCATGCTGCGGGAAGAGGTGCACTACCCAGCGGTGAGGGACTGGACTGGAGTTCCTCAAGGAACAACAATTAGCAGGTAAGTCTAATTTCTCTCTATTGCCTGCTCTAACAGCAGTGCACTTTGCTGCATCAAGCTGAATGTAAATCATTTGGAGTTGAGCTGGGTAGTGAAAATATTGATTTTTGGGGTCTCTTATTGAGAAAAAAAGCTGAACAGTCACTGCCTAATCCAAGAACCATTTGTGGGAATTGAGCCTGTGGCTGAGAGTCTACTATTTGGGCTTGGCTGGCTGGTAGATAGGACATTATCAGAAAGCTGTTGAGAGAGAATGCATCATCTGAGGAAGTCACCTTCCTCCTGTTTGAAATAGAACATGGGGACCAGATTGTCCATTTTTATAAATAGTAGTTTCCATGTAATCCATCCCTGAATGCCCGAGGGCCTTGAAGATGGACTGGAGTTCCAAGTGGTTGATGTGAAGCCTTTTTGCACAAAGGGTCCAGTTGCCCTGAGTAGATAGAGGCAGTAGCTGTATTGATGCTGCTGAAACAGGCTGCTGAGCTGAAGATTGACTAGTTGGCACCACTGTAAAGCGTGCTGAATGGTGATATGCTGAGTCAATAGTTGACTGTTGATAAAATATTTTGATGTTTTGTTTTTGTTTTAGAGGGCTATTCTGAGCCACAAATAGCGGGGAATGGGTGGCCCGGGGTCTGAGTCTGGGCGGGCAGTGAGCTGTCGCCAGCCCTGGACGTACAGGGCCGATTCTAATGTCAACCCTATACGTCCAGAGCCCCCGAAATGTCTGGAGAAGTTATTCCACCTCCGAGGTGGAATAACTTCCCTAGATGTTTTTTTCTTTTTAATTGCCCGGGGTGTGGATGGAGAGGGGGGGGGCAGGGTTTATTTCTTGCAACCCAACCCTGACCTTAAGAGGCCAGATCAGGGGTTGGGCTGTGGGGAATAAACCCCTTTTTCAGGCAGCCTGCATCACGGCTTTTAAATGGAGCTGCAGTGTCATGGCAACATGACGCCATGGCACCGCGGCTCCATTTAAAAGTCCTGAGTTAGCCGGGGCAGTCCTGCATGTGCAGGCCGGACTAAATCGCAGTCCCAGCCTGCACGTGCAGGGCTGTTCGTGATTCTGATCCCACGGGAGGTTCAGACCGGATGCACAGAGCGGATCTACAGTATGTACAGGACGGAATCAGGCCCTTAGTGTTAGTAGGTTTGGGATTTAAAAAGGGGTTTAAATAGCACTTCCAGTCCCTCAGTACAAGCATTGTGGAACTTGTGTCTCTTGGGGAAACTGCTAGGTACATATGACCTAGATTGGCCACTGTTGGAAACAGAATACTGGGCTTGATGGACCTTGGTCTGACCCAGTATGGCATATCTTATGTTCTTATGTTTCCTTGATGTGGACTTGTGCTATACGTCTTTGGTTTTATTTTCTTTTTTATTTCCTCTTTATTTTTGTATGTTTGAGGTATTGTTTTTCTTTGTGGTTGCTTTGATGTAATTTGTTAAATAATCAAATAAAAATTAAATTAAAAAAAGACCAATTTAAAAAGGAAATTGCCAGGACATGATTATTGGCACCTTTATAAACAATTCAAATCATTTTGAACAGAAGAACTACATTCCCACTGCAGTAAAATTAGACACACCTGTGATCAATTATCAGTATTCACATGACTTGAATGAATCAACTAATGATGTTTAAAATGGTCACATTCACTCCCTTTCCCCTTTTCACAATGGTGATGACAAGAGAGCAGCCTGAGACCATCAGAAAATCCATTATCATCAAACTTCAAAGGGGTACAAGGCCATCTTAAAAGACCTTGGGATTCCTGTGTCTACAGTTAGCAATGTTAAGACATTTTCTGCTCATGGAACTGTCAAGAACCTCCCAGGACATAATGGGAAGAGGAAAATTAATACAATAAGTCTTTGAAGGTTAGTGCGAACTGTTGGAAAAACACCACCTGCAACATCCAAAGAGCTTAAGGCTGACCTGGAGCAATCTGGTTTCAACCCTACCATACACTGCGCACCAAACAAAGAAGGACTTCATGGTCGAAGACCAAGGAGAAACCCACTGCTCAAAGATAGACATAAAAAAAGCATGCTTGATCTTTGCCGAAACCCACCTTGAGAAACCACAGTCCTTCTGGGAAAATGTTCTGTGGACAGATGCAAAGGCGGCTCTATAATGAGGCGGAGTGAGGCAGCGGCCTCAGGTGGCAAACATTTGCCCCCAAAACAGCCGCCTCACTCCACCTTCATATTTAAAAAAAAAAATGTAAAAAAAGGTGGACAAGCTCCTACCACTGCTCCAGCCACAGCTTCTGTGTCTTACAGAGCCGTGGCTGCAATAGCGGTAATAATTTAAAATTAAAACTAAACTGGTGTGGAGCCTTCCGGCCCTATGGAACCCCTGCTGCTGCGTCCCACTCTAGCGTCACTTCCTTTTGGGAGCAGGACACAGCAGCAGGGGATCCATAGGGCCGGAAGGCTCCACACCACATTTCATTTTAAATGATTACCGCTATCGCAGCCAGTGAGGGATGCAGGAGCTGCGGTTGCCATGGAAGGATGTTGTCTTTGTTTTTGTCCCTGCTGCTTCTCCATAGCTGAGTAGAATGTACTTAAGCTCCACCCTTTTCTAGTGACGTCAGACGCCATCTTCACTGAGGGAAGTGCTGAACCTTTGAGTGGTATCCTGTACTGTTTCATTTGGGAGCTACTGACGGCGTTGTACTTGTTCTGCTCATTGAAATACTGCTTGAGACAGGGTCTTTTGACCAGAAAGCGCTGTGTCGCAATTGACACTGAATAAGGCCTCTGGCGATATATATACTTTTGCCAGCTCTTCAATCCGCCGTTTTGGCTGAGTACAACTTTCACGGATTCCAGCTCCAACTGCCAGCTAAGTACCTGTTTCCAAAATAATACTATTGCTTGTTATTAAGTTTTAGTTCTTAGCATGTTAGCTTTGGGTTGCTATTGCAGAAGTTTTCTTTTTGCACACTTATATAAAAAGATTAAAAAGGAGTAGTTCACTGTTCGGATGGGCTTTTCTGTTTCCCCCTACATAGTGAACTTTCCAACATATGAAATTTGGTTATTTGTTTTTTCCTACTCTAGAGATCAGATCTATTTCATTTTATTGATTTTTGCTCTGATCTAATATATGTGGTTTTTTGTTTTTATGGAAGGAGGGGAAGTATAACGGAGCTGACACAGGGGAAGGAAGGGAAGTGGAAGGGAGCTGGCGGGGGAAAGAGGGCTAGAAGGGAGCTGACAGAGGGGGAAAGAGAGGGCTGGAAGGGAACTGAAAGGGGACTGGAAGGGAGTTGACACAGGGGAGATGGCTGGAAGGGAACTGACATGGGGGGAAGGTGGGGGCTGGAAGGGAGCTGATACCTAAGAATGGTACTGGAGGGGGACGGGAAGGGTGATGGCACTAGGGAAGGAAGGAGTGGGATGAAGGAAGCCGATACCTGAGGATGATACTGTAGGAGGACCGGAAGGCCAGCTTTTAAAGTTCCCAACTTTAGCTACTTTAAGTGGCTGAATATTGCTGCTGAATGGTTATCTTCTGGAATGCCCCGATGCTATGTGGTTAGGACTGGGACATTTACCGTTGTGGCCACCATTATTGGCACCCTTGCATTTTAGAATCAGAAACATGACAGCAGAAAAAGACAGACATGGCCTATCTAGTCTGCCCTTCCATATCAACCACTACAACAGTCCCCTTTTTTCCTTTAGAAATTATCTGTGTTTGTCCCATGCTTTTTTGAATTCAGATACTATCCTCATCTCCACTGGGAGACTATTCCATGCATCTATGGCTCTTTCCATAAAGAAATATTTATGAATATTACTCCTGCATCTATCCCCTTTCACTCTCATAGCAGAACTTGCTTTCAATCGAAAGAGGCTCTCCCCCTGTGCATTTATGCCAAGGAGGTATTTAAACGTCTCAATCATATCACTTCTATCCCGCCTTTCCTCTAAAGTATACATATTAAGATCTTTAAGTCTGCCCTCATAAGCTTTATAATGAAGACCACTAACCATTTTAGTAGCCACTCTCTGCACCGACTCCAACCTGTTTATATCCTTTTGAAGGTGCGGTCTCCAGAATTGCACACCATACTCCAAATGAGGTCGCACCAAAGACTTATACAGAGGCACTATCACCTCATTTCTTCTGCTGGCCATTCCTCTCCCTATGCACACAAGCATCCTTCTAGCTTTTGCCGTCACCTTTTCTATCTGTTTAGCTACCTTAAGAACATCAGACACAATCACACCTAGGTCCGCTCTTCGTTTGTGGACAGAAGTACTTCACCCCCTAAACTGTATTGCTCCCTTGGATTGCTGTAGCCCAAATGCATGGCCTTTTATTTTTTAACATTAAATCTCAGCTGCCAAATTCTGGACCATTCTTCAAGCTTAGCTAGATCCCTTCTCATGTTATCTACACCTTCCTGGGTGTTTATTGCAGATTTTGGTATCATCTGCAAAGAGGCAAACCTTATCTGACAGCCCTTCCGCTATATCACTAACAAAGATATTTTAGGTATGTTGTGTACAATATCTTGAGAAAGAATTGGAAATATGCCAACTGTATGTCATCATAATAGTTTAATAGTATGTTTAAAGATATATAACAACAACAAAAAAGATGTTTATGCAACTTAGATGTAGTAATTTCGGAGAAAAAAAAAACAAAATATGACCTGGACAGGATTAATGGCACCCTTCACTAATATTTGGTTGCACAACCCTTGGCAGTGATGACAGCCTCCAAACATTTCTTGTAGTAATTTCTTTGTTTTGTACATCTGTCTGCTGGCAGTTTCTCTCATTCTTCAACTGCGATTTGCTCCAGCTCATGAATGTTTCCAGGATTCCTTTTACCAGTGGCAGATTTCAGCTCTTTCCAAAGGTTCTTGGTTGGATTGAGATTAGGACTCATTGCTGGCCAGTTTAAAACAGTCCATCTTTTCTTCTTAGCCATTCTTTTGTATTTTTGGGTGTATGTTTTGGGTCACTGTCCTGCTGGAGGACCCATGACCTTTGACCCCAAAACATCTTAATATATTTAAAACCATACAAATTAACGGAATTAATAAAAGGAAGGACATATGAACTTAATGTTAATGATATCAGTTAACATAAAATTGAAATGAAACCATAAATGCACTAAACAATAAGAGAGGGATGAGGAGGACACACCAATATTAAAAGTAGCCGATCATACTCATGTCACTGCTTAACTAAATGTTTCCTATTTCTAATGTGCATAAGAACATACAAATTTAATGAATAAAAAATGATATTGCCAAACATTTTTGCAATTAATTTGTATGTTTATTTTATTTTAAAATGACTCATAGCCTTGATCTTCTCTTTGTTATATTTTGAGTTCATACGTTTTTAATTCTATTTGTATTAATTTATTATGTTTTATTATTCTTGTATTATGGTTGCTTTTAATTTTTATGTTTTGTTTTTTTGAGGTTTAATTTCCTCCTGAAGAAGGCTTCATAGCCGAAATGTGTTGGGGTTGGTCTGAAATAAAGCTGATAAAACCGTCCTGTGCCAGATACTCCTGCTTCTTGTTGGTCTCTGAATTCAAGAAGACATGGGACAAACAGAGAAGATCTATAAAGAAAAAAGACTATAGGAATTGGTATGGAAGGACAGACTGGATATGCCATATGGTCTTTTACTGTCATGTTTCTGTTTTTAATTTTAAAATAGACACTGATTTTATCAGCTTAATCCAAAGAATTTCCTTTCTCCACAATTTTGAGAATGTTCCAGCAGGTAAATACCTACAAGTGCAGATTCTTTTCCAGTAGCAGCATCTCCTCTCTCGGCAGTTCTTCAGCAGTTCCAACTTCTTTACATGTTGAACCTGGTGTTCCTGATTCTGCTGCAGGAGCTATTCGGTGAGGTGCAGAAACTGCATAAATTGCGAGCAAGAGCTCCCTTGGCCCTGACTGTCATCCCATCCTGCACTCTCTGCAGCCGTGTTGTCAAAGGAAGAGGGAAGCAGAAGCTGGAGATTTGGACCCCCCTCCATGTCAGGCCCCTCCTCTACCACCTGATCAGTGGGATTTGTGACATCCTCCAGACCCCTGCTCCACTAACTCAGCTGGCCTGCCAGTATCATTTTTGGGTCGATTCTCCTGTGGTGCAGGGCCCTCTCCAGGGGACTAGCTTGTGTGCTCAGTACTAGAGTCCTCCAGGACAGATGTGGACTGCTCATCTCCTGTAAGTGAACAATGCAATGCTATCACTCGCAGTGCAATAGCAATCTACCCACCCAGTTGTCCTGTCAATGTTGCATGTATGTCCACAAACATATGTACCATCCAAAGGGTTGTACTACTGTGACTGTGGATGGCACCCTCAGGGATGACCACAGCTCCATCACACTGGCTTTCGCCAAAACAAAGCAGCATAATGTCAGGTGGCCAGGGCCATTATCTAAAGCCACATGGCTGGGCTCCCTAGGCCATGGCCTTCAATGCCACATGACTATGGTACATATAGAAATCTGAACAAGGACTGTCAAGTGATGCAATGTTAGTATGGGGAAAGGGAAGTGACAAGACTCAAAAAGATGGGGCAGAACTGGAAGTGGTTAATGAACCGCAATAGCAGAGAGGCCTGGATGTGGCCATTGTGACCCTTGGAGACCCCCCCCCCTTTCATTGCTCCCCATTCTATGTGCCCAAAAACTAAACACAACTTAAACTGTACCCGCATGCCTTTCCCACACTGACTTCACATGACTACGAAAACTAAATAATTGTTCTTGGTTATCATGTTTACTTCCTTTTAATCCAGTTATTGTTAAAAACGATTCTATGAGATTATCAGTTATTGTTAAAAACTGTTCCTTGTAACCAATGTTCCCTCTAATTTTCTGTAGGCTGTGTGCGCATAAAATATCAGCTGTGCAGCTTTTGAAGGAAGGTTAAATTTTTGTGCGCCACATAACGACACTCGGAGTTATATACTTTAAAATTTGACTACACGTCAGAATACAGTATGTACACCACATTGATTGCACTAGAAAATATTGTAGAACTTGTGAAAACCGTAAATACACAACAACTTTTAAATTTTAAGACGTCTGTGTTGTTTTCTATCAGAACCAGAACCGTAATTTTCGTGCGCTCTTTTGTAAAGTATGTGCGCTCGCTCGGCGAGGTGTGTGTGCGCACGCGCACAGCTTAGAGGGAACAGTGCTTGTAACTATTTCATCTAAGCTACATGAAAGTTATTCTCTGTAAGCCCTTTGATTTATAGATAAGCAGTGTAGGAAAATAAATAAATCAAATAAATGTGCAATAGTGGGGAATTGTGAGATGTGGTGTCTCGCCATTGCATACACAACATGCACAGGTGGCAAGGGTATCAGAGCACAAGGGGAGGAATATTCAGCAGCAGCAGCGACTAGCACTTACAAAGCCTATAGCTGTTGCTGCTGAAGACTAACCCCAGATATTCTAGGCAGTGGTCATATACAGCCACTAGTATTGGATATCCAGGTTGCTGCAGAACCTAGCAGGGCAGCAACAATATTGAGTCTTTGCCTAGTTAACTTCCAAAGGTAAAGTTAGGCCAGCCTTTGTGCACCTTCCTTTACCTGCATGTTGCTAACTGGGCAGTGGCCCAATATTGCTGATACCCAGTTAGCAATGGATGCTGCCTCCACTCTACCCCAGAATGCCCATGACATGCCCCATGCTAAGCACTTAGCATCGGTGTGTGTAGCGGCAGCACCTTCAGATATCCAGTGGCACTAACCATTTTAGGGCCACTGAATATCCAGCTCAGTGGTATTTACACGGTTTGCAAGTCTGCAAACTGCGTGAATGTCTTTGAACATCCCCCCTCCCCCTCTCAAGGTTACCAGTGCAGATGTCCAGCCAGGAGTGTGGGGAAAACCACAGAGCATGCCTTTCAGATGTTTCGTGACTGGGACCCAGGTCGCCCCTACTGCAGACACCCCTGTCAGGATATCATGCACACGTGCCAGTTTATGTGAGGCCCAGTAAGAATTTTGGTAATAGGTTTTCCAAACCCAAATAGTGCAAGTAGATGGAGGAGACATGGCAACAAAAGGTGATAGGGCATGCAGGGCAGTGAAGGAGACAGGTATGGTCCATATACACTTGAGCGCGACATGGGAGACTCCGCTAAAAGGGTATTAATGAACAAACAAACCTTTTTCAAAGAAGGGGAAGCTGTAAAACTAGAGGGCATTTGATGAAGCTGCAAGGAGGTAAACTTAAAAACAACATCAGGAAATACTTTTTAACTGAAAGGGTGATGGATGCTTGGAATGCCCTCCCGATGGAGGTGGTGGGGGAAATACAGTGACGGAATTCAAAATGGCATGGGACAGACACAGAGGATCCCTTTATAGCAAGAGGATGAAATCAAAGCAAACTTAAATATCTTTTATACTTAAATAAATAGAGGGGGGCTGACTTGCACAGAATGGCTGGTACAACCCTAAAAGGCATAGAGGGGGTGACTTGCATGGAGCGGCAGTTATAACCACTCTAACCATCTTACTGGGCAGACTGGATGGGCCATACTGGTCTTTATCTACTGTCATGCACTATGCTACGTTACTATGTTTGGTCTAACAGGATAAGGAAATTAATTTTGAAATATTCATCTTTTCTGGCTCTTGAGGTCAAATACAAGTTTTATATTTAAATAGTGAGAATCTACCCAAGAGAGTTTTACAGTCAAGTTGTATGTCAGGCAACGGATGGTGACATGACTTGCCTAAGGGTACAAGGAGCATCAATTAAAAGCTGGATTTGAATCCTGGCTTCCCTGGGTCTCAGCCTGCTACTCCTTTGGAAAGCAATTTACAACATAAATATCTTAACATAATAAAACATTTCAATTTCTACATGATAATCTCAGTCCTTACATGTAAACTCAAAAATGCTGTTCTCTGCAGACAAGCAGGGGGATGCAAGCAGATTTCACTGGTCACATCAACAAAGCCAGCATGCCAAAGCTCTCCTACAGTTCAAAGAGATCTTTTTGACTTCTGGAGTGCATGCTGGTGTTCCCATGTTCCCCTCGAATCAGTCAACTTCATCTGTAGCTGAGAACAGCTGCAGTTCTCCTCTCTTCATATCATGGGAATAAAACCACTTAAATAATTGATGGTAATCAGGCAGATCAAATTTACTAGTAGACAGACAGGTAATGCTTGATATTATGGGGGTCATTCCAAACAGTGAAAAGTGTGGATGTGCATTAGATGTGGACGTACAACTTTCGCTATTCGCTGGGGGCCTATTCTGACCCGATAGCTCCTTGCACATATAGGACCTTTGTGCTGGGAGCTTAGGATGGGGGTGGGAAAGGGTGGTGACAGGGTGCAGCGGGAGTGGGCCGCAAAACCCGGATGTACAGGGCCGATCCAGATCCGGCCCTTTACGTTCAGCAGGGAAACACTGGACGTTGGACTTATTCCACCTCTGAGGTTCATGGATGGTTGAGAGGAAAAAGCTCTGGTGAGGTGGAATAAGTCTGATGGATGGCAGTGCCTGGCACAGGAATCCCACCCCAACACATGGCGCAGAGGACGGTAGTCACCCACCACCCAATCTGGCCCTGGCATGCCCCTCTGGGGGTTGGGCAGCGGGGAAAAGCATGTATGTAGTGGTGGGGGGAAAGCACAGTTACTTACCTGTAACAGGTGATCTCTGGGAACAGCAGGAATAAGTCTTCACATATGGGTACGTCGGCACCGATGGAGTCTGCGCGGGAACGCTTCCCAGCGTCCAATCAGAAAGCTTTTGGAAGCATCCCAACACGCCTGTGTGCTGCCTTCCCGCCTTCCCAACTGCCTCTCCTCAGTTAAGTTTTAAAGCTGAGACAACGAGAGAGAGAGAGCAAGGAAGGGAAAGATAGAGATAGAGAAATGCAACTCCTAGGGGAGGTGGGTGGGTTGTGAAGACTTATTCCTGCTGTTCCCAGAGATCACCTGTTACAGGTAAGTAACTGTGCTATCTCCAGGAACAAGCAGGAATGAGTCTTCACATATGGGGACTCCCAAGGGGAAGACCCTGTATCGAGGCCTTTTAGTAATGAAAGATTGTAATCTGGGCCTCCCTTGTTGGCATTGCACAAGTGCACTGAGCTACATCTGTATCTGATAGGAGAGCCAGTGAATGTGCTCAAGGGGTACTTCACTGAGAAGTAGAATAAAAACAAGTGGAGGTCAGAATCCTTCAGGATGAGAAATAGCCCCAGGGGAAAACTAGGGTAGCATAAGAGGTAGAGCTTCAGCGGAGACGCAGAAGGTACTATTAAAGAAAGCTTAAGCTTAGAACAACTGAAGCTCCGCAATGTCTTTCCTAAATGTGGTCAATTAGGAAAGAAAAAGGTACATGGAGAGCTTCAGGAGTACCTAAGCTGAAAGGTTATGGTAAGGAAAAAATTTGTTAATTACCACAGGAAGTGGTTATAGCTGTAGCCCTCTAAGAATGCTGGCACAGCATTGATAGAGGTAGTGCCCATCTGTCAGGCTTATATAGGAATGTAGGGATATCTGAACCTGACAGACAGATAGATAAGTAGATGGATACAGATCTATCTAAAAATATATCTCATTATATCTATAAACATATATGTATATATATATATACATACATATATATCTATTTAAATATATACACCTAGAGGGTATATAGGCATATAACTATAAGAGATATGTATGGGCAGAAGACACACCGATAGATATAGATAAGTATATATATATCTATATATACCTATATGAATAGGCAGGCATATAGACACATGTCTCCAGGTATAAGGATGGAGAGATGTCCATAAAACCTCATCCCCCTTAGGGATATAGGGAGAGAGAAAGATTTATCTGACAGCAAGAAGGTTGATACCTGCTTGAATAGATACATAGAGAATCCTCTTTTCCTGGTTATGACTGGCAGAGCCAGAGGAGAGGTCTCCCTGACAAGAAGTCTGAATTCCCTGCAGAATTTGAGCTCTTGAATAACCAGGATGGCCTACGTGAAAATGGCAGAGGATACCTGGACTTCCTGTCTGCAGACTGAAGTTATCTCCAGAATTGCAGTATGGAGAATGGAGAGAGGACGCCTCTGGAGGAAGATACCCTAGTGACCCGCCTATGAGGGCAAGATGGGTATTAGGCGTCCTCTAGCTGCCATTGAAGAAATTTACCTCTGACGAGAAGACGCAAGGAGATATGGGCCAAGCTAGGGATTTGGCCCTCCTGAAGTTTTTCACGTAATGAAAGGCCTGAGGCGTATGCCTCAAAAGAGATTTAAGATGAGATGGTAAGGGTAGGGAATATCTGCCAGACATGAACATGACTGGGGGAACCCCCCTAACCATCGGGTTATCTGCTAGGCAAGCTACTAATGCTCTCTAGCAAGGGCCCATAGTGCAAAGCTACTCTGTAGAGATGCAGAGAGCATGCTGCAGGTTGGTTAGAAGAAAATACTGGCTGTGAAAAGCCAGCAGGTAACCAGCTATTTTGCCAAGGACAAGGGGGCGAAGAATAGAAGTTAACCAACCAGACTGTGATAATAGGGTTTCCCAAACGAGGTTGATAACCTGTTTGGGACTTAGCACTGAGGCGAAGAGGATTGCTAGTGGAGGGGAATCCCTGGTTCTGTAGTGAAACAAAACCAGTGGCTTAACCACTAGGAATAGCTGTATCTGCAGCAACTACCAGAGCAGCATTGAAAAGTTCTTTTCCCTGCTCCTTTTTAGATTGGGAAAAAGAAACAACAGACATGATAGGAGTCCCTATTGTCTGATGAGCTGCTCTAAGGTAACAAGGGGGGGAGACAAATCCAGAAGGGAGAATCCCCCGGTAGAAGAGGTAGAAGACCATAGGGGCTTACCGGTTTAAAGAGCCACTCTTACAAAACAAATGTTGTAGTAAGAGGGAGGTAAGACAGAGTTGCAAGAGACCGACTATGGAGGAGGTCTCGGATAGATGAGATGATATATGCCAGTACAGGGAAACAACTGTCTATTGATAGTTGCTACCTCTCTTTCCTCCAAGAGGAAGAGGGAAATCTGTTAATGATGGGCATGATCATCATAAAGACTCTTAGAGTTAGAGAAAAGATGTCTCATGAAGAGATATCTAGGTAGGTTAGGATAAAAATTAGTTCAGATTCTTCAAGTGAAAAGAAGCAGACTGCCACCCTAACCCCCAACCAAGAGGGACAATGATCTATTTGAAACCCTGCGACTGCTGGGTTTGTTGACCCTGTTGAGGTTGTGGATTCTTCAGACTAGGGCGATGTTTCCCCTGTTTGGGAACATCTGTATGATGGGCAGATGATGGGTAAAACCTTCTCCCCCTAGGGGAAGAAGGTTTGGTAGGACATTTCCTACCTACTGGGAAAGAAGAAGGCGTAGAACAGCCTCTGGAAAAAGGAATGTCAGTGGATAACTGAGTAACCTGGAGTAAAGTCTCCTTGTTGAAGAGTTTTTCTCCAGTGCAAGGGGTATTTCCCAGTCTTTCTTGTGCCCATTTGTCCAAGTCTGAAGCTTGAAGCCAGGCTCTACGTCGTGCCCCTATAGCTATAGCAGAAGTCCTGCTAACAGACTCAAAGGAGTCTAGGGTAGCACGAGTAAGAAACCTAGAGATATTTTGAGTATGACTAACCAGTGAATAGTCTGTACACCTGGGCTCTTGAAAAAAAAGGAGTCAAAAGATGTAATTGCTTTGTGACCTCCTCAAGAGATAGACCCATATAAAAAATATATGAGAGAATTCTTGCTGAAAGCATGGATGTCTGGAAGGTTTGACGTCCAAAGACATCTAGTGTCTTAGACTCATGACCTGGCGGACAAGAAGAGTGCTTTTTATTACTCTTCACTCGCCTCATTGCTGATTCTACCACAATGGAATGATGAGGAAGTTGAGTCTTTTGAAACCCTGGAGAGGGGGGCACCTGATATAGAAGATCAGTTGCTCTGGAAGGTGGGGGTACCTTTAAAGGAGCTTCCCACATTTGTAGAAGGAGATCCTGCAAAGAATGATGCAAAGGAAGCATTATGTTCTCCTTTGCTTTGCTAGGAACAGAGAGGTATTCTGTATTCCCATGTGTAGGATCTTGTCCAGGAATAGGAATGGCAAGTGATTTTGCCATATCCAAGAGGAAAGTCTGGAAAGAAGGATCCCCAGAGGGAACTTCCCTTGGATAGGCTAGATCTGATGAAGAACTAGCGGCACTGAGGGATCTATCTAAGTATATAGGAATAGAAGATCCTGAATGGTGCAGTTTGGGATCCCTAGATGGTGGTCGCTGGTACTGTAGATCAGGACCAGCGACAGTCGGTAACAGATCGTCCATGCTAGGGATCGATTCCAAACTCGGCATCGAGGGAAGCGAGCCTGACGAGAGAAGCATGGAAGGTACCGACAGCAATGGTAATGTGGATATCGGTACCAACTTCGGTACCATATCTGATACCGGTGGATGAAGGCCAGCTGGTGGCAAGTCTAACGGTATCGGAGGAACCAAGAGCTGCGGATCCGAAGTATCGGTACCGATGGGACTCGGTACCAAGGCAAGTCGGTACCCAGTCCTCCAGACTGGAGATCGATTCCAGACTCGGCATCGAAGGAAGCGAGTCTATCGATGCACGTCTGGAGGGTACCGATGTCGGTACTAGTATCGGTGTCGATACCGATACTGGAATGTCGGTCTGGAGCGTATCCACCGGGCCCGCAGGTACCGAGGATGCCAGACGACGATCTTTGGTGAGGAATGTTTCATCCAACACCAGTGCTGATGCCGGAGTATCGGTACCGCTCGAAGCGGATGCCACCACCGGGCATGGCTCAGGTATGTTCTGTGAGGGGTGAACCTCAGGAACAACCTGAAACCCCACACAGGCTTTGGAGGCCGAAGACTCCCACCGGGGTTTTGAAACCAGTGAATTCTCGAGGACAAGGCCGGAGGCATCTCTATGCTGTGCATGAGAACTGCTGCTCGAGGACTGGCTAGTCTTAACAGACTGTTTTTGGGTTACCTGATCCTGTGGAGAAGAAGATATGGTCGGTGCCCTGAAGTTGGAGGGGGACCGCGTGTCGAGGACGCGATGTTGAAAATGTCTTCTCACAAGACTATTGCCCGAGGGCTCCGGAGGAAAACGGTCAGGACCCCCAAGCAGGTTAGAAACCAATTGTGAGTGTCTAAAAATAAAGTACCGCCACAGTTTGTATATTTCTTGGGGAAAGTGACTAGCAGTTCCATGAAGGAAATGGAGAGGCCTAGAAGACCTGAGAAACCGTGAGACACTAAGGAAGAAAAATATTCCTTAAAAAGGAAAAATTTTACAAGAAAAGAAAAAAGAAACACCGGCGGTACCGGTGGCGTCGGGGAAGGCAGCCACGACCACAAGAAAACTAAAAAATAAAAGAAGAATTTTCTGCGGTGACAGGAGGACGTCCTGCCGGCTCCGCGCAAAAACGAAAACTGAGGAGAGGCAGTTGGGAAGGCAGGAAGGCAGCACGCAGGCGTGTTGGGATGCTTCCAAAAGCTTTCTGATTGGACGCTGGGAAGCGTTCCCGCGCGGACTCCGTCGGTACCGACGTACCCATATGTGAAGACTCATTCCTGCTTGTTCCTGGAGATTCAAGGCTCCTGCTGGGCATCCTAATGCCATGGTGATGGGATGCCATGGCACTAGGGCTCCACCAGGAGCATAGGGAGGGAGGGCTGGCCGTGCAGGGAGTAGGACATCCAATGTGTCAGAATCAGGGCCTGTCCGGCCAGTCCAAGTGCCCTGAATCTGCTCTTGCGGGAACATCTTGCTCCTGCAAATGCAGAATTGGGTGCAAAGCTGGCCCATCCATATTTTGGATGTCAGGATGTCCCCCAATTGGAATTGGCCTCCACATATCTGTAAGTTATAGATCAGTTGACTAGTGGAGGAGTGGCCTAGTGGTTGGGGCAAGGTACTTCAGGCCAGAAGGTCGGGAGTTCAAATCCCACTAGAGGACAGCAACCTTGGGCCGGAAGGACTGGGGTTTCTAGTCCCACAGGTGCTCCTTGTGGTCTTGGGCAAGCCACTTAACCCTCCACAGCCCATTTTCCCTGTAAAATAGTTATCTCCAAGTTATAATGCCCTGTTCAATGTAATTTCAGTTTGTTCAATGTAAACCGCACTGATGCAGAATAGCGCGGTATATAAGAGAATGTAAATAAAATAAATAAATAAATAAATCTGGTTGTGTTTGTTCAAAAATAAATGTGTATAACAAAAAAACAGGACAGTGAGATAGTCAAAAAGCTATGACCCATAATCGCTTATCAAGCACTGTCAGACCATCCTGATTCTCATGGCCACAGTGCCACACAACACTGTCTTCAACCCACCTACACCCTGCTGGGCCCAGGCAAGGCTCCATCAGGGAAACAATAAGGGCTCAAATTACAGCCACATAGCCAGAAGCAGTCTCCTTACCAGCAGTGGCAAAAATCAAGCAGAGTTCCCATAACAATAGAACTGCTGTTCCACTCCCACTCCTCCATAGGCAGCAGGCTCAAGAATTGCCCACCCAACTGCAGGCCTCAGAGAAAAAGACTCCTCGCCATCTTCTAGACTAGGGATCTCAAAGGACACTACAGAAAATACTGGTGATGAAAAAAATTCCTTCACATAAAGCTGCCCTGTGTCTGGCAAACTGAGGGAAAGCATAGTACACCCAAATAAAAAACAAAGGTAAGAAAATGCATCTTCTCATACTTCTGTGCATAGCTCTGGACACAAAAGGAGCAGAAACGGTTGAATGTTCCTCACCAAACCCACCAAACAAGACTTCTCTTTGGATATGCCATACCTGTCTCCACTACCCCCTATGCCTTCTCAAGCAAAGGCCAAACAGTACCCTCATCCTACTACTCAACCACTTTGTACAAGACAGCAGAACTATTCTACAAAATACACCCTGCCAGAGCTTTTTCCTCTCAACCATCCATGAACCTTTTCACAGACCTTTTCACCACAACTTAGGTCACCTTTGAGAGAATTGGCCCTCAGGAATTCCACACCCCCTCTTCACCTATCAGGATGACACTTGATCTCTACAAAGCCTTCCCTGTACTCAGCAGTAAGATATTGAACCTGTTCCATCAACTCTATGACATTCCCTCAACTCTTTCAGAAGAACTCCCAGTGAAGAAGCTAATAGAAGAATATTCCTATCTGAAATTCTTGTAAAAGATATCAAAAGTGCTCATCCTCAGCAACATTCAGACCCCTAGCAACAGGTACTTCCAATCCATTCTCAAATCCTGCAATGCACCAGAGAGGTCATATCCTACATCTCCTCCCCAGAACATAGTCCGATATGATGGTTTATATCATATTGTATATTGTAACTTAAATAAAATGATACCAGTTCACCAAATCTCCAGGTTTTCATCTGGAAAATCCTATCTTCCACCCAAACTCAAATATAAGGTACTCTCTGCATCAGATATAATCACCAGCAGCTGCAGTCTGTGGTTTCCATATCAAAGCATCCAAGATGCAGGCTAATGCCCTTCCAGGCAAAACCAAAAATCTTTGTATGCTATGCAAAAGGTTTGTGTGCTATGATGAACTTGAAACTCCCAGCCCAACTGCAGCACTATCATCACAATCTTCTTCAGTTCCTTGATGACCCTTATCATCTCCCATCTTCATTGCATCAGGATCAACTTTCCCAGATACATTTCAGCCTATTACTTTATATGATCAACATACAATGCATACAACACAACAGCTCGCATGGCAGCATCTACAATAAGCTCAAGATGAACAGCATAGCTTTAGGCCTCCAAGACTTACTTGATTGCCTAGCAGAGGTGATAACTTTTTTCTGAGACAAGATACAAGAAAGTAGAAACAGAAACACGATGGCAGAAAAAGACCTCATGGCCTATCCAGTTTGTTCAATGTAAACCACACTGATGCAGAATAGCGCGGTATATAAGAGAATATAAATAAATAAATAAAATAAATAAATCTAGTCTGACCTTCCATATCAACTACAATAGTTCCCTTTTTACCTTTAGAGATCCTCAGTTATTGTTCCATGCTTTTTTCAAATTCAGATAATGTCCTCATGTCTACCACCTCCACTGGGAGACTATTCCACACATCTACCACTCTTTCCCTAAAGAAATATTTCTACATATTACTCCTGAGTCTATCCTCTTTCACTCTCATGCTATGTCCCCTCGTAGCAGAGCTTGCCTTCAATTGAAAGAGACCCTCCTCTGCATTTATACTACAGAGGTATTTAAACGCCTCTAACATATCACCCCTATCCCACCTTTCCTCTAAAGTATACATATTAAGATCTTTAAGACTGTCCTCATGTGCTTCATAACGAAGACCACTAACCATTTAAGTAGCCACCCTCTGCACCAACTCCAACCTGCTTATATACTTTTGAAGGTGTGGTCTCCAGAATTGCACACAATACTCCAAATGAGGTTGCACCAGAGTTATACAGAGGCATTATCACCTCCCTTTTTTCTCCTGGCCATTCCTCTCCCTATACACCCAAGCATACTTCTAGTTTTCGCAGTTGCCTTTTCTACCTGTTTAGCTACTTTTATGCCCAGGTCCCACTCTTCTTTTGTGGACAGAAATACCTCACCCCCTACACTGTACCGCTCCTTTGGATTTTTGCAGCCCAAATGCATGACCCTGCATTTTTTAGCATTAAGTAGCTCAGGTAAAAGACCATTGCTTAATGGTAAGAAAAGTCTCTTCATGGTCAGCAGACAAAACATTTCAGAAACATAGACTACAGCAATCGTAATTCAAAAGGCCCTACTATTACCAATATGTCCAGCCAATTCTATCCATGTAGGCATTATTAAGTGTACCTTGGACCTCCAGCCCAACATCAACTCACCCAGAATTATGAACAATCTCAACGACCATGGGAGTGTAAGCAGCAGCCTGCTGTTCCTGCTTCAGCATCAAAAGATGGCTCCCAGCTTTTTACACAACTTCCTCAACTAAACTCCTGTCATTCAACTGATAATTTCAGATAGGACTTTTACTGCAACTACAAAATCACATTACAAATTTTTTTAAAGAAAATAAACTATCAGATAAGAGGGGTTTCCTTATGACATAAAGTAACCATTATAACAACCCTATATTTCAGTCATCAGTCTTCTCTATTAATTATTTTTAGATTTTGCAAATAAAGTAATTCACTTGAAAGTCCACGGATCAAAATCTGCTTAAATATGGCAAGTACAAAGTCACTTAGCTGAAGGAATGAAACAATCCCGACATGAATCCATGTTTCAAACTGTTAGCCTTGCATTAGGAGCCAGTCAAAACCCTACCTCAGGTTTTGGTTGAGGAGCAGGGTGGGCCTTCTGAGGCTTCTCTCACTTTACTTGTGCTCGAGGAGCCTGTTTCAATTGAGAATAGTGTGAACCAGGAAAATATTTACACCTGCAAGAGTAATAGGTCTTCTTCTGGTTGCCACCCTGAAACCTCCTGTGGTAGGAGGCTGGCTCAGATGTGCACCTTGAGAGATTACAAAAGATGACATGCTGTTTTTTGATGAAGCTAGCCTTCTCTTCAATTTTTTTTCCGAAGAGATTCTCTCCATGGCATGGCATGTCATGTCAGTGAGCTTATCCTGCACGGATTGTTCCAGGTCTGAAGACCAGAGCCTGGCAAGTCTCTAGGCACCAATACCTATTGCAAAAGCTCTCGATGCAGTTTCAAAGATATCATAGGTCACCCAGACCATGAATTTTGAGCAATCCTTATGTCTCACAAGGGAACTGTACTGTTCCAATCTTTCTGGAGGGAGAAATTGGCACAGATCAGCTAGGTTCTCATGATGTCCTTCAAAAACATGCCCATGTACAGCTAGTAAGAGGCCATGCAGACTATAAGCATGGAACTCTGGAAAACTCTTCTCCCAAGAGTCCAATGTCTAAGCTTCCCTCCCTGGGGGCGCCAAGGAGTGAGTCTTGGAACTTTTAGACTTCTTAAGGGCAGATTTGACCACAAAACAATGGTGAGGAAGCTGGGGCTTCTTGAACCCAGGAGCCTTTTGAACTTGATACATGGAATCAAGCCTTCTACTAACTGGAGGTACAGTGAGGAGGTTCTTCCACATTCTCATCTGAAGGATGCAGTGCAAGGGCACTGTCACCTCTTCCTTAGGGGCAGAAGAGTACTGAAAGATCTCAAATTCTTCTTCCCTGAGCTCATCTTTAGTCTCCAAAGAAAATGGCATGGCCTTAGCTATATCCCTGACAAAATCTTGGAAAGTCACATCCTCAGGCGGTGATTTGCGCCTCTCATGAAGAGAAGGGTCTGATGGAAGTTCTGGGGGCTTGTCTTCTGACAAATCCACCGATTCTACATCAGTGCTCCAGCCCTCTGAGTCAGACTCAGAAAGAAAATCAAAATATTTCTGAGTCCCAGCCTGGATCGCTCTCCTGCCCTTTGGAGATCAGGAGCGATGATATACTGAAAACTTTCTAGGCTTCAGGGGAGCATTGTACCCTGACACACTAGAGAGAGAGATCACCAGGCAGGATACAATGTCAGGGCTCTTTGATGCCCCAATGTCAATGCCTCTCCCGCAGGAGGATCAAGAACTGCTCAATGTCAATGCACGACCAGCATCCGTTGGAGCATTTGATGTCACTGAGATTGGTGCAGCTGATGTCAATGGACAGGACTTGTGAGTGCCAAAAATGGATTCATTCTGCTTCTCTCGACCTTTGAGCCCTCTTTTTGTCATCTGGAAACACAAATTACAAGAAGAGGACTGATGATTGGGTCCCAAGCACTGAAGGCACCAGCTATAGGTATCCATAACAGATATAGAAACATGATGACAGAAAAAGACCACATTGCCTATCTAGTCTGTCTTTCCATATCAACCACCACAACAGTCCCCTTTTTTCCTTTAGAGATCCCCTGTGTTTGTCCCATGCTTCTTTGAATACAGAAACATAACTTATGGTCCTTGAACACCTGGAACACTTCTTAAACCCACTGGCAAGGTTTTGTGACATATGGGCCGGAAAAATAGCCGCAGTGAAATCAAACTGCTTGATTTTGAAAAAGAGAAAGTAGTTTAAATATGCAGCCAAAGTTTCTACACCTAAGGGGAAACGGTGCCAAGGAAAATAAAGGAAACTTTAAATGACTGAAAACTCTAAACTAAGGATTCTAAACAAGAGAAAAACCACGATGGCAGGCAGGTGGAGGTCAAAAGACCAGAAAAAAGAACACCAAAAACACTAAAAAAGATACCAGAAAGATTACTAGTGGAGCAGTAGTAATGACGTATCTGTTGGGCTCCGTGGAAAAATGAAGATTGAGGAAAGATGGTGCCGCAGCGGGCGGAAAGATGACATGCAGAGGAGTCTCCCAAAAGCTTAGAAGGAGCTTGGGATTACTCCCACATGGGTTCCGGTGGATGACATAACCCATATGTGAGGACTTATTTCCTGCTTGTCCACGGAATATAGTCTTGCTGCTCTTCACCTTGCAGTACTAGATCTATCTATCTAAAAGCTGTTAGTAGTATAACTGGGTTTAAAAAAGGGTTGGACAAGTTCCTGGAGGAAAGGTCCATAAACCATTATTAAAAGGGACCCAGGATATCACTGCTTGACCCAATACAAGCCTTGTAGAACCTGTGTCTTTTGGGGAAACTGCTAGGGACTTATGACCTAGATTGGCCACTGTTGGAAACAGAATACTGGGCTTGTTAGACCTTGGTCTGACCCAGTATGGCATATCTTATATTCTTATGTTCACATTTGATTCTGGAGCAACTGGATCTCTGACTCGCTAACAATGCTGATACAGGATTTTGAATAGAGAGAGTCCAGTGGTGGGCATAAGGGGCCTGCAAAATGCAGCCTGTATTCCTGAGTTAGAATACATAGCACCCATTCGTCTGTAGATTTCCTGCCATGCATTCATAAAAGAACTAGAGACAGACACCAACTGACAAACCATCAAAAATTGGGGACCGGCTTTTGTAAGGGCAGCTGAATAGTAGTGGCTGCTTCTTTTCCCTTTGCATCGTTTCAGGATATATTTTTGTAAAGACTGATTTTGTGGCTGAGGCCAACAATAACATTGGTATACAGTTTTTTAAAAGTCGTCTGCTTCAGAGACAAACTCTGCCAATTCTTATGGATTTTGATGTGCTGAATTAAAAAATGACAATTAAAACCGCTCATTGGCTACTGTTTCCAAGATATCAAAGCTTTTTCATTTTACACGTATATATATAGAATCTGCACATTTAGAACACATTTAAAAGAGGTTAACTACTTTTTCTCTGAAAGGACAGCTGGGAAACAGGCTGGTACTTTGGTAGGCCTCTCTCTTTTGCTTCAACAAGCATCTAAGCTCCACCAACTGAACAATGGCTGGGAAAAATCATATCGCCAAAGCTGTTGCCCCTGTTACAGCTTCTGCCTCTGTCCAGACAGAGATCCCAATGCCAGTTGAAAAATCAGTTTACTGAAACTCTCAGGAAACAAGTGGAGGAGCTCAGAGAAGAGGTGGGGAGGCTGAGGAGCATTCAAGACAGTGATAAGTACATTGATGAGATGCTTCTTGCAACATCCAAGTTCTCCAGCAGATGAGAAGATGGGAGCCTACAGGATGATGAAGGTTGGACACAAGTCACCAGGGCCTGCAGAATTACCAATCCAACTCCTCCAGCCCTTGAATTGAAGAACCATTATGCAGCCCTGGAAGTGGAGGAGGTGAAAGCATCCCTGGAAAGGGAAGAACCAGAGCTCAAGCACCCCAAACGTTTCAGAATCAGTGACCACAAGGAAGCGAAGGGTCGTGTTGATGGTTGGTGACTCTCTTCTGAGGGGTACTGAGGCATCCATCTGCCGACCAGACTTGATGTCTAGAGAGATATGCTGTCTGCCAGGTGCCAAAATCCGAGATGTTATGGAGAGTATGCCAAGACTCATCAAGCCCACTGACTATTACCCGATGTTGCTCATCCATGTCAGCACAAATGATACTGCCAGTTATCTCGCTGAGCGTATCAAAAGTGACTTCATAGCTCTGGGACAGAGGGTGAAGCAGAGAGGGGTGCAGGTGGTGTTCTCTTCATTTCTCCCCGTTTAGGGTAAAGGCCAAGGCAGAGAAGTTTGCATCCTGGAGATGAATGCATGGCTGCGTGAATGGTGTCACCGAGAGTGTTTTGGTTTCCTGGACCATGGGATGCTGTTCCAAGGGTTGCAAAGCAGAGATGGCATCCATCTGTCCAAGAAGGGTCGACGTGTCTTCAGTAGCAGACTGGCTAACCTACTGAAGACGGCTTTAAACTAGATTCATTGGAGATGGGTGGAGAAAGCCCCCAGGTAAGGGAAGCAATAAATACCTTTATAGAAATAGGTAAAAGGGGCAACATCTGGAAGGCAGTGTCTACGAGGTGTGACAAAAAAGAAACAAGACTGTCTCATAAATGTTTTATTACAGAATCTATAGAGAAATTATGCATTGTCCCATTCAAAGTTATCCCCCCCAGAGTTAATGCACTTCTGCATTTGCTTTTGCCACGTATGGAAGCACTCGGTAAAGTCCTCTTCCTTGAGGTCCCTCAGTTCCCTCGTCACAGTGGCCTTGATTTCTTCTACAGAGGCGAAATGAGTTCCTTTGAGCACAGTCTTCAGCCTGGGGAAGAGCCAGAAGTCGCACAGTGTAAGATCTGGGGAATAAGGAGGGTGGTTGAGAGCCGTGATCTGTTTGTTGGCTAAGAACTGCCTCACACTGAGCGCGGTGTGTGCGGGTGCATTGTCGTGGTGGAGCAGCCAGGACTTGTCTCTCCACAGAACCCGCCTGCTGCGCAAAACCTGGTCATGGAGGCGACTAAGGACCTGCTGATAGAAATGCTGGTTGACTGTCTGACCCTCAGGCACAAACTCATGATGGACCACTCCCTTCTGGTTGAAGAATGCGATCAGCATGACCTTGATCCTTGATTTGGACATGCGCGCCTTCTTGGGTCTGGGTGACAGTCTCTGTCTCTTGCTTTCAGGGTCGTACTGGAAGACCCAAGTTGTCTCCTGTGATGACTTGGCCAACGAACTCTGGATCTTCTCCAATCTTCTCTAACAAGTCTCGACAAACATTGACCTGGTGCTCCTTCTGGTCATCCGATAAAAACTTGGGCACCATCTTGGTGCACACCTTCCGCATCCCCAGCTGCTGCACCAAGATGGTTCGCACTGACTCCCTGTTCAGGCTGAGCTCCTCAGCTATCATCTGCACCATCAATCTGCGATCACTCCACACCAGCTGGTTCACTTTGTCAATGCTCTCAGCCGTCTTTGTTGTGGAAAGCCGTCCTGACTTGGGGTTATCCTCCACCTCCTCGCGGCCAGTCTTGAAGCGTTTGTGCCACTTGAAGGCTCGCAGCCTTGACATTGCATCTTCTCCATAAGCCTTTTGGAGGAGTTGGAGACACTTAGTTGTTCCCTTCTCCAACTTAACCAGAAATTTCAAGTTGATTCTTTGCTCCATATTTCTGCCACCTCCAGTTGTGTGACAAAGCAATGGAGCAGTGTGCTACAAAAAAACCTGAAAAAGAAAAACAGAGTGAGAGAGATGAAAAATATTATAGCAGAATAGTGGCAAGATGTTGCATAACACAGTGACATAGGCAGTTGGCCAACTGGCATTGAGTCATGGGCGTGGCTGCCACAGTCTCGTTTCTTTTTTGTCACACCTCGTATAAATGCTCGTAGCATGGGCAATAAAATCCCAGATGTTAAGGCTTTAATGAGAGAGGCTGACTTGGATTTAGTGGCAGTAACAGAGACATGGTTTCCGGACAACCATGACTGGGATGTAACTATACAGGCTATACTTTATTCAGAAAGGACAGGGTAGGAAGAAGGGGAGGAGGAGTGACACTATATGTAAAAAATAATATTAAAGACATGGAAATACAAGGCTTAAAAGGGAGAAAGGAGGCACTGTGGGTTAAACTAGAAAGAGGGAAAGAGAAATAGAAACATGATGACAGAAAAAGATTGCATGGCTTATCTAGTCTGTCCTACCATATCAACCACTACAACAGTCCCCTTTTTTCCTTTAGAGAGCCTCTGTGTTTGTCCCATGCTTTTTTGAATTCAGATACTGTCCTCATCTCTACCACCTCCACAGATCCACCACTCTTTCCGTAAAGAAATATTTCCGTATATCACTCCTGAATCTATCCCCTTTCGCCCTCATCCCATGTCTCCTCATAGCAGAGCTTGATTTCAATCAAAAGAGGCTTTTCTCCTGTGCATTTATGCCACAGAGGTATTTAAACGTCTCAATAATATCACCTCTATCCCGCCTTTCCTCTAAGCTGTACATATTAAGATCCTTAAGTCTGTCCTCATATGCTTTATAATGAAGACCACTTACCATTTTAACAAAAAGGTTGGTTGCCCTTAAAAGATCCTCTTTCAGTTTTGCCCACTGTTTTTCTACATCCCCCAGCTGTTCCCAACCCGCTAACGACTCCCTGGGGTATTGGCCCATCTTGGCAAAGTTAGTCTTCCTAAAGTCTAAGACCCTCACCTTTGAATGGATTCTAACAGCCCTAGTCCTAATACTGAACCACACCATCTGAAACACTTTCATCATTAGTAAGCACCAAGTCCAGTATGGCCCCTTCATGTGTGGGTTCTGTTACCAGTTACCTGAATAGTTCTCCCTGAAGAGAATCCAGGATCTCCTTACTTCTAGATGATACTGCAGCAGGGATGTGATAACATCTGGCATATTGAAATCCCCTATCAGTAGCACTTCCCCTTTCCTGGCACTGCTGAATATATCTTCAATTAACTCTTCGTCCACCTCTTCAACCTGTGAGGGAGGTCTGTATATCACGCCAATGCAAATAGAAAAAGCTAGAAGGATGCTTGGGTGCATAGGGAGAGGAATGGCCAGCAGAAGAAAGGAGGTTTAGTGCCTGTGTATGGGTATTTGATGCAACCTCATTTGGAATATTTTGTGCAATTCTGGAGACCACACCTTCAAAAGGATATAAACAGGTTGGAGTCGGTACAGAGGGTGGCTACTAAAATGGTTAGTTGTCTTCATTATAAAGCATATGAGGACAGACTTAAGGATCTTAATATGTATGCTTTAGAGGAAAGGCGGGATAGAGGTGATATGACTGAGATGTTTAAATACCTCCGTGGCATAAATACACAGGAGAACTTCTTTCAATTGAAAGCAAGCTCTGCTATGAGAGGACATAGGATGAGGGTGCAAGGGGATAGACTCAGGAGTAATATGCGGAAATATTTCTTTACGGAAAGAGTGTTAGATGCATGGAATAGTCTCCCAGTGGAGGTGGTAGAGATGAGGACAATATCTGAATTCAACAAAGCATGGGACAAACACAGAGGATCTCTAAAGGAAAAAAGGGGGACTGTTGTAGTGGTTGATATGGAAGGGCAGACTAGATAGAAACATGATGGCAGAAAAAGACCACATGGCCTATGTTTCTATATAGCGTGTTGCTAGTAGAGTTTTAATCATTGTTGTTGTTAAGTGCCGTCGAGTCGGAGTCGACTCATGGCGACTCTCTGGATAGCTATCCTAAACTGTGTCCGGTCTTGAGTCAGGCGGCTCATTGTTGACAGACTGGTACCCGTAGCTGCTGTTATTGTATCGATCCATCTCATTGCTGGCCTTCCTCTTTTGAGCTGACCTTCTATCTTGCCAAGCATGATGTCTTTCTCTAATGATCTCTCTCTTCGCATGATGTGTCCAAAGTATGAAAGTCAAAGTCTTGTCATCTGAGCTTCTAAAGAAAGCTTAGGTTTGATCTCCTCTAGTACCAACTAGTTTGTTCTTCGGGCAGCCCATGGTATACACAGTATTCGCCGCCAGCACCATAATTCAAAGGCATCAATTTTCTTCCTGTCTATCTTTTTCACTGTCCAGCTTTCACATCCATATGATGTTATTGAAAATACCATGGCTTGAACAAGTCGAATCTTTGTATGGAGAGAGACATCTCTGCTCTTGAGGATCTTATCTAGGTCTTTCATATCCATTCTGCCAAGAGCAATGCGTCGTTTGATTTCTTGACTGCTTGTTGCTTCTTTATTGATAGTTGATCCAAGTAGGTTAAAGTTGTTCACAATTTTAATTTCTTCTCCTTCAACAATGAACCTGTTTATTTTATTTATTTATTATGTATTTCTTTTATACCGCGCTATTGACGTCAGGCGCATTCCTGGCTGCTGTGTTCATTGCCAGTTGGAGAGGGTTTAGAGTTGCTTGTGGGAGACCGTATAGGATTGCATTTGCAAAGTCAATGTGGGGCATCAACACAGCTTGGTAGATTGTTCTGAAATCCGTGTACTCGAGTAGTGGTCGTAAGTGACGAAGTGTCCTTATCTTGTGGTAAATTGATTTTGTTGTGTTTTTTATATGCACCTTCATGTCCATTCTTTGGTCGAGGGTGATGCCTAGGTATCTGATGGTAGATTTGGCTGTTAGTTCTGTGTCCTTTAACTTTAGTGTGGGTGGGGGTGCGAAGTCCTGGTTCTTCGTTATGAACATTACGTCAGTCTTGCTGTGGTTGATTCTCAAGTTCTGTGTGAGGAGCCATTCCGCAACTGCGTTGAAGCAGTTTATCAGTAGGGTAAAATCAGGTTGGTGTGTCGTGAAAGGCATATAAAGGAGAATATCATCGGCATATGCTAGGCAGGATATGTTAAAGGAGCGAATTAGGTCACAGATGGGTTGAATGTAAATATTAAACAATAGTGCGGATAGTGAGAAGCCTTGAGGTACTCCTTGATGCTGTAGAAATGGGACAGATGTTATGGTTCCGAGTCTAACTTGTTGCCATCTGTCGGAAAGGTAGGATTTACACCAGCTCAGTGCTGAGCCATGGATACCTTTTTCTTCAAGGCGTTCAATAAGGATCTGATGGTTCACAGAGTCAAATGCAGCTGAGATGTCCATAAATATAAGGGCAAAACCTTGTCTGGTGTTGTCTATGCCAGTGATTATGGTGTTCAAGAGGGTGACGAGTAGAGTCTCCACACCGTGCGCTTCCCTGAAGCCATGTTGAGAAGGGTCCAGGGGGGCTTCAGTGTCAGTGTGTTGTTGAATTTGGTGTTGCACTACCTTTTCAATTATTTTGGCTAGTAAGGGGATGCTGGATATCGGTCTATATGATTCGACCTTTAACGGATCCAGTTTATTGTTCTTCAGCAGTGGTCTGATGGAGGTATGTTTTAGGCTTTGTGGGAATGTTCCTTTTGCAAATGATTGTTCCAGGATTTTATTTAGGGAGGGGCTTAGTTCACTGCGGAGCTCTCTGATCCAAGATGCTGGGCAAGGATCATTTGGCGCAGTGGTAGCATTGACGGAAGTGATGATGTTTTCAATCTCTTTGGGTGACAAGGTGTTGAATTTGGTCAGTGGAGATGGATGCGGCATCTTGGGTGGTTGGGAGAGTCTAACTGGACTGGGGGATTTGGCTGTCTGTATCATTTTTGATTTTAGGTAGTTAGCATAGTCCTGGGGATGAATTGCGCGTGTTTGTTCCGGGATTGGTTCTCGTGCTAGCGTCTTTACTATGTTGAATAAGTCATGGTGCTTGCTTATTGATCGCATCAGGAGGTCTGTATGGAACTGCTTTCTTCTCTACGCTATTTCTTGGCGATGCTTCTCTAAGTGTGAGCAGTATATTGTGTGTGCTTCGATGGAGCGGAACCGACGCCAACGTCGCTCGAGCTTTCTTAGGTGGAGAAGTGATGATCGCAATTCGTTCGAGTACCAAGCTACATGTGTACGGTTCTTGGTGTTCTTGGTTCTTCTATTTGTATTAGGGAGTTGTGAGCTAGCTCTGAGGGTGTCATTCCAGGTGTTAATCAGATTGTCGAGATCAGGTGAGGAAGGAGTTTTAGTATCTCTTCTTTGTTGAAGGAGCGAAATCTTCTTGCTGGTGGCTTGGGAGGGATGGAGTTGGGGTTCTGATTGTTAGGATAGGTGGGTAATTGGAATCTGATCAAGCTGTGATCAGACCATGGTACTGGTGTGATAGTTATTGAGAAGTCATATTTTGCTTCCAAGATGGCCTGAGGGGCGAATATCAGGTCCAGAGTATTTCCCTTCACATGTGTTGGTGCTCTGACTATCTGACTGAGTCCGAGGTCAGCGAGTGCTTCGAGAAATGCTGAGGTTTGTGAATCTTGTTGAGTTGGGAGATTGAAATCACCCATTAGCCAGCTTGATGATCGAGATTTGTCTGTGTTGCAGGCGAGGTCTATTATTATTGATAGGTCCTCTGCAGAAGTTGTTGGGGATCTGTAGACTAGATTGATTGAGCAAGTATCATTGGAGATAGATGTCATGTTGAGATGGGTTGTGTTGGTAGTGGTGCTCAGCTGAAATTTAAGTTCATTTTTCACAAGGATGAGTGCTCCACCTCCTCTTTGGTTGGGTCTATGGCATGTAGGGAGTGAGAAATTGGGGGGTGACATCTGGTTGATAATGACATTGTCGCAGTCTGATAACCAAGTTTCTGTAACCATCAGGATGTCAAGGTTGTAGTGGTTTATTAGGTCAGTGATCACTGGCCATTTTGTGCGAATTGATCTGGCGTTGATAAGGGCGCATTTCAATGGTCTTCGATGATGGTGTTTCTCGACCAGAGGCTTTTTGGTGTGTTGGAGGGCAATATGGAGCAGGTGGGGATAATTTGGGCAGATGGTCTCTGATGAAGATGTATGGGTCTTGTTCGCCCATTCCTTCCAGGTGTTCCGCAGTATTGGTATGGAGTTGGTACATGGGTTGAAGGCGTTTGACCAGCTAGGCAATGCTGTAATGAGATATATGCTGGCTACGGCTAAGAGTGTATGCATCATTCTATATAACAATATACTGGCTATAATGGTGATAGAGACACTGGCTAAAGATATAGCTGGATAAAGTAACAATGCTAGCAATTAGCAGGCAGTAGTAACAGTAAAGTAGAGTATGGGTAACAGAGTAACAAATAATAGCAACAAATATGGCAAAGATTCATATGTGGTATCAGGACTCTACTGTTGAGAAGGTAAAGGACTAATAGTCACAATTAGATATAGATGGTTATACTTGCGACAAGTAGGAGGGTAGGAGGCAATTAGTTGGAGAGATGGGAGTTCGAGTTACTGATGCTTTTTCTTCCAGAGTGGTGAGCGTAGGGTAGGTTTGTCGTGTCTGCCGTTTTGGCTGGGCGGGCTTTACCGCGGGGGAGCTTCACTGCAGGAGTAGTATGTCAGTGCGGAATGAATCTTCGAAGGCAACAGGGTCTGGAGCCTTTGGTGGTTGACTTAAGCTGCTCTGTGATGGCCACTGCCTAAGGGCCACGCCAAAGGGCCCTCTGGCGAGGCCCTCAGGCGCGGGCGCGCCGGATGGCGCCTCTGATTTTAAATGGTGTGCGCCTGCCCCAATTGGGCAGCACGCAAGAAGGCCGGGCTCCCGCTCCGGAGGCTCGATCCCCTGCAGGGAGAGCTGATGATGGTGAAGGGAGCTGTTGGATTTGCCGCGCCGGATGGCGCCCCTGATTTTAAATGGTGTGCGCCTGCCCCAATTAGGCAGCACGCAAGAAGGCCGGGCTCCTGCTCCGGAGGCTCGATCCCCTGCAGGGAGAGCTGATGATGGTGCCGGGAACTGTTGGTTTCGCCGCGCCGGATGGAGCCTCTGATTTTAAATGGTGTACGCCTGCCCCGATTGGGCAGCACACAAGAAGGCCGGGCTCCCACTCCGGAGGCTCGATCCCCTGCAGGGAGAGCTGATGATGGTGCCGGGAGCTGTTGGATTCACCGCGCCGGATGGCACCTCTGATTTTAAATGGTGTGCGCCTGCCCCGATTGGGCAGCACGCAAGAAGGCCAGGCTCCCGCTCCGGAGGCTCGATCCCCTGCAGGGAGAGCTGATGATGGTGCCGGGAGCTGTTGGATTATGCCAGTTGTCATGATCTTTGTCTTCTTTACATTAAGGTGCAGGCCCATTTTGAGACTATGTTCTTTGATTGTGAGAAGCAAATGTTTCAGATCATCTTCACTTTCAGCCAGTAATGTGGTATCATCAGCATAGCGAAGGTTGTTGATGAGTCTTCCACCAATCTTCACACCTCTGTTGTCTTCATACAATCCTGCTTCTCTGATGATTTGTTCTGCATATAAATTAAACAGGTAGGGGGAAAGTATGCAGCCTTGTCTTACACCTTTGCTTATTTTAAACCATTCTGTTTCTCCTTGTTCCGTTCAAACTGCTGCTTCTTGATCAATGTACAGATTGTGCAAGAGTACGATCAGGCGTTCTGGTATACCCATGCTTCTTAATGTGGTCCAGAGTTTCTCATGGTTTACACAGTCAAAAGCCTTGCTATAGTCGATAAAGCACAAATAGATATCCTTTTGGTATTCTTTAGTCTTTTCAAGGCTCCATCTCACATCCGCAATGATGTCTCTTGTTCCTCGCCCATTCCTGAACCCTGCTTGCACTTCAGGTAGTTCTTGTTCCAGGTATGGTTGTAGTCTCTTTTGAATAATCTTCAGTAGAATCTTGCTGGCATGTGGAATCAGAGCCATTGTGCAATAATTTCCAGCTTGGTTTGCAGCTTGTCGTGCTGTGAGGGCTTGTGTGCATCAGTGATGCTGAGAGCTAAACTATCGGTAGTTTAACTACTGGCAGGGTCTCCCAAGATGGACAGGTCTCAGCTGAGGTGTTCAGACCAAGACAAACCACCCATCTGGGCAGCAGCAGAATGGGATAGTGTTGATGGCGGAGGATCACATTTCTGTGACAACGGCAACAACACCAAATTTAAACTGCGCAGAAGAAAGGCCTGGCAATCTACTTCTGTATCTTGCCATGAAAACCCAATGTATAGTTTTAATCATAAATTATAAAGTTAGGTCTTGTCATGTGTTTATGTTTGCCATATATATGACCTTGATAATATTTCACCTGTCTTCTTTGTTTGCAAGTTTAAAAATCAGACAAAGGATTACTGAAAATACAATGTATTAAAACAAGTTAGTATGAAACAGAAAGCAAGAAATGACTGTATGCATTAGTATTCATTTCAGACCTTATTCAGTGGCAATTCTTGGCTTGTCTCTTGTATTCTGTAAATAGGGTATCTCTTGTCACTGTCCAACAATAAATATTCTGCAAGCATTGACAGGCTCCATTTGCCTTGATATCTTTTCTCCATCGCTGCGATGTCCTGATGATATTGTTTGCCATGCTCATCGCTCACTGCTCCACAGTTCAGTCAAAAAATATCAAGATGAGTGCGCAAAAAAATGTATTTTTAGTGACATTTTGCAGCCAAGACTTCTGTATGCATTGAGGAGTTTTTCCACCAACTCCCTGTAGTTGTCTGCCTTGTTGTTTCTGAGAAAGCTTGTTGGCACTAAATGGAAGGCTTTCCCTGCCATCCTTTCTTTGCCACGTAGTGCATGGTTAAATGCATCATCTCAAAAAGCTCACAAATCTGAGGACCACCAAAGACACCTTCCTTTATCTCAGCTTCACTTGGTCTTCGAAAATTTCTGCTGAGATACTTGAAAGTTGGGTTTGTTTTGTCCATGGCCTTGAGAAAAATTTTCATTAGACCCAGCTTAATGTGTAAGGGTAGTAAGAAAATCTTCCTTGATTCAACAAGTGGCGGATGCTGCACACTTTTCTTTCCAGGCTCCAATGACTATCGGAGTGGCCCATCTCTCTTGATGTAGTGGGAATCTTTCGCATGACTGTCCCATTCACAGAGAAAACAACAGTACTTTGTGTATCCAGTCTGCAGACCAAGCAGCAGAGCAACAACTTTCAAATCTCCACAAAGCTGCCACTTATGTTGGTCATAGTTTATGCATCTCAACACCTGTTTTATATTGTCATAGGTTTCCTTCATATGGGCTGCGTGACCAACTGAAATCTATGGCACAACATTGACATTATGCAGCAAAACAGCTTTAAGACTCGTCTTCAATGAATCGATGAACAGTCTCCACTCATCTGGATGATGAATGAAGTTGAGGGCTGCCGTCAGACCATCAATGTTGTTGCAGGCTACAAGATCATTTTCCATGAAGAAAAATGTAACAGGGTCCTTTTGACATTCATGAAACACAGAAACTCTAATATCACCTGACAGGAGATTTGACTGCAGCAGTCTGGAGCCCAACAGCTCTGCCTTATTCTTAGATAGTTCCAAATCCTTAACAAGGTCTTTCAATTCACCTTGTGTTATGAGGTGTGTTTCAGAGGAGGAGGATGGGAGAAAATCTGGGTCATGTGACATTGATGGTTCAGGACCAGAAGTTTCATCCCCTTTGTCTTCCTCATGGAGTGGAGGAGTAGCCTAGTGGTTAGAGCACTGGCTTGGTAACCAAGCAACCAGGGTTCAATTCCCACTAGCACTCCTTGTGGCCTTGGGCAAGTCACTTAACCCTCCATTGCCTCGGAAGAAAGGCCTGGCAATCTACTTCCAGTGACACTGCCAAGAAAGCCCAGGAGCTTCTGGGTCACCAGGAGTCAGGACTGACTCAAAGGCACACATTGTATTGTTTGTCTTCCTCATCTGACACCAGTGAGAATGATTCTGGAGTATCAGGAACCAGCAGTTCTTCTCCATGGGGCATTGGGCATATAGTTAATGGGGTATTTGGATACTGCACAGTCCTCCTTTTCTTCTTAGACAAAGCTTTCCCTTGCAGTAGTAGCAATGCTGATATGATCTGTTGGCTCTCTCCAAATCATTGACACTGCAAAAGCATGGATTTCCTTTTTCTATTCAACTACTGGTGAAGATTTGTTGCACCAGATTTGCAGCATATGTGTGGAGCCCAGCTCTTGTCCTTATCTCCAATTATGCAGCCAAAGTAAAGGTGGTAGGCTTTCTTTTTTTTTAAATTAAGCATTTCAGTTTTACAAAATGAAAACATAAGCAGAAAATGAGATCAAAGCATACATAATAGGAAATCACGAAGGATAAGAAAACTCAAAAAGACCACATTTAGGGACGGTTTGAGTACCTGCAATTATACAAAGCAACAATCAACACTGAGTGCGCAGCAAATCAGAATTTTAACGGCCCAGTTTTTGAAAGGCATTTATATAGTTTACAGCCCAGTAAACTGTGTAAATGATATCCTGCTTTACTCCCAGATTGATGTAAATAACCCCACATACCACAATCTAATTGAATGCGTACAGGAAGCAGAAAAATGGCTAAATATAAACAACTTCAAAATTAACCTTAAGAAAACCACCAGAAACCACAGTTTCACCCCCCCCCCCCAAACAATCCACATACTCAACTCCACCATCCCAGTAAAGCAAGAGTTAAATATCTGGGCATTATCTTAGACAGAACCCATAATATGGAAGCACATATAAAACAAACTGCCAGAACCATATTTTTCAAGTTAAGAACTGTGCAACACCTTAGACCCCTTCTCGCCCCCTCCCCTCCATGACTTCAGAATGGTAGCCCAAGCAATAATCACACCCCACTTGGACTATTGTAACAGCCTCCTATATGGGTTACCCAAAAAGAACATAAACTATCTCCAGTTAGTCCAAAATGTCACTGCCAGAATCATAACTAAGGCACACCTAATGGACCATATCACCTCCATCTTGCATAATCTCCATTGGCTCCCAATATCAAGTCGTATAAAATATAAAATGATAATCACAATATTCAAGCTATTCAACAACATTGCACCTTCCTATCTGACATCTCTTATAAACAGAAGAAAAAGCAAGCAGAACCTCCTGATCGTTCCAACATCTATCCACAAAACCAAAACAAATAACAAGCAACAGAGCATTCACCTACACAGCCCCAGTCCTATGGAACTCTTTACCAGACTCACTACGATCAATCCAAGACCTACAAGCATTCAGGAGGGAATTAAAGACCCTTCTCTTCATTGAACACTACAGCAACCACAATGTCAGCAGCACCTAGTCAGCTTCATCCCAGTCCCCCACACCAGACATAAGCTCTCCAAAAGCATAAACTGCAATTGTCTTAATCTCTCCAAAAAACATAAATTGCACCTGACAACTGTAGCAATACACTTCCAGCAATAATATATGTAACAGTCCTTGATGAAACTACAACAATGTTATAACTTGTTACAATGTATATAATTTAACACAGATCAATGTACACAGTTACTTCTGAGTTACAATGTATATAGTTCTATTCTGTTCTATGTAACTTGTTGCTCCATGTAAACTGCCCCTGATCTCTGGAAGGGGCGGTATAGAAAACTGTCCAAATAAATAAATGTCTTAAATCGGGATATTCAACGGCACTTACATGGTTAGTGCCACTGAATATCCCCTTCTAACTCCCCTATGCGCCCCGATACTATCCGGTTAGCATCGGGGTGTGTTGGGGGAGGTTCTGGGACATAGCGTAGGTGGTGACAAGCAATAACCAGGCAGCAACAATATTGCATGCTGCCCAGTTAGCAATCTGTGCTAAAAAGAAAGGCAAGGAAAACCCTTGCCTATCTTTAAGGCGCAGGAGCTAACCAATGTCACGCCTTTAGCCCCTTACATTGGTATGGAGGGGCGTGGTTTTGTTTTGCCATTGGGGTGCTTCAACTTTCTGGCCTGTACCCATGGCTCGAGGTCGGATGACTGTAGCCAAGCCTGTCGGCGGGCACTGATGCCGGCCCCGGCTACTCGGGCCGAAGCCTCGAAGCCATCGTAGGCTGCTCTAGAGATAAACATTGAGCACTCTCGAATACCAGTGGACAAGGCCTGGAACCTCTGCAAAGGTTCCTCGGAGAGACCAGCAGAGAACCCGGCAATCTCCTTTGCCAGGTCTCGAAGGTACATGCCCATGTAGAGCTGGTATGTCTGGACACAGCAAGCAAGCAGAGAGCCCTGGAAGCACTTCTTACTGAGGGCATCCAGGTTCCGGGCCTCCCGGCCGGGAGGCACCGAGGAGTGCATCTTCTGACATTTCAGTCGATGCATGGCCGATTCCACAACCATGGAGTGGTGCGGTAATTGTGCCTTTTGGAACCCGGGGCTCTTGCGGACTCGATAGATGGAATCGACCTGCTTGCTTAACACCGGCGTCGAGGCCGGGGTCTCCCACATGCGGAAGAGCAGCAGCTCCAGCATCAGAGGAACCGGAACAGTAAAGGCCTCCTTCGGGGGAGAGTCATACTGGAGGGCCTCGAGCTCCTCGGCTCAAGGCTCCTCCTCGGGATCCGCGGGGAATGCCAAGACCTTTGCCATATCCCGCATGAAGTCCGAGAACCGGGTATCCTCCGGTAGGGATCGTCTCCAAGGTTCGGACTCCGGTGAGTCCAATGGGACACACCGAGTACGAAGTGTGACTCTTCATCCTCCGTCTCCCAGCCCGACTCCTCGGAGGAGGAATCAAGCGGTTCCGGTCGGGCGGGCACCAATGCCCTCCGCCCTGACGCTGAGGGTACCGGCGTTGACAACCTTGGTCCCCAACGGGAGGCCGAGGGAGACCGTGGCCGAGGATCGACTCGAGCTCGCATGGACTCGAGGATTGGCTCGGCCTCCGGGGTCGACTTGGACGTCGATGTCCTGGTGGTTGGGGCAGATGCACCGGTGAGACCGGCGATCAGTGCCCGCTGCTGCTCCATGAAGGCAGCCAAGCTGCTCTCCAAGGCCGTCAACCTGAGTCCGAGCTCAGGAGACTCAGCAGCCCCCGACTCAGGCCCCGACAGCGGCTCCCCTGGAGGAGAGTCCACGAGGACTACAGTACTCACGTGCCCAGGAGACTCCATCTCGAGACGAGGTTGTTTGGCAGGCCTCTCCGAATTCGAAGACCCGGGACGGCGGTCGGGGCTATGCGACCTGGCCCTTGAGGAACCAGGTGCGTCTGCCGACGCCGCCCTCGTGGGTTTTTTCTTTCTGCGCTGCTCCCGCAAAGGAGACCCCCGCTCAGAGGAACCCCGACGCTGCTCGGGGCCGGAGTCCCGAGACGTCGAGGCCTCTGACAAGGTCCGGGCCCGTCCGGACGCGGAGTCAGAGAAGATTCTGTCCTTTTGGTGCTGCCGACTCCTCAACGCCTTCGAGGACATTTTGCCACACGGACCACAGATCATCGGGTCATGATCGGGTCCGAGGCAACGGAGGCAGCAGTCATGTGTAGTCGGTAAGAAACATAAGTTTCTTACACCAATCACACTTTTTAAACCTGCTGGCAGCCATCTGGGGAAAAAGGGCCCCTGCGAGGTCGAAAGACAGGGCTGCCAGTGAGAAAGAAAAATGGCGCGAACGCTAGTCACGAAGGACAAAAACCAAAAAAAGAGAGAGTGGGCTCGATACCGGCATATCGGGCCCAGGCGGGAAAAGGATCCGCCGTCGAACCGAAGAAGGAAGACAAAAAAAACAGGGTAATCAACTTTTTCCTTGGCGAAAAATGAACTACGTCCTTCGGGCTCCGCGGAAAAAAGAAGACTGAGCAAGATGGCACCCTTGGGCGGGAAGGGGACCGCGCATGCGTGCTGCAATTCCCAAAGGCTTTCTTTGAAAGCTGGGGAAATGCTCTGCACAGGGGCTCCGTCGGCGCCGACGTCACCCATATGAGGACTGACTTCCTGCTTGGTCCTGGAGAATGCCCTTTAACCTCTAGCGCGCCAGCAGGCTCCACAAGAACACAGCTGCTGGACTCAGTGAAGGAAAACTCCACTCTTCAGTCCATCGGCTGTACAGAGGTGAGCCAAGGCCTTGGCCCTTCCTGGCTCCCTCTGAAGCCAACCCTGCAAATGATTGGGACTCAGGAGCTGAACACCATGTGCAGCATGTTGGCGCGGGGCCCCCTGAAGCGCGGGACCCTGTGCGAACAACATTCCCGCACAATGTACAGGCCCGGCCCTGACAGTGTATTACCAATGTGCTAACACATCAAACCAGAGATAAATAGCCATTATAAAAGTAAAATACTTGTGTTAAAAAATAAATAATTAAAACCAGAATAAAAAATGCCAAAAGTATACTTGCCATGGCAGGTACCAGGAAACACGTATTGTCTTTAAGTCAAACAGCAAATACTGGCGATCGCTAAGGGGTGCCATTTAAAGAACTTCTCTTAGCGCCAAAAGACATGCTTAAAGTCATTCATAACAAGTAAAAATTGAAGACAAAAAATGTAATAATAGAATAAAAACTTGATATCAATTCTTATATCCAAACAAAGCTTTTAAAAACACAGTTAAAAGGAAATAGAAATGGAACTTAAAAGAATGGGAAGCATATCGGCAGCTAAAAAGGAACAATAAAATACACTAAAACAAGATAAGGGCTTGCCATGGATGTGCCATTCTTACTAAAGGTATATTGAGGATGTGTAAAACACTATTTGGTGAAAGTAAAAGCAAAAATAAAACATGCAAGGTGAAGCACTAGGAAATATGGTAAAAGATTTGAACTGTATGAACAAGAAATAATATCATAAATATCTTAAAAGCAAAAGTAAAAGACTAAGACAATAAAATGAAGCAAAATAAATAAAGTGCAAATATAACTTGAGTGTAGCACCAATAACTGTTGTTGTTAAGTGCTGTTGAGTTGGTGTCGACTCATGGCAACCCTCTGGATAGTTGTCCTATATTGTGTTCAGTTTTCAGTCAAGCAGCTTATTGTTGACAGAGTGGCACCTATAGCTGCTGTTATTGTATCGATCCATCTCATTGCTGGCCTTCCTCTTTTGCATTGATCTTCTACCTTGCCAAGCATAATGTCTTTCTCTAATAATCTCTCTCTTCGTATGATGTGTCCAAAGTATGAAAGTCAAAGTCTTGTCATCTGAGCTTCTAAGGAAAGCTTAGGTTTGATCTCCTCTAGTACTGACTGGTTTGTTCTTTGGGCAGCCCATGGGATACACAGTATTGATCACCAGCATCATAATTCAAAGGCATCAATTTTCTTCCTGTCTATCTTTTTCACTGTTAAACTTTTGCATATGATATTATTGAAAATACCATGGCTCAAAGAAGTCGAATATTTGTATGGAGAGAGACATCTCTGCTCTTGAGAATCTTGTCTAGGTCTTTCATAGCCATTCTGCCAAGAGCAATGTGTCATCTGGTTTCTTGACTGCTTGTTATTGATAATTGATCCAAGTAGGTTAAAGTTGTCAACTATTTCAATTTCTTCTCCATCAGCAATGACCTTACTGATTTTGCCAGTTGTCGGGATCTTTTTCTTCTTTACATTAAGCTACAGCCCCTTTTAAGACTATGTTCCTTGATCTTGAGAAGCAAATGTTTCAGATCGTCTTCGTTTTCAGCCAGTAATATGGTATCATCAGCATATCTATGTTGACTTCTCTGATGATTTGTTCTGCATATAAATTAAACAGATAGGGGGGAAGTATACAGCCTTGTCATACACCTTTGCTGTTTTTAAACCATTCTATTTCTCCTTGTTCCATACGAACTGTTGCTTCTTGATCAATGTAAAAGTTGTGCAAGAGAACGATCAGGTGTTCTGGTATACCCATGCTTTTTAATGTGGCCCAGAGTTTCTCATGGTTTACACAGTCAAAAGCCTTGCTGTAGTTGATAAATCACATATAGATATCCTTCTGATATTCTTTTGTCTTTTCAAGGATCCATCTCACATCCGCAATGATGTTTCTTTTTCTCGCCCTTTCCTGAACCCTGCTTGCACTTCAGGCAGTTCTCATTCCAGGTATGGTTGTAGTCTCTGCTGAATGATGTTGAGTAAAATTTTGCTGGCATGTGGGATCAGAGCAATTGTGCAATAATTTCCACAGTCAGTCAGATCACCTTTCTTCAGTATTGGTATAAACACTGATCTTTTCCAGTCAGTTAGCCATGATGTTGCCTTCCAAATTTCCTGGCAGAGCCTTGTAAGTATGTTAATAGCTGCATCCAATTGTTGTAATACTTCAATGGGAATACTATCAATGCTGGTACTTTGTTCTTTGATAAGGCTTTCAATGCTGCTTCAATTTCTTCTTTCATCATCAATGGTTACTGATTATAAGGTACAGGTTGAATCGGCTGTCGGTCCGCTTGATTTTTATCGTTTAATGACTGCATATGCTTTCCACCATTTCTTGATTTTCTCAGCATCAATCAACATGGATCCTGGAGCATCTTGTAACATTCTATTTCAAGACTGGAATTTTTTCTTTAACTCTCCTAGCTTTAGGAAAGCTGATCTTGTTCTTCCTCTAATAGTTTCTGCTTCTATTTCCTTGCATGCATCATTTTAGTACTTCTCTTTGTCTTGTCTTGCTGCAAGTTGGAAATCTCTGTTGAGTTCTGCGATTGCCTCTCTTTCTCCTCTGGCTTTAGCTTCTCTACGTTTCTGGGCAATTTTCATAGTTTCTCCTGTCATCTATTTTGGCCATTTTTGCTTTTTCACCTTTTGTAGAGACTTCTCACTTTCTTCCAGCACAGCCTCCTTGATGTTATCCCATAACTCTTCTGGAGCTCTGTCATTTGTATCTAAAGCAGCAAATCGATTTTGCAGGTGGTCTTTAAATTCCAGTGGTATATTCTCAAGGTCATATTTTGCTACAGTTATGAGTGGCTTATTCTTTTGCAACTTTAGCTTGAGTTTGCATACTAGTAGTTGGTGATCTATACCAATCAGATCCAAGTTTTACTTCGTTAATGTTATAGAGCTTTTCCATCATTGACTTCCACAGACATAGTCAATTTGATTTTTATACAATTTGATTTTTACACTGACTGTATGTGCTACAAACTAAAAGGACCAGAAATATGTGGTTAAAAACTATCATAAGAGTTAAAAAAAAGGGCGGGGAGGAAAAGGAGGGGAGCAATAAAGGGGGAAGGGGGAGAGAAGAAGGAGGGGGAGGAAGGGGGAAAGAGAACAGAGGAGGGAGGGGAAGAGTCTTTCCCCCTCTTGACTTGCTCTGCTGTAACTGGCTGTGCTATTTCTAAAACTAAAACTTTTTTTTTTTTTAATTTTCCCATACTTCTTGCTCCTCCCAGGTTCAAATGAGTGCCCCTTTGTCTTTGCAGAAGCCACACCCACTGACCCGACATTTCTCAGGTGAGACTGGTTATTCCCTTTCAAAATCAAGGCTACAACGGTGTTTCATTGGGGTGACTCCATTGATGACTTTAAGATGTCTACCAGACAAACCAGACTTCATGTTTCTCTTAGCCTATGGTACTTTGTTTGCCCTAAGTTGCATATTTTTGTTCTCCGTTTCTCCTTATCCTACCTCAACATGGTCACTATGTTGGTAATATGATAATTACACTTACCTGGTAATTGTAGTTCCTTGAGTGACGACAGTTCAGTCCTCTACTTCTGGGTTGTCAACCTCTTCCTGCAGCATGGAGACTGGCATGACAAACTTGTGACATCACTAGATATAGCCTGCTGTAGACTCCGACTCCTCCCAGTGTGATCTATTAACAAAGCAGACTCAAAGGAGTAAAAAATAAGAAGCAATGAAAGAACACCCTTACAAGGGTAACCTAAACTGAACTAGAAACCGCTTCTCCCCTTCCCCCAAGGCTTTTGTACCCTTTGCCCTGACAGAAGGGAAACTGACATCCCCCCCGAAACTTGCGTGGGATTTTCCTTTTTTTTTTTTTTTTTTTTACGCACTTACCTGTAAAACTCCCCTCTCTGTCCAATTGCGACTGTCGCTTCAGTACCTGGGTGGGATGGAGGACAGAACTGTTGTCACTCAAGGAACTACAATTACCAGGTAAGTGTAATTATCATTTCCTTATCGTTCCTCCAGTTCAGTCCTCTACTTCTGGGAAGTACCAGAGCAGTAATTAATGGGTGGGATCCCTCAAACCGACAGACAATACCGCCGCTCCGAACCGGGCATCAGCGGAAGCCGCCATGTCCAGACGATAATGCTTACTGAAAGAATGCAACGACGACCAGGTCGCCGCACTACAAATGTCCCCCGGCGGAACCAGACTACGCTCTGCCCAGGAGCACGCTTGCGCTCTAGTAGAATGTGCCCGCAAACCAACAGGCACCACTCTGCCCTTAAGCAGATAAGCTGTAGCAATCGCCTCCCGAATCCACCGAGCAATGGAAGCCTTAGCTGCCGCCTCGCCCTTGCGCACCCCACCAAACAACACAAATAACCGATCTGATTTTCGAACCGACTCTGTTACCTTCAAATACTGACGCAACGCCCTTTTCACATCTAAACAATGGAGCATATGATCCACCTCATCGCCCTCCCGAGACCCGAGGACGGGCAGACAAACCGTTTGATTCAGATGGAAGGGAGAAACCACTTTAGGCAAAAAAGACGGAACCGGACGTAATACCACTTTTTCCCTAGAAAAGGAGAGAAAGGGTTCCCTACACGAAAGGGCCTGCAACTCCGAGATACGCCTTGCTGAACAAATAGCCACCAAAACCACTGTTTTCAAAGTCAAATCCTTTACGGAAGCTCGACGCAAGGGTTCAAACGGCGGCCTGGATAACGCTGTCAAAACCAGGTTGAGATCCCAAGGCGGAAAGCTCACTCTACGCCCTGGCCACAACTTAGAAACCGCCTTAAGGAAACGGCACACATCAGGGTGCGCCCCTAAGGACACGCCCTGAACCTTACCCCGGAAGCAGGAAAGAGACGCTAACTGCACGCACAAAGAACTGGCCGCTAGCCCCTTCTCATAGCCAGCCTGCAAGAAATCCAACACAAACGGCACCACTACTGTAGCCGCCCGGATCTGGCGATGCGAACACCAATCCTCAAAGAGCCGCCAGACCCGCACATACGCCAAGGACGTCGATGGTTTCCGCGCATGTAGCAAAGTGGACACCACCACCGACGAATAGCCCTTCTTTCTCAACTTAGCCCTTTCAATGGCCAGACCGTAAGCGAGAACCGACCCACTTGTGGCATGAACAACGGACCTTGCACCAATAGATCTGCCCGCGACGGATGCTGCCACGGATCCCCGTCCAGCAGCCGCACAAGGTCCGCATACCATGGCCGATGAGGCCAGTCGGGCGCCACCAGCAGAACGCGTCCTGGGTGAGCCCCAATCTTTTGAACCACCCGGCTGATTAATGCCCATGGAGGAAAGACGTACAAGAGCCCCTCCTGAGGCCACTGAAGCATCAACGCATCGATACCTTCTGCCATCCTTTCGTGCCTTCTGCTGAAAAACCGGCCCACCTTCGCTGAGTGGAATGTTGCCATAAGATCCATTATCGACAGACCCCACCGATTTGCTATCTGCTTGAACACCTCGGGATGCAACTCCCACTCTCCGGCGTCCACCTGCACTCTGCTGAGAAAGTCCGCTGCAACATTGTCCTTTCCCGCAATATGAGCCGCTGAAATTGCCGGCAACCGAGGCTCATAAGAACATAAGATATGCCATACTGGGTCAGACCAAGGTCCATCAAGCCCAGTATTCTGTTTCCAACAGTGGCCAATCTAGGTCATACGTACCTAGCAGTTTCCCCAAGGGACACAGGTTCCACAATGCTTGTATTGGTTCAAGCATTGATATCCTGGGTCCCTTCTTAATAATGGTTTATGGACCTTTCCTCCAGGAACTTGTCCAAACCTTTTTTAAACCCAGCTACACTAACAGCCTTTACTACATCCTCCGGTAACAAATTCCAGAGTTTGATTACACGTTGAGTGAAAAAATATTTTCTTTTATTAGTCTTAAATAGTTTACCCTGTAGCTTCATTGCATGTCCCCTAGTCTTTCTATATTCTGATAAGGTAAACAATCGATCTACGTTTACCCGTTCCACTCCGTTCATTAATTTATAGACTTCTATCATATCTCCCCTCAGCCGTCTCTTTTCCAGGTTAAAGAGCCCCAACCTTTTTAGCCTTTCTTCATAGGAGTAGCCTTCCATCCCCTTTACCATTTTGGTGGCTCTTCTCTGAACCTTTTCTAAAATTGCTATATCCTTTTTAAGATATGGCGACCAGAATTGCACACAATATTCAAGGTGCGGTCTCACCATGGAACGATATAGAGGCATTATAATATCTTTTGTTTTATTTTCCATTCCTTTCCTTATCATACCTAGCATTCTATTTGCTCTCTTGGCTGCCGCTGCACACTGGGCCGAGGGTTTTAACATGGTATCCACAAGGACGCCTAAATCTTTTTCTTGGGTGGTGGTTCCTAATGTGGAACCTTGCATCGTGTAACCATAGTTTGGGTTGTTCTTCCCTAGGTGCATAACCTTGCACTTCTCCACATTAAATTTCATCTGCCATTTTGATGCCCAGTCTTCCAATTTATCAAGATCCTCTTGCAATTTTCCACAATCCTCCTGGGTTTTAACAACTTTAAATAGTTTTGTGTCATCAGCAAATTTGATAACCTCACTCGTTATTCCACTTTCCAGGTCATTTATGAATATGTCAAAAAGCAGCGGACCCAGCACAGATCCCTGGGGTACACCACTATTCACCTTTCTCCATTGGGAAAATTGGCTATTTAGCCCTACCCTCTGCTTTCTATCTTTTAACCAGTTCCTGATCCACAGTAGTACACTGCCTCCTATCCCATGACTCTTTAGTTTTGCCAAAAGTCTCTCATGAGGGACCTTGTCAAAGGCTTTCTGAAAGTCCAGATACACAATATCAACCGACTCACCTTTGTCCACCTGTTTATTCACTCCTTCAAAAAAACATAACAGATTAGTAAGACAAGATCTTCCTTGTCTAAAGCCATGTTGGCTGTCTCCCATTAGGTCATGACTATCTATATGCTGAGTAATTTTATTCTTTATGATGGTTTCTACCATTTTTTCCCGGTACTGATGTCAGGCTCACCGGTCTGTAGTTTCCCGGATCACCCCTCGAACCCTTTTTAAAAATTGGTGTTACATTGGCGATCCTCCAATCCTCAGGTATTAGAGATGATTTTAATGATAGTTCACAGATTACTGATAGCAGGTCTGCAATCTCAAATTTCAGTTCTTTCAACACCCTTGGATGTATACCATCCGGCCCAGGTGATTTGCTACTCTTCAGTTTATCTAATAGTTGTAGGACATCTTCGCGATGTATCGATATTTCCTTCAATTCTTCCACACCTTTAAATACCACTGCAGTCGTGGGTAACATCCCTACATCTTCCTCAGTAAAGACCGAAGCAAAGAATTCATTCAGTCTCTCCGCTATCGCCTTGTCGCCTCTTAGTGCTCCTTTAACCCCTTTATCATCTAATGGACCAACTGACTCTCTCACGGGTTTTTTGCTACGAATGTACTTGAAAAGGTCTTTATTTCGCGTTTTGCTTCCGCAGCAAGCTTCTTCTCAAATTCTCTCTTTGCCTGCCTTATCAATGCCTTGCATTTGACTTGCCAGTGCTTGTGCTGTTTCCAGGTTTCATCATTTGGCTCTTTTTTTTCCATTTCTTGAAAGATGCTTTTTTGGCAACAACAGCCTCTCTGACCTCAGCTTTAAACCATGCTGGCAATTTTTTGGACTTCCTTCCACTTTTCTTAAAGCGTGGAATACAGCTGGTCTGGGCTTCCAAGATAGTATTTTTCAACAACACCCAAGCTTGATGTACGTCTTTAACCTTTGCAACTGCTCCTTTTAGTTTTTTCTTAACTGTTTTCCTCATTCTATCATAGTCTCCCTTTCGAAAGTTAAAGGGTAGTACTGTGGATTTCCTTACTATCCCTCCTCCACTAATTAAATCAAAGGCGATCATGCTATGATCACTATTGCCAAGTGGCCCCAACACCCTTATCTCTTGCACTACATCTGGTGTTCCACTAAGGACTAGGTCTAATATTGCTTCCCCTCTGGTCGGTTCATGAACCAGCTGCTCCAAGAAGCAGTCATTTATTTCATCTAGGAACTTTATCTCCCTAGCATGTCCTGTTGTGACACTGACCCAGTCGATGCCGGGTAATTGAAATCACCCATTATTATTACTGCAATGTAACTTTAGCTAGCTTCCTTGATTTCTTTGAGCATTTCATCATCCATTTGTTCATTCTGGCCAGGCGGACGATAGTACACCCCCACTGCCATCGCCTTCCCCTTTTTACATGGAATTTCAATCCATAGAGATTCTACAGCAAATTTTGTTTCTTGCAAACTTTAATCCTTTCTGACTCAATGCCCTCTCTAACATAGAGCGCAACCCCCTCCCACCAATTTGATCAGCTCTATCATTTCGATATAGTTTGTACCCAGGTATCACAGTGTCCCACTGGTTGTCCTCCTTCCACCATGTCTCTGATATTCCAATCATATCTAACCTCTCGTTTAGTGCTATATATTCTAACTCTCCCATCTTGTTTTGTAGACTTCTAGCATTTGCATACAAGCATTTTAGAGACTGTATTTTATTCATATTAATTTGGCTATTGGTAGACATGGGTAATTTTGGGATCTTTAAGTTCTGTCTGCTCCATACTCGAGGGCATTTGGGCTACTTTACTCTTTTTTTGGAACCTCTCTGCTTTTTGTAGTATCCTTCAAGGATACATTCTTCCGAACCATGCGCTCTTGGGCGACTGTCGGCTTTCCCCTATTATCTAGTTTAAAAGCTGCTCTATCTCCTTTTTAAAGGTTAATGCCAGCAGCCTGGTTCCACCCATGCGAACAGCCGGTCCGCTTCTGCGGCCATCGCGACACTTCCCGTGCCACCCTGCCGATTGATGTAGGCCACTGTCGCCGAATTGTCCGACAACACCCGAACTGGGTGACCTAATATCAGACTCTCGAAGGCTTGCAGAGCCCGGACCACCACGCGAAGTTCCAGACGATTGATCGACCATGAGGCCTCCGTGGTCGACCACTGCCCCTGCACAAACCGGCCCTCGCAGTGCGCACCCCAGCCCCCCAGGCTGGCGTCCGTCAACAACGGTAGCCACTCCGGCTGTTCCAGCGGCATCCCCACCGCCAACACCGATCTGCGCAGCCACCACCGAAGCGATCGGCGGACCTCGACCGGACATGGAAGCCGCCTGCTCAGTGGATCTGTCTGATGCGACCACCGGCGCAAGAGAGCTCTCTGCAAGGGTCTCATATGCACCCTGGCCCATGGGACAGCCTCCAAAGTTGCCGCCATCGTCCCGAGCACCTGGAGATAGCGCCACGCCGTTGGAGCCGGCACTGAGAGAAACTGCCGGATAAGGTGTCTCAACGCCTCTGCCCTCCGCTCCGGCAGAAACACCAGCCCCTTCTGCGTATCGAAATGTACTCCCAGGTATTTGAGGCGCTGAGAAGGGACCAACTGACTCTTTGCCGGGTTGACCACCCAACCCAGGCCTTGCAAAAACTGCACCACTCTGTCCGTCACTCTTACACTCTCCTCCTGGGATCCCGCTCGAATCAACCAATCGTCTAGATAAGGATGAACGAGAACGCCCTCTTTGCGCAATGCCGCCGCCACCACCACCATGAGTTTGGTGAAGGTGCGTGGCGCCATGGCCAAGCCGAAGGGCAGCGCCTGAAACTGATAATGACCCCAGGGAAGGGCGAACCGCAGCAACCTCTGGTGCGCCACTCGAATCAGAATGTGCAAGTATGCCTCCGTCAGATCCAGAGACGTTAAAAACTCTCCTTGCCGCACTGCTACGATGACCGACCGGAGAGTCTCCATCCGAAAGTGCGGCACTCGAAGGCAACGATTTACGGACTTCAGATCTAAAATAGGTCGCAGCGCGCCGCCCTTTTTGGGCACCACGAAATAAATGGAGTACCGACCCTCGCCGTACTCGGCTTTCAGTACCTCGACCACCGCTCCGAGCTGGAGCAATCTGTCCAAAGTCCCGCGAACCGCCGCCGTCTTCCGGGGGCCTCTGCACGGTGACCGAACGAAGAAATCTCGTACGGGTCTCGCCAACTCTAAGGCATACCCCTGTTGGATGATCTCTAGCACCCACTGATCGGACGTGATGTGGGTCCAGGCGGAGAAGAACTCCCGAAGCTGCCCGCCTATGAGAGGCTCCTCCACCTGAACCTGCCTCGCTTCATTGCGATTTACGTGGGCCAGGGGCCGAGGATGACGAGAAACCTCTATTGGCCCCCCGAAATCCACGAAACCCCAGACCACGGGTCGGAAAATGGCCCCTTTGGAAACTCCCAAATCATGTCGACCGGAACCGACGAAAATCCCGAAACTGGCCTCGAAAACCTTGCGCCGCCTTCGCCTGCTTCGGCTTATCCTCTGGGAGCCTGCCCGCTTTGGACTCCCCAAGATCTTTCACCAACTTCTCCAAATCTTCTCCAAAGAGCAACCCCCCTTTAAAGGGGAGCTTGCTGAGACGCGACTTAGAGGGCCTGTCCGCCGCCCAATTTCGCAACCACACCGACCGGCGGGCGGCGACCAACGATGCCATACTGTTGGCCAGCGCCCTAATCAAATCGTAATGCACATCTGCTAAGTACGCCGAACCGGACTCCAGGCGGTCCAACTCCTTAGTCTCCTCAACATCCAGGTGGGATGACTGGCACAGCTGCTGGACCCATCGCAAACAAGCGCGGGCTACCCACGCCCCACAGATGGATGCCTGCAGAGAAAGAGAATCTGCCTCAAATGCCTGCTTCAACAGACCATCCACTTTCTGGTCCTGAGTATCCTTTAAAGCCGCACTGCCTTCCACCGGAATAGTGGTCTTCTTAGTCACTGTGGACACCACCGCATCGATCTGTGGCGCCCGGAACCTGTCCATATCCTTATCGGCCAGGGGATAAAGACGTTTCATCATGCGTACGCCCCGAAGGCCCGATTCTGGCTTGTTCCACTCTTCCTGGATCATGCGCTCTACCACTCGGTGGACCAGAAACACCACCTGTGTTTGCCGCACCGCTTGAATGACCGGATCCTCCACCTCGTCGTCCATCGCTGCAGGCGTAGTCAAGTTCAGCATTTGCAACGTCTCCGCGATCAAGGCGGCGAGCTCCTCTCTGCGGAGAATCCTAATAATCTTAGCCTGATCTTCGGGCTCCGGGATCTCACCTTCTTCCAGATCCGGTAAGCCCTCCTCTGGGTCCCATTCCGGCACCTGCGTCTCGGGCCACTCGCCTGCCGCCAGAGGCGAGCCGGCCCACCGTGCCCGCTTAGAAGCTGGCGGTTCCTCGTCAAGCTCCATAACCGCCTCCACCTTCGACGACGCCCCTGCGAGCACCGCCGCACCTAGCTGTTTTCCCTGACGCCGTAAGCAAAACGCCTGATGCATCAGTAACACAAAGTCAGGGCTAAACTCTGACAGCTGTGCTGATAGGGAAGCTCCCGAAGGTCCCGCGAGTTCCTCCATCACCTGGCCTTGCGCTGGCGAACAGGGGGACTCTGTCCGCTCCCCCGCGGGCAGACTCTGTGCCTCTGAGCTATCCTTGCTCTCCATCTGCTGTTCCACAGAGGACGATAGGGTCGCACAAGCTCTGCAGACTCCCGTATCGGCCACTGCGCCCCGCCGAGTACCGCACACCAGACAAAGAGGCCGTGCCGCCATCCCAACAAGCAGCAGCCACCTCCGGGTTTCCTAGTACGGCGAAGTTGTTTTTTTTTGTTTGTTGTTTTTTTTTTTGATTTACAGTAGCAGCTGGCTGAAAATATATATGAAGCCCTAAGGGCTAGTCCCAAGACCGGTCCGCTCCCGGAGTGCCCTAAGACCCGCTGAAACCGAAGGCAGAACTAAAACCAAAGAAATAAACTAAAAGAAACCAAAAGGAACAAAGAAACCAAATAAACAAAAGAAACAAATGAAAAACAGAAGAGGGAGCGAGAGAGAGCCACTAAGCCGTTCCCCCGCTCCACGTCCGCTAAAAACAAAGGGCACCGCAGGAACTCCGGGGCTACACGCGGCAGCTAAAATGGCCGCCGCAACAGCTAACCACGCTGAAAAAAGGGCGCCAAAGTACCGCAGCACCCCGGCGATCCCCTAACAGCTCCGGACCGTAATAAAGGCACCCGCCCTGGCGAAAACACCTACCGGGAGTCCTGCCGCGTTAGAAAAGCAGGAACGCCAAGGCCATTAAAAGCAAAGCTGGCTCCGGAGCGCCGCTGTCTACCCCGACAGAATCACGCTGCCGGGGAGACAAGCAGCGTGATCCCTCAGATACACAAAGGGAACTTGCTGTCACTGATGACCCCAAGAAGGGCTCTCTCCCGACAGTCCTGGGACAGAGAACTTCTGGTCCTACACGAGGAGACTAACCTCGAAGTCCTGAGGCAGCCCCTCCCCCTGACAGCTTGAAATACCGGGCAAAGGAGCAAGAAGGCCTACAGCTATGCTATTAAAGGTACAATTCCCCTATAAATTAAAGGAAACACACTATCCCCAATCACTTAAATAAATCCTTTAAAACCACTAAAACCTATCCTATTAGCTCCTTATTAATTCCTCCAGAGCCCTCCACCAGGCTTGCCAAGTCTTTCTGCTGCATGGAGACTGGTCACACTGGGAGGAGTCGGAGTCTACAGCAGGCTATATCTAGTGATGTCACAAGTTTGTCATGCCAGTCTCCATACTGCAGGAAGAGGTTGACAACCCAGAAGTAGAGGACTGAACTGGAGGAACGATAAGGAACTGGAGTTGCCATTTTCATCATAACTATCTACTCTCCCAATTTCCAGACATAAAAAGGGTGAGTAATCTAATTCAATGTTCATCCCTCTTGAATATTTACTTCTCACATGCTTGCACAAATATTCTTGCATCCTCTACAGACCTCTGCTTTGGCATGATAAATTGTAGGGCACTGAAATCTCAAACCACCTTGATTGCTGATCTTATTTCTGCAAATGTGTTTGTATAACTGAAACGTGGCTAAAAGAAGGAGATGATCCATATTCCCTGCTCTGTCTTCTTCTGGGATACTATGTTTTATCCATCCCTCAAAACAAACGTTCTTGGGGAGGGGTAGCCATGATCTATAGAAACACATCTCTGCCAATTAACTTTCTTTTGATTCTCTGCAATATTCAGAGACTCTTACTGCTTGTGTCAATGGTATTTCAGAAACTCATATAGTGTTTTTCTATAGCACACCTTCCCTAACCACCACATCCTGGGATTCTTTTCAGAAAAAGCTCTCTCTAGTGATGACTTCCCTTCTCGATGATCTCATTTTAGGAGATTTCAACATTCATTATAACACCCTTCCTAAATCCTGTGATAAATCATATGTTACTTGCTCTCTCATTTAAATCTAGTACAGCATGTGACTTTTCCCACCCATGCACCCTGGATTTATTATGACCAACTACAACTCCATTATTCAACCACAGAGTTGTAGTTGGTCTTTACCCTACCTGCTATGGATGGATAAAAAGATCATGCATTCACAAGGAAATTATCACAAAATGCTCTCTCATTCTTTTCCTCAGGCAATACCATCTTCCCATCAAATTTTGACACACTTATCTGGAAGATCAGATGAATGTTTGGAATACTTCTCTGGCAAATTCCCTGAATTGCATAGCACCCTTTTGACCATCCAGGCAAGTAGCTAGAAATGGAGACACATGGTACCCTCCTGAGTTCAATTTATTGAAGAAACAGACTAGACCCGAAGAAGCAAAAATTCCCCCACAGAATCTTACAGAATTTAGGGAGAATTATCACTTTTATCAGCACAAATTATGCTGCCAAAAAAATTACATAATTTTGTCAACTCATTGCATTGTCCAAAACAACTTCTTTCAAGAGACTTCCGGTCTGGCAATGAGCTGACCAGACGTGTTCTGACCAGCTCCGGGTAGATACCCCGCAAATCTGCTAAAAATCAGCTAATACACCGCCGATCACCTTCTAAAACTGCTGCCCGATAGAGCGCTTCACTAAGAGCTTTAAATCCCACAGCTCCAGGACTGCAGAGAGGCTGTCTCAGAGTGCTAGCCTGATGGTGACAAAATCTGTTCGGAGAGAGAAGCCACGTGCAGCGGAGGCCAAAATGGCTGAGGGGACCCCTGCTAGCCCGAAATCGGGGGATGGCTCGGACCTGGTGGCTGAGATGAGCGCAGCGGTGGTGAGTGCACTGGAGGCGCACTTTCAAGACCTCGCAGGGAGTCTTCAGACCCTTAACCAGAATTTCTCTGAATTTGCCGGGCGAATGGAGCAGGCGGAGACGCGGATCGCGGAGGTCGAGGACACCCAACAGTCTCTTACAGCTAAAGTGGCTGCTTTGGAATCTATTGTCAAACAACAGAGCGATAAGCTGGACGACCTAGAGAATCGGGGTCGCCGCAAGAACCTACGTTTTGTGGGGATCCCTGAGTCTGTGGGAGATGGATCCCTCTTCAATCACCTACAATCTTGGCTTGACCAGCTGGTTGGAGGGGCCGAAGGAAGCCGGGTGAAGCTAGACCGCGTGCACAGACTGGGGCCCCGCAGAGAACAGGCGCAGCGACCCCGGGCAGTCATCGCCCGGTTCCAGGAGTACCGGCAGAAGGAGGAGGTTCTGCGACTGGCTCGTAACCGCAGGGCATCTGACCACCCGTCAGCCGAACGCATCCTTGTCTTCCAGGACTACTCCGTACTTGTAAGTCAGCAACGGCGTGCCTTCTCCTTGGCCTGCGCACAGCTCTTTGCGAGGGGGATCCGCTTTTCACTCCTATATCCAGCCCGCTTGCGGATCGAACACCAGGGCCAGGCTAAATTCCTGTCGACGCCGGCGGAGGCAGCTGCGTTCCTGGACTCTCTCAACACTTCACCCTAAAATCCTTCCTGAGGGCCAAATGCATGGCATGGACTGAGACTTCACTGCTAGGCCCCGCAGACCTTAGGCGGCCGCAGACAGTCTTGTAGTGGCTGACCTGTGGGCCAGCCTCCGGAACCCTGCTTGATCACTCCTTCTACCCTTGGGGTCTTATTCTATCGCATATTTATAGTTTGCCAGTGTCAGATTTACTGGAGGGTTCAAGTTTTGCTCATCCCCTTCTCCCCCCTCTCCTCCTATTTCCCCATTTTTTGTTTCCTCCTCCTTTCTATTATTATTTATTTAATTGCCCTTTTTTTATTTTTATTTTCCAATTTTCCGGGGCCCTGGGTTTTTTGGATTGAGCCTCAGCATTGAATTTGAATTCTATGAATCCCTGCCCCTGGGAGACTCCCTGTAACAGTAACAGATTATAGCAACAATACAGCAGTATGTAGCCTACGCTGGGTTACTTTGATTCCATGTTGTATGGTCCACAGGGTAACTATGTTTCAACTGCTGCAGACACTTGCTGGCATTTGTATTGGTGGAGCTCCCTGGGGCAGAATCAGGGCCCTCCCATCTTGATGAGAGTGGGGGGGTTGGGCTGTTTTTTTTGTTGTTTTTTTTCTTCCCTTCCCCCCCCCCCATGTCGAGCCGGGCCACGGGGGGGTGGTGGGGCCCTTCCCCCCTCCCCTTTCATTGTGCTGGGGGGGTGGGCTCCGCCCTCGCCTCCGGGCTAGGCGAGGTTCGAGTGTGCTGTTGGAGGTACCCGGGATACCTGGGACGGTAGGCTGGGGGGCCCTCCCTGGGCTCCCCAAGACTGATCGTGGCGGGGGGAGAGGGGGAGAGACTGGCAGGGAGTTGGGTGGAGTGCTGGACCTTCTGCGATCGCGCTTGGGAGGGCTGTGGGGATTGGGCCGAGTTGGCGCTCCTGGGAGAATCTCTATGTGAGAGGGTGGCGTGGGCTCTATGGGGGGCGCCGGCAGAAGCACATCGTTAGTGCAGGGGTGGGCGGGGAGGACATGGGGGGGGACCCGAATGTCAGTGGAAGTAGTCCGGCCGGGTGGGTGGACTTGTAGGAATTGGAGGGATGAGAGAGAGGGGGGTGAAGGGGTGGGGCGGGGAGGGGGGGGGAGAGGGGGGGGGAGAGGGGAGGGATGGGGAGGGGGGGGAGAGGGGTGGGGGCGGGATCGGGTGTCCGGGCTCTTATGGCTAATATTGTGGTGCTGCGCCCTCAAAAGTTCTGAAAGAGGGGGGTCCCAGGCTGGGGGGACCTCCCTATTGCATGGACATTTAGCCCTATGGTGGATCTTTGACACTGCCTCATGTCTTTGAAGATTGTTACCTGGAATGTGTGTGGGCTGGGGAGCCCGATCAAGCGGTATAAGGTGCTGCAAGCCCTTGCTCGCCAAAAGTGCGATATCGCCCTCCTGCAAGAAACCCACTAGACGGCTGAAGAACATGATAAACTATGCCGGTCATGGGTGGGTCAGGTATGGGGTTCTCCTGCACAGGGGCGAAAGGGGGGCGTGGCGGTTTTGTTCCACAAAAGGGTTCGTTTTTCGCTGACCACCCTTACAGCAGATGACAGGGGTAGATATGTGCTTTTGCACGGCTACCTTGAAGGACAACTAGTGACTATTGGTAGCCTCTACGGGCCGAATACGTTTGTCCCCAATTTTTTTTGTGACTTGGCCTCCCGGGTCGAGCAGTTGCCCGATTGCCCCTTGCTTTTAGGGGGTGACTTTAATGGCATCCTGGATGTCGAGCTGGATACCTCGACGGAAGGGGAGAACCGAGATAGGATCCCTACGACTCGTATGCTGCAGAGATTTCGGAGACGGCTGGACCTAGTAGACCCCTGGCGACTGCTTCATCCTATGGAGAGGGATTATACCCATCAATCCCGGGCACATGGCTCGAGTGCCCGTATCGACTACATTCTGCTTTCGGGGGGAGCCCTCGCCCAGGTGGGAGAGACTCAGATTGGTCCGCTGGAGATTTCAGACCACGCCTGGGTTGGGTTGGAACTACATTGGGGAGGAGCACCGTCTTCTGGGTCTCGACTCTGGCGCTTCCCGCTTGATCTTTATCATGATGCTCAGTTCCATCGCTTCCTTCGCCAGCGCTGGCAAGAATTTTTGGACGATCATCGGTGCCATGAAGAGGACCCTGAACTGGTTTGGGAGACGGCGAAAGTAGTGCTGCGGGGAGATATCATTGGCTTTGCGGCTCGCAAGTGCCGGATGATTGCTGCCCGAATCATATGCTTGGAAAGGCAGGTGGTGAGTCTGCGCCGGCGATGTGCTCGTGCTCCCCTCGCGGCGAATAAAAAACGGCTCTGGGAGGCCCAGGTGGCCCTAAACGAGCTAATACACCAACGGGCCAAGAAATCCCACCTCTACTACCGTTACCAAATGTATTGTCACGGGGACAAAACGGGACGGTTGCTCGCCCGGTGTCTGCGGGGACAACGGGGCTCCCGCCTGGTGGCGGCCCTGCGAGATGATGCAGGTAGACTCCGCAGAGGGAATGAGGAAATCGCACAACTCTTTCGGACCTTTTTTCAATCTCTGTATGAGACCGAGAGTGTGCCAGCGGCTGACCTCTCTGCTTACCTGGGAGGACTCGACCTCCCCCAATTGACCCCGGCCCAACGAGAGACCCTGGAACAGCCCCTGACGGCCCAGGAGATCCAGACGGTAATCACCTCGGCCAGTTGTTTCAAGTCGCCGGGCCCGGACGGATTGGGCGCTGAATTTTACAAGCTCCTGGGAGAAACTGTAACCCCAACACTGTTAGCGGTCTATGACCGTCGTATTGAGCAGGGAGCCTTTCGCTGGGGGGAACAATCACGCTCACATTGTGTTGATCCCTAAGCCGGGCAAGGATCCCCTAGCGGCTGGCTCCTATAGACCTATTTCGCTGCTCAACTTTGACCTGAAAGTTTTAGCCAAGGTTTTGGCTACTCAGCTAGCAGAGGTGTTGAACCACCTTGTGCATGCCTCTCAGGTGGGTTTCGTCAAGGGCCGCTACGCAGTGCGGAATCTGCGAAAGATCCTGGTTTCCCTGGAGTGGGTGCATTACCGCCAACTGCCCTCTCTGTTGATTAGTTTCGATGCCGAAAAGGCATTCAATCGGGTGAACTGGGAATATCTCTGGGCACTTCTGCCAAAATATGGACTTGGTGCCTACTTCTGCCGGATGGTGCGAAGTCTCTATGTCCAGCCGACGGCGGGGGTGGTATGCAATGGCGTCGCCTCGGAAGCATTTGATCTAGGCCGAGGGACGAGGCAGGGGTGTCCTCTTTCCCCCTGCTGTTTGTCCTTTCTCTCGACCCCTTGATTCGGACCATCGAGGCCTCCAGAGAGATTTCCGGAATACGCATTGGGCCACAGGAATTCAAGCTCTCTGCCTTTGCCGACGATCTACTTGTCCACTTACTCTCACCGGACCGTTCCTTGCGAGGTCTGATGTCGGAATTCGAAAGGTTTGGGAGAGTGGCGGGCTTGCGCATCAACAAGGAGAAATCAGAGGCCCTCGATGTATTAGGCACTCTTCGGGGTGCGTGGCCCGGAGAGTTCCCTTTCAAATGGGCGACGGACGAGTTCATATATTTGGGAATTGTCTTGCCCAGCCACCCCGGTAGGCTATATGGCCGTAATCTCGACCGAACCCTGAGGAGATTGCAAACACAGCTGCGGGCGTGGGGTGCCCTCCCACTGTCCCTCTCAGGGAAGATAGCGGCGGTACAGATGGTGGTCTTGCCCCGCCTCCTTTACTGGCTCCAGACCCTGCCAGTGTGGTTGCTCCGAAAAGATCTGCGCCGCATTGAGGCCTGCTTTCACACCTTTTTCTGGAAGGGTGGAAGGGCGCGCATCCCTTGGGCCCGGCTACTGGGCGGGTGGCGTGCGGGGGGGATGGGCCTCCCCGACCTGCGGGCGTATGCCTTAGCTTGCCAAGCGAGGCATCTGGCGGACTGGCTTGGTGACACTGCCTACTTCACGCCCCGGATCCTCGAGGAATGTTTTATCGCCCCGCTTACGCTATTAGGGGTTCTGCATGGAGCCAACCCGGGTCTCCCCTGCTATATAAGGCGGAGTGTGTTGATAACCTCGGCAAAACGGACCTGGCAATATCTTAATGTGCACTGGGGTGAATCGTGGCAGACCTCTAGTTGGTTGCCACTTCGAGGGAATCTGTCATTCCCCTCGGGCTCGGAATCGGTGCTTTTTCAAGACTGGGAGGGCCACGGGATTAGGCTTCTTGGCCACTTGGTAGAACCCTCGGGAGCCTGCAAGTCTTTCGAGACATTGAGCCGAGAATGGGGTCTTTCCCCCCGGCACGCCTATGCCTATATCCAGGTGGCCCACTATATATCCTCGCTGCCGCATACGGCACTGTGCACCGAGCGGGCTCAGCGGATTCTGGACTTCTTTGGACTTGGGGGCGATGCCCCGGTATCGATATCTGTCTTTAAAGTTCGAGTGGCCGACCTCCGTTCCCCCCCCCGGACTATCGAGAGGTGGAGACGGCCTGGGAGGGAGAATTGGCTTGCGCGGTGCCCCCTGGCACGGTGCGGGCGGCACTTCGTCGCATAGTTGGCCTAGCCCAGGGGATGCGTTGGAGGGAGGTGCAATTTAAGTGTGTTACTAGAGTCCATTTCTCCCCACGGCGAGCGCTGCGAAGCCGACTCACTACTGATGGCCGCTGCCCCCGCTGCTCCGAGCCGTTGGCGACCCTCCTCCACATGTGGTGGGACTGTCCATCCTTGCAATCCTATTGGGCAAAAATTTCTTTCTTTCTGGGGGGTCTCCTTCATCAGCGCATCCGGTGGTCGGGCCTATTGGTGGTGCTGGACTGCTTGCCCCCCCCCCCCCCCGCCCGGGAAAGAAGGGGGAACGGCTCTTAGTTCGTAAGGCCTGTCTGGTGGGGAAGGCGCCGATTCTTCGGCTGTGGATGGGGAGTGGAGGAATAGTTTTCACCAATTGATGCAAATGGAACATCGGTGGGCGCGAGGCAGTGTCAAACGGTGGCCGGCCTTTATGGCGGTCTGGGAGCCCTACATCCTACAACTCAGGGCCCGAAGTCGTAATGAGATCTTACAGTCCGGGAGCTGAGGCATCACTTTGACCAGCGCAGGGCAGAGTGATTGTGAGAGGTGCAGCACCACTGACTATCTCAGAGGGGCCAGCGGGAGGGACGGGTGGGGAGTGGAGTATGGGGGGTGGGGGGGAACAGGGGGGGAGGGGGAGGGAGAGTAAAAAAACTTGTTAAATGCCACCCTATACTGTCTCGCCTGTACTCCCCGGGGGGGGGGGGGGATCAGAGTACACCCCGCCCTCCCGGGGCTCTTTGTTTATTTGTGCTGTGTTGTACTGTTTTTGGTGGATTATAAATAAACTATTTAAAAAAAAAAACAACTTCTTTCAATAATTTCTAAATTCTCTCTGACAACTATCTCTCATTATATCTCTTGGGCAGGTCCATATACAAATGCTACATGTTACTTTCATAATAAAATTGCCATTATTCAAACAAAATTTTCCATAGGCTGTGCGACGCTCCTGCCCGGGCCCGAGAGCTTACAGGCAGGAGTGGCCTTGTAATGTCCCTGAGGAATTAAGCTTGTACTGGTCCCTGGGAATTCTGGGACTCGTAGTGTACTTGTATTTCCTTCAGGATTAAATTGTAGTCGTGACACGAATGGTAAGGCTGCAAGAAATTTATTGTTGTGGGGATATTTTCCAGCGCATCAAAATTCAATGGTACAGAACGCAAAAGGTGCAACTTCAACCCAAACAGCTGAAACCAGGAACATAGGAAGTACAACTGAAATTAAGTTAGCTTCTACTTGGCTCTTCACAATCACAGCAGCTTTAACTCAGCAGTGCCTCATGTGGTCTTTCAGAATTATTGCAGCACCAAACAAACAGCTGTTCCTTCCACAGCGTGGCTTCTCAAAACAACAAATGAAAACAATTTGTAAACCTTTTAGCTTGGCAGCAAGTACAGCAAACTCCCTGTATTCTTTTCATACAGTGTTCAAGGGTTTCTTACATTGCTGTCCTCTTTGAGGCAGATTGAGCAATCCATTGGAGAAGGGTCCCCTTCTAAGGTAGGCAGGTAATTATCCACTTGCATGCATTCATCAGAGCTAAGGCTATCGCTGTCTCTGTCAGGCCTGCTAAGCTTCTCTGACCTCAGTTCCAGAAACTCTTGAAACTGTTTTAAAAGCAATTCAGCCTGTAAGTGCTCTTTATCCATGTGAAAGTCTTTGGTAAGGGTAACACCCTTCTCCCACTTGCTATCAGCTTCTGCAGCTGGGTTTACCTTGCGAAGGTTAGCACAAATAAAAGGTTTCTCTAGTAAAGCATTAAAAGTAGAAACGTCAGCTTTACCTTTAGCAGGGTTTGAATAAGAACTGGCACCTTTCCTCCAGAAGTCTCTCTGGTTCAAAAACTCAGCAGCCTTACTGCTATTTCCTCTGCTCTGTGAATTTCTCTTTGAAAAAGCTTTCTTCCTGCTTCACTTCCTTGCTTCTGTAGCCTTGTTTGCTACCAGACCAGATACCTTCTTTCCATGTGCTGAATTTGCTATCCTTCCCACGCCCAGGCTCTACCTTGTAGTAAGGTTCTTTCTTAGAGTGTGCTTGGCTCCAAGGTTTACTGTTCCAAGGTTCTGCCTTGCTCCAGGGTTCTAGCGTTTTCCTCCTTCCTTTTCCCTCTTTTTCTCCTTCCTCCTTTTCTCTTTTCCTCCTCTCCTCTTCCCTCTCTGCTTGGGGATTTAAAAGGGCTTCATTTCCTGGCACGCCCTGACCTTCCCCTGAGCGTGCCCAATCAGTGCAGAAGCCTGTCTCCTCCCCTGAGCTGGGGCGTGTCCTGTGCTCAGCAGAGAGCTGTGTTTTTTCCAACTCTGCATTGGAAATCCTGTGTGCTAGTGCTGTTTCATTACTTCTACCAGGATTTTCCCCTATCTCCATCTCTTCTGGAGGGCATTCCTCACCACAGCTGATCTCTTATCACAGCCGGACACCGGAAACACTCCAACATTCCTAAGCACATGTGGTCTAACTTCTAACCTATCCCTGATCACTCTTTATCCAGAATTCTTACATCTGTATGCAAGACATTGTCTTCATTGGATCCTATCCCTCATGTTGGCTTACAGAACAATCCTTAAGAGTACTGATTAGTGTTTCTGATGTTATAGTGGGAGATCATTTTGTATCCAGTGATCACCAGATGGTGTGGTTCAGTATTAGGACTAGGATTGATAAAATCTATTCAAAAGCGAGGGTCTTAGACTTTAGGAAAACTAACTTTGCTAAGATGGGTCAATACTTCATGGAGTTGTTAGCAGGATGGGAACAGCTTTTATCTTTATCTTTATTTACATATTTGATATACCGCTAGGGCATAAGCATTAAGCGGTGTACAATAAAAAATTTGATTAAACACTGCACACCAGGAAATAGAACGCCAAAGTTAGATAGGAAAGAGAGGTACAGAAAGGGCAAACAAATCATATAGTGAAACCGACTCATAATAAACCATAAAGACAAAGTGGGAGACAAACAAAGACAATTTATAACATATTAGACAAAACATAGGACAGTCAGGAGGGGACTTCGGGGAGGAGGTCAAAGGCTTTCTGGAATAAATATGTCTTAAGCAAAGACTTGAACTGGGGGTATGATGACTCTAGCCGAAGATAAGTGGGTAGCGTATTCCATAACATAGGTCCGAGAAAGAACCAGGCAGAGTGTCGTGTCTGTCCTAGGCGGGCTTGGGAGGGTGAGGGAAGGGATAGGCGATTGGTGTTGATGGAACGGAGTTGATGATGAGGAGAATGTAGAGAAATGCAATCAGCCAAATAGAGAGGAGTACTGGTGTAGATGGCCCGATGAAGGAGAATCAGAAATTTGTAATGGAAGCGGTAATGAAGGGGAAGCCAGTGCAACTGAAGGAGGATAGGTGTAATGTGGTCAAATTTACTGGAAGAGGTGATGAGGCGAGCGGCAGTATTCTGGATGCGCTGCAGCCTTTGCAGGCTGTATTTAGGGAGGTTGGCTAAATAAACATTACAGTAATCTAATCTGCTAATGATGAGAGCAATGACAAGAGTGATTAGGGAGCTAATGGGTAATATGGATTGGACGGCCCTGATACGCCGTAGAGCAGCAAAGGAACGACGGGAGATCATGGAGATATGTTCGTGAAAGGACAGAGAAGGATCTAGAAGAACGCCCAAGTAACGGAAAGAGGATGTGAGAGGAATGCTGGTTGAATCAATGGAGGGAGCTAGAGTGGGACATGAGCCACCCAAGGAAACCCACATTGCGGAGGACTTTGCAGGATTGAGGTGAAGAAAATGTTCTGATAGCCAAGAAGCGATATGGGAAAGGCAGAGATTTAACTGAGTAACATCGGGGGATAAAGGCGAGGTATAAAACAGGAGAAGAATGTCATCTGCATAAATGTAAGAGGAGACCGGATATTGCTGAATGATCAAGGGCAGCGGAGCAAGAAAGATATTGAACAATATGGGGGAAAGCACAGAGCCCTGCGGGACACCACAAGTGAGGGGAAGGACGGGAGAGGCCTGGTCATTAACGTGTACAGAGAAGGAACGGGAGGAGAGGAAGGAGCGAAACCAGTGCCAAACAGCACAACGGAGACCAATATCAAAGAGTCGGGACAGGAGTGTAGGATGATCAATCAGGTCAAATGCTGCGGACAGATCTAGTGATACAAGGAGAGTAATATTACCACGGTCATGGGCGATGTGCAATTCGTTTAGTAAGGCAAGGAGAACGGTTTTGGTGCTGTGTCCCTGGCGGAAACCAGCCTGATGTGGGTGGAGGGAATTGGTAGATTCAACATGGGCACTCAGTTGATCAAAAGCGCAGCGTTCTAGGAGCTTAGCGAGAAATGGGAGGTTGGATACTGGGCGCCAATGTGAAAGGACAGATGGATCGAGGGAAGGCTGTTTCAATAAAGGGTGAAGGATAGCAGACTTCCAAGATGTCGGAAATTGGCCAGAAGAAAAGCTGGAATTAATGATAGTGGTAATGATTGGGACCAATTGTAAGGAAGGTTCGGAGAGCCACCGGGAGGGGATGGGGTCAAGGACACAAGTGGTTTTCCTAGATTTAGACAAAAACATCAACACTTCCGCTGAGAGGACAGGGCGGAAAGATGACCAAGTATGCATGCAAACAGGATTACTAGTGACAGAGGTAGGTGAAGAGCAGACAGAGGAAGGGATCAGGGGGAGAGGGGTCAAACTATAGGGAAGAGGGGACGGGGAGAGAGGGGTGGTGGAGAGGAGAAAGAGGAGCGTAAGGTCAATACCTTATTGGAGAAAAAGGTGGCGAGGGACTGAGGATCCGGAGTAGAAGTGGCCGGTGAGTTCTTAGCTTTGGTGTACGACAGCTTCTGCAGGACATTAAAAAGCTGCCGAGAAGAGCTAGCTGCTGCTGAGATTTGAGCAGAATAGAAGGTGAGTCTAGCAGATTGTGTGGCCGAACGATATTCAGAAGACAGAAGTTGGAAACGAAGACGGAGCTCTGGTGAGGGATGACGGGCCCAATGGCGTTGGGCTTGACGCATCTGAGAGCAAAGAGTGCCGAGAGTAAGATGATACCAGGGCGAGTGAGGTACCCTAGCGGACTGGGAAACAGGACGGAGGGGTGCCAGGCTGTCGAGGGAGGTAGATAAGATGGAGTCCCAAAGAGTAGCCTGGTCATCAATGGGGCGGTCGGCAAAGTCAGTGGGGAAAATCACGGAGGCTGGAGGGAACGCCTGAAGCGTTTCCTGAGATAAGTTATGACGGAGGAGAGGAATGGGAGGGGCTGGGGGGCCGAGCCCTGACTGGGGGAAGGAAAGTGAAGAAAAAACGCAGAAATGATCCGACCAAGGGACACTTAAGGTGAAAGGGAGTGAGATTGTGGGCTGTAGTGACAATGGAGACAGGATTAAATCTAGGGTGTGACCAGCCACATGGGTAGGACCAACCACGTGCTGATGTAAGGAAGCATCCTTCAGAAGGCTAACGAAGGCCTGATCCTTTGATCTAATGGGATTATCAAGATGGACGTTGAAGTCGCCCAGCAAGATAAGGTTGGAGAAATGTAGCACAAGATCAGAAATAGCCTGCAGGGCGGCCTCCCACTGGGAGGCTGCAAGGGAGGGAGGGAAGTAAAGAAGGAGAAAGTAGAGGGGAGGGGAGGCGGAGGAAATCCTCAGGAGGAGGGATTCTGGAGGCAGCGGTACCGGTGATGGAACTTCCTCAAAGTTAAGGGAGGCACGATGGAGAAGGGCCACCCCGCCTCCACCTCTGCCCCGCCAAGAGCAGTAAAGCGCTGCAAAATCGGGAGGGAGGGAACTAGAGAGGATGGGGAGGTCCCCATCCCTGAGCCAGGTTTCAGTGAGAAAACAGAGATCTAACGCGTGTTGGTCAATGAGGTCCCGAACTAAAAGAGACTTAGATTTGAGAGAGCGGCAATTTAGAAGTACCAGGTGAAGGGACACCAGTGGAGCTGGTAAAGTGAAACGACGAGAGGATAGAGAGGCCGATGTCAAGGAGGGGGCACAATAGACCAGATTATCAATGCAATGTGCAAGTGGACCAGGGGGAGGCGCAGAAATGGGGGCCGGTCGCCAGCCCCAAGAGACCGGGATAGTTGCCATGAGGGGAGATGTGGATCTGCAAATGCCTGCACAAACAGGTATGAGAGAAAACCAACACAGCAGACCAAGTTGTAGTACAAATTTCCAAAGTCTAAATGGATCAGCTTCCACCCCGCGCCCACCCCCTCGCCCGCCCCAAGGAGCTCATCCAAGGAGCAGGACTGGGGGATGTAGAAAAACAGTGGGCAAACTGAAAGGGGATATTTTAAGGACAACCAACCTTTTTGTTAAAATAGTAAATAAAGGTAAAAGGAAAATGAGACAGCTATGGTTTTTGAAAGAAGTAGCTGAAAAGGTGAAGAAAAAGAGGGAGGCCTTCATGAAATACAAGAGATCACATAGAGAGGAAGACAGGCATTTATATTTGGGAAAAACTTAGAAAAGCTAGCAAAGTAGTCAGGAAAGCAAAGATTCAAAAAGAGGAAGAAATAACCAGTGCAATAAGATGCAGAGATAAGACATTTTTCAGTTATGTTTGTGAGAAGAGGAAGGCAAAAGTGGTATTGTCAGACTCAAGGGTGAAGGGGAAGAATATGTAGAAGCTGATGAGGATACAACAGACTTGCTTAATAAATATATTTCTGTTCTGTGTTCACAGAAGAACCAGGAGCAAGACCTCAGAAAATGCCCACAAACAGGAACAGAAGCGAGGGGCATCTTGAACAATTTTCAGAAGACTGTGTTTGTGAGAAGCTAGCTAAACTTAAAGTAGACAAAGTGGTGGGACCGGATGGGATACACCCTAGAATACTGAGCAAACTTGGGGATATTCTAGCAGCTCCACTGACTGACCTTTTCAATGCCTCGTTGGAGTCTGGAGTGGTGCCAGAGGACTGGAGAGAGGCCCATGTGGTCCCTTTACACAAAAATGGAAGAAAGGGTGGGTATGAAAACTATAGGCCAGTTAGTTTAACCTCGGTGGTGAGTAAATTATTGGAAGCGCTGCTGAAAGAGAAAATAGTGAGGTTTCTGGAGTCCAACAGATTACTGGATCCGAGGCAGAATGGATTCACCAGAGGCAAGTCTTGTCAGACAAATCTGATTGATTTCTTTGACTGGGTGACCAGGGAGTTGGACTGAGGGAGAGCCCTAGATGTGGTATATTTAGATTTCAGGAAAGCCTGTGACACCGTTCCGCACAGGCGACTTATAAACAAACTGAGCGCCATAGGGATGAACCATGGACCCTAAAGTTACTGCTTGGGTTAGAAATTGGTTGAGTAGGAGATGACTACTACTTCTACTACTACTGAACATTTGTAAAGCACTACCAGTCGTACGCAGCGTTGAACAGACATGTAAGAGACAGTCCCTGCCCATTAGAGCTTACAATCTAGTCAAGACAAAACATGAGACAAAACACAGAAGATGTAAGCAGGGATAGACTAGGGGAAAGAAAAGGAGAGAGAAGAGGAGATCATAGAAATAGAAACATAGAAATATGATGACAGAAAAAGACCACATGGCCTATCTAGTCTGTCCTTCCATAACAACAACTACAACAGTCCACTTTTTACCTTTAGAGATCCTCTGTGTTGGTCCCATGCTTCTTTGAATTCAGTTACTGTCCTCATCTCTACCACCTCCACTGGGAGACTATTCCATGGATCCACTACTCTTTCTGTAAAGAAATATTTCCACATATCACTCCTGAATCTATCTCACTTCACCCTCATCCCATGTCCCCTTGCAGCAGAACTTGCTTTCAATTGAAAGAGGCTCTCTCCCTGAACATTTATGCCACAGAGGTATTTAAACATCTCAATCATATCACCTCTATCCCGCCTTTCCTCTAAGGTGTACATATTAAGATCCTTCAGTCTGTCCTCATATGCTTTATAATGAAGACCACTAATCATTTTAGTAGCCACCCTCTGCACCGACTCCATCCTGTTCACATCCTTTTGAAGGTGCGGTCTCCAGAATTGCACACTATACTCCAAATGAGGTTGCACCAAAGACTTATACAGAGGCATTATCACCTCCTTTTTTCTGCTAGCCATTCCTCTCCGTATGCACCCAAGCATCCTTCTAGCTTTTGCCGTCGCCTTTTCTACCTGTTTAGCTACTTTAAGATCATCAGACACAACCACGCCTAGGTCCCGCTCTTCTTTAGTGTTCAAAAGTACTTGGTTTTCTCTCATACCTGTTTGTGCAGGCATTTGCAGATCCACATCTCCCCTCATGGCAACTATCCCGGTCTCTTGGGGCTGGCGACCGGCCCCCATTTCTGCACCTCCCCCTGGTCCACTTGCACATTGCATTGATAATCTGGTCTATTGTGCCCCCTCCTCGACATCGGCCTCTCTATCCTCTCGTCGTTTCACTTTACCAGCTCCACTGGTAAATCCCAGCTGCCAAATTCTAGACCATTCTTCAAGCTTAGCTAGATTCCTCCTCATGTTATCTACACCTTCCTGGGTGTCTACTCTATTGCAGATTTTGGTATCATCCGCAAAGAGGCAAACCTCACCAGATAGCCCTTCCGCTATATCACTAACAAAGATGTTAAAAAGAATCGGACCAAGGACAGATCCCTGGGGCACACCACTGGTAACATCCTTCTCCTCAGAGTGAGCTCCATTTACTTGTACTATTTGTCGCCTCCCATTCAATCAATTTCTAACCCAAGCAGTAACTTTAGGGTCCATCCCTAGGGTGCTCAGTTGGTTTATAAGTCGCCTGTGAGGAACAGTGTCAAAGGCTTTACTGAAATCTAAATACACCACATCTAGAGCTCTCCCTCGGTCCAACTCTCTGGCCACCCAGTCAAAGAAATCAATCAAATTTGTCTGACAAGACCTGCCTCTAACTTGTGAGTCAAGATCCAAAAGCAGCAGCAAAAAGGTGAGCTTTGAACTTGGATTTGAAGAGGGTTAGAGATGACAAAGGGTACAGGTAAATGGAGCTCACTGAGGAGAAGGAGGTTACTAGTGGTGTGCCCCAGAGATCTGTCCTTGGTCAGATTCTTTTTAACATATTTGTTAGTGATATTGCAGAAGGGCTGTTGAGTATGGTTTGCCTCTTTGTGGACGATACCAAAATCTGCAATATAGTGGACACCCAGAAAGGTGTAGATAACATGAGGAGGGGTCTAGCTAAGCTTGAAGAATGATCTAAAATTTGGCAGATGAGATTTAATGTCAAAAATGCAAGGTTGTGCATTTGGGCAGCAACAGTCCAAGGGAGTAATACAGTCTAGTGAACATAAGAACATAAGATATGCCATACTGGGTCAGACCAAGGTCCATCAAGCCCAGTATCCTGTTTCCAGCAGTGGCCAATCTAGGTCATACGTACCTAGCAGTTTCCCCAATGATTGTACTGGGTCAAGCATTGATATCCTGGGTCCCTTCTTAATAATGGTTTATGGACCTTTCCTCCAGGAACTTGTCCAAACCTATTTTAAACCCAGCTGCACTAACAGCCTTTACTACATCCTCCAGTAACAAATTCCAGAGTTTGATTACACATTGAGTGAAAAAATATTTTATTTTATTAGTCTTAAATAGCTTACCCTGTAGCTTCATTGCATGCCCCCTAGTCTTTCTATATTCTGATAACATAAACAATCGAGCTACGTTTACCCGTTCCACTCCGTTCATTAATTTATAGACTTCTATCATATCTCCCCTCAGCCGTCTCTTCTCCAGGTTAAAGAGCCCTAACCTTTTTAGCCTTTCTTCATAGGAGTATCCTTCCATCCCCTTTACCATTTTGGTGGCTCTTCTCTGAACCTTTTCTAATAACGCTATATCCTTTTTAAGATACGGCGACCAGAATTGCACACAATATTCAAGGTGCGGTCTCACCATGGAACGATATAGAGGGATTATAATATCTTTTGTTTTATTTTCCATTCCTTTCCTTATGATACCTAGCATTCTATTTGCTCTCTTGGCCGCCGCTGCACACTGGGCCGAGGGTTTTAACATGTTATCCACAATGACGCCTAAGTGGGTGAAGTACTTCTATCCACAAAAGAAGAGCAGGACCTAGGCGTGATTATGTCTGATGATCTTAAAGTAGCTAAACAAGTAGAAAAGGCAACAGCAAAAGCTAGAAGGATGCTTGGGTGCATAGGGAGAGGAATGGCCAGCAGAAGAAAGGAGGTGATAGTGCCTCTGTATAAGTCTTTGGTGCAACCTCATTTGGAGTATTGTGTGCAATTCTGGAGGCTGCACCTTCAATAGGATATAAACAGGAGTCGGTGCAGAGGGTGGTTACTAAAATAGTTGGTGGTCTTCATTATAAAGCATATGAGGACAGACTTAAGAATCTCAATATGTATACTTTAGAGGAAAGGCAGGATAGAGGTGATATGATTGAGACATTTAAATATCTCCGTGACATAAATGCACAGGAGAAGAGCCTCTTTCGATTGAAAGCAAGCTCTACTATGAGGGGACATAGGATGAAGGTGAAAGGGGATAGATTCAGGAGTAATATGCGGAAATATTTTTTTACAGAAAGAGTAGTAGATCAGTGGAATAGTCTCCCAGTGGAGGTTGTAGAGATGAGGACAGTGTCTGAATTCAAAAAGGCATGGGATAAACACAGAGGATCTCTAAAGGAAAAAAGGGACTGTTGTAGTAGTTGATGTGGAAGCGCAGACTAGAAAGGCCATGTGGTCTTTTTCTACCATCATGTTTCTATTCTCAATAGCACGCACAATCAATCACAGTTTGGAAATCAGAATTGTCCCTTCCTCCTGGAAAAAGGCACCCATCCGTCCAATTCTTAAGAAGCTATCTGCAAACATACTTGACCCTGTTACTTAAAGCCCTATTTCCAACTTGACTTTCCTCTCTAAAAATGTGCAGATTGGCACATTTTTGCCCAACTCACAGATCATATTGAGCACACCCACACTCTCCACTTCAGACAGTCAAGTTTCCAATCCGGACATAGCACAGAATCAATCCTCACATCCCTTCCTCAGTGAAGTACATTATTCTCTAGATCATGGTAATATTGACTAAATCAAACATCACTGATAGGTCAAGAGGTATGGCTATGGTGATCACAAAATCCTTCTGGCACACCTTCACGATATAGGACTCCAGGTTTAATACTATCATGCTTTACTTACTTCCTTCCTTACCAGCAGGTCCTTTACAGCATCAGTAGGCTGAACGCCATCTACCATTCAATCCCTCATCTGTGGTGTCCCACTGGGGTTAGTCTTGGCCCCTGTACTTTTTAAAATCTTCTTAAACCCCCTTGCAGCTATGATACAGGAGCTAAGCATCAATACATACATATATGCTGATGACAAACTTCTGATTTCTTATTACCCTGATCTTGAGCCCATCAACCAGTGCTTGGCCACAGCTGCCAGCTAGCTGGAAAACAACCATCTTAAACTGAATCCAACTAACGGCCTGCTGGCTTATGGGATCATCCAGTTCACCTTCTATTGCCCCACATATTACACCGACATCTTCATTCAAATATCTAGTGATATATACTGACACAGAATTTGCCTTCTCCCAGCAAATAGGGGCTGTTGCTAGAGCATCATTTTAATGCTCTTCATCATATCTATGCTATTGGCTCTTTTCTGGAAATGAATGTACTATCATCCTAGGTTTTGTGATTACAAATATTGATTATTTCAACTCCATCTATTCTGGTTTACCAACCTATGAAAAAAATATCTACAAACTATTGAAAACACCATCATTAGAATTCTGTCACAGGCCCGCAAATACGACAGGTAGAAAAGGCAACAGCAAAAGCTAGAAGGATGCTTGGGTGCATACAGACAGGAATGGCTAGCAGAAAAAAGGAGGTGATAGCGCCTCTGTATAAGTCTTTGGTGCGACCTCATTTGGAGTACATATTTAAGATTACACGGACATATCCATAAATATACAACATAAGCCGTGAGGCAAGTAGATGAATAACGTAATGCGTACTGATGACCCGTGGCCGGATCCTCCCATTTTTCTCCTTGCAGAGTGTTATCACAAAAATCATAGTGACCGCAAGCAAAATGACCCTTCTTCTGTGTTAAAGGTCCTAACTGATTATGCTTGCTAGTGTGAGCTATCAAATCCCCTATAGTCCGAGAACGTCGATATGCTACCATTAGAGGCTTTTGAAAGCACTAGTGTAAAGGACAGCATCGACCAATGTTGCTTCAAAATTGCTACCACCTTAGTGGTATTAGGCAAAAAAGGCAAAACCCCTACTATCTTATCTGCAGATCCTCGAGACTTACATAAGAACATAAGATATGCCATACTGGGTCAGACCAAGGTCCATCAAGCCCAGTATTCTGTAGATTGTTCCCCCTGCCACCAAATTCGATGGTTGTATAGGGCTCTTTTAAATGCACGATGAATGAAGGAGACATTTCTTTGTAGCGGTTTTCTGTATAGTGTGGTCTGCAATGAAGACCCCCGTATAAAAATCAAAAGATCCAAAAACTCACTTTCTTTATGATGATATTTAGGGGTAAATTGTAAGTTCTTATTAAGTGAATTAATCCACACAAAGAAATCTTTTAAAGAAAGTTCTGAACCTGTCCAAATAAAAAAGATGTCATCTAAAAATCGTTTCCTTTTTGGTAACATTAGATGTAGTATCACTGTATACAAATATTCCCCAACAAGAAGCTTATGAAATTTTGGCTGGGTTACGGATTGATCTTCCCACTCGTTTGCCCAAAGATTTTGTGTTGAAATTGTTGAAATTAGTTCTGGATCATAATTATTTTGTTTATGATTCCCAGTTTTATCAACAGAAATTCGGAATAGCAATGGGGGCCACAGTTGCACCTTCGGTGGCAACATTGTACATGGCATATTTTGAAGAAAGTTTGGTTTATGGTTCTGTATGGTTTCAGCAAGTTTTATTGTGATAGCAATTTTGAAGCAACATTGGTCGATGCTGTCCTTTACACTAGTGCTTTCAAAAGCCTCTAATGGTAGCATATCGACGTTCTCGGACTATAGGGGATTTGGTAGCTCACACTAGCAAGCATAATCAGTTAGGACCTTTAACACAGAAGAAGGGTCATTTTGCTTGCGGTCACTGTGATTTTTGTGATAACACTCTGCAAGGAGAAAAATGGGAGGATCTGGCCACGGGTCATCAGTATGCATTACGTTATTCATCTACTTGCCTCACGGCTTATGTTGTATATTTATGGATATGTCCGTGTAATCTTAAATATGTCGGCAGAACAATTCGTCCAATAAGGAAACGCCTGTTAGAGCACAGATCACGTATTAATTCAAGGCAGATGTCAGCGCCTATGGTCCCACATTGCCAGCAAGCAGGCCATCCATTTGGAGATCTTAGATGGCGGATTTTGGATTTGGTTCCCCTTTCTATGAGAGGAGGGGATTGTCAAGCAAAGCTACAGTTTAAAGAACAGCAGTAGATCTTCCGTTTACAAATGATAGCCCCCAAGGGTATGAATGTAGAGATTGACTGGTGGGGATTAAAATTATGATCGTGGAGATTGGGCTTCAGGTGTTGTTTAGAGATAATCAGTTCTCTAAAGTCACTCTTAGTCGTTATAAAACTGGAACCAGTAGTTGGTAAGGTTTATTTGCCTGAAGAAGAGCTTGAAAGCTGAGTGGCTTGAAACACTGATTGGTGTAGCGGGAACCTTACAGATTTGATTGACCCAACAGCCTTCGTAGCAGTTTGGTGAAAGAATCGAGAGCAGGAAGCCGACGGATGTAAATTAACATGTCCTTTTAAACTCTGATCTTTCGGGCTCGATAGGCATATTGGGATCATACACATAACATCATCAGCTAAGTACTTTACAATGAGGATTCATGTTATTTAAGCGATTTTATGAGATCCCATTTTAGGGAAGATTGAAATGAGACAAACACAATTCTTGACTGATGGAAAGGGCAGCTGAGTGTGCTGTTGATTCCTGTTGTAGGATCCATTAGGGTCCTTTATAAATGATTAAAACGGAGTGCTCACTACGAGAGAGGAAACGTTTCTTCTCATGGTGAGTGATCCAATAAAAAATTGCACATATTCATATATTTACACATTTAGGGTGTGATAGTTTTAACTGGTTCCTAAAAAAATAATAGATATTAGAAATCAAAGTGGTGTGGAGGGTCTTCGGAAACACTGGCAACACAATAGGCTGGTTGAGATGAAAGGAAGACATTACCTTAGGCAGAAAGGATGACAATGGTGATAAGGTAACTAACTCCCTGGAGAAGACCAGAAAGGGATCCCTACAGGACAAAGCCTTCAGCTCCAATACTCTTCTGGATGAACAAATGGCCACCAGAAATACAGCTTTCAAGGTCAAATCCTTCAGAGTAGCTGCCCGCAAGGGCTCAAGGGAGATAAAGCCAATACCAAAAGGACCAAATTAAGGTCCAATGGGGACCTCATAAAAGGGGGGATGGATGAGACTCATCCCCCTGAGAAACTGACTGACATTGCCAGGGAGAGCCAATGGCCAACCATGAATGTTTCTCTCAAAACCGGAAAGCGCTGCAGCCAATGTTTTCTCTAATTTTCTGTAGGCTGTGTGCACATAAAATATCAGCTGTGCAGCTTTTGAAGGAAGGTTAAATTTTTGTGCGCCACATAATGACACTCGGAATTATATACATTAAAATTTGACTACACGTCAGAATACAGTATGCACACCACATTGATTTTAATCAAATTAAATGAAAATAGACAATTACTAAATGAAGTGGAAAATTTCTAGTAATTACAATCACAACTTTTAAATTTTAAGACGTCTGTGTTGTTTTCTATCAGAATCAGAACCGTAATTTTTGTGCGCTCTGTTGTAAAGTATGTGCGCTCGCTCAGCGAGGTGTGTGCGCGCTGTGACGCCACACCCCGGCCGCACAGCACCCCCTGGTGGCGGCGTAGTAGTTCCACCGGAGGGCTGGAGCCGGGGGGGGGGGGGTCACTAAGATTTTGTTAATCAGGGTTGGCCAGGTGCGAGGGTCGTGGGTCAGAGCCTTGTGTCAGCCTCGTTACCAACTCCTGAAGAGATTCAGACTTGCACGAAAGTGGTGGGAAAAAAAAACAGGCTTTATTTTCCCCTTTAAGCACTAAGGGTTCAAAAACAAAGGATATACACTCCGGTACGTGGCAAAATAAGTCTTTACAGCAGATTTTTAAAGGTGAGAAATAAAATAACCAAACACTGTTAACTTCACAGTATTCAAATATGTAACAGCAAAAAGGCTTCCTTCGCTCAATGACTCTGGAAGGCCTCTATTTCGCTTCCAGCACAGTATGTGCATTCCATGGGACTATCACTGTCTTCATACACAGATTCCACTTGCATGGCCTCCTCTGACTGCTCTGAGGTATCAGGGCAAGTGTCCTTCATGGGATTTAATCTTACTGTTTCCCACGGCTTAGCAGTCTGTCTAGGCCCACGATTCAGCTTAGTGGCATACCAGAAAGGCATTGCTTGCTCAAGAGATTTAAAAACATTATCTCTATGTTTTCCTCTAACAGTCCTTTTGTTGCACAAGCTATCCTTTAACTTTTGCTTCTGCTCTTGTCTTCTATATAGAGAATCTCCTTCCCAGGATTCTTCTCTTAGCTTAAGTTCAGGTATACAATGACAAAGGTTAAAAGTTTTACCTTTTGCTTTGTGTTTGATTCTCTGGGGTGAGGCTGGAGGTGTACCGTGACTGCTGCCTTCAGTATCGGTGCTCTCTGGAGTATACCTCCTGCTTTCCCAGTCTTTCCTTCTCTGGCCCTTAAGGCCTGTTCTCTTGTGGGCTTCTGGGCCCGGTCTGGCTTGGCTTCGGCCTTCTCGGCCTGTCCTCTCTCTCTCAGGACTGGTTCTCCTCTCCCAGCCTGTCCTTTTTCTCTCAGCTGATGAGGCTTTGGCAGCTGAGCTCCTTGCAGACAAGTCCCTTGACTCTTGCTTGCCTCTTGACTCTTGCTGGTCTCCAGACTCTTGCTTGTCTCCAAACTCTGGCTTGCCTCCAGACTCTGGCTTGCCTCCAGACTCTGGCTTGCCTCCAGACTCTGGCTTGCCTGCTCTTAAATGTGAGCTTTTGGAATAAGAGTCCTGCCCACTAGGGCGTGGTCCTGTGGTCTCTGTCCTAGCTCTCCTGCTCCCTCTAGGTAAGTTCTCTGGAAATTGCAGGCAATTTCTTTTTCTTCCAGAGTTTAAAACGTTTTTTCTCTCCAGCAGAGGGTCCGCTGCATCACATATCCCCCTTCTCAAAATATTACATGCTGGGACAGCCTCTTCTCCACAGCATGTAATACTGGATTCTGCTCTGATCAGCGGTCTTTTACCACAGTGATATGAAGTCTTTGTAGAAGTTAGAAACGCAGCGCGCTCATACCACGGTCGGAGAAGGTTAGCATGATATACCTGCTCTCGTCCGCTCGTCTCTCGAACGACGTATGAAGTGGCCCCTACCGGGCGGATGACCGTAGAGGGCCCTTTCCAGCGAGACTCAAACTTAGGTGTGGCTCCAGGGACTAACACCATCACCTTGTCTCCGTTTTTTAAATGTCTGGGCTTCACTTGCCTGTCATAGTAGAATTTTTGTTTCCTCTGGCTTTTCTCCAGTTCCTCAGTGGCGAACCTGGAAGTTCGCTCGAGTCGGGTCCTCAAGTTCTGTAGGAATAAGGGTATCCCCATTTCGACCTCCTTCGGCTCAGACCACTGCTCTCTAAGCACATCGAGAATGCCTCTGGGTGTTCGGCCGTACATAAGTTCGTACAGGGACGTCCCTAATGAGGTCTGTTTTCTCTCTCTGCAGGCGTAAAGCACGAAAGGTAGCATCGTGTCCCATTCACTCATCTGTCCATCCAGAGCACGCCTGAGCATCTGCTTTATGCTCTGGTTTAACCGCTCTACCAGGCCATTGCACTGTGGGTGGTAAGCGGCTGTCTGCACGTGGCGGATGCCAAAAGCGTCCCATACTTGGTTCAAGTATTTCGACCGGAATTTGCTTCCTTGATCTGTTAACACTTCTTGTGGGAATCCCACTTCGCAGAATAGTTTTATCAATTCGATGGCCACAGATTTGGCCGAAATATTCCTCAAGGGAACGGCCCAAGGGAATCTGGTGGCTTGATCAATAATCACTAGTATATATTGAAACCCCCGTGGCGTCTTGATGAGGGGTCCTACCAGGTCCACAGCAAGTCTACGGACGGGGTCTGTGATTATAGGCATCGAAACTAATGGCACTCCAGTTGGTTTCTGCGTCGTGACTCTTTGGCATGAGGCACAAGACTCACAGAAACGTGTCGTCTCTCGGAACACCCCTAGCCAGTAAAATCTAGTCAAAATCTGATCCAGGGTGCCCTGCGCACCCTTATGACCCCCAACGGGGTGGTCATGCGCCAGACGTAAAACTGAAGCCTTAAAATTACTCGGGACCACCAGTTGTTTCCTTATTAGACCAGTTCGCAGGTCCTTACTTTCCCGATAGAGGATCTCCTCCTCTAGAAGAAATCTTGGGTATGTCTCTCTTTTCTCTTTAGCCTGCTCAAAGGCGTGAGTGAGCGCTGAATACGCTCTCTGTTCCATTTTAAATGATGGGAACCTTTCCATCACCTCGGCCGGAATCCATGGCATCCCTTTTCCTGTTTCCAGCTCCGCTCTTGCTTTAGAGCGGTGTTGCCTCTCTCTTCTTCGCTCTGCCTTCGGCTTCCTTTCCCGGCTTGAGGGGTCCCCTATTAGTCCGTCATGGGAAGGGAGCTCGCCTAGGGAAATATCCTTGGAGCAGGAAGGCTGCTCACCATCTTGCGTATGCGACCTTGTAGAGACTACAGCCTTCACCAAAGGACCATCTTGGCGGGTCTGACTCTGTCGTAGGGATGAGCATTCATCAGGTTTTGCCACTGGCAATAAACCTTTCTTTAGGATCCTCTTAAACTGTGGCCAGTCACGGCCCAGAACCAATTCCTTTGGTAGCCTAGGTACCACGGCAATTGGCATTTCCCTTACAACGCCCACGTATTTTACCTGTAATCTGTACACAGGATATCTAGTGGTTGCCCCATGCACACATTTAATTTTTACTTGTCCTATGGGAGATTCTGGAACCGGTAGACCCTGAGCTTGGATCAGCGACCATAATTTTTTTAGAGACCATGGTCTGATCGGCTCCAGTATCCAACAATGCTTTCACCTTTATGCCCTGTATCTTTACATCCAGGACCAACCCTTCACGTATTGCACTGGGGGACTCTCCCACCAAAGCAGTTCGTGAAAAACATTCATACTGGAGGTGTCCTCTCTTACCACATTTAAAACATTCTTTTACATTCCCCCTTGCCTGGGGTTTCACACTTTTCCCACCAGCAAATGGAGGACGAGAAGGGTTCTCCAGCTTTTTTACCTCAGCTCCTATCGCTATCTTGGAGCTCACCCTAGGTTGGGCAACTTTTTCAGCTTCTAAATACCTTTCAGTGAGGGTTATAGCATCAGACGTAGTGCAGCAATTTTGCAGTATTAAAAAGTTCTGCACTCGATTGGGCAGAGCAGCCATATACTGTTCAAGGATTATAACATCCATTAGGGTGTCTATATCTCTCCTCTCAGGCTGTAGCCATTTCTGAGCTAAACTACGAACACGATGACCTAGGGCCTTAGGTGTTTCATTATCTCTTAAACAAGTAGCCCTAAACATTTTGTTATATGTAAAAGATGAGAGGCCTAGACGATCTCTTATAGCTAACACTACATCCTCATATGAACCTGCTAAGCTTGGAGGCATTGCCCTATAGGCGGCTAGCGCCTCGCCCGTAAGGGACGCAGCTAGGCGAATTGCCCACTGTTCGCTCGGCCATTTAGCCGACGTAGCTATTCGAGCAAAGGTATCTAGGAAATCATCTATATCATCATTTGCACACAATTTTCCCATCACCAAGTCATTACATGCCCATTGTCCATGGTCCATGTTCAAGGGTCCAGCTGTTGCCTGACTCTCAGCTTTGCTCCTTGCCAATGCTTCTTGCTGCTGTGCAAGCCACTTATTCATGGTCTCTATGACCGGCTGCTGCTGCTTCTGCATTGCTTGTAATGCCTGCGTTTGGCTTAACTGCGCCAACTCCGCTTGTTTGTTAAACTGTTGTGCCATCCACACACATAACTCCTTGGGTTCCATGATCCCTGAAACACAATAAACAGAAGAGAAAGGAAACCCAAGTGCGGCACTTCCCTCAAAAAAAAAAAATGCTACTCTTTTTTTTTTTCACTTAACCTCGCTTAACCTCTATTCAGCATACTTCCCCAGTATCCAACACAAACAGGTTTAATTACTTATTACCTGGTTTAAGTGTTGAGTCAGCTTAGAGGAAGGTACGCTGCTGTCCACGGCCTTGCCGCTTCTCCCGGACGGTCTCAGGATGGTCAGCTCACAGGACTTTCCTTCGAATCCGATCCGCACTTTCCAGCCACTCCATTCCAGGTTTTCGTGAGTCCAATCCAGCAAAATTGTCTGTTCCGTTCCGGATTTTCCACGTCCTTTTTTTTTTTCCTTTTTTTTTTTTCTCAGAAAAACAAATTCGCCTTTCCAATTTTACTGCTGTGGGTTAACTTGGCACGTCCGTTGCGTTGGCGTATATCCTGCCAACTACGCCACTTGTGACGCCGCGCCCCGGCCGCACAGCACCCCCTGGTGGCGGCGTAGTAGTTCCACCGGAGGGCTGGAGCCGGGGGGGGGGGGGTCACTAAGATGTTGTTAATCAGGGTTGGCCAGGTGCGAGGGTCGTGGGTCAGAGCCTTGTGTCAGCCTCGTTACCAACTCCTGAAGAGATTCAGACTTGCACAAAAGTGGTGGGAAAAAAAACAGGCTTTATTTTCCCCTTTAAGCACTAAGGGTTCAAAAACAAAGGATATACACTCCGGTACGTGGCAAAATAAGTCTTTACAGCAGATTTTTAAAGGTGAGAAATAAAATAACCAAACACTGTTAACTTCACAGTATTCAAATATGTAACAGCAAAAAGGCTTCCTTCGCTCAATGACTCTGGAAGGCCTCTATTTCGCTTCCAGCACAGTATGTGCATTCCATGGGACTATCACTGTCTTCATACACAGATTCCACTTGCATGGCCTCCTCTGACTGCTCTGAGGTATCAGGGCAAGTGTCCTTCATGGGATTTAATCTTACTGTTTCCCACGGCTTAGCAGTCTGTCTAGGCCCACGATTCAGCTTAGTGGCATACCAGAAAGGCATTGCTTGCTCAAGAGGTTTAAAAACATTATCTCTATGTTTTCCTCTAACAGTCCTTTTGTTGCACAAGCTATCCTTTAACTTTTGCTTCTGCTCTTGTCTTCTATATAGAGAATCTCCTTCCCAGGATTCTTCTCTTAGCTTAAGTTCAGGTATACAATGACAAAGGTTAAAAGTTTTACCTTTTGCTTTGTGTTTGATTCTCTGGGGTGAGGCTGGAGGTGTACCGTGACTGCTGCCTTCAGTATCGGTACTCTCTGGAGTATACCTCCTGCTTTCCCAGTCTTTCCTTCTCTGGCCCTTAAGGCCTGTTCTCTTGTGGGCTTCTGGGCCCGGTCTGGCTTGGCTTCGGCCTTCTCGGCCTGTCCTCTCTCTCTCAGGACTGGTTCTCCTCTCCCAGCCTGTCCTTTTTCTCTCAGCTGATGAGGCTTTGGCAGCTGAGCTCCTTGCAGACAAGTCCCTTGACTCTTGCTTGCCTCTTGACTCTTGCTTGTCTCCAAACTCTGGCTTGCCTCCAAACTCTGGCTTGCCTCCAGACTCTTGCCTGTCTCCAAACTCTGGCTTGCCTCCAAACTCTGGCTTGCCTGCTCTTAAATGTGAGCTTTTGGAATAAGAGTCCTGCCCACTAGGGCGTGGTCCTGTGGTCTCTGTCCTAGCTCTCCTGCTCCCTCTAGGTAAGTTCTCTGGAAATTGCAGGCAATTTCTTTTTCTTCCAGAGTTTAAAACTTTTTTTCTCTCCAGCAGAGGGTCCGCTGCATCACAGCGCGCACACACACACAGCTTAGAGGGAACAGTGGCTGCAGCCTACGTTTCAAGCGAGCTGGGCCCCTAGCCTATGTTGCAAGAAGTTCAGAATCTTGGTCAACTTCACAGGCAGGATAGAGTTCTGCTGGCACCAAGTCTCAAAAGCATGCCAAATTTGATCTTTTTCTAACACACAGAAAGCCTAGAAAATCACCTCTGAAGAGCATCCTTTCTCTCAAAGGTCACATCATAAAGAAAGTAGGTCTCAACATTGTCCAGCCGAACTGGACCTTGATGAATCCGAACCACTTGGACTGGCAAATTCAAGGGTTCATCCACCACAACCTGCATGAAATTTGGGTACAAAAGTCTTCACAGTGAATCTGCAGCAATCCCTGGGTGTTCTGACATCTTCTGAATTACTCAGTCCAGCAGGTGCTACAGCAGGAACACAGAGGAGAATCTCCTTCGGCCAAGACGCTGCCAAAGTGTCTATTCCTATGGAGATCAGTTCGTAAGAACATAAGATATGCCATACTGGGTCAGACCAAGTTCATTAAGTCCAGTATCCTGTTTCCAAAAGCAAACAATCCAGGTCACGAGTACCTGTCAGATTCCCAAAAAGATACACACATTCCATGCTGCTTATCCCAGGAGTAAGCAGTGGATTTCCCTAGTCTCTTTAATAATAGTTTATGGACTTTTCCTCCAGGAACTTGTTCAAACCTCTTTTAAACCCAGCTACACTAACAGCTTTTACTACATCCTCTGGTAATTAATTCCGGAGTTTTATTATGCATTGAGTGAAATAATATTTTCTCTGATTACTCTGCACTGGTTGAAGAAAAGTGGGACCTTGATGTTCCATATATAGGCCATGAGATCCACCTGGAGAGCTCCTCACTTATGCAACACCAAGACAAATGCTTCTTCTAAAGGAGTGATGACTCATTAAAGAGCTTGGACATTGTCGATTGCCACAATGTGTGCTGCGGACAGTGCCCAAAGATGCTTCTCCACCCATCTTCGAAGTAGCTCAACCTCTTCTGCCATGTGTCGACTCCTGGTGCCACCCTATTTGTTCATATAGGCCATGGCCCCGTGAAGTTGTCTGAAATGATCTGGACTGTCTTGCCTTGAATTAATGGCAGCAGCTGCTTAAACCGAACAGGGTTGAACAGGGAGATTAGACGGGGGCGGGAAGGGGGTGGAGCGGGGGCGGCGTTAGGGCAGTCAGCAGCCCTGAATGTACAGGGCCGATTCCAATGTCGGCCCTGTATGTCTGGGGCCAGTGGCCTGAACGGGGAACTTATTCCACCTCTGAGATGGAAGTTCCGCTAGTTGAGTGGATCGGGCAGGCCTGGGGCTCCAAAACAGCGGGAGGGGGCAGAGGAAATTCCCTGCAGCCCGACTCTGGCCTTGGGAGACCAGATTGGGGGTCGGGCTGTGGGGAATGAAGCATTTGTTCCGGTGGCCGGTGATTGTGGCTCTTGAATGGAGCTGTAGTGCCATGGCAACCAGACACCATGGCGCCGTGGCTCCATTCAAGAACCCTGAGTTATCCGGGCAAGTCCTGTATGTGCAGGCCAACCAGAATCGGGGTCCCAGCCTGCAAATACAGGCCTGGATGCGATACTGATCCCGCGGGGCTAGACATGCCCCACGGGATCAGAATCTCGGCTAACTCTGTGCGTCCAGTTCCGACCGGGCACACAGAGGGCTGGGACATCCAGGACTGAATCGGGCCTTAACTGAATGACCCTTGTCTCCAAGTGATTAATTGGTCACAAGGCCTCCTGAGCTGACCAATGACCCTGGATCATTTGGCCCAAGCAATGTGCTGCCCAGCCAAGATGACTGGTATCCATAAGAACATAAGACATGCCATACTGGGTCAGACTGAGGTCCATCAAGCCCAGTATCCTGTTTCCAACAGTGGCCAATCTAGGTCATACGTACCTAGCAATATCCCCAAAAGACACAGGTTCCACAATGCTTGTACTGGGTCAAGCATTGATATCCTGGGTCCCTTTTTAATAGTGGTTTATGGACCTTTCCTCCAGGAACTTGTCCAAACCTTTTTTAAACCCAGCTATACTAACAGCCCTTACTACATCCTCCGGTAACAGATTCCAGAGTTTGATTACACGTTGAGTGAAAAAATATTTTCTCTTATTTGTCTTAAATAGTTTACCCATGGTGACTAACACTCAGGAAGAGGCCTCCAATTCCACTCTGGCTGAAATCATTGACATTTAAGAAAAACTGCAGACTTTGTCAAGCTAGACCCATTATGGACAACACCTTAGAGAACTCCTCAGAATTCAAAGACCAACTGGAAAGAAGGGACCTCTGCAGTATGCACATATGGGCTCGAGCCCATGGCACCATCTGTAATGTAGCTGCCATGGACCCCGAACCTTCAAGTAGAGCCAAGCTGTAGGTCCTCTAGCTGCCAAGAGAGCCCAGACCTGAGCCTGCAGTTTTGCAATTCCGGCCAGAGACAGAAACAAATGGCCCTGGAAGGTATGAAAAATCACTATCATATGCTCAAGACACTGGGTCAAGTCCAGATGATTTTGGTCAATGATTACCACCCAATCAAGCCTCTGAAACAATTGCCCAGTCTGGTTGGTAGCTGTTCTGCTTTCTTTAAATGACTTGGCTCTGAGCAGCCATTCACTGACATATCAGTGCACCAGAACATCATCTTTCCATAAGGCAGTTGCCAGGACACCATAATCTTTGAGAAGGTTCTTGGAGCTCTGGCCAGATCAAACAGTAGAGCATGGAACTGGAAATGTTGGCCGATTATGGAGAAACAAAAACACTGCTGATGCTCTGCCCTGATCAGGATATGAAGGCAAGCCTCTGTCATATCAAGTGAGGTAAGGAACTCTCTGCATTGGACTGCCACATGTTGATGCAGACTCTTGACTTTTAAGATCCAGAATGGGTCGAAGCGTGCCTCCCATCAAAATAGTATATCTTCACAACCTTTGCTCCTCACTAGACACTGAACATACCACTTCCAAACAGAGCAATCGAGCCAACATCTTGCCCTATACTGCTCTTTTTGCCTCCATGTGACAAGGAGATTCTATGAAGACATCAGGAGGTACTAGTGAAATTCATCTAGCAACAATAAGATTCATTCTCAATCCAGAACCACTTTAGAGGGACACTTGCCCTCCCTCCCCCGGCAAAACAAAAAAGTTTCACCTCTGCTGTAAGCAGAAACTGCAGAACTTTCTATTGCAGCTCCTTCCAGCTGAGGACTGAGTTCCCTTGGGCTTGATCATACAGGAGTCTGAGTGTCTTGGACTCTCCCAGGTGTTTCACTAACTTCTTGAGATCTTCCCTAACAAGAGGGACACCTTGAACAGCAGCTTATACAAGTGTGCCTTTGAAGCAGTGTCCTCTGCTCAATGCTGCAACCTGAGCAAACACCCAGTGGACATTCTAGGGAGATAAAGTTTCTAGATGAAATAAATGACTGATTCTTGGAGCAGCTGACTCATGAACTGACAAGATAGGAAACTATTTTGGACCTAGTCCTTAGTGGAACACAGCATCTAGTGCAAGAGATAAGGGTGTTGGGGCCAATTGGCAATAGTGATCATAGCATGATCGCATTTGATTTAATAAATGGAGGAAGGATGGCAAGGAAATCCACAGTACTACCTTTTAACTTTCAAAAGGGAGACTATGATAAAATGAGGAAAATAGTTAAGAAAAAACTAACAAATTTGTTTGAAAGTTTTGCTTCCTGAAAAATTGTTGGTGATTATTAGACAGTTTCAAGTTGAACACAAATATAATTTCAGATTGACTGTATCATGTAGGAATTTGGAGAAACATGAAATTAAATTTTGAATGAATTTAGCATGTTTAGTTACACGATACTGATATATTGCACTAGTTCACCTGAGCTAAAAATGTTTTGCTCCTGATTTTCGTTTGTACTCAGCATCTGATGTTTCTTAGATGTCCAACAATAGTGGCCAACATTGATGGGTTCCAGTTCTGATACTGCTATTTCCAAGTTTGTTTTCCTTTTCTATGTAATATGTTCTGTTACAATGTAAACCGCTTTGACCAGTGGATAAAGCAGTATAGAAAAATTGTTAAATAAATAAATAATTTTTCCATCGATGCCATGTCCTGGTGAAACCTTTCACCATGTTCGTTGAAGACTGCACCAAGATTAGCAGGGAAGAAGTCCAAGTGTGAATGCAGAAAATGAATTTTCAGTGACATGTTGCATTTCATGGTTTTGTATGCTTGAAGCATGTTGTCAACCAGCTGAACGTAATTTGGTGTCCTGTAATTGCCAAGAAAATTCTCAACAATATCCCTGAATGCCTTACATGCGATTTTCTCAGGCCTCACTAGCAGATCTTCAAACTGCTTGTCATTGATGACATGTCTGACTTGTGGACCAACAAAAATGTTTTCCTTAATCTTGGCATTAGTTATTCTTGGAAACATGTCTCAAATATCAAAATCCTTCACCTTCCTTTTTCATTGCTTTCAAGTTTTTCCATCAGTCCGAGTTTTATATGAAGAGGAGGCAAAAATATGTTATTTATGTCGACAAGTGGTTCAAGTGCCACATTTTTCTCTCCTGGAACCAAGCACTTAAGGAGCGGCCAGTTCTTTTTAATGTAATGAGACAATCTAGCACGGGAGTCCCATTCGTAAATGAAACAACAATACTTAGTATACCTGAATTGCATTCCTAGTAGCAGTGCCACTACTTTTAGATCACCACAGATGTTCCAGTTGTAGTTGTTGTACTGTATGAGTTTCAACAACAGTTTCATGTTTTCGTAGATTTCTTTCATATGTGCTGCATAGGCAATAGGTATTGATGGGTGGACATTACCATTGCATAACAAGACAGCTTTCAGGCTTAACAGTGACGAATTAATAAAAAGGCGCCATTATTGTGGGTCATGCCCACAACCCAAAGCCGGGAACAACCCATCAATGCCACTGCAGAAACAGAGGTTGTCAACCTCTGCAAAGAAATTTTTCATATCTTCTTGGTGGGTTTGAAAGACAGAAATTTTCATACCTGGCCAACAGCAAACCCCATCCTTGCAATCTTGAACCAATTAGTTCAGTTTTTGTTTTTGACAAGCTTAAGTCCCTCACCAGGTCATTCAATTCTGACTGTGTTATCAGATGAGGCACACCAAAAATAAATAACTTGCCTCTAAACAAAACAGAAATCCTTATTATAACAAGAAACCAAACTTTCACCCCACCACCTAACCTAAAACTCATGGGCATGGAAATACATGTAAAGCAAGAAGTAAAATACTTAGGGGTCACCTTAGACCAAAATCTTACGATATCTACCCATATAAAACAAATTTAAAAAATGATCCTCTACAAACTATGAATATTCCAACAGCTCAGACCATACCTGACCAACAAAGACTTCCAAACTGTACTACAGGCCATGATCATGCCCCACCTTGACTTCTCAAACAGTATTCTACATGGTCTTCCTAAACAAACCATCAACCAACTTCAAATGGCACAAAATGTAGCATCACGCATTATCTTTAAATAGCTCAGACCACATTACACCTATTTTATACAAACTACACATTGGTTACCCATAATGAGCGAAATAAAATACAAAATACTCACAATAACCTTCAAACTCATAAAAGCAATAGCTCCCTCGTTTCTTTCCATGCTGATTAAAATCCAATCTTCGGAAAGAACCAGAAGAAATTGCAATAAAAACACATTAATAGTCCCAACTAATTTCCACAAAACAAACCAATCCACAAGGAACAGATCATTCACCTATTTCTCACCCATTCTCTAGAAAGCCATCCCAGATAAGCTTAGGGCCATCAACGACCTTAAAGACTTCCGAAACGAATTAAAAACTCACCTATTCATAGAATATTTTGGCAAAACAGTTAATAGTCACAAAATACCCCCAACTTAACAACATTCATATTCCAAAATCAGTCCCCACTAACCCAACATCAACGACTAACACTGGCTGATACTAATCTTTAGTACACACGTCTTATGTGAATCTGTTCTCATGTACATACACCTTATGTAAATATGTTAATTACAATATTGTTGCAGTGAATAATCTTGACGTTTGTATATTCGCTAAATTTCAGTTCAATGTAACATTTCTAGTTCTATTCATAAGTTCAATGTAAAAGTTCTGTTATGTTCAATGTAAACCGCCCTTGCTCTCTGGAAGGGGTGGTATATAAAAACACACAAATAAATAAAATAAAAATAAAGGGTTCAAAACCTGAATCCATATCATTTTCCACATCTGGCCCGTGTATTGTGGCATCTTCATGTGCTTCATCTAGGCTCCATGTCTCTGGTGGCTTTGGTACAGGCATACTGTCGTTATGCGGCACTGGTCTCATGTCTGAAGGCATACAGGAGTATTCAATCGATTTCTTATTTTTAGCAGAGAAGCTGTATACATTGGTCAGTCCGTCATGTGATCCTTCTGTTCTCGCCATATCAGGGACTGCAAACGGCATTGACTTCCGAGTATCTTTGAGCCAAGCTCTGAGATGGACAGCACATGTTGCACAGCAAATGTAAGGAGCACAGGATTTGTCTTGATCATCAACTTTACAACCAAAGTAGAGCTCATATGCTTTCTTAATAAGTGCAGCCATGCTGCATCTTGGAGGCTTAAGCATATTCTCGCCACAAATGTAACCGAATGTATTGCGGCTGTTGTGACATTGATGAGACATTTCTGCTGAAATGAATCATCATTTAGAGAAGAAGCTTACATGTAAATGCTATTGTTAAGTACACAACCTGATATCAACATCATGCATATCATCTGTATATGAATGCTAGTTTTATAGCCTGTACTACCAGCATCTATCCTGACTAAGCATGCCCAAGCATTCCTGAGCAGTAGCATTTCCATTGCACATTGTAAGCCTGCACTGAGTGCATGCCCAAACTAAACAAAACAGCCTACTTTCTAGGCAACATAAGAGTAGACTTAAAATATGTGAGGAAATCACAAAAATAGGCAATTGAAAAAATGGTGCATGAAAGGAAAATTTCAAGGTGATTTTCGTGATCAGCAACTTAAAATCCATATGATATACCCAAACGTGTTCAGAAAGCAAAATTTTTGTTGTCCAGTGAGGTTAAAGATTTACATCAAACATGGATGTTGTTTTAAAATACTATCTTGGAAGCCCTGACAAGATGTATTCCACGCTTTAAGAAAAGTGGAAAAAAGGCCAAAAAACTGCCTGCGTGGTTTAAAAGTGAGGTCACAGAGACTGTTGTAGCCAAAAAAAACATCTTTCAGGAAATGGAAAAAGGAGTCAATTGACGAAAATGGGAAACAACATAAGCACTGGCAAGTTAAATGCAAAGTATTGATAAGGCAAGCAAAAAGAAAATTTGAAAAAAAGCTTGCCGTGGAAGCAAAATCAAATAATAAAATCTTTTTCAAGTAGCAAAAAACCTGTGAGTCAGTTGGACCATTAGATAATAGAGGGGTAAAAGGGACGCAAAGAGAGGGCAAGACCACAGCGGAGAGACTGAATGAATTCTTTACTGAAGAAGATGTAGGGAAGTTACCCATGCCTGAATGGTATTTCAAGGTGATGTATCAGAAGAATTGAAAGAAATTTTGATAAACCGGGAAGAGGTATTACAACTATTTGATAAGCTGAAGAGTAGCAAATCACCTGGACCAGATGGTATATATCTAAAGGTATTGAAAGATGCAGACCGACTATTAGTAATCGTTAAAATCATCTGTCTTACCTGAAGATTGGAGCATGACTAATGTAACGCCAATTTTTAAAAAGGGTTCCAGGGGTGATCTGGGAAACTACAGACTGGTGAGACTGAAGTCAGTACCGGGCAAAATGGTAGAAAACCATTATAAAGAATACAATTACTGAACATGTAGATAGTAATGGTTTAATGGGAGAAAGCCTACATGGATTTAGCTAAGGAAAGTCTTGTCTTACTAATTTGTTATATTTTTTTGAAGGTTTGAATAAATAGGTAGATAAAAGTGAGCGGTTAATATAGTATATCTGGATTTTCAGAAAGCCCTTGACAAAGTCCCTCATGGCAAAATTAAAAAGTCATGGGATAGGAGGCAGTGTACTATTGTGGATTAGGAAATGGTTAAAAGACAGAAGGCAGAGAATAGAGCTAAATGGCTAATTTTCTCAATAGAGAAACGTGAATAGTGGAGTACCCCAGGGCTCTGTGCTGGGTCCACTGCTTTTTAACATACAGTTGTGGTCAACATTATTGGCACCCTTGCATTTTAAGTATGTTGTGAGCAATATCTTGAGAAATAATTGGAAATATTCCAACTATGTTGTCATATTTTAATAGTATGTACAAAGGTATACAACAACAAAAAAAGACATAATAATTTCTGAGAAAAAAAACACAAAAATATGACTGGGACAGGATTAATGGCACCCTTCACTAATATTTGGTTGCATAACTCTTGACAGTGATGACAGCCTCCAAATGTTTCTTGTAACCACCTGTGAGTTTTGTACATCTGCCTGCTAGTAGTTTCTCCCACTCTTCAACTGCAATTTGTTCCAGCTCATGAATGTTTCCAGGATTCCTTTTATCAGTGGCAGATTTCAGCTCTTTCCAAAGGTTCTTGATTGGATTGAGATCAGGACTCATTGCTGGCCAGTTTAAAACAGTCAATTTTTTCTCTTTGTAACCATTCTTTTGAATGCATGTTTTGGGTCATTGTCCTGCTGTAGAACCCATGACCTTCGACATAGACCTAGCTTTCTGACACCAAGGAGCACATTTTGCTCCAAAATACCTTGGTAGTCCTCTGACTACTATAATATGTTCCAGGCCTCCAGTTCCAGAGGCAGAAAAACAGCCCCACAACATTATGGAACCTCCACCATATTTGACTATAGGAAGGGTGTTTTTTTTCCTTATAAGCTTCATTTCTTCACCTGTAAATGTATCGCTGATCTGCATTGCCAAAGAGCCCAAATTTGGTTTCATCTGTCCACAGAACATTTTCCCAGAGGGATTCTGGTTTCTCAAGGTGGGCTTGGGCAAAGATCAGGCATGCCTTTTTATGTTTATGGTTTTAATTAAACCACCCTTCACTAGTGCAGCAGGGCGATGTACAAAATAAAACAAATTTATCTATTTATTTAGCTAGGCTTATATACCTATTTTCTATGAGTCAAAGTGGTGTACATTCAGGTACTGTATATATATTTCCCTTATCCCCAAAAGGCTCACAATCTATATTTTTGTACCTGAGGCAACAGAGGATTAAGTGGCTTGCCCAAGGCCACAAGGAACACCTGTAGGGCTAGAAACCCCAGTCCTTCCAGCCCAAGGTTGCTGTCCTCTAGCAGGATTCAAACTCCTGGCTCTCTGGCCTGAGGTAACATGTCCCAACCACTAGGCCACTCCTCCCTCCTGTAAGTTAAAAATAAAGTAGATGAGAGAGAACTCCATTGCTTCAACAGGACAGATTAGCAGTCATACCAGGAAGGCCAATGCCAATGCCAGCAATTTGGACAACATTTTAGATGTTCTGGAGAAGGGAGTCCCAGAGATCAGAAAGAAATATAAGGGCTAAGAGCCACTGAGGTGGATCAGGAGTGATTCAGGATAGGACAGCACAGAACAAGACACTTCAGAGACAGGGAGAGTGGCATGAAAGAGGGCTGCAACACTGCCACTGGTACGCCCCAACCTGGGTGTAGCAAAGGCTACATAGCCTGGGGGAGACACTGGTGGAGGAATGGTCCCTTGCTTTCCCTCAAACACATATCCATTAGAAAAAGAGCATCAACAGAATGCTGGACAAGAAGATCATGTACAAGAACACGTAGTTACTCACCTGTAGCAGGTGTTCTCCAGGGACAGCAGGAATCAGTCCTCACATATGGGTGATGTCAGCGCCGATGGAGCCCTCGTGTGGAGCAAATCCCCAACTTTCTAAGAAAGCCTTTGGGAATTACATCACGCATACCTGGTCCCCTTCCCACCCAAGGGTGCCATCTTACTCAGTCAAATGACATAGCTATAAGATGGCAAAAAGAACAAAATATAATAATAGAACTGCCACTCCAAGGGGAGGAGGGAGGGTTGTGAGCACTGTTCCCTCTAAGCTGTGCGCATGTGCGCGCGCACACACCTCGCCGAGCGCGCGCACATACTTTACAACAGAGCGCACAAAAATTACGGCTCTGATTCTGATAGAAAACAACACAGACGTCTTAAAATTTAAAAGTTATGATTGTAATTACTAGAAATTTCCCGCTTCATTTAGTAATCGTCTATTTTCATTTAATTTGATTAAAATCAATGTGGTGTACATACTGTATTCTGACGTGCAGTCAAATTTTAAAGTATATAACTCCAAGTGTCATGTGGCGCACAAAAATTTAACCTTCCTTCAAAAGCTGCACACAGCTGATATTTTATGCGCACACAGCCTACAGAAAATTAGAGGGAACATTGGTTGTGAGGACTGATTCCTGCTGTCCCCGGAGAACACCTGCTACAAGTGAGTAACTACATTTTCTCCAGAAACAAGCAGGAAGTCAGTCCTCACATATGGGACTCCCCAGCTATAGGCTACCGAGAACCCATAGCTGAAAAATAGGCTCCCTCTATGAGAGCCACAAGCAACCATAATAGGAATCTAACTGAGAGAGTAACACTCCGGTAGCCTGACACCAAAGGGTAGGAGGGTAGGAGTTGCCTAGACCTCGAAAAGGTTACGGAGTACAGCCTGGACGAAAGCACTGTCCCGTTGGGACTCCCTATCCAGGCAGTAATGGGTTGCGAAAGTTTGACCTTAAGACCAGGTGGCGGCTCAGCAGATGTCTGCCAGCGGATCAGAGCGGAAGTGAGCCACTGATGCCACCAAAGCGCTGACCCGGTGGGCTGTAACACGACCCTGCAATGGAAGCTCAGCCGCCCTGTATGCCCAGGCAATACAGTCCGCTACCCAGGTGGACAGCGTACACTTGGAGACGGCCATCCCCAGCTTACTGGGAGTCATAGGATACGAAGAGCTGAGAAGCTCTTCTATGGGCCTGCGTACGTTGAATGTAGAAGGTCAACGCCCTGTGACAGTCCAGGGTATGCAGAACCATCTCTGGCATGAGTCCTGGGAAAGAAGATAGGTAGTGCTACCTCCTGGTTAAGGTGGAACGAAGAGACCACTTTCGGCAGGAACTTGGGGTGTGTGCAGAGCACCACCTGGTTCCAATAGAACCTTGTATAAGGCCTGTCGGACACCAGGGCCTGAAGCTCACTCACTCGTCGAGCCGACGTGAGTGCCACCAAGAAAACTACCTTCCAAGAAAGGTAGCATAGATGACAGGTTGCCATTGGCTCGAATGGTGGACGAGTAAGCTGCCCTAAGATCACATTCAAATCCCACTCGGTTGCCGGAGGGCAAACCGGGGGCTTCAGCAGAAGTAGACCTCTCAAGAACCTGGACACCAAAGGATGTGCAGAAAAAGGCTTTCCTTCCACTGGGAAGGAAGGTGTGCAGCCAAGGCACTAAGGTGAACTCTGACAGAGTAGGACTTAAGGCCAAAATCTGAAAGCACCACTGCAACCTGGCAGGAGAAAGGATTTTCTTTCTGCTTTTCGCACCACAGCTCAAACCTATGCCTCTTGAAAGCATAGGTCCGTCTAGTTGAGTGCCTCCTTGAGGCTAGCAGCACTTCTTCCACATTTTTGGGAAGGAGGAAAGGTGCGAGAACTACCCTTTCAGCAACCATGCCATCAGGTTGAGGGAGCTGAGGTTGGGGTGCAGGAGAGTGCCCCCCTCCTGAGACAGGAGGTTGGGAGAGGTACTGGGGCCTCCACCGCTAGTTGAAGTAGAAGTGGAAACCAGGGTTGCCTCAGCCATCTGGGGGCTACCAGGATGACCGAGGCCTTGTCCTGAAGGATCTTGAACAGAGTCTTGGCCACCAGAGGTGTGGGAGGAAACACATACAGGAGGCCCACAGACCATGCGATGAGAAAGCATCGGCAGGCATCCTGTTCGGGTGTGGTTGCCTGGAGCAGAACTGGGACAACTGGTGATTGTATGGGCTCGCAAAAAGATCTATTGTCGGTAGCCCCCCAGGTCTGAAAAAGCCATTGGGCCATATTCATATCCAGCTGCCATTCATAGGGCTTGAGAATCCTGCCTAGTTTGTCGGCTAAGTAATTTTCCTGGCTTGGCAGGTAAACTGCTTTGAGATGCATGCCGTGCCGGACTGCAAAGGAGCACAGGTCCAGAGTTTCCTGACATGGAATTTGGGACCCTGTGTCTCCCTGTTTGTTCACATAGAACATTGCCACTTGGTTGTCTGTTTGTATTAAGACAGGTTGATGAGCCAAAGTTTGAGAAAAGGCTCGTAGAGCTAGGCGAATGGCACGAAGTTCCAAGAAATTTATCTACTGTGTGCTCTCCTGTGGAGACCACATGCCTTGAGTGCAAAGTCCCTGGCAATGGGCTCCCCAGCCCAGCAAAGGATGCATCTGTAGTCAAGATTCTCATATGTAGAGGAGTCTGAAAACCCACTCCCACCTCCAAGTTGTTTAGTTGAAGCCACCAGGCCAAGGACTGCACGTCTTTTGGACACATTGACTCTGTCTCGGAGTCTGCCTGTGGCCTGTATCCACTGGTCCCTCAGGCACCATTGAGCTGTTTGCATGTGGAGGCGGGCATTGGGTGTCACATGTACCGTGGAGGCCATGTGCCCGAAGAGTCACAGGAAGTGTCTCGCTGATATTTGGGACCTGCGACTCACTTGATGTGCCAGGGCCAAGAGTCTTTGTGCCCTGTCTGATAGCAGGTAATGTTTAATGTAAACAGTTAAACTCAACCGTTCATTGTAAATAGTTAAATCTAATTGTTCAATGTAAATGTATACATCTGTGTACAGTTGTTAAAATGTTCCCTGTAAACCGCCCTTGATCGCTGGAAGGGGCGGTATAGAAATATATACATAAATAAATAAATAAAATAAAATAAATAAGGTAAGCCCTTGCCTGAATTGTATCTAGTCTTGCCCCAATGAACTCTAGTCTTTGAGTGGGGACTAGAGTAGATTTGGGGTAACTGATTACAAATCCTAGATGCTGAAGCACCTGAATGGTGCGAGATGTGGCCTGTTGGACCTCTAGAGTTGATGTGGCTCTGATGAGCCAGTCGTCTAGGTAGGGGGAAGACAAATACTCCTTGAATTCTGAGGAAGGCGGCCACCACTGCCAGGCACTTTGTGAATACTCTGGGAGCAGAGGCCAGGCCAAAGGGAAGCACCCTGTGCTGATAATGGTTTCCTCCCACCACAAAGCGTAGATATTTTCTGTGGTCTTGATGAATTACATAAGCCTAAGCCTAATAACCTTCCAGATGCCATCACAACAAGAACAAGATACACTCAGCAGACCAAATATACTGATGTCAGCAAACCCTGTACGTTTCAAACCATTCGACAAGGAAGAGATTACTAAACACGCTCTCCCAAAACTTGCTCAGTCATCATCCAACCTCAACGACATGGTCGCTAATTGGAATGACACCCTTAACTTGTACGCTCAACAGCTGTCCGCTAACAAACAACATCCAATAACTGCGCTGGTAAAAGGCAGACAGCTCCTGAGCTACGGACTTCCCTACTTCTCCTGAGAAAATTTGAAAGAAAATGGCAGCACACACATAACACTTCAGACCAAGCCACATACCTAGCTCACTTGAAAACTCATCGTGAAGCAATATGGGACAAAAGGAAAGAATTCCACTATGAGCTCCTCAGCCGCTCACTAAACAAACCATGCGACCTCTACAACTTAGTAAAATCCTTAACCAAGGAACCATCAACACCACAACAAGAACATATACAGCCACAGCTATATGCCAACTATATTCAATCCAAAGCTTTCAAAACAATCACAGCCACCATACCAGAATCTTCCCGGTCTCCCCAGCACCAGAATCCACTCATTAGGCTCTCACCTCCATCTGCGAAAAGCGTTTAAGACATTATTGCCACCATCAACACCACCACTGCACCAAATGACCCATGCCCAGCATACTGGATCAGATCAATGTGATCGGAACTCAGTCCAATCATCGCCGAGATCGCAAACCCGTCCTTCTCAACAGGAGTATTCCCATCTGCTCTCAAGCAGACATCTATTCGACCACTTCTAAAGAACAACCAGCTGGATACAAAGAAGGAGGAGTCTTACCGGCTGACCTCCAGTATCCCACTACTAGCTAAAATTCTCGAGAAGGTGACTCAGAGACAGATCCAGCAACATATAGACACCTCATCCCCCCTAGACCCCTGCCAACATGGATTTAGGGAAGCTCACGGAGTTGAAACACTCCTGACCTCCCTAACCAATGAACTTATCATTGAGATAGCCAACATCAAAAGGGGCGTTGCGCTAATCTTCCTCGACATTGCCGCTGCATTCGATTTGGTTGACCATGACCAACTCCTAACTCGACTCCATGAGAAGGGAATCCAGGGTCTCACATGGGACTGGTGTAAATCCTACTTAGAAGACCGATGGCAACAAGTTCGGATCGGCTCCAACACATCTGAACCTTTCCAGCAAAAGCAAGGGGTACCCCAAGGCTCCTCCCTATCTGCGCTGCTCTTTAACATATACATGCAGCCGATTTGTGAAATCACCCGCTCCTTCGGTATATCCTGCCTCCTCTATGCAGACGATGTGCTGATGTTCACACCCATCAATGTCACGCTTCCTGATTATACAGCCTTAGTCGATTGCTTCAACGCAATAACAGATTGGCTTCTCAACCAGAATCTTCGGATAAATTTTAAAAAAACCGAGGTCCTAATTGTCACAAAAAACAAAACCTTCTCACCCCCCCTTGACCCTAAAAGTAAGAGATGCAGAGCTTCCAATCAAGTCTACCATACGCTACCTGGGTGTGACATTGGATCAGCAGCTAGACTTCACAGCGCACATAAGCTGCACTGTAAAGGCCATCTACTACAAGATCAAGACCCTACGACACCTGAGACCCATGTTGGAACCAGAGAACTTCCACACAATATTCCAAGCACTAATTACACCCCATTTCGACTACGCAAACATTGTACTCCACGGCCTCCCCAAGAATACCCTAAACCCATAAGAACATAAGATATGCCATACTGGGTCATACCAAGGTCCATCAAGCCCAGTATCCTGTTTCCAACAGTGGCCAATCCAGGTCACAAGTACCTAGCAGTTTCCCCAAAAGACACAGGTTCCACAATGCTTGTACTGGGTCAAGCATTGATATCCTGGGTCCCTTCTTAATAATGGTTTATGGAACTTTCCTCCAGGAACTTGTCCAAACCTTTTTTAAACCCAGCTACACTAACAGCCTTTACTACATCCTCCGGTAACAAATTCCCAGAGTTTGATTACACGTTGAGTGAAAAAATATTTTCTTTTATTAGTCTTAAATAGTTTACCCTGTAGCTTTATTGCATGTCCCCTAGTCTTTCTATATTCTGATAAGGTAAACAATCGATCTACGTTTACCCGTTCCACTCCGTTCATTAATTTATAGACTTCTATCATATCTCCCCTCAGCCGTCTCTTTTCCAGGTTAAAGAACCCTGACCTTTTTAGCCTTTCTTCATAGGAGTATCCTTCCATCCCCTTTACCATTTTGGTGGCTCTTCTCTGAACCTTTTCTAAAATCGCTATATCCTTTTTAAGATACGGTGACCAGAATTGCACACAATATTCAAGATGCGGTCTCACCATGGAACGATATAGAGGCATTATAATATCTTTTGTTTTATTTTCCATTCCTTTCCTTATCATACCTAGCATTCTATTTGCTCTCTTGGCCGCCGCTGCACACTGGGCCGAGGGTTTTAACATGGTATCCACAATGACGCCTAAATCTTTTTCCTGAGCGGTGGTTCCTAATGTGGAACCTTGCATCGTGTAACCATAGTTTGGGTTGTTCTTCCCTAGGTGCATAACCTTGCACTTGTCCACATTAAATTTCATCTGCCATTTTGATGCCCAGTCTTCTAATTTATCAAGATCCTCTTGCAATTTTCCACAATCCTCTTGGGTTTTAACAACTTTAAATAGTTTTGTGTCATCTGCAAATTTGATAACCTCACTCGTTATTCCACTTTCCAGGTCATTTATGAATATGTCAAAAAGCAATGGACCCAGCACAGATCCCTGGTGTACACCACTATTCACCCTTCTCCATTGGGAAAATTGGCCATTTAGTCCTACCCTCTGCTTTCTATCTTTTAACCAGTTCCTGATCCACAATAGTACACTGCCTCCTATCCCATGACTCTTTAGTTTTGCCAAAAGTCTCTGATGAGGGACCTTGTCAAAGGCTTTCTGAAAGTCCAGATACACTATATCAACCGACTCACCTTTGTCCACCTGTTTATTCACTCCTTCAAAAAAACATAACAGATTAGTAAGACAAGATCTTCCTTGTCTAAAGCCATGTTGGCTGTCTCCCATTAGGTCATGACTATCTACATGCTGAGTAATTGTATTCTTTATAATGGTTTCTACCATTTTTCCCGGTACTGATGTCAGGCTCACCGGTCTGTATTTTCCAGGATCACCCCTGGAACCCTTTTTAAAAATTGGTGTTACATTGGCGATCCTCCAATCTTCAGGTATTAGAGATGATTTTAATGATAGTTCACAGATTACTAATAGCAGGTCTGCAATCTCATATTTCAGTTCTTTCAACACCCTTGGATGTATACCATCTGGCCCAGGTGATTTGCTACTCTTCAGTTTATCTAATAGTTGTAATACATCTTCCCGATGTATCGATATTTCCTTCAATTCTTCCGCACCTTTAAATATCACTTCAATCATGGGTAACATCCCTACATCTTCCTCAGTAAAGACCGAAGCAAAGAATTCATTCAGTTTCTCCGCTATCGCCTTGTCGCCTCTCAGTGCTCCTTTAACCCCTTTATCATCTAATGGACCAACTGACTCTCTCACAGGTTTTTTTCTACGAATGTACTTGAAAAGGTCTTTATTTCGTGTTTTTGCTTCTGCAGCAAGCTTCCTCTCAAATTCTCCCTTTGCCTGCCTTATCAATGCCTTGCATTTGACTTGCCAGTGCTTGTGCTGTTTCCAGGTTTCGTCGTTTGGCTCTTTTTTCCATTTCCTGAAAGATGCTTTTTTGGCAACAACAGCCTCTCTGACCTCACCTTTAAACCATGCTGGCAGTTTTTTTTACTTCCTTCCACTTTTCTTAAAGCGTGGAATACAGCTGGTCTGGGCTTCTAAGATAGTATTTTTCAACAACACCCAAGCTTGATGTACGTCTTTAACCTTTGCAACTGCTCCTTTTAGTTTTTTCTTAACTGTTTCCTCATTTTATCATAGTCTCCCTTTCGAAAGTTAAAAGGTAGTACTGTGGATTTCCTTACTATCCCTCCTCCACTTATTAAATCAAAGGCGATCATGCTATGATCACTATTGCCAAGTGGCCCCAACACCCTTATCTCTTGCACTAGATCTGGTGTTCCACTAAGGACTAAGTCTAATATGGCTTCCCCTCTGGTCGGTTCATGAACAAGCTGCTCCAAGAAGCAGTCATTTATTTCATCTAGGAACTTTATCTCCCTAGCATGTCCTGACGTGACACTAACCCAGTCGATACCGGGGTAATTGAAATCACCCATTATTATTACTGCGCTGTAACTTTTGTTAGCTTCCTTGATTTCTTTGAGCATTTCATCATCCATTTGGTCATTCTGGCCAGGCGCTTGATAGTACACCCCCACTGCCATCGCTTTCCCCCTTTTACATGGAATTTCAATCCATATAGATTCTACAGCAAATTTTGTTTCCTGCAAAACTTTAATCCTTTCTGACTCAATGCCCTCTCTAACATAGAGAGCAACCCCTCCACCAATTTGATCAGCTCTATCATTACGATATAGTTTGTACCCAGGTATCACAGTGTCCCACTGGTTGTCCTCCTTCCACCATGTCTCTGATATTCCAATCATATCTAACCTTTCATTTAGTGCTATATATTCTAACTCTCCCATCTTATTTTTTAGACTTCTAGCATTTGCATACAAGCATTTTAGAGATTGTATGTTATTCATATTAATTTACTAAAGACTAAGGCGGTCTGCTTACAGAGGGTGTTGACTGTACAAAAATCTGGTGAATATCTCCCTCCAATTAAATAAGCTTCAATCCGATGTTCTATGATATGGTAATGTGTTCTCAAACGTATTTCACATTTTTCACTTCATTTCACTATTTTCCCAAATATACTATAATGCTCTTATAATAAGAACCTATGTTCTCAGACAAAAGTTGGCACTGCTCCGGGTGAGGCCCCCTTGAGCTATGTGCTCCAATAGCATCAACGACCATATAAACAAGGTTCCTATGATTGGTTACCATACGTTACAGTTTCTCAAAAATCGGACTTATCTTAAGTTTTGATCCAGTTTTGTGAATCGTGCCAATATTGCAATTGCCCCAACGCCACCTCACCGGTATCTATTCCACGTTTCAATTCTTCTTCAGGGGGTATGCAATCTGTGAATCAGCACTGTCCATAAAGAAATGCAAGAACGTTACTAGAGAAACATTTTTCTTTAAAGATCATTACTAGATGAGTGTTCAAAAATTGGTCATACCTTAACTAGACTGGATTATTTATAAAAATAGGCTTATGCGATCAACAGCGTATTATCCATGGCTTGTCAGCTCTCTCAAAAAACGCCGCGCATGCGAGTTCGAATTTGACTCAAGGTAGTTAAATAGTTGTTCAACCATGACATCAGACTCCCCAAACACTGTTACAAATAACATTACCAGACCAACTTCTAAATCATGAATAAAACTAACAATTAATTTGTACAGGCAAGCTCTCCATTCAATCATACCGGAGATTTTTCATGATACTTTCCAGTTCCGAGTAGACTTGGAAAGTTTATTACGAAAGTTACAACTAAAAATCTATTTTGCGACTCAGACCCCCCATAACGATACTCCGGTCGTCCAGGCAGACATCAGCCGGATCCCCCTACCGATAAATCGACCTGGATGCCCCCTGGGCCAATGCATCCTATCCTGAATTTGTTTAAAGATCTAGTGTTAAATGATGTGACAAAATTAGAAAATGAAAGAAAACTTACACAAAAAATTTTTACTATGGCGGAACAAAGAGCATTAAAAGATCTACAGACGCGGTCTGACATAGTTATCAGACGAGCGGACAAAGGAGGAGCCATAGTGGTGATGAATAGAGTATACTATTTAGAAGAGGCTGAACGTCAATTATCACAAAGAAACACATATAAGATTTTAGAAAGGGACCCCACGAAGGACCTTCAAAGTCAGATTAAACATATTACTTCCCAGGCATTGAAAAAAACTTAATCATGAAGAGAGAATGGAAATTCCTAAATGAGTCTTCACCAACCATGGCTCGGTTGTACCTCATACCTAAAATACATAAAAACACACAGAACCCACCAGGAAGACCAATAGTCTCTACTAGAGGATCCGTTTTAGAGCCACTCTCTATTTACATTGATTCTTTTTTGAGACCATTGATGACGGGCATCCCTTCATACATTAAAGACACTTCACATTTTTTAAATATTTTGTTGGAACATAATGCATGGGCTTCCCAAACAAACATACTTCTGGTTACATTGGATGTTTCTGCCCTGTACACCAATATTCCGCAACAGGCAGCGCTTGACATCATCATTTCTTCTCTACAGATGCGGGGCGATCTATCAATTGAGCATGTACATTTCATATCTAAGTTGGCTCGACTTACTATCTTTCAAAATTATTTTGAATTTGAAGGCACCATTTATCAGCAGGTGGCTGGGGTGGCCATGGGGGCCACATGTGCTCCATCAGTGGCGAATCTGTACATGCATGATTTTGAACAACGATGGTTGACCATCTCACCCTATAAACATCATCTTATACTATGGAAGCGTTTTATTGATGATGTGTTTGCCTTGTGGATAGGATCTGCCACAGGGTTATTGGAGTTCATTAACTGGCTTAATGGAGTGGATCCTCACATAACATTCACACATACGTATCATGAACGGAAGGTGGTTTTTTTAGATGTCGAGGTTCAGAAGAGTTTACAAAGTTGGACAACATGGGTCCACAAAAAACCGACAGACAGGAACACGATTCTTCATTACACCAGTCAGCATCCGAAACAGCTTAAGGATAGCTTGCCTCTATCACAATTTATTAGATATCGTCGGAATTGCTCACGTTTAGAAGATTATAAAATGCAAGCGAAGACGTTGACTATCCAATTTCAGTGGTAAAAACCGCTTACAAAAGAGCACTTTATAATAATAGGGGGTTATTATTACAACCCTGTAGGGCTAATGCAAATGTAGGGATGGATGAGGATAATATCAATCTGATTACCCGATATTCCCCCTTGAGTGGTTCCATAAAACGCATTCTAAAGAAACATCAAAATGTATTGAGTGCACTTCCCGGGTTACAAAACAAGCATATACGCTGTGTGTGGACACGTTCACCGAATCTTAAAGAGAAGTTGAGCCCCGTGAAATTACGAGGAGCCCAGTTGATAAGTGGCACCGGTGGAGGACACAGAAAGTGTGGTCAATGCACTATATGCTGTATAACTGAAGACATCGATGACTTCACCTATCACGGGAAACACTATGTTTTGCGGCATCAAACTTCTTGTGTTGCGGACTATATAGTCTACGGCATCCAATGCCCTTGTGGGCTGCTGTATGTCGGTCAGACTGTTCGACAACTAAAAGTTCGGTTGGGAGAACACCGTAGTCGAATTCACTGTAAAGTGATTGAAGCCCCATTAGTGGCTCATTGTCTGCAACATAAACATGGATTTCAAGACTTGCGGTGCTTTGGACTGGATCAGGTACTGGGAGGCAGTTCCGGCAGATCCAGAGCACAAACTCTTCTACTACGAGAGCAAAAGTGGATATATAAACTGCAATCAGTTTCTCCGGGAGGTCTCAACAGTATGATTGGAGAGCTTGCCTGTAAAAATTAATTGTTAGTTTTATTCATGATTTAGAAGTTGGGATCTTTAAGCTGTGTCTGCTCCATACATGAGGGCATTTGGGCTACTTTACTCTTTTGTGGAACCTCTCTGCTTTTGGTAGTATCCTTCAAGGATACATTCTTCCAAACCATCTGCTCTTGGGCGACTGTCGGCTTTCCCCTAATATCTAGTTTAAAAGCTGCTCTATCTCCTTTTTAAAGGTTAATGCCAGCAGCCTCGTTCCATCCCGGTTAAGGTGAAGCCCATCCCTTCGGAAGAGCCCCTCCTTTCCCCAGAATGTTCCCCAGTTCCTAACAAATCCAAACCCCTCATCTCTGCACCATTGTCTCATCCACGCATTGAGACTCCGGAGCTCTGCCTGCCTTTTGGGTCCTGCACGTGGAACAGGAAGCATTTCAGAGAATGCAACCCGCTACAATTAGCTATGAATGTCGCTGCCCGCGTCCTGTGCGGAGCTTCAAGGAGAGACCACATAACCCCCATCCTAAGGGACCTACACTGGCTTCCGATAAGTTGCAGGATCTCATACAAAGCCCTCCTCATTACCTTCAAGTCCATTAATAAAATATCCACCACTTCAATCTCAGACCTATTCACTCACACCCCCAACAACAGATTTAGGAGATCATTAGCTTCCAATATGCTAATTATCCCGAGGGAAACCATAAAATGTGCTCAAGCAACTAATAATAGAGCATTCGCGTTCTACGCCCCCGGATGCTGAAACAACCTACCTCCCAACATCAGATCCATCAGCGACCTCAGGCAATTCAGAAAAGCCCTCAAGCACCATCTGTTCCTTATGCACTTCTCACAACCAAACAACGCCTCACCTCCTCCCAACCCAATCCCTTAATATGAATTAAAAAATATGAATTTACATAACATGTAATACAGACCAGACAGTATCTGTAATCAAACAGTTGTACTGCTTCCAGAGGTACATTATCGTAAATAGAATACCAACATTAATCTTTCTCTGCTTAAAATGTACATAGTTTCCCCAGTTTAATTCCATGTTACTTTCCTTGTTATATGTAAACTCAGGCCAGATCTGTTCCTGTCCTAGAGTCAAATTGTTAACTGTAAACCGCACTGATAATAAAGAGCGCGGTATAGAAGAGCTGTTAAATAAATAAATAAATAAATTAGGATGTGTGTATATGCATCCTTTAGGTCTAAGGAGATGCTGGGGCAACTGCCACCAGTCCAAAGAGTCTGCCAAGTGGCAGATCACCAAGACTCGGTCCCGAAGACGGCCCATGGCCTGAGACCACTGGTCCCGGAGACACCACTGCGCAGTCCTCATGTGGAGGCGAGCATCCGGGGTGTCATGGACCGTGGAGGCCATGTGCCCGAGGAGGTGCAGAAGAAGCCGGATGGGCACAGAGGGAAGGTGCTGTACATCCTGAGCAAGGGACCGGAGCTGGTCGGCTCAGTCCTTGGGCAGGAAAGCCCTTGACTGGAGAGTGTCGAGCTTTGCTCCGATGAACTCCAGGCACTGTGTTGGGGGGAGGTGAGACTTGGGGTAGTTTATGACAAAGCCCAAGTGCTGCAGAACCTGGATGGTGCGAGCGGTGGCGTGCTGCATCTCTGAGGCTGTGCCTTCCTTTATGAGCCAGTTGTCCAGGTAGGGAAAAACAAAGATCCCCTGGAGCCAGAGGAAGGCAGCTACGACTGCCAGGCATTTTGTGAAGACCCTTGGGGCAGAGGCTAGGCCGAAGGGGAGTACCCCGTATTGAAAGTGCCTGCCCCCTACTATGAACAGCAGGTACTGCCTGTGGTTGGGGTGGATGAGGATGTGAATATAAGCATCCTTGAGATCTATGGAAGCATAGCCAATCTCCCTGCTGGAGGTATGGCAGCAGTGTTCCAAGGGAGAGCATCTTGAACTTCTCCCTCACCAGGAATTTGTTTAGGTTGCGCAGGTCGAGGATGGGCCTTAGGTCCCCTGTCCTCTTTGGAACAAGGAAGTATCTGGAGTAGAAACCCTTGACCCTGAGGTGGTGGAGTACCGGTTCCACCGCCTTGTCCTCTAGAAGACCTGCCAACTCTTTCAGGAGAAGGTCCCGGTGTAGGGGAGACCTGAGGGGCTCTCCTGGGAAATAAGAGGGAGGTGTCTGAGCCAGATGGAGGAGATAACCCTCCCTGACTACCCTCAGTGCCCAGGAATCGGTGGTGATAGCCATCCATCTCTGGGCATACTGACTACCCTCAGTGCCCAGGAATCGGTGGTGATAGCCATCCATCTCTGGGCATAGAGGGCCAGGCATCCCCCTGTGGGTTGCTGACCTCCTTGGGGTAGAGAGGCTATACTCAAGGAGTCAAAAGCTCCCTCCAGGCTGGGCCGGGGCCGGTGTATGGGGTTTTGAAGCTTTCTGCTTACGCGGGCCATGCCCATGTCCCTTGGCCTGCTGACCCTGCCTGATAGGGTGGGTAGTTTCGGTAAGCAGCTTCCTTCCTCGGGTAAAGGGCTTTTTACCCAAGCCCTTCCATCGAGGAGGGGCAATGGTCTTCTTAGAGAGCCTGGTCCTCATCATGAGCTCGATCTCCAGCTTGGCAACCTTGTCAGTCATGGTTTTGTCAAAGAGGTTCTCCACTTGGCATGGGACATCGACCAGTTTGTCCTGAACCCATTGCTAGAGATTGGACGACTGAAGCCGAGCTTGGCGGCGTGCACCAATGCCTGCCACGGCTACCCGAGCCGCCGACTTGAACTTGTCATAGGTCACTTGAGACATAAATTTGGAGCACTCACAAATGGCCTTGGCCAGGCTCTTGAAGCACTGCAAGGGTTCCTCATTGAGACCAGCCGAGAACCCGGCGAGTTCCTTCGCCAGGTCTCTCAGGTACGTGCCCATGTACAGCTGGTAGGCCTGAATATGGCAGAGAGGCATCGAGCCCTGGTAGCAATTTCTGCCGAGGGCGTCCAAGGTGCGAGCCTCCCTGCCAGGGGGCACCGAGGACTGTGCCTTCTGACTTTTCAGCCAACACATGGCCGACTCCACGACCATGGAGTTATGTGGCAGTTCTGACTTCTGGAAGTTCGTGCTCCGGCGGACCCGATACATTGGGTCGAGCCGTCTGCTCACCACCGGTACTGAGGCCGGTGTCTCCCATATGTGGAGCATGAGCTGTTCCAGGATGGGAGGGATGGGTACTGTTAGCAATTCCTGCGGAAGGGCCTCGTACTGGAGGATCTCTAACTCATCCACCTGAGGGTCTTCCTCTGACTCGGTCAGGAATACCAGGGCCTTGGACATGTCCTTGACAAGGTCCAAGAAACCCATGTCCTTGGGCAGGGACAACCACCGAGGTTCTGACACGGTTTGATTGGAAGGGACGTCGCAGTGGCGACGGGTATCGGGGGACTGCTCATCCTCCGCCTCCCACTCGGGAGTAGTCCATAGAGGACTCACCCGAGGGCTGCTCCATGGGCCTCGAGGGCTCCGATGCTCTACGGCCATCACCCAGTAGACTTACTGGGGATGACCGTAGTCCCGACGAGCGGGACTCGGAGCATGACCTCAGCCAAGGATCGACTCAAGGCCAAAGGACCTCGAGGATCGGCTCGGCCTCCGTGCATGTCTTGGACGTCGACGACTCGGTGGTCGGGGCGGATGAACCAGTCGAACCGGACAACAGCGCCCGCTGCTGGTCCATGAAGGCAGACAAACTATGCTCCAGGGCCGCCATTCTGGACTCCAGCCCAGAAGGCTCCACAGCCTTTGGCACAGGCACCTAGGGACTCGGGCCCAACGCCGGCACCTCCGAAGGGGAATCCTTGACGAGGATGGTATCTGGGGACTGAGGCCGGATCCTTCCTGGGGACCTTCGCAGGTCGCTCTTTCTCCGACGCCTCGGACAAGCGCCTTGGACTATGGGACTGGGCCCGGGGAGCTCCCGGCTGGTTGGAACCATCCAAGGACACCACCTTCAAGGGTTTCTTCTTCTTTCTGGGTTCCCTCAAGGGAGACCCCCTTTCTGAGGACCCACGACGAGGCTTGGGCTCGGAAAGCTCCACCCAAGGTGTCGGGGCCCTGGCTTTGGGAGGTATTGGGGACTCAGGGAAAAACTTGTCGTGCTGCTGCTGGCAGCTCTTGAGGGCCTTGCTGGACATCCTCTTGTAGAGACCGCAGTCCGCCGGGTCATGGTCTGGCCCGAGGCAATGAAGACAGCAGTCGTGTGTGTTGGTCAAAGACATGATTTTAGAGCACCAATCACACTTCTTAAAAACACTGGTAGCTATGGGGGAAAAAGTACCCCTGCGAGGTCAAAGACCCTCCGGGATGCCAGCGAGAGAAAAAAGGCACAAAGTCGCCAGAAAAATAAAAATAAAAATACTACAAAAAAATGAACCGAACCCGATGCCGAGGTCGGTAGGCGGGAAGAGTACCGGTGCAATACCGGAGGCGAGTTGGAAACTCGAGGAACAAAATATGCAACTTTTTCCAGGGACAAGACAAACAACGTCTGAAGGGCTCTGCAGAAAAAAGGATACTGAGCAAGATGGCACCCTTGGGCGGGAAGGGGACCACACATGCGTGATGACATCTCCCAAAGGCTTTCTTTGAAAGCTGGGGAGATGCTTCTGCAAGGGTTCCGTCAATGCCGACATCACCCATATGTGAGGACTGACTTCCTGCTTGTTCCCGGAGAATAGCCAGTGTTGGAAACAGGATACTGCGCTTGATGGACCTTGTCTGACTCAGTATGCTTGATACACAGTACCCTGACCTGTGCTTCTAAGGTAAAGTCTTACCAATTTCCTGAATGATTCACACAGCCCTTGGTTTGATAGAAGGGACCTTTCAAATTGCCCCTTTGATCTGTCACTTCCCTTTAACACCTATTTAAGACAATTCACAAATGTTTTGCCTCCTAACTGGAAGGCCTCTTTGTAAAGATCACTAGAAACAAGTTTAGCTCTTTGTACTCAGAGACTATTTATTCTACTTGTATGCTAAGCTATACTGAGTTGATTTAAATAAAAAAGCTCTCTAGAAACAAAGTTATTTCAGTAACTATTTATTTTACTTTCTATGCTAAGCTATACTCTAATTTGATTTAAATCAGGGGTGTCAAACTCAAATACACAGTGGGCCAAAATGTAAAACTTGAACAAAGTCGCGGGCCAGCATTGAACAAATGAACCTTTTAATATGGACCCAAACAAGATTTGCTTTAACATTGAATATGAAGCAACACTTATTACTATACAATTTATAACTTAATAGTTCAGATATGCAAAAACCAATTTAAAATAAAAAAAAACATCAATGACATTCATTTATTAAATAAGATTTAAATAATAATAAATAATAATTTTTAAAATAAAATAACAATAATAAAATTAATCAACCATTCACGCCCATGTCTTGGAGTAGCAAGAAAAAGTGCATAAAGAAAACGTTAATTATTGCTCAGTTTGCTGCACACTGATCTAATCTGATGTGCCCAAGCCAGATACCTGGCATCTCTTCTTGGATGATAGTTCATCAATGTCTGGGCTCAGGCTTTGAGCTGAGGAAATCCTCAGTATTGAGCGAAGGTGTTCATCAGTCAGACGTCTCCTGTGAGATGTTTTGGTCATCTTCATCGAGGAGAAAAGTTGCTCACATAGATAAGTGCTGCCGAACATGGAGAGCATCTGAGCAGCTTGGGTGCGGAGCTGAGGCATTGTGTCAGGGATGAACTGTGGAAACTGGGCGGCGCCCACAGCATCATACTTTGACTTCAGCGTGTCATTACACTGGAGTTCAATTAGCTCCATTTGGAGGTTGGTTGGTGCGTTTTCCACATTAACTGCAAAGGGATTACTGAGCAGTTCAAACCTACATTTCTGGACATCAAAGTCGGCAAATCGCCGGCTAAACTCAGCGCCGAGTACACTGAGTTTTTCAGCAAACTGTGCGCATGGGAACAAGTTGGTAAAGAACTGCGTTTTCATGGTTTGGCAGCAGGGAAAATGGCCAAGGTTTCCTTGCAGCATCTGATTCTCCCACAGGCACAGTTTAGTTTTAAAAGCCCTCACTGCAGCGTACATGTCTGTGATGATGCGCCCCCGCCCCTGAAGCTGCAGGTTCAGCGCATCGAGATGGCTCGAGATGTCACACAGAAAGGCCAGCTCACACAGAAACTTTTTCTCCCGAAGCTCTGCTGTGTCCTTCCCTTTGCTTTCCAGAAACTGACATATTTCCTCATGCAGCTCAAAACATCTATTCAGTACTTTTCCTCGGCTTAACCATCTCACCTCTGTGTGATACGGCACGTCTGCGTATTCCGAACCACACTCCTCCAGAAAAGACTTAAACTGGCGGTGATTCAGACCTTTGGCTCTTATAAAGTTAACTACTTGTGTTACTGTGGTCATAACATGTTCCATCTTTAGGGCTTTGCCACACAATGATTCCTGATGTATGATGCAGTGATAAACAGTTAGTTCACCTGCACAGTTCTCTTCCTGCATCTTCTCCCAGACCCTGCCCACCAGTCCACTTGTTTTACCGCACATCGCTGGCGCACCATCTGTCGTTAATCCCACGAGTTTATCCCACGGCAGCTTTATTTCAGTTACGCATTTGGAAACCTCCTCAAAAATTTCCTTTCCTGTGGTTGTGCCATGCATTGATTTGAATCCCAATAGCTCCTCCGTAACACACATATTTGAGTCCACTCCACGGATGAAGACTGACAGCTGAGCAGTATCAGATGCGTCGCTGCTCTCATCCACAGCAAGGGAGAATGCAACGAAATCTTTTCCCTTTTCCAAAAGCTGGTCATACAGATTGGTGGCAAGATCACATGTGCGATCAGCTACTGTGTTTCTGCTCAGGCTCACGTTTGAAAAGGCTTGCTTTTTCTCTGGGCACACGATGTCACAAACTTTCAACATGCACTTTTTCACAAACTCTCCCTCATTAAAGGGCCGGGCTGATTTTGCGATCTCTGCTGCCACAATATAACTAGCCTTTACAGCAGCCTCACTTTGTGATGTGGCTTTTTTGAACATATTCTGTTGTGAAACCAAACTTCTTTTCATCTCCTCCACTTTCTGGCTCCTTTGAGTCATGTCCAGGTCCTTGTAATTGTCATGGTGTTTTGTTTCATAGTGTCGTCGAATGTTATACTCCTTAGTTATAGCCACGTTGACTCCACAAATCAGACAAACAGGTCTGTCTTTTACATATGTAAACAAATATTCTGTCTCCCACCTGTCCAGAAAGTTCCTGTTGTCTGCCTTTCTTTTTGCCATTTTTGGGAAGGGGTTCCACAGTGACAGTTGTAGCTTGAGATCGCTATGACTTCTGTCACACAGGAGAGGGCGTTTCTGGGACCTGTCCTGATTGACGCGCCAAAACAACAGCAAGGCATTATGGGATTTGTAGTATTAGCGATGAATGAATGTGCTGTATAATACCGGCGAGCTAGCTCTAGTAGTCATTTGGTATAGCCTCGCGGGCCAAATATAATTACACTACGGGCCAAATTTGGCCCGCGGGCCAGAGTTTGACACCTATGATTTAAATGAAAAGCTCTCTGGTGGTACTAAGACCTGACTAACTGCAAACACACCGAATTCTAAAATTCACAGATTTATCTGCTATAATCCAAAGATTACCCTTTTCCCCCAAGATTTAGAGTATATTCCAGAAGATAAATACTTACAAGTGCAGATCTAGTTCCAGTTGTAGCAGTCCCTCTGGGTAGTCCTTCTTACGTAAGGAAACTGCAACACTGGTATCTGCCTGACTGCAGGTCCTTGTGTGGCACTTGCCATTCATCAATGTGGCCAGCCACTCCAGATCACAAGGCTGTAGATTAGAAGCGATACACAGAACAGGTACCTTGTAACTCCAGAAGACACTAGCTAAAGTACCAGTAAGATGAAGATCCACTGACAGAATTCAGAAGTGGCGCCCTGACCTCCATCAGGAGAGCTAGTCTGCCACAGTCCTCTAAGCTGCCAAAGTGCATGCCAGGTAAGATGACCAACACCCCTATAGCAGAAGAGATGAACTGCTAACAGAATTCCCCACAGACAGGGAAAAAAATCAGCCCCACACTTCTATCGGGTCTAGATAGGAAGGAGGATCTCCTGGCCTAACCACCTCTTCAGCTGCACCAGCTCAGCTCCACATATGCACCATCTGAATGGGAAGAACATGGGCACCAGTCTTATAGAGATTGAGAGTCTGCCTTTCTGTGTCCATCTGCTGGTAGGGGGAAACAACTCACTGGTCTGGTACAAAGAGCAATACTCTTTATTCAAGTTTTTGTTGCCTTCCTCCCTGAGTCTCCACCCTTTCAGGCAATCAATAAAAGCCCTCACTTCTAACAAACAGCTGGCATGGTTTTGTGACTTTCTAGCACCCAGCTATTACCATATTGCATCAACACAATTATTTTGTAGGGAATTGTGGCTTACTAGTCCTCGGGTGTCCACAGGCCAGTCAGGTTTTCAGGGTATCCACAATGAATATGCATTAGATAGATCAGCATAGAATCGAAACAATGCATGCAGATCTCATGCATATTCATTGTGGATATCCTGAAAACCTGACTGGCCTGGGGGTACCCGAGGACTAGGTTGGGAACCACTGGCTTACTATATCACTAGCAGTACTCAGTCTCTGAACTCTGTTCCCACCAGTGCCTTCTTTGCAAATCAAGCAAGCATAATTTCCATGGCTACTACTGTAGCTAATCTCCAGTCTGTACCTATCTCAGAGATCTGCCAAGCGGTGACATGGTCTTCTCTGCATACCTTCGCAGCACAATATTGCCTGGACAAAGACTCCAGAGCTGATGCTCAATTTGGACAAGCTGCTCTGCATAACCTTTTTCAAATTTAGACAACTTGCCCACCACTCAACAACCTTGCGAGGAGTGCTCTGAATGGGCTGAGTCTGTTGGATCCCTGCTGCAATCTCCAGCTGCACCGGGCTTCTTCTCTCGCTCGGTTGTCCTGGGCTAGGAAGTCCCATATGTGAAGACTGACTTCCTGCTTGTTCCTGGAGATAGCTCTCCGGGAAAAGCAGGAATTGGTCTTCACAACCTACCCATCAAAGTTTATTTTATTTATTTATTCAGCGATCAGCAGCGGTTTGCTATACATAACAGTATGGTTGTATAGGCCATGGATTAAAACATACATAATTATTCAGTACAGGACACAAATATTCAGATTACAGGTTTACACTTGATTGCAAGACATTGATTACACATGTATGTACATATTTACAGGTTGTCGGAGTCTATAGGTGTTTGACGTGAAGTGCTCTTTCCTTGTGCATGGTGAAAGAGGTTATGTGGGATTGAAGTGTGTCTGGAAAAGATGCGTCTTTAGTTTTTTTCTGAATATCAACAGGTCACTGATTGCTCTCAGTTCGCATAGTAGTTGGTTCCATAGCAGTGGCGTTATGAATGAGAATGCTCGGTTGCTGGTGGTTGCAGTGACAGATCTCAGGTTAGCCGGAACAATGAGGGTATTGAGGTGTGTGGTTCTTCTGCTTCTGTTATTTGGCTGCGATGTGATAAGGGCGTTGAGAAACGAGGGTGCTATATTATGAATGAGCTTGAATGTGGTGATTAGGATTTTGTATTGTATGCGTGCAGTGATGGGGAGCCAATGTGGTCTAGTGAGGAGTGGTCTAGTGGTTAGGACAAGGTACTTCAGGCTGGAGGGCCGGGGGTTCAAGTCCCACCTGGGGACAGCAATCTCAGGCCGGAGGGACTGGGATTTCTAGTCCTGTAGGCACTCCTTGTGGTCTTGGGCAAGCCACTTAACCCTCCATTGCCCATGTTCCCTGTAAGCATTAGTGTATGTGTCTCATATCCCCTCATGTTAAATGTATCCCCCAATTGACCGCTTTGACCCGGTGAAAAGCAGGATATAAATACAGCTAAATAAAATAAATAAAATAAAATAAAAATAAAAATAAAATGTAGGTCCATTAGAATTGGTGTGATATGCTCCTTCAGGCCTTTCCTCATGATTAATCTAGCTGCCACATTTTGCGCCATTTGGAGGATGTTGAGGGTTTTTTTAGGCAACCCTTGAAGTATGGCGTTGCAGTAGTCCAGGTGAGGAATGATGAGGACTTGTGCAACAGTCCTAAAATCTGAGTGCTCTATGATGCTACGTAGTGGGTGCAAGACTTTTGTGGAAAATGGCTCAATTGGTAATTCGGAGATGCTTTTCCATCTTTAGGTTGCAATCCAGTGTCACACCCAGGTATTTTAGCTCGCTCTTTGTGGCGTAGACGTTATTGTTCATGGTGACTGTAGGTGGTGGGTTGAAATCTGGTTTTCTGGAAATGAACATCACTTTGGTCTTTTTGTGATTAATGGCCATGTTATTCTGTTGCAGCCAGAATTGTAGCTCACTGAGGCATTTTTCCAGTTGACTGATGTTCAGGTTGTCTACATCAAGCTGAGTGTAGAGCATTAGGTCATCAGCATAGATGTGATAACTGATCTGGTGTTCCTGGAATGTTTTACAAACTGGCCGTAGATAAAGGTTGAAGAGGAGGGAAGACAGGGCCGAGCCTTGAGGTATGCCTTGGGTTTGGGGGAAAGTTGCGGCCTTCTCGTTGTTGAAGTGGACTTGCTGCATTCTGTTGTTTATGTAGGAGGCGAACCATTTCAGAGGGGTACCTCTAATGCCTATGGAAGCGAGTCTGTTTAGGAGCGTGGGGTGATGTACGGTATCAAAGGCGGCTGATATGTCTATGAAAACGAGCATGAACATTTTGCTTCTGTTTTACAGTCCTTTGAGAAGCTTATCAAGTAGGGCCAGTAGGAGGGTCTCCACGCCATGATGCTGTCGGAAACCATACTGGTGGACGTCCAAAGCGTTATTGTCATCGATGTGATCTTGCAGTTGCATTTGTACTGCCTTTTCAATGATCTTGGCCAGGAAGGATATGCTTGACACCAGTCGGTAGGATGTTGGATCTTTCTTGTTAAGTGTCTTGTTCTTTAGGATGGGTTGTATGATGGATTTTTTGAGGTGCGTTGGCATTAACCCCTGCCAAAGCGATTGGTTCACAATGTGTGTGATATATTGAACAATTTCCTGTTTTAAGTTGTCCCATTTTTTCTTTTTCCTAGAATACAAAGATTTTTATTTCTCTGCTATTCACCTGACTGAGGAGACCAGGGGGGAAGGCAGCTACGCATGTGTGGAGGAACACTCCCAAAAGCATTCCTGTTGGATGCTGGGGAGTGTTCCCATGCCAGGCTCAGTCGGTGCCAACGTCACCATATGTGAAGACTGACTTCCTGCTTGTTCCTGGAGATTGTATGGCCTGAAGTCCAGGTAGTTTTGCAAATCTCTTCAAGGGAGACTGAGTGTAAGTAGACAGTGACATGACACCCAAGGCTCAAGCCTACCTGGGCATAAACAAAAGAGATGCAATCTGCCAAGTGCATTTGGTGATGGCAACTCCCAACCAAATTTGGGTCAAATAAAACAAAAAATTGTGAAGACCACATATGGGATATTTTCCCCTCCACATAGAAGGTTCTCTTACAGTCAAACATTTCAGGGCTCTTTCCCACTTGTGAGTATGGGATCTTGGGAAAAAGGTTAGCAAGATGACTAGGGTGCAAGTCTGATACCACCTCAGGAAGGAATATTAATGTGTATCCACAAGATTTTCCTATTGTTATATAATTAGGCCTCTGAAGAGCAGATCAGCTACTAGACTGCCAATTGAAACTGTTCAGGGGACAGTCCTGTGGTGGTTTGAAGAGAGCTGTCAGGAGCTGAATCAGTACCGTACTGAAAAACCAAGATAATACAGGAAGCTGGAGGAGAAGCGTTACAGGAAGCAAGCCCCCACGTAAAACAACTTAAAGCTCTAAAGAGATTGGGTTTACCTTATGCATGACAGTGATATACACCAATTGTGCTAATGGGAATCCTTACACAGAATTTGCTTTCAAACCAGACTAAAAAAAAAGTAACATAGTATATGACAGCAGATGAAGACCAGTATGGTCTATCTAGTTTGGCCAGCAAAGTGGTAAGAATAGGTGTTTATGTTTGTGCAATTTCTTGATATACTGTCCAGGCTGAAGGGCATCAGATTGGTTTACAATCACTACAAGCAGATACTGGATACATTCCCTCATCCCCAAAGGGCTCACAATCTATGTGTACCTGAAGCAACAGAGGGTTAAGTGGCTTGCCCAAGGCCACAAGGAATGCCTATAGGACTAGAAATCCCAGTCCCTCCAGCCTGAGGTACTTTGCCCTAACCACTGGGCCACTCCTCACACTAGGCTCTGTGCAGGTCACTCCCCTTGCCTTTGTTTAGGAGTGTACCCACTACTCTGTGCAAGTCACCCCTATTTGTTGAGATATGATAGTTTAGATTTTATCCTGTTGCTATAAAGGGATCCACTGTGTGTCCCATGCCATTTTGAACTCTGTCATTGTATTTGCCCCCACCACTTTCATCAGGAGAGTATTCCAAGCATCCACCACCCCTTCCGTGAAAAAGTATTTGCTGATGTTGCCTTTCAGTTTACCCCTTGCAGCTTCATGTTATGCCCTCTAGGTTTACAGCTTCCCCAAAGGCTTGTTTGTTCATTAATACCCTTAAGTATTTAAAGGTCTATATCATATCTCCTCTGTCCCTCCTCTCCTCTAGGAGGGACAGGGGAGATATGATATAGAAATCATAAAGTGAAATTAGGCCTTACCTGCTAATTAGCTTTCCTTGAGTAACTCCAATCCAATCCCTCTGGGTAGTCAACCCCCACCAGCAGCTTGGAGACTGAGCATGTCATCTTTTTGATGACATCAGTGTACTTAGGCAGCTGGCACCTCCCACCAGCCCCAGTAACCTATTGGCAAAGCGGACTCACAGGAGCAACAAATAAGCAGATAATGTTAACAAAAGACTTAGGGCCAGATATTCAAAATGCATTTACATGGTTAACAGCCAGTTAACCATGTAAATGCCTACTAACTGGATATTCAATGATACATACATGGGTAGTGCCATCAAATATCCCTAAGTCCCCTACGCGCTCCAACGCTAGCTGGCTAACATTTTTATTTATTATTTAGTACAAATTCTTATATACCGCGCTATTTAGTATCAGTGCGGTTTACATAATAACATTTTGCATTAGAAACAAGATCTTTTGCTTACATTGTAACAGGGAATGTAACTTGGAAGTAACAGGGTAACTGTATACAGTTCAAACAAAGGAGCTTGTAAATTATTTAAGTTATATTACCTGTTACAGTCGTAATGTAAACATGCTCATTGTGAATGTGCCTGATGGTGAGTTTCTTTTGTAAATCACTGGGAATTATGTTGTTGGTACGTCAGATGCTGTGTGGGTGAGATGAGATGTTGGATGTGAATGTGTTAGGTTAGGGTGGGTAAAGTAAAGGCAGAATAAGTGATGTTTAAGAGCTTTTCTGAATTGTGAGAGGTCAGTGATTGATTGTATATGAGGTGGGAGATTGTTCCAGCACTTAGGAGCATATAATGTAAATGCTCTGTTTCTAGTTGTTTGGGTACATTTAGTGGACTCAGGTGGTATAGATAGCGTATTGCTAGTTGTTGACCTTCTTAACCTGTTAGTAGGGGTACTGGTCAGGAGTGAAGAGAGGGATGTGGAAGATATCCGGTTAATTGCTTTAAATGATAGGATTAACGCCTTGTAGGTGATTCTGCATTGTAATGGTAACCAGTGTAGATCCATAAGTATGGGTGTTATGTGGTCTTTTCTGGAGATGCCGCAGAGAATGCGGGCTGCTGTGTTCATCCCCATCTGAAGAGGATTGAGAGTGCTCTTGGGGAGTCCATGTAGGATGATGTTGGCATAATCAAAGTGTGGCATTACGAGTGTCTGGAATATTGTTCTGAAGTCGTCTGGGGCTAGTAGAGGTCTTAGATGTCGTAGTGTCCGTATTTTGTTGTAAATGGTTTTGGTGGTATTCTTTATATGCTCTTTGAAGTTGAGCTGCTGATCTATTGTAACCCCTAGATATTGTATTACAGACTTGCATGGGAGCTCAGCATCACAAACTTTCAATGAGGCAGGAGGAGAGAAGTTTCTGTTCCTGGTTATGAAAAGGACTTCAGTTTTCTTAAAGTTTATGTGAAGATTTTGGAACAGGAGCCAATCAGTAATTGCACTGAAGCATTCAATAAGTGGAGCAAGGTTTGGGTGCTTGATTTTAATAGGAGCGAAGATCAGTACATCATCCACATAGATTAGACTGGAGATGTTAAAAGAACGGATATCACAAATGGGTTGCATATAAATATTAAAGAGTAGAGCCGAAAGAGATGATCCTTGGGGTACTCGTTGCTGATGGAATGGTTCCGATGTTGAGGAACCTATCCGTACTTGTTGCCAGCGGTTCGTGAGATAGGATTTGCACCAATCCCAGGCAAGGCCATGAATTCCCTTTTCCTGGAGGTGGGAGAGGAGTTGTACATGGTTAACAGAATCAAATGCAGCCGCTATATCAAGAAATAAGAGTACAAACCCATTCTCAATTTTGTCAATACCTCTGGATAATGTATTGATGAGTATAGTGAGTAGGGTCTCTACACCATGGGACTCTCGGAATCCATGCTGACAAGGATCAAGAGGGGCTGATATGTCGATGTGTTGTTGTAGTTGCATTTGAACCACCTTCTCGATAAGTTTGGCTAGATAGGGTATATTTGAAATCGGGTGGTATGAGTCTGTCTTTGTTGGGTCAAGTTTGTTGTTTTTCAGGATAGGGTGTATGGAAGTTTGTTTCAGGGTTTCTGGGAATGTTCCTGTTGTGAAGGAGAGCTCCATGATGTAGGCTAGAGTTGAGCTGAGTTCTCTACGCATCGATCTAATCCAATGGGCAGGACAAGGATCATTCGGAGCCGTAGTAGTGTTGATGGTGGCAATAAGGTCAGCAATGTACTTCTCTGCTGGAGAGGTGAATTTTGTTAATGGTTGCTGTATCTGGGGGAAGAAGCAGGGTGTGGAGCTTTGTGTAAAATTTGTCTTTATGATTTTAGATTGTAGGTACTCGGCGAAGGACTGGGGATGGATAGCTACTGTTTGATTGGAGGAAGGTGTCTTGGTTAAAGCTTTAGCAATGCTAAAGAGGTCACATGGCTTATTTAACGATCGAAGGAGGGTATCTGTGTGGTGCTCTCTCATTTTTTTGTATATTTTCTCACGGTTTTGCTTTAGAGTGTTTTCATAAGTTGATTTGTCAGATGTAGAGCGAGATTTGCGCCATTTTCTTTCCTGCCTTCTTAGAAGCTGAAGCGATGCACATAATTCAGCAGAGAACCAAGGGGCTGGTTTTCTGTTTTGTGGTAGTTTGGTGGATGCTGGTGATTTTTTAGATGAAGGTAGCTGTAAGATATAAGAGTGGAGTTCCATCTATGGATCATGTCGTCGAGGTTCTGCGCTGGTTGACGGAGTGCTGGAAGAGTGCTGCTGAGGAAGTCATCTCTGTCTAGGGATTTGAAGCGAGTTTTTGATCCTGAAGAGGCTGAACTTGATTGGTTGGTCGGAGTTTGGGTATGTTGGTATGGGATTTGGAAGGAGATTAAATTGTGGTCTGACCATGGGACCGGAGTGAATGATAGGCTGATATTCTTGGTTGATTCTAACTGAGGGGCAAAGACGAGGTCAAGGGCGTTTCCCTTGAGGTGTGTTGGAGAGCTCACCAACTGGGTATAACTAAGGTCCTTCATAGCATCGAGGAATGCGTTAGAGTAGGTAGGTTGCAATGAAGCAAGGTTAAAATCTCCAATCAGCCAATTAGGTTTACTTGGGCTTCCAGGGTTACAGGCAAGGTCTATAATGTTGGATAGATCTTCTGGAGGTGAAGAGGGAGCTCTGTAAATGAGATTTATGTTGATATATTTGTTAGCAACAGATAATGTGTCCATGTGCAGGATACTCATTGAGGATAACGATTGGAGCTGGAGATTACTTTTTGATAGGATGAGGCCTCCTCCTCCTTTCCGGTTGCTTCTATGACAAGCGTGCATCACATAGTCGTGGGGGATGAGTTGATTTATGACGACAGCATCTGTTCTGATAGCCAGGTTTCTGTGACCATGAGGATATCCAGGTTCTGACTGGTGATAAGGTCAGTGACGGCTGGCCATTTTTTTCGAATTGAACGTGAGTTGATGAGAGCACATTTTAGGTTGCTCTGTAAGAGAATGTTTTTAGGCTCTGGACTATAGGAGTTATTAATGGAAATATACAGTAAATGTGAATGCCTGATATGATGTGCATGTGGTTGTGTGTGATGGGAACTACTATTGTTTCTACTTCCCAAACTATGCAGGATAAGGATATAGTTATGGATGGGTGATAAAGCTGATGTATTTTGAATGGTGTCAGCTAGGAGGTAAAAGCTAAATATAGCAGCTAAGGAGATGGCCATGTTAGGACAACAGTATAGCAATTCAAATAGCAATGGTAATTTACTGGCAACAGTACAATGGTGACTAGCAATGATAAGACTACTGGCAACAGTATAGCAATTCAAATAGCAATGGTAATTTACTGGCAACAGTAAAATGGTGACTAGCAATGATAAGACTACTGGCAACAGTACAGTGATTCAAATGGCAATGGTAGTTTACTGGCAACAGTACAATGGTGAACTAGCAATGGTAATATTACTGGTAATAGTATAGTGATTAAATAGCAATGGTAAGCGGTGAGAATTTATTCGGGGGGGGGGGGAGGGGGTGATTCGTGGTAAGTAGCGTTGACTCACTTTGTTCTGTTGGCGTGTATTGGCCAGAGAGGTGGTGTTGGCTGTGCGAATGCAGATGTATCCTTTTAGGGCAGCATGGATGTCAGGGGCTTCTGGGAGGTGTCTTGGGTGATTCAATGTGGGCCACTGCCTAAGGGCCACACCCAAGGGCCCTCAGGCACGGGCCCGCCTCGCAGCGGCTTGAATTAATAGTGCTGCTACACTCCTCCCACAGCCCCGATTGGGCTGGGGTGTCCGATTTGGATGGCGGCTCGGGTGCTCGACCCCTCTCGGGGGAGATTGAAGATGGTGGCTGTTCCCGCCTCGCGGCGGCTTGACTTAATAGTGCTGCTGCACTCCTCCCACAGCCCCAATTGGGCTGGAGTGTCCGATTTGGATGGCAGCTCGGGTGCTCGACCCCTCTTGGGGGAGATTGAAGATGGTGGCTGCTGGGCAGAGCAGAGGTAGGGACTAGCACTAACCATGCAGCACCATTGGAAGCCACACAGTTAGCGCTCTGCACCTATAAGATATAGGTGCCAATCCAATATTGATACTGCACAGTTAGCCTTGGCAACTTCTGGGCAGCGCAGCCAGACCCAGATATTCACTTCCATTGCCACGGAAGTGGATATCTGGGGCTTGGGGATCGGCAGGCAGGGCTAAGCAGCTGCAGCGCTTAGCCCTGCCCAGTTGAATATCAGGCCCTTAGAACCTGGCCCCCACAAGCCACTAGGGGCTCTCCTCCCCCAGAATGAGGAAGCTAACCTGTCCATTCTATACTTGAGAGTACAAACAACTAAGAGAAAAACGGATCCTTGTATTTCCTTTTTGTTTCTTCTTCAAGGCATTACTAAAGAACGCAGCTCTCTGGCAGAGACTCCCAAGCCTTTAACGCCTCAGAACCAAACTGAACCCCCTGGACCAAACTCGTAACAATGATCCTCTCCTGACCCGGGGTCACCAAAACATCTATTCAATCAGGGAGGGTTCCGGGACTGGAGTTATTCAACTTAGTTTTATCAGTGTTGATGGAAAATCGATCCACCTGAGGAATCTATATTGGCCTCTAGGTCGAGGTCAGCTCTGCACAGCAGCCACTACGGTCAGTCCACCTTCCATGGGTGTCTTGGCCAATCGGGAACCACCAGAATGACCACCCCTTGATGCATCTCGACCTGCTGTATCACATGACCTATGACAACGAACAGGAGAAACAGATAAAGCCACCTCTCTGTGGGCCACCTTTGCACCAGAGCATCCAGACCTTCCAACATTCATTCCCTTCTTCTGCTGAAGAATCGGCTTGCTTTGGCAGATGCAAATGTCACCATTAGATCCATGATGGGTGTGCCCCACCATTTAGTTATCTTCCAGAAGACTGTGTCATTTAGCATCCATTCTCTGGGGTCCAAGCAAAACTGACTGAGGTAATCTTTTGGCTATCACGTTTTCTGACCCCATGACATGTGCCACCAAAATCGCTTGAAGACGATTCTCTGCCCATTCCGGCAATACCTTGGCCTCAGTTTCCAGGCAGACACTGCCCATGCCCCCCTGACAATTGATGTAGGCCACTGTGGTGGCGTTGTCTGAGATTACCTTTATTGCCTTTCCCTGCAGGTAAGGGTGAAACCACTGCAGGTACAGGAAAACCATCTGCATATCCAGCCTACTGAGGGGCCAAGTCGCCTCTTCCAGGGTCCACCACCCCTGAGCAATGTGCCCCTCACAGTGAGCCCCCCAGTTGGAGGCTCACATCTGTTCTTAGCGGAATCCATTGTGGTTCCTCCAGCGGCATGCCCACCGATAACTTCTTGGGCCGCAGTCACCAGAGAGCCACCCTAGTCACCTGCAAACAAGGCAACTGCTGCATCAGAGGGTGCCACTGGTGCAACCATCTGCACAGCAACAACCTTTGTAATGGCCACATGTGGGCCCACACCCATGACACCAGCTCAATGGTCGCCAACAGCTGAAAATAATGCCATGCCATGCCATCAGTGCCTTCATCCTGAGGAACTGGCATACCAGCTATTGGGGCCTCTGTTGCTGTAGAAACTTTGCTGTCGCTGGTGTCAATGCAAGCCCCCAGATACTCACGATCCTGTGATGGCACCAACTGACTCTTGGTGACGATGATAACCCAGCCAAGACCTTGCATCAGTTGGACCATGCTCGCTGTGGCTTGTTCGCTTTCTCATCTTGATTTTGCCCTTTGTCTCAGGTCCTCTTTTAAATACGCAGAGTTGCAGAAAAAGAAACACAAATGAACCGCGAAGGCTCAGTGTCCAAGCCCTCCCCCCCCTTCCTGACCATGTGTTGTAAGACGGTTAAAAATGGTGCATTCCTGCACTGCAGGGCAGATTTGCTTCCACACGATTGCAGACTGACAGCATCAACTGCATCGTAAAGCAATTGCAATTGCTGTTGCTTTCCCCCCCAACCTGGCATGCCTTACTATCCACCGCTATCAACAGCACACTGTTACTCCCTGCCTCCATCACCAGCTTCAGCGCTGAGGTAGATCTGACAGAGGGCCACTTGCAGGCCTTTCATTCTCCAGTGGCTCCTTACTTGATGACAGGTTCAGGAGCTACTGCCTCTGAATCCATACCTGGCCTTCTCCGTTCCTGTGGGGAGAGCCCCTGTTCCATCCCCCCCCCCCCTTTTTTTTCACATGTGGCAGACAGACCAAACAGAATTCAGGCAGAACTGAGCTGGCCAAGCTGAATTAAGCTGCCTATCAAAGTTAACCAATGCAGTAACCTTGCAAATGAGAAGCCTAACACACTACCAACTACTCTTAGTTGTCCCTACAGTGAGTTGTTTCTGGGATTACCTGCTCCAGCTGCCTAAATACACTGTCATCAAAAAAATGACATGCTCAGTCTCCAAGCTGCTGGTGAGGGTTGACTACTCAAGAGGTATGGGATTGGACGGACAATAAGGAAAGAAATGATGCCTATATTGAAGGTACAACCTCACAGGTCTCATGATGTAAATGCTTGCATGTAAAGTATGCACACATTTTATAATATGAGTGTAAGTCTTGACAGGCTGAATGTCTTCCCTGAGCATACCTACTCTACAAACTGCCAACATACACTACACATAGATCCTCTCACCCATCCATCATCTCTATCCCAAACTATTTGCAAAAACCAGCTAAAGCTTTTCCATGCTGGTATCATGGTATTTGCCTTTGAAACTATTTAGGCCTCCTGATGCCTGCACTAGCCTATGTAACATGCAAGTCTCTTCTCTCAAGCTAATTTCACTTTTTCACAAAGCTAAATCATTTTAAAACAGGTTTTAAAAAAATCATTTTTACAGAATCAATGGGTGCTGAAGTTTAGCAGCAACCTCCATCCAAGAGCTGTCAATTTTGGGCAGCCATGTATCGAGATCCTAAAGCTCCAGAAAATGAACACATGACCTGTATATATTGGGTGACTATGGGGCATGTCTACTAGACCACATTAGGTTTTTGCGGCTAATGCAACATGTTTAGTGCAAACAGTACCGCATTAGCTGCACAAGTCATGTAGTATCTGTTGGGGCATGCACAGCATTTCCCCAGCAGATATCACACGAAAAAGGTGAATACTGCAGGCAGACAGCAGCCTAGATACAGCCAACACTACCCAGAGAGGGTGTTTGTTGGATTTGCAGGCAATATGGATGCAACTATTTCCACATGCAGTGCAAGCATGTCCACTTTCCAACCATATGCACATCTACCATGTGTTGCATAGAGATTTCAGTGCTATCTGCATTTTCCCCCTTGTTAGCTCTTAACGCAGCAGGTAACACGGTGCACTTGGCAGTGGCAGCCCAAGGATGGTGCAGAGCCATGTGCAAAGACTCCTTGTGGCGCATCGTAAGTATCTGCATATCTGCAGGGCCTCATTTCTATGACACTAATTACTGAACTTAGTTGCTCAGCGCTATGACCTTAATAAGGAGGGAAGCTATAAAATGAGAAATTCTGGTACCTATGAATTGGTATCATGGTGCGCAGGCTGGATTAGACTGTGCCAGAGTTAGAAAAATACAGAAAAGCAACAATGAAGCTATCAGGCCACAAAAGAAATGTAAACTGATGTTCCCTTAAAGTTTGAGATTTCCTTTAATCTAAGCTGATAAAATATTTGAAAGTTAAAACCAATCCAGCAGCATCAAGAGCACAAAACTGCAAACCTTAAAGATTATCCATAAGGACATAAACAGGCTGGAGTCAGTACAGAGGGTGGCTACTAAAATGGTTAAAGGTCATTATAAAGCATATGAGGACAGACTTAAGGATCTCAATATGTACACCTTAGAGGAAAGGCAGGATAGAGGTGATATGATTGAGACGTTTAAATACCTCCATGGCATAAATGCACAGGAGCCTCTTTTGATTGAAAGCAAGTTCTGCTACAAAGGGACATGGGATGAGGGTGAAAGGGGATAGTTTCAGGAGTTATATGCGGAAATATTTCTTTATGGAAAGAGTGGTGGATCCATGCAGGTGGTAGAGATGAGGACAGTATCTGAATTCAAAAAAGCATAGGACACAGAATATCTCTAAAGGAAAAAAGGTGACTGTTGTAGTGGTTGATGTGGAAGGACAGACTAGATAGAAACATGATGACAGAAAAACACCACATGCCCTATGTTCCAGCCCCCCCCCCCCCCCTCCAGAAACACCAAGTGAAAACCACAGCACAAGGCCTATAGAGCAAGATGACAACAATAGCATGCATTATAGAATGTCAGTTCCAAGCAACACTATGAATTGCACATAGCTATGTAGAAGGTACTCAAGTAGTTTTTTGTGGGGGGACAAGAGAAGGGCTCTAAGATCGTCTCCTCCCACCCGATGGCAAACCTCTTCCTCTTGAAAGCAAAGGAACTGCAAGTACAATCTCTTCTGGAAGCCAAGATGACACATTAGTAACGCCAACTGGCAGATTAAGGGCAATGTCAATGTCACAGAGGGCAATCTGTAAGAGGCACCTAAGATCTACATATTAGTGTCTCCTGGCTTGCCCTCTATGGAGTGATGATGCGCAGAGAGCGTGCTTAAGTCCAACTCCGTCAGGGTGCACCTAAGTCTGGCCTGCAAGAGGTGGAGCAAATATTGCCACCGCATTTGACATCATCAACCATAACACACTAATTGATAGGCTAGCAAACCTGGGAATAGGAGGCACTGTCCTCAAATGGTTATGTCATATATATATCTCACCAATTGCTACATGTCCAACTAGGCCAAAACACCTCAGAAACAATTCTCACAAGGACAGGGAATCCCATAAGGTTCGGCCCTCCTTTTTAATCTATACCTACAGCCCATCACAAACATTTAAAAAATACAAAATTAACCATTACATTTATGCCAATGACATCATGCTCGCTATCATCATAAACACTAGCAGCCCCTCATACCACAATTTATCTGAATGTATCAGAGGCTGAATCCTAGCTAGAAACCAACTACCTCAGCATTAACCTTAAAAAAAACCAGAAGCTATGTTTGTATCAAGAAAACAAGATGCAATCTACCCAAAAACCATCATAATCAACAACATCACTATCCCTGTTAAACAAGAGGTAAAATACCTAGGGATAATATTAGATCACACACTCAGTATGCTCCCCCCACATAAAACAAACAGTAAAAACTGTATTCTATAAACTAAAGACCGTACAGCACCTAAGACCCCTCCTCGACACCCATGATTTTAGATCTGTAGTCAACTCACTAATTACCCCCCACTTTGATTATTGTAATAGTCTACTGAATGGCCTACCACTTAAAAATACAAATATACTCCAAAGAGCCCAGAACATCTCCGCCAGGGTAATAGCAAAAGCACGTCTAACCGACCACATAACCTCCATTCTACATGCACTACACTGGCTCCCTATAAATAGCTGGATAAAATATAAAATACTCTTTAACAACATTCAAACTCAATAACATCTCCCCCTCACACCTAACCACCCTCCTACACTCCCCACCAGAATCCAGAACACGCAAACAAAATGCAACCCACTCACTTGACATACCCAAAACCATCTGAAAGACAAAGAAAACTACAAGCTCCAGAGCCTTTTCATTTGCTGCCCCTGCCCTCTGGAATGAACTTCCACTGACCCTCCGCATGACAAAAGACCAACTATTCAGAAAGGACTCAAAACACACCTTTTCACTGAACATTTTGAAAACCCAACTGAAATCCCTCACCTTCCACAAGCTACCTCCCAACACAGAACCAACCTACTAACCTCCCCACACCCCCTACCTAAACAACCCCAGAGCTTCACCCCACCCTAACCAAAGAAAGACAAATCAAGAGGCCGACTCCTCTTTATATATAACTACAAAGATTGTCACATAAGTTTGTTTGTAAAATATGTTCCTTGTAAATAGTTAATACCGCTGTTCCATGTAAAAGTTGTTTGAAAAATAGTTAATATTGCTGCTCCATGTAAAAGTTGTTCTAACTGTTCTCTGTAAACCGCCCTTAATCTCTGGAAGAGGTGGTATAGAAGAAATGTATAAATAAATAAATATTGGAGCACCATGTGCACCTGGCAGAACGGGTCAACCCGTTGCTCTGCACACTATACTGAGAATCTGCACCACTTGAAGGGATAGGCTCATCTCATGGAGTCCTTTATGAGAGGTTGACCCGTTCAGCAGCCATGCTGTTAGTGAGAGAGAGCCCAGGCTGGAGAAGCGAGCCCTCCTCCTGAATCAGCAGTCCCGGGAACTCCCCAGAGGGAGCGGGAGCTCCATCAAGAAGCAGAGTAACAAGGGGAACCAAGGTTACCTGGCCACAAAGATCATGGAAACCTTCTCCCCCTGGAACCTTGAGAGAAGATCCATGTGATTAAAGGCATGGGAGGGAAGGCATATAGAAGGCTCTCCAACCACAAGATGAGAAAGACATCTGCCGCTACCTAGGATAGTTGCGGTTGAGGACAGCAAAAGCGGTGCAGCTGGGCTGGCAAAGAGGTAAGAGACTTGGGGTTCCCCATAGACAGCATAGCTGCTGTGCCACTCATGCAGCTGGAAGACCCTGCTCAGTCTGTCCGCCAGGGCATTGTCCTGGGCCAGAAGGTATACCGCAATGAGGAGCATTCCCTGGCTGATCGCATACGAGCAGAGGGCTACTTCCTCCTGGAAGAGGCAGTAAGATACTGTGCCTCTTTGTTTGTTCAGATAGAACATGACAACCTGGTTGTCTGGACAAGCACTGGACTGGTGCTGCAGGCAGTGTTGGAAGGCACTGATTGCCAGAAAAAAGGGCTCCAAGTTACAGCAGGCTGATCTGCTGCTGGATCTCCTCAAGAGACCAAAGTGCCCTGCATGTACAGTTCCTCACAGTACCCCAGCCCCATAGGGAGGCAGCCATAGTGAGGACCCTCTGGGGGCTGGGTGCTGAAAGGGCATACCCTTCTGCAGGTGCTGTGCGTACTGCTACCAGTAGATTGACTCTGGCAGTTGGCAGGACACCAAGACCTTGTCACAAAGTCTACCCATGGCCTGAGTCCACAGTGAGCAGAGGCACCACTGAGCTGCAAGGTGGGGACCACATGGACTATGGAGGCCATGTGGCCTAGCAAGCAGAGCATGGCCTGTGCCAACACAGCATGATGGTGTTGCACCTCTTTTGCCTGGACCCTGAGGCAATCTGCCCTGTCTGGGGGAGGGCGCTGGCTTGGAGGGTGTCTAGGCAAGCCCCTATTAACTCCAGGTCCTGTGAGGTGGGATTTGGGGTGGTTTATCATGAACCCCAGATGTTGCAGGACCTTGATAGTGTGGGCTGTGGCCAGCTGCACCTCTGAGTCTGTGTCTCCTTTCACTAGCCAGTCATCCAAGTAGTAGGCAGCCACCACTGCCAGGCATTTGGTGAAGAATCTTGGCCAAAGGGTAATACCCTGTACTGGTAATGGTCACCCCCAACCATGAACCTCAGGTAGTGTCTGTGGTTGGGGTGGATCAGGGTGTGGGTATAAGCATCCTTTAGGTCCAAGGAGCATTTTCAGGGTGTGGGTTATAAGCATTCTTTAGGTCCAAGGAGCATAGCCAATCTCCTTACTGGAGGTAGGGCAGCAATATTTAAAGGGAGAGCATTTTGAACTTCTCACACACCAGCAATGTATTCAGGTTTCTCAAGTCCAGGATGGGCCTTAGGCCTCCTGTTCTTTTTGGGACCAGAAAGTACTTTGAGTAGAACCCCTTCCCCTCTTAGGAAGGGTGGTACTGGCTCAACAGCTTTGTGCCTGAGGAGGCCTGTAAGTTCCTGCAGTAGCAGAACCCGGTGCAGTGGAGTCTGAGGGAGCTCTCCTGGGAAAGAAAGGGGGGGGGGGGCCATCTGGCCCAGGTGAAGGAGGTAGCCTTCCCGGACCATCTGGAGTGGCCAGGAGTCAGTGGTGATGGCAGCCCACCAGTGGGCAAAATGAGTCAGGTGGTCCCCCATGGGTAGAGAGGCTATCCTCAAAGTCAAAACCCTGACCCAATCTGAGCTGGGGCTGGTGTCTGAGGCTTAGGGCCCTTAGGCTTATGTGGGCCTTGGACTGTTCCCTCATCTTGATGGCCCTGCTGAAGGTCTGGTATGGGGGATAGGCTCGATAAGGCTGGCTCTTCCTATGGGAGACCTCTTCCCAAGTAGCTTCTTCATGGGAAGAGTGGAGGTCTTCCTTGAGAGCTGAGTACTGGTGACATACTCAGTCTTTATCTCAGCCGCTTTGTCCTACATTGGCTTACCAAAGAGGTTTTTCCCGAAGCAAGGGAGTTTGAGGAGTTTTTTTCTGGACCACTGCTCGAGTCCAATATCTGTAGCCAGGCCTGGCACCAGACACTGATGCCTGCGGCAGCCACCCTTGTGTTGGACTCCACCCTCACTCGATAGATCGCTCGAGTCAGGTACTTCACTCGCTGACAGACTTTGTGAGGGTCTGGAAGCATTGGCGGTGCTCTCCATCAAGACCTGCCGTGACCCCCCCCCCCCCCCGAGTTCCTTGGTTAGGTCTCAAAGGTACATGCCGATATACAGTTGATAAGTCTGTATGCAGCACGCCAGCAAGTCCTGGTAACATTTATGCCCAAGGGTGTGGGACTCCCTGCCCAGGACACCGAAGTGTGTGTCTTCAGGCTTTTTTGTCGACACATGGCCAACTCTACCACCATGGAGGTGTGAGGGAGTTGCACCTTCCTGAAGCTGGGTCCTCGCTGGACCACATACATGGTGTCCAGGCATCAGCTAACAATCAGCACCAATACCGGTGTCTCCCACCTTCTGAGGAGTCGCCAACTGAGGATGGAGGGGACAGACTGCAAAGGCCTCCTTGGGTGGGGCCTCATACTGGAGAATTTTGAGTTCCTCCATATGAGGGTCCTCCTGACTCCATTGTGAGGGAGAGTGCCTTTATCATGTCCTGGACAAACCCAAGGAACAAGGTGTCATTAGATGGGGACTGGTGCCTCTATGCTGGCAGGGACGGATCCAAGGGGGAAGTCACAGTGTGCTTGTATCTCCAGGGAAGTCTGAAGACCCAACATCTCTAAGGGCATTGTTGGATCCGGCCTTCAATGAATTGCGGCAGAGGCTTGGCTGGAGCCCAAAGTGCTTGCCAGAGAAGACCTTGCTCTAAAGGACCAGGATCTGCTCCAGGCATGTCGCTCTCAAGGATCTCTTCAGCAGCCCAGGGAGTCCTTGACATAGAGGTCCCTGCAGTTTTGGGGCATGCATGGTGGGGCTGGGCACTGATGCTTGCAGTTTCAATACCAGCATCCCGGCTTCCCACTTGGGGTGTCTACCTTTGTCAGCGACGCCAGGGTGAGGTCAGGTGTCAGGGAAGCCTCGTTAGTCCTGGGCACCTTCACCGGCTGCTCAAACTCCTCAGATGCCTGCTGAGGGCTGAGAAACTGTGCATGGGGCTTGCCTTGTGTCCACGTCCCAGGAAACATGACAAATACCACATGGCCTATCTAGTCTGTCCTTCCATTATCAACCACTACAGCATTCCCCTTTTTTCCATTAGAGATCCCATGCCTTTGAATTCAGATATCCTCATCTCTACCACCTCCACTGGAATCCACTACTCTTTCCATAAAGAAGTATTTTCGCATATCACTCCTGAATCTATCCCCTTTCACCCTCATAGCAAAACTTGCTTTCAATCAAAACAGGCTCTCCTCCTGTGCTATTCCATGGAGGTATTTAAACATCTCAAATCATATCACCTCTATCCCACTTTTCTTCTAAGCTGTACATAATAAGATCCTTAAGTCTGTCCTCATATACTTTATAACAAAGACCACTAACCATTTTCATAGCCACTCTGTATGGACTCCAGCCTGTTTATAAGAGAAAAGGCCCTTGAGGATTTCTTCTTCTTACCCTCTTGCTCCAGGGAACCTTGGTCAGTGTGTCTGCATGCCTGTTCAGGTACATAGGGATTTTACATGACTCAGAGGATCTGTGCTGGGCCTTAGAGCATGCAGCTACTGGGAACAAGTCTACCCTGTGGAAGATGTTGCCCTGCATCTGCCAGCGACTCTGGCTGGCCTTAGTGAACATTTTTTCACACAGGGAGTATGCCTCCGGGTCATGGTTGGCACCCAGACACCAGAGGCAATAATCATGTGTTGATGAGGAACATGTTCTTAGAGCAGATTCCATTTCTTAAATTCGGTGGCCATTGGGGCAAAAAGGGCCTCAGCAGAAGATGCAAAATGTGTCCAATGCTGGGGCAACAGGGCTCAGAGAAAGGGACTAGCACTAGCCCTAAACTACACAGGAAAAATTTTTTCCAAAGAGAGACTAACATCTGTAGGGATCCACAGAAAAAGGGAGACAGAATAAGATGGCACCCTAGAGTGGGACGGGGACCACACATGCAGAGAGACATCTCTCAAAGGCTTTCTTTGAAAGCTAGGGAGATGCTTCCGCAAGGGCTCCATTGGCAAAGACATCACCATATGTGAGGACAGACTTACTGCTTGTTTCTGTAGAACTGTTCAGCTGTGTCCGCAGTCTACTTGAGAAATACTGAGGTAGAATGCCCTCTGGCTGGCTCTGGCTTAGGTGACATCATAAAACTAGATAATATTTTTGTCTCCACCTCTGGTGGATAGGGGACACAACCCATTGGTCTGGACTGGCCTAGGCAGATGATACATAAGTCAGTCACCTTAAATCTTAATTGCACACCTCATGCATCTCCTCAAAAAGCAAACAGATCTCCAAAATTATCTGAGGTAGGTTGTACTGCTCTTACACACTTAAAATAGCTCTCGGATCAGGGAAGTCCTGCTTTAAGATTTCTTTATGTGAGGGTGTAGCTCAAAATCTTATAGTACATGAGGAGCATCATTTCATAGCATACTAAACACATACAGTAAATTTAACAGTATCTCATAGCATTAGCTCCCTTTTCTGATGGAAAGTGGGATGTGCTTTATTTCCTCTTTTCACTTTCAGTTCAATCAGATCCAGTGCTAGGATTCTGATAATTAGGCCAGGAATTTTTCACCTACATTATAGACTCTCCCTTCACAGTTCCTGTTTATGCACAGTAGAGGACCAGGGGTCTTCCAGCACACTACATCAATCAAGAGCTCAAAATCCAACCATTGCTACAGGATCCAGAGTTAAGGCGGTGGGGGGGGGGGGGGGGGAGAGATACTCACAATGGTAGTAGACAGTGTAGTAAAATGAGGGCTTACCTTCTAAATTTCTTCAGTCCAGACAAGTGGATTATGCACACCAACAGGTGGCAACTGAGGAAAAGCTTTTTCAGTGCAGTAGAGCTAGCCTGCACCCACTTACACCAGTATGTGGCACTCACCAAGCATATATGCATGAATGCCAGCCCCCCCCCCCCCAAACTACCTCCAGTCCCAACTGCAACCAAAGGCAGAAATTACCTCAGCCTCTGAAAGCCTTGCAATAGGCTTCCCCACACGCCATACAGAGGTAGAGCAACTAGTAGGCCAAAGCCCATTGCTGCCATGCTAACATCCAAAGCTGACTAAACAGAGGAGACACCCCTCACCAATGTCAATAGGTACAGCATTGGTAAACTATATATATATTTATATTTTAGTTTATTTATATATTTATATTTTAGTTTATTTATTTTTTAGTGAGGCTACCTCCTCCCAAAAGATTCCTGCAAAAAAACTGCCAGAAAGGGAGTGTCCTAGAGTGGACTGACTACAGGAAAGAAAGATAGCATGTAAAATCTAACTTCACCTTCCAGGGTGTCCCTCCAGCCCAAGTCTCATAGATATAGCAAAGCAGTACTAACCGCTCCAAGATACACCTCCTACTGTGCCTAGAGATCCATGCAGTAATGCAAAAGGAATGCAGAGAGCAAGTGGCCACCTGACAGATGTTGATAGGAGGCAACAAACCCACCCCTCTCCACTAGGGCAAATCCTACACCTAGTCAAGAGGACCCAGAGGCCTGCAGCCATTTGCCTGCCAACAGATAGGCTGACGACCATAAATCCAAACAGACGATAGAAGCCTTAGAGGCACTTCACCCTGCAAGGGCCACATCATGCTTTAGGCCCTGTGGACATCCAGCTTTAGGCCCTGTGGACATCCAGCTTTAGGCCCTGTGGACATCCAGCTTATGTGATAGGACAAATTCCAAGGCATCCTGTTGCCCCGCAAATGAGGGTAGAATGACAGTCTAAGGGGGCATGCCAAGATCACCTTAGGCAAGAAGAAAGGGACCATCTGCAAGACCACAGTCTCCTTGGAATACTCAAGAAAGAGCTATAGGTGTTCTCATGGAGGGAACCCTAGGACTCACTGGTATGAACAAATGGCCACAAGAAAGACAATCTTCAGGGCCAAGTCTTTGCTCAAAGCCCCTCAGAGGTGTTCAAAGGACAGACCACCCAGAGCCAACAAAACCAGGTTTAGGTCCCAAGCTGGGATCAGCAATCAGCTAGCTGTTTACAGATGCTTCACACCCCTCATAAAAGCAGACCACATCCAGATCTGGGGCTAAAGCAATGCCCTGCAACCAACAGCAAGGCAATTCTCCCGGTTCTCCAAGTTTGTACTCCTGTTCGATGTAAACCAAACAGCTTGTTGTTATGGTCTTTATGTTATAATGTAAACCGCGCTGATGCCAAATAGTGCGGTATATAAGAACTTGTAATAAATAAATAAATACCACCATCTGTATACACAACAAACCCAATGCTAGGCCTCTGTCCAACCCAGCTTGCAGGAACCCCAAAATAGTTATCAGGCCGCGCACGGCTGCCCCCCCCCCCTCCTCCTTTGCTGTACACCCAACCTCAAAAAGTCTCCAAATCTTCACACAGGCCACAGAGTTAGAACTCCTGTGCTCACAACAAAGTCACTATAACCGGCTCTGAATAACTGACGCCTCAAATCACACCCTCTCAAGGGCCAGGCTGTAAGCAAGAACCAATCCACCACCAGCATGCACACAGGACACAGAGTCAGCAGGTCCGTTACTAGAGACAACCATAGTGGCTTGTCCATCAGGAGTCGCATGAAATCCACATGCCAGCACAACGTCAGCCCAATGTGCCTCTAAAGTGCTGTATCATCCAACTGGTCAGTGACCAAGGTGGAAAAAAAATACAGTAACTGTGCCTGGGGCCACAGCTGTACAAATGCTCTTGATCCAGGAGGTGGTGTTTGTTACTGGGGGGTGCCAGAGCACAACATACATAGTATAGGACAGCAGATAAAGACCAGTATGGTCCATCTACTGGCAACTCAAGTAATCTGCCTGCACATTCGCTCTCTCTGAAAGTGATATAAGCCACGGTGGAGGCAGTGTCAGAGAGCACATGCACTGCCAGAGGGAGAAACATCTCATGCTAGACGCACCACCAGCATCTCCAACTGGGTGATGGACCAGAGCTGTTCCTCGGCAGACCACCAACCCTGCACCACACACTATCCACCTCAGCCCGAGAGGCTTGCATCAGGTAAGTGACTACCACCCAATCCAGAGTCTCCAGGGACATCCCCAATTCATCAGGTCCAGCCACCAGCAGAGACTGATCCATACCGTTTGGGGCAGGAGACCTACCTCTACAGAATGTTCCAGAAGTGACCAGCAAGCCAGGTAATGCATTTGGAGTGCTCATATAAGACACCAGGCCCAACAGACTATTCCAAGGCCACCATAGAGCTTAGCACTTGCTCCACATCATTGGGCCTAGGACTGAACTCCCAAATCTGGGCTTGCAGCTTCACCACATGACCTTCTAAGAGAAACACTATGCCCCTGCCCGAGTGGGCACTGAGATACTTCAGTGACTGCAAGGGCCACAGATGGTTTTTTTTGCAGATGTTCACCACCCAACCAAGCTCCTGTAGTCATTTGCTATGTCAAGTGCTCGCTCTCCTCAAGCATCTTCCCCGATCAGCCAGTTGTCCAGGTATGCCAGCACTCTGTTTAATAAGATAGGATACCACAACCACCATGACCGAAAGGCAACACTTGAAACTGGAAGTGACCCCTGGGAACTGCAAAGTAGAATGCTCTAATCGCACCAGAATGTGCAGATAAAACATCAGTGAGGTCTAAGGAAACTGGTGCACTGGGAATTCCCCAAGAAAACCCCAAAAGCTACTACTGTGACCGTGGAAGGGGCCGTCTTGGGCTTATCCTCCAGAAGCCAGGGAACCTTAGATTCCTCTAAAAGCCTTGGCCAGTTTCTCCAAATCCTCCCCAAAAGGCAGTTTGTCCGAGAAAAGCAGCTTAGTGAGCTTTGCCTTGAAAGCCACATCCACCAACCAGTTGCGCAGCCAGAGGCAGCAGTGAGCTGCCACCACCACCATGGCTATACTTTTAGCCAACACCCACAACAGATCATAAAGCAAATCCACCAGGAAAATGGTCCTGGACTCTATGCGGGCATCTCCCGATCGGCAGGCCACACCCATCAGGAGAGGAAAGCACTGACCCCAAAGGTTCCACAAATTGCACCCTGCAATCCCAGGATGGACACCTCCACTTGAGCAATGCCTCCATATGCTGGTCTTACAGATCCTTGAAAGCTACACTCCCCCACCCATTTTAAACCAACTTTAAAAATTAGCATTGCAATTAAGGCACCAAAGCTACTACCTCCGGCCCCCTCCCAAACATTGGGGAGGGGTAAAGGGGGGAGGGGTAAAGGAGGCAGCTGGGGGATCATGGGGAGGGACTCAGACCCACCAGGTTCCATACCCCTAACCAAGTAGGCCACAATTAAGGCTCCACAGTCGAAGACAGGCTATGCATACTACCTGAGAAATATTGGCTCAGGTCAGTAGGCACAGGCTAGTTTTGGTGTGCATAACCTATGTGTCAGGACTGGACTGATGCCCTGGAATGCACAATAAAAATGGCATATTTTAAAAACAATTCCTTTAAAAGCATTAAGACATGCCAGAAAGGTAATTCATTCCTAAGTCTTTTTCTAACTTACACCACAAAGAACTTTAAACTCCACAGAAGATTGTCACTTAAACAGAATGGTTAAACACCACAAACACATTCCCATTGTTACCTTACCACAGAAAGCCTTCATATCTTCATATTTGCATGTTAGGATCCATTTGAGATTAAGAAAAAAAAAAAAGACTACTAAAGTTTTTTAAAAAGTTTTATTTGTCAAAGAAAATTAAACTGCAATAGCCAATTGAAAACCTACTTAATCAGCTCCAATTTGTTGTCAAATTTAGAGACACAGCTTATTGATTTTTCAAACAAATCCCCCCTTTTCCCTTTATGTTTACCATCTATCGTGCTGAATCCTTCCAAGGAGACTGCTCCAGCGTACCTCTCCAGGTCCTCGCCTTGCTCCTTTTACAAAACATGAAACAAACTCCTCCGTGCATCCTAAGGGGTCCAATCGTCAAAAATAGGAAAAAATACCTTTGGAATAGCCAATTAAAAGTTGTATACAAAAAAAAAAATAATAAAATCTCCACATGTATGCGGTTTGGTTGGGGCAGGAATCCATGCTCCTGTTTTCCTGGTTATTTGATCCTGCTCCATGAATCCTTGCAATTCATCCTCCCTATCCTATTCACATTATGATTTGAATCCAATGATCCAGCTCCAAGGATTGGGATCCAGTGAGCCCTCTCCAATCCAAACCTTTATAACCAGCAAAACCAAAAAAGAGGAGGCAAAACGTTAGATACGGTTACAAAAAAAGGTCCTGGGGAATGATCAGTTATCTCTGCCACTTATTAACATGGATGTGGCACTAATAACTATCAATTCCCCAAATCAAAATGTCTGAATGGTGAAGCAAAGGTAAAATTTAGAAATGTACTTAGCAATTGCTATTCATTCAGGGAGGTAACGCTTACATAAATTCCAACATTCATTACTGTAACTTCATAGGTTTTGTGATGATATTTTTTTTTAAATGAGCTTGAAAGTAAGTTTACAGCTAAATTTTAACTGTCTACATTCTAAACTAAAAGCAATACTCTAGAACGTATGTAAGATAATGAATTAGGCTAGGTGGGAGTTTTACCATACCAGTAAGTCAACTTTGCAGATTAGTCTGAAAGGGGCAGAAGGGTTGAGACAAAAAAAAAAAAGGTGTAACCCACAGCTATATTATAGAACAATTCCTGAAACATTGCTATTGAATAGTTTTACTTGTATTCTGACACTGAAAAATAAAGAAATACCAAAGCTGTATCAGTCACACAGAGGACATGCAGATTTAGCAGTATTGATATTATACTGGCCTACACATGTACAAGCACACTGCTTCTCTTATGTAAATTGAGCTACTCTGTGGCCAAGCTATACCATTCCCAACCCCCTATAGTTGCAAATATGCTTAGTCAAAATAAAGCAAGAGGGGGAGGGGGTACCAATGACATAACTTGTGTAATTTAGTTTGTTAAAGTCAGTTAAAAATAGTTATGCCAAAGCTAAAATCAGTCAGCCATCACTTTTCAGTATAAAGTCAATACTGCTGTTTTGATCTGTGACAATAGCACTTGGAGTCATACCATTGCCTCCATTATTGATCTGATCCTCCTCAATCCTCCTTTTGACAATCCTAAAATGATTGAAATGTGCTCCACAATCCTTTAATCCAAAGCATTCTTAATCCATCTCTTCAGATATGTCTACAGAAAGACACATGAAAAGGCAAGGTAAAATATAAGATTCCCCCAGAAAAAAAAAAAGACATGTTATCCACAACCATCCAACATCCCCACTTCTAACAAACCACAACAAAACATTTACACAGGAGTATCACAGTCTGAAGAGCAGTTAACTGACTTAAAAATTTCAAGCAAACCTGTCTATCAGTTAAAATACAGTCTACCAAAACACACAAGGGGAATGTTGATGTTAAGGAGCAAACACTCACTAGGAATATTACATAAGAATGTAATTCAACACGTTAGCCAACTTGAATAAAAAGTGAATAAAAAAATTGAAGACTATGGTGTAAAAGAAATGCGTACAACATGAGGCTCTACAAAAAACCTTCACTAATCATTTATGTACGAGAACGTGATCTGCTATGACGGGGAGAATAGCGTGGTGATCCTCGGCTTCTTCTGGGAGAGTAACTGCGACTCCTGCTGTTGCTGCGACTACGGCTTCTGCTACGACTACGGCTTCGGGATCGAGATCTTCCGTAGCTTGGACTTCTTGGGCCATCAACTTTAACACGGATGTAGGCAGTTTCTCCCTATTAAATAGACAGAACTTACGATTGAAAGATCTAACCTTTAAACCTATCTTTTCAGGCATGCTGACATGTTACTTTTACAAATACAATCCATGCACTTTTTACTCTGCAAGCACTACTAAATATTTTTTTCTAAAATTTGTAAGGACCTTAGACCTGGGAGTTAAATGCATTTCAATCTCACTGCTATTCCTAACATTCCCCCAAATCCTTATAAGTATCCCTCTTATGTTTTATTTCTACTACTATAAACACTACTATTAAGAATGAAATGAACTCCATTATATCAATTAGGATAGCAGAGATAGACTAGAGAGTAAACAGAATTGTCAGAGAGCAGCCAGTCTCTCCCTATGTCACCACTAGAGAGACCCAAAAGTCACCTTAGAAAGAATTAGACTTACCTGCTAATTGTTGTTCCTTAAGGAACTCTAGTCCAGTCCCGGAATCATAGAGTTTAGAATCTCCTCCAGCAGCCTTGGAGACTGAATGACATCACAGCTCTTCTCTGGTTTAAATAGGCAAGAACCGCCCCCTTCCACCAGTACCTATTGACAAAGCAACTCAGCAGAGCAACAAATAAGTAGATAAAGAACAAGATAAACTAAATAAACTTTGGCTAGAATCTAAAAACCTGTGCATATTCTAACCTCTTTGACGAAGGACCTTGTAGAAATGCCAAAAACGTAGAAACAAAACCGCGCTTCTGCGGGGTTCCCATTGTGGCTACACTCCGCGTCCTCCGGAACCCCACTCCTCTTCCAGAGACATCCTCTCCAATTTGACCCCTTTTACTAAAATACAACGGACAACAGCTTCAGGTTGCATACCCTGGGAGGGGTCCGGGACTGGACTATAGTTCCTTAAGGAACAATTAGCAGGTAAGTCTAATTAATTCTTCTTTTTCGTCCCTCTAGTCCAGTCCCGGAACCATAGGAGGATGTAACAGAGCAGTGCACATCAACGGGAGGGACCAGAAAACCCAGCCTGAAGCACCGCTGAGCCAAAACGAACATCCTCCGCCGCCTGCACATCTAACCGATAGTGCTTCGAGAATGACTGCAACGATGAAGTCGCCGCTCTACAAATGTCCGCGACCGAAACCGAACTGTACTCCGCCCACGATGCTGCTTGCGCCCTGGTCGAGTGCGCTCTGAGACCTTCTGGAACTACCCTACCTTTCAAAAGGTAAGCTGACGCAATAGCCGCCTTTAACCATCTAGAAATGGACACTTTCGCTGCTGCTTCACCCTTCCGCGGCCCCCCGAAAGCCACAGTCAGTCTTCCGAAACGGCTGCGTCTGCCGAAGATACTTCTGAAGAACCCGACGAACATCTAGGGGATGTAACCTGCCTTCCGATTTCTCCTTTTGCTGCTTAGAGAATACTGGAAGCAACACCATGTGATTGACATGAAAGGCCGAGACCACCTTCGGCTGAAAGTCCGGCACTGAGCATAGCACGACCTTCTCATGGAAGACAGACAAATAAGGTGCCCTACAGGATAAAGCCTGTAACTCCGAAATCCTCCTTGCAGAACAAATTGCTACCAGAAATACCTTCCTTAACACGAGATCCTTCAGGGTGGCAATGCTTAGCGGCTCAAACGGTAGCTCAAGCAAAGCCTCCAATACCAGATTCCATGTCGGCACCGAACAGCATACCAACAGAAGCAGCAAGACAGCTCTCAGAAAAAGCCTAATGTCACTGAGATCCTACCGGCTAACCGAGCACTTCCCCCTATAACAGGAAATCGCCGCCACTGCACTCGCAAGGAACTGGCCGCCAATCCCTTCCGCACTCCATCCTGCAAAAAGGAAAAGGACCTGCGAAATCGAAGCCCTCAACGGCTTTATATTATGTTCCACACACCAAGCTGCAAAGATCCTCCAGACCCGGACATACGCCAGCGAGGTGGAACTCCTACGTGCCTTTAGCAAGGTAGAAATGACCGCCGCCGAATAACCCTTAGCTGTCATCCTAGCCCATTCAAGAGCCAAGCCGTAAGCGAGAACCGACTCACCTAGGGCCTGCGCAACGGACCCTGCCGTAGGAGCTCCTCCCGCTGCAGTAACTACCACGGATCGTCCACTAACAGCCGTACCAAATCTGCATACCACAGCCTTCAGGGCGCGATCAGAATCACACGACCGTGATGTCTCCCAACGCGCTGCACCACCCTGCCCATGAGGGCCCAAGGTGGAAAAAAACAGGAAGGAGAACTCCCTCTGGCCACCTTTTCGCTAATGCATCTAGCCCCTCTGACATCCGTTCCCAGTGCCTGCTGAAAAACCTTGCTAGCTGCGCTGACTGGAAGCTCGCCATGAGAGCCATTACCGGAAATCCCCTGCGCCTCACCAGAAGAGCAAACACCCCCGGATGTAGCACCCACTCCTCGGGGTCTACTCTGCGACGACTGAGGAAATCCGCTTCGAGATTGTCTACGCTGGCCACATGTTGAGCCGCGAGAGCCTGGAGATTGTGTTCGGCCCACACCCACAGCTGACCCGCTTCGGCTTCCAGTGTAGCACGTCCAGTGCCCCCCTGCCGATTGATGTAGGCCACCGTTGTCGCATTGTCTGACAAAACTCGGACCGCCTCCCGACCGAGTGTCCTGAAACTCTGGTAGCGCCTGAAACACCGCTCTCATCTCCAACCTGTTGATGGACCGAGACGTCTCCTCCTGAGACCAAAGACCCTGGGCAAACCTGCCTTCGCAATGAGCCCCCCCCCCAACCCAGGAGGCTCGTGTGTCATGAGCAGTCCCCAGGACGGCGGTCCAGTGGCATGCCGGCTTCCATATTCTCCGTTCTCAACCACCATCGCAGCTCGTGACGCACATTCTGAGGGCAAACTAACCTCTGCGATAGGACATCCGACTGATGCGACCGACGGAGAAGCGCCGCCTGTAACGGCTGCACGTGCGCTCGGGCCCACGGAACCACTTCTATCGTGGCTGCCATTGTTCCCAACAACTGCAGGTACTGCAATGCTGTTGCAGCCGGACTCGAAAGAAACACCTGACGAGTTGTCGCAGACCTAGAGCCCAGGCCCTGGGCAGGAACACCTTCTCCTGCTTTGTTTTGAAGCAACCTGCTCTTTGCAAAGTTGACTACCCAGCCCAGGCCTTCGAACATCTGGACCACCCAAGCCATCGCTGCCGAGCTGTCGGCACTGGCTCCTCAGGATCTAGAGACAGAGATAACAGTGCCTCAGCACCTGTACGAATAGCCTTCCGGCCTGCTAGGGGCTGTCCCGGCTCTCCGTCCATATGCTGCGCCTCTAGGGAGCAAGGGACACAGACTCCTGATTCCAGCACTGAACTTTTCCTCCTGCCGCACACTAGACAGCGTGGAATTGCAGGCATAGCAGCCGCCTCAAAGAACTGCTCTAAACCACCCCGGGAACGCCCCCTCCCCCCCGCTGGCCCTGACCGCCAGCCCCGGAAGGAAGGGCTCTCTCCGGGTTGGAGCCCTGCAAAAAACAGCCTAGATACACCTGCTCAATATTTCAATAAGGGAAAAGTACAGCATAGTTCGTTTCCCTTTGATCTCCCCCCCCCCCCCAACAGGCCAACGCTGTGTAAGCGCCTGATGAGCCTATAGCAGGTCTGCAGCAAATGAGGCTTAAAACGCTTCCAAAAAGCCACTATAAAAAAAACGCTGTTTTCAAAATGGCCGCCTGTCCGGAGGGCAAAGAACTCCTTTATGAGATCCCCCGCTGAGGTAGGGACTTCCCTCTCAACTCCCCTCCAAGAAACAAGTAAAAGAAAATTCAAAAAGAAAGAAAAACACGCCGTTAAAGTCAGCGAGACCTACTTACAGTTCCCTGCTTCAACCTGAGGTGCTGCAATGAGGCAGACACACGCCGGAGCTCAGCCTGCTTGTGGCTTCGGCTCCAACGGTGCTCCCACCACCAATCTCACTGTCCCTTAGAGATGGCTGGGGCTAAGCCTTCCACCTGCTCCTCACCCTTGCTTGCGGGTTCGGGAGCAGGGAGGCTACTTCTGTTCTGTAAAGCTGCTCCTTCTCACCAAGGGGCAGCCCCCACCCCCCCACCCCCCCCGAGAGGGAAAATTGAGGGAGAAAGGAGGAAGCAGGACTGGAGCCAGAGGGAAGAAAAAGAAGAAATTAGGCCTTACCTGCTAATTGTCTTTCCTTAAATTCTCTCCGGGCCAGTCCGGCACTTGAGGGTTGTCAACCTTCTCCAGCAGCTGAGGAATGAATGCAGAATCTTTTCTGTGAACTAGTATCTGGCTCCCCCCAGTCTAAACGTGACAAGCAGTGGATAAAACCGAGAACTCTGAACACACGACACGTCCAGAAACTCAAACAAAAACAAACCCGCACGGAAGCAAGCCTGCCTCAACCAGGTAGAACTTACCCGCGAACGAGACCCCAACGCCTCAAACTTGAAATGCCGAAGGCACCTCTGAATATATATGTTTGTTTTATTTTTTAATTTTTTAAAGGAGCGTGGAAAACCCCCTGAAACCGAGCGAGCAACCTATCCGAGCGGAAACACTTACATATTCTTGTCTAAGCCCACTCTCCGCGTTCCCCTGCAAACAGTGAACGCGAATTCGGCCAGAAGATCCATGAAAGCACCTGAGCCAAGACATTAGGACCATGTACCGGGTGGGTTCCGGACTGGCCCGGAGAGAATTTAAGGAAAGACAATTAGCAGGTAAGGCCTAATTTCTTCTTCCTTGGCATCTCTCCGGGCCAGTCCGGCACTTGAGGGTAGTACCAAAGCAGTATCTAGCCCCGGGAGGGACCCGCTAGCCCCGCAATAACGGCCGATGTCCCCACAATAGCATCTCCGCGAGCCTGGACATCTAATCTATAATGTCTGGCAAAAGTGTGCAGCGAAGACCACGTCGCCGCCCGACAAATCAACTGGGGGGATCAAAGCAAACTCTGCCCAGGACGTTGCCAAACCACGCGTGGAATGCGCCCGGAAGCCCTCCGGGAGTGACCGGCCACACGCTTGATATGCTGCTACTATGGCCTGTTTCACCCATCTAGCGATGGACGCTTTGGAGGCCGCTTCTCCCTTCCGAGGTCCTCCAAACAAAACGAACAGCCTGCCCGTCTTGCGAAACGCTGCTGTGCGGCGCAAATCTCTTGAGCACCCTGCCTAAATCTAAGCTCCGGAGTACCGCCTCAATGGGCTTACCTTCCTGCACTGGAAAGGTCAGCAGCGATATAGATTGATTCACATGAAAATTGGAGACCACTTTGGGAAGAAAAGAGGGTACCGGTCTCAACGTCACCTTCTCCTGGGAAAAACTGCAGGAAAGGTTCGCGACAAGACAGCGCTTGAAGATCCGACACGCGCCTTGCCGAACATAAGGCCACCAGGAAAACGGTCTTCCAGGAAAGATCCCGGAGGGAGACCTTCTTTAAAAGGTTCAAACGGAGGCTTCGCCAAAGCCTCGAGCACCAAGTTGAGATACCAGGCTGGCACTACCGAACGCACCGGAGGACGGATATTCCTTACTGTCCGCAAGAAACGGACCACATCCAGATGAGGCGAGAAGCCCCCCCCTCTCACCTTGCCCCGAAAACATGCCAGAGCTGCCACCTGCACCTTGAGGGTAGCGAGCGCCAACCTCTTATCGAGACCTTCCTGCAGAAAAGACAATGTCTGGAATGAGAGCTTTGAGCGGAGGCAAACTCCGCTGCGCGCACCAGCACTCAAAGACCCGCCAGACGCGAACATATGCCAGCGAAGTCAAATGTCTCCTTGCCCCTAACATGCGAAGATCCCCGGCTCCTTAACCTGTCCCTCTCAAGAGCCAAGCCGTAAGAGAGAAGCGATCCACATCCGGCACGAAAAGTGGCCCTTGCCTCAACAGGTCCGACCGTGCCGGCAACCACCAGGGCTTGTCGATAAGGAGCCGGATCAGATCTGCGTACCAAGCCCTCCTGGGCCAATCCAGGGCTATCAGAATCACCGTCCCGTCGTGTCTTTGCGCCCTCCGAATGACTTTGCCTATCAGAGGCCAGGGTGGGAAGACATACAGCAGCGCCCCCGTCGGCCACGGTTGCGCTAGACCGTCCAGGACTTCTGACATGCAATCTCTGCGTCGGCTGTAAAACCGCCCCACCTTGGCATTGTCGAACGTGGCCATGAGGTCCATAACCGGCTGACCCCAACGGTGGGACAGCTCGCAAAACACCTCTACGTGCAATTCCCATTCTCCCGGATCTACTACATGCCGACTGAGGTAGTCGGCTTGCACATTGTCGCAACCCGCTACATGCGCCGCTGACAAGGCTACCAAGTGCGACTCCGCCCAGTCCATCAACCGCAGGCTCTCTTCCAAGAGAGACACACTGCCCGTCCCTCCTTGACGATTGATGTACGAAACTGTGACCGCGTTGTCGGAAAACACCCGCACTGCCTTCTGCTCGATCAGAGGAGCAAAGGCCAACAGACCGTCGTGAGTTCTAACAGATTGATGGAAAACGTGGCCTCCAGCTGGGACCAAACTCCCTGCACGAACTGGGCTTGACAATGGGCCCCCCAACCTGCTAGGCTGGCATCCGTCGTGAGAAGCAGTCAGTCTGGCTGCCGCAAGGGAACGCCTGTCCGCAGATGAACCGGATTCAACCACCACTGAAGACTGATGCGCGCCTCCGGCGTGTGGTCTAACTTCCGGTCCAACGAGTGCCGCTGCAGAGACCACCGTGTCAGCAGGGAATGTTGTAACGGTCGCATACGCGCCCGAGCCCAGGGAACAAGATCCAAGGTCGCTGCCATGGAACCGAGTAGTTGCAAATAATGCCATGCTGACGGAGCCTTGAGCCGCAAGAAGACTGATCTGGCTCCAGATCTTTTGAATGCGGGTCTCCAATAGAAATACTGCGCCTACGCCCGTGTCGAACAGCGCACCCAGATACAACATCCGCTGCACTGGCACGAGCTGACTCTTGGCTCGGTTTACGACCCAGCCAAGGCTTTCCAGTAGCAAGACCACTTTCGCTGTAGCCACACGTGACTCGGCCACCGATGGCACCCAATTAGCCAGTCGTCCAGATAAGGATGCACCAGCAACCCGTCGCGCCTTAACGCCACCGCCACCACCACCATCACTTTTGTGAATGTCCGAGGCGCCGTGGCCAGCCCGAAAGGCAAGGCCCGGAACTGGAAATGCCCCATGGGCACCGCGAAACGCAAAAATCGTTGATGCTCCGCCCGTACTGGAATATGGATATAAGCCTCCGTGAGATCTATGGAGGTAAGGACTTCGGACAGCTGCACGGACGCGATCACGGAACGTAGAGTCTCCATGCGGAAGTGCGGAACGCGAAGACAACGGTTCACGCGCTTGAGATCCAAGATCGGACGGAAGGACCCTTCCTTCTTGGGAACCACGAAATAAATCGAATATCGACCTAAGCCGCACTGGTCGGACGGAACGGGAACTACTGCCTGCAGACGCACCAAACGCTGAAGCGTCTCCGCCACCGCCTTGACCTGTGATCCACATGGAGACACCACGAACACCTCCGTCAACGGTTGGGCAAACTCTAGCACATAGCCGTCCTGGATGATTTCCAGGACCCATTGATCCATGGTTATGCTGGTCCAGACGGATAGAAATTGGTGTAACCGTCCTCCAACCGGAATCTCCGTCTGGACCAACGTCCCTTCATTGTGACTTTTTGTCCGGATTCGGCTGGGTGGGGAAGTAACCCCTGCCGAGCCCCCGAGCTCCACGAAAGGACTGACCACGTGCGGCTAACCGCCCTTGCGCATAAGGAGCAAATCTCGTACCTCTAAACCTACGCGCATCCCGGGACAGGCCCCAGAAACCCCCACCGGGTCTCTGGGCCCTCAGGCGATCCTCTGGGAGGCGACCTCCCTCGGAATCCCCCAGGTCCTTGACGATCTTCTCCAAAGCAGCTCCAAACAGGAGGGTGCCCTTATACGGAAGCTTGCTAAGCCGCGCTTTAGACGATGCGTCCGCTGCCCAATTGCGGAGCCATAAAAACCGGTGAGCCGTGATGACCGACGCCATGGACTTTGCCGAAATCCGCACTAGATCATAAAAAGTGTCGGCCAAATACGCTGCGGCTGACTCCATCTTTGCGGCCTCCTCGGCCTCTGTAGGGGTACGGAGGGCACCCTACATCCACCGAATGGACGCCTTGGAAACATATGCCCCACAGATAGACGCTCGGAGCGTCAAGGCGCACGTTTCAAAGGTCTGCTTGAGCACAGTCTCCAACCGCCTATCTTGTAAATCTTTGAGTGCCGCTCCGCCTTCCACGGGAATAGTGGTCTTTTTAGTCACCGCCGAGACAAGGGCATCGATCTTAGGCATTTTCAGCAGTTCCTGCTCCTCCTGCAGCAAGGGGTACAATTGACCAATCGCCCTAGCACCCCGCAAGGTGGCCTCCAGGCATTCCCATTCGGACTCCACCATTTGTGTACTGGGAAACACTTCTGATCCGTCTTAAACCCCCGGAGTAGGGGATCCTACAACGGCTGGTCTGGCACCGCTGGCAGCTCAATATTCAACGCTGCTAACGTCTGGGAGATAAAGTGCCAATTCCTCTTTCCTAAATACTCAAAAAAAAAAAATAAAAAAAATAAAAAAATAAACACACCTCGGATCATCCGTATCCCCCAACTCACTATCTTCTGAATTCCCCAGCCAGTGATCCATATCGGATTCCACAACTTCTCCTTCCTCCATGGCTGAAGGCGCCGGGTAGGAAAAAACGAAACCATCGGAATCCCCCAGCGCTCCACCGACCGACTGGCAAGAGCCCTCCCCCGGGTCCCAGGCCGAAAGACCTGCTTCCCGGCCTGAGGCAGTAAGAGGGACAGGCTCTGCCCCCTGAAACTGCCGCTGCTTCAGGCAGTAAGCACGATGCATCGCCAAAATGAAATCTGCCGAAAACACAGACTGAAAAGAGCGCTGAGCTGCTGCCACGTGCAGTGAAGGAGTTTCCCCCACACCAGTTGGCTTTTTTTGATTTGCCCTTCCTTTTTGTCGGCTTTTCTGAAACTGCTTCCAACCACAGCGTCTTAGCAGAAATGGCTGCCGTTCCCACCATTTCAGGCACGCTCTGACTGGCCTTGAGAGAAACACTCGTTTCAGGCCTGCTATCCATTGCGGCGGAGGAAACGAGCTACAACCGGGCACAGCAATTAATTCTGAGACCCGCGGCGTCGAAACAAGAACGCACCAAAACGAACAGACTAACCTGCTCAGCACTGCCAGCCGGGCCCAGGACCTGGCGAGGATGATGCGCACTCCTGCTGCTAGCGAGAGCGGTCTATCCTGTGCCGGAGAAGAACTTCACTGTTAGCGTTCATGCAGCTTCAGACCCGCGCTCCCGCTGCTAGCGGGGGGGAGTCTGAGTCGGAGAGATGCGGTCGGTGTCCGAGGGCTCCCCGTTCCGATGCTAATCTTTGCTCCCCAAATTGAGACAGGCTCTGCCTCCGCGGGAAGTGCACACGCGGCTGAGCTCAGGCCAAGCCAAGAGCCCCACTTATCCCACAAAAAACCCCAGCTAGGGGTTTTCACACTATACCAATTGGAGCCACAGAACCGTATAACCAAAACAAAAAGGAAAAAGACAGAAATTAAAGCCTTTATCAGCCAGTTCAACCGGGAGCCAGAAACCTAACATCCCTTCCAGCTGCTGAGGACTGAAAGACTGAGGTGAGCCAGTAGGGGGAGCCAGATACTAGTTCACAGAAAAGATTCTGCATTCAGTCCTCAGCTGCTGGAGAAGGTTGACAACCCTCAAGTGCTGGACTGGCCCGGAGAGATGCCAAGGAAAGTGGCTATTTATTTTAGAAAGGCAACCAAACAAAAAACATCAAGAATTAGAAAAGGAAAACAAAGAAAAAATTCCTAGCTCTGCCTATTTGTGCTGGGCCTATCCCTAGGCCCAGAATCTCCTCAGCTGCTTGGAGACTGAAGTACTGGTGGAAGGGGGCGGTCCTTGCCTATTTATACCAGAGAGAGAAGAGCTGTGATGTCATTCAGTCTCCAAGGCTGCTGGAGGAGATTCTAAACTCTATGGTTCCGGGACTGGACTACAGGGACGAAAAGGAAGATAAGTTTTGAGAGAGACCCGAAATCAGCGACAAGATTGTTCCAACTGGAAGTATGGTGGTAAGCTGTTCCACAGCAAAGGGGCTTTGATAAAGAAGGTAAACTGTCAGGGACTCATTTAATGTGGAAGTATAAACAATTTCTATGGCGAGAGCATATTTCAAACAGGGGCATGTAAAGTAATGCACAATGGAAGTTGGAAATACCAGTATGGAGAGGTCTTATGCATCAGTCAGGAGCTTGAAAAGAAACCTAGAGAGAATAGGAAGACAGTGATGTGATCATATTTCTGAGCTTTTGAGAAGATTTCAATAGTGGTGTTTTAGATAGTTTGAAGGCATTTTCTCAGCAGATAGACCAGAGTAATTGGAATTATAGTAGTCAAGGCACGTAAGACAACTAAGGATTAGAGTGATCAGTACACGTGTGTCGAAAAAAGGCCGAATAGGCATATATGCAAAAGGATGGCAATTTATATTCTATAGAATGAACCTCTTGAGTAAAGCAAGCACAGAATCTATATGTACTCTTAAGAATTTGAAGGAAAGGGCTAAAGCGACAAGATGTGCAATACATGCAGCATTTAAAAATGTCATTGAATACTCGATTACTTCAGTCAAGCCAGCATTTCTCCCCCTGCCCAACTTTAGTTTGTCACATCTGTCAGAGGCCATTTAGATGCCGATACTCTCCCAAAAGAACATAAGATATGCCATACTGGATCAGACCAAGGTCCATCAAGCCCAGTATCCTGTTTCCAACAGCAGCCAATCTAGGTCATAAGTACCTAGCAGTTTCCCCAAAAGACACAGGTTCCACAATGCTTGTATTGAGGTAAGCAGTGGATATTCTGGGTCCACTTTAATAATGGTTTATGAACTTTTCCTCCAGGAAGTTGTCCAAACCTTTTTTAAACCCCACTACACTAACAGCTTTTACTACATCCTCCGGTAGATTAAATTGCCCCGACACAGGAGAAGGAGTCAAGTCATTTCTCCTTCTCCTGTGTCAGGGGCAATTTAATCTTTGTTTGAGAGTGTCAGCATCTAAATGGCCTCTGACAGAAGTGGATGAAACTAAAGTCGGGCAGGGGGAGAAATGCTGGTTCTTGACTGAGAAGTAATAGAGTATTCAATGAAATTTTAAATGCACAAAAAACACATTTAAAGGAGGGACCTACATATAAGGACTGGACCACAATTAAAAGGAGAAGCATTCTGGGAATAGCAGCGAGATTGAACTGCACTTATTTCCCCGACTCTGAGGCTCTCACAAATTTAGAAAAAATATATTTAGTAGTACTTGCAGAGTAGAAGTGGATGGATGGTATTTTTCCAGTTGGATGTTGTTCTAAGATACTCCACAGAAGCGTTTTCTGATTTGATGGACATTACCTTTAACTTAATGTTTAAATACACATTAGTGGATGAGGCTCACCTACATTATTTCTTACCTTTCTTGTCCCACTGTTAAAACCCCGTATCCAATTCTGGCCAAATATATATGTGTATAACCTACCTCATGAGATCTAAATTTAGTGTTATCCAGTTTTCGCACTGCATAGGTCATATCTTCTTTCCGTACAAACTCCACGACACCAGTTCCATCTCGGTAAACATCAGCATAACATACATCACCTGCTTCACGCATGTGATCCTTTAAATCCTGCCAACTTCCACTTGGAGGTAGTCCTGAATTTTAAGTATAATTTAATATATTAGTATTTTAGAATGTCAAACACCATTCTTAAGGTACATACATTTCAATTACAGAGAAGACAGAATATTTGCATTTGGTGAGAATGAATACTAGTATTTGACAACTATGAAGAAATTTTCCATACTTGTTAATTCTGAGTCCTGCTAGAACAGTCTGGACGAAGTTGGTCATGCTTCCCAATCAGCAGGTAGAGGCAGACCAGAACAATTTTGTTTAGGTGATTTGTTATACTACCAAAGGCAATGAAAAGCCGGCATCATGGTGGTTTACAGCCTAGTCAAACTGGACACAGACATAATGCTGGTACAATAGCTATTCAATAGCTATTCTTAAATATAATAAAGTCCTAGCAGGAAGGATTAATACAAGCCTAGTATCTCTTAATACTAACATATCAGGAGAAAGGGGAATGAATAAGACAAGTCACCAATACAACCAAGTGTAACAGTAAAATGGGCCACAATAAAAGAAAAAGTATAAAAGGCATCCCAAGTAACAAGATTAACAGGCATTATGAAAAACCCAAAAAAGTGGTCTCCGTACAAATATCTATGGGTAGAAAATGCCAGAGTACTGGGGCATTATACACAAAGGTGAATGTTTGATCCATTAACAACTTAATTTACAGTAAGAGGGCACTACTAGATGTGTTTACGATGACCTTAATTGTCTGAGTAGCATATGGGATAAGAAGGGAGAATAGCAATGTCAATCACTTGCACGTACACTGGTGCACTACTAAGAGAAGACTGTAGAGCTTAGAGGTTCATATGGAAGGGCAGACTGGATAGGCCATATGGTCTTTATTTGCCTTCATATTTCCATATCTAAGACAATATGACGACATTTCCCAAGCAGCAAGACTGAAAAATTCAGAAAACACCACACACAAAAAAGGAGAGAGTATTAAACAACAACTGCATCCAAAAAGAGTAAATTAGACTTACCTGCTAATTGCCGTTCCTTAAGGAACTCTAGTCCAGTCCCGGAACCATAGAGTTTAGAACCTCCACCAGCAGCTTTGGAGACTGAAAGACATCATCGCTTTGCTGGCACCAGTATAAATAGGAAGGATCCGCCCACACACACCAGTACCTAGTGACAAAGCAAACTCAGCAGAGCAACAAATAAGCATTGAAGTAACTAACTATGATCAATCTGAGACAAAAAGTTGAGGCGTACCTCATTCGTAATAATTTTTTTCTTTTTTGTTTTTCTAACATGCCAAAACTCTATATACCACCTGTGCTGTGGAAGGGCTCCCACGAAAGCTCTACTCCACCACTCCGAGAACCCCTCCAACAACGATCTTGCAGTTACTGCTTTTTTTCCCACACTTCAGGGTGAACAATCCCCGAAACCCAGGGTGGGATCCGGGACTGGACTAGAGTTCCTTAAGGAACGACAATTAGCAGGTAAGTCTAATTTACTCTTCCTTTGCGTCGCTCTAGTCCAGTCCCGAAACCATAGAGGATGTAACAGAGCAGTACATATCAACGGGAGGGACCCTCAAGCCCAGCCTGAAGGACCGCGGAGCCAAAACAACTATCCCGTGCTGCTTGAACATCAACCCGATAATGTTTCGCAAAAGAGTGCAATGAAGACCAAGTCGCCGCCTTACAAAATGTCTTCCACCGGCACCAAACTGAACTCCGCCCAAGACGCAGCCTGCGCCCTAGTCGAGTGCGCACGAATACCCGCCAGCACCACCTTACCCTTCAAGAGGTACGCTGACGCAATAGCCTCCTTCAACCAAACGGGAGGTAGACGCTTTCGCCGCCGCTTCCCCCTTCCTTGGACCTCCGAAGGCCACAAATAATCTGTCGGACTTGCGGAAGGACGCCTTCCTACACAGGTAAGACTTAAGCACGCGGCGAACATCCAACCTGCCTCATCCTTCTGACGCTCCGTGAACACCGGCAGCGAAACCACCTGGTTCACATGAAAAAAAGACACTACCTTAGGCAGGAACGCAGGAACGGGATGCAATACGACCTTATGATCGGAAAAGGACAAATACGGCTCCTTACAGGACAACGGGTTCCAGGGGTGATCTGGGAAACTACAGACTGGTGAGCCTGACGTCAGTACCGGGAAAAATGGTAGAAACCATCATAAAGAATAAAATTACTCAGCATGTAGATAGTCACAACCTAATGGGAGACAGCCAACATGGCTTTAGACAAGGAAGATCTTGTCTTACTAATCTGTTATGTTTTTTTGAAGGAGTGAATAAACAGGTGGACAAAGGTGAGTCGGTTGATATTGTGTATCTGGACTTTCAGAAAGCCTTTGACAAGGTCCCTCATCAGAGACTTTTGGCAAAACTAAAGAGTCATGGGATAGGAGGCAGTGTACTATTGTGGATCGGGAACTGGTTAAAAGATAGAAAGCAGAGGGTAGGGCTAAATGGCCAATTTTCCCAATGGAGAAAGGTGAATAGTGGTGTACCCCGGGGATCTGTGCTGGGTCCTCTGCTTTGACATATTCAGAAATGACCTGGAAAGTGGAACAACGAGTGAGGTTATCAAATTTGCAGATAACACAAAACTATTTAAAGTTGTTAAAACCCAAGAGAATTGTGGAAAATTGCAAGAGGATCTTGATAAATTGGAAGACTGGGCATCAAAATGGCAGATGAAATTTAATGTGGACAAGTGCAAGGTTATGCACCTAGGGAAGAACCACCCAAACTATGGTTACACGATACAAGGTTCCACATTAGGAACCACCACCCAGGAAAAAGATTTAGGCGTCATTGTGGATACCATGTTAAAACCCTCGGCCCAGTGTGCAGCGGCGGCCAAGAGAGCAAATAGAATGCTAGGTATGATAAGGAAAGGAATGGAAAATAAAACAAAAGATATTATAATGCCTCTGTATCGTTCCATGGTGAGACCACACCTTGAATATTGTGTGCAATTCTGGTCGCCGTATCTTAAAAAGGATATAGCGATTTTAGAAAAGGTACAGAGAAAAGCCACCAAAATGGTAAAGGGGATGGAAGGATACTCCTATGAAGAAAGGCTAAAAAGGTTAGGGCTCTTTAACCTGGAAAAGAGACGGCTGAAGTCTATAAATTAATGAACGGAGTGGAACGGGTAAACGTAGATCGATTGTTCACCTTATCAGAATATAGAAAGACTAGGGGACATGCAATGAAGCTACAGGGTAAACTATTTAAGACTAATAAAAGAAAATATTTTTTCACTCAACGTGTAATCAAACTCTGGAATTTGTTACTGGAGGATGTAGTAAAGGCTGTTAGTGTAGCTGGGTTTAAAAAAGGTTTGGACAAGTTCCTGGAGGAAAGGTCCATAAACCATTATTAAGAAGTGACCGAAGATATCAATGCTTGACCCAGTACAAGCATTGTGGAACTTGTCTCTTGGGGAAACTGCTAGGTACATATGACCTAGATTGGCCACTGTTGGAAACAGAATACTGGGCTTGATGGACCTTGGTCTGACCCAGTATGGCATATCTTATGTTAACGCCTGCAACTCAGAAATCCTCCTCGCCAAACAAATTGCCACTAGAAAAACCGTCTTCAAGGTCAGATCTTTCAAGGAAGCCACGGCCAAATGCTCAAAGGGTGCTCTGAGCAATGCTTCCAACACGAGATTCAAATCCCACGGCGGCACTGCACTCCGTCGCGGAGGACGCATAAGTAATACAGCCCGCAAAAACCTACTAATGTCCCCGTGCGCTCCCAACATCTGACCCTTAATATTACCTCGGAAACAGGAGAGAGCCACCAACTGAACGTGCAAGGAACTAGCCGCCAGCCCCTTATCCACGCCATCCTGCAGAAAGGAAAGGATCTGAGAAACCGAGGCCCCCAATGGCCGCAGATTACGCTCCGTACACCAAGCCTCAAAAATACGCCAAACCCGGATGTACGCCAGCGAAGTGGACCGCCTACACACCCTAAGCAAGGTTGCAATGACTGGCGCCGAATAATCCCTTAGCCGTCAGAGCCCTCTCAAGAGCCAAGCTGTAAGCGAGAATCGACTCACCTGGGGCATGCGAAGAGGACCCTGCCGTAAGGGATCCTTCTCCTGCGGCAGCCTCCACGGCCGGTCCACCAGCAACCGCACCAGGTCTGCATACCAAGGTCGCCGGGGCCAGTCGGGCGCTATCAGGAGCACTAGGCCGTGATGACGCTCTATACGCTGCAGCACCCGACCGATGAAGCCCCACGGCGGAAACACAGAGGAGGCCTCCTTCCAGCCATCTCTGTGCCAACGCATCGAGCCCCTCCGACATCCGTTCTCGCCTTCTGCTGAAGAACCGCGCCACTTGAGCGGACTTGAAGCTCGCCATGAGATCCATTTGCGGAGTCCCCCAACGCCGCGCTAACAAGGCAAAGACCTCCGGGTGAAGTACCCACTCCCCTGGATCTACCCTGCGGCGACTGAGGAAGTCCGCTTCGACATTGTCCACCCCGGCCACATGCTGCACCGAAAGCGCCTGTAGATTCCGTTCGGCCCACCATAACAGAGCCGCCTCTGCTTCCAGTGTCAGGCTGCCTGTGCCACCTTGCCGATTGATGTAGGCTACTGTCGTAGCATTGTTGGACAGGATCCGCACTGCCTGTTGAGAGAAGCTCTCCCAAAACTTTTGAAGCGCCAAACACACCGCTCTCATCTCCAGTCTGTTGATGGACCAGCCTTTCTCCTCGGGCATCCAAGAACCCTGTGCAAACTTTCCGTCGCAATGCGCTCCCCAGCCCAAGAGACTCGCGTCCGTTGTCAGGAGTCTCCATGAGGGAGGCTCGAGTGGCATGCCCGCCTCCAAACTCACCGGCCTCAACCACCAGCGAAGTTCTCGACACACTTCCGGAGGACAAACAAGGCGCTGAGACAGCGCATCCTGCTGATGAGACCACCACCGCAGTAGCGCGCTCTGCAACGGCCTCATGTGCGCCCTTAGTAGCGCGCTCTGCAACGGCCTCATGTGCGCCCTTGCCCATGGCACCACCTCGATTGCAGCTGCCATGGTTCCGAGCAATTGCAGATACCGCCACACTGTCGGAGCCAGTGTGGACAAAAACTGAGGCACCAGACGTCGCAGACCCTGCGCCCACTGGACCGGGAGAAATACCGCCGCCTTCTGCGTCTCGAACCGTGCCCCCAGATACTCCAGGGACTGCGAGGGAACCAAACTGCTCTTTGCAAAGTTGACCACCCAACCCAGGCTCTCCAACATTTGCACTACCCGGGTGGTGGCCGTGATACTCTTCCCTGGACTTTGCCTGGATTAGCCAATCGTCCAAATACGGATACACAAGCACTCCCCTCCTTGAGGAGCGCCGCCGCTACTACCACCATGACCTTGGTGAACGTCCGAGGGGCCGTAGCCAAACCGAAGGGCAACGCCTGAAACTGGAATTGCCCCATCGGCACTGCAAAGCGCAGAAACTGTTGATGCTCCGCACGTACCGGGATATGGAGATACGCCTCCGTAAGATCTAAGGATGTCAGAAATTCTCCCGCTCGGACCGCTGCAATCACCGACCGAAGCGTCTCCATATGGAAATGGGTGACCCGAAGACAACGATTCACCCTTTTTAAATCCAGAATCAGCCGAAACGTGCCTTCTTTCGTTGGCACCACGAAATAAATGGAGTATCGACCGGAACCACACTGATCCGGAGGGACGGGCACCACTGCCCGGAGCTGCAGTCGTCGCTGGAGCGTATCTGCGACCGCCTGCAACTTCAAAGGCGCTTTGCAAGGGGAACGGACAAAGGAATCTAACACGGGACGATGAAGTTCTAGAGCATAACCCTCGCGAATGACTTCCAGAACCCATTGGTCCGACGTAATTTGGACCCAGGCGGGGTAAAAATCCCGCAAACGCCCTCCCATGGGAACAACCCCCGCCTGAGCCCGCGTTATTTCATTGAGACTTTTTAACGGTCGAGGAGTGGAACGGAGCAAACCCCCGCCCTGCTCCCCGGAAACCCCTGAAGCCCTGCCCCCTCACTGGAAAACACGCCCGCTGCAATTGGCCAAACCGAGAGGAACGAAATCTCCGAAACTCCCTGGGGTTTCCACGGGACCTGGGCGCAGACTGACTTGGCTTGGGCTTATCCTCGGGCAGCCTACCCCCTTAGACTCCGAGATCCTTAACCAACTTTTCCAAATCCTTGCCAAACAGCTTACCCCTAAACGGCAGCTTACTAAGGCGAGTCTTTGATGACCCATCCGCAGACCAATTTCTCAACCAGAGATGATGGGCCGCCACTACCGAAGCCATACTTTTAGCCAAGCCACAAATGAGATCATAATGAATGTCTGCTAAATACGCTGTACCGGACTCCATCCGCGCAACCTCATCCAACTGCTCCTCTACGTGATCTCCCTGCATCCTTTGGGACCACCGCAAACAGGCTCTCGCCACCCATGCCCCTGCTATAGAGGCCTGCATCGAGAGGGCGCTAACATCAAACACCTGCTTCAACAGGGTATCCAACTTCCTATCCTGCACATCTTTCAACGCAGCTGCCCCCTCCACCAGAATAGTTGTTTTCCTAGTGACCGCCGCATCCACCTTCGGAGAGCGAAACAGCTCTCTATCCTGGTCAGCGAGCGGATAAAGGCAGGCCAAGGCCCTGGAACCCTTGAGGGCCGACTCCGGTGAGTCCCATTCCTCCTGGATCATACTCCGAAAAACCCTATGCACAGGAAAAACCCTACGCGACGTGCGGGCCGCTTGTAAGAGGATCCTCCAAGGTCTCCTCCGCCGCCACCTCTCCTGAGGGCATGTTAAGCGTTTTGAGGGTTTCCGCAATCAAGGCCGGTAGCTCCTCGCAACGAAAAACGCGGACTACCCTGCTCTGCTCTTCCGAAGCAGGCAATTCTTCTTCCAATTCGTCTTCCGACAAATGACCTAACAGGGCATCTACTTCGCCCAGGTCGTCCTCTAGACGAGGCACGGGACTTTCCTCCCGGTTGCCCTTAGCTCTCTTAGGCACGGGAGCACTCTCCGTTGTACTATCCAGAACCACCGGTCGCTTCAGCCCCTGCGACCTGTGAGTGGGAACACCGTTGGTTGAAGCAATGAGAACGCCTGCTGCATCAGCGAAAAGAAATTAGGTGGAATTAGAGCAGCGGGCCCCCCCCCCCCCGGGGAGTTCCCCAGACCCGTAGAGGTTCCCTCCCCCGAATCAAGATCCACTAGGGGCTCCGCCGGACCCAGGGAGGGGGGCAGAGTATCCTCCCCTGACGGAGTCCCTGTCCCGGGCCCTCCCGAGGCCTGCTGAGGTGTTGTCCCCATTGCTACCGCCTCCAGAGTGCACGGCTTACATACCCCAGAGTCCTGCACCGTGCCTCGACGTGTTCCACACACCAGACACCGAGGTTTGGCAGGCATACTCAGGGACCAGGCTCAGTTCGGCACCCAGTACCCCTTAAAAACAAATGGTAGGAAGTCAGTCACTGACTGAGGCCTCAGCACTGAGCTTGGTTTTACTGTTTTTTATTTTTCATTTTTTTTTTTGAGTCCCCTCACGCAGTAGTAGGGTCAGCAGGCTGGCCTAAGGCAATTTTCCCTGCAAAACGAGGGTTTTAGCCCCAACTAAGCCGCAAAGGCGGCTCCGAGAAACTGAACGGCGCTTTAAAATGGCCGCCGCCGTTTTTCCCACACGGCTACACACGCCGCCAAAATCCAAACGCTTTCGCCTCCTAGGCCTTTCCCCTTGCTAGGGCCAAGGGCAGCACCTGCAAATACAGCCTCTACTCACCGATCGTTCTGCTGCCGGTGAGGAGGAAGGCGGCCTGTCTTGTCGGAGCTCAGCCCTAATCGCGGCTTCCGCTCCGACGCCGGCAAGAAGATTGCCCGAGGCTCCTCTGCCTGTTGGTCCGGGCCCCAGCCTACCACCTGCTCCTCACCCCTAATTGCGGGTTCGGGAGCAGGGAGGCTCTACAAAATCACTCTCCCCCAATGCTCGTTAAGACTCAGCAGGGAAGAGACAGACAGGGGGGGGGGGGGGGAGAAGAGGGAGAAAGAGAGAGAAAGAGAGAGAAGAGAAAAAAAGGATGGAGCAGAGCCTGCAGCAGAGAACCTCTCAGCACAACTTTCTACCTGCAAAACAAAAAATGTAGACTGAGGAAATGTGCAGTCACAAATTAACTTCCCCCTTAACCTAATCTAAAGGAATGCAAACTAAAAGGGATCAACCCCTGCTTACTTGCAGCTCTGCCTCTACACTCTGAGTCCAGTCCTCGGCTCAGAACCTCCGCAGCTGCTTGGAGACAAAGTACTGCCTATTTATACTGGTGCCAGCAAAGCGATGTCGTCTTTCAGTCTCCAAAGCTGCTGGTGGAGGTTCTAAACTCTATGGTTCCGGGACTGGACTAGAGGGACGCAAAGGAACTTTGGCTCTTATTAAACCTGATTCTGCAGATAGACATCAATACTGAACATGCAGATAAAGTCAGCAGGGCTTCCCAGCCTAACAGGATTCAGTGAAAGAAAACTAGTTAAGTATGAAAAATTTCTTCTTCCATATCATCCTGCTAGACAGTCCAGGCAAGTGGATGGACCCAAACAGCCAGGATCCACATGGGAGAAGATAACTATCCAGACAGACCTGCTCTGCTAAAGGATCCATCAGCCCTACACCTCCCACATGCAACACAAGGTGCTCAGAAAAGACCAGGTAGCCATCCCAGAGATGTCTTCCGGAGACATTCAGGCCAAGAGGAGGACTATGCCCCATTGCAGTGGGCTCGGACCCCTCCCAGCCCTTGCTTTCTATATAGAATGTAAGCTGAACCAATAGCCTTCTTAAGTCAGGGGACTAACTGAGGACTTGGCCACCACTGCCACCTGTCCTCTTTGGACCACTAAACAAAACAAAGATATGGTCCAAACAATAGAGAGAAATAGTAGCTTTTTATTTTTCTCTTTTTGAAGTTGTGTTAAATCAGGCAGCACATAAAGAAAGCCAATTAAACAGGACAAAATTAAAATCAGGAAAAATAAAGAGCAGAGTATGCACATTCAAAAGATATGCAAACAAGAGGAGTGTGAAAAATTTCAAAGAGACCTTGAAGAATTGGGACAGAGCATCCAAATGGCATATGAAATTTAATGTGAACCGCAAAGTTATGCACTTAACTACAGTTACAAAATGCAAGGTTCCACATTAGGAATCAATAACCAGGAAAAGGATATGGGCGTCATCATGGATATGTCGAAACCCTTGTCCAGTATGTAGTGGTGGCCAAGAAAGCAAACAGAATGCTAGGAACCATAAGGAAAGGACTGGAGTATAAAACAAAGGATATAATAATGCCTCTCTCTCATTCCATAGTGCAACCGCACCTTGAATAGTGTGTGCAATTCTGGTCGCAATATCTTAAAAAAGGATACAGCAGAATTAGATAAAGTACAAAGGGGAGAGGGCACTGTGTGTGAGGGAGCTGCCGCGATTCCATCTCAGCGGTTCAGTGCAGCAGGACCCCGTGGAGGCTTGGAGTGTCAGCATGCAGGCAGGAGTGGGGTGTGCCCTGACTCGGAGGATCCTTCCCTGCCCAATAAAGCCCGGTGGGTTCCACGCGGCCACGTGTTGCGGCCTGCGTGGTGTGGCCTAAGGGGCAGATACACCCCTTTGGTGCACTGAGGTATTCATGTGTATGGTGAGATCACTGAGTCCATGGGCAAACGTTAAGGCGAAGGTTGGTGTAAAATCTGGCGAGGGTGTTGTAAATGGGAAAGTGATAGGACCTATGGACAAGCATGTGACCTCTCTGCTGCTTGAGATTCAATCTCCGGAAGGGGCTTCGTTAAGCCCTGTACTCCGGTCTCCTCCCCCTCTCCCTGTGCCTCCACTCATCTACACCTACGATTTTTCCTCCTGTGAGTTTATCTCCTGTTTTGCAGCTGGTGTTTTTGGCAGCAGCAGATGTTGGTATGTTTCCCTCCCCTTCGGGGGAGGTGACTTAAGGATATCTGGACAGCTAATCAGAATATCGATAACCGTTTAACTTCTACTGTGTCCTCTTTGTGCACATTTTCCCAGGAGGTGGTGGGTAAATTGCAATATGTAGATAAACAAATTTCAAAGAGTTATAAATTGGCTGCTTGGACTGATCTTCAGTTACAATCCAGTACTTAGAAACATAGAAACATGATGACAGAAAAGAAGTAATTAGATCTTACCTGCTAATTATTGTTCCTGAAGGAACGACAGTCCAGTCCCTTTACTTCAGGGTTGCGTAACCCTTCCAGCAGCTTGGAGGCTGAGCCCAACCTTTTTGGAGGTGGAGCGGTACAAATACCACTGAGACCACCCACCAACCCCAGTAATCGACTGAAAAAGTAGCCTAAGTGAACCTTGTCACAACTAAAAATCAAACCTAACAAACATGCAAACTTTTTTTTTTTTTTTCATATAAGTAAATAGGAAAAAGGAGTAGAGGAGGGAGAGGAGGAAAGGTGCCGAAGGAGGACTGCTCGCCTACTTACTCCTGGCCTCCCTCACCCCGATCTGGTCCCCCGCTCGGTTCGCTGTTCCGCCCTTTTCCGACAGGCCTTCAGGTCCGACATAGCCGGGTGGGATCAGGGACTGGACTGTCATTCCTTCAGGAACAATAATTAGCAGGTAAGATCTAATTACTTCTTCCTTATCGTCACTCCAGTCCAGTCCCTTTACTTCAGGGAAGTACCCGAGCAGTTCAATTCTGGGTGGGATTTGGCAAACCGGACTGAAGAACCGCTAGGCCAATCCGAGCATCCGCTGAGCTCTGCACGTCCAGCCTGTAGTGCTTGGTGAAGGTATGTAGGGAGGACCAAGTTGCCGCTCTACATATATCCAGCGGGGGGACTAGACTGAATTCTGCCCATGAGGTAGCCTGAGCTCGGGTGGAATGAGCCCGCAGCCCCCCCGGAACCTGCTTGCCTTTCAGGATGTAGGTGGAGGCAATCGCCTCCCTAATCCACCTAGATATGGAGGCCTTGGCCACCGCTTCCCCTCTGTGGGGGCCTCCGAACTTGACAAACAGCCGGTCTGACTTCCGGAACGGAGCGGTTCGGGAGAGGTAGCGCTTTAGGGCTCTCTGAACGTCCAATAGCCGCAGCCTGCTATCCTTGCCTGCCAGGCCCCCGGTTGGGAAGGCCGGGAGCGTGACAGTCTGGTTTACATGAAAAGGAGAAATAACCTTGGGAAGGAAGGAGGGCACCGTGTGCAGAACGACCTTGTCCTTGAGGAAGGCCAGGAAGGGGGGCTTGGAGGAGAGAGCTTGTAGCTCGGAGACCCGCCTGGCCGAGCAGATCGCAACCAGGAAGACTGTCTTCAGGGTTAAGTCCTTCAAGGAGGCCCTCTTTACCGGTTCAAACGGTTCCCCCATCAGTGCATTTAGTACCAGGTTAAGGTCCCAGGTGGGGACGACCGACCTCCGCTGGGGACGCAGCCGTCGTACTGCTCTTAGGAACCTGGTGACGTCCGTGTGCACCCCTAACGGCTTGCCGTGGATCTTTCCTCTATAGCACACGATAGCGGCTAGTTGTACTCGAAGTGAGCTGTGCGCTAGACCCTTGTCGAACCCTGCTTGCAAAAATTCCAGGATTTCTGGGACTGAGGCGGTCAGGGGCTTCCTACGGCGCTCCGCGCACCATGCCTCGAAAATGCGCCAGACCCTTACATAGGCGAGACACGTCGAGCGCTTCTTAGCGCTCAACAACGTTGAGATTACTGCCGCTGAATATCCGCGCTTCAGAAGCCGCGCCCTTTCAAGAGCCAGGCCGTAAGCGAGAACCGATCCACGTGAGGCATCTGGACCGGGCCTTGCCTGAGAAGGTCGCTCCTGCAGGGCAGCCGCCATGGGTGGTCGGCTAATAGTCTCACCAGGTCTGCATACCAGGGGCGGCGGGGCCAATCCGGAGCTATGAGGATTATCCGGCCCTGGTGAGATTCCACTCGTTGAAGAACCTTTCCGATCAGAGCCCAGGGAGGGAATACATAGAGGAGGCCCTCTGCCGGCCACTTCTGAGACAGGGCATCCAGACCCTCGGACATCCTCTCCTTTCGTCGACTGAAGAATCGGTCCACCTTGGCCAAAGAGAATCTTGCCATGAGATCCATTAGTGGGAGACCCCACCGAGCCACTATTTGGTCGAAGACTGCCTGCTCCAGTTCCCACTCTCCGTGGTCTATTCTGTGCCTGCTGAGGTAATCGGCCATGACATTGTCCGAGCCTGCCACGTGCTGGGCCGAAAGCGCTTCGAGGTAGACCTCCGCCCACTGGAGGAGAGTGTCTGCCTCCTTTTCCAGGGCCGGGCTGCTGGTGCCGCCCTGGTGGTTGATGTACGCCACCGTTGTGATGTTGTCGGAGAGGACGCGGATTGCCCTTCTTCGTACCCGGGGCTCGAGTTTCTTGAGCGCTAGGGTGACGGCCCGTAACTCCAGTCTGTTGATGGGCCACTGAGATTCCATCGGGGACCAGCATCCCTGAACGAACTGGTCCTCGCAGTGTGCCCCCCAGCCTGACAGGCTGGCATCCGTCGTCAAGAGGACCCACTGGGGGGGCTCGAGGGGCATTCCCCGTTCCAGGTTTCTCGGGTGTTGCCACCATCGAAGAGCTCGTTTGGTCCGCGGAGCGCAGGGTAACTGTGTTGTCAGAGGATGAAGTTGCGGAGACCGACGCAATAGGGATCGTTGCAATGGGCGCATGTGGGCTCTGGCCCAAGGTACTACCTCTATCGTTGCTGCCATCGTGCCCAGGACCTGAAGGTAATGCCATGCTGAGGGGTTTCGCCTGCTTAGGAACCGAGTGATCAGAAGCCTTAGGTTCCCGGCCCGGGAAGAGGGCAAGAACACTCTGCCCCTGCCGGTGTCGAACCTTGCGCTGAGATACTCGAGATTCTGGGAGGGGGTCAGTCTGCTCTTTGCTCGGTTGATCACCCATCCCAATTCTTCTAGCAAGCGAGCTACTGTGTCCGTTGCCGAGCGACTTTCTTTCTCTGACTTTGCCCGGATCAGCCAATCGTCTAGATACGGGTGAACCAAGATCCCCTCCTTCCGGAGGAAGGCCGCTACTACCACCATCACCTTGGTAAATGTTCGTGGAGCTGTCGCTAGGCCGAAGGGAAGGGCCTTGAATTGAAAGTGACCCGCTGGTACCGCAAACCTTAGAAACTGCTGATGGGATTTTCTGACCGGGATATGCAAGTAGGCCTCTGACAAGTCGAGGGCTGTCAGGAACTCCCCGTTCCTTACGGCAGCAATGACTGACCGCAGGGTCTCCATCCTGAAGTGCGGGACCCTGAGGCAGCAATTGACCTGTTTTAAGTCCAGAATCGGTCGGAAGGTGCCTTCCTTCTTTGGCACCACGAAGTAAATCGAGTATCGACCTGAGCCGCACTGATCTGGGGGCACTGGAGACACGGCCCCGAGTGCAATTAAGCGCGTGAGGGTAGATTTCACCGCTGTCTTCTTTGCGGGGGTACTGCAGGGGGACAGAACAAAGGCTGGTGTTATCGGCTTCGAAAATTCGAGGGCGTAGCCCTCTCTGATCACCTCTAGTACCCATTGATCCGACGTGACCCGGGACCAGGCGGGAAGGAACTGTCTTAAACGTCCTCCTATGGGCAGCTCTTCCCCCTGGGCCCCCGCGGCTTCATTGTTGTTTTCTGAAAGACGAGGAAGAGGAGAAGGAGGAGGTTGCCCCAAAACCGTGACCTGCTCCCTGAAACCCTCGAAAGCCCTGGCCCCTCGAAGGGAAACGCCCCCTGGAAAAGGAGCTGGATCTGGCGGGGCGAGATCTCCGGAAATCCCTGGGCTGAGTACGTGCCGGGGGAAGTGAGCGGTTTTGCTTCGGTCTATCTTCCGGGAGTCTGCCACCCTTTGACTCGCCCAGATCCTTTACCAATTTCTCTAAATCCTCGCCGAACAACAGTTTCCCTTTAAAGGGGAGGCGACTCAGGCGAGCCTTCGAGGAAGTATCCGCTGCCCAATTGCGTAACCAGAGATATCGCCTGGCAGCCACCACCGAGGCCATGTTCTTTGCCAGGCTCCTGATGAGGTCATACTGACTATCCGCCAAGTAAGCTGTTCCAGATTCCAACCTGCTTGCGTTGGTCCGCGTCTCCTCCGAGGGACTTTCGTCTGACTGCAGGTGTTGTGACCACCTTAAACAGGCCCTAGCCACCCAAGCTCCGGAGACCGAGGCTTGCAAGGCGAGGGCGCTTACGTCAAAGGCCTGCTTCAAGAGAGTATCCAACTTTCTGTCTTGAGGATCCCTTAGGGCAGCACTGCCCTCCACTGGAATAGTGGTCTTCTTGGTGACCGCTGACACTGCCGCATCTACCCTGGGAGACTTTAGCAGTTCTTTGTCAGTCTCTGAGATGGGATAGAGACGAAGCATGGACCGGACTCCCCTTAGACTTGACTCGGGTTGGTCCCATTCTTCCTGGATCATCTGTCTCACTACCCTATGTACCGGAAAGACCTTCTGGGATCTTCTAATGGCCTGGATCAATGGATCCTCCAATGCTTCCTCTTCTGCAGGTGTATCGGAGGACATGTTGAGGGCCTTCAGGGACTCGTTAATCAAGGCCGGAAGCTCCTCCCGACGAAATACTCTAATTATCCTAGCCTGGTCTTCTTCTGGAATCTCACCTTCTTCTAACTCCTCCTCATCCTCACCAAAGTCCTTGTCCGATGGCGTTTCTTCCGGAGATCCCTGTGAAAGGGTATCCTCTTCGCTCATCCGGAGGCGCTTAGGTGGGACGTCGGAATCTGGATTGGCTGCCCTCGCGGGCCTGGCTGTCTTAGCCTCCGCTGCCGAGGGCGCCGCACCCGCTTTCCCTGAACCTTGCTTACGTAGGCAATATGCCTTGTGGAGTAAGAGAATGAAGTCCGGGGAGAAGAAATCTCCTACCCCATCCTCCCCTGCCGGGAGAGGGGCGGGGGATAAGGAAGGGGTGGGCAAGTCCGAGGACGTAGAAGGAGGGGCTTGCATCTCACTCTCCCCCCTACTGGGAGTTCGTCTGACCCTTGGGAGGCCTGGGCCATGGTTAAGTTAATGTCCTGCTCTGCCAAGGCTGCCAGCGCGGTACAGTTCCTGCTTCTGCGGAAGTACCCCTGCGGATTCCACAGGAAAGGCAGCGTGCTTTGGTTGACATGACCCGGGGCTGAGGACCTTCCCGTACCAGAACTCCAGGCCCGTGGGGAGGGACTCTTCTCTACTATGGAGGCTAGCTCTACCCTTCTCTACAATGGAGGCTAGCTCCTCCCTGGCCAACCAAACCGAGGTTTCTTTTCCTTTTTCCCCCCTCCCCAAGGGATCCCCCAGGGAAGAGACCGGCTATCAATTTAGAGGAAACCAATGAGCAATTAAATGAAACAAAGTGGATTTAAAATAGAAGGAGCACCCTGTAGCCAAACATTAGTTAAAAATAGCGTTAAAATAAAGTTACAAATAAAGAAATTTAGAAATAAATTAAAGCTAACAGCACTTGTTGCTAGTTAAAATTAGGATTCAAATTAATCACAGTTATATCCCTTCTACTTGCGGTTAGCTGTGCTGGGAATCTGTAGCTGATTCAGCGCTGCATACCCGTTGGCTCTACATGTGGTGGGCCTCACCACGTGGAGCCAGGACGGGGAACCCTTAGGCTCTCTCCCGGTCGCGGTCGCACTCTCTCCTTGCTCACTGCAGACTGAAACCTCCGATTCCTGTGAGAATCGCCGCCTAAGATTTTCCCCGCGGTCCTTGGGGGGGCCGGACTTCACCGCCGCGTCCTGCAGTCTCCGGACGGGTCTGGCGGTATCGGCAGGCCAGCGATGCTGCCTCAAGCGCTCAGCCTCCGTGGGGCTTCGGCGCGAGGCAGCAGCGATCCGCGAGTCTCAGCAGCAGGGGAGCAGAGAAGCAAGAAACCCTCCTCGATGCTGCGAGTCGCGGCTCTCCTCCGACGCCTGATCCGGTGAGGGGGGGGGGGCGGGTGGAGGAGAGAGCCGGAGAAATTAAAGAGACAGAGCTCTTGGTTAAAAGTAAACACAGCAAGAAACTGTAGTGGAAATCAAAGAAATTAAATGAAGAATAAAGTAAAGTAAAGAAATTTAAAAATTTAAAAATAAGGACTCCAGTAAGCCCTAGGCTTACGGAACCCTCCAGCTGCTTGGAGGCTGAGATTACTGGGGTTGGTGGGTGGTCTCGGTGGTATTTGTACCGCTCCACCTCCAAAAAGGTTGGGCTCAGCCTCCAAGCTGCTGGAAGGGTTACGCAACCCTGAAGTAAAGGGACTGGACTGGAGTGACGATAAGGAAAGACCACATGGCCTATCTAGTCTGTCCTTCCATAACAACTACAACAGTCCACTGATTTAGATGCTGCCTTATCTAAAGACGTTTTTTTAGTTTCTCATAGGCTGGAAGTGCTGGAAAATCAGTTGCGAGCTTGTAACCTATGTTTCTTAAATTTTCCTCACACACATTTGTTATCTCCTGAAATACTGTTGGGGGAAGTATACTTCTGAAATATTACATTTAGTAGGGGATTTGCAAGCTGTTCATATGTACTCTTGGCGGTTTCTGCTCCTACTAAACAAACTCAGGGAGCTCCGGCCCTCTCGGCTTGTTCTGTGGATCAGAACTTAACTGCTTTCCTGGAGGATACTTTAGATGTTATTTATAAGCGTAATACTTTGGTGGTAAGGTTTGGGTCTGAATCTGCCAAATTGCGAGTTTTGAGAGCATATTTCAAGTTTAAAGATGCTCCCTTTTGTGGATATAAACTCCAGGTTTTTCCTGACGTCTGCCGGAGCACTCAATCACGGCGCAAGCAGTTTGTTATTGAAATCTCATGTAGTGGCATTGGGGCTACTTTAAAAAAAAAAAAAAAAAGTTTCCTGGCCGCTGTATTATTACTCTGGGGAGACAAACATATGTTTATACGGATGTGAAATCTTTACATTTCCTTGATGAGAAGGAGGTTGGTGAAGTTTTGGAGGAGGAATTGACATAATTTTTGGCTCCCTATTATGTTAGGGTTTTGTTACTCCTTTACTCCTTTTTTCCTTTGTATACATATGCATAATCATAGTTTCTCTCTTCCTTAATGTGGTATTGTAGAATTCTTGTTGTTCTTCTAACTTGGATTTCAAGTAAGATTGTATTGTTATATTTCCTCGTTTTTCGTTTATTGTATTTTGAAAATGCTTAAATATTAAAAAAAAAAAAAAAGATAAAGTACAAAGAATGACGACCAAAACGATCAAGGGGATGGAAGGATACCCCAACAATTAAAGGCTTAAAAGGTTAGGGCTCTTCAGCTTGGAAAAGATGGCCAAGATAAGATAGAGGTCTATAAAATAATGGAGTGGAACAGATAAATGTAGACCAGTTCACTCCTTCAAAACGTAGACAGATTGAGGGGACATGCAATGAATCTACAATGTAGCACATTTAAATCAGTGAAAATTTTTTTTTCATACAACACGTAATCAAACTCTGGAATTCATTGCCAGAGGAAGTAATAAAAGATGTTAGTGTAGCTGGGTTTAAGAAAGGGTTTCAATACGTTCCTGGATGAAAGTCCATTACCCATTATTAAAGTAGACTGGGAAAATCCACTGCTTACCCCTAATCAGCATAGAATCAGTTTATTTTTTTTGCTAACTTGACAGTACTTGTGTTCTGGATTGGCCACTGTTGGAAACAGGATACTGGACTTGAAAACCTTTGCTCTGACCCAGCATGACGTGATCACATAGAAGACAGTGAGAGGGAAGGGGAGCCTGGGCCCAGATTTACCAATCACACCCTCAGGGGCCCCATTGGGTCCTTCTGCACACCCATAGCTTCAATTTATTTATTTGAACTAATTTTTATACCGCTCCTTCCAGTGATCAGCAGCGGTTCACATTTAACTCTGCAAAGTTAGCAGTTACATATAACAGTAATAGGGAACTTTGAACATGGAAAGGGTAACAATTAGGTTCAATAACAAACTATTTACATAATAGGAGAATACATATGTTAAGACCTATATGGTTAATATTAACTATATACAAGGTTTATAATGTGATACAGTAAGATATTACATGCATGTGGGATTTATAGTTTAATTCATTCATTGAGGATTTTCATATGATAATGGAGGAGTTAAGCTCAATCATATTTGTTTTGTGTATAAGAGTAAATTAGACTTACCTGCTAATTGTTGTTCCTTAAGGAACTCTAGTCCAGTCCCGGAACCATAGAGTTGTCAACCTCCACCAGCAGCTTTGGAGACTGAAAGATGTCATCGTTCTGATGTCACTGGTACAAATAGGCAAGATCCACCCCCTTTCACCAGCACCTATTGACAAAGCAGACTCAGCAGAGCAACAAATGAGTAGGTAATTGGAAAATATGGAACCAGACAGGGGAGCAGTGAAAAAACAAGAACCCGCACTGCCCCGCCCAAACATGTGGCACACATGATCTGCGAACACTCAGAATAGAAAAAGAACTGCCCGAAAAAACAGTCCCACTGCACTCTAGCGCCCAGCCGGGCCTGCTGCAGAAACAAAAAGAGAGCCCCCCCTGAGCGCTATTTCCATCTCAACTTCTCACTGTGGTCAACCTGGTTGAAAAGAGGCTACAAATTTCACCTCACCTGTGCACCTCCTTGTTCTCCTCTCTCATGAAACTTCAGGCTGTCCGCCATTACCAGGAGGGATCCGGGACTGGACTAGAGTTCCTTAAGGAACAACAATTAGCAGTTAAGTCTAATTTACTCTTCCTTTGCGTCCCTCTAGTCCAGTCCCGGAACCAGAGAGGATGTAACAGAACAGTGAATATCAACGGGAGGGACCGGAAAGCCCAGCCTGAAGAACCGCTGAACCAAAACGGCCATCACTCCGCACCTGCACATCCAGGTGATAGTGCCGGGCAAACGAATGCAACGAGGACCAAGTCGCCGCTCTACAAATATCCGCAAACGGTACTAAACTGACTTCCGCCCAAGACGCCGCCTGCGCTCTAGTGGAATGCACCCGCAGGCCCACCGGAACCTCTTTGCCCTTTAGAAGGTAGGCCGAAGCAATAGCCTCCTTCAGCCATCTAGAAATAGAGGACTTCGCCGCCGCCTCCCCTTTCCGCAGACCCCCAAAGGCGACAAAGAGCCTGTCGGACTTACGGAAAGAAGCGGTCTTACGGAGATACTTCTTGAGCGCTCTCCGCACATCCAACCGATGCAAAACGGCCACCCGACTGAGCTTTCTGCTCCGCGGAAAACACTGGCAGCGACACAACCTGATTCACATGAAAATCCGAGACCACCTTTGGCAAAAAGGCTGGAACCATACGCAAAACCACCCTGTCACCCGAAAAGGACAAGAAGGGTTCCGGACACGACAACGCCTGCAACTCAAATTCTTCTGGCAGAACAAATAGCTACCAGGAAAACGGTCTTCAGGGTCAAGTCCTTCAGCGAAGCCCTACCTAAGGGCTCAAACGGTTCCCCAACCAAGGCTTCCAATACCACATTGAGGTCCCACGAAGGGATAATCGGCCGCCGTGGCGGTCTTAGCAACAGCACCGCTCGCAGGAAACGCCAAATATCACTATGCGCCGCGATCACCTGACCCTGAACCTTTCCTCGATAACAGGAAAGACGCCAGCTGTACACGTAAGGAACTGGCCGCGAGCCCCTTCTCCACCCCAGCCTGCAAAAAGGACAGGATATGAGGGACAGAGGCTTTCAATGGAGAGATAGCCCGCTCGGAACACCAAGCTTCAAAGACACGCCAGACGCGGACATATGCCAGCGACGTAGACGGCCTGTGCGCACTTAGGAGGGTAGAGATGACTGCCGCCGAATATCCCCTGGCCGTCAACCATGCCCGCTCAATAGCCAAGCCGTAAGCGAGAATCGACCCACCTGCGGCATTCGTAGCTGCCCCTGTAACAGATCCTCTCGAAGCGGAAGCCGCAGTGGAGCGTCCGCCAACAGTCGAATCAAATCCGCATACCACGGTCTCCTTGGCCAATCCGGCGCCACCAGCACCACCAGGCCCCGATGTCGTTCTATGCGCTGGACCACCCTGCCTATGAGTGCCCAGGGAGGAAACACATAAAGAAGACCCTCTACTGGCCAACGCTGCACCAAGGCATCCAGGCCTTCCGCCATCCACTCTCTCCGTCTGCTGAAGAAACGCTCCACCTTCGCAGACTCCGCCATGAGATCCATCACCGGGACCCCCCAACGGCTCACAATCAGCGCGAAGACTTCCGGGTGCAGAACCCACCCTGCGGCGGCTGAGAAAATCTGCCTCGACATTGTCTACGCCGGCGACGTGCTGGGCCGACAGCGCCTGCAAGTTCTGCTCCGCCCAGGCCAACAGCACCCTGGCCTCCTCCTCCAGAGACACACTCCCCGTGCCGCCCTGCCGATTTATATAGGCAACCGTCGTCACGTTGTCGGACAGCACGCATACCGCCTCTTGACGCAATACCTCCTGGAACTCCAGAAGAGCCTGATACACCGCTCACATTTCCAACCTGTTGATGGACCACTGTCGCTCCTCCAGCGACCAAGTCCCTTGGGCAAATGACCCATCGAGATGCACCCCCCCATCCTGCCAGACTTGCATCGGTCGTGACCAGCCGCCAGGACAGAGGCTCCAGAGGCACTCCTTTCACCAGACTGTCTGGCCGCAACCACCAGAGAAGGTCCCGCTGCACCTCCGGCGGACACGGCAGACGTTGCGACAGCACATCCCGTTGATGAGACCAACGCCGGAGGAGAGCACTCTGCAACGACCTCATATGCGCCCTGGCCCACAGCACCAAGTCGATCGCAGCCGCCATTGTTCCCAGTAACTGTAAATACTGCCAGGCCGTCGGCGCCTTGCGCCCCAGAAACCATTGCACGAGCTCCCTCAAAGCCTGTGCTCTTTTGCTGGGAAGAAACACCACTCCCTGCTGTGTTTCGAAGCGTGCTCCTAAGTACTCCAGCGTCTGGGAGGGGGTTAGCCTGCTCTTCGCCATGTTGACCACCCAAACGAGGCTTTCCAACAAAGCGACCACCCGAGCGGTGGCTGCCGAGCTCTCCTCCCTCGACTTCGCCCGAATCAACCAATCGTCCAAGTAAGGATGCACCAGTATCCCCTCCTTGCGAAGCGCGGCCGCCACCACGACCATAACCTTGGTGAACATCCGTGGAGCCATCGCCAGACCGAAAGGCAACGCCTGGAATTGAAAATGCCCCATCGGCACCACAAAACACAGGAATCTTTGATGTTCTTGCCAGACGGGGATATGCATATAAGCTTCCATAAGATCCAACGAAGTCAGAAATTCCCCGGACCGAACCATTGCAATGACGGAACGCAAAGTTTCCATTTGAAAGTGGGTCACGCGGAGGCAACGATTTACGCTCTTGAGATCCAGAATCGGTCGAAAGGTACCCTTCCTTTTTGGGAACCACGAAATAGATGGAGTATCGACTTGAACCGCACTGTTCCTCCGGAACGGGCACTACCGCTCCGAGTTGCTGCAGATGCCGCAGTGTGACGGCCACCGCCCAGAGCTTCTGAAGCGCTCTGCACTGGGAAAGAACAAAGGAATCTAAGACGGGACGCTGGAACTCCAGAGCATAGCCGTCCTGAATAACTTCCAGCACCCACTGGTCCGAAGTGATGTGGACCCAGGCAGGGTAGAACCTTCCTCCCACGGGAACCTCCGCCACTTGGGTCCGCCTTACCTCATTGCGGCTTCTTGGTACCCGAGGACTGAAAGGAGCCGAAACCTCTGCCCGCCCCTCTGAATCCCCTAAAGGGCTAGCCACGAACTGGAAACCTGCCCCTCTGTGATTGATTAAACCGAGAGGACCGAAACCTATGAAAATCCCTCAGGAGGCCCCTGGACCCCGATGCTCCACAACCCTGCTTCAGCTTATCCTCCGGGGAGGCGACCCCCCTTGGACTCCCCGAGGTCCTTACCCAACTTCTCCAAATCTTCCCCAAAGAGTAGTTTCCCCCTAAATAGGAGCTTACTGAGCCTCGCTTTGGAAGAGCCATCCGCCGACCAGTTATGCAGCCAGATATCGGCGAGCCGCCACCACCGAGGCCATGCTTTTGGCCAGACCGCGGATTAAATCGTAGTGAATATCGGACAAGTAGGCCGTGCCCGACTCCAGCCGAGCAACATCCTCCGTCTGTTCCTCCAAGAGGGTTCCCTGAAGGCGCTGCTGACACCACCTTAAACAGCCTCGAGCCACCCACACCCCCGCTATGGAGGCTTGCAGAGATAAGGCACACATATCAAACACCTGCTTCAGCAAGGTATCCAACTTCCTGTCCTGCCCGTCTTTCAACGCCGCGGCCCCCTCAACCGGAATGGTGGTCTTTTTGGTGACCGCCGACACCGCCGCATCCACCCTGGGCTAACGAAAAATCTCCCTATCCTGTTCAACGCTGATTCCGACGAGTCCCATTCTTCCTGAATCATATTGCAAAAGACCCTATGCACAGGGAATACCCTTTGCGAGGTTCTCACGGCCTGCAAAAGCGGATCCTCCAAAGCCTCCTCCGAGGAGATGGACCCCGCGGGCATATTCAAAGTCTTCAGTGTATCAGCAATCAATGCTGGCAGTTCCTCCCTCCGAAACACGCGGACCAATCTGCTCTGCTGCTCCGCGTCCAGCAATTCACCTTCCTCTAATTCATCCTCCGAGGCGTCGTCCACCTCCAAGTCCTGGGTTCCCCCCTCCTCATCCAACCCAGCATCCGAGGTGGGGCCCAGACTCTCTCTACGTCTCTTAGGTGGGGGTATCTCCCCTTCCTGAAGACCCCCCGACCCTGTTCTTTTCTGGCCAGTGGGGCTCTGCGACCGAGCTCCCAACCCGGGCTGCAGCAAGGCAAAGTCCTTCTGCATTAGCACGAAGAAATCTGAAGGAATCCCAGCCACTCCGGTCCCCTGACAAAGGAGTGCTCCAAGCCGCGGACGGACCTGCTACCGGCTCCGAAGCCTCCAAGGAGGGAGGCCCTGATCCCCTGACGTCGAAGGAAGCCTCCGCCTGATCACTCGAGCCTTCCCCCAAGGATTTCTCCATGCCCACTGCCTCTAAGGAGCAGGCCTTGCACACACCAGCTTCCAATAGCTCACCGCGCCGCACACCACAAACAAGGCAGCGGGGCTTAGCAGGCATGCTTGCTAGCGCTGTGGTCCAGGAAACCAAGCCTGATAGGGGTCTCTCTTAATGCCCTATGTGCTATTTTATTTTCTCTTAAATTTTTTTTTTCTACTGTATCTCACCCAGGCAGCCCCAACTAGCTGCCCCCTGGCAGTCCGAATTGAAAACGAAGCTCCCAAGCCGTGGAAAAGGCAAAAGAAACTGGCGCTGAAAAAACTGCATTCAAAATGGCCGCCGCAACGTTCGCACCGCCAAAAATCACATGGTCAGACTCCCAGCTACACTCCGGAGCTGCCGAAACCCCCCTTAGCCTAAGAACTTCTCCCCCAGCGATCCCCGAAGTTCGGGGGTACTCACCACGCTTTCGAGAGGAGAGGAAGGAAGGGCAGCGCTAGGCACCTCTGGAGCACAGCCTTTTGCACGGCATCAGCTCCAGGGACTGTCACCTCAGCAGCAGAGCCTCTGCTGACAGTCACTTCTGCCTTCTACCTGCTCCTCACCCTTCCAAATCGGGTTCGGGAGCAGGGAGGCTATTTCACCCTCCTGTGCTCGTTTAAACGCTGGGGCACTCAAACCTCGTTAGGGAGGGGGAAGGGAGGGAGAGGGTGTTTGGCAAGAGATGAGACAAAAAACACCCACAGCAGCACAGGATCTCTGTAGCAGCAGCAGAGATACACCTAAGGACAAAAAACAAAGGAAAAAACTCAAAAAACCAACCCAACCAGGGGCTACCTAAAATAATTAAGCTCTGCTTATTTGCTCCTCCTGAGCCCAGTCCCAGGCTCAGAACCTCCAAGCTGCTTGGAGACTGAAAGTACTGGTGAAAGGGGGCGGAACTTGCCTATTTGTACCAGTGACATCAGAACGATGACATTTCAGTCTCCAAAGCTGCTGGTGGAGGTTGACAACTCTATGGTTCCGGGACTGGACAAGAGGGACGCAAAGGAAATTTGCTTTATGTTATTTCTGCCAGATTGTAGTATTCTTGAAATAGGCGTTTTAAGTTTTTTTCTGAATGATTTGAGGTCTTTGTTAGCTCTTAATGTGTCAGGGAGTTCGTTCCATTGTGTGGGCGCTAAGTACGTGAATTGCTAGTATTTTTACCTTGCAAATAGAAAGTGGAATTTGTAGTGTACTTAGATTGTGTGTACGCCTTTTTTGGTCAGGAGGTTGAGTTTTAATGTGTGGCAAGGTAAGATGGGGCGATATTGTGTATTAACTTGAATGTTGTAATTATTTTGTGTCTTATTCGTGCTTGTATGGATAGCCAGTGAAGTTCTCTTAGTATGGGTGTGATCACTGTTCCCTCTAAGCTGTGCGCGTGTGCGCGCGCACACACCTCGCCGAGAGAGCGCACATACTTTACAATAGAGTGCACAAAAATTACAGCTGATTCTGATAGAAAACACAGACGTCTTAAAATTTAAAAGTTATGATTGTAATTACTAGAAATTTCCCACTTCATTTAGTAATCATCTATTTTCGTTTAATTTGATTAAAATTAATGTGGTGTACATATTGTATTCTGACGTGTAATCAAATTTTAAAAGTATATAACTCCGAGTGTCATTATGTAGCGCACAAAAATGTAACCTTCCTTCAAAAGCTGCACACAGCTCGTATTTTATGCGCACACAGCCTACAGAAAATTAGAGGGAACATTGGGTGTGATGTGATCAGAGAATGGTACATTCATCAAAATTCGAGCCGTGACATTTTGGGCCATCTGAGGGAGGCGTGGTCTAGTGGTTAGATCAAGGTACTTCAGACCGGAAGGTCGGGGGTTCAAGTCCCACCTGGGGACAGGCCGGAGGGATTGGGATTTCTAGTCCTATAGGCACTCCTTGTGGTCTTGGGCAAGCCACTTAACCCTCCAATGCCCATGTTCCCTGTATGTATTAGTGTGTGTGTCTCATATCCCCTCATGTTAAATGTATCCCCCAATTGACCGCTTTGACCCGGTGAAAAGCGGGATATAAATACAGCTAAATAAATCTGGAGTATGTTTGTTGTTTTTTTAGGAAGTCCTTGTAAGATGCCATTACAATAATCTAGATGTGGGGTGATAAGTGTTTGTATTACTGATCTAAAGTCTGATAGATCAATAATGTTGCGTAAGGGCTGTAAGGTTCTTATTTTGTAGAAAATCGTTCTGTTTAAAAGTCTTAGGTGGGTTTCCATGTTAAGTGTCATATTAAGGGTGACACCTAGGTATTTTGGCTCTTGTTTAATGTTGTAAGCTGTGTTATTTAGTGTGATTGTTGGGGGGAGTTTAAATTCTGGGTTTTTAGAGATAAGCATTACTTCTGTTTTTTTATGATTGATATTCATGTTATTTTGGAGCCATAGCTGTGCTTCTTTAAGACAAGCTTCTATGTGGCTGTAATCTGGGTTACATATATCCAGTTGTGAATAAAGCATAATGTCGTCCGCATACAGATGAGTCGATTTTGTATTTTTGGAATATTGTGCAGATGGGCCTTAGGTATAGGTTAAATAGCATGGCAGATAATGCAGAGCCCTGTGGAATACCTTGTGTCTGTGGGAAGGTATAGGATATGTTTTGGTCAAAGTATACTTGTTGTAACCTATTAGATATATAGGAAGTGAACCATTTAAGGGAGTTCCTATTGATTCTAATCTCATTAAGAGGGTCTTATGATTCAATGAATCAAAGGCTGCTGTTATGTCAATGAATATTAGGATGAACATTTTCTTGCAGTTTTCAATGCCTCTATAAAGTTTGTCAAATAGTACGAGTTGAAGTTTTTCTACTCCGTGTGATTGTCGAAAACCATATTGATGAGCATCATGTGCATTTGTGCTATCTACATGATCTTGTAATTGGTATTGTATGGTTTTTTCGATGATTTTGGCTATGAATGGTATACTTGATATTGGTCTGTAGGCAGATGGTTCTGCTTTGTTTAGAGGTTTTTTAGTATAGGACGTATAAGGGAACATTTTAGTTCAGCTGGCATGGTTCCTTGTAGTAGAAGGTGTTTATGTTTGTAATTGTGTTTAGTAATTGCCTATTATGTGAAAGTCTTCCCATAATATTGTGGAATTAATATTTTTTGTTACCTTTTGAGATGTGTTTTTAATTTTATGGGATATTATTTCTTCATTAGAGTAATTTTTTTTGAGTAGTGATCCGCAAGTGTTTGTGCATTTATCGGATATTTTGTATTGGCATCTTTTAGGGGTTTGGTAAGGGTTTATAAGCTCAAATAATTCTCTTGGCCTATTTAAAGCATTGTTTAGTTTTTTTGTGCGGTAATTTTTTTGCCATGTTTATTATTTCTTTGTAGGATTTGAGTAATATCAGGTATTGTTCTTTGATCTCTATGGATTTTCTAGTTCTCCATTTTTTTTCCATTCTTCTGAGATCTCTCTTTGCTTTGTCTATGTCTGCTGTGTACCATGATTCAGTTTTTATTCTTAGTTTGTTGCTTTCTTTGGGGGCGGTTTTGGGTGGTTGTTTTGAAACAGTTTCTATTCCATTGTTCCATTGTTTTATTAAGTCATCCAGATTTGAAGTTTCTGTATTTACATGGGAAAAAAAAATCGATTTTATTAGTATTTCTTTGTCTAGGGTTTTAAACATGCTTTTTGTGCGTTGGTATTAGCTTCTATATTGGGTGATTGTTTTGGCATGTCAAATGTGAATTGTATCAAGTGGTGGTCTGACCAAGGCACCTGCGTTATTTTTGGAGTTGTACTTGTTACTATGTTTGAATGTTTTTTGGGAAGGAATACCATGTCTAGGACATTTCCCTTGTCATGCGTGGGCGTTTTGATTATTTGTTGGTATCCCATTTGATCCATGGCTTCGATGAATGTGTTAGTGTGTATTGTTAAGTGATGCGAGGTTTAAGTCCCCTAATGTCATCTGGTATTTCTTTATTGAAGTTTCACATATTGTTTCAAGAACTGTTGCTAGGGCTTCATGTTTTGTAGAAGGCGGTCTGTAAATGAGGGAAATAGCAAAGGTTTTATTCTCCACCTTCAGTACGTCTATTCCTTCAAATGATTTCTGGGAGCTGTCAGATAGTGTTAGGTTGTCTCTTGCTATTATTAACACTCCCCTTCCTCTTCTATTAGTACGGGGGCAGGTAAATAGATTGTATCCTGGTGCACTTGAGGAGGGCCGTATCTGTTTCGGACAGCCATGTTTCTGTGATACATAATATATCTGGCTTTTCGTCAGTAATTAGGTCCTGTATAATATGCGTTTTGTTTTTGATGGACCTTGTACTTATTAGTAGACATGTTTGGGGGATTAGTGTGTTAGGTTTATAGGGTGGAGTCATGGGGTAGTTTTAATTGCAATTAGTCTTGAGCGTTGTTTCATTGTTTTTGGGTTATGTTGGAGTATATTCGATTTGATTTTGTTTGGTGTCAAGTTAAAGCATTGTGTTAGTTGATATATGTGAGTGTGGCCCGGGGGTGAATATATGGGATATGCGTAGGGGTAAGATGAAGATGTTTTTGCATACAGGAACACACATAGCAAAGTGATTAATAGCATATTAAGGAATTCCATTGTTTGATTTTGGTGTGTTGTGTAGCACCTGAGTGATTGTGAGGCTAAGGGATTGAGATTGATACTTTGTATGAACTGTGTTGTAGCAGTATTTGGTCTGATATATTGTGTGTTACTGTGTAGACAAAAATGTATCTATTAAAGATTCAATATTGTTTCTACTTTTTGCAAATTGAATATTGTATCCCCTTTTCAGTAAACAATAGCTCATTAGAAAGGAAAGCAGTATTTCAATCACAATTATGTTAAGCATGAGTTGTAAACATTTTTCGAGCTCTCAAGCATGTATCAATTTGGAATTACTAATATTAGCTTATACTTCAAAGGACAGCAGTAAGTACCTGATAGGATAGAGCTGGATATGGTTATGTTCTGTCTGAGACTCTGAGTTCAAATATGGATTAGATCTAGCTTAGGTTTAGGTTGTTCGTGTTTCTTGGTAGGTAGTGGTCTTCCTTTTTCTTTAGAGGACCCCGCCTAAGGGCCCTCTGGCGAGGTCCACAGGCGCGGGCGCGCCCAATGGCGCCTTCAATTTAAAGTCCTTGCTCTGCCCCGATTGGGCAGAGCACGTTGTCTGGGTGGCCTCCGGCTCTGGCAGGCTCGATCCCTCCTTGGGAGAGCAGAGCCGGAGTGCTGGAGGAGCTGGAGCAGAGCAAGCTGTGAACTGGACACAGAGCAAGCTGTCTATTGGAGAAACAACAGGCATTCCCAAGCTCCAAGCAAACATTAATCCAAAAGGTCTCAATTACACAGGCTGCAAGACCATGATCTGGGCCAGGGGAGATACCTATCTACACCAGTCTACGGAGAAATTTTACTTGCCTCATTTCCTTTCCTGGAATCCTGCCAGACCAGTCCAAACAAGTAATACTCCCTTACCAGCAGAAGATGGAGACAGAAACTAGAACTTTCCAGTGACATCACTGATACAACGAATCATGCAGAGTGTATGCCTGAATTACAGTAACAGTTAAGAGAAACAGCCAACTCAGTAACAACCGAAACACCAGAATCAATCCCAGTAGACCAAAAGGTATGCCAAGGAAAAGGCTCTGCTCATTAATTTTTGCAGTGGCCTAAGAGCAACCAGCTCACATACAAATGCTGAAGAACCTACATGGGCAAGAACAAAAAGATCAGCTGAAACCTTCCTGGGGTATGGCAGGATTCCAGGAAAAGAGATGCGGGTTAAGTAAAAATTCTCTCTTCTAGACCAGTCCAGACAAAACAAGAAGTATGCAAGATATGCCTTACACCAGGTGGGAAGAAAGCTGCTTTAAGGATAGCAGTCCTAAAGGCTCAATCTGCCCCAGCCTGGAGATCCATCCCTAGAAATACCTGCTTGAGCCACACTGCTAGCCTGTGCTTGGGTAGAGTCAGTCTGTAACCTCTTGGGCACACACTTCCCCCTTCAAAATGTAAGCTGGACCCATTAAGGCTCATAGAACCAAGATGGGGTCTCATGGAGGTATTACAGAACGGAAGGAGGGGGGTGTTGCAGATGCCTAATGCTGCACAAAATCTGTCACATTCAGATGCAACGAGAGCAACCTTCAGACTTCAACTGGTACCTTGAGCGAGTTAAAAGCCAAATGACAGACTACCCAAACATGCCTAAGAAACACCTTATCTTTCTCCTCACTGAAATATTCAAAGGCCCGCTATACCCTGACATACATAAAGTAGGACGATTACAGAGTTCAGAAGAGTGAAGATCACTGTCTGAATAAAAACTTTCTTATGCAGTACATTTTTTCAAGTGCCAAACCGTATACCAGAAAAAGAGGTAGATTGTCCAGAAGAATGTGACCTTGGCAAAGAAATCCCTTCCCTGGCAGAAGGGAAGAGGATTCCCCACCAACAGATGGATCAGATTCATGTACCAGGGTCTCCAGAGCCACCAAGATAATCATTCTTAGAGATGATCCTTGATCCTCCTAGAGATTAGCCCAATGAGAGGCCATGGAATAAACACAAATGAGGCTTGACAGAGGCCATACTTTATGCTGCTGGACCCAGACTCCTTTCTCTGAATGAAAAAGGCCAGAGTCTTGGAATGTATAGCGATGCATCAGAATGCCATCACTAAACATCCCCAGCAATACACAATCTATTGTAAGACCACAGCCTCCATCTCCCACTCTCCTGAATCCAGCATGTGCCGGCTGAGAAGTCTGCCTCAACATTCTCCACTCCAGCAATGTGGGCTGTGGAAAGTGCAGGGAGATGGTGTTCCGCCTCAATGAACAATCGCCGCATCTCTTGTGCCACCATTGCACTCTTCGTGCCTCCCTGTCTATTAAAATACACTGCCATGGTAGCATTATCAGAGTACTCGGACAGACGCCCCTTCAAAGTGGGGCCAGAAATGAAGTAGAGCCAGTCTTCATCATTCTTGGCTACAGCCAGATGATTAACTGAATAGCCACCCAGGGGAACAAGCATCTTGCACCATCTGGCCCAGAAAATGGGCTCCCCAGCTGGAAATGCTTGTATCGATAGTCAGGACAAGCCGCTGCAGAGATGCCTACTCCACTCCCCTCAGGAGATGCTTTCAAATGGACTATCAGGGCAGACTGACACCAAGGGAAACAGCAACAAAGCTTAAAAAAAAGATACAGGAGACCACCGAGACAGGGGGTAAAGCATAGTTACTCACATGTGTTCTCCAGGGGATAGCAGAAATCAGTCGTCACATATGGGTGACATCTGTATCTATGGAGCATCCTCCCAGCTTTCAAAGAAAGCCTTTGGGAGATGCCACCACGCATGCGTGGTCCCCTCCCCACCCAAGGGTGCCATCTTGCTCAGTCAGATGACATAGCTAAAAAATGGCAAAAATAAAAGATGGTAAAAGGAGCAATCCAAGGGGAGGAGGGAGGGTTGCGAGGACTGATTCCTGCTGTCCCCGGAGAACCCGTTACAGGCGAGTAACTACGCTTTCTCCGGGAACAAGCAGGAAATCAGTCCTCACATATGGCACTCCCCAGTTATAGGCTACCGAAAGCCCATAGGAAAAAAAAATGGGGGCTCCCCTCACGGGGGAGCCGCAAGCAGCAGCAATTTGATAGCCTGTGTACAAAGACCACAGTAGGACCCCCTGTGTCTGATGAAACCAGCACTCCGGGAGCCTGAACACAAAAGGGTCGGAGTTGCCTAGACCCCGAAAGGTTTACAGAGCACAGCCTGGCTGAAGGCACTATCCTGTAAGGACTCTTTCCAGGCAGTAATGGGCTGCAAAGGTACGGACTCAAGACCAGGTGGCGGCCTGGCAGATGGCCAACATCTGGACAGAGCACACATTTGCCACCGAAGCTGCCATAGCCCTGACACGGTGCACTGTGACACAGCCTTCCAGTGGGAGCCTCTCGTGCTCATAAGGGCGATACAGTCTGCCACCCATGTGGACAGCATACACTTGGTCACCGCCTCCCCCAGCCTACTGGGGTCATAGAATATGAAAAGCTGAGAAGCTCTGCAGTGGCCCCGAGTGCAATGGATATAGAAGGATGGAGTCCTCTTACAGTCCAAGGTGAGAAAGACCGTCTCTGCCCGACTGGAGTGAGGTCTTGGGAAGAAGGTAGGAAGTATCACTTCCTAGTTAAGATGGAAGAGCAACACTACCTTCGGCAGGAATTTGGGATGCGTGCGAAGCACCACCCTGTTTTTGTAGAACCTGGTATAAAGGCGCCTCCACCACAAGGGCTTGAAGCTCGCTAACTCTGCGAGCGGAGGCGAGCACGACCAAGAAAATCACCTTCCAAGAGAGGTAGTGAAGGTGGCAGGTAGCCAGAGGCGCAAAGGGCAGGCAAGTGAGCTGCCTCAACACAACATTTAGGTCCCATTCGGTTGCCAGAGGGCGAACCGGGAGTTTCAGTAAGAGCAGGCCCTGAAGGAAACAGGCCACCAATGGTTGGACTGAGAGGGCACAGGTGCACTCGGACGGAGTTAGACTTGAGTCTGGACTGAGAGAGGTGGAGAAGTTAATGTAACACCAGAGCCACCAGGCAGGAAAAAGGCTCAGCCCCATGTTCAGCACACCAAGCAGAGAACCTGCACCATTTGAGGGTGTAAGATTTCCTAGTAGAGGCCAGCAGAATGCCCTTCACCTCAACCGGAAGGTTGAGAGGAGACAGAGTCAACCTCTCTGCAGCCATGCTGTTAGCGAGAGGGACCCCAGGTTGGGGTGCAGGAGAGAGAGCCCCCCTCCTGAGATAAGGAGTCCTGGGGTGGTCCCCAAGGGGATGGGGGCCTCCACCACAAACTGCAGAAGCAGTGGGCACCACAACTGCCTGGGACACCGGGGAGCTATCATGATGAGCGAGGCCCTGTCGCAGAGGGTCTTGAAGGAACTCGTCAAGTCCAACCTCCCACCAGCTCTAGTATCCTATTGACAAAACAGACGCAACAGAAACACAATTAAACAGAATACCAAACCAACTACCTACATAAAAAATCTCCCATCCATCACCCCCTCTCCCCCAGAAAGGACTTCACACCCCTGAATAGGACGAGGCTTACCTGATCTGCCAGCTGCCCTGCAAGCCTCTGATGCAAGGGTACCCCGTCCATTCACTCTGCAGCTCCACCAGAACTCCCTGGTGACGAGCCTCATGACACGATTCTTCACTCTTAGATAATATTGCTTCAGGCCGCTACACCTCCTTCAGCTTAAAATCTAAATCTGGGTAGGATCAGGGACTGGACTGGAGTTCCTTCAGGAATGCTAATTAGCAGGTAAGTTCTTCCTAAGCGTCCCTCCAGTCCAATCCCTTTCCTCTGGGATGTAACAGAGTAGTTCAAGCATGGGAGGGGCCCGCAAGACTGGACCAAAGTACCGCTCCTCCAAACCTCGCGTTGTCTGAACATCCAAATGATACTGCCTAGCAAAAGTATGCAGCGAGATCCACGCTGCCGCCCTACAGATATCCAGTGGCGGAACTAGACTGGACTCGGCCCACGAAGCCGCTCAAGCTCGCATAGAGTGTGCCCAAAAACACAAACAATCGGAACCGTTCTCCCTTTCAGAATGTATGCCGATGCAATGGCCTCCCTGATCCACCAGGAAAATTGAAGCCTGGGCTGCTGCCTGTCCTCTATGTGGCCCCCCAAACAAGGCAAACAGCAGATTCGATTCTGCACAAGTCTAGATGGCGCAGTCTAGCATCTCCGGGCTCCTGCCCTCCTTAGAGAAGGATGGAAGAGAGACTGGCTGATTCACATGAAATGGCAAAACCACTTTGGGCAAAAAGATAGGCACCGTCCGTAAAACCATCTTCTCGTTAAAGAAGGATAGAAACGGAAGGCGACAAGAAAGAGCCTGACGCTCTGAAATCTAGCTGAACAGATCCCAACTAGAAATACGGTTTTGACGGTTTTGAGTGTCAAGTCCTTTAACGAGGCACACCCTGCCAGCTCGAAGGGTTTCCCAGCTAGAACAGTCTAGCACCAGATTGAGGTCCCAGGGAGGAACTGATGACCTCTGTTGTGGCCGTAGGCACTGCATTACTCTCAGGAACCGACCTACATCCAGGTGCTCTCCCAAGGACTTAGCTTGAATCTTGCCTCGGTAACAGGAAATCGCTGCCAACTGCACCCACAACGAGCTGGCCCCGCTAGACCCTTTTCAAAACCAGCCTGTAAAAAGTCCAAAACCTCTGACACCAAAACTGTCATAGGCCTCTTTTTGCTGGGTCGCACACCAATCCTCAAAGATGCGCCAAGACCCTTACATAGGAGAGGCTTCCAAGCGTTTAAGGTAGGTTGTGATCACTGCTCCAGAATATCCCTGTTTTCACAGCCTTGCCCTTTCAAGAGCCAAGCCGTAAGCAAGAATCAATCCACCTGCGGCATCCAAATCGGACCCTGTACTAGAAGATTGTCCCTCACCGGGAGCTGCCAAGAGCCATCGACCAGCAGCCGTATGAGATCAGCATACCATGGTCTCTGCAGCCAATCCGGGGCTATGAGAACTACCAGACCTCGGTGGGCCTCTACACACTGAAGGACTCTGCCTATGAGAGCCCAAGGGGGGGGGGGGGGGGGCACCACAAACAGAAGCCCCATCCGTGGGCCACCTCTGAACCAGAGCATCGAGGCCCTCCAACATACTCTCTTCTGCTGAAGAAGCGGCTTGCCTTGGCAGACCCCCACCTTGCCATGAGGTCCATGATGGGGGTACCCCATCAGCTGACTACCTGCTCAAACACCTCCTGACAGAGCTCACCGTGATCCACCTTTAACAGGCTCAGGTAGTCCGCCATGACATTCTTTACTCTAGCCACATGTGCCGCTGATAAGGCCTGAAGATGGGCTTCGGCCCAAACCAGACTTTCTGCCTCTTGCTTGTGTCACCCTGCCTGTTGATATAGGCAACTGTAGTCACGTTGTCCAAAAACACCTGTGACGCCTTTTTGCAGACCCAGTGCTTGCAACCACAGAGCTGCAGCCTATACAGCTACCGGGCTCCTAAAATGGTACCTAGTCCATTGCTGCCAAGCCAACCCACCAGGAAGGCCTAGTTGACACACAGTCTGAACAACTGTCTAGGCAAAGATGCCAACGTTTGTGACACCGTAACCTGACTTTATTTTCCTGTTTATAGTGTTTAAAAAAAAAAAAAAAAGACACATGCACACATTATTGCTTACCTGAATGGGAATCTTCTTGATGCACACAACTTCACCGCTGTAATCTTCATAGCCACGCACCAATTCCCGTGAAAAAACTGACTGCCAGTGTCCTGGACTGGAGGGATTACAGGAAAGAAAATTAGCAGGTAAGGCCTAATTTCACCTTCCAGGGCAAACCCTTCAGTCCAGTCCAGTCAAGTAGGACATAGCAGAGCAGTACTAAGTGTGGGAGTGACCCCAGCCCTCAAGACTGCTGCCCTGAAACACGCATCTTGCTGAGCTTGCAAATCCAAGCAGTAATGTTTCACAATGGAATGAAGGGAGGACCGCTTAGCCACCCGACAAATGTCCAGGAAAGATACCCTCCCCACGTTGGCCCAGGCCCAAGTAGAATGGGCCCACAGACCCACAGGCATCTAACTGCCGTTCATCAAATACGTAGATTCAATTGTCTCCCAGATCCAGTGAGCGATGGAGGCCTTAGAGGTCGCCTCCCTTTCCCAGGGGCCCCTGAAGAGGATAAACAACCACTCCTAATGCCGAAAAGGGCTGTGTCACCGCCACATAACATTTGATGGTCCTGCAGACATCTATCTTGGCAAAGAGAGGCTTCCTGTGTGTCCTCCTGTCCCGAAAATGAGGGCAGGATAACTGCCAGATTGAGATGAAACACAGAGACCCCTTTAGGCAAGAAGGATGAGACCTATCGCAGAACCACTCGTTACTTGAGAATGCGAGGAAAGGCTCCTTGCAAGACAGGGCCTGCAACTTTAAAATCTGCCAGGCCGAGCAAATCGCTATGAGAAATATGGCCTTCAGGGTCATGTCCTCAAATGAAGCACCCAAAGAGGCTCAAAGGAAGGGGCTTCCAAGGTCAAACACCAGATTAAGATCCCAAGATGGAACCAACGGCCAGCAGGCCTTGAAGAGTCTCCAAATGGACACAGACTAATGAAGTCAAAAGGTGCCATGCCTGCAACAGGTTTGTAATGACTTATTCTGAGTAGCTGCAGCACCTCAGCCTAGCCTTCTCAAGCCAGGTTGTAAGAGAAAACTGATCCACTGCCTGCATACACACTGGGCCTTGAGTCAGAAGATCCAGCATCAGTGGCAACCAAAAGGGCTCATTTGCTAGGAGCTGCATAGAGGTCCATGTACCACAGCCAATGGGGAAAGTCTGATGCAATCAGCAGCACCCTGCCCCTGTGTGCCTCGATATGCTGAAGTACCCGTCCTCTATCAAGGCCCAAGATAGGAAGACATAAATCTGCCCCATCCAGGGCCAAGCTTGCATCAGAGTATCTAGGTCTTCAGACAATGGGGACTGCCAGCGGCTGAAATAGTGAGATGCCTTCACATTGTCAAAGCATGCCATGAGGTCCATTATTGGCACCCCAAGTGCTCCACCAGAGACAAAACACTGCATCCGAGTGACTATTCCACCAGGTCCAGCATGTGGCAACGCAAAGTAGTCTGCTTGTACATTCACCACTCCAGCCACATGGATTGCCGAGAGGACTGTAAGGTGTGTTTCCACCCAGTGCAAGAGCAGAATGACCTCTGCGTGCCGCCCTGGCAACTGATGTAGGCCACTGCAGTGGCCTTATCCAACAGGATCCACAGCAGGGACAAGAACGCCTCCAGTGCCAACCTCACCGTTCATGTCTCAAGGCAGAAGGCAGTTGATGGGCCACTGCCCCTCCTCTGCAGACCACCAACCCTGCACCATACAATGGCCACCCCAGCCGTAGAGACTCATATCTGTGGTGACCCACCACCCAGTCTGGAGTCTCCAGGGGTATCCAGCCACCAGTACAAACTGCTCCACACCACCACGGACAGCAGGAGGCTCATCTCCATAGACTGCATCAGGGGCTAGCAGCGAGCCAGAAGATGCACATGAAGCGCTCTCATGTAGAGACGGGCCCAAAGAACCAGTTCCAGGGCAGCCACCATAGAACCCAGAACTTGAAGTTAGTCCCAGGCCTGGGGCTGCAGAATTCAAGAGTCTCCCCGAATCTGTCCCTGCAGTTTCACCACCAGACCCTCCAGAAGGAACAACCTGCCCTGGAGAGTGCTGAATCCAGGTATTCCAGAGACTGCGATAGGCAGTTGGGTCCTGGGCAAGCTGACCACCTAGCCAAGATCCTGCACAGAGCACCACCGTTATCAGGCGCTGACTCTCCTCGAGGAACTACCCACATATCAGCCAGCTGTCCAGATACAGATGGGTAAGGATCCCCTGCTTGCGGAGACAGGCCACCATGACCTTAGTGAATACCCAGGGGGCCATGACAAGAACTACAATGCCAGAAACGTCCCCCGGGGACCACAAAGCGAAGAACGTGCTGATGCTCCAACTATACAGGTTGGCTTCGGTGAGGTCCAAGGAGGTAAGAAACTCACTTTGGAGCACTGTTACGATCACCAACCACAGGGTCTCCATGCAAAAGCATGGCACCCTGAGGGGCCCATTGACCCCCTTGAGGTTCAGAATTGACAGCCAGGAAACCCCCCCCCCTCCTGTGGAGCCACAAAATAGATGGAATACATTCCAAAACCCCAGTTCGCTTGCATCACTGCCTTAAGCTGCAGCAGGTGGTTGGCCTCCACCACCCATAGCATCTGTGCCAAACTACAGGGGGAGACCATGAACAACCCCCCCCCCCCCAGCAGCCTGGAGAACTCAAGGGCATACCCAGGTCCCAGGCAGGGAAAGAGCCCTGAAGATGGTCGCTCCCTCACTAGCCCCCCCTTCCGATCTTCATTAGGAAGGTTGGGGCCCCCCCAGCTACCTCCTCAAAAGGACAACCCACATTGCAGGAAACAAGTCCTCTGAGGGCCCACCCCCCAAAGTCTCTACCACAGCCCCGAATTGGGCTGCCTCTACCCGTCTTGGGCTTTTCCTCAGGCATACAGAGAACCTCGGACTCCCCCAGAGACTTCATAAACTTCTCCCTCTAAAAAGTAGTTTGCCTGCAAAGGGAAACTTGGTTAGCTTTGTCTTAAGAGGCCACGCCCGTGGACCAGTTGTAAAGCCACAACAGACAGCAAGCAACCACTACAGTGGCCATGCTCTGAGGCCCACAAGATTGTATAGCAAATCCGCTAGGAAGGCAGTCCCTGATTCCAACCAGGTATCAGGAAGCCAGCCTGAAGCCCTAACCCTCCGCCCTCCTACAAATCCTGGAACAGCCAAGGCAAGGAATGCAGAGGGGACCAAGTGGCCACCCAAAAGAAGTCGAGGAGAGACACTTCCCAGCTCCACCCAGGAAGAAGTCAGAGCTCTAGTCAAATGGGCCACGCAATAAGTAGGCCAACTCAATGGGCTCACGGATCCAATGGGTCAGGGAGGCCACCTCACCTATGCGTGGGCCCCCAAAAAGGACAAACAGCTGATCTGAGTGGCGGAATGCCTGGGTCACCACCAAATAACGCTTCAGCACACAACGAATATTGAGCTTATGCAGGGCTGCCTCTGGGGAACCCAACTGCCCTGAGAAAGAGGGAAGTGTACCGACTGACTGAGGTGGAACTCCGAAACTACTTTAGGGAAGAAGGAAGAGACTGACCGAAAGACCACCTTCTCAGAGAAAACCAAAAAAGGGCTCTTTCCAGGACAACACCTGCAGCTCCTAGAAATGCCGGGCTGAACAAATGGCCACCAGAAAGACTGGCTTCAAAGTCAAACCCTTAAGGGAGGACACCCCCTGAAAGCATTCAGGTCCAAAGTGAAGTCCCAAGACTGAACCAAGGACCTGCTCTGAGGACGGAGGTATTTAACCTCCCTGCAAAAAACAAACCACATCCGAGTGTGCCGCCAGAGACATCTCTTGCACACATCCCCAGTAACAGGCAAGCGCTGCAACCTGCACAAGATGCTAATCCTCCTCTCGATCAAACAATGCCTTTGCAGCAACATTCAAGCTCAGAGTGCCCCCCCACCAATTGATGTACACCACAGTGGTGGCGTTGTCTGACAGAATCCGTACTATTTGGTGATGCACTACTGGGAAGACTACTTCCAGTGTCAGATGCATTGCCTGTGTCTCCAGCCAGCCAACCACTGGCCCTGAGCCACCGGAGTCAGACAGTGATCCCGCCTCCCCCCAGCCAAAGAGGCTCATATCTGTCATGACCACTACTACCCAGGTTGAGGTCTCCAGGGACATGCCTGCCCCCAGATTTGCTGGCTCCAGCCACCAAAGCAACACACTGTCCTGGACCGTCCAGGTCATAAACAGGTGCACCTCCACTGACTGCACCAACCAGCCAGAAGATGAATCTGCAAAGCCCGCATGCGCACCCACTGAACCAGTTCCAGAGATGCCGCCGTAGAGCCGAGAACCTGGAGACAGTCCCAGGCTCAAAGGACACAACTCCCAATGAAGCTGCAGGTTTGGGGGCTTTATCACCCAACCTTTGGGGAGAAAGACCATGCCCGTTCTGTGTCAAACCAGGCTCCCAGATACTCCAAGGACTGGGACAGGCGCAGCTGACTCTTGTGTAAGGTTCACTACCCACACCAGAGACTGTAGGAACTGAAAGATTTTTCCACGTATCAACTAGTCATCCAGATAAGGATGAACCAGAATGCCCTGCTTGCAGAGATGGACCACACAACCACCAGGATCTTGGACTGTTGTCAGCCTGAAACTGGAAGTGCCCCCTGGGTACTGCAACGCAAATAAAACGCTGATGTTCTGGATGTATCGAGATATGCTGATAAGCCTGTGAGGTCCAAGGAGGTAAGAAACTCGCCTTGGCACACAGCCACAATTACGAACCGCAAGGTTTTTTATGCAAAACCATGACACCTTGAGGAACTGACCTTCTTGAGATCCAGAATGGATCACCAGGAGCCCTCCTATGGCACCACAAAGAAAATCAAATACCGGCCCTTCTAGGTATCATCTGTGAGACAGTCACCGCCTTGAAATGCAACATGCGCGCAAGTGTCTCCTCTACAACCACCAACCTTTGGGCTGACCCGCAAGGGGATAAAACAGATATCGGCTGAAGGAACTCAAGAGCATAGCTCTTGCAAATCATCTCTTGGATCCAGGTATCAATGGCGATCTGGGCCCAAGCATGAAGAAAACACCATGGGCAGCAGCCCTCTGGCTGCAACCCTGTCAGAGCCCCTGCACCTTCATTGTGAGGCTTTGGAGGACAGCGGGGTGGGGGGGGCTGTCCTCGCCCCCTACAGGAAACAAGTCCTGAGTTTCCCTCACGCGAGGGCCAGAAGGCCTGAAAACTACCGCCAAAATGGGCTGCCTCTGCCCGCTTCCAGTTTATTCTTAGGTGAACGGGACACCTTGGACTCACCCAGTCTTAATCAACTTTTCCAAACCCTACTCAAAGAGCCATCTTGCCCGCAAAGGTGAGCTTGGTTAGTCTGGTCTTAGGGGCCACAGAAGGCATTGAGCCACCACTACTGTGGCCATACTCTTGGCAGAGACCCGCAAGAAATCAGACAGCAAGTTCACCAGGTAGGCTGCCCCAGACTCCAGCCAGGCATTCATCACTAATCTGGTGGGTCCCATCCCCTTCCCAAGGGCCACCAAAAACAAGCACGGACCACACAGGCCACCACAAATCATGCCCTGTAGTCCCAGGGCACCTCAAAGACCTGCCATGCATCTGTCCCATGGGTCATTGAGGGCCAAGTCCCTCTTTACAGGCATGGTAGTCTTCTGAGTAACCGCTGTCACCACAGCATCCACCTTGAGGTGGTGCAATTTCTCCTCCTCATGGGGGGAAGACAGGATAGTCATGCCATTCTCCTCCCCATCCAGAGCCCTGCATCAGGAGTAACCTTGAGGTGGCGCAATTTCTCCTCATCGGGGGATGGGGGGGGGGAGACAGGATAGAGTCATGCCACTCTCCTCCCCATCCAGAGCCCTGCATCAGGAGTAACCCATAACTTCTCTATCATGGCTCACAGGACCATGTGAGCTGCGAAAGACTGCATTAGCCAACTGATCCCTTCCAGAATATGGAGCCGGCGATGGGGGCTCCTGTGCCTGCAGAGGACCCCAATATGCAGAGAGCTCGTCTCAGTGAGGACCCAGGGGGATCTTCCGCTCCAGGGAGCTCTCCCTCCTCCAAATCCATAAAGACCAGATGGGCACTCTAAAGGATCACGGGGGTTCAGTGACACCAGGGAAGCTGAATCATGCTCCCCGCTCTAACCTTTCCCCCCCCCTCCCCCCCAAGACACTTTGGCAGGACAAGTTCCCTGTCCTCACCCAAGGGAGTCACTGCTGACGCCCCCCTGCTTCTATAAAAAAAATAAAAAAGCACAGTGGATCAAAAGAACAAATTTGGGGGAGAATGTGAGAATAGGGACCCTCCCCCCCCCTTGCTGATAGCATAGCTGGGTTTAAAAAAAAAAAAAAAAAAAAAAAAAAGGTTTGGACAAGTTTCTGGAGGAAAGGTCCATAAACCATAAAGGGGACCCAGAATATCCACCATTTGACCCAATACAAGCATTGCAGAACCTGTGTCTTTTGAGGAAACTGCTAGGTACATAGAAACAGAAATATGACAGAAAAAGACCACATGGCCTATCTAGTCTGTCCTTCCATATCAACTACAACAGTCCCCTTTTTACCTTTAGAGATCCTGTGTTTGTCCCATGCTTTTTTGAATTCAGTTACTGTCTTCATCTCTACCACCTCCACTGGGAGACTATTCCACGGATCCACTACTCTTTCCGTAAAGAAATATTTCCGCATATCACTCCTGAATCTACCTCCCTTCACCCTCATCCCATGTCCCCTCGCAGCAGAACTTGCTTTCAATTGAAAGAGGCTCTCTCCCTAAACATTTATGCCATGGAGGTATTTAAACATCTCAATCACCTCACCTCTATCCTGCCTTTCCTCTAAGGTGTACATATTAAGATCCTTCAGTCTGTCCTCATATGCTTTATAATAAAGACCACTAATCATTTTAGTAGCCACCCTCTGCACCGACTCCATCCTGTTCACATCCTTCTGAAGGTGCAGTCTCCAGAATTGCACACTATATGCCAAATGAGGTCGCACCTAAGACTTATACAGAGGCATTATCACCTCCTTTTTTCTGCTAGCCATTCCTCTCCATATGCACCCAAGCATCCTAGTTTTTGCAGTCGCCTTTTCTACCTGTTTAGCTACTTTAAGATCAGACAACCACACCTAGGTCCCGCTCTTCTTTAGTGGACAAAAGTACTTCACCCCCTATACTGTATTGCTCCCTTGGATTGCTGCAGCCCAAATGCATGACCTTACATTTTTTAACATTAAATCCCAGGTGCCAAATTCTAGACCATTCTTCAAGCTTAGCTAGATCCCTCCTCATGTTATCTACACCTTCCTGGGTGTCTACTCTATTGCAGATTTTGGTATCATCCGCAAAGCGGCAAACCTTACCCGACAGCCCTTCCGCTATATCACTAACAAAGGGGCATGTTTACTAAACCGCAGTAGCGGACTCCGTGCGATATCGGAGATGCGGCCCCATTGAAATCAATGGGGCCGCGGCTCTGATATCGCACGGAGTCCGCTACCACGGTTTAGTAAACATGCCCCAAAGATGTTAAAAAGAATCGGACCAAGGACAGATCCCTGGGGCACACCACTGGTAACACCCTTCTCCTCAGAGTGAGCTCCATTTACCTGTACTCTGTCACCTCCCACCCAACCAACCAATTTCTAACCCAAGCAGTAACTTTAGGGTCCATCCCTAGGGTGCTCAGTTTGTTTATAAGTCGCCTGTGAGAAAGTGTCAAAGGCTTTACTGAAATCTAAATACACCACATCTAGAGCTCTCCCTCGGTCCAAATCCCTTGTCACCCAGTCAAAGAATGCAATCAGATTTGTCTGACAAGACCTGCCTCTGGTGAATCCATGCTGCCTCTGATCCTGTAATTCGCTGGACTCCAGAAACCTTACTATTTTCTCTTTCAGCAGCGTTTCCAATAATTTGCTCACCAAAATTAAACTAACCGGCCTGTAGTTTTCAACCACATCCTTTTTCTGCTTTTGTGTAAAGGCACCACATGAGCCTCTCTCTAGTCCTTCGGCACCACTCCCGACTCCAACGAGGCATTGAAAAGGTCAGTCAGTGGCGTTGCTAGAATGTCCCCAAGTTTCCTCAGTATTCTAGGGTGTATCCCATCCGGTCCCATCGCTTTGTCTACTTTTAATTTGAGCTAGTTTCTCACTAACAGTCTTCTGAAAATTGTTCAAGATGTCCCTCGCTTCTGTTCCTATTTGTGGATGTTTTCTGAGGTCCTGCTCCTGGTTCTTCATCTGTGAACACAGAACAAAAATATTTGTTAAGCAATTCCGCTTTATCCTTATCAGCTTCTACATATTACTCCCCTGCACCCTTGAGTCTGACAATACCACTTTTGCCCTTCCTCTTCTCACTAATATATCTGAAAAATGTCTTATCCCCCCATTTTATTGCATTGGCTATTTCCTCCTCCTCCTTTTGAATCTTTGCCTTCTTGACTACTTTGCTAGCTTCTCTAAGTTCTTCCAAATACAGATGCCTGTCTTCCTCTCCGTGATCTCTTGTATTTCATGAAGGCCTCCCTCTTTTTCACTTTTTCAGCTACTTCTTTCGAAAACCATAGCGGTCTCCTTTTCCTTTTATTTACCATTTTAACAAAAGGGTTGGTTGCCCTTAAAAGATGAAATTAGACTTACCTGCTAATTGTTGTTCCTTAAGGAACTCTAGTCCAGTCCCGGAACCATACAGTTTAGAATCTCCTCCAGCAGCCTTGGAGACTGAAAGACATCACCGCTTTGCTGGCACCAGTATAAGTAGGCAAGGAACTCACCCTTCATCCAGTACCTATTGACAAAGCAAACTGAGCAGAACAAATAAGAGCAAAAGTAATAAATCCTGCAACTAACCCGAAACCCCCCAGGGAGGGAAGGGTTTTTTTTTTCCGTATTCTGAACTCTTATTAGTGCATGTTATGATAAGAGTCTATTAAACAGTGCTACAGAAAGGATCCCCCCCAATGGCTCCTCCTTCAGCCTGCAGGGAACCCCTAGAGACCTAAGCCGTACTGCCTATCATGTACTTCAGGCTGACAAACCCCAACACTCAGGGTGGGCTCCGGGACTGGATTAGAGTTCCTTAAGGAACAACAATTAGCAGGTAAGTCTAATTTCATCTTCCTTTGCATCCCTCTAGTCCAGTCCTGGAACCATAGAGGACATAACAGAGCAGTGAATATTAACGGGAGGGACCTGCAAGTCCAGCCTGAAGTACCGCTGAACCAAAACGCACACCCCCCTCCGCCTGCGCATCAAGTCGATAGTGCCTCACAAAAGGAATGCAACGACGACATTGCTGCCCTGCAAATGTCAGCAACCGGAACCAAACTGAACTCCGCCCAAGACGCCACCTGCGCCCTAGTCAAGTGAGCTCGCAAACCTTCCGGCACCACCTTACCTTTCAAAAGATACGCTGAAGCAAATCGCTTCCTTCAACCAACGGGAAAGCGAGGACTTCGCCGCGGCCTCCCCCTTACGCGGGGCCCCCGAAAGCGACAACCAACCTATCCGACTAGCGGAATGGTGCCGTCTTCAGTAGATACTTCTTAAGGACTCGCCGAACATCTAACTTATGCAACCTGCCACCTGACTGCTCCTTTTGCCGGTCCGACAACACCAGAAGCGACACCACCTGATTAACATTAAATGCGGAGACCACCTTTGGTAAAAACCCCGGAACCGTACGTAGAACCACCTTATGATCGAAAAAAGATAAATACGGCCCCTGACAGGATAACGCTTGTAGCTCAGAAATCCTCCTCGCGGAACAAATAGCTACCAGGAAGACCTTCTTCAACGTCAGATCTTTTAGCGAAGCCTTGGTCAAAGGTTCGAACGGCACCCCGAGCAACGCCAACACCAAGTTCAAATCCCACGCCGGTACCATACAACGCTTCGGAGGATGCAAGAGTAACACTCCTCGCAAAACAAGTTTCACAACAGCGTGAGCCCCCAACTGTTGCCCCAGCACCTTACCGCGGTAACAGGAGAGGGCCGCTAACTGCACTCGCAAAGAGCTTGCCGCAAGGCCCTTGTCCACACCGTCCTGTAAAAAGGAAAGAATGTGCGAAACCGAGGCTCCCAAGGGTCTTAGACCCCGCTCCTCACACCAGACCTCAAAAATGCGCCAAATCCAAATGTATGCCAATGAAGTAGATCTTCTACACGCCTGCAAGGAGGTAGAAATGACCGCTGCCGAATACCCTCTGGCCGTCAGCCTGGCCCTTTCAAGAGAGAATCGATTCACCACAGACCCAGCCGCAACAAATCTGCTCGCCACAGCTTGTCCGCCAGCAGCTGCACCAAATCCGCATACCAAGGTCTTCTGGGCCAGTCGAGCGCCACCAGGACCACCAAGCCACGATGACACTCTATTCGCTGTATCACCCGGCCTATGAGCGCCCAAGGCGGAAACACAGAAAAGACCCCCTTCTGGCCACCGCTGGGCTAGCGCGTCGAGCCCTTCCGCCTGCTGAAGAAACTCGAACGTCACCATCAGATCCATTAGTGGGCGACCCCAGCGGAGCACCAAAAGCAAACACACCTCCGGGTGCAGAACCCACTCTCTGGGATCCACCCTGCGCCGACTGAGAAAATCTGCCTCGACATTGTCCACGCCGGCCACATGCTGCGCTGACAGACCCTGCAGATTTTGCTTGGCCCAAGCTAAGAGCCGGCTGGCTTCTGCTTCCAGCATCGCGCTGCCAGTGTCGCCCTGACGATTGATGTAGGCCACTGTTGTCGCATTGTTCGACAGCACACGCACCGCCTCCTGCCTGAAGCTGACCTGAAACTCCTGCAGGGCTAGAAACACCGCTCTCATTTCCAACCTGTTGATGGAGCAAGCCTGCTCTTCGTGAGACCACCGACCCTGAGCAAAGCGGCCGTCGCAATGCGCTCCCCAGCCCAAAAGACTGGCATCCGTCGTCAGCAGTCTCCAGGATGGAGGCTCTAGCGGCAGTCCTGCCGACAAACTCTCCGGACGCAACCAACGAAAATCCTGACGCACATCCTGCGGACAAAACCAGCTGATGCGACAACGCATCCCGTTGATGAGACCAACGCCAAAGAAGCGCGCTCTGCAACGGCCGCATATGCGCCCTGGCCCATGGTACCACCTCTATCGTGGCCGCCATCGTCCCGAGCAATTGAAGATAATGCCAGGCCGAGGGCGCTGGTCTGGCTAGAAACTGCCGCACGAGCTCCCTCAAGCCCTGAGCTTGGTGGGCTGGAAGAAACACCGCTGCCTGTTGCGTCTCGAAACGCACCCCCAAGTACTCTAGGGACTGCGAGGGAACCAAATTGCTCTTTGCAAGGTTGGCCACCCAGCCCAGGCTCTCCAACATCTGTATGACCCGAGCGGTGGCCGCCGCACTCTCTTCCCGCGACTTTGCGCGAATCAACCAATCGTCTAAGTATGAATGCACCAGCACCCTCTCTTAGCGGAGCACCGCCGCTACTACTACCATGATCTTTGTGAGAGTCTGAGGCGCTGTCGCCAGCCCGAACGGCAACGCTTGAAACTGAAAATGCCCCATTGGAACCGCAAAGCGTAGGAACCGCTGGTGCTCCTGCCGCACCAGGATATGGAGATACGCTTCCGTCAGATCCAGCGAGGTCAGGTATTCTCCCGCCCTGATTGCCGCTATTACGGAACGCAGCGTCTCCATATGGAAATGAGTGACCCGGAGACACCGATTCACCCTCTAAGTCCAGAATCGGCCAAAAAGTGCCCTCTTTCTTCGGCACTACAAAGTAAATGGAGTATCGACTGTACCCGCACTGATCTATTGGCACGGGCACCACAGCCTTGAGCTGTAACAGACGCTGTAGGGTCTCCGAAACTGCCTGGCACTTTAGCAGGGCTTTGCAAGGAGACTGAACAAAGGAATCTAACACGGGTCGATGAAGCTCTAACGCATAACCCTCACGAATGACCTCTAGGACACACTGGTCTGACGTAATTTGGACCCAGGCAGGGTAAAACTCCCGCAAACGACCTCCGACCGGCATCACCTCCACCTGAGTCCACCTCATCTCATTGCGACTTTTTAAACGGCTGAGGATTGGTAAGGGGCAAAACCTCTACCGGCCCCCCGGAAGCTGCGAAACCCGACTCCTCGTTGGAAATCTCCCTCGCTGAGATCGGATAAAGCAGGAGGACCGAAACCTACGAAAATCCCTGGGAACCCCCCGGGACCCCGCAGCACTCCGTCCTTGCTTAGGTTTATCCTCCGGAAGGCGACCCCCTTTAGACTCACCTAAATCCTTCACCAACTTTTCTAAATCCTCTCCAAACAGCTTACCCCGAAACGGCAGCTTGCTGAGTCGAGTCTTAGAGGAAGTGTCCGCCGCCCAATTACGCAGCCAGAGGTACCGTCGGGCTGCAACCACCGAGGCCATACTCTTAGCTAAGCAGTGGATGAGATCATAATGAATTTCCGACAAATACGCGGTACCCGATTCCAAGCATGCTACATCGTCCAGCCGCCCTTCCAGGTGGTCTCCCTGCAATCTCTGAGACCACCGCAAACAGCCTCTCGCCACCCACGCCCCCGCTATCGAGGCTTGCATCGAGGGGGCACAAATATCAAACACCTCCTTCAACAGAGTATCCAATTTCCTGTCTTGTACATCCTTTAGCGCCGTGGCTCCCTCAACCGGAATCGTAGTCTTCTTAGTGACCGCCGATATCGACGCATCTACCTTGGGAGAGCGAAAAAGGTCTCTACCTCATCAGACAACAGGTATAGTCAAGCTAAGGCCCTGGACCCCTTCAGAGCCGACTCTGGTAAGTCCCACTCTTCCTAAATCATACTCCGAAACACTCTATGAACCGGAAAAACTCTTTGGGACGTCCAAACCGCCTGCAGCAACGGATCCTCCAAGGAATCCTCTGCCCCGTCCCTTCCGAGGGCATATTCAAGGTCTTAAGCGTCTCGGCAATCAAGGCCGACAATTCTTCACGCCGAAACACTGACTACCCTGCTCTGCTGTTCTGAATCAGGCAGCTCTCCCTCCTCCAGCTCCTCCCACGAGAACTCTTCCAGCTCCGTGTCCACACCTCCCAGGTCTTCTGAGGCGTGACACAGGGCTCTTCCCCCCCGGCGACTGCTTCTCTTGGCCGAGGGAAGGCCCTCGACAGCCGGATCTACCGATCCCTGCCACTTCTGTGCAGGCGATCCTTGGGGAGGAGTCAACATCACGGGTTGCAGTAGAGCAAATGCCTGCTGCATGAGGGAAAAGAAATTTGGTGGTATCGCCAAAGCAGTCCCACCCAGACTTTGCTGTGGAGACACAGAAGCCGGCTCACCGGAAGACAACCCCGGCAGAGGCTCTGTGGGGTCAAGCCGTCTGCCCCTGCAGGCGGAACCACCTCTTGGTCTTCCGAGGACCCCTCCGTCGGTCCCTCCATAATCTGCGCTTCACGGGTGCAAGCCCCACACAAACCTGAGCCCAGCACCGTACTCCGCTTCACGCCATAAACCAGACACCTGAGCTTCGCCAGCATGCCACTGCTAAGCAGCGCCTCCCTCACAGCACCTTTCCGAGCAAGCGCACTGGTGGAAATTAGCCAAAAGGTACTCAGGCAAGCAGAGCCCAGACCCCAGGCATCTGCCTGCTGTGGGACACTTTTTTTTTCTTTTGATACTACGTGCTACGCCTAAAGTCCCCTGGCTAAGTTAAACAAGATGCCAGCAAAAACGAGGCTTCTAGCCGCCAAATAACTGCCGAGTTCAAAAAGAAACAGGATTCACAAAGGCAAGGTTTATCTTTAAAATGGCCGCCGCCACGGTTTCCCGCACGGAGACACGTGGCGCGCCGTTCCTGCTCCCCACGAGCTAGGCGACGTTCCCAATACCGCCCCTGCACTTAAAATTAAAATGGACGCTTAACAGCCAACTCCCTCACCGACTGTGAGGAGAGACACTGCAGCCATGCTGGAGCTCAGCCGCTGTGCCTTCCCCTGAGGCAATGCTGCTTTACACCTCCGGCTCCAGCTGCTGCGATGTAGCCTTCTACCTGGCTCCTCACCCTTAATCTCGGGTTCGAGAGCAGGGAGGCAGTACTCATACAGGGTGAACACTGTCAAGACTGTGCCTTTGTCTGCCAATGCTCGTTTAACCCACGGGTGAAGGAGGAAAAGAGAGGAGAGCAAGCAGGAGAGAGATGGAGCCACAGAAAGGAGCCTCCAGCTACCACACTGCCCCTGCAAAATAAAGAAAAACAACAGGCTCTGAAATCAAACACCCCCCCCCCCAAATTTAAAGGGACCTAGTAAGCTTTTAGCTCTGCTAATCTGTTTAAACTGAGCCCAGTCCCAGAATCTCCTTCAGCTGCTTGGAAACTGAAAGTACTGGGTGAAGGGGCGGTCCTTGCCTACTTATACTGGTGCCAGCAAAGCAGTGATGTCTTTCAGTCTCCAAGGCTGCTGGAGGAGATTCTAAACTCTGGTTCCGGGACTGGACTAGAGGGGCGCAAAGGAATATCCCCTTTCAGTTTTGCCCACTGTTTTTCTACATCCCCCAGCTGTTCCCATCCCACTAACTCCTCCCTGAGGTATTGGCCCATCTTCGCAAAGTTAGTCTTCCTAAAGTCTAAGATCCTCACCTTTGAATGGATTCTAACAGCCCTAGTCCTAATACTGAACCATACCATCTGGTGATCACTGGATGCAAAATGATCTCCCACTACAACACCAGAAACACTTTCACCATTGGTAAGCACCAAGTCCAGTATGGCCCCTTCACCTGTGGGGTCTGTTACCAATTGCCTGAATAGTTCTCTCTGTAGAGAATCCAGGATCTCCTTACTTCTAGATGATGCTGCAGCAGGAATGTGCCAATCAACATCTGGCATATTGAAATCTCCTATCAGTAGCACTTCCCCTTTCCTAGCAATGCTGCGTGTGTCTTCAATTAACTCTGTCCACCTCTTCCTCTTGTGAGGGAGGTCTGTATATCACACCAATGCAAATAGATTTCTTTCCCTCTTTCTAGTTTAACCCACAATGCCCCCTCTCTCCCTTTTAAGCTCTGTAATTCCAAAGCTTTAATAGTAGTTTTTACATCTAGTGCCACTCCTCCTCCCCTTCTTCCTACCCTGTCCTTTCTGAATAAAGTATAGCCAGGTATAGTTACATCCCAATCATGGTTTTCTGTGAACCATGTTTCTGTAATGCCACTAAATCCAAGTCAGCCACTCCCACCAAAGCTTCAGGTACTTGTGACCTAGATTGGCCACTGTTGGAAACAGGATACTGGGCTTGATGGACCTTTGTCTGACCCAGTATGGCATCTCTTATGTTCTGATACTTGGGCCTGCTGCCTTTCCCCCCGCAAAATTCATGGGCCTTTTGAAAAAAAAATGGAGACTCCAATTCATTCTCTGCTGTCTCAAGTGACAAAGGCAAAATGGCAGCAGTTCCTGCCAAAACTGCGGGCCTGCCAACCTCAACCACATTCTCCCCACAGCCCAAAATATCCCTGGCCTCCTCCTCTGACCAATTCCGGGCCCCAAGAGGTCCTCTGCCGCCAGTATGCCTAATTCACGGCAGCGCAGCGAACCACCTGGCCGGTGTGCACTGCTTCCCCCCAGTGATATGCAGTAAAACCACCAACCCCGCAACCACTTACTTCCCTGTGGGCCACAGAACTTATCCGGAGCGCCCATTCCTCCAGAACACTAGAGCCACCCACTCAGAGCTGCATGCCTACTATTAATTCCCCCTCCCCCCCCACTTTATCGTTATGGAGAGCAGTGCAATGAAGGCAGGCTGATTGCTTCAATCTCCAGCCCCTTTCCAAAGGTTGGGAAGAGGGGAAGGAGAGGAAGGAGAGAACCAGGAAGAGGGAGGGATCCAGAACCTTCAGGTGCTGTACCCCTGGCACAAGTCTTCAACAAATGCTTCAGGTCAAAGCAAGGCTCCCTAGTCTAGTCCAGGCAATGCACACCACCTGCTGAGACAGGAAATACTGGGTCAGTCAGTGGGTACAGGCTACTTATACTGAACTGAGAAAAAGAGTAATTAGACCTTACCTGCTAATTAGCGTTCCTGAAGGAGCTCCAGTCCAGCCCTCACCTCTAGGCTGTGCTCCCATTCCAGCAACTTGGAAACTGCATACGTCATCTTCTTGATGACCCTGGGCTATAAATACCACTGGCACCTCCCACCAGCTCCAGTATCCTACTGACAAAGCAGACTTAACGGAGAGACAAACGTCAACATTAACTTTGGTAAAAAGAACAAAAACTCCAACCTATGACCCCCCCCCCACCTCCTCCCAAAAGGAGGCGGCTTACCTGGAAACAACTCACCCCAGAGATCCTAGCACCAAGAGATATACAGCTTGTCCATTCCACCGATACACCTCTGCGCCACCAGCCCCGAGAGCAACCCCAAGACGCTCTCGGCCTCTGTATGATTTCGGGCCGGCTTTGCCTCAACAACAATCCAATAGAAACTAAGGGCAGGATCAGGGACTGGACTTACTTCAAGAACGCTAATTAGCAGGTAAGGTCTAATTCCTCTTTCCTAAGCATCCCTATAGTCCAGTCCCTCACCTCTGGGATGTAACTGAGCAGTTCAAACCACGGGAGGGACTTGTGAGCCTGCCCAGAAGTACCACTCTACTGAACCTTGAATCCCCCACAGCCTGGACATCCAACCAGTAGTGTTTGGCAAAGTTATGCAAAGAGGACCATGTTGCTGCTCTACAGATATCCAGGAGAGGCACTAGAATACATTCAGCCCACAAACATAAGATTGCCATACTGTGTCAGACCAAGGTCCATCAAGCCCAGTATCCTGTTTCCAACAGCAGCCAATCTAGGTCATAAGTACAAAAGACAGGTTCCACAATGCTTGTATTGGGTCAAGCAGTGATATCCCGGTCCCTTTTAATAATGGTTTATGACCTTTCCTCCAGGAACTTATCCAAACCTTTTTTTAAGCCCAGCTACACTAAGAGCTTTTATTACATTCTCCAGTAACAAATTCCAGAGTTAGATTACACTGAGTGAAAAAATATTTTCTCTTATTAGTCTCAAATACTTTACCTTGCATCTTCATAGCATGTCCTAGTCTTTCTATATTCTGACGACAAACAAATTGATCTATGTGTACCCGTTCCACTCCATTAATTAATTTGTAGATCTCTATCATATCTCCCCTCAGCCGACTCTTTTCCAGGTTGAAGAGAGCTAACATTTTCAGCCTCTCTTCATAGGGGTATCCCTTCCATCCCCTTTACCATTTTGGTGGCTCTTCTCTGTACCTTTTCTAATAACGCTATATCCTTTAAGATACGGCAACCAGAACTGCACACAATATTCAAGGTGCGGTCACACCATGGAACGATAAAACAAAGGATATTATAATGATTCTGTATTTTTCATTCATTTTCTTATGATACCTAGCATTCTATTGGCTCTCTTGGCCGATGCTGCACACTGGCCGGAGGGTTTTAACATGTTATTAACGATGACACCTAAATCTTTCCTGGGTGGTGGGTTCCTAATATGGAACCCTGCATCATGCAACCATAGTTTGGGTTGTTCTTTCCTAGGTGCGTAACTTTGCACTTGTCCACATTAAAATTTCATCTGCCATTTGGATGCCCAGTCTTAGTTTATCAAGATCCTCCTTGCAAATTTTCCACAATCCTCATGGGTTTTAACAACTTTAGTTTTGTGTCATCTGCAAATCTGATAACCTCACTTGTTATTCCCATTTCCAGGTCATTTATGTATATGTCAGAAAGCAGCGGACCCAGCACAGATTTCTGGGATACTCCACTAGGAAAATTGGCCATTTAGCCCTACCCTCTGCTTTCTATTTAACCAGTTCCTGATCCACAATGGTACACTGCCTCCTATACCATGACTTTTTAGTTTTGCCAAAGGCTTTCTGAAAGTCTAGATACAGTATAATCAACTGACTCACACCTTTGTCTACCTGTTTATTCACACCTTCAAAAAAAAAAAATATATACACATACATACATATCAGATTAGTAAAACAAGCTCTTCCTTGTCTAAAGCCATGTTGGCTGCCTCCCATTAAGCCATGACTATCTAGATGTTCAGTATTTTTGTTCTTTATTATAGTTTCTACCATTTTTCCAGTACCGACATCAAGCTCACTGGTCTGTAGTTTCCCAGATCACCCCGGAACCCTTTTTAAAAATTGGCATTACATATTGGCCATCCTCCAATCTTCAGGTATTACAGATGATTTTAATGATAGTTCACAGATTACTAATAGCAGGTCTGCAAGCTCATATTTCAGTTCTTTCAACACCCTTGGATGTATACTATCATGTCTAGGTGATTTGCTACGCTTCAGTTTATCAAATAGTTATAATACATCTTCTCGGTTGATTGATATTTCTTTCAATTCTTCCACAGTATCACCTTTAAATACCACTTCAGTCTTGGGTAACATCCCTACATCTTCCTCAGTAAAGAATTCATTCAGTCTCTCCGCTATGGCCTTGTCCCCTCTTATTGCCCCTTTTACCCCTCTATCATCTAATGGTCCAACTAACTCACAGGGTTTTTGTTAGAAATGTACTTGAAAAAGTCTTTATATGTTTTTTGCTTCCACAGCAAGCTTCTTCTCAAATTCTCTTTGCCTGCTTTATCAATGAAGATCTATGAAAAGCTGGCTGCTACACAGTACCCTGTCCTGTGCTTCTAGGGTAATCTGTGACCAATTTACATGGGGGTCCCACAGCAGGGAGTCTTGGGTACTAAAATTAACCAGAAAGCTCTCTGAGTTTTAAATTTAAACTGAAAGCTCTTTGCTGCTTCTAGGCACTGACTGATCTAAACAAATACACTGGGTTCACAGATTAATCAGCTTTAATCTAAAGAATTCCTTTTTCCCCAAGATTTAGAAAAATTCCCATAAGTAAATACTTACAATTGCAGACCTCTCTCTCCAGAAGTATCAATCCTCTTTTGCAGTCTTTCACAAAGCCATTTGAGTTAGAGTAGAATGCTCTCAGAAGCCCACCAGAACGGTCCCGCCCTTCAAAAGATGCACCGATGCAATGGCCTCCCTGATCCATCTAGAAATGGAGGCCTTCGTCGCCGCTGCCTCTCGTCTTCATGGTCCACCAAATAAGACAAACAGGCGGTCCGATCTGAGGAATGCCTCCGTCCTCCATAGGTATCATTTCACCACTCTACTAACATCCAGCCGATGTAACAGAGACTCCAAGGCCCCTTCACTTTCCTTTTCATGTGAATCAGTCGGTTTCTCTGCCAGCCTTCTTGAAGGGGACACCACCGTGGGCAAAAAGGGAGGGCACTGTCCAAAAGACCACTTTGTTTGGAAAAGGAATGGAGGTCGGCACGAAAGAACTTGCAGCTCCGAAATTCATCTGGAAAAACAGATCAGTAACAGAACCACCATCCTAAGGGTCAAATCGGCTCATAGGGCAACCCCGCCAAGGACTCCAGCACCAAATTGAGATCCCAAGCCAGGACCAGTGCCCTATGAGGCCAAAGGCGACTCACTGCCTTTAGGAAATGTCCCACGTCCGGGTGCTTTCCCAACATGTCCTTTGGATCTTATCCTGATAACAGGAAATCACTGCCAGCTGAACCCTCAAGGAGCTGGCTGCCAGACCCTTTGAGATCTGCCTTTAAGAAATCCAGAACGGTAGCTGTCATAGCCCATTTCCCCCGGTCTGCGCACCAACCTTCAAAGGCACATTAGACCCACACTTAGGATAGGCAGGTGGACTTCTTCCGCACTTTCAATAAAGTGGAAATCACCGGACTGGAACACCCCCGCTTTAGCAACCTTGCCCTTTCAAGAGCCAAGCTGTAAGCGAGAATTGATCCACCTGAGGCACTCTGACTGGGTCTTGTCTCAAGAGATCGTCCTGCACCAGATGTCGCCAGAGCCAATCCGTTAGGTCAGCATACAAAAGGCATCTTAGGCAATCTGGAGTTCTCAGGATGAACAAACCCTGATGAGCCTCTATGCATTGAACGGCCCTGCCGATGAGAGCCCACGGAGGGAACACATAAGAGATCCTCTGTAGGCCACCTCTGAACTAGAGCATCGAGACCCTGTGACATTCCCGTCTTCTGCTGAAGAAGCGATTCGCTTTAGCCCAACTCCACCTTGCCATGAGGTCCATGATCGGAGGGCCCTATCGGCTCACCACCTGATTGAACACTTCCGGACAAAGCTCCCATTCTCTGTAATCCAACTGGACACTGCTCAGATAGTCCGCCGTGACGTTCTCTGCCCCTGCCACATGCGCTGCTGATAGAGCTTGGAGGTGAGCTTCCACCCAGTCCACCAGAGCTTCTGCCTCCTCTTCCAGGGAGGCGCTGCCCATGCTGCCCTGACGGCTGATGTAGGCCACCGTGGTCACATTGTCCGAGAACACCCAAACTGCCTTGTCTTGAACCCAGCTCTCGAATGACCTGAATGCTAGGGCCACTGCCTGCAGTTCCAATCTGTTTGACCATTGGACTTGCAGTACATCCCAGTGACTCTAGGCAATGTGCCCAAGCTGTCTAGGGGGTCTCTCTACAGGCATACCCTTCTCCAGATTCCCTGGCTGTAGCCACCACTTGAGCGCTTCCTTGGCCACTGTCAGGCAGGGGAATTCCCTCGACAACGGCTGGGTCTGGTGAGACCAGCGACAATGAATGGACCGGTGTGCCCTTGCCCAGGATACCAGCTCGAGTGCTGCTGCCATAGTCCCCAGCAGTTGAAGATAGTGCCAAGCTGAAGGGTCCCTCATTGCCAGGAATCGCCGCACCAGAATCCAAAAGCTCTCATGCCTGCTGATAGGGCAAAACACACCCTGCCATTGCAGGTGTCGAACCTCACCCCGAGGTACTCTATCTCCTGAGTGGGAGTCAGCCTGCTTTTGGTTGGGTTGATCACCCACCCTAGACTCCTCAGAAACTCCACCACTGTGAATGTCGCCTTTGAGCTCTCCTCTCTGGACTTGGCCCAGATCAACCAGTTGTCAAGGTAAGGATGCACCAGAATGCCTTCTGTGCAAATAGAAGTTACACTTACATGGTAATTGTTGTTCCTTGAGTGACAACAGTTTAGTCCTCAACCACTAGGTTGTGCACCTCCTCCTGCAGCTTGGAGACTGGACAAGTCAAACTCGTGACATCACTGTATGTAACCTGCTGACAACTCCCATCAGCCCCAGTGAACTACTGACAAAGCAGACTCAAAGGAGCAACAGATAAGTAGCTGTACCTGAACTACAAACGTATCAAACTAGTGTAAATAGTAACTCAACACAAACTAAGAGGGAGAATGTTACATAACACTTCATTTTGTGTTAAGAATTACACATTGCTACGATCTTGCATCCCCCCATTCTTTACTTTCCCTGTATCCCCCACTGAACGACAGAACAGGGAAATAGAATAGTACTGATATCCATACTCACTGCGATCCAGAAACCAAGGCAAACTCATTCACTCTTCGAAACTGATTCTCCTCCACATCTAGAAGGAAACCCTGAAATGAATACTCCCCGGGTGGGAATGAGGACTAAACTGTTGTCACTCAAGGAGTTACCAGTTAAGTGTAATTTCTATTTCCTTATTGTTCCTCCAGTTTAGTCCTCCACCACTGGGATGTATCAGAGCCATAATCACTGGGAAGGACCGCTTAATCCGGATCGCAACACCGCCAACCCGAAGCAGGCATCGCCAGCTGCCAGCACATCGAGCCAATAGTGTTTGCTGAAAGTGTGCAGCGACAACCAAGTGGCCACCTTACAAATCTCTACCCACGGAACCAAACCATGCTCTGCCCAAGATGCCGCTTGTGCTCTGGTAGAGCGAGCCCATAACCCCTCCAGCACTCAACGCCCTTGCAAAATATATGCTGATGCAATAGCCTCCCAAACCCACCTGGAAATTGATGCTTTGGCCACCGCTTCCCCTTTACGGGGGCCTCCGAACAGGAACAAAAAGCCGTTCAGATTTGCAAAATGACTCCGAAACTTTTAAATATTGGCACAATGTTCTCTTAATATCTAAACGTTTCAAACTACGGTCCAATCCACTGTCGTCCGCCGAGCATAAGACCGGTAACGACACAGACTGGTTCAAATGAAATGGAGAAACTATGTTGGTCAGAAAGGACAGGACTGGCCATACCACCACTTTTCCTCTGGAAAATACTAAAAAACGGCTCTCGACACGACAATTCTTGAAGTTCCGAAACCCATCTAGCCGAACAAATTGCCATCAAAAACACTGTCTTCAGAGTTAAATCCTTCACTGAAGCCTGACGCAGAGATTCAAAGGGTTTCTTAGTCAAAGCCCTGAGCACTAGGTTGAGGTCCCACGGGGGTACCACAATTCTGTGTGCAGGGCGAAGTCTAGACACCGCCCTAAGGAAACTGAGAACATCACCGTGTGCACCCAGGGCCACCCCTTGCACCTTGCCTCTATAGCAAGCTAGGGCAGCTAACTGAACTCGCAATGAACTAGTCATGAGACCCTTTTCAAAAGTGTCTTGTAGGAAGCTCAATACTGCAGGAACAGAAGCAGTCGCTGCACGAACCTGATGTCAAACGCCAGTCCTCAAAAATATGCCAGACACGAACATAAGCTAGGGAAGTGGCTCTTTTCCCAGCGTGGAGTAGTGTAGCAATGACCGCTCTTGAGTAACCCTTTCAATGGCCAGACCGTAAGCGAGAATCAATCCACCCGAGGCATCCGCAACGGACCCTGACATAACAGATCCTCCGTCGGTGGTAATCTCCAAGGATCTCCATCTAGTAGTTTGACTATGTCTGCATACCATGGACGCCTCGGCCAATCCGGAGTCACCAATAGCATTCTTTCTGGATGGGCCTCGATGCGCTGAATCACTCGTCCCATGAGTGCCCAAGGCGGGACAACAGAGAAGTCCCGTCAACTGCCAATTCTGAATGAGCGCATCAATCCCTTCCGACATCCGCTCTCGGTGTCTGCTGAAAAAACGACTCGCCTTTGCTGACTGAAAGGTCGCCATGAGATCCATAATCGGATGTCCCCATCTGTGGACTATTTGGGCAAACGCGGATGGAGCTAACATTCTGCGGCATCCACCTTGACCCTGCTGAGATAATCTGCTGTCACATTGTCTTTCCCTGCAATGTGCGCCGCCAATATCAACTGTAGCCGGCGCTCCACCCACCGGAACAATGCCTCTCTCGCCTCTTCCATAGCTATGCATCCTATTCCGCCCTGCTGATGGAGGTAAGCCACTGTTGCGGCGTTGTCTGACAGCACTCACTGCCCGGTGCTGCACCGCAGCTTCGAACGACTGCAGCGCCAGAGCTACTGCTCGAAGCTCGAGACGGTTGATGGACCATCGGCTCTCTTGAACCGTCCATGTGCCCTGCGCAAACAGATGTTCACTCTGCACTCCCCAACCTGTGAGACTCGCATCTGTCACCAGCGGAAGCCACTGCAGCTGTTCTAAGGGCAGGCCTGCCTCCAGATGATCCGGAACCATCCATCACTGAAGGGAATTCTTGACTTGGGAGGGACAGGGAAGGTGCTTGTTTAACGAATCATTCTGATGTGACCACCAGCGGAGGAGCGCCCTCTGCAATGGTCGCATATGACACCTGGCGCAGGGCACCACTTCTAGGGTTGCCGCCATTAGCCCTAACACCCGTAGGTAACCCCATGCTGACGGTGCCAGAGTGGCCAGGAATTGGCAGACTGATTGCCAAAGGACTTAAGCTTGACAGGCTGGTAGGAACACCGCTCCTGTTCGAGTATCGAAGCATACTCCCAAGTATTCCAGATTCTGAGATGGCACCAAATGACTCTTGGTTAAATTGACCACCCAGCCTAGAACGTTACCACTGTCACCCGTATGCTCTCTGCTTCGGACTTTGCCCGAATCAACCAGTCGTCGAGATAGGAAGGCATCCTGGTACACCCTTTCGCAATGCCACAGCCACAGCCACCACCACCACCATGATTTTGGTGAAAAAGTGTGCAGGAGCCGTTGCTAAGCCAAAGGGCAATGCCCAAAACTGAAAATGCCCCCAAGGAAGAGCAAATCTCAAGAACTTTGATGGGCTGCTGATAGGAATATGCAGATACACTTCCGTGAGATCCAGACGAGTCTGGAACTCCCCCTGACGCACAGCAATGATCACCGAACGCAACATTTCCATTCGAAAGTGAGGCACCCCTTTGAGATCCAGAATAGGCCGGAGTGACCCATCTTTCTTTGGAACCACGAAATATGGCATACTGACGCACACAGTACTCTTCCGTGGGCACTGGGGACACCACTCCTAATTGTAGGAGGCGATCTAGCGTTTTCCGTACCGCTAAAGTTTTCCGTAAACTGCCACGGGGGGAGTACGAAGGAGTCGAGCACCGGACATGCCAATTCCAATGCATATCAGTCTCAAACTATTTCTAGCACCCACAGATCGGATGTTATTTGGGTCCAGGCTGGAAGAAACTCCCTCCTATCGGTTGGCTTCCTACCTGGACCTGCCTCGCTTTATTGTTGTTTGAATGGCTGCTGCTGAGGCGGACGCGAAGCCCCTACTTGCTCCACGAAAGCACCGAAATCCCTGGCCTCTTGAAGCAAATCTTCCTCTCTGAAAACCACCCCAGCGCGAGGTTCGAAATCTTCTGAAATCCCGAAACTGACCCCGGGAGCTAGGCATGGATTTCCCCTGCTTAGCTCGTCTGGCAGCCTACCGCCCTTGGACTCTCCCAAATCCTTGACCAGTTATCCAAATCTTCTCCAAACAGTATCTTACCCTTAAAGGGAAGCTTACTGAGACGTGATTTAGAGGATCCGTCGGCCGCCCAATTCTGCAACCAGAGGGATCTTCTGGCTGCTACCAGGGAGGCCATACTATTTGCCAAGGCTCTAATCAAATCACAGTGCACATCTGCTAAATATGCTGACCCAGACTCCATTCGGGCCGCTTGCATCGAACTGTCCGGCTCAAGATGAGAATCCTGAAGTGCTGGGTTCAACGAAGACACGCCCTTGCCACCCAAGCCCCACAAATGGAAGCTTGTAAGGCTAAGGCGTTAGCCTCAAAGGCTTGTTTCAACAAACCGTCTACCTTCCTGTCCTGCGCATCCTTCAAAGCGGTGCTGCCTTCCACCAGAATTGTCTTCTTAGTCACTGCTGCATCTATCCGTGGTGACCTAAACTTTTCCTTATCTTTATCTGTCAAAGGGTAGAGTCTGTTCATTGTTGTGACCACCCTGAGCGCCGCTTCTGGCTGGTCCCATTCGTCCTGTATCAGCCAATCTACCACCCGATAAATGGGGACCACCACCTGGGATTGCCTCATGGCTTGGATGAGAGGGTCCTCGACCTGCTCCTCCTCCACTGGCTGTGCTGTAGCAAGATTGAGCGTCTGAAGCGATTTGGTAATAAGGGCCACCAACTCGTCCTTACGAAAGACTAATAATTCTTGCCTGATCCTCCAGTTCCTGAATTTCGCCTTCGAGCTCTTCTGGACCATACTCCGGTTCGAACTCCACCTCCTCTGGGATCTGGCCAGTCCAATTCTGAGAAAGATTGGCCAACGGACCGAGCCCTCTTAGAGGGCCTCGAGCAAAGGTGATCGCTCTCCTCCCCCTTGGCTTGCTGTTTCGCAGCAGAAGGTGGCAAGGGCCCAGGAACCTTCCCCTGCCGTCTCAAGGGAAAGGCTTGATGCATGATCAATATGAAATCAGGGCAAAAATCTCCGAGTGGCGATTCTGAAGCCACTCCAGTTTGCGCCGAGACCTGGCCTGAAGGACCACCTGAGGGCGATCCAGCCTGGGACTCCAGTTAACTGTCCTTCAGCTGCTGCCACTCCCCCACGGGCCTCCTGAAGTCCTCTCTCCTCCATTTGCTGCTCGACACTGGTAGACATAGTAGCGCAGCCACGACAGATACCCGTGTCTGACACGGTGCCCCTGCGAGTACCGCAGACTACACACTACGGGCGAGACGACAGAGCCGACAACCCCCCCCCCCCCCCGTGCAGCTCTCGTGCTCTGCCAAAGAGATGAAAACCGCCTTCTTTCCTGTTTTTTTTTTTATTTTTAATATCCGCAATAAAGGCCAAGCCCCGAAGATCTGAGCAGCCTTGCAAAACTTAATACTCGCCAACTCAAACCCGTAATTAAAAAAACCCCTGGGGAATCAGTTGAGTTCACTGCTGTGGCCTTTGAAGGTATCCTGCCGTTTGGGCCTGCCACGCGCCTTCCAAGCACAGGAAGTGCAGGGAAAATGGCAGCGGTTCTCACAGGACTCGATTTGGTGCAAAGATGAACACGCTGACAGTGCCTGCAGCCACAAGTGCCAAGCACCCCCTCGATGCCGGCTTCGACAGAGTGCCGCTGCACAGAAGGAAAACCCCTTTTACCGTTAAAGGTCAGCCCCGCAAGCCGCAACGCCGCTCTGCCCTGCTGTGAGCGACGTCCACAGCGAGGGCTAAATGCTGGTCTCCAGTGAATACACTGCTGCTTCTGCTCTTCGCGGTCCTGTAGGTGTCCGATCAGCACTCACTGTCAATAGGATGCGAGTGAGACAGACAGAGCTGCTCCCTGTACCATCTAGGGGAGAAAATCTAAGCCTCTTCCTGACCCAAAATATAGTAAAGTAGAAGGGGAAGCAGAGACTGCAGCCGGCTAATTAACCTGAACCACTTTTTTTTTTTTTTTTTAAAGATGCAGTCACCTATTACTATTAAATCAATGAATTAAATTGAAACATTTAAAACCAAAATTTAAGCCAACTATAAGCTCCTTATGTGTTCCTCTAGTGAGCCCAGCACCTAGACTCATTACGTCGTCCTGCTGCATGGAGACTGGACACACTGGGGCTGATGGGAGTTGTCAGCAGGTTACATACAGTGATGTCACGAGTTTGAGTCTCCAAGCTGCAGGAGGTGGTGCACAACCCAGTGGTGGAGGACTAAACTGGAGGAACGATAAGGAAGGAGCCATTGCTAGGCCGAATGGCAAGGCTCAAAACTGGAAGTGCCCCATCGGCACCGCAAATCTCAGGAATTCTGGTGGTTTGAGCAGATGGGAATATGAAGATACACTTCGGTGAGGTCGAGGGATGCCAGAAACTCCCCCTGCGCACCGCGACTGTCACCGACCGCAGTGTCTCAATGCGAAAATGAGGTACTCACAATCTCCCCCCCTGGCAGTACCCAGACCTGGCCCCCCCTCACTTCATTGGGCTGCCCCCCCCCCCCCCACAAGGATGCCACACGTGTCGACCAAAACCTGTGGAACTCCCAGGGCTGGACCCATGCAGGTCCCAGGTTATGACTGTTTTGGCTTATTTTCTGGGAGCCTACCTCCCTTAGTTTCCAAACTCCTTTACCAATTTGTCCAGATCATCCCCGAGTAGCAGCTTCCCATTGAAGGGCAGCCTGCTAAGTCGGGCCTTGGAGGAACTGTCCACTGCCCAGTTCCTGAGTCAGAGGTAATGCTGGGCCACTACCACCGATGCCATGCTTTTCACCAGACTCCTGAGATTGTAGTGCACATCTGCCAAGTAGGCAGCTCCTCGCTCAATCCTCGCAGCCTCCCCTGTCGATCCTTTGGACAGGCCCCCTGGCTGTTGCGACCAACAGAGACAGGATCTGGGCACCCAGGCTCCACACACACGAGGCCTGGAGCGCCATGGCATTGATATTGAATACCTGCTTTAACCACCTCTCCAGCTTTCTGCCCTGGATGTCCTTAAGTGCCGCACCATCCTCGACAGGGATTGTGGTCTTCTTGGTCACCGTCGCCACTGCTGTGTCAACTCTTGGAGATTGCAGTAACTACTTCTCCGGCCACAAGCGTGGCATGGACCGCACCTCCTGCAAACCAGCCTCCGGCTTATTCCATTCCTCTTGGATCATCTGCCTTACCACACGGTGGACTGGAAATACCTTCCAAGCCTGTCGCACAGCCTGAATCAAAGGGTCCTCTAATGCTTCTTCCTCAGCTGGTACGCTTGCCGAAATGTTAAGGACCTTTAGGGACTCAGCTATCAGCGCAGGTAACTCTTCCCTGACGAAGACCAGAACAATCCAACTCTGCTCCTCCAGGATCTCGCCCTCTTCCAGTTCCTCCTCCTCTGGCATCTCCCGGTACAGGGACGCCTCTTCCAGGCCATCATGGAAAACTGAGGCTCCTCCTCTGCTAATCTGGCTCGCTTCGCAGACTCCTCTGGAAATCCCAATTTCTTTGGCTCCGCAGCCTGCTTCCCAGCACGCTCTAGTCCTAGTGCAGGACCCTGCGTTCCCTGCTGTCAGAGACAGAATGCTTTGTGCAATAATACAAAACTTTGGAGAGAAACCACCTACACTAAGTGGAGGGTTTGAATGGAGGCTGTGAGCCGGGAAGCTGCTCCGACCCCTGGAGAGTGGTGTCCCCCAGCCCTAACCCCGGTCTGAGGGGTCCCTTGGCTCCAGGGAGAGGGGACGGAGGCTCCTGACTAATACTTGCCTGAATTCCCTGCTCCAAAGATGTGGCTTCCACAGTGCATCCTCGGCATACGCCTGCCTCTGATATAGTCCCACGATGGATACTGCATACCAAGCACTGCGGTCTCTGCGGCATCGTACCAAAGTTCTGTTCTTAACCTAAAATAGAAATTGAGATGCAGGTTCAAAGGCTCAACTGCTAATTCCCTTGAACTGCTCTTTTTTTTTTTTTTTTTTTACACTTAACAAAACTAAGTGGGATCCAGTAAGCACCACATTGAACCTGCTAATTTTATCCACTAAAGAGCGGGACCTAGGCGTGGTTGTGTCTGATGATCTTAAAGTAGCTAAACAGGTAGAAAAGGCAACTGCAAAAGCTAGAAGGATGCTTGGGTGCATATGGAGAGGAATTGGCTAACAGAAAAAAGGAGGTGATAGTGCCTCTGTATAAGTCTTTGGTGCTACCTCATTTGGAGTATAGTGTGCAATTCTGGAAACTGCACCTTCAAAAGGATATAAACAGGATGGAGTCAGTACAGAGGGTGGCTACTAAAATGGTTAGTGGTCTTCATTATAAAGTATATGAGGACAGGCTTCAGGATCTTAATATGTACACCTTAGAGGAAAGGCGGAATAGAGATGATATGATTGAGATGTTTAAATATCTCCGTGGCATAAATACACAGGGGGGGGGGAGAGCCTCTTTCAATTGAAAGCAAGTTCTGCTACGAGGGGATATGGGATGAGGGTGGTAGAGTTGAGGACATTATCTGAATTCAAAAAAAAGGATTGGACAAACAGAGGATCTTTACAGGAAAAAAGGGAATTGTTGTAGTTATTGATATGGAAGGACAGACTAGATAGAAAAATTACGACAGAAAAAGACCACATGGCCTATGTTTGTAATTCAGCAAACCCTGCTAAATAACCTGGCCAATGCCGCTAAGCAAGCCAGAGTTCCTGGCCGCTGCTGCTAACACGGCTGCCGGTCGGGATGTCGCCACAGGAACCACCAAGAAAAGGCACACTAAAAGTGCGTGAAGAGGCGGCATACTCCCCCCTCGCTTCCAGCCCCACAGCCACAATAGATCTCCCTGCTCCACACAGCCGGCAACCACATGGTTCTCTTAGCTTCCCACACGGTCCGCCACCAAGTCGCTCACTGCCGGTCTGCTCTCACATTGCCGTTCCATCCCACACTCGGCTGCTTAAGGAGCTTCGGCAGCAGGCAGAATGGCTGAAGCTGTACTTTGAGGCGCTGAACTGCTTGTCTGCAGTTCCTCACCCTGCCTGGGATCGGAAGCTGCACTGGAGCCACCAAACCGCTCTCACCCTCTGCCCCCAAAGACTCCTTCTGAACTGGTCCTAGGAGGGAAGGAGCAAAGGGGGGGGGGGGGAGTTTTCCTTCAGCTACTTCTATTGCAGGCAGCCGACTCTGAACCGACTGGCAGATAGATAAGCAGCCTCGGTGAAAGATAGCACAAAAAAATTAAAACTCCCTATACTTCCTAACCGTCTCTCCAGTAAGCCAATGACCCTGGCTTACTGCTCCCCTCCAGCTGCTTGGAGACTGAGCATACTGGAGCTGGTGGGAGGTGCCAATGGTATTTATAGCCCAGGGTCATCAAGAAGATGACATGCTCAGTCTCCAAGCTGCTGGAAGGGGAGCACAACACAGAGGTGAGGGACTGGAGGGACGCTTAGAAATGCTCTTTAGTCTCCACCTGCTGGTTGGTGTACATTATCAGACTGAACTGGAGGGACGCCCTGGAACTGTATCTCCCACCAATCCAAATGGATTTCCTGTTCCCTCTTTCTAGTTTAACCCACAGTGCCTCCTCGCTCCCTTGTAAGCCTGTAATTCTATAGCTTTAATATTATTCAAATATTACATTGAATATCATTCCCCAAAGCCCCTCTCCCAAGAGAAGCTGGATAATTCAGGGCCTCAAGAGAGGCCTCCTCAAAAGAAACTGAAGAGGCTCAAGATCCCAGGACCCTCTTCAGAGCTAGCACTGAAGCCCTGGCACAGTAGATATCTCACCTTGCAGTCTTCACAGGAGCCACACCATCTGGCAAAATGATAGTTCATCCCACTGGCACACTCTAGCAACAGAGCAGCTACAGCTTGCTCAATCATACATTATGTCTGCCACCCTAGCATCACTATCACTGGGACTCCTCACTGCTAAGGATTCTCCCAGATTGTGTCATACAAGTTACATAAGGACTCCTGGAGGAGCTCCCTACACCCCCCCCCCTCCCTGAGCCAGGTAGCGCTGTCTGCAGTCCAATATTGCTGCTGCAGCCACCTGTAGTAGGCTGCCCACGATTCCTGCCCCCCCCCCCCCCCAGAAGATCCACTCAACCTCGGCAGGCCTCCTGCAAGGTCACAACAGCAGACAAGTCAAGCCTTGATTTGTTTTAAATATTTAAACTTTATTGCTCCAAGCTGCGCTCTGTCCCCACAGCTGGCCTACTACAGGAGTATCTCACCTGGGGCTGGGAGCCTACCACCAGGCAGTCACTGCTATGTGGAGGGATGTCTACTCCACAAAAGGGACAGACTGTGCTCTGGGAGACAGTGAAGATCACCCTCCATAAAGGACACTAGCCCAAAAACTGGCACCTTGAGAGGGAAAGTGGACCTGCAAAGCTCCACTAAAGTGTACACAAAATTTGTTTTGTAAGATGTGTTTCCTGTAAATAGTTTCTGTTCCATGTAAAATTTGTTCATATTGTTAATTGTAAACCACCCCAGATCTCTGGAAGGAGCAGTATAGAAGAACTAAAAAAAAAAAGCCCTAGCTCCACTGGGAAGAACAGCCCTCAGACAGCAGCCCCAGAAGTTAAACCAAACAAGCTGCAGCAATCCAATCACCACTATCTGCTAGAGACAGTGAATACTGGCATGTGCTCTGTGTGCACTGCTCCTTATACAAATGGCATCCTTACTGGAAAGTTCTAGTTTCTTTGTCTCCGGCATCTGCTGGCGGGGGGGGGGGGGGGGGGGGCAGCTTAACCTGTGTCTGGACTGGTCTAGCAAGTTAAGAATGAAACAGTACTCAATACATAAATACTTCAAAAGGCATTATTTAAAACAAAAAAGTCAAAAGAAAAAATCTTTAGTACTAAAGCCTAGCTTGCGTGGGTGTGACAGAAGCTGTACACTGTAGCATGCCTAAATGCTGTCTGTGGGTGGGTTGGGGGAAGAGACAGGCTAGATGCACTTCTGGCCTGAAGAAGTCACCTAACACCATTGTGCTAAACATCTGCCAACTAATAAACAGTGCAGAGGGTGTACTTTAGAGGAGTACAGGAAAGCAACAGTCTCTTCTAATGCTTAGTTAGGCATGCTATCTGAGGGGATCCATTCAGCAAAGTCTGCTAAGAGAAACATGAATCTAAGAGTACTCTTTTACAACTAAATAGAAATTACACTTACCTGGTAATTGTAGTTCCTGGAGGGTCCAGTTTAGTCCTCCACATCCGGGTAGTGCACCTCCTCCTGCAGCATGGAGACTGGACCAATCAGAATCTTTCCCTCTCAGGATGTATGCTGCTGGAGCTCCCATCAGCCCCCCAGTGAACTAGTAACAAAGCAGACTCAAAGAAGCAACACATGAATCAAGTATAAATAGCTAACCAAACTACAAGCTACACCCCTCTTTTTTTTTTTTTTAGTAAGTTTCATTTGACCACCTCCCCAAACGAGGAAGCCAGAACCCTGCACATCGCTTCTAGTTCCATATCAGAAGCCAAAAACAGTCAGCGCCATCGAAAAAAATGAACATAAATCGCTGGCAAACCAGAGAGAGGACCCTACTAAAATACCTGAAACTTCTTGCTCCCTTGCCAACAGCATGCCGCACCAACGACCTGATACTTGGGCGGGACGGAGGACTAAACTGGATCCTCTCCAGGAATTACAATTACCAGGTAAGTGTAATTTCTATTTCCTGAGCGGTCCTCCACATCCGGGATGTAACAAAGCAGTCAAAAATGTGCGGGACCTTTCCACCCGGCACGCAAAACAGCCGACCCAAAAGAAGGATCCCGCGCGGCCAGCATGTCTAAGCGGTAATGCTTACTGAAAGCATGCAAGGAGGACGAGGTAGCCGCTCTGCAAATTTCCACCAGCAGAACAAGACTATGCTCAGCCCAAGACGTCGCCTGCGCTCTAGTAGAGTGGGCTCGTAAGCCCAGCGGAGCCGGCCGACCCTGCAAAACATACGCCGAAGCAATTGCCTCCTTAATCCACTGAGCAATGGACGCCTTTGCCGCCGCCTCCCCCTTGCGGCTTCCGCCAAAAAGAACGAACTGGTCTGTCTTACTAAAGGACTCCGACACTCGCAAGTAGCGACGAAGAACATGCCGCACATCCAAGCGATGTAAACCACTGTCCAACGAATCTGCCGCATTGGAAGGAAAAACCGGTAGAAAAACAGGCTGATTCAGATGAAAGGGAAAAACCACCTTAGGCAGAAAGGAAGGAACCAGCCATAGAACAACTATCTCTGGAAAAAACAAGAATGGTTCTCTACACGAAAGCGCCTGCAACTCGGAAATGCGCCTCGCCGAACAGATGGCCACCAGAAAAACGGTCTTCAGAGTCAAAACCTTAAGGGACGCCCAGCAAAGAGGTTCAAAAGGCAGACGAGCCAAAGCTTGTAACACCAGATTCAACTCCCAGGGGGGAACTAACACCCTGCGCACCGCCCTCAGGAAACGCTGCACGTCCGCGTGAGCTCCTAGGGGCACGCCCAGAACCTTGCCCCTGTAGCACGCGATCGCCGCCAACTGCACCTTCAGGGAACTGGCCGCCAAACCTTTGTCAAAGCCGTCCTGGAGAAAACTGAGAATCCAGGATACTGAGGCCGTCGCTGCCCGAACACCAGTCCTCAAAGATCCACCACACTCGCACATACGTTAGCGATGTGGAGCTTTTCCGGGCCCTAAGGAGTGGCAATAACCGCCGAATAACCTTTCTTCCTCAACCGAGCCCTTTCAATGGCCAAACCGTAAGCGAAAATCGAGCCACCTGAGGCATCCGCAACGGTCCCTGCAGCAGCAGCAGGTCTGGCAAAAGGAGGAAGAGACCATGCCACTCCGTCGAGCAACCTCACCAGGTCCGCATACCACGGCCTCCTGGGCCAATCCAGGGCAACTAACACCTGTCCCCGGTGCGCTACGATGCGCTGCACGACCCAGCCAATCAACACCCAGGGCGGTAAGACAAAGAAGGCCGACTCCAGCCACGGCTGAATGAGGGTGTCGATACCTTCGGACATGTGCTCCCTCCTTCTGCTGAAGAATCAACCTGTCTTGGCCGACTGAAACGTTGCCGTCAGGTCCATGATTGGCGGTCCCCATCTGCGAACAATTTGGGCGTAAATCTGCGGGTGCAGCTCCCACTCACTGGGATCCACCTGCACTCTGCTGAGAAAAATCTGCCATCACATTGTCTTTTCCCGCGATATGCGCTGCTGAAATGGCTGGCAGACGAATCCCCACCCATTCGAACAATGTGTATGCCTCTTTTTCCATGGCCACGCTCACGGTGCCTCCCTGCCGATTGATGTACGCCACCGTCACCGAGTTGTCCAACAGCACTCGTACTGCTCTCCACATTACCGTCTCAAGGGCCTGCAGCACCTGTCTCACCGCTCGCAACGAGCCGGTTGATCGACCAAGAAGCCTCTAGGGGAGACCACGTCCCCTGTGCGTACTGACCCTTGCAGTGGGCACCCCAGCCCACCAGACTCGCATCCGTTATGACCAGGATCCAACTGGGTTGCTCCAAAGGCAAACCCGCTCGCAGGGAGTTCGAGCACAGCCACCACCGGAGAGACAGCCTCACACTCCCCGGGCAGCGCAGCCTTTTGTTGAGGGAATGCAACTGGTTCGACCAGCGCTGTAACAGGGCTCTCTGAAGAGGATGCATATGAAACCTGGCCCACGGCACTACTTCCAACGTCGCCGCCATCGTTCCCAACAGCCGCAGGTACCACCAAGCGGACGGAGCAGACATCCTCAAAAAGGTGCGAACTAAACACTGCAAGGCCAGCATGCGGCGCTCCAGCAAGCACACCAAACCACTCGCCGTATCGAAACGAACCCCAAGGTATTCAAGGGACTGAGTTGGCACCAAATGGCTTTTCTTCTCGTTGACCACCCAACCAAGAGACTGCAACGAGGCTACCACTCTGCCCGTGGCCTGCACGCTCTCCTCCTCGGACTTTACACGAATCAACCAGTCATCGAGATACGGGTGGACCAAAATGCCTTCCTTTTGCAAGGCCGCCGCTACCACCACCATGACTTTGGACTAGCCACGGCTCCGTGTACTTTCACCAAACGGCAATGCCTGAAACTGACCCCACGGAAACGCGAACCTCAGAAACTTTTGATGGACCGCTCTGATTGGGATGTGGAGGTAGGCTTCCGAAAGATCCAGAGAAGTTAGAAACTCCCCCTGGCGCACCGCCACGATGACGGACCTCAAAGTCCCCATTCGAAAATGCAGGACCCTGAGACGATTCACGCCCTTGAGATCCAGGATAGGACAGAGCGACCCGTCTTTCTTTGGCACCACGAAATAAATGGAGTAACGACCTACGCTGTACTCTGACGCTGGGACGGGAATCACCGCCCCCAAGGCTGAGTCGGTCCAATGTTACCTGAATTGCTAGCGCCTGCTGCTGTCCTTTGCTGGGGGAAAGGACGAAGGAATCCCGAAGCGGACAAGCAAACTCCAGGGTATAACCCTCTCCAACTACCTCCAGCACCCACTGATCTGAGGTAATTTGGGCCCAGGAAGGAAGAAAGTCCCGCAGCTGACCTCCGATGACTGGACTTCCCCCCGGAGCCCGCCTCGCTTCATTGTGATTTGCGACCAAAGGAAGAGGAAGAGGACGCCGCTGCAAATCCTCTGCCTGCTCCCCGAAAACCTCAAAATCCTTGCAACCGGGCCCCGAAACGTCCGCGCTGTGAGCCCCACTGACGAGAAGATCGAAATCTCAAGTCCCGAAACTGTCCCCGCGCGGCAGGCAAATTTCAAGTCAGTCAGCTTAGGCTTATCCTCAGGTAGCCTACCACCCTTGGACTCGCTGAGGTCTTTCACCAACTTATCCAGATCGTCCCCGAACAACAATTTGCCCTTAAATGGGAGCTTGCTGAGACGAGACTTCGAAGATCCGTCAGCCGCCCAATTTCGCAACCAAATAGATCTCCGCGCCGCCACCAAGGAAGCCATACTATTTGCCAACGTTCTGATCAAGTCATAATGTACGTCTGCCAAATAAGCGGAGCCGGACTCCAACCAGGTCACCTCCAGCAAGCCCTGCTGATCCAAGCCGGAAGCTTGCCGCAACCGCTGAGCCCACCTTAAGCAGGCTCTAGCCACCCATGCCCCACAAAGAGGCTTGCACAATAGGACATTGGTTTCAAAGGCCTGTTTCAACAACCCGTCTACCTTTCTGTCTTGTGTATCCTTCAAGGCTGCACTGCCTTCAACAGGAATGGTGGTTTTCTTGGTCACTGCTGACAACGCCGCATCCACCCGCGGCGACGTAAACTTATCCTTGTCCGCCAACGGATACAGGCGGTTCATAGTCCAAATGCCTTTCAGCCCCGATTTAGGTTGATCCCACTCAGACTGAATCATCTGCTCAACCACCCTGTGTAGTGGAAAGACCACCCGAGACTCTCGTACCGCTTGAATGAGGGGATCCTCCAGCCCATCCTCTTCAGCCGGACGAGCTGCCGCAAGGTTGAGCGTTTGAAGAGACTCCGTAATCAAGGGCACCATCTCCTCCCTACAGAACACTCGAATGATCCGGGCTTGGTCCTCCGGCTCTGGGATTTCACCCTCTTCCAGCTCTTCGCAGTCATCCTGAGGATCCACCTCTGCCTCAGGCTCCTGCCAACCCATATCCTCCTGCTCTAATTCCGCACACCTAAACCGCTTAGCTGGCTGCCGGAGTCCGCCTGAGCTCTTCTCCTTTAAAGGGACGGCAGAGGTGAGATTACTGCCTCCGGCAACTTGCCCAAATGCCCCAAGCGAAAAGCCTGATGCGGGGGTTCCAAGATGGCGGAGGAGTAGACGCCGTCAGTCGGAGCTCAGGATAGCAGAGAGGTGGACTCTACTCCGATGGGGAGAAAGCGGAAGCAAACGTCAACACAGCCCCCCCCCCCGACTTCTTCTACCCCTATTGGGGGCTCGGTACAAACCTCAATTGCTTCCTTCTGTGCCCCTCGGACGGTCACCATGGCTTCAGCAGATCCCTCGGAAGTGTCGGGGGATCTGAGCAGCAACGGGGTGGATCTTAGCCCCGTCAGTCAGCTGTTGCCACCGCAGCCCAGAGGTCGGCGAGAGGAGGTAGAGTGCAGATTTACCTCCGGGTCAGGAGGATCCAGCCTTGTGTGGGGGTGCTTTCTCTCAGCCACCTAGGAGCCCTGCTGTACAGTTGGGAGGAGCAGTGGCAGTGGAGTGTTTTCCAGTCGAGGGACCCGGCAGGGTTCGAATGACCACCAAGCCGTCAGGACCTCCAGCAATGCAGATGATTTGCGGTTTGAAGAAACCAGCTAAGGTAACTTTAGATAGCTTATGGGAAGCTATCTCCTAGCTCCAGAACTCCCTCGCTCCGGTAGTGGGAGCATTGTCGCAGGAATTTTTACTTGTGAAGGGCCGGTGTGTGGCGGTTGAGTCCAAGTGTGTGGAGCAAGCTGATAAGATGGCAGTGCTGGAAGCTAAGGTGGAGGAGTTACAGAATGTGGGGGAGGCTTCTGCCAAGGAGCGTTTGATATCTTTGCGACGATTGGAATATATGGATAACGCTATGCATAGAAATACGTTGCGTTTCCTGAATTTACCGAGATCACCATTATTGGAACCACTGGGACTGGTTCGGAAGTACCTTACGGATGTCCTCCTGATGCCATCGGACAATTTGCCACCTATTGTTAGAGTTCAATATATTCTGTCTTCTGGGTCTGAGGCGAAGGGAGGGGATGTGGGTGCTCCTGAGCCGGTCCAGTTGGAACTAACTGATTTCCTGGAGAGTTCCCTGGAGGTGGTCACTGGCAAAGCCACATTGTTAGTTTCCTTTGCCTTTGAGTCTGATCGCAATACCGTGCTTAGGTTATATTTCGCTAGGATGCCATTGTCTCAGTTTATGGGCTCAAAGGTAATGTTATTTCCTGATTTGTCAAGAGACACCCAAAAACGGCGGAAGGAGTTTCTGGCTTTACGCCAGAGAGCTACTGCTTTGGGTGCCCAATTTAAATTGAGGTTTCCTTGTAAGTGTGCTTTATTGTATCAGTCTAAGCATTTCTTGTTCTTTGAACCCTTACAACTGCTTAAATTTCTTCAGGTGAGGGAGGTGGGAGGGGGGGGGGGGGAGGTGGGATAATTCCTGTACAGGCAGCCATGTGTTATATCTTTGCTCAATTGATGTATATTTTTCTTAATATGATTACTTGTTTGGAACCTTATAGTGGTGTTAATATTGGGGACTAAGTTAATGGAACTTCTGATTATTGAGTTTGAGGTTTATTCTGTTGTGTATTTTTGAGTAGTATGTTCCAAATATTTTTTGTGTTTGTAAAATGGGAAACTGTTTAAATATTAAATAAAAAAAAGAAAAAAGAAAAAAAAAGAAGAAAAAGCCTGATGCATAAGAAGGACAAAATCCAGGGAAAAATCCATCAAGGAAGACTCTGCTGCTTCAACAGGAAGCGGGTTCCCCTGCCCTCTTGGGTAACAGCCGAAGAAGCAGCATGCAGACCCAGAGAAGGCTCACACACTGTCTGCCCAACCAGGCTACCAGGGTTGGATAGCGCCTTACCCTCCATTTGTTGCACTAACTAACTCAGAGGAGACCGAGGCGCAACCCCTGCAAATGTCAGACTCAGATACTGCCCCTCTGCGAGAACCACAGATAACGCACTGCAGCCACGCAGCCATTCAAATACAGGGAGCCACTAATGTGGAAAGAAAAGGCTAAACTAAAATAAGAGAAATTTAAAGCAAAAGAAACCCCCCCCCCCCTTTTTTTTTTTTTTTTTAACAAACCAGACATCTGAACTTCAAGTCCCAGAAAACAAAAACGCCAGCCCAAAATGGAGCTAAACGCAGTGGAAAAAAAGGAAACCCCGCTGCAGAGCTCTTAACCCCGGGCGGGAAAGCAAGGGCTAGAAAATGGCTGCCACAACCAGCAGCCGGAGGGAAAAGAAAAAGCAGCCCAAGAAAGAGCGAACTTCAGGAGCCCACCGGAGCTAAGGCAGTAACTCACCCCACTTGCACAGATCCGCCTTAAGTCAGGAGACCACTCGAATCAGGAGCGACGAAACCAGCACCGCTCCGGGCTGTCAACAGCAGAGAACAACCCGCCAGTATTGATTGCACTCCGGTCCAAAGACCGGGAGCCAGCCACCGCTGCCGAGAGCCCCCCCCCCCCCCCGAGTCTGAACAGGCAACTGGCAATAGCAGATCTCTCCCCCGTACCATCCAGGAGGAGAGATCTATAAGTACTGACTGACACTTCTGCAGGCAATAAAAGCAGAAGGGCAGTTAGCTCATATTTAAAGGCACAGCTACCTATTAGAAAAGAAATTTAAAGTGAGTATAGGAGAACCAAACAAACCCCAAAAAACAAACTAACTAGTGTTGCCTCCAAAGTCCCTAAGTGAGCCTAGAGGCAGGCTCACACCTCCTCCAGCTGCAAGGAGACTGGACACACTGGGGGCTGATGGGAGCTCCAGCAGCATACATCCTGAGAGGGAAAGATTCTGATTGGTCCAGTCTCCATGCTGCAGGAGGAGGTGCACTACCCGGATGTGGAGGACTAAACTGGAGGACCGCTCAGGAAACAAATGTTGTTATATGTGTGGGTACCAATGACACAGGAAAGTGTAGGAGGGAGGTTATAAAAGCCAAATTTAGGCTTTCAAGTATGAAGTTGAAATCTAGGACCTTCAAAGCAGCATGCTCAGCAAAATGCTCTGTTCCATGTGCGGATGAGAAATTAATCTCAAGTAGCCTTCCCTGCACCATTTAACAATTTTTTATATTTATTAGGAACTGGAAACCTTCTGGGGAAGAGTGAACCTTTTCCAGAGGAACAATAGTGAAACCAGGTTGATGGCACTAACCTCTACAAAGGAGATAGAACAACTTTTAAACTGCATAATGGGAAAAAGCAGACAGCTGCTCAGGAGTGCATGGATCAGAACAATGTAGCCAAGAGATTGCAATTAAGGTAAAAACTAGTTCAGGTGCCCCAACAAAATGAGCTGCAAGATTCTAAAATTACCAGTCAACTAATAAGCAGGTTTTCAATATTAAATGCCCGTTTACAAAAGCTAAAGTTTAAAAAAATAAGCACAAGATGAGAGGATCATAACAGAGAACTAGTATCTCAGAGACTTGGTGAAACTACCAGAGCACAAATTGAGTACATAATAGGGTAGATTGAATTTGTTGGGGGAAGGCAGAACAGGGGGAATCAAAGTTTTGCAGGAAACAGAATGTAGTGTAGAATCTTTATGAATAGAAATTCCATTTGCATGGCAAGAATGAACAGTTGACATGCTAACAGAAATCAGAGAAGCCAACAAAAAATTATCCCACTATCAACTGTGTCAATGTCACATCGGGATGTGCTAAGGAAATAATTTTCTGGAAGAACTATGCTTCATGGGGAAGCTGCCTCTGGAACCAACACAAGGGGGGAGCTATTTTAGACCTTGTCCTTGGAGAAAAACAGGACGCGAGAGGTGAATGTCAGAACCACTTGGCAATAATGATCACCACATCAAATTTGATTTAATAAAAAATGAAAAGGAGAAAAGTAAGGAAATCTAATGCTCTAGCATCTAGCTTCTAAAAGGTAGAATGTGATAAAACGAAAATTAGGAAAAAACTAAGAGGAGCAGCTGCAAAGGTTAAGAGTTTACAGCAGGCCTAGACATTATTTGAAAATACCATCTTGGTGGAAGACAGGCCACACAACTGCTGGCATGGTTTAAAGATACAAATGAAGAACAGGAAACAGCATATGCACTGCAAGTTAGATACAAGACATTCATAATACAAACAGATTTTGAAGAGATTACATTGGAAGCTAAAACTCAAACCTATTCAGGTACATTTCCAAACAATGGCCTCTTGAGGGAGTCAGTTGGACCATTTCTTGATAAGAGATAAAAGGGGCACTAAAGGAGGACAAGGCTATGGTGAAGTCTAAGAGGCACTTACCCACAAGAGATGGCAACAAGTGCACCTGCAAAGTAACTGCAGCATTGATACTTGCCTTTTAATACAGAGGTACTCAACAAGCGCATGTGCAATCAACACCCTCTCTCTGCCTCTAACCTGCTCGTTCTCCACCCGGTCATGCATTATACAGTTTGCATGAGTTTTCTTGACACACTAGCAATTTTTAGCCTGCAGTAAAGAGCATGTGCTAAGCATGCCAAAGTGACAACTATTAGCACACCTTAGTAAACACACCCCTAAATTAATTTGCTGGGGTATCATAGGAAATGAAACATCCGTGAACCTGGATATGTAATAAGGCAATTTGACAAAATTAAAAGGAGTAGCAAATTTCCTGTAACACATAATATACATCCCAAGGTGCTGAAAAAAAAACCTTAAAAATTAAACTGAAGATATACTATTAATCTGTAAACTGCCATTAAAATACCTCTACAGCACTGAAGGACGGTAGCCAACATGCTAATTTTTAAAAATGGTTACGAGGTGATACGGGAAACCAGACCAATGAGCCTGACATCAGCACAAAAACTAGAAAGTACAGTGTACTATCATGGACAGGAAACTAGTTAAAAGATAGAAAACAGTAGAGCTACTGTAAATGGTGTATTTTGAGGGCAAGCAAAATGATAAAGGAGTTGAAAGAAACACCTATGAGGAAAGGATTACAAGGTTAGGGGTCTTCAGTTTGGAGAAGGGCGATATGATCAACAAGTAGAGTCGAACAAGTAAACATGACTTTGTTATTTATTCCTTCAAAAAAGGTACAAGGACCAAGGAACAAATAAAGCTATCAAGTAATACATTTAAGACTAATCAGAAAATATATAGTTTCCCTTCAATGTGTACTTAAGCTCTGGAATTAGTTGCCAGAAGATGTAAAAAGCTACAGGTGGATTTTAAAAGCATTTGAACAAGTTCAGAGGCCTTGGGCAAGTCACTTAACCCTCCATTGCCTTTGGGGACAAGAGAATGTATCCAGTACCAGTTTGTACTGATTACATAATGTAAACCGCTTTGAAGGATAAGGCGTATAGAAAACTGGTTAAATAAAATAAAAAGAGGAAGAGTCCATAAACAATTATTAAAATGGACTGGAGAAAACCCACTGCTTATCTCTGGGATAAGCAGCATAGGATCAGTCTACCTTTTGGGATCCTGCCATTAGTCACCAGTGGAAACGAGCTACTGTACTTGATTGATGTTTGGTTTGACCCAATATGGCCAGTTATGTTTTATAAAAAAAGACATTTCCAAATGAAACAGCAGTGTAATTTTAGCTTTTATCATAACAGAGACAAATAAACTTGCATTACATACCAGAAACTACCACTCTGTACTCTGAACGCCTTGACGGAGGTCCATATCTACCTCTCGGACCACCGCCTCCGCCACCGCCGCCGCCTCCACCACCTCCTCCTCCGCCACCGCCGCCGCCTCCACCACCTCCTCCGCCACCGCCGCCGCCTCCACCACCTCCTCTTCCAGTCCCTCTGCCACTCCGAGGAAACTCCACTCGCAATCTGTAGCCATCATAATCATAGCCATCACGCCCATAGACCGCATCTTCTGCATCTCTAAGGAAGGCAAATAAAGCATAAATGATTCAAACCACCTACGTAAAAAAAAAACACACACAATTTTCCCCAATTTCTTACTCTTCTTTAACATTATATCAATGCATTATTGAGCAAACGAATATCTACTAGCAATGCATTTTTTAGTGCTGGAATCAATCTTGCTGCCTATGCACCCCAAAATACCCAGATAAGGACCTGTGTGGCCAGTAGTAGTATTTTAAGAGTGCATGTGATTAGGTAGACATTTCATGAAATCAAGCATACCTGCAACTGAAATTTGCAAAGATCTGCGTAGCTTTGTGGCTCTAACAGCGAGATGCGAACAAGATAAGCTAGAGTTCCAATCGTCCCCTTTGGTATTTCGCATTACCTACCACCCACCCTCCTGGCCCCGATTACTGAAAACGCGCGAGCTAAAATAAAAAACACACACACACACATCCGAAAAAGGAGTCGTCCCCCCAGCGCGCGTCCGCACCTTGGAGTGACGCGCATGCGTCGTCGACATCAGGTTCTCATTTGGACGCAGTTTCTAGTTCTGCGCACGTGCAAACTCCTATGCAAATAAAAGAAAATAAACCAACAAACAAGAAACCCCGAAAGGTGGCCATTTCGTACGCAAAATCGACCACCAGGCTTTAGAATTTGTGTTAAAGCCTTTCCTCCTTCATACTACTGCAGGAACTCGTAACAGACTTGCAAATTTATCTCCACCAAGCGGTAAGTCCGCCATTTGTAAAAACGCACATTTTCCCGCCACAAAATTAAGCGTACTTCGGCAGTATCTCACCAAATGCAGACCTCGCAGATATACATATACAAAAAAAAAAATGCTGCCAAGGTCAAGTTCTAGCTAGGATGTCCTACCACGAATTACATACCCAACAAAAAAAAATTAGACGCTTTCTAGTGGGAATCCGATAACGAACAAATCCATATACTCAGATCTTTTTTTTTACGTACCGTGGATCTTCGAACTCCACGAAGGCAAACGGAGGACCCCCTCTACGGTTCTTCAAGTCGATATCTCGGATCGCGCCATATTTATAAAAAACATCCTCGATGTCCTTGGTGCGAATGTCCGGGGGCAAATTGCCCACGTAAATCCGGCAATCATTGTTGCCTGCAGGGCCTCTGATCACACCGCCTCCGGACATAGGCGTACGGGGACGGCCGGCAAGCAAAAGATCCAGTGGGGCGATAGAGAATGGACGCACCACGCTGCTTCTCCTCACTCCCTCTCCAAAATGGCGAGGATACCTTCCTGCGCCGTCTCACACCGCGCACTGATCCGGATCAGATTTCTCGCGCTTAGTTATTCTTCCGAGCAAGTCAAAGTAGTCCCCATCGCCATTCAACTGTTGGGGAGAAGCCCGGTCGAGAAATTTGAAGATACCTGTGATAGACCTAATTTGGAGGAAAGCGTGATCGGTCGAGTGACCTTCTATGGAAGAAATGGGGTAGAGAGGACCGATTAAGCGCTTCACATCACCCAGCAGGTTAGAAAAGCATCGTATATGAGCCTCTGACGTCTTTTCCGGTGGTGTTTCGTCCCGCGTAGAGGGGCGGGGCTTGTTTGGAATGCACTGTTCCCAGGATGCTTTGCCTCGACTGGCAGTTGGAAAGGGGGTGGGGAAGATCAAGGTTGAAGTGATTCGAGTTGTAGGGAGCCTGAAAGTGCGCTTTCGAATTTTTCTTCTGTAGAAAAAAAATGAATCCTACAAAGGATGTAGTGCATAGGGAGTCACGCCTTGAGCAGTTGGCAAGAAAGTAGCATATAATTTTGTATTAACGTAAGCATAACAGCAAAGTCTTCCCCTGCGACTAGTCATGTTTAATACAATGTAGGAGAAACGTTTATATGAGGAAGGAGTGCCTAGGGTTAGGACACGTACCTTAGGCTGGAGGGCCAGGGGTTCAAGCATCTGGGGACAGCAATCTCAGGCCTGAGGGACAGGGGTTTCTAGTCCTATAGGCATTCCTTGTGGCCTTGGGCAAGCCACTTAACCCTGTGTTGCCTCAGGTACACATAGATTGTGAGCCGTTTGTAGTAATTATATAATGTAAACCGCTTTGATTGAAGGATAAGGCAGTATAGAAAACTGGTTAAATAAATAATAAAAATGCAGAGATAGTTTATTTAACTATAATCTGTGTGGTATGTTACACAGAGAACCTTGAGAACAATTTGCATACGTGTAGAATCAGTCTCTGCCTTGAAGAGTCTACAATTAATATAAGTACCTATGGGGGTAACCGTACAAGTCATTTTATTTACTATGTCAGAAGAAGCATCAGAGAAAAAAAAACTTAGTTTACATTCTGATAACCTGCCCCCACATTACACCTAACACTGTTGATCTAGACAGTGTCCTGCTTCTTTGTACTTGTAACTGAGAACACAGCCTGCAGGCACTAGGGATGCTGCAAGCTTTTGCTCCCCGACCAAAAAACCCCAAGAAGAATGATTGGGTGCATACTGAGAATAATGCCTAGCAGGAAAAATGATCCTTGATGCTGTCTCTCTGCTGAGACCATTTGGAGTGATGTGTGCAGGAAACTGAATAGCCAAAGGGTATAAACCAGATTAATGTAGCCAGGGCTGGCGCTACCATTAGGCAAACTAGGCAGTCGCCTAGAGTGCTGGTCTTCTGGAGGCGCCCATTGCCGCCACCACTGTCCTTTCCAGGGCTGACAGCAATGGCTTGAAACAACCCCGCAGTGCTTACCTTCAAGCTGTGGGACTGTTTTCTTCCTTCCCTCTCAAACTCTAGGAGTAGCCTAGTGGTTGGGGCAAGGTACTTCAGGCCGGAAGGTCAGGGGTTCAAATCCCACTAGAGGACAGCAACCTTGGGCCGGAAGGACTGGGGTTTCTAGTCCCACAGGTGCTCCTTGTGGTCTTGGGCAAGCTACTTAACCTTCCATAGCCCATGTTCCCTGTAAATTAGTTATCTCCAAGTTATAATACCCTGTTCAATGTAATTTCAGTTTGTTCAATGTAAACCACACTGATGCAGAATAGTGCGGTATATAAGAGAATGTAAATAAATAAATAAATAACTCTCAACACTGACTTCCTGATTGCACAGGAAGTCATCATTGGAGATTGTCAGAAGCAAACAGCCCCGTGTTGTTGAAACTTGCACATAAGCGCTGCGGGGATGTTTGTGACTATTGCCACTGCTTCTGGACTCTGCTGTTCTTGCATGGCAGCTTTTGAGTCATCCCTGGAGGGCTTACTTCCCTTCTCCAAGCCAGGAGATGCAGTTAGTCTAGCCTGCCTGCCTTAGTGCAGGAGGTGGTAGATGGCACTATGGGTAAGGATGTCCAGCCAGCCAGGGTTTCCGGTGACCATAGAAACATGACGACAGAAAAAGATCACATGGCCTATCTAGTCTGTCCTTCCATATCAACAACTACAACAGTCCCCTTTTGTCCTTTAGAGATCCTCTGTGTTTGTCCCATGCTTTTTTGAATTCAGATACTGTCCTTATCTCTACCACCTCCACTGGGAGACTATTCCATGAATCCACCACTCTTTCCTTAAAGAACTATTTCCGCATATCACTCGTGAATCTATCCCCCTTCACCCTCATCCCATGTCCCCTCGTAGCAGAACTTGCTTTCAATTGAAAGAGGCTCTCCCCCCTGTAAATTTATGCCACAGAGGTATTTCAACATTTCAATCATATCACCTCTATCCCACCTTTCCTCTAAGGTGTACATATTAAGATCCTTAAGTCTGTCCTCATATGCTTTATAATGAAGACCACTAACCATTTTAGTAGCCACCCTCTGTACTGACTCCATCATGTTTATATCCTTTTGAAGGTGCGGTCTCCAGAATTGCACACTATATACTCCAAATGAAGTTGCACCAAAGACTTATACAGAGATTCATCCAGTTGGAGTGAGAAAGCAACACAATTTGAAACATCTTCCAACAATTGTTCAGTTGTGTCTCCACACATTTTATTTATTATTTATTACATTCTCTTATATACCGCGCTATTCTGCATCAGTGCGGTTTACATTGAACAAACTGAAATTACATTGAACAGGGCATTTAACTTGGAGATAACTATTTTACAGGGAACATGAGCTATGGAGGGTTAAGTGGCTTGCCCAGGACCACAAGGAGCACCTGTGGGATTAGAAACCCCAGTCCTTCCGGCCCAAGGTTGCTGTCCTCTAGTGGGATTTGAACCCCTGACCTTCTGGCCTGAAGTACCTTGCCCCAACCACTAGGCCACTCCTCCTCTCCTTTTCTATTTGCCGCACGACGGTGTTTCTTGACAGTTGTACATCTTGATCTCTTTCTTATTTTTAAATCCTTCAAAAAGATTGTCAGCTGCTTCAAGAAAACAATCTTTTACAAATTCCCCTTCAGTGAAAGGTTTGCATTTCTTTGCGATCAGGTTGCTGACCTTGAAGGATGCTATGATTGCATTGACCGAATGTGACCTTGGCTTTGCCATCAACAGTTGCTGAGTAGCCAATTTCGATTTAAGTTCTTTGAGCTTCAGTTTATGAATTTCACTTTTCGGTGGAAAATCAGCATCAAACTTATTGCTATGCAGACCCTTATAATGACATTCCAGATTACCCTTTTTGGGCAAGGATACTGGGACGTTACAAATAGACAACACCACTTGTCTTTCACCATGATGAAGAAGTAATCCATTTCCTATTCATCATGAAAGTGGTAGGTTTTGCTCTTTGGAACACTCATCTTCATTTTACTGTGGTAGCTGGATGTAAGAAGGCCAAATCTGCTAAGTTAGTATAAACACTGGCTGAATCTGATCCAAAACTGTCATTGTCCCAAAGTATTAAAGACCAACAGGAACTGAAGACCTCTGGATGATGTGCAATACAAGGACTGGAGATGCCAAAACCACACATGCAGTTCTAAAAGTAAAAATAAGAATTCATTATACTGGCAATCAAATACCATCAAACAATCATCAAAAAAACTCAAACACCTGTCCAGCAAACCAGATAAAATCAAATACTGCCAAACAAGTTCAAATACCACCACACGTGATTTAATAAATTCTGCACACATGGTAGAATCAACGCAAAGGCTAGGCAAAATAAAATTGCAAAGGCAAGCAAAAGTCACAGTGGTTTGAACCAATTCAAAGGCAAGGCATAGGCAAGTTAGAACAAAATTGGAAAAGCCCACCAAAATCACCAAATTCTTGACACTTTGTTGTGTCTGCCTGAAAACGTTTAATGAAAGCGAACTATAAAGCGACCAACGACCAGCACACGACACAACTAATACGGTAAGTGTATTCAGGTAAAGCCTTGGCGAATGGATATCGCCCGGTATATAACACACTTCTAAGGGGTGTTGGGGTGGGGGCAGGAATGGGTGATTCTGAGAGGCAGGAGACCAGGTATGACGCCGGACCTGTGGCGTCTCAACGCGGGGCACGGACAGCGTCCCCCTGGGGTACCTACAAACTATTGGCACAAAAACAACAAGCGCCCCCAATACACCGGCAGGCAAGATTCCCGCAGACAAGGAAAAAAGGCAAAGGATCAGCGGCAAGCCCTCGACAGACGACCTGTCAGCACAAGCTCTCTCCTAGCGACGGGGTGAGCTGCTGGAAAGATGGAGACAAGTGGGGCTGGCAATCTACTCTGACCCCTTTGCGATCCATAGGTAGATCACCATCTACCTGTTGGACATGCCTGGTCTAGAGGGATCCATCAGTATTGCCCCCTTTCACCTTTGCTCTTATTGCTGCTTTTGGAGCCACTGCTACACTCTTTGAAGATCTCTGAGTGTTTCCGAGGATAAGGGTGGGGAGTTTAGCAGTTAAATGCTTGGTCTTTACTGATGACATTCTTTTGCTAGCCACACAGCTCCTGGAGCCTTTGCGGAATGCCTTGGATTTACTTTCAATCTTTGGAACCTTGTCAGGGCTGAAGTTAAGCTTAAATAAATTAGAAGTGATGTAGCGAAGGAGTGGGGTCCAGATTTCCTGTTGCAGGTGGTGAGTTATGTTCTGTTATTTGGGAGTGTGCAATCCGCGGGATCGTCAGAGGCATTACTCCTCAAATGTGGACTTACACGTTGGGAGAGGCGCAGAATTGAGAGTTGTTGCCGTTGCAAGCATTTATTTCTTCCCAAAGAGCATTTCAGGCAGGGTTTGTGAGTTCTGGGAGTTCTCCCCGCTGTGCCTCTAACTTAGCCCACTTAGGCCATATGTTCTAGCGGTGTCCATGGGTGGAATTTTTTGGGAAGCAGGTCTCTGTTTTTTTTTGGGGGGGGGGTCTCTTCGGCGAGCCCATTCTGTGGCAGGCGGACGTGTTATTGTTTTCTGATTTTTTTTCAGCATTATCCTTGTGCCACGGGGGTGCTTGGGCTTTTCTTTGGAAGGCCCTTTTTTTTGCATAAAAGACCATCATGATTTCATGGCTGAAACCCCCCCCAGTGCTGGCTCAGTGGCGTGCCTTGCTCTTTGAGTTGCTGATGATGGAGCAGAGAGAGATGGGGAATGTAGATGGACCTAAATGGCGGACCTTCCAGGATATTTTGGAGCCATTCTGGTCTCAGCTGCCCCATAGGCTGAGGAGTTTAGGGGTATGTTTACTAAACTGTCTTAACGTGCGCCCGGCGATAGTGTGCAGGATGCCATAAAAGGAGTGGGCGTTTCGGTCTTAACGTAGCAAAACAGGATTATCGCGCGATAACGCGCGCTGTGCACAATATCGGGTGAAACGCTGCTAAGCGCGTTAACGCGTGATAATCTTAAGTAGGCACGCAGACATACAAACATAGAAGCAGAGGTGTAGCACAATGGTTAATACACTGACTGATAGTACAGGGGTCATGAGTTCGATCCCCCAGTGTGCCTAATGCATAAGGCTGGCTGAGGCATCACCCTTTATGTTTAAGTAGTGCTTTTTGAGGCATTTTACTTTTATTTCAATTAGTGCTGCCAGCAAACACACCCTCACGGTGGCGTAACCTAAGGTGCCGCATAAGGCACCCCATAACGCACTCCATAGGGCACATTATAAAGTGCACTGTCCGCCAAGGCACCCTATAATGTCCCCTATAGGACACCTTATAAGGCGCTTGATAGGGCGCCTTATAAGGCGCCCTATAAGGTGCCTTATGGGGCGCCTTATGAGGCACCTTAAGGTTACAGTACTCTGAGGGTGTTTTTGCTGGCAGCCCTAATGTACATTAAAAATAGACAATGCCTCAGATAGCCCCCCTCACTTGGTTTGCAGCTTGTCGTGCTGTGAGGGCTTGTGTGCATCAGTGATGCTGAGAGCTAAACTATTGGTAGTTTAACTACTGGCAGGGTCTCCCAAGATGGACAGGTCTCAGCTGAGATGCCAGATCAAGACAAACCACCCATCTGGGCAGCAGCAGAATGGGATAGTGTTGATGGCGGAGGATCACATTTCTGTGACAACGGCAACAACACCAAACTTAAACTGCGCGGAAGAAAGGCCCGGCAATCTACTTCTGTATCTTGCCATGAAAACCCAATGGACAGTTACAACAAAACAAATTGTGCTGTATTGCTGGAAGATGAGACCCCCAGGTTGGAAGGCACTCAACTAGCTACTGGGGAAGAGCTGAAGACTTTTCAGAGTAAAACCAGCATTTATGATGTGGTTGGATCAAAGCCCTCGGGACGTCTGACTGCTGATGTAGCTGCGCATGAAATGAGAGTCAGAAGCTGTAAAGATGTCTTACACATTGGAACATGGAACGTACGAAGCATGAACCAAGGGAAGTTGGAGGTGGTCAAGAATGAAATGGAACGTGTACAACTTGATCTGTTGGGTGTCAGCGAACTGAAATGGACTGGCATCGGGCACTTTGTATCAGAAGATCACATGGTCTACTATGCTGGAAATGAAAGACAAAGAAGAAATGGTGTTGCATTTATAATAAAGAAGAAACTTGCAAGAACTGTAATGAAATACAATGCAGTCAGCGAACGCTTAATCTCTGTTCGTCTACAAGGAATGCCTATCAACACAACTATAATTCAAGTATATGCCCCAACAACAGCTGCAGAAGAGAATGAAATTGAAGCGTTCTATGAACAAGTACAAGCTGAAATTGACAGAACATGCAAACAGGATATCCTGATAGTCCTGGGTGATTGGAACGCAAAGGTTGGCAACAAAGAAGAAGACAAAGTAGTTGGAAAATATTTTTTTTTATTTTATTTTATTTATTACAATTTCTTATATACCGCACTATTCGGCATCAGCGCGGTTTACATTATAAAAAGATGACCAGTGCAACAAGCTGTTTGGTTTTACATATAACAGGAGTACAAACTTGGATAACTGGAGTATAAACTTGGATAACAGGGGTGAACTATATACATGAAATAATTACAATGAACAAGATTGAAGGCAACTATAACCTAAGGAAAGTATGCGCAGAATCTGGGTGTTGGACTTGGCAACAGAAATGAAGCTGGAGAAAGACTGATAGAATTCTGCAAGACCAACGATCTATTCATCTCGAACACCTTCTTCCAGCAACACAAGCGACTTCACCCAATGGATTGTATAAAAATCAAATTGACTACATCTGTGGAAGTCAACAATGGAAAAGCTCTATAACATCAACAAAGGCAAAACCTGGAGCTGACTGTGGTACAGATCATCAGCTACTAGTATGCAAACTCAAGCTAAAGCTGAAAAAGAGCAAACCACTCATGAATGCAGCAAAATATGACCTTGAAAATATACCACTGGAATTTAAAGACTGCCTGCAAAATCGATTTGCTGCTTTAGATACAAATGATAGAGCTCCAGAAGAGTTATGGAATGACATCAAGAAGGTTGTGTTGGAAGAAAGCGAGAAGTCTCTACAAAAGGTAAAAAAGAAAAAACGGCCAAAATGGATGACGGAAGAAACTCTGAAAATTGCCCAGAAACGCAGAGAAGCTAAAGCCAGAGGAGAAAGAAAGACAATCACAGAACTCAACAGAGATTTCCAACGTGCAGCAAGACAGGACAAGGAAAAGTACTACAATGACGCATGCAAGGAAATAGAAGCAGAAACTATTAGAGGAAGAACAAGATCAGCTTTCCTAAAGCTACGAGAGTTAAAGAAAAAGTTCCAGCCTCGAATTGGAATGTTACAAGATGCTCAAGGTTCTATGTTGAATGATGCTGAGAAGATCAAGAAAAGATGGAAGGAATATACAGAGTTTTTATATGATAAAGATCGAGTGGACCAACAGCCGTTTCAACCTGTACCTTATGATCTGAAACCATTGGTGATGAAAAAAGAAGTTGAAGCAGCATTGAAAGCCTTATCAAAGAACAAAGCACCAGGCATTGATTGCATTCCCATAGAAGTATTACAGCAATCTGATGCAGCTGTTACCGTACTTACAAGGCTCTGCCAAGAAATATGGAAGACAGCATCATGGCCAGCTGACTGGAAAAGATCTGTGTTTATACCAATACTAAAGAAAGGTGATCCAACTGACTGTGGAAATTATCGCACAATCGCTCTGATCCCACATGCCAGCAAGATTCTACTGAAGATTATTCAAAAGAGACTACAATCATACCTGAAGTGCAAGCAGGGTTCAGAAAAGGGCGAGGAACGAGAGACATCATTGCGGATGTGAGATGGATCCTTGAAAAGACTAAAGAATACCAAAAGGATATCTATTTGTGCTTTATCGACTATAGCAAGCTTTTGACTGTGTAACCATGAGAAACTCTGGGCCACATTAAGAAGCATGGGTATACCAGAACACCTGATCGTTCTCTTGCACAATCTGTACATTGATCAAGAAGCAACAGTTCGAACGGAACAAGGAGAAACAGAATGGTTTAAAATAAGCAAAGGTGTAAGACAAGGCTGCATACTTTCCCCCTACCTGTTTAATTTATATGCAGAACAAATCATCAGAGAAGCAGGATTGTATGAAGACAACAGAGGTGTGAAGATTGGTGGAAGACTCATCAACAACCTTCACTATGCTGATGATACCACATTACTGGCGGAAAGTGAAGATGATCTGAAGCATTTGCTTCTCACAATCAAAGAACATAGTCTCAAAATGGGCCTGCACCTTAATGTAAAGAAGACAAAGATCATGACAACTGGCATAATCAACAGGTTCATCGTCGAAGGAGAAGAAATTGAAATTGTGAATAACTTTAACCTACTTGGATCAACTATCAATAAAGAAGCAACAAGCAGTCAAGAAATCAAACGACGCATTGCTCTTGGCAGAATGGCTATGAAAGACCTAGATAAGATTCTGAAGAGCAGAGATGTCTCTCTCCATACAAAGATTCGACTTGTTCAAGCCATGGTATTTGCAATGTGAAAGCTGGACAGTGAAAAAGATAGACAGGAAGAAAATTGATGCCTTTGAATTATGGTGCTGGCGGCGAATACTGTGTATACCATGGACTGCCCGAAGAACAAACCAGTCTGTACTAGTGGAGATCAAACCTAAGCTTTCTTTAGAAGCTCAGATGACAAGACTTCGACTTTCATACTTTGGACACATCATGCGGAGAGAGAGATCATTAGAGAAAGACATCATGCTTGGCAAGATAGAAGGTCAACGCAAAAGAGGAAGGCCAGCAATGAGATGGATCGATACAATAACAGCAGCTACGGGTACCAGTCTGTCAACAATGAGCCGCCTGACTGAAGACCAAACACAATTTAGGATAGCTATCCAGAGGGTCGCCATGAGTTGACTCCAACTCGACGGCACTTACCAACAACAGACAGCCCTATCAAATATCCCCACCATGGGTTTGAACCCATGACCTCTGGCTTCACAGGCAGTGAAGTAACCAGTGGGCTACAGCTGCCAACAAACCCCTGGCTGGCTGCAGAAGGACTGCACGTCACTACACAAACTGTCTGCTGTGGTTACCAGGATAGGGTTAACCTACCCGTACCCATGATGCACTGCACATGCAAATCAGCAGTCGACAGATGGGCACAAGATGGGGTATGCACCCCCACAGCACCTCGGCCTGGTAGGGGGAACTGACCGTGTGTGGTACTGGCACAGAGTAGCCACAGACCGTCACATTGTGCGGGTACTGTGCTCACCCTGAGGGTAAGGTGGGGTGCCCAGCACCAGGTCCACAGCACCTTTCATGGCTGAAATACGCCATGCTGCAGGTCCCCATCAGTGCTACTGTGTGTGATAGATAGTTCCTGCAGACACACCTAGGCTACATCTGTGTCCTTCTGTATTTCACAGTCATGTTTAGCCCTTATGGGCTATGATGCACCCAGAATAGTGCATATCCTGTGTTGGTGCCACCCACCCTCTGGGGCTCAGGGTGGGAAACAGGATCACCCACCAAAAGATCCACATTTTACCTCCCTGCAATGGTGGCAGTAGAGGGGACCATCAACCCCAGTCCTGCTGGGGAACAGACACCCTACAGGGCGGGCAATGCAGAGCTGTACACATCCATAAAGCAATAGCAGACAGACAGTAGGCCTGGAAATGCTCAGCTGCCCCCACCACTATCTGACATTCTCCAGCAGCAAGCCTCCAGCCGCTGTACCCTGCAAGGTGTTCCAGCAAAACACGTACTAGTTGCAGACAGTCTGCTAGCTAGTCCATAGTGCATGGTCCTGGAGGAGATGCATGTACCCAGAACTGGGAGATGTCAGCATACACACCAAGCAGATAAGTCAGTGATTGGGCCCCAAAAGAGAACCCATAAATATCACATGAGAGAAATACTATATAGTACTATGGGGGAACCTAGCCATGCCATGGTCACTGCTCAATCAGGGTGAGAGTGACCTCCCAGCAGGACATGCTGTGGCCACCCTGTCCGTGCAGGTGGTGGCCGGGCACTACAGTGTCCAAGCCATTGCCCTATGCTCTGTACAGAAGAATCCAGGCCAGGCCACCCTATCCAGGCTATTCCCACAGTACCTTGCTCCTCATTATGCACATTGGCAGGCCAATACTGGCAACAGTGCTAGCAATGTGGGCTGAGGAAGGTGTTAGTAGCCACCACACACTGGATAGACAGACACACACTCCCCACACCTATGCCAGCATTGTGCAACTATAGAGGTGTTTGGCAGCCTTGGCCACCACACCAGTCCTGGGCACAGTGCAGGCATGGCTATGGTACGCAATACTGTTGGGGTCACCCCCCAGGGTGGTAAACACTGTCAGACACAAGACCTGTAGCACACTCCACAGACATCAGAAAGGTTGCTATGATGCAGCTCACTCAGAAAATTGTACTTAACCTCGGAATTGCTATCTGCCAGTAATCATAGCAACCTTTTGATAGCTGTGTACCATATTCCCAGGTTTAGAGTGGCATTGCTAAGGTATGCAAGTGCTAGTATTGGGAGATGCACGCAGGGCCCAACATCCTGCCTCTCCAGGAGGCATTGGATAATGGAGCCTGTGGGTGTGGATGTGTCTGCCCCTGTTGGCCGCTGCTTTAGGGCAGAGTTCCCGACTCCAGTCCTGGTGGGCCAGACACTGTTCGAGTTTTCATGCTGTCCCTCATGCATATGCATGAGATACATCTGCATACCATGGGGGCGGCACATAGAAATGCAGCACAGGCATCTTTATTAGAGACAGCATGGAACCTGAATGGTGTTTGGCCCTCCAGGACTGCATTTGGGAGACTCTGCTCTAGGTAATGCGCATGTTTATGGTGTCTGTGCTCTGTAGGGTAAAATGTAGGTGTTTTGGGCATGTTTACGTCATCTGCAATAAAGGTTCTGTCTGTATTAGCACGTTTTAGTAGTGGGTAAAATATGGGCACTGGGTTGGCAGGAACCACAGCTGGGACTTGAACCTGTGACCTTCTGCTTCTGAACACACTAGCTGTGTGCACTGCACCACTGTGTTGCCACAGAAACAGTGCATTCCTTGGTGATGCCATGACTGTTCGTCAGACAGGGCCTGTCTGTTGCAGTGCATGGCACCCACCTACACAGGGCTAGGCCACGGTCTGCTCTGGGCAGCTGCCACTGCCCCCTCCACCACCAGTATCCCTCTGCCACCATGCTGACATGCCCTTCTGCTGGTGGTGCTGGTGGAGCACAGTCTCAGGCCATCCAGTGTGCGGGTAGGCGGCTGCCTATGGTGCGGGTTCTGGGGTAGGGGTGCCTGCATAGCTGTCCACGCTTCCCCCCAGCACCGCATGCCAATGCTCCCCCCCAGCACCGCATGCCAATGTTCCTTGCCCTTCGGGGTACCTGCTGGGTACTATCCCCTGTGACACTGTGGGAAGCACACTCGTGCCCATGTTGGGCCCTCAGCAGTTGCTGTCTGGCTGCTCTACTGTTTCAGCATTCCTATGGGCCAGCTAGGCATCACCCTAGTCCGCACTGTGGGCCAGCTGCACTGCAGCATGTGCCGCCTGCAGCCCTCTGTGTCCCCTTTTCCAGCATCTGTCCAGTTGCCCATTCTGACATGCCCGCTCTGCTGTTGTGGAACATGCGCACGCCATAGGACACCTGCCCACTGGAGAGGGAAAACCCTGCTCTGCGCACTTTCACTGTGGGCTCATTGACCTTGTATGGGGACGGAGCATAGACCCTTCCAATATTCATACCTGTTTTTTTGGAGCTTTCTCGGGGGGGGGGGGGGGATTGATGTTTCCCATTAATATCACTATTGCCCAGCTTGGTTATGTTTTTTTTCAATTTTGTTCCGGTCATTTTCACTGTTTATTTGCCCTTTTGTTCCGTTCACATGTATCACACTTATCACTTTTTGTAGGTTTCCCTGGTTTTGCTGTACATTGCTGACGGAAATGGTTTCTTTTCCCTTTAAATCAGCTCTAACGCCAGGGTTTCACTGGCGTTAGTTTTGAGCCTCGGATTTCACATCGTTAGTGTGCGGGGAGCCTCTCCCCTCCCACTCTCCACCCATTGACCCCTTCTCTCCGCCCCTGGGGAGCCTTCCTCCGCCCTCCGGGAGCCTTTCTCCGCCTTCAGCACTCGTTTGCGCCGCTGCGCGCGTTATCGCGCGCTAAGGTACCTCTGCGCCCGATAAAGCGCCATTATTGCACGATAAGGTACCTTATCGAGTGATAATGTCGCAGAGCGCACATTAAGACGGTTTAGTAAACATACCCCTTAGTGTTAAATCGGTGATTAAAATTATGTCCTGACACCTACTTTCCATGAATGTTGGTAGAGCTGTGGAAGATTTTGTCCACTGCGTAGAGGAGGGGTGGGTGGGTGGAGGCGTTTGCATACAGGAGTAATTGGAAAACGTATAATGTCTGTATTTGTTTTTTGCTGGGTCTGTAGGGACAATGTGCATAAGAAACAAATGTATATTGATTGTTGTTTGTATTGCTTTTGGACGTTAACAAAAATTATTGAACTATAAAATGCTTAATGGTTTGCATCATAAAGCATATGGAGATAGACTTAAAGATGTAAATATATATACCGTGGAGAAAAGGCAGGCTGAGGAAATATGACAGAAACATTTAAATACATAAGATATGCCATACTGGGTCAGACCAAGGTCCATCAAGCCCAGTATCCTGTTTCCAACAGTGGCCAATCTAGGTCATATGTACCTAGAAGTTTCCCCAAAAGACACAGGTTCCACAGTGCTTATACTGGGTCAAGCATTGATATCCTGGGTCCCTTCTTAATAATGGTTTATGGACCTTTCCTCCAGGAACTTGTCCAAACCTTTTTTAAACCCAGCTACACTAACAGCCTTTACTACATCCTCCGGTAACAAATTCCAGAGTTTGATTACACGTTGAATGAAACAATATTTTCTTTTATTAGTCTTAAATAGTTTACCTTGTAGCTTCATTGCACATCTTGAGGAATCAGCCAATTTGGTTGAGGATGGAGGAGGATCTTATGCGCCCTATTCTCTGTCAGTCACCCCAGGTAGGTTAAAGTCATAAATAGCTTAATATATTCCATTAATTGGCGCTACTATGGAGGCATTCACTGCATTGCAGGCTTCTTTGTAATCAGATAAGTATTTTTCAAAAAAGCACTATTATGCCAAATCAGCATCTGTCAGGGTGAATACAGTTCTAGTTTCCTGGCAAAAACAGTAAATAATTTCAAATACTGTAATGATCTGCAGCAAAAAATTTGCCTTTCCAAACTTTTCTTCCAATACCTTCAACTGATGCACTGTTTCAAGACCAGCCATAATCTTCCTGGGAGTCTTGCAGAGGACTGGGACCTTAAAACTTGTTGCACTGTATTGAGGTTTTCGAGACACATCATTTCTTGATTTTATAATTTTTTTCAAGTTAATAATTCATATAACTGTGTTGGAGTATTGGAAGTTTGGGAAAGGAGCCCAAGAGCACTGATGATACATCTGGGAGCATTACTGTTTTTATCAGCCTCTGTCACTCAGTCTATGGTGTTTCTTTTTTGGTCCACCGAGCAGTGTGGACACCAGTGAAAGTGGCTTAGGCTGACAAGAAATACACACAAACAGTAAACTGTAGATAGTTACTAGTCGTCAGTTCAGAAAACTATGTATATAAAGCATTCACTTCATGTTAAATGTACCTATGGCTCTGTGTAAATAGTTCAACCTCTGTTCTTTGTAATACGTTGTGTTAAATGTAAACCACCCCTGATCTCTGGAAGGGGTGGTATAGAAGAACCAAATAAATAAATAAAATATCCAGGCTCCAGCATTGAATATCTGGGATGCCTGAATTGGTGCAAAGTCGCTGCCTGATTGGCTTCTAAGGCAAAAGTTAGACCAGTTTTTACCACGCCTGACTTTCACCATGTGTCACTAACCGGGCAGTGACTCAATATTGCTGCTGCCCAGTTAACGCTAGATGCCGTGGCTATTCAGTGGCACTAATGGTGTTATTGCCACTGAATATCCCACTAAGCAGCATTTACACAGTTTGCAGGTTTGCAAACCGTGTAAATGCCTTTGAACATCCACCCCATAATTTTTAAATCTCCTGCTGGTCAGGTTTCGCTGTCTAAATGTCATGCCAAACTGATGGATATGTTACCTATATTGACTTTGAAATTAATAGTTTATAATTGGAAAGATGATTCATATTTGAATGTAAATCACTGATGACATTATGTTTATCAAGTATATCAATATGAGAGAGTGGCAGTGGGGGGCAGTAAAATCTTGTACAGGTATGTGAGCTTTTATAAAGGAGTATATCTCTCAAAGTTGATAACTGACTTTAATCAGATACATCTTGCACATTTTTGTGTTTTGAACATTATTTGTTGTAAGTTTGTATATATTGTCACAGAGCAGACTCACTAGTGACCCCTGTGGAGACAGATGATATAGCAGTTCAAGAAGATACTGATGTTTGGGGAGAGCACATGATAGAAAGTTGCCATGGGCAACGTAAGCAAGTGAGGTCACGAGCTAGGGAGACACACCCAGCCAGTAGAGAAGCCAGGAGATTCTCACCTGATTCTAATCAGCTGGGGGGTGGTGCAGCTAGGAAACACCTAGATAAGCACAGCTCACAAGCAGTTAGGCAGATGCAGGCTGAGACCCAAGATAGTACTCAGAATAGGAACTGGAACCGGAAGGAGAATGGGAGACAGCCTAGGTCTCTGAATGAAAGCAGAAACAGAAGGAACTGGATGAATGGAGAGGACGAGAGAAGCTGTGAAGAGAGCGTGTCTAATTACCACTTTGGAAGCCTGAACGGATGTCTGAGTGAGTCCAATGAATGCTTGAATGAGAGGTACAGACAGCTTGACACAGAAAGTGAGAGTGAATATAACAGCCCAGATTGGAACAGAGCCAGAAGGAAAAAGGTACAAGCTGGGAAGTTTTATTCTTGTCCAAAAAGGGGAAGCACAGGGCTTGGCTATAAGGGACAGTTTGTTGAAGTCCAGAAGCCATCCAAAGCCAGCTTAAGGGAAGCAGAGAAGCTTCATTACCCTTATCATAAACAAGAGAAAGGCTTTTTACCTTCAGAAGTAAACCACTCTGAGAGATACGTGAGGCACAGAGTTTCAGAAGGGCTGCCGTTAGAAGCTCCAGCTGTTTCCAGGGTCCTAAGCAGAGCAGAGCCTAGAGCTAAAGCAATTCCTTCTAATAGGTGGGCAAGGGAATACTTCAGCTTGCCTAACAGGTATCAGCAGAGGGGAGGCTCTTACCAGCAAAACCTCAGTGAATGTGGTAACAGCAAACAGTTTTCCTTCAGTGAAAGAAAAGCACGTCACAGCCAAGACGGACTGTTTGCCAAGCTCCCACAGGAGGAAGGTAAAGAGGTGTTAATTCCTGCTGAGGAACTTATGCAGTGTGAACCATCTGTAATAGAAGATAACATTGAACAAATGGACTGTAGCATTTCTCTGGCCGACAATATAGTCTCATTGAGATAAAGAGGAATAAGAAGCCTGACAGGGTAAAGGGAAGGCCTTATTCCTGGGTGCTACAGGTCTGTGTTTGGAATACATTTGTTTTGTTAAGAAGCTGAAAGAAAGCTATTTTTGTTACAGTTTTCTTTCTGTTATGCCCAAGAAGGGTTATGTTTCTTTATTTTTGTACATATAGAGATATCCTATTGGGAAAGGGAAATAAAGCCCTATTTAACCTTACATCGGTTTTCCACGACTAATTTGTAACTGGCAGCAACTACAACTACCAGAAGGCCAGTTATACTGAGGCCCAGTGCAGTACCTTGTTTTACCTGCAGGTGCACAGAGAGGGCTCACGACAATATTCAATAAAAGTTTATTAACTACATAAAAGAACTCCCCGTAGTATAAAATGCACAGGAGCAATCCTCTTTCTACGGAAAGAAAGCGCTGGAAAAGGGGTCATAAAATGAGGATAAAAAGGATCAATTCAGGAGTAATCTAAGAAAATATTTCTTTACAGAAAAGGTGTAGATGTGGAATAGCCTCCCAGTGAAGGTGGTGAAGACAAGACAATATCTGAATTAAAAAAAAAAAAAGAAATCATGGTATGGGCATAAGATTTCTGAGGCTGAGCAGTTGGCATGGATGGGCAGACTGGTAAAGTTGTAAGGTCTTTGAAAAATGTTTTTTATTTTTAATAGGCAGACATTCACAAAATATAGTCCCAATGGATTTATGCATGTAATTTCACAAATGGGAAAGATTACTAATTTTTATTTTAGATACATCTGGGCAGATATTCAGTTCCTTATCGTACTTCCAGTCCAGTCCCGCACCTTTGGGTAGTGTACCTCTTCCAGCTGCTTGGAGACTGAGCATGCCATCTTTTGATGACACCAGTACAAATATCGCTGGCACTACCCACCATCTTCCAGTATGCTCAGTCTCCAAGCAGCTAGGAGGCAGTGACCCAGAGTGCTGGACTCACTGAAGGAGCAAATAAGTAGTTTAGTTTAGCTTAGAGAGTTTTACTTGTTTTGGCACTGTTTTTCTCTTTAGCTTTGTTTTAAAGTTCAGTTACAAAAATAAAAAGGGGATAGTTCCTTGATAGATAAAAGAAGAAAGAAAACTGCAGAGCTTTTGGCAGAGGAGGACCCTCTCTTCGAGGTCCAGGAGGTGTTGGGAGGCCTTGCCTGTATCTCGGGACTCTGGCAGCTCCCAAACTTGAAAACGGCTGAGGAGCCGCCACTTTGGCACGACATGTGGTGAGAGACTGATTGCCTGGGGCCCCCTCAGCGCCAAAGCCGTTATGCAGGCTGAGCACGTGGAGGGTAGAGCAGTATCCGGTGGTGTGTGTGATCTCCAGAGGCACTCCAGGAGCCAGCACAGATGTCAGCTACCGCCTGGGGCTGGGCCTGCAGTTTTGTGCGGGCGGCCTGCTCTGCTGGGGGAGGCATCGCACCACGTGGCTGTTGCAGCGGCGCAGGAACATTAATGGCTCATTTCTTGTCTTCCCGCGCTCTCTGATCTCTCTCTCTCTCCCCCTCCAATTCCCATTTTTCAGCAGGGGAGAACTGGAGAGTTCCTTGGAAGGCGATTTGTGCTCTATGTTTTTAAAAAAAAAGAATAAATAATACGAAAGAAAAGTGAAAGTCTTCTCTATTGTTTTCTTTTGGCCTTAGCTCTGGTTGTTAAAAGGCTCTCCCTGTGGAGGGCTGATAAGGAAACACTCTCTCGGGGCAAGCAGTTCCTGAGGGGCCAGGAGGCCAGCAGTTTTGCACCCATGCTGGCGCGACCACAGTGCCTTGCCTGCGGCAAATACTTACCAGACAGCAGCATTGAAAATTGTCCGCTTGGTCTATCACTTTAATCCTCCATTACTTCAGGTATGAATTAGACTATAAGTACTCCCTTCAGGTACAGGGAAATATCTACTGTTCCTAAATGTAATTCACCTTGAATAACTATTGAAAAGATGTGAGTTAAATAAAATATATGAAGAGGGGCTGTAATCAAGTGGATAAGTGGCTCCTCCCCAGCTCCACCCATAGACCATCGTGGTACTAATCACTTAGTGCCACAGCAGTCAGAGGAAATATTCTCACTGAATATTGGCGCGCAGCCAATTAGCAGATCCTGGTTTTTTTATCTGTACTGTATGCATTATACAAGATACCAATCAAGCAAACAACTTGGACAGAAAAATTCCATAGGAGGCACAATTCTAGGAAACAAAAACAACCGCTTAAATCTTGATCTTAAGAACAAAAGTCCACCATAAGAGAAGATCCAATTCACATGCACAATAAGGATAAATTATAAACAAAAATTCAGAAAAGAAACAAGTGGAGGCCAGTTCTGATCGGGGGGGGGGGGGGGGGGGGGGTGGCGTCCAGTCCATCTGGACGGGCCGGATTTGCACTCACTTCTGCACCCACTGGAGCTAGACGTTCACGTGGGAGCAGAATCGGGGCACTTGGATGGACCCTGATTTTGTGGGCTCAAAACGTGATGCGCCTACCCCGGCTAACCCTCCCCGTGCTCCTGCTGGAGCCCTGGTACTGCAGCGTCCTGTCGCCATGGCACTGGGCACCATGCAGGAGTGCCGATTCCCTGCACCACACTCTAAAGTCCTTTCCCTGCTGCCTGACCCACGGAGGGGCCTGCCAAGGCTGGGATTAGGTGGCAGGGCTCCTCCTGCATTGGCTTACCTGTTCAGGGGGGTCCTCCATTCCTGTCTGCCATTGTCAGGGGGACTTATTCCAACTCCGAGGTGGTATAAGTTCCACGGCCATCCTTCATCCGCTGGACATACAGTACCGTGACATGGATAGGCCCTCTACATCTGGGGCTGTGGTCCTGCCCTGTCTCCGCCCCCTCCTGCCCCCATCCAGAGCTCCCCGCACATCGGCACTATACACGCGGGGAGCTTTGGGGGCAGATTAGGCGTACATCCCCGCTATTCGCAGTTCTGGATGACCCCCATAGTGAGCTGAACTAATCACAAGGAACCTAAACAATCATGGGTTGTTTGTTCATTCTGCAATCAATACTTGCCTGGCAGTAACTAATTTTTTTAATTTTATTTAAAATTTTGCAAAAAGTAACAAATAGCAGTTACATTATATTCTTATTGCTTACAGGAAGGAACAACACAAGTGAAACTGATTACAAAATATAATAAAATTAAGATAAAAATAAATAAAAAGGAGCAGAGGTTATTTTAACATAAAAAATACAGGCACCTCAGATATGGTCAAGTAAGTATCAAGGGGTTTCCAAATTTTCTCCATTTTCACCTTATAATTAGCAGAAATTGAAGCAGCCCCTTCCATCCAGTGAAATAAACAAACAGAATTCCACCAGAAAGTGACATCTAAGAAGGACGTATCCTTCCAATTATGCAACACATGTTGCACAGCAAGGGACACAAGAATATTGAATAACTTCTTTTCATATTTTGAAAGCCCCTCTGCTAAGCAGAGAGAATGAAACAGAACAATCTGCAGGGTTAATCTAACATTTAGCTTAAAGATGCTGCAAATGAAGGACCACATGCTATACAGCATATGTGTTAACGTCCCAACAGCAGAAGAGCAGCGCCAGCATAGATTGGATGATAGCAAATCCGCTCTTTGCAATCTTAATGACATCCATATAGCTCAATGAGCCACAAGGTAGAGAATGAGTCAGGCTGCTTGACATAGTCGTACGTATAGTAAAACTCTAAAAACTGCTCCAATTAATGTCGTCCTGTTGCATTGTGGCATCGAACTCTCATGTATGCTGCAGCCCAACAAGAGATCGACAATGCATAAAAACCAGAGATTGATCTAAAGTCTTTTCACAAACAGCTACTAAATCTGAGGGGAGACACACACCAGTAGATCACGGTGAGTCCCATGTCAAGTTCAAGGCCAAGCGATCAAACCTAGAAGCCCGGTATTGCGTTAAATTAAAATTTTCCATGAAGCGCTCAAAAGAAATGATGTGTCCATTTTCAAACAGCTGGCCAATATTCCAAATACCCTTAGCCAACCACCCCTTCCATGTTAAATTTTGTCTATTTACCCGTATCAGAGGGTTATGCCAAATGGAGGCCGCAAAAGAAATGGATCAACCCCCATCCAGTTCCCTCAACACTCTAATAGTACTGGAGATTAGTGGAGTGTCTAGCCTCGACTTGGGAATGTTCATAGTAGGAAGCGACATAATAGGGAATGGATGAACAATTACCTTCTCAATCTCCAGCCATGGGGGAGCTGGGACCTCTGATAATCACAAGAATCCATACCACAGTAATGCGGTAGCATGATATATGCGAAAGTCAGGGAATCCAACACCTCCTCCCCCCCCCCCCTCCTATCTGGGCAGTTTAAGCTTAGCCATAGCAATCCTCAGCACTTTATTTTTTCTATAAGAATTTAGTCAATTGTGAACAAAATCTTGGGGTTACAAAAGCCTCGGAGCATGCCCACTTTGTAAACTACTCACAGCAAGATCATTATCTTGATAGTGTCCAATTGATCCCACCACGATGAACACAAAGGTGACCAACCCTGCAGAAGGACTTTCAACTCAGACAGGATGATACTGGAATTGGATAAGATCGTATCTTTCACATTTGTACAGAAATATATTCCAAGATACTTGATCTTTTGTGGGGACCATCTAAAAGTTACTTCCCCTAAATCACTTTGAGTGGTGAAATCATTCATAGGCAACAGCTCTATCTTCCAGTTCATCTTGAACCACGAAAAGGACGAAAAGTTCTTAATTATATTTAGCAGACATGGGATGGAGGCTGTAGGGTTAGAAAGGAACAATAAGACATCATCAGAAATGGCCAATAGCAAAGGTGACCCAGTCCAAACGTGGCAAACCAGGAAGAAATACTTTAATGAATTATAACCAGAGTTACAATATACACCCCAGGGGGTAAGGAGGCCAAGCCATCCCGACACAGGCCGTGTTTTGGTAATGCCTTCTTCAGGGGTTTTCTTGGCAAACTAAAATAATAAATAAGATATAAACAAAAACATGATAAAAACAAATAAAACACATTCATACAGTAAAACATTAATATCAAATACATAAAAAATATATCCAACAGCCATAACAAGATAAAAATAGAAATAATCAGACATCAAAATAAAATACCTAAATGTAAGTATATAAACATATAAATAATGTACTTATTATATCATTAAACATAATAAAAAATACATATAAAAAGGATAATATAAATATGCAATCGACCAAAAAGGAAAAGAAAAAAGAAAGAAAAAACACAAGGGATGTGACGTATAATCATTCAAAAACCGCCAATACAAGACCGTAAGTCACTTGCATCCAAATTAAAACCCCCTTCTGTGCTATTTTATAAGCTATACAGAGATAAACAAAACCAATATGAACAACATGTGCCAAGTAGCAAGTCATGAAATCATGAATTATGTAAACAAGAAACAGGAGTGAACTACAAAAGCCAATAAGGACATATCCAACCTGTGAAATGATGTATTATAAAAATGGAACGGGCTATGTAAAATGATGATAAGCAGCTGAATGTTAGCACCCCTTATCGGCACAACATGAACTCAGATCTGTGCTGTAAAGCATTTCTTAACATAAGGCTCCTTTTTAAAGAGTAAACCTTAAAGACAGAATACCATCCCGAATGAAGTTCTGATAAATAAAAACCCTCTGTGCAATGTTCCAAAATCGGTTCGATATCCCCAGAGGCTACAAACAAGTTAGATTAAGTAAACATACCTAGTTATGAATGCATATCCATCCGCAAAAGATCAATTATCTTGGAGTATATTTCTGTACGAATTTGAAAGATACGATCTTATCCAATTCCAGTATCATCCTGTCTGAGTTGAAAGTCCTTCTGCAGGGTTCATCGTGGTGGGATCAATTGGACACTATCAAGATAATGATCTTGCTGTGAGTAGTTAACAAATTGGGCATGCTCCGAGGTTTTTGTAACCCAAGATTTTATTCATTCCTAGACCATGGAATGCTGTTCCAAGGGTTGCAGAGCAGAGATGGCATCCATCTGTCCAAGAAAGGTCAACACATCCTTGGTAGTAGACTGGCTAATCTACTGAAGAGGGCTTTAAACTAGATTCGTTGGGGATGGGTGAAGAAAGCCCCCAGGCAAGTGAAAGCCCCCAGGTAAGTGATACATTAAATACCTTTATGGAAATGGGTAACAGGGGTAACATATGGAAAGCAGTGTGTATTAATGCCCGTAGCATGGGAAATAAGATCTCTGAAGTTGAAGCTTTGGTGGGAGTGGCTGACTTAGATTTAGTGGCAGTTACAGAAACATGGTTCACAGAAAACCACGACTGGGATGTAACTATACCTGGCTATACTTTATTCAGAAAGGACAGGGTAGGAAGAAGGGGAGGAGGAGTAGCACTATATGTAAAAACTACTATTAAAGCTTTGGAATTACAGAGCTTAAAAGGGAGAGAGGAGGCATTGTGGGTTAAACTAGAAAGAGGGAAAGAGAAATCTATTTGCATCGGTGTGATATACAGACCTCCCTCACAAGAGGAAGAGGTAGACAGAGAGTTAATTGAAGACATACGCAGCATTGCTAGGAAAGGGGAAGTGCTACTGCTAGGAGATTTCAATATGCCAGATGTTGATTGGCACATTCCTGCTGCAGTATCATCTAGGAGTAAGGAGATCCTGGATTCTCTACAGGGAGAACTATTCAGGCAATTGGTAACAGACCCCACACGTGAAGGGGCCATACTGGACTTGGTGCTTACCAATGGTGAAAGTGTTTCTGATGTTGTAGTGGGAGATCATTTTGCATCCAGTGATCACCAGATGGTGTGGTTCAGTATTAGGACTAGGGCTGTTAGAATCCATTCCAAGGTGAAGATCTTAGACTTTAGGAAGACTAACTTTGCGAAGATGGGCCAATACCTCAGGGAGTCGTTAGTGGGATGGGAACAGCTGGGGGATGTAGAACAGCAGTGGACAAAACTGAAAGGGGGTATTTTAAAGGCAACCAACCTTTTTGTTAAAATGGTAAATAAAGGCAAAAGGAACAGGAGACCGCTATGGTTTTCGAAGGAAGTAGCTGAAAAAGTGAAGAAAAAGAGGGAGGCCTTCATGAAATACAAGAGATCACAGAGAGAGGAAGACAGGCATCTGTATTTGGAAAAACTTAGAGAAGCTAGCAAAGTAGTCAAGAAGGCAAAGATTCAAAAGGAGGAGGAAATAGCCAATGCAATAAAATGGGGGGATAAGACATTTTTCAGATATATTAGTGAGAAGAGGAAGGGCAAAAGTGGTATTGTCAGATTCAAGGGTACAGGGGGGGAATATGTAGAAGCTGATAAGGATAAAGCGGAATTGCTTAACAAATATTTTTGTTCTGTGTTCACAGATGAAGAACCAGGAGCAGGACCTCAGAAAACACCCACAAATAAGAACAGAAGCGAGGGACATCTTGAACAATTTTCAGAAGACTGTGTTCGTGAGAAACTAGCTCAACTTAAAGTAGACAAAGCGATGGGACCGGATGGGATACACCCTAGAATACTGAGGGAACTTGGGGACGTTCTAGCAACTCCACTGACTGACCTTTTCAATGCCTCGTTGGAGTCGGGAGTGGTGCCAAAGGACTGGAGAGAGGCTCATGTGGTGCCTTTACACAAAAGCGGAAGTAAGGATGTGGCTGAAAACTACAGGCCGGTTAGTTTAACTTCAGTGGTGAGTAAATTAATGGAAACGCTGTTGAAAGAGAAAATAGTGAGGTTTCTGGAGTCCAGCGGATTACAGGATCCGAGGCAGCATGGATTCACCAGAGGCAGGTCTTGTCAGACAAATCTGATTGATTTCTTTGACTGGGTGACCAGGGAGTTGGACCGAGGGAGAGCTCTAGATGTGGTGTATTTAGATTTCAGTAAAGCCTTTGACACTGTTCCTCACAGGCGACTTATAAACAAACTGAGCACCCTAGGGATGGACCCTAAAGTTACTGCTTGGGTTAGAAATTGGTTGGGTGGGAGGCGACAAAGAGTACAAGTAAATGGAGCTCACTCTGAGGAGAAGGATGTTACCAGTGGTGTGCCCCAGGGATCTGTCCTTGGTCCGATTCTTTTTAACATCTTTGTTAGTGATATAGCGGAAGGGCTGTCGGGTAAGGTTTGCCTCTTTGCGGATGATACCAAAATCTGCAATAAAGTAGACACCCAGGAAGGTGTAGATAACATGAGGAGGGATCTGGCTAAGCTTGAAGAATGGTCTAGAATTTGGCAACTGGGATTTAATGTTAAAAAATGTAAGGTCATGCATTTGGGCTGCAGCAATCCAAGGGAGCAATACAGTATAGGAGGTGAAGTACTTTTGTCCACTAAAGAAGAGTGGGACCTAGGCGTAGTTGTGTCCGATGATCTTAAAGTAGCTAAACAGGTAGAAAAGGCGATGGCAAAAGCTAGAAGGATGCTTGGGTGCATACGGAGAGGAATGGCTAGCAGAAAAAAGGAGGTGATAATGCCTCTGTATAAGTCTTTGGTGCGACCTCATTTGGAGTATGGTGTGCAATTCTGGAGACCGCACCTTCAAAAGGATATGAACAGGATGGAGTCGGTGCAGAGGGTTGCTACTAAGATGATTAGTGGTCTTCATTATAAAGCATATGAGGACAGACTTAAGGATCTTAATATGTACACCTTAGAGGAAAGGCGGGATAGAGGTGATATGATTGAGATGTTTAAATACCTCTGTGGCATAAATGTTCAGGGAGAGAGCCTCTTTCAATTGAAAGCAAGTTCTGCGACGAGGGGACATGGGATGAGGGTGAAGGGAGATAGATTCAGGAGTGATATGCGGAAATATTTCTTTACAGAAAGAGTAGTGGATCCGTGGAATAGTCTCCCAGTGGAGGTGGTAGAGATGAGGACAGTAACTGAATTCAAGAAAGCATGGGACCAACACAGAGGATCTCTAAAGGTAAAAAGTGGACTGTTGTAGTTGTTATGGAAGGACAGACTAGATGGGCCTTGTGGTCTTTTTCTGTCATCATGTTTCTATGTTTCTATAATTGACTAAATTCGTATAGAAAAATAAAGTGCTGCGGATTGCTATGGCTAAGCTTAAACTGCCCAGAAAGGGGGGGGGGGGGGAGGTGTTGGGTTCCCTGACTTTCGCATCCAAGATAAAGAATCACGCGGTATGATCCAACAGTATGAGCCAAAGTTAAAGTTCTAGGTTATGAAAATAATGCCCGCACATGCACTATGCAGGAAATTTAACTTAGTGGGAAGACCGATACCACCTGACCTCAAATTTCAAAACACTGAAGTCCCACTATGTGTAGCATTGGACTAGCATAACATGTCAAATGTCATCTATCAACAATTGATCCCCTGTAAAATGATAGTTATCATGACAAATTGAAAAAAACATCTTGCATGATTACATCCCAGTACCCATTATCAAGCTACAAATAGACTTAAACGGACTTATAAAATTGAAGCCACTGCAATCATACATAATCCACTGTGCTAACCGAGTGAACATACACAAACAGCAAATATATATATTTTCAAAAAACAAATGATTTTTGGCCAATCTTAATGGAGCAAGTTTAGTCTTACTAAATTAGACCCAGACTAAAGTTTACTATCAGCCCACAATATTAACAATATCCACGTAAATAAAATAAATTCTAAATAATTAAAACTCACATAATACTCTCCTGTAAACCACCAATGGTCAAGGTGGATCCCGAAATTCCTCCATGTTATATAAATACATCTAAGCATTAGTTCTCCTACTTCAAAATAACTTAAATTGTACTCAAGGGAGTGGAGCCGCTATAACCGAAATGAACCGCTATACTCAAACAGGAGTCACTAGCTGACTTAAATTAAGGGGGAAAAAGTTATTTAAAAATGAGGAGGACCCAAAAAAACATTGTGCTACAAAGGACCAATTATGTACAGCCCAAGGTGACATGCATTCACTCCAAACTGGAAGTACTAAACCAACTCCATATGTCTAAATATTCATAAATGAAATATAAGACACTATAGGAAATCCAAATATCCTCATAAATGCCACTAAAATAAATATAAATATAAACAGTAAAACCATTACCAATATGGGGAAGGAGGGGAAGAGGGGGAAGGGAAAAGATGGGGGGGAGGGAAAAGATCCGGGGGAAGGGTGGGGAAGGGGAAAAAGGAGGAAGGGAAAGGGGGGAAAAGGAAGAGGGGGGAAAAGGGGCGGGAAGGGGTTCCAAGGCCAGATTAAACAACAATGGTGGTCATGGACATTGTGATGCAGCAGACCAGCAGGGTAGAAAAAGAAATGTTTTAAAGGTAGAAAAAAAGGCGCACAAACTGCAATATTCACAGGAGCCTGGTAGGGGGAGCAGGAGAGAGCTCTGGAGGACTAAGGAGCCGCACCCTAGAGGGTGTAACCTGGAACCAGCCAGCCTCCAATCAAGAAGAACAGGAACTCCTCTTAAAGGAAGTCAGGAGGACAGAGAGAGGAAGGAGTATGGGAGAAGCAGCTGGGGCAGCCAGAATCCAAGCTGCCAAAAGAACCAAGAAGGCAGAGAATATAGGAGGAGCAGTTGGAGTGGTGAGAGCTTTGAAGGACCTGACTGGAAGGGCAGCAGAAAACCGGTTACGCTTCCAGAAGCTGTAGAGACTGGAGAATCTACAGGTGCTACAAACATTGCTCAATTCAACAAAAGAGGTACAGAGAAATTACATTGTGATTGCTGTGGGCATAACCCAGATCATAGGGTGAATACAAGGTAGAATCTACATAGCAGTAGGCCTCAAACCTCAGCTCCATTGAATAGGCCGGAGTTACAAAGTAACAGACAGCATGCAGTAGACAGCCTTTGGATAAAGCAGGAATCAGAAGCTCCCTATAAAAGCTCCTCTGTTCAGAAAAGAAGGCTTGGAAAGTTTTTAGAGAATGGGAAACTTTTAAATAAGCCTACTTATCAAGAGGTATATGAAAACTCCCGGAGAAGAGAGAGTCAGTCACATATATGCATACTCCTGGCCGACGGCCCATGCTAGACTCCCAGCATTGGAGACTCATTCAGCAGTTGACTGAGAAACCTAGCGGTACCTCACCGATAGCTGTTAACCATAACACAGACAGTTCAGCTGAGGAAGCAATGCAAGTGGAAGAAGGAGAAGTCTTCCCCATTGAAGAAATGGATTGTAGTTTTTGCACCAGAGGCAGCTTAGAATGCTTGAGTGACTAGTAAGTATTGAAAGCCGGTGCGAATTTGAATGCTTATTTTTGTTATAACTTTGCTGTGAAATGAACAGTTTTTCTGTCGAACCCGAGTTGAGTGGGAGTGATAAAGAGCACCCTGAGGACAAAATTAAGATTCAATGCGTGCATGGTGCTGCCACAGCACACCCAAGGCGCATAGTAACAGTAAAGGGAATGGGTTTAAGTAAGGACATCCCAGTAGCTGTGGTACCAAGGTTGCCCCATCCTATTGTATTAGGCAGGGATTGGCCGCAATTTCGAAAGGGCCTAGCTAAAGGTTTAGCTGCTGCTGCTGATAGCGAGGAAGGATGGAAGTTAGGTCTAGTATCCACACGAGCCCAAAGCAAAGCTAGGGTGAAGAACCAGGTCCCCGCTAAGGATTCCCTGGCAGACTTACCCTCCCATAGCGGTTTGGTGACGCCCTCTAGAGAGCGTGTAAAACCCCAGAAGGGGGAGAAACGTAAAGAAAAGCAAGGCCGGGCCTTGAATAGAAACAAGCTAGCGACAGGGCAGGAGCTACCATGGGCTTCGGCCGAGTTAGTAGCAAAATTTCCTTCTTTTCCGGAGGAGCAAAGGCAAGATCCAGCCCTGACCCATGCTTTTGATAATGCAAATAAGGGAGGGGCATCATTGCCACGTTTTTATGTGGAAGGGAACGTGCTGTATAGAGAAAGCTTGGACCCCAGTTCTGACCATACCCGGAGGCAGTTAGTGGTGCCTAATACGTTTAAAAATTTGGTTTTACGTTTAGCTCACGATCATCCTTTGGGGGGGCACAAAGGGGCCCAAGGTACCTTAGACCAAATTTTGGGTCGTTTTTATTGGCCCGGGGTCTTTCGTGAGACCGCGAAGTTCTGCGAGGCCTGTCCCTCATGTCAAAAAGTTACGCCTCGGCTACCGGGGAAAGTACCGCTGATACCAGTCCCCCGTATATCAAGACCTATAGAGCGTTTGGCAATGGACATGGTAGGTCCTTTAATTCGGACTCCCAGGGGGTTTCAATATATTTTAGTTATCATGGACCATGCCACGCGTTTCCCCTGGGCAGTTCCCTTAAGGAACACGTCAGCACGCACTATTGCCCTGGAATTACTGAAACTGTTTTGCGAGATAGGGTTCCCACGAGAAATTCTCACGGACAGGGGTACGAATTTCCTGTCTCATTATCTTGCCCAGGTCTGGGATGCCTTTGGCATTAAGCACGTTAAGACGGCGGCCTACCATCCCCAGACCATTAAAAGGATGTTAAGAAAAAGCCTGGAGGGGGAGGTAGCTGAATGGGACATGATGCTCCCCTTTATACTTTATGCCTGTCGCGAGCGGAAACAAGCTTCCTTGGGGGTATCCCCGTACGAGCTGTTGTATGGGCGAGCGCCCCGAGGTGTGTTAGACATTCTACGGGATCAATGGGTAGAGCCTGCTAGAGAGGAGGTGGAGGTACCCCAGTTTTTAAAAGATTTAAGGGGCCGGTTACAACGCACGTCCCAGATAGGGGATGACAATATGGTAGCCAGCCAAGCTAGGCAAAAGAAGTATTATGACCGACGCACGCGACCTCGACGATTAGAGGTCGGTGAAAAGGTCATTGTAATGGTGCCGGGCCATCGTCTGAAATTTGAAAGTACCTGGAGAGGACCCTGCCGGGTCATCAAACAGGTAGGACCCGCCACATATACCGTAGAAACTAGAGGAGGGAAACAACAGAATTTCCACGTGAATGTTTTGCGGTTATGGCATGACCGCGTAGCTTTAGCTCAGTTAGCTATAAGAGAGGATACAACTGCTAGTCCTGATCACCAGAGTAAGATTCCGTGCTGTTCTGCATTTATTCAACCAGCCCAGAATATCTTAAAGGGGGGGTTATGTGACAAGGCAGAGCCCCAGAAACAGGAGAAAATGGGTTTAAATCACTTTCTGTCACCTCAGATGCTTGGAGAGGCAGGACAGGAAGGGGTTAAGTTTCCTGCACACAAACATTCTCTGCAGAGAAGAGCAGGGAAAGAACCACACCCTAGCTCTAGGCTAACCCAGAGACATAGCCAATCAGGGAGGTGGGCGGAGTCAGACCGGATTGGGCCACTCTGCACTCATAACCAGGAAGCAGCAGTTAGCAGGAGATTCAGATTCGGATTCAGAGGCAGAGAGAGATCCAGACTCGAGAGAGGAATCGAGGAGGAGAGGAACTGGTTACAGAGCAGTGCAAGCAGAAAGGCTGAGCCCAGAGGAACTAAGGAGAGAACCAGGGAAGGGAGAGTTCCTGCAAGTGATCCAGGAAGAGACACAGGCAGACCTCAGCTCCATGAGAGAGAAAACCCTGGAGGTGACCCAGAGCTGGATTCAGAAGCCTGGAATACTGACTTGGAGTCAGGGGAGTTCCCCAGAGGCAGACGCTGCAAAAACCAGGTCAGAGCAAACTCTTCTAAGCCTTATAAAGTAAATAGCTTTGAGAGAAGTCAGTCTATAGGAACTGACAATAGACTGTTTGCTAAAAGAGGCAGGGGTAAACCAGACCCTGAATATATACCTAAAGTTAATAGAAGGAGGAGGGACTATAGAAAAGTCCCTGTTAGAAAGCTACAAACATTTCCATGGTATAGACAGCGTGACCTAAGCTCTAATTCAGAGGAGCACACACCTGCTTGCCACCAAGAGGATAATTGGCAGCATTCGTGCAGAGACCTAAGGGAACCCTTTGAGAACCAAGAGGAAGCAATGGAATTGGGTGCTCCAGTATCTAGTTCCAGTGAGTCAGAAATGGAATGTGGAATTTGCATGTTAGAGTGAAGAACCATAAGTATTCCTAATTGATGATTGAGTGCTGTGAAGCCTTAAGCCAATGTTCTAGAACTTGCATGAGAGATAGCAGCGTTCTAGTGAATGGAATGAATCAAAGCTTCATGTGGTACAGCTGTGAATAGAAGGCAATAGAGAGAAACTGCTCCTACACAAGAAGGCAGTCATTAATAAGCCAGCGTTGTGGAGATTGCCATTTCTATGGGAAGCTGTTTAACACTAGAAAGAAGTACAACAGGAGAAAGATTCTTTATTACCAGCAGATACTGAGAAAGCAGTACTAGAGGATTGAAACCCTGTTGTAGTAATGAAGCTGGAAGAATGATGAAAGCTTGTAAATATTTTATGTGTCCCTGAGAAGTATCAGGAGAAGCTATATGAACACTTGAACTTTTATTTGGTACAGAAGGTTACCATTATGCTTCTGTGGCGGGGGAGTAAGTCCTGTACGGTGTCCTTTGCTATACTTTGTGCAAATACCTTATGCATGAATAAAGCATTACTTACTTTGGAAACCCACCCTTGGCTGTCGTCACTCACTCCACAACTACAGTAGGAAGGCTTCAGCACTAACAAGGACTCTTTTAAACTCACCCCACTGTGTGGCTCACATCCCCTTGGCCTGCTTACGCCACAGGCTAGGCGGTGCGTTGTCACAAGAGGCATACAGCACTTTGACCCTTGAATAAAACCAGGTCCGCAGCTAGTGCATGAAACAGATAAGGCTATTCAATACAGTCAAAGGCTTTTTCAGCATCGAAGGACATTGCAACCACAGGACCAGACTTATGCTGTGCCAGTAGTAACAGATCATGAAATACTAGGGCATAAAAGCGGGATATAAATACAGTTAAATAAATAATCACCAATGTAAATACCTCTCATGAAGCCCATCTGCTCCATTCCTATATTCCTTATCGTCCCTCCAGTCCAGTCCCGAACCTCTGGGTAATGCACCCCTCCCAGCAGCTTGGAGACTGAGCATGTCATCATTTGATGACAGCAGTACTAACAGAGTGAGCACCGCCCCTTCTGACCTGTACACTCAGTCTCCAAGCAGCTGGAGGTGGTGAGCCAGTTGACTCGGCTCACTGAGGACAACTAAGGAGCTTAGTTTAGTTAGTTTAGACTTTTGGGGGGGGTATTTTTCTTTAAAATTTGTCTCTGTTGAGAGCACTTTATTTTGTTTAAAAAAAAAAAAGAAAGGAAAGGCTTGCTGGAAGGAGGCTCCCCTCCCCCCCCCCCTTGATCCGGTTCGGTGGGGTGGTGAGAAGGGGTGATTGCCCGGGGAAGAAGTGCACCTGATCCCAGTGGGGAGAGTGTGCACAGCACCGGAGGAGGTCACAGCAGTGGTGCTTTCCCTCGGAGGCCCCATTGCCGAAGCCTTCACTTCTGGCTGAGCGCAGGGGAGGAAAGAGCTCTTGAGCATGGCGTGGGACATTTCATTTTTTTTCCAGCGGCGCAGCACAGGGTTCATTCAGGCAAGTTCCCGGGCCTTGCAGTGTGGTGAGCAGGCAGGAGATGCACAGCAGGCAGCGTGGGGAGGCCGGCAATTCTGGCGGTGACCTGTCAGTGTTTTTCCCATGCAAATGGCAGGCGCGTGGGAAAGGTTCGTGTCTGCGGCCCTGTCGGGAAAACAAGTAAATTTCATTTTGCTTTAAGTTTAACTGTTTGTTTCTTTGTTTTTTGCTCAATTCTTCGGGGATTCGGCCTTAGGGGGCTGTTTGGCTGAAGGCTGTTCCTCTGTTTCTTTTTTTGATTTCCTTTTCAGTGTGACCAAAAAAAAAAAGGCAAAGAAGCTTCTGAGCAGACAGGGTGCGCTTGGCTCTCTATTCTCGGTGCTAGAATCAGGAGGCCGGGTTCTTGATTCCAGTGGGGGCATGCCTGTCAGACTGCAGTGTTTGATTTGTGGGACCGGGCGAGGCAAGGTTTCGGAGGCGGGTATCTGTAGGGGGTGCGCTCAGGAGGCCACCGCTATGGAACAGTCCCTTCAAGAAGAGTCCGCACAGGGAGGCATTGTTGACCCGTCTCTGATTGAACAGGGGGTGGTAGGGCCTGCGCCTGCCTCTCCGGAGCTATCCTCCGGCTCCCAGGCCGTTCCCGGACCTTCCTCCTCCCAGGGGTTGCTGGGAGGGGGGTTCGGGGTTCTTTTTGCCTGATTTTGTCCTCCTGCTCCACCAGGCATTCTGTTTGTGCCAACAGGGGGTGGGGGGAACGTCTGCAATGGTGGAGCAGGGCAGGAAGAGGCCGGGGTGTCTCTCTGAGGAACTGGGGTTAGTTCCGGCGAAGCATCCTAAGCTCTCAGAGAAGAGTTATCGGCGCTAATCATGGAAACATTGAAAGCATTAAACATGCCAGTAGGGCCTCCAGCGGAGGAGGAGACCTTGGAGGATCCTCTTCTGTGGGCCGTACGTATGACACAGTCGGTTTTTTCCATCCATAGGGTTGTGCAGCAGATGATTCAGGATGAGTGGAATCTGCCGGAGAATGACCTTCGAGGTGCTAAGATCATGATCTGTCTTTACCCTTGTCTGATCAGGAAAAGGAGCTGTTTCAGTCTCCGAAGGTAGATACGGCGGTGTCAGTGGTCTCAAAGAAAACGACTATTCCAGTGGAAGGAACGGCGGCGCTCAAAGATGCGCAAGATAGGAAGTTGGATGCGTTGCTGAAGGAGGCGTTCAATGTCAGTGCCCTTTCCCCCTAAAAGGTCCATATGTGGAGCTTGGGTAGCCCGGGCCTGCCTCTGATGGTCTCAGTGGGTGCAAAAGCAAGAGGACCCGGACAGGTGGGGGAGGCTTCACGGTGGGAATTTGGGGTGGTGTACCTAGCGGATATTCATTATGATCTCATTAGAGGGCTCTCTAAGAGTATGGCTTCCATGGTGGCGACTCGCCGTTCCTTGTGGCTTTGTAATTGGGCGTCAGATTCCTCCTCCAAGGCCTGGCTCAGCAAGCTTCCTTTTAGGGAGAAGCTCCTGTTTGGGGAGGACTTGGAAAAGTTGGTAAAAGACCTGGGAGAGTTTAAGGATGACCGTCTGCCGGAGTGAGGGGGGCCCAGGTGGAGGTACAGCCACTGGGAGGACGGCTGCAGAGTTTCTACCCCGCCTGGGTCCAAATTACCTCTGATCAGTGGGTACTAGAGGTCATCTGAGAGGGCTATGCGCTTGAGTTCGCTTGTCTGCCGGGCAGCTCCTTTGTGCAGTCTCCGTGCAGGGTGCGGGCCAAGGCAGTTGCGGTTCGCGACACCCTGAAGCGTTTGCTACAGCTCAAGGCTATGGTGCCGGTGCTTCGACCAATATGGCTGCGGTCGGTACTCCATTTATTTTGTGGTACCAAAGAAAGACTGGGCCTTCCAGCCAATTCTCAACCCCAAGCATGTAAACCGCTGTCTGCGGGTTCTGCACTTTCGGATGGAGACCTTGCGGTCTGTCTCCGTGGCGGGGAGTTTCTGACTTCTCTCGACCTCACAGAAGCGTACCTGGACATTCACATTGCAGTTCCTCAGATTTGCGGTGCCTACCGGGCATTTTCAGTTCAGAGCCCTACCCTTCGGACTCGCAACAGCACCATGCACCTTTACCAAAGTCATGGTGGTGGTAGCGGCAAAGTCCAGACTCAAGAGCGAGCGGGCTACAGCCCGGGTGGTGCAGTTCCTGCAAAGCCTGGGGTGGATAGTCAATGTGTCCAAGAGCCACTTGTACCCTTCTCAAGTGCTGGAATACCTCGGAGCCCATTTCGACACGCGAGTAGGAAGAATTTTCTTGCCAGAGCCGAGAGCACAAGAGCTTCGGCACCTGGTGTGGGAGTTCCTAGGGCAGCCAGAGCTTATGGCATAGAACTATCTTCAGCTTTTCGGCACCATGGCGGCTACCCTCGACCTGGTACCTTGGGCAAGGGCACACATGTGGCCCCTCCAGAGGTCTCTGCTTCAATGTTGGTCGCAACAGTCCTCCTCTCTGTCCCAGAAGCTCCCCTGCCCGAGGGAGGTCAAGAGGGCCCTCCGATGGTGGCTCACGGGGGGGGCATCTGGAAAGGGGAATGCCTCTGGAATCCCCGGATTGGGTTCCGTTGGTGACGGACGCCAGTCTCTCGGCCTGGGGAACTCATTGCCAGAACCACTTTGCGCAGGGGCAATGGAGTCCGCAGGAGGCTGGTTGGTCCATCAACAGGCTGGAGATGCGGGCGGTGTCCCTGGCACTGCGAAGTTTTGAGACCAGGTTGCAGGGGATGGCGGTGCGGGTGCTGTTGGACAATGCAACGACGCTAGCCTACATCAACAGGCAGGGAGGCAGGGGCAGTGCAACCCTGGAGGTGGAGGCCGAGTCTCTGATGGAATGGGTGGAGACCCACCTCCAGGCATTGTTGGTGGCGCATGTAGCAGGAGCCAACAATGTCACGGCAGATTATCTGAGCCGGGTGAGAGTAGACCCGGGAGAATGTGTGCTCAACCAACAGGTGTTTGAGGATTGCCAGTCATGGATTTGATGGCAAAGTTCGAGGGCGCCAATGCAAGTTAGTTCTTCAGCAGGAGGAAGGAAAGAATGTTGGAAGGCCTGGATGCTCTGGTGCAGCAGTGGCCTCCCGAAGGTCTCCTCTACATGTTTCCGCCCTGGCCACTCATTGGCAGGGTGGTGCTGAGGATAGAGTCTCATCGGGGGATGGTGATTCTGGCTGAGACATCCGTGGTACACAGATCTGGTAAGGAATCTTGCAGATCGGCCATGACGCCTCCCTGTGCGAGCAGATCTCTTGTCGCAGGGGCCGGTGCTGCTGCCACAGGTGGATTGATTCTTGCTTACAGCCTGGCTCTTGAAAGGGCGCAGCTGAGGCGCAAGGGCTACTCAGGACCGGTGATTGTGCATTGTTAAAGGCGAGGAGGAGGTCGACTTCAATAGCCTACATTAGGGTCTGGCACCTTTTTGAAGCGTGGTGTGCTGACGGACAGGTAAGGCCAGCTTCGGCCTCGGTGCCCGTGATTTTGGAGTTTCTTCAGGCTGGGTTTGACAAAGGTTTGGCAGCTAGTTCTTTGAGGGTCCAGCTGGCAACGATCGCCTGTTATCACGGGAAGATCCAAGGTATGGTGTTGGGCGCACACCCGGATGTGGCACGATTCCTGAGGGCGGTTCTTCGTATTTGTCCTCCGCGCAGGGTTCTGGTTCCGCCATGGGATCTTTAATCTGATGATGTCAGCTCTGTGTGGGGAGCTGTTTGAGCTTTTGGCTCGGGCTTCTATTAAAGACCTGACCCTTATGACAGTATTCCTGGTGGCTATCTGTTTGGCACGCCAGATTTCTGAGCTTCAAGCCTTGTCAAGCCGGGAACCATTCCTTATTTTTCAAAGGAGAAGGTGGTTCTACGCCCGGTTCCTTCTTTCTTACCTAAAGTGGTTTCGGTTTTCATATGAATCAGGCGGTGTTGTTGCCAGTGTTGTCTGGAACAGGGGAGTCGGGCACTCGTCTTCCGCTGCGGTTCTTGGACGGTACTGCAGGTTCTCCATCGTTATTTGAAGAATACTAGAAAGTTCCGTAGGTCGGACCGTTTTTTTGTGCTGTTTGGTGGTCCCCGCAAGGAGGAGGCAGCGGCTAAGGCCTCTATTTGCGGTGGATCAGAGAACCAATCTCATCGGCGTATCTCCTCAAGGGACGGTCGGTGCCTGTGGGCTTACGTGCGCATTCTACCAGGGCGCAGGTGGCTTTGTGGGCGGAATACAGTTTGGTTCCGCCAGTGGAGATTTGCAAGGCGGCCACCTGGTCGTCATTGCATACCTTTGCGAAACATTACCGTCTGGACTTCAGTCTGCGGGGGATGCCTGTTTCAGTTCAGCGGTGCTCCGGGCTGGTGCAGCAGGTCCCTCCCATTTGACTTAACTACTCTGTTACATCCCAGAGGTTCTGGACTGGACTGGAGGGATGATAAGGAAGACAAAATTAGACTTTCCTGCTAATTGTTGTTCCTTGAGAAACTCCAGTCCCGTCCCGCATCCCACCCATTTTTGTACTTTTCAGAAAATTGGTCTGCGGCGGGTTGGAAGATGTTTTTTCCCGTGCAATGCTCGAGCTCGGGGCTACCTGGGGCACGGTAAGTTCTCTCACCAAGGTGGTGGGAATTGGAGGATTCTCTTCTCCGGGGTGGGGGTACTAGTTTTTTCTGTATTTAGTTAGTGTATTAGTTACTGTTGGTTTTAACTACTTATTTGTTGCTCCTGTAACATAGTAAACATAGTAACATAGTAAAATGACGGCAGATAAAGACTGTGAGTCTGCTTTGTCAATAGGTACTGGTCAGAAGGGGCGGTGCTCGCTCTATTAGTACTGCTGTCATCAAATGATGACATGCTCAGTCTCCAAGCTGCTGGAAGGGGTGCATTACCCAGAGGTTCGGGACTGGACTGGAGTTCCTCAAGGAACAACAATTAGCAGGTAAGTCTAATTTCATCATGCCACCCGTAACATGTCCTAATCTTGAAGGCAATACTTTTGCAAGAATTTTATAATCAATATTTAAAAGCGAAATAGGCCAGTAGTTACCCATTAGAGTAGAATCCTGATCTTGTTTAGGTATCAATACCTCATTTGCCTCTGAAAAGCTGGGAATTGTCTATAAGTTTGCATTTAGATACTGAAAAAGATGCTACAACCTAGGTACTAGGATAGGTGCAACACTGCTGCTGATAAAATTCAACAGTGTAACAATTTATTAGTTGACAATGAAATCTGAAAAATGGGAAGGTTCCAAAGAACATATTCTTCAACAAACTTATATTTAGCAATATATGTGCAGGGAAATTTTGAAAAGAATAATGCTCTGAGCTGAAAGGCACTTGGCCTAAGGAGGAGAAACTCTCTCCAACTCTTCTATGTCTCCCTTTTGACATCTGGGAATATTCTTACTCCACAATTCAAGAAAAGTTCATCACATTGCCTAAAGAACATATGAAGGAGCCATTCACAGTCTGAGATCAAGCTTAAAGTCACCATAAAAGTGGACGATATAGCTATTTCAGAGTCTGAACGCTCCAGTATCATAGAGACATCTAAAATATCTATATCAACACTATGGAGTATGTTTATTAAACCAGGCTAACAGTTAACCCCAGCTATCTGCAAGGCATGCATGTTATCCGTCAAAAATAAAACTGTCTTCCTTTTGGACAGAGTCTACGTTGGCATTTCTTAGCATCTCTGTGAAGCACCACAGGTTGCATGTTGGAGCTGGAGCAGATGGCACCTTTGGCAGGGAAATTCTGATTGCTTGGGTACATCCAACTCACCTAGACTGTGAAAAGTCCAGTTTTATTTAATATTTATTATTTTTATTGGGTTTTGTAAAACAGTGCACTTTCTTACAAAATGCAAACAAAACAAGCAATGAACAAAAGAAAAAGAAGAAACCCATACATAACACGTAATGCCATAGTCATCACCGAATACCCCCCTACCCCCCTCCCAACTGTGAGCAAAAGCCCAGTAAACAACCCCTACCACCCCCCCCACCCCTCCCCCTCCATGAGTGGAACATGTCTCCCGTGATGCAACAACAGCAAACCCCTTAAAACAACGACTAGAACCACACCTTATACCCTTAGTCCCTCCTAACCCCCCCAGCACAGAGCATCTTCCCCCTGTTATACATCTTAGCAAAGCACAACAATCCCATGATCCCCCCAACCCCCCCCCTGCCCTCCCCCCCCCTCGCCCCATCCCCCCTCCCCCCCTCAAGCACCTTGCACAGCCTACCCCACACCTCCTCAAATTTGGCCCCTCTCTGCTGCCTAGCCGCTGTTAACTTCTCCATCAGGGTCAGGTGCCTAAGCCTCCGCTCAGATTGTTCAAGCGAAGGCGCTTCCTTCTGTTTCCACGCTGCCGCCACTTCACATCTAGTCGCACTCAGACAGGCCCTAACCACCCTACCACCCTGCTTCCCCAAGTCCTCTCCCCACCAAGACAACCAAAAGATTTGCGGGGATAGCTCAATCCCCCCCTCTAACTTAGATTGTATCCACCACTGTACTGCGCCCCAGTACTCCTGTATCTTAGGACAGGCCCACCATAAATGCCAGAAAGAACCCACCTCTCCACACTCCCGCCAGCAAAGAGGCGAAGTCCCTGGGTAAATCTTATGCAGCCTCTCAGGAGTATAATACCACCGCATCAAGACTTTATAGCTATTTTCCTGAAATTTACTGGCTCCCGGCCCATTTTTAATCTGTTCCCACACTGTCTTCCAGTCACCCTCTGACATAACCCGCCCAAAATCCCTTTCCCATTCCACCATGTATCGAAATTTCCCCCTCCCCTGCCCATTCACCACCCAATAAAGCCTCAATCATTCCCTTCGAGCCTCCCCCTCCAAACCAACATGCCTCCATTCCCAAGACCTCTCGTCCCAAGCCCTCCTTCCCCAGGACCCTCATCATAAAGGATTTCGCCTGTACATAGGCGAATCTGTCTCCTTCCTCTAAAGCAGGGGTCTCAAACACGCGGCCCGCGGGCCGCATGCGGCCCGCGAGACAACTTTGTGCGGCCCGCGACGGAGGAAAACAAAAAAACCCCAAAACCCTGGCTTCTGCCGTTGCCGCCGTGGCAGCAGCAGAATCAATTCTCAAATTTTTAAAAAAACTGACTTCTGCTGCTCAAGCAGCAAAATCAGCTGTCCTGCGGCCCCTTCCCCTGTGCCCGGAGATCCGAGTCTGCTCTATCAGCGGCGTGCTTTTCAAGCCGCGAGGAGAGTATTCCCCTCTCGCGCGGCTTGAAACCGCGCGAGAGGGGAATACTCTCCTCGCGGCTTGAAAAGCACGCCGCTGATAGAGCAGACTCGGATCTCTGGGCACAGGGGAAGGGGCCGCAGGACAGCTGATTTTGCTGCTTGAGCAGCAGAAGCCAGGTTTTTTTTTAATTTACCTGGGGGGGGGGGTGTAGGAATGGAAATGGGCTATTGGCAGGGGTGGGGTAGGACTGGAAATGGGCGATTGGCAGGGGGGGTATGACTGGAAATGGGCTATTGGCGGGGGGGGGTATGACTGGAGATGGGCTATTGGCAGGGGGGTTATGACTGGAGATGGGCTATTGGCAGGGGGGGTTATGACTGGAGATGGGCTATTGGCAGGGGGGGGGGTTATGACTGGATATGGGCTATTGGCAGGGGGGTTATGACTGGTGGGCTATGTTGGGGGCTAGGACTGGAAATGGGCTGGGGGGGGTTAGGAAGGACTGGAGGTGGGCTGATGGGGGAGTTAGGACTGGTAATGAGCTATGGAAGGGCTGACTGAAATGGGGTAATGGGGGTTAGGGCTGGAAGTGGGCTATTGGCAGGGGGGTTATGACTGGTAATGGGCTATGGGGGGGGTAAGACTGAAAATGGGGTGATGGGGGGTAAAACTGGAAGTGCGCTATGGGGAGGTTAGGACTGGTAATGGGCTATGGGGGGTCTAGGACTGGTAATGGGCTGGGGGGGTTGCTAGGACTGGAAATGGGCTGAGTGGAAGGGGGGCTTGAACTGCAAATGGCTGATGGGGAGGGGGGCTTGGAATGGAAATGGGCTGTGAGGGGAGGGAGCTAGGATTGGAAATGGGCTGATGGGGGGCTAGGATTGGAAATGGGCTGATGGTGAGGCTAGGATAGGACTGGAAATGGACTAATGGGGGGACTAGAAGGGAGCGGATGCTGGGTGGGGCTGGAACTAGAAGGGAGCTGATGTTGGGGGAGGATTAGAATGGGATGGAGCTGGGAAAGTGAAATGGAGAGGGGAAAAATATTTTGTCTGGGAGAGAAGACAAATCTACAATTGGCCAGGTATTGGGAGAGTAAGTGGGGATTGAGGATGGAGGGGTAAAATTTGAGTGGATGAAATAGGAATGAGGAAAGAGAAAAAGGAGAAAGATTAGTATGTTAAAGCAGATGTAGAGAGAGAATGGAAAAAAAACTAGGAGAGAAGAAAGGGCAAATGGACAGCAGACGATGGAGAGTTAGCAGAAGACATGAAGAAACCAGAAGAAAGTGGCTGGAACAATTGCAACTGAAAAAAATGCACAAAAGGTAGAAAAATATCTCTTTATTTTGAATTTATTAACTGGAATATGTCAGCTCTGGGAAATGTGCATCATTAATGCTTGCGCTTTGTTTAGTACAAGAGGAAATTAATTTATAGTTTTATTTCTACAGTGTTGTTGTACATTCCAAGTTTGGCTTTTGGGGTTCCCAGTTTAATTATTGTCGTCTTGTTTCTAAATCTTTTAGTCTTTCTTTATCCATACTCATTAAAGAGGCATGTTTACTAAAAGTTAGTGTATGGTAACATTATGCAAATATTTATGCAAATGAGGCCCCTTATGCAAATGAGGCCCGCGTCTTATGCGGCCCCCAGGTTACTTTACAAGTCCTCATTTGGCCCTCAAAGCAATTTGAGTTTGAGACCCCTGCTCTAAAGCATATTCATCCCGCACCTCCTCAAAAGCGCGCATCTCTCCCTCATCCAATAATTGAAAACCACATCTTAACCCCTTTCCACTCCATATATCAAAGCGCCACCCCCTCCATGGGGACATTACAGAATACCCCGAACCCCTACACTTAATTTCAGGCCCTCTCACCGTGTCCCAAACCTTCACCACCTGTACCATCCCTGGCGTCCCAATACCCCCCTCTCCCCCTTCCTAGCCCATAGCCACGCATCCAACCGCCCCCCCTGCACCCGCGCTTTTTCCAAACTAACCCAAGGTTTCATATCCCCCCCCCCTTCCCGCCATTCCATTATGTGTTTCAGCTGTGCCGCCCAGAAGTACTCCAGCAAATTAGGAACTCCCAACCCCCCCTGCTCCTTCGCAGAACACATCACCCTCCGAGATATTCGGGGGGGCTTCCTTTTCCAAATATAACTAAACACCCGTTTCTGTAGGGTCCGCATCGCCCCCACCAGTATCTCTACTGGTAATACCTGAAATAAATACAACAAGCGAGGGAGAATATTCATCTTAACGGCAGCTATCCTGCCCAGCCAAGACGTCTCCATCCCCATCCAGCCCTCCAAATCACTGCCTATAGCCCCCAACAATTTCGGGTAATTTGCTTGATACATATCCTCGTATCTACTCGTGATATGTACCCTCAAATACTCCAAGGACTTGTGTACCCATCTCAAAGGGTACAGTCGCTTCAACTCCTCTTCCACCGCCCTACCCACGTGTACCCCAAAACTTCCGTTTTGTCAATATTCATTTTAAACCCCGACACCGCCCCATAGTTCTCCACCTCCCGCATAATTTCAGCTAACGACCCTTGTGGCTGACTTATATACAGGAGAATATCGTCCGCATACAATGAAATCTTGTGGGCCCTCTAACTAAACCCACGATCCTCTCATTCTGTCTTATCCTTTCCGCCAGTGGCTCTACAACCATGGCAAATAATATTGGAGATAGAGGACAGCCCTGCCTAGTCCCACGCCCTAACACAAAGTCCCGTGAATATCTTCCATTTATTTTCACCCGAGCCCTAGGTCCCACATAAAGGCCCTGTATCCACTTCAAATAATTGTGACCGCATCCCATTTTCCCCACGACCTCCATCAAAAAATCCCAATGAACCCGATCAAAGGCCTTTTCTGCGTCAATTGACATTAATAAAAAATCCTCCCCCCCTTGACTAGCCTCCCATACCACCCCCATTGCCTGTTTAATGTTATCCGCTGCCTGCCGACCCTGTATAAACCCCGCCTGATCACTATTAATAATCCCCGGTAACCACCCCGCCAATCTATCTGCCAATATTTTTTCCAGAATTTTTACATCGACATTGAGAAGGGAAATGGGCCGATACGAACCGCAACACAAAGGATCTTTCTCCGGCTTCAATAATACCGTAATCCCCGCTGTCTTCATGTCCCTCGACAATTTCCCCCCCCCCCCCCCGGTGCCAACATCCCATTAAACACCTTCACTAAGAGGCCCCCAATCTCCCCCCAAAAGACCTTATAAAAACCACCCGGGAGTCCATCTAAACCCAGAGCCTTCCCCCCCGGGATCTCCTTCACCACCCTCCCAATCTCCTCCATCGTGATCTCCGCCTCCAAGTCAGCCTTCGCCTCTTCAGACAACCGAGGTAGCTGTACCCCATCCAGATAGGTCTTAATCTCCGCCTCCCCCACTCCTGCCATCCCGGTGTAGAGGTCCTGATAGAATTTCCGAAAGCATTCCCGTATCTCCTCTTCCCCTCTACAGACCTTCCCCCCCCTCCCCTTTGATCTGAAAAATCGACGCTGCCCCTTTTTGCCTCTTTAATCGCCTAGCCAACAATCTACCTGCTTTATCCCCAAACTCATACGACACCTGCTGCACCCGCTGTAAGGCCCAAGCTACCTGTTCAACCTGCAAGGCTTGCAACTCTTCCCTTACCCTCTCCATCTCCTTCCTATCCCTCTGAGATCCTGCCCTCCTGTACCGCTCTTCCCCCCCCCCCCCCCCCCGCAGTTCCTCCCATAACCCCTCCTCCCTTCTTTCTCTCTCCCTCTTCTTCCTAGCCCCCCACATAATAAACCGCCCTCTTATGACCGCTTTCAGCCCCTCCCACACACCCACCACACCCACTTCCCCCCTTCGTTAAAAGCTAAGTATTCCTTCACCACCCTCCGAATATCCTCCATCACCTCCCGGCTCTTGAGTAAGCTTTCATTCAACCTCCAGAATGCCACACTGCCCTCCCTAGCCCTCCTAATTCCTAACTCTACTGCCGCGTGATCCGCCCACCCAAGCGTTATTAACTTACCCTCCTCTACTGACACCATCCATTCCTTATCCACTAAGAGCATATCGATCCTGCTCCAACTCCCGTGGGGAGCGGAATAAAACGTATAGCCTCTCTCCTTTGGGTGCAGAACCCTCCATGCATCCACTGTTCCACTGTTGCATCAGCCTCCTTAAGCCTTGTCTATTTCTAGCCCCCCCCCCCCGTCCACCCCCTTCGTGTCCCTATCTACCTTAGGGTCTAGTACCACGTTACAGTCTCCCCCCACCAACACCTTGCCCTCCCCCTGACCCTCAAGCAGGTCTCCCACCCCTTTCCAAAACGCCCCCTGGGTCCCATTGGGGCCATACACTGATGCAATGATAACAGTGTGCTCCCCCCACTTCCCCTTAATCCCCACCACTCTCCCCTCCCGATCCATAAAATGACCCCCAACCTGAATCCCACTCCCAGACCGTATCAAAATAGCCACCCCCCCCTTTTTGGTCCCTTCCTTATTACATGCATAAAATTGCTCCGGGAAGAGCCTGTTCCTCATCCTCCCCACATCTCCCCTCCACAAGTGGGTTTCTTGAATCAATACCACATCCCACTGATTACGTTGGGCTTCCCTATACAACAGTTTCCGTTTCACTGGGGAGTTCAGCCCATTCACATTTACAGAACCTACCCGCAGCATACCTGTAACCAAACCCCTGCCTCCCGCACCAAATGCCGTGCAAAAATTCCCCTTGCCCCCCCATCCCCCCCTATCATCCTACCCCCCCTCGCCCCTCCCCTCCTCCCCCCTCCTGTCCCCCTCTCCCCAACCAACACCTCCCACTATCCCTTCCGTGACCCACATGTCCTGTCCCGCCACATTGTCCCCCCCACCTTTAAACACATTGCCCCTAGCTTAGCCAGCCTCCCCATCAAATATTCCAAAACTGCCCTAAGTGTCCAGTGTCCATATACCGTGAGGTATAGAGCTCTACCGCTCCATACTCACACATTGCTGATCACCACCAAGCTCTCCATGCAGGCCTCACACTTCCTCCGATTCAGTCCCACTCTCTTGGATCTGAGGCAGCCGTTTCAAGCGCTTTCCTTTTTCGCCCACACATTGCCATTGTTGTCCCACACCAGGCCTCTCCACCATCGCACCCGTCTGGCCTTGCTTCTGTCGGCCCTTCGCTTGGGGCAGGTTGTCACACCCTAACTCCTCCAACATCTGCCACGCTTCCTCCGCCGACTTAGCTCTCCTAGACCTGCCATTCACCGTTAGAAGAATTCCAAAAGGGAACAGCCAGCGATACCGGAGGTTTTCACCCCGCATATAAGCAGTCACCTCCTTCATGTTCCGCCTCCGCTCCAGGGTTCCCCTCGAGAGGTCGTTGAAAACCTCCACCTCACAGCCCTCCCAGGCAATTCTTCCAAATTTCTGGGAAATCTGTAGTATTTGCTCCTTTAAGGGGAAACTGCTCAAACATGCGATAATGTCTCTCCCTCGCGCCTCCTTCTGCGGCCCAAGGCTCCTGTGCACCCGCTCCACTCCAACAGGATCCGTCATGACACCACTGCTCTCCCCCAGTCTCAAAATGTGGCTCCCCAGGCTCTGAACAAGCTTCACACAGTCCTTTGTTTTCTCATTTTCCGGCGCGCCTCGCTCTATCTTCCATCTCCTCAAGTTTCTCCTGCATCTCCTCCTGCTGTCTTTGCAGCTTATCTTGCTCCACCACCATGCCACGGAGTTCTCCCTTGTGCTTTTCCACGTGGCACTCCATTTCTTCGATCCTCTGCCCTAAGGCGCTCACCTCCCCCTGTATCACCACCAGGGTCTCCTTTAAATCTTTTCTCATGGCTTTGAATTCTCCGTACATATCAGTTTTGAAAGCCTGTAGCCACGCTTTCAGAGGTAGTGCCTCCGTCCCCACTTCGCACAGCTCCTTGTCGTCCCCAGAGCTCCCGGACTCCTCTCTCCGGGCCGGGCCCGCATCGTCCTCCTCCCGCGGCACCTCCTTCCGCACATATGGTGACTGAAAATTAGCCAGCTTCTTCTTTGCAGCCATGGCCAAGCTAAGGACTCGACTCCCGTCCACTTTGGATTCGTAGGGGCCCTTGAAAAATCGCGCTTAATTGGGGCTCGGACAGGAGCTAGGCACCTAAGCAGCCATCAGCTCCGTGACGTCACCGGAAGTCCATCAAAAGTCCAGTTTTATAAAGGCCTTTTCTCACTAGAAACATAGAAATATGATGACAGAAAAAGACCACATGGCCTATCTAGTCTGTCCTTCCATATCAACAACTACAACAGTCCCCTTTTTACCTTTAGAGATCCTCTGTGTTTGTCCCATGCTTTTTTGAATTCAGTTACTGTCCTCATCTCTACCACCTCCACTGGGAGACTATTCCATGGATCCACTACTCTTTCCGTAAAGAAATATTTCCGCATATCACTCCTGAATCTATCTCCCTTCACCCTCATCCCATGTCCCCTCGTAGCAGAACTTGCTTTCAATTGAAAGAGGCTCTCTCCCTGAACATTTATGCCATGGAGGTATTTAAACATCTCAATCATATCACCTCTATCCCGCCTTTCCTCTATGGTGTACATATTAAGATCCTTCAGTCTGTCCTCATATGCTTTATAATGAAGACCACTAATCATTTTAGCAGCCACCCTCTGCACCGACTCCATCCTGTTCACATCCTTTTGAAGGTGCGGTCTCCAGAATTGCACACTATACTCCAAATGAGGTCGCACCAAAGACTTATAGAGAGGCATTATCACCTCCTTTTTTCTGCTAGCCATTCCTCTCCCTATGCACCCAAGCATCCTTTTAGCTTTTGCTGTTGCCTTCCCTACCTGTTTAGCTACTTTAAGATCATCAGACACAACCACGCTTAGGTCCCGCTCTTCTTTAGTGGACAAAAGTACTTCACCCCCTATACTATTTTGCTCCCTTGGATTGCTGCAGCCCAAATGCATGACCTTACATTTTTTAACATTAAATCCCAGCTGCCAAATTCTAGACCATTCTTCAAGCTTAGCTAGATCCCTCCTCATGTTATCTATACCTTCCTGGGTGTCTACTCTATTGCAGATTTTGGTATCATCCGCAAAGAGGCAAACCTTACCCGACAGACCTTCCACTTGTCACGCCCTTAGCCCCTTACCTTGGTATGGGAGCATGGATTTTGTTTTTGTCACTGTGGTGCTCCAACTTCTTGCCTTTTTCTAACTGGATGCCTTTACATGCATTCTGGGAAAGGTAGTTCAGTTAGATATCACTTGGGCTCAGTTGGAAAAAAACACCTTTGTAGTTGGGTTTGAGTGAGTGCAATTTATTCATTAGCACAAAATAAGACACACTAGGTTCACAGATCCACCTTTTAAAGATATTTTCATCCAGGAATTCTTGCAACTTATAACAGGATAACTTGAACTGAAACAAAACAGCTTCCCTCAGCCTTAAGTAGCAACACCTGCCTTCAGCAGAGCTTGCCGTGAAGATCAAAACAAACAGAAAGAAACTTTTAAACCAGGTTTCTTTTCCTTTCCAGTCCAGAGCAAATACCTGGCTATCTTGTATGCTTAAACTCAGCACTTCATACAGATAGTCCAATTCATAGAAGCAATAAAACTCTTTTCCAGGTTTTCTCAGCAGTTAAACAAACCAAAAGCATTTCTTAACTTCCTTCAGTTGAAATGGCATCAAAGGAGCTCTGCACTGCTCACAGCTGTTTCTCAAAAGACAATCAGGAAGCTTCAACTTTTCACTGCGTAACACTTTTCCTGAGCTTAGAACTTTAAACATTCAAACATAGCTCTCAAGGCTTTGGACACTGGAGACTTCTCTTTACGGTTGACATCACTAGCAACCATTCTTTAATTGGCAGACTGGCATGCAGAGCAGTCCATGTAAGAGACCCCTTCTTCACAAGGTAAATCTGGCTCCCCCAATTCCATGGGTTCACTCTCTAGCTCAGATTCAGATAGCTTACTTGACTGCTTTCTATTAGGGTTAAAGCTGTCTCTGGCAAATACGTATTGCTCCGTATTAGCTAAGCTTCTGGGACTCATACCTTGATCAAAGCCTGTAGTAGCTTCACTTCTTACATGCTCTGGCCACCATCTAGCATGTCCTGTTCTCCAATTAGTGCCTCTGGCTCTCCCTGCTCCATTCCTTGAATAGGCAAAACTTCTGCTCTCTCTTTCCCTCTGGTTAGCAGTTACCGCACTCTCTGGTCTCAGGAGTCCTTCCAATTCCTCTCCATGTGTCCTGCTTGTCCCTCTTCGTCGTCCTGCTCCTCTCTCTGCTGCTCTCTGACCTGGTCTCTCTGTTGGTCTCTCTGACCTAACTGAGCTAAACTTAAACACCTCAGGCTCCTGCTCCACCCTCTCCCCTCTCAGTTGGGAGAGATCAAACTCCCTCGTGGCAGCTGTGTGATTAGGGGATGCAGTGACGTAAGGGTTCCTTACCCTGGGCCTGTATTCCCTATCCTTTCTACCACTAGGGGCACTCTGTTCCTCACTGTAGCCAGGAATTACTGGCTTTCTAGGAGCAAATGGAGTTTTAAGTCCTGGACCTTTTAAAATGGGTCCCTTTATTAAGGTAAATTCCTTCTTTTTACCCCTCTCTTCTAGGTCCTGATAAACTTCCTTATCACACGCTATATCACTAACAAAGATGTTAAAAAGAATCGGACCAAGGACAGATCCCTGGGGCACACCACTGGTAACATTCTTCTCCTCAGAGTGAGCTCCATTTACTTGTACTCTTTGTCGCCTCCCACCCAACCAATTTCTAACCCAAGCAGTAACTTTAGGGTCCATCCTTAGGGTGCTCAGTTTGTTTATAAGTCGCCTGTGAGGAACAGTGTCAAAGGCTTTACTGAAATCTAAATACACCACATCTAGAGCTCTCCCTCGGTCCAAATCCCTTGTCACCCAGTCAAAGAAATCAATCAGATTTGTCTGACAAGACCTGCCTCTGGTGAATCCATGCTGCCTCAGATCCTGTAATCCGCTGGACTCCAGAAACCTCACTATTTTCTCTTTCAGCAGCGTTTCCAATAATTTACTCACCACCGAAGTTAAACTAACCGGCCTGTAGTTTTCAACCACATCCTTACTTCTGCTTTTGTATAAAGGCACCACATGAGCCTCTCTTCAGTCCTTTGGCACCACTCCCAACTCCAGCAAGGCATTGAAAAGGTCAGTCAGTGGAGTCACTAGTTCCCAACCCTTGAGTATTAAATTTCAGAAATCAAACAAATAAATATTGCTTATTTGCAATTATTTGATATATATATATCAAATAATTGCAAATATATATATATCTTGCCTTAGACACAAATACATCAAAGCGGTTTAAAAATCATAAACACTGTGGGCCTGATATTCAAAGGCATTTACATAGTTTGCACGGGAGAGGAGATTGATAGAGATGTTTAAATACCTCAGAGCATAAATGCACAGGAGGCGAGCTTCTTTCAATGAAAGAAAGATCTGCAACAAGCAGGAGAGGCCTAAGAGGGGTGCGGGACCATGTACGAAGACTCATTGCGGGGCCTCATTTGCATAAATATTTTCATAATTTTAATGTGCACTAACCTTTAGTAAACATGCCTCTTAATGAGTGTCTGGATAAAGAAAGACTACCAGATTTCTACATTAGTATACTCCAGTGCCAACCTCCAGGCACATTAAGAAGTACTATAAACAATGCCCATTTAGAATCCATAGCAAAACTGCCGTATCATAACTACCAGGACTCACAAAGCACCAAACCCTACCTATCAAAAAGGCAACACTGCAAATATTAAACCAATACATCTCAGAGAATACCAATACATCTTCTACTGGGGAAAGAGAACAAGTGGCACTATCAAAAAGAAACTAAACAAAATACCTTAGCTCGGTTACACATGCAGAACATAGACCGTCACCAAACAAAGAACAAGGGATCACAATTTAGAAATAGGAAGACAATCATTAAACTGGGAACCCCAAAGGCGAAAGTTGGAACATACAACAACACTGGAGAAAAAACTATAAATTAATTTCCTCTTGTACTAAACAAAAATGCAAAGACGTTAGCAATGCACATTTCCCAGAGCTGACATATTCCAGTTAATAAATTCAAAATAAAAATGTATTTTTCTACCTTTTTGTTTTGGCATTTTATTTTTCAGTTGCAATTGCTCCAGTCACTTTCTTCTGGTTTCTTCGTGTCTTCAGCTAACTCTCCATTGACTGCTGTCCATTTGTCCTTTCTTCTTTCTTCTAGGTTTTTCCATTCTCTCTCTACATCTGCTTTAACATACTGATCTTTCCCCTTTTGCTCTTTCCTCCATTTCTTTCTTTATTTCTTTTTTATCCACTCAAATTTCACCCTTCCATCCTCAATCCCCACTCACGTTCCCAATACCCGGACAATCATAGATATTTCTTCCCTCCCACACAAACACTCTTTTCCCCTCTCCATCCCCCATCAGCCCATTTCCAGTCCAAGATCCCCCCCCCCCAGCCGATTTCCAGTCCTAGCCTCCCCATCAATTAATTTCCAGTCCTATTCCAGCCCCCCGTTTGCCCATTTCGAGTCCAAGCTGCCCCATCAGCGCACTTCCAATCCTAGCCCCCCCATCAGCTCATTTCCAGTCCTAGCCCCTGATCAGCCATTTCCAGTCCTATTCTAGACACACCTCAGCCCATTTCCAATCATAGCCCCTGTCAGCGCATTTCCAATCCTAGCCCCCCATCAGCTCATTTCCAATCCTAGCCCCCCATCAGCCATTTCCAGTCCTATTCCAGCCCCCCGTCAGCCCATTTCCAGTCCTAGCCCCCCCCGTCAGCCCATTTCCAGTCCTAGCCCCCATCAGCCATTTCCAGTCCCATTCTAGTCCCTCATCAGCCCATTTTCAGTCCCATTCTAGCCCCCCATCGGCCCATTTCCAGTCCAAGCCCCCCCATCAGCCCATTTCCAATCCTAGCCCCCCCCCATCGGCCAGTTCCTGTCCTATCCTAGACCCTCCCCCCGCCGCCCGCCCCCAAAGAGCCCCGTGCCTATCTAGGTTGCTTCAGAGGTGAGCCACGAAAGTCTGCATGAGGCCCTGGCTCACCTCTGCAAACCCGCCAGTGTGAAAAGCACTGTTTTCCCTCATGTTGGCAACTGTGTTACTGTGAAGCGTGCTGAATGCCTGGAAAGGTTAAAGGGCATTTCCCGGCACTCACACGTTTCACCTCTGAAGCTGTCCATTGTGCATGAATGAAGTTTGCGCGGGGCCCTGTGCGAACAACATTCTCGCACAATGGATGGGCCGGCCCTGGCAACGAGGTGGCATAGGATGATGGTGAAAAGGGATAGGCTCAGAAGTAATATGTGGAAATAGCACAGTTACTTACCTGTAACAGGTGATCTCTGGGAACAGCAGGAATAAGTCTTCACATATGGGTATTGTCGGTACTGACGGAGCCTGTGCGGGAACGTTCCCCAGCGTCCAGTAAGAAAGCTTTTGGGAGCATCTCACAGCGCCTGCGTGCTGCCTTCCCGCCTTTCCCAACCGCCTCTCTCCAGTTCGCGTTTTAAAGCTGAGAGAAAGAGAGAGAGAAGAAAGGAAAGATAGATAGAGAGATACAACTCCTAGGGGAGGTGGGTGGGTTGTGAAGACTTATTCCTGCTGTTCCCAGAGATCACCTGTTACAGGTAAGTAACTGTGCTATCTCCAGGAACAAGCAGGAATGAGTCTTCACATATGGGGACTCCCTAGCTGTAGATGCCAGGGAGAAACCCCAGGTTGTGTGTCCTTGAAAAGGACACTACCTCCTCCCATGGATCTCTGGCATCCGACCAGGGTAGGTGGGTAGGAGTTGATTAGGAATGGAACAGGTGTTTGAGAACAGCCTGACCAAACGAGGCATCCTGGCGGGAGTCGTCCAAACAGTAATGGGCTGTGAAGGTATGAACCGAGGCCCAGGTGGCCGCTCGACAGATTTGGTCGATGGACACAGAGTTTAGATGAGCCATTGAGGCTGCCATGGCTCTCACATTGTGAGCTGTGACATGGCCCTCCAGAGAAATGTTCCTACTCTGGTAGGCGAAAGAAATACACTGAGCAATCCAGTTGGACAGTGTTCTCTTAGAGACTGGAAGTCCTAAATGGGAAGGATCAAAAGCAACAAAGAGTTGAGAAGACTTCATATGTTGCTGTGTTCTTTGTAAGTAAAAACCGAGAGCTCTCTTACAATCCAAGGTATGAAGATTCCTCTCTGCACTTGATGCATGAGGTCCTGGAAAAAAGACAGGTAAATATACCTCTTGGTTCAGATGAAAAGGCAAGACCACTTTAGGCATAAAGTGTGGATTGGTCCTGAGGACTACCTTATCATGATGGAACCTTGTATAAGGTGGATTAGCCACCAAAGCTTGCAACTCACTGATGTGGCGTGCTGAGGTGACTGCAATGAGAAAAACAACTTTCCAAGAAAGAAATTTCAAGGAGGTGGTGGCTAAAGGTTCAAAGGTGGCTTCGTAAGCTGGCCAAGAACCAGGTTTAAGTCCCATGCCACTGGAGGTGGTCTAATGGGAGGTTTAGTTAAAAGAAGGCCTCTCATGAATCTTGCTATAAGAGGATGAGAGGAAATAGGTTGTCCATTGAGAGGCTTGAGGGACGCTGCAATAGCACTCAAATGGACTCTTACTGAATTTGTTTTCAGACCTGCATGGGATAGATGCAGGAGATACTCTAGTAGAGAATTCAGAGGTATTGCAAGAGGGTTTAGACCCTTCCCTGAACACCAAATGGTAAATCTTTTCCATTTGAAAGCATAGGAACGTCTAGTAGAAGGCTTTCTAGAGGCATGAATAACATCTCTGACTTGCTGAGAGAGATGAAATTCTTGAAGGTCTAGGCCCTCAGCAACTAAGCCCTGAGATGGAGCGACTGGGGGTTTGGGTGCCACAACGTTCCCTCTTCCTGGGACAGAAGGTCTGGTGTAGAGCCCAAGTCCAGGGAAGGAGCTTGAGAGAGATGCAGAAGTAGAGGGTACCACACTTGGCTTGGCCAATGTGGTGCTATGAGGATCATGGTCCCTCGATCTCTCTGAAGCTTGAATAGTGTTTTGGGAATTAGGGGAATTGGTGGAAAGGCATAAAGGAAGTCTTGACCCCAGTGAAGGAGGAAGGCATCCTTGGCCTGAACTCCCTGACACGGAATTCTGGAACAGAACCGGGGAAGTTTGGCATTCCACGGACTTGCAAAGAGGTCTATATCCGGGGTTCCCCAAATTTGAAAAATCCTGGCTACCTGGTCCATGTGGAGGGACCACTCGTGTGGCAGCAGAACTCGACTGAGTCTGTCCGCCCAAGAGTTTTGAACACCTGGAAGATATACTGCCAGAAGATGGATGTGATGCTCTCTGGTGAAGGCCCACAGTCGCAAAGCTTCGTTGCAAAGCGACAGAGAGCCAGTCCCGCCCTGCTTGTTTACATAGAACATGGCTACTTGGTTGTCCGTATGGATGAGGATTGTCCTGTAGCTGAGCAGGGAATGGAACACTCTGAGAGCTAAGAATATTGCTCTGAGTTCCAAGAGATTGATATGCAGAGAAGTCTCCTGTGGAGACCAGATGCCCTGGGTGGAGAGATCCTGCAGATGAGCTCCCCAACCCATTGGAGAAGCATCTGTTGTCAGAGTTGCTTGGGGTAGCGACTGCTGAAAAGGGGACCCCAGCAACAGATTTGGAGGGGACTTCCACCACTGGAGAGACCAAAATAGGTGACTGGAGTTTGCTATTTTGTCTGACAGGCAACCTGATGCCTGAGTCCATTGGGTGGACAAAGTCCATTGAGCTGCCCTCATGTGAAGGCGATAAAATGGAACCACATGCACGGTGGATGCCATGTGGCCTAATAGTTGTAACATTTCTCGAGCAGTTAAATGGGACTTTAATTGTATCTGGGAGGCTAACTGCACCAAGCGTAGGCAACGGGCCTGAGGAAGATAGGCCCTTGAAGTTGTGGTATCCAGCAAGGCCCCTATAAACTCCAGAGACTGAGTAGGGGTGAGATGGGATGTTGGGATATTTATTACCAGTCCCAAATACTGAAGGACACGCATTGTGCAGGTTAGACAAATCTGGGCCTCTGACTGGGATGGAGTTCGAATGAGCCAGTCGTCCAGATATGGGAAAACGAATATTCCTAGAGTGCATAGAAATGCAGCTACTACTGCCATGCATTTCGTGAACACCCTTGGTGCAGAGGCCAGACCGAAAGGAAGCACCCTGTATTGGTAGTGCTTTCCTTGAAAAGGAACCGAAGGAACCTTCTGTGTGTTGGATGGATGAGGACATGGGTGTACGCATCCTTGAGATCTAGAGAACAAAGCCAGTCCTGACTCTGAAGGTATGGCAGCAGAGTACCGAGAGAAATCATTTTGAATTTCTCTTTGAATAGAAACTTCTTCAATTCTCTGAGATCTAATATGGGTCTGTAGCCCCCTGTTTTCTTTGGAATAAGAAAATAAGGGGAGTAGAACCCTGAGCCCTGTTGAAGAAGAGGTACTTCTATTGCCCCTTGGGCAAGAAGGGTAGCAATCTCCTGACCCAGAAGGTTGAGGAGAGATGTTGGAGAATTGAACTGTTTCACCATGGTGTGGGGAGGAAGGTTTAAGAAATGAAGCTTGTACCCTTCCCTTATAATGGAGAGGGTCCATTGCTCTGCTGTGATTTGCTCCCATCTGGGAGCAAAGTAAGCCAACCTTCCTGGAATGGTGAGGGACTCTGGTTCTTCCAGAGCTAGAAAGGCTAAGTTCTCTAGTTGCAAGTCAAAGGCCCTGAGGAGGCTGAGGCTGCTGGGCCATGGGAGGCCTGGCAGCCTTTGACTTGGCCTGTTTAGGTGGTTGCTGACGCTTTGCAGCAAAACGACCTGCAGAAGATGCCTGCTGACCATAAGCAGGATAATATCTTCCCTTTTTAGAAAAAGGTGTCTTTTTGAACAGTCTTTTCTTAACAGGAGCAGAGGTAGACTTTGAAAGTCGATCCAAAGCAGAGTTCTCAGCATCCATCTGAGTGGCCTTTGCTTGCCAATCCCTGCCAAAAAGGTTTTCACCTGTACAAGGAAGATTTCCCAGTTCATCTTGGACCCAGAGTTCCAAATCAGAGGCTTGTAACCAAGCAATTCTGCGTGCACCTATGGCAATAGCCGAGGCTCTGCTTACACACTCAAAAGAGTCAAAGGCTGCACGGTTGGAAAATTTGGAAACATCTTGGGCATGTTTAAGCCAAGTGAGAAAGTCCTGCCTTTTATCTTCTGAAATAAAAGGGGCTAAAGTCTGCAGATGATCTGTGACTTCTTTTAGAAACATCCCCATATAGAGACTATAGGAGTTGATTCTGGCAGCAAGCATATTTAGCTTGGAAAACCCTTCGGCCAAAAGCATCAAGGGTCCTGCATTCACGTCCTGGAGGATTAGATGAGTGTCTCTTTGCACTCTTTATTTTCCTCATGGCAGACTCTACCACAAGAGTGGTGAGGAAGCTGAGACTTATGAAAGCCAGGACAAGGAGGGACACGATAATGGTGTCTAACCTACGAGAATGAGGAGAGGTGGTAAGAGGAGTCTCCCACATGCTCAACATGAGATCATAGAGAATCTCATGAATAGGTAAGGTAGCTGCTTCTTTAGGAGCCTTAGGATATTGCAAAATATCTAATTGCTTGGCTCTAGGCTCTGACTCAGGGGCCACTGTAATGGAGAGGCCCCTAGCCACTTCCCTAATGAAGTCTTGAAAAGACAAGTCTTCTGGAGGAGACATTCTTCATTTTGGAGAAGCAGACTCCTGAGGAAGAAGTACCAGTGCCTTGACAGAAGCCTCCGACTCATCAGAGTCTTCGGAGGAATCGAAGTATCGCCTCTCTGGATGCTCCTGTAAAGCCCGATACGTGTACCGAGTGGGATCGACATCGAGAGTAAGCGGTATCGGTTCGGTACCGATGGGCATTATAGGACAGGGTACCGTTGCAGTCGACACCAAAGCCGATGTCGATGCAATCGGTACCAGCACCGGGAACGATGCTGGTGCCGGAGTCGGTACCGGCAACAGAGATTGTTGCGGTACCGGAGGCGTCGAAGCCTGCATAAACGCTGTTAGGGTTCGCTGCATGGACAGAATCTTCTGATCCATCGACGCCACCAGAGTCTGGATGTCGGTACCAGTGGAGGCCACCGGTACCCCAGAACACGGCAACAGGTGATCGGTCGAGGCCGAGCCATCGATGTCAACCTGTGACCCCATAGACAATGCTTTGGAAGTCGGAACTTCCCGCCGGGGTAATTTTGCCAGTACGGAATCCTCGAGGACAAGCCCGGAGGCATCTCGATGCTTAGAGGGAGATTTGCCCTTCAAGGACCGGCTAGATTTATGTTTGGTTACCTGAGATCCATGGGAGGAAGAAGAAGCCCTGGAAGACGTCGATGCCACCGAGGCTGAATCAGAGGGAAACAGGGTACTGAGCTTGGCTGCTCGGTTCTGCCGACCTCTTTTAGACATCATGGTACAGGACACACAATCTGTGATGGAATGGTCAGGACCCAAACATTTTAGACACCAATCATGGGTGTCGGTGACAGAAATAGTACCGCCACATTTCGTGCACTTTTTGAACCCGGAAGCGGGCTTCTCCATGAGGAGAAAAATGTTCAGGCCTAAGGCCGAAACTGAAAATGCACAGTTGAAGAAAGAAATTTTTTTTTTTTTTTTTTTTTTAAGAAAGAAAAGAAAAGACCGGCGGTACCGGTCTGACGTCGAAGAAGGCAGATGCAACACAGAAAAATAAAGAAAAAAATAAAGAACTTCTTCTGCGGTGACAGGAACACGACCTGCTGGCTCCGTGGAAAAGAAGAACTGGAGAGAGGCAGTTGGGAAAGGCGGGAAGGCAGCGCGCAGGCTCTGTGGGATGCTCCCAAAAGCTTTCTTACTGGACGCTGGGGAGCGTTCCCACGCAGGCTCCGTCGGTACCGACGATACCCATATGTGAAGACTCATTCCTGCTTGTTCCTGGAGATATTTCTTTACAGAAAGAGTGGTAGATGAATGGAATAGTCTCCCAGTGGAGTTAGTAGAGATGAGGACAGTATCTGAATTCAAGAAAGCATGGGACAAACATAGAAGATTTCTAAAGGAAAAAAAAGGGACTATAGTATTTGATATGGAAGGGCAGGCTGGTTAGGCTGTGTGGTCTTTTTCTGCCATCATGTTTCTGTTTCTTTCCAAATTCCTCCCTACCAAAAAGTATTCATGACAGACAGGGGCGGCCCAAGGGGGGTGCGGGGCCATTTGCGGAGACTCGGTGCAGGGCCTCATTTGCATAAGGGGCCTCATTTGCATAAGTATTTCTTTTCTAGGCTTTGGCCTCTTTTAGATAATTGTTTTTATGTTGTACATCGCTTTGATTTTCTGAAGAAAGGCGATTTTATCAAAAACCAATAAACATAAACATAAACATAAACATAATGTTACCATACACTAACCTTTAGTAAACATGCCTCTTAATGAGTGTATGAATAAAGAAAGACTAAAAGACTTCTACATTACTATAATCCAGTACCAACCGCCAGGCACATTAGGAACTACTACAAACACTGCCCATTTAGAACCCATAGCAAACCCGCCATATCCTAACAGCACTACCAGGACTCATAAAGCACCATACCCTAACTATCAAAAGGAAACGCTGCAAATATTAAACCAATACATTTCAGAGAACAACAATACATGACCTACTGGGGAAAGAGAACAATTGGCAATGTCAAATAGGAATTACATAAACAGAATACCTCAGCTCAGTTACACATGCAGAACATAGACCATCACCAAACAAGGAATCACAATTTAGAAACAGGAAGACAATAATTAAACTGGGAATCCCAAAAGCCAAACTTGGAATGTACAACACTGTAGAAATAAAACTATACATTAATTTGCTCTTGTACTAAACAAAGCGCAGACGTTAATGATGCACATTTCCCAGAGCTGACATATTCCAATTAATAAATTCAAAATAAAGAGATATTTTTCTACCTTTTGTGCATTTTTTTTCAGCTGCAATTGCTCCAGTAACTTTCTTCTGGTTTCTTTGTGTCTTCCGCTAACTCTCCATCGTCTGCTGTCCATTTGTCTTTTCTTCTCTCTTCTAGTTTTTTTCCATTCTCTCTCTACATCTGCTTTAACATACTAATCTTTCTCCTTTTGCTCTTTCCTCATTCCTATTTCATCTACTCAAATTTTACCCCTCCATTCTCAATCCCCACTTACTCTCCCAATATCCGGCCAATTGTAGATTTGTCTTCCCTCCCACACAAAATATTTTTTTCCCTCTCCATTTCACTCTCCCAGCTCCATCCCATTCTAATCCTCCCCCAACATCAGCTCCATTCTAGTTCCAGTCCCACCCAGCATCCGCTCCCTTCTAGTCCCCACATCAGCCCATTTCCAGTCCTAGCCCCCCATAAGCCCATTTCCAGTCCTATCCTAGACCCACCTTAGTCTATTTCCAGTCCTAGCTCCCCCATCTATTTCCAGTCCCATCCGAGTCCCTCCATCAGCTCATTTCCAATCCCAGCCCCCCATGAGCCCATCAGCCCATGTCAAATCCTAGCTCCCCTCCACTCAGCCCATTTCCAATCCAAGCCCCCCATGAGCCTACTTCCAGTTCTAGCCCCTTCATGAGTCCATTTCAATCCAAACCCCCACCACAGCCCATTTCCAATCTTAGCACCCCCCCAACAGCCAATTTCCAGTCCTATTCTAGCCCCTCCATCAGCCCATTTCCTGTCCTAGCCCCCCCCCACTGACCCATTTCCAGTCCTAGCTCCCTCCCCCTCACAACCCATTTCCATTCCAAGCCCCCGTCCCCATCAGCTATTTGCAGTTCAAGCCCTCCTTCCACTCAGCCCATTTCCAGTCCTAGCAACCCCCCCAGCCCATTAACAGTCTTAGCCCCCCCAGCCCATTACCAGTCCTAACCCCCCATCAGCCCATTTCCAGTCCTAGCCCCCCCATAGCCCATTACTAGTCCTAACCCCCCCATCAGCCCATTACGTCCTAACCCCCCATCACCCTATTTCCAGGCCTAGCCCCCCCATCAGCCTATTTCCAGTCTTAGCCCCCCATAGCCCATTACCAGTCCTAATCCCCCATCAGCCCATTACCAGTCCTAACCCCCCATCAGCCCATTTCCAGTCCTAGCCCCCCCATAGCCCATTACTAGTCCTTACCCCCCCCTCAGCCCATTACTTCCTAACCCCCCCATCACCCTATTTCCAGGCTTAGCCCCCCCATCAGCCTATTTCCAGTCTTAGCCCCCCATAGCCCATTACCAGTCCTAATCCCCCATCAGCCCATTACCAGTCCTAACCCCTCCCATAGCCAATTACCAGTCCTAACCTCCCCATCAGCCCACTTCCAGTCTTAGCACCCCCCCCCCCATGGCCCATTACTAGTCCTAACCCTCCCCCATCAGCCCACTTCCATTCTTAGCACCCCCCATAACCCATTACCAGTCCTAAACCTCCCCATCAGAGCCCATTTCCAGTCTTAGCCCCTCCCATACCCAATTACCAGTCCTAAACCTCCCCATCAGCCCATTTCCAGTCTTAGCCTCCCCCCCCATAGCCCATTACCAGTCCTAAACCCCCTGCCCCCTATCATCCCAAATTAAAAAAATAAAAAAAAAACAGCTGCTTCTGCCGCGGCAGCATCAAGAGTGCCACCGTGGGGCCCCCCTCTGCCCGGCAGAGCCTCTCTGCATCGTAGCCTAGCGTCGAATCCCCGAACGCGGGCTTCTTTCAGAGCCACGAGAGTTTCCTTTCTCGCGGCTCTGTTAATCCCGCCGGGGCTGATGGGATCTCTATTCGTCTATAAGGAATGCCTATCAACACAATTATAATTCAAGTATATGCCCCAACAACAGCTGCAAAAGAGAATGAAATTGAAGCGTTCTATGAACAAGTACAAGCTGAAATTGACAGAACATGCAAACAGGATATCCTGATAGTCATGGGTGACTAGAACGCAAATGTTGGCAACAAAGAAGAAGACAAAGTAGTTGGAAAATATGGACTTGGCAAAAGAAATGAAGCTGGAGAAAGACTGATAGAATTCTGCAAGACCAGTGATCTATTCATCTCAAACACCTTCTTCCAGCAACACAAGTGGCGACTGTACACATGGATTTCACCCAATGGATTGTATAAAAATCAAATTGACTACATCTGTGGAAGTCAACGATGGAAAAGCTCTATAACATCAACAAAGACAAAACCTGGAGCTGACTGTGGTACAGATCATCAACTACTAGTATGCAAACTCAAGCTAAAGTTGAAAAAAAGCAAACCACTCATGAATACAGCAAAATATGACCTTGAGAATATACCACTGGAATTTAAAGACTGCCTGCAAAATTGATTTGCTGCTTTAGATACAAATGACAGAGCTCCAGAAGAGTTATGGAATGACATCAAGAAGGTTGTGTTGGAAGAAAGCGAGAAGTCTCTACAAAAGGTGAAAAAGAAAAAAATGGCCAAAATGGATGGAGGAAGAAGCTCTGAAAATTGCCCAGAAACGCATAGAAGCTAAAGCCAGAGGAGAAAGAGAGAAAGAAAATCACAGAACTCAACAGAGATTTCCAACGTGCAGCAAGACAGGACAAGGAAAAGTACTACAATGACACATGCAAGGAAATAGAAGCAGAAACTATTAGAGGAAGAACAAGATCGGCTTTCCGAAAGCTACGAGAGTTAAAGAAAAAGTTCCAGCCTCGAATTGGAATGTTACAAGATGCTCAAGGTTCTATGTTGAATGATGCTGAGAAGATCAAGAAAAGATGGAAGGAATATACAGAGTTTTTATATGATAAAGATCGAGTGGACCAACAGCCGTTTCAACCTGTACCTTATGATCGGGAACCATTGGTGATGAAAGAAGAAGTTGAAGCAGCATTGAAAGCCTTATCATAAACGGCGTTTATGCCATTCTTTGGAGGCATTTAAACTGCACGCATATGAATTGCGCAATCGGCTGATATCTAGGGGCTACCCGGAATCTGTAGTATCTCGAGCCTATAAAAGGGCTAAATATACTCATAGAGAGTGGCTTATAGATCCGGTGTATACGTCTTCGAACTCTTCTGACATGTCAAAAATTACTGGAATTCTTCCTTATACTGATCGGAGCAAGGATGTTCTTCATATTATAAAATCTCATTGGCCGATTTTACAACTCCATGAATGTTTTCAGCAGCCATTGCAAATTGCTTTTTCCCGGGGTCCTAACCTGAGTGACTATTTAGTGAAGACTTCTATGGTGGAGGATCGTCCAACTCTTCCAGATCCTGTTTGTGGCCATGTGGCCTGTGAAAACTGTGTTTATTGTGCTTCTACTTTAACAGGTCTGGAATGGACTTATCCGAAAACACAACGAGTATACCGGCGGCGTTGGGATATGAATTGTGAATCTACATATGTGGTATATCTTATTAAATGCCCTTGCTCTCTTCTCTATATTGGCCGTACTGTTCGTTCCATGAAACGTCGTCTGATGGAGCATGCCTCCCGGCTCCGTCGGCGGATTACATCAGCCCCGATTGTTTCCCATTGTTTGGAGCACTCTCATGATTTTGCACAACTTACCTGGTCAATCATTGATCATGTTCCCCTAGATCCTCGTCGAGGAAACAGAGAATATCATCTCCAACGATTAGAGCAACGATGGATCTTTCGTTTAGGTTCAGTTGAACCTGATGGTCTCAATCGGGACATAGACTGGATAAGTCTGCTGTAGACATGGACGTTGTTGATAATGTCTGCTGACAATTATTTTTAATTGCAAATTAACATTGAAACAGTTCTCCCAATCGGGTCAGGGTTTCCCGACATGTGGGGCCTCCCTGCTCCTTGATTGGTTGGTTCTTCCTTTATGAGCTGGTTGTTCGCCATTGAAATTCAGACCTGTGCTGCATAGAGACAGCGTTTTTGGACGGTTGCTGCAAAATTTATACTTGGTTATTGCACTTGATACAGGGTGAGGATACCCGAAACGCGCGCGTTGTGCGAGTGGACTTCTGGAAGCAGCGTTGTTTTGGACTGAGATAAGTTTTACATTTCTAAAGTTATTTCGATTGTGGTTTTGGGTGAAGAACCTTAAAAATAATAAAAAGTAGCTACCCGCTGGGTGGGGGTCGTTTTTCCCTTTCGACCTCCCCACGGTCAGCTCCGACAAAAGAAAATTATTATACTACGGGTCACCTATATTTGGTTGAGGTTTTTATGCTTTGATTATCAAAGAACAAAGCACCAGGCATTGATAGCATTCCCATAGAAGTATTACAGCAATCTGATGCAACTGTTACCTTACTTACAAGGCTCTGCCAAGAAATATGGAAAACAACATCATGGCCAACTGACTGGAAAAGGTCTGTGTTTATACCAATACTAAAGAAAGGTGATCCAACTGACTGTGGAAATTATCGCACAATCGCTCTGATCCCACATACCAGCAAGATTCTACTGAAGATTATTCAAAAGAGACTACAACCATACCTGGAACAAGAACAACCTGAAGTGCAAGCAGGGTTCAGGAAAGGGCGAGGAACGAGAGACATCATTGTGGATGTGAGATGGATCCTTGAAAAGACTAAAGAATACCAAAAGGATATCTATTTGTACTTTATCGACTATAGCAAAGCTTTTGATTGTGTAAACCATGAGAAACTCTGGGCCACATTAAGAAGCATGGGTATACCAGAACACCTGATCGTACTCTTGCAGAATCTGTACATTGATCAAGAAGCAACAGTTCGAACGGAACAAGGAGAAACAGAATGGTTTAAAATAAGCAAAGGTGTAAGACAAGGCTGCATACTTTCCCCCTACCTGTTTAATTTATATGCAGAACAAATCATCAGAGAAGCAGGATTGTATGAAGACAACAGAGGTGTGAAGATTGGTGGAAGACTCATCAACAACCTTCGCTATGCTGATGATACCACATTACTGGCTGAAAGTGAAGATGATCTGAAACATTTGCTTCTCACAATCAAAGAATATAGTCTCAAAATGGGCCTGCACCTTAATGTAAAGAAGACAAAGATCATGACAATTGGTATAATCAACAGGTTCATCGCTGAAGGAGAAGAAATTGAAATCGTGAACGACTTTAACCTACTTGGATCAACTATCAATAAAGAAGCAACAAGCAGTCAAGAAATCAGACGACGCATTGCTCTTGGCAGAATGGCTACGAAAGACCTAGATACGATTCTGAAGAGCAGAGATGTCTCTCTCCATACAAGGATTCGACTTGGTCAAGCCATGGTATTTTCAATAACATCATATGGATGTGAAAGCTGGACAGTGAAAAAGATAGACAGGAAGAAAATTGATGTCTTTGAATTATGGTGCTGGCAGCGAATACTGTGTATACCATGGACTGCCTGAAGAACAAACCAGTCAGTACTAGAGAAGATCAAACCTAAGCTTTCTATAGAAGTTTAGATGACAAGACTTCGACTTTCATACTTTGGACACATCATGCGAAGAGAGAGATCATTAGAGAAAGACATCATGCTTGGCAAGATAGAAGGTCAACGCAAAAGAGGAAGGCCAGCAATGAGATGGATCGATACAATAACAGCAGCTATGGGTACCAGTCTGTCAACAATGAGCCACCTGACTGAAGACCGAACACAATTTAGGATAGCTATCCAGAGGGTCACCATGAGTCGACTCCGACTCGACGGCACTTAACGACAACAACATCTAGAGAGTGCACATGTATCTGGGACTTGTATGTGGGCACGTTCTGCCCCCTCTTCCACAGATCACGGCACATGCTTATGTACTGTATATAAAGCTCAGAAGCCACCAGGCATTCCAATTTCTCTAGAGCAGAAACTATTATGCTATGCTACCTCATGCTGGCAGAAGAGGAGCAGACCTCTCCATGCAGCAGTAAGAGTCTGGGAGAGCATCAGCCTAACCCTAGCACAGTAAGTCACCCAAAGACACAGCACAGAGGGAGACACATAGCTGCAGGCTGGCAAGCAATGTGCAGGGAAGTGAAGCAGGGTAAAAAGGTAGCTGACAGGCTTATTCTCCCTCTGAGACACACTCGGAGGGGTCTGTAAGAACAGTGTAGCCACATATACACAGACAACCAGAAGCACAATTGGGACCAGGAAGAAAGAGTAGACACATACAGACAAGCAGAGCAGTGGCAAGGGAATGAGCCAACCCTTCCTCAGCTGCTTTGCTTGCCTATCTTGCTGTCAGTGTCTGCCTGTTGCCAATCGCTGTTCTCTGCTCACCTTCAAAATACCTCTCTCAGCCTCAGCCAGCCATCTGCTTGTTCTCGCCCATCCTGGAAGTGATGCAGCCGTGTTCCCTCAAGGTGTCTTCTCCAGTTAAAAGCCAGTCCTCTTGGTCTCTGGGTCTCCTCCACCCAAGCCCTAGGTAAGGCTATGTTTAATGTGTTTAGCATCCTCTCATTCACTTTTGTGTTTCTTGATCTGCTTCTTAATGGCCGCCATCCCTGTTCACGGGGGGTGGCGCCCGGTCCATGCCACCACAATTCTCCTGGTCCATCCCACAAGAAATACAGTGAGTCTTCTGCCATGTCGGTCACCCCCAACCCCCTGCCTGCTTGGACACCTTCTCCCTCCCTCTAATCCCACTCCTGCATCTGGCTCTCCTCAACTGCCGCTCACTACGCCCCAAGGCCATTCCTGTTCACGACCTAGTATTACAGTACTCTCTTGTCCTTTTCTTCCTCACCGAGACCTGGCTCCGTGACGGCAAAGAGCCGCTCCTCAACCGGTGTCTTCCCCCAGGATATTCCATCTTTGCTACCCCTCACCGGGGATGGTCTGGGGGGGAGGGTAGCAGCTGTTTTCCATACCTTTCTCCCTATTCATGAACTATCCTCCCCCGCATTACATTACCCCAAATCTCTCCACCTACACCTCGACTCTTCTCCCCTTCTTCACTTTCTCCTTATCTATTCCCTTCCTTCCCTTCAATCCTATCTATAAGATTCCCTTCTCCTCACCCTCTCAACTATATCCCCATATCATGATTGTGGGAGACTTTTATGTGCACACCGACTCTCCCGCTAAACCTCGCGATAACACTTTCCTTGCACTTCTTGCTGATTTATCCCTGCAGCAGCACATCCTCTTTCCTACTCACTCTGCTGGTTACACTCTTGACTAGTGATCTTTCCCACCGCCTCTCATTTCACCCCTTCTGCCTGCATTCCCGGTTCCCTGGTCGGACCATTTCTGCCTTTTCTTCTCCATAAGTACACCTTTTCATTTATCTTCTCCTGGAAAGTGCCGCCATTCTCCTGTACTTGCACTCTGGATTACGCCCAATACCCTCCAGCAGTTCCCCTGTCTGACATACTTTTCGTGCCCAATTTCTTTTCCCTCCCTTCTGATCACCAAGTTCAGACCTGGAACTCCATTCTGCTTTCCACCCTCGAAAAACTTGCTCTTCTCTGCCCTGTTTCTCACCCCTGCCAGCCAAATCATCCCCCTTGGTTCCACCCCGGTCTCCTCTAGCATTGCTCCTACCTCCGTTGTGCCAAGCGTCTGTGGTACAAGCATCCCTCACCTGACTCCTTAGCTCACTTTCGTCAATGCCATTCACATTACCGTTCTCTCATTCATTCCGCCAAGCAATCTTACTAGGCCATCCTTATCTCCTCATCTTCCAATTCCTCCCATCAGTTCTCCTCTGTCCTTTGTTCCCTGTTGGTCCCCCCCCACTCCTCCTCATCTTCAGCTCCCCTAAATGCTCCTCTGGATCCTGCCCTTCTGGTCTCTTATTTTAGTGATAAAGGTGCAAGCTCTACGCTTAACATTTCCTGCTTGTCCTCCTTGTGGAATAAGAGGTGCTGACTGGGGCCCCCATTCTCAGAAACCATACATGAGACAGTTGAACCTGTGTATAATAAGGTGACATATGCTAGCTTGGAGCCTGTCTATGGCAACTTGGATATGGATGCAGATAGTGATGAAGAAGATACAGGACTGTGAGAAAAGAGATTGATTACTTGACTTTGATAATATATCTTTAATTGAAATGCAAGGCTAAAACTGCTTCAAAAGAGATATAAAACTCTGCTAATTAGAAGCTTTTTGACTGTATTAAAGTTAAAGTTGATATTATAGACAGTATTGCAACAAAGATTAACAGGAAGCATGTACTCAGCAACTGCTATTAAAGATCAGATACCAGCTTGCTAGCTTCTGCTAATTTTGAGGCAGTTTGCAGTTTCGAAGGTGCCTCCACCCCAGCCTTGAGATGAACAACTAACATTAGCAAATCTTATGAACTTTCCTGGAATTAGGGAACTTTCCCGGAATTTGTTGGGGCAAGATTTTCTTTCCAGAAATAAGACTGTTATTAGTTAGGAAACTGGCACTTTGACTTGTACCCTGTTCCCTTTGCAAACTCCACCTGTACCAGCCATCTCAACTCTGCTGGGCCCCCTTGAACTCTTCCCTCCATGTTATGGGCTGTACCAGGTAACGACGTTGGACATCTTAACGTCTCACTCGTGAAGATCGAAGTGAAACCTGGAGCTCCTCTACCTTATGTGCGACAATATCCTTTGCCTGCTGCTTCTATAGAAGGCATATGACCTGTGCTTGTCAACTTATTGGCTCAGGGCGTGCTGGTACCAACATCATCCCCCTGTAATATCCCAGTCCTCCCTGTGTTGAAGTCTGATGGTAAGTCCTACCAATTTATGCAAGATTTACGTGCCATAAACCGAATTGTCCTGCCAATTTTTCCCCTTGTGCCCAACCCTCATGATATTTGGACACGCATCCCCTCTGGCTCCACCCACTTTCTGTCATAGATTTAAGCTCCGCCTACTTTTCCATTCCAATAAAGGCAGAGTCAAGATTTTTATTTGCATTCACGTTTGAACGACGCCAATATACGTGGACTACACTCTCCCAGGGGTACACTGAAAGTCCTGCCTATTTTTCACAGGCCCTTAAGGCTGCTTTACAGGACTTGGCATTGGATAAATCTACCCTGATTATGTATGTAGATGATCTGTTTACATGCTCTCCTAACTATGATGCTTGTATTGCTGATACAAAGGTGACCCTGATTCATATCTCTTGTTTAGGTTTAAAAGTTAACCAGTCTAAATTGCAATTTGCCTTGACTCGGGTGGTATTTTTGGGGGTATGTCTGTCCTCTACTGGCCGTTCCATAACTCCCCAACAGATTGGTCCTATTATGTCTATGTCCTTTCCTGCCACTGTTCCCTATGTACGTCTTTTTCTTGGGCTTTTGGTTTTCTGCCGCCAGTGGATTCCTGACTTTGCAACACTTGCAGCTCTGCTGCATGCCCTCTTAGGTCGTGATGCGCCGGAAGGTATTATCATTCCTACCGAGGAACAACATTAAACTTTCTGCGCTTTGCGCCAGGCTCTGCTGACTGCTCCCTGCCTTTCTTTCCCTGATTATGCTTTCCCTCTCGCCTCTACGTTGCTACTTCTACAAGGGTTGCTGTTTGTGTGCTAGCCCAGCGTTTTCCCACTGGCCTCAAGCCACTGGGCTATTTTTCCCAAGTCTTTGATCCTGTCATTTCTGGCATGCCACCCTGTTTTTAATCATTAGCTGCTGTGATGTTTGCTATACAGATGACAGACTTTCTTGTTCTCCAGCACAACCTGCATATCTATACTTCTCATTCTGCTGCTCGTCTTTTGCATTTAGCTAAAACACAACCCTTTCAAGTTCTCGCTTACTTCTGTTTGATTTAACTATTTCTCAGGCACACGTCACTTTACATGAGGTAACGCTTTTACAACCAGCGCAAATTTTAGCCTCCCTAGATCCCCTGCTGTCTTTGTCTGACCCAGATGGGAGCCATGATTGTCTTTCTTGTGTTGTCACATATTCAAAGGCTAAGCCTGACCTTTCCGCTGTTCCTTTGTCTGGTCCTGATTACGGATGGATCAGCCTTCCGAAATGAACAAGGTGAATTAATTGTTGGTTACGCTGTTACTACTGTAAATTCTGTAATTGAGTCTGCCGCTCTGCCCTTTGCTAGTGCACAGCTGGCTGAAGATTTTGCTCTCACTCAGGCTTTAGAACTGTCGGCGCATCTGATTGTGAATGTCTATACTGATAGTGCATACGCACTAGGCATTTTATGGGATTTTGGAAATATTTGGGCGCAGCGTGGCTTCCTAACAGCCACTCACAAGCCAATTAAACATGCACTTTATATCGAACGCTTATTAGCTGCAGTTCTTAAGCCAGCTCAGGTGGCTGTCTTAAAATGTAAAGGCTATGATTCTTTCAGTACCCTTGTGTCACAAGGCAATCAGTTTGTGGACCATGCCGCCAAATCTGCTGTTACAGGACCATCCGCTCAGTCACATTTACTGTTGACTCTTTCTTTACCTGCCTCCTTCTCAACTTCCTCCTCCTGGTCGGTGGACCTCATGCGCTCCCATCAGGAGTCTGTAGATATCTCTCAGCAGCAGGACTGGTTATCCTGGGGAGCATCACCTGACGGTACTGGACTATGGAAAAAAAGACAAACTTTATTTGTCCTCAGTCTTTGTTATACCCTGTTGCCTTATTTTTACATCATAAATTTCACTTGAGTGTATCTGCTATGATTAATGCTTTTGCTCAATTGTGGTTCAGCCCTGCATTTCCTCCCATTGCTCATGCTGTATATATTTCTTGTCTCCCTTGTCTCCAAGCAGGTAGATCTGGGTGCACCTTTCGTACATCACCTCCAGCATCTTTGCCCAGGCCCCAAGAACCTTTCCTATTCCTGCAAATGCATTTTACTGATCTGCCTTGTGCCAAGGGGAGGAGGAAACATCTTTTGGTTTTCACCTGCTTATACTCGGGATGGCCTGAGGCCTATCCTACTAATTTATTATCTGCAGCTACGGTTCTTAAATGTTTGCTTACCCAGTTTATCCCTTTGTGGGGCGTGCCCCTCATTCTGTCTTCAGATCAAGGCCCGGCATTTACGGCAGAAGTTTGGAAGGACATAACCGAGTTTTTCGGCCTTCACCAACAGCTTCACCCTCCGTATCATCCGCAAAGCTCTGGCCAAGTGGAACGGATGAACCGGACATTGAAGGCACTCCTTCATTCCCTAACTCATGATTGGAGTCGGGATTGGGTGGAGGCTCTGCCATTTGCCTTGTTTTTGATCCGTAACTCACCTCAGAGGACCCGTAAAGGCCTTACTAACCCTTATGAAATTGTAACCGGATGTCCTGCTACCACTCCAGCCCACATGATAGTGCTGCCAGATCAAATACCTGATCCACAATTACTGCGCAGCGATCTGCTATCCTATTGTAAGTATTTGTACCAAACTTGTGTCCTCCCTTTGGTTCTGCTCAGAACCACCTTCTTCATTAAAGGGTAATTCCCTAAGTAGATTTCCTGTACTGGGAATATGCTTTAGTTTGAGTACTGCAATAGTATCAGTAGTTTTGGCCATGTAGGAAGCGCAACTTTTCATGAAGCAAGCAAGGCCTAAGCCTAAAATTAAGAGTGCCAATAGGAAGCCGAAGAGGCCTGTCAACAAGGTTTTCAAGGGACCTGACAGGCCGCCCCACATATTTTCAAACCAGGGCCAAACAGAATCTTATAATGTTTTAATGTAAACCGCACTGATGACAAATAGCACGGTATATAAGAAATGTTAATTAAATAAATAAATAAATCAGAGGTACCTTCACTATTATCTTTAGAAAAATGGGTTTCCTTTCTTACCTGATCTAGGTTAGAGACTACCTTCTGCTTGCTGTCCACGAACGTACAGCAGTGTTCTTTGATCATCCCACAAACACCTGCTTCCTTGGCCAACAAATAGTCCAAGGCCCTTCGGTTCTGGGTGGAATAGGCTGTTAATCTGTCCACAGTACCTTGCATGATTGTAAGGGCATCAGTTAAATCCTGAGCTGTTACTTCTATTAGGGCATATATTCACAAGATTTGTTCACCATATCACTGAGTGGGCTTTATGGCCCCCAGGGTACTAATCCAAACCGTCCCAGCAAAGGTGTTTACCTCACTTTGAGTGTGCATGGAAGTATCATCTAATAACTTGCGTGCGGCACTTATATTGGTACTGTGGTCATCAGCTGCTCTACGATGTCGAGAGCTATGGGTTGCTTCTAACAAGGTTTCATAAGGAACAAATTTCCATGGCAGGTCAAGAGTAGCTATGTAGCAGTTGCCAGACCAATCAGCAGGCAGCCGAATATAAGCTAGAGTTCCACACACAAAGTAATGGCCCAGCATTACGATGTGTCCATCAGGCCAAATCTTAGTATTCTCTGGCTTGGTGGTCAGAACTTCAGTTCCCGGCCAGATATCTTTTAACCATGGGTGATAGTATCCTAGATAGGGATATACATATTGATTATAGTATGGATATGTGCCGTTCTCATTTCTCACATAATGTCTTCTGGTCATTGGGAGTCCATCATGATCGTAATGCTGTAGCCCGTATTGTTTGATATGGGTTTGTAATCCAGGAGGTAGGAGTTAACGACCCTCAGATTTGAATGAGCTTGGGCAGAGCTTACTGAAGGTTTATGCATTGCCAAATAAATGTGATTATTCGTCATGATAGTCTGGCAATTTGATAGAGGGGTCTCACCTACAGGTCGAGTGCCCTCGCGCTGGAAGCAAATAGGAGGGATGGCTGATGGCTGAGGACTGATAATCCTGGGAGCGGGGGTCACTTCCAGAGGCCAAGTCAAGGTAAGATTAAACAAGGTTTCATTCACAGACAACTCCTTTAATTCCTGCAGAGATATGGGTCGCAGTCGTGGCAAGAAACCAAATTGAGTAGCTGCAGGATGTGGCAAACACACAGCGCAACTAGAAACATTGAAGCGCTGAATCAAGAAGTAAATATGAGAACGAAACACATTATAAAAACCACCGTGCCTTGCCCAGGGAGCATGCGGATCATACATAGGAACCGTAGGGTCATGAACTGCAGAGAGCCCTGTGGGAGCTACAGGGGCCGGATCTTTGCCTCCTGCTACAACCTCTGCTACCAAAGTTTCTATGGCCTCCGCTGCTGCCTGAAGGTCTGTTTTGGAAGGGTTTTCGGAGAGTTGGGGTAATTCTTTACCCAGCTGATCAGATGCAGGATCCCCTAGAATCTGATCAATAAGTGCTGGATTCACAGGAGCGCTTCCTATTCCTAGTATCAAAACCCCACATACCAGATAAACAAGCACAATATCAGCCCTACAGCCACTGAGAGTATGCATGTCATACAATGTTCTATGGTCAAGTATGAGGTGGGCTGTATTTGTCCAATAACTTCACACCCGCTTTCTGAATTGGGTGGTGCCAAAATTGGCAGAAGCGAATCAAGTTCAAGTCCTCTGACTCTGGCTGTAAACAGAGAATTCACCTCATCCGGGTGACGGTGCTCTCTCGCACTGATCCAAATGTATCCAAGTTTTCTTTCCTTTTACTTTCAATGCAGAGTATCCCACCAACAAGACTTGGAATGGTCCCAGGAACCTTGCTGCTAGAGCAGATTTTGGCGCCGGATCCTTGATGAGTACCCAATCTCCTAGTCCTATATCCGGAGGAAGTTGCAATGCCTGAGCACCATGCCTGGTAAGCTGCAAAAAAGAAGGAGACACCAAAGTTAAAGTTGAGAAGCAGCGCCAAAAACTGTTGAATCTCCAAGTAGCAAGCTATGAATCAAACTATAGAGGGAGGGGAAGGGCAAGGGGTGGTAGGGGTGGCGCTCCTTTCAGTTTCCCCTCTCTCCTACCACCATCGTCTCCCCCCCCCCACCTATGCCTCTGCCTCAGAGGGCCCTTCCCTATCCCATCGCTGGTCTTCCTTCCATCCCATAACACTCCCCGAATTAATCAAGACTTTCTCCATCTTCCACAAGACCACCTGCCAGCTTGATCCCATCCCCTCCCACTGGCTTTGTGAACCCTCCCTGGCCCTCCTTCCCCACCCTCAGCAACTTTAACACCAGTCTCTCCTCAGGTTCCTTCCCCTCTCACTGGAAGTACCCCCTGATTACATCCCATTCTTTAAAAAAACCCTCATTAGACCCATCCATCCCCACACTCTGGTGCCCCATCTCCAATCTCTCTTTTCTCTCTAAACCTTTGGAAAAGCTAGTCTTCTCACAGCTCTCCTCTCACCTAAATGCAACTCTTACCCTACACCCCTGTCAATCAGGTTTCCGTTGCAGTCACAGCACAGAAACCATCCTCCTCTCCTTTCTTAACAAACTCCACATCCCCCACGACCATGGGCTCATTTCTATAGCTGTCTCTCTGGATCTGTCCTCTGCTTTTGATCTAGTCGATCACGCTACACTTCTCACTTACCTCTGTGATGCTGGGATCAGTGGTTCTTTCCTCCGCTCGTTTCACTCCTTTCTTGACTCTAGGTCTTTCTCTGTCTCATCCGGTTCCACCACTTCCCCAATCACCCCCTTACTCTGTGGTATCCCCCAGGGTTCTGTCCTTGGCCCCCTCCTCTTCAATGTCTTCCTGGCCCCCTCACTCTCTTGATCCAGCAGCATGGTTCTCTGTGTACTATTATGCAGATGACATCATTCCCTTACATCACACCAACCCCTTTGCTCCTTATATTACCCCTCTCAACGCCTGTGTCTCCTGCATTAATTTTTGGGTGGCTTCAAACTTTCTTCATCTCAGCCTAGCAAAGACTCTGGCCATTTGGTTCACATTCGGTGGTCCCGTCCCATCCTTAGCTCCCTTGCTCACTTCCTCCTCCATCCCCCTAGTCCCCACCCTATGCTACCTTGGTGTCACCTTAGCCTCTGCTCTATCTTTTCACAACCACCTGTCATTCATTACACGTCGTTCCTTCTGCTTCCTGTGACAGATCCTTGTTGTCCGTCCCTTTCTTACTAATCCATTCTTGATCATACTTCTACTTTCCCTCGTAATGACTCGGGTAGATTGTTGTAACATTGCCCTCACCGGTCTTCTACAATATCAGTTACACAGGCTGCAACTTCTACAGAACACTGCAGCCTGCATCATCACACATGCCTCTCGTGCTGACCACATCACACTACTACTCATACAACTTTTGGCTCCCCATTGCTTTCAGAATTTAGTTAAAGGTCTTAACCTTCATCCACAAAGCTATCCATTCTGGCACTCCTCAAATCCTCTCTAACCTGGTCCATCTCCACACCCCTCAGCGCTCACTCCAGCTCATTCACTCTAACCGTATGTCCCTTCACTCCCCCTCACAAGCACAACTAGAGTCCACGCGCAATTCCGCTTTCTTTTTTTTTGGTCCCAAACTATGGAACTCCCTCCCCTTGGAACTCTGACTAGAACTGTCCTTCACCAAATTCAGATTAATGCTGAAAAACCATCTCTTCTGCTCTGCTTTCAATCTCCCTCCCCTCTCCTTCACTGAGGCTCACTGACCCTCTACCCCCTCCTCTGCTCCCTCCTTCCATGTCTCGTCCTATTTTCTCTTTCCTGTCTAATTCATGGCGTTCTTTTCCTTTCTCAGCAGCGTTTTGATGCATTGTAAACTGCTTAGATGTTTGAGCGTACAGCAGTATATTAAAAATCAAAGTAAAGATAAAGGCAAGAGACAGGCAGGATATAGTTGACAAATGGAAAGGATGCTGGTATGTCTTTGGTGGGACATGGGTATTTTCACAAATGCCATAGCTCATGTCCATGGTGAGGCACGGTCACGTGTGCAGGCAGGCACTAGGCCCTGCAAAGACAGAACCCCTAGGTCAGGGAACATGCAGTGCATAATGTCTATATGGCTGCAGGCACTGCTGACATATAGGTGCAAAACCTCTGGAAAGCAGCCACACTGTGCCCAGAAAGTGCACAACCACAGATGGCGGCCATCAGTGATGTTCATGGGTTGTGCTGGGAACCAAGAAATCTGAAAGGAGATGCAGCTAACATCTGGGACCAGGGGACACCCTATGACCACATGCCACAGACTCTGCAAACATGCATAGGGCTAACCCTCAACCCAAAGGCAACAGTGAGAGTCAGGTGGATGGCAGGGGAAGAAATAAGGGTCTGGCTAAGCAAGATATCACCTCATATCTCCACCAGTTGCTTCCACATCCCCAGGGACATTGAAACAATCAAGGTGTGCTTTGGGGCAATGTGGAGGAATAGGCCACAATTACTGCAGTACCTGCAGTGGGAACTATAGCAACAGCAAGGTAATTCCTGCTACATGTGGCATAGCTGAGACATGTGGGATTGGAACCCTGGTTTGTCATCTACAATGCATAAGGTAACAAGATGCATGTCAATAGCATGCATCCACAACATGGATGGCCACATAGGGGGTTGTAGCTGCTCTGCCACAACAGTCAGGACACGGGCCGGAATGGCAGCATGCAGCAGAGAGTTCTGCAAAGCTGTTGGCAGATTAGAGACGGCTCAAGGTACAGCCAGCAGGACACTATCTGCTAATATTTGGAGAGGCAGCAAGGGTTGGGGCCATAAACAAGGACCAGAAACCCCACAGTGCATCACATAGAGCACTATAGGGGACCCAGGCAGGTCAGGGTGTACATAAATGGCAGATGTCCATGGTATGAGACACTGGAGCATAGTGCATGTGACATTGTCAGTATCGAGACACAGGTATAGGCAACAATTGTGTGAAGGATAGTGATGCCAGTCCATGGGGCTGGAATAAAGTTTGTTACCTGACCATACTGTTTGGTGCACCTGCTTTTTTGTTGTTTTCTAGTCCATTACAGCAATGGGTGTGGCAAGTAATGGTCCCGACATATAAATACCAGAGGTTGTGAAGCCACAGGTGCAATGCCCTCCCCATGGACACTCAGTGACATGAGTCCAGAGGGTGTACCATACCTAACGAGATATCACAGACCCAGCACACCAGAAATGTGGTTGAGATACTGCATACAAAGGGACATCAGAGCTACATGTGGATGTAGCATTTAGCTAGTCCCTTCAATGCATGACAGTATGGTGCTTCTAACACACTCCTCCTACAAATGCTGAGTTGCAGAGTACCAGCACCCCTGCAACATGCCACTGCTGTAGTGATCCACATCTGAACATGTCTGGCTGAGCACATAGCACAGGAGGATAGCAAATAAACATAAATTGCCTTTTTTGCGTCATATTGTTATGAGGCAAAACATGACATGAAAAATCTGTAATGCTGCATGGATTTCCCCTGAAGGGTTTTCCATAGAGTGCTCTGAGCCACCCAAAATTCAGGAACAAAGATCATCAGAAATACACAGTCACAAGCAGGAGACCAAATAGCACATATTGGAAGATGACAGCCTTCTAACCCAAAGGTTGCTGGTTTGAGACCAGCAATGGCATCTATCAACAAAGACATAAAACCACAATGGAATGTTAATGTTGATGTTTGAATGTGTCCGCCCTGTATGGTATTGGTCTAGGCATTAAAACATTATAACACCAAAATGAAACAAAACAACCACAAACACCACAGGAAACCAAATCCAATAATATTTTTTTCTGTACACCCCTATTAGTAAGCACCCAGCTGTTATGTGTTAATGCCTTTGAGACACTGGAATGTAGCAGTGCACTAAGCATGACCTCTCTGTCTCGCATCTACCATCAAAGATGTGGCACCACCACTAGCTGAACAACCTGAGCCACCACTGCTGGGATCCCAGCTGCCAGCTCCACCACCACCACCACCAAAGCAGCAGCCATTGCCAGAACCTGTGCCACCAGCACCACCGCCACCAGCACCACTGTTCCCTCTAAGCTCTGCGTGTATGCGTGCGCACTCACCTCGCCGAGCGAGCGCACATACTTTACAACAGAGCGCACAAAAATTACAGTTCTGATTCTGATAGAAAACAACACAGACATCTTAAAAAGTTGTTATGTATTTACGGTTTTCACAAGTTCTACAATGTTTTCTAGTGCAATCAATGTGGTGTACATACTGTATTCTGATGTGTAGTCAAATTTTAAAGTATATAACTCCGAGTGTCGTTATGTGGAGCACAAAAATTTAACCTTCCTTCAAAAGCTGCACAGCTGATATTTTATGCGCACACAGCCTACAGAAAATTAGAGGGAACATTGACCAGCACCCCTGCTGCCAGCAGCTCTGTGAACAGCCCCATCCTGGACAGATATGGACACCGCACTGGAGGCAGTAGCAGCAGCAGCAGCAGCAGCAGCAGAAGTGGCTCACCAGCATGGGTGGTGGCCACATCATCATCATCAGAGAAGGCCAGCGATTATGTCATCATGCTTGCAAAAGAGCAGGAGAAGGAAGCAGCACATAATATCCCAGAGTCAAGGGTGACAGGTGGCTGGGACTGTTGTGCAGGGGCCAGCAGAAGCAGCCGATATGGATCTACAGGGTACGGGGGGGGGAGTTTCAGGTCAGAGATAGGAGGGGTTGGGGATGTGCTAGAGGAGGGTGGTGAAGGAAGGGAAGGGTGTGGCATGGAAAGGTATGGGTGGGGTGAGGAGGCAGGTGGGCAAGCTGCAGAACCTATGCAGCAAACGGTCAGCAGCCTGTCCAGTCTGCTTCCATGATGGACCAAATGCACCACCATAAGGTCCCCTGAGCCTTGGTTGATGCTGAAGTCCTGTTGCACCTCTCATTCCTGGAATGGGAGGTGCAGCAGGACTTTCCTGTGTTCAACAAGTTGCAGACCTCATGGTCATGCATCTAGAAGGCATGAGAGCAGAGATGCATGCCAGGGTAGTGGCCCTTAACCAACTCATAGCATGCATCTCTGCTCTGGCCACTCCAGCCAGGAGTGAGAGGGAGGAGAATAGGGCAGAACGATGTCTGACATGCCATGTTGGCATGTCTTACCACCTGCTGAATGGGCCATGTCCTGTGTTTATGCTTTATAGTCTACTTAACCACCACTACAGCTCCCAATTGTCCCTTACACATATCATGTGCCTAATGGCACCATTCCGGTGCACTCTGCCACCTTATTATATGCCTAACATTGACATCCTGCCTGTCACATTATTCCCTGCCACTCCCATGGCACCTTGGTGATAAATGGCCTGGTTAAAGACCTAGGCAAAGCACTTGGACCCCCATCCCTTGCAACCTATCCTCCCACAGAGCTGTGCAACTCCAAACTGCCCTCCAGGAGCCCAAGCCATTCACCCTCTCCACCTTGCAGGAGCCACACCCTCCTTATGCCACACTGTCACTGCAGGATGCTATATACAGACATATCTGGTGGGGACCTACCCATCTCTATAGCAACATGCGCACTATTCCTTTACACCTGTCCATGGCACCTGCCCATAGTACAAGCCAGAACAGGGCTTCTGTGGCAGGGATTGTCATGGCTGACAGCAATAGAGTCTGCAATCCAATGACTACATAGGTGTCACCATGTTTGTGGACTGCCATTGGCTATGCACCCATCCAACCTGCAGTGGGCCATGGCTCATGCACTCACATTGGGCAGATAGTGTGCTCAACACATGTGCAGAAGGAAGCAGCAGGCCATGGAGATCTCAGATATCCTGGCAGGACTGTACAGCAGTTCACCCTCAGATCAGCTGAAGCACCGGAAGTGGCTTTTGAGCTGGCCAGAGGTTCTCTTAATGATTGATTGATTGATTTTATTTAACTCTTTTTTATACCGCTTTTCACCGGGTCAAAGCAGTGCACATTTAATGAGGGTTACAAATTGTTACAGTAAACAATAAACAAAACTTATGTGCAGTAACAGTAACTTATATACATTTTGCAGGGGTTAAACGTTGATACAGTAAAACAGCACATATGTACAGTGGGTCCTGTTATAGGGCTCCTTTGCCTCTGTCTGTGGAGCCACAATGGGGATCAGGAGCCATCTCCTCAATGACTAACATCTGTCACCTGCATAGAAAGGGGGAGAATGGACACGTTAGGTTTTAGCACTGGGCTGTTTCATGTGGTTGGTGGCCAGTGCAGGCCTGGCCTTTATCTGCCAGCTACTGCATCTTCCAGAGAACAGGGATCCTCCATGCATGTGCTTGTCTGGGTGTAGGAATAGGTTGGTGCAAGGCTTACTTCTCTGACTGGTCAGTTCTTCGGGCAGCCCATGGCACACACAGCATTCGCCACCAGCACCACAATTCAAAGGCATCAACCTTCCCCCCATCTCCTTCACTGTCCAACCTTCGCATCCATATGATGTCACCGAAAATACCATGGCCCAGACAAGTCGAATCTCTGCACGGAGAGAGACATCTCCGCTCCCAATGATCCCGTCCAGGTCCTCCACAGCCACCCCACCAAAAGCAATACATCGCCAGACCTCCCAACTGCCAGTCCCCCCTCCATTTTGATCCAAATAAGCTAAAGCCATCAACCACCCCAACCTCCTCTCCATCAACAATGAACCCACCGACTCTGCCAGTTGCCAGGATCCCCGTTCCCCCAACATCAAGGCGCAGACCCACTTCAAGACCACATCCCCCGATCCCGAGAAGTAAACGTCCCAAACAGTCCCCACCCCCAGCCAGCAACGCGGCACCACCAGCACAGCAAAAGTCGCTGATGAGTCTTCCACCAATCCCCACACCTCGGCTGTCCCCACACAGCCCTGCCTCTCCAATGAGCCGCTCCACACACAAATCAAACAGACAAGATTTTACAACTGTAATACCTCTTTCATATCCTAACTCAACCATAATTTAATATGTAATCAGAACTAAAGAAGGTCTGGCAATGTATTGCTTTTGGTGGGGTGGCTCTAGAGGACCAGTGATTTTGCTGCTCTCAAACCTCTATAGATTCTAGAGTGGGTGAGGTTGTAGAAGTCATGGCAGAATCATGGAAATCTAGGAAAGATACCTATTATTTCTCCTAGTGCATTGCACATGACCTGCATGTTGAGGGAATAGAATGTCTTACTGTTCTGATAGGTGGCCTCCCTCCCTCGAGGAGGCATGTGTGGAATTGATAACACCCAGCACTGATGGAAATCCAGCCACCTCATGAAACTGTATGATGGTCTGCTGCCTCTGTTGCATAGTCTGTGGGAAGGCTACATATTCAGCTGTGTGAGTTAGGAAAGCCCTCAGGAACTGAGAGATGCATTGTGATACAGCTGAGCCCCACAGTGGCAGCCACAACAGATTGAAAACTGCCTTCCAAGTCATGGCTTGGAAGACAAGAGCTTTGGTGATCTTGAGATGGGCAGGCATAGGCTAGCCCCTCTGTGTGGTGGAGCTGACGAGTGGCTCTAGCTCCTGTCAGAGATGGTGAATAGCTGCCTTATCAGAGCAGAACTTAGTGAGGCAATGCTCATCCGTGATGTTCAGGAATTGGGTCCTGGGGTTGTAGACCCTCTGATATGGGTGGTTCCTGGTGGCTCTTCTGAGCTTCCGGTGGGACTCATGCAGCAAGGCCAGCACAGTCAATCTGTTTATGCCATCCATGGCTCCTACCTCCCACCGCCAGCACCCACTGCCTTGTACATATACCTCTGCACACTCCCATACACTTTCATATACCCAGACAGTCACACATATACGTGAATGCACACACACATGGGCAGGCAGCGTGGATCTGCACAGAGAGTCAGAGGCTAGAGGGCACAATGGGGCATACACAAACAGGCTGGAGGGAACAGTGGGACACACACAATGGACACCGAGCACCTGAGTAACAGGACCACTGGCACAGCAAGGGCTAGGGAGTGTGGAATTTGCACAACTGGGATGGGAGGGGAAGGAAGGGAGTCAGAAAGTTGGAATAAACAGGAGTCTTGAAAGGGGAAGGTTGATTTGAGACAGGTACAGAGGAACGTGCAGGGACAGAAAGGGTAGCTCAAAAGGCGCCTACCTCAACACAGACGACAGTCAAGCCAATAACTCACAAATTAGGCTCCTCTAATCAACAACACCACAAGCAGTCCCAAACAGCAGCAGTCCCCTGTTTATAAGTGCTTTATAGAGGTATAAATTAGCAAGTTTAGAAATCCTGCCCTGCATGTTTCCTGGCATTGTAACATACCTTGTGGATGTGCACATGCAAATACAGCCCATGCTATATCCAAAAACTCCCTTGGGAGGGCCCCGCCAGAGACATGCAAAGATCGATGTGCTCCATCCAAAATCATGCAGCTTGTGATCTTTCTGGAATTATCTTTTGCACATCTCTGTAGCTTCACTGACTTTCTGGGGCTACCAACACTTTCAAAATGTGAATAGGGCTTCTGAAACGACTCCTTAGTGTAGGGATGTTTGCATCTCCTATTGCTGGGTTGATGAAGCATTTTTGTGTAATGGACTCTTTTTTTGGATCCTTTGGTTTGTTTCTTTTTTTATTATTATTATTATTATTATGTGATTGGGTTGCTCCCATATGGGCTTATTGGAATGTATATGTTATGAATTGTCCTTCTTTTAGTGCCTTTTTCCTGCTTGAGGTCTCTGTACTCTCCATGTTTCTATTCAACATGTAGTTTGCATTATTTAAATTGTAAACCTTTTGAATAAACAATAAATTCAAATTTTTTTTTTAAAAATATAAGCATTTCCTGTAAATGCTGAATCCATTGATCCCTGCTTATGGTGGCATGAATTCAAATTCTGGGACCCTGAGCTAAATTTTGCAGAGGGCTCTCCGTAGTGGCGGTGGGGCTAGAGGATTTAACACTCCTCTCCCTTCCTCTTCCCCATCAGATAAAGCCTTAAGCCTTTATTTAGATGGCACGATGTGGGTGCTGTAAGCACTGAACTTGCCCCCAGCAATGTTGCTGCGCTGTCTCAAGATCTTGTTCTTCAGCAGGATTATCCATTGAAGAAAAGGGTCAGGATGTGGTGTAGTAACACTGTTAGAGAGACGTATAGTGTTCACTCTGTCTGTGCAGTTCACAGATCGGTGTGCTCCTTTTTCACTGTGCCTCCAGGCATTCTAGGGACTGTTTGGATTGCATTTATGCTGCTGCTACTACTACTACTACTGAACATTTGTATAGCTCTACAAGACGTATGCAGCGCTGCACAGACACATGCAAAAGACAATCCCTGCTCATCAGAGCTTACATTCTAGTCAACACAGTAGCTGTAGACATAGACTACATCTAGGGGAAATGGTAAGGAAACACAAAGGAGATTAGGCGAATCAAGATCTGAAAGCGGCAGCGATGAGTTTTCAGCCTGGATTTGAAAAGGTCCAGAGATGAAGCCTGACATACAGACTCAGGTAGTTTGTTCCAGGCATAAGGAGCAGCAAGGTGAAAGGGGTGAAGTCTAAAGTTAGCAATAGAAGAGAAGGGCACAGATAGATGTGATTTGCCAGAAGAGCGGAGTTCCAGAGGAAGGATGTAGGGAGAGAGAAGAGAGGAAAGATAGGGAGGAGCTGCTGAGTGAATGCACTTTTAGGTCAGCAGGAGAAGTTTGAATTGGATGCAGAAATGGATTGAGAGTCAATGAAGTGACTTGAGAAGAGGCGTAATATAAGCATGACGAGGCTGGTGGAAGATTAGTCAGGCAGCAGAGTGTTGAACAGATTGAACGGGGAGAGAGATGATTCAGAGGAAGACCAACAAGGAGTAGGTTACAATAGTCAAGATGGAAGGTGACTAAATAGTGGATAAAGTGCCTTAGTGTGTTCAAAGGGTGAATTTTGGTGATGTTGTAGAGAAAGAAGTGGCAGGTTTTAGCTATCATTTGGATGTGTGTGAAGAAGAGAAGAGAGGAGTCAAATACGATCCCATGGTTGTGAACTGAGGAAACGGGGAGGAGAAGAGTTATCCACAGAAACTGAGAAAGAAGGAAGGGGAGAGGAGACTTTAGGGGGAAAAATAAGAAGTTCACTTTTGACGATGTTCAATTTCAAGCGGGTGGTGAGACATCCAAGAAGCAATGTCAAAAACTCAGACCAGGATATCCACTGTTTGCCCCAATACAAGCATTGTGGAACCTGTGTCTTTTAGGGAAACTGCTGGGTACTTGTGAACTAGATTGGCCACTGTTGGAAATAGGATACTTGTCTTGATGGACCTTGGTCTGACCCAGTATATCATATCTTATATTCTTATGACAGAGATCCGGGCCTGGACTGCCAGAGAGATTTCAGGTGTAGAGAGGTAGATATGGGAATCATCAGCGTAAAGATAGTACTGAAAGCCATGGGAAGAGATGAGTTCACCAAGGGTCTGGGTTACAGAGAGAGAAAAGGAGTGGACCCAAGACAGACCCTTGGGGTACACCAACTGAGAGTGGGATAGCAGTAGAGGGGAACCACCAGAACAAATACTGAAGGAACAATGGGAGAGATAAGAAGAGGACCAGGATAGCACAGAGCCCTTAAAACCAAGCAAGGACAGTGTATCAAGGAGAAGGTTGTAGTCAACAGTGTCAAAAGTAGCAGAAAGGTCAAGAAGGATGAGGACTGAATAAAGACCCTTGAATTTTGCCATGAACAGGTCACTGGAGATTTTGGCAAAAGTCATTTAGGTAGAATGTTACTCCCTACTTATACTGCTTGGGGAAAAATTGCAAACTAAGGTTTTGCCTAACACAAATACATTATCCTGTCAACAAATACAGCCCTGTGACAATATGGCATGGCCAAAATCACCTAGAATAAAAGAAAATTGGCTAAAGATGCATTGTTGCTTCCAAAAGAAAATCAAACCTAACCTAACCTTTCTCCGACCTCATTATGTCCTCTTGTTAAATTGCTGTTATCAGACTTTGTTTATCGGGCTTTACAGAAAGCAGACATGAACAGGCTGGCTATGAATTTGCACTCTATCATCACAGCATGATTAGGATTCATTAGGATGTGCATGGCTTTTCTGCCATCTTGTTATCAACACATTTGCTAAGTGTGGCTATTCAAGCAGAACAGTTTGCAAGCTCAGCTATAATGGAGGGAGGGAGGGAGGAGGGGGTATTCAAAGGCATTTACCGGTTTGAAGACCTGCAAACCGTGTAAATGCTGCTTAATGGGATATTCAGCGGCACTAACACAGTTAGTGTCGCTGAATATCTGTGGGTGTTGCTGCTGCATGCCCCAGTGCTAACTGGTTAGCATCGGGGTGTGCCGGTGCGTTTTGGAATGACACCCATCGATAACTGAGCAGCGGCGATATTGAGCTGCTGCCCGGTTACCAACACATGGTGTAAGTCAGATGCAATAAAGGCTGGCCTAACTTTCACCACAGAAGTTAACTGGGCAGCGGCTGAATATCACCTCTTGCTGGTTAGCTTCCCAACAATCCGAGCAACCTGGATATTCAATGCCAGGGTCTGGATATGGCCCTGGCATTGAATATCTGGGTTTAGAGTTCAACGGCGGCAGCTTTAGATCAGCTATCCACTGCCGCTTAATGTTATTGTTGTTAAGTGCTATCGAGTCGGTGTCGACTCATGGCGACCCTCTGGACAGTTGTCCTAAACTGTGTTCGGTCTTCAGTCAGGCGGCTTCATTGTTGGCAGAGTGTCACCCATAGCTGCTGTTATTGTATTGATCTATCTCACTGCTGGCCTTCCTCTTTTGCGTTGACTTTCTACCTTGCCACGCATTCTCATAGGGTGTTCCCATAGGAACATAGGGCTTGATATTTAAAAAGGATTTATGCGTTTTGCAGCATTTGCAAACCACATAGAGCCTAGAGATCCCAATATTCAGCAGCATTAACCAGTCAATGGTGCTGAACATCCCCACAGACCACCCTGAAAATGTCTAGTTAATTTTAGGGCAGTCTGAGGCAGTCTCGGAGACTATTCAGTTACTGGCAATATTCAGCCACTAACTGGATAGCCAAACAGCGGAAAGTTAGGATAGGTCAACGAATGTTCTAACTTTATGCAGTTCTTGCTATCCGGTTAGTGGATCTTCATCACTGGACAAGCTCCAGGCTGAATATTTGGTTTTAATTTCAGCAGTGGCCGAAAGCACTTTAAAATGCTAACCGTCACCACTGAATATCTAAGCCATAGAATATAATGATAGATAAGTACCTAAAAGGTCTTCTAGCTCCATGTCAACAATAATCAGCTGATCCAGTCCTGGTTTTGTCCTCATTCTATACAACAGCTTGTAGTTTGTTTATTGTTTGTTTATTTTATACTTAATATACCACCCAACAACACAAGTATCTGGGCGGTTTACAATAAGACCATAAAATTTAAAAATTAAAAAAATGCTGCAGAAAAGAAAAAGAAAAGGCCATAAAATCAAAGAAACAGAACAGAAAAAAAAACAGAATAGAGAAAAGACAAAGGAGAGAAAGAGAACAACAGGGAGAATAAGGGGGAGAGACTCTGATTTGTAGGGACAAAGGAAAATACATCAACGTGGAGGTGGGGAAAGGGGGGAGAGTGAGGGGGGAGGTCATAAGCAAGACAGAAAAGGTGGGTTTTTAATTTGACTTTGAATGCAATAAAAGACTGTTCCAAATGGAGGGCATGGGGGAGTGAGTTCCAGAGCTTCGGGCCAAGGAAATAAAAAGCTGAGGAACGAGTGGACTCCAGGTGGGCAAGGGAAGGGAGTGACATGCAGTTGGCATGAGTAGAATGAAGGGTGCGGAGAGGGGTGTAGAGATGAACCTGGTCAGCAAGATAGAGGGTAATACCTATGTGAATTGATTTATGAACAAACATAAGAAACTTGAATTGAATCCGGAAAGAAACAGGGAGCCAGTGCAAGCGCAGAAACAGGGGAGTGACGTGACCAAAGCGAGAGGCATGGTTGAGAATACAGGTGGCAGTGTTCTGGATACATTGAAGACGAGACAGTTGTGACTGGGGCAGGCTGGCTAAAACAACATTGCAATAGTCAAGACAAGACACCACAAGAGAAAGGAACAGAGCAGTCAAGGCGGAAAAAGAGAGAAAAGGGTGAACGGTGCGGAGCTGCTTCAAGGTGAGGAAGGAGCACTGAACAACAGAGGAAATGTGGGTTTTGGAAGAAAGGGATGAGTCAAGAGTAACACCAAGGTAGCGGAGTGAAGAAACCATGGGGATAGGTAAGGAGGAAAATAAAGGAGTGAGGGAAGGAGAGGAAGATTGCCCAAGAGTGAACCAGATAGAAGAGGTTTTGGCGAGGTTAATGTGAAGGAAGTTAGAGGAGAGCCAGGAAGCCACAGAGGACAGACAGGTATTAAGGGGGGTAATATCAGGGTTTGAAGAATCCGTGTGATATCAAAGAAAGATGTCATCTGCATAATAAGAGGCTGAAATACCATGTTGTTGGACCAGTAGAGCAAGAAAGATATTGAAGAGAAGAGGTGCGAGGACAGAACCCTGTGGGACACCACAAGGAAGCGGAGTGGGGGAGAGGAAGAAGACCCAGAAAGAACCGAGAAGGAACAACAGGAGAGAAAAGAGCAAAACCAATGGAGAACCGAACCAGCAAGACCAGCTTCCCTAAGACGTGCCAAAAGAGTGCAGTGATCAACCAAATCGAAAGCAGCAGACAGATCAAGAGAGACAGCGAGAGAAATAGACCCATGATCATGTGCAGCATGCAATTCATTAAGAAGAGAGAGAAGAACAGATTCTGTGCTGTGACTGGGGCGAAAACCAGATTAGCGGGGGTGAAGAGTAAGTGAGGCCTCAAGGTGAGAAGAAAGTTGAGAGAAAACTAATTTTTCTAAGAGTTTAGAAAGAAAGGGAAGATTAGAAATAGGGTGCCAGTTAGAAAGAGAAGAAGGGTCAAGGGAGCTGTTCTTTAGAAGGGGACGGACAGAAGCGTGTTTCCATAGTGAGGGGAAAATCCCAGTGGATAGGCTAGAATTGAAAATAGAGAGGATGAAAGAAGAGAGAGCTAAGGAAAGTTCCATGAGCCAGTGGGAGGGAATAGGATCAGAAAGACATGTGGTTTTTCGGGTGGACAGAAAGGCTTTGGACAGAGCTGAAAGAGAGATAGGCTCGAATGTGGACAAGAGATGGGATAAAGAAAAAGGAATTAAATAAAAGGAATTAAATTCCAGCACCTACACCAGTATCTGCCCTATACACCACACACAACCACTGTAAATATACATTTGTAAAAAGTTTGATGTTTGTTTTGCTTTAATTACCTACAAAGTTAAATTTATTGTTCAATGTAAATAGTTGACTTCTATTGTTCAATGTAAAATGTATACAAATGTGTACAAGACTGTTAAACTGTTATATGTAAACCGCCCTTGATCTCTGGAAGGGGCGGTATAAAAGAAAATAGTTAAATAAATAAAATAAATAAAAAAGAGGGGGGGGGGAGGAAGGGAAGACAAGGAGGGTGGTGAAACAGTGACAGGGGAAAGAGGAGGGGGTCATGAAAGAAAGGTGAGACGGAGGGAGAGGACTTTGGAAGTGAAGAAGGTAGCGAGGGACGCAGGATCAGGGAGATTGGGAGGGGAAGAGAAAGAAAGAATGGCATGGGGGTGGAGAGGGTGCGAAGAACAGAGTAAAGCTGATGGGAGGAATTGGCAGAGTTAGAGATGAGGTTGGAATAATATGACTGTTTCGCTGAATGCAGAAGGGAGCGATAATGACGGAAACACTGGCGGAAATTGTTCAAATTAGAAGAGGAGGGGTGCTTACGCCAAAGGCGTTCAGCACGACGGAGATATCTTTGGTGGAGAAATAGACCAGAGTGGAACCAGGGATGATGGGGATGGCATGGACGAACAGGCCGAGGTTGGAAAGGAGCAAGAATGTCAAGAGTAGCTGAGAGGGTAGAGGTCCAAACATGAGCTTGGGCATCAATGGTGAGTGAAAGAAAATCAGTAGGAAACAGGACATTGGAAGATGGAAACTGGAGAAGGGTGTTGGCATTAATTCTACAGGAAAATGAGGGCGACGCAGGGATAGAGGGGGAACCTAGGGAAAAATCTTGATGGGGGGAGGGAAGGGGACGAGAGAAAAAGAGACAAAAATGGTCAGACCAGGGAAGAGATTGATAAGAAAGGGAGAAGGGAGAGAATGAAGAAGTAAGGGGGGAAATTTGGAGATCAAGGGAGTGTCCAGCTAAGTGAGTGGGGAAAGAGACAAATTGGTGGAGGGAAAGATCAGAAAGGAAAGTAAGAAAAGCCAAGTCTCGGGATGAGGAGGGGGAATCTGCATGAATGTTGAAATCCCCTAAGATTAATAGATGGGGTATAGAAGGGAAGCCTCAGTTCTGTTTTCCTTAAGTCAGGGATTCTCAACCGTCTTGGTGACTCTACAGCCAGTAGGGTTTTCATGATATCCACTATGCCTTTGCATAAAAGAAATGTATATGCATTGGAGCTTAAGAAAATACAAATTTCTCTCATGCATATTTGTTATAAATAAATTGAAACAGGACAGATTTGAAAAACTCTGCCTTAAATAAAATAGGACCTCCCTGTATGTGTAGTTGGGTAAAACCAGAACTGGCTGAAACTGTCCCTTTTGACATGGAGCTATATAGTCATGCTTCATCTAAATAAGGCATAAGTGAATGCACCTAAAGCCTTAAAGATACACCACAAAGCTTCTGCAACTTACAATATCTATGAAAAGTCAACTTTGCAGTTTTGCTTTAGCTTCAAAGAGGTAATGAAGTGCCTATGAATGTGTTAGAAACCAGAATTAATTTGCAGTGCTAATACACTGGAAATAACAGCAGCTGTGGCACTCTGTCCTGGAAAGAAGTCCTGGAGGGAGGAGTGGCCGAGTGGTTGGGGCAAGGTACTTCAGGCCAGAAGGTCGGGGGTTCAAATCCCACTAGAGGACAGCAACCTTGGGCCGGAAGGACTGGGGTTTCTAGTCCCACAGGTGCTCCTTGTGGTCCTGGGCAAGCCACTTAACCCTCCATTGCCCATGTTCCCTATAAGTATTAGTGTATGTGTCTCATATCCCCTTGTGTTAAATGTATCCCCCAACCGCTTTGACCCAGTGAAAAGCGGGATATAAATGCAGCTAAATAAATAAAAAGCATGATGTCCGTGGAATCTGCAGCAAATATCATTACCTTTCCATCTGCAAGCCTGTAGTGGCACTTTGACTTTTAGAATAGAAGCTAACATCCAGCATAAACATAAAAAGAAGCCAGAATAGTATACTCAATGTAGTCACACCGAGTTGCTGTATTTATAGTTACTGCAATGTCATTCTTATGAAGAATGAAGCAAGGCCATTTGATCTTGGGGCACTGATGACAGGACAAAACAGATTTTCTAAAGTTTCAGCATCACACCTGTACTCTTACTTCTTCCATGGAATGTACATGATGACTGAACAGTATGGGGTCTATTCTGAGCCACAAATAGTGGGGACGTACACCCTGCCTGGTCGTACATCCCCGCTATTCGTCCCCCTTGCTGTCCTCCTGCAAGGCTCCCTGTATGAACAGCGGAGTTGTACGGAGAGTCTTAGATGGAGGTGGGCAGAAGGCAGAGCGAGGGCAGTATGTGGTCACCCTGGACATACAGGACTGATTCTGAGGTCGGCCCTATACGTCCGGGGTATGCCAGTTAGACGGGGGATTTATTCCACCTCAGGGGTGGAATAAGTCCCCCTGGATGTGGGGTCGCAGCGGCAGTCAGCAGGGACAGGACCGGGAGGTGAGGAAAAGAATCCCCACAGCCGGACACTGGCTATGGAAGGCCGGATTGGGAGTCTGGCTGCGGGAAAGGACAATCTTTGTGACAGGTGGCATTCGCAGCTCCGTAATGGAGCCGCGGTACCATGGTGACAGGACGCCATGGAACTGCAGCTCCATTACAGAGCCAGGCTGAATTAGCCAGGTATGCAGCTGGGCATGCAGCAGATCAGAATTGGGGCTGGCCTGCACGTCCTGGTCAGTATACCTGATTCTGATCCTGCTGTATGCCCCAATTCTGCCCGGCTGCACAAGGGGCTGGACGTTCAATTGTGAATAGGCCTCCATATACCTTGTGCAATTCCCTAGTAACAAATTAATTTTTACTGAGCATGCAATTTGAAGTGCAGAGAGGAACCCTCTTATTTGTCTTGTCTGTTTCTTTTTACAGGTTGCAAGCTCCACAGAACAGGGACTGTCACTTATATGTGGCTGCACCAAGCAAAACACATCTTGTAGCGTTCTCTAAATTATCCATAGCAGTAGTTACCCCCAGATAATATTTTCCCTTCATTGTTAATCTCCCACACTAGATGACATGCTCAGATGACTTAAATACCCTTGCCAACCCCAAAGGACTGGAAGTAATTCTTCAAGACTTTGCTCAGCACTGCCCTATGGCTAACACAGACTGCCATGATATTTATTTATTCCATTTGTATATCATATTTCTTCAAAATGAAGTTGTTTCACAAAATTACACAGTACTGCAAACATATTCTGTCTCTCCTTGTACTCAAGTGCATCCCTTCCATGCTGTGCCCAGCTTCAGCTGACCCCATCAAACATTGCTGCTATGTTACTACTACTACTGAGCATTTGTATAGCACTACAAGACATACACAGCACTGCACAGACATGTAAGAGACAGTCCCTGCTCATCAGAGCTTACAATGTAGTCAAGACAGACAACACAGTAGCAGTAGACATGGGATACATCTAGGGGGAATGATAAGGAAACACAAAGGAGATCAGGTGAGTCAAGATCCGAAAGCGGCAGCGAAGAGGTGAGTTTTCAGCCTGGATTTGAAAAGGGCCAGAGAAGGCACCTGACGTACAGACACAGGTAGTTTGTTCCAGGCATAAGGTGCAGCAAGGTGAAAGGAGCGAAGTCTGGAGTTAGCAATAGGAGAGAAGGGCACAGATAAAAGCAATTTGCCAGAAGAGCGGAGTTTCCGGGGAGGGGTGTAGAGAGGTAAGGTAGTGAGGAGCTGCTGTGTGCAGTGCTACAAGGCATGACCTACGATGACTGTATTTTAAATGGTGTGAATACTAGTTGTTGTAGTAAATGACACAGAAAGACAATGACATAGACATGAACATAGTTTGAATATTTAAAACTATACAATGCAATATTATGGTTGCAAAATGCCTTCATTATGGTTCTATTAGCATTCCCATGTTGCAACTTTCATTCAAACGATGCTTCATCAAAATAACTTTGCTTTATTTTCTATTTTGTAGACAGGTGAGAATTAGGCTGCTGGCTACAGGCTGCTTGGTTTGATGCACCTTTGACCTGACCTAGTATGGTACAACTTATGTTCTGCTTGTAAAGTTGGTTGAGTAGTTTCTAAAATAGAATAGGGCTAAAAAAATTAAAAAAAAAAGATCAACCTGAAAAGTGTTCATACATTTTTAAATCATCTAACTCCACAGTGCCTTTGAATTGTAATTAATTACAGTACCTAAGAGAAATCAACTGGTAATACTTATATGGACAATGTATCTGCATATGGCTTACTTACAATAAAAAAAGCTAGTTTTCTCCAGATGGGATTATGCCTCATCACTTAAAAGCACTGGGAGCAAAGCAACATGTCTTACTGTTTTACTGTGAATGATTATTTATATGTAACTCATTTTTTTCCATTGGTAACTCAAGGAGAGTTACATTCAGGTATAGCAGGTATTTCCCTATCCCCAGACTGCTCTTTTACTGACATGCGTTTTGAGTCAAAAGCGATGTGTGTTAAGCGCCACTGCACCGCTGTAATTGTCGGGACATGTCTAGCAGGTGCCTGACAGTTACAGCACAGCTGAGCCACTTATCACATGTTCTGGCCCTTGCCAGTTACGGTGGGTGCACCTAATACCACCTACTGAAGTGGCGTTAGGTGCACCTGTGCTAATTGCAACATGGATAGACCATATTATGTTCTCCTGCGCCCTCCATGCCCACTCTCCACTCTTAACCTGCCCATTCCCGCCCCTGCGCATGATCTGCAGTTAGCATGGGAATTAGTGACTGATAACTGCCCTGCCCGCACAGTAACAGTTACCACAGGCTCTTGTGCACTTATTGCACACAAAAACACACTTTAACTGCTTTCCACGCTTTAGTAAAAGGGGCCCCTAAGTTTGTACCTGAGATAATGAAGATAAATGATTTGCCCAAAGTCACAAGAAGTAGTGAGATTTGAACGCTGGTTTTCCTGGTTCTCAGTTTGCTGCTCTAAGCACTTGGCAACTCCTCCATATTGTATTTATGTGCAAAAGCAAAGGCTGAACCGAGAAGTGTTTACAGCTGTTTCACAAAGCAAAAAAAAAAAAAGCTCTCTAAAAATTTTGTAGTATTAGTTCAAATCATTTTTATTCATTTTATCCAAATACAAGTACAAATAGTAAGAGACCAAGAACGGTGGTATACAACACACATTGCACACCATATGCAATATACAGCTGCCCCCCATTATCAACACATCTTAATAATGTACTACAATACAATAACACCCACCAGAGCATATCCACACCCACCAGAGCATATCCACAACCATAAACTGAAGCTTAATATCAGTGAGATTGAAGCATCCCACGGTTCGCAGTTACAAACAATACCAGCGCTCCAGAACATATATAACATATGCAGTACATAGAACATGTTAATAATCAAAACCTTGGTCCACCTAGGTCAGTAGGCCAACGAATCCCCTTCCCCTTCCCCCCCTAAGGCGCCACATCCCCCCCCCCCTCAACCCCCCGGGACCTAACGCATAGTCATGCACTCCTTAATCCCACCATTGACCATCTGGCAGTAGCCTAATGAAATCACTAGTTGCCAGGAATCAGTACAACTCCACCCATCACCCACTTTAATCCCCACCCCCAGATTCCCCTCATATCAATTCGTATCTTACACCTGCAACATCTTACATATTCAACACTCTACTCCGCTCTGGAGACATTAGTGTGTCTATAAGAGGAGCCCAGAGGTCTAAAAACGTGTCCCAGCATTTGCCACCCCTTTGCTTCGCTGTCATTTTCTCTATATACATCAACTCCAACAAGGCTCGCTCCCAAACAGAGACCCCAGGAGGAGACAGCTCAATCCAATTATGCAGCAACACTTTTTTCACTAATAAAAAGCCACGGATGAGGAAGGGCCTACTTTTACCCACGCTCTCCAAGGCACTCATCTCCCAGCAAAGGAACAAACAGGCCTCTCGGTGCAAAACGTCCTTAACCCCCACCCAACTTGCCAGCTTACTACACACAGATATCCAGAGAGTTTGTACCAAGGGGCAACTCCAGAATTTATGTAACAAGGTTCCTACTTCTACTCTACACCAGGCACAAGTAGGAAACACTCGAAGCCCGGCACAAAATGCCCACGCATCTGTGGCATACGCTCTCCAAAGAAACTTATATTGTAGCTCCTGTAACGCAACCCCCAAGGGGCCTTGCAGTATCGCTTTAAAAGCCTCCCTCAACTGCACCACAGATAATCCCTCCAACCCGTCCTTGCCCCATCGCTCAGATAATGCCAAGAGATAGTCAGTACCCCCTGGGGGCGATATCAACGTCCTATACTCTCTCCCGCCTGTAGGTTGCCCTACCCACTTCCCCAACACATGCCTAAGGGTTCCCCCCCCCCCCCCCAGCTATTTCACCTAAGCTACTCACATAATGTCGAGCCTGCAAATATCCATAGAAATCTTCCTTGGGCAACACATAACGCTCCTGTAAGTTCTGAAAGCTCTCCAGGACCCACCCTTCCCGTATGTACAAATCCCCAATGCAAACAATCCCCTTCTGGGCCCATCTATGAAACAAACTATTCCTAGAGAAACCAGGCAGAAAGTCAGGGTTCCCCACCAACGGAAGCAGATCGGACCTCCTCCAATCCCACCCAAACCGAGCACACAGACTTCGCCAAGCTGCCAGGATGGCCCCCAAATAGCCGTGCCCAACGCCTCTGCAAGCCAAGCGATACTTACGCATATGCACAACATACAAACAATGGTACGGCGCACAAAGCGCAGCCAGTTGCTGCACCGGGGCACACCCATCTGCGCCCCGCACAAGCGCCTCCACATGCCGCAACAAATAGCGAAGATTATAATTCCGCAGGGAAGGCAGCCCCAGCCCCCCCTTCATCCCTCTGCTTCATCAAAGCTCTCAGCGGGATTCAAGCCTTCCTACCCCTCCATAGAAACCCACGTAAGGATTTCTCTAGGCTCCGCCAGTCCTTGCCTGAAACCCAGAGTGGCAGCAAGCGAAGTACATACAACCAGCGCGGCATTTCTACCATAGTAAACAACGCGATTCTCCCCCTCAACGACAATGGAAGACCTCTCCATCCGCTAAGGGTCCGCGCAGTCCTATCCAGTAAACCAGGTACGTTGACTCGATAAAGATCCTCCGGTCTGTCGGGCAACTGTATCCCCAGGTATTTGATCATCCCAACCACCCATACAAGCGGAAAAGGACCCTGCCAATGCGGTCTAACTCGACCTCCCACATCCAGCACCATCGATTTAGTGGCGTTAATTTTTAACCCCGAGAATTTACCGAAATCACATATCAGCTGCAGCACACGCTCTAAGGAAGACTGCGGTCTCGTAAGGCAAAGAAGCATATCATCAGCGAAAGCGCTAATCTTCATTTCCTCACCCCCAAGTGTAATACCTGCTATCAGCGCATCGCCCTGAATGGCTCGAAGCAAGGGCTCCAACGAGAGTACAAAAAGCAGCGGGGACAAGGGACATCCCTGCCGTGTCCCCCGTTCTAAGATAAAGGAATCCGAAGAGGCTCCACTCGCCACTACTCGCGCCAGTGGGCATCTATATAAAGCCTTAAGCCACTGGACAAAGTCCCCTTCAAGCCAAAACCCGCTAGCGCATCCCACAGATACTCCCAGGCCACCCTATCGAACGCCTTTTCAGCGTCTAAACTCACGAGAAGCAGGGCGCGCTCCTCTTGCAGACAGCATCCCATACCTAGCAGCAAACGGGCAATATTCTTGGTGGCCTCCCTACCCTGTACAAAACCTACTTGCCATTCAGCTATCAGGGAGGGGAGAATCGGATTCAACCTCCCAGCCAACACTGACGCGAGGAGCTTCATGTCACAGTTGATAAGAGAAATGGGGCGATACGAAGCAGGGTCCAACCTGTCTTTCCCGGGCTTGGGAATCACCGAGATATCAGCGCAACGCATATCCCTAGGGAATTCCCCATGTTGACGCACCCAATCAAACATCACCACCATAGTAGGAGCCACCCTGAGCGCCAGCATCTTGTAGTACTCAATACTAAAGCCATCCGACCCGGGAGCCTTATGAGATTTCCCCTTCTTAATTCCCTGCAATATCTCCCTTACCGTCAAAAGCGCATTGAGTCTAGTCAAATCCTCTTCTGACACCTGGGGCAACGTAAGATCATGCAAAAACGCCTTACCCCTCTCATAATCCCGATGCTCTTCACTGTACAAGCTCGCATAGAAGGTTCGAAACACTTGCGCTATCTTCTGAGGCTGATGCTGCAGCCCTCCCCCTGCATCTTTAAGTACCGGTATAAAACGAGCACCCCCAGGATCTCTTACAAGCTGTGCCAATAATCGTCTGGTCCTATTGCCATACCTATGTAGCTGGTGTTTGTAGTATTGGATAGACAACACAGCCCGTCTCTGCAACAGCTCACTCAAAGCCATTTTCACCCTAGCGTACTCCTGCTGGGTGCTACTGCCTCTACCTCCACCCCTACTAATCCTCCGCTGTAACTCTTGAAGATTCCACTCCAAAACAATGATACTACGGTCTAGATGTCTACGCCTCTGTGCAGTATAGGATATGATTGCACTTCGCAACACTGCCTTACTAGCTTCCCAAAACAGCAGCGGGGAACAGTGCGGTGTATCATTATATAAAACATATTCATCCCACTGCTTTTCTAAATAAGTTTGGAAAGCCTTGTCATCACTAAGATACGCGGGAAAACGCCATCTCCGCTGCTCTGCTCCCCGACATTCCCACAAGATCCAAACCATCCCATGATCCGACACTGCAATCGGATCTATTTCCGCTTTGAGCACTCTCGAGATCCCCCCTCACATACCAAAATATAATCTATACGGGACCAAAAATTTGGTAGTATTAGAAATAAATAATAGGGCTTGGATGGTGGCATGGAGGGCAAATTTAGAGGTCCGCCAGTGGTTGGCACTCTACCTACTTCTTAGTTACCCCAACTTTGATCCTAGGCTTGACTCCTCCTCCTTTCTTGGTTGGAGGAACTGCTCTAGTCCTGGGATGTACTAACATTTTATGGATATTATCTAAGGTTATGCAAATAGGAAGAAATGTATCAAGTCCACTCAGATTACAATCAAATTACGTATTCCTGTATTCAGAGATGAGAAGAAACAGAACCAGTTTTCTTAGCATACATATTCAATAGAGCATAAGTGGTCAAAGGAGTAGCCTAGTGGTTAGAGCAACTTCCCCATACCCAGAAGATCAAGGGTTCAATTCGCACTGGCACTCTTTGTGACCTTGGGTAAGTCACTTTACCCTCAATTGCCTTGGAAGAAAAGGCTGGCAATCTACTTCCGGTGATACATTGCCAAGAAAACCCAGAGGTAGCTGGGTCGCTATGAGTCAACACTGACTTGATGGTACTTAATAAAAAAAAAAAAGTTCAAAAAAGAGTGATAATCTAGGTGCAGGCATGTACACCAGTCCTATGGATTTTGAAAATGCTCAAGCCCAGATTTTGCAAGAATAAGTGTAAATTACAATATTTTATCATCTACATGTGTAAATTTGTTCTCCATCCAAATTCTGTCCCTGTGCACACCCATAGCATACTTTCAGAATAGTGACTGCTTACATTATATGCATGGAAATGTAGGTGCACCTTATAAAATTACCAGCAGAGTTCATAAATCTAGGCATATAAATGGCAGACCTCAATTTAAAAGCACAACTTTCAAACTCCTAAATTAAGATGAATTTTCAGCTGAAAACTTGGTCTGACCCGGTATGGCATATCTTATGTTCTTATGTTATGTAAGAGCTGGGTGCCACACATATGCTGCAATACATGTGCAACAAATCTCAAGCGATGGATGAATGGAAAAAGGCAATCAATGCCTTTTGCTGTTCCAATGATCTGGAGAGAGCCCACGGATCATGTCAGCAATTGTTACTTCTGCATGGTTCCTCCAATTCAGAAAGGCATAAGAACATAAGATATGCCATACTGGGTCAGACCAAGGTCCATCAAGCCCAGTATCCTGTTTCCAACAGTGGCCAATCTAGGTCATACGTACCTAGCAGTATTCCCAAGAGACACAGGTTCCACAATGCTTGTATTGGGTCAAGCATTGATATCCTGGGTCCCTTTTTAATAATGGTTTATCTTTCCTCCAGGAACTTGTCCAAACCTATTTTAAACCCAGCTACATTAACAGCCTTTGCATCCTCCAGTAACAAAATCCAGAGTTTGATTACACATTGAGTGAAAAAATATTTTCTCTTATTTGTCTTAAATAGTTTACCCTGTACCTTCATTACATGTCCCCTAGTCTTTCTATATTCTGATAGCATAATTGATCTATGTTTACCTGTTCCACTCCATTCATTAATTTATAGACCTCTATCATATCTCCCCTCAGCCGTCTCTTTTCCAGGTTGAAGAGCCCTAACCTTTGTAGCCTCTCTTCATAGGAGTAGCCTTCCATCCCCTTTACCATTTTGGTGGCTCTTCTCTGTACCTTTTCTAATAACGCTATATCCTTTTTAAGATACGGCGACCAGAATTGCACACAATATTCAAGGTGCGGTCGTACCATGGAACGATACAGAGGCATTATAATATACTTTGTTTTATTATTTTCCATTCCTTTCCTTATGATACCTAGCATTCTGTTTGCTTTCTTGGCCGCCGCTGCACACTGGGCGGAGGGTTTTAACATGTTATCCACGATGACGCCTAAATCTTTTTCCTGGGTGGTGGTTCCCAATGTGGAACCTTGCATCATGTAACCATAGTGTGGGTTGTTCTTTCCTAGGTGCATAACTTTGCACTTGTCCACATTAAATTTCATCTGCCATTTGGATGCCCAGTCTTCCAATTTATCCAGATCCTCCTGCAGTTTTCTGCAATCCCCTTGGGTTTTAACAACTTTAAACAGTATTGTGTCCAGAAAGAGTAAGTGGACCGTGCAGTATCCAAACATTCCATCTGCAATACGCCCTGTGCCTCATGGAGAAGGGTTGCCGATTCCCAAAATGTCAGAATCATTATCATTAGAATCAAGTGAGGAAGAGGAAGAAGTTTGTAGTCATGAACCATCAACCTCACGTGACCCAGAGTTTCTTCTGGCCACTGCTAATGAGCCATACCTCATAACGCAAGGCGAATTGAACGACCTTGTCAGGGATTTGGATCTCCCGAAGAATAAAGCTGAGCTTTTGGGTTCCAGACTACAGCAGTGGAATCTTCTGGCTGGTGACGTTCAAATTTCCTTTTTCTGGGACCATCAGAAAGACTTGGTGTCATTCTTTTTCAAAGAAGGTGATCTTGTTGCATGCAACAACGTAAAAGGTTTAATGGCAGCTCTCAATATCAATTACAATGCAGATGATTGGAGGCTCTTCATTGATTCATCCAAAGCAAGTCTTAAAGCTGTATTGCTGCATAATGGCAACTTGCTACCATCAATTCCTATTGGCCATGCAGCTTTTATGAAAAAGTCATGACAATATGAAACAACTCTTGAAATGTATAAACTGTGATCAACATCTATGGTCAATCTGTGGTGACTTCAAAGTGGTCGCCCTCTTGCTTGGTCTTCAGGGTGGATACATCAAGTACTGCTGCTTCCTGTGTGAATGGGATAGTCATGCTAGAGATTGTCATTTTGTCAAAAGGGACTGGCCACTCCATCAGTCACTGCATCCTGGAAGCAAAAATGTTCTGTTTACAGCACTTGTAGACAGCAACAAGATTTTGATGCCTTCCTTGCACATCAAGTTGGGACTAATGATGGATAAAACTAAACTTGCTTTCAGTTATCTTAGTGGTAAATTTCCTAGACTTAGTTAAGGAAGGAGTTTTTGTTGGCCCTCAGATTTGTGCACTTCTTCAAGATGACAAATTTCTTCGTTTATTGCGTGAAAAGGAAAAGGCTGCATGGATAGCATTTGAATCAGTGTCACAAAATTTTATTGGAAACAACAAAGCAAATAATTACCAAGAGATTGTTTGAGATCTTCTCAAGGCATACAAAACCTTGGTTGCAACATGTCCTTAAAGATTCATTTTCTACACTCTCATTTAGATTTTTTCCCACAAAATTGCAGAGCAGTAAGTGATGAACATGGAGAACGATTTCACCAAGAGATTGCAGCCATGGAAAAGAGGTATCAGGGTAAATGGAGTCCATCAATGCTTGCAGACTACTGCTGGACAGTGACAAGGGATATTCCATTGCTTCAGTACAAGAAACAGACCAGGAAGAGTCATGAAGCCACTGAATGAGAACAAAAATTGTTAGAATGTACTTACAAATGTTCTTAATGAAAGTTAAATTGCAGACATAATTACTCCTCTGTTTCTTCTAAGTACGTTTATGAACTTTATTTTATAAAAACATGCTTGTTATTGTGCAAAGTTTCATTTGTAATAAGATTTTGATTTACATCTAAGGATTTAGGCTCGATTTTCACCATACATAGTGGTAAAATGTAAATTCTTCAACATATCATAGAAAGAGGAGCTAATTGACCAATTTCACTATCATATTTGAATTCAGCGTATCAAATTCATTAAGAAATAGCACATTTAATTTCTGAAGCAAACAATTTTTGAAAATTTGTAGATCAGCACCCCACTAGTGTCAACTCGCACGGATGTTAGGAAGATGGAACCTGGGGATTCCCACCCTGCTATCCCATGGCCTGCAGAATTGCTAGGTTGCACTTCCTTTATCTGATCTTTTTTTTTATCACCATTCTCCTTGTCTTTGCTTTTAAAGGAATGAAGGCACTGATTTTGCAATACGGCAACCTCCCAACCTCACCAAAATCATAGCTCTATGGGGCGTGTTTATTAAAATGTGCTAAACACGCGAGCAGGGTTTGATGTGCAGCAATTGCCCTGCACTAACAGAACACAGCCCTGTGCTAAAAGTCCTGGGTTAACTGGAGAGCATGCAATTGGACAACTTAGGGTGTAATGTAGGTGATGACAGTGCATCGTGGTTAGTGTGGGCATTATGGGTGCATGCTAACTGAAATTTAGTCATTAGCACAGGTGCACTTATTGCCACCTCAAGGCACCCACATGCTAGTTAGTGCAGTGCAGCATGTTAGCAAGACACTAACAGTAGGGGGATGAACACACACACCCTCTAAAGTTAAAATGGGCCTCCACACCAATTTTTCAGCTCAAACACATACTACCAGTGTGCCCTTTAGTAAAAGGTAGTTATTGACCTGTAGCAGGTGTTCTCTGTGGAGATGGGTAATGTCACTGACAGAGCCCCATGCAGGAATGCTCCCCAGCTTCTATTGCAAGCTTTTGTGAGGCTCCACTGCGCCTGTGCCTGTCTTTGTCTTGCCACCTGCTGCGGCGCCATCTTCTCCAATACGATAACAAAGCTGTAGCAGAAGACAACTCCTTGGGGAGATGGGAGGGTTGTGAGGACTTATTCCTGCTGTCCACAGAGAACATCTGGCACATGTGAGTAACTACCTTTTCTCCGTGGACAAGCAGGAAGTAAGTCCTCACATATGGGACGCCCAAGCTACAGGCTACCGAAAACCGAGGAGGTTGAACAGCCTTACATGCGAAACAAAACAGAACTGGAGAATCAACTATGTACAGCAATTGTAGTCTCCAAGAGGAACACATTATAATTCAGTATCTTCACCATACAGTTTCACTCATCATCACTCATGTTCTTAGTAATTTAAATTTTATGGTAGCCTGAATGGACAGTAGGGCCTTGGTGGGATGGAGTTGGAGTCTAATCCCCAAAGAGATGCCAGAGAACAGATTGGCCAAAGTTGCTGTCACATCAGGAATCCCCATCCAGGCAGTAGTGAGATATGAATGTGTGGACAAAAGACTATATTGCAGATCTCTTCCATGGAGACCGAGAGCAAGTTATCCAATGATGCAGCCATGGCCCTGACACTGTGAGCCATGACATGACCATCAAGGCTTAGGCCAGCCTGAACATAAGTGAAAGAGATGCAGTCTGCCAGCCAAATTGAAAGAGTGCCTTTGGAAATGGTAGCCCCTAGCTTGCTGGTGTCAAGAGACAAATAGTTGGAAGAACTTTTGGTGGGTCTTCGTCCGCTCTAGGTAGAAGGCCAAGGCTTGCTTGCAGTCCAGATTGTGCAGCACTGCTTCTTCTTTACTGGCATAAGGCCTTGGAAAGAAAGTCAGCAAGACGATTGACTGATTAAGATGGAAGGCAGATACCACCTAAGGGAGTAATCGCGGATGAGTGCGTAGGACCACTCTATTATGATGGAACCTAGTATAGGGCAGGTGGCCACCAGAGCCTGCAGCTCACTAACATGGCGTGCCGAGGTAACTGCCACCAGAAACAAGTCCTTCCAGATCAAGAATTTCAAAGGGCAGGAAGCAAGCGGCTCAAAGGAAGCTAACATCATGGACTTCTGCAAAGCCCTTAAAACCCTGCTCTTTACAGAAGCCTATGAGCAGACAGACAATAGTCTCCACCCAAACGGTAATGCAACTACCTCCGCCAACTCGATACCCACTCATCCCAACTAGACATACGAGTTCATTGTATAATGTTGTTAAGTACCCAAATGTTAAATGTAACCCTCCAATGTGACCACTTTGATTTTAGGATAAGGTGGTATACAAATCTGTCTAAATAAAATAAATAAACATGAGCTGCACCAAAAACACATTAAGGTCCCAAGCCACCGCCGGAGGCTTGAAGGGAGGTTTAGAGAGGCATAAGCCCCGCATAAGCAAACCACCAAAGGCTGAGCAGTATGGACTTCTCCTCCAGACCACAATGATAGACCCCATTTGAACTGAGGTGGATTCTGACAGAGTTGGACTTGAGACCCAACTCTGAGAGATGCAGGAGGTACTGAAGCAGGTTGTTGATAGAGCAATGAAAGGGATTCAGCACCCGGTCAGCCCACCAAGAAGCGAATTTCCTCCTTTTGAAAGCATAAGACCTTTTCATCAAGGCTCTCCTAGAGGCCAACAGAACCTAGGTCATACTGTCAGGCAGGTTTAGCTGCGACAAGGACTAGCCGCTCAACATCCACACAGTGAGAGCAAAGGACTGGACGTTAGGATAGAGCAGCCTCCCTTCCTCCTGTGAGAGGAGATCTGGAGCAGAGCCCATCTCCAGGGGCTCCCACTGGGAGAGGGAAGCAGAAGGTAGAACCATGGCTGCATGAGTCAATACAGCGTGATCAGAATCATCATACCCTTGTTGGCCTGGAGTTTCAGCAGGGTCTTCACTATGAGAGCAATGGGAGGATATGCATATAGCAGACATTTTCCCCAGTGTAGAAGGAAAGCATCTGGCGCCAGCCAGCTGTACAAGACGACCCTGGAATAGAACTGATCCACTTGGGCGTTGTTCGGAGTGGCAAACAGATCTATCAAGGGGGTACCCCACTTTTGAAAGATCCGGGCCACAACATCCCTATTCAGAGTCCCCTCATGCAGCTGGAGGATGTGGCTCAGCTGGAATGCCAAGGAAAGCTACTCCCCGGGCAAATAGATGGCCCTTAACTCCATACTATGAGAGATGGCAAACTTCAATAGCCAGACTGCCTCCCAGCACAGGAGATACAAACTTGTGCACCCCTGCTTGTTTACGTAGTACATTGCCAGCTGATTGTCGGTCTGAATCAGAACAGTCTGGTTAGCTAGATGATCCCGGAAAGCCCGCAGGGCATTTGCTATGGTCCACAATTCCAAGAAATTGATCTGATGGAAGCTCTCTTGCTCAGACTAAATGCCTTACATACAAAGGCCATCCAGATGCGCCCCCCCCCCCCAAACCAGCTTGGATACGTCTGTTCTTAGTGTCCTCTGGGGAGGCGCAATCTGAAAGGACCTTTGAGCAGGTTTTGAGGATCAAACCAGTGCAGGGACTGGACCATAGGAATGGTGAAGCCATCTGATCCTGGAGATGGCCAGTAGTTTGCTTCCACTGAGTACTCAGAACCCATTGAGCTTATCTCATTAACAGGTGAGCTAGGAAAGTAACATGCACCATGAAGGCCATATGACCGAGGACAGTCAGCATCCCCGGGGCGGCTATCTGCTGGTCCAGTAGGAAAAAGGACTGTGCTTAAGTCATGTCGAGGAGAGCCCCTATGAACTCCAGATGCTGGACGGACTGAAAGTGGGACTTTGAGTCCTTGACCACAAACCCCAAACAGCTCAAGCACCTGAATTGTCCACTGTGTTGACTGCTGGATTCCGTTTGGAGTACTGTTTTTTTATGAACCAATTGTCCAGATAAGGGAAGACAAAGACCCCTGGTGTTCTGAGAAAGGCCGCTATCACTGTGAGGCACCGAGGCCAGTCCAAAGCGTAATATTCGGTACTGGAAGTGCTGTCCCCCAGAATGAATCAGAGATATTTCCTGTGGGCGGGATGGATCGGTATGTGCGTATACTCGTCTTTGAGATCCAAGGAACATAGTCAATTGTCCCTTTAAAGATAAGGGAGCAGGGGCCCTAGAGAGACCATCTTAAATTTTTCTCACACCAGGAAGATGTTGAGGTTTCTGAGGTCCAGAATGGGCCAACCCCCCCCCCCCACCCCCCTCCCATCTTCTTGGGGACCAGGAAGTACCTGGAGTAAAACCCCCACCTGACCTGTTCCGGAGGTACAAGCTCAATGGCAGGATTGGCCAGGAGTGCGGAGATTTCTCCTTGCAAGAGGTTGAGATGCAGAAGGTTGAAGGGATATGCTCTCGGAGCGGAATGAGGCAGCAGTTTGGCAAAGTGCAACATGTAGCCACTATGGATTATTTGCAGCACCGACGAGTTCTAAGTTACGAGTGACCACTTGTGGGCAAAAAAGAATAAGCCGTCCCTCCATTGGAGGGATCCCCTCTGCAGTCACCAGCAGATTGGCTATGTTCTAAAGGAACCAGTCAAAACCCCTCCCCCAGCTTGGGCTGCAGAGTGGGCTGAGCCTTTTGAGACTTCTCTCGGCACTGCGGGAGAGGGCCCTGCACCTTCTGCTAATAGTTTTGAGGACTAGGGAAGTACTTACACTTATGCTGCTGGTAGATCTTTTTTTGACCCCACGGATACCTTTTGTGAGAAGGATCAGACATTTTCTTTGAGAGCCTGGTGAGGGTAATGTGCTGCTTCTCTATGACACCAGCTTTTGCCTCCTACAGCTCCCCAAAGAGGTTCTTTACCTGGCATGGCACACCTGCCAGCTTATGTTGCACCAACTGTTCCAGGCATCATAGGCATTGTAAATTGCCCAGACCATGAATTTCAAACAGACCTTGTCGTGGCCCACCAGGGCAGGTTATGGGTCCCATTTCTCTGAGGGAAGGAATGGGGCCAATTCAGTGAGATCAAGCATAATGTCCTTCAAGAGCATACTCATGTATAGCTGGTAGAAGAGCACCCTGGCTACTAGCATGGAGCTCTGAAAGCACCCCCTTCTGAAAGAGTCCAATGTCCAAGCTTCCCTGCCCAGGGGAGTCGAGAAATGAGCCTTAGTGTTCTTAATTCTTTATAGGGCGGACTTCACCATTGAGTCCAGCCTCTTGCTGACTAAGGGCACCATGGGGGGGGGGGCTTTCTCCCACATCCTCATTTTCAGCCTCTGTAGGATCCAGTGCACCAGCACCATTAGTGCCTTGTTAGGAGTCGAGGGGTACTGGAGGATCTCTAGTTCCTCCACCCTGGCTTATCCTTCGCCTCCAGAGAAAACGGGATAGCCTTGGCCATATCTCTCGTGAAGTCCTGGAAGGACATGTCCTCTGGAGGAGACTTCTGCTATTCATGCGGAGGGGAGGGGTCCAATGGAAACTCAGGAGTCCTGCTCTCCGACAGGGTCTCCAATTTCACATTGGTCACCCAGCCATCAGAGTCCTACTCTGAAAGGAAGTTGAAGTACCTCTGGGACTCAGCCCAAAGTTCCCTTTGATTTTGAGGGGAGTTGGAGTGTCAACAGGATCAATGAGGCATCGAGTGCTTCTGAGGTTTCTTTGGGACATCAGACCCCGACACACTCGAGAGAGGGATAGCCCCACTAGGGATTGGCATCGGATGTTTTCGATGCTCTGATGTTGATGCCTCCACAGGCAGTACATGTGCCTCAAGGATCAGTTTGCACAATGTGTGATGATGATGCCATGGGCACTGAAGCACCAGCCTACTGCTTTTCCAGCATTGCTGCCAAGCGGGCCTTGAGGACTTGGAGGCATTCCTCCATGACTGCCTGTTCTGAAGGTCTCGGGGCCTGAGCCACTTTGACCACCATTTCCAGCATCCCTGCAGGGGTATCGGCATGGCCTCAGTTATCGGGAGATGGTCAGTGCCCCTCCACAGCTCTGGAGGTCAATTCCTCTCGCCAGGGCACCTTGGCAGGCCATTTGCGGCCATCACTCTCGACATTGTGTCGGGAAGGGCTCTGATGCCGATGCACATGAGGCATAGTCTAGTGCTTGGAAGGGTGCCCTTTCAATGTTGATGGAGTCAAGCTTGAGTCCTTCTTCAATTCCAGGCTGATGCCAGCCAAAGTCCAAAGCTCTCGGCCACTGTGGCCCCTCAGCTTTGATTCAGTCCAGGAGCCTCTCGATGCCGATGCGTCCTCGGTGGAACCTAGAGGAGCCATTGGGACTGATGCTGGTGCCGAAAATGCTGAATCAAACCTCTGACCAAAGAGTGATTCTCTCTGCTTCTCTCGACCCTTCAGGCCTCTCCTTGTCATCTGCAAACACAAATTGCAAGAAGAAGGCTGATGATCAGGACCCAGACGCTGGAGGCACCAGTTGTTCTTGTTGGTGACTGAGATGGTCCTGGCACATTTGATACATTTTCCTTATTATCCCTCCAGTCCAATCCCGCACCTCTGGGTAGTGCACCTCCTCCAGCAGCTTGGAGACTGAGCATGTCATCTTTTTGATGATACTAGTGTACATATGCAGCTGGCACCGTCCACCAGCCCCAGTAAGCTCAGTCTCCAAGCAGCTGGAGGTTGTGAGCCAGGGTGCTGGACTCACTGAAGAAACAACTAAGGAGATAGGATTAGAGTTTGCTTTTATTTCCCCTGTTAAGGTGCAGGTTTCTTTGTTTTTAAAGGCAGAGGTGTAAAAAAAAAAATCTGAAGGAACAGAGAGAACCTGGGAGGGCAACAGGGCTGAGGGGAGGATATTCCTTCTTCCCCTCTCCCCCCCCCCCCCCAGGATTTCGGTGGGGGAGTTATGTGGGGGTCTTCCTCAGTCTGAGACTTCTGGCTGCTCCCGAACCTGTGATCGGGTGAGGAGCCACTGCAGTATCTTGACAGGAGTGAAAGCTGGAAGCCCAGAGTCACCCCCCCCCCTCAGCGCCAAAGCCGGGAAGGAAGGCTGAGCACGAGGGGTAGAAAAGCCATGCGGCAAAGAGGCTCCAAGTTAAGAGTGGCGGGGGGGGGAGAGGGGAGGACAGCAGGAACACCTAGCAACCGCCAGAACACGAGGAGATAGAGAGCGGCCTGCAGCTGCATGTTTGGGAGCCTGCAGCAGTGTGGGAAGCTCCCCCTGGTGCATTTAGGCACGATTTCTTCTTATTCAGGCCCGCATCTGTTTAACCCCCTGCTGTATTTTGGGTGCCTGGGAGAGGCAGCCACCGGAGAATATAGTAGGACAGAGCAGCCTCTTCCTAGGGGGTCATTTGCAGTTTCCTTTTCATTTCAGTTTCAGTTAATTAGATTTTGGTTTGGTTTGGTTTGGTTTGGTTTTAATTTAGTTCTACTCTAGTGCTCTGTGCCTGATCCTGTGGAGGTGCACTGTGTTGGGGATCCTTTTACCTACCTGGGTACATTCCTGGGGAGTGCCCCCAGCCCTTCCCACCATGCCGGCCAGACCGCAGTGCCTGGTATAGGATGGTATCAAGGGGCGTGAACCCCACTTAATCCTTAACCATTCCTTGTGTTATACAGCTCAAAACTGATTCAGTGCACAATGTGGGAAAGGCCTAATCAGATAGGCCATTGTTTGCTGCTGGGTGGATTTTCAGAGGGCTGTTGTGCTTGGTCAGGTGATGTAAAGTGGCAGTTGGTTGAAACATTGTTGCTTTCTCCTGAGAAAGGTTAGATAAAAAGTCAGAGACAGAAATAAACATGAATGTAAAAAAATAAATAAAAATAAAGTTGCTGCATATAGGTTTGTAGCAGCTACAGCTCTGAGGAAAACAGGAAGTACCCGCATACAAGAAATGTATGTAATTTGGATTTGGATTTGGATTGGACGCAAATGAAATCCTTCCATCTGTCCATGGTCAGTGAGTAACCTGACATGGTCATCTCTTGTCACTTAGCCCAGATTATGTACCTAATAAATCTGTAATATTGCTTGTAAGGGAAGCTGTACTCCCTTATAGTCATTTGTAATATTAGAAGAAAAATGTAAACTTTACTCGCAGAACGTGTCAGTTTGATTGGATCAAGGCAAGATCCATTTCATATCTTTAAGATACAACACTGCAGCGCAATCTAAAAATCCTCAAGATATGCAGTCCCCGATGTGGTGTGGTCTTGGAGGCAGGTGTCTGCCTAAACTGCACACAAGAGGCTGTCATGAGAGCAGGACCTGCAGGATGAGATGAGGCAGGAGGGTCCCTCCCAGTTGCTAGAGACTCTGGGGGCGGGGGGCGCCATGTTACCTTCAACATATCCGGCCCCCGGTCCTGCACGATGCCCGGACCATCCACCCCTTGAGCTCAGGGAGCAGTAGGGCTCCTGGGAGAGTTCTCACCAGAGTTTTTCTTACTTTTGCAGAAGGCGTTTTGCCTACCAAGTGGTTCTTCAGCCCCAGAACACAGGGCTAAGAGGATGTCAGATGCAAAAGAGCACAAGTCAGGAGCAGTGGCGTCTAAGTGGACTAGAGGCTTAGAGGAGTGGCAGCAATGGCCGTTGTCGGAGGGGCTGGATGGGGAAGACCTTGACATGGAGCTAGATCTGCAGGAGGAGTTGGAAGAAGGAGAGAGCCTAGAACAGGAGGATCAAGCCCGGATTGTTCGGGTTTTCCACCGGGAGGAGCTACCAGTGCTCATCTTTATGCTTATGTTTATGTTTATGCAATTTCTCGATATACTGCCCAGGCCGAAGGTCATTAGGGCGGTTTGAAGTCACTACAAGTGGGTACTGATACAATTCCTCATCCCCAAAGGGTTCACATTCTATGTGTACCTTGGAGACCCTCAAGGCCCTGAATATGCCTGCTAACCTCCTGGCAGAGGAAAAGGCGCTGTAGGATCCACTGTTCCAAGCGGTATGGAAATCACAGAAAGTCTTACCAGTACATGGAGCAGTAGGACGGATGATCCAGGATGAGTTGGATCTGCTGGAGGTTGGTCTTAAAGGGGTGCAATCCATGACACGCCTATACCCACTGCCAGAGCAAGAATGAGCTTCTTTTATCACCCAAAGTGGGCGCAGCGGTGTTGGCAGCAGTCGAAGAGACCTTGACTTGTCTCCTGCAACTGAGAGCCGTGGAACTCGTTCCGCAAGACCAGTACGTCTGCGGTCGATACTTCATGCATTTCATGGTGCCCAAATGGAAGCTTCTTTTTGCCCAATTCTTGACTTCAAGGGCATGAACTATGGTCTCCGGGTACCGCATTTTCACAGTAATAATGACGGTAGGAAGCAGAGATTTTGGGTGACTCTCGATCTCGCAGAGGCATATCTGCACGTTCCCATCCATCCAGAACATCGGCAGTTTCTCCGCTTTGCAGTGCCAAGGGGCCATTTCAAGTTTCGAGCATTGCCCTTCAGTCTGGTGACCACCCCCCATACCTTCACCAAGGTCATGGTGGTGGTGGCGGCAGCTCTCCACAAGGAAGGGGTTCTCATCCACCCATACCTAGATGATTGGCTCGTCTAGGCGAAGTCCAGGGACAATAGCGAAAAAAGCAACAGCGCAGGTGGGAGAGTTCCTTCAAAGTCTCGGTTGGGGTCAACCTGGCCAAGAGTTAGTTACGGCTGGCCCAGGAGCTAGAGTATTTGAGAGCATGCTTTGATACTTGCATGGGCAGGATTTTCCTGCCAGTTCACCGGGCACAGGAACTACGACGGTGGATATGGCAGGTCCTGAAGATGACAAGACCATCAGAGTGGCGGCATCTGCAGGTTCTGGGGACCATAGCGGCCACTCTCAAGCTAGTCCCATGGGCAAGGGTGCACATGCAACCACTGCAGAGGGCTCTGCTTAGTTGATGGTCCCATCAGAGTCAACCCCTGCCCGCGGTGCGCCAGGAGAGCCCTCAGTTGATGGCTGCATGTGGGGAGCCTGGAAGGAGTCCTCGGTGTGAGTTCCTCTGATGACCAATGCCAGCCTGTCAGGTTGGAGAGCCCATTGTGAAGGATGCTTTGTTCAGGGACAAGAGTCTGCAGGAGGCCTTGTGGTCAATCAACAGGCTCGAGATGCGAGCGGTGACCTTGGTGCTAGAAAGTTTTGAGCCATGGTTACAGGGGAAGGTTGTCCAAGTCCTCTCGGACAATGTGACCACAGTGACTTACATCAACTGGCAAGGAGCACAGGCAGTGCAGCCCTGGAGAAGGAGGCCAAAAAGCTGCTCGGATGGGCAGTGATTCGTCTCCAAGCGTTATCGGTGGCGCATGTAGCAGGAGTTGACAGTGTGATGGCAGCCTACCTCAGCCGAGTGCGCATGGACACCGGAGAGTGGCAGCTCAATCAGGAGGTGTTCGAGTAGGTGGTCCGCCGATGGGGCACACTGGTCATGGACCTAATGGCAATGTTCAAGTCAGCCAAGGCTTGCCTGTTTTTCAGCAGAAGAAGAGAGGAAGTCCAAGGGTCTGGATGCTCTAATTCAGCAGTGGCTAGAAGAGGGTCTTCTCTGTTTTTCCCCTTGGGTGCTCATAGGCCGGTTAGTGCAATGGCTAGAGGTGCACCAGGGATTTGTAATTTTGGTGGCACCAGACTGGCCAAGGTGCCAGTGGTATGCTGACCTGATTCGGATACTGGTGGATTGACTGTGGTGGCTTCCAGTTGGAAGGACCTCTTGACACAGGAGCCGCTTCGTATGCCCCAGGTGGATCAATTATCGCTTACGGCATGGCTCTTGAAACAGCGAAGTTGAAGAAGAAAGGATAATCAGGCTCAGGGATAGTGACCTTGCTACAGGCCCAGATGTGGTCTATGAACCTGGCGTGCATCTGCATAGGGCACATCTTTGAATCATGGGGCAGAGAGAGGCAGGCGTGCCCTTCCACTGCCTCCGTCCCAGACATCTTGGTGTTCCTGCAATCCGGTTTTGATAAGGGTCTAACTGCCAGTTCCTTGAGGGTGCAACTGGCGGCGATTTCCGGTTATTGCGGGAAAGTCCACAGGGTGCTGTTGGGTACACACCCAGATGGGCTGAGCTTTCTAGGGGCGGTGACCCACCTCCGTCTGCCAAAGAGGGCAGTGATACCACCTTGGAATCTCAATCTGGTGCTGACGGTGCTGTCTAGGGAACCCTTTGAGCCATTGAGTCGAGTTTCCTGAAGGATTTGACTCTGAAAATGGTATTCCTGATGGCGATTTGCTCGTCACGCAGGATTTCGGAACTTCGGACCCTGTCATGCCAGGAGCCATTCCTTTCCTTCTCCAAGGAGAAAGTGGTCCTGCACCCGGTACCTTAATTTTTGCCAAAGGTGGTGTGAGCACTTCATGTAAATCAGGCCGTTTCCTTACCGGCTCTGGTGAGCTCGGATGTGGGCGAGAGTGGATATGGGCTCTGCCACTCCACAGTTGTGCCACTTGGATGTGAAGGTATGTGAAATGGGTTTCGTCCTTTTGGAGATCGTACCGTCTGGTTCTGTTTGGCGGGTCGTGCAAAAGTGAGGCGGCAGCTAAGCCTCCATTTCCAGATGGATCAGTGAGGCAATCACGCCTGCATACATCTTGAAGGGTAGAGCAGTGCCGGCGGGGTTGCAGACGCATTCCATGAGGGCTCAGGCAGCCTCGTGAGCAGAGTATAGTTTTGTTCCACCGGTGGAGATCTGTAGGGTGGCATACTTTATCTGAACATTTTCGCCTGGATGTCCAGGCGGCAGGGAACACTCGTTTCAGATCGGCAGTGCTTCAGGCTGGTTGTGCGGGTCCCTCCCATTAGTTTAACTGCTATGATACATCCCAGTGGTGCGGGGCGGGACTGGACTGGATGGACGATAAGGAAAGAGAAATTAGACTTACCTGCTAATTGTTGTTCCTTGAGGAACTCCAGTCCAATCCCGGAACCCTCCCAGAGTGCTTTCTGTGATAATCTATGCATACCCTGGTCCTGAAGCTGGTTCCTTTGGTGGAGGAAGTGGCCGGGGGAGCCGTGGAGGGGTATGTGTTTTGGGGAGGGGCGGACCAGAAGAGCGGTCGGTTGCTCGCTTCCCGCTGGTTGGAGTTGCTCAAGCGCTCAACAGGTAGGCCTCCCCATCCTGGAGGGGGGACGGGGTATCCTTTCCAGGGGATGGAGGGGGTACTAGTTTATTTAGATGTAGAAGTGTTTGTTGCATGTTTAACTACTTATTTGTTGTTCCTCTGAGTCTGCTTTGTCAATAGGTACTGGGGCTGGTGGGTGGTGCCAGCTGCATATGTACACTAGTGTCATCAAAAAGATGACATGCTCAGTCTCCAAACTGCTGGTGGATGTGCACTACCCAGAGTTGCGGGACTGGACTGGAGTTCCTCAAGGAACAACAATTAGCAGGTAAGTCTAATTTCTCTTTTTGAACTGCTGGCCAACTTTTGGTACATGCCTGGGAAAATGGCCATGGCTAAATCAAATGGCTTGATGGTGCCAGTGGGTCACAGGAACAAGGAAAAAGAAAATAAAAAGAATTACTGAAAAAAACCACAAGAACTGAGAACAGAACTATGATCAACGGGCCTGATGTTACCGATGGCAGGCAGAAAGGATAAACAAGTGAAAATGACCCCCGAAGGGGGAAAAAGAAAGGCGTTTACTGGAGGACGACCAAAGCACATCTGTGGGGCTCTGCAGAAAACAAAGACTAGAAAAGAAGGCACGGTGGCAGGTGAGAAGACAGGTGCAGGCACGGTGGAGCCTCCCAAATGCTTCCAATAAAAGCTGGGGAGCATTCCCAACCAGGGCTCCATTGAGGACATCACCCATACGTGAGGATTTACTTCCTGCTTGTCCGTGGAGAAACATAATACCCCTATACTTGTCCCAAATGCGCTTGAATTTAAATCACAATACTGTTTTCTATCACTTTACGTTCTGGGTTATACCAGGCAACTACAGACTTCTCAGTAAAGAAGTATTTTTTCTTTTCATATATTTTTTTGAACCTTTCATCCTTCACCTTCATATCACACTTTGCTTTTAACATTCCCTGTGATGGAAATTATGGAATCCTATAAAAATGTAAATGTCCCTTCTTTCCTTTAGGGAGCACACCTGCAGTGTCTGTGTAGGGTTTATGATACCCTTTATCATTATTGCAGTCCTTCTATGAACTATTTCTCACATCTGGATGTGCTTATGAAGGTCTGGCTTCCAGAACTGAACACAATATTCAGGGTGGGTGGAGTCTGACCTGTGAACTATACAAGGGACATATCTTTGTGTCAACTGATAATGCTTCTGTTTATACAAACAAGCATACTATTACCTTCCCCTGTTGGTTTATTATATTGACTAGCTAAAATAATAGATCTTTTTCATATTTAACAATTTCCAGTTCTTTTCCTTTCAAATTGGAAGTAGCTAGTGGCTTTTGATGCTTCCAGCAACATGAATTTACATTTTTTATCCCTGAAACTAATTTTCCAAACTTGACCATTCTTCCTGTTTATTCAAGCCTTCTTTCATTTCTTCAACCCTTCCATCATGTCCACTACATTACAGATTTTTATATAATCTGTAAATAATTATATTTTCCTTCAAGTTCCTTATCAGTGTTATTAGTGAAGGCATTGAAAATAAGTGGTCCTAGAACTGGTCTCTTTACTTCCTCAAAGTGGGCTCCATTGACCACCACTTTCAGAGTTCTGGCTGTGCAAACCTGACTATTACCGGATCTTCAGGAAGAAGCAGGAATGCAGTCTTCACATATGGGTGAACATCACTGATGGAGCCCGCGCGGGAACGCTCCAATAGGAAAGCCTTTGGGAGCACTCCACTCTGCCTGGGTGCCTGCCTTCCCAACTCCTCTCCTCAGTTCTTTGTTTTCCACAGAGCCAGAAGGACATATCGTCCTGTCACCACCAAAAAACTTCTCTTTTTGTGAAAAATCGTACATCTGCCTTCCTGTCAACGCCAGTTCCGTCGAATCCAACACCGGTCCCAATAATTCTTTCATTTTTTATTTTTAAATTTTAAAAATATGCACCAAGTGTGCTGGTACCATCTCGGCCACTGATAAACATGACTGGTGTCTAAAATGTTTGGGTCCTGATCATCAGCCCAATTCTCGTCCTTTGTGCCAACAAATGACAAAGAGAGGCCTCAAGAACTGAGCCAGACAATTTGGATCTTTGTTTGCCTCGGACTCAGTTTCAGTGGCTTCCACTTCATCAAGGGTATTGACTTCCTCTGATGGGTCTCAGGTTTCTTCAAAGTCCAAACACAAAAGTAAATCAAAGTCTCTGGCCATTCCCAAATCCTCAGCATTGGCATCAAAGACCGATACCAAGACCAGAGAAAAGTCCCAGCATAAGCATCGGGACTCCCCTAGAGGTGTTTCCGATGCAGATCAGCCAGCCAATCAGCCAGCCAATCAGCCCAAAGCAAAAGTGGGGTTCCGGAATGCTCCCGAGGCATCGATTTCCGGAGAGCTACTGGTTCCATGTTCTGGCATGGTGGCTCAGAGCACCGTAGGTGATTCCACTCAGACATTGGCCATCTTTCTAGACCAGGACATGCTGGCTCTCATGAGGAGTTTGGCAGCACTACTGGCGGCTTCGGTACCAATAACATCAAGAGCTTGAGGAGTGCAGGCTTCAGCACCAAGCCTACAGCCAGGCATATTGGGCCCAAGGCCGGCCCTCGAAGTGGCATTGTCGGAACCCATGAGGTCGATACCTTCGTTGAACCGATAGATACCCCCAGTATCCAATAGACTCAAACCCCCATGGCTGTCGGTTCCGATACCACTGAGTATCAGTATCAGCATTGGCATGGGCATCGACCATCGATTTCCATGAAGCATCGAAGTCTGACCCAAGACCGCCGATACTTTGATTTCTTACCAGACTCTGATTCCAGTTCTTCAGAATCTGACAGGGGTCACTCGATTCCTGAGAATTTCCAGACATCCCTTCAAACTCTTCGCTGCCTCAGGAACGGCATCGGTCCCTACCAGAAGACATGTCCTTTCAGGACTTCATATGTGACATGGCAGTGGGACTCATCATCACAGTAGCCTCGGAAAAGGAACAGAGGGTAGAGGACCCTCCCACGCCCATAGAGGTGACTATATTACTGGTGCATTGTATCCTGCAGGATCTTATGCTCTGCATGTGGGAGGCCTGCTCACAGTTCTGCCTGTCAGCAAGAGACTCGATACCATGTATCGAGTACCAGAGTGCCCAGGCTTCCAAAAACCTCAGCTACCTCACCACTCAATGGTGGTGGAATCGGCGATGAGCAGAATAAAGAGCTCTAAGAACCATTCATCCATGCCACCTGGCAGAAACTCAAAGACAGTTGATGCCTTTGGGTGTCAATGCTTCCAAGCATGCATGTTGGCCTCGAGAATCAACTCTTACATGCTGCACATGGGCATGTTTCTGAAAAATGTCACCAGGGATTTGGAAACTTTCAGCCCCCTGATTCCAGAGGATAAGCGAAGTGCATTTCAGACACTCATCAAACAAAGCCAAAATACTTCTAAGTTTCTTATGAGGGCCTCTTTTGATGCCTTTGAATCAACAAATAGAGCTTCAGCAGTCTGCATTGGGGCTCGCAGAATGGCCTGGTTACATGCATCAGATCTCGAGCAATGGGTTCAGGATAAACTGGCCAATATCCCATGTACTGGGGAAAACCTTTTTGGCAAAGACTGGAGGTAAAAAGCAGGGGAGATTGAAACAGATGTTCACCTTCAGGCTGGGATGCCCTTCCAAGCACCCCCCCCCCCAGAGGGTCTTCACTATAAACACCTTCCTGCGGGGATGGGGAGCTCATTGCGAGGACCTCCGCACCCAAGGCAGTTGGTTCCAGACAGAGTGCCAGTTGCAGATCAACCTCCTGGAGCTCCGGGCAATATTTCTGGCCCCCTGAGCCTTTCACCACTGACTGCAGCACCAGTTGGTGCTGGGCCAGATGAACAACCAAGTCACAATGTTCTACGTCAACAAACAAGGGGGCATGGGGTCGTACCTTCTCTTCCAGGAGATAGTAGTCCTCTGCTCATATGCGACATGCAGCAGAATGCTCCTGTGTGTGGTCTACTTCCAGGACCTGGACAACGCCCTGGTGGGCAGGCTGAGCATAAGAACATAAGATATGCCATACTGGGTCAGACCAAGGTCCATCAAGCCCAGTATTCTGTTTCCAACAGTGGCCAATCTAGGTCATATGTACCTAGCAGTTTCCCCAAGAGACACAAGTTCCACAATGCTTGTACTGGGTCAAGCATTGATATCTTCGGTCACTTCTTAATAACGGTTTATGGACCTTTCCTCCAGGAACTTGTCCAAACCTTTTTTAAACCCAGCTACACTAACAGCCTTTACTACATCCTCCGGTAACAAATTCCAGAGTTTGATTACACGCTGAGTGAAAAAATATTTTCTTTTATTAGTCTTAAATAGTTTACCCAGTAGCTTCATTGCATGTCCCCTAGTCTTTCTATATTCTGATAACGTAAACAATCGATCTACGTTTACCCGTTCCACTCCGTTCATTAATTTATAGACTTCTATCATATCTCCCCTCAGCCGTCTCTTTTCCAGGTTAAAGAGCCCTAACCTTTTTAGCCTTTCTTCATAGGAGTATCCTTCCATCCCCTTTACCATTTTGGTGGCTCTTCTCTGAACCTTTTCTAATAACGCTATATCCTTTTAAGATACGGCGACCAGAATTGCACACAATATTCAAGGTGCGGTCTCACCATGGAACGATATAGAGGCATTATAATATGTTTTGCTTTATTTTCCATTCCTTTCCTTATGATACCCAGCATTCTATTTGCTCTCTTGGCCATTGCTGCACACTGGGTCAAGGGTTTTAACATGTTATCCACAATGACACCTAAATCTTTTTCCTGGGTGGTGCTTCCTAAAGTGGAACCTTGCATCATGTAACCATAGTTTGGGTTGTTCTTCCCTAGGTGCATAACTTTGCACTTGTCCACATTAAATTTCATCTGCCATTTTGATACCCAGTCTTCCAATTTATCAAGATCCTCTTGCAAGTTTCCACAATCCTCTTGGGTTTTAACAACTTTAAATAGTTTTGTGTCATCTGCAAATTTGATAACCTCACTCATTCCACTTTCCAGGTCATTTATGAATATGTCAAAAAGCAGCGGACCCAGCACAGATCCCTGGGGTACACCACTATTCACCTTTTGCCATTGGGAAAATTGGCCATTTAGCCCTACCCTCTGCTTTCTATCTTTTAATCAGTTCCTGATCCACAGTAGTACACTGCCTCCTATCCCATGACTCTTTAGTTTTGCCAAAAGTCTCTGATGAGGGACCTTGTCAAAGGCTTTCTGAAAGTCCAGATACACTATATCAACCAACTCACCTTTGTCCACCTGTTTATTCACACCTTCAAAAAAACATATCAGATCAGTAAGACAAGATCTTCCTTGTCTAAAGCCATGTTGGCTGTCTCCCATTAGGCCATGACTATCTACATGCTGTGTAATTTTGTTCTTTATGATGGTTTCTACCATTTTCCCCGGTACTGACGTCAGGCTCACTGGTCTGTAATTTCCCGGATGACCTCTGGAACCCTTTTTAAAAATTGGCGTTGCATTGGCGATCCTCCAATCTTCAGGTATTAGAGATGATTTTAACGATAGTTCACAGATTACTAATAGCAGGTCTGCAATCTCATATATCAGTTCTTTCAACACCCTTGGATGTATACCATCCGGCCCAGGTGATTTGCTGCTCTTCAGTTTATCTAATAGTTGTCAACCAGTAGAAGAACCATTTATTACAATCGGACAGATCTCATCAATTCTTTGCTTTATATTATTTATTATCCTAATCCCACTAATTGGACTCGCAGAAAACAAATCATTAAATTAATGTTTAAGTAGCCTATTAAAAGCATTAGTCTTGTAAACTAAAGGTAGAGGTTAATCCCTCTCTTAAACTGCCCGAGAGCCGCCACATAATAATACGAATTTTATTTTCAAGGAGGATTTTTCACCCTCGCCAATGGCACCCAAGGTCAAAATTCTTTTTAAACTACTTCCAGCTAAACTCCTAGAATTTTTCATACTATGTATAAATGTGTATTCATCTATATTCCATATGAATATTATCAAATACTATTAAAAGATATCAGTAACATGGGTGCGGGAAACCATCATCCCGACAGACAGGGATCCATTGCGCGAATTTCTCGGGCAGATTACCTAAGAGTGTCATTTCAGTTACATATCAACAGCTGATTGATGCTTGAATTACTATACGGCCCATGAAGAAGCATAACTGTAATCTCACACCTTCATAATTGTTTTTTATTTTTACCTTTCAGCCAACATCTCAGAGTGCTTAACAGCATTTTAGTCTAAAACGTGAACATGTATTGCATAATTATTGATCCGCTGAAGCAATTATAAAAGATGATAATAAATGAATGATTTACAGACATAAATTGATATTTAATGCTGCTTTACCACACATTCTACATATATTATTCCCCCTCCCCCAACAATTTTTTTTTTTGTCCAGCTAACACTTATTAAAATAGGGCTGCTACACAGTACCATGTCCTGTGCTGCTGAGGTAAGCTATATTCTGATTTGATTTAAATTATAGCTCTTTGCTGCTGCAGGGCTCTAACTTATTATGAAATTTAAATTACAAGCTCTCTGCTGGATTCCAAATTTAACCTGAAAACTCTCTTCTTTGTTTTAAATTTAAACTAAAAATACTTTGCTGATGCTAGGCCCTGAGTGACTATTAAATTTAAACTACAAGCTCTCTGCTGGGTTCCAAATTTAACCAGAAAGCTCTCTTCTGTGTTTTAAATTTAAACTAAAAGTACTTTGCTGATGCTAGGCCCTGAGTGACTATTAAATTTAAACTACAAGCTCTCTGCTGGGTTCCAAATTTAACCAGAAAGCTCTCTTCTGTGTTTTAAATTTAAACTAAAAGTACTTTGCTGATACTAGGCCCTGAGTGACTATTAAATTTAAACTACAAGCTCTCTGCTGGGTATGAAATGTAACCAGAAAGCTCTCTTCTGTGTTTGAAATGTAAACTTTGTCATGATGCGGGCACTAATAAAGTTGGTTTTAAGAAAAGAAATCCTGTTTTAGAAGAACTAGATGTGCAGTTACCTCCAGGCACAGCTAGAGGGAGCAGGAACAGACATACTGGTCTTAATGAACCTAAGCTCACTGATGACCTGCAGCTGAAAGGGAACCAGGAAGTCAGCAGTAACGGTTCACTTTATAAGCCAGAGCAGAATGCTTCTGGAGAGGAGTCGCATAAGGAGTGGCATAAGCAGAGGAAGCAGTGGACACAGCAGGAGCTGAGGAAGGAGGAGGAAGAGGAAGAAGGAACTGGAGCTGGACTAGAAGGAGAAACAGCAGAGGAGCCTGGAGGCTATCAAGGACATAAGCCTGATTGCTGTGGAAGAAGCCAAGCTGGAAGCTGGAGGAGAAACAGACCTCACAAGGTGGGAAGCCAGAAAGCCCAAACTGGACCTGTTGTGCAAGGGGAGTTTGGTGGAAGTTGCTCCAAGGTGAGAGGCTCTGCCACGCCTAGTTCCTATACTCTGCCTGTTTGTAACCTAGAGAGAAGAAAGCTAAGAGCCAGAGAGGGAGGTTCTGACAGAAGCTTATCTCTAGAGGATCACTGCCCAGTTTCACCTATTCAGAGGGAAAAGCAGTTTTACAAGCAACGGAAGTTTTTACTCAGTGAGCCAAGGCATGAGGCATTGAACATTAACTGTAATGATTGTACTGCTAAAAGCTATGCTAAAAGAAGGATTCCTCCTAAGGGAAACAAGAGTGCAGACTGGTTCACTAAACTACCGCCAGCCTTAAGAGTCCCTGGTTATCTGAAGCCAAACTCCCAAGTAGTAGATTACCACGCTGAAATAGACAGGGACAGTGAAAGCCCTTTGAATCAGTATAGGGGAGAGGATTTGATGGAAGTGGATTCTCCCAGCACTATTCCCTCACCTTTGCCTGAGGAAATGGAATGTGATTGGTGCACTGCCTATGCTCCAAAGTGTGTATGCTCCACAGAAGAATAAATGAAGTATAAGTTGATGTTTATTATACTGAATATTACTTTGAAGAAAACCTGCTTTAAACTGTGAAGTAACAGTTAACTAGCCAGTAAATATTGGTACCTTTTAAAACAAAGGACTGTTTCTGTTATCTAAAATATCTCTTAGTTGAACCTTGCTTTAAACGGGGAATAAAAGCCTTTATTACCCTACACTTGGACTCTTTGTTCTTTAACAGCGCTACCTAGTGGCGTATAATCTTTGTGTCACCGGCAACCGGGTGACAACTTAAACTGCTGCTTCTAGGGCCTGACTGATTTAACAAAAAATAGTGAGTTCACAGATTAATTAGCTTTAATAGAAAGAATTCCTTTCAGAAAATTCCCAGAAGTATATACTCACAATTGCAGATCTCTCTCCAGAAGTAACAGTCCCCTTTTGTAGTCCTTCAAGACTGAGGATCACAGAGCTCTGGTTGAGCTAGTTATGCCTGTGCTGCTGAGGTAAGCTGTGACCAACTCCCTGGGTGATTAATAGTCCTTGCTTGGATAGAAGGAGTCTTTCAAAATGGCCTTTTGACCTGCCACCTGGTGTTAACACCTATTGAAAAGGTTTCACAGGTCTCTTGCCCCCTAGGTAGAAGGCCTCTTTGTAAAGGTCTCTAGAAGACTTTATTTGTTGCTCAAAGAGTACTGACCCTGTTTTGCCTTTTGTGCTAAGCTATATTCTGATTTGATTTAAATTATAGCTCTTTGCTGCTGCTAGGCTCTAACTTATTATGAAATTTAAACTACAAGCTCTCTGCTGGGTTCTAAATTTAACCAGAAAGCTCTCTTCTGTGTTTTAAATTTAAACTAAAAGTACTTTGCTGATGCTAGGCCCTGAGTGACTATTAAATTTAAACTACAAGCTCTCTGCTGGGTTCCAAATTTAATCAGAAAGCTCTCTTCTGTGTTTTAAATCTGTGTTCCATGTTTCAAGAAAGCCATTATCAATACCGAGTTCTCTCCTTTGGTCAAGTCTCTGCCACAAGGATCTTCACAAAATGCATGACATGCCTACCTATGCACCATGGGGATATTCGTCTTTCCTTATTTAGATGGTTTGCTGATCAGGGGAGACTCCCCTCAAGAGGTAAGACTCTCCCTTCATGGTGCTCCAACACCTAGGTTTTGTCATAATCTTCCCAAAGTCTCACCTCACTCCAACCCAACAACTGGAGTTCATTGGAGTACTCTTAGACACTCAACAGGCCCGAGCTTTCCTCCCATAGGATCACTGTGCCCTTCTCATCAAGCTGGCAAAAAGAGTACAGCAGCAAAGCCGAGTTACAGCTTGAGAGATGCTACAACTATTAGGTCACATTGAGCCCGATTCAGGTAGGGGCACGTCTGGGCTGTCCCAAAAAAGATGGGCCCATTTGGACCCGATTCTGGACCATGGGAACAAAATGTTCCTGTGGTAACAAGAATCAGGCCAGAGAACAGCTTGACATGCCCCTGCTGCCTGCGGGGACATCCTCTCTGCAGGTGCCCCCGACTCCTGCAACCCCTCTTTTCCCTGCCACCTGATTCACATCTGGCCTGCCGTGGCCTGGATCGGGCAGCGGGGACCCCCTTGCACATGGCCCTGGCCCTAGGGGGGATCCCCGGGCCCGATCGCTGTTTTTTTTTTGCAGCTTATTCCATCTTTGAGGTGGAATAAGCACAATGTCCCCACGGGCCCAGCCATGACCTGAATCAGCCCTGTACATCCTGCTAGGCTGGCCCACCCCCGCGCCATACCATCCTTCCCCATCCCGCCCCCCGCCGGCTCTCCCCGTCCTGATGCTCAGGACGTATGAGGAGAACCATAGAGGGAATCAGGCCCATGGTCCATGTCATCCCCTATGCTCGATTACACATGCAACAAGCACAATGAACTTTGTCTTCTCAATGGATGCAGTCGAAGAGGCATCTCAGAGATAAGATCCACATCAAGTCCCTTCAGTGGTAGTGTTCCCCACAAAACCTACTTATCGGGTCACTTTTTCAGATTCCTCCACTTCGATGCACTCTGACGACAGATGCTTCCAAACTGGGTTGGGGAGCTCATCTAAATGACCTGACAACATAGGGGCTGTTGACACCACAGGAATATGCCCTGCAGATCAACCTGCTAGAATTATGGGCACTGACAAATGCTCTTCAGGGTTTTCAACCCTAACTTTTGGGGCAACCTCTTCTAGTCAGGACGGACAACCAAGTTGCCATGTTCTACATCAACAAACAAGGGGGATGGCATCCCATCCCCTCTGTGAGGAAGCGATTTAGCTATGGTCCTTTGACATCTCTTACTGCATTCACCTCAGAGCGGTATACATCCCGGGCAAACTCAATGTCCTAGCCAAAAGGCTAAGCCGTATCCTTCATCCATATGAATGGATCTTGCATCGGGAGGCGGCTGCTCAGATCTTTCAAACATGGGGAACCCCACTTATAGATATTTTTGCCACTCCACAAAACACGCAGCTTCCGCTCTTCTGCTGCAGGATTCCATCGCTGCACTGACAGGTCCTAGATGCCTTCCTTTTCCATTGCAGATAAGGACTGCTCTACGTATACCCTCCCATTCCCTTGATACCCAAGACGCTGTTCAAGCTACAGGCCGGCAAGGGCTCGATGATTCTCATAGCTCCCTTTTGGCCCTGTCAACCATGGTTTCCTCTGCTTCCTCACTTAGCACAGACTCAGCCACTCAACATAGGATGTGCACCTGACCTCCTCTCTCAGGACCATGGGACACTCCTCCATCCCAACTTTCACTCCCTATGCTTGACAGCATAGCTGCTGAAAGGCTAGTGGTCCCTGACCTCGACCTACCACAGGCAGTCAAAAATGTCCTTCTTGCATCATGTTAAGATTCCACCAGATGATCTTATGCATTTAAATAGCATAGGTTTGCCCTTTGGTGCTCCCCAAAGGATCTGGGCCCTTTTCCTGCTCTGTGGAGTCACTTCTACAATATCTTTTCCACTAATCCATTGCATATCTGAAAACTAACTCAGTGAAAGTTCACCTTAGTGCCTCTGCGGCCTCTCACAGACTACCGGAAGGACAGCATATTTCCTCACACTTCTTAGTAGCATACTTCATGCAGAGCCTCCTGCTGTCCAAGTCGCTCATTAAGCCACCTCCGGTGGTCTGGGATCCCATTGTGGTTCTCACTCAACTTCTAAAGCCTCCTTTTGAGCCTTTAGCCACCGCTTCACTGAAGTTTCTATCTTGGAAGGTCATCTTCCTCATTGCCCTCACTTCATCTCACTGCATCAGTGAGCTGTAGGCTCTGGTGGCAGATCTGCTCTATACACAGTTCCACTATGACAAGGTGGTTCTGCATACCCATCCGTATTTCCTTCCAAAGGTAGTCTCCTCCTTCCATCTAAACCAGTCAGTAATTCTACTGATATTCTTCCCTAGACCACATGCGTCTCTGGCTGAAGCAGCGCTACACACCTGCACTGCAAGCAAGCACTGGCTTACTACTTGGATAGATTAAAGATCACAGAAGATCCTCTCAATTAGTCATCTCCTTTGATCCTAGTCACCTGAGTCTACTGGTGATAAAACATACTCTATCCAGATGGATAGAAGATTGCATTTCTTTTGCTTATGCACAAGCAGGACTCTCTTTGGAGGATCATGTCACTGCTCATAATGTGCAAGCTATGGCAACCTCTGTAGCCAATCTCCGTTCAGTATCCATTGAGGAGATCTGTTGGGCAGCTACTTGGTCCTCCATTCATACTTTTGCTGCACACTACTGTCTAGGAAGAGACTCCCTTTGGGACACTTTCTTTGGCCAAGCTTTACTCTATCATCTCTTTGGGACTTAATCTCAACTCCTACCCTCCGTACCAGACTTCTACAAGATACCAGATTGTCATTTGGGGAGTATCGCCTCCTGGAATCGAGTCCAATGGCACACAACTCTTCCAGAGTCTTTGGCTACAAATTTTTAAATTAGGGATTGCACTGCTCTCCCCCCTTCTCTCCCCCCATTCCAGTCTGGTACCTGGGAGCTAGTGAGTCCCATATGTGAAGACTTCATTCCTGCTTGTTCCCGAAGATAGCGTAGATACTCACCCGTAACAAGTGATCTCTGGGAGCAGTCTTCACAACCTGTCCTCCTCTCCTAGGAGTTGTAGGGTTCTTTTATTTAACTCCTCCTCTCAGCTACAAACTCAACTGAGGAGAGGAGTTGGGAAGGCGGGAATGCAGGCATGTTGGCGCAGTGGAGTGCTCCCAAAAGCTTTCTTATTGGACACTGGGGAACATTCCCACGCAGGCTCCATCAGTGACATTCACCCATATGTGAAGACTGATTCCTGCTGTTCCCGGAGATCATCTATTACAGGTGAGGAACTATGTTATATTGCTCTTCCATGTTGGCACAAATGATACTGCTAGATATCCTTCCAAATGTATCAAAAGGACTTCATGGCTTTGAGAGAAAGAGTGAAGCAGATAGGTATGCAGGAGGTGTTTTCTTTGATCCTCAAGGGTAAAGGCTGAGGCAGAGAATCTCACAATCTGGAGATGATGACACCATCTATACAGCCATACATTCAAGAGGTTTAAGCTTCCTGGACCATGGGGTGATTTTCCAAGGGCTGCTAAATGGGGGCAAAGTGTTTTCTGAAAGAGATTGGCTAACCTTCTGAAGGGGGTTTTAAACTAGGTTTGCAAGGGATGGGTGAACAAAGCCCGCAGGTAACCAAAAGCCCTTGAGTGTGTAAACCAGTAAAAACCTGTATAGAGTTGGGGAAAAAAGGGCAACATCTGGAAAGCTGTATATATTAAAGACCAGAGTATGGGAAGTAAGGTTCTAGATCTACAGGTTGTAATGGGCCGACTTGGATTTAGTAGTGGTCACAGAGACATGCTTCATGGAGAACTATGACTAGGATACAGTTATACCAGGCTATAATCTATTCAGGAAGGCTAGGGTAGGAAGAAAGAGAGGAGAATTGGCAATATATGTAAAAAATAAATTTAAAGCAATAGAATTGCAGGGCTTAGGAGGTGAGAATGAGGTGTTGTGGGTTAATCTGGATAGAGGGAATGAAATATCTATTTATATTGGTGTGATTTACAGTCCTCCCTCCCAGGCAGAATTGGACAGATTTAATTGAAGATATTCACAGTATTGCTGTGAAAGAAGAATAAGAAATTAGTTCTTACCTGCTAATTATCTTTCCTGGAGCTTTCTCCGGGCCAGTCCAGGGACAGGTAGGGTTGTCAATCCTCTATAGCCACTGAGGACTGATCTCAAGTTTTGATGAGATGTGAAGCCACTCCCCCAGAGGGTTACCCAGCAGTCTACTCATGACAAAGCAACTAAAAGGAAGAACTGAAAGAAACCGAGAACCCTTGAAACACTGATAACTTTCTATAGTCCTTGCAAACTGTAGAGGCCATGAAATAGGCTCTTAAAATGGAATTAAAAATAATTTCTATTTTTTTTTTCAAACACACGATTAAAACTTCACACTAGTCTACACTGAAGGAAATCTGAAAGCCCCAATGAAGACCCCTGATACGGATGAATGACAGAAAGTTGCCCGCCGGTTAGGAGATGAACAAAAAACCTTATAACCAGACAGAGGTGGGACCCTGGACTGGCCCGGAGAAAGCTCCAGGAAAGATAATTAGCAGGTAAGAACTAATTTCTTATTCCTATTCGCTTCTCCGGGCCAGTCCAGGGACAGGTAGGGCAGTACCAAAGCAGTACCTAATGACAGGAGGGACCCGTGAGGCCTTTATCTTTATTAGAGTGCTTGATTTACCACACCTTCGGGAACCATCAGGGTGATTTACAATGAGGCAAGACAAGAGTGGCCAAAGCCACTCCCACCGAGAAACCTTTGCAGGTCGCTCCCAGCCATCATCCTCAATGTCATGCCAAGAAGGGCTCCGGTGTCAATGCCCATACTTGGCATGGTCTCCGGCCGCCCCCTTTGGCACAGATGAGGCAGATGACGAGTCCTTCTGAGGCTCCACCAGAGTGTTGAAGGAGAGCCTCCATTCCAGGTTAACATGGGCACCGCACAATGCCGAGGCCTTGGCAAAGCCCCACAGGGGCATCGATGTCGATGCTGATGTAGAGGATGCTAAATCCGATGGTTCGAAGAGGGACTCATGCTGCTTGTCATGGCCCTTGAGGCCCTTCTTGATCATCTGTAGATATAGAACACAGGACGAAGGTTAGTGATCAGGGCCAAGACATGGATTCACCAATTGTAACGGTCGGTGGCCAAAATGGTGCGAGCACAGCGAGTTCACTTTTTAAAATCCCTGTCCAGTTTCGACATGGCTGGAAAAAAAGCCACTGCAAAATCAAATGGCTCAATACCGACCAGCGAAAAAAGCCCGGGAAAAGAGTGAAAACTTCCCGAGGCACAAAAAAGAAAAAAAAGAGGGAAAAACTCCTGAAAAGGATGGATTGGTGCCAGCAGAAGCTGATGCACTGATGACAGGCGGTTAGACTAGCAGAAAACAACAAATCGGAAACCCCAAAGGGTCCAAAAACACAATTTTTTCCGACAGCAGTCAGGAATATGTCTGTAGGGCTCCGCGGAAAAAGCAGATTGAGGATAAGAAGGCTCCGTGGCAGGCGCACATGTGCAGTGCAGGCTCCCAAAGGTTTCTGGTGGAAGCTGGGGAGCGTTCCTGTGCAGGGCTCTGTCGGGGGAGTATCACCCATATGTGAGAACTGTTTCCTGATTGTTCATGGAAAAATTTTATGCTCCTAAATTAGGATAAATTTTCAGCTGAAAATAGAGCATAAATTTAGGCGCTTAAATTTAGATGCTCAGCTTTTTTTGAATATTGGGCCGTAAAAATCATGAGTAAACTACAGCTACTCAGGGGTGGTGCAGGGGACTGAGCATTCTAGGAAAGTCTTCAACCTTATGCCCTTCCCTGAGAGTTTGATAATTAAACTCAATCGCTATGATCATTGGAATACTACCCCTCCAAATCAATCCATTGGTGTAGTTTGGGGGAGCATGGGGAGATTTTACCCCCCCCCCCCAAATATTGCAGGCACTAATGGTGAACTGGTTCCCTGCCCCCACTTCCAGTATGACTTCCTTACCCTTTGCCCCTCCCTCCCCCCAAGTAAAGACAATGCTGCATCAATCCTGTAAAAAAAAAAGCATAATTGGGTCATAGGCATCGGAAAGGGGTGGGCCACACGGGCCTTCACTGCACTAAAAATCGTGGTGTGGCAGGCAGCAGGCTGTCTGCGGGGATCCCATTCCCCACAGGCAGAAGAAAAGCCCTGGAGCAGACAGGAAGGGTCTTTGCTGTGATTGCAGCATCTCCAGGAGCAAGCAGGAATGCAGTCTTCACATATGGTATCGTCGGCATTGACGGAGCCCACGCGGGAATGCTCCCCAGCGTCCAATAGGAAAGCCTTTGGGAGCACTCCACTGTGCCTGTGCATCTGCCTTCCCGCCTTCCCAACTCCTCCTTAGTTCTTTGTTTTCTGCGGAACCAGCAGGAAGCCCTTTCCTGTCACCTCCAAAAAACTTCTTATTTTTTGGTTTAATTCTGTGCTCTGCCTTTCCTTTGACACTGGTACCTCCCTTATACTGGCCCTGATATTATTTTTCTTTTAAATTCTTGCTTTTTTCTTTTTGGCAATTCACTTAGGCCTCGGCCTAAATTTTCAAGCATTTGTCACCATGGACAAACACGTCAGTGGCTTTAAAAAATGTTCCAAGTGCTTCGGCACTGTGTCAATCACTGATTCCCATGACTGGTGTCTCAAATGTTTGGGCCCAGACCATACACCAGTTGTTCTTTGTGCAAACAAATGACCAAACAAGGCCTAAAGAACAGGGCCAGGCAGTAGGCCTCACTGTTCGCCCCAGACTCAATTTCATTGGCCTCTTGCTGGTTCCCAGGTCTCCAAAAAGTCCAAACATAAATTAAAGACTAAGTCCTCGGCATCGAAATCCAATACTGAGTATCAAAGTAAGTCCCATACTCCACGAGATGCCCTGAGAGGGGCATCTAATGCTGACCGGACTGCATTTCTTTTCTTTTTTTAAATTTACAAGCTTTTATTGATTTTTTCAAAATATACAACAATTGCATATATTGCATCCTAGTAGCCGGCTTCTTTCCCCCACTCCTATCCTCTCATTCCCGTGACCTCACAGCTTATCATAAATTTATAACAAAAGAAGAAAAGAAAAGAGAAATGTCCGCGCCCTTTACATCCAGCTTTAGGTGTCAGTCCTATATTGTCTTTAAGCAGTACTTATATCTTCTGGGCCTTGCTGTTTGATCCCAGTTCCACCCAGGCCATAAAGGGTTGCCACAGAGTCTCAAATTCTTTCAGCCCCTCCCTTCTCAAAGCCATCAACCTCTCCAAGAAATATATCCCATGCATACAAGTTTTCCAGGCTTCAGTGGCCAGCAGTTCTCCATTGTTTTGCAATTGCACACCAAGCTGCAATCACACATAACCTAACCAATATTCCCCCCTCCCCCTCCCCTCCCATCCCTTCCTCTTACCCCTTACAGTTTCCTTGCCCCATGCTATTTCTCTGCCGATTAGCTGAGCCACTATTTCTCTATTAGGGGTGCAGCTGCTGACACTCCCTCCACATATGGCAAAGTCGCCCTTATCTGGGCAGCCTCTCCAGCATTGCTTCGTTTCACTGCTTCCTTATTTTATTTATTTATTTATTTATTTACATGTTTTTATATACGGCTTTTTCCAGCGATCAGAGGCGGTCTACACAGAACATAACAAGTAATTTTACATTAAAACATTGAAGGAACTCGGTAACAAGCTAAGGTTGTTAGCAAAAACAATGTTACAAAAACTATATACAGTTAAGCAATTCGCTGCAGATTGAGTATTCTATTATATAAGAGTTAAGTTTGATAGTGGTAAGGGCTAGCTGGGAAGCTAGGTTGTTTGAGACTGTGGATTATGGATGGATGAACCATAGAATTCAATAACTAGGTGTGTCTTGAGTTCTTTGTGGAAGGTTTGAAGGCCCTTTATCGCTCTTAAATTGTCTGGAAGAGCATTCCAGATTGTTGGGGCAATATACGAGGTGTGACAAAAAAGAAACGAGACTGTGGCAACCACACCCATGACTCAATGCCAATTGGCTAACTGCTTATGTCACTGTGTTGTGCAACATTTTGCCACTATTCTGCTATAATATTTTTCATCTCTCTCACTCTGTTTTTCTTTTTCAGGTTTTTTTGTAGCACACTGCTCCATCGCTTTGTCACACAACTGGAGGTGGCAGAAATATGGAGCAAAGAATCAACTTGAAATTTCTGGTTAAGCTGGAGAAGGGCCCAAGTGAGTGTCTCCAACTTCTCCAAAAGGCTTATGGAGAAGATGCAATGTCAAGACCGCGATTCTTCGAGTGGCACAAATGCTTCAAGACTGGCCACGAGGAGGTGGAGGATGACCCCAAGTCAGGACGGCCTTCCAGGACAAAGATGGCTGAGAACATTGACAGAGTGAACCAGCTGGTGTGGAGTGATCGCAGATTGAAGGTGCAGATGATAGCTGAGGAGCTCAGCCTGAACAGGGAGTCAGTGCGGACCATCTTGGTGCAGGAGCTAGGGATGCAGAAGGTGTGCGCCAAGATGGTGCCCAACCTTTTATCGGATGACCAGAAGGAGCACTGGGTCAATGTTTGTCGAGACTTGCTAGAGAAGATCGGAGAAGATCCAGAGTTCGTTTGCCGAGTCATCACAGGAGGCGAGACTTGGGTCTTCCAGTACGACCCTGAAAGCAAGAGACAGAGGCTGTAGTGGAAGACTCGACTATCACCCAGACCCAAGAAGGCGCTGTGATAAGGAAGCTTGTAGTGAGCCTATGGAAATAGGAGAAACTGATGATTTTGCTTTTAAGAAAAGTGACATCCCTGTAGTGCACAGGTTTCAGCGCTGGCATAAAGAAAGCAAGCAGAGAGAAACCAAACCTAGGCTGCCACACCCAAGCTCTGCTGACGTAGTTGCAGGCTTGGAAGATAATTGCAAGCACCTGTCCAGAGAGGGAGAGACACTGCCCGGGAAGCAGGGATATAAACCTTGGCTAGAGAGAAAGCAGAGAGGAGAGCCCGGAGGAGGAGGAGAGCCCGGAGGGAGAGAGCACGGAAGGAGAGAGCAGAGAAGGCTTCAAACTCCAGTTCCTGATCAGAAGGTTCAGAGAGTTCAGAGGTGGGAGCCCAGGACTCAGCATAGGAGTCAAAGGAGCCAAGCCTGGAACAGGGAGCCGTTGCAGAGCTCCAGGAAGGAACTCAGGGAAGTGAACCAGGGACTGTTTCCCAGAAGCTGGAGGGAGACTGGTGAACACAGCCAGGGAGAAGGGACCACAGCTTCAGGTACAATTTATCCTTACCGGGTGGAGCTGTGCTCAAGAGAGAAACCGGGATCCTCAGAGAGAATACACCCTGAGTCATGCATTAAAAGCTCAGAGCAGGGCACTGCATTACCGGAGCCAGAGGAAATGCAGGTTGAGCCTACTGAGCAGGATTTATTGCCGCCAGAAGTACTCATGGACTGTACTCTATGTCAAGCTGTTAGCATTGAGTCCCTTTGCTAAAGAATAGCTGAAAAGATAACGTCTCCTGAAAAGTAGAGTATTGAAATCTAGCCTGGACTGAAGGTAGGAAATTGCTCTTTTAAGGGGAAGATACCTGTTGCATGTACATTTGAATGCTCAATGAAGACAAAGGTAAAAAGAAGATATTTTTACTTTGTTGAATGAAGAAGCTGTGTTTTCTTTATCCGTTATATTGATAAGCAGCCGCATATAATTAATGACTGGCCAAAACTACAACTCCCAGCATGTTTCACTGGAGAAAAATAGTTTATTCAACCTTTTTTTTTTTTTTTTTTTTTTAATAAGTTTATTTATAACCATCAATACAAACAGCAAACAAATAACAATTAGTATACGTCCCCTGAGGTGGACTCTGATCCCCAGGAGACCCAGCGATGGTAACACATTTTACATATTACCCCATCCCCCCCCACCCCCCTCCAACCCCCTCTTTCCCCCCTCCCTCCTCCCCCCATCACACCCAGACACACAAGAGGGCCAGTCTCTCTGGAGGACAACAGATACCCGCCTCTAGGGCTGCTCAGGAAGAGGACCGCGGCCTACCTGCCCGATTCAAGGACGGCATTGCGGCACTGGGATCCCAACTGATGGAGATAGGGTTCCCAAAGTAAGAGAAAAGCGGACCATCGCTTCGCGTTCCCTCGGGCGGCTCGACACTCCAAAAGCATCAATTGATGGAAGGAGTTCCTCCACTCCCAGACAGAAGGGGGGGCGCTTTCTCGCCATCGGCGCAGAATGGGTCCCTTACCCACCAGACATGCCTTTCGCACAAGGGCTCGACCCCATTTCCCCTTCGGGGAGTTACCGCGCAAGACATCTAACATGACCAGGGCGGCGTCCCACACCACCTGCTGTCTCAAAAGGGTCATCATGAAGGCACATACGCGCCTCCAGTAGGGGCGGATCAACCGACAGCCCCACCACATATGGAGGAGAGTGGCCTGAGGCTCCCCACAGCGTGGGCAGCGCCCATCCGTAGGCAGGTGGCATCGAAGAGCCCGTCGGGGAGAGAAGTGGACTCTCGTCAAACACTTAACATGCACCTCCCGCCAACGAACACCGGCCGCCAGGGTCCCGGTTCGGCGAAGGCCATCGAGCACCGTTCCCGGGGGTATCTCCCTCCCCATCTCCGCCCCCCATGCCTGCTCTATGCTACGGAAATCCGGGCGACGGCGGTATTGCTCCAGTTTACCCCTAAAGGCTCTTATCGTCGGCTTCCCCTCACCCCCTAGATCAAAAAATTCCAGAATCTGTGCAGATCGCTCTGCATGTAGCTCCGCCCCCGGGAGAGAGCCTACATAGTGGGCCACTTGCATGTACGCAAAGACATGCTTCGGTCCTAAGTCATATTCCCGGGCAAGGGACTGAAAAGATTTAGATTTCCCCTCCGCATCGACCACATGGCCCAGGTTACATAAGCCGTTTGCTGCCCAGAGTCGATAGACCACAGCATCCGTCCCCGGGGTGAAGTTAATGTTACCTCGAAGGGGCAGCCAACTCGACACCTGCCACTTGTGCCCCCAGTACCGATTAAGCTTCCTCCACGTCATCCGCACCGGCGTCAGTAATACACTCTCCGCCAAGTGAGTCGGCATATCCCGGTTTGCCACGTGCAATAAAGCCTGAAGGGAATGGGGGGCCACATATGCCTCCTCTAAGGCTCGAGGCGTATAAAGCTCCGTGTTCCCCAGCCAATCCCCCAAATGGCGGGCTTGGCAGGCCTCCACATAGGCCCCCAGGTCTGGGAGCCCCCAACCCCCCCACCTCCCGCTCCCCACCAATCGACTATAAGGAATGCGCGCTCGTGCTCCTTTCCACAGAAACCGGCGAAATTCCACTTCAAAACACCGTATGTCTCGTTGTAAGAGCCAGACTGGGAGAGTCTGCATCCAGTACAGTAATCGTGGTAATATTATCATTTTAATCGCCGCTATCCTCCCCGACAAAGATAGTGGAAGGAAGTGCCAGGCTTGCAACTGAGCCCTCACTTTGGACAGCATCCTGTGCAGGTTATCCCCATAAAGTCGGGTGGGCCGAGTGGGTAGTACTATCCCCAGATAAACAAAGTTATTATCCGCCCATTTTAACGGGAATCCCCCCTGCCAGCTATCCCGCAGCCGCCCTGTAATATCGAGAGCTTCCGACTTTTCCTCATTAATACGAAAGCCCGCGAACTGTCCAAACGTCTGAAACTCCCGCAAGAGTCTAGGTAAGGAGGACTTAGGCTGTGATAAATGAACCAAAAGGTCATCGGCAAAGGCCGAGAGCTTAAAGCTGCACGCGCCGATACGCACCCCCCCTATCTCGGATGACTCCTCCACTCGGCGCAAGAGGGGGTCTAATGATAAAACAAAAAGTAACGGGGATAGAGGACACCCTTGACGGGTCCCACGTTGAAGTGAAAAGACCTCGGATAGTACCCCATTGCACCTAATGGCGGCCGTGGGATTTGCATAAAGGCTAGCCAACATTTTACAAAACCCCGGCCCTATACCATAGCGCGGGAGAAGATACATTAAGTACCGCCAATCCACCCTGTCAAACGCCTTTTCAGCATCAAAACTAATTAATAGAGACGGCAACCGTTTATGATGAACCCATTCTAAGGAAGCAAGGATTTTACGCAGGTTACGCACGGCATAGCGATCTCTAACAAAGCCGGCTTGAGATTCATGAACGAGCTGCCCTAAATAGCCCGCAAGGCGGTCAGCCAGGATTTTAGCCAGGAGCTTGAGGTCAAAGTTGAGCAACGAGATAGGGCGGTATGATGAAGCCTGCAGGGGGTCCTTGGTGGGTTTCGGGATAAGCACAAGATGGGCATGATTCTGTCCCCAGCGAAAATACCCCTGCTGCGCCCGTCGGTTATGGACATCTACTAAGGTCGGAGAGATCAAATCATTTAAAATCTTATAAAATTCGGCACCAAACCCATCTGACCCAGGAGATTTATAACAGCTAGCCTTAGATATAACTGCTTGCACTTCCGCCACTGTGATAGGTAGATCCAACTGCTCCTTTTGTAGTCCCGTCAATTGGGGCAGGGTTAGTTGCTCAACGTAATCCTTCATCAGTTGAGACGGGGAGGTTTCCGCCGTATACAACTGCTGGAAGAATGAACGGAAGATACGCGCTATCGCCGGGTTCTCCCGCTGCAGCACCCCCTGAGCGTCGCGTAACGCAGGCACCAACGTCGCACTTCGAGGGCCACGGAGACATCGAGCCAGCAATTTCCCCGGACGGTCCCCATGACAATAAAGCTGATAGCGGTAGTACCACACGGATTTCTTGGCTCTTTGGTGCAATAATTCGTTAAGTTCAGTCTGACTCTCCCATACCCTCCGTTTAAGCCCTGGTAAAGGAGTATGTGCCCATTGGCGACGCAGCTTCGTAGCCTGTTGTTCCAAGCGGATAATACGTTCCGCCAGAAGGCGGCGTTTGCGAGCAAGGAAGCCGATAATATCCCCACGAAGGACGACTTTCGTTGTTTCCCAGACCAGTTCCGGGTCCCCCTCATGTATGCTATGGATGGCCGCAAAGTCCTGCCAGCGCTGCCGTAAAAATGATCGGAATTGGGCGTCCCTATAGAGCTCCAGTGGGAACCGCCAGATAGATGTTCGAGAGATATTCCCATTCCATTGGAGCTCCAGCCAAATGATTGCATGATCCGAGATCGCGACAGGCCCGATCTGCGCGTCCTGAACCTTCGCAAAGAGTCCCGTAGAGACCAACAGGTAGTCGATGCGCGCACTTGTACCATGTGCCCGAGACTGGTGGGTGTAATCCCTTTCCGTAGGATGTAACAGTCTCCATGGGTCGACCAGCCCTAGTCGAGAGCGAAGGCGCAGCAACGCTCGAGCCGACTGCATTCTATCCCGGGGCCCCCCCCCTCTAGACGTATCCATGACCACGTCCATAACACCATTAAAGTCCCCACCCATTATTAAGGGGAGCTCCGGCAACGTCTCGACCTTGGAAGCCAGACGGGAATAAAAGTTCATGTCCACAACATTCGGGCAGTACAAGTTACCCAAAATAACCGGCTGCCCTTCCAATACCCCCTGCAGAAATATAAATCTACCGGAGGAATCACCGAGTTCCTTCTCTACCTCAAACCGTAGACGCTTATGAATTAACAATACCACCCCCCCCTTTTTCCCCACCGCCGGGGACCCCCAGGCCGGTCCCACCCAGTCCCGACACAGCGTACGATGCTCCGCGGCAGGCTGGGGGGTGGCCTGGAGCATAGCAATGTCCGCCTTCTGTCTGGCTAACGCCTGTAAAACTTTAGAACGCTTAATTGGGCTGCCCAGGCCGCAAACATTCCAGGAAATTATCTTAAGGGACATCAAATATCCATACTATGTCTATCTGAACCTGGTAAAAGAGCTTTGGGGTCGCCCCCCCAGCCTGGGGCCCCCTCACAGGAACTGGCTCACTCCTGAGCAGAGTTGCCCTCTCACGGTCGTGGGTGTGATTTGGCCCCCTCATCCCCCCTCCCACCCTCCCCCCTTCCCTCTCCCCCCACCCCCCACCTTCCTTCCCTCCCTCCCCCCTCAGTACCACTATCCGCTACTCTCCTTCCGCAAGGAAGAGTAGAGTCCGCTCTTAGAGATCCGCGAGTGCGTGCGGTCTCCTCCAGCCCCCTATCACAGGCAGTCCGCTTCAGCATACTGTGACCCCATTGTATAATACAAAAATATCCCGACCAGGAGTTCAAGTTGACGCAACAATGCTCAGCTCCACTCCAGGCAGAAGTAGTCAGGTTTAACCAGAGAGAAAAGGAAAGGAAAGAAAGAAAAAAACATATATACAGTCAAACCTCGGTTTTCATCTGCCCCGGTTTTCATACGCTTCGGTTTTCAACATCTTTTCTGACTGAGATTTTGTCCCGGTTTTCATGCATTGCTTCGGTTTTCAACGTCTTTTGACTGAGATTTTGTCCCGGTAGCAGGGAAGAAAAGCTGTCAACGTAAGCAGGAGATGTTGCATGAATGTGGGAGGCAGTTCTTTCTCTTGCAGGGTACGTCTGAAGCTATATCATTAAGATTTTCTGCCATTCTGAAGCATTGAGCAGATAATGTAAAGGTATTTTAATGGACTGAATTCAATGTGATTCCGAAGAGAGCTGGGCACAGCAGCTTGTCAGGGGTGGCTAAGGCCAGATGTTAACATACTGTACTGTACAGTACTGTACTTAGCTTGCATTCAGTGATGTTAAATGTTCATTTATCCATTTCATTAGTCATTTATATTTATTTCTCATTGTTTTCTGTATGTAAAAATATAGTTATTCTCTATAAAATGTATTTTTTGTGAATATTTTTGGGTGTCTGGAACGGATTAATTGGATTTACATTATTTCTTATGGGAAATATTGCTTCAGTTTTCATACGTTTCGGTTTTAGTCAGACTTTTTCGAACGGATTAATCATGAAAACCGAGGTTTGACTGTATAGAGATATATAAGGAAGGGGGGAGGGGAACCAGGGTACCCGGGTAGAACATCCCCAGGGATATACCCCAACCTCACCTACCCACCTGAGAAGCATCCCATCCGCGAACCCCTCAAGGGCCTGGAGACCCCACCAGGGATTCGGTCCCCCTCACTCTCTCCCCCCCCTTCCCCAACGGCCCCATCACCCTCCACCCCCCCAGGTGCTTCTCCGCAAGACAGGGATAGCCCATCTTACCCTAATGAACTAACCCCCCCTACCCCCCATAATTCCCACGGCTATGCCGTCCCCCCAAGGATCCGGGCACTAACAACCCGCTGATGCCTGAAGTACCACCAGCATCCCTGTATAGTGGGCTACTATAGGTAACCCCTGCCGGAGCACAATCGAGGGGAGGGGAAGGAGGGGGAGCAAACAAACAAAGAAGAGAAAGAAAGGAAGAAGGAAGAAGAGGAAAGAGAAAATGCACATTCTATATTAATAAAGAAGTGAATGCAACCCCCGGATATGCATGTATACCGATAAGGGACTCGGGTGTAACACCTAAGAGTACCCAAAAATACAAGCCGGTGCACACGCATACCGTAAAAACATGCACCTAGATATAAACTGCCACAGCACACGCCAAAGTTTGCGGCCGCTGCAGGGCAGGCCTGTGATGTGGCACAGGTAAACCAAGTGCACAATGGCCCCAACTCAAGACAAGGAAGGAGAGGAAAAAACCCCAAACCACATACCAAAAGTGATAAATAAAGGCAGTTTAAACAATCTGATTTCGCCGGCCTGGCAAAGGGAGGCCCGCTCTAGGATCTTGCAGACCCTCCAGCGTGGGAAGCTGCTCCTGTTGCAAGGTCAGATCCAGGCAATAGACTGGGGGGGGGGCGCTGACTCCCCAAGGTCCCGGTTCTCCAATTGCCCCCCAGGCAATAAGCAGGTCCGTGCCTCGATGAAGCCATACAGTCCCGCTTCCCCTCAGGTAGGGTCCGAAACGGCCAGAGGCCCCGCATCCTCTCCCCGGAGTGGGCACCCCCCCCGATCAAGTAGAGCGCAGTCTCTTAAGAACATCCACGCCCTTCAGTGTTGAGATGAAGATTCACCTTCGTGGCTCCCCAAATTTTCAATGTAAGGGCCGGCGTCCTCCGCAGAGTCAAACGATCGATGCGTTCCTGCATAGAACACGTGCAGCTTCGCTGGGTACTGCATAGAAAATTTGACATGCATGCCGATCAACTTCTGGCAGAGAGGGGCATAGGCTCTCCGTTGCTGGCTGACTGCCGCAGAATAATCTTGTGCAAAACGGAGTTTCAGGTTATCATGCATTATCTCTCCCCTCTGCCTGGCTGCCTGTAGAATGGCCTCCTTCTGCGGGTATTGTAGAAATTTGACCAGCACCACCCTCGGCCGGGAGTCCCGCGTCGATCTACCTCCCACCCGGTGTGCTCTCTCAATGAGCAATTTACCATGTTCAGCCAGGCCCTCAAATAGCTGGGGAAGCAGAGACTCCAGGTAGGACTTGAGATCCTTGTCTGCAATAGAATCGGCAATGCCCATCACTCTCAAATTGTTTCTCCTAGAGCGATTTTCGAGATCGTCTGTTTTAAGTTCCTGCACTCGGAGCTGCTCTTTCAAAGTTTGTACGCTCTGTGTCAGGGTCTCCAAGGCATCTTCGGCCCTCCCGATCCTACCTTCCGCCTCCTGGATCCTGCTCCCCAGGGACCCCACAGTCTCCTGGATGGTGTCCATCTTATCGTGCAACGCTGTAAATTGCGCGGATAGTGCCCCCGCTACTGCCAGGGACACCTCCTCCACGAAAGCTGGGGAGGTTGGCGATTTTGGCGCGGTTATGGAGTCGGCCATTTTAGGCGCCGGGGTACCCCGGTCTCTCTCCCGCCGGGTAGATTTCGCAGCTGCGGCCATCCTTCCCGCGTTCACACGACAACGCTGCGGACAGAAATCAATCAACCAACGAGGTCTGCCGCTGTGGTAGCAAGAGTTTATCTCTCAGAACGGCAATAAATGCACGGTTTTAGGCTGAAGGAGACTGGAGCGCAGGCAGCACACGTCTGCCTCCCTCACCGCATCACATGATCTTATTCAACCTTTTATAAGAGAAGTTAATGGCAACCCTACCCTCTAAGCCTTAGGCAGAGGGCTGGGGCATGACAAGTGGTGTAGTTGTTTGGATCTCGCTTGTATCAGGATATGCAACACTTCAGGATATACGCCCTAAAGGTTTTTCAACACCAAACTGCTGAGCAGTGCTGTGAGCTGCAGAGTGGAAAATCGCTGGCAGGGCCGGCCAGAACGACGAAGGTGGCCAGTGAGACACTTCCTTTTTAAGGCCAGAGTCAATGCCTAACCTCAGGTAAAGAGTATTTAGGCGTGGGTCAAACCTGGATTCAAGTAAAAGGGGTGGAAGATTCCAAGCATTCAGCTAAAAGGGACTAGCAGAGTTTTGGTGGTACCGCACTTGGTGGGTTTTGTTTTTCTTTTCTCCTGCAGAAATTGCTGAGATGGATCCAAAGGACATACTGCAATGGATAGCGTCCCAATTCCAGAAACAGTGAGAAATGGCACACCATGCACAAGAACAGGCAGCAGCCGCTTTGCAGGCACAACAGAAGCCAGTACTGGACTTGATGGAGGCGTTGCTCGCTAACCAGAAAGCAACAGCTGGAGCACTGCCAACCCCATCGGGTCTAGAAGGGACACCAAATACCTGTATGGTAGGGCCACAGACATGTGGGACATTTTCCTTTAGAAAACTCTCAGTAGAGGATGATATTGATGATTTCTTAGAATCTTTTGAGAGAGTTGCTCATACTGTAGGTTGGCCAATGGAACAGTGGGCTGTTCAGCTAGCCACATCTCTCACAGGAGAGGCATTAGCGGCCTACAGGGCCATGCCAGCGGCACTTGCTACAGATTATGGAGAGCTAAAAAAGGTTATCCGAGATCGCTTAGGTTTAACTCAGATGGTCTACCATCGCATGCTGAGAGCTACAAGCTTAAGAGCCGGTGAGACACCTAAGGCTTTGTGCCAAAGGGTCAGAGGCTTAGCTTTGAAATGGTTAGCTCCAGAAGGTAAAACCATGGGTATGGTGATAGATACAATTGTGTTAGAGCAGTTTATGGCTGCGGTTCCTAAAGAAATCCAATCCTTTCTGATATTACAAAACTGCCAGACCACAGGAGAAGCAACCCTGCTGACTGAGCAATATTTAGAAGCAGAATTGGCTGGCCAACCAAAAGGGGGCACTCTGAAAATAGCAGCAGAGGCTAGTTTTGAACAATCAGAAAGGAGACCAAGGAAAAATGTGGAATGTATGAAAACTTATCTGCCTATGCAGGAGGGCAAGTGGGCAAGGAAAAAATCTTTTCAATGTGGAAAGTTCGGTCACATACAAAAGGAATGTAAAGCACGTACAGCATTGATAGGTGCTAATTTGAAACAGCTAAGAGAGGGTTTCCTTTTGAATGTTGATATTCAGGGCATTGCTACTACTTGACTCAGGTTCTGACCAGAGTATGATCTCACGTAGACTCTGGCGGGAAATAGAAGCCCAGAGTGAGTCAGTCCCGAGCCGACCAGAGGGAAGGGTCCAGATCAGATGTATCCACGGAGCAGCCTCCTTTTATCCCATGTACAAGGTGTTAATAAAGGGGTTAGGGATACAGAGGGAAGTCCTGGTAGCCGTAGTCCCGAGACTGCCCCATGACCTAGTTTTGGGTAGGGATTGGCCCCAGTTCAAAAGAGGATTGGAGAAGGGCCTACATCAAAAAGTTGGACTGGTGTCTACACGGTCCCAGTCAGAGGCCCAAGACAAAAAGGATGAACCCCCAGATGAATCCCTAGGTGAATTACCCTCACATGATGACCTAGTAGCTTCCCCCGCTGATAGGAGTAAGAAGGGAAAAGCTGAGAAACGCCGTGAAAGACAATGTAGGTCTCGAGGGAGAGCTGAGATGGAGGCTGGACAAGGGTTACCTTGGGTCCCTGCAGAATTGGTTGAAAAGTTCCCGTCCTTTCCCAATGAGCAGCAAGCGGACCCCGCGCTTACACGGGCGTTTGAATATGACCAGGTTGAGAGGGATGCCCTCCCAAGATTCCTCTTGGATAAGGGAATACTATACAGGGAGAGTCTTGATCTCCAGACAGGGATGGTCAGGAAGCAGCTGGTGGTACCCGCCGCTTTTAAGACGTTGGTCTTGAGGCTTGCCCATGACCACCCAGTAGGAGGTCATAAAGGGGTACAGGGGACTCTAGACCAGATCCTTGACCGCTTCTACTGGCCGGGTGTCTTCAAGGAAACCACCCAATTTTGTGAGTCATGCCCTTCTTGTCAACGGATCACCACTGTCCGACCACCATGGGTGCCCATGATCCCAACGCTCGTAATATCAGAGCCTATCCGAAGAATCGCAATGGACATAGTGGGACCTCTGGTGAAGACACCCCGAGGCTTCCAGTATATTTTAGTTATAGTGGATCAAGCCACCAGGTTCCCGTGGGCCATTCCCTTGCGTAACATCTCTGCAAAAATGATAGCCTTAGAGGTAATCAAGCTATTTTGTGAGGTGGGTTTTCCCCGGGAGGTGCTGACAGACCGGGGTACCAATTTTATGTCAAAGTACTTGGCCCAGGTGTGGGATGCTTTCGGGGTAAAGCACGTAAAAACAGCCGCCTATCACCCCAGTCTAATGGGCTAGTAGAAAGATTAAACCAGACGTTGAAAAAGATGCTAAGGTGAGGCTTGGATGGTGACATGACTGAGTGGGATGTTATGCTCCCTTTCATTCTATTCGCCTGCCGAGAGCAGACACAGGTATCTTTAGGGGCATCCCCCTATGAGCTGATGTACGGACGTGCCCCACGGGGGATTTTAGATATATTTACGGGAGCAATGGGTCGAGCCCGAGATAGAAGTTATGGGAGTACCCCATTTTCTTCGAGATTTGAGGGGGCGGTTGCAGAGGACCTCCCAGGTGGCTGAGGAAAACATACAGGCCAGCCAGATTCACCAAAAGAAACACTATGATCAAGGTACAAAACCCCGCCAAATAGCCCTAGGAGAGAAAGTCATGGTAATGGTGGCAGGCGCCACGACAAAATTTGAGGTCCAGGGGAAAGGACCATATAAAGTGGTCAAACAAGTGGGGCCGGTATCCTACGCGGTAGAGAATAGTAGGGGCCGCCAGCAGGTTTACCACATAAATGTCCTTAGGCCCTGGCGGGAACGAACAGCGGTAGCCAATCTATCTAAAGTGGAACATACGGCAGGAAGATTACAGCAAGCTACTGATGCCCTATCGAAGATTACGGACTATGCGGGGGAAATGCCGCCAGCCCGTAATATCTTAGGGAGGGGGGTATGTGATAAGGAAGCTTGTAGTGAGCCTATGGAAATAGGAGAAACTGATGATTTTGCTTTTAAGAAAAGTGACATCCCTGCAGTGCACAGGTTTCAGCGTTGGCATAAAGAAAGCAAGCAGAGAGAAACCGAACCTAGGCTGCCACACCCAAGCTCTGCTGACGTAGTTGCAGGCTTGGAAGATAATTGCAAGCACCAGTCCAGAGAGGGAGAGACACTGCCCGGGAAGCAGGGATATAAACCTTGGCTAGAGAGAAAGCAGAGAGGAGAGCCCGGAGGAGGAGGAGAGCCTGGAGGGAGAGAGCATGGAAGGAGAGAGCAGAGAAGGCTTCAAACCCCAGTTCCTGATCAGAAGGTTCAGAGAGTTCAGAGGTGGGAGCCCAGGACTCAGCACAGGAGTCAAAGGAGCCAAACCTGGAACAGGGAGCCATTGCAGAGCTCCAGGAAGGAACTCAGGGAAGTGAACCAGGGACTGTTTCCCAGAAGCTGGAGGTAGACTGGTGAACACAGCCAGGGAGAAGGGACCACAGCTTCAGGTACAATTTATCCTTACCGGCTGGAGCTGTGCTCAAGAGAGAGTCCGGGATCCTCAGAGAGAGTACACCCTGAGTCATGCGTTAAGAGCTCAGAGCAGGGCACTGCATTACCGGAGCCAGAGGAAATGCAGGTTGAGCCTACTGAGCAGGATTTATTGCCTCCAGAAATATTCATGGACTGTACTCTATGTCAAGCTGTTAGCATTGAGTCCCTTTGCTAAAGAATAGCTGACAAGATAAAGTCTCCTGAAAAGTAGAGTATTGAAATCTAGCCTGGACTGAAGGTAGGAACTTGCTCTTTTAAGGGGAAGATACCTGTTGCATGTACATTTGAATGCTTAATGAAGACAAAGGTAAAAAGAAGATATTTTTACTTTGTTGAATGAAGAAGCTGTGTTTTCTTTATCTGTTATATTGATAAGTAGCTGCATATAATTAATGACTGTGAAGCTCATCCAGCCTAAGTTGTAAATAACCTTAAGCGAATGAATGGAGAAGTATCCTGTTACAGTCTACATGGACTTTGTTTGCGTTTGGGGAATAAATTTTGTCATTTGCCTTTACTTTCGGTTTCATGACTACACTTCATCTTAGAAGGCCAAAACTACAACTCCCATCATGCTTCACTGGAGAAAAATAGTTTATTCAACCTTTTATAAGAGAAGTTAATGGCAACCCTACCCCTCTAAGCCTTAGGCAGAGGGCTGGGGCGTGACAGCGCGTACATCCAAATCAAGGATCAAGGTCATGCTGATCGCATTCTTTGACCAGAAGGGAGTGGTCCATCATGAGTTTATGCCTGAGGGTCAGACAGTCAACCAGCACTTCTACCAGCAGGTCCTCAATCGCCTCCATGACTGGCTTTGGAACAGCAGGTGGGCTCTGTGGAGAGATAAGTTGTGGCTGCTCCACCATGACAACGTGTCCGCACACACCGCGCTCAGTGTGAGGCAGTTCTTGGCCAACAAACAGATCACAGCTCTCAACTACCCTCCTTATTCCGCAGATCTTGCACCATGCAACTTCTGGCCCTTCCCCAGGATGAAGACTGTGCTTAAAGGAACTCATTTTGCCTCTGTAAAAGAGATCAAGGCCTCTGTGACGAGGGAACTGAGGGACCTCAAGGAAGAGGACTTTACCGAGTGCTTCCGTACGTGGCAGAAGTGAATGCAGAAGTGCATTAACTCGGGGGGGGGGGGGATTACTTTGAAGGGGACAATGCATAATTTCTCTGTAGATTTTGTAAGAAAACATTTATGGGACAGTGTCGTTTCTTTTTTGTCATACCTCGTGTGTGAAGGTTCTGTTACTAGTAGTTTTACTGATGTAATGGATGTGAGTAGATATTGCTAGTGTGTTCCTGGAACAGTTCCTTCTAGTTCTTGAGGGTCAGGTAAGCTGAGGAGGGAGCAGAGATATGATGGGGTTATTTTGTTGTACAGTTTGAAGACTACATAATGTATTTGTATTTAGTTCTTGTTTCAATGGGCAACCAGTGGAGGTTATGGAGTAGGGAAGTGATGTGGTCTGAGTGGTGGGCCTTGTAGATTATGCGTGCAGCTAGGTTTTGTGCCATCTGAAGTTGCTGGATAGTTTTATTGGGCAATATTGTTACAGTAATCGAAGTGGGGCGTTATGAGGGCTTGCAGGACTGATCTAAAACTGTGATTCTCAAGTAGGGGTCTAAGGTATTGTATCATTCTCAGTTTAAAGTGTGTGATCTTAGAAATAGATTTTATATGTGAGACCATGTTTATGGACTGATCTAGGATGATACCTAGCTATTTAACATCCTGTTTAACTTCTAACACTTAATCTTTTATGTGAAGTATAGTGGGAGGGTTGATGCTTTGATTTCGGGAGACATATATTACTTCATTTTTTTAAAGTTAATTTTTAAGTTGTGTGTATTTAGCCAATCACTTATAATGCCAGTGAGGCAAGTTTGGATCTGGGGACAGTTAGGGTTTGTGATGTCTACGGGATGATAAATTATATCATCCACATAGAGGTGATAATTTACGTTGTGCTTTTTAAAGATGTTACTTGTTAATAACATAAGATATGCCATACTGGGTCAGACCAAGGTCCATCAAGCCCAGTATCCTGTTTCCAATAGTGGCCAATCTAGGTCATACGTACCTAGCAGTATCCCCAAAAGACACAGGTTCCACAATGCTTGTATTGGGTCAAGCATTGATATCCGGGGTCCCTTTTTAATAATGGTTTATGGACCTTTCCTCCAGCAACTTGTCCAAACCATTTTTAAACCCAGCTACACTAACAGCTCTTACTACATCCTCCGGTAACAAATTCCAGAGTTTGATTACACGTTGAGTGAAAAAATATTTTCTCTTATTTGTCTTAAATAGTTTACCCTGTAGCTTTATTACATGTCCCCTAGTCTTTCTATATTCTGATAGCGTAAACAATCGATCTACGTTTACTCGTTCCACTCCGTTCATTAATTTATAGACCACTATCATATCTCCCCTCAGCTGTCTCTTTTCCAGGTTGAAGAGCCCTAACCTTTGTAGCCTCTCTTCATAGGAGTAGCCTTCCATCCCCTTTACCATTTTGGTGGCTCTTCTCCGTACCTTTTCTAATAACGCTTGTGATAGAGCTAAAGCTAGTGAAGCTATGAACTTAGGAAAAAACGCTGTTTTTCATTAAGCAACTGACTTGCAGAGGGTGCAATTACCTAGCAGGACAGCTAGAGGGGGCAGGCACGAGCCTGCAGATGCTAAGCTGACACACCCAGGTATTGATGAAGCAGTAGCTAATCAGGTGCACCTGAGGAGAGGGTCAGAAAACTCAAGGGAAAAAGGGCTTTATAAGCAGAGCTCTGCAGGAAGTAAGCAGAGAGAGCCACGGCAAGAGAGAGAGAGCCACGGCAAGAGAGAGCTCCGGCTAGAGGGACAGCCACAGCTGCAGAGAGAGCCATGCCTAGAGAGAGAGCCAGGCCTAGAGAGAGGCCTACGCATAGAGAGAAGCTCTGAGGAAGGATCTGGAAAGGAACCCAAGGATACTGGGAAGAAAGGACCTGATAGAGGAACCTCCCTTACTGCAAGGCAGAGGAGCTTGGAATCCTTACGTGGCCGAGCTAAGCTCCAGGGAGGACAAGCCCAGCCCAGAGAACTCCAAGAAACAGTCTTCAGAGAAGACGGTATCAGAAGGACGGTGCCTGGTAGGGGGAATACCAGTGGCACAGACTTCAAGGAGCCAAGGTACAGTGATACTTTATTTCTCACAAAGAAGCCAGGTCCTAGAAAGACTTATAACTCAGATAGCAATACTGAGAGGAAAGAAAGCTGGCAGAAGTTTGGAAACCACTACAAAGAGGCATAGGAACAAGACATACCACTTGTTTGCAAAACCCAGAACTGCCAGGCTGGAAACTAGGGAAGAGAACTTCTGAACTGCAAACTATTTCAGCCAGGGAAAGCTCAGGTGTAGAAGGAAGCACGGCTGAGCTGGAACCCATGCAGATTGAGCTTGGGGAACCAGAGCCGTTGATGCCTGAAGAACAAATGGACTGTTCGATGTGTATTGCTGAAAGCCTAGAGTCTCTCCCAGAGCTGTAATTACCAGAACATGCTTTAACAATATCTTTTGTCTGTGTTGAGCTAAAGAAGAGCTTGTTTATTTGTTTTACTACAGTGCTGAAAACCCTGTGTATTTTTACAAGGAACTGTGAAGCTCTCATAACAGTTTTCTTGCTCTGTAATTACTATGGCATAAACCTGAAAATAAGGTAAATTCTACTTTTGGTTTCTTAAAGAACCTTAGTGCTAAAGGGGAATAAAAAGCCTTTTGTTTGACCCTACACAACTCATTTCGTTAAGAAGAAGGACTACAAGGACCATGATCCCTCTGGTCCAAAAAGGTTTCCTACTTCCACAAAAATAATTAAAATGTCCACCCTGTCCCTTCAACAAGCTACCAGCAGGGGGCGTGGTGACACGCTATATCCTTGTTGTTGTTGTTGTTGTTGTTAAGTGCCGTCGAGTCGAAGTCGACTCATGGCGACCCTCTGGATAGCTATCTTAAATTGTGTTCGGTCTTCAGTCAGGCGGCTCATTGTTGATAGACTGGTACCCATAGCTGCTGTTATTGTATCGATCCATCTCATTGCTGGCCTTCCTCTTTTGCGCTGACCTTCTATCTTTCCAAACATGATGTCTTTCTCTAATGATCTCTCTCTTCGCATGATGTGTCCAAAGTATGAAAGTCGAAGTCTTGTCATCTGAGCTTCTAAAGAAAGCTTAGGTTTGATCTCCTCTAGTACCGACTGGTTTGTTCTTCGGGCAGTCCATGGTATACACAGTATTCGCCGCCAGCACCATAATTCAAAGGCATTAATTTTCTTCCTATCTTTTTCACTGTCCAGCTTTCACATCCATATGATGTTATTGAAAATACCAAGGGTTGAACAAGTCAAATCTTTGTATGGAGAGAGACATCTCTGCTCTTGAGAATCTTATCTAGGTCTTTCATAGACATTCTGCCAAGAGCAATGCGTCATCTGATTTCTTGACTGCTTGTTGCTTCTTTATTGATAGTTGATCCAAGTAGGTTAAAGTTGTTCACAGTTTCAATTTCTTCTCCTTCAACGATGAACCTGTTGATAATGCCAATTGTCATGATCTTTGTCTTCTTTACATTAAGGTGCAGGCCCATTTTGAGACTATGTTCTTTGATTGTGAGAAGCAAATGTTTCAGATCATCTTCACTTTAAGCCAGTAATGTGGTATCATAAGCATAGCGAAGGCTGTTGATGAGTCTTCCACCAATCTTCACACCTCTGTTGTCTTCATACAATCCTGCTTCTCTGATGATTTGTTCTGCATATAAATTAAACAGGTAGGAGGAAAGTATGCAGCCTTGTCTTACACCTTTGCTTATTTTAAACCATTCTGTTTCTCCTTGTTCCGTTCGAACTGTTGCTTCTTGATCAATGTACAGATTGTGCAAGAGTACGATCAGGTGTTCTGGTATACCCATGCTTCTTAATGTGGCCCAGAGTTTCTCATGGTTTACACAGTTAAAAGCTTTGCTATAGTCAATAAAGCACAAATAGATATCCTTTTGGTATTCTTTAGTCTTTTCAAGGATCCATCTCACATCCGCAATGATGTCTCTCGTTCCTCGCCCTTTCCTGAACCCTGCTTGAACTTCAGGTAGTTCTTGTTCCAGGTATGGTTGTAGTCTCTTTTGAATAATCTTCAGTAGAATTTTGCTGGCATGTGGAATCAGAGCGATTGTGCGATAATTTCCACAGTCAGTTGGATCACCTTTCTTTAGTATTGGTATAAACACAGATCTTTTCCAGTCAGTTGGCCATGATGTTGTCTTCCATATTTCTTGGCAGAGCCTTGTAAGTACGGTAACAGCTGCATCAGATTGCTGTAATACTTCTATGGGAATGCTATCAATGCCTGGTGCTTTGTTCTTTGATAAGGCTTTCAATGCTGCTTCAACTTCTTCTTTCATCACCAATGGTTCCCGATCATAATGTACAGGTTGAAACGGCTGTTGGTCCACTTGATCTTTATCATATAAAAACTCTGTATATTCCTTCCATCTTTTCTTGATCTTCTCAGCATCATTCAACATAGAACCTTGAGCATCTTGTAACATTCCAATTCGAGGCTGGAACTTTTTCTTTAACTCTCGTAGCTTTAGGAAAGCCAATCTTGTTCTTCCTCTAATAGTTTCTACTTCTATTTCCTTGCATGCGTCATTGTAGTACTTTTCCTTGTCCTGTCTTGCTGCACGTTGGAAATCTCTGTTGATTTCTGTGACTGTCTTTCTTTCTCCTCTGGCTTTAGCTTCTCTGCGTTTCTGGGCAATTTTCAGAGTTTCTTCCGTCATCCATTTTGGCCATTTTTTCTTTTTCACCTTTTGAAGAGACTTCTTGCTTTCTTCCAACACAACCTTCTTGATGTCATTCCATAACTCTTCTGGAGCTCTGTCATTTGTATCTAAAGCAGCAAATCGATTTTGCAGGCAGTCTTTAAATTCCAGTGATATATTCTCAAGGTCATATTTTGCTGCATTTATGAGTGGTTTGCTCTTTTTCAACTTTAGCTTGAGTTTGCATACTAGTAGTTGATGATCTGTACCACAGTGAGCTCCAGGTTTTGTCTTTGTTGATGTTATAGACCTTTTCCATCGTTGACTTTCACAGATGTAGTCAATTTGATTTTTATACAATCCATTGGGTGAAGTCCATGTGCACAGTCACCGCTTGTGTTGCTGAAAGAAGGTGTTTGAGATGAATAGATTGTTGGCCTTGCAGAATTCTATCAGTCTTTCTCCAGCTTCATTTCTGTTGCCAAGTCCATATTTTACAACTACTTTGTTGCCAACTTTTGCGTTCCAGTCACCCATGACTATCAGGATATCCTGTTTGCATGTTCTGTCAATTTCAGCTTGTACTTGTTCATAGAACTCTTCAATTTCATTCTCTTCTGCAGCTGTTGTTGGGGCATATACTTGAATTATAGTTGTGTTGATAGGCATTCCTCGTAGACGAATAGAGATTAAGTGTTTGCTGACTGCATTGTGTTTCATTACAGTTCTTGCAAGTTTCTTCTTTATTATAAATGCAACACCATTTCTTCTTTGTCTTTCATTTCCAGCATAGTAGACCATGTGATCATCTGATGCAAAGTGCCCGATGCCAGTCCATTTCAGTTCGCTGACACCCAACAGATCAAGTTGTAGACGTTCCATTTCATTCTTGACGACCTCCAACTTCCCTTGGTTCATGCTTTGTACGTTCCATGTTCCAATGTGTAAGACATCTTTACAGCTTCTGACTCTCATTTCATGCACAGCTACATCAGCAGTCAGACGTCCCGAGGGCTTTGATCCAACCACATCATAAATGCTGGCTTTCAGCTCTTCCCCAGTAGCTAGTTGAGTGCCTTCCGACCTGGGGGTCTCATCTTTCAGCACTACAGCACAATTTGTTTTGTTGTAACTATCCATTGGGTTTTCATGGCAAGATACAGAAGTAGATTGCCGGGCCTTTCTTCCGCACAGTTTAAGTTTGGTGTTGTTGCCATTGTCACAGAAATGTGATCCTCCGCCGTCAACACTATCCCATTCTCCTGCTGCCCAGATGGGTGGTTTGTCTTGGTCTGGCACCTCAGCTGAGACCTGTCCATCTTGGGAGACCCTGCCAGTAGTTAAACTACTGATAGTTTAGCTCTCAGCATCACTGATGCACACAAGCCCTCACAGCACGACAAGCTGCAAACCAAGTGAGATGTTACTTAATGGCTGCATATATAGATTAAAGAGTAGGGCAGAGAGGGATGAGCCTTGAGGAACGCCTTGCTCCTGACTGAAAGTTGAGGATGTTGCCGTACCAATCTGTACTTGCTGGGTGCGGTTGGTGAGGTAAGACTTAAACCACTGTGTAACACTGTGCTGTGTACGTCAATCTGTTGTAATCTTGAGATGAGCATTCTATGGCTAATGTTGTCAAAGGCAGCAGCAATGTCGAGAAAAACAAGTATAAAAGCTTGTTTAATATTGTTTAGGCCACAAATGAGCCTGTTCATGAGTGTTAACATAAATGTCTGTACACTATGATACGGTCTAAAACCATGTTGTTGTTCGTCAAGTGGAGCATTTAAATTGATGAATTCTTTTTTTTTTTTTTTATTTAAGAAATTTTACAATAATGAAACAAGAAAGCCAACAACAGCATTTATTGAGGAAAAAGGAAGATACAGCTGTAATTAAACATGATTCGTACATAACAAAAAGGAAATCTCTCAACAAAAGAGAATAGGAAATATCTTCCACACTAGCCCACAATAGAGAGGGGAGTGAAATCAAAATCAAATATTATACAAACGACAATATAGGTAAATTAAGTGCAAGCCGTCCAACCGTGACAATAATATTATGTGAGATCAAGTGAGGGAATAACAGAGGACTCTAACCGCTTAGCATTAATGAAAGCTGTAAGTTGGGATGGGTCATAAAAAATATAGGAAACGGTTTTATATTTTACCAAACACTTACAAGGATATTTGAGAAAACAGACCCCTCCCAGCTGAAGGATACCAGGGCGTAACAAGAGAAACTCTCTCCGACGCCGTTGTGTATCCCTAGCCAGATCCGGATAGATTCTTACCGCTAACCCTTTAAAAGGCAATTTTCTTTTCCTGAAAAAAAACCTTAGCACCCACTCTGTCAGATAACAAGGCAAAGGTAACCAACAATGTAGAGGGAACAGGAGTCTCATCCACAGATTTTTCCAGTAGGTCAGTTACATTCAGTATATTACATTGTACCAAATCAACCCCCTTCTGACCCACATCAGTGGACAATTTAGCTTTAGGTAAATAATAAGCCCTCACCAGTGGCGGGATTAATTCGGAAGAAACCCCCAACACCTCATTTAAATATCGTTTAAACATATCACTAGGAGATACAGAAGAAATTCTAGGAAAATTAATTAAACGCAAATTATTCATTCTAGCAAGGTTATCCAAATGTTCCAACTTAGCTTGAGTGGAGGAAAAGTTTTTCCGAAAAGCATCCGACTGTTCTTCCAAGCCTGCCAACTTCCGTTGCATTTCTGCCATCTCAGGTTGCAAAACTGAAACTTTCTGCTCCAAACTCTCCGTAGCCAAACAGGTAGTATTCACTTTCTGCTCCAAAGAGGTTACCCGTGGCACCAAGGCCTCCCCAAGAGAAAGAATCGTCTGCCAGATCGATTAAAGAGTAAAACTTTCCGGCCTCCGAAGAGAAAACGGTAAACCCGAATCAGTTCTCTTTACACCAGCTGCCATATCTGCCATAGGCACCAGCCCTCGATCCACCACAGGTAACTTCTGACCTGTGGAATCCCCTTCACTCGGCACCGATGCAAAAACAGGTATAGTCGCCGCAGGAATTCCAATCCTGCAAGGCAGCCGCGCCTCTATTCCTGGTCCAATCGAGCCATCAGCTTCCGCCAACTTCGGGTGGGAGCCGAGCTCCAGGAATCCTTCCGGAAGGGACAGGGCGCGAGAAACCTTAGGTGCTGGACTCACAGGGGAGAGAGATAGACCCGAAGCAAAAGCCGAGCCTCCAGACTCTGGCGATATCGCAGCTCGGGATTCCTCCCCTAAATCAGTCACAGTCCGGTTTGAGCGCTGAACAAAGGTATCCATCGGACCTGAGGTAATCGGCATGGAGGTAGGTGGAGATTGAGAGGACAAAGTCCCCCCCTTGCCTTTACGCTTCCGTCCCATTCGGTTAACAAGAAAAAAAAACGCTCTCACTCGGAAACGGCAGTTGCCACCATCTTAGCTAAGAGACTCCTCCCCAAATCGTTTCATGGTGTTAATGTCTCTAATTTTTTCAATTGATGAATTCTTGCAGCTGGATCTGCACTACTTTTCTGATGATCTTAGCTAGGAGCAGGAGGCTGGAGATGGGTCTGTATGAGTTAGGAAGAGTTTTGTCTATTGCATTAGATTTAAGGATAGGGCGTATTATCGCTTGTTTCAGCGCAGATGGCATCTGGCCTGTCTTTAGGGACAGGTTTACTATTTCTAAGATCATGGGGGAAAACTCGTCTATTGTAGCTTTAAGCCAGCTGACCTGGCAAGGGTCAGAGGGAGATGTGGTCGTATTAATGTTTGTGATTGTGTTTTTGAGGTGTTTTATGTCTATATAGTGGAATGAGGTCCATATGGCTTGGTTGTGAAGTTCAATGTCATTGAATTGAGGACTGGGGGAGCTGAGTGATGTATCATTGTTGTTCAAAGGAGTAAGTTTTTCCATGTAATAATTGGCTAGAGGTTTTATGAGAGGTTGTTCAGTATCAGGATTAGGTGTCTTTGTTAGAGATTTAACTATAGAGAAAAGCTCTCTAGGCCTGTTGAGGGATCTAGTAAGGAGAATGGTATGATATTATTTTTTTCTGTTGTTAATGGCTTCTTTATATGCCTTAAGTGTGGACATGTATAGGTGATTGTCAGTGTCAGATCTTGTGGCTTGGGAAACCACAGAGAGCAAAAGAACCCACGCAGGGAGCAGAACAAACAAAGCAGCAGGTTCGTATGACAGGAAACAGGCTCTTTGTTATAAAAACAACCGCAATGCGTTTCAACCCTGGGGCCTTCCTCAGGGGAATGCAAATCCTGAAACTTAGTGATATCCAAGAAACCTTGCAGTGGTATCAGTTGTTGGTTTTGCTTTTACTTCAAAAAAGAGCCGTTTAAATAATAATATGTCAGGAACTAAAACCGTCCGCCGCGGCTTCCTCATGCGTAATAGAAAAACAAACAACTGATACCACTGCAAGGTTTCTTGGATATCACTAAGTTTCAGGTTTTGCACCCCCTGAGGAAGGCCCCAGGGCCAAAACACATTGGGGTAGTTTTTATAATAAAGATCTTGTGGCTCTCCATATAGTTTCTAGTTTTCTAAGTTTTTGTTTTAATCTCTTCAGTTCAGCTGTATACTATACTTTGGTTTCTTTTTGCCTTGTTGTATTGGTGATGAAGTCGGACAGGGATGAGATACCACCAATACAAACGTTTTTAATTATTTTCTACACAGGAATGGCCCAAGGGGGGGGGGGGTGCGGGGCCATGTGCAGAGACCTATTATGGGGCCTCATTTGCATAAATATTTGCATAATGTTAACGTGCAGTAACTTTTAGTAAACATGCCTCTTAATGAGTGTCTGAATAAAGAAAGACTACCAGATTTCTACATTACTATACTCCAGTGCCAACTGCCAGGCACATTAGGAAGTACTATAAATACTGCCCATTTAGAACCCACCATATTATAACAGCACTACCAGGACTCACAAAGCGCCAAACCCTACCTATCAAAAGGCAACACTGCAAATATTAAACCAATACATCTCAGAGAATACCAATACATCTCCTACTGGGGAAAGAGAACAAGTGGCACTGTCATAGAGAAACTTCATGAACAGAATACCTCAGCTCAGTTGCACATGCAGAACATAGATTGTCACCAAACAGATCACAATTTAGAAATAGGAAGACAATAATTAAACTGGGAACCCCAAAAGCCAAACTTGGAATGTACAACAACACTGCAGAAATAAAACTATAAATTAATTTCCTCTTGTACTAAACAAAATGCAGACGTTAATGATGCACATTTCTCAGAGCTGACATATTCCATTTAATAAATTCAAGGTGCTTCTTGTGGTCTTGGGCAAGCCACTTAACCCTCCATTGCCCATGTTCCCTGTAAGTATTAGTGTATGTGTCTCATATCCCCTCGTGTTAAATGTATCCCCCAATTGTGTTGTGACCACTTTGATTGAAGGATAAGGTGGTATACAAAACTGTCTAAATAAATAAATTAAATTCAAATATATTTTTCTATCTTTTGTTATTTGTGCATTTTATTTTTCAGTTGCAATTGCTTCAGTCACTTTCTTCTGGTTTCTTTGTGTCTTCAGCTTCTATTGTCTGCTGTCCATTTGTCCTTTCTTCTCTCTTCTAGTTTTTTCCATTCTCTCTCTACATCTGCTTTAACATACTGATCTTTCTCCTTTTGCTCTTTCCTCCATCTCTTTCTTTATTCCTTTTTCATTCACTCAAATTTTACCCCTCCATCCTCAATCCCCACTTATTTTCCCAATACCTGGCCAATCATAGATTTTTCTTCTCTCCCACACAAAATATTTTCCCCTCTCCATCCTTACTCCCCCAGCCCCATCCCATTCTAGTCCTCCCCCAACATCAGCTCCCTTCTAGTTCCAGCCTCACCCAGCATCCGCTCCCTTCTAGTCCCATTCTCCCATCCCCCCACATCAGCCCATTTCCAGTCCTGGCCCTCCATCAGCCCTTTCCAGTCCCATCCTAACCCCCCATCAGCCCATTTCCAATCCTAGCCCCCCCATCAGCCCTTTCCAGTCCTATCCTAGCTCTCCATTTCCAGTCCTAGCTCCCCCATCAGCCTTTTCCAGGCCAATCCTAGACCCTCCATCAGTCCATTTCCAATCCAAGTCTCCCCATCAGCCCATTTCCAATCCAAGCCTCCCATCAGCCCATTTCCAGTCTTAGCTCCTCCATCCATTTCCTGTCCTATCCTAGCCCCTCCATCAGCCCATTTCCAGTCCAAGCATCCCCCATTCAGCCTATTTCCAGTCCTAGCCCCCCCCCCCCCACTCAGCCAATTTCCAGTCCAAGCCCCTCTCTCCAGCAGTTATTTCCAGTCCTAGCCCCCCTACTCAGCCAATTTCCAGTCCAAGCCCCCCCACTCAGCTCATTTCCAGTCCAAGCCCCCCTCCCCATCAGCTATTTCCAGTCCTAGCCCTCCCCACTCAGCCCATTCCCAGAACAAGCCCCCCCACTCAGCCCATTTCCAGTCCTACCTCCCTCCCACTCAGCCAACTTCCAGTCCAAGCCCTCCTCCCTATCAGCTATTTCTAGTCTTAGCCCCCCACCCACCAAAGAACCCCACGGCTGTCTAAAAGGCTTTAGAGGGAGCCAGAATGGCCCCGGCTCACCTCTGACAGCCGCCAAAATGAAGAGCTTCTTTTTTCTTCACTTTGGCAGCTGTATAGTAGTTTAGGATGCTGGCATGCTGAGGTCAAAGGGGACTTCCTGTTTCCCGGCACTCAGCACGCCAGTGGCCTAAACTACAGTACAGATGCTGAAGTGAAGAAAAAAGACGATTTTCACTTCGGTGGCTGTCAGAGGTGAGCCGGGCCTCTCCAGCTCCCTCTAAAGCCGCCCTGCCTGCTGGTGCTGAATGCGGAATGTTGTTGGCACGGGACCCCCTGAAGCACGGGGCCCTGTGCAAACAACATTCTCACACAATGGACGAGCCGGCCCTGTTTCTACATGTCAAGATGCCACTTGTCCTTCTGTCATCCCCTTATATACTTGCCAACTTTGATTTCCATAGTCACTCCTAAGTCTCTCTCCCAGTGGCGCTGAAAGGACATCTGCCCATCACTCCTAGCCTCACTCAGCATTTGGTATATCTTTGATAGGCCTTTTTTCCTTGCATAAGGAAGCCAACATATTTTCTCAAACCCTGTTAAGCCTTCAATTATTGCCTGCCCCCAACCTCCCCTCGACAACCAATGGCGCACTTGCAAATACTCATGGAAATCCTGTCTAGGCAGCCCAAATTTCTCCTGACGTTCCTAAAATGAGGTTAGAATCCCTTTAGGGCACAACTGATATACTGTGTGTAAGCCCCTGAGTTCCCATCTCTTAAAAAGGTGTTTATCCGTCCCAGGTGGAAACTCTACATTATATCATAATGGTTGCAATAATGACTTTACCCTATGCAATCTAACCCCTAGCCGGGTTTGTCTCCATAAATTGTTGATATACGTGAGTATGGACGTGTCCCTACTCTCCTGTCTCCCACCCAGCAATGGCCTATATCACAATGGGCATTCTGGCACCTCTGCCTGAGCTATCTGGACCCACTTCCTTGGTTCCACGTTTTGCCACCACAATATGTTGGAAAGCTGGGCTGCTGCATAATACCAATATAAATTGGGGACTGCTAGTCCCGCTTCCTCCCACGAATGATACAATATATGCCGTGCCACCCTCAGGGGTCAGAGATTCCAAATATAATGAAAGATCTTACACTGAATCCCCTACAAAACTTTCTTAGGTACCCTCAATGATAAAGTCTGGAAATAATATAGCACCCTAGGCAATATCACCATCTTAGCACTTGTGATGCAACCTAGCCAGAACAGCAAACGGACTGCATTTCTTTTGCCTATGCTCAAGCTGGACTCTCCCTTGAGGGTCACATCACCGCTCACTACGTGAGGTCCATGGCAGCCTCAGTCACCTGTTCTGTCTCCATAGGAGAGATCTGCCAGGCAGCTACTGGGTCCTTTGTTCACACCTTCGCTGCTCACTACTGCCTTGACAGGGACTCCCGTCGGGACGCTGTCTTTGGCCAGGCTGTTCTTCAGCATTTCTTTGGGACTTAATCACAACTCCTATCAATTATATTCCTCTGGTACCCGACTCCTGCCTCCATGCTCTGGCCTTCTGCACGCGAATTCGCTGGGCCACTTTGTGTCCATGCCCTCTTGGTTCCATTTTTTAGCCTCAGGGATGTCTTTTCTGTCTGGTGCCCAGGAGCATGTGAGTCTCATATGTGAAGATTGCATTCCTACTTGTTTCTGCAGATAGCGTAGTTACTCACCTGTAACAGGTGATCTCCGGGAACAGCAAGAATCAGTCTTCACAACCCACCCTCCTCCCTAGGAGTTGTTGGGGGTATTTTTTCCTCTACCTCTCAGCTACAAACTCAACTGAGGTGGGAAGGCAGATGTGCAGGCGCAGTGGAATGCTGGGAAGCGTTCCCACACGGACTCCGTTGGTGCTGACGATACACTATGTGAAGACGGATTCATGCTGTTCCCGGAGATCACCTTTTACAGGTGAGTAACTATGCTTTCTCTTCTTCTGCTTGGAGGGATAGGATCATGCGAGAGTGAACACTGCAAAGGTCTTTCCTGTCTGCCCGCAGGGATCGTGGACAGACAGGAAAGGTCTTTGCAGTGGTTGTGGCCAGCAGGCAGCAGTCTACCAGTGGGGATCCCATCCCCCAAAGGTAGAAGAAAAGCCATGATCGTGGCAAAGACCCTTCCTATCTGCACATAGTAAGGGTTTCTGCCCATGGGGCAGGACTTGGGTGGAGTTAGGGTCGAGCTGCCTGCCCCATACAAAAAGTCCTTCTGCCACCCCTGAATTGGGTATCATGCTTTTAAATATTAAACTTTGCTTTGTATGCATGTGTGTGCCGAGCTCTCTGCAGGTAAAGAATGTGCTGAAGGCTCTTTGAGTTTGTTTAATCGTCAGGATTTATTGTTTTTGCTTTGACTGCTGCTGCCTCTCTGAAGTTGCTGCCCTAGGCTATGGCATAGTTTTGCTTAAAGGCTTGGGTGGCACTGCAGCCTTCTACATTTACACCTGCTCAGGAGTAAGTGCTTCTGTTACATGCCTCAGATAAGCATGTGCGCGCGCATATTCTAGTTTATGACTGCTCATGTTCTGCCCAAACTATACCCTTGAATATGGCGTGTGTAAAAGTACATATTTTCTCGGCACTACATATGTTTTCATGAACGAATACCACGGATTGATTTTATAAGAGATCTTTTAGACACCTAAAACAGGGGTTCTCGGCAAAATAAATCATTTATAAAATTACCCCTTATAAGAGTACACAATCTTTATCAGCTCAACCCATAAACCTTCCAGAAGGCATTATGCTGACGAACATGGGAAAATCATAGACTGTACTACTGAGTCAGCAGATTTTCCCTCCCTTTACCCGGTCTGTAAGATTTTAAATAGGCTGGAATTAAAGAGAATCGCTCCACCTCAGGTGCCACACAGTGCACCAACGAATTCACTTATATGCACCCAGAGTACAAAACAAAAAACGAAAAGGAACAGAGGAAACTGCCCTTTCTCAGTCACCTGAAATAAGGGGCGCTCAGGAGAGGAAGAAAGCGAACCGCAATTGTCTAGTGGAATTGTGGGATGAAATAAGATGTAGGCAGAAAGGCGCGAAGGGAAAGTGCCTGCAGAGCCAGGAGAGGCGGCGGCTGCAGCCAATGGCGAGGGCGGTCGGGGGGGAGCCGCGGCGGCGGGCGGGGCCGTGGCTATTTCAGGGGTCCGCCGGGAGCCGCCGAAGCGAACAGTGGAAAAAGAGAGGAGTAAAGGCAGCGTGTGGGGTTAAGCAACACTGCGCAGGTGAGCGGGGTCCCCAGTTCCCCCACTGACCCCCTCCTGGGGTAGCTCTGGACACCGCCCCTAGCCGAGGGCGACAAGCTAGGTCACAGCCTGGGGTTGAGGGTTGGTCTTTTATTTTGTCTTTCTGGCCTTTTCCGCCGTATTTGAGTGTAATTTCATTTGCTTGGCATAGTGCAGAATTCTAGGGTTTAAAGCTCTTCTCTATTTTAGCCAGATGATATAGTGCTTCCCCCTTCTCCACCTTTAGTCATTTATGCGATTGCAACCTTTTTTTCAAAAACTAGCATTTTGGGGCTCCTATGATACCTGGGACGAGAGCTTTCTTTAGGTGGCGGGGCGAGGGGTGCGATTCTACGATTCGTACGCAGCCTTTTGGAGGGTGAGCTCCTTTGTTTCTGGGTGTTAAAGCCATTAGTGGCCTTACTGAAGGTCACTATCTGCAGTGGGAGATCGATCTGTGTCATCAGGCGCTTTGTCTGTGCTTTACTACCTATTGCCCAGGGTATGATCTAATATTAGTAATGGTGGTCTCCTGCCGGCGGGCTACGGAGGTTGACCGACTTTTACGCTTTAACGTGAGAACCACGTTTATTTCTTTTACTACGTGCATGCAGCAAGAGCCTTTTTAATGGGCTTCTATCTCGTAAGTGCTTGGGATTGGCATTCTTATCCCACTTTCCCTTTTTTTTTTGTAGCGTTCTTTCAACCTTTTCCGACTTTTGTCGTCTTTCTAATTAAAACATAAACCTGCTGCTCTGTCAGACAGCTGCACCATTCGTTTTCTAACTTGCCAAAGAGATCCAGGTTGTAGACTGAGAAAAGGAAAAGATGCTGAAGGCTGGAGAGGTCACTGCAGGCTGTTCCTGGAAGAGAAGGCGGGCCTTTACTACACAACGCAAATAACAAGGAGTTACTTTATTTTTCTAATTAAAAAGAAAAAGCTAATATTTTGTTTAAAAAAACACTCCCACAAGGCTCTGAGGGCTTATGCATTTTCAGAGTTAATGCAATGCATGGAGAACCAGAAAATAGCTGAACAAAAACCAGAATCCTATTTTAAGTTGCAGACATTGTCTCCCACATGCTTTGTGATCTTAGTCTAGTTTCCATGGGACTAGGTTCACTTTGAAGGAAATCGTGCAGCACTAAAACTCCCCCTCGCATGCACAAATACTTGGTGTACTGTAGGCTTAACCTCTAAAGTTTTGGAGGGGGGCTGAAACGCTACACTGGGCTGGAGTCCTATCTTTTTGTGGCACGCGAATGTTGGGTGCTTCCAAATTCCACTGTTGTCTTATCCGCAGCAGGCTTAGTTATAACATGTGTGCTGCCTTGGCGCGACTTGCTTTGTCTTGGTTTAAACTGTTGCTTCTCCATGTGCCTCAGGTGGACACACCTGTTCTTAGTGGCTCCTCCCACCCACCTATTGTAGGCTCTACGGCATCTGAGGCTGCTGCGATCTGGCTGTTTCAAAGCTTTGTAAGAAGGAGCTCTGGCATATTGCTATAGCTAGGCCGTTAGATTAAGATGTCGTCCAGTACTGATTGCACTGCCTATTATCCTTAAGATTTTACTGACGGCTATTCTCCCTCATCCTTATAGGGATATTAAAATACTTGTTGAATTTGTCTAGCTACTTAATAGTGGAATCAAACTATGGAGACTGAGGGAACAAGTGGTGTAAGCTCTTCGAGAGACGCTTGCTTCTTCCCAGATGGGACAGTCCATCAAGCTTGCTGGTGGGCATGGTCCTTCATTATGTGACACTCTGGCTATCAATCCTTCCATTCTGCTCAGGATATATTTCCTTCATTTAAATGCTTTTAATGAGAATAAATACCTAAGGGATAGGGGTGGTGTCTACTATTTGAAGAAGCTTTAAGATCTTAAGGCATTCTGCTGTATTCTGACTTGAATGTTGCACTGTATTTGATGTGGTACTAGAAGCAGCCCATGAGATACTATTATGTAATCGGTGTTTAGATGACACCTAGGTCTAATGGCTGTAAACACAAACTAGGGTTTTTACTACAAAGTAATAAAACAGGAACTGTCTAGAAATCGACTAGAGTGATGAGCTGAAATAGAAAATAGGATTCAAATTCCACCCCCATACTGATACCCCTTGTGACCTTGGACAAATCACTTTGCCTGTGGCCTTAGGTATCCACTTAAGCTTGTAAAGGCATGGAATTCTCAAGCCAGTGTTTGGCATTAGAATAACTAACTTAGATTTAAGCTAAAAATACAACTCTAGATAGAATGTACTGGAACATTTTGTGGATTTTGAACTTTAGTGTCTATATGCATGGTTGTGAGTACCAGTTCAGATAACGGGATGTTCAGGTTAAGTCTGATTATAAAAGGTTAGTTTAAGGTGCTGAATATCAGCATTCCGGCTAAACTTCTGGAATGTTCCCAGTACCCCTACCTCATAATCAGATAAGCTGTATGGCCAGTGAGTTAACAGTCAGTGGGGTGAGGGTGAGGGGGTTGACTAGGAAAATACCTTTAGAGTTCCCAAAGTTATTCAAACAAATCTTTTGAATATTGACCCCTGTTTAAAAATCTTGAAGCAGTTTAAGAAGTTTACTAGAACCTGTCCTGCAAGGTGCAAGAATAAATTGACTTTAATTGGCTTTTTGCCTGCTCCAGTGGCCTGTCCTAAGTATATGCAAAAAAAAAAACCCCCACTTAAGTACAATGACGTTATGAATTGCATGCAAGGGACTTTTCTGTAAATTGATCTTTTAAGGCTGACCTACAGTCTGCTTCTTTGTTGCACTCCTGCTCTGTATCAGTCACATGTTGCTAATCAGCTGTGTACTTAAAGCTCAGATTCTCCACTTTCTAGGGGTGTGCAGCCTTCACTGCTGAAGTGACTTTTTGGGCCTATTGCTATTTGTTGGTGCAGGAGTCCCATGTTGCTCAGAACAGCTCTTGCTCCACAGCACCTTGTGGCTTTTAGTGATCTTGAGCCATTCAGTGCCCAGACTGAGTTAATGGAGAATGCAAGACTGAATCGTTCAGGAGTTTGGCGCTCCACATGTCTCATGTGTTTGAGCCATGTGGAGCCCAAAGGCAGCAGCTGTTACGGGGGCAGTGCTGGCAGTAAGAATTGGAGCAAGGGGACAGACTGAGAACTAGGTAGTGGTTGGCATAGTGGGAGAGGAATATGAGCTCGATCTTCAGGGGAGGAGGGAATTAAGGCAGGGCTGAAGGGTTGCATGCTCTGTCCAGACTGCCCCGATAAGGGGCTTATACATTGAGCTGTGCCGTCAGATAGCACTGGCCAGACGGAGCAGGCAACCTATTGACACTGGCGAAAAGCCAGTGTCCCCCTCCCCCCAAGAGTTTTGTCTCCCCATTGCATGGTTCCACTTGACTTTGCCTTTGGTTAGCCCTGTCTATAAATGAGCTCAAATCTTCTGCATCCCCAGCAATTTTAATTACATGCTGGTACCTTTGATGCTTTGCTGTCTTTACGCTGATCAGATTTGTTTTGATATCTGACTTGCCCCTGCTGTATAAGTGACCTTTATTACAATTTCAGTGTCTCAACATGCTGCAGTGACTATTTCCCACCCTGCTTGTGTACAGTGTTGCACTTCAGACACTAACAGTGTGTCACATTCTAATGGTCTGTTTCACCATTTTTTTTTTTTTGCCTGCTTGGTGAGTTTCCCAGAAACTAGAATCTGCTTAAGTAGGATGTTGCTTTGGAGATGTCAGATTCATGATTTTTTTTTCATCTAACAGAACTTTGGCGCATACATGAAATACATTTCATACATCTTTACAACATTTTGTCTAGATGCCTTGGAAACATGCATACCTAACTGATGCTACTAAAGTTTGCAGTCAGTGGACCTCATTAGCCATCATGTGACTTTTTTTTTTTTTTTCCTATTGAAGATTTGAAGTTCAACACAATTCTTTTCCACAATGTGTAATATATTAGCGCTTATTCTACAAGTTCGTTGTAGCCTAAGCTGTTCCCAAGGGTGGTGACATCTAATCAGATTCCACTATTTTAGGTGGTTGGAAAGTAAATGGAGGGCTGTTCTATTATGCTAGGGGTGACTTAAGTAAAACTATTCAAATGTGATACACTGGCACCAACATCTAGTCAGGAAGTTGAGTGGATTGTTAAATATGTGGCTGACGTTTGCCCTGTATACGCTTCTGAAGAGGTATTGTGATGGATATGGCTGCACTCCTTGTAAACATAACTAATGCTGTTGTGCTTTCTGCCTTAAGGTTATAATGTCTGACAGGAAGGCTGTTATCAAGAATGCTGACATGTCTGAGGACATGCAGCAGGATGCTGTGGACTGTGCTACACAAGCCATGGAAAAGTACAACATAGAAAAAGATATTGCTGCCTATATCAAAAAGGTATTCATCTTCCTGTGGATTCACTAAAATAGCTGCTAAATTGTGTGTGTGCATGAAAGCGAAGAATACTTAGTGCAGTAATCCTTCTTGGATGTCCCATGTTCAGATGCTACACTGCTGTGAAGTGAGGGTACAATGCAGATGGATAAAGTGGGCTTCAAAGGAAAACAGGTGGCAATCTAGAAAGCACATAGCTTTTACATTTCTTCCCCCTCCCCCACCCCAATCCTGTAAGCAGAATGCAAGCAGATCTAGAAATTCAATTGAACAATTGCTAGATTACCTTTCCAGTAACTGGCCAAATTTTGCTTACAAATGCATATAACACATATGAAGTACATAATACCAGTATCTGTCCAGTACTACAAATTGAAAATGAGCAAATGACTAGTGAGAATGCAGGCTAGTGCTTGTGGGCAGCAAAAATATATTGCACTTTCCTTAGTAAGGATTTGGCATAGTTTGGCTATTCTGCTCGAGCAGAATTAGTTTTCACTATGAGATGCTTATTGATCTTTACAAGAGGTAGAAACTAGAAGCTTTTTTTTTAGTGAGGCAGAGGAATGGAACCAGGTCTGCCAATGTCTCGTCTTTTTTTTCCAATCTGAGATTTAAGTGTGACAGCCCTGAACATTTCTATATTGCCATTTGACAGAGAAATTATGCCAATGTCTTCTACACCCATGCTCCAGAACCTTTTAATTGTGCTTTAGTAGCTCTAGTCTTGATAACCCAGCTAGTGTTATGGATGTTACCTGGGAGGGATGTGAAAACAGGGCAAAACTTGAGAAGTTGTTGCACATTCCCAGCTTTTCTAATGATTGTCTATATTTATAGAAACGTCAAGTTACCTAGTTGAGGAATGATATTTTAGGCCAGTCCTGGATTTGACAGTGCAGCCTGATGCACAATGGGACTGGCAGCACTGATTTCAGTTGGAGAATAAGGAACTAAGAATACATCCTAATGCAGTGTGGTAGGTCAAAAAACAGGACTGGCTGAGGTATTCCTCCTGAACTGGGTAGTCTGGCTGAGACTACATAGTTAAGGAAATTCTTAGCTGTGTTTATTACTTAAAATCAAAGTAGCATAACTCCTGTTTCTCCAGGAACAAGCTGGAAGTCAGCCCTCGCATATGGGTGATGTTGGCACTGACAGAGCCACATGGAGCACTTCTCCAGCTTTCACAGAAAGCCTTTGGGAATGCCACCACATGTGTGGTCCCCTTCCCACCCAAAGGTGCCATCTTACTCAGTCTCCCTTTTTCCATAGAGTCCCTCGGATGTGCATCTTGTTGCTGGAAAGTTTTTTTTTTTCCAACCAGTTTTTGCTCTCCAGCCTTCACTGGTCCCTCTTCCTGCCTCTCGCACCTGTTTCAGCCCTGGTCTGTTTCTTTTTTTGTTTTTTTGCTTTTGCACCCCTTTTTAACTGCTGGTCACATTGAGGATCTTCAACCTCATAGGGGTCCCTCCCCCTCCCCCCCCCCATGGCCTCTAGTTTTAAGAAATGTGATAGGTGTTCAAAAAACATGTCACTCATGGACTCATGACTATTGTCTCAGGTGCTAGGAGCAGACCATAACCCAGAACTATGCGCTCTCTGTAAGATGTCCTCCAAGGCTATTTAGAGTTGTAAGCAGAAGCTGGATGATCTCTTCCATAAGACAGCCCCGGCAGTCTCCCACTCTTCAGCCCTGGAGTCTCCCAAGGCTCCTCCCTGGGTCCAGCAGCACTTTGACCAGGGGTCATCCAAATGCAGGCAGAAGGTTGCAAGGACTCCATTGGGGGTGCCAGACAAGTGAGGTCACACACCTGGTCTCTCAGCGCCCCCCCCCCTTTCAACAGTCTCTGGAGTCAGGGAGCAGGCCACCAAGGTACCTCAAACCAATACAGAGGCCTCCAGCAAAGGCACTAGGTCTCCTGAGGATCATCCTGGCAAGGACCCTCTTTCCTCCAACACCTGACCTGGTCACCCCAGTGTCAGTGTTGCAGGGCCCCACTCCCAAGTGGGAGGCCCAAATGCTGGCCTTGGAATGCAGCATTTCTGTGTTCCTCACTGCTCAGCAGGCACAGGTGCCAGGCCCCACTGGCATGTGCCTCAAGACTGTAAAGACCTTGACCTCAAGGACTCCCTAGGCTGCTGCAGTGACTCCCAAGAGCCTGAAGCCTCCTGAGGATCCTCAGCACAGGTTGATTTGTCCTGTTCCTCAGGTGTGAACTTCAGGCAAGCACCTCTGGCTCCAGGCAAGTTTTGGCCTCAGACACGGCACAGGTAACCCACCCATCTCGAGCTACCCAACCTCAATTCTCCATAGACTACTTGGAGTGGGAGTCAGACAGGGAGATCCCCCCCCCTCCTTGCTGACCTAGAGGTGGCAGTCTCCACCTGAGGACACCACCTTTCTGGAGTTCGTCCAGGACATGGTGCAGGCCCTGGTGCTTGCCACTGAGGCAGAGGAGCCCTGTACAGAGGAGCTTGATATTCTGCAATATGAAACGCCTCTGAAAGAGGCTCTTGGTGCTGGTTCCTCTCATCCTGAACCAACTCCTATTCTGCATGTGGGAGACCCCAGCCTCTGTCCCTATCATGAGCAAGTACCTGGATGCTATGTATAAGCTTCAGCAGGGCCCAAGGTTTTGGAAGGCCTAGCTTCCCCACACCTTAATGGTGGTCAAATTGGCCATGCAGAAACTGAAAAGCCTGACAACTCATCAGTTCTGCCAGGCAGCATCTTGTACCCTTGGGCATGAGGCTTATCGGGGCTCCATGCTGTCATGCCACATCCAAGTTTACCTATTTATTTTATTTAACTGTATTTATATCCCACTTTTTCACTGGGTCAAAGCAGCTTAACATTGAAGGGTGGGGGATAGTGATCAATTCTAGGGTGGGGGGTGGGGTCTGTCACAGGGGGCCAACATTAATGATCTGAACAAACATTAAGGACAAACAGTGGACATTGGGATGCTCCTCTGACCTTGCTAGAGAGCATGGAGGCTTTGTAGCAAGCCTTGACAGACATCTCCATTTTCAGGTCCTCTCAAATGTCAGAAAATGCTTGAAGTACCTCTTGCAAGCAACATACAACTGCTTTGAGTCTTCTGCCTGGGTGGTGGCAGCTGGCATTGGAGCCCATCTGCAGGCTTGGCTCCAGTTGTCAGAACTGGAACAGTGGGTCCAGGTGAAGCTGCTGGACATCCCTTACCTCAGAGCAACTATTCAGCAAGCCCATGGAGGATAAGGCAGCAGAGATTGACAAGAGTATGTGACTCATACTCGCCTCTCCCAGAAAACCTCTTTCCTCCACAGGAAGAAGTAGCAGAACAAGAAGCCTTTCTTCCATTGGAAGGGGCTCCTGTATAGGGGCTATCCAGCCTACCTGCTGGCATTGACCCCCATTCAGGGTGGTTGGGGCAAGACCCCACAGTCCATGGTCCTCTTATGCCAAAGGGTCCCAAGGCCCAACCCCCCCTCCCCGTGACAGCTCAACCACCCTTGGGATTTTGATGCCATTAGCATAGCCTCTGGTCCTCTGGCAGGGCACAAGGCCATCAGGGGGCATCTAGTCCATTTCTCCCACAGGTGGGAGTCCATATCAGACACCTGGGTCCTCCAGGTTGTTAGAGAAGATAGCCCTGATCTGGACAGGCTCCTCCTCTGTACTTCCCCCAAGGAGCCACATCTGATGCACCAGGCCTTCCTGAGTTAGGAGCTTGCAGGCCTTCTTGAGGATGGTGTGGAAGAACCAGTCACACTGCACTTCCGAGAACAGCTTTTTTTTTTTTTTTTTTAACTCCTGATACTTCCTCATCCAGGGTGGCTCCAGCCCATCCTCAACCTGCAGAACCTCAAGTTATGGTGCAGGAGAAGTTCAAGATGCTCTCCCTTGGAACATTACTGCCCTACCTCCAGCAGGGTGATTGGCTATGCTCCTTGGACTTAAAGGATGCTTACACTCACATCCTTGTCAATCCCAAAAACAAAGTATCTTTTGCTTTATGGTGCAGGGAAACCATTACTAGTACAGGGTTCTTCCCTTCAGCCTCACATCAGCCCACAGGTCTTCACGAAGTGCCTGGCCGTGGCTGCGGCCCACCTCCAGCTGCAGGGCACCTTTGGTCTAACCATATCTAGATGACTAGCTCATAACAGGAGGCATGGCCTCTGAGGCCAGGCAGGCTATGGACCACATCTGCCTCCTGAAGCATCTGGGGTTAGTGATCAATTATGCAAAAGTCCCACCTCACTCCAGTTCAGTCCCTGGAGTTCATCAGGGCTCACTTGGACACCCTTCAGGCCATGGCCTTTCTCCCTCAGAACAGGGTGGACTACCTCATGTCCCCTGGCATCAAGTGCAGTGCCACAGCACCATCTCATCCTGGACAATGCTTTGCCTTCTCAGCCACATGGCCTCGTCTATGCTGTGCCCAAAGCCCATCTCAATATGCAGGCAATGCAGTGGTGCCTCCAAGTGCAATGGGTGCAGTCAACTGGCTGCCTCAGAGACCCCATCTCAGTCTTTACCAACATGGAAGAATCTCTGGCTTGATAGCAGGAATTTTGGAACCTGCTCAGATGTATGCCTTTCCAAGCTTTGGCATATTAGGTGGTCTTAATGACACCTTCCTGGCAGGCTAAAGAACCCACTGTAAGGGTTAAGATGCCATACTGGGTCCAGACCAAGGGCCATCAAGCCCAGTATCCTGTTTCTAACAGTGGCCAATCTAGGTCATATGTACCTAGCAGTTTCCCCAAAAGACACAGGTTTCACAATACTTGTATTGGGTCAAGCATTGATATTCTGGGTCCCTTTTTAATGATTTATGGACCTTTCCAACAGGAACTTGTCCCTCAAGGAATCTCAGCAGCAGATCAACCTGCTGGAGCTCTGGACCATTTGCCCTGCCCTCAAGGTTTTCAGGGACCCCCTACAGCACCAAGCAGTGCTGGTCCAGACAACCAGATCATGATGATCTGTGTGAACAAACAGGGAGGTACTGGCTCCAACAGCTTCTCTTTGGAGGCAACAGCCCTATGCTCCTTTGCGGTGAGCCAGGGCATGACCATCTGGGCCACTTACCTCCCAGGTCAGGACAGTACATTGGTGGACCAGCTCAGTCTTCTGGCTGCACAAGTTCTGCCTGTGTCCCCAGATAGCACAGCAGCTCTTTCAGCATTGGGGGATTCCAGACCTGGACCTCTGCCAGTCCTTCAAATTCACAGCTCCCCCCCCCAGTTCTGCAGTCCCTTCCCACACCCAGGCAGGGTGGCCCTGGATGCCTTAGTTCATGGAGAACGGGCTGCTATGCCTTCCACACCCCATTGCCCAGACACTTCTCAAGGTCCAGCAGGACAGGGCCTCAGTGATTCTCATAGCCCTGAGGTGGCCCAGGCAGTCTTTGTATCCCCTGCTGCTCCATTTCTTGATGGAGCCCCAACTCCTACTCTTGTTCCACTGAGCTGCTGATGCAGGGGGAGGGTCTACCTCTCCACCCAATCTGCGGTCCCTATCCCTTGCAGCTTGGCAGCCGAGCAGGTTGCTCTAGCCTCCTACCATCTTCCCGTGGAGATGACATTCTTTTGGCTTCATGAAAGGACTTGACCAGATGGGCTTATGCCTTCAAGTGGCGTTGGTTCTCAGTGTGGTGCTCAGTTCCGAGTGAACCCATTTTCATGCCCTACCAGTTTAGTGTCTCAGTACCTGCTCCACCTCTCATAGTCTGGGCTGAAGTCTGTCAGGGTTCACCTGAGTGCAATCTCAGCAAACCACCACCCCATCAAGGGCAAACCTCTTTTCAGGACAACTGCTTGTCTCTCATTTCATGCAAGGCCTGCTCCTTTGCAGTGCCCCTACCTGCCCTCCTCCAGTGAAATGGGACATCAATGTGGTCCTCACACAGCTGACCAAGCTGCCCTTTGAGCCCATGGCTACTTGCCCACTGCAACATCTGTCATGGAAGGTGGCCTTCCTGGTGGCTCTAACCTCTGCCCAGAAAGTTAGCAAACTCCAGGCACTGATGGCCAAGGCACCATACACAAGGTTTTATAGGAACAGGGTAGTCCTGCAGACTCGCCCTCTAGTTCCTCCCAAAGGTTGTCTCGGATTTTCATCTCAATCAAGAAATAGTGCTGCCCACCTTCTTCCTGAAGCCCCATGCTGACTGGGCATCAGTGATTCTCCACACCCTGGATTGTAAGAGGGCTCTTTCTACCTGCAGCAGACTCAGACCACTACAGATCCAAGCAACTCTTTGTCTTTCAGTCCCAGCAATCTGGGGCTGGTGGTCACTAAGCATACCTTGTCCATCCAGGTGGTGGACTGCATCACCTTTGCCCTAGCTGGTTTTCCCCTGGACTGCTAAGTCACAGCTCACAATGTCTGAGCAATGGCTGTCAGTCACAAGCCTGTGCTCAGTGCCACTGGCAGACATCTGCTGGGCTGCCACCTGGTCCTCCACTCACACCTTCATGGTGCATTACTGCCTGGAGAGGGAGTCCTGTCAGGATGCTGCTTTTGGCCAGGCTGTACTCTGTAATTGGTTTAAGCAACTCCTGCCCTCCGACTTCTCTTGTTCCAGCTACTGGGAGCATGGCCATCCATGGACCTGGGGTCCTTGGGCTGCTTTTGGCTTTCACTGGCAACTGCTCACAGCACTGCTGTTCGATGTGTTTTTTTTTTTTCCTACAGGTTTAGTAGCCTGTAGCTAGGGAGTCCCATACAGGAGGACTGACTTCCTGCTTGTTCCTGGAGAAAGCAGTTACTCACCTGTGACAAGTGTTCAGAGACAGCAGGAATTAGTCCTTACAACCCTCCCTTCTCCCCTTGGAGTTGCTGTATATTTTGCCATCTTCTTGAAGGGGCTATAGCTATGGCACCTTTGGGCAGGAAGGGGACCATGCATGCATGGTGGTATTCCCAAAGGCTTGCTTTGAAAGCTGCAGAAATGCTCCAAGCAGGCTCTATTGGGGTCAACGTCACCCATAAGTGAGGACTGATTCCTGCTGTCCCTGGGGAACACCTGTCACAGGTGAGTAACTACACGTTTCACTAGAAGATGATGGCAAGAGGGATGTGCTAATGGTGCCAGTTTTGAGGATGCAAAAACTTTCTAAACTTGTGTTTTTTGTTTTGTCATGCAGGAGTTTGACAAGAAGTATAACCCCACCTGGCACTGCATTGTTGGCAGAAACTTCGGTAGCTATGTAACACATGAGACAAAACACTTTATCTATTTTTACTTGGGTCAGGTTGCAATTCTGCTGTTCAAGTCTGGATAAGTATGTGGAAACCAAGTAGTTTGGACTGGAATGCACTGATGGCCCAAGCCAAGATCCCTTGAGACAGTGGCTGCGCAGCTGCATGGACTGTATATTTAATGTGTATATGTTGCAGTAAAGACATTGTTTAGTTGCCTGGGAAGAAGGGTGGCTTCTGTTTTCAGCTTTTTTTTTTTTTTTTTTCCATTTTGGTTGTATTTGCACTAGGGGAAAACCTGTAAATGCTGAGCAATGGCCTTTAAAAGGGAAGAAAATAAAATGGTTACACTCCCTCACTGTTGTAATTGTATTCTCTCCTTTAGAATGTAGGAAGGGATGAAAGACAAGTTGAGCAGTCAATGGATAAGGCCAAAATGAGTCCTTTGACACTGTTTTGGACAGGAGCAGTGGTGGTGCTGGAGTGAGACATAAACCCAGTTTTCCTAACGTGTTATAAAGAGCGCTATGATCAAAGTGCTTAACTATGGCATTCCTATTGAACTGTGGCTGCAAAGCTGATATCTGGAAATAAGTTGCAGCTCTCATATCTATTTCAGTACTTTTTTTTTTTTTCCCCTCTGCCCCTTGGAAGCTATGCAGGCTATAGTACTTAGAAGGTGGCTGAACGGGCTTCTCTTGGGCTTTGCTACCTAGCTTTGAAGGCTTGGTTTCAGACTAGGATTCAATTGGGCATAGTGACTACTCAGTCTAATAGTGTATTTCAATTTGACTGCTCTAATCCAGTTCTGATAGAATTGACTTTGTATCTTTAAGGTATCCAGTGGCAAAACTAGTCTAGTTTATTGTTGAAACAAGCTATTGTCAAGGACTGCCATTATGTAACACAGAATTATACCATCAGTATTGGGGTACAGGACATTGCTTGTAACATTTCTAGTACATATGTTGCAGAAAGCTGTTAAAACAACCTGAATGCCTAATCTGCATATAAAATGGTAGGGAGTAAATACTCATAGGTTAGTACCAATTTTGTAAGAATAAATTGCCATGGATCAGGTTAGTTTCATGGGGACCTTTTTTGGCAGAATCTATTTGGTACTGCCACAAAACATCACACAACTCATCAATTTACAGAAGCACTTTGTAACGCATCTGCATTAGTTAAATTTTAATTTCCCAGCCAGTGCTATTGCCATTACCCCCCCCCCCCCTATCCCCAGGAAGACATACCTATCTAAAAGGTTTACTCCTTGCAGTAAAGGCTGGTCCTTGATACAAGCTTGCAGTCTGAAGCACATCTGGTTCATCACCCAGGGTTTTTGTAGGTCAGAAGTAGGATTGCATATTACTGGAATTCAAGCTATGCTTAAACATAACTAGCTTGTTGGTAGCTGTAGCTCTGGCTGCTTTGAAAGTAGCCTTTCTGGATGTGAAGATGTTCTGGGTCAAATAGTGACATACCAAATGCTAATTAGCACTAGAACTAGCCATTAACTGCTTTGCTTGTGGGGCAGTTAACATTCCAGACTTGTAATGGTGTCATTTGTTTTGCCACAGATTTTCCCCCATATAAATTCTCATGATCTTTATTTTCTTGGAGAACCTATTCTAGGGATGGTCCAGCTTATGGAGTTATCTGCCATTTAAAAAAACAAACAAAAAAACCCCTTATAGGCTACTAAATCCAACTATAATTTTTTGGGGGGTGGGGAGGGGGAGAGTTAGGGAGGCTACCTCTGCTGACTTATATTAAAACAATTGCCAGCAGGCAATATGAAACATGAAGTTGGTCATCTTCCTTGATACATGTTTGAGTTGGTTACCTTCTGGTATAGGTTGAGGCTGCTTTACTTTAAGATATCCATTCCTCACCTAATCTAGTCCAATCTTGCTATTCTGAACCATTGGCAATCCAAAGTATGGGCAGGTATTGGCATTTAGGGATGTTCCCCAGGTTTCTCTCTAAAATTAATTTTGAGAGCTCTTTGGGATTAGAATTAGGTCTGCCTGAAGCAGAGAATACAGGAAATGGATGTGCAGTGTGGTAAGACTCTTGATGTTGTACATGGTTCAGTTCTGTTGTACCTAAGCCGTGCTGAATTTTTTTCTAATCTTTTCCAACTGAGCAGGTTCTTGTCAAAGCATGTCATATAAAGTTTCTATATTCTCTTTGGAGGCATAGCAGATCTGATAGTTGTCCAATGTGGCTTAACATCTGTCTGACCCAAATCCCATCCTTCATGTATATATGCCCTTTACTATGTAAGTGTCTAGGCCTGCATGCAAAGTGGATGGAAGGGGGTTGGAGATTTGGTGTGACCTTCAAGGATGGCTGAGATTCTTCAACACTGAAAAGCTACTTAATGTGCTACATGCTCTTAATGCTAATGTATGGGTTCTTCTGGGATACTCCGACTGACATAATGGGAGTAAATACTGTCTTTACATCTTCATGTAAGGGGTAAAGGGAAAATGCTTAAACTGTATATTTCTCAAATATTTACTGTTGGCTAAAAGCAGAGCTGTATATACATGCTACCCTAATGTACAGCTCTTGGAACATTGTTCTGGTTTCTATTGCATAGGTTGTGATGGCTTGGCTGTCCTGTTGGCAAACATTTGACCATAAATTTGGGGAGGCTGTTCTACACCCTAACTACTGTGATACCTCAACCCCATTTGAAACTGAACATACAGGAAAAGTCAAGTTTAAAAAAAAAGGGCTCAAAACAGAACTGTGCCAGGGTTATGATCCATACCTGCATTATTTTTACCTTCTAAAGTACAAAGCTTTGGGTTTCTTCCTCTAAAAGAAACTCCTTGGCCTGGTGCTAAGAATTGTATCTGGGTCTCATAGTTTAATACTGAGCAGACCAGGTGCCCTTGGCTGAGATGGCCAACTTAAGTAGTCTAGTGGTTAGGGCAGCAGCCTAGAGCTGGAAAGACCAGGGTTCAAATCCCACTAGCACAGCTTGGGCAAGCCACTGAACCCTCCATTGCCTTGGGTACAAACTTAGATTGTGAGCCCTCTGGGGACAGGGAAATACAAACTATACCTGAATGCAACTTGCCTTGTGATCACCTTCTGGAAAGGCAAGAGCTAAATTGTTTTATGGCCTAAGCAAAAGGTGCAGTCTGATTACCCCCACACCCCACCCCATATCTGGACAATGCCTGCAGAAAACTGAATGGGATGGAGTCAGCTATGACTTTTTGCTAGTAAAGTTGGACAATGAGACCTAATTGTAAAGAATCTTAAATTCAATACACTTTATACTGTAGCATGTGGGGTGACAACTTCAAAGATGGCCATCTATACTGCTTTACTGAACTGCTCCTTATGACATTGGGGGGAGGAGGGTAGTACTTCTAGCCAAAACAGACTGGAGGTTTTATCAGTTGTATTTGTTGGCTTTCTTCTGTGATGTCTCTTGTGCTTTACTTGTAACCAGACTGAATAAAGTCTATTCTGAGTCCTGGTATATAACTATCTGGTTAATTAGTCATGTAACAGTTAGAGGACCTGTATAACTTAAGTCAGGGTTGACACAGCTGTGTATGAGGGCTGCAAACACAGGTCAGCCTTTCAGGATAGCTGTAACAAATATGCACACAATCACTGCATGCATGCAACCTTCCTTGTTTCTACCTTGTGCATAAGCAGTAGTGCCATCTGTTGATGGTGGAAAACCTATACAGCCCCTGCTATAGGACTTGGGCTGCAACAGGGTTGTCCAACTCCAGGCATATAGGGCCATAAACCAGCCTAGTATTCAGGATGTTTCTAATGAATATTAATGATATGCATTTATATAAAATATATATTTGCATGCACTCAATTGTACATAAAGACATAAGTCCTGGAAACTAGGCTGATTTTGTGGCCCTGCAGGACTGGAGTTGGACAGCCCTGGTCTACATCTTTATCTTTCAGTGACACTTTTATTTAGAGCAGGGGTTCTCAACCCAGTTCTTTGGTACGTACCTAGTCAGGCAGGTTTTCAGGATGACCATAGTGAATATGCATATCAGAGATTTGCATACACTACCTCCATTATATACAAATATGTTATGCATATTCATTGTGGCTAGCCAGAAATCTTGACTGGCTTCATGTGTCCCAAAGCCTGGATTGAGAACCCCTGATTTAGAGACTTGTAGCTCTGATCCTGTAAGCCAACAAAACTGAAGTTTGAAATTGGAGGCTATTCAGATGAACTAAAACCACCTAATCTTTTAAAGCATTGCTTCTCAACCCTGTCATCTGGCCACAGCTAGGCCCATTGGGTTTTCAGGATTCCTACAATGAATATGCAGGAGATAAATTTAGCATGTACTACCTTGATTGTATGAAAGTAATCTCCTGCATATTCAGTTGGGAATCCTGAAAACCCAATGGACCTAAGTGTGCCCTGAGGATTGGGTTGAAAAGCACTGCTTAAGGCAGGGGTTGAATTCCAGCCCTTGTGTACCACATTCCAGCCTGGTTTTCATGATGTCCCTAATGAACATTCATGGGCCTATTTCCATACAATGGAAGGCAGTGGATGTAAATAGATCTCATGAATATTCATTAGGGACATCATGAAAACCAGGCTGGATTGTGGTGCATGAGGGCTGGAATTGCTCACACCTGGCTTAAGGTATATGCTTGGGTGGATGAATAAAAGTTCAGCCTGGAAGGGACACAAATGGGTCAGGTTTTCAGTATATCCCTAATGAACTTGCATGATTGCATATAATCATGCATGTTCATTGGGGATATCCTGAAAACCTGATTTGTTGGTGGCCCTAAGATTGCCAGCTGTGCTATAGCTAACAAACTACTGCAAGGATTCTCAACCTAGTCTTTGGGACATGCCTACCCAATCAAGTGTTCAGGATAACCACAATGAATATACATGAATACCTTGGACCAGAAACAGACATCCACCACTAACAACCCCCAGTCCTTCTGACATAACCCCAAAACTACCTACTAAGAGACTCATGTCAATTGTCTAAGTCATTACTATCTGTATCATCAATATTGGTCCCCTCGGTGATGGTGCCCCCTCTGTAAATTGATTGTCCACCCCCCTTTTTTTTTTTGGTAAACTGCTTTGACCCATTGAAAAGCAGTATATAAATTCAGTTAAATGAAAAACTTGCATGCACTGCCTCCATTGTATCTGCATCTATCTTATGTATATTCATTGTGACTATCTTCAAACACCTAGGCAGTCAGGATATCCTGAGGACTGACTTGAACACCTCTCTCTACTGCCACGGTCTTCACACCCATTGTAGAAAGGGAATCTAAGAGGGCATGTGTAATCCTGTTAGAGATTGTTTGGTTTTTTTAGAATATCCCATAATGGCCACGTAAATCTTGTGTGCATATCCATTAGGGATAACCTGAAAACTTGATCTGAAAGCAGCCCTTGAGGACTGGGGGGTGTATGTAACAAATTCATAACTGGGGGCAACAACCATCCTTCCCCAGGCTCTGATCTGGTTTCAGAAGAAATTAAGACACAATTATACCATAACAAAGTCTGTAAAGTCAGTCCAAGGTAGGTTTGCCACCTGGCTCCAGATGTGCCCAACAGGATTGATTTAGTCCTAGGTTTACCCCATTGCATGTAGGGACATGTAGTTCTCTGGGAACAAGCAGGAAGTAAGTCCTCCCATATCGGTGATGGAGCACTGTGGAAGCATCTCCCTAGCTTTCAAACAAAGCCTCTGGGAAATGCACCATGCATGTGTGGTCCCCTTCCTGCCCAAGGGTGCCATCTTGTCTCAGACTCCTTTTTTCCCCCCACAGAGCAGTCTGGATATTTGTCCAGTTTCCCCTTGGAAAAAAGTGTTTGGGCTACATTTTGTCTGGTTTGTGTACTGTTCTTCCTGCCTCCAAGCTAGCTCGCCTTGGTGTTGCTCCTTTGGTTTGTTTATTCATTTTTTTTTCTCTTCAGTGAGGTGTCCCTTGACCAGCATTCATGCCCTTTGTCAATCAATGACCTCAGACCTTGGTGGGGACCCCCTTTTTCCAATGGCCTCCAGTGGCTTCAAGAAGTGTGATCCATGTAGCAAAATGACTGGTGCCTCAGTCTGGAATATAATGACTCTGAGTGTGAACTCTGCAGAACTATGACTTCAAAGGCCCTAAAGAGCCATTGTCAGCAGCAGGAATTTTTTTTTTTTTACACAGAAGTCTGACTCTGTGCTGGAGTCTCTGGCAACACTATGCTCCAGAGCCTCTTCTGATACCTTGGTGCCCTGCAGTTGTGGTTCCTCAAAGCGGAAATCCCTGGAGGTGGGATGCAAGAAGATGAAACCCTCAAATGCCTTTGCGGACTGGTCTGGAAAGAAAGTGACATGCTACTATGGGCCCCACAGCCCCAGGCATGAGGCTGAGGAGGTTGTCCCACAAGAAGTCATTGGTACCTGCTGACCGGCCTTGGACCCCAAAGGCCATCTTCATCAAGGAGTCCTCCTCAACAGTGCTGATGCCAGGCTTGAAGCCCTTTGTGCCCATGTCAAAGGCTGCAGAGCCAACTGGTATGGAGACCAGGATGACAGCCTTAGAGAACAGTATCTCAGCCCTTGTGGCCATGCAGTGGGTGTTTTTATCTCCAGTTCATCTGCTCTGATGACAAGACCCTCAAAAGCAAGGGTTTCACCAGATGTTGAGTCAGTCCTAATCCCATTTCTTGGGGCACTAGTCTTCCCCTGGTGCGTGCCCACAGCTAGGACTGCAGATCCTCCAGAGGTCATGGACCACCTCGTGTGGACCTTGATCAAGGTGATCATGCAACATTGAATGGGAGACAAAGGACAAAGAATCCCTGGACATAAGGCAACACAGACATGCCGTTGGACCCATCTCCCCCAATGCACTGCTGCTGTTCCCCCACCTGAGGATGCTGCTTGCCTCAATTTTGTGCAGGACATGGCCAAGGCCCTCACTATCAAGGCTGAGGAGGACCTGTGCAACGAGGAATTGGAGATACTCCAATATGAGGCACCTCCTAAGGAAACCTTTACGGTACTGGTGCCTCCAATCTTCAACCACCCCCCCCCTCCCCTCTGGTGGGGAAACACCATTGTTTGTTCCGGAGGAAAGTGTAATTATCTGTAACAGTTATTCTCCAGGGATAGTAGGAATCTGTCCTCACAACCCTTCCTCCTCCCCTTGTTGCTGCTCCCTTATGGTATTTTCTCTTATTTTTACTTGGCTGTCTTAGCTATGTCCTTAGACTGAGGCAATATAGCACCCTTGAGAAGGGGACCATGCATGTGTGGTGCATCTGCCAAAGGCTTTCTTTGAAAACTGGGGAGATGCTTCCATGAGGCTCTTTTGGTGCTGATGTCACCCATATGTGAGGTCTGATTCCTGCTGTCCCTGAAGAATACCTGTTACAGGTGAGTAACTATACTTTCTGATTTCTCTATTGTACTCCATAAGAGAGGCTTGATCCAGTTATGTTTACTCCATCGTGTGCAGGGGCTTGTAATCTTGCCTATCAGGCATATCTGGAGCCAGTTGGCAACCCTAGTCCCAGGGACTTATCAGCAGTGAGGGTCTCAAGATAGCCACACTGAATATGCATATTCATTATGGCTTGGAAACCACTGACCTTGAATTGGAAAGGTTTCCCCTTGTGGTTTAAGGTGATCTGCTTGCTGTAGAACAGTGTTTCTAAAGCTGGTCCTGATATAGCTCCTGGCTAGTGTGTTTTTGTTTTTAAGAATACCCATAATATGTGTAAGATACTGTAGATTTGTATACATATTTATTGTGGGTATTCTCAAAACCAAATTGGGTTAGGAGGTACACCAGGACTAGCTTGAACACTGCTGTAGAATAACTAGGTCTTAAAAGGCACAATCTAGTTAAAAAAACAAAACAAAAAAAGCTGAGCGCCTAAATTTAGGAACCTCAGTCTTAATTTGTGCTCTATTTTCAGCCAAACTTAAGTGTGTTTTTAGCTGAAAATCCCTAAATTAAGATTACTTTAAAAGTTTTATGTTTATGAATTGAGGCCTGCCATTCATTTGCCTAGATTTATGAGCCAAGTGATAAATTGGCACTAAGTACCTAACTTTGTTTTCCTATTTTAAATCCGCCCTGTTGTCATTTGCTTTTTATGCTTCTAACTTTAGGAGTTTATTGAATTTTTGAGTATTTAGGTATTTGGCCCTAGTAAATTTTCAAAAAGGCCAGTTTGGGATCATAAATCATTTCAATATCAGACCCTCAAGTTACATAGTTTTTGTGTGTGCTGAACATAAGATATGCCATACTGGGTCAGACCATGGTCCATCAAGCCCAGTATCCCGTTTCCAACAGTGGCCAATCTAGGTCATACGTACCTAGCAGTTTCCCCAAAAGTCACAGGTTCCACATTGCTTGTACTGGGTCAAGCATTGATATCCTGGGTCCCTTTTTAATAATGGTATATGGACCTTACCTCCAGGAACTTGTCCAAACCTTTTTTAAACCCAGCTACAATAATGGCCTTTACTACATCCTCTAACAAATTCCAGAGTTTGATTACATGTTAAGTGAAATATTTTCTCTTATTTGTCTTAAATTGTTATCAGAACATAGAAAGACTAGGGGACATGCAATGAAGCTACAGGGTAAACTATCGATCTATGTTTACCTGTTCCACTCTGTTCATTAATTTATAGACTTCTATCATATCTCCCCCTCAGCTGTCTCTTTTCCAGGTTGAAGAGCCCTAACCTTTGTAGTCTCTCCTCATAGGAGTAGGCTTCCATCCCCTTTACCATTTTGGTGGCTCATCTCTGTACCTTTTCTAATAATGCTATATCCTTTTTAAGATAGTGACCAGACTTGCACACAATATTCAAGGTGCGGTCGCACCATGGAACGATAGAGGCATTATAATATCCTTTGTTTTATTTTCCATTCCTTTCCTCCATGAAGGCAGATGAGGCACCAGGAATGGCCCATGCACAAGGTGCATTGCTTTAAAATTTGAAGGGACTTCAAAGAATGTGTGTTCAGACCTGAAACAGGTTGGGGAGTAGTGAGATATATATGGGAATAATTTTGGATATACATCTGTAAGATTTCTTTATAGAACCTTTTGACTTATAAACACTCATTTAATGCATAGATTGAGGTGACAAAACCTTTTCAAGAATACAGCCATGAGCTAATTGATGATTATGGTAATCAAAGGACTGCAGTATTTTCTGAGCATGAGTAAATCAAAATTCGTATTGCATGAAGATAATTTATTGATCTGTGTATGAAATTATGTAAACCTGATGTGTTTGGGCTATAAGAACCAGAAGTAAATTTTCATTTTATTTTAGTTTTACACTGTCTTTGAACTATAGTGCTATAGTGTACTGGCTTCATTCGTCACTGTTACTGTGACATAAGTAGAAAGGATGTGCTTGGTATGAATGAGTTAGTAATGCAATGGGTAACAAGTTCTAAAAGGGATCAAACCACAATGATTGTGTTTATAATTGGTAACAATTAAGCATTCTTAGTAAGGTTCTTAGAATTGCCAGTTCCAGGAGTGAAATATTTTGCCAGTTCTGGTTTTAAATTTGCATTGCAATGCAGTATGGGATTTGTGGTCCCTGATTTTACCCATTGGCGTCAATGCTGCAAGTCCCATAATGCATCAGGAGGAGCTTGTCAGAAATCCAGGACTAGCTTAATTTCTCACTCCTGGAACTAGGTAACTTTTCAACTGTTCTTATTTTCCTGTTAAATCATGTCTTTGGATTCCATTTGGACTGCGATAACTTCATTGGAACGCTCTGTCACCAAGCGTTTGAAGATCGTGGAACAGATTTCTCAGGATTCACGGCTGAGGCTAGATCGACAGGAACAAGCTAGTAAGGACTCCATTCAAACACTTAAACTTGTCTTCTCAAATGACTGTCAATATACAGTGTTCTACCTACCTTTTTGTTCATGCTAAATTGGAGAAGTTGGAGAATTTCTCCAAATGGTTAAATTTACGTATTGTTAGTTTTCCTGTATCCCCCAGCATTTTCCCCTGTGGAGTTATTTAAAAAGTACTTGATGGAGGTTTTTAGGGATGCCAGAAGCTGCCCTCCCACCCACTTCTAAGGTTTATTTGCCTATGAAGAAACGTTCTAGTTCTATTGATAATGTGGTGGGTGTTCAGAGGGATAGTTTTGACATCCTTAATCTTTCTCAGGTACTGGAATCCTCTGCTGAGGAAATTTACGAGGAGAGCTACTCATTTATGGTGGTGTTTGTTTTGGAACCTGACAAAGTTTGGATCTTTTTAAAAATGTGTGTTAGAAATTCTGAAACTCTTTTTGACAAAGTGTGTATATTCCTGGATGTTTCTTATGATGTTCAAGAAAAAAGTTGTTTATCCATGTGCCCTGAGGTAATCTTATTGAGCTATTCCTTTTGTTTTAAGGTTTCCATGTAAGTGTGCAAGTCTGTTTCATCTAGATTTATTTTCTATGACCCAAAACATTTATGTACATTTTTGGAAGCTAGAACTGTTCCTGAATTAGTCCCGGTATCAGTGATGCCTAATTAGATCGACTCATCTTGGACACTAGATTTGTTATGCGTCTCACGGTGGCTTTTTCCTCAGGAGTTACTTTACTTTTATTTTTGAAGTACCATTATAGCCTCTTTACTAGGATCCTTTCCTCAATTTTTGGGCTGTAGTGTTAGATGAATTTTGGATTTTGAATTGTTAAAGTTTCTATTTGATATTTCTGTAAATTTGCATCTTTCCATTTCTTTCAAGTATGTAGAAATATTGCTTGATGTAACTGAAAAAATTTAGAAATAAAAAAAAAATCATGTCTTGAGTTGTTTTCTAAAACTCTGGCTTTGTTTAGCAGTAGCATACTTATCTGTTTACCAGACAGTATCAATCTGAAGCCTGTTAACATGATACAACTAACAGAATGATGGTCTAGTGGCTCAAGGTTTAGTAATGGTCTTTTACAGCCAGCATTTAAAGTAGCTGTAGGGAGTGTATGTATTGGGCATATGCATTTTGGGCTTGCTTAGGTGCCTATAAATTAAGCATCTGTGCGTATACCTATGAATTAATGTGTGCACAATTGATTTATGCTTGCAAAATTGTAGCATGTGTAGTAGGTATGCAATTATGATTTAATACAACTCCCCCAACCACCCTTTTTAAAACTAAGGGGGGGGGGGGTTGGACCTGTGTAGCAGATTATTTCCAAGTTTCTCTAACTAGCCTGTGTCTTATGGAAATAAGAAAAAAAGCATTAATTTTATTCTACAGCTTTGTAAACAAATTCAGCTAGAAGTAAGTTGGCATTGTACTAATCTTGTTTAGTCATCACTCCTAGAATGTGTGAGAAACTGGCCTAGAAAGTCTGCCAACAATATCTAAGTACTGCAAAGCTGTATTGTTGCTTTTTAGATTGTAAATACACCAAAGCCTGCAGCTCTGATATAGATTGTTGTAAATCAATGAAAAAGAAATGGTGTATAAAAGAGCTGATTTCAACTGAGCTAGTCTATAATAATCTACCTTAATCGGTCTCTGTGCGTGAAGGAATAGTAAGAACACACCCTTCTCAGCTCCTCATGGACCCAACCATTGAGCTACAGCTCAGTCAAGTAATTTCAACTTCATTTAGAAATTTCTGTTCAGGTAGAGTCCCACAGTGCAGATAAGTCTGTTATTTTAAAATGTAATGTAACTAGCAAGCCAATAGTGCCATCTATGGCAACCACACAAATGAACATAGTGATATAGGAGCTAGTTGCTAGTGCAAGTCAAACAGGTGGAGATGTGGTAGAAAAACGGCATTCCTTGTTCTAAGAGCAGGGCTGGCCCATCCACTAGGCAAACTACATGGTCACCTAGACTGGGAGACCCTGGTGGGCAGCATGGCAGTCTTCCCTTTGAAGCAGTGTCTGAACTGCCACTTCAAGGCCAGGCCTTAAAATGCCTGCCACTCCATGGGTGCTTTAACACCCACTGTGGCAGTTTAGCTGTCGCTTCAAAGGGGAGCTCACCATGCTGCCCCCTCCCCCAAGAGGTGGTGGCACAGTGGGCTTGGTGCTCCACAGGCAATGGGGGGGGGGGGAGTGTGGCATAGAGGGCCTGCATTGGGCAGCAGAAACCCATGGGCCTGTCCTGACTAAGAGCTTAGTCTTGGAGTTGAGGTGAATCCTAGTGGCTTGGGCAGCAGCCTGGGATCAGCAAGACCAGGGTTCAAATCATACTGACGTGCCTTGGGCAAGTCACTTAACCCTTTATTGCCTCGGGTAAAAACTTAGATTGTAAGCCCTTCAGGGACAAGGAAATACCTATAGGACCTGATTATAACTTGCTTTGAACTACTACTGGAAAGGCATGAGCTAAATATAAATAGAAATAACATTAACACTGATATACAGAAACTTCTAGAAAGAGATGCACTAGTTGGAACAATGGGAGGTGATATGTATTGCAGGTGGACTGGATAAGGAGTCTCGCTGTGAGATCGGTGCCATTTTGTTAGCAGCCACAGAACAGGACAGGGACAGGACTGGACTGCTCCTGCCCCCTTTCCATTAGACTACAGGACTTTTCAAGGTAAGGGGATGGGGGGGGGGGCTATTTTTGAAGCAATCTTGACTGGCAACCCTGGTTGTTTTTGGACATGGGGTGGGGGATGTGAGATCCTGACTAACTGGGATGTTTTTTTAACACTTTGAAGGGCAAAGGGAGGGTATACCGATGCTCTTCTGGACAGCAGCAGTAATGGACCAGGTGCTGTCTGGGGGGGGGGGGAGAAGTCAGTTTACAGGGATGGGTTCTGTGGAGGACTCTTGCCCTGGATCCCATGATCCCTGCACCAGCAGGCAGTTAGGGAGAATCTGCGTTACTTGCCAATCAGGGCCGGCCCGTCCATCGTGCAAGAATGTTTGCACAGGGCCCCACGCAAACAACATTCTGCATCTGCTGGTAAATTAAAAAAAAAAAACAACCCACAACTTGCAGTGGCAGAATCGAGCATCCCGTGGGCCCCCTACCCGGCAGAGTCCTCCATGCAGCCTTAGCCCCCTGCCAGCTTTCTGAGCCACGAAGGGAGAGCTTCTCCCTCTCAGCTCTGTTAAACCGCTGGCGCTGATGGGAAACAAAATCCTATCAGCCCCACGGGCTAAAACAGAGCCGTGAGAAAGGGAAACTCTCCCTTTGCGGCTCTGAAAAGCCCGTGCTGAGGGAGATGAGGCCGCATGGAGGACTCTGCTGGGTGGGGGTGGGGGCCGCGGGATGCTCTATGCTACCGCAGCAGCAAGTTTGGTGATTTTTGTTTAAAAAAAAATCTACCTGGGCTATGGGGGGACTAAGACTGAAAATGGGGGGGGGGGGGTGTTAGGACTGGCAATGGGCTATGGGGGTGGGGCTAGGACTGGCAATGGGCTGAGTGGAAGGGGGGGATTGAACTGCAAATAGCTGATGGGGAGGGGGGCTTGGCATGGAAATGGGTTATGAGGGGAGGGAGCTAGCACTGGAAATGGGCTGATGGAGGGGCTAGGATAGGACTGGAAATGGGCTGTTGGGGGGTGCTAAGATTGGAAATGGGGGGTCTTGGATTGAAATGGACTCATGGAAGGGCTAGAACTGGAAGTAGGCTCATGGGGGGGGGGGCTTGGATTGGAAATGGGCTGAGTGGATGGGGAACTAGGATTTGACACCAGCTGATGGTGGGGCTAGGAAAGGACTAGAAATGGGCTGATGGGGGGGGGGGGGGGGGCGGGGATAGGACTGGAAATGGATGGGGAGCCAGGACTGGAAATGTGCTGATGGTGTGGCTAGGATAGGATTGGAAATGGGCTGATGGGGGGGCTAGAAGGGAGCAGATGCTGGGTGGGGCTGGCACTAGAAGGGAGCTGATGTTGGGGGATTAGAATGGGATGGAGCTGGGAGAGTGAAATGGAGAAGGGAACATTTTTTTTGTGTGGGAGGGAAGACAAATCTACAATTGGCCGGGTATTGGGAGAGTAAGTGGGGATTGAGGATGGAGGGGTAAAATCTGAGTGGATGAAATAGGAATGAGGAAAGAGCAAAAGGAGAAAGATTAGTATGTTAAAACAGATGTAGAGAGAAAATGGAAAAAAAAACTAGGAGAGAAGAAAGGACAAATGGACAGCAGACGATGAAGAGTTAGCAGGAGACACGAAGAAACCAGAAGAAAGTGGCTGGAGCAATTGCAACTGAAAAAAAATGCACAAAAGGTAGAAAGATATCTCTATTTTGAATTTATTAACTGGAATATGTCAGCTCTGGGAAATGTGCATCATTAATGTCTGCGCTTTGTTTTAGTACAAGAGGAAATTAATTTATAGTTTTATTTCTACAGTGGTGTTGTACATTCCAAGTTTGGCTTTTGGGGTTCCCAGTTTAATTATTGTCTTCCTGTTTTCTGAATTGTGATTCCTTGTTTGGTGATGGTCTATGTCCTGCATGTGTAACTGAACTGAGGAATTCTGTTTATGTAATTCCTATTTGACATTGCCACTTGTTCTCTTTCCCCAGTAGGTCATGTATTGTTCTCTGAAATGTATTGGTTTAATATTTGCAGTGTTGCCTTTTGATAGTGCTGTTAGGATATGGTGGGTTTGCTATGGGTTCTAAATGGGCAGTGTTTGTAGTAGTTCCTAATGTGCCTGATGGTTGGCACTGGATTATAGTAATGTAGAAATCTTTTAGTCTTTCTTTATCCATACACTTAAGAGGCATGTTTACTAAAAGTTAGTGTATGGTAACATTATGCAAATTTATGCAAATGAGACCCCACACCCAATCTCCGCACATGGCCCCACACCCCCCTTGGGCTGCCCCTGTTGCCAATGCAGTGATTGGGGGTCACCGTGTCAAGTGAAAATTCTCTGTAGTAGCTGCAGGACACTCCCCCTGAAGATACCGCACAGTGTTTGTAGCTACTACACAGCATTTTTACATATGCCATGTGGTAGCTGCAAAAGCACTTATTGCAGTTTATTAAATATGTCCCCTAGAGAACACACACATTTGCTACAAAGCAAGGGGTAAAGTTTTGCATTTGTGTGCTTATAGGGGCTGATTCTGGGAGCCTATTTTATAAAGTCACATAGGTACAAAATAGGCACCTTTTTGACATTCCACATAGGTGCTGTGTGTTAAAATCAAGCCCTTAATGATAAAAAAAATACTCTAAGCAAGTTAAAAAAAAAAATTCTTCATGGATAGTCAGATCGATACATGTAACGTCTAACAACTTCATCACAAATTAAACCATTCAAATTCCTATAATCTAATGATACAAAATAAAAAAAGAAAGACTAACAGTTATATTAATAAAGTACATAAACCAACAAAAAAATAAAATAAGTAATGACTCTAAAGAGATCCATTAGCTCATCAACACAAAAATGTAGACAATTGAGTTTTTTTCTCTTTTTGATCAATGGTATATGAAATCCAATAAACATAAGCATCCAACCCACCTTGGGTATCACTAAACCAACCCAATCTGAACAAAAATAAAAATATTATCTCCTCCCCTTGAGGATATTGGGGTATCATAGTACCACAATATTTCAAAAAGTGTCACTTTTAAGACCCCAAAACCCAGACTCAAGCAGGAAAACAGTCATATCATGATATTAACCTATTTTCCCATACTCCTCTGCCCTCAGCATCCTGAAATAGATAAACTCTGGGATCAAACCAGGACCATTATAGACTCTAAAACTCTTCCTGGAAACATGATACTACTGGCCTACCAAAATGCATCTAAATCCTATAATCAATGTGCCTACCAAGTTGCATATGAGTTCACTGGCTGAGCTGCTGCCTGTAGGGGGAGATGCTGTGATATATTGCTTTTAGGCAACTGTGTGATTCCCAACCTGTAGCATGTGGATCCTTGGGGGGGGGGGGGGGGGGGGTGGTGGTATGTGAGACCATAGAACCAAAAAGGTTGGGAAGCTCTAATCTAAAACACGACTATGCAGCCTGCAGAGAGTTGGCAACCTCCCTGCTCCCACCCATCCTGACTACTTCTACTGGTAATAGATCAGCATGATCTATAAATGAAAAATATTTCATTATACAAACCATAGGAGCAACATATTTGCTGTCATGTGACTCTTTCTATAAAATGGAAGCAAAACATACACAAATTCCAAACTCTGGTAAGTATATTTTGAATATCACTAACAATATTTCTCCGGGAACAAGCAGGAAGTCGGTCCTCACATATGGGTGACGTTGCTGCCGATGGAGCCCATGCAGAAGCATCTCCTCAGCTTTCAAAGAAAGCCTTTGGGAGATACACCATGCATGTGTGGTCCTCTTCTCACCCAAGGGTGCCATCTTGCTTTAGCCTCCTTTTTTCCACAGAGCCCTCTGGAATCTGTCCAGTTTCCCCTGGAAAAAATGTGGTTCTTTGATACCTTTCTGTCCAGTTCGCGTACCAGTTCTTTTCCCACTCCTGAGCCAGCTTGCCTTGGTGTCAACTCCTTGGGTTCATTCCTTTGTTTGTTTTTCTTCAAGATATCCCTTGACTGGCGTTCGCACCTTTTTTCATCCAAAGGCCTCAGGCCCTGCTGGGCATCAGGGATCCCTTTTTCCCCCGATGGCCTCCAGCAGCTTCAAGAAGTGCGATTGGTGCACCAAGATGATGTCCCTCACCGATCCACATGACTGCTGCCTCTGGTGCCTTGGCCCGGAACATAAGAACTGTGAAATTTGCAGGACCATGACTTCAAAGGCTCTTAAGAACCGTCACCACCAAAAGTCTGACTCTGCGCCAGAGTCTCCGGCGACACCCCACTCTGGGGCTGCCTCCTGTATCTCAGTGCCCCGTGGCCGTGGTTCCTCCAAGAGGAAATCCCCAGAGGTGGAATGCAAGAAGTCAGTCATCGAAGACCTCCTTGGAGATCTGGTCCAGGAAGATGGGAAAATCCAACTCTGGGCCCCACAGTCCCTGGCATGAGTCAGAGCAAGAGCGACCTCTCAAGCTGCCCCAAAAGGAGTCGTCGGTTATTAGCTTCGGACACTTGAAGTTGTCATCAAGGACTCCCCCTCGATGGAACCGCTGCCAGAGCTGAAACCCTCAGCGTCTGTCTCGCCAACTGGCATGGAGACCAGGATGGCAGCCTTAGAGTGCAGTATCTCTGCCCTTGTGGCCTAGCAATGGGCATTCATGTCTGGTTTGTCCAGTTCATCTGCCCCAACGATGGAATCCTGGACATCAAGGGCCTCCCTGGATGTTCAACCGATCCTTGAGCACCACTGGCCTCGACAGACCAATTGGCATCGGATGAGGTCCCAGTCCCATTCCTCAGGTCAATGGTCCTCTCTGACAAGCATACGTGGCTAGGACTACAAGTCCTCCAGAGACCCTGGGCCCCTAGGCTCGGACCTTGACTGTGGTTTCAGCCTTCCAGTCGAATTGGGAGACCAAGGGATGAGGAGTTTCTAGACACTCGGCACCACCAAGACCCAACCCCCCCCCCCGATGTCCCAACACCATTCTCCACCAGAGGATGTTGTCTTAATTGACTTTGTGGGACATGGCTAGGGCACTTTTCCATCAAGACCGAGGCAGAGGAGAACCCTCTCATGGAGGAACTGGAGATCCTCGGTATGAGGCCCCTCTGAAGGAGGCCCTCATGGTACCTGTCCTGCTGATCCTACAATGCCGCCTCCTCCATATATGAGAGATACTGGCGTTGGTGCCCAATATCAGCAGCGATGACTCTGTTTCGAGGCCACCAAGGCCCGGGGTTCCAGAAAGCCCAACTTCCCCGCAACTCAATGATCATTTGAGTCTGCCATGCGCAGACTCAAGAGCCAAAAGACCCATTCCTTGGTGTACCCCAGCAGGGAGACCCAGACCCTTGATGCCCTCAGCTGGAAGGCCTTTCAGGGCTCAATGCTGACATGCCGGGTCCAGTCCTACCAGCTCTGTATTGGTATGTACCTCAAAGAGCTGTCAGGAGCTCGGTGGGTTCTCGGTAGGGCTTGACAGGGAACTTTTCAGAGGTTCCAGTCATTGGCCTCAGTGCTCAAAGAATGCTTGAAATTCCTGTCTCGAGCAGCTTATGATGGCTTTGAGTAGTCAGCCAGCATGACCGCCGCCAGCATCGGGGCCTGATAGGCATGGCTGCAATTGTCTGACCTCGAATAATAGGTTCAGGACAAACTTAGTGATGTCCCCTACATCAGAGAGAACCTCTTCGGGAAACCCATGACAGACAAAGCAGCCAAGATTGAGACTGAGTTCCTAACGAGGACCAGACTCTCAAACGACCTCAGTGCAGCCCCGTAAGAAGGCCACGGGAAAGAAGCCCTTCCTGAAGAAAAAGGGCGGCTTTGGCAATGCCTTACAGTTCCAGGCCTTCTCGTCCCCACAGCACGGCCAACAGCACAAGGGGCAGGGGCACAGCCCCTGTAAGCAAAAGACCCCCAAGTCCCAGGTGCTGGCCCTGGCTCAGCCTGGGGGCACTTTTGACTCCCTGGGCATGACCTGCTCTCCCCCAGGAGGTCCCCTACAGCCCAGAGGGGAGCAGCTGTCCCTGTTTGCTCACAGGTGGCCCACCATCACCACTGATGCCTGGGTCCTACAAGTGGTCAAGGAGGGCTACCTACAGCAGACGCCACCTTCATACTTTCCAGGAGATCCTGTAAAACCTCTCATCCACCAGACCCTGCTCCTTACCGAGCTCGAAGGTCTCCTTGAGGCCAAGACAGTGGAGCCAGTGCCGAAACAACATCTCTGAGGCACTGGCTTCTACTCCAGGTATTTCCTCTATCCCCAAGAGAACAGGGGGCCACAGGCTCATCCTGGAACTGCAGGATCTGAACAAGTTCCTGATAAGGGAACAGTTCAAAATGCTCTCCCTTGGAACAATATTGCCATTCCTCTAGCAGGGAGATTGGCTATGCTCCTTAGGCCTAAAGGATGCTTACACACACACACACACCTCAGCCACAGAAAATACCTCTGTTTTGTAGAGGGAGGAGAGTACTGTTAATACAGGGGGCTGGCCTTATCACCAAGGGACTTCACCAAGTGCCTCGTGGTGGTTGCAGCCCACTAAGGGGCTTTCATCTTTCCCTACCTGGAGGACTGGCTCATAAGGGGAGGCACAGCATCAGAGGTACAATGCGCCACAGGGTGCACCTCAACGCCCTGCAGCATCTGGGGTTCATCAACTACCCCAAGTCCCACCTCTTTCCAGCTCAAGGCATTATGTTTATAGGGGCTCAGCTAGACACCCTTCAGGCCAAGGCTTTCCTCCCTCAGGAGAGGTCAGAACGTCTCATGGGACTAGCTGCAGAGGTACAGCAATGCCGGTCGCTACCCGCCCAGCTTCTCCTCCACCTGCTGGGCCACATGGCCTCCATGGTTCACATGATCCCATACGCCCAACTGCACATGAGAGTGGCCTAGAGGTGCCTCTGCTGTCAGTGGACACAAGCCACAGGCAGGTTCTGGGACAGAGTGAGTGTGTTCCGTTAGCTGGCAGACTCCTTTGGATGGTTGCAGAACCCTCATCTTCAGGCTGGGATGCCCTTCCAGGCATCCACCTCCAGAGGGTCTTCACCACAGATGCCTCCTTACTGGGCTGGGGAGCACATTGCGAGGGCCTCTAGATGCAAGGCAGCTGGTCCCAGTCGGAGTCCCAGATGCAAATCAATCTGCTGGAGCCCCAGGTGCTATTTCTGGCTCTCTGAGCCTTTCACCACTGGCTGCAGCATTAGTCAATGCTGGTCCAGATCGACTACCAAGTCGCAATGTTCTATGTGAACAAACATGGGGCACAGGGTCATACTTCCTTGCCAGGAAGCGGTAGCACTCTGCTCCTAAGCAACATGCAGAGGGATGCTTCTAAGAGCAGTCTACCTCCCGGGCCAAGACAATGCCCTGGTGGACAAGCTAAGCAGAGTCCTCCAGCTGCACGAGTGGTACCTGGATCCCGAAGTGGCCTCTTGGCTGTTTCGACTCTGGGGTGCCCCCCTAGTGGACCTATTCACCAGGCCAGACAACACACAGTTGCCGTACATCTGCTCCCGCCAGTGGACATATTCCTAGTTCCATGGACAGAAGGCCTCCTTTTGTCTTCCTGCCAACACCACTGGTCACCAAGACCCTCTTCAAGGTCCAGTGCAACAGGGCATCACTAATATTGATAGCTCCCTGGTGACACAGGCAACCCCGGTTCCTGCTGCTCCTCCCCCTGTTGGCGGCATCACTGATTCCCCTGGGCCGAGCCCCAGGACCACTCTCACAGGAAGCAGGGCTTCCTCCTACATCCTAACCTGGGGTCCTTGTCACTCACAGCTTGGCTGTTGAAAGGGTAGCGTAAAACTTATACCTTATACTCATTCTCTATATCTAATATAAGGTATAAGTTTTTATGTATATGTATTTATGGATATACGTGTTATTAATTTTGATATGTTTATTTATTATCTATTTATTTGAAATTATGTAATTTTAACACTCTTGGTGATTTTTATGGTTAATTCATGTATTTATGTTTTTACTTACAATGTATTTAATTATGGTTTGTTATGTTTTTAGCTTAGCCTGCCCCTGAAGAAGGTTGTGAAACACGGCCTGTGTCGGGCCATAGGCTAAAGGTGACCAATAAAAGAATTTCCTTCCTACTGCTGTCCACGGTTTGTGACTGGGTTCTATTTAGCACGTGGATTTGTGCTCCTGTGATGCCTTAAAGTGGCGCCAGCTCTCAGTGTGGTGCACTGAAAGATGGGCTAACTCGTTCTCCTGCTCGGTACAAGTGTTACTTCAGTACCTGCTCCACCTGTCGCAGGTGGGACTAAAGTCAAACTCGGTCAGAGTGCACGACTGCTATCATAGCTCACCACCATTCCATTGACGGCAAGCCCCTCTTGGCTCAGCCCCTTTTATCTCGGTTCTTGTGGGGCCACATGCTGTCAAAACCCCCCATCTGCCCTCCAGTGGCAGAGTGGGATCTCAATGTGGTGCTCTCGCAGCTCACTAAGTTGCCATTTTTGAGCTCCCAGCTATCTGCCACTTGAAGTATCTCTCCTGGAAGGTTGTCTTCCTTGTGGCACTCACATCAGCTCGTAGGCTCTAATGGTACAGCCCCCCAACACTAAGTTCTATAAGAACAGAGGTTTGCTCCGCACACATCTCAAGTTTCTGTCAAAGGTTGTGTCCCCATTCCACCTCAATCAAGAGGTGATGTTCCCCACCTTCTTTCTGAGGCCTCATGCTGGCAGGGCGGGGATTGTTCTCCATACTTTTGATTGTAAAAGGGCCCTGTCCTACCTGTAACAGACTCAGGGCCACTGCAAAACACTGCAGTTTTTTGTATCCCATGATCCCAGCCATCTGGGCATCCAGTGACTAAGCAAACTCTGTCTGCTTAGGTGGTAAACTACATTTATCCTCACCTATGAGCAGGCAGGGATCTCACTGGACCACAGGGTCATGGTGTGCCATGGCTACCTCCATGGCAAACCTGTGTTCCATACGTGTGATGGAAATCTGCTGGGCCAGCACCTGGTCTTTGGTCCATACCTTCGCAGCTTACTATCGTAGTGGAGGAGTGGCCTAGTGGTTGGGGCAAGGTACTTCGGGCCGTAAGGTTGGGGGTTCAAATCCCTCTAGAGGACAGCAACCTTGGGCCGGAAGGACTGGGGTTTCTAGTCCCACAGGTGCTCCTTGTGGTCTTGGGCAAGCCACTTAACCCTCCATAGCCCATGTTCCCTATAAAATAGTTATCTCCAAGTTATAATGCCCTGTTCAATGTAATTTCAGTTTGTTCAATGTAAACCGCACTAATGCAGAATAGCACGGTATACAAGAGAATGTAAATAAATAAATAGCCTGTAGAGGGAGTCCCAACGGGACAGTACCTTTGGCTTGGCCATATGCCATAATCTCTTTGGGGTGTAGGCAACTCCTGCCCTCTGACCCTTCTGTGTTCAGGCTACCGGAGTGATGGGTGCCCAGCCGGACACTTGGGTCTTGCAAGAGCCTCTCAGTAGGGACTCAACTGCTGCTCCTCATGGCTCACCTTTTGCAGGTCGCCATGGCATTTTTATAGGTTCTCGGTAGCCTGTAGCTGGCGAATCCCATATGTGAGTACTGACTTCCTGCTTGTTCCTGGAGAAAGCGTAGTTACTCATCCTTAATGGGTGTTCTCTGAGAACAGCAGGATTCAGTCCTCACAACCCTCCCTCCTTCCCTTGGAGTTGCTTCTTTACCGTGTGTTAATTTTTGCCATCTTAGCTATGTCATTAGACTGAGGCAAGATGGCACCCTTGGGCAGGAAGGGGACTATGCATGCATGCATGGTGCATCTCCCAAAGGCTTTCTTTGAAAGCTGGGAGCTGCTTCTGTGCTGGCTCCATTGGTGCCGACGTCACTCATATGAGGATTGATTCCTGCTGTTGCCTGAACACCTGTTACAGGTGAGTAACTATGCTTTTTGAACTGTTTAAGGTCTGACAAAAAAAGGAAGCTTCTGCTAAATGTGTCCAGGTATTTAAATAATTCTTTAATTAAAGGAATTTGGATGTATCTCAGACTGTAATTTGGCTTCTACCCAAGGCTAAATCAATATTTTTATGGTTCTAAATGTAATAAAAGGAGATTAAAGTGCTACAGGGGGGATCTAGCCAGATTTGAAATACTGCCCCATAGCAAAATAACTTAGAAAGAAATCATTAACAGTGAAATATGGAAAGTATCACAAACAATAAAGCATATTCTGTCTACCAGAGATGAAGAGGTAATAAGGGAAGCAGTCCAGCATTTTAGATTTTCTGTCTGATACCAGAATTATTACAGTAAGCAGATGGATTGAGTTCCCTGGAGGCACACGGGACAATCTGATTGGCTAGCTGTGATTGTGCAGCCCTTTCAGTAATATCCAGGAAAGAGATAGCTTGTGACATCATTAGCTTGGTCGCTCAGTTCCTGTCAGCATTTAATTCATACTGTAATATGATCCCTTTCATGGCAATAAAACACCCTGGGCCTGTAAATAAATGCCTGAGGGAACAGAAACCATACCCAGAATACTTTGTGCATGCCTCCTCCATTTGTCTTCAAGAAGGCACAGGCTGCATCTGAAAATAAGATGGAGAAATGTTTTTTAAGGGCAGAAGCCAGAAGTGAGCCTGTTTTGGATTTCACGTCCGGAAAGGGTGTGGCCAATCTGGATTTTTTTGACTCGTCTTGCCTCCTGGCACATTCTGGTAACTTTAGTGCTGATTTCAAATAAAGAAAAGCAGGATAACAAATAGTACAGAAAAACTCTCCATTCAAAATCTGGATCACTTGACAGCTCTTACATAGGATACAAGCCTAGCAGCAATTCATTTTCCTGGTATGGGAATGATGCCATACTGTAGCCCTGCATGATCAGGCTCTATTTGCTTATGGTCACAAGAGTTATCCGGTTTTCTAGCTCTGCCTTCTGATCATGCATTCTCCAAGTCCAACATAGAGCGGAAGGGAGCGATAATCAAAATCACTTGCATTGGCACAAAGCCTGCAAGTACTTTACCCACAGACTGTGCTCCAATAACACTGGTCAACATTGAAATCATTACTGACTTTAAAAGGCCCTAATCTGTAGTATTTTGGTGAGCTGAACACGAATATAACATTAAAAAACTTTTATTGGCTCTTGTTTTGAAGATATTGCATGTAGTTCATTTTTGATGTTTCACCATGTAAATTTATCCAGTAGGACATCAACAACATCCCAAATAAGCCTTGAATGATGTAATATTACATCACATTGCATAATACCAGCATGCACACATCATCCAGAGTTGATTGCATCATTTTCTGATGCAATGCAATGCAATACAATACTACTGCCAGATGGCTGCTGAAGCCATCTGATGTCAGCAGTGTACTATATGCAGTTGGAAAGGAAGGTAATCTGGTAATCTCCAGGAACAAGCAGGAATGAGTCTTCACATATGGGTATCGTAGGTACCGACGGAACCTGCGCGGGAATGCTCCCCAGCGTCCAAAAGGAAAGCTTTTGGGAGCATCCCACAGCGCCTGCACGCTGCCTTCCCGCCTTTCCCAACCGCCTCTCTCCAGTTCTTCTTTTCTGTGGAGCCAGCAGGTCGTGTTCCTGTCACCGCTGAAGAATTTCTTTATTTTATTTTATTTCTTTGGTCGCGCATCTGCCTTCTCGACGCTGGACCGGTACAGCCGGTCTTTTCTTTCTTTCTTCTAAAAAAAAAACAACAAAAAAAAACCCTACTGTTTTTCTCACTTCAGTGCATTTTCTTCTTTGGCCTTAGGCCTAGGAAATTTTTCCTCATGGAAAAGCCCACCTCTGGGTTTAAAAAATGCACAAAGTGCAGCGGCACTATTTCTGTCACCGACACCCATGAATGGTGTCTAAAATGTTTAGGTCCTGACCATTCCATTACGGATTTTGAGTCCTGTTCCATGATGTCTAAAAGAGGTCTACAGAATCGAGCAGCCAAGCTCAGTACCCTGTTTCCCTCTGATGCAGCTTTGGTTGCATCAATGTCTTCCAGGGCTTCTTCCTCACATGGATCTCAGGTAACCAAACTTAAGTCCAGCCGGTCCTCGAAGGGTAAATCTCCCTCCAAGTATCGAGATGCCTCGGCTTGCTCTCGAGGAATCCGCACCGGCAAAATTACCCCGGTGGGAGGCTCCGGCTTCCAAAGCTTTATCTTTGGGGTCACAGGTTGACATCGATGGCTCGGCCTCGACCGATCACCTGTTGCCATGTTTTGGGGTACCGGTGGTTCCCACTGGTACCGACATCCAGACATTGGTTGCGTTGATGGATCAGAATATCCTGACCATGCAGCGTGCCATCACGGCATTCATACAAGCTGCGACGCCTTCGGTACCGCAACAAACTCCGTTGCCAGTACCGACTCTGGCACCAGTACCGATATCGGTTCCGGTGCCGGTACCGATTGCATCGACATTGGCTTCGGTGTTGACTGCAGCGGTACATTGTTCTGTGATGCCCATCGGTACCGATCACTCCCGATGTCGATACCACCCGGTACACGTATCGGGCTCTGCAGGAGCATCCAGACAGGCGATAGCCAAATTAATATGAATAAAATACAGTCTCTAAAATGCTTGTATGCAAATGCTAGAAGTCTACAAAACAAGATGGGAGAGTTAGAATATATAGCACTAAACGAGAGGTTAGATATGATTGGAATATCAGAGACATGGTGGAAGGAGGACAACCAGTGGGACACTGTGATACCTGGGTACAAACTATATCGAAATGATAGAGCTGATCAAATTGGTGGAGGGGTTGCGCTCTATGTTAGAGAGGGCATTGAATCAGAAAGGATTAAAGTTTTGCAAGAAACAAAATTTGCTGTAGAATCTCTATGGATTGAAATTCCATGTAAAAAGGGGAAGGCGATGGCAGTGGGGGTGTACTATCGTCCGCCTGGCCAGAATGAACAAATGGATGATGAAATGCTCAAAGAAATCAAGGAAGCTAGCAAAAGTTACAGTGCAGTAATAATAATGGGTGATTTCAATTACCCCGGCATCGACTGGGTCAGTGTCACAACAGGACATGCTAGGGAGATAAAGTTCCTAGATGAAATAAATGACTGCTTCTTAGAGCAGCTGGTTCATGAACCGACCAGAGGGGAAGCAATATTAGACCTAGTCCTTAGTGGAACACCAGATGTAGGGCAAGAGATAAGGGTGTTGGGGCCACTTGGCAGTAGTGATCATAGCATGATCGCCTTTGATTTAATTAGTGGAGGAGGGATAGTAAGGAAATCCACAGTACTACCCTTTAACTTTCGAAAGGGAGACTATGATAGAATGAGGAAAACAGTTAAGAAAAAACTAAAAGGAGCAGTTGCAAAGGTTAAAGACGTACATCAAGCTTGGGTGTTGTTGAAAAGTACTATCTTGGAAGCCCAGACCAGCTGTATTCCACGCTTTAAGAAAAGTGGAAGGAAGTCTAAAAAATTGCCAGCATGGTTTAAAGCTGAGGTCAGAGAGGCTGTTGTTGCCAAAAAAGCATCTTTCAAGAAATGGAAAAAAGAGCCAAATGATGAAACCTGGAAACAGCACAAGCACTGGCAAGTCAAATGCAAGGCATTGATAAGGCAGGCAAAGAGAGAATTTGAGAAGAAGCTTGCTGCGGAAGCAAAAACGCGAAATAAAGACCTTTTCAAGTACATTCGTAGCAAAAAACCCGTGAGAGAGTCAGTTGGTCCATTAGATGATAAAGGGGTTAAAGGAGCACTAAGAGGCGACAAGGCGATAGCGGAGAGACTGAATGAATTCTTTGCTTCGGTCTTTACTGAGGAAGATGTAGGGATGTTACCCACGACTGAAGTGGTATTTAAAGGTGTGGAAGAATTGAAGGAAATATCGATACATCGGGAAGATGTCCTACAACTATTAGATAAACTGAAGAGTAGCAAATCACCTGGGCCGGATGGTATACATCCAAGGGTGTTGAAAGAACTGAAATTTGAGATTGCAGACCTGCTATCAGTAATCTGTGAACTATCATTAAAATCATCTCTAATACCTGAGGATTGGAGGATCGCCAATGTAACACCAATTTTTAAAAAGGGTTCGAGGGGTGATCCGGGAAACTACAGACCGGTGAGCCTGACATCAGTACCGGGAAAAATGGTAGAAACCATCATAAAGAATAAAATTACTCAGCATATAGATAGTCATGACCTAATGGGAGACAGCCAACATGGCTTTAGACAAGGAAGATCTTGTCTTACTAATCTGTTATGTTTTTTTGAAGGAGTGAATAAACAGGTGGACAAAGGTGAGTCGGTTGATATTGTGTATCTGGACTTTCAGAAAGCCTTTGACAAGGTCCCTCATGAGAGACTTTTGGCAAAACTAAAGAGTCATGGGATAGGAGGCAGTGTACTACTGTGGATCAGGAACTGGTTAAAAGATAGAAAGCAGAGGGTAGGGCTAAATGGCCAAATTTCCCAATGGAGAAAGGTGAATAGTGGTGTACCCCAGGGATCTGTGCTGGGTCCGCTGCTTTTTGACATATTCATAAATGACCTGGAAAGTGGAATAACGAGTGAGGTTATCAAATTTGCTGATGACACAAAACTATTTAAAGTTGTTAAAACCCAGGAGGATTGTGGAAAATTGCAAGAGGATCTTGATAAATTGGAAGACTGGGCATCAAAATGGCAGATGAAATTTAATGTGGAGAAGTGCAAGGTTATGCACCTAGGGAAGAACAACCCAAACTATGGTTACACGATGCAAGGTTCCACATTAGGAACCACCACCCAAGAAAAAGATTTAGGCGTCCTTGTGGATACCATGTTAAAACCCTCGGCCCAGTGTGCAGCGGCGGCCAAGAGAGCAAATAGAATGCTAGGTATGATAAGGAAAGGAATGGAAAATAAAACAAAAGATATTATAATGCCTCTATATCGTTCCATGGTGAGACCGCACCTTGAATATTGTGTGCAATTCTGGTCGCCGTATCTTAAAAAGGATATAGCGATTTTAGAAAAGGTTCAGAGAAGAGCCACCAAAATGGTAAAGGGGATGGAAGGCTACTCCTATGAAGAAAGGCTAAAAAGGTTGGGGCTCTTTAACCTGGAAAAGAGACGGCTGAGGGGAGATATGATAGAAGTCTATAAATTAATGAACGGAGTGGAACGGGTAAACGTAGATCGATTGTTTACCTTATCAGAATATAGAAAGACTAGGGGACATGCAATGAAGCTACAGGGTAAACTATTTAAGACTAATAAAAGAAAATATTTTTTCACTCAACGTGTAATCAAACTCTGGAATTTGTTACCGGAGGATGTAGTAAAGGCTGTTAGTGTAGCTGGGTTTAAAAAAGGTTTGGACAAGTTCCTGGAGGAAAGGTCCATAAACCATTATTAAGAAGGGACCCAGGATATCAATGCTTGAACCAATACAAGCATTGTGGAACCTGTGTCCCTTGGGGAAACTGCTAGGTACGTATGACCTAGATTGGCCACTGTTGGAAACAGAATACTGGGCTTGATGGACCTTGGTCTGACCCAGTATGGCATATCTTATGTTCTTATGTTCTTATGTAATTCGATTCCTCTGAAGACTCTGATGAATCAGAGGTCTCTGTCGAAGCATCGGTGATCCATCCTCAGGAGCCCTCTTCTCCAAAAAGGAGAATGTCCTCTTCCAGAAGACTTGTCTTTTCAAGACTTCATTAGGGAAGTGGCCAGGGGCCAGAGCCAAAAAATTAGATATTTTACAATATCCTAAGGCTCCTAAAGAGGCAGCCACTTTACCAATACATGAGATTCTTTATGATCACATGTTGGGCATATGGGAGACTCCTCTCACCAGTTCCCCTCATTCTCGCAGGTTGGACACCATGTATCGTGTTCCTCCTTGTCCTGGCTTCCATAAGACTCAGCTTCCTCACCACTCCATTGTGGTGGAGTCTGCTATGAAGAAGATAAAGAGTAAAAAAAGGCACTCTTCTGCTCCTCCAGGAAGAGAATGCAGAACCTTAGATGCCTGTTGGCAGGAGAATTTTCCAGGCCAGTATGCTTGTTGCCAGAATCAACTCCTATAGTCTCTATAGGGGGATGTTTCTAAAAGAAATTACAGATCACCTGCAAACTTTATCTCCTTTTATTTCAGAAGATAAAAGGGAAGAGTTCCTCACCTGGCTCAAACATGCCCAGGATGTTTCCAAGTTTTCCAACCGTGCAGCCTTTGACTCTTTTGAAGGTGCCAGCACAGCCTCGGCTATTGCCATAGGTGCACGCAGAGTTGCTTCGTTACAAGCTTCTGATTTGGAACCCTGGGTTCAAGATGGACTAGGAAACCTTCCTTGTACAGGTGAAAACCTTTTTGGCAAAGATTGGCAAGCAAAGGCCACCCAGATGGATGCTGAAAATTCTGCTTTAGATAGACTTTCAAAGTCTACTTCTGCTCCTTTTAAGAAAAGGTTGTTCAAAAAGGGTTTTTTTTCCCAAAAAAGGGAAATATTATTCTGCTTATGGTCAACAGTCATCTTCTGCAGGTCGTTTTGCTACAAAGAGACAGCAACAACCGAAACAGGCAAAGCCTAAGGCTGCTAGGACTGCTACGGCCCAACAGCCTCAGCCTCCTCCTCCTCAGGGCCTTTGACTTACAACTAGAGAGCTTAGCCTTTCTGGCTCTAGAACATCCAGAGCCTCTCACCATTCCATGAAGGTTGGCTTACTTTGCTCCCAGGTGGGAACAAATCACAGCAGAGCAATGGACCCTCTCCATCATAAGGGAGGGGTACAAGCTTTATTTCTTAAACCTTCCTCCTCACACCATGCTGAGACAGTTCAATTCTCAGACATCTCTCCTCGACCTTCTGGGTCAGGAGATTGCTACCCTTCTTGCCCAAGGGGCAATAGAAGAAGTACCCCTTCTTCAACAGGGCTCAGGGTTCTACTCCCCCTACTTTCTTATCCCAAAGAAAACAGGGGGCTACAGACCCATATTAGATCTCAGAGAATTGAACAAGTTTCTATGCAAGGAGAAATTCAAGATGATTTCTCTCGGTACTCTCCTTCCATACTTTCAGAGTCAGGATTGGCTTTGCTCTCTAGACCTCAAGGATGCGTACACCCATGTCCTCATCCATCCAACACACAGAAGGTTCCTTTATCAAGGGAAGCACTACTAATACAGAGTGCTTCCTTTCGGTCTGGCATCTGCACCAAGGGTGTTCACAAAATGCATGGCAGTAGTAGCTGCATTTCTACGCACTCTAGGGATATTCGTATTCCCATATCTGAACAACTGGCTCATCCGAGCTCCATCCCAGTCAGAGGCCCAGACTTCTCTAACCTGCACAAGGCGTATCTTTCAGTATCTGGGACTTGTAATAAACATTCCAAAATCCCATCTCACCCCTACTCTGTCTCTAGAGTTCATAGGGGCCTTGCTGGATACCACAACTGCAAGGGCCTATCTTCCCCAGGCCCGTTGCCTACGCTTGGTGCAGTTAGCCTCACAAATTCAGTTAAAATCCCATTTAACTGCTCGAGAGATGTTACAACTGTTAGGCCACATGGCATCCACCGTGCATGTGGTTCCTTACGCTCGCCTTCACATGAGGGCAGCTCAATGGACTCTGTCCACCCAATGGACCCAGGCATCAGGGTGCCTCTCAGACAAAATAGCAACCTCCAGTCGCCTCTTTTGCTCTCTCCAGTGGTGGAAGTCCACTCAAAATCTGTTGCTAGGGTCCCCCTTTCAACAGGTGTTACCCCAAGCAACCCTTACAACAGATGCCTCTCCAAGAGGTTGGGGAGCTCATCTTCAAGATCTCTCCACTCAAAGCATCTGGTCTTTACAGGAGACATCTCTACATATCAACCTCTTAGAGCTCAGAGCAATTTTTCTAGCTCTGAGTCTTCCACACCCTGCTCAGCTACAAGACAGTCCTCATCCACACGGACAACCAAGTAGCCATGTTCTACGTGAACAAGCAGGGCGGGACTGGCTCTCTGTCGCTTTGCAACAAAGCTCTGAGATTGTGGGCCTTCGCCAGAGAGCATCAAATTCATCTCATGGCAGTGTATCTTCCAGGGGTTCAAAACTCTTGGGCAGACAGACTCAGTCGAGTTCTGCTTCCACACGAATGGTCCCTCCATGGGGACCAGATAGCCAGGATCTTCCAAATTTGGGGAACCCCGGACATAGACCTGTTTGCAAGTCCGTGGAATGCCAAACTTCCCCAGTTCTGTTCCAGGATTCCGTGTCAGGGAGTTCAGGCCAGGGATGCCTTCCTCCTTCATTGGGGGCAAAACTTCCTCTATGCCTTTCCACCCATTCCCCTAATTCCCAAGACACTCTTCAAACTTCAGAGAGACAAGGGGTCTATGATCCTCATAGCACCACATTGGCCACGCCAAGTGTGGTGCCCTCTACTTCTGCATCTCTCTCAAGCTCCCTCCCTGGACTTGGGATCTGCTCCAGACCTCCTGTCCCAGGAGGAGGGAACATTGTGGCACCCAAATCCCCAGTCTCTTCACCTCAGAGCCTGGTTGCTGAAGGCCTAGACCTTCAAGATTTGCATCTGTCTCAGCAAGTGAAGGATATCCTTCATGCTTCCAGAAAGCCTTCCACTAGACGTTCCTATGCTTTTAAATGGAAAAGATTTACCATTTGGTGTGCAGAGAAGGGTCTTAACCCTCTTGCAATACCTCTGAATTCTTTACTAGAGTATTTGCTGCATTTATCCCATGCAGGCCTTAAAACGAATTCAGTAAGAGTCCATTTGAGTGCTATTGCAGCATCCCTTAAACCTCTCAATGGACAGCCTATTTCCTCTCATCCTCTTATTGCAAGATTCATGAGAGGCCTTCTTTTAACTAAACCTCCTATTAGACCACCTCCAGTGGCATGGGATTTGAATTTGGTTCTTGGCCAGCTTATAAAGCCACCCTTTGAACCCTTAGCCACTACCTCCTCGAAATTCCTTTCCTGGAAGGTTATTTTTCTCATTGCAGTCACCTCAGCTCGCCGTATCAGTGAGCTGCAGGCCTTGGTGGCTAATCCTCCTTATACAAGGTTCCACCATGACAAGGTAGTCCTCAGGACTAATCCACACTTTATGCCTAAAGTGGTCTCACTTTTTCATCTGAACCAGGAAGTGTATTTACCTGTCTTTTTTCCAGGACCTCATGCATCAACTGCAGAGAGGAATCTTCATACCCTGGATTATAAGAGAGCACTTGCTTTTTACTTACAAAGGACACAGCAACATAGAAAGTCCTTTCAACTATTTGTTGCTTTTGATCCCTCTCATTTAGGACTTCCAGTCTCTAGGAGAACTCTATCCAATTGGATTGCTCAGTGTATTTCCTTCGCCTACCAGAGTAAGAACCTTTCTCTGGAAGGCCATGGCAGCCTCTATGGCTCATCTAAACTCTGTGTCCATCGACCAAATCTGTCGAGCGGCCACCTGGGCCTCGGTTCATACCTTTACAGCCCATTACAGCTTGGACAAGGACTCCCGCCGGGATGCCTTGTTTGGTCAGGCTGTTCTCAAACACCTGTTCCATACCTAATCAACTCCTACCCCCCATCCCTGGTTGGATGCCCGAGATCCATGGGGGTGAGGTGGAGCCCTTATCAGGGATTCACAACCTTTGGGATCTCCCTGGCATCTCTAGCTGGGGAGTCCCCATATGTGAAGACTCATTCCTGCTTGTTCCTGGAGCTAGCACAGTTACTTACCCTATAACAGGTGATCTCTGGGAACAGCAGGAATAAGTCTTCATGACCCACCCACCTCCCCTAGGAGTTGTATCTCTCTATCTATCTTTCCTTTCCTTTCCTTTCTCTCTCTCTCTTTGTCTCAGCTTAAAACTCGAACTGGAGAGAGGCGGTTGGGAAAGGCGGGAAGGCAGCGTGCAGGTGCTGTGGTATGCTCCCAAAAGCTTTCCTTTTGGACGCTGGGGAGCGTTCCCGCGCAGGCTCCGTCGGTTCCGACGATACCCATATGTGAAGACTTATTCCTGCTGTTCCCAGAGATCACCTGTTACAGGTAAGTAACTGTGCTTTCTGTTCCGATATTGAAAGCCTCATGAATGCCTTAAAAATCACTCATGACCCACAAGACTGGAGACTATTTATAGACTCTTCGAAACTGAGTCTGAAGGCTGTGCTTTTGAACAATGGAAACCGTCTTCCATCTATTCCAGTAGCGCATACTGTCCACATGAAAGAGACATATGATAACTTAAAGCATCTACTGACTTCCATTAACTATAACAAGAACAGCTGGCACCTCTGTGGTGACTTGAAGGTAGTTGCCCTTTTAATGGGACTGCAGCAGGGATATATAAAATACATGTGTTTCTTATGTGAGTGGACTAGCCAAACAAGGGATTGGCACTACTTGCGGAAGGAATGGAATCGCAGACAAAATGTAACAGTTGGAGAGAGAAATATCCAGCACTCAGCTCTGGTTGAAGCTCACAAAATCCTGCTACCACCCCTTCACATAAAACTAGGACTAGAAAGGGGGACTGTTACTTCTGGAGAGAAATCTGCAACTGTGAGTATATACTTCTGGTAATTTTCTAAAAAGAATTCTTTGTATTAAAGCTACTTAATCTGTGAACCCACTGTTTTTTGTTGGATCAGTTAGGGCCTAGTAGCAGCAATTAAAGTTTGAATTTAAAACACAGAGGAGAGCTTTCTGGTTAAATTTAGAACCCAGCAGAGAGCTTGTAGTTTAAATTTCATAAGAAGTTAGAGCCTAGCAGCAGCTAAGAGCTATAATTTAAATCAAATCAGAATTTAGCTTACCTCAACAGCACAAGACAGGGTACTGTGTAACAGCCCTCTTTTAATAAGTGTTATTTCCCTCCCTCCCTCCCCTGGGATAATCATAGATTTATAGGTACTTACACATCTTAAAAGACAGGAGGTGCTTTTAGGTGAAGCTCATTACCCAAATCAGTCATACACTAAGGACCTGAGATTAATTAAGCTTCAGGTGAACAAGGTATATTAAACGTATTAGGTACAATTTTATTGGTATAAATACCCATAGCAACCCCTAGTAAGTAAGAACTTAAAGATCTAGACACAAACTTAAAACTAAGATGCAGACAGCAGTCCAGCAGCGGGATGGGGGCTTTCCAGTCTTTTGCATTGAGTGTCACATGTATGATTTTCTCCCAGTTGATGAGAGGTCTTACGTGTGCACTAGGTGCAAGGAGCTCTTTGCTCTCAGGGAACAAGTCCGTTCTCTAGAGGCTAAAGTAGCAGACTTGGAAAACATAAAACAGACAGAGAGGTACATAGATGAGACCTACAGGGATATAGTCCTGAAGTCCCACCTCCAGTCCGGCAGCACCCCTGTTGCCATGGAGGAGAGAGGTCACGTGACAGGAGAGCATCACCCTGGTGTGGCAGGAAGTGATCCTGTAACTAGGACCTGTCCTCCAGGCGATGTAAAACCCTCTCGCACCGAGGAAGTTTCTCCAGGGCCATATGCCCATGAGGGAAGGGTTAGGACAGCCATTATAGTTGGTGATTCAATCATTAGGCATGTAGATAACTGGGTGGCTGGTGGACATGAGGATCGCCTGGTAACATGCCTGCCTGGTGCGAAGGTAGCGGACCTCACGTGCCACCTAGATAAGGTCTTAGATAGTGCTGGGGAGGAGTCTGCTGTCTTGGTACATGTCGGTACCAATGACATAGGAAAATGTGGTAGGGAGGTTCTGGAGGCAAAGTTTAGGCTTTTAGGTAGGAAGTTGAAATCCAGAACTTCCATGGTAGCATTCTCCGAAATGTTTCCTGTTCCACGCGCAGGATCCAAAAGGCAGGCAGAGCTCCGGAGTCTCAATGCGTGGATGAGACAATGGTGCAGAGATGAGGGTTTCGGATTTGTTAGGAACTGGGGAAAGGAGAGGCTCTTCTGAAGGGATGGGCTTCACCTTAACCAGGATGGAACCAGGCTGCTGGCATTAACCTTTAAAAAGGAGAGAGAGCAGCTTTTAAACTAGATATTAGGGGAAAGCCGACAGTCGCCCAAGAGCGGATGGTTCGGAAGAATGTATCCTTGAAGGATACTACCAAAAGCAGAGAGGTTCCACAAAAGAGTAAAGTAGCCCAAATGCCCTCAAGTATGGAGCAACAGAGCTTAAAGATCCCAATTTACCCATGTCTAACAATAGCCAAATATGAATAAAATACATTCTCTAAAATGCTTGTATGCAAATGCTAGAAGTCTAAAGAATAAGATGGGAGAGTTAGAATATATAGCACTAAATGAAAGGTTAGATATGATTGGAATATCAGAGACATGGTGGAAGGAGGACAAGCAGTGGGACACTGTGATACCTGGGTACAAACTATATCATAATGATAGAGCTGATCAAATTGGTGGAGGGGTTGCGCTCTATGTTAGAGAGGGCATTGACTCAGAAAGGATTAAAGTTTTGCAGGAAACAAAATCTGCTGTAGAATCTATATGGATTGGAATTCCATATAAAAGGGGGAAGGCAATGGCCGTGGGGGTGTACTATCGAGCGCCTGGCCAGAATGACCAAATGGATGATGAAATGCTCAAAGAAATCAAGGAAGCTAACAAAAGTTACAGCGCAGTAATAATAATGGGTGATTTCAATTACCCCGGTATTGACTGGGTCAGTGTCACGTCAGGACATGCTAGGGAGATAAAGTTCCTAGATGAAATAAATGACTGCTTCTTGGAGCAGCTGGTTCATGAACCGACCAGAGGGGAAGCCATATTAGACCTAGTCCTTAGTGGAACACCAGATCTAGTGCAAGAGATAAGGGTGTTGGGGCCACTTGGCAATAGTGATCATAGCATGATCGCCTTTGATTTAATTAGTGGAGGAGGGATAGTAAGGAAATCCACAGTACTACCTTTTAACTTTCGAAAGGGAGACTATGATAAAATGAGGAAAACAGTTAAGAAAAAACTAAAAGGAGCAGTTGCAAAGGTTAAAGACGTACATCAGGCTTGGCTGTTGTTGAAAAATACTATCTTGGAAGCCCAGACCAGCTGTATTCCATGCTTTAAGAAAAGTGGAAGGACGTCCATAAAACTGCCAGCATGGTTTAAAGGTGAGGTCAGAGAGGCTGTTGTTGCAAAAAAAGCATCTTTCAGAAAATGGAAAAAAGAGCCAAACGACGAATCCTGGAAACAGCACAAGCACTGGCAAGTCAAATGCAAGGCATTGATAAGGCAGGCAAAGAGAGAATTTGAGAAGAAGCTTGCTGTGGAAGCAAACACGCGAAATAAAGACCTTTTCAAGTACATTTGTAGCAAAAAACCTGTGAGAGAGTCAGTTGGTCCATTAGATGATAAAGGGGTTAAAGGAGCACTAAGAGGCGACAAGGCGATAGCGGAGAGACTGAATGAATTCTTTGCTTCGGTCTTTACTTAGGAAGATGTAGGGATGTTACCCATGACTGAAGTGGTATTTAAAGGTGCGGAAGAATTGAAGGAAATATCGATACATCGGGAAGATGTCTTACAACTATTAGATAAACTGAAGAGTAGCAAATCACCTGGGCCGGATGGTATACATCCAAGGGTGTTGAAAGAACTGAAATATGAGATTGCAGACCTGCTATCAGTAATCTGTGAACTATCATTAAAATCATCTCTAATACCTGAAGATTGGAGGATCGCCAATGTAACACCAATTTTTAAAAAGGGTTCCAGGGGTGATCCGGGAAACTACAGACCAGTGAGCCTGACGTCAGTACCAGGAAAAATGGTAGAAACCATCATAAAGAATAAAATTACTCAGCATGTAGATAGTCACAACCTAATGGGAGACAGCCAACATGGCTTTAGACAAGGAAGATCTTGTCTTACTAATCTGTTATGTTTTTTTGAAGGAGTGAATAAACAGGTGGACAAAGGTGAGTCGGTTGATATTGTGTATCTGGACTTTCAGAAAGCCTTTGACAAGGTCCCTCATCAGAGACGTTTGGCAAAACTAAAGAGTCATGGGATAGGAGGCAGTGTACTATTGTGGATCAGGAACTGGTTAAAAGATAGAAAGCAGAGGGTAGGGCTAAATGGCCAATTTTCCCAATGGAGAAAGGTGAATATTCGTGTACCCCAGGGGTCTGTGCTGGGTCCGCTGCTTTTTGACATATTCATAAATGACCTGGAAAGTGGAATAATGAGTGAGGTGATCAAATTTGCAGATGACACAAAGCTATTTAAAGTTGTTAAAACCCAAGAGGATTGTGAAAAATTGCAAGAGGATCTTGATAAATTGGAAGACTGGGCATCAAAATGGCAGATGAAATTTAATGTGGACAAGTGCAAGGTTATGGTTACACAATGCAAGGTTCCACATTAGGAACCACCACCCAGGAAAGAGATTTAGGCGTCAATTTGGATACCATGTTAAAACCCTCGGCCCAGTGTGCAGCGGCGGCCAAGAGAGCAAATAGAATGCTAGGTATGATAAGGAAAGGAATGGAAAATAAAACAAAAGATATTATAATGCCTCTGTATCGTTCCATGGTGAGACCGCACCTTGAATATTGTGTGCAATTCTGGTCGCCGTATCTTAAAAAGGATATAGCGATTTTAGAAAAGGTTCAGAGAAGAGCCACCAAAATGGTAAAGGGGATGGAAGGATACTCCTATGAAGAAAGGCTAAAAAGGGTAGGGCTCTTTAACCTGGAAAAGAGACGGCTGAGGGGAGATATGATAGAAGTCTATAAATTAATGAACGGAGTGGAACGGGTAAACGTAGATCAATTGTTTACGTTATCAGAATATAGAAAGACTAGGGGACATGCAATGAAGCTACAGGGTAAACTATTTAAGACTAATAAAAGAAAATATTTTTTCACTCAACGTGTAATCAAACTCTGGAATTTGTTACCGGAGGATGTAGTAAAGGCTGTTAGTGTAGCTGGGTTTAAAAAAAGGTTTGGACAAGTTCCTGGAGGAAATGTCCATAAACCATTATTAAGAAGTGACCGAAGATATCAATGCTTGACCCAGTACAAGCATTGTGAAACTTGTGTCTCTTGGGGAAACTGCTAGGTACATATGACCTAGATTGGCCACTGTTGGAAACAGAATACTGGGCTTGATGGACCTTGGTCTGACCCAGTATGGCATTTCTTATGTTCTTAGGTTTGATGAAAAACTTTGTGAAAGCAATGGACTGCACTTCGCCAGCTTTCCGATACACGCATGAAAAATTCCCTTGACTCAGAGAAGCAAAGATTTAAAGAGATTTTTTATGGGTCCTCAGATTCGAGAGCTCTTCAAAGATGACCGGTTCAACAACTTGCTGCAGGGTGATGTGAAACAAGCATGGAATGCTTTTCGCCTAGTGTCAACAAACTTTCTTGGTAATGTTAGGGCAGAAAACAAGGAACTAGTAGAAGACATGCTGATGCAGTATCAGAAACGTGGCTGCAATATGTCTCTAAAGATCCATTTCCTTGATTCTCATCTCTTTTTCTTTCCTAACAACTGTGGTATGGTTAGTGATGAACAGGGCGAACGTTTTCACCAGGATATCGCAACGATGGATCAAAGATACCAGGGAAAATGGTCCACTACAATGCTGACTGACTACGGCTGGACACTCCCCAGAGAAGCTCCTGAACAGCTGTACAAGAGACAGGTGAAAAAAAAATCTAAGAAGTAGTCTATGACTTGTTGTTTTACAGGTATTAACAGAAGGCCTATTATATTTACTATTGACATGCATTTCGTGATGTAAACATTAATGCTTGTAGATTACAAAAAAACTAGTGCCAACTTTGCAATTTCACTGTCATATTCGTGTTCAGCATATAAAAATTGATAAGAAATGACTTTTTTTATTTCAGTAATATGACTTTTGTAAAGATTTGTTGACCAGTGTAATCAAATGTCTACTCAGGTGTTTGCTCTGATTATTTCCCCCCAGAAAACCTATGTGCAAAAAATGTATCTGTTTTCGTGTGCAAATTTTCCATTGGAAAATACACACGTAGCTTTTATTATCCAAAATTAGATGTGCATCTCTGATCTGTTCCCAGTATCACATCTTTGCTAAGTGGGTCAGAGTATGCATGTTGTCAAACAATATGCTGACAGGTTTGGCAATAACCAAAGAAAGCCCCAGCATTCAAAGGTAAAAATGGCTTTTTATCTGCTGGAAGGGATTTAATTATTGCCCTCTAAGTAACCTCTGAAGTCAAAGGTCCACATGCTTATTAGCATGAAAAGATGCATTTGTTTCAATAAGCTTACAATATACATATTAAAATACTCCAAGGAATCCAATTAAATCAAAATAAGACACTATTTCAGTAAAACTGGAGTTTTGTTTGTTTTCTGAGATGTATACAGTATAAGTTTCTGAAAAGACAAAATATTTTACAGTAAACCAAACCAAGATAATCATGTAACAGGAGGTATGCAATAACCAAATAATTATGTAACTCCTGTACCTTATAGTCAAACGCGTGTTTTTGTTTTCTGTTTCATATGTCAAGAACTCTAATAATCAATTCAATACACATCATTGTTAGAGTTTATAAAGGACCATCACCATGGGCTCACACAGTCTCTACGCATTCAACAGGAATCGGTGTGGATATCCCTTTTGTTTCATTGTAGGCCCATTGTCCATATATCTTCAAACTGAATAACTTAGAGGCGCTTATCTGAATTTATATGAAGACAATTCACAAAATAACTTCAATCAAATGTCCAACATTAATTCATATTTTGAGTGACATTTTGTCTTTATGCTCACTCTGCATCAGAGATCTCCAACTCGCATTGTCATAAAACTACAGCAGTGCTCATTACTGTAGCATTTTGAAAAGTAACAAGCACTGTTGCAGTTTTGACAATGTGAATTGGAGATCTCTGACGCAGTGAGGATAAAGATAGGAGGCCTCTCGAAACACATGAATTCATGTCAAACATCTATCTGAAGTTATTTTGTGAAATGTCTGTATAAATTCAGGTAAGTGCCTCTAAGTTATATTTATTTTATTTATTTATTTAACAGTTCTTTTATACCGCGCTCTTTATTATCAGTGTGGTTTACAGTGAACAAACTGACTCTCGGACAGTAATGGACTGTCCTGAGTTTACATACAACAAGGAAAGTAACAAGGATTTAAACTTTGGGAAACTTTGTACATATAATGTAGCCAACTATTTAAAGTGATAGAATTCTATTTACAATGATGTGCATCATGAGACAGAACAATTGCTACTTCATATTGAGGGCTTGGGTTGTGTTGGGGGAGAAGGGGAGGCGTTGTTGGGTTGTGAGAAGTGTATAAGGAACAGGTGATGCTTTAGGGCTTTTCTAAATTGCATGAGGTCTCTGATTGATCTGATGGTGGGTGGGAGGTTGTTCCAGCATCTGGGGGCGTAGTACGTGAATGCTCTATCATTAGTTGCGTGTGCGCATTTTGTGGTTTCTCTCGGAATGGTTGGTGTATTGGCCGCTACTGATGATCTAGGTCTGTTGTTGGGGGTGTGATTGAGAAGTGTTGAGATTGAGGAGGGAGATATTTTGTTAATGGCCTTGAAGGTAATGAGGAGGGCTTTATATGAAATCCTGCAACTTATCGGGAGCCAGTGTAAGTCCCTTAGAATGCGGGTTGTGTGGTCTCTCCTTGATGCTCCACACAAGACACGGGCAGCGGCATTCATGGCTAATTGTAGCGGGTTTAGGGTGTTCTTTGGGAGGCCGTGGAGCATGATGTTTGCGTAGTCAAAGTGGGGTGTAACTATCGCTTGGAATATTGTTCGGAAATTATCGGGATCAAGCATGGGTCTCAGGTGTCGGAGGGTCCTGATCTTGTAGTAGATGGTTTTTACAGTGCGGTTTATGTGCTCTTTGAATTCCAGCCGTTGATCCAATGTCCCACCCAGGTATTTTATGGTGGACTTGATTGGAAGCTCCGCATCTCGTACTTTTAGGGTAGCAGGGAGTGAAAATCCTTTGGTTTGTTTTTTTTTGGCAAATCTGTTTATTAATATCATATGAAACAATAACAGCAAGCGCCCAACAAGCGCCAAATAGTACACAACAACCGTCAGCATTATACAAGGGCACCTCCCGGACAGGGCTGTGTCTTGTCCACCGCCCAAGGAGTATAGCGATAATCAGTGAAACAATACCGAACTGCACAAAAGTACCCAGAGCCACCCCAATCCCCGCCCCCCCCAGGAACCAGAACACACAGGGGACCATACCCAGGAGCAACACGCCGCCCCATCCCCCACTACCCCACTTTAAGCACTTCACTACGGAATCTGGGCCCCAATCCTTGGATATAGGGCATCCAAACTAGCAAAAAGGTGGCCCACCTCCTAGGGTGCCGCTGCGCACTCCGCCTTTCCAGAAGCATTAACTGATGCAGGCTATTGCGCCATTCCCAAAACGTGGGAGCCGTGGGTTCCCTCCACCGGTGAAGAATCGGACCCTTACCCACCAGACAGGCCTTCCGCACCAATATTCTCTCCCAGCGTCCCTTAGGGTGGAGTGGTCCCAACTGGTCTAAGACCACCAACGGTCCCGTCCAACAAACCCGCTGTTGCAACAGACCACCAATATACTCCCCAATGCGCAACCAGTAACGTCAAATAAGAGGGCAACCCCACCACATATGACCCAGGTCCGCTAAAGAACAGGCACACTTGGGACACCCTACATGAATTGCGATACAACTCCTCAGCGCTCGCCGCGGAGAGAAATGGGCTCGAAGAATACATTTAAACTGGATCTCTCGCCACCGGGCCCCCTCGACCAAAGACACTATCCGCCCCAACGCATCCCGGACAGATCCGGGGGATATCTCCCGACCTAATTCTCTTGCCCAGCAATTCTCGACTCCCGAATAATCAATAGACGCGTCGAGGGAAACCAGCCGCCCTTTTAACAGAGCTATAGTCGGGGGAGACTCCGCCCCCAAGGCAAAAAATTCAAGGATCTGTGCGGAACGCTCTGCATGCAACTCACTCCCCGACAGTGAACCAACATAGTGAGACAATTGTACATATGCGAACACCGACTTCCCCAGATCCAAGCCATATTCTCGACAGAGCACCCCCAATGCCTTACATCGGCCATCCGGACCGACCACATGCCCAATCCGCGTAATCCCTGCTTGTTCCCAGCGTCGAAAGGAAACTGAGTCAGAGCCCGGGGTGAAAGAAGCATTACCCCGCAAAGGCAACCAGCTGGAAACCTCAGGATTACGTCCCCAATATTTATTGAGCTGTTGCCACGTATGCCGCAGTGCCCGTATCAAAACACTGCCGGTCAGGCGAGCCGGCAAAACTAAACGGTTTGAATGCAGTACTGCATCTAGAGTGTGCGGGGCCACAAAGGCCTCTTCAAAGGCCCGGGGTGTATACACCTCAGTATCCCCCAACCAATCGGCGAGGTGGCGGGCCTGACAGGCCAGCGCATACTTCCAAAGATCCGGAACCCCCACACTGCCCGCGCGCCACCCCCTTCGCATCCTAACCAACGGGATACGCGCCCTCGCGCCCTTCCAGAGAAACACACAAATTTCCCGCTCCAGACGCCTCAAGTCACGCCGTAATAGCCACACCGGTAACGTTTGCAGCCAGTAAAGCACTCTGGGGAGAATCACCATCCCCAAAGCAGCCACCCTCCCCAAGAGAGACAGCGGCAGGGGTGCCCACGCCTGTAACTGCGCTCGTAGCCGAGAAAAGACTCGCTCAAAGTTGACCTTATAAAGCAGAGAGGGCTTCCTAGTCAGCAAAATACCTAGATAAACAAAAGACTCTGCAGCCCAACGTAGCGGAAAACTCCCCTGCCAGCGCCCTTGCAACCGCCCCCCCACATCCAAAGCCTTCGACTTGTCCAAATTAAGACGTAAGCCGGCGAAACTGCCATAAAGGGAGAACTCCGCCAGTAATCGAGGCAGTGACATCTGGGGTCGCGTAAGGTGGACCAGCATATTGTCCGCAAAAGCCGCCACTTTAAACTCCTGCGACCCAATACGCATGCCGAAAATACCTGGGGATTCCGCTATTCGCCGCAGAAGCGGGTCTAAGGTCAGCACGAAAAGCAAAGGGGAGAGTGGACATCCCTGGCGGGTACCCCGCTCCAAACGAAAACTTTCCGAGATCACCCCATTACAGAGAATTCCCGCGGTAGGATCCGCATAGAGCACATTCACCATCTTACAGAAGGAATCCCCGAGGCCATAATACGGTAAGAGATACTTCAAATAATCCCAGTGCACCTGGTCGAATGCTTTCTCCGCATCAAAGCTAACCAAGAGCGAAGATAAGTCCTTTTCACACACCCACTCAAGTGAAGCCAAGATCTTCCGTATGTTCCGCACCGCATATCTCCCCTTAACAAAGCCAACTTGAGTCATGTACCAAGTCTCCCAAGACCTAGGCAAGTCGATCCGCCAGGACCTTAGCCAGTATTTTATGGTCAAAGTTCAACAGAGAGATGGGCCGATAGGACATCGCCTGAGTGGGATATACGCATGGTTGGTGCCCCACGCAAAGGTCCCCTGCGCCACTCTACGATGATATAGCGCCACCAACGCGGGGGGTACAAGGTCCCCCAGCAACTTATAGAACTCTGCCCCAAAACCATCAGGGCCAGGCGCTTTGCAGCAAGCAGCTCTGCGAATGACACCCCCAACTTCCTCCACGGTGACCGGGGCGTCCAGAGAAGCCCGTTGACCAGCCGTCACAGTGGGCAACGATACCCCCCATAAGTAGTCCTGCATTTCTGTAAGAGACCCCTCCCTCCTCGCATATAGCTGCTGAAAAAAGAAACGGAATGTACGTGCTATAGCCGAATTCTCCCTCTGCAAGCAACCCCGCTCATCCCGGAGCGCGGCGATCATCCGAGCCCCCCGGCTACCCTGCCAGCATCGCGCTAACAGTTTCCCAGGTCTATCTCCAAACCGGTATAATTGATATCGGTAATACATGTGGGATTTCTTGGCACGCTGGTGGAGCAGCTCATTAAGAGAGGTTTGCAGCTCCCACAAGCTGCACTTATGAACCCTGCTAGGATCCCCAGCACAACGCCGCCGGGCCCGCACCACCTGCCTCTCCAATTGGACAATTTGCGCCGCCAGCAACTTACGCTTTCTTGCAGAGTATTCAATGACATTGCCCCGCAGCACGGTCTTTGCCGTTTCCCAGAGCAACTCCGGGTCATCCTGGTGCCGCTCATGATGGACCATAAAGTCCTTCCAACACCGTACAAGATGATCCCGGAAGTTAGCATCATAGTATAACCCCATTGGAAATCGCCAAACACGCGAGGAAGTAACCGGACCCCCCCATGAAAGGTCTACCCACACCGGAGCATGATCGGACACCACCAAGGGGCCTATTTGTGCGTCCCCAACCCGCGCAAAGAGTCTTTCAGAGGCCAGTACGTAATCGATATGAGCACTAGAGCCATGGGCTCTCGACTGGTGTGTGAAATCTTTTTCGAGCGGATGCAACAGTCGCCAAGGATCCACCATCCCCAAGCGACGGCATAGCCCCCGCAGCACCTTAGTAGTCGGGGCTCGCCCTCTATCACTCCCACCTCCACAAGGGTCCAGCTCAATATCCAGCACCCCATTCAAGTCTCCAACCAAAAGCAACGGAACATCCGGCAACTGCTCCACCCGGGAGGCCAAACGGGCATAGAACTCCCGATCCAACACATTGGGGCCGTATAGGTTGCCCAGCACTATGGGCCGGCCCTCAAGACAGCCATACAGCAAAATATACCTACCCTCTGGGTCTGAATACTGCTTCTCCAACTCAAAACGAACCTGGTTACTAATCAAAATGACCACTCCATCCTTTTTCCCCTTGGCCGGGGCTCCCCAACTCTGCCCCACCCAAGTCTTCCACAGTTTAGCATGCTCTTCGGCCGTCTGGTGGGTCTCCTGCAGCATAGCAACATCACATTTCAGCCGTGCTAAAGCCTGCAGCACTTTATATCTCTTAATGGGGTTACCTACACCGCACACATTCCAAGAAACAACCCTAAGGGGGATTATAAGGAAACAAGGTATATTTATCCAGCCTATAACAAAAATAGGGCGGGACCCCCCCCCAGCCTGAAGTCCCCCCGTGGCCAAGAGATGGCTCCCGGCGTCCATTCCAAAGAACCAGCAAAAGTTCCTCTGTGTGTTCTGGATCCCCGATCCCCCACCCCCCTACCCCCCTATCTCCACCCCAACCACCCCCCACCCCATCCTCCCCCCCTACCACCCCCCCTCCCCCCTCCCTCTGAACCCCCACCCTTCTCTGTCACTCCCCCACTTCCCTCTTACCGGGATCACGCTTGATGTGCTCCAGACCCCCTTCCCCTCCCACTTTTAGAGGCACACAGTACTCACTTAGCCGCTACCCCTCCCCTCCCCCCCCCCCACTAATACTCCCCGCCATGCAACCCCCCTCACTCACCTCCCGTAGTCCTCTACCGCATCGGACCTGTCCTACTCTCCCCCCACCCTCTTATTCCCCAACAAACAACAGGCACAACAATCCCATACCCCCACAAACATGATACCACGGAGTACATCCCAGGTATAATTATCAAGCCTACTCTCCCACCCACCCGCTTGTTCCCCAACAAACAACAGGGACAACAAACCCCATACTCCCCCCCAACATAACACTAATTAATACCCTCCCGATACAATTAACCATCCGCCCAATGTCCTGTGCATCCGCAGATGCGACGTCCTCTGCTGTCCTCTCTTCACGCCACCCAACCGGCAATTCAGGAAGCAGGGGGCCCAAGACAGGGCCAAGCAAGGTCACCTCTCCGGGGTAGTCCACCAGGAAGAAGGCAGGAGCGTCATCTCCGACACACCGACAGCGACCACAAAGAAACCAGCCGCCGAGGTGCCGGTCCTGCAGGCCGAAGACCACAGGTAGGGCAGGCTCCCTTCCAACGCCACAAATGAAAGGCTCCGATCTGGCGCAGAGCACCGCAGGCAGCAAAGGGGGACCCCGCAAAAACGCAACCTGTTCCCCCCCCCCCCGCTCCCCTTTCACCGCAGAGCTCTTCAGGGGGTAAGGGGATATCCTGGCAACAGTCAGCAGGGCACCGGGGCCCCCCCCCGACACAATGCTCAAGCGGGTCCAAAAACTCCTCTCAGCCAGGGGCAAGACAGGACTCCTCCATGCAACATATCAGGCCCTCTGCCTCATTCAGGCCCAGATCCTCCCGCTCCGCTCCGCAGCTGGTCAACGTAGGGGCTCGCCTCACTCGCGGAGTCAAAGACCCGGTGCACACCGTTATGCACAATGTGTAACCGAGCCGGGTATTGTACTGAGAAGCGAATCTTGGCCTCAATTAATCGCTGGCACAAGGGTGCATAAGCCTTCCGGCGCTGACTCAAGGCGAGAGAATAATCCTGTGCTATTCGGATGTTCATGCTGTCGTGCTCAACTGCCCCGGCTTTTTTCGCCGCACTCAGGACAGCCTCCTTCTGTGGATAATGCAGATATTTGGCGAGAACTATTCGTGGCCGACGGCCCTCCACCGGCTGGGCTCCAACGCGGTGGACTCGCTCTAGTTGTATGCAGCTTCCTTCCTCCGCACCACTCAGCAAAGACATGGAAAGAGCTGCCACAAATGCTTTAAGGTCTTTGTCGGCTATCTGCTCGGCCACCCCCAAAAATCGCAAATTGTTCCTCCTGGAACGATTCTCGATGTCATCAATCTTGGCATCGTGCGCCCGGAGCAGGGCCTGCGCCTTCCCCAACTCCCGTGTTAGAGTGAGCACCTCCTCCGTATGGGAAATTCTGTCCTCCGCCGCCTGCATCCTCTTACCCAGGCCATCCACGGAGCTCTGCAAAGTATCCATCTTGCCATGAAGGGCATCGAACTGCCCCGACAGAGCTCCAGATACCGCCGCTGAGATTTCCTCGACAGAAGCCAAGTTTGTGGGAGGTGCACTCGGCGAAGGCGGATCCGCCATCTTTTGCAGGCCCACTGCCCGGTCTTTTTCCCTCCGGCTCGATTTCATCGTCGATGCCATCGGCTCTGCCACCAATCGCAGTGAAAAGGTGGCCACCCCTGTCTGCCACACTCCGAGAGGCAGGGTTTGTTCCTGCTCGCCCCCAACAAACGGCTCTAAGGTACCGGTTAGGGGTCCGGAGCCCAGGCGATCAGTGTCCACCCGGGCTTACCACATCATGTGATCTCTGAAAATCCTTTGTTTTTTGTGACGATTAGGACCTCATTTTTTTTTAAATTTATTCGCAGGTTCTGATCGAGGAGCCAGTCTGTTATTGCATTGAAGCAATCAACTAGGGCTGTATAATCTGGGAGCGTGACATTGATCGGTGTAAACATCAGCATGTCATTTGCATAGATTAGGCAGGATATACCAAAGGAGCGGGTGATTTTGCAGATCGGCTGCATGTATATATTAAAGAGCAGCACAGAGAGGGAGGAGCCTTGGGGCACTCCTTGCTTGTGCTGGAAAGGTTCTGATGTGTTTGAGCCAATCCGAACTTGTTGCCATTGGTCTTCTAGGTAAGATTTACACCAATCCCATGCTAGACCTTGGATTCCCTTTTCATGGAGTCGGGTTAGGAGTTTGTCATGGTTGACTGAATCAAACGCTGCGGCAATGTCGAGGAAGATTAGCGCGAAGCCCATTTTGATGTTGTCAATCCCACTGATGAGCGCGTTAGTTAGGAAGGTCAGGAGTGTTTCAACCCCGTGAGCTTCCCTAAATCCATGTTGGCTGGGGTCTAAGGGGGATGCGGTGTCTATATGTTGCTGGATCTGTCTCTGAGTTACCTTCTCGAGTATTTTAGCTAGTAATGGGATACTGGAGATTGGTCGGTAGGATTCTTCCTTCTTTGGATCCAGCTGGTTGTTATTTAGCAGTGGTCTGATGGATGTCTGTATGGATGGATGTATGGTTTGAAGATAGCGTGGCTATACCATTTGTTTCATCATTGGTCCATTGTCCATGTAAGTCCCATCGAATGCATAGGGACTGTGGGATCCCATGGTGATGATCCTTTGAAAACTCTTTAACAGTGATATGTAGTGAAATGATTAAGTGCTTGACTCTATAGACTTAAGAAATAGAAAACAAAAAAAGTGTTTGCCTATAAGGTACTGGAGTTATATAGGGCCTGATTTTCGAAGGCCTTTACACAGGTAACTTCCCTAGTACCCGTGTAAAAGTCTTATCTGAGATTTTCAAAGGGCACCTACATGGGTAGTGCCTTTCAAAAATGCCAGATATATCCCTAATGCACCTAAATGCTATGTGTTTTAGGAGTGTTCCTTGGCGGAGTGGGGCGGAGGAAAGGGCTACATGGGCAGCTGCGATTTTCAATGCCTTAAACATAGGCAACCCCCAAACAGTACAAACAAGTGATCCGATTTGCGGAAGGCCGCTGTCTCCTTCAAATAACGCTTGAGGGCCCTTCAAACATCCAACAAGTGCAACAGAGGTTTGATGGCATCTTCCCTTGACCCCACAGGATTGGAAGGGAAACAAGTTGATTCACATGAAATGCTGACATCACCTTAGGCAGAAAAGAAGGTACCAGCTGCAGGACAACCTTCTCCCTAGAGAACAAAAGAAAGGGCTCCCGGCATGATGAGGCTTAAAGCTCCAAAATCCTAAGTGCGGAGCATATGGCAACAAGGAAGACCATCTTAAGGGTTAAATCCTTCAGCAAAGCCCATTCAAAGGCTCAAAGGGCCCCTTAGCAAGTGCCATCAAAACCAAGTTGAGATCCCATGACGGGACCACTACTCTCCGTGGAGGGTGAAGGTAGGATACTGTCCTCGGGAAGCGCACTATGTCTGGGTGCAACCCCAGCAGCACTTTCTGACTTTCTCTCGATAGCAGGCAATTGCCACCAGTTACACCCACAAGGATCTAACCGCTAGATCCTTATCGAAACTAGCCTGCAAAAAGACTAGGGTGTCCAGAATGGAAGCAGTTGCAGGCTGCGCCTGTCTTCCGTACACCAGGCCTCAAAGATGCGCCATATCTGGATGTAGGCTAGTGAGGTAGATCTTCTCCTTGCCTTCAGTAAGGTTGAAATCACCGGGCCCGAGTAACCCTTCTTTCTCAAACGCGCCCTTTCAAGGGCTAAGCTGTAAGTGGGAACTGATCCACTTGAGGCATGCGCATCGAGCCATGTGTCAGGAGATCCTCCCGGGATGGGAGATGTCATGGCCGATCCGCTAGGAGCTGCACCAGGTCGGCATACCACGGGTGCTGCAGCCAGTTTGGGGAGATCAGAATGACCCAACCTCGGTGCGACTCGATCCGCTGCACGACCCAGCCTATGAGAGCCCATGGAGGAAAAACATACAGAAGACCCTATGCGGGCCACTGCTGCACTAGGGCATTGAGGCCCTCAGACATCCTTTCATGTCTATTTATCAGTCTTAGTGTTTACTGCAAACCCGATGGGGGTAATTTTTTATACCAGAAGATTGCCCCTACATTTATGCAGTCTGCGTATAGGCATTCCTATACGGAGTCCAACAAAGGGCACAACACCACGTGCGAAGACAGTCCAACAAAAAGACGTGGATAGCAGGCAGGAGGACGTATAATAACCTTTATTGACCAACATCAGCCAATGGCCCAACACAGGCCGTGTTTCGGAATTCCCTTCTTCAGGGGCTAAAATGGCTAAAACAAATCATAAATAAATCAAACAACAAAGACAATTTTAAAAAAACAATTAAAACAAACTGGCTCAAACAGCGGACATAACTGAATGTATAATGTATAAAATTATATATATATATATATATCACCAATTTCAAAGATGGAACAAATAAGTACGGCTAACATAAAAACAAAAGAGCTAAAAGACGCATTGAAATCCAATAAAAACATAATTAAAAATAAATTATAATAAAAAATAATAAATAAATTAAGTGAATGGATTAATAATATATCCTAAAAACCATATAAATTACACATACCTGAGTCGTCAAATTGTATAACTTAATCAAACAGGGCTATAACAATTCGTATCTTCAAAAATATGCTAGATAGATACAAACAATGAAATAAGGAACATACCAATAATAAGATACTTTATAACTTAATAAAAATCATCAGAAAAAGATTACAAGAATGTGTATATATATATATATATAAAAAAATAAATTATAAAAATCCCTGTGTATAATAAATAACAATTGTTGAATTTAAAATATAATCTAACTTGATTAAAAATGATAATACATAATTAAAAGTAAACCAAGATATAAGAGAGATGAAGACAACTCATATATATTAATATTTAATAAATAATGTGGGAGAATAAAAATTTGGATAGGAGAATAAAAATATTACCTGACCATAGGTAATCTTCCTATGAGTATGATTGTGCAATCTATGGGATGTAAATGAAGATAATAACATATAGGTATAAACCAAATTGACTGAACAGTGTACGTTTCTTTTAAGTATTACACTGTTCAGTCAATTTGGTTTATACCTATATGTTATTATCTTCATTTACATCCCATAGATTGCACAATCATACTCATAGGAAGATTACCTATGGTCAGGTAATATTTTTATTCTCCTATCCAAATTTTTATTCTCCCACATTATTTATTAAATATTAATATATATGAGTTGTCTTCATCTCTCTTATATCTTGGTTTACTTTTAATTATGTATTATCATTTTTAATCAAGTTAGATTATATTTTAAATTCAACAATTGTTATTTATTATACACAGGGATTTGTATAATTTATTTATTTTTATATATATGTATATACATTCTTGTAATCTTTTTCTGATGATTTTTATTAAGTTATAAAGTATTTTATTATTGGTATGTTCCTTATTTCATTGTTTCTATCTAGCATATTTTTGAAGATACGAATTGTTATAGCCCTGTTTGATTAAGTTATACAATTTGTTGACTCAGGTATGTGTAATTTATATGGTTTTTAGGATATATTAATCCATTCACTTAATTTATTTATTTATTATTTTTTATTATAATTTATTTTTAATTATGTTTTTATTGGATTTCAATGCGTCTTTTAGCTCTTTTGTTTTTATGTTAGCCGTACTTATTTGTTCCATCTTTGAAATTGGTGATATATATATAATTTTATACATTATACATTCAGTTATGTCCGCTGTTTGAGCCAGTTTGTTTTAATTGTTTTTTTAAAATGTTCTTTGTTTGATTTATTTATGATTTGTTTTAGCCATTTTAGCCCCTGAAGAAGGGAATTCCGAAACACGGCCTGTGTTGGGCCATTGGCTGATGTTGGTCAATAAAGGTTATTATACGTCCTCCTGCCTGCTATCCACGTCTTTTTGTTGGACTAGGCATTCCTATACGTACAGTACCTGAATGTAACTCGCCTTGAATTTCTCCTGGAAAGGCGTGAGCTAAATACTACTAATAATAATTAAATACATAAATAAATACAATTCCCAGGGGTACAGTCAGAGCAGAGCTGGGGCAATATTGTCAAGCATGCACATATTTTACAAAATCTGCATGTGCAAGCATCAGAGCCAGTTTTAAATGTTTGGCACGTATAGGAAGACCAGACAGCAGATGCCAGAGTGCCAGGTATAAGGTCTCAGATATCCCAAAGATAGAAGAGACAGAAGAGAAGCAGATGGAAGCCATAGTGCCAGTGTGGCATCCCTTTGAACCAACACATGCACATGGCTCTAAAGCAGGTAGGAGCAAGCTCCTCTTTGGCCTGGGTATATGGCATCTTCAAATTGTGTTGCTTTAGACAGTAGAAATTTGCCTAACTCTGGACCTGACAAGCACAGAGCAGATGTAATTTGTGTATGAGGAACTTGTGCACTACTGGGAGTGATTGTAGCAGTCTATTTCTATAATGGAACATAGACACCTATGTTGTCTTTAAAAAATGCATATGAAATAAGTGCTTTTTGGACCTTTTACTTCCCATGTGTCCATTGGGATCTTTGATATAGTATTGTAGGTATGTTTTGATGTTTCATTGGTAGGTGATCAATAAAAGCTTTCAAAATGTTTAAGATATTTTTAAAGACTTTTGTCTGTGCCCAACCAAAAGCGTAGTTACTCACTTGTAACAGGTGTTCTCCAGGGACAGCAGGAATCGGTCCTCACTTATCGGGTGACATCGGCACCAACAGAGCCTGTGCGGAGCAATTCCCCAGCTTTCAAAGAAAGCCTTTGGGTTGCTGCCACGCATGCGTGATCCTCTTCCCGCCCAAGGGTGCCATCCTGCTCAGTCAGGTCCCATAGCTAAAGCCCTACTAAGCAGATGGAAAGGGAAGGACAAAAATAGCAACTCTTCAGGGGAGGAGGGAGGGTAGTAAGGACTGATTCCTGCTGTCCCTGGAGAACACCTGTTACAAGTGAGTAACTACGCTTTCTCCAGGAACAAGCAGGAAGTCAGTCCTCACTTATGGGACTCCCCAGCTACAGGCTACCGAACCTGTAACCCAAAAACGCCTCCGCGAGGCCGTGAGAAGAAGTTGAGACCCGAAGGAACCCGAGTCTTTGGGTCCCCGGGACGAAGCTCTCGGTAGCCATCGAAGAAGGTTCGGAGGGCAGGAGTTGCTTATACTCCGAACAGATTATGAAGTACAGCCTGGCTGAAGGCGCTGTCCCAGCGGGACTCCCTCTTCAGGCAGTACTGTGAAGTGAAGGTCGCAGCCTGGCAGATGTCCATTTAGAAGCACCGAGCGCAGTGAGGCCACCATCGATCCAGTGGGGCACCCGCCTTTGCTTGGGCGAAGCAATGCAGTCCGCCACCCAGATGGAGATGGTGTGTTTGGTGATTGCCTGCCCCAGGCGATTGGGATCGTAGGCAACAAAGAGCCGGTCGGACTTGCGATGAAACTGGGTACGCTGCAGGTAGAATGCAAGAGCTGTCTTGCAGTCGAGTGTATAACACTGCCGATGCCCGGTCGGCATGCGGTCTCGGGAAGAAGGTTGGTAAGACTATCGTCTGATTGAGATGAAAGTCCAAGACCACCTTTGGTAGGAACTTGGGGTGGGTACGGAGGACCACCCTGTTTCCGTAGAACCTGGTGTAGGAAGCCTCAGCCATGAGTGCCTGGAGTTCGCTGACTCGCCAAGCCGAGGTCAGAGCCACCAGGAAGACTACCTTCCAAGAGAGGTGCCGAAGCGAGCACGTCACCATTGGCTCTAAGGTTGATCGCGTAAGCTGCATCAGCACGATATTCAGGTCCCACTTCACTGGTGGTAGCCGGATGGAGGGCTTGGAAAGTAAGAGGCCCCGCATGAAGCGGGAGACAAGGGGCTGCCCCAAGAGGGGTTTACCCTTGATAGGGAGATGGTATGCTGAGATGGCGCTCAGGTGGACCCTGACTGAGTTGGACTTCAGCCCTTCTTTCGAGAAGTGGAGGAGGTACTGGAGAACCCACCTGGTAGAACAAGAAAAAGGGTCGATCTGGAGCTTGGAGCACCAGACTGAGAAGCGTCGCCACTTAAAGGCATAGGCCCGTCTCGTTGAGTCCCGTTCAGCTGCCAGGCTGTAAGGAACAGCGAGGCCAGGTTTGGGTGAAGCACATGTTCCTCTTCCTGCTTCAGCAGGTCTGGGGCGCAGCCCAGGGGGATCGGAGGCTCCAATAAGAGATGGAGCAGGAGCGGGAACTAAGGCTGTCGAGGCCACGTGGGGGCTACGAGAATCATTGAAGCACGTTCCCGCTGAACCTTGTGGAGGGTCCTCACAATGAGAGGAGTGGGGGGGGGGGCGTAAAGAAGCACGGAGGTCCAGTTCAAGAGGAACGTATCTGGGACCACCCTGTTCGGGTGTGGGACTGGGTCGCAGAAGGGGGGAAGCTGCGTGTTCACCGGGCTGGTGAACAGGTCCATGGACGGAGTCCCCCACCGATGGAACAACAGGCTGATGACCTCCGGATCCAGGCACCAGTCATGTGTGCAGAGGATTCTGCTGAGTTTGTCTGCGAGGACATTCTCTTGGCCCGGGAGATAGACCACTTGGAGGGACATCCCCCGGCGAAAGGCAAATGAGCAAAGGAGGATTGCCTCCTGGCAGAGGAGGCAAGAGCCTATTCTCCCCCCCCCCTCCTTATTTATGTAGAACATGGCTACCCTGTTGTTGGTCTGCATGAGCACTGACTTCCCTCTCAGGTGGCCCTCGAAGGCCCTCAGTTCCTATCGGACCACCTGGAGCTCGAGCAGGTTGATCTGCTGCTGAGATTCCTTGGGCAACCATTGCTCCTGGGTGCAAATATCACCGCAGTGGGCTCCCCAACCCAGCAGGGAGGCATCTGTTGTCAGGACGAGCTCGTGCTGCGCAGTCTGGAAGGGCATTCCCCGACGGAGGCTTCGGAGATCCTGCCACCAATCCAAGGAGCTGTGGAGACTTCAGAAGACCAGGATGGGGTCCCTGAGGAGACCAGAGGCTTGGCTCCACTGTGACCTGAGGCACCACTGAGCTGTTCGCATGTGTATTCGGCCATGGGCAACAACATGGATGGTGGAGGCCATGTGTCCCAGGAGGCGCAGCATGGCCCGCACTGAGACTCAAACCCTGCTCTGGGTCTGGGCTGCCAGGGCGTGTAGGTGGTCTGCACGGTCCACAGAAAGGAAGGCGATTGCCCTTTCCATGTTGAGAAGTGCGCCGATGAACTCCAAGGGTTGCACCGGTCCGAGGTGGGACTTGGAGTAGATGACCAGGAAGCCAAGACGTTCGAGGAGGAGGATCGTGTGCAACGCCGCCAGGTGGGCTTCTTGGCCAAAGTCCCCGTGATGAGCCAGTCGTCTAGGTATGGGAAGATGGGTATGCCCCATTGCCGGAGGAAGGCAGCAGCTGCAGAGAGACACTTTGAAGACCCATGGAGCGTAAGCGAGCCTGAAGGGGAGCACCCTGTACTGGTAATGCTCTCCCTGCACCCTGAAGCGCAGGAACTGCCTGTGTTGGGGGTGGACAAGAATGTGGGCATAAGCGTCCCTTAGGTCTAAGGAGCATAGCCAATCGCCCTGCTGGAGGAAGGGCAGCAGGACACCAAGCGATAACATTTTGAACTTCTCCCGCACCAGAAATTTGTTTAGGTTCCTGAGATCGAGAATGGGGCGCAGGCTCCCCCCCCATCGTCTTCAGAACGAGGAAGTAACGGGAGTAGAACCTGTGACCTTGGAGGTGTGGCAGTACTTTCTCGATCACCCACTGGGCAAGGAGGTTGATCAGCTCCTATTGCAAGCAAGTCTGGTGCGAGGGGAGCCAAGAAGGTTCCGCTGGGGAGAAGGGAGGAGGAAGCCTGTCCAGGTGAAGATGATACCTGTCCCGGACCACCCAGAGGACGCAAGTGTCCGATGTGATTGACGCCCATTGGGAAGTCCCCTTGCTCAAAAGTAAGGAGAGCAGGGGAAAGACGGGAGAGGACCAGTGCTACCGGAAAAAACACAGGCCAGAGGCTGAAAAACAAACACTTTTTCCAAGGGACGAGGACGTGCATCCGAAGGGCTCCGCGGAAAAAGGGAGACTGAGCAAGATGGCACCCTTGGGCGGGAAGAGGACCACGCATGCGTGGCAGCAATCCCAAAGGCTTTCTTTGAAAGCTGGGGAATTGCTCTGTGTGGGCTCCTTTGGTGCTGATGTCACCCATAAGTGAGGACTGACTTCCTGCTTGTTCCTGGAGAACACTAGGATTATGTCATTTTGATTTTTTTCCTTTTTAGCAGAGACTCCTTATTTCCTCAGTTTTCCTACAAAAGAGATAGCTGAAGCAGGCTTTCTTCCTATACTGTGCTTACAACAAAAATCAGATCACAGTGAGCTTCCATAAACAGAGTCTGAAGATACTTTTCTCTTTCTGCTTTAAAAAGATGTAACACTTTCAATGTTAAAACAGTTTATACTCAAACTATTTTCTAAGCAACTTAATCAGTTATCTGTAATGGACTATTTTTCTTTGAAAGCTGGAGAATTGCTCTGCACGGGCTCCTTCAGTGCCAATGTCACCCATAAATGAGGACTAACTTCCTGTTTGTTCCTGGAGAACATTTGTTTTATGTCATAGTTCTTTATTTAAGGGCCTGTTTACTAAAGGGCGATAAGCAGTTAATGCACATTTTACTGCGCACTATTACTATGTCCCATGCTAATGGCTACCGTGCATTAAAAGCTGCAGCACATTAAAAATCACACGCTACCTGCTTAAGGCCTTGCAGGGTGGGAAATCGGTGGGATGCGGGTGGAGACCAGGTGTGGGCAATATAGACAGAGGCCAATTCAGAGCGGGGGCCGTCCAGATGGCCAAAAGTTTGACGGGGCCGTTTTGTACCAGATTCTGCAACTGCGGGAACTATACGTTTCTGCAATTGCAGAATCAGGGCACTTGGATGGACCAGCGTGCCCCCTATTCTGCCTCCGCAGACGTTCAGTGCTGTGCCCACCCAGCCCTCCTGCTGGTGTTCTGGTGCTGTGGTGTCCTGTTGCCATGGCTCTGAGATGCCCAGCAGGAGCACACAATGGCCAACAGCTCATACTAACCTTTTCCCCACTGCCCAACCCTCAGCAGGGGAAGCCGGGGCTGGGATCGGGGAGCAGGGGCTCAGCACTGGCAGCTCTGTATATGTGTGTGGGGGGGTTGTATACCCCTTCGCACCTGTGCCCGGGACTTATTCCACATCTTGCCCATGGTGAATGTACAGGGCCCTGACCAGAATAGGCCCTGTATTTGCAGGTGCTGCACCCCACCCACACTCAGCCTCCATCCCTCCCCCTCCCACCCCTGTCCAGCATGCCACAATGTGTGTGGAGAGCCATGACAACAGAATACACTCCCTACAAATAGCAGGGGTTTGCACGTCCAAACCAGATGTACATCCCTGCTATTTGGGGATCAGAATGACCCCCACAGCACATGGTATGTTACTGCACAGTCATGGCTGCCAATAGTACAGGAGATGGTGTTAAATGCAGCCATGCTATCAGCTGGCAGTTAGTACAACTGCTGCCCAACCCCAAAAAAATCCCAATCACAAGCGAAGCATCCCAATATAACCCCCCACCCCCAATCATATACCCCAGTCCCCACTAAGAGCATCACCTAATCCTCTTGTCACCTCCCACCCCGAACCCCTCCGGCACCTTTTGGGGATATTCCTGGTGGTATAGCGGTCAGGGCAGGAAAAAATTCCCTATGTTGCCACCCGGGTTGAAAATGGGGGTTTTGACCCCTAGTGTAGTTTAGCAGTACTGCCTCTAGAGGTCAATCTGCTAAATAAGGAGTGATTGCCCTTATTTGGAAGGCTGATCCTCAGCAGTAGTACTGCTAAACCAGTGCCTCTCAACCTTTTTTTTTGTGGCACACTTTTGAATTTGTTCAGTGCGGCTCAAGGCAATCTGCTGCCTGAGGCGAGGGCTGAGATGGTGAACTATTTGAGCACAGTGGACGTGGTAGAAAAGCCCTTGACTGCTGCATGTCTAGGAGAGCCCTTATGAACTCTAAGGTTTGAGAAGAGGTGAGTTGGGATTTTGGAAGATTTATTACAAATCTCAAATGTTGAAGAACCTGCATCGTGCAGGAGAGAGCAGAGCTGGCCTCTGGAGCTGACGATGCTGAGATGAACCAGTCGTCTAAGTAGGGAAAGACAAACATCCCTAGAGTCCTTAGGAATGCTGCCACTACTGCCATGCATTTTGTGAAGACTCTTGGGGCAGAAGCCAGGCCGAAGGGTAGAACCCTGTACTGGTAATGTCCTCCTTGAAAGAGGAATCGAAGAAACCTCCTGTGTTCTGCGTGAATAAGGATATGTGTATACGCATCCTTTAGATCTAGAGAACAAAGCCAATCCTGACTCTGGATGTAAGTGTTCTGAGAAGTGTTCCGAGAGAGATCATCTTGAATTTCACCTGGAGCAGATACTTGTTTAATTCTCTGAGGTCCAGAATGGGCCTGTATCCTCCTGTTTTCTTTGATATAAGGAAGTAGGGGGAGTAGAAGCCCAGGCCTTGTTGAGAAAGTGGCACCTCCTCTATTGCACCCTGAGCGAGAAGGGTGGTAACCTCCTGGCACAAGAGTGGTGAGAGGAGGCAGAGAGCTGAACTCTCTTGGAGTAGAGGGAGGGGGCATACTTTGGAAGTGAAGTTTGTACCCCTCTGCCACTATGGAGAGAGTCCAATGCTCTGTTATCTGGTGTCACCTTTGGGCAAAGTAATATAGTCTGCCTGGAATGTTGACTGGCTCTGGAATTTCCAGAGGTAGGACAGCTAAGTTCTCTAGAAAGGAGTCAAAGACCTTGTGGAGGCTAGGTCTGTTGAGCTGGTTGAGCTCTGGGGGCTTGAGCCTTCCTTTGTTGCTTCCGTTGTTGTTGTCCCTTCTGGGAAGCATGGACAGGACAGTGCATAACATGGGAATAAGAAGGATAAAACGTCTTTTTCTTGTTGAAAAAGGGCTTTTTACAGCCTTTTTCTTGGCTGGGTTGGCAGTGGTCCTAGACAGCCTATTTAAGGTGGTATTCTCGGACTCCAGCTGAGAAGCCTTGTCCTGCCAATCCTTGCCAAAGAGGTTTCCCCCGTGCAAGGAATATTCTCCAGCTTATCTTGCACCCATTGCTCAAGATCAGATGCTTGTAACCAAGCAATCCGATGTGCACCGATGAGGATAGCAGAAGTCCTGCTAATACACTCAAAACAATCAAAGGTTGCCCTGTTCATGAATTTGGAAGCATTCTGGGCATGTTTTACAAGTGTCAGGTAATCAGTCGTCTTCTCATCAGGGAGAAGAGAAGCCATTAGTTCTAAATCTTTAGTCGCCTCCTGAAGAAACCCATGTAGAGCATGTAAGAACTTATTCTGGCCAATAACATGGAGGCCTGACAACATTGACGGCCGAAGGCATTGAGAATTCTCGCCTCACTGCCCGGAGGATGAGAAGAATGTTAGAACTTTTGATTCAACGCATTGCCGATTCCACAACCATGGAGTGGTGTGGTAACTGCGTCTTCTGGAAATTGGGACACTACGGTACCCGGTACATAGTATCGAGTCTCTGAGAATGTGGAGACACCGTTAAGGGTGTTTCCCACATCCTAAGCATGAGGTCATGCAATATCCGGTGTATCGGTAAGGTAACAGCCTCCTTAGGGGCTGCTGGATACTGAAGAATTTCAAGTTCTTCAGCTCTCGATTCCTTCTCAGAGGTCACCATAATGGAGAGGCCCCGAGCCACATCTTGTATAAAGTCTTGAAAAGACATGTCTTCCAGAGGAAACATACGGCATTGTGGAGAAGAAGGATCTTCCGGAAGAGTTTCCCTGGTACCGATCGATTCATCGGAAGAATCGGAATTGGAAGACTTGAAGTATCCACGGGCCGGGTGCTCCTGCCTGGTCCGTCGATGGTACCGATCAAAATCGGCATCGGAATGCCTAGGTGCTGGACCCTCGATGCCGGACACTGACTGCAGGGCTGGCATGGGTGGTAGTGTGGAGAGCGGCGCAATGGTCAATGCAGATACATTCGGTACCGGCGTCAGTACCAATGACTGTGGAACCGATTGCAGAAGCTTTAGCAGCACTGAAGCTGCCAGCAAGGCTGCTAAACTCTGCTCAATGGCCAGGATAAACTGATCCATGGAACCAGCCAATGCCTGGGTATCGGTACCCAAATAGCGGGCCACGACTCCAGAACATGGCACCAAGAGCTCTCTGGAGGTGAAAGCCTCAGGAGCATCTTGGGACCCCATTAATGCTTTGGAGGCAAGGACCCCCTGCTGGGGCTGTTTGGCCGATGTATTCTCCTCTAGGGCAACGCTTAAAGCATCTCAATGCTTAGAAGGAGATCTACCCTTTCAGGACCGACCAGTCTTCGAAGAAGACTTAGGTTTCGTTACCTGAGATCCATGGGAGGAAGATGAAGCCCTGGGCAATGTCAATGCAACGGACATTGTATCCATGGCAAAGAGGGTGACGAGTTTCACAGCTCTATTCTGCAGGCCTCTCTATCATCTTCCTGCAGAGGAGACATTCCGCTGGCAAATGGTCTGGTCCCAAACATTTAAGACACCAGTCATGGGTGTCGGTAGCAGAAATAGTACTGCTACATTTGGAACACTTTTTGAAACCACTAGTTGGTTTCTCCATTTTGAGGAACAAAGGGGCCTAAGGCCCAAAATGGCACCTAAGCACCTGGAGGGCAGAGACCTTCAGAGGAAAACTTCATTTTTTTTCTATTTTCTTTAAAAAAAAAAAAAAAAAAAATACTGATGATGCCGATGCTAGCGTCGACGGAAAGGCAGACGCGACCACATAAGAAGTACATTTTCTGTGGTGACGGAGCAATTCCTGTCGGCTCCACAGAAAATGAAAAACTGAGGAGGGAAAGGTGGGAAGGCAGCTACGCAGGCGCAGTGGGATGCTCCCAAAAGCTTTCCTATAGGACGTTGGGGAGTGTTCCGGTGCAGGCTCCATCGGTGCTGACATCACCCATATATGAAGACTACATTCCTGCTTGTTCCTAGAGATTAATAAATACCTCTATAGCAATGAGTAAAAGGGGCAACATCTGGATAGCGATGTGTATAAATGCCTGTAGCATGGGAAATAAGATCCCATGGAAGAGGCTGACTTGGATTTAGTGGTGGCTATGGAAACATGGTTCATGGACAACCATGACTGGGATGTAATTATACCAGGCTATCTTTTATTCAAGAAGGATAGGGTGGGAAGAAGGGGAGGAGGAGTGGCACTAAATGTAAAAAATAATGTTAAAGTTATCAAATTACAGGGCTTAAAAGGGAGAGAGGAGGCACTGTGAGTTAAACTAGAAAGAGGGAAGGAGAAATCCATTTGCATTAGTGTGATATACAGACTCCCCTCACAGGGAGAAGTGGACAGAGATTTACTTGAAGACAAACACAGCATTGCCAGGAAAGGGAATGTGCTACTGATAGGTGATTTCAATATGCCGGATGTTGATTGGCACATCCCTGCTGTGGTGTCATCTAGAAGTAAGGAGATTCTGGATTCTCTACAGGGAGAACTATTCAGGCAACTGCTAACAGAACCCAAATATGATGGGATCATACTGGACGTGGTGCTTACCAATGGTGAAAGTGTTTCTGATATTATAGTGGGAGATCATCTCACATCCAGTGATCCACCAGATGGTGTGGTTCAGTATTAGGACTAGGGCTGATAAAGTCCATTCAAAAGTGAGGATCTTCGACTTTAGAAAAACTAACTTTGCCAAGATGGGTCAATACCTCAAGGAGTCATTAGCGGGATGGGAACACCTGGGGGATGTAGAAAAACAGCAGGCAAAACTGAAAGGGGATATTTTAAGGGCAACAAACCTTTTTGTTAGAAAGGTAGGAAAAGGAGGCCTCTATGGTTCTCAAAAGAAGTAGTTGAGAAAGTGAAGAAAAAGGGGGAGGCCTTCATGAAATACAAAAGATCACAGAGAGAGGAAGGAGGAATCTATATTTGGAAAAACTTATAGCTAGCAAAGTAGTCATGAAAGCAAATATACAAAAAGAAGAAGAAATAGCTAATGCAATAAAATGGGGGATAAGAAATTTTTCAGATATGTTAGTGACAGGAGGAAGGGCAAAAGTTTTATTGTCACTCAAGGAGAGGAATGTGTAGAAGCTGATTAGGATAAAGCGGAATTGCTTAATAAATATTTCTGTCCTATGTGGGCAGGACCTCAGAAAACACCCACAAATAGGAAGAGAAGCAATGTGGATCTTGAATGATTTTCAGAAGACTGTGCTCGTGAGAACTAGCTAAACTAAAAGTAGACAAAGTGATGGGACCGAGAATAGTGAAGGAACTTGGGGACATTCTAGCAACAACACTGACTGACCTTTTCAATGCCTCTTTGGAGTCGGGAGTGGTGCTAGAGGACTGGAGAGAGGCACATGTGGTCCTGTTCACAAAAGCGGAAGTACGGATGTGGTTGAAAACTACAGGCTGGTTAGTCTAACCTCTGTGGTTAGTAAATTATTGGAAACACTGCTGAAAGAGAAAATAGTGAGTTCTGGAGTCCAAAGAATTACAGGATCAGAGGCAGCATGGATTCACCAGAGACAGGTCTTGTCAGAAAAATCAGATTTTTTTGACTGGGTAACCAGGGAGTTGGACAGAGGGAGATGTGTACTTGGATTTCAGTAAAGTCTTTGACACTGTTCTGCACAGGCGACTTATAAACAAACTGAGCACCCTAGGGATGGACCCTAAAGTTACTGCTAGGGTTAGAAATTGGTTGAGTGGGAAGCGACAAAGGGTACAGGTAAATGGAGCTGATTCTGAGGAGAAAGAAGTTTCCAGTGGTGTGCTGCAGGGATCTGTTCTTGGTCCTATTCTTTTTAACAACTTTGTTAGTGATATTGCCGAAGGGCTGTCGGGTAAGATTTGCTTCTTTAGCATAATTACTCATCTGTAACAGACAGCAGGAATCAGTCCTCACATACAGGTGGTGGCACCGACAGAGCCCCCGTGGGAGCATCTCCCCAGCTTTCAAAGAAAGCCTTTGGGAGATGCACCACACATGTGTGGTCCCCTTCCCGCCCAAGGGTACCATCTTGCCTAAGTCTACTGAATCTACTCACCAAATCCCAACCCAAGGTGATACAATAAACCCCCAAAATACTATCACCCTTTGATCCCTAAAGAGAGTACCTAACTTAAATAATTTTTGTCAGAGTAAGGCGAGGGAAGGCAGTATTTAGACTGCCCTCAACCAGTCGACACACTCCTTTTTTTTTTTTTCAGTTTTAGTTCAGGTTAAAACACAACTTTCAAAAACTGCATATGGCATTTAACGTTATAGGTTAACCGCCAGAAAATGCAATGTCCATGTAGAAAATCTAGCAGCACGACACTCTTTCATCTACACAGACATTGCATTTTCTGGTGGTTTAATAACCTGTAAAGTTAAGTGCCATATGCAGTTTTTGAAAGTTGTGTTTTAACCTGAACTAAAACTGAAAAAAAGGAGTGTGTCGACTGGTTGGGGGCAGTAAGGCCTTCCCTCGCCTTACTCCAACAAAAATTATTTAAGTTAGGTACTCTCTTTAGGGATTAAAGGGTGATAGTATTTTTAAGTCTAATGACAGCAAAAATTAAAAGATTGTAAAGAAGAAACTCCAAGGGGAGGAGGGAGAGTTATGAGGACTGATTGCTGCTGTCCCCGGAGAACACCTGTTGCAGGTGAGTAACTATGCTTGCTCCAGGACCAAGCAGGAAGTCAGTCCTCACACATGGGACTCCCCAGCTACGGGCTACCAAGAATCTGTAAAAACGCCATGATGACCTGCAAAGGGTGAGCTATGAGCAGCAGCAGTTGAGTCCCTACTGAGAGTCGGAGGGCAGGAGTTGCCCATACCCTGAAGAGATTACAGAAAAAGGCCTGGCCAAAGACACTGTCCTGTGGGGACTCCCTCTCCAGGCAATAGTGAGCTGCGAAGATATGGACTGAAGACCAGGTGGCGGCCCAGCAGATTTCCATCATGGGAACGGAACGCAGATTTGCCACGGAAGTAGCCATGGCCCTGACTCAGTTCGCTGTGACCACCTAGTCCAGTGAGATCCCCGCCTGCTGACAGGTGAGGGCAATGCAGTCCGCCACCCAAGCAGAAAGAGTTTGCTTAGTCACTGAGAATCCCAGACAGCTGGGGTCACAGGATACGAAAAGCTGAGGTGCTTTGTGGTGGCCCTGAGTCTGTTGCAGATAGAAGGACAGGGCCCTTTTACAATCCAAAATATGGAGAACAGTCTCCGCCCTGCCAGCATGAGGCCTCGGAAAGAATGTTGGGAGCATCACCTCTTGATTGAGATGGAATGGGAACACCACCTTCGGCAGAAACTTGGGGTGTGTACGGAGCAAAACCCTATTCTTGTAGAACCTCGTGTTGGGGGGGCTATGCCATGAGAGCCTGCAGCTCGCTGACTCTGCAAACTGATGTGAATGCCACAAGGAAGACGACCATCCAGGAGAGAGACCTCAAATTTATTATTTTTATTTATTTATTTAACAGGTTTTGTATACCGCCTTATCTTTAATCCAAGGCGGTTCACATGGAACAAACATAGCAATAGGCTTTTACATAGAACAGGGAGTGGGAACTTCGCAGGAGTATATGGGGTAGTGGATACATTTAACAATGGCTAACTATGTACAGTAACATTGTTGCATAATGAGGTGATATAGCTACATTTCTTAGTTCAAATGGCAGGTAGCCAGGGGATCAAATGGCAGCTTAGTGAGCTACGAGAGCACCACATTGAGATCCCATTCCACCGATGGAGGGCGGACAGGGGGTTTGGATAGCATGAGGCCCTGCAAGAACAGAGATACAAGTGGCTGAGCCAAGAGGGGCTTGCCCTCAATGAAATGGTGGTGCAACAATGTTACTGTACATTAAAAGACCCATGTGCACTCTGACTGAGTTGGACTTTAATCCCAACTGCGATAGATGGAGCAGGTACTGCAGTACCACTTGTACCAAGTAGGAGAACGGCTTTGCCCATCTTTCAGTGCACCACACTGAGAATCGGCACCACTTGAAGGCGTACGCCTTTCTTGAGGCCTTACGAGAGGCCAGAAGAACCCCTTCCATGTCCCGTGGGAGGTTGAAGAGAGCTAACGCTACCCTTTTAGAGCTAAGTCGTAAATGATAGGATCCCCAGGTTGGGTTGTAGGAGACAGCCCTGCTCCTGTGAGAGTAATCCTGGGGCTCAGCCCAGGGGAATCGGCAACACCGACGACTGGGAGAGAAGCAGTGGGAACCAGAGTTGCTTAGGCCACAGGGGAGCTATCAGTATTAGTGATGCTCTATTGTGCTGGACTTTGAAGAGGGTCTTGGTGACCAGTGGTGTCAGTGGGAAAGCATAAAGAAGGCCTTCCATCCATGGAATGAGGAACGCATCTGCTGTCACCCGGAACAGGTGCGGCTGGCAGGAGCAGAAGCAGGGCAACTGCGTGTTCAGGCTGGTGAACAGGTCCACCAGTGGGATGCCCCAGTCAAAACAGCAGGGAGGCCACTTCAGGATCCAGGTTCCACTGGAGTACTCTGTTCAGCTTGTCTGCCAGGGCATTGTCTTGGCCCAGGAGGTAGATTGCTCTTAGGACCATCCCTCTGCATGTCGCATAGGAGCAGAGGGCTACCACCTCCTGGCAGAGAGAGTACGACCCTGTGCCCCCTTGTTTGTTCACTCAGAACATTGTGACTTGGTTGTCGGTCAGGACCAGCACCGACTGGTGCTGCAGCCAGTAGCAAAAGGCTCGGAGAGCCAGAAATATCGCCCAGACCTCCAGCAGATTGATTTGCATCTGGCACTCCATCTGAGACCAGCTGCCTTGCAACTAGAGGCCCTTGCAATGCACTGCCCAGCCCAGTAAGGAGGCGTCCGTGGTGAGGACCCTCTTGGGGTGGGTGCCAGGAGGGACATCCCGGCCTGAAGGCGACTAGGGATCTGCCACCATCCGAGGGAGTCTGCCAGCTGGCGGGTCACTCTCACTCTGTTCTGGAGCCTGCCTATGGCTTGTGTCCACTGAGAGTGGAGGCACCTCTGGGCCACTTTCATATACAGTCGGACATTGGGGTCATGTGAATCGTGGAGGCCATGTGGCCCAGCAGGCAGAGGAGAAGCTGGGTGGGTAGCAACCAATGTTGCTGTATCTCTGCAGCTAGCCCCCTGAGGTGACCTGACCTCTCCTGAGGGAGGAAGGTCTTGGCCTGGAGGGTGTCTAGCTGAGGCCTTATAAACTCCAGGCATTGAGTTGGAGAGAGGTGGGACTTTGGGTAGTTGATGACAAACCCCAGATGCAGCAGGACGTTGATGAAGCACCCTGTGGTGCTTTGTACTTCTGCGGCTGTGTCTCCCCTTTTAAGCCAGTCGTCCAAGTAGGAAAGATGAAGGCCCCTAGGAGACGGAAGTGGGCTGTGACCGCCATGAAGCACTTGGTAAAGACCCTTAGCGATGAGGCCAGCCAGAAGGACAGCACCCTGTATTGGTAGTGCTCTCCTCCCACCACGAACCAGGAGTATTTTGTGTGGCTGGGATGGATCGGGATGTGTGTGTAGGCATCCTTAATCTCTAAGGAGCATAACCAATCTCCCTGCTGGAGGAATGGCATCAATGTTCCAAGGGAGAGCATGGTGAAATTAGACTTACCTGCTAAGAACATAAGAAATGCCATACTGGGTCAGACCAAGGTCCACCAAGCCCAGTATCCTGTTTCCAACAGTGGCCAATCCAGGTCACAAGTATCTGTCAGGTACCCAAAGTCCAGAACTTCCACAATGCTCATCCCGGGTCCTCTTTAATAATGGTTTATGGACCTTTCCTCGAGAAATTTGTCCAAACCTTTTTTTAAACCCAGCTACACTAACAGCTTTTTACTATATCCTCCGGTAACGAAATCCAGAGTTTGGTTACGCGTTGAGCAAAAAAATATTTTCTCTGGTTAGTCTTAAATGGGTTACATTGTTGCTTCATTGCATGTCCTATAGTCTTTCTACTTTTTGATGGCATAAACAATCGATCTACGTTAACCCGTTCTACTCTATTTATTAATTTATAGCCTTCTATCATATCTCCCCTCAGCCTTCTCTTTTCCAAGTTGAAGAGCCAAAACCTTTCCTCATAGGGGTATCCTTCCATCCCCTTTACCATTTTGGTGGCTCTTCTCTGTACCTTTTCTAATTCCGCTATATTCTTTTTAAGATACGGCAACTAGAATTGCACACAATATTCAAGGTGCGGTCGAACCATGGAACGATACAGAGGCATTATAATATTATTGATTTTATTTGCCATTCTTTTCCTTATGATTCCTAGCATTCTATTTGCTTTCTAGGCCGCCGCTGCACACTGGGCAGAGAGTTTCAACATATTATCCATGATGACACTTAAATCTTTTTCCTGGATGGTGGTTTCTAAGGTGATACCTTGCATCGTGTAATCAAAGTTTGGGTTGTTCTTTCCTAGGTGCATAACTTTGCACTTGCCCCATTAAATTTCATCTATCATTTGGACACCCAGTCTTCCAATTTATCAAGGTTCTCTTGCAATTTTTCACAACTCTCTTGGGTTTTAACAACTTTGAATAATTTTGTCTCATCTGCAAATTTGATCACCTCACTTGTTCCCATTTCCAGGTCATTTATGAATATGTTAAAAAGCAGTGGGCCCAGCACAGATCCCTGGGGTACTCCAATATTTACTTTATTGAGAAAAAAGGCTATTTAGCCCTACTCTCTGCCTTCTATCTTTTAACTAGTTTCTGATCCACAATACTACACTGCCTCCAATCCCACAACTTTTTAATTTTGCCAAGAATCTCTCATGAGGGACCTTGTCAAAGGCTTTCTGAAAATCCAGATGCAATATATCAACCGGTTCACCTTTGTCTACCTGTTTATTCACACCTTCAAAAAAATATAACAGATTAGCAAGATTACTTTCCTTTGTTAAATCCATGTTGGCTTTCTCCCATTAAACCATGACCATATACTGTACATGATCAGTAATTTTATTCTTTATAATGGTTTCTACCATTTTGTCCGGTACTGATGTCAGACTCACAGGTCTGTAGTTTCCCGGATCACCTTTCTCCACTCTTCAGGTACGACAGTTGATTTTAATGATAGTTCACAGATTACTAATAGTAGATCTGCAATCTCATATTTCAGTTCTTTCAATACTCTTGGATGTATACCATCCAGTCCAGATGATTTACTATTCTTCAGTTTATCAGATAGTTTTAATACATCTTCCCGGTTTATCAATTCTTCCGATACATCACCTTTATATGTCATTTCAGGCATGAGTAAATTCCCTACATCTTTTTCAGTAAAGACCAAAGCATAGAATTCATTCAGTCTCTTCGCTATGGCCTTGTCATCACCCTTTTTACTCCTCTATTATGCAATGGTCCAACTGAATGTCTCACAGGTTTTTTGCTACGAATGTACTTGAAAACCTTTTTATTATACATTTTTGCTTCCACAGCAAGCTTTTTTTCAAATTCTTACTTTGCCTGCCTTATCAATGCCTTGCATCTAACTTGGCAATGCTTATGTTTCCCGTTTTTGTCATTTGGCTCCTTTTTCCATTTCCTGAAAGATGCTTTTTTGGCTGCAACAGCCTCTCTGACCTCGCCTTTAAACCATGCTGGCAGTTTTTTGCCTTCCTTCCACTTTTCTTAAAGCATGGAATACATCTATTCTGGGCTTCCAAGATAGTATTTTTAAACAATGCCCATGCTTGATGTAAATCTTTAACCTTTGCAGCTGCTCCTTTTAGTCTTTAACTATTTTCCTAATTTTTTCATAGTCTCTCTTTTGAAAGTTAAATGGGAGTACTGTGGATTTTCTTGCCGTCCTTCTTCATTTATTAAATCAAATGCAATCATGCTATGATTACTATTGCCAAGTGGCCCCAATACCCTTATCTCTTGCACCAGATCTTGCATGCCACTAAGGACTAGGTCAAAAAAGCAGTCATTTATTTCATCTAGAAACTTTATCTCCCTAGCATGTCCTGCCGTGACACTGACCCAGTCGATACCCGGGTAATTGAAATCACCCATTATTACTGATTTGTAACTTTTGTTAGTTTCCCTGAGTTCTTTCAGCATTTCATTATCCATCTGTTCATTCTGGCCAGGCTGTTGGTAGTACACCCCCACTGCCATTGCCTTCCCCTTTTTACATGGAATTTCTATCCATAGAGATTCTAAAGCATATTTTGTTTCCTGCAAAATTTTAATCCTTTGTGACTCATGCCCTCTCTAACACAGAGTGCAACCCTTCCACCAATTTGATCTACTCTATCATTGTAATATAGTTTGTACCCAGGTATTACAGTCCCATTGGTTGTCCTCCTTCCACCAGGTCTCTGAGATATCAATCATATCTAACCTCTCATTTAAAGCTATATATTCAAAAGCTCACATCTTATTTTTTAGACTTCCAGCATTTGCAGCCAGGCATTTTAGAGGTTGTATTTCAATCATATTAATCTGGGTATCAGTTGATAGGGGGAATTTGGAATCTTTCAGCTTTGTACTTAAGGGCATCTGGGTAACTTTTATCTTTATTGGATCCTCTCTGTTTGGATGTCCTAACTTCCCTTCACGTATGCATTCTTCTGAACCATGCGCTCTTGGGCGACTGTCAACTTTCTCCTATTATCTAGTTTAAAAGCTGCTCTCTCTCCTTTTTAAATGTTAATGCCAGCAGCCTGGCTCCATCCTGGTTAAGGTGGAGCCCATCCCTTCAGAAGAGCCTCTCCCTTCCCCAGAAAGTTGCCCAATACCTAACAAATCCAAAATCTTCTTCTTTGTACCATCATCTCATCCTGCATTGAGACTCTGGAGCTCCGCCTGCCTTTTGGGCCCTGCACGTGGAACGGGAAGCATTTCAGAGAATGCTACCCTGGATGTCCTGGATTTCAACTTCCTACCTAAAAGCCTAAATTTGGCCCCCAGAATCTCAATCTCACATTTTCCTATGTCATTGCTACCAACATGTACCAAGACAGCAGACTCCTCCCCAGCGCTATCTAAAACCTGGTCTATGTGGTGCATGAGGCACGCTACCTTTGCACTAGGCAGGCATATTACAAAGTGATCCTCATGTCCACCAGTCACGCAGCTATCTACATGCCTAATGGCTGAATCACCCACTTTGACGGCTATCCTAACCTTTCCCTCATGGGTACATGGCCCTGGAGAAACCTCATAGGTGCAAGAGAGTGTTACATCTCCTGATGGACAGGTCCTAACTACAGGATCATGTCCTGCCTCACCAAGGTGATGCTGTCCTTTTATGAGACCTCTCTCCTTCATGGCAGCTGAGGCTACCAGACTGGAGGTGGGGCTTCAAAACTACGTCCCTGTAGGTCTCATCTATGTATCTATCAGACTGCCTTAAGTCTTCCAAGTCTGCTACTTTAGCCTACAGAGATCACACTTGTTCCCTGAGGGCAAAGAGCTCCTAGCACCAAGTGTATACATAAGACCTCTCATCAACTGGGAGAAAATTGCACATGTGACACTCAGTACAAAAGACTGGATAATCACCATCTCACTGCTGGACTGCTGTCTGCATCTTAGTTTTAAAGTTTTGTTTAGTTAGTTAAGTTGGTTTTAGTTGTTATGGATACTTGTACTAATACAAATATACTAAATAAGTTTAAGGGACTTGTTCACCTCAAGATTAACTACTTTCAGGGCTTTAATTCAGCTATTCCTGGTGAGGATAATCAGCAGAACCTAGAAGGGAATGTGAATATCACTCACCCTTTAAGTTAGGATTATGCCTGGAGTGGGTGGGAGGGAGGGAACTAAGTAAAGGCTGGCTTGCTACACGGGTCCCAAACCTGTGCTTCTAAGGTAATCTGTGACCAATTTCTTGGGTGATTCACAAAGCCCTTGCTCTGATACAGGGAGTCTTTCAAAATGCCCCTTTGATCTGTCGCTTGGCTTTAATATGTATTTAAAACAATTTCTCAGGTCTCTTGCCCCCTATCTAGAAGGCTTCTTTGTAAAGGTTTCTAGAAACAATTTATTGCTCAAAGAATACTGACCCTGTTTTTCCTTTTATGCTAAGTTATACTCTGATTTGATTTAAATTAAAGCTCTTTGCTGATACTGAGCCCTGACTGAGTATTAAATTTAAACTAGAAGCTCTCTGCTGGGTTTGAAATTTAAACTGAAAGCTATCTGCTGAGTTTTTAATTTAAACTAAAAGCTCTTTGCTGATACTAGGCCCTGACTGATTTAACAAATACACTGAATTCTAATTTACACAGATTAATCAGCCTTAATCTAAAGAATTCCTTTTCCCCCAAGATTTAGAAAAAAATCCCAGAAGGTAAATACTTACAATTGCAGATCTCTCTCCAGAAGTAGCAGTCCCTTTTTGTAGTCCTTCAAGACTGATTGGCTAATTGGCTTTCCTTGAATACCTCCAGTCCATTCCTGACAAGATGGTTGTCTCCCCCTACCAACAGCTGGAGGCTAAGCATGCTCCAGACCTTGGTGATGTCACCCATATAAGCCACTAGTACCACCCACCAAGGCCAGTATCATATTGCCAAAGCAACTGACTTGTCTAACCACCACCCCACAACAACAACAAACATCAACAACAAACCAGAAGCCAAACAGACCGTATACCTCATTCCATGCACGACTTGTTTCTTATGGGCTATATTATTAAGTTAACTAGGTATCTTTTTTGTTTTTTTTATTTGCAACTCCAATTTGTAGTGCGAGAATACTGCAGAACACCAGGGCATTGCCCCCTGAAACCAAGGGTCACCCTGTAAACCAGCTTCCCCAATCATAGATGACTTCTTTGAGGACCGGGCTCGTGCTTACTAAGGACAAAGTAACCCTGGGGTGGGTCCGGGAATGGACTGGAGGGATTCAAGGAAAGCCAATTAGCAGGTAACTCTCTAATTTCACTTTCCTCTTCATCCCTCCAGTCCAGTCCTGACAAGTGGGATGTACCAAAGCAGGATCACTCCTGGGCAGGACCCGTGAGCCTGGCCTGCAACACTGAAGCACCGAATCTCGCATCCCTTGTGGAATACACATCCAACCGATAATGACACACAAGTATGCAAAGATGAGCACGTTGTGGCTCAGCAAATGTTTATGGGAGGTACCAGAATACAATGAGCCCACGATGCTGCCTAAACTTGCGTGGAATGGGCCTGCAAACCTTGCGGCACCAGCTTTTTATGTAATAGATAAGCTGATGCAATTGCCTCCTTGATCCAGCATGCCACCAACATTTTAGAGGCCGCCTCCCCTTGCTGAACCCCACCAAACAAGACTAAAAGATGATTGGACTTTCAAAAGCTCGCCATACGCTTCAAGTATATACGGAGAGCTCAACTGCTGACTCTGCCTCGTCACCTCTGCCAGAAATAAACAGCAGTGTAACTGGCTGATTGACATGGAATGCCGAAACCACTTTGGGCAAGAAAGACGGTACCGGCCTGAGAACCACTTTCTCCTTAGAAATGGACAGGAAAGGCTCTCAACAGGATAATGCCTGAAGCTCCGAAATCCTCTGGGCAGAACAGATTGCCACCAAAAAAAAAGACCTTCAATGTCAGATCTTTAAGAGTCACCCTCCTCGAGGGTTCAAAGGGAGGCTCTGTCAGGGCAGACAGGACTAAATCCAGATTCCACGACGACACAAATATCCGACGTGGTGGTGTCAGCTGTTTCACTGCCTGCAGGAACCAAAGCACATCGGGATGCAACGCCAGGGACACCCCCTGGACCTGGCCCCTGTAACACTCCAAGGCCACCACTTGCACTCGCAGCAAACCTAGCACCAATACCTTATCGAGCCCCGCCTTAAAGGTCAAAATCTCCATCAAGGGAGCCTATAATGGCATAATCTCCTGATCCACACACAAACCTTCAAAAATGTCCCATAACCTATCATACGAGAGTGAGGTGGAGTGCCTCCAAGCCCGCAACATCATGGCTATCACCTGCAATAAATAACCCCGCTTCTTCAACTGAGCCCTCTCAAGAGCCAGGTCATAAGCGAAAATCTATCTACTTGAGGCATAAGTATCAGACCCTGCACCAGCAGAGAGGGACTCTCTGGCAATCTTCACAGCTTGTCCACCAAAAGCTGCATCAAGTCCATGTACCATGGCCAATGAAGCCAGTCTGGCACTATCAGAATCACCAGACCCACATGAGCCTCAATGCTCTGCAGCAGCCACCCGATCAGGGCCCACAGATGGAACACATACAGCAATTTGTTCCACAGCCAAGGCATCCAGCCCTTCTGACATTCTCTCTCGCTTTCGACTGAAGAACCGTGGCATCTGTGCATTGTCAAATGTTGCCATGAGGTCCATGATGGGCTGATCCCAATGCTGGGCCATCCGCCCAAATAGCCAAAGATCGAGCAATCACTCACCCGGATCCAAGCAATTTTGGCTTAGAAAGTCTGCCTGTATGTTTTCCCAGCCAGCCACGTGTGCCACTGAGAGAGCCGACAAATTAGTCTCCGCCCATGTTAAAAGCAGAACGACCTCGTCCTCCAGGGTCACACTGCCGGTGCCCCCCTGCTGGTTGAGGTATGCCAAGAACACCCGAACAGCCTTCCCCTGAACTATAGAACGAAAAAAACTTAGAGCCAGGAACACTGCTCTCATCTCCAACCAATTTATGGGCCAGGCACTCTGTTCATAGGACCACTTCCCCTGTGAGACCTGACCCCCGCAGTGTGCCCCCCATGCAGATAGACTGGTGTCTGTGGTCAGAGGCATCTCTGTATGAAGGTGACCTTTCACCGGCTACCATCTCAGAGCTACATTGGTGCCAAAGGGACAGACCAGTCTTTGCGAGAGCTTGTGGTATTGTGGAGACCAACTCCCCAGGAGAGCCTCTTTAATAGCCATATATGCACTTATGCCCAGGGCACCAATTCCAGAGTGGCTGCCATGGACCCCAAGAGTTGAAGATAGTGCCATACTGAGGGAGCCGCCATTTGAAGGAAGTGATGGACCTGCATTTGAATCTTCTGGACCCGCCCTAGGGGCATCGAAACACGCCCCATCTCCATCTGAAACCTTGCCCTCAAATGAACTAGGTCCTGCGAGGGCTCCAGACGACTCTTGGCCACGTTGATCACCAAACCTAGCCGTTGGAGCAGTGAGATCACTTTCCTTGTTGCGCACTGACACTCTGCACGACTTTGCCCAAATCAGCCAGTCGTCCAGGTAAGGATGTACCATTATGCCCTGCTGCCGTAAAATGAAGGATATGACCACCATTACCTTGGTGAACATCCGGGGAGCCATTGCCAGACCAAATGGCAATGCGTGAAACTGAAAGTATCCCATGGGAACTGCAAAATGGAGGAAGTGCTGATGTCCCTGGTGAATGGGGATGTGTAAATAGGCCTCCGTGAGATCCAGCACTGTCAAAAACTCTCCGGCATGCACTGCCATGATAACAGATTGAAGAGTCTCCATGCGAAAGTGTGGCACCCGGAGACTCCTGTTGACATGCTTGAGGTTGAGGATAAGATGGAAGATACCATCCTTTTTGGGGACCACGAAGTAAATCGAGTATTGACCTCTGATGAACTGCTCCCCAGTTACGGGCTCCACTGCCTCGAGCTGCAGTAGTCATTGGAGTGTCTCTTGGACCACCCCTGCCTTTCTGGATGATCTGCACGGTGATGCCATGAAGGCTTCTGCTATCAGGTGCGTGAATTCCAGTGCGTACCCCTCAGGGATCACCTCCTGAACCCACTTGTCTGAGGTGATCTGGGCCCAGGCAGGCAGGAACTGTCAAAGCCATCCCCCCACCAGTTCCATCTGACCCTGGGCCCCCTCACTTCATTGTGTCTTCTTGGAGCCTGAGGAGGCCGCCGAGAAATCACCTCTGCCAACCCCCTGACCCCTGTGAAAGGGAGTCCCTCTACTCAGGTACCGTGCCCGGAAACGACGAAGATCCCTCGGCTGCCCTCTGGCCGGTGCCACACCTTTAGCTGTCTTTGGCTTGTCCTCCGGATGCTTTCCCCCTTTCGAGTCACCTAGTTCCTTGACCAGCTTATCCAGTGCTTCCCCAAAGAGCAGTTTACCCTTAAAGGGGAGGCGGCTTAGTCACTTCTTGGAAGATGCATCTATCGCCCAATTTCAGAACCATAACAGACTCCTTACCACAATTACCAAGGCCATGCCTTTAACCGTGAATCGGATCAGATCATAAAAGACATCTGCCAAGAAGGCCATGCCCAACTCTAGGTGCACTGCCTCTGGTGTCTCTAGTGGAACAGGTCCATCAGACCCTGGTAGCACCTGAGCCCAGCAGAAGCATGCCCGAGAAACATAAGCCCCCACAAATGGACTTCTGGAGCGCCATGGCATTAATGTCAAAATCTTGTTTAAGCAGGGCTTCCATCTTCTTATCATGTGGATCCTTCAGGGCTGCTCCCCCTTCCACTGGGATGGTGGTCTTCTTAGTAACGGCAGATACGGCTGCATCCACCTGAGCTGACCAGAACCTCTCTTTATCCTGGTAAGGCAGCAGATATAACCGTGTCAAGGTCCTGCTGCCCCTGAGCCCTGCCTCTGGTGCTTTCCATTCAGCATCAATCTGTTGAATGATCCTATGCACCGGAAAGATGGTCTGCTGCTTCTTACAGGACTGAAGAATCGGGTCCTCCAGGGTCCTTGTCCACTGAGGCCCCTTGCACGATATTCAAAGCCGCCAGGGAGTGGGTGATCAGAGCCGGTAGCTCCTCCAGGCGAAAGACTCTCATCAACATAGGATCTTCTCCCGGGAGGGTGTTCCCCTCCCCAAGCTCTACTGGAGGCCCCTCCTCCACCATGTCTAGAGGATCTTTCTCTGACAACTCAGCCATTTGGTCCTCCCAGGAGTCCAAGACAAGGCAAGGGCGCTTCACCGCGGGTTTCCCCAGCTGTGTACCAATGTCCCTCTGCTCCACACTCTGCTTGTTGCCTGGTGGACTCCTGCCCATTTTATTCTGCCTCAGGCAGTAAGCCTGATGCAGGAGCAAGATAAATTCTGGGGAGAAGGTGGCCAGAAGGGAAGGGCTCTCCTGCCCTTCCCCCGCAGCCCCACCTGCGAGACCTGATGGCTGTGAGCCTTCTCTGGAGCCTGGTTGCTCTCCAGATAGACTCTCTGATCTAAGATGGCCTCCTTTGTCACCAAAACACCTGGCACGGGAGAACTAGAGAGACCTAAAGCTGGCCACGTGTGTTAATCGTGTCCCGTCGCACTGAGCCACTCACTGCCTGAATCCCCTAGTGCCTCCTCTGCCGACTGGGTCTCCCTCTCACAAAGAGGGCAGATCCCAGTCGCAGAGAGGCTGCTACGGTGCATACCACAGGCGGTGCAAGGCACTTTCCCCAACGGCATCCTGTACTCCTTAGAAAGTGAAACTAAACTCTGTGAATCACACCCAATGGAAAAAGGTGAATAGTGGAGTACCCAAGGGATCTGTGCTGGGTCCCCTGCTTTTTGACATATTCATAAATGACCTGGAAAAGGGAATAACGAGTGAGGTTATCAAATTTGCAGATGACACAAAACTATGTAAAGTTGTTAAAACCCAAGAGGATTGTGGAAAACTGCAAGAGGATCTTGATAAATTGGAAGGCTGGGCATCCAAATGGCAGATGAAATTTAATGTGGACAAGTGCAAATTTATGCACCTAGGAAAGAACAACCCAAACTATGGTTACACGATGCAAGGTTCCACATTAGGAACCACCACCCAGGAAAAAGATTTAGGCGTCATCGTGGATAACATGTTGAAACCCTCCGCCCAGTGTGCAACGGCTGCAAAGAGAGCAAATAAAATGCTAGGTATCATAAGGAAAGGAATGGAAAATAAAACAAAGGATATTATAATGCCTCTATATCGTTCCATGGTGTGACCGCACCTTGAATATTGTGTGCAATTCTGGTCACCATATCTTAAAAAGGATATAGCGTTATTAGAAAAGGTGCAGAGAAGAGCCACCAAAATGGTAAAGGGGATGGAAGGATACTCCTATGAAGACAGGCTAAGAAGGTTGGAGCTCTTCAACCTGGAAAAGAGGTGGCTGAGTGGAGATATGATAGAGATCTATAAATTAATGAATGGAGTGGAACGGGTAAACGTAGATTGTTTACATCATCAGAATATAAAAAGTCTAGGGCACATGCAATGAAGCTACAGGGTAATCTATTTAAGACTAATAAAAGAAAATATTTTTTCACTCAACGTGTAATCAAACTCTGGAATTTGTTACCGGAGGATGTAATAAAAGCTGCTAGTTTAGCTGGTTTTAAAAAAAGGTTTGGACAAGTTCCTGGAGGAAAGGTCCATAAACCATTATTTAAAGGGACCCAGGATATCACTGCTTGACCCAATACAAGCATTGAGGAACCTGTGTCTTTTGGGGAGACTGCTAGGTACTTATGACCTAGATTGGCCACTGTTGGAAACAGGATACTGGGCTTGATGGACCTTGGTCTGACCCAGTATGGCATATCTTATGTTCTTATGTCTGCCTGCAATGCACAACGGAAGGATCGTCAACCACACTGCTGCCCCGGAGAGGCCCTTCTTCACCACCCTGATGCCCCTCAGTCACCAACCCGAAAGCCTGCATAAAACCAAACACTCACCGCCAGGCAGAAAGGGAAGATCTGGTAGTAAAACAGGCAGTGCTGGACACCACCAAACATGTGCTTGCACCGAGGGATTCCCCCACACCCAGCAAGATCCCACAAAAGCAGGGCCTGACCGATTCAACTGCCCCAGCTCTTCGGGAAGCCTGCCCCAGCCTTCCTGGTATGCTCTCAGCACTGACCACTCCAAAGACCTCACATTCAAGGGATCAGCCGGGATCTGCCCGCTCACTTAACGTGTAAGTGTTATTAGAATATATATATTTTCTTCTTGACTGGCCTCAAATCGCTTGGCTGAACCACCATTCCTGACTAATTCTAGTCTACTGCCTAAGACCTAACAGAGACAGCCCTCAGGGGTGAGTGCTCCTCACCAGCTGATGGAGGCTGAGATATTGGCCTTGGTGGGTGGAACCAGTGGCTTATATGGGTGACATCATCAAGATTTGGAGCATGCTCAGCCTCCAACTGCGGTAGGGGGAGACAACCCGTATGTCGGGACTGGACTGGAGGGATGAAGAGGAATTTGAACTTTTCCCTTATTGGGAATTTGTTCATATCCCACAGATCCAGGATGGGCTTTGAGGCCCCCTGTTCTCTAGGGGATGAGGAAGTACTCTGACTAGAAACTGGTGCACCAGAGATGTATTGGCACTGACTTCACCGCCTTGTCCTTGAGGAGACCTGTGAGCTCAGTGAGGAGCAGGATCTGGTGGAGGAGAGATCTTACTGGCTCTCCTGGAAAGTATGAGGGTGGCGTCTGCTGTAGGTGGAGAAGGTAGCCCTCCTTGACAACTTGTAGGACCAGGTATCAGTGGTGGGGAAACAGGACCAGCTGCTCCCCTGTGGGCTGTAGGGGACCTCTTGGGGGAGAGGAGGTCATACCCATGGAGTCAACAGCTCGCCCCAGGCTGGTGCTTGGGATGTGGGGTCTTTTGCTTATGGGGGCCAGGCCCCTGTCCCTTGTGCTGTTGGCTATGCTGTGGGGCCGAGAAGGCTTGGAACTGTGAGGTACTGCCAAAGCCGACCTTTTTCCACAGGAAAAAGGGCATTCTTTCCTGGGGCCTTCTTGGGGGGCTGCACTGAGGTCTTTTTTGAGAGTCTGGTCCTCGTGAGGAAATCAGTCTTGATCTCTGCTGCTTTGTCTGCCATGGCTTTCCCGAAGAGGTTCTCTCCAATGCAGGGGACATCAATACGTTTTTCTGAACCCATTGTTCGAGGTCAGATGATTGCAGCCATGCCTGTCATCAGGCTCCAATGCCAGCTGCTCAAGACAGAAACTTCGAGCACTCTTTGACCGCTGAGGCCAGTGACTTGAACCTCTGGAGGGATCCCCCATTGAGGTTTGCCATGAACTCACTGAGCTCCTTCGACAGCTCTTTGAGGTGCATGCTGATGTAGAGCTGATAGGACTGGACCCGGCATGTCAGTATCGAGCCCTGAAAGGCCTTCCAGCCGAGGGCATCGAGGGTTTGGGCCTCAGGGAATGCGTCTTTTGTCTCTTGAGTCTGTGCATGGCAGACTCAATGACCATTGAGTTGTGGGGAAGATGGGCTTTCTGGAACACCTCAGCCACAAGACTATTCCAATTACCTTCAATCAAAGATGATACAATGCAACATGAACACAACCACCATACCCACCCTTCACCCCACATGCAGCCCCCCAACCAACCCCCCTGCATGAATTCGCTAAAGTATCCAACAAGGAGATCATTGACACCATCTCGTCCATCAACCTCACCACTGCCCCCAATGATCCTTGTCCCGCAAGCTGGATCAAAGAGCTACGCCATGACCTCAGCCCAACCATCTGCAAAATCCTGAACCAGTCCCTCTCAACAGGATCCTTCCCCCAGCCTGAAACTCACATCCATCCGCCCACTGCTAAAGAATAACAAGCTCGACCCAGCTAAAGTCGAATCTTACAGGCCAATCTCAAGCATCCCGTTGCTCGCAAAAATCATCGAGAAGGTCGTCCTGCGACAACTACAACACCACATCGACAATGAGGCACCTTTAGACCCCGCCCAGCACGGCTTTAGGGAAGCTCATGGCATCGACACCATCCTCACAATCCTCTTCAACAATCTAATCACTGGTCTCGATAACATCCACCAAGGATTTGTCCTCATCTTCCTAGACATAGCTGCCGCCTTTGACTCGGTGAATCACGAGACACTTCTACATCGTCTCAAAGAAAAAGGGATACAAGGCACAGCACTAGCCTGGTGCAAAACCTACCTATACAACCGATGGCAACAAGTCAGAGCTGGCTCCACGACTTCTGAACCTTTTCCTCTGAAGCAAGGCATACCACAAGGCTCATCCCTCTCCGCGCTGCTATTCAACGTCTACATGCAGCCTATCTGTACATTAATCCGCTCCTTCAACGTTCAATGCCTTGCCTACACTGACGATATCCTCATTTACACTCTGTTCAGGACTGAGCAACCAGACTTCTCCCCAATAGAAAAATGTTTTGCAGCTATATCTGATTGGCTCCTAGCTCAAAATCTCCGAATCAACCACAATAAAACAGACGTCCTATTCGTCACGAGGAACCGGAAATTCACACCTCCTTCCTCACTGCAAGTCAATGGCATGGAACTAAAAGCAAAATCCACAATTCGATATCTAGGCATTACCCTGGATCAACACCTAGATATGTCAGCCCACGTCACAAACACCACAAAAGCTATCTATTACAAGATCCGGTCACTACGCCATCTCCGCCCACTACATGACTTCTCCGACTACCGAACCATCTTTCAAGCCTTGGTCATCCCGCACCTTGACTTTGCGAACGTCATCCTCCACGGACTACCACAATCAACCCTGAATCCACTCCGACTTGCCATGAACTCGGCGGCAAGGGTTTTAGTCGGATCCTCAAGGTCCAACCACATAACATCAGTCCTGAAAAACCTACACTGGCTACCGCTACCCGCTAGAATTACCTACAAGACGCTAGTTCTGGCATTTAAAGCCATCAGGAAATTACCACCCACGCCTATCAGCACTCTTCTCCATCACACACCAGCAATCAGGGCCAGGAGATCCACACAGTCGAATACACTTGAAGTCCCTAAATCTTTGACAAAATGTACAAAGTTAACAGCAAGTAGAGCCTTCTCCATCTTCGCACCCATGGCCTGGAACGCCCTCCCTGCAGAAATCCGTGCCATCCCGAACTTAATGTCATTCAGAAAAGCCCTCAAACACCACTTGTTCCTTCAGCACTACCCCGATACCAAGCCTGAAAAACACACAACCTCTACATTGACCCCCCGCCTACCACATCCTATTGAACAGCCCCCGGTCGACAATGGATAATCAACCACCACCTCCATCCCCCCCCCCCCATCCCAAGAGCTCTCGCATACACTACGAATCCTACATGCCCCATGTGAATACTTACTACTGTATAATTTGTATATAATTTGTATATAGTTCTCCCCAGTTCATCCAAGTTTTTGACCACCTGTTCCATGTAAACTCAATGTACCATACTGCATTGTAGTGTGTTTCTGTTCTTCTGTGAACCGCACTGATTATAATAGCGCGGTATATAAGAAATGTTAATAAATAAATAAATAAACACAGATCCTCGGCAGACTCGTACATGGAATCGAGTCACCTGCTGACAATGGGCACCGATGCTGGTGCCTCGCACATGTGGAGGAGGCGGCATTGTAGGATCAGCGGAATGGGCGCCATGAGGGCTTCCTTTGGAGGGGCCTCATACTGGAGGATCTCCAGTTCCTCCATGCACAGATCCTCCTCTGCCTCGGTCTCAATGGAGAGCACCTTAGCCATGTCCCGCACAAAGTCGAGGAAGTCAACACCTCTGGTGGGGAATGGTGTTGGGACACTGGGGGGATGGGTCCAAAGGTACATTTCGATGCCACCGAGTGTCCGGGGACTCCTCATCCTCAGTTTCCCAATCAGAGACTGGAAGTCCGAGGTCGATTCCATGGCTTCGCGGTCACCACGGTTGAGGTCCAGGTCCTCCAGAGGACCTGCGGTCTGAGCCGTGTGTGCTTGCTGGAGAGGACCGGTGCCCCAAGGAACGGGTCCGGGACCTTGTCCAATGCTGATGAGGCTCTCGAGGCCGGTGGTGCTCGAGGATCAGATTAATGTCCTGGAAGGTCCTTGATATCGAGAGTCCTGTCCAGATGAACCGGACATGAATGCTCACTGCTGGGCCATGAGGGCAGAGATACTGCTCTCTAAGGCCACCATCCTGGTCTCCATTCCAGTTGGCTTCGCAGCCTTCGATGTGGACGCTGAGGATTTTGGGTCCTGCATCAGTTCCGTCGATGGGGAGTCCTCGACAATGATGGCCTTGTGTGTCCGAGGCCAGTCGGTCGGTGGGTACCGACGACTCTTTCAGGACAGCTTGTGAGGCCGCTTCCGCTCCGACTCCTCTGACTCATGCCGAGAATTGCGGGGCCAGGAGTGGGATTTTCCTAACTTCCCAGACCCAGTCTCCGAGGACTTTGACTTCTTGCGTTCCACTTCCAGGGTGTTCCTCTCAGAGGAACTGTGGCCATGGGACTCCGAGGTGGCTCGGGCTTTGTGGGCACAGAGGTATCAGAGGGGGCCCTGGAGCGGGGTGTCGCTGGCGACTTCGGACTTCTGGAAAAAATTTTCCTGTTGTTGCTGATGGCTCTTAAGGGCCTTTGAGGTCATGCTCCTGCAGAGTTCATAGTCCAAATCGTGTTCTGGGCCAAGGCACTGGAGGCAGCAGTCATGCAAATTGGTGAGGGACTTCATTTTGCTGCACTGATCGCACTTCTTGAAGCTGCTGGAGGCCATCAGGAAAAAAGGGGTCCCCTTGATCGAAAAAAGGGAAGATCATCAGTTGAGGGATACCTGAAGGAAAAAAAAAAGGAATGAAGCAGAGGAGTGATGTCGAGGTGAGCTGGCTCAGGGGCTGGAAAGGAACCGGTAAGCAAACCAGACAGAAATGAATAAAAAACCCACACTTTTTCTGGGGGAATCCAGACAAATGTCTGGAGGGCTCCATGGAAAAAAGGAGACTGAGTCAAGATAGCACCCTTGGGTGGGAAGGGGACCACGCATGTGTGGTGCATCTCCCAAAGGCTTTCTGTGAAAGCTGATGCTTCCGTGGGGGCTCCGTCGGTGCCGATGTCATCCATATGTGAGGACTGATTTCCTGCTTGCTCCCGGAGAAGCAGATGATACCAAAATCTGCAATAGAGTAGACACCCAGGAGGGAGTAGATAACATGAGGAGGGATCTAGCTAAGCTTGAAGAATGGTCGAGAATTTGGCAGCTGAGATTTAACGCTAAAAAATGCAGGGTCATGCATTTGGGCTGCGAAAATCCAAGGGAGTGGTACAGTTAGGGGATGAAGTATTTCTGTCCACAAAGAAGACTGGGACCTGGGCGTGATTGTGTCTGAGAATCTTAAAGTAGCTAAACAGGTAGAAAAGGTGACGGCCAAATCTAGAAGGATGTTTGGGTGCATAGGGAGAGGAATGGCCAGCAGAAAAAAGGAGGTGATAGTGCCTCTGTATAAGTCTTTGGTGCGACCTCATTTAGAGTATTGTGTGCAATTCTGGAAACCACACCTTCAAAAGGATATAAATAGGTTGGAGTCAGAGCAGAGGGTGACTACTAAAATGGTTAGTGGACTTCGTTATAAAGCATATGAGGGCAGACTTAAAGATCTTAATATGTATACTTTAGAGGAAAGGTGGGATAGAGGAGATATGATAGAGACATTTAAATATCTCCATGGCATAAATGCAAACAAGGACAGCCTCTTTTGATTGAAAGCAAGCTCTGCTACAAGAGGTCATAGGATGAGTGTGAAAGGGGATAGACTCAGGAGTAATATGCGGAAATATTTCTTTACGGAAAGAGAGGTAGATGCATGGAATAGTCTCCCAGTGGAGGCAGTAGAGATAAGGACAGTATCTGAATTCAAAAAAGCATGAGACAAGCACAGAGGATCTCTAACGGGGAAAAAAGGGGACTACTGTAGTTGATATGGAAGAGCACTCTAGCTGTAAAACTAGAGGGCATATGATGAAGCTGCAAGATGGTAAACTTAAAAGCAACATCAGGAAATACTTTTTCACTGAAAGGGTAGTGGATGCTTGGAATGCCCTCTCAATGGAAGTGGTGGGGGCAAATACAGTGATGAAATTCAAAATGGCATGGGACAGACACAGTGGATCCCTTTATAACAAGAGGATGAACTCAAAGCAAACATAAATATCTTTTATACTTCAATAAATAGGTGGGAGCTGACCTGCACGGAGTGGCGGGTGCAGCCCTGGATACAACTTGCTGGGTGGACTGGATGGACCGTGCTGGTCTTTGTCGGCCATCATATACTATGTTACTTTGGTAATATGATGCAAGGTTCCACATTAGAAACCACCACCGAGGAAAAGAATCTCAGGTGTCATCGAGGATAATACATTGAAGCCCTCTGCCCAGTGTGCAGCGGCAGCCAAAAAAGCAATAGAATGCTAGGAATCATAAGGAAAGGAATGGAGAATTTATTTATTTAGTTAGTCTTATATCTCGTATACTGCAAATCTGAGCATCTAAGTGGTTTACAAAAAAACAACAAGGCCAAGATGGCTTTACATAGAACATGGAAATCGGAACAACGGAACAAAAGTAAATTACATAAAGCAGAGGTAAAATAAGGTCAATAAGCTGGCAATTATGCATCATTGAAAAATGTTCTAAAAACAGGTGTTTTCAGTCCCTTTTTTAAAGTGTGGTCATGGATGATACGAAGTTTATTTGGGAGCATGTTGCAAAGAGCTGGAGCAAAGACAGAAAAGGCTCTCTTTGAGGTTGTGAGATTAATCTTGATGCTTATAGATGGTATGAGTAATGTGTTGAGGGATCCTGACCTTTCTGGTTCTATTATCAGGCATCATCTGGATAAGAGATTGCAGGAAAATAGCAGATAGGCCGTGAGTGATTTTGAATGTCATAAGCAAGGATTTGCATTTAATTCGTTCAGACATAGAGAGCCAGTGCAGCTGTTTAAGGAGCAGTGTAACATGCTCTGACCCTGAGGCACTGAAGAGGAGGCGAGCAGCTGTATTCATGGCTAGCTGGAGAGGATGAGTGGTGTACTTTGGCAGGCCTTGAAATATAAGCTTACAGTAGTCAAAATGTGGAAAAATAAGAGCCTGCAGCACAGAGAAAGTTGTGTGGTTCAAAGAGTGGCCCGAGATGCTGTATGCTCTTGAACTTGTAATAGATGTTTCTCACGGTGTACTTATGTGCAAAGAAAAAGAGAAGTGTTGGTCTAGAGCAGCGGTTCTCAACCTGTGGGTCGCGGCCCCATGGGGGTCGCCTCACTCCACCGTTTAAAAAAAAAAAAAAGCGCACAAGTTGCTGCCGCTGCCGAGTCCGCTTCTCGGCAGCGGCAAACTCACTGCTTCCCTTCTATTGCAGCCGCGGCTCCTTGCCTCTTAGGGAACTGCGGCTATGCCTGTAAAACCATTGCGAAGCCTTCCTGCCTCTCGACGGGCTCTGTGCAGCATTGTCCCGCTTCCAAAGGAATTCTTCCTTTGGAGGCGGGACAATGCTGCACGGAGCCTGTTTAGAGACAGAAAGACTCTGCAACGGTTTTACAGGCATAGCCGCGGTTCCCTAAGAGACAGGGAGCCGCGGCTGCAGAAGAAGGATGCAGACATGGGGCGAGGGGAGGAGGGGGCAGGGAACCTGCAACGGGGCTGACATGGAGGGAGGGAGGGGGGCTGACATGGACAGAGGGGGGCTGACATGGAGGGAGGGAGGGAAGGCTGACATGGACAAAGGGAAGAGACGGGGACATACTGGACAGACGGGGGATAAATGCTGGACAGAGGGGAGAGACAGTGCGGGTTAGGATTATAATGGGCAGATGGGGGGGGGGGCTAGGACTGGTAATGGGTTGATTAGGGAAGGCCAGGACTGGGAATGGACTGATCAAGGGGGGGTTGGGACTGGTAATGTGCTGATAGGGGGGTAGGACTGGTAATGGACTGATGGGGGCTAGCATTCGAAAGGAGCTGATCGGGGAGGTTAGGACTGGAAATGGGCTGATGGGGGGGTAGGACTGGTAATGGGCTGATTAGGGGAGCCTAGCACTGGTAATGGGGTTAAGGAGGGACTAGCACTGGAAATTAGCTGATTAGGGGAGGCTAGGACTGGTAATGAGCTGATGGGGGGTGGGGGTAGCATTGGAAATGAGCTGATTAGTGGAGGTTAGCACTGGTAATGGGGTTGAGGAGGGACTAGCACTGGAAATGAGCTGATTGGGGGGGCTTCGACTGGGAATGGGCTGATCGTGGGGAGGGGAGGATAGAGCTGCTGGCCCTGGAAGAAAACTGGGGGCTAAGGCTACAAATGGGCTGATACGAGGGGATGGGAGAATGGAACTGGAAGGGAGTGGATCTGAGAGGGGCTGCCATGGTATTTGTACTAGAAGGGACTGGTCAGTGGGGAAGGAGGGGGACTGGAAGGGAATGGACACCAGTGGCAGTCATGGGAATGCAAGTTGACAATGGAAGGTGCTGATACTGGGGAGGGTTACTGGGACTGGAAATAGGCTGATGGAAAGAAGTGAAGAAAACGAAAGAAGAGATAAGAAATGGCAGATGGACCATTGACCACAGAAAAAGAGCTAAGAGAAGACAGGAAAGCAGAAGCCTCAGATCGGGACCAGCATGATCAGAGAATAAATTGGTCAGACAACAAAGGTAGAAAAAATAATTTTATTTCATATTAGTGATTTGACTACAAAATCATCATAATTTTGAAATCAAATATTGTTACTTGTTATTGTGATTAATTATTGTGGTTTAAATAAGTAAATTTTATAAATAAAAACATTGCAAAGGCCTATAAAGCGTAGTTATTCACCTGTAACAGGTGATCTCCGGGAACAGCAGGAATTTAGTCTTCACATATGGGTATCGTCGGTACCGACGGAGCCTGCGCGGGAACGCTCCCCAGAGTCCAATAGGAACGCTTTTGGGAGCATCCCTCAGCACATGTGCGCTGCCTTCCCGCCTTTCCAACTGTCCCTCTTCAGTTAAGTTTGTAGCTGAGTGAAAGGATAGAGGAAGAGAGGAAAGAGACAAAGAGATAGAGACAACTCCTAGAGGAGGTGGGTGGATTGTGAAGACTAAATTCCTGCTGTTCCCGGAGATCACCTATTACAAGTGAGTAACTACGCTATCTCCAGGGACAAGCAGGAATGTAGTCTTCACATATGGGGACTCCCTAGCTGAAGATGCCAAGGAGATATCCCCCAGGAAGGTGCCACCCTAGGAAGGTAGGCATCCTTCCTCCCATGGATCTCTGGCATTCCACCAGGGTTTGTGGGTAGGAGTTGAATTAGGTCTGAAAGAGATTTTGAAGAACAGCTTGGCCAAAGAAGGCATCCCGACGGGAGGCTTTATCCAGGCAGTAGTGGGCTATGAAGGTGTGTACTGAAGCCCAGGTGGCTGCTCGACAAATGTCATCAATAGACACGGAGTGGAGATTAGCCATGGAAGCTGCCATGGCTCTCACATTATGAGCTGTGACATGGCCTTAAAGAGGAAGACTCTTACTCTCATAAGTAAAGGATATGCATTAGGCAATCCATTTAGATAAAGTTCTTTTGGAGACTGGAAGTCCCAAATGACTAGAGTCAAAAGCTATAAAAAGTTGCGAGGACTTTCTATGTTGCTGTGTTCTCTGTAGGTAAAAGGCTAAGGCTCTTTTACAATCCAAAGTATGAAGGTTTCTTTTTGCATTAGAGGCGTGAGGCCTCGGAAAAAATACAGGAAGATAAATTGATTCAAATGAAAAGGCGAAACCACCTTTGGCATAAAGTGTGGATGAGTTCTAAGAACAACCTTATGATAGAAACATAGAAACATGATGACAGAAAAAGACCACATGGCCCATCTAGTCTGTCCTTCCATAACAACAACTACAACAGTCCACTTTTTACCTTTTAGAGATCTTCTGTGTTGGTCCCATGCTTTTTTGAATTCAGTTACTGTCCTCATCTCTACCACCTCCACTGGGAGACTATTCCATGGATCCACTACTCTTTCTGTAAAGAAATATTTCCGCATATCACTCCTGAATCTATCTCCCTTCACCCTCATCCCATGTCCCCTCGTAGCAGAACTTGCTTTCAATTGAAAGAGGCTCTCTCCCTGAACATTTATGCCACGGAGGTATTTAAACATCTCAATCATATCACCTCTATTTATTTATTTTTATTTATTTAACAGTCTTTTCTATACCGCCCCTTCCAGAGATCAGGGGCGGTTTACATTGAACATTAAACAGAACAATTGTATACTTCTGTATACATTTACAGGGAACATTATGCTTTAACTATGTACAGGTGTACTTACAGGGAACATATTTTGAACAAATTTTGAACAACATTTTGAACATATTTTTGAACATTAACTATAACAGAGCTTTTCAAACTATTTACAAGTTATATACATGGAGCGCATCTTAGTTAGATACAGTTATAGTAGTGAAAATAGTCAATTGTTTGGGTGGTTCATTAGCGGGTTGTGTGGGGTTAGTGGGGTTAGTGAATTTTCCTGTGTTAGTCATTTGTTCTGTCTTGGGTACAGTGTATGTGTTTCTGTGATTGTATTGGCGAAGTTCTTTGTTGGTAGGGGATTTCAAAGTGTTTTGTAAAGAGGTAGGTTTTTAATTCTTTTTTGAATTGGTGAAGGTCTTTTATCATGCGGAGTGTTAATGGTATTTCATTCCAGAGGGTGGGGGCAGCGAAGGAGAATGCCCTGTCACTTGTTGTCGCTTTAGTTTTTCTAAAATTTGTTTTTATGTTGAGGGAGTGGGTTGCGTTCTGTCTGCGTGATCTAGTATCTGATGGAGGGTGTATTAGGGTGGATAGTTGTGTTGGGGAGATGTTGTTGACGATTTTGAAAGTAGTTAGGAGGATTTTATATTTTATTCGGCTGTTTATAGGGAGCCAGTGTAAGTCTAGGAGAATTGGGGTCACGTGGTCTGTTAGATTAGCTTTAGTGACCATCTTGGCGCATATGTTTAAAAATAAATAAAAATAAATACTGTATTGCTCCCTTGGATTGCTGCAGCCCAAATGCATGACCTTACATTTTTTAACACTAAATCCCAGCTGCCAAATTCTAGACCATTCTTCAAGCTTAGCTAGATCCCTCCTCATGTTATCTACACCTTCCTGGGTGTCTACTCTATTGCAGATTTTGGTATCATCTGCAAAGAGGCAAACCTTACCCGACAGCCCTTCCGCTATATCACTAACAAAGATGTTAAAAAGAATCGGACCAAGGACAGATCCCTGGGGCACACCACTGGTAACATTCTTCTCCTCAGAGTGAGCTCCATTTACTTGTACTCTTTGTCGCCTCCCACCCAACCAATTTCTAACCCAAGCAGTAACTTTAGGGTCCATCCCTAGGGTGCTCAGTTTGTTTATAAGTCACCTGTGAGGAACAGTGTCAAAGGCTTTACTGAAATCTAAATATACCACATCTAGAGCTCTCCCTCGGTCCAACTCCCTGGTCACCCAGTCAAAGAAATCAATCAGATTTGTCTGACAAGACCTGCCTCTGGTGAATCCATGCTGCCTCGGATCCTGTAATCCGCTGGACTCCAGAAACCTCACTATTTTCTCTTTCAGCAGCGTTTCCAATAATTTACTCACCACCGAAGTTAAACTAACCGGCCTGTAGTTTTCAACCACATCCTTACTTCCACTTTTGTGTAAAGGCACCACATGAGCCTCTCTCCAGTCCTTTGGCACCACTCCCGACTCCAATGAGGCATTGAAAAGGTCAGTCAGTGGAGCTGCTAGAACGTCCCCAAGTTCCCTCAGTATTCTAGGGTGTATCCCATCCGGTCCCATCGCTTTGTCTACTTTAAGTTGAGCTAGTTTCTCACGAACACAGTCTTCTGAAAATTGTTCAAGATGTCCCTCGCTTCTGTTCTTATTTGTGGGTGTTTTCTGAGGTCCTGCTCCTGGTTCTTCATCTGTGAACACAGAACAAAAATATTTGTTAAGCAATTCCGCTTTATCCTTATCAGCTTCTACATATTCCCCCCCCCCCTGCACCCTTGAGTCTGACAATACCACTTTTGCCCTTCCTCTTCTCACTAATATATCTGAAAAATGTCTTATCCCCCCATTTTATTGCATTGGCTATTTCCTCCTCCTTTTGAATATTTGCCTTCTTGACTACTTTGCTAGCTTCTCTAAGTTTTTCCAAATACAGATGCCTGTCTTCCTCTCTCTGTGATCTCTTGTATTTCATGAAGGCCTCCACTTTTTCAGCTACTTCCTTAGAAAACCATAGCAGTCTCCTGTTCCTTTTGCCTTTATTTACCATTTTAACAAAAAGGTTGGTTGCCCTTAAAATACCCCCTTTCAGTTTTGCCCGCTGTTTTTCTACATCCCCCAGCTGTTCCCATCCCACTAATGACTCCCTGAGGTATTGGCCCATCTTCGCAAAGTTAGTCTTCCTAAAGTCTAAGATCCTCACCTTGGAATGGATTCTAACAGCCCTAGTCCTAATACTGAACCACACCATCTGGTGATCACTGGATGCAAAATGATCTCCCACTACAACATCAGAAACACTTTCACCATTAGTAAGCACCAAGTCCAGTATGGCCCCTTCACGTGTGGGGTCTGTTACCAATTGCCTGAATAGTTCTCCCTGTAGAGAATCCAGGATCTCCTTACTTCTAGATGATACTGCAGCAGGAATGTGCCAATCAACATCTGGCATATTGAAATCTCCTATCAGTAGCACTTCCCCTTTCCTAGCAATGCTGCGTATGTCTTCAATTAACTCTCTGTCCACCTCTTTCTCTTGTGAGGGAGGTCTGTATATCACACCAATGCAAATAGATTTCTCTTTCCCTCTTTCTAGTTTAACCCACAATGCCTCCTCTCTCCCTTTTAAGCTCTGTAATTCCAAAGCTTTAATAGTTGTTTTTGTTAGGGAAATCAGAATCCTATATATGTGCCCTTTGTAATAATAATGCTTAGTTTAAGTACATATAAAGGAGGCCTGCACAAGAGAAATCAGAATCCTATGTGTGTGCCCTTTGTACATTCAGGTGTGGGTATGGAAAAAGGAATGTGCTGTGCTAAGCTAAATTCATTGTTCTACTCAGAGATGACTCGTATTTGCATTAGTTACTGATAAACTATAGTGGGCCCCCAGAAGATGGGTGGATGACGTATGACTATGTTTCTGATAATGTATAAAATACGGACAATCCCTCCACCCTTTGGAATAAACTTGCATACTTTCCTTCTGTGTGGTCTGTGAGCTTTATTCCCCTGGATTCCAGCCAGCCGGAGCAGCACACCGCAGATGAGGGTTCGGGACTCCCCTTGCCTGGAGTGACTAACAAGAAACAGACCCTTTACAGTTTTTACATATAGTGCCACTCCTCCTCCCCTTCTTCCTACCCTGTCCTTTCTGAATAAAGTATAGCCAGGTATAGTTACATCCCAGTCATGGTTTTCTGTGAACCATGTTTCTGTAACTGCCACTAAATCCAAGTCAGCCACTCCCACCAAAGCTTCAACTTCAGGGATGTTATTTCCCATGCTACGGGCATTAATACACACTGCTTTCCATATGTTACCCCTGTTACCCATTTCCATAAAGGTATTTAATGTATCACCTACCTGGGGGCTTTCACTTACCTAGGGGCTTTCTTCACCCATCCCCAATGAATCTAGTTTAAAGCCCTCTTCAGTAGATTAGCCAGTCTACTACCGAAGATGCATTGACATTTCTTGGACAGATGGATGCCATCTCTGCTCTGCAACCCTTGGAACAGCATCCCATGGTCTAGGAAACCAAAACGCTCTCGATGACACCATCCACGCAGCCATGCATTCATCTCCAGGATGCGAGCCTCTCTGCCTTGGCCTTTACCCTCAACAGGGAGGATTGAAGAGAACACCACCTGTGCACCTAACTGCTTCACCCTCTGTCCCAGAGCCATGAAGTCACTTTTGATACGTTCTGAGGTATACCTGGCAGTATCATTTGTTCCAACATGGATTAGCAACATTGGGTAATAGTCAGTGGGCTTGATGAGTCTCGGCAAACTCTCCATAACATCTTGGATTTTGGCACCAGGCAGACAGCATACCTCTCTGGACATCAAGTCTGGTCGGCAGATGGACGCCTCACTACGCCTCAGAAGAGAGTCTCCAACCACCACTACCCTTCGTTTCCTTCTGGTCACTGATTCTGCAACTTTGGGGTACTTGAACTCTGGTTCTTCCCTTTCCAGGGATGCTTTCACCTCCTCCACTTCCAGGGCTGCATAATGGTTCTTCAATTCAAGGGCTGGAGAAGTTGGATTGGTGATTTTGCAGGCCCTGGTGACTTGTGTCCAACCATCGACATTCTGTTGGCACCCATCTTCTCCTGTGCTGGAGAGCTTGGTTGCTGCAAGAAGCATCTCATCAATGTACTTCTCACTGTCTTGAATGCTCCTCAGCCTCGCCACCTCCTCTCTGAGTTCCTCCACTTGTTTCCTCAGAGCTTCAGCATGCAGGCACCCTGCACATGGAACCGGTCCTTCAACTGGCATTAGGACCTCTGTCTGGACCGAGGCAGAAGCTGTAACGGGGGCAACAGCTTTAGCAATACGATTTTTCCCAGCCATTGTTCTGTTCGTGGAGCTTAGGTATTGTTTGTTTGATCTGTGGAGCCCTGGTTAGGAAAGCCATGATGAAACCTAGTATAATGAGGATCAGCCACTAAAGCTTGCAGTTCACTAATGCGACGTGCAGAGGTGATTGCAATTAGGAAGATGACCTTCCAGGTCAAAAACGTAAGGGTTGTAGTGGCCAAAGGCTCAAAAGGTGGCTTCATGGGCTGCCCGAGAACTAGGTTTAGATCCCATGCCACCGGTGGTGGCTTAATGGGAGGTTTGGTCAACAGAAGACCTCTCATAAATCTGGATATGAGTGGATGAGAGGAAATTGGTTGTCCATTCAGAGGCTTATAGGAAGCTGCAATTGCACTAAGATGGACTCTTACCAAATTGGTCTTTAGACCAGAATTCGATAAGTGAAGTAGATACTCTAGTATCGATTCTAAAGGTATGACTAGGGGGTTTAATACCTTCTTGGAGCACCATATAGTAAAACGTTTCCACTTGAAGGCATAAGATCTTCTTGTGGAAAGTTTTCTAGAAGCCTGAAGGATATCCTTTACCTGTTGGGACAGGTTGAAATCCTGGAGGTCTAAGCCTTCAGCAACCAGGCTGTGAGATGCAGGGACTGGGGACTCGGGTGCCATAGAGTCCCGTCCTCTTGGGAAAAGAGATCTGGAGCATGCCATAACTCCAGAGGTGCAGCTTGAGAGAGATGTATAAGCAGGGTATACCATGCTTGGCGTGGCCATCGTGGCGCTATGAGAATCATGCGACCCCTGTCTCTCTGAAGCTTGAAGAGTGTCTTGGGGATGAGGGGAATGGGTGGGAAGACATAAAGGAAGTCCTGACCGCAGTGAAGGAGGAAGGCATCCCTTGCCTGACAATTGTGAGCCGGAATCCTGGAACAGAATTGGGGAAGTATGGCATTCAGTGGACTTGCAAATAGGTCTATGTCTGGAGTGCCCCAGAGATGAAAAATCTTTGCCACCTGGTCTAGGTGGAGAGACCACTCATGAGGCAGCAGTACTCAACTGAGTTTGTCTGCCCAAGGGTTTTGAATACCTGGAAGATATACCACTAGAAGGTGAATTTGATACTCTCTGGCGAGGGCCCACAGTCGTAAAGCTTTGTTACATAACGACAGAGCCTGTCCCGCCCTGCTTGTTCACATAGAACATGGCTACTTGATTGTCCGTCTGGACTAGGACTGTCTTGTAGCTGAGCTGGGCATGGAATACTCGAAGAGCTAAATAGATTGCTCTTAATTCCAGGAGGTTTATATGTAGGCCAGCCTCCTGTGAAGTCCAGGTGCCCTGGGTAGAAAGATGATTCAGGTGTGCTCCCCAACCCACCTGTGATGCATTTGTTGTTAGGGTGGCCTGAAAAAGGGGTTGATGGAAAGGAGACCCCACTGTCAGATTTTCTAGTGATTGCCACCATTGGAGGGACAAAATTAGTCGTTGAGAGTTTACTATTTTGTCTGATAAATGTCCTGTGACCTGTGTCCACTGTGTGGATAGGGTCCACTGAGCTGCTCGCATGTGGAGGTGAGCATATGGGACTATATGAACTGTGGATGCCATATGTCCCAGCAACTGTAGTAGCTCCCAAGCAGTTAGGGAGGATTTCCCTGCTGCTTGAGAAGCTAGTTGCATTATGCGAAGACACCGGGCCTGTGGAAGGAAAGCCTTTGCCTGTCTGGTATCTAGACAGGCCCCTATGAATTCCAGGCATTGGGAAGGAACAAGATGGGATTTTGGGAAGTTTATTACCAACCCCAAGTATTGGAGGATTTGCATTGTGCGAGAGAGTGCAGTGCTGGCCTCTGCAACTGTAGGGGCTCGAATGAGCCAGTCGTCTAAGTAAGGGAAGACGAATATCCCCAGGGTTCACAGAAATGCAGCTACTACTGCCATACATTTCGTGAATACTCTTGGTGCTGAAGCCAGACCAAAGGGAAGAACCCTGTACTGAAAATGTTTTCCCTTGAAAAGGAATCGTAAGAATTTCCTGTGATCTGGATGGATCAGAATGTGAGTGTATGCATCCTTTAAGTCTAGAGAGCAAAGCCAATCCTGGCTTTGAAGGTATGGCAGAAGACTTCCCAGAGAAATCATTTTGAACTTCTCTCAGAACAGGTATTTGTTCAATTCTCTGAGGTCTAGAATAGGTCTGTTCTTTGGAATAAGAAAATAGGGGGAGTAGAACCCTGCACCCCGTTGAAGAATGGGCACCTCTTCTATTGCTCCTTGGGCAAGAAGTGTTGAGACCTCGTGATCTAGCAGATTGTCTGCGGATGTTTGAGAATTGAATTGCCTTAGAATTGTAGGAGGGGGCATGCTGTGAAAATGGAGCTTGTATCCCTCTCCTACAATGGACAGTCCAATCTTCTGCTGTTATCTGATGCCATCTGTTGGCAAAGTGGCATAACCTGCCTGGGATATTGGGGGGGTTGGGGACCCCTCAGAGGCAGGAAGGCTAAGCTCTCTAGGAAGGAGTCAAAGCCCTTGAGGGGGCTGAACCTGCAGAGCTGGTTGGGCTCTCGGGCCTCTTGGCTTCTTTTGTTGTCTAGTTTGTCCCTTTTGGGCAACCTGACCCTGAGTTTGACTCTGCTGGGTAGAGGAAGGATAAAATTTCCTCTTTTTGCTGAAAGAGGGTTTTTTATAAGGCTTCTTTTTGGCTGCAGTGGCTGTAGATTTTGACAATCTATCTAGAGTGGTATTGTCAGCATCTAACTCGTTAGCCTTTTCCTGCCAATTCTTGCCAAAGAGATTCTCTTCTGTGCAAGGAATGTTGCCTAACTTGTCCTGTACCCAAGTCTCCAAGTCTGATGCCTGAAGCCAGGCAATCCGTTGTGCCCCAATGGCAATAGCAGAGGTTCTGCTGATGCATTCAAAGCAGTCAAAGGCTGCACAATTCACAAACCTGGAGACATATTGAGCATGCTTAACTAGAGCAATAAAGTCTTGTCTCTTGTCATCTGGGAGAAGTGGGCTCATAAGCTCCAAGTCTCCTGTAACGTCTTTGAGGAACATTCCTATATATAGTATATATGAACTGATCCTAGCTGAAAGCATGGAAGCCTAAAACGTTTGACGCCCAAAAGCATCCAGAGTCCTGCATTCATGACCTGGGGGATTGGATGCATGCCACTTTGCACTTTTCATCCTACGCATGGCTGACTCCACCACCATTGAATGGTGTGGCAGCTGAGTCTTTTGAAATCCAGGACATGGCGGAACTCGATACATAGTATCAAGCCTCCTAGAATGAGGAGATGTAGTCAGAGGTGTCTCCTACATTCTGAGCATCAAGTTATGCAGAATTTCATGGATGGGCAGAGTGGCTGTCTCCTTTGGAGCTTTAGGATATTGGAGAATTTCCAATTCCTTTGATTTGGGTTCCTGTTCAGGAGCTACTGTGATTGAAAGGCCCTTGGCCACATCACAAATAAAATCCTGAAAAGACATGTCCTCTGGAGGTGACATTCTGCATTGGGGAGAAGAGGGATCTTCCGGGAGAAACCCTCTGGTACTAGCAGAATTGTCAGAGTCTTCAGAATCGGAGGATTCGAAGTATTCATGACCACGATGCTCATGCAAAGCACGGTCCCGGTATCGATTGAAGTCGGTACCGAGTTGATCCGGTACCGATCTGTCGATTCCAGCCAAAGATGGCGTGGGAAGAATTCCCACTGGGGCCGGTACCGTCATCTGTACCGGTGTAGGTACCGGCATTGGTATCAATGTCGGTACCGGTGCCCGTTGAACCATAGGTGTCAACGGTACCACAGCTGTGAGAAGAGCTGCAATGCTGCGTTCGATAGCGAGGAACCTCTGGTCTATCGACACTGCCGATGCCTGGGTGTTGGTACTGGTGAAAACGGCCAGGATCCCTGAGCATGGCACCAATAGTTCTTGCGAGGTTGAGGCCTCAAACATCCTGGAGCCCCCTTGATGCTTTGGAAGCTGAAGCCTCCCACTGGGGCTGTTTTGCCAGTGTGGTTCCCTCAAGGGCAATGCCAATGGCCTCTCGATGCTTAGGAGAGCTACCCTTTGAGGACCGGCTTTTTTGTTTAGTTACCTGAGATCCATGGGAGGAAGAGGAGGCTCTTGAAGATGTCGATGCAATGGATCTGGCATCCGAAGAAAAGAGAGTACCGAGCTTTGCAGCACAGTTCTGTCTTCCTCTCTTAGTCATCCCCATACAGGAGAGACATTCAGATGGAGAATGTTCAGGCCCTAAACATTTAAGACACCAATCATGGGTGTCAGTGACGGAAATGGTACCGCCACACTTAGTACATTTTTAAAACCACTAGTTGGTTTTTCCATGTTTCAGGAATATGAGGCCTAATGCCCAAAATGGCGCTTAGCACCGAAAAAGAAAAGTTTCTGAAGAGAAACAGTTCAAAGTATAACATTTTTGAGAAAAGAAAAGAAAAGAACCGGCAGTACCGGTAGGCGTTGTGCGGAGGCAAACACAACCACAAGAAAACAATTTTAAAGACGGAATTTTCTGCGGTGACAGGGTATATGTCCTGTCGGCTCCACGGAAAAAGAAGAACTGAAGAGGGACAGTTGGAAAGGCGGAAAGGCAGCGCGCATGTGCTGAGGGATGCTCCCAAAAGCGTTCCTATTGGACGCTGGGGAGCGTTCCCACGCAGGCTCCGTCGGTACCGACGATACCCATATGTGAAGACTACATTCCTGCTTGTTCTTGGAGATTATATTAATAATTCAACAAATGATTACAGCGACAATGCGTTAACGGTAAAGGAAGAGAGACGCATTTGATTTTATCATGGGGGGTCACCACAAGTTGACCAATGGTAAAAGGGGTCATGGTACAAAAAAGGTTGAGAACCACTGGTCTAGAGTGACGCCCAAGTAACGTACCTCTGGTTTGACTTGCAACTGAGTATTATCAAAGGAAATGTAGGGTGGTGGAATAAGCTTAATAGTCTAGTGACAAAGAGGATCTGTCTTCTTATAGGGCTCGATTTTCGAAGGCATTTACACAGTTAACAACCCATGTTAACCATGTAAATGCCTTAATCGTGGATTTTCAAAGGCACCTACATGGCTAGTGCCTTTGAAAATCTCTGATTAAGTGTCCTCCACGCCCCGATGCTATCCGGTTAGCATTGGGGCGTATTGGGGGCATTCCGGAGCAGAGTAGAGGTGAGGAATGGCACTAACTGGGTAGCAGTGATTTTTGATGTTGCCCGGTTAGCGCTCTGCGCCTTAAAGATAAGCAAGGGAAACCTCACCTATCTTTAAGGCGCCAGGGCTAACCAGGCAGCACCCAAAATTGCTGCTGCCTGGTAAGGCTCGGCAGCTTTCCGGCTGTGCAGCAAACCCCAGATTTTCACTTCCATCGCCACGGCAGTGAAAATCTGGAGTTAAGGGATCGGCGGGCAGGCTATGTGGCTATGGCGCTTAGCCCTGCGCAATGCAATATCGGGCCCTTAGTTTATAGTCAAATTGTGCTGAGTGAGCCAATGTGTAATGGAACTGAAACACTCCCCTCAGGTGAGCGAAGTCTAGGTTGGTAGTGTAGATGGGAATGTACAGCATCACATCATCAGTGTATAAATGGTAGAAGACGTTATGTTTTGTTATAATAGAGCAAACTGGTTGAAGAAAAGGGTTAAACAATAAAGAAGATAATGCGGATCCTTGGGGGAATCTTTGGTGCTGTATATATGCAGAAGATTTTTCGCAACCCATTTTTGATCTGTAACTGCCGGTTGTTAAGGTACGATTGAAACCAACTTAGAGTGGTACCTCTGAGGCCTAATGCATGTAGGCGCTGAATAAGTAAACCATGAGAAATCGAGTCAAAGGCCACTTTGATGCAAGAAAAATGAGAAGAAAACTCGAGTTGGGTTTGTTCAAGCCTTTTATGACATTATCAGTTAGAGCTGTTAAGAGTCTCTACTCCATGTTGCGGTCTGAATCCATATTGATGTGGGTCAAGTGGGTAAAGGGTATCTTTGTGGTCTTGGAGCTATAATAAACAGCTTTTTCTATTACCTTTGCTAGGAAAGGTAGACTGGCAATAGAATGGTATGAGCTTGGTTGTGTTGAGTCTAATGCAGTGCCTTTTTTGACTGGGCAGATGGAAGCAATTTTTAGTTTGTGGGGCATGTATCCATGTAATAGGGAGAGGTTGGTGATGTTAAGTATTATTGATATTGACTCATTTCAAGCAGCCTTATCCAATTGACCGGGCATGGATCCAGAGAAGTGATGGTATTGATTCCTAAGATGATTTTTTCCAGGCGGTCAATAGAAATGGGTGAGAAAGAATCCCAGATTTCTTGAGGTGTCGAGATAGACATTTGCAAGGTGTTGCTGACTGTATTTGTTGATTTTTAGGGCATGGTATGGTTTGAAAATAGCCTGCCAATGCCTGTGGAGTAATATCTGGTTCTTCTTTTTGCTGAAAGGACTATTTTTTAGTGTTTTGACTAAGCTGAAGAGTTCTCTAGGGCGGTTTAAGGAGGACTGCAAAAGTTTAGTGTAGTAATTTCTTTGCTTCATATGTGGCTGCTTGGTATGCACGAAGAATAGTCAAGGAGAATAAAACCAAGGACATTATAATGCCTCTGTATCACTCCATAGTGTGACTGCACCTTGAATATTGTTTGCAATTCTGGTTGCCATATCTAAAAAAAAGATATAATAACATAGTATATGATGGCAGATAAAGACCACACAGGAGCAACCAAAATGATAAGGGGGATGGAAGGGATACGAGGAAAGGCTTAAAATTTTAGGGCAGCTTGGAAAAGAGATAGCTGAAATAATGAGTGGAGTGGAATGGGTAAACATAGATCAGTTGTTTACTTCTGCAAAATGTAAAAAGACTAGTTGACACGCAATAAAGCTACAATATAGCACATCTAAGACTAATCGTAGAAAATATATTTTCACTCAACGCATAATCAAACTGTGAAATTCATTACTGAAGGATGTAGTAAAAGCTGTTACCACAGATGGGTTTAAAAGAAATTTGGACAAGTTCCTGGAGGAAAAGTCTTAAGCCATTATTAAAGTAGACTGGGGAAATACACTGCTAACTCCTGGGATAAGTAACATGGAATCTGTCTACCTTTTGGAAACCCAACAAGTACTTGTGACTTGGATTGGCCACTATTGGAAATAGGATACTGGACTTGATGAACCTTTGGTCTGACCCACTATTTATTTATTTAGACAGATTTGTATACCACCCTTATCCTACAATCAAAGTGGTTAAGAACATAAGAACATAAGTATGCCATACTGGGTCAGACCAAGGTCTATCAAGCCCAGTATTCTGTTTCCAACAGTGGCCAATCTAGGTCATATGTACCTAGCAGTTTCCCCAAGGGACACAGGTTCCACAATGCTTGTATTGGTTCATTGATATCCTGGGTCCCTTCTTAATAATGGTTTATGGACCTTTCCTCCAGGAACTTGTCCAAACCTTTTTTAAACCCAGCTACATTAATAGCCTTTACTACATCCTCTGGTAACAAATTCCAGAGTTTGATTACACGTTGAGTGAAAAAATATTTTCTTTTATTAGTCTTAGTTTACCCTGTAGCTTCATTGCATGTCCCCTAGTCTTTCTATATTCTGATAAGGTAAACAATCGATTTACGTTTACCCGTTCCACTCCGTTCATTAATTTATAGACTTCTATCATATCTCCCCTCAGCCGTCTCTTTTCCAGGTTAAAGAGCCCTAACCTTTTTAGCCTTTCTTCATAGGAGTATCCTTCCATCCCCTTTACCATCTTGGTGGCTCTTCTCTGAACCTTTTCTAAAATCGCTATATCCTTTTTAAGATACGGCGACCAGAATTGCACACAATATTCAAGGTGCGGTCTCACCATGGAACGATATAGAGGCATTATAATATCTTTTGTTTTATTTTCCATTCCTTTCCTTATCATACCTAGCATTCTATTTGCTCTCTTGGCCGCCGCTGCACACTGGGCCGAGGGTTTTAACATGGTATCCACAATGACGCCTAAATCTTTTTCCTGGGTGGTGGTTCCTAATGTGGAACCTTGCATCGTGTAACCATAGTTTGGGTTGTTCTTCCCTAGGTGCATAACCTTGCACTTGTCCACATTAAATTTCATCTGCCATTTTGATGCCCAGTCTTCCAATTTATCAAGATCCTCTTGCAATTTTCCACAATCCTCTTGGGTTTTAACAACTTTAAATAGTTTTGTGTCATCTGCAAATTTGATAACCTCACTCATTATTCCACTTTCCAGGTCATTTATGAATATGTCAAAAAGCAGTGGACCCAGCACAGATCCCCGGGGTACACCACTATTCACCTTTCTCCATTGGGAAAATTGGCCATTTAGCCCTACCCTCTGCTTTCTATCTTTTAACCAGTTCCTGATCCACAATACTACACTGCCTCCTATTCCATGACTCTTTAGTTTTGCCAAAAGTCTCTCATGAGGGACCTTGTCAAAGGCTTTCTGAAAGTCCAGATACACAATATCAACTGACTCACCTTTGTCCACCTGATTATTCACTCCTTCAAAAAAACTAACAGATTAGTAAGACAAGATCTTCCTTGTCTAAAGCCATGTTGGCTGTCTCCCATTAGGTCATGACTATCTACATGCTGGGTAATTTTATTCTTTGTGATGGTTTCTACCATTTTTCCCGGTACTGATGTCAGGCTCACCGGTCTGTAGTTTCCCGGATCACCCCTGGAACCTTTTTTAAAAATTGGTGTTACATTGGCGATCCTCCAATTTTCAGGTATTAGAGATGATTTTAATGATAGTTCACAGATTACTAATAGCAGGTCTGCAATCTCGTATTTCAGTTTTTTCAACACCCTTGGATGTATACCATCTGGCCCAGGTGATTTGCTACTCTTCAGTTTATCTAATAGTTGTAATACATCTTCCCGATGTATCGATATTTCCTTCAATTCTTCCGCACCTTTAAATACCACTTCAGTCATGGGTAACATCCCTACATCTTCCTCAGTAAAGACTGAAGCAAAGAATTCATTCAGTCTCTCCGCTATCGCCTTGTCGCCTCTTAGTGCTCCTTTAACCCCTTTATCATCTAATGGACCAACTGACTCTCTCACAGGTTTTTTGCTATGAATGTACTTGAAAAGGTCTTTACTTCGCGTTTTTGCTTCCGCAGCAAGCTTCTTCTCAAATTCTCCCTTTGCCTGCCTTATCAATGCCTTGCATTTGACTTGCCAGTGCTTGTGCTGTTTCCAGGTTTCGTCGTTTGGCTCTTTTTTCCATTTCCTGAAAGATGCTTTTTTGGCAACAACAGCTTCTCTGACCTCACCTTTAAACCATGCTGGCAGTTTTTTGGACTTCCTTCCACTTTTCTTAAAGCGTGGAATACAGCTGGTCTGGGCTTCCAAGATAGTATTTTTCAACAACAGCCAAGCCTGATGTACGTCTTTAACCTTTGCAACTGCTCCTTTTAGTTTTTTCTTAACTGTTTTCCTCATTTTATCATAGTCTCCCTTTCGAAAGTTAAAAGGTAGCACTTTCCCTCCTCCACTAATTAAATCAAAGGCGATCATGCTATGATCACTATTGCCAAGTGGCCCCAACAACCTTATCTCTTGCACTAGATCTGGTGTTCCACTAAGGATTAGGTCTAATATGGCTTCCCCTCTGGTCGGTTCATGAACCAGCAGCTCCAAAAAGCAGTCATTTATTTCATCTAGGAACTTTATCTCCTTAGCATGTCCTGCCGTGACACTGACCCAGTTGAGATACCGGGGTAGTTGAAATCACCCATTATTATTACTGTGCTGTAACGTTTGTTAGCTTCCTTGATTTCTTTGAGCATTTCATCATCCATTTGGTCATTCTGGCCAGGCGCTCGATAGTACACCCCCACTGCCATTGCCTTCCCCCTTTTACATGGAATTTCAATCCATATAGATTCTACAGCAGATTTTGTTTCCTGCAAAACTTTAATCCTGACTCAATGCCCTCTCTAACATAGAGAGCAACCCCTCCACCAATTTTATCAGCTCTATCATTACGATATAGTTTGTACCCAGGTATCACAGTGTCCCACTGGTTGTCCTCCTTCCACCATGTCTCTGATATTCCAATCATATCTAACCTTTCATTCAGTGCTATATATTCTAACTCTCCCATCTTATTTTTTAGACTTCTAGCATTTGCATACAAGCATTTTAGAGAATGTATTTTATTCATATTAATTTGGCTATTGTTAGACATGGGTAATTTAGGATCTTTAACAAATCCAAACCCCTCATCTCTGCACCATTGTCTCATCCACGCATTGAGACTCCGGAGCTCTGCCTGCCTTTTGGGTCCTGCGCGTGGAACAGGAAGCATTTCATAGAATGCTACCCTGGAAGTTCTGGATTTCAACTTCCTACCTAAAAGCCTAAATTTAGCCTCCAGAACCTCCCTACCACATTTTGTCATTGGTACCGACATGTACCAAGAGAGCAGACTCCTCCCCAGCACTATCTAAGACCTTATCTAGGTGGCGTGTGAGGTCCGCTACCTTCGCACCAGGCAGGCATGTTACCAGGCGATCCTCACATCCACCAGCCACCCAGCTATCTACATGCCTAATGATCGAATCACCAACTATAATGGCTGTCATAACCCTTCCCTCATGGGCACATGGCCCTGAAGAAACGTCCTCGGTGCGAGAGGGTTTTACATCACCTGGAGGACAGGTCCTAGTTACAGGATCACTTCCTGCCACACCAGGGTGATGCTCTCCTGTCACGTGACCTCTCTCCTCCATGGCAACAGGGATGCTGCCAGACTGGAGGTGGGATTTCAGGACTATATATCCCTGTAGGTCTCGTCTATGTACCTCTCTGTCTGTCTTATGCTTTCCAAGACTGCTACTTTAGCCTCTAGAGAACGGACTCGTTCCCTGAGAGCAAAGAGCTCCTTGCAACTAGTGCACACGTAAGACCTCTCACCAACTGGGAGAAAATCATACATGTGACACTCAATGCAAAAGACTGGAAAGCCCCCATCCCGCTGCTGGACTGCTGTCTGCTTCTTAGTTTTAAGTTTGTGTTTAGATCTAAGTTCTTTACTTACTAAGGGTTGCTATGGATATTTATACTAATAAAACTGTACCTAATACGTGTAATATACCTTGTTCACCTGAAGCTTAACTAACCGCAGGTCCTTAGTGTATGACTGATTTGGGTAATGAGCTTCACCTGAGAGCACCTCCTGTCTTGTAAGATGTGTAAATACCTATAAAGCTACGATTATCCCAGGGGAGGGAGGGAAATACTTATTAAAAGAGGGCTGCTATACAGTACCCTGTCTTGTGCTGCTGAGGTAAGCTATATTCTGATTTGATTTAGATTATAGCTCTTAGCTGCTGCTAGGCTCTAACTTCTTATGAAATTTAAACTACAAGCTCTCTGCTGGGTTCTAAATTTAACCAGAAAGCTCTCTTCTGTGTTTTAAATTTAAGCTAAAAGTAGTTTGCTGATGCTAGTCCCTGAGTGACTATTAAATTTAGACTACAAGCTCTCTGCTGGGTTCCAAATGTAACCAGAAAGCTCTCTTCTGTGTTTTAAATTTAAACTAAAAGTACTTTGCTGTTACTAGGCCCTGAGTGACTATTAAATTTAAACTACAAGCTCTCTGCTGGGTATGAAATGTAACCAGAAAGTTCTCCTCTGTGTTTTAAATTTAAACTTAAACTGCTGCTACTAGGCCCTGACTGATTTAACAAAAATAGTGGGTTCACAGATTAATTAGCTTTAATACAAAGAATTCCTTTTAGAAAATTACCAGAAGTATATACTCACAGTTGCAGATCTCTCTCCAGAAGTAACAGTCCCTTTTTCTAGTCCTTCAAGACAGTTGGAGGGTTCCATCACAACTGAAGGGTTACATTTAACAAGTGGGAATTTTACAACATTTAACATGAGGGTATTTAACAACACTTAGACATCACAGGTGGGGATACATTTAGCATTTGCTATGAGGGTACTTAACAACATTATATAATGAATTCTTAGGTCTAGTTGGGATGATTGGGTATTGAGTTTGAGGGGGTATTTACAACGTTCAGGTAGGGACTGTTTGTCTGTTCATAAGTTTCTGTAAAGAGCAGAGTTTTAAGGTCTTTGCAGAATTCCATGATGTCTTGTATTGCCCTCAGGCATGTTGGGAGGGAGTTCCATATTGTGGCTGCCAGCAGTGATGGAGCTCTTCTTGAAGTATTCTGTTTAGTTTTGTGGTATCCTACTGGTATGCCGATCATGTTGTCATTATTGGTTCTTCTTGGTCTATTAATGGTATCCCTTGTTATGATATCTTGGAGTACATCAGCCGAGAGATGGTGGATGATTTTGAAGATGATCAGGATTGTTTTAAATTTTGCTTGGTGTATCTAATGTTCTTATGGTGTGCTGGTGGGGATGAAGTAACAAAGGTTTGTTTAAACATATGCTATGAGGTTTTATCAAAATTAGACCACTCTGGGATCAGGAGTGCAAAACTGATAGTGAAATTGCCACAAGGGATATTCCAAGGCATGGTGTGTTGCTCCTGCAGGGGGTTTCTGAGAGATCCAATGTAACCGTCTTGAATGGGAATACAGTTTCTATTTTTTTATTTTTAGCAGTGAGAATTTGTATAGCTGCAGAATGGAAGAACCCAATGCTCCCAACATTGTTGGACTAGTCTAAGAAATTAGCACATATAATGGAAATGGAATATGGAGGTTATGAGATTTAAAAGTTCTATGGATAGCTTTGAAAAGGCTTGGGGGTCCGGTGATGTGCTGTTTCACTTCTAATTTGAGTTAGATATCTATTGGTTAGTGTCAGGGGCTAACGTATGGATCAGATTCAGGCATATATCTTGTCAAGGAGGTCTGCAGGCCTGTTGGCTTGCAGGGTGCTTTTATATGGTTTTTGCCTGTCCTCTTTCTGCCACCTGGTTGTATCTTTTCTTCTGAGATCTGAGAAGTGTATTGTTCTTTCTTTAGTGTTTTGCTATCTGTTTTATGCAAACCACCTAAAAAACAAACAAACTAAAAAGAAAACCTAAATATAGATAAAGATGAAAAAAAAGAATAAATGAAAGATACTCATTCTTGTTTTTGAAGCAATGCATAGAGGTTTACCTGCAGAACTCTTCAATGCTCTAATCCCCAATCTGCTTCGCTCTCACAATAAATTTCTCTTCATTTCCCCATTTTCTCAAGCATGACTCGAATCTACTCGAAAGTCAACAGTCTTTATTCCAGCGTCACTGTTGTGGAATGCACTACCAAAACACCTTTGAAATGAAACTTCCCTGCCAAAATATGTCTATTTTGCAGATGTACAATAACTAATGGTCTGTTGCCTGTCACAGAACAGCCTAATATGCTGTTTTCTTCTGCTGTTCTTCACTATAAGCCTCTTTGCCTTTTCCCTTCTCTTCGCCTCTATTTTAAATTTTGTAAATTGCTGTGATGTCACCACTAACAGCGGCATATTAAGAATCTAAATAAACATAACCATAAGCATTCCATCTCCCCCCCCGTGTAGAAAGCTACTACCTCTTATTAACTAAAGAAGACAAACACACACACATAGTCCATCCATTCTCACATCATGTATACATTTTCTCCTTTCTTTCTTCCACTAGCCTTTTGCCTGTTACTTTTATTATCTTCATGGATGATGTCTCATTCCGTCTCTACAATCTATCAGCATGTTAGTAATTTTTGCTATAAGTTCTCAAAAGAAAACATTTTGTTTATAGAAGCAAATCTTGTGCATATACAAATTTATCTGGGAAACAATTATCTCGCAAAACACTGCAGAGTTATGGTGTCCTCTAAGCTGACTCTTAATTTTATCTCCAAGGTAACAATGCAATTTAATGCATCACACGAAGTTTCCATTATATGCCATTGTCAATAGCATTATTTGCAACTGCTATGTTGTGTGCTAATAGTCTTACTCATATGTCACAGTCAGTATTTTCATAGCTTTTTAGGAGATGATGAGAAAATCTTATATTATCTTCATAATACACTCGTAACTTTGCATCAGTGAAACTCCTAATGATAGTGGTGCAGTAATATTTCAGTCACATCTGCCATCTTGTGGCTCATGTTTTCTCAGTTTAATTATGTTTCTAATGTTCTTGTAGTCATATAAATCAAAGCAATTAAATGCTGCTTATGTAAATTCTCTCTACTTTTATTCAAACTTTTAAAACTTTAATTTGTATAGAGTCTGATCCAGGAAGGGGCATGTCCGGCAGTCCAGACCAGGACGGGCTCCATTGTACCGAATTCTGCACCACGGGAACCAGCACGGCCAGCCCGCCGCAGTGCCAGACACCATTTCCCCGCCACCCGACCCTTGATGGGGGCAGCGAGGGCTAGGATCGGGCGGCGGGGCCTCTCCATTGCCCCCACCCTTATTCCACCTCAGAGATAGAATAAGCTGGGCACCCTTCTGGAGACAGCCGGACATACAGGGCCGTGACCTGAATCGGCCCTGTATGTCCGGGTGCCTGGCTCACCCCACACTGCTCTCTCTCCATCCCCGTGCTGCCCCATCTGGCTCTCCCTGCACAGTGGCTCTGTGCGTGCAGGGAGAGAGTGCTGTGGCATTCGGGCCAGATCCCACCGGGACATACGGACCCCGCTATTCGTCTCTCACAATGGGGGCCATAGTGTTATCTTGTGCATATATCTGTGGTGAATGTGTGTTTTTCTTGCTTATTTGTGTGTGTATGTGTTTGTTGTTTGTATGTGTGTATTGCGTTGTGTCTATATATGATTGTGTGTGCTGGCTCTGTGTTTGTGTCAGGGGGAGAAAAAGGGGAGAAGCTGTTTGAAAGAAATAATTCTCTGTTATGTTTCACTCTATCAAATTTTCTATGCTGCAGAAGCTGGATCTGCTTCTCCCAGAGAAATGCACCAGGCCATTTTCTTGGAGGGCTTATTTCTCTGGAACCCCCCCCCCCCCCAGTCTGATCTACCGGATTTTTGAACTTGTTTTTCCCCCATTACAAATTCGATCCCATTCCATTAAATTTTCAGAGTTATTTTGCTCTCAAACATACATTCTCTTATGTATAATTCTTTCCAACTACCTTTGGGTTGGAAAGAATAAAAAAATGGGGAAAACACTCAGAGCATGGCACACACTCACCTGTCTGTATGTGTCTTGCTTGTGTGTTTATCTCTGTTTTGATTCTCTGTCTCAGGGCAGTTCCTCCAAATGGGTGAGTTTTGCGCATACCATGACAGTCATGAACCTCACTTCTAAGTCAGGGTATGTGGAGTATGTTCTCAGTCTCTCAAATGTACTGCTAATGATCAGCATAGTAGTGTGTGTGTCTGTTTTGTTTCTGAATGTGTATGTATCTTGGTGGACTGCTATGTCTGTGCATGTTGGTGTGTCTGTGCATACTTGCATGTGTATGTCTGGTGTGACAATGCAGAGGCTCAGAAAGAGAAGAAAAAGGGTTTAAAACAGCTTCTGTCACCTCATATGTTTACGGATACAGGACAGGAAGGGGTTAAGATTCCAGCACATGAACCTTCTCTGCAAAGAAGAGCAGGGAAAGAACCACACCCTAGCTCTAGGCTAACCCAGAGACCTAGCCAATCAGGGAGGTGGGCGGAGTCAGACCGGATTGGGCCCCCCTGCACTCATAACCAGGAAGCAGCAGTTAGTAGAGGAAGAGAAAGGGGAACGAAGGACAGAACCGGAGAAAGGAGGAGGAAAGGAGTTGCAAGGACCGGAGGTGGAGTTGAAAGGAGAGTTCCTGTGGGTGGTCCAGGAAGAGACCCAGGCAGAGCTCAGCTCCAAGGGAGAGTGGACCCTGGAAGGGACCCCGAGCCAGACTCAGGATCCTTGGACATAGACTTGGAGTCAGTGGAGTTCCCCAGAGTTAAAAGCTGCCAGAACCAGGTCAGAGCAAAACCTTTTGAACCTTGTAAAGTAGATAGCTCTGAAGTAAGCCAGTCTCGAGAGAGTGGTAATAGAGTGCTTTCTAGGAGGAACAGGCCTGAACCAAGTTTTGAAAGGAAACCTGGAATTACCAGAGAGAAGTTGGGCTGTAGGAGAGTCCCTATTGAGAAACTGCAAGCATTTCCCTTATACAGACAGCGTGACCAGAGCACTAGCTCAGAAGGTAGCACACCTGCCTATCAGCAAAAGACTAATTGGCAGCTACCGGGCAGAGAACTAGGAACAGGTCCCGAGGACCAGGCTGTGCTGAGGGATCTCATAAGGCAGTACCAGAAGAGACATATCCCTCCCAACCAGAGGCAACTACCTAGGCAAGGCAAGGAGGAAATAAACCCCTTTTATGAGGTGTTAAGAGGTGCTGATAAACCCAAAGCCTTGCAAGTGCCCAGAAGACAGAGAGAGAGTAAATGGAAACAGCTCCAGACTATAATTAAGGAATTAAAGTCTGAAGGCTTATATGTTCCCCAGGATAAAGGGATTTCAGAGAGGCTGGAAGAACCAATGGAGTTAGGGGCTCCCTTATCCAGTAACAGTGATTCTGAGATGGAATGTGGAATGTGTATGAAAGAGTAAGGATCTATAATTTATCCGGGTTCTATGACTGAGTGCTGTGAAGCCCAAATCAAGATTCTTAGAGTTTGCACAAGAAACAGCAGCGTTCTGCTGGGTGCAATGACTCAAAGCTTCATACCTTGCAGCTGTGTATGAAAGGCAACGTAAGGAAGTGTTCCTGCACAAGAAGCCTGTTATCAAGAGGCCAAGAGAGTGTGGAGATTGCCATTTTATTTAAAGCTGTTAAAGCAAGATATAAATATTAGAAAGAAAATACAACAGCTAGAAGTTTCCTTTATGGAGAGCTGATACTTGGAAAGCATTGCTAGCGTTCTGGAAATGTTGTTGTTTTGATAAAGCTGGAAGAAGCCTAAAAGCATTTAAGTTTGTTACCTGTCCCTGAGAAGAATCAGGAGAACTGACTTTATACTTGGACTTTCATTTGGTACAAAAAGTTACCACTTTACTTTCTGTGTTGGGGGAGTAAATCCTGTGCGGTTCTTTATGCAATACTTTGTGCTATACTTTGTGCAACAATAAAAGTATTCTTTAACTTGAAACCCAACCTTGGCTGTCGTCACTTCGGTTCACAACTACACTAGGACACAGGGCTACAGCACTACCAAGGACTTTAAAATCCCGTGTCTCACTTACCAACTACCTAATATGCCCAGAGCTAGGCGGTGAGGTGTCACACTGGTCATGCATGGCATGTTTGTGTGTGTGTGTGTGTATTTATATCTGTGATGGTTTTCTGTGGAAAAGGATGTCTGAAAGGTGCAATTCTGTATTTGTTGTTTTATTGTGGGGAGTGGAGTAGTAGCCTAGTGGTAAACAAGAGACCAGCATTCAATTCCCACTGGCACTCCTTGTGGCCTTGGGCAAGTCACTTAACTCTCATTGCTTTGGAAGAAAGACCTGGCATTCTACTTCCGGTCACACTGCCAAGAAACCCCAGGAGTTGCAGTGTTGCCAGGAGTCAGCAGTGATTCAAAGACACACGTTGAATTTGAATTATAATATTGTGAGCCAGTGGTTCTTGCTGCATCTGTTGGAACATTGGTGCATTTTTTTGCTGTGTGGGGGGGAGGGGTCTTCATTTTTCTTTCATCTTCAATCACATATAGAAACTTCAATTCTACAAAGCAGGAATTTTACCTCCTCCCCTTCCTGTGACTACAGCAGAATCCAATGCTCCGCCCCACAGCTTTTGTACTGGCTATATCTTACCTACAGTCTCTGCTCCTAGTTAAAACATACACTAAGGAGCCCTTTTACTAAAGTGAGGTAAGGTTTGCACTTATTGCGGGTTTTCTGACAGAAAAACTGTGTGGTAAGTGCAAAGCCTGTGCAGTAAATCCAGGGGGCACACATAGCATATGCCCTGCATTAAACACACAGGGCAGACACATACCACATGGCCCCACGTCTCCTGCCTCAGCAGGGAGTGTGGGAGCACTCATATTCCTTGCTAAGGCAGGGAGCACCAATCTGAAGACTGATCAGGCATCCCTCCCCCCCCCCCCAGGCATGAATCCCCCCCTCCTCAAGGGGCACTCTCCCAAAATTCCCCTCTGCAGTCCCTCCCCCGAAGAGGCATCCCTTTTCAGGACCTCCATGGCCAGAAAGCTTCTCTACCATGGAGGCCCTGCAAAGAGACACACCAATTCAGGGTACTACGGAGTGGTCTAGGGGTGATCAGGACAACAGCGACCAACCTCCACTCCTACCCCTGTTCTGGAAATCTCCAAAATGGCGCCAGGATCACCTCATGCTGGTCTCGCAGTACTGCCACTAGGGGCCACGAGACTAGTATGAGGTGAACCCAGCACCATTTTGAAGACTGCTGGGGCAGAAGTGGAAAGGGACCCGGACCACCAGAGAGGACCCAGGTGGATGTCGGGAAAGGATGTAGATGGGAATGTGTTAGGGGCACTTTCTATGCAGGAGTTGGTGGGCCCCTTTATAGGGCTTCCATGGTAGGAAGACTTTCTGGCCATGGAGGTCCTGAAAAGGGATATCTTTTCGGGGGAGGGATCAAGGGAGGAGTACATTTTTAGGGGGGATCACGGGGGAATGCTAGGGGGGGGGGTAGGATTATGAGGTGGGGTTTTGGTTGCAATGATCTCCACCTCTGAGGTGGAGGTAATTGCAGCCGTGTCATTGGAAACTATTACAGCTAGCGCACAGCACTGTCATGTTTGCTAATTGTCACCAGTCACCACATTCACTCTAAGTTCTCACCTTCTTCTTTAAGTATAGACAACACTGATTTTATCCAGCGGTTACCGCAGGGGTTTAGAGCATGCTGAACCCCGCGTAATTGCTTAGCGCCCTTTAGTAAAGGACCCCCTAAATTGATCTGCCAGCTAGTTCACCTTAAGCACGCTGATACAAAGAACAGCTGCACAAAATGTATGGATCATCAGTGCTGCACTGTAAAATCAATTCCAACATTTCCGGTATAACAGCGTTTCAGTACTAATGTAACTTCATCTGATCCAAAATGAATACAATTAAATCTTATGGTTAGTTCTGAATAATTTTTAAAATAAAATTTGTCTTCATTTAAAGTGAAAATTCCACAAAACCTCTTGTGAAAATATTTTTTTCACTCGTAATCAAACTCTGGAATTCACTACCGGAGGATGTAGTAAAATCTGTTAGTGTAGCTGGGTTTAAAAGAGGTTGGGACAAGTTCCTGGAGGAAAGGTCCATAAACCATTATTAAAGAGGACCCGGGAAATTCACTGCTTACCCCAGGATAAGCAACATGGAATCAGTGTACCTTTTTGGGAACCTGATAGCTACTTATGACCTGGATTGGCTGCTGTTGGAAACAGGATACTGGGCTTGATGAACCCTGGTCTGACCCATTATGCATCTTTTATGTTTTTATGTGTAAAGTGTATTTAAAAAACAATTTTGTATCTAAATTGCAACTGATTATAATCAACAAATAAATTAGGGAGCCCTTTTACTAAAGCCTGCTAGCCTGTTTAACATGTATTTTAATGCATGGCAACTGGCAGTCAGGAATACTAATGCTTGAGTGTGTCTGTCACCACACGCTAAAATGTACGTTAACTGGCGATTGTGGGATAGATTGGGTAATGGCCAGAGAGAGGACACGAAGAGCGCATTACAGTTAGTGAAAATGAAATTGCCGCATGCTCAGCGGAAATGCAGCTCTCAACGTGGCTTCATCTAATGACTACTTTATGGGAGCTGTTAAGTGAACCTGCTTTAGTGGAGTGCCTGTCCAAGTGGCTCATCACCTGTTAGCTGCTGGGAACATACTGGTCATGTCCTCGACAGCTAATGTAGAGGCTTTGCAAATAAAGAGAAATTAGACTTACCTGCTAATTGTTGTTCCTTGAGGAACTCCAGTTCAGTCCCTCACCTCTGGGCAGTGCACCTCTTCCTGCAGCATGGAGACTGGGCATGTCAGAATTGTGACATCACTTGATGTATCCTGCTGGTCTCTCCTACTAGCCCCCAGTGATCTATTGACAAAGCAGACTCAAAGGAGCAACAAATAAGTAGCTATAGTATTAACATCAAACAATTAACTTTTAATAACTGTACTAGATCCCCATTAACTAAGAGGATAACTCCCTCTCTCCCCTCTTTGAAGAAAATAGCACAGAGAAGAGAGAGAGGAAAGAATACAGCGTTCAACTATCTCTGGAATGCCTTCACCATATCGCCGTTGTCACCCACCACAATAACAGACACCTGCGGTAGCTGACAAATCCCCGGGCGGGAATCGGGACTGAACTGGAGTTCCTCAAGGAACAACAATTAGCAAGTAAGTCTAATTTCTCTTTCCTTCTCGTCCCTCCAGTTCAGTCCCTCACCTCTGGGATGTAACAGAGCAGTAATTATTGGGAGGGACCTGTCCACCTGGACCGCAAAACCGCAGACCCGAAACAGGCATCATTCGCCACCTGAATATCTAGGCGATAGTGTTTACTGAAAGCAAATTTCCACCGGCGGAACCAAACTATGTTCCACCCAAGAAGCCGCTTGCGCTCCAGTAGAATGAGCCCGCAACCCCACGGGCACCTGACGACCTTGTAAAATATATGCTGACGCTATTGCTTCTCGGACCCATCAGGAAATAGAAGCTTTGGCTGCCGCTTCCCCTTTACATGGCCCCCCAAAGAGAACGAATAAGCACTCAGACTTGCAGAAGGACTGAGACCTTCAAGTATCGCCGTAGGACCCTCTTTATGTCCAAAAGCCGCAAACTATGATCCGACGCATCCTCCCCCACAACACCCAATACTGGCAAAGAGACAGATTGATTCATATGAAAAGGTGAAACCACCTTTGGCAGAAACGACAGAACGGGATGCAACACCACCTTTTCCCTAGAAAAGGACAGAAACTGCTCTCGACAGGACAGCGCCTGCAATTCTGAAATTCGACGTGCCGAACAAATGGCTACCAAAACGCTGTCTTTAAAGTTAAATCCTTGAGTGAAGCCAGATGCAAAGGCTCAAAAGATTCCCTAGTCAATGCTTCTAGAACCAAGTTGAGATCTCATGGAGGAGAAACCATTCTGTGAGAAGGTCGTAAACGGGATACTGCTTTCAAAAAACGTTATTATATCGACATATGACCCCAAAGCAACTCCTAGGACCTTTCCTCAATAACAAATAGCTGCCAGCTGAACCCTTAAGGAACTGGCCGCCAAACCCTTATCGAAACCGTCTTGCAAGAAACTCAGTACCATAGGCACTGAAACCGTGGTTGGCCGGACTTGACACTGCGTGCACCAGTTCTCAAAAATATGCCATACGCGTACATATGCTAGGGACCTCGACCTTTTTCTGGCCAAAAGTAAGGTAGCAATCACTGCCCCTGAATAACCTTTCTTCATTAACCCTAGCCCTTTCAATGGCCAAGCCATAAGCGAGAACCGATCCACCTGAGGCATTCGCAGAGGCCTCTGAATCAGAAGATCCGCTGTTAAGGGCATTCGCCAAGGCTCCCCATCGAGCAGATGTACCAGATCGGCATACCATGCGTGTCGTGGCCAATCCGGCGCTACTAACACTACTCTCCCCTGATGAGCTTCGATGCGCTGAACTACTCACCCTATGAGCGCCCACGGGGGAAAGACGTAGAGAAGACCTTGCGTGGGCCATTGTTGCATCAAGGCATTGATACCCTCCAACATCCTTTCTCGGCTTCTGCTGTAAAAACGATTTGCCTTGGCCGACTGAAAGGTTACCATGAGATCCATAACCGGAGGTCCCCACCTGATGACTATTTGAGCAAAAACCTCCGGATGAAGCTTCCATTCTCTGGCATCCACCCGAACTCTGCTGAGAAAATCCGCCGTCACATTGTCCGTTCCTGCAATGTGTGCTGCCGACAGCGCCTGAAGCCGAGGCTCTACCGAAGTGAACAAAATTTCTGCTTCCTCTTCCAGAGCCGCACTTCCCGTGCCTCCTTGCCGATTGAGGTAAGCCACTGTTGTGGCATTGTCCAATAGCACTCTCACCGCTCGATCCCACACCGAGGTTTCGAACGCTCGAAGCGCAAGAGCCACCACCCGCAGCTCCAGGCAGTGGATCAACCATTTGACCTCCTGTTCGTTCCAACTTCCTTGTGCAAACCGATCCCTGCAATGAGTTCCCCAACCTGCAAGACTGGCATCTGTTAACACCGAAAGCCACTGCGGTTGTTGGAGAGGCATGCCCGCTGCCAGATTTCTCGGGCAAAGCCACCATTGAAGCGACTTCCTGACCCGCAATGGACAGGGAAGTCATTTGCACAGGGAATCGTTTTGGTGTGACCAACACCGGAGCAGGGACCTCTGTAATGGATGCATGTGCGCTCTGGCCCATGGCACTACCTCCAGCGTCGCTGCCATTGTCCCTAGAACACGAAGGTAGCTCCAGGCCGACGGTGCTGGAGTCTTTACAAACTTGTGCACCAGACGCCGAAGAGCCTGAGCTCGCAGATCCAGCAGAAATACTGCCCCCACTTGAGTGTCGAACTATACTCCTAAGTACTCCAGAACCTGAGATGGATCCAATCGGCTTTTGGCCGCATTGCCTACCCAACCGAGACTCTGAAGAAACTGCACCGCCCTGCATGTAACTCAAACACTCTTGGCCTTGGATTTTGCCTGTATCAACCAGTCGTCGAGATAAGGATGAACTAATATGTCTTCCTTTCGCAAGGCTGCCGCTACCACCACCATAACCTTGGTGAAGGTGTACGGAGCTGTTGCTAGTCCGAAAGGCAACGCTTGAAACTGAAAATGCCCCCACGGTAGCGCAAACCTTAGGAACTTTTTATGACCTGGTCTGATAGGGATGTGTAAATACGCCTCGGTAAGATCGAGCAACGTCAAGAATTCTTCCTGTCGAACTGCCACTATCACCGACCGCAATGTTTCTATTCGAAAATGAGGTACTCGCAGACAGCAATTTACCCCCTTGAGACCTAGAATAGGACAGAAGGACCCGTCCTCCTTTGGGACCACGAAATAAATAGAGTATCGACCGACGCTGCAGAGCTCTCGCAGGATTGGCACCACTGCTTCCAACTGTAAAAGACGAGCCAACGTCTCCTGCACCGCAGTCGTTATTTATTGCCCTCTGCAGGGAGAGAGGACAAAGGAGTCTACCACTAGACGAGCAAATTCAAGAGCATAACCTTCGCGAATGACCTCCAAGACCCACTGATTGGACGTTATCTGGACCCAGGCAGGAAGAAAATCCCAAAGCCAACCCCCTATCGGCCGAATTCCTGCCCGGGCCCTCCTCGCTTCATTGTGGCTTTCTAAGCGCCGTGGAGGAGGGACTAGCAAATCCTCTGCCCATCCCTCGAAATCCTCAAAAACCTTGACCTCGCGAGGGGAATCTTCCTCTTTGAAAACCTCCCAACCGAGAGGTACGAAAACGCCTGAAGTCTCTAAACTGGCCTCGCGAAGCTGGCTGAGCCCGACCCTGCTTAGGCTTATCCTCTGGCAAGCGTCCGCCTTTTGATTCCCCCAAATCCTTGACAAGCTTGTCAAGATCCTCTCCAAACAACAACTTCCCCTTAAAAGGAAGTTTACTAAGACGCGACTTGGAGGAACCATCCGCCGCCCAATTTCTTAACCAAAGATAATGGTGGGCAGCTACCAAGGATGCCATACTATTTGCTAAGGCTCTGATTAGATCATAGTGGACATCTGCTAAATAAGCCAACCCTAACTCGAGCCGTGTCACATCCGTTAAGCGCTCCTGTGCCTGCTGTGCCGGATGCTGTAAGTGCTGTGACCACCTAAGGCAAGCCCTCGCTACCCAAACCCTGCAAATAGAAGCTTGCAGCAAAAGAGCATTAACCTCAAAAGCTTGTTTCAATAAGGCGCCCACCTTCTTATCCTGTGCATCTTTCAAAGCCGCACTGCCTTCCACCAGGATGGTCATCTTCTTTGTGACCGCTGAAACCGCTGCATCTATATGGGGAGAACGAAACATCTCTCTCTCTTGATCAGCCAAGGGGTAAAGCCGATTCATAGACCTAACGCCCTGCAATCCAGCCTCTGGAAAATCCCATTCATCCTGAATCATCTGTTTAACTACTCAGTGAACGGGAACACAGCCTGAGTCTGGCGCATTGCCTGAATGAGAGGATCCTCTCTAGACCCTCCTCCTCCGCTGGCTGAACCAAAGAAAGATTGAGCGCTTGAAGCGACTCCGTAATAAGCGTTGTCAGTTCCTCTCTCCGAAACACTCTAATAATTCTCGCCTGATCCTCAGGCTCTTGAATCTCACCTTCCTCAAGTTCTTCCATTCCAGATTCTGGCTCTAAATCAAAGTCTTCCCCGTCTGGCCAATTCCAATCCAGAGGCTGATCTTCCAGAGACCGAGCCCTCTTAAGCGGTCTCACTAAACCGCTTCCAATTTTTTTCTGAGACTGCTTGCGCTACTGTAGCCCCAAGTGGCGACGGATCTGCAACGGCCACCTGCTGTTGCAAGCAATACGCTTGATGCATTATCAGCACAAAATCTGGGGAAAAGCCTGCGAGGGCTGCCCCAGGTACTGCCAGAACAACGGAACTACCTGGTCCTGCCGGGCTCTCAACAAGGGGCACGGACGGAGACTCCGGAAGAGACTCTCCTTCCACCGCACTAGGCGGGCCTTGAATCTCTTCACCAGTTTTATCTTGAATCTCCTGTTCCATATTGGTTGATTCAGCTGCGCAGCCTCGGCAGACCCCAGCGTCCGAGATCGCACCCCTACGCACCCCACACACCAGACACTGTGGGCACGATGGCATTATCAACCAGATAATATAAAATCACCTCAGTGAAGAAGGAACAAAATCAATAAACATGAAAATAAAGCTGTTGTTTTTTTTTTTTTGTAATATAGTTGTCCCTATAAGATATAAACACTACAGCAAAGGTCATAAGATTAAAATGAAAATTAAAAGAAAGATTTTTTTTTGGCCCCTTTAAAACCTTAAACAATGCCTCTTATCATAAAAATGAAACCAACATTTACCAGATACCACATAGGCATAACTTTAACAAGCTTCAGAAAACTGTGAAAGTCAAATTGCTTTGTGCGCCAAAAAATGCGGGAAGAAACGGCCCGTGATTCAGCACAGCTCAATTTGCCACCGAAATGGACTGTCCACGCGTTCCAGGCCCGACAGCTTCCCCGATTGTAAAAACGCCCGCCGAAGCACTCACCTCTGCCTCCAGGACTGTAAAATACCTTTCTGCCTTCTCACTCGAAAAGTGAGTGGCAGCTCTGCAGTCAGCGCAGCTGCCATGAGGGAGTCATCGAGTAGCTGCCACTGAGAGGGAGCTCTGCACTGGCTCCAGAGAAAATCACCACTGTAACAGGTAGCTTAATATCAGCTATGGAGGGCAATTGAACAACTCCCCTCCGTACAAACTAGGAGGGGAGAGCAGGCCGGACGACAGGGCATAGCCCGAGGGGAGAGAGGGAATTTTCCTATTCAAGCTCCGTTCCCCCTCCTGTGAATTTGTTTTTGTTTTGTTTTTTAAAGAAACTTTACAGTTAGCTCCCAAAGAAAAAATAAGTCATAGGGAAAAAAATAACCATTAAACCCTATCTATTCTAACCAAATGCTTCTTATCTGCTCCCCTAGTGAGCCCAGCACCTAGGCTCACTGTGTCTTCCTGCTGCATGGAGACTGGGCACACTGAGAGCTGGTAGGAGAGGCCAGCAGGATACATCCAGTGATGTTACAATTCTGACATGCCCAGTCTCCATGCTGCAGGAGGAGGTGAACTACCCAGAGGTGAGGGACTGAACTGGAGGGACGATAAGGAATGTGCATTTGTTAGGTGCATTCACTCTAAATCCTTTGCAAGGTTTAGTAAAAGGGATCTCTAAGTGTTAGTTATCTCTTTTGTACTGTAGAGTCCATAGGTCCACTGTTAGAGCCAATACAATATCTGACACTTTTTTTTTTTTTTTGTGCCGCCATGAAGTCAGTGCTGACTCCTGGCAACCCAGCTGCCTCTGAGTTTTCTTGGCAATGTATCACCGGAAGTAGATTGCCAGGCCTTTTCTTCTAAGGCAATAGAGGGTAAAGTGACGTGCCATTGGGAATTGAACCCTTGATCTTCTGGGAACTTGCTCTAACAACCAGGCTACTCCACTCTGACACACTTTAAGGGCTTAAAAAAGCTCTCTGTTAGGAATTTAAGTTTACAAATGTAAAACGCTCTTGTAAAGTAATGTTTCACTTCTTACAATGATGAAATTCTGCTTAAATATCGGGACTGAAATTCCAGAATGCAACACAAGATGTGACATTGCACTGTTATCATTGAACTGCCTCTAAAGGAGACGAACCAAACTGTTACTTAAACCTGTGCCAATTAACTTCCAGGCATAGTTGATGAACAAATCTATTTTAGACAATTAAATTAAAATAATCTTGGATTGCATCCTAGAAAAAGAGAAATTAGACTTACCTGCTAATTGTTGTTCCTTGAGGAACTCCAGTCCAGTCCCGCACCTCTGGGTAGTGTACCTCTTCCAGCAGCTTGGAGACTGAGCATGTCATATTGATGACACCAGTGAACTTATGCAGCTAGCACCGCCTACCAGCCCCAGTACCTATTGACAAGGCAGACTCACAGGAACAACAAATAAGTAGTTAAATATGCCACAGGCACTTCTACACCCAAATAAACTCATACCCCCTCCATTCCCTGGGAAGGATACTTTGTCCCCCCCCTCCAGGATGAGAAGACCTACCTGTTGACCGTCTGAGCAACTGCCACCGTCGGGGAGCAAGCGACTGACAGCTCTTCCAGTCCGCCCCCCCCCAAACGCCGATTACATCTCACTCCTCGGCTCCTCCTGGCCACTTTCTCCTCCAAAGGAACCCGCTTCAGGACCAGGATGTGCCCAGATTATCACAGAAAGCACTCGGCACTGGACTGGAGTTCCTCAAGGAACAACAATTAGCAGGTAAGTCTAATTTCTCTTTCCTTATCGTCCCTCCAGTCCACTCCCGCACCTTTGGGATGTATCAGAGCAGTTAAACTAACGGGAGGGACCCGCACAACTGCCCTGAAGCACTGCTGATCCAAAACGCACATCCCCCACTGCCTGGACCTCCAGGCAATAAAGCTTAGAGAAAGTATGCAGTGACTAGCACATTGCTGCCCTACCGATCTCCCCACAAGGCTGCCTGAGCTCTCGTAGAATGCACCCGCAACTCCGCCAGCACTATTTTACCCTTCAAGATGTATGCCAACGCCATTCCTTCTCCAAAAAATAACCCTGTAACAGGAAAAAAAACCTAACTTAGCCTAAAACCTATGTCTCCTAGTTGTCCCTTCAGTGAGTCCAGAACCTTGGCTCACTACCTCCTCCAGCTGCTTGGAGACTGAGCTTACTGGGGCTGGTAGACGATGCCAGTTGCATAAGTACACTGGTGACATCAAAAAGATGACATGCTCAGTCTCCAAGCTGCTGGAAGAGGTACACTACCCAGAGGTGTGGGACTGGACTGGAGGGACGATAAGGAAGGAGTTTGAAAATAGGCCAGATTGGATGGAAGTTCTAGAGAAATAAGCTTCTTCAAAATATGGGCCAGTGCATACAGTTATGGTCAACATTATTAGCACACTTGCAGTTCAACCCCTTAATGTCCAATATCTACTACAAAAAAGTGGCCAGTGAAATGGTTTTGGACAATATGCACACATATTTGACACATTAAAAAATCAAATAAAACAAGACCAATTAAAAAAGGAAATAGTATAAAAACTGGGACATTACCAGGACATGATTATTGGCACCCTTATAAACAATTCACAACAGTTTGAACAGAAGAACCACATTCCCATTGCAGTAAAATTAGATGCACACGGGGTCAATTGTCAGTACTCACATGATTTGAATCAATGAACGATGGTTCTAATGTTTAAAATGTCCATATTCACTCCCTACTCCATTTTCACAATGGTGAAGACAAGAAAGCTATCTGAAACCATCAGAAAAACCATTATCACCAAACATCAAAGGGGTACAAGACCATCTCCAAAGACCTTGGGATTCCTGTGTCTACAAATCACAATGTTATTAAGAAGTTTTCTGCTCAAACTGTAAATAACCTCCCAGGACATGGTGTGAAAATGAAAATTAATCCAACAAGTCTTTGAAGGTTAGTGCAAACTGTTGGAAAAACACCACATACAACATTCAAAGAGCTTAAAGCTGACATGGAGCACTCTGGAGTGGTGGTTTCAACCCACACCATAAGCCGTGCACTAAACAAGGAAGGACTTCAAGGGCGAAGACCAAGGAGGACCCCAATGCTCAAAGACAGACATAAAAAGGCACACCTGATCTTTGCTCAAACCCACCTTGAGAATCCATAATCCTTCTTGGAAAATGTTCTGTGGACAGATGAAACCAAACTTGAGCTCTTTGGCAACCAGAGACACATTTACAGGTAAAGAAATTCAACTTATAAGGAAAAAAAACACCCTTCCTACAGTTAAATATGGTGGAGGTTCCATAATGTTGTGAGGCTGTTTGCTGCCTCAGGAACTGGAGACCTGGAATGTATTAAAGGAATCATGAAGTCAGAGGTTTACCAAGGTATTTTGGAATGAAATGTGCTACCTAGTGTCAGAAAGCTAGGTCTGGGTGGAAGGTCATGGGTCCTCCAGCAGGACAATGACCCAAAACATACATACAAAAGAATGGTTAAAAGGAAGAAATGGATTGCTTTAAACTGGCCAGTAATGAGTCCTGATCTCAGTCCAATCGAGAATCTTTGGAAAGAGCTGAAATCTGCCATTGGTAAAAGGAATCCTGGAAATATTCATGAGTTGGAATAAATCGCAGTTGAAGAGTGGGAGAAACTACCAGCAGACAGATGTATGAAACTTATATATGGCTGCAAGAAACGTCTGGAGGCTGTCATCGCTACCAAGGATTGTGCAATCAATGATTGGGGAAGGATATCATTAACCCTGTCCAGGTCATATTTTGGTTTTTTTTCTCAGAAATTACTGCGTCTAAGTTGCACAGACATCTTTTTTTGTTGTATACCTTTGAACATACTATTAAAATATTATGATGACATTCAGCTGGAATATTTCCAATATTTCTCAAGATATTGCACACAACTTACCTAAAATGCAAGGGTGCCAATAATGTTAACCACAACTGTGCCTATGGGAGAAGGGGTTCCAGCTTCTGTAGCATAGAAACTTACATAGAAACTTAAGGTATTGCTCTTTCAAACTGCCTCTCTCCTGTAATCAACTCACCCCATTGCCCCCACCCCTGAAAACTACACTGTGCAATTGCTCCCATCCCCCAAAAAATACACCCTCCCCACAATTCCACCACAACCCCTTAAACTGCCCCTACCTCTTGCAACTGCCCCACCCCCCAAAATCTCTCTCTCCCACAACTGCCACTCAGAACTGGCCCAAGGGTTTCTGCTGCCTCAGGCAGAAGCCCTGACTGTGCTGCACCCCTCTACACTGAGTCATCGCCCCCACTGCCACAGATTCTGTCGGTAGGGTGGGACTTGGCTCAGCTTGGTACAGCAGTGGAGTCAGCGGCCTGTGGCAGACCATGTGCTTTGGCACACATGGCCTGCTGCTTTTGATCCCCCTCGACATATGGTCTGCCGCATCTGACCCCCTTCCTGTTGGAGAGAAGCAGCAGGGCATGCGTGTCAAAGCAAACAGCCTGACGTGGGTGCTGTGGCACCCACAGAGGTCTGCTGCCCTAGGCAGGCACTTATCTGCCTAATGGACAGGCTGGTCCTGCTGCCATCACCATCAATAAAACTATTCCCCACAATTGCCCCACCACATCAAACTTGATGTCTTCTCACCAGTTTTTCCCCATGCCAAATTTCAATCCATTCTATTTAACTTTCCAAGAGTTATTTTGATTCTAGACTGACAGTTCTTGCCCCCTTTCTGTATAATTCTTTCCCTGGGCTGGCATGACAATTGAGTGCCCTAGATAGAACTTCAGTCTTATCCTCCCCCTCCAAGATTTAATAAAAGACAGACAATCATGATCATCCCAACACCACCCCTCCCACAACAATCCTGTAAAAATGCATAATGGGACATCATATTTTTAAATATTAAACTTTGCTTTATATGTATGTGTGGGCTCACTTGCCCAAATAGGTATAAGAATGTACTGATGCCTCTTTCAGTTTATATGGCTGTGAGGATCAATTATTTTGTTTTGACTGCGTTATCTTTATTTGGAATTTAATATGCCGCTCCTTAACCGCGGTAGCAGGGAGGTTTACAAAGTATAACAAAGGACTGCAGGTACAGAAAGGAAAGGAAAAAGAACTCCATTTTAAAACAGGAAAGTAATAGCACAATCATACAGGAGGGCAGAAGGAAAGAAGAGAGCTGGGGAGGGCTAAGCATTGGGGGAGGGAAGGCCAAGGCTAACTGAAAGAGAGAGGTTTTGAGCAGAGATTTAAATCATTGATAGGAGGGTTCCAGGCAAAGGGCGGGGCCAAGGAAGAAGAAGGCGATGTGATGAGTGGATTTGAAGTGAACTTGTGTGGCGGCGGGAAGGTGGAGATGGTTTATGTGGACAGAGCGAAGCAAGCAGGGTGGGGCATGAAGGTGATTGACATCCAAGAGGTACTGGGAGGTGTGACAGTGAAGAGTCTTATGAACCAAGATAGGTATTTTATATTGAATCTGGTAGTTGATGGGAAGCTACTGAAGGTGGATGAGCAGGAGGGTGACATGGTCAGTACATGAGGCGTGAGAGATCATACAGGTAAGCAGTATTTTGGAGGAGCTGGAGGAGGTGGAGTTAATAATGGGGGAGATGGCAAGTGCAACATTACAATAGTCGAGATGAGACATCACAAGAGAGAGAGTAAAAGTGGTTAAAGACAAGGACAGGAAGGGACGGACGGTGTGAATTTGATGGAAGGAGAAGAATGAACGGCGGATAAGTGAAGACAAGTGCTCACAAAAAGACAGTGCAGAATCGAGGGTGATGCCCAGATAGCAGAGGGAGGAGACCAGGGGAACTGGGGCATCCAAAAGAAGAGGGGCCGGGAGGGGAGGGGAGAGGACTGCCAAAGGTGAACCAAATAGTGGCTGTTTCATCTGAATTAAGATGCAAGAAGTTAAAGGATAACCAGTCAGCAACAGACAAGACAAGAGTTTAGGAGGGATAAGTCAGGGGTGGAGGGGTTGGTATGATACAGAAGGATAATGTTGTTGGCATAATAATATGCTGATAGACCGTGCTTTTGAATAAGTAAGGTGAAGGGGGCCGGGAAGATGTTAAAAAGAAGGGGGGGCTAAAACCGAACCTTGAGGAATCCCAAAGAAGAGAGGGAGGGGTGAGGAAGAAACAGCATCAGAAATCACAGAAAAGGACCGAGAGGAGAGCAAGGAGTGACACCAGTGGAAGACCAGCTCGTGGATACCAGTTGCAAAGATGAGAGAGGAGAGTGGAGTGATTGACAAGATCAAAAGCAGCAGAATGATTGAGAGAAACAGTCAAGGAAATATCACCATGGTCATGCGAAACGTGCAGTTCATTGAGAAAAGAGAGCAAGACATTCTCTGTGCTGTGCCTGGGGCGAAAGCCAGATTGACAAGGGTGAAGTGCACAGAGTCATGGTGTGAGGACAGCTGGGTGAACACAAGCTTTTCCAGAATCTTAAAAGGAAGGGAAGATTAGAAACGGGAAGGTAGTGCGTGGGTGGCAGTTGGATTCAGAGAGGGCTTCTTGAGGTGGAGCGGACGAGTGCATGCTTTCAGGGTGATGGAAACATGTCGAAAGAGAAACTGGAATTGAGGATGGTGAGAATGGAGGGAAGGAGAGCAAGCAAGGGTTCAAGGAGCCAAGAAGAGGGGTTAGGGTCAGAGCGGCAAGTGGTCTTGTGTGTGGAGAAAAGCGCCTTATGCAATTCTACAGAAGTGATGGGACAGAAAGAGGACCATACATGGGTGAGTGAGGGGAGGGGGAGGGGAATGGGAGGAGCGACAAGAGAAGGGGTGGGCAGGTGGAAAAGTTGAGCGGAGAGACTGAACCTTGGCATGGAAGTAATGAGCAAGTGAGTGGGGATAGGGGAAGAAGAGGGAGAAGAGGAGGTGGAAGAAGAATGAGGGGTGGGGAGGGATCTTAAAACAGAAAACAGCTGACAGGAAGAGTTAGAGGGCGAGGAAATAAGATTGGAGTAGTAAGATTTTTTGGCCTTGTGTACGGTAATGATGATGATTTTGGTGAAAGAGTTGTAAAGATTCGGGAGAACACTGCTTTCTCCAAATGCGCTCTGAGCAATGTAGACAGGAATGGTGCAGATGGACATCGGGGTAGTACTAGGGATGGTGATTAGATATGTGGGGAGTGAAGGGGCAAAGAGGGGTGAGCTGATTGAGAACAGTGGACAGAGTAGAATTCCAGACCTCAACCTGAGCGTCGGAGGGGAGGGAGGTGAAGTCAGCAGGAAGTAGGGAATCAGAGGGGGGAAATGTGTTGAGACAATCGGGCAGGAGAGGAAGAGGAGGAGTGAGTAGCAGAAGAAGGAAAGGCAGATTGGAGTTGCAAAGAAAAAGAGATGCAGGAGTGGTAAGTCCAGGGCAGTGGAAAGACAGAACTAGCAAGAGGCAATCGAGGGGAGCCTGAGGGTGTAAGGAGTGTGGCCAGCTGAGTGGGTTGGATGAAGAACATGATGGGAAAGCGCTAGATCTTGAAGATGGGTCAAAAAGATTCTGTCACGGGGGGAAGTGGGGGAGCCAACGTGGATGTTAAAGTTGCCAAGTTGCTGCTCGTTAGACTGTTGCCTAGGGCAGCAGCTTCTAACAGGGCTTAATTTGTAGACAAAAAAAGAAGTGGAACTGTGGGTGGGGCCAGGACCAAAAGTGACCTGTGGGGGAAGATCCATAGCCAGAAGTGACCTCACTTCCAGACATACAAAATGCTTGATTTGTGAATAAAAAGGAAGCTGGTATGTACATATATATTTGGAAAATGAATTTTTAAAAAATATTTGCTAAACATATCACCAAAATTTGCAATGCTTCATCCATAATCTTGGACTAATCAATACTTCCTTTCTCACTGGCACAATTCCACTATTTCCTCTCTCTCTGCCTCCTCTCTGGCAAAAGTTTGCTATTTCCCTGTTGCCCTCTCTCCCCCCCCCCCAACCTGCACGATTATGTTCTCTTTATTTCCTCCCATCCCCCAGCGTAATCATTTTTCCACTTCCTCTTCCCCCTGCACCCCATCCTCCTGCACAATCATTATCTCTTCTGCCCTTATCTTTGTCCTTCAGCAGGCCCAAGAAAATACCTGGGTAAGGATTATGTTTATCTTAATTTGTATTTGCTATACTGCCTTTCATTTCCATTTCAAAGCGGTTTAGAATTAATAAAGTAATAGATAGGATAGTCGAGGAAGAACAAACCAACTGGGAGGAGAGTCCCAAAAACACAGGATAGCATTTAAGTGTATATTCTGCCATCTGATCGCAGCCCCTGGTCAGGTTTATAATTATGACCAATAGAAGAAAATCATGGGTTTATAAATGCCTAATCAAAATAAAAAGTATTTTTTTAAATTAGTTTTCAAAAACAATACTCACAAAGCAAGTATACAGGAAACTGGACTAAAATGATCATAAAGGACAAAATGCTGACATTATCCTGCCATAAGAAACATCTCACGTCAATAAGCCCACATCACGAGGAGGAACAGAAAAACAAAGTATGCAACAGCAATAGAAGAAAAATAAAGCTAAGCTCTAACATTACAGCCACTAACATATTTCCCATCAATACCTCACCCAACGACCTCATGCTTCTTAGCCGATAGAGAGAAGCATGAGGTCGTTGGGTGAGGTGTTGGCCTCCAACTGTAGGAGTCCGTAAAGGTATTGGCCTCCAACTGTAGGAGTCCGTAAAGAAAAACCTGGAACCCTGCAGTGTAATTAAACACTTGCAGGGATAATATACAAACAAAGTAGCCCCAAGGGCCAATACCCTTGGTTTAAAGGCTAAAAAGGCCCTTCTCCAAAGCTGTGTGGCCCTGGAGACATCTGGAAACAGCTGAATCCTCACCCCACAAAACACTGTAGCATTATTCTTAAAGCAACTTTAAACACTGAGACCTTGTCTTGTTCGGAAACAAAGGTAACCACCAAAATTGCTCTGGAGGCAATAGTGTCCCGTAAGTCCTCCAAAAATTGTGTCAACTTAAAATCAGACTGAGGTTGCAATAGATCTAAACCCTCAGAGGTCTCACGAGACACCCCTTCCGTCAGGAAGGTAAAATAACTTAGAAAATACCATTGAGTCAGTCCCAGACAACACTAGGATCTCTCTAAGGTACTTTTGCAAAAGGATGTCCCCAGAGCCGGCTTCTAAAATGGCTCTAGAGATAGTTTCTCTGCTTTGGACGTCTTTATGCCCATTTTTGGACATCCAAAGCATAAACAGGGCTTCTAAAATGACTCCCATAACATATATTCAAGTGGCGATGTGTAAATAGTAGGTTTAACTTTAACCCTGATATCACGAACATAACTAACTGTTTCACTAACATCAGCTCCTGGCTCACCACCCACAACATGACCATAAACCTAAAAAACCCCCAAAACCCTATTCATCAACAGAAACACAAGCTTTACCCCACCGAACGCCAGGAAACCTGACATAGTGGTAAAGGAAAAGAATACCAGAACAGCACTGATAATAGAAGTGTCGGTACCAAGTGATTATTCTGTGAACTGCGTGGAGAGGCAGAAGATCTTGAAGTACAAAGAAATTCAGTCAGAGACCAAGAAAATGTGGCAGAAAGATAGAGAAATATTTCCCATTGTACTGGGAGCCACAGGCTTGATAAAGAAGAATTTCCAAGCACATCTTGACAAACTACCCATACATGTTACATCTTATGAACTCAAACAGGAGGCTCTCTTTGGCACGATGCCAGTATTACCCCGAGCATTAGCAGTAAATTTGAGAGACTAAGATCACGACCGCTATAGTATGCGCAAAACTAACCCATTTGGAGAAATTACCCCAAATGAAATCATAGATATGCACTGAATGTGGTAAAAGCTTCACTTATAGAAAAATCTTAAAATACACCAGAAAATCCATACAGGATTAAAACCATATACATGTACTGAATGCAGGAAAAGCTTCACTTGGAAAGGAAACCTCCAAAAGCATCAGAGAATCCACACAAGGAGAGCTAGGACTTATAGAGATTGACTACACCTATAGAGCTACTATCGTAGGCCTCCAAGCCTACTGACAGCATCATTGGATCCAAATACACATAGTGCTGAAATATGAAAGTAAACGTCCAGAATCTGTCTCCATCGTCAAACTTGGACAAGCATTCCGATGATTAGAAGGAATGAGCCAGAATCCACAAGCGTGCACGGAGAAAGGAAATAACAAAATTTGCAAAACAAGAGAAAAAACCCTTCAAAGAATTTAGATCAGCAGGCGAGGAAAAACAACTGGAAAATGCACAAATACAGTAGAAAATACAGAGTGTTACTCCAAGAACCTTTTGTAGATCAAAAATGGACACACGAATGGTTGAGGAGAGGTAGACTGAGACCAAAGAATGAAAGATTGACAGTTGCAGCCCAGGACAGCAGATTACAGACAAGATGTTTTTCGGCGAGTATTGAAGAAACTGGCACAACAGACATATGCCAATTCTGTAAGAAAGAGCTGGAAACAGTGACTCACCTAATAGCAGGCTGTGAAGTTCTGATGGCGGAAAATTTCTATACAGAAAGGCACAACAAAGTAGCACGCCTCCTCCACTGGAAACTCTATAAACACTATAACATCACTGTCCCTGAAAAGCACTGGGATCATGACCCTAAGAGAATAACAGAATGAAGAGGTTATGATCACCTGGGACATTCCGATTCTGACAGATAAGAAACTGGATGCCAGGAAACCTGAGACAGTGGTAAAGGAGAAGAATACCAGAACGGCATTGATAATAGAAGTATCGATACCGAGTGATTATTCTGTGACTCGCGTAGAGACAGAAAATCCTGAAATACCAAGAAATGCAGTCAGAGACCAAGAAAATGTGGCAGAAAGATACAAAAATATTTCCCATTGTACTAGGAGCAATAGGCTTGATAAAGAACTTCCAAGCACCTCTTGACAAACTACCCATACATGTTGCATCTTACGAACTCCAGCAGAAGGCTCTCTTTGGCACGATGCAAGTATTACGCCGAGCATTAGTAGTAAATTTGAGTGATTAAGATCATACTCCATATACCCTAGCTTAGAAGTGAGGTTCACGACTGCCACAGTGTGTGCAAAACTAACCCATTTGGAGAAACTACCCTGAGTAAAACCATATACATGTATTGAGTGTGGTAAAAGCTTTACTCATAACAGAAACCTCAAAATGCACCAGAGAATCCATGTACTGAGTGTGATAAAAGTGTGGTTATGATCACCTGGGACATACCCATTTTGACAGATAAGAAACTGGATGCCAGGAAACCTGACTTAGTGGTAAAGGAGAAGAATACCAGAATGGCATTGATAATAGAAGTGTCGGTACCGAGTGATTATTCTGTGAATTGCGTGGAGAGACAGAAGATCCTGAAGTACCAAGAAATGCAGTCAGAGACCAAGAAAATGTGGCAGAAAGATACAGAAATATTTCCCATTGTACTGGGAGCCACAGGCTTGATAAAGAAGAATTTCCAAGCACATCTTGACAAACTACCCATACATGTTACATCTTACGAACTCCAGCAGGAGGCTTTCTTTGGCACGATGCAAGTATTACGCCGAGCATTAGCAGTAAATTTGAGAGACTAAGATCATACTCCACATACCCTGGCTTAGAAGTGAGGTTCACGACTGCCATAGTATGCGCAAAACTAACCTATTTGGAGAAACTACCTTGATTAACCATAAGCCTAAATGGAACTCAACTTCAAGTACAACAAGAAGTACCATACCTGGGTGTCACCCTCAATCAATGCCTAACATTTTCTACTCACATCAGAAGCATTACCAGGAACATCTACTATAAACTCAAGACTGTAGAACATCTCAAGTCTCTCCTAAACCACTAAAACGCTCACACAGCCTTCAAGCTCTCATCTTTCCACATCTGGACTACTGCAACTTCATCCTCTAAGGCCTACCAAAGACAGCAACCCACCCCTTCCAACTAGCCCTCAACATGGCAGCACACACCCTCTGCAATGCACGTACAACTGAACACATAATTCCCTTACTCAAACAACTCCACTGACAACCCATAATTTTCAAAGTCCTCAACAGTCTATCATCCACGCACCTTCAAACAGTAATACAACAAACCCAAGACAACCATACAAGACGAACCGGATCCCAGAACACCCTAAGCACTCCAATGCTCTTCATTAGATCCAGCAATACCACATCCAGAAGAGCCTTTTCTCTTTTATGCACCTACCCTTTGGAACTCAATCCTAGGCAAGCTAAAGGCCACAAAAGACCTATTATCATTTAGAAGGGTCCTCAAGACTCACCTATTCACAGCCTATTTCACTGAAGACAAGATGTGATCCCACTGCACATCCACCTTTGTCCCTTCACCCCTACCCTTTCCTCTTCCTGAATCCACTGTTAACCCCCCTTCCTTCCTGCTCCCCCCTTTATTAAGTTCTCCAAGTTCGTTACCCTGTTACAATGTATTAAGTTCTGTTTGATGTAAATCCCTTTAACCATAGGATAAAGCGGTATAAAAAATGGTTAAATAAATAAAACCATTTTTCCTAAATGTTTAAAGTTATACCTGAATTTTTCAGCACTTATACAGATAGTGCCGCTGAAATTACATATAATTTTAAACATACAGAGCCCAATATTCAGTGGCGGTGGCTAGTGCGGCTAAAGCGGCTGTCTGCTGTTGCTTAACATTACAACTGGATATTCAGTATTGGGGCCATATGTGGGTCCTGGCACTGAATATCTGGATTGCCTAGACAGTGATGAAGCTATCTGTGTTAGTGCCATTGAATGTACCGGACAAGGGGATTTAACACAGTTAGCAGGTCTGCTAACAGTGTTAATCTCTGAATATTGGGCCCATAAGTGATATATATATATATATGGAGAGCAGGTGTAAATGTCAGCATGACCTTTACATGCATAATAAATAAACAAAGAAATAAATATTTTATTAATCTATTTTAGTTGAGATGTGCTATACCACCATTCAAACAATAAGCAGCCATCATAGTGATTTAGAATACTCATAGTAACAACATACATAAAAGTAGTCTCTATAAAGACACCAGACAAAATACAAAAGGAAAGGAAAGAAACAGAATATCAATAAAATTCTAAACACTATGGGGGCTATTCTGTGCCACGAATAGTGGGGATGGACGACCAGATGGGATGTTCATCCCCGCTATCCGTAGTTTCTTCTGCCCCCCGAAAAACTTCCCCGCCAGTTGTGCGGGGAAGTTAGACGGGGGCAGGGAATGGGGGCCGGGACGGACAGTGGGTGGTCACCGGCCCTGGATGTACAGGGCCAATTCTAATGTCGGCCCTGTATGTCCGGAGCTGGCGAAATGTCTGGGGAAGTTATTCCACCTCTGAGGTGGAATAACTTCCCTGGATGTTTTTTGTTTAAGCTGCTGGGGCGCAGATGGGGCAAGGGTTTATTCCCTGCAACCTGACCCTAGCCTTAGGAGGCTGGATCAGGGGTTGGGCTGCGGGGAATAAACACTATAACAGGGCGGTCGGCATCACAGCTTTTAAATGGAGCTGCGGTGCCTTGGCAACATGATGCCATGGCGCCACGGCTCCATTTAAAAGCCCTGACTGAGTTAGTTGGACTACTACTGTACATGCAGGTCGGGACTGAATTGCAGTCCCAGCCTGCACGTACATGCTTGTTCGCGATTCTGATCCCGTGGGGCTAGATGTGCCTCGTGGGATCAGAATCGCGATCCCCTCTGTGCGTCTGGTTCAGACCGGACGCACAGAGGGGAATCTATGTCTGGGACAGAATCGGGCCCTATAGGGTCATTGTAGAAGCCCTAATCACGTTTTGCACATGGATGTACCAGCACAAAAAGTGCAAAGTATATCCACAGGCAAACAGCCATTTTAGAAAGAGCTGGTTTTGCACATTTCTACTCTGATCATGTCCAAGTTACAGGGACCATGGTTTGGGCAGCACAAAAAGATACACATTAATCTCCAGTTTCATATAAGGGATGCATGTTTAAGTCCGCAATGGGCCACACCCAAATTTATACCTTCTCCCTGACACAAACATTTAAAAAGTGCTCATTTTGGCCAGCTCTCTACAGTACAGATTAAGGTGGATATCCCCGTAATTCCCCAATGTGTATGCCCCCCTCTATGAAATGAAATAAACATCAGGTCCTCTGCCATTGCTTAACAGCGGCTACACACCTGCATCTGCAAAATCAGCTCGCCTGCATGTGTAAATGATGGCATGTACAGATGCGTGTTCTGAAATACCATCGCTCACACGTGTAAGTTGTCAGATTTTCACCGTTGATCTTTCACATGGGCATGTTTCTAAAATAGCTCCTCCTGCTTCAAGTGGACAGCCCTTCATTCTGCCCGAATCCGTTTTGGGCAGAGACATCCATCTTTAGGGGCAGAGACAAGTAGATTTTGGATCACACTTCTCTCTTACAACTTCCATAGATTTTCAGATGCTTTCACTTCTATGTCCCAGGAGGTGTAGGGGTTAAGTGCTTGTAGAGGTAGAGGTTAAGTATGATACATTTGGGATTTAGTATGATAGATTTGCTTTTAATTTTTAAGTGCTAAGGATTAATAATGTTCCTGATTCATAATCACTTACTGGCTGCCCTGAATCTCACAAAATAGTTAAAGCACAGTCATTCTGCTATAACATGTGAGCCAAGAATACAGGCCTTAGCAAGAAGAGATCCAGCACCGGAAAGAACCATATAAGGAGATATCATGAGCCTTGTGAGGTGCCAGTTTGGGCTGGAGAGTCTAGACTAGGACCTGCAAGGGGATATCAGATATAGGCCTGTAAGGTCTATGTGTCAAGATATGCATACACAGGAAACCACAAAGCTACCAACATATATGCTGGGCCCGGCTCTGAAGAAAGCAGATTAGCTGGATCATGGTGAGTATGGGAAGAGGGGGGCCAGGGGGATTTTGCAACAGGAACTAAGGGGAGTAAAGGGTAATAATAGGAAATAAGGTAGGGGAGGGGGAGAGAACACAAAGGAATAGCTCTGGGGACTGGACTGTATGTAAAAATGCGGAAGAGAAAAAGGTATAAATTGTAATATGCTTTCTATATTCTAAGGGGGGAGAGTTGCATTCTTGAGGTGCCTAGTGCCCGATAGAACTCTCTTCCCCACTTCGCTGCCTGTATTTGGTCATCAGTTATCTAATAAACAGAGACTCTGATTGCACCTGTACTGACTTTTCGGATCTGATCATTTCAGGTAATAATAATAATTATACTAATTAGGTGGTGGTCTATTTTTGTACGAAACAGGGCCGTACAGAGGCACCTACACGGCCTTTCTAAAATGTGCTGTTACGATAATAACCAGAAACAAAGGACAGGGAGGGAAGCGAGCCTAGAGCCACAGTTTCTAGAGAGAGTCAACTTTTAAGAATACTAATTAGGAAAAGCGTTGCAAAAAAGTCATTCTTTAATCCCTTTTTTAAAGTTTAAAATGGAACTTTCATGGAGAGGAAATGACGTCACCAGGCAGAACGGTAGCTTAAGAGCGGAGCTCCGTCGGCACGAGTGAAGCACAGTGCACAACTAATATAATTGCTGCGGCGAAAGTGTGAATTTCGGTGGAGGAGAGTGCTCTGTAGTGAGGAGTGGCACCGCGATGAAGAAAGGGGCGCAAGATTTAAAAGCCTTCGCTTATAAAAACGGAGCGGGGAGCGCTGGTGGAAAGCTTAAAATGGTGGCGCCATGTGCTTCGGCGGCAGAAGCGGCGAAAACCCCTGAAAGTGAGATTTCGGCGCATAGTAGTGAAATCGAGGGGTTACGAGGAGAATTGCAGACATGGTTTGGCACCATAAGGCAGGATCTTGCTAAGCTCCAATCAGAGGTACAGAGTTGGATGGAGGAGTTGAAGGGTGAGATGAGAGAGGTGGGGAACCGTGTGGAAGAGGTGGAAAGTAAGCTGGAGGCCCAAGAGGGTGTAATCCACGGTATGCAAGAGAAGTTGGAGGGCATGGACATGGATAATGAGGAGCTGTGGACTAAGGTTGAAGACCTTGAAAATAGGTCCAGAAGGGCCAATCTCAGATTCCGTGGGGTGCCTGAAAGCCCTGGCAAAGAGGACTGTATAAGGCTGGTGGAGCAGATGAGTAAGTCCATTTTGGAGAAGGCTAAGATGTCTGAGTTTGCCGGGAGCCTCCAGCTGGACCGGGCACATAGGGCGCTGGGCCCGCGACGGGATGGCCGGGCACGTGATATAGTGGCCTGTTTTCATGAATATTCCACGAAAAATGCGGTAATGGAGGCGGCCAGGAAGGTACCGGAGATGCACTGGGAGAATCACCGGATTGAGATATATGCGGATTTGTCTGCCATCACTATGAAGAAACGAAGGGATTTGGCCCTCATAACGAAAAGACTAAGGGAGGAGCAGGTTAAATATAAATGGACCTTCCCTTTTGGCTTACAGTTTACCATCGAAGGGGTGACCTCCCATGTGAAGACACCGGAGGAGGCGGCGAGAGCATTGAAGGCGGCGGGATGGATGGATGTGCCTGGTCCCCATGTGGTGGAACCTCCAAAGATGTCCAGGAAGCAGGAACGGGCCGGTGGCTGGAGGAGAGCTCCTCAGGGGGATAAGAGGCTTCGAAGACATCAGAAAGACATCCCCCGGCCCGAGGAGAGTGGATGAACTGAGGGACTGTGCAGAGTTGGGCTAAGTTTTTGAGGGGTATAGTACTAGGATTTGTGAAGATGATTGTGTTGTGGGCTGTAAGTTTTTGATGATTATATTCATAAGATGTGCTGGAGTGCTGGTGGGTCATGCCTCGGATAGACCGTGTGTTCGGTCATGGGCAGGGATGGGGGTGGGGGAGGGAGGGTGGGGGGGTGGGGGATGAGTTCTTGGGGGGAGTGGGGGGGGACCTCTTGCCTGTACTTAATTATGTGATTTTAATGGTGGGTATAGGATAAATGGATAAGATTAGACTGTTAACGATGAATGTGCGTGGTCTGAACTCGCCGGTAAAGCGGCAAAAAGTGTTTAAAGAGATTGAGAGGCTGCGGGGGGACATAATTTTCTTACAGGAAACGCATTTAAAAAAAAATGAAGAATGGAGAATGGCTCATAAGAAGTTTCGGGGGCAGTGGTTTGCGTCCAACAAAATCGAGGTGAAAAAGGGGGGGGGGGGGGGTGGGGATTTTGATAAGGGAATCTACTCCATATTCTGTGTGTGCGGTGAAGCAGGATAGAGGAGGACGGTATATATTTCTTAAGATTAAAATGCAAGAGCAAATATTTACTTTTGTGAATTTGTATGGCCCGAATGTGGCCCAGGGGCTCTTCTTTCAGGAACTCAATGCTTCTTTAGATCAATTTGCCGAAGGGCAGGTGATCTTGGGGGGTGATTTTAATCTTACAGTGAATCCCCACCTTGATAACTCCACGGGTAATGTGGAAGGGTGTGCCAAACATAGAAGAATATTAAAATCAATGGGAAAGAACCTCGGGGTGGTTGACACGTGGAGGGAATTGAGGGGGCGTGAGCGAGATTATACTTTCTACTCGCCGGTCCATCAATCCCTCTCCAGACTCGACATGATATGGATATCTCGGCCTATGGTGACAAGAGTGGTGAGGTGTGAGATCGGGGAAAGAATCTTGTCTGACCATGCACCTGTGTGGATAGAAATGTGTATAGAGGGGAAGGAACGGAAAGGGAGTGGGTGGATGCTTAATGAGTCCTTGTTGGACTCCCCGGAGGTTGTGCATAGAGTGGCGGTTGGGATAAAAGATTATCTGGCAATTAATGATACGGGTGAGTGTACGATTGAGACTGTGTGGGAGTGCTTGAAAGTGGTGGTGCGCGGTGATTTGATCTCAATTGGCTCCTATATGAAGAAGAATAAAGAAAAGGAAAAGGATGCTCTTCGCTCGCAGATTCGCTCTCTGGAGCAGCTTCAAAAATTAGGTAAACTAACGGCTAAGCAGGAGCAGGAGTTGCAGCATCGGAGGCGTGAATTTGGGGAACTGGAATTGGTCGAGATTAAATTTGCACAGGAGAAACTGAAACAGCAATTCTTTGAGCTGGGTAATAAACCTACCCGAATGCTAGCCCGAAAATTGAAGCAGTTGCAGATTCGGAACTACATTACTAAAATTCGGGATGCTAAAGGGCGGGAGGTGCGGGAGGGGAAGCAAATTCAAGATAGATTTGTAGAGTTTTTTAAAGAGTTGTATACGGCAGAACGATCTAGTTCGCCGGGGGGGCTGGATAGGTTCTTAACGGTAAATTTGCCCAGTTTGGCGAAAGAAGAAGCTGAGTTGCTCTCGCGGCCCATTGAAGTGGCTGAGGTAGTGGAGGTAATTAAATCCCTTCCGGGCTCTAAAGCCCCTGGATTAGATGGTTTCTCTAATAAATTCTACAAGACGTTTGTGAATGAGTTGTGTGAGCCTCTCTCGAGGTTATATAATTCCTTTACTGAGGGCGGGAAAATACCTGCATCTATGCGGACTGCAGGAATAACTATTTTGCCGAAAGAAGGTAAGGATCCGAACTTATGTGGCTCTTACCGGCCAATCTCCCTTCTGGGGGCTGACTTTAAGATTTTTACCAAAATTTTGGCAAATAGAATTCGTGTCTTTCTCCCTCGGTTGGTGCATGAGAACCAGGCAGGTTTTATACCTGGCCGACAAGCTGCTGATAACATCAGGCGGGTAATAAATGCGGTTTGGCAGGGTAGGAGGGGGACGGAACAAATGCTTTTGTTGACAATTGATGCTGAAAAGGCATTTGATAGGGTGCATTGGCCCTATTTATTTAAGGTATTGGAAAGGATGGGCATTGTAGGTAATTACTTGGAGTGGGTAAAGGCACTATATGAGCATCCCTTGGCTAAAATTCGCATTAATGGAGAGTACACATAGGCCTTTGAATTGTTTAGAGGAACAAGGCAGGGCTGCCCCCTTTCCCCCATTTTGTTTGTGCTGTCGATGGAACCCTTGGCACAGGCTACTCGGGAATGCATGGAGATATCCGGGGTTACAGGGAGAGGTATGGAAAGTAAAATCTCTTTATTTGCAGATGATTTGTTATTTATGCTGACGAGACCAATTGAAGCACTGGGGCGGTGGATACACTGTTAAAGGAATTTGGGACTGTTCTGGTTTTAAAATTAATGCCACCAAGTCTGAGATTCTCAATATATCAGTAGACAGGGCAGTTCAAGCACAGATCAAAGAGAGGTTCCCGTTTAAGTGGGCGGGAAATTATATTAAATACTTGGGAATATATTTAACCTCCAAGGATGCGGATTTGTTTGGGGCAAATTTTGCTCGTATGGACAAGAAGGTTAGAAGGGAGTTAGAGGAGTGGCAGGGTAAGGGGCTGTCCTGGTTGGGGAGGGTGGCGGCGGTAAAAATGGTGGTGTTACCCCAATGGGTTTATATTTTTCGAGCCTTGCCTATTTGGGTAGCGAAAAAGTATGTGGTGAGTTGGCAGAGAGCTATCATGAAGTTTATAGGGAGGGGTAAAAATAGTCGGGTGGCTTGGAGGATTTTGGTGAGGGCGCGGGAGTTGGGGGGGTTAGCTATCCCAGATCTTGGTAGATATTTAGAAGCGGCTCAGTTGAGTGCTTTAGTGGGGTGGTGGGGAGATGAGGCGAAGGAGTGGGTTCTAATGGAGGAGGAGGAGGTGGGAGTAGGGTCTTTGAGTGAATGGCTGTGGCTACCGAGGGAGCAATGGAGAGGGCTACCAATTCTCAATCCCTATGTCCATAGGACTCTGGCGTTGTGGAATAAGTGGCAGCAGGTTTGGCTGGGAAGGGCGGGGAAATCTCGTTTGATCCCCATTAGGGGGAATTCTGCCTTCCCTCCTGCGGTGGGGCGGTCGGATTTTGGAAAATGGGCAGAGAAGGGTTTAACAAGGGTGGGGCAACTCATAGATGGTAATAAGGTACAGGACTTTAAAACAGTGGCGGATCTGTACCAACTAGAGTTGGCGGATGTATTTAAATATAATCAGCTATCTCACTATATTAGGTATAACATCTTGCCAGACCTTCCAAGTGCACCTACGGAAATTGAGCAGTTGTGTTTATCGGGGCAAACTAAAAGGGTGGTAACTAAACTGTATGCTATGATGGTGAAGAATACGGGGAAAGAGAGTTTCCAAAAACAATGGGAGAAAGATATAGGAGAATGTTGGGATGAGGAGCAATGGGAGCGGGTATTTAAAAATAGATATAAAGGCTTCTTAGCTACCAATCTTGTGGAAAACAATTATAAAGTTTTGTACCGCTGGCATTTGACTCCGGCGAAACGGCAGACCATGTATAGTCAATGTGACGGTCTTTGTTGGCGTGAATGTGGGAGACAAGGGACCTACATTCATATATGGTGGCAGTGTGAGGTACTCCACAAATTGTGGGAAGTGGTGTTTGGACTGATGGGGGACATCCTGGGGAAAGTGATCCTACCCAACCCCGCAGTGGCTTTACTGGGGGTGACGCCAGAGGGGTTAACTAAGGGTGAGGGAAGTTTTTTGCATATAGGCTGTACTGCTTTGCGAATTTTGATTGCAAGGCGGTGGAAACAAAGCACGTTGCCAGTGATGGGGGAATACCGGGCATTGTTAGGACATATTTATTTGATGTGCAAACTCACCGCGTTGAAACATAAGAGACCACAAACGTTTTTCAGCATATGGGGGAAATTTTTGCAGTGGGAAGCATGTACCGAAGAGTAAGGTGCTGGTGGTGAGAGGTCGGGTAGGGGGGAGGGGGGAAGGGGATCAAGGGGGATAAAATTGAGCTTTTATGTGCCATTGTTATGATCAGGCTAAATTTTTGACTTTGTAACAGCTGTGTGTACTGTGTTTACGTTTGTGTGCCTGTGTTTGGTTCTCTTAATAAACTTTAAATTAAAAAAAAAAAAAAAATGGAACTTTCATGACACACATCTGAAGAGACCGAGTTCCACAATAAGTGTGCTAGGAAGCTAAAAGCTGTTGAATGAGTAAATTTGAGCCTAAACTTTGCAACTCCATTCATGTTCTGCCCAAACTCTGGCCCTGGGCAAGTTTCCTCTAAACGTATGCACTGGCTTACACCATGCATACATTTACGCCCCACTTAATGCTATAAGAACCACTTAAGCATCTAAAACAGCGGGAAAGGGGATTAAAAAATGACCCTCTGGGGGATCATTTTATAAGAGGAGATCTATTGGTACCTATGTGACTTTATAAAAAAGGCACCAGCTCCAATAGTGTGCAAATGCCCATGCAGGGATTGGAAAAGGAGTAAATGTATATGTGTATTCTATGGGGCCCTTCAACTAAACGCTGCTAAGGTTTCACACTTAATGAGTGTTACCATAGCAAGTTAAGTCCACAGCCTTCACGTTAGCTGTTGGGAGGAATTCCCAGCAGCTAATGCGTGACTAGATACCATAACAAGCAGCAGAGTAATGTGGGTGCACTGAATGTACCCAGAGATGGTGTTTGGTGAACCTGTGCTAAATGCCACGCTAGCTTCACTTGCATGTGAATGTATTTGCTATGTCCATGCTCTGTCTCTAGCCCGTTCACTGTCCACATTAGCGTGCGAGTGCAGTTAACGTGCATTTCAGCGGTCAGTGGCTGGCATGCCCACGCATTAGGGTTCACTGCAGCCAGTTATTGCTTGCCAAAATGCGCATTAACGCATTAGTGGCATTTATTAAAAGGGCCCCATGTGTGTACCTGCATATTTTATAAAATATGTGTGCACACTGCAACAATGCCTCTGCTCCATCCAAATGATGCACAGATCATGTAAAAGCAGGAGCAGTTTTTTTCTAGATGTCTATTTTTTCCATGTGTATATGGTCAGGTCATTTTATAAAACCCTTTTCTGCATCTAAATCAAACTTTACATGGGGGAAAAGCTTTACAAATTACCTCCTTAAAGTTAATCAGCAGCTGTACTAAAGAGTAATTAGACCTTACCTGCTAATTAGCGTTCCTGAAAGAACTCCAGTCCAGTCACGCACCTCTGGGTTGTGCTCCCCTTCCAGCAGCTTGGAGACTGAGCACATCATCTTTTTGATGACTCTGGCATATATATACCGCTGGCACCTCCCACCAGGTCCAGTATCCTATTGACAAAGTAGACTCAGTGGAGAGACAATTAAGTAGATCAACATACTAACTAGAACTTCAAACACAAATCCACTTTCCCCCCCCACTCCCCCTCCCTCGATGAGGAGAAGGCTTACCTGTGAATCTACTAGCTATCGAGGCCTACTACTATTCAGCACTTATAAAGCGCCACGCTCGCAGCGCTGCACAGCTAACCTACAAGAGGTAGGCAACATACAAGAGACAGTCCCTGCCTGTTAGAGTCATGCTCATCGGAGCTTACAATCTAGGTAGAACAGTACAGAGCATTAGTCAGTTCAGCGCAAGGTACGGTGTGGTACAGTTTGGTTTATAGTTTGGTCATAAACGTTGAAGGGGGTTAGGGTAAGATGAGGATGGACGTCAGGATATGAATGCAACGGTGAAGAGGTGGGTCTTCAACTTGGATTTGAAGAGGGCTAGGGAGGATGCCTGGCGCACAGACGCAGGTAGGCTGTTCCAGGCGTATGGTGCAGCAAGGTGAAATGAGCGCAGTCGGGAGTTCGCGGTGTGGGTGAAAGGCATTGATAGTAATAATTTGTTAGCGAAGCGCAAATTTCAAGAGGGGACATAGGGAGAGATAAGAGGTATTGAGGGGCCATAGAGTGAATGCATTTATAGGTCAGTAGGAGAAGCTTGAATTGGAAGCAGAATTGGACAGGGAGCCAGTGAAGTGACCTGAGAAGATGAGTAATGTGGGCATGGTGAGGCTGGCAGAAGATTAGTCAAGCAGCGTGATTTTGTATAGATTGAAGGGGAAGGAGGTGGCTCATGGGGAGACCAGCGAGGAGTAGGTTGCAGTAATCGAGACGAGAGGAGATTAAGGAGTGGATAAGCGTTTTAGTGGTGTGTTCAGAGAGGAAGGGGCGGATTTTGCTGATGTTGTAGAGAAAGAAGCGGCAGATCTTAGCTACATGTGTCATCAGGCCAGCCTACTGCCTAGGGCAGGGGTCGGCAACCCGCGGCTCCGGAGCCGCATGCGGCTCTTTCTCACCTTTGCCGCGGCTCCGGAGCACACTGCCCGCCCGGTGACAGGCAATAGTGTTGTAAAGATGTATTTAAACGTGGCGTTATGGGCTCCCTCCATGTCAGCTCCCTCCCTTCTTCTGCAGCCGCGGCTCCCTGCCTCTTAGGGAACCGCGGCTGTGCTTTTAAAATCATCTCGGAGCCCTTCCTGTCTTGACGGGCTCCGTGCAGCATTGTCCCGCCTCTAAAGGAAGTTTTGGAGGCGGGACAATGCTGCACGGAGCCCGTCAAGACAGGAAGGGCTCCGAGATGATTTTAAAAGCACAGCCGCGGTTCCCTAAGAGGCAGGGAGCCGCGGCTGCAGACGAAGGGAGGGTGCTGACATGGAGGGAGGGGGGCTGACATGGAGGGAGGGAGCAGATATGGATGGAGGGAGGGGGGCTGACATGGAGGGATGGAAGGGGCTGACATGGAGGGAGGGGGGGCTGACATGGAGGGAGGGTGCTGATATGGATGGATGGAGGGAGGGGGGCTGACATGGAGGGAGGGAGCTGATATGGATGGAGGGAGGGGGGCTGACATGGAGGGATGGAGGGGGCTGACATGGAGGGAGGGAGCTGATATGGATGGAGGGAGGGGGGCTGACATGGAGGGATGGAGGGGGCTGACATGGAGGGAGGGAGCTGATATGGATGGAGGGAGGGGGCTGACATGGAGGGAGGGGAGCTGATATGGATGGAGGGAGGGGGGCTGACATGGAGGGATGGAGGGGGCTGACATGGAGGGAGGGGGCTGACATGGAGGGAGGGAGGCTGACATGGAGGGATGGAGGGGGCTGACATGGAGGGAGGGAGCTGATATGGATGGAGGGAGGGGGGCTGACATGGAGGGAGGGAGCTGATATGGATGGAGGGAGGGGGGCTGACATGGAGGGAGGGAGCTGATATGGATGGAGGGAGGGGGCTGACATGGAGGGGGCTGACATGGAAGGATTGGGGAGGCGGGCTGACATGGAGGGAGGGAGCTGATATGGATGGATGGAGGGAGGGGGCTGACATGGAGGGATGGAGCACTGGTAATGGGGTTGAGGGGACTAGCACTGGAAATGAGCTGATTAGGGGAGGCTAGGACTGGTAATGAGCTGATGGGGGGTAGGACTGGTATTGGGCTGATTAGGGGAGGCTAGCACTGGTAATGGGGTTGAGGGGGGATTAGCACAGGAAGAGAGCTGAGGGGGGGGCTTTGACTGGGCATGGGCTGATTGTGGGGAGGGGAGGATAGAGCTGCTGGCCCTGGAAGATAACTGGGGGCTAAGGCTACAAATGGGCTGATATGAGGGGATGGGAGAATGGAACTGGATCTGAGAGGGGCTGCCATGGTATTTGTACTAGAAGGGACTGGTCAGTGGGGAAGGAGGGGGACTGGAAGGAAATGGACACCAGTGGCAATCATGGGAATGCAAGTTGACATTGGAAGGTACTGGGAGTGAGGACTGGAAAGGGGCTGATATTGGGGAGGGTTACTGGGACTGGAAATAGGCTGATGGAAAGAAGTGAAGAAAATGAAAGAAGAGATAAGAAATGGCAGATGGACCATAGACCACAGAAAGAGAGCTAAGAGAAGACAGGAAAGCAAAAGCCTCAGATCGGGACCAGCATGATCAAAGAATAAATTGGTCAGACAACAAAGGTAGAAAAAATAATTTTATTTCATATTAGTGATTTGACTACAAAATCATCATAATTTTGAAATCAATTATTGTTACTTGTTGTTGTGATATTTTCTGGCGTATTTTTTTTTGTGTGCGAAGGAAGAGGGGTAGTCTTATACGGCGAGTATAGGCCAAACACCTATATTTTAACAGGAAAAGTAGGGGGTCGTATATAGCATTAAGGTAAGAAACAATATATGCAGTGTTAGATTTGTTTTAAATGTCGCAATGGTTTTGCGGCTCCCAGTTTTTTTTTTCCCTTCGGAAACGGGTCCAAGTGGCTCTTTATGTCTTAAAGGTTGCAGACCCCTGGCCTAGGGCGAATAGGGTTGGTCTGCCTTGATATTCTATCTTCAGGGAGTATGACACTGCATTTGCTCCTGCAATGCCTTGTGGGAATGGTAGTTCCCTTTTCTACCCTCTGATTCAAGAAGGAGTTGCAGCCGAGTGTTAAAGGCAAAAATGACAAGGATTTTATTTCCCTTCCCAAAAGAACTTAAGTGCAGATGAAATTAGGACAACTTTCCATATATTTGGTAGGAGGAATACATACAAGAACTCAGGTAAATGTGCCTCTTCACTCTCAGGCTTCCAAACGTGCAGTGCTCGTCACAAAAACATAAACAAACAAACAGCTTCTGATAGCAAAGGAAAATGTTCCCCTTTTCTTTGCCGCTTTATCAGCACTCTTATAGTAATGCTCAGCACAGGGATTCAATATGGTCAGCTATACATAGGGTGCAATCCATCTGTATATCAGCTGCGTCATAAACCTCAGAGTCTATCTGCATCTCTTCCAGCTCAGTGTTAGCTGGGTGTGGCTGTAAGCTGCTGTCATGGGTTTTAAAGCAACCTTCTTCTAGGCATTCAGGGATCTTCCCTTTATTCCATTCTAAACAGCAGGGCTTGAAACCACACTGTACTTTGGAGTTGCTTCCTGGGCTGTTTCCTACTTCTTGGCAACAACAAGGAAATACTTTTAAACTAGATTCATAGCTGGGCAAACTTTGAAGCCTACCTTCTGGCTTTAAGGAGGGAGGAATTCTCTGCTCTCTTGGCTCAGGCAGGTTTCCAAACACCGGCTGTGTTTTCTTTCCTCTTAGCTTGCTGGCTTCTGCCTCAGACCTATAAGTATTTTCCTGCCACCGTCTCTCTCTCTCTGGAGCCTCCAAGCTTTTCCAAGTCTGCCTCACAGGAGGTCTCTCCTTTCTCCTGCCTTTCCTGAATGGCACCTCTCTTGTGCTGCTTCCTTCAGGTTCTCGGGCTTTGGCTTCCTTGGCTCTTGCTACGGCTCTCTCTTGACCTGGTCTCTGACTGGGACCTTCACCCGGTCTCTCTCTTCCTGGCTTCTGTGTTTCTCTTGGTCTGTCTTTTAAAGCTAATGACCAATTATTATAGTCCTGTTTCTCAGGGCTTAGCTCTGCCCTTCCCCTGAACAGGTGTTTCTCATTAACCCCTAAGCTTGGTGATACGTCACAGCTTGGGCGTGTCCATTCGGCTCCTGACTTTCTGTTTACTTTCTTCTTGTAAACATTGAGCCATGTGCTTAGACTGCCTGTCAGATTCTAAGGTGGAATCTTCTACTATCCCTATCTCCATGGGCTCAGTAGGGGCTTCTACATTACACATGCTGGATATGAGCGGAGAAGGAGAGAGAGAGGTGACAAAGATAACCCCTAGCTTGCGGGCCGAGGGAACAGGAAGGATAGTAGATCCATCCACATGGACTGAGAGAGGGGGGGAACTGGGGGGGGGGGAGGAGTTGAGTGTAAAGACAAGGAATTCAGTCTTGGCCATGTTCAGTTTCAATCGGCGATGAGACATCCAGGCAACGATGTCCGAAAGACAGGTAGAGATCTTGGATTGGTTTGCCGGAGAAATATTAGGTGTAGAGAGGTAGATTTGGGAGTCATCGGCATAGAGATGGTACTGAAAGCCATGGGAGGAGATAAGCACGCCAAGGCCTTGGGTGTAGAGAGAGAAGAGGAGGGGGCCCAAGACAGATCCCTGGGGTACACCTAAATGGAGCGGGGTAGGGGAGGAGGAGAAGCCACAAGAGCATACACTGAATGAGCGATGGGAGAGGTAGGAGGAGAACCAGGATAGTACGGAGTCCTTGAAGCCAAGCGAGGAGAGGGGGTGAGGAGAAGGTTGTGGTCAATGGTGTCAAAGGCAGCAGAAAGGTCAAAAAGGATGAGGATAGAATAGAGGCCTTTAGATTTAGCCAGGAACAGGTCGTTGGTGACTTTTGTGAGTACCGTTTCAGTGGAGTGTAGGGACGGAAGCTGGATTGTAATGGGTCCAGGAGGGCTTGGGAGATGAGGAAGTCGAGGCAGCGACGGTGGACTGCTCATTCTAATAGTTTGGATATGAAGGGAAGGAGGGAGATGGGTCAATAGTTAGAAGGGCATGTGGGATCAAATGAGGGTTTCTTGAGGAGAGGTGTGACAACAGCAAGTTTGACGTCAACGGGGACAGTTGCAGTGGAGAGTGAAAGGTTGATGATATGAGTGATGGACGGGACAATGATGAGGGAGATGGAATGTAGGAGATGGGTGGGGATAGGGTCTGATGAACAGGTGGTGGGTTTGAAGGAGGAAAGAAGGAGTGTGTTTTTTTCTTCAGAGATCGGAGAGGAGGAGGAGAGGGTGGTAGGGGGAGTATGGATGGGGGAAGAGAATTGGGGAGGAGGGGAGGTAGATGAGGGGGTAGGGAATTGGAGGGTAATCTTGTGGATTTTGTCATGGAAGTAGTCAGCTAGGGTTTGGGCAGAAAGGGAGGGTGGGATCGGGGGCGGGGGGACCTTAAGGAGAGAATTGAAGGTATTAAAGAGATGGCGAGGATCAGAGGCAAGGGAGTTGGTCAGATGGATGTAGTAATCTTGTTTGGCAAGTGCTAAGGCTGACTGGAATGAGCCAAGCATGAATTTGAAGTGCAGAAGGTCTTCCGGGGAGCGGGATTTGGACGAAGCTCGTTCGGCAGAATGGGCGCAGATGCATAGGTAACAGATTGTGGGTGAAAGCCAGGGTTGGGGAGTAGATCATTTGACAGGACATGGGGTGGGAGGGGCAAGAGTGTCAAGGGCTGAGGATAGTGTAGCATTGTATGAAGATAATGCCTCGCCGATGGACTTGGAGGATAAAATGGAGGAGAGAGATGGAGAAATGGTGGAGGAGAGGGTCAGGGGATCAATATTACAAAGGTTTCTAAATAGGTCGGAGGAGACAGGACGAGGTTGGGACGGCAGAAGCTGAAGAGTAAATGTTAAGAGGTGATGGTCAGATGAGGGAAGGATTGATTTGTGGAAGTTTGAGGGAGAGGAATTAGAGAAGAGTATTAGGTCAAGGCAGTGGCCGTGTAGGTGTGTGGGGGCAGTGGAGCAAAGTTGGAGGTCAAACGAGGAGGTAAGAGCGAGGAACTTTGAGGCATGGGGGTCGAAAGGGTTGTCGATGTGAATGTTGAAATCGCCAAGAATGAGAGTGGGGGAGGAGGGATCTATAAAGGCAGAAAGCCAGGAGTTGAAGTCGGTGAGGAAGGTTGATTTGGATTTGTCAGGTGGGCGATAAATAACAGCTACTCGGAAGGGAAGTGGTGTGAGGAGGCGAATGGAGTGGACTTCGAAGGAGAGGGGGGCGTGCAATTGGGGTGGCAGGAGGGGTTGGAATTGGCAGGAGGGAGAGAGTAGGAGGCCAACGCCACCACCGCGACCAGTAGAACGAGGTGTATGGGAGAACTGGTAGCCCCCATGGCAGAGAGAGGCAATGGATGTGGTGTCGTCTGGGGGGAGCCAGGTCTCAGTCAAGGCAAGAAGGTGTAGGGCATTAGAGATAAAAAGACCGTTAATAAAAGGGTTTTTTTAAATGACTGAGCATGCGTTCCATAGGGCGCAAGAAAACGGGAGAGTGGAGGGGGGGAGGAGAGGGATATGGATAAGGTTGGCTAAGTTACGTGTGGATTTCTTGTCAGAGTAGCGTGGGGGTCTATTTCTAGGGTAATACTGAGATTTAGAGGGATCAGGGTGTGGGTGGGTATGTCTGGGTATGTGTGCTCTCCAAGAGGGGCATGAGGGAGGGGAAGTGAGGGGTAAATTGATGGTATTAGGTAGGTTATGTGAGGGATTATTTTTGAGGGTAGAGTTAGAGTTGATATCTATGGATGTGTGAGCGTGGGATGAATGAGGGAGGGCAGAAGGAAGGAGGAGTGGGATGTGGATGAGATTAGATAGGGTACGTGAGGAACTTTTTTTAGTGTGAGAGAGAAATCTGGGGGGCCAGGGTTGGGGTTGATATTACCTGATGAGAGAAGGAGAATGAGTATTAGAGAGCGAGGTAAAGTGGAGATAGTATGGCGGAAGCAAGGGTGGGGTTGCCTCAAGGAGAGGGGGACTGGTTGAATGTGGGGAATGGTGTGAAGAAGCTCAAAAGCAGATGCTAGGCTAGGGGGCAGACTGGAGGGCGAAGTGAGGAAGGTAGGGGGAGGGTAGGGGGAAGAGGAGTGAGGGTGTTGTTAGGAAGGGAGGTAGTTGGGGAGGATGAGGAAGAGAAGGACAATGAGATGTGGGGCCATGGTAGTGGGCAGCAAGGTCTGAGCAAGCAATGGGTAGCAAGTTCTAGGCACACAATGGGTAGCAAGTTCTAGGCAGGCAATGGGTAGCAGTTCTATGCAAACAATGGGTAGCAGATCGATGCAGGCAGTGGGTAGCAGTTCTATGCAAACAATGGGTAGCAGATTGACGCAGGCAGTGGGTAGCAGTACTATGCAAACAATGGGTAGCAGATTGACACAGGCAGTGGGTGGAAGTTCGATGCAAGCAATGGGTAATAGGCTCTATGCAAGTAAGTTCTCAGCAGGTTCTATTCAAGCAAGTGCTGTGCCAGTTCTGTGCAAGTAAGTTCTATGCAGCAAGGGAAGCAGGTTCAAAGCAGGGTTACTTGCAAGTTGCGAGGTCATGGGAGACACTAGGCTGTGGGTAGGGGGTGGTAGGTGCTTACTTCATGTGGGATCTGATTGGTCAGATGTGTAGGAGCGTTTGTTTTTGCTCGGCTCATTGGCGTTTCTCCTGTGATCAGCTTGTGTTGGGGTGACGGCTTGCACGAGGGCGCCTTTGGTCCCTGCGTAAGGGCCATGCCAAAGGGCCCTCAGGCGCGGGCCCGCTAGCATGGGTGCGCCGAGAGTGCTCCTGCTCTTATGCCGCTGCCAGTGCTGGCCCGATTGGTCTCGGTGTGTGGAGAGGGGAGGAGCCACCTCTTCTGCTCCACTCCCCGATGCCGATCAGGTGGAAGTGCTGGCAGGGGGCTTCCTTCTGGCGCTGAGAGCGCTCCTGCTCTTGTGCCGCTGCTGGTGCTGGCCTGATTAGTCTCAGTATGTGGAGGGGGAGGAGCCGCTTCTCCTTCTCCACTCCCCGACGCCGATCAGGTGGAGGTGCTGGCAGGGGGCTTCCTTCTGGCGCTGAGAGCGCTCCTGCTCTTATGCCGCTGCCGGTGCTGGCCCGATTGGTCTTGGCATGTGGAGGGGGAGGAGCTGCTTCTCCTGCTCCACTCCCCGACGCCGATCAGGTGGAGCTGCTGGCAGGGGGCTTCCTTCTGGCGCCGAGAGCGCTCCTGCTCTCGGCGCCAGAAGGAAGGCCACATAGTGAAGGGCAGGCAGCTCCTCCATTCCGCCCCCACTACCTCCACCTTACAAGGCGCACCAAACTAAAATTCTGACCTCCCAAAACCCTTAATCTTCTTTGTCGGGCTGGGGTCGCCTCAGCAATTTCCTTATACAGAGCACTCCGGGCGAGATCTGGGACTGAACTGGAGTTCCTTCAGGAATGCTAATTAGCAGGTAAGGTCTAATTATTCTTTCCTATTCGTCCCTCCAGTCCAGTTCCGCACTTCTGGGAAGTAACAGAACAGTTCGATCAATGGGAGGGACCCGCGAGACCAGCCCATAAGACCGCTCCGCCAAAACCTGCACCCCCGCCGCCTGGACATCCAAGCGATAATGCTTAGCGAAAGTATGCATGGAAGACCACATTGCCACCTTACATATATCCACCAGCGGCACCAGACTAAACTACGCCCATGAGGTCGCCTGGGCATGTGTGGAATGAGCCCGCAAGTCCACCGGAATGGGCTTGCCCTTCAAAATGTACGCCGAAGCAATAGCTTCCCTGATCCATCTGGAAATGGAGGCCTTGGCTGCTGCTTCTCCTTTGTGTGGTCCTCTGAACAACACAAACAGCCATTCCGACTTGCGGAACGCCTCAATCCTCTTTAAATAGCTCGTCAGAATTCTCCGAACATCCAACCGACGCAGACATGCATCTTTGGTCTCCCACCCTCACCAGAGCCAGTAGGGAGACCGGCTGACTTACATGAAAGGCCAAAACCAGCTTGGGCAAAAAGGAGGGCACCCTTCGGAGGGCCACCTTTTCTTAAAAAAGGAAAGAAATAGAGGCTAACAAGATAAGACCTGTAACTCTGAGATTCATCTCGCCGAACAAATCGCCACCAGAAACACCGTCTTAAGGGTCAAGCCCTTGAGGGAAGTACGCCCCACTGGTTCATAGGGCTCCCCCACCAGAGACTCTAGCATCAGATTTAGATCCTAGGGCAGGACCGCCGTCCTCCGGGGCGGGCGAAGGCGCCCCACCGCCTTCAGGAACCAGACAACGTCAGGGTGTTCTCTTCCCCTATAACAGAAGATTATTGCCAGTTGAACCCCCAAGGAGCTGGCAGCCAGGCCCTTCTCGAAGCCTGCCTGCAAGAACTCCAGGATGTCTGGAATGGATGCCACAGTCGGCTGACTCCCGGTCTGCGCACCACCCCTCAAAGATGCGCCAGACCCTGACATAGGAGAGGCAGGTTGATTTCTTGTGAACCTTAAGCAAGGTTGAAATTACTGACCCTAAGTACCTTTGCTTCAACAACCTTGCCCTCTCAAGAGCCATGCCGTAAGCGAGAACCAATCCACTTGCGGCATCTGGACCGGACCTTGGGTCAAGAGAGCTTTTCGCACCGGGAGCCTCCAAGGACGATCTGCTAGTAACTGCACCAAGTCAGCAATACCACAGGCTCCTTGGCCAATCTGGGGCTATCAGTATGACCAAGCCTCGATGAGCCTCTATGCGCTGGACGACCTTGCCTATGAGAGCCCATGGCGGAAACACATACAGTAGACCTTCCGTGGACCACCTCTGAACCAAGCCCTCTGACATCCTTTCTTCTCTTCTGCTGTAAAAATGGCTTGCCTTGGCCAAACCCCATCTTGCCATGAGGTACATGACTGGAGGGCTCCAACGGCTCACCACCTGCACGAAGACCTCCAGGCAGAGCTCCCATTCATCGTGATCCACCTGGACGCAGCTCAAGTAGTCCGCTGTGATGTTCTTGCTCCCCACTGCTGACAAGGCCTGAAGATGGGCCTACACCCATTACATCAAACTCTTTGCCTCTTCCTCCTGCCTGTGCCTCCCTGGCGGTTGATGTAGGCCACTGTGGTTACATTGTCTGAGAATACCCGGACCGCCTTTCCCTGCAGCCAGTGCTCGAAGGACTGGAAGCCAGAGCCACCACCAGCATCTCCAGCCTGTTGATCGTCCAACGGGCCTTGTGAGTACTCCAGAGTCCCTGAGTAAAGCGTTCCTCGCAGTGGGTCCCCCAGCCGGAAAGGCTGGCATCCGTCGTCAGTGGGATCCACTGCGGCGACTCAAGGGGTATGTCCTCTGTTAGACTCCACAGACAGAGCCACCACCTGAGTGCCCTTCTAGTCAATGGAGGGCAGGGAAGCCTCCTTGACAGCAGATGACGTTGATGGGACCAGTGACGTAGCAGAGCCCACTGCAATAGCCTCATGTGTGCCCTTGCCCAGGGGACAAGCTCAAAAGTTGCTGCCATGGTTCCCAACACGTGGAGATAACGCCAGGCCGAGGGCTCCGCCATCTCCAAGAAATGGCACACCAAACACCAAAGCTCCTGCGCCCAGTGACTCAGCAAGAACACTTTGCCCTCTTGGGTATCGAATCTTGCCCTGAGGTACTCGATCTCCTGAGCCGGGGTCAACCTGCTCTTGGCCAGGTTGATCATCCAGCCAAGACTCTGCAGGAGCTTCACCACTCTAGCTGTCGCCTTCATGCTCTCCTCCTTGGTTTCGGCCCTGATCAACCAGTCGTCGAGGTACGGATGGACGAGAACTCCCTCCTTGTGGAGCGCTGCAGCCACCATGACCAAGTCCTTGGTGAAGGTCTGGGGGGCTGTCGCCAGGCCGAACAGCAAGACTTGAAACTGGTAGTGACCCATTGGCACTGTGAACCAGAGGAACTGCTGATGAGCTGGATGGATGGGAATATGCAGATACGCTTCCGTCAGGTCGAGAGACGATAAAAACTCTCCCCTGCAGACCGTTACTATAACTGACTTCAGTGTCTCTATGTGAAAATGTAGCACTCGCAGGCAATGGTTGACCTGCTTGAGGTCAGGGATAGGCCGAAAGGACCCCTCCTTTTTGGGCACCACGAAATAAATGGAGTACCGACTACAGCCGCACTGGTCTTCGGGTACTGAGGCCACCACCTCTAAGAGTATGAGATCCGCCAAGGTGTCCTTTACTGCTGCAGTCTTGGCTGGAGTCCTGCTGGGAGACTGGATGAAAGATGGGAGAATCGGGCATGCTAGCTCGAGAGTGTAGCCGTTTCGGATAACCTTCAGGACCCACTGATCGGACGTGACTCGGACCCAGGCGGGGTTAAACTGGACCCCTGTCTGGGCCCCCCTCGCTTCATTATGTTTTCCTAGGTCCCGAGGAGGAGGAGGAAGCACTAAATCCCTTACTGGCTCCTCGAAACCCCTGAAAGCCCTGGCCCTTCAGGGGAAACCACCCCCTCTGATAAGGAGCCAGATGATCGTGCCTGGGTTCGCACAGGAGGGGCATTGCAACTCTGCTTCGGCTTATCCTCCGGGAGCCTTCCTCCCTTTGAGTCATCTAACTCCTTTACCAACTTGTCTAAGTCCTCCCCGAAAAGCCGCTTCCCCTTGAAGGGGAGCCTACTGAGTCGGGCCTTGGAGGAACCATCCGCCGCCTAATTTCGGAGCCAGATGTAGCGGCGCCCCACCACCACTGAGGTCATACTCTTTGAAAGGCCCCTGATAAGATTGTAGTGAGAGTGTCCGTGAGGTAGGCTGTCCCCGATTCTATTCTTGCCGCCTCTTTTGCCGAATCCCCTGACAGGTCCCCTGGCTGCTGAATTCATTAAGACCATCGGAGGCAAGCCCTGGCCACCCAGGCCACACACACCGACACCTGGAGGGCGAGGGCATTAATGTCAAAGGCTTGCTTTAACAAGGTGTCCAGCTTCCTATCCTGGGCATCCTTGAACGCCACACGCTGCCCTCTACCTGGACCGTTGTTTTCTTAGTCACTGCCAACACAGTCACATCCACTTTCAGGGACTGGAGCAACTCTTTTTCCTGTTCCAGCCATGGGTACAAGCGCGACATAGTATATAATCCCCGAAGACCGGCCTCTGGCAGGTTCCACTCATCTTGGATCATCTGTTTGACCACCCCATGGACCGGGAAGACCTTGTGAATCTTTCGCATCGCTTGAATCAGTGGATCCTCCAGTGTCTCCTCTTTGGCCTGCAGCCCTGTGGGGATATTGAGGACCTTTAGGGATTCGACGATCAGGACCGGCAACTCCTCCCTACGGAACACACGAACAATCCGTGCCTGATCCTCTGGGTCCGGAATCTCACCCTCTTCCAGTTTTTCATCCTCTTCTTCCATCTCCGGGTCCAGGCTTTCCCCATCTTGAGCTTCAGAAGGTGGGGAGAGTTGCCCCCCCTGTCCTCTGCAAGCCTGGCCCACTTCTCAGTATCTTTCATAGGCCCTCAGTATCTGTCACAGGCCCTTCGGGTCAGCAGTCCACTTTACTGCGCACTCCTGCATGGGCGCTGAACCGTGCACCCTCCTGCTGGCGTAGACAAAACACCTTATGCAATAGCAAGACGTACTCTGGCGAGAAACCTCCCCAGCCTCCTCCTCCTTCCACTCCCTGAGAGGTAGAGGGTCTAGGAAGAAGATGGGAGCAAGATAGCGGATCAGTTTGTGGGGATACAGGGGTCTCTCTGCCCTGGCTTCCGCTTCTGTGGAGTTCCTGGACTCCTGGGAAACTGGGAGTGAGTGCTCCTGGTTCATACTCGCTTGCATCCTCTGCTCCAATGATGCGGCTTCCATGGCACAACCTCGGCAAATGCCCACGTCAGAAACCGCTTCACGCCAGGTTCTGCACACCAAACACTGCGGTCTTGCTGGCATGGCACAATATAGGACAGCCCTCTGTCTTCCTCCTCACTTTCGTTTGCTTAAGAGAACAGGGAAGAAAATAAACCAAATCGAAAAGAGGCTAAATAAAGACTTCTCTTCTCCCTTTTTTTTTTAACACTAATAAAACTAACATAAAATCTCTTAACCCCTCTCTCCTCCTGGCTTTAGCTTCTCCGTCTTTGTGTTTTTTGGTTCTTTTTGTAAATGGTCCCCTCCGGCCCTGCAGGAGACCCAATGGCCGCGGCCCAAAAAATGAGGAGAGAGGCTTGAAATACCCATGCGGCAAAAGAGGAAGGCCCAAGCAACCCGATCCTACCAGTGCGCTGCTAGGCCTCCCAAAAACCACATAGTCGGCAGCTGCGAGGCTTGCTTACCCCACCACGCGGTCTGCCACCGCAGGCTACCGCTTCAGATCTCACTATTTTATTCTTCTCCGCTCCTCTGTGAAGTGCTCACTGAGCCCACGTGCTGCCGTCTCGCTCCCGCGCTCAGTCGCGCTCAGTGCTTTGGCAGCAAGGCTGGACGGAGAGAACTAGCCTCTGTCGGCGTTGGTGCCTCCGGTCTGCGGCTCCTCACCCGTTCACAGGTTTGGGAGCCGCTCCAGCCCAATTGGTCCTCCAGCTGGCGCTCTCTTCTACCTCGAAGACTCCTCCTTCACCCAGCTTGTAGGAAGGAGAGAGGGGAGGGGGCCCTCTTCTCCATAGAAACACTGCAGAGAGGAAAGAGCCTCCCGGCTCTAGCCCAAGCAAAAGAAAGGGCTGTAGGAAGGGCTTACTAAGAAATTAAAAGCAAAGGCAAAATAAGGAAAGAAAATAGGAATTACACTTACCTGGTAATTGTGGTTCCTTGAGTGACTCCAGTTTAGTCCTCATCCTCTGGGTAGTGAACCTCCTCCTGCAGCTTGGAGACTGGGCATGTCAAAATCATGACATCACTGGATATAGCCTGCTGGTCTCTCCCATCAGCCCCCAGCGAACTATTGACAAAGCAGACTCAAAGGAGCAAAAAATCAGTAACTTTTTTTTAAAACTTAACATTATATTCAAGGGCACGCAGAACATATAACCTATCTACCTACTACTCCCCTTCCAGAAGGAAAGGGACTGCTTCCTGCATACCCTCCTTTCCGTCGAATGCCTAGCCCTAAACAATCCAGAGCAATATAGCAATACATATAACAATATATAACATCAGCATAATATGATAATATAACAATATAGCGCAAAACAAATGAAAGCATCAAAACGACTGAACACCAGTGAAGGCCTACATCCACTTTTAACCTTGAACTTCCCCCAATAGAAAGACCATTGCTAAAACCCCATCCCTGGGCGGGAATGAGGACTAAACTGGAGTCACTCAAGGAACCACAATTACCAGATAAGTGTAATTCCTATTTCCTTATCGTTCCTCCAGTTTAGTCCTCAACCTCTGGGATGTATCAGAGCAGTAATCATTGGGAGGGACCTTTCCAGCCAGATCTCAACACCGCCTCCCTGAAAACAGCATCCTTAGCCGCCAGAACATCTAGGTGGTAGTGCTTACTGAAAGTATGGAGAGATAACCAAGTGGCCTCCCTACAGATGTCCACTGGCGGAACCAAACTGTGCTCCATCCAAGAAGATGCTTGCACTCTGGTAGAGTGAGCTCGTAAGCTCCCTGGGACTGTACGGTCCCGTAGAAGATAAGCCGACGCACTCGCCGCTCCAATCCATCCAGAAATGGACTCCTTCACTGCTGCTTCCCTTTGCAGGGCCCTCCGAACACCCCGAAGAGAGACAATCCGCCTTGCGAAAGTTTCTGAAACCTTTAAACACTACCGTAGCACTCTCTTGATGTCCAAACCGCGCAAGCTATGGTTCAATACGCTCCCCTCCGCCGCACCTAGTGCTGGAAGAGAGACCATTTTAGTTAGATGAACGTAGAAACCACCTTTGGCAACAAAGACGGAACCAGCCGCCAGGCCACCTTCTGTCTGGAGACAGACAAAAACCGATTCCTGACAGGTCAACACCTGCAACTCCGAAAATCGCCTCGCCGAACAGATGACCATCAAACATACCGTATTCAAGGCAAAACTCTTAACCTATGCCTGTTGCAAGGGCCCCAATGGCGCACTAGCTAACGCTCCTAAAAACAACTTGAGCTTCCCCGGTGGAATTAATATCCTACAACAGGGCTGCAGTCTGGTAACCGCCTGAGAAAGCGTACCACATCGACCTGTGCATGAGAGTAACTCCCTGTCCTTTGCCCCTATAGTAAGACAGAGCTGCTAACTGAACTCTCCAGGACCTGCCTTTACTAAACCCATCCTGCAGAAAACTTAATACCAAGGGAACTGACACTGTTGTTGCACGAGTGTGCCGCCGCAAGCACCCGTCCTCAAAGATGCGCCATATACGCACATATGCAAGGGATGTAGACTTTTTTTTTTTTTTGCGGCAAGGTGGCAAAGACTGCGGCCGAGCAACTCTTTTTCCTTAAACTTGCCTTTCAATGGCCACCCCGTAAGCGAAAACCGATGCACCTGAGGCATTCGAAGGGAATTCCGTAGCAACAGAATCTCCAATGTCGGAAACCTCCATGGATTCCCGTCGAGCAACCATATAAGGCAGGCATACCACGGCACCTCGGCTAGCCCGAGGCCCCCAACCACACGTTTCCCCGAAGCGCTTCGATACGCAGAACCACTCGACCTATGAGTGCCCCCGGTGGAAAGACATAGAGAAGACCGGATGACGGCCGCCGTTGAAACAGTGCGCCGATGCCTTCCGACCCCCTTTCGCGTCGTCTGCTGAAAAAGCGACCCATTTACGCAAAGTGAAATGCCACCATGAGTTCCATTACTGGCTGTCCCCATATGCGACCGATCTGTGCGAACACCTCCGGATGCCACTCCCATTCTCCGGCATCTACTCGGACCCAGCTGAGGAAATCTGCCGTCACAATGTCCTTACCTGCAACATGTGCCACCGAAAACGCTGGCAGCCAAAGCTCTATCCACACACACAGACCCTCTGCCATGGCCTCTATAGCCACACTTCCAGTTCTGCCCTGCCGATTAATGTAGGCCACTGCCGTGGAGTTGTCGGACAGTACTCACACCGCTCGACCTGTCACCGTAGCTTCGAACGTCTGCAACGCCCGGCGTATCGCTCGCATTTCCAGTCGGTTGATTGACCACTGGGGTCTCCTGTGTACTCCAAGAGCCTTGCGCGAAACAATCTCCAAATGTAGTGGAGTTTAACAAAGTTTTTGGCCAAGCTCCCGGAGGAAAGGTCCATAAGCTTTTATTAGAAAGAAGCTGGAAAATTATTAAATTTTTTTTATACCAACTTTCACCAATTCAAGAAGTTCTACAGTGCATACAACCCAACAGAGTGTCACATCTGTTGCACATGCAACGGAACCCTTAAAATATGAGCATACATGAATCCACCGCTTGCCCCGATACAAGCATTGAGTAGCCTATTCGTCTTTTTGGAAACCAGCCAGGTCTTAAGACCTGGATTGGCTACCCTAGGAAACAGGATACTGGACCTGAAAGAGCTTGGTCTGACCCAGTATGGCATTTCTCGCATCCTTATGAACGGACCCTCCCCAAGGTCTCTGCCTTGGAAGTAACAGGCTGCGTCTAGCCCTATGGCCCTGTGGCTAGCTCACACGGAGCAGTGCGGCCTAGTGGTTGAGGCAAGTTGCCAGAAGACCAAGGGTTTGAATTCCAATCGAGACCACCAACCTTGGGCCATAAAAACTGGGGTTTCTGGTCTCACAGGTGGTCCTTCTGGCCTTCGTTAAGCGACTTAACCCTCTGCCTCAGGTACCAAAACATAAATTGTGAGCCCTTCAGGGACAAGGGAAATAGAAATACTGTAATCGACTGTATGCCACCTTGACCTGTAAGCAATCAGTATGCTCAAATAAATAACTGGGAATATGTGACCGTAGCAAACACTGTCAGTGGAGAGACATCAGAGCTGGTGCTGGTTCCTGGTCTTCCTTTCTCGCTCTCCCAGTCCTTCTGCCAGCATTGAGAAAAGGCTGAGAATAGATTGTCCAGTGGGCCGAGGACCTTGCGTCCTGGACATTAGAGAGAAAGAGGGGCTAGGATCTGGGAGCAAAGCCCAAAGAGAAAGGGAAACTGGTGACTGTGACACTGTAGCTCCTCCGGACGGCTCAATGCACAGCAGATCCCACAACTGCATCTCCAACCCCATGTAACACCATGAGGACCTCACACACTTTATTACAATAGACACCCCCCATTACTGGAGAAATTACCTTAGTCTGATAATACAGTCTGAGCAAAGAAATGAAGTCTCACTCTGCAAAGAGTGCACCCAAAAATCATGCCTAAGCAATTGTGAGCACATACAAAATGCACATCTACATATACGGGTGACCCAGCACCTGTCACCCAAACACAGTGCAGTGAGCACGCTTGAACATAGGCTGAATGCATGGAGCATACACAGAGTACTGACTTCCTCTATGAAACCTTCCAGTGCCCTGAAGCGCTAAGCCCCAGACAGTGCTACCTAGACGTCCTTCTCTTCACCCTCAGCACGGGCCCTTTAACAAGATGGCACAGACGGGTCAGTGCCCCTGCTAAGTGCTTAAAGCCCTGCTCTGACAGCACAGGCTCTAGAAATAGATGAGAATTTCCTGGGAAGGGCATGCTAAGCGGAGCTATGAAACACACAGGCAGCCCCTGGCCTTTCTGCAGTCAGAGAAATAGCAGTGGGATACACAGACAACCTTGCAAGTTGAGGTCTTAGAGGTTGCTGCCTGTGTGAACCTGATGAAGAATATGATTTTGTATTTTACAAACCCCCCCAGGGATGGGGTCACAGAATACTATATGTGATTCATGAGCAGCGCTGCCATCCAGTGGCCTTTAGGACACCAGAGCCCGACAAACGATACAGAAGTTAAGAGCTTTAAATCTTGGTCATATAATCTTGATTTGCAGAACATTACAATTGCTTGTTTAGTCACTAACTCCTGATGCCCATGAGGTGGCCCTGTGGTTATTTCTTCCCTGACTTGCAGAGATCAATACCCACGGTCACATAAAGGCCCTATTGAGTGTACCAGCTGCCCTCTGGTGGCCATAGACCGTAGCACAGGCACTTCTTGGTTGACAGTTTAACTGTTATGATTATATATATATATTTTTAATATCCTAAGGTTTCCTAAACCTGTCCCTGTGAAACCACAGGTGTTTGTGAATGCAAAAAAGAGCTACTGTCTCAAGCACACTTCCAGCCTGTCCCTCATTCCAACTACAAGTTAGGGCTCTGCTCTTGAACCTAAAAGCTGGCAATTTGCCTAATATCCTGGGACTTAACAGTTGCTCCTCAGAGACATGATTAGGAGGGAGAGAACATGTGGCATCAGAGATCAATGCCAAAACTGCTGTCCTATAAAACTAAGAATAAACTTAAAAATAAAGAGGACTGACAACAGCCCTCTTAAGGCTGAGGAACCACCCGAGCCTCAAAAAACCTACAAACAAAAGAAAGAAACACTAGACCTAAAAATCTAGCTATTCTGCCTGTCATCTTCCTCACACAGGCAGCTCTCTGCAATTCCCGCCATGCGGTCCAAATACCTAGAGAACAACAGCCGCTGCAAAAAGGAGGCCTCAGCAGACCGACAGAGCCCGAAGGCCTTACCTGCAGGGCCGAAAGCCACGCAGTCTGCTCCTACCGCCTTGAATTCATCCGATCCTTAAGCCGTGCTGCCACGCCTGGCAGCCGCGGTGAGGACCACTCAGTCGGTTCCACAGAGTAAAAGTAAAATCCCGCAACAACGGAGAGGCTCCGTCTCGCACAGCTTCAGTGTGGCTTTAAGGGTGCCGGAGCTCTCTCCCATACCGTCAAGGGAGAGAGATCTGCACCGGCGAATGCCTGCAGCAAGTGAAAATAACTGACAAGGAAGGAAGGTGAGAGCTGCTACTAATTTAAAGAGCCAGGCTCAAAATTAAAATTACTGTAAATATAAGGAAATTTGCTCCTAACAACTAAAGGGAACTAATCCCTGATTGCCAATTAACCAATGGTAATTGAATTAAAAGTAAAATTAAAGGTAAAAATCAAAAGTAAAATCTGAATAGAATTTGTCACACTAAATGTTCCTTATCTGTTCCCCCAAGTGAGCCCAGAAGCTAGGATCACTATGTCCTCCTGCTGCATGGAGACTGGACATACTGGGGGCTGATGGGAGAGACCAGCAGGCTATATCCAGTGATGTTATGAGTTTGACATGCCCAGTCTCCAAGCTGCAGGAGGAGGTTCACTACCCAGAGGTTGAGGACTAAACTGGAGGAACGATAAGAAACCCTACTCTCTCCTTAGCCATCTCTCCCGTAAGCCTAGCACTCTGGCTTACTGCTCTCTCCAGCTGCTTGGAGACTGAGCATACTGGACCTAGTGGGAGGTGCCAGTGGTGTATATATATGCCAGAGTCATCAAAAAGATGATATGCTCAGTCTCCAAGCTGCTGGAAGGGGAGCACAACCCAGAGGTGCGGGACTGGACTGGAGGGACGAATAGGAATGAACATTGACCTAAAAATTTAACAAATAAAAACAAACAACTCCTCCTACACCCCAAACTATAAAAAGTGGTATCTTACCATTGCACTAACTTAATAAATTTTTTAACTAGCTTTCAGGAGCCAACACTCCCTTTTTCTCAGCTTCGAAAAGAATTAGCTCCCAAAAGCTAGTTAAGAAATGTAATCATATTAGTCCAATAAAATGGTTAACACCTTATATAATTTTTGGGTCAATATTCAGCCACCTCAGTCAGTGCTTTTTTTAATGCCAGCCGTGGTGGCAAAATAAAATACAGGCATTCAGCACTGGTATCTGGATTGCAGTGGCAGTATATAAGGATGTTCAGTGGTTCTATATGGATAAGGCCATTGAATATCCATGGATCGTGTTTGCTAAGGGAAATATCTGAATAATGGCTGTAGATATTCCAATATTTCCCTTTGAATATCTCCCCATTTGTGTGTGTGTGTGTGTGTGTGTGTGTGTGTGTGTGTGTTTGTGTGTGAAAGGGATGGGGTGAGAGTTGGGGATTAATATTGTAGTGGATATCATTTGGATAGGATGGGCCCATTTAAATTAACAGGAAAAAAAGTATCACACTTCTTAAAGCAGCTTCTGAAAAAGCAAAATTGAAGATTAAAAATTTGGAGCCATGCATATCCAGGAAAGTAAAAATAGTCCTTCCTGCCTGTCCCCATAAATCTTATTCTAGAATTCACATGATTTGGTGCACATCAAGAGGGCAATTTTATGACAGGCTGTCTAACTTGTGCCATAGATATGCACATAAGGCCCAATATTCTTCTGGGACGGCTATGTGCTGCTATGGCGCATAGTCATCGCCACCAAGCTTTAACTCTGGATATTCAATGCCGGGGTCATATGAGGCTCCAGCATTGAATATCTAGGGTCACTGCACAGCCCACAGAAGCTAACCAGGCAGCAATGATATTGAGCCGCTGCCCGGTTAGCGATTGCTTCCGCCCCCAGAACGGATAGCATTGGGGAATGTAACAGAGATAATTGGGAATATTCAGAGGCACTAACCATGTTAGTGTCGCTGAATATCCCTGTAAGCGGCATTTACATGGTTTACAGATCAGCATTGACTCAAAGGCACACATTGCATTCCCTTTATAAAGTAGATGTAAATTATGGGCCTGATATTCAAAGGCATTTACAGATCTGTAAACCGTGTAAATGTCTTTGAATATTGGGCCCATAATTTATATCTAATTTATAAAGGGAATGCAATGCAATATGTGCCTTTGAGTCAATGCTGACTCCTAGTGACCCAGCAGCTCCTGGTTTTCTTGGCAATGTAACCGGAAGTATATTGCCAGGCCTTTCTTCTGAGGCAATGGAGGGCTAGTGACTTGCCCAAAGTCACAAGGAGTGCTAGTGGGAATTGAACCCTGGTCTCTTACCAAGCCAGTGCTCTAACCATTATACTACTCCTCCACTCCCATAAAGAGAATATACGCATTTAACTCCTGTTATAAAATTCTTCTCGCTTCCCTTGGAAAGCTCCCAAAGACAGTTTCTCCTGCAATGAGGCATATACAGATTTCCCATTTTATTTTGCATGCATGTGTAAATTTTGGAAATTATATGCACAAGTCCAAACCCCACCCCGATCCTAACCCCAGGAATGTCTCTGCTCAGGTCTAAGAAACTTTTATGTTTGTTGTCGTTGTTGTTAAGTGCTGTCAAGTCAGTGTCGACTCATGGCGACCCTCTGGATATTTATCCTAAATTGTGTTTGGTCTTCAGTCAGGCGGCTCATTGTTGACAGACTGGCACCCGCAGCTGCTGTTATTGTATCGATCCATCTCATTGCTGGCCTTCCTCTTTTGCCTTGACCTTCTCTACCTTCCCAAGCATGATGTCTTTCTCTAAAAATCTCTCTCTTCACATGATGTGTTGAAAGTATGAAAGTCAAAGTCTTGTCATCTGAGCTTCTAAAGAAAGCTTAGGTTTGATCTCCTCTAGTACTGACTGGTTTGTTCTTCGGGCAGTCCATGGTATACACAATATTCGTCACCAGAACCATAATTCAAAAGCATCAGTTTTCTTCCTGTCTTTCTTTTTTACTGTCCAACTTTCACTTCCATATGATGTTATTGAAAATGCCATGGCTTGAACAAGTTGAATCTCTGTATGGAGAAAGACATCTTTGCTCTTGAGAATCTTGTCTAGGTCCTTCATAGCCATTCTGCCAAGAGCAATGCGTCATCGGATTTCTTGACTGCTTGTTGCTTCTTTATTGATACACTGGTCAACAAATTTTTACAAAAGTCATGTTACTGAAATAAAAATAGTCATTTCTTATCAATTTTTATATGCTGAACACGAACATGACAGTGAAATTGCAAAGTTGGCTCTAGTTTTTTTGTAATCTGCAAGAATTAATGTTTACATCACGAAATGCATGTCAATAGTAAATATAATACCTGTAAAAAACCAAGTCATAGACTACTTTTTAGATTTTTTCGCCTGTCTCTTGTAGAGCTGTTCAGGAGCTTCTCTGGGGAGTATCCAGCAGTAGTCAGCCAACATTGTAGTGGACCATTTTCCCTGGTATCTTTGCTCCATCGTTGCGATATCCTGGTGAAAACGTTCGCCCTGTTCATCACTAACCATACCACAGTTGTCAGGAAAGAAATCGAGATGGGAATCAAGGAAATAGATCTTTAGAGACATATTGCAGCCAAGTTTCTGATACTGCATCAGCATGTCTTCTACTAGTTCCTTGTAGTTTTCTGCCCTAACATTCCCGAGAAAGTTTGTTGACACTTGGCAAAAAGCATTCTATGCTTGTTTTGCATCACCCTGCAGCAAGTTGTTGAACAGTCAGCTTTGAAGAGCTCTCAAATCTGAGAACCCAAAAAAACTCCCTCTTTAATCTTTGCTTCGCTGAGTCGAGGGAATTTTTCATGCAGGTATCGGAAAGCTGGCGAAGTGCGGTCCATGGCTTTCACAAAGTTTTTCATCAAACCTATTTTGATGTGAAGGGGTGACAGCAGGATTTTGTGAATCTCAACCAGAGCTGGGTGCTGGATATTCTTCTCTCCAACTGTTACATTTTGTTTGCGATTCCATTCCTTCCGCAAGTAGTGCCAATCCCTTGCTCGGCTATCCCACTCACATAAGAAACACATGTATTTTATATATCCCTGCTGCAGTCCCATTAAAAGGGCAACTACCTTCAAGTCACCACAGAGGTGCCAGCTGTATGTTTATGTTTATTTATTTGATATACCGCCCTACTTTATCAATCAGAGTGGTTTACAATTCACAAACAATTAGAAACAGGCACAGGGCCAGAAAGGAGGAAAGGAAGTTACAATTGTTGATGTAATAGAATGAGAGAAAGGATACAGGACTATACGTAGGGGACAGGATCAGACAAGAGTGAAGGGAAAGTCATAGGCCAAGGAAAAGAGGTGGGTTTTTAGGTCTCGCTTGAAGGTGGCGTGATGGGTTTCTAACCAGAGGGAGGTGGGGAGTGAATTCAAGAATGTGGGGCCGATGAAAAAGAAAGCAGAGGAGCGGGTGGATTGAAGGTGAGAGAGGGAGGGGGAAGGGAGATTAAGGCGGTTAAGGTGGAAGTAGCGGGGAGTGTGTCTGAGGGTGTGGAATATAATAAGGTCTGCCAGGTATTGTGGAGTACTAGTGTGAAGAGCCCTGTGAACTAGAGTAAGTAACTTAAACTGAGTGCGAAAGAAGTGGAAGTCAGTAGATGCTTTAAGTTATCATATGTCTCTTTCATGTGGACGTAGTAAAAAAATCCCTGGTTCGGTAAAAATGAAGTACTATAAACAAAGAAAACCAAACCCAAAACTAAATAAATATACCTCTATCTAAATTATATTTTTGTTGGAAAAGGCTGGAGGCGGCTGAAATGGAAAACCAGCCGCACCAGACAGCCTGTTCCTTTTTAATTAATTCAAACACGTTACTTAACTTAGAAGATAGCCTAGTGAGGTCACAATCAATCTGTGATATATCAAATCTTCATGCCCAAGCGGTTAAGGTAGCAATTCCACGACGCGCACGTTTCGGGCCCTAAGCCCTGTGTCAAGTGTTCGTGATCCTAAGGCACCCGCTCTAAAATCTTCCAGGATTTGTAACCTCCACTGGAAATAAGAGGTAAATCACTCACATTGGCTATCAGCTTATGTCAATCAATCGGGAGCTCCAATCAGCTAAATGGGAGACCCCATTAACATCGGGGAATCCCTTAGCGTCATGAATGACGTTACAGCAGGCTAGACCACTCCACTTCCTTATTCAACCCCAATGGGTGGACTGCTTGTAGTTCAAAAATCAGCTGTTGTTCTCGTCGTTGTAATAAAAAGAGCCGATTCCCTCCCCGGGGGTTAAAAGGAATGAAATCCAACACTGTCCAGGAAACATCCGATTCAAACTGATGATGGTAAGTCACACAATGTTCCACAATTGGAGCTGACAAAACTTTTTGTCGAATCCTAGATGCATGTTCACTAAGTCTAAACTTGATTTTTTGTGAAGTCCTGCCTATATATATCAAAGGACAGGTACATTGAAGGACATAGACTACATAAGCCGAATCACAAGATGTAGCCCAGCGTCGCTGAAAGACCTGGCCCGTATTAGGATGCACCCAATCGGCCCCAGTCATAGACGAGACACAAAAAGTACAAGTGGAACATATAGTATGTCCCCGAGTATTAGGATCAGATGATAAGGGACGATCTATCGGGGTTGCAGAGCAAACCAGCTTGCCTTTAAATTTAGCCCCCTAGAAAAAGCAATTTGAAGGGGTTTCTGAAAACATTGATGTAAACCCAGAACTGGCCAGTGTTTCCGAAGTATGGCCACAATGGACATACTCAAAGTAGTGTAGGGTAACGTCCCTACTACAAAATCAGTCTCACCCGTATGGGAACGTTGTATTTGATAGGTCTCATCCAATAACCAATCTCGATGAGTATACAGAGCCCGTCGATAAGCAGCTTTAACAACTTTCTCAGGATATCCTCTTTGAGTTAATCAATAGATCAAATCATGAGCATGAAATTTGAAATCTGACACCGTAGAACAAATCCTCTGCAACCGAAGGAATTGTCCATAAGGTAAACTTCTCTGCATTGGACCAGGATGGCAACTGTGATACATTAAAAGACTATTCCGTTGAACACTCTTTCGGTATAGGGTCGTGCGAAATGCCCCCTGATCTTTAATTATCAGCATATCGAGAAATTAAATTTTTTCCAAATCAAAATGTGCTGTGAATTTAAGATTTGGTTTCAATGCATTTATCCAAGTTAAAAAAACCTGTAACTGAGGTAAGGTATCAAACCGAAGGAAAAATACATCGTCAAGAAATCTCCTCCAGAACCGTACTGAAGTAAACTGAATAGAGGGATAAAGGAGAAGCTCCTCAAAATGAGCCATATATAGTGTAGCTATCGACGGGGCCACTGAGGCCCCCATGGCAATCCCATATATCTGATGATAAAACTGGCCTTCAGAGAGGAAATAATTTTTTGTTAACACAAACTGTAGTAATTCACATAAAAAAGCACAAGGTAACTGCTGTGGAGCAAATTGAAAAAAGGAGGATATTAAAGCAATAACTTCATCTTGATCTATATTAGTATAAAGAGCTTCGACATCAAGAGTCACAAGGTAAAAATCCCAAGAAGGTATAGGCTCTTTAGCTAACTCCTGTAGAAAGTGTGAAGAATCCTTAATAAAAGATTTTACCAATGCTGCTTCTTTTTGTAAAAAACAACATCACAAAACTGTGACAGTGGTTCCAACAATGACCCTCTACAAGAGACAATAGGTCTACCAGGTGAAGCCACCAGGGATTTGTATTTTTCACGATTGCTTTACTTTGAGGGGGTGTTTGTGTTTTCTGAGACCTATATTTTTTGGGTTGTTAATTTGGTTTCAGTGGGTTTAATTGTTAGGATTCAGCAGCCATCTGGCAGTAATAATGCATTGCATCAGAAAATGATGCAATCAACTCTGGATGATGTGTGCATGCTGGTATTATGCAATGTGATGCAATATTACATCATTCAAGGCTTATTTGGGATGTTGTGGATGTCCTACTGGATAAATTTACACGGTGAAACTTCAAAAATGAACTACATGCAATATCTTCAAAATGAGAGCCAATAAATTTTTTTTAATGTTATATTCGTGTTCAGCTCACCAAGATACTACAGATTATGGTCTTTTAAAGTCAGTAACGATTTTAATGTTGACCAGTGTATAGTTGATCCAAGTAGGTTAAAGTTGTCAACTATTTTAATTTCTTCTCCATCAATGATGAACTTATTCATTTTGCCACTTATCAGGATCTTTGTCTTCTTAACATTAAGGTGCAGACCCATTTTAAGACTATATTCCTTGATCTTGAGAAGCAAATGTTTCAAATCGTTTTCACTTTCAGACAGTAATCTGGTATCATCAGCATAGCGAAGGTTGTTGATGAGTCTTCCACCAATCTTCACACCTCTGTTGTCTTCATACAGTCCTGCTTCTCTGATGATTTGTTCTGCATATAAATTAAACAGGTAGGGGGAAAGTATGCAGCCTTGTCGTACACCTTTGCTGATTTTAAGCCATTCTGTTTTTTCTACTTCCGTTCGAACTCTTGCTTCTTGATCAGTGTAAAGGTTGTGCAAGAGAACGATCAGATGTTCTGGTATACCCATGCTTCTTAATGTGGCCCAGTTTCTCATGGTTTACACAGTCAAAAGTCAATAAAACACATATGGATATCCTTTTGGTGTTCTTTTGTCTTTTCAAGGATCCATCTCACATCTGCGATAATGTGTCTCGTTCCTCGCCCTTTCCTGAACCCTGCTTGCACTTCAGGCAGTTCTCATTCCAGGTATGGTTGTAGTCTCTGCTGAATGAGGTTGTTCTAGTATATCCATGCTTCTTAATGTGGCCCAGAGTTTCTCATGGTTTACACAGTCAAAAGCCTTGCTGTAGTCAATAAAACACATATGGATATCTTTTTGGTATTCTTTTGTCTTTTCAAGGATCCATCTCATATCCGCAATAATGTCTTTCATTCCTCGCCCTTTCCTGAACCCTGCTTACACTTCAGGCAGTTCTCATTCCAGGTATGGTTGTAGTCTCTGCTGAATGATCTTGAGTAGAATCTTGTTGGCATGTGGGATTAGAACGACTGTGTGATAATTTCTAGTCAGTCAGGTCAACTTTCTTCAGTATTGGTATAAACACAGATCTCTTCCAGTCAGTTGGCCATGAATATGTTTTCTGAATTTCCTGGCAGAGCCTTAAGAACATAAGATATGCCATACTGGGTCAGACCAAGGTCCATCAAGCCCAGTATTCTGAATCCAACAGTGGCCAATCTAGGTCATATGTACCTAGCAGTTTCCCCAAGAGACACAAGTTCCACAATGCTTGTACTGGGTCAAGCATTGATATCTTCGGTCACTTCTTAATAATGGTTTATGGACCTTTCCTCCAGGAACCTGTCTAAACCTTTTTTAAACCCAGCTACACTAACAGCCTTTACTACATCCTCCGGTAACAAATTCCAGAGTTTGATTACACGTTGAGTGAAAAAATATTTTCTTTTATTAGTCTTAAATAGTTTACCCTGTAGCTTCATTGCATGTCCCCTAGTCTTTCTATATTCTGATAACGTAAACAATCAATCTACGTTTACCCGTTCCACTCCGTTCATTAATTTATAGACTTCTATCATATCTCCCCTCAGCCGTCTCTTTTCCAGGTTAAAGAGCCCTAACCTTTTTAGCCTTTCTTCATAGGAGTATCCTTCCATCCCCTTTACCATTTTGGTGGCTCTTCTCTGAACCTTTTCTAAAATCGCTATATCCTTTTTAAGATACGGCGACCAGAATTGCACACAATATTCAAGGTGCGGTCTCGCCATAGAACGATATAGAGGCATTATAATATCTTTTGTTTTATTTTCCATTCCTTTCCGTATCATACCTAGCATTCTATTTGCTCTCTTGGCCGCCGCTGCACACTGGGACGAGGGTTTTAACATGGTATCCACAATGACGCCTAAATCTTTTTCCTGGGTGGTGGTTCCTAATGTGGAACCTTGCATCGTGTAACCATAGTTTGGGTTGTTCTTCCCTAGGTGCATAACCTTGCACTTGTCCACATTAAATTTCATCTGCCATTTTGATGCCCAGTCTTCCAATTTATCAAGATCCTCTTGCAATTTTTCACAATCCTCTTGGGTTTTAACAACTTTGTACTTACCTTGTAAGTATGGTAACAGCTTTATCTGATTGCTGTAATAACTCAATGGGAATGCCATCAATGCCCGGTGCTTTGTTCTTTGATAAGGCTTTCAATGCTGCTTTGACTTCTTCTTTCATCACCAATGGTTCACAAGACAAGCCCTCTTCTGCTGAAAACTGCTACAATTGTGCAAAGACTGCCCACTTCGCTCATTTTTTTCTTTTTGTCTTTTTCATACAAACCAATATTCTGCTCAGCCATAGTGATAAACAACAACACACCATAACGGAAAAAAACAAAACATTCTTTAGAACGGGCTAAAGAAGCAGTGTTGCCATTATTTGCTGCCTTTGCAGAAGAGGTTCGATGGTTTGAAAAGATAGTTATCTCTGCAAAAGACAAAGTTTTCCAATGTCTTTAAAACATAAGTAATGCTGTTTCGGGTTTTTTTTTTATTGAGGGTTGTATTCATTAGTGAAAGTGTGCCATGTCACATTCACTGTGCTGTTTCTATGAACCAACCTGTAGTACCATAAAGAATTGTTTTTCTCAGCTTTAAACTCCAAAACAATGAACTATGTGAAGACTGCAATATGAATTAATTTGTCATCTGCCTGGTAGACTGTCGATGAAATGAAGGCGGGTAAAACTTAAAAGTTTGTGTTTTACCATCCATGATTAGATGTCTCCTTGAGATTTTATTTTTAAATATTTTTAAAAAGTTTAAGCATGTATGTATGCATGCACACTTATAATTTGAGAAAGGCTGCTACTGTCTTTTTTTTTAACTTTTAAACTTACTGAATGCTACTTAGACTGGTCATTTTGAAATATATGGGGAAAATGCCCTAGGAGGGAAGACCCCCTGCCCCACCCACTCCAGCTCAGCTCAGTTCAGCTCAAACCTATGCTAGGGGGGGGAGGCAGCAGGTGCAGCCGCACCAGAGAAAACATTGAATGGAAGGGGTCTTTCCCTGCTATATTCAGACTGCCCGCACTGTCCCTTTACTGCTGACACAAGTATTGTGCCCTGCCCTAGCCCCAGCCCCACTTTATCCACCTCTAACAGCTGAGCCACCAACCACCTATGTTTGCTGCCCTTGAGGACGGAACTTGTGCATCCTTAGAGCAACAAAGCATATATGAGGTTCTGAGGGGCAGGGCTATTGCAGAGCTGAATTGTCCAGCCAGCGGAGGGGTACCCTACTCCTCTCATAATGCAACTAGTGGGGTTTAGGGATGCTGTTCTCTGATCAGGTGGAGAGAATGTTGATCCGCCTTCAATGATGCTACTGCACTGGAACGAATTTCTACCACTGTGGTGACTGACTGTGGCAACATGGTCTGCTGACACTCTCAATTTGGTGTCCCAGGCACGCACTCTTTTCTCGCCCTCTTACAACTCAAGGAGGTAAAGGGTAGACTAAGGACCTCAAGATTTTTTTTCTTTCATGGAAAGGAGATGGATGCATGGAATTCCCCTACACGGAAGATGTGATGGAAACTAAAACAGTAGAAGACTTCAAACAGTCATGGAAGAGGTACAGAAAATGCTCAAATAATGGAAAAGGAGGTACAAAGACAAATCAAAGAGCATATAGAAACTAACGCACCACTAGACCCTTGTCAACACAGCTTTAGAGAAGCCCACGGGGTGGAAACACTGCTCACTACTCTATTCAGCAACATATTAACAGGCATCAACAATATCCGCCAAGGGTTCGTCCTGGTCTTCCTAGACATAGCAGCGGCATTTGATTCCGTGAGCCACGAACGTCTCCTGGAACGACTCGAGGGTAAGGGAATTACAGATAAAGCACTCGAGTGGTGCAGATCCTACCTTTCTGACAGGTGGCAGCAGGTGCGATCCAACAATACTGCATCAGATCTGTTCCATCAAAAACAGGGGGTCCCACAAGGCTCCTCCCTCTCCGCACTCATGTTCAATATATACATGCAGCCTATCTGCAACCTGATACGATCCTTCAGTATCAACTGTATGATATACGCGGATGATGTGCTGTTATACATGCCTTTTACAACAGAGAACCCCAACCTCACTCCATTAACAAACTGGCTGCGATCCCAAAACCTCAAGATCCAACACAAGAAAACGGAGGTGTTGTTCATCACAAAAGACCAAAACTTCATTGCTCCGTCTTTCTTGAAGGTAAAGGAAGCAGACCTCCTGACCAAACCCACTATCAGATATCTCGGCGTCACTCTAGACCAGCACTTGGATATGAAGGCGCATATTGGAAACATTGTAAGAGCGGTATACCATAAAATCCGTTCCCTTAGACACCTACGATCCCTGCTAGAGCCGGATGATTTCAGAACCATCTATCAGGCCCTAATCATGCCACATTTTGATTATGCGAACTCAATCTTACAAGGGCTCCCTCAAGCCACCTTGCAACCACTGCAACTGGCAATGAATGCCGCAGCAAGAGTCCTACACGGAGCATCCAGGAAAGACCATGTCTCACCCATCCTAAAACAACTCCATTGGCTCCCGATACGAAGTAGACTCACTTACAAGTCATTACTACTGACATTCAAGGCCATCAAAGGGCTCTCATCTGAGTCACTAACGGATCTGATCCAGATGACACCTCAAAATAGGGACAGACGGTCAGTAACACTCAACACACTTGTAGTCCCAAAATCAATTTCACACTGCACCAAAGCAACAGCAGACAGGGCTTTCAAGTTCTGTGCCCCAAGGTGTTGGAACAGCCTCCCTCAAGACATCCGAGCAATCCCGGATCTATTACAATTCAGAAAAGCCTTGAAACACCACCTCTTCCTCTTGTATTACCCAGTAACCAATGCAGTTATTTCAACCACCTCACAGACCTCCCAAAACCCATAACGCTGAAACCAAGAAATGTTCATGATTCTGTTTTTAATTTGTAAATAGTTACCCCTGTTATCCAAGTTACTTTTGCCTGTTCAACTGTAAACACAAAGTACCATCGGAAATGTATAAATTCCTTGTTCACTGTAAACCGCGCTGATGCTGAATAGTGCGATATAGAAGAGACTATAAATAAATAAATAAATAAAATAAATAAATAAGTCCAAAAAAGTAAAGACAATACTGCTAGCAAACTTAGACCCACATATTTAAAGTAATTAAAGTGCCAGCGCCTTATTTGAACAATTCAGTGAGGAATGTTGGGGCTACTGGAATAAATGGGAAATCAATCACATAAAACGTGAGAAATCCTAAGTGACTTACATGCAACCATAATAAAATCAAATAGCAAATGAGTTCATTAAGCAGTTTGCAAATAGAACAATACCAGTTTAAGAGTTTCCCCAAAATGGCGGGGTTTTCCCTTTTTGGAGCGTGGAAGTGATTCCCCTTGCCACTGTGACTCCGCCCCTTTCCGTCGCGTTCCGGAAGTGTTGCTCAGTTACCATAGTGATCGCCGTGACACTTGTCCATTAAACATGGCGACGGTGGAGGCGGGTGCGGGTGACTCGCTGGGGTTGCGGCATGGCCGGGAAAATCTTTGTTACCTGTCAGAGGCCGGACATGACTTCCAGCGGCACTTCAGCAAGCTCTGCTCCCTCCGGCAGGCGGACACCGAGAGCTTCCGCACAGAGATCAACTTACTCTTCGACCAGCTCATTTCGGAAAACTACTCCAATGGCGGCACCGGCATCAGGAAGGAGGCAAGGGGGAACGGAGAGAGAGAGAGAGGCAAAGATAGGGCCTCAGGAAAAGGATGTGAAGGGGAAGAGGGGTCCAGGGCTGTAGGAGGCACAAAAAGAAGGGAAGGGAAGGGAGTTAGAAAGATGAAGACCTCAGGACAGAGGGTTGGAGGGGTGAGATCTCGGGAAGTGAGATGTCCTAGGGAAGGGAGTGAAAGGAGCCGAGATAGAATGAGAGCTGAGGCTGATGCTGGGGATACAGACTGTTTTTCAACACTTATAATGACATCATTTTCATATTTAAGATGAGGGTGCTGCCTTTGAAATCTGACAGGTACATGATGTGATCGGGGGGTTACTGCCTTTGTATGAGGGAACTGTCCTTAGAGCGTTGATGATTTGTGATGTTTGTTTGAGGAAAGAAAAACAAAAACATAAGAGTTTGGGGCAGGAGGACTTTGGAAGAGAACGAATATGTCTCGTGTTGTATTACTGAAATACAATAAAGCATGGTTATGGCTTTTTGTTGTTATTCTACTAATGTAGTCAGTGAGAGATAGTATATACTAGCCAGAACCACACTGCTTTCATGGAACCAATCCTTTGAGTTGTAATATATCCATACTAGGTTTATATTCAGTTATGGTAACCTAGATGCTCGTATTGCTTAGAACATATAATCAAGTTCTAGAGTGTACTGTCATCATATTTGAAGTCATTGTGATAAAATTGTGTCATAGAAGCACCATAAGATCTATGTACCTTTCCAGACCTACTGTAACTGTAATTTATAGAAATGGCTCATTTTTATACAAGTAGAGTGCATGGAAGTTTGGCTGAAGTCATGGGCATTAACTAAATATAAAACCTGATTTTTACAGAGGGGATCTGGGTAGGAATTGGAATATCCATGTTGGGATGTTCATAGTTCCCTGATTAGTTTGTGACAGGTTTTGTAAAATACCTAACAAAGAAATGTGTATTGGTTGGTGCATCTAGTGTCAAAAGTCATTTTAGAAAGAAACACTTTTTTTTTTGGGGGGGGGGGGACACTATTACATGGCTTTACACTTGTAAATCTGGAAAATACATATGTATTTGCCAGATTTCACAAAACCAGATGTACAAGAGAAGCCAGTTAAGGAACTGAGTGAAATAACCTTTTTTTCTATATTTTTGAAATGATGATAGACATCACATTTGCCCCCCTCAGTCACTAGTGAAGATCAAAGCAGGTAGTTGATATGCTTGCCTCAGAGCAAGTGTAAATGCTGATAGGAGGTTCTTATTGCCTGTATTTCTCATTGTAAAATGGGAACTACAAATATATTATTTTTAGACTGACTAAACCAGGCTCAGAGAATATCCTCTTCAAATCTACATCCTGTAGCTTGTACATGCACAAGCAGCAGCATTATAAAATCAGTACTTGTGTGTACAGTGCATTAAAAACCTTATAAAATAACTTCCATAATCTATTCAAAATTAATCAACAGCCCTATTGAGTCGTCATTGTTTTTTTTTTTAAATATAAGCAATTAAGGGGCCCTTTTACTAAAGCACTCTATGCAGTTATTGTGCAATTTAGTGCATGTTAGCTGCAGTTATCACAGAGGCATGATAGTTAACGCACGCTGATTTTCATGCTGCCAGTTACATATTAGGTTGCTAAATTGGCAGATTAAGGGTGGAAAATGGGAATGGTAAGCACATTATAGATAGTGCAGGACAATGTTCCCTCTAATTTTCAGTAGGCTGTGTGCGCATAAAATATCAGCTGTGTGCAGCTTTTGAAGGAAGGTTACATTTTTGTGCGCCACATAACGACACTCAGAGTTTTATATACTTTAAAATTTCACTACATGTCAGAATACAGTATGTACACCACATTGATTTTAATCAAATTAAATGAAAATAGACGATTACTAAATGAAGCAGGACATTTCTAGTAATTACAATCATAACTTTTAAATTTTAAGACGTCTGTGTTTTTTTCTATCAGAATCAGAGCTGTAATTTTTGTGCGCTCTGTTGTAAAGTGTGTGTGGGCGCGCACACGCGCACAGCTTAGAGGGAACAGTGGTGCAGGAGGACATATCACACGCTATCAATGTTGCAATTAGTGTGGGTGCATTTTACTTCCACCTCAACAGATGGAAGTAAGTACATCTCTGGCAATAATGCAGTATGTTAGGGTACTCATCCATGCATTAATTGTCAGGAACATGTTGGTCACTCGCCTGACAGTTACTGTGGAGGCTTTGTTTTCGTGCTGACGTGCATAACACACTTTAGTAAAAATAACCCCTTTAATTTTTGCAAGCCATTTCGTTTTCAGTTATTATCAGCCAGTTTACATGTCACAAGAATATACTTTCTTTTTCTTTTTTTCTGTCCTTTTATCTGGTGTTTCTTATTGCCGATCTTCAGACCTGAGCCTATTTTTGGACAGTATCTGTGGCCTGTTTGCAACACTGATCAGAGTGGGATTGATTTAAATTGAATCCATATAAATCATGATCTAAATAATTGTTTAGGTAGATTATGCCCACTTTAACTTCTTTTTATTGAAGATTTTCTCCAAACTAAACAGGGAACAAGTATAACCAACTATGTTCACAACCAAAAACACCTCAAAGCCCCTGAAATGTAACAAACACCTTCACCACGAGAAAAATCCTAGCTCTGCCCATCCCATTTCAAGTGCAGCACATATTGGATAACAAGGCAGCTAGTAAACATAAACATACACATACAAGGATCAATATACACCCAGATAAACATTACATATACAAATCTTTGCAAATAAGTGGAAAGGGAAGATTAGTACAAGACTCTTATACCTCTACGTACTGACAGAATAGTAACCACACTTTCAAGAAATAAGATATTTTTATCATACAGTTCAGTGGTTGACTTTTTCTTAACAGAAATATCCTGAGCTTTTGCTAGCCATTCCAAAAGGATTAGGAGCATTATTTCTCCAATACTTAGCTACTGTAGTTCTTGCAGCCAACAATAAACATTGTATAAGCCATGGGTAACATAATTACACAACCAGAATAAAAAGTGACATATCAATTGGTATGTTTGCACTAGTGCTGGCTCTCATAATAGATTGCACATCAGCCTCAGAACTATCAATAACTGGACAGTATGCTGAAATTCTCCCAGTAACCACAGTTTCTTCAGCATTGCAGAGTGAAACCTTCCTTCCACTCTTAGACAATAACTAAACAGATTATTTTTAGAGATTCTTCATCCAGCCTCCTAACCTGGCCCATAATGGATAGCATTTGGCTGTTTAGTGATTTTAAGAATCTGATATTATGCATGTAATTTTTAAAAATATATGACTAGGAGAGTTATGCATTGGCCACCTAGCTGCCAATGCATGACTCCCATTGAATATCGGGCAGTATATTTTTACTCAAACATGACAATTCAAATAGCTTTTGTCCAGTCCTTAAATAGAATCACATGAGAATATCAACTAACCTAAAGACCCTGGATGTTCAGACATGCTGTTTCTTGGGCAACAAGTCTTGTATTTTTTTATTGAGCTGTTTGCATTTTGCACTTGTGCCTGTCGTAATTACCCATGGGTACAGGATCTGCATTAAAATATTCCCAAATGGGGTTTCTCTTAAAGCCTGCTGCCATGATAGGTTTCCCCTTGCACAGTTTCCTCAGTAGATCTAAAAAATCAATTGAAGATATCTTTGCAGCCAAAAACATATTCCTAAGGTCTGCAGGAATATGTCCTGCAGCTTAATTTTTTTGTTTCACTTTCTGTTTCTCTCCACTGTCCCTCATATTTGTAGCCACACTTTTCTCCTTCCCTCCCACATTCACTTTTTATTGACTTTCTCTGTCTTTGAACTTTCAGCAAGAGAGGTAAGGGCTTGTATGTCACTTATAAGGGCTGATCAAAATCTATTATCTCTCTGCTCTGTGGCCTGTTGCTAAGAAGCATGCTCACAGAATATAATTAGAAGTTATGATTGGTATTCATGATGATGTATTTGTGCTAGGTTCATTTTATTTATTTTTATAAAATTATTAAGAACATTTTAAATTCTGCTGTGATATTTATCTTTGTTTTTATGTATTTACGGTCTGCAGGATGTGTGTGCACTGCTTGTTCAAGCCTGTCGGCTGGTCCATCTTAAACAGGAGCATCTTGTCAGCAAAGTGTGCCAACTTATACACCATTTGCTGAATAGGCTGCAGGTGACAGCTTTAGTTGACAGATTTTTTTTCAGATTTGCCATAATAGTTGTCTTGTCTTCATTTCTACTTGCTAAATCACCATATCTGTAATGTCTCATAGTTTTGAAAATTTCAGCCCTTCGTTAAATTTTCATTGCCAAACCAGTGTGTCTGGAGTTCTTGAGGTGTCGGCAGTTTTCTCACTGGTTTTGATTTCTAGGAGTGTTGGAACTGAAGCTAGGATCTGGTGCCTTGGGTCTTCATTTGCAGCTATGGGGGAGAGGGTATATTTTTTGTCTCCTATTTTTTATCCCCTCCCAACTCATTTAGACCAGTCATTGCAGCAACAGTGCTCAGCCAAGGACCATGCACCAGGCTCCTTTCAGAGCCTTGCAGTCATGGGCCCTAAATCCAGTTATTAGGTGTCACCAGTGAGCAATGTCTGGGAACTCCTCCTTCCAGGGGCTGTGAATGTTCCTTCCGCAGCATCCCCAGTCAATGTGAGGCACAGAAGAGTGAGCTGGGAATTGAACCAGTGTCCCCCACATGGCACTGCCACTGGATTGATTACTGTGTGCCATTTCTGATTACCCACCCTGTAAAATCGCACCTGACCTTTACTGCTTTATGGTTCCAGTTTATTATTACACTTTTACATTAGCTGCATTTGCATCAGTTCCGTTATTTCTAGGATTCATATTCCCTTTCTTTTTTTGAGATTTAATGCACCAACATGGCACTGTTCCAAAACTTTACAGGCTGGCAAAGAGAGTGCATGCTTCTTCAGAATGGAAAAAAAAGCAAAGCAAACCAAACATCCTACATTACAGATCACATATTGACCCTGCATATTTCTTTGGTGGCAGATAATAGTTGATGAACAGAACTTGGATTTTCTTCTTGCGTATTCAATTTCTGCTCTTAAACAGTGCAGCCCATGGATGCACATTGAAATTCTTCAAGCTTTGGCTGCTCTCGTTTACAATAATGGACCTAAATGTCAGAAAGTGAGTTTTTACATGGTCTGTCTTATGTTTAAATGTCTTGCACTGCTTTTTAAAGATAGTTCCTAGTTTGAGTAATATATTTGCGGACCAATATTCAAAGCCCTTAGCCAGCCAGCTAATGGGAGGCCAGCTGACTGAGGACAGCGCTATCCAGATAGTGTGAGGAATATCTCCACAGAACACTCCGACACTATCCAGTTAATGCAGGGGCGAAACAAGGGCAGCGCCAGGTAAGTGCCGACACTTATCCAGTTAGTGCAATTTTCAGTGGCCCTTGTATGGACAACAAAGGCTGCATGAGAAGTAAGCCTTAAGTTGCAACTGAATAATTGCTGGCTGAAAATCGCACTAACCGGGTAAGTGCTGGCAGTTACCTGGTTAGCGCCACTTAGCCTGGATGCTGAGCTGCAGCTTCTATCCGGATACTGCCTCTGAACGTACTGTTGATATTTATTTAAGTGCCTTGAGTGACCGCCATAACATTTGAATATCAGCAGTTTTGAAAATTGTGCCCCTAGTCTCTTGTAGAGAATGGGATGCTGTCCTTTGCAATGACACACATTTGCATGCAATCTATTTTCCAGTAGTTGTGCTCTAATTCTTTTTAGGCCTTAGGATGATCTGGCATTTAGTCTGTGCTAACAACTGTATGTAGGAATGCATTTTCCTTCTTATTAAAATTTCTTTTGAGGGAAATACAAAATGTAGATAACACCCAGTGTGGCAAATGCAAAGATACCAAACACTAAAAAGGAACTTACGCCACACTGGAGACAGTTCTGATATGCATCAGTAATTTATCCAGAGACATTCCCAAAGAATGTAATAATTTGAGCAACACCATCCCACCCAGATCGTCCCTTAACCCACAAGTTCTTGTTAACATGATCTGGCTTTAAAGGTATCATTGGGTCTTAGAAGCAATACATTCTGATAACTTACATATTGAATCTTCTTTTCAGAGAAAGAATGCCCTCCTAATGCAAATGCACCTCTTCTAATAGTACCAACATTACAACTGTGCTGAAACGTTTAAGGCAGTAACACATTTTCACCAAGAAAGATGCTGGTAATCATGGGCAGGGCAGAACAATATTGTCAAGTGAATAATACAATTGGGAAGCTTTTATTTCCTTATCGTCCCTCCAGTCCAGTCCCAACACCTGGGGTTGTCAGCTCTCACCAGCAGCTTGGAGACAGAGCATGTTGTCCTTGATGATGACAGTGTTCTTAGGCAGCTGGCATCACCCACCAGCCCCAGTAAACTCAGTCTCCAAGCAGCTGGAGAGAGCTGATTCCAGAGTCTGGGCTCACTGAAGGGACCACTAAACCGCATAGTTTGTTGTTTTTGACAGCACTGAGGTGAAGGAAAGAGGCTTTTATATTAGTCTGCTGGGGGAGCACAGCCAGAATAAAGTTGACGTTTAAAAAGAAAAAACAAAACAAGATAAGGGGTAATTGACAGACAGCATAAACTTCCTTAAGGAACAGGAAGGGAATGGTGTGCTTGATTAGCGGCAGACTCAGCAGCTCCTGACCCCAGAGACGGGTGAGGAGCCACTGCTAAAAGTACAGTGCTTGAGCGCATTTTGTCAAGGAGCCTTGTCAGCAAATTTTCTCAATGGCCGGTGGCAGGAGCTGGAAATGGAAGCGATAAGACCCTTCCATTGGGGACCCTGGCAAACATAGGTAGTTGTTGAGCCCGGGGAAAGGTAAATGGTTATCCTTCGGGGATTTCTTGGGCACAGACAGCAGGGTTAGAGCTCTGGCTGGAGGGGTAAACTGTGTGGCTGCCGTTAGCCATTTTAAACAGCGCTGGAAACTGCGTCATTTCGTCGGGTGCTTCGTGGGAACTTATCTGAAGAGGGGAAGCAGAGCTGGACGCTGGGAGGGAATTCCTGCATGTTTTATTTTTTTGTTCTTTTCCCCAACCTACAGAGTACTTTGCAATTGACAATCTTAGAAAAAAAAAATCACCTCAGGATAATGCTACGGCAGGCTGCCTAAATGTGGCAGGGTGGACTGGGGGAGACTTCGGTGCGATCACCGCCCACTGCTTTTGACATGCCCTCACAGGCCATGTGTTAGAGAGGAGCTTGGAGCCGCATTCCAATCTCGGCCACAGGATTTTGCTGCGGTTGCGAGACGGAGTCGCGGGCTGTGGAGGAAGGCTTCCTGGAGGAGTCTTGGAAGACTGGGTGAACGGGAACCTCTGAGGGGGACTCACAGGCCACAGGAGGCTGCAGGTTGTCCCTAGGGAGGCTGGGGGTGCTGGCTGTGGTTGAGGGGCCAGACAGTCCAGGTTTAGTGGTGCTGGAGCAAATGGAAAAAGAGGTGATGTCCCCACTGCCCTCTGTCTTAAGAGTCACCTAGGAGCAGGGTGGGCAGACAGGTATGTTTTCTCCCAAGTTTGTGCTGCTGATGCATAAGGCATTCTGCATGACGCAGCAGGGAGTGGAGCCCTTGGGGGTGTTGGAAAGAGGAAAAAAAGGAAACGGCTGCCGGAGGTAGCAGCAATGAATGAGGAGCCTACGCTTCGTAGGTGGCGTTTAGAGGCCGAACCCTAGGAGGAGACAGGGTCGCTCCACTCTGAAGGGACCTGGAAGGGAACACGGACCTGGGGGTCAAGCCAGCAGAACTCAAGGAAGGGGAGATTCCACAGGAGGAATCTTGCATTGTACGTATATTCCACCAGGAAGAGTTGGTGGCGCTCATATCAGTCATTGAAAGTGCTGAATATGGTAGCAGGAGTTTCCCAAGAAGACGACCCTTTGGAGGACCCACTGTTTCAGGCTGTCCGAAAGTCACAGTTGGTGTTCCCACTGCATAGAGTGATTGAGCAAATGATACAGGATGAGTGGGAGGTTCCAGAGGCCACTTTAAAAGGCACATGGACCGTGGCTTGAGTCTACCCTCTTCCAAACCAGGAGAGAGAGATCCTACACTCCCCTAAAGTGGACACAGCGGTATCGGTGGTCACAAAGGAGACCACTATACCGGTGAAAGGTAGCACTGCACTCAAAGATGTGCAGGACCAAAAGCTAGAGACTTTGCTGAAACAAACGTTTATTTAATGCAGTTGTTACAGGCATCTGTCTGTGGAGCCTTTGTGGCCAGGGCATGCTTATGCTGAGCACAAAGCATATTAGAAAATACCGGAGAAGAGCAGTCTCTACCTCCGGAGGCTGCTAAGCTGGCGTCAAGGGCAGCCTATTTGCCAGGCCTCTAATGAGATCATAGAAGACATCTGCCAAAAAGTATGGCTTTGGTGGTGGCTGCCCATCGGTACCCATGGTTGTGAAATTGGTCGGCAGATGTCTCCTCTAAGTCGTGTTGGAGCAAGCTACCTTTTAAGGTTAAGCTTCTCCTTGGAGAGACTTTGGATAAGTTGGTTAAAGATTTGGGGGAGACCAAAGGAGGCAGGCTCCTGGAGGAAAAGCAAAAGCCAGGATGTCTAGCAATGCCCCTGAGAGGACAGTTGCGGGATTTCCACCGCTTTTGGGCAGTGTGCTTTGCACCTTATCAGAGGGGGCATTTTCCAGCCTGAGGCCAAGTCTGTTGAGGGTTTCACGTGGCAGGCAGAGGGTTTTACTCCTCTGCCTCGACCGCACCCAAGAAGGCACAATGAAATGAGGGAGGCCCAGCAGGAGTTAGTTCCTGTGGGAGGTTGGCTACAGGAATTTCACCAGCCTGGGCCCGAATCGCCTCCGAGTGTGTCTTGGAAATCATCAGAGGGGGCTATGTGCTAGAGTTTGCACAGTCCCTCTCGGACACCTTCATCATGTTGCCTTGCAAGGCGATGGCTAAAGTCTGGGCAGTACAAGACACTCTGTCGACTTTGACAATTGCAAGCCATGGTGGAGGTGCCCCAAAGCCAGTGTGGCTCTGATCAATACTCTGTATTTCGTAGTCCCCAAAAAGGAGGGCACCTTTTGACCAGTCTTGGATCTCAAGCAGGTAAATTGGTGTCAGCACTTACCCCGGTTTCACATGGAAACCCTCAGGTTGGTCATAGTGCTCATCGGGGAAGGCGAGTTTTTAACTTCTCTGGATTTAACCAAGGCCTACTTTCACATTTCAATCTGCCTGGAGCATCAACAGTATCTCTGTTTCGCTGTTCTGTTGGGGCACTTCCAATTTAGGGAATTGCCCTTCAGCCTAGCGACCGCTCCGTGTACATTCACCAAGATAATGGTAATGGTCGCAGCAGCCCTCTAGCAGGAAGGCATTCTGATGCATCCTTACTTGGATGATTGGCTCATGGGGTGAAATCCGCAGAAGAGAGTGAGCATGCCATAGCAAGTGCCATAGAGTTTCTACAGGAGCTCAGCTGGAAGTTAATTTTGCAAAGAGCTGTTTTGTCACCCTCCCAGGACCTTGTGTATCTGGGGGCCCATTTCCAAGTGGACAAGGACAGAGTGTCCACATGGACAGGTCAGGCAGTTCCTGGGAATGAAAGTGCCCACAGCTTGGCATTATCTGCAACTTCAGGGGTCAGTGGCGGCATCCATTGAGTTGGTGCCATGGGCACGGGCACACATGAGGCCTTTGCAGAGAGCCATGTTTTGGAGGTGGCTGGCACAGCGCCACCTCCTGACACATCCATTGGCAAGTTCACAAACGATGTGGTTGGTGCTCCAGTGGTGGAGGTGGCTGGAGAAGTTGTTAGTCGGCATGCCTCTGGAGATGTCCATCTGGATCCCGTTGACAATGGATGCCAGTCTATCAGGCTGGGGAGCCCATTGTCAGGATCAAATAGTGGACCACAGAGCAGAGCAAGTGGCCCATCAATCATCTAGCGATGAGAGCAGTGTTCCTGGCGTTGCAGGTATTTTGCATCAGCTCTCAAGGAAAAGCGGTGCGCTGGTTCTCGAACAATGGCACTATGGTGGCTTACATCAATTGGCAAGGCGGCATGAGCAGTGTGCAGCTTGAGAATGAAATAGGCCCATTGGAATGGGCAGAGGACAATCTGCAGGCAATTTTACAGCTCATGTCACAGGAACCGACAACATAACAGCAGACTCTCTCTCTTGGGTTTGTCTGGATGCCGGGGAGTGGTCACTCAGTGAGACTGTCTTCACACATATAGTGAGCAGATGGGGTCCGCTGATCATGGATCTGATGGCAACCTTTGCCTCAGCCAAGATGAACTGCTGCTTCAGAAGGTCTGGATGCCCTGGTTCAGTGCTGGCCAACGGACAGGCTGTTGTATATTTTTTTCTCCTTGGGCACTTATAGGGCGCCTGATTCAAAGGATAGAGACACATCAGGGCCTGGTTGTTCTCATTGCTGTAGACTGGCCCTGCAGGCTGTGGTATGCGGATTTCCTCAGACGAACAGTGGACCATCCGTGGCGCCTACCGAATCGGCCTGACCTACTTTCGCAAGGGCTGGTCCTGATGCCACAAGTGGATTGATTCTTGCTTACGGCTTGGTTCTTGAGAGGGCATTGTTTTATTTATTTATTTATTTATTTAATAGTATTTATATACCGCCTTATCAAACAATCAAAGTGGTTTAACAAGAAATACAAACGCAGTGAAAATATGAACAGACATTAATGACAAAATACATAGTTAAATAAATTTGTGTGTTTTACATAGATATAGTGCGCTATAAACATTGTGTACTATAATACAATGTGAGCTATAATACAGCTAATTATATGATTGCTTTCTCTCTTACAAACTGAATTGCTTATTCAGTAGAACCATAATGCTCAATAAACAGGACAGTTTTTAATTGCTTTCTTGAGAAAGGAGAGGCTATGATCTCTATGATATTGAAGGTCCGGAAACGGTCCACCTCGCTTTCGTATGTATGGATCTGGAGGATATTCAAAGCTTGGTGCAAGGACAACAGCTGCCGTCCTCTGTCTGCAGTGGTGGCTGAGGTTTTCACATTCTTACAGGCAGGTCTGGAGAAGGGACTGGCCTGCAGTTCCCTGCAAGTGCAAGTGGCAGCGATTACCTGTTATCGCTGTAGGGTCCAAGGGGTTCCTTGGGGGCCCATGCAGATATATAGTCTGTGTTTTTCTTAGGGCCGTGAAGCATGTGCGGGCCCCCACCCCCAATAAGGACAGTGGTTCCCCATGAGACCTTAACCTGGTATTGTCGGTGCTGATTGCAGAGCCTTTTGAACTGCTGTGGGCGTGTACATTGAAGGATTTGATGTTTAAAGATTATTTTTCTGATGGCGATACGATCTGCAAGGAGGATTTTTGGAATTGCAAGCATTGTCATGCTGGAACCCTTCATCTCGAAGGAAAAGGTAGAGTTGCGGCCCTTGCCTTTGTTTCTTCCCAAGTTGCTTTCCGTTTTTCATTTGAATCAGCTGTTGCTCTGCTGGTGTTCGCAGGAACTGAGGAGGATCAACGGGAACCAGGGTTATGCTTCTTGGACGTCCGGAATGCGTTGAGGCACTATCTGAAGAGAATAGAGCTGTTTCCGAAAGTCAGACCGGTTGCTCATTTTGTTTGGAGGACCGCGTAAAAGATAAGTGGCTTCCAAGGCCTCTATCTCTAGATGCGTTAGAGAGGCCATTTCTTTTGCTTATCTTTGACGCGGGTAGTTGCCAGCAGGCCTACGGCACATTCAACTAAGGCACAGGTGGTGTCATGGGCCAAGTTTGGCCCTGTTCCCCTGGCAGATATCTGCAGGGCGGCCACCTGGGTGTCCCTACATACCTTTTTGTGAAGCATTTATTATCTGGATGTACAGGCGATGGGAGATGTGAGGATCGATGCAACGGTTGTTCAGGCTGAGCTCACACCTCCTGAGTGTACGTGCTATGGTACATCCCAGGTGTCGGGACTAGACTGGAGGGATGATAAGGAAAGTGAAATTAGACCTTACCTGCTAATTGGCTTTCCTTGAATACCTCCAGTCCGGTCTTGGACCCCCCCCAAAATTTTCTGTAATAAGCGATCCCGGAACAGAGGAGATCATCTTTACTTAGGTGGTTCGGTGGTTTGCAGCTACTGACGGAACCTTTGAATGGGGTCCATGGAGGTTTTCTTTTTCCTAGTAGATAAGATAATAGGTATTAAGGAGAAGTGTGAAGAGTTGTTGCTTACAAGGCATTGCTCATAGAGGCCATGAGCCTCAGTTTATTTAGGTAGGTCTGCCCTGGGGATCAGTGGGCAAGCTGCTTCTTCCATGGGGGAGAGCTGGTCTTACTCAGAGTTCGGGATAATGTGTTACAAAACACTTTTTTGTGTATCTTATTGTTTGCTCTTGTTAGTATGCTTTTGTCAATAGTTTACTGGGTCTGGTGGGTGGTGCCAGTTGCCTAAGAACACTGATATCATCAAGGATGACATGCTCAGTCTCCAAGCTGCTGGTGAGAGCTGACAACCCCAGGTGTCGGGTCTGGACTGGAGGTACTCAAGGAAAGCCAATTAGCAGATGAGGTCTAATTTCACCATATTGTCAAAATGTCCTACTTACTGTCTTTGGATGTCATCAATGAGAATGACATGCTTATTTCAAATCACTTTTTGAAGTTATCCAACTGGTATTACTTGCTAAGATGTATGTGTGGGTGTGTTTGGGGTTTTTTTTGTAGTACCTCCCAGATCTGCTGGGGAAGACTGGAATTTTGGTGCAGTTCAGTGCTCCCACTCAGCCTGACCCTGACCTGTGGAGGGCAGCAGTACACAGTATGGCAAACTTGTGTCTCAGGTAGAGCAAAGCAAGTTTTTCCAAGTAATTAGCATAAATCATTTACAATACCCCAGAGAGAAGGAATGCTCTCCCATTCTTCTCCAGTATATTGTAACTAACAAGTGAATTGGAGAACTTGAGCCAGAAGTGCTTTAATAGAAGCAACTGATTTTGTTTTTGTTTTTACCCCAGTGTACAATGTGTGATTTTCATTGCATTTTTATATAATTCTTTTCTCTTTTAGTGTACCTGGACAGCCATATTTGGATGAACCTTATAGAAATACCTGTTTTAAAATTTTCCTTGGTGTTTTGCAGTCTCCGCAAAACTCAGGCGTGGATGACATCACCTACTGCACTGTAAGTAGGATCTGCCTGTTGAAACCCTTCACTGTAGAATTATGCATTTCCAAATCATCCCTCCAGTCCAGGCCAGACTCCTGGGCTGTGTCCCAGTTCCAGCAGATGGAGACTGAGCTTACTTCACAGTACATGAGACAGCGACCACCCCATCCTGTCAGTATGCTCCGTCTCCAACAGATGGAAGGAGCTCAGTGCAGTTTGGGCTGCACTGAAGGGACATTTGGACCCCAGTAAAAAAAAGAAAAACCAGTATAGAATAGATTTGTGTTGTTCTGCCTTGGCTGGATCAGAGAGTCTCCAACAATAACAACACAAAAAATAAACAAACTGGAAAGCCTCAACACCAGGGAACCTATGGTCAGCTATAGCAAAACCTTCATGGTGAACCAGACCATTCAGTCGGCAGCTCTCTCGGGCAGGCCAGAAGGAAGGGAATAGATGCAGCACATAGCTCTGTTCAGTCAGGGCTCCCTGCATTGGTCTGGTGACAGGCAGTTGTTGTTCTCTTCCAGTGTAGGACTGGAACGTGCAGTTCAGTCTGGTGAAAGTGGCCCCGACAAAGGCAGGGACCGTGTGCTAAGGTAAGACCTTTTTTGGTGGGGGGAGGCCTTGTGGGGTTTTCTGGTGTTGGCATCCTTTGTGGAGAGGTTTTTTTTTTTCCTTCTCTGGTCTTGGTGGGAGTGCGAGGCTGAGCGGGTGCCATGCCACAGGCAGTATGGCCACTTGTGGAGGAAAAAAGAGTTGGTTTTCTGAGGTGGATTTCTGCTATGGCTGAGAGACAGAGGACCGTGCCACAGGTGAGAGGCTCTGGGAGACAGATGGTGGTTCTGGGAAGGGGTGCCTCTTTTGGGCCGCAGTGACAGCTCCAGTCAGGCTGGGGCCGTAGTTCCTGTGATTTTGGCAGGGACCGTGGCCATTTTGGACACAGCATTGCCAGCGCATAATGGCAGGGAGAGTTGGGATTCTTCTCCAGCCCTCCCCCGCAGGTTGGGACATGATTGTCCTGAGGCTCTGGGGGCGCTGGCCTCAAGACTCGATCCTGAAGGAGATGCCTTTTTGGCTGAATTTGTTTTGCTCCTGCATAAGGCTTACTGCCTTAAGTGGGGCCGGATGGCCTCCAGGGCGTGCTCCTCAGCTCCTGCCTAGCACTCTAAGGCTCCAGCGAGGGAGTCAGTGGTGTCAGCACATCTAGGGTATGAGCGGGGACTGAGCCAGGAGGATTTTCCTTTGGATCAGGACTCTGAGGCCTCGGATGGTTTGGAGGACCTCTTGAAGGTCCTTTTGTCTTAGGTACAACAGGAAGCACTGCAGACTTGGAGGAAGGGAAGATTCCATAAGGGGAGGACCCCTCCATTGTCCAGGTGTTCCAAAGGGAGGAGCTGCCGAAGCTGATTTCTCAGATGTTGGCAGCCCTGAATTTCCTCAGGCGTTCCCGGAACTGGATGTCCCACTGGAGGGTCCCTTGCTCCAGGGCATTTGGATGTCAGAAACTTGCTTTTCCCATCAATTGAGCCCTCAAACAGATGATGGAGTTTGAGTGGGAAGTTTCTGAGGTGGGCTTTTAGGGGGGGGGGGGTGCTGAGCTATGGCTCTCCTCTACCCAGTGTCGGTGGCAGAGAAAGATCTGCTCAAGCTACCTCATGTGGAAGTCTTGGTCATGGCGGTGACCATCCCAGTGGAGGAAGGGGCAGCCCTTCGGGATGCTCAGGACAAGAAGCTGGAGATTTTGCTGAAGCAGGCATTTGAGGTCTTGGCCCTGGCACTCCCAAGCTTCCATGTGTCGTTTGTATGTGGCCCGACGCTGGTCACAGGGTCTCTCGGAGTCGCAGGCAGCCTTGGAGGTGGCCAAGTTGGAGACCAGCTGCTCCTATATTGCGGATGCCTTTTTTACGACCTACTGTGGGCCTCGTCCAAGGGCATGGCCTCGGTAATAGCAGCCAGGTGTTTCCTCTGGCTCTGCAATTGGTTGGTGGGCATGTCGTTGAAGGCATGCCCCAGTCAGCTGCCCTTTTGGGGAAAGCTCCTGTTTGGCAAGGCCTTGGAGATGTTGATGAAGGACCTCGGGGAAAGCCAAGCCCACTAGACTGCCAGAGGGCAAGCCTAAGACAAGCAAGGAGAGATTCCTGCTGCTTCCGAGGGAATAGATTTGTGCCCTACCAATGTGGCGGGTACCCCGTTTGGGGTCAGTGCTTTCACGGTGGACATGGGGGGGGGAGGGAGAAGCTTCTCCTCTACCTTGACCAGTCATCCTAAGAAGTCCCAGTGAGATGAGGGGGGCTCAGGGGATCCCTCCAGTGGGTGGTCAGTTGCATCGCTTTTACTCCACCTGGGTCCAGCTCACGTCGGACCAGTGGGTCCTCGGGATCATTCGTGAGGGCTACACCCTGGAGTTTGCACACCCTCTGTCGGACACCTTCATAGTCTCGCCTTTGTTCCATGCCGGCCAAGTTGCAGATGGTCTAAGAAACCTTGCTGCTGCTCAAGGCTGTGGTGCCAATCCCCAAAGGCCAGTTAGGTACTGGTTGATACTCCATCTACATTTAGGTGCACAAGAGGGAGAGCACATTCAGGCCCATTCTCAACCTCAAGTATGTCAACAGAGCACTGCGCCTCCCCATTTCTGGATTGAGATGCTCCATTCTGAGATATTGGTGGTGTGTCGGGGCAAGTTCCTGACAGCATTGGAATTGACGGAGGTGTACCTGCATGTGCCCATCAGGGCTGAACATTGGCAGTTCCTTCACTTCACAGTTCCGATGGGGCACTTCCAGTTCCAAGCTCTCCCATTCGGGTTGGCCACGGCGACCCAGATGTTCACAAAAATCATGGTCATTGTGGTTGCGTCACTGTGCAGCAAGGGAGTGCTCATGCACCCCTATTTGGATGACTGGTTGATCAGGACCAAGTTGCTGGATGAATGTCATGAGAACACGTGTCAGGTCTTGGAGCTGGGCTGGGTGGTCAATCTGGCCAGAAGCCAGTTGGTTCTGACCCAGGATCTGGTTTACCTGGGGCGCGCTTCAATATGCTTCTCTGTCGCATCTTCCTCCCACTAGAGCAGGTTCAGCAGCAGCTCCAGAAGTTTTTGCATCAAATGGCTCTCTCGGCTTGATCTTATCTCCAGGTGCTGGGGGTCAGTGGTGGTGACACTCTACTTTGTTCTGTGGGCTTTGGTTCACATGCGGCCATTACAGAGGTTGTTCCTGTCATGGTGGTCTCCTTGGCAACATCCTCTGTTTTGCAAGCTTCCCATGCTGCCGGCTGTTTGGTAAGGTCTGCGGTGGTGGCTGGATCCGATGAGGTTCCAGCTGATGAGTATCCTTAGAGGTTCTGGCCTGGGTAACCCTGACAGCAGATGCAAGCCTCTCGGGCTGGGGGGGGGGGGAAGGGTGGCAAACTGCTTAGCCCAGGTAGCCCAGAGGCAGTGGTTGGAGGAGCAGGCTCAGTGGAGATGTGGGTGTTGTTTCTGGCATGCCAGGCATGCCAGTTGTTCATCCAGCAGAAAGTGGTGCATGTGTTTTCGGACAATGCAATGAAGGTGGCCTACATTAATTGCCAGGGAGGCACAGGGAGCGCTATACTGGTGGAGGAGGTTGTCCCATTTCTTCAGTGAGCGGAGGAAGATCTCTGGCACTGTCCGTGGCGCACGTGGCCAGCAAGGACAATGTCCAAGCAGACTTCCTCAGTCATCAGTGGTTGGATCCCAGGGAGTGGACCCTGAAGGACTCTGTTTTTTCTGTGTGCTAATGTGTCAGTGGGGTGTACCAATCGTGGTCCTCATGGTTTTGCATAACCGTTCTTCCAAGAGCAATACATTGTCAGATTTCTTGACTGCTAGTCCTTTCTTTATTGATTGTTGATCCAAGTAAGATAAAGCTATCAACTATTTCAATTTCTTCTCCATCAATGATGAACTTATTGATTTTGCCATTGTCAGCATCTTTGTCGTCTTAGCGTTAAAATGCAAACACCTTGAATATTGTGTGCAATTCTGGTCGCCGTATCTTAAAAAGGATATAGAGTTATTAGAAAAGGTTCAGAGAAGAGCCACCAAAATAATAAAGGGGATGGAAGGATACTCCTATGAAGAAAGGCTAAAAAGGTTAGGGCTCTTTAACCTGGAAAAGAGAGGGAGATATGATAGAAGTCTCTATAAATTAATGAATGGCGTGGAACGGGTAAACATAGATCGATTGTTTACGTTATCAGAATATAGAAAGACTAGGGGACATGCAATGAAGCTACAGGGTAAACTATTTAAGACTAATAAAAGAAAATATTTTTTCACTCAACGTGTAATCAAACTCTGGAATTTGTTACCGGAGGATGTAGTAAAAGCTGTTAGTGTAGTTGGGTTTAAAAAAGGTTTGGACAAGTTCCTGGAGGAAAGGTCCATAAACCATTATTAACAAGGGACCCAGGATATCAATGGTTGACCCAGTACAAGCATTGCGGAACCTGTGTCTTTTGGGGAAACTGCTAGGTACGTATGACCTAGATTGGCCACTGTTGGAAACAGGATACTGGGCTTGATGGACCTTGGTCTGACCCATTATGGCATATCTTATGTTCTTATGTTATGTTCTTAAGACTATATTCCTTGATCTTGAGAAGCAAATGTTTCAAATCGTCTTTGCTTTCAGCCAGTAATATGATATCATCAGCATAGCGAAGTTTGTTGAGTCTTCACCAATCTTCATACCTCCAGCTGTCTTCATACAGTCCTGCTTCTCTGATGATTTGTTCTGCATATAAATTAAAGAGGTAGGGGGAAAGTATGCAGCTTGTTGTACTCCTTTGCTGATTTTAAATCATTTTGTTTCTCCTAGTTCCGTACAAACTGTTGCTTCTTGATCAATGTAAAGGTTGTGCAAGAGAACGATCAGGTGTTCTAGTATATCCATGCTTCTTAATGTGGCCCAGAGTTTCTCATGGTTTACACAGTCAAAAGCCTTGCTGTAGTCAATAAAACACATATGGATATCCTTTTGGTATTCTTTTGTCTTTTCAAGGATCCATCTCATATCCGCGATAATGTCTTTTGTTCCTCACCCTTTCCTGAACCCTGCTTACACTTCAGGCAGTTCTCGTTCCAGGTATGGTTGTAGTCTCTGCTGAATGATCTTGAGTAGAATCTTGCTGGCATGTGGGATCAGAGCGATTGTGCGATAATTTCCAAAGTCAGTTGGGTCACCTTTCTTCATTATTGGTATAAACACAGCTGTTTTCCAGTCAGTTGGCCATGAATTTGTCTTCCAAATTTCCTGGCAGAGCCTTGTAAATATGGTAACAGCTTCATCCGATTGCTGTAATACGTCAATAGGAATGCCATCAATGCCCGGTGTTTTGATCTTTGATAATCAACAAAAAGTCCACCAAAATTGTAAGAACCTGTACTTTATAACTACAAATTCTTTTTGTCGAAGCAAGCCGTAGGAGGGTTGAGATTGAAGGTCGACCCACACCAGACAGCTAGCTGCTTTTTATCAGTTAAGGTTCTCCACCCCGAAAAAAATGAAAACTACAATATTCTCACTTATCTTCTCAAAAATCCTCAACACGTATGTTGCTCATAAATGATCTGCTTCGCACGACGTGCACGTTTCGGGCAACGGCCCTATATCCAGTGCATAACTCGTTATCCCAGCAATACAGCAACAAGAGTAATGAACGCCGTCATCATGGCTCAGGTTAAACAGTCTCTGGCTGAATGGAAGCTTTTTTAAAGGAAGAACCTTTATCCATTTTTTGTGATGTTTTTCTTAAACAAGAGGCTTGCCGAGTTGCGTCGTTCATCAGAGATTCCACGCATTTGTTACAAATATTTTCTACTATCACTGTTCCAACTAATGCGTTTCTTGTCACCTTAGATGTGGTGGCATTATATACTAATATCTTTATCTTTATCTTTATTATAAAACTTTTTATACCGCCTAAACCAAAAAGGCATACAGTGGTGCTCAATAAAACAAGGCTACTGAAGAAACAGAAAGGAACGCCAATTATTCATAAAAGAGACAGCAGAGGATAGAATAAGGAAATCAGAGATACAGACCAATCAGCTATGGGCAGGGAGGGAAGGGAGATCAAAAGCAGTACAGAAAAGGTGAGTTTTGAGGGAAGCCTTGAAAGTACTAAAGGATGATTCCAAACGTAGAGCAAGGGGGAGAGAATTCCAAAGGCGGGGGCCGAGGAAGAAAAAGGCAGAAGAACGTGTTAATTCAAGATGAGCCCTGGAAGGGGGTGGAAGAAAAAGACGGTTAGCGTGACTCGACCGAAGTGCTCTGGAGGGACAGTGAAAGTGCACCAAGTCAGAAAGATAAAGAGGAACACCGGTGTACAAAGCCCTGTGAACAAAAATCAGAACCTTATATTGAATACGGAAAGGGATAGGCAGCCAGTGTAAACGAATAAGAAGAGGAGTGATATGAGCAGAACGGGAAGAGTTGGTCAAAAGACGAACAGCAGTATGGTGGACCAGTTGAAGATGACGAAGCTGTGAAAGAGGAAGGCCAGCCAGGGAAGCGTTACAATAGTCTAAACGAGAAACTACAAGAGAAAGAAGAAGTGTGGTCACAGAAGAGAAAGAAAGAAAAGGCCGGATAGCACGAAGTCGACGCAGTGTGTAGAAGGAACGCTGGACAATAGAGGAAACGTGCTCTTGGAAAGTTAAAGCCGAGTCCAGAGTAACACCAAGATATCGCATAGAGGAAACAAGGGGGATAGGCCCAACGGACAGAGAGGGAGCAAGAGTGGGAAGAGGAGCACCAGCAGTGAACCAGATGGCAGAGGTCTTAGACAGATTAACATACAAAAAGTTCTCAGAAAACCAGGAGGAAACAACGGAAAGACAGACATTGAGGGGACCAATATCGGGGGAGAGAGAGGGCAAGTGTGATAGAGAAGAATGATATCATCTGCGTAGTAATACGCAGAGATACCGTGCTGTTGGATAAGTAAAGCAAGAGGGGCCAGAAAAATGTTAAACAGCAGAGGGGCCAATACAGAACCCTGAGGGACACCACAGGGCAGAGGTGAAGGAGAGGATGAAGTAGTACCTGATAGGACTGAGAAAGACCGATCGAAAAGAAAAGAGTGAAACCAGCGAAGGACTGAACCAGAAAGACCAATAGAGCGAAGCCTTGAGAGGAGAGTACGGTGATCAACAACATCGAATGCAGCAGAGAGATCAAGTGAGACAGCCAGAGAGATAGAACCGTGGTCATGAGCAACGTGCAACTCGTTAAGAAAAGAGATGAGAATAGATTCAGTACTGTGCCCAGGACTTAAACCAGATTGACGGGGGTGAAGAACCAAAGAATCCTCCAAGTGTGAAGATAACTGAGAGAAAACCACCCATTCAAGAAGCTTAGAGAAAAAGGAAAGATTAGAGATGGGACGCCAATTAGAGGGAGATGTAGGATCCAGAGAAGGTTTCTTCAGGAGGGAACGGATAAGAGCATGCTTCCAGTGGGAGGGGAAAATACCGGATGAGAGACTGGTGTTAAAGATGGAAAGAACAAAAGGGAGGAGAGCCAAAGAGGGCTCAGCAAGCCAGTGAGAAGGTATAGGATCGGACGGACAAGTGGTTTTCCGAGTGGAAGAAAGAACAGTAGAAAGTTCAGAGAGTGTGATGGGCTGGAATACAGACCAACAGTATGAGAGAGGAAAGACAGTAGGGGAAGCTGATGCAGAGGAGGGAACTGGGGAAAGAGGAGGAGGGGGTGAGAGAGGGGGGGGGCAGGAGGGGAAAAGCTGCCGGATGGAAAGGACCTTGCCAGCAAAAAATGAAGCCAAAGCATCAGGTGTGGGGTTATTAGAGGAGGATATAGCAGGAAGAGAAGCGGCAGGGGACGAGGAGGGTGCAGAGAGAGAGTGGAGGATGCGGTATAGCTGACGAGTGGAGTTTGCTGAAGAAGAGAAGCCTAGAAAAATAATCCCGCTTAGCGGAGTGCAGAAGGGAGCGATAGTGAGAGTGACAGTAACGGAAATGTGAAAGAGTAGCAGGTGAGGGGGACTTACGCCAATGGCGGAGAGCCCGACGTAGGTAAGAGCGGTGAAGACGAAAACCTGGAAGATACCAGGGGGAATTGGGGCGGTGGCGGGCTACAGGAGAAGGGCGCAGGGGAGCAATCCTATCCAAAGCAGTGGAGAGAGAGGAGTCCCAGCACTGGGCTTGAAGGTCAACAGAAAGCAGAGAGAAGTCCTTGGGGAAAAGAGTGTCCGAGGGTGGAAAGAGCTGGAAGGAGTCAGGGGTGAGATGACGAGCTGAGCGAGCGGAGGATAGTAGAGGGGAAGAAGGGGGAGAAGGAGAGAGAGGACAGGGAAGGACAAAACATAAACAATAATGGTCTGACCAGGGAAGGGGCTGGGAGGAGAAAGAGGAGGGAACAAAGGAAGAGGGGTGACTGGAGATAACTAAGTCCAAGGTGTGGCCAGCTGCATGAGTAGGGAGCTGGACATGCTGGGAAAGGGAAAGATCAGAAAGCAGGGAGAGAAAGGAGAGGTCACATTGAGAGGAAGGGGAATCTACATGAACATTAAAATCACCAAGAAACAAAACAGAAGCGCTGAATTTGTTGAAAAACTCATTTACTTTTGCTCCTGATAGGTTGCCCCATTCTTTCCTGATTCAACTGATGGAGTTGGTGTTGACCAGGAATTAATTTTTATCAGAGGTTACCTTTTATCAGCAAATCACAGGGATAGCGATGGGTGCTACTGTGGCACCCTCTATAGCCACTTTATATATGGCAGATATGGAAGCAAGCCTAATTGAAAGTTCCACAGAATTTAAGCATGTGTTATGGAAACGTTTCCTTGATGATGTCTTTTTCATCTGGATATTTGACCTTGCATCACTTCGATCTTTTGTGGTTTGGCTTAACTCCTTGAGGGGCAATATTCAATTTACAGAACACATCAGCCCTACAACGATCAACGTTCCTTAGCGTTCCTCCAGCTTAGTCCTCCACCTATGGGTAGTGCACCTCCTCCTGCAGCTTGAAGACTGGACCAATCAGATTTCAGCCTCACTGGATGTAGCGTACTGGCATCTCTCTATAGCTCCCAGTGTGTCCAGTCTTCATGCAGCTAGAGGACGTAGTGAGCCTAGGTGCTGGGCTCACTAGGGAACCAGTTAAGCAGCTAGATAGTTGGCTAACCTTTTAATTTTCTTTACTTGATTTCGGAGCGGCAGAGTTGGAACACAGCGCATCCTGCCTTCAACGGGGCAGGCAGGCTCAGGAGAGTAGGCTACAACAGCGCGCCAAAATGATGTGAGAAGCCGCGGCCATTTTGAGCACGCGGCTTCCACAGCATCTTGCCTGAAGCCGGCTGCCTCACCGCGGTTCTTCGGAGCTGCAATTTCCTCCGTGCCGCGGTCTGGGCAGACCTACCAGGTATTGTGCCTTTCTTTCTTTCTTCTTTACTTTCGTTTTTGTTTTTTCTTTATTTTTTGCTGAACGGGCCATACGGTCGGCCTCAGGGTGGTCTGTCAGCTGTTTTGCACAGTTTTCTTTAGTTTGCCGGTTCTCTTCGGATGCGCTCCGCGGGGCTTCTCGGCTGCTATTTTTGTTTTGTTTTGTTGCTGTATATATATATCTAGAGGCTTCAATGAAACCTCATTAAAAGGATTCTATTACCATACAAAGTAAACTCAACTAGAACAGAGAGCAGCAGCTGGGCTTGGGTGACACGTCTTTGCTGTCTCTGGGGCCTGTGGCTCCCTGCTGTTAGGGGTTCCCGAGGCCTTTACAATTTGAGTGCATCGATGTCTTCCGGCTCTCAGTGCGTCATCTGTGGCTCTCGTAGGGGCGCGGGCGCAGAAACCGGCATCTGTCAGCGCTGTGCGTCCGTCTCCCTTAGCATGGAGCAGCAGTTCGAGCATGCCGTTTCCCCGGTTGCTCAGACAGAGTCCGCAGGCCCAGCGAGTGCTGAGCCAGTAGCGGGGCCCTCGGCTGCAGTAGCTGAGCCCTCTTTGAGCGCTTTGGGTTCGCAGTCGGGGTTTGACAGCGCGCTGCAGATGGACGATTTTTCTCCAGACTTTGTCTTATTGATGCATCAGGCGTTTTGTCGCAGACGGCAAGGGCTCTTGGCAGAGTCCCTGTCCCTTCCTCCCTCTAGCGCGCCGGCTCCTAAAGCGGAGCGTGTCTCAGTGGGTCTCAAACCAGCCAAACGGCCGCGAACACTGGAGACTGTTCCCTCCGAGGCGGACTGGCAGGAGGGGGAAGATGCGGACTTGGAGGTAGATGATGAGATGGACGAGTTAGAGGAAGGCGAAATCCCTGAGCCTGAGGATCAGGCGAGGATCATCAGAGTATTTCGCCGCGAGGAGCTGCCGGCCCTTATTGCGGATGCTCTTCAGACGCTTCGGCTTTCTACCGAGCAGCCGGCTGCCGATGAGGATGGTGCGGATCCCATCATTCAGGCGGTCCGTCAGACGCAGGTGGTTTTCCCTATTCATAAGGTGATTGATCAGATGATCCAGACTGAATGGGATACTCCCGAGTCTGCTCTTAAGGGGATGAAAATCATGAACAAGCTTTATCCCCTAGCGGATAAAGATAAGGACAAGTTTCGTTCCCCAAAGATTGACGCTGCGGTTTCGGCTGTTACTAAAAAGACCACGATCCCGGTGGAAGGCAGTGCGGCCTTGAAGGAGGCGCAAGATAGGAAAATGGACGGCTTGTTGAAGCAATCCTTTGAGGCGGACGCGGTGGCGTTGCAGGCCTCCATATGTGGGGCTTGGGTTGCTAGGGCCTGTCTTCGCTGGGTCCAGCACCTGCAGCAGTCTGCTTCCATTGCGTCCGATGACGTCCGGGAGCTCCAGCGCTTGGAGTCTGGATCGGCTTATTTGGCGGATGTACAATACGATCTCATTCGGGCCCTCTCCAATAGTATGGCCTCCTTGGTAGCGGCGCGTCATTCTCTTTGGCTAAAAAATTGGGCGGCGGATGGATCCTCTAAGGCGCGTCTTGGCCGGCTTCCGTTTAAGGGGAAGCTCTTGTTTGGCGAGGATCTTGATAAATTGGTTAAGGAGTTGGGGGACTCCAAAGACGGCAGGTTGCCGGAGGATAGGCCCAAACGCGGGAAGCCCGCGGGGCCCTTCAGGGGTACGTCCCGGGACTTTCGTAGGTTTCGATCGCCCCGTTTCGCGGGGTCCCAAAGAGGCCGATATGGGTCTAGGGCCCAGGGATTTCGGGGGTTTCGCGGTGCAAGTAGAGGATTCTCAGCAGCATCCCCCGCAGCCCCTCGGAAGTCCCAGTGAAGGGCGGTGGGTCCCGGCAGCTGTGCAACCGATCGGAGGTCGTCTTCGGGGGTTTCTGGCTGCTTGGACCCGTATCACGTCCGATCAGTGGGTCCTGGAGATCATTCGCGAGGGATATGCGTTAGATCTCGCGAGGCCAGTGCTCGACTCCTTTGTCCAGTCCCCCTGCCGCAGTCCTCAGAAGGTATTTCAGATACAGCAAACGCTGGACCGTCTTCTGCGCTTGGGGGCGGTCGTTCCTGTTCCGCCGGCGGAATATGGCATGGGGCGGTATTCCATTTATTTCGTGGTGCCAAAGAAGGATGGCGCTCTTCGTCCCATTTTGGACCTCAAGGGCGTGAATCGCTGTCTCCAAGTGCCGCATTTCCGTATGGAAACCTTACGGTTGGTTATTGTCGCAGTTCGGAAGGGCGAACTTTTGACATCTCTCGATCTCACCAAAGCTTATCTCCATATCCCCATCAGGGCCTCCCACCAACAGTTTCTACGCTTCGCACTTCCTTGGGGGCACTTTCAGTTCCAGGCTCTGCCCTTCGGGTTGGTGACGGCGCCACGTGTCTTCACCAAGATAATGGTAGTGGTAGCAGCGGCATTGCGCAAGGAAGGGGTCTTAGTCCATCCCTATCTGGACAATTGGCTGATCCGAGCAAAGTCCCATGCCGAGAGCGTGCAAGCCACGGGGAAGGTCGTCGATCTTCTGCAGTCCCTGGGCTGGGTGGTCAACCCGGTCAAGAGTCATCTGGAGCCGACGCAGTCTCTCGAATACTTGGGAGTACTGTTCGATACTCACAGAGGTTTGGTCTTCCTCGCGGAGCGAAGAATGCTGGTGCTTCAGAGTCTGGTCCGGGGTTTCTGCAAGATCGCAGCCCCGTCCGCGTGGCAGTATCTTCGAGTGTTGGGGACGATGGCGGCAACTTTGGAGGTGGTGCCTTGGGCCCGGTTTCACATGCGATCGTTACAGCGGACCCTGCTTCGCCGATGGTCCAATCAATTTGATTCGCTGAGCATGCGGCTTCCATGCCCGCCGCGGGTCAGGAGGGACCTGCTGTGGTGGCTGCGGCCGGCCTCTCTTCAGGCGGGAATGCCGTCGGAGCAGCCGGAGTGGATTCCGCTGTTGACGGATGCCAGTCTGACGGGCTGGGGTGCGCATTGCGGAGTGGACTTTGCGCAGGGTCTCTGGTCCCAGGAGGAGAGCGGTTGGGCAATCAACCGCTTGGAGTTGAGAGCGGTGTTCTTGGCACTACAGAGATTCGAAGCGCAGATCTTGCACCGGGCGGTGCGGGTGCTGTCCGACAATGTCGCGACCGTGGCCTACATAAATCGGCAGGGAGGTACCGGAAGCACGGGCTTAGAGGAGGAGTCCCAGAGGCTGTTCGCCTGGATCGAACCGCGGTTGCAGGCAATTTCGGCAGCGCACATAGCGGGGAAGGACAATGTGACAGCGGATTTTCTCAGCCGGGTCCGAGTGGATGCAGGGGAATGGGAACTGCATCCCTCAATGTTCGCGCAACTGGTGTGTCGCTGGGGAACGCCGGTCATGGATCTCATGGCGACCTTTCAATCCGCGAAGGTGGCGCGGTTTTACAGCAGGCGACGGGAACCTATGTCGGAGGGGCTCGATGCCCTCATGCGCCCGTGGCCCGTGTCGGGCCTCCTTTACGTCTTTCCTCCGTGGGCGCTAATAGGTCGGGTGATTCAGCGCATTGAAGCTCACCGGGGGCGGGTGCTGTTGATAGCACCAGATTGGCCCAGGCGCCCGTGGTACGCGGATTTGGTAAGATTGCTGGACGGAGCTCCGTGGCGCCTCCCGTTATCGCCGGAGCTGCTGATTCAGGGCCCGCTTCTCATGCCGCGGGTGGATCGATTCTCGCTTACGGCTTGGCCATTGAACGGGCGCGGCTAAAAAGTAAAGGTTATTCTAGGTCAGTCGTGACGACCATGCTTCAGGCGCGTAAAGGATCGACCTCTCTGGCTTACGTACGCGTCTGGCGAATTTTTGAGGACTGGTGTTCGCGGCGCCGGGTCCGCGCTGCTACGGCTTCAGTTCCAGTGGTTCTGGATTTTTTGCAAGATGGCTTTGCTAAGGGGCTAGCGGCTAGTTCCTTACGGGTGCAGCTAGCAGCTCTGGCCTGTTACCGTGGTAAAGTCCACGGCGTGCCTCTCGGCCAGCACTCCGATGTCGCGCGTTTTCTAAATGCGGTTTCCAGATTGCGTCTGGCGCGTCGGATTTCCGTACCACCGTGGGACCTCAACTTGGTCCTATGAGCGCTCAGTGGAGCGCCGTTTGAGCCTCTTTCCCAGGTTTCGCTAAAGGACTTGACCCTTAAGACGGTTTTTCTGGTGGCGATTTCTTCAGCGCGCCGTATTTCAGAACTTCAGGCACTTTCCTGTAGGGAGCCCTTCCTCTGTTTTTCAGATCAGAAGGTGGTGCTCAGGCCGGTGCCTTCCTTTCTTCCGAAGGTGTCTTCTCCTTTTCATGTGAATCAAGCTGTATCTCTCCCTGTTCTGCGCTCGTCGGGAGCACAGGCTTCAGACCGGGGCCTTCATCGCTTGGACATTAGAAGAATGTTGCGTCGTTATTTGAAGGTCACCGAGTCCTTCCGCAAGTCCGATCGCTTATTTGTCTTGTTTGGCGGCCCCAGGAAAGGGGAGTCTGCGGCGAAAGCGTCTATTTCCAGATGGATTAAGGAGGCGATTGTCTCGGCTTACATGTTGCAGGGGCGCCCGGCTCCGGTGGGGCTACGGGCTCATTCGACTAGGGCGCAAGCGGTGTCCTGGGCGGAGTACTGTCTGGTCCCGCCGGTAGAAATCTGTAAGGCGGCGACATGGTCATCCCTGAATACTTTCAGCAAGCACTATCGGCTCGATGTGCTGGCAGAGGGGGATGCCTGCTTTGGGTCAGCTGTATTGCGTGCCGGCTGGCAAGGCCCCTCCCATTGATACTGCTCTGTTACATCCCATAGGTGGAGGACTAAGCTGGAGGAACGCTAAGGAAATAGTAATTACACTTACCTGGTAATTGTAGTTCCTTTAGTGACGACAGCTTAGTCCTCCGTCCCGCCCTTGGGTTCGCATTTAGCACGGCACGTGAGCGGTCTTGTCGGCTGTCGAGTCTGGTGAGTATTTCAGGTGGCGCATGTTCTCTGCTTCGATCTCATGTTGCTCCATTCTTTGCTCTCACTCCCTGGTTGTGGTCAGGCGAGCGGGGACACCTTTGCCTTTAGGAGTACTTCCCTTTTTTGTTTGGGGGCAGTTTCCGATTTTCTTCCCATTGTAAAGACATTGTATAAGGTTAGCTAACTGTTCTTGCCTTTTTTTTTGTTGAGTCTGCTTTGTCAATAGTTCACTGGGGCTATAGAGAGATGCCAGTACGCTACATCCAGTGAGGCTGAAATCTGATTGGTCCAGTCTTCAAGCTGCAGGAGGAGGTGCACTACCCATAGGTGGAGGACTAAGCTGTCGTCACTAAAGGAACTACAATTACCAGGTAAGTGTAATTACTATTTTTGGATATGCAGATCTCCATTGAGGCGGGCCATTTGTCCACGATGCTCTATCGAAAATCAGTTCAGCGTAACAGTTTGTTACATTTTCGGAGCTTTCACCCTGGCCCCTTGCGTAGGACAATTTTTGGACAATTTTTGAGGTTACGGAGAATTTGCCACTCTCTTGTTGAATTTTAAAAAAACAGGCAAATGATCTATCTGAACGGCTTCAACACAGAAGTTATCCTGAGTCGGTTGTTTCAAAAGCTTATCATCGATCCCTTCATGTACATAGGGAATGGCTTATAGATCCTCAATAATCTAATGGACCATCTGAGGAGGAAACACCAATTACGGGGGTTTTACCATATACGGATCGTAGTTCAGCTGTATTGCGGATTTTACACACTCATTGGTCGGTCTTACAATTACATGATTGCTTTAATACATCCTTGCGAATCGCCTTTTCACGGGGTCAGAATTTTGCCGACTGTTTGGTTAAGACATCATTATTGCAGGATCGAGGGTTATTATCACCAATGTTGATTGGTCATGGACCTTGTAATAGTTGTGGTTATTGTACCATGACTCTTTCAGGACAATCATGGTGTCATCCGCGGACTTTAAAAGAATATAAACATCGATGGGACACCACCTGTACCTCTTCATATGTAGTATACCTTTTGCAGTGTCCCTGCGGTTTAGTTTATATAGGTAGGACTATTCGCCCATTTAAGAAGTGATTGGCGGAGCATGCTTCTCAGTTCCGGCAGCAAGTGGAAACGGCGCCAATGGTGACTCATTGTATTGAAAAACATCATTCTTTTGAAGATCTTCGCTGGACTATTATGGATCACATGCCTTTTAATCCGCGAGGTGGCAATAGGGAGAGAAAACTTCAATGGTTAGAGCAGAAATGGATTTTTACTATGGATACGGTCGAGCTGCATGGACTCAATTGAGAGATTGATTGGCAGAGTGTGCTATGATGCCATTGTGTTCTCTTATCCAATCAGAGCAGGGAGTCCCCTGATGGTGGGGTTTCCCCTGCTCCTATTGGAGGGTTCTTCCTTTAAAAAAGCTTCCATTCAGCCTGAGAGACTGTTTAACCTGAGCCGCGATGACGGCGTTCATTGCTCTTGTTGCTGTATTGCTGGGATAACGAGTTATGCACTTGATATAGGGCCATTGCCCGAAATGTGCACGTCGTGCGAAGCAGATCATTGTTGAGGATTTTTGAGAAGAAAAGTGTGAATTTTTTAGTTTTAAATTTTTTCGGGGTGGAGAACCTTAACTGATAAAAAGCATCTAGCTGTCTGGTGTGGGTCGAGCTTCAATCTCAACCCTCCTACGGCTTGCTTCGACAAAAAGAATTCGTAGTTATAAAGTACAGGTTCTTACAATTTTGGTGGACTTTTTTGTTGATTGTGTCGTGATTTTCATTCACTGGATTTGATCTTTGATAAGGCTTTCAATGCTGCTTCAACTTCTTCTTTCATCACAGTGGTTTCTGATCATAAGGTACAGGTTGAAATGGCTGCTGGTCCACTTGATCTTTATGGTATATGACTCTGTATGTTCTTTCCATCTTTTCTTGATCTTCTCAGCATCATTCAACATGGATCCTTGAGCATCTTGTAGCATTCCAATTCAAGGCTGGAATTTTTTCTTTAACTTTCATAGCTTTAGAAAAGCCGTTCTTCCTCTAATAGTTTCAGATTCTCTTTCCTTGTATGTGTTATTGTAGTACTTCTCCTTGTCTTGTCTTGTCTTGCTACACGTTGGAAATCTGAGTTCTGCGATTGCCTCTCTTTCTCCTCTGCCTTTAGCTTCTCTGCGTTTCTGGACAATTTTCAGAATTTCTTTGGTCATCCATTTTGGCCGTTTTTTGCTTGGCCCTACAGGGTGTAAATTGCTCTATTAGAGTACCTCATTTTTAGATGGAGGCTCTAAAATCGGTTAGTCAAGCGGTCTGTCCTGGCAAGTTTGTGGCGCCTGTTGATCTTGCAGAGGCATACTTCCACTTTCCAATTGCGCTACCTGTGTTTTGCCATCCTAGGTCAGCATTACCAGTTCTGTGCTCTTCCATTTTGGCCTTGCGATGGCTCCTCGTACTTTCCAAGGTCACGATGGTTGTTGCCTCTTCCCTCCGCTGCCAGGGCATTATGGTGCACCCCTATCTGGACGATTGGTTAATCATAGCTAAAGACATACAATGAAGTGATCTTGATGGTTTCTCACATCATCCAGTTTCTAGAACACGTCGATTGGGTAATCAGTCATGCCACAAGTTGTCTGCGGCCGACTCAGTCTCTCAAGTTCCTGGGAGCACATTTTGATACGGCAGCAGGGTATGTCTTTTTTTTTTTTTTTTTACTTAAGAACATTGCAGGAAACTTAATACTCTGTTCCAAGGATTTCAGCGCCTGTCACTCCCATGTCCTCGGTATAATCTGCAGGATCTCGGAACCAGGACAGCCACTCTGGGTGTAGTTCCTTAAGCTTGAGCTCATATGCATCTGCTTCAGTTCTCCCTCCTAGCTCGTTGGTCTCCTTGTTCACAAGATTACCAAATCAGTCTTCTGCTTCCACCAGTTGTGTGCTACAGTCTTCAATGGTGGCTCTCTCAATGCCACCTGTTAAGTGGGGATGCTCTTAGAGACACCCTGTTGAATTCTTGTCACTCGGATGCCAATCTGACCGGATGGGGAGCACACTGCTTGGGACAGACAGAACAGGGTACTTGGTCCCATCACAAAATATCTTGGGCGATCAATTGTCTCAAAGCAAGGTCAGTGCATCTTGACCTTTGTCAATTTCAGCCTCTTCTCCTGGAGCAAACAGTCAGAGTCCTGTTGGATAATGCCACAATGGTGGCTTATCTCAACAGACAAGGGGGCACCAGTTGTCTGGGTGTAGCATGGGAAATGGCTCTCCTCTTTCCATGGGCAGAGCAATATATCCAAACGCTTTCAGCTTAACATTGCAGGTGTGGAGAATATTCAGGCAGATTTTCTGATATGTAATGTATTAGACCCCAGCGAATGGAAATTCATGTCTTGGGCGTTTTAAACGTATCATTCACTGATGGGGTTATCCAACTCTGGACCTCATGGCCACTGCCTCAAACTCCAAGGTGACAGCCTTCTTCAGCCGTTGGAAAGAACCATGATCTCAGGGCCTTGATGCCTTAGTCCAACCTTAGCCTCTGTCTCAGCTTCTGTATGTCTTCCCCCCCCCCCCTCACTGAATAGAAGCGCACTTCGGTCAAATAATTCTCGTAGCACCAGATTGGCCACGGCAATTGTGCTACGCCGACCTGGTTCATCTGAACTTAGGAGCTCGGGTTGGGGCAGGGACTCCTTTGTCAGGGTCCCATTCTCATGGACGATCCCGTTCCTTACTCACTTATGGCTCCACTCTTGAGTGGTGCCACTGGACTCGAAAGGGTTACTCAGCTTTGGTAGTAGCTACTTTGTTACAGGTGCGCCGACCTTCAACTTCTCGTGTGTATGCCCATGTTTGGCGCCTCTTCTCTTCTTGGTGTTCCCAGAGGTCTTTATCACCCTGGAAGGCACAGGTGCCAGATGTGTTATCTTTTCTTCAGGATGGGTTTGAAAAAGGTTTTGCCTTTAATTCCCTAAAAGTGCAGGTGGCTGCTTTAACTTGTTTCGGAGGCCCACTGGGTGGGCAATTAGTGTCTCATGCTGATGTTTCCAGATTTTTGTGTGGAGTCCGTACCCTCCAACCGCCTCTTTGGCCGGTTGTACTGGCTTGGGATCTTTCATTGGTCCTCCACGCACTTGCAAATACCCACTTTGAGCCTTTGCGCACTGCCACCTTAAAGGATTTAACCCTCTAGGTGGCTTTCCTGGTGGCTATTACTTCAGTTCACCATGTATCTGAGCTCCAGGCACTTTCTTCCAGAGATCCCGTTTTTATATTCCTCTCCAGAAGGGGTCACGTTGTGCACAGTTCCCTCCTTCTTGCCGAAGGTTCTCTCCTCTTTCCACATCAATCAAATGGTGGTCCTTCCTTCCTTCCTTCACTAAGCAACACTCTGCCGAGCGCAAGGTTGATCTTCATTCTCTCGATGTGGGCAGAGCCTTGCAACACCACCTCACCTGTTGGCTTACTGATCACCTTTTTGTGTTGACCAGTGGTTCTTGTAAATGGACAGCTGCTTCTTAAGCAACCATTTTATGCTGGATAAAGCAGGCTATTAATTCAGCTTATATCCTGTGAAATAAACCGGTTCTCATGGAACTTTGAGCTCATTCGACATAGACGCAGGAAGCTTCTTGGGTAGAAGGTTCCCAAGTGAATCCTGTAGATATTTGCAGGACTGCCACTTGGTCTTCCCTGTCTACTTTTGCCCAGCACTATCGCTTGGATCTCCAAGCCAGGGAAGCAGCTCGCTTTGGGACCTCTGTTCTGGTTCTGGTTTTTCCCACCCAAGGGTAGAGTAGCTTTGGTACTGCCCATTAGTCTGGATTGGTTTAGCAGGATGTATTGGAAGAAGAAATTTCACTTACTGTTAATTTCCTTTCTGGGAATCTTGCTAGACCTGCCCAGAACCCACCTGTCTGCCTTGATTTTTGTATCGGATAGACTCTGGCTATTCTCTGCCTTGTATTATTCTATGCCTTTTGACTCTTCTGGTTTTGTATATAGTTTCAGTTACTATGTTGGGGTTTCATATTTGGCTGTTTTTGTTTTTAGAATCCTTGTGTTTTGACATCATCTGAATACTGAAGCTGACCCCTAGGGGTCTTGGGTTATGTACCCATGGTGATGTCACAAAGCTTCTGACCTTTTCTCTGTCTCAAGCATCTGCTGGCACAGGGACATAACCCATTAGTCTGGACTGGTCTGGCAGGATTCCCTTTAAGGAAATTAATGATAAGTGAAACTTCTGCGTAAGTGACTAGTTTTTGGCAGTTTTTAAATGCATGATCAACGTGTTTCGAACTATATCAATAACAGTTATGCATCAGAGTATCAGACAGTACTTATCAATATGTTTCAAAACGTGTTGGCTAGTTTTTGGCAGTTTTTAATGCATGATCACATAAATTCAATTAAAAAGGACTCAAAACAGAGGATGCTGTTCCATAGCACACTTGACTTTAAAGTCCGACAAATATCATGAAAAAATTTAAGTGTTTATCTAGAATAAAGAAAGGAATGTTTATAGAATATAGGAATTTGGGAAATACTAATGAGGCAAATGAATGCTAAACACCTAATTAATATTCAAATTGATAAGACAGCTTGTGGTAATCACTACCAGCTGTGTTATTGTTGGAAAAATAATGCCAGCTCAAAGCTGGTGTTTTTCCTGGCTGGAAGCATCAGACCACTAACACATATATACACCTGCATGCCTTCACAGTATAAGCATGCTATTATAAAATTATCCTCTTTAAAAACAGCTGCATCTGGACCCTGAGCTGAAGGATTGGTCTCTTTCCAGGGGCTATTTTCTAGGTTAAACTAATGTATTCTAAAAATGTCCCAGTGATAACTAAAACTCTACTTTGATAAAGTGTTTGTCTTTTGTTTTTTTTAGTTGTTACAGAATGCATTGAAAGGGATCCAATCACTCTTAAATGGTGGGAAGATGAAATTAATGCAAACAGATCATCTTGGGTCACTTCTTGCTGTTTTAAAGGTAAAATCATCTATTTTCTTACATTCAGAGAGCTATATATAAACACTGCCCCAAGCTTTAGAGAAGGAAAATCTAACACTGAAACTTATTGTATTTGAGAAGTGTTGTTAACTGACTTGAACCAACATTGGAAAGGTGTTCTAGAAATTCCAAACATATATTGATTAAAAAAATGTATTTCTTTCTGACGTACAAAATAACAAAAACTGACATACCATGGAGCTAGTGTATTACAGGGCATGCATAAACCCAGTTACCCTGCAGTGCTTTTGGAGATGCACTGCTGAACTGATCTTTGAACTCTGAATTAATGATTCTTCTTCCTTTTGCAAGAAGAACATTTTTTATGTTTGTGTTTCTTTATGTATTTGCACTGCAATTTTTCCTTGAGCAAATGGAGCATATCGGCATTCCCCTTGGTCTGAAAGAATAATGCTGTGTCGATAGACTGGGCTTTTGTAGTTCGGATAGGAAGTAAATAATTTCAGTGGAATAAATATCGGTGCTCAAAAATGGTAAAAGATGTTGAATTCTATTAATCAGTTCTATAGGAAAAAGGAAATTGGTGTGTGTTTTAAAGGGTTTTTTTTTCTCTTTTATAATCTTAATCATAGAAAAGCAGCCTGCCCTTCTTTCTTCGTGAATGGGGGACACTGTCTAATGGTAAATGTGCTCCATCCTTTATGGCCTTCATTGTTGAGGTGTTCTATTGCAGACAGCTGTAACAGAAGAGATAACTGGTTCAGAGTTGGTAGCAGGAGAAAAAGGTGGAAGAACCAGAGTTAAACATTACAGTTCAAATAATTAGGAAAAATTCTGAAACAGCATTATGCCATCATTATGGGGATCTGAACAAAAGCATGTTTTTTTTCTGTCTTAATACATAGAAGTACATGTTTCATGGGCTCCCAGGACTCAGCATAGAAATGCCCGCAATTTTATATCCAGCTCCGCTTCCTCAATATGATGGACGATCTCCCACTAAGCAGGAACAAATGGAATCGAACATAGCAAGGCAAATGGGGGTACATTTAAGACATTTTCCATTGCTATAATTTCTTGAATTCTTGAACGTAATGCATCTTGTGTGCCTTTTTACTATATAAAGTATACCAGCACTTAACAGTACAATGTCATTCCTGATATACATTTGACAGGTGTGGATTGTGTTTTTTTTGTTTTTTTTTAATAGCAAACGAGTGGTGAAAGCAGGCAGATTATGGCTTTGTGTTGTGTGTGTGCGTGTGAACACTCGTATGTGTGTACCTGCATCTCTCTCTTTTGTATATTTGTCTTTTTTGTTGGTGTTATCTTTTATGGGTATATGTATATGTGTCAGAGCATGCTTACATGCGTGGTCATATTAGTATGTGTGTACGCAATTATATCTATATTGGTTCTCTGTGTTTGTGTAGAGGAGAGGAGAGGAGAGGAGAAGAAAGGGGAGCGCTGTTTTGAAAGGTGCAGTTCCATGATAGCTATACTGCAATGAATCAGTTTGGGGGGGGGGATAATTTCTTCCATCAACTACCTTATGTAAACAGTTTTGTTAGCACAGAAACTTCCCCCAGTTTGTCTCCTTCCTTTCTGTGCATTCCAATGCTCTGCCCAGTTTCTGTAACTAGAGCTGTCTTCCACTATACCCTCCTCCCAGTGCCTTCCCATTGGTTGCACCCTATCCACACTTTCCTTAACGTCCCTCCAGTCTAGTCCCGAACATCTGGGGTTTAAGTACCTCCTCTCGCAGCTTGGAGACTGAACACATCATACTTCTTGTGACACTAGGATAAGTAGCTCAGGCAGCGCCTCCTTGCCTCAGTAAGTTAAGTCTCCATGCAGCTGGAGGAGTTGTGAGCCCTGGTGGAGGCTCACTGGAGGAATAATTGAGAAGTGATAGGATAGTGTTAGAATAGTGCTAGGATAGATAGGGATCTTTTTAAGCCTCCTAAGGTGGATGCAGCGGTGTCCGCGGTCACGAAAAAGACAACCATTCCCGTTGAAGGCAGTGCTGCTGCCCTTAACCCTTTCCAGGCCGAGCCCAAAACTCTCGGGATCCAAAATTCTGACTAAATATTCCTATTAAATGGTATATAATACATGACCATAGCAGAAGGAAAATCACTATTAGAACATATTGAATAAGACGGGTACAATTTTCCTGAAATATGCAAAAATTAACCCGGCTGCAGAATGTGGATTAAAATTTTAAAGTAGGCCTTCAAAGGGTTTTAAAGATGCACAGGATAGGAAGCTAGACTCGTTGTTGATGCAGGTCTTTGAGGTCAATGCCCTTTCCATGCAGGCTTCCATTTGTGGGGCATGGGTGGCAAGGACTTGCCTTCGATGGTCCCAGAAGCTTAGAGGGAGCCACGAGGATGAGGAGGAGGCCTCTCGGATGGAGTTGGGGGCAGCTTATTTGGTGGACGTCCAGTATGACCTTATGTGGGGTTTGTCTAAGAGTATGGCGGCCGTAGTGGCGGCGCAAAGGTACTTTTGGCTGCGTAATTGGGCAGCGGCTAGTTCCTCAAAAGCACGACTGGCTAAGCTCCCCTTTCAGGGTAGACTCCTGTTTGGGGAAGATTTGGATAAGTTGGTTAAGGATCTCGGAGAGTCTAAAGGTGGACAATTACCAGAGGACAAGCAGAAGCAGAATCGGCCTCTGGGTCCCTCTAGGAGTCAGCAGAGGGAGTTTCGTAGGTTTCGGCAGCCAAGGTTCGGTCAGTTTCACAGAGGCCGTTTTCAGTATAGGTCCCAGGGGTTTCAGGGCTTCAGAGGGGCAGGCAGAGGATTTGGGGCCTCCCCCTTCCCGAACATCAAGAAGTCGCAATGAAGCGAGGGGGGCCCAGGCGGGGTTGGTTCCGTGGGGGGTCGGCTGCAGGAATTTTATCACGCCTGAGTCCAGATTACGTCAGATCAGTGGGTGTTGGAGGTCATTCGGGAGGGGTATGCTCTCGAGTTACAATGCCCAGTGGTCGACGCTTTCGTGCAATCGCCGTGCAGGACAAAAGCCAAGCGTTGAGCGGTGCAGGACATGTTGGAAAAGTTGCTCGCTCTCGAAGTGGTGGTACCTGTTCCATTGGACCAATGCGGCTGCGGTCGATACTCGATATATTTTGTGGTCCCAAAGAAGGAAGGATCGTGGAGACCAATTCTAGATCTCAAGAGGGCAACAGTTGTCTCCAAGTTTCCCACTTTCGTATGGAAACCCTAAGATCGGTCATAGTAGCGTTTCGGCAGGGAGAATTCCTCACGTCGTTGGACCTCTCGGAGGCGTATTTGCATATCCCAATCTGGTTAGAGCAGGGGTCTCAAACACGCGGCCCGCGAGAGACCCTTGTGCAGCCCGCGATGCATAGGGGGGAAAAAAAAAACCGGCTTCTGCTGCTGCTGCCGCCGCTGCCGTGGCCAGCAATAGCAGCAATATCGCAAGTCCCGCGGGCTCCCCCCCACCCGGTAGATCCCTTCCTGCTTGCCTGCCAATGCTGCCAGTTCTCTGCTTCGGCTTTCAGAGCCGCGAAGGGAGAACTTCTCCCTCGCGACTCTGTTAAGCTCGCCGGGGCAGATGGGAAATTTCCCATCTGCCCCAGCGGGCATAACAGAGGCACGAGGGAGAAGCTCTCCCTTCGCGGCTCTGAAAGCCGAAGCGGAGAACTGGCAGGCACGCAGGAAGGGATCTGCCGGGTGGGGGGGAGCCCGCGGGACTTGCGATATTGCTGCTATTGCCGGCCACGGCAGCGGCGGCAGCAGCAGCAGAAGCCGGGTTTTTTAAAGTTTAATTTTCCCGGGGGGGGGAGGGAGCAGGACTTGATGGGGGGGGGGAGCAGGACTTGATGTGTGGCTGGGGGGGAGCAGGACTTGATGTGGGGGGGGGAGCAGGACTTGATGGGGGGGGAGCAGGACTTGTGGGGGGGGGGAGCAGGACTTGATGGGGGGGAGCAGGACTTGATGTAGGGGGGGAGCAGGACTTGATGGGGGCTGGGGGGGGGTTAGTACTGAAAATGGGGTGATGGGGGTTAGGACTGGAGGTGGTCTGACTGGGGGCCTAAGACTGAAAATGGGGTTATGGGGGGGCTAAGAATGAAGCTGGGGCGCTGGAAGGGTTAGGCCTGGCAGTGGGCTGTTGGGGGGCTTAGGACCGATAATGGGCTGGGGGGGGGGCTAGAACTGGTAATGGCCTGGGGGGGGTGCTATGACTGGAAATGGGCCGAGTAGAAGGGGGAGCTTGAACTGCAAATAGCTGATGGGGACAGGGTCTTGGAATGGTAATGGCTGAGTGGAAGGGGGCTTGGAATGGAAATGGGCTGATGGGGAGGGGGGCTTGGAAAGGAAATGGGCTGTGAGGGGAGGGAGCTAGGACTGGAAATGGGCTGATGATGCGGGGACTAGAAGGGAGCGGATGCTGGGTTGGGCAGGAGCTAGAAGGGAGTTGATGTTGGGGGACGATTAGAATGGGATGGGGCTGGGAGAGTGAAATGGAGAGGGGAAATATATTTTGTGTGGGAGGGAAGAAAAATCTACAATTGGCCGGGTATTGGGAGAGTAAGTGGGGATTGAGGATGGAGGGGTAAAATTTGAGTGGATGAAATAGGAATGAGGAAAGAGCAAAAGGAGAATGATTAGTATGTTAAAGCAGATGTAGAGAGAATGGAAAAAACTAGGAAAGAAGAAAGGAGAAATGGACAGCAGACGATGGAGAGTTAGCAGAAGACACAAAGAAACCAGAAGAAAGTGACTGGAACAATTGCAACTGAAAAAAAAATGCACAAAAGGTAGAAAAATATCTCTTTATTTTGAATTTATTAACTGAAATATGTCAGCTCTTGGAAATGTGCATCTTTAACGTCTGCACTTTATTTAATACAAGAGGAAATCAATGTATAGTTTTATTTCTACAGTGTTGTACATTCTAAGTTTGGCTTTTGGGGTTCCCAGTTTAATTGTCTTCCTGTTTCTAAATTGTGATTCCTTGTTTGGTGATGGTGTATGTTCTGCATGTGTAACTGAGCTGAGGTATTCTGTTTATGTAATTCCTATTTGACATTGCCACTTGTTCTCTTTCCCGAGTAGGTCATGTATTGTTATTCTCTGAAATGTGTTGATTTAATATTTGCAGTGTTGCCTTTTGATAGTTAGGGTATGGTGCTTTGTGAGTCCTGGTAGTGCTGTTAGGACACGGCAGGTTTGCTATGGGTTCTAAATGGGCAGTGTTTCTAGTAGTTCCTAATGTGCCTGGCGGTTGGCACTGGTTTATAGTAATGTAGAAATCTTCTTTTAGTCTTTCTTTATCCATACACTCATTAAGAGGCATGTTTACTAAAAGTTAGTGTATGGTAACATTATGCAAATATTTATGCAAATGATGCCCTTATGCAAATGAGGCCTGCGTCTTGTGCGGCCCCCGGGTTACTCTACAAGTCCTCATTTGGCCCTCAAAGCAATTTGAGTTTGAGACCCCTGGGTTAGAGCATCAGAGGTTTCTCCGATTTGCGGTTCCGATGGGGCATTTTCAGTTATTGCCGTTCGGTTTGGCTACGGCGCCGCGAGCCTTCATCAAGGTGATGGTGGTGGTGATGGTGGCGGCGGCATTGCACAGGGAGGGGGTGTTGGTACACCCTTACCTGGACGACTGATTGATTCACGCAAAGTCTCAAGAGGAAAGCGAGGTAGCTACCCATCGAGTGGTGCAATTTCTGGAGAGCTTGGGATGGGTAGTGAATGTGGCAAAGAGCAGGTTAGAATCGTCTCAAGAGTTGGAGTACTTAGGGGCCCGTTTTGACACAGGATGCGGCAGAGTATTTCTCCCTCGAGCCAGGGCCCAGGGGCTAAGACAGCTAGTACGGGGCTTCTTGAGCAGAAGGGCACCTTTGGCATGGCATTGCTTGCAGCTGTTGGGCACATTGGCGGCCATGCTGGAGCTCGTACCGTGGGCCAGGGCGCACATGCGGCCGCTGCAGAGGGATCTGCTCAGGAGATGGTCACATCAGTCGGGTCGGTTGTCTCAAAGGCTGGCCTGCCCGGTGGAGACGTGGCAGTCCCTGAGGTGGTGGCTGGATCCGGCTTTGTTAGAGAAAGGGATGCCATTGGAGGCGCCGGATTGGAGGCTGTTAACGACGGATGCAAGTCTGTTTGGCTGGGGGGCGCACTTCGAACCGAGCAAGAGAGAAGTTGGTTGATCAACAGATTAGAGTTGAGGGCGGTCACTCTAGCTAGCTCTGAGGGCATTTCAGTTGCATCTGCAGGGGAAGGCAGTGCGGGTGCTATCGGACAATGCCACGGCGGTGGCTTACATCAATCGGCAAGGGGGCACCGGCAGCATTGCGCTCGAAGAGGAGGCGGAGGATCTCCTCGGTTGGGCTGAAGTGCATCTGGAAGCTCTGTCGGCGGCTCATGTAGCAGGAGTATACAATGTGACAGCGGATTTTTTGAGCCGGGTCAAAGTGGATCCAGGAGAATGGGTTCTGAATCAGCACGTTTTCGATTTATTGGTGGAACACTGGGGTCCTCCGATGATGGATCTTATGGCGACGTTTGCGTCAGCAAAAGCAGGAAGGTTTTTCAGCAGAAGACGAGAAAGGATGTCCGAGGGTTTGGATGCTCTGATGCAGAGGTGGCCGGAGGACCAACTCTTGTATGTGTTTCCACCGTGGGTGTTGATAGGTCGGGTGCTGCAACGCATAGAGCAGTACAAAGGTCGGGTGCTTCTAATAGTGCCAGATTGGCCCAGAAGGCCGTGGTATGCCGACCTGGTGCGTCTCCTGGTGGAGCCTCCAGGGAAACTATCGGTCAGAGGAGATTTGCTAAGGCAGGGTCCGTTGAATATGCCTCAGGTGGATCAGTTCTCGTTTATGGCTTGGCTCTTGAAAGGGCAAGGTTGACAGCAAGGGGATATTTGACGGCGGTGATGTCTACCCTGTTACAGTCTAGATGGCGGTCTACCTCGGTGGCGTATGTTCAGTATTGGCGGCTGTTCGAGGCCTGATGCGAGGAGAAGCAGGTAGTGGCCTTGCGAGCTTCAGTGCCGCAGATTCTGTCCTTTTTGCAGGATGGGTTTGAGAAAGGACTGGCGGCGGCTTCTCTTCGAGTTCAGGTGGTGGCGCTTTCGTGTTATCGAGGAAAACTGAAAGGAAGGGTGCTTGGGGCCCATCCGGATGTTAAAAGGTTTCTGCGAGCAGTGTCGCTTTTGAGACCACCATACCGAGCGCTGGTGCCGGCATGGGATCTTACCTTGGTGCTGGAGGCATTGGTACGGGAGCCATTTGAGCCGTTAGCCAGAGCGTCGTTAAAGGATCTTACCCTTTAAAGTGGTGTTTTTAGTGGCTATTTCGTCGGCAAGGAGAATTTCAGAGTTGCAGGCATTGTCCTGTAAGGAGCCTTTTTTGATCTTCTATGATAGTAAGGTGGTTTTGAGAATGGTTCCTTCCTTTTTGCCTAAGGTCATGTCTGCGTTTTCATGTGAATCAGGTGGTGTCTTTGCCGGTGTTCGAAAGAGTTAGCAAGGATAGCTCCTTGGGCAGATTGCATCGGTTGGATGTGGCTCAAGCATTGAAGAAGTATTTGCAGAGGACTGCGGAGTTCCGCAAGACAGATAGGTTGTTTGTCTTTTGGTGGGCCAAAGAGAGGAGAGCAGGCAACAAAGGCCTCTATAGCAAGATGGGTTAAGGAGGCCATTGCGTTGGCCTATCTCTTAAAGGATAAGACAGTACCGAAGGGTCTGAGAGCGCATTCGACTAGGGCGCAGGCGACGTCTTGGGCAGAGTTCAGTTTGGTGCCAGCGGTGGAAATTTTGCAAGGCGGCGACTTGGTCATCTTTGAATTCCTTTGTCAAGCATTACAGGCTTGATGATCAGGCGGAGGGGGATGCTAGGTTCGGATCGGCGGTACTTCAGGCTGGTCTAGCTGGTCCCTCCCGTTAAGTTGATTACTGCTCTGCTACATCCCCAGATGTTCAGGACTAGACTGGAGGGACATTAAGGAAGAGGAAATTAGACTTACCTGCTAATTGTTGTTCCTTTAGGACCTCCAGTCTAGTCCCGTATCCCTCCCTGTCATGGTGTGGCTAGACGGGGGTCCTGAAGTCCGGCAAGTTTGTTCAGAGAGCTGTAAGAGTGGCTTATGGACTACGGGTCTTTACAGGAGAGGGTTTGGGAATATCTCTGGAAGAAGTTAAAGGGGGCCTGCTGGAAGATCCTGGAGAGGGGGCGCAGCGGGCCAGATCTTTACGGTCATTAGGCGTGGCCTATTAGTTAGTGGCTAGCGCAGTCAGCTATCCTAGTTCATTCAGTTATACGGTTATGAAAAAAAAAAATTCATGTTTGATAACTACTTACTTATTGCTCTGGCGAGTCTGCTTTGTCAATAGGTTACTGAGGCAAGGAGGCGGTGCCTGAGCTACTTATCCTGGTGTCACAAGAAGTATGACGTGTTCAGTCTCCAAGCTGCGAGAGGAGGTACTTAAACTCCAGATGTTCGGGACTAGACTGGAGGTCCTAAAGGAACAACAATTAGCAGGTAAGTCTAATTTCCTCTTCTGCAGCTAATTACACTAGAAGCAGGCAGGTCGGGCCTAACTCCTGGAACTCCTTCTCCCATTGAAATGCATTGGGCCATTTTTTTGGGAGATTATTTCTCTGAGAATCACCAGTCCAATCTGGCCCATTTTCAAACTCTGTGTATCTTTTTACTGATTTTTTTCCTCCATACCAAATTTAATTGCATTCCATTTAATTTCCAGAAAGTTATTTTGTCCCCAGACAGATATTTCTGGACCCCCTTTTGTATGATTCTTTCCTTATGATCCGTCCAGTCCAGTTCAAACGAGTGGGTTGTCTCCCCCTACAACAGCTGGAGACTGAGCATGTCCAAACCTTTGTGATGATACCTTAGCCTACCAGTACTGCCCATTAAGGCCAGTATCTCGGTCTCCAGCAACCGGTAAGTAGCGTCTGTCCAGTGCTGGACTGTACTGGATGGACATAAGTTAGAGGCATAGGGATTGGAGTGATAGTTGTCAATGCGTTGAGAGCTAACCAGCCAAACAGAATCAAGGCAGACAAAAACACAGACTGACCCGGCCTGATCCCTTGAATGGGAGGCTGTCACGGTCCAGGCAGTGCTGAGAGCACACCAGGAGGGCCGGGGCAAGCTTCCTGAGGGATCAGGTTCGTTAAATCTGTCTGGTCCTGCTTGAGGGATATTACTTTGGGGGGTTTCCCAGGTCCCTTTCCAAATGGCTAAATGGCTGCAGTGTTCTTTCTTGAGTGCTTCTGTTGCTGGTTGCGGTGAGTAATTTTCCTGTTGGAGGATGAGCCTGCGGCATGGTGCTTTGGGGAGGGGGGGGAGGTGAGGCCTCTCCAGGGTGGCCACGTGGTCGGTGGGTCAAAGCTCAGTGCGGGAGTCATGAAAAACAGGATTCGCAGGGCCAATTAAAGTCTTTCTTAATAAATTGGTTTCACTTTTTGTTTTCTCTTAGTTTATTGCTTCGGTTTCTGGGTTACTTGCAATGCCGACAGCAAAGGTGACTTGGGGGGGGGGGGGATGTGGGAGCAGCCTTTCTGCAGCAGGGGGGTGTAAATCCTGTGAGAAGGAAACCCGCTCCGCAGAAAAGACTGTGGATAAGGGCCGAGCTAGATCGGGGGATTCAACTGCAAGGGAGAGCATTTTGCTACGGTTAGAGCAGTTTCCTCTCTAAGCCCCTCGTCCGTGGTTTTGGCGGGGAAAAGAGGCCATTTTAGGTGCAACAGGTCACTCTGGAGCTGAGATGGTTTCCAGAAATAACTACATATTTCAGACCCCCAGAAGTGTGGAAACTCAGGAGTTATAAGGGGGATCAGCCCCTCTGGTTCCCTTTACGCCAGAGTTTGTCTTGCTTCTGCATCTGGCATATTGCCTGAGGCAGGGGACCATGGGACAGGTGACAGGCTCGGCATCTATGGCTAGATGAGGTGGGGGAGCCCTCAGCTAAGCTCCCTTTATTTATTTTATTTATTTACATTCTCTTATATACCGCGCTATTCTGCATCAGTGCGGTTTACATTGAACAAACTGAAATTACATTGAACAGGGCATTATAACTTGGAGATAACTATTTTACAGTGAACATGGGCTATGGAGGGTTAAGTGGTTTGCTCAAGACCACAAGGAGCACCTGTGGGACTAGAAACCCCGGTCCTTCCGGCCCAAGGTTGCTGTCCTCTAGTGGGATTTGAACCCCCAACCTTCTGGCCTGAAGTACCTTGCCCCAACCACTAGGCCACTCCTCCACTCCCTTGCCTGGAGTTAGAGCTTTGGGAGGATCCTAATGCGGCGCTTTCAGATGCCTCAGAGAATCTGTTGGAGGGTATCTTGGACATGCTGTAAGAGGGCCCTCCATTGGACCCAGAGGTAGGAGCATCCTGCCAGGGGAGGACCCCCATCTGGTAAAAATATTCCACAGAATAGAGCTGCTGTCCAAGGGATTTTCGGTATTTCCGGACAGCCCATTTTGCCCCCTTTCAGAGGGCACAGTATCAGAGCAGACGCCTGTCTTTTTTTGGGGGAGGGGTAGAGGAGTGGGCAGAGGCTATTATTCTGCTGCTTCCTCAGCTCCCAAAAAACCACAATGAAGTGAGGAGGGCCCAGGGCCGAGTGGAGCTGGTGGGGAGGCCACTCCAACGGTTTCTATCTGCCTGGGCCCAGATCACCTCCGACCATTGGGTAGTGGAGATGATCTGAAAGGGATATGCATTGGAGTTTGCATGCCCGTTGACAGACTCCTTTGTGTTCTCTCTATGCAGAACATCGAGAGTCAGTGGTAGTCCAGGAGATTCTTCAGCGGCTCTGCAGTTGGAAGCGGCAATTCCGGTGCCTGTAAATCAGTCCGGAAGTGGTCGATGCTCCATTTATTTTGATATTCAAACTTGCAAACTGTGTAAATGCTGCTAAGCAAGATAAGCTGAATATCCACAGGTGCTGCCGCTTGATGCCATTTACAATTAGTCAAACTAGGCAATCGCCTAGAGTGCTGGGCCTTCAGGGATGCCCATTGCTGCCACTGTCTCCCCTCTCTGTGATGTACGATGGCAGTAATGGCTGCAAACAGCCCCACGGCACTTAGCTTTTAAGCTTTGGCACCGCGGGGCTGTTTGCGGCCATAGCCACTGTTATACGTCCCAGAGAGGAGCGACAGTGATGGCAATGGGCACCATGGGGGGAGGGGGCAGGTGCAAGAGATGATGTTCACCTTGGGCATCTCATCTCCTCGCCCTGGCCCTGGCGCTAACCAGTTAGCATCGGATGTTCTGTGGGTGGCACCTAGGGATAACCAGTCAGTGGCGATATTCAGCTGCTGCTGGTTATCTCTCAGTACAGTTACGAAAAATAAGTACAGCTTTAGAGCTTATGTTGGACACTTTACTTTTGAACATTCACCTGAGGCATATTACCTACTGTGGTTTTAGAGGTCATTGATGCAAATGGGCAATCTGCTTTGAAACGGACGTGAGTTCCTGTGGCAGAGCCAATTAAGTCTGAGACCTCTATGATTTAAGCTTTATGTCATTGAAATAAGGGGAAGATTTACAGTCCGCCATATTGATACATGAACGATTTTTCGTAACTGTTTGGAGTGTTGACCATATCGTTCGGTAAAAGACCAGTTTTTGGGGTTATCTCTCAGTGGCAAAGATTAGGACAGCCTTTAATATGCCTAACTTTTGCCACCTAGGGATAACTGGCAGCAGCTGAATTTCACTGCTGACTGGTTATTCTCAGGTGACACCCACTAAACACCTCGATGCTAACCGGTTAGCAGCAGGGCTAGGGCCGTTGCAAGGAGATGAGGCGCCCTAGGTGAACCTCATCTTTTGTGCCTGCCTTATTCCCCCCCCCCCCCCATGGTGCCCACTGGCAAAAGTTAAGCATATTAAAGGCTGTTCTAACTTTTGCCACAGAGGCCAACTAAGAGCGGCTGAATATCGCCGTTGCCCGGTTAGCTTACTGCTTTGCTGGCCGACCTGGATATTCAATGCTAGTGGCCGAATATGGCCCCAGCATTGAATATCCAGGTTTAGTGTTCAGTGGTGGCAGTATAACTGCTGTAATTGTGCTAGCCGCCATCACTGAATATTGGGCCCACTGTGTCCATGTCTCTTCCATTTCACTCCCTAGCCTGGGGCAGACCTGGAGGAGTCCAGGTTTTTTCCCTCTTTCCCTTTCACAGTCCATTTCTCCAGGGTTCTCCTCTGTATCCCTCCCTTGCCAGGTAGGGGGAGACTACTTGATACCTCTAGGGCTAGGTGACTTAGTTTTAGGGAGAGGACCCTTTTCAACAGGGATTAAGTGGTTCAAGTAGGGAGGAGTTCTGGTGTAGTCTGACCATGAGCAGAGATTGGGAGAATGTTCCCATTTGGCCCGTGGGGAGCAGCATGGGTCCTGCGGCATTCTTCAGTCCTGCTTTAGCACCAGGAGTCAGCAGACTTAGTTTGGCTGAGGTGCCAATGGAGCACACTTAGTGGTATCACAATCACTAAGCAGAATTAGATTATACTAGAAGTGTTGGCACAGCAGTAGTCTCGGTGCAGTAGAGGGCTGGCACTCCCAGCAAACACCACAGTCACGGTTGTTGGAGAGAGAAGGCTGGCGGTACATACCCCGTGCTGCTCCCGTAGTGGTGCTCGCATAAAAGGGAGATGCTGCTGTCGTTGACTCTAAGGAAGATGCCCTGTGTTTTGTCCATGGTAGTGGCTGTCACTAAGGTGAAGCAAGTAAGGCAACCACAGTGAAACAGCAACTTTGACAGTGAACTCCTTTGGGAGATGTGGGGATCAGAAGTCAGTCAACTTCCACTCTCAACAGTTTGCTTATTGCTCTCCTCAGAAGGTTTGTATAGGACAGCACAGTACTCCTGCAATGTGGATCTAGTTTCACTGAGAGCCCCCCTGTGGTGTCTCTCCACTCCCCACCTACAGACCTTCCTTAGGTTCCTCCCCCTCCCCCTCCTGTATGGACTAGCTAGTTAACTCTTCTAGATAATCTCAAAATTGTGGCCGATCAGTTCCAAATCCTGCATTATCATAATGAGCTCGTTCAGCAACTGAAAGAACCACAAAATTTCCCTCTTACAGCCAGACCGGATAGAGATTCATATCAATCTCCAAGGGTCAGTATACCATCTCATTAGATCTATCTGTGACGCTTATGATAGCAATAGCTTGCACAGCAGCCACAGCAATATCCACTCAATGAGCAGTCTGGCTTACTGCTTCTGGCCTCTCTGAAGACCTTTACAAATGCTTGGCTGATGCCCCTTGCAATGGCAATAATGTCTTCAGGAACAAGTTCAAGAGGCTATGAGTAAAGATCAACCTTCTCAAACCCAGAGGCCCTAACAAACCCAGTATAGAAGGATATACCATTATCAGTATACAGTCAGACCTCGGACATTCACGAGGTTAGGTTCCAGAACCTGTCGCGAATGAGGAGGATACGCGGATGTTTGGTAGAGTCACTAAAAATGGTAATATATGCTTATTTCTATAGTTTAAACCCTAAATATGACCCCAGTCATGCTCCCAAACACTTTAATTTAATTTTAAAAGTTAGCTTAATACATTACCCTTAAAAAAAAAAACAACAACAACAACAAAAAATGTTTGATGTAAAAATAGAGTACAGTTTTTTGAGGATTTTGCGGATGCAAATAAGTTCAGTTCAAATGAAATTTTCACGGATCTGTGAGTTCGCGAATCACGAAGTGCGAATGTACGAGGGCATACTGTACTCAGTTTTACTCCTGAAGAAGATACCGACAGTATCTCAGACCTCCCATTCACAGGCAGTTAACACAACTTTACATCCAGAGCCCAAGGCAGAGGGAAAGAAAGCAGTGTCTTCCATCTTCTAAAGCCAACACCAGTTTTTAACTAATGGACATTTGGGGGAAGGCTCTGTCACTTCAGGGAGCCTTGGCAATCCATAAGCACAGATCTACGGGTCCTCAAGAATAATACAAGGCCACAAGATGAACTTCTTTGAATGTCCTCCCCAGTTGCCCTACAGCCAGTCTTTTCCAACCCAGCTCATTCTCAACTTAAAGTAAAAGATCACCACTCTGCTTTACAATGAGGCAATCAAGTCAGTTCTTCAAGACCAACAAAATCAAGGATGTTGCTCCAGATTCTTCCTTATCAAGAAAACAGGAGGCCTCCCTCCCATTCTCAACCACTGCAACTTCAATATCTATATAAGAGAAGCTCCCTAGCTACAATACTTCCACTATTAAGCATGTTTGGCTTGCCTCTCCGGACCTGAAGGATGCCTACACTCACATCCTAATCCATTCACTTCACTGGTGATCCTTCCTTCATTTCACTTTCTAGAATCAGTATTTTCAATACAAGGTCCTTCCTTTTGGATGATCATCAAGGTTGCTGCGACTCATGCCCACTATGTGTCTTTATGCCTGGACGACTGGCTCATTTCTGCACTTTCCAAACAGGACCCCCCCTTTAAACTCTGCATGAAACTTGTCACGCCCATAGCCCCTTACATATGTATGGAGGGGCATGCTTGTTATATAGGATTCACCACTTTGGCAATGTTCCAGACTGACTATCTTGCAAAGGATTATGGTAAAGGTAGTCCAGTCATGCGGTGCTTGCCTTTGAGGTAAATGAAGACTATGGTAGTTGGCTCGAGTGTTAAGGCAATGACAGAATTTATTTATGAGGTAAATCAAAATGCACACAGATTCACTTGGTAACACGTTAGGATGTCTTCTCCAGGATTTATATTCAAAATAACAATACAACTGAAAGCTTATGCAAGTAACTTGTAAAGTCCATTAAACAACGGAAAGTCTTTCTCTCAGCCACTGCTGACAAACCTGCTCAGCAATGCTGATGTATAGCAAATCAAAAGTAAAAGCTTCTTCACAAAACAGCTTTTCTTTTCCACATTCAAAGAACTTTTTATATCCAACATGTGCACAGCCTAAGCTGTGCTCTGCCTTGATATCAGCTGGGTAACAAGCTTCAATCAACAGCTTTTCACCTTCTCTGCACAAGTATTTCACTTCTCCCAAAACCTTCTCTCTTTCCACACAAACTTTCTGGTGTGCCGGTTACTAGAACATTTCCTTTTATATTTGATCCACTTTCAGGATTTCTTTGTGCTAGCAACTTTGCATAAAGAACAGTCCATGAAAGAATCGTCTTCCTCTGGAATTATATCTTGTTCTTCTATCTGCATGGGTTCTATATCAGGGTCTGGCTCAAAGGGTTTTACTGACTGACCTCCATTGGAACAGGAACTGTTTCTAAGCACTTTGCATTGCTCTAGGTTAGACAAACGTCCAAAGTTCATACCTGAGTTAAAGCTGGCATTAGGCTGTCCTCTTAGATACTCTGGCCAGTATGCATTTGAGCTTTTATGACCTGTCCTCCAGTCTGTATTTCTGGACCTCAGGGCATCTGCTCCATACCTCTTCCAAAAGGTATTCATGTTCCTTCTCCCTTCAGCTGCTTCTGTCCTCTTACCAGCTGCTTTAGGGTTCCTAGCTGAAGTTCTCCAAACCCCTGGATTTCTCCAATCCCTTGAAGCTGGCTTCTCACAGGAATCTCTCCAAGAACACGAGTCTCTCTGAACTCCTCTCTCCTTCTCCCTCTTCTTCCCTTTCTGAATATTCTGTTCTAGTTTTAAAGTTCCCAGTTTCCACCCCCTCCCTTTCACTCCTCAGGTGTTGGTGGTCAAACTCCCTCCTGGCAGCTGAGTAATTAGGAGTGACGTAAGGGTTTCTCAATCTGGGCTTATACTCCTTCTCCTCATCTCCACTAGAGGCTTTCTGCAGGCCATTGCAGCCTGGAATAACCTGTCTTTTAGGAAAACATGCAGTTTTATTCCTTTGACCTGACAAAACAGGTCCCTTGATTAGGGTAAATTCCTTTCCTTTGTCACTATTCTCTGGGCTCTGATAAGCTTCCTTATCACAAACTATGCTTATGCAGAATTCCATTTAAACGTAGAAAAATTAGAATTGGTCCCAGTACAGGAAATTCAGATTATAGAAGCACAAATCAACTGTAGTTCTGCAAGAGCTCATCTCTCAAACAGAGCTCTAACCATCATATCCTTGACATCCATCTAGGACAAGCACATCTGCCCATACTGTCCTCAGACTCCTGGTTCACATGGTGGCACTGGCCTATGTCCTCCCTCTAGCAAGACTATACATGCGATCTCTGCAGTAGCACCTTGAGCTAAGTTGAGACCAGCATTGTTGGCCCCTACACACAATAATTTCCCTAATTGAAAGGACTCCTCCTTCCTACATCATTCTCTAAACTGGTGGTGCAACATCATCAACCTAGCCAACAGACGTCTGTTCCAGCTACCACCTCATCAACTTCTCCTCACCACAGATGTCTCCATGTATGTCTGGGGCAGCGCACCTCCTTCACTTTTCCAAGCAAGACAAGTGGAACCAAAAGGAATGTACCCACCACATTAGTCATCTAGCACTCCAGGCAGTCTATTATGCCCTCGGAATATTTCAATCCTGGATACGAGTGAAAGTATGCTAGTACGAACATAAGAATGCCATACTGGCTCAGACCAACTGAATAATTTTGTGCCATCTGACAAATTTGATCACCTCACTCGTTATTCCCTATACCAGATAATTTACGAAAATGTTAAAAACAGCGGACCCAGCACAGATCCCTGGGGAACTCCATTATTCATCTTCCTTCATTGAGAAAATTGGCCATTTAGCCCTACTGTCTGCTTTCTATCTTTTAACCATTTCCTGATCCACAATACTACACTGCCTCCAATCTCATGACTTTTTAATTTTGCCAAGAGTCTCTCATGAGGGACCTTGTCAAAGGCTTTCTGAAAATCCAGATACACTCTATCAACTGGCTCATCTTGGTTTACCTGTTTGTTCACCTTTTCCTTGGCTAAATCCATGTTGGCTTTTCTCTAATTAAACCACAACCACCTACATGTTCAGTAATTTTATTTTTTATAATGGTTTCTACCATTTTGTCCTGTTCTCACGTTGGGCCCACCAGTCTGTATTTTCCCAGATCACTCCTGGAACCCTTTTTAAAAATTGTTGTTATACTGGCCATTCTCCAGTCTTTGGATACTACAATTGATTTTAATGATAGTTCACAGATTACTAATAGTAGGTCTGCAGTCTCATATTTTAGTTCTTTCAACACCCTCGGATGTAAACCATCCGGTCCAGGTTATTTACTGTTCTTCACTTTATCAAATAGTTGTAATATGTCTTCCTGGTGTATCGATATTTCTTTCAATTCTTCCCAATACCCATGCCTGAAATGGTATTTAAAGGTGATGTAATTTCCCTACATCTTCTTGAGTAAAGACTTAAGCAAAGCATTCATTCAGTCTCTCCACTATGGCCTTATTCTCCCTTAGTACCTCTTTTTCTCCGGTAACAAGCAGGAAGTCAGTCCTCACATATGGGTGATGTCGGCACCGACAGAGCCCTCGTGCGGAGCAAATCCCCAGCTTTCAGAGAAAGCCTTTGGGAGTTGCCATCACGCATGTGTGGTCCCCTTCCCGCCCGAGGGTGCCATCTTGCTTAGTCTCCTTTTTTCCGCAGAGCCCCTTTGGACATAGTCCACAGTGTCCCCGAAAAAAGTTGATTTTTTTTTTTTTTTTTTTACTGCTTCCTTCGACTGGTCGACACCGGTACCTTTTCCCGCCTTCGGCTTGGTACGCTGGTATCGAGTCCATCTCTCTTTTCAGTTTTTCTCAGTTTTTGACTTGCGGCGTTCGCGCCTTTTTTCTTTTCACTGGCAGCCCGGGTCTTCGACCTTGCAGGGGCCCTTTTTCCCCCGATGGCTACCAGCGGGTTTAAGAAATGCGATCGGTGCGTGAAACTTATGTCACTCACCGATACGCATGACTGCTGCATCCGGTGCCTCGGGCCTGACCACAACCCGACGGTCTGTGGCCCGTGTAGGAAAATGTTCTCCAAGGCCCTGAAGAGCCGCCAGCAGCAGCATGATAGGATTTTTTCTCAGTCCCCCATGCTTCCGAGAGCCTGGACCTCATCTGAGGCCTCCACGTCTCGGGGGGAACATTCCAAGCTCATGCAGCGTTTAGGTTCCTCGGAAAGGGGTTCCCCCCCTGGAGGGAACACATGAAGTAGAAGAAATCCTTGAAGGTGGCATCTCTGGATGGTTCCGAGCATCACAGCTCCTCCTGGGGCCTATCTTCGGAGAAGGAGCGCCCAGCAAAGAGACAGATCAGTCGAGGCAAGAACCGGCATCGCAGCCCGAGCCAGTGGCTGCGGAGCCTTCTGGACTCAAGTTCAGAATGGTGGCACTGCGTTCGTGGAGCAGCAGCGGGCGCTGATAGCTGGCCTGTCCTGTTCTCCACCCCGACTACTGGGCCCTCGACATCGAAGTCGACCCTGGAGGCCGAGCCGATGCTCGAAGCCTTTCAGGCTCGAGTTGATCCTTGGCCGAGGTCTCACTCGGCCTCCTGTTCAGGGCTGAGGTCATCGCCACCCAGCCTACTGGCGTCGGGGCGGTCGGCACCAGGGCCCTCGATGCCTGATGAGCCCCTCGATTCCTCGGAGGCATCGGTATGGGAAACCAAAGACGAGGAGTCCCCGGATACCCGCCAGCATAGGGATGTCCCTTCCGATTCCCTGGTATCTGAGCCTCGGAGAATGTCCCCCCGGAGGATATGAGGTTCTTGGACCGTGCGGGAGATGTCCAAGGCTTTGGCGTTCCCCACGGAGTCCAAGGAGGATCATCGAGCTGACGAGCTTGAGATCCTCCAGTATGAGGCCCCCCCTTCAGGAGGACCTTACTGTACCCTTTCCTCCAATCCTGGAACGACTACTGCTCCGTATGTGGGAGACACCAGCATCGGCGCCACTGATCAGCAAACGGCCCGACTCGATCTACCGAGTCTGCCCGAGCCATAAGAACATAAGATATGCCATACTGGGTCAGACCCAGGTCCATCAAGCCCAGTATCCTGTTTCCAACAGTGGCCAATCTAGGTCATACGTACCTAGCAGTTTCCCCAAAAGACACAGGTTCCACAATGCTTGTATTGGGTCAAGCATTGATATCCTGGGTCCCTTCTTAATAATGGTTTATGGACCTTTCCTCCAGGAACTTGTCCAAACCTTTTTTAAACCCAACTACACTAACAGCCTTTACTATATCCTCCGGTAACAAATTCCAGAGTTTGATTACACGTTGAGTGAAAAAATATTTTCTTTTATTAGTCTTAAATTGTTTACCCTGTAGCTTCATTGATTGTCCCCTAGTCTCTCTATATTCTGATAACGTAAACAATCGATCTACGTTTACCCATTCCACTCTGTTCATTAATTTATAGACTTCTATCATATCTCCCCTCAGCCGTCTCTTTTCTAGGTTAAAGAAACCTAACCTTTTTAGTCTTTCTTCATAGGGGTATCCTTCCATCCCCTTTACCATTTTGTTGGCTCTTCTCTGAACCTTTTCTAAAATCGCTATATCCTTTTTAAGATACGGCGACCAGAATTGCACACACTATTCAAGGTGTGGTCTCACCATGGAACGATATAGAGGTATTATAATATCTTTTGTTTTATTTTCCATTCCTTTCCTTATGATACCTAGCATTCTATTTGTTCTCTTGGCTGCTGCTGCACACTGGGCCGAGGGTTTTAACATGGTATCCACAATGATGCCTAAATCTTTTTCCTGGGTGGTGGTTCCTAATGTGGAACCTTGCATAGTGTAACCATAGTTTGGGTTGTTCTTCCCTAGGTGCATAACTTTGCACTTCTCCACATTAAATTTCATCTGCCATTTTGATGCCAAGTCTTCCAATTTATCAAGATCCTCTTGCAATTTTCCACAATCCTCTTGGATTTTTACAACTTTAAATAGTTTTGTGTCATCTGCAGATTTGATAACCTCACTCGTTATTCCACTTTCCAGGTAATTTATGAATATGTCAAAAAGCAGCAGACCCAGCACAGATCCCTGGGGTACACCACTATTCACCTTTCTCCATTGGGGAAAATTGGCCATTTAGCCCTACCCTCTGCTTTCTATCTTTTAACCAGTTCCTGATCCACAGTAGTACACTGCCTCCTATCCCATGACTCTTCAGTTTTGCCAAAAGTCTCTGATGAGGGACCTTGTCAAAGGCTTTCTGAAAGTCCAGATACACTATATCAACCGACTTACCTTTGTCCACCTGTTTATTCACACCTTCAAAAAAAACATAACAGATTAGTAAGACAAGATCTTCCTTGTCTAAAACCATGTTGGCTGTCTCCCATTAGGCCATGACTATCTACATGCTGAGTAATTTTATTCTTTATGATGGTTTCTACCATTTTTCCCAGTACTGAGGTCAGGCTCACCAGTCTGTAGCCCTGGGTTTCAAAAGTCGCAACTGCCACACAACTCCATGGTTGTGGAATCGGCCATGCGCAGGCTGAAGAGCCAGAAGACGCACTCTTTGGTACCTCCCTGTAGGGAGGCCCGCAACTTGGATGCCCTCGGTAGGAAGTTCTTCCAGGGTGCAATGCTGAATTGTTGGATCCAGGCATACCCAGCTGTACATGGGCATGTACCTGAAAGACCTGGTGAAGGAACTCGCCGGGTTGTCGGCTGGTCTCTCCGAGGAGCCTTTGCAGTGCTTCAGGGGCCTGTCCAAACCCGTCCGTGAGTGCTCGAAATTTTATGTCTCGGGCGGCCTATGACGGGTTCGAGTCGGTGGCCCAGGTAGCCGCGGCTGGCATCGGTGCACACACCAAGCTTGGCTGCAGTCATCTGACCTCAAGCAATGGGTTCAGGACAAGTTGGTCGATGTCCCATGTCAAGGGGAGAATCTCTTTGGCAAACCCATGACCGACAAGGCCGCAGAGCTGGAGACTGAGCACATGACGAGGACACGGCTCTTCAAGAAGACCCCTGCCCCTTCTCGTAAGAAGGGCTCTGGTAAAAAGCCCTTTTACCCGAGGAAGGGTGCTGCTTACTGAAGCTACCCCCATTATCAGGCCTCCCCAGCTCCCCAATAGGGGCAGCAGGCCAAGGGACAGGGGCATGGCCCGTGTACGCAGAAAGCCCCCAGGCAGCTGGTTTGGCCCAGCCTGGGAGTGGCTTTTGACTCCTGAAGCATGGCCCATCTTCCAACAGGAGCCAGGCGGACTACAGGAGGCAAGCTTGCCTTGTATGCCCACAGGTGGACAGCCATTACCACCAAAGGCTGGGCCTTACAGGTAGTCTGGGAGGGCTATCTTCTTTACCTGGCCCAGGTGCCTCCTCATTATTTACCAGGAGAGCCCCTCAGGTCTCCCCTTCACCGGGGCCTTCTTCTGAAGGAGTTAGCAAGTCTTCTCAAGGATCAGGTGGTAGAACCGGTGCCCCACCACCTGCAGGGCAGGGGCGTCTACTCCAGGTACTTTCTGGGGCCAAAAAGGACAGGAGGCCACAGACCCATCCTCGACCTGCGCAACCTCAACAAATTCCTGGTGAGGGAGAAGTTCAAGATGCTCTCCCTTGGAATATTGCTGCTTTACCTCCGCCAGGGAGACTGGCTATGCTCCTTAGACCTAATAGATGCGTATACACACATCCTAATACACCCAAGCCAAAGGCAATATCTGCGCTTTGTGGTGGGGGGCAATCACTACCAGTACAGGGTACTCCCCTTCAGCCTTGCCTCAGCCCCCAAAGTGCCTTGCTGTGGTTGCCACCTTTATCAGGCTCCAAGGGGTCTTTGTCTTCCCCCACCTCAACGACTGGCTCATCAGAGGCACCTCAGCCATCGAGGTCCACAAGGCCACAACTCTCGCCATCCAGGTGCTGCAACACCTAGGATTCGTAATCAACTACCCAAAGTCCAGCCTCACTCCGACTCAACAGCTGGAGTTCATTGGGGACAGAATCAACACCCTTCAGGCGAAGGCCTATCTGCCTGCAGACAGGGCAGGCAGGCTTATGGCTCTGGCAGGACAAGTGAGTCCGCAGGTCTGTAGTGTCAGCAAGACAATTCCTGTGCCTCCTCGGGCACATGGCTTCCACAGTCCATGTGACCCCGGATGCCCACCTCCACATGTGGACCGCTCAATAGTGTCTCAGAGACCAGTGGTTTCAAGTCACAGGGCACCTCTGGGACAGGGTCAAAGTGTCCAGGCGTCTGGTACGGTCCCTGGCCTGGTGGCTCCAATCACATCACTTGGAGGCGGGAATGCCTTTCCAGTCTCCTCTACACATGAGGATCCTTACCACAGATGCATCCCTGCTGGGCTGGGGGGCCCATTGCCAGTGTTTCCATACTCGGAATGTGGTCCCCGAGCGAGAGGACCCAACAAATCAATTTCTTGGAACTCCGTGCCATCCACGTAGCCCTAGAGGTTTTCAGGCAGCTCCTGGCCCACGAACCTGCCTTGGTGCAGACAGAACATGGACACTTGGTTGTCTATGTGAACAAACAGGGGACGGGACCCCGTACCACCCTATGTCAGAAAACCCTGGACCTGTGCTCGTTCGCAGCCCGGTATAGCATTAGTCTCCGAGCAGTCTACCTGCTGGGCCAGGACAACTGGCTAGCTGACAGGCTCAGCAGGATTCTCTAGCCCCACGAATGGCAGCTGGACTGCGGGGTAGCCAATTGGCTTTTCCAGACCTGGGGGCAGCCAGTGATGGACCTATTTGCGAGTCCAGACAATCACCAGCTGGCCCATTTCTGCTTCAGGCAGCTGCACCCGCACAGGTTGGCCGCCGATGCTTTTCTGATATCATGGTCCGTGGGCCTTCTGTATGCGTTTCCCCCGATGCCTCTGGTGGCCAAGACTCTGTTCAAGATGGAGGGGGGCTCCCTCCTGCACCCCAATCTCAGCTCCCTCACCTTGATGGCGTGGCTCCACTCTTCCTTCCATATTGAAGAGGTCTTGCTGGCCTCGCGGAGGCCCTCGACTAGACAGGCTTATGCCTTGAAGTGGTGCAGATTTGCATCGTGGTGCGAGGAGCATGAGGCGGATCCTTTCACTTGCCCGGTGGGGATGGTTTTGCAATATCTTCTCCACCTCTCTGATTTGGGCCTCGAGTCCAACTCTTTCAGGATGCACCTCAGTGCCCTTGCAGTGAACCGCTTTCCGACGGATGAGAAGCCTCTCTCTGCCCATGGTCTCTCAGTTTCTGAGAGGCTTGCTTCTTTTGAAGCCCCCAATCTGCCCCCTGGCGACCGAATGGGATTTGAATGTGATGTTAGAGCAGCTTACTAGGCTGCCCTTTGAACTGATGGCAACCTGCCATCTACGCTCTCTCTCTTGGAAGGTGGTTTTCTTGGTAGCACTCATGTCCGCCCGTAGGGTGAGTTAGCTCCAGACCCTAGTGTCAGAAAGGCCTTACACCAGATTCTATAGGAACCGGGTGGTGCTTCGCATGCACCCCAAGTTCCTTCCGAAAGTGGTCTCCTTGTTCCACCTCAACCAGGGGGTGGTTCTGTCTACCTTTTTTTCTAGGCCGCATGCCAGTTGGGCAGAGACGGTCCTGCATACCCTGGACTGTAAGAGGGCATTGCCTTCTATATCCAGTGTACGCAAGTGCATCGGAAGGCTTCTCAGATTTTCGTATCCTATGACCCCAGCAAGCTGGGTAGTAGACTGTATTGCCTGGGCATACAAGGCAGCCGAGCTTCCGATGGAGGGTCGTGTTACGGCCCATAGGGTCAGGGCCATGGCAGCATCAGTGGTTCATTTGCGCTCTGTTCCTCTGGCAGACATCTGCTGGGCTGCCACCTGGTCTTCGGGTCAGACCTTCGCAACCCATTATTGCCTGGACAGGGAGTCCCGATGGAACAGTGGCTTCAGCCAGGCTGTACTCCGTAACCTTTTCAAGGTCTAGGAAACTCCTGTCCTCCGACCCTTCTGTGTTCAGGCTACCGGAGTGCTATTCCCTTAGTGTGCATTGCTTTTGCGGCTGCTTGTGGCTTTCGTAGAGGGAGCCATTTTTAGCTATGGGTTCTCGCTAGCCTATAGCTGGGAAGTCCCATATGTGAGGACTGATTTCCTGCTTGTTCCTGGAGAAAGTGTAGTTACTCACCTGTAACAGTTCTCTGGGGATAGCAGGAATCAGTCCTCATGACCCTTCCTCCTCCCCTTGGAGTTGCAGTCCTACTATTATATTTTGTTCTTTTTGCAGTCTTTTTAGCTATGTTATTTGACTGAGCAAGATGGTACCCTTGGGCGGGAAGGAAATCGCGCATGCGTGATGGCAACTCTCAAAGGCTTTCTCTGAAAAGCTAGAGATTTGCTCTGCACGAGGGCTCCATCGGCGCTGACGTCACCCATATGTGGGGACTGATTCCTGCTGTCCCCAGAGAACACCTGTTACAGGTGAGTAACTATGATTACTCATCTATCATTCAGTGGTCCAACTGACTCTGACAGAGTTTTTGCTTCAAATGTACTTGAAAAAGTTTTTATCATGCATTTTTTTAAACTTAATCTTTATTGATTTTTCCATTTAACATTGCAATCAAGTGCATACCCCAATATGCACCGCAAACATTTCCATAAACAGGATTCAATTCCAAACATGGTCTTTAAACAATGTACACACAAGAAAACTACCATGGTTTCAGCCACATGCAATTCTTGTTCAATCCCCCCCTTTACCCCAACCTCCCCCCCCCCCCTAAAACCCCCCTCCAAAGTATGCTCATAATCAGTAGTCCCTTTTACTCCCAGCCCCTCCCCTCCCCACCCTCCCCCATCTTTCCCCTTTATCTAAGGTGCGGGAACTCCAAATAAGTCAACAAAGGCTGCCATTGTGCATCAAATCTTTCCCCCTGGTTCCTCCGGAGCGCTGTCAAGCGTTCCATATTTAATACCCTATATAATCTAGTTTTCCAGTGGGTCAAATCGGGTGCCTCACTTTGTTTCCACTTCCACGCTATTTCACATCGAGCTGCAATAATACATGTCTTCATAGGCTTACTCCATCTATAGGAGAGGTTTAAGGGCCGCACTCCCAGCAAAAACCATGATGGGATTAGCTCCAATATCATCCCAAAAATAATCCCCATTTGATCTCTAATCCTCGTCCAATACTGGGCTACCAAGGGGCACTCCCACCACATATGAAAATATGTCCCTCGGGCGCCACACCCCCTCCAGCAAAGATCCGAAGCCTCTGGGAACATCTGTTTATATCTTACTGGGGTATAATACCAACGCATGAGCAGTTTGTAAGCATTCTCTTGAATTGTAGTACATAAGGAAGACTTAGAGGCTCCCATATATATCGCTTTCCATTCATCTGCTTCCCACTGCACTCCCAAATCCTTTTCCCATTCTGTCATATATCTGAACATTCCCTCTTCTTTACCAGCAGTATGTAAAGCAACATAAAGCAAACGAATCAGCCCACGAGACTGGTGGTGTCCCAGCCATAAGGCCTCCAAGGCATTAAGCCCCTCATCTATTTGTTCCAGAGTATCTTTCTGGTGCAGATAGTGAACCACCTGCAGATAGGCAAATAGGTCCCTTGTCTCCAAATGGAATTCTCCCTTTAATTGCTCAAAGGATTTGATCTCTCCCAACTCAATCAATTGCACAAATGTTTCCAACCCATTCTTTGCCCATCTCTGAAAGGTTCCTTCCCTGCCTGGGCCAAATGCGGGAGTGCCATTAATTGGCGCAAGCAGAGAGGTCCCTGCCAATGAACTAACTCAACGCCACCCCCTTTGTAATTCCCCCCAAAGATGCCGAACAAAGGGATTCGCTGTCCAATCCCCCCGTAACAGGCCCCTCTGCATCCATGGGAGATCCTTCAGTTTCCATCCTCCTATCCAAAATTGTTCTATAGAATAGAACCGTTTAAGACTCGCAGTTTCTCGCCACTCCATTACCTGCCGCATCTGGGCAGCTAAATAATAATCTGCAATCGCTAGCATCCCCAACCCCCCTTTCCTTCGTGAGACATATAAAATCCTTCTAGCTATCCACGGGGGTCAATGTCTCCACACAAACAAGACTATAAAGCCAGTATCAAAGCCTCAAAATGATACTTCATAAAACTAAATAGGAGACTTCATCAAACCCAACACATTGCAACATTTAAACATTAGCAAACGAGTGAAAGCCTCAGCAGAAACTCACTGATAAAACAAGATCAGGAGTACTCATAACATCAGTGGCTCTCACTCGCTCTTCATATCTAACAAGATTCACAGGACAATACTCAAACAATAATCTCTTTAAACATTCTTCAAACAATAATCTTTATAAACATTAAAACTGCCCATTATATCACCAAGTCCGTGAATCAGGATTCAATTTCATCCTGATTCACGGACTTGGTGATATAATGGGCAGCTTTAATGTTTATAAGGATTATTGTTTGAAGAATGTTTAAAGAGATTATTGTTTGAGTATTGTCCTGTGAATCTTGTTAGATATGATGAGCGAGTGAGAGCCACTGATGTTATGAGTACTCCTGATCTTGTTTTATCAGTGAGTTTCTGCTGAGGCTTTCACTCGTTTGCTAATGTTTAAATGTTGCAATGTGTTGGGTTTGATGAAGTCTCCACACAAACAAGAACATCTTTCTTTGCAATCGTTCCAACACCAATCTAGGGACTTGCACTGGCAATACCTGAAAAAAATATAATAATCTAGGCAGCACTGTCATCTTAAGCGCTGCTATTCTGCCTAGCCAAGAAATCTCCTCCTTGTGCCATTTTTCCAAATCTTTCAATTTGTCCAATCAATGATGGATAGTGCGCCCCATACAGGCCATCCGGATCCCGTGTCAAATGCACCCCAAGATGCTTAATAGACCTCCGGGCCCACCTAAATTTATAGCTGCCCTGTAAGTGCCGTGCCAAAGAATCTGACAAACTAACATTTAACGCCTCCATTTTATCCCAGTTTATTTGGAATCCTGCCACTCTCCCAAATCGCCTTAATTCTTCCATATATATCGGTAAAGCCAGTAGCGGGCTAGCCACAAACAGCAGCAGGTCATCCGCAAATAATGCCACTTTATGTTCATCTGTCCCTATCTGTAGTCCCTTGGCATCAATATTTCGTCTAAGCCTTCCCGCCAGCAGCTTCATCGTTAAAGCAAACAACAAAGGGGATAAGGGGCAACCTTGTCTCGTTACCCTTTCTAACCTGAAAAATTCAGAATATCTCCCATTTATTTTTACTGCCGCCATTGGATTGGTGTAAAGTGCTCTGATCCATGCCATCATATTTGTGCCAATCCCTATCTTTTCCAGCACCGCAAACATAAAACCCCATTCTACACGGTCAAATGCTTTCTCAGCATCTATGGCCAGCAACAACAATTCTTGTCGTTGCTTCCGTGCTGTCCAAATCGCTTGTAGTGCTCTCCTTATATTATCCCCCGTAGTCCGCCCATTTATAAACCCGGTTTGGTCCGGGTGGATAATCTTCAGTAAAATGTTCCCCAGCCTGTTCGCTAAAACATTTGCCAAAATTTTCCCGTCGTTATTCAACAGAGAGATTGGTCAGTAAGACCTGCACACAGTGGGGTCGCGGCCAGGCTTCGCCAGGACCGAGATCCCCGCTTGTAGCATGGATGGGGCCAATGGCCTCCCCTGGAGTACCTCGTTAAATAATCTCTGTAAAATTGGTGCTAATTGTTCCCCAAACCTTTTATAAAAGACCGCCGAAAATCCATCCAGCCCGGGTACTTTATTCAAAGCCAGCCCTTTTATTACCCGCCCAATCTCCCCTATCCCAATAGTTTGATTTAGCATTTCTCTATCTGGACCCTTGAGCTCCAGTAAATCGTCCCCCTCACTCAAATATTCCTCCGCCTTCTTAGCCGAACCCCCCGGCATGCGTGTATATAAAGTTTTATAATATTGCAAGAATTGCTCCCTAATGGCCTTAGTTCGAAATAATAGTCGATCCCCCGGTCCCTTAATTTTTAGAATAGTGGACCGCCGTTCACGGTCCCGTAGCTTCCTAGCTAACAAGTTACTGGCCTTGTTATTGAACTCATAATATTGTTGATTGACTTGCTGCAACTGATAATTAATAGTCTCCATCTGCAGAGCCTTTAACTGAGCTCTAGCGCGTTCTAATTCTGCCAGTATCTTCCTGCCACCCTTTCGTTTATGCTGCTGTTCCAACTCCTGAGTTAAACCCATTAATTTGTCCATCTTCGCCATTCTATCCCCTTTTTTTTCCGCGCTGCCCAATATACCATTCTCCCCCGTAGAACCGCCTTTAAGCCACCCCATTGAATCCCCATGCCACCTCCCCGGTGTCATTCACCCGGAAATATTCTGTAATTTCTCTCTCAATATCTTTTTTATAACCTCCTTACTTTGTAGGAGGCTTTCATTAAGGCGCCAGAACGCCCTCCCCTCCAAATCTCTCTCCCCTCCAAATTCCACCCATATAGGCCCATGATCTGCCCATGATATAGGCTCAATTTTTGCCCGACTAACTCTTTGAGTCCACTGTTCATCCCCAAGGAAAAAGTCTATCCTGCTATAGCTTTGATGCACCGATGAATAATAGGAATAATCTATCTCCCTAGGGTTAACTTGTCTCCAAATATCACAAACCTTGAATTGCGACATCAGGTCATGAAGTTGGCGTCTCCCTTTACTGCTCCCACTATTGCTCTAACACGACCTGTCTTTCCGAGGATCTAATACTTCATTAAAATCCCCTCCCATTAATAGCGCCCCATGAATTTTATTTCCCAGCCAATTCGATAATACCTCCCAAAAATCTGTATAAGGATCATTGGGACCATAAATATTTACAAAAATTACCTCTTGACCATATAGCTCCCCCCAAACCAAAAGCACTTGCCCTTTTACCCCCTTTATCACCCCTCCTAGCTGGAAGGGAACATCATTTCTTATCATAATGGCCACCCCCGCCTTCTTATATGAGCCTTCTGCGTTAAACCAGATGTTGCCAAAGGCTCCATGCCGCATTAAATGCTCATCTTTCGGCAATAAATGTGTCTCCTGCAAGAAGACCACCTCCCATTTCTGATACTGGGCTTCTTTAAACATCGCTTTTTGTTTTTGTGGGGTATTTAAACCTCTAACATTGAGAGATCCTACCTTAAGACCTGCCATCTTAATTTAGTCATAGAACTAGCTCCCCTCTCCATGTTGATGCCTAAAACCCACCTCCCTCCTTTCCCCCCTTCCCCCTTCTGCCCCCTTACCCCTTCTGCCCTCCCCCCCTCCCCGTAATCACTCCACAGGCCAGTCTCCTGTGTCTCCTACCCTGAGGACGAAACTCACCTCCCGAGACCCCCCTCCCCTACTAATTAAGACCCCCCCCATTGAATTCCTTAGCCCCCATCTTCCTCCTACTATATTACCCAGCCTGCCCCCCTCCCCGAGAAAATCTTCCTTCCACCTCTAACCCTCATTCAATCTTCCATCCATCCTTGTCCTGCCCCCTTCCTTCCTACCCACATAATACAGCAATACAAAACAAATAGCAACTTAAACCAAACCGAACCAGCACCTATGTGCTGGTCCAATTATCAATCATATCCCCCCCCCTCCCCTGTGAGAGGAGGAGGTAGGAGCACCCCTAAATCGCTCCTACTATCACCAAACAAAACCAGGATCAAATGTCCTTAATTTCAGGAGTCCTGCACAGATTTCTCTTCCTCCTGTTCCTCTTGAAGATGTCCCGATAAGCTTTGAAGTCACCGGCCTTTCTTAGGTATCCGCTGCCATCGCATCTTCTCCGGCAGAGTCGTAGATCTGCTCTCCCGATTCTGTACTTCCGGTTGAATCCGCATCTGGGGCAAGTTTGGTGCCTTTGCTGCCTCTAAACATTTCCAAGCTTCTACGACAGTCCGCACCCGCTTTATGCTTCTCCGCAACTCAAACTGCAGCCCAAACGGGAAAAGCCATTTATATCTGATACTTTCTTGATGCAAGTACAATGTCACCGGGCACATGGCCCTTCTACGTTGTAGGGTTGAGGGAGCTAAATCCTGGAAGACTTCAATAGCTGCATCACGCCACTGTAGTGTGCCTTTCTTTGCCGCCGCCTTCATGATGTCCTCCTTAATCCGGTAATTTGATAAGCAAGCAGTGATGTCCCGTGGATGGTTCCCCTGAGGGGATTTTAGAGCTCTATGTGCTCGCTCAAGTTCAATCTCTCTTTTAGTCCCTGGTGCTTCCTGGCCCTCCGCACTCAACAAGGCCTCACAGATTTCTTGGACCACTCGATGGGCTTGCTTAAATTGCTCGTCCTCTGGCACTCCCCGAATTCATATATTACAACGACGCAACCTGTTCTCAAGGTCTTCAATCTTATCTCGCATTTCCTCACTTTCTTTTTTCCAGGAATCATACAAGCTATGCGTGCTTTCCTCGGCCTTTGCTGCCTCCTCCACGTGCTCTTCCAGATAGTCCACTCTCTCCCCTAGGGCCTGCAAATCCCGTTTGAACTCGTTCAAAATCTCCTTTACCTCTTGTTTCACACCAAGCACTTCTGTTTTTATTTCCTTACACCAGCAGTGCACCTTCGCGTGCACTGCTGCTCTGCGTTCTCCAATTCCTCCTCCGTCTCCGAACCATCTCTTTCACCCCGCTCTGTCTGCAATTGCAATGGGGCATAGGAGGACCGATATTTCTCAAGTTTTTTCTGGACCGACATGTTTAACGGCCGTATCTCCTGCTTTCCAAATGATATGCACTCCTCCGGGGGGCCCGATGCTATCGCTTATTGCTCTTTCTCCTCCATCTTGAGGAGAGCTCCTCTTTCAGGCCGCCATCTCAGGTGGTGACGTCACGTCCTCTCTTATGCATTTTTGCTTCCACAGCAAGGTTATTTTGTTTTTTGTTTTTCAAATTCTCTCTTTGTTTGCCTTATCAATGTCTTGCATTTAATTTGCCAATGCTTATGTTTCCCATTTTCGTCATTTGGCTCCAGTTTCCAGTTCTTGAAAGATGCTTTTTTGGTTACAACAGTCTCTCTGACCTCCGTCTTTAAACCATACTGGCAGTTTTTTGGCCTTCCTTCCACTTTTCTTAAAGTGTGAAATGCATCTGGTCTGGGCTTCCAAGATATAGTATTTTTAAACAACTCCCATGCTTGATGTAAATCTTTAAGTTTTGCACCTGTTTCTTTTTAGTTTTTTTTTCTTAACTATTTTCCACATATCAGTCTCCCTTTTGAAATTTAAATGGTAGTGTGGATTTCCTTACCATCTTGCTTCCACTTATTAAATCAAATGTGATCATGCTGTGATCACTATTGCCAAGTGGCCACGATACCCTTATCTCTTAAAACTCCTTAAAACTTTCCTATTTAAAGAGCACTCTGGGGACTTGGGGACTTAACCAAGATATTGAACAACATAATGATCCTAGTTATACAGCCCACATAACTGTTAACTAAACCTCAAAGGATTTAAGACTGAACTACATAAATATTCTTGTAAATAAATTCAAAATCAGATGTAAATCATTTTGATCAGTGTGTAATGTTAAAGGTAATCTAGTTTAAGGTTCAATTTCTAACACTGAGTTTTATGTTATAGTTCTAGGTTCTTAGTTTAATGTAAACCGCCTTGATGATAGAAAGGCGGTATATACGATCACATAAATAAATAAATCTCTTGCACCAGATCCTGTGTTCCAGTAAGGGTTAGGTCCAAAATAGCTTCCCCGCTTGTCTGTTCATGAGCCAGCTGCTCCAAGAAGCAGTCATTTATTTCATCTAGAAACTTTATCACTCTAGCATGTCTTGCTGTGTCACTGATCTAGTGTGTTGTAACTTGTTAGCTTCCCTGATTTCTCTTAGCATTTCATCATCCATCTGCTCATTCTAGCCAGACAGTCAGTAGTACACCCCCACTGCTATCGCCTACCGACAGCAAAGTCACTATGTTCTATATTAACAAGCCACAGTACTTTAACTCTGTACAGAAGCCACAAGATTATGGGCACTTTGCTTGTTCCTTAAAGGTAACACTTCAGGCCACTAGCCTTCTGGGAGCTCAGAACCAACCAGTGGTTGAATTGATTGCTTTAACGCTTTGATGGGGAATGAAAGATCGACTACTTGCCAGTAGGAAACTATATCGGATTGTCATTATAAGTTAAGTACAGCGTTGTTCGCTTTCAATATATATATTAAAAAGGAACGGGTTGCCTGGTGTGACTGGGGTTCCATCCCCGTCGCCTTCAGCCCATTCCAACAAAAAAATTATTTGGGGGACTTTGTTATGGGTTTAGTTTTGTTTTCTTTACCTTGCTCAAAATAAGGGCAGACAAGGCCCACATGATCCTGATAGTGCCACAGTGGCTGAGACAAGTCTCGTACCCCCACCTATTGACTCACCAGGGAACTTCTAATTTCTCTGGGATCTCGCCCGATGCTGTTACATCTCAACCTGAAGAATCTTTCCTTAGCAACCTGGAACCCATAAAGCACTTAATAGGGTCTTCCATTGTCAAAAGAAGTAAAAGCAGTAATTTTGGCCTCTAGAAGGTCTGTCACCAGGAAATCATACCACCACAAATGACCACCTTTTGCCCACTGGGCCACATCCCTTAGAAAAGATCCATTCTCCCATTTGATTGATCCCATCATGGCTTACCTCTTCCACTTTGTTGAATTCTGGCCTACAAACACCTCAATCAGATACCATCTTTCTGCTGTTGAGGCATATCATTGTCACTTGGACAGAAAGCTAGTATCAGTGTACCCTGTAGTGTCAAAGTTAATGAAAGATCTCATGAACACAAAACCTCCCATCAGAGCACCTGCATCCCATGTGGGACCTCAACATGTTATTGGCACAACTCATGAAAACCCCCATTTGAGCCAAGTTTCTTTCAATAATCTCATGTGGAAAACAATTTTCCTGGTAGCCATAACTACAACAAGGAGAATCGGTGAATTGCAGGCTCTCGTTCATTACTTACCCTATACACACCTTTTCATAATAAAATCGTACTTGGAACCCATTCAAAATTCCTCCCTAAAATTTGTTTTGTACTTTCATCTGAGCCAGACAATGGTTCTTCCCATCTTACCATACTCCTCAACATGAGAGCAGTCACTCCTTATGCTGGACTATAGAAGAGTTGTTTTATACTACCTCCAAGATTCCAGGCACTTGCATACCTCATCCCAGTTGTTTGTTATTTAGAATCCAAACAACTTGGGCAGAACTGCAATCAAACACACTATTTTGTCATGGCTGTCTGACTGTCTTTCATTCTGCTACATCTAGGCTGGTCTGCAATCCTTGTGCCATATTGGCCCTCATGAACTCCGTGCCAAAGTCACCTCGGTGACTAATCTGTAAAGCGGCCACATGGGCCTCAATCAGGGCCAGCACTACCATTGGGTGAACTAGGCAGTTGCCTAGAGCGCCGGCCCTCCAGGGGCACCCATTGCCACTGCTGTCACATCTCTCAGGATAAACAGCAGCGGCAATGGCTGCAAACAGCTCCGCAATGCTTATCTTTAAACTTTGGCACTGTGGGGCTGTTTGTTTCTGCCCCATTTAATGCCCGATCCCTGGAGAGGGGTGGCAGCGGTGTAGGGGGCGGTACAAGGAATGAGATTCGCCTAGGGTGCCTCATCTCCTTCCGCAGGCCCTGACCTCAATGAACACCTTCACCAAGCCACTACTACTTAGATCAATCCTCAGCTACAGATCAAGCCGTTGGGCAAGTGGCACTTCATAAACTCTTTGCACTGTAACCATGACTGCTGCCAGCCAACAACCACCCAGGCTGCAACATTTAAACACCACACTGTGGTGACCCTCAGCTTTGAATTCACAATTGAAGTGCATCTGTATCCCCCTGCTTATCTGCAGAGGTAAACAACTTCATTTTCTGTAATGGCAGTTCTCTGTAGACAGCAGGGATATGCAGCCACACCTACCATCCATATAAACTAAAAAATAAAAAATCAAAACAGAAGACCTTCCTCAAGCTATATAATGACTGCCAAGGAGAAGAAGGCAGGGAAACAGAATGAGTATTTAACCCTTTCCAAGTCATCCTGACGGCGCTTTAACTTGAACACATGGCTTCGTGTTCGTCGGAGCGCTCCTCCGCCGGCACAGGCAACTCACCGCTGAAAATGCAGAAAGCAGCACCCGAAAATGATCGCAAAGGTATGGAGGGGGGAGGGGGAGAGAAAAGAGCCCAGTCAGCTAGCGTAAAGTCACTGTTTAAGCCTCCGTGCAGCAAGTCAAGCAGGGGAACCAGAAGAAGAGAAGGCTGCAGAGCATGTGAAGGCAACCCCGTGCTCCTGGCAGCTCGGGCCCTCCTGGCCCGGAGCCAGCCAAAGGAGGTTAGAAGCTCGACTGATCCTCCAGACCAGGAGCTCCTAACGCTGAGGATCAAAGGACTGTAGGACTGGGAAATGCAGGGAAACACCTCCTGTGTGCCCTGAAACCTCCAGTCAAAGGAAATTAAAGAAAATTAAGTAAAGTAAGAGGAAATTAATTAATAGGAAAGATTCTCAGAACTAAAGAAAAAAACGCCATCATCTGCTGAGACAGAGAAAAATACTGAGGGTGACCCCTAGGAGTATGCCTATATGGGTACCAGGTCCTAACCAATCAGATTCTGGTACAGTTTTTATCTCTGTCTCCAACATCTGCTGGCAGGGGGACACAACCCACTTGTCTGGACTGGTCTAGCAGGATTCCAGGAAAGGAAATTAACGGTAAGTGAAATTTCTCCATCCAGGCCGGTCCCGAAACTCTCGGGATCCAAAATTCTGACTAAATGGCTGAGCCCAAAATATTCGGGATCTGTGCAATGACGAAATTACTAAATATTAATGAGCGAAATACCCCAAGACGGGTACAATTTTCCTGAAATATGCAAAAATTAACCCAGCTGCAGAATGTGGATTACAAATTTAAAGTAAGCCTTCAAACGGTTAAACACAGACCATACGTAGGCATAGTTTGGGTGGAGTAGGGGCTAAATTGCGATATATGGGTGTCCTTTATAAAATATGTATGTACATGTATATATTTACTCCCGTCTTGAAGCAGGTGTAAAGCTTTGTGTAAGCATTTGTATGCTGTTATGAAATAGGCTTCCAGAACTATCCTTAAGAGCACACAAACAACTGTGCTCTCTTTTTAAGATAGTCGGTCATATTTTTGGAAAGTTTTGCATCTTATAAAATTAACCCTTTCCCGGGCAGGTTTCGAAAGACTGATAAAATTGTATCCGATTTCTGATTTTGTCAGGTAATGATCTTCAATATAAACAAAACAATAGTAGAATTGAAAAAAAATCACTAGCTCATATTAATTAGTGTTTTGATTTTAATTATTTTCCTTGTTTTGATTGTTACCCTTATTTTAAATACTACTTTTCATTAAAATCTTGAATTTTTTAAGTTGGTGAGGTATTGTTCAGTTGTTTATAGGCATAAGGTCACTGAATCCTTGAATGGGGAGGTTCCTCCATTACACGTCCATGCCAGCCTTATAAACGCTATAATCATCTATACCACCATTTTTAGTGAATTTAAGTAGGATGTGAAAAAAGTGCATACCACTAGTGTTGCTAAAAAAATTGTCCAGGCAAAAAAACAGTTCTAATCAAAAATAATCATGTCGGTGCTATGTACAATAAACTCCACTGGGGGGATATTCAGCAGCAGCTAGTTGCCGCCACTGAACTTTAAATTTGGATATTCGGTGCTGGGGCCATATCCGGGTTGCCCGATTGCCAGGAAGCTAACCAGAGAGCAGTGATATTCAGCCGCTGCCCAGTTAGCTTCTGCAGTGAAAGTTAGGCCAGCCTTTGCTGCGCCTGACTTTCACCATGTGTTGATAACTGGACAGCGGCTCAATATCACCACTTCCTGGTTAATGACTAGTGCTGCCCACAGCACGCCCCTATGCTAACCAGTTAGCATCTGAGTGTGCAGCAGCGGCACCTGCGGATATTCAGTGACACTAACCATGTTAGTGCCGCTGACTGTCTCAGATAAAGGGATTAATATGATTAGCAGGTCTGCTAACTGCATTAATCCCCTCCCCCCAACATGCTCAGAGTTCTAATTCCATATCTTGCTTGATACTTTCAAATGTCTTCACATTTATGCAAATTGGATCTTTTTTCATTCAGCCTGCAAAAATTTACTAAACTGTGCTTGATGAAACTTCACAAGTATTATGTAGGATAGAAAAAAAATGTATGCTTCAGAAATTTCTTCACATTTATTTCATAAACTGTTGCTGGCTGGTATCTAACTCAACATCTATTGCTCCTTTTTTTTACATTTTTGATATACCATACTGGGTTAAAGCTAAAGTCCATCAAGGCCTAGTATCCAGTTTTTAGCAATGGCCAATCCAAGTCTCCCAAAGTTTGTTTGTACAGATAAGTGAATGAAGTTGGTTTTTAAAAGCTGTTGTAGCCATCCAAATCGGCCTACTGCATTGTCTGAGTTGATTCCAACTGACCAAATCCCCATAGTAAAGAAATACGCAGTCATTTGCAGCCCTGATGCCATACAGTTCATGAAATAAATGTGACAAACGTTTTGGTAGAAATTCAGTTACTGTTAGGTGCCAGCAGGTGCCGTCCTTGTGTTAGGTAGCCCTGTGTTTTGTCTCTCCCTCTTAGAAGAGAGTAACCAAGATAATTCTCATACAAACAAGGCAAATAAACCCTACCTAATACAATTCATAGTTTAGTTAATGATGTCTTAGTCCATTTCATGCTTATTTATTTTCTTTCCCAAGCAGAACAAAAGGAAGAAATCCCGAGTGAAACAGAAAAAAGGTCAGCCAGGGGAAGAGAGAAAAGACCCGGAAGATAGAGATGAAGCTAGCCTAATGCCTAGGATAATGAACCTAAAGATAGGTGCCAGAGATGCACCTGACACTTTGTATTTAGGGCCCCAGAATTCCCCAGCAAAAGCTCAGTTTTTACCTGCAGTGCCGGAATATTTATCATCTCACTGTCCCAACTGGAGAAAAGTCAGCAGCAGTGAGTCCGAGTATTCTGACAGTGAAGGGGGAATGCAAAGCAAATTGAGGTTAGTATTTACCATATAAATAAGACTGCTGATATTTGCTTTAGAAAAATAGTCCATTACAGATAACTGATTAAGTAGCCTAGAAAATAGTTTGAGTATAAACTGTTTTAACATTGAAAGTGTTAAATCTTTTTGAAGCAGAAAGAGAAGGATCTTCAGACTCAGTTTATGGAAGCTCACTGGTTTCTGTGATCTGATTTTTGCTGTAAGCACAGTGTAGGAAGAAAGCCTGCTACAGCTATCTCTTTTGTAGGAAAACTAAGGAAATAAGGAGTCTCTGCTAAAAAGGAAAAAAATCAAAATGACAATCCTAGTGTTCTCCAGGAACAAGCAGGAAGTCAGTCTTCACTTATGGGTGACGTCTGCAACGAAGGAGCCCGCGCGAAGCAATTCCCCAGCTTTCAAAGAAAGTCTTTGGGATTGCTGGCACGCATGCTTGGTCCTCTTCCCGCCCAAAGGTGCCATCTTGCTCAGTCTCCCTTTTTCCGCGGAGCCCTTCAGAAGCATGTCCTCTTCCCTCAGAAAAATTGTTTCATTTTAGGTCTACAGGCCTATCTCTTTTCCGGTTGCACCGGTCCTCTACCCGTCCTTCCCCTGCTCTACCTTTTTAGAGCCATCAGGGGATGTTTTTCTTCACCTTTTTTTGTTTTAACGGGCTTCGCACCCTTTTTTCCTCCAACTGCTGGCCATGTGGGTCTTCGACCTCGTGGGGGCCATTTTTGCCCTTATGGCCGCCAGATTAAAAAAATGCGATAGATGCTCTAAGAACATATCGCTTATGGACACCCATGACTGTTGCTTGCAGTGCCTCGGGGCTGACCATGATCCAGATCTCTGTTCGCTTTGTAAGAAAATGTCCTCCAAAGCCCTGCTCAGTTGTAAGCAGAAGTCCGAAGACATTTTCAGAAAGGCCACCTTGGAGTCCCTGGTGGCGCCCTCGGTTGTCTCTCCTCCAGTGGGATCCCCCACCTTGGCCCTGCGCTCTCGGCGGCACTCCGACCAGGGGTCTCCCTGAAGTAGATCGGCACAGTTCCCGAGAGTCTGACTAGTAGTGGGCCCCGCAAGGTAGTTCGTACAGATACGGAGGCATCCGGCGATGGCGCCTGGTCTCCTGAGGGCCGTCCCGGCAAGGACCCTCTCTCCTCCTCAACACCTGACCCGGTGACTCCGGTGTCGGCGTTGCAGGGCCCCACATGCTGGCACTAGAATGCAGCGTTTCTGCATTCATCACTTCCCAGCAGGCGCTCACAGCCAGCTTTGCTGGCTCGCGCCCAGAGACCGAGGTTTCCTTGCGTAGGATGCAGAAACCCCTGAGAGCCGTGGGCCTTGTGAGGGTCCTCGACGTCTGTCTCGCTCGCCCTCCAGGGCCTCCGGCTCCAAGCGGGCCTTGGCGGCTGGACGGGGCAATCAGCCTGGTTCAGATTCCTCATCTGACTTCTCGGACTGGGAGTCTGATGGGGATACCTCCCCGGAAACCCATACCCATCGGGACTTTCCATCGAACCCCTCCTCGCCTGCATTTCAGCGGCGCTCACCACCGAAGGACACCTCCTTCCTGGTGTTTGTCTGAGATATGTCACAGGCTCTCAACCTGGCCACCCTGGCTGAGGAGGACCCTTGAGCTGAAGAGCTCGATATTCTTCAGTACGAGTCCCCACCTCGGGAGTCTCTTACCGTCCCGGTTCCTCCCATCCTGTCCAGGCTGCTCCTTCGCATGTGGGAGGGCGCCTGCCTCAGTTCCCATCGTGAGTAAGCACTTTGACGCCATGTACAAGGTCCAGCGCGGCCCTGGGTTCAGGAAAACCCAACTCCCCCACATCTCCATGGTGGTGGAGTCCGCCATGAGGAAGCAAAAGAGCCCGAAGTCACTCTTTGGTTCCCCTAGGCAGGGAGTCGAGAGCCCTCGATGCTGTAGGCTGCAAGGCTTACCAGGGGTCTATGCTCTCTTGCCTATTCAGGCATACCAGTTATACATGGGCATGTTCTTGCGCAACTTGGCCAAGGAGCTCAGAGGTTTCTCCTCGGGCCTCGAGGGCAAACCCCTCAATAGGTTCAGTACCCTGCTAAAGTCCGTCACAGCCTGCTCAAAGTACCTCTCCCATGCTGCCTATAATGGCTTCAAGTCCTCGGCTCAAGTGGCGGCCGCTGGCATCGGGACCCGTTGCCAGGCATGGCTCCAGTCCTCAGATTTGGAGCAGTGGGTACAGGAGAAGCTCCTGGATGTACCCTGCCTCAGTGAGCAGCTCTTTGACAAATCGATGGAGGACAAGGCCGCAGAGATAGAGACAGAGTTTGTTACCCGAACCCGTCTCTAGTGCAAGACCTTCACCTTGCTTCGAAAGAAACAGACCAAAAAGCCTTTCTTTCCAAGGAAGGGCCTGCCCTACCGGGACTACCCACCATATCCACCCACTCCCATGCCGACCACTGCGGCACAAGGGAAGTCCGGGCCCCAGGGTCCCCGCAAGCCGAAAGGGCCCAAGGCCCAAACACTAGCACCGCCTCAACCCTCGCAGGGGTTGTGATACCAGCTGCATAGCCTTTCACCCTCCCGGCGACTCAGCAGCCGGTGGGGGGACGCCTGTCCTCCTTTGCCCCTCAGTGGGCTTCCATCACCTCTGACACCTGGGATCTCTGGGTAATCCGGGATGGCTATCACCTCCGCGTGGACAGGCTTCCCCCTCCCATCTCCCCGGCGGAGCCTCCTCGACTCCCCGCACATAAGGTTTTCCTGCAGTGGGAATTAACCTCCTCGCCCAGCGGGCGGTCGAGAGGGTGCCATTGCACCTTTGAGGTCAGGGCTTCTATTCCCAATACTGCCTCGTCCCGAAGAAGATGGAGGGGTCTGTGGCCCATCCTCGACCTCTGAAAGCTAAACAAGTTCTTGGTGCGGGAGAAGTTCAAGATGTTATCCCTTGGCATGCTGCTGCCCTTTCTCCGGCAGGGCGACTGGCTATGCTCCTTGAATCTAAAGGATGCTTATGCCCACATTTTATTTCATCCCCAGCACAGGCAGTACCTGCGCTTCAGGGTGCAAAGGGAGCACTTCCAGTACAGGGTGCTCCCCTTTGGCCTCACATCCACCTCACGGGTCTTCACATAGTGCCTCTCCACGTTTGCCACCTCCCTCAGGCATCAGGGTGTACTGGTCTTCCCCTACCTTGACGACTGGCTCATCATGGGATCCTCGGTTGAGGAAACCCACCTGGCGGTGTCGCAAACGATTCTCCTGCTCGAGCGCCTGTGTTTTTTGGTCAACTATCCCCACCTCGAACCGGTGCAGGCCTTAGACTTCATCGGCGCACGCCTCAACACTCAGCAGGCGACTGCCTTTCTGCCAGCAGGCGCGCCGACCACCTCTGAGCCCTAGCGGCCCAGGCCCAGAACCTCTTGGGCCACGGCCCAAACTATGCTGCGCCTCCTGGGCCATATGGCCTCTACTGTCCATGTGGTTCCCCACGCCCGCCTGCACATGTGGACAACTCAGTGGTGCCTCGGCGCCCAGTGGATCCTGTCCATTGGCCACCTCAGAGACCCCATAAGGGTCTCCTACAGTCTTTGCCTGTCCCTGGGCTGGTGGCAAAACCCTCACAACCTCCTCCAGGGGTTGCCTTTCCAGACCCCGCAGAACGAGATAGTGCTGACAACAGATGCCTCCCTGCTGGGGTGGGGAGCCCACTGCGGTGCATTGTGCACGCAGGGGCAGTGGTCACTCGTGGAGTCTTATTTATTTATTATTTATTACAATTTCTTATATACCGCACTATTCGGTATCAGCGCGGTTTACATTATAACATAATGACCATCACAACAAGCTGTTTGGTTTTACATAGAACAGGAGTACAAACTTGGATAACGGGGGTGAACTATATACATGAAATATTTACATGGAACAAGATTAACAGCAAATAAACTTGCTCGAGCTCCAGGCGGTTCAGTGGGCCCTGTGGGCCTTTGAGGATCACCTCGGCGGGAAGTCGGTGCTCGTGCAGACCGACAACCTTGTGGTGATCTACATCAACAAGGAGGGGGGTACCGGATCACCCTCCCTCTGCTGGGAAGCAGTCCTCCTCTGCTCCTTTGCCTTCCATCGGGGGATGACCCTCAGAGTGGTCTACCTCCTGGGCCAGGAGAACATCCTAGTGGACAAACTCAGCAGAATTCTCCGCCCTCACGAATGGCAGCTGGATCCGGGGGTGGCTGGCTGGCTGTTTCATCGGTGGGGAACTCCAGCCACGGACCTATTTGCCAGCCCGTCGAATGCTCAGCTCCCCCGCTTCTGCGGCCCAGTGCTGCACCTGGGCAGGGAGGGCCTAGATGCATTCCTTCTGAGCTGGTCTTCCGGCCGACTCTATGCATTCCCCCCCACCCGCCTCATTGCGAGGACCATCCACAAAGCTCAGCGGGACCAGGCATCAATGATCCTTGTAGCTCCCTCGTGGTCTCGATAGTCCTGATTCCCGTTCCTGTTCCGGCTGTCGACGGAGCCCACAGTTCCCCTGGGCTGTGCCCTGGGCCTACTAATACTGGAGGAGGGACGGGTACTGCACCCGAGCCTAGCCTCACTATCCCTCACAGCCTGGTGGCTGAACGGGTCACCCTAGCCCCGCTGGGCCTTCCGGACGAGGTCGAGGTCGAGGAGGTGGTCCTCGCGTCGAGGAAGACCTCGACTAGACGAACTTACATCTTCAAGTGGTTGTGCTTCTTGGTCTAGTGCTCCGGGCTCTAGATCGACCCAGTCTCTTGCCCCACTCGGTACCTTCAGTACCTCCTCCGTCTTTCGAAGGAGGGCCTGAAGTCGAACTCTGTCAGGATACATTTGAGCGCCATCTCGGCGAATCACCTTCCTATCGAGGGCAAGCCCCTCTCGGGGCAACTCTTGCTTTCCCGCTTTATGCGGGGTCTCTTGCTGTCCAAGCCTCCCATCTTGCCTCCCACGGCAGAATGGGATCTGAACGTAATGCTCATGCAACTCACGCGCTCACCCTTCTAGCCGGTGGTGACGTGCTTGCTCCGTCATCTACCCTGGAAGGTAGTCTTCCTGGTGGCTCTGACCTCGGCCCTCCGAGTCAGTGAGCTTCAGGCTCTCATGGCTGATGCCCCTTACACTAGATTCTATAGGAATAGGGTGGTCCTCCGTACCCACCCCAAGTTCTTGTCGAAGATTGTTTCGGACTTCCATCTCAGTCAGGAGATTGTCTTACCGACTTTCTTTCCAAGACCCCATGCCGACCAGGTGTCGGTGGCTCACTGTACACTCTACTGCAAAAGAGCTCTTGCCTTCTATCTGCAGCACACCCAGGCTCATCGCAAGTCTGGCCGATTCTTTGTGACCTACGATCCCAATTGACTGGTGGCCTCGCTGCGCTCTGTGCCCCTGCTGGACATCGGCCGGGCGGTGACCTGGTCTTCAGCAAACACCTTCACTGCACACTATTGCCTGGAGAGGGAGTCCCGTCGGGACAGCACCTTCGACCAGGCTGTACTCCGTAATTTGTTCTGGGTATAAGCAATTCCTGCCCTCCGACCCTTCATGGCTACCGAGGGCTTCACCCCGAGGACCTGGGAACTCGGGTTCCTTCGAGCATCAGCTTCTGCTCATGACCTCGCAGAGGTTCGGTAGCCTGTAGCTGGGAAGTCCCATAAGTGAGGACTGACTTCCTGCTTGTTCCTGGAGAAATCATAGTTAATCACCTGTAACAGGTGTTCTCCAGGGATAGCAGGAATCAGTCCTCACTACTCTCCCACTTCCCCTGATGATGCTGGATTTTTATCCATCCCTTGCCATCTGCTTGGTAGGGCTCGAGCTAAGGTACCTGACTGAGCAAAATGGCACCCTTGGGTGGGAAGAGGACCATGCATGCATGGCAGCAATCCCAAAGGAATTCTTTGAAAGCTGGGGAATTGCTCCGCGCAGGCTCCACCGGTGCCGACGTCACCCATAAGTGAAGACTGATTTCTGCTGTCCCTGGAGAACACCTGCTACAGGTGAGTAACTACGCTTTTTCCATCTGTAATCCTCTAGGAGGCTTCCTATTTACAGTATCTATTTTGATCAAAAGAAAGCCTTTGAACAGTAAAAGTCTTGAGAAGACCGATGCCAGTTTTGGTGGAAGCTGTGGCGGGATCTGGAATTAGCTTTCCTGTCTGCACTCACTACTGCCGAAGCCCAAAGAGAGCTATTTTGAGTCCTGGTTCAGATAAAAGCTATGGTAGCCTTAAGGGCCACAGCAACAGCTTAGCAAAGAGAGCTAGTTTGGTCTTTGGAGCTGCAGCAGAGTTGAGGTGCAGTGGCCAGTACATTGCATTGAGTACCAGCTTGTGGTGGCAGCAGCTGAAGCATTGGCCATTGAAAGGAAAGACCCCAGGGTGATAGTGGATGTAGCAGAAGCCAAAGTTGTGATAGAATTTAAGCATCCTTGTGGCATACATGAAAGGAACCTTAGTTGCAGAGGGATAAATTGGACATTTGAGTAGGATCTGTGATAGCACAGTAGGTAGATACAAATGCACAGACTGGTGCTTATCTTCTATATGGCCTTCTCTGCATTATCACTACTGTTGTCTCTCAAAATTAGTGATTTTCTTAGCATCTTGTTAGACCAGTCAGTTATGCACCTCAATCAGGGCACCCGTTGCCGCTGCTGCTGCCCCTCTACAGGGCCTGCAGCGGCAGCAATAGCCCACAAACAGTGCTTGCTAACACTCTGGGGAGGGGGGTGTAGGTTAGAGGACCCACCTATGGCACCTCCAATCCTTGCATCAGTCCTGACCCCAACCAATAGATGGAGGCAGAGAATTACAAATGTCAGTGATGTCATCACCAGCCCTGGAGCTTGCCAGTATTTCTCTGCCTTCAGCAGATGGTGCAGAGGACTGGTACAGCAGAATTCTTTGTTCTCGGTGCACCTGGCTCCTTCAGACACATGTTATGGCCTGGCACCCAGTTGTAGAGCCCCTGGCCTGAGAATGCTCTTGGGAATCAGCCTGCGGACCCTTCCCTGATGGAGCGGGAGGAGAGCTTTCGGGGATTATTCTATGTTATCCTGATTGAGCAGAGGGATATCACTTTAGGAGTCCCAGCTTTGGTCTTCAGAGCTTGGTTTGGCACAATGTGGGCTGGCGGTTGTCCCAGCAGGGATGAGAATAGTGTGTCCCCCCCCCCCCCCTTCCCACTACTGTACATGTTTGATCCATGCAGATACAGAACCCTAGAAAAGGCTATGAAATTAATGCCAAACATGATCATGTTGATTCTTATCTTTTAGATTTCTAAGTGAACACATCTGATGATTGAATCCCGTAGCCATATTCAGTTTCAGATGGCAGTGAGACATCCAGGCAGCAATGCCAGATAAGCAGGCAGAGATCCGGGCCTGGATTCCTGGAGAGATTTCGGGCATAGAAAGATAGATCTGAGAGTTATCGACATAAAGATGGTACTGAAAACCATGAGAGGAAATAAGTGCACCAAGGGACTGAGTGTAGAGAGAGAAAGGGAGAGGTCCGAAAACAGAGCCCTGAGGTACACCAACTAAAAGAGGGATAGTGGTAGAGGAGGAACCAGGACAGAAAGGAGCCCCTAAATCCAAGTGAGGACAGGGTATCAAGGAGAAGGTAGTGATCAATAGTGTCAAAAGCAGCAGAAGGGTCAAGAAGGATGAGAATTGAGGAGATGCCTTTGGATTTGGCAAGCAGTACGTCACTGGAGATTTTGGCAAGAGCTGTTTCTGTGGAATGTAGAGGACGAAAGCCAGATTGCAGTGGGTCCAGAAGGTCATCAGAGGAAAAAGTCAAGACAGTGTCAATGAACCGCTTGTTTAAGTAGTTTTGAAGCAAAGGGGAGGAGAGAGACAGGTCGATAACTGGAAGGACAGTTAGGATCTAGTGAAGGCTTTTTGAGGAGAGGCATAACCACAGCATGTTTGAAGGCCACAGGAACCAGTTGTAGTGGAAAGTGAAAGGTTAAGGATATGACAGATGAAAGGGATGACGGCAGAAGGGATAGAGATTAGTAGACGGGAGGGAAGGGGATAGGATCAGAGGAGCAGATAGTCAGTTTGGAGAAGGAGAGAAGATTTGCCGTTTCTTCTTTTGTGATTTCATAAAAGGAAGAAAGGGTGCCCAAAGGTGAAGGAAGGATTTGGGATTGAAGAGGGGGAAGATGAGGTGTAGGTGACCCTGCGGAGAATTCAAGGTTAATCTTCTGGCATTTGTCATGGACAGTAGTCAGCCAAGGACAGTGAAGGAGGGTTTGGGGGAACAGAGACCTTGAGGAGAGAGTTGAGTGTAGCAAAGAGACGACGAGGGTCAGAGACAAGATAGTTAGCCAATAGGAAAAAAGGGGACTATTGTAGTGGTTGATATGGAAGGGCAGACTATAGATAGGCCATGTGGTCTTTCTTCCATCATGTTTCTGTGTTTCTGTAGTCAGATGGACATAGCACTTGCCAAGCAAGAGTACTATGTCTGACTGGAAGGAGGTTAGCATGAATTTGAAATGTAGGTAGTCGGCAAGGGTACATGATTTAAGCCAAAGACAGTCAGCTGAGCGGGCACAGAAATGTAGGTAGCGGGTTGTTGAGGACAGCCAGGGTTGAGGTATGGTATGCCTCACAGGGCGTGGAATGGGAGGAGCAAGTGCATCCAGAGCAGAGGAGAGTATAGTGTTATAGGAGGATACTGCCCTGTCAAAGGACTCAGATGACATAGTGGAGGAAAGAGGTGATAAGACAGCAGTGGAGAGAGCTGAAGGGTCAACAGTGTGAAGATTCCTAAACATGTTAGTGGAGATTGGGCGAGACCAAGATGGGGGATGGTTGAGGGTGAAGGTTAGCAGGTGACTGTCAAATGAGGTGGAGAAATTTGAGGTTGAGCAGTTGGAGGAGAAGACAAGGTCAAGGCAGTGGCCATGCTTGTGAGTAGGAGCGGTAGAAAACAAATGGAGGTTGAATGAGGAGTTTAAGGAAAAGGAGCTTTTAAGGCAGAAGGGTAATCAATGTGAGTTAAAATCCCCAAGAATAAGGGAAGGGGATGACGCATCTAGAAAGGAGGAGAACCAGGATTCAAAGTCTGAGAAAGGTAGAGGTGGACTGGGGGTGTCGATAAATGACAGCTACCCGGAGAGGTAGTGGAGAAAATAGGTGGATGGCATTGACTTCAAAGGAAGCAAAGGAATTAGATGGAGGCAGAAGGAGGGGCTGTAATTGGCAGGAATGAAAGAGTAGGAACCCAACTCACCACCAAGGCCGATGGGCTGAGGTGTATGGAAAAATAGGTAGCCCCCATGACAGAGGACAGCAACTGAAGCTGAATCTTCAGGGAGAAGCCAAGCTTCAGTAAGAGCCAGGAGATCTAGAGTATTAGAGATAAAAAGGTCATGAATGAAGGCAAGTTTATTGAAGACAGAATGTGCATTTCACAATGTGCATGAAAAAGAGTGAGAGAAGAGGGATATGAACAAGATAAAGAAAAATTACGCATTGACCTGCTCTGGGAGTGTGAAAAAAGTCTAGGGGGCCTGACATCGCCAGATGAGAGAAGGAGTAGGAGAGAATGGGGGAGAGAGGAGGCAGCACAACTGAAGTGAGGGTGAGGTTCTCTCAGTGAGTGGAGATGGCTGAATGAGAGGAAGAAAATGGTGAAGCTCAAGAGCAGATGATAAGGTCACAGACAAAATGGTAGGGGAGGTGGGGAGAGTAAGGAGTGGGTAATGAGAAGTAGGACCATGGAGTTGAGGGAATGAGTGGAAAATAGTAGGGAGAGTTAACATCAAAAATAAAAAGTGATTGTGGAGCCATAGGAGAGTGGTAAGAGGAGAGAATGCAAATCAAGGAGATATAGGTAGAGGGATGGAGTGGAGTCCTGGTGGCTTCAGGTGTACCAGCATAATTGCATCAATGAGCAGAGGAAGGCTATGAAAGAGTATTAAGCTAGGGGTGGGTGGGTAATAAGGTGTTGAGACAGAAGACACAGCACTGCAGAGGGTAGGAGCTGGATAAAGGACAGACAGAGGATAGGACACACACTGACAAAACAGAAATTTCCTATTCGTCTCTCCGGGCCAGTCCAGAACAGATGGGTAGTCAAATCTCCCTCCTCTAGCAGCTGAGGACTGAATACTAATTCTTGTTGCTAGGTTACCCAGCTCTCCCCTGGTGACAGAAGATAGTCTTATTGTCCTCAGCAGCTGAGCTGGATGTGTGGAGATTTGGCTCCCCACAAGTGACCTGTTTACCTTTATTTCTCTTTGTTATTTTCTGGAAGAGTTACAGAGGGATTTGTGCTTTGCCCTAGCAGGGTATCTAGGCACATCGCTGTCACTTTTATATTGGCTGTGTTTCTAATCTAGCGCTGGTGTCAGTTAGCCGTGTAACCGGCTCGGAGAATGGGGCAGAGCCTGTCTCCTCTTCTCTGCTAGTAGTGCTCGTTTGGGAACAGTCCTGGGAGCCCCAGCTACTGTTTACCTCCTCCTTGTTTTTAAAACTCACCTAGCCGCTAGCAGCGGTTCCTTTTTCTGTCAAGAGCACTTCAGCCTAAGCAGCGTTTTCTCAGGTTTTCCTTTCAAGTATTTCCCTCAGCGCGAGTGCCGCGGGTGCTTCCCTCCCCCCTCGGAGTGTCGGGGCTGCTCGTTCCCGCGCTGCGGTTTGTTCGGCGGTGCTTTGGGACTCTCACAATTTCTCCGGTAAACGGTAGGTCGGGCCCCGATATGCAGAATCAGCAGGGGTTTCCGCATGAGCAATTAGCTAAACTGCAGCCATCGGGGGAAAGCGCGGGAACGGTGGCCATCTTGGGGGTGCCTTCCATTGCGGCAGCTTCTCTCCCTAAGGCAGGCAAACGCAAGGCGAAGTCTCGTCATAGCGCAGGGGATCAGGAACAGCCCGTGGTGCCAGCGGTATCTGAGGTTCTCGATCCTCTTCTTTCTCCGGAGTTTATCCTGGCGTTTCACAGAGCTTATTTACTTTAAAAAACTCAGTCTCCTGTCCCGGTTTTGACAGATTCTCTGCAAGTTTCTCAGGCAGGAGTCTCTGGCCGGTCTGATTCCGGGGAAGGAGTTTCCTCTTTGGCAGCACTTAAAGATTCTAAGTTGGACACTGTTTCTCTGTCGGCAGAGGCTTTGGGGCCTGAGGAGGGGGAGCTCCTGTCCGACCCGGGATTGGACTCCTGGCCCGCGGACTTGGAAGAAGGTGAGTTGGGCCCCGGGGATGATCCTAATATTTTTAGGGTTTTTAGGAAAGAGGAGTTGCCTGCCCTGATTGCACAGTCCTTAACGGCTCTTAGTATCGTTCCTCCGGTTGTTCAGCAGGAACCTTTGGAGGATCCCTTGTTACAGGGTTTCAAAACCGAGCAGAGATGTTTTCCTCTACACAGGGTGATCAAACAGATGATAGAATCCGAGTGGGAATGTCCTGAGGCTTCCTTAAGGGGGGCTAGGGCTATGGCTCGTTTGTATCCTCTGCCCCATGAGGAAAAGGAGCTCCTACGTACGCCAAAGGTTGATGCGCTGGTTTCGGCAGTCACCAAGTAAACTACCATCCCGGTGGAGGGGGCTACGGCCCTAAAGGATATGCAAGATCGTCGATTGGAAGGGCTGTTGAAACAGGCCTTTGATGCCAGCGCGCTGGCGCTGCAAGCGTCAGTCTGTGGGGCATACGTGTCCAGAGCTTCTATTCGGTGGAGTCAACTGGCTTCTAGTCCGGCAGGTGAAGTGTCTCCTTCTGGGGAAGAAGCTAAGCTGGAATCTGCGGCGGTGTATTTGGCGGATGCCTTTTATGATTTGATTCGCATTTCTGCGAAAGCTATGGCTTCCATGATTGCCGCTCGTCGCTTTCTCTGGTTGCGGAATTGGGCGGCGGATGGTTCCTCCAAAGCCCGTCTCAGTAAGCTACCGTACAAAGGTAAACCTCTTTTTGGGGAAGCGCTAGAGAAAATTGTTAAGGATTTAGGTGACTCCAAGGGAGGGCGCCTTCCCGAAGACCGTCCTAGGACAGCTAAACAAGGCTCCTTCTCTAGAGGTCAGGGGCGTGATTTTTGTCGTTTTCGGGGAGCCTGCTTTACTCCCTATCAGCGGGGTTGGTTTCCGTCCCGGGGGCAGTCCTTTCGGGGCGCTAGAGGTTCCGGTAGAGGTTACTTTGGGGCCCCTCCAACTTCCCTTAAAAAGCCGCAATGAAGTGAGGCCGGTCCAGGCGGAGCTTCCAGTAGGAGGTCGGTTGCAGGAGTTTCTCTCCGCTTGGACCGCCATTACTATCGACAAGTGGGTACTACAGATTATACGCGAGGGCTATGCTCTCGAGTTCAGTTGTCTGGCCGACGCATTCGTTTTCTCTCCGTGCGGTCCGCTCGCCAAGCGGAGGGCGATCCACGACACGTTGCAGCGCTTGTTGCAGCTCCAGGCCGTGGTTCCCGTTCCGTTAGGCCAGTGCGGTTTCGGTCGATACTCGATTTATTTTGTAGTGCCCAAAAAGGAGGGCTCGTTCCGGCCCATTTTGGATTTAAAGCACGTGAACCGGTGTTTGCGCGTCTCTCACTTCCGAATGGAAACCTTGCGTTCGGTGATCCGCTCGGTGCGTCCGGGAGAGTTTCTCTCCTCCATCGACTTGACAGAGGCCTATCTGCACATTCCTATCAAACAGGATCATCAGCGATTTCTTCGTTTTGCGGTTCCCATGGGTCATTTTCAGTTTCGGGCCTTGCCGTTTGGCCTAGCGACAGCGCCGCGCACTTTCACCAAAGTGATGGTGGTGGTGGCGGCGGCTCTGCGCAGGGACGGCGTCCAGGTTCACCCTTATCTGGACGACTGGTTGATTCGAGCGGCTTCGCGAGAGGAGTCGGTCAGGGCAACCGCTCGGGTAGTTTCCTGTCTAGAGAGTCTCAGCTGGATTGTGAATCAGGCGAAAAGTCGTCTGGAGCCGGTGCAGCAGCTGACTTATCTCGGGGCCTTCTTCGCCACAGACAGAGGTCTTGTCCTATTGCCTCCAGACAGAGTTCGGAAGCTTCTCTCTCACGTGTCGAGTTTTTTGCATGCTCGGGTGCCGACGGCTTGGAAGTACTTGCAGTTACTGGGGCTGATGGCGGCGGCCTTGGATCTGGTGCCTTGGGCCCGAGCGCACATGCGTCCGCTCCAACAAGCCCTACTTTTGCGGTGGTCTCCGCAGCGTCATCCACTTTCTCGTCGTTTGGGCCGTCCCGATCACGTGCGGGTCAGTCTTCAGTGGTGGTTGGTTCCGGACCATCTTCAGGCGCTTCCAGACTGGATTTTGGTAACTACGGATGCCAGTCTGACCGGTTGGGGGGCGCATTGTTTGACTCACATAGCGCAGGGCTCCTGGTCGGCGGAGGAGAGTCTGTGGTCCATCAATCGCCTGGAACTGAGAACCGTACATCTCGTGCTGGTGGCGTTTGCCAGTCTTCTGGAGGGGAAGCCGGTGCGCATCTTCTCCGACAACTTAGTGACGGTCTCCTACATAAATCGCCAAGGCGGAACAGGCAGTCTTCTTCTTCTGGAGGAGAGTCAACAATTGTTTCACTGGGCGGAATTGCACCTCGCGGCGCTTTCGGCGGCTCATGTGGCAGGAAAGGACAATGTGCAAGCGGACTATCTCAGTCGGCATGTGCTAGATCCCGGAGAGTGGGAGCTCAATGCAGAAGTCTTTCACGAACTCACATTGCGTTGGGGTCAGCCGGTAATGGACCTGATGGCGACTCTGGACAATGCGAAGGCGGCGCGCTTTTACAGCAGATGCAGGGAGCATATGTCGGAGGGTCTCGACGGCCTTGTTCAACCCTGGCCGTTGGGGCAGCTCCTGTATGTGTTTCCTCCGTGGCCCTTGGTGGGCCGAGTCATTCAGCGGGCCGCCCAGCACGAGGGTCTGTTGATTCTTATTGCTCCAGATTGGCCCCGGCGCCCTTGGTATGCCGATCTCATGCGGCTTCTCGTGGAGTCGCCGTGGAGATTGCCCGCTCGAGCCGACTTACTGCATCAGGGACCTGTGCAGATGCCTCAGGCGGATCGATTCTTGCTTACGGCATGGCTCTTGAAAGGCAACGTTTGCGCCGCAAAGGATATTCGGCGTCGGTGATAACCACCTTGCTACAGTCGTGCAGACGCTCCACGTCGTTGGCGTACATTCGAGTGTGGCGCGTTTTTGAGGTGTGGTGTGCTGAACGCTCCTTGAGGCCCTGTCTGTCTTCCATTCCGGATATTCTGGCGTTTCTTCAATGTAGACTTGAGAAAGGTCTTGCCCTCAGCATCTTGAAGGTGCAATTAGCGTCCCTTACGGTTTTTCGAGGGTCGGTTCGCGGGATTCAGCTTTCCTCGCATTCGGATGTTCTTCGCTTCCTTAGAGCGGCTAGACAACTGCGGCCTCTGTTGCGGCAGGTTATTCCTCCTTGGGATTTGAATCTGGTGTTAGAGGTGTTGACAGAGTCTCCTTTTGAGCCTCGTTCCTCCGGTTCTATACGAGAGTTTTCCTGGAAGACGGCATTTTTGGTGGCCCTATGTTCAGCTAGACGCATTTCGGATTTACAGGCGCTTTCGTGCTGACCGCCTTTTCTTCAGTTTTCTGCGGAAAAAGTGGTCTTACGTCCGGTTCCGTCTTTTCTTCCTAAAGTGGTGTCTGCGTTTCATTTGAATCAATCGGCCTCGCTTCCCACCTTCGTGGCTTCGGGGGACAGTTCTTTCGATCGTTCTCTGCGGAAGTTGGATATGGGTCGTGTGCTCCGTCGGTATCTTTGGGAGACAGAATCGTTTCGTAAGTCAGACCGGTTGTTTGTGTTGTTTGGAGGGCCGTCCAAGGGACAAGCGGCCTCCAAGGCCTCCATTGCGCGTTGGGTGAAGCATGCAATTCGGGTCGCGTATGAAACCAGGGGCAAGCCCGTTCCTGTAGGTCTTCGGGCTCATTCTACCAGGGGTCAAGCTACCTCGTGGGCGGAATCGGCATTGGTTCCGCCAGTGGATATTTGTCGAGCGGCGTCCTGGTCTTCTCTCCATGCTTTTTCGCGTCATTATAGGTTGGATGTGCTGGCACGACAAGATGCGTGTGTGGGGGCTTCGGCCGTGATAGCGGGGCTCACAGGTCCCTCCTAGGGTTAAGTACTGCTTTGGTACTACCCATCTGTTCTGGACTGGCCCGGAGAGACGAATAGGAAGGAGAAATTAGGCCTTACCTGCTAATTGTCTTTCCTTGAGTTCTCTCCGGGCCAGTCCAGAACCCGCCCTCTGTCTATCTCCTGTGTTTGCTATCAGTTTTTTATCGAGTTTCATCCGTGACGTGTCTTCCTATAAGTGATTCAAAAGCTGGAAGTCGTCTTCCTGTTTTTTGTGGTTCTTAAATAAAACAAAACAAAAAAAAAAACCAATAAAAGACCCATTTAGTACAAAGCAAGCGCTTTTACTGACACGTTAGCCTACCCTTTGGCTATTTTCACTGCCATGATGTTTGTTTGCCGGACACAGCGCGCAGTCAGATACCTTCTGTGTAACTCTTCCACTATCTCTTCTTCTTTGTTGTTGTTTTGGCTGCTTGCTACGTTAAGACTGTCTTCTGTCACCATGGGAGAGCTGGGTAACCTAGCAACAAGAATTAGTATTCAGTCCTCAGCTGCTAGAGGAGGGAGATTTGACTACCCATCTGTTCTGGACTGGCCCGGAGAGAACTCAAGGAAAGACAATTAGCAGGTAAGGCCTAATTTCTCCATATACAGAACAATAAATAACAAGCTAGATTCTGAACAGAGCATGCAAAGTTAGTTGAAGCTTGCAATGAGGGTGTTCACCCAAGGAGGAACCACCAGCTGGGCTTGATGGACCTTGGTCTGACCCAGTATGGCATTTCTTATGTGATGTTCTTATGTATGATAGGAGTAGATACATGGAACGCTTCATGCTTTCTTCTGGAAGCTGCATGTGCTGGGGCTCCATCTCTTGCCTTGGAGTCCGCACACTCTGTGTGCTCCATGTCGTGCTAGGAGGCTACACACTCTGCTCTGCGTCTAGCTTGGGTAGCCACATACTCTTTGCACTCCATGTCTTATTCGGGGGGGGGGGGGTGCTGTACACTCTGTGCTTATCTTGCCTCTGGAGGTCACATGCTCTGTGCCTTCCACTCCTTGCCTCTGGAGCTATGTCTTGCTATGGTGGCATATGTTCTTGGCTCCAAGGTTTCCTTTTGAGGGTCGCATGTCTGGTATAATTAGCATCTTACCCTGGAAACCACTTGTTTATGCTCTTTGTGTTTTCCTAGGGTGGCTGCAAGTTATGTGCACTTTGGTTTTCTCTGGAGGCTGCATTTTCTGTGTATTCCAGATCCATTCTGCTTGTTGACATCCTGTGCGTTTTACATTTTGTTCTGGAGCTGCATGCCGTGTTCTCCACACCTTGCTCTGGAGGCTGCACACACTGTGCACACCACGGGAGGCACCCGGCTTCTGTGTTCTGTGTGCTCCATGTTTTGTTCTTGGACAACTCTCTCTCTGTGCACTCTGTTCTTGCTGGAAGTTCCACTCTGGTGCACTCCATAGCCTTCACTGGTGTTTGGACCTTCGGGTCTCTGTCTTATTTATTTTTTATTTATTTATTTAACAGTATTTCTAAACCGCCTTATCTTAATAATCAAGGTGGTATCACAGCAAGCAATCAGGTAAAGTGTGTGTGTTGTACATGCAGTGAGGATAAAACTTAGTTGTGTGAGGGATGTGTTGGGTGCTTGATTTGTTTGAGCTATATACAGGGTGGGCTATTTACAGTGGTGCTAGAATCATATTTTATATATATTCAGTTGTTTGGGAGGATTGGAGTGCTGTTATCCATTCTCTTAGGTTATGTGATGTGACCATAGTGCTCTATGAACAGCATGGTTTTCAGTTGTTTTTCTGAAGTCTTTGAGGTCTGGAGTTGCCCTTAGATCGTCCGGTAGATTGTTCCATATTGTTGGAGCAGCCATGGAGAGAGCTCTGTCTGTTGTGTCCTTGCGTGTGTGCTTGTACTCATTTGGGGTGCTGACTCGGTTGCGTGTTTGACTTCTTCTGGGACGTGCGCTGGTTTCCGGTTGTATGAGCAGGTGGAGGCTGTTGGCTGATGTGTGTTCTTTTATCTTAAATAGGTTTATGATAGTCTTGTATCTGATGCGAGCAATGATTGGGAGCCAGTGTAAGTCCTTTAGTGTAGGTGTGATGTGCTCCTGCCTTGCGGCTCCGGATATGATTCGAGCTGCAGTGTTTTGTGCCAGCTGTAGTGGTTTGAGAGCTTGTTTTGGTAGTCCGAGGTATATCGGATTGCAGAAGTTCAGTATTGGGGTTATCAGTGCTTGACAGACTGTACGGAAGTGTTCTGGAGCGAGGAGTGGTTTCAGTCTCCTGATGATTCGCATCCTGTAATATGCTTTTTGGATTGTTTTGTCTATGTGTGGTTTGAGGTTGAGTTTACTGTCCAGAGTAACCCCAAGGTATCTCACCTCCGATCTTATCGGTATCGTGGTGCTTTGTATCTTTATGTTTGGTGGGTGTGTGAAGCTTTGGTTTCGAGTGATGATTAAAGCTTCAGTCTTGTTGTAGTTTATAGCTAGATTGTTGTTTTGGCACCACTTCGCCATTTGGGTAAGGCAGTCTGCTATCTTAGAGAAGTCCGGGTTTTCGATTGATATCGGGGAGTATACCATTATATCGTCTGCGTATATTGTGTATTGGATGTTGTTCTCTTTCATAATGTTGCATATTGGTTGGATGTAGATGTTAAAAAGGAGTGCTGAGAGTGCGGATCCTTGTGGTACTCCTTGTTGGACGTTTATGGGCCGGGAGGTGTCCTGTCCCACCTTGACCTGTAGCTGTCTTTCTGTTAGGTACGAGTGGAACCATTTTAGAGTGGTACCGTGTATACCAGTGTTCTTCAGTCTCTCCAGGAGTATATTGTGATCAACTGTGTCGAACGCTGAGGAGATGTCGATGAAGATCATTATAATTCCATTCCTGATGTCGTCAATTATTCTTATGATGCTGTCGAAGAGGTAGATCAGGAGAGTTTCGACTCCATGGTTGGGACGAAATCCGTGTTGGTTGTCGTCGAGAGTTCCGTGTTCGTCAATGTGTTCCTGAAGTTGTAGTTGAACCGTCTTTTCGATTATTTTTGCGAGGAAGGGTATGCTGGAGATTGGTCGGTATGCTGCTGGGTCCTTTTTGTCGAGAGAAGTTTTCTTTGTGATTGGTCTTACTGAGGCAAGCTTTAATTGCTGTGGCATGAGTCCTTGAGTGAGTGAGTTGTGTACCATTTTATGAATGTTTGGTATGAGGCTTGCTTTGGTGGCTTTGACCCATGACACTGGGCAAGGGTCTGTAGGAGCAGTGCTTGTGTTGATTGTGGAGATGATGTCTGATATCTGCTCTTTTGAGGGTGAGTGGAATGTGCCCCAGGTTTTGGGGTGGACGTTCGTTCTGTTGGTTCTACTGGGTGTTGTGCGCTCTGTGGAGTGAAATTTGTCTTTGATGTGGTCGGCGAATATCTGTGGATCCACTTGTATTTCTCTTTCTGCTGCTTGCTCTTTTGTCAGGGTTTTTTACTATTTCGAAAAGTTCTCTGGGTTTGTTGATGGAAGAATTTATCAGGTTTGTGTGGAATTCTCTCTTTGATTGGTTGATGTGTTCATTGTATTGTTTTTGCTTTGTTAGGTAAAGATGTTGGTCGGAAGTAGTTTTGTTTTTTCTCCATCTCCGTTCAATTTTCCTGAGCTCCCTCTTTTCCTGTCGTATTTTTGCTGAGTACCATGGGTTATTGTGTCTCTTGTTGTGGTGTTGTTTCTTGGTCCTGTCAACGGATGGTTTGGCGGCGTTAGCTAGGACATTGTTCCAGTTGGAAACTTGTTCCTCCAGGTCCTCTGAGTCAATGTTCAAGTGTTGTATTGTGTCCTGGATGAATTCGTCCTTGTCAAAGGACTTGAATCGTCTTTGTGTGTGTGGGAAGTTCGCTCTTTCGCTTGTCCAGTCTTCTTGTGATTGCAGATTTGTCTCGATTAAGTAATGGTCAGACCATGGTACTGGGGTGATGGTGGGTGTAGAGATTAGGTCTCTTGAAGTTAGGTAGTTTGATGCGAAGATGAGGTCTGGGGATGATCCTAGTCTGTGTGTTGGTGCATTGACTATCTGTGTGAATTGAAGTGATGACATTGCCTGAAGGAAGGCCTCTGCATCTTTTGTATTGGCGGACTTGAGGTTGAAGTCTCCGATTAGTAGTGCTGGTTTGTTGTTTGACGTTATGGCACAGGCTTCTTCGAGTATGAAGGCTAGTTCGTCGGGTGGAGCACGGGGTGCTCTGTAGGTTAGGCAGATTGCAATATTCTTGTTCTTGATGCTAATTGTGTTACACTGCTTTGTATCTGTGAGATTCAGTGTCTTGAACTTGAGTTCTGTTTTTGCTATTATTAGGACTCCTCCTTGCTTTGCCTGGTGTGCAGTCCATGCATGGTTAGCACTGAGGGTTCCATACTCTGTGTGCATTTTGGCAAGCATTGCGAGTAACATGCTTGATGTGTCCTATGACTTGGTTTTCAGATCACATGCTTAGTGCATTCTGTGGTCTGTTTTGACAGTAGTATTGTGTGCATGTCGTGCTATGGATACAGTAGTGCATGGTATACACAGTATTCATCGACAGCACCATAATTCAAAGGCATTCATTTTCTTCCTGTATCTTTTTCACTGTCCAACTTTCACATCCATATGATGTTATTGAAAATACCATGGCTTGAGCAAGTCTAATCTTTGTATGGAAAAAAGCATCTCTGCCCTTGAAGTCCTTCATAGCCATTCTGCTAAGAGCAATGGGTCGTCTGATTTCTTGACTGCTTGTCGTTTTTTTATCGATAGTTGACAACTTTTTAACCTACTTTGATCAACTATTTCAATTTCTTCTCCATCAACAATGAACTTATTAAATTTTGCAAGTTGTCAGGATCTTTGTCTTCTTTACATTAAGGTGCAGGCCCATTTTAAGACTGTGTTCCTTGATCTTGAGGAGCAAATGTTTCAGATCGTCTTTGCTTTCAGTCAGTAATGTAGTATCATCAGCATAGCGAAGGTTGTTGATTAGTCTTCCACCAATCTTCACAGCTCAGCTGTCTTCATACAGTCCTGCTTCTCTGATGATTTGTTCTGCATATAAATTAAACAGGTAGGGGGAACGTATGCAGCTTTGTCATACACCTTTGTTGATTTTAAACCATAAGACATAGAGTGGAGGAGTGGCCTAGTGGTTGGGGCAAGGTACCTCAGGCCGGAAGGCCGGGGGTTCAAATCCCACTAGAGGACAGCAACCTTGGGCCGGAAGGACTGGGGTTTCTAGTCCCACAGGTGCTCCTTGTGGTCTTGGGCAAGCCACTTAACCCTCCATTGCCCATGTTCCCTGTAAAATAGTTATCTCCAAGTTATAATGACCTGTTCAATGTAATTTCAGTTTGTTCAATGTAAACCGCCTTGATATCATGAAAGGCAGTATATAAGAAATGTTAAATAAATAAATAAAAATTCTGTTTCTCCTTGTTCCGTTGGTTCTCTTGCACAACTTTTACATTGATCAAGAAGCAACAGTTTGATCTGGTGTTCTGGTATGCCCATGCTTCTTAATGTCGCACGAGTTTCTCATGGTTTACACAGTCAATAGCCTTGCTGCAGTCGATAAAACACATATAGATATCCTTTTGGTATTCTCAAGGTCAACATTTGCTACATTCATGAGTGGCTTGCTTTTTTTCTACTTTTAGCTTGAGTTTAGTAATTGGTGATCTGTACCACAGTCAGCTCATTTCTTGTCTTGATGTTATAGATCCTTTCCATCGTTGACTTCCACAGATGTAGTCAATTTGATTTTTGTACAATCCATTGGGTGAAGTCCATGTGTACAATCGCCCCTTGTGTTACTGGAAGAAGGTGTTTGAGATGAATAGATCGTTGCTCTTGCAGAATTCTATCAGTATTTCTCCAGCTTCATTTCTCTTGTCAAGTCCATATTTTCCAGTCACTTTGCCTTCTTCTTTGTTACCGACTTTTGTGGTCACCAATGACTATCATGATATCCTGTTTGCATGTTTTGTCAATTTCAGCTTATACTTGTTCATAGAACTCACCAGCTTCAACCTCTTCTGCAGCTGTTGTTGGGGCATATGCCTGAATTATAGTTGTGCTGATGGGCATTCCTCGTAGACAAATAGAAATTAAGTGTTCCCTGACTGCATTGTATTTCATTACAGTTCTTGCAAGTTTCTTCTTGATTATAAACGCAACACCATTTCTTCTTTGTCTTTCATTTCCAGCATAGTAGACTATGTGATCATCAGATGCAAAATGCCCAATGCAAGTCCATTTCAGTTCGCTGACACCCAGCAGATCGAGTTGTACATGTTTCATTTCATTCTTGACCACCTCATACTTCCCTTGGCTCATGCTTCATATGTTCCATGTCCCAATATAAAATACATTAATGCAGCTTCTGGATTTAAGAGGTTTGGACAAGTTCCTGGAGGAAAAGTCAATAAGCTACTATTAAAGAGGACCAGGGAATCCACGGCTTACCTATTGGACAAGCAGCATGGAATTTGAATACTTTTTGGGAAGCTGACAGGTACTTGTGACTTTAATTGGCCACTGTTGAAAATGAGGTACTGGGTTTTATGGACCCTTGGTTTGACTCAGTATGGCATATCTTACGTTCTTATGTTGAAGGGTGTTTCCAGGGTCATCTTTGTTTCTCCCTATAGCATTTCTATGGGAGAAAATAGCATACAATGATGCCTTTGAAAGTGTGTTCTCTGTGGCACCTTGTCTTCCTCCTTCCAGAGTCCGTAAAGCTTTTCAAGTACATCCCACTTGTCTAAACTAGTCTAGCAGTATAAGGAAGGTGAAATTGTTCTTACCAACTAATTTCCTTTACTTGAGTTCTGCTAGACAAGTCCAGGACCTGCCTAGAAAGACTAAAGCTCTTCTGCTGGTTTCTTTTCCTCTCTAAGTCTTTGGTTGGGCCCTCATGTTCACCACTGGATCCTGGTGATGAATTGGCATTTCCGAGGGTTTTCTAACCCTGCTGCTTTGGCAGTAGTATGCTGGCAAGTTCCAGCGCTGCACAAATCCTTATGCTGGTGATGTCATCACTGAAGCTTGTAGTTCTCTGCTCTCATCTGCTGGTTGGGAAGTTTAACCCACTTGTCTGGACTGATCTAGCAGGACTCAAGGCAAGGAAATTTAGCAGGTAAAAATGAATCTTATGTAGTCACTGTGCCAGCCCAATGGAAGCTAAATTCAGGCCCTGCCATTGCTGTTGAATCTGGTGTTGCTGCAGCCTTCTTAAAGCCTTCACTGTCTTTTTGTAGGTTTGATTGGGTCAATAGGATGCTGCTTTGTTGCAAAGCACACTCATTTTGTATGCTTTGACAAATGGGAAACTCCCTAAGGTATTAGTTACTGATTTTTTTTATAAAATTGTGTCGGGTATGCACACATGAAAAGTAGGTGCCCACTTTTACACAGTCTGCACTTAGGCATAGTTTGGACAGAGCTGGATTGCCTGGGGTTGTAGTTTGGGTAGACCTGGGGCAAAGTTGCAGTGTATGTGCTTAAGGTATAAAAAAATGTGCATACAGGCGCCACCTTCAGCAGGTGTACATTTTTTTTCATGAGGATTTGTGTGCTATAGGTATTGGTTCTGGCTACCTATTTTGTAAAGTCACATTGGTACCTATGGTGCCTCTATAAAATAGGCATCTTTTTTTTTCTAACTTTGACGTAGACGCTTGTTTGTTATAAAACAGTCTCCTGGAACCATCCTCAGTAGTGCACACAAATGCTCTGCATGAATTTATACCTGTTCTGAGGCAGGAGCAATTATGTGTGTATACGTACGTATTTTATAAAGTAGATGCATACCTTGCAACTGCTCCATCCAGGCTATTTCCCTGAGGACATCTACATGCAGATAGTGTAAAAGTAAGCCTAATCTTGCGATGCACCTACTTTTTTATATGTGTATGTTTTTACATGCTGTTTTGTAAGAGCCTGTTTCCAAGTGTAAAGGATGTTTTCCAATTCAGCAGGCAAAATACAGTCATGCAAATTAGTGTTATCCCCCTGGGAGGCAGCCATGTGGACACTTTATTAGCAGATTTACATTTTAAACTCTCCTCCCATGTGCCCATTGGGCAGGCAGAGTAAGAGACATTTAAAGATCTCTGCTTCACAGGTACCTCTGTGGGCCTGTTGGGCTTTCAGCAGGAGACTCCATTATCCTTCTGATCACCAGTCCTATTTTTCAATAGAGGTTTTGAGGGCATATTTATTAAAGGGCATGCCGTTAGCTGGGCCACAAAACTAGCACAGAGACCTGCACTAATCTTGGGGGGCACATGCTCTTTTATAGCTACCACACTTCACCATGGAAACCGATACACGGTTTCCCTTAACACCACCCACTGAGATGACATTAGGTGCACCTGCACTAATGGCAACAATCATGGTTAGCATGCATCCATAACACCTGTGCTAACCATGATGTGCTGACAACACCCATATTCCTCCCCCAACCCGCTCTGTCTTCACCCAGTCATGCACTAACCAATTAGAATAGGATTTTTAGCATGGGACTCTGTGCTAACCTTTAGTATAGTGTGCCTACCACATGCTAATCCCCACACTAAGAGCATGGTTTAGTAAGCATGTTCCCTTATGTTTAAACTTTTACTAAAATTTATGATAAAAATGTGTTTATACTTTTTTTTTTTAAAGAACCTATCAAGCCAAAGTTCGGCAAGGGTCTTTAGCCTGTTTTCTTTCTACAATAAAATCAATAGAGAAAAAAGTTCTCTATGGCTACTGGTCAGCATTTGTCCCTGATACACCAGGAATAGGAAGCCCCCAATCTGTATCCTTGATGACCATCGCTTTAAAAGACCCATCTCCAAAGGTAAGTGAATATTCGTTGTTCTTTTCTGCAGCCAGAGTGTTCTGATTTGTCTTTCCCAAATGTACTAAAGCTTCTGGGTTAGCAGAAGGCAGCTTGCAAAACCATGGAACCATAATAAAGGGGATGGAAGGATACCCCTATGAGGAAAGGCTTAAAAGGTTAGGGCTGTTCAACTTTGAAAAGAGGTGGCTAAGGGGAGTTATGATAGAGGTCTATAAATTAATGAATGGAGTGGAACGCGTAAAAATAGATCGATTGTTTATGCCATAAAAATATACAAAAACTAGGGGACATGTAGTGAAGCTACAATGTAACCCATTTAAGACTATTAAGAGAAAATATTTTTCCCTCAATGTGTGATCAAACTCTGGAATTCATTACCAGAGGATGTGGTGAAGGCTGTTAGTGTAGCTGGGTTTAAAAAAAGGTTTGGACAAGTTCCCGGAGGAAGGGTCCATAGAGCATTATTAAAGATGACCCTGGAAATTCACTGCTTACCCTGGGATAAGCATTGTGGAACCTGTGTGCCTTTTTGGGAAACTGCCAGGTACTTGTGAATGGTGCTCTGGGAAGTGGCAGACCTGACCTGGGAATTGAACCATGTCTCCTGCATTAGGAGTAAGGCTAGTGTGGGGAAAATCTCGAACACAGTGCTTCTCAACCAGTCACTGTGGCACACTGCTGTGCCTTTGGAAAATCCTTGGGGTGACTGAGAAGGAGGATGGTTAGGCATGGGTTCATGAGGATGCTGCCCCATTTTTTTTGGACGGTGTCCCAGAGAAGAGAGCTCTGTTTTCCAAACTGACCTGCCTGCTTAGTTAGCACAGGAAATCAGGTAGTCTTACTCCCCACTATGCCTCCCCTGATCGGAAAAGAACAATGCTTCTTTCCTGTGCATGTCATTGCCAACCTCACATATTCACACATAACGGAGTTACTTACCTGTAACATGAGTTCTCCGTGGATAGCAGGATAAGTCAGCCACACTTGGTGATGTCATCCGACGGCGCCGAGACGGAAGTACTCTCCATAGCTCAGAAGGGCTTTGCCCTTCTGAGCATGGGCCAACTGGCCCTGCCCCCCGGCCCGCCCCTAGCTAGCCAGTTCGTCACTAGCTGAGCCTTAGCCGCTAGGAGGCGGGCACTGGTCATAGGCCGAGCCCCTTCCAAGGGGAGGTGGGCGGGTATGTGTGGCTGACTTATCCTGCTGTCCACGGAGAACTCATGTTACAGGTAAGTAACTCTGTTTTCTCCTAGGACAAGCAGGATGAGTCAGCCACACTTGGTGCCTCCCAAGCTGACATGTGTTGTGGTGGAGAGGGGGAGGCCGAGATCAGGTCGAGGTGACTCTTTCCCAGGGCTGGATGCTTTGAAAGGTGTGCCCTGGGTAAGGTGTACCTCGGGTAATGGTGGCAGTGGCAACGTGCAACATGCAGTGTGCGCCCGCACACTGTAGAATGTGCAGAATGCAGCGCTGTATGGCGCGACGTGCCGTCCCACATCGCACCCACGCGGCAGCTATTGTGAGGGTATAAGGTCTCAATGGGTAGCCGCAGAATAATGGTCTCAGAGGGCAGCCATAGATAATGCACAGCAGCGGGAGTCCAGAGGGCGGCCATAGACGACGCAGCCGCAGAGGGAGTCCACTTCCCCACCCAGCAGTAGCCTTGAGTTAACTGCTGCGAGCAGGGATAGCCACGATAGTAATGAAGAAAACGCAGCAAGAGTGGTGCAAGATTGGCGCAGCGCTGCAATATCTACAGTGGACCAGCGACAATATCGACAGTGCTACCAGAAAGATGCAATTGGAGCATTAACATCGCAGTGGTCCTGAGCCATGCGTCAGATCTTGGTCAGATGTGTCCTTGGGACCGCTAGGACATAAGAATATAAGTTATGCCATACTGGGACAGACCAAGGTCCATCAAGTCCAGTATCCTGTTTCCAAAGTGGCCAATCTAGGTCATATGTACCTGGCAGTATCCCCAAAGACACAGGTTCCACCATGCTTGAATTAGGTCAAGCATTCTGGCTCGGTTACACTACCAGCTCTTACTACATCCTCCGGTAACAATCCCAGAGGTTGATTACACGTCGAGTGTCTGTTCATGTTGAGTGTGTTGTGTTGCATGAAGTGTGAGCCGGTGTCCCTGCCACAAGTATGGGCCACAACAGGTTGACGAAGGAACCTTTGGCAGGCTGTTGACGGATGCTTTGGCAGTACTAGAGCACAGTGCTTGCCGTTGGCTTGGCTTGAGGCTCTGCCTGCGCCCATGGCTGAACCGATGGTGCAGCATGCATGTGGTCACAAGAATCATTGTTAACTGTTCGGCTGGAATAATGGGCTTGGCTTGAGGTTCTGCCTGCGCCCATGGCTGAACCGATGGTGCAGCATGCATGAGGTCACAAGAATCATTGTTAAACTGTTCGGGTGGAATAATGGACAAGCTGGCCGGCTGTCCAGGCTAAAGGAAGGCACTGAGGGCAGACTATGGACTGAAGCTGGGCGATAACTGCCGAAGGGTCATGTGTTGTAGAGCCAGCTGATTGGTAAAACACTGGTGCCGACCGGTGGTGCTGAGGAAAGCCACGAGTTATGCCCATAATAATCGCACATCGTGTGGGCAGGGGGGGTAGTTGCTACCGAAGGGTGGAGTTCCAACCAGCAGGTGCATCAGACAGTTGACCCCGCTTTCCAGTACTGCCTGTGTTACAGAGGGTGGGCACAGCCTGGATCATTGGTGCTACAGAGGGCGGGCACCGCTTGGGTCATTGGTACAGCTTGGCTTGGTCTCCCTGCAGGGGTGGAGTGCGCTGGTGAGGCCAACGGTTACTTAGTTGACTGTCCGCACATCTGTTCCTTCACCGACCGCGTGCCGAGGCATTGCGGTGCCGAGGTGATACGTAGTAATTCCCACCTGATCCTCAGTCAGGCCTTGAAGCTGTGACCTCCCGGTCGGATATACCTCGTTGTGCGGTGAACCAGAGTGCTGACTTTGGTTGACCATGAGGAATTGAAGACTGGTGATTCCTCGGCTGGCCTGGGGCCTGCCGCTCTGCGTTCGTGCCCGCGGCGCTACCATGCACGATGGCGCCTGCCTATTTAGTGCGAAGTTCTCTCTGCAGAGTTGTTATGCGCATCTCCAGCTCCTCTATGAGGTCAGCATCCTCTTGCAGAGGTGTGCAGCAATCCATGTTCGTGAGGAGCACATGTGGTATGCAGCATTCACCCTGTGCTGACGGCTATAATCTGAACACGTAGCCGGAGTATGATAACTAAATCTGATCATTTAGTCCCAGTATGATCATGTAGCCCAAGTCCACAGGAGAGCGGCTGCCCTAGGCCACGCTGTAGTGCTAGAGCGGCTACCCTTTGGCCATGCTGCAGCGCCGCGAAGTTGAAGAGGCCTAGGGTTTCTTTTTTTTTTTTTTTTGTTATTCTATGCAGAGGAGTGCAGGGTCATGACCATGCAGTGGAAAAACAGTGTTGCGACCAAATAGGTGGCACTGTGAGGCAGGTGGCCCCACCAGGGTCTCAGGGGTGCCAGGGCTGTTTGGATGCTGAACCAGCTGCCTGTTTCCGGGAGACGTGCGTGTACAAACAAGTGGGCGATGTGAGTGGCTTCACCTGTACGCCCATGCACCGACCAGGGGCCCCAAGGGCGTCCTCTCTGCCTGAGGAGTTGAGAATGCTATCTTTCACATTCTTAAGTGCTGTTGTTCTTTCTCCATGCCTGAGGCGCTGTGAATATCCTCTTTCACATTTGTAGATGCAGGTCATATCCTGCCGTCAATGTGGGTAGCTCCTGATTCTTTGGCTGTGCAATCGGAGTGAGATTGCCCAGTCTTGGCTCCTGAATATTGACTGCGCAATCAGGGAGATTGCCCAGTCTTTACTCGGGTTAAAGAGGAGCGCATCTCATTGACAGAGGAATTGTGAACGTCGCATCCACATCTGGTGGATTTTTGCATGGAGTTGTGAGATTGGCAGGTTTCCTTCGTGTTTTGTCCACGGATGATGGGTGTCATGCCCCTTGGGGCTTCCCATCCATGTCGTCCATTGGAGGCCCATAGGGGGTGCATCTCACTCAAGTCCTTAGTCGTTGGAATATAGTTTTGACGACTTGGTCGGCCGTCAAGTCCAGACCGAGTGGCCTGTGCACTCCAGATCAGGTGGCCTGTGCATTCCCTTAGAGCAGGGGTCTCAAACACGCGGCCCGCGAGAGAACATTGTGCGGCCCGCGACGGAGGGAAAGAAAAAAGCCTTGCTTCTGCTTCTGCCGTGGCAGCGGCAGAATCGACTGTCAATTTTTTTTTTTTTAAACCTGGCTTCTGCTGCTCAAGCAGCAAACTCAGCTGTGCTGCGGTCCCTTCCTCTCTGCCCGGAGATCCCTCATTGTGCTCCATCAGCGTGTGCTTTTCAAGCCGCGAAGAGAGTATTCCTCTCTCGCGAAGCTTGAAAAGTGAATAGGATTAAGCCGCGCGAGAGGGAAATACTCTCTTCGCGGCTTAAAAAAGCACGCCGCTGATGAAGCACAATGAGGGATCTCCGGGCAGAGAGGAAGGGGCCGTGGGACAGCTGATTTTCTGCTGCAGCAGCAGAAGCCAGGTGTTTTTTTTATTTACCGGGGGGGGGGGGGGTAGGACTGGAAATGGGCTATTGGCAGGGGGGGGCTGTAGGACTGGAAATGGGCTATTGGCAGGGGGGTTATGACTGGAAATGGGCAATTGGAAGGGGGGGGGGTTATGACTGGAAATGGGCTATTGGCAGGGGGGTTATGACTGGAAATGGGCGATTGCCAGGGGGGGTGTAGGACTGGAAATGGGCTATTGGCAGGGGGGTGTAGGACTGGAAATGGGCTATTGGCAGGGGGGGGTTATGACTGGAAATGGGCTATTGGCAGGGGGGGTGTAGGACTGGAAATGGGCTATTGGCAGGGGGGGGTGTAGGACTGGAAATGGGCTATTGGCAGGGGGGTTATGACTGGAAATGGGCTATTGGCGGGGGGGTTATGACTGGTAATGGGCTATGGTGGGGGCTAGGACTGGAAATGGGCAGGTGGGGGTTAGGAAGGACTGGAGGAGGGCTGATGGGGGGAGTTAGGACTGGTAATGAGCTATGGAGGGGCTGACTGAAATGGGGTAATGGGGGTTAGGGCTGGAAGTGGGCTATTGGCAGGGGGGGTTATGACTGGTAATGGGCTATGGTGGGGGCTAGGACTGGAGGTGGGCTGATTGGGGGGTTAGGACTGGAGGTGGGCTGATTGGGGGGTTAGGACTGGTAATGGCCTATGAGGGGAGGTAAGACTGAAAATGGGGTGATGGGGGTAAAACTGGAAGTGCGCTATGGGGAGGTTAGGACTGGTAATGGGCTATGGGGGGGTTAAGACTGAAAATGGGGTGATAGGGGGTAAAACTGGAAGTGCGCTATGGGGAGGTTAGGACTGGTAATGGGCTATGGGGGGTCTAGGACTGGTAATGGGCTGGGGGGGGGTTGCTAGGACTGGAAATGGGCTGAGTGGAAGGGGGGCTTGAACTGCAAATGGCTGATGGGGAGGGGGGCTTGGAATGGAAATGGGCTGTGAGGGGAGGGAGCTAGGATTGGAAATGGGCTGATGGGGGGCTAGGATTGGAAATGGGCTGATGGTGAGGCTATGATAGGACTGGAAATGGACTGATGCAGGGACTAGAAGGGAGCGGATGCTGGGTGGGGCTGGAACTAGAAGGGAGCTGATGTTGGGGGAGGATTAGAATGGGATGGAGCTGGGAAAGTGAAATGGAGAGGGGAAAAATATTTTGTCTAGGAGAGAAGACAAATCTACAATTGGCCAGGTATTGGGAGAGTAAGTGGGGATTGAGGATGGAGGGGTAAAATTGGAGTGGATGAAATAGGAATGAGGAAAGAGAAAAAGGAGAAAGATTAGTATGTTAAAGCAGATGTAGAGAGAGAATGGAAAAAAAACTAGGAGAGAAGAAAGGGCAAATGGACAGCAGACGATGGAGAGTTAGCAGAAGACATGAAGAAACCAGAAGAAAGTGGCTGGAACAATTGCAACTGAAAAAAATGCACAAAAGGTAGAAAAATCTCTCTTTATTTTGAATTTATTAACTGGAATATGTCAGCTCTGGGAAATGTGCATCATTAATGTTTGCGCTTTGTTTAGTACAAGAGGAAATTAATTTATAGTTTTATTTCTACAGTGTTGTTGTACATTCCAAGTTTGGCTTTTGGGGTTCCCAGTTTAATTATTGTCTTCCTGTTTCTAAATCTTTTAGTCTTTCTTTATCCATACTCATTAAAGAGGCATGTTTACTAAAAGTTAGTGTATGGTAACATTATGCAAATATTTATGCAAATGAGGCCCCTTATGCAAATGAGGCCCCGCGTCTTATGCGGCCCCCGGGTTACTTTACAAGTCCTCATTTGGCCCTCAAAGCAATTTGAGTTTGAGACCCCTGCCTTAGAGGATTATGAGACTGGGAGCAATGCATGCTTCAGGTCTGTGTTGACTCCTGGAGACCAGGAGCTTGGACTATGTGATGATATGATATCTATATCATCAGTTAGGGGTCAGGTATGGGGGTGAGGCAATGGAGGGTAAGTGGCTTGCCCAAGGCCATAATAAGTGCTAGTGGGAATTGAACTCTTGTCTCTTGATCCCAGGCCAGTGCTCCAATCATAGGCTACTCCTCCACTCCATTCAAGAACCCCACTGTGGGTTCGAACCCGTGACCTCTGGTTCCACAGGCAGTGAAGTAACCAGTGGCTACAGCTCTACTGCGCCGTTGTTTCTGTGGGACTGGGTTGGCAGGAGCCACAGCTGGGACTTGACCCTGTGACCTTCTGCTCTTGGACACACTGTCTGTGTGCACTGCACCACCGTGTAGCCACTATTCTTGGGTTTGCAGCAGTGCAAGTGGAGTAGGTTAAAGACTGAGTTCACGTCAAATTCTCAGATTGTTCTGCATTGTAACTGACTTTCAGGCCGTCCTTAAGGCACTAGGGTTAAGTGTGCAGGGACACCCTCTTAGGAGGCTGGCACTGGTCATAGGCCGAGCCCCTGCAAGACGCCCTGGAGAATGACAGGTTGCGGTTGCCGATTTCGAAGGGTGCTTGCCCAGGCGCAGATACTCCAGGACACATGGAGCGTCATATTAGGAATTGAACTGATGAGTGATGGTTGCCTGTCCCATCCTCATCTGCCCTACTTCCATCTACTTCCCAGCACCATTTCCATACCAGTTGGCCCATGCTCATACTGACACCAGCAGAATAAGACCCACCCAGGATAAAATTACTGCTCCCCTTCTGATAGTGGGTGGGACTGAGAGTGAGGACCATGCAAAACTGGGTTTGGTGAGCTGCGAGGATTGAATAAACTCAAAACGTATGCCATATAAATAAAAAAAGTCTGAGAAGCACTTCTCTAAAGCATATTGAAGTTTATTGCATTGGCCTCTATGGCTTCACTTGGGTGATTAACATTTGGTGGCTTACTTACATTGGCAGCTGGGGTGGGACTAGTTGAGAGAATGCATAGATGTGAAGATTGGAGGATCGCCAATGTAACGCCAGTTTTTAAAAAAGGTTTCCAGGGGTGATCTGGGAAGCCACAGACCGGTGAGCTTGACGTCAGTACCGGGAAAAATGGTAGAAACCATCATAAAGAACAAAATTACTGAACATGTAGATAGTCACGGCTTAATGGGAGACAGCCAACATGTCTTTAGACAAGGAAGATCTTGTCTTACTAATTTGTTATGTTTTTTTGAAGGTGTGAATAAAAACAGGTAGAAAAGGTGAGTCGGTTAATATAGTGTATCTGGACTTTCAGAAAGCCTTTGACAAGGTCCCTCATCAGAAGAGACTAGCAAAACTAAAGTCATTGGATAGGAGGCAGTGTACTATTGTGGAATAGGAGCTGGTTAAAAGATAGAAAGCAGAGGGTAGGGCTAAATGGCCAATTTTCCCAATGGAAAAAGGTGAATAGTGGAGTACCCCAGGGATCTGTGCTGGATCCGCTGCTTTTTGACATATTCATAAATGACCTCGAAAAGGGAATAACGAGTGAGGTTATCAAATTTGCAGATGAGACAAAACTACTTAAAGAAGTTAAAATCCAAGAGGATTGTGGAAAATTGCAAGAGGATCTTGATAAATTGAAAGACTGGGCATCCAAATGGCAGATGAAATTTAATGTGGACAAGTGCAAAGTTATGCACCTAGGAAAGAACAACCCAAACTATGGTTACATGATGCAGGGTTCCACGTTTGGAACCACCACCGAGGAAAAAGATTTAGGCGTCACCGTGGATAACATGTTAAAACCCTCCGCCCAGTGTGCAGTGACGGCCAAGAGAGCAAATAGAATGCTAGGTATCATAAGGAAAGGAATGGAAAATAAAACAAAGGATAATATAATGCCTCTGTATCGTTCCATGGTGCGACCGCACCTTGAATATTGTGTGCAATTCTGGTCGCCGTATCTTAAAAAGGATATAGCGTTTTTAGAAAAGGTACAGAGAAGAGCCACCAAAATGGTAAAGGGGATGGAAGGATACTCCTATGAAGAGAGGCTAAAAAGGTTAGGGCTCTTCAACCTGGAAAAGAGACGGCTGAGGGGAGATATGATAGAGGTCTATAAATTAATGATTGGAGTGGAACGGGTAAACGTAGATCGATTGTTTGCGTCACATATAACAACTCGTTCTGTGGCCAAGGCTGGGTCAGTGCATCCAGCCCTTCCAACATCCACTCTTGCTGTCTGCTGAAGAACCATGACACTTTTGCAGTGTCGAATGTTGCCATGAGATCCATGACAGGCTAGCCTCACCGATGGGTCAGCCGCTTGAAAATTAGAGGATCGAGGGTCCACTCACCTGGGTTCAAACGATACTGGCTGAGAAAGTCGGCATGCACATTTTCTCGGCCTGCCACATGTGCCACGAAGATGGTTACCAGATTCACCTCCATCCACCCTAGAAGCAGGGCAACTTCATCCTCCAGGGTTACATTGCCAGTGCTTCTTTGCTGATTCAAGTATGCCACTGTCACTGCATTGTCTGAGAACCCTGAACAGCCTTTATCTGAATCATCGGACAGAAGAACCGCAGAGCCAGGAACACTGCTGTCATCTCCAGTCTGTTTATGGGCCATGTATTCTGCTTGTCTGACCAACCCTCTGCAGTGCAACCCCCAGCCAGACAGACTGGCATCCGTGGTCAGAGGGATCCAGTCGGGTGGCTCCAAAGGCATCCTGGCAAGGAGGTGCTCTCTCACTAGCCACCAGTGTAGAGCTCCCTGGTGGACATGGGACACATTAGCCGTTGCGAGAGCTCGTGACGTAGCAGAGACCATCTCCTGAGGAGGGCTTTCTGAAAGGGTTTTATGTGTGCCCGTGCCCAGCGCACCAACTCCAGAATGGCTGCCATTGATCCCAGGAGTTGTAGGTAGTGCCACGTCGAGGGGGGTCACCATCTGAAGGAAGCGACGGACCTTTGACCATATCTTCTCAATCGAGGGGCAGAGAGATGCAACCTGTGGCCGTCTAAAACTGCATCCCCAGATGAATTGGATCCTGTGAGGATTCCAAGTGACTTTTGGCCAAGTTGATCAACCAACCTAGCCTCCAGAGAAGCGAAATCTCCTGTTGTACTGCGCGTTGGCTCTCTGCATATGACTGTGCCTGAATCAGCCAGCCATCAAGGTAAGGGTGTACCAAGACCCCCTGCTGCCGCAGAGCGGTGGCCACGACAACCATGACTATGGTGAATGTCCGGGGGACCCGTGGCAAGACTGAATGGCAACGCCCGAAACTGAAAGTGGCCCTTGGGAACCACAAAGTGGAGGAACCCTTCATGCCCCAAACGTATGGGAATGTGTAAATATGCCTCCATGAGGTCCAGGGCTGTCAGAAACTCCCTGGCATGCACCGCGGCAATGACAGAGCAAAATGTCTCCATGCGGAAGTGGGGACCTTGCAGACTTTTGTTGACATTCTTGAGGTCGAGGTTAGGTTGGAAGGTGCCCTTCATTTTGGGAACCATAAAGTAAATCTACCATCAACCTCTTCTGGACTGTTGCATGGGCACCAGTACTGGCACCACCACATCCAGCTGCAGCAGCCACTGGAGCTTCTCTTGAACCACTCCGGCCTTTCTGGATGACCTGCAAGATGAGAACACAAAGGCCTCGGCTAGCAGGCCTGTGAACTCTAACGCATATCCCTTTTGGATCACCTCCAGCACTCACTGGTCAGAGGTGATCTGGGCCCAGGCAAGTAGGAACCTCTGAAGACTTTCCACCCGACCCTGGGCCTTTTTCCACCCTTACTTCGTTGTGCCTTTTTTTGAGGCCAAGGAGGCAGCAGAGGAATACCCTCTGCTCACTTCTCTGCCCTCTTGAAAGCAAATTCTTCTACTCTTGTATCGCCCCCTTTGAAAGGGTACAAACTGGGCAGCTTGGAAGAGATGAAAATCCCTCTGTGTCCTTTGGCTGGCGCCGCTCCCTTGGCCTGTTTCGGCTTGTCTTCTGGAAGCCTTCAGAGCTCCCCAGTTCCTTGACCATCTTCTCTAGGGCTTCCCCAAAGAGTAGTGTACCCTTAAAGGAAGGCGGCTCATGCACGATTTGGAGGAAACATCCACCACCCAGTTGCGGAGTCATAAAAGATGCCTTGCTGCAATCATCGAGGCCATACCTTTAGCCTGGCCCACATCAGATCATAAAAGATGTCTGCTAAGAAGGCTGCTCCCGACTCCAGGCGAGATGCCTCTGGACCCCCCTGAGAGGGTCACCCCTCGGAATCCGAAAGTACGTGGACCCAGCTGAAGCATGCCCGGGAGACATAAGCCCCACCAATGGACGCCTAGAGCGTCATCGCATTGATGTCAAAGGCTTGTTTGAACAGCACTTCCATCTAATTATTGTGAGGATCTTTCAAGGCCGTCCCACCTTCCACAAGAGTGGTGGTTGTCTTAGTGACCACAGACACGGCCGTATCCACCTTTGGAGACCGGAACTTCTCCTTGTCCTGATCCAGCAACAGATACAACTGAGTCTTGGACCAGCTTCCCCTGAGCCCCGCCTCCAGCGCTTCCTATTCTGAATCGGTCATCTGTTGAATCACCCTGTGCACTGGAAAAACAGTCTGCTGCTTCTTGCAGCACTGAAGAATCGGGTCCTCCAAAGGTTTCTCACCAGATGGAGCCCCCTGCACTATATTCAAAGCCTCCAGGGAGTGGGCAAACAGAGCCGGCAGCTCCTCTCTGAGAGACTCTCACTAACATGTCTGAGATCCCCTCTAGAGGATTCTCCTCTGCTTCCAACAGCTCTGCCATTGAGTCCTCCCAGAGCTCCAGGTCCAGGCGAGGGTGCTTCACAGCAGGCTCCACCATCTGTTCATTGATCCCTACCTGCACATCTGACCTATTCCCTGTGGGTAACACGCTAGACATATGCCCAGCTTTGCTCTTCCTCAGACAATAAGCCTGATCCAGGAGCAAAATAAAATCCAAAGAGAAGGGAGCCAGAAAGGAAGGGCTCCACTGCCCCCCCCCCCCCACCACACTTCTGCCTGGAGTCCCTTTCATCTCCAGACAGGCCCCCTGCCGCTAAAATGGCCTCCCTTCCTATCAAAGGCATGGCAGAACTGGAGGGGCCTGAATCTGGCCACGTGTCATCAACTCTCCCTGGGGCCAAACTGTTCCCCCTCACCGCTAAACTCACCCAGTGCCTCCTCTGCCAATCGGGTCTCCTCACAGGGATGGCAGACCCTGGCTGCAGAGATGCTGCTGTGCCACATATCATGGGCCACACACAGAACTTTCCCCGATGGCATCAGGAACGTCGTGCTGCAGTGTCCAAGAGAAAGCAAAAGTAATCCATGCGGCCAAAAACCGCCTGCCTGCAACATGCTGCAACTACGACCATGATGCTGCCCCAGAGAGGGGCCTTCCTCCACCCCCCGGAAGCACCCCAGCTGCTGATCAAAAAGCCCCACACTAAATCAAAGGAAACCCATTCAAGCAGCAAGGACTCTGTAGCTAAACAGGCAGTGCCGAATTCCAACTAAAATATAAAAGTATAAAGTATAAAAGAAACTTTAAATAAATAAATAAATAAAAATGAAGACTGCACAGAAGGATTCTCAATATCCGGCAAGATCCCCTGAAAGCAGGGCCTGACTGATTCAACAGTCCTAGTCCCTCAGAAGCCTGACTCAGCCTTCCCAGTATGCTCTCAAGGGATCAGCATGGATCTGTCTACCCACTTGCTATTATAAGTTTTTGTTTGGGTTTTTTTTTTTTTTCTTGTTTGATTGCTCTGAGTCTGTTTGGCTGAAACCACAGCTCCTAACTGATCCCAAATCTCCTACCTAAGGCCTACCAGAGCCAGCCCCCAACGGGTGGCCGCCCCTCACCAGCTGCTGGAGTCTGAGATACTGGCCTTGGTGGGTTGTAATATTAGGTTATATAGATGACATCACCAAGGTTTTGTGCATGCTGAGCTTCCAGCTACTGGTAGGAGGAGACAACACGCTTGTCGGGACTGGACTTGAGGAATGGACAATTTATTTGTATAACTAATTGTGCACTGTCTTTGAGTAAGTTTAAGGGGTGTGTATCTGTGCTTAGGGTGCATGTGACTGGGGGTACATGTGTGAGTTTATCTTTATTTGATATAGTGCCTTCCACAAACAAAAGCATCAAAGCAGGATTTCGTGAGGAGCTAGCTAAAGTAAAAGTAGACAAAGTGATGGGACCAGATGAGATATATCCAAGAATACTGAGGGAATAGTGGAGACGTCCTAGCAGCTCCACTGACTGACCCTTTTCAGTGCCTCTTTGGAGTTGGGAGTGGTGTCAGAGGACTGGAGAGAGGCACATATGGTCCCTTTATACAAAAGCAGAAGTAAGGATGTGGTTGAAACACTGCTGAAAGAGAAAATAGTAAGGTTTCTGGAGTCCAACGGATTACTGGGTCTGAGGCAGCATGGATTCACCAGAGGCAGGTCTTGTCAGATAAATCTGATTTCTTTGACTGGGTAACCAGGGAGTTGGACCGAGGGAAAACCCTAGATGTGGTGTATTTAGATTTCAGTAAAGCCTTTGAAACTGTTCCGCATAAGTGACTTATAAACAAACTAAGCACCCTAGGGATGGACCCTAAAGTTCCTGCTTGAGTTAGAAATTGGTTGAGTGGGAGGCAACAAAGGGTACAGGTAAATGGAGCTAACTCTGAGGAGAAAGTTACCGGTGGTGTGCCTCAGGTATCTGTCCTTAGTCCAATTCTTTTTAACATCTTTGTTAGTGATATTGCAAAAGGGCTGTCTGGTAAGGTTTGCCTCTTTGCAGATGATGCCAACTCTTCAATAGAGTAGACTCCCAGGAAGGTGTAGATAACATGAGGAGGGATCTAGCTAAGCTGGAAGAATGGTCTAGGATTTGGCAGCTGAGATTTAATGTTAAAAAATGTAAGGTCATCTATTTGGGCTGCAGCAGTCCAAGAGAGCGATACAGTATAGGGAGTGAAGTACTTCTGTCCATAACAGAAGAGCGGGATCTGGGCGTGATTGTGTCTGATGATCTTAAAGTAGCTAAACAGGTAGAAAAGGTGACGGCAAAAGCTAGAAGGATGCTTGGGTGCATAGGGAGAGGAATGGCCAGCAGAAGAAAAGAAGTGATAGTGTGTCTGTATAAGTCTTTGGTGCGACCTCATTTGGAGTATTGTGTGCAATTCTGGAGACCGCATCGTCAAAAGGATATAAACAGGTTGGAGTCAGTGCAGAGGGTGGCTACTAAAAAGGTAGTGGTCTTCGTTCTAAAGCATATAAGGACAGACTTAAGGATCTCAATATGTATATTTTAGAGGAAAGGCGGGATAGAGGTGATATGACTGAGACGTTTAAATACCTCCGTGGCATAAATGCACAGGAGGAGAGCCTCTTTTGATTGAGGGGACATAGGATGAGGGTGAAAAGGGATGGACTCAGGAGTAATATGCAGAAATATTTTTTTATGAAAAGTGGTAGATGCATGGAATAATCTCCCAGTGGAGGTGGTAGAGATGAGGACAGTATCTGAATTCAAAAAAGCATGGGATAAACACAGAGGATCTCTAAAGGAAAAAAGGGGACTGTTATAGTGGTTGATATGGAAGAGCAGACTAGATAGGCCTTGTAGTCTTCTTTTTCATCATCATGTTTCTGTGTTTACAAAATTAAAATTGGGGACAGGAAACCAAACAGACATGAGTGGGACAAAAGAGACAGGAGTGTGGATGGAGAGGATATTCAGAGAGGCCTATTCTCTCTCCTTTAGACTAGATTACCACTGTTTATAACAATCAACTGATTTGTGTGGTTGTTTGATCTGTGCTTCCATTTGAATATACATAGGTCTGTGTGGGTGACGATGTGCATGTCGGCGAGTCGAAGTATGCGTATATATTTGGGAGGGGCTATTTATCTTGGAGTCTCCAGTTCTCAACATTTATTTCTTCCCTCCCTCCCTTTCTTTTTTTCTTTCTTCCTTTTACCATAGTAGTTCCTTTCCCTGCTTCTTTCCCAGTTCCTATCTGCAAACTCAGAGTGGATAAACAGCCACAAAAACGAACTGCCTATTATAAATAGGGGGATATTAATGTTAATTATAGTATGGCTTTCAGTTTTCGTTCTGTATAAAAAAGCAGAGATTTTGAAGATGCCTAAAAGTCATGCATGTTAATCTTATAGAGATGTTATGTGGAAAATCGATCAATACAGTTTAAGTGAAAAACCAAAGTGGTTCTCAAAACTAGCTTCTAATATGTTCCAATTTCAGACTCGGGCCTGTGCGCTTCAAGTTCTGTCTGCCATCTTAGAAGGCTCAAAGCAATTCCTCTCTGTTGCTGAGGATGCCAGTGAGCACAAACGGGCCTTCACTCCCTTCTCCTTGACCCTTGCTTCCAGTATCCGAGAGCTGCACAGATGCTTGCTGCTGGCTTTGGTGGCAGAATCCTCCTCACAGACCCTTACACAGATAATTAAGGTAATTTGTCATAGGAAATAAAACTCTGCTGATGTACTGTGCCTTATTAGATGTACTAAAACAGGAAGAGATTAAATGGCATGCGGTGCTTTAGGGTGACTTGAAAGAAGCATACACTACTCACTACATTGTGTTTGTATTTGAAGACATTTAATATCGTCATATTATAAGTATCACATATTACACTTATTGCATTACTACTTTGTGCTGGGTCCATTTCTTATGTATCATAATAAGATTTTAGATGGATATTACTGGTTGCAGAATATCTCTTTATGAATATATTTAAATAATTATTAGAACTAGTTTCTTTAAAACAGCATACTTTGCTGAAAGTATCAGACATTCAAATGGGGCATAATATTCAAAGGGTTTATGCTCCTAATTTTGAGAGTTGGACTCCAATGTTGGTCTCTCTGAAAATTTTTCAGGGCCGAGTTCCTAAATTTTGTGCTTAAAATTTCATTTGACTCTTAAATTTAGGAGTCTAAAACGTAGGTGGCAACAGGGGTGGATTTGGGGTGTGGAAAAAGTTAGTAGTTTATTACTGATTTTCAGCCAAGGTATCTAAATTAGGGTCATAAAGCTAGGCAAATAAATGGCAGGTCTAAATTTAGGAACATAAGTTTTAAGATCATAAATTTAGATGAATTTTCAGCAGAAAATGTAAGCTCTTACGTTTTGAAAATGGGGCAAATTTAGGCACCTAATGTAGGATCCTAAATTTATGAACTGAGCTTTTTTTTTTTTTTTAAATAACTAGCCCATTTATAAATGTAATCTGTGCACATTTGTAAGCTGGTTATAAGTTGTGATGTATTTGTGGTCTTTGTTTTTATGATTTCAGTGTCTTGCAAATTTAATTTCCAATGTCCCATACAACCGCTTAAAACCCGGACTGCTTACAAGAGTCTGGAACCAGATAAAGCCATACATTCGCAACAAAGGTCTGCACTCAAATCATTCTTGTCTCTTCTCACACATTTTATATTACTAAAACTGTGAATTAACCTTTATAGTCAATTTAAATAACTGCTGTTGCAAATGTCTTGAAAAACATGAGAAAAGGTTAACACTAAGGCCCTTATTTGAGAGAGAGAGAGGTTTTGGGGTTTTTTTTGTATGTATGGAGTGTCCCTAAATTAAATTCTTAATGGTGGAATCTGTGTATTGTTTCTGGGCCCTCCTTACACCCCACATAGCCCATACGAATGCATCCCTCCTTAGAATGATTCTATGGAAGATTAGGTCTTCTCTTGCCAAAAGAAGGGCTACTTACGCAATAGCAATAATCTGGCATATAGTGCCACCACTGTACAGCCACACTATCTTCATTCAGCATATAGATGACTCTAGCCTGGGTTTTCTATGCTTTCTGTCTGTCTAATGAGTGAAACTATAAAACCAACAGCCAACTTTTTTTTTTTCTTTTTGTGTTCACTAGATGTCAATGTTCGTGTTTCTAGTCTCACCTTGCTAGGGGCCTTGGTATCTGCTCAGCCACCTTTACCAGAGGTACAGCTGCTATTACAACAGCCCAGCTCCTCAGGACTAACAAATAGTGGAGCTGTCACCCCACATGGCTTGAACGATCTGGAATGGTGGAGAAAGGCACCATTTTCGGAGCTTCAGGGAGAGGCCTTAAATAATTTGAAACAAACCCCTAATGAGCCCTGTTGGCTGATACGTCTGTGCATTTCTCTTGTGATTCAGCCTAGAGAAGATACTCCTTCTGATAGTGATGCGGGTTCTATGCCTGGCAGCATATACGAGCCATCTCCTGTACGACTAGAGTCTTTACAGGTAGGAAAATACAATGCTGTGAGCTGCTATTGTGGAGTATTTTAGACCTAAAGATCAAACACATTTCCTGTAAGCTAGATTCTGTTATGCTAGCAAATTTGTTGGTTTTAGGGTTTTGCTACCTTTTTGTTTCTACCAGTGGGATTGTGTATATGCAAGTTTAACTCGGAGTCCATTCGTACATCTCTCTCAGTAAGAAGCATGCTTGGCACATTTGGAGGGGTAATTGTTAAAAGCTATTCTTGCAGGTAGAAGTATTTTTACCTGCAGAAATGAGCTATTTGAAAATTGACCCCCTATGCGGGTGAAAATTATGCACATACTTTTCATCCTCATGCAGTGGAGGCATTCCTAGGGCAAGGTTGGGTTAGAGACTGAAATATGTGCACTTCTACATTTTCAAAACCACATATTTTGATCGAAAAAATACCCACAGAAAATGAGCCAAAGTGGATGCATGCATGTACTTTAACTCTGAAACTGTGTGTAAAGTCTGTGGGTAGAAACGACCTGCAGACTTTACAGCCATGCAGACAGTCTAAAACTGTGTGTTCTAATATATTTCCTTTGGTCCATGGACAGGTGTTAGCATACCTTGTAAAGGGCTACTTTGGAATGGCACAGAACTATTTGCTTGAGCTTGGAGAAGTGGCTTGTAAATGCATGGAGGAAATGGATCCATCAATTCAGCTGCATGGCGCAAAGGTAAAGCCTGGACAGCCCAACATCAATGTATACATGGGGGTAAAGTCTAGTGTTTAGAGCAATGGGCTGAGAATAAGGGAAGTCAAGGTTCAAATCCTTGTGGCCTTGGGCAAATCACTTACCCTCCATTGCCTCAGAAGAATCCAAGTTATCAAAGTCCCTGTTTTAATGTGCATTACAAAATTTAAATTACAATGTAAACCGCTTTGACTAAAATGATAAAGCGGTATAATAAAAACCCAGTTAAATAAAATGAAATAAATCCTCATTCCTCTCCTTGTGACTTTGGGCACGTCCCTTCATCCTCCATTTTCCGAGGTTCAGAATGAAGGCCCTATTTGCTAAGCAGCGTTAATGGCTAATAATGCAACTTAACCCAACATTATTAAGCAGAATGAATAACACAGCTTGCATTAAACTTTGCAAAGTTCATGGCAAGTTAGCAGCACCTCTAGGGGTGGTGTTTATTTTCCCATGGGAGCATTGGTTCACTAATGTGCGGGCCACTGCTTCAAAGAAGCAAATTAAAAGGGCTGGTCAATTTCTGAAAATACACCCCCTACTCCCTTTTTAAAAATTGTGGAATCCCATCCCAACACTTGTTTGTTAGTCTGACCCCTAGTGGTAGCATTGCAAGATTACCATTAGGGTCTGGTTTTGCCTGGAGCAGCTGGGAATCACTTCTGCCCCCATTAGATAACAGGGGTATCTTGGTAGGTGCCTGGGGTTGGTAGGGGGAATGATAAGGTTCTCCCTGATTTATTTTACAAATTTTTTTTTTTTTTTTTAATATTCACTGGCCCCCTTTAAAAGATAGTGAACCCAAATTGGGACCTGCTTTCTTTGTGTTGCTGAAGCCAGGAATGTGTGACATCCCTGGCTGCAACAATGCAATGCAGAAAATAATGACTGCAGGATTCACTAAGCTATAATACTGAGTAACTGCAGGATAGTGAATCCTGCAGTAACATAGCACACAAACAGTTGTGGGGGGTTTTGCCACAGATTAGTAAATAGGCATCTTAGCTTGTAAGCCCTCTGAAGACAGATAAATACATACTGTACCTGAATGTGACTCTCCTTGAACTACCAATAAAAGGTGTGAACTAATCCAAATAATGTTTTGTATGGATGACATGCCCAAGAATGTTTTGTATCTAGGGTAATCTTACCAAAATCTTACCGAAACAAACATATTTAGCCTTATTTAAAGCATTTAGAATTGTTTAAGCATCGAGAGTGCTAGCCAGGAGACTGAAGTTCAGCTCAATAAAGCCTGTTTGTTTTGTTTTATTTTTCTTACTGACAGCTTCTGGAAGAACTGGGGACAGGCATAATTCAACAGCATAAGCCAGATTCCAGCATTTCTCTGGACCAGAGAGTACCTGTTGACCTGGTATGTAGTTCCTAATTCTAAATTACTTCTTTTCCTTTTACTACCGACCGCCCCAGCACTATCTCTTGTAGTACTGAGATGTGCGTGGGTGGACCATGGGTAGTCCTGGAAATTATCTGGATAGCAGCAATATTCAGTCTTAGTTATCCAAATAGTGGACTGAATATTGCTTTTATCCGGATAACTCTGGCTTTGACTGCATTATACTGTACATATATTCAGCTCTGCCTGCTATTTGGCTAGAGATTCTGAATGTTTGTATTTTAATTAAAAACCTTTGTTTAAAAACCTATTCGATTTGGGGAGGAGGAAGTGACGTCACCTGAAAGATGGCAGCTTAACTTTTGAGCTCCCATCGGGACGCTACAATTAGGGTGGAAAAGAGCAGTTTGACCCCATCCCTGAAGGAAAAGTCAGTGCCCACAACGAGGAGGAGATGTCGGTCTGCAAGAAATTAGCGAAATATAAGTCTTCCTATGCTGAGGAGTGCGAGCGCAAGGCCCGGGAGCTGCCGGAACACGTGGCCTCGGGCGATGAGTCGGAAGAGGAGTTGGAGAGGGCCGATGAGAGCTGTACCAGGGGAGATATTTGGGGCTGGATGTGCTCCTTGAGAAGAGAGAATCTCCAGGAACAAGCAGGAATGAGTCTTCACATATGGGTACGTCGGTACCGACTGAGCCTGCGCGGGAACACTCCCCAGCGTCCAATCAGAAAGCTTTTGGGAGCATCCCTCAGCGCCTGCGTGCTGCCTTCCCGCCTTTCCAACTGTCTCTCCTCAGTTTTCATTTTTCCGCGGAGCCGGCAGGACGTCCTCCTGTCACTGCAGAAAAGCTTTTCTTTAATTCTTTGTTTTCTTGTGGTCGCGGCTGTCTCCCCAACTCCACCGGTACCGCCGGTGTTTTTTCTTTTCTTTTTCTTAAATTCAGGGAATTTTTTTCCCTCAGTTTCTGTCTTAAACCTTTTGGGCCTTAAAGGCCTCTCCATTATGAAGCTGCCACCTTCTTTTCCTAAGAAGTGCCTTAACTGTGGCAGTACAGTTTTGTTTTTAGACTCCAAGAACTGGTGTCTAACCTGTTTGGGTCCTGACCATTTTCCTCCGGAGCCATTAAGGCTACAATATTATGAGAAGAGATTTTCCATTTCGAGTTTCCCTCGATACCGAGTTCCCTTCCAGTGTCAGGGCACCGACCATTTCTTCTTCTCTACAGAATCAGGTAACCCACAAACAGTCTGTTAAGACTAGCCAATCCTTGAGTGGTAGGTCTCATGCACAGCATGATGACGGCTCCGGCCTTGCCCCCAAGGGTCCATTGGCTTCAAAACCCCGGCGGGAGTCTTCGGTCTCCAAAGCCTTTCAGGGGTTTCAGGTTGTTCCTGGGGCTCACCCCTCACAGAACATACCTGAGCCATGCTCGGTGGTGGCATCCGCTTCGAGCGGTACCGATACCCCGGCATCGGCACTGGTGTTGAGCGATCCACTCCTCACCAGGGATCGTCATCTGGCGTTCTCGGTACCTTCGGGACCGGTCGATACGTCCCAGATTGACTTTCCAGTATCGGCATCACCGCCGATACTACCACCGACGTCGGTACCTTCTAGACATGCATCGATAGACTCGCTTCCTTCGATGCCGAGTCTGGAATCGATTTCTAGTCTGGAAGACTGGGTACCGACGCGTCTCGGAACCGACGCTTACCGGTTCCGGATGCTCGGTACCGAGGGTAATTACCAAAGGACTTCGGTTACCTTGGTACCGCTTGAGCAGCCTCCGATGACTGCTTCGATGTCGGTATCGCCTTCGATTCCGGCACAGCTACCGGTATCGGTATCGGTGCCGGTACCTGCAGTAACATCGGGGCCAGCTCCTTCCATGCTTCTTTCACCAGGGTCGCTCCTTTCTATACCTAGTTTGGAGTCGATACCTGGCATGGACGATGCAGTACTGACTCTCTCAGGTCATGACCTCCAGTACCAGCATCCATCCCTTAGGGATCCTTTTCTGCACCGGGCAAGTAGATCCTCTGGTGCCCAGGCTAGTTCTTCAAGTCTAGCCTGTCCAGGGATGGTTCCCGTTGGAGATCCTTCTTTTCAGAATTTTCTCCTGGACATGGCAACATCCCTTGCTATTCCTATCCCTGGCTATGATCCTACACAAGGCTCTCTTTCTTCTGGAGAAAAGGAAAATATAATGCTTCCTTTACATCATTCCTTGCAGGATCTTCTTCTAAGAATGTGGGAAGCACCTTTAAGGGTTTCCTCACCTTCTAGAGCAACTGATCTTCTGTATCAGGTGCCCCCCTCTCCAGGGTTTCAAAAGACTCAACTTCCTCATCATTCCACTGTGGTGGAATCAGCAATGAGGAAGGTGAAAAGTAAGAAGAAGCACTCTTCTTACCCACCAGGTCGTGAGTCTAGAACACTAGATGCCTTTGGACGTCAAACCTTCCAAACATCTATGCTGTCAACAAGGATTCTCTCATATATTTTTTATATGAGTCTATCCCTTCAGGAGGTCACAAAGAAATTATATTTTTTGACTCCTTTTCTTTCAGAGCCCAAGACTGCAGACTATTCCTTACTACTTAGTCATAGTCAAAGTATCTCTTGGTTTCTTACTCGTGCTTCCCTAGACTCCTTTGAGTCTGTTAGCAGAACCTCTGCTATAGCCATAGGAGCACGACGTAGAGCCTGGCTCCAAGCTTCAGACTTGAACAAATGGGCACAACAAAGACTGGGTAATACTCCTTGCAATGGAGAAAATTTCTTCAATAAGGAGTCTTTACATCAGGTTGCTCAGTGCTCCACTGACTTTCCTGTTTCTGAGGGCTATCCTAAGCCTTCTCCTTCCCCAGTAGTAGGAAATGCCCTACCAAACCTTCTTTCCCTAGGAGGAGAAGGTTTTACTCTTCTCCTGCCCATCATACAGATGTTCCCAAGCAGGGGAAACCTCGCCCTGGTCTGAAGAATCCAAACTCTAGCCAGGCTAAATAAACCCAGCAATAGGGTTCTGATTAATCTCTTTATAACCTACAGTTCACTTCTTCTCAGCAGAAGTTTTTCACTGTTTTTTCATTCAAAACTCTACACATGGATTCCTGTTCTCAGGACATCCAGTTGCTCTTAGGTATGCTGAGCTGTCAGGATATTCATGTCTATGGGTCACAGGGTTTTCCTCCTCTTCCTGCCATGAAGAGAGGTTTACCAACTATCCCATGATAGTTTTTCTGTACCAACATGAATTTTTTCCTTCTACAGACTTACCATATGGTAAGTCACCCTTCAGCTCCTGTTTTCTCTACCCTCTTCTCCAGGGTTTCCCCTGTGAGAGTGGTACCATACCACTGGAAGCTTTCTTAGCCTTTCTAGTCTTTCTTTCCATTCCAGTATGGAGTTTTTTCTCTTGAGTAAACTCCCTTCTTTTATCTGGGCAGCTCATCAGACAGGGACAGGATTTTCTCCTCTTGTTCTGTCTGTTCTCTCTGTTTACACAGAAAGATTCTCTCTGCTGTCCTATTCAGCAGCTGCCCATGCAGGAGTTCCAGTGATTGGACTACTGGTACTTTTCCACAAGTTCCAGTCTTGTCTTCCACTACTTTCTGTCTAGCCTTAGTAGTGCTTCCAAGATAGTGCTTCATCTGTCTTGGATAATCCTTATCAGTTCAGGCTTATTTCACTATCTTCTTTTCTGCCATCTCCAATTCCTTGGATTTGGCAGCATAGTTGAAGTGGCAATTGGTTTTTTCCAACAGCCAGTTTTATTTCCCAATTCTCCTGCATAATGCTCTCTGCAATCCTACAGAGAAGCTTTCCACTATGGGCCCTTGCTAGAGAGCATGGGTTTTTTTCTCTAATGACTATCCTATATGGTTGAAAAAGGCTTCTTCAGGCATTCCTCATGACTGTGAGGGTTCTTTACACCCTTCTATCTCCTTTTAATATAAAGGACATAAGCCTTCCCTACGTGACAGTCTAAAGAGTTGTTCAATTCCTACAGGGAATATGCTCTTTTTTCCTTGCAGCTTGTCCTCATGGTATCCTAATCCTTCATGGACAGCACATATTTAACTAAAAAACGCATGATACCCCTTTTTGTCCCTCAAGTGGGTCATCCTGGTATTTCATCCTATGCGTTTTCTGTCCATTTACCATGCTAGAGTTCTACCGGACTCAGGACTTGCTGTTTACAGACTGATATTATCCTCTGTTTTTTCACGCAACCATCCTGGTTATTTCACTGGATAGCATTCCTGCACCATCTTAACCAAGGGGAATAGATCCTCTATATATCTTCTCAAGTAGGTTCCACCCTCTTGTTATTGGATGAATCTTTCCTCTTCACATCTCCCATGTGAATGTTCTTATCGGCATATTTCTGTCTGCTTAATTGCAAACATTTATCTTTAGACCTATATATTCATATGTGTATATATATCTATATACATCTCTATAGATACATATGTCTGTCAGCTGCGTGTGCATATGTTATGCCGCTCTAGATCTCACTATAAACACACACACATATATATATAAAACACACAGGAAATGACCAGACTACAAAATTTAAAAAATTTAATGAGACTGAGTTCCTGGATTCTACAATCCCTTACCTTACACTATCCCCAACAAACTTAGATGAAGCAGTCAAAAACTGGCATACCACCATAAACAACGCAGCTATAATAAATCATACTAATAAAAAACGAACCTATTCAAAATCTAACTGTACACCATGGTTTAATAGCACATTAAAACAAATGAAAAGAAAACTAAGAAATTTAGAACGTAAATGGCGCAAAACTAAATCCACCATTGAGAAAGAACTATATTACAACCATTTCACAATCTATAAAGACGCAATAGATAACTCAAAGAAAAATTACTATGCTACAATCCTATCAAAAGCATATAATAGACCAAGAGAACTATTTTCCATTGTTAGTAATCTAACTAACAATTCCCAAGCCTCTAGCAAGGAAATCACTGATATATCAGCACAAACCTTAGCCAACTATTATCAAAACAAAACAAAACACTCACCAATGACCCTAGACTCAACCTACACACCCCCTCATATACTAAACGAATGGCCAGAATTTCACTTGATATCCAAAACAGCAGTAAACAATATCATTCTCAATCTCAACACGACAACTTCTTATCTTGACCCCTGCCCAGTAGCCTGGATAAAAAACACACTCCCAACTCTTCTATCCTTCATACTCCCTATGGTCAACCTATCACTACTCCAAGGTCACCTCCCACCCACACTTAAACATGTAGAAATCAGACCAATTCTAAAGAATAACACACTTGACAAAACCTCCCCAAAATCTTACAGACCGATCTCAAGCATACCATTCTTAGCAAAAGTCATAGAAAAAACAGTACAAATACAGACACAAGAATTCCTTGATTCATCCTATCCGCTTGACGACCAACAATATGGATTTCGTCCCAAGCATGGAGTTGAATCACTCCTGACCGTTCTAATTGACACACTTTTAAGAGGAATTGACAACCACAAAAAAGCCTTCATCCTATTATTTATGGACATATCAGCAGCTTTTGATAGTGTTCACCATTCAATAATGCTTAACAACTTAAGACATATAGGAATATATTCTACAGTTCATAAATGGTTCACATCCTACCTGAGCAATAGATCCCAAAATGTTAGAATAGGCAACCAAACGTCTGAATCATATAAATTTGAAACAGGTTTACCACAAGGCTCAGCACTTTCAGCTCTCCTATTTAACATATACATAAACCAGTTTGCAATATTTTTAAAAAATATGGTGTACTCTATCATCTGTATGCAGATGATATTATGATGTACATCCCATTCACAATCCCTAACATACCGTCGCAACTCCTATCCGATTGCTTCAAAGAAATAACTTTATGGCTAAACGCCCACAATCTCCAAATAAATCACTCAAAAACAGAAGTGCTAATCGTCACTAAAAACCAAGACTATACCCCACCAACACATATAACACTACAAAACCAGGAAATCAAAATAAAAAACGAAGTCAGATACTTAGGAGTAATTATAGATAAACATTTAACATTAGACACCCATATCAGAAACACTACAAAGAAAATTTATTTCAAGCTTAAAATACTTAAAATACTTAAACAACTTAGACCCCTTGTATACATACATGATTTTATCAGCATAATTCAAGTCACCATTACCCCCCACTTTGACTTTGCTAATCTAATATTATTAGGCGCAACAAAACAAAACATTAAAAGGCTTCAAATTGCACAAAATTCAGCAGCTAGGATAATAACGAAAACACATTCTCATCAACATATAACACCAATATTAGAGTCCCTTCACTGGCTGCCAATTCAAAGCAGGATAATATACAAAACATTAATAACTACATTTAAAACACTATTCGATATGGCACCACATACATTAAGTAAATTAATTACTAAAGAACAATCAAAACCCACTCAAAGAAAAGGTCATTCAAATAAACTAAAAACCCCTAAAGACTTCATAAAAACAAATAAATCAACAAACAACAGAGCGTTCTCTCATGCAGCCCCAATAGCCTGGAATTCCCTCCCAGAAGAACTAAGAATACTAACAGAGATTAAAGAATTCCGCAAAAAAATTGAAAACCCATCTATTCACAATACACTACAATAGTAAAGACATCCACTCAAAAGAATTAGATAAAGGCTAATCAATCTTTGTCTGACATCTCACTACAACATAAAAAGAAAACTCTCCCTAACTGATTCTGAACTTCTCTCCATGATTATACCCCACATAATGTCTATATGTAAATAATGTATATAAGTTGCACTGTTCTGTGCCATTCCGTTTAACATTACTCTGTTTACTTTATATTGCTTATATTTATCTGATGTTATATGTAAAACAAACTATGCTTTGTTGACTGTTGTTATCTGTGAACTGCAGCTGAACTGTGGAAGCAGCGGTATATAGGTCTTTGTTAAATAAATAAATAAATAAATAAATATATATATAGATATAGATATAGATATATAGATATATAGATATATAGATATATAGATAGATATAGATATATAGATATATAGATATATAGATATATAGATATATATAGATATAGATATAGAAACATGACGACAGAAAAAGACCACATCGCCTATCTAGTCTGTCCTTCCATAACAACAACTACAACAGTACACCTTTTACCTTTACAGATCCTCTGTGTTGGTCCCATGCTTTCTTGAATTCAGTTACTGTCCTCATCTCTACAACCTCCACTGGGAGACTATTCCACGGATCCACTACTCTTTCCGTAAAGAAATATTTCCGCATATCACTCCTGAATCTATCTCCCTTCACCCTCATCCCATGTCCCCTCGTAGCAGAACTTGCTTTCAATTGCAAGAGGCTCTCTCCCTGAACATTTATGCCACGGAGGTATTTACACATCTCAATCATATCACCTCTATCCCGCCTTTCCTCTAAGGTGTACATATTAAGATCCTTAAGTCTGTCCTCATATGCTTTATAATGAAGCCCATTAATCATTTTGGTAGCAACCCTCTGCACCGACTCCATCCTGTTCACATCCTTTTAAAGGTGCGGTCTCCAGAATTGCACACCATACTCCAAATGAGGTCGCACAAAAGACTTATACAGAGGCATTATTACCTCCTTTTTTCTGCTAGCCATTCCTCTCCGTATGCACCCAAGCATCATTCTAGCTTTTGCTGTCGCCTTTTCTACCTGTTTAGCTACTTTAAGATCATCAGACACAACCACGCCTAGGTCCCGCTCTTCTTTAGTGGACAAAAGTACTTCACCTCCTATACTGTATTGCTCCCTTGGATTGCTGCAGCCCAAATGCATGACCTTACATTTTTTAGCATTAAATCCCAGCTGCCAAATTCTTGACTATTCTTCAAGCTTAGCTAGATCCCTCCTCATGTTATCTACCCCTTCCTGGGTGTCTACTCTATTGCAGATTTTGGTATCATTCGCAAAGAGGCAAACCTTACCCGACAGCCCTTCCGCTATATCACTAACAAAGATGTTAAAAAGAATCGGACCAAGGACAGATCCCTGGGGCACACCACTGGTAACATCCTTCTCCGCAGAGTGAGCTCCATTTACTTGTACTCTTTGTCGCCTCCCACCCAACCAATTTCTAACCCAAGCAGTAATTTTAGGGTCCATCCCTAGGGTGCTCAGTTTGTTTATAAGTCGCCTGTGAGGAACAGTGTCAAAGGCTTTACGGAAATCTAAATACACCACATCTAGAGCTCTCCCTCGGTCCAACTCCCTGATCACCCAGTCAAAGAAATCAATCAGATTTGTCTGACAAGACCTGCCTCTGGTGAATCCATGCTGCCTCGCATCCTGTAATTCGCTGGACTCCAGAAACCTCACTATTTTCTCTTTCAGCAGCGTTTCCAATAATTTACTCACCACCGAAGTTAAACTAACCGGCCTGTAGTTTTCAACCACATCCTTACTTCCGCTTTTGTGTAAAGGCACCACATGAGCCTCTCTCCAGTCCTTTGGCACCACTCCCAACTCCAACGAGGCATTGAAAAGGTCAGTCAGTGGAGCTGCTAGAACGTCCCCAAGTTCCCTCAGTATTATAGGGTGTATCCCATCCGGTCCCGTCGCTTTGTCTACTTTAAGTTGAGCTAGTTTCTCACGAACAGTCTTCTGAAAATAGTTCAAGATGTCCTTCGCTTCTGTTCTTATTTGTGGGTGTTTTCTGAGGTCCTGCTCCTGGTTCTTCATCTGTGAACGCAGAACAAAAATATATGTTAAGCAATTCTGCTTTATCCTTATCAGCTTCTACATATTCCCCCCCCTGCACCCTTGAGTCTGACAATACCACTTTTGCCCTTCCTCTTCTCACTAATATATCTGAAAAATGTCTTATCCCCCCATTTTATTGCATTGGCTATTTCCTCCTCCTTTTGAATCTTTGCCTTCTTGACTACTTTGCTAGCTTCTCTAAGATTTTCCAAATACAGATGCCTGTCTTCCTCTCTCTGTGATCTCTTGTATTTCATGAAGGCCTCCCTCTTTTTCTTCACGTTTTCAGCTACTTCCTTCGAAAACATAGCGGTCTCCTGTTCCTTTTGCCTTTATTTACCATTTTAACAAAAAGGTTGGTTGCCTTTAAAATACCCCCTTTCAGTTTTGCCCACTGTTTTTCTACATCCCCCAGCTGTTCCCATCCCACTATATATATATATGTATATATATGTATATGTGTATATATATGTATATGTACATATATAGATGGATGTATATGTATATATGTATGTATATATATGTTTTATAGTGAGCTCTAGAGCGGCATAACATATGTATATATATAAGAACATAAGATATGCCATACTGGGTCAGACCAAGGTCCATCAAGCCCAGTATTCTGTTTCCAACAGTGGCCAATCTAGGTCATATGTACCTAGCAGTTTCCCCAAGAGACACAAGTTCCACAATGCTTGTACTGGATCAAGCATTGATAACTTCAGTCACTTCTTAATAATGGTTTATGGACCTTTCCTCCAGGAACTTGTCCAGACCTTTTTTAAACCCAGCTACACTAACAGCCTCTACCACATCCTCCGGTAACAAATTCCAGAGTTTGATTACACGTTGAGTGAAAAAATATTTTCTTTTATTAGTCTTAAATAGTTTACCCTGTAGCTTCATTGCATGTCCCCTAGTTTTTCTATATTCTGATAAGGTAAACAATCAATCTACGTTTACCCGTTCCACTCCGTTCATTAATTTATAGACTTCTATCATATCTCCCCTCAGCAGTCTCTTTTCCAGGTTAAAGAGCCCTAACCTTTTTAGCCTCTCTTCATAGGAGTATCCTTCCATCCCCTTTACCATTTTGGTGGCTCTTCTCTGTACCTTTTCTAAAATTGCTATATCCTTTTTAAGATACGGCGACCAGAATTGCCCACAATATTCAAGATGCGGTCTCACCATGGAACGATATAGAGGCATTATAATATCTTTTGTTTTATTTTCCATTCCTTTCCTTATCATACCTAGCATTCTATTTGCTCTCTTGGCCGCCGCTGCACACTGGCCGAGGGTTTTAACATGGTATCCACAATGACGCCTAAATCTTTTTCCTGGGTGGTGGTTCCTAATGTGGAACCTTGCATCGTGTAACCATAGTTTGGGTTGTTCTTCCCTAGGTGCATAACCTTGCACTTGTCCACATTAAATTTCATCTGCCATTTTGATGCCCAGTCTTCCAATTTATCAAGAACCTCTTGCAATTTTTCACAATCCTCTTGGGTTTTAACAACTTTAAATAGTTTTGTGTCATCTGCAAATTTGATAACCTCACTCGTTATTCCACTTTCCAGGTCATTTATGAATATGTCAAAAAGCAGCGGACCCAGCACAGATCCCTGGGGTACACCACTATTCACCTTTCTCCATTGGGAAAATTGGCCATTTAGCCCTACCCTCTGCTTTCTATCTTTTAACCAGTTCCTGATCCACAATAGTACACACTGCCTCCTATCCCATGACTCTTTAGTTTTGCCAAAAGTCTCTGATGAGGGACCTTGTCAAAGGCTTTCTGAAAGTCCAGATACACAATATCAACCGACTCACCTCTGTCCACCTGTTTATTCACTCCTTCAAAAAAACATAACAGATTAGTAAGACAAGATCTTCCTTGTCTAAAGCCATGTTGTTGGCTGTCTCCCATTAGGTTGTGACTATCTACATGCTGAGTAATTTTATTCTTTATGATGGTTTCTACCATTTTTCCCGGTACTGACGTCAGGCTCACCGGTCTGTAGTTTCCCGGATCACCCCTGGAACCCTTTTTAAAAATTGGTGTTACATTGGCGATCCTCAGGTATTAGAGATGATTTTAATGATAGTTCACTGATTACTGATAGCAGGTCTGCAATCTCATATTTCAGTTCTTTCAACACCCTTGGATGTATACCATCCGGCCCAGGTGATTTGCTACTCTTCAGTTTATCTAATAGTTGTAAGACATCTTCCCGATGTATCGATATTTCCTTCAATTCTTCCGCACCTTTAAATACCACTTCAGTCATGGGTAACATCCCTACATCTTCCTCAGTAAAGACCGAAGCAAAGAATTCATTCAGTCTCTCCGCTATCGCCTTGTCTCCTCTTAGTGCTCCTTTAACCCCTTTATCATCTAATGGACCAACTGACTCTCTCACAGGTTTTTTGCTACGAATGTACTTGAAAAGGTCTTTATTTCGCGTTTTTGCTTCCGCAGCAAGCTTCTACTCAAATTCTCTCTTTGCCTGCCTTATCAATGCCTTGCATTTGACTTGCCAGTGCTTGTGCTGTTTCCAGGTTTCGTCGTTTGGTTCTTTTTCCAATTTCCTGAAAGATGCTTTTTTGGCAACAACAGCCTCTGACCTCACCTTTAAACCATGCTGGCAGTTTTTTGGACTTCCTTCCACTTTTCTTAAAGCGTGGAATACAGCTGGTCTGGGCTTCCAAGATAGTATTTTTCAAGAACACCCAAGCTTGATGTATGTCTTTAACCTTCACAACTGCTCCTTTTTAGTTTTTTCTTAACTGTTTTCCTTATTTTATAATAGTCTCCCTTTCGAAAGTTAAAAGGTAGTACTGTGGATTTCCTTACTATCCCTCCTCCACTAATTAAATCAAAGGCGATCATGCTATGATCACTATTGCCAAGTGGCCCCAACACCCATCTCTTGCACTAGATCTGGTGTTCCACTATGGACTAGGTCTAATATGGCTTCCCCTCTGGTCGGTTCATGAACCAGCTGCTCCAAGAAGCAGTCATTTATTTCATCTAGGAACTTTATCTCCCTAGCATGTCCTGACGTGACACTGACCCAGTCGATACCGGGGTAATTGAAATCACCCATTATTATTACTGCGCTGTAACTTTTGTTAGCTTCCTTGATTTCTTTGAGCATTTCATCATCCATTTGGTCATTCTGGCCAGGTGCTCGATAGTACACCCCCACTGCCATCGCCTTCCCCCTTTTATATGGAATTTCAATCCATATAGATTCTACAGCAGATTTTGTTTCCTGCAAAACTTTAATCCTTTCTGAGTCAATGCCCTCTCTAACATAGAGCGCAACCCCTCCACCAATTTGATCAGCTCTGTCATTACGATATAGTTTGTACCCAGGTATCACAGTGTCCCACTGGTTGTCCTCCTTCCACCATGTCTCTGATATTCCAATCATATCTAACCTTTCATTTAGTGCTATATATTCTAACTCTCCCATCTTATTCTTTAGACTTCTAGCATTTGCATACAAGCATTTTAGAGAATGTATTTTATTCATGTTAATTTGGCTATTGTTAGACATGGGTAAATTGGGATCTTTAAGCTCTGTCTACTCCATACTTGAGGGCATTTGGGCTACTTTACTCTTTTGTGGAACCTCTCTGCTTTTGGTAGTATCCTTCAAGGATACATTCTTCCGAACCATCCGCTCTTGGGCGACTGTCGACTTTCCCCTAATATATATATAGATCTAGAGCGGCATATATATATGTGTGTGTGTGTGTGTGTGTGTGTGTGTGTATCTGTCAAGATGCTTCCTTATAGGTAGATATGTATTTACATACCTATCTCTCTAACTGTCTATGCTCGTAAAGGTTTTTCCTTCCTATATGTTCCAGACAGTGGGCTTTGCACATGTTCATACTGTTCCACAGTATGTTTGGGGTATTATGCACACAACCACTGCTGTGGTACTGACAGCTCCTACCATAACCCTAGGTTCAGGTATCCCTGAAGCTCCATGCTCCAATATCTTCCTACCTCTCACCAGTTAGGAAAGACATGGTGGATCTTCAGTAGATCTGAGGTTTCAACTCCTCAGACATCTGTCCTTTCTTGGGAATACGGGGTTTTTCCCATACCCCTTCTTCCCTCAAGGACTAGGCCAGTTTGTCCACATCAGTCAGTCTTCCTCTTTTGCTCCTAACTGTGAATAACTCTGTAGCCAAAAGAGTTTTCAGCTTTTTCCATAAAGCTTCCCTCTAAAGACCTACCGTTTTTGTACTACCCCAGTTGAATCCTGCGGTCACCTGTCACTTCCAGATTTTGACCTTCACCTTCACTTCAGTGAGGTCACCTTGAAGATTCCTCTACTGGATCCCCAGTAGACTCCATCAGCCTCTCTACTTCCTGCAATCCAGTAGGTGAGGTCCATATTGTGATTGTTCATTTCAATATATTTCATGATGATTATCATACATACAAGGACTCCTTGCCTGTAGTCCTATCTTAGGTCAGCTGTTTCCTACAGCTCCTCTCTTTTTCAACTCCTACCCTGTTAATGCCCTGTTATAATGTAATGCCGTGTTCAATGTAATTTCAGTTTGTTCAATGTAAACCGCACTGATGCAGAATAGCGCGGTATATAAGAGAATGTAAATAAATAAAATAAAATACCCTCCATCCTCAGGATGCCTGGCCATATGAGGTGTAGCATGTTTCAATCTCCAACATGCTAGGGCTCCAGGCTTCTTAGCTTGGGAGTCCCCATATGTGAAGACTCATTCCTGCTTGTTCCTGGAGATAGCACAGTTACTTACCTGTAACAGGTGATCTCTGGGAACAGCAGGAATAAGTCTTCACAACCCACCCACCTCCCCTAGGAGTTGTATCTCTCTATCTCTCTTTCCTTTCCTCTCTCACTCTCTTTGTCTCAGCTATAAAACTCAACTGAGGAGAGACAGTTGGAAAGGTGGGAAGGCAGCACGCAGGCGTTGAGGGATGCTCCCAAAAGCTTTCTAATTGGACGCTGGGGAGCGTTCCCGCGCAGGCTCCGTCGGTACCGATGTACCCATATGTGAAGACTTATTCCTGCTGTTCCTAGAGATCACCTGTTACAGGTAAGTAACTGTGCTTTATTGCCACGCGGGGAGACATAAAAGAAACCCTTGCAGGCATTAAGAATGATAGGAGGGAGCTCGGCAACCGGTTGGAAATGCTAGAAGAGCAGGCGGATCGGCAAGTGGAGAAGGAGGCGGAGATGGAGGCCCCTTATGCAGCGGTACCAAGCAGAACAAGCTCTCCTGAAAGATAAGATCGATGACCTTGAAAACCGCTCCTGGCGAAATAATGTGCGTCTGCGGGGACTGCCGGAGATAGCGGCATATACCGATGCTGGAGTAGTGGTACAAAAGGTTTGCAAGTTCCTGTTGCAGCGCGAGGAAGCCACGGAGGAGGGAGGAGAGGTGGCGGTTGAGAGAGCACACCGCGCGCTGGGCCCGGTGCGCGGGGATCAGCCCCGGAACATTGTATCATGTCTGGCCTCTCTTGCAGTAAAAGAAAGGGTGATGAGAGTGGCGGCGGCCCGGAGGAGCTTTACCTGGGAGGGCCACAAAGTAGAACTGTTTCATGATCTATCGTCTGGCACACTACAGAGGCGGCGGGAAATGAAGCCGGTAACGCAATATTTGCGGACAGAATCAATGAAATATAGGTGGCTGTTCCCGTTTGCCCTGTTGATGGACGTCAATGGTCAGGGCTTCCGAGTGCGAACGGAGGAGGAGGCTTGGCGGGTTTTGCGCAAGGAGGGGGCCCCTCGACTACCAGAGACAGAAAAGGCAGCGAGCCCGAAAGGTAGTAAAGGAGCGCACCCGATGGGAGAGAGTGCAGGTGCAGGGACAGTGTTTGAGGAGGACGACTTGTCAAGCGGATCCAGGAGACAAAGTTGGAGACAAGTGATTTGGGACTGTGAACTGTTGACATGGTAGTGATGGAGGCTTTTACAAGTCTCAAACAGGGGTTATTGTCTGTTGTATAAGGGGCACCTGGGTTGGATGTAGAAAGGGGGAGCAAGGCCTGGAGGGAGGGGGGCAGTGGGAGGGGACTGCGAGTATGGCCTAGTTGGGGAGTCTGTAGATAATGTTGGGTATTGTTGGTGCGGGGGGTGTTGGAAGGGTGAAGGCACAGGGATTGGGGGGTGGAGTGGTGTCCAAGGGGGGGTTACATCCTTGGAGGTGGGCGGAGTGGAGTTCCGTAGGTTGGGGGTTGGGGGGGGAGGGTAGGGAAGGCAAGGGTAGAGAATTTTGGGACCAGGGGGGGGTGTGGTAGAGTGACTATGGCGTCGGGTTTGTTAGTTGGGAGTTTAAATGTGCGGGGCCTGAATTCGCCTCAGAAGAGAAGGCGGTTGTGGAGTGAATTGAGATCCCAGAAGTGGCAGGTGGCTTTTCTGCAGGAGATCCACCTCCGCCAAGGGGATGAGCATCTGATGCGGTCGGATACTTTTCAGGGGTATTTTGCAGGGGAGGAGGGGGGGAGGAAGAAAGCAGGGGTTGCGCTACTCATCAGAAATGATGTCCCTTTCGAGGTGGGGCAAGTGTATAGGAAGCCTGATGAGCGGGGGGTGGTGGTGGTGGGGGAGTTGGGGGGAGAGCAAGTGTCCCTCATTTCAGTGTATGGGCCGAATGCTGTGCAGAGAGTGTTTTGGGAGGAGATGGGGATCTGGTTGGGGGGGAAAACCCAAGGGAGGGTGTTTTTGGGCGGGGATTGTAATATTGCGCTAGGCGGGAGGTGAGTGAGGGTGGGGGCAGGGTGTTTCAGAGTTGGATGAAGGATTTGGGATTGGAGGATCCGTGGAGGGTGGTAAATCCAGGGGTGCGGGATTTTCATTTTACTCGGCGGTCCATGGGACGTACAGCCGCATAGATTATGCACTGGGAGATAGTTATTGGGTAGAGGCCTTGGACAAAGCATCTATTGGGGTTGCTACATGGTCAGACCATGCTCTGGTGGGAGTTTGGTTTGGTGTGTCGCAGGAGGTGGGTAAGCGGACCTTTTGGAGATTGAATAATTATCTTTTGCAGGGGGGGGAGCGGAGCAGCAGATAAAGAAGGTGATACAGGATTATATGGAGTTGAATGATAATGGGGAGGTATCCACGGGAGGTCTCTGGGATGGCCTGAAAGCGGTAGTACGGGGTCATCTGGTACAGCTGGGGGCTCAAAGGAAGAGGAAGAGGGAGGAGGAGGGTCGGAGGCTCACCAGACAGAGGAATTGGAGAGGGCCCACAAACAGAAGAGGGGGGCTAGCGTGAGGGGGCGTATTGAGGAGACTCGTAAGCAGCTTAATGCCCTTCAGATGGAGCGGATAGCACAGGAATTGGAGTGGGGGGGCCAGCGGTACTATGAGTATGATAATAAAGCGTGGTGCCTACTGAGCAGCAAAATAAGAATTTGAAAGGCAGCGTAGAGCTATTGCTAAAATCAAGGGACCGCAAGACAAAATGCTGTATAAAAACAAGGATATCCAGGAGAGGTTTAGGGGCTACTATAAAGACCTATATATGGCGGAGGTGCAGGGGGAGGAGAAGGCAATTAAGCAGTACCTATCAAATGGGGGGAAAGGCAGTGCTCGGCTGGGGGAACCAGAGGGAGAGGGGATGGATGCAGACATCACCTTGGAAGAGGTGATGGGAGCTATTAAGTCATTGGTTTCTGGTAAGGCACCGGGCCTCGATGGTTTTTCCGGCATCTTTTACAAGAAGCTGGCGGGAGAGCTGGCGCCTATCCTGATGAGAGTGTTTAATGTAGTGGTGCAGGGTGAGGCTCTTCCAGTATCTGAGTCAGGCAGCCATAGTGGTGCTCCCCAAACCCGGGAAGGACCCTACGGTTTGTGGATCATACCAGCCCATATCATTGTTGAACATTAGATGTTAAGATACTGGCAAAGGTTCTGGCTCAGAGATTGAGCCCACATATGCCGGGGCTGATACACCCAGATCAATCTGGCTTTATAGTAGGGCGGCAACCGGCAGATGGGATAAGGAGGGTGATACAGTTGGGTTGGTTGGCACGGCAGGAAAAACAGCAAGCCATGTTCCTCTCTGTGGATGCAGGAAAGGCTTTTGATAGGGTCAGTTTTGACTTTCTTCATGCGGTGTTAGAGTATATAGGGGCGGGTCCTACGTTTCGGACGTGGATAAAAGCAATGTATGCAGCGCCTCAGGCGGCTGTGTGCGTGAATGGAGGTTATTCAGAATTTTTTTTTCTCTGGGGTGAGGGACTCGCCAGGGATGCCTTCTATCCCCGTTGCATTTTGCTCTAGTTATGGAACCGCTGGCGGTGAGGATTCAGTTGGTGCTGGATATTAAGGGTATAGGGGTAGGGGAGGAGCAGCATAAGATGGTGTTGTTCGCGGACAACGTGCTGTTTGCCTTGACGCAGCCGATTATATCTCTTCCAGTGTTGATGAAGGAGCTTCGAGAATATGGGAAGTTATCGGGGGTTAAAGTCAATTGGGACAAAACTGAGGCTTTGTCCCTTACGCTGGGACCCCAGGTCATTGAGAGCTTGAAGGGAGCGTTCCCGTTCTGCTGGGCAAGTCTATCCATTAAGTATTTGGGAGTTCAGGTTACGGTCCACCCCCTGGGTCTTTATGGGGTGAACTATCCACATATCTTTGGTCAATTGAGGAAGGATATGAATAGATGGAAAGGAGTAGAAATGTCTTGGTTGGGGAGAATTGCGGTCTTGAAAATGAACTTGTTATCGCGCCTACTTTACCTATTTCAAACGTTGCCGGTGGGGATTGCGAGTAGGGAATTGCGGCTACTCCAGAACCAGATTTTTGGTTTTGTGTGGGGTAAAAGCCATCCGAGGGTAAGTAGAAAGGTGATGTATGCGACACGGGAGAGAGGGAGGTTGGGGGTCCCGAATGTGTCTCGGTATTATGCAGCGGCTCAATTGCGGCAGGTATTTGAGTGGAGGGACCATGGGGGGGCCTCAAAGATTTTGGGAAATAGAAAAATATTGGGCGGAGGGGACTCATCTGAAGCACCTGCCCTGGATTTTTGATAAGCTTCCTGAGGGGAGATGGCGGGCAAATCCGTATATTTGGCACCTGGTTACGCAATGGCGGAGGGCAAATAGACAGTTCGCTCCAGGGGTGCGTTTTTCCTTGTTGGCCCCAGTGAGGGGGGTGAGTGGGTTTGAACCCAGTAGAGGAGGGACATTCAAGAGATGGGAGAGAGTGGGGTTAGACACTTTTGGGAAATTTATAAAGGATGGGGATTTAATCCCTTTCCCGGACCTGAGGGTGCAGTATCGATTGAGAGGCGGGGATCTTTTCCCATATTTGCAAGTCAAACATTTTCTAACCCAGCGGTGTATTAGGGAGGCATGGGAGGGGGCTCAGGATGATAGGGTGGGGCTTTGGCAGGGGTGGGACAATTCCAGGGGTTTGATTACTCAGTTGTATCGTGGGTTGGCTGGGAGTGATTCGAAGTTTCCCCATCAGATAGCGTGGGAAAAGGACCTGGGTAGGGGAGTGGAAACAGATCCATGTGAATATATCCCGCCAGGCTCTCTCGGTGGCTATCAGGGAAACATCCTATAAGTTGTACCGGTGGTATTATACGCCGGTGCGGTTGCACAAGATGTTCCCGGCAGAGTCGGACCTGTGTTGGAGGGACTGTGGGAATGAAGGGACATTTATTCATGTATGGTGGGAGTGCCCAGGGGTGCAGCTTTATTGGAAAAGGGTGGGGAAGTGGATGGCGGGCCTTTTTGGGGAGCCCTTAGAGGTGGATATGGGGTTGGGGCTGTTGGGAATATGGCCTGTTAATAGGGGTAAGGAATTTGAGCGGCCCATTAGAGCGTGCATACAGGTGGCTCGAAGTGAAATAGCTAGGGCCTGGAAGCAGGTACAACTGCCGGGATGGGAGCAATGGATGAGTAGGCTCCGGCGGATTGTCCTGATGGAGCGGTTGACAGCTGTACGACGACAGAGGGGGGAGAAATTTGGGGAACGGTGGCTTCCTCTCCTGGATCTATTGGGAGCAAGATAAGCCTTCTGGGGGGGTGGGGGAGGGCATGGGGGGGGGGGTTATTGAAGTTGGCACTGGTTGGGGGTGAAATTTGTGCAGCAATTGTTTGTTTGGATTTTATTTTGAAAATCAATAAAAATAAATTTTACAAAAAAAAACCTATTCGATTTTTACTCCCAGTCAACCTCTTTGATTTTGTTTCTTGGAAAATGATAGAAGCCACAACCTTAGTTTTCCATAACATAATCAGCCAATTCTGTTTATCAGTTATTTGTAGGGTGGGGGGGGGGGGCTAGCAATTTTCTCCTCCTTTTGGGCTTTTAGCTCTGTTGAATTACCCAGGGTTTTTCCCCTCTTTTTATATTCTCAATTTTTAGTCATAGTCCACAGACTGTGACTCTCTCTGGAACATAGTTAACATGGACCTTCCCCCCAGGTACTGTATATACTACTTCTTCAGCATCCCTGTTTGGCTCAGGGAGCAGAAGCCACATTTTCTATATGCCAGTGTGTTCCACTTGCCACTATGCTGACGCTCATAGCTGTTGCTTGTTAGGTTTGCTTTGTCTTTCAATGTAGTGTTTTTAATTTCCCCCCTCATCCTGCTAGACCAGTCCAGATGAGTGGATTATGTTCCCCTCCCAGCAGATGGAGGCAGCACATGACAAGCCTCAGTGATGTCATCACCTGAATACATGGTGTTGCAGTTCTGGAACTTACCAGTGTTTTCTGCGTCCAGCAGATGGTTGTAATGTTCTCTGGTGCAGCAGTTTGAAGTTAGGCCCAGCTCCCCTGGCCCATGTTATGACTTCTATGCCCTGTAGTTGAGCTGCTTAGGCAGACTTGAGCTCTGAATCCAGGGTTTGGGAACCTGCAACTCACTAAGGCAGAGGACACCCTGTTTTTCCAGCACTGATTGGCTGAAAAGAGACTGTCAAATAGACCCCTAGGGACTGGAAAGTAAGGGCCCTTCCATAGCATCCCTCCAGTACAGTCCATACTGTTGGGTTTTCATCCCCTTCCAGCAGATTGGAGACTGAGAATTACAAGCTTTGGTGATGTCATTCCGTAAAGGAAACACATTGCTATCACCTAGCCAGTATTTTCAGTCTCCAAGCAGGAAGGGAATGAGCCTTGCATAGCTAGGCTCCTCGTTTTGAGAATTCTATCCAATTAAAAAAAAAAAAAAGAGAGATTTGTTACTAATGTCATCAGTTTTTTACCTGGAACCCTATCCTCCTCTCAATCGCAGTGCAGAGGTATGCCCCAGAGCTGTTGAGTTTCTCAGACTTGGTGTTTTCTGAGTAGCCTGATCGTTGAGTCTGGGAAAGAGATCAAATTTCAGAAAGCTTCCTGTGATCCGGTAGGTGAATTTCCTTAGTGACGCAGCTTAACAGCGGTTAAAGATCAGGCCTGACAGTTTATTCAGCGTTCTCCTCAACATTTGCAAGGAGGCAGCTGCGGGGGCAGGACTTCTGCTTTTATGTTTTACTTTCGGGGTTTTTTTGCACTATTGAATCACATTTATTTTGAATTGTGGCTTTGTTTCTGAGCCCTGAAATTGGCAGTCGTGATAAACCTGGTAATTGATGGGGTTTGTAAAGGAGCATGCCGTCGAAGTCAGTGTGTGCAGCATGTGGGCTTTGGAGAGGCCATTTGTCAAATTTAGGCTTGTGCAGACCATGTGAGCAAGCAGATAGAGAGGCAGGGGGCTGTTTGCTTAAATCGGCAGACGAGGAAGGTTCTCATTTTGAAGATTTAGATGAGTTAAATGTTTTATCAAGTACTTCAAGTGCTCAGGGTACAAAGGAGAGGTTTTTAAGGGAGACTCCTCTGATACAAGAAATGTTGGCATCATCAAAGGGGTAGCAATTTGAAAAAGACTCTTTGACTGATTTAAAGGATAAAGATTCAGCTGATTTTGTGCTCTTATTGCACAAGGCTTACTTATTAAAAAAGAGAAACAAACAGCAGGTTTCATCAAAGTTTATTCAAGACTCTTTTTGCTTCTGGTCATTTGGAACCACCAATGTTATCTTTAGAGGAAGCCTCGGATCACTCAGAAGATCTGCTGGAAGGAACATTGGGCTCTAATGAAAGAGGTCTTCAGTTAGGACAGGAAAACTATGAAATTCTGGCTGGAGAAGACCCATGTATTGTAAGGATCTTTAGAAGGGAAGAACTTAAAGGGCTCATTGAGCACTCCTTGGAAGCACATCATGTTCCTTTAGATTTACAGGTTAAGGATACAGAGCTGGAAGATCCTTTATGCAAGGAATCCAGACAACAGAAGCAGCTTTTCCAATTCATAGATCAATAATGCAAATGATAGAAGCCGAATGGGAATCACCAGAGGCTGGGTTATGGGGAGGCTGAACTATGGCTCGCCTATATCCTATTCCTTTAGCAGAGAAAGAGCTCCTAAGTCTTCCTAAGGTAGATGCCTTTAGTATCAGCAGTGACTAAAAAGACCACTATTCCAGTGGAAGGTGGAGCAGCACTAAAAGATCCACAGGATAAGAGGCTTGAGATTCTACTGAGACCGGTGTTTGAAGTTAATGCCTTAGCACTACAGACTTCAGTGTGTGGAGCATATATAGCAAGGGCGTGCCTTCGCTGGGTCCCAAGCTGTTTCTGAAACTGCAGCAACAGATGTATCACAAATGCAGGAGTTAATCAGAATGGAGACAGGGGCGGCATATTTGTCAGACTCTTATTATGATCTCATCAGAGCTTTAGCAAACAGCATAACTTCATCAATAGCAGCTCGACGATTGTTATGGCTGTGCAACTGGTCAGCTGATGTCTCCCCAAAGACCAGACTTAGAAGTTTACCTCAAGAAGGAAGTATATTATTTGGGGAAGCTTTAGAGAAATTGGTTAAAAACAGTCAAAACTACCTAAGCTTCCAGAGGAGATTAAGTTAAAGGCATCTAGATCATTTAACAATTCAAAGACATCCTTTAGAGATTTTCGTAGATTCAGAGCTACAAGGTTTGTGCCTTATCAGAGAACAAGGCCTTATTCAAAAGGTCAGCCCTTTCGTGGAGGAGGAAGAGCAGGATGAGGGTCCTTTTCGAATTCAGGATTGGGTCAAAAAGAAGACTCAAGGAGATACAAATAGGCGGATGTCTTCAACGGTTCTACTCTGCTTGGGTCCAAATAACATCAGATCAATGGGTACTCGAGAGAATTTGCAAGGGCTACATTTTGGAATCTGCAAAACCTCTCAAGGATGCATTTGTTCTTTCTCCATGCAAAGCTCCAGAAAAGCAAGCTGTGATCGAAGAAACCTTGTAACGTCTGCTGCATATCCAGGCTGTAGGTCCAGTACCCTCACAGCATATAGGCTCAGGATGTTATTCCATATACTTTGTGGTACCAAAAAAGAAGAAACATTTCGTCCAGTCTTGGATCTAAAATACATAAATCAGTCTTTAAAGATACCTCATTTTCATATGAAGACATCACAGTCAGTAATTGCAGTTGTACAAAAGGGGGTAGTTTCTAACAGCCTTAGATCTAACAGAAGCTTATCTCTATGTTCCAGTTTGTAAGGAACATTGGTGTTATCTTCGATTTGCAGTGCCAATGGGCCATTATCAATTTCAAGCGCTTCCATTTGGTTTGGCAACAGCACCAAGAACATTCAGAAAGGTTATGGTAGTTGTAGCACCAACTTTGCATCAGGAAGGAGTGCTAGTACATCCTTATCTGGACGATTGGTTAACATGAGCAAAAATGATGGAGGGAGAGCAAACTGGCAACCAAGAAAGTGTTCGATCTCTTGCAACATCTTGGTTGGGTCATCAACGAAGCCAAAAGTCAGATCACTCCATCTTAATCCTTGATTCATTTAGGGGCAAGATTGGACCCAAGGCAAGAAGTGGTGGTCTTAACACACGAGAGAATGTTCAAGATTCCATTATAGATTTGTCTATTTTTACAAAACAGAGCTCCAACACCACAGTCGTATCTACAGATACTGGGGTTTATGGCAGCAACATTGGGTTTGGTACCATGGGCACGAGCACATATGCATTCACTTCAAAGGGTGTTATTGACTCTGTGGAGTCTGCAAATAATGCCGTTAAGTCACAGACTTGTTTGTCCCGCAGAGGCAAGAATCGGTCTAAAGTGGTGGCTTCGCCAAGAGAAACTGATGGCAGGCATGCCATTAGAAACACCAGAATGGATAATGATTATAACAGATGCCAATCTGAAAGGATAGGGAGCTCATTGTCAGAAGCCAATAGCTCAAGGAGAGTGGAGCAAGGCAGAGAAGTTGTGGTCAGTCAACCAGTTGGAGATGAGAGAGGTCTTTGTAGCGTTAAAGACTTTTCAAATAAGTCTCGAAGGAATCACCACCCAGGAAACTGATTTAGGCATCATCATGGATAACATGTTGAAACCCTCTGCCCAGTGTGCAGCGGTGGCCAAGAAAGCAAATAGAATACTAGGAATCATAAGGAAAGGATTGGCGAATAAAACACAGGATATCATATTATAATGCCTCTATATCATTCCATGGTGCGACTGCACCTTGAATATTGTGTGCAATTCTGGTCGCCATATCTTAAAAAAGGAACGGAGAAGAGCCACCAAAATAGTAAAGGGTATGGAAGGATATCCCTATGAAGAGAGGCTAAAAAGGTTAGGGCTCTTCAACCTGGAAAAGTGACAGCTGAGAGGATATGATAGAGGTCTATAAATTAATGAAAGGAGTAGAACGGGTAAACGTAGATCAATTGTTTACATCATCAAAATATAGAAAGACTAGGGGACATGCAATGAAGCTACAGTGTAATCTATTTAAGACTAATAAGAGAAAATATTTTTGCACTCTAACGTGTAATCAAACTCTGGAATTCGTTACCAGAGGATGTAATAAAAGCTGTTAATGTAGCTGAGCTTAAAAAAGGTTTGTACAAGTTCCTGAAGGAAAGGTCCATAAACCATTATTAAAGGGGATCCGGGAAATTCACTGCTTGCCCCAATACAAGCATTGTGGAATCTGTGTCTTTTGGGGAAACTGCTAGATACGTATGACCTAGATTGGCCACTGTTGGAAACAGGATACTGGGCTTGATGGACCTTGGTCTGACCCAGTATGGCATATCTTATGTTCTTATGTAAAGGCTATAAGAGTGTTATTTATTTATTTATTTAACAATCATTTATATACCGCATCTTCCATAGATCAGTTGCGGTTCACAATGAACAACAATTAACAAAGCCGAGTATGTTTTACATGTAACATCATCTAACCAAAAGCAATAAAATAAGTAATCAACAAATGTTAGAACTGAACAGCACGGAAGAGTGTTCTCGGACAATGCAAAAACAGTAGCATATATCAATCGACAAGGAAGCACAAGCAGTCTAATATTGTCCAGAGAGATAGTATCTTTACTAAGTTGGACAGAATGTCATCTGATGGCCATTTCAGCAGCTCATGTAGCAGGAGTCGAAAATGTGGCAGCAGACTTTCTGAGTCAAAATTGTTTGGATCCAGGAGAGTGGTCTCTAGAGGAAACGGTCTTTCAGGAGATCACTCACAGATGGGGAAATCCAGTGATGTACTTGATGGCATGATAGAGAATGCAAAATGCCCACAGTTCTTCAGTTGAAGAAGAGAAAGAATGTCCAAAGGAAAAGATGCTCTGACACAACCGTGGCCGAAGAATGCACTGCTATATGCATTCCCTCCATAGTCTCGAAAAAGTCGGATGTTGCAGCAGATAGACACAAAGGTATAGTGATTCTTATAGCTCCAGATTGGCCTCGGAGACCATGGTATGCAGATCACATTCGACTAGTGCAAGCAAAACCATGGAGACTTCCATTAAGAGGGAATCTTCTATCACAAGGCCAAGTGTGTATGCACCAAGCGGATTGGTTCTTGCTTACGGCTTGGCTCTTGAAAGAGCTCGGCTAGTAAAGCATGGTTATTTGGCAGCAGTGATTGCAACACTCTTAAAATCACATAAACAATTGACATCCTTAGCATATATAAGAGTTTGGTGTATTTTTGAGCACTGGAGCAACGAGAACAGAATAAAATCATTCTGTGCTATTATTCCAGTTATTTTGTCTTTCTTACAAGTAGACGTTGATAAAGGTTTTGCACTGAATTCCATAAAGGTGCAAGTGATAGCCTTAACTTGCTATAGAGATCGAGTTCAAGGTCATCATTTAGCATCACATCCAAATGTTATGTTTCTTCAAGGTGTTAAGGCAAATTAGACCACAGGTACGTTCATTAGTTCTGTCTTGGGATCTAAATTTTGTGCGCTCAGTGCTGACAGAATCACCATTTGAACCTTGGAAGGAGACAACTTTGAAGGATTTGACGTTAAAGGTTATATTTTTAGTGGCAATATGTTCAGCACATTGTATATCAGAGTTACAAGCGTTAACATGTCAAGAACCGTTTCTATTGATATCAAAGGAGAAAGTTGTTTTGCATCCAGTACCATCTTTTTTGCCTAAAGTTGTGTCACCATTTCATATTAATTAATTGTTTTGCCTAGTTTTCAAGAAACAGATAATCCTCAATTATGAAGTGTGGATATGTGTTTAATAATTTGCCATTACCTGATGCGTACAAAGATATTTTGTAAATCAAAATGTTTATTTGTGCTTTATGGAGGACCAGCTAAAGGAGAAGCGGCTTCAAAGGCAACAATTGCATGCTGGTTGAAAGAGACAATAGCATCTGCTTATTTATTGCGCAGAAAGACCATACCTAAAGGCTTAAAAGCTCATTCAACCAGGGCTCAGGCAGCTTCATGGGCAGAATCTAGCCTGGTGCCACCAGCAGACATTTGTAAGGCAGCAACATGGTCTGCCTTACATGCCTTTACAAAACATTACCATATAAATGTACAGGCAGCAGCTGTTGCTCAGTTTGGAGCATGTGCCCTACAGGCTGGACTTTTAGGACCCACCCATAAATAAATACTGTTCTGGTACATCCCAATAGTATGGATTGTATTGGAGAGAAGGAGAAAATATATCTTACCTGTAATTTGCTTTCCTTTAGTCCCTCCAGTACAGTCCATAACCCACCCATTTTGGAATAGTTAGAGCCTCATTCAGGAAGGGGGACGTCCGGACATCCCCGAAGGAAGATGGTCTAGTTAGGATGCGATTCTGGACCGCGAAAACAAAATGTTCCTTCGGTCCACAGAATCAGGCCTGTGGACAGCCTGGTGTGCCCCTGCTGTCTACAGGGACGTCCTCCCTGCAGGCACCCCCAACTCCTGCAACTTGGCCCCCCTCTTCCCCACCGCCCGACCCATGGCTGGCCTGCCATGGCCTGGATCGGGGGGCAGGGGACCCCCCACACCCAACCCAGGGCCTGATCGCCTGGTTGGTGCTGTGTTTCTGCGTTCATCGCTTCCCAGCAGGCGCTCATAGCCAGCTTTGCTGACTCACGCCCAGAGACCGTGGGTCCCTCGTGTGGGACACCGAAATCCATCCAGGAAACCCCTGAGAGCCGCGGGCCTCGTGAGGGTCCTTGATGTCTGTCTCACTCACCCTCCCATTCCTCGGAGGTGATATCTTCCAGGGCCTCAGGCTCCAAGCAGGCCCCAGCCGCTGGACAGGGCAGCCTGCCTGGCTTGGTCACTGAATTCTCGGATTGGGAGTCCGATGGGGACACCTCCCTGGAAACCTGTACTCATCGGGACCATCTGTCGGACCCCTCCCCGCCCACCTTCCAGCGGTGCTCGCCACCCGAGGACACCTCTTCTTGGTGTTCGTCCGGGATATGGCATGGGCTCTTAACCTGAACACTCAGGCTGAGGAGGACCCTCGAGCTGAAGAAGTCAACATTCTTCAGTACGAGTCCCTGCCTAGGGAGTCTCTCACTGTTCCGGTCCCTCACATTCTGGCCAGGCTGCTGCTCCACATGTGGGAGGCACCCGCCTCGGTCCCCATCGTGAGCAAGTGCTTTGATGCTATGTACAAGGTACAATGTGACCCTGGGTTCAGAAAGGCCCACCTTCTCCAAACCTCTATGGTGGTGGAGTCGGCCTTGAGGAAACAGAAGAGCTCAAAATCACACGCGTCGATCCCTCCGGGCCGAGAGTCGAGAGCCCTTGATGCCCTGGGCTGCAAGACCTACCAAGGCTGCATGCTAGCTTATTGCATTCAAGCATACCAACTATACATGGGCATGTTCTTGCGCAACTTAGCCAAGGAGCTTGGAGGTTTCTCCGTGGGCCTCGAGGGCGAGCCCCTCAATAGGTTCAGTACTCTGACGTCCGTCGCAGACTGCTCAAAATACCTCTCTCCCAAGCCGCCTATGATGGATTTGAGTCATCGACTCAGGTGGTGGCCACGGGCATCGGGTCCTGCCGCCAGGCATGGCTCCAATCGTTGGATTTGGAGCATTGGGTGCAGGAAAAACTCATGGACGTCCCCTGCCTCGGCGAGCAGCTCTTCGGCAAGCCAATGGTAGATAAGGCCGCAGAGATGGAGTTTGTTGTCAGAACCCATCTCTCGCACAAGACCTCCACTCTACCCCAGAAAAAGCAACAGACCAAAAAGCCTTTCTTTCTGAGAAAGGGCCTTCAGTACCATGGCTTGTGCAGACAGACAACCGCGTGGCGGTTTGTTTTACGTCAACAAGGAGGGAGGCACCGGATCGTGCTTACTCTGCCAGGAAGCGGTCCTCCTCTGCTTCTTTGCCGTCCAAAGATGTCCCTCAAGGTGACCTACCTTCCGGGCTAGGAGAATATCCTGGTGGACAGGCTCAGCAGGATCCTTCGCCCTCCCGAGTGGCGGCTGGATCCAGGGGTGGCAGGCTGGCTGTTCCTTCACTGGGGACACTGGCGATAGACCTCTTCACCAGTCCCCAGAACGCACAGCTCCCCCGCTTTTGCGGCCTGGTGCCACACCCGAGCAGGGAGAGTCCAGATGCATTCCTTCTGAGCTGGTCATCCAGCCTTCTCTATGCATTCCCTCCCATCCCTCTCATTGCAAGAACCCTCTTCAAGGCTCAGCGGGATCGGGCATAGTTGATCCTTGTAGCCCCCTCATGGCCTTGGCAGCCCTGGTTCCCACTTCTGCTCCTGCTGTCGACGGAGCCCCCTGTTTCCCTGGGCTCTGTCCCGGGTCTGCTAACGCAGGAGGAGAGGCAGCTGCAGCACCCGAACCTAGCCTCCTTATCCCTCACGACCTGGTGGCTGAACGGGTTTCCCTAGCTTTGCTGGCTCACCCGGAGAGGTCGAGGAAGTCCACCTCGCATTGAGGAAGGACTCCACTAGATGAGCCTATGCCTTAAAGTGACGGCGCTTCTCGGTCTGGTGCTCGGGGCTCCAGATCGCCCCTTTCTCGTGTCCCATTTGCTGGGTCTTCCAGTACCCCCTCCATCTCTGAAGGGAAGGTCTGAAGTCAAACTCCATTAGAGTGCACTTGAGCGCCATCTCGGCGAACCACCTCCCTGTCGAGGGAAAGCCCCTCTCGGGGCAGCCGTCAGTCTCCCACTTTATGCGGGGTCTTTTGCTATCCAAATAAACAATGCAGCTCACACGTCCACCCTTCGAGCCGATGGCAACATGGTTGCTTCAGCACCTGTCCTGGAAGGATGCCTTCCTGGTGGCGCTGACCTTGGCTCGCTGAGTCAGTGAGCTCCAGGCTCTCATGGCTGATGCACCTTACACCAGGTTCTATAGGAATAGGGTGGTCCTCCATACCCACCCCAAATTCCTGCCTAAAGTTGTCTCAGACTTCCATCTCAACCAGGAGATAGTCCTGCCGACTTTCTTCCCGAGACCCCATGCCGACCAGGCGTCAGCGGCTCTTCACACCCTCAACTGCAGAAGAGCTCTCGCCTTCTATTTGCAGTGCACCCAGACTCATCGCAAGTCTGGCCGACTCTTTGTGATCTACGATCCCAATCGACTGGGACAGGCACCCTTTCTGTTTGGGTGGCAGACTGCATCGCTTTTGCTCACATGAAGGCGAGTTCCCCGTTAGATCGTCGAATCACCGCACACAGGTTTTGGGCCTAGGTGGCTTCACTGTGCTCCGTGCCCCTGATGAACATCTGCCGGGCGGCGACCTGGTCTTCCATGAATACCTTCGCTGCATACTACTGCCTGGAGAGGGAGTCCCGCCGGGACAGTGCCTTCGGCCAGGCTGTACTCCGTAATCTGTTTGGGGTATAAGCAACTCCTGCCCTCTGACTCTTCTTCATGGCTACCGAGGGCTTCACCTCGAGGACCCAAGGACTCGGGCTCCTTCGGGCATCAGCTTCTTCTCACGACCTCGTGGAGGCGTTTTTTGGTTACAGGTTCGGTAGCCTGTAGCTGGGGAGTCCCATAAGTGAGGACTGACTTCCTGCTTGTTCCTGGAGAAAGCGTAGTTACTTATCTGTAACAGGTGTTCTCCAGAGACAGCAGGAATCAGTCCTCACTACCCTCCCACCTTCCCTAATGAGTTGCTGGATTTTTTTTCCTTCCCTTGCCATCTGCTTGATAGGGCTCAAGCTAAGAGACCTGACTGAGCAAGATGGCGCCATTGGGCGGGAAGCGGACCACGCATGCGTGGCAGCAATCCCTAAGGCTTTTTTTGAAAGCTGGGGAATTGCTCCGCGCAGGCTCCATCAGTGCCGACGTCACCCATAAGTGAGGACTGATTCCTGCTGTCCCTGGAGAACACCTGTTACAGGTGCATAACTACGCTTTTCGTTCTCTTGTATCCTGTTAGACCAGTCCAAGACCCACCCTCAAAGACTATGCCTGTGGGCTGGGATTTCTTTCTGCCTCTCAAGTTAGCAAGTTTAAGTGTATTCTGTTGCAGGTTTGCAGAAAATTTGCTTTCCTGTAGGAAAGATTTTGTACATATTGTTTGCAGTTTTTCAACTAAGTTTTTTTTTTTTTTTTTTTTTTAGTGCTTCTCCATCCACTTAGGAAGTGTCATAATAGAAAATTCCAAAACTGCCAGAAAAGCAGAACAACCATACCTGCAGTCACCAAACAGGATAACAACCGAGCAGGGCGATGAAATGCACCATGGAATGGATCAAAGAATATTTATTAGGTAACCAAAAAGTCCTTCCCTACATGGGCCATATTTCAGCTGGTGGGAGCCTTCGTCAGTGGTAATGGGACCTTATGTATATAGAACCAGTAAAAACCATTAAAAGAGCACATCAAATGCATATATACATAAAACCATCAACATCATTAATATTACTTTTGAAAGCAAAATAAATATATACAAAAATATATATAACAAAAACTAAAGGATAATCATATAAGAACATAATACATGTCAAAAGTATACACATGACATAAAAAGTTGATTGACAAAAATGCATGAGGAAAAGAAGACCGAGCAAAATTTCCACTGGAGAGTAAATACAAATTTCCAGTTCAGCCTGCTAGACCAGTCCAGACTAGTGTGTTGTACCCCCTGTCAGCAGATGAGATAGAGAAAATTTCTAGAAGCTTAGTGATATCACCCTTTATAGGGGTCAGCTTCAGTATTTTCTCTCTCTCAGCAGATGATGGGCTCCTGACTACCTCTGAGGTTTCATGTCAGCGTAGTTTGCCTTAAGGGGCTTTCTGGGCACACTGCAATGATTTCTGTCTGTTGGCAGATTTCCTTCTGGGTTTGCCCAGAGGTGCTCCTGATCAGGAGGATCAGTAGAGCACCTCTGAAGGGAAAGGCTCCTGCTCATAAGGAGCTGTGTAGCCTTCCATTACCCTGCAGATTCAAGCTTTAGCATATTCTACTCTGCTCGGCTACCAGCTTTTTGTTATTTTATTCAGCTTAAAGTTCCTTGGAGTAAATTTAAAAAAAAAAGTCAAAAGGTTCTGCCAGGAAGTTGTATCTTCAGTGGCTCCGGACCCATTCCTGACTTTGTTTCAGCATTTTGTCACCGGCAGCAGTGTTTTGCTATCTGCATAGTCTTTCTTCCGGGCAGTGAGTTTTTATTGTTTCTCATTTCTTTTGAGTAGTGGGCAGTGGGCCATCCTCTATCACCACCCCACCCCTCTGCCCGCTCCTTTCTCCCTCTCTGTCATACTCCGGCTTAACTTGCCTGCAGATCTTCTTGCCGGGGGTCTGATCTTCACAGCGGCTCAGTAACTTTTTTTCTACCGTCTTGTTTTTTTCTTCGGGAGTGCGTTTCATGAGGCCTTCGATCTTGCCGTGTCCCTCGCAGCAACACCACTTCATGTCAGCAGTCCCCGCCAAAAGCTTTTTCTGCTGGCGCCATTTTCCTGAGAGGGAAATCTGTCTCCTGCTTCTGCAGTGCCATTTTCCGGTGCAGATGTCCCATCTTGTTTTCTTTTTTTGGCAAAAATGCTGTCCTCCCTTCAACGTTCTATGGGAGGAAACAGCATTTTTTGTCTGATTAATCTGTTCTAGCTGTGGGGCTGATCATGGAGGCCCTTCTTCTGCCACAGGTCAGTCTATGGTAGCTGTTCCATCTTCTACCCCATTAAGTCCCTTTGCGTCTCCATCCTCTGTTCCTTCTACCTCTCCTCGCTCCCAGAGGTCCCCCTTCTGGTTCTCATTCCTGAGCAGCAGTTTCCTCTTGTCAGCATTCTCTTCATCCTCAGGATTCATGCCTTCAGCAGCAGCAGCCTCTGCAATTTCCTCCAGGCAATCCTGACCTCCAGTTTATGGAGCTTTTTTGTCAAGCCTGAGAATTATGGCGCTTGGGCACTTCTGTGGCTCCAAATGTTTCAGCTTCTCTGGCTAAAAAGCACTCCAGACCGACCTCAACTGCTACTTCTTCAGTCCAGCCCTTAGATACTTCCGCTCCCTCAGGGGACTGGCACCCTGTTGGTGAGGACAGCAAATGCCTCTCTGAGGACCATTCTCTTAATTCAGAGTTCGACTGAGGACAAGCCAGAGGTGCGAGAAGAGGGGGAAGACATCCATCTGTACTATAAGGAGGAACTCCCAGCCCTCATTGCTCAAATTACTGATGCTCTTCACCTTTCTGCTCCACCAGCCCAACAAACTCAGAATCCAGCTAAGCTTCAGGTGGATCCCATCATTGTGAGTATCAAGAAACCATCCAAAGCCTTTCCTTTCTCTTCTGAATTACAACAAATGGTTTCCCTGGAGTGGGATTCTCTGGATATCTCCTTATGTTTGGCATGTTGCCTGGGGCGCTACTACATCTGGGCTCCTGAGGACCTGGACAAGTGGTTGCGCTTTCCAAAGGTTGATGCTCTTGTGACGGCTGTTACAAAACACACGACCATTCCCGTAGAGGGCGGAACTGCACTCTGGGACCTATCGCAAGGTAGAGAGCCTCCTGAAAACCAGCTTTTCCTCATCTTCGCTGGCTCTTCAGGCCTTGGTGTGCGGAAATTTAGCGGCACGTGTGTTACTGTGTTGGCTTCAGTTACTCCCTTAAGATCCCGCACTGGCCTGCTTAGAATCCGTCACTGCCTTTACTTTTGAGAACATCCGGGGTGCTATGGCAAGGCCAAATAGTAGACCCTGGAACTGATTATTGTTGCCCCATTGCTGCGAAATGTAAATTCTATTGATGATCTGGATGAATGGGGATGTGAAAGTAGGCTTCGTCAAAGTCGAGGGACATGAGGTATTGGCCAGGCGAGGCTGCCTGAATGACAGATTTGAGTTTCATGCGAAAACATGGCACACGAAGACAGCAGTTGACACCTTTGAAGTTAATAGGGCGGAAGGAGCCGTCCTTTTTGGGAACAACAAAATGGATAGAATAATGACCAGAGCCTCTTCCAAGGGATGAACTGGGCATACCGCCTGTAGAAGGCACTGGAATGTCATCCTTACGGCCACCTGTCTGGCGCCCGCATGGGGAGATAAGGAATGAGTGTGGAACTGGCTGTGCGAGATCGAGAGCATATCCATGTGCAATTATCTCAAGTACCCATTTGTCTGAGGTGATCTGGGTCCATTCTCAGAAGAAAAGTTGTAGCTGACCGTCCACAGGTGGCACCCCAGAATGGACTCCAAGCCTGTCAGTGGGAGGACTGAGCAGCGCCTGCAAACTTGTTGGTAGAGGAGAAATTGTCCCAACGATGGATCCTTCAAAAGGACTGTGACTTTGCTCCAGTTTTATTTGAGTAGGAGTTCGATTTTCCAGGTTGGTAATGTTGCGTGTCCCTAAAACGCACCTTGTTAGAGGAGGAGGGAGTGGATGTAGCCGAGGTATGACAAGACCCAGATTTGGATCTGTCTTCTGGCAAACATTGTGGCTTGACTTTCCCCAAATCTTTTACCAGTTTGTCCAGATCTTCTCCAAACAAAGGTTTACTCTTAAAGTAAAGCCTGGCGAGCTGGGTTTTGAGGCTGCATCTGCATTCCAGTGGCGGAGCCAGAGTCATTGCCAAGCAACTGTGACGGCTGCCACAGAATGAGCTGACAAACCAAGAAGGTCATACAGTAGAATGCATTCACTACAAAGGCTGTGATGGATTCTAAATGGGCCAGTGCGGGATCTTTTGGGAGTAACTGAAGCCAGCGCAGCAACGCGCATGCAGCTAAACCTCTGCACACTGAGGTCTGAAGAGCCAGCAAAGATGAGGAAAAGCTGGTCTTCAGGAGACTTTCTGGTCTAGCAGGATTCCAGGAAAGGAAATGAATGTTAAGTAAAATTTCTACTCACATTAAAGGCTATATACCTTTACCTTCACAGGATACATCAGGCGCTAGAAGATCAACTGAAAACATAAAAAGAAGAGGGAGGGGAGGGGGTGGTTAGGGGAAAGTAAAGGGGGGTGGAAGAGGGAAAATGAATCACAATAAAGCATCTTAAATACTTCAAAGGAAGCTAAGACTTACAAAATTTATAAATAGTTTGATTGGCTCCCCCTAAAGCATAAAGAGTGTATCAAGTACTTTGAAGGAGGCTATGGCATACATAACTTGTAAATACAACACTAGGTTACCCCTAGAGCATAAAAGAATAATCAGAGGGACCAAAATAAAAAACTATCAGATACTTTGAAAGTGGCTAAGACACTGATAATCCTCTAGCTGGCTATCCTTGAAATGTAAAGGAAATCAAAAAAGGACCAAAATACAAAACTTCAATAATCTCCCTGGATCTATTGGCAAAGGAGTATATAAGGAAATTCACAGGCATCACCTACTTGTATAAACAAATAGGAACCAATCATATTCAAAAGAAGGCCAATATATGATGACTTAAAAGACTATGATGCTGAAAACAGAAATTCAAGAAAAATAAAAATGATAAATAAAAACCTCAAACATGTGGCAGTCCCTGGATCATCCCAAAGACGAGCACTACAGTTGGAAACGGCACCATGGGAGTATAGTGGTGCAACAGTCCCCAAAGCATTGTTAAAATCAGTTGTGGATATTCATATAGCTCAAAATTTAAAACTAGTTAAGACCTGGCATATTTAAAAGGTTAAAAGCAGGGATGAATAAAACCAAATTTAAAAAACTAAGCAACTAAATAATGGCACCGCAAAAGTGCAGCGATCCGGACTCGTGCATTTTTGTCAATGTTTTATGTGATGTGTATATTTTAGACATGTATTACGTTCTTATATGATTATTCTGTAGCTTTTATATATATATTTTTGTATATATATATTTTGTTTCATAAGTAATATTAATGATATGTTCTCTGTGTCAATGGTTTTATTCATGTATGTATTTGATATGCTCTTTTAATGGTTTTTACTTGTTGTTTTTTACATAAGGTCGCATTACCCCTGACGAAGGCTCCCACCAGCCGAAACGTGGCCCTTGTAGGGAGGGACTTTTTGGTTACCTAATAAAGCACTTTTGATCTATTCCTCAGTGTGTTTCGTCACCCTGCTTGGTTGTATCCAAATTCCAAAACTGCAACACCACTTAACCAGGTGATGACATCACTGAAGCTTGTCATATGCTGCCTCCATCTGCTGATTGCGGAAGATAACCCACTCTTCCAACTCATCCTGCTAGACCAATCCAGACTAACGGGTTGTGTCCACCCGCCAGCAGATGGTGAGACAGGAAAATCACAGAAGCTTTATGACATCACCCCTGGTATATAGTGTCCTACCCATAGGGGTCAGCTTCAGTAATTTCTCTGTCTCAGCAAATGGTGGACTTCTTTGTTTCTAAAGAATTCCAAGAATTCTACTGGAGTGCATTTCCTCACAATTTTCCTGGGTCCCTGGGCACACTGAGGTACCACCTTGGTGATTTCCATTTCTCTCAGACATTCCAGGGGGTGCTTCTGCTTAGGAGGATCAGTTGAGCCCCTCTGAATGGAAGTGCTCCTGTTCAAGAGGAACAGTGCAGCTTTCCTCAGCTTGCCACCTTAGCTTCATCTGAATCCAAGAGGCTGCAGTCAAAGCCTTTGGTGTAGAGTACTACCAGACTACCGAGGACTTCTAGTCTCATAAACTTTACAAAAAAAAAAGCCTTATTCGAGTCAGCGACTTCCAGGCTCCAGTGTGGTCTCTGCACAGCTGGCGTCAGCATTGGTTCCATCGGCAACTATTTTCACCAGCAGGGCAGTGAATTTCTTATCTCCAGGAACAAGCAGGAATGAGTCTTCACATATGGGTACGTCGGTACCGACGGAGCCTGCGCGGGAACGCTCCCCAGCATCCAAAAAGAAAGCTTTTGGGAGCATCCCACACGCATGCGCGCTGCCTTCCCGCTCATTCACTTCCCTCTCATCAGTTTTCTGTTTTCCGCTGAGCCGGCAGGACGTATTCCTGTCACCGCAGAAAATTCTTCTTTTTTATTCTTGTTTTTTGTGGTCGCGTCTGCCTTCCCTCGACGCCACCGGTACCGCCGGTGCTTTTCTTTCTTTTTACTAAAAATTTCTTCTTTTTTCTAAGGAATTTTTTCCTGTTTAGTGCCTGACGGTTCTAGGCCACTATGCCTCTACCATTTCCATTATGGAAAAGCCAGCCACTATCCTTAAGAAATGCCCAAAGTGTGGCGGTACATATATATTTTAAACACTCATTCTTGGTGTCTAAAATGTTTGGCCATTGCCCACTGGAGTATCTTTCCTGCTGGAGCTCAAACAGAAGAAGTCTTCAGGATTGATCACAACTCGATACTTGGTTCACATTGGACTTGATGTCACCAGCCAGAATATCTTTTTCACAGGATCAGGTAACCAAACAAAAGTCTGTTAAGACTAGCCAGTCCTCGAGTGGTAGATCTCCTTCTAAGTATCGAGATGCCTCTGGCCTTGCCCTAGAGGACATTTTGGCAATAAAGCCCCGGCGGGAGTCTTCGGGCTCCAAAGCATTAACGGGGCTTCAGGTTGTTCTCGGGGTTCTTACCTCGATGAACATACCTGGGCCATGCTCTGTGGTTGTGGCTGCTTCGAGCGGTACCGACACCCCGGCATCAGCTATGGTGATGGGTGAAACACTCCTCACCGATGAACGTAGTCTAGCGCTCTCAGCTACTTCGGTACCGCTAGAGTTGCTGCAGACCGTTCCTCGAGTATCGGTATCTGCTTCGGTACCGGTATTGACATCGGCACCGGTGTCGGTACCATCCATGCTTGCTTCGACAGACTCGCTTCCTTCGATGCCGAGCCTGGAGTCGCTCTCTAGCATGGAAGATTCGGTACCGACTCGTCTCGGTACCGACCTTGGCTGGTACCGAAGACATCGCTTTAAAGAAAATCTGATGCTTCATCCTTTCAAGTCTTCTGATCTCGATGACTGGGATGAATCCATCGGTACCAAGGCTGAATTCTCAACAATTCTAGCCTTTACCCCTCATTTTAGGGGGTCCTCCTCAGGGGAGTTTCTTTTTCAAGCTTTTCTGCTTGATATGGCAAAGTTACTTGCCATTTCTATACCTTGTGAAGAATCCATACCAGGAGATTCAGAGACTCTGCAATTCCCCTGGATTCTAAAGGAGGGAATCATGCTTCCTTTGCATCAGATCTTACAGGATCTACTATTAAGAATGTGGGAAATTCCTTTAACGGTATCCCCACATTCTAAGACACTTGACTCTATGTACAAGGTGCCACCTTCTCCAGGTTTTCAAAAGACTCGACTTCCTCATCATTCTATTGTTGTAGAATCAGCAATGAGGCGTATTAAGAGTGCAAAGAAGCACTCCTCTTATCCGCCAGGTCGTGAGTCTAGGACTTTAGATGCCTTTGGACGTCGATGCTTCCAGGCATCCATACTTTCAGCAAGAATTATCTCATATATTTTCTATATGGGGATTATCTCTTGAAGAGGTCACAAAGAACTTAAAGCTTTTGAACCCTTTTCTTCAAGAACATAAAAGAGCAGACTATTTCTTATTAGTCAGTCATGCTCAAAATGTCTCTAAGTTCCTTAATCGTGCTTCCTTGGACTGTTTTGAGTCTATTAGCAGAACTTCTGCTATAGCCATAGGGGCACGACACATGGACTGGCTCCAAGCTTCAGACTTGGACAAATGGGTACAAGAAAGGCTGGCAAATACTCCTTGTACTGGTGGAAATCTCTTTAACAAGGATGCTTTATTCCAAGCTAATCAGTTAAACACTGATATTGTTGCTTTCAGAGGATTGTCAAAACTTTCCTCTATCCCAGCTACTAAAAAATCTCCTATCAAACTTTATCCCCCTAGGGGGAAAAAGTTTTATCCATCTTCTACCCATCATGCGGATGTTTCCAAAGAAGGGCAACATCAAACCAGGCTAAGAAAATCAAAACCTCAGCAGGCTCAGCAAACCCAGCAGTCGCAGGGTTTCATGATATTTTATTCATTAAATCTCTTTTTCCTGTTTGAGGTTTAGAACCAGTAACCACCTTCTTATCAAAAGAAGCATCTACAGTTCATCTCATCCTTACTGAGATTTCAGTGATACACTGACTCAATCCTCGGCTCTAGGCATGAATCTCTTGCTACAAGAGAAATCCATTCTTTTAGCTCCAAGAGCTATTGAGGACAATCATGCCCTACAGGCAGGGCCGGCCCGTCCATTGAGCAAGAATGTTTTTTGCACAGGGCCCCGCGTTTCAGGGGGCCCCGCGCAAAAAACATTCTTCAGCATCCCAAGTTAAAAAAAAAAAAACCAAACCGGCTGCTTCTGCCGCGGCAGCAGCAAGAGCTCTGCCGCGGCAGCATCAAGAGCTCTGCCGCGGGGCCCCCCCCTGCCCGGCAGAGCCTCCGTGCATCCTCAGCAGCTTTCTTCATGTCCAAAACGCGGGCTTCTTTCAGAGCCGCGAGAGTTTCCTTTCTCGCGGCTCTGTTAATCCCGCCGAGGGTGATGGGATTTCCCATCAGCCCGCGGGATTAAGAGAGCCGCGAGAAAAGAAACTCTCGCGGCTCTGAAAGAAGCCTGCGTTTTGGACATGAAGAAAGCTGCTGAGGATGCACGGAGGCTCTGCCGGGCAGGGGGGGGCCCCGCGGCAGAGCTCTTGATGCTGCCGCGCGGCAGAGCTCTTGATGCTGCCGCGGCAGAAGCAGCCAGTTTGGTTTTTTTTTATTTTAATTTGGAATGATAGGGGGGGGGGGTGGTTAGGACTGGTAATGGGCTATGGGAGGGGAGGCTAAACTGGAAGTGGGCTGATGGGGGGGGGGTTAGGACTGGTAATCGGCTAGGGGGGGGGGGCTGGTTAGGACTGGTAATGGGCCAGGGGGGGCGGTGGTTAGGACTGGTAATGGGCCATGGGGGGGAGGCTAAGACTGGAAGTGGGCTGATGGGGGGGGGGGTTAGGACTGGTAATGGGCTATGGGGGGGGCTAAGTGGGCTGATGGGGGGGGGGTTAGGACTGGTAATGGGCTATGGGGGGGGCTAAGTGGGCTGATGGGGGGGGTTAGGACTGGTAATGGGCCATGGGGGGTGGAGGCTAGGACTGGTAATGGGCCATGGGGGGGGCTAAGTGGGCTGGGGGGGGGCTAAGTGGGCTGGGGGGGGTTAGGACTGGTAATGGGCCATGGGGGGGGAGGCTAGGACTGGTAATGGGCTGATGGGGGGGGTTAGGACAGGTAATGGGCTATTGGGGGGCTAAGACGGCTGAGGGGGGGGGGTAGGAGTGGTATTGGGCTAGGGGGAGGGGGCTATGTCTGGAAGTGGGGGGGTAGGACTGGAAATGGGCTGATGGGGGGGCTAAGACTGGAAATGGGCTGATGGGGGGGTAGGACTGGTAATTGACTATGGGGAGGGGGCTAAGGCTGGAAGTGGGGGGGTAGGACTGGAAATGGGCTGATGGGGGGGGTTAGGACTGGTAATGGGCTATGGGGGGGCTAATACTGGAAGTGGGCTGATGGGGGGGGTGGTTAGGACTGGTAATGGGCCATGGGGGGGGTAGTACTGGAAATGGGCTGATGTGGGGGGTTAGGACTGGTAATGGGCTATGGGGGGGCTAAGACTGGAATTGGGCTGATGGGGGGGGTGGTTAGGACTGGTAATGGGCCATGGGGGGGGGTTAGGACTGGTAATGGGCCGGGGGGGGGGGTTAGGACTGGTAATGGGCTGATGGGGGGGAGGGTTAAGACTGGTAATGGGCCATGGGGGGGGGGGTTAGGACTGGTAATGGGCCATGGGGGGGGAGGAAAAGAATGGAAGTGGGCTGATGGGGGGGTAGGAATGGTAATTGTCTATGGGGGGGGGCTAAAAAGGGAAATAGGCTGATGGGGGGGCTAGGACTGGAAATAGGGTAATGCGGGGGTAAGCACTGGAAAAGGGCTATGGGGGGCTAAGACTGGAAATGGGCTGATGGGGGGGTAGGACTGGTAATTGGCTATGGGAGGGGGGCTAAGACTGGAAATAGGCTGATGGGGGCTAGGACTGGAAATAGGGTGATGGGGGGGTTAGGGACTGGTAATGGGCTATGGGGGGCTAAGACTGGAAATGGGCTGATGGGGGGGTAGGACTGGTAATTGGCTATGGGAGGGGGGCTAAGACTGGAAATAGGCTGATGGGGGGCTAGGACTGGAAATAGGCTGATGGGGGGTTAGGACTAGTAATGGGCTATGAGGAGGCTAGGACTGGAAATGGGCTGAGTGGAAGGAGGGCTTGAACTGCAAATAGCTGATGGGGACGGGGGCTTGGAATGGAAATGGGTTGGGAGGGGGAGGGAGCTAGGACTGGAAATGGGTGAGGGGGTGATTTGACAGGACACGGTGGGATGGAGGGGCTAGAATCGTACTGTAAATTGTCTGTTGATGGGGTGCTAAGATTGGAAATGGGCTGTGGTGGGGGTTTGGATTGAAATGGACTCATGAAGGGGCTAGAACTGGAAGTAGGCTCATGGGGGGCTTGGATTGGAAATGGGCTGAGTGGAGGGGAGCTAGGATTTGACATGGGCTGATGGTGGGGCTAGGAAAGGACTAGAAATGGGCTCATGGGGGGCTGGGATTGGAAATGAGCTGATGGAGGGACTTGGATGGGACTGCAAATAGATGGGGGAGCTAGGACTGGAAATGGGCTTATGGGGGGCTAGGACTGGAAATGGGCTGATGCGGGGACTAGAAGGGAGCGGATGCTGGGTGGGACTGGAACTAGAATGGAGCTGATGTTGGGGGAGGATTAGAATGGGATGGAGCTGGGAGAGTGAAATGGAGAGGGAAAAATATTTTGTGTGGGAGGGAAGACAAATCTACAATTGTCCGGATATTGGGAGAGTAAGTGGGGATTGAGGATGGAGGGGTAAAATTTGAGTGGATGAAATAGGAATGAGGAAAGAGGAAAAGGAGAAAGATTAGTATGTTAAAGCAGATGTAGAGAGAGAATGGAAAAAAAACTAGAAGAGAGAAGAAAAGACAAATGGACAGCAGACGATGAAGAATTAGCGGAAGACACGAAGAAAACCAGAAGAAAGTGGCTGGAGCAATTGCAGCTGAAAAAAAATGCACAAAAGGTAGAAAAATATCTCTTTATTTTGAATTTATTAATTGGAATATGTCAGCTCTGGGAAATGTGCATCATTAACGTCTGCGCTTTGTTTAGTACAAGAGCAAATTAATGTATAGTTTTATTTCTACAGTGTTGTACATTCCAAGTTTGGCTTTTGGGATTCCCAGTTTAATTATTGTCTTCCTGTTTCTAAATTGTGATTCCTTGTTTGGTGATGGTTTATGTTCTGTTCATGTGTAACTGAGCTGAGGTATTCTGTTTATGTAATTCCTATTTGACATTGCCACTTGTTCTCTTTCCCCAGTAGGTCATGTATTGTTGTTCTCTGAAATGTATTGGTTTAATATTTGCAGCGTTTCCTTTTGATAGTTAGGGTATGGTGCTTTATGAGTCCTGGTAGTGCTGTTAGGATACGGCGGGTTTGCTATTGGTTCTAAATGGGCAGTGTTTGTAGTAGTTCCTAATGTGTCTGGCGGTTGGCACTGGATTATAGTAATGTAGAAGTCTTTTAGTCTTTCTTTATTCATACACTCATTAAGAGGCATGTTTACTAAAAGTTCGTGTATGGTAACATTATGCAAATATTTATGCAAATGAGGACCCTTATGCAAATGAGGCCCCGCACCGAGTCTCCGCACATGGCCCCGCACCCCCCTTGGGCCGCCCCTGCCTACAGGTAACAGGGTTCTCCTCTCCTTCTTGAAGGAAAAAGAGGAGTAACAACTAACAACAAGGTAGGCTATGTCCTTCACCTTGACAGTTTTCCTGTACGAGGATATCTCTTACTTTTTGACTGCAAAGGGGCTTCACCTTTTCAGGGACTTAACAAATTGTAAGTCTTCTCAACTCTGTATTATTTCTATCCCTCTTAGTCGAGACATTTAGTCTCTAAGAGTGATACTATTCATCTGGAGGGCTTACTTTTGAGCCCATAGGTTTTCTTCAATACCTACTCCAGTAACTGGTTTCCATACAGAGTTTTCTTCCCCTTTACAATCTTCTCAAATATTTCTTTTAAGACAGCTGATCAGACAGTAATTGAGTTTTTACCACTCCTAATTATGTCTGTTGGTCCTTTTCCAATCTATGGAACCTAATTTTTCTGCTGCCTTAATAACAGATAATTCCAAGAGAGGTTCCACAACCCACTTGGACAATTTATCATTGCAGGCAACCGGCCTGTCTACTATTCTTAGCCATCTTCAATTCTTTTTGGCTCCAACAGAATAGGTTAGGTTGCACACTGGCAATTAAACAGCCAGATCTCACCTAAGCACCTACAACATGCTCTTTGCAATTATACAAAAAAGCTCTGCAACTATGGGCCTTTGCTAGAGAGCGTCAGAGCCATTCCTAGTAGGTAGCTTCTAGATGGCTAAAAAGGCTTTGCCCAGTCATGCTCCTACATGACTGGTTTTTTCCTACTCTTACCATCTTCCTTAAAATTTCCTTTTAAGGAAAAGGAACCAGGGCTTAGACGACATGAAAACATAAAGAATTCCTCAATTCCCTGGGTTGTTCCACATCTCCAGTGGAACTCTTACAACAGGGATGCATTTTTTTTCACTGCAGTCGGTCCTTGTCTACTGCTTTCCTTCTAATTCCAAAAACGTCATTGAAGCTTATGCCGAACAAAGAACGCATGATACTCATATTGCCCTCATAGAGGGGCAAACATGATATCCCCTTATATTGCGTCTTCTCCAGCTACTACACTGAAGTTATAGAAGGATCCAGACTTGCTGTCTTAAGACTAAGGATCTCCTCTGCACCCCTTCACGTAGGTCTCCATTCCTGGTTATTCAAAGGCTAGATTTAAAAAAAAAAATCTAGACCTCTCCTTATAAGTAAGAGCATTCCACTGGTTTCCATGAAACCTTCTCTATGGCTCTTCCACTTATAACCAGAAAGAGATTCTCTATCCATATTCTCAGGCAGGTCTTACCCCTTCTTGTTATTAAGTGAATCTCTCTCTCTCTCTCTCTCTCTCTCTCTCTATCTATCTATCTATCTATCTATCTATTTAAAGCTCTTTGTCCTTGGAGCAGAATAAGGCTCTAGGAAAGAGGAGATAAATCTGACTGGTTTGGACGAAAAGGTAGAAATACACTTTGCAGAAAAAGGATGGGTCTTTAAGACCCCTTTATCCAAATGAAAGAAAATAAACATTTGTAGTAGGCGGTGTAGCCTCCAATTTCTTGAAGATCAGTAATGTCTTCCCTAAGTGATGACACTTGGGATAATGACTTTACATGGAGAGCTTCAGATGTAACGTAACTGGAAAGGTTACGATAAAAGAGGGTATTTTCTAATTACCACAGAAATTGGTTGTCCATTTAAACTGGTATGGTATGCTGGAACAGCATCAATATGGACCAGTCACAAATATTTCAAAGTCAGATATATATATATCATATATATATATATTTGTCAGATATATATATATCTGACTTTGAAATATTTGTAACTGGTCCATATTGATGCTCGGGGTCCATTCCAGGGTGCCACAGATCAGAGGGCGACTGTCTTTTTTTTCCTGTAAATGGACCCACATAACATCAGACAGGTTGGGTGCTCAATGTCATCTCCAAGGGCTACCTTCTAGACCTAGCTGCGCCTGTCACAAGCACCTTTCTCAATTCCCCTTGCAGCTCTCCTGCCAAGAGGGCAGTCGTGTACCTTACTCTGCAGTCGCTACTCTGGCTCTGTGTTATTTGCCTGGTCCCACAGGGCAAAAGAGGCAATGGGCACTATTCCATCTACATTGTGGTACCCAAAAAGGACAGCTCCTTCCGTCCCATCTTAGACCTCAAGGGGGGTCAATCATTGCTTGCATGTGCCACGCTTCCGCATGGAGACACTCTGCTCTATCATTCAAGTGGTACACCCGGGCGAGTTTCTTGTCTGTCTCGATTTATGGAAGCCTACTTTAACATTCCAAGTCACAAGGAACACCAGTGGTATCTGAGGTTTATGATGCTGGGCAGACATTATCAGTTTCAAGCCCTGACCTTCGGACTTTCCACGGCCTCATGGACCTTTTCCAAGGTCATGGCTGTCGTCGCAGTGGCACTGCGGCGTTGGGGCATCCGCATCCATCCATACCTGGATGATTGGCTCATCAGGGCCAAGTCTTATCCGGAGGCGCAGTAGGCAGTGGCCCAGGTAGTTAGTTTCCTGTGGCAGCTTGGTTGGGTGGTCAACGAGTCCAAGAATCATCTTCAGCCAATACAGACCTTTGACTTCTTAGGAGCCTGTTTCGATACTGCTTCAGACAGTCATGCTCATGCATGACTGCTGCTGGAAGCTGCATGCAGTTTCACACCTTTCAACATCTCCACTCTCTGGCGGCATGGGACTATCTACAGGTGCTCGGAACCATGGCAGCCACCCTTGATATGGTCTCCTGGGTGCGGGCGCACATATGCCCATTGCAACATGCTCTCCTGTCTCAGTGGTCACCCTTCACCCAGGAGTTTCGAACCTGCCTACCATTACCACCGTCGGTTCTCCACAGCCTCCAGTAGTGGCTATGCCAGCACTACCTCTTAAAGGGTGCACTGGATTGTTCTGACAACAGATGCCAGTTTGGTGGGCCGGGGGGCCCACTGTCTCAGTCATACAGCACAGGGCTCTTGGTCAGCCCACGAGTCTGCCTGGATGATCAATCTGTTAGAAGTCGTAGCTGTTCGACTGGCACTTCTGTCCTTCCAAGCGCTCTTGCGGGGTTGGACAGTGCGGGTCCTATCAGGCAGCTCCACGACAGTCACTTATCTCAACCGACAGGGCCGGAACCAAGGCACTGGGGGTGGTCAGAGAGATGGAACTCCTTTTTCTCCAGGAACAAGCAGGATGTCAGCCCTCATATATGGGTGATGTCGGTGCCGATAGAGCCCGAGCGGATCCACTCCTCGGTTTTCAAAGAAAGCTTTTGGGAGTTACACCTTCCCGCTCAAAGCTGCCATCTTGCCTCTGTCTTTTTCCGCAGAGCCCTGCAGATGTCCCATCTGTGCACCCCAATAAAAAGTAGATTTTTCGACCCTTACTCCGTTTTTTTTCTCTCTTTTTCAAGTTCTCGATTTGATCACCTTCTCCTCCCGAGTTCTTGCCTCGGGTTCTGTTTTTTGCTCAGGTTTCTTTTCTTTCCTTTTTTTTCCTTTGTTTTGGCGCACAAGATTTTTTTCTTGCGGCCTGCCTGGTTGAGGCGTCAGAGTTTGATCTCACGGGCCTCTCTTTCCCTGCTATATCCTCGACCAGTGGTTTTAAGCAGTTTGCTAAGTGCAATTGCACGATGTCCCGCACATACCGTCATAGCACCTGCATTAAGTGCCTCAGGGCAGACCACAACGGGTCGTCTTGCCTGCTTTGCCTCCTCAAGTCTTCCAAAACCTGAAGGAAACTTGAAAGGTGGCAGGGGGAGCTGTTTGGCAAATTCTGGCTCCGGTTCGGTAATGGGGGCGGAATCCCTTCCATCAGTGCTGGCACCGGGCAACATGACGTCGCGTGCCCAGGCTCGTTCTGAGCCCAGGTGGTATCAGGCGTCAGATTCATCCTCTGAGGACCTCCTTTGTGCATCAGTGACCCCCTCGAAGTCGATGCTGAGGACCCAACCCGGTGTCAGGTGGCAAGTCCTCCTTGACTCTGCCTTGGAGCCCTTGACGCGACTTGGGGACAACGGACGGGAGCGTCCATTGAAGCAACCCCGAAGGGATGGGTCCCCAGCAGCCCCGAAGGAGCAACACCCTGACTCCATCATGATCTGGGACTCCCCGGCCAGGGATTCGGCTCCAACCCCAACACTGTCGGGTTCCAGCCTAGTTGCAGAGCCCTCTGGAATAGAGGCCTGCATGGCTGCCCTCGAGTGTAGCTTCAATGCATTCCTTGAGTCGCAGCGTGGCTCGACTCCTGGTCCCTCCAGGTTGTCAGCATTCCACACAGGGACCTCTTGGCTGAGGACTTCCCCGGAGGAGGTCCCTCCTATTCTGGAGCATTTCGCTCGATCCCGACACAACACTATCGGACTGGCGTCTGGAGTTGTCGGCGCAGAGTCGGTCCTGTGACCGAGGAGCACTTGTCGACTCCTTGGTTTTGTAGTCAGACTGGGAGACCGACGAGGAGTTCCCCGACACAGTGCTCCATCAAGACTTCTCCTCCTACCTCTCTCTGTCTCACCATCGGCGGAGGCCCCCTCCGGAGGACAGCCTTCCTTGAGTTCATGAAGGAGATGTCCCAGGCACTTGCCTTCATGGCAGTGCCAGAGAATCAGCCTCTTGCTGAGGACCTGGAGATCCTCCAGTATGAGGCTCCTCCTCCTCGGGAGGCACTGACTGTGCCCGTGCCCCCCCATCCTGGAGCGCCTGTCACTCAGATGTGGGAGAACCTGGTGATGGTGCCGATTGTGAACAGTATCGAGTCGGCAAGAGCTCAGGATTTCAGAAGACACAGCTTCCACACAATTCCAGGGTGGTGGAGTCAGCTATGCAACGAATTAAGCCAGAAGACGCACTCCTCAGTGCCCCCTGGCAGGGAGGCCCATACCATGGATGCGTTTGGTAGAAAGTGCTTCCAGGGTTCTAAGCTCACGGCTCCGATCCAGGCCTACCAGCTGTACATGGGCATGTACTTGAGAGACCTGGCAAAGGAGCTCGCTAGGTTCTCGGCTGGTCTATAAGGAGAGCCCCTTGAATGTTTTCAGACCCTGGTCTCCTCAGTCAAGGAATGCTCCAAATTTCAGACTTGAGCAGTCTTGGGCGGCTTCGAGTCGGTGGCTTGTGTGGCCACGGTGGGCATTAGTGCCCACTGCCTTGCCTGGCTACAGTTCTCAGACTTGGAGCATTGGGTGCAGGACAAGCTAGCCGACATCCCCTGCCAAGGTGATAACCTCTGTGGCAAGCCCATGACTGACGAGTTGGAGAAGGAATTCATGACAAGGATGGGTTGTCTAAGAAGCTGCCAGACTCTTCCTTATCTCCCTCAGCCATTTCTTTTCCAGGTTGAAGAGCCCTAACCTCTCTAGCCTCTCCTCCTAGGGGTATCCTTCCATCCCCTTTACCATTTTGGTGACTCTTCTCTGTACCTTTTCTAATAATGCTATATCCCTTTTAAGATACGGCAGCCAGAATTACACACAGTATTCAAGGTGTGGTTTCACCATGGAACGATACAGAGGTATTATAATATCCTTTGTTTTATTCTCCATTCCTTTCCTTATGATACCTAGCATTCTATTTGCTCTCTTGGCTGCCGCTGCATACTGGGTGGAGGGTTTCAACATGTTATCCATGATGATGCCTAAATCTTTTTCCTGGATGGTAGTTCCTAATGTGGAACCTTACATCATATAACCATAGTTTGGGTTGTTCTTTCTTAGGTGCATAACTTTGCACTTGTCCACATTAAATTTCATCTGCCATTTGGATGCCCAGTCTTCCAATTTATCAAGGTCCTCTTGCAATTTTTCACAATCCTCATGGGTTTTAACGACTTTGAATAATTTTGTGTCATCTGCAAATTTGATTACCTCACTCTTTATTCCCATTTCCAGGTCATTTACGAATATGTTAAAAACAGCAGACCCAGCACAGATCCCTGGAGTATTCCACTATTCAACTTTCTCCATTGGGTAGGGCTAAATGGCCAATTTTCCCTCTGCTTTCTATCCTTTAACCAGTTCCTGATCCACAGTAGGTACACTGCCTCCTATCCCATGACTTTTTAATTTTGCCAAAGGTCTCTCATGAGAGACCTTGTCAACGGCTTTCTGAAAATCCAGATACACTATATCAACCGACTCACCTTTGTCTACCCGTTTATTCACACCTTCAAAAAAACATAACAGATTAGTAAGACAAGACCTTCCTTGGCTAAAGCAATGTTGGCTTTCTCCCACTAAGCCATGGCTATCTACATGTTCAGTAATTTTGTTCTTTATAATGGTTTCTACCATTTTCCCCGGTACTGGCGTCAGGCTCACCGGTCTGTAGTTTCCCAGATCACCCCTGGAACCCTTTTAAAAAATTAGCGTTACATTGCCATCCTCCAATCTTCAGGTATTACAGATGATTTTAATGAGAGTTCACAGATTACTAATAGTAGGTCTGCAATCTCATATTTCAGGTTTTTCAACACCCTAGGATGTATACCATCCGGTCCAGGTGATTTGCTATTGTTTATCAAATAGTTGTAATCTTCCCGGTGTATCGATATTTTTTTTCAGTTCTTCCAATGCATCACATTTAAATATCATTTCAGTCATGGGTCACACCCCTACATCTTCCTCAGTAAAGAACAAAGCAAAGAATTCTTTCAGTCTCTCCACTATGGTCTTGTCCCCTCTTAGTGCCCCTTTTACCCCTCTATTATCTAATGGTTCAACTGACTCTGTCACAAATGTACTTGAAAAAGTCTTTATTACGTGTTTTTGTTTCCCCAGTAAGCTTCTTCTCAAATTCTCTCTTTGCCTGCCTTATCAATGCCTTGCATATAATTTGCCAGTGCTTATGTTTCCAATTTTCATCATTTGGCTCCTTTTTCCATTTCCTGAAAGATGTCTTTTTGGCAACAACAGTCTCTCTGACCTCACCAATGCCTTGCTGTCCTAGCAAGGGATGTGCAGGGTGCCGCCTCTGTGACTGTACAACATATGCTCCGCCTCTTGGGGCACATGGTGTCCACCATGCACGTGACCCTCTTTGCCCGCCTACGCATGCGGCAGGCCCAGTGGATGCTTGGCGCTCAGTGAGTGCAGGTGACAGGCTGCCTGGAGGATCATATCTAGATCACCCCCACCTTGGCAGCTTCCCTGACATTGTGGCAGGACCACTGCAACCTGAGGGCAGGCCTGCCATTCCAGGCTCCACCGGTTCAGCATGTCCTCACCACGGATGTGTCCAAGTTGGGCTGGGGGGCCCATTGCGACCACCTCCAGTCACAGGGTCTGTAGTCGTTAGTAGAGAGTGCCTCTCAGATCAACCTGCTCGATCTCCAAGTGGTCTACTATGCCCTGTGGGCCTTCAAGGACCACCTAGAGGGGAAGGTTGTCCAGATCCAGACGGACAACCAAGTAGTGATGTTCTACATCAACAAACAGAGGAGCACGGGGTCATACCACCTCTGCTGGGAGGCAGTGCGCCTCTGGAACTTTGCAGCGATAAGGAACATGTTCTCCAAGGCGGTCTACCTGTCGGGCCAAGACATTGTACTGGTCGGCCGCCTGAGCCGTGTTCTCCAGCCACATGAATGGAGACTGAACCCTCTCCATCCTGGAGCAGAACTTCTGGTGGTGGGGCACCCCGAGATTGGCCTCTTTGCTAGCCCAGTGAATGCGGAGGTTCGGCTCCAGGATGCCGAGCCAGGGTCGGGAAGCAGAGGACACCTTCCTCCTCCCGTGTTCCAAAGGTTTTCGGTAGGCTTTTCTGCCGACACCTCTGGTGCCACTGGTCCTACTGAAGATTCAGGCGGAAGCAGCCTTCGTCCTCTTCATTGCACCCTGCTGGCCGAGACAACCCTGGTTCCTCCTATTGCTGCAGTTGTTGCAGGGGAGCCCATGGCTGCTGGGGTGTGCCCTGGACCTGATGGCACAGTGCGCCACCCCAGCCTCCAGTCCCTGTCTCTTATGGCCTGGTCGCTGAAAGGGTAGCCATTGCCCACTATGGCCTGACCCTGCCAATGGAGGATGTCCTGCTGGCCTCACGTAAGGACTCTATATTTCGGGCCTGCACCTTTAAATGGTGCAGGTTCTCGCTTTGGTTCGTGGAACAGGGCCTTAACCCCTTCTCCTTGTGCCATAGCAGAAGTATTGCAGTATCTCTTACACCTGTTGGGCGCAGGCTTGAAATCCAATTGGTTCAGGGTGCACCTCTGCACCTTATCGGTACATCACCATGAAGTGAAGGGCCAGGCAATGGCCATCCACCCCCTGGTGAACTGCTTCATGCGTGGCCTCCTCCTCTCATGGCCCCCAGTCCGCCCATGACATCGGACCTTAATGTGGTCCTAGGGAAGCTCATGGGGCCCCCCTTCAAGCCCATGGCAACTGGTCCCCTCAAGTACTTTTCCTGGAAGGTTGTCTTCCTGGTGGCGTTCCCCTCCGCCAGGCGAGTGAGGAGCTGCAGGCGCTCGTGGCGCATGAGCTCTACAACAGGTTCCATAGGAATAGGGTAGTCCTTCGGACGCACCCAAAGTTTCTGCCTAAGATGTTCTCAGCATTTCATCTGAACCAAGAGGTGGTGCTTCCCACCTTCTTTCCCAGGCTTCATGCCTCCAGGGTGGCGACCTCCCTATGCACGCTGGACTATAAGTGTGCCCTGTCCTTCTACATCCAGAAGACTCAACCTCATTGCCAATCGATGCAACTCTTTGTGTCATTCGATCCCAGTCATCTGGAGGTCACTGTCTCCAAGTGTACCCTCTCACAGTGCGTGGCCAGCTGTATCATGCTCACCCACCAGTAGGTGGGGCTCTCTCTGGAGCATCATGTGACAGCTTACAACATACGGGCCATGGCAGCTTCCATGGCTAGCCGCCTGTCTGTGCCCTTATTGGACATCTGCCACCTGGTCCTCCATGCACACCTTTGCAGCAACTACTGTCTGGAGGAGACTTCCCAAAGTGATGGTGCCTTCGGCCAGGCGGTACTCCATCACCTCTTTGGGGAATAATGCAATTCCTTCCCTCCAGCCATCTGTGTCCAGGCTACCAGAGTGGGGATTGCATCCTTGATGCTGCTGCCACAGTGTCAGACTTCCAGCCAATCAGTGCCCCCTGCTGCCCTGTACGGTCCGCTTTTTGGGTCGCCCATGGCTTTTACAGGTTTTTTTGGTAGCCTGTAGCTAGGGAGTCCCATATGTGAGGACTGACTTCTTGCTTGTTCCCGGAGAAAGCATAGTTACTCACCTGTAACAAGTGTTCTCCAGGGACAGCAGGAATCTGTCATCACAACCCTCCCTCCTCCCCTTGGAGTTGTTTTTCTTTTCCGTTTTTGTCGTCTTGTGCTATGTTATACTGTGGCAAGATGGCAGCTTTAAGCGGGAAGGTGACTGCGCGCATGTGCGGTGTAGCTCCCAAAAGCTTTCTTTGAAAGCTGGGGAGCAGATCTGCTGGCGCCAATGCCACCCATATGGGAGGACTGATTCCTGCTGTCCCTGGAGAACACCTGTTAGATGTGAGTAACTACGCTTTCCCTGGTGGAACGCTATCTTCAGATGCTCTCGGCGCAACACATAGGAGGAGTGGAGAACATTCAGGCCGACTTCCTCAGTCGTCACATGCTGGACCCGAGCGAGTGGGAACTTGCCCCTTGGGCCTTCATGACCATGATGCGCTGTTGGGGATGCCCCATGCTGGACCTCATGGCCATCGTGGTGAATGCCAAGGTGCCGCACTTCTTCTGTCAAAGAAAGGACACACAATCGCAGGGGCTGGATGCCCTGGTCCAGTCTTGGCTTCGCATCCACCTGCCCCACATCTTTCCACTGTGGGCCCTGATCGGGCGCGTGCTGTGTCGGATAGAGGCGCATCCAGGCCGAATAATCCTAGTGGCTCCTGATTGGCCATGGAGGCCCTGGTATGTCAACCTGATATGCCTGCTGCAAGAACCCCCACTTCCTCTCGGCAGCAGGCGGGGTCTCCTATGGCAGGGTCCCATCTCCATGGACGACCCCACTCCTTACTCGCTTACAGCCTGACTCTTGAGCGGCACAGGCTAGAACACAAGGGGTATTCCCCACAGGTTGTTGCCACCTTGCTGAGGGCACAGCGGTCCTCCATCTCTCAGGTGTATGCCTATTGGTGTGGCTCCTTTTTTCCTCCTGGTGCTCCTGCTGGTCCACCTCTCCATGGTCTGTTCAGGTGCTGGTCCTCCTTTCCTTCCTCCGATAGAGGCCTTGCGCTTAATTCCCTGAAGGTGCAGGTTGCAGCCTTGACATTTTTTCGGGGACTGATTCAAGGATGTTCCCTCGTCTCTCATACGGATGTCGCCTGTTTTCTCTGGGACGTTCGCTCTCTTCGGCCGCCGATCTGTCCGGTCATTCCCAGCAGGGTCCTCTCTTTAGTGCTCTGCATCCTCACTCATGCTTCCTTCGGACTGCTCTGTGCCTCGTCACTTAAAGACCTCACACTGAAGATTGTGTTCCTCGTAGTGGTCATGTCTGCCAGGTGTATTTCGGAGCTCCAAACACTATCTTGCTGAGACCCCTTCCTCTCCTTTTTGTCAAAAGAGGTCACTATCTGCACCATCCCGGCCTTTTTGCCAAAAGTCCTGTCCGAGTTTCATCTTAATCAGACGGTGTCTCTCCCCACCTTCTGGCAGGACCAGTGTCCAGGGCACCAACAGTTTCTACACTGTCTAGACGTCAGTGGGACGTAATGCTGCTAATCCTAAAAGTTACCAAACATTTCGCTTTTCAGACCACCTCTTTGTCTTGTTCTCTGATCCTCTGAAGGGGACGGCTACCTCCAAGGCGACGAAAGCGCACTGGATTAAGCTGGCCATCAAATCAGCCTATATCCTCCAGAATAAGCCCATTCTCGTTGGGATTCTGGCACATTCAATGCGGGCCCAGGCCACATCCTGGGCCGAATTCTCAAGTACACCCGCTTGATATCTGCAGGGCTGCAACTTGGCCGTCCCTGTCTACCTTTGCCCTTCGTTATTGCTTGGATCTCCAAGCCAGAGAAGTAGCACACTTTGGAGCCACTATTTTGGCTGCCACTGTTTCTTCCCACCCTACGGTGGTGTAGCTTTGGTACTCCCTGCTAGTCTGGACTGGTCTAGCAGGATGAGTTGGAAGGTGAAATTTTACTTACTGTTAATTTCCTTTCCTGGAATCCTGCTTGACCAGTCCACAACCCACCCTAGGCTGGTCTTGCCATCTTAAGAAGTGCCATGTCGTTGGAGGTGCCATACTGATTCTGATTCAATGTGCTTGGTCTATGCATTCTCCTTGTAACAGAGGTTTCGTTTGGCTGTCTTTATATCTTTTTTGCAGTGCCAGTTTGTTAGTCTGGTGTTCTCAATATTGAATTGGTTTGTTCTGCAGTTCTGGAGCTTGCCAGGGTTATACTGAAGCTGACCCTTAGGGGTAGGACACTATATACCAGGGGTGATGTCACAAAGCTTCTGTGATTTCTCTGTCTCATCTGCTGGCAGATGGACACAATCCTCCAGTCTAGACTGGTCTAGCAGGTTTTCAGGAAAGGAAATTAACGGTAAGTAAAATTTCACCATCTGGACTTTTCTAGCAGATTCAGGGAAAGGAAATTAGCAAGTAAAAACAATTTCACGTTATTCTCTCTGACTTCTGTATGTGTTAATGCAAATATTTCTGTTAGTTATGCACATCTTTCTATACATGTTTAGCTTTAAGAATTTAATTTAAGAATTTAAGATATGCCATACTGGGTCAGACCAAGGTCCATCAAGCCCAGTATCCTATTTCCAACAGTGGCCAATCTAGGTCACAAATACCTAGCAGTTTCCCCAAAAGACAAAAGTTTCCACAGTGCTTGTATTGGGGCAAGCAGTGGATATGCTGGATCCACTTTAATAATGGTTTATGGACCTTTCCTCCAGGAACTTGTCCAAACCTTTTTTTAAATCCGGCTACACTAACAGTTTTTACTACATCCTCCAGTAGCAAATTCCAGAGTTTGATTACACGTTGAGTGAAAAAATATTTTCTCATATTAGTCTTAAATAGGTTACCCTGTAGCTTCAATGCATGCCCCCTAGTCTTTCTATATTTTGATGGCGTAAATAATCGATCTGCGTTTACCCGTTCCACTCCATTCATTAATTTATAGACTTCTATCATATTTCCCCTCAGCCATCTCTTTTCCAAGCTGTAGCCACAGTGACCTTTTCACATCTAAAAGATTAAGTTGCTGATTATTCAAAATTTGTACTTCTGCTTGGAAGATACGTGATTTTAAATATTCCATTACTCTATTCCAGATAGTGACGTTCTGGGCAATGATACTGAATGGCCCTTTGCCAGGTGCACTACAGAATGAGCAGCATCCCACCCTGCAGACCAGTGCCTGTGATGCTCTCTCTTCTATCTTGCCTGATGCTTTCAGTGCTCTGCCGGTAAGCTGCAGGTCTTGCTTTCAGGAGAATGACAGAGTATGTTAACGATGGTAGATAGATTATGTTGTAGCAGCTGATAAGCATGCAATAAATAAAACCAGGAGTCAGTTCAAAGATCCAAGCCAATTTATTGTGCACATGGCTCAGTTAGTCAAAGCTTCAAAAGGAACTGAGCAAAGTTTTTACAGTGACATACTCATTTATACCTTTTCTTCAGCTTGATACATGCAGACTTTCTATTGGTTCCAACGCCCCCTGCACCTGTCCAATCAGGGACCCTCTCTGGGCCTAGCTCCCTGCTCCCCCTTCCCAAACTGTTCTAACAAAGGTGCAGTTTCTAGGTTTGGATACTTCTCTACTGCAAGGTCGTTCCTGGCTCTAGGAATGCAAGTATTGAAACATTTCTATTTTCACAGCACAAGAGAATAATGAAAGATTTATGCATTCATGAAAACTTCTTATTAAGCAGTTTAAACAGTTTTCTCAAACTTTTACAGACTTTGGTTCTTTACTAAGATGGGGGTTGGAATCAGGGCCTAACTTACAGGCCTTTCATATTTGCAGACTATTATAGGCCATAGTCTGCCACATTCCCCCCTTTGATTATTCTCACCCACTAGTGAGGAAGGGTGAGAATTAAATCACATATTATACTTGCGTAAAAGCATTATTTGGGGGTATAGGGTAATATTGTCACATAGCTAATACTTTTCATAGCTGCCTTCCTTTCTACATTGCTATCAATGGCTGCTGACTTTATTCGACTGTGATGAATCCAGGGTTCGAGTTCTGCAACTATAACTGCTGTTGGGGTTAATAAGATGACAACATAAGATCCCTTCCAATGCGGTGCCAACGGTGTCTTTCTCCACTCTTTAATCCACACCGAGACTCCAGGCTTGAGAGGATGCAGGGGTTCTGTTAGATGGATGGGCAGCTGATCTTGTACCCACGTATGAAGACTCTGCAAAACAGAACTTAAAACCAATAGTTCTTGTCTAGTAATTTCAGATCTAATCTGTTCCATATCTCCCTTTATTTCCTATACAATAGGCAGGGGTCGCCCATACAGAATCTCAAAAGGGGAAACTCCTAAAGACTTAGCAGGGGCTAAGTATATCCTAAGAAAGGCTATAGGAAGAACCTGGGGCCACTTCAGGTGAACTTCTTGGCAAAGTTTGGACAACTGAGATTTCAGGGTTCTATTCATACATTCTACTTTTCCTAAATTCTGAGATCTGTTTGCAGTATGCATCTGATAATGTCAATATCTCGGGGCCATACTTAATGGACTTGCTTCCTGAGATTATCAACCCTCATTCTTTGTACAGGGCCCCATGTGCATGCAAGGTTGTAAGAGCATACTTGGAATCTGTGTACACATTTAGACAGAGCCCTCTTCCTATTGTTAGTGCTCTAGCAAGAGCTATCAGTTCAGCTTTCTGTGCTGAGGTTCCTGGGGCCAGAGCTGTGGACTCAACTACCAGATCAAGGGTCACCACTGCATATCCGGCACAACAATGTCCATTGATGATGAAACTGCTTCCATCCACAAAGAAAGTCCGTTCAGGGTCCTCCAAAGGGACATCAGTCAAATCAGGGTGACTTGAGAATACAGTGTCCATCGTTTCTAAACAGTCATGATCAGGGGGGGTCAAGACCAACTGGTAACAGCGTAGCAGGGTTCAAAGCTTGACTGACCATCAATTGCAATCGAGGATTCTCACACAGCATACTCTGATACTTCAGCATTTGTGAATTTGTGAGCCAGAAACTTCCTTTGTGTTTCATAATGGTCAGAACAAAGTGTGGTACAGTAACTTGAAGATTTTGTCTCAAAGTGAGCTTGTCTGCTTTGCTCACTAGGAGGGCTGTAGCTGCAACAGCTCTCAAACAAGGGGGCCAGCCTTTTGCAACTACATCCAATTGTTTTGACAAATAGGCTACTGGCCGTTGCCAGGATCCAAGAGATTGAGTCAACACTCTTAGAACATTTCCTTGTGACTCATGAACATAGAGACTGAAAGGTTTTCTGGACATCTGGTAGACCCAAAGCTGGTGATGACATCAGAGCGGTTTTCAAAGATCGAAAGGCTGCATCCTGTTCAAGTCCCCATTCCAATGGAGACTTTTCCATTCCTTTGGTAGCTTGATACAATGGTTTTGCTAGCAGCGCAAAATTGGGGATCCACATACGACAGTACCCTGCGGCACCCAAGAAGGCTCTCACTTGCCTCCTGGTGGTTGGAGTAGGAATACTGCATGCAGCTTCTTTGCGTTCTGGTCCCAGGCGTCGAATTCCGCTGGACAATTGGAATTCTAGGTATTTAACTTGTTTGACATAATTGCGCCTTGGCTCTTGAGACTTTGTATCCAGCCTCATTTAAAAGGTGCAAGAGTTCACTGATGTCTTGTAGACATTCACTTTCTGAGTTGGTGGCTATGAGCAAGTTGTCCACATACTGAAGAAGAACCCTTTCTCCTGGGTTCACATAGTAGCTTGAAAGATCCTGATTTAAAGCAGCACTGAAGAGAGTAGGTGAATTCTTAAATCCTTGGGGTAATCGAGTCCAGGTGAGTTGGCCCCAACTTCCTGTTGTGGGGTCTTGCCATTCAAAAGCAAACAAAAGTTGACTGGTGGGGGCTAAGCGTATGCAGAAAAAGGCATCTTTCAGGTCCAGGACAGTGAAATGATTAGCCTCAGCGGGGATCAGTCCCAAGAGAATATAAGGATTTGGTACCACTGGGTGTATAGTTTCAGCTGCATCATTCACTCGCCTCAGATCTTGTACTGGGCGGTAATCCCCTGTCCCAGGTTTCTTAACTGGGAGAAGGGGGTTTTCCAAGGTGACTGGCACTCCTTGAGAAGTCCATACTTCAATAGTTTCATTAGCTGGTCGGGGAAGAGGATACTGCTTCACATGCACTGGTTCCGCTCCTGGCTTGAGGGTGACAATGATAGGGGCTATGTTCTTCACTAGGCCAGGTGGATTATCTTCTGCCCATACTTCAGGTGGGGCTATAAGGTTAGGAGGTATACAGGAACTAGCTGGCTTGATTGGAGATGCACTATAGAACCGCTACTCTTTTTCTCGGGGAACAGTCAGCACCATCAATCCAGCAGGCTTTGGGTTCAAAGTCATCTTCATTTCTCCCCCTTCAGCAAAGGATATTTATGCCTGGAGCTTTGCAGGCAGATCTCGGCCCAAAAGTGGAATAGGGCATTCCGGCATATACAAGAACTGGTGCGTTATTTTCTGTCCCCCTAGTTCACACATGCGGTTCTGCAGGAAAGGCTTTGTGGCCTTAGCCCCAGTAGCTCTGACAATGGTGATGCATCGAGAAAACAAAGGGGCTACTGGCTTTAGTATTCTCCTCCTATATCCCCCATAAAGTCCATATATTGGTCCCCTATTTTCAGACTGACCATAGGCTCCTGGGGACCCAGGGAAACTTGGAGCCCGGTCTGGCCTAGTCTTCATCCATGCTGTAGCCCTCTTCGGCTGCCACTCACTCTATAGCTGCTTCCCTCTCTTGCTGGAACACTGTGCTCGGTTTATTCTTCCATGACTCTAAAATCAACCTCCTGTTCTCCAAGTGCTCCCTCCTCCCTTCCTGGGGGTGGAGTCAAGATGCGGGTATTCACTTCTCTAATGTCCTTCTTCTCTGCAATGGGCGCACTGATTCGCACCCAGTGGGGGCCGATCATTTTCACGACCCCTTTCACTTCCTCTGCTCCTTCGATTAGGAAAACCTCCTCCACGTCATTCAACTAAAGTATCAGCAAGAAGATCTGCTTTCTTCTTCATCCTACATTCACTTTCTCTGTCACATTCATTTCCACAATTCACAAAAGCTTTCTGAGCAACTTCCATTAACTGTGCTGTATTCATACCCGCAAATCCATTCATTTTCTGTAATTTTCGTCTTATATCTCTCTGGGACTGACTGACAAAAACTGCATCTACCATACACAAATTCTCCTGGGCTGCTGGATCGCATGGGGTATATAGTGAGGGCTGCCTGCACTATTTGGATCCCACTTGGGGTTATCAAGGCTGATGGGTCTGCATAATACTGTTCATTAGTTCAATCAAATCCTAAGGCTTCTCAGTGTAGGAGGCATAATGCATCTTTCAGTTCAGTAAATCAGTGACAGAAACAAGGCTGGTCAGCTGGCTTTCGGTATTAAGGGTGGTTAGGCCCTGGACCTGGTGCAGTGGGATAACATGACCCTCCCTTTTACTGGTAGTTGTACTTCTGAAGGCATACGGCAATCGGGACTGTCTGGGTTCCACTTCATGTTCTCGGGCGCTGGCTGTGAGTGACCCTGAACTGGCAAATGAATCCCTGCTTGTAGTGTCATCGGTGGACTGTGGCCCACTCGGAGTACTTTAAACTGAGCCGGGGCTGCGGAGGTGGCTGGTGAACTACTTGGGGTACATCTGCTGCTGCTGCGGAGGTGGCTGGTGCTGCGGAGGTGGCTGGTGAACTACTTGGGGTACATCTGCAGGGAGGTGTCCCCCCCTGCCCCAGGCTCTGCCCGGGGTGGTGGCAGAGCTGAGGGAACTGGCCTATAAAGATAATAAACGGGCAGGGTTTTTTTTTTTTTCAAACTTCCGGGCCCCCCTCCCTTGTGTTTGCTACTAATCTCCTACATTGTTTCTCATAGCAACGCTTTATCCAGGAGGGGTTTTTTCTCACAAACATTTAACCAGGAGTCTATGTAGGGGAGATTTTTTGCACAATCTGATGAACACAGGAAACTACGGGGCCATGAAGTAGCTAACACTGGCCACTCCCTTTCACAGAGCATTTCTAATAGGGACAGAGACATTTTAAGTCTGTAGTCTCCAGCAAAGCCCTTGCTAAAATTCCTAGTCATACATTTCAACAAAATCTGCGTGGACTCTGACCCCCCCCCCCTCCCATGGTGACGTACTTGACAACAGACAGAGGGGGCGGGCAGTCAGGCTGCATTTTCTTATGGACTAAACATAATGGATGTGTGTGCTCATTCTAAATAGGAGCAGTTTAGATAAAGTCCTTAAAATATAAAACTATTATTTTGCAACATGTTATAACAACAATCCCAACAGAAAGAACTATGACTCCTAACATGACGGCCACATATCTGTTACGTATGACTGGAATGAAATTACTTCGCATGGAAACTAACTGCCAGCCGTAATCAGCCTTTAAGCTGAACAATGTCTCTGCAAAAGAAATTACTTTAAATCTTACAGTTCAGAAAACAGACATTCAAAGGACATGTACATTCCCTCAGGATTTAAATCATTTTCAAGTCGCGATCTGATACTACGGGCTCGGGATGTTTCATAGTCCTGTCAGGGTTCTTAACCTCTACTGCAAAAGGTCAAAGGAAAAACAAAAGCAGTTTTCTTAATTTCTCTATCATTTCTATTTGAACCATTACAGTGCTTGCTGAAAATTGGAACATAAAAAACACAAGACAAGGCTAAGCCCACAAATGCATTATACCTATAGCCCTACAGAAATCCTTCTCACTTGGTCCCTACAAGAATAGTACAGGAACTCGAACGGGGTTAATAAGAACTTAACCCTTTCCAGGCTAAGCCCAAAACTGTCGGGATCCACAATCCTGACTAAACATTCTTATTAAATGATATATAATACATGACCATAGCAGAAAGAACATCACTATTAAAACATATTGAATAAAACAGGTACAATTTTCCTGAAATAAGCACAAATTAACCCAGCTGCAGAATGTTGAGATTAAGCCTTCACAGTGTTAAAAAATACTAAACATTCCTTTGTACAGACACGCCCCTTCTCTCTCTGCTTGCCAGTTTCACGCTGTGCTGAAGAAAAAAACTGGAATGAGTGAGACAGCTTATTTACTGAAAAGTGACTCCTGAGTTTGTTTCCTTCTTTCTTCTTCTCTGCTTATAATACTATTTCTTAATCGGTAAACTGTTTCACAAATTATCCAACAGAATAATCTTACGTTATACCAGAAGGGAAACTTGCGGTTTCAACAGATAACAAAAATCAGATACAAACAACACACAGTAAGGACAGATAAACACCAAACGCTTCCTCCTTTTCGTGACCTGGGCGCAGTCGGCTGGCCAGGAACTGCGCTACTCAGGAGTCCACTTTCGCTCGGTCTGTATTTCAAGACCTCTCAATCACACAGGCAATCATATTATCACAAAAATCATTTTTCAAGTGCCCAGGTTTTCTGACTAACTGACTATGCCAAACAAGAAGGGTCGATGGCTTCCCCCTGCGCATACTCATGCGGGGTCTACTAGGACCGCCCTTATGAGAGGTGATCAAGCTCTCTTGTCTCGCGCATACCCATGCGAGATTTCTCAGTTAGTCTATACCAAATCAGTCTTGCGCATACTCATGCAAGACTCTTTTTCCCAGGCTGTACTGACTATCAAATTACAAAAATGTCTACTCACCGGATCCAGTTCCTGATACCACACCAGATTTTGGTTTGGATCCTGGACTCCCCTCGGGTTCGGAGGTGTTGGCCAGCTGGACCCAGTGGCCCGCCGAGGCAAGGCGGAACCCTCTCCGATACAAAGGGATCGGCGGCACCTGAGAATTCCCCTGCGGTCGGACAGACATGGTTCCAACTGGACCAAACCCTTGAGGCGAGAAGTCGTGGTATATGCACTTGCATACCATCCCCCGCTCGCACATTCCGAGCCAACGCACCAAGAATATGTAGCAGCTGATAAGCATGCAATAAATAAAACCAGGAGTCAGTTCAAAGATCCAAGCCAGTTTATTGTGCACATGGCTCAGTTAGTCAAAGCTTCAAAAGGAACTGAGCAAAGTTTTTACAGTGACATACTCATTTATACCTTTTCTTCAGCCTGATACATGCAGACTTTTTCTATTGGTTCCAACGCCCCCTGCACCTGTCCAATCAGGGACCCTCTCTGGGCCTAGCTCCCTGCTCCCCCTTCCCAAACTGTTCTAACAAAGGTGCAGTTTCTAGGTTTGGATACTTCTCTACTGCAAGGTCGTTCCTGGCTCTAGGAATGCAAGTATTGAAACATTTCTATTTTCACAGCACAAGAGAATAATGAAAGATTTATGCATTCATGAAAACCTCTTATTAAGCAGTTTAAACAGTTTTCTCAAACTTTTACAGACTTTGGTTCTTTACTAAGATGGGGGTTGGAATCAGGGCCTAACTTACAGGCCTTTCATATTTGCAGACGATTATAGGCCATAGCCTGCCACAATGTCCCTCCACTATAGGAATAATTCTGTAAAACCTTTTCCACTTGTAAAGCACATTTTACACAGCGAAAATGGCTATTATAAAATTGTGTGTGGGAGCATACATTCTTTGATGCAATCTGCATGTGGGAGTTCTCTGAGGCTATAGTCTGGGTGGAGAGATATGGAGTTGCGATGTACAGGCATATTTTATAAACATGTGCATAGAGTACATGTACACATTTACACCTTCTTGAGGGTGTAAATGTGTGTGCCTTTTTACATGCATGATCCAGGGAAATTTTATAAAAACCCGTTTATAAATGTAAAAAGGACTTTGTGTGAAAAATCCTTTATAAAATTAACCCCATATGATCGGACAAAGAGTGTTAGTTACTCAGAAGATCTCGCCTTCAAAAGGATATAAACAGGATGGAGTTGGTCCAGAGGGCAGCTACTAAAATGATCAGTGGCCTTCGTCATAAGGCATATGGAAATAGATTTAAAGATCTCAATATGCTTTAGAGCAGGGGTCTCCAACTCCAGTCCTGGAGGGCCCAAACCAGTCAAGTTTTCAGAATGTCCCTAATGAATATACATGAAATATATTTGCATGCAATGCCCCATTGTATTCAAATTTATCTCATGCATATTCATTAGGGATATCCTGAAAATCTGACTGATTTGTGGCCCTCCAGGACTGGAGTTGGAGACCCCTGCTTTAGTGGAAAGGCTGGAAAGAGGAGATATGATGGAGACATTTATCTCCAGGAACAAGCAGGAATGAGTCTTCACATATGGGTACGTCGGCGCTGACAGAGCCCGCACGGAAATGCTCCCCAGCATCCAATCAGAAGCCTTTGGGAGCATCCCTCGCGCCTGCGCGGTGACTTCCCACCTTTCCCACTGCCTCTCCTTAGTTTTCGTTTTTCCTCGGAGCCAACAGGACATACCTCCTGTCACCGCAGAAACTTTTTTCTTTAAAATCTTTATTTTTCTTGTTTTGTGTGGTCGCGGCTGTCTTCCCCGCCGATACCGGTACCGCCGGTGCTTTTATTCTTCTCTTTTCCTTTAGAGAAATGATTTCCTCGTCAGTTTTTTCTTTTATCTTTTGAGGCCTACTAGGCCTTTCCAACATGGAGCCTTCTTCCCCTAAGAAGTGCCCTCACTGTGGAGACTTGGTTTTCTTTTTAGACTCCAATGCCTGGTGTCTAACCTGTTTGGGCCCTGACCCTTTTTCCCCGGGTCCATGGGGCTTTAGCATCGGGAGAAGACCTTCTCTTTTTCGGGTATCCCTCGATGCCGTTTTTCCTCCTCGGGTGAGGTCCTCGGTTACTCTTCTCTCCAGGATCAGGTAACCCACAAACAGTCTGTTAAGACTAGCCAATTCTTGAAGGGCAAGTCTCATGCCCAGCATGATGACGGCTCCGGCCTTGCCCTCAAGACCCCATTGGCAATAAGACCCCGGCGGGAGTCTTCGGGCTCCAAAGCATTTACGGGGTTTCAGGTTGTTCCTGGGGTTCACTCCTCACAGAACATACCTGAGCCATGCTCGGGGGTGGTATCCGCTTCGGGCGGTACCGATTCCCCGGCATCGGCACCGGTGTCGAGTGCTCTACTCCTCACCAGGGATCGTCAGCTGGTGTCCTCGGTGCCTTAGGGGCCGATCGATTCGACCCAGACTGGCATTCCTGCATCCCAGCCATGCACGGGGTTGGTACCGGCTTCGAGCGGTACCGCTCCCCCGGCATCGGCTCCGATGTCGAGTGTTCCACTCACCACCAGGGATTGCGGTCTGGCTTCGAGCGGTACCGCTTCCCCGGCATCGGCACTGGTGTCGAGTGCTCCACTCTTCACCAGGGCTCGTCGTCTGGTATCCTCAGTACCTTCGGGACCGATCGACCCGACCCAGACTGGTTTTCCTGCTTCCCAGCCATGCGCGGGGTTGGTACCGGCTTCGAGCGGTGCCGATCCCCCAGCTTCGGCACCGGTGTCGAGTGCTCCGCTCCTCACCAGGGATCGTCGTCTGGAGTCCTCGGTGCCTTCGGGGCCGCTTGATACGACCCGGTCTAGCTTTCCTGTATCCCAGCCAACCGCGGGGTCGACACCGGCATCGAGCGGTAACGATGCCCCGGCATCGGCATCGGTGTCGAGTGTTCCACTCTTCACCGGGGATCGTCATCGGGTGTCCTGGGCGCCATGCTTAGGGGGGGTACCGGCTTCATGTGGTGCCGATACCCTGACATCGGCGCCGGTGTCAGGTGTTCCTCTCTTCACCGGGCGTCGTCCTCGGACGTCCTTGGTGCCTTCGGTGCCGATCGATACGGTTCCGATTGACCTTCATGTGGCGGCTTCGCCGATTCCACCATCAACTCTCGTCTCGATGCCCAGTCTGGAATCCATATCCAGTCTAGATGACTTGGTTCCGACGCGTTTCGGAGCTGAGCCTTGTCACCTCCGACTACGCAGTATCGGGGATAATCACCAAAGCTCTCTGGTTACCTCGGTACCGCTTCGGCAACCTCCGATGCCTGCTACGAGGGCATTACCGTCCCCGATGCCGGTACCGGTATCTATGTCGTTTCCTGCAGTTCCATCGGTGCCATCGATCTTTTCCATGCCTAGCTTGGAATCGATACCGGGAACCGACGATGCAGTACTAACTGCCTCGAATCAGAACTGTCAGTATCGTTTTCCATCTAGCAGGCTTCCTTTTATGCACCAGTCCAGTAGGTCTTCTGCTCATTCAACCTCAACCTACCCAGGAATAGTTCCTCTGGGAGATCCTTCTTTTCAGGAATTTCTCCTTGACATGGCAACCTTTCTTGCCATCCCTATTCCTGGTCCTACTCTTGGCCAAGATCCTGCAGAAAAGGAAACCATAATGCTTCCTTTGCATCAGTCTTTGCAGGACCTTCTTCTGAGGATTTGGGAATCACCTTTAAAGGTTCCTGCGCCTTCTACAGCCATGAATGTTCTGTATCAGGTGCCTCCCTCTCTGGGGTTTCAGAAAAACCAACTTCCGCATCATTCCATTGTAGTGGAATCAGCAATGAGGAAGGTCAGAAGTAAGAAGAAGCATTCTTCTTTCCCACCAGGTCGTGCATCTAAAGCACTTGATGCCTTTGGACGTCAGACCTTCCAAACTTCTATGTTGGCTTCAAGAATTATTTCATATATTTTTTTATGAGTCTCACGCTTCAGGAGGTCACAGAGAAGTTATCTCTTTTGTCTCCCTTTGTGTCTGAACCTAAGGCCTCTGACTATTCCTTGCTTATTAATCATGGCAGGAATATCTCTTGGTTTCTTTCCCGGGCTTCTCTAGACTCTTTTGAGTCTGTTAGCAGATCCTCTGCTATTGCCATTGGAGCGCGCCGTACAGCGTGGCTGCAGGCTTCAGATTTGAGCAGATGGGCACAACACACACTGGGTAATTCTCCTTGTACTGGAGAGAATCTCTTCAATAAAGAGGCTTTACGTCAGGTTGCTCATTGCTCCACTGACTTCCCTGGTTCTGGAAACCATCCTAAGCCTTCTTTTTCCCCAGGATGTTGGCAGTGTCCTACCAAACCGTCTATCCCGAAGAAGAGAAAGTTTCATCCTTCTACCCATCCTCCCGGTGTACCCAAGCAAGGGACATCTCATCCTAGTCTGAAGTCTCCAGACTCTACCCAGTAACCAGCACCCATAGGTTCTTGTGTATTGCACTCTACAGTTAACTTCTTCTCAGCGGAAGTTTATTCTTCAAACTCTACACTGTTTTTTTCTTTTCCAGTATGCTGTGCTCTTGGGGTATTTTTGTCCATGGGTTACTGAATTCTCCCATTCTACTACAACGAAGGGAGGTTGCAACTATCCCATGATAGTTCTGCCCCATGTGGACATTTTTTCCCTCAGCTGACCTTCCATTGGGTAAGCCACTTTCTGACCCCTGCTCTTCCAGGGTCTCCCCTGCTTGAGTTGGTGCCATACTGAAACACAGTGTAGACTGTTGTTTTTCCTTCAATGCGTGCTCTGAACACCTCATCAGACAGGAACGGAAATCTTCTCCGCTGCCTTTTTCTGTTTTCTCTCTGTTTTCATACAGGAGAATCCCCTCTGTGGTTTGGTTCAGTTGCTGTATGTGCAGGAGTTCCAGTGTTTACCTTAGTGCTCATTGCAAGCTACTTGAAGCTAGCTTGCTTACTACTCTTCGCTGCAGCTTATCTTCTTCTAGCCATATCTTTTTCCTAGGATATGGCAACACACCTGACCTCTGTCAGTTTTATCTATAATTCTCCTGCACAATGCTCTCTGCAATCCTCAGAGAAGCTTTCTGCTATGGGCCCTTGCTACAGAGCATTGAACTCTGTCTCTGAGGGTCTTTCATATCCAGCGGACAAGTTTTTTCTACGTGTGTGTCCACGGAGTTTCCAATCTGACCGGAATATACTCCTGTTCCTTCCAGCTTGGCATTATGCTTTCTACTCCGCTTGGACAACGCATACTCTTTTACCGTACGTGATACCCCTGAACCCCTTGGCTGGGTCACTTTGGTATCTTCGTCTCTGCGTTCTTCTTGTCCTTCGGATATATCAGAGTCCTAAGGTACTGCTGCGGTACTCTTACCAGACTGCTGTTATCCTCTGGTTTTCACACAACCATGCTGGTTCTCCACTGACCTACAGAAATAGCTCCTCTATATTTCTTCAGGTGGGTTTCACCCCCTGTTATGGGATGGATTTTTCCCATCACATTCCCCATGTGAATGTTTCTATGGCTCAGTTGCAGGCATGCATTCTTAAAATTGTTTTCCTGTATGTATGTGTCCTGTGCATACATGGTTTTATACCCTGGGTGGGCATCAGCCATCCCGCCTCTATCTGTACATATATCTATCTGCATTTCTATATGTGGATTTATATGTATCACACTTGTCTAGACATATATCTTCTCATACGTATAGATATGTATGTCTTTCCTTATATATATATACTTATATATCTATATATATATATATATATATATAGGTATGCGCATATTGGGAGATGTCCATAGCGCCCTATGCCTAACCTATCTCCCTGACTGTCGGTGCTTAGGTTTTTATTTTCTTATGGGGTCCAGACAGTCAACTTGCCTATTATAATACGGCTCAGTAACTGGGACTGGTTATACTAACAATTACTGCTGTGATGTCAACAGCTTCTATTTTTGTTATACATTTCTTTTTCTATGCAGTCTCAAACTTCAATGTCTTCCTATCTCCTACCAGCTAGGAATGACAGTGTACATTTTCAGTATTCCTGCGTACACTTCTGTTCTCCTTGGGAATAGGGGCTTTTTTCCATACCCTCTCTTCCCCTCCGGACTGGGCTACTTTCCAGATCGGTCAGTTTTCTTTTGTTAGTCCTTAATGTTTATGACTCTGTACCTACCAGAGTTCTCAGCTTTTCCCATAAAGCTTTTCATTGGAGGTCTGCCGATCTTCTCCTGCCCCGGTTGACACCTGGGTCACCTGCCCATTCCAGATTGGAACTTCTTCCTCACTGCAGTGGAGTTACCTTGAAGATTCCGCTACTGCATCTCCTGTCTACTTCCTACAATCCAGTAGGTAAGCTCTGTATTGTGCTAGTTCATTAAATATCTACTGATACTTGACATACATTCTAAAGACTCTTTTTACCTGTAGTCTTTAGATTCGCTGTTCCTCTGCAGCTCTGCTCTATTCAACTCCTACCCCCCATCCCCCAGGGGATGCTGGAGATCCAGGTTGGGAAATGCCGCCCTGTTCCAGGGATACGCATTTTATGGGATCTCCCCTGGCACCCGCAGCTAGGGAGTCCCCATATGTGAAGACTCATTCCTGCTTGTTCCTGGAGATAGCACAGTTACTTACCTGTAACAGGTGATCTCCGGAACAGCAGGAATTAGTCTTCACAACCCACCCACCTCCCCTAGGAGTTGTATCTATCTATTTCCTTTCCTCTTGTTCTCCTTCTGTCTCAGCTATGAAACTCAACTGAGGAGAGGCAGTGGGAAAGGCGGGAAGTCACCGCACAGGCGCGAGGGATGCTCCCAAAGGCTTCTGATTGGATGCTGGGGAGCATTTCCATGCGGGCTCCGTCGGCGCCGACGTACCCATATGTGAAGACTAATTCCTGCTGTTCCGGAGATCACCTGTTACAGGTAAGTAACTGTGCTAAATATCTGCATGGTATAAATGCACAGAAGGTGGTTAAGGTGAAAGTAGATAGACTCAAGAATAATCTGAGGATTAGACAAAGCGGTGGGACCCGATGGGATACATCAGAGAATACTGAAGGAACTTGGGGGCGTTCTAGCGGCTCCACTGACTGACCTTTTCAATGCCTCTTTGGAGTCAGGTGTGATGCCAGAGGACAGGACAGAGGCACATGTGGTCCCTTTACAAAAAAGCGGAAGTAAGAATGTGGTTGAAAACTACAGTCCGGTTAGTCTAACCCAGGGGTCTCAAACTCAAATTGCTTTGAGGGCCAAATGAGGACTTGTAAAGTAACCCGGGGGCCGCATAAGACGCGGGGCCTCATTTGCATAAATATTTGCATAATGTTACCATACACTAACTTTTAGTAAACATGCCTCTTTAATGAGTATGGATAAAGAAAGACTAAAAGATTTAGAAACAAGAAGACAATAATTAAACTGGGAACCCCAAAAGCCAAACTTGGAATGTACAACAACACTGTAGAAATAAAACTATAAATTAATTTCCTCTTGTACTAAACAAAGCGCAAACATTAATGATGCACATTTCCCAGAGCTGACATATTCCAGTTAATAAATTCAAAATAAAGAGATATTTTTCTACCTTTTGTGCATTTTTTTCAGTTGCAATTGTTCCAGCCACTTTCTTCTGGTTTCTTCATGTCTTCTGCTAACTCTCCATCGTCTGCTGTCCATTTGCCCTTTCTTCTCTCCTAGTTTTTTTTCCATTCTCTCTCTACATCTGCTTTAACATACTAATCTTTCTCCTTTTTCTCTTTCCTCATTCCTATTTCATCCACTCAAATTTTACCCCTCCATCCTCAATCCCCACTTACTCTCCCAATACCTGGCCAATTGTAGATTTGTCTTCTCTCCCAGACAAAATATTTTTCCCCTCTCCATTTCACTTTCCCAGCTCCATCCCATTCTAATCCTCCCCAAACATCAGCTCCCTTCTAGTTCCAGCCCCACCCAGCATCCGCTCCCTTCTAGTCCCCCCATCAGTCCATTTCCAGTCCTATCCTAGCCTCACCTTCAGCCCATTTCCAATCCTAGCCCCCCATCAGCCCATTTCCAATCCTAGCTCCCTCCCCTCACAGCCCATTTCCATTCCAAGCCCCCCTCCCCATCAGCCATTTGCAGTTCAAGCCCCCCTTCCACTCAGCCCATTTCCAGTCCTAGCAACCCCCCCCAGCCCATTACCAGTCCTAGACCCCCCATAGCCCATTACCAGTCCTAACCTCCCCATAGCGCACTTCCAGTTTTACCCCCCATCACCCCATTTTCAGTCTTACCCCCCCCATAGCCCATTACCAGTCATAACCCCCCCCTGCCAATAGCCCACTTCCAGCCCTAACCCCCATTACCCCATTTCAGTCAGCCCCTCCATAGCTCATTACCAGTCCTAACTCCCCCCATCAGCCCACCTCCAGTCCTTCCTAACCCCCACCTGCCCATTTCCAGTCCTAGCCCCCACCATAGCCCATTACCAGTCATAACCCCCCTGCCAATAGCCCATCTCCAGTCATAACCCCCCCCCTGCCAATAGCCCATCTCCAGTCATAACCCCCCCCCCTGCCAATAGCCCATTTCCAGTCATACCCCCCCTGCCAATAGCCCATTTCCAGTCATACCCCCCTGCCAATAGACCATTTCCAGTCATAACCCCCCTGCCAATAGCCCATCTCCAGTCATAACCCCCCCCTGCCAATAGCCCATCTCCAGTCATAACCCCCCCCTGCCAATAGCCCATTTCCAGTCCTACACCCCCCCCCCCCAGGTAAATTTAAAAAAAACCTGGCTTCTGCTGCTGCAGCAGAAAATCAGCTGTCCCGCGGCCCCTTCCCCTCTGCGCGGAGAGCCCTGAGTGTGCTTCATCTGCGGCGTGCTTTTTAAGCCGCGAAGAGAGTATTTCCCTCTCGCGCGGCTTAAACCTAGTCACTTTTCAAGCCTCGCGAGAGGGAAATACTCTCTTCGCGGCTTGAAAAGCACCCGCTGATGGAGCACTCTCGGGGATCTCCGGGCAGAGAGGAAGGGGCCGCAGGACAGCTGATTTTGCTGCTTGAGCAGCAGAAGCCAGTTTTGTTTTTTTTAAAAATTGACCGTCGATTCTGCCGTTGCCACGGCGGCAACGGCAGCAGCAGCAGAAGCCGTCGCGGGCCGCACAACGTTCTCTCGCGGGCCGCGTGTTTGAGACCCCTGGTCTAACCTCTGTTGTGAATAAATTATTGGAAACACTGCTGAAAGAGAAAATAGTGAGGTTGTTAGAGACCAATGGATTACAGGATTGGAGGCAGCATGGATTCACTAGAGGCAGGTCTTGTCAGACAAAACTGATTGACCAGGGATTTGGACTGAGGGAGAGCCTTAAATGTTGTGTACTTGGATTTCAGTAAAGCCTCTAACACCATTCCACACAGATGACTTATAAACAAACTGAGCACCCTAGGGATGAACCCTAAAGTTACTGCTTGGGTTAGAAATTGGTTGAGTGGGAGGTGACAAAGGGTACAGGTAAATGGAGCTCATTCTGAGGAGAAGGAGGTTACCAGTGGTGTGCCGCAGTGATCTGTCCTTGGTCCGATTCTTTTTAACATCTTTGTTAGTGATATTGCAGATATCTGCAATAGTGTAGATACGCAGGAAGGAGTAGATAACATGAGGAGGGATCTAGCTAAGCTTGAAAAATGGTTGAGAATTTGGCAGCTGATATTTAATGCTAAAAAAACGCAGCATCATGCATTTGTGCTGTAAAAATCCAAGGGAGTGGTACATTGTAGGGGGTGAAGTACTTCTTCTGTCCACAAATGAAGAGCAGGACCTGGGCGTGATTGTGTCTGACTATCTTAAAGTAGCTAAACGGGTAGGAAATATTATGGCGAAAGCTAGAAGGATGCTTGGGTGCATAGGGAGAGGAATGGCCAGCAGAAAAAAAGGAGGCTATAGTGCCTCTGTCTTGGTGCGACTTCATTTAGAGTATTATGTGCAATTCTGGAGACCACACCTTCAAAAGGATATAAACAGGATGGAGTCGGTGCAGAGGGTGGCTACAAAAATGGTTAGTGGTCTTTGTTATAAAGCATATGAGGACGGACTTAAGGATCTTAATATGTATACTTTAGAGGAAAAGCTGGATAGAGAAGATATGATAGAGCCGTTTAAATACCCCCGTGGCATAAATGCACAGGAGGAGAGCCTCTTTTGATTGAAAGCAAGCTCTGCTACGAGGGGACATAGGATGAGGGTGAAAGGAGATAGACTTAGGAGTAATATGCGGAAATATTTCTTTACGCAAAAAGTGGTAGATGCGTGAAATAGTCTCCCAGTGGAGGTGGTAGAGATGAGGACAGTATCTGAATTCAAAAAAGCATGGGGCAAACAGAGGATCTCTAAAGGGAAAAAGGGGACTGTTGTAGTAGTTGATATAGAAGGGCAGACTAGATAAGCCATGTGGTCTTTTCTGCCGTCATGTTTCTATGAAATATTCCTTTATGGAAAGGGTGGTGGATGCGTGGAATAGTCTCCCAATGAAGATGATGGAAAGGAAAACTATCTCAATTCAAGAAAGCATGGGACAATTACAGAGGATCTCTGATGGAGAGAAAGGAATTGTAGAACTTAATTCTTATGAATGGGCAGACTGGATAGGCTGTATGGGTTTTATTTTGTTTTTTTAAATCTGCCATCGTTCTCTGTTTCTATTCAGTCTGCCCACCCATGTAAACTATTAAGTTCTACATTTTCTTCCTCTTCCTCAGAGATCCTCTACCATCCTTTGGATGGATCCAGGCTTGTCCCTGTAGAGCAGGGATTCTCAACCCATTCCTCGGGACATACCTAGCGAGTTAGGTTTTTAGGATAACCGCAGTGAATTAGCATGAGAGATTTTGTGTACAATGGAGGCAGTGAATGCAATTGTCTCTCATGTGGTTATCCTGAAAATCTGGCTAGGTATGTCCTAAAGACTAGATTGAGAACCCCCTGCTCTAGAGTTTTTTACATCAAGTGTGATGCCCACTTCCATAGTGTCCATCCTCATATTGTTTCCCCAGTATTTTTCTCATATTGATGTGCTAGTAATGAAGGTTCCCAGAATTCATGTATTGTAAGTACATGCCAATACTGATGAATACGTTTTTTACCATTTGAGCTGAACCAATGAAATATGGATGGCACAAATGTCATCCATTCAGATTGTTATTTTTTATAATCAAGTAATAACTCTTGTTGAGTATACTTAGCATTTCTAAAGGATAACCTCTTCATGTAAACAGATTCTGTAGGTCGTCTTCTGCTTTCACCTTTGTAATCTTCTGAATATGTAATCTTCTGGTCTACTCTCCGTTTGGTCCTGGGTTCATTTCACAGAGACAGTAGGGTAAGCAGCACAAATAAGACAACCAAAACTGGGGTGGCTTGGAAAAAGAGTTTTATACAGAAATAGGCTTATTACATAGGTACAGAACAGAGTTATATAGTGGTTGTTAAAGAGCTGCTTCAGTGTGCATCAATGAATCTGTGTGTGTGTGTGCATGTGTGAAGTGTGAGAGAGAATAGAGTATATGAAAGACTCTATGTGTGTGCATGTGTGTGTGAGAGAGATCAGAGAGAGAGGGGGGGGGAGGGGGAGGAGAAGTGATTGTCAGAACTTCCTGTCCTTCATGTCCAATGAATAGAGGAAGAGAGGGAGAAAGAGGAAGTGTTTCTGTCCTTTATAGTGAATTTTCTCTAGCACCTCCCTTTGAGGTCTGCTATTGTTTCCAGTCAACTCCCTTTGAGGTCTGCTATTCTTGATTTAGCAAGGAGGGGCTGCAGACCAATCTCATCAGGCCCGGAGACTGACATTACCAGGGGGTCAGAGTTAATCTCATCTTGTAAACTACCCTCATTAAGTTTGGAGACTGATATCACCAGAGTAACAAAGCTGCTTGAAATCCAAGGTCTGGGAACAGCCCTGACACCTATGCTTGGCATGATGTCCTGCTGGTGTATGCTGACAACCTTAAAGTGCTGCAGTGGTACAAATATACCTGAGCCATAAAAACTGCTTAATAGGTAAATTATCTTCTAAACAGACGATGGTTTTAAAAAGCACAGGAAGTTATTGCGCTCAACATGAAACATGAAACAGTATATCATGTCAGAAGATGCAAGAGTACATTTTTTGGATTCAAGATGACATGGGACAGACAGTGGATCGCCTTACAGCAAGAGGATGACGTGACATGCTGCTGTTTTGTGGTAACTCGCTGTTCCATGTTCCTCCTCTTCTCTTATCTGTTTCTGTCTCTGTCCTCTTTTCTGTCCTATCATTTAAATGGCGTTCTTTTCCTTTTTTCCTCAAATGATATGGTATTGTAAACCGCTCTAATGCCTCTGGCCTGAGCGGTATATCAAATTCAAAATAAACATAAACATAAATTTCTTTTAATAGAGGTGGGCTGACCTACACGGAGCAGCAGGTTCAACCCTAAACGCAGGCATGGGGGGGAGGGTGATCTGCACGGAGCTGCAGTTACAACCACTCTAGCCACCTTACTGGGCAGACTAGATGGATCATACTGATCTTTATTTGCCGTCATATACTATGTTACTAGTGTGGGACAACATCCAATGGCACCAAAACAGAACAGCTCTCTGAGCTCAAAACTAATGTAAATGTAATGTAAAGTTCTGAACATGTGTGGCACTTCCCTGTGCAGCAGTCATCACAGTCCCCTCAGTTTTGTCTGCTCTGCTGATTGGATGCAAAACAAATCTCTCCCTTCATACATTTTCTGAAGAGTTTCTTAACTTCTTTGGTTTTTTTGATCCGTTTTTCATATTTACTTTATTTTTGTTTTGGTTTCTTCTATTTGGGCACTGCTCACAAAGAAGAAAACTGCTACAGTCATGATAGAATGTCTCTGAGATCCAAGAAGCGTCATCTGTTTACCCTACAGGAGCATCATAAAGTTGAAGAATGGCTTTTAATAACCTCCAACACCCACTGATCTGACGTGATTTGGAACGAGGCAGGGTAAAATTCCCGTAACCGACCCCCCACGGGAACCAACCCCTTCTGGGCCCCCCTGACTTCATAGAGATTTCTTGAAATTTGAGGAAGCGGAGGAGGCCGCAAAACCCCTGCCCGCTCCTCTAAATCCACGAAACCCCTGGTTTCTACCGGGAAAACGGCCCCGCTGATTTTGGGCAAACCTCGGGGAACGGAACTGCCGAAAGTCCCATTTCTGACCCCGCAGCATGGGAGTGGAATGTCCCTGCTTTTGCTTATCCTCCGGCAATCTCCCACCTTTGGACTATCCCAAATCCTTTACCAATTTATCCAAATCTTCACCAAACAGTAGCTTTCCCCGGAAGGGAAGCTTACTTAACCACGCTTTGGAAGAGCCATCTGCTGTCCAATTGCGCAACCAAAGACATCGGAGCCCCGCTATCACCAAAGCCATACTCTTTGATAACCCCCTGATAAGGTCATAATGAATGTTGGCCAGATAAGCCGCTCCGGATTCTAGTCTGGACGCCTCCTTGACCGCCCCCTCGGGGTGGTCCCCTTGAATCCGCTGCGCCCAGTATAGGCAAGCCCTTGCCACCCAGGCTCCACAAATAGAAGCCTATAAAGAGAGCACATTCACCTCAAAAACTTGCTTCAACAAGGCCTCTAATTTACGGTCCTGAGCATCCTTGAGTGCCGCAATTCCCTCTACTGGGATTGTGGTTTTTTTGGTAACTGCCAACACGGCCGCATCTACCCTTGGAGACTTGAATAAATCCTTATCCTGGTCTAACAGCAGGTAAAGACACGCCATAACTCTAGAACCTTTAAGCGCGGCCTCTGGCATGTCCCATTCCTCCTGTATCATCTCCTTAAACACTCGATGTACCGGGAAAGCTCTTTGAGTCTTTCAAAAAGTCTGTAACAGCGGGTCTTCTAGAGTAGAATCCTCTGCCGGTCCCTCTGACGGTATATTAAGCGTCTTGAGAGACTCTGCAATGAGAGCCGACAACTCCTCTCTACGAAACACGTGGACCACCCTCGCTTGGTCTTCCTGTTCCGTAATCTCGCTTTCTTCCAGATCTTCGTCCAGGCCCATGTCTGGATTTGGGTCCTCGGACACTAGCCCCTCCGATATGACTGACCCATCTACTCGGTCCCCATCAGCTCTGGGCCTTTTTGTTCTTATGCTTGTCACTGCCGCCGTCAAAGGCGTACCTGGTCTCTTATACCCCAGCCCCGCTTCGGAAGGACTGGCTGTAGTCTTATTTAGTGAGCTGCCCAAGGCCTGCTGAATCAGGGCCACGACGTCTGGTGCAAAAATCGCCACCAGGCCTCCCGGTAACGGAGGCTGTGCAGCCTGAGGGTCTGGATTCAAAGACGTACTGGGTACTGGTTCCCTCTCAGTCTCCGTGTCCAACCGTGGTTCTGCAGGGCCTGTAGATGTCCCTTCCTGAACCCCCGCACCGACCTGTGAGTCCTGCTCCACAGCCGCAGACTCTTGACTGCAACCTCTACAAACACCCTCCAGTGACACGGATCCCCTTCTAGCACCGCAGAGCAAACAGAGCGGACTAGAAGGTATCCTGTCTTTCTGCGCTCCTCCGTGGGTAAATCAGGCCCTTAAACAGACCCCAGTACCCTGTTATTGCTGGACTGTTTTTATTTTTATTTTGTTTTGTTTTTTTTGTTTTTTTCAGCTGAGTTAAGCCTAGAAACTCTCCCCCAAGTCAAACTGTGAGGAAGCTCAGTAAAAACGAGGCTACCCTGCTGAAATACAGTGTTATCAAAACAACCAAATGCACCCCGCAATTCCCGCGCGAGTGACACGCGGTCTGGCCTGCACTGCCGAGAACCGCGCTTCGCCGGCCTCCTGTGATGCTGATTCCTACTTTGGCAGCAATCGGAGCTGCCTCTGGTGCCTCCTCCCCTGTGCTCTACCTTGTCCCGGGAGCTGCAGGCATCGGCTGACACGGGTCGGAGACAAACTTTGCCGCCCAGCTGCCGTTTGAACCGCCGGCTCCAAACGCATATGCAGGCAAACCTTCTGCACGCGCTGAGCACTGCAGTCTGCCGGTTCCTCTCCCTAGCTGATGGGATCGGAAAACGGTGGCTGCTCTCTCTGCAACTGCCCCCGGCTCTATCCAAATTCTAAGGCTACCCTCAGACCCAGAGATTCCGGGACTAGACTGGAGTTCCTCCAGGAACTACAGTTAGCAGGTAAGTCTAATTTAATCTTCTGAACATGTGTGGCACTTCGCTGTGCAGCAGTCATCGCAGTCCCCTCAGTTTTGTCTGCTCTGCTGATTGGATGCAAAACAAATCTCTCCCTTCATATATTTTCTGAAGAGTTTGTTAATTTCTTTGGGGGTTTTTTATCCATTTTTCATATTTACTTTATTTTTGTTTTGGTTTCTTCTATTTGGGCACTGCTCACAAAGAAAAAAACTGCTGCAGTCATGATAAGAATGTCTCTGAGATTCAAGAAGCGTCATCTCTTTTCCCTACAGGAGCATCATGAAGTTGAAGAATGGCTTTTAATACTGAAAAAGAAGTCCTCTGTCCAAAAGCCAGCTGGCTTATCTTGATTGAACTGATCCTTCTCACTGGACATTGCCTCAGCCTCCTTATATGGTGACCTTAGAGTCCACTCATGAAGGAGGACATCTTGCCTCTTTGCAGCAGGTGTGGATCTTGGCTTTAGACTTTCTGACCAAAAGTGTTTTTAGTTCCTCAGTGCTATCATGTTGGCTAGAGTAGGATCAAACCTCTAAGATGCATCACTTGAAAGGAGTTGTGAAGTGCTCTTCCTGTAGCACAGACGATGCAAGGAAAGGCAGAGCACCAAAGGACAGCAAATGGGTTGACCTCTGCACTTCCCCCTCTGCAACATCTAAGTCCCAACACCATCACGAAGGTGCGCTACCTATTCCTCTGCTGGCATTAGTGCAATGGCCTGTGTGCATGGCCTCTATCTGGGTAATTTTATAAAGATTTTTCTATGAGTAAAGTTTCTCTTACATGCAGAAAAGGTCTTTTATACAACTGCGTGGTGTTATATACTTTCATAATTATGCATGGCAACAAGACGGTACTTGCTTTCTCCATAAACAAACTGGAAATAAGTCCTCACATATGGGTGATGTCACAGACAGATCCCCCTTATACATAGTATAGAAACATAAGCCATGTGGTCTTTTCTGCTGTCATGTTTCTATCTAGTCTGCCCTTCCATATCAACTACAATAGTCCCCTTTTTACCTTTAGAGATCCTCTGTTTGTCCCATGCTTTTTTGAATTCAGATACTATCCTCATGTCCACCATCTCCACCTGCAGACTATTCCATGCATCTACCACTCTTTTCATAAAGAAATATTTCCGCATATTCTCCAGGAACAAGCAGGAAGTCAGGCCTCACATATGGGTGATGTGGGCACTGACAGAGCCCGCATGGAGCATTTCCCCAGCTTTCAAAGAAAGCCTTTGGGAATGCCATCACGCATGCGTAGTCCCCTTCCCGCCCAAGGGTGCCATCTTAGTCAGTCTCCCTTTTCCTGCGGAGCCCTTCGGACGTGCATCTCGTCCCCAGAAAAATGTTTTTTTTCTCCTTTCCAACCGGTTTTTGCTGTACCAGTGCATGACTGGGCCACTTACCTCCTGGGTCAGGACAATGCATTGGCGGACTGGCTCAACAGGTTCCTCTGGCCGCACAAGTGGCACCTGTATCCCCAAAAGTTGCAGCACCTCTTCCAGCATCGGGGGACCCCGGACCTGGACCTCTTTGCCAGCCCGGCGAACTCGCAGCTTCCTTGGTTCTGCGGTCCCCTCCCGCACCCGGGCAGGATGGCCCCAGATGCCTTCCTCATCCTGTGGGACACGGGGTTGCTCTAATGCCTCCCCCCCCCATGCCCCTCATTGCTTGGACCCTTCTCAAAGTCCAGTGGGACAGGGCTTCGATGATTCTCATTGCCCCAAGGTGGCCCAGGCAGCCTTGGTTCCCCCTGCTGCTCTGCCTCTCGACGGAGCCCTCAGTCCTGCTTGGGTTCTCACCAGAGCTGCTGACGCAGGAGGAGGATCTCTTCTTCACCCCAATCTGAAGTCTCTGTCCCTCACAGCTTGGCGGCTGAGCGGGTTGCTCTAGCCTCCTGCCATCTCCCCATGGAGATCAAGGACATTCTCCTGGCCTTGCGGAAGGACCTCGACCAGATGAGCTTACGCCTTCAAGTGGCATTGGTTCTCTGTGTGTTGCTCCGAGCGGACCCATTTTCATGTCCTACAAGTTTGATTTTGCAGTACCTGCTCCACCTCTCGCAGTTTGGGCTGAAATCTAACTTGGTCAGGATTCATCTGAGTGCCATCTCAGTGAACCACCACCCCAACGAGGGCAAACCTGCTTTTGGGGCTGACGCTTGTCTCTTGATTCACGCGAGGCCTGCTTTTTTCCAAGCCCCCCCACCCACCCTCCTCCGGTGGAATGGGACCTCATTGTGGTCCTCACACAGCTGACCAAGCCACCTTTTGAACCCATGACTACCTACCTGCTTCGACACCCATCGTGGAATGTGGCCTTCTTGATGGCTCTCACCTGTGCCCAGGGAGTCAGTGAACTCTAGGCACTGATGACAGAGGCAGCATACACAAGGTTTTATAGAAACAGGGTGGTCCTATGGACTCGCCCCAAGTTCCTCCCGAAGATTGTCTCTAATTTCCATCTCAATTAAGAGATAGTGCTGCCCACCTTCTTCCCGAAGCCCCACGCTGACCGGGCATCGGCGATTCTCCACACCCTGGTTAAGAGGCCTCTCTCTTTCTACCTGCAGCGGACTCAGGCCCACCGCAGGTCAGGGCAGCTATTCGTTTCCTTCGACCCCAGTCACTTGGGGCGGGCAGTCACTAAGTGTACCTTGTCCATCTGGGTAGCGGACTGCATTGCCTTTGCCCATGCCCAAGCCGGGTTTCCCTTAGAACGCAGAGTCATGGCTCACAGTGTCTGAGCAATAGCGATGTCTGTCGCTAGCCTGCACTTGGTGCCACTGGCAGACATCTGTCGCGCCGCCACCTGGTCTTTCACTCACACCGTCACAGTGCATTACTGCCTGGAGAGGGAGTCCCATCAGGACACCGTCTTCTGCCAGGCTGTACTTCATAATCTGTTCAGGGTTTAGGCAGCTCCTGCCCTCCGACCCTTCTTGTTCCAACTACTGGGACTGTGGCCATCCATGGACCTGGGGTCCTTGGGCTGCCTTCGGCTTTCACTGGCAACTCCTCACGGTGATGCTGTGCCTTTTTCTACAGGTCCTCAGTAGCCTGTAGCTAGGGAGTCCCTATGTGAGGACTGACTTCCTGCTTGTTCCTGGAGAAAACATAGTTACTCACCTGTAACAGATGTTCTCCAGGGACGGCAGGAATCGGTCCTCACAACCCTCCCTCCTCCCCTTGCAGTAGCTGTGTATTTTTGCCATCTTCATTAAGGTGCTATATTTATTATTTATTTATTTACATTCTCTTATATACCGCGCTATTCTGCATCAGTGCGGTTTACATTGAACAAACTGAAATTACATTGAACAGGGCATTATAACTTGGAGATAACTATTTTACAGGGAACATGGGCTATGGAGAGTTAAGTGGCTTGCCCAAGACCACAAGGAGCACCTGTGGGACTAGAAACCCCAGTCCTTCCGGCCCAAGGTTGCTGTCCTCTAGTGGGATTTGAACCTCCGACCTTCCGGCCTGAAGTACCTTGCCCCAACCACTAGGCCACTATAGCTATGGTATCTGACTTAGGTGGCACCCTTGGGCGGGAAGGGGACTGTGCATGCATGGTGGCATTCCCAAAGGCTTTCTTTGAAAGCTGGGGAAATATTCCGTGCATGCTCTGTCGGTGCCAACGTCACCCATATGTGAGAACTGATTCGTGCTGTCCCTGGAGAACACCTGTTACAGGTGAATAACTACGCTTTCCTGGATCACTCCTGGAACTCTTTTTAAAAAAGTACTATTGGGCATCCTTTATGTTTCAAACACATACCAATACAGTTTTTTCCTAGAGCTGATTTCTCATCTGGCCGACCAGTCAGGCTATCAGATCATTTTAGGAGGAGATTTTTATCTAGTGGCAGATGCAGCGGTGGATTGTCAGCCATCGCGGATGGCTCTGAAGGGTGCAGAGGACCGAAGTATTAACCTCTTGTGTAAAGAATTAGAGCTGATTGATGGGTAACGGATGTTGCACCCCCTAGATTCTAAGTTAATGCACTATTCAGGGCCCCGAATAGTGCACTGCCACATTGATTACCTGCTGTTATCTGAATGCCTGTATCCTAATATTCAAGGTTCAGATATCCACCCACAGGTGGCTTTGGACCACGTGACTGTACAAATCAATTTGTGCTGGGGGCAAAGGATCGGAGCCCGCTTTGGCAGTTAAATCCAGTTTATTTTATTTATTTAGACATTTTTGTATACCACCTTATCCTTCAATCAAAGTGGTCACAACACAATTGGGGGATACATTTAACACGAGGGGATATGAAACACATACACTAATACTTACAGGGAACTGTTTGGACTCAGTGTGGAATTCCAAACCTTCCTACGGAAGGCATAGCTTAACTACAAAGCTGACAGTGGGATGGAGGAGGTGTGCCCAGTGTTTTACTGGGAAGTCCAAAGGCGATTTTTCGGGGAAAGATATTGGGATATGTGGTGGCACAGCAGCGTAGGCAGGGGCTGTGTCTTTTGAGGGCACATAGGGCCCAGTATTTGCGAGAGGGTATGGAAGAAGCATGCTTACAATAGAGTAGGAACAGAGTGCATGCAATACTGCAACAAAGGGCCATGTGCAGCATTCGGACTTATAAATACAAACTGCACAAATTGAGGGATAAAACTGGCAAGCTTTTAGTTAATTTGATTCGATTGGCAAAAATTAAAACGGCAGTGACTCGATTGCAGCGGGACGATGGCACAATGATGACGCGGGAGGCGGAGATTGCGCAGCACTTTTCATCCTTTTTTGAAACTGTGTACCGTACTTAATGGGGAGCACCAGAGGAGTGGGTGTCTGCCAATCTCGCTATCCCCCAGCTTACTGAGGACCAAAAGTGGCAGTTAGATTTGTCACTTACAGAAGGGGGAACTATGTAGAGTCATCCATAGTTTGAGGCTGGCATGGGCTCCTGGCCCCTATGGCCTGGGCCAAGGATTCTATAAAATTCTACAGAATCTGTTGGTGGGACTCATGGTGGCCATGAGGCAAGCCACAGTGGCCACAGGACGATTGGTGAATACGTGGATAGACCGGCAATTATTTTGTTGCCTAAGCCAGGATGGGATCCGGAGAAGGTGGAATCCTATTGGCCTATATCACTCCCTAAACAAAGACCTCAAAATAATCACCACAGCTCTCGCCAGACGCCTCAGTGCCATCTTGCCAGATATCATGAATCCTGATCATGCAGAATTCATGAAGGGCTGCAGTGCAGTGGCTGCTATACTATGTGCCTTACCAATGTTCCAACGAGGTCATTGTGGGACTTCTCAGTGGTTATGGTGAGATTAGATGCTGAGAAGGCATTTGACAGAGTGGCCTGGGACTATTTTGTTTTGGGTTTTGTCCAGGTTTTGGATTGCAGAATATTTTCTCAAATGGGTCCAGATTTTATACCACCAGTCTAGTGCGCAAGTGTTGGTGAATGACAGACTGGGGGAACATTTTGGGTTTACATGGGGTACATGACAGGGTTGCCCACTGTTCCCCTTGTTGTATATCTTGTCCTTGGAGCCCCTGGCTATCAAGGTGTGTGCTGCTACAGCTATTCAGGGACTTAGAATAGGTCCCACCAAATATAAAATCAGCATATTTACGGACGATATGCTGATCAGCATGCATGAATCAAGGGAGGGGTGGACCACCCTGGTTGAAATATTGCATCAATTCGGACAATTCTCAGGGCTTAAGATAAATATGGGGAAGTCCGAAGTTCACCTTTTGGGGAAGAGAGAATCCCTGAGGGATTGCATAGCATTCAAATGGGCGACCGGACCTATGAAATATCTTGGAATTTTCCTGGACTCTGATCCCAAACTGGTTGTTGTTAAGTGCCGTCGAGTCTGAGTCGACTCATGGCGACCCTCTGGATAGCTATCCTAAATTGTGTTCGGTCTTCAGTCAGGCGGCTCATTGTTGACAGACTGGTACCCGTAGCTGCTGTTATTGTAGCGATCCATCTCATTGCTGGCCTTCCTCTTTTGCGTTGACCTTCTATCTTGCCAAGCATGATGTCTGTCTTTCTCTAATGATCTCTCTCTTCGCATGATGTGTCCAAAGTATGAAAGTCGAAGTCTTGTCATCTGAGCTTCTAAAGAAAGCTTAGGTTTGATCTCCTCTAGTACCGACTGGTTTGTTCTTCGGGCAGTCCGTGGTATACACAGTATTCACCGCCAGCACCATAATTCAAAGGCATCAATTTTCTTCCTGTCTGTCTTTTTCACTGTCCAACTTTCACATCCATATGATGTTATTGAAAATACCATGGCTTGAACAAGTCGAATCTTTGTATGGAGAGAGACATCTCTGCTCTTGAGAATCTTATCTAGGTCTTTCATAGCCATTCTGCCAAGAACAATGCGTCGTTTGATTTCTTGACTGCTTGTTGCTTCTTTATTGATAGTTGATCCAAGTAGGTTAAAGTTGTTCACAATTTCAATTTCTTCTCCTTCAACAGTGAACCTGTTGATTATGCCAGTTGTCATGATTTTTGTCTTCTTTACATTAAGGTGCAGGCCCATTTTGAGACTATGTTCTTTGATTGTGAGAAGCAAATGTTTCAGATCATCTTCACTTTCAGCCAGTAATGTGGTATCATCAGCATAGCGAAGGTTGTTGATGAGTCTTCCACCAATCTTCACACATCTGTTGTCTTCATACAATCCTGCTTCTCTGATGATTTGTTCTGCATATAAATTAAACAAGCAGGGGGAAAGTATGCAGCCTTGTCTTACACCTTTGCTTATTTTAAACCATTCTGTTTCTCCTTGATCCGTTCGAACTGTTGCTTCTTGATTAATGTACAGATTATGCAAGTATACCCATGCATCTCCAGGAACAAGCAGGAATAAGTCCTCACAAATGGGTACGTCGGTACCGACGGAGCCCGTGCGGGAAAGCTCCCCAGCTTCTTAGAATAGAAGCTTTTGGGACCTCCCACTGCACATGCGCACTGCCTTCCCGCCTTCCTGAACAGCTCTCCTCAGTTTCTCTTTTTCCGCGGAGCCAGCAGGTCGTGTTCCTGTCACCGCTGAAGAAATTGTTATTTTATTTGTTTCTTTAGACCGCGTACCTGCCTTCCCCATACCGATACCGGTATCGCCGGTCTTTTCTGTCTTTCTTTAAAAAATTATAATTCTTGTTTCTTATTTTTTAGCTTTTTGGTCACTTCAGAGAGGCCTCTCGGCCTACTCAATTTCTCCTCATGGAGAAGCCAGCCCCTGGATTTAAGAAGTGTACCAAATGTAATGCTGTTATTTCAGTCACAGACACCCATGACTGGTGTCTGAAATGTTTGGGGCCTGACCATTCCATACCGGACTGCCCATCTTGCTCCCACATGTCTAAACGTGGGCTGCAGAACCGGGCCAACAAATTCCATGTGCTGTTTGCTTCAGAGAATACAGCATCACAGTCATCCAGGTCTTCTTCTCCGGATGGATCTCAGGTAACCAAACCTTCTGTGGGCAAGTCCTCAAAGAGCAAATCTCCTTCAAAGCATCGAGAGGCTCTTAGCTTAGAACTTGAGGACCCTGCCCCAGCCAAACAACCCCGGCGGGAAGTCCAACTTCCAAAAACGCCAATTCAGGGGTCTCAGGTTGATATCGATGCTACGGCCTCGACAGATCACCTGTTAGCCTGCTCTGGGGTACCGGGTCACTCCGGTACCGACATCCAGGCAGCTATGGCGTCCATGGGCGATACTGTACAGTCCATGCAGCAGGCCGTCATGGCTTTCATTAAAGCTGCAACGCCATCGGTTCCGCTTTCAGCGGTTCCGGGCCCGATACCGGTATCGTCCGCCATGCCGGTATCGAGGCCGTCCACCTCTAAACGCAAGTCGGTACCGTATGGGCTTTCGCTCCATACCGGTTCCATACCCGATACGCCCGATATCGATACCGATCGGTACGCGTATCGTGCGTTAGAGGAAAGCACCGATTCCTCTGAGGATTTTCACTCCTCTGATGATTCTGCTGAGTTTTCACTCAACTTACCTGAGGAGCCCTCTTCTCCTAAAAGGAGAATGTCCCCTCCAGAGGATTTGTCCTTCCAGGACTTTGTTTTAGATATGGCTACAGCCCTTTCTATTACCACATCCTCTGAAAAGGAACCCAGATCCAAAAACTGGATATTTTGGGATACTCAAAGGCCCCTAAGGAGGCAGTTACCCTGCCTATCCATGAAATCCTTCAAGAACAACTGATGGATTTCTGGGAAAATCCTTTGACTTTGTCTCCTTATTCCCGTAGGTTGGACACCATGTATAGGGTCCCTCCTTCTCCTGGTTTCCAAAAGACTCAATTGCCCCACCACTCTATTGTGGTGAAGTCTGCAATGAAGAAGATTAGGAGTACCAAAAGGCACTCTTCCACCCCTCCAGGACGGGAATGTAAGACTTTGGACTCTTTTGGTAGGAAAATTTTCCAGGCTAGTATGCTTATAGCCAGGATTAATTCCTACAGTCTCTATATGGGCATGTTCCTGGAGGAACTTGCCAAAAAGGTGCGGCATTTTGCCCCCTTTATCCCTGAGGATAAAAAGCAGGGATTCCTTTCCCTAGTGAAACAACTCTTAGAGGTTTCTAAGTTCTCTAATAGGGCAGCATATGATTCCTTTGAGGGAGCCAGTAGGGCTTCGGGCATTGCTATTGCAGCCCGACGTCTTGCTTGGCTCCAGGCCTCTGATCTGGAACCTTGGGTTCTAGATGGCTTACGGAATCTGCCCTGTACAGGTGAGAACTTATTTGGGGAAGAGTGGCAAATCAAAGCCACCCAGATGGATGCTGAAAATGCCACCTTGGAAAGACTTTCAAAGTCCACTTCAATTCCTACTAAGAAAAAGTCTTTTAAAAGGCCTTACTATAAGAAGGCCAGAGTTGCTTCAACTACTGGCCAGCAGTCTTCTCAACCTCGCTATACTGCTAAGCGTCAGCAATCCAAACAAGCACGAGCTAAGCCTGCAGCAGCTACTGTAGCTCAGCAGACTCCAACCCCTCAGGGGTTTTGACTTGCTCCTAGGGAACTTGCCACTTCTGGTTCTAACACAACCAGAACCTCTCACCATACCCGGAAGGTTGGTTCACTTTGCTCCCAGATGGGAACAAATCACAACAGAACAATGGACCCTCTCTATCATTCGAGAGGGTTACAAACTTCATTTCTCCAGCCTTCCTCCCCATCATATGGTGAGACCATTCAATTCTCCCCCATCTCTCCTAACCCTGTTGGGTCAAGAGGTTTCCTCTCTTCTTGCCCAAGGGGCCATAGAAGAGGTTCCTCTTCCTCAACAAGGGTCCGGTTTCTACTCCCCTTATTTTCTCATTCCAAAGAAGACAGGGGGATTCAGACCAATCCTAGATCTGAGAGAATTGAACAAATTTCTCTTCAAGGAGAAATTCAAAATGCTGTCTCTCGGCATTCTCCTTCCTTACCTCCAGGGTCAGGACTGGCTTTGTTCTCTAGACCTACAGGATGCGTATACACAAATACTCATCCATCCATCCCACAGAAAGTATCTTCGCTTTCTGTTTCAGGGAAAACATTTCCAATACAGAGTACTCCCCTTCGGTCTAGCCTCTGCTCCAAGAGTATTCACAAAATGCATGGCAGTCGTAGCCGCATTTCTAAGAGGCATGGGAATCTTTGTCTTCCCATATCTGGACGACTGGCTCATCCGAGCTCCAACTCAGTCACAGGCCCAGATTTCCCTGGACCACACAAGGAGCCTTTTGCAGTATCTGGGACTGGTAGTAAACCTTCCCAAGTCCCAACTCATCCCTACTCAATCTCTAGAATTCATAGGGGCCCAGTTGGACACCATCACTGCAAGGGCCTACCTTCCACATGTTCGAGGCCAGCGCCTCCTGAGTTTGGCCTCCCAAGCTCAGTCCAGCACTCACTTGACAGCCAGGGAAATGCTACGCCTACTGGGTCATATGGCCTCCACAGTGCATGTGGTGCCCTATGCTCGTCTTCATATGAGAGCAGCTCAATGGACCCTGGCCACTCAGTGGACTCAGGCGTCAGGAGCGCTCTCAGACCAAATACAAACCTCCGATCGTCTGTTTTGGTCCCTCCACTGGTGGACTTCCACCAAGAATCTGTTGTTGGGGGCTCCATTTCAACCATTGCTACCCCAAGCAACCCTCACAACAGATGCCTCCCAAACAGGGTGGGGAGCCCATCTGCAAACTCTCTCCACTCAGGGCACTTGGTCTCTACAGGAGACCACCCTTCATATCAATCTTCTGGAACTGCGAGCAATTTACCTTGCCCTCAAGGTCTTCCACTCCCTCCTAGCCAACCTCACTGTCCTAGTTCAGACGGACAATCAGGTGGCCATGTTTTACATAAACAAACAAGGAGGGACGGGCTCTCTGTCGCTTTGCAACGAAGCTCTAAGACTATGGGCCTTCGCCAGAGAGCATCAGATTCACCTGCTAGCAGTGTATCTCCCAGGAGTTCAAAACTCTCGGGCAGACAGGCTCAGTCGAGTTCTGCTGCCACACGAATGGTCCCTACATTTGGACCAAATAAACCGAATCTTTCAGGAATGGGGGACCCCGGACATAGACCTCTTTGCAAGTCCGTGGAATGCCAAACTTCCCCGGTTCTGTTCCAGAACTCCGTGTCAGGGAGCTCAGGCTACGGACGCCTTTCTCCTGAATTGGAATCAGGCATTCCTATATGCCTTTCCACCCATTCCTTTGATTCCCAAGACTCTGTTCAAACTCCAGAGGGATCATGGAACTATGATCCTCATAGCTCCACGCTGGCCACGCCAAGTGTGGTTCCCTCTCCTTCTACAGCTCTCCCAGGGATCCTACTTGGATCTGGGAGCTGCGCCAGACCTCCTGTCTCAGGAGGACGGGACTTTGTGGCACCCAAACCCCAAATCCCTTCACCTCAGTGCTTGGTTACTGAAGGCTTAAGCCTTCAAGACTTTCATCTTTCCCAACCAGTGAAAGATATCCTTTCTGCCTCTAGGAAACCCTCTACCAGGCGTTCCTATGCTTTCAAATGGAAACGTTTTTCCATTTGGTGTGCTCAGCAGGGTCTTGACCCTCTGGCACTTCCTTTGAATTCTCTTCTTGATTATCTCCTGCATCTATCCAATGCAGGCCTCAAGACGAATTCGGTAAGAGTCCATTTAAGTGCTATTGCAGCATCCTTGAAACATATAAATGGACAACCTATCTCCTCTCATCCTCTTGTTGCAAGATTCATGAGAGGCCTGACTCTCACTAAACCTCCCATCAGACCACCCCCGGTCGCATGGGATTTGAATCTAGTGCTCGGTCAACTTATGAAGCCACCTTTTGAGCCAATGTTTTCCACCTCCTTGAAATTTCTTTCCTGGAAGGTCATCTTCCTCATTGCAGTCACTTCGGCTCGCCGCATCAGTGAGCTGCAGGCTTTAGTGGCTAATCCACCTTACACAAGATTTCATCATGATAAGGTGGTCCTTAGGACGAATCCCCACTTTATGCCTAAAGTGGTCTCGCCTTTTCATCTTAATCAAGAGGTATATCTACCTGTCTTTTTTCCAGCTCCTCATGCATCCAATGCAGAGAGGAACCTTCATACTCTGGATTGTAAAAGAGCTCTCGCTTTTTACCTTAATAGGACTCAGCCACATCGAAAGTCTTCTCAACTTTTTGTGGCCTTTGATCCTTCCCATTTGGGACTTCCAGTCTCCAAGCGTACACTTTCCAATTGGATTGCTCAGTGTATTTCTTTTGCTTACCAGAGCAAAAACATTTCTCTGGAAGGCCATGTCACTGCTCACAATGTGAGGGCCATGGCAACTTCTATGGCTCATCTGCACTCTGTTTCCATAGATCAGATCTGTCGAGCCGCTACCTGGGCCTCGGTTCATACCTTCACAGCCCATTACTGTTTGGACAAGGACTCCCGCCGGGATGCCTTGTTTGGCCAGGCTGTCCTCAAGCACCTGTTCCATTCCTAAACAACTCCTGCCCACCTTCCCAGAATGGATGCCTGAGATCCATACGAAGATGGCGAACCTTTACAGGGGATCCCATGCATCTAAGCTAGGGAGTCCCCATATGTGAGGACTTATTCCTGCTTGTTCCTGGAGATAGCACAGTTACTTACCTGTAACAGGTGATCTCTGGGAACAGCAGGAATTAGTCCTCACAACCCACCCACCTCCCCTAGGAGTTGTATCTTTTATCTATCTATCTTCCTGTCCTCTCTCTGTTGACTCAGCTATAAACTCGAAACTGAGGAGAGCTGTTCAGGAAGGCGGGAAGGCAGTGCGCATGTGCAGTGGGAGGTCCCAAAAGCTTCTATTCTAAGAAGCTGGGGAGCTTTCCCGCACGGGCTCCGTCGGTACCGACGTACCCATTTGTGAGGACTAATTCCTGCTGTTCCCAGAGATCACCTGTTACAGGTAAGTAACTGTGCTTTCTTAATGTGGCCCAGAGTTTCTCATGGTTTACTCAGTCAAAAGCCTTGCTATAGTCGATAAAGCACAAATAGATATCCTTTTGGTGTTCTTTAGTCTTTTCAAGGATCCATCTCACATCCGCAATGATGTCTCTCGTTCCTCGTCCTTTCCTGAACCCTGCTTGCACTTCAGGTAGTTCTTGTTCCAGGTATGGTTGTAGTCTCTTTTGAATAATCTTCAGTACAATCTTGCTGGCATGTGGGATCAGAGCGATTGTTCGATAATTTCCACAGTCAGTTGGATCACCTTTCTTTAGTATTGGTATAAACACAGATCTTTTCCAGTCAGTTGGCCATGATGTTGTCGTCCATATTTCTTGGCAGAGCCTTCTAAGTACGGTAACAGCTGCATCAGATTGCTGCAATACTTCTATAGGAATGCTATCAATGCCTGGTGCTTTGTTCTTTGATAAGGCTTTCAATGCTGCTTCAAATTCTTCTTTCATCACCAATGGTTCCCGATCATAAGGTACAGGTTGAAACGGCTGTTGGTCCACTTGATCTTTATCATATAAAAACTCTGTATATTCCTTCCACCTTTTCTTGATCTTCTCAGCATCATTCAACATAGAATCCTGAGCATCTTGTAACATTCCAATTCGAGGCTGGAACTTTTTCTTTAACTCTCGTAGCTTTAGGAAAGCCGATCTTGTTGTTCTTCTAATAGTTTCTGCTTCTATTTCCTTGCAAGTGTCATTGTAGTACTTTTCCTTGTCCTGTCTTGCTGCATGTTGGAAATCTCTGTTGAGTTCTGCGATTGTCTTTTTTCTCCTCTGGCTTTAGCTTCTCTGCGTTTCTGGGCAATTTTCAGAGTTTCTTCCGTCATCCATTTAGCCCGCTTTTGCTTTTTCACCTTTTATAGAGACTTCTCGCTTTCTTTTTTTTATTTGTGCTTTCTTCCAACACAACCTTCTTGATGTCATTCCATAACTCTTCCAGAGCTCTGTCATTTGTATCTAAAGCAGCAAATCGATTTTGCAGGCAGTCTTTAAATTCCAGTGGTATATTCTCAAGGTCATATTTTGCTGCATTCATGAATGGTTTGCTCTTTTTCAACTTTAGCTTGAGTTTGCATACTAGTAGTTGATGATCTGTACCACAGTCAGCTCCAGGTTTTGTCTTTGTTGATGTTATAGAACCTTTCCATCGTTGACTTCCACAGATGTAGTCAATTTGATTTTTATACAATCCTTTGGGTGAAGTCCATGTGTACAGTCGCCGCTTGTGTTGCTGGAAGAAGGTGTTTGCAATGAATAGATCACTGGTCTTGCAGAATTCTAGCAGCCTTTCTCCAGCTTCATTTCTGTTGCCAAGTCCATATTTTCCAACTACTTTGCCTTCTTTTTTGTTGCCAACTTTTGCGTTCCAGTCACCCATGACTATCAGGATATCCTGTTTGCATGTTCTGTCAATTTCAGCTTGTACTTGTTCATATAACTCTTCAATTTCATTCTCTTCTGCAGCTGTTGTTGGGGCATATACTTGAATTATAGTTGTGTTGATAGGCAATCCTCGTAGACGAATAGAGATTAAGCGTTCGCTGACTGCATTGTATTTCATTACAGTTCTTGCAAGTTTCTTCTTAATTATAAATGCAACACCATTTCTTCTTTGTCTTTCATTTCCAGCATAGTAGTCCATGTGATCATCTGATGCAAAGTGCCCGATGCCAGTCCATTTCAGTTCGCTGACAACCAACAGATCAAGTTGTACACTTTCCATTTCATTCTTGACCTCCTCCAACTTCCCTTGGTTCATGCTTCGTATGTTCCATGTTCCAATGCGTAAGACATCTTTACAGCTTCTGACTCTCATTTCATGCGCAGCTACATTAGCAGTCAGACTTCCCGAGGGCTTTGATCCAACCACATCATAAATGCTGGCTTTACTCAGAGAAGTCTTCAGCTCTTCCCCAGTAGCTAGTTGAGTGCCTTCCGACCTGGGGGTCTCATCTTCCAGCACCATAGCACAATTTGTTTTGTTGTAACTATCCATTGGGTTTTCATGGCAAGATACAGAAGGAGATTGCCGGGCCTTTCTTCCGCGCAGTTTGTTTGGTGGTGTTGCCGTTGTCACAAAACTGTGATCCTCCACCGTCAACACTATCCCATTCTGCTGCTGCCCAGATTGGTGGTTTGTCTTGGTCTGGCACCTCAGCTGAGACCTGTCCATCTTGGGAGACTCTTCCAGTAGTTAAACTGCCGATAGTTTAGCTCTCAGCATCACTGATTCACGCAAGCCCTCACAGCACGACAAGATGCAAACCAAGTGAGAGCCCAAACTAGTATATTAGATTAATATATACAGTAAGCTATGGCAAATTTAAACTTCTGTGTGAAGAATGGGGGGATTTGCCCCTGTGTGGGTGAGTAGGGCAGATGAAAACTACTTTAAAAGTGTTATACAGACATTTCTGTGGAGTGGTAAATGAGTATGAATCAGCCATGCAAAAATGATCTTGGGCTGTGAGGTGGGATGAGCGGGTTTGCCAGATCTTAGAATGTATAATATAGCTTCTCTAATCCAGTGGATCAATGGGGCGCACCAGTATGCTCTGAAGGACCTATTGGAAACATGGAGTCATCCATACGGATGGCTAAACAGTCTTCACTATAAGAAAGTTGAACTAACCTCCCCAGAACAGGGAACATGGGTAGGTGCCCTCCAGAAAGCCTGGAAATGGTGAGTTGGGAAACACAAGAGGAGTTGGCAGGTGTCCTCATTTCTTCAAATTATGGCTAACCCGGGTTTTCAACTAGGACATGGGAATACTAAGTTTAACCAGTGGTGCCTGGAACGATGACTCAATCTGGGACAGCTGGTGAATAGGGGAGGGGGAGATATTCCCACTTTTGAGACATTACAGCAAAGATTACAGCTATCGGGGCATTGTACTGGTGGAAGAGAGGCGGTGCTTGCCAGGATATACCAGTGACATCAAAGCGATGACATCTTTCAGTCTCCAGAGCTGCTGGTGGAGGTTCAGCGGTACTTCAGGCTGGGCTTGCGGGTCCCTCCCGTTGATATTCACTGCTCTGTTACATCCTCTATGGTTCCGGGACTGGACTAGAGGGACGAAAAGGAAATGGAAATTAGACTTACCTGCTAATTGTTGTTCCTTGAGGAACTCTAGTCCAGTCCCGGACCCCTCCCTGGGTTTTTTCCCTGTACGCAGCGTGAAGAAGAGAGACCGATACGGGGAACACCAACTGTAGCTAAGCATCCAAGTGAATTACGGGTTGGGGAGAGAGATAAAGATGTTTGTAAGTTAGCTCCATGGTGGAACTAGCTGGGCAAATAGTATCACATGTTACAGGACACATTGCCCACATATTTACAGGGTCTGGCTATGCAGTATTCAGATGAGTTGAGGGAGGAGATGGAACAATTGGAGGATTGTTTTCATTGGATCCCGAGTATCCTCAGCACGTTATCAAGAAATGCAATTCCAACTTTTTCGCGGGGGATATCTCACCAAGGAGTGCAGGGTAAGGCAGGGCATCTGGACTCAGGCATACTGTGATAAATGTAAGCACCAGCCTCAGACACTGCAACACACTTTCCTTGAATGTCCTATGTTGACAGAGTTATGGGGCTCGGTGTTGCTTTGCCTGACTCATGTGATTAAGTAGCAGGTGCAGTGGACCTATGGTACGTTGCTCCTGGGGGAGGAGAGCAAGATATTTGGCAGGTAGAAAGAAAATTCTTGATGATAGGTATTTTGGTAGTTGAGAAACTTATTTTGCAATATTGGGTTGGAGAGAGCATAAGATATGCCATACTGGGTCAGACCAAGGTCCATCAAGCCCAGTATCCTGTTTCCAATAGAGGCCAATCTAGGTCATACGTACCTAGCAGTTTCCCTAAAAGAGACAGGTTCCACAATGCTTGTACTGGGTCAAGCATTGGTATCCTGGGTCCCTTCTTAATAATGGTTTATGGACCTTTCCTCCAGGAACTTGTCCAACCCTTTTTTAAACCCAGCTACACTAACAACCTTTACTACATCCTCCGGTAAAAAATTCCAGAGTTTGATTACACGTTGAGTGAAAAAATATTTTCTTTTATTAGTCTTAAATAGTTTACCCTGTTTCTTCATTGCATGTCCCCTAGTCTTTCTATATTCTGATAACGTAAACAATCGATCTACCCATTCCACTCCGTTCATTAATTTATAGACTTCTATCATATCTCCCCTCAGCCGTCTCTTTTCCAGGTTAAAGAGCCCTACCTTTTTAGCCTTTCTTCATAGGAGCATCCTTCCATCACCTTTATCATTTTGGTGGCTCTTCTCTGAACCTTTTCTAATAACGCTATATCCTTTTTAAGATACGGCGACCAGAATTGCACACAATATTCAAGGTGCAGTCTCACCATGGAACGATATAGAGGCATTATAATATCTTTTGTTTTATTTTCCATTCCTTTCTTTATGATACCTAGCATTCTATTTGCTCTCTTGGCTGCCGCTGCACACTGGCTCGAGGGTTTTAACATGTTATCCACAATGACGCCTAAATCTTTTTCCTGGGTGGTGGTTCCTAATGTGGAACCTTGCATTGTGCAACCATAGTTTGGGTTGTTCTTCCCTAGGTGCATAACTTTGTACTTGTCCACATTAAATTTCTTCTGCCATTTTGATGCCCAGTCTTCCAATTTATCAAGATCCTCTTGCAATTTTCCACAATCCTCTTGGGTTTTAACAACTTTAAATAGTTTTGTGTCATCTGCAAATTTGATAACCTCACTCGTTATTCCCTTTCCCAGGTCATTTATGAATATGTCAAAAAGCAGCGGACCCAGCACAGATCCCTGGGGTACACCACTATTCACCTTTCTCCATTGGGAAAATTGGCCATTTAGACCTACCCCCTCTGCTTTCTATCTTTTAACCAGTTCCTGATCCACAATAGTACACTGTCTCTTATCCCATGACTCTTTAGTTTTGCCAAAAGTCTCTGATGAGGGACCTTGTCAAAGGCTTTCTGAAAGTCCAGATACGCTATATCAACCAACTCACCTTTGTCCACCTGTTTAGTCACACCTTCAAAAAACCATAACAGATTAGTAAGACAAGATCTTCCTTGTCTAAAGCCATGTTGGCTGTCTCCCATTAGGCCATGACTATCTACATGCTGAGTAATTTTGTTCTTTATGATGGTTTTGTACCATTTCTCCCGGTACTAAAGTCAGGCTCACCGGTCTGTAGATTCCCGGATCACCCCTGGAACCCTTTTTAAAAATTGGCGTTACATTGGAGATCCTCCAATCTTCAGGTATTACAGATGATTTTAATGAAAATTCACAGATGACTAATAGCAGGTCTACATTCTCATATTTCAGTTCTTTCAACACCCTTGGATATATACCATCTGGCCACTTGATTTGCTACTCTTCAGTTTATCTAATAGTTGTAATACATCTTCCAGATGTATCGATATTTCCTTCAAGTTTTCCGCACCTTTAAATACAACTTCAGTCATGGGTAACATCCCTGCATCTTCCTCAGTAAAGACCGAAGCAAAGAATTCAGTCTCTCCGCTATTGCCTTGTCGCCTTTTAGTGTCCCTTTAACCCCTCTATCATCTAATGGACCAACTGACTCTCTCACAGGTTTTTTTGCTACAAATGTACTTGAAAAAGTCTTTATATCGCGTTTTTGCTTCCACAGCAAGCTTCTTCTCAAATTCTCTCTTTGCCTGCCTTATCAATGCCTTGCATTTGATTTGCCAGTGCTTGTGCTGTTTCCAGGTATCGTCTTTTGGCTCTTTTTTTCCATTTCCTGAAAGATACTCTTTTGGCAACAACAGCCTCTCTGACCTCATCTTTAAACCATGCTGGCAGTTTTTTGGACTTCCCTCCACTTTTCTTAAAGCGTGGAATACAGCTGGTCTGGGCTTCCAAGATTAGTATTTTTCAACAACACTCATCTCCTTCCCCTTTTTACATGGAATTTCAATCCATAGAGATTCTACAGCAAATTTTGTTTCCTGCAAAACTTTAATCCTTTCTGATTCAATCCTGCAAAACTTTAATCCTTTCTGATTCAATGCCCTCTCTAACGTAGAGTGCAACCCCTCCACCAATTTGATCAGCTCTATCATTTCGATATAGTTTGTACCCAGGTATCAGTGTCCCACTGGTTGTCCTCCTTCCACCATGTCTCTGATATTCCAATCATATCTGATCTCTCATTTAGTGCTATATATTCTAACTCTCCCATCTTATTTTTTAGACTTCTAGCATTTGCATACAAGCATTTTAGAGACTGTATTTTATTCATATTAATCTGGCTATTGGTAGGCATGGGTAATTTGGGATCTTTAAGCTCTGTCTGCTCCATACTCGAGGGCATTTGGGCTACTTTACTCTTTTGTGGAACCTCTCTGCTTTTGGTAGTATCCTTCAAGGATACATTCTTCCGAACCATGCGCTCTTGAGCGACTATCGGCTTTCCCCTATTATCTAGTTTAAAAGCTGCTCTATCTCCTTTTTAAAGGTTAATGCCTACAGCCTGGTTCCATCCCGATTAAGGTGAATCCCATCCCTTCGGAAGATCCCCTCCTTTCCCCAGAATGTTCCCCAGTTCCTAACAAATCCAAAACCCTCATCTCTGCACCATTGTCTCGTCCACGCATTGAGACTCCGGAGCTCTGCCTGCCTTTCGGGTCCTGCGCATGGAACGGGAAGCATTTCGGAGAACACTAACTTGGACGTTTTGGATTTCAGCTTCCTACCTAAAAGCCTAAATTTGGCCTCCAGATCCTCCCTACCACATTTTCCTATGTCATTGGTACCGACATGTACCAAGACAGCAGACTCCTCCCCAGCACTGTCTAAGACCTTATCTAGGTGGCGCTTGAGGTCCACTAACTTCGCACAAGGCAGGCATGTTACCAGGTGATCCTCACGTCCACCAGCCACCCAGCTATCTACATGCCTAATGATTGAATCACCAACTATAACGGCTGTCCTAACCCTTCCCTCATGGGCACATGGCCCTGGAGAAACTTCCCCGGTGTGAGAGGGTTTTACATCACCTGGAGGACAGGTCCTAGTTACAGGATCACTTCCTGCCACACCAGGGTGATGCTCTCCTGTCACGTGACCTCTCTTCTCCATGGCAACAGGGATGTTGCCAGACTGGAGGTGGGACTTCAGGACCATATCCCTGTAGGTCTCGTCTATGTACCTCTCTGTCTTTCTTATGTATTCCAAATCTGCTACTCTAGTCTGTAGAGAACGGACTCGTTCCCTGAGAGCAAAGAGCTCCTTGCACCTAGTGAACACGTAAGACCTCTCACCAACTGGGAGAAAATCATATGTGTGACACTCAATGCAAAAGACTGGAAAGCCCCCATCTCACTGCTGGACTGCTGTCGGCATCTTAGTTTTAAGCTTGTGTTTAGATCTTTAAGTTCTTTACTTACTAAGGGTTGCTATGGATATTTATACTAATAAAACTGTACCTAATATGTTTAATATACCTTGTTCACCTGAAGCTTAATTAATCTCAGGTCCTTAGTGTATGACTGATTTGGATAACGTGCTTCACCTGAGAGCACCTCCTTTCCTTTAAGATATGTAAGTACCTATAAAGCTACGATTATCCCAGGGATGGGTGGGTGTTCGGGAGGGAGGGAGTTAGGGAAATAACACTTATTAAAAGAGGGCTGCTGTACAGTACCCTGTCCTGTGCTGCTGAGGTAAGCTGTGACCAACTTCCTGGGTGATTAACAGTCCTTGGTTGGATAGGAGTCTTTCAAAATGGCCTTTTGACCTGCCACCTGGTGTTAATGCCTATTGAAAAAGTTTCACAGGTCTCTTGTGCCCTAGGTAGAAGGCCTCTTTGTAAAGGTCTCTAGAAGACTTTATTTGTTGCTCCAAGAGTACTGACTCTGTTTTGCCTTTTATGCTAAGTTATATTCTGATTTGATTTAAATTATAGCTCTTTGCTGCTGCTAGGCTCTGACTTATTATGAAATTTAAACTACAAGCTCTCTGCTGGGTTTTAAATTTAACCAGAAAGCTCTCTTCTGTGTTTTAAATTTAAACTAAAAGTACTTTGCTGATACTAGGCCCTGAGTGACTATTAAATTTAAACTACAAGCTCTCTGCTGGGTATGAAATGTAACCAGAAAGTTCTCTTCTGTGTTTTAAATTTAAACTTAAACCACTACTACTAGGCCCTGACTGATTTAACAAAAAACACTGGGTTCACAGATTAATTAGCTTTAATACAAAGAAGTCCTTTCAGAAAATTCCCAGAAGTATATACTCACAATTGCAGATCTCTCTCCAGAAGTAGCAGTCCCTTTTTCTAGTCCTTCAGGAGGTTCCTTTTTTCACACATTGGAAAACAGTGATGTATGCAATAGCAGTGGCAGAATGGCACGCTTATGCTGTCCATGTGACCCCTAAATGGATGTGCTACCAACAGATCCAGTTGCATTTTCAAGTAGATTACCCTTGGGCGGTATGGGTAGGGGTGAAGGGAAGGGAATAGGATGGGGTAATTTTTTCACATGCTATGCAGTAGGAAGCAGGATTGACCGTCCAACAGTAATCTTGGGCTAAGCTGGTTCTTTTTGGAATCTTGCTTCTTGCATGCGATGCTGCACTGTTGTGTCGTTTTCTTGGAATGCAGTCATGGATGAATATACTAATAAGGCACTGTAATACTCTGTTATAGTTGGTTTGCGTGGATTATGTTATATGGAAAGGTTTAATAAAGATATTACAAAAAAAAGGCAAATTCATTTTTTACCTTTATTCTTTTTTAGTAATGTTTATAAATAAAAAATATAGTATGCAAATGAACTATATATCTGTGGTAGAAATCTGTGATATTTACTCATAACAACCATCACAACATTAACTAATAAATATCCATCATAATATTTCATGAAGGTAAACCTTTTTTTTTTTTTTTTTAAGTTCATCAGCCATACACCATCCACAAAAAGTACTCACATGGCCATCAGGACTAATCCAAATCGATCTAAAAAACACTTTTTTTTTAAACATTTATTTTTACTTTAATAGTATTTTACTCCATGCCAGGAATAGTTTGTTATATTTATTTCTCTTAAATTCCTTCCGAAGGTGGTATCGTCCTTCCACCTCAACCAGGAGGTGGTACTTCCCACCTTCTTCCCAGGACCTCACACCCAGTTAGGGGTGAGACGGTCCTTCACACTCTGGACTGTAAGAGGGCCTTGTCCTTCTACGTCCAACTTACTCAGGGTCACCACAAAGCTGCTCAGCTTTTCATCTCATATGACCCCAGTTGTCTGGGGGAGGCGGTGACCAAACATGCTATCTCCAGGAACAAGCAGGAATGAGTCTTCACATATGGGTACATCGGTACCGACGGAGCCTGCGCGGGAACGCTCCCCAGTGTCCAATCAGAAAGCTTTTGGGAGCATCCCTCAGCGCCTGCGTGCTGCCTTCCCGCCTTTCCAACTGTCTCTCCTCAGTTTTCGTTTTTCCGTGGAGCCGGCAGGACGTCCTCCTGTCACCGCAGAAAATTCTTCTTTTAATTCTTTTGTTTTCTTGTGGTCACGGCTGTCTCCCCGACACCACCGGTACCGCCGGTGTTTCTTTTTTTCTTTTCTGTAATTTTTTCCCTTCAGGGTATATTTTTTCTTCTGTCTTAAATTTTTAGGCCTTCTAGGCCTGTCCATGTCCCTCATGGAACCGCCAGCCACTTTCTCTAAGAAATGTTTACGCTGTGGCTGTATAGCTTTATTTTTAGACGCCAAAAGCTGGTGTCTAACCTGTTTGGGTCCTGACCATTTTCCTCCGGAGCCCTCGGGCTACAATTTTGTGAGAAGAGATTTTCTACATTGAGTTTCCCTCGATACCAGGTTTCCTTCCAGTGTCAGGGCACCGAACATTTCCTCTTCTACATGGCATCAGGTAACCCACAAACAGTCTGTTAAGACTAGCCAACCCTCGAGTGGTAGGTCTCATGCACAGCATGAAGACGGCTCCGGCCTTGCCCTCGAGGGTCCATTGGCTTCAAAACCCCGGCGGGAGTCTTCGGCCTCTAAAGCCTATGAGGGGTTTCAGGTTGTTCCTGGGGCTCACCCCTCACAGAACATACCTGAGCCATGCTCGGTGGTGGCATCCGCTTCGAGCGGTACCGATACCCGGCATCGGCACTGGTGTTGGACGTAACACTCCTCACCAGGGATCGTCATCTGGCTTCCTCGGTACCTTTGGGACCGGTGGATACGCTCCAGATTGACTTTCCATTATCGGCATCGACGCCGATACTACCACCGAAGTCGGTACCCTCTAGACATGCATCGATAGACTCGCTCCCCTCAATGCCGAGTCTGGAATCGATCTCTAGTCTGGAAGACTGGATACCGACACGTCTCGGTACCGACACCTATCGGTACCGGATGCTAGGTCCCGAGGATAATTACCAAAGGCGTTCGGTTACCTTGGTACCGATTGAGCTGCCACCGATGACTGCTCCGATGTCGGTGTCGCCTTCGATTCCGACAGCGCTACCGCTATCGGTTTCGGTACCGGTATCCGCAGTAGCATCGGGGCCAGCTCCTTCCATGCTTCCTTCACCAGGGTCGCTCCTTTCTATACCAAGTCTGGAGTCGATACCTGGCATAGACGATGTAGTACTGACTGTCACAGATCCTGACCTCTAGTACCAACATCCATCCCTTAAGGATTCTTTTTTGCACCGTGCAGGATCTTATCTTCCTATATACTCAGGTAGATCCTCCGGTGCCCAGGCTAGTTTTTCAGATCTAGCCTGTCCTGGGAAGGTTCTCTTTGGAGATCCTTCTTTTCAGGATTTCCTCTTGGATATGGCAAGATCACTTGCCATTCCCATCCCTGGCCATGATCCTACACAAGGCTCTGTTTCTACTGAAGCAAAGGAAAACATAATGCTTCCTTTGCATCATTCCTTGTGGGATCTTCTTCTAAGAATGTGGGAAGCACCTTTAAGGGTACCCTCACCTTCTAGAGCAACTTATTTTCTGTATCAGGTGCCCCCCTCTCCAGGGTTTCAAAAGACTCAACTTCCTCATCATTCCATTGTGGTGGAATCAGCAATGAGGAAGGTGAAAAGTAAGAAAAAGCACTCTTCTTACCCACCAGGTCGTGAGTCTAGGACACTAGATGCCTTTGGACGTCAAACCTTCCAGACATCCATGCTGTCAGCAAGGATTCTCTCATATATTTTTTATATGAGTCTATCTCTTCAGGAGGTCACAAAGAAATTATATCTTTTGACTCCTTTTCTTTCAGAGCCCAAGACTGCAGACTATTCCTTACTACTTAGTCATCTTTAAAATATCTCTTGGTTTCTTACTCGTGCTTCCCTAGACTCATTTGAGTCTATTAGCAGAACTTCTGCTATAGTTATAGGGGCACGACGTAGAGCCTGGCTCCAAGCTTCAGACTTAGACAAATGGGCACAACAAAGACTGGGTAATACTCCTTGCACTGGAGAAAATCTCTTCAATAAGGAGTCTTTACATCAGGTTGCTCAGTGGTCCACTGACTTCCCTGTTTCTGAAGGCTATCCTAAGCCTTCTCCTTCCCCAGTAGGTAGGAAATGCCCTACCAAACCTTCTTTCCCTAGGAGGAGAAGGTTTTATTCTTCTCCTGCCCATCATACAGATGTTCCCAAACAGGGGAGACATCGTCCTGGTCTGAAGAATCCAAACTCTCACCAGGCTAAACAAACCCAGCAACCATAGGGTTTCTGATTAATCATTTTTCTGCCTCTTGGGGTTTACAACCTACAGTTGACTTCTTCTCAGCAGACGTTTTTCACTGTTTTTTCATTCAAAACTCTACACATGGATTTCTTTTCTCAGGACATCCAGTTGCTCCTAGGTATGCTGAGCTGTCAGGATATTCATGTCTATGGGTCACAGGTTTCTCCTCTTCTTCCTGCCACAAAGAGAGGTTTAACAACTATCCCATGATAGTTTTCTGTACCAACATGAAATTTTTCCTTCCACAGACTTACCATATGGTAAGTCACCCTTCAGCTCCTGTTTCTCTACCCTCTTATCCAGGTTTTCCCCTGTAAGAGTGGTACCATACCACTGGAGGGCTTCTTTAGCCTTTCTAGTCTTTCTTTCCATTCCAGTGTGGAGTTTTTTCTCTTGAGTAAACTCCCTCCTTTTGCCTGGGCAGCTCATCAGACAGGGACAGGAATTTCTTCTCTTGTTCTGTCTGTTCTGTCTGTTTTACACAGAGAGATTCTCTCTGCTGTCTTATTCAGCAGCTGCCCATGCAGGAGTTCCAGTGATTGCACTACTGGTACTTTTCCACAAGTTTCCAGTCTTGTCCTCCACTACTTTCTGTCTGGCCTTAGTAGTGATTCCAAGACAGTGCATACATCTTTCTTGGATAATCATTATCACTTCAGGCTTATCACACTATCTTCTATTCTTGCCATCTCCAATTCCTTTGGGTTTGGCAGCACAGTTGACGTGGCTGCTGGTTTTTTCCAACAGCCAGTTCTATCTCCCAATTCTCCTGCATAATGCTCTCTGCAATCCTACAGCGAAGCTTTCCACTATGGGCCCTTGCTAGAGAGCATGTGGTTTTTTCTCTAATGACTATCCTATATGGTTGAAAAAGGCTTCCTCAATTATCCCCCATGACTGTGAGGATTCTTCACACCCTACTATCTCCTTTTAAAACAAAGGACATAAGCCTTCTCTACGTGAAAGTCTAAAGAGTTGTCCAATTCCTACAGGGAATATGCTCTTTTTTCCTTGCAGCTTGTCCTCATGGTATCCTAATCCTTCATGGACAGCACATATTTAACTAAAAAACGCATGATACCCCTTTTTGTCCCTCAAGTGGGTCAACCTGGTATCTCATCCTATGCGTTTTCTGTCCATTTACCATGCTAGAGTTCTACAGGACTTGCTGTTTACAGACTGATCTTATCCTCTGTTTTTTCACACAACCATCCTGGTTATTTCACTGGATTGCATTCCTGCACCATCATAACCAGGGGGAATAGATTCTCTATATATCTTCTCAGGCAGGTTCCACCTTCTTGTTGTTGGATGAATCTTTCCTCTTCACATCTCCCATGTGAGTGTTCTTATAGGCATATCTCTGCCTGCTTAATTGCAGACATTTATCTTTAGACCTATATATTCATATATGTATATATATTTATATACATCTCTATAGATACATATGTCTGTCAGCTGTGTGTGCATATGTTATGCCCTTCTAGATCTCACTGTAGATCTCGACAGATACACACACACATATATATATATATGTGTGTGTGTATCTGTCGAGATGCTTCGTTATAGGTAGATATGTATTTACATACGTATCTCTCTAACTATCTATGCCCATACAGGTTTTACCTTCCTATATGTTCCAGACAGTGGTCTTTGCACATGTTCATACTGTTCCATAGTATGTTTGGGGTATTATGCACACAATCACTGCTGTGGAACTGACAGCTCCTACCATAGCCCTAGGTTTAGGTATCCCTGAAGCTCCATGCTCCAATATCTTCCTACCTCCCACCAGTTAGGAAAGACATGGTGGATCTTCAGTAGATCTGAGGTTTCAACTCCTCAGACATCTAGGGTGGGAGGCGACAAAGAGTACAAGTAAATGGAGCTCACTCTGAGGAGAAGGATGTTACCAGTGGTGTGCCCCAGGGATCTGTCCTTGGTCCAATTCTTTTTAACATCTTTGTTAGTGATATAGCGGAAGGGCTGTCGGGTAAGGTTTGCCTCTTTGCGGATGATACCAAAATCTGCAATAGAGTAGACACCCAGGAAGGGGTAGATAACATGAGGAGGGATCTAGCTAAGCTTGAAGAATGGTCTAGAATTTGGCAGCTGGGATTTAATGTTAAAAATGTAAGGTCATGCATTTGGGCTGCAGCAATCCAAGGGAGCAATACAGTATAGGAGGTGAAGTACTTTTGTCCACTAAAGAAGAGCGGGACCTAGGCGTGGTTGTGTCTGATGATCTTAAAGTAGCTAAACAGGTGGAAAAGGCGACAGCAAAAGCTAGAAGGATGCTTGGGTGCATACGGAGAGGAATGGCTAGCAGAAAAAAGGAGGTGATAATGCCTCTGTATAAGTCTTTGGTGCGACCTCATTTGGAGTATGGTGTGCAATTCTGGAGACCGCACCTTCAAAAGGATGTGAACAGGATGGAGTCGGTGCAGAGGGTTGCTACCAAAATGATTAATGGGCTTCATTATAAAGCATATGAGGACAGACTTAAGGATCTTAATATGTACACCTTAGAGGAAAGGCGGGATAGAGGTGATATGATTGAGATGTTTAAATACCTCCGTGGCATAAATGTTCAGGGAGAGAGCCTCTTTCAATTGAAAGCAAGTTCTGCTACGAGGGGACATGGGATGAGGGTGAAGGGAGATAGATTCAGGAGTGATATGCGGAAATATTTCTTTACGGAAAGAGTAGTGGATCCGTGGAATAGTCTCCCAGTGGAGGTGGTAGAGATGAGGACAGTAACTGAATTCAAGAAAGCATGGGACCAACACAGAGGATCTCTAAAGGCAAAAAGTGGACTGTTGTAGTTGTTATGGAAGGACAGACTAGATAGGCCATGTGGTCTTTTTCTGTCGTCATGTTTCTATGTTTCTATCTGTCCTTTCTTTGGGAATACGGGGTTTTTTCCATACCCCTTCTTCCCTCAAGGACTAGGCCAGTTTGTCCAAATTGGTCAGTCTTCCTCTTTTGCTCCTAACTGTGAGTAACTCTTTAGCCAAAAGAGTTTTCAGCTTTTTCCATAAAGCTTCCCACTAAAGACCTACCGTTTTTGTACTACCCCAGTTGAATCCTGGGGTCACCTGTCGCTTCCAGATTTTGACCTTCACCTTCACTTCAGTGAGGTCACCTTGAAGATTCCTCTACTGGATCCCCAGTAGACTCCATCAGCCTCTCTACTTCCTGCAATCCAGTAGGTGAGGTCCATATTGCGATTGTTCAGTTCAATATATTTCATGATAATTATCATACATACAAGGACTCCTTGCCTGTAGTCCTCTCTTAGGTTAGCTGTTTTTCTACAGCTCCTCTCTTTTTCAACTCCTACCCTCCATCCTCAGGATGCCTGGCCATATGAGGTGTAGCATGTTTCAATCTCCAACAAGCTAGGGCTCCAGGCATCTTAGCTTGGGAGTCCCCATATGTGAAGACTCATTCCTGCTTGTTCCTGGAGATAGCACAGTTACTTACCTGTAACAGGTGATCTCTGAAAACAGCAGGAATAAGTCTTCACAACCCACCCACCTCCCCTAGGAGTTGTATTTCTCTGTTTCCTTTCCTCTCTCTCTCTCTCTCTCTTTGTCTCAGCTATAAAACTCAACTGAGGAGAGACAGTTGGGAAGGCAGCACGCAGGTGCTGAGGAATGCTCCCAAAAGCTTTCTGATTGGACGCTGGGGAGCGTTCCCGCGCAGGCTCCGTCGGTACTGACGTACCCATATGTGAAGACTTATTCCTGCTGTTCCCAGAGATCACCTGTAAACAGGTAAGTAACTGTGCTGTCTACCTGGATAGCGGACTGTATTGCCCTTGCCTTTGAGCAGGTGGGGCTCCCGCTGGAAAGCCACATCATGGCACACTGTGTCAGGGCTATGGCAGCCTCTGTGGCAAACCTGCACTCCGTCCCCATGGTGGACATTTGTCAGGCCACCACCTGGTCTTCATTCTATATCATCGCAGTTCATTACTGCCTGGAAAGGGAGACTCGACGGGACAGTGCCTTTGGCCAGGCTGTGCTCCGTAATCTTTTCAGGGTTTAGGAAACTCCTACCCTCTGGACCCTTCTGTGTTCAGGCTACTGGAGTGCTGTTTTCTATCAGACACGGATCCAATTGCTGCTGCTCACGGCTCCCCTTGAGGGCGACTGTGTTTCTTCACTATGGGCTTTCAGTAGACTGTAGCTGGGAAGTCCCATATGTGAGGACTGACTTCCTGCTTTTTCCTGGAAAAAGCATAGTTACTCACCTGTAACAGCTGTTCTCCGGGGGTAGCAGGAATCGATCCTCACAACCCTCCCTCCTCCCCTTGGAGTTGCTCCTTTATCTTTTATTTATTTCTGCTGTCTTTTAGCTATGTCATCTGATTGAGCAAGATGGCACCCTTGGATGGAGGGGGGCCACACATGCGTGGTAGCATCTCCCAAAAGCTTTCTTTGAAAGCTGGGGGGATGCATCCGTGAAGGCTCTATTGGTGCCGACGCCTCCCATATGTGAGGACTGATTCCTGTTGTCCCCGGAGAACACCTGTTACAGGTAAGTAACTATGCTTTACATATAGTGACACTCCTTCCCTTCTTCCTACCCTGTCCTTTCTGAATAAAGTATAGCCTGTTATAGTTAAATCCCAGTCATGGTTGTCCGTGAGCCATGTCTCTATTACTGCCACTAAATCCAAGTCACCCTCTCCCTTTAAAGTCTCAACATCTGGGATCTTATTTCCCATGCTAAGGGCATTTATACACACTGCTTTCCATACGTTGCCCCTTTTACCCATTTCCATAAAGGTGTTTAATGTGTCACTTATCTGGAGGCTTTCACTTACCTGGAGGCTTTCTTCACCCATCCCCAACAAATTAGTTTAAAACCCTCTTCATTAGGTTAGCCAGTCTGCTACTGAATACATATCAACCCTTCTTGGACAGATGGATGCCAGCTCTGCTCTGCAACCCTTGGAACAGCATCCCATGGTCCAGGAAACCAAAACATTCTCAACGACACCATCCATGCAGCCATGCATAATATTTCTAGGATGCAAGCTTCTTCCCTGACCTTTACCCACAACAGGGAGGATTGAAGAGAACACGATGATCCCTATCTGCTTCATCCTATGTCCCAGAGCCATGAAGTCACTTTTGATACACTCAGAGGGATACCTGGCAGTATCATTTGTGCCAACATGGATGAGCAACATTGAGTAATAGTCAGTGGGCTTGATGAGTCTCAGCAAACTCTATAACATCTCGGATTTTGGCACCTGGCATACAACATACCTCTGTGGACATCAAGTCAGGTCTGCAGATGGATGCCTCAGTACCCCTCAGAAGAGAGTCACCAACCACCACTATCCTTCACTTCCTTGTGGTCACTGATTCTGCAACTTTGAGGTGCTTGAACTCTGATTCTTCCCTTTCCAGAGATGCTTTCACCTCCTCCACGTCTAGGGCTGCATAATGGTCCTGCAATTCAAGGGCTGGAGGAGTTGGATTGGTGATTCTGCAGGCCCTGTTGACTTGTGTCCAATCTTCGTCATTCTGTAGGCTCCCATCTTCTCCTCTGCTGGAGAGCTTGGATATTTCAAGAAGTGTCTCATCGATGTACTTCTCACTGTCTAGAATACTCCTCAGCCTCGCTTCCTCTTCTCCTTTATTATATATCCTCTCTCATAGAAAATGCCTATGAAGGACTATTGTAAATGTTTACTCTTTCCACAACTAGTGGTATGGTATCTCCTCCCAATAAGCCTGCTGTTCACCACAGCTCTATAACATTTTCCATCCCTCCTCCCCCAGAGATTTGCTGATAAATACTATTGGTAAGTGTCTTACAGAATTGTAGCTCCATTCATATACCCCATAAAGTTTAATAACTAATTGGGTACCACTAACATTTCTCTTTTAAGTACCCCCAGATCTGGACAATTAAATTCTACTTACTCATGTCATGAAGGGCAATTGCTCTTTTCAGGCTGCTGATCTGGTCTAAGACTGTGCTGTCTTTTAAAACACCAATCTGATTGATCCCCAGGAATTAACCCAGAACCACGATGATGTCATTCAAATAAACATTAACCTGGGGAGTCTGTTTTTCAGCCTTGCACGCACCCGAGGGCTCGGGGAGTGCTGGTTTTGCTGTTTCCTTCAGAACCAATCAGGGCATCACACGCCTACGTCAGCTGTAAGCCCTATAAAGTCCTGTGCTGTTCCCTTAGGCATGTGGCAGGGGCATCTCCTAAAGGGCATATCTAAAGGGGAGTGTATGCCCCTTGGGAGTCCCTTAGGAGCACCATAGGAGCTGCTGTGTTTGTAAACTATGCCTGGTTGGAAACGTAAGAAGAAGGCCAGAGTTCCTCCATCTACAGCAGGCCCCATGGATAAACATCTGCTCCCGAAGTCTACATTACAAGATCCTGCCCCTCGGAGAGGGAGCTAATCTTAGCTCCCTGGAGCATATACCACCTACTCCTCCTGGGTCTTTAGATCTCTCCAGTTTGACCCCTCCTTTGGAGCAAAGTTCCCGGGTTGAAGTTTGGCTCCCACAGGAGGTACCATGGAAAGAGTTTCCCATGCCTCCCCAGGATACTCGAGGGGATTCAGTGGCTTTGGTAGATATTTGGCAGGTTGTTACACGTCAGATGAGCAGATATTATTGGATACTGTTCCTGGGCTATGCAAATTTATCAAGGACACTGTTGAAAAGCTTCATGATTTAGAGATAAAGGTCAGGTCACTGTACTCTCATTCAGAAGCAATGGATGCTCAGGTTAAGATTCAAAACCATTCATGTTTCATTAATTGAGGACACTTTATTTTTACATCAGAAAATTGAGATACTTGAAAATGTGGCTAGAAATAAGAATCTACGTATACTTAATTTTCCTTGTATTCACTTATTATCCCCCTTAATACTTCTGCGTAAATATTTAAAGGAAGTATTGTCCCTGCCTAATGCAGACACTATGGTTTTTGTTAAGTTTTATTATGTTCCTACCAAAGATAGGCAGGAGAACTCTTTAACTTCGCAGTTAGATGTCCTGGCTGAGGGGCACTCTCTGAACCTCACAACTTTCCTTGAGGATTCACAGGATGTCATCTTGACCAGGGCTACTCTTGTTACCTTTATATTGGAGGGAAACAAAATTGATGTTTTGAAGGCACATTTTTAAAAGAAAGATTCTTTGTTTTGTGATGATACTCTAGCAATTTTTCCAGATGTCTCTCATGCTATTCGTCAGGAGGAAATCTTTTTTGGCATTGAAAGATAGGGCATTTGCTTTTAGATGCCTCTTTTTTCCTCAAGTTACCCTTTTAAATACTTAGTTTATTTAGGGGAAATAACGTTATGTATTTGTGACTCCCTCTGATTTAAAGAAAGTTTTACTAGATAAATAAAAATAATTGAATGATAATTGAGCTTGGTTGTTGCCTGTGACCCATTGTTGGGTGGTTTTTGAATATTGAGGCTATGAATAGATAGGGATTGGTTCATTTTTGAGTCAATCTTTGTTTTGGTTTTCTTGAGCTTGTTTTTTGTTGTTGTTGTTGTTGTTTTATACTGCCTGTGACGTGGACTAACTATTTTGTTGTATTTCCTTAATCTTTATAATCTTTTGTGGATGATTGTATTTCCTTTGCTGTTTGGTATTGTATATATATCAAAAATCCTAATAAAAAAACAACACCCCCCCCCCCAAAAAAAAACCCGTTAACCTTATTGTTCCAACCCTCTCTTAAGTGGAGACAAACCCATTACTTAACCTTACAAACTTTATCGGGTGTCAATGGCACTAGCGTTCATCAGAAATATTTAAAAGCAGCCCTTTGAAGTAAGAAGATTTATGACTAATAGAAATTAAAAATAACAAAAACTATTCCTGGCATAAAATAAAAAACTATTAACCCCTTTTTTAAAATCTATTTTTACCTTTTTTTTTTAGACCAGGTGAGAATTAGTCCTGATGGCCATGTGAGTACCTGTTGTGGATGGTATATGGCTCTTGAACCTTTTTTAAAATAAAAGGACAGTTATCTAAATTATTTTTCACCTTCATGAAATAATTTGAAGGACATTTATCAGTGAATGTTGTTATAAATAAAAATATGTGCATTGAGGCCAAAAGGTAAATTATAATATACAATAAAAACATTGCAGACTTTCCCATTTGGAAGAACCATAATGCTATATCACTCCTGATTTCCTTGAAGTCACGCCTTTCCATTTGGTTGCTTTTTTTTTTACATTGAAAAGTAGCCATCTGTTCTGGTTACCTGAAATAATTGATTAAAAAAGGAAATAAATTAGTTTAAAGCACAAACATGCAGAGCAGTTTTGATATTCTTAGAACTCGCAAATTAATTCTGCTGCATATGCCCGCTTGTTACTGTTCTATCTTCCAGGGTGACCGTCAGATACTCTGCATCACTCTACTGCTCGGACTGAATCATAGTGAGAATCCACTTGTGAAAGCAGCAGCTGCTCGTGCTCTGGGAGTCTACATACTTTTCACAAACCTGCGGCAGGTCAGACTCCAGCTCCTGAGCTCACATTGCTTTGTGGTTTATTTTAAATTTTTTAAATGCTGCTAGTTTGAGATGAGTTGAGCAGAAAATGTATGGGGTATAACAAAGTTTGTATGAATGGAAATGGGCTTCATTTCCATACATACAGTTGTGATCAACATTATTTGCAGCCTTGCAGTTCAACTCCTTGATGTCCAATATTTATTTATTTATTTATTTATTTAATAGGTTTTTTTTATACTGCTTTATCATTTCAATCAAAGCGGTTTACATTGTAAATTAAACTTGGTAATGTATATTAAACAGGGACATTGATAACTTGGATTTTTCTGAGCAATGATGGGTTAAGTGACTTGCCCAAGGCCACAAGGAGTGCTAGTGGGAATTGAACCCTGGTCTCTTGGTTCCCAAGCCAGGGCTCTAACCATTAGGCTACTCCTCCACTCCTTTAAAAAAAAAAAAAAAAGTGGCCAGTGAAATGGCTTTGGATTATATATGCATACATGTTTGACACATAAAAGAATCTAATAAAAGAAGACCAATTAAAAAAGGAACTAGCATAAAAACTGGGACATTGCCAGGACATGATTATTGGCACCCTTATAAACAATTCAAATCAGTTTGAAAAGAAGAGCAACATTTGCATAGCAGTAAAATTACACGCACCTGTGATCGTCAGGACTCGCATAACTTGAATCAACCAATGAATGATGGCTCTAATGTTTAAAATGGCCACATTCGCTCTCTGTTCCAGTTCTACTGTGTTGAAGACGAGAGCTGCCTGAGACCATCAGGAAAGCCATTATCATCAAACTTCAGAGGGATACAAGGCCATCTCCAAAGACCTTGGGATTCCTGTGTCTAGAGTTTGTAATGTTATTAAAATGTTTTCTGCTGATGGAACTATCAAGAACCTCCCAGGATGTAGTAGGAAGAGAAAACTTAATCCAAGAAGTCTTCGAAGACTAGTGAATTGTTGGAAAAACACCATATACAACATCCAAAGAGGTTAAGGCTGACTTGAATCTGGAATGGTGGTTTCAAGACGCACCATACTCCATGCACTAAACAAAGAAGGACTTTATGGGCAAAGGCCAAGGAGGATGCCACTGCTTAAAGACAGACATAAAAAGACATGCATTATCTTTGCCCAAACCTGCCTTGAGAAACTACAGTCCTTCTGGGAAAATGTTCTGTGGACAGATGAAACCAAACTTGAGCTCTTTGGCAATGCAGACCAGTGATACATTTACAGGCAAAGAAATGAAGCTTATAAAAAACCCCCACCCTTTCTACAGTTAAATATGGTGGAGGTTCCATAATGTTGTGGGGCCGTTTTGCTGCCTCAAGAACTAGAGGTCTGGAACGTATTAAAGGAATCGTGAAGTCAGAGCACTACCAAGGTATTTTGGAGTGAAATGTGCTACCTATCGTCAGAAAGCTAGGTTTGGGCTGAAGGTCATATGTCCTCCAGAAGGACATTAACCCAAAACATGCATCCAAAAGTACAAAAGAATGGTTAAAAAGAAATAAATGAACTGTCTTAAACTGGCCAGCAATGAGTCCTGATCTCAATCCAGTCGAGAACCTTTGGAAAGCTGACATCTGCCATTAGTTAAAGGAATCTTGGAAACATTCATGAACTGGAACAAATCTCAGTTGAAGAATGAGAGAAACTACCAGCAGACAGATGTACAAAGCTTATAGATGTCTACAAGAAATGTTTGGAGGCAGTCATCACTGCCAAAGGTTGTGCAACCAAATATTAGTAAAGGGTGCCATTAATCCTGTCCAGGTCATATTTTGGTTTTTTTTTCCTCTCGAAATTACTATGTCTAAGTTATATAGACATCTATTTTTTTGTTTTGTTTTATCCTTTTGAACATACTATTAAAATGTCATGATGACATACAGTTGGAATATTTCCAATTATTTCTCAAGATATTATACACCACATACCTAAAATGCAAGGATGCCAATAATGTTGACCACAACTGTACAAATGCTATTTGCTTTCCACGATCTGTGTTAATACATACGGCATGATATATTGTAAGTATTACTTTTCAGTTATGAGGTTTTGATTTCCTCTTTTTGCAGCGTGCTAAGTGTAGTAATTTAAAACAAATTGTGTTAGTAAAAGCTAAGTAGGTACAACATTTAAAGATCATAAGAGGGAGGAAGTGACATCAGTGATGTAGATGGCAGCTTGAATATCAAGCTCCCATTGTGATGCCGCTTACAAGTGCGATAAGAGTGTGTTCCCCTGAAAAATAATGTGGTCGTTGATTCCCAGAGTGTGAGCGGTTACAGCGATGTCGATTTCATAAAAAGCTTGAAACGTTTGTCTCTCTATGCTGGGAAATCGGGACATGATCAGCATAACGGCAGCACACTCATGGCCTCTGGAGCGGAAACTGATGATGAGCCTGATCGATCTGACAAATGGTGCATCCGGGGAGATCTCTGGGGCTGGTTTCGTGAGCTCTGGAAAGAGATCTCCTTGGTAAGAGAGGATATGCAAAAGGCACTTACCGAGCTCCGAGGGGATGTCCGTGACCTGGGTCAGCACGTTGAGGGGCTCAAGAGCCACATGGAGTGCCAGGAAGAAATGGTGGGAGCATCAGAGACCCAACTGTAGTTGCTAAAGCATGAGTAGGAGGCGATCCGTGAAAAAATTGAAGACAGAGAATTGCTCGCGGCGCTGAAATGTATGGGTGTGTGGAGTCCCCGAGACCGAGCAATTCACAGTTGCATCAGCTGTGGTACAAAAGGTGTGTCAGCAACTGCTGCAGGATGCTGAGGCAAGTTAGGAGACCAAGGTGGTTCATGTTGAATGGGTGCATAGGGCCTTGGACCCTCCCCTGGCATGAAAGCCCCGCGATATAGTGGCCTGCCTGGCGCAGTACATGCAGAAGGACAAAGTGATGAGACTGGCTACCAAAAAGGGCCACTTTGAATGGGAAGGTTGCAAAATTGAACTCTTTCACAACCTGGCGCCCACTACTCTACATCGCCGATGTGCCCTGCAGCCCATCACACAGTACCTGAGGGGGGGGGGGGGAATTGAATATCTGTGGCTTTTCCCCTTTGAGTTCTTGTTTGAAATAAATGGCCGGCCAGTGCAGGTGCGCTCGGAGGATGAGGCATGGGAAAGACCTAAATAAGCAGGCACCTCTAACTTGCCGGAGCACACAGTATCTCAGCCAGAGACCCGGGCCTTTTCAACCTCCCTGCATTGGCAGAGGGTATCCAATAAGGGACAGCGATTGTGGCGCCTGTCAGGAGGCCGGGACAGCGGAGAGGACCCGAGGACTGATGACATTGCACCAGGTGACTGAAGGGACAGTCCCTTACTTGTCACAGAGGACTTGTTGGACAGGTTGGGAAGGAAATAATATGATGTTCATGAGGAGTTCTTGATAGGGAAGAGGGGGTGAAAGAGCGCTCTTGTGATTGGGGGGGGTATATTGGGGGCTTGCATGGGCAAGAATGAAGAGGGGTGGGTATAGCTGTGAGGGTACGGAATGGATGTGTGTTGGGGGACGTTGCTGGTATCTCTGCACCCGCTGAAGTCTCTTCCTTCAGTGGATGGGCAGAGTAGGGATCTGCATAATGGTCAGGGTTTCTTCTGGGAGGGTGGGGTGTTCAAGAGGGGGAGGAGACATCTGGGGGGGGGGGGGAGCCATCTATGGCAGCACAGGGGTGCTATGGCTGCCAGGCTGAAAGTAGGAACTATCAATGCTCGGGAGCTCAAGTCTCCCCAGAAACTGAAATTGCTTGTGAATGAAATGAGGGGTCTTCACTGGCAAGTAGAATGTGTGCAAGAGACACATCCTTTGGAGTGCAACAAGCACTTGTTCAGCCCAAGTGCTTTTCTCCAGGTCTTCTTTACGGCAGATGGGGGTCGCAAGCAGGTGGGAGTGGCAACATTGATTTGGGGGGGATGTCTCTTTTAGTATGGGGGGTGGTGTGCAAGGTGGATGGGCAGGCTCTGGCAATATGGGGGGAATGTTTTGGGGCGCAGGTCATTCTATTGAATGTTTACAGTCCCAGTATGGATCAGCTGGGGTTTTGGGCAGATTTGGGGAGCTGGCTGGAGGGGAAGGTATGGGGACGGTTATTTGTGGAGGGGGGATCTTAATATAGTGCTGGAGGGCAACTGGGCAGGAGGGGGGCAGGGCAGGGGTAGGGGTATTACAACTGTAGATGTGCGATTTTGGCCTTGTGGATCTTTGGAGGGCTTCCCACCCTATGGCCAAGGTTTACAGATTTTTTTCTGTGGCTCACTCCAACTATAGTCATACTGATTATATCTTAGGGGATAGCTATTGGGTGGATAGTCTGAGGAAGCGGATTGGTCCTATAACATGATCAGACCACGCCCCATTGGAAGTGATATTTGGTGGGTCCTTTGAGCCTTCCTGGCATACATTTTGGAGACTGAATGACCACTTGGTGAAGGGGGGGATAAGTAGGTTCGGGCCCGGAGGGAGTCATTAGGGATTATGTGGAGCTTAATGACACAGGAGAGATAGATGTGGGTTATTTTGTGGGATTGGCTCAAGGCAGTGCTCCATGGTCATTTAGTACAGTTGGGGGCATGGAGGAAGTGAGAGCAGGAAGAGCGAGCTCGGGTGGTTATTCAACAGGTAAAGATATTAGAGAGCGAGCATAAGACAATGGGAAATCTCCGGACTCTGGAGCTCCTGGACAAGGTGCGTAGGCAACTTACGGAACTGCAGCTGGAGTGTATATTCTACCATTTGCAACGAGCTAGTAAACTATACTACGTATTTGATAATAAATCGAGCGTTTTGTTAACGCAAAAATTGCTGATAGAATTGGGCATCTACTATAGGCAAGGTGAAGAGGCCTCAAGACCAGCTCCTGTATAAGGGGGTAGAGATCCAGGAACAATTTGTACAATACTATAGGAAATTGGAGGGAGGGAGGGGGTAAATCTGGATAGGATACAGACTTATCTGGAGGAGGTGGGGGAAGAATTAGGGCATTTAGGATAAAATGATCGGGGAAAGGCTGGAGAGAGAGATTTCCAAAGAGGAGGTGAGGAGGGTCATCCAGGGCCTGGCTCCGAATAAGGTGCAGGGCCTGGGCGGTTTGGAGGTGAGGAGGGTCATCCAGGGCCTGGCTCCGAATAAGGTGCAGGGCCTGGGCGGGTTTACCAGATTTTTTTATTTTACAGGAGACTGGTAGACTCCCTTGCGTCTCTTTTGCAATGGGTGTTTAATGTGGTGTTGCAAGGCAAGCGGCCACTCCCTTGATGTGTCAGGCTACGATGACAGTTTTGGCTAAGCTTGGGAGGGACCCAGCGGTTTGTGGGTCATATTACCCCATTTTCCTGCTCAAAGTGGATGTTAAAATCCTAGCCAAGATATTGGGGGATCGACTGGGTCCGTTGCTTCTGGGGGTGGGTTGAGTGGGGATGAATCCCTGTTTTTTGTCCTGGTTCCAAGCATTGTACACTGCCCCGGAAGTGGCAGTTCGAATCAACAGGGAGTATTGGGAGGTTTTTTTCCCCCCTAGCTTAGGGGGATGCAGCAAGGGTGTCCCCTGTCCCCTTTCCTGTTTGCTCTAGTCATGAAGCCATAGTGACCCGGGTACAGGACCTGAGCAATATTAAAAGAGTTCAGTTGGAACAGGGACAACACAAACTTGCGTTATTTTCTGATGATTTGTTTTTCATGCTTACCAGTTCGGTGACCACCCTGCCAGTGTTTGTTTATTTATTTATTTATTTATTTAATGGTATTTATATGCCGCCTTATCATTCAATCAAAGCGGTTTCCACGGCAAACAATCAAGGGGGAAAATGTTTTCATGCAGTGTACAGAGTGGTGTGTGTGTGTTGGGGATGTGATTAGATTTGGTTTATCTACATAGTGCGCTATTATACATCATGAGCTATTATACAGTCTTATTATACAGTCTTGGGGTGGGGGGGGGGTTGATGATCTGACTTGTATGCTGGTTCAGGGGGTATGTCTATAGTAATCGATGAACAGGGTTGTCTTCAGCTGTTTTCGGAAGTCCTTGATTTCTGTGGTTAGTCTCAGATCATCTGGGAGGGAGTTCCATATGGATGGAGCAGCCAGGGAGATTGCTCGTTGTGCGGTGTCTTTGCGGGACTTGGTGAAGTCTTTTGGGGTGTTAACCCGATTGGAGGTGCCTCTTCTTCTTGGCCGTGTGCTTGTGTCGGGTTGTATGAGTGTGTGTAGGCTTATGGCGGAGGAGTGTTGTTTGATCTTGAATATGTTTATGATAGTCTTGTATTTGATGCGTGAGATGATTGGGAGCCAGTGCAGTTCTTTCAGTATGGGTGTGATGTGATCGTGTCTTGTAGTACCAGCTATTATGCGGGCAGCTGTGTTTTGGGCCAGTTGTAGTGGTCTGAGGGTCTGCTTTGGTAGCCCGGTGAATATTGGATTGCAGAAGTCTAGTAGAGGGGTTATCAGCGCCTGGCAAATGTTGCGAAAGTGCTCTGGGTCAAGGAGGGGCTTGAGTCTTCTGATGAGTCGCATTCTTAAGTATGCACTTTTGGTGGCTCTGCCTATGTGTGCTTGGAGGTTAAGTTCTTTGTCCAGGATGACTCCGAGGTACTTAACTTCTGAATTTATGGGTATGAGTGCATCTCTTATCTTGATGTCGGGTGGGGGGATAAAGGCCGGGTTTTGCGTGATGATCAGTGCCTCCGTCTTGCTGTAGTTGATTGATAGGTTGTTTTCCTGAAGCCAGTTTGCCATTTGGGTGAGGCAGTTTATGTTGGTGTAGTCCGGGTTGTCGACTGAGATGGGTGTGTAGATCATGATGTCATCTGCGTAGATTGTATAATGTATGTGGTGCTCTTTCATGATGGCACATATTGGCTGGATGTATAGGTTGAATAGGAGAGCTGAAAGGGCCGATCCCTGTGGCACTCCTTGTTTGACTTTTATGGGTCGAGATGTGTTGTGTCCTACTTTGACCTGTATTTGTCTGTCAGTTAGGTATGAATGGAACCAATTCAGGGTGGCACCGTGTAGACCGATGTTCTGTAGTCTATCCAATAGAGTCTTGTGGTTAACTGTGTCAAATGCAGATGAGATGTCAATGAATATCATGAGTATGCCTTTCTTGGTGTTGTCTATGATGCGGAGGACGCTGTCGAAGAGGTATATCAGAAGAGTTTCTACCCCGTGGTTGGGGCGGAACCCGTGTTGATTGTTGTCCAGGGGAGCGTGGTTGTCTGTGTTCTTGTAGTTGGTGCTGTATAGTTTTTTCAATTATTTTTGCTAAAAGTGGTATGCTGGAGATGGGTCTGTATGCTGCTGGATTGTTCTTGTCAAGTGTGGATTTCTTCGGGATAGGTCTTATTGTTGCGAGCTTCAATTGATTTGGCATGCGCCCTTGGGTTAGGGAGGAGTGTACTATCTTGTGGATGGTTTGGATGAAGTGTTGCTGTGGGAGTTGAGAATATGGGTTCTTGTCGGGGTATAAAATTAATCTTGACAAAACTGAGGTTCTCAATATTTCTCTTGAGGGGGCCTTGGTGGCACAACTGCAGGCAAGCTACCCCTTTCAGTGGGCTCAGGGGTCTATCCAGTATCTCAGGGTGGGAGTGATACCCTCTGTCGATGGTATTTATTTGGCAAATTATCCCCCCCCCCCCTCCTGTTTCACCAACTGGAGCGGGATCTAGAAAAATGGGGGAAGGGGGAGATATCATGGCTGGGGAGGGTTATGGTAATCAAAATGAATGTGCTTCCCTGGCTACTATACCTTTTTCAATCCTTCCCTATTAGAGTGGTGTTAGGGGAGTTGTGTTGCCTTCAAAGGAAGGATTTTGACTTTTTGGCGCAGACGCCTTTCCCTAGGGTGGCGCGATGGGTGCTCTTTGCGACTCGGCAATGTGGGAGCCTGGGGATCCTGGATTTGGGACTCTACTATTTGGCGGTGCAAATGCGCCTGGTGATGGATTGGCGCTTGGAGGGGAGGGGAGGGGAGGGATGTAAAGAGCTTTCGGAAAGTTGAGCAGCATTGGGTGGGTGGGGCGCCCCTACACCATCTTCCTTGGGTATGGGGACCTCCTCTGCCGGGATGTTGGTGGGAGAATCCTTATCTCTCCCATTTGTGGGCTCAGTGGCGAATGGGCTGGTAAAGGGTTGTGCCAGCCACTACCTTTTCTGTACTAGCACCCCTGGGCGTGAAGAATTGTTTCGACAATGGGAGCATCAGGGTATTGATAATTTTGCTAAACTGATCAATATGGGGGCTATACTTATATTTGAAGAGCTTAAGAACAAATACCACTTGTGGGGGAGAGACTTTTTTTGCATACATACAAGTAGCCCATTTTTTGAAGAAAGGTAACATTCAGCCCACATATGAGTAGAGCTACAATGGTTGGAGGGCCCCTTGGTTGGCTATCATAAGAGTAGGGGCCTGATAAGTCTTCTGTATCACGGCTTGCTGGGGAAGCCACCACAGAAATTCTCCTTTAAGCAGTCTTGGGAACATGATTTGTGTAAAGAGTTGGATAAGAGAGAATGGAGAGGAGGTGTGAGGGCATAGGCCGTCAAGCTATATCTGTAGCTATTTGAGAGACTTCTTATTTTTATTTTATTTTTTATTTGAACAGTTTTTATATACCGCTGTTTCCAAGGATCAGCAGCGGTTTACATTACAACAAAAGTTATACAGTTAAACAGTTAAACAGTTACATAGAACTTTAAGAACAATTTGAACAATATTACATTATAACGTGAGTTGAAAAGAACAATATTGATTAATATAATTACAATATAAATTACAATATAAAACAATAATTGATTATTGATTGTTACAGTAAGACTGTATATAATATATTATGATATAACAGGGATAACAACAATGTCAATAATTGAACTATAATACATTTAAACTATATAACAGGTAACGTGTGTTACTTTGATTATATATATGTGTAAGGAATCATTTTATAATGTGTATCGTTTGTAGTTGAGGATGTCTAATTATAGATATGCATTTGGGTAATGTAATAGATTCAGTTATGGTGGTTGGGAAACTATAATTGTTTCTCCATTGTTGTAGTGTTGACAAAATAGATGTGTTTTTAAATCTTTCCTAAATGTTAGTAGGTCTTTAGATTCTCTTAGTAGATCTGGAAGATTGTTCCAAAGTATTGGTGCAACAAACGAAAAGGCACTATTACTAGTTGATTGCTTTGATTTTCTTATTAGATCTGGAACTGCTAGTGTGTTAAGGTTTTTTCTCCGTCTTTTTCTAGTTTCTAGGGGACTGTGAAGAAGAGTAGTTAAGTATGATGGGGCTAAGTTATTAATTAATTTAAAAGTGGTTAATAGTATTTTGTATTGAATCCTACTGAATATAGGTAGCCAATGTAGTGTGTATAATATGGGGGTAATGTGGTCGGATAGTTTGGCTTTGAATATAACTCTTGCTGTTACATTTTGGGCCATTTGCATATAAGTCATTCTACCACTGAGCTTATACCCTGGAGTGCTTGCGGCACATTTTCCTCAAACTACAGACCAGTGCTGGAGGAATTGTGGACAGATGGGCTCTTTCATCCACATCAGGTCGATGTGGGCCTGGACTCTGGGATGTGTTTGCTTGGGGTTTGGCTGGACACTGTACACATGCAATGGACCAGGGCTGTTTGAGCATGTCTACAAGTGGCCTGGGGAGAAAATGCTTGGAAATGGAAGCAAGTGGCGGCACCAGGGCTGGAGATGTGGCGATCCCGGCTCTGGAAGATTGTCTTAATGGAACGCCTCGTGGCTGTACAACCACAGCAGAAAGAACAATTTGATACTAGCTGGCGGCCCCTACTGGACTATCTGACTGCTTAAGATGCCTTTTCGGGGGTAGGGGGAAAGAGAGGGGAGAGGGAATGGATTGAAAAATTGTTAAAAAAATTACTGGTTTATTTATTTATATTCTCTTATATACTGCGCTATTCTGCATCAGTGCGGTTTACATTGAACAAACTGAAATTACATTGAACAGGGCATTATAACTTGGAGATAACTATTTTACAGGGAACATGGGCTATGGAGGGTTAAGTGGCTTGCCCAAGACCACAAGGGAGTACCTGTGGGACTAGAAACCCCAGTCCTTCCAGCCCAAGGTTGCTGTCCTCTAGTGGGATTTGAACCCCCGACCTTCTGGCCTGAAGTACCTTGCCCCAACCACTAGGCTACTCCTCCACTCCAAGTTGTATCTGGTTGTATCTGGTTGGCTATGTGTTCATGTTGGCTAAGTTCAGTCCTAACAAACATAAGATTAAAAAAAAATTAAAGAACATACATGTCATTCTGGATCAGACCAAAGGTCAGTCGAACCCAGTATTCTGTCTCTTGACAGCTAATCTAGGTCGCAGGTACCTAGCAGGATCCTAGTTAATAGATCAGAACCTTATTGCTCATACTCTGAGATTACCAGTGGCTTTCCCAAGCTTGCTGGTTAATAATGGTTTATAGACAGTCAGGATTGTTGCAGCCATACAAGTGGTAAATTATATCACCACCAGACAGAGCTGAGTTGGGCTTTCTCTCCCAGAGCTGAGAAACCTCTGGAAAGGTTTTTCTAACCAGTGTGGGTATTCCTATGCTACAGCACTTCAGTCCACTTCAGTCATTTTTCAACCACCATAGCAATCAGTCAGGTCTACTGTTGTGTCTTATTTTCAGGTTTGATTGTGATAGATCAAACTTAATTTTGACAGCGTAACAATCTGAAATCTTACTTGGCATGGCCGTGAACAAACCAGGATTCAGGTGGTATCCAACTTGCATGAGTAAGATGTCTTTAATGGACATGATTTACATATCCAGTGTATGGGGCCCTCGCACAAATGCCACCTAGGGATATAGGTCTAGGAGCATAAGCTCAAAGAATATTTGGAGAGAAACACCCCTTTGGGTGAGAGAGATTCAAAGGGAGGGGAAGGACAAGCAGATAGGCAGCGCCTCAAACAAGTAAACAATCTTCCTGATCCAGTTCTCACTAGGAGAGATTTAAAGGGCGCTTAGGCTCACTGGCACAATGATCCCAGTCAAAAAAATTTGAATACAGGTGGATCTGGCCTTTATGTTTGTGACAGCAAAGGCTCCTCCTCCATTGCCAATAACCCCCTCCACTAGAGCCTCAAAATGGCTTAGTGCAACAAATGATTATCTGGTTCTGCTTCCTCCCCCCCATAGCCTTGATTCAGTGCAACTCTTGGGTTTCTCCAGTAAAAGATTCCTCCCCTTCTGTCTCAAAGTAGCTCTGAAATCAAAGAGGCTTCCCTAGTTACAATAAGAGATCAGAACTCTATAATGACTCATAGTGCGTAGTTTCCTTGAGTTCCATGTTTCTGATTGGGATTAGAGGGAGAAAGCAATGCTTACCGCCCCTTCACCGCCTCAGTTATCCAGGCACTTGAGACCCTTGTCCATCAGAGGAAAGGGAAGCCAGATCCCAGTCTCAGCTGCATCTGGTCATGAGATAACTGTGGAGAGAGCTTTGAGGAGCAATATGGTTCTGAGAATCCAGATCACCAAATAAAAAAAGCAAATTGCAGTGAACAAAGGATTCTATCCCCATTCCATCAGAAGACTCTCTAAATTAATGTGTTCTGATCATAAGGATGGGCTTTGTACTTTACTCCAAGCCTTTCACAATACCACAGCATATTTAGATGTATTGTTGCGTCCATTTGTGCTCTCGATGTGGTCCTACGTGAGAGACTCATCCCATGTTATAGAGATCTTATTGCAATTTCATGATATTGATTCGAGTTTTATTTTGGTGACTTTGGACGTCGAATCCTTATACACCAACGTTCCTCAAAAAGAGTCCTTGACTATTTTGGAGCAATATTTTTTAAAAAGATCAGCACATAGACGAATCCCCAGATACTTTCTACTTGCTTTGGCCAAAATAGCTTTATGTGAGAATTTTTTCTGTTTCAGAGATTTGTTTTACTAGCAAGTCAAAGGAGTAGCCATGGGCTCATCAATGGCCCCCGATATTGCTAATTTGTATGTTTTTGATTTCGAAGAGAAATGTTTGAAAAATCATCCATACAAAGAGAATGTCAAATTGTGGATAAGATATATCGACGATGTTTTAATTTTGTGGAAAGGTACGGAAGAGGTCCTTTCTTATTTCAACACATGGATTAATGAACTAGATAGCAATTTAAGGTTCCAACTCACATATGACTATCATTCTATCTCATATTTGGATTTATGTATTAAGAAAGAGGAAAATCGTCTAGTAACATCATTGTTCAGGAAGCCGACAGACCATAATCATTTATTACATTTTGGTAGCTTCCATAATCCGGCTCTAAAAAGGAATGTTTGTTTATGTTTATTACATTTGATATACCGCTCAGGCCAAGAAGCATCAGAGCGGTTTACAATCCTACATTTATGTTATGGAAAATAAGAAAAGAACGCCATTAATAAGATAGGACAGAGTAGGAGAAACAGATAGACAAAGTGATAGCACAGATAGGAGAAAACAGAACAGCAGACTACCTTCACAAACTACAGGCATCTTCCTATAGGCCAATTCCTTAGGGCCAGGAGGGTCTGTACAAAAGATCAGGATTTTGATCTTCAAGCAAAAGAAATGGAGGCTAGGTTCCTAGTGAGAGATTATCCTTCTAAGTACATTTCAAAGGCATATCGTAGGGCTCAGACATCTAATCGTGAGTCCCTTCTTGTACCTAAACGAAAGGAAGCTGATGTGGGATTGGTTTGTCCCCTTTTGTATAAAACTATTACTCGGGATATTATTAAGATATTGAAGAACGAGTGGCATCTTATTCAATCCCTTGATGCTTTTCAAGCCACTCCACTCACTATAGCACATAAACGGAATGTCAATTTGAAGAATCTCCTGGTGCCTTCAGCTTTGACAGAACGCCAGTTTTTATCCAAATATAAGGGGCAATTTCAGTGTGGTCGTTATTCAGTGTGTACCCATGTGTTGCCGGTTCGAGATTTTTTCCTTCATCCTGTCATGAACAAGAAATTTGTTCTTAATGATTTCTCTAACTGTGAAACTTCTCACGTCATATACGTTATCCAGTGTCCATGTAAGAAGCTTTACGTGGGGAAGACCATACGTTAACATTCGAGTTAGAAACATAGAGCACAGAAGTGCAATTAAAAGAGGTAGTATTGATAAACCTCTTGTTGAACATTGGATTGAACAGGCACATAAGATATCGGACTTAAAATTTTTTGTTATCAAAAAGGTGAAATTGAACTGGAGGGGTGGTGATATTAACAGAAACTATAATGCATTTAGAACAGCGGTATATTTTTATGTTAGATTCTATGGCCCCTAAGGGACTTAATTTGGACCAAGATTTTTCGGTTTTTCTTTGATTAACTCATTTATTTATTTATAACATATATGGCTTTTAATTTTGTCATTATGGTTTTATATTGTCATTGTATATGCAATTTTATCTATTTACTTAAGTGTTATTTAAAGTTCATTTGTCCATCTAAGTATTTAGTTTTTTTGATTTCGGCTGGCCCCCTTGGTGTTTTACTAAGTGCCTGGTGCGATATAGTTTGCCGTTTTTTTGTAGTTAGAACAGCGGTATATTTTTATGTTAGATTTTATGGCCCCTAAGGGACTTCGTTTGGACCAAGGTTTTTTCTTTAATGAATATACTTTTGTAACTTATGTATGTATGTATTTATTTATTTATTTATAACATATGTGGCTTTTAATTTTGTCAGTATGGTTTTACATTGTTATTGTATATACAAATTTATTTATTCATTTAAATGGTTATTTTAAGTTCATCTGTCCATCTTAGTTTTTAGTTTTTAATTGGTTCTGGCTGACCCCCTTGGTGTTTTACTATGTGCCCAATGCGATATCGTTGCCGGTTTTTTACTGCGTTGGATAGCTCATCTCCCCCCCCCCCCCCCATTTTTTAGCTTAGTTTTTTTAGTTTAGTTCCCTACATAATGATTTGAGATATGCTATTTATTTTCCTTGCGACCATTCCCCTCGTTTTAGCGATAGACGCATTCTTGGATTTATGGTTTGTTGCTTTTCGATGTGCTTGATGTGATATAAGTTGCCGGTTTTTTACTGTGTTTCTTTTTGAGTTTTGTTTAAATTATATAATGATCTGAGATATGATATTCACTCATTTGCGACCATTCCCTTGGTTTTAGCGAAAGACGTATTGTTGGAATTATGGTATTGTTCAGTCCCCTTTTTTTAGTCCTGTTCAAGCTAATTGTGCAATGATTTGAGATATGTCATTCACTTACTGGTCATTATTCCTCTCGTTTTAGCAAAAGGATCTTTTTGGAATTATGGTTTAGTTTAAGGTGCTATGACGTCAATACCTGACTCCTTTTAACACTCCGCACATGCGCTGGCGTTTTTTACATTTTTCAAACAGCAGTTTGGATCTCTCTATGGAAGCGCAATGTGTTTGTAGCTTATGGCAGCGGTTCTTTTTTTCAGTCACAGCACTTAGCAGTGAAGATTCTTTTGATGTGTTCTTTACAGTGAGTGAATATGTTTTATAGTTTATTTGAGCGGGGTTCATAGTTTTTTCCTGTTATATTGAGTCGGTTTAAATTATGTAACAATGGCTCTTTTTGCTTTCCCTTAGTCTTTGAATGATAGCTTGACTGCTGTGTAAGTAATACATCCTTTCTTATAGCTTCTTAAATAACCGGTTTGTTGATAGCAATTTTTGGTGGTTTGGATGTTTTCATCTATGTGGCTAGTAGTTCCACATGGTGGTGTGTTTTTAAACATTTTTAATAACCTTTATAAGGGATTGATGTTGCTTTGTTTCCCCCCATATTTTTATTCATGGACTCTGTTACCTATTAAGAGTTTTTATTATGCCTGGTCACATATATTCAGATGTTTTTGGGCTTTTGTGTACGCGGAGGTTCGACTTCCCTCAGACTCACTCTTTTTCCTCTTTCCTCATTTTCTTTATTTATAGATTTTAGCTAAAGGAATTTACGATATCGGTATGTGTTTTTCATTGCCACTTTCCTGTCTGGTCTGTATATTATACTTTTAATCAATTTATTTATAATGTTCATATGTGTGTATATTCTTAAGTCTTTTTAACTTATATGTGTATACATTTTTAGGATTTCTTAATTAATTTTTGTTCTTTTTGACATATATGTTTAATTAATTTGCATTATATATTTTGGTTTGTTGGTTTTATATTCTTATCTCTCCTTTTTTAGTTTAGTGATCAAGTATAGCATTCCAACATTTTGGTTTTATCTTTTTCTATATGGTTTTTATGTGTTTTTGTTATCTATTTGTGCATAATTGTTATTTTTTACACTTGATTTATATTTATAGTTTTATGAGTATAAATGAATAATGTTTTGTTGTTGTTTTTATTTGCCTTACTTTTCTTGTTTTTAGTTTGCCTTCACCCTCGGGGACAAGGGAATAAAAAGTACCTGTTAGTATATACATGTAAACCGCTCTGATGTGTAAGTAAAGGGCGGTATATCAAATGCCTAAACCATAAACCCCTGATGAAGTATAAACGAAACACGGCCTGTGTCGGGTTGGCATTACGTATCAATAAAAGTTTTTTTTATAGAATTCCTATTCCTTGGGTTTCTGTCCACGTTCTCTGACTGTGTCTCCTAATCTGACGTGGTTGTTTGCTTTGTGTTGGACGAGAGCTTTGAGGAGCAATATTGTTCTGAGAATCCAGATCACCAAATAAAAAAAGCAAATTGCAGTGAACAAAGGATTCTATCCCCATTCCATCAGAAGACTCTCTAAATGAATGTGTTCTGATCATAAGGATGGGCTTTGGACTTTACTCCAAGCCTTTCACAATACCACAGCGTATTTCTTCACCAGGACTATCCTTCCTCTCGGCAAGTAAAAAGATCCTTCACCTCAAGGCACATCTTATCCAGAGTTCCTCCAAAAGGTATCTAATTCAAAAACGGAACAGAGATCAGAGTTTTGGGGCATCCTGAAATATTTAGAAGCACCGAAGGATGTAGTTGCACTACCATTCCACAAAATTCTACCAGAGCAGGTGAAGATCTGCCAAGCACCTCTATCCACTCCACCTACTTTCAAGAAATTGAAGACAAAGTATAGAGCACAGTCAGCTATAGATCATGAAAAGCTCCAGCTGCAGCTACCTCACTAGTTAGTGTAGTCAAATCAAATCTCCAGGAACAAGCAGGAATGTAGTCTTCACATATGGGTATCGTCGGTACCGACGGAGCCTGCACGGAACGCTCCCCAGTGTCCAAAGGAAAGCTTTTGGGAGCATCCCACAGCGCATGCGTGCTGCCTTTCCGCCTCACTGCCTCTCTCACTTCAGTTCTTCATTTTCCGCGGAGCCGACAGGACGCCTCTCCTGTCACCGCAGAAAACTTTATCTTCTTTCTTGTTTTTTGTGGTTGTGGTCGTGTCTGCCTTCATTCGACCGGTACCGCCGGTTCTCTTTTTTCTTATTTTCTTCTAAAAAAATAAAAGTAAACTTTTCTTCGGTGCCTCACCCCTCCTGGGGTTAGGCGCCATTTTGGGCACTAGGCCCAAAAATCTTCAGACATGGAGAAGCCAACTAATGGTTTTAAAAAAAAAAATGTTCTAAGTGTGGTGGTACTATTTCCGTCACAGACACCCATGAATGGTGTCTCAAATGTTTAGGTCCTGAACATTGTCCAGCAGAGTGTCTCTCCTGTAGAAAGATGACCAAAAGGGGCCTGCAGAACAGCTGCAAAGGCCGGTTCTCTTTTCACGGTCGATACAATGTCAGTTGCATCGACGTCCTCCAGGGCTTCATCTTCCTCTCAGGGATCTCAGGTAACTAAACAAAAGTCTGTAAAGACTAGCCGGTCCTTAAAGGGTAAATCTTCTGCAAAGCATCGAGATGCCACTGGCACTACCCTCAAGGAAAGTACACCGGCAAAATTGCCCCGGCGGGAGTCTTCGGTCTCCAAAGCACAAACGGGGTCTCAGAATGTTTCAGAGGCCTCCACCTCTGCAGAACCTCTGTTGCCATGTTCTGGGGTTGTAGCCGCTTCCACTGGTACCGACCAGGCATCGGCATTAGTAATGGATAAAAGAATCCTTGCTATTGAACGCAGTCTATAGACCACCGCACTCTCCTTTCACGATTATCCGACTTTGGGATTCGCGGTACGGTTCACCAGGGGTTTCAGTCTTTTCTCTTCTCCCGCACCTTCACTGTTCAATCTGGTACCACCTCCTCTGCCGCTCTCCCCTTACAATGCGGCGTCCTTCAGGGCTCCATTCTAGCACCCCTCCTCTTCAATGTTTTTCTTGCCCCCCTTGCATTATTAATTCAACAATCCGGCCTATCCATTTACTTTTTTGCTGATGATATCCTCCTGATTCACCATACATCACCTCTAGCTCCCGACCTTTCCCCCCTCAACAATTGTCTCACTTCCATTGCCACCTGGTTCCGTGAAAATTTCCTTATCGTTAACCCCTCTAAATCAGCCGCTATTTGGTTCACCTTTGGGGCTCCTTCACCCACCCTGTCACCATCTGTGGCAAATTCACCTATTCCCCTGGTCTCAACCCTTCGCTATCTTGGTGTTACCTTGGATTCTTCACTCTCGTTTCACCAGCACATCTCGGGAGTGGTGCGTAGTTCCTTTTTCCATCTCCGCAAGATTAGGTCTGTTCGCTCTCTTCTCCCACCCACGTCCCTTGTCACTCTTGTTCTCTCTTTAGTGATCACTCGGCTCGATTATTGTAATTCTCTACTCTCCGGTCTCCCCCAATATCAAATTCGAAGATTGCAATTAATTCAGAACACAGCTGCACGCCTCCTTACTTTCTCTTCACATCGGGACCACATCACCCCACGCCTTCTCTCCCTCCACTGGCTTCCCATTAAGGTCCGCTCTGTGTACAAGTTGCTCACTATCAACCATAAGGCTCTCTATACCAACACTCCCCAGTATTTAGCTGACCTCATCTTTCTTCAACCCAATCCTCACATTCTCCGCTCGTCATATGGCAACTGCCTCTTCCTTCCCTCACCCACCCAGGCCCGCCTCGAATCGACACGACACGCTGCCTTTTTCTTTATAAGTCCCGCCCTTTGGAATTCTCTCCCGTACTCTATTCACACTGAAGCATCCTTTCCCCGGTTTAAAGCTCTCCTCAAAACACACCTTTTCTGCCAAGCCTGTACATAGTTCCCCCGGTTGTCCTCTGTTAAATTTCCCTGTTCATTGTAAACTCAATGTTACTTGTATGCATTGTAGTATGTTCTTGTTCAATATACACCGCACTGATTGTAATAGCGCGGTATAAAAGAAATGTTAAATAAATAAATAAAGCCTTTGATCTTCCTCCTCCTTCCTCCAGTCATTCATAACTTGCCCATTTCTATCATCCATCATCATGGGTTTTCCCACTCACCCACTCCCCTCCTTGTGTTTCTTCCTGTAGTGTCTGTCTGAACCTTCTCCTCTGTCCTACACTAATTTTCTCCCTGCTTTTTCTATCACTTTCCTATCAAGTTAATGGCGTTCCTTTCTCCCTGTATCTTCCTGCAGCCCGTAATTTTTCATTGTTCACCGCTTTAATGCCTCACGCCTAGGCGGTATATCAAATGTTGTCAATAAAGATAAAGATAAAGTCTAGCGTCCCTTTTAGCTGCCTCGGTACCGCTAAGATCGCTACAGACGGTTCAAATGAGCTCGGTACCGACACCGGTACTGGCTCCAGTGGCACCCACTCAGGTGGGACGGCTTCCTCCCATGCCGAACCTCGAGAGTTTCTCTGGCATCGAGGGGTTGGAACCGAAACGCCACGGTACCGATATTCATCGGTACCAGCATCGATCGATGCAAAGCTCCAATGAGTCTTCTGATTCCGATGACTCTACCGATACAAGAGCAGTTCTGTTGAAGGATCCATCTCCTTCTCCTGAGCGCAGAATGTCTCCTCCAACAGACATGTCTTTTCAGGATTTCATACGTGATGTAGCTAAGGGGCTTTCAATCACGGTTACTCCTGAGAAGGCACCTAGGGCAGAAGAACTAAGAATTCTGCAATACCCTATGGCTCCCAAAGAGGCAGCGATGCTGCCCATTCATCAGATCCTTCAAGATTTTATGTTCAGAATGTGGGAAACTCCCTTAACGGTGTCACTGCATTCTCGATGCCTCGATACCATGTACTGAGTTCCACCTTCTCCAGGGTTTCAGAAGACTCAGTTACCACACCATTCCCTGGTAGTGGAATCAGCCATTCAGAGAATAAAGAGTGCTAAAACGCATTCTTCCAACCTGCCAGGCCTTGAATCGAGGACACTCGATGCCTTTGGGCGTTGATGCTTTCAATCCTCCATGCTATAAGCTAGGATTAGCTCATATTCCCTTTACATGGGAATGTTTCTTGAGGAGGTTACAGCGGATCTGGAACCGCATGAGCCCTCTTCTTCCTGAAGATAAACAGGGTCAGTACCTCACTCTGCTCAAGCACGCTCAAAATGTCTCCAAATTTGTGAACCGTGCAGCTTTTGACTGCTTTGAAGCTATTAGCAGAACATCTGCTATTGCTATCAGAGCACGGCGCATTGCCTGGCTCCAAGCATCAGATTTAGAGGAGTGGGTGCAAGAGAAGTTAGGAAACATTCCTTACACAGGTGAAAACTTATTTGGGAAGGATTGGCAGACCAAAGCTAATCAGATTGAATCTGACAATACCACCTTGAATATATCAAAGTCTACAGCCAACCCATCAAAGAAAAAAACAGGCAAGAAGTTTTTCTTTAACAAAAAGAAAAAATCTTACCACTCTTATTCCCATCCAATTCACTGTCCAGTTCATGCTCCCCAGAAAGGGCAGCAACCTAGACAACAAAGAAAGCCGCAAGCTCAAAGAGCTCAACCGGCTCAGCAAGTACAGCCTCTGCAGGGGCTTTGACTTCTACCTAGAGAACTTAACCATTTTGCTTCTGAAGGATCCAGAGCCCTTGACCATTCTGGGCAGATTTATGCCATTTTGCCAAAAGATGGCAACAAATAACATCAGAAAACTGGACTCTGTCCATTGTAGGACCAGGGGTACCAACTTCACTTTCTCAGCATGCCCCCGCCTACAGTCATAAAACAATTCAATTCTCAAGGCCTTGTCACCAACATCCTGTGTCAGGAGGTCTCTTCACTTCTTGCTCAGGGAGCAATAGAAGAGGTACCCATATCCCAACGGGGGAGGGGGTTCTACTCCCCCTATTTTCTTATCCCAGAGAAGACAGGGGGATACAGACCTATTCTGGACCTCAGAGAATTGAACAAATTTCTGTTCCGAGAAACGTTCAAGATGATCTCCCTCAGAACACTTTTACCATACCTTCAGAATCAGGATTGGTTATGTTTTCTAGATCTAAGAGATGCGTACACGCATATCCTCATCCATGTAAATCACAGGAAGTACCTTCGATTTCTCTTTCAAGGAAACCACTTCCAATACAGAGACCTTCCATTCGGGCTGGCCTCTGCCCCAAGAGTCTTCACAAAATGCATGGCTGTAGCATTCCAGAGAACTCTGGGGATATTCGTCTTCCCCTACTTGGACGATTGGCTCATCAGAGTACCAACAGCTCCAGAAACAGAACGAGCTGTTTCTCGTGCCATGAGAATTCTCCAATATTTTGGTCTGGTAGTCATCTACCCAAAGTCTCACCTCACCCCTTCTCAATCCCTAGAGTTCATAGGGGCTCACTTAGACACGCAGCAATCAAAGGCATTCCTGCCAAAGCCGGGCTGTCTACTAATTACAGAATTGGCTTCCCAAGCAGTAAAGAAAACCCTCCTAACTGCCCGGGAAATGCTTCAACTGCTGGGGCATATGGCATCCACTGTACATGTGGTCCCTTATGCCTGCCTACACATGCGAGCGGCTCAGTGGACTCTCTCTTCACAGTGGACACAAGCCACAGGTCGCTTAATGGACAAAATCAAGAATTCGACACCTCTCGTTTTGTCCCTACAGTGCTGGCAGTCCCCCGAAAACCTCCTGGTAGGTTCCCCCTTCCAGCAACCACTGCCCCAGATCACCCTGACAACAGATGCGTCCAAGCTGGGTTGGGGAGTCCACTTGCACGATCTTTCCACTCAGGGTCTCTGGACCTCACAAGAGGCCTCTCTTCAAATAAACCTCTTAGAGCTAAGAGCCATTTACAATGCTATGATAGCATTTCAGGCCCAGCTCAGTCAAAAGACAGTTCCTGTCCAAACCGACAATCAGGTTGCCATGTTTTACATAAACAAACAAGGCGGAACGGGCTCTCTGTCACTATGCAACAAAGCTTTGCGACTATGGGCCCTTGCCAGAGAGCTCCAAATTCACCTTCTAGCGGTATACCTTCCAGGCATTCAAAACTTGTGGGCAGACAAGCTCGGTCGACTACTGCTGCCATACGAGTGGTCTCTCCAGTCAGACCAACTGGCTCAAGTGTTCCAAACCTGGGGAAACCAGATATAGACCTCTTTGCAAGTCCACAGAATGCCAAACTTCCTCGGTTCCGTTCCAGAATTCTGGCTCAGTACTGTCTAGCAAACGATGCTTTCCAGCTCCATTGGGGTCAGGACTTCCTCTATGCCTTCCCACCCTTTGCCCTAATTCCCAAAACTCTTTTCAAGCTTCAGAGAGACAGGGGTTATATGATTTTCATAGCTCCACGTTGGCCAAGGCAATCGTGGTACTCTCTGCTTCTGCGTCTCTCTCAAGCAACTCCTCTAGAGTTGGGATATTTATTTATTTAACAGTCGCTTATATACCGCTACCTTTCACAGATCAGGTGCGGTTTACAGTGAACAAAATGACAGAGTAACATATCTGTTTTACATGAAACATTAGTAACTACGTACAATCTTGCTATTACATGGAACATTAGTAACTATGTACAATTTTGCTAATGCATTAAACATGATTGAACTATATACAGTAATAATTCGTTATATAAACTTTTTGCAACTATTTACATAGTTCTATTTACCGGTTTTACAAATAGTTTTTAAATAATCTTTTAATTGTGATTAGTCTGCATGAACCAATATTGTCATTATCCATTTCCTGTTAGGGGTAATGAATTTACTAGTGTGCCGAAGTGGGAGGTGAACAGAAATGTTTTCAATTTCTTGCGGAGCTCCTTTATTTCATTTAATGCTCTTATTTCATCAGGGAGGGAGTTCCATAGGATGGGAGCAGCATGTGAAAATGCTTTTTTATTGGTTGTTTTTTTTAGTATTTGTGAATTCTTTTGGAATCCTTATTTTATTCTTGTGGCCACTCCGTAGTGAAGTTTGGGATGTGTCTATGGTGATAAGTTTTGTTAAAGAGGCTCCAGATCTCCTTTCCCAGGAGAACGGGAAGCTTCTGAATCCCAATCCTCAGTCCTTGCACTTCTGGGCCTGGATGCTGAAGGCATAGAACCTTTAGATATCCACCTCTCTTAGCAAGTGAAGGATATCCTTCAAGCTTCGAGAAAACCTTCCACAAGGCATTCCTACACTTTCAAATGGAAAAGATTTTCTATATGGTGTTCAAAAAAGGGGCTTAACCCCCTTTCCGTGCCCATGGAGTCGCTTCTGGAGTATCTCCTCCATCTTTCAAATTCTTGTCTTAAGACAAATTCATTGTGAGTCCATCTCAGTGCTATTGCGGCTTTTCACAAGCCGCAAGATGGACAACCAATCTCTTCTCATTGACTTGTGTCAAGATTCATGAGAGGTCTACTATTGACAAAGCCCCCCATAAAGCCGCCACTGGTGGCATGGGTCCTGAATCTGGTTCTTGGGCAGCTTTTGAAGCCACCTTTTGAACCTTTAGCCACTACAATTTTGAAATTCCTTTCCTGGAAGGTCATTTTCCTAATTGCAATAACTTCTGCTAGATGCATTAGTGAACTGCAAGCTTTAGTGGCTGACCCTCCTTATACAAGGTTCCACCATGATAAAGTAGTCCTCAGGACTCATCCACGCTTTATGCCAAAGGTAGTTTTGTCTTTTCATTTAAACCAGTCGGTTTGCCTTCCTATATTCTTCCCTAGGCCTCATGCCTCCAGTGCAGAAAGGAACCTTCATACCTTAGATTGTAAAAGAGCTTTAGCCTTTTACCTTCAAAGAACTGAACAACATAGGAAGTCTTCTCAACTGTTAGTTGCTTTTGATTCTAGTCATTTGGGACTTCCAGTTTCCAAACGAAACCTATCTAAGTGGATTGCAAACTGCATATCCTTCACTTACGATAGTAAAGATCTTTCCCTCGAGGGCCATGTTACAGCTCATAATGTCAGAGCAATGGCAGCCTCGGTTGCTAATCTCCGCTCTGTGTCTATAGATGCTATCTGTAGAGCAGCTACTTGGGCTTCAGTACATACCTTCACAGCCCACTACTGTCTGGACAAGGACTCCCATCGGGATGCCTCGTTTGGCCAGGCTGTCCTACAGCATCTCTTTCAGACTTAATGCAACTCCTACCCTCAATCCCGGTAGGATGCCAGGGATCCATGGGAGGAAGTATGACCCTGTTCACACGGGTTCACAGCTCGCTGGGGTCATTCCTCTGGCATCTTTCAGCTGGGGAGTCCCCATATGTGAAGACTACATTCCTGCTTGTTCCTGGAGATAGCGTAGTTACTCACCTGTAACAGGTGATCTCTGGGAACAGCAGGAATTAAGTCTTCACAACCCATCCACCTAGGATTTGTCTCTTTCTATCTCTCTCTGTCTCTCTCCTTGGCTCAGCTTTAAACTCAGCTGAAGTGAGAGAGGCAGTGAGGTGTGAAGGCAGCACACATGCGCTGTGGGATGCTACCAAAAGCTTTCCTTTTGGATGCTGGGGAGCGTTCCCGCGCAGGCTCTGTCGGTACCGACGATACCCATATGTGAAGACTTAATTCCTGCTGTTCCCGGAGATCACCTGTTACAGGTGAGTAACTACGCTTTCTCTAGAGATGTAAAAGTTGCAGAGACATTCCAGTGATACTGTAGTAAAAACAGTTTTCCAGAACACGATGCTAAATACCAAAATTGCAGTGCATCACTTCCAGCTGATGAAGTATTTCAATGCTGCCCTAGAGAGGTTGCAAGGTATTCTACCTAAAATTCCAAAAGATATATTAGATCAAGCAGCTCCAGATTCATAGCTGGATCAGTGTATCAGGTATTTAATTAGATCTGCCTATGATGCTTATAATATTGATTGAGAGGAGTGGCAATAACAATAGGTGCAAGAAGGACAGCCTGTCTAACAGCATTGGAGTTCCATGAGAACATCCATGACCATTTAACAGATACTCCCGGCACTGGAGAGATCCTGTTTGGGGAGAAGGTTAAGAAAACAGTTTCTCACATTAAAGCCAATTGCACCATGATCCAAAGATGCAGTAGCCACATAGATTCACTTTGCTGTACCAGTGAGGAGGGGAAACATGCATGTGTGGGAAGCCTAAAATGAGGCTGTAGACAATGCTGCTTACTTTCAAATCAATCAATGGGCTAGCCTCTACATCATTAGCAGAGCTTATCCATACCACACCATCCAACAGGTCCAGGAGATTGGCAGCTATCAACACATTAGTAGTCCCAAAAGAAATAACTGTAGCATGGGTGCATTTGGTTAACAGAGCTTTCAAACTATGTGCACCGAGAAGCTGGAATTCTCTTCCACCCAACATATGTGCAATCACTGACTTGGTCCAATTTAGGAAGGCAGTAAAACATTACTTATTCCTTCAGTACTACAAGATAGACGAAGATACAGTAGTGTCACCCGCAGTCTAAGATAGATATTATGTCTAAACCTACCCTATAAGACACTCATAAGTATAGCCTGTATAATATGAAAATCCGATGTAAATAGTTACCCCACGTTAACTAAGTTTTCTTTCCTGTTTCCTGTAAGCACAGTTCATTATATGCAACGTGTATGTTTTATGTTTTATGTAAACCGCACTGATGTCGAATAGCGCGGTATAAAAGAAATGTAAATAAAATAAATAAATAAATAAAATGCCTAGGGGAGTGGAGTAGCACATTAACGGATGCTATTGGCTGTAGCAATTCCCAATGAGGCAGAAGATCACAGTGGCTTGACGGGAAATGCTGCTATTTTGTGTGATCATGTGGTGGAGCTGGGTTCTCTGGGCAGCCTGCTCCAACTATTTCCCATGGGGGAAGAGTACTGGGTATGGAGACAACATGGTAGAACAGGCCTCACCTTTTCCCCAACTTCTGTCTAACCACTGTTCTCATGTAATTAGTACACATATTCCGCTTACTGTTCGATGTAACTTATATTCAGTTGTGTTCGATGTAAATTGTCTAGCTACTTCTGAAAGGCGGTATATAAGAAATGTTAAATAAATAAATCTATAAATCTATAGAGGGGGGTTCCTTCAAGTTTATCTTATTAATGCACCAGACCTGCTTGAAGATTGCATATTCAGTATAAAATCTTGATATTAGCCCATAAGGTCATTCAGGATGAGATACCGGATTACTTACATTTCCATTAATTATTTTATACACTCCCATCTGTGCTCCCTGTTCGCTTCACGACCCTCCAATGCAAAGTACAAATCTGTCATACAATCTGCATTTTTCTTCCTAGCCTCCTCCCTCTGGAACAGTCTGCTTATTCCCCTACATCTGGAAACCAATTTTAAATACTTTAAGAAAGCATTGAAGACGTATTTGTTTGAGTCAGCATTTGAATCCCCCTAAGTATGGGGTTCCTCTGTGTTGTCACTGTCAGACCATATCCTTCTCCCAACCCCTTGGACTCTCTTTTTAACCTTCCTTGATACTGCCTTTTTCCTACATTTACAATGCACTTCTTTTCTTTTCTGTTTTAACGGGAATTTTTTTGTAAACTACATTGCTTGTTCTCATAAATGTGATATATCAAATAAAGATTTCCTGATCGTCCCAGTCTAGTCCCCGGAATCTCTGGGTTGTGATCCTCCTCCAGCAGCTTGGAGACTGAGAAGTGTCATTCCTGTGATATCACTGGTATATAAGCCTGGTAGCCGCCTCTCTTCACCAGTTATCTCAGTCTCCAAGCAGCTGGAGGTTGGCTGAGCCCAGGGATTTTGGGCTCACTAGAGAGACGATTAAGTAGAGATTAAGCATAGATTAGCATAGCTTTGAGGTTTTATTGACATTTCTTGAAAGTGGTATTAATGCTAGGGGGGGAAAGGGGTTTTGAGCTAGGCTGCTCTGCTGCTCAGGTTATCTTTCTTTTCCAGTGATTTTAAGTCTTCTACCTTTCCCCCTGCCTGTTCCCTCCCCCCCCCCCTTTCACCGTCTTGCTGCCCTTCTGGAGGTAGAATTTGGGGATTTTGAAAGAGAGGGTCGGGGTAGCCTCCGGTGCAAGATCCCCCATCATTGGGGGAGGAACCGGCAGACCGCGAGCTCAGCGCGTGCAGAAGTCTTGTCTGCAAACACGTCTGCAGCCAACGGTCATACAGGAAGCTCAACTCCAAGGTCCGGCCCTGATCAGTCTGTGCCTGCGGCTCCCAGCAGACGGTAGAGCGCAGCACAGCTTCCCTTCAGGGGTAAGCTACTATTCGGTGAGAATTTGGATAAGCTGGTGAAGGATTTGGGGGAGTCCAAGGGCGGAAGGTTGCCGGAGGACAAGCAGAAGCAGGGACGGCCCAACTCCGTGCCACGGGGTCAGCAGCGGGACTTTCGACGGTTCCGTTCCCCAAGATTTACCCAGAAACAGCGGGGACGTTTTCCCGGTAGGAACCAGGGGTTTCGTGGATTTAGGGAGCAGGCAGAGGGTTTGCGGCCTCTTCTGCGTCCTCAAATTTCAAGAAATCCTTATGAAGGCAGGAGGGCCCAGCTGGGGTTAGTTCCCATGGGAGGTCGGTTACGGGATTTTTACCCTGCCTGGGTCCAAGTAACATCGGATCATTGGGTGTTAGCGGTAATTCGAGAAGGGTATGCGTTGGTTTCAGCGGCCGGTAACAGACTCCTTCATTCAGTCTCCATGCAGGTCAAGCCTAAAGCGCAAGGCGGTGGGAGCGACGGTGCAGAGACTGCTCTTCCTCAAGGTGATTGTGCCGGTCCCACCCGCCCAGTTAGGGTGCGGTCGGTACTCCATTTATTTCATAGTTCCAAAAAAGGAAGGAACCTTTCGGCCTATTTTGGATCTCAAGAGAGTCAATCGGTGTCTAAGGGTGTCTCATTTTCACATGGAGACTCTCAGGTCTGTCATCATGGCGGTAAGAAAGGGCGAGTTTCTAACGTCCCTAGACCTATTGGAGGCGTATCTTCACATTCCGATACGGCAGGAGCATCAAAAAATGTCTTAGATTTGCCGTTCCTATGGGACACTTCCAGTTTCTGGCACTTCCGTTTGGCCTGGCTATGGCGCCGTGTACCTTCACAAAGGTGATGGTGGTAGTGGCGGCGGCTTTGCGAAAGGAAGGAGTGTTGGTACATCCTTATCTGGACGATTGGTTAATCAGAGCGAAGTCCCGAGAGGAAAGTGTAGCGGCTACTGCCAAGGTGGTGGCTTTTTTGCAGAGCCTCGGTTGGGTAGTCAACATGGCAAAGAGCAAGTTGGATCCGTCTCAGAGGCTAGAGTACCTGGGGGAGTGCTTCGATACCAGAGTGGGACGTGTCTTTGTGCTGCGGCAGCGGGCGCTGGAGCTCAGGACATTCGTCAGTCAATTTCTCGGCAAGCAGAGCACCACAGCCTGGGAATACCTGCAGTTGCTAGGGACCATGGCGGCGACGCTCAAGTTAGTTCCGTGGGCAAGAGCGCACATGAGACTGCTGCAGAGGGCGCTGTTGAGGAGGTAGTCGCAATCAGAGGGATCAACTTTCTCAACGGCTGCCATACCCGCCGCTGACGTGTGCGGCACTTCAGTGGTGGTTGCGTCCTGGGTGTCTGGAAAAAGGGATGCCCTTGGAGTCACCTGCGTGGATGTCTTTAACGACGTACGCCAGTCTTATGGGCTGGGGAGCTCATTTTCAGGGGCAGTTTGTGCAGGGGCAGTGGTCCAAACTAGAGAAGAGTTAACATAAAAAACATAAGAACATAAGATATGCCATACTGGGTCAGACCAAGGTCCATCAAGCCCAGTATCCTGTTTCCAACAGTGGCCAATCTAGGTCATACTTACCTAGCAGTTTCCCCAAAAGACACAAGTTCTGCAATGCTTGTACTGGGTCAAGCATTGATATCCTGGATCCCTTCTTAGTAATAGTTTATGGACCTTTCCTCCAGGAACTTGTCCAAACCTTTTTTAAACCCAGCTACACTAACAGCCTTTACTACATCCTCCGGTAACAAATTCCAGAGTTTGATTACACGTTAAGTGTCATGAGGTGGATCAAATAGTACCTATGGAAATAGGAAAAACTGAGCAGAGCAGTTCTAATAGTAACAGGTTAGAGCAGCATATGGACCAGGGTTGCTATGGGCAACGAACACAAACTGAAGTACCAGGTGTAAGAGCACGCCCAAGCAGTAGATTACCTCATAGCCCATTAGGTAATGAGGGACAGCTGGGGGGAGGCGAGGCTCAGAGAAACACCAAAAGTGATGCAGTTAAAAATCACTCACCAGAGGTCAGAGTTAGAGCCTATGAGAGAGCCTATGGGAGAGCAGAGGAAGGAGCTGGTTGGGGAGTTTACCAGAGAGCTGGACACGAGGTCAGAGCTTCACACGGAGACTCACACAGAATTCTACAGGAAGAAGCCCAGGAGAGAATACCAGGGATTTGTTTCAGGGAGCAGTGCAGGACTGAACAAAAGCCCAGTGGTCTGAGCCACGGAGGTATTTCTGAAGGCAGGCTGAGAAAAGCTGTGGGAAAGAATCTTCCTAAGAACAGGTACCAGGAGGGCAAAAGGTTTTATCTGGAGGATACTTTTGTGCCCAAAGAGAAATGGAAAGAGAAAGGCAGTGAGAGGCTTTCATTTAAGAAAAGCTCCGTTAAGTTTCCTGTGCCCAGAAGCTCCTTGAAAACCAAGCCAGAAGGTAGGCTTATTCCTCATAATAGAAGGGAAGCTGAAAGTCAGTTTTTCCTACACTTACCCAAGAGTGTGTGGCTCTCAGGAAGGAAACTCTGCATTGTGTGGTAACCTCCCATTTTACTCCGGTAGAGAGGAGGAGGGGAGCCCTATTAACAGAGAAGAGGGATTGTTTAAAAGTAGCCTGAGTTACAATCCTATAGAAGATAGCTCCGGGGAAGCATGTGAGGATATGCAATGTGATTTTTGTGATGAAACACCTGCTGAATCCTACATGGATTGTACACTAATAATTTCAGATGATATTTCTTCACTGTGCTGAACTGGCCAGAGAGAGAATCTGTTTAAGGAAACAGAAGTGAAGAAACGTGCTTGTTTTAAGAATAAGGACTGTTTTGCATTACCTTTGTTTTGTCAGGCTGAAGATACAAGCATTCATTTTTGTTATAGTAGTTCGCCTTTACAGTCAAACCTCGGTTTTCATGATTAATCCGTTCAAAAAAGTCTGACTATAACCGAAACGGACTAAAACCGAAGCAAGATTTCCCATAAGAAATAATGTAAATTCAATTAATCCGTTCCAGACACCCAAAAATATTGACAAAAAATACATTTTATAGAGAATAACTATCTTTTTACATACAGAAAACAATGAGAAATACATATAAATGACTAATGAAATGGATAAATGAGCATGTAACATCACTTTTACCTTTATTGAAGACTTTTGTTGGCATATGGGACGCACTCCAGCCAGCTCCAGCTGCTCTCCCCTCTGGGGATCGAGCAATCACCACCAGCAGCGGAGGTGGGAACAGCCATCTTGGCCGTCTGCACAATCGGGGCTCCAGCCTGCCTTTTAACTTAGCAGCCATCACACCCAGTTACCAAGCTCACAGTGTCAGGAGAGGTAGTGCCAATGTCAGCAAAAGTAAGGGCACCAGAAAGAGGACAGTGCCCGAAGTCACACCAGCCTGTAGGGCAGCCACTCCTACACAGTGTCGGGAGAGGTGGAGAGGCAGTGTCAGCCAAGCAGCAGGCAGTTGAGAAACAGTGGGACAGAGAGTCTTAGGCTGCCTCCGGCCCCCCTAAGGTAGCAGCCTGACACAGGTGAGAGTCAGAGAACAGCGTGGGGCTGTGCCAGCAGGAGCCTGCAGCTGCAGACTGCAAGGTTTCAAGGAGAGGCCGCGTGTGCAGGCCTGCAGGACACCCAGAATCCAATCGGGAGGGCAGGGGCCCCGGTGGGAGACTGGGCCGCCAAGGAGAAGCAGATTCGGTCACCAGCTCCTGTCCCGGTTCAAGGGATGTGCAGGGGAAGAGGCAGCAGGCAGACGTCAATCGGGGGAGAGTCCGGGGCAGGAAGCAGTTTCGGGCAGGCCACGCTGGAGCGTTGAACTCCTCGGCTCCCCAGAGGTCCCGCAGAATCGCTGGCTCAAGCTCCGTGGGAGATCGCTGGCTCACGCTAATCCATGGCAGGTACGGGGGGGGGGGTAAAATGCTGTACGAAAACCGAGACAACGTACGAAAACCGAAACACAATCTTGATGAAAAAAATCAACGAAAACCGAATCGTACGAAAACCAGGGCATACGAAAACCGAGGTTTGACTGTATTTCATACCAGAAGTATGGTTTTTGTCCTTTGTTCATATGTGCTGAAATTCACCTGGGACGGGTAAATAAAAAGACCTCTTTTGAAGCCTTGCTACTCGACTGCAACTACACTCTTAGATTAGCTCGTGGGACTACAAATCCTAGGGGGCATTTCAACACCTGCTTGAGACACTCTCGCTGTTTAAGAAGAGGCCCCACTGTAGCTCCCATGCTTTATGCCTCTGGGAACCTAGAGGTGGGTGACATAAGTGAAAAAATATTTTCTTTTATTAGTCTTAAATAGTTTACCCTGTAGCTTCATTGCATGTCCCCTAGTCTTTCTATATTCTGATAACATAAACAATCGATCTACGTTTACCCGTTCCACTCCGTTCATTAATTTATAGACTTCTATCATATCTCCCTTCAGCCGTCTCTTTTCAATGTTAAAGAGCCCTAACCTTTTTAGCCTTTCTTTATAGGAGTATCTTTCCATCCTCTTTTTACCATTTTGGTGGCTCTTCTCTGAACGTTTTCTAATAACGCTATATCCTTTTTAAGATACGGCGACCAGAATTGCACACAATATTCAAGGTGCGGTCTCACCATGGAACGATATAGAGGCATTATAATATCTTTTGTTTTATTTTCCATTCCTTTCCTTATGATACCTAGCATTCTATTTGCTCTCTTGACTGCCGCTGCACACTGGGCTGAGGGTTTTAACATGTTATCCACAATGACGCCTAAATCTTTTTCCTGGGTGGTGGTTCCTAATGTGGAACCTTGCATTGTGTAACCATAGTTTGGAATGTTCTTCCCTAGGTGCATAACTTTGCACTTGTCCACATTAAATTTCATCTGCCATTTTGATGCCCACTCTTCCAATTTATCAAGATCCTCTTGCAATTTTCCATAATTCTCTTGGGTTTTAACAACTTTAGTTTTGTGTCATCTGCAAATTTGATAACCTCACTTGTTATTCCACTTTCCAGGTCATTTATGAATATGTCAAAAAGCAGCGGACCCAGCACAGATCCCTGGGGTACACCACTACTCACCTTTCTCCACTGGAAAATTGGCCATTTAGCCCAACCCTCTGCTTTCTATCTTTCAACCAGTTCTTGATCCACAGTAGTACACTGCCTCCTATCCCATGACTCTAGTTTTGCCAGAGGTCTCTCATGAGGGACCTTGTCAAAGGCTTTCTGAAAGTCCAGATACACTATATCAACCGACTCACCTTTGTCCACCTGTTTATTCACACTTTCAAAAAAACATAACACATTAGTAAGACAAGATCTTCCTTGTCTAAAACCATGTTGGCTGTCTCCCATTAGGCCATGACTATCTACATGCTGAGTAATTTTATTCTTTATGGCCCGGATCACCCCTGGAACCCTTTTTAAAAATTGGTGTTACATTGGTGATCCTCCAATCTTCAGGTATTAGAGATGATTTTAATGATAGTTCACAGATTACTAATAGCAGGTCTGCAATCTCATATTTCAGTTCTTTCAACACCCTTGGATGTATACCATCCGACCCAGATGATTTGCTACTCTTCAGTTTATCTAATAGTTGTAATACATCTTCCCGATGTACCGATATTTCCTTCAATTCTTCCGCACCTTTAAATACCACTTCAGTCATGGATAACATCCCTACATCTTCCTCAGTAAAGACCGAAGCAAAGAATTCATTCATTCTCTCCGCTATCGCCTTGTCGCCTCTTAGTGCCCCTTTAACTCCTCTATCATCTAATGGACCAACTGACTCTCTCACAGGTTTTTTGCTACGAATCTACTTGAAAAAATCTTTATTTCGCGTTTTTGCTTCCACAGCAAGCTTCTTCTCAAATTCTCCCTTTGCCTGCTTTATCAATGCCTTGCATTTGACTTGCCAGTGCTTGTGCTGTTTCCAGGTTTCGTCGTTTGGCTCTTTTTTCCATTTCCTGAAAGATGCTTTTTTGGCAACAACAGCCTCTCTGACCTCACCTTTTAAACCATGCTGGCAGTTTTTTGGACTTCCTTCCACTTTTCTTAAAGCGTGGAATACAGCTGGTCTGGGCTTCCAAGAAAGTATTTTTCAACAACACTCAAGCTTGATGTAAGTCTTTAACCTTTGCAACTGCTCCTTTTAGTTTTTTCTTAACTATTTTCCTCATTTTATCATAGTCTCCCTTTCGAAAGTTAAAAGGTAGTACTGTGGATTTCCTTACTATCCCTCCTCCACTAATTAAATCAAAGGCGATCATGCTATGATCACTATTGCCAAGTGGCCCCAACACCCTTATCTCTTGCACTAGATCTGGTGTTCCACTAAGGACTAGGTCTAATATGGCTTCCCCTCTGGTCGGTTCATGAACCAGCTGCTCCAAGAAGCAGTCATTTATGTCATCTAGGAACTTTATCTCCCTAGCATGTCCTGCCGTGATACTGTCCCAGTCGATACCGGTGTATTTCAAAAAGCCCATTATTATTACTGCGCTGTAACTTTTGTTAGCTTCCTTGATTTCTTTGAGCATTTCATCATTCATTTGTTCACTCTGGCCAGGCGGTCGATAGTACACCCCCACTGCCATCGCCTTCCCCTTTTTACATGGAATTTCAATCCATAGACATTCTACAGCAAATTTTGTTTCCTGCAAAACTTTAATCCTTTCTGACTCAATGCTCTCTCTAACATAGAGCGCAACCCCTCCACCAATTGGTCAGCTCTATCATTACGATATAGTTTGTACCCAGGTATCACAGTGTCCCACTGGTTGTCCTCCTTCCACCATGTCTCTAATATTCCAATCATATCTAACCTCTCATTTAGTGCTATATATTCTAACTATCCCATCTTATTTTTTAGACTTCTAGCATTTGCATACAAGCATTTTAGAGACTAATTTATTCATATTAATTTGGCTATTGGTAGACATGGTTAATTTGGGATCTTTAAGCTCTATCTGCTCCATACTCGGCATTTAGGGTACTTTACTCATTTTTGGAACCTCTCTGCTTTTGGTAGTATCCTTCGATGCATTCTTCTGAACCATCCGCTCTTGGGCGACTGTCTGCTTTCCCCTATTTAGTTTAAAAGCTGCTCTATCTCCTTTTTAATGGTTAATGCCAGCAGCCTGGTTCCATCCCAGTTAAGGTGAAGCCCATCCCTTCGGAAGAGCCCCTCCTTTCCCCAGAATGTTCCCCAGTTCCTAACAAATCCAAAACCCTCATCTCTGCACCATTGTCTCATCCACTCATTGAGACTCTGGAGCTCTGCCTGCCTTTTGGGTCCTGCACATGGAATGGGAAGCATTTCGGAGAATGCTACCCTAGAAGTTCTGGATTTCAACTTCCTACCTAAAAGCCTAAATTTAGCTTCCAGAACCTCCCTACCACATTTTCCTATGTCATTGGTACCGACATGTACCAAGACAGCAGACTCCTCCACAGCACTATCTAAGACCTTATCTAGGTGGCGCGTGAGGTCCGCTACCTTTGCACCAGGCAGACATGTTACCAGGCGATCCTCACGTCCACCAGCCACCTAGCTATCTACATGCCTAATGATCAAATCACCAACTATAACGGCTGTCCTAACCCTTCCCTCATGGGCACATGGCCCTGGAGAAACTTCCTCGGTGCGAGATGGTTTTACATCACCAGGAGGACAGATCCTAGTTACAGGATCACTTCCTGCCACACCAGGGTGATGCTCTCCTGTCACGTGACCTCTCTCCTCCATGGCAACAGGGATGCTGCCAGACTGGAGGTGGGACTTCAGGACTATATCCATGTAGGTCTCGTCTATGTTCCTCTCTGTCTTTCTTATGTTTTCCAAGTCTGCTACTCTAGCCTCTAGAGAACGGACTCGTTCCCTGAGAGCAAAGAGCTCCTTGCACCTAGTGCACACGTAAGACCTCTCACCAACTGGGAGAAAATCATACATGTGACACTCAATGCAGAAGACTGGAAAGCCCCCATCTCGCTGCTGGACTGCTGTCTGCATCTTAGTTTTAAGTTTTTGTTTAGATCTTTAAGTTCTTTACTTACTAAGGGTTGCTATGGATATTTATGCCAATACAACTGTACTTAATACGTTTAAAATACCTTGTTCACCTGAAACTTGATTAATCTCAGGTCCTTAGGGTATGACTGATTTGGGTAACCAGCTTCACCTGAGATCACCTCTTGTCTTTTAAGATGTGTAAGTACCTATAAAGCTATGATTATCCCAGGGGTGGGTGGGTGTGGGGAGGGAGGGAGGGAAATAACACTTATTAAAAGAGGGCTGCTACACAGTACCCTGTCCTGTGCTGCTGAGGTAAGCTATATTCTTATTTGATTTAAATTATAGCTTTTTGCTGCTGCTAGGCTCTAACGTATTATGAAATTTAAACTACAAGCTCTCTGCTGGGTTCTAAATTTAACCAGAAAGCTCTCTTCTGTGTTTTAAATTTAAACTAAAAGTACTTTGCTGATACTAGGCCATGAGTGACTATTAAATTAAAACTGCAAGCTCTCTGCTGGGTATGAAATGTAACCAGAAAGTTCTCTTCTGTGTTTTAAATTTAAACTTAAACTGCTGCTACTAGGCCCTGACTGATTTAACAAAAAATAGTGGGTTCACAGATTAACTAGCTTTAATAGAAAGAATTCCTTTCAGAAAGTTCCCAGAAGTATATACTCACAATTGCAGATCTCTCTCCAGAAGTAACAGTCCCCTTTTCTAGTCCTTCAAGTTGGTCTATCAACAGGCTGGAGTTGAGAGCAGTGGCACTGGCGCTGCAGGAGTTTCGACCGGCGCTCCAGGGAAAGGCCATTCGGGTGTTTTCAGACAATGCGACCACAGTGGCTTACATCAACCGTCAGGGAGATACCAGCAGCATAGCACTGGAAGCCGAGGCCAAGAGCTTATTAGAGTGGGCCGAGGACAATCTGGTGGCTTTGTCGGTGGCGCATGTAGCAGGGGTAGACAATGTGGAGGCAGACTTCTTGAGTCGCATAAGGGTGGACCCGGGGGAGTGGGTTCTACATCCGGACGTGTTTGCGATGCTGGCGCGTCGCTGGGGGACGCCGGTTATGGATCTTATGGCGACGTTTCAGTCGGCAAAGGTAGAGTGTTTCTTCAGCAGAAGAAGAGAAAGAATGGTGGAAGGCGTGGTTGCTCTTGTACAGGCCTGGCTGGAGGAGCAGCTCCTCTACTTGTTTCCACCTTGGGTGTTGATCGGTCGGGTGCTGCAGCGTATAGAGCGCCACAGAGGTCTGGTGATTTTGGTAGCATCGGATTGGCGAAGGAGACCGTGGTACGCGGATTTGATGAGGCTGTTGGTAGGGAAGCCCTGGCAGCTTCTGGCTCGAAAGGATCTTCAGGCACAGGGGCCCCTGTGCAGGTAGATCGATTCTCGCTTACGTTATGGCTCTTGAGAGGGCTAGGTTGAGAGCGAAGGGATATTTGGCGGAGGTGATTTCCACTTTACTGAAAGCTCAGCGATGGTCTACATCGTTGGCTTATGTTAGAGTGTGGCGCGTGTTTGAGGTGTGGTGTGCGGATAAGGGTTTCGTGCCCTTGAAGGCGTCGGTTCCGCAAGTGCTGGCTTTTTTGCAAGATGGGTTTCAGAAGGGCTTGGCAGCCGCTTCATTGAAGGTTCAGTTAACAGCCCTGTCCTGTTAATATGATAAAGTGCAGGGCGAGGCGCTTGGAGGACATGCGGATGTTAAGCGGTTCTTGTGAGCAGTAACCCTGTTGAGACCGCCCCGTAAGCAAGTTGTTCCTTCTTGGGATCTCCTGTTGGTCTTGGGGGCTTTAGGGAAACCGCCCTTTGAACCATTGGCGAAGGCGACCCTGAAGGATCTCACTTTGAAGGTGGTATTTTTGGTGGCGATTGTTTCGGCGAGACGAATCTCAGAATTGCAGGCGCTGTCCTGTCGTAAGCCCTTTATGGTTTTCTTTGATTCTAAAGTGGTTTTGAGGCCGGTACCATCCTTTTTACTGAAGGTGGTTTCGGTTTTTCATATGAACCAGTCAGTATCTTTACCGGTGTTCGAAGGGCAGAGCAAGGGTCCAGCAACGAGACAGTTGCATCTGTTGGATATTCGGTGAGCTTTGAAGCGGTACAGCTACTTTTCGTAGATCGGATAGGCTGTTTGTGTTGTTTCAGGGAGCAAGAAAGGGCGAAGCGGCGTCTAAGGCTTCTATTGCCCGGTGGTTAAAGGAGGCCATCGCGTTAGCGTATCTGTTGAAAGGCCGGTGGTTCCAGATGGGCTGAGAGCTCATTCCACTAGGGCACAAGCAGCTTCGTGAGCAGAATGTAGTTTGGTGCCGGCGGTGGAAATCTGTAAGGCGGCGACCTGGTCTTCTTTGCACTCTTTTGTGAGGCATTACTGTCTGGACGTTCAGGCAGAGAGGGACACCTGTTTGGATCTGCGGTGCTTCAGCCTGGTCTAGCAGGACCCTCCCGTTGAATCTATTCACTGCTCTGTTACATCCCCAGAGATTCCGGTACTAGACTGGAGGGACGATCAGGAAGATGAAATTAGACTTACCTGCTAATTGTAGTTCCTGGAGGAACTCCAGTCTAGTCCCGCATCCCACCCTGTAAATGAGTGCACTACGGCCTGAAGCGGAACTAAGATAACAGGTAAGAGTCATAGGTGGGGGTTCTGCGGCGTAGGTGTCTACTTCAGGGTAGGGTTTGGGGGAGTGTTTGGTGAGGTCAACATCCTTCACAGGGAAGGGACAGGGGACCTCAGCACGCAGGGTGCAGTTCAGAAGATTGGGTTCATAGTTTGGTTTGGTGTCCTTTAGTGGGCAGTTACTAGTTTAGATTTTGGTATTGGGATAGTTACTACTTAATGTTTGCTCCGGTGAGTCTGCTTTGTCAATAGGTAACTGGTGAAGAGAGGCGGCTTCCGGGCTTATATACCAGTGATGTCACAGGAATGACACTTCTCAGTCTCCAAGCTGCTGGAGGAGGATCACAACCCAGAGATTCCGGGACTAGACTGGAGTTCCTCCAGGAACTACAATTAGCAGGTAAGTCTAATTTCATCATACATAAACCTACCTCAGGCTAGGGCCCATATGAGGCTATTACAGCATTTTCTATCAAGATGTCAGAACAGTCCCAGGTTACCACTCTAGGGGGACATGAGGACCAGTTTAGCCTGATGGTTAGTAGAGGAACGTCTAGACTTGGAGACATGTTAGTAAGCACAGTCATCATGGATGTGAGTCTGAGTGATTGGGGGGGTGCAAGGAAGCTGGTATCTGAAGGAGGCAAAGTGGTCAATCCATTGCTTGGAGGTGAGGGCCATCTGCTTGGCACATCAGGTTTGAATTTTGTTGGACAGTGCCATGGCAATAGCTTATATGAATGAACAAGGAGGCACCAAGAGTCATCACGTCTCCCAGTAGGTTAAATTGCTTTTGGCCCATGTGGAGAGGCATCTCTCCTCCCTGTCAGCAGCCTATGTGGCTGTGGTAGACAATGTTCAGACAGATTTTTTTGAGCAGGTAGAGAGTGGCAGTTAGAGATGGCATTCACCTCCACAGTGCGAGAATATAAATTAATGAATGGAGTGGAACAGGTAAACGTAGATTAGTTGTTTGTTGTTGTTGTTAAGTGACGTTGAGTCGGAGTCGACTCATGGCGACCCTCTGGATAGCTATCCTAAATTGTGTTCGGTCTTCAGTCAGGCGGCTCATTGTTGACAGACTGGTACCCGTAGCTGCTGTTATTGTATCGATCCATCTCATTGCTGGCCTTCCTCTTTTGCATTGACCTTCTATCTTGCCAAGCATAATGTCTTTCTCTAATGATCTCTCTCTTCGCATGATGTGTCCAAAGTATGAAAGTCGAAGTCTTGTCATCTGAGCTTCTAAAGAAAGCTTAGGTTTGATCTCCTCTAGTACCGACTGGTTTGTTCGTCGGGCAGTCCATGGTATACACAGTATTCGCCGCCAGCACCATAATTCAAAGGCATCAATTTTCTTCCTGTCTATCTTTTTCACTGTCAAGCTTTCACATCCATATGATGTTATTGAAAATACCATGGCTTGAACAAGTCGAATCTTTGTATGGAGAGAGACATCTCTGCTCTTGAGAATCTTATCTAGGTCTTTCATAGCCATTCTGCCAAGAGCAATGCGTCGTCTGATTTCTTGACTGCTTGTTGCTTCTTTATTGATAGTTGATCCAAGTAGGTTAAAGTTGTTCACAATTTTAATTTCTTCTCCTTCAACGATGAACCTGTTGATTATGCCAATTGTCATGATCTTTGTCTTCTTTACATTAAGGTGCAGGCCCATTTTGAGACTATGTTCTTTGATTGTGAGAAGCAAATGTTTCAGATCATCTTCACTTTCAGCCAGTAATGTGGTATCATCAGCATAGCGAAGGTTGTTGAGTCTTCCACCAATCTTTACACCTCTGTTGTCTTCATACAATCCTGCTTCTCTGATGATTTGTTCTGCATATAAATTAAACGGGTAGGGGGAAAGTATGCAGCCTTGTCTTACACCTTTGCTTATTTTATTTAGGTTAACTAGCAAATACAACCATTATATAACTACGTGCCTTCAAGATTAAATTAATGTTTACACCTACAAGCGATATAAGATAATTGTAAATATCTACTATGTACATATGTTCTAATAGTTTAACGTTCTAATAATTTACTGTTTAAATATTATACTGTTACCTGTACCTAGTTCACCTGTTCTATGTTCTATGTAAAATGACTTGGTATGATACTACTCATACCATATAACATAATGTTCATTGTAAACCGCACTTGATACTTGTGAAAGAGCGGTATAGAAATAATTGTTAAATAAATAAATAAATAAATAAACCATTCTGTTTCTCCTTGTTCCGTTCGAACTGTTGCTTCTTGATCAATGTACAGATTGCGCAAGAGAACGATCAGGTGTTCTGGTATACCCATGCTTCTTAATGTGGCCCAGAGTTTCTCATAGTTTACACAGTCAAAAGCCTTGCTATAGTCGATAAAGCACAAATAGATATCCTTTTGGTATTCTTTAGTCTTTTCAAGGATCCATTTCACATCCACAATGATGTCTCTCGTTCCTCGCCCTTTCCTGAACCCTGCTTGCACTTCAGGTAGTTCTTGTTCCAGGTATGGTTGTAGTCTCTTTTGAATAATCTTCAGTAGAATCTTGCTGGCATGTGGGATCAGAGCGATTGTGCGATAATTTTCACAGTCAGTTGGATCACCTTTCTTTAGTATTGGTATAAACACAGATCTTTTCCAGTCAATTGGCCATGATGTTGTCTTCCATATTTCTTGGCAGAGCCTTGTGAGTACGGTAACAGCTGCATCAGATTGCTGCAATACTTCTATGGGAATGCTATCAATGTCTGGTGCTTTGTTCTTTGATAAGGCTTTCAATGCTGCTTCAACTTCTTCTTTCATCACCAATGGTTCCCGATCATAAGGTACAGGTTGAAACGGCTGTTGGTCCACTTGATCTTTATCATATAAAAACTCTGTATATTCCTTCCACCTTTTCTTGATCATTCAAGCATCATTCAACATAGAACCTTGAGCATCTTGTAACATTCCAATTTGAGGCTAGAACTTTTTCTTTAACTCTCGTAGCTTTAGGAAAGCCGATCTTGTTCTTCCTCTAATAGTTTCTGCTTCTATTTCCTTGCAAGTGTCATTGTAGTACTTTTCCTTGTCCTGTCTTGCTGCACGTTGGAAATCTCTGTTGAGTTCTGCGATTGGCTTTAGCTTCTCTGCGTTTCTGGGCAATTTTCAGAGTTTCTTCCGTCATCCATTTTGGCCGTTTTTGCTTTTTCACCTTTTGTAGAGACTTCTCGCTTTCTTCCAACACAACCTTCTTGATGTCATTCCATAACTCTTCCGGAGCTCTGTCATTTGTATCTAAAGCAGCAAATCGATTTTGCAGGCAGTCTTTAAATTCCAGTGGTATATTCTCAAGGTCATATTTCGCTGCATTCATGAGTGGTTTGCTCTTTTTCAACTTTAGCTTGAGTTTGCATACTAATAGTTGATGATCTGTACCACAGTCAACTCCAGGTTTTGTCTTTGTTGATGTTACAGAGCTTTTCCATCGTTGACTTCCACATATGTAGTCAATTTGATTTTTATATAATCCATTCGGTGAAGTCCATGTGTACAGTCGCCGCTTGTGTTGCTGGAAGAAGGTGTTTGAGATGAATAGATCATTGGTCTTGCAGAATTCTATCAGTCTTTCTCCAGCTTCATTTCTGTTGCCAAGTCCATATTTTCCAACTACTTTGCCTTCTTCTTTGTTGCCAACTTTTGCGTTCCAGTCACCCATGACTATCAGGATATCCTGTTTGCATGTTCTGTCAATTTCAGCTTGTACTTGTTCATAGAACTCTTCAATTTCATTCTCTTCTGCAGCTGTTGTTGGGGCATATACTTGAATTATAGTTGTGTTGATAGGCAATCCTCGTAGACGAATAGAGATTAAGCGTTCGCTGACTGCATTGTATTTCATTACAGTTCTTGCAAGTTTCTTCTTTATTATAAATGCAACACCATTTCTTCTTTGTCTTTCATTTCCAGCATAGTAGACCATGTGATCATCTGATGCAAAGTGCCCCATGCCAGTCCATTTCAGTTCGCTGACACCCAACAGATCAAGTTGTACACGTTCCATTTCATTCTTGACCACCTCCAACTTCCCTTGGTTCATGCTTCGTACGTTCCATGTTCCAATGTGTAAGACATCTTTACAGCTTCTGACTCTCATTTCATGCGCAGCTACATCAGCAGTCAGACTTCCCGAGGGCTTTGATCCAACCACATCATAAATGCTGGCTTTACTCTGAAAAGTCTTCAGCTCTTAGTTGTTTTTCTTCAGTCATTAGTTGTTTACGCCATCAAAAAATAAAAAGATTAGGGGTCACGCAATGAAGCTACAATGTAACCCTTTTAAGACTAATAAGAGAAAATATTTTTTCACTCAACGTGTAACCAAACTCTAGACTTCATTACCGAAGGATATAGTAAAAGCTGTTAGTGTAGTTGGGCTTAAAGGTTTAGACAAATTCCTGGAGAAAAAAGTCCATAAACCATTATTAAAGAGGCCCCGGGAAATCCACTGCTTGCCCTGTACAAGCATTGTGGAACCTGGTGTGTCTTTTTGGGAACCTGCAAGGTACTTGTGACCTGGATTGGCCACTGATGGAAACAGGATACTGGGCTTGATGGATCATGGTCCAACCCAGTATGGCATATCTTATGTTCTTAATAGGAGATGCTGTAGATTGACATCATGGCGACAGAGTGGAATGTTCAGGCGCGCACATTCTTTATTTGTCAGAAGTATTGCAGGTTCATTAACTTGAACGTATTGTCTCATCCATGGCCTTTTCTTTACTTTTTCCTGTGGCCCTTGGTGGTCAGGGAGATACAAAGGATAGGAGGCCATTCCAGTGCTGTGGTGCTGTAGCTTCGGGCAGGCTTCAATGAACATGATGTGCAGACCTGGTGAGGCTGCAGGTAGTTTGAAGACCAACGGCTTCTCCATCAGAGACTGATGTTGATACCAGATCCCTCTCTTTCTTTAAGTATGACTCTTGAAAGGGCAAGGCTGAGAAATTGGGGACATTCAGTGAAAGTCATTGATACCTTGGTCCTTGAAAGTGTTCTGCCTCCTTGGCCTATGTATATGTCTGGAGGATGTTGGAGGCCTACCGCAGAGACTGAGAGCTTAGCCTCTTATCAGCATCCCTTCAGCAATCTTGACATTTCTGCAGTCAGATCTGAAAAGGCTGGCTGAATTCCCTAAAGGTCTACGTGGCAGCAATGGCTGTTATAGGGGTCCTGTGCTGGACCAGTCTCTTGTAGGTCATCCTGACATGGTCTATTTACTTGGGGGGGAGGGGTTCACCCTCTGCATAGGTCAGTGGTGCCCCCTTTGGACCTTGACCTGATATTGAAAGTGTTGGTGGGTGCTTCCTTCCAGCCCATTGGGAGAACAAATATCAAGGACTTGACACTCAAGATGATGTTTCTTGTGCCATATCTTCAGTCAGGAGAGTTCTGGAGCTTGAAGTCCTGTCATGCTAGGAATACTTCCTAATCTTTTCCAAAGAAGGAGTCGCTATCAGGACCATTCCATCCTTTTTGCTAGAGATTGTGTTCTCTTTTCACATCAATCATTCGGTATTCCACCATCATTTGACAGTTCAGACACTGGGGAGGAACATAGGGAGCTGCACTTGTTGGATGTGTATGTAGTGTTGAGGCACTATCTGAAGGCAACTTTGGTTTTCGCAGATCATATCATTTGATTGTGGTGTTTTCCGAGTGACCTTGAAGATGTTGGCAGGCTGCTGACCAAAGCAGGCTATTGTCCGCCTATATGTTGAGAGGCCAGCTGGTTCCTAAGTGAATCCAGATGTGTTTCACCCATGTCCTGGCAAAGTCGTGGGCAGAGTACAGATTGATTCCCCCTCAGGACATCTGTAATGTGATCATGTGGTTGTCGTTGCACTCTTTTTTTTTTTTTTTTTTCCAAGCATTACAGGTCGGACTTACAAGCAAGGGAGGTACTGTTTTCAAGGCCAATGTGTTGAGAGCAGGCTTAGCAGAGCCCCGCCATAGGCAGAGTATGACTTCTATACTTCCTACATTTCTGGACTGGTATGGAAGGAGGAATTAGATCTTAACGGCTAATTTCTTAACTTGAGTCCTTACATGCTGGTCCAAGAATCCACTTCTGCCTTTATTCAGCCTGTTTTATATTTAGTGCATTATGCAGAGTTGGGGATGTCTCCTTTCAGGAGTCTTTTCTAGATTGTGTGTGCTCTTTTGTTTTGAGTTGTTGGAAGCTATAGGTTTTTATTTGACTGTTAACTGGTTGTTCAGAGCTCTCTTGTTAGGGGAGAGTGTTTGTGTTTATTTTCTGCATTGGCGTGTGTATTCTGGAGGATTGAGGGTTGCACAGGAGTGGAGGAAGTGGTTAGAGCACTGGCTTGGGAAACCAAGAGACCAGGGTTTGATTCTCACTAGCACTCTTTGTGGCCTTGGGCAAGTCACTTAACCTTCCATTGCTCAGAAAAATCCAAGTTATCAATGTCCCTGTTTAATGTATGTTTACCAAGTTTGAGTTATAATGTAAACCGCTTTGGTTGAAATGATAAAGTGGTATATAAAAACCTGTTAAATAAATAAATATATAGGGTAATGTCATCAAACCAGTTTTTCTTTCTCTTCATCTGCTTGTAGAGGAGCATAAACTCCACACTTCTGGACTGGTCTGGAAGGATTTGAGGAAAGAAACTTAGCAGGTAAGGCCTAATTTCTTTTTTGAATATTAATGTTTCTTTTTTGATTGGTACCAAATAAAACAAAACTGCAGAGAGATCATTCGGACCTCCAGAACTGAAGTGTGCCCATAGATTTCTGTTCCGTTACAAGGCCAGAGACTTATCAGCACACCCCTCATAGTTACTGAGTTAAAGGCGTTTCTGTGAGACTTTTAGCACAGATATGCTCTGTTCCCCCCCCCCCAAAACACACAGTACATATAAATAATAAAAAAATAAATCTCAAAATATTTTCCTTGATGCTTAATGCAATCAGGCACTAAAATTGTCTGATTCATAGAAAAACTGGTTTTGTTTTTTGGTTTTTAGAACCAGCATCTTAACAGAAGAAAATAAGTTGGAAAAGTGCAGTTTGTGTGCTATAATGACATGTTTCACCTTTCCCCCAGTCTGTGTGGAGGACTTGGTTGAAAAAGCCATAGTAAAATGTGTCTCAGCGGAGTAGTAGGGGATATATGAAGGGTGTCTGAGTAGATTGGTTTAGAGTGCATAGTGACTGATGGTATATGTGAGTTGTGTTATATCTGAATCAGTGGTAGGATGCGCATTCCTTTTCTAAAGGGAGAGTTTAGCTGTTTATCTGTGGAAATGTGAGGATGGGATGTCAGAGAAGGGTTATGTGTGTGAGTATATCTGTCTCATGGGAGAGTGGGGTGTGTGCATGTTGCCAGTGTGTGTCAGGGCGGGATACAGCATGTTGGCTGTGTTTTAGGGGGATTCTGTGCATGTGTGCAAAACTGGGCATGCAGGCTTTTCTCTCACTTGCATTTTTTCCCTTTCCCTCCCATCCTCTTGCATTAGTTCCCCTCTCTACCCTTCACCACTTGAAATCTCTCTCCTTCCCTTCCCCTGCCACCTTCTTTTTTTACTCCCTTCCTGTCCATTCCCCTTGTGCCTCTCATGTCTTTTTCTTCTCTCTAATCCCCTTCCCTTATGTTCTTCCCCTTGCTTTCCTCCTCCCTAATCTTATCTCTTCCCTTATGCTCCACCTCTTTCTTTCCTCCTCTAGCCATGCCACTTCCTTTATGCTCAGCTGCTCTTCTTTCCTTCTCTCGAACCCTCTCCCCTTCGGCCCCTACCCCACCTGCCCCTTCCTTCTTTGCAGCTGCTCTTCTCTTCTGTGCTGGTGAGACCCAGAGATTCCTGCCAACTCTTTGCTGCCCTGCTATTGGAGATGGAGCGAAGAACTACACATCTGTTTGTGTATGCACAAATAGATGAGTCCAGATATATGGATAGACAGACAAGATAGATTAACTCTCCCCAGAAAGTGCTATGATTTAAGCAAAATGCGCCTAAAAATAAGTGACAAAGAAAGGGGGTCACGTGGTGTGGTGAGAGCGGGTGGACGCGAACCACCTGAGCTCCGGGCCCCCCCCCCCCCCCCGCGCCGGTAAAAAGCACCATTTTTTTTCAGCTGACGGGTTGCGATCCCAACAGTTAACAGAGGGGCGGAGTAGCAGCATGAGTAGCAGCGGCAGAGATGGCAGCGGCAGTGAAGTCGGGACGCAGAGAGAAGGAGCGGCCTGCCAGACAGCAGAAAATGGCGGAGGTGCCTGGGCCGTCTCGCTCCCCAACCTCACCAGAATACCTTGAGGAGATCTCTCAGGCAGTGACAGGAGCTCTCTCGACCCAGTTTGATGCATTGCACAGCAAGATGGATCTGCTGCAGACCTCAGTGGGAGCGCTGGGCCAGTGGATGCAAGAGGTGGAGACTTGGCTTGGACAGGCTGAGGATAATGTGGAGGAGCTATTCCAGGATGTAGGCCGCATGCGAACCGTGATGCAGGCCCAGGAAGCTAAACTAGATGACCTCGAGAACAAATCTCGTAATAATTTGCACTTCCTGGGCATCCCAGACAGCATATTGGACTGAGACTTAAATAGCTATTTGGAGTCTTTAGTGGCACAGCTCTTGGAGGGGGGAGATGAGTGCTGCCAGATTTTAATTGAAAAGGCACTCCAAGGATGGCAGACCGCGTGTGGTTCTAGCCAAGTTCTTGCAGTTCCCACGGAAAGAGGCAGCGTTAAGAGCAGCAAGAAAAAAGGGGAACTGTTATAAAGGATAACATTAAACTGAGAATTGTGCAGGACTATTCGGCTGCTTTGGGCAAGAGCAAAAGGGCATATGCTCCCCTGTGCCAGAAGCTGATAGAAGCTAACATCAAGTTTATTGTACAGTATCCTGCTAAACTGATAATCTCCTCCGAGGGAGCGTGTCGGACCTTTAACTTGGCAGCGGAGGCATCGCAATACATGGAAGAGCTAACGCGTAAGACCGGAGCCCCATCAGTGGAGCACCATAACAGGTTGGAGTCTGCGACTTGAGAAGGCATAGAGGGGGTTCAAAGATGGAGGCGTGCTACGAGAAGGGCACAGCATGGAGGTATTGTACTGAGATGGTTTGGCAGAGTGTGAACCTGAGCTGCGGGATTGGTGTGGAGGCTACTTGCCAGCTTGGAGCCGCGCGGAGCAACCGGACAGACTTGACTTGTAGCTGGCTTGTATATGGAGTATTAGTAATGGGACTCTCCATCATCTGTTTGATTGTTTTATTGGGCCATATATGTAGTTCTTTCTGTGGGTGGGGGGGGAAACAATAAACAAAGGGGGCTGGATGCCTATCGGGGATGTTCAAATTGTATGTTATAAAATGTTAAAACTTGTTCTTGGAGGGGAACTGATTGTTCGAAGTTAGAGAGGGAAGGGCAGGGTCTGGGCTGTGTAAGAGTAGTGGAGTGGGGGGGGGTAACCGCACACATTTTAGCTGACTAGATAGGAGAGGAGGGTAAGGAATAAAGGATGAGGAGGAGGAGGTGGGAGATGAAGGGGGAGGAGGGGGCGAATGGGATGGGCAGGGGGGGGAGAGCGATACGGAATGGGATCAAAAGAAGGGGGAAGAGTAACCAGGGAGGGGATGGTCATAGGACAAATTAAACACGAGAGGATGTCACAGAGGGGGCTTCAAGCTGGGGAGGCTCTTTCTTGGGTAATGGTAAGTATTGAGAGTTATGTACCTGTGCGGTGTTTGCCAACCTGAAGATTATTTCTTGGAATGTATGTGGGGTGGGGAACCCAATCAAGAGATATAAACTGTTGAAAGCACTAGCTAGACAAAAATGTGATATTGCTATGTTGCAGGAGACCCACCAGACTGCCGAAGAACACCAAAAACTGCAGTGAGACTGGGTGGGGCAAGGGTGGAGAGTGCCGGCGAAGGGGAAAAAAGGGAGTGGTCATTTTGATGCATCGCCGGGTGAGATTTGTGCTGGAGCGGGACTACAAAGACCTGGATGGAAGGTTCGTGCTATTGTATGGGATATTGGAGGGGAAGCCCATTGTGCTGGGGAACCTTTATAGTCCTAATGTTTTGGACCGAGTGCTATATATGCGTTTGGCCTCCAGGGTGGAGCAGCTTCCTGACGCTCCGTTGATACTGGGGGGGGGGGGGGGGATTTTAATGGGGTGTTTGATGTGGAGCTTGACACGACAAAGGGGGGGCATAGAGCCTGTTTACAAACTGTCAAAGTGTTACAGGGACTTCGCCGAAGGTTAGAAGCAGTAGACCCATGGTGCCTATTACATCCGTTGGAAAGAGATTACACCCACCAATCGCAGGCGCATGGTTCGAGTGCACGCATAGACTACATTTTAATCTCCAAAAGGTTGTTTGCTCCAACAACCGACGCATGTATTGGCCCGGCGGTGATCTCAGACCATGCTTTAATCTGGTTTGACCTGGACTGGCATGATGTTAGTATGCGGACGAGAGTTTGTCGGTTCCCGATAGATTTAGTCAGAGATACTGAGTTCCAGCTTTATCTGAAACGGAAATGGCAAGATTTCACGTATTATAACCAGGAACACCAAAGGGATCCCGAATTTTATTGGGAAACTGCTAAAGTGGTGTTGAGAGGGGACATTATCGGCTACGCTGCACGGAAACGGCGCTTGGCCATGGAACAAATTTTCCGCCTGGAGCGGCAGCTGGCAAAGGAACAGAGGAAATATGGGAGCTGTCCCAGTGCAGTGAACAAAAAGGAGGTGTGGGAGGTTCAAGTGGCTCTTAATGAGTTGCTCCACAGACGGGTGAAGAAGTCCCTTTTATATTATCGTTATCAGCTCTATCGATTTGGGGATAAGCCGGGCAAACTGCTAGCACGATGCCTTCAGGGGAGTAGGGGATCTAGAGGGGTGGCAGCCCTGCGAGACGATCAGGGAAATTTGCATAAAGATAGTAAAAACATTGCCCAAGTATTTTGGTCCTTTTATCAGAAGCTATACTCGGGAGAGGAGGGTTCCCCGTCGGATTTGGAAGATTATGTTCGGGAGTTAAACTTGCCTAAGTTGGGGGCAGCACAGCGGGCCCAATTGGACGAACCCATACTACTTAGTGAAATACAGCAGGTTATTCAGAGAGCCAGTTGTTTTAAGGCGCCAGGGCCCGACGGTTTTGGGGCCGAAATTTGCAAGAAGTTAGGGGACTTGGTGTCTCCTGTCTTGCTGACGGTGTATCATACTAGAGTAAGGCAGGGAGGTTGTCAGTGGGGAGATAATCATGTGCACATTATCTTAATACCTAAGCTGGGAAAGGATCCAGTGCAGGCGGCTTCGTATAGACCTATCTCACTGTTAAACTTCGATTGGAAAATCCTATCAAAGATACTGGCTGATAGATTGGCATGGGTATTGGGGGACCTTGTGCATGAGACACAAGTAGGGTTTGTGAAGGGACGGTATGCTGTACGTAACTTGTGCAAAATTTTGGCGTTGTTGGAATGGGTCCAGGAGCAGGGGCTTCAGTCTTTGCTAATTAGTTTTGATGCGAAGAAAGCTTTCGACCGGGTGCGGTGGCGGTATTTGAAATTCCTTCTACCTTGGTATGGTCTGGGGGAGTCTTTCTGCCAGATGGTGGACCTACTATATACGGATCCTACAGCAGGAGTGTTATGTAATGGATTGTTGTCCAAGCCCTTCTCTTTGAGGAGCGGTACGCGGCAGGGATGCCCACTCTCTCCCCTGCTGTTTGTGCTTTCATTGGACCCCTTGGTGCGAAGGATAGAAGCGCCGCAGGCGATAAGGGGGCGCAGATAAGAAATCAAGGGTTCAAAATGGCAGCGTTCGCTGACGATATGCTGGTGCATCTGCTCTCCCCGTCTCAGTCACTTCCCCGGTTGCTGGAGGAACTTTCTTGGTTTGGAAGCTTTGCAGGGCTTTGTATTAATAAAGAGAAGTCAGAAGCTTTATATATATCGGGCACGCTGAGAGGGAGCTGGGGTAACTCCTTCCCGCTTAAATGGGCAAACAACTCATTTATCTACTTAGGGATTCTCTTAACCAGGAATCCAAAGGAGTTATATAAACAAAATTTTGAGAGAGTCCTAGGTACAATGATAGGTGGAGGGAGGGGGGGGCCCAATCGGTATAGGAATAAGGACGACAGAGGGAGTAGTATAGGGATAAATCCTTCCCTGGTGTGGGGGGGGGGGAGGTTGTGTGGGGAAGGGGGGAGTAGGGGGGAATATAGAGAGAGCTGTGTTAGCACGGACTGTTTCGTAACCCCTGAGGCGGAGGATAAGAGCCAACCCCGCCTGGGAGGCGATGTGTGTGTACATGTGTAATCTGTTCAAATCGTCGTAAGATGTGTTTGTGTGACTGAATAAACAGACTTTAAAAAAAAAGTAACAAAGAAAGAGTGTCACAGTAATCTGTAGTTGCCTAAAAATAAGTGTGCTCTATGTAAGAGTCGATTATAAGTACTCTGATGATAAGTTATGGGATACCTTGAAGATGATCAAGATGGCCTTGTGTTTAGCTCGACTAATTAACAATTTTGCACAACTCTCCCAGCCCATCCTCCTTTTTCTCTTCCTGACCCACATACTCTCGAGTTCACCAACATTAATCATACATGGTCCCACTTTACACCCATTACATTGTCAGACCTATCTCGTACAGTGCAGTCTACCCGGAAAACTCATGTGCATTGGATCCTATTCCCTCTAATTGGTTGTCTGAACAGTCCCTGGTGTTTCTTCCAGTCTTGCTGTCAGTCGTAAATGGTAATCTATGTTAAGGCCCATACCAGAGGATGAACAGGGCAACCTTAAAGACCTGAAAAATGATCGACCCATTTCAAATCTGCCTTTTGTAGCCAAAGTTAGAGTGGTTAGTATTTAGACAACTCTCTGATCACATTGAACAGTTGCATGCCTTGCATCCTCGACAGTCGGGCTTTCACCCCCAACATAGCACAGAAACTGTCATGGCAGCTGTGCTAACTCAAATTCACAGGGCTTGGGATCAGAGTAAAATAACTATTGCCATTTCTCTAGATCTTTTGGCAGCATTTGATCTAGTTGATCACGTACTGCTACTGACATGACTGTATGATATAGACCTCCGTGGGGTCCGACCTTTCCTGGTTCCATTCTTTCTTTCCTCCAGGAACGCTCATTCCAGGTTCAGATACTTGATTCACCCTCATCATCGTAGGGTCTCCTCTGTGGGATACCCCAGGGATCCACTCTCACCTATGCTATTTAATATCTTTCCCTTATATAGAGTCTTGGAGTCTCTGCTTTCATCTATGCAGATGATATTTTACTGCTATACTCAACCAATGAGCTCTCACTGGACATTTCACTAGTTAATTCTTGCCTAGCAAGTATCGCTGTGTGTCTTCAAAACAATTCCCTAAAACTTAACCCAAGCAAAACCGTGGCCACGTGGTTCATAGATTCCATAAATAGCCCAGTCCTTGCCCCAGAAATTGAAGGTATTCCTGTGAGCACTGCAAGCTACCCTCAAGTATCTTGGTATGCTTCTGGATTCTCAGCTTTCTTTCTCTCTACAATTGTCCCACGTTAAAACTTCATTTTTTGCCCTCTGACATTTCTAAGGCTATACAACTTTTCCTTCATACATCAGCGCAAATAGCGGTGATGTTCCACACTGTCATGTCATTGTTGGGCTATTGTAATATTGCATATTTAGGACTTCTTCTATACTATCTCAAACAGCTGCAGATTATGCAGAACTCGGCTGTATGTACCCTCACTTGCACACGTCTGTTTGACCATATTACACCTTTACTCATACAGTGTCATTGGCTCTCTATCTCCTCACATGTTCAGTTTAAGGTCTTAGCCTTTACCTTTAAAGCCATTGACGATATGGCTCCGGGATACCTTTCCACCTTAGTTACTCTTCATGCCCCCGCTAAGGCTCTCCCTCCATGGGTTTTGCCTACACATGCCAACCCCATCTTCTATTAAATTGAGTATACTCGAAGATCCACCTTCTTCGCCACAGCCCCAGCCTTGTGGAACAGTTTACCTGCCATTTTAAGAATATTTATTTATTTAACATTTCTTTTATATCACTATTCATAATATCTTAGTGGTTTACATAGAACTCATAGAATTTTGTGTCAGTAACATGAAACTAGATACATTGTAATTAACAAGATTTAAGTGTAATTTGTAACCTTAACAGAGGTAACTATGTGCATAGTATTAGCTTGTGTGTAATGGGAATGATAGATGTTAGGATTTATGGATATGAATGTGAATGATAGGTAGTAGGGTGCTGTGGATAGATTATGTGATATTTCGGTAGGCTTCCCTGAAGAGATATGTTTTTAGCACTTTTTGGAAATCATTTAAGTCTTAGATGAACCTTAGAAGGGGTGCCGATGAGTTCCAATTTGCAGAGGACCATAGAAGGAAAAAGCTCTTTGACAGAGTGATTGTGAACTTTTTGTTTTTAGAGCTGGGATAGAGAGCAGGATTTGGTGGTGTTGTCGACGTACTCTTGTGTCCATGCTCTTTTGGATGAGTGGTACCAGGCAGGCTGCTGAGAGGTTGTGCATAGCTTTGAAAGTGGTCATTATGGTCTTATATTTTATTCTTGTTCCCACCGGGAGCCAGTGTAGGTCCTTAAGTTCTGGTGTGATGTGGTTATGTTGTGGTGTTTTGCTGATGAGGCGAGCTGCTGTATTCTATGCTTTTTGAAGAGGTTTAAGGGATAAGTTTGAAAGACTGTTGAGGACTGAATTACAATAGTCCAGGTATGGGGTGATTAGGGTCTGGCATATTGTACCACTTGGTTTGCAGCTTGTCATGCTGTGAGGGCTTGTGTGCATCAGTGATGCTGAGGCCTAAGCTATTGGTAGCTTTAGCTACTGGCAGGGTCTCCCAAGATGGACAGGTCTCAGCTGTGGTGCCAGACTAAGACAAACCACCCATCTGGGCAGCAGCAGAATGGGATGGTGTTGGCAGCAGAGGATCACATTTCTGTGACAATGGCAACAACACTAGAATTACCAGCGCGGAAGAGAGGCCTGGCAATCTACTTCCATATCTTGTCACGAAAACCCAGTGGATAGTCACAACAAAATAAATTGCACTATAGTGCTGGAAGATGAGACCCCCAGGTCGGAAGGCACTCAACTTGCTACTGAGGAGGAGTTGAAGACCTTTCAGAGTAAAGCCAGCCTTTATGATGTGGTTGGATCAAAGCCCTCTGGACGTCTGACTGCTGATGTAGCTGCACATGAAATGAGAGTCAGAAGCTGCAAAGATGTCTTACATATTGGGACATGGAACATACGAAGCTTGAACCAAGGGAAGTTGGAGGTAGTCAGGAATGAAATGGAACATGTACCACTGGATCTGTTGGGTGTCATCGAACTGAAATGGACTCGCATCGGGCACTTTGCATTTGATGATCACATGGTCTACTATTCTGGAAATGAAAGACAAAGACGAAATGGTGTTGCATTTATAATTAAGAAGAAATTTGCAAAAACGATAATGAAATACTATGCAATCAGTGAATGCTTATTTCTATTTGTCTATGAGAAATGCCCATCAACACAACTATAATTCAAGTATATGCCCCAACAACAGCTGCAGAAGAGGATGAGGTTGATGAGTTCTATGACCAAGTACAAGCTGAAATTGACAGAACATGCAAACAAGATACCTTGATAGTCATGGGTGATTGGAACGCAAAAGTTGGCAACAAGGAAGGCAAAGTGGTTGGAAAATATGGACTTGGCAACAGAAATTAAGCTGGAGAAAGACTGATAGAATTCTGCAAGACCAACGATCTGTTCATCTCAAACACCTTCTTCCAGCAACACAAGCGGTGACTGTACACATGGACTTCACCCAATGGATTGTTCAAAAAATCAAATTGACTACATCTGTGGAAGTCAACGATGGAAATGATCTATAATATCAACGATGACAAAATCTGGAACCGACTGTGGTAGAGATCACCAGCTACTAGTATGCAAACAAGCTAAAGCTGAAAAAGAGTAAGCCACTCATAAATATAGTAAAATATGACCTTGAGAATATACCACCAGAATTTAAAGCAAGACAAGACAAGGAGAAGTATTAAAATGACGCATGCAAGGAAGTAGAATCAGAAACTGTTAGAGGAAGAACAAGATTGGCTTTCCTAAAGCTATGAGAGTTGAAGAAAAAATCTAGCCTTTAATTGGAATGCTGCAAGATGCTCAAGGATCCATATTGAATGATGCTGAGAAGATCAAGAAAAGGTGGAAAAGAATATACAGAGTCATTATACAATAAAGATCAAGTGGGCCAACAGCCATTTCAACCTGTGCCTTATGATCAGGAGCCTATTTCAATGTTTCAAATATGTATATAGTTTCCCCCGTTATCCAAGTTGATTGCTCCTGTTCATTGTAATGACCTGACTCTTGTTATTGTCGGATACTTTTTGTTTTATGTAAACCGCGCTGATCGCAAATAGTGCGGTATATAAGAAATGTAAAATAAATAAATAAATAAATAAATAAATTAGTGATGAAAGAAGAAGTTGATGCAGCATTGAAAGCCTTATCAAAGAACAAAAAAGTAAATGCCCAAAGTACTGGAGGTCAAAAACAATCACCAAACAGTTTATAAAGATCCCAGCATAATAAAGAATCCAAACCACAATACAGAGAGTTTTTTCAAAGTTAATTTTTTTGTCTGGTGCACTGTCAAAGATAGAGGAAACAAACCTCTCTCCCCCGCAGCAGTGTTCCCATTTTACTCAAGCTATGAAGTAAATCTTTAAAAAAAAAAAAAAAAAAGCTGCATGAAATGAGTCAGAAGCTGCAAAGATGTCTTACATACTGGGACATGGAACATATGAAGCATGAACCAAGGGAAGTTGGAGGTGGTCAAGAATGAAATGGAATGTGTACCACTGGATCTGTTGGGTATCATCGAACTGAAATGGACTCGCATCAGGCGAGGAGCATCTTTGCCAGCTAAGTAGTTTTTTAAAAAAAAGATTTACTTCATAGTTTGATTAAAATGGGGAACACTGCTGCGGGAGTGGGGGGGGGGAGAGGTTTGTTTTCTCTACCTTTGACAGTGCACCCAACAAAAAAATTAACTTTGAAAAAACTCTTTCTGTATTGTGGTTTGGATTCTTTGTTATACTGGGATCTTTATAAACTGTTTTATCAAAGAACAAAGCATCGGGAATTGATGGTTTTCCCATTGAAGTATTACAGCAATCTGATGCAGCTGTTAATGTTCTTACAAGGCTCTGCCAGGAAATTTGTAAGACAACATCATGGCCAACTGACTGGAAGAGATCTATGTTTATACCAAAACTAAAGAAAGGTGATCCAACTGACTGTGGAAATTATTGCACAATTGCTCTGATCCCACATGCCAGCAAGATTCTATTCAAGATCACTCAGCAAAGATTACAACTATGCCTGAAAAGAAACTGCCTGAAGTGCAAGCAGGGTTCAGGAAAGGGCAAGAAATGAGAGACATCGTGGATGTGAGATGGATCCTTGAAAAGACAAAAGAATACCAAAAGGATAGCCATATGTGTTTCATCAACGTCATCCATATGTGAAAACTAAATTCCTGCTATTCCTGGAGATCACCTATGATAGGTGAGTAGCTACGTTTTATTTGTTCTGGTGGGTAGGATGGGTCCCTGGATATTATGATTACTTCCGACTTGTTGTAGTTGATAGAGAGTTTCTGGTCTTCCAGCCATTTAGTGACTTCATTGAAGCATGATTGAAGAATAGAACATGATTTGAAGAGCTTCAAGAAAGCTCTGAAGACCCACCTATTTGAGTCCGTTTTTGGGGTGTCCTCAGCATCTGCGTGAGTCATCTTTGGTTTGTCAAATGCTACAATCTTCGTTGCTGTTTCAACCCACTTCCCTATGATACCTAGTCTTTCGGTTGTGTGTCTATTCTGCTTGTATACCTTTCCTGTCACGAGAATGGCGTTCCTTTCTTACCTTTGTGTTGTTTTTATTGTAAACTGCATAGGTTGATGTAGATATGCGGTATATCAAATAAAGAGAAACATAAACAAGAGGAGCCAATGAAGTTGCTTTAGAATTGGAGTTATGTGTTTGAATCTGGAGGCACTGTGTAGGATGCAGGCAGCAGTGTTTTACACCAGCTGTAGGGGATGTAGAGTATATTTAGGCAGGCCTTGGAAGATTTTGTTGCAAAAGTCCATGTGTGGGAATACCAAGGTCTGAAATCTGTATGGAAGTTACCTGAGTCTCAGAGTGGGCAAAGTTGCTGTAGTGTTTTCATTTTGTGGTATATGGTTCTTAAAGTGCTGTTGATGTGTGGTTGCATGGTGAGGTGCTGGTCCAGGATTATGCCTAGGTACCGTGTTTGAGTTCTGATCTCTAATATGGCTTCAGGAGTTCCAGGAATTGGCAGAGGTTGGAGGCGGAAGGTTTGATCTCTTATGACCTAAACAACCTCTTTTTTTTTTTCTTGTAATTGACGGAGAGGTTGGACTTGGAGAGTCATCTGGTGACTGCAGTAAAGCATGTTAATAATGTAGTAAAGCAGGGTATCTGGTAGAGCATTATGTCTCTGCATATTTATTTATTTAACATTTCTTATATACCGCCTTTCATGATATCAAGGCAGTTTATGTTGAACAAACTGAAATTACATTGAACAGGACATTATAACTTTGAGATAACCCTCCCCATTGCCCATGTTCCCTGTAAAATAGTTAAGTGGCTTGCCCAAGACCACAAGGAGCACCTGTGGGACTAGAAACCCCAGTCCTTCCTGTGGGCTTGGATGAGTGAATAAATGGGCTGAAGGTATACATTGAATAACAGGGATGATAGGGCAGAGCTTTGCGGAACTCCCTTGCTGTTGACTGCAGGGTGCTGACTTGAATGATCCCAGCTTGACCTGCTGTTGTCTGCCTGTAAGATAAAAGTGGAGCCATTTCAAGGTAGTATCTTTTAGGCCCAAGGATTTTAATTGTAACATAAGAATGTATTCGACCTAGTCAATATCAAGAAATATTATGATGAAACGTTGATGTGGCTTGTCCGTACCTTCCGTGAGTCTGAGTGCTGTTAGGAGTGTCTCTACTTCGTGCTTCGGTCTGAAGTCATGTTTCTGCGGATCGAGCAGTGCATGGGAAGTGATATAGTTTTGCAGTTGGTTTTGTACCACCTTCTCAATGATCTTTGCCAGGAAAGGCAGGCTTGTGATGGGCTTATAGGAGGAGGGGAGGTTTGGGTCGAGCAGAGAGTTCATAATAATTGGACAAATGGAGGCAAGTTTGAGGCTGGTGGATATGTGTCCCTGTGTGAGGGATAGCTGGGTGATATTGAGGCTGGAAGGAGCTAGGTTGGCATGGGATATCTTGATCCAGCTTACTGGGCATAGGTCAAGTGGGGAGGTTGTGGTGTTGCAGTTAGAAATGAGTCTCACTTTGCTCAAGTGAGGTAGGGTTGAAGTTACACCAGGAGGGGGAGGTGGGGGCCAGCTCCTGGTATGATGGGAGAATATCTAAACCTTTGTTGTGGTGGTCTTATTATGGTTAGCTAAGAATTTCCTTTTGGTGGGGACATTTTGTGAGTGATTTTACTATCTCAAAAAGCTATCTAGGACTGTTAATGAGCACAGCAATCCTGTTAGTCAGTTCATGATATTCTTGGAGCTTGGCCATGTAGGCATCAAATTTGCTTGAACTCTTTGATCGACACTATCCCCTTTCCATCTGTCTCTGTGCTTGGTGTCCCTCAATTTGGTAGAGAACCAGGTGGCGCTGTGATGCTTTCTTGTGCTTCTAGTTATTTGTGGGACTGTGGCAGCCTTAGCTATGACTTCATTCCAATTGTGGATTAGCATATCAATTCTATTTGAGTTGTGAGTGAGTTGAGGCAGTACTTCGTTCAAGAATGTTTGTTTGTCGAGAGTCTGGAATCTACGATTAATTGGTTGAGGTTGAGAGAATATACAGGTGTCTTGTCTTGGCTTAGGGCAATAAAGAATGTAATAGTTTTATGATCAGTCCAAGAGAAAGGAGATAAGGTGAGAGAGAAGGAGTGGAATTCACCAATTCTGAGCTTGGGTGCAAAGATAAGGTCTAATGTGTTTCCACTCAGATGGGTTGGTTCATCAATGATTTGGCTATAATTTAAGGCTTCCATAGCCTCTAGAAAGGATTCTGATATTCTGGGTATGATTGAGAAAAAGGTTGAAGTCACCTAATAAGAAGAACTGCTTGCTTTATGATGTGTAACTGCACACTGTTTCTACAGTAGGAGGGTTGTAAATACTTCTGATTTAGAGGATGGTGATCAGTAGGCTAGGCAAAGCGTTATACACCTATTGGATGCTGTGAGTATGTCTTTCACAATTCATGAATGGCAAACAAAGGCATAGAGGGATCCAGAGGAGGGCTTCGCGTCTTGAGGATATAAGGACTGTGTTTTCCTCTTCCTCTCATCGATAATGAAGAAATTCCTTCAGAAGAACAAGCCCTGAATGTTGCAAGTGTCCATATTGTGGAAACCTAGGTGTGTTTGAGCCAGGATGAATACCCCTTCCCCTCTATGGGTTAGACTTGGGCAGTTGAAGAGGTCATAGCCTGGTAAAACAGGCTGGTTCAGGAGCACATTTTTGGAGTCAGTAAACCAGAACTCAGTTACACACATGATATCTATGTCATTATCAATGAGGTAGTTTCGCAATACTTGGATTTTGTTGCGAGCTGAATGTGTGTTGACAAACACACATTTGAGTTGGTGTGGGTGGTGAGTGGTTTTGTCGTTAGCTGCTGCTGTTAGACCTTGAGGTTTGATCCCGATTAGTGAGCTATGGGCTCTGTTCTTTGGTTTGATGCAGAGGATCAGTGTGTTGCATCTGGTCTTGGTGAGAATTATTGGGATGGCACCAGAGAGTAGGCGTAGACAAGAAATAGACAGAGGTATGCTATTAATAGGAAGTGAGCTGTTACAGGCACAATTAGCTGTATGTGGGGCTTTGGTTAAGGGCTCAGGGAGTCAGTAGTGCATGCATAGGCATGTATTTGGTGGTAGTAGGAAAGGGAGTCTGTTGACTGAGCTGCAGGGGAAGTGGGATGACTTACATTTGTCATGTGCTAAGTTCTAGAAGGCTGCTGGTAGAAGTTTTGATTTGAATAAGTCGTACTGTGGTTCATGCCTAAGGACCATGCCCAAGGGCCCTTTGGCTTGGCCCTTAGGCAGGGGCCCGCTTAGGAGTGGCTGCAGGCTTAAGGCTGATGTCAAGTATAATTGCCTCAGATATACTATGTAATATGGTATAATTGCCTCTAATATTCTGTGTAATTACCTCTGATATACTGTGATCTGCTCAACCTGTGACCTCTGATATAAGATATAACTGTATAATCTACCATCCCTTACCTGCCTCTAACGTATGGTAGATTTACCGGAGATCTTCGATTACCTCTGACATAGTAATTAATTGCGCAACCTGATAGCCCCTATTATCCTGCTACCACTGAAAATTGGTAATTCATGTATATAGTTCATCCCCCCCCTGTTATCCAAGTTCATACCCTTGTTCTATGTAAAACCAAACAGAATGTGTGTTTTGGTCATTTTGTTATACTGTAAACCGCGCTGATGCCGAATAGTGCGGTATATAAGCAACTGTAATAAATAAATAAATAAATAAATTATGTAACAGCCCATCCCAATCCTTCTGAAATACTGATAGCCACCATCACTAGCGGTTTCTCATACAACTGTGCAGTTTCCACTGCAAGAGCAGAGTGACTGGGTAACACTCCTAACCCCCAATCAGCCAAGACTCCATCTCTTGCCCACCTCCACTCCACACACTCAAAATGACACTGTCCTGTATTATCGCAATGACCCTTTACCTTATCACCATAGGTATAGGCAACGTTACCAGCCTGCACACTAACCACAATCACATACCAACAATACACAATTACAGAAGAAGATGGCCAGACGCTCCCTTCTACAACTCAAGAGAGTCTACCCGAACTCCCCACCACCACCTTCTACTCATCTCATTACAACATGATGCAAAAAAGAAACAGGATGATAACCCAATCCCCCAACATCTGAAATGTGCACTGATAAATGCCAGATTGGTACGCAAGAAATGGCCAGTCATCTCTGAAATGATATCACTACACAACTTCGACCTAATCCTGATCAATGAGACATGGCTTTCCTGCGATGACAACGTGTTAATCAACCAACTCCTGCCTTCCAATTTCTCCATACATACGTGTCATAGAAATGGCAAAAGAGGAGGAGGTGTCCTAGCCATCTCCAAATCTGACCTCCAGTTCAACCTCAGAGAAGCAACCAGCTCAACACTCCTGGACACAATCTCAATAGCAAACAAGTGCTGCTCCCTCACTCTACTATACCGTGCTCCATCAACCGACCCAGACGCCCTATCAACAATAATTGACTTGGCCTCCAATAACCAGAACCCCTATAAAACGAGTTGGATACTTGGAGACTTCAACCTACCATCACTGCAAGACTCCCATGCAACAGCTTTTCTTGGAGCTCTACAGGATTTAGGGTATAATCAATTAATCAAGGATCCAACCCATAACAAAGGAGGCATCCTAGACCTCATATTCACAACTGAGCCAGCCCTCATCACTCCAACCACCCTGGAGCTATCAATCAACCCAGTTCCATGGTCTGATCACAAGTTAATCCTATTCAAAATTCCCCTTCCCAGATGTAACCAAAAGGAAGAAAGAGGACCGAGTAGCCATCACAATGTCCCCCTGAGACGGTTCCAGCCTTTTGACAATGACCTAATACTGAAAACGATGCTTCCACTAACTATCCCACTGGCACACAACCCAGATGAGTTAGTCACCGACTGGAATAATAAACTCAGTTTGATCGCCATTTGTCCATCAAATAACAAACTCCATGGAAAGCGACACTCTGCAACCTGGTATTCAACAGAGCTGAAGGCCTCACGCACAACCCTAAAGAAACTTGAGAGACGATGGAGACGCTCACACTCAGAGGAAGACAACTGCATATATGTCACAACTAGTAGCTCATCGTGCCACGGTGACAGAATCAATGAGACGCTACCACGCAGACACGCTGAAAAGATCTCTCAACAAACCTCATGACTTGTTTGCTATCGTCAAGCGTTTATACTACAAAAAATTGGTCGCGTTATCAAGCAGTTACTACTGAAAAATTAAAGAAATTATCTGCTTGAATGTTTACCTTATGAAACTAGTAGGACATAATGTTGTTGTGTACCAAGGTCTCAGTTTCAACTAGCGCAGCTTATATATCAAAGGGGCACTATGTACCTTCTTTAAATTATGCTGCTGTTCACATCAACGACCTTTTTAGTATGTACACTTTGACCATTATTGTCCTATTTTTAAAACTTGTGTCAAGTGATTTTCTTCAAAACTTTATCAAATTTAATATTTACTTACAACCAGTTTGTAACATCTTTAAACGTCACAATGTTTATTATCATATCTACGCTGATGATATAATGTTCTACCTCCCATTTGAAATCCCACACCCACCTCTTCAAAAAATAACAGAATGTTTCAATGAACTAACTGAATGGCTCAAAGAACAAAATCTACTTATCAACTTTACTAAAACTGATATATTATTCATCACTAAAAATCAAACATACATACCCCCAAACACGATCACACTAGATACTCATGAAATAAATACAAAAAAAAATAAAATATTTAGGTGTAATACTTGACAATAATCTAAATATGGATTCACATATAAAATATCTAACTAAAAAAATACATTACAAACTCAAAACACTAAAACAATTAAGACCATTGATTCATCTACAAGACTTTATTAATATAATTCATGCTATCATCACCCCACATTTTGATTATGCAAACACAATACTTAATGGCATTTCAAAACAAAATATTAAAAAGATACAAATAATTCAGAACATAGCTGCCAGGATGATTATGAATATAAGCCCACTTGAACATGTTACACCAATTTTGGCTGAACTTCATTGGCTACCTATTTACTCCCGAATCAAATATAAAATTCTTGTCACTACATTTAAACTTATAAATAATCTTGCACCATCGGCACTCAATACACTGATTAATATAGACATCGATAAACGATCCCAAAGAAGCAGAAACTTAAATACCTTAACAATACCAAAAGATTTCACAAAAGCCAGAAAACAAACAAATAAGAGAGCTTTCTCACACTCTGCTCCAATTCTTTGGAACAATCTACCTGACAACATTCGCCTGCTATCTGATATAAAGGAATTTAGAAAAAAATTAAAAACTCACTTATTCATATTACACTACAATACACCCTCAGAACAGAATACTCAAATAGATACAGGCTAACATTTATACATTATTATTACATACTCTATTTTCAAAATAAATATCACTAATACACTATTAACCATACCACACTCTCATTCACATGATGATTATAGATTTAAACTAACAATGTATATATGTTCTAATATGTTATACCTTTAATGTTACAACATTCCTTGTAAATTATAATTATCTGTTCTATGTAAACTGACTTGGTATATTACATACCAATTAACCTACTGTTCCATGTAAACCGCACTTGATACTAGGGAAAGAGCGGTATATAAATAACTGTTAAATAAATAAATAAATAAATAAATAAATTATTTATCTCAGAATTCTTTCTAGTGATCAAGAGAAAATTCACAGTGCTTCAATTGTACTTCAATTTTCTTTCAAAACGTTTTCAAACATATCCATCTGTAAACATGCTTATTCAAATTTCCCTACTGTTGCAGAAAAACTTTTCTCATTGTTAAAGCAAAAACATTATTGCTGCAACTTGTAAGAGAAAATGTATCCTTATGGGTACTCAACTTCAGATGTGAACTTCAGATGTTATGCTAAATTATGAGGTAGAAGCAAAGGTGTTTTCAGCTGCAGTGTAAATCCCGACGCCGGATATCTAAGGCGCCCAAGCGTTTCACCATATCTTTCTTCAGGGGATTTTATTCAATGAGTCTATATCAGTGATGGCTAACCTTTTTGAGCCCGAGTGCCCAAACTGCCGCACAAAACCAAAGAATTTCCTCAAAGTGCCAGCACGTCAATTTGCATAAATATTTGCATAATGCTAACATACACTAACTTTTAGTAAACATGTCTCTTAATGAGTGTATGGATAAAGACAGACTAAAAGATTTCTACATTACTATAATCCAGTGCCAACCGCCAGGCACATTAGGAACTACTACAAACACTGCCCATTTAGAACCAATAGCAAACCCGCCGTATCCTAACAGCACTACCAGGACTCACAAAGCACCACACCATACCTATCAAAAGGCAACACTGCAAATATTAAACCAATACATTTCAGACAATAACAATACATGACCTACTGGGGAAAGAGAACAAGTGGCAATGTCAAAAAGGAATTACATAAACAGAATACCTCAGCTCAGTTACACAGTTGCAATTGCTCCAGCCACTTTCTTCTGGTTTCTTCATGTCTTCTGCTAACTCTCCATCATCTGCTGTCCATTTGTCCTTTCTTCTCTCTTCTAGTTTTTTTTTCCATTCTCTCTCTCTACATCCGCTTTAACATACTAATCTTTCTCCTTTTGCTCTTTCCTCATTCCTATTTCATCCACTCAAATTTTACCCCTCCATCCTCAATCCCCACTTACTCTCCCAATACCCGGCCAATTGTAGATTTTTTATCCCTCCCACACAAAATATTTTTCCCCTCTCCATTTTACTCTCCCAGCCCCATCCCATTCTAATCCTCCCCCAACATCAGCTCCCTTCTAGTTCCAGCCTCACCCAGCATCCATTCCCTTCTAGTCCCTGCATCAGCCCATTTCCAGTCCTAGCCCCCCATCAGCCCATTTCCAGTCCTAGCAACCCCCCAACCCAATACCAGTCCTAGCCCCCCCCCCATCAACCCACTTCCAGTCCTAAACCCCCATCACCCATTTTCAGTTTAAGCCCCCCCTATAACCCATTACCAGTCCTAACCCCCATCACCCCATTTCCAGACAGCCCCCATCAGCCCACAGCCCATTAGCAGTCCTACCCCCCCAGCCCATTAGCAGTCCTACCCCCCCCCCGCCCGCCCGCCCGCCCGCCCATTAGCAGTCCTAACCCCCCAGCCCATTAGCAGTCCTACCCCCCTTCCCTCCCTCCCTGCCCATTAGCAGTCCTAACCCCCCCCTCCCTCCCTCCTCCCTCCCTCCCTGCCCATTAGCAGTCCTAACCCCCCTCCCTTCCCATTTGCATTCCTTACCCCACCTCCCTCCACCGCCCCCTGCCCATTAGCAGTCCTAACCCCCCTCCCTCCCTCCCTGCCCATTAGCAGTCCTAACCCCCCCTCCCTCCCTCCCTCCCTCCCCATTAGCAGTCCTAACCCCCCCTCCCTCCCTCCCTGCCCATTAGCAGTCCTAACCCCCCTCCCTCCCTCCCTGCCCATTAGCAGTCCTAACCCCCCCCCCTCCCCATTAGCAGTCCTAACCCCCCCTCCCTCCCTGCCCATTAGCAGTCCTAACCCCCCCTCCCTCCCTCCCTCCCTGCCCATTAGCAGTCCTAACCCCCCCTCCCTCCCTCCCTGCCCATTAGCAGTCCTAACCCCCCCTCCCTGCCCATTAGCAGTCCTAACCCCCCCCTCCCTCCCTCCCTCCCTGCCCATTAGCAGTCCTAACCCCCCCTCCCTCCCTGCCCATTAGCAGTCCTAACCCCCCCTCCCTCCCTGCCCATTAGCAGTCCTAACCCCACCCTCCCTCCCTGCTCATTAGCAGTCCTAACCCCCCCTCCCTCCCTGCCCTGCCCATTAGCAGTCCTAACCCCCACCCTCCTCCTCCCTGCCCATTAGCAGTCCTTACCCCCCCTCCCTGCCCATTAGCAGTCCTAACCCCCCCTCCTCCTCCTCCTCCTCCTCCTCCTCCTCCCTGCCCATTAGCAGTCCTAACCCCCCTCCTCCTCCCTGCCCATTAGCAGTCCTAACCCCCCCCCCCCTGCCCATTAGCAGTCCTAACCCCCCCTGGCAAATTTAAAAAAAAAAAAAAAAAGCAGGCTCTGGCTGCTGCCGCGGCAGATTGCAATGTCCCGCGGGGCCCCCTCCACCCGCTAAACCCCTCTGCAAGGGCTTTCAGATTCGCGAGGGAGAGCATCTCCCTCGCGTCTCTGTTAAGCCCGCAGGGGCTAATGGGAAATTTCCCATCAGTCCCTCGCGTCTAAAGGGGCTGAAGGGAAATTTCCCATTAGCCCCTGCGGGCTTAACAGAGACGCGAGGGAGACGCTCTCCCTCGCGAATCTGAAAGCCCTTGCAGAGGGGCTTAGCGGGCGGAGGGGGCCCCGCGGGACGCTGCATTCTGCCCTTGCCGCGTCCGCGGCAGCAGTCAGAGCCAGCTTTTTCTTTTTTTGCGGACCTTCACGCGTGCCAGCTGCAAGGCCTTCGCGTGCCACAGGTTCGCCATCGCTGGTCTATATGGATCACAAAACAAACACAGCCAAAGTGCTTCTTATTGACATCCTTCTACCATGTTTCATATTTAACTTTTATTCTATTATGTTGTTAAAAGGATTATGAAAAAAACATACCGTAGAAGATTTCATCTCTCGTTCAATTGCATACTGAACAAACTGGACTGCCAGCCGATGCGACAAGGCGAAAAAACGCCGCGCATGCTCCTTAGAATGTTACACTGAACCGATGGAGATTTAAAGGTTGGAGTGCCTGCTCCACACACCCATCAATCAACGCTAGTACTCACAGACAATCTGACCAATCAAGTGACGCATTTAAGCCATGTGGGCGCACTGTGTTTAAAATGAATATCCAGCGTTGCTCTTTATACGATAAAGTCTGTTCGCGTGTCCTGTTGCCCGAAGGGAAATCCACCTGATCCAAGATGAAACAATGTAGTTGTTCAAAGCTATGATTAGCCTCTAAACAATGTTGAACCATTGGTGCCTCCAACACTTTGTTGTTCACACGGCTCCGATGTTCCATCATTCGAAACTTAAACGATCTGATAGTCTTCCCTATATACAATAGGGAACAAGGGCATCGGACCACATACACTACGTATAATGATAAACATGTAGTGGCTTTTCGCAGTGTATAACTTTTCTGACCGTGCTCAAATTGTGTAAGTTCCAATGTTAGGGCACAAATACTACACGATCCACATTTTTTATGACCAAGAGCTAGCACTGGTTCATCCTTCTGACGGTCAACTCGCAGGATTGATGGACTAAGCTTCTCTTTGAAATTAGAGCATCTACTCCATACACAACGTATGCGCTTCTCCTTAAGGCTCGGGAGTGTTTTCAATACTATACTGTGTCTTTTAATGATCTTCTGAATATCCTGACTCATAGGAGAATACCGAGTTATCAAGTTGACGGTGTTAGTGTCTTTTACTTCATTGTGTTTCCAGACTGTCTGAGGTGTCAAGAGGAGCCTCCTATCGTTATATGTGGCTCTAGTGTATGCTTTTTTTATTGTAGATGGAGGGTAACCACGCTTTAAAAAATTAGCCTTCAATTGATGAGACTTAATGCGGAAATCTTTGATGTCAGAACAGTTTCTGCGATACCTCAAAAATTGAGAAAATGGCAATCCTCCTTTGAGCGTTCTAGGATGGGCACTACTAAAATGTAGGAACGTATTTTTATCTGTTGGTTTACAATAAACTGAAGTAATCCACTCAGAAGGACTACGGGTTACTTGTACATCTAAAAAAGTGATCTGATCTTGATGATATGTCAAAGTAAATTTTAAATGAGGATCACATAAATTGAGCCAATCAAAAAATAATTGCAAATCTATTGCACTGCCATGCCAAAGGAGAAAAATATCATCTATATAACGCCTCCACGTGATGATGTTAGCAGTATATGGGGACTTTTCCAACCATTTACTTTCAAATAGCGCCATATATAAATTGGCAATGGAAGGCGCGCAGGTCGCTCCCATTGCTACCCCAGAAATTTGTTTGTATACTACATCCTGAAATTGAAAAAAATTATTAAAGATCACTAGCTCCGCCAGTTTTAATAAGAGAACCATCAACTCTTCATTTACATCCTCTCTTTGGCGCAAAAAATGTGCTACCGTGGTATGTGCCGCTTGCTGCGGGATGCTAGTATATAAAGAGACTACGTCCAGAGTTACCAAGAAAGTATCATTAACTCCTGCCCATGGTGACATTTCCATCAAGACATTCAAAAAATGGGTGGTATCCTTCAAGTATGATGGTATTTTGGGCAAAAGTGGACGTAAAAATGAATCCAAAAAGGTCGAGATTGGTTCTAATGGAGTCCCTCTCGTAGACACAATGGGCCGTCCAGAGGGGGCTTGTAAGTTTTTATGTTTTTTGGTACTGTATAAAAACAGGCCATGGTCGTGGAATCACTATTCAAATACCGGTACTCTTTCCGTTGTAGGATGTGAAGGTGCAACGCCTCTAAAGTGATCTTTTTAATCTCAGCCTTCAATCTTAGAGTAGGATCTTGTACAAGAACCTGATAGGTGTTAATATCTTGTAGCTGTCCCAATACCTCTGAACTATAATAAGCCCGGTCCAATATCACAGTCGCTCTTCCCTTATCAGCCCGACGGATCACGATATCAGTGCGTTCTTGTAACTGTGAAAGGACTCGTTGTTCTGACCGAGATAAAGTTGTAACATGACCTTTATGGTTAACTTCCAAAAGAGCAACATCAGCCAATACTAGCTCTTTAAATACTACTATTGCTGGTGGAAGAGAACCTGGAGGAGACCACTTAGATTTGATCGGTAAGGTTACTCTCATATTATTCAGTTCTTCTCGAGGAGAATCTGTAGTACTGGTCGCAATAGGAAGTGCAGCAAAGAAATGCTTAAGGTGTAATTTCCTGATTAAATCGGCAAAATCCACTCTAAATTGAAAAGGATCATGGCTGATTTGAGGAACAAACGATAATCCTTTATTCAACAATTGTATACTGTCACTAGACAGGGGTTTGCCAGAAATATTTATGACCAAATTATCCTGTTCGGGGTCTGTGGGAACTCCTGTTATTTTCGTCTGGGGTAACGTCTGTCCGGTGATCGTCCCCGAACGTCGTTGGCTTTTTTCTTCTTTTTCGTTTCATCGCCGTTGTTGGAAAAACCCCGTTCTCTAGAGGAGCCATTGGAGGAAATACTTCCCGAATCATCTGAACTATCTTCAAAGCTCACTCGTTTTTTAGACCCCCGTTTGGTCTTTCGATTAGCATTTAACCAGGGGTACACGTACCCAACTGTGTAGTCGGAATGGTCCCTCTGTAATCGTCAAGCGTTTGACAAATGAACCCACCTCTCAACATACTAGCGAAATCCACCCTCAAACTTTCGCTGACTATTTACAATCCAAACTCTGCCAGATTGACAATATCCCAACACCTTGCAAGATCCTTGATCCATACGATCAGACTCTACTCACTACTTTCAAAATACCACCCAAACTGCGCATCGAGGACACCATTGCTGGCATCAACATGACCACTGCCCAAACCGATCCATGCCCTGCGTTCTGGATCAAGGAACTACGAAACCACCTGAGCCCATTCATATCCAGCCTCATGGAACTTTCATTCACAACAGGAACTTTCCCAAGTACCCTCAAACGCACATCCATAAGGCCATTGCTAAAAAACAACAAGCTTGATCCTCTGAAGCCAGAATCCTATAGGCCAATATCAAGCATACCGTTGCTGGCAAAAATAATGGAAAAGGAGGTACAAAGACAAATCAAAGAGCATATAGAAACTAACGCACCACTAGACCCTTGTCAACACGGCTTTAGAGAAGCCCACGGGGTGGAAACACTGCTCACTACTCTATTCAGCAACATATTAACAGGCATCAACACTATCCGCCAAGGGTTCGTCCTGGTCTTCCTAGACATAGCAGCGGCATTCGATTCCGTGAGCCACGAACGTCTCCTGGAACGACTCGAGGGTAAGGGAATTACAGATAAAGCACTCGAGTGGTGCAGATCCTACCTTTCTGACAGGTGGCAGCAGGTGCGATCCAGCAATACTGCATCAGATCTGTTCCATCAAAAGCATGGGGTCCCACAAGGCTCCTCCCTCTCCGCACTCATGTTCAATATATACATGCAGCCTATCTGCAACCTGATACAGTCCTTCAGTATCAACTGTATGATATACGCGGATGATGTGCTGTTATACATGCCTTTTACAACAGAGAACCCCGACCTCACTCCATTAACAAACTGCATAAATGAAGTATCCAACTGGCTGCGATCCCAAAACCTCAAGATCCAACACAAGAAAATGGAGGTGGTGTTCATCACAAAAGACCGAAACTTCATTGCTCCGTCTTTCTTGAAGGTGAAGGAAGCAGACCTCCAGACCAAACCCACTATCAGATATCTCGACGTCACTCTAGACCAGCACTTGGATATGAAGGCGCACATTGGAAACATTGTAAGAGCGGTATACCATAAAATCCGTTCCCTTAGACACCTACGATCCCTGCTAGAGCCGGATGATTTCAGAACCATCTATCAGGCCCTAATCATTGCCACATTTTGATTATGCGAACTCAATCTTACAAGGGCTCCCTCAAGCCACCTTGCAACCACTGCAACTGGCAATGAATGCCACAGCAAGAGTCCTACACGGAGCATCCAGGAAAGACCATGTCTCACCCATCCTAAAACAACTCCATTGGCTCCCGATACGAAGTAGACTCACTTACAAGTCATTACTACTGACATTCAAGGCCATCAAAGGGCTCTCATCTGAGTCACTAACGGATCTGATCCAGATGACACCTCAAAATAGGGACAGACGGTCAGTAACACTCAACACACTTGTAGTCCCAAAATCAATTTCACACTGCACCAAAGCAACAGCAGACAGGGCTTTCAAGTTCTGTGCCCCAAGGTGTTGGAACAGCCTCCCTCAAGACATCCGAGCAATCCCGGAACTATTGCAATTCAGAAAAGCCTTGAAACACCACCTCTTCCTCTTGTATTACCCAGTAACCAATGCAGTTATTTCAACCACCTCACAGACCTCCCAAAACCCATAACGCTGAAACCAAGAAATGTTCATGATTCTGTTTTTAATTTGTAAATAGTTACCCCTGTTATCCAAGTTACTTTTGCCTGTTCAACTGTAAACACAAAGTACCATCGGAAATGTGTAAATTCTTTGTTCACTGTAAACCGCGCTGATGCTGAATAGTGCGGTATAGAAGAGACTATAAATAAATAAATAAATAAACAAGTGATGATGCCTCCGTGGAGGTGGAGCTTGCTGGCGCTGGTGCGTCCTGCTGGCAGTAGAACTCTGGTGAATGTATAGAAATGGTCACTCGCCAGTTGTTGTTCCTGTACTTGGCTTTACAGATGACTTATGGGATATCCCTCTGTTCTACAGGATGTGATGTTTGTTGCTGATACTGCAAATGCAATCCTAATGTCTCTGAATGACAAGTCTCCAAACGTCCGAGCCAAAGCAGCCTGGTCCATGGGCAATCTTACCGACACCCTTATTGTCAACATGTAAGTGAAATTGTCTCTCTGGTACCTTAAAGTTTTAGACTGTAAAGTATTTATTCTCATGTTTAATTAACTGCCTTTCCCAGAGACAAAGGCCTGAAAGTTTGATTTCTCTTGTAAGCTGCCTTAGGTAATGACTTTATTGATCTGTTCTTATGTATGTATTGCAGAGGATGTTATGCTTCTATTTTGCTAGCTGGAGATAGATTCACATAAATAATGTTTGTTTGTTTTTTTTAATAGGGAAACAATAGGGCCAAGTTTCCAGGAGGAATTTTCAGATTTGCTCTTGTTGAAAATGCTCCGTTCTGCCACTGAAGCATCCAGAGATAAGGACAAGGTACATTGTTTTTATGTGGTATAATTACAAAATCTATGTAGAAAAATGCTGTGCCACTGGTGTATCCATTTGATGTGAAAAGTGTTTAGAGTTTGAGAAATGAGAGTTACACACTTACATTTTCTATGACTTTTTTTCCTCTGTATTGTAACTTTTTTTCCTAATATATTGCAACTGATTCAGTCTTCTATAGATTTTTTTACCAGTCCGAATGCAACATTTCTTTCTCTGCTTTTCTTCCAAGGCTAAAAGCTATGGAAGGGATTCAGTTCATCCGGGAGTATGAGAATGTTCATAAAAAATGACTGTTCCAAATCTTCCTGCTAGACCAGTCCAGACTAGTGGCTTTTGTACCCTTGCAAGCAGATAATGAAGACAGAGAAAGTACCAGAAGCTTTGTGACATCACTCTTGGTAGATAACCCAAACCCCTAGAGGTTAGCTTCAGTATTTTCTCTGTCTCCAGCAGATGGTGGACTTCTGTCGGTGTAGCTATTTCCTTGGGTTATTTTAGGGTACATAGTGGTGCCTTTTCTGCTCTTTAGCAGCTTTTCCCCATCTTTCTTTACCAGAGGTGCTCTTAGTCAGGAGGACCAACAGAGAAACTCTGAAGGGAAGGGAGGAGCTTCCCATTTGGTCTCCAGCACAACTTAGAGGGAGAGCCCCTATCAGCTCCTCTTTGTTATTTTCTCCAATTTAAAAAAAAAAAAAAGTTTCCCCCTAAGCCTCTCAGTATTGCAGGGCAGATGCTGCACGACACCATTAACAGGGTTGGGGCTGTTTGTCGGCAGTGAGTTGCTCTCCTGTTTTTTTTTCTGTTTCCTTTGCCGGTGGTGAGCTTTCTTCTGTTTTGTGAGCGGTTTCTCGGGGGGGGGGGGGAGGGGGGAGAGCAGGTTTGGGGGATTTCCCACCGGTCTTTACCACGCTGTTGGGTTACTTCTCACATTCTCTGCAGCTGCTGACATTTCCCTTTGGCCAAAATCAGAGACTCGGCTCCTTTCACTGCAGCTCTCTTCAGGCCCTTTGTGGCAAGAGTCTTTCTTGATGGAGGGTTGTTTTTTTTTCTTGTCGCAGTGCCATTTGCAGGGCCGTTTTCTGCCAGAACGCCATTCCTATTGTTGCAAATGTATTTGGTTTTCATCTTTCTCCAATTGGCCTCCTGCTACTTTTGTTCAACACTGCCACCATTTTGGACAAGGGGAGCACTTGTTTGGGTACATTCTTCTCTTCTGTGTGGTGTTTTTCAACTTTCTCAGTCTTTCATGTTTGCCACTGAGGATGCCTTCCTCCCTGCAGTGTTGTTTGGATTGTAGGAGGGAATAACGATTTCTCCAGGACCAAGCAGGAAGTCAGTCCTCACATATGGGTGACGGCGCCGACGGAGCCCCCATGCGGAGCATTTCCCCAGCTTTCAAAGAAAGCCTTTGGGAATGCAGCACGCATGCGCAGTCCCCTTCCCGCCCAAGGGTGCCATCTTGCTCACTCTTCTTTTTTCCGCGGAGCCCGACAGACGTGTTTCATTTTCACCCGAGGAAAAAGTTGATTTTTTGGCGTGGACCCGTGTTTTCTTCGGTTCGGCGCCAGTTTCCCTTTCCCGCCTGGGCCCAGTACACCGGTATCGAGCCTGGACTTCATTTTTCGGTTTTTGTCCTTAGTGACTAGCGTACGCGCCTTTTTTCTATTTTTCACTGGCAGCCCTGTCGTTTGACCTCGCAGGGGCCCTTTTTCCCCCGATGGCTGCCTGCAGGTTTAAAAAGTGTGATCGGTGTAAGAAACTTATGTCTCTCACCGACACACATGACTGCTGCCTCCGCTGCCTCGGGCCCGATCATGACCCGATGATCTGTGGCCTGTGTGGGAAAATGTCCTCGAAGGCATTGAGGAGCCGGCAGCACCAAAAGGAAAGAATCTTCTCTGACTCCGCGTCCGGCCGTGCCCGGACTTCGTCAGAGGCCTCGATGTCTCAGGACTCCGATCCCGAGCATCGCCGGGATTCCTCTGAGAGGGGGTCTCCCTTGCGGGAGCATCGCAGGAAGAAGAAACCCGCAAGAGCAGTGTCAGTGGACGCACTTGGTTCCTCTGGGGCCAGGTCGCATAGCCCCGAGCGCCGTCCCGGGTCTTCGGAGTCGGAGCGACCTGCTAAACAACCTCGTGTAGAGATGGAGTCCCCGGGTCATGTGAATACTGTAGTCCTCGTGGACTCTCCTCCAGGGGAGCCGACGTCGAGCCCGATGCCGTCGGGGCCCGAGTCGGGGGCTGCTGATTCTCCTGAGCTCAGACTCATGTTGACGGCCTTGGAGAGCAGCTTGGCTGCCTTCATGGAGCAGCAGCGGGCACTGATCGCTGGTCTCACCGGTGCATCTGCCCCGACCACCGGGATCTCGACGTCCAAGTCGACCCCGGAGGCCGAGCCGATCCTCAAGTCCATGCGCTCTCGAGTCGATCCTCGGCCAAGGTCTCCCTGGACCTCCTGTTCGGGACCGAGGTCGTCAACGCCGGTACCCTCGGCGTCAGGGTGGATGGCATCGGTGCCTGCCCGACCGGAGCCGCTCGATTCCTCCTCCAAGGGGTTGGGCTGGGAAACGGAGGACGAGGAGTCCCCGGACACATTTTGGTCCCGGTGTGTCCCTTTGGACTCGCTGGAGTCTGAGTCTCGGAGACGGTCCCCCCCCCCCCCCGGAGGACACCCGGTTCTCGGACTTCGTGCGGGACATGGCAAAAGCCTTAACCTTCCCTGCGGATCCCGAGGAGAAGCCTCGAGCCAAGGAGCTCGAGGCCCTGCAGTATGACTCTCCCCCCAAGGAGGCCTTTACTGTACCCGTTATCCGATGCTGGAACGGTTGCTCTTCCGCATGTGGGAGGCACCGGCCTCGATGCCGGTTCTGAGCAAGCGGGTCGATTCCATCTATCGAGTCCGCAAGAGCCCCGGGTTCCAAAAGGCACAGCTACTGCACCACTCCATGGTTGTGGAATCAGCCATGCATCGTCTGAAGAGTCAGAAGATGCACTCTTCGGTGTCTCCCAGCCGGGAGGCCCGGAACCTGGATGCCCTCGGTAGAAAGTGCTTCCAGGGCTCAATGCTTGCTTGCCGTGTCCAGACCTACCAGCTGTACATGGGCATGTACCTTCGAGACCTGGAAAAGGAGATTGCCGGTTCTCTGCTGGTCTCTCCGAGGAACCTTTGCAGAGGTTCAAGGCCCTGTCATCGGGGATCCGGGAGTGCTCGAAGTTTATCTCTCGAGCAGCCTATGATGGCTTTAAGGCTTCAGCCCAAGTAGCCGCGGCCGGCATCTGTGCACGCCATCAGGCCTGGATACCGTCATTGGACCTCAAGCCATGGGTACAGGACAAGTTTGTCGATGTCCCCTGCCGAGGTGAAAACCTCTTTGGCAAGCCCATGGCTGAAAAGGCTGCAGAACTCGAGTCCAAGACTCTCACCCGGACAAGGCTGTCCAGGAAAATCTCTGCCCCTTCTCAGAAGAAGAAGGGCTTGGGAAAAAAGACCTTTTACCCGAGGAAGTCATCTGCCTATAAATCATACCCTCACTTTCAGGCCTCTGTAGCTCCCCAACAGGGTCAGCAGGCCAAGGGGCAGGGACATGGGCCCGGTAGGCAGAAAACCCACCAGCTCCGGCTCCTGCTCAGCAGGGAGCGGGGTTTTGACTCCAGTGGCATAGCTTCTCCTCCTCAGCTGGCCCCTCTCAGCACAGGAGGCCGGCTGACCCTGTATGCCCACAGGTGGTCAGCCGTTACAAGGGATACCTGGGTGCTAAGCATAGTCCAGAGAGGCTATCTCCTCCACTTCCACCAGATACCTCCCTCCTACTTTCCAGGGGAGCCTCCAAGACTCCCTCTGCACAGGGACTTACTCCTGCAGGAGTTAGCAGGTCTTCTAAAGGAGCAGGCGGTGGAACTGGTGCCCCACCACCTGAGAGGTCAAGGCTTCTATTCCAGGTACTTTCTGGTACCAAAAAGAACAGGAGGCCTCGGGCCCATCCTAGACTTGCGCAATCTCAACAAGTTCCTGGAGAGGGAAAAGTTCAAGATGCTTACCCTTGGAATCCTGCTGCCCTACCTCCAGCAGGGAGATTGGCTATGCTCCTTAGACCTAAAGGATGCTTATACTCACATTCTTATTCATCCAGACCACAGACAATATCTCCGATTTTTAGTGGGAGGAAACCATTACCAGTACAAGGTACTCCCTTTTGGCCTAACCTCCGCCCCCAGGGTTTTCACCAAGTGCCTGGCGGTGGTGGCGGCCTATCTCAGAGTTCAAGGACTCTGTCTTTCCATACCTGGACGACTGGCTCATCAGGGGTCAGTCTCCACAGGAAACCAATCAAGCCACCCTCTGTACTGTGTCTCTTCTCCAGCATCTGGGATTTGTCATAAACTTCGCAAAGTCCGCTTTGTGCCCCTCACAAAACATGGAGTTCATAGGAGCAAGACTAGATACCCTTCAAGCGAAGGCCTTCTTACCCGTGGACAGGGCCCACAGACTAATGGATCTGGCCAGACAGTTCCACAGCAATTCTCTAGTCTCCGCCAGACAATTCCTCTTAGGCCACATGGCATCCATGGTTCATGTAACTCCAAATGCCCGTCTGCACATGAGGCCCGCTCAGTGGGGCCTAAGGACTCAGTGGCTGCAGGCCACAGGAAACCTGACGGACAAAGTGAGGGTGTCCAATCTACTGGCAGATTCTCTGCAGTGGTGGCTTCATCTCCCGAATCTACTGCAAGGGGTGCCTTTTCAAGCACCTCCACACTCTCAAGTGCTGACAACCGATGCTTCTCTTCAAGGTTGGGTTGCACATTGCCAAGGAGCATGCACTCAAGGCCTGTGGTCTCCTTTGGAGGCCAAACAGCAAATCAGTTTCCTAGAGCTCAGAGCGATCCGCTTAGCCCTGTGGACTTTCTCTCATGTCCTCTCTCAGCAGTCCGTCTTAGTCCAGAGGGCAATCAAGTGCTATGTTCTATGTGAACAAACAAGGGGGCACAGGCTCCCGACCTCTTTGTCAGGAAGCACAGACCCTGTGCTCCTGGGCAGTCAAGCATGGCATATTTCTCAAGGCGGACTATCTCCATGGACAGGAGAATTACTTGGCAGACAAGTTGAGCAGGATCCTACAGCCACACGAATGGCAGTTGAATCCTCTGGTAGTTCAACAGATCTTCCTCAGATGGGGTCTTCCCACCATGGATCTGTTTGCCAGTCCACTGAACCGTCAACTGCCCAAGTTCTGCTCCAGACGACTGCATCCTTTCAGAGTAGCAGCGGATGCATTTCTCATACCATGGTCTACAGGCCTTCTATATGCATTTCCTCCCACGCCTCTAGTGCCCAAAACACTGTTCAAAGTGATCCGGGACAAGGCCTCGGTGATCCTGGTGGCCCCCAGATGGCCCAGGCAACCGTGGTTCCCGCTTCTTTTACAGCTAGCGGTGGACGCTCCTCTTCCTCTGGGGATGCAACCCGATCTCCTGTCTCAGGAGCAGGGATCTCTCTTACACCCCAATCTCCAGTCCCTCAATCTGATGGCCTGGCTGCTGAAAGGGTAGTTCTAGCACTCTTACTGCTGCCTAGAGAAGTGGAGGACGTGGTCTTGGCCTCTAGGAGGCAGTCCACTCGAAAGTCATATGCTCTTAAGTAGCGTAGGTTCTCCACCTGGTGTGCCCAGCACAAGGAGGATCCTTTCTCATGCCTGGTACCAGTGGTGCTGCAGTATTAGCTGCACCTGTCCAATCTAGGCCTTAAATCCAACTCTGTTAGGGTCCACCTTAGTGCTCTCTCAGTGTACCACTCACCGGTGGAGGGTCAGTCTCTCTCAAGCCACCCTTTGGTAGCTCGCTTCCTCAGAGGCCTTCTTTTGCTTAAGCCTCCAGTTCGTCCACCTGCCCCTGAGTGGGATTTGAATGTGGTCTTGCAACAGCTTACTTGCCCACCATTTGAGCCTATGGCTACTTGTCCCTTGCGCTTTCTCTCCTGGAAAGCGTTGTTTTTGGTAGCTCTTACCTCAGCAAGGCGAGTGAGTGAGCTTCAAGCCCTAGTGTCAGATGCACCATACACTAGATTCTATAGGAACAGGGTAGTCTTGCGGACTCACCCTAAGTTCCTTCCAAAGGTTGTTTCCTCATTCCACCTCAATCAGGAGGTGGTTCTTCCGACTTTCTTTCCCAGGCCGCATGCCAGCCAGGCTGAGATGGTCTTGCATACCCTGGACTGTAGGAGGGCGTTGTCCTTCTACCTTGACCGTATGCAGGGACACCGAAGGGCTGTGCAGCTCTTCGTCTCTTCTGACCCTAATAAGCTGGGGTTGCCTGTCTCCAAGCGTACCTTGTCCATCTGGGTGGCAGACTGTATCGCCTGGGCATATAGGGCAGCTGGCCTCTCCTTGCAGGGTCGAGTCACGGCTCACCGTGTCAGGGCGAAGGCTGCGTCAGTGGCTCATCTCCGCTCTGTTCCATTGGCAGACATTTGCTGGGCCGCTACTTGGTCTTCAAGCCAGACTTTTGCGGCCCACTACTGTCTCAAGAGGGAGTCCCGCAGGGACAGTGCTTTCGGACAGGTGGTACTCCGTAATCTCTTTGAGGTATAGGCAACTCCTACCCTCCGGCCTTGGTGTTGGGCTACCGTTCGGGGGCATTCTCAGAGAAGATTCTTTTCACACATGCTGAGGCTCTAGAGGGAGCTCATTTTTTCAGCTTTGGGTCCCCGGTAGCCTTAAGCAGGGGAGTCCCATATGTGAGGACTGACTTCCTGCTTGGTCCTGGAGAAAGTGTAGTTACTCACCTGTAACAGGTGTTCTCCAGGAGCAGCAGGAATCAGTCCTCACAACCCTCCCTCCTCCCCTTGGAGTTGCGGTCATATAATTTATTTTGTTTTTTGCTGTCTTTTAGCTATGTCATTAGACTGAGCAAGATGTCACCCTTGGGCGGGAAGGGGACCGTGCATGCGCGCTGCATTCCCAAAGGCTTTCTTTGAAAGCTGGGGAAATGCTCCGCATGGGGGCTCCGTCAGCGCCGATGTCACCCATATGTGAGGACTGATTCCTGCTGTTCCTGGAGAACACCTGTTACAGGTGAGTAACTACGCTTTCTGCAGGACAACCTCTGCTCTGCGTGTGCTGCAGACCAGGGGGGCCCTTCCTCAGTCTCTAGGCAGGATACCTTGATTTCTCCTGTACCTGCCCCAACAGGGCCCTCGCGGGAATCTTCTGAGCTGGCTTCATCTCCTGCTCGTCCTGGGGAATTTCTTCCTCCGATGCTTCTTTCTGTGCATCCATATCAACAGCTTTCTCAATAAATTCATCAATCTCAGCCTGATGGCTCAGATGCACAGTTCATGTTCCTATTCCATCAGGCAAGGGAGCTGTGGCATTCCGGGTCCTCTTCAGCACTGTCAGGTGCTGCAGCTCCTCCCCTGTCTAGGAAGTGTTCCATACCAGCCTTGACTAAAGATGGTGTGGCACCGGCTAAGGCTTCCTCTACTCCCTCGGGAGATTGGCACCCTATTGAAGAGGACAGAGAATGCCTTTCTGAGGAATGGTCTCTCAGCTCTGCATCAGACCGGCAGGAGGGAGAGCTCTCAGCCCCAGATGATGATTCCGACCTCAGTGACAAGGCCCAAGATGTGTTATTGTTCCGTAAAGATGAACTCATGGCTCTTATCACACACATTATGGTTCAGGTTGTAGCTTTGACTTGCTTCAGGGATCCTCTTCAAGGACACTCCCTGGCATCTCATTCCAACATCATCTGCTTTTTGTGAGGTGTTTGGACCCTCCCGCCACCAGATCAGCCCATCGTACCAGTTTGGGATCTTTCCTTGGTCCTCCCCGCCTTTGTATGTACCCCTTCAAATTCTTGTGCAGAGTAACCCTGAAAGACCTAATTCTGAAAACGGTTCTTCTTATTGCAGTAACTTCGGCTTGGTACCTGTCTGAACTCCAGGCACTTTTTGCCGGAATCCCTTTCTGTCTTTTGCACTTTCTTCTCTCATTAACATATCTAAAAAATATTTGGTTCTTCCCCCCCCCCCCCCCCCCAATTGTACTGAATTGGCTATTTTTTCCCTTCCATTTGTATCTTTGCTTTCCTGACTACTTTCCTAGCTTTCAGCTTTTCAAATTATTCAGGCTTATCTAACTCTGTGGGGCCCTTTTATAAAAGTTTAACGCGGTTAATGAAATAAACACACGTTAAGTGCCATTGGAAAAAATAAAAGAGCTATGGACACTTAATGCATGTTAACTTCATTACTGTGCATTAAAATGTTTATTTACTTTCCTAAAAAAAAGATTTGTGGTGCTTTAAAATATCCCTTTTCACATTTGCCTACTGCTTTTCCACATCCTGCAGCTGTTCCCATCCTGCAAACTACTCCTTGAAGTATTGCCCCATCTCGACAAAGTTAATTTTCCTAAAGTCTTGGACCCTCACTTTTGAATGGATTTTATCAGCCCCAGTCCTAATACTGAACCACACGGTACAGTGATCACTGGATGGACGATAATCGCCCACTATAACATCAGAAATACTCTCCCCGTTTGTAAGCACCAGGTCCAGTATGGCTCCCTCATGTGTGGGTTCTGTTACCAGTTGTCTGAATAGTTCTCTATGTAGAGAATCTAGGATCTCTTTTAGACAATCGGGAACAGAGCGAGGAAGTAAGCTCCTCCCTGCTCCCCCGATCCAGTCACCAACCAGTGGATCAAGCGGCAATTTAAAAGTTCAGTGCACAAGGCACGCCCGCACCTAAGGGCCTCGCCAAAGGGCCCTTCGGCATGGCCCTTAGAGTGGCCTTAGAAGAACCCACCCACACAAAGCCTTCTCAGTACTAGATCAAGCAGACACCTAAGGAACAGAAACAACAATTATGACTAAGAAACGCTGACCAAAACAGACAGCCCACCAACAAAAAATAAGCAGCTGTAACATCACACAGTCTATACACACCAGAGAGCACCTAAAACACTGCGCTGCATTCCACTCAATCTCATTACTTTCACCCAATCATCTCAGACCCAAGATGCAGGGTTGGCAACCACATATCATTACCACATTCGGATTAGCTTTTTTGATTCACCTTTCTTATGGACTGACTCACACCAGCAACAATATCCCCCTACATTGCACAGATCTGGGAACCACAGACACAGCAAACCATATAACAGCAAATGGCAAGAATACTCTCACCATCTCATCCAAATACCTATCACCCCTCAGGAAGACCTACTCAAGGAATACTGTAATGACAAAGATATACAATTCAAATGTGCACTGATCAATACTCGCTCCGCTAGAAACAAAATACCAATAATCACAGATTACGTTAAGGACAGCAACCTTGATATCCTATGTATAATAGAATCATGGCTTTCAAAAGATGACACAGTACTAATAAACCAACTAAAAATACCAAACTACGGTATACATTGCTGTCCAAGAACCAACAGACAAGGCGGTGGAGTACTGATAGCAGCGAAATCTTACCTTGGATTCCAAACAATTGAAATTATAAATACAGATACAACAGACATACTATTAATATTAAACAAACACCTTACTATCACCTTAGTGTACAGATCACCAGCAACAAACTCAGAAGACCTCTTAGCGCTACTCGAGACTGCAAAAACACATTACATTGGAATGGAGGAGTGGCCAAGTGGTTGGGGCAAGGTACTTCAGGCCGGAAGGTCGGGGGTTCAAATCCCACTAGAGGACAGCAACCTTGGGCCGGAAGGACTGGGTTTTCTAGTCCCACAGGTGCTCCTTGTGGTCTTGGGCAAGACACTTAACCCTCCATAGCCCATGTTCCCTGTAAAATAGTTATCTCCAAGTTATAATGCCCTGTTCAATGTAATTTCAGTTTGTTCAATGTAAACCGCACTGATACAGAATAGCGCAGTATATAAGAGAATATAAATAAATAAAATAAATAAACACCACAAATAATCTATTACTATTAGGAGACTTCAATCTCTTATCCCTCACAACAAAACAAGAGACCACATTCATCGAGGCAATCTCCAGGAACAAGCAGGAATGAGTCTTCACATATGGGTATCGTCGGTACCGACGGAGCCTGCGCGGGAACGCTCCCCAGCGTCCAATAAGAAAGCTTTTGGGAGCATCCCACAGCGCCTGCGTGCTGCCTTTCCCAACCGCCTCTCTCCAGTTCTTCTTTTCCGCGGAGCCAGCAGGTCGTGTTCCTGTCACCGCAGAAGAAGTTCTTTATTTTTTCTTTATTCTTTTGTGTCGCGTCTGCCTTCTTCGACGTCGGACCAGTACCGCCGGTCTTTCTTTTCTTTCTTTCAAAAAAAACCAAAAACGCTTTATCTTTACTGTGCATTTTCAGTTTTTTGGGCCCTAGGCCTCAAAATATTTTCCTCATGGAGAAGCCCGCTTCTGGGTTTAAAAAATGCACAAAATGTGGCGGTACTATTTCTGTCACCGACACCCATGACTGGTGTCTAAAGTGTTTGGGACCTGACCATTCCATCACGGATTGTATGTCCTGTACCATGATGTCTAAGAGAGGTCGGCAGAACCGAGCAGCCAAGCTCAGTACCCTGTTTCCCTCTGATGCAGCTTCGGTAGCATTGACGTCTTCCAGGGCCTCTTCTTCCTCCCATGGATCTCAGGTAACCAAGCATAAATCTGGCCGGTCCTCGAAGGGCAGATCTCCCTCCAAGCATCGAGATGCCTCTGGGCTTGCCCTCGAGGATTCCGCACCGGCAAAATTACCCCGGCGGGAAGCTCCGGCTTCCAAAGCATTATCTATGGGGTCACAGGTTGACATCGATGGCTCGGCCTCGACAGATCACCTGTTGCCGTGTTCTGGGGTACCGGTGGCTCCCACTGGTACCGACATCCAGACTCTGGTGGCGTCGATGGATCAGAAGATTCTGACCATGCAGCGCACCTTAACGGCTTTCATACAGGCTGCGACACCTCTGGTACCGCAACAATTCCCGTTGCTGGTACCGGCTCCGGTACCGATTGCATCGACATCGGCTTCGGTGTCGACTGCAACGGTATCCTGTCCTATGATGCCCATCGGTACCGAGCCGGTACCGATTACTCCCGATGTCGATCCCACTCGATACGGTTATCGGGCTTTACAGGAGCATCCAGACAGGCGATACTTCGATTCCTCTGAGGACTCTGATGAGTCTGAGGGTTCTGTAGAAGCATCGATACTTCTTCCTCAGGAGTCTTCTTCACCTAAACGAAGAATGTCTCCTCCAGAAGACTTGTCTTTTCAAGACTTTATTAGGGAAGTGGCTAGGGGCCTCTCTATCACAGTGGCCCCTGAGTCAGAACCCAGAGCCAAGGAGTTGGATATTTTACAATATCCTAAAGCTCCTAAGGAGGCAGCTACTTTACCTGTTCATGAGATTCTGTATGATCTCATGTTGAGGATGTAGGAGACACCTCTCACCACCTCTCCTCATTCTCGCAGGTTAGACACCATGTATCGTGTCCCTCCTTGTCCTGGCTTCCACAAGACTCAGCTTCCTCACCACTCTATTGTGGTAGAGTCTGCCATGAAGAAGATCAAGAGTGCAAAAAGACACTCATCTAATCCTCTAGGGCGTGAATGCAGGACCCTGGATGCTTTTGGCCAAAGGGTTTTCCAAGCTGCAATGCTAGCTGCTAGGATCAATTCCTATAGTCTCTATATAGGAATGTTTCTAAAAGAAGTCACAGATCATCTGCAGACTTTAACCCCTTTCATTTCAGAGGATGAAAGACAGGAGTTTCTCATTTGGCTCAAACATGCCCAAGATGTCTCCAAATTTTCCAACCGTGCAGCCTTTGACTCTTTTGAGTGTGTAAGCAGAGCTTCGGCTATTGCCATAGGGGCACGCAGAATTGCGTGGCTACAAACTTCTGATTTGGAGCTCTGGGTCCAAGATCAATTGGGAAATCTCCCTTGTACAGGTGAAAACCTTTTTGGTAAGGATTGGCAAGCAAAAGCCACTCAGATGGATGCTGAAAACTCTGCTTTGGATCAACTTTCAAAGTCTACCTCTGCTCCTGTTAAGAAAAGATTGTTTAAAAAGACATCTTTTTCCAAAAGGGGAAGATATTATCCTGCTTATGGTCAGCAGGCATCTTCTGCAGGTCGTTTTGCTGCAAAGAGTCAGCAACCACCTAAACAGGCCAAGTCAAAGGCTGCTAGATCTTCCACGGCCCAGCAGCCTCAGCCTCCTCAGGGCCTTTGACTTGCAATTAGAGAACTTAGCCTTTCTAGCTCTGGAAGGACCAGAGCCCCTTACCATCCCACGAAGGTTGACTTACTTTGCTCCCAGATTTACCATTTGGTGTTCAGAGAAGGGTCTTAACCGTCTTGCAATACCTTTGAATTCTTTACTAGAGTATCTTCTGCATCTTTCCCATGCAGGCCTCAAAACGAATTTGGTAAGAGTCCATTTGAGTGCTATTGCAGCGTCCCTCAAGCCTCTCAATGGACAGCCTGTTTCCTCTCATCCTTTTATAGCAAGATTCATGAGAGGCCGCCTTTTAACTAAACCTCCCATTAGACCACCTCCAGTGGCATGGGACTTAAATCTGGTTCTTGGCTAGCTTATGAAGCCACCCTTTGAACCTTTAGCCATCACCTCCTTGAAATTTCTTTCTTGGAAGGTTATCTTTCTTATTGCAGTCACCTCAGCACGTCGCATCAGTGAGTTGCAAGCCTTGGTGGCTAATCCTCCTTATACAAGGTTCCATCATGATAAGGTAGTCCTCAGGACCAATCCACACTTTATGCCCAAAGTGGTCTCGCCTTTTCATCTGAACCAAGAGGTATACTTACCTGTCTTTTTTCCAGGACCTCATGCATCAAGTGCAGAGAGGAATCTTCATACTTTGGATTGTAAAAGAGCTCTCGCCTTTTACTTACAAAGAACACAGCAACATAGAAAGTCTTCCCAACTCTTTGTTGCTTTTGATCCTTCCCATTTAGGACTTCCAGTTTCTAAGAGAACACTGTCCAACTGGATTGCTCAGTGTATTTCTTTCACCTACCAGAGTAGGAACCTTTCTCTGGAAGGCCATGTCACAGCTCACAATGTGAGGGCCATGGCAGCCTCAATGGCTCATCTAAACTCTGTGTCCATCGTCCAAATCTGTCGAGCGGCCACCTGGGTCTCGGTTCATACCTTCACAGCCCATTACTGTTTGGACAAGGACTCCCACCGGGATGCCTCGTTTGGTCAGGCTGTTCTCAAACACCTGTTCCATTCCTAATCAACTCCTACCCACCTACCCTGGTTGGATGCTAGAGATCCATGGGGGGAGGTGGAGCCCTTTTCAGGGACACAACTCTGGGGTCTCTCCCTGGCATCTGCAGCTAGGGAGTCCCCATATGTGAAGACTTATTCCTGCTTGTTCCTGGAGATAGCACAGTTACTTACCTGTAACAGGTGATCTCTGGGAACAGGAGGAATAAGTCTTCACAGCCCACCCACCTCCCCTTGGAGTTGTATCTCTCTATCTATCTTTCCTCCCTCTCTCTCTCTCTCTCTCTCTTTGTCTCAGCTTTAAAACTCGAACTGGAAAGAGGCGGTTGGGAAAGGCGGGAAGGCAGCACGCAGGTGCTGTGGGATGCTCCCAAAAGCTTTCTTATTGGACGCTGGGGAGCGTTCCCACGCAGGCTCCGTCGGTACCGACGATACCCATATGTGAAGACTTATTCCTGCTGTTCCCAGAGATCACCTGTTACAGGTAAGTAACTGTGCTATATCTGCACTAGAATACCTGCAAACAGTAAACAAGCCAGCGCATAGAAAAGGAGACAAACTGGACTCAATCTTCATCCCTAAAGACTTGCTTAACCACAGTATGACAACAAAACCACAAATACAGCCTATCCCTTGGTCAGACCATAGCATGCTGAACTTCAACATACCATTACAGAATAACACAAGAACTGAACAAAGCAACAACACATTAACACAAAGATTCAAACGCTTCAACAAACAGGCCTTCTTGTATGAAATTACTCCACAACTACACCAAGACAAAACAAACCTTGACAGATTAATAAAAACATGGAACAAAGTCATGACCAAAGCAGTGACGGCCCCCACAGAAACCCACAAATAGAAACAAAGGCACAAACAGAACCAAGCCTGGTACACCAGAGAACTGAGAAACATAAAACGACAACTCAGAATAATTGAACGGAAATGGAGACTAACAAATTCAGCAGACCAACTAAAATATGCAAACCAATTAAAAGATTACTGCAACCAAACCAATACGCAAAAGAAACAATACCACACTAAAATTTAGACAGCTCACATAAAGTACAGAATGACATCATGCTTGTAATAGAATAATAAAAAGTAACACTAAAATGATAAAATCATAAAAAATGAAAATAGATAAATATTTTTAGACATCGAAACAGAACAGGTAATCTGACAAGCAATTGCAGTATGGGAAAGGTTCAAAATATATGTACTCATTGTGACCCATTATAAACGGATTTGTTAACCCATGTGTATGGGAGAAGGTAGAAGAATCACAGAGAACTTAATTATATACTGTAGAACCCGGGGGTTGTAATAAAACATGTGCACTAGTCTCTATGCTATAAAGTAAATAAAATAGAATCTCCAGGAACAAGCAGGAATGTAGTCTTCACATATGGGTGACATCGGTACCGATGGAGCCTGCGCAGAAATGCTCCCCAGCGTTCAATAGGAAAGCTTTTGGGAGCATCCCACTGTGCCTGCGCTGCTGCTTTCCCACTGTTGTGACTCTCCCTCCTCAGTAATTTGTTTTCTGCAGAGCCAGCAGGAAGCAAATCCTGTCACCGCAGAAAATTTCTTTTTCTTCTTTATTAGTTTTTGTGGTTGCGTCTGCCTTCCTTTCGACGCCGGAATCAATATCTTCAATTCTGTTTCTTTCTAAAAAAAAAAAAAAAAAAGCTAAAAGAAGAACTTTAGTTCTTTTAGGCGCATCGACACCATCTTAGGCTTAAGCCTTCCATCCTGACACGATGGAAAAACCAACCAGTGGTTTTAAGAAGTGTTCCAAGTGTAGTAGCACTATCTTTGCTACTGATATCCATGAGTGATGTCTTAAATGCCCTGGCCCAGATCACTAGCCATCTGAATGTCATTTATGCAAGAAGATGACAAAGAGAGACCTACAGAATCGGGCCGCTAAACTCTGCTTCCTTTTTGCCTCAGATGCGGTTTCACTCTCTTGGACATCATTGAGGTCATCGTCTTCCTCACATGAATCTCAGGTATTGAAACACAAGACAGGCCATCCTCCCAAGGGTAGATCTCTTCTAAACGTAGAGATGCCTTGAGAGTTGCCCTGGAGTTGAGTTGACCGGCGAAACTACCCCGGCAGGAGGACCTCCCCTCCAAAGCTGCAAAATGTGTCCAGGATGCTTTCTGAGGCCTCCACCTCAGGAGAGCTCCTGGTGCCATGCTCTGGAACGGTAGCCCATGCTTCCGGTACCGATACCCAGGATCAGGAACCTCTATGGATCAGCGTATGCTGGCCATTGAGTGGAGTCTAGCGGCTCTGTTAGCGGCATTGGTACAGGTACCATCAATGATGCCCATGCAGTCTGCATCAGGTTTCATGCCGCTCAGCATGCTTCCGCCCATACCGGCTCTCATGTTCATTCCCGGTTCTGAGGTACTGGTACAGCAAGTCTCCTGAGCCGATACCGATCTCGATCGGTACCGGACCTTGCAAGAACAGAAGCATCGCTCCCATTGATACTTTGATTTTACTGATTCTGATTCTTTGGATGATGAATCGATCAGTACCCGAGAGATGCGGAGTCTTCCAGAGGAACCCTCACCATCACCACAACTGCGCATCTCCCCTCCTGAAGATAGGTCTTTCCAAGAGTTTATCAAAGATATGGCAACGTGGCTATCCATTACTCCTGTATCAGAGAGAGAACCCAGAGCAGAGGAGTTGGACATTCTCAAATATCCTACAGCTCCTAAAGAGGTGACTACTCTGCCTATTCACCATATACTCCAGAATCTTATGCTCTGGATGTGAGAAACCCCCCTCACCATTTCTCCCCATACTCGACAACTCAATACCATGTATCGAGTACTGGAAAGCCCAGGATTCCAGAAAACGCAGCTTCCAAACCATTCAATGGTAGTGCAATTGGCTATGCGTCAAATTAAAAGTTCTAAGACGCACTCCTTCAATCCCCCGGGTAGAGAATCGAGAACTCTTGATGCATTTGGGCATCTGTTTTCAGGCCTCCATGCTCTCAGCCCGGATAAGTTCATACATACTCTTAGGGATCTGGAATTGATGTCTCCTCTTCTCCCGGATGATAAGAGGGCAGGCTACCTTACATTAGTCAAACATGCCCAAAATGTTTCCACCTTTGTCAACAGGGCAACCTTTGACTGTTTTGAATGCACTAGCAGAGCAATTTCTATCTGTATAGGTGCACATAGGATTGCTTGGCTCCAGGCATCGGACCTTGAACAGTGGGTTCAAGATAAGCTGGGTAATATTCCCTGTACTGGTGAGACCCTGTTTGGAAAGGATTGGCAAAATAAGACCTCTCAATTAGTCTGAGAATACTACCCTCAATAGGTTTTCCAAAGCTACTGCCAACCCTGCCAAGAAGAAAGCAGTGGCAAAGAAGCCTTTCTATAGTAGGAAGAAGAAATTCTACCCTTCTTACCCCTCAGCTTCTCAATACCAACCTCAGGGTACCCAGAGGGAGCAACAGCCTCCTAAGCAACAGAAGAAGCCACAGGATCCTAAGCCCCAGCCAGCTGCGCAGACTCCATCAGCGCCTGGTTTTTTATTTCTTCCTAGAGAACATAGCCACCCTGCCTCTGGAGAACCCCCACCCCCTCCACATAACAGGCAGGCTTTGCCATTATGCCCACAGGTGACATTTTATCATCTCAGAGCAGTGGACACTAACCATAGTGCGAGAGGGGTACATGCTTCATCTGCAAAGCACCCCCTCCACTCTGGTGGGGGAATATCATTCTCAACCCCCACTCACTGCTTTCCTGCAGCAAGAGATAAAGAACTGAAATATGAGATTGCAGACCTGCTATTGGTAATCTGTGAACTTTCATTAAAATCATCTGTAATACCTGAAGATTGGAGGGTCGCCAACGTAACACCAATTTTTAAAAAGGGTTCCAGGGGTGACCCGGGAAATTACAGACCGGTGAGCCTGACGTCAGTACCAGGGAAAATGGTAGAAACCATCATAAAGAACAAAATTACACAGCATGTAGATAGTCATGGCCTAATGGGAGACAGCCAACATGGCTTTAGACAAGGAAGATCTTGTCTTACTAATCTGATCTGTTTTTTTGAAGGTGTGCATAAACAGGTAGACAAAGGTGAGTCGGTTGATATAGTGTATCTGGACTTTCAGAAAGCTTTTGACAAGGTCCCCCATCAGAGACTTTTGGCAAAGCTAAAAAGTCATGGGATAGGAGGCAGTGTACTATTGTGGATCGGGAACTGGTTAAAAGATAGAAAGCAGAGGGTAGGGCTAAATGGCCAATATTCCCAATGGAAAAAGGTGAATAGTGGAGTACCCCAGGGATCTGTACTGGGTCCCCTACTTTTTGACATATTCATAAATGACCTGGAAAAAGGAATAACTAGTGAGGTTATCAAATTTGCAGATGACACAAAACTATTTAAAGTTGTTAAAACCCAAGAGGATTGTGGAAAACTGCAGGAGGATCTGGATAAATTGGAAGACTGGGCATCCAAATGGCAGATGAAATTTAATGTGGACAAGTGCAAAGTTATGCACCTAGGAAAGAACAACCCACACTATAGTTACACGATGCAAGGCTCCACATTAGAAACCACCACCCAGGAAAAAGATTTAGGAGTCATCGTGGATAACATGTTAAAACCCTCCGCCCGAGGCTTCCGGTGACGACATCGGGGCGAATGGCGGCATAAGACTCGGCTCTGCCGCCTAAGCCTGACAAAAAGGGGAGTTTGCACCCCTGCCCGCATGGAGTAGGATGGTGAACGTGGGAGAGCAGTAGGAGAAGAGCCCCAGGCCGAGTTATACTAGCGGCGAAGCAGCGAGCCCCTGTCGGAGCGTCGGAGAGCGCGGAAGAGGAGATCGCGTGGCAGGCTGGTGGGACGGCCGCTGGAACAGCGAAGCTGAGGCCTACCCTGAGCTGAGGGGGCGGAAGGAGTGTGCAGAGCTGGAAAATCGGTGCTCGGGTGAGCAGCGACGTCCCCTGCGAGACCGCGTGCAGCGGGCCGAGGTGAGCCGGCAGATCTGAGAGGCGGCGGACCGGGAGGCTGAAACCTGAGCGGTGGAGAAGGGGGCAGGCAGCGGTGGCTGCAGAGCTGGAGAGAGGCCAGAGGACAGAGAAGCCGGTGAGGAGGCGGGAAGGCACTGCGGCTGGGATCTGAGCACCAAGCAGGGGAGAAAGTGTCGGTGGCCCTCCCCCCCCCCCCCCGGGTGGATTTGACACCATCCAGCCCAGCTAAGAGAGTTGAGAAGCCCTGGTGAGGGGGGAAGAGAGTAGAGCAAAGAACAGCCCTACAGCAGATAGTGGGGCCCCCACCAGCAGCTTCGATAAACGGCTGAGAGGCAGAGGGAGAGGCCCTTAGGGGACGCAGCTCCCTAAGCTTGGGGACCCAGCATTGTACGATATCAGCATGGAAAAAAATAAAGGCTCCCTGGCGGTACGCAAGAAACTGGCTGACTTTCGCTCCCCTTACGCGGCAGTCAAAGGCGGAAAAGAGGGGGAGAAGAAGAGCCGAACACAGGAGGGAGAGCCCACAGACCGGGGAGAGGGGCTGGATTGCGGAGCTAGCCCAGGGGATATCTCTCACCTGAAAACCTGGCTTATGGAAATGAAGGAAGAGATTAAAACGGAAATAAGCGGGGTGAAGCACGAACTCAAAGAGTCCATACAATCCCTGAGACGAGATATTGTGGACATTGGAAATAGAGTCGAGGAGATGGAGACTCAGCTGGAGCAACAAGGGGAGGAACTGGCGGATTTACAAAAGCGCGGGGGTGCACTCCAGCAAGCCCAGGAGGAACAGCAGATGAAGCTGGAGGACCTGGAAGACCGGTCAAGGAGATGTAACCTACGGATCCGGGGACTCCCAGAGGAACCTCAGTACCGCAACTGCGAAGAAGTCTTGCTAAAAATTTTCAAATCCCTGCTGTTAGCTGCAGATCCGGAGGGAGAGCTGCTGATCGATTCATCGCACATTGAGCGAGCGCACCGAGGCCTGGGCCCGATACGCGATAATAAACCCAGGGACATTGTTGTGTGCTTTAGCTCTTTCAAGATTAAGGAAGGACTGCTTCGAGCGGCAAGGAAAGCGCGCCAGATAGTTTGGGAGGAACACCATCTGGAGCTCTTCCAAGATCTCTCTGCAGGAACCCTACAACGCCGACGGCACCTCAAGGAGGTGACCGCGTATTTGCGCAAAGAGGATGTACGATACAAGTGGCTGTTTCCATTTGGGCTGTTGATCACCTGCAAGGGGAAGTCAAGGCGGGTGCAGAACAGGGAGGAGGCCTGGACTGTACTTAGAGACTTTGGCCTACCCAACATACCGGAAGGGGGAAGCCCACAGACAAGAGCACCGGCGGATGCTGTGAAGTCCTTCAGTCCACAGAGGAAAGCACAGAGATGGCACCGAGTTCCAATGTCAGGGAGTAGAGCGGCGCGCTTGAATAGAGAGAGCCCCGGAATACCAGCAGAGGAGAAAGGCGATGGTTGAATGAATGGACTCTGAATTACCAAAGATGTATCAGTATGTTTTCTTAGTAATAGTAGAACTGGGTTACAGAAGGGGGGGGGAGATGAAGTTATTATCTGATGGAGGGGGGAGGGAGGGGTTCGACTATAGGGAGGAGGAGGGAAGGAGGGCGGTGGGGAGGACGGAGGTAGAGGTTCGGAAGGGGAGATGAAGGGGCTTTGGGTGTTGAGTTGGTATAGGGGGGAGGGGGAAGGGCAGATAGAGTCAGGCAAGGCCCGATTACTGGTCACCTATATGGAAGACTATCCTCTCTTAAGGAGAGGGGAGAGGGTTGGGGGGGAGGGAGTGGGGAGGGGGGGGCTGGGGGTTATAGGCTAGAGGGAGGGAAGAGGGGGGTGTGGGAGAATGGGTGAGCTTAAACTAGTCACATTAAATGTGAAGGGGCTTAACTCACCGCTTAAGCGACGCAAATTGTACACAGAGTTAGCCCGCCAGAAGGCGGCAATAGTTATGCTTCAAGAAACGCACTTGACACGGGCAACAGAGCATCTGGTCAAGCCCAAAGGCTATGGGGTGTGTATTCAGGCTTCAAATACCATGGAAAAGAAGAAGGGAGGGGTTGCTATACTCTTTGCATCTCGATTAAAGCTGCAGGTGCAGACGGTGGTAAGGGATGCGGAGGGGAGGTATGTGTTGGTGCGAGTGAAGGTGGGGAGTGTATGGTACTGTGTAGTGAATGTGTATGCACCGACTGGAGCACAACGTGAATTCTGGACAAAACTGAACGAGGAGGTGGGGAAGCAGGGGGATGGTATCCTTATATGTGGGGGGGATTTTAACCTTACATGGAACCCCACCCGGGATGCTACAGGGAAACGGGAGGGAAAGAGGGGGGATAGAAAGAGATATCGTAGCTTCGTGATGCAGCACTGCCTAGTGGACGCGTGGCGACTGCAGCATCCTGGGAGGAGACAGTTTTCTTACTATTCGCCAGTACATGGGTCCTACTCACGTATCGATGCCATTTGGGTCTCGAAGGAGGTGGGGGGAACGATTACAGGGGCGGAAATGGAGTCCATTACCTGGTCAGATCACGCCCCGGTAGTGGTGAGCTTGCAAGTGGTAGAGGAAGGGACGGGGGTGAGGTTTTGGAGACTCAATGAGTCACTGCTGGAGGATGTGAGGGTCCAAGAGGATGTGGAGAGGGGGACCCGGGAATATTTCAGGCTTAACGATAATGGAGAGGTTGCATGGGGAGGTATATGGGATGGGTACAAGGCGGTGATACGAGGTGTATTGCTCAAATGGGGGGCGCGGAAAAAGAGGGAGAGGGAGGATAGAGAACGGCTCTTGAGGGAACGGCTGTTGGAGCTGGAAGAACTGGATGGGAAAGAGAGGGGAGACACATATAGGGGACGGGTGTTGCTAGCGAGAGCGCAACTCAATGAATTGCAGGCGGAAAAGATACGTCATCGGATGCAGCTTCTGAGGCAGGAGGTATTTGAAGGGGGGAATAAGGCTGGGAGGTATCTAGCGCAGAAGCTGAAGCAGCAGAAGCTTCGCTCTCATATATTAGGGGTTCGAAGGAAGGGCGGGGAATTGGTTACTAAAGATGGGGAGATTAGGGATGTTTTTAAGGAATACTATCAGGAGTTGTATAAAGCAAGGGACCTGCCACAGGTGGGGAGGGTGGGAATCTACCTTGACTCCATAGACTTGCCTACGTTGAGAGAGTGCGAACAGGAGGAAATTAACAAACCCATTCGGGCAGACGAAGTAGGGAGGGCAATCAAGCAGTTGAAATTAGAGAAAGCCCCAGGGTTGGATGGTCTGTCTGCCAGATTCTACAGGAAGTTCGGAGACCTGTTAATTGGGCCTCTAGTGAACGTATTTAACCAACCACGGGTGGGTGGGAACTTAGCGGACACAATGGGGTGGGCGGGTATAACAGTAATTCACAAGGAGGGAAAGGATCCGAAGGAGTGTGCCTCTTATAGGCCTATCTCCCTACTTAACCTGGATGCCAAGCTTTTAGCTAAGATTCTCACCACGCGCCTCAATAAAGTGATTGGAACATTGATACACCACGATCAGGCGGGCTTTATTCCTGGTAGACAGGTTGCGGATAATATCCGAAAGATCTTAAACATTATCTGGGCAAGCGAGCGGAGAAAGGACGAGGCGCTCCTGCTCTCGTTGGATGCGGAGAAGGCCTTCGATCAGGTGTCTTGGCCTTTTCTATTCCAGGTGCTGGAGAAGGTGGGGCTGGGGGGCGAGTTTTTTGCTTGGGTGAAGGCGCTATATGCGCATCCAAAAGCATGTGTGAGGGTGAATAGGGCCCACTCGCAGTTTTTTGATCAAGGGAGGGGAACAAGGCAGGGATGCCCATTATCTCCGCTACTGTTTGCGATAGCAGTAGAGCCCTTGGCGCAGAGGATTAGAGAACGGGCAGATATATCTGGCATAAGAGTGGGGCAGAGTGACTATAAAATTTCCCTGTTCGCGGACGATATAATTCTAAGTATGGCAAGACCACAGGTCGGCCTCCCCATAGCTATGTGGGAACTGGAAGAATATGGTAATGTGTCGGGGTTTACCATCAACTGGAACAAATCGGAAATCCTGAATTTGGCAGTCCCCAGCGAGGTAGTTAATGTACTGGCAAAGAAATATCCTTTCAAATGGGCGCGAGAAAGTATCAGGTACCTTGGCATATGGATTAGCAATAACATTGATGAGTTATATAACTTGAACTATCGGAGGGTTCTGGGGAAGATAGAGGGCTGGTTGGATGGGTGGGGAAGGGGATACCTATCGTGGTTCGGGCGCATTGCAACGGTTAAAATGATGCTTGTGCCCAGACTGTTGTTTTTGTTCCAGACGCTCCCGATATGGGTTCCGCCGACAACTTTGAAAAGGATACAACGGTTAGTTAACAGGTTTATATGGGTGCAGAAGCGCCCGAGGGTAGCACTGCGAGTATTGCAACGGACAAAAGCAGAGGGGGGGCTGGGGGTACCTAATATCTGCAAATATTACGAGGCAGCGCAACTAAAAACGATTTATGACTGGCAAAGAGGAACATTGAAATCTTGGGTTCAAATGGAGCACGAGTTGGTGGGGGGGGGGGTGGAACTTGACCGGGTGATTTGGAGGGGGGCTAAGGGTCTTGACACACAGGCACTAAACCCCATGGTGGCAACTAGTTTGAAAATCTGGAAACGCAACAAGCCTCAGCTTGTTCCAGATAAAGGCTACATGCAGGGGATGCCTATCGCGGCCTGTTTCGAGCGGGGACAGGGCCCAGATGAGCTACTTTTACGTAGATGGGCACAAAATGGGCTGGAGTACATTCACCAAGTTATACACCCTCAGGGAATGCATCCGTTTGAGGGCATTAAGGATCTCTATAAGCTGAAAGAGAGTGATCATTTTGCCTATATACAATTAAGTTACTTTGTAAGGCAACCGAAGATATGGAAAGATCTCTGGGAAAATAGAGGCTGGTTTGAGGCTCTGTGCTCGGGCCAGATGGGTCAAAAGGGGGTTTTGTCCAGAATTTATCGAGGCCTAATAGGGACTGGTGTATGCAAGTTACGCTATATGCTGCAATGGGAGGAGGATTTGGGGGGGTGTTGGACAGTAGAGGCTTGGGAGAAGATACTCCAGACGATTGCTACTGTGTCCATAGCCACGCAAATTAAAGAAAATGCATATAAAGTATTATACAGATGGTATTGGACGCCAGTACATCAATATCGAGCGGGGAGGGGAAGGGATGCCCTATGCTGGCGGGGGTGTGCGGAAAGAGGGGACTGGATGCACATGTGGTGGAAGTGTGATAAGTTACAGGGGTACTGGGAGCAGGTAATTGCGGTGATACATGGCATGACCGGGCATAGTTTGCATGGAAGACCGGAGGCATGCCTGTTGCATCAACTGGATGATGATCTTTCGAGACGGGAGGAGGGGGGTACTGCATCATTGTATTGCTGTAGCCCGTTGCGAGATCGCACAGCACTGGGGGGGACAGAGTATGCCACAATTGGCGGGATTTGTGCGAAGAGTGGCTGAGGTGAGCCTGATGTATAAATTAACAGAGTTGAGACGGGGGAAAGGAGGGCAAAGTGCGATATATTGGCAGGGGGTTTGGAGATGGTTGGAGGCATGGAGAGAGGGGGTGGGGTGTGGGGGGTTGGAAGGCGGAGGAGGACAACGCGTGTAGAGTTACGGCTGAGATGCTTGGTGAGTGTGCAGTGGCATGTAGACTATAGGGGGTGCAGAAGGGGAGCTGGGGGGGAGAAAGGCAGGGGAGGGATAGGTTATCATATGGTGGGGGGTAGTGGGGGATTGCTGGGGGGGAGGGGGGGAACTTTAGTGTAGTATATTTGCATTGTACTACGAGTTTTTTAGGCATAATACCCAGGTTGAGGTTTGCTTTTAGATTCTAATGTGTGAACGCTGTTTTTTCTTTCAAATGGTTTGTATTTCTATCGTATAATTTCAATAAAAACAAAAATTAAAAAAAAAAAAAACCCTCCGCCCAGTGTGCAGCGGCGGCCAAGAAAGCAAATAGAATGCTAGGTATCATAAGGAAAGGGATGGAGAATAAAACAAAGGATATTATAATGCCTCTGTATCGCTCCATGGTACGACCGCACCTTGAATATTGTGTGCAATTCTGGTCACCGTATCTTAAAAAGGACATAGAGTTATTAGAAAAAGTACAGAGAAGAGCCACCAAATTGGTGAAGGGGATGGAAGGCTACTCCTATGAAGAGAGGCTAAAAAGGTTAGGGCTCTTTAACCTGGAAAAGAGACGGCTGAGGGGAGATATGATAGAGGTCTATAAATTAATGAATGGAGTGGAACGGATAAACGTGGATCAATTGTTTACGCTATCAGAATATAGAAGGACTAGGGGACATGTAATGAAGCTACAGGGTAAACTATTTAAGACAAATAAGAGAAATATTTCTTCACTCAACGTGTAATCAAACTCTGGAATCTGTTACCGGAGGATGTAGTAAGGGCTGTTAGTATAGCTGGGTTTAAAAAAGGTTTGGACAAGTTCCTGGAGGAAAGGTCCATAAACCACTATTAAAAAGGGACCCAGGATATCAATGCTTGACCTAGTACAAGCACTGCAGAACCTGTGTCTTTTGGGGAAACTGCTAGGTACGTATGACCTAGATTGGCCACTGTTGGAAACAGGATACTGGGCTTGATGGACCTCGGTCTGACCCAGTATGGCATTTCTTATGTTCTTATGAGATCAAATCTCTTCTGTCAGTGTGTGCCATAGAAGAAGTTCCAACATCCCAATAGGGGATGGGCTTCTATTCTGCTTACTTTCTAATGCCAAAGAAAAATGGAGGGTACAGACCCATCTTAGACCACAGGAACCTAAATAAGTTTCTGGTCCGAGAGAAATTCAAAATGGTCTCACTAGGAACCCTTCTAACTTATCTCCAGAGTCAGGATTGACTCTGTTCTCTAGATTTAAAAGAAGTGTATACTCACATCCTCATTCATCCAGAACACAGGAGGTATCTACGCTTCATCTTCCAAGGAAATCATTTTCAATACAGTCCTTCCTTTCAGGCTTGCCTCTGCCCCAAGAGTCTTCACAAAGTGAATGGCATTCGTAGCCCCATATCTATGGACTCTTGGAATATTTGTCTTCGCTTACTTAGACAACTGGCTTATAAGGGCACCCACTTCACAGAATGTTCATCTATCCCTCCTTCGTACAATTGCAGAATCAAGGGTTTGTGATAAATCTTCAAAAATCCCATTTAGTTCCCACTCATTTCCCACTCAAACACTAGAATTCATAGGAACTCTTCTAGAAACTCGACAGTCAAGAGTATTTCTGCCCCAGGACCATTGTACTCGACTAGTGCAGCTAGCAACCAATGTTCCCTCTAATTTTCTGTAGGCTGTATGCGCATAAAATATCAGCTGTGTGCAGCTTTTGAAGGAAGGTTAAATTTTTGTGCACCACATAACGACACTCGAAGTTATATACTTTAAAATTTGACTACACATCAGAATACAATATGACAAATTAAATGAAAATAGATGATTACTAAATGAAGCGGGAAATTTCTAGTAATTACAATCATAACTTTTAAATTTTAAGACGTCTGTGTTGTTTTCTATCAGAATTAGAGCCGTAATTTTTGTGCGCTCTGTTGTAAAGTATGTGCGCTCTCTCGGCGAGGTGTGTGTGCGTGCGCGCACGCGCGCACAGCTTAGAGGAAACCGTGCTAGCAACTAAAGTAAGGCTCGAAGACAATCTCTCAGCCAGGGAGATGCTCCAACTTCTAGGCCAGGGGTCGGCAACCCGCGGCTCCGGAGCCGCATGCGGCTCTTTCTCACCTTTGCCGCGGCTCCGGAGCACACTGCCCGCCCGGTATTTATGGCGATATGGGCTCCCTCCCTTCTTCTGCAGCCGCGGCTCCCTGCCTCTTAGGGAACCGCGGCTGTGCTTTTAAAATCATCTCGGAGCCCTTCCTGTCTTGACGGGCTCCGTGCAGCATTGTCCCGCCTCTAAAGGAAGTTTGGAGGCGGGACAATGCTGCACGGAGCCCGTCAAGACAGGAAGGGCTCCGAGATGATTTTAAAAGCACAGCCGCGGTTCCGTAAGAGGCAGGGAGCCGCGGCTGCAGAAGAAGGGAGGGGAGCTGACATGGAGGGAGGGAGCAGATATGGATGGAGGGAGGGGGGCTGACATGGAGGGATGGAGGGGGCTGACATGGAGGGAGGGGGGCTGACATGGAGGGAGGGAGCTGATATGGATGGATTGAGGGAGGGGGAGGCTGTCATGGAGGGAGGGAGCTGATAGGTATGGAGGGAGGGGGGCTGACATGGAGGGAGGGGGGCTGACATGGATGGAGGGAGGGGGGCTGACATGGATGGATGGAGGGAGGAGGGGCTGACATGGAGGGAGGGAGCTGATATGGAGGGATGGAGGGGGCTGACATGGAGGGAGGGAGCACTGGTAATGGGGTTGAGGGGACGAGCACTGGAAATGAGCTGATTAGGGGAGGCTAGGACTGGTAATGAGCTGATGGGGGGTAGGACTGGTATTGGGCTGATTAGGGGAGGCTAGCACTGGTAATGGGGTTGAGGGGGGATTAGCACTGGAAGGTACTGGGAGTGAGGACTGGAAAGGGGCTGATATTGGGGAGGGTTACTGGGACTGGAAATAGGCTGATGGAAAGAAGTGAAGAAAACGAAAGAAGAGATAAGAAATGGCAGATGGACCATAGACCACAGAAAGAGAGCTAAGAGAAGACAGGAAAGCAGAAGCCTCAGATCGGGACCAGCATGATCAAAGAATAAATTGGTCAGACAACAAAGGTAGAAAAAATAATTTTATTTCATATTAGTGATTTGACTACAAAATCATCATAATTTTGAAATCAAATATTGTTACTTGTTGTTGTGATATTTTCTGGCGGTTTTTTTTTTTGGTGTGTGAAGGAAGAGGGGTAGTCTTATACGGCGAGTATAGGCCAAACACCTATATTTTAACAGGAAAAGTAGGGGGTCGTATATAGCATTAAGGTAAGAAACAATATATGCAGTGTTAGATTTGTTTTAAATGTCGCAATGGTTTTGCGGCTCCCAGTTTTTTTTTTCCCTTCGGAAACGGGTCCAAGTGGCTCTTTACGTCTTAAAGGTTGCAGACCCCTGTTCTAGGCCATATGGCCTTCATGGTGCATGTAGTCCCATAAGCCCATCTGCATATGCGGACAGCTCAATAGACTCTTGCCTCCCATTGGAACAGATCTCCAGGGCCCTCAAGGATCAGATCCAAGTCACAGACTGTCTCATTGACTCCCTTCTGTGGTGGTCTACCCCAGGAAATCTCGTAGGGTCATCTTTTCAGATGCCTCCAAACTGGGCTGGGGTGCCTACTTGGACTGTCTCTCCACTCGGGGCCGCTGGACAGAGAAGGAGTTGCAGCTCCAGATAAATTTACAGGAGCTTTGTGCTATCTTCAATGCCCTCAAAGTGTTTCAACAACAACTACAAGGCAACAGAGTTCTCATCCAGATGGACAATCAGGTACCTATGTTCTACCTGAACAAGCAGGGGGTAACGGGTTCTTGGGCCCTTTGCAGGTAGGCTCTCCATCTTTGGTCTTTTGCCATTGCTCATCAAATTCACCTCCAAACAGTGTATCTGCCAGGACAGCAAAATGTCTTAGCAGACAGGTTGAGTCGGATCCTTCTTCCGCATGAATGGTCCCTCCATCAGGAAACAATTTCCTACATCTTTCAGAACTGGGGAACTCCGTAGATAGACCTTTTTGCCACTCTGCAAAATACCAGACTACGTAGTTTTTGCACCAGAACCCCGATGTACAGCCTCCAACAAGTGGATGCTTTCCACCTTCACTGGGGTCAGGATTTCCTGTATGCCTTTCCTCCCTTACCCCTGGTTCCCAAAATGCTTTTCAAGCTTCAAGTAGACAGGGGCCACATCATCCTTATCGCCCCATGCTGGCCACGTCAACTATGGTTCCTCTCCTACTACGTCTGTCCCAGACTCGCCCCCTGAGTCTCGGGTCAGTTCCCAATCTCCTCTCACAGGAGGAGGGGACGCTACTCCATCCCAATCCGCAGTCTCTCCATCTCAGAGCTGAGAGCGTAGTGTTGCAAGATCTTAACCTTCCTCAAGAAGTAAATCAGATCTTGCTAGCCTCAAGGAAACCATCCACCAGACGTTCCTATGACTTCAAGTGGCATATATTCTCCACTTGGTGTTTCCAGAAGGATCTTAATCCCTTCTCAGCTCCTGTGGAAGCTCTCCTACAGTATCTCCATCTTTCATTCTCTGGTCTCAAGAAGAACTCAGTGAGAGTTCAACTCAGTGCATTTGCTGCTTCTCACCATCCCTTGGATGGGCAGCCTGTTTCCTCACAACCGCTTGTATTGTGTTTCTTGAGAGGGCTCTTAGTGACCAATCCTACCATCAGGCCACCACTGGTGGCATGGGATTTTAATGTCATCTTAGAACAGCTCCTTAAGCCACCTTTTGAACCTTTTAGCCACAACCTCACTAAGGTTTTTCTCTTGGAAGGTCATCTTCCTTGTTGCACTTACTTCAGCTAGACACATCAGTGAGCTTCAGCCATTGGTGACAGATCCGCCTTATACCTCCTTCCACCATGATAAGGTGGTCCTTAGGACTTGCCACCATTTCATGCCAAAGGTGGTGTCTCCTTTCCATCTCAGTCTGTATCTCCAGGAACAAGCAGGAATGTAGTCTTCACATATGGATATCGTCGGTACCGACGGAGCCTGCATGGGAACGCTCCTCAGCGTCCAATAGGAACGCTTTTGGGAGCATCCCTCAGCACATGCGCGCTGCCTTTCCAACTGTCCCTCTTCAGTTCTTCATTTTCCGCGGAGCCGACAGGACACATACCCTGTTGCCGCAGAAACTTTCTTCTTTAAACTTGTTTTCTTGTGGTCACGCCTGCCTCCGCACGACACCTACCGGTAGCGCCGGTTCTTTCCTCTTTTAAAAACAAAATTATATATATATATTTATTTTCTTTTATTTTTTTGAACTGTTTCTCTTCAGAAACTTTTTCTTTTGGTGCTAGGCGCCATTTTGGGCATTAGGCCCCATTTTTCACAAAAGATGGAAAAACCAGCTAGTGGTTTTTAAAAAGAAAAAAAAAAATGTACTAAATGTGGCAGTACCATCTCCGTCACCGACACCCATGACTGGTGTCTAAAATGTTTAGGCCCTGAGAATTCTCCATCTGAGTGTTCCTCCTGTATGGGGATGACTAAAAGAGGAAGACAGAAAGCTCTATACCCTCTTTTCTTTGGATACCAGGTCCATTGCATCGACGTCTTCAAGAGCCTCATCTTCCTCCCATGGATCTCAGGTAACTAAACATAAGAGCCGGTCCTCAAAGGGTAGCTCTCCTTCAAAGCATCGAGAGGCCATTGGCATTGCCCTTGAGGAAACTACACCGGCAAACAGCCCCGGCGGGAGGCTTCGGCCTCCAAAGCATTAACAGGGTTCCAGGATGTTCTCAAGGCTTCGACCTCAGCAGAACTACTGGTGCCATGCTCAGGGGTTTCGGCCGCTTTTACCAGTACCGATACCCAGGCATCGGCAACATCGATAGACCAGAGATTCCTCGCTATCGAACGCAGTTTTGCAGCTCTCCTTACAGCTGCGTTACCATTGACACCAGTGCTTCAACGGGCACCGGTACCGACAGCGGTACCGATGCCAGTACCGACACCGGTACCAGCACCGATGGTACCGGCCCTGGTGGGAATCCTTCCCATGCAGACTTTTTCCGGCATCGACATATCAGTACTGGACCAATTCGGTACCGACTTCGATCGATACCGAGACCGTGCTTTGCATGAACATCGGGATCAGAGATACTTCGAATCCTCCGATTCCGAAGACTGATAATTCTGCTGGGACCAGAGTGTTTCTCCCGGAAGACTTCTCTTCTCCTCAACGCAGAATGTCTCCTCCGGAGGACATGTCTTTTCAGGATTTTATTCGTGATGTGGCCAGAGGCCTTTCAGTCATGGTAGCTCCTGAAAAAGAACCTAGAGCAAAGGAATTGGAAATTCTCCAATACCCTAAGGCTCCCAAGGCTCTGCCCATTCGTGAAATTCTTCATGATTTGATGCTCAGAATGTGGGAGACACCTTTTACCACATCTCCTCATTCTAGGAGACTCAATACCATGTTTCGAGTTCCACCATGTCCTGGTTTTCAAAAGACTCAGCTGCCACACCATTCAGTGGTAGTGGAGTCAGCCATGCGTAGGATGAAAAGTGCAAGGAGACATGCATCCAATCCTCCAGGATGTGAATGCAGGATTCTTGACGCTTTTGGGCGTCGAACTTTTCAGGCTTCCATGCTTTCAACTAGGATCAGCTCATATATTTTATATATGGGAATGTTCCTCAAAGAGGTCACAGGAGATTTGGAGCTTATGAGCCCCCTTCTCCCTGAGGACAAACGACAGGACTTTCTCACTCTGGTCAAGCATGCTCAAGATGTCTCCAAGTTTGTAAACCGTGCAGCCTTTGACTGCTTTGAATGCATCAGCAGAACCTCTGCTATTGCCATTGGTGCACGTCTGATTGCCTGGCTTCAGGCATCAGACTTGGAGATTTGGGTACAGGATAAATTGGGAAACATCCCTTGCACAGGAGAAAACCTCTTTGGCAAGAATTGGCAGGAGAAGGCTAATGAGATAGATACTGACAATCTCACTTTAGACAGATTGTCAAAATCTACAGCCACTCCAGCCAAAAAGAAACCCTATAAAAAACCCTTTTTCAGCAAAAAGAAGTTTTATCCATCCTATACCCAGCAAGGGCAAGCTCAGGGTCAAGTTGCCCAGAAGGGTCAACAACAACAATCCAGACAAAAGAAGCTAAAAGGCCTTAGAGCTCAACCAGCTCCACAGGCCCAGCCCCCTCAAGGGCTTTTCATAGAGAACTTAGCCTTCCTGCCTCTGAAGGGGCCAGAACCCCTAAACATTCCAGGCAGGTTGTATCATTTTGCCAACAGATGACACCAAATAACAACAGAAAACTGGACTCTGTCCATTGTCGGAGAGGGGTTCAAGCTTCATTTTCACAGTATGCCCCCTCCTACAATCGTAAGACATTTCAATTCCCAAACCTTTACAGGCAATCTACTGAATCAAGAGGTCTCAACACTCCTTGCTCAAGGAGCAATAGAGGAGGTGCCCATTCTTCAGCAGGGTGCAGGGTTCTACTCCCCCTATTTTCTTATTCCAAAGAAAACAGGAGGACACAGACCCATTCTAGACCTCAGAGAATTGAACAAATATCTTTTCCGAGGAAAGTTCAAAATGATTTCTCTAGGAACTCTTCTGCCACACCTTCAAAGTCAGGATTGGCTTTGTTCTCTAGATCTAAAGGATGCATATACTCACATTCTGATCCATCCAGATCACAGGAAAGTCTTATGATTCCTTTGCAAGGGAAAACATTTCCAATACAGGGTTCTTTCCTTTGGTCTGGCTTCGGCACCAAGAGTATTCACGAAATGCATGGTAGTAGTAGCTGCATTTCTGCGAACCCTGGGGATATTTGTCTTCCCTTACTTGGACGACTGGCTCATTCGAGCCCCCACGGTTCAAGAAGCCAGATCTGCACTGTCTCGCACAATGTGAATCCTTCAATACTTGGGATTGGTCATAAACCTCCCAAATTCCCAGTTTGCTCCATCTCGGTCCCTAGAGTTCATAGGCGCTCGTCTAGATACCAGGCAGTCAAGGGCTTTTCTCCCACAACCCCGCTGTCTTCATATAATGCAGCTAGCTTCTCAAGCAGCGGTGAAGTCCTCCCTAACTGCTCGGGACATATGGCATCCACGGTTCATGTGGTTCCCTACGCTCGCCTTCATATGCAAGCAGCCCAGTGGACCCTATCCACACAGTGGACACAGGCCACAGGACGTCTGTCGGACAAGATATCAAACTCACAACGACTGATCTTGTCCCTACAATGGTGGCAATCGCTGGAAAATCTTCTAGTGGGGTCTCCTTTCCAGCAACCCCTATTCCAGGCCACCCTAACAACAGATGCATCACAGGTGGGGTGGGGAGCACACCTGCATCATCTCTCTACCCAGGGTACCTGGACTCCACAGGAGGCTTGTCGTCACATAAACCTCCTAAAACTCAGAGCAATCTATCTAGCTCTTCGAGTATTCCATGCCCAGCTCAGTTACAAGACAGTCCTAGTCCAAACGGGCAATCAAGTAGCTATGTTCTACGTGAACAAGCAGGGCAGAACAGGCTCTCTGTCATTATGCAACGAAGCTTTACGACTATGGGCCCTCGCCAGAGAGCATCAAATTCACCTTCTCGTGGTATATCTTCCAGGCATTCAAAACCTTTGGGCAGACAAACTCAGCCGAGTACTGCTGCCTCACGAATGGTCTCTCCACCTACACCAGGTGGCCAAGATATTTCAGATCTGGGGACCCCAGACATAGACCTATTTGCAAGTTCACTGAATGCCAAACTTCCCCGATTCTGTTCCAGGATTCTGGCTCAAAATTGCCAGGCAAGGGACGCCTTCCTTCTTCACTGGGGTCACAACTTCCTCTATGCCTTCCCACCCATTCCCCTCATCCCCAAAACAAGCTTCAGAGAGACAGAGGTCGTATGATCCTCATAGCGCCATGGTGGCCACACCAAAAGTGGTATCCCCTGCTTCTACGTCTCTCTCAAGCTGCACCTCTGGAGTTAGGCTATGCTCCAGATCTCCTCTCCCAAGAGAACAGGATGCCATGGCACCCGAATCCCCAGTCTTTGCATCTCAGGGCCTGGTTGCTGAAAGCTTAGACCTTCAGGATCTTAACCTTTCCCAACAGGTAAAGGATATCCTTCAGGCTTCTAGAAAACCTTCCACAAGACACTCTTATGCTTTCAAGTGGAAACATTTACTATATGGTGTTCACAGAAGGGGTTAAACCCCCTTATGATACCTTTGGAATCGATACTAGAGTATCTACTTCATTTATCAAATTCTGGTCTAAAGACCAATTCAGCAAGAGTCCATTTTAGTGCAATTGCAGCTTCCTATAAGCGTCTAAATGGACAACCAATTTCCTCTCATCCACTCAAACAAGATTTATGAGAGGTCTTCTATTAACAGAGCCTCCCATCAGGCCACCACCAGTGGCATGGGATTTAAACCTAGTTCTCGGGCAGCTCATGAAACCACCTTTTGAACCTTTAGCCACTACATCCCTAAAGCTTTTGTCCTTGAAGGTCATCTTCCTAATTGCAATCACCTCTGCACGTCGCATTAGTGAATTGCAAGCTTTAGTGGCTGATCCTCCTTATACTAGGTTTCACCATGATAAGGTTGTTCTTAGAACTCATCCACACTTTATGCCAAAGGTGGTTTCGCCTTTTCATTTAAATGAAACAATTTATCTTCCTGTATTCTTTCCGAGGCCTCATGCCTCTAATGCAGAAAGGAACCTTCATACTTTGGATTGTAAAAGAGCCTTGGCTTTTTACCTACAAAGAACACAGCAACATAGAAAGTCTTCTCAACTTTTGTTGCTTTTGATTCTAGTCATTTGGGACTTCCATTCTCCAAGAGAACTCTGTCCAAATGGATTGCACAATGCATATCCTTTGCTTATGAGAGTAAGTGTCTTCCTCTTCAAGGCCATGTCACAGCTCATAATGTGAGAGCCATTGCAGCCTCTATGGCTAACCTTCACTCTGTCTGTTGATGACATTTGTCGAGCAGCTACCTGGGCTTCGGTACACACTTTTACAGCCCACTACTGCCTAGATAAAGCCTCCCATCGGAATGCCTTCTTTGGCCAAGCTGTTCTTCAAATACTCTTCCAGACCTAATTCAACTCCTACCCACCAACCCTGGTGGGATGCCAGAGATCCATGGGAGGAAGCATGGCCCACCTTACTTGGGTGGCAGCTTCCTAGGGCTATCTCCCTGGCATCTTCAGCTAGGGAGTCCCCATATGTGAAGACTACATTCCTGCTTGTTCCTGGAGACAGCGTAGTTACTCACCTGTAACAGGTGATCTCTGGGAACAACAGGAATTTAGTCTTCAGAACCCACCCACCTCCCCTAGGAGTTGTCTCTCTATCTCTCTGTCTCTTTCCTCTCTCCCCCTATCCTTTCACTCAGCTATAAACTTAACTGAAGAGGGACAGTTGGAAAGGCAGGAAGGCAGCGCACATGTGCTGAGGGATGCTCCCAAAAGCATTCCTATTGGACGCTGGGGAGCGTTCCCGCGCAGGCTCTGTCGGTACCGACGATACCCATATGTGAAGACTAAATTCCTGCTGTTCCCGGAGATCACCTGTTACAGGTGAGTAACTACGCTTTACCTTCCTGCCTTTTCCCTAGACCGTATTCCTCTAGGGCAGAGGCAACCCTCCATACCCTTGACTGTAAATGGGCCTTAGCCTTCTATCTTCAAAGGACTGCTGAGCACCATAAAGGCTCGCAGTTATTCATCTCTTTGATCCCAGTCACTTGGGGCTGCCAGTATCCAAATGTACCTTTCTAAATGGATAGCAGATTGCATTTCACTTGCTTATAATAAGGCAGGACTATCCCTTGAAGGTCATGTCACTGCCCATAATGTTCATGCCATGGCTGCATCCATGGTAAACCTACGTTCTGTTGCCATTGACAATATTTGCAAAGCAGCCACATGGTCTTCCATACATACCTTTGCGGCTCATTACTGTCTTAACAAGGACTCCCGTCGGGATTTCATGTTTGGTCATTTGGTACTCCAGCACCTCTTTAAGTCTGAACTCCTACCCACCGTCCTGGAATTTTTCGATTCCAGACATCCATGAAGGATCCATGCCCTCTTGAGGCCTGCTCTGAGGCAAATCTACTGATTCTGGGGGCATTTCTATGGCATCTGGGAGCTAGGGAGTCCCATATGTGAAGACTACATTCCTGCTTGTTCCTGGAGATAGCGTAGTTACTCACCTTTAACAGGTGATCTCCGGGAACAGCAGGAATTTAGTCTTCACAACACACCCTCCTCCCCTAGGAGTTGTAGGGTTTCTCTCTCTGTCTATTCTCTCCTTTTATCTCAGCTACAAACTCAACTGAGGAGGGAGAGTCACAAAGGCAGGAAAGCAGCAGCGCAGGCACAGTGGGATCCTCCCAAAAGCTTTCCTATTGGATGCTGGGGAGCATTTCCACGTTGGCTCCGTCTGTACCAACATCACCCATATGTGAAGACTAAATTTCTGCTGTTCCCGGAGATCACCCGTTACAGGTGAGTAACTATGCTCTATCATACAATTAGTGCTTGTGCTTCATAAAAATAAAAAACGTCCTAAATAGAAAATAAATAACCACTCATAAAAAAATAACAATAGTGATGGTAATAATAAATAATGGTAATAATAAACAAATAATAATCCGAAATGTGACCATAATAGCAATAAACATAAATACAATAATTATAATTGTAAAAACAAATTGAATTAAAAAATGATAAACTAAAAAGATAAAAAACAGACATAATAGGAGACCACCACTAAAAATGCTCTTTAAAAAGTACCATTTATGTATATCAAGATGTCTGTATTTATCATGTGTATGTTGAAACATAAACTAATGAGAGGAAATATTTGTAAATTTTAATTTTTGGTTATTTAACTTTAAGGCCAATGTGGTTAACAAATCATAATCTGAGGGGGAAGAGCGGAGGCGGAAAGGGGATCCTCAGCAATTTCAGCAGCATCCAAGATATTTGTTGTAGAGAGGATTAATATTATAAAAACAAAAAATGTTATATATAAATATTTAGTCATGAATTATTTAGTAACAAGTGCTGATCTGAAATGTCACAGGGGCACCATTCAGTATGGCTATGTCCTGGAATGCAAAGAACCAATCCCAGAAGCCTTTGTTTCCTCCTGTGGTTCAGCGCTCAAAAGAACTGCCGTTCAGATCACTTTGGCACAGAACAATTTAAAAAATGTTCTCTACAACGATCAAAAATTAAAATTTACAAATAGTTTCCTCTCTTTTGTTTATGTTTCAACATACATGTGATAAGTACAGGTATTTTGCTAAACATAAATAGTACTTTTTAAATAGTATTTTAAGTAGTGGTCTTGTTTTATGTCTGTTTTTTTATCTTTTTAGTCTATCTTTTTAGTTTACCATTTTTTAATTCAATTTGTTTTTACAATGATAATTGTTTTTATATTTATGTTTATTGCTGTTATGGTCACATTTCAGATTATTATTTGTTTTTTTATTACCATTATTTATTATTATCAATCTCCAGGAACAAGCAGGAATGTAGTCATCACATATGGGTATCGTCGGTACCGACGGAGCCTGCGCGGGAACGCTCCCCAGCGTCCAATTAGAAAGCTTTTGTGAGAATCCCACAGCGCTTGCGTGCTGCCTTCCCGCCTTTCCCAACTGCCTCTCTCCAGTTCTTCTTTTTCCGCGGAGCCAGCAGGTCATGTTCCTGTCACCGCAGAAGAATTCTTTTTTCCTTATCGCTTCTCCGGGCCAGTCCAGGGAATGATAGGGTAGTCAATCCCCCTTAGCAGCTGAGGACTGATGACTTCAAGTTTTCTTGAGAGGTGAAGCCACTCCCCCTGAGGTCACCAGCCAGTCTTTCAGTCCTCAGCAGCTAAAGAGGATCGATTCTATTTTTTCTCCCTCTTGTTAGGTCCACTGTTTTATTTTATTAATTTATTTAGCAGGGTTGAGTTAGCTCTAGCAGAGCTGATTGTTTCATGAAGTCCTGAGGAGTTCCGTTTTTACTCACTATCAAACAGTGTCAGAGAGGCTTCGCGGAATTGTTCTCAGCGGTATAAGGTAGAGCCTGCCTTATATATCCGCATATTTCTCTCTGAACAGAGTGATCCTGGGGGCCCCAGTAATTCCTCTGTACTTAATAACAAAGAGCACCTCTGCATGTTCTGCTAGCAGCGGAACGAGATTGCAGGTCGGCTTAACCTTCCAGGTAAGCTTTGTATCTCTGGCTGTACAGCATTTTTTTCCTGTTGATTTATTTCCGGATCGCGTTTGTGTGCACCCAGCGATTTAACTTCTCGGGGCCGTGGCACGGCAAGCAGAGGGGTTATCTTTATTTTTAAAGGAGAGTAATTACCTGTTATGGCAGAGAAAATTGCCTCAGAGGCAGAAAAGCTGTTAGTTTCCGTGGAGCGAGCGGGAAAAACGGCCATTTTAAGCGCAACGGCGATCTCAGCATCAGAGCAGCACCGGCCTGCTAAACGGAAGTCTAAGGCCGCCAAGAGCATTTCTCATAAGGAAAAACCTGCTCCTTCTCTTTCTGAGCTTCAGTCTGACGTTTGCTCAGTTTTTTCGCCAGATTTTATTTTGGCGATGCACAGAGCATTTTTAATTAAATCTTCTCAGCCTGCTTCTGTAGAAACCCTTCAAAGTGCTGCTGCTCCTATGGAAACCCTTCAGGGCACAGAGGTGCTTCAAATGGGTATTTCAGTGCCTGAGGATCCTGCAGAAGGTACTTCTCAGCAACCTGAGTTTTCTAGAGATCCTTTGGATCCGTTTTCTCCTCAGCTTTCAGGACCATTGGGTCAGAGAGATTCAGAATTTCATTCAGAAGCAGGTTTGGATTTGGCTCAAGAGGAGCTAGAGGAGGGTGAGATTGCACCCGGTGACGATCCTAATATATTTCGCGTGTTTCGCAAAGAGGAGTTGGCTGCGCTAATTGCTCAGTCCTTATCTGCTTTACATTTATTGCTTCCTTCAGTTACACAGGAACCCTTGGAGGATCCATTATTGCAGGGTTTTAGAGCGGAACATCGCTGTTTTCCAATGCATAGAGTTATAAGACAGATGATTGAATCTGAATGGGAATGTCCAGAGGCTACGCTCCGTGGGAGCCGAGCCTTGGCTCGCCTTTATCCTATGCCGCAAGAGGAGAAGGAATTTTTGCGCATGCCAAAGGTGGATGCTATTATATCAGCAGTTACCAAGAAGACTACCATCCCGGTGGAAGGAGCGGCTGCGCTTAAAGACCTCCATGATCATAAATTAGAAATTCTTCTCAAACAGGCGTTTGATTCGAGCGCTTTAGCTTTACAGGCGGCTACTTGTGGGGCATATGTTTCCAGAGCATCCATTCGATGGCTGCAGGGAGATGCGTCAGCGGATGCAGCATCTGCACAGGTTTCTGAAGGTCCAAAATTGGAATCGGCCGCAGCTTATATGGCGGATGCTTTTTATGACTTGCTACGTATAGCTGCTAAGACTATGGCATCATTGGTGGCGGCTAGACGTTTTTTATGGTTGCGTAACTGGTCAGCGGATGTTTCATCTAAGTTACGGCTAAGTAAGTTGCCCTATAAAGGAAAATTACTTTTTGGGGAAGCGCTTGAAAAGATTGTTAAGGATCTTGGTGATTCTAAAGGAGGGCGGTTGCCAGAGGACAGGCCGAAGCCTATGCGAGGAGCGGGTAGTCTACGAGGCTATAGTCGAGACTCACGTAGATTCTGAGGGGCGTGTTTTACTCCCTATTCTAGAGGCCGGACAGGATTTAGAGGTCAGTCCTTTCGAGGGGCAAGAGGTTTCAACAAGCCTTACTTCGGTGCCCCTCAGTCCTCGGCTAAGAAACCGCAATGAAGGTGTGCTGGTCCAGGCGGTAGTGCCTGTGGGCGGACGCCTGCAGGATTATCTATCAGCCTGGACCGCCATCACTGCGGACAAATGGGTTTTGGAGATAATTCAAAGGGGCTATGCACTGGATTTTGCTTGCCCTTTGCCGTCCGCATTTGTAATGTCCCCTTGTGCGTCAGGTCTGAAGTCTCAGGCGGTTTCAGACACGGTTTCTCGTCTTTTGCAGCTCCGGGCGATAGTTCCTGTACCTCGAGACCAATACGGTCAAGGTCGATACTCGATCTATTTCGTGGTGCCCAAAACAGGAGGTTCTTTTCGGCCAGTTCTAGATCTCAGGGGAGTCAACCGATCTTTGCGGATGCCGCATTTTCGCATGGAAACGTTACGCACGGTGATACGAGCGGTGCGTCCAGGAGAGTTTCTCTCATCCATAGATCTCACGGAAGCATATCTTCATATTCCCATCAGGCTAGCTCATCATCAGTTTTTACGTTTTGCCCTTCCTATGGGTCATTTTCAGTTTCGGGCGTTACCATTCGGCCTCGCCACGGCTCCGCGAACCTTCACCAAAATCATGGTGGTAGTAGCGGCAGCGTTGCGAAAGGAGGGCATCCGAGTTCATCCGTATCTCGATGATTGGCTAATCAGAGCCGATTCTCTTTTGACCGCTATATCAGCGACGGCTCGAGTTGTTCAGCTTCTGGAGCAATTAGGTTGGGTAATAAATCAGGCCAAGAGTCATTTGCAACCAGTAAGACAACTGACTCATCTCGGAGCATTTTTCGACACGGTACTCGGCAAGGTTTTCTTACCTACGGTCAGAGTGGAGAAAATTTTGAAGCAAGTGCAAGCGTTTTTAAGGGTTTCGGCTCCGTCGGCGTGGACGTACTTGCAACTCTTGGGCTCCATGGCGTCGGCTTTTGATCTGGTTCCGTGGGCCAGAGCTCACATGAGACCCTTACAACAGGCATTGCTTTCCCAATGGTCTCCGCAACTTCACTGTCTCTCTCAGCGGCTCGTTTGTCCGGAGTCAGTGAGACAAAGTCTCCAATGGTGGTTGAACCCGGTTCATCTAAGAGCAGGTGTTCCTTTGCAGGAGCCATCATGGGTATTGGTCACGACGGATGCCAGTCTCGCAGGCTGGGGAGCTCATTGTCAGTCGCAGATCGCTCAGGGGTCTTGGTCTCTGGAAGAGAGCTCATGGTCGATCAACAGGTTGGAGCTGCGCGCGGCTCGGTTTGCACTTCAGCACTTCGAGGCTTTAATCGAAGGGACTGCGGTCCGATTATTCTCCGACAATGCAGTGACAGTCGCATATATCAATCGGCAGGGCGGAACAAAGAGTCTTTCTCTTCTTGCAGAATCTCAGGAGTTGATGGCTTGGGCCGAAGTCCATCTCTTAGCGTTGTCAGCTGCGCATGTGGCAGGCAAGCAAAATGTGCAGGCAGATTTTCTCAGTCGCAATATGCTCGATCCGGGCGAATGGGAGTTGAACATTGCAGTGTATCACAAACTGGTAGTACGTTGGGGTCAGCCAGTGATGGATCTTATGGCGACATACGGAAATACAAAGGCAAACCGTTTTTTCAGCAGACGCAGGGAGCACATGTCAGAGGGATTGGATGCTCTAGTACAACCATGGCCAATGGACACCCTGTTGTATGTGTTCCCTCCTTGGCCGATGTTGAGTCGGATTATCCAGCGAATAGCGGGATACCGAGGGTCGGTAATTCTGATTGCGCCGGATTGGCCTCGGCATCCTTGGTATGCCGATCTGATTCGACTCCTGATAGCTCCTCCTTGGCGCCTTCCGGTTCGGATCAATCTGTTAAATCAGGGTCCGGTGCTCATGCCACAAGTGGATCGCTTCTTGCTTACGGCTTGGCTCTTGAGAGGGATCGGTTAAAGCGTAAGGGTTATGCGAATTCGGTAGTAGATACCTTACTACGGTCTAGAAGACCGGGAACCTCTCTCGCGTATGTGCGCATATGGAAGCTCTTCGAGCATTGGTGTGACCAACGCAGTTTTCTTCCTAGGTTAGCTACCTTACCTCAATTGTTTTTATTTCTCCAAGAGGGATTGGAGAAAGGTTTGGCGCTGGGTACTCTTAAGGTTCATTTAAGCGGCGCTTACCTGTTTTAGAGGTTTGGTGCACAATCGTCGGCTTTCCATGCATCCAGATGTGCAATGTTTTTTTCGAGCAGCTAGGCTTCTCCGTCCTCCGCGACGTCAAGTGGTGCCTGCGTGGGATTTGAATATTGTTTTGGAAGCATTTTCCACGTCCTCGTTGGCATCGGTATCTTCACGATCTTTACGTGAGTGTTCTTGGAAGACTGCGTTTCTCGTGGCTTTATGTTCAGCAAGAAGAATTTCAGATTTACAGGCTTTGTCTTGTCAGGAACCTTATCTGCAATTTCTTCCGGAACGGATATTACTGCGGACGGTGCCTTCTTTTTTGCCTAAGGTGCTGTCGGTTTTTCATGTTAATCAGTCGGTGGCATTACCTGTGTTTTCAAATTTGTCAGATTCACCGATAGACCGAGCGCTCAAGAAGTTGGATCTTGGTCGGGTTTTAAAAGCATACCTTAAGCTTTCCAGACCATTCCGGAAGACAGATAGATTGTCCAGCATGCAGGGCCCAATAAAGGTCAGGCAGCGTCAAAGTCCACAATTGCTCGCTGGGTACGCTCCGCTATTGTAGCAGCTTATCAAGCCAAAGGGCAATCACCCCCAGAGGGTGTGAAGGCTCATTCCACTCAAGCTCAGGCGGCTTCATGGGCAGAATTTGCCTTTGTTCCTCCAGTGGATATCTGTAACGCAGCAACGTGGTCCTCATTGCATACGTTTACAAAGCATTACTGTTTGGACGTTCAGGCCAGAGAAGATGCGAAAGTAGGGACGGCGGCCCTTATCACGGGGCTGGTAAGTCCCTCCCGAGTTTAGGTACTGCTTGGGTACTGCCCTATCATTCCCTGGACTGGCCCGGAGAAGCGATAAGGAAGAAGAAATTAGGTCTTACCTGCTAATTGTCTTTCCTTGAGCTGTCTCCGGGCCAGTCCAGGGTCCCACCCCTTTATAAGTTCAAGTGTAATTAAAGGTACAAATGTAATAAGAGATTGGATTAATCGGGTGAGTGGGGTATGTTGGGGCTCCCATGATCTTTCTCAGGGAAAGACATTAATGTTTTAATCTATAATATAAATGAAAAAAAAAAAAAAAAGAAAATTTTGCGTTGCTTTTAATGCGCTTACATTTTTCCAAGGGACTATGGAGCATTTTCAGTTTTGACAGGTTAACGTTGTGTTTGTTTATCAGTTCTTTCATAGTAATCTGCTTTCATAGTAATCTGCTTTGTCAGGGGAAGACTGGCTGGTGACCTCGGGGGGAGTGGCTTCACCTCTCAAGAAAACTTGAAGTCATCAGTCCTCAGCTGCTAAGGGGGATTGACTATCCTATCATTCCCTGGACTGGCCCGGAGACAGCTCAAGGAAAGACAATTAGCAGGTAAGACCTAATTTCTTCTTATTTCTTTCTTTTTTGTGGTCACGTCTGCCTTCCTCGACGCTTTACCGGTACTGCCGGTTTTTTTCTTCTTATTTCTGTCTTAAAAAATATATATATATATTCTCTTTTTCTTTTTCTTCAGGTGCACGTGCCTTTTTGGGCCTTAGGCCCAAAAACCTTTCCTTACCATGGAGAAACCTGCCTCAGGTTTCAAAACGTGCACCAAGTGTGGCGGTACCATTTCCGTCACCGACACCCATGAATGGTGTCTAAAATGTTTAGGTCCTGACCACTCCATCACGGATTGTATGTCCTGCGCCATGATGTCTAAAAGAGGTCGGCAGAACCGAGCTGCTAAGCTCAGTTCCCTGTTTCCCTCTGATGCAGCTTCGGTGGCATCGACGTCTTCCAGGACTACTTCTTCCTCCCGTGCATCTCAGGTAAATAAACATAAGTCCAGCCGGCTTCAGCTTCCAAAGCATTATCGGGGTTCCGGGATGTTCTCGAGGCCTCGACCTCGGCAAAACTACTGGTGCCATGCTCTGGTGTACCGGCGGTCTCCTCCGGTACCGACATCCAGGCATTGGCAGCGTCAATAGACCAGAGAGTCCTGGCTATTGAGCGCAGTCTGGAGGCTTTCCTTGCAGCATTGACGCCCTCGGAACCGCAACAGACAATTCCACCGGTACCGGCCCTGGCATCGGTATAGGTACTGGTACTGATAGCATCGGCATCGGTGTCTGCTTTGCCGGTACCCAGTCATCCGATGACCTCCGGTACCGATACCCCGGTACCAGTTACTCCCGGTACCGTCTTTGGTCAGTATGGGTATCGGGCTCTTCAAGAGCATCCGGACAGACGGTACTTCGAGTCCTCAGAAGAATCAGAGGATTCTGACAGTTCTGTCGATGCAGCGATGCTTCTCCCAGAGGAGCCCTCCTCCCCTAAACGCAGGATGTCTCCTCCAGAGGATATTTCTTTCCAGGATTTTATCAGGGAGGTGGCTCGGGGCCTGAACATTACTGTGGCCCCTGAAACAGAGCAAGGACCAAGGAGTTGGAAATTCTACAGTATCCCAAAACTCCTAAGGAGGCAGCTACCTTGCCCATTCATGAGATTTTATATGATCTCATGTTAAGGATGTGGGAGACACCTCTTACCATCTCTCCTCATTCTCGCAGACTGGATACTATGTATCGAGTCCCTCCTTGTCCTGGTTTCCATAAGACTCGGCTTCCTCACCACTCTATTGTAGTGGAATCAGCTATGAGAAGGATCAAGAGTGCAAAGAGGCATGCCTCTAATCCTTCAGGACGTGAGTGCAGAACCCTGGATGCTTTTGGACGTCGGGGCTTCCATGCTTTCTGCCAGGATCAGTTCCTATAGTCTCTACATGGGAATGTTCCTGAAGGAGGTCACAGATGATTTAGAGGCTTTAAGTCCTATCCTTCCTGAGGATAGAAGACAGGATTTTCTCACTTTGGTCAAACATGCCCAAGATATTTCTAAATTTGCCAACCGTGCAGCCTTTGACTGCTTTGAGTGCATAAGCAGAATCTCAGCTATTGCCATAGGTGCACGTAGAATTGCTTGGCTCCAGGCATCTGATCTAGAGCTCTGGGTACAAGACAAATTGGGAAATATCCCTTGTACTGGTGAGAACCTGTTTGGTAAAGATTGGCAGGAAAAGGCCAATGAAATGTATGCTGAAAATTCCACCTTGAATAGATTATCCAAGTCCACTGCTGATCCTGCTAGAAAGAAATTGTTCAAGAAACCATTCTTTTCTAAAAAAAAAAAAGATTTTATCCTGCTTATGTTCAGCAGGGACGTTCTGCAGGTCAGCTTGCCAGGAAAGGTCAGCAACCACCCAAACAGAAGAAAGCAAAGACTGGTAGGCCTCAGCCGGCCCAGCAGGCTCAGCCTCCACAGGGCCTTTGACTCTCAACTAGAGAACTATTCCAGGAAGGTTATGTCATTTTGCCCCCAGATGGGGGCAAATAACAGCAGAGCATTGGACCCTCTCCATCATAAAGGAGGGGTACAAGCTTCATTTTTCAAGCATGACCCCTCACACAATAATAAAGCAGTTCAATTCTCCGACCTCTCTCATCAACTTGTTAGGTCAGGAGGTCGCTATCCTTCTTGCCCAAGGGGCAATAGAAGAAGTACCCATTCATCAGCAGGGTAAAGGGTTCTATTCCCCTTATTTTCTTATCTCAAAGAAAACAGGGGGGTTACAGACCTATCTTAGACCTCAGAGAATTGAACAAATTCCTTGTCAAGGAGAAATTCAAGATGATTTCTCTCAGATCTCTGCTGCCATATCTTCAGAGTCAGGATTGGCTTTGTTCTCTAGATCTCAAGGATGCGTACACTCATGTCCTCATCCATCCAACCCACAGAAGGTTCCTTTGGTTCCTTTTTCAGCAAAAGCACTACCAATACAGGGTGCTTCCTTTTGGCCTGGCCTCAGCACCAAGGGTGTTCACGAAATGCATGGCTGTAGTAGCAGCATTTCTCCGCACTCTAGGGATATTCGTCTTCCCTTACTTAGACGACTGGCTCATTCGAGCACCAACAGAGTCAGAGGCCAGGACTTCTCTATCCTGCACAATGCGTATCCTTCAGTATTTAGGGCTGGTAATAAACATCCCAAAATCCAGTCTAACTCCCACTCAGTCTTGAGAGTTCATAGGAGCTTTGCTGGATACCAAAAAGGCAAGGGCCTATCTCCCCCAGGCCCGTTGCCTTCGCATGGTGCAGTTAGCTTCTCAAGCAGTGCTAAAGCCTCATCTTAACTGCTCGCAAAATGTTACAACTACTAGGCCACATGGCATCTACTGTGCATGTGGTTCCCTATGCTCGCCTCCATATGAGGGCAGCTCAGTGGACTTTATCCACCCAATGGACCCAGGCATCAGGAGGCCTGTCAGACAAAATAGCAAACACAAGTCGCCTTATTTTGTCCCTCCAGTGGTGGAAGTCCACTCAAAACCTGTTGCTGGGGTCCCCTTTCCAACAACCCTTACCCCAAGCAACTCTCACAACAGATGCTTCTCCGATGGGTTGGGGAGCTCATCTCCAAGACCTCTCCACCCAAGGCACCTGGTCTCCACAGGAGAGTCATCTACATATCAATCTCTTGGAGCTCAGAGCAATCTTCCTTGCTCTGCAAGTGTTCCACACCCTGCTCAGCTACAAGACAGTCCTCATTCATACGGATAATCAAGTAGCTATGTTCTATGTGAACAAGCAGGGGGGAACAGCCTCTCTGTCGCTTTGCAATGAAGCTTTGCGACTATGGGCCCTCGCCAGAGAGCATCAGATTCATCTCCTGGCAGTGTATCTTCCAGGCATACAAAACTCTTGGGCAGACAGACTCAGTCGAGTTCTGCTTCCGCACAAATGGTCTCTGCATGCAGACCAGGTAACCAAGATTTTTCAAATTTGGGGAACCCCGGACATAGACCTCTTTGCAAGTCCGTGGAATGCCAAACTTCCCTGGTTCTGTTCCAGAATTCCGGCTCAGAAGGCTCAGGCCAGGGATGCTTTCCTCCTTCATTGGGGTCAAAACTTCCTGTATGCCTTTCCACCCATTCCCCTAATTCCCAAAACCCTGTTCAAGCTTCAGAGAGACAGAGGCCACATGATTCTCATAGCTCCACATTGGCCAAGGCAAGTGTGGTACCCTCTGCTTCTACATCTCTCTCAAGCTCCCTCCCTGGAGTTAGGGTCTGCTCCAGATCTCCTATCTCAGGAGGACGTAATATTATGGCATCCCAATCCCTAGTCTCTGCATCTCAGGGCTTGGTTGCTGAAGGCCTAGATCTCCAAGATCTTAATCTTCCTCAGCAAGTAAAAGATATTCTTTTTGCTTCCAGGAAACCTTCCACAAGACGCTCTTATGCTTTTAAGTGGAAAAGGTTTACCATATGGTGTTCACAGAAGGGTCTTAACCCCCTTGCGATACCTCTGGAATCATTGCTGGAGTATCTCCTTCATTTATCCAATGCAGGACTTAAGACTAACTCAGTAAGAGTCCATTTGAGTGCTATTGCAGCTTCCTTTAAGCCTCTAAATGGACAACCTATTTCCTCTCATCCTCTTATAGCAAGATTTATGAGAGGCCTTCTTCTAACTAAGCCTCCCATCAGGCCACCACCGGTGGCATGGGACTTAAACCTGGTTCTTGGGCCGCTCATGAAGCCACCCTTTAAACCTTTAGCTACTACTTCCTTGAAATTCCTTTCTTGGAAGGTTATCTTTCTCATTGCAATCACATCAGCACGCCGCATTAGTGAGTTGCAAGCGCTAGTAGCTGATTCACCTTATACAAGGTTCCATCATGACAAGGTAGTCCTTAGGACTCATCCACACTTTATGCCAAAGGTGGTCTCGCCTTTTCATCTAAACCAAGCGGTCTACCTACCTGTGTTTTTTCCAAGGCCTCATGCATCAAATGCAGAGAAGAATCTTCATACCTTGGACTGTAAAAGAGCTTTAGCCTTTTACTTACAAAGAACACAGCAACATAGAAAGTCCTTTCAACTCTTTGTTGCTTTTGATCCTTCTCATTTGGGACTTCCAGTCTCCAAGAGAACACTCTTTAACTAGATTGCTCAGTGTATTTCCTTTGCCTATCAGAGTAAGAACCTTTCTCTGGAGGGCCATGTCACAGCTCACAATGTGAGGGCCATGGCAGCTTCAATGGCTCATCTGCACTCTGTGTCTGTCGATGACATCTGTCGAGCAGCCACTTGGGCCTCGGTTCATACCTTCACAGCCCATTACAGCTTGGACAAGGACTCCCGCCAGGATGCCTTGTTTGGTCAGGCTGTTCTCCAACACCTGTTCCATACCTAATCAACTCCTACCCACCATCCCTGGTAGGATGCCAGAGATCCATGGGGGGGGAAGTGGAGCCCTGTTCAGGGACACACAATTTCTGGGGTCTCTCCCTGGCACCTAAAGCTAGGGAGTCCCCATATGTGATGACTACATTCCTGCTTGTTCCTTGAGATAGCATAGTTACTCACCTGTAACAGGTGATCTCCAGGAACAGCAGGAATTTAGTCCTCACAACCCACCCACCTCCCCTAGGAGTTGTATCTCTCTATCTATCTCTTTCCTTTCCCTCTCTCTCTTTGTCTCAGCTTTAAAACTCAACTGGAGAGAGGCAGTTGGGAAAGGTGGGAAGGCAGCATGCAGGCGCTGTGGGATGCTCCCAAAAGCTTTCTAATTGGATGCTGGGGAGCATTCCCATGCAGGCTCTGTTGGTACCGACGATACCCATATGTGAGGACTAAATTCCTGCTGTTCCCGGAGATCACCTGTTACAGGTGAGTAACTATGCTTTATTGTTATTTTTTATGAGTAGTTAGTTATTTTCTATTTGGTATGACATCTTTTATTTTAATTTTTATGACTCATAAGCACTCTAATTGTATGATTTTTATGATTTTATAGCATAGAGACTAGTGCGTCTGTTTTATTACAACCCTTGGGTCCTACAACATATAAGTTTTCTCTGTGGTTCTTCTACCTTTCCCTCCTGTACACATATGGGATAACAGATCTGTTTATATTGGGTCACAATGAGATATAGTAGTACATATATTTTGAACCCTTCCCATACTTCGATTGCTTGTCGGATTACCTGTCCTGTTTCAATGTCTAAAAATATATCTCCAGGAACAAGCAGGAATGAGTCTTCACATATGGGTACGTCGGTACCGACGGAGCCTGCGCGGGAACGCTCCCCAGCGTCCAATCAGAAAGCTTTTGGGACCATCCCACAGCGCCTGCGTGCTGCCTTCCCGCCTTTCCAACTGTCTCTCCTCAGTTGTTCTTTTTCCGCGGAGCCAGCAGGTCGTGTTCCTGTCACCGCAGAAGAATTTCCTTATTTTTTTCTTTATTTCTTTTCTGTACGCGTCTGCGTTCCTTGACGCTATACCGGTACCGCCGGTTCTTATTCTTTTCTTTAAAAAAAAAAAAAAAAAAAAGACCTATTTTTTCTTCAGGTGTACTTCAGTTTTGGGTCTTAGGCCCAAAACCTTTTTCTTTAAATATGGAAAAACCTGCCTCAGGTTATAAGAAGTGCACAAAATGTGGCGGTACTATATCCTTCACCGACACCCATGACTGGTGTCTCAAATGTTTAGGCCCTGACCATTCCATTAAAGATTGTGTGTCCTGTTCCATGATGTCTAAAAGAGGTCGACAGAACCGAGCTGCCAAGCTCAGTACCCTGTTTCCCTCTGATGCAGCTTCGGTGGCATCGACGTCTTCCAGGGCTTCTTCTTCCTCACATGGATCTCAGGTAACTAAACATAAATCCAGCCGGTCCACGAAGGGCAAATCTCCTAAGCATCGAGATGCCTCTGGCCTTGCCCTCAAGGATTCTGCACCGGCAAAATTACCCCGGCGGGAGGCTTCGACTTCTAAAGCATCATCATCGGGGTTCCAGGACGATCTAGATGGCGTGGCCTCAACAGATCTCCTGGTGCCATGCTCTGGGGTACCGGTGGCCTCCACCGGTACCGACTTCCAGGTATTGGCAGCGTCGATGGATCAGAGGAGTGCCTTGTGAGGAGTGGTCTAGTGGTTAGGACAAGGTACTTCAGGCCAGAGGGCCGGGGGTTCAAGTCCCACCTGGGGACAGCAATCTCAGGCCGGAGGGACTGGGATTTCTAGTCCTATAGGCACTCCTTGTGGTCTTGGGCAAGCCACTTAACCCCCCATTGCCCATGTTCCCTGTAAGTATGAGTGTATGTCTCTCATCCCCTCGTGTTAAATGTATCCCCCAATTGACCGCTTTGACCCGGTGAAAAGCGGGATATAAATACAGCTAAATAAAAAAAAAAAAAAATAAAAAAATCGACGCCCGTGGTACCGCAACAGACTACTCCGTAGGTACCGGCTCCGGTATCGCCATCGGTACTGATTCTGGTACCGGTGGCATCGACATCTGCATCGGTGTCAGCCATGCCGGTACCCTGCCCTCTGCAGCCTTCCGGTACCGATACCCCGGTACCGATGATTCCCGATACCGACCCCGGTCGGTACGGGTATTGGGCTTTGCAAGAGCATCCCGACAGACGATTCCTCTGATGACTCTGAGGATTCTGAAGAGTCTGTCGATGCAGCGATGCTTCTTCCACAGGAGGAGTCCTCTCCTAAACGAAGGATGTCTCCTCCAGAGGACTTGTCCTTTCAGGACTTTATCAGAGAGGTAGCTCGGGGTCTCTCTATTACAGTAGCCCCAGAGTCAGAGCCTAGAGCTAAGGAGTTAGATATTCTACAATATTCTAAAACTCCTAAGGAGGCAGCTACCTTGCATATTCATGAGATTCTGTATAATCTCATGTTAAGGATGTGGGAAGCACCTCTAACCACCTCTCCTCATTCTCGCAGGTTGGACACCATGTATCGTGTTCCTCCTTGTCTTGGTTTCCATAAAACTCAGCTTTCTCACCACTCTGTTGTGGTTGAGTCTGCAATGAGAAAGATTAGAAGTGCCAAGAGACATGCCTCTGATCCTCCAGGACGTGAATGTAGATCCCTGGATGCTTTTGGTAGAAGAATCTTCCAAGCTTCCATGCTTGCTGCGAGAATTAATTCTTATAGTCTCTACATGGGAATGTTCTTAAAAGAAGTCACTGACCATTTGCAGACTTTAAGTCCTTTTATGTCTGACAATAAAAGGCAAGAATTTCTCTCTGGGCTCAAACATGCCCAGGATATCTCCAAATTCTCCAACCGTGCAGCTTTCGACTCCTTTGAATGCGTAAGCAGAGCCTCAGCTATAGCTATAGGTGCACGTAGGACTGCTTGGCTTCAAGCATCTGATTTGGAGACCTGGGTCCAAGATGAATTGGGAAATATCCCTTGTACAGGTGAAAATCTGTTTGGTAAGGATTGACAAGCAAAAGCCAATCAGATGGATGCTGAAAATTCTGCTTTGGATAGACTATCCAAATCTACAGCTGCTCCTGCTAAGAAAAGGTTGTTCAAGAAAACCCCTTTTTCTAAAAAGGGAAGATCCTATCCTGCTTATAGTCAGAGAGCATCTTCTGCAGCTCAGTTCCCTTCCAAACGTCAGCAATCCTCCAAACAGACCAAGGCAAAGGCTGCGAGGCCTGCTCCAGCCCAGCAGTCCCAGCCCCCTCAGGGCCTTTGACTGTCTGCTAGAGAACGTAGCCTTCCTGGCTCTAAAAGGACCAGAGCCCTCCACCATTCCAGGAAGGCTATGTCACTTTGCTCCCAGATGGGGGCAAATCACAGCAGAGCATTGGACACTCTCCATCATAAGAGAGGGGTACAAACTTCATTTTTCCAGCTTGCCCCCTCTCACAAGAGTGCACCAGTTCAATTCTCCAACCTCCCTCCTCAGTCTATTAGAGCAGGAGGTTGCCACTCTTCTAGCCCAAGGGGCAATAGAGGAAGTGCCTTCTCAACAACAAGGCACAGGGTTCTACTCCCCCTATTTTCTGATCCCAAAGAAAACAGGGGGCTTCAGACCCATTTTAAATCTCAGAGAGTTGAACAGATTCCTAGTCAAAGAAAAATTCAAGATGGTTTCTCTAGGAACTCTGCTGCCATACCTTCAGAGTCAGGATTGGCTTTGCTCTCTAGATCTCAAGGATGCGTACACTCATGTTCTCATCCATCCAACTCACAGAAGGTTCCTTCGGTTCCTTTTCCAAGAGAAGCACTATCAATACAGAGTGCTCCCCTTTGGCCTGGCCTCTGCACCAAGGGTGTTCACGAAATGCATGGCAGTGGTTGCTGCTTTTCTGCGCACCCTAGGAATATTTGTCTTCCCCTATCTGGACGACTGGCTCATTCGAGCTCCCACTCAATCAGAGGCCCAGACTGCTCTAACCTGCACAATGCGTATCCTTCAATACTTAGGGCTGGTAATAAACATCCCAAAATCCAATTTGATCCCTACTCAGTCCCTGGAGTTTATAGGGGCATTGCTGGATACCGCAAAGGCAAGGGCCTTTCTTCCCCAGGCCCGCTGCCTTCGCTTGATGCAGTTAGCTTCTCAAGCAGAGTTGAAACCCCTTCTAACTGCTCGACAGATGTTACAGTTGCTAGGCCACATGGCTTCCACCGTTCATGTGGTACCATATGCGCGCCTTCACATGAGAGCAGCTCAGTGGACTTATCCACCCAATGGACCCAGGCAGGCTGCCTGTCGGACAAAATGGCAAACACAAGTCGCCTCATTTTGTCCCTCCAATGGTGGAAGTCCCCTCAAAACCTCTTGCTGGGGTGTCCTTTTCAACAGCCTCTACCCCAGGCAACTCTTACAACAGATGCTTCTCCAATGGGCTGGGGAGCTCATCTTCACGACCTCTCCACCCAGGGCATCTGGTCCCCACAGGAGACTTGTCTCCACATCAGTCTCTTGGAACTCAGAGCAATCTTCCGTGCTCTACGAGTTTTCCACACCCTGCCCAGCCACAAGACAGTCCTTGTCCACACGGACAATCAGGTAGCTATGTTCTACCTATCTCCAGGAACAAGCAGGAATGAGTCTTCACATATGGGTATCATCGGTACCGACGGAGCCTGCGCGGGAACGCTCCCCAGCATCCAAAAGGAAAGCTTTTGGGAGCATCCCACAGAGCCTGCGCGCTGCCTTCCCGCCTTTCCTAACCGCCTCTCTCCAGTTCTTCTTTTCCGCGGAGCCAGCAGGTCGTGTTCCTGTCACCGCTGAAGAATTTCTTTATTTTATTTTATTTCTTTGGTCGCGCGTCTGCCTTCTCGACGCTGGACCGGTACTGCCGGTCTTTTCTTTCTTTATTCTAAAAAAACCCAAAAAAACCAAAAAAAACCTACTGTTTTCTCACTTCAGTGCATTTTCTTCTTTGGCCTTAGGCCTAGCAAATTTTTCCTCATGGAAAAGTCCGCCTCTGGGTTTAAAAAATGCACGAAGTGCAGCGGCACTATTTCTGTCACCGACACCCATGAATGGTGTCTAAAATGTTTAGGTCCTGACCACTCCATTGCGGATTGTGAGTCCTGCTCCATGATGTCTAAAAGAGGTCTACAGAATCGAGCAGCTAAGCTCAGTACCCTGTTTCCCTTGGATGCAGCTTCGGTTGCATCGACGTCTTCCAGGGCTTCTTCTTCCTCACATGGATCTCAGGTAACCAAACTTAAATCTAGCCGGTCCTCGAAGGGTAGATCTCCCTCCAAGTATCGAGATGCCTCCGGGCTTGCCCTCGAGGAATCCGCACTGGCAAAATTACCCCGGCGGGAGGCTCCGGCTTCCAAAGGTTTATCTATGGGGTCACAGGTTGACATCGATGGCTCGGCCTCGACCGATCACCTGTTGCCATGTTCTGGAGTACCGGTGGTTCCCACTGGTACCGACATCCAGACATTGGTTGCGTCGATGGATCAGAATATCCTGACCATGCAGAGTGCCATCACGGCATTCATACAAGCTGCGACGCCTTCGGTACTGCAACAAACTCCGTTGCCGGTACAGACTCTGGCACCGTTACCGACATCGGTTCCGGTGCTGGTACCGATTGCATCGACATCCGCTTCGCTGTCGACTGCAGCGGTACACTGTTCTGTGATGCCCATCGGTACCGAATCGGTACCGATCACTCCCAATGTCGATACCACCCGGTACGCGTATCGGGCTCTGCAGGAGCATCCAGACAGGCGATATACTTAGATTCCTCTGATGAATCAGATGTCTCTGTCGAAGCATTGGTGATCCATCCTCAGGAGCCCTTTTCTCTAAAAAGGAGAATGTCTCCTCCAGAAGACTTGTCTTTTCAAGACTTCATTAGGGAAGTGGCCAGGGGCCTTTCCATCTCAGTGGCCCCTGAGACAGAGCCTAGAGCCAAAAAATTAGATATTTTACAATATCCTAAGGCTCCTAAAGAGGCAGCCACTTTACCAATACATGAGATTCTTTATGATCACATGTTGGGCATATGGGAGACTCCTCTCACCACTTCCCCTCATTCTCGCAGGTTGGACACCATGTATCGTGTCCCTCCTTGTCCTGGCTTCCATAAGACTCAGCTTCCTCACCACTCCATTGTGGTGGAGTCTGCTATGAAGAAGATAAAGAGTACAAAAAGGCACTCTTCTGCTCCTCCAGGAAGAGAATGCAGAACCTTAGATGCCTTTGGCAGGAGAATTTTCCAGGCCAGTATGCTTGTTGCCAGAATCAACTCCTATAGTCTCTATATGGGGATGTTTCTAAAAGAAGTTACAGATCACCTGCATACTTGATCTCCTTTTATTTCAGAAGATAAAAGGGAAGAGTTCCTCACCTGGCTCAAACATGCCCAGGATATTTCCAAGTTTTCCAACCGTGCAGCCTTTGACTCTTTTGAAGGTGCCATCAGAGCCTCGGCCATTGCCATAGGTACACGCAGAGTTGCTTGGTTGCAAGCTTCTGATTTGGAACCCTGGGTTCAAGATGGACTAGGAAACCTTCCTTGTACAGGTGAAAACCTTTTTGGCAAAGATTGGCAAGCAAAGGCCACCCAAATGGATGCTGAAAACTCTGCTTTAGATAGACTTTCAAAGTCTACTTCTGATCCTTTTAAGAAAAGGTTGTTCAAAAAGGGTTTTTTTCCCAAAAAAGGGAAATATTATTCTGCTTATGGTCAGCAGTCATCTTCTGCAGGTCGTTTTGCTACAAAGAGACAGCAACAACCGAAACAGGCCAAGCCTAAGGCTGCTAGGACTGCTACGGACCAACAGCCTCAGCCTCCTCAGGGCCTTTGACTTACAGCTAGAGAGCTTAGCCTTTCTGGCTCTAGAACATCCAGAGCCTCTCACCATTCCAGGAAGGTTGGCTTACTTTGCTCCCAGGTGGGAACAAATCACAGCAGAGCAATGTACCCTCTCCATCATAAGGGAGGGGTACAAGCTTCATTTCTTAAACCTTCCTCTTCACACTATGGTGAGACAGTTCAATTCTCAGACATCTCTCCTCGACTTTCTGGGTCAGGAGATTGCTACCCTTCTTGCCGAAGGGGCAATAGAAGAAATACCCCTTCTTCAACAGGGCTCAGGGTTCTACTCCCCCTACTTCCTTATCCCAAAGAAAACAGGGGGCTACAGACCCATATTAGATCTCAGAGAATTGAACAAGTTTCTATGCAAGGAGAAATTCAAGATGATTTCTCTCGTTACTCTCCTTCCATACCTTCAGAGTCAGGATTGGCTTTGCTCTCTAGACCTCAAGGATGCGTACACCCATGTCCTCATCCATCCAACACACAGAAGGTTCCTTCGGTTCCTTTATCAAGGGAAGCACTACCAATACAGAGTGCTTCCTTTCGGTCTGGCCTCTCCACCAAGGGTGTTCATAAAATGCATGGCAGTAGTAGCTGCATTTCTGCGCACTCTAGGGATATTCGTATTCCCATATCTGGACGACTGGCTCATCCGAGCTCCATCCCAGTCAGAGGCCTAGACTTCTCTAACCTGCACAAGGCGTATCCTTCAGTATCTGGGACTTGTAATAAACTTTCCAAAATCCCATCTCACCCCTACTCAGTCTCTAGAGTTCATAGGGGCCTTGCTGGATACCACAACTGCAAGGGCCTATCTTCCCCAGGCCCGTTGCCTACGCTTGGTGCAGTTAGCCTCACAAGTTCAGTTAAAATCCCATTTAACTGCTTGAGAGATGTTACAACTGTTAGGCCACATGGCATCCACTATGCATGTGGTTCCTTACGCTCGCCTTCACATGAGGGCAGCTCAGTGGACTGTCCACCCAATGGACCCAGGCATCAGGTTGCCTGTCAGACAAAATAGCAACCTCCAGTCGCCTCTTTTGGTCCCTCCACTGGTGGAAGTCCACTCAAAATCTGTTGCTGGGGTCCCCCTTCCAACAGGTGTTACCCCAAGCAACCCTTACAACAGATGCCTCTCCAAGAGGTTGTGGAGCTCATCTTCAAGATCTCTCCACTCAAGGCATCTGGTCTCTACAGGAGACATCTCTACATATCAACCTCTTAGAGCTCAGAGCAATTTTTCTAGCTCTGAGTCTTCCACACCCTGCTCAGCTACAAGACAGTCCTCATCCACACGGACAACCAAGTAGCCACGTTCTACATGAACAAGCAGGGCGGGACTGGCTCTCTGTCGCTTTGCAATGAAGCTCTGAGATTGTGGGCCTTCACCAGAGAGCATCAAATTCATCTCATGGCAGTGTATCTTCCAGGGGTTCAAAACTCTTGGGCAGACAGACTTAGTCGAGTTCTGCTTCCACACGAATGGTCCCTCCATGGGGACCAGATAGCCAGGATCTTTCGAATTTGGGGAACCCCAGACATAGACTTTGTTTGCAAGTCCGTGGAATGCCAAACTTCCCAGGTTCTGTTCCAGAATTCCGTGTCAGGGAGTTCAGGCCAGGGATGCCTTCCTCCTCCATTGGGGGCAAGACTTCCTCTATGCCTTTCCACCCATTCCCCTAATTCCCAAGACACTCTTCAAACTTCAGAGAGACAAGGGGTCTATGATCCTCATAGCACCACATTGGCTACGCCAAGTGTGGTACCCTCTACTTCTGCATCTCTCTCAAGCTCCCTCCCTAGACTTGGGATCTGCTCCAGACCTCCTGTCCCAGGAGGAGGGAACGTTGTGGCACCCAAATCCCCAGTCTCTTCACCTCAGAGCCTGGTTGCTGAAGGCCTAGACCTTCAAGATTTGCATCTTTCTCAGCAAGTGAGGGATATCCTTCATGCTTCCAGAAAGCCTTCCGCTAGACATTCCTATGCTTTTAAATGGAAAAGGTTTACCATTTGGTGTGCAGAGAAGGGTCTTAACCCTCTTGCAATACCTCTGAATTCTTTACTAGAGTATTTGCTGCATTTATCCCATGCAGGCCTTAAAACGAATTCAGTAAGAGTCCATTTGAGTGCTATAGCAGCATCCCTTAAACCTCTTAATGGACAGCCTGTTTCCTCTCATCCTCTTATAGCAAGATTCATGAGAGGCCTTCTTTTGACTAAACCTCCCATCAGACCACCTCCAGTGGCATGGGACTTGGATCTGGTTCTTGGCCAGCTTATGCAGCCACCCTTTGAACCCTTAGCCACTACCTCCTTGAAATTCCTTTCCTGGAAGGTTATTTTTCTCATTGCAGTCACTTCAGCTCGCCGCATCAGTGAGCTGCAAGCCTTGGTGGCTAATCCTCCTTATACAAGGTTCCATCATGACAAGGTAGTTCTCAGGACTAATCCACACTTTATGCCTAAAGTGGTCTCACCTTTTCGTCTGAACCAGGAGGTTTATATACCTGTCTTTTTTCCAGGACCTCATGCTTCAAGTGCAGAGAGGAATCTTCATACCCTGGATTTGTAAAAGAGCTCTTGCTTTTTACTTACAAAGGACACAGCAACATAGAAAGTCCTCTCAACTCTTTGTTGCTTTTGATCCCTCTCATTTAGGACTTCCAGTCTCTAAGAGAACTCTGTCCAATTGGATTGCTCAGTGTATTTCTTTCGCCTACCAGAGTAAGAACCTTTCTCTGGAAGGCCATGTCACTGCTCACAATGTGAGGGCCATGGCAGCCTCTATGGCTCATCTAAATTCTGTGCCCATCGACCAAATCTGTCGAGCGGCCACCTGGGCCTCGGTTCATACCTTCACAGCCCATTACTGCTTGGACAAGGACTCCTGCCGGGATGCCTTGTTTGGTCAGGCTGTTCTCAAACACCTGTTCCATACTTAACCAACTCCTACCCTCCATCTCTGGCTGGATGCCTGAGATTCATGGGTGGAGGTAGAGCCCTTCCCAGGGACTCACAACCTGGGTGATCTCCCAGGCATCTCTAGCTGGGGAGTCCCCATATGTGAAGACTCATTCCTGCTTGTTCCTGGAGATAGCACAGTTATTCCCCTAATTCCTAAAACCATATTCAAGCTTCAGAGAGACAGAGGCCACATGATTCTCATAGCTCCACATTGGCCACGGCAAGTGTGGTACCCTCTGCTTCTACATCTCTCTCAAGCTCCCTCCCTAGAGTTAGGGTCTGCTCCTGACGGAAAATTGTGGCATCCCAATCCCCAGTCTCTGCATCTCAGGGCTTGGTTGCTGAAGGCCTAGATCTCCAGGATCTTCCTCTTTCTCAACAAGTGAAAGATGTTCTTCATGCTTCCAGAAAACTTTCCATTAGACGTTCTTACGCCTTCAAGTGGAAAAGGTTTACCATCTGGTGTTCTGGAAGGGGTCTTAACCCCCGGTCAATACCTCTGGAATCCTTGCTGGAGTATCTCCTGCATCTGTCTAATGCAGGCCTTAAAACAAATTCAGTAAGAGTCCATCTGAGTGCTATTGCAGCTTCACTCAAGCCTCTAAATGGACAACCTGTTTCCTCTCATCCCCTTGTAGCAAGGTTCATGAGAGGCCTCCTTTTAACAAAGCCTCCCATTAGACCACCACCGGTGGCATGGGACTTAAATTTGGTTCTTGGTCAGCTTATGAAGCCTCCTTTTGAACCTTTAGCTACTACCTCCTTGAAATACCTTTCTTGGAAGGTTATCTTTCTCATTGCAATCACATCAGCACGCCGCATCAGTGAATTGCAAGCACTAGTAGCTAATCCACCTTATACAAGGTTCCATCATGACAAGGTGGTCCTTAGGACTAATCCACATTTTATGCCTAAGGTGGTCTCGCCTTTTCACCTCAACCAAGAGGTCGACCTACCTGTCTTTTTTCCAGGGCCTCATGCAGCAAGTGCAGAGAGGAATCTTCATACCCTGGAATGTAAAAGAGCTCTGGCTTTTTACTTACAAAGGACACAGCAACATAGAAAGTCTTCCCAACTCTTTGTTGCTTTTGATCCTTCTCATTTGGGACAACCAGTCTCCAAGAGAACTCTTTCCAACTGGATTGCCCAATGTATTTCTTTTGCCTATCAGAGCAAGAACATTTCTCTGGAGGGCCATGTCACAGCTCACATTGTGAGAGCCATGGCAGCCTCAATGGCTCATCTGAACTCTGTGTCTATCGACGACATCTGTCAAGCAGCCACTTGGGCCTCGGTTCATAGCTTCACAGCCCATTACTGCTTAGACAAGGACTCCCGCCGGGATGCCTTGTTTGGTCAGGCTGTTCTCAAACACCTGTTTCATGCTTAATCAACTCCTACCCACCATCCCTCATGGGATGCCAGAGATCCAGGTGGTGAAGTGCAGCCCTGTCCCAGGGACACACAACTTCTGGGCTCTCTCCCTGGCATCAAAAGCTAGGGAGTCCCCATATGTGAAGACTCATTCCTGCTTGTTCCTGGAGATAGCACAGTTACTTACCTGTAACAGGTGATCTCTGGGAACAGCAGGAATAAGTCTTCACAACCCACCCACCTCCCCTAGGAGTTGTCTCTCTCTATCTCTCTTCCTTTCCCTCTCTCTCCCTCTTTGTCTCAGCTATAAAACTCAACTGAGGAGAGACAGTTGGAAAGGCGGGAAGACAGCACGCAGGCGCTGTGGGATGCTCCCAGAAGCTTTCTGATTGGATGCTGAGGAGCGTTCCCACGCAGGCTCCGTCGGTACCGACGTACCCATATGTGAAGACTTATTCCTGCTGTTCCCAGAGATCACCTGTTACAGGTAAGTAACTGTGCTTTATCCATCTTCATTTTTTATGGCTTTAACATTTTAGTATTACTTTTTATTATTCTTTTACAAGCATGATGTCATTCTGTTCTTTATGTGAGTTGTCTATATTTTATATAATTAAGCACAAAATCTATATGTTTTACTTTTTTATCTTTTTACTTTTTGAATTGTAATTTATTTTAACTGTTATTGTACTTATATTTTATTGTATTCAATTTTCTGTTTTATTTGTACTCTTTGAGGTACCCTCTGATGAAGGCTTAGCTGAAACAAGGCCAAGTTGGGGGCCTAAATAAAAGGACCAATTTTACTTCTCACCTCTTTTGTTGCCATTCCCTGTAGTTGGGGGTTCATTTCCTAGAGGGGAGCTCCCAGAATCTGGGTTGTCCTCCCTGGAATTTATTTTTCTTTTTGCAAAGGCCTGGTCATTTTGGCATGGAAACTCAGGGTAGTATCTGGCGATAGTCTGAATCCACTGGAGAAGGGTTTCCACGTTCAGCCTCTTGTCAGGCTGAACATGGAAACCCTGTTCGGTTGCCTGTTTGCTAAGCATCCCATGCAGAGGTCGCCTTCTGGAGATGTGGATCAACAGGGGCCTACCCGAGACTTGGACTGGGACCTTGGTTCGTGCGTCTTGACAGAGGGCTCTTATAAAAAGGAAGAAGTACTTTCGCCTTCAGAAGATTATGAAGAGACTGACATTATCCACCTGTTTTGGAAGTAGGAACTGGTTGTGTTGATTTCTCAAGTCTTATCAACCTTGAACCTGGCAGATGCTCCAGGGACGGAGCAGGAGCCAAAGGTCCATCCACTTATGCAGGGTTGTGAAAATCTACTACAGTCTTCTTCTTACCAGACGTGATCAAGAACATGATCCGGTTGGAGTGGGATCTTCCCGACACCCCGCTTAAGGGGCTGAAGGTATATAAGAGCATGTATGCTCTCCCAGAGCAAGAACACGTTGCGTCATTTGGCACACCTAAGGTAGATGCACAGGTCACAACGGTTACGAGACTGATCACCATTCCTATGGAAGGTAGATTGGCCTTGAAAGATGCGCTTGACCAAAATTCTTTGCTGAAGAATCAGTTTGCAGTGGCAGCTGCTATTCTGCAGCCGGCAGTGTGTGCAGGCTTGACTTCTCGAGCCATTTTCCAGTGGATTCAAACTCTACCGCCAGATACTACCCTTCTTTTGGAGTCTGCTACGGCCTTCCTTTCTGATGCCATGTATGCCTCATCAACCTAGCGGCTAGGGATAGTGCCCTGTCGATGGTGATGTTGCATTGGATTTGGCTTTGCCACTGGGCAGTGGACACATCTTCTAAAGCCTGATTGACCCAATTGACCTTTAAGGGGAAGCTCCTTTTTGGGGAAGTTCGTGAAAGACTTAGGTGAGACCAGACCTTATCATTTTCAAAAGGACCCGGGAAGAGGGCAGGGGGCTCAGTTTCCTTGGCCCCTGCCCACCCCTCTCTGTCAAGCTGGTCAGACTTTCGGGGGTCTTGAGACTCCCATCATCATTCTGGGAAGCCTTTCTTCCCCTCTGCCTCTGGATTTTGGACTCATTCTCAGTCCTTTTGAGGAGCTTGGGGGCCCAGGGACTCTGGCCCCTCCAGAGGAGCTTCCTCCTAGTCTACATAATGAAAGTTTGGGGGCCCCTTTCCAGTTACCTCTGGTTGGAGGCAGGCTTTGCCTTTTCTTTTGGGAGGGATCTAGATCACAAAGGATCATTGGGTGCTAAACACTATTCAGTATGGCTATGTCCTGGAATGCAAAGAGCCAATCCCAGAGGCCTTTGTTGTTTCCTCCTGTGGTTCAGCGCTCAAAAGAGCTGCTGTTCAGATCACTTTGGACAGGTTGCTGTACCTGAGGGCTATGGCTGATTGGGGCAAGGGCAGATAATTTATTTCATGGTGCCAAATAAGGTGCCAAATTTATGTCATGACTGCTTCTTGGAGCAGCTGGTTCATGAACCGACCAGAGGGGAAGCCATATTAGACCTAGTCCTTAGTGGAACACCAGATCTAGTGCAAGTGATAAGGTTGTTGGGGCCACTTGGCAATAGTGATCATAGCATGATCGCCTTTGATTTAATTAGTGGAGGAGGGATAGTAAGGAAATCCACAGTACTACCTTTTAACTTTCGAAAGGGAGACTATGATAAAATGAGGAAAATAGTTAAGAAAAAACTAAAAGGAGCAGTTGCAAAGGTTAAAGACTTACATCAAGCTTGGGTGTTGTTGAAAAATACTATCTTGGAACCCCAGACCAGCTGTATTCCACATTTTAAGAAAAGTGGAAAGAAGTCCAAAAAACTGCCAGCATGGTTTAAAGATGAGGTCAGAGAGGCTGTTGTTGCCAAAAAAGCATCTTTTAGGAAATGGAAAAAAGAGCCAAACGACGAAACCTGGAAACAGCACAAGCACTGGCAGGTCAAATGCAAGGCATTGATAAAGAAGGCAAAGGGAGAATTTGAGAAGAAGCTTGCTGCGGAAGCAAAAACGCGAAATAAAGATTTTTTCAAGTACATTCGTAGCAAAAAACCTCTGAGAGAGTCGGTTGGACCATTAGATGATAGAGGAGTTAAAGGGGCACTAAGAGGCGATAAGGCGATAGCGGAGAGACTGAATGAATTCTTTGCTTCGGTCTTTACTGAGGAAGATGTAGGGATGTTACCCATGACTGAAGTGGTATTTAAAGGTGCGGAAGAATTGAAGGAAATATCGATACATCGGGAAGATGTATTACAACTATTAGATAAACTGAAGAGTAGCAAATCACCTGGGCCAGATGGTATACATTCAAGGGTATTGAAAGAACTGAAATATGAGATTGCAGACCTGCTATTAGTAATCTGTGAACTATCATTAAAATCATCTCTAATACCTGAAGATTGGAGGATCGCCAATGTAACACCAATTTTTAAAAGGAATTCCAGAGGTGATCTGGGAACTACAGACCAGTGAGCCTGACATCAGTAACGGGAAAAATGGTAGAAACCATCATAAAGAATAAAATTACTCAGCATGTAGATAGTCATGGCCTAATGGGAGACAGCCAACATGGCTTTAGACAAGGAAGATCTTGTCTTACTAATCTGTTATGTTTTTTTGAAAGTGTGAATAAACAGGTGGACAAAGGTGAGTCGGTTGATATAGTGTATCTGGACTTTCAGAAAGCCTTTGACAAGGTCCCTCATCAGAGACTTCTGGCAAAACTAAAGAGTCATGGGATAGGAGGCAGTGTACTACTGTGGATCAGGAACTGGTTAAAAGATAGAAAGCAGAGGGTTGGGCTAAATGGCCAATTTTCCCAATGGAGAAAGGTGAATAGTGGTGTACCCCAGGGATCTGTGCTGGGTCCGCTGCTTTTTGACATATTCATAAATGACCTGGAAAGTGGAATAACGAATGAGGTTATCAAATTTGCAGATGACACAAAACTATTTAAAGTTGTTAAAACCCAAGAGGATTTTGGAAAATTGCAAGAGGATCTTGATAAATTGGAAGACTGGGCATCAAAATGGCTGATGAAATTTAATGTGGACAAGTGCAAAGTTATGCACCTAGGGAAGAACAACCCAAACTATGGTTACACGATGCAAGGTTCCACATTAGGAACCACCACCCAGGAAAAAGATTTAGGCGTCATTGTGGATAACATGTTAAAACCCTCGGCCCAGTGTGCAGCAGCGGCCAAGGGAGCAAATAGAATGCTAGGTATCATAAAGAAAGGAATGGAAAATAAAACAAAAGATATTATAATGCCTCTATATCGTTCCATGGTGAGACCGTACCTTGAATATTGTGTGCAATTCTGGTCGCAGTATCTTAAAAAGGATATAGCGTTATTAGAAAAGGTTCAGAGAAGAGCCACCAAAATGGTTAAGGGGATGGAAGGATACTCCTATGAAGAAAGGCTAAAAAGGTTAGGGCTCTTTAACCTGGAAAAGAGACGGCTGAGGGGAGATATGATAGAGGTCTATAAATTAATGAACGGAGTGGAACGGGTAAACGTAGATCGATTGTTTACGTTATCAGAATATAGAAAGACTAGGGGACATGCAATGAAGCTACAGGGTAAACTATTTAAGACTAATAAAAGAAAATATTTTTTCACTCAACGTGTATCAAACTCTGGAATTTGTTACCTGAGGATGTAGTAAAGGCTGTTAGTGTAGCTGGGTTTAAAAAAGGTTTGGACAAGTTCCTGGAGGAAAGGTCCATAAACCATTATTAAGAAGGGACCCAGGATATCAATGCTTGACCCAGTACAAGCATTGCGGAACCTGTGTCTTTTGGGGAAACTGCTAGGTACGTATGACCTAGATTGGCCACTGTTGGAAACAGGATACTGGGCTTGATGGACCTTGGTCTGACCCAGTATGGCATATCTTATGTTCTTATGTTAACGCTTATTTGCACGTACTGTACTTTCGGATGGAAATTCTGAGATCAGTGATTCAGGCGGTGCACTCATTCTGCTGCTCCTCACTGCCTTTCCTCTCTTGTCTCTCCCCTCCTCAGGAACTCTGATCTTCTGGCAGATCCCTTCTATCTGTGCCATTCTCTTCTACTGCCAACTCCAGATTCCTGGAACAATCTACCTGAGTCTGTACATCATGATTCATCTCTAGCCTTTTTCAAATCCAGGCTGAAAACTCACTTTTTCGAGACCACTTTTGGATCCTGATCTACTTAGTCTCCTATGTGTTTTTTACCATTCCCCTAGACATAACTTTGCCCTCAGCTGTTGTGTTATCTGACTTGACTAGATTGTAAACTCTGATGAGCATGAACCCTCTTCTACATGTGTCTGTTCAACGCTGCATTCGCCTTGTAGCGCTAGACAAATAAAGTAGTAGTAGTAATGAAGGTGAGCCGAGGGGAGTTCCTTGCATCTCTGGATTTGGCCAAAGCGTATTTCCATATCCCAATCTAGGATCAGAAAGACATCTGCATTTTGCCATGCTTGGCTTTCACTTTCAGTTCTCCACTCTTCCATTTGGTCTCTCCACTGCCCTAAGGATATTCTCCAAGGTTATGATGGGGGTGGATGTGGTGCTGCGATGCCAAGAGATTTGTGTGCACCCATATCTGGATGACTAGCTCATCCAAACTTGTTCGCGGTTGGAGGCATCTCAGTATTGGCTCGAGTGGTGTCCTTCCTGGAAAGCCTTGGTTGGGTGATCAACCAAGGGAAAAGTCAGTTGGTGCCTTCCCAATCCCTCGAGTTCCTGGGAGCATGGTTCGATACTTGAGTGGACGGAGTATTTCTGCCAGAGGAGAAAGTGGAAAGATTGTTGGATTGCCTTGAGGTATTCTGTTCGCAACAGGCTCCCAGAGTTTGGTATTACCTTCAGCTCCTCAGATTGATGGCAGCAGTGATTGAGATTGTGCCGTGGCCACATGCTCATATGATGCCACTCCAGCGGTCTTTGCTGACTCTGTTGTCCCCGAGTTCTCAGGAGTTTGAGCTCAGGCTTCCACGCCAACTGATGGTGAGGACCACTCTATGGTGGTGGCGACAGCAGCTACATCATCTACAGAAGGGCGGAGAAGAACAACTAGCTCTGTCGGCCCAGTACATTGCCCCCAGAGAGTGGGAGTTGCGTCAATAGGTATTTCAGATGATCCTCCACTGTTGTGGTCGCCCCGAGATGGACTTGATTGCCACTCGAACCATTGCTAAGTTGGGTTGATTCTTCAGTAACTGCACAGAAGCAGGGTCCAAGGGTGTTGACGCCCTGGTTCAGCCCTGGCCAAGGCAATGCCTGCTGAATGTGTTTCCGCCTTGGCTACTGTTAGGGCATGTGATTTGGCACATAGAGCACCATCCAGGTCAGATTGTTCTGGTGCTGCCAGATTGGCCGAGGAGGACATGGTTAAGAGACCTGATGCAGCTCCTGCAGGAGCCTCCTCTTTGTCTGCCCCCATTCCAGGACCTGTTGCATCAGGGACCGATTACACTGGAGAACCCGGCCCCCTTCTCGCTTACGGCTTGACTTTTGAAAGGAGTTAGCTAGCAAGTAAGGGCTACTCTCTTGAAGTGGTTTCCACTATGCTCAGAGTCCGGTGGGGTTCTACCGGCCTAGCATATGTGTGGGTCTGATGCCTCTTTGAGTGCTGTTGGATTTCCTGAGGGGGCCAAGGTGTCTTCTCTGCTGGCCATTCTGCAGGATGACCTGGAGAAGGGCCTTTCTCTTAGCTCTCTAAAAGTTCAGGTGGCAGCCTTGGCGGGTTTCCGAGGTCTGGTGGTTGGCCTTGCACCGGATGTTTTGCCCTTTTTTTCAGGGGGTTCAGTGTCTGCATCCTCCTCTGGTCAGTTGTCCCTTCCTGGGATCTATGTCTTGTGCTCAGAGCCCCGATATCGGAGCCCTTTCAGCCTTTACAGTACACTACTCTGAAGAATTTGACGCTCACGACCGTTTTCTTGGTCGCAATTTGTTCGGCATGGCAGATTTCCATGCTACAGGCCTTGTTTTGCCGGGATCCTTATCTGTCTTTTTTGGAGGAGGCCATTTCCATTCAGCCTGTGCCTTCCTTTTTGTCCAAGATGATTTCTCCCTTTCATGTGAACCAGGTGGTTTGCCGGCCCTCCTTCTCTAAAGAGCAGGGTTGGGGGAAAGATAAGGATCTTTGCCTTTGTGGATGTTCGGAGGGTGCTTCTCCGGTACTTGGAAGTTACAAATTCATTTCGTAAATCAGATCATCTTTTTGCGCTGTTTGCTGGCCCGCGTAAGGGTGATGCAGCAGCTAAGTCTATATTAGGATGCTAGATCAAGGAGGCTATTGCTTTAGTATATCTGCTGCAGAACTGTTTGGTTCCAGAGGGTTTGCATGCTTATTCTACTTGAGCACACGCATCATCACGGGCAGAGTATAGCTCAGTAGCCCCTTCAGACGTTTATCAGACAGCAAAGTGGGCATCACTTTCAGCTATTGTCAAGCATTACTGCTTGGATGGTCACACTCGGGCAGACACGGCCTTTGGCTCCAAGGTTTTGTGAGCTTCTGTGTCTTCTTCCCGCCCATTGGAGGTGTAGCTCTGATACATCCCACTTGTCTGGACTGGTCTAGCAGGAATGATATGGAAGGTGACCTTTTACTTAACAGATAATGTCCTTTCCTTGAGTCCTGCTAGTCCAGTCCAGGATCTGCCCCTGAAACTGTGATTGCTCTGTTATTCTGCAGCACTACCTTTGTCTGCTATGATTTTTCTGCTTGACTCTGCAGGTTCATTTTCTACTGACAGCCTTTTGGTCAATCTATCATGTATATAGTTTGTCTACATAGTTTCTCGACTGCTTGTTTCATCATTGTTGCCCACGTTGAGGTTGTGCAAGGTTTGCCATGTTTCCCATTGCTTTGGGATGTGGCTGCCATCTGTCCATCTGCATGCAGATGTTACCTCCACATTGACTGCCTGCACTCCTTACTGCCTCTTGATTTGCAGCTGCAAATGCGGCCACCATTGGTCCATCTGCATGTTGATGTAGGAAGTACTTTCTGCTTTACTGGCTATTTAAATCACTCTTGCTTTTCCTGTGGTGCGAGCCAAAGGAGCGCGACAAACTAGTATGTCTTGCTCCTTTGTGCACTCCTTTGTACGATCATTCGTCTGCACTTCTTCTGTTTTGCAGCTCTTACTTCGTATTCTCCAGGAACAAGCAGGAAGTCAGTTCTCACATATGGGTGACGTCGGCACCGATGGAGCCCTCGTGCAGAGCAATTCCCCAGCTTTCAAAGAAAGCCTTTGGGATTGCATCGTGCATGCGTGGTCCCCTTCCCGCCCAAGGGTGCCATCTTGCTCAGTCTCCCTTTTTCCGCGGAGCCCAACGGACGTTGTCCCTAATTCCTCGCGGAAAAAGTGCATTAAAACTTCAGAAGAATTTCTCTCTTCAACTGGTTCGACGCCGGTTCCCCTTCCCGCCTACGGCTCGGTACACCGGTATCGAGTCCGGTCAATTTTTTGCATTTTTGTCCTTAGTGACTAGCGTTCGCGCTCTTTTTTTATTTTCACTGGCAGCCTGGTCCTTCGACCTTGCAGGGGCCCTTTTTCCCCCAATGGCTGCCAGCGGGTTTAAAAACCGTGATCGGTGTAAGAAGTTAATGTCCCTCACCGACACACATGACTGCTGTCTCTGATGCCTCGGGCCCGACCATGACCCGAAGGTCTGTGGCCCGTGTGGGAAGATGTCCTCTAAGGCACTTCGAAGTAGGCAGCAGCAGCGTGAAAGGATTATCTCCAGGAACAAGCAGGAATGTAGTCTTCAAATATGGGTATCGGTGAGTAACTATGCTTTCTCGGAGTCCGCATCCCCCTGGATCTGACCTCATCAGAAGCCTCGACGTCTCGGGAGCTGTCTGAACCCGAGCACCGTCGGGGGTCTTCTGAGCGGGGGTCGCCCTCCTGGGAACACCGGAGGAAGAAGAAACCCGTGAGGGCGGCATCGTTGGATGCCTCCAGTTGCCCTGGGCCCTCGAAGGCCAGGTCGCGAAGTCCTGACCGCCGCCGTGGGTCCTCGGAGCTGAAGCGGCCTGCAAAGATACCTCACACGGAGTCAGAGATGCCGAGGAGGGTAAGCGCTGTTGTCCTTGTGGATTCCCCTCCAGGATAGCCGGTGTCCGGGGCCTAAGCCGGAGGCTGCGGATTCTTCTGAGCTCAGTCTCAGGATGACGGCCCTGGAGCGCAGCATGTCTGTCTTCATGGAGCAGCAGCAGGCGCTGATAGCTGGTCTCACCGGTCCATCCGCCCCGACCACCGGGACCTCGATGTCCAAGTCGACCCCGGAGGCCGAGCCGATCCTCGAGACTCTTTGGACTCGAGTCGATCCTTGGCTAAGGTCTCCCTCGACCTCCCGCTCGGGACCGAGGTCATCGACGCCGGTGCTCTCGGCGTTGGGACGGTCGGAGTCGAAGCCCTCATGGCTGGAGCCGCTGGATTCCTCCTCGGAGGGATCGGCATGGGAGATGGAAGATGAAGAGTCCCCAGACACCCATCGGACGCGGTATGTCCCATCTGACTCACCGGGTTTGGAGCCTTGGAGAAGGTCCCCTCCGGAGGATACCAGGTTCTCGGACTTCGTCAGGGACATGGCCTTGGCTTTGGCATTCCTGGCGGATACTGAGGAGGAGCCTCAAGCTGAAGAGCTCGAGGCCCTCCAGTATGACTTTCTGCTGAGGGAAGCCCTTACTGTGCCGGTTCCTCCGATGCTGGAACGGCTGATGCTCCGCATGTGGGAGCCGCCAGCTTCGATGCCGGTGCTCAGTAAGCGGGTTGATTCCATCTGTCGAGTCCGCAGGAGCCCTGGGTTCCAAAAGGCACAGCTGCCGCACAACTCCATGGTTGTGGAATCGGCCATGCACAGGCTCAAGAGCCAAAAAACGCACTCCTCAGTGCCTCCTGGCCGGGAGGCCCGAAACCTGGATGCCCTTGGCAGAAAATGCTTCCATGGCTCGATGCTGTCATGCCGTGTCCAAACATACCAGCTGTACATGGGCATGTACTTGAGGGACCTGGCAAAGGAGATTGCCAGGTTCTCAGCTGGCCTCTCCAAGGCACCCTTTCAGCGCTTCAGTGCCTTGTCCACTGGGATTCAGGAGTGATCGAAGTTCATATCTCGAGCAGCCTATGATGGCTTCAAGGCTTTGGCCCGAGTAGCCGTGTCCGGCATCGGTGCATGCCACCAGGCCTGGCTAATGTCATCGGATCTGGAGCTATGGGTTCAGGACAAGTTGGTCGATGTCCCTTGCCGAGGTGACAACCTCTTTGGCAAACCCATGACTGAGAAGGCTGCTGAGCTCGAGTCCGAGTACTTGACCCGGATAAGACTCTCAAAGAAGACTTCTGCCCCTTCTAAAAAGAAGGGCTCGGGTAAAAAGTCATTTTTTTTCCCGAGGAAGGGTACTGCTTTCTGCAACTACCCCCCACTTACCAGGCCACCCCCGCTCCCCAACAGGGGCAGCAGGCCAAGGGACAGTGGCATGGCCCACGTAAGCAGAAGACCTCCAGGCCCCAGCTCCTACCCAGCCGGGAGGGTTTTTTTGACTCCCAAGGCATAGTCTCTCTTCCGTCAGTGGTAAGGCCATGCACAGGAGGCAGGCTGACCCTGTACGCCCACAGGTGACCAGCCATCACCTCGGACATCTGGGTCCTGCAAATAGTCCAAAGGGGCTATTTGCTTTGCTTCAGTCAGATACCACCCTCCTTTTTTCCAGGAGAGCCTCTCAGACCCCCCTTTTCACAGGGACCTCCTCTTGTAGGAGTTGGCAGGTCTTCTAGAGGATCAGGTGGTGGAACCGGTGCCCCACCACCTGCAGGGCAAGGGCTTCTGCTCCAGGTATTTTCTCATACCAAAGAGAACAGGAGACCTCAGACTCATCCTCGACCTAAGAAACTTAAACAAGTTCCTGGTGAAGGAAAAGTTCAAGATGCTTTCCCTTGGAATGTTGCTGCCTTACCTCCACCAGGGAGATTGGCTATGCTCCTTAGACCTGAAGAATGCCTATACACGCATCCTCATACATCCAGACCACAGACAATATCTGAGATTTGTAGTGGGAGGAAGACATTTCCAATACAGAGTTCTACCCTTTGGCCTAGCCTCTGATCCCAGATTGTTTACAAAATGCCTGGCTATAGTGGCGGCCTTCCTTAGAAGTCGAGGAATTTTTGTCTTCCCTTACCTGGACGATTGGCTCATCAGGGGCCAGTCGCCTCAGGAGGCCCAACAGGCCACTTCTCGCACTATCAACCTGTTGCAACATCTAGGCTTTGTCATAAACCATGCAAAGTCTACTTTGCTCCCCACTCAAAACTTAGAGTTCATAGGAGCAAGACTGGACACCCTTCAGGCGAAGGCTTACCTGCCGGAGGACAGGGCACAGAGGCTGCTAGCACTGGCACAACAGTTAAGGCTCAGGTCTCAGCGAGACACTTCTTACACCTCCTGGGCCACATGGCCTCCACGGTGCATGTGACCCCAAATGCCCATCTCCACATGAGAACAGCTCAGTGGTGCCTCAGAGATCAGTGGACACAAGCCACCAGCAGCCTCAGAGACAGGATAACAGTATCCAGGCGGCTGGTGAAATCATTGCAGTGGTGGCGTCAGCATCCAACCTGCTCAAGGGAGTGTCTTTTCAGACTCCCTCGCAGATGCCTCCTTGCTGGGCTGGGGAGCCCATTACCAAGGATCATGCACTAAAGGGTTATGGCCTCCTCAGGAGTCTGCACACCAAATCAACCTCTTAGAGCTGCGGGCGATTCGCCTAGCTCTTCAAGTCTTTTGTCATGTCCTCTCACATCAGTCTGTATTGATACAGACGGACAACCAGGTAGCAATGTTCTACGTGAACAAGTAGGAAGGTACAGGGTCTCGTATCCTATGTCAGGAGACACTGGACCTCTGCTCCTTTGCCATCAGGCAGGGTATGTCTTTCAAAGCAGTGTACCTGCCTGGTCAGGAGAACTGCCTAGCAGACAAACTAAGCAGGATTCTCCAACCTCACGAATGGCAACTGGATCCGGTGGTGGCCCAGCGGATTTTCCACCGCTGGGGACATCCGTCCATAGATCTGTTTACCAGTCTGCAAAATCACCAGCTGCCCAGATTTTGCTCCAGACAGCCACATCCTCTGAGGGTGGCTGCAGATGCTTTCCTGATCTCCTGGTCAGGGGGCCTCATGTATGCGTTTCCTCCCATGCCTCTGGTGGCCCAGACTGTGTTCAAATTCCTTCGGGATAAGGCCTCTGTCATTCTGGTAGCCCCCAGATGGCCAAGACAGCCTTGGTTTGCGCTTCTCCTCCAGCTGGCAGTGGAAATCCCACTCCCACTGGGGACGCAGGCCGACCTCCTGTCCCAGGAGCAGGGCGTTCTCTTGCACCCCAACCTCAGGTCCCTCAACCTGATGGCATGGCTGCTGAAAGGGTAGTGCTGGCTCCTCTCCTCCTACCTCAGAATGTAGAAGAAGTGTTACTGGCCTCAAGGAGGCAATCTACTAGGAAATCCTATGCTTTCAAGTGGCATAGGTTTGAGGTGTGGTGTAACCAGCACAATGAAAATCCTTTCTCTTGCCTTGTACCAGTGGTGCTGCAGTACCTGCTTCACCTCTCAGAATTAGGTCTCAAGTCTAACTCTGTCAGGGTCCACCTGAGTGCTTTGTCAGCAAACCACTCGCCAGTGGAGGGGCAACCTCTTTCGGCTCACCCCCTGGTGTCCAGATTCCTCAGAGGTCTGCCTGAAACCCCCAGTTCATCCTCTGGCAACTGAGTGGGATTTAAATGTGGTCTTGCAGCAGCTTACTCGCCCACCTTTTGAGCCGATATCCTCTTGCCATCTGTGCTTCCTCTCCTGGAAGGTGCTCTTCCTGGTGGCACTCACATCAGCCAGACGGGTGAGTGAGCTGCAAGCTCTCATAACTGATAAACCATACACACAGTTTTATAGGAATAGGGTGGTCCTCCGCACGCACCCTAAGTTTCTTCCAAAAGTGGTCTCTTCTTTCCACCTCAACCAAGAGGTGATTCTTCCATCCTTCTTTCCCAGGCCGCATTCCAGCCGGGCAGAGGCAGTCCTGCATACACTGGATTGTAAGAGGGTGTTGTCCTTCTACCTGGAGCGTACAAGGTGACATCGAAGGGCTGCTCAGCTCTTTGTCTCTTATGACCCCAGTAAGGTAGGGTTACCTGTCTCCAAGCGCACGCTGTCTACCTGGGTGGCAGACTGCATTGCCTGGGCATACAGGGCAGCCGACCTCCCGTTGCAGGGTCGAGTCACAGCCCACCGTGTCAGGGCTAAGGCCGCATCAGTGGCTCACTTCCGCTCTGTTCTGCTGGCAGACATCTGCCAGGCCGCAATTTGGTCTTCAAGCCAGACTTTTGCAGCCCATTACTGCCTGGATAGGGAGTCCCGACGGGACAGTGCTTTCGGCGAGGTGGTACTCCGTAACCTATTTGAGGTTTAGGCAACTCCAGCACTCCGACCCTTTGGTGTCAGGCTACCGGGGGGTGTTGCGTTCTCAGCTGAATTTCTATTGCAGCTGCTGCGGCTCTTCTAGAGGGAGCCATTTTTCAGCTATGGGTTCTCAGTAGCCTATAGCTTGGGAGTCCCATATGTGAGAACTGACTTCCTGCTTGTTCCTGGAGAAAGCGTAGTTACTCACCTGTAACAGGTGTTCTCCAGGGACAGCACGATTCAGTCCTCATGATCCTCCCTCCTCCCCTTGGAGTTGCAGTCCTGTTATTAATTTTTTCTATTTTGCTGTCTGTTTAGCTATGTCATCTGACTGAGCAAGATGGCACCCTTGGGCGGGAAGGGGACCGCCCATGCGCGATGCAATCCCAAAGGCTTTCTTTGAAAGCTGGGGAATTGCTCCACATGAGGGCTCCATCGTCACCCATATGTGAGGACTGATTCCTGCTGTCCCTGGAGAATACCTGTTACAGGTGAGTAACTACGCTTTCTCACCCCTCTACTTCTCCTTGTGATCTGTTTACCACCTCTTCTCTGGATGGAGATGCCTTAACAGCCCATTCTGGTATTCTGGGTCTATTGCTTATCTCATAGCTTCTCAACCTTCCTCACAGGTAAGGCATTTGCTCCCTGTCTTCCTTCTGGTTCTTGTCTCCCCTCCCCTTGCACCTCTTTTTTTTTCCACACTCTGGGCCTTCTGTTTCTTTTTCCTCCCTTGCTCTCTTCAATGTTCATTCTCTGAAACAAAAATGTCACTTGGTTTATGATCTTCTTGATGCAGCTCATTTTGATCTCCTCTATCTGACCAAGACATGGTTGGTGGACTCCGAGCTGGCCTACCTTCTCCAGTCTTCTCCCCCTGTCTATACCTTTTTATCCCTTCACCACCAGCAGTGGCGTAGCAGTGGTTTGCACTGCTTTCTTCCCCTCTTTTCTCCGTGACCCTTCTCAACTCTTCTGTTTTCCTCCTGTCTTGAAGTCCTTGCAGTCAAGGCATGTAGGGTTCAGTGTTTCTTCTCTTTCCTTATTCTTTTAGTTTACCCACTTCTGCCTGTCTATTTGACGTCTCTGCAAGTTTTCTATGATTTTCTCTCCTCTTATTTAGTTGATTCCATCCCATTACTGTTGTTGTGAGACTTCATCATCCATGTCTCTTCTCCTCCTGATTTGGTTTTGAAAGATTTTGTAAATGCTTTTCTCTATCTCCGGCCTTCAACAGTAAGTTACCATTCCCACCCATGTGGCTGGTCAAATCTTCAACTTGGCCATCATCTCTGCACCTCTCTGGTAACTAAAATGTCATCTTCCTGGCCATGACCTATTTTAGACCTTAGGGGACATTATGGTTGCTCTGTAAGTTTTGGAGCTGACTTTCGGGCAAGGGTAGCAGAGTGGTCCCCTATGTTCCTGGTGGACCTGTTGATTGGCGATACTCTGCCTTCTCCATATCTCCAGGAACAAGCAGGAATGAGTCTTCACATATGGGTACGTCGGTACCAACGGAGTCTGCGCGGGAACGCTTCCCAGCGTCCAATCAAAGAGCTTTTGGAAGCATCCCACCACGCCTGCGTGCTGCCTTCCCACCTTTCCCAACTGCCTCTCCTCATTTTTCGTTTTTCCACAGAGCCGGCAGGATGTCCTCCTGTCACCGCAGAAAATTCTTGTTTTATTTCTTTAGTTTTCTTGTGGTCGCGGCTGTCTTCCCGACGCCACCGGTACCTCCGGTGTTTTCTTTTCTTTTTCCACGGGATATTTTTTCTTCATAGTGTCCCATGGGTTCTTAGGCCTTAAAGGCCTCTTCTTTTTCCTTCATGGAACCGCCGGCCACTCTCTCCAAGAAATGTTCAGACTGTGCCGGTGCAACTTTATTTTTAGACCCTTGAAGTCGGTGTCTAACCTGCTTGGGTCCTGACAACAGTTTGGTGAGAAGAGGTCTTCAACATCGAGGTTCCCTCGATACACGGTTGCCCTCCAACTTCGGGGCACCGTCCCCTTCTTCTTCTACACAGGATCAGGTAACCCACAAACAGTCTGTTAAGACTAGCCAGCCCTCGAGTGGTAGGTCTCATGCACAGCATGTAGACGGCTCCGGCCTTGCCCTCGAGGGACCACTGGCTTCAAAACCCCGGCGGTAGTCTTCGGTCTCCAAAGCATATAAGGGGTTTCAGGTTGTTCCTGGGGTTCACCCCTCACAGAACATATCTCAGCCGTGTCCGGTGGTGGCATCCGCTTCGAGCGGTACCGATACCCCGGCATCGGCACTGGTGTTGGATGAAACACTCCTCACCAGGGATCGTCATCTGGCGTCCTCGGTACCTTCGGGACCAGTGGATACACTCCAGACTGACTTTCCATTATCGGTACCAGCACCGATACTACCACCGACGTCGGTACCCTCCAGACGTGCATCGATAGCCTTGCTTCCTTCGATGCCGAGTCTGGAATCGATCTCCAGTCTGGAGGACTGGGTACCGACTCGCCTTGGTACCAGCTCTCGGCGGTACCGAAGGCTCAGTTCCGATGATTCGGATCCGCAACTCTCGGTTCCCCCAAGGCCGATTGAGTTGCCACTGGTTGACCTTCCTTCACCGGTATCAGACACTGTACCGAAAACGGTACCGATGTCCTCATTACCTTTACGGTCGGTGCCTTCCATGCTTCGCTTATCAGGCTCTCTGCCCTCGATGCCGAGTCTGGAATCGATCTCTAGTCTTGGTACCGACATCGATCGATACCGGTGGCTCGGTACCGAGGATAGCAACCGGAGGTTTTCGGTTACCTCGGTGCCGATTGAACTGTCACCGATGACTGCTCTGATGTCGCTGTCGGGCTCGACTCCGACATCGGTACCGGTACTGGCATCGGTACCGGTACTGGCATCGGTACCGGTATCCACAGTAGCATCGTGGCCAACTCCTACCATGCTTTTTTCAACAGGATCGCTCCCTTCTATACCAAGCTTGGAGTCGATACCTGGCATGGACAATGTGGTAATGACGGTCGCTGCTTCTGACAGCCAGTACCGGCGTCCATCCCTTAAGCATTCCACACTGCACTGTGCAGGATCTTCTATTCCTATATAGTTGGATAGCTCTGTCGGTGCTCAGGCTAGTTCTTCAGATCTAACCTGTCCAAGGGAGATTCCTGTTGGGGATCCCTCTTTTCAGAGTTTCCTCCTGGATATAGCAAGATCTCTTGCCATTCCTATCCCTGGACATGATCCTGTACCAAGGCTCTCTTTCTACCAAAGCAAAGGAGAACATAATGCTTCCTTTGCACCATTCCTTGCAGGATCTCCTTCTAGGAATGTGGGAAACACCTTTAAGGGTACCCCCACCTCCCAGGGCAATTGATCTCTTATATCAAGTGCCCCCCTCTCCAGGGTTTCAAAACACTCAACTTCCTCATCATTCCATAGTAGTGGAATCAGCAATGAGGCGGGTACAGAGTAAGAAAAAGCACTCTTCTTATCCGCCAGGTCGTGAGTCTCAGACACTAGATGCCTTTGGACGTCAAACCTTCCAGACATCTATGCTTTCTGCAAGAATTCTCTCATATATTTTTTATATGAGTCTATCTCTTGAGGAGGTCACAAAGCAATTACATCTTTTGACTCCTTTCCTTCCAGATTCCAAGAGTACAAACTATTCCTCACTGCTTAAGCATATCCAGAATATCTCTTGGTTTCTTTCTCGTGCTTCCCTAGACTCTTTTGAGTCTGTTAGCAGGACTTCTGCTATAGCTATAGGGGCACGACGTAGAGCCTGGCTCCAAGCTTCAGACTTGGACAAATGGGCACAACAAAGACTGGGACATACTCCTTGCATTGGAGAAAATCTTTTCAACAAGGAGTCTTTACGTCAGGTTACTCAGTTGTCCACTGATTTACCTGTTCCTAGGGGTTGTTCTACACCTTCTTCTGTCCCAGTAGGTAGGAAATGTCCTACCAAACTTTCTTCCCACAGGAGAAGAAGGTTTTATTCATCACTTGCCCATCATACAGATGTTCCCAAACAGGGGAGGCATCGTCCTGGTCTGAAGAATCCAACCTCTTACCAGGCTCAGCAAACCCAGCAACCTCTTACCAGGCTCAGCAAACCCACCTGGTTTTATCTCTCTGCTCATCAGACGTAGAACGTGACTCTGGCTCCAGGTGAGCCTGATTGGGACCCTGAATTCTTACTGCGTCACTAAGGCCATGAGGAAAGTTTGTTTCTCTTTTCCCTGCCTTTCTGCATTGTGTATGCTGCAACTGTACGTGTGGCTGCAAGGTAAGCTCTTCTTTTATTTTACTCTTTAATATCTCAGGGTCTGTGCTATCTAACTCATGACAGGTAAGCTCTTCTTTTATATTACTCTTTAATGTTTCAGGCTTAGTGCTGTCTAGCTCATGACAAATAAGCTCTTCCTTTGCATTACTCTTTAATATTTCTGGCTTAGTGCTGTCTACCTCATGACAGTATCTCTCGAGATTTTTTTACTATGGGTAGATATGTTTTTTGTATTTATCTACCTGACTGTCCAGGCTCATATAGCTATATGATTCTGATAGATGGGCTTTACCCATTCTTATGCTATCCAGCATGCTTTTGGGGTTCCACAACCACTTCGGTGGTAGTTAACAACTTCCACCATAACCTTACGGTTTAGATACCTCTGAAGCTCTCCATGTCCCAATATCTCTCCTAGCTGACTCCATTTAGGAGAGACCTTGCGGATCTTCAGCTAATCACAGGCTCTAACGCCTCCAGCGTTTGTCCTTTCTTTGGGATACCAAGGGTTCCCATACCCTTTCTCCCCACAAGGACTGTGCCTGTTTGTCCAAATCGGTTAGCCTTTCTCTTTTGTTCTAACAGTGAGCCACTCTGCTGCCAAAAGAGTTCGGTTTTTGTCATAAAACCTTCCGCTGAAGGCCCACTGTTTTTGTACTACCCCAGTTTTTCCTACTGGGGTTACTTCTTACCTTTCAGGATTCTGACCTCCACTGTTTTTCCTATAGATTTATTACCTCCACTTACAGTGAGGTCCTCTTTGAGGTTCCTCTACTGGGTTTCCCAGTAGATCCCATGAACCTCTATACTTCTATGAAATCCTGTCAGGGGAGGTCCATATTGCAATATTCTTTGCAATATCATTCATGACAATTATCATCCACACATGGACTCCTTGTCTGCAGTCCTATGCTGGGTTAGCTGTTCCACAGCATCTTTCTTTCTTCAACTCCTACCCTCTATCCTCAGGATGCCTGGTGGTGTTGGGTATAGCATGTTCCAACCTATGACATGCTAGGACTCCAGGCATCTCAGCTTGGGAGTCCCCATATGTGAAGACTCATTCCTGCTTGTTCCTGGAGATAGCACAGTTACTTACCTGTAACAGGTGATCTCTGGGAACAGCAGGAATAAGTCTTCACAACCCACCCACCTCCCCAGGAGTTGTATCTCTATCTATCTTTCCTTTCCTCTCTCTCTCTCTTTGTCTCAGCTTTAAAACTTAACTGAGGAGAGGCAGTTGGGAAAGGCAGGAAGGCAGCACGCAGGCGTGGTGGGATGCTTCCAAAAGCTCTTTGATTGGACGCTGGGAAGCGTTCCTGCGCAGACTCCGTCGGTACCGACGTACCCATATGTGAAGACTTATTCCTGCTGTTCCCAGAGATCACCTGTTACAGGTAAGTAACTGTGCTGTCTCTAGGGGTAGTTTATGGGCCTTTAGAAGGGAAAAACACTCAACTGGGTCTCCAGGGTCCTAAGGTCCTGTCTTAGCTGTTCCCTTGGCCAGAGGTGAGCTGGAGCAGCCGTTTGGGCCCCTAGGGGTGAAAGTCTGGTTCTCGACTGTGTCGAAGTTTATGATCATTCTGGAATGGAGTTGCTGCATGGGCGAATTCTCAGTTTGGAAGACTTGATATCATTCAAGGGCCTTGACAATTGCCACTTTCGACTTTCAGGCAGTGCTGTGGGCACACCGTGAGACTAGCTCTCAGATGAATGTTTCACACTCTGCTGGTGGCCCCTTGCTCTCAAGGTTGCAGGGTTGTTCCTGGGAATACCTGGCATGATGGTTAGGGAGCCTAGTCTCCTTACAGCAACTATCAGGTTTGCCTCGGCCCACCAAAGTGGCAGTTGCTGATTGAGGCTGGTTCAGTTTTTCCCAGTTTATGGTGGTGATAAAATACTTCTGGCATTCTTCCAAATTTAGCTGTGCTCTTTGTTTTTCTGAGAGAAGATGCTCGACCATAGATACTCCAGGAGGACAGGCATAGAAGAGTCAGGGGACCTTCTTAGGCTGTGCATACAGCCTGAAGTTGCCCTCCAATGAAGGGGAGCCCTTGTTTGCTTCTGTTGCAATAGGGGCAATACTGGCAGAGCTTCTAATGGGTCAAGGACACCTCCAGGGGCTCTTGGGAACCTGTAATTCCACTTAGATACCAGCATTCCCTCCCATGGTGCAGCCAGGGGGGTGATTACTCATCTATTACTTCTGAGTGCACCTGTACTGTACCACGTTAAGCTAGTAAGTTTTAGGCAAGATTGGAGTTTGTTAGCTCTGTCGACAAGCCATGTGTCTTCAGACCCTCATGTTGCTGGCCCAAACCAGCCTGGGGCTTCTAGGGTGCATTATGTGAATGGCAATAGTGATTGCAAGATCTCCCTGTAGAATCTCCCTGAGGCTTTTGGTTTGGGTGGGGACATTTGTGAAAGTTCTTTAGCACCTCTGGCAGTGACAGGTTGTTTCTCCTGTCCTCTCCTCGGCAGGGCCAGGGATGTTATCCTTGATACACGCAGGAGGTTCCTTCCAGAATGTTTTGGTCTTAGAACTGGTTGTCTTAGGATTTCGAATCTCTCATTTTCATATGAGGCCCTTCTGGTCTGTCATTGCATTGGTCCAGTAGAGGGTACTCCTGTCTCCTGGATCTCACCAGGGCATTTGTCGCATAATGGCTCCCTGTACCTTTCCCAAGGTAATAGTGATGATAGCAGTGGCTTTCTGAATGCCGAGGACCTGTTTGCACATGCCTGGACATTGAGCTGGCCTAGTTTAGTCTTTGGCAAAGGTCACAGACTACCACAGGCCTGCAGAGCTTGGGCTGTAGAAATTCTGGAGTCAAGAAACGGCTGTCCTAAGAGCAGCCTGATTATCTGGCGGACAGACTGAGCAGGATCCTGCAACCACACGAATGGAGATTGAATCCATTGGTGGTTCAGCAGATCTTTCTGAGGTGGGGCCTCCGCACCATGGATCTTTTCGCCAGTCCTCTGAACCGGCAACTCCCGAGATTCTGTTCCAGGCAACCGCATCCTCTCAGAGTAGCAGCGGATGCGTTTCTGCTCCCGTGGTCCAAGGCCTACTGTATGCGTTTCCTCCCACGCCACTAGTGTCCAGAACACTGTTCAAAGTACTCAAGGACGGGGCCTCCATGATTCTGATAGCCCCCAGGTGGCCGAGGCAACCGTGGTTCCCACTTTTGCTGCAACTGGCGGTGGACACTCCTATTCCTCTGGGGATCCAACACGATCTCCTGTCTCAAGAACAGGGATCTCTCTTATACCCCAACCTCCAGTCCCTTCATCTGATGGCCTGGCTGCTGAAAGGGTAGTTCTGGCTCCCCTACTACTGCCTAGAGAGGTGGAAGACGTAGTCTTAGCCTCTAGAAGAAGGCAATCCACCCGGAAATCCTACGCTCTTAAGTGGCGTAGATTCTCCGCATGGTGTGCTCAGCACAGCAAGAATCCCTTCTCGTGCTTGGTAGCGGTAGTATTGCAATATTTGCTTTACCTCTCCAATCTAGGCCTTAAGTCCAATTCTGTCAGAGTTCACCTCAGTGCTCTCTCAGCCCACCACTCGCCGGTAGACGGGAGGCCCCTTTCCAACCACCCTTTCGTGGCTCGTTTCCTCAGAGGCCTCCTCCTGCTTAAGCCTCCTCTACGCCCACCGGCCCCTGAGTGGGATTTAAATGTGGTCTTACAGCGGATTACTTGTCCGCCATTTGAACCTATGGCTACCTGTCATCTCCGTTTTCTCTCCTGGAAAACTTTGTTTCTGGTAGCTCTTACCTCTGCTAGGCGAGTAAGTGAACTTCAGGCGCTAGTGTCTGATCCCCTTACACTAGGTTCTACAGGAATAGGGTAGTCTTACGGACTCACCCTAAGTTTCTCCCTAAGGTTGTCTCCTCTTTCCACCTCAATCAGGAGGTGGTTCTTCCGACTTTCTTTCCCAGGCCGCATGCCAGCCGGACTGAGATGGTCCTGCATACCCTGGACTGTAGGAGGGCGTTATCCTTCTACCTTGACCGTACGCGGGAGCACCGGAGGGCTGTTCAGCTCTTCGTTTCTTTTGACCCCAATAAGTTAGGGTTACCTGTCTCCAAGCGTACTTTGTCCATATGGGTCGCTGACTGTATCGCCTGGGCTTATGGGGCAGCTGGCCTCTCGTTGGAGGGTCGAGTCACGGCTCATCGTGTCAGGGCGAAGGCTGCATCAGTGGCTCATCTCCGCTCTGTTCCGTTGGCAGACATCTGCCGGGCCGCTACTTGGTCTTCAAGCCAAACTTTTGCGGCCCATTACTGCCTTGAGAGGGAGTCCCGCAGGGACAGTGCTTTTGGACAGGCAGTACTCCATAATCTCTTTGGGGTTTAGGCAACTCCTTCCCTCCGGCCCTGATGTTGGGTTACCGGTCGGGGGCGTTCTCAGAGAAGATTCCTTCCTTACGTTCTGACGCTCTAGAGGGAGCTTATTTTTTCGACTTGGGGTCTCCGGTAGCCTTAAGCTGGGGAGTCCCATATGCGAGGACTGACTTCCTGCTTGGTCCTGGAGAAAGAGTAGTTACTCAGCTGTAACAGGTGTTCTCCAGGAGCAGCAGGAATCAGTCCTCACAACCCTCCCTCCTCCCCTTGGAGTTGCAGTCATATGATTTATTTTTTGCTATTTTTGCTGTCTTTTAGCTATGTCATCAGACTGAGCAAGATGGCACCCTTGGGCGGGAAGGGGACCGCGCATGCGTGCTGCAATTCCCAAAGGCTTTCTTTGAAAGCTGGGGAAATGCTCCGCACGGGGACTCCGTCGGCGCCGACGTCACCCATATGTGAGGACTGATTTCTGCTGCTCCTGGAGAACACCTGTTACAGGTGAGTAACTACTCTTTCTGCCTAGATCTTTTGGTAAGGGGGCATAACCCATTCATCTGGACTAGTCTAGCAGGATTAAAGGAAAGGAGATTATCAGGTATGATTAAAATCACCCATGTTTGCAGAAGGAAATATTGGTTTGCATAGTCGATTTTAGCGGATGTATGTGCTTGAAAGAGCTATGGAAAACATGAATAATCTTAATGGGCAGAACAACTTATGTTTTGTTGGTGTCCCCCGGGGGCAGAGGTAATGGCCTCTTTCAAATTTTTTGAGGATCTATTGCCCAAGTTGCTCGACATCCATTTTAAGAGAGATCAGGAAATTCAACTTGCCCACTGTGTCCCAACTATGTAGTACAAAGTGCCAGATGTCCTTCGCCATTTGTGCTTAAGATTTTGAGTTATCCCCAAGTACTACAGATTTTGCAGGCTGTTTAATTGGCTGCCCTCCGTCTAGAACCCTCCTATAAAACCTTTAAGACCATGCTGAAGTCCCATTTGTTCTGCACAGCTTTTAACCTTCTCCCTCCCCCTGCCCTCTCCTTTCCCCCATATCGTTGATTTCAGTCGTTCTTAACCCACTTTGCCCTGTTGCTCTACTCTCCCCTCTTATTCTATCCTATCTCATATCTTTCTTTCCTTTTACTTATGGTATTCTTTTCCTTTTTAGCAGCCCTATTATTTTTGTTATTGTAAACCGCTCTGATACCTTGAGTGTGAGCGGTATATAAAATGTATTAATAAAGATAAAGAATAAAGATAAAGATATTGTCTTTGCAGTACCAAGGGGAAAAAATCATGAAACTAAAACTACCATGCTTAAAAGGAAGCATTTTCTGGGTTTTTGTGAGCAGCTGAGGAACCTGTAGGCCTGGTCTGGATTATACTACCCAGCATGGATGCATGTGACCCTCCAAAACAAGGCATGCACCTTTGAGCTAGCTCACAGAGGATCTGGAGGTATTTTTAGTCTAGGAGTCAGAACAGGCTATGGTGGTAACCAAATCATCCGCGGCTGAATGTCTGGTTTCTTTATGCAATTTTCTGGTTGCAAATGGAATTGTTCCCTTTCTGTGTAAACTGTGAACATACTATAAAGGGAGGATGAGGCAAGAACATGAGCTTTTGATGCCTTTATTCTCTTTGATGCAATCAACCCCTGCTCTCGTTGAGAAAGAATGGCTGAGGACTAAGTGGAAGCTTCACGAGGACTAAGATTCAGTACTGCACCACCTTTGAAGCACTGACCGCTTCAGCATGGAAGATAGAAGTTATTACGCCAAGCTGTGTACGGACTCTTGTATGAGTGGGAGCTGGCTTGGGTGTATGATAGATGGAGGGTATGTCTCTGTGGGTGTGATGTTAGAAACATAGAAAAATGATGACAGAAAAAGACCACATGTCCTATCTAGTCTGTCCTTCCATATCGACAATTACAACAGTCCCCCTTTTTCCTTTAGAGATCCTCTGTGTTTGTCCCATGCTTTTTTGAATTCAGATACTGTCCTCATCTCTACCACCTCCACTGGGAGACTATTCCATGGATCCACCACTCTTTCCGTAAAGAAATATTTCCGTATATCACTCCTGAATCTATCTCCCTTCACCCTCATCCCATGTCCCCTTGTAGCAGAACTTGCTTTCAATTGAAAGAGGCTCTCTCCCTGAACATTTATGCCACGGAGGTATTTAAACATCTCAATCATATCACCTCTATCCCGCCTTTCCTCTAAGGTGTACATATTAAGGTCCTTCAGTCTGTCCTCATATGCTTTATAATGAAGACCACTAATCATTTTAGTAGCCACCCTCTGCACCGACTCCATCATGTTCACATCCTTTTGAAGGTGCGGTCTCCAGAATTGCACGCTATACTCCAAATGAGGTCGCACCAAAGACTTATACAGAGGCATTATCACCTCCTTTTTTCTGCTAGCCATTCCTCTCCGTATGCACCCAAGCATCCTTCTAGCTTTTGCCGTCACCTTTTCTACTTGTTTAGCTACTTTAAGATCATCAGACACAACCACGCCTAGGTCCCGCTCTTCCTTAGTGGACAAAAGTACTTCACCCCCTATACTATATTGCTCCCTTGGATTGCTGCAGCCCAAATGGATGACCTTACATTTTTTAACATAAATCCCAGCTGCCAAATTCTAGACCATTCTTCAAGCTTAGCTAGATCCCTCCTCATGTTATCTACCCCTTCCTGGGTGTCTACTCTATTGCAGATTTTGGTATCATCCTCAAAGAGGCAAACCTTACCCGACAGCCCTTCCGCTATATCACTAGCAAAGATGTTAAAAAGAATTGGACCAAGGACAGATCCCTGGGGCACACCACTGATAACGTCCTTCTCCTCAGAGTGAGCTCCATTTACCTGTACTCTTTGTCGCCTCCCACTCAACCAATTTCTAATCCAAGCAGTAACTTTAGGGTCCATCCCTAGGGTGCTCAGTTTGTTTATAAGTCGCCTGTGAGGAACGGTGTCATAAGGCTTTACTTAAATCTAAATACACCACATCTAGGGCTCTCCCTCGGTCCAACTCCCTGGTCACCCAATCAAAGAAATCAATCAGATTTGTCTGACAAAACCTGCCTCTGGTGAATTCATGCTGCCTCGGATTCTGTAATCCACTGGACTCCAGAAACAGCACTATTTTCTCTTTCAACAGCGTTTCCAATAATTTACTCACCACTGAAGTTAAACTAACCGGCCTGTAGTTTTCAACCACATCCTTACTTCTGTTTTTGTGTATAGGCACCATATGATTCTCTCTCCAGTCCTTTGGCACCACTCCCGACTCCAACGAGGCATTGAAAAGGTCAGTCAGTGGAGCTGCTAGAACGTCCCCAAGTTCCCTCAGTATTCTAGGGTGTATACCATCCGGTCTCATTGCTTTGTCTACTTTAAGTTGAGCTAGTTTCTCACGAACACAGTCTTCTGAAAATTGTTCAAGATGCCCCTCGCTTCTGTTCCTGTTTGTGGGTGTTTTCTGAGATCCTGTTCCTGGTTCTTCATCTGTGAACACAAAACAGAAATATTTGTTAAGCAATTCCGCTTTATCCTCATCAGCTTCTGCATATTCCTCCCCTTCACCCTTGAGTCTCACAATACCACTTTTGCCCTTCCTCTTCTCACTAACATATCTGAAAAATGTCTTATCCCCCATTTTATTGCATTGGCTATTTCCTCCTTTTTTGAATCTTTATTTATTTATTTATTTAACAATTCTTTTATACCGCGCTATTATAATCAGTGCGGTGTACATAGAACAAGAACATACTACAATGCATACAAGTAACATTGAGTTTTACATTGAACAGGGAACTTCAACAATAGGACAACCGGGGGAACTATGTACAGATTAACTTAATGGTATATACAGTAAAATCAAACTCGATTGGATGTTACAATGTGGTTCACTAATAAGACTAGAGAGAAAGGTTGACCAACTAGCCCTTTTCAGGTTGTATTGAGGTGGTAGATTTGTTAGTGACTAGGTTGACTTCTGGGTAGCATTTTGTGAACAGGTGGTATTTCAATGCTTTTCTGAATAGGATTAGGTTTTTGATAGCACGGATTTCGTGAGGTAGTGCATTCCAGTTTAGTGCATTCCAGTGCTTTCCTGACTACTTTGCTAGCTTCTCTAAGTTTTTCTAAATATAGATGCTTGTCTTCCTCTCTCTGTGATCTCTTGTATTTCATGAAGGCCTCCCAATTTTTCTTCACCTTTTCAGCTACTTCTTTCAAAAGCCATAGTGGTCTCCTTTTCCTTTTACCTTTATTTACCATTTTAACAAAAAGGTTGGTTGCCCTTAAAATATCCCCTTTCAATTTTGCCCACTGTTTTTCTACATCCCCCAGCTGTTCCCATCCCGCTAACTACTCCCTGCGATATTGGCGCATCTTGGCAAAGTTAGTTTTCCTAAAGTCTAAGACCCTCACTTTTGAATGGATTCTAACAGCCCTAGTCCTAATACTGAACCACACCATCTAGTGATCACTGGATGCAAAATGATCTCCCACTATCACATCAGAAACACTTTCACCATTTGTAAGCACCAAGTCCAGTATGGCCCCTTCACGTGTTGGGTCTGTTACCAATTGCCTGAATAGTTCTCCCTGTAGAGAATCCAGGATCTCCTTACTTCTAGATGATACTGCAGCAGGAATGTGCCAGTCAACATCTGGCATATTGAAATCTCCTATCAGTAGCACTTCCCCTTTCCTAGTAATGCTGCATATGTCTTCAATTAACTCCCTGTCCACCTCTTCCTCTTGTGAGGGAGGTCTGTATATCACGCCAATGCAAATAGATTTCTCTTTCCCCTTTCTAGTTTAATCCACAATGCCTCCTCTCTCCCTTTTAAGCTCTGTAATTCCAAAACTTTAATATTATTTTTTACATATAGTGCCACTCCTCCTCTCCTTCTTCCTGCCCTGTCCTTTCTGAATAAAGTATAGCCTGGTATAGTTACATACAAGTCATGGTTTTCTGTGAACCATGTTTCTGTAACTGCCACTAAATCCAAGTCGGCCATTCTCACCAAAGCTTCAAGATCAGGGTTCTTATTTCCCATGCTATGGGCATTTATACACACTGCTTTCCATATGTTACCCCTTTTATCCATTTCCATAAAGGTATTTAATGTATCACTTACCTGGGGGCCTGTAAGCATCCATCCTCATTGAATCTAGTTTAAAGTCCTCTTCAGTAGATTAGCTAGTTGACTACTGAAGATGCGTCAACCTTTCTTGGACTAATGGACGCCATCTCTGCTCTGCAACCCTTGGAAGAGCATCCCATGGTCCAGGAAACTAAAACGCTCTCAGTGACACAATCCACGCAGCCATGCATTCATCTCCAGGATTCGAGCCTCTCTGCCTTGGCTTTTACTCTCAACAGGGAGGATTGAAGAGAACACCACCTGTGCACCTATCTGCTTCACCCTCTGTCCCAGAGCCATGAAGTCACTTTTGATAAGCTCAGAGGGATACCTGGCAGTATCATTTGTTCCAACATGGATTAGCAACATTGGGTAATAGACAGTGGGCTTGATGAGTCTTGGCAAACTCTCCGTAACATCTTGGATTGTGGCACCAGGCAAACTAAACTATGAGAGTTAAAGAAAAAATTCCAGCCTCGAATTTGGAATGCTACAAGATGCTCAAGGATCCATGTTGAATGATGAGAAGATCAAGAAAAGCGGGAAAGAATATACTGAGTCGTTATACCATAAAGATCAAGTGGACCAACAGCCATTTCAAACTGTACCTTATGATCAGGAACAATTGGTGATGAAAGAAGTCGTTGAAGCAACATTGAAAGCCTTATCAAAGAACAAAGCACCAGGCATTGATGGCATTCCCATTGAAGTATTATAGCAGTCAGTTGCAGCTGTTACCATACTTACAGGAAATTTGGAAGACGACATGGCCAACTGTCTAGAAAAGATTTGTATTTATACCAGTACTAAAGAAAGGTGATCAAACTGTGGAAATTATCACACAATCGCTCTGATCCCACATGCCAGCAAGTTTCTACTCAAGATTATTCAGCAGAGACTACAACCATACCTGGAACTAGAACTGCCTGAAGTGCAAGCAAGGTTCAGAAAAAGGTGAGGAATAAGAGACCTCATCATGGATGTGAAATGGATCCTTGAAAAGACTAAAGTATACCAAAAGGATATCTATATGTGTTTTATTGACCACAGCAAGGCTTTTGACTGTGTAAACCATGAGAGACTCTGGGCCACATTAAGAAGCATGGGTATACCAGAATACCTGATTGTTCTCTTGCACAACCTTTACATTGATCAAGAAGCAACAGTTCAAACAGAACAAGGAGAAACAGAAAGGTTTAAAATCAGCAAAAGAGTATGACAAGGCTGCATACATTCCCCTTACCTGTTTAATTTATATGCAGAACAAATCATCAGAGAAGCAGGACTGTATGTAGACAACCAATGAGTGAAGATTGGTGAAAGACGGATCAAAAAGCTTCGCTGTGCTAATGATACCACATTACTGGCTGAAAGTGAAAATGAACTGAAACATTTGTTTCTCAAGATCAAGGAACATAGTCTTAAAATGGGCCTGCACCTTAATGTAAATAAGACAAAGATCCTGACAACTGGCAAAATCAATAAGTTCACCATTGATGGAGAAGAAATTGAAATAGTGGACAACTTTAACCTACTTGGATCAACAAGCAGTCAAGAAATCAGACGCATTGCTCTTGGCAGAATGGCTGTGAAGGTTCTAGACAAGATTCTCAAGAGCAGAGATGTCTCTCTCCATACAAAGATTCAACTTGCTCAAGCCATGGTATTTTCAATAATGTCATATGGATGCAAACGTTGGACAGTGAAAAAGATAGACAGGAAGAAATTTGATGCCTTTGAATTATGGTGCTGGCAACGAAACCAGTCAGTACTAGAGGATTTCAAATCTTAGCTTTCCTTAGAAGCTCAGATGACATCTTTGGACACAATACGTGAAGAGAGAGATTGCTAGAGAAAGAGAAAGACATCACACTTGGCAAGGTAGAAGGTGAACGCAAAAGAAGAAGGCCAGCATTGAGATGGATCGATACAATAGCAGCAGCTATGGGTGTCACTCTGTCAACAATGAGCCGCCTGACTGAAGACCGAACACAGTTTAGGACAACTATCTAGAGGGTCGCCATGAGTCAACACAGACTCGATGATATTTAACAGGTGTGTGTCTTTACCTTCTCTAGCACTGCTGCTACAGCAGCAAAAAGGGAGGCATTGAAGGTGTTCTAATATTGGCCCTTTTATGAGGTATGTTTAATCCTATCTGTTCAGGAATGGATCAGTTATAAACTGTTATTTGGAAGTACAGAGGGGTAGTATCAGGCTTAACAATACTGGCGTGGCAACTTCTGGACTTGTTAACACTGGCCCTTAAGCAGATCCGGAGTAATTGAAAAGATAACATTCTTGTTTATTATAAAGAAGTGACGTTAGAAAGCAGAATAGGGGTAGGGTATTTTCAGGTTACTTGAAACGCCGTGAAGAACTTTGTGATTCAATAATACCACCTTTAAATTTTTTTATTTTTTGTTGTTGTAAATGGATTAATGAGGCCTGCCACCTCTGAATTTTAAGATGTTCTGGCTTTGGTTATTCAATTGTTTTTCTTTATGTACTAACCTTTATGAAAAACCATCAAACATAAATGGACTTTAAAAGATGAATACTGAATACTCTGGAATTCGCATGCTTTGTTTTAAAGATGTTTGCTGGTGCATTGATAATTCTTGATTCCTGCCATTTGGATGGATATGTAGTGTTTACAGACTGGCTTTACTATACTGTACCTCTTTGGCATTTCCTTTGCTTCACAGGTAAAAAGCAATGCAGTTCGGGCCCTGGGGAACCTGCTTCATTTCCTGCAGCCATATCATATGGTGAATCCCAGATTCAGTGAGAGCATTGAGGAGTCCATTCAGGCCCTTATTTCTACAGTCCAGGGGGATGCCACCATGAAAGTGAGATGGAATGCATGCTATGCATTAGGCAACATGTTTAAAAATTCTGCTTTACCTCTGGGTAAGTGCCTAGCATAAGAACATAAGCATTGCCATACTGGGTCAATCAAAGGTTCACCGAATCGAGTATTCTTTTTTCAGAAGTATCTGGCATAATCCCCAAAAGTAGCCAGATTCTATGCTAGTTACCTCTAGGGATAGGTAGTGGCTCCCTCAGGTCTACCTTAACAGTTTATTAGGGGGGGGGGAGGTTCCACTAGCTTGCCCAAACCTTTTTTGCACCTAGCTACACTAACTGCTTTTACCACATCTCTAGCAACTAGTTCCAGAGCTTAACAATGTGTTAAGTGTGAAATACTTTTTCTTATTTGTTTAAAATGCTTTCATGCCCTTGTTCTCCATTGACGTCTTTGGAAAAGTGTGTCTGTTTTTTTTCTAGTTGGATTTGCCAGTTTTTCCATGGTTGCAGTCAATTTAAAGACAGGGCAAAAGAGGGAGCTTCTTTTGGGAGCTGGTAGCACAGCAGCATATTTTGGTGCTTGGAGTTAGAGCTTCCTCAAACCCCCTCTACCCACCCACTTCCTCCACTCCAAATGGGAAGGAAGAAAGAAGGACCAGTAAAGTTATACAATTGCAATTGGGCAAATGGAGTAGAAATATGGCAAGAGATATGTTGCCGCTTTGATAAAGCTGATGGCATTCAGAGATATCATTGAGGTGATGTGCTTGGATCCTGGGTTTGGGGATAGAACCATTTTTAGCCTGACTGCTTCACCCAGAGATTCAGTCTCAGAGGAAAGTTTTCTTGCAGACCTCAGCGATGCCTTGGCAGTCAACCAGGAGAGAGAACCCAATCCTAATAAATTGTGAAATGACCGCTTTGATTTATAAACTAAAAATAGTTCCAAAATACAGCTGAAGGCAACTTGCTTGAATGTTAGTGCTATTATCATCAAGAGATTTGTAACTGTTTTTATTATCCTTTTCGGTTTTGTAAAATTAAAACCAATTAAATGTTTAACAAGTGCTATTTTCTATCTGTTAGGCACAGCTCTTTGGACAGCACAAGCTTATAATGCTCTTACATCGGTTGTAAAGTCCTGCAAAAATTTTAAAGTGAGAATCAAATCAGCCATGGCTCTCTCCATTCCTATGAAAAGGGAATATTATGGGAGTGTGGAGCAGTACAACGAAATTTGGGATGCACTGGTGTTAGCGCTGCAAAAGAGTGAAGACACAGAGGACTTTCTGGAGTTCAGGTATTGTGCCAGTTTGCGAACCCAGATCTGCCAAGCTCTGATTCATTTGTTGAGTCTGGCAACCAGGCCCGACCTACCTTGCATCCGAAAAACAATGCTGGAGAAAGGGGATACCATAAGATCTTACATACTACAGTTTGTGAAGTCAGGAGTGGAAGGAGATGACATGTCAACGACTGTAGCGCCCACACAGCCCCAAGAAAGAGAAACAAAGCTGGAAAAAGCCATTGAGCATTTACGCAGTATTCAAGAGCTGGCAGAAAACACAGATGAAAAGACAGTGGCTGGAGCTGCTTATTTAGAAGCTATCCTAACAAGTTGTATTGGAGCAGTTGAATCCTAGGGAGATTTTCTATATTTTAACAATGCTCTGTCTTTCACAAACTCTCAAATGAATTAACCAGAAAGTTGCCTAATTAACGAGAGAGGCCATCTTGTCTGGATTCCCCTTCTTACAGATTAACCATTGCAGAACTAATTATTTTATTGCTCTTATATAAAATACAATTTTACATATGTCCCCATTCATTGAGTTCTGTGTGTTTTGTTTTATTTTGGGTATTTTAACCATCAGCAGTGCCTGAACCATGCTGGACAAAAGGAGATTGCTGTGACGATTATATTTGGTTGGCTAACTGGATGGTTGCTTGCAGAAAGACTACTTCTTTTGTTGCCAGAATGATACTATTAACATTAAAAACAATTATATAGTTACTCTGTTCATTTTATGTAGCTCTGCATTTATAAACTCTTGCACAACAGGAAAGAGACAGCAGTTATCTGCCAAATTAGTATGATGCTACCATCTTTAGTTTCTTGGGATTGAATACACAAAGCTGAATATCCTGAATCTTGCTAGAAATAGAATGGTAGAGAGTCAAAATCATAGTTTTTAAAATATTTTTCTGTTTCTGTTTCCCACCATGAAAATAATTGCCCTCATCTTTTTACACTGCCTTTTTTCACCTTCTGCCCCTGTGCATCTGTCAACCACGGTGGCCAAATTATTTAGGGAATGAACTAATAAAATGTTTACTTTAGTGCAAGGAAATAATTTTAACCTCACCGCAGTACTTAGCAAAACAGATACATTTAACTTGTATAAATAATTTTGTTTTTCTTTGAGTTTCATTGTACTATAATGAATAAGGCAAAAACAATTCAAATTTTGGAAATTTAAAGTCATAGTAAATAACTAATTACCATTATTAAAATGGTCTTGTTCAAGCCTCTCATTCTTCGGTCAGGTTGCGCTCATACACAGTCTATGGAGATTAGGTGCCAGAGAGAGTACGGACTTTCAGCATATGTCCAAATACCTCATCCCCCCCTTCCCCCCCCCCGCCTCCCAACATAATGTACATCCCTGTCATGTAAATAGCATCTGTTTAAATGAAAAGCTCTTATTTTTTTCAGAGGTCTAGGCTTGGAATGCCATCTCGATGGAAGTGGTGGGGGCAAATACAGTGACAAAATGGCATGGGACAGACACAGTGGATCTCTTTATAGAAACAGGATAAAATCAAAATAAGCTTAACTGTCTCTGATATCTTAACAAGTAGAGGTGACCTGCACATAGCAGCGGGTACACCCCTAAACAAAGGCATGGGGAGGGGTGACCTGCATGAAGCAGTGCGTACACCCCTAAACAAAGGCATGGGGAGGGGTGACCTGAATGAAGCAGTGCGTACACCCCTAAACAAAGGCATGGGGAGGGGTGACCTGCATGAAGCAGTGCGTACACCCCTAAACAAAGGCATGGGGAGGGGTGACCTGATTGAAGCGGTGCGTACACCCCTAAACAAAGGCATGGGGAGGGGTGACCTGCATGAAGCGGTGCATACACCCCTAAACAAAGGCATGGGGAGGGGTGACCTGCATGAAGCGGTGCGTACACCCCTAAACAAAGGCATGGGGAGGGGTGACCTGCATGAAGCAGTGCGTACACCCCTAAACAAAAGCATGGGGAGGGGTGACCTGCACGAAGCGGTGCGTACACCCCTAAACAAAGGCATGGGGAAGGGTGACCTGCATGAAGCAGCGGGTACACCCCTAAACAAAGGCATGGGGAGGGGTGACCTGCATGAAGCAGCGGGTACACCCCTAAACAAAGGCATGGGGAGGGGTGACCTGCATGAAGCGGCGGGTACACCCCTAAACAAAGGCATGGGGAGGGGTGACCTGCATGAAGCGGCGGGTACACCCCTAAACAAAGGCATGGGGAGGGGTGACCTGCATGAAGCGGTGTGTACACTCCTAAACAAAGGTATGGGGAGGGGTGACCTGCACGGAGCAGCGGGCGCAACTACTCTTGCCACTTTGCTGGGCAGACTCGATGGACCATGCTGGTCTTTATCTGCTGTCATATACTATGTTACTATGTTAAGAGAGTGGTTGGTTTGACAACTTTGAATATCTTACAACCACCACTGTAGGCAAACGGAGAGGAAGCCAGGGCTCTGTTTCAAAATGCTTTTGTACAACACTTCATGTATTACATGCTGAAATGGCTTCAGGTCAGTTATGCCAATATTAGAGGAATTCACATTAAAAAAAATATTTGGACTTTATTGACCAAACATCAGTATCCAAAAAATGATAGGCATGTTACAGTTTAATTACATTTCAGTGTAGATTTTTATAATTTGTGAGACATTGCCTTTTGATACAATAATTTTTTTTGTCTGATAACTTGCCACCTTTTTATAACTCAGAATAATATGACAAATTTTCATCAGAACAAACATTTTCAATGTTCTCCCCAGCCCATATTCCAAAGCACAATATATACAACCAACAAACAGCAGACCAAGGCAATAGATTAAGAAACCTATCCAGTGTGTGTGATTCCTTACACGCGCTAGGATGACAAAATTACACTCTACGCACTCCCATACCTACACCACCCCAAACTCCCCCCCACCCACTAAACCATGTGTAACCAAGGAGAGTTATTCATAAAGAGCAACAGCTATCCAGGCATATAAAACTGCAAAACAATCCACCAAGCACAAACATTCTCATCCACAGATTCCGTCCATCCCACTAACTACACATCCATGTACCCTTTCTAGTTACTGACCTTTCTTTATCTTCTCTGTGGAGTCATCTGCTACCCCCTCTTCTGCCCTTCCCCATCATTACTTAATCTACCCAAGAGAGGGCACGTGCAAACCTAGACCCATGAGACATCCCCACCAGAAATCCTACTGTTGATTAACTACTTGGCTTTGAGCACTCATGGATAAACACTGAATGTAGTCACCCCAAATTTCCATAAACAAAGCCCATCACTTTGGATGCCCTGTGGCCCCCTTCCTGCTCCTTAAGTATAAACTAGTGCAGGGCATTCCTCAATTGCCAAAAAGATGACCTTGTCACCCATACCCAGCCAAGAAAGATGCTTTTTTTGGCCATCAACCAGGCCCTCCATACCCAAAGCCTCTTTGCAACTTCCTAAGCCCTCAAATCCTGATATATATCAGTTGAACCACTGACCAAAAACAGACTCCAAAAATAAGTGCACTCTTCCTCAAAATCTATGAACCACAAGCACAACCAGAACATGTGACTCAAAGTACCCTAGGTTCATTGCATTTGAAACAATTTGGAGTTGTCGCACTGTCTTCCTTAAAATCTGAATAGGGGCAAAGTAGGCCCACCTTATCACTTTACATAAGGGCTCCTAACCAGGGCTCCACACATCAAACAGTAAGTAAGGATTTGAGGGTTTCTTTGTTTGGTTTTTTTTTTATTACATTGCTAGCTCTCTGACTGGGAGTTCTTAAAAGGGTTTTGTGTATACTTTTTAAAAGCAAGGTTACTTACATTTTTGCTGTTTTAGGGGAACTTTACTGGAGCACAGTAGGTTGCTGAACTCTGTAACCTCCTCAGATTCAGAAACTGCTAACACCTAATCAGGAGTTAGTGGGCCTGTTTCCTGAGTGCAGTTGAAGCCTGCATAAAAGGCTCCTGTGCCTTGCCCTTTTGAGGCTTTCCTAACCAGGGCTCCACACATCAAACAGTAAGTAAGAATTTGAGGGTTTCTTTGTTTGTTTGTTTTTTATTACATTGCTAGCTCTCTGACTGGGAGCTCTTAAAAGGGTTTTGTGTATACTTTTTAAAAACAAGGTTACTTACATTTTTGCTGTTTTAGGGGAACTTTACTGGAGCACAGTAGGTTGCTGAACTCTGTAACCTCCTCAGATTCAGAAACTGCTAACACCTAATCAGGAGTTCGTTCCCTCCCTACCCACCCCGACTCCCACCCACCCCTAGTGAGCAGTCTTGCTTTATAGGGCACCTCCCCCTTTAGCAAATCACAGTGAATTGGACCAGCACATATTGAATATAATTAAAGAGATTTAACTGCTTTATCTCCAGGAACAAGCAGGAATAAGTCCTCACATATGGGTACGTCGGTACCGACGGAGCCCGTGCGGGAAAGCTCCCCAGCTTCTTAGAATAGAAGCTTTTGGGACCTCCCACTGCACATGCGCACTGCCTTCCCGCCTTCCTGAACAGCTCTCCTCAGTTTCTCTTTTTTCCGCGGAGCCAGCAGGTCGTGTTCCTGTCACCGCTGAAGAAATTGTTATTTTATTTGTTTCTTTAGACCGCGTACCTGCCTTCCCCATACCGATACCGGTATTGCCGGTCTTTTCTTTCTTTCTTTAAAAAATTATAATTCTTTTTTCTTATTTTTTAGCTTTTTGGTCACTTCAGAGAGGCCTCTCGGCCTACTCAATTTCTCCTCATGGAGAAGCCAGCCCCTGGATTTAAGAAGTGTACCAAATGTAATGCTGTTATTTCAGTCACAGACACCCATGAATGGTGTCTGAAATGTTTGGGGCCTGACCATTCCATACCGGACTGCCCATCTTGCTCCCACATGTCTAAACGTGGGCTGCAGAACCGGGCCAACAAATTCCATGTGCTGTTTGCTTCAGAGAATACAGCATCACAGTCATCCAGGTCTTCTTCTCCGGATGGATCTCAGGTAACCAAACCTTCTGTGGGCAAGTCCTCAAAGAGCAAATCTCCTTCAAAGCATCGAGAGGCTCTTAGCTTAGAACTTGAGGACCCTGCCCCAGCCAAACAACCCCGGCGGGAAGTCCAACTTCCAAAAACGCCAATTCAGGGGTCTCAGGTTGATATCGATGCTACGGCCTCGACAGATCACCTGTTAGCCTGCTCTGGGGTACCGGGTCACTCCGGTACCGACATCCAGGCAGCTATGGCGTCCATGGGCGATACTGTACAGTCCATGCAGCAGGCCGTCATGGCTTTCATTAAAGCTGCAACGCCATCGGTTCCGCTTTCAGCGGTTCCGGGCCCGATACCGGTATCGTCCGCCATGCCGGTATCGAGGCCGTCCACCTCTAAACGCAAGTCGGTACCGTATGGGCTTTCGCTCCATACCGGTTCCATACCCGATACGCCCGATATCGATACCGATCGGTACGCGTATCGTGCGTTAGAGGAAAGCACCGATTCCTCTGAGGATTTTCACTCCTCTGATGATTCTGCTGAGTTTTCACTCAACTTACCTGAGGAGCCCTCTTCTCCTAAAAGGAGAATGTCCCCTCCAGAGGATTTGTCCTTCCAGGACTTTGTTTTAGATATGGCTACAGCCCTTTCTATTACCACATCCTCTGAAAAGGAACCCAGATCCAAAAAACTGGATATTTTGGGATACTCAAAGGCCCCTAAGGAGGCAGTTACCCTGCCTATCCATGAAATCCTTCAAGAACAACTGATGGATTTCTGGGAAAATCCTTTGACTTTGTCTCCTTATTCCCGTAGGTTGGACACCATGTATAGGGTCCCTCCTTCTCCTGGTTTCCAAAAGACTCAATTGCCCCACCACTCTATTGTGGTGAAGTCTGCAATGAAGAAGATTAGGAGTACCAAAAGGCACTCTTCCACCCCTCCAGGACGGGAATGTAAGACTTTGGACTCTTTTGGTAGGAAAATTTTCCAGGCTAGTATGCTTATAGCCAGGATTAATTCCTACAGTCTCTATATGGGCATGTTCCTGGAGGAACTTGCCAAAAAGGTGCGGCATTTTGCCCCCTTTATCCCTGAGGATAAAAAGCAGGGATTCCTTTCCCTAGTGAAACAACTCGTAGAGGTTTCTAAGTTCTCTAATAGGGCAGCATATGATTCCTTTGAGGGAGCCAGTAGGGCTTCGGGCATTGCTATTGCAGCCCGACGTCTTGCTTGGCTCCAGGCCTCTGATCTGGAACCTTGGGTTCTAGATGGCTTACGGAATCTGCCCTGTACAGGTGAGAACTTATTTGGGGAAGAGTGGCAAATCAAAGCCACCCAGATGGATGCTGAAAATGCCACCTTGGAAAGACTTTCAAAGTCCACTTCAATTCCTATTAAGAAAAAGTCTTTTAAAAGGCCTTACTATAAGAAGGCCAGAGTTGCTTCAAATACTGGCCAGCAGTCTTCTCAACCTCGCTATACTGCTAAGCGTCAGCAATCCAAACAAGCACGAGCTAAGCCTGCAGCAGCTACTGTAGCTCAGCAGGCTCCAACCCCTCAGGGGTTTTGACTTGCTCCTAGGGAACTTGCCACTTCTGGTTCTAACACAACCAGAACCTCTCACCATACCCGGAAGGTTGGTTCACTTTGCTCCCAGATGGGAACAAATCACAACAGAACAATGGACCCTCTCTATCATTCGAGAGGGTTACAAACTTCATTTCTCCAGCCTTCCTCCCCATCCTATGGTGAGACCATTCAATTCTCCCCCATCTCTCCTAACCCTGTTGGGTCAAGAGGTTTCCTCTCTTCTTGCCCAAGGGGCCATAGAAGAGGTTCCTCTTCCTCAACAAGGGTCCGGTTTCTACTCCCCTTATTTTCTCATTCCAAAGAAGACAGGGGGATTCAGACCAATCCTAGATCTGAGAGAATTTAACAAATTTCTCTTCAAGGAGAAATTCAAAATGCTGTCTCTCGGCATTCTCCTTCCTTACCTCCAGGGTCAGGACTGGCTTTGTTCTCTAGACCTACAGGATGCGTATACACATATACTCATCCATCCATCCCACAGAAAGTATCTTCGCTTTCTGTTTCAGGGAAAACATTTCCAATACAGAGTACTCCCCTTCGGTCTAGCCTCTGCTCCAAGAGTATTCACAAAATGCATGGCAGTCGTAGCCGCATTTCTAAGAGGCATGGGAATCTTTGTCTTCCCATATCTGGACGACTGGCTCATCCGAGCTCCAACTCAGTCACAGGCCCAGATTTCCCTGGACCACACAAGGAGCCTTTTGCAGTATCTGGGACTGGTAGTAAACCTTCCCAAGTCCCAACTCATCCCTACTCAATCTCTAGAATTCATAGGGGCCCAGTTGGACACCATCACTGCAAGGGCCTACCTTCCACATGTTCGAGGCCAGCGCCTCCTGAGTTTGGCCTCCCAAGCTCAGTCCAGCACTCACTTGACAGCCAGGGAAATGCTACGCCTACTGGGTCATATGGCCTCCACAGTGCATGTGGTGCCCTATGCTCGTCTTCATATGAGAGCAGCTCAATGGACCCTGGCCACTCAGTGGACTCAGGCGTCAGGAGCGCTCTCAGACCAAATACAAACCTCCGATCGTCTGTTTTGGTCCCTCCACTGGTGGACTTCCACCAAGAATCTGTTGTTGGGGGCTCCATTTCAACCATTGCTACCCCAAGCAACCCTCACAACAGATGCCTCCCAAACAGGGTGGGGAGCCCATCTGCAAACTCTCTCCACTCAGGGCACTTGGTCTCTACAGGAGACCACCCTTCATATCAATCTTCTGGAACTGCGAGCAATTTACCTTGCCCTCAAGGTCTTCCACTCCCTCCTAGCCAACCTCACTGTCCTAGTTCAGACGGACAATCAGGTGGCCATGTTTTACATAAACAAACAAGGAGGGACGGGCTCTCTGTCGCTTTGCAACGAAGCTCTAAGACTATGGGCCTTCGCCAGAGAGCATCAGATTCACCTGCTAGCAGTGTATCTCCCAGGAGTTCAAAACTCTCGGGCAGACAGGCTCAGTCGAGTTCTGCTGCCACACGAATGGTCCCTACATTTGGACCAAATAAACCGAATCTTTCAGGAATGGGGGACCCCGGACATAGACCTCTTTGCAAGTCCGTGGAATGCCAAACTTCCCCGGTTCTGTTCCAGAACTCCGTGTCAGGGAGCTCAGGCTACGGACGCCTTTCTCCTGAATTGGAATCAGGCATTCCTATATGCCTTTCCACCCATTCCTTTGATTCCCAAGACTCTGTTCAAACTCCAGAGGGATCATGGAACTATGATCCTCATAGCTCCACGCTGGCCACGCCAAGTGTGGTTCCCTCTACTTCTACAGCTCTCCCAGGGATCCTACTTGGATCTGGGAGCTGCGCCAGACCTCCTGTCTCAGGAGGAGGGGACTTTGTGGCACCCAAACCCCAAATCCCTTCACCTCAGTGCTTGGTTACTGAAGGCTTAAGCCTTCAAGACTTTCATCTTTCCCAACCAGTGAAAGATATCCTTTCTGCCTCTAGGAAACCCTCTACCAGGCGTTCCTATGCTTTCAAATGGAAACGTTTTTCCATTTGGTGTGCTCAGCAGGGTCTTGACCCTCTGGCACTTCCTTTGAATTCTCTTCTTGATTATCTCCTGCATCTATCCAATGCAGGCCTCAAGACGAATTCGGTAAGAGTCCATTTAAGTGCTATTGCAGCATCCTTGAAACATATAATGGACAACCTATCTCCTCTCATCCTCTTGTTGCAAGATTCATGAGAGGCCTGACTCTCACTAAACCTCCCATCAGACCACCCCCGGTCGCATGGGATTTGAATCTAGTGCTCGGTCAACTTATGAAGCCACCTTTTGAGCCAATGTTTTCCACCTCCTTGAAATTTCTTTCCTGGAAGGTCATCTTCCTCATTGCAGTCACTTCGGCTCGCCGCATCAGTGAGCTGCAGGCTTTAGTGGCTAATCCACCTTACACAAGATTTCATCATGATAAGGTGGTCCTTAGGACGAATCCCCACTTTATGCCTAAAGTGGTCTCGCCTTTTCATCTTAATCAAGAGGTATATCTACCTGTCTTTTTTCCAGCTCCTCATGCATCCAATGCAGAGAGGAACCTTCATACTCTGGATTGTAAAAGAGCTCTCGCTTTTTACCTTAATAGGACTCAGCCACATCGAAAGTCTTCTCAACTTTTTGTGGCCTTTGATCCTTCCCATTTGGGACTTCCAGTCTCCAAGCGTACACTTTCCAATTGGATTGCTCAGTGTATTTCTTTTGCTTACCAGAGCAAAAACATTTCTCTGGAAGGCCATGTCACTGCTCACAATGTGAGGGCCATGGCAACTTCTATGGCTCATCTGCACTCTGTTTCCATAGATCAGATCTGTCGAGCCGCTACCTGGGCCTCGGTTCATACCTTCACAGCCCATTACTGTTTGGACAAGGACTCCCGCCGGGATGCCTTGTTTGGCCAGGCTGTCCTCAAGCACCTGTTCCATTCCTAAACAACTCCTGCCCACCTTCCCAGAATGGATGCCTGAGATCCATACGAAGATGGCGAACCTTTACAGGGGATCCCATGCATCTAAGCTAGGGAGTCCCCATATGTGAGGACTTATTCCTGCTTGTTCCTGGAGATAGCACAGTTACTTACCTGTAACAGGTGATCTCTGGGAACAGCAGGAATTAGTCCTCACAACCCACCCACCTCCCCTAGGAGTTGTATCTTTTATCTATCTATCTTCCTGTCCTCTCTCTGTTGACTCAGCTATAAACTCGAAACTGAGGAGAGCTGTTCAGGAAGGCGGGAAGGCAGTGCGCATGTGCAGTGGGAGGTCCCAAAAGCTTCTATTCTAAGAAGCTGGGGAGCTTTCCCGCACGGGCTCCGTCGGTACCGACGTACCCATATGTGAGGACTAATTCCTGCTGTTCCCAGAGATCACCTGTTACAGGTAAGTAACTGTGCTTTCTCTGAAAGGACAGCTGCGAAACCAGCTGGTACTTGGTAGATCTCTCTCTTTTTCTTTAACAGATACCTAAGCTCCACAAACAGAACAATGGCTGGGAAAAATCGTATTGCTAAAGCTGTTGCCCCCGTTACAGCTTCTGCCTCGGTCCAGACAGAGGTCCTAATGCCAGTTGAAGAACCGGTTCCATGTGCAGGGTGCCTGCATGCTGAAGCTCTGAGGAAACAAGTGGAGGAACTCAGAGAGGAGGTGGCGAGGCTGAGGAGCATTCAAGACAGTGAGAAGTACATTGATGAGATGCTCCTTGCAGCAACCAGGCTCTCCAGCACAGGAGAAGATGGCTGCCAACAGAATGTCGATGGTTGGACAAAAGTCACCAGAGCCTGCAAAATAACCAATCCAACTTCTCCAGCCCTTGAATTGAAGAACCATTATGCAGCCCTGGAAGTGGAGGAGGTGAAAGCATCCCTGGAAAGGGAAGAACCAGAGTTCAAGTACCCCATAGTTGCGGAATCAGTGACCAGAAGGAAACGAAGGGTAGTGGTTGTTGGAGACTCTCTTCTGAGGGGTACTGAGGCGTCCATCTGCCGACCAAACTTGATGTCCAGAGAGGTATGCTGTCTGCCTGGTGCCAAGATCCAAGATGTTACGGAGAGTTTGCCGAGACTCATCAAGCCCACTGACTATTACCCAATGTTGCTAATCCATGTTGGAACAAATGATACTGCCAGGTATACCTCGGAACTTATCAAAAGTGACTTCATGGCTCTGGGACAGAGGGTGAAGCAGGTAGGTGCACAGGTGGTGTTCTCTTCAATCCTCCCTGTTGAGGGTAAAGGCCAAGGCAGAGAGGCTCGCATCCTGGAGATGAATGCATGGCTGCGTGGATGGTGTCTTCGAGAGCGTTTTGGTTTCCTAGACCATGGGATGCTGTTCCAAGGGTTGCAGAGCAGAGATGGCATCCATCTGTCCAAGAAAGGTCAATGCATCTTTGGTAGTAGACTGGCTAATCTACTGAAGAGGGCTTTAAACTAGATTCGTTGGGGATGGGTGAAGAAAGCCCCCAGGTAAGTGAAAGCCCCCAGGTAGGTGATACATTAAATACCTTTATGGAAATGGGTAACAGGGGTAACACATGGAAAGCAGTGTGTATTAATGCCCGTAGCATGGGAAATAAGATCCCTGAAGTTGAAGCTTTGGTGGGAGTTGCTGACTTGGATTTAGTGGCAGTTACAGAAACATGATTCACAGAAAACCATGACTGGGATGTAACTATACCTGGCTATACTTTATTCAGAAAGGACAGGGTAGGAAGAAGGGGAGGAGGAGTGGCACTATATGTAAAAACTACTATTAAAGCTTTGGAATTACAGAGCTTAAAAGGGAGAGAGGAGGCATTGTGGGTTAAACTAGAAAGAGGGAAAGAGAAATCTATTTGCATTGGTGTGATATACAGACCTCCCTCACAAGAGGAAGAGGTGGACAGAGAGTTAATTGAAGACATACGCAGCATTGCTAGGAAAGGGGAAGTGCTACTGCTAGGAGATTTCAATATGCCAGATGTTGATTGGCACATTCCTGTTGCAGTATCATCTAGAAGTAAGGAGATCCTGGATTCTCTACAGGGATAACTATTCAGGCAATTGGTAACAGACCCCACACGTGAAGGGGCCATACTGGACTTGGTGCTTACCAATGGTGAAAGTGTTTCTGATGTTGTAGTGGGAGATCATTTTGCAGTGATCACCAGATGGTGTGGTTCAGTATTAGGACTAGGGCTGTTAGAATCCATTCCAAGGTGAAGATCTTAGACTTTAGGAAGACTAACTTTGCGAAGATGGGCCAATACCTCAGGGAGTCGTTAGTGGGATGGGAACAGCTGGGGGATGTAGAAAAACAGTGGGCAAAGCTGAAAGGGGGTATTTTAAAAGCAACCAACCTTTTTGTTAAAATGGTAAATAAAGGCAAAAGGAACAGGAGACCGCTATGGTTTTCGAAGGAAGTAGCTGAAAAAGTGAAGAAAAAGAGGGAGGCCTTCATGAAATACAAGAGATCACAGAGAGAGGAAGATAGGCATCTGTATTTGGAAAAACTTACAGAAGCTAGCAAAGTAGTCAAGAAGGCAAAGATTCAAAAGGAGGAGGAAATAGCCAATGCAATAAAATGGGGGGATAAGACATTTTTCAGATATATTAGTGAGAAGAGGAAGGGCAAAAGTGGTATTGTCAGACTCAAGGATGCAGGGGGGGAATATGTAGAAGCTGATAAGGATAAAGCGGAATTGCTTAACAAATATTTTTGTTCTGTGTTCACAGATGAAGAACCAGGAGCAGGACCTCAGAAAACACCCACAAATAAGAACAGAAGCGAGGGACATCTTGAACAATTTTCAGAAGACTGTGTTCGTGAGAAACTAGCTCAACTTAAAGTAGACAAAGCGATGGGACCGGATGGGATACACCCTAGAATACTGAGGGAACTTGGGGACGTTCTAGCAGCTCCACTGACTGACTTTTCAATGCCTCGTTGGAGTCGGGAGTGGTGCCAAAGGACTGGAGAGAGGCTCATGTGGTGCCTTTACACAAAAGCGGAAGTAAGGATGTGGTTGAAAACTACAGGCCGGTTAGTTTAACTTCAGTGGTGAGTAAATTATTGGAAACGCTGCTGAAAGAGAAAATAGTGAGGTTTCTGGAGTCCGGCGGATTACAGGATCCGAGGCAGCATGGATTCACCAGAGGCAGGTCTTGTCAGACAAATCTGATCGATTTCTTTGACTGGGTGACCAGGGAGTTGGACCGAGAGAGAGCTCTAGATGTGGTGTATTTAGATTTCAGTAAAGCCTTTGACACTGTTCCTCACAGGCGACTTATAAACAAACTGAGCACCCTAGGGATGGACCCTAAAGTTACTGCTTGGGTTAGAAATTGGTTGGGTGGGAGGCGACAAAGAGTACAAGTAAATGGAGCTCACTCTGAGGAGGAGGATGTTACCAGTGGTGTGCCCCAGGGATCTGTCCTTGGTCCGATTCTTTTTAACATCTTTGTTAGTGATATAGCGGAAGGGCTGTCGGGTAAGGTTTGCCTCATTGCGGATGATACCAAAATCTGTAATAGAGTAGACACCCAGGAAGGTGTAGATAACATGAGGAGGGATCTAGCTAAGCTTGAAGAATGGTCTAGAATTTGGCAGCTGGGATTTAATGTTAAAAAATATAAGGTCATGCATTTGGGCTGCAGCAATCCAAGGGAGCAATACAGTATAGGAGGTGAAGTACTTTTGTCCACTAAAGAAGAGCGGGACCTAGGCGTGGTTGTGTCTGATCTTAAAGTAGCTAAACAGGTAGAAAAGGCGACTGCAAAAGGTAGAAGGATGCTTGGGTGCATACGGAGAGGAATGGCTAGCAGAAAAAAGGAGGTGATAATGCCTCTGTATAAGTCTTTGGTGCGACCTCATTTGGAGTATGGTGTGCAATTCTGGAGACCGCACCTTCAAAAGGATGTGAACAGGATGGAGTCAGTGCAGAGGGTTGCTACTAAAATGATTAATGGGCTTCATTATAAAGCATATGAGGACAGACTTAAGGATCTTAATATGTAGTCAACTGATCGCTCAGAAGTACCCACTGAAATAGAATTAAGATCCCCAGTGTAAATAAGATGTAGATATGTTCTACCTGAAATCAGGTACCAGTGTAATACAATGTATATAGTTTCCCCCAGTTACTTCCAAGTTGATCTCCCTGTTTATTGTAAATACAACTCAAAGTTCCCTGTGTTGTATAGTTGATGTTAAATGTAAACCGCTCTGATCTAAAATAGAGCGGTATAGAAGAACTGTTAAATAAATAAATAAAAATAAATGTACACCTTAGAGGAAAGGCGGGATAGAGGTGATATGATTGAGATGTTTAAATACCTCCGTGGCATAAATGTTCAGGGAGAGAGCCTCTTTCAATTGAAAGCAAGTTCTGCTACGAGGGGACATGGGATGAGGGTGAAGGGAGATAGATTCAGGAGTGATATGCGGAAATATTTCTTTACGGAAAGAGTAGTGGATCCATGGAATAGTCTCCCAGTGGAGGTGGTGGAGATGAGGACAGTGACTGAGTTCAAGAAAGCATGGGACCAACACAGAGGATCTCTAAAGGTAAAAAGTGGACTGTTGTAGTTGTTGTTATGGAAGGACAGACTAGATAGGCCTTGTGGTCTTTTTCTGTCATCATTTTTCTATGTTTCTATAAGAACATAAAATATGCCATACTGGGTCAGACCAAGGTCCATCAAGCCCAGTATTCTGTTTCCAACAGTGGCCAATCTAGGTCATATGTACCTAGCAGTTTCCCCAAAAGACACAGGTTCCATAATGCTTGTATTGGTTCAAGCATTGATATCCTGGGTCCCTTCTTAATAATGGCTTATGGACTTTTCCTCCAGGAACTTGTCCAAGCCTTTTTTAAACCCAGCTACACTAACAGCCTTTACTACATCCTCCGGTAACAAATTCCAGAGTTTGATTACACGTTTAGTGAAAAAATATTTTCTTTTATTAGTCTTAAATAGTTTACCCTGTAGCTTCATTGCATGTCCCCTAGTCTTTCTATATTCTGATAAGGTAAACAATCGATCTACGTTTACCCGTTCCACTCCGCTCATTAATTTATAGACTTCTATCATATCTCCCCTCAGCCGTCTCTTTTCCAGGTTAAAGAGCCCTAACCTTTTTAGCCTTTCTTCATAGGAGTATCCTTCCATCCCCTTTACCATTTTGGTGGCTCTTCTCTGAACCTTTTCTAATAACTCTATATCCTTTTTAAGATACGGCGACCAGAATTGCACACAATATTCAAGGTGCAGTCTCACCATGGAACGATATAGAGGCATTATAATATCCTTTGTTTTATTTTCCATTCCTTTCCTTATCATACCTAGCATTCTATTTGCTCTCTTGGCTGCCGCTGCACACTGGGCCGAGGGTTTTAACATGGTATCCACAATGACGCCTAAATCTTTTTCCTGGGTGGTGGTTCCTAATGTGGAACCTTGCATCGTGTAACCATAGTTTGGGTTGTTCTTCCCTAGGTGCATAACCTTGCACTTGTCCACATTAAATTTCATCTGCCATTTTGATGCCCAGTCTTCCAATTTATCAAGATCCTCTTGCAATTTTCCACAATCCTCTTGGGTTTTAACAACTTTAAATAGTTTTGTGTCATCTGCAAATTTGATAACCTCACTCGTTATTCCACTTTCCAGGTCATTTATGAATATGTCAAAAAGCAGCGGACCCAGCACAGATCCCTGGGGTACACCACTATTCACCTTTCTCCATTGGGAAAATTGGCCATTTAGCCCTACCCTCTGCTTTCTATCTTTTAACCAGTTCCTGATCCACAATAGTACACTGCCTCCTATCCCATGACTCTTTAGTTTTGCCAAAAGTCTCTCATGAGGGACCTTGTCAAAGGCTTTCTGAAAGTCCAGATACACAATATCAACCGACTCACCTTTGTCCACCTGATTATTCACTCCATCAAAAAAACATAACAGATTAGTAAGACAAGATCTTCCTTGTCTAAAGCCATGTTGCCTGTCTCTCATTAGTTCATGACTATCCACATGCTGAGTAATTTTATTCTTTATGATGGTTTCTATAATTTTTCCCGGTATTGACGTCAGGCTCACCGGTCTGTAGTTTCCCGGATCACCCCTGGAACCCTTTTTAAAAATTGGTGTTACATTGGCGATCCTCCAATCTTCAGGTATTAGAGATGATTTTAATGATAGTTCACAGATTACTAATAGCAGGTCTGCAATCTCATATTTCAGTTCTTTCAATACCCTTGGATGTATACCATCCGGCCCAGGTGATTTGCTACTCTTCAGCTTCTCTAATAGTTGTAATACATCTTCTCGATGTATCGATATTTCCTTCAATTCTTCTGCACCTTTAAATATCACTTCAGTCATGGGTAACATCCCTACATCTTCCTCAGTAAAGACTGAAGCAAAGAATTTGTTCAGTCTCTCCGCTATTGCCTTGTCGCCCCTTTGTGCTCCTTTAACCCCTTTATCATCTAATGGACCAACTGACTCTCTCACAGGTTTTTTGCTACGAATGTACTTGAAAAGGTCTTTACTTCACGTTTTTGCTTCTGCAGCAAGCTTCTTCTCAAATTCTCCCTTTACCTGCCTTATCAATGCCTTGCATTTGACTTGCCAGTGCTTGTGCTGTTTCCAGGTTTCGTCGTTTGGCTCTTTTTTCCATTTCCTGAAAGATGATTTTTTGGCAACAACAGCCTCTCTGACCTCAACTTTAAACCATGCTGGCAGTTTTTCGGACTTCTTTCCACTTTTCTTAAAGCGTGGAATACAGCTGGTCTGGGCTTCCAAGATAGTATTTTTCAACAACAGCCAAGCCTGATGTACGTCTTTAACCTTTGCAACTGCTCCTTTTAGTTTTTTCTTGACTGTTTTCCTCATTTTATCATAGTCTCCCTTTCGAAAGTTAAAAGGTAGTACTGTGGATTTCCTTACTATCCCTCCTCCACTAATTAAATCAAAGGTGATCATGCTATGATCACAATTGCCAAGTGGCCCCAACAACCTTATCTCTTGCACTAGATCTGGTGTTCCACTAAGGATTAGGTCTAATATGGCTTCCCCTCTGGTCGGTTCATGAACCAGCTGCTCGAAGAAGCAGTCATTTATTTCATCTAGGAACTTTATCTCCCTAGCATGTCCTGACGTGACACTGACCCAGTCGATACCGGGGTAATTGAAATCACCCATTATTATTACTGTGCTGTAACGTTTGTTAGCTTCCTTGATTTCTTTGAGCATTTCATCATCCATTTGGTCATTCTGGCCAGGCGCTCAATAGTACACCCCCACTGCCATTGCCTTCCCCCTTTTACATGGAATTTCAATCCATATAGATTCTATATACTTTTATATTGGAGCTTTTGTAATTCCTTATTAACCACCAGTTCTCTCATGAGACCAGCGCCAGAGTTCCTACACCTTGCATCATCTTTAGATAACAATAGTTACAAGGTGTGATCAAAAAGTATTGAGATTTGTTGTGTAGCTATATGACAATATGTCGCATCACGATGCTATTAAGCATGCAGTGACCTAGTTATGTGCTCGTTATGTGCAGAGTGTAGCATGGCTGCAGCACGCCTGTACTTTTTTAATAACGTGATAATTGGTAGGAGTGGAGGAGTAGCCTAGTGGTTAGAGCACTGGCTTGGTAACCAAGCAACCAGGGTTCGATTCCCACTAGCACTCCTTGTGGCCTTGGGCAAGTCACTTAACCCTCCATTGCCTCGGAAGAAAGGCCTGGCAATCTACTTCCGGTGAGACTTCCAAGAAAACCCAGGAGCTTCTGGGTCGCCAGGAGTCAGGACTGACTCGAAGGCACACATTGCATTGATAATTGGTATCATGTTGAGGGAAAAAAATTGAACAGCAAATTTGCTTTAAATTCTGCCAGAAACTTGGTGATTTCTGCAAAAAGACTTATGCCAAGTTTCAGCAAGCATATGGCGATGAATGCATGAGTCATGCTCCAGTTCGACTGGTTCAAACGTTTCCAAGAGGGCAGCCAAAGTGTTGACTGTGACAAATGTTCTAGAAGGCCATCCACAAGCAGGAATGAAGACAAAGTTGAATCAGTGTATACACGTCTCGATACTTTTTGATCGCACCTCGTATAGCTTCAGATAGCAAGTGTCTGTGTAGGTGTGTGGTGCATCGGTGGTATGCCTGTCTGTGTGTGGGATGTAAACAAAGAAACAAAAACCCTATGCAGCAAAACACATTAATTTAATTTAATTAACAGATTTTTTATATACCGCTCCTTCCATTGATCAGATGCGGTTTACATGGAACAACAGTAAACAGGGAGAGCTGTTTTTACATATAACAAATTGGAACTTACAATCAACAATTAACAATAGTAAATTAACAATAGTAAACTATGTACAATGGAACAGAATTAAACTATATACAGGGTTAATTGTTTTCAATACATTGATTTAGGACTTCGGTACTTCATTCTTTTTCTAGACGAATATGTTAGCTGGAGTAGGGTTATCCTTTAGCGGAGAGGTGAGAGGTGAATTCGTCAAGGAACCATAGTGCATTGTAAATAGGTGTGTTTTAAGTCTTTTCCTAAACTCCATGATTTCAGGTAAGGATCTTAATTCTGATGGGATTGTGTTCCACAATATGGGGGCTGCATGGGAGAAGGCTTTCTTATTTGTGGTTTTTTTGGCCCTTATAAATTCTTTTGGTGGTGTTAATTTGTTAACTGGTCTCTCCTTTGCAGATTATGAGTAGGCTCTATTTTGATGAGGTTATTTATGGTCGGGGGTGCTGTTTTATTTATGGCTTTGTAGGTAGTTAAAAGAGTTTTGTAATCTATTCGGATTTGAATCGGGAGCCAGTGTAAATATTCTAATATAGGTGTTATATGTTGAAAAGGTGGGGCCTTCGTTATGGTCCTAGCTGCCGCGTTTTGTGCTAATTGAAGTTTTTTCAAGGTCTGTTTTGTTGCACCTAGTAGGATTTGATTTGCAAAGTCGAAATGGGGGGTTATTATTGCTTGTATAACTCGTTGAAAATCTAGCAGGTGCATTAGGGGACGAAGTTGCTTTAATATTTTAAGTTTAAAGTAAACTTTTTTTGTTATATTTCTTACGTGTGTGTCCATGTTTGAGGTGTTTGTCTAGAATGACGCCTAAGTAACGTACTTCAGTTTTTAGTTTGATGTCGTTGTTCTGCAGTGTAATATGTGAGGGGGTTATGAACGTTGTGTTTTTAGTTACTATTAGTGCTTCTGTTTTTGAGTGATTTATGTATAGGTTATTTTCATTTAGCCAGGTGTTTATTTCATTGAGGCAATCGTTAATAAGTTGTAAAGGGATATTTGGTATTTTGAAAGGGACATACATCATAATGTCATTCGCATATAGGTGATAGTGGACATTGAATTTTTTTAAAATTTTACAGATGTGTTTTAAGTATATGTTAAATAGTAACGCTGACAGTGCTGAACCTTGGGGGAGGCCTAGTTCTTGATTGTATGTATTTGAAGTAAGGTTACCGATTTGTACCGTTTGAGTTCGATCAGTTAGATAAGAGGTAAACCAATCTAGAACAGTAGATTTTATACCTATTTGCCTAAGTTTATAAAGTAGAACTTTCATAAAATATAAAAGCTAAGTAAAGCTGTTATATTTTATGAAAGTTCTACTTTATTAAAAGGAAAAGCCACAGCGGTGTTGGGCGTGTTTCCTGTACACTGTGTTGGCACTTCCGACAAAAAAATTTAACATAAAGGGGATCTATGTGTTTTGCTGCATAGGGTTTTTGTTTCTTTGTGCCTTTTTTGACCCTTTCTATAGGATAATTTTTGTGATGTGTGTGGGATGTAGCAGTGGATGCAGGACTGTGGTGCAAGTGTGTGTGTGCTGTAGAGGTGGGGAGCCTCTGTGTGTGGGGCAGAGGTGGGTTGCCTTTGTGTGCATATGTGATGTGTGGTGCAGAGGTGAGGTGTATATGTGTATGTAAATGTGTGGATGCGTGTGTGTGTGTGTGTGTGTGTGTGTGTGTGTGTAGTGTGGGGGTGAGGTGCATGTATTCTCCAGGAATAAGCAGGAAGTCAGTCCTCACATATGGGTGACTTTGGCGCCAATGGAACCTCTACAGAGCATATCCCCAGCTTTCAAAAAAAGCCTTTGGGACATGCTACTACGCATGCATGGTCCCCTTCCCGCCCACGGGTGCCATCTTGCGCAGTCCTCTCTTTTTTCCGTGGAGTCCAATGGACGTCCGTCCTATTTCCTTGGAAAAAATCTTCCAAAACTCCCTTAAAAAGTGTTTTTTTCCTCGTTGTGTACCAGTTCCTCTTCCCACCTCGAGCCAGCGCCAGATTCGACGCGGTTCACTGCTACTTCCATCATTTTTGATCGAGGCTTGCCTCGACTGGTGTTCACGCTCTTTTTTCACACGGGAGTTGTCGACTCTGGCCAGGTGTCTCCCACTATGTCCACTGGTGGGTTCAAAAAGTATGACCGCTGCAGTCAAACCATGTCTATTACAGACACGCACGACTGCTGCCTGGGCCCGGACCACGATAGCACCACCTGCGACCTGTGTCGGGCCATGACTCCGAAAACCGACAAGAAAAGGTCTGAGTTGCAGGAGAGGATGTTCCCAAAGTCCGACTCGGCACCGGCCTTCCCGACACCAAGCTCCAAGCCCAGCACTTCCCGTGAGTTTGGGTGTCCTCGGAGTCCATGGCAGCAGCTCCCCCAAGAAGATCCCGAACCCCAGGCAGAAAAAGAAATATTCCTCGAAGCCGATCGAGGTTTCACTGGTGAAACCTGGTAAAGTCCCGCAGAAGGACTCGGGCGACTCCGAGCTAAGGTCTCTAAGAAGGAATCCTCAACGAGCAGAGACCGTGCAAGGCTCCCCAAGGCCGTGGCCGTGGCCTTATAGAGGACACACTCACAAGAGTGCAGGCATTGGGCCCGAGTTCCTCTGCCCACGCCAAAAGCTGTGGAGCTTTCTAGCCTGGAAAACCAGAATGGCGACCCTGGAATAGAATATTTCTGCTATCCTGGCCCTGCAGCAGGCGATGATGGCTGGTTCCTCTGCATCATCTGTCCTGATAACCGGGCCCCCAAATGCCAGACTCAGAGCACCACCAGTCTTGGGTGAGTCCTCTGCACCGGTTGAGGTCCCGATCCTATTCCTCAGGTATCCAGTCCTAACAGGCCAGTTTCTGGGAATTGGACCCGAGGTCAGCCTCGACACATGAGTCCGCAGGACCTCTGAATCGTCGACATCCTCCAACTCCAAGTGGTAGACTGATGTCGAGCCGTCCCCTTGGAGCCTTCTCCCCCGGAGAACATGGCCTTCCACGGCTTTGTTCGGGACATGGCCTGGGCCCTGTCGTTTAAGATAGTCGAAAGAGGACCCACGCACCGAAGAACTGGAAATCCTCCAGTATGAGTCCCCACCCAAGGAGACTCTTACGGTGCTGGTGCAGTCGATCCTTGAATGGATGCTCCTCAGTATGTGGGAGACCCCGGTCTTAGAGCCGGTGGTCAGCCGGTGCCTCGACACCATCTACTGCATCAAGAAGGGCCTGGGTTCCATAAGACCTAACTCCTGCATAATTCAATGGTTGTGGAGTCAACCATTCAGAAGTTGATGAGCCAGAAGGACTATTCCTCTGTCCCCCTGGGCAGAGAGGCTCGGACCCTCGATGCCTTTGGGTAAAAATGCTACCAGGGCTCCTTGCTCAGATGCCGGATTCAGGCCTAGAACTGTACATAGGCATATACCTCAAGGCCCTGATCCAGGAGCTGTCTGGCTTCTTGGCTGGGCTCGCCGGGGAACCCCTCCAGCAATTCCAATCTCTAATATCTGGGATCAGGGACTACTCTAAGTTGCTTTCCTGAGCCACCTGTGATGGCTTTGAGTCAGCGGCCCGAGAGGTGGTGGCGGGCATCGGCGCCTGGCTACAGACCTCGGACATCAAGCAATGGTCCAAGAAAAATTGGTTGATGTCCCATGTACGGTGGAAAACGTGTTCGGCAAACCCATGGCCGACTTAGAGGCCGAGTTGGTGACTAGGCAGTGGCTCTCCAAGAAGACCTCAGCCCTCCCATGAAAAAAACCATTTGGGAATAGACCCATTTTTCCGAGGAAAGAGGGGTCCTTCCACCAAAGTCACTACCAGCCCTTCTCAGGCCCTCAGACTAAGGGCCAGAGCGACGGACCCAGGAAGCCAAAAACCCAGGAAGCCAAAAGCCCAGAAGCCCCAGGTCCCGACTCCCACCTAACCTGGGGGGAGTTTTTGACTCCCAGGGCAGGACCTCTTTCTCCCCCCCGCCCCACCCCCTCCCCAAGATCCTCACCAACACACAGGGAGCCACCTGGCGCTCTTTGCCCACAGGTGGGCCGGAGTCACCTCGGACCAGTGGGTCCTGCAGGTGGTCAAGTAGGGGTGCCTCCTCTGCCCTGGAGCAGGTATCCCCAAGGTTCTTCCCATAACAGCCGGTGCGACCTCTCCTTCACCAGAACTTGCTGCTCTCAGAGCTTGCAGGCCTTTTCTGGGACAGTGCAGTAGAGCCTGTTCCCAAGCATCTCAGGGGGAAAGGGCTTCTAGTCAAGGTACTTCCTTGTCCCCAAAAGAACAGGGGGCCTCAGGCCCATACTAGACTTGCGAAACTTGAACAAGTTTCTGGTGAGGGAGAAGTTCAAGATGTTCTCCCTTGGAACATTGCTGTCTTACCTCCATCAGGGAGATTGACTGTGCTCCTTGGATTTAAAGGATATCTATACCCACATCCTGACCCACCCCTCCCACAGGCCTCATGTACCTCAGGTTCATGGTGGGAGGAGGGCACTACCAGTAAAGGATGCTGCTCTTCGTTCTGGCCTCCTCGCAAACGGTCTTTACCAAGTGCTTGACGGTGGTAGCCGCCTGCTTGCGCCTACAGGGGCCTATATCTTCCCCTACCTAGACGAATGACTTATCAGAAGCAGCACAGCCTCAGAGGTCAGGCAGGTCACAGGGTGTACAATCCACCTGCTGCAGAACCTGGGGTTTGTCATCAACTACCCCAAATCCCATCTTGACCCAATCCAATGCCTGGAGTTCATAGAGGCTCAGTTGGACACGTTACAGGTCAAGGCCGCCCTCCTAAGGGAAAGGGCAAATCACCTCAAGCAACTAGCAGGACAGGTGTAAAGCCACCGGTCGGTACTGGCTCACCTCCTGCTCCACCTGTTGGGTCACATGGCCTCAACAATCCACATCACACCTTTAGCCTGCCTCCACATGTGGGCAGCTCAATGGTGTCTCCGCTCACAGTGGACTCAAGCCACAGGTGGACTACAGGACAGGGTCAGTCACCCATCAGCTGGCGGAGTCCCTCACCTGGTGACAAAACTTGCGCCATTTACAGGCAGGAATGTCTTACCAGGACCCTGACAACAGATGCCATCCCCTAGTCTAGGAGGCACACTGTGGGACCCACCGCACACAAGGCAGCTGGTCCCAAGAGGAGTCACTCTTGCAAATCGATCTTCCTGGCCCTGTGAGCGTTCTGCCACCTCCTGCGGCACTGACCTGTTTTGATCCAGATGGACAACCAGGTGGCAATGTTTTACATCAACAAGCAGGGAGGCACGGACTCATACACCCTCTGTTAGGAGGTGGTAGCCCTCCTCTTCTTTGCAATGTAAAACAACATGCTCCTGTGAGCAGTATACTTGCCAGGCCAGGACAACTGCTTAGCGGACAGGCTGAGCAGGGTCCTTTGCCCACATGAGTGGCGCTTGAACCCCAGGGTAATGCAGCAACTCTTCCGCTGCTGGGGCAGTCCCATGATGGACCTGTTCGCCTCCCCAAATAACGTGCAGCTGCCTCGCTTCTGCTCGCACCAACCGCACCCGTGGAGAGTGGCGGTAGACACCTTCTTGATTTTGTGTTTGAAGGGCCTACTCTATGCATTCCCACTGCCCCTTCTCCCCCCCCCCCCCCGATCACCAAGACCCTCTTCAGGTTCCAGAGCAAGGGGGCATCAGTGATGCTGATTGCACCCAGATGGCCCAGGCAACCCTGGTATCCCCTGTTGCTTTCCCTGTCGGTAGCGCTCCCAGTCCTGCTGGACCAGGCCCTGGACCTCCTGTCCCAGGAGGAGGGCTCCCTTGCACCCCAACTTGGGGTCCCTAACGCTAACAGCATAGCTGCTCAAAGGGTAGCGGCCCTTTTCAGCCTTCCAGGGAACATCTAAGAGATCCTTCTGGCCTCCCGAAAACTCTCCATCAGATGGGTTTATGTCTTTAAGTGGAGAAGATTCTCCATGTGGTGTGTGGAAAAGGAGAACCTTCTCCTGTCATGTGCAACCTTTTTTTCAATACCTACTGCACCTGTCACTCACCAGACTGAAATCCAACTCATTGAGGGTGCATCTGAGCGCCATAGCCACACACCACCACTCTATTGAGGGAAAAAAAACCCTCTCTAGCTAGCCCCTGGCCTCTAGGTTCCTCCAAGGCCTCCTGTTAGCCAAGGTACCTGTCTTGGAAAGTGGCCTTCCTGATGGCCCTCACATCCGCTCAAAGGGTGAGTGAACCCAGGCCCTGGTGGCGGATCCACCATATACAAGGTTCTATAAGAGCAGGGTGGTGCTCTGCACACACCCCAAATTCCTTTCGAAGGTGGTATCTCCCTTCCACCTCAACCAAGGGGTGTCCTCCCCACCTTCTTTCTGCGGCCTCACACCGGCAGGGAAGATCTAATACTTTATACATTAGATTTCAAGCGAGCCCTATCCTTCTATTTGCAGCGGACTTGGGCCCATCGAAAAGTACCTCAGCTTTTCGTGTCTTATGACCCCAGCAGACTGGGGCTCCCCGTGACTAAGCGGACTCTGTCCACTTGGGTGGTGGACTGTATTGCCCTCACTTATGAGGGAGCCGGCCTCTCCCTGGAGAACTGGATTCACAGTGCATCATGTGAGAGCGATGGCCACATCGGTGGCCAACCTCCACTCTGTGCCGGTGACAGAGATCTGCAAGGCCACCATCTGGTCTTCAATTCATACATTCGCAGCTCACTACTGCCTGGAGAATGAGTTGCGCAGGGACATTGCCTTTGGTCAGGCAGTACTCAGTAATATTTTCAGGTGTAGGCATCTCCTGCCCTCCGACCATTCTATGTGCAGGCTACTGGAGTGATAGTGTTGCTGGATGCTAGGGTCGTGCAGAGTCTCTCAGTGGGGACTCACCTTCTACAACTCACGGCTACCTGATGGGTCGCCATTGGTGCTGTCGTGGTTCAGTCCTCGGCAGCCTGCAGCTAGGGAGTCCTATATATGAGGACTGACTTCCTGCTTGTACCTGGAGAAAGCGTAGTTATTCAGGTGTTCTCCAGGAACAGCAGGAATTGGTCCTCACAACCCTCCCTCCTCTCCTGAGAGTTGCCTCCCTACCTTATTTTAGTTTTTACTGTCATCCTAACATTGTCATCTGACTGAGCAAGATGGCACCCTTGGGCGGGAAGGGGACCACACATGCGTGATAGCATGTCCCAAAGGCTTTCTTTGAAAGCTGGAGATATTCTCCACGTGGGCTCTGTCGGCGCCAACATCACCTATATGTGAGGACTGATTCCTGCTGTACCCGGAGAACACCTGTTACAGGTAAGTAACTACACTTGATCTGGGGGAGGGGGGGTACACTCTTTGGCATATTCAGATTGCCATTTTTGTCTCCATGCATTCATCCCTTTAACCTCTACCTTGCACTCTTCCCTCCCCACTCTCTTTCCCGCCTGGACTCTCACCTCCCAACCCCTTCCCCCCTCTGCAGTCCTACCCCCTGCCCTCCATTCACCCATCCTCTGTATTTTCACTTTTTTTTTTTTTAAGGTACTGCCCCTTTAAATTTTTTCTTCCCCTCTCCCGTTTTTTTTTTTTTTTTTAATGAGAGCTCTGATCGCCACGGCTCTCCGATGCCCTGGGCTTCCCTCCTGCCTGTAGAGATCCGATCTGCAGGCAGAACAAGAGGGATCTTTGCTGCAATTGGGGGTTAGATGCAGCAGACAGCCTGCAGATCAGATCCCTTGCAGGTTGCTGCATCTAACCCCTGATTGCAGCAAAGAATCCCTCCTGTTCTAACCGTGGGAGATCATATCTCCCGCTAACAGACAGAAGTGGTTTTCTGCTCATGATCGGGGAATGGGGAAGGGAGCAAATTCCAGGATCCAGGTATAAATTTCTGGTTACCATGGCAATCTGGCATCTAGGCTTTGTCGAGCCCTGCTGTATACCCAGATACTTCAAGGTGTGAATCTTCCCATTTAAGGGGAAACCTACCCTCCCAACATTCCCTAATTTCCCACAAAGTTTCTGACTTTTCTAAATTCAGTTTGAGTCCAGAACGCTGTGTATTGTTTACATGGACTAAGATATCGTCTGCAAAAACAGCAAGTTTAAACTCTGTTCCGATGTGAACTCCTTTTAAGAGGGATAAATCCTGAATTTGGCCAACAATGGTTTAAGCATTACTGTAAAGAGTAGAGAAGAAAGTGAGCATCCCTATCGGGTTCCCCTGCCATAAAGAAAATTTGTTCATAATGTAGCTAAACAGGTAAGCAAAAAGAGGTTAACCTTCATAAGGGATCATAAAAAGAGGAAAAAGATGGCAATATCTGGAAAAGTTAAGGGAAGTTAGAAAGTAGTCAAGAAAGGAAAAATGTTATGGAAGAAAAAATAGCCTATAGAGTAAAACAGTGAGAATACTTTTTTTTAGGTAGTCAGTGATAGGAGAAAGTGAATGGGTTGCATTGTGAGGCTCAAGGGTGAAGGGGAGGACCATGTAGAGGCCAATGAAGATAAAATGGAATTGCTTTACAAATATTTTTGGTCTTTGTTCACAGATGAAAGGCTGGGAATTCGGACCTCAGAAAACAAACATAAATAGGAATGGAGGTAGAATTCAAATAATTTTCAGAAGATTATGTTCATAAGGAGCTAACAACTAAAAGTGATGGGGCCAGAGGGCTTCTTCCAAATATATTGAAAGAACTAAGGGAAATTTTATTTATTTTATTTTTATTTAACAGGTTTTATATACTGCTTTATCATTTCAATCAAAGCAGTTTACATTGAAACTTAAACTTGGCAATGTACATTAAACAGGGACATTGACAACTTGGATTTTTCTGAGGCAGTGGAGGGTTAAGTGACTTGCCCAAGGCCACAAGGAGTGCTAGTGGGAATCAAACCCTGGTCTTGTGGTTCCCAAGCCAGTGCTCTAACCACTAGGCTACTCCTCCACATGCCCCTTCCTGGATCGGGCTCCACATCTATTCCATAATTGTCCCTCTCTCTCCTCTTCTGTAGCAGTCTGTGTATCATAAGATTATGCTATTCCATGAAACTTTCATGATAGGACGGGCCTCAGTTCCCAAACCAGTGTTCTTAACCATTAGGCTACTCCTCCACTCCATACTGGCATCTCCACTGACTGATATTTTCAATGCTTCTTTAGAGTCAGGAGTAAACTTGGAGGTCTGGATATGGACGAATGTGATTCCTGTCCACAAAAGCAGAAGTAAGGAAGAATTTGGTAGCTACAGGCTGCTTAGTCTGACCTCTTTGGTGAGTAAATTAATGGAAACCGGGCTAAAGCAGAGGATGGTGTGGTCTCTGGAATCCAAGGGATTACAAAATCAGAGACAACATGGCTTTTCTAAAGGTAGGTCTTGTCAGATGAATCTGAAACATTCATACAACCAAAACTTGGAATTCCTTTACTCATATTTTGACCATTGTCTTCTGAATCTATAGTTTTATAGTCTTTTTTTGCATGAATGTGGTCACATTTGTATGTTGATGACCTCCTATAGCAGTGATGGCTAACCTTTTTGAGCCCGAGTGCCCAAACTGCCGCACAAAACCAAAGAATTTCCTCAAAGTGCCAGCACGTCATTTGCATAAGTGGTCTTATTTGCATAAATATTTGCATAATGTTACCATACACTAACTTTTAGTAAACATGTCTCTTAATGAGTGTATGGATAAAGAAAAACTAAAAGATTTCTACATTTCTATAATCCAGTGCCAACCGCCAGGCACATTAGGAACTACTACAAAAGCTGCCCATTTAGAACCCATAGCAAACCCGCCGTATCCTGACAGCATTACCAGGACTCACAAAGCACCATACCCTACCTATCAAAAGGCAACACTGCAAATATTAAACCAATACATTTCAGAGAATACTGGGGAAAGAGAACAAGTGGCAACGTCAAATAGGAATTTCCTCTTGTACCAAACAAAGCGCAGATGTTAATGATGCACATTTCCCAGAGCTGACATATTCCAGTTAATAAATTCAAAATAAAGAAACATCTTTCTACCTTTTGTGCATTTGTTTTTCAGTTGCAATTGGTCCAGCCACTTTCTTCTGGTTTCTTCATGTTTTCTGCTAACTCTCCATCGTCTGCTGTCCATTTGTCCTTTCTTCTCTCTTCTAGTTTTTTTTCCATTCTCTCTCTCTCTACATCTGCTTTAACATACTAATCTTTCTCCTTTTGCTCTTTCCTCATTCCTATTTCATCCACACAAATTTTACCCCTCCATCCTCAATCCCCAATTACTCTCCCAATACCTGGCCAATTGTAGATTTTTCATCCCTCCTACACAAAATATTTTTCCCCTCTCCATTTTACTCTCCCAGCCCCATCCCATTCTAATCCTCCCCCAACATCAGCTCCCTTCTAGTTCCAGTCTCACCCAGCATCCATCCCCTTCTAGTCCCTGCATCAGCCCATTTCCAGTCCTAGCCCCCCATCAGCCCATTTCCAGTCCTAGCTCCCCCATCCATTTCCAGTCCGTCCCTTCATCAGCTCATTTTCAATCCTAGCCCCCCCATCAGCCCATTTCTAGTCATTTCCTAGCCCCACCATCAGCCCATGTCAAATCATAGCTCCCCTGCACTCAGCCCAATTCCAGTCCAAGCCCCCCCATGAGCCCACTTCCAGTTCTAGCCCCTCCATGAGTCCATTTCAATTCAAGCCCCCACCACAGCCCATTTCCAATCTTAGCTCCCCCCAACAGCCCATTTCCAGTCCTATCCTAGCTGTTCCATCAGCCCATTTTCAGTCCTAGCTCCCTTCCCTCACAGCCCATTTCCATTCCAAGCACCCTCCCCATCAGCTATTTGCAGTTCAAGCCTCCCCTTCCACTCAGCCCATTTCCAGTCCTAGCAACACCCCAACCCATTACCAGTCCTAGCCCCCCGTCAATCAACTTCCAGTCCTAACCCCCATCACCCCATTTTCAGATTAAGCCCCCCCTATAACCCATTACCAGTCCTAACCCCCCATCAGCCCATTTCCAGTAAGCCCCCCATAGCCCATTGCCAGTCCTAAACCCCCCCCCCCATCAGCCCACAGCCCATTACCAGTCCTAACCACATCAGCCCACCTCAAGTCCTAACCCCTCCCCATCAGCCCATTTCCTGTCCTAGCCCCCCCATAACCCATTATCAGTCCTACACCCCCATCAGCCCACTACCAGTCTTAACTCCCCCATAGCCCATTACCAGTCCTAACCCCCCCCATCAGCCCACTACCAGTCTTAACCCCCCCCCCATAGCCCATTACCAGTCCTAACCCCCCCATCACCCCATTTCCAGACAGCCCTCATCAGCTCATAGCCCATTGCCAGCCCTCATCAGCCCACAGCCCATTGCTAGTCTTAACTCCCCCCCATAGCCAACTGCGTCTTAACCCCCCTCCCCAGCCCACTGCCAGTCTTAACCCCCCCTCCCTAGCCCATTGCCAGTCTCAACCCCCCTCCCTCCCTCCCTCCCTAGCCCATTGCCAGTCTCAACCCCCTCCCTCCCTAGCCCATTGCCAGTCTCAACCCCCCTCCCCCCCTCCCTAGCCCATTGCCAGTCTCAACCCCCCTCCCTCCCTAGCCCATTGCCAGTCTCAACCCCCTCCCTCCCTCCCTCCCTAGCCCATTGCCAGTCTCAACCCCCCTCCCTCCCCAGCCCACTGCCATTCTTAACCCCCCTCCCTAGCCCATTGCCCGTCTCAACCCCCCTCCCTCCCTCCCACCCTCCCTAGCCCATTGCCAGTCTTAACCCCCCTCCCTCGGCTCATGGCAATAAAAAAAAAAAAGCTGCCCGCTGCCGCCGCGGCGGCATGGAGTGGCCCGCGGGGCTCCCTCTGCCCGGCGGGACTCTCCCGGCGCTGCTCAGCCCCTCTCTGCCGGCTTGCAGAGACGCGAAGGGAGAGAGAGTCTCCCTCGCGTCTCTCTTAAACCCGCAGGGGCAGATGGGAAATTTCCCATCAGCCCCTGTGGGCTTAACAGAGACGCGAGGGAGACTCTCCCTTCGCGTCTCTGCAAGCCGGCAGAGAGGGGCTGAGCAGCGCCGGGAGAGTCCCGCCGGGCAGAGGGAGCCCCGCGGGACACTCCATGCCGCTGCGGCGGCAGCGGGCGGCTTTTTTTTTTTTTAAATGTGCGACCTTCCCGCGTGCCAGCTGCAAGGCCTTCGCGTGCCACAGCTTCGCCATCGCTGTCCTATAGAATACCGACCAGTGTACAAGTACCCACGTGGCATTAACATGCGTACTCTGCCAGCAGGCATAGCCATTAGTGTGGTCTGAAGGAGTTCACAAGTATGTGCTTTTATTATAAAATACTTTAATTTATGCATATGCTTGCATACTTTGTGTGTTCATTTACACCTGCTATAGAACAGGTGTAAACGTCTGCATGCTTTTAAGGTGTGATCCCTGCCATTTATGCTAGTATTTTATACAGACAAATAGGTACCTATGTATCTTTATAAAATAGGTTTAAAATAGGGGCCTGCTTACCCTCTTATCCTAGATGCCCTCATAAAATTACCCTTTTTATATTGTCATCAGAAACAATTATTAGTATTCTAATCTTGTTTTTTTTTTTATTTTCCTTAGGAAGTAGGGCTGAGATATACCCTAGTGGAGGTCTTTTTTGTTTTTTTTTCTTTTTCCTATTTGCACGGGACTGGAAATGGCTTTGGACTGCCACTGAAGAATGTCAAAAAATATACCACTAATCTAAGGCCTTGCTAAAGCACCCACAATGTGCAGTTTTCCTGGTCTTTGAGTGTCTCCTTCCACTCTTCCTTGACCTTACAAACAGGGAAGGGAAACTGCATTTTCTTTTTCACTCATCTCATCTCTGCTAAGAGACAAGAGACCTTACTTTACTGCTTTCCAGATTTGTTATTTGCTTCTTAGTGAACTTTGAGTTAGTGGCTTATAAAACTAATTTACAGTTTATTTTCTGTTCCTCCTCATTGCCTATGAGATTAGGCACCATTTGTTTTATAACTTACAAATGTTCCAGCAGGAAAATACCACTGGGCTATTGCACAGCTTGTACAGCTATTTGAACTTCTAAGAGAGACTACAGATTCCTCTAATGTGAAAGTAAAGAGGGATGTACAGTGTGTCCAGTTCATTTTGGGCACACTTTGGCCTGGCCTAGGAATACTTGTAAGCTGCAGACTTCTTGCAATTGAACTAGAGCCAAACATACTAAGGAAGATGGCTCATTTTACCGTTTGGTCTGACCACTTTCTTTTTCCTTTAAAGGCTGTCCAAGGCCATTCTGTCTAAAGTGCTGCTGCAGTTTACAATGTAAAATTGAGTCATAAAAATCAACATGCACCTTGCAGATGACAAAACAGAATAAATTACCCTCCAGCTATAGATTTTTATTTGAAGTCATCGTCTCCCAAACTGTACTTTTATAACATACAGTTGTGGTCAACATTATTAGCACCCTTACATTTTAGGTATGTTGTGTACAGTATCTTGAGAAATAATTGGAAATATTCCAACTGCATGTCATTGTAATATTTTAATAGTATGTTCAAAGGTATACAACAAAGAAAACGATGTCTGTGCAACTTAGACGTAGTAATTTTTGAGAAAAAAACAAAACAAAATATGATGTGGACAGGATTAATGGCACCCTTCGCTAATATTTGGTTGCTCGACCCTTAGCAAAGATGACTGTCTCCAAACATTTCTTGTAGCCATCTGTAAGTTTCATACATCTGTCTGCTGGTAGTTTCTCCCATTCTTCAACTGCGATCTGTTTCAGCTTATGAATGTTTCCTGGATTCCTTTCACCAATGGCAGATTTCAGCTCTTTCCAAAGGTTCTCGATTCGACTGAGATCAGGACTCATTGCTGGCCAGTTTAAAAAGTCCGTTTGTTCCTTTTTAACCATTCTTTTGTACTTTTGGATGTATGTTTTGGGTCATTTTTCTGCTGGAAGACCCACGACCTTCGACCCAGACCTAGCTTTCTGACACTAGGTAGCACATTTCACTCCAAAATACCTTGGTAGTCCTCTGACTTCACGATTTCTTTAATACATTCCAGGCTTCCAGTTCGTGAGGCAGCAAAACAGCCCCACAGCATTATGGAACCTCCACTATATTTAACTGTAGGAAGGGTATTTTTTCCTTATAAGCTTTATTTTTTCGCATGTAGATTTATTGTTGGTCTGCATTGCCAAAGAGCTCAGGTTTGGTTTCATCTGTCCGCGGAACATTTTCCCAAAAGGATTGTGGTTTCTCAAGGTGGGTTTGGGCAAAGATCAGTGAGATCCTCCTTGGCCTTTGCCCATGAAGTCCTTCTTTGTTTAGTGTGTGTCGTATGGTGTGGATTGAAGCCACCAGTCCAGATTGCTCCAGGTCAGCCTTAACGAAGACCTCTTGGATTAATTTTCCTCTTTCCACCACATCCAGGGAGGTTCTTGACAGCTCCATGAGCAGAAAACATCTTAATAACATTGCAGACTGTAGAACACAGGAATCCCAAAGTCTTTGGAGATGGCCTTGTACTCCTTTGAAGTTTGATTTTTGATGATAATAGCTTTTCTAATGGTCTCAGGCAACTCTCATCTTCACCACTGTGAAAATGGAACAGGGAATGAATGTGGCCATTTTAGATATTAGAGCCATCATCATTGTTTGATTCAAGTCATGTAAGTACTGACAATTGATCACAGGTGCATCTAAGCTTTACTGCAATGAGAATGTGGTTCTTCTGTTCAAACTGATTTGAATTGTTTATAAGGGTGCCAATAATCATGTCCTGGAAATGTCCCAGTTTTTTATACCATTTCCTACTATTTCCTTTTATAATTGGTCTTGTTTTATTTGATTCTTTTATGTGTCAAATATGTGTGCATACATAGTCCAAAACACTAGAGGCACTGGCTTGGAAACCAAGAGACCAGGGTTCGTGTCCCACTAGCACTCCCTGTGCCCTTGGGCAAATCACTTAACCCTCTATTGCCTTGGAAAAAAGGCCTAGCAATTTACTTCTAGTCACACTGCCAAGACAATCCAGGAGCTTCTGAGTCACCAGGAGTCATTGACTCAAAGGCACACATTGCATTTGCATGTGTGCATATACTGTATAGTCCAAAACCATTTCACTGGCCACTGTTTTTAAGAAGATATTGGACATTAAGGAATTGACTGCAAGGGTGCCAATAATGTTGACCACAACTGTAAAACACATAGGCTTGGATCCTGATTTTATAGTGGAAATGTCAATCTTATTGTAACAGAATAACTTATGTTAAATCATTCATGGTATCCTTGGTTTAGCTTCACTATGTTTGTGTAACTGTATGCTGTATAAAATTAAAATTAATACTTTTTATCATTTTAATCTTTTCGTTTTTCTAATGTTGAGGATTATCATGTCATGTGGCATTAAGTCTCCAGGAACAGGCAGGAATTCGGTCCTCACATATGGGTGATGTCGGCACTGACGGAGCCTGCGTGGAAGCATCTCTCCAGCTTTCAAAGAAAGCCTTTGGGAGAAGCACCAAGGTTGCCATCTTGCCTCAGTTTCCTTTTTTCCACAGAACCCACCAGACATCTGTCCCGTTTAACAGGAAGAAATGTCTCTTTTTTTCGCCTTAAAATTATCCTTTCCCGTACGCATACTGGTTCCTCTTCTCATTCTCAAGCTAGCTTGCCTCAGCGTTGCTCTTTGGGTTTATTTTCTTGTTTTTTCTCGAGGTATGCCTCGACCGGCACTTTGTGCCCTTTTTGGCCAATAGGCCTCGGATCCTCGCCTGGGTTAAAGGGCCCATTTTTTCCTATGGCCTCCAGCGACTTAAAAAAAAAATGTGATCGGTTCAGTAAGATGTCTCTTACCGACCCACATGACTGCTGCCTCTGTTGCCTCAGGCCGGACCACGACAACTTGGGTTGCGACTTTTGCAAGTCCATGCCTACAAAAGCCATCAAGAGCGGTCTGTTGCAGCAGGAGAAGTTGTTCCATAGATTCGACTCTGCGCCGGAGTTCCCGGTGACACCATACTCCAAGGTCCCCTCTGATACGTCAGTGCCCCGCGATGCCCAGGCTGCCTCAGAGTCTCGTGGCCATGGTTTCTCCGAGAGGAACTCCCTGGAGGTGAAATGCAAGAAGAGCTCGAAAACCCTCAAAGACCACCTCGGAGGATGAGTCTGGAAAAGTGGGTAAATCCCACACCAGGCCCCGCAGTACTTAGCATGAGTCCGAGGGGTCGGAACAGAAGCAGCCTCACAAGCTGCCCCAGAAGGAGTCATCGGCAATGGGTGGCCGGCCTCAGACCGTTGAGGCCATCCTGGTCGAGGACTCTCCTTTGACGGAACAGATGCCGGGCCTGAAGCCATCGAAGGCTGCAGAGCCATCTGGCATGGAGATCAGAATGGCAGCCTGGAGCACAGTATCACTGTCCTCCTGGCCCAGCAGCAGGCGTTGATGTCCGGTTCCTCCAGTTCATCCGCCCCAATGACTGGATTCTCGACTTCGAGGTCTTCCCTGGTCGTTGAGTCGATCCTCGAGCGCCACTGGCCTCGAGAGAGCCATCGACATCGGACAAGGTCCTGGTCCCATTCCTCGGGACACCTCCTCTTTAGCAAGTACATGTGGCTTAGACAGCAGGTCCCCTGGGGGTTGCAGGCCTTTAGGTTTGGGGCTCAACCATGGGAGCCACAGAGCCTTGGATTCTTCCTCTGACTTTGAATCAGACTGGGAGACTGAGGATGAGGAATCCCTGGACACCCGGCGACACCAAGTTGTGTCCTCGGACCAGTCTCTACCGGTGTCCCAGTGCCGTTCCCCTCCTAAGGATGTTGCCTTCCTTGACTTTGTACGGGATATGGCAAAGGCACTCGCATTTGAGACTGAGGCGGAGGAGGACCCCCCACATGGGAGAGCGAGATCCTCCAATACAAGTCCTCTCCAAAGGAGGCCCTCAAGGTGCCTGTCCCTCTGATCCTAGAGCTCCTCCTCCTCTGTATGTGGGGAAACACCTGTGTCCCCATATATGGAGGAGACGGCTCAATTCAATGTACTCAGTCCACCGAAGCCTGAGGTTCCAATAAACCCAGCTCCCTCACAATTCTGTGGTTGTCGAATCGGCCATGTGGCGACTCAAGATCCAAAAGACTCATTCCTCGTGCCCTCAGGTAGAGAGGCCCGGACCGTGGACATCCTCGGCCAAAAATGCTACCAGGACTTGATACTGGTTTTCCGAGTCCGATCCTACCAGTTGTACATCAGCATATACCTAAAGGAACTGGCGAGGGAGCTCACCGATTTCTCTGCAGGCCTCTATGGGGAACCTCTTTAGTGGTTCAAGTCACTGGCCTCAGCAGTCAAGAAATACTCAAAGTTCCTGTCTCGAGCAGCATACGATGGCTTCAAATCCTCAGAGTGGCTGCTGTGGGCATTGGGGCCTGATGCCAAGCATGGCTGCAGTTATCTGACCTTGAACAATGGGTCCAGGACAAATGCATTGATTTCCCCTGAATCAGAGAGAACCTTTTCGGAAAACCCACGTCGGACAAGGCTGCTGAGTTAGAGACTGAGTTCCTGACCAGGACCAGACTCTCGAAGAAGACCTCGGTGCACCCCCATAAGAAGGCCCCGGGGAAGAAGCCCTTCTGGCATCCTGCAAGGCCTCTACAAGAAGGGCATATGCCTTCAAGTGGCATCGATTTTCAGTGTGATGCGCCAAGAGGCAGGCAAACCCGTTCTCCTGCTCAGTGCAGCTGGTGCTCCAGTACCTACTCCACCTGTTACAGGTGGGACTGAAGTCCAACTCAGTCAGAGTGTACCTGAGCACTATTGTGGCACACCACCACTCCATCGAGGGCAAGCCTCTCTCAGCTCAGCCCCTTATCTCTCATTTCCTGCAGGGCCTGATGCTGTCCTAGCCCCCAATCCATCCACCAACAGTGGAATGAGATGTCAATGTGGTGCTCTTACAGCTCACCAAGCCACCGTTTGAGCCCCTGGCTACTTGCCATCTGCGGTACCTCTCCTGGAAGGTTGTCTTTCTTGTGGCACTCATGTTGGCTCGCAGAGTCAGCGAGTTCCAAGTTCTGATCTCAGCCGCCCTCCACAAGGTTCTATAAGAACAGGGTGGTCTGCACACACCCCAAATTTATGCAAAAGGTGGTGTCCCCTTTCCACCTCATTCAGGAGGTGGTACTTCCCAACTTCTCCCTGAGACCTAACGTTGGCAAGACAGAAACCGTTCTCCATACTCTGGATTGTAAGAGAGCCCTGTCCTTCTATCTACAATGGACTTAGGGCCACTGCAAAGCACCTCAGCTTTTTGTCTCCTATGACTCCAGTCTACCAGAGCTTCCAGTGACCAAGTGAACTCTGTCCACTTGGGTGGTGGTCCACATTGCCCTTGCCTATGAGCAGGCTGGGATCTCACTAGACTGCCAGGTCATGGCGCACTGCGTCGGGGACATGGCTATCTCTGTAGAAAATCTGTGTTCCATATCTGTTAGGAAATCTGCCGCGTTGCCACCTGGTCTTCAGTCCATACCTTCGCAGCTCACTACTGCAAGAAGAGGGACTCCCGACGGGACAGCACCTTCGGCCAGGCCGTGCTCCATAATATCTTTGGAATGTAGGCAGTTCCTGCCCTCTGATTTTTCTATGTTCAGGCTACTGGAGTGCTGGTTCCCTGCCAGACACTTGGGTCTTATGAGAGTCTCTTAGTTTGGACTCAATTGTCACAGCTCACCTTCTCTGGTCACCCGTGGCGTTTTGTACAGGTTCTCAGTAGCCTGTAGCTGCGGAGTCCCATATGTGAGGACTGACTTCCTGCTTGGGAACAGGTGTTCTCCGGGGACAGCAGGAATCAGTCCTCACAACCCTCCCTACTCCCCTTGGAGTTCCTTCTTTACCGTATTTTAATTTTGCTATCTTAGCTATGTCATTAGACTGAGGCAAGATGGCATGCTTGGGCGGGAAGGGGACCACGCATGCATGGTGCATCTCCCAAAGGCTTTCTTTGAAAGCTGGGGAGAAGCTTCTGCATAGACTCTGTCGACGCAGACATCACCCATATGTGAGGACTGATTCCATCTGTCCCTGGAGAATACCTGTTACAGGTGAGTAACTAAGCTTTCATTTGTGGCTCAACTTGTGGTCTAATATTTGTTTGTGAAACAAGAGCTTTAGTTGCTTAAGTCCACTCTCTCATTCTGTGTATCTGGGAGATGAGAAGGGAACCTCTTGATAAATCAGGCCTAGAGTTTGGCTTCCAATATCCATCTTTAAGAAGAGTTCTATATGGTGTGTTAGTAGTTTCAGTTTTCAGTACAGTTGCTTTCTGAAATGACCTTGCACAGAGCTACTGTAAGGGTAAGAGGGTAGCCTAGGCAAACCTTTAGCTTGGCCTTTTCCCTCTCCACCACCAATTAACTATCAGGTCCCTAACCTCTCACGTCCCTAACCCCTCTCCCCTCAAAAATGTGTTTGCTTATTTATTTATTTAATTTATGCAATTTTCAATATAAACTAAGAATACAATTCTTGTACAGAAATAGAGCAAGTTGCCAGGAAAAAAAACAAGAAAAATATAAGCAAATTCAATACTATGATATTAAGCAACTGTTCTCTCTAGTCCACCATAGACAGGGAGAGTCATATAGAAATCATACAATCAAAAAGCAAAAAGAAATAAAGTTAGACAATAGCCAGCGCATACACAAAATCATTCACAAAGCTCCAGGAGATTCACAAGAGGTTTCCAGGCGGCAGGCATTAACAAAGGCAAGCAACTGGGAGAGCCCATAAAATATATAAGAAACGGAATGGTATTTAACCAAGCATTTATAAGGATGCTTAAGAAAAAAGAGCCCACCCAGCTGCAATACCCCTTGGTGAAGGAGAATAAATTCCCAACGCCTTTTTTGAGTTTCCTTAAAGAAATCTGGGTACTTTCGTACAATTAGACCACGAAACACCAAACTTCTTTTCCTAAAGAACAGCCTCAAAAGCCATTCTTTATCAGATATTCATACAAGAGTCACCAATAATGTAGATGGTACTATGATTTCCTCTTGAAAAGTTTCCAAAAATGTAGTGACATTCAACACATCTGCCGGCTGTATTCCAACAGCTGCAACTGTAGATGACCTTTTTCCTGTAGGTAAATAGTAAGCTTTGACTATAGCAGGATATGACTCACTCAGGACCCCCAAAACCTCAGTCAAAAAAGTACAAAGCATATCATGAGCAGTTACATTAGGCACCCAAGGAAAATTAATAATTCTTGCCGCTCTAGAAAAATTATCCAGATGCTTCAATTTAAATTCACAGCAGACAATAGACGCATCAGAATGTGCTGCCAAAGCTTTTACGTCCTCCTGAGTTTCTGCCAAAGACGTCTGAGTTGTCACCTGGATCGCCTTTACATTTTCAGTAGCATTAGAATTACTCACAACTGTAATCACCAAAGTTGACATCACTGGTATCAGTATCTTCCCCAATGATACAATAGCAGCCCATATTGTCTCTAAAATAAAAACTTCAGGGCATGTAGGGTCAAAAGCAGACAAATTTCCAAGGAGAAAAAGAGCCTCTCCTTGTTTGCTTGCAGCCATTCCTCCTCTCGCAGGGGCAGCCGTAGAAGCCGACACCCAATCTCCTGGGTCTTCCACTTGCTCAGCGTGCTGTGATTCTTCCGAGATCGAAGCACCAACTTCCCTCGCTCCATCGTCTGGCCCTCGAGGCAGAAACAATTCACTCCCTAACAGGGAGGCACTCTGCCGCAGGCTACCGCCCAGAGACAACTGGAGGCCCGCCTCTTTGGAGGCCCTTCTTGACTCGGGGGAGGGAGAAGTTGTGCCCGAGGCAGTTGCTGGACTACCCAGTCCCAAAGCAGCTGCGGCCAGGCTCAACTCCCCCAAAGTCACTGTTTGCTGGGTCAGGCAGGTAAAGAAAGTGTCAAATGACCCCAACACACCAGCAGGTAATGGCAAAGAAACTAAAGAGGTTTGGGAGAGCTGACAACCCCCTTTGCCTTCCGTTTACGACCCATAAGAAAACCACCAACTCGGAGTCTAACCACTGCCAACTTGACTCCCTCCCCTCAAAAGTTTAATAATTAAACTCAGCAATCATGATTACCTCAACATCACAATTCCCAGAACAATCCTGCATAGAATGAGTGTCATGCCTTGTTCATATCTACTCGTATGTACATAAGGAGGACAATTTTCAAACACCATTTATCCAGGTAAATGAGCTATTTGAAAATTGCCTACACCCCTTGTGGGCAAAAGTACACACTGAAGGCTCTATGCATTTATGTGGTTGTCAGAGCCTATTGTTTTGCCTTTAAGCGAGCATATCCTTGCTGCCTTCCTCGCCAGAAAGCTGCCACCCTAGGCAACTGCTTAGTTTGCCTAATGATTAAACTAGCCCTGACCATGCGTAATTTAATCTGGATTGTTATTGTCTATATCCTACGCAGCTATGCAAATGAACTTTATGGAAAAATAAAATGTGTTAACTGCAATTCAGGAGGAAGGGGGGGGGGGAGGGAGGTGCAAACTACCAAGTGGTCATTCAACCAGTCCTAATGTTCATCATTTATTTTACAAATCAAAATGATGTAATTATCCTTTAAACAGGTGTTTGCTCTTAGGATATATTTTGAATTATTTCCTCAGAGGAGAATGTAACCTCTGTCTCAGAATAAGAGAAACATTTTAAGAGTTGTCCTACCTTCGAAGAAAATCATTATTGCTGTATCTGGATTGAGCATTCTACCTTATCAGTTAATTTTAATAGGGAAACCAGCCTGTTAGCTATTCATAAAAGCACATTGGTTTGTTCATCATTACCTATCCTTCAGTGAGGTTTCCTGAGTCTTCCCACATGTGCTATAGAGTCAATTGCACAAATTCTTCCATGGATTATTATTTCTTGTTCATTATTCAAAATGCAAAGGGTGAGTGTGTTTGGCTACTTGTAGACTTGTATGTTGTTCAGATGTCATTAATGATGTGTTTCCATTGGTTACTATGGAGTATCCAAAGCTGGCATATTTGATTGCATTTGGCTAACTACTTGTATCTTTGTCCTCGGATATATGTTGTGTAAAAAGCATGCTTGACTATTTTTCATATATGATTAGTTGGCTAATGAATCATTTTTCCTGATGTTTATTTCCCTTTCTACTCTTCATTTTTATTTGCACTTTATATATTTATAATTTGTATAAATGTGTTTTATTAAATAAAATAATTTAATGTTAAAGGCATTTTACAACTACTGTAGTATACAATCCTAGTTTATCTGGTTTTGCTATCCTCTCTATTGTGTTGGCACCTGACATTGAGAAATTATTCCCATAGTTGGAACAGTAGCTGATCATTTATCAGGACAGTTGAGATAAAGTCAAGCAATGAAAGATAAAACTGAGTAAAAGTACTAGTTATTAATTGAACAAGGACTACCACCATTCAGATTTTTTAAATTAAGATGCATTTATGATAATATTCTTATCACCTTTTCACTGACCAAAAGTTATGAATTTTGGAAACTGCATTAACTCTTTCTTAAACTGCCGTCTTTTGTATTTTTAATATGGTGCTAGCATCATGGAAGCCTTGCCTTTGGTATTTTGGTATTTGGAAACTGTTTTTCAACCTGAACCATCTGATGTACTTGAGGTGCAGAATCTGTCATCTCTGCAATGGGTCCAGTTGAAGTGTTTAATTTGTGTGTTTATTGCGAGGAGAGCTGCATTATAATTAATTTTTATAGTGTATTTAGATATCTTTTTATGTGGACATAGTAACGTGGAACCCCATTCGGAAAGGGGCCCGTCCAGGCGCCCAAAATCTGGACAGGCCGGATTTGTACCTGATTCTGATCCTGCAGGGGCTATATGTCCCCACGGGATCAGAATCTGGTGCAACTGGCCTGGATGGGCAGCCTGCTCCGATTCTGGGCCCTTGGATGCCCCTCCCCATCCAACTCAGCCACGGCTCCTGCAGTGGCCGTGCCCCCTCCCGAATGCAGATTGACCTTCTTTCCCCGCTGCCCGACCCCTGAGGCCGGGGCCGGGGTTGGACTTCGGGGAATCTCCTGTGCCCTTTGTCTTTTGGGGTGGTCCACCACCACCACCACAGACTGTTGCATATCTGACGTGGAATAGGTCCCCCGTCTATCTCCTGACCCGGACGTACAGGGCCGTCACTGGAATTGGCCCCCTATGTCCGGGGTCATAAGGCCACCCCCGTACCGCCCACTCTCATCCCTGAAACTGCCCTCTCTCTCCCCCATCCAGAGCTCCCCACACAGCGGGCCTGAATGTGCAGAGAGCTCTGTATCTGGAATCAGTCCTGGCAGCTATAGGGGTTTGAAACCCAGTATTAATTTGTGGTATCAAAGAAGGAGAACTTTATTTCACACAACTTTAGCCCAAACGCCCGACACAGGCCATATTTCAAAACCTCTTCGTCAGGGGAATTCAGGCGTACTTATCAACAGGTTCAAAACGATTGTATAAAACTTGCGCTGCAAATTGCAATGCTTGATCGCAGCCAACAAATATATCTGACGAAACCTTCTCTTGTGTATCAGACCTTGCACAGCAAAAGCACACTATTGCTGTTGGATTATTCTTTGACGGACGACAGCAATACTGTGCTTTTGCTGTGCAAGGTCTGATACACAAGAGAAGGTTTTGTCAGATATATTTGGTGCCGGGCTTTTGGGCTAAAGTTGTGTGAAATAAAGTTCTCCTTCCTTGATACCATGAATTAATACTGGGTTTCTTCTGTTCACGTGGTACCATGCTTCTTTGGTGGACCCTTAATCCTAGCTATAGGGGTTTGGACGTCCACCCCGGACATCCAACCCCTCTAGTCGTCACTCTGCAAGCCGCCCATAGTGTATGATGGCAGATAAGGACCAGTATGGTCCATTTAATCTATCTCCAGGAACAAGCAGGAATGAGTCTTCACATATGGGTATCGTCGGTACCGACGGAGCCTGCACGGGAACGCTCCCCAGCGTCCAGTAAGAAAGCTTTTGGGAGCATCCCACAGCACCTGCACGCTGCCTTCCCGCCTTTCCCAACCGCCTCTCTCCAGTTCTTCTTTTCTGCGGAGCCAGCAGGTCGTGTTCCTGTCACCGCAGAAGAAGTTAACATAAGAACATAAGATATGCCATACTGGGTCAGGCCAAGGTCCATCAAGCCCAGTATTCTGTTTCCAACAGTGGCCAATCTAGGTCATACGTACCTAGCAGATTCCCCAAGAGACACAGGTTCCACAATGCTTGTATTGGTTCAAGCATTGATATCCTGGGTCCCTTCTTAATAATGGTTTATGGACCTTTCCTCCAGGAACTTGTCCAAACCTTTTTTAAACCCAGCTACACTAACAGCCTTTACTACATCCTCCGGTAACAAATTCCAGAGTTTGATTACACGTTGAATGAAAAAATATTTCTTTTATTAGTCTTAAATAGTTTACCCTGTAGCTTCATTGCATGTCCCCTAGTCTTTCTATATTCTGATAAGGTAAACAATCGATCTACGTTTACCTGTTCCACTCCGTTCATTAATTTATAGACTTCTATCATATCACCCCTCAGTCGTCTCTTTTCCAGGTTAAAGAGCCCTAACCGTTTTAGCCTTTCTTCATAGGAGTATCTTTCCATCCCCTTTCCCATTTTGGTGGCTCTTCTCTGAACTTTTCTAAAATCGCTATATCCTTTTTAAGATACGGCGACCAGAATTGCACACAATATTCAAGGTGCGGTCTCACCATGGAACGATATAGAGGCATTATAATATCTTTTGTTTTATTTTCCATTCCTTTCCTTATGATACCTAGCATTCTATTTGCTCTCTTGGCCGCCGCTGCACACTGGGCCGAGGGATTTAACATGTTATCCACAATGACGCCTAAATCTTTTTCCTGGGTGGTGGTTCCTATGCATCGTGTAACCATAGTTTGGGTTGTTCTTCCCTAGATGCATAACCTTGCACCTGTCCACATTAAATTTCATCTGCCATTTTGATGCCCAGTCTTCCAATTTATCAAGATCCTCTTGCAATTTTCTACAATCCTCTTGGGTTTTAACAACTTTAAATAGTTTTGTGTCATCTGCAAATTTGATAACCTCATTCGTTATTCCGCTTTCCAGGTCATTTATGAATATGTCAAAAAGCAGCAGACCCAGCACAGATCCCTGGGGTACACCACTATTCACCTTTCTCCATTGGGAAAATTGGCCATTTAGCCCTACCCTCTGCTTTCTATCTTTTAACCAGTTCCTGATCCACAATAGTACACTGCCTCCTATCCCATGACTCTTTAGTTTTGCCAAAAGTCTCTGATGAGGGACCTTGTCAAAGGCTTTCTGAAAGTCCAGATACACAATATCAACCGACTCACCTTTGTCCACCTGATTATTCACTCCTTCAAAAAAACATAACAGATTAGTAAGACAAGATCTTCCTTGTCTAAAGCCATGTTGGCTGTCTTCCATTAGGTCATGACTATCTACATGCTGAGTAATTTTATTCTTTATGATGGTTTCTACCATTTTTCCCGGTACTGATGTCAGGCTCACCAGTCTGTAGTTTCCCGGATCAACCCTGGAACCCTTTTTAAAAATTGGTGTTACATTGGCGATCCTCCAATCTTCAGGTATTAGAGATGATTTTAATGATAGTTCACAGATTACTAATAGCAGGTCTGCAATCTCATATTTCAGTTCTTTCAACACCCTTGGATGTATACCATCCGGCCCAGGTGATTTGCTACTCTTCAGTTTATCTAATAGTTGTAATACATCTTCCCGATGTATCGATATTTCCTTTAATTCTTCCACACCTTTAAATACCACTTAAGTCATGGGTAACATCCCTACATCTTCCTCAGTAAAGACTGAAGCAAAGAATTCATTCAATCTCTCCGCTATCGCCTTGTCGCCTCTTACTGCTCCTTTAACCCCTTTATCATCTAATGGACCAACTAACTCTCTCACAGGTTTTTTTGCTACGAATGTACTTGAAAAGGTCTTTACTTAACGTCTTTGTTTCTGCAGCAAGCTTCTTCTCAAATTCTCCCTTTGCCTGCCTTATCAATGCCTTGCATTTGACTTGCCAGTGCTTGTGCTGTTTCCAGGCTTCGTCGTTTGGCTCTTTTTTACATTTCCTGAAAGATGCTTTTTTGGCAACAACAGCCTCTCTGACCTCACCTTTAAACCATGCTGGCAGTTTTTTGGACTTCCTTCCACTTTTCTTAAAGCGTGGAATACAGCTGGTCTGGGCTTCCAAGATAGTATTTTTCAACAACAGCCAAGCTTGATGTACGTCTTTAACCTTTGCAACTGCCCCTTTTAGTTTTTTCTTAACTGTTTTCCTCATTTTATCATAGTCTCCCTTTTGAAAGTTAAAAGGTAGTACTGTGGAGTTCCTTACTATCCCTCCTCCACTAATTAAATCAAAGGCGATCATGCTATGATCACTATTGCCAAGTGGCCCCAACAACCTTATCTCTTGCACTAGATCTGGTGTTCCACTAAGGACTAGGTCTAATATGGCTTCCCCTCTGGTTGGTTCATGAACCAGCTGCTCTAAGAAGCAGTCATTTATTTCATCTAGGAACTTTATCTCCCTAGCATGTCCTGACGTGACACTGACCCAGTCGATACCGGGGTAGTTGAAATCACCCATTATTATTACTGCACTGTAACTTTTGTTAGCTTCCTTGATTTCTTTGAGCATTTCATCATCCATTTGGTCATTCTGGCAAGGCGCTCGATAGTACACCCCCACTGCCATTGCCTTCCCCCTTTTACATGGAATTTCAATCCATATAGATTCTACAGCAGATTTTGTTTCTTGCAAAACTTTAATCCTTTCTGACTCAATGCCCTCTCTAACATAGAGAGCAACCCCTCCACCAATTTGATCAGCTCTATCATTATGATATAGTTTGTACCCAGGTATCACAGTGTCCCACTGGTTGTCCTCCTTCTACCAAGTCTCTGATATTACAATCATATCTAACCTTTCATTTAGTGCTATATATTCCAACTCTCCCATCTTATTTTTTAGACTTCTAGCATTAGCATACAAGCATTTTAGAGAATGTATTTTACTCATATTAATTTGGCTATTGTTAGACATGGGTGATTTGGGATCTTTAAGCTCAGTCTGCTCCATACTTGAGGGCATTTGGGCTACTTTACTCTTTTGTGGAACTTCTCTGCTTTTGGTAGTATCCTTCAAAGATACATTCTTCCGAACCATCCGCTCTTGGGCGACTGTCGGCTTTCCCCTAATATCTAGTTTAAAAGCTGCTCTATCTCCTTTTTAAAGGTTAATGCCAGCAGCCTGGTTCCATCCCGGTTAAGGTGAAGCCCATCCCTTCGGAAGAGCCCCTCCTTTCCCCAGAATGTTCCCCAGTTCCTAACAAATCCAAAACCCTCATCTCTGCACCATTGTCTCATCCACACATTGAGACTCCGGAGCTCTGCCTGTCTTTTGGGTCCTGCGCGTGGAACAGGAAGCATTTCGGAGAACGCTACCCTGGAAGTTCTGGATTTCAACTTCCTACCTAAAAGCCTAAATTTAGCCTCCAGAACCTCCCTACCACATTTTCCTATGTCATTGGTACCGACATGTACCAAGACAACAGACTCCTCCCCAGCACTATCTAAGACCTTATCTAGGTGGCACGTGAGGTCCGCTACCTTCGCACCAGGCAGGCATGTTACCAGGCAATCCTCACGTCCACCAGCCAACCAGCTATCTACATGCGTAATGATCAAATCACCAACTATAACGGCTGTCCTAACCCTTTCCTCATGGGCACATGGCCCTGGAGAAACTTCCTCGGTGTGAGAGGGTTTTACATCACCTGGAGGACAGGTCCTAGTTACAGGATCACTTCCTGCCACACCAGGGTGATGCTCTCCTGTCACGTGACCTCTCTCCTCCATGGCAACAGGGATGCTGCCAGACTGGAGGTGGGACTTCAGGACTATATCTCTGTATCTCTCTGTCTGTGTCTATGTACCTCTCTGTCTGTCTTATGCTTTCCAAGTCTGCTACTTTAGCCTCTAGAGAACGGACTCATTCCCTGAGAGCAAAGAGCTCCTTGCACCTAGTGCACATGTAAGACCTCTCACCAACTGGGAGAAAATCATACATGTGACACTCAATGCAAAAGACTGGAAAGCCCCCCTCCCGCTGTTCTTTATTTTTTTCTTTATTTTTCTGTGTCGCGTCTGCCTTCGACGTCAGACCGGTACCGCCGGTCTTTTCTTTTCTTTCTTCTTTTAAAAAAACAACAAAAAAACCTTTTCTTTATTCAGCTGTGCATTTTTATTTTGGGCCTTAGGCCTAAATATTTTCTCCTCATGGAGAAGCCCGCTTCCAGGTTCAAAAAGTGCACAAAATGTGGCGGTACTATTTCTGTCACCGACACCCATGATTGGTGTCTGAAATGTTTGGGTCCTGACCATTCCATCACGGATTGTGTGTCCTGCACCATGATGTCTAAAAGAGGTCAGCAGAACCGAGCAGCCAAGCTCAGTACCCTGTTTTCCTCTGATGCAGCCTCGGCATCGACGTCTTCCAGGGCTGCTTCTTCCTCCCATGGATCTAAGGTAACCAAACATAAATCTAGCCGGTCCTCGAAGGGCAAATCTCCCTCTAAGCATCGAGATGCCTCCAGGCTTGTCCTCGAGGATTCCGCTCTGGCAAAATTACCCCGGCGGAAAGTTCCGGCTTCCAAAGCATTGTCTATGGGGTCACAGGTTGACATCGATGGCTCGGCCTCGACTGATCACTGTTGCCGTGTTCTGGGGTACCAGTGGCCTCCACTGGTACCGACATCCAGACTTTGGTGGCGTCGATGGATCAGAAAATTCTGTCCATGCAGCGCACCCTTACGGCGTTTATGCAGTCTTCGACGCCTCCGGTACCGCAACAATCTCCGTTGCCGGTGCCGGTTGCATCGACATCGGCTTCGGTGTCGACTGCAACGGTACCCTGTCCTATGATGCCCATCGGTACCGAACCGGTACCGCTTACTCCTGATGTCGATTCCACTTGGTACGCGTATCGGGCTTTACAGGAGCATCCAGACAGGCGATACTTCGATTCCTTCGAAGACTCTGATGAGTGGGAGGCTTCTGTCGATGCACCGGTACTTCTTCCTCAGGAGTCTGCTTCTCCAAAACGAAAAATGTCTCCTCCAGAGGACTTGTCTTTTCAAGACTTCATTAGGGAAGTGGCTAGATGCCTCTCCATCACAGTGGCCTCTGAGTCGGAGCCTAGAGCCAAGCAATTAGATATTTTGCAATATCCTAAGGCTCCTAAGGAAGCAGCTACCTTACCTATTCATGAGATCAGGGGCGGCCCAAGGGGGGTGCGGCGCCATGTGCGGAGACTCGGTGCGGGGCCTCATTTGCATAAGGTGCATCATTTGCATAAATATTTGCATAATGTTACCATACACTACTAACTTTTAGTAAACATGCCTCTTAATGAGTATATGGATAAAGAAAGACTAAAAGGTTTCTACATTACTATAATCCAGTACCAACCGCCAGGCACATTAGGAACTACTACAAACACTGCCCATTTAGAACCCATAGCAAACCTGCCGTATCCTAACAGCACTACCAGGACTCACAAAGCACCATACCCTAACTATCAAAAGACAACACTGCAAATATTAAACCAATACATTTCAGAGAACAATAATACATGACCTACTGGGGAAAGAACAAGTGGCAATGTCAAATAGGAATTACATAAACAGAATACCTCAGCTCAGTTACACATGCAGAACATAGACCATCACCAAACAAGGAATCACAATTTAGAAACAGGAAGACAATAATTAAACTGGGAACCCATAAAGCCAAACTTGGAATATACAACAACACTGTAGAAATAAAACTATAAATTAATTTCCTCTTGTACTAAACAAAGCGCAAAAATTAATGATGCACATTTCCCAGAGCTGACATATTCCAGTTAATAAATTCAAAATAAAGAGATATTTTTCTACCTTTTGTGCATTTTTTTTCAGTTGCAATTGTTCCAGCCACTTTCTTCTGGTTTCTTCGTGTCTTCTGCTAACTCTCCATCTGCTGTCCATTTGTCCTTTCTTCTGTCTTCTTGTTTTTTTTTTCCATTCTCTCTCTACATCTGCTTTTACATACTAATCTTTCTCCTTTTGCTCTTTCCTCATTCCTATTTCATCCACTCAAATTTTATCCCTCCATCCTCAATCCCCACTTACTCTCCCAATATCCGGCCAATTGTAGATTTGTCTTCCCTCCCACGCAAAATATTTTTCCCTCTCCATTTCCCTCTCCCAGCTCCATCCCATTCTAATCCTCCCCCAACATCAGCTCCTTTCTAGTTCCAGCCCCACCCAGCATCTGCTCCCTTCTTGTCCCTGCATCAGCCCATTTCCAGTCCTAGTCCCCCATCAGCCCATTTCCAATCCTAACGCCCCCACAGCCCATTACCAGTCCTAACGCCCCCCACAGCCCATTACCAGTCCTAAACCCCTATCAGCCTACTTGTAGTCTTAGCCCCCCCATAGCCCATTACCTGTTGTAACCCCCCATCAGCCCATTACCTGTCCTAACCCCCCCATAGCCCATTACCTGTCCTAATCCCCCCATCAGCCCACTTGTAGTCGTACCTCCCCATAGCCCATTACCTGTTGTAACCCCCCATCAGCCCATTACCTGTCCTAACCCCCCCATAGCCCATTACCTGTCCTAATCCCCCCATCAGCCCACTTGTAGTCGTACCTCCCCATAGCCCATTACCTGTTGTAACCCCCCCCATAGCCCATTACCAGTCCTAATGCCCCCCACAGCCCATTGCCAGTCCTAATGCCCCCCACAGCCCATTACCAGTCCTAACACCCCCCACAGCCCATTTCCAGTCTTAGCCCACCGCCCCATAGCCCGTTTCCAGTCCTAATCCCCCCATCAGCCCACTTGTAGTCGTAGCCCCCCATAGCCCATTACCTATCATAACTTCCCCCATCAGCCCATTTCCAGTCTTAGCCCCTCCATAGTCTATTACCTGTCCTAACCCCCCATAGCCCATTCCCAGTCTTAACCACCCCATCAGCCCACTTCCAGTCCGAATCCCCTATAGCCCATTACCAGTCCTACCCCCCCATCAGCCCACTTGTAGTCGTAGCTCCCCATAGCCCATTACCTGTTGTTACCGCCCCATAGCCCAGTACCAGTTTCTAACCCCCACAGCCCATTACCAGTCCTAACGCCCCCCACAGCCCATTACCAGTCCTAACCCCCTAACAGCCTACTTGTAGTCCTAGCCCCCCCATAGCCCATTACCTGTTGTAACCCCCCATCAGCCCATTACCTGTCCTAATCCCCCCATCAGCCCACTTGTAGTCGTAGCCCCCCATAGCCCATTACCTGTCATAACTTCCCCCATCAGCCCATTCCCAGTCTTAACCCCCCCATCAGCCCACTTCCAGTCCGAATCCCCTATAGCCCATTACCAGTCCTACCCCCCCATCAGCCCACTTGTAGTCGTCGCTCCCCCTAGCCCATTACCTGTTGTAACCCCCCATAGCCCTGTACCAGTTCTAACCCCCCCAGCCCATTACCAGTCCTAACGCCCCACAGCCCATTACAGTCCTAACGCCCCCCACAGCCCATTACAAGTCCTAACCCCCTAACAGCCTACTTGTAGTCCTAGCCCCCCCATAGCCCATTACCTGTTGTAACCCCCCCATAGCCCATTACCAGTCCTTATGCCCCCCACAGCCCATTACCAGTCCTAACGCCCCCCACAGCCCATTACCAGTCCTAACGCCCCCCACAGCCCATTTCCAGTCTTAGCCCACCGCCCCATAGCCCGTTTCCAGTCCTAATCCCCCCATCAGCCCACTTGTAGTCATAGCCCCCCATAGCCCATTACCTGTTGTAACCCCCCATCAGCCCATTTCCAGTCTTAGCCCCTCCATAGTCTATTACCTGTCCTAACCCCCCATAGCCCATTCCCAGTCTTAACCCCCCCATCAGCCCACTTCCAGTCCGAATCCCTATAGCCCATTACCAGTCCTACCCCCCCATCATCAGCCCATTTACAGTCCTTACCCCCTCCCTCCCCATCAGCCCATTTACAGTCCTTACCCCCCCTCCCTCCCTCCCCATCAGCCCATTTACAGTCCTTACCCCCCCCCCTCCCTCCCCATTTACAGTCCTTACCCCCCTCCCTATCAGCCCATTTACAGTCCTTACCCCCCCCATCAGCCCATTTACAGTCCTTACCCCCCCTCCCTCCCTCCCCATCAGCCCATTTACAGTCCTTACCCCCCCTCCCTCCCTCCCCATCAGCCCATTTACAGTCCTTACCCCCCCTCCCTATCAGCCCATTTACAGTTCTTACCCCCCTCCCTCCCTCCCCATCAGCCCATTTACAGTCCTTACCCCCCTCCTCCCTCCCCATCAACCCATTTACAGTCCTTACCCCCCTCCCTCCCTCCCCATCAGCCCATTTACAGTCCTTACCCCCCCTCCCTCCCTCCCTCCCCATCAGCCCATTTACAGTCCTTACCCCCCTCCCTCCCTCCCTCCCCATCAGCCCATTTACAGTCCTTACCCCCCCCCATCAGCCCATTTACAGTCCTTACCCCCTCCCTATCAGCCCATTTACAGTCCTTACCCCCCATCAGCCCATTTACAGTCCTTACCCCCCCTCCCTCCCCATCAGCCCATTTACAGTCCTTACCCCCCCCTCCCTCCCTCCCTCCCCATCAGCCCATTTACAATCCTTACCCCCCCTCCCTCCCCATCAGCCCATTTACAGTCCTTACCCCCCCCCCATCAGCCCATTTACCGTCCTTACCCCTCCCCCCTCCCCATCAGCCCAGCTAAGTTTAAAAAAAAAAAAAACAGAAACCGGCTGCTGCTGCCGCTGCCGCCGTGGCAGCGGCAGAATGGAGAATCCCGCGGGGCCCCCCTGTCCAGCAGTCTTCTAAGCGGCCTCAGCGCGGGCTTTTCAGAGCCGCGCCAAGGGAGAGTTTCCCTTTCTCGCGGCTCTGTTAATCCCGCCGCGGGGCTGATGGGATTTCCCATCAGCCCCGCGGCGTGATTAACAGAGCTGCGAGAGGAGAAGCTCTCTCTCTTCGCGCAGCTCTGACAGCCGACGGAGGCCGCATAGAAGACTTCAGGACAGGGGGGCCCCGCGGGATTCTCCATTCTGCCGCTGCCACGGCGGCAGCAGCAGCAGCAGCAGCCGGTTTCTGGTTTGTTTTTTTTTAACTTAGCTGGGCTGATGGGGGGGGGGTGGGGTAAGGACTGTAAATGGGCCCCTCTCCATTCTGCCGCTGCCACGGCGGCAGCGGCAGCAGCAGCCGGTTTCTGGGTTTTTTTTTTAAAACTTAGCTGGGAATCTGGGATGCAAGATGTTTTTTGCGCGGGGCCCCCTGAAACGCGGGGCCCTGTGCAAAAAACATTCTTGCTCAATGGACGGGCCGGCCCTGCATGAGATTCTTTATGATCTCATGTTGGGCATGTGAGAGACTCCTCTCACCACCTCTCCTCATTCTCGTAGGTTAGACACCATGTACCGTGTCCCTCCCAGTCCTGGTTTTCATAAGACTCAGCTTCCTCACCACTCTATTGTGGTTGAGTCTGTTATGAAGAAAATAAAGGGTGCAAAGAGACACTCATCTAACCCTCCAGGACGTGAATGTAGGACTCTAGATGCTTTTGGCCGAAGGATTTTCCAGGCCATTATGCTTGCTGCCAGAATCAACTCCTATAGTCTCTATATGGGGATGTTTCTAAAAGAAGTCACAGATCATCTGCAGACTTTAGCTCCTTTTATTTCAGAAGATAAAAGGCAGGAATTTCTCACTTGGCTCAAACATGCCCAAAATGTTTCCAAATTCTCCAACCGTGCAGCCTTTGACTCTTTTGAGTGTGTAAGCAGAGCCACGGCTATTGCCATAGGTGCACGCAGAATTGCTTGGTTACAAGCCTTTGATTTGGAACTCTGGGTCCAAGATGAGTTGGGAAACCTTCCTTGTACAGGTGAAAACATGTTTGGCAGGGATTGGCAAGCAAAGGCCACTCAGATGGATGCTGAGAACTCTGCTTTGGATCGACTTTCAAAGTCTACCTCTGCCCCTGTTAAGAAAAGATTGTTCAAAAAGACATCTTTTTCTAAAAAGGGAAGATATTATCCTGCTCATGGGCAGACATCTTCTGCAGGTTGTTTTGCTGCAAAGCGTCAGCAACCACCTGAACAGACCAAGTCAAAGGCTGCCAGGCCTACCACAGCCCAGCAGCCTCAACCTCCTCAGGGCCTTTGACTTGCAACTAGAGAACTTAGCCTTTCTAGCTCTGGAAAAACCAGAGCCCCTCACCATTCCAGGAAGGTTGACTTACTTTGCTCCCAGACGGGAGCAAATCACAGCAGAACAATGGACCCTCTCCATCATAAAGGAAGGGTACAAGCTTCATTTCTTAAGCCTTCCTCCTCACACCATGGTGAAACAGTTCAATTCTCCAATATCTCTCCTCAACCTTCTAGGTCAGGAGATTGCTACCCTTCTTGCCCAAGGGGCAATAGAAGAAGTACCTCTTCTTCAACAGGGCTCAGGGTTCTACTCCCCTTATTTTCTTATCCCAAAGAAAACAGGGGGCTACAGACCCATATTAGATCTCAGAGAATTGAACAAGTTTCTATTCAAAATGATTTCTCTAGGGGCTCTGCTTCCATACCTTCAGAGTCAGGACTGGCTTTGTTCTCTAGATCTCAAGGATGCGTACACCCATGTCCTCATCCATCCAACACACAGAAGGTTCCTTCGGTTCCTTTTTCAAGGAAAGCACTACCAATACAGGGTGCTTCCTTTCGGTCTGGCCTCTGCACCAAGGGTGTTCACGAAATGCATGGCAGTAGTAGCTGCATTTCTCCGCACTCTGGGAATATTTGTATTCCCATATCTGGACGACTGGCTCATTCGAGCCCCATCCCAGTCAGAGGCCCAGACTTGCCTAACCTGCACAATGCGTATCCTTCAGTATTTGGGACTAGTAATAAACATCCCAAAATCCAATCTCACCCCTACTCAGTCTCTGGAGTTCATAGGTGCCTTGCTGGATACCACAACTGCAAGGGCCTATCTTCCTCAGGCCCGTTGCCTACGTCTAGTGTAGTTAGCCTCCCAGATTCAGTTAAAGTCCCACTTAACTGCTCGAGAGATGTTACAACTCTTAGGCCACATGGCATCCACCGTGCATGTGGTTCCATATGCTCGCCTTCACATGAGGCCAGCTCAATGGACTTTGTCCACCCAATGGACTCAGGCATCAGGTTGCCTGTCAGACTAAATAGCAAACTCCAGTCGCCTTTTTTGGTCTCTCCAGTGGTGGAAGTCCTCTCAAAACCTGTTGCTGGGGTCCCCTTTTCAGCAACCACTACCCCAAGCAACTCTCACAACAGATGCTTCTCCAAAGGGTTGGGGAGCTCTTCTACAAGATCTCTCCACCCAGGGCATCTGGTCTCCACAGGAGACTTCTCTGCATATCAATCTATTGGAACTCAGAGCAATATTCTTAGCTCTCAGTGTTCCATACCCTGCTCAGCTACAGGACAGTCCTCATCCATACGGACAACCAAGTAGCCATGTTCTTTGTGAACAAGCAGTGGGGGAATGGCTCTCTGTCGCTTTGCAACGAAGCTTTGCAACTGTGGGCCTTCGCCAGAGAGCATCACATCCATCTTCTGGCAGTATATCTTCCAGGCGTTCAAAACTCATGGGCGGACAGACTCAGTCGAGTTCTGCTTCCACACGAATGGTCCCTCCACATGGACCAAGTAGCCAGGATTTTTCGAATTTGGGGAACCCCGGACATAGACCTCTTTGCAAGTCCGTGGAATGCCAAACCTCCCTGGTTCTGTTTCAGAATTCCGTGTCAGGGAGTTCAGGCCAAGGATGCCTTCCTCCTTCACTGGGGTCAAGACTTCCTTTATGCCTTTCCACCAATTCCCCTAATTCCCAAAACACTATTCAAGCTTCAGAGAGATTGAGGGACCATGATCCTCATAGCACCACATTGGCCACGCCAAATGTGGAACCCTCTACTTCTGCATCTCTCTCAAGCTCCCTCCCTGGACTTGGGCTCTGCACCAGACCTTCTATCCCAGGAAGAGGGAACATTATGGCACCCAAACCCCCAGTCGCTCCATCTCAGGGCTTGGTTGCTGAGGGCTTAGACCTTCAAGATTTTCATCTCTCTCAGCAAGTCAGAGATGTTATTCATGCCTCTAGAAAGCTTTCTACTAGACGTTCCTATGCTTTCAAATGGAAAAGATTTACCATTTGGTGTTCAGAGAAGGGTCTAAACCCTCTTGCAATACCTCTGAATTCTCTACTAGAGTATCTCCTGCATCTATCCCATGCAGGTCTGAAAACAAATACAGTAAGAGTCCATTTGAGTGCTATTGCAGCGTCCCTCAAGCCTCTCAATGGACAGCCTATTTCCTCTAATCCTCTTATAGCAAGATTCATGAGAGGCCTTCTTTTAACTAAACCTCCCATTAGACCACCTCCAGTGGCATGGGACTTAAACCTGGTTCTTGGCCAGCTCATGAAGCTACCCTTTGAACCTTTAGCCACCACCTCCTTGAAATTTCTTTCTTGGAAGGTTATTTTTCTCATTGCAGTCACCTCAGCACGCCGCATCAGTGAGTTGCAAGCTTTGGTGGCTAATCCACCTTATACAAGGTTCCATCATGATAAGGTAGTCCTTAGGACCAATCCACACTTTATGCCTAAAGTGGTCTTGCCTTTTCATCTGAACCAAGAGGTATATTTACCTGTCTTTTTTCCAGGACCTCATGCATCATGTGCAGAGAGGAATCTTCATACCTTGGATTGTAAGAGAGCTCTTGCTTTTTACTTACAAAGAACACAGCAACATAGAAAGTCTTCTCAACTCTTTGTTGCTTTTGATCCTTCTCATTTAGGACTTCCAGTCTCTAAGAGAACACTGTCCAACTGGATTGCTCAGTGTATTTCTTTTGCCTACCAGAGTAGAAACCTTTCTCTGGAGGGCCATGTCACAGCTCACAATGTGAGAGCCATGGCAGCCTCAATGGCTCATCTAAATTCTGTGTCCATCGACCAAATCTGTTGAGCGGCCACCTGGGCATCAGTTCATACCTTCACAGCTCATTACTGCTTGGACAAGGACTCCCGCCGGGATGCCTTGTTTGGTCAGGCTGTTCTCAAACACCTGTTCCATTCCTAATCAACTCCTACCCACCTACCCTGGTTGGATGCCAGAGATCCATTGGGGGAGGTAGAGTCCTTTTCAAGGACACACAACCTGGGGTTCTCCCCTGGCATCTGCAGCTAGGGAGTCCCCATATGTGAAGACTCATTCCTGCTTGTTCCTGGAGATAGCACAGTTACTTACCTGTAACAGCTGATCTCTGGGAACAGCAGGAATAAGTCTTCACAACCCACCCACCTCCCCTAGGAGTTGTATCTCTCTATCTTTCCTTTCCTCCCTCTCTCTTTGTCTCAGCTTTAAAACTCAAACTGGAGAGAGGCGGTTGGGAAAGGCGGGAAGGCAGCGCGCAGGCGCTGTGGGATGCTCCCAAAAGCTTTCTTACTGGATGCTGGGGAGCGTTCCCGCGCAGGCTCCGTCGGTACCGACGATACCTATATGTGAAGACTTATTCCTGCTGTTCCCAGAGATCACCTGTTACAGGTAAGTAACTGTGCTGCCCTGTAAGGTGGCTAGAGTAGTTGTTATCCACCTCTCTGTGCAGGTCACCCTCTATGATTTTGTTTAGGGTTGTACCCAGTGCTTCATGCAGGACCTCCCATGCCTTTGTTCAGGGTTTTATCTGCCATTCCTCTATTTCTTGAAGTATAAAAGACATTTACATTTGTTTTCATTTCATCCTTTTGCTATAAAGCAGGCATGTCCAACTTTGAACAGGTCGTGATCTACATTTTCCAGCTAAAAGTGCCGGTGATCTATCACCATGAAAATTAAGTTTCAAATTAGTTTCAAATTAAATTTTAACTCAATAAAGTTGGAGGATTTCCCCCCCCCCCCATTTTTAATGAACCTTCTGTCATTTACTTGGATGTGATCAGCTGTTAAGCAAATTAAGCAAAAACAAAACAGAGATGAAGATCCAGTAAGAACTGCGAGGGGAAATGGAAAGTACATTTTTCTTAAAGTTTTATTGAGTAATAACTTTTTTAACTGTCTTAATATCTTTCTTTAACTTTTATTGAGTAATTTGTGTTAAATTTAGGTCAAGTATTGATCCAGGCTGATCTTGCACAATCTTTAATATTTCGCTCTTGCTCATTGGTGAGACGTCTGAGCCTGCATTTCATCCACCAGCTTTTTGAAGTTGGGTGAATATTGCGTGAGGGCCAGTCTGTGAATCCTGGAGATGTTCATCTGTCATGTTGAAACGTTGTGTAATCTTTGTCATTTTCAGATGGGAAAATGCACATTCACACAAATAGATTTGTTTTTACCTTGTAGTTCAGGGTTCATATCACTTAGTTTGCCTGTAAAGTCAGTGAGAAATGCCAGATCACATAACCACTCCTCATCTTCCAACTCTGCTTGGTCATCTCCCCTTTTCCTTCAAAAAACTTCTTATTTCATTCAGCAAATCACAAAATCTTTGCAGAAATGTGTGCCTATTTAGCCACCTAACATCTGTGTGCAAAATGATTTCCGCTGCCCCTTCATCAAGAGTAAGATTGAAAAGCCGTCTTTGAAGTGATCTTCCATGAACTGAATTTACAATTTTGAAAGTGATGTCCATGACAGTCCTTGTATTGAGTCTCTTGCTTGCCAAAACTTGCTGGTGAATGATGCAGTGGTAAGAAAGGAAATCTGGGAAGTCGTCATGCTGTCTACAGAGGGCTATGAAACCGTTAACCTTGCCTGTCATTGCTCTTGCTCCATCAGTAGTGATGAAAACAAATCTATGCAATGGAAGATTACACTTTGTCACAAAAGAATGGAAAGAACTGAATATTTCCTGACTGGCAGTTCTCCCTTTTAAAGAAATCATTCCAAGTAGTTCTTCTTTAACACTGAAGTCTTCAAAAACCATCCGGATAAAGACTAGTAACTGGGCTATTTCTCTTATGTCTGTAGATTCATCCAGTTGGAGTAAGAAAGCAACAAAATTTGAAACATCCTCCAACAATTGTTCAGTTGTGTCTCCACACATCTTTTCTATTCGCCACACGACGGTGTTTCTTGACAATTGTACATCTTGAATAGCAGCTATGATCTCTTTCTTATTTTTAAATCCTTCAAAAAGATTGTCAGCTGCTTCAAGAAAACAATCTTTTACAAATTCCCCTTCAGTGAAAGGTTTGCATTTCTTTGCGATCAGGTTGCTGACCTTGAAGGATGCTATGGTTGCATTGACCAAATGTGACCTTGGCTTCACCATCAACTGTTGCTGAGTAGCCAATTTCGATTTAAGTTCTCTGAGCTTCAGTTTATGAATTTCACTTTTGGGTGGAAAATTAGCATCAAACCTATTGCTATGCAGAGCCTTATAATGTTAAAAAAATGTTCTACAACTGTTCTATGTAAAATAATAATAGTTCCCTATTATTAAGTATTATTGTTCTATGTAAACCGCCACTGATCTCTGTAAGAGGTGGTATAGAAAAATGTATAAATAAATAAATAATGATGTTCCAGATTACCCTTTTTGGGCAAGGATACTGGGGCGTTACAAATTAGACAACCACACTTGTCTTTCACCATGATGAAGAAGTAGTCCATTTCCCATTCATCATGAAAGTGGTAGCTTTTGCTTTTCTTTGGAACACTTATCTTCATTATACTGGGGTGGCTGGATGTAAGAAGGCCGAATCTGCTAAGTTAGTATAAACACTGGCTGAATCTGGTCCAAAACTGTCACTGTCCCAAAGTATTAAAGATCAACAGGAACTGAAGACCTCTGGATGATGTGCAATACAAGGACTGGAGATGCCAAAACCACACATGCAGTTCTAAAAGTAAAAATAAGAATTCATCATACTGACACCAGTAATCAAATACCACCAAACAATCATCAAAAAGACTCAAACACCTGTCCAGCAAACCAGATAAATCAAATACCGCCAAACAAGTTCAATACCACCACACGCGATTTAATAAATTCTGCACACCGTGTAGAATCAACGCAAAGGCAAGGCGAAATAAAATTGCAGTGTGGAATCAACGCAAAGGCTAGGCAAAATAAAATTGCAGAGGCAAGCAAAAGTCACAGTGGTTTGAACCAATTCGAAGACAAGGCATAGGTAAGTTAGAACAAAATTGGAAAAGCCCGCCAAAATCACCAAATTCTTGACACTTTGTTGTGTCTGCCCGAAAACATTTAATGAAAGTGAACTATAAAGCGACCAACGACCAGTGCACGACACAACTAATACAGTAAGTGTATGCAGGTAAAGCCCGGGCGAATGGATATCGCCCGGTATATAACACACTTCTAAGGGGTGTTGGGGTGGGGGCAGGAATGGGTGATTCTGAGAGGCAGGAGACCAGGTATGACACCAGGCCTGTGGCGTTGCGGGGCGTGGGCAGCGGTCCCCTGGGGTACCCACAAACTATTGGCACGAAAACAACAAGCGCCCCAATACACCCGCAGGCAAGATTCCCACAGGCAGGGAAAAAAGTCAAAGGATCAGCAACGGCGGCGAGCCCTCGGCAGTCGACCTGCTGGCACGAACTCTCTCCTAGCGACGGGGCAAGCTGCTGGAAAGATGGAGCCAAGTGGGGCTGGCGATCTACCTCTTACCCCTCCGCGATCTACAGGTAGGTCACGATCTACCTGTTGGACATGCCTGCTATAAAAGATCCACTCAGTTGTGGGATTCAGCCCTTCGGCCCGGTTTGTGTGAACTGGTTCATGTCGCGGCCCGCGCTTATCGAATCAGGCCTAACACTGCATTGCAACACTAGCTCTGCAGTGGTGGGAATCACCCCCACCAGAGAGTAGTTGGATGGCATTGGGGTGGGGGAATCGTGGCGTAAGGAGAAGCCCCCAGTGCCATCCATCTACTGTCTAGTGGGGACGATCGGGCCACTGGGCCGCCAGGGAGTTGCTTTCCCGATGTGGACGGCAGCGGCCCGAGCATGTGCGGTGCTGCCATCCCTGTGTCCTGACCAAAGGCGGGATGGACCAAACTGGTTCCCGGCCAGTTCGAATCCCACCACTGGATCCACTGCCATTTTGAATTTAGTCACTGATTTTTACCCCTACCAATTCCATCAGAAGGGCATTCCAAGCATCCACCACCCTTTCAGTGAAAAAGTATTTCTCCGGGAACAAGCAGGAAGTTAGTCCTCACATATGGGTGACGTTGGCATTGACGGAGCCTGCATGGTAATCATTCCCCAACTTTCAAAGAAAGCCTTTGGGAGTTAGACTGTGCATGAGTGAGCATCTTCCCACCCAATGCTGTCATCTTACCTCAGTCTTCTTTTTTCCGCGGAGCCCTGCAGACATCCTGTCTATCGTCCTCGAAAAGTCTATTTTTTTCTACCCTTACTCTTAGCATTTTTCACTGTTCTTTTTGCAGGTCGGTTCCCAATCACCACCTCTCTGCTTGAGTCTGCCCTCACCTCAGCATTGTGTTTTTCTTGGGTCCTTTTTCTTTTTACAGTACACAGGTTTTTTTCTCACACCCAGCCTGACCAAGATGTCTGAGTTTGATCTTGTAAGTGCCGTATTCCCTGCTATGTCTTCGGTCAGTGGATTTAAGCAATGTGGCAAATGCCCCATAGACCATCATAGACCGCCACAGTTGCCGTATCAAGTGCTTCAGTGCGGATCACGACGCCGCCACTTGCCCTGCCTGCAGATGTCTAGCAAGAGCCGAAGGAATCATGAAAAGCAGCGGGGGGAGCTTTTTGGCTTGAAGGCCTCTGCGGCAGTTCAACATCAAGCCTGAAATCGCTGCCCTCAGAGACTGCCTCAGACAACTCGACGTTACGCGCACATGCTCGATCTGAGCCCCGAGGTTGTGGAGCCTCGTACTGGGGGTTGTCCTCTGAGGACCTCCTCTCATAGGGTGACAGACAATGAGTTGCCTGACGCCAGAATACACAGAGATATCCCCTCTGACCCATCTCCCCCTCCCGCCCAAAGTCTTCATGTTCTTCGAGTTTGTCCAGGGAATGTTGAAGGCCCTGGCCTTCGTGGCAGTGCCAAACGATGAGCCTTGTGCTGGGGACTTGGAGATCCTCCTGTATGAGGCTCTGCTGAGGGAGGCACTGATGATGCTGATACCTCCCATCCTGGAGCAATTGCTGTTGACAGTACCAATAGTGAGTCAGTGGCTCGATTCCCAGTATTGAGTTCGCAAGAGCCCGGGCTTTATGAAGACACAGCTGCCTCACATTTCCAAGGTGGTGGAGTCAGCCATGCATCGTATAAAGAGTCAGAAGACGCACTCCTCAATGCCCCTGGTAGAGAGGCCCTCACCATGGATGATTTTGGCAGAAGGTGCTACCATGGTTTGATGCTCGCAGCCCACCTCCAGGCATACCAGCTGTACATGAGAATGTACCTGAGGGATCTGATGAAGGAGCTTGCCGGGTTCTTAGCTGGGCTGGCAGGTGACCCTCTTGAGTGCTTCTGGACCCGCGTATTCTCGGTCAAGGAATGCTCCTTCTCTGGCATGTGTGGCTGCAGTGGTCATTAATGCCCACCGCCTGGCTTGACTACAGTCCTCGGAGCAATGGGTACAGGACAAACTGGCCGTTGTCCCCTGCCGATGAGAGGCTCTCTTTGGCAAACCCATGACTGACAAGGCCGCCGAGTTGGAGTCAGAATGTATGACCAGGATTAGACTGTCCCAGAAGATTGCTGATCCTTCCTGCCTGAAGACTTCGGGGGAAATGCCATTCTACCCAAAGGTGTAAAAGACTTATTGAAAATACCACAAATTTCTGACCCCTCAGGCTCCCCAACAGGGTCAGCAGGCCATGGGGCCAGGGGCATGGCCCCTGTAAGCCAAAAGCCCCCAACCCCAAACAGTGCCCCTGCTACAGCCTTGGTGGGGGGGGGGGATTTTGACTCCTTGGGTATAGCCCCCCTTCTCCTCAAGGACCAGGGCCCAAGACAAACTGGAGGATGCTGGTTTACTTCGCTCACCTCTGGCTGGGCATCACCACCGACGCCTGGGTGATGCAGGTGGTGTGGGAAAGTTACCTTCTGCACTTCAACCAGATGCCTTCTCCCTTCTTTCCAGGGGAATATCCCATGACTTCTCTGCACAGAGAGCTCCTGCAGAAGACACTCAAGTCCCTACTCGAGGATCGGGCGGTAGAACCAGTCCCTCTGGGGCACAGGGTTCTACTTCTGGTACTTCCTTCCAAAAAAAGATAGTGGGCTTTTGGCCCATCCTGGATCTGCAGGACCTAAACCACTCAAGATTCAAGATGCTATCCCTTGGAACATTACAGCCCTACCTCCAGCAGGGAGATTGACTATGCTCCTTGGATCTCAAAGATGCCTATACCCACATCCTGATCCATTCCCAGCACTGTCAGTACCTCCGCTTCATTATCAGAGGGTGCCTCTACCAGTACAGGTGCTCCCCTTTGGCCTCTCCTCGGCTCTCAGGGTGTTCACCAAGTGCTTGGCGGTAGTTGTTGCTTACCTCCACTTGCTGGGAGTCTTCGTCTTCCCTTATCTGGATGACTGGCATTTTACCAGAGGAGGTCTGTCACGCAGCCCATCGCAACATCGCAGTGCTGCAGCATCTGGGGTTTGTTATCAAGTTCCCCAAGTCTCATCTGCAGCCGACCCAGCGCCTGGAGTTTATTGGAGCCCTTCTGGATTCAACCCAAGCCAGGGCCTTCCTCACTCTGGATTGGGCTCAGCGTCTGGCAACACTAGTGAAAGAGGTGCAGGGTTGCTCAACAGCATCCACCCGTCTCTTGCTGCACTTATTGAGGCACATGGTCTTGACGGTTTACATAACCCAGGAAGCCCACCTACACATGCGACAGGCCCAGTAGATCCTCAGCTCTCAGTGGACTCAAGCCACGGGCCAAATGGGGGACTGAGTCTGGGTCACCCCACCCCTAGCAGCCTCCCTCGCCTGATGGCAAAACCTACGGAATCTCATGGCCGGCCTACCCTTCCAAACCCCGCTGGCCCTAAGCATTCTTACCATGGACGCCTCCAAGCTTGGCTGGGGAGTCCACTGCGATGGTCTTCAGTTGCATGGTGCCTGGACTCAGGAGGAACATGCCCTCCAAATCAACCTCCTAGAACTCCGAGCAGTGGCGAATGTCTTTCGGGTGTTTCAGGCCCACTTGGCGAACCAGGTAGTCCTCATTCAAACTGATAAACAAGTAGCAATGTTTTACATTAACAAGCAGGGTAGAACGGGCTTGTACCTTCTCTGTTGGTAGGCGGTCCGCCTCTGTACCTTCGCCGTGTACCTTCGCCGTGGAGAAGGGCATGATCCTCCGGACAGTCTACCTGCTGGGCCAGGACAATCTGCTGGCAGACAGATTCAGCAGAGACCTTCAACCCCATGAGTGGAGTCTCAACCCAGCAGTAACTATCTACATCTCTTGACATTGGGGGACCCCGACAATGGACCTCTTCGCCAGCTCCGAGAATGCACAGCTGCCACTTTTCTCCAAGAGGCTGTCCCCGACTGGGTGGCGGCTGACGCCTTTCTCTTGTCTTGGTCTGGGAGCCTATCTTATGCATATCCATCTACTCCCCTGGTTCCCAAGACCTTACTCAAAGTGTAGTCTGACTGGGCCTCGGTGATTATATTGCTCCTAGGTGGGCCCGGCAGCTGTGGTTCCCCCTACACCTGCAGCTATCACAGGCAGCCCTGATACTCCTGGGCCATGCTCTAGACTTGCTTTCACAGGAGTACAGGACCCTTCTCCATTCCAACCTCCAGTCCCGTGCCCTGACAGCGTGGCCGTTGAATGGTTAGCCCTGGCACACTTCCACCTCTCTCGAAATGTGGAGAATATCCTATTGGCATCGCGCAAGGATTCAACACTGTGCAAGTATGCCTTCAATGGTGTAGATTTTCAGTCTGGTGTGCAGATAGGAATCTCAACCCTTTCTCTTGCTCGGTGCAAGACATCCTCCAATATCTGCTGCACTTCTCGCAGACTGGTGTAAAATCCAATTCCATCAGGATGCATCTCAGTGCCCTGACTGCACATCACCACCTCATCGACCGCCAGCCCATCTCTGTGCACCACGTCATGGGCCATTTTATGAGGGGGCTTTTCATCTCGTGGGACCTGAACGTCATCCTTGGGAACCTCCTGGCTTCATGCCATCTCAAGCTCTTGTCATGGAAAGTAGTGTTCCTGGTAGCACTCACTTTGGCCATATAGGTCAGCAAGCTGCAGGCATTGGTGGCCCCCGCCCCCTTCACCAGTTTCCACAAAAAAAAGGTCATTCTCCGGACTCACCCGAAATTCCTGCCTAAGGTGGTGTCTGCCATTCATATTAACTAAGAGTTGGTCTTTCCCATCTTCTTTCCCAGGCCTCACACATCCAGGGCAGAGGTCTCGCTTCACACCTTGGATTGCAAAAGGGCACTGGCCTTCAACCTCGAGAGGAGAAAGGCTCATCGCCACTCGTCACAGCTGTTTGTCTCCTATGACATCAACAGGATCAGGGTTGCGCACTAAGCATACCCTGTCTACCTGGGTGGCAGACTGCATCTCCTTCTCCTACAAGCAGGCTGAACTCTCTTGGGAGCATCATGTCACCATGCATAATGTGCATGCTATGGCGGCCTCAGTGACTCACCTGCACTTTGTCCCCCTGCAGGACATCTGTCAGGCCACTACCTGGTCTTCAGTCCATACATTCGCAATGCATTACTGCTTGGAGGAGAGTTCACGACGTGACAGCGCCTTCGGCCAGGCATACTTCATCACCTCTTTGAGGAATAGTGCAACTCCTTCCCTCCTGCCCTTTGTGTCCAGGTACTGGAGAGGGGATTCATTGTCAATGTTGGGACTGCATCATTGAACTTCAAGCCTTTCAGCGCTCCTTGCTACCTTTCACGGTTTGTTTTTTTGGTAGCCTGTAGCTTGTGAGTCCCATATGTGAGGACTTACTTCCTGCTTGTTCCCAGAAAAAGCGTAGTTACCTGTAGTGGGTGTTCTCCCAGAACAACAGGAATAAGTCCTCACAACCCTCTCACTTCCCTGTGGACTTGTTTTCTTTTATGCTTGATTAAGCTGTCATCATACTGAGGTAAGATGGCACCTTGAGTGGGAAGGAGAATGCGCATGCGTGACCTAACTCCCAAAGGCTTTCTTCCCGATGTCACCCATATGTGAGAACTTATTCCTGCTCCCAGAGAAAGCCTGCTACAGCTGAGAAACTATGCTTAGGTTTAGTAGTTTTCAAACCTTGACTGCAAACATAAACCATCGGTAGGACTTTACTTAATTTGCAGAAGTATTGGACAAGACAGAGAAAATTGCAAGAAACGGCTAACAAATTCTACTTAAATGAAAATTTTGTTAAAATTGTGGAGACCACAGTTTTAGGCCTCAGGCTCTATTTCACCCAAGTATAAGCTGTTAGAGATTCCTGAGCCATCCCTAAACTTTAACTCTCCTTAAATATTTGCTTTAGTTGAAAATAAATCATTATGACTTCTTCCAGTTTTTTGAAATTGGCTTTCCTTGAGTCTAATTTTTGGCTGTCAATGCACAGGTATCCCTGGTGATGGCCGCAGATGCTCCAAATTAGTGATCAGCATGGCAGTGCCCATTTTTACCTTATAACAGATTGAGTTGATGAAGAGTAAATGTCAACTACTTTGAAAGAAGGATTGCATTAGAAGGAAGGACCAGCCTGATGACGAGTGCTGCTTGCCTTACCATGTAGAAGGTGCCGCATTTGATCCCTGCATCAAGTCCTCTGTGCCCTGGGTCATCAGGGATGCTTTGCTGGCAGCATTCACAGCCCCTAGGGGGGAGAGTCATGGTTCATACTCAAGGGTGACATCTGGTGGCTGTATTCAGGTTGATCACAGGGTTCCGAAAGGAGTCTTTGTGCATGGCCCCCAACCCAGGACTAGCATGTCCATGTCCAAATCAGGAAGCTGATGCTGTTAGTGTAGGCGTTTGCACAATTTTCTGCCGTAGTGTGGGTGCTGAATGTAGAAAAGGATTTACCGCGAGTGTAATCATTGTGCAGATGGTGGCGCACAGCCCATTTAAATGCTTGCAAAATAGATCATTAAGCAAGTAGCTGTGCCGCGCAGATGCAGAGAAGTGCACAGAAGAGAGGAAGGCTGAGCTGTATGCTGGGACTGTAACGCCAGGTTGGAGGAGACTTAAGGGTTTGCTGAAAAGGTCTGCAGTCGATGTTGAGGAGGAAGGTTTCTTGAATGAACCCACGCCACTTTTTATGGGCTTTGCTGGACTGAGTTATGAAAAAAATATTGTAGGGGGAACATGCTGGAACAATTGTATGGCTTGTGTTGGAATGCTGTGGGGCACATAAGAACAATCATTCTGCTCAGAAGTCCTGTTCACAGTAATATTGGTGTTTTAAAGACATTTCAGCACATACGCCCAAGTGCCTTTTTGTGCACAGGATATACAGTAGGTGTTGCTAACGCAGACCCCTGTGTGCGTGTCCTTGGTTTGCTATCCCGGATTAGTGCAGACGTTTTGCACACAGCTCTATGTACATGTTCTTTGCTTACAGCATGACTGCACAAAGGTTCTGAGCTAAACCTGGGTTTGGAAATCCTGAGCCTCACTCTAGCACAGGAATTCTGCATTGACCCCAAGGTATGCCGGGGAAGGGGAAATAAGAGAAAAAGGTTCAGGTACTATGAACGAAGGCTCATGAATGATGCTTGCTCTCTGCCCTGCTTCTGGTTGAGCTGAAAGTACAAAGGAGCCAAAGGAAAAGGGTTGGGTTAAAAAATATCCAGAGGGAAATGGGAAATCATGATTTTGGTTTAAGTATCAATCTAATTGCCTAAAAATGTTTTGAGAGGGCAATCACTGGCCTCAACCCCACCTTGTTGAGCCAGCAACCAACCAAACTGTAAGACCTTGGAAGCTAAGCAGCAGCAGGTACTTTCTCAAGAATGATCATGTCACATGATGGACATTCACAGCCAAGGGCCACTATTGCCATATTTTCCTGTCAAAATGAACTGCGAGCATTGAGGAGAGAAACATTTGATAAACAGTATAATTTGGGGGCAGAGGAAAGTCTAACAAAAGTGGAGAGCTGAAGGTTATTTGGTTCTGCAAAGCAGCCATCTATGCTCGACCGTGCTGCTGTAAAATCCAAACAAGTTCAATTGCTAGGAGCAGTGTAATTCTTGGCCCACTTTGAATGAGACTTTATAAAAGAGTCTCTTTATCCCTCTATTTACTAGGCCACGCCTTTTACAGCCCTTCGATGAGTTGGTTCAAGGAGAAGGTAATTAGCTTATCGCAAAGGAAGATTTATTACTAAAAAAAAAGTAGCAAAGGGACATGCAAGCGGCTCTTTGAATTGACATTAATATCTTATAGCATAAACCTTGTTTTCTGTATAGTTGATGAGGTGTATGAAATATAAAGGACTTTAGTTCCAAAGGGCAGGCAAGCCAGGTCAATGTGCTACCATCCTACCATTAGGGAGAAATAAAGACTATGAGTGAAAGGGGGAGGGTCTGTGCATCAACAATACTGGGACGTAACTGAGGACCAGTGCATGCAGGGCCCAGGATCCGTGTTATATTGCCTGTTTGTATAACATTCATGGCACAAACAGCTAAATCCATAGCACAGGGGAACATTATATTGCTGTCCGGCATATTTAAAGCAGCAGTATTAGCTAGATTTCTTTTCAGAATATTAACTTGCTACTTGTAATCTTATACCTATGTCATGTATCTTTAGATTTTTTCTCCCAATATGTAACTTATTACAATTTTACAATTTTTATTTCTGAACAGAAGTTTTGGACTCTTGTTTTTCATCTGTGTGGTATTCATGCTTTACACATCCAGTCTAACCACCACATTGCTTAAAGCAACAGAGCTTCAAGTCCAGGCATGTCATAGGATAAGGACTGGATCAGCCTAACTGGCAGGACTGGGGCTAATTGGCAACCTTACTTTTTCCCTCTTGGATAAAGCGTAGTTACTCACCTGTAACAGGTGATCTCCAGGAACCACAGGAATTTAGTCTTCACATATGGGTAACGTCTGTACTAATGGAGCCCGCGTGGGAACGCTCCCCAGCGCCCAGTAGGAAAGCTTTTGGGAGCATCCCACTGTGCCTGCGTAGTTGCCTTCCTGCCTTCCCACCTTTCCAACTCTCCCTCCTCAGTTGAGTTTGTAGCTGAGATAAAAAGAGAGAAGGAGAAGAATAGGAAAAAGTGCAACTCCTAGGGCAGAAGGGTGGGTTGTGAAGACTAAATTCCTGCTGTTCCCCGAGATCACCTGTTACAAGTGAGTAACTATGCTATCTCCAGGAACAAGCAGGAATGTAGTCTTTACATATGGGACTCCCTAGCTCAGAGATGCCAGAGAGATGACCTCAGAGTGAGCTGTGAATCACAGGCATAAGTAAGTAGGTCATATATCCTCCAAGGATGTCTGGTATCAGAACCCAGGATGGAGGGTAGGAGCTGATCTGAAAGAGATGCTGGAGAACAGGTTGGCCAAACAAGGCATCCTGGTGGGAATCTTTGTCTAGGCAATAGTGAGCAGCAAAAATGTGGACAGAAGACCAGGTTGCTGCTTTGCATATCTCATCAGTCGCTACAGAGCATAGATTTTCCATCGAGGCAGCCATGGCCCAAACATTATGTGCAGTGACATGACCCTCGAGAGAGAGACCTGTATTTCAGTAAGCAAAGGAGATGCAGTCTGCTATCCATCTGGAGAGAGTTCACTTGGATACTGGCAATCCCAGGTGACTCGAGTCAAAGGCGATGAAAAGTTGGAAAGCTTTTCTGTGCTCTCAAGTTCTCTGGAGGTAAAAAGCCAAAGCACTTTTGCAATCCAGATTGCGAAGGGTTGCTTCAGACTTAGAGGAATGAGGCTTAGGGAAAAAGACAGGGAGGTAAATCAACTGGTTTAAATGGAAGGGTGAGACCAACTTTGACATAAAGTGGGGATGAGTCCTAAGGATTATTTTATCATGGTGGAATCATGTATAAGGAGGGTCAGCCACCAAAGCCTGGAGCTCACTAATGCGTCTTGCTGAAGTGAGGGAAATAAGGAAGGTGACCTTCCAGGTGAGAAACTTCAGAAAAGTGGTGGCTAGAGGTTCAAAGGGCGGCTTGAGAAATTGTCCTAAAACAACATTAAGATCCCATGCCACTGGAGATGGCTTAATGGGAGGTTTAGTTAATAGAAGACCCCTCATGAAGTGTGCTACGAGCAGCAGAGAATAGATGGGCTGACCATCTAGGGGTATGTGAGAAGCCGCAATTGCATTTAGGTGTACTCTTACCGAATTGGTTTTGAGTTCAGAAGAAGACAGGTGAAGAACATATTCAAGTAATGTATCCATTGGAACTGAGAAGGAGTTAAGATCCCTTTCAGAACACCAGAGAGAGAATCTACGCCACTTGAAGGTGTAGGAGCGTCTGGTGGAAGGCTTATTAGAAGCTAAAAGGGCTCTTCAACCTGGAAAAGAGATGGCTGAGGGGAGATATGATAGAAGTCTATAAATTAATGAATGGAGTGGAACGGGTAAACATAGATCGATTGTTTGCATCATCAGAATATAGAAAGACTAGGGGACATGCAATGAAGCTACAGGGTAAACTATTTAAGACTAATAAGAGAAAATATTTTTTCACTCAACATATAATCAAACTCTGGAATTTGTTACCGGAGGATGTAGTAAAGGCTGTTAGTGTTGCTGGGTTTAAAAAAGGTTTGGACAAGTTCCTGGAGGAAAGGTCCCTAAACCATTATTAAAAGGTACCCGGGATATCACTGCTTGACCCAATACAAGCATTGTGGAACCTGTATCTTTTGGGGAAACTGCTATGTACATATGACCTAGATTGGCCACTGTTGGAAATAGGATACTGGGTTTGATGGACCTTGGTCTGACCCAGTATGGCATATCTTATCTTTTACCTGTTGAGAGAGGTTGATGTCCTGGAAGGCTATGCCTTCAGCAGCCATGCTGTAAGATGTTAGGACTGCAGATTGGGATACAGTATTGTCCCATCCTCCTGCGAGAGGAGATCTGGAACAGACCCCAAATCTACAGGCTGAGCTTGAGACAGACATAGAAGGAGAGGATACCACAATTGTTGTGGCCACTGTGGGGCTATAAGAATCATGTAGCCCCTGTCTCTCTGGAGTTTGAAAAGAGTTTTGGCAATCAGGGGAATGGGAGGGAAGGCATATAGGAAGCTTTGACCCCAGTGAAGGTGAAAGGCATCTATCTGCTGGTTGTTCTGTGCAGGCATCCTGGAGCAGAAGCGGGGAAGCTTGGCATTCTGAGGACTTGCAAACAGGTCTATATCTGGAGTTTCCTAGATCTGAAAAATGTGAGCAATCTTGTCCGCATGGAGAGACCACTCATAGAGTAGCAGGACTCGACTCAGTTTCTCTGCCAAGACATTCTGCTTGCCTGGAAGATACACCGCAAGTAGGTGAATGTGATGCTGTATTGCAAAAGACCACAGGTGGAAAGCTTTGCTGCAAAGGTTTCAAGAGCCTGTTCCGCCCTGCTTGTTCAAGTAGAACTTGGCTACTTGATTCTCCATCTGGACTAGAACTGTACGGAAGCGAAGATGGTCCTGGAACACTTTGAAAGCATTGTGGATGGCTCAGAGTTCCAGCAGATTCATGTGGAGTTGTGACTCGTGATGAGACCAAAGTCTCTGAGTGGAGAGATTGTCCAGATGAGCTCCCCAGCCCAATTTGGACGCATCTGTCATCAGGGTACATTGATGTGGAGGCATCTGAAAAGGTGACCCTATGAGAAGGTTTTCTGGGGATTGCCACCATTGGAGTGACGAGATTAGACATGGCGAGGCCATTATTCTGTCTCCTAGGCGACCTGACGCCTGAGACCACTGGGAAGCCAGGGTCCATTGAGCTGTGCACATGGGGGGGGGGGGGAGCACTCCCACGCAGCCTAGTGCGAATGTTGAACCTAATCCCAGTGCCTCAGGTCCATTCTTGTGAGGCCAGTGCTCTTTGGCACTCTACTGTTTCTAGTAGTCACTTTTCCGTGTTTCCCTTCTTTCTGAGAACAGTCATAAGATGCATACTTCTAATAAGTGGCAACAGGCTCCCTCCAGCTCTCATGGGCACCAGTTTGCTTGAGCTTTCACGATATTATATCCCTAATGAGATGATTGTGGAGGGCATTTGACTGACTCCAAGCCACTAGGACCACATTGAGCCAGCCCTGGGTTTGGAGCTCCCCTTCCAAAGCATTCTGGGATTGGTGATCTTGATCTTATGTATTGACAACTGCAGGTCTTCAAGATAGAGAGTCACAAATTTAGGTCACAGTTGTAAACCCTCCAGTTTGTAATCCAGGTACTTTCCTACAGGTATATGGTTTATTAGATTCTGATCACAGAATGGGATGAGATACCTGAAAATCGGGAGGGGGGGAGAAAGGAATATAAGCAGTCTCTATATTCCATAAACATCCTCCCAGTGGTGCAATGATACAGTTTTACAGGTAGGGCTTGGAGCTACCCTCTTCCTTGGTGGGTTTTCACACTCCCTTTTCCTCCTGCCACCACTTCTCTCCTTGTAGCAGGTGAAGCTATTGGCTGGTAGCAATAGGAGGCAGTGAGCTAGATCCTGAGCAGTGTGTAACCGTGGGCTTCCTTCTCCCACTCTGCCAAAGTCAGGGGAAGCAGCAGTTGCAGTGAGAGAGCTCCATTCCAGGTTGCATCTGGGACAGCAGCCTCACTTGCCCTGTTTGCCCCATCTTTGTTATTAGACTATTGCCCAAAGACTCCCAGAGCAGCCTTGAAGCAAGAATTTAGATTTCAATATACCTATTATCAAACATTTTGACAGGTCATGTCAGCCAGTCACTGATTGCTTGTAGGTTAAGCCACACCCAGGCCCTCCCAAGTTCTGACCCTTTCATAAAAATGAATGAGGTATAGCTGCCCCCATACCCTTCCTACTTCCCACTCCAAATCATACCATCTCACTGGCCCAAACCATGCCCAACATATAAGAATTTAACTCTGTTGTTTTTTATGACATCACAAGAAATGGCCCCAGCCACTTTTTGATGAAATCATTGAAAACGGGCTCGATGACTCTGGAAAGCCACATAACTGCTTCTTCACAATCTGTGCTTGCCACAATTCAGTAACGGTTAGAAATGCCCCCTCCCCTTTCTCTCTCTCTTTCTATTTATAGGAGAAAGATCTCTGTGAAAATGTACATACCTTGTCTGTCTATCTGATATCAGAATGAAGTCTGAGCATAGCCAGTGTCACTGTTCCCTCTAAGCTGTGCGCGTGTGCGCGCGCACATACTTCACAACAGAGCGCACAAAAATTATGGTTCTGATTCTGATAGAAAACAACACAGACATTCTTAAAATTGAAAAGTTCTTGTGTATTTACGGTTTTCACAAGTTCTACAATATTTTATAGTGCAATCAATGTGGTGTACATACTGTATTCTGACGTGTAGTCAAATTTTAAAGTATATAACTCCGAGTGTCGTTATGTGGCGCACAAAAATTTAACCTTCCTTCAAAAGCTGCACAGCTGATATTTTATGCGCACACAGCCTACAGAAAATTAGAGGGAACATTGGCCAGTGTACTTACCAAAAGAATGACATGAAACAAAGAATAGAAATGGTAGTCACGTGGGCCATGAAACTATGGCACACCCCATTCACCTTCATTGTATCCAGTTTTGTGGCAATATTGAATTAAGTGTGATAGTGCACCTTTAATTACTCATTGATGACCAACTAGCCTATGTGACTACTATCTTTATTGATATTTTTTACGACGGACCCTTGACACAGGCAGGTTGCTGAAACGTAGCTGTGTTGGGTTGTTTTTGAATAAACTGATTGTTTTTCAATTACAACTCTTGGGTTATTCTTCCATAGCTCATCTCTGCTGTTTGTTTCATCTTGGCTACATTTGAGGGGTCTTTTCCTTTTGGTTTGGGCTCATTAAATAAATAAATGAATGAGACTTGGATTTGAAAACTTTTAATGATTAGTAACAGGAATCTAGGAATATGTGAGAAACTTAGAGATCACAAAGCAATCATACATGGGAACTGAAAAAAACTTTATTATGAACCAGGGGTAGTAAGGAGCTTTGGGGGAATAATCTCTAGGCATAACATAGAAGTCAAATTGCAGTTTTGGATTATTCGTAACCATTTTAGATCTGATGTGCTTAATCAAGAGTAAATGAAATTACAGTAATCACATCCAGATATTACAAGAGCATAAATCAGAGTATGTTGATTGGGCTTATCAAGATAAGATCATAAAGAACAGATTTGCCATAAGGTAAAGAAAGAGATTTGCAGAAATTTGAGCTTCAGATGATAATTGGTAGTCAGTGATAATGCCTAGGTATTTGAAGACTTCAACCACAGGGATTGAGATGCCAAGTAAGGAGGCAGAGATGAGTGGATAAAAGGGTCTGCCAGTAATCCAGGTAGCTGTGGATTTCTTAGGGTTCTGCTTATGGTCAATTTTGTCTAGACAAGTAGCTGCACATTGAAGCAGTGGATCACAGGAATTAGAGCAGTAAAGAGAACCAGGAAGATATCATCAGCTGCTGTTGAGATCGTATATTAAAGTGGCCTTCGGGCTAAGAATGATGTTGAATGGTAGTGGAAAGAGAACTGAGCCCTGGAGGATGCTGTAGGATAATAGAAATGAACTAGAAGCAGAGGATTCAATTGATACACAAGATGGACTTCCATGGAGAAAAGAACTGAACGAGTGCAAAAATGGTTCTGCCTAACCTAATTTCCTCAAGGCGCTGTAACAGGAGATTATGATCTATCAATTTGAAGGCAGAGGTTAGTCCAAGAGAGACAGTCAAGCTATTCAACTGCTATATGTGTAGCTGCGTGGTTCAATTTAAGGTAGCTTTTTTTCCTGGCCTAAATTAAATTGTGTAACTATGGGGACCATTCCAGAACACAAATAAGCCCTTTGGACGTGCGGCATAGACATTTTTCTAGCGAAAATGCCTATGACCATATTCTAAAACCCCCATGGCCCTGCATGTACATGGCGCTAGCACGGGGATCTCAGAATGTGAGCAGAGCAGGGGCAAGGTCAGCAGTAGAGACGTAAAATGCAGGGAAGGCCTGTGTACGTTCTGCATGTTTCCTGCAGACATCTACGTTATACCTGCAGAAACGTGGAATAAGACCAGGACTTAGAAAAATTTCTGCTCTGCTCTTCATCCCATATTGATGAATGGCTGTGACAAAGATGTTTTGAACTAGTGTGTCTATAGTCTGGAGGACAACATGATGCGGTTGTAAAGAACAGAATAAATGGTGAGGGAAGGTGGTAAAGACACATTAATAAACACCCCTACAGAAATATGCAGAGGTGCAGTGGTGATTATTCTGGCTATGCTGACAATTGCTGTGTGAGCTAGAGGAGGTAGGCTAGGGCACTCTGACAATTCCTGTCTTCCGAGAAGTGGGACTGGTGATGTAGGGACTGCATGTGGGTGAGTATAGGATGGATTCATGTGTGGGTGAGAAACACAGCTCTGATTAGTAATCCTGGGACTCCATGCCATTATGTTATACCAGCTGTTTTCTAGAGGTGTAGGGCATCTTTACTGTAGATGTATTTTTTGTGCAACTGCAAATAAGTGTGTGTGTGGTTAGAGGGTTGCATGGAGGGATCTAGTGTGCTCAACCACAATATTGGGGGGACATTAATGCCTGGCCAGTACCTGATACATAGAGATGACTGCAGTGTGACCTGGTGCCAGTGTGCTTGGCCAGGATAGATCAGAAAGGGATCTCTATGGCTAAATGTCAGAGCAAATCCCTACCAATGATAAAGGACCTTCAGAATGAGTGCATGCAGCAGGTCGTACAGCACCATCAGCGGGCTCATAAAAGTGCACATTTGTATTGATGGATGCTGGTGCTCTTGAGCATCTAGCAGTGCTGTGTGTGCTGGTGCACTTAATCTGAGAGTCTCTAATTCTTGCCAGGGATATGCTCTGACATTTAGCTATAGGGGACCTTTTCTGATGTCTTCTGGTCCATGCAGAGCATTGTACAGACTGTTGTCAGAGATGCAAGCACAACTAAATTGTTCTCCTACTGCCATGTAGGTTTAGCTGCAGGGTATGTTAGGACAAACATCTCTCTTTCTCCTTGCTGAAGTAACATCTCTGAGCGCACAGAGATCACTTTGCAGTCATGCAAAGGACGCGCTTATCTGATCTATTGTGCATCAGCACATCTGAATCATCTGCTTTTATGGCTAGTTGCATGAGCACCGCACTGTCAGTGTCAGGAGCAGTTTTTGGGATGCACGCTTTAAAGGGTGAGTCGTGACCGCATGGATACATACATCTGTTTGGAATTTTCCAAGGGGTATCCAGGCCGCTTCCTGTGTATACCCGTGTCCCGGGGTTTGTGAATGCTGCACCATATCTGTCTGTGTCCTCGATTCTGGAAGCGTGGATGTGTCTACACCTGCAGTTGTGGAATCCAGTTTAAATTGGGCCCGTCTTTGATTTGTACGTTCCCGCAACCCAGGCGTGCACGTTATGGAATCACCCTCCTCATGTATATTGGCTGAGTATCACTGTTATATGTATAGCTAGGTAAAAAGCCCAGGCACTCTCTCAGCACTTTCTGTACACATTTAGGGGGTTATTTAAGAAGCTTTATTTGGGTAAAATCAGACATTTATACGCGGCAGTTTTAGAAATGTCCGCTTGGATGACCTTCTGGAAGTTGCAAGGCGGCATATCAGGAATGTGGTGAGGGAGCGGCGTGAGTGGGTCAATAATTTACACGTGTTCCCCATTTTACTTAGGGAATGCACATGCAGGACTGCAGTTGTCTACATCGGGATTTACACTGGCTTCCTGGCGCATTCAGGTTTTTGAAAAGCGCTTGGTTTGGCCAGCCCTTTACAGGAGGATTAACAGGGTTATCCTCCTTAATCCCATGGTGTTTATTTCCTTTCTCCAACTTGAAATGATTTAAAGATAGCAGCATTTGTCATTAATTGGCAGCATTTGCAGGTGTGTATTTGTGACACAGTCGATAAACATGTGCAGGTGTCGGCAGCTACATGTGAAATTAGTGTGAAATTAGGTGTCAGCTGAGGTGACACCTTTTGTGGTGGTTTTACCTTAATTTTAACCCTTAAGCATATAATTTCATAGGGTTAATTACAAACTGAATAAAATGGAAGTTACAGCTTCAAGAGGGTAGTTTGATCCTCCGGGCTGCCTTCCGACAAAAAATATTACACAATTTTGGCTTTGCTCACACTAATTTCACTCTATTTTTGTTTTGGGTATCATTTTGATAGTGGGGGTTTTTTGTTTTCTGTTTGGCAGCTACATGTGGACATGGGCGAGTTTACCCCATTTGATTTTTCCCACATGTTCATTTGAAAATGGATCCTCTTACTCCACGTATCAGTACGTATACATGCATCCCTTATTCGCATTTTAGGAAAGACTTCACATCTAGCAGAGCCTCACAAGGGATGCAAAAAGACATCAAACAGGTCAGAGGAAGGCAACCAAAATGATTTGGAGCCTGCGCTAGATGACATCAAGAAGAGACTTGAAGACTTAAATATGTATATGCTAGAGGAGAGGAGGGACAGGGGAGATATGATACAGACCTTTAAGTATTAATGAACAAACAAAACCTTTTTCAAAGATGGGGAAGCTGTAAAACTAGAGGGCATAACATGAAGCTGCAAGGGGTAAACTGAAAGGCAATGCCAGAATTGTGTCTGTTGCGACCTTGACATCTCAATTTTGTTTATCATGAACTTTCTAAAACCTGCTTTTTAGCAGTTGCTAAACATATACAGTATGTCCCTTTTAACATTGGCCCATTTGTTTTTAGAACCACATCCATCCCCCAACCCATCTTCTTTTTATACAGATAGCACTGATTTAAAAATGTTTAAATATCATCTTTGTGACAATTGTCATTCAGAATGGTTTACAGATAAATAAAATACAATCAAACCTAGAACAAAAAGGATAAAATTAAAAGAAGAATAGATAAACATTTATGATAATTGTCTTTCTCTGGTCATCAATTTCCATTAAAATTACTCAAAGCTCTATAGTGACCTCTTGTGTTCAAGACAGCAGGATGCAACTCTGTAGAGAGCTGCTTCCAAGTCTTCTCCATCAATAGCCAGGTATTAACTGTCACACCTATTACACCAACTACACTCGCAAACATGACCAGCCTCAGGAGCAGAAACCAAAGCCAGAAATCAAATTGATTGACTGATTTTATGTTTAGCTCGTGTCTTTCCAGTAGTAAGTTCAAGGCAAATTCATATTGAGGTACAGTAGGTATATGATTCCTTTGACTCATGCAGAAACCCTTCTCTAGAAAATTTCCCTTGCTTAAGGAACACTAAAATATATAAATTCAGAGGGTGCTGAGGGCAAGATCATAGAATCTCAGGAGACTGGGGATAACTGGGCATACCAAGAGGTCCTTCACTTCCAGCATCAGAAGTGAACAGTAACGATCTCTAGTGAGTGGTGGAAAAGTAACACAATAAATTGTCCCCACACTTAGAATTGTTAAACACTGCACCATTGGCCATCATAACTTTGGAAATCTGTATATGCACAATTATTTTATCATGTGTCTGATTTCTTTAGTATAATCATCAGTCCATCAAGTTTATATATTTTTGGACAATTTTAGTTTTTATGTTAATATCACAAAAATGAAGGACTTGAGGAATTCACTGTGTTTTTTGAGCATTTACTCCCTGATGAAGATGTTTTAAAACATTGCATTATGTTAGAGGATTCAATGTCTAATTAATTTAGTGACTTAAAGATAAGTATGAATTTTCGAGACTAAAGGATACATCCACTCTGAGCTCTACTCTCAGGATGAAGTGGAATTTAAGAAATTAAATTAATTTAATTTATATTGCTTTATGAAATATTACCAGGATGAGTTTAGAACTATGAGTTTCATTTTGCAATATATTCCTTGGTTCATAGCTATTCTAATACTGTTTGGTGATTGGACCCTGCTGGTCATTTTCATATAATAAAAAAGAGACAATATGGGCCTGACTCTGGAAGGTGACTAGTCACTAGCCGTGCTTCCTGAATTCCGGCAGCCTTTTTCCCCACACGCACAGAGCATGGGCAGGCTGGGCACCCAGAGGTATAGGGCAGATTCAGGTCACAGCCCTGTACATCCGGGGAGCACCAGGAGGGGACACAGCTTATTCCAACTTTATCATTTCAATCAAAGTGGTTTACATTGTAACTTAAACTTGGTAAATGTACATTAAACAGGGACATTGATAACTTGGATTTTTCTGAGCAATGGAGGGTTAAATGACTTGCCCAAGGCCACAAGGAGTGCTAGTGGGAATCAAACCCTGGTCTTGTGGTTCCCAAGCCAGTGCTCTAACCACTAGGCTACTCCTCCACATGCCCCTTCCTGGATCGGGCTCCACATCTATTCCATAATTGTCCCTCTCTCTCCTCTTCTGTAGCAGTCTATGTATCATAAGATTATGCTATTCCATGGAACTTTCATGATAGGACGGACCTCAGTTATATCTTTCAATAAATACTAGAAAATCATGCTGTCTTTCAAAGAAGTACTTCACCTGCCAGCAAATAAAGAGTTAATTAAAAAGAGGCAACAAAATATTTACACAGATGAATTCACTGCATGGAGTAACCACTGAGCAGAGAGAATTTTTAGTGCAGGTACAGAGTCCAAACTCTCTAGGGGTCACGTCTGAAGCTGCTGCACCAAGCATATGCTGAACCTCCATGGTGCAGTCATCCGTGACTCCCCAATCCTGAGTTAAGATGGATCAATACAGCAGCTCCGCAGGCAGGAACATTCTGTCTCCTCCAGTGGCCTAAGAAGCAGGGATTACTCGGAAACTTTGTACAGTCTTCAGAAGTCGCCACAAATTAAAGCCTTGTTTTATTCCATTGATATAAATAGTATATAGTTTATAGTTCATCTACTTGATATACTGCAAATCAAAAATAATGATATCTAAGGGAGCAAAGAGAAGCAACAAGGTACAAGCAAGGCCAATAAGGACAATACAATATTGCATAAAAGACAGAAGAGGTAAACCCTAGTCGACAGTTGCCAATAGACCTAGGACCAGGACTTGCCCCAGAGTTGGTTCAAGGTGTTATTGCCCTAGGCAAACCTTAAGCTTTACACATACACCCCCCCCCCCTAGCTACCAAAATCCATTATTGAACTTTGACTGTCCTGCTGTTTGCCTTCCTCCGCCAGAAGTTGTCACTCTAGGCAACTGCCTAGTTTGCCTAATGGTTGGGCCAGCCCCAGTGGCAGAAATTCAAATTGAGGGCCCCCAAGCAAAATTTCTGAAAGGGCCTCCAGAGCAGGGAGAATCCTCCTCAGAAGATTTGAGAACACTATAAATGGGCCCCCTTTTTCTCTGGGTCCCCCTGCACAGCAGGAGTGGCTTGGGTGGAATTTACACCAGTTGCCAGCCCTGCTTAGGACTCTCCCATACAGAAATCAGACCTGAGGGAAAGCTTGCTAAAATATAAAGTTTTAAGGGCAATCTTATATTTCCTTTGTGAGGACTCAAGTCGTATATCCAGAGGTAATATGGGGGCGGTGACCCTGAAACAAAACTTACAGGTATACTTCAAATGAATGGAAGAGTAAGGGAGAATAACCCACAAGTTCCACTAAGAATAATGGCGAGTACATGTGGGCATATAGGGGACCAGAGAGGATGCTAGAAAAAGAGGAAGACCAGAATAAGTGAGCAGTCATAAGAATCATGAAGTGGATTAGATAGTTCACGGGGAGCCAGTGCTCCTCATAAAGAAGCGACGTGACATGGTCAAACCTTTTCACCCAGATGTGTTTTGGGCTAGTTGAAGCCTCTGCAATCGCTTATGAGTCAGCCCTTGATAAGGCAAGTTGCAATACTCCAATATAAGTAATTGCCAAAGCCAATATAATTGCACACAAGGAGGACTTAACTAACAATGATCTTATTATCCATATACATCTTAAAGCAAACATTTTGCAGAACAGTGGAAATGTGCACATTAAGAGTGAATTCACTATCTCGTATGACGCCGAGATCCCTGACCGATGGACGGTAGCATAGTAGATGTAAGAGTAGTAGCTGGCCTAGAAAAGACAAGTGCCACAGACTTCTTCAGGCTCAATTTGAGACTATGATATGTAGTTGAAATAGCATGAGGAAACGGTGAAGTCAGCAGAACTAACAGCTGTGTGTCCTCAGCATAAATAACAAAAGCTAATTCAAGAGAATCTAACAGTCATAGGATAGATGTTAAAAAGAATTGGGCCAACATGGATCCCCTTCAGAATGCCACACTCAAGAACCAATGAAGATGAAATAAGATGTGATCAATGAGTAGAAAAAGAGTAGTTAGACAAATAACACCGAAATCATTCAAGGGTCACACCCGTGACTGAGAAGGAAGCAAGATGCTGAAGAAGAAGGGAATGATTAACTAAGTCTAAAGAAAGGAGAAGAACATCAACCCCACCATCAAGCTGCAGCTGCACAAAGTCCTTAAGACCAAGTAGAGTTGTCTTCCTTAGAATTATGTGAATGAAAGCCAGTGTGACATATCAGGCTCCTGTGATTTCAAGGAAGGAGCTAAGCTGGTTCACAACCATCTTTTCAATTACTTTCCCAAGAAAGGGGAGCATATAAATGGGGCAATAATTTGACACCAGGGAGGCATTCACTTTGGGATCCTTAAGTAAAACAATAGACTCCTTCCAGGCAGCTGGGAAAACCCTTGTGCACCAAACTAGCAGCAGCTATTGAGTGGTGGTAAGAACATCAGATATGCTAAACTGGGTTTCAAGCGGTGGCCAATTCATGCACCAGTACCCACCAGGTTCCCAAAAGGCAAACAGACTCCATGCTGCTTATCCCATGGGTAAGCAATGGTTTGCCCAGTCCACTTTAATCAGGGGCGGTGCAAGGAGGAGAAGTGCCTAGGTGAGCCCTCCTTCCTGCTGCCCCTCACCACTGCTGCTGCCCCTCTCCAGAGCCTACAGAAGACAGCAATGGGTTTAAAAACATGGCACAGCACTTACCTAACCTCGCTGGCACTGCTTTATGGTTCCTACTGCTTCCTCCCTCCAATGCAGGCTTCCAGTAGCAGCACCATTTATCCAGCAGGGGGACCCTAGGGAAGCCGTGGGGGGGAGATAGTATGCCATTGCTGCCCTTCAGGGAGGACAGAGCCTTTAGCCCACTTTCCCTGCATCGTCAGGCAGGACGGGAGTACCCACGCTACCTGCCGATGCAGGAAATGCTGCCCAGTGTGCTAATGGCCTGCCCTTTGTAGTATCTGCTGGGTAGAGGCTTGTCACTCCCCCTGCAGACCGTACAGGTCTTGCACCTATCCACAGCATGGTAGATGCAAAAACCATTACCATACTTTTCTAAACATGTTCTTATATCAACAGGCTTCCCTTTATCTACCTGTTTATTCACATCTTTAAAAAATTATAACAGTTTAATGAGACAAGACTTTCCTTTGCTAAATCCATGTTGGATTTGTCCCATTAAACCATGACTATCAAAATGTTCAGTGATTTTGTTCTTTATAGCAGCTTCTAACATTTTGCCCAGCACTAATGTCAGCCTCATTGGTCTGTAGTTTCCCAAATCACCCCTAGAACCCTTTTTAAAAATTGTCATTACATTGGCCATTCTCTAATCTTCAGGTACTACTGATGATTTTAATGATAGTTTACAAATTTCTAATAGTAAGTCTGCAATTTCATTTTTGAGTTCCTTTGGCACCCTGGGATGTATACCATCCGGTCCAAGTAATCTCCTACCCTTTAGTTCATCAAATTGCTACATTACATCTCCTGGTTTATCGAGATTTGTTTCAATTTCTCCATTATATCACCTTTAAATAGCACTTCTTGAATGGATAACTTCCCAAACAAAAAGAGAAAGAATCCCTTTGTAAATTATTTCTACTTCTGAATTAAAAAAACTTGGTACACTCTTATGCAATCTTAACATGGTTCGGAACGCATGGTTCGGAACGATGTATCCGTGAAGGATACTAGCAAAAGATTGAAGTTAGGGCATATCGACAGAGAGGTTGCAATAAAAACAAAAGTAACCCAAATGCCCTTAAGTACAGAGCAGACAGAGCTTAAAGATTCCAAATTACCCCTGCCTACTGATAACCAGATTAATGTGAATAAAATACGATCTCTAAAATGTTTGCATGGAAATTCTAGAAGTCTAAAAGATAAGATGGGAGCGTTAGAATTTATTTATTTATTTGGTTTTATATACCGTGCTATTTAAAATCAGCGCGGTTTACAATAGGAACAAACAAGAGACATTCCCTGCTCTTCCGAGCATACAATCTACGAGCTTACAATCTACAGTAATACAACCTTAATGGGTACAAACATGTCTAATCCTAACAACTCTTAATGGGTACAAACATGTATAATCCTAACGACTTTAGTGGCTATAAACTACAGCCCTTTTGGGTACAAACTTGTCTAATCATAATACTCTAACAGGTATAAAATGGGTAGCACAAGGGTGAGAAAAGGATAACCCAGGGGTGAGGTGAGACAGGGTAGAGCAAGGTGAGCATGGTGAGAAGGAGTACCAGTCTCATATGAAGGCACATATTCATTGTTGTGCGCCGTTTGCTGTTTTCCTTTGTGTATTTATGTCGTGAGTCCTTCCTTGTCTGCATTTGTGTAGCTGGTCTCGGGTGGGCAGTTGTACGTCAGTTGGAAGAGATGAGTCTTCAGTGCCTTCCTAAAGGTTGTTAGGTCCGGGATAGCACGTATGGTTGAGGGTAGGGCATTCCATTGCGTTGGTGCAAACGGGGAGAAGGCGCGGTTCTTAGTTGACTGGGTACAGGTCCTTATTGTTGATGGGGTTATATATAGCACTAAATGAGAGGTTCTATATGATTGGTATCTCAGAGACCTAGTGGAAGGAGGACAACCAGTGTGACACTGTGATACCTGGGTACAAATTATATTACAATGATAGAGATCAAATTGGTGGGGGGGGGGGGTGTTGCGCTTTATGTTAGAGATGGCATTGAGTCACACAGGATTAAAGTGTTGCAGGAAACAAAATACATGGTAGAATCTCTATGAATTGAAATTCCATGTAAAAAGGAGAAGGCAATGGCAATGGGGGTGTACTACTGACCGCTTGGCCGTAATGAACATATGGATGATGAAATGCTCAAAGAAATCAGGGAAGCTAACAAAAGTTACAATACAGTAATAATAATGGGTGATTTTAATTACCCTGGTATCGACTGGGTCAGTGTCACGGAAGGACATGCTAGGGAGATAAAGTTTCTAGATGAAATAAATGACTGCTTTTTGGAGCAGCTGGTTCATGAACCAACAAGAGGGGAAGCCATTTTGGACATAGTCCTTAGTGGTACACAAGATTTGGTGCAAGAGATAAGGGTGGTGGGGCCACTTGGAAATAGTGATCATAGCATGATCACGTTTGATTTCATAAATGGAGGAAGGATGGCAAGAAAATCCATAGTACTGCCTTTTAACTTTCAAAAGGAAGACTATGATAAAATAAGGAAAAAAGTTAAGAAAAAACTAAAAGGAGCAGTTGAAAAGGTTAAAGATTTACATCAAGCATGGGCATTGCTTAAAAATACTATCTTGGAAGCCCAGACCAGCTGTATGCCACACATGAAGAAAGGTGGAAGGGAGTGCAAAAAACTGCCAGCATGATTTAAAAGGTGAGGTCAGAGAGGCAAAATGGTAAAACCAATTATAAAGAACAAAATTACTGAACATGTAGATAGTCATGGTTTAATGGGAGAATGCCAACATGGTTTTAGCCAAGGAAAGTCTTGTCTTACTAATCTGTTATATTTTTTTGAAGGTGTGAATAAACAGGTAGACAAAGGTGAGCCGTTCGATATAGTGTATCTAGATTTTCAGAAAGCCTTTTATTTATTTATCAAGTTTTATATACCACTCTATCCTTCAATCAGAGCAGTTTACAAAATAAGTAGTCTTATATCTACTCAACAGTATAACTAACACTTAATTTCAGTGAACATTGAATTGTAAGGAGATATAAAGGTGTACTTGGAGGGAGAAGGGGCCACTGGAAAGGGACGCTTCAAGGGTGGGAGTAAGGGAGCTATATACAGTGAAAGGACTTTGCAAGGGGGGGAATGTAGGGAGGGGGGAGAAGGGGTTCAAGGGTGCTTATTTACAAATGGGAGAGTTATATACAGCAAGGGAGAAAGCTGGAGTAAGGGCTTTACTGAAGGAAGAGTGAACTATGTGATGGTCCCATAGTAATCAGCGAATAGGAAGGTCTTCAGTCTTGTCTTGAAGTCCTTCACATTGGTAGTAGTCCTGAAGTCCTGGGGGAGTGAGTTCCAAAGGGAGGGTGCTGCAAGAGACAGTGCCCTCCTGGATGTCGAGTTCATTGATTTGCAGTATGAGGCCGGTGTCTGGATGATGTCCCTCATTGGTCTACGTCTGGGTCTAGTGTCAGCTTTTGTCTTGATCAAGTCCTTGAGGATGTTCGGTGCCAGATTACATTGGAATTTGAAAAGGATGAGGGCTGTTTTGAATTTGATTCTGAGCGTGATAGGTAGCCAGTGTAGTTGGCTCAAGACAGGGGTGATGTGTAAGTGTCTTGCAGAGCCTGTGAGGATACGTGCAGCCGTATTTTGTACCATCTGTAGGGGGTGAATAGTTGATGCAGATAATCCAAGGAAAATGGAGTTGCAGTAATCCAGTATGGGTGTTATTGCTTGATAGACTGTCCTGAAATGGTCGGCTTAGTATGGGCTTTAGCTGTCGAATGATTGCCAGTTTGTGGTATGCATTCTTTGTAGTTTTGGCGATGTGGAAGTAGAAGTTCAGGTTCTTATCTAGAATTATTCCAAGGTACCTTATCTCCTCTTTGACAGGAATGGATTCGTTGACGAGGTCACTGTGCTGAGGAGGAGAGAAGTTGTTGTTGCGTGTGATGAACAGAGCTTCTGTTTTCTTGTAGTTGATCTTGAGGTTGTTGTTGGATAGCCATCGGGATAAATCATGGAGGCAGTTGGTTATAGGTGCATAGTCAGGCTTGTCTAAGTCAGTTTGGGTGTTGATCATGATGTTGTCGGCATATAGTGTGTATTGGATGCCGTGTTGCGCTATGACTTCGCAGATGGGTTGGATGTAGAGGTTAAAGAGTAGGGCGGATAAGGAGGATCCTTGAGGTACTCCTTGTTTTAATGGAAATGGAGATGAAGAGGTAGCTCCGATCTTGACTTGTTCCGTTGAGGTATGAGTCAAACCATTTGAGCGTAGTGTTACGAAGTCCAATGGCCTCTAGTCTTTTGAGGAGGACAGGGTGGGATACGGTGTCGAAAGCAGCAGCTATATTGACAAAGATGAGGAGGAAGCCCATCTTGATGTTTATTCCTTTGATGAGATTGTCTAGGAGCAGTGTAAGTAGGTATTCAACATTGTGAAGAGGTCAGAAGCCATATTGGTGGGAGTCAAGAGGTGCAAGGGTATCTACCTGGTCTTGAATTTGTCAGTATACCGTCTTCTCCAGGATCTTGGCAAGGAAGGGGAGGCTGGAAATTGGACGATAGGTTGATGGGTCAGTAGGAGAGGGGGTGGTGAGTTTGGAGACAGGGCATATGGTGGCAAGCTTGAGAGGTGGGGGCATGTAGCCCTGGGTTAGTGAAGCGTGGGTTATTTTCTGGATGTGGTTCGCCAGATCTTCATTTGCTGACTTAACCCATGTGACCGGGCAGGGATCCATAGGTGCTGTGCTGGTGCTGAGACTAGATATGGTATGGGTGATTTCCTTCTTTGTGGGTATGTGAAATTCATTCCATGTAGTATTGGGGATTGTATCAGCAAGTGTGTGGTTTACATCTTGTCCCTCACGAGAGACTCTTGACAAAGTAAAAAAGTCATGGGATAGGAGGCAGTGTACTATTGTGGATCAAGAAATGGTTAAAAGATAGAAAGCAGAGGATAGGGCTAAATGGCTAATTTTCCCAATGGAGAAAGGTGAATAGTGGAGTACCCCAGGGATCTGTGCTGGGTCCGCTGCTTTTTAACATATTCGTAAATGACTGGGAAATGGGAATAATAAGTGAGGTAGTTAAATATGCAGATGACACAAAATTATTCAAAGTTGTTAAAACCCAAGATTATGAAAAATTGCAAGAGGACCTTGAAATGGAAGACTGGATGTTCAAATGGCAGATGAAATTTAATATGGACCAGTGTAAAGTTATGCACCTAGGAAAGAACACGTTGCAAGGTTCCACATTAGGAACCACCACCCAGGAAAAACATTTAGGTGTCATCGTGGATAACACTTTGAAACCATCTGCCCAGTGTACAGTGGCGGCCAAGAAAGCAAATAGAATGCTAGGAATCATAAGGAAAGGAATGGAGAATAAAACAAAGGATATTATAATGCCTCTGTATCGTTCCATGGTGCGATCGCACCTTGAATATTGTGTGCAATTCTGGTCGCCGTATCGTAAAAAGGATATTGCAGAATTAGAAAAGGTACAGAGAAGAGTCATCAAAATGGTAAAGGGGATGGAAGGATACCCCTCTGAGGAGGGGCTTAAAAGTTTAGGGCTTTTCAACCTGGAAAAAAGACTATCTATATTTTACCCGTTCCACTCCATTCAATAATTTATAGTCCTCTTTTCCAGGTTGAAAAGCCCTAACCTTCCATCCCCTTTACCATTTTGGTGGCTCTTCTCTGTGCCTTTTCTAATTCTGCTATATCCTTTTTAAGAGGAGAGGGGGTGGGGTATATGTATATGAGGTGAGAATGTTCATTCTAGTTGTCCATTATATTTGGTCTGTTATGTTGGGCCTGAGAAGTGTTCAAGGAAGAGATGTGTTTTGAGCTGTTTCCTGAAGCTTACAAGGTCATTTGTGGTGAGGAGCCCATCTGGCAGTGCGTTCCATAGAGTTGGGGCAAATAATGAAAGGCCCTCTTAGATGCTGCGATGTTTAGTGCCATAAAGGTCTGTGTATACTGACTGAGGTATTTTTCCTTCTCAAATGTCTGACCATGGTATGATTGCATAAGAGCGTGCCAAGTTTTTTGAATTTAGCAGTGGAAATCATTTAGAAAGAGATTCTTTCTATTTTTGTTTAGGATTTCTTTCCCTTTCTTTGGATTTTTGTAGTGGTATTGATATCTATGGATAACTTCCCTACATCTCTTTAAGTAAAGACCAAAGCAAGAAGTTAATTCAGTCTCTCTGCTGTGGCTTCATCCTCCCTTAGTGCCCCTTTAACCCCTCTATCATCTAATGGTACAACTGCCTCTCTCACAGGTTTTTTGCTATGAATGTATTTGAAAAAGTTTTATTATATGCTTTTGCTTCCATGTCAAGCTTCTTTTCAAATTCTCTCTTCGCCTGCCTTATCAATGCCTTGCATCTAACTTGCCAGTGCTTATGTTTCCTGTTTTTGTCATTTGGCTCTTTTTTCCATTTTCTGAAAGATGCTTTCTTGGCAACAACAGCCTCTCTGACCTCACCTTTAAACCATGCCGGCAGTCGTTCGGCCGTCCTTCCACCTTTCTTAAAGAATGCAATGCATTTGTTCTAGGCTTCTAAGATAGTATTGTCAAACACAGAGTCCTGATATAAACCTTTAAACTTTGCAGTTCTTTTTAGTTTTTTCTTAATCATTTTCCTCATTTTATAATAGTTTCCATTTTAAAAGTTAAATGCCAATGCAGTGGATTTCCTTACTATCCTTCCACCATTTCTTATATCAAGTGGCCCCAACGCCATTACCTCTTGCACCAGGTCCTGTGTTCCACTAAGGACTAGGCCTAAAGTAATTCCCCTTCGTGTCAGTTCCAGAAACTTTCTCTCCCTAGCATGTCTGATGTGATATTGACCCAGTCAATACTGGGGTAATTAATACTGTGTTGTAAAGTTCACTAGTTTCCCTAATTTCTGTTAGCATTTCATCATCTGTAGTATTACCCCTGTTGCCATTCCCTTCTCCTTCTAACATGGAATTTCTGTCCATAGAGATTCTACAGTGGATTTTATTTCCTGCAAAACCTTTATCCTGTTTGATTCAATGACCTCTTTAATATATAGCACAACCAGTCCACAAATTTGATCTACTTTATCATCGTGATATAATTTGTACCCTAGTATTACAGTATCCCATTAGTTATCTTCCTTCCACTGGGTCTCTGAGATGACAATTATATCTTACCGTTCATTCAGTGCTATATATTTCAACTCTCCCTTCTTTTTTTAGACTTCTTGCATTTGTATATAGGTATTTCTAAGTCTGTTTTTTGCTCATATTAACAATGTGATTTATCAGGTGACGGGGTAATTTGGAATTGTTCTACTCTGCTCTTTACTTAAAGGCGCCTGGGTTACTTTTACCTTTATTGGCACTTCTTTATTGGGATGCCCTGACTTCCCTGTTTTGCTGGTATCCTTCAAGATACATCATTCTGAGCCATGTGCTCTTTGGGTGACTGTTGCTTTCTCCCATTATCAAATCTGCTTTTTAAAGGTTAATGCCAGTAGCCTTGTTACACCCTGATTAAGGTGGAGCCCATTCCCCAGAATTTTTCCCAGTTTCTAACAAATCTAAAACCTTCTTCTTTGCACCATCGTCTCATCCACACATTGAGACTCCGGAGCTCTGCCTACCTCTTAGGTACTGCACCTGGAAGGCAAGCATTTCTGAGAATGCTACTCTGGAAGTTCTGGACTTCAGCGCTCTACTTAAAAACCTAAATTTGGCTCTAGAACCTCCCTCCCACACTTTCCTTTGTCACTGGTACCAACATACAGGGCCGGATTTACCTATACGCCATGTACGCCATGGTGTAGGGTCCACAGCTGGCAAGGGCCCACCCACCGCAGGGCTTCAGAGGGAGCCGGGTAAGCTCGTGCGAGGCCCCAGCTCCCTCTGTACAGCCGCCAGCGTGAAGAGCCTTTTCCTTCACGCTGGCGGCTGTATCTGTAAAGCCGCGATTGCTGGGAAAGGTTAAAGGCAATGCCCTTTAACCTTTTCCAGCATTCGCGGCTTCACAGATACAGCCGCCAGCGTGAAGGAAAAGGCTCTTCACGCTGGCGGCTGTACAGAGGGAGCCGGGGCCTCGCGCGAGCTTACCCGGCTCCCTCTGAAGCCTCTCAGACAGCCGCGGTGCTGGTCGGGGGGGCCAAGGACTGCATGGGCTGTGATTTGGGGGGGGGGGGGACCTGGACCGGAAAAGGGCGAGGGGTGGGACTTGGACTGGAACGAAATGGGCTGTGGTAGGGGGGGGACCCTGAACTGTAAAAGGGCTATGGGGGGGGGGGACTTGGACTGGAAAGAAATGGGCTGTGATGGGGGGGGACCTGAACTGTAAAAGGGCTATGGGGGGGGGGGGGACTTGGACTGGAAATGGGTTGTGAAGGGGGGGGGGGACCTGAACCGGAAAAGGGCTATGGGGTGGGGGGAATTGGACTGGAAAGAAATGGGCTGTGATGGGGGGGGGGACCTGAACAGTAAAAGGGCTATGGGGGGGGGGACATGGACTGGAAATGGGTTGTGATGGGGAGGGGGACCTGGACCGGAAAAGGGCTATGGGGGGGACGGACTTGGACTGGAAATGGGTTGTGATGGGGGGGGGGACCTGGACCGGAAAAGGGCTATGGGGGAGGTAACTTGGACTGCAAATGGGCTGTGATGGTGCAGGGGGACTCGGACTGCAAATGGGATGTGATGGTGGGGGCTAGGACTGGAAATAGGCTGTGATGGGGGGGCTAGGACTGGAAATGGCCTGTGATGTGAAGGCTAGCACTGGAAATGGGCTGATGAAGAGCTAGAATAGGACTGGAAATGGGCTGATGTGGGGCATGGGAGAATGGGACTAGAAGGGAGTGGATGCTGGGTGGGTCTAGAACTACAAGGGAACTGATTTTGGGGGAGGACTAGAATGGATGGGGAATGAGAATGGAGAGGGGAAAAATATTTTGTGTGGAAGAAAAGTCTATGATGGGCTGGGTATTGGGAGAGTAAGAGGGGCTTGAAAATGGAAGGGTGAAATTTAAATGGATGATAAAGGAATAAGGAAAGAATTGGGGAAAAGAGCAAAAGGGAAACAATCAGTATGTTAAAGCAGAAATAGAGAATGGAAAACATCTAAAAGAGAAGAAAGGACAAATGGATAACTAGCAGAAGACACGAAGAAACCAGAAGAAAGTGACTGGAGCAATTGCAACTGAAAAAAATGCCCAAACAGAAGGTAGAAAAATACTTTTTATTTTGAATTTATTAACTGGAATATGTCTTTTTTAATGTATTTCTTGAATTCCGATGCTGATTTTGTCCCTATTGCCTCTTTATGTCAGGCAATTCTATACATCTATTGCCATTTCTGTTTTGGTAAGTTGATCTCGTTTTATTTTTTCTGGGGGCCCACAATTTTTGTTGGCGTAGGGCCTCACTCAAGGTAAATCCGGCCCTGCCAACATAGAAACATAGAAATATGATGACAGAAAAAACACATGGCCTATCTAGTCTGTCCTTCCATATCAACAACTACAACAGTCCCCTTTTTACCTTTAGAGATCCTCTGTGTTTGTCCCATGCTTTTTTGAATTCAGTTACTGTCCTCATCTCTACCACCTCCACTGGGAGACTATTCCACGGATCCACTACTCTTTCCGTAAAGAAATATTTCCGCATATCACTCCTGAATCTATCTCCCTTCACCCTCATCCCATGTCCCCTCGTAGTAGAACTTGCTTTCAATTGAAAGAGGCTCTCTCCCTGAACATTTATGCCATGGAGGTATTTAAACATCTCAATCATATCACCTCTATCCCGCCTTTCCTCTAAGGTGTACATATTAAGATCCTTCAGTCTGTCCTCATATGCTTTATAATGAAGACCACTAATCATTTTAGTAGCCACCCTCTGCACCGACTCCATCCCGTTCACATCCTTTTGAAGGTGCGGTCTCCAGAATTGCACACTATACTCCAAATGAGGTTGCACCAAAGACTTATACAGAGGCATTATCACCTCCTTTTTTCTGCTAGCCATTCCTCTCCGTATGCACCCAAGCATCCTTTTAGCTTTTGCCGTCGCCCTTTCTACCTGTTTAGCTACTTTAAGATCATCAGACACAACCACGCCTAGGTCCCGCTCTTCTTTAGTGGACAAAAGTACTTCACCCCCTATACTATATTGCTCCCTTGGATTGCTGCATCCCAAATGCATGACCTTACATTTTTTAACATTAAATCCCAGCTGCCAAATTCTAGACCATTCTTCAAGCTTAGCTAGATCCCTCTTCATGTTATCTACACCTTCCTGGGGATTCTACTCTATTGCAGATTTTGGTATCATCCGCAAAGAGGCAAACCTTACACGACAGCCCTTTCGCTATATCACTAACAAAGATGTTAAAAAGAATCGGACCAAGGACAGATCCCTGGGGCACACCACTTGTAACATCCTTCTCCTCAGAGTGAGCTCCATTTACTTGTACTCTTTGTCGCCTCCCACCCAACCTATTTCTAACCCAAGCAGTAACTTTAGGGTCCATCCCTAGGGCGCTCAGTTTGTTTATAAGTCGCCTGTGAGGAACAGTGTCAAAGGCTTTACTGAAATCTAAATACACCACATCTAGGGCTCTCCCTCTGTCCAACTCCCTGGTCACCCAGTCAAAGAAATCAATCAGATTTGTCTGACAAGACCTGCCTCTGGTGAATCCATGCTGCCTCGGATCCTGTAATCCGCTGGACTCCAGAAACCTCACTATTTTCTCTTTCAGCAGCGTTTCCAATAATTTACTCACCACCGAAGTTAAACTAACCAGCCTGTAGTTTTCAACCACCTCCTTACTTCCGCTTTTGTATAAAGGCAACACATGAGCCTCTCTCCAGTCCTTTGGCACCACTCCCGACTCCAATGAGGCATTGAAAAGGTCAGTCAGTGGAGCTGCTAGAACGTCCCCAAGTTCCCTCAGTATTCTAGGGTGTATCCCATCCGGTCCCATTGCTTTGTCTACTTTAAGTTGAGCTAGTTTCTCATGAACACAGTCTTCTGAAAATTGTTCAAGATGTCCCTCGCTTCTGTTCCTATTTGTGGTTGTTTTCTGAGGTCCTGCTCCTGGTTCTTCATCTGTGAACACAGAACAAAAATATTAAGCAATTCCGCTTTATCCTTATCAGCTTCTACATATTCCTCCCCTGCACCCTTGAGTCTGACAATACCATTTTTGCCCTTCCTCTTCTCACTAATATATCATCTGAAAAATGTCCTATCTCCCCATTTTATTGCATTGGCTATTTCCTCCTCCTTTTGAATCTTTTCCTTCTTGACTACTTTGCTAGCTTCTCTAAGCTTTTCCAAATATAGATGCCTGTCTTCCTCTCTCTGTGATCTCTTGTATTTCATGAAGGCCTCCCTCTTTTTCTTCACTTTTTCAGCTACTTCTTTTGAAAACCATAGCGGTCTCCTTTTCCTTTTACCTTTATTTACCATTTTAACAAAAAGGTTGGTTGCCCTTAAAATATCCCCTTTCAGTTTTGCCCACTGTTTTTCTACATCCCCCAGCTGTTCCCATCCCACTAACGACTCCCTGAGGTATTGGCCCATCTTCGCAAAGTTAGTCTTCCTAAAGTTTAAGATCCTCATCTTTGAATGGATTCTAACAGCCCTAGTCATAATACTGAACCACACCATCTGGTGATCACTGGATGCAAAATGATCTCCCACTACAACATCAGAAACACTCACCATTGGTAAGCACCAAGTCCATTATGGCCCCTTCACTTGTGGGGTCTGTTACCAATTGCCTGAATAGTTCTCCCTGTAGAGAATCCAGGAATTCCTTACTTCTAGATGATACTGCAGCAGGAATGTGCCAATCAACATCTGCATATTGAAATCTCCTATCAGTAGCACTTCCTCTTTCCTAGCAATGCTGCCTATGTCTTCAATTAACTCTCTGTCCACCTCTTCCTCTTGTAAGGGAGGTCTGTATATCACACCAATGCAAATAGATTTCTCTTTCCCACTTTCTAGTTTAACCCACAATGCCTCCTCTCTCCCTTTTAAGCTCTGTAATTCCAAAGCTTTAATAATAGTTTTTACATATAGTGCCACTCTTCCTCCCCTTCTTCCTACCCTGTCCTTTCTGAATAAAGTATAGCCAGGTATAGTTACATCCCAATCATGGTTTTCTGTGAACCACGTTTCTGTAACTGCCACTAAATCCAAGTCAGCCACTCCCACCAAAGCTTCAACATCAGGGATCTTATTTCCCATGCTACGGGCATTTATACACACTGCTTTCCATATGTTACCCCTGTTACCCATTTCCATAAAGGTATTTAATGTATCACCTACCTGGGGGCTTTCACCTACCTGGGGGTTTCTTCACCCATCCCCAACGAATCTAGTTTAAAGCCCTCTTCAGTAGATTAGCCAGTCTACTACCGAAGACGCGTTGACCTTTCTTGGACAGATGGATGCCATCTCTGCTCTGCAACCCTTGGAACAGCATCCCATGGTCTAGGAAACCAAAACGCTCTCGATGACACCATCAATGCAGCCATACATTCATCTCCAGGATGCGAGCCTCTCTGCCTTGGCCTTTACCCTCAACAGGGAGGATTGAAGAGAACACCACCTGTGCACCTAACTGCTTCACCCTCTGTCCTATTTACCAAGACAGCAGACACCTCCCCAACACTATCTAAAACCTATCAAGGTGGCGTGTGAGGTCCCCCACCTTCTCCTAGGCAGGCAAGATACCAGGCGATACTCACATCCACCAGCCACCCAGCTTTCTACACGCCTAATGACTGAATCACCAGCTCTAACAGCTGCCCTAACCCTTCTCTCATCAACACGTGGTCCTGGAGACACAACCATGGTGCAATAATATATTACATCCCTTGGAAAGAAGAAAAGAATTATGGATCCGCTTCAGTAGAGGGACTGGCAGTGGATCATTAAGGCCTGAGGATGGCCGCATAGAGCGAAACACTTTTGAAAGCTCAAGGCAAAGTGGCAAGTAATCCAGTTGTGGATGCAGCAGGTTCAACTGCCAATGAACAGGGGCTGCTGCTATAGTGGGTGAAGAAACCTGAATAGGCAGGGAAAGCTGGATGCCCCTAATCTTCTGCAGAAATCTCTCAGCAAGTTGAGAGGCATTAAGCTAGATGGAGTAGTTAGACTAGTGGAGGAGTAGCCTAGTGGTTAGGGTAGCACCCTGGGACCAGCAAGACCAGGGTTCAAATCCCACTGGAACACCTTGTGGCCTTTGGCAAATTACTTAACCCTCCATTGTCTATGCTACAAAATTCAATTGTAAGCCAACAGGAAATTACTAACAGTACTTGACTGTAACTCACCTTGATCTACTACTGGAAAGACATGAGCTAAATACTGATAATAGACAAGAAATATTATTAAGGCAATTGATTAAGCAAAAAAGCATGGATGATGTCTGGTCCCTTTCCAGTAGGGTAGAAACATATTTTTTCTTTACAGAATGAATAGTCAATTTATACTGCCTGGCAATGTCACAATAAGCTCTCAGGTCTGTTAATCATATTACTCCTTTTGAATATGCCCCCCAGAATGTCTAAATGCCAACTTAGAATAAGATCTAGTATCAAATGAGGATTATTATGTAAAGAATGCACATTTAAAAGTCCAAAATGATAGCTGATCATGAAGGCCGGAGACTAATGGCTGCACAACCACACGGTCAGGAACGATAAGAGATGGCTAACTCACCTGATGTTGTGGCAGGTGCAGGCCTGTGACCCACGGTGACTGACATAGGCAGGCCAGCATGGCTAGCTTGACCTGTAAATGAGGCCTGTGGAGAGGCATATAGGATTGCACATCCCCCAATATGCTGCTATTGAAAGATAGAACTCAGTAGAAGTATTGAATTAGCTTAGGTAAGCAGAACTGCAGAACTGAGAAATGGAAAAATACAGAAAAGACATGTTTAAAAGTTACTGATAAGAAAAAGTACATCTGCAGAGAAATAATGAGGAGTGCTGACAGATGAGTTACAGAACCTTACTCTTCTGCACGCACAAATTGGTCCCATAACCTTGAGAGTGTGAAAGTAACAAGTTGATGAACTGACCATTGTAATTGGGACTAGAAGGGGGGCAGGCAGGTGTCATGCCCACAGAAGGGACATAATTGGAGAAACTTATCAGTACCGGGACCAATAGAAGAGGTACGGGAGGTACGGGAGGTTACCGGGACCAATGAAATGTTTTTCTATACCTAGAATGGAACAGAAGTCTATAAAAGTTATTGTAATGCTTGAAAACTTTGCTCAGCCATTTTGAATTTGACTTGCTTGAGACTTGTGCACAAATAAATGATTTGGACCTTCTGAACAGACTCCTGGTATCATTGGTTTGTCTGCGCTTTGCTGCTACATATTCCGGAAAGGATGAATCCCATGGCCTTAAAGGGCAGTAGCCCCAATGAACAAGAATTGGGTGAAAAGACAGTATTACAAAAAATAAAACAAATGAAACTGAGGAGAAGCATAGAAAGCACCCTTGTAAGGTGCACTAGGGAGCACAACAAAACTCCCCCGAGGTCACCTCTGGACCGGTTCAGTGGGTGGGGTTAAAATACCCAGTGAATGGGATTTCAGATTGGTTAGACATAAATAGTGATGCTTAACTGATGAAAATTGACTTCGACCAAACTAGCTATCATTATGCAAAAGACAGCTGCCTTAAATAAGGTGACAAAAGTCAAGCTGACCGTCCAGATTGTACTCCATTGCATTTGTGGAAATGTAGTTCTGATTTCATAAGAAAAGAATCAGTTGTGGCCCCTGCTAGTCCCTGAATGTTCACTTTGGAAGAGACAGTCCTCCAGTCATCGCACTGATGAGGGTCCACAAGCTCACCCAGCCATACTGTAGCAGCAAAGTTTTCAAGCATTACAATAACTTTTATAGACTTCTGTTCCATTCTAGGTATAGAAAAACATTTCATTGGTCCCGGTAACCTCCCGTACCTCCCGTACCTCTTCTATTGGTCCCGGTACTGATAAGTTTCTCCAATTATGTCCCTTCTGTGGGCATGACACCTGCCTGCCCCCCTTCTAGTCCCAATTACAATGGTCAGTTCATCAACTTGTTACTTTCACACTCTCAAGGTTATGGGACCAATTTGTGCGTGCAGAAGAGTAAGGTTCTGTAACTCATCTGTCAGCACTCCTCATTATTTCTCTGCAGATGTACTTTTTCTTATCAGTAACTTTTAAACATGTCTTTTCTGTATTTTTCCATTTCTCAGTTCTGCAGTTCTGCTTACCTAAGCTAATTCAATACTTCTACTGAGTTCTATCTTTCAATAGCAGCATATTGGGGGATGTGCAATCCTATATGCCTCTCCACAGGCCTCATTTACAGGTCAAGCTAGCCATGCTGGCCTGCCTATGTCAGACACCGTGGGTCACAGGCCTGCACCTGCCACATTTATTTATTTATTTATTTATTTATTTATTTAACTATTTCTTTTATACCGCCCCTTCCAGAGATCAAGGGCGGTTTACATATAACAAGTTAACAGTCATGTACACAGTTTGTATACATTTTACATAGAACATAGAACAATAGAAATCAACTATTTACATTAAACAGTAAATATAACATTTATAGGTATTAAAGCAAACACATTAAACTTTATACAAATGAATATTTACAGTGTGTGGTGTGTGTGGTGTGTGGGGCAGGAATTGGTGTAGGTGCTGGAATTTAGTTCCTTTTTTCGTCTTCAAGGTGTGAGGGGGGGAAAAGTCTTGTGGTTACATTGTTGGGTTAGGGGATTAAGGGAGTTTGTGTATGTGTGACCATGTTTGTTGTGGAGCTGGCTTTGGGGGTATAGGGGATTTCGAAGTGTTCAGTGAACAGGTAGGTCTTTAATTCTTTTCTGAATTGGGTGAGGTCTCTTATGGTGCGAAGTTCAATAGGGAGGTCGTTCCAGAGTGTAGGGGCAGTGAATGAGAATGCTCTGGAGCTAGTGGAATTCTTAGTTTTACGGATGGCTTTTGGTATGATGAGGGAGTGGGCCGCGTTCTGTCTGAGGGTCCTTGTCGATGTTGGAGATTGCAGTAATGTGGATAGGTGTGAAGGGGTTATGTCATTTATGAGTTTATAGGTTGTTAGGATAATCTTATATTTGATTCGGCTGTTTATAGGGAGCCAGTGGAGTTCCAGCAGTATTGGGGTTACGTGGTCTGTTAGGCGAGCTTTAGAGATTACCTTTGCACAGATGTTTTGTGCTCTTTGGAGAAGGTATATGCTTTTTTGGGGGAGGCCTATTAGGAGACTATTGCAATAGTCGAAGTGTGGGGTGATCAGTGTACTTACTACGGATCTAAAGTCTTGTGTTTCAAGGAGTGGCCTTAGGTGCTGAATAGTTTTGAGTTTATAGAAAATGGTTTTTACTATTTGTTTTATGTGTGGTAGCATGGTGAGGGTGTGGTCTATTATTACTCCTAAGTATTTTACCTGTTTTCTGACGGGTATGGAGGTTTTGTTGATTGTGATTGTTTCTGGGTATGTGTTCTGTCGTGGGTGGTCTTGTCACAAACATTGCCTCAGTTTTTTTGAGGTTTATGCTAAGGTGGTTAGTTTCCATCCAGGAGGAGGTCTCAGCCATGCATTTGGATAGCGAGTCATATGTAGGGTTTTTAGCATTTATGGGGATAGCTAACATGATGTCATCGGCATATATAAAATGGTTAATCCTGTGTTTTTTTAAATATGTCTGTTATCGGTTGCAGGTACAAGTTAAATAAGAGGGCTGAAAGGGCTGATCCCTGGGGTATTCCCTGTCCTTGAGGGAATGTTTCTGATGCTTGTTGGTCAATTTGGACTCGTATTAATCTATGTGAAATATAGGATTTGAACCAGTTAAGGACAATCCCGCCTATTCCTAGGTTTTCTAATCTGTTGATCAGTGTCATGTGATTAATGTTATCGAAGGCGGCAGAGATATCTATAAATAGGAGTAAGAAGCCTTGATGTTTGTCATCTGTGCCCTTGATGAGGAAGTCCATAAGGGTGATTAGGAGGGTTTCTACTCCATGGAATGGGCGGAAACCAAATTGGTGTGAGTCAAGGGGTTTGTGTTCATCAATGTGTTCTTGTAACTGAATTTGAATTGTTTTCTCTATTATTTTGGCTATGAATGGAATGCTGGCTATGGGTCTGTATGAATTCGGGTCTTTTGAGTCGAGCTTATTATTCTTTATTATTGGTCGGAGTGTTGTGAGTTTTAGGGCATCAGGCATGATGCCCTGTGAAAGGGATTGGTTAACGATGTATTGTATATTTACCACCAGTTCATCTCTTGCACTCTTAATCCATGACACGGGGCATGGATCGAGTGGGGAAGTGGTGGTGTTTATCATAGTTATGATTTTGAGGAGTTGTTTTTGTTCTACCAACTGGAAACTTGTCCATTCATGTGAGATTTTCGTGTTTGATAATACAGGAGTTGAGGTAGTGGTTTTGTTTTTTAGTTTTTCTGCAAAATGTTTTGCTAGTGTTTGTATATTTATTGCTTGTTGTTTAGGTTCGGTGTTATTAGTTTTGGTTAATGTTTTTACTATCGCGAATAACTCCCTTGGGCGGTTGATGGATGAATTTATTACTTTGGAGTGGTAGTCTCTTTTTGATTTGTTAATTGCGTTTTTGTATTCCATAAGTAAGAGCATATATTGGGATTTGTTTTCATCAGATTTTAGTTTTCTCCATCTCTTTTCTTGTCTCCTCAGTTGTTTTTTTAGTTTTGACAGCTCTTTTGTGAACCATTTTTCTGTCTTTTTTGTTTGTTTGTGTAAGACTTGTGTGTGGACAGCTGCTTTTTGAATAGTTAGATTCCAATGTGTTATGGTTGAGTTGATGTCTGGTGAGCTTGTGTCTAGTTTGGGTAGTACTTTATCGAGGAATGTGTCTTTGTCAAAGCGTACGAAGCGTGATGTATGTGGAGTTGTGCTCCCGTTGTTTTTTGGGATTTGTGCTGGTAGCTGGATTTTGATAAGATGGTGGTCTGACCAGGGTACTTCAGTTATACTCGGAGTGGTATGTAGTAAGTGACTGTAGAGTGTGGCTGGGAGGAAAATTACATCAAGTATGTTACCTTTTTTGTGCGTAGGAGCATGTATTATCTGTGTGAACCCCATTTGTGACATAGCGTCTATGAAGTTATCTGACTGTGAATGGTTCAGTGATGGAAGGTTCAAGTCCCCAAGGAGTAAAAGTGGTTTGCTTTGTGATGCTGTACATGCAAGTTCTAGGATAGGGGTGAGGTTTTTCTGATCGGATGATGGGGGTCTGTAGATGAGGGTGAGAGCCATAGTTTTATTTTCTATGTTAATGATGTCCATTCCATCTATATTATTTAGGTTTGTTAGGGTGAATTTTAGGTAATTTTTGGTGAGAATCATTACACCCCCTCCTCTTTTTATATTCCTTTGGCAATTGAATATGTCATATTGATATGTGGTTAGCTGGTTTAGTAGTATAGTGTCTGTAGGTGAGAGCCATGTTTCAGTAATACAGATAATGTCAGGGGATGTATCGTTAATTATGTCATTAATTATAGGTATTTTGTTTCTTATGGATCGTATGTTTATTAGGATGAGTTGTAGTTTGATGTTTGTATTGTCATTTTGGTCAATTTTATCATTTATGGGTTGTTGCTTTATTTGGATGAGGCGGTGATGGCGTTTGTGTGAAGTGTGGCGCGAGTGGTGATCATGAGAGTTTGTGTATGTAGAGCTATATATTGGGTTCTGGTATTGATTGTACGTGATTGGGAAATTATTATAAGGGTTCCGGTTATGATTGTAGATGATTGGGATGTTATTGTATGGATTTTGGTTGGTTTTGTAAGTGTATATGTGTTGAGTTAGGAGGGTTATTAAGAAGAGAGTGAAAAGGAGATTTGTAATCTTAGTAGGAGACATTTTGTTCATTTTATGAGGTAATGGGTAGAGTGGGAGGGAAGTAGTTGGAGGTATGTAGTTGGAGGGAGGGAAATTATTACTGTTAATAGTATCTCAAGCTAACAGTGCAGGGAGGGTATTTACTACTGGCAACAGTGTCTTGTAATAGCAATGCAAGAAGAGATAATTACTACTGATTGCCGTGGGTAAATATTACTAGCAATAGTAACTCACAATGATCATCACTGGTAACAGTATCTCACAATGATTTCTACTGGCAAGAGTATCTTATAATAATTACTGCTGGCAAATGTATCTCACCATGGTCAATACTCACAACAGTATCTCACAATAAATTACTACGGGCAAGAGTATCTTACAATAATTACTTCTGGCAAATGTATCTCACCATGATCAATACTCACAACAGTATCTCACAATAAATTACTACTGGCAAGAGTATCTTACAATAATTACTGCTGAAATAGCTTCTGACAATGATCAATACCGGCAACAGTATCTGACAATGATCAATACCGGCAACAGTATCTCACAATAATTACTATTGGCAACTGTATCTCATAGTAACAGTGTAAGAGGGGTAGTTATCATAGGTAGCAGTATCTCACAATGATCACTACTGGCAATGGTATTTAATAAGTTGTTGTATTCTTGTTGTACGATTACATTCCTTGTTTGTCTCTATCAGGCCTCAACATACAACCACTCGAAAAGTACCTTAAAAGTCCATGCAAGTAGCTCCGAATTGGGTGAGTGAAGCTGGTGCTGTTACCTTATTGCCGGCGGCTCTATTCCCGACTGAGGATAGGTGCCGCTGGTGGCAAGAGTTCTTCTGGTGCTCCTTCTCTCAGTCCCCGCCTAAGGGCCACGCCAAAGGGCCCTCTGGCGAGGCCCTCAGGCGCGGGCCCGACCAGGCGCGGGCCCGCCTGGCGGCGGCTTCTTTTATGCGGTCCGCTGCTGCTCCTCCCCCTCGCACAGCCCCGACTGGGCTGGAGGGGCTTCACAAGCAGGCCGGATGGCCTGGCGGCGTTGCTTTCCCCGATCAGGGGAAGAAGATGGTGGAGAGGCTTTCCCGCCGGCGGCGGCTTCTTTTATGCGGTCCGCTGCTGCTCCTCCCCCTCGCACAGCCCCGACTGGGCTGGAGGGGCTTCACAAGCAGGCCGGATGGCCTGGCGGCGTTGCTTTCCCCGATCAGGGGAAGAAGATGGTGGAGAGGCTTTCCCGCCGGCGGCGGCTTCTTTTATGCGGTCCGCTGCTGCTCCTCCCCCTCGCACAGCCCCGACTGGGCTGGAGGGGCTTCACAAGCAGGCCGGATGGCCTGGCGGCGTTGCTTTCCCCGATCAGGGGAAGAAGATGGTGGAGAGGCTTTCCCGCCGGCGGCGGCTTCTTTTATGCGGTCCGCTGCTGCTCCTCCCCCTCGCACAGCCCCGACTGGGCTGGAGGGGCTTCACAAGCAGGCCGGATGGCCTGGCGGCGTTGCTTTCCCCGATCAGGGGAAGAAGATGGTGGAGAGGCTTTCCCGCCGGCGGCGGCTTCTTTTATGCGGTCCGCTGCTGCTCCTCCCCCTCGCACAGCCCCGACTGGGCTGGAGGGGCTTCACAAGCAGGCCGGATGGCCTGGCGGCGTTGCTTTCCCCGATCAGGGGAAGAAGATGGTGGAGAGGCTTTCCCGCCGGCGGCGGCTTCTTTTATGCGGTCCGCTGCTGCTCCTCCCCCTCGCACAGCCCCGACTGGGCTGGAGGGGCTTCACAAGCAGGCCGGATGGCCTGGCGGCGTTGCTTTCCCCGATCAGGGGAAGAAGATGGTGGAGAGGCTTTCCCGCCGGCGGCGGCTTCTTTTATGCGGTCCGCTGCTGCTCCTCCCCCTCGCACAGCCCCGACTGGGCTGGAGGGGCTTCACAAGCAGGCCGGATGGCCTGGCGGCGTTGCTTTCCCCGATCAGGGGAAGAAGATGGTGGAGAGGCTTTCCCGCCGGCGGCGGCTTCTTTTATGCGGTCCGCTGCTGCTCCTCCCCCTCGCACAGCCCCGACTGGGCTGGAGGGGCTTCACAAGCAGGCCGGATGGCCTGGCGGCGTTGCTTTCCCCGATCAGGGGAAGAAGATGGTGGAGAGGCTTTCCCGCCGGCGGCGGCTTCTTTTATGCGGTCCGCTGCTGCTCCTCCCCCTCGCACAGCCCCGACTGGGCTGGAGGGGCTTCACAAGCAGGCCGGATGGCCTGGCGGCGTTGCTTTCCCCGATCAGGGGAAGAAGATGGTGGAGAGGCTTTCCCGCCGGCGGCGGCTTCTTTTATGCGGTCCGCTGCTGCTCCTCCCCCTCGCACAGCCCCGACTGGGCTGGAGGGGCTTCACAAGCAGGCCGGATGGCCTGGCGGCGTTGCTTTCCCCGATTCACATTCCCCCCTTTGATTAATCTCACCCTATTACTTAATAAGGTGTGAGAATTAAATCACTTTTAGAAGAATCACATCATGATTGAAGGATTTCTACTAGGACTAGCTTTGTATAAAGCCATTATTTTAGTTGCGGTCTTCCGCTCTACTGTACTATCAATAGCACTATGAATGGAACGCATACAACATGGGATTAAACATGGTAAAAAGAGGATAACAGCAACAAGGATTAGTACTAAAACAATGAAAGTCTTAAATCCTCCCAGCCAAGAGAAAAGGTTAGCAAACCAGTTAGGAAATTTTAATGCGTGCCACGTCTGTACTGGCACATAAGCATGTCTTTGCATATCTTTAGCAATTTCTTCAACTACTTGACCTTTATCATCTATTTTCAGACAGCAATTAGTCAAATTCAGCTTACCACATACTCCTCCTTCAGCTGCTAGCAAATAATCAAGTGCTAAGCGATTCTGGTATATGGCAGTGCGCATCTGAGTACTTTGTCTAGCTAAGAGCGTGAGAGCATGACTAGTTTCATTAGTTATTATTTCAACTACTGCTTGTAAGCGAATAATACGATTAATCATATAAATTGGGGTACGATAACCATACATACCATCATCATTCCAAGTGGCAGGTCCATAATACTCAATAATTCTTTCTGGTGGCCAATCATCACCTTGCCACTTCTCCCACTTGCCTATCTGTAAGGCTTCTCTTTTCTGTCTCGATGCTCTTTTGTGTTTGTGGGTAGTATATACAGGGTATCCTAATTGTTCTCCATGTTCAGTGTTTAACAGGAAGAAAGAAGGTCTGATGGTTCCTAAGACACATGCTCCTCCCCAGTGTGGCGGGAGTTGTGCATATGCTCGGTTTCCACAGATCCAATATAGGCCAGGTGGGGCTTGCCAGGCTTGGACTTTGGCGAGGTTAGTCCATAGACCTGCCAGTTCAGGAAATCTAGCTAATGGGTTAGGAGGTTCAGGATGTCTGATTCCTGACCACCATGCTGTCTTTTTGGTCGTGGCATTATAGTATTTCTGGCTAAGACAGACCAGCTGTCCTACCTTTTGGGTGAACTGGGGTCCAGTTCTGGCATAGCAAAGACGTCCAACGATTGAGTGCGCTAACACCCATTCACTGGTTGTCTTATGTAATTCAGTCTGGTTGTAAGTCATGGAATAATTCAATTCTTGGGCTTCCCAGGGCCATTGGTCTCCCATTTGGGTTCCGCCACAGAAATAACAATCTGTGATCTTAAGACTAGATACTACTGCTCCGGCTAATTCTAGAAACAAATTCTGTGAAGGGTGAGGGATCTCAAACTTATTTACATGCATAGCTTCATAAAAGGTATTATGAATATGATATTTAGATGACTTGTGGGCTTGGGTATTCAATCTGATATACACAATGGTCCCTGGATCTATTGCTCCTCCAGCAATACGTAAACCAAATTTGTATCCTTGTTTCCATGCATGGGGGTTATGTACACGCAAATGTAAGGGGTTGCAAGCATCTTTCTGACATTTATCATTTGTGGTTGGCTTGGTTAGAGTAGCCATCCGCTTATCTATTTTCTCATTAGTTATACCAGTGTTCCAGGTAGCATAAAAAACACATCCCCAATACGGGCAATAGTAATCTGCCGCTGTAGCAGTACTATACCCTGATCCTGTTTTACCTGTACACTTCCACCAATTTGTGGCACCTTCTGGACACATATACTTATGGTCATTTCGATACGCTTTCTCCCATGTACCACAGGTGGACTGACTATCTCTATTAATGGCATTACATGCATCAAAATTCAAAACAGCAGGTTTAGTAATGTCCTTAAGTGGTGGTGTAGCAGCTAATATAGGTCCATCTGCATCCTTCCATCTTATTTCCAACGTGTAATAGGATGGATTCTGATGCGGATTATAGCATGCTTTAATTTTGCCATGAGTGCAAACATTTAGTTCAGTGGTGTTATAGATACACCGAGTTATTGTTCCCTTGCAGGTATAGTAAGAATGGTAAAGCAAAGTCTGAGTTACTTTCAGTCCAGTTCTAGTAGAAGTAATGCAAGCAGTGCATGGAGGTAGAGCATAAGTCTGTTCAAAACCTCCAAAGAAGGCAACCAAGGCAAAGCAAAAACAAAGATACATGTTGATTGGAGTTCTTCTGAATCCTCAGCTTGCTGATTCTTGATCACGACGGTCTATTATTCTTCGTCCCGTTTGCTAATGAAGCAATTTAACGGGTGCTGAGTGTTGATTGAAGATCCTCAAGATGTCCAGTACACATTAACCAACTTAGCAATTCAGCTGGCTTGTGACGTCTGGCTTAGTCAATGTAGTCTCAAAGTAGTGTGTCAAATCACACACAAGTTGGGTTCGTTGAAACAAAACTGTTGCTGCATGGAAAACAGCAATCCTCTTCGAAAGACTTGGCTACTGCAAAGCACTTGTGATGAAGTGTCTATGCTGCTGGTTGCCGTCTCAAAGTAACTCGCAAGGGTACATCAGGGTGCTGCTCTGCTGTCCACCGCTCTGGCTCAGGATCGGCGGCGGGCTTGACTCTGCTGTGGTGGATCCAGGCGTCGATCTCGGCTACCTTTACTGCAGTTGGGGTAGACAGGATGATGGTGTACGGTCCCTTCCAATGGGGTTCCAACGGTATCTTCTTCCAATCTTTGATCCACACCGAAGTTCCAGGCTGGTAAGGATGCAAGGGTTCCGTCAGGTTGATAGGCAACTGGTCTTGGATCCACGTATGGAGAGTCTGCAGAACAAAACTAAGAGCTAGGAGTTCTTGTCTGGTTACTTCTGAACCAATCTGGGCTAAACTTCCTTTGACTCCCTGCACTATTGGTGGGGGTTTACCATACAAAACTTCAAAAGGGGAAAATCCTGTTGACTTTACAGGGGCTGAGCGTATTCTGAGTAAAGCTATGGGGAGCACTTGGGGCCATTTCAAGTGTGTCTCCTGACAAAGCTTGGACATTTGGGCTTTCAAGGTACGATTCATTCGCTCAACTTTCCCTGAACTCTGGGGTCTGTATGCAGTGTGGAGCTTCCACTGTATCTGCAAAGCTTTTGCTAACTGCTGAGTAACTTGGGAGACAAATGAGGGTCCATTGTCTGACCCTATTACTGCTGGGATTCCAAATCTGGGGACAATCTCTCTCATTAAGACTTTGGTAACTTCTCGGGCTTTCTCAGTTCTGGTTGGGAATGCTTCTACCCACCCAGAGAAAGTACAAACTAATACTAGTAGATAATGGTATCCATTGGCTTTTGGCATTTCGGTAAAATCAACTTGGAGGTTGTGCATGGGGGTGACACCTCCTGACTGAACTCGGGGTGCTGTAATAAGGCCTTGCTTGGCATTATTTTTGGCACAAGTTACACATTGACGTGCTACTGAGGCTGATATGGTTGTCATCAAAGGAATGTAGAAATGTGGTCTGAGCGCTTTCTCCATAGCACTCTTCCCATAGTGGGTAGCTTCGTGGAAAGCTTTGACAAAGGATGGTCCTAACAGTTCAGGAATTACTATTCGTCCTGGAGGTTGACTGCCCTCTTCTGGAGGCAGCTCAATCCATCCGTCTTTCAATACTCCATTTTCTTTGTCACAATAGTAATCCAATTCTTTGGTGGTATATCGTGGGGTCCATAGATTCAAAGGTACTGGAAACAATGCTGCTTGCATTGGCATAGCTTGTGGGGCAATCTGTCCTGTCATAGCTGCTTGTCGTGCTGAGGCATCTGCAAATCTATTCCCTCGGGCAACTTCTCCTTTTCCTGCTTGATGTCCTCTACAATGCATGACAGCTACACGTGTTGGGGCCCAGACTGCATCAAGTAACATTAATATCTCGGGACCATATTTGACTGATTTTCCTCCGGATGTGATGAGTCCTCTTTCTTTATAGAGAGCTCCATGGGCATGCAAGGTGGTGAAGGCATATTTGGAATCTGTATATACATTTAGCACAAGTTTTTCTCCTAACAACAATGCTCTGGTGAGTGCTATCAATTCGGCTTTCTGGGCTGATGTGCCTGAGGCTAGAGCTGATGATTCGACTACTTCGTGTTGAGTGACGACTGCATATCCGGCACAGCGTCGTCCATCAAGGATGAGACTGCTCCCATCTACATAATAGATCTGGTCGGGATTGTCTATGGGCACATCTGTTAAGTCAGGTCGACTAGAGAACACAGTTTCCATGACTTCGATGCAGTCATGTTCTGGGAGTTCTTCACTGATGGGTATCAAGGTAGCTGGGTTCAAGGCATGGCTCACTTCGAGTTGTATCTGTGGGTTTTCACATAACATGCTCTGGTACTTCAACATTCGGGAATTGGTGAGCCAATAATTTGCTTTTTGTTCCATAAGGGCAAGGACTGCATGTGGCACAGTGACTCGTATGTTCTGTCCTAGTGTGAGTTTGTCTGCTTCACTCACTAGTAGCGCTGTAGCTGCAACTGCTCTCAAGCAAGGTGGCCATCCTTTGGCCACAGGGTCCAATTGTTTCGATAGGTAGGCTACAGGTCGCTCCCAATTTCCTAATTTCTGAGTCAACATGCCTAGGGCATTTCCCTGTGCTTCATGTACAAACAAGTGGAAAGGTTTGTGGACATCTGGTAGTCCAAGTGCTGGTGATGACATCAATTCTTCTTTTAGCTTCTGGAAGGCTGTATCCTGCTCAAGTCCCCACTCCAGTGGTGACTTTTCTTCTCCTTTTGTGGCTTCATACAGTGGTTTGGCAATTTGGGCAAAGTTAGGTATCCAGATTCGGCAATATCCTGCCGCTCCCAGAAAGGCTCTGACCTGCTTTCTGGTTGTTGGAGTTGGAATTCTGCATACTGCTTCTTTTCTTTCTCTGCCTAATCTTCTGCTTCCTTGGGTAATACGAAAACCCAAGTATTTCACTTCTTTTTGGCATAGCTGTGCTTTGGCTCTGGAAACTTTATATCCAGCTTCATCTAGTAACTGCAAGAGATCTTTGGTGGCTAATATACATTCTCTTTCTGATACGGCAGCTATCAACAGATCATCCACGTATTGGAGAAGCACTCTCTTCCCCGGGGCTACTGGATAGCTTGAAAGGTCTTGATTTAGTGCAGCACTAAAGATGGTAGGTGAATTCTTGAATCCTTGGGGTAATCTTGTCCAGGTGAGTTGGCCCCCTCTTCCAGAGATGGGGTCCTGCCATTCAAATGCAAACAATATTTGGCTTACAGGGGCTAATCTTATGCAAAAGAATGCATCTTTTAAATCCAGTACAGTGAAATGGGTAGCTTCAGCAGGTATCAGTCCTAGAAGAGTGTAAGGATTGGGCACAACTGGATGTATGGTTTCAGCTGCATCATTCACTCTTCTCAAATCTTGCACTGGGCGATAATCATCTGTCCCAGGTTTCTTTACTGGCAGAAGTGGGGTGTTCCATGGGGATTGACATACTTTTAGTAGGCCATATTCGAGCAATCTCTGTAGGTGGCGATGAATGCCTTCAATTGCGGCTCTTGGGAGAGGGTACTGTTTGACGTGCACTGGTGTAGCACTAGGCTTGAGGGTTACAATCACTGGAGCTATATGCTTGGCTAGGCCTGGGGGACTGCCTTCTGCCCATACTCCAGGTGGTGCATCAATACTTTTCAAAGTTTGTTCAAAATAGGTGTCTCGGACAGAATCATCAATGTAATATCTCCATTCTTCTTCTCGGGGAACTGTCAGCAGCATTACTCCTGCTGGTTTGGCTTGGGAATTTACTGTCATTTGCATTTCTCCTTGCTCAGAGAAAGATATTTGTGCTTGAAGTTTGGCTAACATATCTCGTCCCAGTAGTGGTACTGGACATTCGGGCATGTAAAGGAATTGATGAGTTACTTGCTGTCCTCCTAGACTGCATATTCGGTTTTGAAGAAAAGACTTTGTGGCTTTGGCACCAGTTGCTCCTATAATGGTGACTGCTTTTGTAGTGAATGGGGCTATCTTTTTGTCTATTACTGAATGCTCTGCTCCAGTATCAACCATAAAGTTCATAATTTGGTCTCCTATTTGTATTCCGACCATAGGCTCCTGGAGACCTAAAGCAAACTTGGAGCCCGGTCTGTCCTAATCCACGTCATCCTCATCATGGGCCTGTGTGGCCAATGCTTGAATGGCTCCTCCTCCTCTCTCTCGCTGGAATTGTTCTCGATTGGCTCCTCCTCGGCCTCGGGGACGGCCTCGTCTTTCTTCTCGCCACTGATGATCGTTGTCGTCATCTTGCTGGGCGTCTTCGAATTGCGGGCAAGTATCTCTCCAATGTCCTTCCTCTCTGCAATAGGCGCATTGGTTCACGCCTAGTCTCTGGGTCCGGCCTCCGCCTTGACCCCGCCCTCTTCCTCTGCTCCTTCGACTAGGGACACCTCCCCTTTTCTTTTCAACTATGGCCGCAGCCAAAAAATCAGCTTTCTTCTTCATCTTTCTATCACATTCTCTCTGTCTTTCAGTATCACGATTCACATACACTTTATGAGCGACTTCCAATAACTGTGTTGCATTCATGCCCGCAAACCCTTCTAACTTCTGTAATTTGCGTCTAATATCTGGTTGAGACTGGTTTACAAAAGCAGAATTCACCATACATAAACTTCCTGGTGCCTCGGGATCATAGGGAGTATACATTCTGTAGGCTTCAGTTAATCTTTCATAAAAATCTGCTGGGCTCTCATCTATTCCTTGAATAACTCCTGTAACTTTGGAAAGGTTCATAGCTTTTTGGCCCCCCCTTCTCAGGCCTTGTAAAAAGCCTTGGCGAAAACGGGCTAGGGCTGTGGATCCTTCATCTGTATTTGGATCCCATTCGGGGTCTTCATTCGGGAATTCTCTCTGAGCTGCTTCCCTACGGTCTATTATATTCTGCCCCTGCGCCGGAGCTGCAGGGTTCTCTGCCATCCATTCAATAGCTGCTTTTCTAATTCTCGCTCGTTCTTCTGTTGTGAATAGGGTGGTCAGGAGCTGACGGCAATCTGGCCAAGTGGGTTGGTGAGTTTCCATAATACTAGTTACTAATTCTGTCAGCTCCTGGGGCTTACTAGTATAGGAGGCATAATGCGACCTCCAATTTAATAAATCAGTTGTAGAGAAAGGGATATACACATAAGTTAGGGGTCCCGCTACCACTTCATCATTATCATTCTTTACGGGCACTCCCGGGACTTGCCTTAAGGGAAACAGTTTGGCTGTTACAGGCGTCTTTTGGGTTTGGGATCTGAGGGTTATTGTCGTTGCCTTTGCAGGAGTCACTTTCTTTTTCTCAACAGGTTTTGCTTTGGGTTTTTCTTTCACTGGCGTGCTAGTGCTAGCGCTGGCTTTCTCAATTATTTGTACACTGTCCTCCTCCTCTTCTGGGGAATTCTCTCTTTCTCCTTCTTCTATCTCCGCTTCTGACTCACTTTTTACGTCCTCCTCTTCTTTTCCCGCTAATTCTTCCTCTTTCTCTCCTCCGGGAGGGGGATCTTGGGTTGGGTCCCGCCTCGGCTCTGGCTGTCTCTGGGGTTCTGGGGCAGGACGACGCCGGGCTACTCTCACTGGACCTGGGGTTCGGGGCTGCCTGAGGACTATTTCTGGGGAATCAGGATCTGCCAAGATGGGTTTCTTCTTGGCTTTCTTATCCTGCTCTTTCATTCTAGGCTGCTCCGTTTTCTGTCTAGAATCTGTTTTAGCTAACATTATTCTGCACTGTTCCTCATAACAGCGCTGCGCCCAGGGGGGCGGATCTTCACAAATACTTAACCAGGAATCTATATAGGGGTACTGATCGGGGTGCGCTACCCGCACTCTACGATGTATTGACTGAATAATCTCTACAGTGAACGTTCCCTCTCGGGGCCAGATGGGGTCTAGATCGGGCCACTCCCTAGTACACAAAATCTGCAAACGGGCTGCTGTCATTTTAATACCATAATCTCCTGAATATCCCTCTTTAAAATGTGCGATCATACATTCTAATGGAGTGTTTCTAGTAGACCCCGCCCCTCCCATTTCGATGTGTGCGCGCAACAACAGACAGAAGGGAAAAGGAGGGCGGACCGTGGGTAAGGGGTCCTCACGGCCCTGGAAACGTATAGGGAATACAAATAACAAGACAAGACGACAATCGCTTCCCCCTTTTCGCGACCTGAACGCGGTCGCCCGGTCAGGAAATGCGCTAATCAGGGGTCCGCCTTCACTTGGTCCGTGCTGCCAGACCTCTCATTCACACTTCGTTCACACAATCATGCTAGCAACGTATCCCAGAATGCATTCGTTTCTATCTGTTCTGACTAGTCTTTTCCCAATTACAAAAAGGATGAGGGTTTCACCCAGCGAATTCCCATGCCAGGCTACTCGGCTCTTCCTTGAGAGTTGATCATGCTCTCTTACCAATTCCCAATATCTCGAGATTACAAATTCCAAATTCCAATGGCAGTACTGCTCTTTCTATTTCTGTCTAGACCCAAAATCAAAACTATACTCACCGGATCCGGTCCTCAAACTTCCCAAGCAGGCGCATGAGTTGGACCTCGGACTCCCCTCACTCGGGTTCGAGGCGTTGGCTCCAACCGGGCCCGGCACCCGCCGAGGTCCGACCAGCTCCCTCCGATACAAGGGACCGGTGGCGCCAGGGAGCGGCCCTCGTCGGAAGGGCGCGATCCCGGCAGGACCAAGCCTATAGAGGCGGAAAGACGTGGTATATTGCCCTATATACACTTTGATTCCACAACTTCCCGGCCAACGCACCAAGGAATATGTAGCAGCAAAGCGCAGACAAACCAATGATACCAGGAGTCTGTTCAGAAGGTCCAAATCATTTATTTGTGCACAAGTCTCAAGCAAGTCAAATTCAAAATGGCTGAGCAAAGTTTTCAAGCATTACAATAACTTTTATAGACTTCTGTTCCATTCTAGGTATAGAAAAACATTTCATTGGTCCCGGTAACCTCCCGTACCTCCCGTACCTCTTCTATTGGTCCCGGTACTGATAAGTTTCTCCAATTATGTCCCTTCTGTGGGCATGACACCTGCCTGCCCCCCTTCTAGTCCCAATTACAATGGTCAGTTCATCAACTTGTTACTTTCACACTCTCAAGGTTATGGGACCAATTTGTGCGTGCAGAAGAGTAAGGTTCTGTAACTCATCTGTCAGCACTCCTCATTATTTCTCTGCAGATGTACTTTTTCTTATCAGTAACTTTTAAACATGTCTTTTCTGTATTTTTCCATTTCTCAGTTCTGCAGTTCTGCTTACCTAAGCTAATTCAATACTTCTACTGAGTTCTATCTTTCAATAGCAGCATATTGGGGGATGTGCAATCCTATATGCCTCTCCACAGGCCTCATTTACAGGTCAAGCTAGCCATGCTGGCCTGCCTATGTCAGACACCGTGGGTCACAGGCCTGCACCTGCCACAATACTGTCTGAGGAGGTGCAAGAAAGAACGGCAGGATTAGAGAAGACAGACTGCTTTTGGTGAGTAGGTGGTACTTTTATGGAGCTCAAAGCTATTCTAACACAGTATCAAAAGTCCTTGTTAAATTGGCATTCAACACGTTGTTTGTTGTTGTGTTGCTATGGTAGGAATTCATGAACATTCTCAAATGCTTTATGACTTGATAAGACACATTACTTATTTAAAAAGGATGTCTAGACTTGGTAAGTTCAGAGAATGAAAACGATGCATACTAAAAAAGAAAAGTTGTGAAAATCATGTCTATGCCTGGATTTTCTAGTGTTTTCTAAAATTATCCTATTGAAGAGGACTTGATTGTTCATCAGGTTAAAGTCATTTACAAAGGCATACTGTGTAGGGTCATGGTGGACATAACCCTAGTCAATACCTGATTGGTATTGTTTTTAAAGAAAGTTATTGCAGCCCTGGACAGATGGATTGAACCAGCTCTTTAAATGCTTAGACTAATAAAAGGGCTGTTAAGGAGTACTTTCTCCTTCCTACTCCCCTGCCCCCCCCCCCAACTCTGCTACTGTAGCAGCAGAGCGCAGACAAACCAATGATACCAGGAGTCTGTTCAGAAGGTCCAAATCATTTATTTGTGCACAAGTCTCAAGCAGAATCAAATTCAAAATGGCTGAGCAATGTTCTCTGACAAAACAACAACTTTTATAGACTTTTGCTCCATTCTAGGTATAGAAAAACATTTCATTGGTCCCGGTAACCTCCCGTACCCCCTCTATTGGTCCCGGTACTGATATGATTATCCAATTAGGTTCTTGGAGTGGGCTCAGCACCTGCTTACCCCCCTTCTAGTCCCAATTACAATGGCCAGTTCACTAACTTGTTACTTTCCTACTTCCAAGGCCATTGGGCTAGTTAGTACGTGCGGGGAAGCAGAGTTCTGTAACCTTTCTGTCAGCAGTTTTAATTAAATCCCTTACAGCTGTATTCTCTTATCAGGGGCATTCAAACATATTTTTTTCTGTATTTTTCCAACTTTCAGTTCTGCTTGTCTAAGCTAATCCAATACTTTTACTGAGTTCTAATTCTACAATAGCAGCATGTTGGGGGATGTGTAATTCCTATGGGCCTCTTCACAGGCTTCATTTACAGGTCAAGCTAGTTAGGCTTGTCTGCTTATGTCAGACACTGTAGATCACAGGCCTTCACCTGCCACACTACCTTTTTATGTTCCAAAGACAAATTCCAGTGACATTACCTGGCCTCAGGTATAAACATAAAGGGATCCCCTCCTTGCGAATTCTGCTCCTCTGGCAGATCCCTTTTATCTGTGTCCTTCTCTGCCACTGCCTTCTCCAGACTTCATGCATTCCATCTTGCTGCTCCATATGCTAGGAACAACTACCTGAGTCAGTACATCCCTTCTCTCACCCTATTCAAATCTAGGCTAAAAACCCACCTCTTTGAGGACGCTTTTGATCCTGATGCCCCTCACTCTCTTGTTCCCTACTTATGTGTATTTCAGGGGCAGCAGAAAGGCTTTTTCTTTTTTTGGGGGGGGGGGCCCAAGCTCTGCCCTAAATCTGCCCAAGCCCCACTGCACGGGCAGAAATCCTTCCTGTTCGCAGATAGGAAGCTTTGTGGAACCTGTATGCCTTTTGGAAACCTGCCAGGTACTTGTGACCTGGATTGGCCACTGTTGGAAACAGGATACTGGGCTAGATGGACCTTGGTCTGACCCAGTATGGTATTTCTTATGTTCTTATATCTTTGCCGTGATAGTGGCTTTTCTTCTACTCATGGGGAATGAGATCCCCATGGGATCCTTGCAGGCAGACAGGAAGGGTCTTTGCAATGATTGCGGCCGGCAGGCAGTAGGCTGCCCGTAGGGATCCTGTCCCCCAAGGGCAGAAGAAGAAAGCTGCGATCGCAGCAAAGACACTTCCTGTCTGCCTGCGGTGTTCCGATCCCCACGGGTAGATGGGAAGGGGCTTTTCTTCTTCTGCCCACAGGGATGCCCACAGGCAGTCCGCTGCCCGCTATGCCACAATTTTTGATAGGGCCAAGGTCTCTGTGGCCCACTCCTTTCCAATGCCTATTGTGAATCTTACCATACTCTAGTGCTCAGTATTGTGATGTTCTTTGTCCTGATTAGATTGTAAGCTCTGATGAGCAGGGACTGCCTCTTACATCTATATGTACAGCGCTGCGTACGCCTTGTAACACTATATAAATAAGTAGGACTAGTAGTAGTAAATTGTAAGTATTCCAAGGACAGGAAGCTATCCACTATACCATACTGTACATCACCTTGAGCAATTACTGAAAGGCAGGGGCTAAATGCAAAGAAAGGAAGAAAGGAGAAGACATCTGCCTAGGCTGTGCACTTGTTTCAAAACTAATGGTAAAATGTGACAAATGAGGGCATTTTTGGCCCATGTACCTTTAAATGAACTGAATGCCCACAAGGCCAAAATGAGCTGAATTCTCATTTGTACTGTTCATTTTCAGCAAAATTGTGGTCTACAGGGCCAGACAGGGCAGAGCTACGTTGGGAGGAGGAGAAGAAGGAAGAAATACACGTCACTTGACCAGTCACGTGAACCTTTATAATAAACAGACAAATAATCTTATCCCTGCTTCACTTCTCCCAAATCTCATGGCTGATGTCAGCAGCTCAGTGAGAAACCGAAAGCAAGAGTAGTCCTGCAGCACCTTTTCTCCAGCATTTATAGACTGAAGGTGGCAGCTTCAGAAAGTTACTTTGCTGGTCTAAAAGGTGTAAAAAAATAGAGAAATCATCCAAAGATCAAGATAGGGCCCTGAGATAGATACACACAGTATCTGTGTCAATATCGGAGAAAAATGATTCTCCATAGAGCTTATAATTGAGGCTGATTGAATCATAATGTTTGGAATGAGTAGGTGTGGAAACGGTAGGAGACTCCATTCCCCTGTAGTCTAGCAACTGAGCACAAGAGAGATTTCTTTCAGAGGAGAGTACCAACAGTTGCAGTTCCCAATGGAAATGTGAAAGACCAGGGCTTTTTTTGAGGGGGTGTAATATACCATGGTTCGGAGCGCTGGCACCTTTTTCATTGCATGCTAAAATTGACTCATCATGTATTAATGATAGAGCCCTGCATATTAGTACCAGCACCTTTTTTTTTCTAGGAAAAATGTACCGTGAAAGACCTATTATCTACTCCCATCTCCACAGATAGAGAAGGGAAGGGCAGACCAGCAAGAGGATAAAGCTATTGCCAACCAAACAGAGTAGCAGGTGTATCCTATTCCCTGCTGGGTGGTGTATAGAGCAGATTTTGGCAGATGCAGAAGGTGATGAATCATCATGTGAGGGATTTCCAGCAAAATCATCAGATACTGAAAGTTTCATAGCTGAGGAAGAACTGAAAAATCTAAGTCCTTCAATAACAGCAGATAAAATGCAGCCGTCAAAATTGGTGACACCTCCTCGGGGCAGCAGCTGCACAAGCATTATTGCGGCACATTTACATTTAAAATCACTCCACTCCCAGCCAGCAATGGCACCGCCCCTTCAGTCTATACCATCTGCTTGTCACGGTTAGACAGGGTAGAGGTAGGCTGCATTGTATACCCAGCTGATACCTCTGCCCATATTTTAGCAAAAATAACGGCAAAGATGGAGGACCAGCAGCTAGGCTCGAAAGAGACAACTGTGCTTACAACAGACAGTAGGACAAAAATGGTTAAGGCTGTGAAGGAGTGGGGCTTTTATGGGATCCAATGACTTGCGCATTTGCTGCACCTTGTAATAAGAGACTACTGAGGCCTGGAGAGCAGCGGAAGTGGCAGCTCCGTCCTAAAGCTACTGATCGGGAAGTGAAGAATGGGCATAAGCACTAGGGGCACCTCTGTACCATCTCATTCAGGATGTAAGAGTCAGGTGAAATGCCACCTCTGTGATGCTGGGGAGGTTGGTGAGGCAATGGGCAGCTTGCCATCAGATATCATTAGATGCCAGGCTTGATATTGAAATACCTCTGGGGCGTCAGGAATAGACAAATATGACTCAGGTCATATCAGTCTGTAAGTCCTCTAAGGATGCCATAGAAAACTGAGTTTATAAATTTATTATTTATTTAAAATATTTTTCCCTTGGGTTTTCTTGCACTGAAGACGTCTAGTCACACCTTGCCAAGAAAACCCCAGGGCTGGGTCACCAGGATTTAGCAAAAAACACATTTTGGGGTAGACAGTTCTATCTGAAAAATGTCTTGTGATCACTGAGAACATTTAAGCATGTATATTTAGTTATTTATTTTATTTAACAACTTTTATATACCACTCTTCTTGTATTCAGAGTGGTTTACATTGAACTAAAACAATGGAACTTTACATAAAACAGGATATTAAACTTGGATACTAACAGTATTAGTTACATGGTTATTTAATATATGTTGTGAGAGTTATTATTATTAATTGGTAGGTAAGATATAACTGGGTTTATATTTTATTGGGTTGAGTGAGTTTCGCATGATGTTTCGGGTTCTGGTCTGTAGCACACCAAGAAGAGATGTGTTTTCAAGACTTTTCCTAAAGTCCCATCTATATCTTTAGCTTTATTGTCATTTGATATACCACCCTAGGCAGCTAATCTAAATTTAGATTTCAAATATTTAATCCCCAGATCATATAAGACTTTATACTCTAATGTGGGCTACCCTGGGCATTGTAATCCCCTGGAAGCAAAGTTAGAGAATTTTTATCAGCAAGAGGGATTGACATCAGAGGTGTTGGTACTGGTGGACACTTTGCAGCTGAAAGTACAAAAAAGGTTGAAACTCCTCACCAAGGTGGATGTCTACATGCTAGCCAGCCTGTGGGACCCATAGATGAAAGGAAATATCACAGCTGGTGATTAAGATGGAGGAAAGGAAGCACCAAAGGCAGTGGCAGTGGAAATGCATCAGAGGCACACTGGCAAGCTGCACTGGCCGCATGAACTACTACTTTCTATTTTCCCTTTATCCTCCGGTCCTCCATGGGCACTACCTAAGCTATAGCAGCAGAGAGCAACATCCGTCCACTGAAGCTGAGACCTCTGCATGAATTTCTGTGACATGGTATCTTGAAGAGCTTATGGAAGCCATGTCCACAAACTTACTAGCTTACCGGGCACACAAGTTGTCAGTCTGGCCAGACCTGGCCAAAGTCACCCAGCGATGCCTTTCCTACCCACCAATCATTGTGCCTTGTGAACAGTTATTCTCAATGGTAGGGGATATCGTGAGCAGGGCTGCTTCAATCCTTTATGGAGCCATGGGAAACGCCTGTATCAGGGGTTCTCACCTGGTTTGTGGGCTTCTTTCTTCCAGCAACACAAGTGGCGACTGTACACATGGACCTCACCCAATGGATTCTACAAAAATCAAATTGACTACATCTGTGAAAGTCAACAATGAAAAAGCTCTATAATATCAACAAAGACAAAACCTGGAGATGACTGTGGTACAAATCACCAACTACTACTATGCAAACTCAAGATAAAGTTGAAAAAGAGCAAGCCACTCATGAATGTAGCAAAATAGGACCTTGAGAATATACCACTGGAATTTAAAGACTGCCTGCAAAATCAATTTGCTGCTTTAGATACAAATGACAGAGTTCCAGAAGAGTTATGGGATGACATCAAGAAGATTATGTTGAAAGAAAGCAAAAAGTCTCTGCAAAAGGTGAAAAAACAAACGGCCGAAATGAATGACCGAAGGAACTCTGAAAATTGCCCAGAAATGCAGAGAAGCTAAAGCCAAAGGAGAAAGAGAGGCAATCACAGAACTCAACAGAGATTTCCAACGTGCAGCAAGACAAGACAAGGAGAAGTACTACAATGACACATGCAAGGAAATAGAATCAGAAACTATTAGAGGAAAAACAAGATTGGCTTTCCTAAAGCTATGAGAGTTAAAGAAAAAATTCCAACCTCAAATTGGAATGTTACAAGATGCTCAAGGATCTATGTTGAATGATGCTGAGAAAATCAAGAAAAGATGGAAAGAATATACAGAATTTTATATGATAAAGATCAAGTGGACCAACAGCTATTTTCACCTGTATCTTATGATCCGAAACCATTGGTTATGAAAGAAGTTTGAAGCAGCATTGAAAGCCTTATCAAAGAACAAATCACCAGGCATTCCCATTGAAGTATTACAGCAATCTGATGCAGCTGTTACCATACTTAGAAGGTTCTGCCAGGAAATTTTGAAGACAACATCATGGCCAATTGACTGGAAAAGATCTGTGTTTATACTGTCATAAGGTAGCGCCATCAGAACCCATGGAAGTAGGGGATTGTGAGCAAAATGTAAGGGAAACTGACAGCTCGGGTTCACACATGGGGGAAGGTTGCTATGAGCAACAGATGAAAACAAAGCCACGAGGTGTTAGGGAACACCCGAACAGAAAGGGATCACAGAATTCATTAGAAAATGAAGAGCACCTGCATGGGGGCGGAGCCCAGGCTAACACCAATTTGAACGTACTTAAAAATCACTTACCGGAAGGTAGGGGGAGAACTGAAGGAGAAAGTAGAAAGGAGAGAGAAGTAGTAGGAACTACAAGGGCTGTAGTTGGAACTATGGGAGAAGCGTTAGGAACTGCTGAGCTTGAGAGCAGTGTCCGTAGAGCTGTGAGGACGGAGCCAAGAGGATTATCCAAAGCACAGGAGGTTGGTGACTCTCAGAGAAGCTGTTGGGAACGGCAGTACACAGCCTCTCAATATCCCCAGGAGCGTTGCTGTGAGGCAAGCAGAGAAGGCAGTCCAACAGCCAAGGCTTTAAGATATAAATTACCTAACACCAGAAATGCAGAAAGGGAAAACCTTTACCCTGAAGCACATTTGAATGAGTCAGAGAAACACCGTGGAAAAGGGGCTTCAAAGCAGAGCTGTGCTTATCCGAGAGAGCAGGAAACAGCAGTGCCTAAAGGTAGGCGTATTTACCCTAATAAGAGAGGTTTGCAATACCCTGACTTTCTATGCACGTACCAAGAGCTCTGTAGTTCTCAGGAACCCAACTACAGGAAATACGATAGTTACCCACGGGCCACTGGTATAGTGGGGGAGGAGAGTGTTTTAACTCCCCGACAAGAACCGTATAACTTTAATGGCAGTTGGGAGCCAGAAGTTTACTCAGATGAAGAGGAGAGGCAGGTTGAACCTCTTGAAGAATCCTTAGAGGAAAATGAGATGGATTGCACGTACACATTATCTGATTGTATAGCATCTCTATGTTAAAGGCAGCCAGAACTGTTTATGAGAAGAAACAGGTGCCAGAGTTCCGTGAGTAAAAGGAACTGTTTTCTGTTACTTTTTGTTCATGGTTTAATGCTGAAGAAAGCTAAGTTTTGTTGAAAGTATTTTTCTTTAATTGTGTTATCAGACGAAGGGTCTGACCTGCTTTAAATTCCACTGTTATGAATCCACCCCGGACGGGGAATAAAGCCTGAGTTTAAACCTTACCCTCTGCTTCAACTACACTTCTTTGGCTAACGGTGAAAACTACAGGATCCAGAAGGCCTTGCTAAAGCCTTCATAGGAGCTCTAGCCATAAAAATACTGCCCCATCAAACGGCCCAAGCCCTTGTTAGCCTCTGGGTACGTTAGTGGGTGACAATACCAATACTGAAGAAAAGTGATCCAACTGACTGTGGAAATTATCGCACAATTGCTCTGATCCCACATGCCAGCCAGATTCTACTGAAGATTATTCAACAGAGACTACAACCATACTGGAATGAGAACTACCTGAAGTGCAAGCAGGATTCAGGAAAGGGCGAGGGATGACAGACATCATCACAGATGTGGGATGGATCGTTGAAAAGACTAAAAAATACCAAAAGGATATCTATTTGTGCTTTATTGACTACAGCAAGTCTTTTGACTGTGTAAACCATGAAAAACTCTGGGCACCATTAAGAAGCATGGGTATAACAGAACACCTGATCGTTCTCTTCTTGCACATCCTTGACATTGATCAAGAAGCAACAATTTGAACAGAACAAGGAGAAACAGAATGGTTTAAAATCAGTAAAGGTGTACATCAAGGCTGCATACTTTCCCCCACCTGTTTAATTTATATGCAGAACAAATTATCAGAGAAGCAGGATTATATGAAGACAACAGAGGTGTGAAGAGTGATGGAAGATTCATCAACAACTTTCGCTGTGCTGATGATCCCACATTACTGTCTGAAAGTGAAGACGATCTGAAACATTTGCTTCTCAAGATCAAGGAACATAGTCTTAAAATGGGCCTGCACCTTAATGTAAAGAGGACAACGATTATGACAACTGGCAAAATCAATAAGTTCATCGTTGATGGAGAAGAAATTGAAACTTTAATCTACTTGGATCAACTATCAATAAAGAAGCAACAAGCAGTCAAGAAATCCGATGACGTATTGCTCTTGGCGGAATGGCTATGAAGGACCTAGACAAGATTCTCAAGAGCAGAGATGTCTCTCTCCATACAAAGATTTGATTTGTTCAAGCCATGGCATTTTCAATAACGTCATATGGATGTGATAGTTGGACAGTGAAAAAAATAGACAGGAAGAAAACTGATAACTTTGAATTATGGTGTTGGCGACGAATACTGTGTATACCATGGACTGCCCGAAGAACAATCCAGTCAGTACTAGAGGAGATCAAACCTAAGCTTTCTTTAGGGGCCTACATTTCTTTCTGATGCTAAAGGAATGTCGAAGTGGCATGCTATCTTTTCAAACAAATCTAGGACCACGTTGCACCCTTCAAATCCCACTCTTACAAATAGGAAGTCATCCAGGTAGTGGATGACGGTGCCCACACCTGCAATTTGCTCGACCACCCAATGCAGCAAGGAGCTAAACTACTCAAAATAAGCACATGAAATGGAACAGCCCATGGGGATGCACTTGCTGCAGTAGAATGCCTTGTTGAAGGAAAAACTGAGTAGCCAGAATGACTCTGGGTGAATCGGCAGCAACTGGAATGCCAATTCGATGTCAGCCTTTGCTAACAGTATTTGTGGGCCATGCTGTAAGATTAATTTTATGGCTTGATCAATTGAAGAATACTGGACCATGCAGAAGAGGGGATCAATATGGTCGTTTATGGAGCTACCCATGGGGTCAGACAAGTTGTGTGTTAAACAGAACTTTCCGGGCTCTTTCTTGGGGACAATGCCTAACAGTGAGAGGATCATGTCAGGCAAGGGTAGGACAATACTCTGCCCAACTCAGCCTCCTTGTGAATCTTTTCCTTTGCAATTTGAAAATGCTGATCAATAAGAGAGGAATTATGGGTGGGCCACGCTGCAAGTGTTTTTGGACCATCGTATGGGTTCCATGAATACTGCCCATTGAATTGGTGGCAATATCTCCTCTTCGCTGCTTTATCATAGTGCCTGGGTGTGAAGGACTGAAAGGACTGCTGTGATCTATCAGGATTAAAGTGTCTATTAGAGGACATTTCATACAACCACAGATTGACTACCCTGTGCCACCATGTGATTGTTGGGTCTTCAGCCATACTTTTCCTGAACTTTGTCATAATTGAGCCATGTGTGCATGTTATGGTATCCATAGTCCCGATGAGGTATGGGTTCATCTCAGGTTCCCTTTCAACCGCCACACTCATGAAGATATGGAAGGCGGAAACCCAGTTATTGATTGATCCAAATATCTTAGGCTTTCTGTCCCATTCGCCTGCACTGCTCGACTTATCCTTTGTATTATTCTCCCCCTCCTGATCCCTTATCAGTAAGGAAAATATGTCAATAAACTTCCACTTTCATATGTTCTTATTCATATGTTTGTACACGCCTTTTGCCAAAGAGGTAACACTGCAAAGGACATCCTCGCCAGAACCTGATATGGGGGCTCCCGATGGTGGCGCCGACCTGGTAACTCCCTCAACAGCTACCCCCTCCACACCAGTGTCACCGACATTGACCAATCCCCCACCCCACTCAGCCAAACATTGGTAACAGAACTCTTCTGCTTTGATTTGTTCTTTTTAAAGGTCTTGAGAGCCTGCTAAATAGCGCTAGCTAAGGCGAGCTCTTTGTCACTGCTCTCGGGTGCCAAGCTCTCTGATATTGATGGTGCCCTCCTACCTGGAGTACTGCCTTTGAGCGACTTACCACCAGGCCTCATGGATGTCTCACTTGTTACAGCATCTATCTGGTTCTGCTGTGTGTCAGCTGCTGACTGACTGCTGTGGATAAGCTGACCTGCTGTGTGTTGATGCAACGATCCTCAGGAGTTGTTTGATGACACTCAGGCCATGCTGCCCCAGCTGCTGCCATAACTCCCTGACGAGATCCTCAAACTCATCCACAGGCACAGTATTTGCATCCCCGGCAGCACCACCTTCTTGCCCGTTGCCTTCTTTTTACATGTGGTCACCTTCTGAGATGCGCTACCTCTTTGTGTCATGCCTGCAATTAGCTACTAGCCAAGAGGTAAGAGTAGAAAAGGTTAGCATATAAAGACACATGGTCCATCACTATGTGCCCACATCAATAGAGTGGAGGAGTAGGGTTCAATTCCCACTAGCACTCCTTGTGGCCTTGGGCAAGTCACTTAACCCTCCATTGCCTCAGAAGAATCCAAGTTATTAATGTCCCTGAGTAATGTGCATTACTATGTTTAAGTTACAATGTAAACTGTTTTGACTAAATGATAAAGTGGTATAAAAGACCCGTTAAATCAATGGTCCCTGAAAAGTGCCACTTCTTTCCCTTCAATGCCTCCTTTTAAGCCCGCATTACCGTGTTCACAATTCTAAAGAGACTGGCCAATCCCAACATGGCCACTGCCCTGGTGACTGGAGAAGGAGCCCTAAAACTGGCCAAAACAACATTGCTGACATCAGGATGGGGGGGGGGGGGCAGCTGCCGACCTGCTAACCTTAAGATGGCCACCCAAAACTAGATCCCCAGGATCTCCTGCACCTGGCTGGGGATATGCCAGGATATGACCCACTGATAATGACTAGTAAACAGGCTTTTCAGGGGGGAGGTGGGGTTTGGTCCTGCAGGCATATGCGTCTGATCATCAGTTGTAGCACAGGAGCCTGCAATCACATGATGATCGGGACCCCCACAGGCAGAATGAACGCCCCATGCTGGATCCGTGTCCCCTTACTTGGGCCCTCACCGCACAGTGACATGGCACCATAGGGGTGGATAGGCTATAAAAGGCAGGCCATCGGACCTCAGATTGCACACTGGTGGGTAGCGGCCTGCAGAATACTCTGTCCCCAATCACACAGCGACATGGTGCTGCAGGGCTGGATAGGCCCTAAAAGGTTGCCGAACTGCTGATTCAGTCACCAGAGTCAATTGTGCCTCCCTGCTCCCTACAGTTGCTCTCTCTCCTCCCTGCTGACAGATCATGAGCCGTTGGGCTGTGATTGCCGCATGGTGGGGGGCTTACCTTAAAGATGCTGCCTACTCTTGCGAGCTATGGAGGAGAGGCAGAAAAGGCCGGGACCCAGGATATCCTTGCCCTTTATAGCCAGCCATCTACCCTGCCTCCCTGGACCCTCTCCTACCCCTGTGAAGCCATCGGGTTTGAACAATTTGGTCAGGAGTTAAGTGGTACTGCAAGACTCCATGCATATATGCAAGTCTCATTTATGTACTCAAAAGACCATTGCATTGTTTGTCTACTTGCAAAGGTGGGAGAATAGAGATAAAAATATTTTCGTTTTTTTTCAGAGCTTTCTTAAATTTGCTCAATTTGTGGGTGTTTTTTTTACTTTCAATGAACATATCCAATTTAATAGAAATGTTTTAATGTGCATTAGAACTTTTGAATGCATATGGTGAGAATTTTTTAATGTGCATTAAATCATTTTTCCATGCACAAAATTTGTCAAGGTGCACCAATTAATCAAATGCATGCTCAGAGCTTGCTGAAAGACATGATATGGGCACCAGTTGTGATTTTAGGTTTTTATTGAACTGGGAATCTTTAAACTGGGAGATAGCCAGAAACCACCATCTTGTTTTGCAAAGGCCATCTTATGGCTTTCAGACTGGAAATGTCTTGGATATTATAGAACTTTACAAAACTTTCTTTTGTTCTCAGGCCTTTGCCAGCTGTGACACACATTTTGCAGGCCTTCTTCAGCATCGTTAGGTCAGGATGAGTGATCTAAACATATTTTGTTACATGATTAAGCCAACTTTAAACTATCTGTCTGTTGTCTGGTTGTAAATTAAGCAACAGTGAATTATTGAGTAACTCGTTTATATTGTAAAAGCTGCTGAACCGAGGTGCCACCACAGATTCTCAACTTCCAAAACTGCAATTTCAACTTGCCAGGGCAAAACAGTTTGAAGAATATTAAGAAAGGCATTCAAAGCAGCCAAGAATTTGTGATGAGAGAATGAGATCCCAATTAACGTTCACGAGTTGCGGTACTGAATGTCTTAGGGGCCTTTCTAAGAAGTTCTAGGCGCTTCAGGATTATTTTTCACAAGGCTGTCTTTTTTGAAGATGCAGTGCCTCATTCTCATGGCAAAACTGAATTGTTTCACAAATAGAAGGCCCATTGGAAGAACTGCATGGATGTATTTGAAAATACTCCAGTTTAAGAAAGAAAACCAAATGCTATTAAGCTGCAGACAGTGGAAAGATAATAAAAAACAATGCTAGGTCAAAAAGGGGAGAGAGTATTTTTGTAGCCTGCTGCAAACCGGTTTAGTTTCCCTAGATAGAAATCACAAAAGTGAGCAGTTGGCAGTAAATCAGCAGAAGCTTATCATGATACGGGGTAAATTGAATGTTTTATTAATGGAAGAGACGGAGCATCCAGTAAGAAAGGCTGAGCAAATTGCTGCATTAGTGGGGGGAAAACAGATAAATTACTAATAGCACAGAATAGCCAGCTACTGTTTTCCAAATTAAAAAGAAGAGATAATAGAATGGTTTAGGGAATATTATCAAGCATTATATAATTATAAGAAGATGGTCAATACTTTGCAGTTGAAATAAATACGTTTCTGCATACTGTAGGTCTACTCTTAAAAACACCAATAGCAAATTTTCAGATGACCGTGTTCGTGAGAAACTAGCTAAACTAAAAGTAGACAAAGCGATGGGACCAGATGGGATGCATCCAAGAATATTGAAGGAACTTGGGAATGCTCCACTGACTGACCTTTTCAATGCTTCTTTGGGGTTGGGAGTGGTGCCAGAGGACTGGACAGAGGCACATGTGGTCCCTTTACACAAAAGTGAAGATAAAGATAAGGTTGAAAACTACAGGCTGGTTAGTCTAACCTCTGTGGTGAGAAAATAATTGGAAACGCTGCAAAAAGAGAGAATAGTGAGGTTTTTGGAGTCCAATGGATTATAGGATCCGAAGCAGCATGGATTCACCAGAGGCAGGTCTTGTCAGACAAATCCAATTGATTGATTTCTTTGACTGGGTGACCAGGGATTTGGACTGAGATATGGTGTTAGATTCAAGTAAAGCATTTTATACTGGTCCGCACAGGCAACTTATAAACAAACTGAGCATGCTAGGGATGGATCTAAAGTAACTGAGTGGGTTAGAAATTGGTTGAGTGGAAAGCAACAAAGGGTGCAGGTAAATGGAGCTCACTCTGAGGAGAAGGAGGTTACCAGTAGTGTGCTGAAAGGATCAGTCTTTGTTCCGATTCTTTTTAACACCTTTGTTAGTGATATAGCGGAAGGGCTGTTGGGTAAAGTTTGCCTCCTTGCTGATGATACCAAAATCTGCAATAAAGTAGACACCCAGGAAGGAGTAGATAACATGAGGAAGGATCTAACTAAGTTTGAAGAATGGCATCTGAAATTTAATGCTAAAAAATGCAGGGTCATGCATTTGGGCTGCAAAAATCCAAAGGAAGCATATGAGGACAAAAATCTTATTATGCATATGTTAGAGGAAAGGCAGGATAGAGGAGATATGATTGAGATGTTTAAATACCTCTGTGGCAGAAATGCACAGGAGGAGGGCCTCTTTCGATTGAAAGTAAATTCTGCTACAAAAGGACATAGGATAAGAGTGAAAGGGGATAGACTCAGGAGTAATATGTGGAACTATTTCTTTACGGAAAGAGTGGTAGGTGCGTGGAATAGTCTCCCAGTGGCGGTAGTATAGATAAGGACAATATCTGAATTCAAAATAGCATGGGACAAACACAGAAGATCTCTAAAGGAAACAAGGAGACTACTGTAGTTGATATGGAAGGGCAGACTAGATACGCCATGTGGTCTTTTCCTGCCGTCATGGTTCTAAATATTGAAATTCTTTAATAATTTTCCTATAAACGACATCAGTAGAACCCAATAGATTCTTTGTGGAATTCTATGGAAAACATTCTTCACAGACAGCAAGCGGATCAGTTTCTTGCTTCCCAGAGCTCATAAAATCCAGGAAAGGCTTTCTGAGCATGTGTGGATATTCCTGTGCTCCCTGTCAGAGTTTCTTTCATCCATGGTCGCAACGGACTGGTTTTTCTTGGCTTCCATTCCATCAGTCTTGAGAGTTTAAAAAAAAAAAAAAGAAAGAAACAGAATTTGATTTTGCTTCCCTGTGTTCCAAAATGCCTGACTAAAAATCAGGCATTAAGCGTTGTCCTGACAGTGGCAGAAAAATGTCCAATTCTGACACGCGTAATAAATGTGCTCATTGTATGGGGCCCAGTCATAAAGTGAACAATTGCTCTAAATGTGCCAAAATGTCACCTACAGCACAAAAAATGTGAGAATATAAACTCAAAGAATACCTTGAGAGGAAGAGTGATGTCTTCAATGCAACTAAGCACACTGAACATTATTCCAGTAAAATGAAGCAGACTTCAAAGAGATCTGAGCCTTCGCAAAAAGATAAATATAAGAGACACGATAAACACCAGCTGGTAAGCGGGATCACGCGGCTACAGACAAATGTTCAAAAAATGTCTCGGAATCTCGGAGGGCCTCTGAGTCTTCAAATGACTTTCAGCAAAGAGCTGATCTCTCCACCCCTCTGCGCTATTAGCGCGTAATAACAAGAGGGATCCACTGGCGCTGAGGTGTAGCTCCTCCTCTTTCTCAGATCGACACAGCACCAGTGATTCCTAGGAAGCTTCAATGGCACTGACAGTCTGTCCTTCCCTCAAGCAAAACAGCACTGCAGGGACTTTAAAGTGTCTGCGTTGAGTGAGCAGCGACCCAGTGCTCCAGCAGCTAGAAGGACAGCAAGTTTCTTAAAATCAATAGCAAGCATGCTTCTGCACGACATACTCCATCCCCTCTATATCGCTTCTCTGAATCCAGACCCAGATCATCATCTCTGCCTCATCCAATAGTCGCTGAGTTATGACAAGAGTTTTTAAGAGAGAAATATGACATTGATAAGTCCAGAAAAGCATCTCTTATAAAGAAACATATTAAAAGGAAATCGGAGCTATCTCCTGAGTTTCTCTCATATACAAGTTCATCTTTGATCACATCTTCATCTCCATCACATCTTGCATATATTTCTGTACAGCGCTGCATGCGTAGTGCTATATAAATGCTAAATAGTAGTAGTAATAGTAATCTAGTAGGAGTATGAGTCCTAAATATAGCAAACAGCTAGTCTTCAGATGACAGCCAAAGTCTGCTGTCTCTCCATCTCATAATAGATACCAGGGTTGCTCTTAGCCAAAGTTTCTACAGAAATTGTCTTTACTTAACCACTCAGGATAAGCCAAATCCACCTTCTGAATTCTCAGTTGCACCTAGATACCTATGGTAGATGCCTCTACAGGCATAGTCATTTTGCCTGTTGATAAAATTCTACTAGAACAGCATGCACCGTTCTCCTTGAAGTCAGCTTCTTAAAGAACATAAACGAAGTATAGAATGCAGCCATCCTGGGGCATGAAAAACTGCAGCTGATGGTTGCAAATTTACCCCTCAGTTGTGGAATCAGTCCTGAAGAGATCAAAAAGTTCTAGCGTGCACTCTAACACTCTTCTAGGGCAGTGCTTCTCAACCTTGGGAAAGTCCTTGATGTGCCTTGTTGGTGACAACCAGGGGATTGGCTTGGTATGCTCTCATGGAGCTCTTGCCCCCACTGATAGATGCCCTTTGCTTCCCTCTGTAGCCCTTCCCTCCAGGCAGCAAGTAGGAACAGGAGAGAGAGAGAGGGAGCTTCGAACAAAGAGCCATTCTGCTCCCTAATCCGCCCCCCTCAAGGATAGGAAGGGATGAGTAGCTAGAGTAGACACTGCAAAGCAAAAACAAGCACCTACATTAGCTATTCCAACCACTTTCTTTATTTATACATTCCTTTGATACCGCTTTATCTATAAATCAAAGCAATTTACAGAGAACAAGAAATTGTAGTTTACATGGAACAGTAACATTGAACCGCATTAAGTGAAGTTGTTGCAAACAATGGTTATGAACATAGAATGAATTAACAGAGAGTAGGCATAAATAACCAGGGAGGTTATCAAAGAACTCATTGATAACTGCATTTTCTCTTTTGTTCTAGAGTCAAAATGCAGCAGTTAGGGATGGCTACTGGGGAAGAAAGGCACCATAAAGTAGGAGATGGATGGAGAAGCAACCTAATTAAAGGTGAAGAGCTGAGAGGATCAAGTCTTGCAACAGGGAGAACTGGAGGGGTGAAAGGTGGCAAAGGAAAGAAAAGAAGTGAGATCCAGTTGTGATTGCATAGAGTTTGAAAAAGTGATGCTGTAAGAGAGAAATTTATAAGGTACAGAAGAAAGGAGAAAGAAAATGAGTTAAAAAGGAAAAGACTGATGTCAGAAAGAAGGGAAAGGGAGGAAGTGATGAAAACAGAAAAGAGAAGAAAGATAAAATGAAAAGTAGAGCCTGGAGAAGGAGTTAGGAAAAAATAGACAAGAGGGAAAATAATAATAATAAAAAAAGAGCATAAGAACATAAGAACATAAGACATGCCATACTGGGTCAGACCGAGGTCCATCAAGCCCAGTATCCTGTTTCCAACAGTGGCCAATCTAGGTCATACGTACCTAGCAGTTTCCCCAAAAGACACAAGTTCCACAATGCTTGTACTGGGTCAAGCATTGATATCCTGGGTCCCTTTTTAATAGTGGTTTATGGACCTTTCCTCCAGGAACTTGTCCAAACCTTTTTTAAACCCAGCTATACTATCAGCCCTTACTACATCCTCCGGTAACAGATTCCAGAGTTTGATTACACGTTGAGTGAAAAAATATTTTCTCTTATTTGTCTTAAATAGTTTACCCTGTAGCTTCATTACATGTCCTCTAGTCTTTCTATATTCTGATAGCGTAAACAATTGATCCACGTTTATCTGTTCCACTCCATTCATTAATTTATAGACCTCTATCATATCTCCCCTCAGCCGTCTCTTTTCCAGGCTAAAGAGCCCTAACCTTTTTAGCCTCTCTTCATAGGAGTAGCCTTCCATCCCCTTCACCAATTTGGTGGCTCTTCTCTGTACTTTTTCTAATAACGCTATGTCCTTTTTAAGATACGGTGACCAGAATTGCACACAATATTCAAGGTGCGGTCGTACCATGGAGCGATACAGAGGCATTATAATATCCTTTGTTTTATTCTCCATCCCTTTCCTTATGATACCTAGCATTCTGTTTGCTTTCTTGGCCGCCGCTGCACACTGGGTGGAGGGTTTTTAACATGTTATCCACGATGACTCCTAAATCTTTTTCCTGGGTGGTGGCTTCTAATGTGGAGCCTTGCATCGAGTAACTATAGTGTGGGTTGTTCTTTCCTAGGTGCATGACTTTGCACTTGTCCACATTAAATTTCATTTGCCATTTGGATGCCCAGTCTTCCAATTTATCCAGGTCCTCCTGCAGTTTTCCACTTTCCTCTTGGGTTTTAACAGCTTTAAACAGTTTTGTGTCATCTGCAAATTTGATAACCTCACTCGTTATTCCCTTTTCCAGGTCATTTATGAATATGTCAAAAAGCAGCGGACCCAGTACAGATCCCTGGGGTACTCCACTATTCACCTTTTTCCATTGGGAATATTGGCCATTTAGCCCTACTCTCTGCTTTCTATCTTTTAACCAGTTCCCGATCCACAATAGTACACTGCCTCCTATCCCATGACTTTTTAGCTTTGCCAAAAGTCTCTGATGGGGGACCTTGTCAAAAGCTTTCTGAAAATCCAGATACACTATATCAACCGACTCACCTTTGTCTACCTGTTTATGCACACCTTCAAAAAAACATATCAGATTAGTAAGACAAGATCTTCCTTGTCTAAAGCCATGTTGGCTGTCTCCCATTAGGCCATGACTATCTACATGCTGCGTAATTTTGTTCTTTATGATGGTTTCTACCATTTTCCCTGGTACTGACGTCAGGCTCACCGGTCTGTAATTTCCCGGGTCACCCCTGGAACCGTTTTTAAAAATTGGTGTTACGTTGGCGACCCTCCAATCTTCAGGTATTACAGATGATTTTAATGAAAGTTCACAGATTACCAATAGCAGGTCTGCAATCTCATATTTCAGTTCTTTCAACACTCTGGGATGTATACCATCCGGTCCAGGTGATTTGCTACTATTCAGTTTATCAAATAGTTGTAATATATCTTCCCGGTGTAGCGATATTTCTCTCAATTCCTCTGCAGTATCACCTTTAAATACCACTTCAGTCTTGGGTAACATCCCTACATCTTCCTCAGTAAAGACCGAAGCAAAGAATTCATTCAGTCTCTCCGCTATAGCCTTGTCTCCTCTTACTGCCCCTTTTACCCCTCTATCATCTAACGGTCCAATTGACTCTCTCACAGGCCTTTTGCTACGAATGTACTTGAAAAAGTCTTTATTTCGTGTTTTTGCTTCCGCAGCAAGTTTCTTTTCAAATTCCCGCTTTGCCTGCCTTATCAATGCTTTGCATTTAACTTGCCAGTGCTTGTGCTGTTTCCAGTTTTCATCATTTGGCTCTTTTTTCCATTTCCTGAAGGTTGCTTTTTTGGCAGCAACAGCCTCTCTGACCTCACCTTTAAACCATGCTGGCAGTTTTTTGGACTTTCTCCCACTCTTCTTAATGCGTGGAATACAGCTGGTCTGGGCTTCGAGGATAGTAGTTTTAAATAACGCCCAAGCTTGCTGTAAGTCTTTAACCTTTGGAACCGCTCCTTTTAGTTTTTTCCTAACTATATTCCTCATTCTATCATAGTCTCCCTTTTGAAAGTTAAAAGGTAGTACTGTGGATTTCTTTACTATTTGTTCTCCAATAATTAAATCAAACATGATCATATTATGGTCACTATTGCCAAGTGGTCCCAACACCCTTATTTCTTGCACCAACATGATTAGTTAAAAAAAAACACCCAGACAATAAAGGAAGAGACTTTTATTTTCAGTATAGTGATTAGAATATGTAACATGGTGACTTCATGGTTGTATGATTCTGGATTAAAATGGATCCAGTTGAGAATCTCTAACCTGGATGTAACTCCCTCACAGAATCTACAGGCTGGAGATGGTTGGATTGTGTTGGCAATTCGATTTTTTTTTCTGGTGCAAGCTTGCTTTTCTTATAGGCAGAATGTATTCACCAGTCCTTTGTCTTGTGTATTGGGCTCAAAAGCATTTTGTGATAACCTACAAAACTTAAAGAATGTGGTTTTAAGTGTAGTTTGAGAGTAGATTCCACAATTTACCACAAAAGCTGGTGTGTGTGCCACGAGGACTGAATGAACTCAGAAGTATGCCACAAAATAAAAAAATATTGACAAGATCTTCTCTAGGGAAAGATCCAAGATTGTTGGCTACCAAAGGTAAACAGATCTTTCAGAATATCATGCTAAGTGCACAAATCGCAGCAGATCAATTCCAGATGCCCCAGTATTTGTCTGACATCATAGAAAGCTTACAAAAGAACACACCGTCCACTTCCAAGCATGTATCGGTTTTGGATCCATCTACAGTCCAAGACTTGGAAGAATGCAGTAAATCTTTTATTAGATTGGTGTATGATATATATGACACTGCATCCAGGGAAGCGCCATAGCTACAACAGGTAGAAGAACGTCTTAGTTAAAAGTTCAGGCCTTCATAAAGATGTGTATGAATGTATAGTGGATGGCCCTTGCACAGGAGAAAATCTTGTTGGTGAAAAGGGAAAGGAGAATGTGTCGGTCAAAGATGATTGTTCCACTGTCCAGTCTTTGGCAGTGGACAACTTTGAACAACCATGAAATTCAAACAAAAGGGGCCAGTATCACTTTTATAGAAGACCTTATTACCATTCCCAGTATTACCAATCATATCAATATTGTTACAGTAAGCCATGGTCGTAAAGGCACTTCCAATCATATCAGCCAAGACAAAGATTAAGGGCCAAGAAAATTCAGAAGGCAGATAAACCAGGTCCTAGATTTTGACTAGAAGCAATTTCCAAATATTCCAGTAAGAGGCAGGTGTACTAATTTTCTAGAAAAGTAAAAACTCATATCGTCAGATAAATGGGTCATCAGTATAGAAACATAGAAACATGATGGCAGAAAAAGACCACGTGGCCTATCTAGTCTGCCCTTCCATATCAACTACAATAGTCCTCTTTTTACCTTTAGAGATCCTCTGTATTTGTCCCATTCTCTTTTGAATTCACATACTGCCCTCTTGTCCACCACCTCCACTGGGACGCTATTCCACGCATGTACCACTCTTTCCATAAATAAATATTTCTACATATTATTCCTGAGTCCATCCCCTTTCACTCTCATCTTATGTCCCCTCATAACAGAGCTTGCTTTCAATCGGAAGAGCCTGCGTTCAATCTCCTGTGCATTTATGCCATGGAAGTATTTAAACATCTCTATCATATCTCCCCTATCCCTCCTTTCCTCTAAAGTATACATATTAAGATCTTTAAGTGTACTCATATGCTTCATAATGAAGACCACTAACCATTTTAGTAGCCACCTTCGGCACTGACTCCAACCTGCTTATATCCTTTTGAAGGTGTGGTCTCCAGATTTAAATACAACAGTCCAAATGAGGTTGCACCAGGGACTTTTACAGAGCATCATCACCTCCTTTTTTCTGCTGGCCATTCCTCTCCCTGTACACCCAATCATCCTTCTGGCTTTCACAGTCGCCTTTTCTACCTGTTTAGCTACTTTAAGATTGTCAGACACAATTATGCCCGGGTCCTGCTCTTCTTTTGTGGACAGAAGTACCTCATCCCCTACACTGTACTGCTCCTTTGGATTTTTGCAGCCCAAATGAATGACCTGTATTTTTTAGCATTAAATGTCAGCTGCCAAATTCTAGACCATTCTTCAAGCTTAGCTAGATCCCTCCTCATATCTACTCCTTTCTGGGTGTCTACTCTATTGCAGATTTTGATATCATCCACAAAATTGAGAAAGATTACTGAATACATCTGAAGAGCTTAGCACTAAACAGAAAACCCCTCTTCCACTTGTACTAAAACAGTTATTACTTTAGCAAAAGATGACTGTTCTTCTAGCTGCAGATATCCTAAAAGAACTCCCATATCAAGAGCAGAATCAAGGATTCTATTCCAAATATTTTTGATTCCAAAGAGATCTGAAGGGATGAGAGCCATAGTAAATTTTCATAGTTTGAATAAATATATTGTGAAAAATAAATTCAAGATGAATTTGCTGGCTTCCATTCTACAACGCTATCCATTGCTTATCCATTGTTTGCATTGTGTTGCCAGCCATTGTTACATTGAACTGTTATCCATTGCTTATCCATTGTTTGCATTGTACTGCCACCCATTGTTTGCATAGTACTGCCACCCATTGTTTGCATAGTACTGCTACCCATTGTTTGCGTAGTATTGCTACCCATTGTTGTATAGTACTGCTACCCATTGTTTGCCTAGTACTTGCTACCCATTACCTGCATAGAACTTGCTACCCATTGTGTGCCTAGAACTTGCTACCCATTGCTTGCTCAGACCTTGCTGCCTACTACCATGGCCCCACATCTCATTGTCCTTCTCTTCCTCATCCTCCCCAACTGCCTCCCCTCCTACCAACACCCCCCCTCCTCCTCCCCTACCTTCCTCACTTCTCCCTCCATTCTGCCCCCTAGCCTAGCATCTGCTCTTGAGCTTCTTCACACCATCCCCCGCATTCAACCAGCCCCCTCTCTTTAAGGCAACCCCACCCTCGCTTCCGCCGTACTATCTCCACTTTACCTCACTCTCTAATACTCATTGTCCTTCTCTCATCAGGTAATATCAACCCCAAACCTGCCACCCCCCAATTTCTTTCTCACACTAAAAAAAGTTCCTCACATACCCTATCTAATCTCATCCACATCCCGCTCCTCCCTCCTTCCGCCCTCCCTCATTCGTCCCACAATCACTCATCCATAGATATCAACTCCAACCCCACCCACAAAAATAATCCCTCACATAACCTACCCGTTACCATCAATTTACCCCTTAATTCCCCTCCCTCATGTTCCTCTTGGAGAGCACACACGCCCAGACTTACCCACCCACACCCTGCTCCCTCTAAATCTCGGTATTACCCTAGAAATAGACCCCACTCTACTCTGATAAAAAACCTACACATAACTTATCCAATCTTATCCATATCCCTCTCCTCCCCCGCCCTCTGCTCTCCCATTTTCATGCGCCCTATGGAACGCATGCGCAATCATTAAAAAAAACCCTTTTATTCACGATCTTTTTATTTCTAATGCCCTACACCTTCTTGCTTTGACCGAGACATGGCTCCCCCCAGATGACACCGCATCCATTGCCTCTCTCTGCTATGGGGGCTACCAGTTCTCCCATACACCTCAATCTACTGGTCGAGGTGGTGGCGTTGGCCTCCTACTCTCTCCCTCCTGCCAATTCCAACCCTTCCTGCCACCCCAATCACACTCCCCCCCTCTCCTTCGAAGTCCACTCCATTTGCCTCCTCACACCACTTCCCCTCCGAGTAGCTGTTATTTATCGCCCACCCGACAAATCCAAATCAATCTTCCTCACCAACTTCGACTCCTGGCTTTCTGCCTTTATGGATCCCTCCTCCCCCACTCTTATTCTTGGAGATTTCAACATTCACATCGACAACCCCTCCGACCCCCATGCCTCAAAGTTCCTCGCTCTTACCTCCTCGTTCGACCTCCAACTTTGCTCCACTGCCCCCACACATCTACATGGCCACTGCCTTGACCTAATACTATTTTCCAATTCCTCTCCCTCAAACTTCCACAAATCAATCCTTCCCTCATCTGATCATCACCTCTTAACATTTACTCTTCAGCTTTCGCTGTCCCAACCTCGTCCTGTCTCATCCGACCTATTTAGAAACCTTCATAATATTGAACCCCTGACTCTCTCCTCCACTATTTCTCCATCTCTTTCCTCCATTTTATCCTCCAAGCCGGTCGACGAGGCATTATCTTCATACAATGCTACACTATCCTCGGCCCTTTACACTCTTGCCCCTCCCAACCCACGTCCTGTCAAACGATCTACTCCCCAACCCTGGCTTTCACCCACAATCCATTACCTATGCATCTGCACCCATTCTGCCGAACAAGCTTGGTCCAAATCCCGCTCCCCGGAAGACCTTCTACACTTCAAATTCATGCTTGACTCCTTCCAGTCAGCCTTAGCACTTGCCAAACAAGATTACTACATCCATCTCACCAATTCCCTTGCCTCTGATCCTCGCCGTCTCTTTAATACCCTCAATTCTCTCCTCAAGGTCCCCACCACCCCTATCCCGCCCTCCCTTTCTGCCCAAACCCTAGCCGACTACTTCCATGACAAAATCCACAAGATTACCCTCCAATTCCCTACCCCCTCAGCTTCCTCCCCTCCTCCCCCCTCCTCCCCCTGCCACTCTCTCCTCCTTCCCTCCGATCTCTGAAGAAGAAACCGCACTCCTTCTTTCCTCCTCCAAACCCACCACCTGTTCATCAGACCCTATCCCCACCCATCTCCTACATTCCATCTCCCCCACCATTGTCCCCTCCATCACTCATATCCTCAACCTTTCACTCTCCACTGCAACTGTCCCCGCTGACTTCAAACATGCTGTTGTCATACCCCTCCTCAAGAAACCCTCACTTGATCCCACATGCCCTTCTAATTATCGACCCATCTCCCTCCTTCCCTTCATATCCAAACTATTAGAACGAGCAGTCCACCGTCGCTGCCTCGACTTCCTCACCTCCCAGGCCCTCCTGGACCCACTACAATCCGGCTTCCGTCCCCTACACTTCACTGAAACGGCACTCACAAAAGTCACCAATGACCTGTTCCTGACTAAATCTAAGGGCCTCTATACTATCCTCATCCTTCTTGACCTTTCTGCTGCTTTTGACACCATCGACCACAACCTTCTCCTTACCACCCTCTCTTCGCTTGGCTTCAAGGACTCTGTACTGTCCTGGTTCTCCTCCTACCTCTCCCATCGCTCATTCAGTGTATGCTCTGGTGGCTTCTCCTCCTCCCCTACCCCGCTCCATGTAGGTGTACCCCAGGGATCTGTCTTGGGCCCCCTCCTCTTCTCTCTCTATACCCAAGGCCTTGGCTTGCTTATCTCCTCCCATGGCTTTCAGTACCATCTCTATGCCGATGACTCCCAAATCTACCTCTCTACGCCTAATATTTCTCTGGCAACCCAGTCCAAGATCTCTGCCTGTCTTTCGGACATCGCTGCCTGGATGTCTCATCGCCGATTGAAACTGAATATGGCCAAGACTGAACTCCTTGTCTTTCCACCGAACTCCTCCCCCCCTCCCCCCCACTTCCCCCTCTCTCAGTCCATGTGGATGGATCTACTATCCTTCTTGTTCCCTCTGCCCGCAATCTAGGGGTTATCTTTGACACCTCTCTCTCTTTCTCCGCTCATATCCAGCTTGTAGCTAAGACCTGCCGCTTCTTTCTCTACAACATCAGCAAAATCTGCCTCTTCCTCTCTGAACACACTACCAAAATGCTTATCCACTCCTTAATCTCCTCTCACCTCGATTACTGCAACCTACTCCTCGCTGGTCTCCACGTGAGCCACCTCCTTCCCCTTGTATATTGGCCACCTCTTGTAGGTTGGCTGTACAGCGCTGCATGCATGTCGCTTTATAAGTGCTGAATAGTAGTAGTTGTAACTGAGTCAGAAGAATATTCCATATTCTCATGCACCCCAAACATAAGCTATATATGTGACACGTCTGTCTGAAAAGGCACTATCAATACACAGTACTACCATTTGGCCTATTATCAGCTCCCTGTGCCATCACAAAATGTGTGACCATAGCAGCAGCTTTATTGAGGAGGGAAGGGACTTATGTGTTCCTGTATCTGGATGATTGGCTAATTTTGGGAGCCAAACCTCAAACAATGATGTTTTCTTTGCACAGAACAATACAAATCCTAACTGACTTGGGATTCTTAATCTATAGAAATCAATGCTGTGTCTATCTCAAAATATAGAGGCCCGTTATTGTATTGGGCAGGCTATGCACCGCTATGGCACATAGTCCTGCCTGCCAACCCTTAACACTGGATATTCAATGTCGTGGAGATGGCATTGACTATCTGGTGTTGCCGCACATGTCCCAGAGCCGCCAAGGCTAACTGCGTAGCGGCGATATTGCACTACTACCCAGTTAGCATCTGCAACTAAAACTTGGCAAGCCAAAAGCTGGCCTAGGTGTAGCCACGAATTGCTGAGTAATGGTGCAATATCGCTGCTACCTGATTAGCGGCAGTCTCCATCTCCGTTCCGCCCTGAAACGCTCCCAACACGCCCCGATGCTAACCACAGAGTATAGGGCGTGTAGCAGTCTTTTAAGGGGATATTCAGAGTAGAAGTGGTAATGAATCTGGTTCTCAACGTCTCTACCAGGATACACACATCTCCCAGACACATCACAAAACTACTGGGTCATATGATAGTAACAGTTCATGTTGTTCCATATACTCATCTCCAAATGAGAGAAACTGAATGGAACCAGCATACTCAACCATTGTCATACCGAATATCAATCACTGACACATTCAAGGAGGACATCCAGTGGTGAAAAGAACCTTCAAATCTTCTCAGAGGGTAGTATATGCATCCTCTATATCGTCACAGGACACTCTTTACAGATGCCTTCAAAGTTGGATGGGAAGCACACTTGGACACTTTGAGAATTCAAGAGTTATGGTCACCAAGAGAAAGAAATCTTCATATCAACCAGCTAGAGCTCAGAGAAATTCGTTATGCTTTTCAAGCATTTTCAAAATTCATGACTAATTGTATCCGGTTTCCAACAGTGGCCATCCAGGTCACAAGTTCCTAAAAAGATACACAGGTTTCACAATGCTTATCTTAGGGAATGCAATGGATTTCCCAGGTCTTCTTTAATATAGTTTATGGACCTTTTCTCCAGGAACTTGTCCAAACCTTTTTTAAACCCAGCTACACTAACTGCTTTTACTACATCCTCCGGTAATGAATTCCAGAGTATGATTATGCAGCGTGAAAAAATATTTTCTCTTATTAGTCTTAAATGGGTTACATTGTAGCTTCATTTCATGTCCCCTAGTCTTTCTACTTTTTGATGGAGAAAACAGCCAATCTACATTTTCCCGTTCCACTCCATTCATTAATTTATAGACTTCTATCATATCTACCTTCAGCCATCTCTTTTCCAAGTTGAAGAGCTGGAACCTTTTAATCCTTTCTTCATAGGGGGATCCTTCCATCCCCTTTATCAGATTGGCACATACCATTTTTGCATTGATTCTCTGTATTCACTTTGCCTATACATTGTACTCCCATCAACCATTGTCATTCTTGAAAATTATTACTTCTATATTGACAGAAAAGATCTATATCAAAAGATATGGAAATCTAATTTACAGGTGATGAGTTTAGATTTTCAGTGGGACCTTATGGGGGTAATTTTATAAAACTTTGTTTTCACACATAAAGCATGTTTTACATGAGGAAAATTGCTGTTATAAAATTATGCTTTGGTAACCATGAGGAAAATGTAGGCGCATTGCAAGATTGCACATACTTTTTCATGATTTGCATGTAGGCATTCCCCCAGATCATAATATGAGCAGAACTGGGACTGAGTTGTGATGCATACTGTAATGGTGAAAGTCCCCAGGAGGAGATGGAGGTGGAGGAAAATCCTGTTGAAATAAATGATACTGCACTTGTGCACAGGATTTCCAAGCCAGATAAGAAAAAAACACAGCTTTCTGCTGAGCTCAGGCCACGCCCCAGCTCAGAGGGAGAGACAGGCTTCCTCACTGATTGGTCACACCTGGGGGAAGGACAGGGAGTGCCGGGGGAAAATGCTTTTTAAATCCACAAACAGAGCAGAGAGGCAGGAAGGGAAGGAGCAAAGGAAGTGGAGAGGAAGGAGAAGAGAAAGCAAGAAAGGAACCTTATGAAGAAGGTGAAGGAGAGAGAGAGTATTGGAGAGGCCGTTACAGCAAGGCAGAACCTTGGAGCAAGAGAGCTAGCAAGGGAAGCCATTGGAGAGACGGCAATTGGACATACAGCAACAAGGGCTACAGCACCTGTAGAGGAAAGAAGGAAGAAAAGCCTCTTCAGAGCAGGTACCTAACTGGCACTGGAAATAGACATAAGGAAGCTGAATTCCAGAACCTGGAGGATAGCATGGAAAAAGGGTTCAGCAGTTGTCTAAGAAACCCTGCCAAAGGTAAAGCTAGCATTTCTAATGCTGAATCATTGTTAGAGAAGCCATTTGCTTTTGCTACTGTCCAGGATGCAGACCCAACACATTTAACTGATAATAGGTGGGGGAAGAGTCTTACATATGGGGAAAGCTATAACACTGACAAAGGCAAGACAGCCGAGCCTTCAGAGTTAGAAGCTATAAGCAAGCTGTTGTCAGAAGGAAAAGTTTTCTCTCCTAATGCTAATGTGCCGGTACACGCTGAATTGCTCCTGCACCAGTTCAAGGAATTTCTGGAGGAAAGAAAGTCAGGGAGAACTGTTAAACTTGATAGAGATGCCAGTAATTCTAATACTGTTGAAAGAATGCAAATAGACTCTTGTTTGCCAGCTTTAGAAAGTGAATCTTCTCCCATGGATTGCTCTTTATGTTTAAAGGAAGAAGGCATTGTTGAACAGCACTGAAACTGTATGAAATAATATAGAAAGTACTTGCCATACCTGCTGAAGAATTGGAAAGGCTTGTTTTATGTTTAATAAGCTTAATTGTCTTCTGAGGATAAGAAGCCGTGCTGTGAGAAAGAAAATCAGCTGTTGCAGTTTAACTGTTTTCCATTGAATAACCACATGGGGCAGTGTCCGGTGGAAAGTTTGTGGGACTGAGAAACAGCTGAGCAGTGCTGAGATATTTCTGTTACATTTTCTTCTGTTCCTGAAATACCTATATGTTGGAGATGCATCCTTTATGTTTGTGTTTGAGCTTTGATGCGCTGGAAATTCCCCACAATAAATATTCTTGCAGCCTTGAAACACTCGTGTCATAACTACAATTTTGTCCTTAAGGAAATAAGCAAAACTACAAGTCCCAGAATCCCTGGCAACAATAGAAATAGCTTTATTCAAAAGAGGACACTCAAAGGCCACTTCCAGCTGGTAAGCTCTCGGGCCCCAGCAGAAGCGTCGCAATACACCGATTTTGCAAAATACATATGTAGAACACGCATACAGACACATTTATACCTTCTTCAGATCAGTGGTAAATTTGTGCAAAAGCTTTTATATAATAGTGGAGGTCATTGTACCAGCATGTTTTGTATAGATGCATAGGTAGGCTTAATTTCTGGGGGAACACAGTGGAATGTAGTTCCGGCATTTCTTTTCAGACTCCAGAACATCAAAGGTGTTCTGCTTCAGCCCCTCCCTTCCAACCAGCCTGCAGGGAAGAGGAGGGGAGGGGATGAGGCTGGAGCAGAGAACAGGCAATTTACTCTCTATCCAGATCTCTTATGTTACTCTGCTCTGGACTGCTTTCCACCCTCCTCCCCAACTTCACAGTTCCACTTCATTTTATCTACAAATTAAGGCCTACACATAGGTGCCTATGTTGCCTTTCTAACATATTCAACTTTTCACTTATTTGTTTCTTGTGATTCATTTTCAAAACTACATTGAGGCATTATTTTGACCAAATACTTGGCTCGACTTTATATGCTGCATTTCATCTGTTTACAACAATGTATTTTTAATATTGTTTTTGTTCATTTACATCAAGCGAAGACCTGCTGTAGAACGCAGCTTAATAAAACAGTTCATTAACAACACTGCTGGTTCCACATCTTGCCAATGCTCAATCTACTATGTAGAGTTAATTTCTTTTGTCTTAAGCTTGAACTTGGTGGATTCTTATAGTTATGCCCTGTGGCATTTCAAGGGCAGGGTGGTGGGTGCAGCCAATGAGGAGGGGTGCCGCTTCCAGGCCCTCACGGAGGAGGCACATATGGCAAACTTACAGTTGCAGGCTTGTCGTACTGCCTCCTCTCCATTTCCAGTGGCTGTTCCCTCCCAGCAAAGTCTTGCAGTGCAGCTGGTCTTGTGAGACTTTGCCAGGAGAGAACAGTCACCGGAGAGAGGAGGCAGCATGGGGGGGGGGAGGGGGGAGTGAGCATAGTAGCGGGAGCATTGTTTGGAGCGGGGGCCATCATTTTGAGGGGGTGTCTACTCCGGACTCCTAATATCATTGGAATGCCACTAATTATGCCTTATACCACAAATGCTTTCTACAAAAACTTATCTTAATTAATTAATTAATTAATTTTTTCTATACTGCTTTATTCTATGGTCAAGGCGGTTTACATTGAAACAAAACTTGATACATTGTAACAGGGCAATGAACTTGGATAACTTAATACATTATAAGATGGCAAAGAACTTGGAGAGTAGTTAATATAAGGGGAGAACAATGGTTATGGGGGAGAAAGGGGGAGGGGAGAAGGGGATGGGAGGGGGGTTGCATGAAGGCATTGTCTCTTCTCCTTAGTGATGTAAGTTGCAAATAGGTGAGTCTTAAGAACCTTTCTGAATCTTAGTAGATCCTTTGTGGCCCGGAGTTTGTATGGGAATGAGTTCTAGAGTTCCAGCATGGTTTAAAGGTGAGGTCAGAGAGGCTGTTGTAGCCAAAAAAGGATCCTTCAGGAAATGGAAAAAGGAGACAAATGACAAAATCTGGAAACAACATAACCACTGGCAAGTTAGATGCAAGGCATTGATAAGGAAGGCAAAGAGAGAATTTGAGAAGAAGCTTGCCATTGAAGCAAAAATGCATAATAAGGACTTTTTCAAGTACATTTGTAGCAAAAAAACCTATGACAGAGTCAGTTGGACCATTAGATGATAGAGGGGTAAAAAGAGCACTAAGAGGGGACAAAGTCATAGCGGAGAGACTGAATGAATTCTTTGCTTCAATCTTTATTGAAGAAGATGTAGGGAAGTTACCATGACTGAAATGGTATTTAAAGGTGATGTATTGGAAGAATTGAAAGAAATATTGATAAACCGGGAAGATATATTACAACTATTTGATCAATTAAATAGTAGCAAATCACCTGGACCAGATGGTATACACCTGAGGGTGTTGAAAGAACTGAAATATGAGATTGCAGACCTACTATTATTAATCTGCGAACTATCATTGAAATCATCTGTAGTACCTGAAGATTAGAGGATGGCCAATGTAACTCCAATTTTTAAAAAGGGTTGGATTTATTTATTTATTCAAACTCTGGATATACTGCTAGAGCCGGAGCATAAAAGTGGTTTACAATATAAGGACTGTTAATGAAAGGAAAAAGAGGGGAATGCCAATTGTTGGACAGGACATTATAGCAAAGGATAAAGGGGGAAGAGAGTAGGGAAATAATAAATGGAAGAAGACAGACAGACAAAAACACTCACTTTTGGTGGTCAGTCATATGGCTAGTCAGCTAGGATGGGTGGAGAGGTACATTAAATGCTAACTGGAAAAGGTGAGTTTATAAGGTGGCTTTAAACCTAGGAATCGAAGATTCAGAGCGGAGAGTGAGATGGAGAGAGTTCCATAGCACGGGACCCAAAAAGAAAAAGGCCACAGCTCATGTGCACTCAAGGTGTGCTTGGGAGATGGAGGGGAGAGCTAAATGATGAGTATGAATGGAATGGAAAAGACAGTGGGGATGGTGGAAATGGAGGAGATCAACCAAGTAATGGGGAGTGGATGTGTGAATAACTTTGTGGGCAAAGATAAGAATTTTATACTGAATTTGGAAGTGGACAGGCAGCCAGTGAAGATGAGCAAGAAGAGGAGAGACATGATCAAAACAAGAAGAGTGGGCGAGGATACGGGCGGCTGTATTTTGAAGCACTTGTAATCTGTGGAGCTGATATTGTGTAAGGCCGGCTAGCATGATATTACAATAGTGAATTCTGGTGATAAGAAAGAGAGGGAGTGTAGACAAAGCAGCCATGGAGAGGAATGGGCAGATAGCGCAAATCTGATGAAGATTAGAAGGAACGGCAGGTGACAGAAGAGATATATGTTCAGTGAAGGAGAGGGAGAAATCCAGGATAAGAACATAAGATGTGCCATACTGGGTCAGAACAAGGTCCATCAAGCCCAGTGTCCTGTTTCCAACAGTAGCCAATCTAGGTCATACATACCTAGCAGTTTCCCCAAAAGACCCAGGTTCCGCAATGCTTGTATTGGGTCAAGCATTAATATCCTGGGTCCCTTCTTAATAATGGTTTATGGACCTTTCCTCCAGGAACTTGTCCAAACCTTTTTTAAACCCAGCTACACTAACAGCCCTTACTACATCCTCCGGTAACAAATTCCAGAGTTTGATTACACGATGAGTGAAAAAATATTTTCTTTTATTAGTCTTAAATAGTTTACCCTGTAGCTTCATTGCATGTCCCCTAGTCTTTCTATATTCTGATAAGGTAAACAATCGATCTACGTTTACCCGTTCCACTCCGTTCATTAATTTATAGACTTCTATCATATCTCCCCTCAGCCGTCTCTTTTCCAGGTTAAAGAGCCCTAACCTTTTTAGCCTTTCTTCATAGGAGTATCCTTCCATCCCCTTTACCATTTTGGTGTCTCTTCTCTGAACCTTTTCTAATAACACTATATCCTTTTTAAGATACGGCGACCAGAATTGCACACAATATTCAAGGTGCAGCCTCGCCATGGAACAATAAAGAGGTATTATAATATCTTTTGTTTTATTTTCCATTCCTTTCCTTATGATACCTAGCATTCTATTTGCTCTCTTGGCCGCCACTGCACACTGGGCCAAGGGTTTTAACATATTATCCACAATGACGCCTAAATCTTTTTCCTGGGTGGTGGTTCCTAATGCAGAACCTTGCATCGTGTAACCATAGTTTGGGTTGTTCTTCCCTAGGTGCATAACTTTGCACTTGCTCATATTAAATTTCATTTGCCATTTTGATGCCCAGTCTTCCAATTTATCAAGATCCTCTTGCAATTTTCCACAATCCTCTTGGGTTTTAACAACTTTAAATAGTTTTGTGTCATCTGCAAATTTGATAACCTCACTCGTTATTCCACTTTCCAGGTCATTTATGAATATGTCAAAAAGCAGCGGACCCAGCCCAGATCCTTGGGGTACACCACTATTCACCTTTCTCCATTGGGAAAATTGGCCATTTAGCCCTACCCTCTGCTTTCTATCTTTTAACCAGTTCCTGATCCACAATAGTACACTGCCTCCTATCCCATGACTCTTTAGTTTTGCCAAAAGTCTCTGATGAGTGACCTTGTCAAAGGCTTTCTTAAAGTCCAGATACACTATATCAACCAACTCACCTTTGTCCACCTGTTTATTCACACCTTCAAAAAAACATAACAGATTAGTAAGACAAGATCTTCCTTGTCTAAAGCCATGTTGGCTGTCTCCCATTAGGCCGTGACTATCTACATGCTGAGTAATTTTATTCTTTATGATGGCTTCTACCATTTTTCCCGGTACTGACATCAGGCTCACCGGTCTGTAGCTTCCCGGATCACCCCTGGAGCCCTTTTTAAAAATTGGTTTTACATTGGCGTTCTTCCAATCTTTGGGTATTAGAGATGATTTTAATGAGAGTTCACAGATTACTAATAGCAGGTCTGCAATCTCATATTTCACTTCTTTCAACACCATCCAGCCCAGGTGATTTGCTGCTCTTCAGTTTATCTAATAGTTGTAATACATCTTCCCAATGTATCGATATTTCCTTCAATTCTTCCGCACCTTTAAATACCACTTCAGTCATGGGTAACATCCCTACATCTTCCTCAGTAAAGACCGAAGCAAAGAATTCATTCAGTCTCTCCGCTATCGCCTTGTCCCCTCTTAGTGCCCCTTTAACCCCTCTATCATCTAATGGACCAACTGACTCTCTCACAGGTTTTTTGCTACCAATGTACTTGAAAAAGTCTTTATTTCGCGTTTTTGCTTCCGCAGCAAGCTTCTCCTCAAATTTTCCCTTTGCCTGCCTTATCAATGCCTTGCATATGACTTGCCAGTGCTTGTGTTGTTTCCAGGTTTCGTCGTTTGGCTCTTTTTTTCCATTTCCTGAAAGATGCTTTTTTGGCAACAACAGCCTCTCTGACCTCACCTTTAAACCATGCTGGCAGTTTTTTGGACTTCCACTTTTGTTAAAGCGTGGAATACAGCTGGTCTGGGCTTCCAAGATAATATTTTTTAACAACACCCAAGCTTGATGTAAGTCTTTAACCTTTGTAACTGCTCCTTTTAGTTTTTTCTTAACTATTTTCCTCATTTTATCATAGTCTCCCTTTCGAAAGTTAAAAGGCAGTACTGTGGATTTCCTTACTATCCCTCCTCCACTAATTAAATCAAAGGCGATCATGCTATGATCACTATTGCCAAGTGGCCCCAACACCCTTATCTCTTGCACTAGTTCTGGTGTTCCACTAAGGACTAGGTCTAATATGGCTTCTCCTCTGGTTGGTTCATGAACCAGCTGCTCCAAGAAGCAGTCATTTATTTCATCTAGGAACTTTATCTCCCTAGCATGTCCTGCAATGACACTGACCCAGTCGATACCGGGGTAATTGAAATCACCCATTATTATTACTGCACTGTAACGTTTGTTAGCTTCCTTGATTTCTTTGAGCATTTCATCGTCCATTTGTTCATTCTGGCCAGGCGGTCGATAGTACACCCCCACTGTTATCGCCTTCTCCTTTTTACATGGAATTTCATTCCATAGAGATTCTACAGCAAATTTTGTTTCCTGCAAAACTTTAATCCTTTCTGACTCAATGCCCTCTCTAATATAGAGCGCAACCTCTCCACCAATTTGATCAGCTCTATCATTACGATATAGTTTGTACCCAGGTATCACAGTGTCCCACTGGTTGTCCTCCTTCTACCATGTCTCTGATATTCCAATCATATCTAACCTCTCATTTAGTGCTATATATTCTAACTCTTCCATGTTAGTTTTTAGACTTCTAGCATTTGCATACAAGCATTTTGGAGACTGTATTTTATTCATATTAATTTGGCTAGTGGTAGACTTGGGTAATTTGAGATCTTCAAGCTCTGTCTGCTCCATACTCGAGGGCATTTGGGCTACTTTACTCTTTTTTGGAACCTCTCTGCTTTTGGTAGTATCCTTCAAGGCTACATTCTTCCGAACCATCTGCTCTTGGGCGACTCTCGACTTTCCCCTATCTCCTTTTTAAAGGTTAATGCCAGCAGCCTGGTTCCATCCCGGTTAAGGTGAAGCCCATTCCTTCGGAAGAGCCCCTCCTTTCCCCAGAATGTTCCCCAGTTCCTAACAAATCCAAAACCCTCATCTCTGAAACTATTGTTTCATCCACGCATTGAGACTCCGGAGATCTACCTGCCTTTTGGGTCCTGCGCATGAAACAGGAATCATTTCGGAGAATGCTTCCCTGGAAGTTCTGGATTTCAACTTCCTACCTAAAAGCCTAAATTTAGCCTCCAGAACCGCCCTACCACATTTTCCTATGTCAGTGGTACCGACATGTACCAAGACAGCAGACTCCTCCCCAGCATTATCTAAGACCTTATCTAGGTGGCGCGTGAGGTCCGCTACCTTCGCACCAGGCAGACATGTTACTAGGCGATCCACACGTCCACCAGCCACCCAGCTATCTACATGCCTAATGATCGAATCACCAACTATAACAGCTGTCCTAACCCTTCCCTCATGGGCACATGGCCCTGGAGAAACTTCCTCGGTGTGAGAGGGTTTTACATCACCTGGAGGACAGGTCCTAGTTACAGGATCACTTCCTGCCACACCAGGGTGATGTTCTCCTGCCATGTGAACTCTCTCCTCCATGGCAGGGATGCTGCCAGACTGGAGGTGGGACTTTAGGACTATATCCCTGTAGGTCTCATCTATGTACCTCTCTGTCTTTCTTATGTCTTCCAAGTCTGCTACTCTAGCCTCTAGAGAACAGACTTGTTCCCTGAGAGCAAAGAGCTCCTTGCACCTAGTGCACACGTAAGACCTCTCACCAACTGGGAGAAAATCATACATGTGACACTCAGTGCAAAAGACTGGAAAACCCCCATCTCGCTGCTGGACTGCTGTCTGCATCTTAGTTTTAAGTTTGTGTTTAGATCTTTAAGGTCTTTACTTACTAAGCATTGCTATGGATATTTATACTAATAAAACTGTACCTAATATGTTTAATATACCTTGTTCACCTGAAGTTTAATTAATCTCAGGTCCTTAGTGTATGACTGATTTGGGTAATGAGCTTCACCTGAGAGCACCTCCTGTCTTTTAAGATGTGTAAGTACCTATAGAGCTACGATTATCCCAGGGGTGGGTGGGTGTTGGGGAGGGAGAGAGGGAAATAACACTTATTAAAAGAGGGCTGCTACACAGTACCCTGTCCTGTGCTGCTGAGGTAAGCTATATTCTGATTTGATTTAAATTATAGCTCTTTGCTGCTGCTAGGCTCTAACTTATTATGAAATTTAAACTACAAGCTCTCTGCTGGGTTCTAAATTTAACCAGAAAGCTCTCTTCTGTGTTTTGAATTTAAACTAAAAGTACTTTGCTGATGCTAGGCCCTGAGTGACTATTAAATTTAAACTACAAGCTCTCTGCTGGGTATGAAATGTAACCAGAAAGTTCTCTTCTGTGTTTTAAATTTAAACTTAAACTGCTGCTACTAGGCCCTTACTGATTTAACAAAAAATAGTGGGTTCACAGATTAATTAGCTTTAATAGAAAGAATTCCTTTCAGAAAATTCCTAGATGTTGAATAATAGTGGGTTTGAGTATTTAGTCTTGACTTTGTAGAGCCTAATTTTACCTGAAGTTGTTAGATAGATAGGATTTAAACAACCTCAGAGGGATCCCTATTAGTCCTATTGTTTGCAGTCTTTTGATGATTAGGGCATGAGGTATGAAGCCGCATGCTGACTTGATGTCAAGGAATACAAGTAAGTAGCCGGTGTGTGGTCTCTCTGTGCCTGTTATTAAGTTGTTTAGCAGTGCTGTTGTGAGGGATTCTACTCCATGGTGGGGTTGAAAGTCATATTGTTGGAGGTCGAGAGGAGAGTGTGTGTCAATCTGGTCTTGTAGCTGGTAGAGTACGATCTTTTCCAGTTTCTTGGCCATAAATGGAAGACTAGCTAGGGGTCTGTAGGATGCTGGATGGTTGATGTTGTTGGTAGTACCTTTTCTTATTGGTCGGATGGAGGCTATTTTGAGCTCGGGTGGTACGTATCCTTGCAATGTGAGAGCTGTGTGATCTTGAGGATTGTTGGTGAGAATTCTTGTCTGGCTTCCTTGATCCAGCTGGGGATGTGGTTGTGTTGATGCTGGCAATAGCATCTTAATACTCTGCCCACATTGACATTTCGACACCAGCCTGTTTCCAGGGCATCCTCGCATTAAACTACCAAATAAACCAGTCGATATTTTAATGTAAGTCTTCCTCCTTTATCTTTATTTCACATTTTATATACCGCCCTTGCCGAAGCCTGAGAGCGGTTTACAATAAAATAAGATATACTAATGCTGCAGAAAAGGAAAAGAACTCCATTATGTGACAGGAAAGAGAAGAATACCCAAAAGAACTTAAGAACAGACAGAAAACAAACAAATCAGGCGGGGGAAGGGGAAGGGGAAGGGAGATCAAAAGCCTGGTGGAATAAGTGTGTCTTTAGCGACGCCTTGAATTGCTGGTATGAGGGTTGCAACTGAAGGGAAGATGGTTTCCTTACCATTACACCATTTTTAAAGGGATGTAGCTCCGCCTCATGATATCAAACAACTGCAACTAGATATTAGACCTTTTTTGTTAATAAAAAGATGCCTATTCAGTTTGAGTTCAGACCATGAGGAAATACTGTATTCAGCTTAAAAAGCCAACGTCATTCAAGCCGCCAGAGTTTTAAATGTAAATTGCCTCCATGAGGATTACAAGTAAGTTGATCCACAGTCGTTAACTACAAATTAGAAATAGAATGTTGACGCTCTGAGCAGTGAGCAGCTTGTACTTCTGTGTTCATTGATGCTACTTTCTTTCTTTCTTTCTTTCTTAATGAAATTTGATATACTGTCATTCAACCGTGAAAATGACAACATGGTGGTGTACTAGCCATAAAATCTGGAACATATAATAGCATTTCTATCAAAAATTAGTATAGATAGACTTAGCATACAATTTAAAATTAGGATTGCATAAATTAAAACATAAACTAAATTTAGTATATACAGCTTCACAGGAAGTCAGGAAAAATTAAAATACGTAAGGACGAGGAAGAATATAACAACGATCTTTACCATCAGAGACAACATAATCATCCGCAGTAAACATGAAGTGTGAGACCAAAATAGTTAAGGGCTAATATGGTGAAAATTCAAAGTAATCCACATAAGAGTGCTGAAAAAAACATGGACTCAATATTCAAAAAAGAGTTGAATTCCTAAATTTAGGTTTTCAAGTTAAGTTCCTAAATGTGTGCTCTATTTTCAATCACACTTAGCATACATGTCTGGCCAACGGACACACCCAAATCGAAAATAGGCCCTATTTTATAGATATGCACATTTTTAGAGACCGATGATGGTGCTTTTAGGCATGTTTTAGTGATGTTTGCATTGTTGAATGCTCTTATGCTGAGGGTCTCTTGTTATTGAAAGGGATATGCTTTGACATTTAGCTATGGAGAACCTTTTGTGATTTTTTTTCTGCCCTATCACACTGGCACCTGGTGACGCTGCGATCATCCATATGGTGCAGGTACTGGCCAGGCATTCATGTCCCCCCTGAATTGCAGATGAGCACACCAGATCCTTCCATGCAATCCTTTAACCACACACAGTCTCTCTCACTTTCAGTCACAAAAAACATAATTCTGCCAAAAAGATGCCCTGAACCTATCAATAACAGCTGGAATAACATAATAGCATGGAGTCCCAGGACTTAAAATATGACCTCTGTTTCTCACCCAAACAAGAATCCTTTCCATAGTCACTCACATACTATTCCTACATCAACGGTCCCATTTTTCAGGACACAGGAAATGTTAGGGTCCCTAGATTAGCTCCTTTAGCATAAACAGCAAATGTCAGCATGGCCAAAATAATCACTATTGCTCCTCTTAATATTTCTTTCAGGGTAGTTATTAATGCCTCTTTAGCTTACAAGATTCCCACACCTTTGATTTCTATTCTTTATAAATGCATCTTGTGGTGTTTTTCCATACTGCAGTCCACCAGTTTAGAACAGACTAGTCACCACCTTTATACAAATACAGCAGAATATTTTCTAAGTACTGGCCTTATTCCATGTCTCTGGCAGGTATAACAGGCACATCTGCAGGGACCTCCCAAAACATACATGGGCCTTTCCTGAAAACACTTTATACGTCTCCGTGGCAAACCATGCCTCCATTCCACCCATCCCGGACATGTTCTGAGATCCCCGTGTTAGCAAGATAAATGTCTACGGGCACTATGTGCCGGAATACGCTTGTAGACATTTTCGGCAGATAAACGTTCCCTGCGCACGTAGAAACCCTTATTCAGTTTCTGGCATGACCTCCAAAATGTATGCTCCTAAATTTAGGCCTGCCATTCGTTTGCTTAGATTTATGAGCTTAATTTAAGTGTCTAGTTCTGAAAATCAGTGTTAGGCTCCTAATTTCTTTTTTGCCACCCTAAATCCTCCGCCGTTGCCCCCCACTTCCACTTTTTGATGCATATTCATTGAGGATACAGTTTGAGAACCAGTCCAATATGGGAGTAGGCTTATAAAGCATTTTTCACATTTTACGGGTGCAAAAGTGCTATTATAAAATTGGTTGGGGTTATACAAGCATGAAAGGTAGGCGTACTGAAAGAGTACACCTATCTTCATGCGATCTGAGTGCAGGCATTCCTGAGAAAGTAGTTTGGGTGGAGATGAAGCAGCGATGGGATCTATGGCAAGATTTTAAAGAACATGCACAAATTTATACCTTCTTTGGAGCAGATGTAAATTTGTGCACAACTGAAGTTGGTTCTGATGCCTATTTTATAAAGACATATAGGCACCTATGTTGCATTTATAAATTACAAAACCTCTAGTTATCATTTCCCCATCAATTCTTTTTATTAATATGTATTTAAAAAAGAAAAATATATATATTTTTGGGGTGTTTGGAGTGGAGCAGTAGCCTAGTGGTTAGAGCACTGGCTTGGTAACCAAGAGGCCAGGGTTCAGTTCCCACTAGCGCTCCTTGTGTCCTTGGGCAAGTGACTTAACCCTTTATTGCCTCAGGCCTGGCAATCTACTTCCAGCCATACTGCCAAGAAAACCCAGCAGCCGCTAGGTCACTAGGAGTCCACACAGACTCAAAGGCACACATTGCAAATATACTTTTGGGACTTCATACTCCAAAGACTACAATAGTGGATCAGTTCATACCTAAAGGGGCATTCTAGAAAGGACGTTCAGGTGAAATCTGTGGTGTCCAGGGCAAAATACCTAAAAAAACGCCAGTAACATTTACGTTTTGACTCAAGTTTAGCAACTTGAACATCCTGAAAAATGGATGGTACACTGGCTGCCACATAGACATCTCTGCTACAAACATGTGGAGTGGGGATGTCCATCCTATTTTTCATGTGGGGAGGTGCATCAGTGTGCCAAACCAAAAAAAGTGTCTTTGTTTTCCTGCAGTTTTCATTATCATCATGGACAGTATAGGAGATATTGTCTCTATGTCCGCCACGTGTCTGGATGGCAGACGAGAGCTTTTCTGATTGCTATTCATGCCCTGGAGCAGGAATAGACATGGACAGACCCATGTGCTCGCCGTTTCTGAAATCAGGCATGCTTGTCCAACTTGCCTGGAACGCCCCTTTCATGCCTTGGATGTCCATGCAACAGGAACGTCTATAGAACCAGCTTCTAAAATGGCTCCTGGGATGTCTCTGTGATTCTGTCGTCTTCATGTCCGTTTTCAGAAGTCCAAAGCATGAATGGGGCTTCTAAAATAACCCCCCTATTGTCTTGCTCATTTCATTCGTCATTTTATTTATTTATTTGCAATATGCTGCTTTTTCCAGTGATCAAATGCGGTTTACATTGAACAAGAATAATAGTTAATTACATGCAACATTTCAATAACGATGTACAATGAACTCTGAACAATGAGCTTGGGACTAGGCTAGTCCTGTTTGAAACTATTTACAATGCGCCAGAACTTGGGTTTGGGCTTAAAGTCCAATAGTGAACTAGATACAGTTAGAATATGTTTGTGGGATGTGTTTGGGTTGGGTTCTGTGTAGTTTAGGTGAACTAATTACCGTTAGAGTATGTTTGTGGTATGTGGAAGTGGTTGTGATTGGTGAAGTTTAGGTATGGTATTAGGTAGTGTCAGTGTTTGAGTTCGTATGAGTTTCCAAAATGCAGTCTGAATAGATGAGTTTAAAGTTCTTTACGGAATAGGTCCAACATTAATTTATCTGCACACAAAAATGTTCAGCTCTCATTCTTAAAATACCAGCATAGATAGCCACTACTTATCTTCACTCTGTTTAATCCATTAAATCTGCATCGGGGAACATGCTCTCTCAATCTCTCGCACAGATTTCCTGTGCATTCTGCAAAACCTCCCTAAACTTCTGAGAAGATGTTCCCCTCTTTGGATTCCTAAGAAATATAAAGCAAAGATGGTGTTGGCATCCTTTTAAACTACCAGGTCATGTGATCAGCCCCTACTCTCATACCAATGTCATTCATTCAGAATCCCGATTAAGACCTTCAGGTGCTATTACTTGCAGATGAAATATCCAAGATTATTCTTTAAGCAATTGTTCTCAGTCACTTCCACTTCATTCAGTTCTGTTGGACCATATCAAATCCAGAAGTGTATTAAATGTAAGGCACATTAGAATCTGGTTTACATGAAAGAAGCAATATACTTTCAGGATCCGATATTGAATTGGGCAGGCTATGTGCCACTATGGTGCATAACCCTGCCCACCGACCCTTAACCCCAGATATTCAATGCCGTGGTTGTGGCGTTAAATATCTGGGTCACCGCACATGCCCTGGAGCTGCCAAACCTAACCGGGTAGCGCCAATATTGTACCATACTCGGTTAGCTTCCATGGGTAAAACTAGGCAAAGCAAAAGCTGGCCTAGTTTTAGCCTTGGATCGCTAACTGGGTAGCTGTGCAATATTGCGACAGTCTCCACCTCTGCTCCGTCCTGAACTGCCCCAACGACCATATAGCTTCAGGGTGTGTAGTGGGGTTAGAAGGGGATATTCAGTGGCACTAACCGTAGACGTCCACGATATACTCTACAAAAAACAGGATCCAAAATATTAAACACACAGATAAATAGCCAGTTGCAGGTCGACTGTACAAAATAAATATGTACTGGAGGAAAAGGACCTCAGGGATCACATGCTAATAATACGGCACAGGGTAGCATTAAACCACTTAATATGCATTGAGCTATGCCAGCTCTACCCAACATATATCATCCCCATACATCACTGGTCATAAAAAACATCCAATACCATCCAAAGATTGAATTTGACTCTCCAAATACTCCTATGGCAGGCAGACAGTAGATGTGTGCTGTCCTTCTAGCATTGAAAGTGACTTGGCTTGAATCATTTGGCTATTTGAATGCAGTTTGAGTCCCTGAAGCAGCCTTGGTGAAATGCCCGGCATCGGAGTTTGATCTCAGCTGGTTTTGCCATTTAAGCTAAGTACTAATGTGTGATCACCTGCAAGTTTTGCCTGAGTTTGCCAATTTGTAAATTTGGAGAGTCAGATTCAATCTGTGGATGGTATCGGAGGTTTTTTATGACCAATGATGTATGGGGATGATATATGTTGGGTAGAGCCGGCAATGGCCAATACTTATTAAGTGGTTTACCACTGTCCTGTACCATATTATTGGCATGTGATCCCTGAGGTCTTGTTCCTCCAATACACATTTTGTATATTCGACCTGCAACTGGCTATTTATCTGTGTGTTTAATATTTTGGTTCCTGTTTTTTGTGGAGTATCATGATCATAACAGGGCCTTGGGGAGCAATTGTTCTGTAGACAAACCGTGTAAGTGCCATTGAATATCCTGATTAAAGGCATTTACATGGTTTGCTGTGCTGTAAACTGGGTAAATGCCTTTCAAATATTGGGCCCACAATTGATAGAGGGTTGCAAGCAGTGTGACCACATGATACCCTACCTGCAAAAACTGCATTGGCTACCAAAACAGGGTCAAATTTAATACTCTATTTCTGATCTTCAAGGCCTTCAGATGAAATGGGCCAGTATATTTAAAGAATAAGTTCACCTTATACACAACTTTGAGGCCTCTAGGGTCCTCCCAGGGAGCATTGCTAACTGTACCTTCACCAAAGTAACTCGCGTCCTGTAACACCTACTTGTGACCCATCTCAGAAGTAGCCCCACACTCTAGAAGCCAGAGCAGTGGCAGAAATCCAAATTATGAGACCCCATGCAACAATTTTAAAAGGGGCCCTGGGGGGAGGGGGGAGTCTATTTCAGAAGCTACCAGAGCAGTTGCAAGTGGGCCCTTTTGTTCCTTGGGGCCCTCCTGCAATGCAGGGGCCACTTGGGCAAAATTTATGCCACTGTCCCAGAGAGACTAAACCTAACTCAAGAATGCCTTTGCCTCAGGAAGCAGATGAAAGCTTAACTCTTTTCCAAAGCTCTTAGTATTTAAATCATTTTTATTGGTGACCAAACAAATAAATACAAATACAACAGCTTCAGTAGCATGCAGAAACTAGTGCGTGCGCCCAAGAGGCATTACAGTTTGCGTCATTACATACAACGGTCATTTTCAACTTACAAACACCTTAGCTCCCTTTAACCCCTTCCTCCCTCTTTCTTCCTCCTCCCTCCCTTCCCCCCTACCTACCCTCCCTCCCCTCTCCTCTCCTCTTCATCAGAGTCGGCTGCTTCATCCTAATTGAATTAAGTTACAACATTAACATTACAACAATACTATAACTCAACCAGCTTACTATAAACAAAATGGTCTTAAACAAGTTAATCTTAGCCCAGTGCTTTTGAATAAATGATCTTAAGCAGCCGAGAGATCTTCAGATAGGGACCCCCAATTACAATCCATGCTATGCAAATATGTAATTTATAGCCATGCTGCACCCTCTTGGAGAGGGGGATTGAATGTAAGGTTCCCAAATCATGCACGTTTTGGGACTGATCCTTGTGTCGCTATGTTCTCCATCTGCATCAGCCCATGAAAACTATTACGCTATGCCCAATAGGCCGTAAGTTCTGGATCCAACCTTTTAATATACTATGCAGGCCTATTAGACATGCTTTCATGTAAATAATTTTGCCCCATGACCCGTCAACCTTAGTCCTCTCAGGTCTCTGAACAGCACCCGTTCTTTCTGGAATACTACCGTCTGCTTAAGCCCATCAGTCCATACTTCCGGAGCTTCTCCCAGAAAGCCTGTATCCCTGGGCATTCCCAAAACTGGTGTCCCAAGGTACTCCATGCTGCTGCACACTTCAAGCATTTACCAGTTGCCACTAAGCCAACTGCTCGAGCTCTCACGGGGGAAAGAATCCTCTCAAGATGACCTTACATAAAATCTCACGCAGTTTCACCTCTGTGGTAACCTGCAGCACTCAATGAAGAGCTCTCGTAAGGGTCTCGCTTGTCCAATCCATTCCCAACTCGGCATTCCATTTCTGTGCCAAATCTTGATTCTCCTCTTGCCACACCAATAACGCCCAGGCCTTCTGCATCTAGGACAGTGACATCCTTTTCTGCTCGTCTATTTAAAAAACTTGGCTGCTGCATGATCCACGAAGTCTGGATTCATGTTGGTTTTCCCCACCGCCTTTATATAGTGATGCACCTGGCACATTGTGAATCCGCCCCTGATGGGAGCTGATACTCCCGTGTCAATTCTGCCAAGTGCTTAAAATGTCCATCTGATGTTACAAATTGCGAAAGGCGGGCAAGGCCCTGCCTTTCCCATATTTTAAATTCCTTGGAACAATCCCCAGCTGGAAAGTCAAGATTGCCTTTAAGAGTAAAACCCCCGATTGAGTTGGGGTTTGCTTCATCTGGTGACACAGCGCACACCAAGCTTCCCACATCGGCCGTACCAACGGGCATGCATGTATCCACACTGGCAGCCACGTCCACGGGGCATGCAACACATATACAGGATTTTGTGCCCCCAAGAGTGCAGCCTCCAAGGGTAGGGGGGTACAAACTGTTCCACCATACAACCAATCACAGTCAGACATGGCGCAGGAGACAACTTATGTTATATCGCTCTAAATCTGGGACTCCCAATCCCCCCTTTACTGCATTCCGAATCAACCGAGCAAAAGCAATGCGAGGCCTCTGCCCCGTCACAGAAAAAAACTGAGATTGCTTCGCCAGATATGAAGATCCTTCTTCCTTAGGTGCAATTGCAGTACCTGCATCAACAACAGCCATCTAGGGAAGAGTGTCATTTTGTAAAGGGCCATTTGTCCCAGTAGTGATAAAGGCAAGCCTTTCCACTTTTGCAACTGTTCTTTCTCTTTACGTAAACAACGGCGTTACATTCAACTGTTACTACTGCGATATTGCAGCAGGGATCTGTACCCCCAAATACTTAAAGGACCCCTCTGTCCACTTAATGGGAACATTCCCTGCCAGACATCTGGCAAATGTGGGTCAAGAGGCAGGGCCTCAGATTTGTCCTTATTTAGTTTCAGGCCTGAACATTCCCCATAGTCACGAAGAAGATCCAGGAGAGCCGGTAGCGACTTCTGGGGATTACGTAGATGCACCAGGATGTCGTCTGCAAATGCTGCAATCTTAAAATGTTGTGTACCCACATCAACCCCTTCAATCATCCCGTTAGCTTGAACTTTACGAAGTAGCGGCTCTATAAACAGCAGAAAAAGCAGGGGTGACAAAGGACAACCTTGGCAGGTGCCGCAGCCTAGCGGGAAGTCCGTGGAGATCTGATCATTTGCCACCACCGCTGCTCAAGGAGCACTGTACAAAAGTCTCAGCGCCCGCACAAACAACTACTACTACTGAGCATTTGTATAGCGCTACAAGTCGTACGCAGCGCTGCACAGACATGTAAGAGACAGTCCCTGCTCATCAGAGCTTACCATCTAGTCAAGACAAACACAGAAAGTGTAGGCAGGGATAAAACAAAGGGAGAGAAAAAGGAGATCAGGTGAGTCAAGATCCAAAAGCAGCAGCGTAGAGGTGAGTTTTCAGCCTGGATTTGAAGAGGGTTAGAGAAGGTGCCTGGCGTACAGACATAGGTAGTTTGTTCCAGGCGTAAGGTGCAGCAAGGTGAAAGGAGCGAAGTCTGGAGTTAGCAGTAGAAGAGAAGGGCACAGATAGAAGCAGTTTGCTAGAAGAGCGGAGTTCCCGAGGGGGGTTGTAAGGAGAGATAAGAGAAGAAAGGTACTGAGGAGCCGCAGAGTGAAGGCATTTCTAGGTCAGCAGGAGAAGTTTGAACTGGATGCGGAAACGGATAGGGAGCCAGAGAAGTGACTTGAGAAGAGGGGTATAATATGAGCATGACGAGACTGGCGGAAGATTAGCCGCACAGCAGTGTTGAATAGATTGAAGAGGAGAGAGATGAGTCAAAGGGAGACCAGCAAGGAGTAGGTTACAGTAGTCAAGACGGTAGGTGATTAAGGAGTGGGTAAGCGTTATAGTAGTGTGTTCAGAAAGGAAAAGGCGTATTTTGCTAATGTTATAGAGAAAGAAACGGCAGGTCTTAGCTATCAGATGGATGTGTGTGGAAACAGTCCCCCAAAACCAACACGTTCAAGCACTTTGAATAAAAAACTCCAACTGACCAGGTCAAAAGCTTTTTCCGCATCAAAGCTTACAAGTAAGAGCTCGGTCGGTCTATATCCTCCGCCGCCATTGAAGTCAATACGCAATGTAAGTTTAACACCGGGTGTTGGCCATGTACAAAACCTGCCTGTGCTTCCTGGATTAAATCTGTCATAACCCGGGCCAGGTGATTAGCTAAGATTTTGGCTAATAACTTGTTGTCACAGTTCAATAATGATATTGGCCTGTATGAAGCTGTTTGCAAGGGGTCTCGGCCTGGCTTTGGCAACACCACTATATACGCTGTATTATTCCCATACGGAAAGGCATGCAATTCAATTAACTGTGTGAATACAGCTTGCAATGGGACTTTTAACCGGTCTCTCATTAATTTATACCATTCATTACTAAATCCATCAGGCCCAGGGGTCTTATACACCTTTGATTGAGCTATTGCATATTCCACTTCATCTTCCGCTATGGGCCTATTCAGAAGGGCACAGTGTTCTGCCATCAAAGCCGGGAACATCACCCCTTCTAGGCAGGCAGTGTCTCCTAATCTTGCCCCATCCCCCAGCGCATAGAGGGCCTGATAATAGCTCTGGAATGCCGCCACAATATGGCTGTCTTCCATTACCACCCTGTCCCCTACATTGAGTACCGCGACCCTTCCGGGGCCCTGATGCTGTTAAATTAAAGCAGACATGAGTCTTCCCGCCTGGTTTCCGTGTCGGTAGAATTTATAATGATAATACAACAATAAGTTTTGCGCTCTCCTGTGTTATCAATTCTCCTTTTCATGCCGACTTATACTGGCATCCTAACAACCTCCAAACTTCCCTAATTTGTCGGATCAGCCGCAAAATTTGAGAATCCATCCTTTTGCACTGGCTGTATTCAAAGCTCATTATTTCCCCATGTAAGACAGCTCTTGCGGTCTCCCAGAACAATGTGTGGTTGTCCTGGTGCAAAGCATTAGTACTGGCATATTCATCCCACTTGTCTTGCACGAAATGCAAAAAAGAAGGATCATTTTTCAAATGTTTTGGGAATCGCCACTTGCGTGCTTCCTGGTACTTCAACTGTGCCCCTAATTCTATCCATATCGGCGCATAGTCCAAAACTGCTATGGCCTCAATCTCTGCTTTCCGCACCTGCGGCAGCATGGCCGCTGAAAGCAGCCAATAGTCTATGTGGGATAAGGTCCCATGTGCTCGGGAAAGATGGGTGTAGTCCCGACCTTGTGGATTCAGAACCCTGAATCTCTGAGCTCACACAAACCCTCAGTCCCCTGCTGGGATCCCATCTCCCCCCCCCCCCCCACCCCCTGAGCCTGATGGCGCTCTCTCCTGCGTTGGATCCAGAACACTGCTAAAGCCCCCACCTGCTAGCAGAGTGTGCTGAGGAAATTGATCGAATACCCTTTCCAATGCCTCAAAAAAGAATCGGTCCAGAACATTGGGTCCATAAACATTACAAAAGGTATAGTATGTATTTAGAAGTTTCCCTGCCACAATAAGATATCGTCCTTGCTTATCTACAATCTGCTTCTCCAAGGTAAATCAAGACCTTTATGAATTAGAATGGCTACTCCTGCCCTACGTGAGCAGGCCACCACCCCATGAGACTGACCTATCCACCAGCGTTGCAGCTTTGCATGCTCCTGCTCATCCATGTGGGGTTCCTGAAGGAACACCACATCTGCCTTCAGATCTCTCAGCTGCCTCAACACTTTATATCTTTTGATTGAGGAGCCTATCCCACAGACATTCCATGATAGGCACCAGATTATCTTGTCACCCATATCTGCCCACCCTTGGAGTTTGTCTGTGGATTCCCTCCATTGTATTTTGGGTCCCCGCTCAGTCTCAGGTCCCCATTTCCCAGCCATTCTAAATTCATACTTTAAACTACCCTCAGTCATTCCCCATTCTTATAGCAGTCAACTTTGCTCATTCTCCGGCAGTTAACCCTCTCCCCCCCCCCCCCCGCCCCTCCCCATTCTGTACCTCCTGCTGTCTTTCCTGGATCTAACTCCCCTTTCCATCTCTCCCTCATCTTGCCAACTCCAATCTATCATCCAGCCCTTTCATCCGTTGAGTTAGTGATGCAATGAGGCTTTCCACCCCCTGGCAAATGTTAATTACTTCTCCCCCCTCTCAACTTTAACCTCATCCTCCCCATCCCATACATTCTATTCCACGTCCATCTTCCCTTATCTCCTTTTATATTATAGTCCAGGTTCTTTATTCTTTACAACCCTTCTAATCTCCTGTCTAGCCCTTCTGCCTCCCTCCCATGCTGCCCATCCCCCATACACCACACTAGGGCCTAGAGATTCCTTAGTCTTCTACTTGGTACCCCTTTGGCATATAATTGTACATCATTCTCCTGGCATCATAGCACACAATCAGCTGTCAATCATCTACCCTCATTCCCCCATCCAGACACCCCAACACTCTGCAGTTTCAGCACCATATGTTTCTCATGCTCCTCGTCCCCCTCCCCCCACGTCCACCCCTCTACCCCATTAGCCACTATTAAGAGTCTGTATAGCTTCCATCCAAGGTCTGCCTATTCTTAGGCCATTGCTGCTCCTACCGGTCTGTTCTATTACACTTTGTGGTGGATGTTAATTGCGCTCTGTCCAACCTTGCATTCCCGCTGCAAGTTTCAACAGGATCGTCATGCAGTAACATTCTCATTCTTCCTCCTTGAGTGATACTTATCTCACTGGGCGGAGCATAAAGAGGAGAAAGAATAAAAAGAAAGAGGAGGACAGCAAAGTTCCTCCTTAATTTCAGGGGCATTCAGTATCTCCATCTCACAATTATCCCATCAATTTCTTTCATTCTGCCCATTCAACAAGAGTCCTGGCTGTATCTTCAATAAGGCCACCGATGCCTCTGTGGGGTTGTCGTAGAAGAAAGTCTTCCCTTGTAAAACAACCCATAGATGTGCAGGACAAAGCAGCATGAAGCGGACTCCCCTTTGTTTGAGCTGGCTGCATATTGGGGAAAACTCCTTCCGATGTTTGGTAACCGCGGGTGAGTAACCCTGAAAGATCAAGACCTTTTGGTCTGCGTGCTCTCTCCATCCCTTCGCTCCTTCGCCGCCCGAAGCACTATTTGTGTATATAATTGTGAAAACGTGCAATGGTCACCCTAGGCCGACTGTCTCCCTCCCAGCGCAGGCCTATGCTGTGAGCACGTTCAATGAGCATTTTTCCTTGAAGCTCCTTGAGCTGTAACTGTGTCGGGAGCCAGGTATCCAGAAAACCCCAAAGTTCTTTTTCTCCCACAGATCCTGGAATTCCAACAATGCGGACATTCTTCCATCTGCCCCTGTTCTCTAAATCATCTAGCTTAGCTGCTGCACGTAGGGACAGCTGCTGCTCTGAGGGCCTCAGTATGTGCCGATAAGTCGTCCTCGATGGCGGACACCCTTTGCTCTAGCCCACTCATATTTTTAGTGAAGTCCGATATTGTCTGTGCTATTTGCGTCTTATTATCTGTAAGTCCCTGGAAGCACTCCTCCAGTGCACGTACCACGGCCGCTGAGTCCTCTTCCACCAGATTCCTGCTTGCTGCAAACTCCCACGGGCTTCTCGGTGGTATCTGCCATTTTCAGGACTAGGGCCTTGTGCCACTCTGATCGGTCTTTTTTTGATGCTCTCGCTGACATAAGCCCAGTCACCAATATTACAATTTTTCCGCTCTCTTTCATGCCTGCTGAAATATCATCTTATTAGGAGGGTTTGGTTGAAAAAGGAAAGTTATTGAGGTGGAGAGCCTTAGAGCTCAGCAGATCACGTCCTCCCAAACTCACTGCATCACAAGACCCCCTTCCAAAGCTTTTAATGGTTGTGGCGACTGACCATCCAATCACTCACAGTGCATCGACTTGCTTGCTGTATCCTCTAACTGAGACCAGTTGCACAAACCTTATTCAGCAGTACATGCAAATGTACCCGCCGCATCCAGCCAACCACGTTCATTTATCTCAATGCCTTTGTCTTACCCATTTTGTCTGTCTATAAGTCCCCTCTCCTATTAAGTCCCCTCTCCTATTAAGATGTTTTCATTTGTTTTGTGCTGACATTGTGAGGATCATATTTATTTCTGTTATATGAATGTTCTCCCGTGCTATCTAATAAGATTTATTTTATTTTATTTATTCATATTTAGTTATCAACTCTATCACTCCCCCCAAAACCTGGAATTTGACAACAACAAAATTTAATATAGCAAAATACAATCCATCCCACCTATCTAATACAATAAAATCCTCCCACTCCACATACCCATCGGTCTCTTCCCAAACCCCTACTCTCAAGCAGTTCCAAATGCTTGCCCCTATAAACATGCTTTGACCCGTTTGCAGACTTGTAGGTAACATGTGTCTGGTTGTACCATCCCATAGCTTCAATGCAACCACCGTACTAGTAAGCTGCAGTCGCAAATCTTTCAATGCAGGCATCCACACCAACTGTAGGCAGATCTCAGCCTTTCTTGTGGTTGATACACCACATAACTCTGCCAAATACTGTGGCCCCATGCCACGGTGAGCCTTATAAACCAGGACCAGGATCTTAAACCAACAGCTAAATGCCACAGGGAGCCAATGCAATCTTTCTAAGATCAGAGTAACATGTTCCTGACTGCCCAGTCTGCAGGCCAAGTGTGACATAGTAACATAGTAAATGACGGCAGATAAAGACCAGCATGGTCCATCCAGTCTGCCCAGCAATATGGCAAGAGTAGGTGCACCTGACGCTCTGTGCAGGTCACCCCTCCCCATGTCAGGTGTGCTGCAGAGTTTTGCAGAATTTGCAATCGGTGCAGTATCTTCTTTGGTAAACCCATCTGGAGAAGATCATTAGACGAACAAGCCGGCATAACTGGTAAGGAACCTTCTAATCTGACTGATCACATGCAACTGTCAAAAATGACCTGCACAGTACAGTACTTGTGTGGCGCTGACTTTGCAAAGGTCATATTTCTGTTATGTTACATGAATGCTCTATTGTGCTTATCACTGACACTGTATCCTATTATTGCTACAATTTAATTGTACTGTTTCCAAGTTGACTTCATTCTCATTGTGTATTTTATTGATATTTAGTCAGTTTACATGTAGAGGAGGGATTTTGCTCACATGTTTTTCAGGAGGAGCTCAAGGGGAGTTGCATGCAGTTATAGCAGGTATTTTCCTATCCCCTGGTGGGCTAACAGTCTGTTTGGACCAGAGCCAGTAGAGGGTTAAATGATGCCTAAGATCGCCAGGAACTGGCAGTGGGATTAAATCCAAGCTTCCCTGCTTCTCTCTCCACTTTTCTAGCTATTAGGCTATTCCTCTACCTTGCCTATGTCGAGCTGCACCTTGTTGTACACCTTCTTGAGTGAATCGCTTCATAAAGATGGATAATATGTTTTAAAAATGAATACATTAATAAATATTTGGCGCAGAATGATCTATTTTTCTGGCATCTACCATTTCCATTATAACTATTTTCTGCATTGTCGTATATACAATATTCTACCTCTATTTACAAAATATTAATGTTATAATACACAGTTATTTAGTAGGAGAATTTATAGAAATTCCATCTTCTCCTGTTGCTGTATGGGTCTCCTTTAATCTTGTTAGGTTTCAGATTTTGTTTGAACTGCTGATCTTTCCAACAAAAAGGTTCTATAGCATCCCTACAAGATTTAGCCAGATAAAAAGGAATTTATGTGAGCTAAATTTAACCAAAGGAAGCTTTTAATAAGCACTGACCATTAATCATGTTGAATGTAGAGTGTTTTATTAGATGCCTTATAAGCGAAATTTTTCATAAATGGGAAATACTGGGACAACCTGAGAGCTTCTCGGGCTCATGTGAACAAGGAAAACTAAAAATAAAGTTTGGACAAAACAACTTCCAGAACTTACAAAAGGAATGAAAACCTCAGAATTAAATTGTCAGTAGCATGAAATCTTGTTTGAAATGGCATAAGCCGGAAGGCTACGTTACTACATTCAGACTGTGTTGGACTCAGGTGGCAGGTGCAGAAAAGTGATTTAACCACAAGGTGGCACAAGCTGCCTGCAACAGGAAAGGTCATCAGGTGTCCAAAATGTTAGCGCCAGGCTTCCCTGGTGTTCAGGATATCCAGAATGAATGCCTTTAAGATAAAGTCCATCCATAATTTCTCAATATATGCAAAGTTATCTCATACATATTTATTGTGGATATCCCAAAAGCCTGACTAGCTTAGGGTTCACAGGACAGGCTGGGAAGACCCTGAACTAGCAGGTTCTCCCCTTGTGATGTATGTCCTCATTAACTACCCCTTTCTGGCTTCAGTTTTGCATTGGAAACCCCGGAGACATGTTACACATAAACACTTTCATTTATAGCCATTTTCAAGAAACTTCTTTATCGCCTGACGCTCCCTAAGACAGTACATTAATGAGGTGTTCTCCCGTTTTTGCAAAATATTTTGCTCAATTTCAAGAGATCATATGAAAGATGTTTGCCTTACATCCCGGTGGCATACATTTTTGTGAAGAAGGTAACCCCCTCCCCCTCCTTCCCCATTTTGCAAAGTAACCTTCCCCGTGCAAGGTTACTTTGCAAAGCCAGAATCTAACTTTTCCCTTAAAATATTCTTCATGAAAACAATTTCTAGCAGTATCCTTAAGGAATCTGCTAAAAATAAGCTGGTTCTGGAAAATCAAGAGCCTCATACTTGAAATCTTGGGGGTAGGGGAGCGTTTGTTCACCTTGCCGTCTGATTCCTGAGGAGGCTGAGGGTGCCGGTGCTACGATCTTCCGGTGTGGGTGGAGTGGCCCAGCTGACGTCATCCTCTGGCCCAGATAAGAGGGCGTTGCAGAGTTGTATCTCTGGGAGCGTTTGTTCACCTTGCCGTCTGATTCCTGAGGAGGCTGAGGGTGCCGGTGCTACGATCTTCCGGTGTGGGTGGAGCGGCCCAGCTGACGTCATCCTCTGGCCCGGATAAGAGAGCGTTGCAGCTCTACGGCGCTCAGCCGTCGGCGCTCTACCGGGGCGTGTTTTTTAAGGGGCGCTTTTGAAGGGGCATGTCTGGCCCCTTGTGAGCCCCTTAGGAGCACGGAAGGAGCTGGGGAAGTAACATGCCTGGCGGTAAGCGGAAGAAGAAGGCCCCGGTGGAAGTGGTTCAGGCGGGAGCTTTGGACAAGCATATAATTTCTATCCCACGATCGGTGGGTCCAGGTACTGTGCCCTCTAAGCCTGTTTCCGAGGGTGCAAATTTGAGCTCAATTGAGCGTACTCCTCCTCTTCCCCCAGGATTTTTAGAACTGTCTTCTGAACCCCAAGGTCCCCTAAATATGCATCTGGACTGCGCGCTTCCTAAAGTGGTGTCATGGAAGGAGTTTTCTTCTCCTCCTAAGGACCCTAAGGATTCTACTATTTCTCTTTTGGATGTCTGGAAAGTGGTATCCCGCACTGAACAAGTTCTTACTGAAACGGTTCCTTTATTATGTCAATTCACTAAGGATACTGTTGCAAGATTACAAGTTCTAGGTTCTCAAGCTGAGGTATTGAGTTCCGTTGTTTCTATTATGGATACACAGGTTGTCCTTTGTTGAATTTCAATCTGTCCATTCGAAGGATAGTAGTATAGTTCATCAGAAGCTTGAGAACCTAGAAAATCAATTACGTTCTAAAAATTTGCGTTTGCTTAATTTTCCGGTATGCCCCATGTTATCCCCCTTGATTCTTTTTCGGAAATATCTTTAAGGACACCCTTCTTCTACCACAGGCAGAATCTATTATAATTCTTAAATGTTATTATTTGTCCTTTAAGACATCGTCTGCCATTGTGGAAGAGGAGGGTGATGTTCCTTTGGTTTCTGCTAAATTTGATTTAACTGCCTTTTTAGTGGATACGCAGGATAAAATTTCTTCCCGTGCTACTTTATTGATAACTTTGGCTTCAGAGGAAGACAAGGTTGCTATCCTTAAGACTTATTTTAAGAAGAGAGCAGTTAAATTTTGTGGGGATTGTATTTCTATTTTTCCAGATGTATCGCGTTCGACTCAATTACGTCGGAAAGCATTTCTTGCGCTCAAGTCTAGAGTTCTTGCTCTTGGGGCGACTTTCTTTCTAAAGTACCCATTTAAATGTTGTGTCACTATGGCGTATGAAAAATTTGTTTTCATGGTATCTTTAGATTTAGAACGTTGGATCCTTGGGAGGGAAAAGGTTCAGTGATGTGTATTCTAATTTTTTTTTCTTGTGAATATTTCGTGGGGGGTGAGAGTAACTTTTCAGACGGTATAGTTGGCCAGGGATTTGTCTTGTATTTCTCTCTGGCCTTGTTTATTTTGAGAGGGTTTTTTTCCCCTTGTATTTCTCAAATGTTTCTCCGAAACGTGGACTGTAGCATTTTGGATTGATTATTGTTACTTTTTTCCTTTTGTAACTTCTTCTTGCTTTTCTGTATACCATAATTCTTACTGTATAACAGTGTAAATTTCATGTTGTTGTTGTTAAGTGCCGTCGAGTCGGAGTCGACTCATGGCGACCCTCTGGATAGCTATCCTAAATTGTGTTCGGTCTTCAGTCAGGCGGCTCATTGTTGACAGGCTGGTACCCGTAGCTGCTGTTATTGTAGCGATCCATCTCATTGCTGGCCTTCCTCTTTTGCGTTGACCTTCTATCTTGCCAAGCATGATGTCTTTCTCTAATGATCTCTCTCTTCGCATGATGTGTCCGAAGTATGAAAGTCGAAGTCTTGTCATCTGAGCTTCTAAAGAAAGCTTAGGTTTGATCTCCTCTAGTACCGACTGGTTTGTTCTTCGGGCAGTCCATGGTATACACAGTATTCGCCGCCAGCACCATAATTCAAAGGCATCAATTTTCTTCCTGTCTGTCTTTTTCACTGTCCAGCTTTCACATCCATATGATGTTATTGAAAATACCATGGCTTGAACAAGTCGAATCTTTGTATGGAGAGAGACATCTCTGCTCTTGAGAATCTTATCTAGGTCTTTCATAGCCATTCTGCCAAGAGCAATGCGTCGTCTGATTTCTTGACTGCTTGTTGCTTCTTTATTGATAGTTGATCCAAGTAGGTTAAAGTTGTTCACGATTTCAATTTCTTCTCCTTCAACGATGAACCTGTTGATTTTGCCAGTTGTCATGATCTTTGTCTTCTTTACATTAAGGTGCAGGCCCATTTTGAGACTATGTTCTTTGATTGTAAGAAGCAAATGTTTCAGATCATCTTCACTTTCAGCCAGTAATGTGGTATCATCAGCATAGCGAAGGTTGTTGATGAGTCTTCCACCAATCTTCACACCTCTGTTGTCTTCATACAGTCCTGCTTCTCTGATGATTTGTTCTGCATATAAATTAAACAGGCAGGGGGAAAGTATGCAGCCTTGTCTTACACCCTTGCTTATTTTAAACCATTATGTTTCTGTTTCTCCTTGTTCCGTTCGAACTATTGCTTCTTGATCAATGTACAGATTGCGCAAGAGAGAACGATCAGGTGTTCTGGTATACCCATTCTTCTTAATGTGGTCCAGAGTTTCTCATGGTTTACACAGTCAAAAGCCTTGCTATAGTCGATAAAGCACAAATAGATATCCTTTTGGTATTCTTTAGTCTTTTCAAGGATCCATCTCACATCCGCAATGATGTCTCTCGTTCCTCGCCCTTTCCTGAACCCTGCTTGCACTTCAGGTAGTTCTTGTTCTAGGTATGGCTGTAGTCTCTTTTGAATAATCTTCAGTAGAATCTTGCTGGCATGTGGGATCAGAGCGATTGTGCGATAATTTCCACAGTCAGTTGGATCACCTTTCTTTAGTATTGGTATAAACACAGATCTTTTCCAGTCAGTTGGCCATGATGTTGTCTTCCATATTTCTTGGCAGAGCCGTGTAAGTACGGTAACAGCTGCATCAGATTGCTGCAATACTTCTATGGGAATGCTATCAATGCCTGGTGCTTTGTTCTTTGATAAGGCTTTCAATGCTGCTTCAACTTCTTCTTTCATCACCAATGGTTCCTGATCATAAGGTATAGGTTGAAACGGCTGTTGGTCCACTTGATCTTTATCATATAAAAACTCTGTATATTCCTTCCACCTTTTCTTGATCTTCTCAGCATCATTCAACATAGAACCTTGAGCATCTTGTAACATTCCAATTCGAGGCTGGAACTTTTTCTTTAACTCTCGCAGCTTTAGGAAAGCCGATCTTGTTCTTCCTCTAATAGTTTCTGCTTCTATTTCCTTGCAAGTGTCATTGTAGTACTTTTCCTTGTCCTGTCTTGCTGCACGTTGGAAATCTCTGTTGAGTTCTGCAATTGTCTTTCTTTCTCCTCTGGCTTTAGCTTCTCTGCGTTTCTGGGCAATTTTCAGAGTTTCTTCCGTCATCCATTTTGGCCGTTTTTGCTTTTTCACCTTTTGTAGAGACTTCTCGCTTTCTTCTAGCACAACCTTCTTGATGTCATTCCATAACTCTTCCGGAGCTCTGTCATTTGTATCTAAAGCAGCAAATCGATTTTGCAGGCAGTCTTTAAATTCCAGTGGTATATTCTCAAGGTCATATTTTGCTGCATTCATGAGTGGTTTGCTCTTTTTCAACTTTAGCTTGAGTTTGCATACTAGTAGTTGATGATCTGTACCACAGTCAGCTCCAGGTTTTGTCTTGGTTGATGTTACAGAGCTTTTCCATCGTTGACTTCCACAGATGTAGTCAATTTGATTTTTATACAATCCATTGGGTGAAGTCCATGTGTACAGTCGCCGCTTGTGTTGCTGGAAGAAGGTGTTTGAGATGAATAGATCATTGGTCTTGCAGAATTCTATCAATCTTTCTCCAGCTTCATTTCTGTTGCCAAGTCCATATTTTCCAACTACTTTGCCTTCTTCTTTGTTGCCAACTTTTGCGTTCCAGTCACCCATGACTATCAGGATATCCTGTTTGCATGTTCTGTCAATTTCAGCTTGTACTTGTTCATAGAACTCTTCAATTTCATTCTCTTCTGCAGCTGTTGTTGGGGCATATACTTGAATTATAGTTGTGTTGATAGGCAATCCTCGTAGACGAATAGAGATTAAGCGTTCGCTGACTGCATTGTATTTCATTACAGTTCTTGCAAGTTTCTTCTTTATTATAAACGCAACACCATTTCTTCTTTGTCTTTCATTTCCAGCATAGTAGACCATGTGATCATCTGATGCAAAGTGCCCGATGCCAGTCCATTTCAGTTCGCTGACACCCAACAGGTCAAGTTGTACACGTTCCATTTCATTCTTGACCACCTCCAACTTCCCTTGGTTCATGCTTCGTACGTTCCATGTTCCAATGTATAAGACATCTTTACAGCTTCTGACTCTCATTTCATGCGCAGCTACATCAGCAGTCAGACTTCCCGAGGGCTTTGATCCAACCACATCATAAATGCTGGCTTTACTCTGAAAAGTCTTCAGCTCTTCCCCAGTAGCTAGTTGAGTGCCTTCCGACCTGGGAGTCTCATCTTCCAGCACCATAGCACAATTTGTTTTGTTGTAACTATCCATTGGGTTTTCATGGCAAGATACAGAAGTAGATTGCCGGGCCTTCCTTCCGCGCAGTTTAAGTTTGGTGTTGTTGCCGTTGTCACAGAAATGTGATCCTCCGCCGTCAACACTATCCCATTCTGCTGCTGCCCAGATGGGTGGTTTGTCTTCGTCTGGCACCTCAGCTGAGACCTGTCCATCTTGGGAGACCCTGCCAGTAGTTAAACTACGGATAGTTTAGCTCTCAGCATCACTGATGCACGCAAGCCCTCACAGCACGACAAGCTGCAAACCAAGTGAGAGGTAAATTTCATAAATAAATAAATTTAAAAAAAAAAGAAATCTTGGGGGTGGGGGGGAGGGGGAATGCCAGTAAGATTATACTGCATCTTCTTGGTGAGAAATGCCCCGCTGAAAGGTTCTTCACCAGATAAAGCTCCTTCTCTTTATTCTCTCAGGACTTTTCAACTCTTGCACGTGTTTATACTTGAATCTCTGCCCTGTTCATTGTTCCTTTGCCTGTGGTTTGAGAAACCTAGAGAGTTAGGAATAGAGGAAAAGGTTTCATAATATCAGAGAAATTCAGTCTGTGGTTGAAATTAATGGCTGGAGCATTGGTCGATCCCCTGTGCATCGTATACACTAGAGTAACTGCAGTCTATCGGGTTTAACCCTGCTTCTCCCTGCCTCATGCATTGCAACCCATCCAGTGTATGTTTTACAGTGTTTATTACATCATTAAATCATTTCCGGTGCTCACCTCTTACCAAGAGCCTGTTCAGCAGGCTGCATCGGCTGCAGAGTGAGGCCTGGCTGTACAGCCGAAGCAGTGGTGTCTTTGGAGACCCAGCCCAGCCCTACGACCATGTCCTGAGTGAAGGGGCTTCTGAGGATTGGCCGTGGCTGACTGAGGGAGCTTCTGGAGATGGGCTGAGGCTGAGGCTTCTGGGGATGGGCTGAGGTCTCCGAGGAGGGATCGCGGTAGAGCAGACGGGCCTTGTAGGAAGGGCTGTGGCTGATGAAGAGAGCCTCTGGACTGTAGCTGGACGAGTCTCCATGGAACGGCCATGGCTAAGAGAAAGAACTTCACAGGAGAGACCTCTTGGAGCCACAGGACTCTGAAGCTTAATGACTGTATTGTATTGTAAGGACTTTTCCACTATTAACTCCACCTGGCCAGATTAAATAGACAGTGACATTACTTCTAGCTACATTGCCTGATCTGGACTGAATAGACATCGACCATCTTGGTCTTTCCAATTTTCAACTAATGTTAGATTAGTTACTTAACTGTATTTCATTCACTAACTAATTTTGCTTTCATCCCTCTCCTTTCTGATAGAACCTCACCCTCCTACACAGTCACATCTTAGGGTGGATGTATACCTCCATTACTCCCAGGTGCTCCCTATTCCCTCACTCTTTCTCCTATCTATCCTTCAATCCTTCAATTATTTCCTGTCATCTGCTCTCTTTTCCATTTTTTCTTATGGCTCCACTTCACTTTGTTTTCCTATTATTGACACTCCCTAACTTTCTCTCCAGGTACCAACAACTTAAACCCCTCCCCCTTCCTTATCATCCTCTCTTCCATCCCCATCTCTTCCCCCCCATCTCTTCCCCCATCTGGTCTTCAACCCTTTCTTAAGTTCTCAAGCTTCACCTTTTTCTTCCTCTCATTCATCCCTCTACTTTCTCTCAGAAACAACCTCACCCTGGTTTCCACCGTGCCATCTCCTCTCTGCCTTGCATTGTTCTTCTTCTTCTCCTTTTATCATCCGAGGTATTAAAGCCAATCCTGGTCCCCCTAGACTTTTATCTCACTCCCATGACAGTTCCTCACTCAACTGTTCCAATCTCATTCATATTCTTTCCCCCTCCTCTTTCCTTTTCTCATACGCCTTATGGAACACACACTTCATATCGAATAAACTCCCCTTTTCTCATGATCTCTATCTCTAATGCTTTCCATCTTCTGGCTCTAACTGAGACCTAGCTCCTCCCTGATGACACAGCTTCAGTGGCTACTAATTCTCTAACACGCCTTGTCCCACTGGCCATGGTGGTGGTATTGGGTTTCTACTCTCTCATTCCTGCCAGTTTCAACCCCTCCCTCTGCCTCACTCACTCCTTTCCCTCCCACACCCTTTCTGACTTTCTTCATTTCATATTCAGGCTTGTCTCCTTCCAGTCAGCCAAGCAAAACTACTATGTCCATCTGATTATCTTTTTTGCCTCTGACCCTCACCGTCTCTTTACAACTCTCAACTCTCTTCTCAAGGCGCCTCTGCTTCTGACTCCTCCTTCCCTTTCTACCTAAACTCTGGCTGAATATTTCCATGACAGTCCACAAGATTACACTCCAATTTCCCACAAGATCAGCTTTATCCCCTCTTCCATATCAACTCTTCCCATCAACCTCTGCTACCATTTCTTCCTTTTATAAGACCTCCAAAGAGAAAACCACTCATCTTTCCTCCTCTACTACCTGCTCCTCTGATCCAATCCCCACCCGTCTCCTTGTTTCCATCTCCTCCTTTGTCATCCACTCCATCTCTTATATTCTTAACCTATCACTCTCTACTGCAACTGTCCTGGCAGCCTTCAAGCATGCTGTGGTCATACCTCTTCTCAAGAAACCTTCACTTGACCCTACTTGTCCTTCTGATTCTCAACCCATCTCCCTTCTCCACTTCATTTCCAAACTTCTTGAATGTGTGGTTCTTCGCTATTGCCCTAGCTTTCTCTCCTCTCAAGCCCTTCTGGATCCATTACAATCTGGCTTTCATCCTTTATATTCTACTGAGACAGCTTTTGCCAAAGTCTCCAGCAAATTGTTCCTGCCTAAATCAAAGGGCCTTTATTCAATTCTCATTTCTTTCTCTGTAACATTAGCAAAATTTGCCCCTTCTTTCTGAACACAATACTAAGACATTTATCCACTTTTTAATCACCTCCCATCTAGACTATTGCAACTTCCTCCTGGCTGGTTTCCCTCTGAATCATCTCTCTCCTCTACAATCTGTTCAAAACTCAGCTGCGTGGCTAATCTTCCACCAGTCCCAATATGCTCATATAACCCTATGCCCTCTTCTTCCACTGCCAGCTCCAGCCTTCGCTCCTTTCACCTTGCTACTCCTTATGCCTGGAACAAACTACCTGAGTCTGTATGTCAGGCTTCATCTCTGCCCCTTTTCAAGTCCATGTTAAAAGCTCACCTTTTTGAGGCTACTTTTGGATCCTCATCCCTTTTTCTCATATGTGTCTCCTTACCTTTCCCTAGTTGTATCCTTGTTCTCAACTATTGTATTGTTTGTCTTGATTAGATTGTGAGCTCTGACAAGCAGAGGCCATCTTTTTACATGTATTTTTGCAGCACTGTGTACCCCTTGTAGCACTGTATAAATAGGAGTAGTAGTTTATTATCCTATTGGGTATTATTGAATACAAGTCTTAATAGTCATGATGACCCATCTCGATTGGTTATTGCTAAAACTATTGTCCAGTTTGCAGTGCAGACCAATCATAGAGTCGGACTAAGCTCACGCCTCAAAATTTGAAATGAACACAGACGAGGTTTACAGCCCTCTGCAAGCTTTACATCTGTTCAGTGTCTTAAAGCACCCTCGGTGTTGCTACCAGGCACACCCCAAATGGTCTCTTTCAGAGATAGGCAGAATCAAATTATGTTGTTCTCATATTGTTTTCATAATCTTTATTGTTCTTTTTGAGCTCAATTTAAAAAATGAAGCAGATTTTTTTGGACAGACAGAGCCAAAGGCAGAGAGAGTGAATAATGTAGATAAGAAAGTTCACTCCCCATGGCCCCAGAATTCAGCAGTTCCTCCTTTTTCTCCCCGGCCTTATAGACACAGTGCCTGGGCAGCAGCTATAGGAGATGAATACAGCCAAACAGCGGCAGCAGAATGGGTGGACTATTGGGGCACCAATATTTTCCTTAACACAGCATCAGGAATTAGAGTGCTTAGGTGCAGGGCTGGAGATTACTTTGTTTGGCCCCGCCAGCTAAAAAGATGTTCCACTGCCCCTGAAGTCAAATGAGGGAGGCCCTCCTTACTCTGCCAATATAGAGGCTGATCATAGAATTTCACGTCAAGGAGGGAAAGTTATGCCAGCTCTGGTTTTGCCCCATTGCATGCAGGGACACGTGGTTCTGATTCCTTTGATTTTTCCATGAAAAGCAAAAGCCTCATCCCTATGCAAGGGGTGGGGGGGCAGAATCATGCTGTCAGAAGACTGACATGCTTCAATAATTTTTGCAAGACAGAGCAGCTAAAGCTTTTCATTAAAGGCTGCTAGGGGACAAGGTTCAGTGACTAGGTATGGTTCTTAGAAAGGGAACATCAGTTCAGGAGACCTCATTTTACCATCTTCGCTTATTGGGTGTTGCAAATCTCAGTGACTGTTCAGAGATCAGAAAAGCAAGAAGAGACTGAAAATTAAGACATACGGCAAGATGGAGAGGAAGGAGAGGGTTGGGGGGGAGGGGGTTCCTTCCCCTTCACAGCATTACCAATGCACCTCAGTCCTGACTCACAACCCCCATTCCCCACCCATTATTCCCAATCCAGTAACTCTCACACAGGCCTCAAGTGTGCCTTGGTCTTTATATGAACCATGTCTTTCTCCAGTCCTGAACCTCCCACACAGATCTGCCAGTACAGCTCAAGTTTGTTCTACTGTCTTCACCCCAGCACTGTTCTGCTGGTCTTCAAAATATCCTTTTGAGTCCTTCAGCTGTCTGTGCTAGATTCATGCTTTGCATGAATCAATGTGATTTTGACTTGGTGGGGACAAGTTGAAGGCGTTGATGATGATCACCACCAGAGGTAGAACTCTCCTATCTACTTTGATTTATTTGGCTCATGCCTTTCTCAGAAGCTCAAGGTGAGTTACGTTCAAGTATACTCAATATTTTCCTGTCCCTAGAGGGCTTACAATCTAAGCTTGTACCTGAGGCAATGGGGGATTAAGTGTCTTGCCCAAAATCAGGAGTGATAATGGGATCTGAACCTGGATTCCCTGGTGATTTATGATGCCTGGAGTAGCTAAATAGCAGTATCTTTCCTCAACTTAAGATAATAATATAACCTCAGAATGAAAAGTAGTTCCAAGCATAAGATGGGCATTTTTTCTCCTGCTTCTTTTGGGCTTCCATCTTAATTGGATCCACATAAACCTTCATGCACAACTACTCAGGAATGTTTTCTCCCCTGTTTCATATATCCTCTCAACTCATATAGCCCAATTATTACAGGGATAGTCAGTCCTCAGATGGTGGCCATGCACCAGAGTTCCTTCTGGAACCTTACATCATATACTCTCAATCTGGACACTAGGTGTCAGCGTTGTGCAATGACTCAGATTCCGTCTTTCTCACCCCTTTCAGGGCCCGTGAACAGTGCCTCTGCAGCATTTTCAGCCCCAGCCAATCTGGGTAGTAGAAGACCTGGCTGAGCCACTGGGCCAGCCTGTTTTTGTTTTATCAAAGTATCAAAATTAAAGAACATATTTTGGCACAGCTTCTTGCTTTCAGAGCTGTGTTGATTAAACTGTGATATGACTTGGCTTTTTCCTTGCTTTCCCTATTGTGGGGACAGGAAGTTGAGTCAGAACTAGCATCACTCAATGTGACCATTGTCTCTTTGCTAGTGCCGTCAGATAGTGCTTATCCCTGGATCTTTTAGAAAGCTGCAGAGCCTTCCAATATAGATAGAGGGCTTCTCAAAAAAAAACTAAAAACATTTTGTCTATTTAAGCCCCATTAACAATCTGCGGTTTACACAGAGGAATGTGTTCTGTGGAGATAATACTGCAGTGGTGGTAGGGTCAGACAGGTGACATGTAATATTCAACTGAGGTAATTGTAAGAATATTTCAAGGCAGGAAACTAGCACCCAAATAGTCAGTTGCTTCCAGACCATAACCCACTGGAGGCCTGTCCCACCTCAGGCAGGGGGATGTTAGAGAGGGGTGGGGTTCAGAATAAGACAGTGGCTTGCAGGTCGGGGAACTTTCTGTTCATTATTTTAGTCTCTCTCCAAAGGAAGAACCAGAGACCATGGGTGGTTTATTTAACAACCTTCCATTTCCCACTGATACAGCAAAGTCTGTCATGAGGGGGTTTGGGTGCTGTTTGCCCTCTGAGGGTTTGGCTATACTAGTCCTGGCAGGCTAGGGCACAAACATATAAAGGTTCCAATAATCTCTACCCCAGATCTCCAAGAATCCCTACCCCAACACAAGACAAGAAGACGATAGATATTCTAGAGGTAGTCCAGTGCTCTAATCTCAAGGAAGGAGGGGAGGGGGGTGGGGAGGAGGAGACTGTTTCATTAATCAAATAAATTGATTTTCTTTCTGTGGCTGCTGAAAATAATTTTGACTAGAGGCTAAAGTTCTTGGTCTCTTTTTGACAGTTTTGCCTCTTTGGATATTTTTATTTTATATTTACTGAATTTTAAAAATACATATCCACATATAGACTTGTTTAAGAAAAAGGAACATCACACAGATAAAATACAATCCAAAACATATAGTAAGTACAAAGGCAAAACCCAACAATGTTAGGGAAGAAGAGCCATTATACATGAAACTAAGAAAACCCCCAAATTGACTGACAAAAAGGAAAAATAGGCAGCCTCAGTGTAGCAATGGAATGATACCTAGAGCGACATGCATAACACTACATGGACGGCGAAGTAGCTACCTATTTGGCAAGTATGAAAGCAGACAATGCAGAAGGTTGATTATAAAACATAATTAACAGAATCATACTCAACTAAACATTTGCAAGGGTACTTTAGAAAAAAAAGAGCCCCCAACTGTAGAATACCCGGTTTTAACAATAGAAATTCTTTTCACCGTTTCTGAGTGTCCCGAGCCAACTCTGGGAAAACCCTAACATTACAACCTAAAAACGGGACTGCATTTCTTGAAGACTGAGAAGCCAGTCCCTATGAGGCCTCAAAGTGCAGGTGACCAAGAGAGTTGCTGAAGAAACAACCTCTACTTGTGACTCTTCTAACAGAGCAGAAACATTCAAAGTGTCCATTGACACAATTTGATCAGCAGGTACAATCTTCCCCACTGGAAGGTATTAAATGCGAGATAAAGGAGGTATTGCATCCTTGGACACTCCCAAGACTTCAGTCACATACCTTCTGAATATTTCTTTAGCTGAGATAATATTAGATTTGGGAAAATTAACAAATCTGAGGTTGGAAGCTCTGGATGAGTTCTCCAAGGTCTCCAACTTGGCCTGAACCTCCGTGAAGTCTTTCAACATAGCAGCTTGAGAGTCACATATAGAAGAGTTTCTAACAGCATGATCAACAGTGGAATTTTTAATCCCTTCCAAAGCCGTCTGCTGTGCAGCAATAGTAGTAGCTTGGTCTTGAATCTTAAGATGCATCAACTGGGTCTGGCTTGACATCACTGCCGTAAGATTAACAATAGCATCCCAAATAGACTCTAAAGTGAATTCCTTGGGTTTTACCAGAGTCGGAACTGGGATAAGGAAATCAGGTGGATCCCTGAAGAGGCTTCGAGCACAATGCAGTCCACAGCATTACTCTCACCCCCACTCACAACCTCTACTGAGACAGCTGCCAGAGACACCGGCGATGCTGGATCTTCGGCGAACGTCGCTGCCGCACTCCATCAAAGGGATAAATCCAATGTGCTGACTTGCGACAGAGAGCCTCCAGAGCTAGTCCGCTGTAATGCTGTTGATGCAGAAGGTAGAGGGGGAGACACTTCTCTGGGAAGAGAGTAACATTAGAGTCTGTAGAGGACTCCAGGTCCACTGAGCACGGCGACGACATAGCCGGAGCTGCACCGGAGTTCATCATTGTCAACTGACCCTTTCAGTAACTGAGTCAGGGCATTCGAGGGTTGCTTCATCAACATAGTTTTTGCCTTCCTCTTGCCCATAGGTGAGCAGGAGCACAGCATTCCACTCAGGCAGCCGTCTTGACATGCACCCTATCGCTGATCCTCTTTGGATTTCCCCTGAGTACTACTCAGTACTCCCAGAACACAGAGGAGGCTGCAGAGCTAGAGGGAAGGGATCAACTTTTCATGTTTTTATTATTCTACTGTTTGGTCATAAAATTCCCTGCTGCTTTTGTGGCTTCCAGTTGAATTAGATCTTTACTGGGCTACAGCACCATGGACCTTTTTATCTGCAACTATGGTTTGTGGTTACCCAGGGATTTCATTTTATTCAATATCTCAGGCAAGCCATTGCAGTGATAGTACTTGGCAAGAGGCCACAAAGCATGGCTTGATTCAAAACATGGTACATCTGTACCCTAAGTCCAGCCAGCAGGTGTCACTATTAAGCAACAGCCGAGTCTCCCTTCCCTCCCTTGCCTTAGAGACAAAACCTAGGGATAGATTTACCAATGTGCGCTACCACTTTGCCTAGCACATGGTAACAAGATAGTGCCTTTAAGTAAATCTAGTCTTTTTGGGAAGGGTCCTACCAAATGTGCCTGAATCTATATCTTGCCTTGACTTCAGATTAAAAAGGCAAATCATATATTCTAAAATTCAAACATACCCTTTTTCAATTTCATGCAAGCTTTTTTAAAACAATTTTTTGCGTTGGGTGTTTTATGGGAGATCAATAAACTATGTGCCAGATCTTATTTTTGCTTGATTTGAATAAATGTACAAATAGGAGGTAATTCTGTGAGTGGCAACTAGATTTATGTGCGTTAATGGAACCTATTCTATTCTGCGCAGATTTAACTTTATAGAATACTAGCGTAAGTAGCTGTGAACATGTGTAAATGAAGCCATGGCCACTTACACCACCTCTAGGGCAGGTGTATATGAGCATGCTTGTTTTACATGCCTTAGGCCATATTTTATAATGTCTGTGCATAAATTTGCACTCCACCCCTTTGCACGCCCACAGTGAAAGCATGCAGCATCAGTCCATGGTGCGTGCTTTCAGAATAGAAACTGACTAATCTCTGCATGTAAGTGATCATTTACCTGCATAAATCACTAAAATACCATGATTTATGTGTGTAAACACATGCAGAAATCTAGCCATACCATATGGAATTACCTTCATAGAGTAATTTTAGAAAAGGTCGCCTAGGTTGAAAAGGCAAGAAGATGCATATTTGTAGCCTAATTGATAAAGACACATGGGGGTTGTTTTACTAAAGGGCAATAGCTGTCAGCGTGTGTTCTGGAGTGTGCTAAAGGTGTGCTGGGGCAAGTCCTCTTTCCCTTCCAGGGGGCTACAAACACTGCCAACATAACATCTCTGGCCCCGGCCAACCTAGGGAACAGACGGTCTGATCCTAGTTTCAAAAGGAATTGACTCTAAAAATAAGTGAAGGTGTTAAAGGATTCACTGAGGATTTGCTAAGTTTCAAAGCTGCTACTTATTTGTAGACACATTTACTTACCTACTAGTGTAAGCAATGTTAAAAAGTTCCTAGAGCAAGCGCAAGCTGAGACATGGCCGTCTAATAGAAGTGGATTTTCCAGAACCGTCGCATACCGCCTTCTAACACGCCAGCATTCTGTGAGTGGCACATATCTCCGTATTTTTGTAGGGATTCGCTGTCGGTTTGAAATGAAATGAAAACATCTGCAACATTTGTTGTTTTGTTTCACATAGTTTTCAAAATGAAAGTGTAGAAAAGAAAAAGTAGATCTTTGTTTCATTCCCTGCACACCCTTATCCTGGTTTGTCACTTTTGATCTTAAACACATCCTGAGATATTTTGTCCCACTGAGTTCCTTCCATGTTGTCAGGGGCAGACCAAGGGTACTTGCCCCCCTGGATAGGCCCTATGTGCTGCCCCCACCACACTGCCTCACTGCCCCCGACATCTAGCCTCTCACCGGGGGCTGATGGGCAGCCCAGCAATCACATCTCTGAAGCCGCAGCAGGCCTAAAAGCGCATGCGCGCACTCATGGCCTGCCGCTCCTGCCCCTTCCAACTTCCTGTCAAAGGGGATAGCAGTGGCAGGACTCAAGGGCGCGCAAGCGTCTGCTTTAAAGACTGCTGCAGCTTCAAAGAGGTGATCACCAGTGAGAGGCTGGATGTCGGGGTGACACGGCAATGGCACATGGTGTGGTGGGGACAGCACATCGGAACTGTCTAAGGCTGAGCCGTCCACCAGGTTCTGCCGTCCTAGGTGACCGCCTAGGTTGCCTAGTGGACTGGCCAGTCCTGCATATTGTCATACATTTTATAGGTCCAACATAAAAGTTATTCAGAGCCAATAATGTACATGAACCTGCCAGTGTAGAAAAGGGCCAACTAGGCCAGGTGTGAAAACCAAATTGGATACGATTGGGGAATTGGATGAATCAGCTTCTAACACACTAACCTATGTCACCATGGTTCATGTGTTAGAAGCTGATTCATCCAATTCCCCAATCGTATCCAATTTGGTTTTCACACCTGGCCCGAATAAGAGCGAACACTCCTGACCCAATAACTATGTCCACATAAGTACTATTTGCTAACCACATAAGCCCTATTTGCTAAGTCCAATGTCCTACTCAAAAGCAGAAGTACACTTAAAGAGACAGTTTTACTGAAGTTCAGACCTGTACATTTCTATGGCCTATAGTTAGGTTCTATAATCCAGTTTCATGTATAGAGCAGTTGCTAGCGCTTCCTATTCCTATGAATATTATGGATCCAGAGCCACTGTCTGTCCCTGAATCCATTAAATCTAGATCCCCATATACTGTGTGAACCATGGTGACATAGGTTCGTGTGTTAGAAGCTGATTCATCCAATTCCCCAATCGTATCCAATTTGGTTTTCACACCTGGCCTAGTTGACCCTTTTCTACAGCCAGAACACATAGGTTCCTCTCTTCAGCTATGTCATATGATGGCTTTGGCTAATTCCAGTGCGTTTTTCATAGCAAAAAGGGTGCTGGTACTCATATGCAGGGCTCCTTTGTTAATACATGAGGACCATGGGTCAATTCTGGCAGACAGTGAAAGATGTTTCGGAACTCCGCACATTCAGGGCCCTCTCGGAAAGAGCACTGGTTAGTTCTAGTCATCCAGTACAAGGCATCACAGCTTGAAGAGTCCCGCTTTCTTCAGGATTAGGAGAGCTGCTCGAACTTTTAAGAAAATTGAATGAAAGCATCAAGAGTCCTTTTGGACTGTTTTATAAAACAGATTATGGTTAGGAGGGCACTCCTGACGCTTTATAATCACCCTTATTTCTAAATGTAGTGTTTGGGAACACAAGCCCTGGTCCCAGTGTTCTTCAGGCTCTTACTCGTGGGGTTAGTAACTGTATGATATTTGTTTCTGTTTTCTTTCTTCTGTGACAGAAATGGCTTGTAAAAATATTAAATTTATCACTGGCAAATTCTGACTCACAGCCTGCAACAAAATAAACCAATTTAAACAAAAAAGTTCAGCTTTCCACTGAAGACTACAGCACTTTCTGCAGCCTGAGAGCAGCAATGGCCAGTTTAGTGACTCCAAACTGAAAAATGTGTGAAATTCAGTTTGCTGGGCTCTCGTTTTTATCAAGCGGAACGGCTCTTAGAGAAACATTCCATTTCACAGCTCTAATGGCTTTACTCTGTGCTGCTGCATTAATGAGCAGTGAGCTTGGCCTAATCAGAAGGAAGCCATGCAGATAATTGCCTGAATTTTTAATTCAGGGTTATGATAGGGGAATCAAAGTCACACTGCAGTTGCTGAGGCTGCCTCCGGTTCCGGACCATTGACTTTTGCAATTTTCTTTGATTTCTTCCTCCCCACCCCCTTTCAGTGGCCTGGTGAGGACCCTGTGAGTTTCAGGGCCTTGGGCCTCAGCCTCAGGCCTTCGTCAAGCGAGAGAGTCTCCCTTTCCATCATGTTCAAGGCATTGTGCACCTGTTGCCAAGCAAGGTTCTGGGAGAGTGAGCCTACTGCTGGTCACTGGGCCTTCACAGATTGATTCCTCCATGCAAATGAGTTGACAGCAGGAAATTTGTCCGAGAAAGAGGATCCTAGTTCAGTTTCTGTTCTCCTTCATACCCCTTAGCCTTACGTCTCATAGGAAGGGCTAAAGTGAAGTAAGGGCACCAAGCATTTGTAATTCTCTTGAGGGAGGTCAGTTTTAGGATCTTTTTCATGAACCCGTCATTCATGGGAAAGGTAATTATCCCCAACAAGGAATCTTCATATAGCAGCTAGTGTTAAATCAACATAATATTAATGGCCTATAGCTGAAACAAAACAAGCCGCTGGGCTTTATACCTCTGCTACGAATGAGGTCTAAAACAGGATTCTGCCTCACCAAACTGTAGTGTGGGCCCCTAGGGTAGCAAAATTCTACCACCTATTTACAAGTAGCGAAAACAATTATATTCTAGTGCCCAAAAGTAGACCTAGACTCATGTTTTCATAGTCCTATATTTAGATTCTGTTAGCCACATTTATGAAAAGGCTTGAAAATTGAGGCATTGAGGTCGGGGCATACACAGTTCTGATGGTATTTTAGAAACAGCTTTGTTAAAGGTGGAGCTGTTTCTGAAATACGAAGAATGAAAGGGCCAGAAGGTATGTGGATTATTTCCATGTAGGAGAGGAAACCCAGCAACTTACACATGGAGGCCTGGAATGTATTAAAGGAATCATGAAGGCGGAGGACTACCAAGGTATTTTGGAGTGAAATGTGCTACCTAGTGTCAGAAAGCTAGGTCTGGGTCGAAGATTATGGGTCCTCCAGCAGAACAATGACCCAAAACATACATCCAAAAGTAGAAAAGAATGGTTAAAAAGAAACAAATAGACTGTTTTAAACTGGCCAGAAATTAGTCCTGATCTCAATCCAATCGAGAACCTTTGGAAAGAGCTGATACCTGCCATTGGTTAAAGGAATCCTGGAAACATTCATGAGCTGGAACAAATCACAGTTGAAGGGTGAGAGAAACTACCAGCAGACAGATGTACGAAACTTATAGATGGCTACAAGAAACATTTGGAGGCTGTCAACACTGCCAAGGGTTGTGCAACCAAATATTAGTGAAGGGTGCCATTAATTCTGTCCAGGTCATATTTTGTGTTTTTTTTCTCAGAAATTGCTACATCTAAGTTGCACAAACATCTTTTTTTTGTTGTATATCTTTGAAGATACTATTAAAATATTATGATGACATACAGTTGGAATATTTCCAATTATTTCTTAAGATATTGTACACAACATACCTAAAATGCAAGGGTGCCAATAATGTTGACCACAACTGTAGCAAAAGAGGAAGGCCAGCAATGCGATGGACTGATATAATAACAGCAGCTGTGAATGACGCTCTATCAGCAATTAGCTGGCTGACTGAAGACTGAACACAGTTTAGGACAACTATCCAGAGAGTCAACATGTAATCTGAAATACAGACTTTTTGTTTATTAAATCTCTTTGACTGATCCCTTTGGCCTCTTACAGGCGGGCTGACCATTTGATGATTTTATTGCCTGCATCTTTCTGAAATACCAGAGCTCAGCTGAAATCACAGATATATGACCTAGAGATCAAATATTTGATACTCCGTGATTCCAAGTTAGATCTACGTTTGTTCCTTAATCACACTGCAGCCCGTTTGACTAGCCTGGGCTAGTAGTACTATTTGTGTGATATACCTTAGATCAGTAGTATTTGCTTCCAGTCCTCGGAGCTGCAAATAGTTCAGGTTTTCAGGTGATCCATAATGAATATACAGTATATGAAATATATTTGCATAAGATGTATTTATTTATTTATTTAGCCATTTCTTATATACCGCCCCTTCCCGAGATCAGGAGCGGTTTACATTTTTAACAACATTATTACATGGAACACAGTTAAACAGTTAATGTTTTTAAACAAAGTGGCAAAGTAAACTATTTACAAACCGCTGTAGACAGAGTTATGTACAGGGGTGAATAATTAATGTTTTTAACAAAATAACAAAGTGTCTTAACTATGTACATACAGATGAAGCTTGTGTTATATACAGTGCTGAGACGCGTCTGAGTACATGTTATAGTGTGTGGCGGCTATGAGGGGGGTTGGGTTTGGGATTGTTCTATGGAGGGGGAGTTTTTACTGTTATTAACTCCATAGTGCTGGATAAAGAGGAAGGTTTTAAGTTCCTTCCTACAGGTGTTAATGTCTTTGATGCTGCGGAGGGTGGCTGGGAAGACACTCCATAGTGAAGGTGCCGCAAGGGAAAAGGCACAATTGCTTGTGAGTTGCTTGGATTCTCTGAATGTGTGGGGGATCATAAGTGTATTTCGAGATTGTTGTCGTCTACTTCTTGTGTTTGGGGCATGAGTAATTAGCGTTGAGAGGAAAGATGGAGCAAGGTTATTTGCGAGTTTCAAGATGGGCATGATCATTTTATAATGCACTCTGCTCATTATAGGTAGCCAATGTAGTTCATATAGCAATGAGATTATGTGGTCTGATAGGGTGCCTTGCATATGATTCTTGCCGTGACGTTTTGTGCTATTTGTAAATGATGTATGTGTTTTGTAGGGATACTGTGTAGAAGGCTGTTGCAAAAGTCGAAGTGTGGGGTAATTAATGCATGTACTACAGATCTGAAGTCGTGTGTCAAGAAGGGGTCTGAGGTGCTGGAGGGTTCTTAGCTTGACATATATTATTTTGATTGTTTGATTTATGTGGGAGGATCGGGATAGAGTTTGATCAAGTAAGACTCTGAGATATCTAACTTCTCTCTTGACTGGGAGGGCAGTGTTATTTATGGTGATGTTTTGAGGGGGCGTAAAATATATGCATACAAATATATCTTATACATATTCATTAGGATCTTCTACTACTGAGCATTTGTAAAGCACTACCAGTTGTACGCAGCGCTGTACAGACATGTAAGAGACAGTCCCTGCCCATCAGAGCTTACAATCTAGTCAAGACAAAACACAGAAGGTGCAAGCAGGGCTAGAACTAGGGGAGAGAAAGGAGATCAGAGGAGCCAAGATCCCAAAGCAGCAGTGGTGAGTTTTCAACCTGACCTGTTTGCAGCCCTTGAGGACTGTCAGTGAACACTATTGCCTTAGATCCAAAGTAGTTGGAGACATGTTTGTTATGAGGGTTTACATCAGTAGTTCTAAACCCAGTCCTCTGGGACCCCTAGTCCAGTTGGCTTTTCAGGGTATCCACAATGAATATGCATGAGATAGATCTGCATACAATGGAAGCAGTGCATGCAGATCTATCTCATGCATATTCATTGTGGATATCCTGAAAACCTGACTGGCCTGAGGGTCCCAGAGGACTGGATTGAGAACCACTGGTATACATAATGCAGTAGTTTCCAAATCCTATACTCGGATATGCAAATAAAAACAGCTCTTAGACTGGGGTTACCTTACATGTCCTGAGGATCCCACAGCCAGTCGGGTTTCCAGGATATCTATATTGAATATGTATGAACTATATTTGCATATGGTAGAAGGTTAGTGTATGCAAATTTATTTATTTATGTTTCTTTTATACCGCACTATTTGCAATCAGCGAGGTTTACAAGTAACGCATTTGTCTAGTGTAGGCAAGGGCCTTACTGGACTTACAATAAACAGGTTCATTATACAGGGTTCAACAGGGTAACTATATACACTCGGGTATAGCAGTTCTTTATACAGGGTTAAACAGGGTAACTATGTACATTCTTGGGTGTCGCAGGATGTTGTGGTCGCTGAAAATTATTTACATGTTAACACCGTCAACATTTACATTCTCTCTGGTAATAGATCTTCTTGTCTACACATGGGGTTGGCTGCACACGGGGGGGGGGGGGAGGGTGCACACAGGGGGAGGCTTTGAGCGGGAATATCGAGAGCAGGGGATGGGGGTGGGTACTGAGTTGTGCTGGAGGTGTTGGGCTGGATCATGCCTGTGATAGACTGGGAGAGGTCGTTTGGTGCGGTGTAGTACTGAAGGAACAGGTGGTGCTTCAGTGCCCTTCTAAACTGGAAGAGGTCATTGATAGCTCTAATGGACAGTGGAAGGGTGTTCCAACAGGAGGGGGCATAGAAAAAAACAGAGAAGGACGACAGTCATAGACACGATGATGTGTTTAGATTCAATTTTATTGATGGACCCGACTCAGCTGTGCTTCAGCCAATATACTGCATCAGGGGTCCAGGAAACATATAAAACATAAAAACTTGTGACAGACATTAAAAGAATTCTTTACATACAGAGAAAGTGTTGAAATATATTTACATTAGAATTCATAAAAAAAAATATAAACCTCTATCTATCTCTCTCTCTCTCTCTCTCTCTCTCTATATATATATATATATATATATCTGTGCACACAACACAAACAAAAAGGCAAAGTAGTAATTATAAATAAAGCACTAAAATGATAAAAACAGAAAAAAAACAGTCATTATAAATATATGTTTAATCACAAAAACAACAAGTTCAAACATTTACCAGGTTGAGCAGTCACATAAAGCAGTGCCATGTATAGCCTAGGTATATACAGAAAATGAAAATAATGAATATGTACCAATGGCAAGTTTGAAAGCTGCTCACAATCAATGTCAGTTATAAACAAAGGCCTCCAGAAACTATCATAGCACTTAGAAAATGTGGTACTGTATATCTAATGCGTCAAATGAAAAATAACAAAATCACACTGCCAGAATACATACATTATATAGGGGCCCTTTTAGTAAAGGGCATTAGCTGTGGGCATGGGTTTTGTTGTGCATTAAAGGCATGTTGGGATACACAGCCTGGAGCCATGAAAGTTAGTGCTATTGGATTTGGGGGCTAACTGTCCATGGCGCATTACGGGAGCAAGTGTGCGGGTTAGGGGCAGAGTGAGCAATTTGCAGTCAGTGCTGCCACGCTATCTGCAAAGCAGCCAATTAGCACGGGTGGAGATAAGTGCACCCACACTATTTTTTATGCTGCGTTAGGGCAGGGTGCACCATGTTAAGAGTCCGGAATATGCTTTCAATGCCCCTGACAGTTAACCCGGGTGGTGTTGCACGTAACGTGCTATGGATTTAGCATAACTGATGCATCAGGTGCAATACCATAACGTCCTTTAGTAAAAGGGCCCCATGGTGTGCTGTGTGTCTAGTGATGCCATATAAAATATTATTAAAACCACATTACCAGGACAAATGATACCAATATCCTTGCTACAGTGTCAGTAAATAGTCGTTTGAGAAAAACAGCTTTGGAAAAAAAATACCAATAAAGGGAAGTCAGAAGACAATCACGGTCATAAAAACTGTAAGAAAACAAAGGTGTAAAAGACATTATGGATGTTGAATGCTCAGAGGTAATCGCTTATCTCATAGAGAAGGATAAGATTATGTCTGCTTAAAGGTGCATATATGAGTGTGCCGCCATGAGTACATTAAAGCAATTGAAAATCAGTTTAAACCGCAGATAATCCTTACAGTAGCGTTTCCATGAAGGAGAACTAAAAATGCCGGACATTCAGCTTGCCGGTTAAAGTCACGCTGCCAAGACAGACCACCAGTGAGCTATTCGATTGGCGCTGCCAGATTGGCAGGTTTCTCTGAGCCCAAAAACATAAAGGTGGTAATTTTAGAAACTCTAATCATGATTTGCAAGACTAAAAATGGGTACACGGACATCCAAATCGTGGAGAGTCCCTGGAGCTAATTTACAAAATGGCTCCAAAGATGTCCTGCGCTGGGGACGTCAGTCCTGCACAGGAGCTTGGCGGGGATATTTATTTACATTCTCTTATATACCGTGCTATTCTGCATCAGTGCGGTTTACATTGAACAAACTGAAATTACATTGAATAGGGTATTATAACTTGGAGATAACTATTTTACAGGGAACATGGGCTATGGAGGGTTAAGTGGCTTGCCCAAGACTACAAGGAGCACCTGTGGGACTAGAAACCCCAGTCCTTCCGGCCCAAGGTTGCTGTCCTCTAGTGGGATTTGAACCCCCAACCTTCTGGCCTGAAGTACCTTGCCCCAACCACCAGGCTACTCCTCCACTCAATGTCTTGGGTGTTCTGGAGACTTTAGATGTGCACGCCCGATTTCAGAAATGACTGGCACATCTCGGCCTGCGCCCAAGTTTATACCTGCTGCAAGGCACAAAGAGGCATCGGAAATGTATTTGTTTTCCCAGAAAAGTGGTTGGAGGGTGTAGAGGAGATGGAACTCTGCTATCCTCAGTATAGTCCACAATAGTGCAAAGAATTGATAGGATTTGAGGATACTTGTTATGTGGTTGTTGAGCTGTAAAACGTCTGAACTACTTGGATGACAGCAGGTTGGGGAATGTCTCCAGTCTGTGATAGAGTTGCAGGGATGTCTATGTAGATACCCCCAACGACATCCATACTGAGGACAGCAATGTTTATGAAATCGCCTCTGGACTTAAATGTGCGGACCATTTTGGGGAACATTTAGGCCTGGACATTTTAGATAGTACCTAGACGTCCTTTCGGAAATGTCCCTGAACATTAAAAACAAAGCAAAACAAAAAAACAAGCACACAGATTAAAAAGGAACACAAAATAAATCAGTGAGAGCTTAATAACAAGGATGTGTGCCGAAGTTAAAAGCTGAACTAGAGAGGGAAACCCTTAAAAATACAAAATAACTGAAAGCCAAAAGCAATAAGAACAAACAAAAGCATCAAAGTGTCTTTAAAGCACAAATACAAACTCAAAATCTTCCAAACAAATGGGGCTAAGTATTCAAAAGTGCATTAAAAAAAAGATAATGACTATAATATAATACATTCCCAAGGTGCAGGAGTATCTTTGAGACACAAAGAAGAACTGAAAAATCTTCAGGGTAAAAAATGGTTAAATAAAAATACTGCAACACAAGTATGTAAAGTTGATAACATAAAGCAGAATGTATTTATTTATTTATTTAAACTATTTTTATACCACCTTTCTATAATTCAAAGCAGTTTACATAGAATAAAAAATCTGCCCAGCGCATGGGAATGCACGGTGTTGTACATTGAAACTAAACATAATGAATAGGGCAGTAGAATGGAGAGGGAAGGGGAAAAAGGGAGGGGAAGGAGAAAGAGGGGGAGGGAAGAGAGAGAGAGGGGAGAAGAGAAAAGGTGATTGGAAAAAGAGAACGGAGATGAAAGGAAGCGAAAAAGAAAAGAAACGGGGGAGGGGGGAGTAGGGGGAGTAGGGGGAAGGGAAGATAAGGGGAAAAAAGGGAAGGGGGCTGATGGAAGAGGAATTGCCAAATAAAAACGAGAAATATATTTAAGAAGTGTGAATGTGCAAATGATACTGTGCCCTAGAACATATCAATCTTTAAAGTATAAATATATCTTGTCACCATAAACATGTAAAAAATCTCAAAAAGCAAAAAATGTATAAAATATTTTTAGAAAAAAATCCTGCAGGTAATACTGTGTTAAAAGCAAAAATATAACGTTGTTCTTCTCATAAGAACACGTTAATGATGTCCCTTCCTTGCCATATGACTAAGTGTTTTGATGAAGAAAAATTGTAAATTATTCAGGCTGTGGTTCTTAGACATATGAGGTGTGACAAAAAAGAAATGAGACTGTCCCATAAATGTTTTATTACAAAGTTTACAGAGAAATTATGCATTGTCCCCTTCAAACTAATCCCCCTCCCCCAGAGTTAATGCACTTCTGCATTTGCTTCTGCCATGTATAAAACACTTGGTAAAGTCCTCTTCCTTGAGGTCCCTCAGCTCCCTCATCACAGTGACCTTGATCTCTTCTACAGAGGTGAAATGAGTTCTTTTGAGCATAGTCTTCAGCCTGGGGAAGAGCCAGAAGTTGCACGGTGCGAGATCTGGGGAATAAGGAGGGTGGTCGAGAGCCGTGATCTGTTTGTTGGCCAAGAACTGCCTCACACTGAGTGCGGTGTGCGCAGGCACGTTGTCGTGGTGGAGCAGCTATGACTTGTCTCTCCACAGAGCCTGCCTGCTGTGCCAAACCCGATCATGGAGGCAATTGAGGACCTGCTGGTAGAAATGCTGGTTGACTGTCTGACCCTCAGACACAAACTCATGATGGACCACTCCCTTCTGGTCAAAGAATGTGATCAGCATGACCTTGATCCTTGATTTGGACATGCGCGCCTTCTTGGGTCTGGGTGAGTCGAGTCTTCCACTGCAGACTCTGTCTCTTGCTTTCAGGGTCATACTGGAAGACTCATGTCTCGTCTCCTTTGATGACTCAGCCAACGGACTCTGGATCTTCTCCGATCTTCTCTAGCAAGTCTCAACAAACATTGACCCGGTGCTCCTTCTGGTCGTCCAATAAAAGCTTGGGCACCATCTTGGTGCACACCTTCCGCATCCCCAGCTCCTGCACCAAGATGGTCCGCACTGACTCCCTGTTCAGGCTGAGCTCCTCAGCTATCATCCACACCGTCAATCTGCGATTGTTCCGCACCAGCTGGTTCATTCTGTCAATGTTCTCAGCCGTCTTTGTTGTGGAAGGCCATCCTGAATTGGAATCATTCTCCACCTCCTCGCGGCCGGTCTTGAAGTATTTGTGCCACTCGAGGTCTTGCGGCCTTGACATTGCATCTTCTCCATAAGCCTTTTGGAGAAGTTGGAGACACTCAGTTGGGCCCTTCTCCAACTTAACCAGAAATTTCAAGTTGATTCTTTGCTCCATATTTCTGCTTCCTCCAGTTGCATGACAAAGTGATGGAGCAGTGTGCTACGAAAAAACCTGAAAAAGAAAAACAGAGTGAGAGAGATGAAAAATATTATAGCAGAATAGTGATGAGATGTTGCACAACACAGTGACATAAGCAGTTAGCCCCAGTCTAGTTTCTTTTTGTCACACCTCGTATAATGTCCCACTAGTGGTGCAGGCATTACTTTCTTTTTTATACTACATTTTGTTCCAGAATCCTCATGCGTATGGGGCATGTCGTTTTACCTACATCTAAAAACTTGCAAGGGCAGATAATGCCATAAATAACAAAGGAAGTATGGCAATTAGATCTGTGAAATAATTGTTTTGTGGTTGGGTATGCAAAAGCCTAAAGTTCAAGAGTGTTTGAGCAAATAGAACATTTACTGCATTTAAAATGGTCTATATTGGAGGAGCTTTTATAAGTATTCATTGTCAGAGAGGAAGACACTAGCCTATCACCTGCGTTCTTCTCCCTACTATAGGCAACAATCAATCTTTGATCCTTAAAGCAGTTATAAATCTGAAGGATGTGCCAGTGTCTTCTTAACACCTTCAGAATATGAGAGGCTAACTTGAAAACCTAAGGGTACCAGTACTTGGAATTACTATCTCTTCGACTCCCTTGTAACAGATCGTTTCTATTAGCTGCTGTTGCTCTATTGCAACCAGTCTGTATGTAATCTGTTCGATATCCTCTACTGAGAAATGTCTTTGACATATCCTGAGCTTGACATTCATATTCAGCCGGATTGGAGCAAAGTCTCCGTAGCTGCAAAAATTGAGAGAATGGAAAGTTCCTTTTTAGATTCCTCATGTGAAATGTCAAACCTCAACAATATTAAAGCTGCTGAAATGCAAGGGACGTGGGGAAAAGAAGAAGCGCTGTGGATTGCGTTGGAAAGAGGAGATGACACTGTCATCCATACTGGTGTGGTCTACAGGCCTCCAACTCAAACCGAAGAAATGGACAGCGAATTGATTGTTGATATTGCAAAGATAGCCATGAAGGGGGAAGTGATCATATTGGGTGACTTTAATCTACCCGATGTGGATTGGAGTGTTTCTTCTGCAAATCTAGAAAGAAGTAAAAAAAAATTGTGGATGCTTTCCAAGATGTGTTACATAAACAAATGGTGATAGAACTGACCAGGGCTCGATTTAGTGCTCACCAACAGGAATAGCGTGTCGAATATCCAGGTGGGTGCCCATGTGAACAGCAACGATCATCACACGGTGTGGTTTGACATAAAAGCCAAGGTGAAATCCAATCACAGCAAACTCAAAGTCTTAGACTTCAAAAAAGCTGACTTCAGTAAAATGGCCAAGTACCTGAAGGCGGAGTTGGTAAGGTGGGAGGGGTTAAGGGAAGTGGAATTGCAATGGGCTAAACTAAAGAAAGCAATAAAAGGTGCAACAGATACATACATAAGGAAAGTAAATAAAAACAAGAGGAAAAGGAAACCTCTGGTTCTCCAAAGAACTGTCTGCACAAATAAAGGCAAAAACCACAGCTTTCACAAAATTCAGAAGCTCGCAAACAGAGGAACACAGAAAAGAATACATGATCCAACTAAAAGAGACAAAAAAGAGAAAAAAGGATAGCAAAATCAAAGGCAGATGGCAGTGTGGTGACAAGACTTTTTTCAGGTATACTTGGGAGAGGAAGAAAAGCAGAGATGGAATTGCAGGACTAAAAAGTGCTGGGAACGGATTCGTGGAAAGTGACATTGAAAAAGCAAAAATGCTAAACAAATACTTCTGCTCTGTTTTCACTAGAGAAAATTCTGGAGAAGGACCACTTGTGATTGACAAATATACAAATGGAAATGGAGTAGATATCACACCATTGACAAAAGATATGTTAGAACAGCTTGCAAAACTGAAAGTGGAAAAGTCTATGAGACCAGATGGGATACACCCCAGGAAACTGAAAGAGCTCAGAGAGGTTCTTGCAGGGCCTTTAAAGGATGTTTTTAATAGATCCTTGGAGACTGGAGAAGTTCCATAGGACTGGAGAAGGGCTGATTGGTACCTCTCCACAAAAGTGGTAATAGTGAAGAAGTGACAAACTACAGGCCAGTAAGCCTTACCTCGGGGGCAGGAAAAGTAATGAAGGCGCTCCTGAAAGAGCGAATAGTGGTCTTTCTCAAAACCAACAGATTGCATGATCCAAGGCAACATGGTTTTACAAAAGGATGATCTTGCCAAACAAATCTGATTGAGTTCTTTGACTGGGTGACCAGAGAACTAGATCAAGGGCATGCGATGGATGTGATCTACCTAGATTTCAGCAAAGCCTTTGATACTGTTCCTCATAGGAGGCTTATCAATAAACCCAACAGCTTGGGGATGGGTCCCAAGGTGGTGTACTGGGTCAGAAATTGGTTGACTGATAGACGACAGAAGGTGATGGTAAACAGAACTCACTCGGATGAAAGGAAGGTGATTAGCAGCGTGCCCCAGGGTTCGGTCTTGGGACCGGTACTGTTTAATATATTCGTGAGTGATATTGCTGAAGGGCTGAATGGAAAAGTCTGTCTTTTTGCAGATGACACCAAAATTTGCAGCAGAGTGGACTCTCCTGAGGGAGTCGGGAACATGAGGAAAGATCTACAAAACCTGGAAAAATGGTCTAATGCTTGGCAGTTAAGATTTAATGTGAAGAAGTGCAGTGTCATGCCCTTGGGAAGCAGAAATCCAAGGGAACTGTATGCGATAGGGGGTGAGAGATTGGTGTGCACGGACCAGGAGAAGGACCTCAGTGTGATTGTTTCTGACGATCTCAAGGTGGCGAAACAGTGTGGCAAGGTGGTGGCAAAAGCCAGAAAGATGCTGGGTTGCATAGAGAGAGAAATTACCAGCAGAAAGGAAGAGGCACTAATGCCACTGTACAAGTCGCTGGTGAGGCCTCACTTGGAATATTGTGTTCAGTTTTGGAGACCATATCTCACAAAGGATTTAAAAAGGCTGGAAGCAGTTCAGAGGAAGGCAACCAAAATGATTTGGAGCCTGCATCAAAAGACTTATGAGAAGAGACTTGAAATACTTTTTCACTGGAAGGGTGGTGGATGCTTAAATGTCCTCCCAATGGGTGGGGGCAAACACAGTGACAGAATTCAAATTGGCATGGGACAGACATAGTGAATCCCTTTATAGCAACAGGATAAAATCAAAATAAGTATGACTATCTCTTATATCTGAACAAATAGGGGTCACTTACACAGAGCAGTGGGTACACTCCTAAACAAAGGCATGGGGAGGGGTGACCTGCACGGAGTGGCAGGCGCGCCTACTCTTGCTGGGCAGACTAGATGGACCATACTGGTCTTTATCTACCATCATATACTATGTTACTATCAATGGGTTTTCTGTATGTTGTTGTTTTTAAGTGCTGTCGACTCATGGAGACCCTCTGGATAGACAATTCGGACAAGGTGTGACCATCAACCTTCAGTTGAAGAACAAATCCAAAAACACAGACTGTGATGGTTTGGCCATGTTTGCAGAATGAACACCAGTCGGCTGCCATACAAACTCCTCTGGTGAGAGTGATCTGTCTACTGGAGGATTCAATGAGCAGCACTGAAGAAAACATGGCTCAAACACATTGAGGAAGACTTAAGTAACCAGTGACTGACCATCAAGAAAGCCAGAACAATCACCACTGAATGCCAAGGTTGGAAGCGTATTGTGAGCAGCACATGGAATCCAGTGGCACCTACCGCAACACATTGGTTGAGATGACGACCTGCTCTCCAAACGCCAGCTAAGGATTAAAAAAGAAGAAGAAGAAGTCAAAACTGTATAGATGCTAGTTCCATCAGGAATTGATTGGGGATATGAAGGTTGCCGGTCCACTGACTGAGATATTTCTTTATCACTTCTAAAGCTTCCCTTTAGGAAACATTGCTATAGAGAGATTCAATATCAAAAGTTGCAAGGAAGAGTTCAGAAGTATCCCATCAAACTCATTAAGAATAGTAATAACATGGGTGGAATCTCTGATATATGATTGAATGCTGGGAATAATAGCTCTAAGAAAAACATCAATAAGTCTTGAGAGAGGCTCAAGAACTGAAACAATTGGTCTTCTGGGTGGTTCTAACAGGGATTTATGCATTTTGGGCAAAATATAAATTGTAAGAATAATCGGATGATGTTGTTGTTCTTAAGGGCCATTGAGATGGTTTCGATTCATGGCGACCCTCTGGATAAGTTGTCCTAAACTTTGTTCGGGCTTCAGTCAGGCAGCTCATTGTTGACAGAGTTGCACCCATAGCTGCTGTCATAGTATTTATTTATTTATTTGAATCCATTTTTATACCGCTCCTTCCAGTGATCAGCAGCGGTTTACATTTTAACATTTAACTCTGCAAGGACCACAGTTACATATAACAATATAGAACTATGTACATAGCAAAGGTAGCATAGGAAATCAAACTCAAAACTATTTACATAGAGAACCGGGTATGTTCAGTTAACTATATACATAATATTTACATTGACGTACAATGGGAATGTCACATGTCTAATGGGTTTACATTTTACTATACTCTGTTGGGCTTGGTGTGTCATATGACAATGGAGTTGTAATCTGTCATGATATGATTTATTCTTGAAGACAATTTGATTTATGTTATTTCTGACAGATTATAATATTCTTGGAATAAATAAGTTTTGAGTTTTTTTCTGAATGATTGGAGGTCTTTGTTGGCTCTTAGTGTGATAGGGAGTTTGTTCCATTGTGTGGGGGCTAGGTAAGTGAATGTTCTATTGCTGGTATTCATTTTTACCTTGCGTATAGTGAGTGGAATCTGTAGAATGTTTAGATTGTGTGTACGTCTGTTTCTGTTGGGGGGGTTGTATTTTAATGAGTGTGGCGAGGAATGATGGGGCAGTATTGTGAATTAACTTGAATGTTGTAATTATTATTTTGTATCTTATGCGTGCTTGGATAGGTAGCCAGTGAAGTTCCATTAGAATGGCTGTGATGTGATCTGAAATACGCACATTCAGTAATATTTGAGCTGTGACGTTCTGGGCCATTTGGAGTATGTTGATTGATTTTTTTAGGTAGTCCATGGAGGATGCCATTACAATAGTCTAGATGTGGGATTATGAGTGCTTTCACTATTGTTCTAAAATCTGATTGTTTGATGATATTGCGTAGCAGTTGTAAGATTCTCAGTTTGTGGAAAATTGTTCTGTTTAATAGTCTTCGATGAGTTTCCATGCTAAGAGCCTTATCAAGTGTTACACCTAGGTACTTTAATTCTACTACTACTACTAAGCATTTATAAAGCGCTACCAGGCGCACGCAGCGCTGTACAATGAAAACATACAAGAGACAGTCCCTGCTCAAAAGAGCTTACAATCTAAAAACAGACAAAGCAAGAAAAGGAGAAGAATAAGAACAGGCAAATCAAGAGCCAAAGGCACAGGCGAAAAGATGAGCTTTTAACTTAAGTTCGAAGAGGGACAAAGAAGATGTCTGGCGTAAAGACAAAGGACGTTTATTCCAAGCGTAAGGTGCAGCAAGGTGAAACGAGCAGAATCTGGAGTTGGCAATAGAGGAGAAGGGCATAGCAAGAAGCAACTGGGTAGAAGAACGGAGTTCACGAGGGGGGAAGTAGGAAGAAATGAGAGAAGAAAGGTACTGAGGAGCCGCAGAGTAAATGCACTTATAGGTCAGAAGGGGAAGCTTAAAGTGAATACGGAAACGGATAGGGAGCCAGTGAAGAGATCTGAGGAGAGGAGTGACGTGGGCAAAACGAGACTGATGGAAAATCAAACGGGCAGCGGAGTGCTGAATAGACTGAAGGGGGAAGATCTTGCTTGATGTTGTAGGAAATATTGTTTAGTAGGATTATGGGGGGGATGTTTAAATTCTGGGTTTTTAGAGATAAGCATTACTTCTGTTTTCTTATGGTTGATGTTCATGTTGTTTTGTTGGAGCCATAACTGGGTTTCTTTAAGGCAGGCTTCTATGTGGCTACAATCTGGGTTACATAAATCCAATTGTGTATAAAGCATTATATCGTCCGCGTATAGATGATAATTAATTTTGTGCTTTTGAAATATTTTGCAAATGGGCCTTAGGTATAAGTTGAAAAGTATGACAGATATTGCAGAACCCTGTGGAAATACCTTGTGTTTGTGGGAAGGCATTGGATAAGTTTTGGTCAAAGTATACCTGCTGTACTCTATTGGATATATAGGAGGTAAACCATTTTAAGGGAGTTCCCATTATTCCTATCAATTCTTGATATGAGGGTCCTATGATTCACAGAGTCAAAGACCACTGTTATATCTATATATAGTTTATATAGTTTATCAAATAACACAAGTAGAAGTGTTTCTACTCCATGGACTTGATGAAAACCATATTGTTGGTCATCAAGTGCATTTGTGGCGTCTATATGGTCCTGTAACTGATGTTGGACTGTTTTTTCAATGGTTTTGGCTATAAACGGAATACTTGATATGGGTCTATACACAGATGGGTCTTCTTTGTTGAGCGTTTTTGTTTTTGTTTTTGTTTTTTTTAGGATAGGTCGTATGAGTGATCTTTTTAGCTCTGCTGGCATGGTTCCTTAGAGAAGTGATTGGTTTACTATGTTTAGTATTGTGGGTGCAGTTTCTGTTTTTGTAGCCTTGATCCAGGCTACTGGGCAGGGATCTAGAGGGGATGTAGTGGTGTTTATGTTTGTAATTATGTTTAGCATTTGTCTAAGATCTATTTTATGGAATCGATAGTCAGTGGTGTCCTTTGAAATACATTGCTTACTATTATTTTATGAGAGGGTTTTTCATCTGTAGGATTCAATTTGCTAGAATAATGGTCATCAAGTGTTTGGGCATTTATTGGCTATTTCGTATTGGTGTCCTTAGTGGGTTTGGTAAAGGACTTTACAAGTTCGAACAATTCTCTAGGTCTATTTAAAGCATTATTTAGCTTTTTGGTATGGTAATTCTGTTTTGCAGAATTTATGGTTTCTTTGTAGCTTGCGAGTAATAGCAGATATTGTGCTTTGATTTCTAATGACTTTTTAGTTCTCCATTTTTTCCATTCGTCTGAGGTCTTTCTTTGCTTTGACCAAGTCGGAAGTGTACCATGCTTCAGTTGTATTCTTTAATTTGGTGTTTACATTAGGAGAAACTTTGGATGGTTGTAACCGAGGCAGGCCGTATCCGGTGCCCTATGCCCGTCCTTCCGCACCCCACCTCCCTCGTTCTTCTCACCCCCTCCCCCAACCTTCCCCCCACCATTACAAAATTTCACAGACACAATTTTCTTATTGGAAGTACCAACCGGTCGCAGCTTTATTAAAATTCAAACAATTAACTTTACAATATCAAACAGTCTGTAAACAATCTCCCCCCAGCGGAGTGATACCCCTCCAGCCATAATTAGCAAAGTGGGGTCGCCTCCGCTCCGGCCGTGTCCGACACCGGCCAATTTCCTACCGCCCTTTCCCCGACCTCGCCATATGACTAGCAAAGGCCAGCAGGGCTTATCCGGGTCGGGGGCACCCCGCCCCCACCCAAGTCTGACCAAACGGCTCCGGGCCCCGGAAACCTCCGGGATCCCGCCTTGCCCACCCCACCCAGCTGCGACACCCCGAAAACAACACCACCCCCACATACCAAAAGATTAAGGGAGGGAGGGCGGGAAGCCGTCCTGCCTCCAACCCGCTGCCGAAAAAGGAGGGGGTAGCGTAACAGCTCCCTCCTTATCTCGCCTAACGCCGGCAGCACTGATTGGCTCCGCTCACTCCCTCTGCGGAGCCAATCCCTTCAAAAAATGCTGCCGGCGTCATCAGCCTCCGCGCATTCTCCCTCATCCCTCCCCCCCCCTTCCTTTCTGCAGAAGCCGGAAGGACGAGCCGGGACCGGGCCGACCGCCCGGTTACCGGCGTCCTTCGCGACTCCGCGCTGGTACTTGCTTTAAACCGAGGCAGGCCGTATCCGGTGCCCTATGCCCGTCCTTCCGCACCCCACCTCCCTCGTTCTTCTCACCCCCTCCCCCAACCTTCCCCCCACCATTACAAAATTTCACAGACACAATTTTCTTATTGGAAGTACCAACCGGTCGCAGCTTTATTAAAATTCAAACAATTAACTTTACAATATCAAACAGTCTGTAAACAATCTCCCCCAGCGGAGTGATACCCCTCCAGCCATAATTAGCAAAGTGGGGTCGCCTCCGCTCCGGCCGTGTCCGACACCGGCCAATTTCCTACCTACCGCCCTTTCCCCGACCTCGCCATATGACTAGCAAAGGCCAGCAGGGCTTATCCGGGTCGGGGGCACCCCGCCCCCACCCAAGTCTGACCAAACGGCTCCGGGCCCCGGAAACCTCCGGGATCCCGCCACCGGCACTGGCATCTTAATGCCCTTGTGCCGCCCCCCCAATGCTCAGCTGCGACCAGTTAGTATCCCCGTGTAAAACACCTTCCAAGGCCTCTTGCCAATCATTCAACAGTAAATCCATACCCACAGGGGACAAATGAACCCCATCAATCCTGTACAACCCCGTACAATCCACTTCCACCCACGGGTGAAGAACTTGCATCCCACCTTGGCCAGTTAACCACCGTCCTATTTGACGATTTATTTTTGTAAGACCCCGCGACCAACGCCGCTGGGCCGCACAAACAGGCCTTGGAATAATGTCTGACCAAATTAACTGGATTCCCGGGAACATCTGCAATAACATAGTTAAGTCTTTTATAACAATTCTTATGAGTTGCTTACAAGTCCAGGTAACTAGGTCGTTGCCACCTAAGTGCAACAGCAGCAGCCGTGGCTTGCCCCTCACTCGCTCATGGTGCCGGAGCAAAGGCAGAAGCTGAGACCACCTCAACCCTCTCTCACCCAGCCATAGCAGCGACACTTGAGCAGGATCCAGCCCCAGATTATGCCCCAATGGCCTTTCAGCTGCTCGCCGGCCGGCCCAGTACATGAAAGAGTGCCCGATCATCCAACAGTTCCGGACACTCCCTCCTGCAACTGCAAAAGAAAAGAAGAGTTAATCCATAGCAAGTTCCCCCCCCCCCCCCTTTCTTTTCTGGTTTTTTTTTTTGTTTGTTTTTATAAACGAACATAACCCCGGAAAGCCTGGGAACGCCACCTCCCAATACCCTGAATGTCCTGCTGCGACAGGCCCGCAGCAGCAGCGCTGGTGGCCGCGCCAATACGAAAAGAATGAGCCGCATACTGTTCGGGGGGCTCACCTACTGCCTTCAATGCCAACCTCAGAACTGCTATCACCTGAAAATGTGTAAGCAGCCGTCCGTCCGCATGCAGAAATAACCCCCCAACTTTCACGGGGCGGTCCCGCAAGAAAGCACGCATGGCGCTCACCGGACAAGTGTGAAACCCTGGAATCCCACTCAGCCGTACCCACAAACCCTTGCCCCGCTGATCAGTCTTAGATTTTGCCAACAAAATTCGCAACTGCCCGTTTTCAAAGCAAACATGCTGACGCTGTAGAATCCCCAAATCTCCCGCTCTGGATGATCGCGCCACCAGCTCCCCCATGCGAAAAGCCCCAAAAAATGCCAAAGTAAAAACTGCTCGAAAAAGCGTCGCCTCATATTGCGACGAGGCCACCACCGCTAATGACTTGCATATTTTTTCTAGTAAATCATGCGTGATGGGACGCCGAGCATCCAGATGTATAGGTGCTGCCCGACCCCATCCTTGCAAAAGCCGACGAGCTAAGGCACCCCCTGACGGGAAGTCCCAGCCCACTGCCTTCACAAAATACTCGAAACCCGCCAAATGACTACGCACAGCCGAGCGAGTCACTCCATTCTCTTTAGCCCATCCCACATATAGTCCTAGCAATTGAGCTGAAACCGGCCCAAACCGCCAACCCAAGCGTTCCAAAAAGTCGACCACCTTCTGACATCCTCGCCGATATGCTGCCCATGTCCCAGGCGCTACAGAACACCGCAACAAGTCTTTCATCCCGGATGGCCAAGACTCCACAACTTCCAAGGGACCGCACGTCCTTCTGCATCTGCGTGTGGTGTCAATCGTCGGAATTGCTCGAACTTGAAACGGGAAAGAGAATCAGCGATGGCATTAGCATACCCTGGAATATGTTTGGCTTTCAGATACACATTTAACCGCAAACAGGCTAAAGTCACTTCCCTCATCAAGTTAGCCACCAAAAGACAGTGCGGTGAATAATGGTTCACCACCTGCACTACAGCCTCATTATCACACCACCACAAAACCTTTTTGTTAGCAAGTCTATCCGACCACAACTCCAAGGCAACTAAAATGGGAAACAGTTCCAAAAAAGTTATATTACTGGTAAGCTGCGACTCGAGCCAAGACTGCGGCCAACGCTCCGCACACCAAGCCCCAGCGAAGTAAATGCCCAGACCTATGCCACCCGCCGCGTCAGTGTATAATTGCAAATCCGCACTACTGATCTCTGGTTCCATTAAAACTGTGGTCCCATTAAAATCCTCCAAAAAGACCTGCCAAATCCGCAAATCTGCCTTAATTGACTTCGAGACCTTCAGATGATGATGAGGCCTACGTACCCCCGCCGTAGCTGCTGCCAACCGCCTCAAAAACACCCGGCCCATCGGTATCACCCGACAAGCAAAATTTAACGAGCCTATCAAAGCTTGCATCTCCCTCAGCGTCAAGGACGATGATGCTAGCACATTGGCCACCAACACCCGCAATCTGCGAATTTTATCTTGGGGAAGACGTGCCACCATGACGTCCGAATCAAGCTCAACCCCCAAAAAAGTGATCCGTGTAGTAGGACCTTCCGTCTTTTCTTTCGCCAATGGTACTCCCAATTCCTTGGACAAATCCACAAAACCATCCAGCAATACACGGCAGTCCCCAGAGTGTTCCGACCCGACAAATAAAAAATCATCCAAGTAGTGCACTACCTGCGCTATACCCACCTTACGTTCGATTGCCCACTGTAGAAAAGTGCTAAACTTCTCGAAGTATGAACAAGAGATGGCACAGCCCATGGGCATGCATTTATCAAAATATATTCCATCCTCAAAGCAAAAACCCAACAAGTAGAATGACGCAGGGTGCACTGGAAGCAGCCGGAACGCCGACTCAATATCTACCTTCGCCATCTGCGCCCCACGCCCAGCGGATCGTACTAAGCTCACTGCCTTGTCGAACGACGCATATCGCACGGAACATAATTCCCGCGGAATATAGTCATTGACCGACGCTCCTATGGGGCTGGACAAATTATGTATCAGGCGGAATTTTCCCGGCTCCTTTTTCGGTATTATACCCAATGGAGAAATTACCATGCTTGCGAATGGCTGACTGACGAATGGGCCCGCTACCCTACCAAGCGACAATTCCGCTGCCAACTTTTCTTTCACCACTGACGCGAATCGCTTCACTGACACCGAATTCCGCCCCGCCGATCCCCCCACCTGCCCACACACTGGGATCACAAAACCAAAATTAAAACCAGAATATAACGCCTCTCTATCATTTTTTCGAGGGTACTGGCCCAACCACGCATTCAGTACTTGCACGTTAACAGGCGTGGGGGCGAGGCCAAACAGCTCCGCATCATTTTGTGCCAGAAATAGGGGGCTGGGAGCTCCCTTTTTTGACACATTTGACTGCTGAATGCACTCCCCCGCAAAGGGAACAGACGTGCCGGAATTTGCAATCTGGGAAAGGGCACGAGGTCTTGTTGAACCTCCAACAAACATCACCTGCCCCATTGCCGCCCGTACGCTGCTGTGCGATACTTGCTCCCCCACGAAAGGACCGACCAGTCCCCACCCCGCTCACGACTGCACCTTTTGTCCCTCCTCCGACACTACTCCTGGCCGACATCTGGGTCAACCATAAATTAATGTCCTGCATTCCCCACGACACAAGTCTATTCTCTTCCATCTTGTCTCTAAACTTTTCGTCATAGTTTAACCATGACCACCCTTCATGTGTCTGCGACGCCTCCAAAATTGAATCCGCGTAAGATAAAAGCCTCTCGTATTGCCCCGGGTAATGCTGACCCCAAACACTAATCAACCGCAGAAACGCACGTGTCCAATTGACCACATTTCGTGAAACTTTCTTAATACGCCCTGCTTTCTCATCCTCCTTACGTTTTTTCCTGCTTTCTCCCGAACGTTTGCGACCTTCTAACAACCGAAAAATATCTATATAACGCCGCTTTTTAATTTTATGGCGCAACTTCCGTGGAACTCCCTCCCATAACTCCGAAATTACCACTGCTGAAGGCAAACCACCCTCCGGACCCCGTCCTGAGACTTTTTTATCACCCGTCGACCGCCGACACATACTATCTGCTGATGACGTCAGTGACGAAGACGACACCGAGGACGACACGGACGACGAACTGTACCTGCGACGCCGTCTACAGGAATGTTTCCTTTTTGCTGTCCTCTTTGCCTTCTTTTTACCACTCTCTCTACTCTTCTCACCCAAATCTACATGTAACTCACCTGCAACGCCCGTCGCAGACGCCACCACCTCCTCCGGATCAACATCCACTGCACTGAGCTCCGCATCCTGCTCTCGTCTGCCCGCGTCGCGAACCGCACCCTCACCAGACATCTCCCGCTGCTGGATCAAAGACGAAGCCACGCCTTCTACCTGCTGCAGTCCACCTTCAGCTCCTCCTGATAAACGTGTTGGGCCCTGAGGAGACATAATAGGAAAAAGAGGGGGAGGGGGAACAGGAGAAGACCACCCTGGCTGCCATGCTTCCAACCACTCAGCTCGAGAGGAACCCTGCCCACCCCCCAACCAGTGTCCCCATTGCGAGGGGCCACTCCAAGCCCCGTAGGAACCATGGCCCCTCTGCACGCTCTCCCAGGAGGCCCTGTCTCGAGGATTTATGGCATGTGCCGCCGCAGGCATAACCATAGGTCCTAAACCTAAATTCCCATAACCCCATCCCCCCTGGGTTACACACCCTTGCTCCTGCTCCTGCCCACCCACTAATTCATCCCCAACCCTAGCAGATCCCTGCTCATTTAAAGCCGCAGGCGGAGGCCCAGAATTAGCCCCCAAACCTCCTCTTTGAGGCTGACCCCGCCTAGCTTGCCCCCTTGCTCTGGATCCTGCAGCCCCTTTACCCCGCCCCAATGACAACCCCTCTCCCCGACCTCGTTGAGGCGCCCTTGCTCGAGGCAGCCCCCGACTGGCCGTTCCCCGATGACCCCGGCCCCCCCCACCAACCCCCCTCACAGCAACCCTACCCCTATTACTCGTTTGAGCACCCCTTGCCTGTGCAGCCCTATCAGGGCCACCTGCCCCAGCCCTCGCTCCACGTGCCATTCCACACAGGAGCACAGGCCCCCCAGCAATAAGAATAAAGTCAGCAGTAGTTCGGCTTTTTTTTTTTTTTTTTTTTTATATCACGTTTCCCCCCCTTTTGCCAATTGCACCCTCAGCTGGCAAAAAACCCCGGCGACACCCCGCCGAAGAGCACACTACACCCAAATTGCAAAGCCCCAACAAACACCGCTCAGGCCCCCCCCCCCCCGCAACTTACCCGGCTGCCCCAACCACCTTAGCAGCTCTGCTTCCCCGATTCTCCGCACTCTCCAACCCGCCGGACCAAAAAAGCCGTCCTGCCTCCAACCCGCTGCCGAAAAAAGGAGGGGGTAGCGTAACAGCTCCCTCCTTATCTCGCCTAACGCCGGCAGCACTGATTGGCTCCGCTCACTCCCTCTGCGGAGCCAATCCCTTCAAAAAATGCTGCCGGCGTCATCAGCCTCCGCGCATTCTCCCTCATCCCTCCCCCCCCCCTTCCTTTCTGCAGAAGCCGGAAGGACGAGCCGGGACCGGGCCGACCGCCCGGTTACCGGCGTCCTTCGCGACTCCGCGCTGGTACTTGCTTTTTTGAAACTGCTTCTATTCCAATATTCCATTGTTTTATTAAGACATCCAGATTTGTAGTTTCTGTGTTTGTGTGAGATAAAATTGATTTTATTAATGCGTCTTTATCCAAATTTTTAAACATGCTTTTATGTGCATGTGCTTTGGCTTCTAGATTGGGAGGTTGCATTGGCATGTAGAAGGTGAATTGGATAAGGTGATGATCAGACCATGGAACCTGTGTTATTTTTTGTGTTGAGCTTGTTACTGTGTTGTTTGAGTGCTTTTTAGGCAAGAATACCATGTCAAGTACATTTCCCTTGTTGTGGGTGGGGGTTTGAATTATTTGTTGATATCCCATTTGGTCCATGGCTTCTATGAATGCATTTGTGTGTGTGATGTGAAGTGAAGCAAGGTTTATGTCCCGTAATATCAGCTGATATTTTTTTATTGAAGTTTCACAGACTGCTTCAAGGGCTGTTGCTAGAGCTTCATGTTTAGCTGAGGGTGGTCTGTATATAAGGGAAATTGCAAATTTTTTGTTCTCCACCCTGAGGATATCTATTCCTTCAAGTGACTTCTGTGAGCAGTTAGATAGTTTTAAGGTGTCTCTTGCAATTAGAACCCCCCTCCTCTTCTGTTGGTACGAGGACAGTTAAACAAACTGTAACCTGGGGTACTTAGTATGTTAAGGAGGACTGTGTCTGTATCTGTCAGCCATGTTTCTGTGATACAGAGTAAATCTGGCTTTTCGTCAGTAATAAGGTCCTGTATAATGTGTGTTTTATTCCTAATAGACCTGGCATTTATTAGTAAACAGTTTTGGGGGATTAGCATGCCGGTGTTATGAAGTGGTGCGGTAGGGGTAGTTTTAATTTTAATTAATCTTGAGTAAGGTTTCTTTGTTTTTGAGTTTGGTTGGTATATGTTGGGAATTTTGATTTTGTCTGGTGCCCATTGTGTGTATTGCGCTAAGTAATGTATGTGAGTGAGACTTGGGAGTGAGCATATAGAATATGTATAAGGGTATGATAGAGTTGTTTTTGCATACATGATAACACATAGTAGGATGGTTAGTAGCATATTAAGGAATTCCATCATCAAATCTTATGTGAGTTGCGCTGCAACTGTGTGTACAATAAGAAATGACTTTTTGAACGATACTTTGTTATGCAACTGTAGCTTTAGAGGTATTTGATCATTGGTATTTATGTAAGTAACTGTGTATCAACTTATGTATCTACTCATTAGGAGTCAGCAATGTTTCCAGATAGAAAGTCAAGAGTTCAGTTATTGTATAGTACAGTTATAGTTGCTATCACAGATATTGCAGATATGCCCAGGCTCAGAACATATAGGATTTTTCCTGTTATTAAAGAACAGATCTAATGGTTCAATTTAAAAGAGCAGGTACCTGTATGCGTGGAATTGAGTATAATTTAAATGTAGGATAACAGCTCCTTGCAGTTGCATTCGGTCATAGAACTTTGTTGGTGTGGTGACAGATGAGGACATCGTCTTCTGGTGTTTTTCAATTGCTACGGTGAGCAATGTGCAGGTTGAGGCATTCGTGGAGGTGCAATTGGAGATTTCCCACCATGTTCTCCCGCCTAAGGGCCACTCCAAAGGGCCCTCTGGTGAGGCCCTCAGGAGATGGCACGCATGGCGTGGGCATGCCTACGGCGTGTAGGTAGCTTTATTCAGTGTCTCCGATCCCCGATTGGGCCTCGGGCTAGCAGCAGGAGGGGCAAAAAGAGCAAGCCTCACCTCCGGTGTAGATCGCGAGTCCAGGTGGATACATCTCATTGCTGGTCTTCCTCTTTTGCATTGACTTCTACCTTGCAAAGCATTATGTCTTTCTCTAATGATCTCTCTCTTCGCATGATGTGTCCAAAGCATGAAAGTCAAAGTCTTGTCATCTGACCTTCTAAAGAAAGCTGAGGTTTGATCTCCTCTAGGACTGACTGGTTTGCACTTCGGGCAGTCCACGGAATACACAGTATTCGTTGCTAGCACCATAATTCAAAAGCATCAATTTTCTTCCTGTCTATCATTTTCACTGTCCAACTTTCACATCCATATGATGTTATTGGAAATACCATGGCTTGAACGAGTTGAATCTTTGTATGGAGAAAGGCATCTCTGCTCTTGAGAATCTTGTCTAGGTCCTTCATAACCATTCTTGACTGCTGGTTGTTTCTTTATTGATACTTGATTCAAATAGGTTAAAGTTGTCCACTATTTCAATTTCTTCTCCATCATTGATGAACTTATTGATTTTGCAAGTCATCAGGATCTATGTCTTCTTTACATTAAGGTGCAGGCTCATTTTAAGACTATGTTCCTTGATTGTGAGAAGCAAATGTTTCAGATCATCTTCACTTTCAGTCAGTAATGTTGTATCATAAGCATAGCGAAGGTTGTTGAGTCTTCCGTCAGTCTTCACACCTCTGTTGTCTTCATACAGTCCTGCTTCTCTGATGATTTGTTCTGCATATAAATTAAACAAGTAGGGGGAACGTATGCAGCCTTGTCTAACACCTTTGCTGATTTTAAACCATTCTGTTTCTCCTTGTTCTGTTCAAACTGTTGCTTCTTGATCATTGTAAAGGTTGTGCAAGAGAACGATCATGTTTCTGGTATACCCATGCTTCTTAATGTGGCCCAGAGTTGCTCATGGTTTACACAGTCAAAAGCCTTGCTGTAGTCATTAAAACACATATCCTTTTGGTATTCTTTAGTCTTTTCAAGGATCCATCTCACATCCACAATGATGTCTCTCTTTCCTCGCCCTTTCCTGAACCCTGCTTGCACTTTAGGCAGTTCTCATTCCAGGTATGCTTGCAGTCTCTGCTGAATAGTAAAATCTTGCTGGCATGTGGGATTAGAGCGATTGTGCGATAATTTCCACAGTCAGTTGGATCACCTTTCTTTAGTATTGGTATAAACACAGATCTTTTCCAGCCTGTTGGCCATGATGTTCTCTCCCAAATTTCCTGGCAGAGCCTTGTAAGTATGGTAACAGCTGCATCAGATTGCTGTAATACTTCAGTGGGAATGCCATCAATTCCTGGTGCTTTGTTCTTTGATAAGGCTTTCAATGCTGCTTCGACTTCTTCTTTCATCACTAATGGTTCCGGCTGAAATGGCTGTTGGTCCACTTGATCTTTATCATATAATAACTCTGTATATTCTTTCCACCTATTCTTGATCTTCTCAGCATCGTTCAAAATGGATCCTTGAGCATCTTGTAACATTTGAATTTGAGGCTGGAATTTTTTCTTTAACTCTCATAGCTTTAGGAAAGCTGATCTTGTTCTTCCTCTAATAGTTTTAGCTTCTATTTCCTTGCATGGGTCATTGTAGTACTTCTCCTTGTCTTGTCTTGCTGCATGTTGGGAATCTCTGTTGAGTTCTGTGATTGCCTCTCTTTGTCCTCTGGCTTTAGCTTCTCTGTGTTTCTGGGCAATTTTCAGAGTTTCTTCAGTCATCCATTTTAGCTGGTTTTGCTTTTTCACCTTTTGTAGAGATTTCTCACTTTCTTCCAATACAATCTTCTGGATGTCATCCCATAACTCTTTTGGAGCTCTGTCATTTGTATCCAAAGCAGCAAATTGATTTTGCAGGCAGTCTTTAAATTCCGGATGATGTACCAGAAGGAATTCCCTCTCATGGACTGTAATGTAACCAGCGTCAAAGCCAAGTTCAACAAGTGAATCTATTTCCTGTTTAATCTTGGAAGTGGGATCACAATTCAATAGACGAGAAAATATAATGTCACTCAGCTGTCTGTTGATTTCTTTTATATAATAATCTTTAGCAAAAATGGCAATGCTACCTCCCTCATAAATGTTTGAAGAAGTTGTTTTTACAGTTAATCATATATTTGTAATTAACTATTTGTTGCATTTTTTATCATTTTAGAGCTTTAGTTATAAGAACATGCCATACTGGGTCAGACTAAGGGTCCATCAAGCCCAGTATCATGTTTCCAACAGTGGCCAATCCAGGTCACAAGTACCTGGCAGGCAGGGGCGGCCCAAGGGGGGTGCGGGGCCATGTGCAGAGACTCGGTGTGGGGCCTCATTTGCATAAGGGACCACATTTGCATAAATATTTGCATAATGTTACCTTACACGAACTTTTAGTAAACATGCCTCTTAATGAGTGTATGGATAAAGAAAGACTAAAAGATTTCTACGTTACTATAATCCAGTGCCAACTGCCAGGCACATTAGGAACTACTACAAACACTGCCCATTTAGAACCCATAGCAAACCTGCCATATCATAACAGCACTACCAGGACTCACAAAGCACAAGACTCTACCTATCAAAAGGCTACACTGAAAATATTAAACCAATACATTTCAGAGAATAACAATACATGACCTACTGGGGAAAGAGAACAAGTGGCAATGTCAAATAGGAATTACATAAACAGAATACCTCAGCTCAGTTACACATGCAGAACATAGACCATCACCAAACAAGGAATCACAATTTAGAAACAGGAAGACAATAATTAAACTGGGAACCCCAAAACCCCAACAACACTGTAGAAATAAAACTATAAATTAATTTCCTCTTGTACTAAACAAAGCGCAGACGTTAATGATGCACATTTCCCAGAGCTGGCATATTTCAGTTAATAAATTCAATAAAGAGATATTTTTCTACCTTTTGTGCATTTTTTTTCAGTTGCAATTGCTCCAGCCACTTTCTTCTGGTTTCTTCGTGTCTTCTGCTAACTCTCCATCATCTGTTGTCCATTTGTCCTTTCTTCACTCTTCTAGTTTTTTTCCATTCTCTCTCTACATCTGCTTTAACATACTAATCTTTCTCCTTTTGCTCTTTCCTCATTCCTATTTCATCCACTCAAATTTTACCCCTCCATCCTCAATCCCTACTTACTCTCCCAATATCCGGCCAATTGTAGATTTGTCTTCCCTCCCACACAAAATATTTTTCTACTCTCCCAGCTCTATCCCATTCTAATCCTCCCCCAACATCAGCTCCCTTCTAGTTCCAGCCCCACCCAGCATCCGCTCCCTTCTAGTCCACGCATCAGCCCATTTCCAGTCCTAGCCCCCCATAAGCCCATTTCTAGTCCTATCCTAGCCCCACCATCAGCCCATTTCAGTCCTAGCTCCCCCATCCGAATCCCTCCATCAGCTCATTTCCAATCCCAGCCCACCATCAGCCCATTTCTACTGCTTTCCTAGCCCCACCATCAGCCCATGTCAAATCCTAGCTCCCCTCCATTCAGCCCATTTCCAATCCAAGCCCCCCATGAGCCTACTTCCAGTTCTATCCCCTCCATGAGTCCATTTCACTCCAAGCCCCCCCCCAACAGCCCATTTCCAGTCCTATCCTAGCCCTCCATCAGCCCATTTCCTGTCCTAGCCCCCCTCACTCAGCCCATTTCCAGTCCTAGCTCCTTCCCCTCACAGCCCATTTCCATTCCAAGCCTCTGTCCCCATCAGCTATTTGCAGTTCAAGCCCCCTTCCACTCAGCCCATTTCCAGTCCTAGCAACCTCCCAGCCCATTACCAGTCCTAGCCCCCCATAGCCCATTACCAGTCCTAAGCCCCCCATAACCCATTACCAGTCCTAAGCCCCCCCATCAGCCCACTTCCAGTCCTAAGCCCCCCCATCACCCCATTTTGTCTTAGCCCCCCATAGCCCATTACATCCTAACCCCCATCAGCCCATTTCCAGTCTTAGCCTCCCCACAGCCCATTCCAGTCCTAACCCCCCCATTAGCCCATTTCCAGTCCTAGCCCCCCATAGCCCATTACCAGTCCTAACCCCCCCATCAGCCCATTTCCAGTCCTAACCCCCCCTATAGCCCATTAGCAGTCCTACCCCCCCATCAACCCATTTCTAGTCTTATCCCCCCCATAGCCCATTTAACTGTCCTAACCCCATCAGCCCACTTCCAGTCTTAGTCCCCTCATAGCCCATTAGTAGTCCTAACCCCCCATAGCCCATTACCAGTCCTAACCCCCCCCCCATCAGCCCACTTCCAGTCTTAGTCCCCCCCCATAGCTCATTAGTAGTCCTAACCCACACCATAGCCCATTACCAGTCCTTACCCCCCTCCCCCCACCAGCCCAGATAGATTAAAAAAGAAAACCGGCTGCTGCTGCTGCTGCCGCCGTGGCAGCAGCAGAATCAAACGTCAATGCCGCGGGACCCCGACTGCCCGGCAGAACCTCCCTAGAGCATCAGCTCCCGAATCCCTCCCAAAGCGCGGGCTTTCAGAGCCGCAAGTTTCCCTTTCTTCTTGCGGCTCTGTTAATCTCGCCGGGGCTGCTGGGATTTCCCAACAGCCCCGGCGGGATTAACAGAGCCGCGAGAGGTCAGAGAAGCTCTCGCGGCTCTGAAAGCCCATGCTTTGGGAGGGATTCGGGAGCTGATGCTCTAGGGAGGTTCTGCCAGGCAGTCGGGGCCCTGCGGCATTGACATTTGATTCTGCCGCTGCCATGGCGGCAGCAGCAGCAGCCGTTTTTTTTTTTTTAAATCTACGTGGGCTAATGTAGAATGTTTTTTGCGCGGGGCCCCCTGAAACGCGGGGCCCTGTGCAAAAAACATTCTTGCTCAATGGACGGGCCGGCCCTGCTGGCAGGTTCCAAAAGCTATACAGATTCCAAGCTGCTTGTCCAGTGGGTTTACGGTCTTCTTCGTCCAAACCTCTTTTAAATCCAGCTAACAGCTTTTACTACATCCTCTGGTAATGAATTACAGAGTTTGATTATGCATTGAGTAAAAAAATATTTTCTCTTATTAGTCTTAAATGGGTTACATTGTAGCTTCATTGTGTGTTCCCGGTCTTTCTACTTTTTGATGGAGTAAACAACCAATCTACTTTTACCCATTCTGCTCCATTCATTCATTTATAGACCTCTGTCATATCTCCCCTCAACCATCTCTTTTCCAGATTAAAGAGCCCTAACCTTTTAAGCCTTTCCTCATAGGGATATCCTTCCATCCCCTTTACCATTCTGATGGTTCTTCTCTGGATCTTTTCCAATTCTGCTATATCTTTTTTAAGATATGGTGAACAGAATTGCACACAATATTCAAGGTGTGGTTGCACCATGAAGCGATACAGAGGCATTATAATATTCTTTGTTTTATTCTTCATCCCTTTCTTTATGATTCTTTGCATTCTAGTTGCTTTCTTGGCTGCCGCTGCACACTGGACCGAGGGTTTCAACTTGCTATCCACAATGATGCCTAAATCCTTCTCTAGGGTGGCGGTTCCTAATTTGGAACCTTGCATCATATAAACATAGTTTGGGTTGTTCTTCCCTAAGGTCCCAATATTCAATTAGGCAAGCTATGTGACCCCTAATCCCGGATATTCAATGTCGGGGTCATATGTGGCCCTGGTATTGAATATCCAGGTTTTGTCGCACATGCTGGAAGCCACATTAGCTAACCGGATTGCAGCGATATTGCATGCTGCCCATTCTCCTGCACCTTAAAGATAGGCAAGGGTTTTCCTCGCCTATCTTTCTGGCATACGTTGGTCAACCAGGCAGCCTGTAGTATCACTGCTGCCCAGTTATTGCTTGTTGCCAGTTCCGCTCCTTCCCAGGACACCCCCAACACTCCCCAAAGCATCGGGACGTGTAAGAGAGCTAATCGCGGATATTCAGCGGCAATAATTGTGTTAGTGCCGCTGAATATCCTTCTCAGCAGCCGTTACACAGTTTACACTGCTGTAAACCATGTAACTGCCCTTTGAATATCAGGACCTAGGTGCATAACTTTGCACATCTCCACATTAAATGTCCTCTGCCATTTGGATGCCCGGCCTCCCAATTTATCACGGTTCTCTTGCAGTTCTTCACACTATTCTCTTGTGTTTTAACAACTTTGAATAATTTTGTGTCATCTGCAAATTTGATCACCTCACTCATTATTCCTATTTCCAGGTCATTTACGAATATGTTAAAAAGCAGCGGACCCAGTGTAGATCCCTGGGGTCCTCCACTGTTCACCTTTCTCACATGTGACAATTCAGTAGCTTCCAGGCAGATATTTTCTGTGATAAATCAGCTCCTGGCAGAAAGAAGCCTGAGGAGGAAGACTAGACCAGAGACACCACAGCCCACTGAGGTTAGCCTGTACTTCCACACTCCTGGAAGAACTGGCGAGCAACCGATTTTCTTCTGCAGTCAGAACTACATGAGGTGGGAGTTTTAAAATAGATTTATATTACAACGAGGGCCCCGATGCACTTGTTTGCTAGGGCTCACCAAGCATGTACTCCTGCCCTGTTCATGCTATTCTCCATCCTTTTCAGTTTTCCTCTCACTCCCACTTCTCTGCTGCATTTTGCTTCTCATTCAGACGCTCGATGATGCTTAGAATAGCAGGAGCATATTAACATTAAGGGTTTACACGGGAAAAACTTGCATTGCATTTTCACTTTGTTCACTCTTTTGTGCTGTTTTGTCTCATTTCTGCATTTTATTGTGGACTAAAATGCTGAAACAAAATATTTTTTGCATTCTTTGTGATGATATAAAACGAGACAACCAACATATCTTTATCTTTATTTGTGAAACTTGATATACCGCCCTTACCAGAGGCGTCAGGGCGGTGTACAGTACAGTAATACAAATTGGCCACGGAAAAGAAAGAGGAGAAAGGAACACCATTAATAGACAGGAAAGTAAAAGAGAAGGAGAGGAAAAACAAATAAAGTAGGACAGGAAAGAAACACAGGGCAGGAGAGCTAGAGATGCGGAGGGAGGGGAGGGAGCCATCAGGTGACTTGGGCAAGGGGGTCACTAAGCCAGCGGTGGGGGGGGGGCACCCGACGGGGGAAGGTCCGAGCCACCAGCAGGGACAGGAAGATCATAGGCCTGACAGAAGAGGTGAGTTTTAAGGAATGACTTAAATTGAGGGAAAGAGGGTTCGGTGCGAAGGAAGTTCGGGAGAGAGTTCCAGAGAGCAGGACTGAGGAAGAAAAAGGCAGAGTGGTGAGTGAGCTCGAGACGAGCCTGAGAAGGGGAAGGGAGAAAAAGCCGGTTGCCGTGAGCAGAGCGGAGGAGACGGGGGACTGGCTGGAGATAAATGATATCGGCTAAATATTGAGGCGTGCTGGTATGCAGAACCTTATGGGTTATGGTCAGGAGTTTGTAGATGAATCTGACAGAGATAGGAAGCCAGTGAAGGGAGAGGAGAGAGGGAGTAACATGGGCGTTAGCAGAGGAGTGAGTGATAAGGCGAGCGGCAGTATTTTGAACTAACTGAAGACGGTGGAGTTGGGAACGGGGAAGGCCGGCAAGAACGGAGTTGCAGTAGCCCAGACAGGTAATCACGAGGGACGGAACGAGAGTGGTGATAGCAGTGGTGGAAAGAAATGGGTGAATGGATTTAATTCTGCGGAGATGGAAAAAAGAGGCATGCACCACCGAGGAGATGTGTTGGTGGAAAGAGAGGGAGGAATCAAGGATGACACCTAGATATCGGAGAGTGGAAACAAGGGGAATGGGGGTGAGCGGACATAGTGGGAGACAGGGTGGGAGAAGGGGCACCAAAAGAGAACCAGATAGCGGAAGATTTGGACGGGTTAACATGGAGGAAGTTGTGGTTGAACCAGGAGGTGACGAGGGCAAGGCAGTCATTGAGGGAGGAGAGATCAGGAGCAGTGGAGGAAGTGTGATACACCAGGAGGATATCATCGGCATAGATGTAGGAAGAAATACCCGATTGTTGAATAAGTAAGGCGAGGGGAGCGAGGAAGACAATGAAAAGTAGAGGAGCAAGAATAGAGCCCTGGGGAACCCCGCACTGCAAAGGGAGTGAGGGTGAGACGTTAGAACCCATGTGGACAGCGAAAGTACAAGAAGAGAGAAAAGACTGAAACCACTCTACAACTGTACCATAGATACCCAGGTCAGACAGGCGTGAAAGAAGGGTGCGGTGATCGACAACATCAAAGGCGGAGGAGAGGTCTAGTGAAACGACAAGAGAGAGGTCACCACGGTCGTGATTTCAAGGTTTGAAAGTCATGCCTTAGCGCAGTGGTTCCCAAACGTGCCCTGGGGAATCCCAACCAGTAGGTTTTCCAGGATATTCATAACGAATATGCATGAGATAAATGTGGAGGCAGTGTATGTAAATCTCTTATGAATATTTATTGTGGATATCCTGTAAACCAGACTGTCTGGGAGGTTCCCCAGGGTACGTTTTGGGAACTATCACCCCAGGATATCAAAGATCCAATGTTAATGAACATCCTATGAAACCTTTTAAACCTTTTACAGTTAGCGTGAGCCCAAAATAACTGTGCTAACCATGAAATGTTGTCAGTGCTCATGTTCCCCCCCTAACCTGCTCAATTAGCGTAGGATTTTTCGCATGAGACCTCTTGCTTTCTGTTAGTGTGGCGTGCTTGCCACATGCAAAACCCATCACCAAAGGTTATGGCACATTAGTAAATATGCTTTTAATGTTGTGAATAAATAAAGTCCTGGTCATTTGATTAAAGACACATTGGAGCAGTTTTGAATTTTGTCATTATTTGACTGGCAAGAAGAAAGCACAATGAAAATTGGGAGGTGGGGCCACCGCAAGGGCATTAACAACTCTAGGGGAACCGCAACCAACTTTCAGGCCCCTGGATCCTCCATGAGATATTGATAAATAAACTGAACAATCACAATCATCCCATCACTGCCCCTCCCAGAACGATCCTGTTAAAGTCTCTCTATTTCAATATTTTATGATGATCTTTTACCTGAAAATCTTGTCTAGTTGGTGCCTTGATTTCTCTCTACTTACTCACTATTCTCCCATCCCTTTCTATAGAAATCATCCTATTTTCCTGACTCTCCAGGTGGTATCTGTTGGGATTCCCATTTTCCTCTTCTTTTATTGTGCCTGAGGAGGGGTTAGGGCTGGCTTAACCACTAGGCAGATTAGGTGTTGGCTGAGGGTGGCAGCTACTGAGAGTTGGCAAAGAGCAGCTGTAATCAACGCAAAGCAAACACACAAACTCAAAAGAACCATCAGCACATTCTGTAACTTGCAGGGAGGATAGGCAGTTTCCGCATAGTCCGTTTAACCAAGTAAATGACTTTTGGAAATTGCCCTCGTTATATGTGTATATACAAAAGAAAGCTTAATACTTAAAAGCATAGGAGCTGATCTGCAGCTGATACAGGTGAAGTTAATCTGGATATTCAGCACCGATACCGTGACAGCAGCCAGGGCTGAAAATTTGGATTCAGCAGTAACTAGGACTACTATCCAGATACAAGCAGTATGAAGACCAGCTTTACTGCTGTCTTAACTTTATCTGGATAGTTGCTGTATCTGATTAGTGGACTAAATATCACCACTAACCAGAGAACTCCTAATTCCACCCAAGCTCTGCCTGTGACTAGTACCAAGATAGTTGAAGGAAGCACTCAGAAGCACTAGCTGGAGAGTGTCGCTACACTGGCTGGCACTTCTCTGGTGATGGGTGCTGTTAACCAGAAAATGCTTTGGAATAACATCCCTCTGATATCCAAATATGCATTTGTACAGGATTGTTCTGGGATGGGTGCTCTTGGAGTCATCGGGATTGTTGAGTTTAGTTATCAAAATCTCAGGGGGGGGGGAGGGACTTGGAGCTTGAAAAGTTAATTGAGTAGGGCACTGAAGGTTCGTCAGGAGCACCTAATACTCTTGCATCGTTCCCAGGAGGGGTGAGATAATGCTTACAGCTCAGCAGGACTGGCCCTAGAGTTGGTCCAAAGGTGTTGGAGGTCTAGGCGAGCTTCAAGCTTTACACCTCTCTGGCTGTCAAAATCTATTATTTAGCTTTTGCTGCCCTTGAGAGGTTTGTGCCCTAGACAATTGCCTCATTTTCCTAAAGATTGGGCCGGCCCTGCAGCTGAGAGCTTTGGACTAGTAGTGAGAAATATTTTCACAGTCTAAATCTCCCGCTCGCTCCTTCCACAACTCGCTCTTACTTCCCTTTTCTTCACTTAGCATTCTGAGATAATGCCAGGTATGTAACTGTTACTACACTGTTTTCTGGCACCCATAAATGGGAACTCCATAGTATAATTCATGTGTTATTCTGTGTTTTACTTAAATTCCTCTAAATCTGAAGATATCACTATTAAAGTTACTAAATTTCACCTGGAGACTAGGGTACTTTTTACAGAACCAACAAAAGGTATGAGATGAATTTTTGAGAGTATGACAGCTTCTTGTTCAGGCTTTGAATCTGCAAACTCTCCAGTTTTCCTCAGGACCACTACAGCACCAGTAAATTCTGCATTTCACTTTCTCCTGAATATTAAATCTTCTTAGCTGTTATTTCCCCCCAAAAGCAATGACTACTCTGATTCTTCTGTTCTTCCATGAAAGCCCATTTTGCTTTCTTGCGTGAATGATAAGCGTAGTGCAAACATTCAGCATTTTTGTTCCACTGTTTCATCAGACCTTCTTTGAATCCACCTTCTTTATGTTTTTCTGCCCTTTCTTGTCTTTAAGAATGTGGGTTTTGTGTCTTTGGGAGTTGTGCGCAATTTTGGGGAATGTAAACAGTTTAATAGCGAGAAGGGACCTGGGAAATGAATATGAAAGTGTTGCATTTTTAGCACTGCTGACAACTAGAAACTTCAAACGGAACGATTTATCATTTGAACAAAAAGAGCTTTAAATAGTTTGCAAAGGGTGAAAAAGCTTGCATTAATTATCCCAGACTACAGAAAGTCAGCGTATGCCAATCTGTGTCACCTCTTTCCCTTCCCATGTGATGAGCGTCTATGGAGAGCCCCTCGCTGAAGGTGTAATTTTTCTGTCTTTCCAAAGAGAAGATGTCAGGGTATGTGTTTAAAGATAAAAGTGCTAACTTATATACCACACCACTAACACAACATATTCGTTAAAACACCATAAAGTACTCATAAGAAAAAAGGTTTTAGGAACAAGACCTCACCAAGGGGCTCTTTATATACAAAAACAAGTACTATCTCTTGCTCCCTTCCATTTCTTTCGTCGGTCTCTTTCTGTATTTTTTGTATATACAATGCTTAACCAAGTCCCAATCAAATATAAATAATTGCCGAAGTACTTAGCTTCAAAAGAAGTGCTTAGCTACAATCATGCGGTCCCAAGTGAGGCTGTTCCAATGCTCGACTCGAGTTTCGCCGATCCTCAGTCAGCCACTTCAGGACAGGACAGTTCAATGCAACTGCTACAAGCAGCATGAGACTTCATAGAAATAAATAGAAGTGGGCACAGTCCCCACATATATCCCAAAGTAAGTTAAGAGGTTGATTAGTAAAATGAACAAAGCCATAATCTGAATAAAGGGACCATCTGTTGGTATCAAGGAACTAAGGTGAATACAATATTGTGCAGCAAAAATCATTACTGAAAGAATTCTAGCAACAAAAATGCAGAGCCGGAAGAAAAAGTGAAAGATAGCAATGCTTCCTTAGAAAAGGGCATTGAAAGAAAAATAAAATCTTTCCATGCAGAGGTGTCCCCGATAGGTATATAAAAGGATTAAGGTCTTCAAAGATAATGAGGAAGATCCAAAATATTTAATTGAAATATGCTGCATTAATGAAGACCTGAAATTTATATCCTCCAATAATAAACTGAAAGTAGCAGCAGAAGCAAAAAAACTGCAAAGAAGTGAAGAAAACAGAAAAAGAGAGATCAAAATAAACTATTTAGAGAGAACCCAAAACAGTTCTGTCCCACTCTCACTCGATGTACCCCTAGGGTCTTTTCTGGGCCCTCTCCTTTTCTCTCTCTATACCCTTTTCCTTAGTGCTCACATCTCTTCCCATGGCTTTCAATACCATTTCTACGCTGATGACTCTCAAATCTATCTCTCTGCACCTGATATTTCTCCATCACTCCAGGCCTGAATCTCTGCCTTTCAATCTGACATCGCTGCCTGGATGTTTCACTGCCATTTCAAATTGAACATGGCCAAAGCCCAACTTATTATTTTTTCCCCTAATCCCTCCTCTTCCCTTCCTCCTTTCTCTCTCTCTCTGTAGATAACACTCTTCTACTTCCTGTTTCCTCAGCCTGCAGTCTTGGAGTTACCTTTGACCCCTTCTCTTCTCCACACACATTCAGCTGATTGCTAAAACCTGTCTTTTCTTTCTCTATAACGTTAACAAAATTTGCCCCTTCTTTTCTGAACACATTATTAAGACACTTATCCACTCTTTGGTCATCTCCCATCTAGATTATTGCAACCTCCTCCTTGCTGGTCTTCCTCTGAGTCATCTCTCTCCCTTTCAATATGTTCAGAACTCAGCTGCATGACTAATCTTCCACCAGCCCCTCTTCTCAAGTCACTTCATTGGCTCCCCTTCCTTTTCCATATCCAATTCAAACTTCTCCTTCTGACCTATAAATGTATCCATTCTACTGCTCCTCACTACCTTTCCTCTCTCCCCTCCTCGGGAACTCAGCTCTTCCTCTGACTTGCTTCTTTCTATGCCCTTTTCTTCCACTGCCAACTCCAGACTTCGATCGCTTCACCTTGCTGCTCCTTATGCCTGGAACAAACTACCTGAGTCTGTACATCAGGCTCCATCTCTGCCCATTTTCAAATCCATGCTAAAAGCCTACCTCTTTGAGGCTGCTGTTGGATCCTGATCCCTTGTTTCTCCTTATCTTTCCCTATTTGTACTCCTGTTGTCAGTTATTGTGTTGTCTGTCTTCTTTTAGATTGTAAGCTTTGACGAGCAGGTTCCGTCTTTCTACATGTTTATGTACAGTGCTGCATAAGTCTTATAGAGCTATATAAATGATTAGTAGTAGTAGTAGAGTGTAGTTGGAAAGATACAACTGGATGTAAATTGCCCAGCCTTTCTTCCACACAGTAAGCCTACAGTACCTGGTATTCCAAGGTGGTCTCCCAGGGCCAGTGTTATCATTAGGCGAACTAGATGGTCGCCTACAGCACCATCCCTGTAGGGGTACTCATTGCCACCATTATCGCCTCTCTCTAGGACCAACAGTGGTGGCAATATCTGTAAATAGCCCCATGGAGTGTACTTTCAAGCTTTGGCGCCATGGGGCTGTTTGCTTCTGCACCTCTTCGACTCTCAATCCGACTTCCTGTTTGCATGGGAAGTCCACATTTGGGTGGCAGAGAACAACGGAAGCAAACAGTCCCATGGTGCCGAAGCTTGAAGGTAAACCCTGCGGAACTATTTGCGGCTATTGCCGCTGCTGCTGGTCCCGGAGAGGGGTGGCAGTGGTGACAATGAGAGCCGTGGGGGGCATGTTGCATGGGTGCACCATATGGAGAAGGGGAGGCGCAAGGGATGAGGTTCACCTAGGATGCCTCATCTCCTTTCGCCAACCCTGCTCCCATTCAACCAGGTCCAACCCTACTTAACTTTCAAGATCAGATAAGTTGAGGCTCATTCAGGTCAGCATGGTTGTAGTTAAGGAAGAGTATTAGTATGGTATAAAAATGCCACCAACTAAAGCCAAAACAGAAATCTTCTGAAGAAATTTATATGAAGACCCCATAGAGCACAATCAGGAAGCAAAATGACTACCCTGAGCACCTACAATCTATAAGCTGCCGCCCCACTCCCTCAGCATCCGTCTTCTCACCTGGGGGAGGAGAGCAGCATGTCGATTCCTCCCTTCATTGCAGCAGTGACTTCAAAGCCTTTGCAGACCTTAAAGCAGCCGCACACATGCTCATGGTCTGCCGCCACTTCATTCCGGAGGGGACAGGGGCAGCGTGCTGTGACTGCATGCACGTGCACCGCTGTCTTAAGCCCCATCGCAGCACTGAAGCAGTGGCCATGCAGCCCACCAGGGCCTGCCACCCTAGGCAACCATCTAGTTTACATGGTGGATTGCATGGATTGACTTTAAATAATTTAGATAATAAATTGACTTGAAATGCATTAAATAAACCCTGGTATGATCGAGTGCATCAAGTTCACCATGAAAATGTGGCAAAACCCACTCAATCTGAAGTATAAATAAGGACAGTTCACCATTCCTAACGTCATGATCCAGGGAGGAATATTTCAGGGCAACTCCCTGTCACCACTTTTGTTTTGAATTGTGCTTAACCCACTGTTTACCCTCATTAACTCTTTGGGATACAGATTTAGCTTTAATCCTAAATATCCTAAATCCGGAGATAACATCACATGTACTTTTTGTAGATGACTTGATGCTCTACATTCCCAGTGAGCAACAATTAATGGAACAGCTCCATGTAGTGAAAAGCTTCTCAGATTAAGGAGCCCTTTTATAATGAGTGCTATGCATGACTTTTGGTGCATGGTAATCGCATGCTGCAGCCTGCAGCAACTGTTAGCATGGGGCCATCACAGTCAGCGTGAGCTGTTTTCCTCGCTAACTGTGCATCGCACAGTGAAACGTTAAATGGGAGAGTTAAGGGAGAAAAGTGGGTTGGTGAGTGCCATGCAGTCACCATGGAGGTAAACACTGCACACTAACTGTGCTTCTTGCAATTGGCACATGTGCTAACTGCTGGAAAAATGCTGTACATGTCCCCAATGTTTAAGCACTGGCTTTGCATTTAAGGTGCCTCAATTTTGCGTGCTATGTCACATTAGGTGCAAAACCACAGCACATGTTAGTAAGAGGGCCCCTCAGATGACTCTTGGCCTTGACAAATGTGCTAAGGCAACTTTTCATACGGGAAAATTAAGCAAAACTTAAAACATCTCTCTGATTAATAACTGGGACATCAAGGAACTTGAACAGGAAGGTGTATATAAATATCTAGGAGTAGAGGAAAAAGTGATAATTAAGCAAAACTTATTGAGCAAAGATCAGTAAATAATATGCAGAGCTGTTCTAAATGTTAATCTGCACTTGAGTATGCACTAACCAGCATGTGTAGAGCCACGCTAACAGCGCAAATGCAAAACAGATAGCGCAGAATTAACCAAGCACTATCAGCCTAGCATGTGACAGGGAAGGAAATATGTGGAGTAGGGGTGAAGCATGAGCATTGACTGCACATTGCAGTTAGCATGGGGATTACTAATGTACATTCATCAATATTGCCGTTAGAGCAGATCCACTTAATGCCACTTAAATGGATGGTGTTAAGTGCACTCGCGTAAAGTGTGAATGCCATGGGCATGTGTTAGGGTTTGAACTACTTTGGTATCTGGTGTATGTGACCTCCAACTGTTAGCGCATGATTGTTGCACATACTGCATGTTGATCTTTACTCTCAACATGTGATATCTGCAAAATATTACCACAGCTTAGTAAACATGCCCCTAAGAGTCTTTGTCAGCAGGATTGGCCCAAGTGCTTTGCAGATGTCATCTTCTCTCAAACATGAGACACATATAACAAGAATGCAAGTAATAGCATATTCACAAAGCCCATCTCTTTCTGAAGCTACATTATAAAAGCTTTTTTTTTTAATAAATAAAGGGAAAGGAATTAATGATGGATATAGGTTTTATTTATTGATTAAAGGGATTTATTACCCGTGCTATCTGCCATTCTAAGTAGGGATATTGTTTTCATATCATTGGAGTAGAGGAGTAACCTAATGGTTAGAGCACTGGCTGGAGAGTCAAGAGACCAGGGCTTGATTCCCACTAGCACTCCTTGTGGTCTTGGGCTAGTCGCTTAACCCTCCATTGCCTAAGAAAAATCCAAGTTATCAATGTCCCTGTTTAATGTACATTACCAAGATTAAGTTGCAACGTAAACCACTTTGACTGAAATGATAAAGTTAAAAGAAATCAGATAAATAATTTTCACAATGCCAGCAATAAAAACACATTTTAAAATCATGGCATGTGTAAGGGTATTAGGTATTTGTCTTTTCCTGAAACTTAAAGCATTTATGATCATTTCAGATCTCAGAGATTCTGGAAGAGAGAAGAGGAGAGAGCAAAGAAAGCGGATCTTTCTTTCCATCCCTACAAAAGTCAACAGGCCATTTGAACTCCTATCCAATTTGCTCTTTGTGGGAACTCATTCTGACTTACATACCTTCTTGAGTAAGGGTAAGGGAATTGGATTTAGCTCAGGCTCTTTCTCAGAAGGTGCACTACATTTAGGTACAGTAAGTATTTTTCCTGTCTCCTGATGGAATGGAAGCTTAAGTGACTTGCCCAAGGTGAAAAGGAGCAACAACGGGTTACAAACCCTGGCGTTTAACCCTCTGCTCTAACCCTTAGGCTACACCTCAAATTCAAAGAGAAGGAATTTTGATGTGCAAACTGCAGGCAGCAGCATCTCCTAATCTAGGGTAACACCCTAACCTGCGGGTCTCCTCTTGGCTTTCCATTGTTTTTAGAGTTTAGGGCCAAGAAAGGGAACGATGTGAATGGTGAAGATGCTCATGGAATTAGGAGGCCCTCAGGACTGCCTTCTGCTGCTACGATAGTGACAGTGTGAGGCGAGTGTCCTTGCTGGATTTATTCATTTTTGGTCCAGCAGCCTCCTCTTGCTCCTTTGATCTTCTGGTTTAGTCGGTATAGGCCCGTACTTGGACTAAAGCCAATGTTCTCACGAAGCTGCGCAGCAATCCACCTCCAAGCTGCTGCCGAAGGGGAAGGTGCTGCAATATTGCTGTAGTCATGTTCCCGCGGAGCTGGGCAGAGGACTACAGCCTTTGTTTACAGCTATTCAGGCTTTCTTACCATTCTCCATGCCAACCACCTCACCCCGCATTTTTGGACCTTCTTCCATCCAGCCTGTGGTTGCAAGACAGTCCTTTGACAGAGAGATACAGACCAGTGCCCCCTCAGCACACTTGCATTCTTAGCCAGACAGTAGGGGAGGGTCACTTTTCTGTCATGGCTGGAGCTACATCCTTGCCAGAAGGCTGTGAACGTTGCCCAAGCAGCATGCCTAGTGCTAGCCAACCTGAAGCACAAAGGTTGGGCTTGAAAAGTGAACGTAGATTTCCAGCACAGCACTGCTGCTGTGACACTGAGCCAGCGTATGCTCTTATTTTATTAAAAGAAACGTTAACAAATAGTCCCAATGACCCATTTGGACTTCCATTGCCTCACATTGCCTCTGGCTGAATATCAGGCCGATTCTTAAAAGCCATGGCAGTACCTTACTTTCCATAGTCATTCCGATCAGAATGAATAATTTTTTGTTGCCATGCTTCATAGACTGGATCTCTTGTTCAGGATCACTGATGGAGCCTTCACAGTGATTGATCCGGCATCACCCTTCACCGCTGTCAGCTCTTCATGCAGCTTTTAGGGCTATTCCATGAGTGAAGTACTTCTACAGAGAGTGTTTCATTCAGAAATATCCATAAGCTGATTTTCCTCTTGATTGCTTCTCCCACATATCCACATGTACTTGTCAGTCTAACACCGGCATCTCCTGTGAACCACAGGCTGTGACCTGCCCACTGAACCCTAAGCTTCCACAGTCTCATGACTGAGTCAACATACAGAACACAGATACAGCCATGCAGGAGGAAAGCAGACAAGATCTGGTCTGTTCCTTTTAATGGTAGTTTTGGCCAGGAGTTTCTTCCTGCTTCTTTTTGGCTTTCGGATCAATCGGAACCAGCCTCTGTTGGGCAACAATACCATGAACCTTCATTCACAACCACCCCAGGAATTTTCTCTGTTATAACTTTCCCTAGCCATTGCACAGACTGTCCTTGGCTGGAAGCTACAGGTCATGAGTCCATCGGGTACATGTGCCCCCTAGTTTCAGTAATTAAGTAGAACCATTGAGCGATGATTGGGACTCCCTCTACCCTACACTGAAAACTGAAAGCCTGGCCTATGAATCAAACTTTAAATTGTGAAGCGCCTCCAGGCGTATGAAGATGCCACAGCAGCCCAATCAGCGTCGGGGAGGTGAGCAGGAGGGAGAGCCCCTCCCCGATCACCTCCACAAGGCCAATCAAGCCAATCGGGACACCGGGAGGAGAACTTTAAATTGTGAAGCACCTCCAGGCATGCCTGCACCTAAGGGCCTCACCAGAAGACCCTTTGGCATGGCCTTTAGGCGTAGACCAGCTAGCATAGCACCAAACATCTTAACCTAACTGACCGATTTCCGCAGAACTGTACTTTAAACAGTGGTGCGATTAACAGGCTGGGCATTGTCACTTGTATATCATTTAGTTAACATTCCCCTTCATTGCATTTATGTTTTGAGGATTTACTACGATCAACTGCTTATTTATAATCTGCCGGTCTGATGATGATAAGTTTATATAATTTATCGTGTGGCTATATTCCTTAAAAGCGATATAGGTACCAATTTACACATGCTGTGATGCATGCATGTATCCTATGCTTTAATCTGCCCCGAGTATATCCTTGGGCTTGTGTGTGCCTCATACAGTTATAAGGATGCCTCATCTTATAGGCCACATACTTAACCACATGCTGAAGTTACAAGGATTGCAGTAGGTGGCTTCTCCTTTCTTCTCTTTGATGTGATCTTTGTTCAGGAAGGTGGATAGTTCGGTGTAAGAGAGGCTAGATACAATACACCATCCTCTCTAGGTCTTCTTGTAGGCAGTCATATTTAACCACACAGAGACGACCACCACAGCACCCCACAACAGTAGACAGAAAAAGACGCCATCTGAAACGCTCCATCACCCAGTCAGACTATCTATCACCTGTGCCCGATAGTTTAAGGAGGGATCTCGGAGGGATCTCAAGGAAAGGATCAGTGAACAGTGCACAGCCGAAGAGCCTCCCCTAGCTCCAGAACAGTAAAGCAGGCACTAGACAGTTCCCCCAGTATCCACACCACTCCCTGCACTGCCCCCTACCAGCGTCATAGTTTAGCACCGCTTCACCACATCAAAAAGCCGGGATTCAGGAGTGATATCCCTTTCTGCAGCCAACACTGAAGTATCCCTGGATTGTAGAGCAGCACTCAGCCTAAGGGCTACTACCACCAACAATCATGTTCGCAGCCTCCAGTCTGATCCTTCTCCTACTTCTCTCACTATTAGTCTATCACTCAGTAACTCTGACTTACAATGGGCATCCCATTACTATCATTTGACGTAGCACCTCCAACGTAATGACAATCGCCCCACAGTACCCAAGGCTTAAACACACAAAATCTCTCATTTGGATCAACCCAATGGACCTCTCTACCTCACAACCTAATGGACAACGTACCAAACCTACCTACCTGAAGTGTGCTCTTATCAACGCTCGTTCTGTAAGGAAGAAGATTCCAATCTTATCTGACCACTTCCATCAGAATAATTTAGACACCTTGTGCATCACTGAGACATGGCTATCAAATACAGACACAGTACTAATTAACCAACTACTGCCACCAGACTGCGACTTATTCCACTCTCATAGAGATGACCGCAAAGGAGGGGAGTCTTGATCCTAGCTATATAACACCTACGACTCCGCTAGGATACAGCAAACTCAGCACATGACTTGGATTTACTTATTGTTTCTAATAAGCTCCTTATCATCTGCCTAATATACAGATCACCCATCCCTACAGGTGATCAACTTCCCACCATACTTCAGGCAGCCATACTCATGGAAAAACTTACGCTGGGCACCGCGAAACTGAATCAAGGATTTGTCCTCATTTTCTTTCATGTAAAATCAGCTTTGACTCAGGGCTGCATAAAGCACTACTACTCCAACTTCAAGCATTTTGCCTATGTAACACTGCCCTCAAATGGTTCTTCTCATACCTAACCTCGAGGCAACAACAAGTACGCATAAATGGGATAGCTGCTACACCATCTGACATAACCCAAGGGATACCACAAGGTTCAGCATTATCTGCACTTCTGTTAAACCTATTCATTCAACCCATCTGTAATATCATTAGCTCCCATAATGTCCTGTTTCATCTATACGCAGATGACATTATGCTGTATATCCCTATCTCCACTTGCACCACATATACACCCCTTTGATAGACTGCTTTGACGCTGTCGCACATAAACTTAACTTGAACTACCAAAAGACAGAGGGCCCGACATTGAGTTGGGCGCAGAGGGCTATGCGGGTAGCAATGAAAACTGCTGCTACCCGTGTAGCCCTTTCCTCTGCCCCCGCTCCATCCTGAAACTCCCCTAACACAGCCCTAATGCCTATGCTAATAGCATCTGGGCGCGTTAGAAACTTAGCTGGGATGTTTGAAGGTGCCCTTTGAATAACCCAGATAAGTCCCTTACACAGGTAACTAAGAAAGTCGGTCCCAGAGTTACTACATGTTATCAAAGATCCCTACTTTGCGCCTCCACCGTGTGTAGAGATGGGTGGAGAAAAGATCCACACTAAATCTAACGTAAGATACCTCAGCGTCATCCTGGATCTGGATCTTACACTAACTCAAGACATAAATTCCACTGTAAGTCTGTTCTACCAGAAAATGAGAACAGTCAAAGCTCTCAGACCACACCTTTAACCAAACCCACTTCTGGGCAGTTTTCCAAGCCTTAATCCTACTTCACCTTGACTTTTGCAACATACTTTTCCACAGACTACCAGCTTCATCAATCCACCTGCTGCAGATGGCCATGAACACCGCTGCAAGAGTGTAACTGGCACCCCCAAACACAATCATATTACCCCAATACACAGAAACCTCCATTGGCTTCCTATATGAGTCCATATGAAATACAAAGAATTAGTCGCTATCTTCAAGGCGCTCCATCGTCTATCACCGGATTATCTAGAAACCCTTATAAAAAAGACCAACAGACCATTGACCCAGATGGAGAAGCACACAAACCACTCTTGCTATCCCTACAGACAACACAAAATACAACACTCAGACTTCAAGCAGGGTATTCTCCCTGTTCATCCCGAGACTCTGGAACACTTGGATGTTCCCACACTGGAGATGTCTCTAAACATCATTTGCAAAATGGTTCCAGACTTTGATGTCAATGTGCACGTCTTTGAATGTCCAGATCCCAACTAAGGCGTTTAAAATTACTCCCTTAGTGTGCGTTAATTAATTTTGCATTAATCACGATGGGCAGTCGACATCCACTTTCCACCCTAACCCAACCAGTCCCTGCCCCATCGTGTGCTAAGCAGTGAGTATTGGCTATTGTTAGCACGCGGTAGCAGTTATCATGGTCCTGTACTCACTGCTTAGCACATGCTTATTCTATGGTAAACATTAGTACACTTTAGCAAACGTGGTCCTAAGTGTAAATGTTGAACCCCCCATCCTCCAAAAAACGAAATTATTCAAGCTCAGTCTTGTGCACAAAGTGCGGTGGTTCCTCTGCCTGGAAGTGCAAAGTCCCACAATGCTTTCTGCACAAGCTTCTGCTTTAATGAATTCATTGTGGGATCTATTCCTTTCGAAAAGCTGCAGGAAATGAAATCCTTGCGCAAGAGATGCAGCTCCTTTAAAACCGCACTAGCAGACTGACTTTCAGGCTTTGAGCACTGCTCGTGCCGGAAATTGAACTCTGGCCCAGTTTGAATGCCAACGATTTCGTGCTGCAGCGAGGGAGGTTGCCAGCATCAGCGCTACGCAAGCCCAGCTACCTTTGCAGCATTTCTCTGCACCTCCCCTTTTACCTGAACTGAACGTGCGTGTGTTCCGCGAGCCTGAGCGTGCAAAGCTTCCAACGGTCCTCAAAGTCACTCCAATTTCAGCCCTGGGGGCACAAGACTTTTCACATGGGATTACCTTTTCACATGACCTGCGATGTGCAGGGGCTTATGTTTTCAAAGTCTTAGCCAACATGTAAACGCAGGCATAGGCAACATAGCCAGGACTGGTGTAAAAATATTGGGTGACCTATGCAAACCTTCAGCCTTATGCCTCCCCCCCGAGATCATGATCATTCCAACACCACCACTCCCACAAAAATCCTTTAAAGATGCATAATTGGCATCATACTTTTAAGTATGAAACTTAGTTTTGTATGTATGTGTGGGCCCAGTCTCCCTTTGGGTGAAAGGATGTGCTGATGGTTCTTTGAGTTTGTTTGGCTGGCAGGATCTAGTATTTTGCTTTTATTGCTGCTGGTTTTCGCTGCCCCTCAGAAGCTCTTATTCTGACAATTGCCTAGTCTTGCCTAATGGTCGGGCCAGCCCGGAACACTGGCAACCCCCTAGAGTGCCAACTATCCAGGCCGAAAAGGAGCCTTCTCTTGCTTTAGCACCGTACAACAGCAGCATTTCAAAGAGGCACCAACATGGCATTTTGACCCAACACCTCCCACTCCTGCTTCCTCCAGGGGACCCCTCTTGGCTGTCTGAGCTACAAGGGAGGATCTGTGCCTTCACCCTTTGATCCTGCCTAAGGACACCACATGCTTAAATAAGCCTTCTGTAAAAGTACAAAACAAGGAGTTACCATATTTTTAGCATCCTAAAAATCGACATCTAATTTCACTACCCATGTAAGTTTACACATAACGGTGATTAAAAATCAAGTGCAGGATTGATAGGTAAGAGAAGGGGCGCTGGAGTGCAGTGGGACAGATGGCAGGACAGTCTGCATTGACCTGCTCTCGGCATTCCCTCGCCCCCTCCCTGCCAACCTTATTTCTCCCCCTCTCCCCCCACCACCATCTACCATTCCAAATAGTGAGAGTCTCAGGCACTTCTTTGGTGTCTGGTGGCATGAGCTCTGCCAGTCACGCCATTCTGCCCTTGGATGGCTGCTAGAATGAACTTCCCCATTGGCCCCTACCCCGCATAGTTCCACGTGTTTTCACAGCTTGCATGCCTGCGTTTCTTAGATGCAAATCTTATCAAGGCATGTGAGTTTTGAAAATTCATTCCACATGCAGAAAAAGAGCATGGCGGTGACATATGCATGAAACAGACATTTTCGGAAGTGTCCTACTAAAGCCATTGGCTACATTTAGTGGAGTGAAGGAGTAGAGCAGCAGCCTGATAACCAAAGCGACTAGTGTTTAAATCCCATTGGCCCTCCTTGTAGCCTTGGGCAAGTTACTTAACTCTCCTTTCTCTCAGGTATGAACAGATAGTAAGCTTTCTGGGGACAGGGAAATACCTACTGGACCTGATTGCAACTCACAATCAACTGCTACTGCAAAGGCATGACTTAAGTACTTAAATTTACAAGTATTTTTTCATTTCTTTCAATGCCAATTGCTTCTCGCTACCAGGTCTTCCATGTCTGAGTGACACACACTGCATTAAATAAAATTAGATGTTGACGATGTTGCTAGTGAGACAGTTTATTAACTTTGTGCTGGAAGGCATAGCTTGACCTCAGATACCCTTTGCTTAAGCAGGAGCGCCTGTTATAGGCAATGTGTTTGTTTGTCTGTCCATTTATATGCATTAATGCTTATGTGCATGTGTGGCCAGACAGCAATCAGAAGACAGGCTGGAGACAGATACAGCACAGTGGTGGATGAGACTTGAGTGCCAGCAGAGGTTCCCAAGCTCGGCCAGCAGAAACTAGAATATAGGGGAGGGGGAGAAGTGAGGAGAAAAAAGTGGGAAGAACAGTGGGAAGCAGAGCTCAAGAGGGGAGGAGGAAGGGGAAGAAGAAGTGATGAGATGTTCTGGGATGGGACAGGAATGTTCTCTGTACAGTCGCAAACTCCTTTCCAGAACCTCCATCCCAAACACATAGGGGCTTGTTTACAAAGCCGCGGTAGCGGTTCGTGATCGTTATCGGAGCCGCGGCCCCATTGATTTTGTAAACAATCCCCATAGTAACATAGTATATGATAGTATATGACAGCAGATAAAGACCATCATTGTCCATCTAGTTTGCCCAGTAAGGTGGCAAGAGTAGGTGCACTTGCTGCTCTGTGCAGGTCACCCCTCCCCATGCCTTTGTTTAGGGGTATACCCCCCGTTCCATGCAGGTCACCTCTATTTGTTGAGATAGCAGAGACAACACATAGAGCCCCATAACCATACACATGCACACCAGAATCTCCAAACCTCTCTGACACACACATACTCCCATGCCCTCTCACACACACTCACTGCCCACACACATCCCACTCACATAACCCCAATTCCTTATCCCACACATACCCCTCCACATTCTATACATACTCCCTCCCCACAACTCCACACACACACTCACCCCCACATTCACATATATATTCCCATTCCCCCTGTGTACGCACTCACTCTACCCCCACATACGCTCATTCCTTGCACATATATGCCATAAATACCTTCTCCCACACATATTTCCCTTCCTTCCATGCACACTCTCATGACATATATTGCCGACTGGGGAAGAGGAAACATTCCACTGTGTATCGTGCTCGTTCCAAATTCTTAAAGAAGCATTTCAGCCTTGCTAAATCAAGATCGGGACAAAGTGAAATATTTTCCTTTTGCTGATATATAGATTTAAAATATATATAGTGAGGATTTTTTTATGAGGATGCAAGTGTATACTTCTTTGCTGGAGGAAACCCGAGCCGCCCGAGCTGAGGCAGTGGCAGATCCAATTATTTATTTTATTTATTTGTATTTTATTTATTTATATTATTTCTATACCACGCTCTTTAAAATCAGCGCGATTTACATTTAACAACCAATTGCACAAAGCAGCGGAGCATGCAGTGTACATTACATATAACAGGTTTTACAACTTGGGTTAACAGGGGTAACTATATACACTATGTACAACTAATCTGTTCTACTTCTACGGATTTTTCCAGATGTTTTGTTTTTTTTACCTGGCAGTAAATGCAGAGTCCAGGGAGTAGCCGGAGGTTTCGAGGGATTTGAGAATCATTTTTGGAACGTTCTTCCTCACAAGGCCAGGAGTACATTGTTAAATTGTTGATGTGCGTCCTTATACTCTGTGTGTCTGTTCATTACCCTTGAGTTGATACCGACTCCTGCTCCTCTCGGGATAGTTGTCCTATATCCTGGTTTTCTTGGCAAGGTACAGCCGGAAGCAGATTGTCAGGGTGTACCTTCTGTGCAATAAGTCTACAGCACCCGCAAGCATACTATCTACCTCTTAACTTAGCAATACTCTATTAATCAGCTGGGACTGAAAGAGGCCAGAGTGGGAGTCTGTAGGGTGGGTAAGAAAGGATGGGGGGGTTGGGATGCAGATCTTGGGGCAGGGGTTTCAATAATATCAACTGTTATTTTCTCCTCAATTTTGTGTATGATTACGGTGTCATTATTGTTGGGAGGTGTGTAGCAGCAACAACACATGCTAGTCTATACTGTGTTTATTGGCGAGTACACAGGGTGGCCCAAAAAAGTGAGAACATCTCGTAAATTAAAAGCTTAAATAGTTTACTTATTTACCTTTTTTAGCTATATAACGTCTTTATTTCGACAATTTTCGGTCGCCATCTTTTTTTTTTAAATTTGTCAATCGTTTACATCTGTCTTTTTAATTTTTAAACAACTTATATGCTACGAGATGTTCTCACTTTTTTTGGGCCACCCTGTAGAAATGTCAAAATAAATATTTAAATATCGCACTCTCTAACCCTAAGGCCTCGTTGCAGTAAAGAGCACTAAACTTTGTGCACAGGTTAACTCAGTTTTAGCAATGCAAGAACAAGTTTTGTGCATGAGCTAAATGTGCGCAAAGCCTCGAGCAGACAGCAGCGTACAGCGCATTTAAATCCATTGTAATAGATGGTCGTGAAGCAATTAGCTATGCAGCCCACAGGCAGAGAAGTGAGGAGAAGAGCAGAAGGCTGAGCTCAACGCTGGGATTTTAAAGTGAGGTTTGAGGAGACATAAAGGGTTAAGTCATAGATCAGCGGTCAGTGCCGGGCATACAGCACCCACAACTTTTTTTTTTGGACTTTGCTGAAAGGAGTGGTGGAAAAAAAACGGCAGGAGGAGTGTGCGTTAATCTGGCGTATTAACCTGAGAGGTATATAACGAGATATACCTCTCAGGAAATGACCCAATTTAGAAAGAAAGGCCCTTACATGCATTATCTGACTTTTACCTATCCTTCCAGTGTAAATAGCTTATGTATATAGTTAACCCTGTTATCCAAGTTTGTACTCCTGTTCGATGTAAAACCTGACAGCTTGTGTTATGGTCGTTAAGTTATGATGTAAACCGCGCTGATGCTAAATAGCGCGGTATATAAGAAATTGTAATAAATAAATTAACATCAATATTCTACACCAAATTTCTGTGCATTATAATATCATTGTTTATGGACACCAATATTATTCTGAGCAAAACTTCTGCTAACACCGACCCCTGCAAGCAAGCTGTTTGCCTACAACATCAGTGAGCAAACCATCTACATTAAGCTTGCATTAGGAAACCCTGGGCTGAACGTTTGCACAGGGCTATGGCATTGAGGCCTAAAAGAGGAAAAAAATGGTTCAATTCAAATATATCGGTTCCCTAACTTGAGGCTTTCTTCCAGGGGAAAGAGCATTGCATTCGGCTGCCCCAGCCGCTTCTGTCATGCGGGTGCACATGTGTGAATTATGCACTTAGGAAAAATTAGCATGAATCTTGTGTACGTGCCACTGTAACCTGCCTGAGGCTTCTTGGTTCCTAAAATCACTGTTTGCTCTTCCTTGCCGCAGTTTGCCACACATTAGGGCACTTCTGACTGTCAATATTGAGCTTAGAATTTAGTCGGGGCAGGCAGATATGCCACTCCCTACACTACCTATTGACTAAACCTTCGCCAATGCTGTCAGCTTTCTCTTTTATGTCTGATCCAGCCTGAAACCACAGTTTCCCTACAGCTGAACTCAGGATCAAATACAGGTCATGTTTAATAATGGCGTTAACCAACGGGACTTCAAAACATTACGTCACCTCCTTGATCGAGAGCAAGTGGACCACAGAGACTCTTTCGGCTGCTGAAATATTTCCTCTTGTGAGTGTGTTGTGGTTCAGACACACAAAAAGCAAATTGAATGATATAAAGATAAATATATGCAAGAAGAAGAATCCTATGGTAGAATCCCCTTAATGCTGATTTTTTTTTCTGTTTAGAAGGAACAGGGGCAGTAGAAAGATGAGAAGTGCCCTAGGTGAGTCCTCCATTCTACCCATCTTATTTTTTAGACTTCTAGCATTTGCATACAAGCATTTTAGAGATTGTATTTTATTCATATTAATCTGGCTATCGGTAGACAGGGGTAATTTGGAATTTTTAAGCTCTATCTGCTCTGTACTCAAGGGCATTTGGGCTACTTTTGTCTTTGTTGGAACCTCTCTGTTGATATGCCCTAACTTCAGTCTTTTGCTAATATCCCTCAAGTATACATTGTTCCGAACCATGTGCTCTTGGGCGACTGTCGGCTCTCCCCGTTTATCTAGTTTAAAAGCTGCTCTATCTCCTTTTTAAAGGTTAATGCCAGCAGCCTGGTTCCATCCCGGTTAAGGTGAAGCCCATCCCTTCAGAAGAGCCCCTCCTTTCCCCAGAATGTTCCCCAGTTCCTAACAAATCCAAAACCCTCATCCTTCCACCATCGTCTCATCCATGCATTGAGACTCTGGAGCTCTGCCTGCCTTTTGGGTCCTGCGCGTGCAACGGGAAGCATTTTAGAGAACTCTACCCTGGAGGTTCTGGATTTCAACTTCCTACCTAAAAGCCTAAATTTAGCCTCCAGAAACTTCCTACCACATTTTCCTATGTCATTGGTACCAACATGTACCAAGACAGCAGACTCCTCCCCAGCACTATTAAGACCTTGTCTAGGTTGTGCATGAGGTCTGCTACCTTCGCACCAGGCAGGCATGTTACCAGGCGATCCTCATGTCCACCAGCCACCCAGCTATCTACATGCCTAATGATCGAATCACCAACTATAACAGCTGTCCTAACCTTTCCCTCATGGGCACATGGCCCTGGAGAAACTTCCTTAGTGCGAGAGGGTTTTGCATCACCTGGAGGACAGGCACTGGCTACAGGATCACTTCCTGCCAAACCAGGATGATGCTCTCCTGTCACATGACCTCTCTCCTCCATGGCAACAGGGATGCTGCCAGACTGGAGGTGGGACTTCAGTATTATATCCTTGTAAGTCTCATTTATGTACCTCTCTGTCTTCCTTAAGTCCTCCAAGTCTGCTACTCTACCCTCCAGAGATCAGACTCGTTCCCTGAGAGCAAAGAGCTCCTTGCACCTAGTGCACACGCAGGGCCGGATTTACCTTGAGTGAGGCCCTGCGCCAACAAAAATTGTGGGCCCCCAGAAAAGATAAAAACGAGCACGCCGGATCAGCTGCGCGCTGTTGGCCCTGACGTCATAATTAAACTGGGAATCCCAAAAGCCAAACTTGGAATGTACAACACTGTAGAAATAAAACTATACATTAATTTGCTCTTGTACTAAACAAAGTGCAGACGTTAATGATGCACATTTACCAGAGCTGACATATTCCAATTAATAAATTCAAAATAAAGAGATATTTTTCTACCTTTTGTGAATTTTTTTTCAGCTGCAATTGCTCCAGCCACTTTCTTCTGGTTTCTTCGTGTCAGCCCAACTCCAGTCTTAACCCCCCAGCCCATTTCCAGTCCCAGCCCCCCCCCCCCCCCATCGGCTCAAGTAAACTTTAATAAAAAAAAATAAAACGCTGGCCGCTGCCGCTGCTGCCGCAGCAGCATCGACTGTCCCGCGGGGCCCCCTCTGCCCGGCTGAGCCCCTCCGTGCCGGCTTGGAGAGGCGCAAAGGGAGAGTGTCTCCCTCGCGTCTCTGTTAAGCCCGCAGGGGCAGATGGGAAATTTCATGATGAGGATGGGAACTTTCATGATGAGGATAAACAGCTGCACCTGAGAGTGAATAAGGCACCTCCTTTCCTTTAAGGGGTTTAAGGACCTATAAAGCTACGATTATCCCAGAGGTGGGTGGATGTCGGGGAAGGAGGGAGGGAAAGAAGACTTATTAAAAGCTGGCTGCTACACAGTACCCTATCCTGTGCTTCTAAGGTAATCTGCGACCAATTTCCAGGGGGAGTCCCACAGCCCTTGCTTGGATAGAGGGAGTCTTGGGTTCTAAATTTATTTATTTATTTAGACAGATTTGTATACCACCTTATCTTACAATCAAAGTGGTTACATAACATTACATCACAGTTGGAGGGTTACATCACAATTGAAGGGTTACATTTAACAACTGGGAATTTTACATTTAACATGAGGGTGTTTATCAACACTTAGACATCACAGGTTGGGATACATTTAGCATTTGGTATGAGGGTACTTAACAACATTATATAATGAATTCTTAGGTCTAGTTGGGATGATTGGGTATTGAGTTGGCGAGGGTATTTACACCATTCAGGTAGGGACTGTTGTTTGTTCATACGTTTCTGTAAAGAGCAGAGTTTTAAGGTCTTTGCGGAATTCCATGATGTCTTGTATTGCCCTCAAGCTCATTGGGAGGGAGTTCCATATTGTGGCTGCCAGCAGTGATGGAACTGTTCTTGAAGTATTCTGTTTAGTTTTGTGGTATCCTACTGGTATGCTGATCATGTTGTCATTATTGGTTCTTCTTGGTCTATTAATGGTATCCCTTGTTATGATATCTTGGAGTACATCAGCCAAGAGATGGTGGATGATTTTGAAGATGATCAGGATTGTTTTAAATTTTGCTCTGGCCACCACTGGTAGCCAGTGTAGTTGCTGCAAGACGGGGGTGATGTGCTCAGATCTTGGGGTGTCTGTAATGATGCGTGCTGCACTGTTTTGCACCATTTGGAGTGGGTGTAAGGTCTGATGGGAGAGGCCTTGATATAGCGAGTTGCCATAATCAAGCAGAGGTGTGATGAGTGCTTGGCACACTGTGCGGAAGTGGTCCTGGCGGAGTAATGGTTTTATCTTTCTAACCAGAAAGCTCTCTTCTGTGTTTTAAATTTAAACTGAAAGCTCTTTGCTGCTACTAGGCCATGACAGATTTAACAAATGCACTATGTTCACAGATTAATCAGCTTTAATCTAAAGAATTCCTTTTTTCCAAAGATTTAGCACAATTCCCAGAAGTAAATATTTACAATTGCAGATCTCTCTCCAGAAGTAAAAATCCCCTTTTATAGTCCTTCAAGACTGAGAATCACAAAACTTTGGTTGAACTAGAATGGGTTTAGTGTTGTGCATTTCAAGACAGTCATAGGAATGAACCTCATGGGTAACTCAGGATATTCTGTCTGGATATAATCTCCCAAAATCAGCCTTCTCCCAAATCAGCCCACAAACCAAGCATCTGCCAGCATCAGTCCCTTCTCCCATCCTCTGCCCCTGCATCAGCCTCCAGCCCCAGAACCTGTATCAACCTCCAGCCCCCTCCTCCCAGTCCTAGAATCAGCATTCAGCCCCTTTTCCCAGTGGAGGTGGTGGAAGGATACATATAAGCAGCATGAAATCTGCCTACCTTTTTGGGAATTTGACAGATACTTGTGACCTGGATTGGCCACTGTTGGAAACAGGATACCTGGCTTGATGGACCCTTGGTCTGACCCAGTATAGGATATCTTATGTTCAGATCTTGTCCCAGTTGTATCGGGTATCACCCACCTGATTATCAAGAATTTCCAGGCACTTTTTGGTATGTTGCCCTAGCAAATTATACCTTATGATCTCCAGAAGGCTGCTCTGTTAGGAGCAATGTAAGTGTGGAGACTAGCATTACCACTTTAGGAATGAAACTGAGAGACTGAGATCATTTCCAACATACCCTGCATGCCTGTCACAGTATGCGGAAAACTAACCCATTTGAGGAGTCAGGGGAAATAAAATAACCCCACAGTAAGAGCTGCTTTTAAGCATAGCTCATGCCAGGGATAGATGCTAAGTCCTGGGTGATGCTTAGTGAGCTCTTAGTTTCCATGCACAAGACTGGAAGCGTCACCTTGGTAAAGCCAGTAACAGTTCTCTTCCCAGATGTACGCATGAGCACAACTAGCCCAAAACAAACACCTTCTTTAGCAGGCGGCAAGGATCATTGCACTGGATGGCACATACAATCTATGCAGATTTATGGACATGTTCAGTGGTAGCTTAAGCTTTGGCTATTTACCTGTGCTCCTTCAACTCTTTTGTAACTTTTATTATTTATAATAAAGTTTGACATTTAGAGGTGATGTGATTGAAGTCGGTGGAGCACCCTCATTGGAAAATCTCCTACATTGGACTCCTGACAACAGAGCGAGAAGAACAAATATGGTAAACATTCTTACCATCCCACCCATAGCCAGAAAAAGCTCCCAATTCGCCAGGAACAGAGCCTTTTCTGTCTTCACCCCTCTACCTTTACAGCAACAGGACAAAATCAAAATAAACGGAACCATCTAATTTCTCAACAAATAGGGGTGTCCTACATGGAGTGGTGGGTTCACCCCTAAACAGGGACGTGGGGAGGGGTGGCGAAGCGGCAGGTGCATGTACTCTTGTCATCGTGCTGGGCAGACTAGATGGACCATGCTGGTCTTTATCTGCCGTCATTTACTATGTTACTATGGAACTCCCTACCTGCTCCTATTCGTCTCATAGCAGATTTGGCCGCCTTTCGCAAAGCAATCAAAACCCACCTATTCCACCTTGCCTTCGGCCACGTAACTTAAAGTTTATCCATCAATATCATATTCAAGATCCTGTCAGATTGTAAATAGTTCCCCATTTTTATAAGCTACTATGAATGATCTTTTGATCTATCAACGTAAATAAGTTAATTGTTTTATATCTGGTTCACCTGTTCAATGTAAACTGTTCCATGTAATATGTTAAACGTAAACTGTTCCATGTATGATGTTGTTATTTTGTAAATCGTGCTGATCATGAATACTGCGCTATAAAATCAAATAAATAAATAAATAAAATAAGGTGGTTAGCAGAGGCAAGACTAAGAAGCGACTGTTGTTGAAATCGATGGAGGTGAATGATGTGGTTAGCAGAATGAGGGGGGGACAGCTACTAAAGTGCATCACAGCAATAATGTACGAGATGCAAAGCATGCAATTACATGAAAAACAGCACATTAATATTCAACGTGAATAACGCGGCTTGCGGTAAATCACTACAAGCTGCGTTATTCATTGAAAACTATTGACAGCTCAAAACTGGCATTATTTTTCCACAGGGAGCATTGTGCTGCTAACAAATAGCCAAATGCCCTAGACTCAGTCTTAAAGGGGCTGAGCATTTAAAATTCATCAGTAGTCTGGGGGTCCACAAACCCCAGCATCACTAATGAGTCAGGGCACCCCCAAACATGTCCCGATCCCCCTTTACCTTCAAAAACCCAATCAAAGTCATACACCCCCAATATCCTATACCCCCAAACGGTGATCCACCCCCTACCCCCAAAGCCTTCCCAGGCCTATGTCTAGTGGGACCCAGACAGGAGAGACCTGCATTCGCTCCTGTTTGGATCAGCTCTGAGTTGAAAATGACACCCGCAAACCCATAGTGGTAGTCTTGTGGTACTACTGCAGGATTGACAAGTGGTAAAGGAGTAATGCAAGCTGTATTATTTATTCATGTTAGATTTTATGACAACTTCGTAGCTACTCCCTAACTTTCTTCTCATGAGGATATCAGTACCACTAATGATACCAGTTCTACAAAGGAGCAAAGTGTCTTTTAGTTGGCTGACTGGTATCTCCTTATGCCTGCCTCTCTAGGCAGGTTCTTTATTCTTTCTATTATGTAACTTCTTTCTGTTTCTATATAGCATTATGAAGAAGAGGGGAGGGCAATGACCTGGAATGGGAGAGCCACTGTTGAGAACATTCACTGCCAAATCCTTCACCTGCACTGCACTTTTACCACTGAAGAGTAACATTACTCCATAAGCTCTGAACCTACAAGAAAGAAATAATCTAATACTTTGCATTAAACAGAGAACAGCATAAATACTGGCAAGTAAAATGCAAGGCACTTATAAGGCAGGCAAAGAGAAAATTTGAAGAGAAGCTTGCCATGGAAGCAAAAGCGCATAATAAAAACATTCATAGCAAAACACCTGTGAGGGAGTCAGTTGGACCATTAGATGATTGAGGGGTAAAAGGTGCATGGAGAGAGGACAAAGCTATAGCGGAGAGGCTGAATGAACTTTTTACTTCAGTCTTTACTGAAGAAGACGTAGGAAAATTACTCATGCCAGAACTGACATTTAAAGGTAATGTATCAGAGGAATTGAAACAAACCTTGATAAATCGGGACGATGTAATACAGCTAATTGATAAACTAAAGAGCAGCAGATCACCTGGACTGGATGGCATACATGCCAGGGTGCCGAAAGAACTGAAAGATGAGAGTACAGAAGTACTATTAGTGATCTGTGATCTATCATTAAAATCATCTGTAGTACCTGAAGAGGGAGAGTGGCCAATGTAACACCAGTTTTTCAAAAGGATTTTAGGGGTGATCCGGGAAACTACAGGCCGGTGAGCCTGATGTCAGTACTGGTCAAAATGGTAGAAATCATCATAAAAAAACAAAATTACTGAACATATATGTAATGAATTATGAAATGTAATTTTGCCGTAGTTTATGTATAATTTAATGTAATGTACTGTAGTTTACTGTAATGTACTATCTTGTTGTCTCCCCCCACCCCTCGATGATGTCCCTCTGTTGTCTTGTTGACCACTTTGATTGAAGGATAAGGTGATTTATAAAACTGATTAAATAAATAAATATACATAGTCATGGTTTAATCAACATGGATTTAGCCAAGGAAAGTCATGTTTCACCAAACTCTTTTTTTTTTTGAAGGTATGAATAAATAGATAAAGGGTGAGCTGGTTGATATAGTGTATCATGATTTTCAGAAAGCCTTTGACAAAGTCCCTCATGAGAGACTCTTGGAGAAATTAAAAGGTCATGGGATAGGAGGCAGTGTACTATTGTGGATCAGGAACTGATTGAATGATAGAAAACAGAGAGTAGGGCTAAATGGCCAATTTCCTCAATGGAGAAAAGTGAATAGTGGATTACCCCAGGGATCTGTGCTAGGTCTGCTGCTCTACATAAGAACATAAGATATACCATATTGGGTCAGACCAAGGTCCATCAAGCCGTATCCTGTTTCCAACAGTGGCCAATCTAGGTCATACGTACCTAGCAGTTTCCCCAAAAGACACAGGTTCCACAGTGCTTGTATTGGGTCAAGCATTGATATCCTGGGTCCCTTTTTAATAATGATTTATGGATCTTTCCTCCAGGAACTTGTCCAAACCTTTTTTAAACCCAGCTACACTAACAGCCTTTACTACATCCTCCGGTAACAAATTCCAGAGTTTGATTACACGTTGAGTGAAAAAATATTTTCTCTTATTTGTCTTAAATAGTTTACCCTGTAGTTTCATTACATGTCCCCTAGTCTTTCTATATTCTGATAGCGTAAAAAAACGATCTACGTTTACCTGTTCCACTCCATTCATTAATTTATAGACCTCTATCATATCTCCCCTCAGCCGTCTATTTTCCAGGTTGAAGAGCCCTAACCTTTGTAGCCTCTCTTCATAGGAGTAGCCTTCCATCCCCTTTACCATTTTGGTGGCTCTTCTCTGAACCTTTTCTAATAATGCTATATCCTTTTTAAGATACGGCGACCAGAATTGCACACAATATTCAAGGTGCGGTCGTACCATGGAACAATACAGAGGCATTATAATATCCTTTGTTTTATTTTCCATTCCTTTCCTTATGATACCTAGCATTCTATTTGCTTTCTTGGCCGCCGCTGCACACTGGGCGGAGGGTTTTAACATGTTATCCACGATGACTCCTAAAATATTTATAAATGAACTGGAAATAGGAATAATGAGTGAGGTGATCAAATCTGCAGATGACACAAAATTATTCAAACACAAGAGGATTGTAAAAAATTGCAAGAGAACCATGATAAATTGGGAGGCTGGGAGTCCAAATGGGAGATGACATTTAATGTGGACAAGTGCAAAGTTATGCACTTCAGGAAGAACAACCCAAACTATGGTTACGTGATGCAAAGTTCCACATTAAGAACCATCAACCAGGAAAATGATTTAAGAGTCATCGTGGATAATTCGTTGAAAACCACTGCCCAATGTGCATATATATAAAAAAGCACACAAGTAGCCATTAGCAGTAATGGCTGCTTGTGTGTGTTTTTTTATATATATATCTCAATTATGTAATGTTTTGTAAGAGGTCATTTACCCCTATGTTGGATACATGGATTCCCTCAAGTATTCAGTTTTCTCCCATTAATTTGTCTCTTTGTTTTATTTAATGCAGATTGGGAAGAGTGGTTTATTCCACAATTTATACATTGGTTTCTTTTCTTGGGGTAATGTATTCCATTTATATGTACAGTCGTTTTATATACATACTTATATATATATATATATTTTGTTTATATTTTGCTGATATATATATATTTTTTATTTTTTGTATTGTTAATATTTATTATGTATGTATAATTTTATGTTTATGTTTGATTTTAGACCCCTGAAGAAGGCCTCTGGCCGAAACCTTTTAGTTGGGTCTACCAATAAAGGTTTTTAGAATTTTTCCTGTGTCAGGCTGTGGTTTTTGGTGGTCCGCTCTTGTCCTTTCTTGCATTATTTGCGGATACCTCCTTCTCTTGCTGGTTTAATTTTAATATAATGCATGACCGTGTGACCGCACCTTGAATATTATTTGCAATTCTGGTCGCTGTATCTTAAAAAGGATATAGCGTTATTAGAAAAAGGTACAGAGAAGAGCCATCAAAATGGTAAAGGGGATGGAAGGATATCCCAATTAGGAGAGCCTAAAGAGGTTAGGGCTCTTAAATACAGAAAGGAGACAGGTGAGGGGAGATATGATAGAGGCCTTTAAAATCATGAATGGAGTAGAACGGGTAAATGTAGTTTGGTTGTTTTCTCCTTCAAATAGTAGAAAGACTAGGGGACATGCAATGAACCTACAATGTAGGACATTTAAGACTAATCAGAGAAAATATTTTTTTTTACTGAACATGTAATCAAACTCTGGAATTTCTTCCCAGTGGATGTAGTAAAAGCTGTTAGTGTAGCTGGATTTAAAAGAGGTTTGGATGAGTTCCTGGAGGAAAAATCCTTAAACCATTATTAAAGAGGACCGTGGAAATTCACAGCTTACTCATTGGTCAAGCTGCATGGAATCTGTGTACCTTTAGGAAACCTAGCAGGTACTTGTGACCTAGACTGGCCACTGTTGGAAACAGGATATTGGACTTGATGGACCTTTGGTTTGACCCAATATGATATAGCTTATGTGCTTATGTTCCTAACCATCTGATTCTTTAATAAACATGACTAATAAAAGATATCAGAAGATTCTGCAAGCTCCATACTGTCCCATTTCTACAAGCTTCCCTGAATGATGAGTGTTCAGTTCAGGTACTTTGATTTCCCATTTCTGAGGCACTGACATCTTGACTCATTATTCCCTAATTGCTGTAGTCCAGGCCAGTGGTTCGCAACCCATTCCTCAGTGCGAAACCAGCCAGTCAGGTTTTCAAGATATCCACAATGAATATGCATGAGAGAGATTTGCATACTAAGGAAACAGTGCATGCAAATCTACCTCATGCATATTAATTAGGGTTATCCTGAAAGTCTGACTGGCTGGGTGTGCCCCGAGGACTGGGATCAGAACCACTGCTCTAGATATCCTGCAGTAACTATTGGAAGACCCGATGGCACATTGGGGAGTGCTGGGCTTGTCCTGAGGAGAGCTGATTTGATTCCTGGGTCAGGTCTTCTGCTTCCTCACTCAGCGTGCAGAAGAGAGAACTTTCACAATCCTGAAGGGGAGGGCCGGTCGTCATTCAAAAGTGACACCTAGTGAGCAGATGTAGAGCCTTGGAAGGAGCCCTAGTTTGTGACCCACCAGCTGCCACTGCAATGACTGGGCTAAGTGAGTTGGGTGGGGATATAAAAGAGGGGAGATAAATCCCTCAGTAGTTGTGAATGAAGATTGATGGCACTATCAGCACTGGAGCCAGCTGTTTGGGGCGCAGAACACTGCCAAATTTATTTAACAGGTTATTAAAAACCGCTTTATCATTTTAATCAAAGAGGTTTACATTGTAACTTAAAATTGGTAATGTACATTAAACAGGGACATTGATAACTTGGATTTTTTTTCTGAGGCAATGGAGGGTTACTTGACTTGCCCAAGACCACAAGGAGTGCTAGTGGGAACTGATCCCGGGTCTCTGGGTTCCCAAGCCAGCGTGTATTTATTTATTTGGTTTTATATACCGTGCTATTTTAAATCAGTGTGGTCCAGTGTTCTTAACCATTAGGCTACTCCTCCGCTCCATACAATGGTGTGAAGCCCCTTCCCTCCCCATCAAGCAGCGTTGACAGCACCGTAAACAAATATAGTCCCCAGGGCTGTAGCAAGCCATAAATGTACACCATGCAACTTGCTAACCCGATGCAGCCCGTGACATTACACAGGGCCGGCCCGTCCATTGAGCGAGAATGTTTTTTGCACAGGGCCCCGCGTTTCAGGGGGCCCCGCGCAAAAAACATTCTTTTTGAAAAGTAAAATTGAAAAAAAAAAAAAACCTGTCTGCTGCCGCGGTCGGGGCCGCCGCGGCAGAATCGAGCGTGCCGCGGGGCCCCCCTGTGCACGGCAGAGCCTGCCCTCCTTGTAGCAGCTCTCTCTTTGCAGCTGAAGTCAGACGCGCCGGCTTGCAGAGCGCGAGGGAAGAGTTTCTCCCTCGCTGCTCTGTTAAGCCCGCGGGGGCTGATGGGAAGTTCCCATCAGCCCCCGCGGGCTTAACAGAGCAGCGAGGGAGAAACTCTTCCCTCGCGCTCTGCTCTGCAAGCCAGCGCGTCTGACTTTTCAGCTGCAAAGAGAGAGCTGCTACAAGGAGGGCAGGCTCTGCCGTGCACAGGGGGGCCCCGCAGCACGCTCGATTCTGCCGCGGCGGCCCCGACCGCGGCAGCAGACAGGTTTTCTTTTCTTTTAATTTTCGCTGGGCTGGGCTGGGCTGGGCTGGGCTGGGGGGGGGGGTTTAGGAGGGTTGATGGGCTGGGCTGGGATGGGCTGGGCTGGGGGGGGGGTGTAGGAGTGTTGATGGGCTGGGCTGGGGGGGGGTTAGGAGTGTTGATGGGCTGGGGGGGGTTAGGAGTGTTGATGGGCTGGGGGGGTTAGGAGTGGTGATGGGCTTGGGGGGTTAGGAGTGGTGATGGGCTGGGGGGGTTAGGAGTGGTGATGGGCTGGGGGGGTAGGAGTGGTGATGGGCTTGGGGTTTAGGTGTGGTGATGGGCTATGGGGGAGCTAAATCTGTATAGGGGCTGATGGGATTAGGACTGAAAGTGGGTTGATGGGGGGTTAGGACTGGTAATGGGCTATGGGAGGGCTTAAACTAAAAATTGGGTGATGGGGGATTAGGACTGGAAATGGGCTGGTGGGATTAGGACTGGGAGTGGGCTGATGGGGAGGTTAGGACTGGTAATGGGTTGGGGGGGTTGCTAGGACTGGAAATGGGCTGAGTGGAAGGGGGCTTGAACTGCAAATAGCTGATGGGGAGGGGGGCTTGGAATGGGCTCTTAGGGGAAGGAGCTAGGACAGGAAATGGGCTGATGGAGGGGCTAGGATAGGACTGGGAATTGGGTGTTGGGGGAGCTAAGATTGGAAATGGGCTGTGGTGGGGGCTTGGATTGAAATGGACTCATGGAGGGGCTAGAACTGGAAGTAGGTTCATGGGGGGCTTGGATTAGAAATGGGCTGAGTGGAGGGGAGCTAGGATTTAACATGGGCTGATGGTGGGGCTAGGAAAGGACTAGAAATGGGCTGATGGGAGGCTGGTATTGGAAATGAGCTGATGAAGGGACTCGGATAGGACTGGAAATGGATGGGGGAGCTAGGACTGGAAATGGGCTGATGTGGGGACTAGAAGGGAGCGGATACTGGGTGGGGCTGCAACTAAAAGGGAGCTGATGTTGGGGAGATTAGAAGGGGATGGGGATGGGGCTGGGAGAGTGAAATGGAGAGGGGAAGAATATTTTGTGTGGGAGGGAAGAAAAATCTACAATTGGCCGGGTATTGGGAGACTAAGGGGCTTGTTTACAAAGCCGCGGTAGTGGTTCGCGATCGCAGCCGCGGCCCCATTGAAATCAATGGGGCCGCGGCTCCGATTACGATCGCAAACCGCTACCGCGGCTTTGTAAACAAGCCCCTAAGTGGGGATTGAGGATGGAGGGGTAAAATTTGAGTGGATGAAATAGGAATGAGGAAAGAGCAAAAGGAGAAAGATTATTATGTTAAAGCAGATGTAGAGAGACTGGAAAAAAACTAGAGGAGAGAAGAAAGGACAAATGGACAGCAGACGATGGAGAGTTAGCAGAAGACACAAATAAACCAGAAGAAAGTGACTGGAACAATTGCAACTGAAAAAAAAATGCACAAAAGGTACAAAGATATCTCTTTATTTTGAATTTATTAACTGGAATATGTCAGCTCTGGGAAATGTGCATCATTAATGTCGGTGCTTTGTTTAGTACAAGAGGAAATTAATTTATAGTTTTATTTCAACATTGTTGTACATTCCAAGTTTGGCTTTTAGGGTTCCCAGTTTAATTATTGTCTTCCTGTTTTTAAATTGTGATTCCTTGTTTGGTGGTGGTCTATGTTCTGCATGTGTAACTGAGCTGAGGTATTCTGTTTATGTAATTCCTATTTGACATTGCCACTTGTTCTCTTTCCCCAGTAGGTCATGTATTGTTATTCTCTGAAATGTATTGGTTTAATATTTGCAGTGTTGCCTTTTGATAGGTAGGGTATGGTGCTTTATGAGTCTTGGTAGTGCTGTTAGGATACGGTGGGTTTGCTATGGGTTCTAAATGGGCAGTGTTTGTAGTAGTTTCCTAATGTGCCTGGCGGTTGGCACTGGATTATAGTAATGTAGAAATCTTTGTCTTTCTTTATCCATACACTCATGAAGAGGCATGTTTACTAAAAGTTAGTGTATGGTAACATTATGCAAATATTTATGCAAATGAGGCCCCTTATGCAAATGAGGCCCCACACCGAGTCTCCGCACATGGCCCCGCACCCCCCTTGGGCCGCCCCTGACATTACACATTTGTCATTTGCCCCATCCTCCCATGCGCAACATCTCCCCATTTCACTCCACAGTGCTTCATCTCCAGCCGGCTCCCCCCAGCACTGCGTGCCCTTGCCCCCTGCCGCTTTTCCTGTTTCCTTCACAGCGGCAGCAGAGTGCACCTCCAATTAAAGAAAAACACACTTGTCTTTCCAATTCCGTACTTGCATGGCTGGTCTGATCCTTCGCTCCTCTGATGCGAGCATACGTCAGAGAAGAGAGGGATCAGACCAGCCATGGAAGCGTGGAGTTGGAAAGACCTGAGTGTTTTTTAAAATTGGGGGTCCGCTCCACTGCTGCCAAGGGAACAGGAAAAGTGGCGGTGGAGCAAGGGTAGGCAGCGTGGGGGAGAGCCGAGGCCAGCAGTCAGCCCTAAATGCATCCCTATTTTTTGAGACGCTACGCCGCTCGCACAGGGCTAAGTACAGCCCTGATGGTACCCATGGTAATGCTCTGGCTGTGATAGTCCAACAGAGGAAGTCCTAAGAAACAGGAAAAAACTACCAAACCAATATATATAGATACAGATATACTGTAGATCTAGATGTGTTTGTGTATATTTATACGTACATACACACAAGGCATCAACAAGCACTAAGGGGCTATCTTGTACATGATCTTTTGCGTGTAAAATATAACTTATAAAAGTCCCATCATGGAAAACCTGACGAAGCATCTGCAATGCTGCAGGTTGCATTTTGCAAGCATGCATCGGCTGATGACTGGAGGGAATTTGTGCTTCCCTTGGGGCCTTCACTAGGGTGTTTTTCAGAGGTGGGCACAACTAGGGGTGTGCAAGTTAGTGCCATGTATTAGAAGAAGAGGGTAGGATGAGGTCTTTTCATGATCTGCGCATTGACTATGGAATTAGAGCCAGGGGGTTTATGCCTATCTTCAGCTCCAACACTATGTTATGAGTTTGCCAGCAAATGTCTCGGTGGAACAATCAGTGTATGCTTTGGAAGTGTGCTTGCTCTTGGGGGCAGTCAGTCAGCCCTCAGTGTCCCTTTCTGATCATTACTTGGCAGATTTGATAGTCAATGTTCTTTAAAGGCCCATAAATGAAATACTGAACTTGGTATGGATTTATTGCTGCAATAGTTAGAGAGAGCAATGCACAGTATTTATGCAATTACGGGAAACTAGATGCTTAAGGAGATTGATTATAAAGTACTGAGATTATACTTCACACAGGCTCACAAAACTTGCATCCTTAGGATGACTGCTGTTTGAAATGTGGCACTATAGGGGAAACACTAGGACATGCTCTTTGATCATGTCCAATATTAAAAGATGTTTTGGGAAAGGATTAATAATTGTTTAATGAGTCTGGTGGGATCCCAGTAGGGTTTGTAGGCAGGACACATATTGTTTAACATGGGGATGGAAGGAGGGCCTAAGTCTAAATATGTGGAACTATTTTTTGAGAAAAACTTGGCTAGTTGCAAAAAGGTATATCATGGTCAAATGGGTTAGTAGGACTGCCCCTTCGATTACACAATGAGATGTGTGTTATGGAAAGATTTTTGGCAAGGGGTCCTACCAAGAAACATTAACAAAGAAACATAGAAACATAAAAAATAACAGATAAAAACCATACGATCTATCCAGTCTGCCCATCCATAAGAACTATTAAGTTGTAAAATTCCTCTGTATTTGTTCTTGAATTCAGATAAAAATTCTAGTCACCACCACTTCCACTGGGAATCTCCTCCATGCATCCACTATCCTTTCTGTAAAGAAATATTTCCTTGACTATTCCTGAGCAGGGCCAACGCAATACAGTTAGCATGGTAAGTATGGCAGGGAGGCGCTGACTTTTGGGTGGGCACCAAAATGCTGAAAAATAAAAAATGAGGAAATGAAAAATTAAAAAATGAGAAAAATAAAATGGCAAAAAGTGAAAGAAACATTAAAAACTAAAGTTTTATCAAAAACAGGATTATGGGTGTAGCCATGGGTCATCAGCTAATAAGAAAGGAGGGTATCAATTTATAGGTTGCGGGGGGTGGGGGGGGACCAGAAACCCTAGCCTCTGCCCTGTTTCTGAGTCTATCTTTCATCTTCATCCTATGACCCTTCATTCCAGAGCTTCCTTTCAAATGGACGAGGACCACCTCCTGTGTGTTTATTCCATGGAGTTATTTAAATGTCTCTATCACCTCTCTTCCACCTTCTTCAAAATATACATATTGAGATATTTAAGCCTATTCCCATATGACAAGATGAAGACCACTGAGCGTTTTAGTAGCCACTCTTTGAACCAACTCTATCTTGTTTACATTCTTTTGAAGGTGTGATTTCCAGAACTGTAGACAGTACTCCAAACGAGACCTCATTAGAGTAGTGCTTCTCAAACTTGGGGTCAGGACCTGAAATGGGGGTCACATCATCAGTGGATGGGGGTCACAGAAACATGGCCATTTCCCCATCTCTCTGCATACACCTTGTAGCGCTATACAAATGATTAGTAGTAGTAATAGTAGTAGTACTTTCACTGTGACCTATACCAAGTCACCAGTCAGCATGTGGCTTGTGAGCCAGTGAACATCATAGGCCCTTTCTCCCTACTTCCTGTTCAACTGGAAATCCATGCTGAGTAATGAGGTTAGTAGGACACACTGTGCTGACTGCTGCTGCTGCTGCCTTCCTGCTTTCGATGAGTGGAGGGAGGGGAAGGAGGCTGGAGATCTGCCATTTTGTTTTCATCATCATCTGGGGTCACATGAATGATCAACTGTTAAAATCGGATCATACGGGAGGAAGTGACATCACCGGAGCCGATGGCGGCTTGAAAGAGCCGCTCCGGCACCGACCCAGCTAAAAGCCCTAAAAACAATCCCCTCAGAGGTGGCCAGGGGGGACATTGGACGCAGAAAGTGGGCAGGAGGCGCCGGGACCGACGAAATGCCGGCAGCAATAAAAGCTACTTCGGAGGTGCGGCGTATCACCGGGAGAGCACGGCGGCAGCGTGGTGGGCCGAAAATGGCGCCCGGAGGCAGCGTTGAGAAGATGACTGGGGCAGGCGGATGTTAGAGGCCTGTACCCTCGACAGGGCTGCGGCTCCCCAGCAGAGAGAAATATCGGAGCCAGTGAGCTGGAGGTGAGCTGGATCGCGGAGTTTGGCAGAGAGGAGAGGAGCAGGTCAGCTGTGTTAAGTGCTGCCGGAGGAGAGCAGGGGCTGAGGAGAATAGCCCAGCAGACAGTGCAGGCGGCGAAGGCTGGGGGCTAGCAGTGTGAAGTCAGTGAGAGCACGGGGCCTGGCGGAAGGACACTGAGGGGAGCTGGAGGAAGCCGGCCACCAGTATCTGGGCAGCAAGTTGTGGTGGTGGACCTAAGGGCTCTGTAAATCAGCAAAAAAAAAAGAAAAAAAAGGGGCTGGGGAGCCCAAATACCAAATACTGGACGTTTCTGCTGACCCTGCAAGAGGCATCTGGTACAACGATGACCACCAGACGAAAAGCGGCAGATCTTAAAGAGTTTGCGTACTCAGGGGCGCATGGAGGAAAAGGTGATGTTGGGCAGATGGAGAACAAAAAGCTCCCAGAAGTGCAAGGAGAACAGGGGGGAGCCGGAGACATGGAGAATGCAAAAACCTCAGGAACTGACTCTACGCAACCTATTACAAGAGCGGAGCTTAGAGACCGGTTCCTTGAAATCAAAAATGAAGTGCAGTCAGTAAAGAGTGAGCTGAACGAAGTGCTGGCCCCCCTGAGAGAAGAAGTTGGAGAATTGGTCTGTAGAATGGGAGACCACGAGAATAGGCTGCAAGAGATTGAACTACACCAGGAAGAAGAGACACAAAGATCGGTGAAGTTGGGGTCACACTATGAGACTTTGTTATATAAGCTGGAAGATTTGGAAAACCGCTCTCGCCGTAATAATCTGAGACTCCGCGGAATACCAGAGGAGAAAGAATTTCAAGATAGCGAGAAGGTAGCTCGCTCAGTATGCTTGGAGGCCCTACGCTTGGGCGGTGGGGAGGTGACTGCTACAGATATACAACTTGAAAGAGCCCACCGAGCACTGGGGAAACCCGTGGGTAATAAGCCCCGCGACATAATCATCTGCCTGGCACGTTATAAAACGAAGGAGACAATAGTTAACAAAATCAGGCGAGAAGGAGCCCTCGTGTGGCAGGGCTATCCGGTGCACATCTACGAAGATCTGTCTGCAGGCACATTGCAGAGGCGGAGGGCCATGCAGCCTGTAACACAACTATTGCGTAGGAAGGACATTAAATATCGATGGTTGCATCCTTTTGGACTCTCATTTACCTACAAAGGGCGGACATGGCGGGCACAGACACCGGAGGAGGCCCAGAAAGCTCTCAGGGGCGCAGGCCTGAGCATCCACGGAGCGGACCTGGAGGCAGGTACTTCCATCGGAGAGCGGCAGGGGCAGAGGGGAGGCAGCCCAGAGTGCGGAAAAATCAGAGGCCCGCGACATGGGCAGGAGCTGCAAGAGGCCCAGAGGCTGGAGGACACTTGAACAGACATGTGGACTGATAACATGATGGTCTATGTGTTGCAAGGTGGTGGAGGAAGGTTGTCTTTAAGAATGCTAACATAAGTAACATACAGGTATTTTGTAAAGTAATTGGGGGAGAGGAGGGTGGGGGAGGAGGAGAGGCGGTAGGGTGGGAAAGGTATAGGGGGATGGGAGGGGGAGGAAGGGGGGGAAGTGGAGGAGTACCGGGCGGGAGGTATAGGAGCGGGAGGAAGGAGGGGGAAAACGGCGGGGCAGTAGGAGGACACATGGAGAAGGAAGGGGGGAGGAAGGTATGGATGGCAAGAGGGGGGAATGCGGGCTGAAGGTGGGTGGGGGTAGGGGTGTGTGAAGGCGTACAGCTGGGGAGGGTATGGGGCGCACTACTCCTGAGTTATCCTCTGGAAGAGATGGAGGATGGGGATGGGGATGGGGGGAGGAGGGTGGGGGGGAGGGGGGATGTGGGTTGGAGGAGGTCGAAGGTGGGACGAGGTCAGAGGGGGGGGGAGGGAAAGGGGGAGGAAGGGAGGGAGGGGGGTATGAGAAGCTTAGAATGTTAAGTATTATGACCTTAAATGTGAAGGGGCTGCGAACTCGACAGAAACGCCAGTTGGTGGGGAGAGAGGGTAAAAGAATGGGGGCCGATATTATGTGTATCCAAGAAACACACTTGCGGGAGGGGCAGGAATACTTGTTGGAATCCAGGCAATTTCCCAAGGTAGTTTTGGCGGGCCAGAGACTAAATTCTAGGAAGGGGGGGGGGTGGGCATTTTGGTGGGGGGGGAGTACCACACCATGGTGAAGGAAGTTCGACGGGGGAAAGGGGGGAGATGGTGGGGGTATTATTGCAAATTGAGGAGGAGGAGGTCTGGGTGATCAGTGTGTATGGACCTAATGAGAAGCAGGGGGAGATGTACGAGCAACTCTTGAAAGAATTGGAAGGCCTGGGGAGTACACCAATAATCATGGGGGGGGATTTCAATTTAACGTGTAACCCTCGGATTGATACAAGTGGGGGGCAGGGGGGAGTAGGAAGGGGGGATAGACGAAGCCTACACGCGCTGCGAGAGCGCCTGGGCTTGGTGGATCTGTGGAGGAGTTGGCATCCGGGAGAACGGAAATATACTTACTACTCGCCAGTGCATAGTTCCTATAGTAGGTTGGACATGCTTTGGGGGGGAGGAATCTGGTTGGACAGAGTGCAGGAGGTGGAACATGGTCAGATTACTTGGTCGGACCATGCCCCAGTGAGTGCACGCTTTGATATGGGATGGCAAGATGAGAGTTTAAAATTCTGGAGACTTAACAATTCTTTGCTGGAGGAGGAGAAACATATGGAGCAGCTTAAGGCTCATATACAGGACTATCTCCAGCTAAATGATACGGGGGAGGTGTCTATGGGGGTGCTCTGGGACGGTTTAAAGGCGGTAATTAGAGGACAGCTGGTTGGGTTGGGGGCGCGGGTTAAACGTGAAAAAGGGGCCAAGGAATCTGATTTATTGCAACAGTTGAAGCGACTAGAGGGGGTGCATCAGAGGGTGGCAGATCCCGGTACTCTTACGGAGATACAAAGGGTGAGAGGGGAGTTGAGTAAACTGCGGGCCCAAGAAATAGCATTCCAACTGGCGGTTTTTGAAGCAGGCCCATTTTGAAGGTGGGAATCGGGCGGGGAGGGTGTTAGCCAGTCGCTTGAAGGGGAGGAGGCAAGCAGGGCACGTTGGGGGCATTCGGAGCACTAAAGGTGAGTGGGTCCAAAAACTCCAAGGGAATTAGGGGGGTGTTTCGGGAGTATTATAAAACTCTGTACGCAAGCGAACTGGAGGCGGGAGGGGAGGGACACTACGGAATTTCTGGAGGAATGTGGGCTGACACAGGTGACGGATGAGGAACGGGAGCATCTTGGGCGGGAGATTCAGGAAGAGGAGGTGCGGAGGGCTATAACCACATTGAAATTGGGAAAGGCGCCAGGGTTAGATGGATACACGGCAAAATTTTATAAGGTTCTGTCGGAACAGATTACGCCCATATTTACCAAAGTAGTTAATAGGGTGCTTCAGGGGGAGGGCCTCCCGCGCTCAATGGCGGAGGCTGGCATAACGGTCTTGCCGAAACCAGGCAAGGACAAGGGGGTGTGCCGTTCGTATAGGCCCATCTTTTTAATCAACCTAGATGCGAAGTTATTGGCAAAGATCTTGGCCAACCGTATCCAGGACATTTTGCCACACTTGATCCACCCGGATCAGACGGGTTTTGTGAAGGGACGTCAGGGTAGCGATAATGTGCGAAAAATTTTGAATATTATGTGGCATCTTCAGCGAACTACCGAAGAGGCTGTGGTAATAACGGTAGACGCGGAAAAAGCTTTTGATCGGGTGGAGTGGTCCTTTATGTTTCAGGTTTTGGAGAAAATGGGATTTGGAGAGACGTATATCAGTTGGCTTAAAGCTCTATATCAGGGGCCGAGTGCTAGGGTTCGGGTTAATGGGGGTTATTCGGAGAGTTTTGAGTTACATAGAGGTACCAGACAGGGTTGTCCGCTGTCACCCTTGCTGTTTGCCTTGGCAATAGAGCCGTTGGCGGCATATATTAGGCGACTGGGGGACATTAAGGGCGTACAGATAGGTGGACGGGAGGAGAAGATTGGACTTTTTGCAGATGATATTATTTTCACCCTGACGCAACCACTTACGACACTACCCGTGCTGATGACGGCTATACAAAGGTACAGCCGCTTAGCGGGGTATAAAATCAATCAAGGGAAAACAGAACTGCTGGGATTCAATCTGGCGCCCAGGGTGGAGGAGAGTCTGAGGCATCATTTTAAATTTAGGTGGGTGGAGGGGAGTTTCAGGTACCTGGGGATCCAGTTGGGGGCCCCTCTCACTAAGATTAAGCAATGGAACTATCAGAGACTGGTTGAGAATATCAGACAGGACTTATCACGGTGGAGGGGGCTTTATTTGTCCTGGATGGGGCGTATTGTAGTAGTAAAAATGAATGTTCTTCCAAGGTTGCTGTTTGTTTATATGTCATTGCCGTATCGGTTGGTCCGAAAGGAAATAGCGAGGATGCAAAATTTGTTGCTGCAATTTATTTGGGACGGAAAGCGACCAAAAGTAGCCCGGGCGACCATGTATAGGCTTAAAACGGAGGGGGGGTTGGGGGTCCCAACTTTACTCCGATATTACGAAGCGGCGCAGCTTCGGGCACTCTTTGCCTGGAAGGAGGGGGTGGAGAGGCCCGGGTGGGTGGGGATGGAGGGGGAGGTGGGGACCGAGGGGGGAGCTTGGATCTGGGACCCTGGGGGGGGCAGGAGGAGGATGAAAGAAGAGAATCCCTACAAAGATCTTACTAGACAGGTTTGGACGAAATGGAAGGGGTGCCTGCTAGGGGGGAAGCAATACTCTCGAGAAACTCCAATCCAGATAGCGATGAAAGGTAGGATGGGGGAGGAGGCAGGGGTCTTTAGGAGATGGGGGACGGCAGGGTTACAGATGTTGGGACAATTGGTGGGGGAAGGGGGGAGGATTAGAGGCTTTGAGGAATTGCTGCAGAAATATTGTTTGGAGAGGCATGACAGGTATGCTTATGCTAGTCTGTGGTACTGGCTTCAGAGGAAGGAGGTGAAGCAAGATTGGATGGCGAAACCTACGCCCTTTGAGGAGATGATGGGGGGTGCTGGGATACCATCTAGGACTATATCGAAGCTATACAAAATCCTGGGGGAATCCGAGCGAGGGGACGTACGGGGTCAGAAGCAGTGGGAGGAAGACCTGGGGGGGCATTGGGACGCCGAAAGGTGGGACAGAATCTATATCAGAACTCATAAATTAGCACCGGGTACCGCAATGCTGGAAAACAGCTATAAGCTACGGCTGAGAATGTATTGGACCCGGTGTGGCTACACGCTCTATACCCGGCTAGTTCGGATCGATGCTGGAAGGGGTGTGGGGCTAGAGGAGACTTGCTGCATATGGTGTGGGGCTGCCCGGTAGTTCAGGAATATTGGAGTGGTGTGGAAAGGCTCACGGCAGACATCACAGGGGTGCAGACAGGCTTTACTCCCAGTATGGTAATATTGAATGAAGGGGGGACGGGAGAAGGCGGGAGAGACAGGGGGAAACTACAGGGATATTGCATAATTGCAGGGCGGATGAGTCTTCTCCGCTGGTGGAAGAAGCCGGATGTTCCCCCCTTAGCGGAGGTGGTGGGGGGAATGGAGCAGCTTTGGGGGTACTGTGCAATAGAAGCCCATCAAAAACATACTGTTTCACGATATAATAAGGTGTGGGAAAGATATGAACAATGGAGGGTGGAGAGGAGGGGGGGGTCTCGAGGAAGGATGGGGCAGGGGGGAGAGGGGGGGGGAAGGGGGAGACCGGTGGTCCTTATGCTGGAGTGGTTTTATAATGAAAATCTTTGGCCGGTGGGAGGGCGTGGGGTTAGTAGAATGAGGGTGGATGGGTGGAGGGTGGGGAGAATTTAAGCTTGGGATATTGTAAAGTGGTATAAGTAGGGTTAAATTGTCTAATGTATATAACTGGGCAACTAGTACACGGGGGGGGGGGTTGGGGGAAAGGGCAGATACAGGGGAAGGCACTAGGTACAGGGGCCTTCCCAATGGTCGCTGGTGAATGTGATTGATGTATAGAATGTATATTGGCTATATGTGGGGGGGTTCACGGCTTCTGTTGTGTAATGTATGCTGTGTTGGCTGTTAATAAAAAAAAATTATAAATTAAAAAAAAAAATCGGATCATACGGGATAAGGGTTTGAAAAGTATTGCACTAGAGACTTATACAGAGGCACTATCACCTCCTGTTTCCTGCTGCACATTCCTCTCCCTATGCACCCAAACATCCTTCTGGATTTTGCCATTACCATTTCTACCTGTTTGGTCACTTTAAGATCATCCAGTACAATCACCCCCAGGTCCCGCTCTTCTTTCGTGCATTGAAATACTCCATCCCTGTACTAAATTTGTGCAGCCAAAATGCATGACCTTGCGGTTTTTTTGCATTAAACCTTGGCTCCAAATTCTTGACCATTCTTCAAGCTTCACTATATCCCTCCTCATGCTTTCCACATCTTCCAGAGTGTCTACCCTTTTGCAGATTTTGGCATCATTTGCAAAAAGGTGTACCTTTCCTGACAGATCTTCTGTAATATTGTTTACAAAAATGTTGAAAAGAAGCGGACTAGGGGCCCAATCCCTGAGGTACGCCACTGGCAAAACACCTATTTTCAGAGTGAACTCCTTTACTACCTCCCTATGTCGCTTCTCACTTAGCCAATTTACTACCCGGTCAGTCACTTTAAGATCCACGCTAAGGGCACTCAATTTATTTCTAAGTTGCCAGTGTGGAATGGTGTCAAAGGTCTTGCTGAAATCTAAGTATACTATATCTAGCGCTCTTCCCCTATCCAATTCTCTGGTCACTGAATCAAAGAACTCAATCAGATTCATTTCACAAGTCCTACCTCTAGTAAATCCATGCTCTCTCGAATCCCTTATATTCCAGAAACCACATCATCTTCTGCTTTAGCAGCATTTCTATCAATTTACTCACCACAGAGGTCAGATTAACCAGTCTGTAGTTACCAACCTCTTCCTTACTTAAAACCTCAGAATAAACGTCAAGAAAACTGAGGCACTATTCATCACCAAGAACCAAACCTTCTTCTCCCCTGCATCCCTAAAAGTAAGAGGCGCAGCGCTCCAAAGCAAGCCCACAATCCGCTACCTAGGGGTCACACTAGACCAACAGCTGGATATGAAAGCTCACATAAACAACACTGTCAGGGCAGTATACCACAAGATACGGACAATCCACCATCTACGACCTCTACTAGAACCTGAAGACTTCCAGACAATCTACCAAGCCTTGGTAATCCCACACTTTGACTACGCCAACTCAATCTTACAGGGCCTCCAAAAAAACATGCTTAACCCACTTCAGCTTGCAATGAATGCAGCCGCCAGAATATTACATGGAGCCACCAGGAGGGACCATATAACCCCAAACCTAAAACACCTCCATTGGCTGCCGGTTCACTGTAGACTCACCTTCAAAATTCTACTGTTGACTTTCAAGGCCATAAACAACCTCACCTCCTCCTCCATCAAGGACCTCGTCCTCCCCACCCCCTCAAACAGAGCAAGAAGGTCAGCTGCCACCAACACACTGAGCATCCCTAGTAGGATCACGAAATGCCCTCAAGAAACCAGAAATAGAGCATTCATGTACTATGCACCCACGTGTTGGAATGCCCTCCTGCCTGACATCTGGGCCATTACGGACCTATTCCAATTCAGGAAGACCCTGAAATACTACATTTTCATCCAGCACTGCTCACACAATGGAGACACACAACATCCAGCCACATGCAACCACCAAGACAGCTGCTCCAAGACTCTCCCTACCCATTGCCAAAGCCCTGCAGATTAGCACAAGACTCCCTGGGATGCGCTTGTAAACAGCCACCGCCCAGCTTGTATATAGCTGTTTAGCCTGTATATAACTACCTACAGAGTAGCCAGGCTACTGTATAGCCTGTACATAGTTACCCCCAGTTAGACCACGTTGCATAACCTGCTTTTTGTAAGTACAGTGCTGGGGTGCCTGCACTGTACAAATTTACTGTTGAATGTAAACCGAGCTGATTTTAAAGAGCGTGGTATAGAAAAGACTTTAAATAAATAAATACTTCCACTGCCCTCGGGGATCAGTCCCCGCTCTAAAGAAGCATTGAAAAGGTCAGCCAGAGGAGCTGCCAGTATTTCCCTAAATTCTTTCAATACCCTCAGATGAATCCCATCCGGCCCTTTAGCTTTGTCTGCTTACTCATATAGTTTTGCTAGTTCCTAGTGAACATAGTCTTCTAAAAATAGTTTGAGTTGTATCTCACTTCTGTTCCTATTTGTATGTATTTGCTGAGTCCCATTCCCAGCCCTTCTTCTGTGAACAACAGAACAGAATATTTGTTAAACAATTCCACTTTATCCTCATCAGCCTCTCTATATATTCCTCCCTTTCAGCCTTGAGTTTCACGGGTGCCTCCTTTGCACTTCTCCTGTCATTAAGTTACCTAAAAAAAAGTCTTTTCCCCATATTTTTCTGTATTGACTATTTTTTCTTCCATTTGCATCTTTGCTTTCCTGACTACTTTACCAGCTTCCCTTAGAGTATCCAGATATTGTTTATCTTTATCTTTCTGTGATCTCTTATATTTATGAAGGCTAACCTCTTTTTTTCTTACCTTGTCAGCTCCTTTTCCTCTTACTTTTATTTACTTTCCTAACAAAAAGGTTTGTCCACTGTTGTTCTGCTTCCCCCAGATGTTCCCATCCAGCAGACTCCTTGAGGTAGTCCCCCATCTTTGCAAAGTTCCTGAAGTCTAACCCTCGCTCTGCACACATGTCCTAATACTGAAGCTCATCGTCCAGTGATCTCTGCCTGCCAAATGATCACCAGCCTTAGAAACACTCTCCCCATTTGTAAGTGACAAGTGTGAGCTCCATTACCAGTTGCTGGAACAGTTCTACCTATAGAGAATCCTCTATGAAGCCACTTTTGGGTCCTGATGCTCCTCACTCTTTTGTCCATTGCTTATGTGTATCCTACCATATTCTAGTCTGCAGGTTCACTATGGGGGTCATTACAATTCACGTTTAGTGGGGATATATGTCCGGGTTGGACATATATCCCTGCTAAATGCCAGGGTGCCGATTCCACTCACAGAGCTCCGCACACATACAGGGGAGATGTGCGGGGAGCTCTGAGCAGGGGTGGGAGGGGGCCAGAGACAGGGTACCCAACCTGGACATACAGGGCCAATTCTGGTGATGGTCCTCTCAGTCCGGACAGGGTGCCTTAGACAGGGGACTTATTTCACCTCAGATGGCGGCAGATAGCCATGCTGGGACCCCACACTGAAGTGAGCAGGGGGTCCGATCAGGGGTTGGGCTGCAGGAAAGCAGGCAGTTTGATGGTTGCATCCGATCATGACTCCTGCATGCAGCTGCGGTGCCATGGCAATGGGATGCCATGGTACCGCGGCTCCATGCAGGAGCCTGGCTGGGCTAGCTGGGAAAGTGCCTGGATGTCTGGAGGCAAGGAATCGGGGCATGTCCAGGACGTCCAGGCCTTAGGCTCCGATTCTGCTCTCATGGGGCCATCTAACTCCCATGGGATCAGAATCGGGTGCATATCCGGGCCATCCAGATTTCTGGACGTCTGGACAGCCTAGACGTGCCCCCGTCAGAAATGGCCTCCATGCGTTTTGTTTTGAATAGATTGTAAGCTCTGATGAGCAGGACTGTGTCTTACATCTATATGCACAGTGCTGCATACGCCTTGTAGCGCTATCCAAATGATTAGTAGATGACATTGCAGCAGAGAGATCTCAATCAACATCTGGCAAATTGTAATCTCCTACCAATAGTACTTCCCCTTTCATAGTAATATTGTGAATGTCTTCAATTAAATATCCATATTTTTCTGCCTGTAAGGGAGATCTGTATATAACACCAATGTAAATAGATACTCCATTCCCTCTTTCCAGACTAATCCACAACGCCTCCTCCTTCCCTCGTAAGCACTGAAATTCTCTGGCCTTAATATTATTTTAACATATAATGCACTCCACCACCCTTTTACACATTTGTGTGATCATTTCACAAGAGCTTCCGAGCTGGGATAAATGTAAGCTGTTTCATTGTAACCACAATTTCTGCAGCTTTTTGCGGCAATTTTATAAAAACACATAGGCACCTGTGTGTCTTCATAGCATACTGCAGGCTTATGAGGGGCGCCTATGTGGTTTTATAAAGTAGACTTAAATCTTGGTAGCCTGTTATAAAATTACTCTCTATGGAGGTAATTTTATAAATCCTTTTTTGCATGTAAATTTTACCCAGTTTTACCCAGAAGCCAATGTGGACGCTGCACCATCCTCACAAGCCTCTCAGAACCCCCTTGACTGAAGTCAAAAGAGTTCCCAATTATGTCTTAAATTGTAAATAGTTACCCTGTTATCCAAGTTGCATTACCTGTTCAACTGTAAACACAAAGTACCATCGGAAATGTGTATTTTATTGTTCATTGTAAACCGCACTGATGCTGAATAGCGCGGTATAAAAGAGACTCTAAATAAATAAATAAATAAAATAAATACAATTGCTAATTTATGTACGTCAAAGGCCTCTTATAAAATCAGGTCATGTATAGAAGTATACAGGTGCACACAGGCACATCCTTGTACGCGCCTTTAGAGTAGGCATGTTCAGGGCAGGGGTTTGGCCGGAGCACAGGCAGAGTCATGATTTACACACATACTTTATGTGCTAACATCTAGGCCTGCTCCCATGCAGGTGTCAATGTCTGTGCTTTCAGTCTAGTCGTGATTGTCCCTGGATTTGTGCTCGTATTTTAGAAAGACACATACATGCATGTTCAACCCCAAAGATTAATGCAGAGGCCAGCACTATTTTTGGGGGGCGTGCCTGCAAGTCGCTCTGTCATTAGCACATTGGGACCACGCTAAATGGCAAATGGGTGCACGTTTTGCCACACCTTGAGGAGATAGTAAGTGCACCCACACTAATGTCACCCACGCTAACTGCGATGTGCCGACGCTGCCTACTTTTTGCCCCTAACATGCCCAGTCCCTGCCTCATCCTGTGCTAAGTGGTTAGCACGAGACTTTTACCACGCTGCCCCATGTCAACTGTCAGCATCGCACCCTCCTGCCCTCTTGGCCTAGGCACCCTGTTAGAAAATTACCCTTCCAATGTGTAGAAAAACATAAAACTTCTATATGAAACCGTCTATGATATCTATGCTACTGCATAAAATATGTACAGTCGTCTCCTAAGTGGATGACACAACAGCATGTTTCTGGCACATAGAGTGTATAAAACATATCAAAGAGAATATGGAGGAAGGAGGGGAGGATAAAGTTACCCAGTTATAATGCAATAAACCGAGACACAAGGAGAAATGTTAGTGCAGATGCTGTGAATCCCAGTAATTCCAGGGGCTTCACTGCTCTTTGTCATCATGTGCCTTCAGACGATCCAAGCTGACAAATCCATAGTGCCAATGCAGCATTAGAGGCTACAGAGTGACCTCCAGAGCCAGACGTTCCTTAGCATTTTAATCACACTACTAAGCATACGCAACACTGTACAAATATACGTAAGAGAGGGTCCCTGCTCAACAGAGCTTACAATCTGTTAAGACAGCCCCTCGGTCCTAATGAACATAGAAAATGGGGAGAGAAGGAAGGAAACCTAGGATTAAGACCAACAGAAGACATAATAGAACTAGGTAAAAGGCAAATCGATATTTTGGGAATTGTAAAACAGTGTACTATGTAGATTCTCCAGTTCTGACTCCTTCTTCTTTGGCTTTAATCTCAGGTTTAATTTCTTTTCCCTCTGCCTTTGCCCCCCCCCCCCACCCCGATGTATTTGATGCCTTATATAGACACACTTTTAGGAGAATAAGAGGTTATGACTTGTTTAATCATCATTCCCCCGTGAAAGTCGTGCAGTTATCAAATTATTTAGCTCTTCATCTTATAGCCATGCATTGCATCTTTTCAGTGTGATGCTTGGATAGTATGCAGATGGGGAACAGAGCAGCAGCACCCTGCAACATACATGTTGATGTTAGAGGGAAAGACAAGTGGTAGGAGTTTTCAAAAGCATTCATAGTTGCAGATGCATGGACAACAGAGTAAGATCTGAATGATTTTCTCTGAACAGCCAATTGAATGGCCCATGTGGTTTTCCCTAGCCCTGCTGCCTTAGTTTCCAGTAGCTGCTATCACCAAGCCACTGATGTCTGCCCCTTCTGTCCTTGAGATTCCGCAAGGGCCTGATGAAGTAGAGCTCTCCAAAGCTAGTCGCCGCCGGTGTAAAAGGAAATTGACACATGTGGCTTGTTTTGCTGACCTTTATTCCTGTACATCCCAGACCCTGAAACAGATCACTGCAGAAAGAGTTCCTGGGACAGGATTTTCGAAGAAATTACTGAATCACTTTTCCAGATGATCATGGCCTGGGATCATCCTCTGCTGAGTGGAATTAATGAGGTGTGAGGGACAGTGATGGGAAGAAGCCCAATCATAGCCCTGAGCAGTGACACAGAGGAGAGGGGCAAGAGAAAGCCCAGGGGGTGAGGGAGATGGACCAGAAAAACCGTATCCACTTAATTAGCAGGATGACTCGAGATGTGTGGAAACAGGTCAAGGTCCAGATTACTGCCTGTGACAGGAGAACATCATTATAAAAGCATCACCATGAAAGCAGGGCAAAGACCAAGCCAGAGCTCACTTAACCTCTCTTTCATAGAACACCACCACTTGCTGGGGTAGGGATTATTTCAATTTCCTTTCTTGCTAAGAAAAAAAATCCACTGGAAAGAAAAGTCTGCAGAACCCTTGTTCCCTCAAAATAGTACAACAAGGTGCTGAATTAGCACAAATGTTAAACTTCTGGTCAGTAGCATCTCTAATCAAGGCTTCAGCCCTGCAGCTGAGAGTCGCATTACTACTCGCAGGCGTCAAACCTGTGTTAATTCATCCCCGTTTTATGTCTCTTATTATGTGTCCAATATGTGCATAGCATCATTTAAAAATTAAGCTGCTATTTGTGGCTTCTAGTTTTCATGAAGACATTTCACAGATATCAGGGATTCACCTTGAGATGTTAATTCTCCGTCTCCTCTTTCCTGCACCGCAGATATATATTTTTTAATAGTTTTACTTAGGGCCAGTGCAAGCATATGGGGCACTGTAGGCAAACCTTCAGTCTTATTTCCCCCCCCCCCCCCCCCCCCCCCCCCGATCATCTCAACACCACCCCTTCTCCCACTGCAGTCCTGTAAAAATGCAGAACTGGGGATCATACTTGTAAATATTAAAGATCGCTTTGTATGTATGTGCGGTCCTGCTCTCCCTGCAGGTAAAGGAATGTGCGGATGGCTCTTTGACTTTGTGTCCCTGCCAGGATCTAGAGTTTTGCTTTGACATCTTCTGCTCTTTGCCACCCCTCAGAAGCTGCCACACTAGGCGGCTGCCTAGTCATGCCTAGTTGTTGCGCTGACCCTGGTTTGACTCTTGCTACGGTAGATAAGCATGCCCCATTATGCTCACATACTCTTGTTTTTAGAAGGCACGACGATCAGTGCATTAATGCCCCTAATCTACCTGTATTCACAATGTATACGTAAGAGGTGGTGTATAACAGTCCCTCTTTATAAAAGAAACACGAAATAGATTTCCAAAAGGAGATCTTAATGATTTTAACTACCAGCAGAATCATTCAAAATGTTTTTCTAGCACTAATGGTTTCATGCCAGAATTTGTCCTTAAAGATGTCGGGTGCTCTAGGAAAGCAATATATTGTCACACCCCCAGAAATCAATACGGGGTGTGCTGTTATTTTCACACCACAGCAAAGCATCAACATTGGGCAAAGAAGTGCCTACCATACCTGAATGTAACTCGCCTTGAGCTACCACTGAAAAGGCATGGCCCAAATCCAAAGTAATAAAATATAAAAATAACAAAATGTGTTGTTTTGTTCTATGTCACTTCCAATGGGAAATAACACAAGAAAACCCCAACAAAATATATTACTTTGATTTGTCACTTTAGCCTACTGGATAGGGGGTTTCAACCCCAAAACAGAAAATCCAGGGTTCACATCCCACCAGTGCTCTTAGTGGCCTTGGGCAAACCACTTAATCCTCCATTGCTTCAGGTACAAACTTAGATTGTGAGCCCTCTAGGGGCAGTGAATTAGCTACTGTAACCAACATTCAGCTACCACTAGAAAGGTGTGAGCTAACTATTAAAAATAATTTGAAGCATTTTCAGTTGTTTTAATGCACACTAAACTGATGAAACAAAAAAAAGTACAAAATAAAATATATGCAATAAAAAAGATATTTTTCTCATGCAGACCCCTAGAAATCCATGGAATGATGCCAGTTCACTGTTATTTCCGCACTAAGCATTTGGGGCTCCCCTGCTTGCTGAGTGTGATTGTGCTCGTTTCCCTATACGTATTTCTTTACACAGAACACTGGAAAATGTAGCAAAGCATCAAAGTATATTTATTTATTTATTTATTTAACATGTCTGATATACCGCCTTTCATGATATCTAGGCGGTTTATATTGAACAAACTGAAATTACATTGAACAGGGCATTATAACTTGGGAACATGGGCTATGGAGGGTTAAGTGTCTTGCCCAAGACCACAAGGAGCACCTGTGGGACTAGAAACCCCAGTCCTTCCGGCCCAAGGTTGCTGTCCTCTGGTGGGATTTGAACTAGTGCAGAGGTTTAGGAGCAGTGTCAGTTCTGATACTTTTGATTGACTTATGGTGCTTTGGAACCAAACTAGTTTCCTTCTCTTGGAAGAAGGGATCTGTGTGCTCGTGAAAACTCATCATTTTTGGATAATTTCAATTGATTTTGGCAAGTCAAGTGCAGGAACAATTAGTCCCTAACCCAAGGTGGATACTTGAAGCCAGGGGAGTGATTTGTCTCTTGTTCATAAGGAGCACCCATGTGAGAACTGGGATCTGGTCTCCTGGTTCTTAGCCTAATATTCTAGCCACTCCCTTTCACCTAAACAGTATAAGTCCCAGTGATTAATCTGTCATTGATGTACTGTGATCAGAAAGAGCTTTGGAGAGTTTGGCCTGCTGGCTCAGTGGCAGTGAATTAGGTCTTCTGGGGCTTGGGAGGTAGCGTTTACCATCCTGGGCAGAGGACGGGGAATCATGGTCAGCATTATGAGTGACATATAGTTGCCAGATTTAGAGCCCATGATACAGGGTTCTGGAAAGATCCATAATGCATGGCCCCCTGCCTCAGAACCATTGCTGAAATGACCAGATTAAGTAGTGGCAGGTTGGGTGTATGAAAAATGGGGGAAATCCCCAGGTAGTTGTGAATGAAGGCTCATGCACCAGGATCATCGCAGTATTGACTCTAATTCAACCGGAAGCAAAGGAAAAGGGAGGAAAGAGAGGATTGAGCTTTGGGTGACCATAGATCCCACCTTCATCCCACCTTTGTTTCTGTATCTTTTAATGCAAATAACCCCCAAAATAGCAGTGGCCCAGTTTTTCTTGTGTGTTTGTGTTACTCCTGTATAAGCATACAATTAATGAGAACGTTTTTGAGATATGTGATTGATTTTATGTAATTTCAGAATACCTCCCTCCCCCCTAAAAAAAACCAACTGTGTGCCATATTTGATGGCCCTGCCTTGGTGGTTCTTAAACTGCAGCAATATATGACTGAATTAAAATATTGGGTCTCTAGCCTAGAGAAGAAGGGTATAGTTGTTGTTAAGTACCATTGAGTCTGTGTCGACTCCTGGCGACCCGCTGGATTGTTGACCTGAGCTTTGTTCGGTCTTCAGCCAAGTTGCTCATTGTTGATAGAGTGGTATTTATTTATTTTATTTTATTTATTTGCAAATCTTTTATATACCGCCATTTCCTAAGATCAGTGGCGGTTTACATCAAACAACATAAAATTACATAGAACAAAGCAGTGATATGTAAACAGGTACATTGAACTGTAATCAGAAATATATACAGGTAGCATAACAAAGTTTAGAACTATTTACAAGTTATTACATAGTTTTTACATATATACATATTAAGGTTCATCATGTTCTGCTATGGGAGTAGTAGTGAGATTATTGGGGCAGGTATATACCTTGGTGAGTTACGGAGGATGGGAGGCCTTGTCCAAATCTTTATCTATGTTAGAGTAATATTGTGAGAACAGGTATGTTTTTAGGTCTTTTCGGAATTTTTTTAGATCTTTTATTTCCCTTAGTTGGTCAGGGAGGCAGAGGCGTAGCGTGGGGGGTGCAGGGGGGGCCGGCCGCACCGGGCGCAACATGGGGGGGCGCCAGGGCCGGATTTACCTATACGCCATGTACGCCATGGCGTAGGGCCCACAGCTGCAAAGGGCCCACAAAAATGGAACAAGTTAGGTTTTTTTTAAAAAATAAAATAAGGCCCCGCGGCGGCAGCCAGCAAGTTTTTTTTAAATTAAATTTTACTTTAGGCAGGGGGAGGGGGTAGGACTGGTAATGGGCTATTGGGGGGGCTGGGGCTGGGACTGGAAATGGGTTGGGGGATTAAGGCTGGAGGTGGGCGGATGAGGTTAGGACTGGTAATGGGCTGTGGGCTGTTGGGGGGGTTAGAACTGGTAATGGGCTTTGGGGGGGTTAAGACTGGTAATGGGCAGTGGGCTGATGGGGGCTGTCTGGTAATGGGCTATGGGGGACTAGGACTGTAAATGGGCTCGGGGGGTTAAGACTGGAGTTGTGCTGATGGGGTTAGGACTGGTAATGGGCTGTTGGGGGGGTTTAGAACTGGTAATGGGCTTTGGGGGGGGTTAGACTGGTAATGGGCTGTGGGCTGATGGGGGCTGTCTGGTAATGGGCTATGGGGGGCTAGGACTGGAAATGGGCTGGGGGGGATAAGACTGGAGGTGGGCTGATGGGATTAGGACTGGTAATGGGCTGTGGGCTGATGGGGGGGGTAGGACTGGCAATGGGCTATGGGGGGCTGACAGGAAATGGGTTGATGGGGTTAGGACTGGAAGTGGGCTGATGGGGGGTTAGGACTGGTAATGGGTTATAGGGGGGGGTTTAAACTGAAAATGGGGTGATGGGGGGTTAGGACTGTAAGTGGGTTGATGGGGGGCTAGGACTCGTATTGGGTTGGGGGGTTGCTAGGACTGGAAATGGGCTGATGGGTGGCTAGGACTGGAAATGGGCTGATGCAGGGACTAGAAGGGAATGGATGCTGGGTGAGGCTGGAACTAGAAGGGAGATGATGTTCGGGGAGGATTAGAATGGGATGGGGCTGGGAGTGTGAAATGGAGAAGGGAAAAATATTTTGTGTGGGAGGGATAAAAAATCTACAATTGGCCGGGTATTGGGAGAGTAAGTGGGGATTGAGGATGGAGGGGTAAAATTTCAGTGGATGAAATAGGAATGAGGAAAGAGCAAAAGGAGAAAGATTAGTATGTTAAAGCAGATGTAGAGAGAGAATGGAAAAAAACTAGAAGAGAGAAGAAAGGACAAATGGACAGCAGACGATGGAGAGTTAGCAGAAGACACGAAGAAACAAGAAGAAAGTGGCTGGAGCAATTGCAGCTGAAAAAAATGCACAAAAGGTAGAAAAATATCTCTTTATTTTGAATTTATTAATTGGAATATGTCAGCTCTGGTAAATGTGCATCATTAACGTCTGCGCTTTGTTTAGTACAAGAGCAAATTAATTTATAGTTTTATTTCTACAGTGTTGTACATTCCAAGTTTGGCTTTTGGGATTCCCAGTTTAATTATTGTCTTCCTGTTTCTAAAATGTGATTACTTGTTTGGTGATGGTCTATGTTCTGCATGTGTAACTGAGCTGAGGTGTTCTGTTTATATAATTCCTATTTGACATTGCCACTTGTTCTCTTTCCCCAGTAGGTCATGTATTGTTGTTCTCTGAAATGTATTGGTTTAATATTTGCAGTGTTGCCTTTTGATTGGTAGAGTATGGTGCTTTGTGAGTCCTGGTAGTGCTGTTAGGATACGGCGGGTTTGCTATGGGTTCTAAATGGGCAGTGTTTGTAGTAGTTCCTAATGTGTCTGGCAGTTGGCACTGGATTATAGTAATGTAGAAATCTTTTAGTCTTTCTTTATCTATACACTCATTAAGAGGCACGTTTACTAAAAGTTAGTATATGGTAACATTATGCAAATATTTATGCAAATGAGGCCCCTTATGCAAATGAGGCCCACACCCCCCTTGGGCCGCCCCTGCTGGGGGCCCACAATTTTTGTTGGCGTAGGGCCTCACTCAAGGTAAATCTGGCCCTGGGGGGCGCGCTCGCACTCGCAGCTCTCTGCAGTGCTGGCTGTGCGAATCCGATCCGAGCCGCCGGGTCGCCGCCCACTGTGGAGGGGGGGTGCCAGGCGTGCGGTGCCGTGGGTGCGAAGAGAGAGCGAGGGACTATCTGGGGGAGGGACAGTGCAGCGCTGATTGCGGGAGAGAACCACACCAGACCAGGGGGGCGCAAATTACTTGCCTTGCCCCGGGTGCTGACAACTCACGCTACGCCACTGCAGGGAGGTTATTCCATAATGATGGTGCTACGAATGAGAATGCACTGGTGCTTGTTATTTGTTTTGTTTTTCTTATTGAGTCAGGTACTAAGATAGTATTAAGGTTCCTTCTTCGTCTTATTCTGTTTTCTGTAGGACTACGAATCAGTGTGGATAGGTATGATGGGGCATCTGGTTAATTAATTTGAAAGTGGTCAATATTTATTTATTTATTTATTTAATTTTCTTATATACCGCGCTATTTGTCATCAGTGCGGTTTACATTGAAACAATACAACAATTGGTCAGATATAACAGACCTATTACAAGTAACAGGAAAATTAACATGGAAGTAGACAGGGAAATCATTTATATTTCTAGAAAATACATGTTGGAGATATATAAATCTATACAGTTAGTTAGGGTAGGTATGAGGTTAAAAGGATGGGGGAGGGGAAGGGGTGTTTAGGTGTTTGAAGTGTGCGATGAAAAGGTGGGGTTTAAGGGCTTTTTTGAATTGTTTGATGTCTTTAATTGCTCTGATATTGGGAGGGAGTTTGTTCCAACATCTAGGAGCATAATTCGAAAAAGCCCTATTGATGGATGATTGATTATGAATCCTACTGGGTATAGGTAGCCAATGCAGAGAAAAAAGTATTGGGGTAATGTGGTCGGTCAGCTTGGCTTTGGAAATTATTCTCGCGGTAACATTTTGGGCCATTTGTAGAATTTTTAGTCTCTTTTTAGATACTCCTAATAGTATTCCATTACAATAGTCAAAATGGGGAGTTATTAATGCTTGTGTGATAGTTCTAAAATCATCATTTTCTAAAAGAGGCCTCAGTTGTTGAATGGAACGAAGCTTGTAATAAATTGTTTTGGTATCCATAGCTGCTGTTATTGTATTGATCCATCTCATTGCTGGGCCTTCATCTTTTACGCTGACCTTCTACGTTGCCAAGCATTATGTCTTTCTCCAATGATCTTTCTCCTCTCATGAGATGTCCAAAGTTTGAAAGTCGAAGTCTTGTCTTCTGAGCTTCTAAGGAAAGCTTAGGTTTGATCTCCTCTAGTACTGACTGTTTGATCTTTGGGCAGTCCATGGTATACACAGTATTCATCGCCAGCACCATAATTCAAAGGCATCCGTTTTCTTCCTGTCTGTCTTTTTCACTGTCCAGCTTTCACATCCATATGATGTTATTGAAAATACCATGGCTTGGACAAGTGGAATCATTGTATGGAGAGAGACATGTCTGCTCTTGAGGATTTTGTCTAGGTCCTTCATAGCTATTCTACCAAGAGCAATACATTGTTGGATTTCTTGACTGCTAGTCCTTTCTTTATTGATTGTTGATCCAAGTAAGTTAAAGCTGTCAACTATTTCAATTTCTTCTCCATCAATGATGAACTTATTGATTTGCTTATTGATTTTTCCAAAACTAAAGAGGACGTGTTTATTCAGGACTTTAGTGACATACACAGGCTTTGGATAATGCTATTAGAAGGAGGAATTTACATTTTCTAAATTTCCTATGAATTCCATCAGTTTCATTTCAGGAAATGTTTAAGAATTATTTCACCTTGGTCCCGAAAATTCCTGTTGAATCAGATCCCCCTTTGGTAAAAGCATTTTATTTACCTTCTGCTAGAAAAAAAAAGAGTCTGAGGAACTGGGGCAGCCTGCTCAATTAACTTTAGATAGTTTGGCGCTAATAGCCTTCGTCGAGGGTTCAGATGCTGGACACCTTCCTACTGCTATATCACTATGTACATGCACTGTAGACCCAGATAGGGATTGCTTTACAAAAATATTTTTTTCAAGCAAAAGATACCCAGTTTATGGGTTGTTTGGTCCTTCCCCAGGCCATCTCTGTAAATAGCTATACCCACAACACTGTTCTTAGCCATACCCACCAGTGTACATAGTTCTACCCTGTCTTTAACCCCTCCCCGACTCCAGCTATCCCACATACCACAGTTTTTGTACCTCACCCTATAATCACTGCTCCTTGTACAACTAAGTCTATATGTTCAACATCGTTCCATGTAACTCTAAGTTTATCGTTTCTACTCTGTTCCATGTAAAACCGAGTTTATTATTCTATGTAAGCTGCCTTGATATTCTGAAAGGCGGTATAAAAGAAAAGTTAAATAAATAAATTTTCCCTGACGTTGCTAACACAACACTAAAGCAAAGGAAACAACTCCTGCAGGAGTAGAGTAGTTGGGGAGCTTTTCTTTGTCCGGCATCTGTGGAAATGTGGAACAGCAAACTATACCTTGGGAGGAGAAGGTGACTGACTTCCGGTGGGCAATGCTGCTTTCTGAGTACGGTAAAGCTGGACTGAGAACGAGCACATTTAATTGGTAAAACCTTAATCCCATGTATGCTATTTGTTTATGTTGATCATCTGTTCGTTTCCATTGTGCTCCTTTAATTCCTGTCTCCTCCTTCCCGGTATCTACATTGAATTATTGAAAATCGACAATAAGGTTTCTGTGTGAGAGCGTTATCTTTGACCATTGTGTAAAAGAGAGTTTCCCAATCTAGATTATAGAATTTGGGATCCAGAGATACTCTGACGTCTTTCCGGCCTGGCCAAAGATTTATTTCTCTCCTGGCTTATTTTAGCTTGTGTGTTTTAGGCCAGCTCATTTTTTTTAATCTCTCCAAAGGTACTTCCTGCGGATATTTGAAGATGTTATACGCTAGGAGCCATCTGGCACCGGCGCCTACTTAATGCAAGGGTGTAGCTTGAAATGAACTTTTTTCACAGCAAGATCAATAGTATGGTTTTCCCCTCATCTGAGCGTACAGATTAGAATCCGATCATTTAACCTCACAGTGGTAACTGTATCCCCGAAATGTAATAATAACATTTATTAATTCGATTTTTTTTGTTTGGCTCACTTGAAGAACCTGCACTCCCAGGCGCTGATAGGTCGAGATTGGTCAGCAGGTAACTTCCTGGAGAAAACCCTCAAATTATGGCGAAAATAAAACTCTCAGAAATTGTTTTTGGATTTCCTATCAGGGCGGAAGACGGAAAACCAATGTTCTGTTCTCTGTCGCGAATACGATTTAATAATAATTGTTTTGTTAACAATGCTAGAATTCTAGCGGTCTTTCTTTTTACCCTTTCTAAACTGTTTGTCATAGAAACAGTCTTGTTCTTACTGAACTGACGCTGTTTCATTCATAAATACCCCGAGCTAGAAGCAAGACCTGCTAGGAATCCCTGAAGGGGTATTGTTTTAGTAAACCTTTTGAACTTGCTTTTAGCTTGGATAACTGCCTGACCACTAAGGGGATCAGAGTTGCTCCAGTTGAAAGCTGCGAGTTAATTTTATCAAGAAAACGAGAAGCAAATATTTGCGTTCTGTTTAGTACGGGATCTGGTTCCAAATGCTGTCTGGAGTAGTAATCTTTCGCTTTTATTGCTCTGCTCCGTCTTATTTTAAAAGACGCATTTACTTTTACAGAGCTGTTTTATTTACCGATAAGTTAAGCAGGTGTAAAATTCATTTTATACCAGGACACAATTATTCTAACTTGTTGACATTTTTTTTTAAAGATGAGTCCAAGAAAAAACCGTAACTTTTAGTGGTCTTTGTACATTGGTGTATTAATTCTGTCCCTACCATTCTAAGGAATCCTATTTTTACATTTCATTTAGAGCACTTTTAGTTCCATACAAAGGAGCAGTTTGGGAATTTTAAATGATTTTTTTATTTGCTAAATAATATCATATAATCCCTCTTTTCTAGCAAAGGGATGAGGAAGGCTGGGAATCAACACGGCGCTTAATGATCATGAGAGTTTGCTGAAGATAATTTAATATGCAGAAGGTTTTCTTAGGGAACAGTAACAAACATTTAGTTAGTTATTTTCCAGCTTTGTAGTGATGGAGTTTTTGTTATCTGAGTCATCTGCTTTTCACAACACAGATTTCATAGTTTAAAGCAAATATATACGTACTATTCTTTGGCGAACAACATTTAGGGCAGGTCAGCAAACTCTGCTTCCTTATTTTAATAGTGACCACAACGACAGATAGCACAAAAGTTCGTGCAAAGATATATTTTAAGGAAGAAGCTATATAGAGCGTGCGACATTAACGTAGAGTTTGGAGCTGAAAATTCTCATGACTTTACCTGGGTTATTTGGGATGCTTTAAAGATTAACTTTTGCTGATGTTTGGGGTTTTTTTTTTTAACATTCGTTACTTTCATTTGATTGAAAAGCAAAGAAAATAAAAATAACCTGCAATCGAATGTTCGGTGGCTAAAAGTATACAGGCAAAAGTCTGGTGCGAAAACCCTGCTTTGTTCACCTTGAAGTTACGGTTATTTCTAGTTTGCAAAAGTATTAATTTTTCTAACAAACAAATACAATACGTTTCCTAAACATCTCAAGAGAAACGGCAGGTGCAAAATTCGTGACTTTTTGAGACAATAAAGGAAGTAAGCACAATCATGTACGTCATCCTCCGTGCTGCTTATTTTATTTGTAAAAACGTTTATCATTTACAGAAAGTCTTGGCCCCGCTTGGCCGGAGGACAGTCCAGGTGGCTGCGGCCAGCAGTAGAAGGACCTGCCGGCCTCTCATTCCCGTCCATCGCAGCGACGCTTCCGGTGTGCAGGAGCCCAAAGAGGCGTCCGCAGAGGATTTTCGCTTTTCCCCTCAGGCAACCTGTCAGATGTCATTTTCGAGCAAGAACCGTTCTTCTTCTCCCCCCCAAAAAAGCGTCCAAAACAGCCTTGCAAGACTACGATGGCAAGAAACGCCTCCCTTTTGATGTTCGTCCCGCAATCCGAGGCAAAACATTTAATTTCCATAAACTTTCTTTTTCTATACTTGCAGTCAAAGATCGGCTTTAAATCACACCTGTTCCACTGAAGCTGAAAAATAGAAACACCCCCCCCCCCCCCCACACCGTATTTCCAGTTAAGTTTTTTTTTGTTTTACTTGGTCCTTATTGGCTTCTACAGATTGTTGCAGACCGGCTGCCTTTTTAATGTGGTTGGTTTTTTTTTTTTTTTTGCACTTGATGGCTCCTTGCTTAACAAGTCCAAAGTTCAGTTAAAGTTTGGCTGATAAACAGAACCAATAAAGAAGGCTTCAGTCTCCATGTATAAACACAAAGACCTGGAGAGGCTGCCTCTCCCCCGACATTTGCATCCTGGAAGAAGGTCTCTCCACCCCGCTTATTTGCATATCTGATATTGCCTAATTGAGAGCATGATGGCAGGTTAGAAGTGTCAGCCCCAGCTTCTGAAAGGACATTCTCCAGGACTCCAAGGAAGACAGGTGCTACTCCGAGGAAGGGTCTTCAGCATTCAGCCCTTCCCTCCCCTTCTTTGCTTCTCTGCTGAAAATGGTGTCCAAGCTGACATCTCTGCAGCAGGAACTTCTCAACGCTCTTCTGAGCTCGGGAGTAACCAAAGATGTTTTGATCCAGACCTTGGAGGACATGATCCCCACTCCCAGCTTTGGAGTGAAGTTGGAGAACTTACAGATGTCTCCTGTCAACGACGCGGATTCCAAGCCTGTCTTCCACACCCTGACCAATGGGCACAGCAAGGGCAAACTGTCCGGGGACGAGGGCTCCGAAGACGGGGACGACTATGACACCCCGCCGATCCTGAAAGAGCTGCAGTCGCTCAACACCGAGGAGGCCGCGGAGCAGAGAGCGGAGGTGGACAGGATGTTAAGGTAAAACGCCACCAAAGAAAGTTTCACCTTTCTTATGCACGGGCCTTTTCCAGTTATCGGCTTCCAAGAAGCTCGCTATTTTGACCGTGCATTTCGGTACCTTAGTACGTATTAAATTGTAGCTTTGTACATTCAAAATAAATGCCAGAATCTTGATCTGCATCAAAAACTCAAATAGTCAGTCAGATCACATAAAAAGACAAAGAACAGCATTTCAACGTCACAAAAAAAGAATTAAATGCTTTAAATTTCATCCACTAGAAAAAACATGTTTGCGTAAACAAGTGACACAAGACTAAAACTAAAGAAAGTGGGAGAAAGGGGAAACGCAACCACTTTGGGTTCGACTATGCCTAAGGAAGGTGACATACAGATACAATATATATAACCTGTAGGCACTTCGAGATGTTACATATCAGCACTATGATTTCTGAAATCTCAGAAAAACATACAACTCTTATACATAATGCATGCACGTACTACAGACCACAGATACCCGCAGAAGCACTTTTCAGTCACCTCTCCCCCTTCCTTACTTTTGAATGTGATCGGAAAGTGACTAGTCTTTCAGCTTAAACGGGCCTAGCCGATCTTTTAATGGCATAAAACAACATGAAAGGCCCGTGGAGCTGAAAAAGAATCGAGACGGGTTCCTGTGTTCCATCTTTGCCAAGGTCGATCTTGTTTAAAGCCCTAAAGATTAAAATCCAAGGGATCGACTGAGTAGCTGAAAATGCCGGGTAGATTTCTCACGCAGTGCCCACATCACAGGGAATGGAAGGCCTCTACTTTAAGGAAGAAATTGTAAAATTCCGAGTTCAGGCTCTCTGGCACCGAGGTCTTTTTCTCGTATCTTCTCTCCCAGGGCTCCTGTCAAGAGTTTTCCCAGGCTGTTCTGGAAAGAGCTTGCACTCCTACGTTTTAAGATCTTCCTGCTTGAGTTCGTTTCCACCTGAGTTAAAACTTTGATGTTCTATTTAGAGAAGGGAGTTACTCCGGTGGCAAGCAGTGAAATATTGCTTTATAATTTTTATCATGCCCTTTAGAGCTTGCCCCTAACTCCTACTGCAAAAAAACAAAAAAAAAACTGTCTGGGAATGGGGAAAGTCTGAAACTACTTTAAGCGTTTTACACCTGGATAACAAGAGGGAAAGAAAGTTAAAGTAACCCGCCAGATCTCCTGCCTTGACAAGCTAGTTACTAATTATCCAAAGAGTTTATTATTTGTCTTCTTTAGCAAAGTATCAACTAAATACAACTACGCAATTTATTATTAACTACCAGAGGTGGCTTAAAATACTGTACTGGGAGAAGGGAAGCCCAAAAGCTGGGACTCGAAGCTTGGCTCTTGCAAATTAAAAAAACAAAACAACAACCCGATCCAACGATAAAGTAACTTTTGTTTTACTATAATTAAGCTTTAGCTCAATTCAGTATGTAGAGTTAAGATATTAATGTTTAACAAATCAAAATGCTAGCGAGACTTATGCGTATAAATAATTCTAATACTAACTGTTCTTTTACGAAGAGTTTAACACCACCGTGAACTAATATTTGTCGTCATTAAATACTGTTATATACAATTCTGAACAGAAATTCTGGCCACTGAGATTTATTGAGCTTTTGGACTAATCTACACAGTTCTTATGCTTTTCACTTTAAAAACCATGGGAAAAATGGCTGTGTTTTCATTCGTGAACTTCCATGCTCCCATTATATTGGGGATATTTTTGGCAAATGTGAGTATATCGGGTACTTTGTCGTTTCCTTCGGTTTCAGGGGGCTAGACTTTGGTTTCTCTGCTGCGGCTGGAGACAAGAGGGAGCAGTTTTATGGTGCAATTAGTGGATCAATACAACTAAGACAGACCAAGAAGGGAAAAAAGAGCTTTTTAAAACTAGTTTTCGTCTTTTATGGTTATATGGAAGTTGTGCTTTTCTGCTTTGGAAGGAGACTCGGGCAGAGGATGTTAAAAAGAAGGAATTGAGGCACTTACATCTTAAAGCTGGTGCCAAACGGATTTTTCCTGTTGGGAGATGCAACATTTTAAAATATTCATCTAATTCATATGGGAAAACCTAGAAATTTTCGAAAGCCAAAGATGGGCGTTTTTTAAAATTCTTTTTGAAATGATTATTTTTAGACTGAGTTGATATTGTTGAGTTAAAACATAAACTTAAGCACGTGGAGTTGGGGCGTTATTAATTTATTTCTATAAATCATCAACAGAAAGATACACAAAGGGCTGTGATTAGGTTGAATGGGGTGGTTGGTTATTCATTGCCGAAGCTGTAAACCCGCCTGGGAGAAAAAAAAACTCTTAAAGACAAGTTTTGGCGTTCTCCTAAATAAATAAACAGCGGTGTGTTTGGGTTAGGCATCACCCGAAGAAACTACTTGATCAAAACTGAAAGTTTGCTTGAGGTTGGCACAGCAGAAAGAAAGATCTGGGATTATTTCCTTAACGAAAAGGAGGGGAAATCCGTCGAGGTCAGAAACCAGTTGATCTAAACCCAGGACGCCTGGAGAGACCGGTTCTAGGCTGCTGCGGTAGGACTCTCAGATTTCTGTATTTCAGGGACTGGGGGATCACAGGAGTCCCCCGCACCCCTACGGTTTTTAGTGTTGTTGTACGGTGCAGGAGTGCACACAGAAAACTGCAGCTCTGGAAAGCTGGACTTGTAGATATAGTCCGAGAATCAGACAATTTAGGAGATTTGAACCTGTGTTCCCAGACACGCCTAAGGTCTGTCTAGAAGCGTTTTAGCAAATGCGGGTTAGGGGACTGAGTTGGATTAGTCAAGTGGTACAGGGGAAGGTCGAGCTGCCTCCACTTCCGTGCACCTCGGAACGAGAACCAAGCCGAAACGAGTTGGACGGGGCCGGCTGCGCCTGGGAATCGCTGTTGTTTCGGAAGCTTTCAGAGTTACGCGTCTCCGCGCTAGCTATTCTCTTGCAATAACTGGGACCTTTAACCTGGGCGGATAACCGGATGTTGTAGACTGCAGGGTCCAGCTCGCTGGGGTCAATGTGCGGTGACGGTATAATTGATATGATGATATAAAATAATAATAAAGAATAAACCTTCTCCTATAGTGCACTCCTATTCCCACGAAACGTTTATGATGTCAGGGGGCATAGGGCTTCCACCTTAAAAAAAAGCATGAGGACATACAACAAACCAGATAATGGCTGAGGTACATACACCTACTTAAATTGTTTCTGTTTTGTTCTTTATGGCTTTAATTGTGATTTAATTGTAAATAAAGGTGGAATAAAGGGTGACACCATAAAATGACTTCTGATATCACCATTAAATAACTTGCTGTACTCACTATAACAACTGGCAAATTCATCTTTATTCCATTGGGTTCATGTTCACTGAATTATTTAGGAAAGTAATGGTTGCCTTTAAAACGTCCCATCCTCTTTTTATTAATTTCTTATTCTGGGCTATTTTTCTAATTGTGGCAGGGGCAACTGAATGCTGGAGGAACCAATGAAAAAAATCTCTGCCCCTGTCCCCAAGTTCTGTAGTTGCTGGTGCTGTGTTGGGCAAAATATTGTCGGCCACAGCTACAGTAGCCCACCCCATTGCATTTCCTATGAATCATGGTATAATTACATACAAGCATAGAGAGAGAGAAAGCATCCCCAGGCCCATCCACTTTGCCCACTTTACTTCCTGGTGCCAGCCACAGACTCCAGGTGAACAGAATTTAAAAACTAACAATGGTGACTATAATTAGCTTGAACCCCTTGTAAAATGGTTTAACATCCAGCCAGTGATGTTTTCATGACTAACACGGCATTCAGAACCTCAGGATCCATAATAAACTGGGAGATATAAGCAGACAACCTCTCTGAATCTATCTTCCCGGATTTCCTTCCTTGGAGTCTCTGATAGAATATAGACCCAATAGTCCTTTTCTCTTGCCTTCTCCACTATTGCTACCATTGTTCAGCATTTCTATAGCTTACAAACCCTCTGTGCTTCTCCTGTGGTTTCTTCAATTCTGTTACCCTTGTAATATCCACTGCTTTCCCTGGAAGGCTTTCCCATCGGCCACCTCTATTTTGTGAAAAAATATTTTCTGATGTTACCCCTGGAAGCATCATACCATGATCTATTGTTTGCCTTTTATGCATTATTTGTACCTTTGAGGTATTTGAATGTTTCTGTTTTATCCCCCTTGCCTCTCCTTTAGGGTAACTATATTGAGGGCCTTCCGTCTCATGCCACCAGGTTTTCGGTGCTCACCATTTTGCTTTACCTCCAATCTGTGTCCTTACTGAGATGCACCACCAGGACCTCACTGGTGCAGAAGCATTCTCACCTCTTGTTTAAATCATTCTGCCTTTCCCTATGCTCCTTAGCTATGGGCACCACCTTACCACACGGTTTCACTGCCTTGAGATCATCAAGATATGGCCCCAGCAAGGTCTCTTTCGGATCCTTTGGTGGCCCCCAGTGTCTCCTCCATCTCCCCCATCCCTCCTGGATTTCTGCATCGCCTAAATGCATGATTCTGCACACGTTTTACAGTGAAACTTAGCTTATCTGTACAACTCCATCTTGAGTGGTAGGATCTCAGCATGTGCTGGGAAGCTTTCTGTATCCTCTGCTTTCTACTATATTCCTGCTGGTTTTCTTCTATAATAACAGATACGTTCAATGCCATAACATTAAACAATCAGTTTGAAGACTACTAGGCCGTTCCCCTGATCGTGGTGTTTTTTTTACTGATGAAATGTTTCTCCGGTGTGCTTTGAGGAAATTAGGTCTTCTAACTGCTCCTTGAAAATTGTTGATAGACTCTAGGGGCTTCATTCATCAAGGGTTTTACCCATAAAATGGGGGAGGAAACCTTAGTATATCAACTTTGATATGTATCTCTTTGGGGTCCTTCTACTAGAGTGTGGTAAGCTTTTGCCCTTTCTGCATGTTAGGAACAAAACCCAAAGTGCGGGTAGGGCAGTTATGTCCAGCAAGTTCCCTGCACATTGCATGGAAAGGTCCCGTACTGAACATTAAGTTAATGTGCAGTTAAAGCAGATATGCTTAATACCACCTGTTGAGATGACATTAAGTGCACCCGTACTAACTGCAAGATTGATTGATTTATTTATATGGAACATGTGCTATACTGTTATTGGCAAAGCCAAGTTTTCAACATTTTCTTGCAGTGAGACGACTCAAAACAAATATCTGGGGAAGCAAATTCCAAAGGGTGAGGGCGTTATAAGCAAAGGTCACTGACTGGATCCATTCATATCTGAGTTGCTTCTATGTAGGAACCACTAATACCCTGTGCTAACTGCAATATGCAGTCTACGTCTGCTGTCTGTCCATAAGTTTCCCAATCCCCTCCCTTTTGCGCAGTATCATGCTTTCAGTTGCAAGGAGAGGGTAGAGCCTGTTCCCTGTGACTAAGAATGCGATATCGCAGTTCCTCCCTCTATTGCTGACAGCGTGGGCAAAGGACTCCCACACAGATTGGTGGGAACATTGGTTTCAGGTTTGTAAAACGTTTCTGTGGAAATCTGGCCTTTTGAAGAACTCTCTCTCTCTCCGCTTTTTTTTTTTTTTTAATTTTTTTTTACATGTGTTCAAACAAGACTGGGCACAAACCATGAGGAACTCTTGTAAAGAGCTCTTGTTTGCTTTAACTGAGGTCTTTGCCCTGGAAAGAAGTCCATGTGATTATTTTAACTACAATTCTGACACCATAATATTTCTGAAGAATATTACTTATGAAATTCAGCAAGAAATGTAAACTAATTGCCCTCTGTGGATGGGGAAATAGTTGTCATTGCTTAAAAAGCAATCTAGGCGAATACAGCTGAGGATTAAGTGCACAGGAAACAGTACAATGTTGCAATCAGCTATTTGGATTCGAGCATGGTTGGAACTAGAATTACACGATCTGAGGTTGGTGGAGTTTCTGCAGATACGGTCTGTTTTCCTGCACATTTCCAGTCCTGGGATGGGGGATAAATCCTTGTTCCTATGATGGACTCTGACTGGAATCCTGAGGTAGTCTATGTTATTTTGATGGACGTGCCCCCAGTTTATTCATCAGGTTTTAGTTAGGTAGGTCAATGTATCAGCTTTAGAATAGGGGAACGTATAGACGATAAGTGACTTCAGGGCTGAGTCGGGTTCCTTTCTATCAGGAAAGAAACAAAATTCGCATTTGCTTAATAACTGCGTGGAAATACAGGCATTAAGAACTAATCTTCAGGACCATTCAATCTCTGCTCAGTTTCCCTTCATATCCCAAAATCACAGACACTGTTGACTCCCCACAGTTTGCTCTTATTCCAGGCCTTCTTAAAGTGTTACTGGTTTTGCCTCCAGCACTTTCCTTTCAGTGAATAAATATTTCCTTATATTTCTCCTCCAGCCCCCTTTAGCCTCATGCCGTGACCACTTATTCTATAGTGCTTGCCTCTTGTGCTTTTTATGACTGTGACTGGAAAGACGCTACTGGATGTCTCTCGTTCCTCTCCACCTATTGCTTTAACCATTCATTTAGACTGGGGGGAAATGACTGCATCTCACTAGTGAAATTTTGAACTTTGTACCTCAAAACAGGTGATTGCTTCTGGAAAGGTTTCATACTGTACTGACTATAGGTAAATATAGAAAACGTAATATGATTGGAATTCATGTACTATTCTCCACCCACAGCACTGTGTAAGTTAAATCAGGTGTACAAAGTCCCTGTCCCAGAAAGCCTATTCCCCTGTTATTGAAAGCTATGTCCTGCTTGCGGACTGGAAGGGACTATCTTGAAAACAAGTCTGTTGAGCAACAGGAGTTCCAAAACTTGTGCCCAGAGATAAAACTGTGGGATAGTGCTGAATATTCCTCCCCACCTGCCCAACACACACTTATTTGAATTGATCTGGATATCTTTTAAGGGCATTTTGAGAAAAAATGTTGCCAGCCAAACATTTGCAGGTATTTGACTGTTTACCCGCCTCTGGAATTTGTCAGTACAATGACCAGGTGATTTGCTCAGTGATGGGATTGGAACCCAGGCCTTCAAGTTACGTTGTATGAGACAGACAGATTGTGTCACAGATATAAAGAGAAGGATCACTTCCTGATGTAAATCTGTACCATACCATCTACTTATGAAAAAAATGAACAGTTGATTGCATACTATGAGATTCTTGTGAACACCTCACATGTCTTCCGACAGAGCATTCCTATTTTACATGGCTATGCGGTTAACAGTGCTGCTCCTATACCTAGGCAGCAGAATAGGGTGGGTCACAGGGGCCATGGCCCTACCAATAGTTTGCCCGACACAGACAGCATCTGCAATTAGAGAGCATGGGGGTGGGGCTTGATATTGGTTTCTTGGCTCCTCCAACTAAAAAGATGTTTCGCTGCCCCTACTATTTTTTTGATAACGCATGTGGACTTGGAATACTTAATCAGTCTTAATGGGACTCCCCTTGAAGAGCCAGTGAGTGAATAAACCTGAGAGCAAGTGGAGGGAGGTCTCTGTTTCCTGCCATTGACTCAGATCCCTGTACAACTGTGACTGGAAAACTCAGGCCCTGATAGGGCCAGCCTAGCCATCAGGCAAACTAGGCAAGAGCTTAAGGCGGCAGCTTCCTGGGGGGGGGCAAAGAACAGGGCATTCAAAGCTAAACCATAGATTCTGACAGCCAGAGAGGTGCATAAGGCTTAAGGTTTACCTAGGGCACTAACACCTTGAACCAACTCTGATGCCAGCCCTGAGGCCTGGCACGATCAGTTCAGCCGCTCATTTCTTCTGAGGCAGGGAAACAAGTACCAAAGTAATTGAGGATTTTGCAGTCAACGTTCTTTGGCCAAAAACCAAAAACACTGACCCAGTCTTCCTTGTATCCAAGATTACTGCATATGTTGAAGGTATGGTTCTGTCACTCAGACTTCTGCCGTTATCATCCTAATGCACGTAATATATGTCACAGCCCCGTGGAAAGGAAACCAGGGGAAGATAAGTCAAGTCACATGGGGGGGTGGGGCGGAAGCACAACTTTAAACAAGGGACATACAATTGACATTAGATCACAGAATGGGCTACAACTCGATTTTTCTGGCTTGTGTTAAAAGGTTATTGGTTTCTTGCCCATGCATAAGTTTGTAAATTACTGCAGAGTTGAGGAAAGCACAGTGAACCATTTCTTGAGAGGTAATGTAATCTGGAGCAAATTATATTTAGATTATTCAGCTAGCAGTTTAAGTATACAATGCTTTATGTATATATAAACAGAGTGAGAGCGTGAGGGACAAAAAAGGAGAACACTTACGAATAAGACCAATAGATGATGCAATGGAATGAGAAAACAAACACTGTGCTATTTCGATTTATCTAGACTGGTATTTATATGCTTTTAAGCCTAGACTGTCCTGCACCCGAAGAAGCGACCTTGTGGTCTGAAAAGCTCATGGATACACATCTGTTTTGCTGCTTCTTTACAAGGTTAGATATGCTTTAAAACTTAAAGGTAGCCTCTCGCAATGCTGCGCAAGCACCTCGTACAGAGCCTGAGCCTGGCATTTACCTTTCCAGCTCCAACTGGTCTGTTCAGGACCTGTGACCATGCCCGAGTGATAACATTAGCAAGTCTGGATCTTGGTGTACCAAAGACGCCTGGGTAAGTGGGAAAGCCCAGACCTACAGCCTTGACCGAGTCACCTGACCCTTTGTGTTTGATTCAGATTTGCATTCGATTTTAAGATTTACCTGCCTTAGCCTCCCTATGTATTTATTAATTTTATTTATTTAACAATTTTTCTATACCGCCTTATCCTTTAATCAAGGCGCTTTACTGTTACAGAGAACTTGCATGTAATAAACAATAAAACTTAAACAATAATGGCAAATTTTTCTTTAGGGAACAAAGGGGAGGGGGTAAATGGGTAGTGCTGAAAGCACAACTTATGTACATAAGAACATAAGAACATAAGATATGCCATACTGGGTCAGACCAAGGTCCATCAAGCCCAGTATTCTGTTTCCAACAGTGGCCAATCTAGGTCATATGTACCTAGCAGTTTCCCCAAGGGACACAGGTTCCACAATGCTTGTATTGGTTCAAGCATTGATATCCTGGGTCCCTTCTTAATAATGGTTTAAGGACCTTTCCTCCAGGAACTTGTCCAAACCTATTTTAAACCCAGCTACACTAACAGCCTTTACTACATCCTCCGGTAACAAATTCCAGAGTTTGATTACATGTTGAGTGAAAAAATATTTTCTTTTATTAGTCTTAAATAGTTTACCCTGTAGCTTCATTGCATGTCCCCTAGTCTTTCTATATTCTGATAAGGTAAACAATCGATCTACGTTTACCCGTTCCACTCCATTCATTAATTTATAGACTTCTATCATATCTCCCCTCAGCCGTCTCTTTTCCAGGTTAAAGAGCCCTAACTTTTTTAGCCTTTCTTCATAGGAGTATCCTTCCATCCCCTTTACCATTTTGGTGGCTCTTCTCTGAACCTTTTCTAAAATCGCTATATCCTTTTTAAGATACGGCGACCAGAATTGCACACAATATTCAAGGTGCGGTCTCACCATGGAATGATATAGAGGCATTATAATATCTTTTGTTTTATTTTCCATTCCTTTCCTCATCATACCTAGCATTCTATTTGCTCTCTTGGCCGCCGCTGCACACTGGGCCGAGGGTTTTAACATGGTATCCACAATGACGCCTAAATCTTTTTCCTGGGTGGGGGTTCCTAATGTGGAACCTTGCATCGTGTAACCATAGTTTGGGTTGTTCTTCCCTAGGTGCATAACCTTGCACTTGTCCACATTAAATTTCATCTGCCATTTTGATGCCCAGTCTTCCAATTTATCAAGATCCTCTTGCAATTTTCCACAATCCTCTTGGGTTTTAACAACTTTAAATAGTTTTGTGTCATCTGCAAATTTGATAACCTCACTCGTTATTCCACTTTCCAGGTCATTTATGAATATGTCAAAAAGCAGCAGACCCAGCACAGATCCTTGGGGTACACCACTATTCACCTTTCTCCATTGGGAAAATTGGCCATTTAGCCCTACCCTCTGCTTTCTATCTTTTAACCAGTTCCTGATCCACAATAGTACACTGCCTCCTATCCCATGACTCTAGTTTTGCCAAAAGTCTCTCATGAGGGACCTTGTCAAAGGCTTTCTGAAAGTCCAGATACACAATATCAACCGACTCACCTTTGTCCACCTGATTATTCACTCCTTCAAAAAAACATAACAGATTAGTAAGACAAGATCTTCCTTGTCTAAAGCCATGTTGGCTGTCTCCCATTAGGTCATGACTATCTACATGCTGAGTAATTATATTCTTTATGATGGTTTCTACCATTTTTCCCGGTACTGACGTCAGGCTCACCAGTCTGTAGTTTCCCGGATCACCCCTGGAACCCTTTTTAAAAATTGGTGTTACATTGGCGATCCTCCAATCTTCAGGTATTAGAGATGATTTTAATGATAGTTCACAGATTACTAATAGCAGGTCTGCTATCTCATATTTCAGTTCTTTCAACACCCTTGGATGTATACCATCCGGCCCAGGTGATTTGCTACTCTTCAGTTTATCTAATAGTTGTAATACATCTTCCCGATGTATCGATATTTCCTTCAATTCTTTCGCACCTTTAAATACCACTTCAGTCATGGGTAACATCCCTACATCTTCCTCAGTAAAGACTGAAGCAAAGAATTCATTCAGTCTCTCCGCTATCGCCTTGTCGCCTCTTAGTGCTCCTTTAACCCCTTTATCATCTAATGGACCAACTGACTCTCTCACAGGTTTTTTGCTACGAATGTACTTGAAAAGGTCTTTACTTCGCGTTTTTGCTTCCGCAGCAAGCTTCTTCTCAAATTCTCCCTTTGCCTGCCTTATTAATGCCTTGCATTTGACTTGCCAGTGCTTGTGCTGTTTCCAGGTTTCGTCGTTTGGCTCTTTTTTCCATTTCCTGAAAGATGCTTTTTTGGCAACAACAGCCTCTCTGACCTCACCTTTAAACCATGCTGGCAGTTTTTTGGACTTTCTTCCACTTTTCTTAAAGCGTGGAATACAGCTGGTCTGGGCTTCCAAGATAGTATTTTTCAACAACAGCCAAGCCTGATGTACGTCTTTAACCTTTGCAACTGCTCCTTTTAGTTTTTTCTTAACTGTTTTCCTCATTTTATCATAGTCTCCCTTTCGAAAGTTAAAAGGTAGTACTGTGGATTTCCTTACTATCCTTCCTCCACTAATTAAAACAAAGGGGAGGGGGTAAATGGGTAGTGCTGAAAGTACAACTTATGTACACTGTGACATATAAACAGTTGATGATGAAGTGTGGGTATGAGACCAGAGGATAACTGGGGTGTTAGGAGTGTTCATTGAAGTGCTCAATGAAGAGGCGAGTTTTTAGATGTTTCCAGAAATACTTCAAGTCTGTTGTTGACCTTAGCTTTTCCGGGAGAGAATTCCAAATAGTGGGGGCAGCAAGTGAAAGAGCCCTCGTAGTGGTGGATTTTTTGGCCTTTGTAAATAAGCTGGGGGTTGGTATGGTGTTTATGGTGCTCCTTCTCTCAGGTCTTTTGCTGGGTTTGGTACAGATGAGATTCTGTAGAATTCCTGCTGACATGTTATTTTTAATTTTAAAGATGGTAAGAGCAGATTTGTATTTAGCGCATGAGGTAATTGGTAACCAGTGCAGTTCATACAAGAGTGGAGTTATATGGTCATGTTATGATGCTCCAATGATAGTTCGAGTGGCAGTGTTTTGGACTAATTGTAGGGGATGGTTTGTTTGGGTAATCCTTGGAAAAGGGCATTACAATAGTCCAATGCTGGTGTTATGATGGCCTGATATACTGTACGGAAGTGTTCTTGACTGAGAAGAGGTTTTAGTCTTCGGATCATTGCAAGTTTGTTGAAGGCGGTCTTGGAGGTCTTATTGATGTGCACGTGAAGAGTGAGATATTTGTCAGGGATAACTCCGAGGTACCGAACTTCATTTCTTATTGTAATTAGTGTGTTGGCAGTATTAATTGAGGTGGGAGGGGTGAACGCAGATTCCCGTGTAATGGTGATTGTTTCAGATTTTTTGATGTTGATGTTGGGGTTGTTGTTAGTAAGCCAGGTTGTCATTTCTTGGAGGCAAGTTGATATTGTGGTGAAGTCCAGAGTGTCTAAATGGATTGGGGTATAGGCCATAATATCATCTGAATACATGGCATATTGTATCTTATATTTGTTGAATATCTTACATACTGGCTGTATGTAAATGTTAAAGAGAAGGGCAGACAGTGAGGACCCTTGAGGAACTCCTTGAGCTGTGTGGAAAGGAGCTGACCGGATTTGACTCTCTGTTGTCTGTCTTCAAGGTATGACTGGAACCACTCGATGGTGGTATTTTGGAGGCCAATCTTCACTAGGCACTTCAGCAGTATGTCATGGGAAACTGTATCAAAGGCAGATAATGTGTCAATAAATATTAGCAGAAATCCCTTCTTTATGTTGTCTATTCCTTTGAGTAAGCTGTCGAATAGGTGTGTGATCTGGGCGGAATCCATGTTGGTGGGATCCAGAGGAAAATGTAAGTCGATGTGGTCCTGAAGCTGTCTCTGAACAATCTTTTCAATTATTTTGGCCAGGAATGGGAGGCTGGATATTGGGTGATAAGCTGATGGATCAGTGCTATTGGTTGAAGTGTTTTTACAAATAGGGCAGATCGTAGCTTGCTTGAATGCCATGGGCATGAGTAAGTGCAAGAGCCCTGAGTAAGTGAGGTGCTTATTATCTTTTGGATATATGTGATTAGGTCCTCTTTGGTGGATTTGATCCATGTCACCAGGCAGGGATCAGATGGAGGTGTGGTTGTGTTTAGGGCGGTTATGGTTTGGGCTATTTGCTCAGTTTACGGATGTTGAAGTTCCTCCAATGGTTGATAGTAATAGAACTTGCATTGATGGATGGGGTGTCTGTGATAGAGGTGGCCTTGTAAGGTGTGGTTTGAAGGGATTTGTTCTTGGATATGAGGAAGTCAGCAAAGGTTTGTGGGTGTATCTTGTCTTCATCCTTCAAGGTTGGGTCTTTCATGAGAGTGCGTATGATGTTGAAGAGTTCCTTGGGTTTGTTGTAGGCTTTTAGAATAAGATTGGAGTGGTATTGTTGTTTGTGTTTGTTGATTAGTATATTGTATTCTTGTTGCATTGTTTGCTATTGCTTTAATGTGATTTCAGATTTGTCCTGTCTCCATCGACGTTCATGTTGACATAGTTTCCTTTTGGATTCTCTTATTGTAGTGGAATACCTTGGTGCTGATCTTGGCCTGTTTTTGTTATGATGTGAGCTTTCTCAAGTTGGGAGTTTTGATGCGGCACTGATTGTGGTGTTCCAGACATTGACAGCATAATACAGATTGGTAAAGTCCTGGGGTAGGAATTGCGGGGTGTCATTGAGGAATTGCTCTTTGTTGAATGCTTTGAAGTATCTTGTGGGATTATCTGTTCTCTGTGATATCTGTTGATTACTGCGATGGAGTTCGAAGAGTATGACATGTTGATCCGACCAGGGTATGGGTGTGATTGTAGGTAATGTTATGAGGCCATGATCTAGTATGCTTGTTGGGGCAAATATGAGATCTGGGGTGGAGCCAGAGTGATGGGAAGGACCTGTGACAATTTGTTTAAGATGAATGGATTCCATTGCTTTGTGAAAAGCTGTTTCCTCATTGATGGATGCAGATGTGAGGTTCAGATCTCCTAGTACTACAAGAGGTTTATGAGGAGAGTTAGCTGAATATATCGAATCAAGAATGTTAGATGTGTCCTCCGTAGGGGCATTGGGGGCTCTGTAGATCAGGCAGATGGATAGGTATTTATTTTCTGTGCTGATGATGTCACAGCATTCAGAGATGGATCTGGATGTCTTGAGCTTAAGGTCCATTCGGGCAAGGATAAGTACTCTGCCTCCTTGTTTGTGAGTATGGGGGCAGTTGATTCAGGATAACTTGGTCAGAACTCTTTAGCCATGATTCAGTAATGCGTAGGATATCAATGTGGTTGTCTTGTATGAGATTGATAATGGTATTTGTTTTGATACGTATTGATATTGCATTTATTAGGCCTATTGTTATGTGGGAGGTATGTGTGGGTTGTGAGTAAGGTGTGGATATAAGGGAGGAAGGCTGTATTCAAATATATCTGGTAGGTCTCCTGTTGTGGTGTTTGTAGGGAGCGTGCTGGTAGCTGGTCGGAAATGGTGGAGAATGAAATGTTAAATAGGTAGGTGGAGCTTGGAGGGCTGTAATGAAGGGAGTATAGTAGTAGGTAGCGTTTGTTAGCTGAGAGCAAAGGATACGAATTAAGATGATAGCTTATATCTGATGGAAGTACAGCCATTTGTACTTTTGAGGCTTGGTCAGGAATTTGTGAGTTTTGTGTATGAGGAAAGTATGTTGTAGCAGAAGTTCTGTGTTGGTGCACTCCATGTGAGGTAAGTTACTTACTGTTTGTGAGCTTCTTAAGCGGTCAGTAGGGGGACGCTTGTGCATTAAAGGTGGAGCGGCGGAGCTGGATCTGTGGATAGCGACGTGAAGAGGTTATTAATGAAGCAGTGTTTGATACAGCATCCAGTAGGCAAAACCATGGATACCATTTTCTATTGCACTGACGGTTTTGTGCAGCAAAGTATGTCTGGTACGTTTTTCAGAAGCTTCTGCTACCTTCTCAATCACACTATAGCCCATAAGTCGGCAGAGGTAGAGATGGTGTGGTCAGCACAGGGACTCTTAGGCCACATTACACCAAATCCACGGCTACAAATGTTTAGATAGCCTCTCTTTCAGTGGAGTGAGGGGTACCCCAGAAGGTACAGAAAAATGTCTGAAATGTTTCAGAAAAATGGGTTCTGGAGGCCTTAAGGTCCTACAGTGTGATAACCTGGAACACAATCTATGCTCCAGAAATCGCAAGTCCACTCTAGGGGCACTTAAAAAAAAAAGATAGTTACAAGGTAATAAAAGTAAAACGGCAATAATTTCAGAAAAGATTAGACAAAGCCTCAACTCTTTCTCCTGGTAGTTTCATTTATTTTCTTTATTAACGTGCTATACCAACCATCGTAACAAGATCTAAGTTTACAGTAGTTGTAAATATAAAACATTAAAATTGTCCAAACTGATCAAGTTAAAAACAGACATAAAATGAACTTTTTTTGCTTCCCTCAAGCACTCCCTTCTTGTTTTCTATTAGAATCCTGTTCCGGGGTCCTCGGTTGGTTCCCCCCCCCCCCCCCCCCCGCTTCTCTCTTCATGGGACTCAGACTGGCTACTCCAGGTCTCTTCCTCAGTTCCTTGAGTCTCTTGCAAGATAGTCTCACAGATGTACTTTCCAACATACACAACACCCCCCTTTATTCTTCAGGCAAATACTTCTAAAGACACATTTTAGCTAGGACGTGGAGATCAGAATTGAGAAGTCAAGGTCGGGACAAGCTCAGTTCTGACAGTATTTTAGAAACAGTTTTATTAAACGTGGAGCCATTTCTAATATACGTGTCCACATGGGAATAGATGTGTGGGAAATGCACATGTGGGAAAAATGGATGGGGGAACCCAACAACTTACAGCATTTCACAAAGAACACATGAGAATGGCGACACTTTCACGCATATCTGCAAATGTGGACGTGCAGATACTCGTAGGTATAGCAGACTCTCTCTTGCTCCCATTTCGATTCGGAGGGGGAGGCATTAAGAGAGATGTCCCCCTTAATCTCTCTTGTAAAGATATGGGCAAACAGAGCACTTTTAAAAACTCTATGCATGTCAGGGAGCAGGTGTAAATCTGAACATGGATACTGCTACTTTATATGAGCTGGAAAATACACATGCAGATCTTTTTTCCGCCCCGACAAGCCCCTGTCTACTTATGATGTGGTACGTGTCAATTTCATCCTTTCTAAAATGGCTATTTGCACATGGATATATGATTTGCACATGTACGTGGCTGTATGGACACGTTTAACTCATGAAGAGGGCTTCTAAAATATCCCCCATAGCGTTGGTGCCATAGGACCTTCAACAAGCAAAATCTCAGACGTGCTTCTCAAAAATACCCAGAGACTCTTCAAAGCCTTCACATCTCAAAACACTTCTCTTTGGGGGCTAAGGCTGCACTGGGGACTCTGCAGGGGCTAACATGAGATGCACTGAGTTGGTCCCACTCATCTCCTGTGGACACTCAAAAATCCAACAACTGGACTCTCAAGCACCCAAAGTCTTGGTACCTACAAGCCTCTGCCTCGTTCAGTGGACAAACATTAATTGGCTCCATTCTCTATCCCTTCCTTGGTCCGCCTCTTCTGTTTTGGGTAGGCCTAGCTGATCTACATAAATTGTCCTCTCCTTCTCTCAGGCCAAACAGGTCAGTCCCTTCCTACCCTCATGAGCCTTTCTGGGCTCCCTCCAGCATGCTCCCAGTGCTGGGATCCCCAGGCTCTCAAATCCTTTCTGCTATCCCCCAGAGGCAGATATTCAAATTATGAGCCCCCAGGCAACAGTTTTTAAAGGACTCCTAGAGTGGGGGACGTGCACTTCAGAAGTTATGGGAGCAGCTGCAAGTAGGCCCCCTTCTTCCTTAGGGGATGTCCTGCACTGCCCGGGCTGCTTGGGTAGAATTTATACACTCACTAGCCCCCTATGCAGGCATTAGTTCTCTTCAAACTTTAGTCAGGGAACTCCCACCAAGTTTTAAAAAACACAAGGACATATCATCCATTACACCATGCAATTACTCGGCACCAGCTTGGAGCAGGATATGAGAAACGTCCTCATTATGCATGCATAGAGGAAGCTTTGTGAAACTACAGGTATAAAAGGTAAAAAGGTCAATGGTTGCACTAAGTCTAAATTCATGAACAGCATCCACAGGATGAGGGGATCTCCTAGATGAAAAACACATTTCCATGTCAGCAGAAATGGTTAGTGCATCTTAAAGGAATATAAGATATGCCATACTGGGTCAGAGCAAACGTCCATCAAGCCCAGTATCCTGTTGCCAGTAGTGGCCAGTCCAGGTCACAAGTACCTGGCAGGTTCCCTAAAGGTACACAGACTCTATGCTGCTTATCCCAGCGGCATAAGGAATTTGTCTAAACCTCTTTTAGACCCTTTTACAGTAACAGCTTTTACTACATCAGAGGTTGATTACACTTCAAGCGAAAAAATATTTTCTCCGATTAGTCTTAAATGTGCTTACATTGTAGCTTCTTTGTGTGTCCTCAAGTCTTTCTGCTTTTTGATGGAATAAATTACTGATCTACGTTTAATCGTCCCACTCCACACATTATTTTATAGACCTCTATCATATCTTCCCTCTGCTGTCTCTTTTCCAAGTTGAAGAGCCCTAACCTTTTAAGCCTTTTCTTGTAAGGGTATCCTTCCATCCCCTTTATCATAGGCGTTGGAAAGGGGTGGGCCACATGGACCCTGGCCCCACTGAAAATGGGATCCCATCTCTTGTAAGCAGAAGAGGAAGGGAAGCAGCGATCACTGCAAAGACGCTTCCTGTCTGCTCGTGGGAGTTCAGATCCCCTCGGGTAGAACAGGAAGGGTCTTTGCCGCCATTGTGGCTTTTCTTTGTCTGCCCACAGGAGATGGGATCCCCCAGGGGCAGCCTGCTGCCTGCCAGCCACAATCATAGGAAAGACTCTTCCTCTTCTGCCTGTGAGTGATCGGATCCCCGTGCGCAGAACACAAAGGGGTGGTGCTTGGACCCCCTCAAAGAAAAAAAGCCTTCCACTGCCTCTGCCATTTTTGTCGCTCTTTTCTATACCTTTTCTAATTCCGCTATATCCTTTTTTAGATAGGGTGAAGAGAATCGCATATAATATTCAAAGTGCGGTCGCACCATGGAACGATACAGAGGCATTATAATATCCTTGGGTTTATTCTCCATCCTTTCCTTACGATTCCTAGCATTCTACTTGCTTTCTTGACTGCCACTGCACACAGGGCAGAAGGTTTCAAGGTATTATCCACAGTGACACCCACATCCTTTTCCTTGGGGTGATTCCTAATTTATTTATATTCTCTTATATACCGCGCTATTCTGCATCAGTGCGGTTTAGATTGAACAAACTGAAATTACATTGAACAGGGCATTATAACTTGGAGATAACTATTTTACAGGGAACATGGGCTATGGAGGGTTAAGTGGCTTGCCCAAGACCACAAGGAGCACCTGTGGGACTAGAAACCCCAGTCCTTCCGGCCCAAGGTTGCTGTCCTCTAGTGGGATTGGAACCCCCGACCTTCCGGCCTGAAGTACCTTGCCCCGACCACTAGGCTACTCCTCCACCTAATGGGGAACCTTGCATCGTGTAACTGTAGTTTGGGTTGTTCTTCCCTAAATGCATAACTTTGCACTTGTCCACGTTAAATTTAATCTGCCATTTGGATGCAGAGTCTCTCAATTTCTCGAGGTCCTCTTGCAATTTTTCACAATCTTGTGATTTAATATCATTTATAAAGCATGGCTATCATGCTTTGGATGTATCTGTGCAGAATCCCAAATTTTGTTGCTTCAAGTGGACTAACCTCTGCTGAATGTTTGAAGGGCCAACCTATAGCAACACACCTCTGTGAATAGAAGAGCAAGCTTCAAGGAGATGGAACTTGGTTGAAAAATGAAAGTAGTTGCGCCATAGAACACCTGGAAGCTTGATGATTTTTAAAGATATTAAACAACGTTTTTTGACTGCAGAACATTATCCACTTCTAAAAGTCTTGCCTATAGTTTCTTTGTTGACCCTTATTTTAACGAATCTGAGTGATCTAATACTGCAACCATGTGACTTTAATTAAAATCACGAGTGATATGGAAAAGCTGCATAATAGGAGAGCCAGTTTCGCTAATTTAACATAGAGCTTGACCTTATGCAGGGCCCCAAACATTTGTCATGAACAGATGATGTTGCATGTGTTTTAGGGTTATAATTTGTTTGATTAATTATTTTATGTTCATGTGTGATTTAGGAATACTTTAGGAATGTACAAGGCTTAGATATTAATATTTTGATATGTGGTATACTAAGTAAAATGAAACCTTTTGAAAAAATACAGAGGCGTTCATAAGTCCATCAAATCCAATATTAGCGCAATTGGTAATGTCTTATTGACGTCGTTTTATCCTCCTTAAAACTTTGCCAGATGGCTCTTATCAGCGGCATTTACAAAATCCAGCTTCAGCTAAAACCACTGACATTTTAAGGTGGGCTTAGGCTGGTAATGTTTTGTGGCTAAATCGGAGTGGATGAATAAACAGAAAATTAACTTTATGCCAGAAGTTCTGTGTGACTCTGAAACAGCCTTTATGTAGGGTAAAAATAAAACTATTGCCAGCAAAGATGAAAATATTTAAAATCACAAAGTTTAAAACACAATTCTGTTATGGTAAACTACAAATTCTAGAGGTCCAGCTGGGTTAATAGAAGAGGTTTGAAGTTTAGTATAAAGGTGCAGACAAGTGAGTAAGGCATGCATGATGGGAAAAGTGGTTGTCATGGAGTTCGCACACTGGTCACTTCTTGCCCTTCAGAAGATACCTCAGTTTGTAGAAAACTGGATGCTGCTGTGCTGTTTGGTATCAAAATCCTGTACTTAATCAAACCCCAGGTAGTAGATTGCCAGTGCCATCATTACTGTGAGTGGTTCTTACCTGCACAATGAACAAGGTCTTCTTTATTGTGAAACGAGTCAAATTATGTCAGGGAAGAATGTAAAGACATCACAGATATGGCTGTGTCTGCAAATACCCCAGTCTGAATTCATTTGTCTGCCATTTAGCGAGCTCTGTGACATTCACATGGTAAATAATTAAGTAGGGCTCTATCACTGAGAACGTTACTGGCAGAAAGTTTCTGGGGCTGTAATGTTGCGCAGAAGTTTGCAAGGATAGTGGGAGTAGACCATTTCAGGGCTCCTCCTTTTCTGCAGTTTTGTGGCTGAAGAAATTTCTGCCAACATTCTCTTTCTTTTCTCTTTTTTGGACCCAGCCGGTTTCTTTTACTGCTTTGGTCCATCAGAACCAGGGCTGGGATCCTGACACCATGAGACTTCATTTGCAGCTACCTGTATTTTTTTTCCTTATTTTATATCCCTGCCCCCCCCCCCCTTCCTCAGCATACTTAGTACTGAAAGTCCAGAGCGAGGGGCCATGTACCAGGATTCCTTCTGGAACCTCATGAACCTTAAAGCTGGCCACTAGGTGTCGCCCTTGAGCAATGACCATGGTACCCTCAATCTACTATCCCTGGGTCTCTGGGGTTGTGAATACTACCTTTGCAACATTCCAGGCCTAGCTGAATCAGAAAGGCAAAGACTCAGTTTGTGAACTGAATCTGAGACCTTCTGTATGTCACTAGACTAGCCCAACTTCCTCATTTTCATATTTAAAAGCCCAGTTTTTATATTCATACTTAGTTTAAACAAAGATTGAAAAGAACTCAAAACTGAAAGAAGATTTTCACCCCTTTTAGAGACTTCTTCAGGCAGGTTTAACTTGGTTATAAATTTATTGAGCTGCCAAACCAATCATGATCATCTTAACAAGATGCAGAAGTTCTTTTGTCTTCTGTGAAAGAACTGACTCAGAAGATTAACACACTATAAAGTCGTAAAGAAAGTAAATGGAGGAGAGAAAAGGATTTAAAATGAAGCCTTGTATTCAAGACCAGTAGTTTACCTTCAACATGGATTGATTGTGGGCATTGCATTTAAGTAGTATGTTACAAAACCTTTCCTCCAATCAAAAGATGGTTAACACTTAAAGGACACTAAAGGCGAATCCAGCGATTAGCATACTAATATAGCAAACAAAGGTAGATAAGGACCAGTTGGCCTATTTAGTCTGTCCAGTTGTCTTCCTTTCTGGTTGTCTACCACATAAATTCCATTACTTAAATCAACACCAGCCTCTGTCTACCCTCCAATATTTTACCCAGACTCTCAGCCCTGTTCATACCGCTGCTTTCTATATCTGCCCCAAACGTGCTTACAGTCTGCTATACTACTGGTCACAACCACCTCTGCTGATAGACTTTTCCAGACATTCTCGTCTTCTTTGGGTTTACTGTTTTACAAGCCATAACACCAAGTTTTGAATGATCCAAACAGTTAATAAAACTAATAAACTTTGGTTCCTGTGCTCCATCATGGCTGTGCTCAACGTACGAGTACCTCGGCCTTCTTGGAAGCCTATGTTATATTGTAGTATGCTACATTTATAGGCTGCTGCTGTTGGGGCTGTAGCCATGGTCACTACATCCAGATTACTTCTTAGCCTTATTGATTCCCGATGAAGTCATATCTCTGATGTTAGGGTTCTAATCTTGGCTGCTCCCTGCAGGTTACCCCTAAGCCTTTTTGAAAGTCTAGCATGGCCATACTGCCACTTTCTTTCCAGTGGCTTATATTTGCTCCTCTTTGGCCTTCTAAAGTTCCATATGTCCAAGCAAACACTCGTCCCCCCTTGTTTCTTCTACGTGTCCCCCTCCCTCCGCCAGCCCTACGCACTGTATTCCTTGTTTGCCCCAAGCACATTTAGAGATTCTGTCATGGTTGGGGTTGCCGCTACCTTTGCTGACAGATTTTTCAAGGCATCTACCACTCTCTCAAGAAGGATTTTACATGTTTCATCTCAGCCTTTCTCCGTTAACCTCTAATTGAACATCTGTCTATATGGAAAATGTCTCCTTCCTGCAATTTATTGAAATCTGTCAAATATTTGAATGCTTCCATTATATTCCCCCTTCCTTTTCCCCCCACAGTCGAGTGTACTGTGAGTTTCTCAAGCCTTTTTTTTGTAGGGGTTAAGAAGATACTTGGATTTGTTTCTGTATTTTTGTCAATGCTTGAAGTTATTATATTTTTATATTGTGCAGGATGAGCTAGTACGAACATAAGATATGCCATACTGGGTCAGACCAAGGTCCATCCTGTTTCCAACAGTGGCCAATCCAGGTCACAAGTACCTAACAGTTTCCCCAAAGGACACAGGTTCCACAATGCTTGTACTGGGACAAGAAGTGGACTTCCCGGGTCCTCTTTAATAATAGTAAGGTGATCTTTGCAGTTTTCCAGGTCACGCTGCATCTTAGTAACTAGAACCGACATTTCAGCCACCATACTGTGACTTTCTTCAGGGTGAAGTGGTTAAGTAGTGCGTGTCTGTTCGTTTATATGTAGTCCTCAAACCAGATTGGTGGGATTGAGCCCAAGAGAACATTGAAAGAAACTCTACAGAAAGAACGTCTTTATATTCACCAGAGAACCTTCCAGTCTATGGGAAGCATTTCTCCAACGAACTTTCCAACCAAAATTCAAATTCAAATTTCCAGCTTCAGTCCCACCAATCCGCTTCAATCCCACCAACAGGGCTTTCCCAAGGGTTTCTGTCACCCCAGGCATAAGCTCCCCCCCCCCATCCTGCCCCTCCTCTCCTGCCGTGCTGGCCCCCTCTGCTGCCCAAATTCATCTTCTCATTTTGTGGAAGGTGGGGGGGGGGGGGGGTGACGGTGGCAGCAGTGGCATGACTCTTTGTTCATTTTGAAAGTGGCAGTTTTGTGCCGCTGTTTCTGTGTACTGGCAGGCCACGTGCTTTGGCATCCATGAGCATACTCATGGCCTACCACTCCTGTCCCTCTCCGACAGGAAGTTATGTTGGAGGGGGGCAGGAGCGGCAGGCCATAGTTGTCACACTGCAGGTGTTAAAGCGCATAGCCTGCTGCAGGCACCAAAGTGGCAGGTTTGTGGCGCTGCTTTGAAAAATCATGGCATGCTGCCCACCAGGACCCTGCCACTCTAGGTGCCCACCTAGTCCGCCTAGCGGATGGGCCACCACCAATCATTCTTTTCTGTAGGTGTCTGTGTTTCTGTCTCTGTTTTTTCGCAAATCATTGGTGAATAGATAGTTCTGATGTAGGCATTAAGTCAAAAAGCATCCAGGTTGGGTTATTTTTGAGATTTTTGTGGTTTGCTTTTTGCCGTAATTCTTGTTTAATGATTTGTAATAGACAAATGTTACGAAGTTTACATACATTAGTGTTTTCTTACCAATTTATATATTTTCTATGCCACCAGTCTGTAGGTTCCATCTTTATTTGTTTCTTTTGATGTGGGTGGGTGGTCCTCCTTTTTGTTCTTTACGGATTTTCCTAACACCTGCAAACAGGCATACTTTTTCTCTTCTGTTCCTCAGAAGCTTTGCTGTTTAAGACTATCTAAAGGACTGCTTCTAGGGATACGTCCTGGGTATGTCACTGGTCACTTTGTCTTCACCAGAGTGGACACCATTTACTTTCACTCTCTGCATCCTACTGCTCAATCAGTTTCTTACACAAATTACAATCTTCTGCCCTACCCTCAATACTCTTCATCTTTCTTACCAGTTCTTAGTATGGAACAGTGTCAAAAGACCGGTTGGATAATATCTAGTACACCTCCCTAAGGGCTCAATGCAGCAAACTGCGCTATGCTCTAGTGCAGCATTTTGCTACAAATTTTCCCACATTAGTCTTGCTCTCTGATGCAGAAAGCAAGCCGGGGGGGGGGGAGGGGGGGGGAGAATGACCAGCAATACCAATGGGCTAAAGCATAGTGCAGGGGCATCCTAATTGAATAGAAAATAATGAATTTTAAATTGCTCCCGATGTAAAAAAAAAAAAAAAAGCTGCACTGAAACTCAGCACAGTTTTTTCACTCCTTGTTTTGGTTTTAATGCTGGATTTTTACTCAAACTTCAGGCAGGCACAAAGATGCTGCCGGAGCAAACAAATCATCTGAGGTGAAGCTGGGCACTATACCGCAGATGATCAGACTTGCCGATCGCGTCCCCCCCCCCCCCCCGGACCCTCTCCCCGTACCAATAAAATAACCTGGTGGCTCAGTGGCCCCCTACCCCCACCCCTCATCGTTCCCTCTGAACCAATAGAATGGACTGGAGACCCAGTGTTCCCTAGTCCCCACACCTCCCGAACCAAGGAAATAGCCTGGTGGCCCTGTGGCTTCCAGCCCCCATCACCACAAACCCAGCACCATACCTAGCTCTGTGCAAGCGGTGTAACCACACAGGGTGCAAAAGGATTAGGGGCGCATGTTGGGCTGCCGTCCCCAGCCCACCCTGCCCTGCTGCCACTTATTTGTTTTCTAGGAGAAGGCGGCAGCAGCAGCAGTGAGGCAGACCTGTATTTGTAGGCAGGTCGGGTCCCTCCTTCCCTTCTCTGATGTACGTCGTGTCAGAGGAGGGAGGGATCAGGCCAGCCATGCGAACGCTGAGTTGCAAAGACCCGTGTTTGAATGGCTGGCCTGATCCCTCCCTTCTCTGATGCGACCTACATTAGAGAAGGGAAGGAGGGACCCGACCTGCCTATAAACGCAGATCTGCCTCACTGCTGCTGCCGCCACCACCTCCAAGAAAACAAAAAAGTGGCAACGTGGCGGCAGGGCAACGTGGGGGGGTGGAGGGCAGGCAATTGGCAGGGGGTGGCGTGCCATATGTGTAAATAGCACAGGGCGCAATTATGGCTTGCTATGGCCCTGCACAAACCCTCCCAGAAAAATCAGGACCCCGCCCCAGAACCTTAAAAGTCAGGGGGGTGGGAGTGATGTCCTCATGCTCCTGCCCCCATGTTGGCATCATGAAAAATGGTGGCGCTTGGCCCCATGTGATGCACTGGGTGAGGTTGATCTGCCATATAAGGCAAAAATTCCTTATGTGGCAAAATGATCCTGGAACTAGGTCTTACACCCTGGGCGGGGGGAGGGTCACTTTCAGACTTCACCTGAGATGGCTTTTGTTTTTTTTTATTAAATTAAAACAAACTGCCATGCACAGAGGTCTCAGATGTCATGCAGGCCCCTGTGCACATGTCTTGTTTGTTTTTTAGTGCCATCAAGTCAGTGTTGACTACTGGACTTTCTTGGCAATGTATCACTGGAAGTAGATTGCCAGGACTTTTCTTCCAAGGCAATGGAGAGTAAAGTGACTTGCCCAAGGTCACAAGGAGTGCCAGTGGGAATTGAACCCTTGATTGTCTAGGTACTAGACAGTTACTCTAACCACTAGGTTACTCCTCCATTCCTGCCCTTGTTTGGCTCTGACTTTTTACACATAGCTGATTTGCATGTCCTTTTGCTTACAGCATTGCTGCGCAAAAAGTCAGCGTTAAGTCTAAATTTGTGTTAGGTAATCCTGCGCTAGAACTTTAGCGCTGGGCTCTAGTGCAGGGTTTTGCATCGGACTATCAGCAGCACTTTTGACACATCATTCAAGAACTTGAATTTGTCTGACAGCATCTTCCCTTTTTGAAGCCATGTTTTCTGATGTCCTGCATGCTACTCATTGTCTTTAGTATTGTTTCTATAGTTCTAGAATCTCTGCTTAGATAATACAGTTACAATGGATCACAGGATCAAAGGCAGCATAATCTAAACCTAACCAGAGAGTTGGAACAAGGGAGATCTCCAGATGTGGTGTGCTTGGATTTCATTAAGACTTTGGACGCAGTACTGCATAGGTGACTTCTAAATAAACTGAACTCCTTTCGTATGGAGTGACTGGTTGGGTTAGAAACCGGTTGAATGGGATAGAGTTCACTGCAATGAAAGGGGCATTACCAGTGGTGTACCAAAGGGGTCTGCCTTTGGTCTGTTTTTTTCCCAAAAAAATTTTCATAAGCAATATTGTGGAAGGGCAGCTGGGAAAGGTTTGCCTTTTTGTGGATAACACCACAATGTGCAATACTGCTCCATGATGTTGGGATTATAATCACTATCCAGAAAATATTAACAATCAAATCCCAAATCAAATGAGTTAAATTGTCAAAAGTACCCATTCTTAAAATCTGAAAGAAATCTTTTTTTGAGAAAGATTAGAGTATGAAAATTTTTTTTTAATTTTGTCGACTCATATTTTATTCTGAATATGAATTTACTCATCTATGCCAGACATAAAATGGTCCTTTTTACTTTGTATTTTTTAATAAAAAGCAAAATTTAAACCTGCCATCATTTAATGTGATATTTATTAGATTCAATTCATTATGCAGTTATCCATTCTGATAGTCATAAGATTGCCGACACAGCACCGTGTTTCCAACTAATCATATTATTACACAGTTCTGCTTCAGGGCTATGACTTATCTGTATGTATTGAAGACAGCGCTATATCCAGTCTTTCACAATTGTTAAAAAAAAACCCCAAGAGTTCCTCTAAAGAACTTGGTGCTACTTTCTTTTCCACTGTAATTACAAGACTCGCAGGTTTTAAGATTGGGTACTTTTGACAGGTTAACTCATTTGAATTGGGATTAAAATCATGGCTGCTCTGTGCGGGTTACTCCACTACTAGATATCTGCAGCCCTGTACAATGATGCTAAGTATTCAGGAGGATGTGGAAAACGTGAGGAAGGATCCGGTGAAGCTTGCGGAATGGTCCAGAGTTTTGTAGCTAAGACTTAATGCTAAAAAATGTATTTGGGCAGCAAGAACCTAAGAGGGGAGTACAGTATACTGGGTGAAGTTCTTCTGTGCATAAATCAAGAGTGGGATCTGGAGGTGATCATATCTGATAATCTTGTTAGCTAATTAGGTAGATAAAATGACAGAAAAAGCAGAAGAATGCCCAGATCATAAGGAGAGGAATGGCCAGCAAGAAAAGGGGAGACCGCACTTTCAAAAGGACATAAAGCAGAATAGGTCTGCCCAGAGGTCCACTACTAAAATAGTAAGTGGTCTTCCTCAGGACCGTACCAAACCATAATTGCGCCCTGTGTGACTGGCATATCTGGCGCCCCCCCCCCCCCCCATCTTCCCCCTACCTCCATCCAGCCAACTGCCTGCCCTTGTCCTGCTGCCGCCACTTTTGGTTTTTACTGCAGTGCCAGCAGCAACAGAGCAGACATGACTTCAGATTTAAAAATTTAAAAAAACACGCTGTTTTTTTCTCCGTGCTAGTAAGCAGATCTGATCCCTTCCTGCTCTGACATAGGTCCACATCAGAGGAGGGAGGGACCAGACCAGCCATTCATACGTGGGTCTTTGCAACTCCGCGCTTGAATAGCTGGTCTGGTCCCTCCCTCCTACTACTACTACTGAGCATTTGTATAGAAACATAGAAAAATGACGACAGAAAAAGACCACGTGGCCTATCTAGTCTGCCCTTCAATATCGACAACTACAACAGTCCCCTTTTTTCCTTTAGAGATCCTCTGTGTTTGTCCCATGCTTTTTTGAACTTAGATACCGTCCTCGTCTCTATCACCTCCATTGGAAGACTATTCCATGGATCCACGACTTTTTCCATAAAGAAATATTTCCGCATATCACTCCTGAATCTATCCCCTTTCACCCATATCCCATGTCCCCTCGTAGCAGAACGTGCTTTCAATCGAAAGAGGCTCTCCCTCTGGGCATTTATGCCACGGAGGTATTTAAACATCTCAATCATATCACCTCTATCCCGCCTTTCCTCTAAGGTGTACATATTAAGAGGGGACAAGGCCATAGTAGAGAAAATGAATGAATTCTTTGCTTCGGTCTTTACTGAGGAAGATGTAGGGATGTTACCCATGACTGAAGTGATATTTAAAGGTGATACTGTGGAAGAATTGAAAGAAATATCGCTACACCGGAAAGATGTATTACAACTATTTGATAAACTGAAGAGTAGCAAATCACCTCGACCATATGGTATACATCCAAGGGTGTTGAAAGATCTGAAATATGAGATCTGTGCTGGGTCTGCTACTTTTTGACATATTCATAAATGACCTCGAAAAGGGAATAACGAGTGAGGTTATCAAATTTGTAGATGACACGAAACTATTTAAAGTTAAAACCCATGAGGATTGTGGAAAATTGCAATAGGATCTTGATAAATTTGAAGACTGGATGTTCAAATGGCAGATAAAATTGAATGTGGACAAGTGCAAAGTTATACACCTAGGAAAGAAAACCCAAACTATGGTTACACGATACAAGGTTCCACATTAGGAACTACCACCCAGGAAAAAGATTTAGGCATCATCGTGGATAACATGTTAAAACCCTCCACCCAGGGTGCAGCAGCAGCCAAAAGAGTAAATAAAATGCTAGGAATAATAAGGAAAGGAATGGAAAATAAAACAAAGGATATAATAATGCCTCTGTGTCATTCCATGGTGTGACCGCACCTTGAATATTGTATGCATTTCTGGTCACAGTATCTTAAAAAGGATATAGCGTTATTAGAAAAGGTACATAGAAGAGCCGCCAAAATGGTAAAGGGGCTGGAAGGATACCCCTATGAAGAGAGGCTAAAAAGGTTAGGGCACTTCAACCTGGAAAAGAGACGGCTGAGGGGAGATATGATAGAGGTCTATAAATTAATGAATGGAGTGGAACGGGTAAAGAATATAGAAAGACTAGGGGACATGCAAGGAAGCTACAGGGTAAACTATTTAAGATTAATAAGAGAAAATATTTTTTCACTCAACATGTAATCAAGCTATGGAATTTGTTACCAGAGGATGTAGTAAAAGCTGTTAGTGTAGCTGGGTTTAAAAAAGGTTTGGACAAGTTCCTGGAGGAAAGGTCTATAAACCATTATTAAAAGGGACCCAGGATATCACTTCTTGACCCAATACAAGCATTGTGGAACCTGTGTCTTTTGAGGAAACTGCTAAGTACTTATGACCTAGATTGGCCACTGTTGGAAACAGGATACTGGGCTTGATGGACCGTCGTCTGACCCAGTATGGCATATCTTATGTTGTTATCCTTAGGTCTGTCCTCATAAACTTTATAATGAAGACCACTAACCATTTTAGTAGCCACCCTCTGTACTGACTCCATCCTGTTTATATCCTTTTGAAGGTGCGGTCTCCAGAATTGCACACTATACTCCAAATGAGGTTGCACCAAAGACTTATACAGAGGCATTATCACCACCTCTTTTCTGCTAGCCATTCCTCTCTGTATGCACCCAAGTATCCTTCTAGCTTTTGCTGTCGCCTTTTCTACCTGTTTAGCTACTTTAAGATCATCAGATACGACCATGCCTAGGTCCCGCTCTTCTTTAGTGGATAAAAGTAGTTCACCTCCTATACTATATTGCTCCCTTGGATTGCTGCAGCCCAAATGCATGACCTTGCATTTTTTAACATTAAATCCCAGCTGCCAAATTCTAGACCATTCTTCAAGCTTAGCTAGATCCCTCCTCATGTTATCTACACCTTCGTGGGTGTCTACTCTATTGCATTTTGCTATCATCCGCAAAGAGGCAAACCTTACTTGATAGCCCTTCAGCTATATCACTAACAAAGATGTTAAAAAGAATCGGACCAAGGACAGATCCCTGGGGCACACCACTGGTAACTTCCTTCTCCTTGGAGTGAGCTCGATTTACATGTACTCTTTGTCGCCTCCCAGTCAACCAATTTCTAACCCAAGCAGTAACTTTAGGGTCCATCCCTAGGGTGCTTAGTTTGTTTATGCAGCGCTGCACAGACATTTAAGAGACAGTCCCTGCTCTCAAAGCTTACAATCTAGTCTAGACAGACAACACAAAGGAAACATAAGGCGATTAGGTGAGTGAAGATCTGAAAGCGGCAGCGAAGAGGTGAGTTTTCAGCCTGGATTTGAAAAGGGTCAGAGAAGGCACCTGATGTACAGACACAGGTAGTTTGTTCCAGACGTGCAGCAAGGTAAAAGGAGCGAAGTCTGGAGTTAGCAATAGAAAAGAAGGGCACAGATAGAAGCAATTTGCCAAAAGAGTGCATTTCCCAAAGGAGGGTGTAGGGAGAGAGATAAGAGAGGAAAGGTATGGAGGAGCTGCAGAGTGAATGCACTTATGGGTCAGCAGGAGAGGTTTGAACTGGATGCGGAGAAAGGAGGGAGGCAGACCTGCATATAAGCATGGAGTCAGAAAGACATGCGTGTTTTCTTTTTTTTTTTTAATTTGAAGTCAGGTCTGCTTCATTGCTGCCAGTACTGCCGCTGCTGAGAAAACAAAAACTGGCAGCGGCAGGGCAACAACTGGTAGCATGGGGGTGAGCCAAGGTCAGCAGCCTGAAATGCACCTAAACGTTTGTGCCCTGTGCGGCTGCACTGCTCACACAGGGCTAGGCACGGCACTGGTCTTCATCATAAAGCATTTGGGGCTAAACTTAAAAATGGAAACGTACAGGCCATGGTGGAAAGACAGGATAGAGGCGATGTAATAGAGACATTTACATACCTCCAAAGTATACATGCGCAGTAGGCAGGCATTTTTCAACAGAAAGTAGGCTCTTGAATGACAGCTTATACGATGAGGTGAAAGTAGATAGACTCGGGCATAATCTACAGAAATATTTAACTCTAGAAATGGCGGTGGATGCATGGAACAGCCTCCCGATGGAGGTGGTGGAGACAAGAACAGTGTCTGAATTCAGGAAAGCAGAGGACCAGCACAGAGAAAGGGATTGTAGAGCTGAGTAGTTGCTGTGGATGGGTGGACTAGGTAGGCCATATGGTCTTTTCCTGCCATCATGTTCTGTTTCCACTGCTGGATGGTGGGACCACATCCACTCTCCTCCATTTCCTTGGAACCTCCCTTAGCTTATGGGACAAGATGCACAAAGCTATTAGGGTGCAATCTGCAAATTCTTGAATTCTTTTAGCTTCCACGGTTGTACACCATCATGTCCCACGGCCTTATCTAGTCTCATTAGATAGCTATGATGATGTAGAGCCTAATGTTTGCCACCGTTTGAAGTTAAGCATCGGCCCTGGCACTGAACATTATGCATATATTCAGTGGTGCTATCTATTAAGAAATACCACTGAATATACATACAGCAGGAGATCGCGCCAGTAACTTTGGAGGTTATTTTAGGAGCCCTGTTCATGCTTTGGACACCTGCAAACAGGCTTGGAGACATCTCCAGAACCATTTTAGAAGCCGGGTCTGTGGATGTCTCCAAAATGAGGGTGTCCAAATCTGAACAGGGGCACGGTACAGATGTGACTGAGGCATTCCTAAGAACCTGATCTTGAAACATCCTGGATGTCCAGCGTCGCATCTAAGATTGCACCTGCTCCAGGCATGAACAGGAATCTGAAAGGTTTTGTCAGGCAAATGTCTGGAGTTTGTGAAGCAGGAGCTATGCTAATACCCCCTTTCATTTGCAGTATGACAGTGAACGCTGACGTGGAATGGGGGCTCGTGTTTCCATTTTGTTACACTTCTAGACGTTCCCTTATTCTAGCTTGCGTGAGATGGCACCCCTGCTCCACGCTTTCCTAAGGGTGGCGTCCATGTTACAAAAATCAGCTGGAGACATAAAGTCCCTGGCATTTTTCTGCACGTTCCACCCTGGACGTTCCGTATTTGACTTGGGCATCCTTTCTAAAATGCCACTTTATCTGTTCAACTTCAGTTATCAGTTTAATTTAGGCCTATCCATTTAGTAGCTGAATATTGATGCTGAACCCAGCCCCTTGTGCTGATAAAATCTGGTACTGTATCAAATTAAAAGGCCCACTTAGATAAAGACTGAAAATATCTGGAGTTATGCCTTTGCCATCTGCTGGCAAATGCTTCTCTTGCTATGAATGTTGACCCATGGTGTTTACTATCTAAACAGTAGCAGTAAATAATTATTTAAATGTGGTACTGAATTTTTACATTTTGAGCCCAGAATTTTGTGCAGAATCTCATCGTAGAATCTACTTTCTCTATCGCAGCCCAAGCCATCGCACAACATTTTAAGCATTTTTATATTAATATTCCACCCTATAGCTGCATCTCTCAGTAAGGGGGCAAACAGGGCCAGTGCTTCCATGAGACAAAGTAGGCAGCCGCCTATAGTGGCAACCTAGAGGGTGGCTCACTGCCACCCTTTTGCAGGACCTGCAGCTACAGCAGTAAAATGGCAACGCATGTACCCAGAGCCTCTGAACCGCTGCGTGCTGTCGGTGGTGTGCTCTGATCCGCCAGTTCTGCCCCCATGCAACCAAGAAGTCTGCGTTGGAGGGGCAGGTCTGGCATGCAGTGCTGGAAGCTCTGGGTAAGTGCCGCATTGCTGTTTTATTGTCATTGCTGCTGTTGCACATCCCGGAGAGGTGCAGCAGTGCAGGTAGGAGTGAGATCGGGGGGGGGGAGTGTGGCAGGAATGAGGGTTTGCCTAGGTTACCTCATATCCTTGTACCGGCTCTGGGAATGAACGTAACCATGGAGGTGCTCAGAAAAGAAACACCCTGGACCTTCAAAATAGTGGAGACAGAATCGTAAAAATGTCCAATATGTTTAAAATACAAGGTCTAGATGAATCTGGGGAGAAAAGACCTCAAGGCTCAAGTTTGAGTGAGTTACATACTGTAAACAAACGCCCACTCAAAGTCCTGTGTAAAAACAGTGGGAAACCAGGGGTGTCTTCAACTAAAAGATCTTAATTGGTGATCCTCAAAATAAGTATGTATAGGACACTAACTGAGCAAAACAAAAGAGAAAATCAAAAAGGGTAAAAATCAAAGTAAAAAAAAAATCCTCCGTTCCAATCCTTAGACAAGAAGCAACATACTCTTAGATAAACTCCTCTTTCTTTATTCCATCTTCTCTGTGTCTTGAGCAGAGCTCCCTTCTATTTCACCTCCTCTGGGTCCCCCACTGGGTGGCTCCTGATACCAAACTCTCCTCATCTCAGCATAGTTCGGGGATCTGTACTTGAATTTAAATACTGTCAGTGTCTCAGTAGCCTGGATTCAAACTCATTAGTCCAAACCCGGACCCTAGGCAAGCAAGTGCATTGAAAGCAATCTGGATATATTTTAAAACACCCACAAATGGGACCCCATCCTCTTGCTGTAAAGGGATGCACCGTGTCTGTCCCATGCCATTTTGAATTCCGTCACTGTATTTGCCCCACCACCTTCGTTGGGAAGGCATTCCAAGCATCCGTCACTCTTTCAGTGAAAAAGCATTTCCTGACATTGCCTTTCAATTTACCTCCTTGCAGCTTCATGTTATGCCCTCTAGTTTTACAGCTTCCACGTCTTTGGAAGAAGTTTGTTTGTTCATTAATACTCAAAGTATTTGAAGGTCTGAATCATATCTCCCCTGTCCCTCCTCTCCTCCAGAGTGTACATATTTAGATCTTCAAATCTCTTCTCATACATCTTCTGGTGCAGGCTCCAAATCATTTTGGTCGCCTTCCTCTGAACTGTTTCATGTCTTTTTATATCCTTTGTGAGCAGGGCCGGCCCGTCCATTGAGCAAGAATGTTTTTTGCACAGGGCCCTGCATTTCAGGGGGCCCCGCGCAAAGAACACTCTGCATTAAAAGTACATTTTAAAATAAAATAAAAAAGCTGACTGCTGCTGCTGCCGCCACAGCAGCAGCAGAATCAAGTGTCCCGCGGCCCCACCCCCCATGCCCAGCAGAGCCCTCCCTCCCTGCATCAGCCCCTCTCCGCGTCGGCTTTCAGAGCCGCGAAGGGAGAGTTTCCCTTTCGCGGCTCTGTTAAGCGCACTGGGGCTGATGGGAAACAGGAAATGCCTATTTGGAGGGGCTAGGACTAGAAATGGGATAATGGGTTGGAGTTAGGATGAGGTGGGCTGATGGGGATAGGACTGGTAATGGGCTGTGGGCTGATGGGGGGGTTAGGACTGGTAATGGGCTATGGGGGGCTAAGTCTGGAAATGGGGTGATGGGGGTTAGGACTGGTAATGGGTTATGGGGGGCTAAGACTGGAAATGGGCTGATGGGGTTAGGACTGGAAGTGGGCTGATGGGGGGTAAGGACAGGTAATGGGCTCTGGGGGGCTAAGACTGAAAATGGGGTGATGGGGGTTAGGACTGGAAGTGGGCTGATGGGGGGTTAGGACTGGTAATGGGCTATGGGGGGGCTAAGACTGAAAATGGGGTGATGGGGGGGTTAGGACTGGAAGTGGGCTGATGGGGGGGCTTAGAACTGGTAATGGGCTATGGGGGGCTAGGACTGATAATGGGTTGGGGAGGGAGCTAGGACAAGTAATGGGCTGATGGAGGGGCTAGGATAGGACTGGATATGGGCTGTTGGGGGGAGCTATGATTGGAAATGGGCTGTGGTGGGGGCTTGGATTGAAATGGACTCATGGAGGGGCTAGAACTGGAAGTAGGCTCATGGGGGGCTTTGATTGGAAATGGGCTGAGTGGAGGGGAGCTAGGATTTGACATGGGCTGATGGTGGGGCTAGGAAAGGACTAGAAATGGGCTGATGGGGGCTGGGATTGGAAATGAGCTGATGGAGGTACTCGGATAGGACTGGAAATGGATGGGGGAGCTAGGACTGGAAATGGGCTAATGGGGGGCTAGGACTGGAAATGGGCTGATGGTGGGGCTAGGATAGGATTGGAAATGGGCTGATGGGGGTCTAGGACTGGAAATGGGCTGATGGGGGGGCTAGGACTGGAAATGGGCTGATGCGGGGACTAAAAGGGAGCGGATGCTGGGTGGGGCTGGAACTAGAAGGGAGATGATGTTCGGGGAGGATTAGAATGGGATGGGGCTGGGAGTGTGAAATGGAGAGGGGAAAAATATGTTGTGTGGGAGGGAAGAAAAATCTACAATTGGCCAGGTATTGGGAGAGTAAGTGGGGATTGAAGATGGAGGGGTAAAATATGAGTGGATGAAATAGGAATGAGGAAAGAGCAAAAGGAGAAAGATTAGTATGTTAAAGCAGATGTAGAGAGAGAATGGAAAAAAAACTAGAAGAGAGAAGAAAGGACAAATGGACAGCAGACGATGAAGAGTTAGCAGAAGACACAAAGAAACCAGAAGAAAGTGTTTGGAGCAATTGCAACTGAAAAAAAATGCACAAAAGGTAGAAAGATATCTCTTTATTTTGAATTTATTAACTGGAATATGTCAGCTCTGGGAAATGTGCATCATTAACATCTGCACTTTCTTTAGTACAAGAGGAAATGAATTTATAGTTTTATTTCTACAGTGGTGTTGTACATTCCAAGTTTGGCTTTTGTGGTTCCCAGTTTTATTGTCTTCCTGTTTCTAAATTGTGATTCCTTGTTTGGTGATGGTCTATGTTCTGCATGTGTAACTGAGCTGAGGTATTCTGTTTATGTAATTCCTATTTGACATTGCCACTTGTTCTCTTTCCCCGTAGGTCATGTATTGATATTCTCTGAGATGTATTGTTTTAATATTTGCAGTGTTGCCTTTTGATAGGTAGGGTCTTGTGCTTTGTGAGTCCTGGTAGTGCTGTTAGGATACGGCGGGTTTGCTATGGGTTCTAAATGGGCAGTGTTTGTAGTAGTTCCTAATGTGCCTGGCGTTTGGCACTGTATTATAGTAATGTAGAAATCTTTTAGTCTTTCTTTATCCATATACTCATTAAGAGGCGTGTTTACTAAAAGTTAGTGTATGGTAACATTATGCAAATATTTATGCAAATGAGGTCCCTTATGCAAATGAGGCCCAGCACCGATTCTCCACACATGGCCCCGCACCCCCCTTGGGCCACCCCTGTTTGTGAGATATGGTTTTCAAAACTGAACACAATACTGCAAGTGAGGCCTCACCTACGACTTGTACAGGGGCATTAATACCACCTACTTTCTGCTGGTTATTCCTCTCTGTATGCAGCTCAACATCCTTCTTGCTTTAGCTACTGCCTTGTTGCATTGTTTCAGCACTTTGAGATCCTCAGACACCAGCACTCCGAGGTCCCTCTCTTCGTCGGTGCACACCAGCCTCTCTTCCCCTATCGCATACAATCCCTTAATCCTGCCTTGTCCAAAACCACTTTCTTAGCAAATATCTTCTAGGTAGAAATATGAAATAGGGAAAATACTCTTCTCCCCAAGAGAGTCAATTTTAGGAATTTAATGAAAATCTCATAATTCCCTTGCCAGGGGGGTGAGGATGCATCTGGGAAAAACGGTCTCTTACTGCTGCCCCACCCTTCTGAGGGGATCAAAAATCCGCAGCATCTTTTGGTCCACTGCATCCTTTTTCTTAAGCCTTTTTGTGCCTCAGCTGCACTCAGATATGCTCAACCGGCTGGTGGTCTAGCCAATTTTCCCCTTCTCCTTTACCAGAGCTCTCCTGCTGTTTGAGCCTGGATGGCTTGGGGACAGCTGCTCTCCTTTCTGGATTACGTAGCAGGCCATCAGGAAGGGGCTCCCACAACCCTCCTTCTCTTAAATGGACTCTTGTAGAATTAAAAACAAACAAACAAACCAGCAGATCCCAAACAAACCAGCAGACCCCTTTTATACTTCTCTCTAGAAGCAGGACAAGATACCTCCTGCCCACTCAAGGACAGGGAGGCCCAATCTCCATTACCTCACAATGCAGGGCAAGGACAGACTCAAAGCAGGGATTCCAGAACCTTCCATCCTTTAGCAAATAAGGTAACATTTGGAGCTCCTGCTGCACCTATTATTAATTTTGGCCTTCAGTCACTGAGGCTGAGTTTGTTTCTCTGAATTTGTACTTTCCAGAAGGCTTTAAGCCACAGCTTTAGTTCATAAAATGCCAAACGGTCCCTTCCTGCCTTTATTGTGTTTTTTTACCTTTTGGTCATTTTCTTGATTGTCTTCTTCAACCTTCCTGTCAAGCTGTGTGGGAGTCCTCCGTTCACGCTTCCGCCAGTAGTAGGGGGAGGTACTGAAATATTGTGCTTTTAGCCAAGGAACGGGCAGCATCTCTCCCTACCAGCAAGTGCGTGAGTGGACGACTCCCACACAGCTTGGCAGGAACACTGGTCTTCTCTTCCATGGGTCCTCAAATCCTGCATGTTGTGATTTGTCATTCTGGTGCACTCATCCTTTTCTTAGTCTCTCTTCATGGGTTTCACTCTTTAGCTATTTGTTATGTGCACATATCGCTATGAAAAATGCCTGCAGGGGATCTGTGATGATGATGATCAGCACGGCGGCGTTCTCAGACCATTAGTCATAGTGGCCTTAGCGCAGCTAAGTTAGGAAAAGTTTCTGATAATGTCAAACATTAATATAACCTCAGACATGACGTATATAAATCAACTTGAAAACAGGAGATCTACTGATTTGTAATTTTATTCAATTGCCAGGTGAGTTACGAAACAGATTGCTAGTATTTTTTATTCATTTATTCCTATTTTTATTCCATCCATCATAACAATTCTAGGCAGATTACAATCCCAATATATGAAATATAACAAATGTAAACGAACAAAAAACACAAACATATCCACGAATGTAAAAACATTATGGACCTATTGATTAAGCCACGCTAGGTGAGTTAATGCAGCTTATAAGTGCACTAACTGTGCAGCGCCGTGTTAATTCTTAGTTCATGCTACTTGCCGTGTCAAACAGCTAACATGGAAATTCCAGTTTGGGGTAGGGAATGGGCAGATTCCATGTCTAGCCGTTCCCACGGAAGTCGTTCTCATAGGATAACTGCTAACATGGCAGATAACACTGTGCAGCTAACTGTAATTCCAGAGGTATAGCTAACTGCATTCTATAGTATTGTTATGCTATTAATGTGTGTTAATGATCTTTCTAGAGTGGAGGAGTAGTCTAATGGTTAGAGCGCTCCTTGTGGCCTTGAGCAAGTCACTTAACCCTCCATTGCCTCAGAAAAATCCAAGTTATCAATGCACATGACTAAGTTTAAGTTACAATGTAAAACGTTTTGATTGAAATGATAAAGCAGTATATAAAACCTGTTAAAAAAATACATTTCTCTGTGTTAACTGCATGGCTGCCTTCTCCAAATTGCTGGAAATGCCCTCAACAGAGGTCCTGCATCTCATGTACTCTAACTTTGTCTGTTAAAATGCCTTCGATGGAAAACATTAGCACAGGTTAGTAAATAGACCCCCCCCCCCCATGTGTTAAAAGAACAGGTCTAGCAAATTATAACAAAGAGAGACTGCCAAAAAGGATGGAACAGTTTGATGTGTCTCATTTTACAAATGGTGCAGTGTAACAGCCCGTTTTATATATTTGTCTTTGCAGCCAAAATAAACTGTAATTCCAGCAAAACTTCTAGGGCCCAGTTTTCGAAAGCAGTTACATGGGTAACAGCCCATGTTACCCATGTAAATGCCTTAACCGGGATTTTCCAAAGACACCTACACGGGTAGTGCCTTTGGAAAATCCCAGATGCTATCCGCTTAGCATCGTGGTGTGTTGGCAGCGTACCGGGGTGGAGGTAAGCGCTAACTGGGTAGCAGTGATTTTCGATGCTACCCGGTTAGCCCTCGACGCCTTAAAGATAGGTGAGGGTTTTCCACGCCTATCTTTAAGGCAATGTTGCTAACTGTGTAGCGTCGAAAATCGGTACTACCTGGCTAGCTCTTGTGGCTTCTGGGTTGTCATGCTAACTGTATTTTCAATGTTGGGACCGCATATGTCCCCTGGCATTGAAAATCTGGGCTAGCCAGACGGCAGGCGGGCTATGCGCCAATGTGGCTCATAGCACCGCCCAGTTGAATATCGGGCCCTTAATCTTCAAAATGGAGTGCACAGGTGTAGTAGAGAGCAGAAAGACCTGTGGGAGTCCCCAGCCCTCGCTGCTGCCAATATCATAGCACCTTCCCCTGCTGGAAGCAACACGGGCTGAGGACTCCCCAAGTAACACTGGCTGCAGCAGGTCTATGTCACATAAGGGTCTATTTACTAACCTGCGCTAAGGTTTTGAATCTAAAGCATGTTAACAGGGTGCATTAGGTGTAAATGGCTTCCACTGCCTGCTCCTCACAACTAAAAATGTAATATTGCAGCACTTTCCCCCATTGGCTGCCACGCGGACTCCCACGCATCTTAACCACAGTAACTGATTATGTGGAGTGAGATCTTCTTCCCCATTTAGTTCCTAAGAGGTTTCCATAGTTATGGCTAAAGAGTCCATTTCCCAGGCTTCCACTATCATACCTCAGCTTCCTCTTTTCTGTGGTGCTGTCTGGACAGTTCCAGAGCAACCCAATGCTTCCTGGATGCCCAGTACTAATTTCTAAACAGTAGTAAGTTTTTGGAAACAAAGGTCGTGGCCAGCTGAAATGGGGAAAAGGAAGCAAGTTCCAAACATTCTGTGTTGGCAATCTGGCATGACCTGGCAGGAAATCACCAGCTTCTAAAGAATTGTCATACTGCAGGATTTGTGAAAAAATCCTTTTCAGTGAATATAAAATCTTTTTGTAATGGCCAACCATTATATTTTATTATTTGCATAAACAAAGGTCCAGACTTAGATTGTAAACCCTCTGGGGACCTACATACCTGAACGTAACTCACCTTGAACTACCACTGGAAGGGCGTGAGCTAACCACTGAGGAAGAAAGAGAGGATATAAGATGCATTCAAGCGGGCTAGCATGAGAACCACATTCCTTATCTATTACTATCTTCCAGGCATGTCCAATTTCGAACAGGTCATGATCTACGTTTTCTGGCCAAAAGTGCCGGTGATCTACCACCATGAAAATTAAGTTTCTAATTAGTTTCAAATGAAATTTTAACCCAATAAAGTTGGAGGATTCCCCCCCCCACCCCATTTTTAATGAACTTTCTGTCATTTACTTGGATGTGATCAGCTGTTAAGCAAATTAAGCAAAAACAAAACAGAGACGAAGATCCAGTAAGAACTGCGAGGGGAAATGGAAAGTACATTTTTTCTTAAAGTTTTATTGAGTAATAACTTTCTTTAACTGTCTTAATAACTTTCTTTAACTTTTATTGAGTAATTACTCATTGAACAAGCCACCTCTTGAAAATGAAATATTAACACTTAAAAATGGCATTTTTCTCAAGACCCGTGCTGAGCAAGAATCGTTTTGGAAGCTAGTGCCTAGAGACAAATTTCCCAACTTGAGAAGATGCAGTGAAGCTGTACACTCCTGTTTCGGTTCAACTTATTTGTGTGAATCTGCTTTTTCCCATCTGAAAATGACAAAGAGTACACAACATTCCAACATGACAGATGAACATCTCCAGGATTCCCTGAGACTGGCCCTCACGCAATATTCACCCAACTTCAAAAAGCTGGTGGATGAAATGCAGGCTCAGACGTCTCACCAATGAGCAAGAGCGAAATATTAAAGATTGTGCAAGATCAGCCTGGATCAATACTCAACCTAAATTTAACACAAATTTTTACTGATAGCAGCTGCAGTTTCTTTAATGTCCACATCTACTTTGAATGGGTTTGACAAGTACTCCACAACTGTTCCAATTTTTTTGGAAGTCACAGAATCTATTTTCGAATTCCTGGATAACAGAACAGATTTCTGTCACATACTTCTCGTTCTGAAAAACAAAATTTGGATATTGTCCCAGATGGTCCTGCGTATTAGGAAAATGATCAAAAGTGTTGTTTGCAAGGTCAGTCATCATTAGGTCAAATTTGCTCATGTAGGATGAAACTGTACTCATCATCTCGCCAATGCATTTGTTTTTACCTTGTAGTTCAAGGTCAATATCACTTAGTTCGCCTGTAAAGTCAGCGAGGAATGCCAGATCACATAACCACTCCTCATCTTCCAACTCTGCTTGGTCATCTCCCCTCTCCTTCAAAAAACTTATTATTTCATCCAATAAATCACAAAATCTTTGCAGAAATTTGTGCCTACTTATCCACCTTACATCTGTGTGCAAAATGATTTCTGCTGCCCCTTCATCAAGAGTAAGATTGAAAAGCCATCTTTTAAGTGATCTTTCACAAACTGAATTTACAATTTTGAAAGTGATGTCCATGGCAGTCCTTTTATTGAGTCTCTTGCTTGCCAAAACTTGCTGGTGAATGATGCAGTGGTAAGAAAGGAAATCTGGGAAGTCGTCATGCTGTCAACAGAGGGCTATGAAACCGTTAACCTCACCTGTCATTGCTCTTGCTCCATCAGTAGTGATGGAAACAAGTCTATGCAATGGAAGATTACACTTTGTCACAAAAGAATGGAAAGAACTGAATATTTCCTGACCGGTAGTTCTCCCTTTTAAAGAAATCATTCCAAGTAGTTCTTCTTTAACACTGAAGTTTTCAAAAACCATCCAGATAAAGACTAGTGACTGGGTTTTGTCTCTTGTGTCTGTAGATTCATCCAGTTGGAGTGAGAAAGCAACATAATTTGAAACATCCTCCAACAATTCTTCAGTTGTGTCTCCACACATCTTTTCTATTTGCCACATGACGGTGTTTCTTGACAATTGTACATCTTGAATAGCAGCTATGATCTCTTTCTTATTTTTAAATCCTTCAAAAAGATTGTCAGCTGCTTCAAGAAAACAATCTTTTACAAATTCCCCTTCAGTGAAAGGTTTGCATCTCTTTGCGATCAGGTTGCTGACCTTGAAGGATGCTATGGTTGCATTGACCAAATATGACCTTGGCTTCGCCATCAACTGTTGCTGAGTAGCCAATTTCGATTTAAGTTCTTTGAGCTTCAGTTTACGAATTTCACTTTTGGGTGGAAAATCAGCATCAAACTTATTGCTATGCAGAGCCTTATAATGACGTTCCAGATTACCCTTTTTGGGCAAGGATACTGGGGCATTACAAATTAGACAACAACACTTGTCATTCACCATGATGAAGAAGTAGTCTATTTCCCATTCATCATGAAAGTGGTAGGTTTTGCTTTTCTTTGGAACACTTATCTTCATTATACTGGGGTGGCTGGATGTAAGAAGGCCGAATCTGCTAAGTTAGTATAAACACTGGCTGAATCTGGTCCAAAACTGTCACTGTCCCAAAGTATTAAAGATCAACAGGAACTGAAGACCTCTGGATGATGTGCAATACAAGGACTGGAGATGCCAAAACCACACATGCAGTTCTAAAAGTAAAAATAAGAATTCATCATACTGGCACCAATAATCAAATACCACTAAACAATCATCAAAAAAACTCAAACACCTGTCCAGCAAACCAGATAAAATCAAATACTGCCAAACAAGTTCAAATACCACCACACGCGATTTAATAAATTCTGCACACAGTGTAGAATCAACGCAAAGGCAAGGCGAAATAAAATTGCAGTGTAGAATCAACGCAAAGGCAAGGCAAAATAAAATTGCAATGTAGAATCAATGCCAAGGTTAGGCAAAATAAAACTGCAGAGGCAAGCAAAAGTCACAGTGGTTTGAACCAATTTGAAGGCAAGGCATAGGCAAGTTAGAACAAAATTGGAAAAGCCCGCCAAAATCACCAAATTCTTGACACTTTGTTGTGTCTGCCCAAAAACGTTTAATGAAAGCGAACTATAAAGCAACCAACGACCAGCACACAACACAACTAATACGGTAAGTGTATTCAGGTAAAGCCCGGGCGAATGGATATCAACTGGTATATAACACACTTCTAAGGGGTGTTGGAGCAGGGGCAGGAATGGGTGATTCTGAGAGGTAGGAGACCAGTTATGATGCCGGGCCTGTGGCGTCTCATTGCGGGGCGCGGGCGGTGGCCCCCTGGGGTACACACAAACTATTGGCACTAGTGCCCCCAATACTCCCGCAGGAAAGATTCCCGCAGGCAGGGAAAAAAGACAGGCAAAGGATCAGCAGCGACTGCAAGCCCTCGGCAGATGATGTGCCGGCACGAGCTCTCTCCTAGCAACGGGGCAAGCTGCTGGAGAGAAGCCAAGTGGAGCTGGCGATCTACCTCTGACCCCTCTGCGATCTACCTGTTGGATATGCCTGCTATATTCTATTCTATTCTATTCTATAGAGTGAGAAATAGAGGTTGGCTGTACAGTACTTTGTCAATAGAATTACAGAAATGTTTAATTGTATTAAAAATACAATCAAACAAAGGCGGTTATTTGGAAACCCTCTTTGTGTTTTGGACATCCAAAAACCGTCAGAGAGATATTCAAAGCACAGAGACATCTCCAGAACCATTTTGGAAGACAGATCTGTGAAGTCCAACTCTGGAGGTGTGACTGTGGCATTCCCAGGAATCTGGAGATCTTTGCCTGATTCCAGAAATGTCCTGGATGTCCAGAGTCACATCTAAATTTAGCCCTACTCCAGGCATGAACAAACATCTCAAGAGTGCTCATTTTGGTTGAAAAACATCCAGATGTTGTAGAGAAGAAAGCACTTCATCAGCCCCAGTACTCAGCATAATTTCAATCATAGCAGTGGTGGGATTTGAACTCTGGCTTCCCTGGTCATAGCCCATTACTCTAACCATGAGGCTATTCCTAGATGTCTAGGTTCTGAAATACCATTCTGCGGATGTCTATGTAGACGCCCCTTCAGACATCCATATCGAGCACATCCACGTTTGTGAAATCATAGCTTCACCTAGACGTGCCTGCTTTTTCTTCCAGACATTCTGGCTTAGATGTCCCAGACTGCACTTGGACGTCCTTTCTAAAATCCCCCTCCATGGCCTGATGCAGCAAACTGTGATATACTCTGTAATGGCAGTTATATTTTGAGAGCACACACAGAATTTAGATGGTGCTTCTATTTGTACTTGAAACATTCTCTGGCGGACCCGAAACGTGCACGTCGTGCGGTTGCTTTATGCTTTGGATCAAGTTAGTATCTCAATTACTGCTGACCTCCAAAAGCTAAGTACTTTTTATTTTAATGAGTTTGAACCATATTTGATTAAAATGGACATGTCCAGCTTTTGAGGTTGAGCAAATCACTCTCCTCCTGATGGCATGACCGACACAAATTAATAATTTTTGAGATAGGCGCATACTTGGTGATTTTTTTCACTTTTGATTTATTCATACATCACCATTGGGAATTTTTGGTAATCTATATACTCTAGCGCAGCATTTGCTAGATTTTTCCCATGCCAGTTTTGCTCGCCAATGCAGAAAACAAGCTAACTAGGAATATCCTAAATCCTAAGCAAAACCACTGTGGTAAAGCATAACACCGTGTGCAAGCTAATCACATGCAAGCGAGAATATTTAATTGCTCCAGATGTTAAAAAACTGCATTAAAACTTAGCACAAAGTTTTACTCTTCTGTTAACACTGGATCTTTATGCCAGCTTCAGACAGGGATATAGTGATATAGCGGAAGGGCTGTCGGGTAAGGTCTGCCTCTTTGCGGATGATACCAAAATCTGCAATAGAGTAGACACCCAGGAAGGGGTAGATAACATGAGGAGGGATCTAGCTAAGCTTGAAGAATGGTCTAGAATTTGGCAGCTGGGATTTAATGTTAAAAAATGTAAGGTCATGCATTTGGGCTGCAGCAATCCAAGGGAGCAATATAGTATAGGGGGTGAAGTACTTTTGTCCACTAAAGAAGAGCGGGACCTAAGCGTGGTTGTGTCTGATGATCTTAAAGTAGCTAAACAGGTAGAAAAGGCGACAGCAAAAGCTAGAAGGATGCTTGGGTGCATACGGAGAGGAATGGTTAGCAGAAAAAAGGAGGTGATAATACCTCTGTATAAGTCTTTGGTGCAACCTCATTTGGAGTATAGTGTGCAATTCTGGAGACCGCACCTTCAAAAGGATGTGAACAGGATGGAGTCGGTGCAGAGGGTGGCTACTAAAATGATTAGTGGTCTTTATTATCAAGCATATGAGGACAGACTGAAGGATCTTAATATGTACACCTTAGAGGAAAGGCGGGATAGAGGTGATATGATTGAGATGTTTAAATACCTCCGTGGCATAAATGTTCAGGGAGAGAGCCTCTTTCAATTGAAAGCAAGTTCTGATACGAGGGGACATGGGATGAGGGTGAAGGGAGATAGATTCAGGAGTGATATGCGGAAATATTTCTTTACGGAAAGAGTAGTGGATCCGTGGAACAGTCTCCCAGTGGAGGTGGTAGAGATGAGGACAGTAACTGAATTCAAAAAAGCATGGGACAAACACAGAGGATCTCTAAAGGTAAAAAGGGGACTGTTGTAGTTGTTATGGAAGGACAGACTAGATAGGCCATGTGGTCTTTTTCTGTCATCATGTTTCTATGTTTCTATTTCAAAAGGGATAAAGATGCATCATGGAGCAAGAAGATCATCTGTGGCAAAGTTTGACATTTCATCTCAGATGACCCAATCAGACCAGACCCAGATCCCCTGCCAACCTGTTCCACACCCTTCTCCCCCTGATCTCCACAACATTTGTATCCCAGTGGCCCCTAACCCTATGTCCCGATCCCCTCCTGAAAAACACTGCCAAAGTTGATGCTAGCTCAATCCTTCTGAAGAAACGATAGCTCTCCTTGTGGCCCCCCAGAACCTTCCCCCCCCCCCCACAGTACCTTTAATGTGATGGGAGGTAGGGGTTCTGCCTATGTGCTTCTGTCTCCGTGCTACCATCTTTCGAGATGGTAGTGCTAGACCCTTTGCAGTGCATCTCTGGATAGCACGTCCAGGTACAGCTATCTCTGGATGCACTGCATGAAGTCAGTCTGCCAAATAAGGCAAAAATTGCCATATTTGGCAGACTTCCCCCCCCCCCAATAGTGCATCCTGAGATGTGGACCCAGCACTGTATGTCCCAGGATGCACCACAGGGTGGGGGGGGGGTCAGTCTCCGAAATCTTTGCCTTATTTGGTAGACTGACTCTGCCCAGTGCATCCCAGGACACACTGCATAGGGTCAGGCCTTACCATTTTGAAAGATGGTTGCACAGAGACAGGAGCATGCGGGCAGCACTCCTGCCCTCCCATCACATTAAAGGTACTGGGGGCGGGGGGTGGGAGGGGGTCTGTGGGCAACAAGAAAAGCTATCATTTCTTGGGGTTGAGATAGCATCGATTTCAATGGTTTTTGGGAAGGAGATTGGGGGTGGAGGTAGGAGTCACTGGGCCACCAATGTTGTGGAGAACAGGGAGTGAGGGGCTGACACAGGGATGGACCATTAATGATTTTTTGAGGGGGTTCAGGGAGGTGGGAGATTTCAGAACAGTTCAGCAGGGGATTGGTGGTCTGGACATCATTAAAGTCATCTGAGGTGACGTGTCAGACTTCAGCTCAGATGGCCTTCTGTTGCTCACAGCAGATAGTATTCTAGCGCATGCACACAAGTGCCAAGCTGTTGCACAAGACGTAGGTGCTGCTAATGCAGACCCCCGTGTGCATGCATCCTTGTTTAACATAGACTTTGTGTTTATAGCTTATTTGCATGTGTTAAACTTGTGTTAGGAAACTCCGTGCTGAGTTTTGGCACAGGGATCTAATATAGGGTTTTTGCATTGAGGTCTAAGATATCAAAGCTGAACATTTAGGGCCTGATATTCAAAAGGGTTTATGCAGTTAGCAGGACGTGCAAACCTCATAAACCTCACTGAGCCCCATATTCAGTGCCACTGACTAGCCAATGCCACTGAATAGGCCCACAGACCACCTTGGCACAATCTGGATAGTGCCAGGGCAGTATGTGGGCAGTGCTGCAGCGATCCTGTTACCTAGTCAGATAGTAGCGATTTTTAGCCTACTAACCAAATAGGTAACTGCATAAAATTAGGACAGTTCAACGACTGTCGTAATTTTATGTGGTCATGCTATCTGGTTAGTGGCTGAATATTGCCAGTAACTGAAAGGCCGTTGAGGTCAGCACTGAAACCGGATATTCAACGCCAGAGGACATCCATCATCAGCTACTGAATATCCAGTTTCATTTCTGTCCGCGACAGCCAAGCACTTTAGAAGCACTGACCACTGTGGGCTGAATATCAGGCCCCAGTTTTGCTCCCCATTAATCTTCTTTTCTTCTTGCTGGAGGGACAGGTACAACCACAGACTCATGCAAGCTGTTTGGTTTCCCTCCTTCTAGTGAGGACCCATGGAGGGCGGCAAAGATGATCAAAGGTTACATGCAACAGCACAACATCCCCCAGAGAGAGGTGGTAGACGTCACTGGACTGAACCAGTCTCATCTCTCCCAGCACCTCAACAAGGGCACGCCTATGAAAACCCAGAAGCGAGCAGCTCTCTATACGTGGTACGTGCGGAAGCAGAGAGAGATCCTTCGACGTAAGTACTGCAGTGAGCTTTAGCCCTTTCTTGTCTGAAACGGACCAGTTCATCGTACTGCTCTGTCCATACTGTGTGCCGGTCTCCTACCACTCATATTTACATGGCATGCAGCAGTCCTATGGAACTGCATGGGATTCCCCCGCCTGCACTGCTGCCAGAGGGGGGAGGTGCTGCAATATTGCATTTTAAGTCACAAAGAGCAGGCTGCTCCTCGCGACTGAAAACGTGATATTGTAGTACCTCCCTCCACCAGCAGGGGCGCAGGCAGAGGAATCCTACACGGCTTCACGGGAACGTTGATTGTGCAAGCACTTAAAGGTGGAGTCATGCAAATTGGTCCTTATTGGGTGCACCGATAGCACTAGATAATAAATAGCATTTTTCTCATAGGACAAAGATGCCTGATGGTTCCTCTCTTCCCTGCTCAACAACATTCTTGCCTTTTTTTATTTAAACATAAATTTACTGTAGCCATCATACAGGAAATTGCTCAGGTTGAAAGACCTGTAAGAGTAATATTCCCAGGCTCTAGTTTCATTAGCCAGCTAACCTCACTTACTGGTTTCACTGGGTGTTTCTATTCAGTAAATTCCAGAATTCCCACAACCTATTGAGTTGCATGGACCCCTGTATAAGACAGGATCAGAGCATTGGCTTGCGGTCTCGCCTTACTGCACAAACAGCACCACAAAAATCTTCCATTCCTATAGGTCAAGCTAGGTCATAGCGAGTCCTTTCCATTCAAGCCTTTTTTATCACGGGTCTCATTTACGCAATGGGACCTATTTACTAATAATGCATGCTAATGGCATTAGGGTGAGTTAACACTATAGCGCACTTTATTAAATCTAGCCCACACCGCAAAGGACTTCTGTCATGGGCACAGCATGGAAAATGGGTTCCAATCGCTTTTCATAGGATTCTGTTGTGTATCTTGTATCCTTTGTGAGTTTAATTGGTTCATTATATAATATTTATGCCAAGAATGTCTGAAAGATCATTTGAAATTCAACAAGATCTATAGAACTGATTAAAGCTATGTTGGTCTTTATCTACTATCATCCATTATGTTATTGTATGACTATGAAAGCTTCTGACCAAACACAACATAGTTTATTGGAATTCTCCAGGGTTTGGCTATTGATGGCAAAGACCTTAGAATGATAAAATACTTATATTGGAAACTAATGACTGCTCTCAATGTCCAAGACTTTACTCATATCAAGAGAGAAGTCAGACAAGGATATGTTTTTCCTCTGGACTTTTTCCATTTTTAGAGTGGCAAGCTAATGCGGGAGATGAAAAAATAGTAGGAGGACATAGTATTAACTATACTATATTGATGACTTTGTTCTATTAACAACTTCCACATAAAATATGCAGAAAAGACAAAGTTGCAGAGAGAAGTATATAAAGGGTTTGACAATTTACCAAACATTCAGTCTTTGTAGAAGAATGTCACCCCAATGTGTGCCATCAGGATTGGTAATAATATTATATAGGTAGAAAAATGTCATTACTTAGAAAGCTCTTATGGAAACTGTGATCCTAAGGTCAGAATAAGCACAGCATTGGCTAAGAACATTTTCCAGAAGATGAAAACATTTTGAGGGCAATAATATAAGGTTTTCGCAAGGCAAAACATATGTTTACTCACATAAAAATAGGGTTTGGAAATTATCCAATGAATGTGGCTAAAAGTATGTGTGCTGGAAGAAAGGCTATAGAATTTTAGAGGCACCAAAGGGGTCATTTTATAAGGGTCACCTAAATTAACGCATGTCCAATGCGTGCAAAGCAAACCTATCTTATACAGAAAAGCATGCATCTACTTTTCCTTATAACATAGGAGTGTAAATCATAAGATATGCATGGCAAACATAGGCACCAGCACTTATGCCTGCCCTAGTCTTGGTGTAAATGCCCAACCTAGATTTGTAGAAAACGTGTGTAAGTTCTAATATTGTATAACTTAATCGTGTGTAAATTTAGGCTCCGCCTATGCTCTGTCCAAACTCCGCCCCTGTGCTCGCCCACTCCAAAAGTATGCGCCATCACCCTGACACATTTATTTACAGGATAGTGCCTGCATAAACTGCGCACGTAAGTGCTTATTCTTGCGCATAAGTCATTGAAACTAGGTGACTTATGCACTTGATATGCACCTGCTCATTATAAAAGCCTTCGAAAAGTGGGTGGTGCTGGAACAGGACTCAGGAAAGTATATTCTAATTACACATACTTTCAGGGGCGTATTTTATACCTGCTTCAATGCAGGATGAGAGGATCAAAATCTTTCTTCTTCAAAACGTGTACCAAGAGTGGTGCTTGGCCTTTAATGGTGATATAGTTACTAAACCTATAATCATTTAAACCCATGAAAACTATACTAATTAAAAATGTTCTTTTTAGGGGAAAAGGACCTCAGAGATATTCATCAAATTCATTGTCTTATGAGTATAATTTCTATCATTGGTCCAAAACCCATTTCATTTGTTTCTCTCTTTTTTTTTACTTAGTACAATAAAATCGTAATAAATTTATGTTTCACTAATTTGATATAAACCCATGGTATATCTTCTTCTAAATGCAAGCTTTGAATAATCCAATGAAAGTCTTTGTTTTGCCAATAGCTGTGTTAGGGTTGAGTTTAATTCATAGGTCAATGACTTGGAGGTCTTTCTCGGATTAAGCTCAAACGTAACGCAGCTTTGTTGGGTTATTGAGAGCTTGCATTTAGAAGAAGATATACCACAGATTCGCTCATTTGATCAAGGAAGGTATGTTCTAGCTATTTCCACAGATCTCACTGCAGTGTTTGATCTCGTGGATCATCATCTATTCTTAACCCAACTAATGAATATCAGCCTGAAGGACATTGTATTGACTTGGTTCTCTTCTTTTCTTTCACAGTCTCAGTAGATGCCTCTACGTCTTCCTCTCATCCCCTTACTTGTGGAGTCCCTCAGGGCTCTATGCTTTCTCCTTTGCTCTTTAATATCTTTCTAAGTCCATTAACACTGTCCCAAGAGTTAGCCATTAGTGCATATTATTGCACAGATGATATTTACTTCTTCACCCTCTTCCATTTCTCCAGACCTGACGATGTTAAACAGTGGTTTAAACAGTGTGGTGGCCTGGCTCATGGCAAATAAGCTTAAATTTAATGTTGATAAAACAGCTGCAATCTGGTTCTTAGCTTCTGACTCGATTCCTATAATTTCTCTGGAAGTAGCAGGAATTCCTATTCCTCCCCTGTTATTAACTATTTAGGTGTACATTTTATATTCTCAGTTAACATTTCAAAACCAAATCAGTTCCGTAGTTAGAAACTCCTTTTTTTTTTTTTTGCGCTACATCAATTTTGTGCAGTTTGGTATGTCTTGGATAAAGCTGCCCAAATCATTTTTATAGTTACCTCAGTATTATTGAGATTGGATTATTGCAATGTGATTCACATGTTTTTGCCACAACTGAAGCGGTTCCAGACAATTCAAAACATTGCTGTAAGAGTGCTTCTAGGTGTTTTGATCATGTCAACCCCCCTCCCCATTTTTGTGTCAGTTCACTGGTTATCGGGTGCTGTTTGGATACAATTCAAGTTTCTAACATTGGTACACAAAGCTTCTACACTGGCAGGATCAGCACTACCACTAGGCAAACTAGGTGGCCGCCTAGATCACCGGCCGTCAGACGCAACCATTGTTGTTGCTGCTGTCCCTGTCTGGAACATGCAGCAACATCAATAGCCCCCAAACAGTGACACAGCACTAACTAATATGCTTCAGCACTGCATTGCACCAGGCCCTAGAGACCTTTAGAAGGCTTTTGAAATCGGGGAATGCCAATCATAGTCTTCTTGGAATATTGTTGTTTGCTGTGATTTTATGTCTTTTAACTTTTTAATCTTTTTTTTTTTTCACTTTTCTAATACCTTCTGTTTTCTCTTTTTCAAGAGTTCCAATTTTTCTTCTCTCTTTATTGATGGTATTGTAAACCTATTTGAAGAGCGGTATAGAAAGTTAAATAAACCATACCAGATAAGTGCAACATAAATTTAATACAATTTTATTGCAAGAAAAAGAAAAGAAAAAAGAATGAAATGGGCTTTGGACCAATAATAGAAATTATGCTCATGAGACAATGAGTTTGATGAATATTTTTGGAGGTCCCTTTTCCCTAAAAGAAAATTTTTTTATTAGTGTGGAGCCCAATTCATGATGGGACATGTCTGGACTGTCCGGATGGCCCCGAGCATGACGGGCCCGTTAGGACCCGATTCTGGACTGCAAGAACAAAACATTTCCACGGTATACAGAATCGGGCCTGAGGCTCACACGGCTAAGACTCCCCTCTTTCCCGCCCTGCACAAACGCAGTATACATGCGGGGAGCACTAGGACCAGAATACGGTTGCGTGGTGAGCGTGGGTTGCACGTTCAGACCTCGCTATTCCAGGTACAGAACGCCAGCCTATGTGTATACCTTTGACCACTCTCATCAGTGAATGTACAAGGTTATATGTTTCTAAAACTGGTGTGATTTTAGGTGTGAGTGTGGATCAATAGTTAGCCGTGGTGGTTGTTTTTCTTTTTTTTTTAACACCAACCAGTGTGGCTAAATTAAATCCAGATATTCAGTTCCAGTAAGCAGATAGTGGCCAGTCCTGACTATCTAGATACGTGACAGCACCGACACTGTTCCTATAGAAGTGATGTTGGGTTGCGTTATATAGATCGCTTAGGACAGCCAAAAGCTGCCTTAAATAACTATTTGTATAACGGCCCTGAACTTCTTTTAATTGTATATTAGCTCCAGTAGCTGAAGGCAAGTTATAGTCCAGTACAGTAGCTATTTCCCTGCTCCTGGAGGCAGTGGAGGGTTACGACTTGCACTAAGTCACAAGGAGCGTCAGTGAGATTTGAATCCTGGCTTCCCTGGTTCCAGTCCACTGCTGTAACGACTCCACTGCTCCTCCACTCCTGTATTTCTGCTATACCGATGACTCTCAGCTCTGCCTCTGCACGGCCCAAACACTATCCAGAGAGAGCCGAGGCGATCGTACCAAATATTCAAAAGCACTCTCTGGATAGTGCTGCAGAACGTCCTTCTCATTGGCACTTCTAACTTATACATTTAAGTGAGGGCTGGCCCCAGAGTTGGTTCAAGGTGTTGCCACCCCAGGGAACCCTTAAGCCTTCTATAACCCTGGTTGTCAGAATCTGTTGTTTAGCTTTGAATGCCTTGCTCTTTGCTGCCCTAGGCAACCACCTAGTTTGCCTGATTGTTGCACCGACCCTGATTTATAACAGATATAACTTTAAATGGATCACTATCTGTTAAAAGTTATGGGGGTAATTTTAGAAGCCCTATTCATGTGTTAGACGTCCGAAAAGGGCAATTAGACATGTAAAAACATGGTAACAACTCCTAGAGGCATTTTAGAAGCTGGGTGTATGGACAGCCTCCGTGCGAGACCATCCATGTAGCATGGGGGCGTGATGGAGGCATGGTCTGGGTGAAGCAAGGGAGTTATAAGTTGCAGTGCAATTCAGAATGGTATAAGGCCATCTGGCCGTGGTTGTTGAGGCATCCATGCCTATACCTGCTCCAGTCTACAAATAAATGGGAAAAAAGCACTTGTTTCATGGATACAACACTTCCAAGGGGAAGCGCAAAATGCACTTTCATTGCCACAGTTATTATTTCCTGGCCAAAGAAATCTTTGGGTAAATACATACTCCAAACATATTAAAGGCCTGCCAATGCACATCTGAGTATCTGAAATGGCAGGCAAGGACTGCTAGTCTCAGCATATAGTCACCTCCCTTCTGGCTGTGACGTCCAAATACCTGTTCTGCGGACTTCCAATTCAGGGATGTCCGCATGTATGAAATGGCCTATACTCATTGACATACCCAGCCTTGCTGTGTGTGGGGGAGGGGAGGGGCATCTCCAGAACTGACTACCTAGACGTTCATTTTTGGGGTAGAGACAAAGTGATTTCAGAAGGCACCCATACATGCCTTTCTTCACTGCTGCTACTCCCTCAGATACTTTAGACATTCTGCTCTGGACGTCCCAGATGCTTCCTAGACGTTCCTTCTAAAGTGTCACTTTATATGTGTAATTCCACTTAGATGTTTATCTGCTACTTAAAATACATATAACTTTTAATGTATATTTTATATGTTTAAGGTTATTTGAAGGCCACACCAGTGAATATTGACTTCATAGTAAATGATGGCAGAAAAAGACCAAAATGGCCCACCCAGATTGTCCAGCAAAGCATTTAAGTTTGTAACTGTTGCGCCAAGCAGGTTACCCCCATCCTTCTGTTTTGGTTGATAACTGTGACTCGGCACAGATTACTTCCAGGCCTTCTGTTTTGGTTGCTATTGTGAGGGTAGCTTAGACAATATCGTTTGGTGGTTATTTTGGAGGGAATTGAATGGCAAGTGTAGGATCACACCTATTTCCTAAGCGTCTCTCCAGTCCAGTCCCTTTCTTCTGGGTTGTGCTCCTCTTCTAGCAGCTTGGAGACTGAGTACATCATTCTTTGATCACCTCAGGATATATATCACTGGCACCACCCACCAGCTTCGGCTTCAGTATACTCAGTCTCCAAGCAGCTAGAAGGAGCATTAAGCCTAAGGGAAGGCTTACTGGAGAGACCGTAGTGCAGAGGGTGTTTTTGGATTGGGTTGCCCTTTTTTCTTTATTGGATTATATCCATCTTTATTTCTTTATTCCTTATTTCTTTATTTTTTGAATTAGTGGTGTCTGCCAGGAGCAATTGCTCCTCTTCCCTCCCTCCCCCCCCCCCCCCCCACCTTCCAGACAAAGGAATTGTACCGGGAGGAGGCTTGCCTTGGCCTGAGGCACATTTTAAAAAAAGAAAAAAAGAAAGAGACTGGCGAGGTTTCTTCTGCTGCATCTCACAGTGGTACAGGGCCTCTGAGCTGCATCCTGCCTTGTTGCCGAAGCCTGGGAGACAGCTGAGCACGAGGGCGGGAAGGCAGAAGGCCCCGATCCTGCCTGGACGTCTCGGAGCAGCGAAACCGCAGCGCGAGGTAAGGGGGGCAGAACAGAGGATTAGGCAGACAAGCCTCGTGGAGAGCAAGCCCGTGGCTGCGGGGCTCTTCATGCAGCGAGGCTGCAAGGATTCCCCTCACTTAATTTTTTCGCGCGCTTTGCGTGCCGAGGGGTTGGGCCGGGTGCTGGGAAGCTCTCGGAAGAGTGCAGGCAACGGCTGCGGTCAGCTTTTCCATTGCCTGAATTTGAAGGGGTTTTTTTCTACACTGTTGAGGGTGCTTAGGTGTGCAGGTAGATTTATACAGGGTGGCCCAAAAAAAGTGAGAACATCTCGTAGCATATAAGTTATTTAAAAATTCAAAAAGACAGATGTAAACGATTGACAAATTAAAAAAACAAAGATGGCGACCGGAAATTGTCAAAATAAAGACGTTATATAGCTAAAAAAGTTAAATAAGTAAACTATTTAAGCTTTTAATTTACGAGATGTTCTCACTTTTTTTGGGCCACCCTGTATATAGATATAGATATATTAATTACATATATTGGTGAAGTCACTCTGTGCTGAATGTCAGTTATAGGTAAAAAAAAATAGAGGGAAAAGCTGTGTTTTTGCTGGGACAAGATGCCAGCTAGGCCTCAGTGCCTGCTCTGTGGAGCCCCCAAAGGATTGGTCTCGGAAGCAGGCATCTGCAGGGGCTGCGCCATGGAGGCGGCCTCAGTTGAGCAGGGGCTTCAGGCTAGCGGCTGTCAAGATCCTGTAGCCTCGGTATTACAGGAGTCGGTGGAACCCCTGGAAGGGCTCCTTGGGGAAGGTTCTCCTCTCTCTTTAAATTTAGAGCAGCAGGTACCTTCTCAGCCACAACCAGGGACTTCCTCAGGAGAGGGAGGCCTAGGCAGGGATTTCTCCCCAGAGTTTGTTTTGTTGTTGCATAAGGCTTTCTGTTTACGTCAGCAGGGAAGTCGGGGATGCACACAAAGTGTGAAGCACAGGCCAAGCCTCTGGTGGAGACAGTGATTCCATCCAAGCGGGCCAGAACCCTGGAGGAGGAGGATCCTCATTCCCCTGGTTCGGAAACACTGGAAAGGGAGACATCCAAACAAGAGTTGGGAGAGGACGAAGAAGAGCTCGAGGAGGGTGAGATCCCGGAAGAGCAGGCGAGAATTGTAAGGGTTTTCCGCCGAGAAGAGCTGCCGGCCTTAATTGGAGAGTCCCTGAAGGTGCTTAACACGTCAGGGGTGCCAGCGCAAGAAGATGAGTGGGAAGATCCGTTAATACAGGCAGTTAGGAAATCCCAGAGAGTATTTCCTGTCCACAAGGTGGTGCGGCAAATGATTCAGGAAGAGTGGGATCAGCCGGAGGCCGGATTGAGGGGCGTGCGATCAATGTCGCACTTGTACCCTCTGCCCGAGGCGGAGAAGGAATTGTTGAAATCACCGAGAGTGGATGCGGCAGTATCGGTGGTGACCAAAAAGACTACCATCCCGGTGGAGTGCAGTACAGCCTTAAAGAATGACCAAGACAAAAAGCTGGACACTTTGTTGAAACAAGCCTTTGACATTAGTGCTCTGGCGCTTCAGGCGTCAGTGTGCGGGGCTTGGGTGGCCTGGGCTTGCCTGAGGTGGTCATAGCAACTATGGATGGCAGACGACTCTCCGGTTGGGCCACAGGGAGAGGCTGCCATCCATAGTTGCTGCGACCACCCGCAGTAACCCGGTTCGTCCAAAGCCCGGTTCGTCCAAAGCCTGACTTAGTAGGCTCCCCTTTAGGGGTAAGCTCCTTTTTGGAGAAGATTTGGACAAGTTGGTGAAGGAACTAGGAGAGTCAAAAGGAGGCAGACTGCCAGAGGATAGACCTAAGCAGGGTCGCTTCTCGGTTCCGGGACGTTCTCAGCAGAGGGAATCCCGGAAATTTTGTCCAGCTCGGCAGACCTCCTTTCAGAGGGGCCATTTTACCTCGAGGGAACAAGGCTTCCGGGGGTTTCGGGGAGCGGGAAGAGGTTTTGGGGCCTCTTCGGCCACTTCCACCCAGAGAAAGCCACAATGAAGCTGTGGGGGCTTGGGTGGAAGTGCTGCCGGTAGGAGGTCGGCTGCGGCAGTTCTTTCCCGCCTGGGCCCAGGTACATCTGACCAGTGAGTCTTGGAGGTAGTGAGGGACGGTTATGCCCTCAGGTTTGCGAGACTAGTACTTCCTCCTTTCGTCCAGTCGCCGTGCAAGTCACAGGCGAAGCGAGCAGCAATACAAGAAACCTTATCAAGGCTGTTGGCCTTGAGAGCGGTAGTCCCGGTCCCAAAAGATCAATGCGGCTGCGGTCAATACTCCATCTATTTCATAGTTTCAAAGAAGGAGGGCTCCCTAAGACCAATTCTGGACCTAAAAAGGGTCAATCGGTGTCTGCGGGTCCCCCATTTCTGGATGGAAACTCTGAAGTCTGTGATAGTGGCGGTCCGGCAGGGAGAATTCTTAACATCTCTTGACCTCACCGAGGCATATTTGCATATTCCCATCAGGGAGTCTCTTCAGCAGTTCCTGCGCTTCGCAGTCCCGATGGGACATTTTCAGTTTCAAGCGTTAACATTCGGTCTGGCTACAGCACCGCATACCTTCACCAAGGTAATGGTGGTGGTCGTGGCGGCGTTACGCAAAGAAGGGATTCTAGTTCACGGTCGTAGGCAAGGTGTTCTTGCCAGCTCAGAGAGCAAGAGATCTGCATTGGCTGGTACGCGGGTTTCTGGCTCGGGAGGCGCCATCGGCATGGCACTACCTGCAGGTGCTGGGAACTATGGCGGCAAAGTTAGACCTGGTTCCCTGGGCCAGGGCCCATATGCGTCCGCTACAGAGGTCGCTTCTGCCGCGATGGTCACATCAGCGGCAGCCCTTGACAATGATGCTCCCATGTCCCCTAGCAATTAAAGAGGCACTTCAATGGTGGCTCTCCCCAGGGACTCTAGAGAGTGGAATGCCCCTCGAACCTCCGCAGTGGGTGCAGGTGACAACGGACGCGAGTCTGTCCGGCTGGGGAGCTCACTGCGAGGGGCAATTTGCCCAGGGTCTCTGGAGTGTTCAGGAATCCCAGTGGCCCATCAACAGGTTGGAATTGAGGGTGGTGACCTTAGCTCTCAAAGCATTCCAGTTTTGGGTTCGCAGGAGGGCAGTCAGAGTTCTCTCGGACAATGTAACAGCGGTGGCCTACATCAACAGGCAGGGAGGCATGAGCAGTCCTCTGTTGGAAGAAGAGGCGGAAAGCCTCTTAAGATGGGCCAAGATTCATCTGGTGGCTCTTTTGGCTCAACACATGGCCGGAGTGGAAAATGTTATGGCCGACTACCTCAGCCGGTACAAGGTGGATCACGGCGAGTGGGTACTCTGCCAGGAGGTCTTCCAACAGGTGGAACGCAGGTGGGGTCCACCTATCATGGACCTGATGGCGCACTGGGAGTAGGCCAAAGCAAGCCGGTTCTTCCGTGGGCGCTCATAGGCAGAGTTCTGCAAAGGATAGAGCCGCATCAGGGCTTAGTGGTACTAATAGCTTCGGACTGGCCAAGGAGACCATGGTATGCCGATTTAATGTGGCTATTGGCAGATAGGCCTTGGCGCCTTCCAGTAAGGGAGGATCTCCTCAGTCAGGGTCCCGTGAGGATGCCGCAGGTGGATCGGTTCTCGCTTACGGCCTGGCTATTGAAAGGGCAAGGCTGCGCAAGAGAGGATATTCCGGCGCAGTGATCTTGACCTTGCTGAAGGTGCATAAGCGGTCAACCTGTCTAGCATATGTGAGAGTTTGGCGCATTTTTGAGAATTGGTGTGAGGGACAGCAGAAGAGACCCTTAAAAATTTCCATCCCTGAGGTATTAGAGCTTTTGCAGGATGGTTTTCAGAAAGGTCTGACAGCCAGTTCCATTTACAGAGGCCAGTTTTTGGGTAAGTCGTTAGGCAAGCATCCGGATGTGGTCCGATTCCTTAAGGCAGTGAGGCATTTGAGGCCGCAGCTAAGGGCAACTGTGCCTCCTTGGGATCTTAATCTGGTCTTAGATACCCTGGCAGGTGAGCCTTATGAACCAGTACATTTTGCTTCACTGAAGGATTTGACACTTAAGACTGTTTTCCTGGTGGCCATCTGTTCAGGGTGTCTGAGTTGCAAGCATTGTCCTGTTCCCCGCCTTTTCTCGTTTTCTTCAAGGTGGTTTCCCCGTTCCATGTGAATCAGTCGGTTTATCTTCCTTCCTTTGCCAGACTGGGACAATAAGAGGGCGACACACGTTTGCGTCGGTTGGATGTGCATAGAATCTTAAGGCATTACCTGAAGCGTACTGAGGCGTTACGCAAATCGGAGCGTTTTTTTTGTTCTGTTTGGAGGGCCACGCAGTGGGGAGGCGGCGGCCAAAGCTTCAATTTCATGGTGGATCAGGGAGGCCATTGCTTCAGCATATCTCCTGAGAGGACGGCAAGTTCCGTTGGGTTTCCATGCTCATTGCACGCGAGCTCAAGCTACCTCGTGGGCAGAGTGTAGTTTGGTTCCTCCTTTGGAAATCTGTAGGGTGGCTACTTGGTCTTCCCTGCATACCTTTGCCAAACACTACCAGTTGGATGTCCAGGCGGCAGCGGGTGCTGGTTTTGGGAGAGCGATGCTTCGGTCCGGTTTGGCAGGCCCCTCCCATGCTTGAACTGCTCTGTTACATCCCAGAAGAAAGGGACTGGACTGGAGAGACACTTAGGAAGAAGTAATTAGACCTTACCTGCTAATTAGTGTTCCTGAAGGATCTCCAGTCCAGTCCCTGATCCCGCCCGGAATGATAAAGAGAAGTGGGGGTTTCCGGTCCAAAGAAATTCAGAAAGGGTGGTTTGCTTGGCAGGCGTTTTCCTTCGGGTTTTGGTGCCGTAGTAGAAGAGTTAGTTGCAGGGCACTGATATCACAGTTGGCTATTAACTTGGCGCTCGGTATGGGCAAGGGCCTTTTTTCAGGTAAGCCTCCTCCTCGAAGGGAGGGTTGGGATATCCCTTCCTGGGAGGGGGAGGGGAATGTTTGGTTAAAAGGTTTTACAGTAGTTAGTTATGGTTGCTTAGTTGTCTCTCTGTTAGGTCTGCTTTGTTAACGGGATACTGAAGTTGGTGGGTGGTGCCAGTGATATATATCCTGAGGTGATCAAAGAATGACATACTCAGTCTCCAAGCTGCTAGAAGAGGAGCACAACCCAGAAGAACGGGTCTGGACTGGAGATCCTTCAGGAACACTAATTAGCAGGTAAGTTCTAATTACTTCTTTTCTCATACCCATTCCTCATACTCTAGGGTTCATATGTTTAGGGCCAGCGTTACGAGGTGACAGATAGGGCAATTGCTCTGGGCCCCCATGCCACAGGGGGCCCCAAGCTGAAAGAGACATAGCCTGTAGGGCTGCTTTGGGGACCCCCTCATCAGTTTCTGTCCAGGGCCCCTGCATGTTTAACAGCAGCCCTGGATGGTTCATATCTACAGATTGGCTTCAGGAGGTAGGAGATGACAGAATAAAGCCCATAATATGGTCTGACCATGGGCCAACCTGGATGGAGGTGGACATAGGTGACCTTGATAGTGGCCATCAATATTGGCAGACTAGTGATAGACTATTGGATGATAAACTCTTTCAGGACAAGAAAAGGAGTGAAACGGAGTTATTTGACTATGAATGGGAGGGGGAGCATAGTCCTGGGGTGCTGGGGCTGCTGATATCACTATCAGTGAGGCAAAAAAAGGAGAGTGAAACAAAACTCCAATTGCTCAGAAACAGAGTAGTGGCATTGGAAAGCACATCAGCACAGTTCTTAAGGCACTCTAGAAGGCTTGAACAGAATTAAAAGAAATGAAATTGGAGAAAGTTTTGTTTCAGTCGCAAAACTGAAGAAAAAATTATTTGAATACAGCAATAAAACTAGCAAGTGTTTTATGTTTAAAAAGCTTCAAATGAGGACTAATATAATTAAAGGTGAAGAATGAGAAGGGAGAAGAGGTGATGACTAACCGTTACACACAGCTATATACCCCTGACCACGTTGTCTTGGAGGAGGATATAGGCAAATACCTACAGAGTTGTAGTCTTCCAGTACTATCAGAGTAAGTTCAAGTGTTAATAAACTGAACTATCTCTGAGCATGAAATACTTCTGGCCATAAAGAACCTCCTTCTGGGAAAAGCACCTGGCCTAGACAGGTTCTCTGTGAAATTCTATAAATTGTTTCATAATCAACTGGCTGGCTCTTTGACTAGGGTATTTAATGCAGTATGGACAGAAAAGACCCTTCCTCCTTGATTAGTGGGAGTGACCTAATTCCAAAATGGGCAAGGACCAATGAGTTGGTCCTCCTTTCACCCTATTTTGCTTCTGGGAAATGACTATAAGGTTTTGACTAAAATCCTTGCTCAGCGACTATGGAAATGAATGCCGATCAATCAGGCTTTATCAAAGGGCGGCTGACCTTGGATAAAGTGTGGAGTGTGGTCAATCTTATTTGGCATGCCAAAAGAGTGGGACTGGAAATGCTTATTCTAGCAGTAGATTCAGAGAAGGTGTTTTGATAGAGTGTATTGGCCATTCATGTTTAAGGTGTTTGAAGTAGGGGGCTTGGTATAAAGGTGTCTTTTTAGTGGATACAAGTGCTCTATCACTCACCCTCAGGTTTTTACAAATTCATGGGGGATATGGGAAAAGGTTTGATTTGTAAAGGGGACAGCCTGGATCTCCATTTTTATTTGTATTAGTTGTGGAACCTGTGGACTAGAGGGTGAGGAAGTTGAGGGGAATGCAAGGAGTAGGAGTGGGAGATACTGATTATAGAATATTACTTTTCACCAATGATGTTCTTTTCACGCTAAGAAGCCCTGTGAGCTCTCTTGCATTGGTGTAGGAACTCCGATCTGGAGTGGTCTCAGGCTTTAAATATTCAGCGATCTGATTCAGGCAATCTAAGTTGACTTTATGATCTGAACTATGGCCCCTGCTTAAGGAATCCTTTCATAAGCAGGAGGAATGCCTACAGCTGAACTTATTCTGAATGGGGAGAATTAATGCATTACAAATGATGGTGTTTCCTAAGTTCCTATATCTTTTCTCAGCCTTGCCGATACCAATTGAGCCAGAAGTGTTTTGGTTAATGCACAGGAAAGCTTTTCATTATATTTGGAATAGGAAACTCGAACAGGTTAAACAGGAGATTTTAATGTGATCCCGAAAAGAGGGAGGCATGGGGGTCCCTAATTTTTGCAAGTATTATCAGGCTGCTTAGCTGAAGGCCATTCTTGAGTGAAATACATCCAACCAAAGCAATGGGTTGATATAGAGCAGAGCTTTGTGGACTCAATGCCCATCTGGTCCTTACCGTGGCTTCCTCGGGCTTCAGAAAACTTGGTCAGGGCAGAGATTGGGCTTCAGAAAACAGGGTCAGGATGGAAGGCAGTTCATAACGAATTATTTAGGGATAAGAATTATTATTTGGTGACCCCAATAAGATACTTTGTAGAATTTAAACAAGGTCAACTGGACAAACCACCTTTCAGATATGGGTGGGCTTAGATCTAAAAATGCTAAGACAATTTTTAGCCGATGAAAGAATCTTGGAGTACAAAGAACTGCTTGAGAAAATCAATTTGGGAGTAGGTGGAATTTTTCATTACGTCTAGGTATGTAGTTTCCTAACAGTAAGCACACTGGGGGACTTTAGTATGGAGGGGGATCCTACTGAAAAGAGTCTCGGTACAGGGGTGGTCAAAGGAGGTATATCAAGGATATATAAATCTCTCTTTCCTAAGCATTTAAGGAATGCTGGGTTCATTTAGGGCTGGGAACAGGCTCTGAGAGTGGAGATGATGGAAGAATGACTAAAGGAGACTTTAGAGGGGCTGTTTAAGGGTATCATTGCCTACAATATGCTAGAAAATGCTTATAAAATATTATATAGAAATATCGAAACATGGCAGCAGAAAAAAAACACATGGCCTATCTAGTCTGCCCTTCCAAATCAACCACTACAACAGTCCCCTTTTTTCCTTTAGAAATCTTCTGTGTTTCTCCCATGCTTTTTTTGAATTCAGATACTGTCCTCATCTCTACCACCTCCACTGGGAGACTATTCCAAGCATCTACCACTCTTTCCGAAATAAATATTTCTGCATATTAGTCCTGAGTCTATCTCCTTTCACCCTCATCCTATGTATCCTCATGGCAGAGCTTGCTTTTAATTGAAAGAGGCTCTCCCCCTGTGCATTTATGCCATTTAAACATCTCAGTCGTATCACCTCTATCCCACTTTCCTCTAAAGTATACATATTAAGATTCTTAAGTCTGTCCTCATATGCCTTATAACAAAGACCCCTAACTATTTTAGTAGCCACCCTCTGCACTGACTCCAACCTGTTTATATCCTTTTGAAGGTGCAGTCTCCAGAATTGCACACAATACTCCAAATGAGTTCACAGAAAGATTTATACAGAGGCACTATCACCTCCTTTTTTCTGCTGGCCATTCCTCTCCCTAAGCACCCAAGAATCCTTTTAGCTTTTGCCATTGCCTTTTCTACCTGTTTAGCTACTTTAGGATCATCAGACACAATCACGCCTCGGTCCCGCTCTTCTTTTGTGGACAGAAATACTTCACCCCCTATACTATATTGCTCCCTTGGATTGCTGCAGCCCAAATGCATGACCTTACATTTTTTAACATTAAATCCCAGCTGCCAAATTCTAGACCATTCTTCAAGCTTAGCTAGATCCCTCCTCATGTTATCTACACCTTCCTGGGTGTCTACTCTATTGCAGATTTTGGTATCATTCGCAAAAAGGCAAACTTTACCCGACAGCCCTTCCACTATATCACTAACAAAGATGTTAAAAAGAATCGGATCAAGGACAGATCCCTGGGGCACACCACTGGTAGCTTCCTCCTCAGAATGAGCTCAGTTTATCTGTACACTTTGCCGCCTCTCACTCAACCAATTTCTAACCCAAGCAGTAACTTTAAGATCCATCCCTAGGGTGCTCAGTTTGTTTATAAGTCGCCTGTGAGGAACTGTGTCAAAGGCTTTACTGAAATCTAAATACGCCACCTCTAGTGCTCTCCCTTGGTCCAACTCCCTGGTCACCCAGTTAAAGAAATCAATCAGATTTGTCTGACAAGACCTGCCTCTGGTGAATCCATGTGGTCTCAGATCCGGTAATCCATTGGACTCCAGAAACCTCACTATTTTCTTTTTCAGGAGCTCTTCCAATAACTTTCTCACCACCAAGGTTAAACTAACCGGCCTGTAGTTTTCAACCACATCCTTACTTCTGCTTTTGTGTAAAGGGATCACGTGTGATCTCTCTAGTCCTCTGGCACCACTCCCGACTATGAGGCATTGAAAAGGTAAGTCAGTGAAGCTGCTAGAATGTCCCCAAGTTCCCTCAGTATTCTCAGGTGTATCCCATCTGGTCCCATCGCTTTGTCTACTTTAAGTTTAGCTAGTTCCTCACAAACAGTCTTCTGAAAATTGTTCGATGTTCTTCACTTCTACTCCTGTTTGTGGGTGTTTTCCGAGGTTCTGCTCCTGGTTCTTCATCTGTGAGCACAGAATAGAAGTATTTGTTAAGCAATTCCGCTTTATCCTCATCAGCTTCTATATTAGTGGTACTCCACGCCAGAAAAACACTTTAAAATATACAAGAATGGAAACAGCAATTGCTGATGTGTGCATGGGCAATTGGGCACCTTTGAACATGTGTGATATGCCTGCCCACTGAGTCAAACCTATGTGGATAGGATGGCAGGGATTCATAGTGAAATTATTGGGAGAAGGGTTAAAAAAAGATTATGGTTATTTATGTTGAACTAGCATTTGCTGGGGGGATATCAGGGAGCTCTCCTTGTTTATATGATATATAGGAATGGCAGCAAAAATGCTGGAAGCAGGGGGAACCCCCCTTCCCCTTGGAGAGGCTTGGGGGCAAGTTGCAGCATGTAGACTATATGGTCACGTTGACAGCGATGGTGCATAACCGACTGGAGCAATTTATCAAAGTGTTGGTATTGTATGTAATGTGAGAAAACACGCTCGGTTTTTCCTCATCGTTTATAATTTCTGTATAGTTTACGAGACTTTTTAAAGTAAGTTAGTCCTGTCTCCACCACTCAATGTGATGAATGGGAGCAAAGGGGGGAGTCAAGCGGTTGGTGCGTTGAGTGTCTGATTGACTTCTTTTGATCCTGATGTGTAATATCTTGCGATGAGAAGTCATAGCTGGATTATTATTTGTATGTGGTTTTGCTTCCCTTTGAAAAGACAATAAAAACAGACATTTAGAAACATAATTCTTATATTGGGTCAATAAAGAGGTATCACAATGGGTGGAGAATCCAGTTTTGTCCAAGAATGGCTCAAGCTGCCAAGATTCTGGTACACGAGATAGCAGACATTATTTCTCTCATCCATAATTCTTTTTTAGTTGACCCGGCAGTTTTCTTATGTCCCTTTGGACTTCCAATTCAGTTGAAACTGGCCTCTGTGGGATAGGGATGCCATGAACTTTCATTTGCAATCATCTAGAGATTTTCCCTCTATTTTATACCCCCTCACGTAACTTAGCCATTGCAGGAGCAGTTTTTTCCCAGAGGCACAGACCGCAGCTCTCTCCACAATCCTGTGTGTGTCAACCAACTAAGACTCCATCCCCTTCCTGGGGATGGTGAATGCTGCCTCCACAGCATCGCTAGCCCAGCTGGCCTGGGGTGTGGAGAAGGAGGCAGGGCTGGCCCAACCACTAGGCAAACTGGGCAGCCACCTAGGGAAACAACTTCTGGAGAGCGGGAAAAGCAGGCCATGCAAAGCTAAAAAATAAATTTCGACAGCCAGAGGGGATGTAAAGCTTGAGGTTTGCCTAGGCCTCCAACACCTTGGACCAACTCTAGGGCGGCCCTGGAAGGATGACCCCAGAAAAAAACCCCAGATCTTCTGTATGGCAGCAGAAACATCTGTGAGGAACAGAGAGCCCTGGGCAAGGATTACTGGCTCCCTTGGCCACTCCCACGATGGGGTAGTCTGGACTGCCATTGTCAGCATAGAAAGCACATGTGCATAGTGTGATGTTCTTTATCAGATAAATGGAGCTCACTCTGAGGAGAAGGAGGTTACCAGTGGTGTGCCGCAGGGATCTGTCCTTGGTCCTATTCTTTTTAACATCTTTGTTAGTGATATTACAGAAGGGCTGTTGGGTAAGATTTGCTTGCTTGCGGATGATACCAAAATCTGCAATAGAATAGACACACAGAACGAAGTAGATAGCATGAGGAGGGATCTAGCTAAGCTTGAAGAATGGTCTAGAATTTGGCAGCTGAAATTGAAAGCTAAAAAATGCAGGGTCATGCGTTTGGGCTGCAAAAATCCAAAGGAGCGGTACAGTGTAGGGGGGGTGAGGTAATTCTATCTACGAAAGAAGAACAGGACTTGGGCTTGATTGTGTCTGACGATCTTACAGTAGCTAAACAGGTAGAAAAGGTGAATGCAAAAGTCAGAAGGATGCTTGGGTGTATAGAGAGGAATGGCCAGCAGAAAAAAGGAGGTGATAATGCCTCTGTATAAGTCTCTGGTGTGACCTCATTTGGAGTATTGTGTACAATTCTGGAGACCGTATCTTCAAAAGGATATAAGGAGGTTGGAGTCAGTGCAGAGGGTGGCTACTAAAATGGTTAGTGATCTTAGTTATGTAGCATATGAGAACAGATCTAAAGATCTTAATATGTATACTTTAGAGGAAAGGCGGGATAGGGGCGATATGATAGAGACATTTAAATACCTCTGTGGCATAAATGCAGAGGAGGGTCTCTTTCAATTGAAGGAAAACTCTACTACCAGGGGACATAGCATGAGAGTGAAAAGGGATAGACCCAGGAGTAAAATGTGGAAATATTTCTTTACAGAAAGAGTGATAGATGTGTGGCATAGTCTCCCAGTGGAGGTTGTGGATACGAGGACAGTATCTGAATTCAAAAAAACATGGGACAAACACAGAGGATCCCTAAAGGTAAAAAAGGAGACTATTGTAAAACCCACCTGTTCATGGACTCATTTGAACAACCCCCATAACTCAATCACCACCGATACAGGCACCAACCACCAAAGAACCAGATCTGGGCTCACCCTCCCAGAATTAAATGTTTGTCTGTTCAATGTAGACCCTTTTGTCTTGTCCCTAACCTCCTTGATTGAAGGAAAAGGTGGTATACAAAACTGGCTAAATAAATAAATGAATATGGCAGGGCAGACTAGACAGGCCATGTGGTCTTTTTCTGCCATCATGTTTCTGTGTTTGTTTCCTTCATTTTATGTTTCTAGGTTTCTTCCCCAGTTTTGTGATGTTCCCTGCTTCCTTAGATAGTACGCCTTGTGGCAGTATACAGCTGATTAGTAGTAGTGGGTAAAAGTCAACAGCAGGGGTCAGGGCAGTGCATAGCTCATACTATTTGCCTCCACTTACCTCTCCCTCCGATTGGCACCTCAGGTAGGTGTTGATCTTGCCCTCCTGAAACAATTTGATTTATTTTATTTATTTAACAAGCTTTTATATACCGCCCCTTCCAGAGACCAAGGGCGGTTTACACAATGGACCGCTACCACTGTACCACACTTACATTTATACTTCTCGTCGGGTACATGGAGATCAGTTGAGCATATGGAGGGCCATTTTTTAACAGGTTAAGAGAGTAAGTAGTACTTAGGTGTCATTTTATACAGACACATAGCCACCTATGTATCTTTATAAAATAGTAGCGATAGAAGCAGAGATCGCGCCTGAAATGCAGGCCTGGACATTTATAGCTTCCCAAACGTAGGTGTAAATGAATGGACGTGAAGTTCACACGCATGAAGTATTTCATAGTCGACGACCGTGCTTGTGAACTCTGCCCATACGCTGCCCTATAATTTTCAACTTTCACTTTTAGAGTTTTCCTACATGCTGTAAGCTGCTCCAGGAGGCTTTGAAGCTGAAAAATAAACCAGTCAGTATTAGGGTGAGCAGGGAATGTATAGGAATCCCAGGACATCCCTTGCTTCTCTTCTGTCTGCAAGGTACATGTTCCCCTCTATTCTTCTTTATGTCTCATTAAGGATTAATGCATTAGAATGACCATTACACTTACTCATTTTGTAAAATATTTTTGATAGCATGAGCAGTGCTGTTGAAGTTAATGAAAAATACATTTGTTCAGGGAGAAGTTTGCAAATCACAGTTACCAGAGGCAGAAGGTACTGGGGGTGAGGGTATTTCCATTTGTAGGCGCGATGCTGTTATCTGCGGAACTCACGGTCTCTCACAGTTCCACAGCCATGGGAAAGGCTGCAAAATTCAACTCTTCCTATGGAATTTGCTGGGCCCCATGGAATCGCCTGAGAGATTAAGAGCTGAGCTGGGTTGTGGAGGCCCAAAGCTGTCCTGTGGTACAATGTAACTCCTACCCCTGGTCGATTATGCCCTCCCACATTGATTTACCAAAAAAAAACACCCCAGTTTCCCAATATGTATATAGTATAAGTTGTGGAGCTCATCAAAACTATATAGAAACACTCATAAATTATAAAAACCTCAAACAGTTCTTTGAGAAAACATTGGTCCAACCAGACCCTCTAGTATAGCAGCCAACAAGGGCCAGCACTAGTGTGCTCATAAATCATCATCGGTCCAGTTTATAAAAAACATTTTAAAACCCTGATAGTGAGGTACGCACACGAAAATCCACATATTTGTATCACACAAAATCAAAACTATTCAACAAAATTCAGACACAATATTGTATTTCAATAACATATAAACTTACTACTTAACTGCATCAGGGCAGACTGCCAAAATAGCAAAATAATCCACAAAGTAATAGAGCCAAACTCCAGCCGGCTGAATGCTGAACTACACAATGCAAAACTTCAAAAGAAATGGTAAGGCATAGGAGGTGAAGCTGCCAACGCAGGGAGCTGAATCGCAGCTTGCCATTGCCGCTGGAGCAACGTAGCAGTGAGCGGTTGTGGAGGTTTCCTGCAGAGGACCAGCATGAAGGCACCGGAAGGCAGTCCTGGACCAGTGAGGACCATCTTCGGCTCCTTCAAGACACCGCGGCTGTTAACACACGGCTGTGTGTCGCAGTCCATGTGTTGTGACCCAAGGGGCAGAGCACACCCCTTTGGCGTTCCTGAGAAGCTTGGGAAGTCTTCTGCTTGTTGCGTACCATGGGCAAAAGCAAGAACAAGGGCAGCACTAAAGGTGTGCTGGTAGTGCAGCCAGGTAAGGTTGTGGGTCCCATGGACAAGCATTTGACCTCCCAGTTGCCTGGTATCTTGTCACCGGAGGGGGTTTCTTTGAGCCCTGACTCTTGGTTCCCACCTCCATTTCCCCTGCCTCCTCTCTCGTCCACTTTTCTTGAATTACCCCTTGAAGTGTCTGCCCCAATCCCTCAACCAGCGAAGCCGGCGGACTCAGGTGGGACGGTTGCTTCTCCTCCATCTGGAGAGGTGCCTCTTGCTGACTTGTGGGGTGCTATTCAAAATATTGATTATTGACTATCTTCTACTGTATCTTCTTTGTGTAAGTTTACTTTTGTTTGTTTTTTTATTTAGGAATTTCCATTTCATACAACAGGAATGTATATAAAGAAACATGCAGAAAACAGCAAGGAAAAAAAATATCCCGTAGGATTACCCAAATAATAATGCAATTAGGCCACATCTAAGGAGAGTAGAGGGCAGCAATAACCTAGAACAAATTACATTATCAAGCTCTAAATTCCCAGATCCCAATAACAAAACAATACCAAATATGATCAACATAAACAAACTACCCTTTAAGTGCCACTATGTACTCCACCCTCCCTGCTCTTCAAAAAGCCCTCCAACTGCTGAGGGTCCGTATAAACATAACGGACACCCAGCAGAGATACCACACATTTGCAAGGATGCCTCAAATAAAAAGCAGCTCCCAACGAGATCACATGGGGTTTTAACTGAAGAAAACTCTTACGCTGAATTTGAGCGGCCCTAGCCACATCTGCAAAAACCTGAACCAAATGATCACAAAATAAATTAGACTTATATTTAAAATATAACTTCATAATCTGTGATTTCTCAATATCAGCAGCAAAAGAAACCACCAAAGTGGCCCCTCCAGGAATATCATCCACTGACTGCTCCAAAAATTGGGACAAGTCAATGGAAGCCGGAGGGGACCCTGCAGGTACTCCAAATGGCTTATCTGGCAAGTAATATAGCTTAGTGACTTGCATCTTATCTGCATCTTCCAATTTCAAACATTCCTTAAAATATTTCTGCAATAAAATTAATGGTGAAAGATAACGAGTTCTAGGAAAGTTAAGAAATCTTAAATTTTTACTGCACATCATATTCTCCAACAGTTCCAGCCGCCCATGTAAAAGCAGGGCATCTCTCATCCCTGCCAAACTGACTGCTTGAACATTGGAGAACTGACAATCTATCCTAGATAATCCACTACTTAATTGAGCAAAAAACACATCCTGTTGCTCAAACTTAGCAACAATCTCCTTAGAAAAGGAGGCCGTCTGGTCAAAAACAGTTTTAAGAAACTGATTTGTCTGGGCAACCATTGTCCAAATGTCCATTAAAGTAATAGAAGCAGGAACAGACCCCAGCGAAGGTTGAGGAGCCAATAAAGAAACATCAAAATGCAAACATGACGGCATAGGGACCGAAGAGACACCAAAAGGGGGAGTCACTGAGAGGTTAAACTCAGGAACACCCAGTCCCGAAGTCTGTTCCCTCTCACACAGTGGCCCCAGGGCAGCTAAAGGCTGTGGAGGTGGGGTTCAAGCAATGGGGCTTAAAGTAGCCCCCAACTCAGAGTGTGAAGATAAGTGTGTGGGAGAACTTGCCTGGATAGTTACAACAGCAGAAGAAACATCTCTATCCATGGGGCCCACGATTTTACTCACAGTCGCTGAGCTCCCAGATGATGCCTGACCCTTGTTCTTCCTCTTGTGTGGCATTCCTCCAAGTCAACCTCCTGACAGTGAATTGACAACAAGTCCCTTTGTTTCATGTCCCTTCATTGAAGTGTCCGTGGCCTTGCGTCTGTGGCTGCACAGAAAAGCCCCGGCTTTTACAGAGGAGGCGCAGGCAGATGACACAGTGAGATGGGTGGAGCCGATACTCCCACGCCGGTCTCCAGGCTTCAGGCAGGCTAGAACCAACACCTACTGCTCACCACGATGTCCTCTGGCTCCAGGCAGGCCCCCTCCGCTCCCTGTAAGTTTACTTTTGAGGTTGTTGAGAAAATGCAAGCATTGGATAAACAGTTGGTTTCTTTAGATAAAATCTGTGCCCAGATTGATTCTCAGCTTAAACCTTGCCGTGATATTAATGTTGCTTTAATGAGAGATGCCTTGACTATTTCTTATCGGCTGGCTCTTGAGAATCACTCCCGGGCAAAGAATCTTTGTTTTTAAATGTCCCTATCACCCATTTACTTTCTTCAGATATTCTATTAAAGTATTTTAGTGAAGTGTTGCAGCTGGTAAGAGATGTAGAAGTTTCCCATATGTACTATTTTTCTTCTAGTTCTTTTTCTCCCTCGAAGGGGGAAGATTCTTTTATTCCTTCAAATCTTTCAGTGGCTCATAATTTAACTGCATTTCTAGAAGATTCTGCAGACATCCTTACCAGACGCCGCACTTTTGGTAGTAGCTTTTGGTTCTGAGTCTGAGAAACTGAGAGTTTTGCGATCTTATTTCAAAAACAGAGAGGATATTTTTTGTGGTCAGAAATTGCAGGTTTTTCCTGATGTTGGCCGGGCTACTCAGATTCGGTGAAGGAAGTTTCTGGAGTTGAAATCGCGGGTGGTGGGTTTGGGCAGTACTTTTTTCCTGAAGTTTCCTTGTCATTGTATTATTGCTTTAGGGGGTCAGACTTATGTGTATACTGATGTTACTCATTTGCAAAAAAGTTTGGCCGAGAGAGAATCTGTGGGTTAGTAGTGGGTGGGTATGGATTTATGTATAATGCTCCCTGGATGTGGAGTGCTATTACTCGTTTTTTCTTGTGTTTTCTTTGTTTAATGGAATTTCAGCTTTCCTCCCTTGATGTGGACTTATAATTGTGGGTTTGATGTATCTTTGAATTTGGAGTATGCCTTATATATTTCTTTCTGTTATATGTGTTGTTCATTCAAGAAAATCTTATAAATATATAATATTTAAAAAAAAAGAAATGGTAAGGCGTAGTAGTGATCACATGATCAGAGCAACCAATCAGAAGAGTGAAGACCAATCAACAGCCAAATTCAAGCCAGTAGGTTCAATTGATCGTAGCCAAAACATCCATGAATTTTTGAATAATACTGGAGATGGTAAACAGGTTTCTTGTGCTTGCATATCAGAAGAGTCGGATTGGAGTATTAACTCTGAAAATGATCAAGACAGTTTTTTAGGACAAGGCCGGAGGAAACAGCGAGGCCGCCGGCACAACCAAGGACTCAGTTGGAATTGGGGGCCATGAAAGGGTCCAACCATGCATTCTCAGACCAAAGCCCTGGACAAATACTATCTGCTGTGATAAATTTATCACAGCTGCAGTTGACTCCAAAGCAGTTGCAGATCTTGAATTATGGCCTTATATATGTCCCTACCACTTTTCATGATCCATTCCAGTTTCAGCTGGCTTTCCATAGTTTTATTAGACTTTTACAACTGCAAGTGTTTTTTGATAAGCACCCATCCTTGCCAGATACCTCTGTGGTCCATCGAATTTCTTCTTGGATGTCCCCTGGTCCCATTGACCCTATCATCAATACGTTTAAAGATTTGGTATTAAAGGGCATTTCTCAGATGGAGGATCCTTATATATTTGGGGCCTGGCATAACTTATGAGCTCAAGAACATTCGGCACTGGAGGAATTGCAGCAAGAAAGTTTGATAGTCATAACTAGAACGGATAAAGATGGAAGTGTGGTCAATCAAGATCGCAGCTCCTATGAAGAGGAGGCATTTAAACAATTCTGACTCCAAGTTCTATTCCTTGTGGGATACTGACCCGACTGCTGAATTGGCTCAGTTGATCAAGGATTTAGTAGTAGAGTCCGTTGACAGGGACTGTTTAACATCTCAGGAATGGCAATTTCTGATAGAAACTGCTCCTGTTACACCAATGATTTACTTTCTTCCAAAGGTTCATAAGCGGTTACTCTGCTCACCAGGCTACCCGATTGTGTCTATTCGGGGTTCAATGTTGGAGCCTCTTTCACGGTTCAATGATGTATTCTTGAGACCTATAGTTTGAGAGGTTCCTACAGGATACTGCTCATTTTCTGAGATTTCTCACATTGTCACTCGGTGACATTTATGATTATGATGGACATTCCACAAGATTGTGCTTTGCAGGTGATACAAGCTGCTTTGCATTTAAAACCTCCACCAGATCGTATTCCACTGTGTAGGAACTACTGTTGATTTAAAGGGAGGTTTTATCAATAACATCATGGGGTGGCTATGGGAGCTACTCATGCTCCTTCTGTTGCATCTTTGTATGTGGCTGAATTTGAAGCACAATTTATTTCAGGATCACCGTATGCATCATGTATCTGCATGTGGCGTAGATATCTGGATGATGTCTTTGCTCTTTGGATTGGATCTGAAGAAGAATTGCATCAATTCCATGGTTGGCTGGATGGTTTGGATAACAATCTCCAGTTTTCTTTGAACTATCATGCTAGCATGATTGATTTTCTGGATGTCTGAATTACCAGATCAGGATCAGATGTGCAGACTTCAATTTTCCGGAAGCCAGTGGATCATAATGCTTATTTGCAGTTTAATAGTTATCATTCTTTGAACTTATGAAGAGGTTTATCTGTAAGTCAGTATTTGCGAGACCGCCAGATTTGTTCTACTGAGGGGACATTTCGATCAGAAGTCAGGTTGCTTAACTCTCGATTTACCGCAAGGGGGTATTTCAAAGCTGATGTTAAGTGGGCATATCTACGAGCGAAATATGCCCAATGGGATCTCTTATTAAACTACAAGCAACCTGAGTCTGAGGATATACCAGTTTGTGTGTCATCATATACTGCTGGGGTTCATAGGGCTGTGCAGTCGATATGTAAGCATTGTTCGATACTCAGCTTACACCCCCATCTGGCTGTCCCACTCTATATTGCTTTCCATCGTGGCAAGAATTTGGGAGAACTACTTACTAAATTTGATGTCGAAGTACCAACAAATGATCAGGGACCTTTGGACCATTACCCATGTGGTAATTGTAGTTGGTGTTCATCGACTCTCAGTGGCCCCTGTTGGACTAATGTGGATGGTAAGACCTATGTGTTGAATGGTCAAATGACCTGTGCCTCAGAGGGGGTAATCTATATGATTGTGTGCCCATGCTTTTTTATCTATGTAGGCCAGACCACCCATAAAATACGTTTGTGGCTTGGTGAATGTAACATCAATACTAAGAAGGTTACTGCTCCACTGGTAATGCACTGAATACAATATCAACATTCTTGCTCTGAGATCCGGTGACAGATCCTTGAACATCTACCACGTACTTGCCGAGGCAGTAATTATTTGAGACAACTAGTGCTTCGTGAACCCACCTGGATGTTTTGGCTGCAATCAATTGAATCTACTGGCTTGAATTTCACTGTCGATTGGTTGCTCTGGTCATGTGATCATCACTACACCTGACTATATCTTTTGAAATTTTGCATTGTGCAATTGAGCGTTCAGCCGGCTGGCGTTTGGCTCTATTACTTCGTGGATTCTTTTGCTATTTTGGCACACTCCTCTGATGCAGGGGAGTAGTAAATTTATATCTTATCAAAACACAATATTGTGTCTGAATTTTGTTGAATGTTTTTGACTTTGTGTGATACACATATGTGAATTTTGTGTGCGTACCTCACTATTAGGGTTTAAAAAAGGCTTTTATAAACTGGACCAATGATGATGATTTCCAAGCATACTATTGCTTGTTCATGTTGGCTGCTATACTAGAGGGTCTGTTTGGACCAATGTTTGCTCAAGGGAGCGGGCAGGCAAGCCCCTCCCCGCTCCCCACCACCAAGACCAGTCGGGCTGAAGAAGGAAGCAGGGATTTAAATTTAAAAGCTGAGCCTCTTCAGGCCTCGCCAGAAGGCCCTGTGATGTGACTCTTAGGCATGGAATTAGGCTGTGAGACACCAGTACCAACAATAATCACAGAAGCATCTACAAACAGCCTCAGCAGACATCTGGGAACAGCAACACGGGCACTACTCAGGTAAACCTCCTCCTCTCATATCTACAAGATGTTCCGTAAACTCTTAACTTACACATTAATAACACTAATCCTACTAATCTCTCTAACACCTATGCAAGTTAGAGAAACCTACAATGAGAACATCCCAATTATATATCAACCGAACATTCCAATCATATATCCCAAAACACAACATGTAAAACCCACTCGTAGAATCCTAAAAATTAACACCACACCACTAGAAACAGAGCCCATCATACAATCAAATACGCTCTTATCAATGCCCGCTCAATACATAACAAAATTCCCACAGTAACAGACTTCATGCTCAACAGAGACATAGATCTTATGGGGGTCATTCTGTGCAATAAATAGCAGGGATGGGACATCCATCCCCGCTATTAGTACCCCCACCAGATCACATCTAATTTCCCAGCTCATTTTACGAGGGGGTGGAGAAGGGGCGGATTGGGGGCAGAGTTAGGGTGGACGGTAGGTGGTCATCGCCTCAGACGTACAGAGCTGATTCCAATGTAGGTCCTATATGTCCAGGGCCGATGGCTTAGACGGGAAACTTATTCCACCTCTGAGGTGGAATAAGTTCCCCGATCAGGCAGCGGACGGCAGGCCTGAGGCTACAAAGCGGTGGGATGGGGCAGAGAGCATTCCCCACAGCCTGACCCTGGCCTTGGGAGACCATATAGGGGATTGGGCTGCAGGGAAAGCAGTTCAGGAGCCGGCAGCCGGGAATCGCGGCTTTATAATGGAGCTGCGGTGCCATGGCAACCAGACGCCATGGCGCTGTGACTCGATTGTAAAGCCCAGAATGAGTTAGTTGGGCAAGGCCTGTATGTGCAGGCCGGGTTGAACTGGGGTCCCGGCCTGCATGTACAGGCCTGTTCATGATTCTTATCCCATGGGGCTAGATGTGCTCCGCGGGATCAGAATCGCGACTTCATCTGTGTGTCAGGTTCTGACCAGGCGCACAGAGGGCCTGTATGTCCAGGATGGAATCAGGATCTATGTGTATCACCGAAACAAGGATCGCAACCACTGGCAATGTGCTGCTAAACCAGTTATTGCCTCCCCACTACAAGCTCTTCAACTGCCCCAGAACAGAAAGAAGAGGTGGAGGCACACTTTTCCTAGCTAAAGAACACTTAAACTTCACTATGACAAACTCAGTCTCCTCACAAATGCTGGACTTCCTTACAGTCTCCAACAGAGATCACACCATCTGCCTAGCATATCGTACACCTTCCTCAAACCATGAAGCCTTATCAGACTTGTTGGAAGAAACATGCACACACACAATATCTAAACCTCACATCCATTCCAACGAAGCAAGTAAGCGCATTCTACAATGCCATGGAAACACTCCATCTACAACAAGTAATCAATAAGCTACCCATAATAAAGGATCAATGCTGGATCTCGTTTTTGCGCCCAGAGATCTACAAGCAACATCCAGATTGACCCAGTGCCATGGTCAGATCATATGACGATCTTCTTTGTGCTACCAAGGAGACCCCAGACTCCATACTATCATCATCAGCACCATTATGCATGCCGCTTAAATGCATTCAACAAGGAAACCTTCTTAGACTATGTCTCCCCACTCCTAGATGCTGACTTATATGACCTGGACAGCTTAATACATTCTTGGAATACAGTGATCACCAATGCCGTTACCTTTACACCACAACTTGCCTCCACCTCTCCCAAATATACACAACCACCCTGGTTCTCTCCCGAACTTAGAGTCCTCAGATGCCAACCATTATAAAAAACAAAATTACTGAACATGTAGATAGTCATGGCTTAATGGGAGAGAGCCAAAATGGCTCTAGCCAAGGAAGGTCTTGTCTTACTAATCTGTTGTATTGTTTTGAAGGTGTGAATAAACAGCTAAAGATGAGTCAGTTGATATAGTGCATCTGGATTTTCAAAAAACCTTTGACAAGGTCTCTCATGAAAGACTCTTGGTGAAATTAAAAAATCATGGGATAGGAGGCAGTGTCCCTCACTTGGTTTGCAGCGTGTCGTGCTGTGAGGGCTTGTGTGCATCAGTGATGCTGAGAGCTAAACTATCGGTAGTTTAACTACTGGCAGGGTCTCCCAAGATGGACAGGTCTCAGCTGAGGTGCCAGATCAAGATAAACCACCCATCTGAGCAGCAGCAGAATGGGATAGTGTTGATGGCGGAGGATCACATTTCTGTGACAACGGCAACAACACCAAACTTAAACTGCGTGGAAGAAAGGCCCGGCAATCTACTTCTGTATCTTGCCATGAAAACCCAATGGATAGTTACAACAAAACAAATTGTGCTATAGTGCTGGAAGATGAGACCCCCAGGTCGGAAGGCACTCAACTAGCTACTGGGGAAGAGCTGAAGACTTCTCAGAGTAAAGCCAGCATTTATGATGTGGTTGGATCAAAGCCCTCGGGACATCTGACTGCTGATGTAGCTGTGCATGAAATGAGAGTCAGAAGCTGTAAAGATGTCTTATGCATTGGAACATGGAAAGTACGAAGCATTGAACCAAGGGAAGTTGGAGGTGGTCAAGAATGAAATGGAACGTGTACAACTTGATCTGTTGGGTGTCAGTGAACTGAAATGGACTGGCATCGGGCACTTTGCATCAGATGATCACATGGTCTACTATGCTGGAAATGAAAGACAAAGAAGAAATGGTGTTGCATTTATAATAAAGAAGAAACTTGCAAGAACTGTAATGAAATACAATGCAGTCAGCGAACGCTTAATCTCTATTTGTCTACGAGGAATGCCTATCAACAGAACTATAATTCAAGTATATGCCCCAACAACAGCTGCAGAAGAGAATGAAATTGAAGAGTTCTATGAACAAGTACAAGCTGAAATTGACAGAACATGCAAACAGCATAGTCATGGTGACTGGAACGCAAAAGTTGGCAACAAAGAAGAAAGCAAAGTAGTTGGAAAATATGGACTTGGCAACAGAAATGAAGCTGGAGAAAGACTGATAGAATTCTGCAAGACCAACGATCAGTTCATCTCAAACACCTTCTTCCATCAACACAAGCGGCGACTGTACACATGGACTTCACCCAATGGATTGTATAAAAATCAAATTGACTACATCTGTGGAAGTCAACGATGGAAAAGTTCTATAACATCAACAAAGACAAAACCTGGAGCTGACTGTGGTACAGATCATCAACTACTAGTATGCGAACTCAAGCTAAAGTTGAAAAAGAGCAAACCACTCATGAATGCAGCAAAATATGACCTTGAGAATATACCACTGGAATTTAAAGACTGCCTGGAAAATCGATTTGCTGCTTTAGATACAAATGACAGAGCTCGAGAAGAGTTATGGAATGACATCAAGAAAGTTGTGTTGGAAGAAAGCGAGAAGTCTCTACAAAAGGTGAAAAAGCAAAAACAGCCAAAATGGATGACGGAAGAAACTCTGAAAATTGCCCAGAAACGCAGAGAAGCTAAAGCCAGAGGAGAAAGAAAGACAATAACAGAACTCAACAGAGATTTCCAACGTGCAGCAAGACAGGACAAGGAAAAGTACTACAACGATGCATGCAAGGAAATAGAAGCAGAAACTATTAGAGGAAGAACAAGATCGGCTTTCCTAAAGCTATGAGAATTAAAGAAAAAGTTCCAGCCTCGAATTGGAATGTTACAAGATGCTCAAGGTTCTATGTTGAATGATGCTGAGAAAATCAAGAAAAGGTGGAAGGAATATACAGAGTTTTTATATGATAAAGATCAAGTGGACCAACAGCCGTTTCAACCTGTACCTTATGATCGGGAGCCATTGGTGATGAAAGAAGAAGTTGAAGCAGCATTGAAAGCCTTATCAAAGAACAAAGCACCAGGCATTGATAGCATTCCCATAGAGGTATTACAGCAATCTGATGCAGCTGTTACCGTACTTACAAGGCTCTGCCAAGAAATATGGAAGACAACATCATGACCAACTGACTGGAAAAGATCTTTGTTTATACCAATACTAAAGAAAGGTGATCCAACTGACTGTGGAAATTATCGCACAATTGCTCTGATCCCACATGCCAGCAAGATTCTACTGAACATTATTCAAAAGAGACTACAACCATACCTGGAACAAGAACTACCTGAAGTGCAAGCAGGGTTCAGGAAAGGGCAAGGAATGAGAGACATCATTGCGGATCTGAGATGGATCCTTGAAAAGACTAAAGAATACCAAAAGGATATCTATTTGTGCTTTATCGACTATAGCAAGGCTTTTGACTGTGTAAACCATGAGAAACTCTGGGCCACATTAAGAAGCATGGGTATGCCAGAACACCTGATCGTACTCTTGCACAATCTGTACATTGATCAAGAAGCAGCGGTTCGAACGGAACAAGATGAAACAGAATGGTTTAAAATAAGCAAAGGTGTAAGACAAGGCTGCAAACTTTCCCCCTACCTGTTTAATTTATATGCAGAACAAATCATCAGAGAAGCAGGATTGTATGAAGACAACAGAGGTGTGAAGATTGGTGGAAGACTCATCAACAACCTTCTCTATGCTGATGATACCACATTACTGGCTGAAAGTGAAGATGATCTGAAACATTTGCTTCTCACAATCAAAGATAGTCTCAAAATGGGCCTGCACCTTAATGTAAAGAAGACAAAGATCATGACAACTGGCATAATCAACAGGTTCATCGTTGAAGGAGAAGAAATTGAAATCGTGAACAACTTTAACCTACTTGGATCAACTATCAATAAAGAAGCAACAAGCAGTCAAGAAATCAGACAACGCATTGCTCTTGGCAGAATGGCTATGAAAGACCTAGATAAGATTCTCAAGAGCAGAGATGTCTCTCTTCATACAAAGATTTGACTTGTTCAAGCCATGGTATTTTCAATAACATCATATGGATGTGAAAGCTGGACAGTGAAAAAGATAGACAGGAAAAAAATTGATGCCTTTGAATTATGGTGCTGGCGACGAATACTGTGTATACCATGGACTGCCCGAAGAACAAACCAGTCGGTACTAGAGGAGATCAAACCTAAACTTTCTTTAGAAGCTCAGATGACAAGACTTCGACTTTCATACTTTGTACACATCATGCGAAGAGAGAGATCATTAGAGAAAGACATCATGCTTGGCAAGATAAAAGGTCAGCGCAAAACAGGAAGGCCAGCAATGAGATGGATCGATACAATAACAGCAGCTACGGGTACCAGTCTGTCAACAATGAGCCGCCTGACTCAAGACAGAACACAATTTAGAATAGCTATCCAGAGGGTCGCCATGAGTCGACTCCGACTCGACGGCACTTAACAACAACAGGATGCAGTGTACAATTGTGGATCAGGAACTGGTTAACAGATAGAAAGCAGAGGGTAGGGCTAAATGGGCAATTTTCCCAATGGAGAAAGTGAATAGTGGAGTACCCTGGGGATCTATGCTAGGTCCTCTGCTTTTTAACATATTGTCACGCCCTTGCCCCTGGCCTCTGGCTTAGAGGGGCGAGGTAAAGGAGAACTTTTCTTGGTGAGCTCAAATAAACTAGCTTTTCCTCAGGTGGATTCTGGGACATGTAGTTTGGCTCTTAAGAAGAAGTGTAGTCATGTTCCGATGTTAAGGCAAATGACAGAATTTATTTTAAAGTAAAGGTTCAAGTAAACTGTACAAGGAATTTTAGCCATTCAGGATTATTTGCAACAGAGCATTTAGATCAGTATAACTGCTTCACAGTCTTTTAAACAAATGCAGCTGGTTAACAACATTGCTCAGTCTTAGAGAAACAGCTCTGCTCAGCAAGGTAAAAATACTTCTTTTTAACCTTGTGTTTGTGAAGCACTTAATAGCAAAAAGAATAACTCAGTTCCTCTGGAACAACCTCTTCTTTCCCTCCTTCCTTTCAGGATAGGTTTTTAAACTCAAAATAAGAGAACAAGTAGCAAAACATTCACAAGCTTTCTCTTCAGCGTGACTCAGCACTTTCTTGAGAAATGCAAACACATGGAGTTTTCTTCAACCCCAATTACTGGCTCAATTCCAGTTACCTGCTTCTAGGAGACTTTCTCATTCAATGCTAGCCTTTAGCATAATGATTCCATGCTTGCAGCTTGACACAGGGTACAGTCCATGGGGATATCTAGATCTTGCAATTCCTCCCCTGCCAACTCAATCTGCATATCCTCTGGTGTTGTTAGGGCAGTGTCCTGTTCTGAGCTCTGGACACAGTGCTCAGAATACAGCCTCCCTGGGGGTTCTAATGTCTCTCCTGAGCCCAACTCTCTCCGATAAAAACAGTCAGTACCTGAAGCACTGGGCAGTTCTCCCTGGTTGTGCTCGCTACGGTTCCTTGTCTCCTTCCAGCCTCTCTGGAACAGCTCTCTGTATTCCTCTCTGGGTTCTCTCCTGGAGATCTGCAGGTGCTCCTGGTTCCACTCCTGATTCCCCTGAATCCTCTGAGTCTTCAGAACCTTCTGAGACCTCTGCCTCCCCAGAGCTTCTTCCTTCCTTTGAGTTTCTCATTTCCTCTGAGCTTCTCCTTTCCTCTGCTTTAGCAGGGGTTTATATTTCCCTCCCCAAGGCTCCAGCCGTTCCTCCACTCCTCCCAGGTGATTGTAATCACCTCTCAAGCCTGCAGTTATGTCATAGGAGTTAGGGTGTGGCTGCCTGAACTTTCTCTCCCTCAGGTTTCTTTCTCTATGAGGGGTCTGAAATCCATGCCCTGCAGAGATTTCTCCTTTCTCTAAGTTAAAGTCATTGGCCTTTTCTATACTCATAGGCTCAAAACAGGCATCCTTGTCACAATATTCATAAATGACCTAGAAATGGGAAAAAAGAGTGAGGTAATCAAATTTGCAGATGACACAAAAGTATTCAAAGTTGTTAAAACCCGAAAGAATTGTGAAAAATTGCAAAGGGACCTTGATAAATTGGAAGACTAATTGTTCAAATGACAGATGAAATTTAATGTGGACAAATGTAAAGTTATGCACCTAGGAAAGAACAACCCAAACTATGGTTACACAATGCAAGGTTCCATATTAGGAACCACCACCCAGGAAAAAGATTTAGGCGCCATTGTGGATAACATGTTGAAACCCTCTACCCAGTGTGTGGCACTGGCCAAGAAAGCAAATAGAATGCTAGGAATCATAAGGAAAGGAATGGAGAATAAAACAAAGGATATTATAATGCCTCTGTATCGTTCCATGGTGCAACCGCACCTTGAATATTGTGTGCAATTCAGGTCACTGTATTTTAAAAAGGATATAGCATTATTAGAAAAGGTACAGAGAAGAGTCACCAAAATAGTAAAGGGGATGGAAGGATACCCCTATGAAGGAGAGGCCAAAAAGGTTAGGGCTCTTCAACCTGGAAAAGAGACAGCTGAGGGGAAATGTGATAGAGGTCTATAAATTAATGAATGGAGTGGAACGGGTAAACGTAGATTGATTGTTTGCGCCACCAAAATATAGAAAGACTAGGGGGACATGCAATGAAGCTACAGTGTAACCTATTTAGGACTAATAAGAGAAAATATTTTTTCATTCAACGCTTAATCAAACTCTGGAATTCGTTACCGGAGGATGTAGTAAAAGCTGTTAGAATAGCTGGGTTTGAAAAAGGTTTGGACAAGTTCCTGGAGGAAAGGTCCATAAACCATTATTAAAGGGCAAATCCACTGCTTGCCCCAATACAAGCAATGTGGAACCTGTGTCCATTAGGGAAACTTCTAGGTACTTGTGACCTAGATTGGCCACTGTTGGAAACAGGATACCGGGCTGATGGACTTTGGGCTGACCCAGTATGGCATATCTTATGTTCTTATATTGAAAGAAAATGGAACAAACATAGGATAGTTACACCAAAGATCAGGTCATCACTAAAGAGAAAGAATAATTTAATCTTACTAACTCCTGCAGAAAATAATACTTTTCCAGCATCATTATGAAATCACTCAATAGACTTAGAGAGCTATTCTCCAATTTGTCCTCACTCACCAAAGACCGCGCATCCTCTCCTCAACAGGATCAAGCCCACAACTGGACCCACAGACCATAGCAGACTTCCTATCCAACAGACAACCTTCCACAGCACTCCCTCCAAAAACCCTCTCTAACCACACATCACAAGCCCTCTCAAATACAAAGTTGGGACTCCTTCAGACTCATTTCACAGCAAGTGATTTCATATATCATCAAAAGCATCAATACCACAACTTCCCTTCTGGACCCATGCCCAGCTTCCTGGATAAAACCACTACCAACTGCATTCACCCCAACCACACAAAAACTCATGCACACCTCCCTATCTCAAGGATACCTACCCCCCACCTTGATTTCTTGTAAAATAAGACCCACCCTAAAGAAAATATAATGGCTCATTCTGACCCAAGTTCATATTGATCTATCGCAGGCATCCCCTTCCTAGCTAAAATAATAGAAAAGACAGTACAGCATCAGCCCCAAGATTATGTGGACACTCACGCTCCCTTAGACCCCCAGTAACATGGTTTTCGCCCTCAACACGGTGTAGACACTCTCTTCACCGTGCTCTTCAACATCCTTATCAAGGGCCTTGATAAGCCACACCAAGGCTATGTGATGATATTTCTGACATCAGTGCTGCATTTGACTCCATCGTACACAACATACTACTGACAAGACTCAGCAACATAGGCCTCCAGAAGAATACAATAAGACAGCTACAAGTAAAAATTGGTCAACTCGGATCCAAATGTTTCAACCTAAGAAAAGGAATACCGCAAGGATCGGCACTATCTGCACTTTTATTTGACATATACATTCAACCCATCTGTAACCTGACAAGAAACTTCAACATGCACTTCCACCTGTATGCTGATGATATTATGTTCTATATGTCCTTCCACACTCACACTCTGGACGTCTCTGCCATCTCTGACTGCTTCACAGCCTTCACAGAATTCCTTGTAGGACTAAATTTAATAGTGAACAGTAGTAAGACAGAAGCTTTCCTCATCACAAGAGACACATCTTTCAATCACTTTTCAACACGCTGAGATTTCAGTAAAAAAATAAGTCAAATACCTTGGAATATCCCTCAACAATATCCTCAACATGCTTTCCTACATTAAGAAGTCAGGCAATATTGCATACTTAAAACTCAAAACACTTAAACATTTACAACCACTACTCCACTACCGAACAGTATTTCAAGCCATAATAACACCTCACCTTGATTACAGCAATATACTCTACCAGGGTCTACCAAAGCAAGCACTATACACACTTCAACTAGTGCAAAATACTGCAGCAAGAATCTTAACATCAACATATTACACCCACCCTGAAGAATCTGCATTGGTTGCCAATAGCACAAAGGATAAAATACAAAGTAGCAACTACCATTTACAAAATCATACATGACTTATCAGCTCCCTGCCTCGAGGACCTAATCAGTACAGTACCCACAACAAGAGCAAGAAGAACACCGAATCAGAATCTATTAATCATCCCACATATCAAGACAAGATGTACTCAGCAAACCAACAACAGAGCTTTCTCCCAATTTGCCCCAACAATCTGGAATTCACTACTGGAACGCATAAGAGCTCCACAGTCCACTCAGAACCTGAAGAAACTATTAAAGACACATCTCTTTATTGAACACTATAGGCCCGATTCCATCCTCGACGTCCTGGCCCTCTGTGTGCCTGGTTGGAACCAGACGCAAGGAGGTAGTCGCGATTCTGATCCCACTGGGTACGTCTAGCCCCGTGGGATCAGAATCATGAACAGGCCTGTACATGCAGGCTGGGACCTCGATTCTGTCTGGCCTGCACTTACAGGCCTTCCCTAGCTAACTCAGTCAGGGCAGTTCACGGTTGCCATAGCACAGTGGCTCCATTGAAAAGCTGCGATCCCCGGCCGCCGGCTTCCAAAATGCTTTCCCCGCAGCCCGATCCCCGATCTGGCCTCCCAAGGCCAGGGTTGGGCTGCGGGGAATGCCCACTGCCCCCTGTCCCCTGCCACCCCTTCCCAGCCCCGGGCCTGCTGTCCACTGCCACATCAGGGAACTTATTCCACCTCTGAGGTGGAATAAGTTCCCTGTCCAAGCTGTTAGCCCTGGATGTATAGAGCTGACATTGGAATCGGCCGATGACCGCCCACCGCCCGCCCTAACGCTGCCCCTGATCAGCCCCTTCCCCACCCCTGTCAACTTCCTCGTTCAACGAGCGGGGAAGTTGACGCACTTAGGCACTTAGGAGGGGGAATGAATAGTGGGGGTGGACGTCCCAACAGAACTCTATTCTTTTCACGGAATGAGCCTATATGGCAATAATGATATCACAAAGCACCATATAAAAGAACTTTCACTTAGACAAACATACATTTGTAAATACCCCATTTGTTAATTCCAAGTTAGTAACACCCTATGTTCGATGTAACAGCAAATCAGCTGAGTTGTTTGCTATTTGTTCCATGTAAACCGCTTTGGCTTAAAGGTGGTATAGAAATCTGCTAAATAAAGAAATAAATATTGAGAAATCAGGGGTTTTTTTGGTTGCTCTAATTTTAGATTTCTCCAGGTATGTTTTTTTGACTCCTATGTTGATTTGACAGGAGGAAGAGGAGGAGAGCTATAGTGACATTTCCGTTTGCACCCTTTTCCTCTGCCACCCATGGCCTGACTGCCTGGACTTTGGGCAGTAGAGGAGGAGGATGTGCTGTGGACGGGCATGCTTCTGTGACTACCTCCTCTTTCTGGCACCAGATCAGTGCGGGAGGGGTTGGTAATGGGTAGCAAGGCTGATTGTGAGGGGGAGCAGATCTGGATCCAGTGAAAGCACATCTCCTATCCCAGAACTGCCTTCTCTCCCTTCTGTATTTCCCCAGTATTCCCTCCCCCTTCCTCTCCTCTTTTTTCCATCCCTGTCATCCATCGTTCCTCTCCCCAATCCCTGATCTTCCCCATCTTTGATCTTCCCTCGTTTCCTTCTTTTCCTCTCCTACCCTCCTCCCTTCTCTTGTCCCCATCTTCAGTTTTCTCTCCCTTCCTCAGTTGTCCCCATCTCCAATTTTTGATCCATCTCCACCCCACCCTTCCTTTCTTCTCGCCATACAAGAGATCTCTTCCTAGCCTCCCCCACAAAAAACCTCCAAAAAACTAAATAAAACTTTTGGACACACAGAAAGCAAGGCTGGAAAACTATATTGATCTAAATTTATATTTGCATTATAAAATATTTAATTTGCAAAATAATTTATACTTACGCAACTGTGCCGCATAGAAACTTTGAGGCACAAGTTTCTAACTCCTGTCTGAAGAATCTACCTTGAACTGTTGCAGGAAACTGGGACTCACAGTTATCTGTTGAAAAATATCAACATGTTTGAGAGCTGAGTGTGGATGTGCGTGAAAATTGGAAGAGTAATATAGCTGCATGAGAGGTTTTCAATGACGCAGGGCAGGAGAAGAGGGGTAAAAAGAAAGGGGGGAATTAGGAGTAGTTACATATTAATGATTGTATATATGCAATCACCAAATAGAAGGAACAACTGTATATTGGTTATTGTTTTGTTGTTTTGCCAAAAATAGCGTTGAACATAAAAAAAAATGCAAGGCGGAAGGACTGGTGAATTGCAGCAGCCTGTATGAAAACCTCAGATTCAAGAAGAAGAACCTAAAAATGAATTAAAAGAAATGGGGAAAAATAAGAAAATTAAACTGAACACACCTTTTCGAAGGCCACTCTTGAACAAATTGGAATCATATTGCAGATTATGTATCAATAACTTAACCTAATAATCAGGCAAGGAATAGGTCTCTTACTGCCACAAATTTGTTTTGTGCAAATTAAATGAATTAAAGATCTTGGTACATAACATTTGCACAAAAGCTCTTTAAGGCATTGTGGCAATAAATGATCTAGTAGTGATCTCACGTGTACTGAACAGTCTTTAGGCCAAGTCATAATGTTTATAACTAAGTGTTCTTCTGTCTGACTGAGGATTTTAAGGAGGTCTTTTTCTAACAGTGCACTTAGGTCAATAGGCAGAAGGGTTCCTGTTTTTGGCCTATGTTATAAAATCCTGCTGATGTGGATATTATGCCTGCTTAAGGCCAGGCGTAAACATTAATGCCCACTTTACATGCGTATGTGTGTACTTTATAAAATGCACAATGTAAATCGCAGCCCTCACCCCTGCTCTGCCCCTGAGCACACACGCCGGCTTGCACCGTGCGTACTGTTAAGTGTGACCTAATTCTATAAGAGCCTCCGCATGTCCAAGTTAGATGCCTAAGAATGATTTGTATATTGTAGTCTATGAAAATACTTTTAGGAATCACTAGCAGAAATTAAGAGTCTCAAAACTGATTTGATTATCTCGAGAGAGAATGTGCAGGCTATTTGCTTGAAATGTATTCATTATTATTGATGCCGTTATGTGGCTGGAAAATCTCATTTTTATCTTTGTGAGTAAAAAAAATAATGTGGAAAACATGATTTAACTCTTTATCGCTTGACAGAAACGCGGTTGCATGATGACATCATTGCTTTTCTGGAAGTAGGGAAGCTGTGATGATGTCATCAGCCACGAGTTACCATGTCCCATTATGACAGCAAGAGAGCTGAGCTTTAAGCCACCTGCTGCAGTTAGCCTGCACTCAAATCATTTGCTTATAATGCTTTTTGCTGATCAAATGGAAGTGCAGAAACAAAATGTACGCGAGTTGTTGCGGTGATAGGCCAGATCACATCTACCCCCCCTTTCTTTTTCAGAGTTCAACCAGACAGTCCAGGGTTCTGGAAATATCACAGACAAGGGCAGTCAGGATCAGCTGCTGTTTCTCTTTCCAGAGTTCCATCAGCAGAGTCAAGTCTCCGGCCAGCCCGACGACTCCTGCATTGAGCCCATCAACAAGAAGATGCGGCGTAACCGCTTCAAATGGGGACCTGCGTCTCAGCAAATATTGTACCAAGCTTACGAGAGGCAAAAGAATCCTAGCAAGGAGGAAAGGGAAACTTTAGTTGAGGAATGTAACAGGTAAATCTTAGCTATCAATGCATAGAGGGTAGGAAGAAAGGGTGTTGCAAGAAGGCAAAAAACAACAGCATTTAGACTGAAGTAACAGGGATGTGTTATTGCTGAGCACAACCTTCTGCAGAGTGCTCAGAAGGTGTGACTCTCGGCTCTTAAAAACACGCAACGGTGTCACTAATAGTCAAAGTTCTGGCTGCTTTGATGATAGTTCTGGCAGCAAAAGTCCTCTGACAAGAGGACTATTGCCCTTAACAAAAAGAAATTAAAAGCAGATATGTAAAATCTGGGGATTGTATTTAAGAGTTACAACAACTTTGAGATTCTTCAGGTTCCTACTGTCAGATAATGGTCATTGGATATCACAGCTGATTGGACAGTGTAAATGTTCCAGTGTCCAATAGGAAATAATGACTGTATTTTTTCACAATTGGTATTCAATAGGAAATAATGACTGTATTGATAAAAGAATGTTCCAACACTGACCTGACATTTCAGTGGCCAGTGTTACTAATCTTCCAGATAATTTCCCCTTTCAGCAAGAATCCTTTCAAAGGACCAAGTTATCAACTATTGGCCCTAGTGTGGGCATGTTTACTTCCAATAAGTACCTAATATAAATCACTGCTTCTTACTTACACGGAAAAAATATGAATTCTAACAAGCTTCCAGATCAGGAGAGCAATTTTAAGATTGCCTATGGTAGCCCAGCCCTGCAAGTAAATCTTCAAACAGAAAATCCTTTCTGTACTCACAGCACAATTAAAACCCCTGTGCGTGTTTTCCCTGGCCTTACCTAACCCTGCTCACTTTTCCCCACAAATAAAGCGGGGTGAGGGGGATCATTTTCATTATGTGATTAAACATATAATTTCCTGCATTAAACTTTACAGAATTACCCAGCCCCCAGATGAGAAAAGTAGAAGTTGCACACTAATAACTCAGGTGCTGAAACCTAAGAGGAAAAGTCTAAGGCGGATGTTTGCTAAAGTGTGTTAGCTGTCTTTGCGGCGCTAACGTGGGATCGTTGTGCCGTGAAGACAGCTAACATGGGAGAAATGCAGCTACTGCAGGTGTTCACATTGTGTGATAGAAGCTCATCCTGCAGGCCTCACGGAGGCAGCTATCACTCTCTCAATGGGTGACGTCGGCTGCAGCCGCGAAGCTAGCCCCTCGTGTTCCCAGCATTTTCTCTAGCAGGGAAAATGCTGGGAATGCCCCCGGCACATACCACGGGACGTTTGCAGCTATCGCCTGGCGTTAGCTGCAAAAGTCGTTCTAAACATACCCCTAAGAAAGCAAACATTTTTTCTTTTTGGGAAAGGGCAGGAGTGCGTTGTGGACCCTCAAACGTTTCTCCAAAAAGTTTTCAAATGAATTGGACAAAACTGTGTATTGTTTTCTTTTATTAAGGAAAGTAATTCTGAATCCAAAATCAGATTTTTATAAACTAAAGATGCTTAACAATGGGACTGAACTTTGACTTGACACTAGCTTTGAACCCTGTTTTAAATTAGATATTCGGGGCCCAATATTGAAAAAAAGCTGAGGGGCAATTCAATGACTGATTAATGCTGCAGAATATTCCTATGCACTACCAAAATTCTACCCGCTGAAAACCAGTGCGGTCTATCGGCAAAGGGGGGGCAGTGACAGCCATATCCAGTTAATGCTGATATTCAGCTGCTAACCAGCTAGCTTAAGCAGCTTAAGTTCAAATGGCTGAATTGTCGTCTGAACTGTGACCACTTAACGCTATCTGGTTAATGACTGAATGTCGCTGCTAACCGGACGACAACACGGGTGGTCGAGCAGCCCAGATAGTCAACAGCAGAAACCCAGATATCTTCCACTGTTGAATATCAGTTTGAATTGAAGTGTTGGCGGCTAGGCGTTTTATTTTGCCTAGTTGCTGCTGCTGAATAAGCCCCCCTGAGCTCCTCAATTTAGACTCCTAAATTTGTGTTCTATTTTCAGCTGAAAATGTATCTTAATTTAGAACTTCAAAGTTATGCTTGTACATATAGGTCTGCCATTCATTTGCCTAGATTTATGAGCCTAATTTATGAGCTTGGCGCTGAAATCACTGCTAACCTTTTTTTTCCATACCCTAAATATGCCCCTCCTGCCAACAATTTTTTATGCTCCTAAATTTAGGAGTCTAGTGAAATTTTGCATTATATTTAGTCCACAGTGGTCAGCACTTGTAAAGTACCTGGCTGCCATGGGCAATAGTGAAAACGGCTATTCAGTGTTGGATGCCGGAAATCCTGTGGCACTGGCCATCTGGTTTCGTCTCTGACTTCCGTTGCCAGTGCATGTAGACACTCAGCCTCAGTAAATTTTCAACAAGGTCAATTAGGAGCATAACTTAATTGTTCTTGAAATTGTTTTTCCCACTTCCCAACTCCCAAAGGAGGGGAGGAAGAGGGACTAAGTTTATAGTAAATAATAATACGGATTTGTTATGTGGTTATGCCCAAAGATATCCTGGCACAAGTTAGGTACTATCTCAGCTCCTGATATGCACCCTGGAGGTGACTGCATGTCTTTTTCTAAAGTTTTGCAACTGTCGAGCTCAGTGGGATCCCATTTAAGCAAAAGGTTTGGTCTACCTGCTAATTAGCATGCTTATCCCCTATAGTTTTCTTCAGCTATTAGGGTCGCCCATTAGCTTATCAGTTCTGTCAGGAAAATTTGCTGACAGATGGTGAGGAAGGTGTAGCATGCATCAGACACAGTTATAGTGCTGTCCTCATTTAATATTCCTCATCAAATGAGTTAAAAGCAAGTTTGAAACAAATTTCAGACTTAAAAAAAATAAAGGATACAGTTCATTGTTCCCGTGAAGCTGCACAGGCGTCCTCTACCCGCTCATCTGCTAGTGAGGGACACACTGAGGGAGATATTGCACTTTTATTCAGATATCACAGCACCTCCCCCTACCTGCAGCGGCATGGGCAGAGGGCTCCCATTCGGCTTCACAGGAGCATTGCTCAGAATGCATTTGAAAGTGGTTTCTTCACTATTTAAAAGGCTTTGCTTTTTTTGCATCCCCAGAGCAGAATGCCTGCAACGAGGGGTTTCTCCATCAAAGGCGCATGGACTTGGATCCAATTTGGTCACTGAGGTTAGGGTCTATAACTGGTTTGCCAATCGGAGGAAAGAGGAGGCGTTCCGTCAGAAACTAGCCATGGACGCATATAGCACAAGCCAGCCCCATTCGCACAGCATCAATCCACTGCTGTCTCATGGCTCTCCGCACCATGCCCAGCCCAGCGCCTCACCACCCACCAAACTCCAAGGTAGGTACCTCTCAGGCTTTCTGTTCTGCTCCAACAGCCCTGCCTTCAGAGAGGCACTCCCAAAGTGTTTGGGGTAGCATGATTCTTTTGGTGGTTCTTGCTGTGTTCTTCAAAAATATCCATCTTGTCTGATACATTGCACTGGAGATTTAAGCAAAATGTCTATTTATCATCATTTAGAGCAAAGTGTATATAAAGTACCTAAAATGCCCAAGCAAACAATAACATTTGTTTGATGTACACAGGGACTGTGGTAAGTTGCTTTGCAATATATTATTAAGGCAGCTTGTATCACGTCAAAGTTAAAATAAGTAAACTAATGCATAATTCTTGCAACTGGGAAACTATGAGGGCCGTATTCAGCCACAGACTGCACATATAAAGATATACATGTATGTTATCTGTATGCATATTCTCAGCCTAGCTATCTATCTAAATGTGCCTGCTGAAAATTCAATCCTGACTCTTAGAGTTAATTTAACCTTATAAAGTTAGGCCTGTGATTTCTGTGTTCAGACCTGGACAGATAGATTATCACTGTACGATTTCTGGCCCACCCCAACATGCCTCTAAGTGCTGTCCCAGGATTAATTTGGGCTCTATAGTCAAGAGTTCTGCGTTCGGCAGAGTGGGAAGTACTTTTATGGCCGGCATCTGATGCTGGCATTATAAGTGCTGTTGAGTATTGGCCCCACAGCTTCTTTCTCATCGTGCATCACCAGAAAGCATTTGTGATTGGATTATCTATACTCAAAGGCTGTATTTTCCGTTGTCACTGTTGCTTAGTGAAGAGCTACTAACGTGCACTCATGTGTTAACATGTGTTAATTGGCATTAGATTCCATTTTATGTGCTGGGACTTAGTTGTAATGATCTGGTCTCTAGAGAATCCAGTTGGGCTTAGTGGATATACTGTGAAGTGAAGTATCTTCAGCAATGGTTCTCAGACTGGCCCACAAGGAGGGCCAGTTGGGTTTTAAGACTAGCCATCGTGAATATGCAGGAGATAAAGCTGCAAGCTTTTGAGAAGCACTGACCTAAGAGAATTGGTTGGCAGCTTTTGATTAAGTTCGATCATAATCATACTTATTGGGCCCAATATTCGAAGGGTAGTTACATGGTTTAGCCCTGTAAACCATGTAATTGCCGCTGAGAGTTATATTCAACAGCACTAACATGGTTAGTGCCACTGAATATCCCCAATTATGGCCCTTACGCACCCCAATGCTCACCACTTAGCATCGGGGCATGTTGGGAGCGTTCCAGGGTGTGCGGAGGTGGAGACGATCGATAACCAGGCAGCAGCAATATTGCATGCTGCCCAGTTAGTGACCTGTACCTAAAAAATAGGCAAGAAAAAACCTTGCCTATGTGTTAGGCGCAAGAGCTAACCAGGCATCATGCAATATTGCTGCTGCCGGTTAACTACTGTGAGTTCTGCCATGTGTGGCAATCCCCAGATATTCAATGCCGGGGCCGCATATGACCCCGGCATTGAATCTGGGTTAAGATTTGGCGGATACGGCTATGCGTTGTAGCAGCATATAGCCCGCCCAAGTGAATATCGGGCCCATCATTTCTATAATGCTATTGGACATATGCAGAGCTGTACAGTGGGGATAAATACTCGGGTACAATAGATCTGATGCATCACATGAGCTTTGTCACCACATATCAGTTTCCTGAGGACACTTTGGAATGAGAAAGAGGATGCAAGAGATAATGAGATACTGCTGAAAGTGAGCTGCAAGACCATTTACATACAGAAGAGAGTAACAAGGCCAAACATTTTGCCCATGGTAAGACGGTGTGCCCAGGTGTTGACAAAAGGCACCAACAATGTGTGCTAACAGCAATGTCTATTAAAATGTCTGCTAGTGGGCTACTCTGATGGCTTAGGTGGCAAGTGCTGTGGATGACTACGAGGAGATCCTGTGTCAGGCCTTCCTCTTCCTGGGTAGGCTAGTGCTTGCGATGCTGTGGAGCCCTCAGGCAGAAGGAACACTGGGTGACACCATATGGCCAGATTCAAAGTCCACGCTTGCAGGGAATGCTACAAAAGTGACCAGAACAAAAGTCACATTTTGGATAGTACTGAGAGATCAGAATTGAAATGTCAAGATCACAACATGCACCATTCCAGTAGTACTTTAGAAAAGGCTCTGCTGAACGTGTGGAGGCCGATGCTATAATGTGCACATCTGGTCGTCAGAAACGTCTAAATTGAAAACAGGCATTTATATATCCCCAATTCTGAAACCGCCGAGATAGACGTGCCTGCGGTTCCAGAATCGGGGAGAGATATACATTTCGGCACAGCATGCACACCATGTCTGGGGATGCACAGGCCCACGCTGCTATAATGGGACAAGGGTAACTGCAGCAAATGGCCTGTATGTCACCATGCTTGCCATATTCTGAAAGGGTAGATGTTTGCGATGTTGCCCCTCTCTGTGTGGCCACACCCCCACTGGCAAAACATTCATCTCCAAAGCAGATGCTCACACTGACAGTGTTGTGCTCATGCAAACAACACATTTAATACTGATGAAATAGGTTATATATACTAGTCTGTTGCATGCCCATAGCACTACGAGGTCATCTAAGTGCATCAAAGCTATTGTATACAGCAGTGGAAAGTCGGAGGCTTGCCCTGACAGACTCTACAGGAACACATCCACGGCCTGTGATGAACACCTTAGTTATTCTTTCGGTGGTCATCAGTGAAAACAGCACTAGCAATGATAAGAATGGGCCAAGGGAGATCACGTGGTGTGGTGAGCTGGGGAAGACGTGAGTCACCTTAGCTCCGGGCCCCCTTGTCTCTGACCGTTGATCTGGACCGTAGTCCACGGCAAATTTTTTGGCTGTGAGTGCCGAGGGTGAGGTCGGCAGTGTTTTTGTCCCCTCCGGGAGCCCAATTGGTGAATGGCAGCGGCGGCAAAGACGGGAAGGAGGGAGAAGGACCGCACGACGGGCCTCACGAAAATGGCGGAGTCCCCCCCAAAAGTGAGCGCCGCGACCTCCCTCACCCTGAGCGAGGAAATCTCCGCAGCGGTTACTGCTGCACTTACAGTGCAGCTGGAAGCCCTTACCGCACAGCTGGGAGCCCTGAGTGGCAAGATTGACACGCTGCAGGGATCTTTTTCGGCGTTGGGCTCCCGGATGCACGAGGCAGAGGATCGCATTCTGCACACAGAGGAGACGGTGGAGCAGTTAAAACTGGACCTGAGCGCGGTACAACAACTCACTAAAGTCCAGGAGCAAAAAATTGACGATCTGGAAAATAGATCCCGGCGCAATAATTTGCGCTTTTTGGGGATAGCCGAGACGGTGCCCGATAAGGATCTGCGAGTTCAAGTGGAACGGATGGCTGCCTCTCTGCTGGGCCGGGACGGTGAGAACACCCTGATAATTGTGGATAGAGCCCATAGAGTAGGGCCAAGGCCGCAAGGAGCGAATTCGCGGCCTCGGGTGGTTCTTGCCAGGTTTCTTTACTATGTGCAGAAGGAGGATCTCTTGCGGGCGGCGCGGCAACAGGGTGTGCTGGAGTTTGAAAACATGAAGATTCGGATCACTCCTGACTACTCCACTGCGCTGAGCCACCGCCGTAAGGCCTACGCACCAGTCTGCCAGCGCCTCCTCTCGGCGAACATTCGCTTTTATGTCCAGTATCCGGCCCGCTTACACATTCTACACCAGGGAACCCATCGGACTCTGGACTCCGCGGCGGAGGCGACTACTTATGTGGAACAGCTGCTGTCTTCTTTGGAACACTCGCAGGGGAGCGCAGGCCCTGAGCCCTTCAGACCTAACTATTTCTGCTACTGCAGGATGGTGAGACGTGTTCCCGAGGGACCAGTTGGCTGGCTGTCAATGGGCTCTGTGCTGGCCTTTTCCTACTTCTGGCTCGGGACATTGGCCCCCTTGGTGGGGTGGTCCTGCCGGTGGACAGTGTTGCCTTGCTGTTGCCTGGTTGGGCTGGCAGGACCGGGACGGACCCATCTTAGTGGTGGTGGTCTTGGCCCGGCCGGCTAGGCCTGCCATGTTCCCAGTTGTCCTTCCCTTTGTTCCTTTCCCCCTGTGGGTCCTCTCTCCCTTCCCCCCCCCCCTCCCCTTGCCATCCTTCCCGGTACCTCTTTTACTGTTTGTATATTTATTTTCCTTGTTTATTCCATAGTATTTTTGACAGCCTTATCTTGACAATCTCAGCGGTATCCCAGCAAACGCTCAGTCCCGTGAGTGTGTTATACCTGCCGTGGGGGGAAATTGAATGCGTGTTGTGTTGCGTGCTGGATTGGTGGGCGTTAGGTATAGAGTGGGCTATACACAGGGGTGCAAAAACACCATTTAGGCATACACTGAGGAGGCCGGAATAGGTGCTGTTATTCCCTCTTTGAAGCTATGTGATGTGTCTATGGTATTTTATGCACAGCCTGGTTTTCTGACCCATGCGCGTGCTCTGGCGGGAGTGTCCGTGTGTGGGTGTTTTTGTTCCCCTGGGGCGCTGACCTGGCTGTGGGCTTGTTCTGTTGGGCCGCGTGTTGGGGTCGGGTTGTATGAGGGTGTGTGGGTTGATGGCTGATGTGCGGTGCTCTATCTTCATGTGGTTTGGATGGCTTGGGAACCAGTGGACGTCCCTTAGGGTGGGTGTGAGGTGTTCCTGTCTTGCAGCTCCTGCTGTGCATGGGGCAGTAGTGTTCTGGGTTAGTTGTTGCGGTATGCGGGTGGGTTCGGTAGGCCAAGTCCCTGGGCCGGGTTGGGGGGTTGGGGGGGCGGGGGGGGGGGGGGCGGGGGGGGCGCCCTACTCTGGAGGGGGGGGGATGCTTTAGGTCACTGGCCGGGGCTAGGGGCACAAAGTACGAAGTTAGGGGAGGAGGGGGACCCGATCACATCGTTTGTGATCGCGATGGGAGTGTGGTGGAGAGTGGGGAGGAGGATTGGGAGGGAGGGTGGGGGGGAGGGGAGTTCTGGGAGGATAGGATACGGGGTTGGGGGAGGGTGGTTTTGGGGGGAAGGGGGGTGTATTCCGTGGAGGGCACAGCAACACGGCGGTGCGTCCGATGAAGACCTGTATGGGGGCGCTTTAATGATGATGGGGGGGCCCCAGGCTGGGGGAGGTCCACCCTTTTGCCTGTTTGTGGTAGCCGGTATTCTTCACTTGATGGTCTATGACCCGCCCTGAAGGTTATCTCTTGGAATATCTGTGGCATAGGCAGCCCTATTAAGCGATATAAGGTGCTACAGACCTTGGCCCGGATGAAATGCGATATAGCAATGTTACAAGAAACCCACCAGACCGCGGAGGAGCATGTTAAATTGCAGAAGATGTGGGTGGGGCAGTGCTGGGGAGCACCGGCTGTGGGGAGAAAAGGTGGAGTGGTCATACTGATCGGCAAACATACCCGGTTTGAGCTGTTGCAAGAGTATGCTGATCCTGAGGGCCGTTATATCTTAGTCCACGGCCGCCTGGAAGGACGGCCGGTGATATTGGGCTGTATGTACAGCCCTAATGTTTTGAGTCGGGCGTTCTATGATCGTCTAGCGTCTCGATTAGAACAAATGTCAGATGTCCCCCTAATCCTTGCTGGGGACCTAAATGGGGTCCTGGATGCCGAACTCGATGTGTCGGGCGCGGGTGGGGGGCACTCGCGTGTCCCGACGATGAAGGTCTTACGCGGTTTCTGCCGAAGATTGGGCCTGGTGGACCCGTGGCGTTTGCTTCACCCTGCGGACCGGGACTTTACCCACCAGTCGCGAGCACATGGTACCAGTGCTCGCTTGGATTACGTTTTAGTGTCAGAGCGGTTGTTTGCACAGGTGGACGCGGCGTGCATTGGCCCCTCGGAGGTGTCTGACCATGCTCCGGTTTGGATTGAGCTTGGAGTGGGGGATCCCGCCGTGTCGACTAGGATCTGGCGGTTTCCCTTGGGCTTGTATCAGGACGCCGAATTTCGGCCTTACCTTGTTAAGTGTTGGCAAGAATTTTACCACCATAATGAGCAACATCAGGTAGACCCGGAGTTGTTGTGGGAGACGGCTAAAGTTGTGTTACGGGGGGATATCATTGCGTATGTGGCCAGGAAACGGCAGTTAATGGCGCGACAAATTGTACAACTGGAGAAGCAGGTGGTGCGGGCTCGGCGGCAATATGCGGGTGCTCCTAGTGCAACGAGCCGACGGCGCCTTTGGGAGTTGCAGACGTCCCTTAATGAGCTACTCCACCAACGCGCCAAGAAGTCGTATATGTATTACCGTTACCAGCTCTTTCGTTTTGGTGATAAGCCCGGGAAACTTTTAGCGCGTTGCTTGCGGGGTCGCCAAGGTTATCGCTTGGTGGCGGCGATGCGAGATGATCAGGGAGCCCTGTATAGAGATAACGCCGGTATCGCCCGAGTGTTCCGTTCCTTTTTCCAGAACTTATGCGCCCATAGGGGGGGAGCTCCGGAGGCTATGCAGCAGTACTTGCGGGAGTTGTCTTTGCCGCAGCTGTCTACGGCGCAGAAGGCCTGTCTTGACGAGCCGGTGTCGATTGAGGAGGTCCAGCGTGTTATTCAACGGGCCGCTTGCTGTAAGGCTCCGGGACCGGATGGCTTCGGGGCTGAGTTTTATAAATTACTGAATGACTGCACACCCCCGACCTTAGTGGCAGTATACCACCGGCGGATAGCTCAGGGGCGTTTTACATGGGGCACTAACCATGCGTATATCTCCGTAATCCCCAAACCCGGGAAGGACCCTACCCAGGCAGCCTCATACCGGCCAATCTCCTTATTGAATTTTGATTTGAAAATCTTAGCGAAGGTGTTGGCTGATCGGTTGGCGTTAGTGCTGGGGGACTTGCTACATGAGTCCCAGGTCGGGTTCGTCAAAGGGCGCTATGCTGTACGGAACCTCCGAAAGCTGCTCGCCTCTCTAGAATGGGCCCGGGAACACGATCTTCAGACCTTGGTTATTAGCTTCGATGCGGAGAAGGCCTTTGACCAGGTTCCCTGGGACTATTTACGGGCTCTGTTGCCTCATTATGGGCTGGGAACCCCCTTTTGCCAGATGGTGGATTTGCTTTATGCTGACCCCACCGCGGGGGTCCTTTGCAATGGGGTTATGTCTGATTCCTTTCGGTTGGAACGAGGTACGCGGCAGGGCTGCCCGCTCTCTCCCTTGCTGTTTGTCTTATCCTTGGACCCGCTGATACGGAAGATCGAGGCCTCTCCCGCCATTGGTGGGATCCGTATCGGCTCCCATGGCTTTAAGGTGGCTGCCTTTGCCGACGATCTTCTGGTCCACCTCTCTTCTCCTCAGCAGTCCCTTCCGCGATTACTTGCGGAGCTCTCGCTGTATGGACAATTTGCGGGCTTGCGTATAAACATGGCCAAATCGGAAGCCTTGGATGTCGGGGGGACGTTGCGGGAGCACTGGCCGGGGCCCTTTCCACTTCGTTGGGCCGAGGACTCGATTATGTACTTAGGGATAGTGTTAACCCGAAAACTGACTTTGTTATACCCGACTAATTTTGAACGAGTCTTAGCCAAGGTTCGGCTGCAGCTGCGGGCCTGGGTTCACCTCCCGTTGTCCTTGCTTGGCAGGGTAGCCGCTTTGGGCATGGTGATCTTTCCGCGGGTGCTTTATTGGTTGCAGACGCTACCGGTGTGGCTTTTGAAGCGTGACTTGGCGCGCCTGGAGCGGGAGATTCGGGGATTTCTATGGAAAGGCTGTAAGGCCCGTATTCCGATGGCGCGCTTGCGGGGGGGGTGGCGGTCCGGTGGAGTGGGGGTTCCCGACCTATGGAAATATGCGTTGGCCTGTCAGGCTCGTCATTTAAGTGATTGGTTGGGGGACACCGAGAATTATACCCCGCGGGGTCTCGAGGCCGCCTTTGCGGCACCCCATTCTTTGGAAGCGGTCTTGCATTTGCCCCGTGCGGTTTTGCCGCCGCGCCTCCTAAACAGTCTACTACTGCAGCCGTCTCGCCAAACTTGGCAGCAGTTGAATAAGTGTTGGGGCAGTGATGCTGGGGTCTCCTGCTGGCTGCCCATACAGGGTAATGCTTGTTTCTTGCCTGGTTCGGATACGGCCCCCTTTCGTATGTGGTGGCGTGCGGGTGTCCGCCGCTTGGGGCAGATTGTGGACACTACGGGTAGCTGTAAGACGCTGGGAGTATTATGTAAAGATTATGGGTGGCCTGCGGGGTCTTTGACGTTGGCGTACGCACAAATTTCTCACTACATTGGCTCGTTGCCGCGGCAGGAGCTTACGGTGGAGCATTCAGGCCGTATTTTGGAGTTTTTTGCGCTGGGGACGGATTCCCCGCCGACGATTGCCGATTTAAAAAAGCGATTGGACCGGTTGGATTTGCCCCCGGATTACACCAGGGTGGAAAGCCTTTGGGCGGCTGAGTTGGGTGGAGGGGTTGCCCCTGGGGCGGTCCGGATGGCCTTGGGTAGGATCGCGCAACTCGTGGTCGGGGCTCGCTGGCGCGAGATCCAATTTAAGTGTATACTTCGGGCCCACTTTTCCCCGCGGCGAGCCTTTCGGAGCCATCTCGCTCTTCATGGCGGATGCCCCAAATGCTCCTGTGCCTTGGCTGATTTGGGTCATATGTGGTGGGGTTGCCCTGCTATTCGGAGGTATTGGCACTCCATTGCAACCTATTTAAGTGGGTTGTTGGGTCAGCCGCTGTGTTGGTCAGGAACTATGGTAGTGCTGGATCAGTTGGGACCACTCCACCCGAAAGGTAGATGGGAGAGGGTATTGGTGCGCAAAGCCTGTCTGGTGGGTAAGGGCCCTATCCTTAGTCACTGGAGGGAATCCGCGGCTCCCACCTTCTGTGAGTGGCGGAACAGCTTGCACCAACTCTTGCTTTTGGAGCGGAGGGTGGCATTGCGGCACCCCCGGTCCTGGACCTCCTTTTTATTGATCTGGATGCCTTATATTCAACGCCTGGGCCCCAGGGCGCGTAGTGAAGTACTTAAGCTGGGATAGGGGGCTGGGGACTTACGTCCCCCATGCGATTTGTCTGCAGCTGGCGCTGCTGGCGTTGCTGTGCTCTCCGCGGAAGGGGGGGGTGGGGGGGAGGGGGCTGGGTTGTGTTGGTTGACCTTGGGGCTTTGTGTGCTCTGTTTCTGTGCCTGTTGGGTTCCCGGGTGGTGGACAAGATACAGCCCTACCTGGGATGCGTTTACTTGTATGAAACTAAAAAGGAATCATGTTGTTTGCTGTTTGTTATTGGTGCCTTGTAATATTTAATAAACAGAGTTTTGAAAAAAAAGAATGGGCCAAAAAGAACTGAAATGGGTCTGAACAGCTATATATCAAAATGTATCCCTTTCATTCAAAAGCAGCCACCAGGAAGGGCCAATGTAACAGTGCGCACATTGGAAACACATGCCCAAAAGCACCGTCTTCTGCCCTGACAAATGTTCACACTGTTAGAGACCTCTGATGGTGCATGTGGATATGCATTAGTGCTGTCCACACGGCAGCATGCCCCAACTCCGAGCATCGCCCACCATTGACAGGGACATGCCCTGATACGATGCTGCAGAGCAGCTGTACAGCCGTTACTGCCTATTTACACTGGCGCCTGGTGATGCTGCAGTCAGCCATAGGGTCCAGGTACTGGCTAGGCATACATGTTCCCCCAGAGTTGCGGATCAGCACACCAGGACCTCCCCTGCAGTCCTCATAACACCCTTCCCCTCCCCCCCTCACACACACAGAGTCTTGCATGCAGTCACAAATAACATACCACCGCCAAACCTATCCCCTGCACCTATAAACAGCTGCTGGTAAAACATAATAGCAGGGTGTCTCGGGCCCACACCTCTCAGCCAAACACGCCTCTGCTCCATACTAACTCACATACCATCCCTACATCTACAGTCCCAGTTCTCTGAACACAGGAATTGTTAGGCGAGCCTAGAATAGCCCCTTTAGCACAAACAGCAGATGCCAGCAAAGCCAGAATATGGATATTGCAGTCCTTTATCTTTCTGTGGGGGTGTTTTTATTGATAGCTCACCTTACAAACGTCCTTCCCCTGTCCTTATAAGTGCATCTGGTGCTCTCCCAGGCAGCAGATACACCAGCTCACCACAAACTTATCACAGCCATTCTCCTGTATGGAACATGTTGAGAATCAGAGCAGAAATTTGTCTAAGTGCTGGCCTTATGCCACGTTGCCGCTGGTGTAATGTACATGTCCACGGGATACACTCAGGACCTACACGGGCTTTTCCTGAATATGCTTTACACATCTCTGTGGCTTGCTACATCCCCATTCCACCCCCTCCCGTCCACGTCCTGAGATCCCTGTTTTAGTGCCGTGTACGTGCAGCGGCAGCAAAAAGAAGACTGCAGCGCTTGCCCAAAGCCTTCGGAGCTGCGTGCTGTCGGTACTCGCTTTGACCAGCCACTTCCGCTCCCCTATTTGCATAGGGGCGGCCTACTGAAATGCTTGTGATCAATGGCTTGCAGTAAAGACACAAAACAAATAAGGGGATAGGGCGAGGGGGCATCAAGGGACATGTCTACCTCACAGTAAAGCAGATTCCTCTCCCTCCAAATGGGATGTAAGTGTCAAAGGTATAAAAGGAAGGGACAGGCAAAGGAGATCTCTAAGTGTAGGCCTGAAAGATATCATAACACCTTGCCCCCCCCCCCACCCTCCCAAACATACAGGGAGGAGCAAGAGCTTGAGAGTGGAAGATAATGGCTGAGGAACCTGAGTGGGTGATGGGCTAAGAGGCCGCAGTTGATAAGGTTCTTATTGTTTTTTTACCTGTAATCTAAGGTAAAGCCAGTAGGCTGGAGAGGCAAACAAAGGAGAACAGCTTTCCGACAAGCTTGGGGTGGCCAGGGGGTCAGTGCGGGGTCACTGCTGCCTCAGGGTTGATTCTTGAGGTTAAGGGTCCACTGGAAGGTACAGCATGCACTGCAGAAGGGGACACGTTATCGCACACTTAGACCGAGCAGTCATGCAGTGTGCTGGCTTTAGAAAAAGATAGATAATCAAACTATGAATGTAGAGACAGAGAGAGAGAGAGAAGTCTTTCTGTTATGTTTTTATTTCATTCCTCGGGAAATATTAGTGTTTAGATTTGGGATACTTTCGCTACTGAATCGTCCTCATCCAGCACCTTTAAAGAAATGATGTGACCCAGTTTACAGCTCACTAGTACGTTCAGGTAACATCACTACATGCTGATTTGGATTTGAGATTTTTTATTCTTCATTTGCTGAGCTCAAGACAAGCTATTTAGTCAGGTACATGAGGTATTTCCCTATCCAGATTGGTTCACAATCTAGTTGTACCTGTGGCAACAGAGGCTAAAGTGACTTAGTCAAGGTCACGTGTCAGTGGGAGAAGCTAGTTCCCAGTCCACGAAGCTACTTCACTAGTTAGTGAAGGGAGGCCACAGGTCTAGCAGGTGACTCTGTTCTGGAGGGTTTGTCTCGGGGTTTCAAAAGTCCATCTCAGGCCAAGCATGGGATCAGGGGCGGATTTAGCATTAGGCAGAGTGTGGCAGCTGCCTGAGGCAGCAAAGCTGCGGAAGTGGCAAAAAATGCCCCCAAAACACACCAGCAGCGGCCGCCTCACTCTGCCTTCTGTAAAAAAAAAAATGATTGAAAGGATTGACTGTTGCTGTTGCGACGGTGTCATCCCCCTTTCCACTGCCACCGCTGTCCAGACGTGGTGTAAAGCCGTGGCGGTGTCAGCAGGCTATTGGATTTGCAAAAACAAAATTGCAGGGTCTTCATGACTTCAGCACACAGATACTGGGCATGTGCTGGGGGGAGTTAGGGAAGAAAGAACAGCTGCTGGACATGAGGTAATGGAGGGCAGATGCAGGGCATGGTGGGTGGATAATGAGAGAGGAGAGATGCTGGTCAGGGGAAGGGAGAGGAGAGATGCTGGGCAAAGGGTGAGGGAGAAAAAGAGGGATATATTGGGCATGGGGGAGGAAGAGGAGGAATGAAGGACACAGCGGAGTGAGAAAAAGGGGGTGAGGTGCTGGATGGAGGAGAGAGAGAGGGGAGAGACACTGGACAGGGGAGGAGAGAAGGTGAGAGATACTGGACACAGGGAGAGGAAGAGAGAAAGGAAACAGTTAAAGAGGGGAAATAAGAGGCTGGTGAAGGAGAGAGAGATGGGGAATGAGAGGGCTGCGTTAAGGGTTGAAAAGTGGTGATGCAGTAACAAGAGGGGAGATTGTGGTAAGAAGGAGGAGTAAAATCTGAGTTGATAGAGAAGAAAAAATAAATGGAAGAAAGCTGAAAGGAAAAGATAAATGCTAGAAATGTAAAGAAGTGAAGAAGGCAGGAGGGGAGAGAAGTGTCAGAAGGGCCGGAGACCCTAGAAAGTGAGTTAAGAGAAGACAGAGAAAAGCAGAAACCAGAGACTGAGATCAGCTTGATTAGAAAATAAATTGTCCAATCAACAAAGGTAGAAAAATTAATGTTATTTTCAATTTAGTGATTGGAATATGTCAGTCTTTTGAATTTACGTGTTCTGTCTTTATCTTTTGCATGGTATAGGGGCATATGTGTCTCTTTCGATTTCCCTGGTGTTGTACTGTATGCAGGGGTATAGCCAACGCTGGGCCTTGGCCCCTACATTTTGCCATCAGCTCACCCAGCTAATGGCAGCAGAACAGTCAAATGAGAGAATAACTGGAGGCAGCATCAACATTTGCACTGCTTTGTGCCCACCCATGTTAATCCGGGCCTCACCAAAACATCAGTCCTGACACTGCCACTGATGTAGAGTCTGGCTTCTTGGGGTTTCAGCTTAATTTTTGTCTACATATGTCTATGTTTAGTTTGTAGTAATTTATCCCCTACTTGGAGAGGATCTGTCTGTGTTTTGAGTATGTGATCAAGGCCAGGTGTTCTGTTAGCATGGAGTTTCTGTGTAGGGATCGGTAGTAATCCAGCTTGTTTGGTTTTCCGAATAGGCATATGCCATGTTTTTTCCCCTAGCTAAAAAAGGTACCAGACTCATAAGCAGGGCCCCTTCATAAATACATGAGAACCATGGGTCAATTTTAGCAGGCAATGAAAAAAGGTGCCAGTACTCAGTACCAACGAGTACCCCCTCAAAAAAACCCTGAGTATACGGATGTTCTAGGGCCCACTTCAATATTTATAGGCCCTCTTGTGTGAGTTTTGGAAGTTGATGCTGTTATAGTATGGTAGATTTTCTCTAATGGTCCTTAGTAATTTTTGTAAGATTTTGTATTGCTTCACGATATATCCAGTACTGGTGAGGGTTTATATTGCTATTACTGAGATGGCAACAGAATCGGAAATTATTTTCCATATGTTGAGTTCTATGGGAAATGTCCTCATTTTGCTCTGTATCCATTGTTGGGAGAGGGGTTTCTTTTAATGCAGAATATATGTTCAAAAAGAAAAAAACAAGAACCACAGCACAGTATAAAATACCAAAATAAAATTAATTAGAATAATTTCATTTTGGTATTATAAGCTGTGCCATGGTTCTTGCATTTTCTTTCTGCTCCTTGGTGTGTGATCGATCATCTTGCATCTCCTTTTGTCTTTTGCAGAATATATCTATTTACATTAAATACTATGCTGGTTCAGTGTGCAGTGTCAGGAGTCAATTTGCTTTAGATTCCCAGGCTACATAAGTAAAATGCTACGTTTTTGCCACATATAAACATCATTGCAAAGTTTAAAAAAAAAAAATTATATAGCCTGGAATACATCGCTGTCTAATGTTCTGAGTGAGGGGATCCCCTGTTCCATGACTAGAGAGCTCTGAGGAGGCCCCTCTATTTTGGCTGCCGGAGGGGGGGGGGGCACCCACTCATCTCTTTTCAGGCAACTGATTGTCTTGAGCCGCCTCTGTATGGTATAATCTGGGAGTAAGAAATAAGGTCATTTCAATTCTTTGCGGCAGGAAATACGCAGATCTCTTCAGCTCTGAGTAAACCGATCATTTCATAAACCCCAGGCCAGATCTCTCCAGTCCTGGTGTTTCTTCTCCCATCCTAGAGCCTCTTGAGAGCTTTCATTGTAATCTTGTCTCATTTGAATAGAATGAACCATAAAACTGAGGATACTCTGAAATGGGATATAAACAGGAGAAGCCATCATAAAATACCCCCCTCCCCCCCCATCTCACTGTTAATGCAGCCACCTGAACACCATCCTGAACACTAATATATACATAAGCCTACACAAGTAATAATTAAGATGGGATTAACAAGAAAAAGACTGGCACATGGGATATATATGGATCTAGATCAGGGATGGGCAAACTACGGCCCACGGGCCGTATACGGCCCGGCGGACCTTTTAATCCGGCCCCCTCTGCCCGGCTGAACTCTCCCGGCGCGGCTGAAGCCCTCTGCTCTGGCTTGCAGATATGCGAAGGGAGAGTGTCTCCCTCGCGTCTCTGTTAAGCCCGCAGGGGCAGATGGGAAATTTCCCATCAGCCCCTGCTTCCCATCAGCCCCTGCGGGCTTAACAGAGACGCAAGGGAGACACTCTCTCTTCGCGTATCTGCAAGCCGGAGCAGAGGGCTTCAGCCGCGCCGGGAGAGTTCAGCCGGGCAGAGGGGGCCCCACGGGACACTCCATGCTGCCGCGGCGGCAGCGGCCAGCTTTTTTTTTTATTTTAATTTCCATGAGCCGATGGGGGGGGAGTTAGGACTGGCAGTGGGCTGTGAGCCGATGGGGGGGGGGGGTAGGACTGGCAATGGGCTGTGGGCTGATGGGGGGGGGGTTAGGACTGGTAATGGGCTACGGGGGGGGTTAAGACTGGCAATGGGCTGTGGGCTGATGGGGGGGTTAGGACTGGTAATGGGCTATGGGGGGGTTATGGGCTGTGGGCTGATGGGGGTTTAGGACTGGTAATGGGCTATGGGGGGGTTAGGACTGATAATGGGCTATGGGGGGGCTAGGACAGGAAATGGGCTGGTCACTTGGGAGGATCTGGATATCCCACTTCCTGACGCTTCGGCACGCAATAACTGCAGATTCATGTGAGGTGATTCAGAATCTTAAATCTCGCTCATATCTTGCCCACCCCATCTTTTCGGATGAAGTGGGTGGGCAAGATATGGCTACCACGCTTCAGAAACCAAAAGACCCACCCACAGAAGGAAGTAGGGAGGCATGGTCTAGTGCAGGGATGGGCAAACTACGGCCACTAAAATTGAAGGTACTATTTTATGAAAGAAATACATTGCATAAAAGTTTTGTAAAATAACTCTTTTTATGCTTTTCTACCTTAAATTAATCTAAACATTTAATGTTACAAATTTAAATTTAATTAATATTAATTCACATATACACACCGTCCATCTACTCTTTGTCCAGTCCCCGGGTCCAATATATGAACCCATTGCGGCCCTCGAGTCAAAAAGTTTGCCCACCCCTGATCTAGATCCATTTATTCTCTATAACCACCATTATCCTTTGTCTCTCCTGGTACACAAATGGAACCAAGAATTTATATTCTCTTTACTCAGCCTATCAGTAACCTTGGTGATAAGGTCAGGAATAGCATATGCAGGTCATTGAATATATCCAATTCTTTCTCATACTGGAAAATGGGAGCTTCTAAATCAAGAAGTTTTCACATGATCCTACAGGATTATCCTTCCTTCATGCCAACAGCCTGCAATCAAGGGACCCCATTACAAGAGCCAGGCCATGGTTTTGTACGCCTATAAAGCAGTGTTTCTCCTCGCCTAGAGAAACACCTAGCTAGCTGGGTCTTCAAGACTGCAATGCAATGCAACGTGTGCCTATTGAGTCAATGCTGACTCCTGGTGACCCAGCAGCACCTGGATTTTCTTGGCAGTGTGACCGGAAATAGATTGCCAGGCCTTTCTTCTGAGGCAATGGAGTGTTGAGTGACTTGCCCAAGGCCACAAGGAGTGCTAGTGGAAATCAAACCCTGGTCTCTTGACTACAAAGATTACCACAGTGAAAATGCATAAAACAGCAAATCTATCTCGTGCGTATTAATCGTGGTAATCCTGAAAACTGAACTAGCTGGATGTGCCTCCAGGAGAGAGCTAAGAAGCTATAAACTATTCTTTATCAGGTAAGACCAATGGTGACACGAGGGTTTCTGACACCCTAGGCAGACCCTCTGTGCCTCCGCCCCCCTCCAAAAGACTGTGCCTCCATCCAAACCGCCATGCCGCCCCCCCTGCGCTGAAGCAGTGGCGGCTGAACTGCTGCTTCAGCGCTGCGTCAGGCCTTAAAGTATCCATGTGCAAGCTTGCTGCTCCCGCCTTACCCTCTGATGCAACTTTCTTGGAGGACAGGCAGGAGCAGCAGGCTGGAACTGCACACATGTGCACGGGCATTGTAAAGCCTGCCATGGCGCTGAAGTAGCAGTTCAGCTGCCACTTCCCAGGGGGTTAGGGTAGTGATGCCACCCACCAGGGTCTGCCACCCTAGGTGACCATCTAGTTCATCTAGTGGATGGGCTGGCCCTGGCTAAGACCAAATATCTCATAGTGTTAGACTGATTAATTGACCTCCGTATATCTTCCACCTAACACTTCCCAGTGTAATGTCCAATAGTGCTAGGAAAGAGGTTCTTAGCCTCGCCCTCAGGACACTCCAGCGAGTCAAATTGTTGGGATATCCACAGTGAATATGCACAAGATAGTAATGTTCTCCCCAGAAATATCTGCAAGCCAGGTGGCATGAATGAGTAGCCAGATGGGCCACTGAGGGCTGGCGCAACCATTAGGCGAACTAGGTGGTCACCTAGAGTGCTGGCATTCTGGGGGCGCTCCATTATCACCACTGCCGCCCCTCTCCAGGACTTGCGGCAGCCGCAATGGCATTGAAACTACAATGCAGTGCTGACCTAAACTCTCCGGTGTTGCATCGTTTTAAGCCCTTTAAGACCTGCTGCTTCCACCTCCCTCCTGTTTTATGCAATCCAGAAGTCTGATTTGGAGGTGGGGGACGGAAGCGGTAGGTCATAGAAAGCAGGAAGCGCGACACGGCATCAGAGAGTTATGGTAAACACTACGGCATGGTTTCAATGCTATTGCCTGGAGAGGGGTAACAATGGGAGCTGAGTTAGCATCAGTGGGGGGCAGCAGGATGGAGGCCTCACCCAGGGCACTTCTAATCCTTGCACCACCCCTGGGGCCACTATCGGTACCACTACTATGCACTATAAGCCAACCAGCAGCAGCCAATGTAACTAATCGCCTTCCAGGAAGTTCCATATGTAATGCATGTATTTGTCACTGTTTCAAATTCATTTACGTGTCTAATTCATTCATATTATATCTACATATACTGTTATTTTTTTTTAACGTTAATTACAAAACCTCTTAAATCATTCTGCCAATCAGCAGGTCCTGGGGAGAACACTGCGATAGCTTTGCACGCGCTGTCTCCACTGAATGCAAATCTATTTCATGCATATTCATTGTGGATGTTTTGAAAACCAGGCTGGCCGAGTAGGTCCCCAGGACTGGGTGGAGAATTCCTATGCTAGAGAAACGATCAGTACTAGCAGGAATGGCGGTAGAATTTATCCACTGTTGAACCTCCAGACTGAGCGGTGTGAAGCTTTAGCAATGCACCTCATATTCCAGAAGACAAATCTAAGGAGTTAATAAACTCAGCATGAAAAGCCCATGACGGATAATCCTTTGGAATGAAGGCAGCACAGCCAACAGCTTAAAAGACCACGGCCACAAATCATAGCCTGTTTTTTTTCCTACTGATAATATTAATAAGGAGCCCAACCAGCCAGCAGCAATGAAACCAGGAGCAGCAATGATGACCAAAATGTGACCCTAAGACAGGAATGTCCCACACAATAGGGGTGGTAGAGGAGACGCTCGCCTCTCTGTCACAGGCTGATTGCCTACAAGGTGCCCTACAAGGACATTGTCAGCAAAATCAGCTGTTTTTAGCATTGTGCTGTGGTTTTACAATAACACACCAGCATGCAGCCCTTCTGTTGTCATGGTATTGTCTCTCTTATGCATGCTTAATTGACAATTAAGCAGGGCCTTTGAACGAACCTTGTTTCCTTTGATGTGCCCCTCATCTTTCCAGTGCCTACTCAGTCACCCCATGACATCCTTTGTTTTCTTCTATTAGGGGTGCTACAATTACTGTAACGAGGTTCATTTATCTTGCGCTTGCAAGAGCCTTAAGCCTGGGCCTTTATTTTCCTAGCACTAGACCTAGCCAGCAGGAGCTGTCCCCGGCTATAGGCTCCAGTGACAGCCCATTCTGCAGCTCCTTTTGACCAGACAGGAGTGATGGTTGCCTCCTTGATACAGTTACTGAATTGGAGAAAGGCCTCTCGAAAGGTCAGGAGGGGTCAGCTATGAGAATTGATTGAATTTACTGGAGACTGGTGCACATATTGATTGCATTCTCAAAGGAGGAAACTGGCACGGAAGATGGACACAGGCGGCCTTGGGACTCAAGCCTATCGAGCAAGCTATGTGTGCCTGCTGTGGGGTTTTTCCAACTTTGTTAGACTTGTTGCTAAAGAATCCCAGTGTTATCTGAATGAGAAAACAGAGAAGGAAGACGAGAACTTGTGTTAGACCCTCCCATGTTAGGTAATAAAGTACTTTAAGTTACATTAATAGTTTGTTGGGACAGAGTAGTGTTAATCTAGCATGCCAACAGGATGCACAGGGTAGCCTGTCTTTCACTAGAGGTCAGAAGAGGAGAAATGTTGCATGTGGGATTTTCCCCTATTAGTTAGTATCTGTGGCAGCAAAGGGTTGTTTTATATCATGATACATCCTAATTCCTTGATTTTATTACTATGGGATCATAACAGATTTGTTTCTGCCTTATTCCTATGCTTGTCCATGCCTGGCCATAGTATATATGTAAATTTGCAGTCTTAGTAAACAAAACCAGAATTATCCAGCTTTTAACAGTTTGGGTGAAAGCCAGTGTACAAAACCAAACAAGATCCTGGTCCATTTTTTAAGTCAGATCTTTCAGAAAGATGCAAGCAGCCACTTCTGGGTGTTTTCCCTGCTTGTCAGGAAGGAAAGGGGACCCCTATCGCTGCTGTTATTACACCAGGAAGCTAGCTTGACCTTGTTTAAGTACCGAGACAGACTTAAGGATGATTTGAACAAATATATTAAGTTCAGAAATAAACGCAAATGTTTCCAAATGTCACTTATTGCACAGGTGAGTTGCTTCTTACTCCGAGGCCAGCAGTGGGCAATAGTTTAGTACCATGCCCCTAACTGGCTTTTCGGTTAAATCCTGCCGTCTATTCCCAGTGATAGTTCTCACTCAAGTGCCCTCGGTGGGCTCCAGTTGAAGGCAGATTTTATATTTTATCTTATTCAGTCCTCCACCAGCACTGATAGATAGCTGCCATTATCTGCAGGACTCCTGGAGACAATCACAGTGCTGACAAGATTAACACCCTCCCCCCCCCCCCCCCCCCAAATAAGGCACAAAGACTTTTCCAGTTCACTCAAGGATTTTCCATGTGATAACAAGTCTTAATCTTGAAGGTTTACATGAAAACAAATCCTTCCACAAAAAGTGATCAATGTTTCTGCCCAAGCTATGCAAGAATCATCCTGGTCACGCTGCTGCCGATAGCGGGAAGGTGCTGCGATGTTGTGTTTTTACTCTGTAATATTTGTCATAACAGTCACTGGATAATTGATGTCACTTATTTGTCATAACAGTCACTGGATAATTGATGTCACCGCTCCTGCTAAGCTGTGTGGGAGCTGCTATGATACTGTACTTTTAATTGCAATATCGCAGCATCTCCTGTGCAACTTGGCGGGAACACTGACAGTGATTGTCCAGGTGACTGTTGTGACCAATAAATATTACAGAGCAAGGAGAGAACTGTCTTCAAAGCCATTTAATTGGGTAGGGAAAATGGCTTGGCTGAGAATTCCCCTCCTATGCCCAGCTAAAAGTATGCTCCGGGCTCCATAGCAGGTGTGTTCTTAGCTGGGATCCAGGGGATGTGTTTAGCCTGAGAAAGGAACCAGCATAGATACCTGCCATTTTTAAAAACACACCTGCTATTTCGATCCTGCTTCTTAGCCATCTGTGCAAATAAGAAAGACAAGTCTGCAGCCCCTTTTAGTGTGCATATGTTTGCAGCTGCTAATATAAGGGAGAGGGGGTGACAGGTCTCTGGCCTTGTAGTGAAACAGAAAGCTACAGGCACACTTCAGTTTCAGAGGTCCGAAACTGCAGAGAGATCACTTGGATCTCCAGTGTGCCCGTAGCTTTCTGTTTCGTTACAAGGCCTGAGACACATCAGCCACCCCCCTCATATTTTTTTAAAATAATTTTTCTTATAACACTATGACTGAACTTGTACAATTTATAGAGGAAATATTTATGAATTCAGAAACCAATAACAAACCTTATATATCATTTCTGTTATACTACACATTGATGTTTCTGCCTCCTCCCCCTCATGAAATTTTTCCCCTTTTCTTTTCCCCCAAGCTGCTCATTTTCAAAGGGAAAAACTGCGCATGGTCTTCTGTTTTGAAAATGAGGTGCAATATGCAGACTGTTCAGAATGGCTCGACAACATAGATTGCAAAAATGCAATGTGTGCCTTTGAATCAATCCTGACTCCTGGTGATCCAGAAGCTTCTGGGTTTTCTTGGCAGTGTCACTGGAAGTAGATTGCCAGGCCTTTCTTCTAGGCAATGGAGGGTTAAGTGACTTGCCCAAGGCCACAAGGAGTGCTAGTGGGAATTGAACCCTGGTTGCTTGGTTACCAAGCCAGTGTTCTAACCACTAGGCTACTCCTCCACTCCTATTCACTGATTACCTGTTTTGAATAGCTTACTGTCCTATCAAAGCTTTTGACAAACATTTGAAAGGTTGTGTACACCCCTTCCCTACTTTACCTGTTTTTGCTTGTTAACTACTTTAATCATCAGATTAAGTAGCAGAAATATCTATTGTACCTGAATGTAACACCCCTTGAGGAAGAAGTGAAAAGGCATGAAACAAACAAAATCCAAATTAAAAAATTCATACACTAAGGGGAATAGAAACATAGAAACATGACGGCAGAAAAAGACCACATGGTCTGTCTAGTCTGCCTTTCCATATCAACTACAATATTCCTCTTTTTACCTTTAGAGATCCTCTGTGTTTGTCCCATGTCCACCACCTCCATTGTAAGTTTATTCCACGCATCTCCCACTCTTTCCATAAAGAAATATTTCTGTATATTACTCCTGAGTCTATCCCCTTTCACTCTAATCCTATGTCCCCTCATAACGGAGCTTGCCTTCAATTGAAAGAGACCCTCCTGTGCATTTATGCCATGGAAGTATTTAAATGTCTCTATCATATCACCCCTATCCTGCCTTTCCTCTAAAGTATACATAGTAAGATGTTTAAGTTTGTCCTCATATGCTTCATAATGAAGACCATTAACCATTTTAGCAGCCACACCTCTGCACCGACTCTAACCTGCTTATATACTTTTGAAGGTGCGGTCTTCAGAATTGCACACAATACTCCAAATGAGGTCGCACCAGAGACTTATACAGAGGCATTATCACCTCCTATTTTTTTCTGCTGGCCATTCCTCTCCCTATACACCCAAGCATCCTGCTGACTTTTGCAGTTGCCTTTTCTACTTGTTAAGCTACTTTAGGATCATCAGACACAGTCACGTCCAGGCACCGCTCTTTTTTTGTGGACAGAAGTACCTCACCCCCTACATTGAACCGCTCCTTTGGAGTTTTGTACCCCATATGCATGACCCTGCATTTTTTAGCATTAAATCTGAGCTGCCAAATTCTAGACCATTCTTCAAGTTTAGCCAGACCCCTCCTCATGTTATCTACTCCTTTCTGTGTGTTGACCCTGTTGCAGATTGTGATATCATCCACAAACAAGCAAACTTATCTGACAGCCCTTCTGCAATATCACTAACGAAGATGTTAAAAAGAATTGGAGCAAGGACAGATCCCTGCGGCACACCACTGGTAACATCCTTCTCCTCAGAGTGAGCTCCATTTACCTGTACCCTTTGTCACTTCCTACTCAACCAATTTCTAACATAATCAGTAATTTTAGGGCCCATCCCTAGGGTGCTCAGTTTGTTTATAAGTCGCCTATGCGGAATGGTGTCAAAGCTTTACTGAAATCTAAATACACCACATCTAGGGCTCTCCCTTGGTCCAATTCCCTGGTCACCCAGTCAAAGAAATCAATCAGATTTGTCTGACAAGACCTTCCTCTGGTAAATCCATGCTGCCTCTGATCCTGTAATCCATTGGTCTCCAGAAACCTCACTATTCTCTCTTTTAGTAGCCTTTCCAATAATTTACTAACCACAGAAGTTAGACTAACCGGCCTGTAGTTCTCAATGTCATCCTTACATCTGCATTTGTGTAAAGGGACCACATGTACCTTTCTCCAGTCTTCTGGCACCACTCCTGACTCCAAAGAGGCATTGAAAAGGTCAGATGGTGGAGCTGCTAGAATGTCCCCAAGTTCCTTCAGTATTCTTGGATGTATCTCATCCGGACCCATGCTTTTGTCTACTTTTAGTTTAGTTAGTTCCTCACAAACAGTCTTCTGAAAATCGTTTGAGATCCACGTTACTTCTGTTCCTGTTTGTGGGTATTTTCTGAGGTCCTGCTCTTGGCCCTTCATTTGTGAACACAGAACAGAAATATTTGTTAAGAAATTCTGCTTTAACCTCATCAGTTTCTGCAGATTCCTTCCCTGTACCCTTGAGTTTGACAGTACCATTTTTGCCCTTCCTCCTCTCACTAACATATCTGAAAAATGTATTATGCCCGCATTTTATTGCATTGGCTATTTCTTCTTCTTTTGTATCTTTGCTTTCCTGACTACTTTGCTAGCTTCTCTAAGTTTTTCCAAATATAGATGCCCATCTTTCTGTGATCTCTTGTATTTCATGAAGGCCTCCTTTTTCTTCACTTTTTCAACTACTTCTTTTGAGAACCATAGCGGCCTCCTTTTTCTTTTACTATTATTTACCTAACAAAATGGTTTGTTGCCCTTAAAGTATCCCCTTTCAGTTTTGCCCACTGTTTTTTCTATATCCCCCAGCTGTTCCCATCTCATTCACGACTTTTTGAGGTATTGTCCCATCTTGGCAAAGTTAGTTTTCCTAAAGTCTAAGACCCTCACTTTTGAATGGATTCATATCAGCCCTAGTCCTAATACTGAACCACACCATCTGGTGATCACTGGATGCGAGATGATTTCCCACTGTAACATCAGAAACACTTTCACCATTGGTAAGCACTAAGTTTAGTAAGACCCCATCACGTGTGGGTTCTGTTACCAGTTGCCTGAATAGTTCTCCTTGTACAGAATCCAGGATCTCCTTACTTCTAGATAACACTAAACCATGCTACTAGGGTAGCATTGGGTTACCGCTGTTTCAGTGCCGTGCTAAAATGTAGCTTGGGACCCCTGCGCTACCCTGGTGACACATGTCAGGGTGATGACTAGATGGGATGGGGCATTCCCGACATGGCATGGATAGCGTGAGTGTTAGTTGCCCACACTCATTGTATTCCACACAGATAGCGTGGATGCAACTAATGCCAGCTCAGTTGGTGGAGTTAGTTGCACTTGCAGCCTGTTTGCTACGTTAGAGCTCAGTTTGTCCACATTAACTGCAGGGAGACTAATGTACACACATAGAAACATAGAAAAATGATGACAGAAAAAGACCACATGGCCTGTCTAGTCTGTCCTTCCATAGCAACCATTACAACAGTCCCCTTTTTTCCTTTAGAGATCCTATAGAAACATAGAAAAATCCCTGTAGTTAGCCAGAGCCTCACTCTAGTAATGCAGCCCACATGTGCATTACTGGTGCAGGACCAGGGAAACATATCCCTAAGACGTTTTCATAGCCGGACTAAATTCCCCCTGGCCAATATGAATGCTGTGCACATCTTTCATCAGGCGTCCCTTGGAGACTCCAGACCAGTGAATTCATGCAGCACTGAAGCACTGTCCTCCCCTCCCCCCCCAAAATAGAGAAATATATGCAACCCAAGGCTCACACAGAAACATTTCTAGCATTCTAGTGATAAAATATGTAGGGTCCGATATTCAGCCACTGCCTGGTTACCTTCGGTGGTGAAGATTGGGCCAGCCTTTACTGTGCCTGACTTTCGCCGTGCTGTGATAACCATGCAGCGCCTCAATATTTCCGGGTACCATCCCCAGAATGCCTCGATATTAACCAGTTGCATTAGGGTGTGCAGCGGCGGCGGCCACGGACATTCAGTGCCATTAACTATATTAGTGCTCCCGATTATCCTGGCAAAGGAGATTAACAGGTTAACAGCTCTGCTAACCATGTCAATCCCTTAAAATATGGGGCCCATAATATTTATTTTCCATTTTCAGTAAGATTATGAAACACAGGTAACTACAGAGCTACATGGCTCTTTTCTCCAGAGTGAGACTTGCTCCCCGTGTAGCATCTGAAAGTACGCAGAGCTCTCGCAATGCGCATACTTTCAGCTGCAATTAAAAAAGCAAGTTTTCCGGGGTGGAAGGAGGGGGCATAGTTAGATTGGGGACATACCTTTCTGTGTGTAAAAGTTGCATTTTTAAATCAAAGCATGTGTTTTTTCCCTCATTGGCAGAAATAGCAGGTTGAATTCATAGGGACTCTGTAGCCAAGACTCTTTGGTCTAATTTTTTTTTTTCTTTAAATTTGCCTAGAGCGGCTTGGTTATAATGTGCCACTAGGTGCTTTAATGAAAATTGCTATTAAAAAAAGACTTTATTTAAAGCTACATATAAATTTGCAATAATTTGTATCAGCCTAGAATAAGTAGATATTTTTTAAGGGCTGTGTTTGGTGTAAAGGTTGGTGTTCTGCTGTTGAAGTATATAAGAAATGAATTGTGCATCAGGTAAAGGCTATTGTTCGACAGCTCTCTGTCTCAGGATTTCACTTACAGGCCTTTCTCGACTTTAAGATATTCAAGTGACAGTGATCTAGGATTGTATCATTTTGAGATAAATACCGTTATCCCACTTCATGATTTTTATTTTGGCTTTGACACATATCTCCCAGCAGGTTTGCATTGGTGCATTGATGACCTGTAAGCTGAAATCCCAGAAAGTTTGCTTGGAACTTCCTCGCCTTGGAAAAATGTCCTGTAGTCATGTTCTGGCACTTTTCTCTGTAGACATAAAGGAAGCGAATACTTTAAAGTGTGTCTAGACCTTGTACAGTACTATATATTATTAATCCCAAAAGCGAGAGCACCCCCCCCCCTCCCCCCCCCCCCCCCCCCACATACACAACCCAGAAGTGCTTTCATGGGAACGGCCAAGCATGCAAGCGCATGTAGCCAAGCAGCGTTTGGAAGTGTCAAAGAGTATCCTATGACAATTGCCTCTCCATTGGAGTAGGAGCTGAGATCAAGAGAGGAACATTTTTGAGGAATGGCCCAAGATTAACTACTTTCAGGGAGAAATGATAGCACTTCAACTTGGCCTTCAGTGGGCTCAATAGTTTAGCTGTTGTGACTATGGAGTGCCTTTGAGATCCATTAAAATATTTGGATTCCACTCTTTTACTGGTGGTAAGTAAATCTAGGGAGGATGTTGACTAAACAAACACAGGTATTGGGACATAATAGTGCCAGATTACAAAAACTAGAAATTCAGATGTGTGAAGTAAGGAATCCAAATGTGGCCCAAGTGAGAGACAGGGAGATGTTACAGTGAAAACGGGAGTATCTGGAAAATCAAACTAGAAAGAAGAATTTTAAATTTTTTACTTTTCCCAAATCACCTTTGTTACTACCTATGGATATGGTGTGGAAGTATTTGCAAGACGTTCTAAAGATGCTAGCAGAAAATTTACTCTGCACCCCCCACCTGTCGAGAACATTATTTGAGTCTGGATAGAAGTAGAGCGTGGTACATCTGATGACCATGTGAGAGGTCAACTTGGGAGTTTGAATTTAACTGGTTTATTTATTTATTTTAGTTTCTTATATACCGCACTATTTAGTATCAGCGCGGTTTACATGGAACAGTGAAACATAATGAACAAACGTTAGTTTTACAGAGAACAAGGAAATACAACTTGGATAACTTAGGGAAACATGCACATCAACTATTTACATATGTAGCAGTAAGCTTTGCATAGTGGGTTATGAACCTACAGAAAGATATTAAGTATAGGGACTAATATGTAGAGGTTTCTGGAAGGAAAGGTGTGGCTATGGTGGAGTATGGTTGATCTGGTAATGTTGAATAAATAAGTAATGTTTTAGTGCTTTCCTGAATTGTGTGAGAGAATCCTGGAGAGTTCTGGAGGTTATAACGGAACTATACCACATCTTTCATCCTGGAACCTGATTGGAACACAGTTCTCTGATTATACTTCAGACCTATTAATGACCTTTTTTTAGGGCAACATATGTACACATTTCCTGACTTTTCTTCAACTACACAGGCAAGTCACCAAGAATTCTTGATTTTAAAGCTAAGGGCACTGGCCTTGAGTATTACTTTTGAATACAGTATGTGAAGTGGCATTTATCGAGAACATCCAATTCAAATAGGGGACATCCAAGGCAGAATGTGCTAAGAAACACCAGGGACATCTATGTCTCCGCCCCATTTTAGCAATATCGACATCCCCATTAGGAAAGCGACATCCATCCCGGGCAAGATAGCTTAAAGGGACATCTGGTGGCATAGCCGAATGAAACCATGAGTCCTCATTCCCCGTCAGTGTTCATTATCGGCATCGACAATCTAGGGGACACGAGCATGCCTTCTTCTCCAAACACTCCAGATGTCCTTTTGAGAAAACAGGCATTTTTCCATTGCCTATTCATGCCTTGAGCAGATATAAGCTTGGACTTGACTCGGGACATCTAGGGTGTTTCTGAAATTGAGTGAGGACATCCAAGTTCTGGCAGTGCTCTGGACATGGCTACTCCATACCCCCGTTCAGACATGATCAATGGAAAACAACCCCCCAAAAAGTTGGGAAGAATATATGCCAGTAATCAAAAAAGACCACCAATGAAACAAAGGTGATGAAGAAATATTTAAAGAATGTTGACGTCACTTGACAAAAGGGTGGAACATGTCCACTCTCTATCAACAAGTCTCCAATTTAATCTTTTTTTATTTTTATTTTATCATAAAAAGCTTAAGGTACTTATCTCCATAAGAAGCGCAGAGGAAAAAGCCATTTCCAAGGAAGCCCCACATGATGTGACACGTTTCGCGCCCGAATCAAACTAGGTTCTGCTTCAGGTTTCAAGAAACTCCCCAGTACAAACGAGAAATGTCAGCACTTTAAACATAGAGCAAACAACCCACACCTTAAGAAGGAAGGCGTCTGACATCAATCATGGGAGCTAATCAAAAAACAGAGGGGAAATCCATGAAAAGGAAAATCCCTCTGATGATAGATCTATATCAAAAGAGACTGGGCAATTCAATTTCCAAGTTCAGACCTGACAGAACCAAAGAACATAATTTGAAAATCCAGTATTGCGCCTTCCATTGTAATTTAGCCAGCCGGTCACCATCCCGTGGATCCAAAGGGATATAGTCAATCACTCACCAGTACAATTGCAAGCAATACCCCCCCATAGGTGCTGATGACATTTCCGTCTGTAAATGCAAAGCATGTTCACTGAGGCATGTTTTAATCTGTCTAATAGTTCGGCCTACATAGATAAGATCACATGGGCATATGATCACAAATACCATGATCATTTTTGTTAGATTTCCTACACATGGTGTTGACACAAAATTATTTTTTATATGATGGGCAGTTTTATTTACAAACTTTTGGGATTGCCGTGGGGGCTACCATTTATATGGTTGATTTATCCCTCTTAGGCATTTAAATGTGTATCTTGTTGGAAACACTTTTTGGATGATATTTTCTTTTTCTGGATAGATTCTTTTGACACTTTGCAGCAATTTATACGATGGCTTAACACAATCAAGCCTAATATTACATTTACTGCACATGGAGACCCATTCTATTGAGTTTTTGGACGTTCAGGTTCATTCCACATCTAGAGGGCTACAGACAGCCCTGTACCACAAACCCGTCCAGTGTAATACATTATTGCGATACCATAGTTATCATCCTACTCCGTAACATTGCAGACTGCTGTAAGATCAGTTTTTAAGGCTTTGACGGATTTGCTCTACCACTGCTGAGTTTCAAAAACGTGCTGAGGATTTATGCAATCATTTGGTCAATAGGGGATACCTTCTTAAAATAGTATTTTGGGCATATAAAAGGGCCCGGTACTGTCATAAGGAAGGGCTTTTTTTTACCAAAGATTGGGGAGTCCAAGGAGGATCAGATCACTGAAATATTACCTTTTATGCAGAATATTCATGACGTGACCTCAGTGCTACAAAAACACTGGTCTATTCTGCAACTTTATACCTGCTTTCATAAACCTCTTATGGTAGCCTATTCCCAGGGGTCTAACTTTGGAGACTGGGTGGTGCATTCTACTGCTTCTGCAGACCGTCCCATGCATTTCCATGAAAACCCCCTATGGTAGAGTATTGCTTGCAATCTGGGTATTTATTTATTTATTTATTTATATTCTCTTATATACCGCGCTATTCTGCATCAGTGCGGTATTCCTTGGAAATGGCTTTTTCTTATGTGCTTCTTATGGAGATAAGTACCTTAAGCTTTTTATGATAAAATAAAAATGGTTAAAATGGAGACTTGTTCCCCCTTTTGTCAAGTAACTCCAACATCCTTTAAATATTTCTTCACCACCTTTGTTTCATTGGGGGTCTTTTTTGATTACTGGCCCATTCAGACTTGGACACACGCGCCCTGGGGGCATCCACAGAGCTGGCTTTTAAAATGGCTCTAGGGGCGTCTCCATGCTTTGACGTCTCCGTGCCTGTTTTCAGACGTCCAAAGAAAGACTAGGACTTCTAAAATGACCCCCATCATTTCCTTGTCAATATTAAAGTTATACTGAGGGATAAATGTTTTCTTCTTTTGACCCTAAACAGCTCATGGATGTTTTTCAGTGCCAGGGAGGACTCTGTTTTTGAGATATCTCCCACCACGGATGTTAACGCATAACAGCTGTTGCTGCTGTATTCCTCTTTGCTAGTTGGCGTATTTTCCTTTGTAAATGTTTTCCTGTACTTGTCTCCCAAGTTTTGGTGAACTAATGGTTGATTGTCTTTTCTTTTTCCTGAAATGATTAATAGGATTTTTGCTTGTTTTCTAGTCATAATATCATAGTAAATGATTGCAGATAAAGAGCAGCATGGTCCATCCAGTCTGATAAATTTAATAAAGATAAAATTAAATAAAACATTGGACCCGATATTCCAAGGCACTTACACGGTCTACAGACCTGCAAACTGTGTGAATTCTGTTACGTGGGCTATTCCGTGGCACAAAGGGGTCAGTGCCAGTGAATATCTGTGGGTGCGCCGCTACACGCCCTGACGCTGACCCGTTAGCATTGGGGCACGCCGGGAGAGCTCCAGGGCGGCAGCGATATTGAGACGCCGACTGGTTAGCAACATTGGCCTAACTTTCACCACAGAAACTAACCAGGCAGTGGCTGAATATCGTTGCTGCTCTCCGCTGAGTTTTGTGACAATCTGAGCAACCCAGATATTCAATTCTGGAACCTGGTTATTGCCCTGGCATTGAATAGCCAGGCTTAAAGTTCAGGGATAACAGCTAGCCATCTTAGATCAGTTAGCCACCACTGAGGAATATCGGGACCATTGTTCTTATGGTACAATCAGTTACAAGTAACAATGTTTCAGCTTAAGATTCTGTTTTCCTAAATACAATTTGGGGTCATTTTGAACTGCGAATAGCAGGGATGGACGTCCCGTTGGGACGTCCATCCCCGCTATTCAGCCCCCTCTGCCAACCCTGATTAACTTTCCTGTATGTACAAGGTGTTTGTACGGGGAGGCTAGATGGAAGTGGGAAAGGGGCGGGGTGGAGGTGGAGTTAGGGCGGGCAGTGGGCGGTTCACAGCCCCAGATGTACAGGGCTGATTCGGATGTCGGCCCTGTACTTCCAGGGCTGACAGACTGAACAAAGAACTTATCCCACCTCTGAGGGAGGAGTGGCCTAGTGGTTGGGGCAAGTTACCTCAGGCTGGAAGGTCAGGGGTTCAAATCCCACTAGAGGACAGCAACCCTGGGCCGGAAGGATGGGTTTCTAGTCCCACAGGTGCTCCTTGTGGTCTTGGACAAGCCACTTAACCCTCCATTGCCCATGTTCCCTGTAAAATAGTTATCTCCAAGTTATAATGCCCTGTTCAATGTAATTTCAGTTTGTTCAATGTAAACTGACTTGATATCAGGAAAGGCAGTATATAAGAAATGTTAAATAAATAAGTTCCCTTAGACTGCAGGGAATGGTAGGCCTGGGCAACTGAGGAGGTAGGAGGAGGTGCAGGAGATTCCCTGCAGCCCGTCCCTGTCCTTGGGGGGCTAGATTGGGAGTCAGGTTGTGGGGAATGAAAGCAGTGGTCAGCATCCAGGAATCACAGCTCCATTCAGGAGCTGTGGTGCCATGGCAACTGGACACCATGGTGCTGCAGCTCCATTCAGGAGCCTTGTCTGAATTAGCTGGGCTGAGGCCTGTACATGCAGGCTGACCAGAATCGGGTCCCAGCCTGCACATACAGGCCTAGTTGCAATTCTGATCTCATGAGGCTAGATGTGCCCCACGGGATCAGAATCAGGTCTGGCCCTGTGTGTCCAAATCCAATCGGGCACACAGGGGCCTGGACGTCCCGATCAGAATGAGGCCCACTGTGTCTTACATCTGAGGAATGCTTATTCTGCATAGATATTTAATTTATGTGTTAGTCTAGACCAGGAATTCTCAACCCAGTCCTTGAGACGCGGTTAAGCAGTCCGGTTTTCAGGATCACCACAATGAGTATGCATGAGAGAGATTTGCATGCGCTGCCTCCACTCTCCCAGCATATTCATGGTGCTTCTCAACCCTCCCCTGAAGGCACACCTAGACAGCTGAAGTTTCAGGATTACCACCATGAATATGCATGAGATAAATTTGCATGTATTGGAGACCCAATGTGTGCAAATCGAATCCATGCCTATTCATGGTGGTAATCCTGAAAATGGAACCGGCTAGGTGTGCCTTCAGGGGAGGGTTGAGAAGCACTGGTCTAATAGGTAAAATACAGTGTCTAATTTTCATTTAGATTAGATTTAGATAATATTAGCTTAATATTATTATGTTTACTCTCCCAGTTTCTGCTGAGAGAAAATAGATTGTGAAATCGAACCTGTATTTGTTAGCAATGAGGAAAAATACTCCAAACCCAGTTCAAATTGTTACTGAACAGAAAAATTGACTTGTGAAGCCGATTCAAACAGAAAACAAAATGTGGAGTCTGATTAAAAACCTAAGGGGCATGTTTACTAAACTGGGCTAACAGCATGGCTGTTTGTAACTAGGTCCCATGTTATTCAATGGGATCTAGTTAACAAATAGCACATGCTAACCATTAGCCCAGTTTAGCAAACATGCCCTTAAGGAAATAGGAACCAGAACTGGTGAAGGCACATAAAAATTGTAACATCAGAAAATGACAGCAGTATAAAAATTATTTTCTGTTATCTTTGATGATCGCTGGACTATTTGAGGAAGAAGATCTAGAAATGAGTTCCTGAATGCTATATATCAGTATACAAGAAGCAAAGGCATCATAACCTCCAAGAACAAGGCAAGCACTCTCTTTCCCTTTGACTGATATTCCGAAGAGTGTGTCGGCCATTAGGTTTGCACTGAACTGAGACAGGCATGAATTCACTATGGCTGTGCTTTGATATAAAAACCATCCTTCCATACGGCATTCGTCATCTCGGTGAGCGTGGAGGTCAACAGTGCAGGAAAGTGCTCTATAGCTTTAGTTTTTGGGAAGTAAACCTCGGCTCAGTGGCCAGCTCTCAAGACCTTAAGAATCCCAGCCTATAATTATTGTTTTAATTACTAAGGGAAATTCCATAAAATGATTCTGGGGAAATCTGTCAGGCCATGAATTTATGGCCTTCATCTTTTCCATGGTGTTGGATCAAATGTTATTTCTCTGTGCCTCCCTGATAGGGTTGAGGAACTGTGACCCAAGTTCATGCTTCAAAGATATAGATGCTTGCTCCGGCTTCAGAAAGTTTTTGTGGATGTGTTTACATTGAATAGCTCTCTTATTATCTAAGGTTCCCTTGGAGAATATAACTCCTTTTATCATACTAATGTAAGAGTTATTCAGATGAATTCCTAGAGAGTATGTTCATGTTTACATTTCTTTGCACCTTTGCTCTACCACTCTTCGTGGGGCATCAGGATGGCTTGCAATGAAATAAAGAAGAAAAAAGAACAGATAGTAGTAATAGGAAAGCAATCAAAAACAGAGGATAACAGCTAATACATAAATTCATAACCTAATCATAGGAAAAAGTAAAGAGAAGAACAGGAAAAAAATTATGCCGACCACCAGGTTGGTGTCCATCTCCAATCACCAATTTCTGACGCAGAGCATAGTTTCTGGGAAAGGCTTAAGCTTTGAGTGAGTCCTTAAACTTTTGCCAGTGAGGATGCCAAGTGGATATGTCTCGATTACGCATTCCATAAATAAGGAGCAAAACAGCATGGAGCTGGATGTGCACTAGGCGTGGCTTCAGCTTGAGATCGAGGGCCAGTGACCGGGCAGAACAGCATGAAGCAATGCCACATGCTTCTCTTTTAGAAAGGGCAGAAGAAAAGCAGGAATGCATTAGAAAACGCAATGATTAGTGATGAATAGATTCTTTAAACTTCACATTTGTATACATTTTTCCCTATTCAAGGTTTGGTGCCATAGAGTAACATTGAATAACATAGAACCTAGTTGCAGATAGCCCAGATCAACCTTTAGCCTGGTTTAGTACATACCCCTATGTGTTGATGGAATCATGCATCTGTTGATGAGCTTTGAGGACTCATTTATTTATTTATTTATTTAACAGTATATATATACCACCTTTTCCTTAAATCAAGGTGGTTAACATTGAACTCAGTTGTTTACATTGTAACAATACAATTTACATTCAGCTCTGTAACTTGTATACATTGTAACATTTTGGGAAGGGATGTATATAGGGGGAGATCACAAACAATCATTAACAGTTTGATTCTTAATGTATTTGTTGTTGTTGTTAAGAGCCGTCAAGTCTGTGTCGACTCATGGCAATCCTCTGGATAGTTGTGCAAAACTGTGTTCTGTCTTCAGTCAGGCAGCTCATTGTTGACAGACTGGCACCCGAAGCTGCTGTTATTGTATTGATCCATCTGATTGCTGGCCTTCCTGTTTTGCGTTGACCTTCTATCTTGCCAAGCATGATGTCTTTCTCTAATGATCTCTCTCTTCGCATGATGTGTCCAAAGTATGAAAGTTGAAGTCTTGTCATCTGAGCTTCTAAAGAAAGCTTAGGTTTGATCTCCTCTAGTACTGACTGGTTTGTTCTTCGGGCAGTCCATGGTATATAGTAGTATTCGACACCAGCACCATAATTCAAAGGCATCAATTTTCTTCCTGTCTATCTTTTTCACTGTCCAACTTTCACATCCATATTATGTTATTGAAAATGCCATGGCTTGAACAAGTCAAATCTTTGTATGGAGAGAGACATCTGTGCTCTTGAGAATCTTGTCTAGATCCTTCATAGCCATTCTGCCAAGAGCAATGCGTTGTCGGATTTCTTGACGGCTTGTTGCTTCTTTATTGATAGTTGATCCAAGTAGGTTAAAGTTGTCAACTACTTCAATTTCTTCTCCATCAACGATGAACTTATTCATTTTGCCAGTTGTCAGGATCTTTGTCTTCTTAAAGTTAAGGTGCATTTTAAGACTATATTCCTTGATCTTGAGAAGCAAATGTTTCAAATCGTCTTCACTTTCAGCCAGTAATGTGGTATCATCAGCATAGAGAAGGTTATTGATGAGTCTTTCACCAATCTTCACACCTCTGTTGTCTTCATACAATCCTGCTTCTCTGATGATTTGTTCTGCATATAAATTAAATAGGTAGGGGGAAAGTATGCAGCCTTGTTGCACACATTTGCTGATTTTAAACCATTCTGTTTCTCCTAGTTCCATTCGAACTGTTGCTTCTTGATCAATGTAAAGGTTGTACAAGAGAATGATCAGATGTTCTGGTATACCCATGCTTCTTAATGTGGCCCAGAGTTTCTCATGGTTTACACAGTCAAAAGCCTTGTTGTAGTCAATAAAACACATATAGATATCCGTTTGATAATCTTTTGTCTTTTCAAGGATCCATTTCACATCCGTGCTGATGTCTCTCGTTCCTCTCCCTTTCCTGAACCCTGCTTGCACTTCAGATAGTTCTCGTTCCAGGTATGGTTGTAGTCTCTGCTGAATGATCTTGAGTAGAATCTTGCTGCCATATGGGATCAGAGCAATTGTGCGATAATTTCCACAGTCAGTCGGGTCAGCTTTCTTCAGTATTGGCACAAACACAGATCTTTTCCAATCAGTTGGCCATGAATTTGTCTTCCAAATTTCCTCACAGAGCTTGTAAGTACGGTAACAGCTTCATCTGATTTGCTATAATAACCGAATGGGAATGCCATTAATGCCCGGTGCTTTGTTTTTCTGATAAGGCTTTCAATGCTGCTTCGACTTCTTCTTTCATCACCAATGGTTCCTAATCATAAGGTACAGGTTGAAACGGCTGTTGGTCCACTTGATCTTTATGGTATAATGACTCTGTATATTCTTTCCACCTTTTCTTGCTCTTCTCAGCATCATTCAACATGGGTCCTTGAGTGTCTTGTAGCATTCCAATTTGAGGCTGGAATTTTTTCTTTAACTCGTAGCTTTAAAAAGCTGATCTTGTTTTTCCTCTAATAGCTTCTGATTCTATTTCCTTGCATGTGTCATTGTCCTGTCTTGCTGCATGTTGGAAATCTCTGTTGAATTCTGTGATTGCCTCTCTTTCTCCTCTGGCTTTAGCTTCCCTGCATTTCTGGACAATTTTCAGAGTTTCTTCAGTCATCCATTTTGGCCGTTTTTGCTTTTTCACCTTATGTAGAGACTTATCGCTTTCTTCCAATAAAACCTTCTTGATGTCATCCCATACCTCTTCTGGAACTTTGTCATTTATATCTAAAGCAGCAAATTGATTTCTCAGGCAGTCTTTAAATTCCAGTGGTATATTCTCAAGATCATATTTTGCTACATTCATGAATGGCTTGCTTTTTTCTAACAAGTGTAATTTATTTACAATTGGGGTGATCCTTTGTGTTTATGTGGTATTGGTCCTTATTCATTGTCTAGTGCCTGAGTGGAGGGAGTGTTTTTATTCTATGTGATGTTGTCAAAGTGTTCAATAAACAGGAATGTTTTCAATTTTTTCTTGAAGTCTTTGGTGTCCTTCATGGTTCTGATATCTTCAGGGAGGATGTTCCATAGACTTGATGCATACAGTGATACGGCCCTGTCGGAGGTGGTCTTCCTTGTTTTGGAGAATTCAGCAGGAGTAGCTAGGTTGTTTTTGCTGTTTGTTCTTGCTGGGTGGCTTTCAGGATGTCTTGTTATTAGTTCTTGAAGTGACTCTGTTAATTCATTCTGCGGTATTTTGAATATGTTCATTGTTGCCTTGAATCTTGCACGACTCTTTATCGGAAGCCAGTGTAGCTGAGCCAGTATTGGGGTTATATTTTCTTGTTTGTTCCTATGAGGATGTGGGCTGCAGTGTCTTGTACCATCTAAAGTGAGTGGATGGTAGTAGCTGGTAGGTCTTGGTACAATGAATTGCAAAAGTCAAGAAGTGGCATGATTATTGCTTGTAGGACTGTTCTGAAGTCGTTATGACCTAGGAGGGGCTTTAGTTTCTGGATAGTTTTTAGTTTATAGTGTGCATTTTGTGTTGTTCTATTGATATGTGCTTGTAGATTCAGGTTCTGATCGAGGATAACCCCTAGGTATTTCACTTCGCCTTTGACAGCTAAGTGCCCGTTATTTAGGGCTATAGTGTGAGGAGGCGTGAATCTCTTGTTCCTTGCTATAGTGAATGGTTCTGTTTTGTTATAGTTTATACTGAAGTTGTGGTGGGTGTTGAGCCATTCTGAGAGTTCGGTGAAGCTTTCGGTTATTGTTGTGTAGCCTGGGGTTTCGGTATCAAAGGATGTGTACAGCATGATGTCGTCGGCATAAATTTTATAGTAGACGTTATGTTTCTGTATGACCTTACAAACTGGCTGAATGTATAGGTTAAATAGCAGTGCTGATATTGCTGACCCTTGTGGGACTCCTTGCTTTAATGTGAAGGGAGAGGACATGCCCCTCCCACATTTAATATACTGTTGTCTATCTTGTAAGTATGATTTGAACCATTTTAACGTGTTGTTGTAGAGACCAATCTCCTTAAGGTGCCTCAGCAGGATGGTGTGTAACACAAAGTCGAATGCAGCTGATATGTCGAGAAATATTAGAATCATGCCCTTTTTTACATTGTCTATTCCTTAATGTGGCCAGCGAGTGCTGTTAATAATGTTTCTACCCCATGGTTTGGCTTGAATCCATGTTGGTGTGGATCCAGTGGAGCATGTGCATTGATATGGTCCAGCAGCTGTAGTTGTACTGTCTTTTCCAGGATTTTCATCATGAATGGTAAGCTTGATACTGGTCGGTATGATGTGGGGTCAATTTTCTGGCTTTTTAAGATGGACCTGATTGATGCCAGTTTAAGGGTTGCAAACATTTGTGCCTGTATGAGGGATGTGCGTATTATTTTGTGCATGAAAGGGGTGAGCTCTTCCTTAGCTGACTTTATCCATGTGACTGGACAGGGATCGTTTGGTGAGGTTGTTGTGTTCAGGGTTGTTATGTATTTTATGTGCTACTTGTTTGATAGTTGGAATAATGAATGTTCTCCATGTCATGTTGTGGCTAGGTTGGTTTTCAGGTTCAGAGGGTGATGATGTCCGTTTTGGCTGGATTCTGCTCTATTTCATCATGAGGTAATCTGCTGTTTGTTGCAGACTTATGTAAGTTGAGTTTTCCTGTGATTTGTGTTGTATTCCTGTTTGTATCTATTGATTGTGTTGTTGCATCCAATATGCATAGTTCTGTATTCTTGCAGTGTATTTTGATCCTTTTTTGTCTCCATTTCTGCTCTCTTTTCCTAAGGTTCCTTTTAGCTTCTCTGATTTCTTTTGAATTTGAGCTGTTCTGTGGTGGGGTACAAGTGCAGCTTCCGAGATGGTATGCTTCCAGTTTCCCATTATGTTTTCAAGATCGGGATTGGCATTATCGACCAATTGATCGTTATTGCTCCTGGGTGTGACTGTTTGGAGTGGGGACCGTTATGTGGAATGCAATTATATAGTGGTCAGACCAGGAAGTTGGTGTTATCGCTAGGGGAGTTATTTGTTGTTGTTTCATCATTGTTGATGGTATGAAGATGAGACCTGTGTGGAGCCTTGTCTATGTGTGGGCTCGTGTATTATTTGCATGTGGTTCATGACCACCAGGGTTTGATTCCCACTAGCACGCCTTGTGACCTTGGGCAAATCACTTAACCCCCCCCCCCCATTGCCTCAGTTTCCAAGCCAGTGTTCTAACCACTACGCTACCCTCCACTCCACCATAATAGGATGGACGTTATAAATTCTTCTTTTGTAATCTCTCACAGCAGAGGATGATTGCCTTCCATGATTGTCCTGTCTGTGGTTGTAAACCAGCAAATAGAGTGAGCCAGAATCAACTCGGGTGTGGTTTTCTGAGTGGGATGGCTGGTTCCCGCAGCTGTTGATTTGGTTCAGGGCAGATTATTTCTGCCATGGCTGCTATTATACATTCTGTTGCTATTGCAGGGTTGTAAAGCGCTGAGATCTGATAGAAGGCTCTTCCTCCAACTGGGCTGATCTTGGGCAATAGTGTCCTGTGCGTTGGTGGTTGCACCCCTTAATGCTGGCCCTCAGACTTTCTAATAAGCACAGACAATAAGGCCTCAATGCAGCAAAGTGCACTGTGATTAGTGCAAATTTTAGCGCAGCATTTACACAGAATTTTCAACACTAGTCTGGGTGCAGAATGTAGGAAGAGTTTTAACGTGAACATAATCAATGAACAGCGATATTATTCTGAGCAGAACTTTGGCGCAGAATACTATTGCTATTTACATGCCAGATAGCATTCCAGCACGCGTGTACAGGTGCATGTGCCTGGCTTGCTCTCCTTGTTTAGCACAGAGTTTTTGCGCACAGTTCATTTGCATGCTGTTTGCATACAGCATTGCCGAGCAAACCATTTGCACTAAACTTGTGTTAGAACACCCTGGGGTTTACAATAAAATAACAAGTCAGCTTAAAAGAAAGAGGAAGTCCAATACATCATAAAAGTAAAAGAAAACAGCAAATAACAAAAAGAAAAAGCAAAATCACTGGACTTCAGCACAGGGTTTCTGCATCGAGCCCTAAGAGGATCATTTTGTAACAGTCTTCCTAACTCCTGCATCAAGTATGTACATCAGTTACCCAAATTTGTCAAAGGGAAAGTATGTACGTACTTGCCCTTTGAAACGTATTCCACCAAAATACCTGCACACATTTAAAATGTAGGTGCATACTTTTGAAAATCCAAAACTATGTATGTGACTACAACCCCCCTGAGAATGCTTCTGATTGTCGTTGGTAAAAGCATGTGTGAAATGGCAGTGTGCACTCACTTCTACACACATGGAGAGCAATTTAATAACAGGGCGCCTAGGTTAATACTGCCAAAAGGTGCCTATAATTATAAAGACAAATAGGAACCTACTTGTCTTCATAAACTACTAGCCTAAATCCCAACACAAACATTTCTACCTGATCTATGGCTGGTGTAAATGAACACACATAAAATTCACAAGCACACGCATAAATTAATGTATTTTAGAATCGGCACACATACTTGTGAAGTCTGCCCAGACCCTTTGGCTATGCCCACCTGCAAAGTGTGCACCTTCATGCCAATATGTGTACTTCTACACCAACCAATATTTTAGAAGAGGCCACAAATTGCCACATATCTCATGAATGATTTTAGAAAATTATAAGTCTTCTTGTATGTAACCGTTGTTTTATGCATGGAAATGGCTTTGAAAATTTCCTCCTAAATAAGCGTGCAGGACATTTGTCTAAATTGTACTCCATGCCTTCCAAACATCTGGCTATTGTATAAATTATGAACTGTAGGGCACTTTTTTCTGCTTATTCAATGTTCTAAAACCCAAAAAAAACCAAGAGCATGCCATGTAGGCCTGGTAACCTTAGAAGCTTCAGATTAGCTCCAAAGTGCACTCTAAGAACTTCTCAACCGCTGTGATATTCTTACTGGTCTGGCTAGCGCATTGTGCTTTGGTGTTCATACACTGGCTACATTAGAAGGAACCTTTCAGGTTTTATTGGGGGTTATTAGTGCTTTATAGCACCAGCAGAATGGGCGGATCCAGTCACAATAAAGACATTTATAATGGACATAAACCATAGGTCTTATATAACTGGCCGAGATTTAACACTTTCAAGCCACTTTGGTGGCAGTAGTGAGATTATATAATTCATATCCACTTGCATGTTTTGAAAAAAATTCTATTGGTCTGGGTGGTCTGATAAAAGAAACCTCTTAAGGCAATCATCCCATGCTTGGCCAACAGTTTTAGAACATCATCACTATCTAAGACCTCAAGCTCTAAACTAAACTGTTTCTTGACTTTTCATGTGAATTTACATTTTCTTTGGATAAATTTCTGCATTGTTGTTCTGGTGGATTTCAGAAAACTGCCCCCCCCCCCCCCCAAGGGCTGATTTTGGCTCTGTGTCCTCTATGAGCATTGGAATTCAGACAACAAGCAGTCAATGCTAATGCCAATGCCAAGCTGTGCGCGAGTCCTCCACCCACACTGCTGCCAGTAGGGGGAGATGCTGCTCCTCATTACTAAAAGGGCAATTTCGCAGCACCGCCCCCCCCCCCCCCCCCAGCAGCAGCACAGGCAGAGGACTCCCATACAGCATGGTGGGAAGGTTGCAAACAGCAATTTTGTTCAGAATCCTCGGTGATAAGGGTGGATAATGAGGAAGAATTGTGAAAACTAATCTCTCTTTTTTTTATCCTGAAAGGAAATTTAAAAAGTGTTGTGAAGACAAGAGGGATTCAGTCTCATTTTTATTCTAAAAAAGTTCAAACATAGCTAAGCAAAAATGGAAACAATTAGCTGGAACAGCAAGAAAAGGTCATTTTGTAGTTTAAAACTCATATGGGCTAGATTTACTAAAGTGTGCTACCGTGGTAGCACACTAAAGGGCCCTTTTACTAAGGGGTGTGTTTACTAAAGGGCGGTAAGGGAGCAAAGGTGCCATTAACAGACGTTATCTGCCCCCATGAGTGGTTAACGCTGTGAAAAACATTGATAATGCTGGATTAACATGCGGAAGCCGGGCCCATAGCATTAAGGTGAAAGGAGGTGGAGAGTGGCCGAGAATAGCGTTTGCTTCTTTAACGCAGGGTTATGTTACCGTGCGTTAGAGCTCCCAGCGCTGGGAACCCTAACGCCATCTGAAAGCTTGCGGTAAGGGCTATTTCTGATGGGGAGAGAGCTTATTTCAATGTATGCAATGTGTTCCACTCACCAGAGTTCCCAAGCATGTGATGATAGTGCTCCATTGGCAGCAACAGCATAGTGTCCCATTAAGGATGGGTACTATGTTGTTGGTGCCAAATTGGCAAAGGAGGTGTCATGTGCGTGAGGCAAGGGGACAGGCTGGTCCACATGGCTGACAAGGCCACTGCTTAGGGTGTACATCTGTGATGTCAGGTAAGACTCTGCTGTGACAGTGGTAGCACACATACATACATGCAAAAAGAAGTCGCGCCACTGCCTCCATGCTGCCATGCCAGCCTTGTGTGAGAGTGGGGGTGGCAGAAGCAGTGGCTGCGGCCTGCTGCAGATGAAACCTTGTCCGAGCCCTGTGTGTCCGGTGCAATGCAGCAGTTACCACCGCCAGTGGGATGGCAAGTTTGTCAGCAGCAGGTACAGCGGAGTACATGGCGGTCCCTCCTTCCAGAGGTCTAAGGCGGCAGCATGCCGTGGAGGGGGACAGCAGTGACACAGTGTGCCTAGCTGCATGTGTACAACTTCCATAAGGCCGGTTGCAGCACTGAAGCAGCAGCTGTGCCACAGTGGCAGGGAGGGAGGGAACAGCCGGCATGCTGTCCACCATGATCAGTGGACCCTGGCACCCAGCTAGTTGTCCGAGTGGATGGGCTGACCCTGGGATCAAGATGCTCCCCATCCACACATATTGAGTGGATATGTGCATGCAGGGGAAAAATATGCCACTGAGGCAGGAATAATATGCAATATGATAACAGCCCATGTCAAAGGAAAAATGCCCACCCTGCCCCCTCACCTGCAAAATCTGTGCATAACCTGTGACTCCTCCATAAGTAAGTATTCAGTCAGTTACACCCATCTGAGCCACTTGTGAATCCAAATAAGCTATGTTGGTCTGCAAGATGTGAGATTACTGTATTTCCCAGATTATAAGTTGTCCCTGTGTATAATTCGCAGTGTTTCAATTTGGCGTTTTCACATGTAAATTACTAGAATAAGTCGCAATTACAAAAGATAAAGCGCAAGACAACATTGCTGTTTCTTAAAACCAGATTTGTTCTGTTTCACTTTCACTTTACAATAACACTCATTCCACATTAAATTTGTTGGGTATCACTCTCAGAAAAGCCGTCGAAGTCCTCATCTTCAGAGTCACTGTGAAATAGTTCTACAATTTCTGGTGCCAGGTCGTGTTCGTTATTGTCTTCTTCTTCATCTTCATTTTCACGGTTAGCGGGGTTCTTTAGGATCTCAGCCTTCACAAAACCTGATTTGATTATTTTATTGCTCGCACCCCCCCCCCCCTCCCCACCATGCAGCTGCACCCACCCAGTAACTTTTGCAAATGTGGCGTGGGCATACGGCCGGTAGCCATGAAACTGTTTTCCGTGGCACATCCAGTTTTCCCATAGGCGAAGCAACACAGCTTTGAATCTTCTCTTGACGGAAATGTCAAGCAATTGGAGCATTTTTGTCGTGCCACCGGGTATAATAACCAGGACAGTGTTCAGAGATTTTATTTTCTTCTTTATGTCTTCAGTGAAATGGGCTCTCATGCTGTCTACGACAAGTAGTGCTTTCTGTCTCTTGAAAAATCCGTCCGGCCACTTACTAAAGCAGCGCTATAGCCATTTCAGCATCATGCTCTCATCCATCCATCCTTTCTCATCCACATCTACAATAATGCTGGTTGGTAGAGTTTCACGCAGCATTGTCTTCTTTTTGAATATAATCAGAGGCGGCAGCTTCTTTCCACTTGCACAGCAGACCAGCACCACTGTAAAGTGTGTCTTTTCGTGTCCGGTAGTTCTAATATTTATTGTTTTAACCCCCTTTTGACTGACCATTCTCCCTAATGGGATGTCAAAGGTTAAGGGAACCTCATCCATGTGGATTATGATGTCCGGTGTCACTGTGTATGTGATGATTTATTTGTTTATGAATTCCCTGAAATTCCGTACTTTATCCAAGAAATCAGCGGGAAGTTGCTGACACATGGTTGCCTAATGCTTAATTTGTTTTTTCATAAATTGGTAACACCACAAATGGCCAGCCTTGAATCCCTTGATATCCATTTCCCTGGCAATGTGAACTGCTTTGAATTGCACCTGCACAGTGGGCAGTCCATGGTCCTGGGTCTTCCGCTCTTCAATGGACTGAAGTATATGTGCTTTTCAGGCCACCATGCTTTGCGGCCGCGATTTGCCGCCTTACTGTGTTTCATCAAAGTTAGTTTTCCCTGCGTCTTCCCTCAGTCTCTAACTAATTTCTCATTTATCCCAAAAGTTTACTCGTCGGCTGTTACCATGTTCTTCTGTGTAATGAATAACTTTCAATTTGAATTCCACAGTGTATGAGTTCTGAGCCTTCAGGGTCACCATTTTCTGTGGAGTTAAAGATAACATATTTTGGGTAACTGAAATTCATCCAGTATGTTCTATGGTATGCTATTTGCGAGTATAGTAAAAGTACGTACCAGTCTGCTGATCAGAGGGTCTGCTTGCAAGCATTGGGTATAGAGCGGAGGGCCCAAGGAGAAAGACCATCCACTGCACAGTTGCAAATATTTATAGCCATTTCGAGGGGTGGGGTCCACCATGTAAATTTATTAGATAAGTCGTTCCTGTGTATAGGTTGCGCCATGGTTTCTGGATGTAAAAAACCATGATTTATAATCTGGGAAATATGGTATTCCATGACTGCCCCACAAACACACACCAGGAAATGGGAATAGACACACCAGGAAATGGGAGAGACTGAATGAATTCTTTGCTTCGGTCTTTACTGAGGAAGATGTAGGGATGTTCCCCATGACTGAAGTGGTATTTAAAGGTGCGGAAGAATTGAAGGAAATATCAATACATCGGGAAGATGTATTACAACTATTAGATAAACTGAAGAGTAGCAAATCACCTGGGCCGGATGGTATACATCCGGCCCAGGGTGTTGAAAGAACTGAAATATGAGATTGCAGACCTGCTATTAGTAATCTGTGAGCTATCATTAAAATCATCTCTAATACCTGAAGATTGGAGGATCGCCAATGTAACACCAATTTTTAAAAAGGGTTCCAGGGGTTATCCGGGAAACTACAGACCGGTGAGCCTCGCGTCAGTAGCGGGAAAAATGGTAGAAACCATCAAAAAGAATAAAATTACTCAGCATGTAGATAGTCATGGCCTAATGGGAGACAGCCAACATGGCTTTAGACAAGAAAGATCTTGTCTTACTAATCTGTTATGTTTTTTTGAAAATGTGAATAAACAGGTGGACAAAGGTGAGTCGGTTGATATAGTGTATCTGGACTTTCAGAAAGCCTTTGACAAGGTCCCTCATCAGAGACTTTTGGCAAAACTAAAGAGTCATGGGATAGGAGGCAGTGTACTACTGTGGATCAAGAACTGGTTAAAAGATAGAAAGCAGAGGGTTGGGCTAAATGGCCAATTTTCCCAATGGAGAAAGGTGAATAGTGGTGTACCCCAGGGATCTGTGCTGGGTCCGCTGCTTTTTGACATATTCATAAATGACCTGTAAAGTGGAAAAACGAGTGAGGTTATCAAATTTGCAGATGACACAAAACTATTTAAAGTTGTTAAAACCCAAGAGGATTGTGGAAAATTGCAAGAGTATCTTGATAAATTAGAAGACTGGGCATCAAAATGGCAGATGAAATTTAATGTGGACAAGTGCAAAGTTATCCACTTAGAGAAGAACAACCCAAACTATGGTTACACAATGCAAGGTTCCACATTAGGAACCACCACCCAGGAAAAAGATTTAGGTGTCATTGTGGATAACATGTTAAAACCCTCAGCCCAGTGTGCAGCGGCAGCCAAGAGAGCAAATAGAATGCTAGGTATGATAAGGAAAGGAATGGAAAATAAAACAAAAGATATTATAATGCCTCTATATCGTTCCATGGTGAGACCGCACCTTGAATATTGTGTGCAATTCTGGTCGCCGTATCTTAAAAAGGATATAGCATTATTAGAAAAGGTTCAGAGAAGAGCCACCAAAATGATAAAGGGGATGGAAGGATACTCCTATGAAGAAAGGCTAAAAAGGTTAGGGCTCTTTAACCTGGAAAAGAGACGGCTGAGGGGAGATATGATAGAAGTCTATAAATTAATGAATGGAGTGGATCGGGTAAACGTAGATCGATTGTTTACCTTATCAGAATATAGAAAGACTAGGGGACATGCAATGAAGCTACAGGGTAAACTATTTAAGACTAATAAAAGAAAATATTTTTTCACTCAATGTGTAATCAAACTCTGGAATTTGTTACCGGAGGATGTAGTCAAGGCTGTTAGTGTAGCTGGGTTTAAAAAAGGTTTGGACAAGTTCCTGGAGGAAAGGTCCATAAACCATTATTAAGAAGGGACCCAGGATATCAATGCTTGACCCAGTACAAGCATTGCGGAACCTGTGTCTTTTGGGGAGATTGCTAGGTACGTATGACCTAGATTGGCCATTGCTGGAAACAGGATACTGGGCTTGATGGACCTTGGTCTGACCCAGTATGGCATATCTTATGTTCTTGTGAACATTGGTCATTCTGCAAGTACACCCATGATCTGCAATGTGTGTATTCGTGTATCATGGAATGCCTCTTTGACTGGACAGATCCCATATGTCAGACATGAATATCAATTGAACCAGCAGCATAGCAAGGCAGTGCAACATACAGACCTAACAAATTGTCCCTCTCCCATACCTGCTGAACATACATTGTCAGACAAGTATTATTTATTTTATTTATTTACATTCTTTTATATACCGCACTATTCTGCATCAGTGTGGTTTACATTGAACAAACTGAAATTACATTGAACAGGGCATTATAACTTGGAGATAACTATTTACAGGGAACATGGGCTATGGAGGGTTAAGTGGCTTGCCCAAGACCACAAGGAGCACCTGTGGGACTAGAAACCCCAGTCCTTCCGGCCCAAGTTTGCTGTCCTCTAGTGGGATTTGAACCCCCGACCTTCCGGCCTGAAGTACATTGCCCCAACTACTAGGCCACTCCTCCACTCCTTGCCAGAGAGCCTGCAGAAATCTAAGCAGACATGGCATACCTAGGGCCGGCCCATCCACTAGGCAAGCTAGCAGCCGCCTAGGGTGGCTGGCCCAAGTGGGTGATAGCAGGGGCACACATGAGTGGCCATGCCATCCCTCCAGCTGCTGCTGATTTCATTTGGGAGGGGAGGTGGGCAGCGGCAGTATTTCCAAAAGGGGCAGCAAAAAGCCATTGCTTTTGGAAATGCTGCTTCTGTCCACTCCCTCCTCATGAGATGGAATTGGTGGCAGCTGGGGGGTGGTGGTGGCAGTGGTAGCAGCAGCTGGGGGGGGCGGTGTTAGCAGGGGGAGCAGCGGCAGCTGGAAGGGTGGTAAGGCCGGGGTTTCTGCCTAGGGTGGCAGAAACCCTTGGGCCAGCCCTGGGCATACGCCAACCCATGCCCGCATGCATCCTGACAATGACCACATATATACCCATGGACTGGTAAACCCACATGGCTGCTCTGTGGCTCCAAACACATGGCCATGTGTGTATGAGAGAAGGGTCACAGGTTCAAGACCAGCCTGCAGATCAGGAATTGTATGTCCAAGTGTGTTAACTTTATCCTACATTTCCGGAACTATCAGCATGTGCAACCTTCAACATTTCATCCAGCAAGAGTCCAGACACTCTGCTGCCACACTGAGAAACTGCACCACCCACAGCTGGATGGCAGAGTGTGCTAATAGTGCTTGCACCTTGAGTAGGCATTGACAGTGGTGGAGCATCAAAGGAGGCCTAAGGGGCAGTTAAGAACTGCACCACTTTTAGACAGCAGGGTCATGTATGTGTATGTGTGTCCCTAGAGTAGTGTGAACCTCAGCAATGCACTGTGCATGCATATGTTGCTCAGGCTTTATGGCTGTGCATACAACATACTGCAGGACATCTATACAGCAACTCCACATACTGTGTGAGACACCATTTACAAGCAGAAGGTTGTTGTTGCTGTTGTTAAGTGCCATCGAGTCGGAGTCGACTCATGGCGACCCTCTGGATAGCTATCCTAAATTGTGTTCGGTCTTCAGTCAGGCGGCTCATTGTTGACAGACTGGTACCCGTAGCTGCTGTTATTGTATCGATCCATCTCATTGCTGGCCTTCCTCTTTTGCGTTGACCTTCTATCTTGCCAAGCATAATGTCTTTCTCTAATGATCTCTCTCTTCGCATGATGTGTCCAAAGTATGAAATCGAAGTCTTGTCATCTGAGCTTCTAAAGAAAGCTGCAGAAGGTTAGCTTGCAGTAAGTAGATGCAACCTGTGGCTGTGACACTGTAATGCCTACCCAGTTATACCATCGACAAGGCCCATCCCCACAGCATTCCCCTACACTTACCTCCCAATATGACACTGTTGTGCAGCTCCCAAATCACCTGCTGGCTTGACTGGAGTGAGCAGGGGGGCACATGTGTGTGTGTTGCAACCCTCACCTCTGGCTCAGCCTCCAGGCCTCAGGACACACCAATTTGCACAGGTGGAAGGCCAGATTAATGCCAACTGACATAACAGCTGTATCCATGGCAACAGTGTCAGCCCACCTGGCGCAGCTGCAGCCTATAAGGAACTAGGCTCAGGAGAGGGCTGGCCTCTGTGAATCTCCAATCCATTCACATAGTTGGTGACACTGGCAGGAATCTGTGATTTACCTGCATTCATGTTGCTCTTGTCTCATGTTGCATTCACAGTATGCAAGCGAGAGGACTCATTGCTTAATGCAATGTATGCGCATACAGGGAGGTACGTATCAGGCAGATTCACACACAAGAAACACCACCTCAACACTGTCTACTTATCATTGGTCAAAGCATCCAGCAGATACAGACAAAGCAGGACATGGAATAAATTGTGCCTTCCACAGTGAATTCTAAACAGAGAGGTCAGCCCGACACGTGTTTCAGCCCAGGATCTTCTTCAGGGGACAACAACCTCTAAAAGTATAAATAATAAAAATAATAACAGAAAAAAAAAGAAACCAAACATTTATAAAGCAATAATAAAAATGCAACGCTATAGGGCATAGACATATACAGAAAACATAAATGCTAAAAACCAGAAAAACATACTATGTATCGTCTATACACAAATAAAATTGCAATAAAACCTATTAAAAACAAGGTAAGAACATCTAAAAAAACAGAACCATAAGTAATATCTGAAAAATAAACAAACACTAGATATACTAAAATGGCATTGCACTGAGCCTAATTGAAACCTTATAAATAAAAACATTTAGAAAAACATATACAAGAGAACATATAAAGGAGTACAAGGAAATCTAAAATCCATGGAGTAACGCACCAGCTGCTACTTCGAGCAATAAGTGGTGCAAAACCTAAAAGCACAATATAATGGTAAAATGATAGTGAAAACACAACGCCGGACCCTAGGGCCATCGTCTGTAATGACTAAAGCCTATGGAACTATAATAATATAAAGAGGAAACCCACTGCGCAACAGAAGCCACATTGGAAAACCCCATTGACGGGCTACAGAAATAGTTCAACCGAATCATTTGGATTCACATGAGGAGCCAATATTTGGTATGGGAAAGTCAGTCCAGAGTACTTCGGGCAATTACAAAGTCATCCTATTAAACAATCGTATTAAAGGTGCCTAAGAAATACCAAATGCCATGTAGTTTAGCAGGAGGACCGCTTCTCAAAGACATCACCTGCGGCAAGGCAAACGTAATGTGAGAATGTTATAGATGGTTCCCATGAAAAAAGGAAGAAATGGAACTGGTGGTGAAAAATAGTGTCTACATTAGGGAATAATTGTCATATATGAAAACCTTGTCCGATGTTAACTACTAATCAACTGACATGCTTTAGTGGCACGTGTAGAGAAACCAAATTACAACGGACAATTGTGAAGCAATCCCATTCAAAGAAAATGAATTTAAATTATCTAAATAATAAGTAAAATGTCTTACCACGAGGCTTCCACTATGTACTTGTCGAGAAAAAACGCTATCCAAGGAACCAAACTGAAAACAAGGCAGAGGTGACGTGAGGTTTTGATAGGCAAACCCTGTGTAGCTGTGCTGTTCACAATGAAAAAAAGAACACTGATCTAAATAGAGCCTATGAAAGCTATCCCCAATGTAGTCTGGTAGTGGAACAATTATGCTCTAGTGGTGTTAGCAGTTGCATTATGCTGTACCTCATAAATCCAGCGGAACCGGCAGAGGAACAAACAAACAACGTGGCTGGACTGCCTTCTGGTTATAATCCAAGGTTACTAATACTTGTATTTTTTAGTATAAATGTGTGATGCCAGTTACCAAAATTAAAACAGGCAGCTTAATTTTGTTCCTTAGAGCCTGAATGTGTCTGGCACACAGAATCTTAATAATCGAAACAGAGGCACAACTGTCTATCATGACGACTACTTGATGCACTGACTGGGAGGATACAGTGTTAAAACTTTTAAAATTGCCACAAACGGTTAAAAATCTTTGGAACTGGGCAATCCCCCAAGGTATTCACCTTCAGGCAGTCTACCTCCCAGGCACACACAATCAATTAGTTGACAGGCTAAGCTGGATCCTCCACCCACACTTGTTTATGCTGGAACCTCAAGTAACCCAACACTTGTTCCACCAATTGACCTCTTTGCGTCTCCCCTCAATGCCCAGCTACTTCAGTTTTGCTTGAGGATTCCTTCTCCTCACAGGGAATCGTCGGATGCATTCCTCATCCATTGGGGTCAAGAGCTCCTTTATGCTTTCCCTCCACTTCCACTTAAAGCAAAAACACTCTTCAAACTCCAAGCCAACTGGGGACAAATGATTCTCATTGCCCCTTACTGGCCCAGACAACCGTGGTTTCCTCTGCTTCTTCAACTTCCTCAAGCACTTCCCCTCTGGCTCGGTTATTCACGGATACCACTCTCCCAGATCCATGCTAAGATGGCTCAGTCATTGACCTACCCTCCGACACATATCCATCCTGTGCAAACTGCTTTGCTTTAGGCAGTTCCGCAATCTCATCCCACTTCGTGACTGACATGTAGGATACGTATGGATCTGACAGGTCCATCGGCTCTTTCCTTTCCTTCATCTATCACCTAAAATGTGACTTTCGCAGGGGCTCCTTTATCCTGCGCTAAGGTGACTGCCATTTTTGGGCATTAAGGTGCACACGACACCTTAATGCCCGATGTTCTGTTAGCTCCCTATAGGTGTACCAAGCGCCCTTACCACTGGAACGCCTACTGCCTGCCCCGGTCTTTACCACACAATGACACCCTTACCGCTGCCGTTACCGCTTGCTAACCGGTGCACACTTAACGCTCTTTAGTAAACATACTCCTAAGTGTGCTAAGCTGTTAATGTGCATTTTCATGCATGATAACTGTTCACAAGGGTCTGCAGTAACTGTTACTGCAGGGGCATGAAAGTTACTGGGCACTGATTCACATGCTGCCACTTGCATAGTATGGTGATGAATAGGTTGGGCAGGGGCAGAGAGTAGATATGGTGAGCACATTACAGTTGCGCATGGGGACATATCACACGCTGTCAATGTTGCCATTAGTGTTGGTTTACCTAGCCCCACCTCAGTAATAGCGCCATGCGTTAGGGTACTCATCTGCATATTAACTGTTGGGAACATGCTGGCTATACCCCTGACAGTTACTGTGGAAGCTTGGCAATTAACGCACATTACGTTTTGCACTAAACACATGGTAGAACTAAAAGTTAATGCATTTAAGTAAAAGGGCCTCTAATGCCTTTAATGCACCTTATTAGTAAACAAGTCCCATTGCGTAAATTCAGACTTGTGATGTTATCATATTCCAGGCTGGAAGATGTGCCCAAGCCATCAAATGTTTGGGACCTGCACTTCCCAGGGGTGGGGATGTTGCCGAGTCAGCGTTTACAGCCACAGCAGGGGGAGGGGGAAGAGGGAGAGTTTGCCATCCCTCAGCAGTTTCACCTATTGACACTTGGATGCTTGCATTGTTCCTCTTAGCCTGATGACTCCTATTGTAATGCCAGGGACAGGCAGACTGTTGGGGGAGGAGGGAATCCCAGGGTTCATGATAGTGCAGCCCCTACATGGGTGTTTCCAATTGATCTGGACATCCAAAGAAGTAGGTTTATGAATTTATTTAGTTAGTTGTTTTTTAACCCCTGAAAGTCCATCAAAAATTAGCTTGTTAGAACAACAGAAAAGTGTCACATTTTCATCTTTCTATGTTTTTAACCTTCATATCTATGCTTCAAGTGGACTAACAGCAGACACACTACTTTATTTATTTAGACAGTTTTGTATACCACCTTATCCTTCAATCAAAGTGGTTACAACACAATTGGGGGATACATTTAACACAAGGGGATATGAGACACATACACTAATACTTACAGGGAACATGGGCTATGGAGGGTTAAGTGGCTTGCCCAAGACCACAAGGAGCATCTGTGGTACTAGAAACCCCAGTCCTTCTGGCCCAAGGTTGCTGTCCTTTAGTGGGATTTGAGCCCCTGACCTTCTGGCCTGGGGTAACTTGCCCCAACCACTAGGTCACTCCAGGAACAGGCCCTCTACTGCACCTGAATGTAACTGGCCTTGAAGTACCGCAGGAAAGGTGTGAGGTACAATGTAGGATGAAACAAGCAGGATAAAAAAGGACCCATGCTGTTCGTAAATGTTACACTGCTCTATTTTTATTTATTTAACATGTCTTATATACTGCCTTTCATGATATCAAGGTGGTTTACATTTGAACAAACTGAAATTACATTGAACAGGGCAATATAACTTGGAGATAACTATTTTACAGGGAACATGGGCTATGGAGGGTTAAGTGGCTTGCCCAAGACCACAAGGAGCACCTGTGGGACTAGAAACCCCAGTCCTTCTGGCCCAAGGTTGCTGTCCTCTGGTGGGATTTGAACCCCTGACCTTCTAGCCTGAGGTAATGTGCCCCAACCACTAGGCCACTCCTCCCTCCATCCATATAGGATGACTGTTATTTTGCTTTTCTTAGATAGATACGAGTTTAGGGTTCTGTAGGAACAAAGGTACCCCCCCCCCCTTCCTCATGCTAGCACATTTATTTATGGAATGACAAGTCTATTGTACAGTAGGTCTGCATGCACATGTGGGGGATCAGTTCAGATCCCAACAGAGAGGAACATGTTGCATTACATATATGGTACATCACACCCTCTGTTAGCAAAGTTTAAGTGAGCAGCGTGAGGTACAGAACTTGGGACCTCTGTTCATCGAGGACTTTGCATGAAAGAGCCCAGGAGCTGCAGGGTGAAGCAAGGATCCCGCAAGAGATGCATAGGGAGGGGCTTGGACTGGGCAAATGGAGAACAAAAGGATGAAGGGTTAAAAGGGTATGCTGATAATGTACCTGGTGTTTAGAAAGACGGTGGTAAGGAAAACAGCAGCCCGGCAAGATGGGGACTTTCTGTGATATGCAGATGTGGTATCACCCCTTTCTCTGCTCATCTGCATGTCTGCTAGTAGTCTGACCTTCCTCGCTGTGTGCAGGGGAGGGGAAGATCACCACCGAGACTTTTCTTTGATGGAAGTGCAAGTGGGGGGAGGGGGAGGGAGCAGATAGTTTTCTTAATGTGTATCAGTAACAGTGATTGCCAGTCTTCTGAGCCGTGTCTGAGTTCAATTTGATTTCTCCCTCCATCATTGAAACCTGCAGCACATTACAAATAATCTAAAGAAATAAGACATCACATATAACGATAAAGTAAAATATAAAGGGGGTAATTTTATAAAGCTTGTCTCTACATGTACAGTCTGTTTTACATGCAGAAAAGGGCAAGTGCACATACGAAAAAGAAGACACACCAAAATGTCACGCCTACTTTTATGTGACGTGCTTGTAGGTCCTCCCAGGGTCACTGTCCGGGTGAGGTAGAGACAAAGTTCTGAAGTGAATGCATATTTGATAAAATCTACTTGTATGTGCATAAAAGAGATGCTCACACACACACCTTTTTCGTAGCTGATGTAGATATCCGCATGGGCATTTGCACTGGTTCTGGGAGCCTACTTTATAAAGGCACATGGGTACCCAGGTTGCATTAATATAATAGGTTTAAAGTAGGTGCTTTTTTTGTTACTCTAATATAGGCATCATGTTATAAAATCGAGCCCACACCGTAGCAAGATATAGAACAGTGGTTCTCAACCCTGTCCTCGGTACATCTAGCCAGTTGGGTTTTTAGAATTCCCGCCATGAATCGGTGTGAAATAGATGTGCACATACTGCCTTCCTTGTCTGCAAATCTATTACACGCATATTCATGAAAACCTGACTGGCTGTGCTCTTGGTTGAGAATCACTGATATAGAGTAATTCCACTATACCAACCCATAGCCACAACAACCAACTCCAGCTCTCCATGAATTTACTCACTTTGACTGTCACTCAGGGTACCCTCTACCCATTTATTTGCAGTGGTTAGCTCATGCCTTTCCAGGGGGAGAAAAAGGCAAGTTACCTTCAGGTCCACTATGTATTTCCCTGTCCCCAGACGACTCACAATCTCAGTTTGCACCTGAGGCAATGAAGGGTTAAGTGGCTTGCCCAAGGCCACAAGGAATGCGGTAGGATTTGAACCCTGGTCTTTCTGGCTCAAGGCTGCTGCCCCAATCACTAGGCCACTCCTCTGTGCCTATTGAAATCTCTCCTTACATTTTCAATCCATTTCATGTTGATATTGAGTGTGTAGCCCCAACACTCCTCATGGGAATCCTTATAGTTCCACTATAAACACTCATCTTTAACCAAAGCATCAATTTTCCAAAACTTACTACTATCAGTGTATTTGTGGTGTCATCAAAAGCCAAACAGTGTAATCAAGCTTTCACTTTCTTATGAAAGATAAGATAATTGATTTCTTGTCATAAACGATGCGGACTTCAAAAGAGCAGGGGCATAATAGCAAAGGTTATTTGCCAAGGGCCCGATTTTGTCCCACACATACATCTCCTTTGTACATCAGGACTGACCCAGACATACAAAGGAGATTGCGATTCTGATCCTGCGGGGCACGTCTAGCCCCACGGGATCAGAATCACGAACAGGCATGTACGTGCAGGCTGAGCGATTCAGTCCCGGCCTGCACGTACAGCGACAGCCCAACTAACTCAGCCAGGGCTTTTGAATGGAGCCGCGGTGCCAGCCGCCTGCAAACGGAGTTAATTCCTCCCAGCCCGACCCCCGATCCGGTCTCCTAAGGCCAGGATTGGGCTACGGGGAATTAACTCTGCCTCCCACCAGCCCCTTCCACATTCCGGGCTGCTTAAAAAAAACACGACCTAGGGAGTTATTCCACCTCGGAGGTGGAATAACTTCCCCGGCCATTTCATCGGCCCTGGACGTACAGGGCCAACATTAGAATCGGCCCTGTATGTCCAGGGCCAGTGACCACCCACTGCCCGCCCACTCTCCACCCCCGGACCGCTTCCCCACCCCCGACTAACTAAGTTGGGGGCTGCCGCTGGTACGAATAGCAGAGATGGACGTATCCCTGCGATTCCTGTCTCAGAATAACCTCCCTAGTAGATGTCAACTTAGGAGGCAGTAGAAACCTTCAGCACATATACATCACAGGTTCAGCCCTGCAAAGCGATTTCCGAAAAGGCACTACTTAGATGCATACTCAGCAACATGCAACAGGTGGACTAAATCGTGCTAGTGACTTACCGATCTGATCTTGAGCATCTGATCAGTATATTCTTGCCATGTGCCAAAAGAAGATGCTTCAGTGAAAACAAAACCAGCAAAGCAGTTAGGTAGGGAATGGGCACTTTAGGAAACTAGTGAATGTCTCAAAGCTTCCGCTGTAATCCCATACATCAAACAATCACCGCTGCAACTCTATTCAATGTATCATCCGTATACGTGGGAAATCTATTAGATACATTAATATGAGAGGGAAAAGACCTCAGATTGCGTCCTTTTTGCTTTTGTAGCCATAGGATGCCCCTCATAGAGCTTTCAGCTTGCTAATTAGGCTGCTTTTTATGGATCTTCATGGACTGCTGGATTTAAGGTAAAAGAACTTCCTTATGGAGATAGTTTGTTAGCATTGGTTTAAGATATTTTATATTAGATTTTTAGGATATTATAAAGTAGCGAGACGTGGGGAATACCCAGTATTAAAGTTAGAAATTATTGGCCATGTTTCCATTGTATCACAGTACATGTTATTTACGTATATTTCAGTTATTCAAGCTGACCACATCCTGTGTTATGGTATAATTGAACACGCTCCTGATGCGGCAGTGCAAAAACGCAGGCCTCGTCAAGTGGGCTGTACAATAAACATTACATTATGCAAATAAGTTGATGTTAGAGGTGGAAATCATTGATGATGACATAGCTATCTGAGCAACCACATGGGGAATTAGTGTCACTGTAAGGCAAGATAAGCAATATAGAGGTGTTTTTCCTTCACCCAAGAAGAGCAAACCATTTAGCCAGGTGAAAGCCCTGTGAGGGTTTCCTATGGCTAGAAAAGCAAACAGGATGCAATCTGAGGTCTTTCCCCTCTTATTCATTTATCCAATAGTTATTCCTCATATGTATTGATGATACAATGATTAAAAAGTTGCGGCAGTGATTTATTGATGTATCACTGGAATCTATTTTATTTTTGGTTGCATTTACTCTACTCCCTTCATTGCGCCCTTCACTTTTTAGTAATTGTTTATGATGAGGAAGTAAAAGGTTAGAAGTGGAAGAAACCACTTATGAGTTTTCTTGGCTGAATGAAAGGAAGAAGGCAGTGGCAGAAGTTCAGATGAAGGACCCCTGAGCAAAATACTGAAAGAGCAGAGGATCTACCTCAGAAGATACAGGCGCGACTACAAGGGGGCTGCCTCCTTCCCTGCGCCCCCTCTGCACCGCTTGGGCGGAATTTATGCTGCTGGGGTAAGGCTGCTGTCACCAAATGTAGTGACAATGGGTAAACAAAAGAAGAGCAAAGCATGGCATAGCTGTACAAAATAATTTCAGCTTAGCAAAAACGTACTAAGTGATGAGTCTGTGTCTCTGTGAGACTGCGGTAGTCAGGCATGCAAACAACATCTTGGTGCCCAAAGAGGAAAATCTCAGCATAGGAAGTCCAGCAACAAACAAAACTGCAACAGGAAAATATGTATCTCTTAAAAAGTTTGGTTATCAGACTGTGTCATTAAACAAGATTTTCATATATTGGCAAACTTGATAGATGGCAGGGGGAGGGGGGGGCATAAGAAAATGTCAAAAAATAGCCCAGAGACAGCGAGCAGTGTGCAGGAATATTCACAGACAGAACGTGTAAACCACCTGAGAGGAAAATGCTTGGGAAAACTTCAGTTTCTGTATATTTTTCAGCCACTAGGATTTAAGGATAAAATTCTCATTGAATGGTGCGAAAAGCAGTCTGTATGCTACAACTGTGAGCTCCCTCACCTTTCGTGCATAAGGAGCATTTTTTTGCAAATCCGCAATCTTTGTGTCTCATGTCCCCTGCTCTGAGACATTTCTCCGAATTCTATGGAAACAAATAGTCATCATCTTTAGAGCCCGCATAAATGTGTTTTTAAAATAAAATAATAATTAGCCTTCTGATTTGTCTGCTGAAAGAGCCTCGGCATTGAAGAGATTTATGTGAGGCGCTGCAGCCGTCTAAGCTGAATCCCTGCATTTGAATTGTTAGTAATGGGCCTGAGTGAATGACACCCCCATCAGAGATGGTTTTATTAGCCTTACAGCCCTAAATAGAAATCTCTTTATTAGGCTTTGGCTATTGTTTGGACCCAAAGTTGCACAGCCTGCCGAAATGTTTTATTAGCTTTCCCATGTTTTCCAGACAAACTAGCTTCAGTATCCCCATAACCATTTGTCTGAAGCAAGGAGTCTCTGTTCTTGTGGTGTTTGTTCCATATGGCTTCCAAACTGAAACATCAGCCGGCCACAGGGCAGCAGGGATATGCAGTCATTTAAAATGACATCTAAAACAACGTAAAGCGCTAGGGCACCTTAAAGATAAATAAAAATAAAACGAAAATGGAAAATAAGGTACTACCTTTTTATTGGACTAACTTAATACATTTTTGGCTAACTTTCAGAAGCCAAAATCTCTGACCTGAGGAAGGAGACTTTGTCTGAAAGCTAGTCAAAAATATGAAGTTAGTCCAATTAAAAGGTAGCACCTTATTTTCTTTTTTTGTTTTCTTTTCATTTATTTGTGTGTGAAACAACAACATTTTGTGGCTTCATTTTTATCATTTTCCATCTGAAATGGCGCACAAAAAAGCCCAACAAAATGTTCTTTTATTTCATTAGCACACACTAAGGGCTCTTTTACTGAATTGTGTTGAGGTTTTGCATCTAACACATCAATAGCATGCAAAACCATGGCAGATTAGATGCTATAGCACTGTGTTAACTATTGGAGGGTGTGGACAGCATGTTCCCATCAGTTCACTTACTGCACTGTACCTAATGTGTGCCAAACTTAGCATCAGTTCACTTACTGCACTGTACCTAATGTGTGCCAAACTTAACGCGGGTGCAATTACTTCCACCCACGAGCTTTGTAGTTAGCACGGGTGCACCGAATGTAAGGTTATTAACCATGCCCACCCACTTACCATCCTAAGCAGGAAGCACATTTAGCACGGAAATCTGTCTGCACTAATTGTTGCCATGGAGCACAGCGCGCACCATAACCCACACTGATTGCTTAGCGCACTTTAGTAAAAGGGTCCCTAAGGGAATATTTGGATAACTGTACAGATGGATAGAAGGTGCACATATCATTTCACTATGCTGACATCCATGAATTTCCAAAGCACAAGTATGTACATACTTTCACTTTGAACAGTATCCCAGTGAATTTACACGCTCACATTTGCACCCACTTTATGGCATGTGCACATTTTTAGGCTTGATTTGCATAAATATGCGTATATTTCCAAATGTCTGCACATAAATGAACACAATCCTACCCTATGAATATAAACTTACCAGCATTCAGTCTGCCCATACTTACATTTAGGTACATTCCCAGTAGGCAGCTTTATTGACGCCTGTTTCTGTATGAAAAGCACTGCTTTACCCACATAAATGCTTTAGAAAATAAATTCTTGCATGGTTTTCGCCACGGCTGTAGTTGAGAGGGTACGTGGTGATACGGAGTATCTGCACTTTTTCATTGCCTGCTAAAATTAACCCATAGTCCTCATGTATTAATGAAGGAGCCCTGCATGTTTAGTCACCTTTTTTTGATAGGCTAAATCCATTGGATAGGCTAAATCCATTGGATTTAGGAGCCTTTTACTAAAATGCGCTATGCAGTTAATGTGGATTTGGGCACACAGTAACTGTGTGCTGTAACCAGTAGCAACTGTTAGTGCGGGATCATGACAGCATGGGTTAATTCCTACACTAACTGGCACTTGCACACAGGGACGGCCCAAGGGGGGTGCGAGGCCATGTGCGGAGGCTCGGTGCGGGGCCTCATTTGCATAAATATTTGCATAATGTTACCATACACTAACTTTTAGTAAACATGCCTCTTAATGAATGTATGGATAAAGAAAGACTAAAAGACTTCTACATTACTATAATCCAGTACCAACCGCCAGGCACATTAGGAACTACTACAAACACTGCCCATTTAGAACCCATAGCAAACCCGCCGTATCCTAACAGTACTACCAGGACTCACAAAGCACCATACCCTACCTATCAAAAGGCAACACTGCAAATATTAAACCAATACATTTCAGAGAATAACAATACATGACCTACGGGGAAAGAGAACAAGTGGCAATGTCAAATAGGAATTATATAAACAGAATACCTCAGCTCAGTTACACATGCAGAACATAGACCATCACCAAACAAGGAATCACAATTTAGAAACAGGTAGACAATAATTAAACTGAGAACCCCAAAATCCAAATTTGGAATGTACAACACTGTAGAAATAAAACCAGAAATTAATTTCCTCTTGTACTAAACAAAGCGCAAACGTTAATGATGCACATTTCCAAGAGCTGACATATTCCAGTTAAAAAATTCAAAATAAAGAGATATTTTTCTACCTTTTGTGCATTTTTTTTTCAGTGGCAATTGCTCCAGCCACTTTCTTCTGGTTTCTTTGTGTCTTCTGCTAACTCTCCATCGTCTGCTGTCCATTTGTCCTTTCTTCTCTCTTCTAGTTTTTTCCATTCTCTCTCTACATCTGCTTTAACATACTAATCTTTCTCCTTTTGCTCTTTCCTCATTTGTATTTCATCCACTCAAATTTTACCCCTCCATCCTCAATCCCCACTTACTCTCCCAATATCCGGCCAATTGTAGATTTGTCTTCCCTCCCACACAAAATATTTTTCCCTCTCCATTTCACTATCCCAGCTCCATCCCATTCTAATCCTCCCCAACATCAGCTCCCTTCTAGTTCCAGCCCCACCCAGCATCCGCTCCCTTCTAGTCCCTGCATCAGCCCATTTCCAGTCCTAGCCCCACCATCAGCCCATTTCCAGTCCTAGCTCCCCCATCCATTTCCAGTCCTATCCGAGTCCCTCCATCAGCTCATTTCCAATCCCAGCCCCCCCCCCATCAGCTCATTTCTAGTCCTTTCCTAGCCCCACCATCAGCCCATGTCAAATCCTAGCTCCCCTCCACTCAGCCCATTTCCAATCCAAGCCCCCCATGAGCCTACTTCCAGTTCTAGCCCCTCCATGAGTCAAGCCCCCACCACAGCCCATTTCCAATCTTAGCACCCCCAACAGCCCATTTCCAGTCCTATCCTAGCCTCTCCATCAGCCCATTTCCTGTCCTAGCCCCCCCCCCACTCAGCCCATTTCCAGTCCTAACTCCCCCCTCACAGCTCATTTCCATTCCAAGCCCCCCTCCCCATCAGCTATTTGCAGTTCAAGCCCCTCTTCCACTCAGCCCATTTCCATTCCAAGTCCCTGTCCCCATCAGCTATTTGCAGTTCAAGCCCCCTTCCACTCAGCCCCATTTCCAGTCTTAGCAACCCTCCCAGCCCATTACCAGTCCTACCCCCTCCCATAGCCCATTACCAGTCCATCAGCCCACTTCCAGTCTTAGCCCCCATCACCCCATTACCAGTCCTACTCCCCCATAGCCCATTACTAGTCCTAACCCCCCTCATCAGCCCATTTCCTGTCCTAACCCTCCCCCATAACCCATTACCAGTCCTAAGCCCCCCATCAGCCCACTTCCAGTCATAATCCCCCATCACCCCATTTTCAGTCTTAGGCCCCCCATAGCCCATTACTAATGCCCCATCAGCCCACTTGTAGTCTTAGCCCCCCCATAGGCCCCACCATAGCCCATTTAGTGTGACATCACCCCCGCATATGGCCACTTGTATTCTTAGCCCCCCCATAAGCCCCCCATAGCCCATTACCTGTCCTAACCCCCTCCCCCCCATCAGCCCAGCTAGGTTAAAAAAAACAAAAAACGGCTGCCGCTGCCGCCGTGGCAGCAGCAGAATCGAGCATCCCGCGGGGCCCCCCCCCCCCTGCTCTGCAGAGTCCTCCATGCGGCCTCAGCGTGGGCTTTTCAGAGCTGCATGAAGGGAGAATTTCCCTTTCTCGCGGCTCTGTTAATCCCGCCGCAGGGCTGATGGGAAATCCCATCAGCCCCGCAGCGGGATTAACAGAGCCACGAAAGGAGAAGCTCTCTCTCTTCGTGTGGCTCTGACAGCCAACACTGAGGCTGCATGGAGGACTCTGCAGGACAGGGGGGCCCCACAGGATGCTCGATTCTGCCGCTGCCACGACGGCAGCGGCAGCAGCAGCCGGTTTGTATTTTTTTAACCTAGCTGGGCTGATGCAAGTTGTTTTTTGCGCGGGGCCCCCTGAAACGTGGGGCCCTGTGCAAAAAACATTCTTGCTCAATGGATGGGCTGGCCCTGCTTGCACAGTGAAATGGTAAATCAGCGGGTTAGCGGCGGAGAATGGTCGTGGCAAGCACCACGCACTAACTACGACTCTTGCAATTACCGCAGCTCCAGTTATCGCCACCTCAATAGCTAGAGTTAAGTGCACCTGCGGTAACATTGCCCTGTGTTAGGGCACAGCGCTGCGTGTTAATTACCAGGAAAATGCTGTCCACGCCCCCCAACGGTTGATGCAGTGCTTTTGCACTTAATGAGCCTGGATTTGGCATGCTATTGACATGTTACATAGTAACATAGTAAATGACGGCAGATAAAGACCAGCATGGTCCATCCAGTCTGCCCAGCAATACGGCAAGAGTAGATGCACCTGTCGCTCTGTGCAGGCCACACCTCCCCATGTCTCTGTCTAGGGGTGGACCCACCACTCCATGTAGGACACCCCTATTTGTTGAGAAGTTAGATGGTTCAGTTTATTTTATTTTTATCCTGTTTCTGTAAAGGGATCCTCTGTGCTTGCCCCATGCTGTTTTGAATTCCGTCACCGTATTTGCCCCCACCACTTCCATCAGGAGAGCATTTCAAGCATCCACCACCCTTTCAGTGAAAAAATATTTCCTGACATTACCTTTCAATTTTCCACCTTGCAGCTTCATGTTATGCCCTCTAGTTTTTGCAGCTTTCCCGTCTTTGGAAGAGGTTTGTTTGTTCATCGTTCCTCTTTAAGTATTTAAAGGTCTGAATCATATCTCCCCTGTCCCTCCTCTCCTCCAAAGTGTACATATTTAGGTCTTCAAGTCTCTTCTCATAAGGTTTCTTACGCAGGATCCAAATCATTTTGGTCGCCTTCCTCTGAACAGTTTCCAGTCTTTTTACATCTTTTGCAAGATATGGTCTCCAAAACTTAACACAGTATTCCAAGTGAGGCCTCACCAGCGACCTGTACAGTGGCATAAGTACCTCCTCCTTTCTACTGGTAATCCCTCTTTGTATTCAGCCCAACATCCTCCTGGCTTTTGCCACCGCCTTGTTGCACTGTTTTGCCACCTTGAGATCATCAGAGATAATCACACCAAGGTCTTTCTCCTCAACCATGCACACCAACCTCTCGCCCCCTATCGCGTACATTTCCCTTGGATTTCTGCTACCAAAGTGTATGACACTGCACTTTTTTGCATTAAATTGTAATTGCCAAGCATTAGACCATTCCTCCAGCTTTTGTAGATCTTTCCTCATATTATCCACTCCCTCGGGGGAGTCCACTCTGTTGCAAATTTTTGTGTCATCTGCAAAAAGACAGACTTTTCCATTCAGTCCTTCACCAATATCACTCACAAATACATTGAACAGTGCCGGGCCCAGGACCGAACCCTGGGGCACCCCGCTAATCACCTTCCTTTCATCCGAGTGAGCTCCATGTACCATCACCTTCTGTCGTCTGTCAGTCAACCGACTTCTAATCCAGTTTACCATCTTGGGACCCATCCCCAATCTACTGAGTTTATTGGCAAGCCTCCTATGAGGAACAGTATCAAAGGCGTTGCTGAAATCCAGGTAGATGACATCCATCGCATGCCCCTGATCTAGTTCCTTGGTCACCCAGTCAAAGAACTCAATCAGACTAGTTTGGCAAGACCGTCCTTCAGTAAAACCATGTTGCCTTAGATCTTGCAACCTGTTGGTCTTGAGAAAGTTCACTATTCACTCTTTCAGGAGCGCCTCCATTACTTTTCCTGCCACCGAGGTAAGGCTCACGGGTCTGTAGTTTGACACTTCTTCCCTGTCACCACTTTTGTGTATAGGTACGACATCAGCCATTCTCCAGTCCTGAGGAACCTCTCCTGTTTCCAAGGATCTGTTGAATACCTGTTAGGTGCAAAACCACAATATATTTTATTAAACCCATATACTTTATTAAAAGGGCCTCTTAGTGCTAAAACACTGAAAAAAGACATAATAGATGAAACAAAAAGATTTTCTCATGTACATCCTTCAAATACTTTGAGCCCAGCAATTGAATAGGTGATTCTGACAATTCTCGTCAAGGGGGCTCAGAAAAGTACAGCAAGCAACAATGCTGCAATGAGATGATAGGTCTTGTCTCTTCAAGACATCTCAAGGTCTCTCTTAATAGTCCCTTCTGAAGGCATTTGGCCAAAAAGGAATTGAATCTGTGAATTGCTTTGCTGCAGTAATAGAACCATCTCTCAATACAGCAGTAGTATGGTGCCTGGACAGATTACCACTCCTCATAAATCAGTGGTACGCCTGAAATTCCTGACCCCCACCCCCCTCCCGCCACAGCAAATTCCAAACCACATGTATCCCTGAATTAGGAGGGTGTTAAACTGCTTGCCAGCAACAGATCTTATGACTGTCCTGTGCATTCATGCTCGCAGGAAGACATCAACGTTTTGATAGGAAAATATGAATATCCGTAAGATTTATGTTAACAAAAAGAAAAGGATTAAAAAATGCCTGTGATCCTGTTATCTTGCCTTCTCATTGTTTAAACAGTGTTTTAACGTTTTCCCATAGCTATTGGAACGCACTTTGCATGAGGCTAGGAACACAGTCTAAGAATGTGCGACACTGTCCCAGTTGAGTAATGTTTACACTGTGTTATATCTGAGATGTTCAGTGACTCTCATCAATCTAAAAATGAACATTCTCCATTATCAGTAATTCCAGATTTACCTCAGCTGATGAGAAGCTAATTAGCATCTCAAAACCCTATTAATCAAGGGCCCAATATTCAAAAGGCATTTATATGGTTTACAGCCCGGTAAACCATGTAAATGCCCTTGATGGGGATAGTCCATGGCACTTCCATGGTTAGTGCTGTTGAATATTCCCATCTAAGTCCCCTAAGCGCCCCCCGAAGCTATCCGGTCAGCACTGGAGCGTGTTGGGGCGTTCCGAAGCGGAGTGGAGGCAGAGAATGGCGCTAACCGAGCAGCAGCAATATTGGATGCTGTCCTGTTAGTGATCGGCGCCTTAAAGATAGACGAGGAAAAGCCTCCCCCATCTTTAAAGTGCAGAAGCTAACTGGGCAGCATCTCACTGGCTTCTGGCTTTTGCGGCAATCACCGGCTATTCAGTGCCGTCGCCATGGCATGGAATATCCAGTTTGGGGATCAGCGAGGAGGGCTATGTGCCGACGGATGCGTAACCCTTCAAAAATCCAGACAGCAGATTATCCAGGCCCAAATGTTTAAAAAGATGATGAGACTGTAAGATTTTTTAAATCTTTTTTTCATGTAAAAACATCAGAAATTTCATACTAGGATGCCTTTTACTGAAGCAGTACATGACTTGTTGGATGTTTTCAAAGGATTCTACTCAGGTAAAATGGCCAGATTGACCATTGCCCTCCTCGAAGGCCTGGATTTAGGCATAGGCAACTGCCTCAGTAACACATTTTGACAGGCGTCATAGCACTGCTGCCACTGCTATGCTTTGATCCAAGCCCAGGCTTTCTATTGGAAAGCATTTCTTGCAAGCAACTTAAGCCCGGGGCCTGCCCACCGCAGCATAGTGACAGGCCCTCAAGCACCCTGCCTCTTGCATGGGTTTCCATAGTGACAGGAAACCCATAAGCAATAAGGAGACACGTCCTGTCAGTGCTCAAGGGCAGGTAGGCCCCACACTGAGGTTACTTGAACAAGTTGAACTTGGTGAATTGTTTGATTTTGAATGAGACGTCGGCAGCATCAAGGGAGAAATTATCCCAAGAGGTTCAGTGATATCCCCTGAAGAAATTTAAATAAATTGTCCCCTGACGAAACTTGAAGAAGTGAAACACGATGAAGCGCTGATAAGTAGCATTGGGAAGAATATATGGGAAAGATCATATTTTGCATCTTTAAGGAAAGTTGATAAGCTTTATACAAGTATTTCATAACATGGCACTACATTGAATTAGAATTTCGCATTTTAAATAAAAGGATTGGTCATTGATGCAAACAAGCACTGATAGTCCCGGTTTAAGGGACAAGTATATGAACAAGAGTGCTGGAAGGTCTGAGACCATCCCTCCATTTTTGAGTGAGAGGTAGTGCTGTATTTTTGTATATTTTGGATCAAGGGGTATGATATATGTGGAGTGATTTTGCAACTAGAGACTGGTCACTCTTTCTGACTGAGCTTAGCAGATGTCCCCGATTTTCAGGATTGTCCCTGATTACCACATGTTTGGCAGCTTTCTGTCCCCGATTCCAGCAATGAGGACACAGGGGGTAGAAAAAAATGTTAATTTCAATTTAGTGATATGAATATGTCAGTTTTAGAATTCACATCTTTTATCTTTATATTTTGCACAATATGGGGGGAATGCATCACTTTTATTTCTCTGTCGATTTGTCTGCTTAAAAGTGATATTGATGCTGTCATTGGATAGATGTGGGGGGGGGGGCGCGCAAGGAAATGAATCCTCTTAAGGTACCCCTACCTCTTCTCCCCACCTCCCCACTTCAGTTAGGTGTCCCAGATTTACCAGCAAAAAGTCTGGTAACCTTATTTCTGACTTTAGGAAAAGACTGAGGCCAGGGCAGCGGCGTAAATTCCACCCAAGCAGCCCCTGCAATGCGGGGGGGAGGGGTCCCAGGCAGGAGTGGGGCCACACAGCAGCACAGCAACTTACTTACATTTGTTTGCTGCACTGTCTCTGTTCCAGGCCCAGCTGTTAACTCCCAGGTCAAAGCCTCACGCTAACAGCCACACCGTGAGACGTCAGCGCGGGAGGAACACCTCCAGGCCTAAAATGGAGGTAGCGTGGCAAACAAATGTAAGTTTGCTGCTGCTGCTATCGTACAGCAGAGCAGGGAGATTGCACCACTACCTCCAGCACTGGCACTGGAGTTGGGGGGCCTCAGCAAAATTTTGCTTGGAGGCCCCCACTAGAACTTTCACCACTAGGCCAAGGGGGAAGGGATGGACTCCTCCATTTCCCTGTTGTCTGCGGATGCCTTTAATTTTAATCTGACCCTGCCTCCTCAAATCGGGTTAAAACTATGCTCGGGTTCCATAATATACATAATTTTGGTGGACATTAAACCTGAAGTAGGGTGTGGAAGTTTGACAACCCGAAACGCAGGACTGTGTTGTTATCTTCACCACTATTGACGGACTGTATCATGAGCACAGTGGTTCAGTTAAGTACTTCTTCAATCAAAAAACGTTTTACATAGCAGCTTAAAATGTTACTGCTGTTTTATAAACATAGAAACATGATGACAGAAAAAGACCACATGGCCTATTTAGTCTGTCCTTCCATATCAACAACTTACAACAGTCCCCTTTTTACCTTTAGAGATCCTCTGTGTTTGTCCCATGCTTTTTTGAATTCAGTTACTGTCCTCATCTCTACCACCTCCACTGGGAGACTATTCCATGGATCCACTACTCTTTCCGTAAAGAAATATTTCCGCATATCACTCCTGAATCTATCTCCCTTCACCCTCATCCCATGTCCCCTCGTAGCAGAACTTGCTTTCAATTGAAAGAGACTCTCTCCCTGAACATTTATGCCATGGAGGTATTTAAACATCTCAATCATATCACCTCTATCCCGCCTTTCCTCTAAGGTGTACATATTAAGATCCTTCAGTCTGTCCTCATATGCTTTATAATGAAGACCATTAATCATTTTAGTAGCCACCCTCTGCACCGACTCCATCCTGTTCACATCCTTTTGAAGGTGCGGTCTCCAGAATTGCACACTATACTCCAAATGAGGTTGCACCAAAGACTTACACAGAGGCACTATCACCTCCTTTTTTCTGCTAGCCATTCCTCTCCGTATGCACCCAAGCATCCTTCTAGCTTTTGCAGTCGCCTTTTCTACCTGTTTAGCTACTTTAAGATCATCAGACACAACCACGCCTAGGTCCCGCTCTTCTTTAGTGGACAAAAGTACTTCACCCCCTATACTATATTGCTCCCTTGGATTGCTGCAGCCCAAATGCATGACCTTACATTTTTTAACATTAAATCCCAGCTGCCATATTCTAGATCATTCTTCAAGCTTAGCTAGATCCCTCCTCATGTTATCTACCCCTTCCTGGGTGTCTACTCTATTGCAGATTTTGGTATCATCCGCAAAGAGGCAAACCTTATCCGACAGCCCTAAAAAGGACACGGACCTTCAGTTGAGAGTTCTTGCCTGAGGTTCTTGGTCCAACAAAAAATATTGTTTATGGGAATTGGTTTGTTTTTTGTGGTATGGAACATGTATTTTTGTGGATTCCTTGAGTTCCATAATATACAGAATTTTAGCTGCTGGAGAAAGGAGTGCTCTTGCATCGTGTGAGGAAAATGGTGTGCATACATTAGATTTGCAGAAGTATGTGTGCTATTTTGTCCCTTATCCCTCTCCCTGCCACCTGCATCTATGTAGGTGGAAAGCACTTGGAGTTTTTAGTATGTGTACTCCAAGCTGCTAATTTTCAGAGAAACAATGCCAACGGTTTCTCTTTGAAATGTTGCATACAGTGTACATATTAAAACTGAGTAGTTTGTAGCTACACTGGCTATTTGGGGATTGCACCCCCCCTCCCCCCTACCACTGCATAAACCTTACACTCGGAAATGTGATCTGCCTGCTTGCAGCCTGCTCCTGATCTTCATGGGGGGGGGGAGGGTCCTGCCTATGTAGGTTCCTAAGGATTGTAGCCTAGCAGTAGGGAGGAGGAATGAGGAGGGAAAGGGTTTTTCAGGAATAGCTCAAGGCGAGTTGCACTCAGGTAGAGTAACTCTAAATAGCAGCTCTAGGAAAAAAACTAAAAAGTGAGAGTTCCACTGGTTTACTGAAGTGAGATGTGACGGCATCTTCACTGCAAAAAGAAAACATTGGACTATACAATAAAAAGACACATACAAGGATATTTGTGGGGGTGGATTACACGGATTCTGTGCCACATACTGTACATCTGTCGTTCTGTCTAACTTCTTGCCCCGAGTTACCAAGTGACTCCAGGTCATCAGGGACAGGCTGAACCAGTCCTGGCTTTCCTCCCATTGCATTCAAACATACCTTTCAGGTGCATTCAATGGAAGGGAAGCCAGGACCGGCTCAGCTTGCCCCTGATGAACTGGAGCCACCTGGTAATCCTAATGATGTTTGCCTCACCTCTCTGGCAGCAGGCAGATCTGGGAGAAACAGCAGAGCATTGTGCCTTAGGTACACAGCATGACAAAGACACCCTTTAGTATGTGACGTGTACTGCGGACAGTCCTTGACACATTTTGGCCTCAGTGCGGTGAGCATGCCTTTCCTGTTACTTTCTGAGATTATGTAGACAGGAGGTTGACTAACTAAAATAAATCTGGGCTCTCTGGTGCCTGTTAGAGCTCTGTGTGCTTGTTGGCTCTGGGCGGGTGTTAGGGGATGCTATTCCATAATACACAGAGAACGTGCATCACATTAAAGGTCTCAGTTAAAGTTCTGACCCTTCAGTCTAACAACAACCAAATGTTTCAGTTCAGAATGGGCAATGTCCTACTGCAGTACACAACCTTTTTTGGGTGGATACCTCGCCCCAGGTTAAGCAACCAGGCTAATCCATTCCTTATTTGCCCTTTTACATGCATAAGTGTATAGTTCTGATTTTTTTCATTAGTTTCCATAAAAAAAATCTGAACAGTCAGTTTGTATATCAGCCCGCAAATATATAACAGAATGTGCAAGATGCAAAGAATTAGAGCGGCACACTTAAGCAGAGCAGGAGAGGAATTACTGTTCAAAGGTGAAGGAAATGGAATTTATAGCAGTTAATTGAGTAGAGAGCAAGACTGGCTTATGCCCAGGGTGATATCCCTTAATCAGGAGAAAGGTTGCTGATGTGATTTCTTGCTTGCAAGGAATGTCATGTGTTTTAAACAATTAACAATCCAGGTCCCTGTCAACAAAACCTTTAAGATTTGGGGTGAAACAAACTCCAACTGACCTTCCCATGCAGCCCATCTCCATACAACAGCAGCCCAGGTGAAGGATGTTGAACCCAAACCTAAGTGTGTGTATGACGTGATGTGCATTCCCTTTATTTTGGCTCAGCAGTCTCCTCCTTCTTCTTTTGGCTTCCATCTTAATCGGAACTGACATCCATTGGGCTACAGCCCCATGATACTTCACTTGCAACTATTCAGAGTTTGCTCCAATTTTTCACCCTCTCTCTCCTTCTGTCTAGGCCTGGTGTTGCAACCTCAGCCCTTGACAAGGGGCTACAGACCTCAGTTTCTTCCAGAGCCTGGCCTCTAATTTTGCTATCATCTGAGAGTTAGGATGTCCTCTTCACAACATATTCAACTTCAGCCAGTTCAACCAAAAGTGCAGAATCTGGGTTTAGGGATTAAATCCATATCTCCAACATGGTAGTACATAGCATTGCCATAGAGTCATCAGGCTGTCTCTCTTGGTGTGTGTTTTGCTGCAGATTCACAACTGCTGCTGGTATGTATGGAGAGGAATGATAGCTGGAAGGATGATGCCATTAACATCATTTTTTTTTTTTTTTTAGTTTTTTATCTTTATTAAATTTTTCATCAAGAATGAAAGAAAACAGAGGCACGTAACAATAATCCAAAAAGATACTAATACAGGAAAAAAAAACCATTATCATATTACAGTACCAAACTTCAGCCCACAAAAATAGAGAGGCATCAGGAAATTAAAAAAACAAAGGAAAGTAAATAAGATATTATAGGCAGTGCAAGGCTTAAACGTCAGCCGTATGGGGTGGTACAACAACAGCAGGCTCCTCTCTAGCATTCAGAAATTCCAGGAGTTGATTGGGGTCAAAAAACATATACATTTGTTCTTGATAAGATACACAACAACGAGAAGGAAATTTTAACAAAAAGGTCCCACCAAGAGAGAGAACCCTAGGTTTATACCTTAAGAATTCTTTTTGCCTCAGCTGGGTACCCCTAGCTAAGTCAGGGAAAATACGTACAGAAGACCCCAAAAACTGCTCACTGAAGTTCCGAAAATACAGTCGGAGAATCAACGCTTTATCGGTCTCAAGTGTAGTACGCACAGTAATAACCTCTAATGAGCTCTCTAGAAAACCAGTAAGGTCCCCCATAGCCCCACTAGAGGCAACATTAACTTCCTGAACCCCCTTACCCACAGGCAAATACTGGGCTCTGGTCAATGGAGGAAGGTCTTCCCTGGAGATTTTCAAAACCTCCTGGAAATACTTTCGCACCATTTCCAAGGGAGAAATCACAGGAGACCTAGGAAAATTCACCAGTCTCAAATTGTTCTTCCGGGACTGGTTCTCTAGGTACTCCATCCTCCTAGTCTGAACACTCGAGTTTTTTCATGTGGGCCAGGTTCAGTTCCTGAAGTTTCTCCAGGTCTAGACGGAGCTGTGCCAAACTACATTCCTGTTCCTTTTGGACTTGAGCAACCCCTTGAAAATCAGTCTTTAAACTTACAACTTCTGCAGACAATGAAGTAGTAATAGTTCATAGAGAAGAATTCATTGCTGCTATAGCATCCCACAGCACCTCAAGAGTCACCACTGCAGGTCTCACCAATCCCCCGCCGCTAGAAAGACCAATTGGGGACACAATCTCCTGGAGCGTGGCAGATGCACTCCTCCCCGAACCAACAATCACTCCAGGGGGTCCACACGGAGCGCTCCCGCCGGCAGAGGAACCCTCCGTGGCTGCCTGCCTTGGCGTACTAGTTATCACGCCGGCAGGCGCCTCACTGCTGCCATGGGTTTCGCTTCCGGGACAAGGCGGGGGGGCCCGCTGCTCCGGGGAAAGGAAAACCCCGGATGTGCCCAGGTCCTGAGAAGCCTCAGGGCCCGCCGAAGACGCTGCTTGCTCCATCGACCCACGGAAGCCACACATCTGCAAAGTCCGTTGAGCAGCGTTGTTGGAACAGGCTTGCTCCGAAGGTAAGCTAGCCTGCTTGCGCTTCCTTCTGCCCATATCGGCACCAGAAAACAACCGCTACACACAGCAGACTACAGCGCCTCTGCCTCCGGTCGATGGATTCACACCACCTTCGCCGCCATCTTGCCTCTAATGTCGCCATTAACATCTTTGAAAGAAAATGAACTCCTCTGAAGTTTACAGAGATGAATGAGCTGCTCAGCAGGAGGATGCCATTGGCCTCTATGGAGTACATGGAATGTAACTGACAGATACCCTACCCACTCCTAACTTTCTGTGTATGTTATCAGATATTTCTAATTGGCACATAGTTTAGGAAACAGTCTTTCCGATATGTAAGAACATAAGATATGCCATACTGGGTCAGACCAAGGTCCATCAAGCCCAGTATCCTGTTTCCAACAGTGGCCAATCTAGGTCATACATACCTAGCAGTTTCCCCAAAAGACACAGGTTCCACAATGCTTGTACTGGGTCAAGCATTGATATCCTGGGTCCCTTCTTAATAATGGTTTATGGACCTTTCCTCCACAAACTTGTCCAAACCTTTTTTAAACCCAGCTACACTAACAGCCTTTACTACATCCTCCAGAAACAAATTGCAGAGTTTGATTACACGTTGAGTGAAAAAATATTTTCTTTTATTAGTCTTAAATACTTTACCCTGTAGCTTCATTGCATGTCCCCTAGTCTGTCTATAGTCTGATAATGTAAACAATCGATCTACGTTTACCTGTTCCACTCCGTTCATTAATTTATAGGCTTCTATCATATCTCCCCTCAGCCGTCTCTTTTCCAGGTTAAAGAGCCCTAACCTTTTTAGCCTTTCTTCATAGGAGTATCCTTCCATCCCCTTTACCATTTTGGTGGCTCTTCTCTGAACCTTTTCTAATAACGCTATATCCTTTTTAAGATACGGCGACCAGAATTGCACACAATATTCAAGGTGCGGTCTCACCATGGAACGATATAGAGGCATTATAATATCTTTTGTTTTATTTTCCATTCCTTTCCTTATGATACCTAGCATTCTATTTGCTTTCTTGGCCGTCGCTGCACACTGGGCCGAGGGTTTCAACATGTTATCCACAATGACGCCTAAATCTTTTTTCCAGGGTGGTGGTTCCTAATGTGGAACCTTGCATCGTGTAACCATAGTTTGGGTTGTTCTTCCCTAGGTGCACAACTTTGCACTTGTCCACATTAAATTTCATCTGCCATTTTGATGCCCAGTCTTCCAGTTTATCAAGATCCTCTTGCAATTTTCCACAATCCTCTTGGGTTTTAACAACTTTAAATAGTTTTGTGTCATCTGCAAATTTGATAACCTCACTCGTTATTCCCTTTTCCAGGTCATTTATGAATATGTAAAGTAATCATATACGGGACAGTCCTGTATTTTAAGGATATAGCCCTTATTTTACATGTCCCCCTCCTATACGCCTCACATTTGTACCAATGGACTTCTCCACTCCAGCTGAAATTTTCAAAGGGAAACTCTATTTATATGAGACTATTTCCATCAGAGACACAGAAATATGCACATGCATGCACTCTGTTGTACTTCAGTCACACACATGCACATGCATTCATTCACCCCCCAAATCAGGTACACACATGCACACTAGCACTTTTCAGACAGACAGATTCTGCCTCTGACTGTCTACTGGTGCTGTGCTGCATTTGTACTCCTCTACTTCAATGCCCCCAGTTCTTGCTTTTGCTACCAATTATTTTTCTCAGCCTACAATAACCTCCTCACACTTTACCCCATTCTTCTTACATTTCTACCCTTTCTCAGCAACCCCACTTGCCCTACCAAGAAACCCATTCATTCTACTGACTTTCTCCCAGACCCTGTGCAGAAAATCAGCCCACCCTTCCTGTGACTAGTGCAGCCTTTCCATTGGCTGGAACCTACCACTTACTCTGCACAGTGAGGGGGGTAGCACTGGCGAGCTGTAGAGCTAAACTCTAAAATATATCCAAACAATTTAGACAACATTCTGACTAAGACAGCTACTTTACAAAGTTGTAGAATCCTAAAATAATTTAGATGGTTGGCAATCCTAAATTCCTGAGTCCTCAGCACATCTGACAAATCTCGCTCTGCTTCCTCTCCAGGGCCCAGGCAACCATCAGTCAGACAAAGCCAGCCAATAAGCTACAGCAGACAAAGCCACCCAATAGGGAGCAGGGAGAGCTGGGAACAGTAGCTAAGATACAGAAACCTTCCTTTCTCCCTTATCCTGCACTCTGGAGTGTTTTTTTTCTTCAGATATACAGGTCCACAAAGGAAAATATTGAGGGTGCTCAAGCACCCACAGCACCCACAGAGCTGGCATCTATGATCCTGGGGCCAACATCAGTATCACAGTCAGTGGTCTGCTGATTTCATTGATTATGTCATCTGTGTAGGCTCTTAGCCTAAGGACCATGTTTCTATTTCATCTTTAGACTTTATTTTCATTTTAAAATGCCAAAAAGAAAATGTGTTTTTAATGACCAACTACAAAATGAATACCCATTCATTAAGAAACATTCTGGTGAAAGCATAGTGTTTTGTAACAAATGCCGGTCTTCCTTTTCAATTGCACATGCAGGAAAGGGTGACATTGTTCAGGGTGACGGACAAACACAAGACAGCAGATGTAAGTGCTTCTTCAAGTAGAACTATGACTTCTTTTTTTAAAAGTCAAACTTTTGATGAGAAAAATCTGTTACTGGCTACAACTGAGGGTACACGGGCTTATCACTGTTTTGTCCACAACCATTCTTTTCAGTCGTTAGACTGTACTTCAAAGTTCTTGAAAAAATATTTTGATGAGAAATACTCTTGTGCGCGAACAAAAACGCAAACAATCGTCTGTAATGTTTTCAAACCTGACTCTATTGATTCCCTCAAGAGAGATCTTTCTGAGACAAGTTTTTTAAACAGTTTTTTGTGATTTATCAGACCTTGGAAGCATTAAAGTGTGTTCTATTTTAGTACCGTACTTTCTTCCTGAGAAAGGGGTTCAGGTAAACATTCTTAATGTCTATGAAGTTAAAGACAAAACCTCAGATATTCTTTCCAAGTGCATTCTTGATACAGTTAAGTCCAGTGGGCTAAGATCCAAAGTTTTGGCATTGTGTGCTGACATACCAATTGCAGTTTTGTTGAGGCTGCTAGGAGGGATAGTAACAGTATGTTTAACAAGCTGCAAAAAGATTTAGGAAGTAATTTAATTGGTGCAAACTGTGCAGCTCACAATAGTATAAGAACTGCTGCCAGATGCCTGCCATTTGACATTGAAGTTATTTTATTTATTTATTTATTTACATTCTCTTATATACCGCGCTATTCTGCATCAGTGCGGTTTACATTGAACAAACTGAAATTACATTGAACAGGGCATTATAACTTGGAGATAATTATTTTACAGGGAACATGGGCTATGGAGGGTTAAGTGGCTTGCCCAAGACCACAAGGAGCACCTGTGGGACTAGAAACCCCAGTCCTTCCGGCCCAAGGTTGCTGTCCTCTAGTGGGATTTGAACCCCCGACCTTCCGGCCTGAAGTACCTTGCCCCAACCACTAGGCTACTCCTCCACTCCAACAAGATATTCAGACATTTTCACATTTATTCAGTGAGAACTGAAGAACTTAAAGAGATGTGTGACTTTGTTGAGAGTATCAAAAGCTCCTCGCATACAGTAATGTGGTAGTAACACTAGATAGCTGGCTTTACTACCAGCCATCGAGAGGTTAATTAAAATGTTCCAACCTGTGAAATAATATTTTCTGAGTCAGGAATAATGCCCAGCTATCATCAAAAATATTTTTTGAGAATGAATCAGCAGACGTTGGCTGTACTTTCTGCACAGTCACAGCAGTGATTTTCCAAAATGCGACTTTAAAAATTGAATCTCAAAAAATCTCAGTGATAGAGGTGGCTGGAGTAATCAGTGACCTTAGAAACAAGTTAGTAGTAACTAGGAAGAATGAAGTGTTTTTGTCTCTGACAATCTGAAGAAGATAAAAGATCTTGAAGAAGAGGGCAGCATTGATGAAGCAGATTTCAAGCAATCTGTGTCATCTTTCTACACCACTTACATTGATTACTTGGATCAATGGACCACTCACTTCCAGAAGACTGGGAAATAATCGTGGACTCTCCTTCAAAAACAACCACAGTGATGTGAGCTAGAGTCGTCTTTAGACTATGTTTTGTCTACAAGACCAAGCATACAGTCAGTAATAAATGATACTGAACTGTTTGATGAGTTCTCGTCTTGTCATTTGTTTCTGAAGAAAAAGTTCAAGAATGGAAAAAAACAGACACAGCTGTTGATGAAAAATGAGAGGTATTTGGACACCTCAAAAGTAATGAGGTTCCATATAAAGTATGCAAACTGGTTGAATTTTTTTGTTTGCTAATGCTCCAACTGAAAGGTGCTTTTCAATCATGAACAAAGTGTGGTCTACAGAAAAAAACCAACTGCATGTAGAGACTCTCAAATGTCTAATGATTCTAAAGTACAATTTTGAGTTGAGCTACCCAGAAATTTTTAATTATCTTAGTGGAAATGTTGCTATTTTGAAGAAAATCCATTCAGTAGAGAAGTACAACAAGTAGACCTGATTGGCACATTTGTAAGTAAATTATAAACCTGGCCTACTGATTAAAATTTTGAGTTAAAATTAAAATTGTAATTATGAGCATATTTTTTATTTTCCTTAGCTTTGAACCGTTTCCCCCCCCCCCCCCCCCCCCCCCCCCCGGCTTGATTGAGTGTCCCGTATTTGAACTTAGAAAAGATGGTCAAGTTACGATATGACACATTCATAATTCACAGATGTTATTTTTTATTATGCTCTTTTCTTTTAAGAGGTGGAAACCGTTCTAGAGTTCATAGATGAGCCCCTGGAAAAATTTGCAAGGAATACATTTTTAGTACCTAATACTACTATTATTGTTATTCTTCCCCAGGGGTGAGATACAACCAACAAGGAAACAATGAGGTCACTTCCTCCTCCTCCATCAGTCACCATGGCAACAGTGGCATGGCAACCAGCCAGTCGGTTCTGCAGCAGGTTTCTCCAGCAGGCCTGGACCCGAGCCATAGTTTGCTGGATGGTAAAATGGTGAGTACACCTGGTCCATTGTCACTGCAGAGTTGATAAGATAAGAAGGGCCAGAGCAGGGAAGGCAAACAAGAGGGTTTTTTTCCTTCTGAGTTTCTCCCAGGGCCTGTCGTAAACAATGGAGCATTGTGAGGCGAAGGGGAGTCTCGGAGGCACACAGGTCTGGGCTGAGAGCCGCTGTGCTCTGCCCCCTCTGCGCTCTTAGTGCTGTTGCTGGTGTACGCTTTCAGTTCAGCCAATAAACCTGACAAAAAACTGCTCTCGTTTCATTGATTAAATACCTTGTAAAGTAACAAGCTGGGTGGAACTCTGTTTGTTTTTCACCATCGATGACATCCATGTTGATAAAATGCTCGTTCATGTATTTTGTTAGGTCCTCATAAAGTCCAACTTTTACCCAACCCCACAGCCTCCCAAAAATGTGCTTTTTTTACATTGATCAATATGACTTGAGCAGGTATTATTTGATATGCATAGCTGAGCTCCAGGAAAAGTCCCCATACTAAAGCAGACTTTTTATTAAAAAGGGCCCCCACCCGGCATTGACTGGCTCTTGAGAGAGTCTTTTTAGATAGGCTGGATGGCAAAATATTAAATATTGGAGTTCCTTAGTGATTGGCACTGCTTTGTAATTTCCTTTTAAATCAGTCTGTGTAAGTTGCAAGGACTTTTCATAGGAATTCAAACAGGGCTGGCCTGGTGGTAAGTGCGGCACACTGCCAGGGGCACAGGGCCAGTGCAAGGATGGTGAGCACCCCACAACAATCCTGTAGAAATGCATAATTGAACAACATACTTTTAAATATTAAACGTGGATTTGTATGCATGCGTGTGCCTGCCCTCCTTGCGCATACAGGAATGTACTGAGGGCTCTTTGAGTCATGTGGCTGTCAGGATCTATTGTTTTGCTTTGACTACAGCTGCGGTTTGCTGTCCTTCAGAAGCTGATGCCCTAGGCAACCGCCTAGCCTTGCCTAATGTTTGCGTCAGCCCTGCAGAGGTGGCCCACAGGGAATGAGGAGGAATGCAGGGCCATGTGCAGACTCATTGTGGGATCCCTCATTCCATAAATTGGTAGGGCGGAGTTACCAAGTTACCCAATTCCAGGAATGAGATTTTTTGCCAGTTCTGGTTTTAAATTTGTATTTTAATGCAGCATGATATTTATAGTCCCAGATTTTACCCATTGGAAGCCGTGCTGCAGGTCCTGTAATGCAACAGAATGAGACTGTCTGTCAGAAATCCTGGACTGGCTTAAAAATCTCACTCATGGAACTGGCTAATTTAGCAACTCTGGAAGGGCCGTGTGTGAAAACCCCTGTTGCTTATTGTTAAGGCCAACCCTGCATGCTGCCATGTGGCGTGTTCATGGCTGAATTTCCAGATCGGTTATTCTGAACTCTAGGTGTGCAGGGGCTGGGAATTCTGTGAGGGTGGCATTCACAACCTGTGGAGGGAGAGGGAGGTGTGGTCATTGCTTAAGGGAAGTACCTGTTTGCAGGGCTAACCCAAGAATATGTGGCACCCTCCCCATGTCTAGCATCTTTCCTCCCTTTAGTCCCGTGTCCAACATCTTCCCTTCCCTATCCCCTCCCCAGTGCAGCATCGTGTCCAACATCTCCCCTTCCCTACCCCCTCCCACAGTCCACCATCTCCCCTCCCTTCTCCCTTCTGTTGACCCACATCTCCCTCTTCCTTCCCTCTCCCCTCCTGTGTCCAGCATCCCTCCTTCTGTTCCTCCCTCCCTCCCAGGTGCCCAGCATCACTTTCCCTAACCTCCTCCCCACCCCCACCCCTTCAGTGGCCAAGATCTCTCTCTCTTCTCTTCCCCCTGCTGCTACCACCGTCAGTGGAGTGGCTGGAGTAGTTTAATGATTAGAGCAGTTGGCTAAGATCTAGGGAAGACAGCTTAGAATCCCACTGCCTCTCCTTGTGATCTTGGGCAAGTTACTCCACCTTCCATTGTCTCTAATACAAACTTACAGAAAACTAGCGCGGCCTTAAAGCAAAGCTAATGCCACTTATAAACACACTTACTGCCACTCTCAAATGCAGAAAAGAGACAGACGCGCGTGTAAACAATTAATGCCACAAGCATTTAAATGAGCTGCACATAATAAACTGGTATGCAAATAATGGCCGCACCCGATGCAGAGACAGGCATAGAGGATTTCACAACCAGTCTTAGCACCAATATCCCTATGCCTGGGTCTGAGGTGGCTTAAACACTAGTACTTGCCCCAACAGTATTTTGATGGCATCAGGTGCTTTCCCCGATGCCATCAAAATACAGAAAGCAAATCCCTAGTGGCCCAGTGGCCGCGATTGCCTCACTTGCCAAACAAAAAAAATACCCGGTGGCCCAGTGGTCCCAAACCCCCCCCCTCCCTCCCCCCCAAAACCTAAAAAAATCCCTGGTAGCCCAGCGACCATAAACCCGCCTCCCAGTACCTTCAGAAATGAGCAGGAGCACCACCCACGCGCTCCCACTCTTGCCCCGCCATCTTGAAAAATGGCAACTCCTGGCCCTGCGTGGTGCAGACTGCCGTATATGGTCGAATATACCTTATATGGCAGTCTATCCCCGCCCAGTCCATCCCAGGATTCACTGCGCAAGGTCAGGCACCACCATTTTTCAAGATAGTGGGGCAAGAGCGGGAGTGCGTGGTCGGCACTCCCGCTCATTTATGAAGGCACTGGGAGGCGGGTTTGGGGTCGCTGGGCCACCAGTGTTGGTTTTTATTTTGGGGGGTGAGAGGTTTGTGGCCACTGGGCCACTAGGAATGTTTTTGGGTTTGACAGGTAGGGGGTTTGGGGCCACCGGAAGTGTCTTTACTTGGCGGGTGGGGCTATCAGGGCCGCTGGGCCACCAGGGATTCACTTTCTATCAGGGCATCAGCCCCCGACAGTATTTTGATGGCAGGGGGGCTTTCCCTGATGCCTGGATCATCTAAGCAGAGTTTGACGTTTCCCCTCAGATGATCCAAGCATTGGAGAAAGCCTCCAATGCCATCAAAATACTGTCGAGGTTGATATGCAAATTAGCCATGAGATGCCCGTTTCTCTGGGACAGCATGCAAACTAGCGCCGACGTCTTATGCACATGTATTTGGCTTGCTCTCCCAGTTTAATGCTGCCATTTTGCACCCAGTTTAATGGGTGGTTCATTTGCATTCGCACGTTTTAACATGTGGCTAATTTGAATGCTCACCCCTTTCTGCATCCGCGCGCTGAAGTTGCGCGCTATTGGTGCGCTGCCAATAGGCATTAAAAGCCGATAGAGCATGACTTCAGCACCGGCTTTCTGCATCGGCCTGTTAGATAGTAAGCCCTCTGGAGGCAGGAAAAAAACTACCGTACATAAATGTAACTTGCCTCAAGCTACCACTGAAAATCCACCTCCATCCTCTTCCCAAACGCTAGAAAATAGTGCTCTGCCCCCTCTAATGTAAACTGCAAGTACTCTGAGACCTCACAGCAGCTTGTGCATCATGCTGCCCCTTCCTCCCTCCCCAAATTCTGCCCTCCTAGGCAGATACCTAGCAGTAGGCTCAGCCTTACCTGTTTGATGGATTTAGAGTCCATGATACAAGTTTGAGAAGATGCCCTGCAAGTAGCTCCTAGACTCAGGGTCTTCTGCTATGACCCATTTAAGAACAGTGAGAGAGTGGCGAGGTGAAGCTTTTTATTTTTACCTTACACCTTTTCATTAGCAGTTCAGAGCAAATTGCATTTAGGTGCAGTAAGTATTCCCATGTCCGCAAAGGCCCTCATTTATTAACATGCATTAACAATTTAATGTGGATTCATTTAGGCAAATAATGAATAAATTGGCCCTATAGAGATTAGTGTGAGGTGCGCTGTTTATCATAGAGACATAGCTTAGAGGTTAGAGCAGGAGGCTGGGAATCAGCGATGCTTATGTTCCAATCAAATCTCACTGACTGTCTTTGTGACTTGGACAAGTCACTTAGCCCTTCACTGCCTCTGGTACTAATGTAGATTTTTAAGCCCCCTGGGGACATGGAAATACTCTCTAGACCTGAATGTAACTCACTTTGAATTGCTACTGGAAAAGTCTGAGCTAAATATAAAAGAATAAAGAAAATGCATTAGATCACAGTCATGCAGGTTAGTAAATGAGGGCCCACTTTCTACCTGAGGCAGTAGAAACTGTAGTGACGCGCCTAAGATCATAAGGAACATCAGTGGGAGATGCAGGATTTATTTTCATATTGGAAACCGCGTTGACATTCTTTGAAAGGTGGTATAGCAAGAACACAAATAAATCATCCCTGACCTCACCGGTACTCGGCCTGCGGTTCTAACCACTAGGCTACTCCTCCACATGTCCTTAGCCGCCCTGATTTGCAAATGAAGGTTCATAGAGCTAGGCTCCCAGCAGAAATGAAAAAGAAAAAGGAGAAGGAGAAAATACTGGGCAAAAAAAAAAAAAAGAAATTAGATATGATCCCACCAGTTTGTTCTAATGCGTAATTATTTGCACTGCCAGAGAGGTGGATATTTTTGGCTAGCGCTGCTGCTCAGTATGGAATCCTCAGACCCTCTTTTGAGTGTTTTCGCAATAATGAAACAGTGTCAATTTATGCAAGATAAATCACATTGCTAGAGGACTATCTCAGAAAGCTTACACTCGGGCTTTAAGCGCAAGGAGTTTAAGTGACTTGTTTGGGAGGGGGGTCAAATTTGATTCCAGATTCCAGCCTTGACACCTGACCTAGATTAGCATCCCCTACATTCTGGATCTTTCATACGGAAAGCAGAATGACAAGCCCAAGAAACTTATAGAAGAAAATCAGGACTGATTCAATGTCAGTGTGAACAGGGCTGGTGTAACCATTAGGTAATCTCAGTGGTTGCCTAGGGCAACACGTTCTGGGAGGTGACAAAGAAGAGCTTCAGTCAAAGCAAAATATTAAATCCTGACAGCCACACAGTCAAAGAGCCATCAGCCTATAATTTTACCTGCAAAGAGGGCAGGCAGTTTTCAAAGGCATTTATCCATGTAAATAGCTTTTTTAAATTGCCCTCATCTGCATGTATGTATATATATGAAATGACGTTTAATATTTTGAAATGTGGTGTCTAATTATGCATGTTCACAGTATTGCTTTGGGAGTGGTAATGGGATAATCATGATGGTTAAGATTATCAAGGCCCAAGGACCTAAATAATAATTGGGGGGAGAGGGAGAGGTGTTGCAAGTCTGGAGGTTAATTTTGTAGTGAACCCACTACATGCACACCTGAATGTGCAGCCGTGGTTCTCAACCCAGTCCTTGTGACACACTCAGCTAGTCTGGTTTTTAAGACAGCCACAGTGAATATGCATGAGACAGGTTTGCATGTACTGTGTCCACAGTATGCAAATATTTCTCAAGAATATTCATTGTAGCTATCTTATTTATTTATTTATTTATTTATTTACATTCTCTTATATACCGTGCTATTCTGCATCAGTGCGGTTTACATTGAACAAACTGAAATTACATTGAACAAGTCATTATAACTTGGAGATAACTATTTTACAGGGAACATGGGCTATAGAGGGTTAAGTGGCTTGCCCAAGACCACAAATTCAGACTGTCTGGGTATGTCTCGAGGGCTGGGAAGAGAACCCCTGGTCTTGAGGTACCAGCAAATCCAGTCCTGGCTTTCCTAGACTGCATGCATAGATTTATAATTCTGATTTTCTTAGGATAGATCAGTGGGACTATCAGAACTAAGCCAAACATGCCAAGGAATAAAAGCAGGACTGGATTTGTCTGTTCCTTATGACCCAGAATTAGTTGTCAACCTTAAGCAACATGTAAGACCCTCTTTACAAAAATGGTAGAGGCCGTTTGGCGGCTGTGTGTGCTGGTGTAGTTCTAATGTCCACAGCAGAGTCCGTCAGTGCTTGTGAACCATTTAGCACAAATATTTTATGGGCTATGCGCTGCTAAAGAGAAAGGTGCATCCCAGTCAAACACAAGGAAAGGCAAGAAATGCCACCTAGGTTCAGGAACAGAACAGTCACAGCACAAGGTGACGTCATGTTATTAATTTAGGGTTGGGTGAACTGTGCAACCTTCAGTCAACCAAAGTAAATGGAAACATTTTAGAAAAGTATAGCACCATCCAGGCAATCACTAAGGGAGAGGATGACTCCCCATCTTCTGAAATATCAGCTCTGCCTTCCAGGGGAGTAGACAGAGCGTCCCTTGAAGAAACGGGTTAACTGGGCCCGAATTTCTGGCTCACACAAAGTGCTCTACTGTGTATCAATAGTAGTATCAGAGCAACTTGAACACTAATTTAAATTAGTTAATAAAAGGGTAGGATGGGCACTTGGGTATGTTAGGTGCGTTACCAGAAGGCCTAAGCACTTTTAACCTGTTGAAAAGAGCTAAAAATGACAAGATTATCACAGTTATGTTTGAACATTAGAAGAAGCAGATTATGTAAAACTACTCATGTGATTAGCACCTACCAATGGCATAGGGCCTTCCAGAGCCTATAGTACTGCGCATCTTGAAAGAAAACATGATAGTTCATTCCCTTCTCTTTAGGCCTCTCTAACCTGAGCTAGTACATTTTCCACATGCTGCCGAGCGCTCTCCCCATCACTTGCTGTCCTTTCTCCAAATCCCTACTGAAGACTAACTTTTCACAAAGGGTTCTGTTACCCCCCTTCCCCTCATGATTTTTCTTGCTCCCTCTTTGCTCCAATAACCCATTCCCTTCCTTGTTTATCCTGTCTGCCACTATTGTCTTCTCTTGATTGCAGAGGCTTTGTGGTAGGGCCCATACAGCCCTCTCTGCTCTTTCCTCTTTTTATTGTTTGTAAATATCTTTTTTTTATAACTGATTAAGGTGACTAAATTAGCATCATGGTCTGAGCCACTCCTGTCTTTATCAGGCGTAGCCTTTTCCTTGTGCTCCAGTAGGCTTAGTTTAACTAATTTCATTTCCTACTGTCAAGGTGGATAAGAGGCTGGATCTGCTAGTTAGAGGGGTCCTGGAATGCCATTCCCTAATTTGTTTCTGCTGCTCACTCTCTGTGACCCTGGACAAATCACTTTATCTCTTCTGTCTCTGGGACACTTTTGAGAACAAACCATTCCAGTCAACAGATTACACAAAAATCCACAGCACTGTTTGCAGGGGTAACACTTTAGCAACAGTGAACCCTAATAAAACAACTGAGTTGATAACTCATTGCTTTTAGTTTAGTGGTGGGTCCTTGATACACAGACATCACTCAGTGGGTATATTTTTTTACGCTGCAGGGAAATATGGCTATTATTTTTACAGATGTCGAAAGCAAGACACTTTTGTGTCATTTTTCATAGTGCGGACTGTGGGGCCATGGAGTGTTCCTTGCACAGCACAGAGACATTGGATGATTGGAGTGGAGGAGTACCCTAGTGATTAGAGCAGCAGGTTGAGGATCAGAGAAGTTAGGCTTCATGTCCTGCTGACATTCCTTGGGACCTTGGGAAGTCACTTAACTCTTCATTGTCTCAGGTACAAACTTAGGGGCCCTTTTACGAAGATACGGTATGATTTCTCACTTACTGCATGTTTTGAGTAAATATTAATGTGCGCTAAGTGCAATAGTAGTGTGCTATTGCTACTGTGCCCAGCATGTTCCTACAGTTACTGCACTAACATGTACCCTAACGCGAGGTAGCAGCGTTCGCAGTTAAAATGAGTGCACTTAACGCCACCCATTGAGGTGACATTAAGTGCATCTGCGCTAATTGCAATGTTTACAGCACACAATATGTACTTCTGCACTAACCACAATGTGCTCTCCACGTCAGATCTCTGCCCCAACCCACCCATTCCCCTCCCCCTCACACAATGTGCTCTCCACACCAACTCTCTGCCCCTAACCCACCCATTCCCCTCCCCCTCACACAATGTGCTCTCCACACCAGCTCTCTGCCCCTAACCCACCCATTCCCCTCCCCCTCACACAATGTGCTCTCCACACCAACTCTCTGCCCCTAACCCACCCATTCCCCTCCCCCTCACACAATGTGCTCTCCATACCAACTCTCTACCCCTAACTCACCCATTCCCGTCCCCATCACACAATGTGCTCTCCACACCAGCTCTCTGCCCCTAACCCACCCATTCCCCTCCCCCTCACACAATGTGCTCTCCACACCAACTCTCTGCCCCTAACCCACCCATTCCCCTCCACATCACTCAATGTGCTCTCCACACCAACCCTCTACCCCTAACCCACCCATTCCCCACCCCAACACACAATGTGCACTCCAAACCAACACTCTGCCCCAAACACACCCATTTCCCCTCCCCCTCACACAATGTGCTCTCCACACCAACTCTCTGCCCCTAACCCACCCATTCCCCTCCACATCACACAATGTGCTCTCCACACCAACCATCTGCCCCTAACCCACCCATTCCCCTCCCCATCACACAATGTGCTCTCCACACCAACTCTCTGCCCCTAACCCACCCATTCCCCTCCCCCCTCACACAATGTGCTCTCCACGCCAGCTCTCTGCCCCTAACCCACCCATTTCCCCTCCCCCTCACACAATGTGCTCTCCACACCAACTCTCTGCCCCAACCCACCCAATCCCCGCCCCCTCACACAATGTGCTCTCCCCACCAGCTCTCTGCCCCTAACCCACCCATTCCCCTCCTCCTCACACAATGTGCTCTCCGAGCCAACTCTCTGCCCCTAACCCACCCATTCCCCTCCCCATCACACAATGTGCTCTCCACGCCAGCTCTCTGCCCCTCTCACCCATTCCCCTGCCCATCACACAATGTGCTCTCCACACCAACTCTCTGCCCCTAACCCACCCCTTACCCTCCCCCACACACAAGGTGCTCTCCGAGCCAACTCTCTGCCCCTAACCCACCCATTCCCCTCCCCATCACACAATGTGCTCTCCACACCAACTCTCTGCCCCTAACTCACCCATTCCCCTGCCCCTCACACAATGTGCTCTCCACACCAACTCTCTGCTCCTAACCCACCAATTCCCCTCCACATCACACCATTTGCTCTCCACCCCCACTCTCTGCCCCTAACCCACCCATTCCCCTCCCCATCACACAATGTGCTCTGCACACCAGCTCTCTGCCCCTAACCCACCCATTCCCCTCCCCGTCACACAATGTGCTCTGCACACCAGCTCTCTGCCCCTAACCCACCCATTCCCCTCCCCATCACACAATGTGCTCTCCGAGCCAACTCTCTGCCCCTAACCCACCCATTCCCCTCCCCCTCACACAATGTGCTCTCCACACCAGCTCTCTGCCCTTAACCCACCCATTCCCTTCCCCCATCACACAATGTGCTCTCCACACCAACTCTCTGCCCTTAACCCACCCATTCCCCTCCCCATCACACAATGTGCTCTCCGAGCCAACTCTCTGCCCCTAACCCACCCAATACCCTCCCCCTCACACAATGTGCTCTCCACACCAGCTCTCTGCCCTTAACCCACCCATTCCCTTCCCCCATCACACAATGTGCTCTCCACACCAACTCTCTGCCCTTAACCCACCCATTCCCCTCCCCATCACACAATGTGCTCTCCGAGCCAACTCTCTGCCCCTAACCCACCCATTCCCCTCCCCCTCACACAATGTGCTCTCCACACCAGCTCTCTGCCCTTAACCCATCCATTCCCTTCCCCCATCACACAATGTGCTCTCCACACCAACTGTCTACCCCTAACTCACCCATTCCCTTCCCCATCACACAATGTGCTCTCCACACCAACTCTCTGCCCTTAACCCACCCATTCCCTTCCCCCATCACACATTGTGCTCTCCACACCAACTCTCTGCCCCTAACTCACCCATTCCCCTCCCCCTCACACAATGTGCTCTCCACACCAACTCTCTGTCCCTAACTCACCCATTACCCTCCCCCTCACACAACGTGCTCTCCACACCAACTCTCTGCCCCTAACTCACCCATTCCCCTCCCCATCACACAATGTGCTCTCCACACCATCTCTCTGCCCCTAACTCACCCATTCCCCTCCCCATCACACAATGTGCTCTCCACACCAACTCTCTGCCCCTAACTCACCCATTCCCCTCCCCCTCACACAATGTGCTCTCCACACCAACTCTCTGCCCCTAACTCACCCATTCCCCTCCCCATCACACAATGTGCTCTGCACACCAGCTCTCTGCCCTTAACCCACCCATTCCCCTCCCCATCACACAATGTGCAGTTATTGCAGGAATTAGCACGCGGTAATTGTCATGCCTATGTGGTAACCCTTAATTCTGGCCCCCGCTATCAGTTATCATATATTAATTCCCACTGTAATTTCTTAGCGCACCTTTGTAAATGGTTCTTTAGACTGTAACCCCTCCAGGGATAGCAAAATACCCACCATACCTGAACGTAACTTGCTTTGAACTACTACTGGGAAAATATAGCTGAAATTCCCCCTTCCTTAAAAAGAAATATGAGTAATGCCTGGGCTTCCTGCTGTGCTTCTGTTGCAGATTTCTGTGTCTGGAGGTGGACTGCCGCCTGTGAGCACATTGACGAATATTCACGGTTTGTCCCATCACAACCCACAATCCCAAAACCTCATCATGACACCCCTCGCTGGAGTCACGGCTATCGCACAGAGTATGTGCTTCATTCATTAATATGGTCTGTCATAAGAGTTTTGTATTTTTGGGATGCTTTATCATTATCTATTTTTATAGAATTATTTTCTGCTTTCCTCCCTTGTCATCCTGCTTGCCTGTACCAGAAAACATGAGATAAAGTTTTGTATGAGGTTTGAATTCTGGCATCTACAGGTGAACTCTTGTCCTGAAAGGTCATAACAGCAGAAGAGTGTCACTGGCAAACCAGTAAGCTTCAGACTGAAAACTAATTGCCAGCTGCTGTAGCCTAAAGAAGGCTGAGAGCAACTATACAGTAGTCAGTGATGTCCAGGGATAGGTAACATCCAACGCTTGAATTCTCAGGATACCCCTAGTGAATATGCACAAGATGGATTTGCATGACCTATGTGTATCCTGAAACCTGAGCGTATTAGTGCCCATAGAAACTGGAAGTTTCCTACCATTTGGTGATAATCACGGTGCTGCTACATCTAGTATAATAAAGAAATATTTCCGGCAGCAATGGCAAGGCACGCACTGCAAAACAAGCGCACAGTCCATTTGGATCTAGAAATTTTAGCCCTACCTAGCAGGATGGAGTGACTTTTGTAGATGGCCATTCACCTTTAATGTAGGAGGCACATTGCACATAAATCTAAGCTGTGTGCAAATGTGATTTACCACTACCGCTGCTTATCTTTTCTATAGTGTTAGACGAATATAGATATAAGAGACAGACCCTGCTAAGTGGAGCTTACAATGTAGTCAACACAGATGAGGCAAATCGGAGTTTCAGGAAATTTATTAATTACTATATATGCTTAAAATCAACAAGGTTTCTATACAATGTCATGCAAAGAACTTTAGTATGATCCCTGGGTCAGGTCTTCACTTCCAGGTTTAGTTGGGGCTGTGGGATTCTCACTCAATAGCAGGGGTTTTCAACCCAGTCCTTGGGACACACCGAGCCAGTCGGGTTTTCAGGATAACCACAATGAGCATGCATGAGAGAGACTGGCACATAATGGAGGCAGCGCATGCAGATCCCTCTCATAGATATTCATTGTGGTTATCCTGAAAACCTGACTGGCTCGGTGTGTTCTGAGGACTGGGTTGAGAACCGCTACTCAATAGTGATACTTAGTGGATGTTGGTTCCAGCCTGCCTGAAGCTCGGAGATCGGTGTAGGAGTATCGGCTCCACATCATCTGGCCATTTGGCTGTGTCATCTGCCTGCGCCTCCTCTTCAAAAGCCGGGGCTCTTCTGTGTGGAAACAGACGCGTGGCCACGGACACTTCAACGAAGGGACACAAAAGAAAGGGACTTGTCCCTTTATTGTCCCTTCGTTGTCAGTTCACTGTCAGGAGGTTGACTTGGAGGAATGCCACACAAGAGGAAGAACAAGGGTCAGGCATCATCTGGGATCTCAGCGACTGTGAGTAAAATCGTGGGCCCCATGGATAGAGATGTTTCTTCTGCTGTTGTAACTATCCAGGCAAGTTCTCCCACACAGTTATCTTCACACTCTGAGTTGGGGGCTACTTTAAGCCCCATTGCTTGAACCCCACCTCCACAGCCTTTAGCTGCCCTGGGGCCACTGTGTGAGAGGGAACAGACTTAGGGACTGGGTGTTCCTGAGTTTAACCTCTCAGTGACTCCCCCTTTTGGTGTCTCTTCGGTCCCTATGCCGTCACGTTTGCATTTTGATGTTTCTTTATTGGCTCCTCAACCTTCGCTGGGGTCTGCTCCTGCTTCTGTTACTTTAATGGATGTATGGACAGTGGTTGCCCAGACAAATCAGTTTCTTAAAACTGTTTTTGACCAGACGGCCTCCTTTTCTGTCTCTTCAGTCCCTATGCCGTCACGTTTGCATTTTGATGTTTCTTTATTGGCTCCTCAACCTTCGCTGGGGTCTGCTCCTGCTTCTGTTACTTTAATGGATGTATGGACAGTGGTTGCCCAGACAAATCAGTTTTTGATCATACGGCCTCCTTTTCTAAGGAGATTTTTGCTAAGTTTGAGCAACAGGATGTGGTTTTTGCCCATTTAAGTAGTGGATTATCTAGGATAGATTGTCAGTTCTCCAATGTTCAAGCAGTCAGTATGGCCGGGATGAGAGATGCCCTGCTTTTACATGGGCTGCTGGAACTGTTGGAGAATCTGATGTGTAGTAAAAATTTAAGATTTCTTAACTTTAGAACATAAGATATGCCATACTGGGTCAGACCAAGGTCCATCAAGCCCAGTATCCTGTTTCCAACAGTGGCCAATCTATGTCATATGTACCTAGCAGTTTCCCCAAAAGACACAGGTTCCTCAATGCTTGTATTGGGTCAAGCAGTGATACCCTGGGTCCCTTCTTAATAATGGTTTATGGACCTTTTCTCCAGGAACTTCTCCAAACCTTTTTTAAACCCAGCTACACTAACAGCCTTTACTACATCCTCCAGTAACAAATTCCAGAGTTTGATTACATGTTGTGATAAAATATTTTCTTAAACAGTTTACCCTGTAGCTTCATTGCATGTCTTCTAGTCTTTCTATATTCTGATAACATAAACAATCGATCTACGTTTACCCGTTCCACTCCATTCATTAATTTATAGACTTCTATCATATCTCCCCTCAGCCCTCTCTTTTCCAAGTTAAAGAGCCCTAACCTTTGTAGCCTTTCTTCATAGGAGTATCCTTCCATCCCCTTTATCATTTTGGTGGCTCTTCTCTGAACCTTTTCTAATAACGCTATATCCTTTTTAAGATACGGCGACCAGAATTGCACACAATATTCAAGGTGCGGTCTCACCATAGAACTCATCTTTCGCCATTAATTTTATTGCAGAAATACTTTAAAGAATGTTTGAAAATGGAAGATGCACCCTAATGCTCAATAGACTCAGCCAACTAGGAATTAATTCGACAGTACACAAGTGGTTCACTTCATACCTAACCAACAGAACACAAACTGTAAGAATTAATACCCAAACCTCAAACACATACAATCAGGAAATCGGCCTCCCACAAGGCTCTGCCCTCTCAGCTCTCCTTTTTAATATTTATATCCAACCTGTTTGTAACATCTTTAAAAAACACAATGTACACTATCATTTATACGCAGACGATATAATGATATACATTCCTTTCACAATCCCTACCCTACCTATGCAACTCTTAAATCAGTGCCTCAATGATGTAACAATATGGCTAAATGAACACAATCTACATATCAACCATGCAAAAACTGACATACTAATTGTAACGAGAGATCAATCCTACATTCCTCCGGCACACATTACACTCCAAAATCAAGATATCAAGATAAAAAATGAAGTAAAATACCTTGGTGTGATCCTCGATTCCCACCTCAACATGGACTCCCACATAAGAAATACAACAAAGAAAATCTTCTTCAAGCTCAAAATTCTAAAGCAGCTGCGCCCTCTTGTCCATATACAAGACTTCACTACCATAATACAGGCAATCATCACACCCCACTTCGATTTTGCCAACTTAATCCTTCTAGGCACATCTAAGCAAAACATTAAACAACTCCAACTAGCACAGAATACAGCAGCTAGAATCCTAATGAAAATCCAAACATTCAAACACATAACTCCCATCCTAGCTAATCTACATTGGCTACCAATACAATGTACAATAAACTACAAGACTATAATAACTACCTTTACCTTTAAGGCACAAAACAACATGGCTCCTCCAACACTAGGTAAACTGATCACTAAGGACTCCATTAAAACTGTACACAGGAAAGGTCACACAAACAAACTAACAACCCCAAAAGATTTCACAAAAGCTAATAAGACAACCAACAAAAAGGCATTCTCCCATGCTGCACCAATCCTATGGAACTCCCTCCCTGAAGAGATTAGAACGCAAACCAAAATTAAGGTCCTCAGAAAAGAACTAAAAACATATCTATTTACCTCACACTTTGACCCTACTACATACTCCTTCCCCCATAACGAAAACGGATAACAACTTTTAAATCACACCCCAACCAAGCAAGACCCACTACACTAACCTATAAAACAACCCCAACACCTCATTACTATAATCAATGCTCTTTCCCGGGATTCTTCACCCTGAGTCATTAAATTCGGTCAATTGACCACTAAGCGAGAATACAACTTGTATATAGTTATGATACCTGAAATGTCGCCATTAACATGATATCTGTTTCAGTTTATGTTATCGTAATAGTTACTTGTTAAGGCATTTGCCCACTGTACATAGTTTACCGATGTTCCTTGTAAAAAAACAGACTTTGATTCTGTTCATTAACTTGTTCCTTGTAAACCGCACCTGATACATGGGAAGGTGCGGTATATAAATGATTGTTAAAATAAATAAATAAATAAATAAATAAGATGCAAGTTACTAAGCTATATTACTTGCCAGATAAGCCAGTTGGGGTACCTGCAGGGTCCCCTCTGGCTTCCATTGACTTTTCCCAATTTTTGGAGCAGTCAGTGGATGATATTCCTGGAGGGGCCACTTTGGTGGTTTCGTTTGCTGCTGATATTGAGAAATCACAGGTTATGAAGTTATAGTTTAAATATACGTCTAATTTATTTTGTGATCATTTGGTTTGGGTTTTCCCAGATGTGGCTAGGGCCGCTCAAATTCAACATAAGTTTTCTTCAGTTAAAACCCCGTATGATAGTGTTGGGAGCCACTTTTTATTTGAGATTTCCTTGCAAATGTGTGGTATCTCTGCTGGGTGTCCATCATGTTTATACGGACCCTCAGCAGTTGGAGGGTTTTTTGAAGAGCAGGGAGGGTGGAGTACACAGCGGCACTTAAAGGGTAGTTTGTTTATGTTGATTATATTCGGTATTGTTTTGTTATTGGGATCTGGGAATTTAGAGCTTGATAATGTAATTTGCTCTAAGTTATTGTTGCCCTCTAGTCTCCTTAGGAGTGGAGGAGTAGCCTAGTGGTTAGAACACTGGCTTGGTAGCCAAGCAACCAGGGTTCAATTCCCACAAGCACTCCTTGTGGCCTTGGGCAAGTCCCTTAACCCTCCATTGCCTCAGAAGAAAGGCCTGGCAATCTACTTCCAGTGACACTGCCAAGAAAACCCAGGAGCTTCTGGGTCACCAGGAGTCAGGACTGACTCAAAGGCACACATTGCATTGCACTATCCTTAGATGTGGACTAATTGCATTATTACTTGGGTAATCCTATGGGATATGTTTTTCTTTTCTTTGCTGTTTTCTGCATGTTTCTTGTATATATTTCTTTAGTATCAAATGGAAATTCCTAAAAAAAAGAAAATTAAGAGAAATCATGAGTAGTTGTGAATAAAGGCTGATGCCCAATAGGTTGGTTCTGATTGAGCTGAAACCCAAAAAGGAGCAGAAGGAAACCTGCCAGACTAAGTAAAAATGGCAAGGCCTGATCAGGAAGATCAAGCAAGTAGAAAAAGGCAGGATGTGAATATGGACAGAGGGGGAAAATAATGCTCCAACTTTCCTTCAAGTCTAGAGGTAGTAAGAAAGTGAACTCCTCTCCCCCTGCCATGTTTTATGTACTGTAGATAGGAGTTGTTCCTTGGCATTTTTGTACCTTACAGGCCCAGCTGTCCCATCTTTGGTCCTCTAAGCTACTTATTCTGTATTTTTAAACTTTACTGTAATTTTATTTTATTTTTTTAATTTCATTTATAATCACTCCAACAACTTATTTCAAATTACATATACGAAACAATAGCACAATTCACAACAATATCACCCCCATCCCAAAGCACCCCACAGTTACAGGAGCTGGATTTTCCCCCCTCCCTGCCCCCTTAACCCTCCTTGCTCTTTTTTACATAAAGTCAAAACATTGATATAAACGCTCCCACTGTTCTCTTCTCATAACCCCCACCCCATGAGAACCCAATGCTTCTCTTAGCCTTCACTAATATACCTCCCCAGACTTCTCCCCTTCAAGAGAACAAGTAGATTGTCCTCTTATTTCTTTTACCAACCCAAATATGCATCCAGCCTTTCCCACTCCTTCACCCCACCCCTTCATTAAATCTTTCATTATGCATATATGTAAATCTTTCCAGGAGGCCAATCTGGCCTAATTGCCTCCACCAATTCCCAAGCGTGGGAGTCTCCATTTATTTCCAATGTTCCGCTATCTTGCCCCTTCCATCATAATGCCCATTTTAGCTAATGTTCCCCTCACCTTCCCTAACCTCCTAGGAATTAAACGCAAACATACCTCTATCAACCCTTGCATTTCTACCACGGCCTCCCCCTAAACCATTGAATCTTGGAACACAACCACCAAATGTGCAGAAAAGATCCCTCCTCTCCCCACAGCCCCTCCCCATAACTTTATTTTAAAGTATTTTTCATATAAACTCCAAGCAGCCTATGCAGGATCTTTATTCGACAACAGAGGACCCTGTCTCAATGATCTATCTCAAGAATATTGACGACAAGGCCCATAAGATCCGCAAATCAGAATCTTCTTGTCATTCTTCCCTTCAAGACCAAATGTACCCAGCATACAAGCAATAAAGACTTCTCGCTATTTGCTCCAATGATTTGGAACTCACTATCAGAAGCCATTAGATCCGCACAATATCCACAAGATCTGATTAAAAACATCTCTTCATTGAACATTTTGGTCCTAATGACATTACCTAACTGCATATACCATAACCATCCACACACCTTTGAATTATGTATAACCCCCATATTTAATGCCAAGTTACCTGCCCATGTTCTAGGTAAAACAACTCTCTTGAGATAGTATACTGCTGTTCTATGTAAACCACCTTGGACTAAAGGTGGTATATAAAAACCTGTTAAATAAATAACTAAATGCTGTCCTAGCCACAAATACCAAAGCCTTTCCTTCATTCTGTCTGTATGGAAAAATCCATTTACTAAACCAGATCCTGCAATCTTTACTCAGTCCAGTTTCATTTCTCAGTTTGTTTTTAGCAACCATTAGAGCAGATGTACGGTATTAGATAATACACAGCATTTGTTGGTCTACATGAAAGTACGATGTAATGACTTTCCTGGTCTGCAATGCAGTGCTCTAAGTCTAATGGGCGTCCCATAAACAGAACCAGGAATCCCCAGTCTATTATATTTATCTCATAGTTAGAAACTTCTCTCTTCCCCCAAGCAACACTGGCCTGGGTATTCCTGTTCTTGTTAGATCTTCAGACCTGGCTCACATCTGGATGAGGGATTATCGGGGAAGACTAGCTGCTGTGGGCTGCAGCACACAAGAAGAAAACCTCTGTAGTATTCTGCCAAGGAAGGGTTGCAGGCACTATGGTGGGGCTCTGATCCCATAACGCTCAGCACCAAGAATGGGTAGAAAGAGGACAGGAAAACAAGAACATAGGCAGATTTTTATACCATAAGTACAAGTTGTACACCCTTCAGCACTCTCAGATCTAAATTACCCTCACAGTCAGTGTTAATTTGGGTTCTTCCATACTTTAACAATGCTAGACACACTTGCAGAAAGGAAAGTAACTTTTGTGTGGCTGGAGAGTTGAATTAATATTTCTAAAGTTGCCTAGCTAAAGTATTTGTATTATTAAGGCTGTCTTTGCTAATGCCATCCTAATACATTTTAATAACTGTGTTTTACATGGCAGATTTAAACACCTCCCAGGCACAGAGTGTGCCCGTCATCAACAGTGTTGCAGGCAGCCTGGCTGCATTGCAGTCGGTACAATTTACACAACAGCTGCACAGTCCACACCAGCAACAGATCATGCAGCAGTCCCCTGCTCACATGGGCCAGCAGCCTTTCATGGCCACCGTGACCCAGCTGCAGAATTCACACAGTAAGCATTGTGCCAGGTGTTTCTTTCCAAGTGCAGGAGGGAGAGGGGCCGTCAACATGCCGTGTCGGAAGAAACAAGGAGAGCCAGTTCTGGTTTTACTCCATTGCATTTATGGACTCATACCCCGACTGTTGCACTACATGTCCGCAAAGCATGAGTGTGTAACTCTGGTCCTTGAGGACAGCAAATGGGTTCAGTTTTCAGGTTAATGATATGAATATTCATAAGATATGTTTTGCTTAAGAGATGGATTAATTTGCATAGCTTGGTTGCCCTGAAAAGGAGTCCCTTTTGTGATCCACCTCTGCTATAGAAGCAATGGCTTAGCCTGCCCCCTTATAGTAGGGAGCTTTTTAGCAACACTAGGAAGGATAGAGTGGGGAGAATTTATTGCATCTCATTCCAGCAATAAAATAAAACATAAAAATGAACTTTGTTACCCCATTTACCTTCTGCCCTTTCGTTTTCCATCTCAGTATAACTGATATAATACTATTATGAGTGCATCTCATTCCATCTCTGACTAGTAGGAAAAAGCATTGCGAATCGGGTTAGCATGAGAGTATTACTGTTGCCAGGGTTATTTTATGTTTCTTATTGCAGAACAGAGGTCAGAGGTGGAATTACATTGGGAAAGCTCCTGGTGCAGTAGTTCAGAGTGAGCAGAGCCTGTAGAACTTCTCAGCATTAAGTGAAAGGGAAGAGGGGAAAGGGGGGAAGTGGTAGTAACAGCAGAGGATGCAAAACAAGGGATCAGAGTAGATGGGAACGCCCCTCTGAAAAGTTAAAGTGAAACATTTAAAAGCATTATCCATGCCTGAATTCTAATCTCAGTTTAAGAGTAAGAGAATTATTTCTTTGCTGTTAGCAGGCATCCCGGAAATATATCCTGAGGTTTAAGAGTGCATGATTTATCATGCTTGAAGTTCCGCTCATACAGTCTGATGCATGCACAATGGCTTTACTTGTTTCTGCTTGTACAGAACGAGTGACTTGCTTTTTGCCGAATTACTTTTCTCCCCTTTCTTGTTTCTTCTGATTTTTGCAGTGTACTCACACAAGCAGGAACCTCCCCAGTATACCCACACCTCTCGCTTTCCATCTGCCATGATCATCACGGACACCAGCAGCATCAGCACCTTAACCAACATGTCTTCCAATAAACAGGTGAGAAGTGCTTTGCAAGTATTCGGTGCTACTGCATATTCCTGGCCCAGGCTTGTCAGGGCCGACCCTTCTCTGCCGAATGCACCCTTAAGTGGTCCCTGCTTATCAGAGTTGAAATACTGTACCTGTTGCAGTGAATTAAAAGCAGAAATGAGCGGAAAGATAGTATTAGTTGTTGTTGTTAATTGCCGTCAAGTTGGTGTCGATTCCTGGTGACCCTCTGGATAGTTGACCTAAACTTTGTTCAGTCTTCAGCCAAGCGGCTCATTGTTGATAGAGTGGTATCCATAGTTGCTGTTATTGTATCGATCCATCTCATTGCCAGCCTTCCTCTTTTACGCTGACCTTCTATCCTGCCAAGCATTATGTCTTACTCCAATGATTGCACGATATGTCCAAAGTATGAAAGTCAAAGTCTTGTCATCTGAGCTTCTAAGGAAAGCTTAGGTTTGATCTCCTCTAGTACTGACCGGTTTGTTCTTTGGGCAGTCCATAGTATACACAGTATTCGCCGCCAGCACCATAATTCAAAGGCATCAATTTTCTTCCTGTCTATCTTTTTCACTGTCCAACTTTCACATCCATATGACATTATTGAAAGTACCATGGCCTGGACAAGTGGAATCTTTGTGTGGAGAGAGACATCTCTGCTCTTGAGGATCTTGTCTAGGTCTTTCATAGCCATTCTACCAAGAGCAATACGTCATCAGATTTCTTGACTGCTAGTCCTTTCTTTATTGATTGTTGATCCAAGTAAGTTAAAGTTGTCAACTATTTCAATTTCTTCTCCATCAGTGATGAACTTACTGATTTTGTCAGTTGTCAGGATCTTTGTCTTCTTAATGTTAAGGTGCAGACCCATTTTAAGACTATATTCCTTGATCTTGAGAAGAAAATATTTCAGATCGTCTTCACTTTCAGACAGTAATGTGGTATCATCAGAATAGCGAAGGTTGTTGATGATACCAATCTTCACACCTCAGTTGTATTAGTAACCAGTAACATCTCCTAATGATGAAATACGACTTTTTGTGCATGATATCATGAACTACTTTGAAAATGTGTATCCTTAAAGATGGTTTACAAATACAGGGTTTACTTCCATTCTGCCTGAGGGGAGAAGCACATGAGATCACCATCACCCTGCAGGCACAGTCCCCTGCAAAACCTGATCTCTCTCTTATGAAATAATTCTAAACTTCAGTGATAAAATTTATCAGTGATACGTATGCGCCCAAGCATCCAAGTAAATTTCTGCATGAACTCATTTTCACAGGAAACCCATGGAGCTCCCCAGATAACACCCAGAAACCTCCTGACACTTTTAAGGCTCCAAACTGACCATGAATTCTCTCCTGGTTCTTGCCGGAGCTAAAGAGCTTTTAAGAAAAAAATCTGTGCGCTGCATATTTTGCCAGACCTCCAGGGTAATCGTTTGACTGCAAAGGCACTACATAAAATGAAATTATGAATATCATATCCTTCATATTGTACTATATCACCAATAGGCACCCATAAACTCTACAGCCTGCTTGTGGATGAAAACCATTATGCAATATATAATATATGGATATATATTTCTTTTTAATATGACTATAGTGAGGCTTCCCAAATCTGTCCTGGTAACCACAACCCGTCCAATTTTCAAGGCATCCACCATGAATATGCATGAAATAAATGTGTGAATGCCGCATCTCTGGTCATACGTATTTATTGTGGGCACCCTGAAAACCTGACTGGCTGTGGGGTTCCTAGTACAGGTTTGTGAAGCTGTAGATTTAAGATATGTGTAATTATTTTGCTGCACTAACAGCCCTCCTGTGCGTGTGTGTTGTGTCTGCATCGTTTACCATAACTGGTTCAGGACTGGTGGAATTTAGTTTCTTGTAAAATAATGGAAAACATTTAAGCTCAGTTATGTTGAGCTCCCAAGGATAGTAAACGTTTACAAAGTAGCGTTACTTTCTGGCATTTCTTACCCGATCAGAAACAAATCCCCGTTGCAGTACACAGGTTGTTGGTCTTTTTCACAGATACAGAATGGGCCTTTTGGCAGAAATACGATAAGAGAGTTAAGTGTTGCGTGAGTGCATGTGTCTGCTGTTTGGCTGGTTTTTTTCATGTGTCGAACTGAGATTGTTTTGGGGGGAAATGGGGGATGCTAATGCAGTGACTACTAAACTAGGAAATTGCTAGAAAGGGTCCTCAGTGCAACTACAGTTCTAGGGAGACAGGACAACACTCTGTTTTTTAGAACTGCTGCTAGAGACCGTAGATGCTGTTGGAGCAGAGTTCACAGGCCCTCGGTGGTTATGCAATAGTGACAACCTGTTGGCAGACAAAGAGTGTCCTTGTGCTGGGATCTGGAGAGAAGTGTGGTCTGCGTTTCTCAGCTAGTCACTGCAATGGCTAGGCTAAATAGGAGGGCTGTTCGTGCATGAAGGCTTAAGGCACTCACTGTAGCTTCTGTAGAGGCTGGTTTTGGCTGAGATAATAGCCAAAGGGGGAAATTTTTAAAAAAAATCTAAAAGTCAACCCATGATTCTTGGGAAATGTGAGAAATGTGTGGCATTTATTGATTGTGAGATAAATATGAGGCAACCGTGACCTTTATTTGAGATAACCTCAGCCAAGAGCTTAGCACGTCTTTATCTCTTGTTACTGTACATAAAAAAGTTGGCATTTCAGATGTATGGTGCGAAGCTAGTTTATATAGGACCAGCAGCAGACAGCATGTCAAAATAGTCAAAGATAAAGGAGTTGTCTCTGGTCCTTACATTTGCTGGTCCCAATGATTTTCTCCAGCTCCCATGGAGATGGTCAGACATGACAAACTGTTAACTGGAAGGGCAAAGAGGGAGAGAGGATTTTATGCCATGTGGCTCAAGAAACAGCGGCAAGAGATGCCTTTTATAAACCATTTACTGTAGAAGGGATGCAGAGTGAGGACTGAGGAAGACGTGATCTCACAATCAGAAGGAAGAAGAGGCAGCCAGGATACCTTGCATATGCTCTAATACTGCCATTGCTTCTATGTGCAAGTCAATATGATTATCTTTAATTGGAAAATAATAATTAAAAAATGATTTGGCTTCTTTGGAACCAGAGAGATATTGCAACATCAGGTAGCAGCCAGGGCTTTAAACCTGTAATTCCTCATCGTCCCTCAAGTCTACTCCCGGAAACTCTAGGGTTGTGTTCCTCTTCCAGCAGCTTGGAGACTGAGAAACGTCACTCTTTTGATGACACTGGTATAAGGACCTAGGCACCGCCTCCTCACTCCAGTTATCTCAGTCTCCAAGCAGCTGGAGGACATGAGCCTGGAGGTCCCGGGCTCACTAGAGGAACAATTAAGGACTTTTAATTTAATTTAATTTAATTGGATTCAGTTTAATTTAATTTGTTTACTTTCAGTAGGGAGGATAATTTTAAATGAGAGTACAGGGTGGACTGTACCTTTAAATTTAGTGCCTGCTTCAGAGCTCTTCCCTTCCACTCCCTGTTCAGCCTAAGATTTGCAGCGAGAGGCACAGGCTCCGGTTCCTGTCTGGTAACTGCAGAAACGAGGGGCGAATAGAGGTTTTGCGGCCTCCTCGTCAAGTTTCAAAAAGCTGCAATGAAGTCAGGGGGACCCAGGTGGAGCTACCGGTGGGAGGTCATTTACAGGACTTTTACGCTGCCTGGGTCCAAATCACATCAGATCAGTGGGTGTTGGAGGTGATTCGAGAAGGATATGCTTTGGAGTTTCAACGGCCGGTGACCGATTCATTCGTGCAGTCCCCTTGCAAGGCGCTTCGCAAGTGGGGGGCCATCCAGCAGATGTTGGACAGGCTGTTGGCTCTCAAGGCAGTAGTGCCAGTTCCTGCAGACCAATGCGGCTTAGGTCAATACTCAATTTATTTTGTAGTCCCAAAGAAGGAAGGGACTTATCGGCCGATTTTGGATTTAAAAAGAGTAAATCGATGTCTCCGAGTGTCCCATTTTCATATGGAGACGCTCCGGTCAGTCATTGTAGCGGTCAGAAAAGGCGAGTTTCATACGTCCCTAGATTTGTCGGAAGCGTACCTTCACATTCCGATTCATCAGGAACATCAAAGGTTTCTCAGGTTTGTAGTGCCAATGGGGCATTTTCAATTTTGAGCGTTACCGTTCAGACTGGCGACAGCTCCACGGACTTTTACCAAGGTTATGGTAGTACTAGCAGTGGCGCTGAGAAATTGAAGGTGTTCTTGTTCATCCATACTTGGACGATTGGTTGATACGAGCGAAGGCAAGGGCTGAGAGCAAAGTGGCCACGTCCAAGGTCATCAAGTGCCTGCAGAGTTTAGGTTGGGTGGTCAATATGGCCAAGAGCAATTTGGTTCCGTCGCAGACTCTGGAATACCTCAGGGCGTGTTTTGATACGGCGGCGGGCAGGGTTTTCTTTCCTCCGCATCGAGCAGTCAAGTTAAGGACGTTGATCCAGCAGTTTCTCAGCAGGCCACGTCCGATGGCGTGGCATTATCTGCAGCTTCTCGGTACAATGGCGGCAACGCTCAACTTGGTGCCCTGGGCGAGGGCGCATATGAGGCCGTTACGGAGAGTGTTGCTCAGAAGCTGGTCTTACCAGAGCGAGCCGTTGTCTCGAAGGGTACTCTGTCCAGAGGCGGCGCGGGCAGCGTTGCAGTAGTGGTTGAGTCCGGGGACCCTGGAAAAGGGCATGCCCCTGGGAACGCCGAGCTGGCTGCCATTAACGACCGATGCAAGTCTGACAGGCTGGGTAGCTCACTTTCAAGGAAGGGCTCGCACAGGATACGTGGACCGAACAGGAGAAGGTGTGGTCAATCAACAGGTTAGAGCTGCGAGCGGTAACACAGGCGTTGTGAACGTTTCAGCCATATCTACACTGAAGAGCGATCAGAGTGTTTTCCGACAATGCGACCGCAGTGGCCTACATCAACAGGCAGGGAGGAACCAGCAGTGCTCCATTGGAGGTCGAAGCAGAACAATTGTTCGAATGGGTGGAACGACACCTTCCAGCTCTGTCGGCAGCGCATGTGGCAGGGGTAGACAATGTGGAGGCCGATTATTTGAGTCGAATGAAGGTAGACCCAGGAGAGTGGACACTTCATCCAGAAGTATACGACATGTTGGTGAGGCGCTGGAGGTCGCCGATAATGGATCTCATGGCGACTTTCAATTCGGCAAAGGCCAGCCGGTTCTTCAGCAGGAGGAAAGAGAGAATGTCGGAGGGTCTAGATGCGCTCATACAGGATTGGCCAGTAGAGCAGCTGTTGTATGTCTTCCCACCATGGGTGTTGATAGGTCGCGTGGTGCAACGAATCGAGAATCACAGGGGATTGGTGATACTGATTGCCCTGGATTGGCCAAGGAGGCCTTGGTACGCAGATCTCCGGAGGTTGCTGGTTGGAAAGCCGTGGCGTCTACCGGTCAGGAGGGATCTGTTGTCGCAAGGTCCGTTGTTCATGCCGCAGGTGGATCGGTTCTCGCTTACAGCATGGCTCTTGAAAGGGCACGATTGAGAGCTAGAGGATATTCAGAAGCGGTGATTTCTACTTTGTTAGGGGCTCATAGGAGATCTACATCTTTGGCATATATCCGTGTATGGCATATCTTTGAGGCTTGGTGTGCAGACAGGAGTTGGGAGGCCTTGTGGGCATCGGTGCCACAGGTTTTGGCTTTCATGCAGGATGGTTTTCAGACGGGGTTAGCGGCCTCTTCTTTAAGGGTACAGTTAGCAGTGCTCTCCTGTTATAGAGGGAAGGTCGAGGAGCAAGTGCTAGGGGCTCATCCGGATATTAAGAGATTTTTGAGAGCGGTGCTGCTTCGGCGACCACCGTGCAGACAAATAGTTCCTCAATGGGATCTGCAATTGGTCTTGACAGCGTTAAGAGGACAGTGTTAAGAGGACAGTGTCGTTAAAGGATCTTTCTCTGAAGGTACTTTTCCTAGTGGCGATTGCCTCGGCAAGGAGAATTTCGGAATTGCAGGCTTTGTCTTGTAAGGAGCCCTTCCTGTCCTTTTATGGGTCAAAGGTAGTACTGAGGCCGGTACCGTCGTTTTTGCCGAAGGTAGTCTCGCCTTTTCACGTGAATCAAGTAGTTTCTTTACCGGTGTTCAAGAAGGAGGCAAAGGATTCTTCTGCCGAACAGCCATATCTCTTGGATGTTCGTAGAGCTTTGAAAACGTATATCCGGCGGACGGCAGAGTTCCGGCGCTCGGACAGATTATTTGTTCTATTTGGCGGGCCTCGGAAGGGAGAGGCAGCGTCTAAGGCGTCTATTGCCAGATGGATTAAAGGGGCAATAACATCAGCATACATGCTGAAAGGTAAGCTGGTGCCGGAAGGCTTGAGAGCTCATTTGACTAGGGCGCAGGCGGCATCTTGGGCTGAGTGCAAATTTGTACCAGCAGTAGAGATTTGTAGAGCAGCGACCTGGTCATCTTTAAATTCCTTTGTCAAGCATTACCGCCTGGACATGCAGGCGAGTAGGGATACCTGTTTTGGGACTGCGGTGCTTCAGGCTGGTCTAGCAGGTTCCGCCCGTTGATTTCTTTTACTGCTCTGTTACATTCCTAGAGTTTCCGGGACTAGACTGGAGGGACGATGAGGAAGATTAAATTAGACTTACCTGCTAATTGTAGTTCCTAGAGGAACTCCAGTGTAATCTCAGACCCTGTCCCCGTGTTGTGGTGGTTTAGGAGCCTGAAGCAATTGATATTACAGGTAAGAGAAAGACTAATTGAGGGGCTTCTAAGCCACTGGGGGAGGATGAGAAGGGCTAGGTCGAGTCTCGTTATGAGGGCGGAGCGAGGATCTCTGCAGTTCCACAAAACACCTCATACGGAGGTTTGCAGTTACAGTTTGTAGTGTTAGGCAAGTTTTTGGTTTGTTGATAAGTGTTTTATTACTTAATTGCTGCTCCAGTGAGTCTACTTTGTCAATAGGTTACTGGAGTGAGGAGGCGGTGCCTAGGTCCTTATACCAGTGTCGTTTCTCAGTCTCCAAGCTGCTGGAAGAGGAACACAACCCTAGAGTTTCAGGGACTAGACTGGAGTTCCTCTAGGAACTACAATTAGCAGGTAAGTCTAATTTAATCTTTCTGGCATTGGTGTTATCACGGGATTTTGTTAAGAGGAGGAGTTATGTAATTATTTTGCATATTTCTTTTAATAGTTTATTTTGTGCTTATGTCTGCTATTGAATGTGGTATTTATTATTGTGCTCCAGCTGAGTAGAAATTGAAATAAATAAAAGTAATAGGGATCAGTGTTGTTAAGTGCTGTTGAGTCAATGTCTACTCATAGTGAGCCTGTGGATAGTTTTCCTAAACTGTGTTTGAACTTCAGTCAGGCAGCTAATTGTTGATAGAGCAGCACCCATAGCTGCTGTTATTGTATCAGTCCGTCATCACTAAGGCCCTCATTACTACCTCAGGCTCCAGTGCTTAAGCAGGAGTTACTGGAGATTGCTCCTGCCTTCCACTGGAATCACGGAAATACTTGGTAAGAAGTGGTGGGGGTGGGATCTGGAGGAAGTTGAGGGTGAGGGGACGGGGTGCCATTGGCTTTTGCACCTGCCCCTTTGAGACCCCACTGGGAGCTGGCACTTGCCCTTGCTTCGGGGCCTTTTCAAAACCCAATGTATATTTTTCAAGCTAGATGTGTCTTCCCATTGTAAAATGGGAAGTATTTACAAAGTTACTACCAACAGCTATTTCCTTACTGTCCAGCTAGTCCAGACGAATGGGTTATGCTCCCCAACCAGCAAACAGAGGCAGAGATCCATAAACGTCAGTGATGTCATCATCAATATAAGGAGTGGTGCAGTCCTAGAACTTGTCAGTATTACTCTGCCTCCAGTATATAGTGCAGAGGATTTCTTCTTCCAGTGGACCAGACTCCCTTGGGCACAGGCTACAGCCTGCAGTTCAGTGGTTGAGTCTCTGGCCAGGGGAAGTTCTCAGGGATCAGTCTATGGACCTTTCTGTGATGGAGCAGCAAGAGACCTCTCAGGGATTAGTCTTAAAGTCCTTTGCCCTGACTGAGAAGGAGAAAGTTCAATCTGGGAGACTTGCCTCAGCCTACAGGCCTTGCCTTAAGAACATGCTGACCGGCAGTGGTTCCATGGCGTCACTGCCAGCAGAGGAGTACAGTTTGTGGGTCTTTCCTCCCCTCTTCTTCCCTCCCTTGTTCTCCAGTTCATAGTCAGACTTCTGTAGTTTAGCTCCTTCTAAGGGTTCTTTACTGTCTGTGATGAGGACTACATTTTATTTAAAAAGCACAGAAGAGCCCAGTACACAGAGCCACAGGAAGTGTCTCAGGAAATCCCTGTCTCCTGCGGAGGCCCCTTGGAACAGGGGATTCCTGCCACAGGGATCCGGAGGCTGCAGAGAAGCGAGTGCAGCATTTGTTGCTTTTGCCAAGAGAGAGCTGCCATGACAGTAGCACAATACTATATCACAACCGCCTTACGGAGGAATATGCTAAACAATCAAAACCTCAGCATAACATGAATCTAATCTCAAAATGGTTTTCAAGAGACCTCCAAGAAAAATGCCAAAATGTCACATTAATGCTCTTAAGAGGAGGAGAAAAGACCTCCGCAACATCTACTGTCCCACTCTCCGGCAGTTATTCACTGTCCATAGGGGAGCTGCTATACACGGGTCTAAAAAAACTCTTCCCTCCTACCTTTAATCTATTTTATATTTCAATCATTTACTTAATTTGTTTTTTAACTTATTTTATATTTTCTTAAACAATTTCTAACCACTCAGACTGAATATCTCCAGAGGACGTCTTAAAGCTAAGTGACTGAGAGTGGCAATATTTCATGTTGTTGAGAACGGCTTCCGGCTTTCTTTTCTATTTGTTTGTAGCACTGACATCAATAGTCAGTGGCCAGAGTTGTGGTAATTGTGAGAGATTGTCCCAATGCTGCTGGTTGAGTCATTAGAAATTGTTTTGAGAAAATGTAAACTAAGTTAAAAAACAAATTAAGCAAATGATTGAAATATAAAATTGATTAAAGGTTAGGAGGGAAGAGTTTTTTAGACCCGTGATGGTGGAGTAGAGCAACTCCCCTTTGGCGGTGAATAACTGCCGTATCGTGGGACAGCACATGTTACAGAGGTCTTCTCCAGGACCAAGCAGGAAGTCAGTCCTCACTTATGGGTGACGTCGGCGCCGACGGAGCCCTCGCGGAGCAATTTTCCCCAGCTTTCAAAGAAAGCCTTTGGGAATTGCAGCGCGCATGCGCGGTCGTCTTCCCGCCCGAGGGTGCCATCTTAGCCAGTCTTCTTTTTTCCGCGGAGCCCTACAGACATCCCCGTCTTGTCCCCGCGAAAAAGTCGATTTTCTTCATTATTTTATTCTTATTTCCTTCGGTTCGACGCCGATCTTTTTCCCGCCCGGACTCGCGACGCCGGTCACGAGTCCTCTTCCTTTTTTTCGTTTTTTCTGACTTTGTCAGCTTTCGTTTTCGATTTTTCCCTGGCAGCCCGGTCCTTTGACCTCGCAGGGGCCCTTTTTCCCCCGATGGCTGCCAGTGGCTTTAAGCGGTGTGGTCAGTGTGACCGAAATATGTCACTAACTGACACACACGACTTTTGCCTCCGCTGCCTGGGCCCGGATCATGAGGAACTGATCTGTGGGCCCTGCAGCAAAATGTCCTCAAAAGCGTTGAGAAGTCGGCGGCATCAGCGTGATCGAATCTTCGCTGACCCCAGCCGTACCCGGACCTCGTCGGAGGCCTCCGCGTCAAAAGGCTCCAGCTCGGACCGTCGCCGGAGTTCCTCCGACCGGGGTTCTCCCTCCGGGGACCATCGTCGGACGGTGAAACCCGCGAGGGCGGCGTCGGTGGACGCTCCTGGTTCCGCGAGGGCCAGGTCGCATAGCCCCGATAGCCGCCCCGGGTCCTTGGAGAAGGAACACCTCCCGAAGCGACCTCGCCTGGAATCGGAGATGCCTGCTCGGGTAAGTCCTGTGGTCCTTCTGGACTCGCCTCCGCGACAGCCGACGTCGGGCCCGACGCCGTCGGGGCCCGAGTCGGGGGCTGCTGGGTCACCTGAGCTCGGACTCAGGTTGACGGCCTTGGAGAGCAGACTGTCTGCCTTCATGGACCAGCAGCGGGCACTGCTCGCTGGCCTCGCTGGCGCCGCTGCCCCGACCGCCGGGACGTCGACATCCAAGTCGACCCCGGAGACCGAGCCGATCCTCGAGTCGATGAGAACTCGAGTCGATCCTCGGTCGAGGTCACCCTCGGCCTCCCGTTCGGGACCGAGGTCGCCGACGCCGACTCCCTCGGCGTCGGGGCGGCAGGCGCCGCGCCCTGCCCGGGCCGACCCCACCGAGTCCTCGTCGGAGTCGGTCTGGGAGTCTGAAGAGGAAGAGTCGCCTGATTCTTTCCGGACTCGGTGTGTCCCCTCGGACTCACCGGAGTCCGAGCCTCGGAAGCAGTCCCCCCCGGAGGATGCCCGGTTCTCGGACTTCGTTAGGGATATGGCCAAGGCTTTGGCCTTCCCTGCGGATCCCGAGGAGGAGCCTCGAGCCGAAGAGCTCAACGCCCTCCAGTATGACTCTCCCGCGAGGGAACACTTTACTGTACCGGTTCCTCCTATGCTGGAACGACTACTCTTCCGCATGTGGGAGAGTCCGGCCTCCTCGCCAGTCCTGAGCAAGCGGGTCGATTCTATCTATCGGGTCCGCAAGAGCCCTGGCTTCCAAAAGGCACAGCTACCACACCATTCCATGGTAGTGGAATCGGCCATGCATCGTCTTAAGAGCCAGAAGATGCACTCCTCGGTGCCCCCTGGCAGGGAGGCCCGTAACCTGGATGGCCTTGGTAAGAAGTGTTTCCAGGGCTCTATGCTCGCATGTCGTGTCCAGACTTACCAGCTATACATGGGCATGTATCTCCGGGATCTGGCTAAAGAGCTAGCCGGATTCTCCGCTGGTTTGTCCGAGGAACCCTTGCGGAGGTTCCTGGCCTTGTCCACTGGCATTCGGGAATGCTCAAAGTTCATGTCCCGGGCAGCCTATGATGGCTTTGAAGCGTCGGCTCGAGTGGCCGCAGCCGGCATCGGTGCCCGCCGACAGGCTTGGCTTCAGTCGTCCGACCTTGAGCCCTGGGTGCAGGACAAGTTGGTCGATGTCCCCTGCCGAGGCGAAAACCTCTTTGGCAAGCCCATGGCGGAAAAGGCTGCACAAATTGAGACTGAGACTCTCACCAGGACCAGGCTTTCTAGGAAGACCTACGCCCCTTCCCAGAAAAAGAAGGGCTCGGGGAAAAAGTCCTTTTACCCGAGGAAGGCGGCTGCCTACAAACAATACCCCCATTATCAGGCCCCTGCAGCTCCCCAACAGGGCCAGCAGGCCAAGGGACGGGGTAACGGGTCCCGTAGGCAGCAAGCCCCCAAGCCTGCACCACCAGCCCCTGCTCAGCAGGGTGGGGGTTTTTGACTCACAAAGCATAGCCTCTCCCCCCCCGCTGGTTCCTCCCAACACCGGAGGCCGGCTGGTTCACTTCGCCCACAGGTGGTCCAGCATCACCGCAGATGCCTGGGTGCTTCAAGTCGTGCGAGAAGGCTATCTTCTCCACTTCCACCAGGTCCCTCCCTCCTATTTTCCGGGAGAACCTCCGCGACCCCCTCTGCACAGGGAATTACTCCTTCAGGAGTTAGCAGGTCTTCTGCGGGAACAGGCGGTGGAACCGGTGCCCCACCACCTGAGAGGTCAAGGCTTTTATTCCAGGTATTTTCTGATACCAAAGAGAACAGGGGGCCTCAGACCCATCCTGGACTTGCGCAACCTCAACAGGTTCCTTGTGCGGGAGAAGTTCAAAATGCTTACCCTTGGAATCCTTCTGCCCTACCTCCAGCAGGGAGATTGGCTATGCTCCTTGGATCTAAAGGATGCCTACACGCACATCCTCATCCACCCAAGCCACCGCCAATACCTAAGGTTTGTGGTGGCAGGAAATCATTACCAGTACAGAGTACTGCCCTTTGGCCTGTCCTCCGCACCGCGAGTCTTCACAAAATGTCTCGCGGTCGTGGCGGCCCATCTCCGGCTTCACGGCCTCTATGTCTTTCCGTACCTCGACGACTGGCTCATCAGAGCAGCGTCCGCTCGGGAGGTCACCAACGCCACGCGCCGCACGGTGACTCTTCTGCAGCACTTGGGCTTTGTTATAAACTTCGCAAAGTCCACTTTGCTCCCCTCACAGGATCTCGAGTTCATCGGCGCAAGGCTGCACACTCCTCGGGCGCGAGCACACCTACCGCTCGACAGGGCTCAACGGCTCATGGACCTAGCCGACCGCTTTCGCAGCCAGCCCCTGGTCTCCGCCAGGCGCTTCCTGAGACTACTCGGCCATATGGCTTCCACCGTCCATGTGACCCCCAATGCCCGCCTGAATATGCGGTCTGCTCAATGGTGTCTCCGCCAGCAGTGGCGACAAGCCACAGGCGGCCTAGCAGACCTAGTGCGCGTCTCCGAGCCGCTGATCTCGTCTCTCCGGTGGTGGCTCCGGCAGCCGAACCTGATATTCGGAATGCCTTTCCAGTCACCTCAGCCGACCCGGGTGCTGACCACCGATGCATCCCTCCTGGGCTGGGGAGCACATTGCCAAGAGGCACGTACTCAGGGCCTCTGGACCACGTGGGAGTCTGCTCAGCAGATCAACTTCCTGGAGCTCAGGGCGATCCGCCTAGCTCTCAAGGCCTTCTCCCACCTGACTTCCCACCAGTCCGTCCTTGTCCAGACGGACAATCAAGTTGCCATGTTCTACGTGAACAAGCAGGGGGGCACGGGCTCCTTCCTCCTCTGCCGGGAGGCACAGAAGCTCTGCTCTTGGGCCGTCAGTCACGGCATTCTCCTCAAGGCAGTTTATCTCCCAGGCCAAGAAAATTGCCTTGCGGACAAACTCAGCAGGGTCCTCCAGCCGCACGAGTGGCGTCTGGATCCCTTGGTAGTTCAGAAGCTCTTCCTCAAGTGGGGCCTCCCCACGGTGGATCTCTTTGCCAGTCCTCACAACCGGCAGCTTCCTCGCTTCTGCTATCGTCAGCCACACCCCCTTCGGGTTGCGGCGGACGCTTTTCTGATCTCATGGTCGGGGAGCCTTCTGTACGCTTTCCCTCCCATCCCGCTAGTCTCTCGGACTCTTTTCAAGGTTCTCCGAGACAAAGCCTTCATGATCCTGGTGGCCCCTCGCTGGCCCAGGCAGCCGTGGTTTCCGCTCCTACTGCAACTGGCGGTGGAGGATCCAATCCCTCTGGGGGTACAACCGGATCTCCTCACTCAGGATCAGGGGTCCCTACTGCACCCCAACCTCAGGTCTCTCAACCTCATGGCCTGGCTGCTGAGAGGGTAGTCCTTGCTCCCCTTCTCCTGCCGGCGGAGGTGGAGGAGGTCGTCTTGGCTTCACGACGGCCTTCTACCCGCAAATGCTACGCCCTTAAATGGCGTCGCTTTGCAGTCTGGTGTACCCAACAGTCTCAGGATCCCTTCTCCTGCCCGGTGTCGGTGATCTTGCAGTACTTGCTACACCTCTCTAATCTGGGACTTAAGTCCAACTCCGTCAAAGTTCACCTCAGTGCTCTTTCGGCACATCATGTGCCGGTGGACGGTAGACCTCTCTCCAGCGACCCTCTCGTAGCGAGGTTTCTCCGAGGTCTCCTTCTACTTAAACCACCTCTACGCCCGCCAGCGCCTGACTGGGACCTGAATGTGGTTTTGCAGCGGATCACCTGTCCGCATTTTGAACCTATGGCTACCTGTTCTCTCCGTTTTCTGTCTTGGAAAACACTGTTCTTGATAGCCCTCACTTCCGCTAGACGCGTAAGTGAATTGCAGGCCCTCGTGTCTGATCCCCCTTACACTCGGTTCTACAAAAATAGGGTAGTCCTACGGACTCACCCAAAGTTTCTTCCAAAAGTGGTCTCCCCTTTTCACATCAATCAGGAGGTGGTACTTTCCGACCTTCTTTCCCCGACCACACTCCAGCCGAGCTGAAACGGTCCTCCATACCCTGGACTGTAGAAGGGCATTGAACTTCTACCTTGACCGTACGCGGGAGCACCGTAAAGCTGCTCAGCTTTTTGTGTCTTTTGACCCCAATAAATTGGGGCTCCCGGTCTCCAAGCGTACTCTGTCCATCTGGGTTGCGGACTGTATCTCTTGGGCTTATGGGGCAGCCGGACTCTCCTTAGAAAGTCGAGTCACGGCTCATTGCGTTCGGGCAAAGGCTACGTCAGTGGCTTACCTCCGCTCTGTTCCGCTGGCAGACATCTGCCGGGCCGCTACTTGGTCTTCGAGCCAGACTTTTGCGGTACATTACTGTCTCGAGAGGGAGTCCCGCAGGGACAGTGCTTTCGGACAGGCAGTCCTCCGTAATCTCTTTGAGGTCTGAGCAACTCCTACCCTCCATCCCGGATGTGGGCTACCGGTGGGTGATATTTCAGCGAAGATTCTTTCCTTCTGTGCTGCTGAGCTAGAGGGAGCTCATTTTTGTGCTTAGGGTCTCCGGTAGCCTTGAGCTTGGGAGTCCCATAAGTGAGGACTGACTTCCTGCTTGGTCCTGGAGAAAGCGTAGTTACTCACCTGTAACTGGTGTTCTCCAGGAGCAGCAGGAATCAGTCCTCACTACCCTCCCTCCTCCCCTTGGAGTTGCAATCGTCTGCTTATGTTCTTTTTGCAAATTTTTATGCTGTCTTTTTTAGCTATGTCATCTGACTGGCTAAGATGGCACCCTCGGGCGGGAAGACGACCCGCGCATGCGCGCTGCAATTCCCAAAGGCTTTCTTTGAAAGCTGGGGAAAATTGCTCCGCGAGGGCTCCGTCGGCGCCGACGTCACCCATAAGTGAGGACTGATTCCTGCTGCTCCTGGAGAACACCTGTTACAGGTGAGTAACTACGCTTTTTCTCCTCCTCTTAAGAGTATTAATGTGACGTTTTGGTGTTTCTTGAAAACCATTTTGAGATTAGATTAATGTTCTGCTAAGATTCTGCTAGAATGTCAGTAGCACAGCCAGGCTCCCTCTTCCAGAGTTCAGTGGGAGTGTTGGGTGCGTCAGAGAGGCCATGCTTTCTTCAGCAGATGATCTTACAGCAGGACTCATGTTCAGCAGGAAATGTTGCCGCCTTAGCATCTCACATGGCAGACTGCAGAACAGGGAGCTCCTATGGGACCCCCCGCTGGCAACCTCTTCCTGCAATCAGTATTCTGGCAAGGAGTGGAGAGCCACAGGACATGGATCTAGTGACCAGCCTCTGCTCCTCCTTTTGTGTTTGTAGCTATAGCGCTGATTCCCAAGAGTCTGTCCCATTATTGGGTGAAAGGAATTCTGCATGGGAGATTCTCCTTTGCCAAAACCTCCATCCTTTCCTCAGCAGGGGAAGGGGGGGAATACCTTTGTGGTAGGGTCAGGTATGGCTTCATGGGAGGTTAGTAGACAGGCTGCATGGGATGGTTACCTCTACTCTTCGGCCACCTCTCTATTCCCCTCCCTCCACCCCAAGGTCATCTTTGTTCCTCTGGGTGGGGGCTGATAAGTACTAATTTTGACCAGAGGATTTCTCCCAGGACCTCTCATATGGACAGTTTTCCTTTGTCTACACTGCTACAGGGATCCTGTTGTGAGACTTCCACATGGCTGAGCTGCAGATCTCCAGTCTCTTGCAGCAGGGCCGCAGATTCATTCCTGATAGACTTTATACCTATTTCTGGTTCCACTTCAGGTCTTACGTCCTTGAGGCATGCTCAAGACCTTCTGGTCCCAGCACTCGATGCATTCCGTATATTGCGAGAGAAACTATGCCTTCTATGCCCTCGTGCCCTTGCGCCAAAGCATGTCCTATGCACTCCATGTCCTGGCCTGAAAGCTGCGTGCTTTGTGAGCAAAGCAGCTCATTATTATGCAAAATGAATAACACGGCTTGCATTGAACCTCACAAGCTGGGTTATGGAAAGATAATGTCACCTTTGAGGTAGTGTTAGTTTTCCTTCTATGTAGCCCGATGCTCCCCAGAAGCATCTCATAGGGGCCAATGCATGATCCATCAAACTTTGCCCCTGCTGCAATAGGTGCTGGGGGATGGGTGGGGAATCTCCCTGGTGATTAGTGGGAAGAGGGCAGGAGTGATTTTCCAGTACTTCTGCCACCCCACTGGTCACCAGGAAGGTGCTAGAGGGGGTGGAAATTGGGGGGGGGGGGGGGGCTTGATGGATCAGGGCATGAGGGGGTAATATATGGATCAGTGGGGTGGGGTATCTTTTTGAGACAGAGATCAAGGAGATGAGGGGAGCTATTTGATTCTGCATCAGCCCCTAAAAAGATAGTAGGCCTGACTTGTGGTCTGTTGCCTTTGTAGTGTTGCAGCCAGGAACATGCAATGTACCCAGCTGCAGCAATGCAAAGGAAATCTACTGTATGAGTCACTAGCCTGTGCTATCTCAGATTAGTGACTCACGCAGTAAATTTTGCTGTGGTAAAATGACACATTTTATAGCAGGTTAGTAACAATCCTTCTTAGCCAACTAGCAGTGAGAATTAGCACTAACCAGCTACATTATTCTTCCAACAACGAGAATAGTCACAATTTCAGTGGCTAAAATATAGCTGCCTGGCAGAGAAAATTTTCACTATGAAAATCAACTCAAAATTGTCTGTACAAGATCATGGTTGTAACATGGGTAGCCATGAGGTGGAGTGTGAAGATTCCTAAAACAAAACAATGTTCTAGTAAAGAGGCGGTCACAATAAACAGTAACCTGAGCTTGTGCAGGGAGGTGCAAATCCTGCCCTTGAAGGCCACAAACCAATCTAATTTTCAGGATAACCAAAAGGTTACATTAATCTGAATACTTGCAAGATACATCTCATTCATATTCGTTATAGATAACCTGAAAACCAGACTTGTTAGATGAGGCTCCAGGACCAGGTTGGAAACAATTCAGATCAAACAGGTCCTTTATAAGTGTCCATTATAAACCAGAACTAAGAGCAGCTCTGGAAGACCACTGCTCGCAGCTATCTCTGGCAAATAGGGTTGCCAACCGGCCGGTTTTCAGCCGGCCTGGCCGGTTTTTCCATGGCCAGGCCGGCTGCCGGCACAGATGTAAAACCAGCCATTGAAAAGCCGTTTTTTTGCTCTGGCCGCAAGATCGGGAGCGGCCAGAGTAGGGTTGCCAAGTGGCCGGTTTTTCCATGGCCAGGCCGGCTGCCGGCGCAGAGGTAAAACCGGCCCTTGAAAAGACGGTTTTTTGCTCTGGCCGCAAGATCGGGAGCGGCCAGAGCAAAAGACCGGCTTTTCTCCCAACCCGAAGTGAAAAAAAAATCTTCCCCGGGGTGGCCCACACACCGGAGGGCTTCAGAGGGAGCCGGGGAAGCCCGCGCGAGGCCCCGGCTCCCTCTGTACAGCTGCCAGCGTGAAGAGCCTTTTCCTTAACGCTGGCGGCTGTTTCTGTAAAGCCGCGAATGCTGGGAAAGGTTAAAGGCAATGCCCTTTAACCTTTCCCAGCATTCGCGGCTTCACAGAAACAGCCGCCAGTGTGAAGGAAAAGGCTCTTCACGCTGGCGGCTGTACAGAGGGAGCCGGGGCCTCGCACGGGCTTCCCCGGCTCCCTCTAAAGCCTCAGACAGCCGCGGTTTTGGGGGGAGGCCAAGGACTGCATGGGCTGTGATGGGGGGAGGGGACCTGGACTGGAAAAGGGCTGGGGGGGGACTTGGACTGGAAATGGGTTGTGATGGGGGGGGGGACCTGGACCGGAAAAGGGCTAGGGGGGGGGGGGACTTGGACTGGAAAGAAATGGGCTGTGATGGGGGGGGGACCTGGACTCTAAAAGGGCTATGGGGGGGAGGGGACATGGATTGGAAATGGGTTGTGATGGGGAGGGGGACCTGGACTGGAAAAGGGCTATGGGGGGGGACATGGACTGGAAATGGGTTGTGATGGGGAGGGGGACCTGGACTGGAAAAGGGCTATGGGGGGGGGAACTTGGACTGGAAATAGGCTGTGATTAGGGGGACTTGGACTGGAAATGGGTTGTGAAGGGGGGGGGGACCTGGACTGGAAAAGGGCTATGGGGGGGCATTGGACTGGAAAGAAATGGGCTGTGATGGGGAGGGGGACCTGGACTGGAAAAGGGCTATGGGGGGGGGACATGGACTGGAAATGGGTTGTGATGGGGAGGGGGACCTGGACTGGAAAAGGGCTATGGGGGGGGGAACTTGGACTGGAAATAGGCTGTGATTAGGGGGGCTAGGACGGCAAATGGACTGTGATGGTGGAGGGGGGGCTAGGACTGCAAATGGGCTGTGATGGTGCTGGGGGACTCGGACTGCAAATGGGATGTGATGGTGGGGGGGCCTAGGTCTGGAAATAGGCTGTGATGGGGGGGGCTAGGACTGGAAATGGGCTGTGATGTGAGGGCTAGACTGGAAATGGGCTGATGAAGAGCTGGAATAGGACTGGAAATGGGCTGATGTGGGGCATGGGAGAATGGGACTAGAAGGGTGTGGATGCTGGGTGGGTCTAGAACTATAAGGGAACTGATTTTGGGGGAGGACTAGAATAGATGGGGAATGAGAATGGAGAGGGGAAAATATTTTGTGTGGAAGAAAAGTCTATGATGGGCTGGGTATTGGGAGAGTAAGAGGGGCTTGAGAATGGAAGGGTGAAATTTAAATGGATGATAAAGGAATAAGGAAAGAATTGGGGGAAAGAGCAAAAGGGAAACAATCAGTATGTTAAAGCAGAAATAGAGAGAGAATGGAAAAGAGAAGGAAGGACAAATGGATAGCTCGCAGAAGACACAAAGAAACCAGAAGAAAGTGACTGGAGCAATTGCAACTGAAAAATAAAATGCCCAAACAGAAGGTAGAAAATACTTTTTATTTTGAATTTATTAACTGGAATATGTCTGGTCTGGGAAGTGTGTATTGCTAACATCTTTGCGTTTTTGTTTGGTGCAAGAGGAAATGACTTTATAGTTTTATTTCTCCAGTGTTGTACATTTCATGTTTGGATTTTGGGGTTTCCCAGTTTAATTATTATCTGACCAAGGAAGTTAGCCTACACGTATCCTCGGTAATTTTTGTGGGTGGGGCTGGGGGCGGGGCAGGGGTGGGACTAGGGGCGGAGAATGGGTGGAGCATGGCGAGCCACAGGTGGCGGGTTTTTCTTGGTGAAAAAGTTGGTAACCCTACTGGCAAAGGTGTTGTGAACCCTTGTCAAAAGGGCTCTTTAACCTGGAAAAGAGATGGCTGAGAGGAGATCTGATAGAGGTCTATAAATTAATGAGTGGAGTGGAACAGGTAAACGTAGATCGATTCTTTATGGCATCAAAAAGTAGAAAGACTAGAAAACATGCAATGATGCTACAGTGTAACCCATTTAAGACTAATAAGAGAAAATATTTTTTCATTCAACGCATAATCAAACTCTGGAATTCGTTACTGGAGGATGTAGTAAAAGCTGTTCGTGTAACTGGATTTAAAAAAGGTTTGGACAAGTTCCTGGAGGAAAGGTCCATAAACCATTATTAAAGAGGACCCAGGTAATCCACTGTGTGCCCCAATACAAGCATGATAGAACCTGTGTGTCTTTTTGGGAAACTGCTAGATACTTGTAACCTGGATCGGCCACTGTTGGAAACAGGACACTGGGCTTGATGGACCTTGGTCTGACCCAGTATGGCATTTCTTATATTCTTATGTTCTTAGGGCCTGATTTTCATTTGGGCGATGTTATGTGCAACGTCGGCGCAAAGCCTGCCTGCCATCCATCTAACCTGGGGAAAAACCTCGCCTATCTTTAGGGCGCAGAGGGCTAAGTGGGTAGCATCGAAAATTGCTGCTACTCATTTAGCTCTTTCCTCCGCCCCAGAACGCCCCCTTAAGATATTATAGTCCTGAATATGAAGGCTTTGACAGATCTTAGGAATGGGATGCAATGCTATATCAAGCTTTAGTGTTCCAAGAATTGTAGCGCAGCAAAGATTGATACTCAGTTTGGGATAAATTCAATCCAACATTAAGTCATATAAACTTAGGGCCCCTTTTACCAAAGCCCACTAAAGATGTTCAATTACACCAAATAAAAGCATGTTTTATTTATTTATTTAGCTATGCTTATATACTGCTTTTCACCGGTCAAAGTGGTTTACAATAAACAAGAGATACATCAAACAAGTCATAACATATTTACAGGGGTTATACGTTCAACATGGGCTCAACTTATCTACATTCCTTGATGTATCAGGCTTTCCTAACTTATTTACAGTTCTCCTTCGTCCGTCTCTCTCAAACCTATCTGATAATCAACATGGTTATGTATTCATTTTCATGGCACCACGGTTCCATTCAAAAGTCACAATCCCCGGCCACCGGATCATTCCCCGCAGCCGGACCCCCGATCTGGCCTCCCAAGGCCAGGGTTGGGCTGCAGAGAATCAAGCACAATCATGCTAAGATCACTATTGCCATGGCCCCAACATTCTTATTTCTTGCAACAAATCTTGTGCTCCACTAAGGACTAGATCCAAGATGGCTTCCCCTCTTGTCGGTTCATGAACCAGCTGCTCCAAGAAGTAGTCATTTATTTTATCTAGAAACTTTATCCCCCTAGCATGTCCAGTTGATACCAGGGTAATTGAAATCACCCATTATTATTACTGTGTTGTAACTTTTGTAAGCTTCCTTGATTTCTTTGAGCATTTCATCATCCATTTGTTCATTCTGGCCAGGCAGTCGGTAGTACACCCCCACTGCCATCACCTTCCCCTTTTGACATGGAATTTCAATCCATAGAGATTCAACAGTATATTTTGTTTCCTGCAAAACTTTAATCCTGTGTGACTCAATGCCCTCTCTAACATAGAGTGCAACCCCTCCACCAATTTGATCTACTCTATCATTGCGATTGAGACTTCGGAGCTCCACCTGCCTTTTGGGTTCTGCATGTGGAACAGGAAGCATTTCTGAGAATGCTACCCTGGAAGTTCTGGATTTCAACTTCCTATCTAAAAGCCTAAATTTGGCATCCAGAACCTCCCTACCACACTTTCCTATGTCATTGGTACCAACATGTACCAAGACAGCAGACTCCTCCCCAGCACTATCTAAGACCTTGTCTAGGTGGCACGTGAGGTCCTCTACCTTCGCACCAGGCAGACATGTTACCAAGTGATCCTCACATCCACCAGCCACCCAGCTGTCTTCATGCCTAATAATGGAATCACCAACTATAATGGCTGTCCTAACCCTTCCCTCATGGGCACTTGGCCCTGGAGAAACCTCCTCTGTGCAAGAGGATTTTACATCACCTGGAAGATAAGTCTTAACTACAAGATCATCTCCTGCCACACTAGGGCAATGCTCTTCTGTCACATGACCTCTCTCCTCCATGGCAACAGGGAGGCTGCCAGACTGGAGGTGGGACTTCAGTACTGTATCCCTGTAGGTCTCGTCTGTGTATCTCTCTGTTTTCCTTATGTCCTCCAAGTCTGCCATTCTAGCCTCCAGAGATCGTTCCCTGAGAGCAAAGAGCTCCTTGCACCTAGTGCACATGTAAGACCTCTCACCATCAAAATCATACATGTGTCACTCAATGCAAAAGACTGATAAGCCCCCATCTCGCTGCTGGACTGCTGTCTGCATCTTAGTTTTAAGGTGCATTTAAGTTGTTTACTTACTTAGGTTTGCTGGAGTTACTTATACTAATACAACTATACCTAATGGGGTCCATTTTGATTGGGGCACATCTGGCCCGACCGGACGTCCAAAATCTGGATGGCCTGGATTTGCACCTGATTCTGCACCCATGGGAGCCGGGCATTCCTGTGGGAGCAGAATCATGGCAATTGGGCTGGACAGGCCCTGATTCTGTCGCTCCAGACGTACAGCTCCCACCCCATCTAACCCTCCTAGTGCTCCTGCATGGAGCCCCAATGCCCTGCAGAACTCCAGAACAGCTGTTCCCTGCTGCCCGACACCTGGAGGGGCATGCCAGGGGGATCCTCCTGCCCTGCTCACCTGATTGGGGGAGGGGGGGTCTTGCCACGATGGCCGCCAGTGTCGTGGGGGCATATTCTACCTCTGAGGGGAATCAGCCCTGTACAGGGTCATGGGCCTACATTCGCCCTGCCCACGGTCCTCCTCTGGACCATCCCCTCCCGCCCCCGTCCAAAACTCCCCGCACATCTCCTCTGTACGTGTGGGGAGCTTTGGGATCTGCATCGGGCCCATCAAAATTGAATGTACATCCTTGCTGAACGCTGCTCGGAATGACCCCCAATACGTTTAATGGACTTTGTTCACCTCAAGATTAATTCATCTCAAAATTATACTAGTGTTGAACTTAAGACAAAGATCTAAAACTATTTTGTGTAAACCCGAAAGTACCTATGGATTGAATTACATGTAGATGAGGGCAGTCAGTGTAGTTAGCATGGAAAATCCAAAATTATACTGGCTGGTTTCAGAGAGTTAGACTGACTGAGGAATGTCTTGTGTTATATTCATATAGCTAAATGCATTAAAATCAAACAAAAATATAGATTGTTTAAGATTCTCTGCAAAAGCTTGTTTTAAATAATTTTTATTTCTAAAGTCGAATGTGAAAATATAATTCCAAGATTCATTGCACTGCAGCATTTATTCAGTTTCCCATCCTTTCTAGCATAGGAGAAAAACCATTTGTCCTGAGTCCACAAATCTCAATCAGTCGAGCAACCAGGCACTTCAGGACTCCTTGGAATACCATTTCCTTTGAAAAAGCCTTTATCAATCTATCTGCTGCGCGCTCAGCCCTAAACGGCCTTGATTAATTATCCCATCTTACCGAGGCTGACTTTGATGCTTGCTTGTTGGAACAAGCCCTTGGAATACAGGAAATGTTCCTTTCTTCAAAACACTGCAAGATGGTACTCGCTTACTTTTCAGGGAGTCCAACAATTACTGCACCCTTCAGTGCATTGCCTGCTCAGCCTACCTTGAAGCAGACCTGGTTCACATAATCAGTGAATGATATTTTTTGGTCACTCAGATTTATCAAGCAACACTTAGGGGCTTGTTTACAACGCCGCGGTAGCGATTCGCGATCGTTGTCGGAGCCGCGGCCCCATTGAAATCAATGGGGCCGCGGCTCCGATAACGATTGCGAACCGCTACCGCGGCTTTGTAAACAAGCCCCTTAGAGTAGCAGTTGGGTCTAACGAAACAAAAAAAGTTATTTTTCTTACTGTCTAGTATGTTGTGATTGCAAGGTGTCTCATTAGAATTGATGTATTAATTAATGGAAAAGTATCATTTGTGTACACTGAATTTGCAGGTTCAGTCATGTCTCTCCTCTTCATTCCTCCCTCCTCCCTAGTGGAAAGTCTGCAGAGCTCGAGACCTTTTCAGGCATTTTCCCAGAGAAATTGCTCCTGTTTCCTAGAGTCTCTGAAATAGTAAATGGGTTCTTGGGAGCTGGAAGTGTTGGATGCTAAGAAAAATGTAGAAGCCACGGAACTAGAACTGCTGAAGATTTCCACAAAATGCAGGAGAGTTAAGCACTAATAGAAAAAGAGACAAGATTGGTGCCAAATAGATGAAATACATGTAAAAAGAGAGAGGTCTAAGAATATAAATACATCTAAGGCATGCATGCTGGAGCAGGGTGGTCACTGGACTGGTTCTGTCTTCATTGTTAACCTCTTCTCACTTTGTTTTTATCTTTCCTGTTTTTATTATAGTTCTATTTCTTTTAATGCATGCCTTATTTTAGATTTGTAAACCACTCTGCTGCTGTGTGGCATAGAGCAGTATAAAAAAATGTTTTAAATAAACATATACACAAAACTAGTAAGACTTTCACTTTTAAGTGAGAAAATGTGTAGAGATGGACAGGTTTGAACATCATCTGACCACTAAAAAATGCTAGAGTATGTATTTATTTATTATTAATTTAAAAAACGCATCCCACACCTATCCTAAATTCTAGAAAAGTCACAGAAATGCATTCATAATTCCCACATCATGCAAATATTCCAAACAGCATACCCATACAATAAATCATAATAACATCAGTAAACAGCCTGCTGAACATACAAAGCTTTTAACTGCTTTCAAAAATCAATGGTATTAATCATTGATCGAACTGACACTGGCTACTTGTTCCATTCTTTTGGCCCAGCTATAGAGAATAGCCAGATTCTGTAGATTTTGGAAGGTTGAAATGGAAACATGGCTTTTTTAGGCACATTTCGTATAAGCAATGTGTAGTACCTATTGTTGAGGGTTGAGGAGGCAGGGAAAGTAAGGCTACTCACCATAACGGGGGTTTTCCTTGGACAGAGGATGAGTTAGCCACCCCTGGGTGTGCGAGACCGGATTAACTCTCCCTAAGCTCAGAGCAATCCTCTTTCTTTCTCTTTTTTTTTTGGATTCCTCTGAGCTTGACCTCTCCCCTTCCTGTTCCTGCCCCTGGCCTTCCTTCCTCATTGTTTCCCTAACCTGGAGGCTCATCCGAAGGGGAAGATGGGTGGGACGGCATGGCTGACTCATCCTGCTGTCCACGGAGAACCCCCGTTTTGGTGAGTAACATTACTTTCTCCAAGTACAAGCAGTCTGAGTCAGCCACGCCTAGGTGACTCCTGAGCTGGAGCATGGAGGGAGTTAGAGGGAAAGGTTCTAGGCCTTCCAATGGCTTCTTTACCCCCTTCACGTCCCTGTGTGCTCTGGTAGGATGAGGCAGGAGAGAGGTTAGATATACAAAGCCCCATAGACCATAAGATTTGTATCAGATTGCAACTTTATTGTAACGGCCACTGTGGCGGCAAAATGCCGATACTGAACAGAGGTACCATGACCTCAAAGACAGTGCAACAGTAGAGATGCCATAAACTCCAATACTGTAGACTCCAAAAATAGTGCAATGCCAAAACAGTGCAAAATAGTGCAAAACAGTTTAACAACAAATAGAACCAAAAAAACTATGTGTTCCTTCTTTTTTTTTCTGAAAAGGGTTTTGTGCGCCCAAGTCCTTTAGTTTGTGTACTCAGTCATGGGCGCGGGTAGCAGTGGCCGCTTGCAGGACAGCCCCGCCGAAGCATGCAGTGTCCATGTCCATGGCGCGGTCAGGACAGTAGAGCTTTGTGAAGGTGTGGATTGATGCCCATATGGCTGCATTGCAAATGTCTGTGGGTGTCACTGTGGACAAGTGCGCCAGTAAGGCTGCCATCATCTGTAGTTGATGGGCATGCACGCTGCCTTCTAAGCACATGTTGGCTCGTATGTAACAGTAGGATATCTAGTCTGCCAGCCATCTGGACATGGTGCATTTGGTCATTTGGTGACCCAATCTTTTCAGGTACTAGGAGAGGAAGAATTGTGATGCCTTCCTCATGGGTGCGGTCTTGTCAGTGTAGGTCCTCAGGGCTTAGGTACGGTCCAGGGTGTGCAGGCAGTGCTCTTCCTGTGATGCATGCAGTTCAGGGTAGAAGCCCGGGAGGATGATGGATTTGTTGATGTGGAAGGATGAAACAACATTGGGGAGGAACTTCAGGTGAATCCTGAAGGTGGCCCGGTTGTGGTGTATCTGGGTGTATGGGGGGTAACTAACGAGAGCCTGTAGCTCATTGATGCAGCATGCAGAGATGATCGCCATGAGGAAGAGGGTCTTCCATGTGAGGAATTTTAGAGGTGCCTGTTCCAGTGGTTCGAAGGGGTGCTGCAGGAGTTGATTCAGGACAATGTGTAGGTCCCATCCCAGGGCCGGGGACCTGACCGGGGTGTGCAGGTGGTTGAGGCCTTTCATGAATCGTGAGACCAGAGGTTGGGCCGATATGGATTTTCCATCCAGCTGTTGTGGTATGCGGCTATTGCACTCAGGTGTGTCCTGATGGATGAAGGTTTCAGCCAGTTGTGTGAGAGCGTGAGCAGGTACTGTAGCAATGCTGGTATGGGGCAGTCAAAAGGGTTCAGTCTTTTGCTGTCACACCACATGTGGAACCTTTCCCATTTTGCTGCCTAGGACCACTGCATGGCTGGGCATTTGGCTGCCAAGAGGACCACCATGACGTCCTGGGAGAGATGGAAGGATCCTAAGGTTGACCTTCAGCATTCACGTGATCTGGGTGGCTAGCACAATGATTTTGTCTGCCCTGTGTGTTGGGAGGAATGCTTTTGCTTGTGTGGTATCGATGAGGGCCCCTATGAATTCGGACACCTGAGGTGGTTGCATTTTTGACTTGTTGTGGTTGATAAGAAAACCCAGAGTCTGAAGCAGAGAGGCTGTGGTATGTACATCTGCCTGTGCTGCTCCCTAAGATCGTGCCGCAACCAGTCAGTCATTGAGATAGGGGAAGATGAATATACCCTCCTTGAGCAGATGAGCTGCCATGACTGTGATGCAGTTTGTGAAGACTCGTAGGGCTGAGGATAGGCCGAATGGCAGGGCCTTGTACTGGAAGTGTTGGTTTCCCACACTGAAGCATAGGTACTTCCTCTGAGAAGGATGCAGGGGTATGTGCGTGTATGCATCTTGTAGGTCCAAACTCCAGGGACACATGCCAGTCATTCTCCAGGATCAGGGGGAGAATGATGCCAGAGAGTGCATGCAGAACTTTTCTCTGAGGATGTGTTTGTTGAGTCGCCTGAGACTGAGGACGAGGAAATAGCATGAGCGTGAGTAGAAGCCTTGGTTGAGTTTTGAGTCTGGAACCGGTTCTATGGCGCCTGTTCGCAGGAGGTTGCGTGTTTCCTCAAGGAGGTGTGAGATTCCCACCAACGTCTGGTCTGGTGGAATGGTAGTCTGGAAGGGGGGTTCTCTGAAGCGAATGCGGAAGCCCCTGCTGTTAATATTTATGACCCAGCGGTCGGTTGAGATGTCTGCCCATGCCTTCGAGAAGAGTGAGGCGACCCCCCCCCCCCCGGGGGCATCCCGAGGGGGGGTGGTCAAAACCCCTGGGTGGTCCTGGTCGAGGATGGAGTTTGGGTCTTCTGTGGTTTTCTGTCATGTGGGCGTGACTTGTGTTGGTAGTTGGTCTTGTAGCGCTGGGGGTTCTGTTAGCCCGAGTGACTGCGGCTCTAAGAATTGTTATAATTGTTATGCTGTGTGAGTGGTAAGCCTTTTGGCTGCCATACGGCTTTGAAGACCTCTGGCAGTGCAGTCCATTGTTAGGAAGGGTTTGTATGATTGTGCATTCTTCTTGATGCTGTCCACTGTTTCCTTTACTTTACTTCCAAAATAGTTGTCTCCAAGGCAGGATACATTGGCTATCCAATTGTGGTTGTCATCCTTTAGTCCAGAGGCATTAAGCCATGCCATGCGGCAGGCGGCGGTGGCTGTACCTGCAGTGCAAGCAGCGGTCTCAAAGGTGTCGAAAGCCGCTATGATCAGGTGCTTGCTGCAGTCTGCCATGTACTGCAAACAAGGGTATCAACAGTTCCTTTATTTCCTGTGGGAGAGGTGTGACAGTGTCCTCTGCTCGTTCTAGTAGATAGTCGAGGTAGCGACAATTTGAAACTGGTGGGAGGCGATCCTTGCATTCAGTAGGCACTTCTCTGCTGTGCATATTTCATCTATGCAATGAATCCCTGGCTGCAGCTGGAAATCGCAGTGGAGGGGCTGTGAATGCCTGTTCTCCTGTGCTTGGGAGTCTCCTGTGGTGGAGAAGGGGACGAGTTGTAGGCTGTTTTCCTGCTGCAGTGTTGTCCCTGGGAGGCAGAGTCATGCTGACAATGTCGGGGGGAGGAGCTATGATGTCGGTGCCTGGGAGAATCATGGCGCTAGCAGTCGGGGTCCTTGTTGCTGTGTTGCTGGTATGAGGATTCAGTGCGCCGTGTCTCTGGGACTATAGTACTTCGGTCCAGGGTGTTATGTCTGTCTGGGAGGGGCAAAGAATCCAAGTGCCACAAGGGAACATGGTTTGGTGCAGGCTGGAGCTCTGGAGAAGGCAGAAGCAGAAGCTCCGGGGGAAGCAGGGGGGGGGGGGGCAAGCCGCCATCATGGAGGTAGCCGGGGCAGTAGGAACAGTTGGATGTGAGCTGGGGTCCCGGAGGGGCGCAGTTGCTGGCAATTTTGGCAGTGGAGCTGCAAGGTTCTGGCCTAGGGGGTATCAGGAGCAGGCTTACCTGCCCCAGAGTAGTCACGTGGACTGCTGTGACCGCGGGGGGCTCTGCCTATCCTCCCTGAATGCAGTTGGTAGGCTCAGTGCTGTTTTCTTCATATGTGCTGTTCATACCTGTTTTTCTTTTTGCCCCGATCCTCCTTGCGGGTGTCCCTACGCAGGATTGCATGTGGTGGTCCGGTAGCAGGACTAGCACTGATCCTAATTAGGATGGCTAAGGTGCCTGCTGCAGCAGAGGCACTTCTTCGATGTTCCTTTTTCCATGATAGGTTGTTTTAATTTTGGTTTTTGGTCGGTAAAATAGAAAAGGTTATGGAGAGAGCTAAATGTCCGTCTGTCCTGGAAGGCGGATGGAAAAAACTGAGGAAGGAAGGCCAGGAGCAGGAACAGGAAGGGGAGGGGACAGCTTCAGAGGAATAAAAAAAAAAGATTTTGGATTCCTCTGAGCTTAGGGAGAGCTAATCCGGTCCCTAGGGATGGCAACCTAGGCGTGGCTGACTCAGACTGCTTGTCCATGGAGAAACTGTGTCTGTGCATACATGTGTTGTTTGCACATGTGTTAGTGCCATGAAAAATCCTGCAGAGCAGGTTTGCGGGTTTGCAAACCATGTAAATACCTTTGAATATCTCCCCCCCCCTTTCATCCCCCCACCCCATAGTATGTAGCTAAATTGAATTTGAAATCTGGGTTCTTACATGGCTAAATCCAAGCTGGCCTTTGGGATATGCATGCTGTGCACCTATAGAGGAATATCCTCTCATGCATCTTAGGAGGGGGGATGCTCTCTTCTCTGCCCTGCTCCATATCCTTTGCTAATACGGTTTTGGAGGATTTGCAGGGGACCTCCTCTCCCCCGCTTATCTGAAATACAAATATGTAACTCTAGAGCATGCTAAATGGAGTTGTAAAGTAAAATGTGTTAACAGTTTGCAGCTTTTCAGAATGTAAGGGTGCGTGCATAGATCTGGTGCTCTCCCACAAAGGGTCGGTGCTACCGAGTGTGCAAAGTGTGCAACTGCACAGGGCGGCACACTGGGAGGGGTGCAAGCAGCATGACCAGTTTAATTATGCTGAATTGTCCCCAATTGTGCTTGTTGGTGCCCCTGCCCAGCTGCTGAATTTGAGTGCTTTTTAAGCTGCAGCTATGGCGGCAGGGGGCGGGGGATGCAGGCTGGCAGTGGCAAGGGAAGGGGGAGGTAGAAGGGAGGTCCAGCAGCAGCAGAGCATCGACAGCAGGGCAATTTGTCCCTTCGCAGCAGATTTAAACAGCCACGGCAACGTTTTTCTTTGCTCTTGCGGCTCTGCTGCCTTCCAAGTTGTTGGCACTACAACATTTCTAAAGGCAGTATTAAGCATTTCCTGTTTCTCGGGAGGAAAAGGAAATGCTTAATACAGCCCTTAGAAACACCACGTTGCCGATGGCTTGGGAGTAGAAGTTCGTTGGGACTGGGACTGCAATTGTAGGGAGGCCTGGAAGAGGGCTGATACTGGTACTGAAAGGAGATTGGGGTGCTGGGATTGGGACTAGAAAGAAGTTGATACTGGGGGAAGGGGCTGGAAATAAAAGGACTGGCACTGGAAGGTACTAGGAGGGAAAAACTGTGACTGAAAGGGGGTTGATACTGGGGGCTTACTGGGACTGGAATGAGGATGATATTGAGAGGGCACAGGGTCTGGAAGGAGCTGACACTTGGGGGGTACAGGAAATGGGCTGATGCTGAGGTAAACTGGATAGGACTGGGGCTGATGCTTGTAGATTCTGGGATCAGGGTGGGGAAAAGAGGAGGAAAATGGGAGGGGCAGATATTGTGTGTTTAGAGGGGGAAAGAAACAAGGTCATATATGGGTGGAAGATTGAGAGGGAGGGGTACAAAAATGGATGCTGGAATAAGGAGGAGGCAAGATAGGGCTAATGTTTATTGGAGAAGGAAATAGATGGGTGAGTCTGGTAAAGGAGATTAGGAGGAAAGAGGACAGGTACTGGGAACATGGGGATGCAGGAGAGCAGGGACTCGGATTAGACAGAGACCCTAAAATTGGGTAGAGAGAAGATAGACTCTAAGATTGGCTGAGTATTGGGAATATAAATGGGGACTAAGAGACTGCATAAGGTGGGAGAGTTAGAATTGAGTATTGCTGGAGGGGAGAATCAGGGCCGGCAGGTCCACTAGATGAACTAGGCAGCCGCCTAGGGCAGCCAGCCTGGGTGGGCAGTGACAGTGGCACACATGAGCAACCCTGCCGCCTCCCCCCTCCAGCTACCACCAATTCAGTCTCAGGAGGGGGAGGTGGGCAGTGACAGTAGTTCTAAAAACGGCAGATTTTTGCTACTGCTTTTGGAAATACTGCCGCTGCTCACCTCCCCCTCCCGAGATGGAATCAGTGGCAGCTGTGGGGAGAGGCAGCGGCGGCAGCTTGGGGGGAGCGATGAGGCCGGGGTTTCTGCCTAGGGTGGAGAGTGGATACTAAGAAATTGACCAGAAATTAGGTTGGCGGTGATGACTAAGTGTTGGGTATGAAATAGGCTGTGAGACCGAGTGCAGAGGGGAGAGGATATGAAGGATCCAGAGGGTGTGGGGAGGTGTTGAAAAGGACAGAGCGCTATGGAGTGAGTGAGAGACAAAGGAATGGGACAGGGTTTTGAAGGTGAGAGAGGGTAGACATGGGGGAGGTGTAAAGGTAAATGGAAGCCTAGATAGATGTAAGAAAAGGATTGGAGGCGGAGCGGGGACGACTGATGGGAAATGAGCTTGTACCCCTCCCTCTCTGTTACATTGGACGGGTGCACAGCAGTAGCAGGGAACTGGATGAAAGGCTGGAGTAGGGTCCAGAGTTTCTACTACGGCAGCTGATCAAGCATCATGACAGAGAGATATTAGACTTGAGGTAGGGGGATAAAGGGGAAAGGGGAGATGCTTGACAGAGAGAGAAGAAGAGGAAAGGGGGCAATGCTGAACATGATGGGAGAAGCCATGGAGGTGGGTTAGCAAGGCGATAAGTGAGAAGATATTGGAAATAAAGCTGGGGGGGGTGGCAAAAGGGGGCACTAGGAGGCTTGGTGATGATAACAGACAAGCGAGGGATGGGAGAGAATGACTGACAGGGAAGATACTGGGGCTGATGAGGAAGTGAGAGAGGTTGGGTGATGACTGGGAAAAGCATAAATACAGAAGATGGAAGTGGAGGCGATGGGGGGATGGGTGAAAGATAGAAGGGACTGAGATGCTGGGAGAGGGGAAGATGGGCTGTGAAGGAGATGGAAAGTTGATAGATGAAAGGTAAAGAAAAGGGAGTTGAGTACTGGAAAGCGAGAAGGAGGGTACAGTTTGAGTGAATAGGCAGGAGAGAAATGAAAGGAAAAGATCACTTTCTCTGTCAGATGTAAGGGAGGAATGGAAAAACTGGAAAAGAGAGGAGAAATAGGAAATGGGTGGCACACCCTGGAAAAATTAGGGAAAAAACAGGAAGAAGAAAGCAGAAAAAAGAGACTGGGACCAACATGACTGAAAAAATAAAATGTTCAGATAACAAAGACAAAAAAGATGTTTCATTTTGAATGAATTGGAAAAGTGTATCTCTGATGACATATTTATTTATTTAACAGATTTTATATACTGCTTTATTGTTTCAATCCAAGTGGTTTACATTGTAACTTAAGCTTGGTAATGTACATTAAACAGGACTTTGTATTTTGCTCAGCATTTCTCTCTCTGTTTGCTCAGTGTTGCGCTACAAGCAGAGTCTGATTTCTTGGGGTTTTCAGTTACATTTTTGTTAGCATGTTTCTGTTTCTGATCTGTGGTCCCTTGCTGTGTATGTGGTGAAGGGCTGTTTGTGCTTTGCGTGTGTAGCTGAGGTGTTGCTTTCTGTACCGGGCTCTGTAGTACTTCTCTCAATATGAGGTGTGTTGCTGTCCTCTGGCCCAATACCATATTTATAGTGCTGCCGTTCATAGGTAAGGTTTGTGCTGTGGGAGTTCTGACAGTGCAGTTTGGCTGTAGGCTCTGAATGAGCGGGCTTTTATAGCACTGCATACTGTACCTGGCAGTTAGCATTGGATGGAAATCTTGTAGCCTTTCTGTAACCTCACAACATGTGTAAATGGTATTCAAGCATTTATTGTTGAAATCAAAGAGAAGCTCATGAAGGGTTCCATTGAAATCCATTGGGGGGAAGGCACATAGAAACATGATGGCAGAAAAAGACCAAATGGCCTATCTAGTCTGTCCTTCCATATCAACAACTACAACAGTCCCCTTTCTACCTTTAGAGATCCTCTGTGTTTGTCCCATGCTTTTTTGAATTCAGATACTGTCCTCATCTCTACCACCTCCACTGGGAGACTATTCCACGGATCCACCACTCTTTCCGTAAAGAAATATTTCCACATATTACTGCTAAGTCCACCCCCGTTCACTCTCATCCTATGTTCCCTCGCAGCAAAACTTGCTTTTAATCAAAAGAGGCTCTCTTCCTGTGCATTTATGCCACAGAGGTATTTTAACGTCTCAATCATATCGTCTCTATTCTGCCTTTCCTCTAAGGTGTACATATTAAGATCCTTCAGTCTGTCCTCATATGCTTTATAATGAAGACCACTAATCATTTTAGTAGACACCCTCTGTACTGACTCTATCCTGTTTATATCCTTTTGAAGGTGTGGTCTTCAGATTTGCACACAATACTCCAAATGAGGTCATACTAAAGACCTATACAGAGGCACTATCACCTCCTTTCTGCTGGCCATTCCTCTCCGTATGCAGCCAAGCATCCTTCTAGCTTTCGCTGTTGACTTTTCTACCTGTTTAGCTACTTTAAGATCATCAGACACAATCACGCCTAGGTCCCGCTCTTCTTTAGTGGACAGAAGTCCTTCACAAAGCATCAAAAAAGTAGCGCACGCACTGCTTACAGGCAGCTCTTTATACACAGTAGACAGATGCCTTTACCTTCAGGCTGGTGAGATTCCACTGACTTCCACGTCCACGAAAGCCTAGTTTACAATAGATGTGGAGGTCGGAATTGAGACGTCAAGATGGCAATAGTTACGATTACAGCGGTATGTTCGAAAAGGCATCACTAAACGTGGAGCCTTTCTCTAAAATACTGACTAGGGAAATGCGGAAATGTGTGTTTGTGCAGACAGGGGAACAATTTTACAAACATAGACTTTGGGGGAAATCCACAGCAACATCTCAGCAACTCTTATATGGGAGTGCCCGCACTTACACGGGCATCTCGCCAATTAACTAGAGAAGCTGCTTTTTAAATCTAATATAAATTTGAAGTGAGAAAGAAAACTTGGGGCAATTAAGGAGAATAACCCCCTTAATCTCTCTTGCAAAGGGCTGGCCAAAATGTATATTCTTTAAAAACGTACGATTGCCAGGGAGCAGGTGTAAATTCCAATGTGCAGAATCTGGGGCATACACGTGTACTCCCTATATAGAATGGCAAATGCATGGGTATATTTTTGATCCATCCTGGCCACTCCCAAACCATGCCTCCCACGTGCCCCCTTGAAATTTCCACATACTAAGGGCATCCATATGTAAACTGCACCCTTTCTAAACTGGCCATTTACATGTGGATGCAACTCACTCATATATATGACAGATTATACATGTGTAGATTGTGAATAAGGCTTCTGAAACAACCCTGTGGCCTTTGAAAATGTTGTCCTCTGCTGATCTGAGAAACCTTTGTATGTCTGTCCCTCTTGAATATTATTGAACCTGTCTTAGGGCATAGGTTTGTGAACACCAGTGACTGGCTCCTTGGAAGGCACTGCAGGTCTGTGCATCAGTTTAGCAAACATTGGTGGGCAATAAACCTCACCCCATGACAACATGCCATAGGAAGCTGCCAGCAGCTCTTATCTTCACAGTGTAGTGTTTGCTTTCTTCTGATCACAGGCAGATTCCCTCCCCCTCACCACCAACTCCCTGTAATCTGATGTGGAGGGGCAACAACACCAAGAAGGATGTACAGTTTGATGATTTTAGGAATAAGTAGAACAGTTACTGGCATTATGCAAAAATAAGCTCTTAGACAGTATAGAGAACATGGACTGTTAACTGATTTAGAGGGTAATTCTAGGTTTTTCATAGCAAAGGGATGTCAGAATTCAGTCATTTCAGAATACCATAAAATGATTTGTTTTGAACATTTCCAACTTAATGACGTTTAAAGCAGTGTTTTCAGTATATACAATTAAACAAAATTATTAGGATCCTACTTTTTAGCGTGCTTTATGAAGGGAAGAAACCTTATGAAATTGCCATATACATTTGTATTGCATGGGCATCCTATCCACATCAGATTTTTCGGGGGACATGTGGGGGTTATTTTTTAACAGGCTGCCTAGATTGAGAGGGCAAGTAGGCACCGATTTGTAGCCTATTTTATAATGACACATAGACACCTAAGTATATTTATGAAACACTAGGGGTAACCCAGAAGATACGATGGCTAGATGGAAGCCATGGACATTTATGCCTGCTTAGGAACAGGTATAAATGTTAGTGTGTAAATATCCATGTACACAGGTATTTATTAAAATACATATGTACCACACCCTTCCCCCATGCTCCACCCAAACTCCATCGCAGAACATGCCGCCCCTCTCCGCGACCTGCAGGGGTGGCAATGGGAGTAAAACATCAAAGGGGCGCTTGAAGGGGCCTCTGAAGCGCTTTATGCTGTTGCTGCACTCTGAAAGGCAGCCAGCTCTGCCCACTTTAATGCAGACTTCCTGTTTGCATGGGGTTGGAACCAGCTGATCAGAGCATAGCACCAACAGCACGCAATGGTTCAGAGGCGCTGGTAAGCGCTGCTTTGCTGTTTTACTGTCCTTACTGCCACTGCAGGTTCCAGGGAGATGTAACAGCAGCAGCAGTCATGGTAGGAATGGGCTTCCTCTAAAGTTTGGCGCTCTAGGCAACCACCTAGTATCACCTAGTGGTAGCACCGGCCTTGCTGCCCCTCCCCTTTATTACCCCATATGTAAAGCACCAGTAAAGCACAGACAGTTGAAGGGTAGAATCGTGGAAGATTTTTATTTTTTAACGGGATTGTGTCTACTACAAATGCTAAAAACAATGTGTGTCGATGTAACAAAAAAATCCAAAACCTGTAAAAATATGAACAATAGCATATATTGGAGCAAAAAATGCTAAAGAAATATGATTGAGGATTAAGACCCAAAGGAAGAAGCCACAGTGCCAAGCAATAGACAAGTAGCTCTCTAAGGATGCAGAAGGGATTGTAGAGATGGAGCTTTTGATTTGGGTGGACAGACTAGCTATGCTACTGTATATGGTCTTCTTTTGCCATCATATTCTGTGGTTTAAAACATAGTGAGCTGTGCTGATTTATTGCCTTGAATGCTCAGTGATATGTCTTATTTTCCTCCTCTTCCAGTGTCCTCTACAAGCCTGGTGATGATGTTCCATACCCCACTTGTTCTCTGCATAGCAACATGAAGATAATTTTCCATAACACCATGCCAGCAACCAACAAGACAGAAGGATGGTGGGGGGCAGGCAGCAGATGGGAATATTGCAAGAGAAAGCGAAACAGAATGAGCTGATGTGCCTGGGATGAGTCTCTATTAATCTGAAACCAGACTGGTATTTCAGACTCAGAGAGCTGGACATATGGTACTAGCCATGGTACCACTCTCGGTCGGGCTCAGCTTCCCTTCCTGTGTGTCTTTCACTTGGACCCCAGGGAGAGAACAAAAGGCAGAGCCCTCGGCACTGTGGAGGAGGGAAGAACCGATGTGTGCTATTTAAGACACTTTTTCACCAAATGAACTGATAAAAGTTCTGATCTGTTACGAGGCGGTGAATACGTGTGCTGATGAACTGAGCCAAGAACTGTAAATACAGTTTTTTAAAAAATACATAGAAATTCTTTCTAAGAAGTCAGTTTGTCCAATGGATGTAAACCGTAAGTGCAATTCCCATGTCTGTACATAGTATGAGAAAGTTCTGGTTCACCAGGAAAGGTCACAACTTAGTTCGACACATGAACTGACTGATAAAGACTAAGGGCCAAGAATGGACATTAGACGACTAGCATTGTGCACTCTGCGTGCCTGTAGTTATATCCAATTCTTTATAAAATCAAGCCTTAAAAAAGAAATTTTATAGAGTTCCACCACCTTACAAAAATATATTGTCATTTAATTTAAGTACCAATTGGTTAAATCATATTTTGTCTGACCAATGTTATGTCTGTAGGTACTCCTAACACCTCAGTACTAATGAGGTCCTTTTATTGATGTATTACAATACCTGATATGTGCACCATTGATTAACCTTCAATAGTGCCATAAATTCAATCTCAATTAACTGAGCATCCCAGCACAGCACTGTGTTTCAAACAATGACTCAAATGCTTCATTCTGCCTCAAGGATTCCTTGCAAACAATTCTTCATTCCTCAAATTTGTTCCTGTTTGTAACTTGACCATTCCCAATGGCATCCGTCAGATAAGAGAGATTGAGGGTTAAGGCAAGGTGCACATATCAGGTATTTTAATAGATCAATAGAATGGACCGCATTACTACTGAGGTGTTAGGAGTCCCTACAGAAATAACATTGGTCCGACAGAAATTATTTAACAATTTAATTAATTATTAGTTAAATTATATGCCAACATATTTTTTGTAAAGTGGCAGGACTTTACAAAATTTCTTTTCTTTGGGCTCGATTTTATAAAGAATTGGATTATTGTTGACCCCTAAGCACAGGATTGTACAGTGTGTTGTAGTTATATGTAAGCATCCCTCATAGAACTGCCACAAAACGCTGTTTAATTAATATACACATTCATTCTGAGCTACAGGGTGGTCAGCTGGGCCGGTGTACTAAAGTCTCCCTACCCCACAGGGTTAGCAGGTGCCTGAAGCAATGGGAGATAAGATGACTTAGGTTACAGAGCTGGAACCCTGCTTTCCCTCGTTCTCAGCCCATCCCTCTAAGAACTAAGCCGCTCCTCCTGGGAGTGGAAATTCAAGGTGTGTCTAATGACTGTCAGCTAATAGTTTGGGGCTAACAGCTCCAAGCAGAACCCATCCGAGGCTTTGCACTCTGGGTTTATAGTGCAGTGAAAGTATGTGTAAGGAAGTCAGTGGAGCAGCCGCACGCTGGCAAACAGGTTGCCTCCTTTTCTGATGTTTCTTGCTCCAGGGGCATAAAAGCGGGAAGGGTATGTATGCCTGTTCACAGCAGCTCTGCACACTGTCGTCATAGCATCGGGATGGCCTATCTGTTATCATCTCATAATGTAGCTGATCAAATACTCGCTGTGTTAAAATGTTCAGCTGTATGTGATGTTATCAATGCTTCAAAGGTTGCCACCTCATCCAGGTCATCCTGATGATACAGACTTAGTCCTACTTCCCCCCGCCCCCCATCACATGCAGGGAGTTGTAGTTCTGAATTTCCTAAGAAAAGAAGGAGCAAGTTTTACCCTCCATTCACTTTGGCAAAGTCAGAACTGGATCAGTTTCTTTAGACTGACCTAGATGAGATAGCAAGTCAAGCACTCTTCAGAGAGGAAGAGTCATTTTAAAACAAAACCACACTCCAGCAAGGCTACAGTATTTTTTTTTCTTCTGGCTCCTCTGTTTCTCCTAGCTAGCACCTAAAATCTGTGCCATCGAATCGGAGAAAAGGAAGTAATAGCTCCATGATGGGCTCCTGAAAGGCTGATGCCACTGTACATTCACGGTCAGGCGCCTCTGTATGAACAGTGTGCCGTGCTTCTTTATGTTCTGTGATAGATAGAACTACAACAGCACCTGTGTGTTTGCTGGCTCGGATGGCTTCATGGAATTCTGTTCCAGGTCTTAGGTTTTCTGGATATGCACAATAAATATGCATGAGATAAATCTGCATATACCGCGTTTCCAGTGCATGTATATTCTCATGACAAATATCCTGAAAACTCAGAAGAGATTTGGGAAGCCTTGCTATATGCAATTAATTGCCCTTTATCCAAGCAGTTTTGCCTGTGAAGAAAAAAGTAGTAGGGACACAAGTAGTATTAAACAAGGAATCTGTAAATGTCTGGAAACCTGCCTCCACTGTCTCATTGCTCCTGTCAGTGGTTTTCTTGCAGGTAGGGCTGCCAGAATTTTCGTGCCATAAGCAGAGTTGCCGTTACCCAGTTCCAGGAGTGAGATTTTAAGGGACCTGCGGCACCGATTCCAATGCCTAAAATCAGGGACTACAAATACCACACTGCATTGCAATGCAATTTAAAACCAGAACTGGTAAAATAAATCTCACTCCTGGAACTGGGTAACTTGGGAATGCTGCATAAGGGACAGGTTGAACCAGTCCTGATCAAACCTCTAATGTATTCATGGATAGAGAGATCTGATCCTCTTGTATACACTCTGCAGCAAAACCAGGACTGGATCAGCCTGTTTGGGAAAAACTGGAGCAGACTGACAAACGACTGGTAAGCATGGGGAACTGGTGCAGCATGTTAAAAAAATGGCAAGCACTTCAAATAAATGGAAATGCAACAGCAAAATCTTGTTTTGTATATTCCCTGATCGTTCTCCTCATCCTGCCTTTTCTTCCAGAGGCAGTACTGGTCCATAGTGACACTTGGAGGATAAAACAAAAAACCATTTGCAGAGGCCAATGCATTATAGGTTAAACCAGTGAAAGGTACTATATCATCTGTTTTGCTTTAAAGAAGTGATATTGCTGCAGGACCAGGATGTAATATCTCTTTTACATGTCTGCATTCCTGATTGCCAACTCTCAGGGCTGCCCAAAGAGTCCTGCTTTTCCTGCGTTTCATCAGCACCATCTCCCGGCATGGACTAAGGTAAATCCAGGACTGGCTCAGCCTCTTTGGGCTGACCTGAGTACGCTGCCAATCCTGCAAGCAGGGTTACCAACTGTTAGTAAATTTACTGATAGTCCTCAAAAAAAGAGAGCACAAAAAATGACATGTCCATAAAAATAATTTCATGACACCAAATATGTCATGAATGCCTGCGTCTCAGTGCTTGGCTGCTATACTCGAGGGCTGTGTCATGGTACATAAAGCTCCATCTCAGCAAACTGAGTCCGGCTGCGCAAAAAAATCACAACAGTAATGCCTGTGTCCTTAGAAAAGATAGGCTGTTAGTAAAAATCTGGAAGAATGTCAGTAAAACGGAGTCAGCAAGAGTTGACAAACCTGGCTGCTGGCTAATAAGGACAAGTCTAAAATGCTGGGAGTGAATCAACAGTTGACAAGTCAAATGAGCCTTCCTGCAACACTCACTCACTCAGTCAGTGCCGGACACTAAAGCAGCTGATTTCCTTTTAGAGAGGAGATGCCATTCTGAGAATATCCGAGTTACCCTGTTCCTGGAGGAAGCCAGTCATGGCTTTGTGACTCTCCTCACCTGCTACCTACAGGGATTCTACAACTACTCCAACTAATCATTTCTATAGCGCTACCAGACACACACAGCACTGTACACAAACCTAAGAAACCGACTCTTCCCCACAGAGCTTACGATCTGTTCAAGACAGACAAACAGAACAAATACATCCTATAACCACCGGCCATTTTATTTTGAAAAGCAGGATTGATCAAAACTTTTTTTTTTCCAGAAATTGAATCTTTTGTCAGTTTTGCATCCAGTGTTGATTTAGACCTGATTCTATTATTTCATGCACTGTATACAAAGGGGAGATAAACTCCTGACAGCTGATTTTGCATTTTCTGCATATGAAGTCCCACTGTGCCATGATCAAAATGCCAAGGAGAGTGATTAGTGATCTCTTGTGAGGGAACAAGTCATGGAGCTCCTGAAGAATAACACTTGTTCCAATTATTTTTTGCATCAAAGTTAAATTCAGCCGTTGCAGATGATTTTGTTGAATTACTCCAGGAGGGAGGGGGCAGCTACCTTATGCTGTCTTCTGCGCTTATTGAAGGCACTCTGTTGCCCTCGACCAGTGCGTCGCCAGCTGGGCAGATGAGCATTACTCTCATAACACTCCAAAGGGGTCTCTATACTGTGTGTTAAGTACTTATTGATATTTGAGATGGGACTTGTACAAGTTTTTCATCTCTGTCCTGTTGGCTATGGCCCTAAACAGAATGTTAAGCAGATGGAAGTTCATATTTTCGGTCAGAACATCGGGAATATTAAGCATCTTTTTCAAACCTTTGGCAGCACCACCTACGACTCGCAATACAATTCAGTTTTGCCATAAACAAGAGGATTTGCCTTACTGAAGTAGAGCAATAGGGTTGCAGGGACGTGGAGGAAAACAAAGATCCCATGACCCTTTTATTGCTCCCATTTAATTTATTTTTAACCTGTGGTCAATTGGAAGTATGGCTTATTCAGCACCTTCCTGGTTTGAATATAAGGCTATACCTTACATACACAGGCAAACAAAAATCAGTATCACCCCCACCACACATACATGCACGCGCGCGCTCATTCACTCAATAAATCTTGTTTTTCTAAATATTTGTTCTAAGGAATTTTTGCGCTTAAGAGGAAGAGAGAGGGAAAGCTTAAACTGAATAACAACTTAGTAACTCACAGAAAAAGTTGTAAAAACTATAATCATTGTTTCCCACCCACAAACTTTGATGTCTTATCAAACAAGTACAGGGGACAAAGTTAAACCCGTGCCGGGCATGCGCCCATCAGCTACTGCAAGTCTGGCCATGCCCCTGTAACTTAATGCCTTTTAGAAAACTTCCCCTGTATCCGTCTCTTGCCCCCAGATATTAATTCTGTATTCCTACTGAGTTCTCAGCATTGCCTGCACAGTCATCACCATCATCATATATAACTCACTACATATATAACTGCATATGTGCATGCAGGCGTACTAGCGTTCCTGACCACTCTAGAGTCTATTGAGCCAAAAATAACCATTTGTGCCCTTTAGCCGTGGATTTTCCCTTACTATGTAATTCAAGGAACAAAGTCAAAAAAGTAGAAACCAAAATAGGTGATACAGAGGATATCAACTCTTCAGACCAGGGATGTCAAACTGCAGTCTAGTAGAGCTCTAAGCCAGTCTGGTTTTCAGTCTATCACTGATAAATGTGCATGAGCAGAGCCGTACCAAAGCACAGAAGGGGGCACTGATATCGCCCTGGGCTTCCAGGAAGCTCCAAAAGAGTGAGTGGCTGAATGTGGCTGGGTGGAGGAGGGGGAGGGGCACTAGATTTGTTAACCGTGCAGGGTGCAGTATTAGCTTGATACGGTCCTGTACATGAGATATATTTGCATGCACTACCTCTATTGTATGCAAATACATTCCACGCATAGTCATTAGGGATAATCTGAAAATCAGACTACTTTGCATGCTTCCAGGTCTGCAATTTGATGCCCTTTTTTAGACACTTCCCTGATCCATAGCACAATGCAGCCATTTCTTTGCCGAGTCTTCAACACATGTCCAAGGAGGATTCTTACTTTTAAATTTCAGTTTAAAGAAAAACAGTGTTATTTGAGCCTTTCTGGGATCTAGAAATTGCTGTAATTGTTAGAAACATTTGTAGCTTAAAAAAATGTATTTTTTGGTGTATAATTTTATAATGGCTGACTTAAAGACAGTATTCATTTTCATCTTCTAGTTTCCAAAATGAATTTTGAGATGTTATAATGTCAAACGATTCGACTGTACATATTTTGAAATTTAATCTTGCAATAAAAACATGGCATTAGCTTACTTTTCATACCAGACCCATAGGGAAATGGAAAAATCACCCATGTCTTAAGAAAAACTCAGGCCAAAAGCCTTGGTTTCCATGTCACCTACTGCCAAACAAGCTTGTTGTCAACATTCTTAGAAAATGAAAATTTCACTCAAAACTGATTTATCTTAATGTATTATTTTTGTATAAAATTTAAATCAATCTTTTAAAAATCATATTTATACTTGTAAAATGGATATTTCAAGTAAATATACGATGTAAAAAATGAGTCTATTCTTTTTATTTTATTATTTCCTAATAATAATAATAATTGATAATAGTAATTTTTGACATAGAGCACCACTGCTTCTCCCTGTCTTCTTACTTTGTCCTTCCTGGATAGATTATAGCCCAGTATAACTATATCCGAGACGTGGTACACCAGGAATTAGGATATAATTATTCAGGGCTATCTATAATCTATTCAGGAGGGATATGGTAGGAAGAAGGAGAGGAGGAATGGTGTTCTAAAGCAACAGAACTGCAGGGCTTATCAGGTTAGGAGGAGGCATTGGGCTAATCTAGAAAGAGGGAATGAAACATCTCTTCGCATTGGTATAATCTACAGGCCTCATGGGCAGGCAGAATAAACACAGATTTACTTAAAGTCATTCAAAATGCTATGAAAGGGTTAGTGCTATTGCTAGATCATTTCAATGTGCCGAATATATTGTTTGGGACAGCCCAGCTGCCATGTCTTCTAGAAGTAGGGAGAACCTGGATTCTCCACAGGGCAAACTGACCTGGAAACCTGTACCGGAACCCATGTGGGAAGGGACGATACTAGGCCTGGTACTTAAGAATGGAGAGAGCTTTTCTGATGCTGTAATGGGTGATCATCTTGGATCAAGTCATCACTGGATGATGTGTTTTAGTATTAGAGTACAAACAGTGATGGTTCATTCTAAAGTGAGGTTCAGGAAACCTAACTTTGTCAAGTCATGGAGTGAGGATTGTTTCAAGGCTCCTTTCCTTACAAGGAGCTTTTTTACAGAATAAATTACTGCTGTCTTTCAGGCTTTTAATGATGTTATTAATGGACAAGAATTGTTAATTTCTAGCTGAATAAGTAAACTGATGGGTCTCTATGATATTCTTGTGGCTGTGATTTTGTTTTGATATTTAATTATTTCTTATGTTCAGTTACACTCAGAATGAAGGTAGGTAGATGGCAAGAAAAGAAATAGTTTTTAAATAAATTCCTCTGAATGGGAACATCTAGGGGAAGTAAAAAAGCAGTGGGCAAAACAGAAAAGAGATCTTATAGAAAGCAAGAGGAGAAAGTAGCTGAAAATATGAGGGGAAAAGGTTAGCATTTATAAACTACAGGAAATCACAGAAAGGGGAAATGGCAGGGATATCTGGAAAAGCTTATAAAAACTAGGAAGATAATCAGGAAAGCAAAGATGCATAGGAAAGAAAAATTACTAATATAGTGAAATTAAGGAAACCAACTTTTTTTAGATATCTTAGTGGCATGAGGAAGTGCAAAAGTGACATTATAAAGCAGCACAGAAAAAAACAAATTATTTATATCTACCCAATCTTAGCAACCGAGCGTAATTACTTAGCTCAGATAGCTGTCCAGGTCCTATCCATAATACTGCATAGTACTATAATATTAATCATAGATTGTTTAAATGTAATCTTGACTGTGTCATCAGCAATGTTCCCTCTATGCCAGGGGCTCTCAACCCAGTCCTCAAGACATGCTTAGCCAGTCAGATTTTTTTGAGGATAATCATAATGAATATGCATGAGATTTGCATGCATTACTTCCATTGTATGCAAATCTCTCTCACACATGTTCATTGTGGTTATCCTGAAAACCCGCCTTGTTGTGTGTGTCCCAATAACTGGGTTGTGAGCCCCTGCTCTAAGCTGTGCGGGAGTGTCGCCACACGGATCCCAGTTTCCATCACGGCTGACTTGTGCCCTACAGCTCACTGCGTCCAAATAAACCTCCATGTTGCTGCTCACCACACTCCCTGCCATTTCCATCCAGTGGTGGGGAGGGAAGAGGGGGAGGGGCGGCAATCAACTCGGGCCTATAAAATTATTACAGTATGTTAGCAATGAAAAAGTATACGCTTACAGTTTACAGTTTATTAAAAGCTTGATATGCAATCCTTCTATCCAGCAGGGTGGTTTACATAAATTAAAATATCGAGAGAAAAAAAAATTAAAGAGAACTCCAATGTTGTAGATACAAGAAGATAGCAGCAATCTTATCTTACAAAGAAAGGAAGGTAGAGAGGATGGGGGTTATTAAATCTAATGCACAATAGATAGGGAAGGGGAAATATCGTCAAAAGAAAGACAGCAGGCATTTGTATCACTGAGGAGTGAGATCGTAGGCTATTTGAAATAGGTGGGTTTTCAGAAGGGTTTTGAATTTTGTGTATGACGGTTTTAACAGCGGTCTGGTGGCATGTTGCTCCATAGAAAATAAAAGGTTGAATGTCAGAAGGATTCATATTTAGCCTGTGATGCAGGGGGAAGATAAGGTCAGTTAACATGAATAGAACGAAGCAGGCGATGAGAAGTGTGAAGAATGACAAAAGATGAAAGATAAAAAGATGTATCAGTATGTAGTGTTAACCAGCATGTTAGTGACTCTTAAAGGAGTCACCTTTCAGAAATAATTTCTGCAACTTGAATGAAAGCTTAATTAAGACATAAACAATATTAATGTATTATTATTAAGACAATAATAATCAAAATTAAATACTTTCCATAATTATTGCCTTGTTAACAATTATAATTTTTATATCAATAGCTTCCACTGCACACGGTTGCTTGGAAATTTGGTAAGTGAAAAGTTTTGCACATAGGCTGAAAATTTTGCACACAAGCCATTGTTCCACAGAAGGAACATTGCAAGGCAGTGTAGTTTTATCAGAAGTAAGTTTTCTCAGATAAATTTGATCAATTTCCTTGACCTGGTTATAAGACATTTGAATCAGAGGAGACTGTTACATGCAATGTACTTAGATTTCAGCAAGGCTTTGACATAGTTCCATATAGGAGACTTATAGGAGTGGAGGAGTAGCCTAGTACCCAGAAGATCAAGGGTTCAATTCTTACTGGCACTTCTTGTGACCTTGGGTAAGCCACTTTACCCTCCATTGACTCAGAAGAAAAGGCCTGGCAATCTACTTCCAGTGATACATTGCCAAGAAAACCCAGGAGACAGCACTAGGAAAAAAAAGGAGACTTATAAATAAGCTGAGCTCTGAAGTAACTGGCTCGGGGAATTGTAGGTGGAGCTAATTCTAAGGAAAGGAGCATTACCAATGGTATGCTGTATATATGTATGTTGAAAAGAACTAGACCAAGGACTAATTTCCATTAGTCCTTGGTCTAGTTCTTTTCAACATTTTTGCAATCAATATTGTGGAAAGGCTGTTGGGACAGATTTGCCTCTTTGTGGATGATACTAAAATCTGCAACACAGTAGACCCCTGAAAGGTATAGATACCATAAGGTGGAATCTAGCAAACAGGAGAAATGGTCTAGACTAGTTTGGCAGCTAAGATTTAATTCTAAAAAATGCAGCACCATGCAGTAGAGGCGATTGTATCTGGTGATCTTAAGGTGGCCAAACAGGTAGATAAGGGCGGCAAAAGCCTGATGAATGCTTGGGTGCATAGGGATAGGAATAGCCAGCAGGAAAAAGGAAGCAATAGTGGCTCTGTGGAAGTGGCTGTGTGCAATTCTGGAGACCACTCCTTCAAAAATATGCAGTCCAGAGGGTGGCTACTAAAAGGGTCAATGGTTTTCAGCATAAAGCATATGGAAACAGACTTAAAAATCTAAATATGTATATGCTGTAGAAAAGACGGAATGGGGGAGATACTGATAGAGATATGAAAATGCCTCTAAGGTATAAATGTACAGGAAAGAAGCTCTGGAAAGAGGAAAGAGTCATGGAAGGAGGGTGAAAGGGGACAAACTAAGGAGTAATCTAAGGAAATATTTCTTTATCAGAAAGGATGGTAGACAGGGCTAGCCCAAGGGTTTCTGCCACCATAGGCAGAAGCTCCAGCCATGGTGATACCTCTGCTGCCGCCGGGAAGGGGGAGGGGCCGCACGGCTCAGCGGCGGGAGTAGTTTAAAGTGCTTTGGTGTCTGTGGTAAGCCATATGCTTCAGCACACATGGCCTGCTGCTTTGGAGGGGGAGTCAGAAGTGGCAGGCCATGTGTGCTGAAGCACATGACCTGCTGCGGGCACTGTGCCACCCACTGAGGTCTGCCGCCCTAGGTGGCCACCTAACCTATCTAGTAGACAGCCCAGCCCTAATGGTATATACAGTGGAGGTGATGGAGACAAGGGCTGAGTCTGACCTCAAGAAAGCACGAGAGAAGTATGGGAGAAGTACAAAGAATCTCTGAAGGAAAGAAAGGTATTTTAGAAATGAGCAGTTTGTGGAGATGGGCAGGCCGGAGAGGCTGTATTCTCTTTGTCTGCCATAATTTTCTATGTTTCTATGATGGTCGCTCTTCAGCAATGTCAGCCACTTCACCAGGTCAACCCTGAGATGCTGTTTCAGTTCAGTATTTAATTAACTTGATATACTGCTTTATAAGTAACATATCAAAGTGATTTATTATAAAACCTATGACAATATAATTCACTTTTAAAACAGGAAGAAGGATAGTACAACACAGGATGACCAAGACGTTTGTCTGAAATATATATAGTTAAACCCAAGGCAAATCGATGTAAATACTGATCCAAAAAAGGGGGTAAAGCATGCAAAGCAAGGCTCATGGAATTCTTTCCAACATGTGTGGGGGGGGGGAGGGCTCTTTTGCTGAAGTGCACTAAGCAGTTAATATGGGTTTTCATGCATGGTAACTGCCCTCTCAGGGCCGTGGTAATTGTTACCAAAGGGGCATGACAGTTACCCCATGCTGATTCGTGCGCTAGCTGCCACTCACGCATTAGGGGTGCAAAATGGGCGGGGTAGGGGCGGAGAGTGGGCACGGTGAGCACATTGCAGTTAGCTCCCATTAGCACAGGTGCACCTGACGCCACCTCAGGAGCACCATGTGTTCAGATACTCATTCATGCATTAACTGTCGGGAACACACTGGCCACACCCCCAACGGTTACCGCAGAGACTTTGCACTTGTGTTGATGCACTGTAGCAAAAGGCCCCTACTTGCGTGTATATCTCCGTTTTGCCTGTCTATCTGTTTTAAGTGTGTGTGTGTATATGTGGGCTAGTATGCCTGTGCATGTTTGTATGAATGCACATGTGTTTGTGTGTCACTGCATGTAAGTACACCCCTAAACCTTAGACCCTAGGTATCTTACCAGCTTGCCAGTGCCTTCAGCTACCCTGCACATGCAATCTAGCTGGCAGTACACATAGCAACCAATAAGAAAGCAGCAATTCGGTCAGTAGCTTTCACAGTAGAAATAACAGCAAAGAAAATGAAATATACATATCAATAATGTTCAATACAGTACATCACAGCTAGGGAATTATTTGTGCTCCCAGTGTGTGTGTGTATCTCTGTTCTGTGTTCTGTGTGTGCGTTGTGAATTTGTTGTGTCTATAGCAGGGCAACTGTGGGTGGTGGGGCGTTCCCAGTGGATGTAGTTTTGAGAGTTAGTGACGGTTGTGGGGAGGTTTGTGGGGCTGAGAATAGTTTCAGGATGTTGGGGCATTTGTATGAGGAAGGTTTCTGAGGGTGGGGCAGTTATGGGGAGATATTTTTGTGGGTGCAACAGTTTGCAAGGTAGTGGGGCAGTTACAGTTTTTGAGGATGGGCAATTGTGCGGTGGTTGTTATTGGAGGGGACAGTTTGTGGGGTGGGGCAGTTGTGGGTATTATTTAAGGGTGGATCAATTTGTGCGATGGTATGGCAATTGCGAAGGAATGTGTTTTAGGTATATGGTTTATGGTTTATTTAAAATTTTATGTATTGCCTTTCAGGTATGTCAAAGCGGTGTACGATCAAAAAAATATATCAAAGGATGAAAGGAATGCCAGAAAATGAATAGGATAGAGCAGCAAAGCAGTCCCTCCGCTCCTGTTTTGGCACCATTCAATGCCTACCGTTCACGTACTTCTACCTGGCTCTCGGCTAACTATTTACATCTCAACTCCTCCAAATCCGCAGCTATCTGGTTCTCATTTGGTGCCCCCTGTCCTTCCATCGCTCCTTTGCTCGATTCCACTCCTTTCCCTATGGTGTCCTCTCTCTGTTATCTAGACATTACTCTCGACTTTGCACTCTCTTTCCAGGAACACCTCTCATCTCTTATCCGTCGCTTCTTCTTTTCATTGCGTCAGATTCGAGCAGTTCGGCCTTTCCTATCTCCCTCCTCTATAACTACCCTTCTTCTGTCCTTAGTGATCAGCAGACTGGATTACTGCAACATCGCGTTCGCAGGCCTCCCTCAATACTAGCTGCAATGCTTACAATTACTACAGAATACTGCCGCTTGTATCGTTACACATGCAACTCGTTCAGATCGCATCACCCCTCTTCTCATCCATCTCCACTGGCTCCCTCTCCATTACAGAATTCACTACAAGGTCCTGATTATGACTGACAAGGTCCTCCATGCTTCTACCCCTCAATATCTGTCCAATCTTATCCATCTGCACACCCCCTACCATCAGCTCTGGTCTCTTCACGCAAACCGTTTAACTTTACCTGCTTCTTCACAAGCTCACCTAGAACTCCCTCACCACGCTGCTTTCTTTTTTCTTGGCTCTGCACTCTGGAACTCCCTGCCTTCATTTTATCAGACGTTTAAACCCCACCCAAAGACTCGCCTGTTTCATCTGGCCTTCGACATTCCATACACCAGTCCATGCTAACCCGCCTGTAGCCACTCACCTCTCCTCCCTGCTGCACTTCAGTCTGACTGCCTCGACTGTCTTCACTCTCCTATTGATAAATGGCATTCCTTTCTACTTTCTGACCTTGCAGCATTGTTTTATTATTGTAAACCACCTTGATGATGCTACAGTCTGGACAGTATATCAAATGATCAAATAGAGATAAAGGACAAAACAAATAGAAAAAGTGGGGGAGGGTGGGGGAAGAGGGAAGGCAGACAAGAGAAGAAGGAGAAGCAGAATCCTGAGGGATTGGCACCAGTCAGGGCCGGTCCGACCACTAGGTGCCCCTCCAGCTGCCACCAATTCCATCGCGGGGGGGGGGAAGGCAGCAGTAGCAAATTTCAAAAAGTGTGGCTTTTTGCCACCGCTGTGAAGAAAGCAGCGGTAAAAACCACAGCCTTTTGAAATACTGCTGCTGCCACTACCGACCCCCCCCCCAAGACAGAATCGGCGGCAGCAGCTGGGGGCAGTGGCTGATGGGGGGCAGCGACATAAGGCAGCAGAAACCTTTGGGCCAGCCCTGGTGCCAATCATAATACAGAGTAGGCTGGTAGAGATAAAAATTAGGAAGCAGGAATGGGGATGCCAAATGCATTGTGAAATAAGTCTGTTTTTAGAGAGGCCTTGAATTTGTGGTCAGAGGATTCTAAGCGAAGCTCAGTTGGAAGGGAGTTCCACAGTGAAGGGACTAGAAAAAAGAATGCAGAGCATCGGATATACTCTAAGTGCACCTATGAGGAGGAAGGAAGACATAAACGATTTGCATGTATGGACCTAAGAGTCCGGGCAAGTGCGTAAAGGATGAGAAATGAGAATAAGTATGAAGAAAAACCTGAATGAAGGGCTTTATGAACGATGGTAAGGAGTTTGTATAGCAAACGGTGAGAAAGTGGAAGCCAGTGGGATTTTATGGGAAGTGGAGTGATGTGGTTATATCTGGATGCACGATGGAGGAGCCGGATGATGGTGTTTTGAACAGACTGCAGTTACTTGGTTTGAAGATGGGAAGTCCAAGATAAATAATGTTACGTTAATCGAATCTGGCAATTACAAGGGTGAGAAGGAGACTGATAAGGGAAGAAGAAGAGAGGAAAGACCAAGTGGCTCAGATCTGTCGCAGGGTGTAGAAGCATCACTTCACGTTCAAACTGATATGAAATTGGAAGGAAAGGGCTGAGTCTGGCATGACTCTGAGATAGTTAAGCTGGGACACTACTGGGATGAGCTGACCATTGAGGGAAGAAGATACAGACAATGGCGAAAGTGAACCTGAGAGCCACAGTGCGGAAGTCTTTGCGAGATTCAGCTTCAAATGGTTGGTTTGAAGCCATGATGCCACCAATGCCAAGCACAACAGTGGAAAACCCCAAAACATTGGTGGTCAAATGCCAAGAATCTTACAAAAGAGACCCCAACCCCAACAAGCAGGCATTGATGGGGGAAAGATCAGGGGAGGGAGGGTGTGTATGGAATAGCACATAGAAATGTGTGGAGATACCCTGCTGCTGAATCAAGGTAGCAAGAGGGGCCAAGAAAACATTAAAGAGAAGGGGAGCGAGAACAGACCCTTGAGGAACACCACAGGGGAAAGAGAAGTGAGAAGAAGAGGGGTTCTGATATGAAACATGATAGGAGTGTGAAGAAAGAAAAGACTGGAACCATTGAAGAACGTGGCTGCCAAACCGGTGGAGGAAAGGCATGAAAGAAGAAGGGAGTGGTCCACAAGATCAAAGGCTAATAAATCAAGAGACAGCCAACGTGATATCGCCCTTATCCAGTGAGATGTGAGTCTCATTGAGGACAGAGAGGATAATTGTTTCGGTGCTGTGACGAGCCCTAAAGCCCAACTGACAAGGATGCAGAAGGTTGCTTCATGTAAGATGGGAAAACAGCTGGGAAAATACTATTTTTTGAGAAGTTTAGAAAGAAACGGGAGGTTGGACACAGGCCGAAAATTAGAAGGAGAGGAGAGATCAAGTGAGGGGGTCTTGAGTATAGGAAAAATAATAGCATGTCTCCAACACTGGGGAAACACCCCAGAGGAAAGACTGTTATCGAAAAGGTACAGAATAAGTGGTAAAAGGGCTAGAGAGGTCTCAGGGATCCAAGCAGAGGGTATGGGCATTTGTGGGATTTGGCCGGTTCAGCCCGATTTGCACAAACCAGTTCCTGCCACGGGCCCCGTTCACCAAACCAGGCTAAAAATGGCATCCTAATGCCAGCACTGCATTGGCAGGAATCCCCCCACCCACCAGTGGTTTGATGGCATCAGAGGTCCACAGCTTCGTGGGAAGCCCCTGAAGCCGTCAAACCACTGGTGGGTGGACGGAATGGGCCACTGGATCACTAGGGAGTTGGTACCCTGTGGTGGCCGCTGGAGGTCCGAGCCTTTGGTGCCGGCAATGCAAACGCGTGCCATGCTGCCACCCACTCAATCTGTCAGTGGTGGGATTGATCCAAACCGGTTTTTGTTCAGCTCGAATCCCACCACTGGGTATGGGGGCCTAAGGTTCAGGTGGTCTTAGCGGAAAATGAAATGGCTAGAAGAGCAATAGGATTAAACTGTGACCATATATGAGGAAGGGTAGAAGTCATTGATGAAGGGCTTGAATTTGAGGAAGAAGAGAGACTAGCTGTTGGGGTATGATTCAAGGCTTCAGAAGGACCGAATTTGGTGCGGAGGTTAAGGACCTTATCAGAGAAATAGCGGACTAGATCTTCAGCTGTAGGTGCAGTTAGAAGAGAAGTAGATGAAGAGGGGTGGAACAAATGTGAAACCAAAGAGAATTTTTTTTGTTGTTGTTGATTGCTGGCTTGGGTAATGAGATTGTGATAGTAGTTCCTTTTGACAGTAAGGATAGCCTGTCTATAAGCAGTTTGAGCTTGCTTAAATGAAATGGATAATGAAGAAGAGCAATGATGATGCCAGAGGTGTTCTGCCCTCCACAGCTGGCACCGAAGAATATATAAACCAATGTGGAACCATGGGTACCTGCGTGGATTACGAGAATACGAGACAGAGAATAGGGGCACAAGTGAGTCAAGGGGTGCTCCCATGATGGAGTTCCAGGAGGACATCTGCTCCTCTACAGACAGGGAATTAAAATGTGAGGGGAAGAATTGATCTGAGGAGGGAAAAGCCGGTAGGGTGCCACTGATGTTGAGGGCAGAATCTGGGGGAATTAGAAGCAGTAGTAGGGGGAATGCAAGACAATTGGAAGTGAATAGCATAGAACATAAGAACATAAGATATGCCATACTGGGTCAGACCAAGGTCCATCAAGCCCAATATCCTGTTTCCAACAGTGGCCAATCTAGGTCATACGTACCTAGCAGTTTCCCCAAAGACACAGGTTCCACAATGCTTGTACTGGGTCAAGCATTGATATCCTGGGTCCCTTCTTAATAATGGTTTATGGATCTTTCCTCCAGGAACTTGTCCAAACCTCTTTTAAACCCAGCTACACTAACAGCCTTTACTACATCCTCCAGTAACAAATTCCAGAGTTTGATTAGTGGTCTGTCCAGGGGAGGGCCAAGCTCCAGAGGCTTTAGGGATATAAATGAGAGGCTGAGGTAGTCAAAAGAAGATTTAACGTATGGCCTGCAAAGTGTGTAGGAAAAAAAGGCATGTTGTGTTAAAGACAGATCAGCATTCTGAGCAAAAAAAGCTTTGTCTCGAGGATGAGTGGATGCATCTATGTGAACATTGAAATCACCTACCATAAGCAAATCAGAAAAGGCAGTGGAGGTCTCAATCATAGTAATGAGCAGAGAGTCCCAAAGCTGGGGAGATAAAGCGGGAGGAGCATAAACTAATAAGATATGAAAAGGTTGTGATGAGTGGAACCGTAGGCCGGAGAAGAGATTTCTGATGTGAAAAGAGTCTCTGAAGATAATAGCCACCCCGCCGGCAGATCTAGAGGTGCGTGAGGTATATGAGGCTGTATAGATAGGGGGGAGGCAGTGAAAGAGTAGCACCTACTCACCCTCGCAGAGCCATGTTTCGGAGAGGAACAGCAGATCAAGCGAATGTTGTAGCAATAAATCATAAATAAAAGTAGACTTAGAACAAAGAGAGTGGCAGTTAAGGAGCACACATGTGACGGTGAAAGGAGAAGCAGTGGGAGCAGGACGTGATATAGGGCACGTCACAGGGATGGAGGTTGAGACGGAGCCAGAAGATTGTGGGAAGGGGGCAGATGATGATTACCCCAGATAGGGCCATAAATAAGAGGAGAAGAACAAACAGTACCTTATGTGAAGAATGAGGAGGCGTGCCGCAAGATGAGCGGAGATCAGGATCTGAATATGCAGAAATAGAAAACACGGAGTCGCCAGAGTCATCCCAAGGAGCTCATCTATGGAGCAGGACCTGCTCCCGCGGTGCGGGGAGCCCTCCACATACTTTTATGTGCAGGAACCAGGACTGGCAACGTCACATGGGTGGCGTCAGCTCTGATGTCGCACCAGGAAGTGGCAGCTGATTGGTTCAGGATTCCTTAGGGGCTACAACAAACAGAAAATACAGTATAGAGTACAAAATACAGTGGCAGGAGAGCAAATATGCAGTGTACGAGCAGTGTGTAGGTTGATGAGGCAGTTTTAGGGGGAGGGGTAGTAGTTTTTGGGAGTGGGGGCAATTTTGGGGGGTGGCTTTTGGGGTGGGATAGTTTGTGGAGGGGTGGAGCAGCTGTAGATGTTTGTTAGAGGTGGGGCAGTTTGTGGGGTGGTTCTGGTAGTTGTGAGGGAGTGTTTTAGGGGTGGGGCAGTATGTGACTTGGAGAACAGTTGTATGGGGTAGCTTTTGGGAGTGGGACAGTTTGCAGAGTGGTGGGGCAGTTGCAGAGATAGTTTTGGAGGATGGGGAGTTGGCAGAGTGCTGGGGCAGTTTCGGGAGTATTTTTTTCAAGTGGAGCAGTCTGCAGAATGGTGAGGCAGTTGTGGGAAGTTGTTTATTGGGGAGGAGCAGTTGCAGAGGTATAGGTTTTGAGGGTGGGGCAGTTTGTAGGATGGTTGTTTGTGGTGGGGACAGTTTGCAATGTGTTAGGGCAGTTGTGGGTATGTAGTTTTTGGGAGTGGGGCAGCTTGCAGGGTGGTGGGGCAATTTTTTGGGATGGAGCAGCTTGGGGGGTTGGGAGAGTAGATAACAGGGAGAGTGTGTTTGCAAGGAGCAATTCCCTAACAGCTGTCTATCACTGTAGATAAGTTTCAATATAATAGAAGCTGGAACTCCTCTCATAGAAATGCATTGGACAATTCTTTTGGGAGGACCTGTATTTCTGGAAACCCCAGGCCAATTTCAGCCATTTTTTAACTTTATGTGTTTTTATACAGGTTTTTCCTCACGTGCTAGGTTTCATCCCATTCGTTAAATATTTGGAGAGTTAGTTTGCCCTAGACCAGGGGTGGGCAATTCCGGTCCTGGAGGGCCACAGACCAGTCAGGTTTTCATGATGTCCCTAATGAATATTCATGAGATCTATTTGCATCCACTGCCTTCCATTGTATGGAAATAGGTCCATGAATATTCAGTAGGGCCATCATGAAAACCTGACTGGTCTGCGGCCCTGCAGGACCAGAATTGCCCACCCCTGCCCTAGACAAACTGACAGATGGACGGACATTCTCGACTACTTTTACATAATTCTTTCCAACTTCAATTGGGTTAGAAAGAATAAAAAAACAACAGGTTTTTAATCCAACTTCAAAACGAACATAAGAGCTCCTTATTCGCAGCCCAAGAGGAATAGATTTCCAGAGAGAGCAAACCAGAATGCAGAAGGCAGAGCGGTGTGTGTTTCAAGCCTGATGCTTGTCAAAGGAGGGCACCTGCAGAAGATTACTTTGTGCAGCTATGTGACCAAGGAGGAGACTAAGGGATAAGCAGGCTGCAAAAATTGCAGGGAGACCACAGTAGAATGCACAATAGACAATGCTTGGGATTTTAGACCAAATCCGGAAGGTAATGGGCAGTCAGTAATGGTTCTTTAATAGTGATGTAACAGAGTCAGCCTCTTTGGCCCCATAAAGAAGCTTAACCGCCTTATTCTGAATTACCTGTATGCACCTGAGGAAAGAACCTTTCTAGATGATTTGAGATAAGTGTGTGCATTTCATCTGTGCTTGGTATTGAGCAAACAGACCTTATCATCCTCAAGGCAAAAAATAATTTCTTTACTAAGCAAGAAATCGGTGGAATGAAGGTTAGTTGGCTATGCAGGATGTCAAAAACCCGAAAGGACTCCTTCATTTCAAGTGGGATACCTAAGATATGGCAGTTGAAATTTATAGGGAACCATATCTGGAGAAGAGAATGATCTCTGTATTGCATGGATTACATTTGAATCTGTGCACTGTAGTGACCAGCCCCTGCAGAGCCAGGAGGGCCATGGTTTTGAGGTAGTGCAAGCTCCCTTGCACTCTCGCCGGCAACCTAGAGGCAAGCATAGGGAAGACCAGGCCCGGATCCCCGAAGGGAAGGCCTATACCAACCTCACTCCTTTTAGGAAAGTACAGGTCCAATCCGCTCATCCATCTCAGGATTCTGCTCTGGATGCGTTTCCCTGGCTTACCAGAAACTACTCCTTGGATCTAGAAAGAGGCGGGGAGGGGGAGGGCTCAGGTAATTTGAGCCTAGAAAAACTCCCACAGTTCCCAAGTAAGGGAGAGATCTACTCTTACAAAGAGGAGGAGGCATGGAAACTGAGCCCTGTGAAGACAGGGAGAACCCTGAACTCATGGAGGTTCACTAAAAGCTCTAGCCTTGGGGCAGGTTCTGCTACGGATTAAGGGAACCTGAAGGGAGGAAGGGTGGAACAGCTGAGCTTTGTAGTATATTCTGTGAAAGACTTTGTGTTTAACTGAACTGATACGAGAAGCAGTATTAATTGTTCTTGTTATAACTTTGTGTTGTGAACTGGAGAGATTGAAGCTAGTGGCCAGTCTCTAACTCTGCTGTTGAACCCCAGTGCCCTGGTGAGAGAGCTGCCGCTCGTGGGGCTCTGCTTGCCCATTCTCCTGCCATGAGAGGGGAAGAGGAAGGGCCTCTCCAGGCCTGGTGGTTCAAGAAGCCTAGAAGACTGAACTTGAAGCAAGAGGACTGTATGTGGATCTTACAGGACAGCCATAAGAAGGTCTGGGTTATGTCAGCTCGCTGCCGCTATCAAGAGAGTTCATCGTCGGCACCACAGCACACATAACTAGTTTAATTTCTGTAAGTGCCTCTGCCTCATTAGGCTCAAAAGTTGTCAGAAGCTGAACATTATCTGCATAAACTGAAACCATAAATTCAAGGGATTGGGTAAGAGTAGTGAGTAGCACCAGCAATAAATTAAAATGGATCTTAGCCAGGATATGACCTTGGAGAACTCCACACATCAGAGGTTCTGAGGTTAAGAGGTTATCACTCCAATGTGTCAGGAAGGTACAGTGTTACCCCAACCCGAGGAAGAGAAGTCAGAACTACACCATGCACGCGATGAGGCAAAAGCAGGACTAGATCAGCCCCGTCTGCCCTCCTTCCCATTACGGCCTCCTACATGCCCTCTTCTCCACTGATTTGCTTGACCTGCAGTTGTCCCTCATACTCATTCCTCGCCAGAGTTCCTCAGGATCTGCTCACCTCCTCAATGAGCACACAGATGCCAACTTAACCAGTTTCGGTAGGGACAGTTCAGGCCAGTCCTGGATTTCTGAGACTCCTATCTTCTTGTATTATGGGTAAGAGGAGGGACAACAAATACCACACCACAGGGTGTAATAAATTGAAAATGAGGACTGGCCTAAAATGTACCTACTAGACAATCCCTCCTTTCCCACAAACAGATTAACTTTGATGTGCTGAACGTGGAGAACTCATATAAAAGCGCAGATAGATAGATAGCTAGACATACAGTATACAAGGCCAGGAGATGAGGTGCCATAAGAGAACCTTATCCCTTGCGACCCCCTCCCCCGCCAGCACCCAGCGCCGCAGCATCCACCCCTCTCCGGGATGTCAAGCAGTAACAATAGCTGCAAACAGCTCCACAGCACTTACCTTGTAACTTTGGCGCCGTGAGGCTGTTTGCTTCCGCCCCCTCTGACGCTCAATGCTGAATTCCTGTTTGTGGCCATTGCTGCCGCTGCAGGTCCTGGAGGGCCAGTGCCCTATGTGACTGTGTAATTCACCTAATGGTAGCGCTGACTCTGGACATATACACAGATATATCAGTAAACCCATTAAAGTGCATCCTGTACTAACGATTCTCAATCCAGTCCTTGGGTCACACCCAACTAGTTGGGTTTTCAGGATATCCTCCATGAAAATAAATGAAATAGATTTTATGCAAGTCTTCTATTATATACCATTCCATCTCATGAGGACATCCTGTAAACCTGTCTGGCTGAGTGTGTCCTGAGAACTGCATTGAGCACTTCAACTCTGTACAGGCAGCAACCATATGTGAGGATTCCCAGTGAGCTCTTTTTATGAACTACCGTCAAGAAGTACCTAGAAAACCTCTCTTATTACACAAAAAGGCACATTTTAGATAGGTCTTTTAGGTGACTCCTGGGACGTACAAGTCAAAATTCCAGAATTGCATGTGCCAGAAAGTGGGCACATGTAAATGTATTTGAAAATCAACCTATTCCTGCCCTGAAAGATAAACGTCTCCATTAATGTACCAGAAAACAGAGACCTGCAAAGGCCTGGAAGATGGAGGGAGACGGGCCATTCCAGAAATGTGTATGCGCAAAACACGAATGTGGGAGGAGCTGGTGACACAGACGTGTCGGCGCCAACACTGCGGAACCTGTGGGTCCATGTACAGACCGGCCATTTTGCGTACAGAGACATGCAGTGGCGCAGCAGTAAGCAAAGAGGTCTCGAAATTTACCTACCTACCTTCCTTCAGGGGGTGGGGGGAATTACTGGAGGACTGAGAGGGCATTCCCCTATTATTGCCACTAGTGAAAACTGGCAGAAACAAGGAGTTTTGAAAAGCTTCTTGGTGCTGGGGGGGGGGGGGGAGCAGGTCTAAATATGTACATACAGTATCTGCCAGTGGGTTTAATAGTGTTGTGCCGATGTGAAATCCGAGACGCACGTGGATCTTTCTAAACCCCCTCCTCCGGACATGCCTCCACCATGCCCCCGTGTCACATTAACATTATTGGGGCAATCCTGGACTTTCTGCAATGGCTGTTTGAATGTAGACGTGATTTGCACATGTGAAGAGGCATCGTCTCACAGGCAAATCATGAATAGGGCTTCTAAAATCACTCCAAAATCTCAGTCTACCAAGGTACCTACAGCGTTAGTGTTCATAGACCGCTTACTTTATTCCCAAGCGCCAGGCAGGACTGTCACCTTAACCCAGGTCAAACAAACAGGCTTATCCAGTCCTGGGTTTTCCTCATTGCATGCATGGATTCGTAGCTTTGATTTTCTCACTGATTTCCCTGAAAACATCAGAATTCAGAACTACAACTCCATGCATGCAATAGGTCATAACCGGATCATCCTATTTGATTGACCTGAGCTGAACTGGCCACTATAGTGCCAGTTATTATCAGAGGACTCCATCAGGGCCAGGTAAAGCCTTTGCACCATTGCACCTGGGGCTTGCACACCTGCTTTTAGAAGAGAAACTGGAACTGCAAGTTCGTAGATGTAATGAGTGAAAACCAGGACTGGTACTCATGATCTGGAACCTTTACTCCACTGCATCTATTGACTTGTGTCCTGCGCTTTTCTGATAGAACCTGGAAACAGGAACTCTCGTGCACAAAGGGGATAAAGCCTGGACTGATCTGATCTGCCTGATGGCATGTAGTCAGTCAGGTGACCTCAGACTCTTACAGCCAGTCTGTTTTAAGCTAGATAGCTGCTGCTGCCTCTGGTGCAGTCTCACTGACTCCCTCTGCAATGCTCTCTCCAGGCCCTTTAAGGTGCAGCTCTCGTTTTCTGCCCACATTCCCACCCAGTGGCCAGTAGGGGGAGGTAGTCACAAGGAGTAGCAGTGCATGCTCCTCGTGAATGAAAGCGCAATATTGCATCTTCTCCTATTGGCAGTAGCAGGGATGGGGGACTCCCTCTCGGCTTCATGGGAATGTTGCTGGGAGATTGTTTGGAAGCGTTACTGCATCCTTATTGGTCTGTTTGCCCAATGCGGAAGAGTTTACTGATAGAATTGCAGCTGTTTCTGCTTGTTGGCTTCTGATTGAATGTGTCCAGGCTTTTTTGTTCTAAGCACCTTCTCTGCGTTTGGCATCTGATTTGTTTACTTTTCATCAACTTCTTAAAACTCAGCAAGGTAGATTAGGATATGTTATAATATATGAAACTGCATGTTGTGATTTGTGATTGTGATTTTATGTTTTTGGAATATTTGTTCATGGTACCTCGCTTTGAACTTTAGTGAGAAGGTGAGTAATAAATGTGTAAATAATTATTGCCACACATCACTATACTATAGCCAATGGGGACCTCGATTTTCAGAATGTCCAGCAGCATTAAAATATCTCAGTGACTACAGGAAGACACGTGGACTAGCCGGCAGCTCCTGCGGTTTCTGATATAGTCTGGTGAACAAGCAGAGAATGATCCAAGGTTGCTTGCAATTTACTCCCAGGAAATGAACCTATGATAATTACCATAGCTTGGCAAACATTAAGGAATGAGAGATCAGAATGTAAACAGATAGGAGATAGACTAGAAATGTAGCACAGAAGTGCAAGAAATATTAGATTTTAAAGTAACAGGTGCTGAAGGAATGTCAAATAAATAAAAAGAAACCATAATTTGAATTAAATTCTTGCACAGGAAATAATGACTATATGCGTGGGGAGCTATATAAATTAGGAGGAATACAATTTGTGTTTGATAAGAACCTCTCTTCCTTATGGGTAAATGGGCGCTTGAATATAAGGTGAAAGACTATTTGCAGTCTACATTTAATACCATGAAGTACTGATAATCTAGTCAAAGCGATTTATCTTTTTCTATCCTCCCCTCCTGGGGACAGCTTACGGTTTATGGTTTATTATTTCTTGATATTCTGCCTTTCTGTCAACAATCAAGGCATTGTTGCTGCCTAATAAATATATTATTTTTTCAGTTGGGGGAGGGGTCAGAGAGGGAAGGATTGCGCCCTACACATGCGTGTCCCCATAGATCTTAGTTGGGATAAATGATGCTCTGTCAGTGGTAGCAAAGGGAGGGGAAAAGAGAGCACCAGAAGGGGGAGGGAAAGGAGAGAGAGAGAGAGAGAGTGCCTAGGATAGGCTGAAACTTGAGGGCGAGGGGGGGGGAGAATGCTGGGGCATCACATGTTTTGTGAGTGTCTACTAGTGTGCATTTATTTATGTAACTTCTTTTTTTTTATCTTTCCAATCCAACAAATGTTGGAAATACATTTTACATAAGGGGTTGAAAATGTCTGTACCACCTGCACATACTTGGACATGTGTATTGTTTTATGTGCTTTTGTAGTGTTGATTTACAATAAATAGTTAATGGGGAAAAAAAAAAGAAAATGTCTGTCTGTGGGAAAAAATTGTCTCTGAAACCTTAGCGAAATGGGACCAGATTTGGAGAAGCCGTTCCAGATTCTGCAGCATCAGTGGCGTAAGTTCAAATGAGGGGTTTCAAAGCCACATTTTGCTGAGGGCCTCCCCTGACATGGGGGATACCCCCCCCCCTCCTCGCAATCTTTCCGTTTAGCAGAGAAAAATACAGCAAGCATAACTTACTCGTAAAAAGTTGCCACACCGCCTCCTGCTGGCTTTCTCTAATGCAGCAAGCACTTCTACCCTGTCTGGCAGCCAGAGAAGCCCATAAGTGCCTCTTCTCTAGTTTTCACAGCCAACGTCTCACAGTAGCAATGGATTTAAGCACAGCAGTGACAACTGAAGCACTTATGTGCTTCTCTGGCTACCAGGGAGACAGGGACGAGGTCTTTGCTGCATTGCAGAAAGTTGGCGGGAGACAACATGTACTTTTTCTTAAATGCTAGTAATGTTTTCTGTCTCTGTCCCTGCAGTGTGAGATTGCTGGGTCCTCTTCTTAACCGCCTCCTCCCAACACCTACATTACAGGGGTTGCTTAGGAATGGATTTGAATTTGGAAATGCATGTAGCTCACGCCTTTTTCAGAAGTTCAATACAAGTTACATTCACGTATTTTTACTGTCCCTTGAGGCTTACCATCTAAGTCTTTTGTACCTGAGGCAATGGAGAGTTGAATGAATTGCCCAAGATCACAAGGAGCAGCAGTGGGATTCAAAGCTGGTTTCCCTGGTTCTCAGCCTAAACATCTAAACACTTAAATATCTAAACACAGTCTTAAAACTAAGATGCAGACAGCAGTCCAGCAGCGAGATGGGGGCTTTCCAGTCTTTTGCATTGAGTGTAACATGTATGATTTTCTCCCAGTAGGTGAGGGGTCTTACGTGTGCACAAGGTGCAAGGAGCTCTTTGCTCTCAGGGAACAAGTCCGATCTCTGGAGGCTATAGTAGCAGACTTGGAAGACATAGAAAAGTCAGAGCGGTACATAGACGAGACCTACAGGGATATAGTCCTGAAGTCCCACCTCCAGTCTGGGAGCATCCCTGTTGCCATGGAGGAGAGAGATCACGTGATAGGAGAGCATCACCCTGGTGTGGCAGGAAGTGATTCTGTAGCTAGGACCTGTTTTCCAGGTGATGTAAAACCCTCTCGCACCGAGGAAGTTTCTCCAGGGCCATGTGCCCATGAGGGAAGGGTTAGGACAGCCGTTATAGTGGATGATTCGATCATTAGACAGGCAGATAGCTGGATGACTGGTGGACGTGAGAATTGTCTGGTAACATGCCTGCCTGGTGCGAAGGTAGCGGACCTCACGCACCACCTAGACAAGGTCTTAGATAGTGCTGGGAAGGAATCTTCTGTCTTGGTACATGTCGGTACCAATGACATAGGAAAATGTGGTAGGGAGGTTCTGGAGGCTAAATTTAGGCTTTTAGGTAGAAAGTTGAAATCCAGAACTTCCAGGGTAGAGTTCTCCAAAATGCTTCCCGTTCCACGCGCAGGACCCAAAAGGCAGGCAGAGCTCCGGAGTCTCAATGCGTGGAAGAGACAATGGTGCAAGGATGAGGGTTTTGGATTTGTTAGGAACTGGGGAACATTGTGAGGAAAGGAGGGGCTCTTCTGAAGGGATGGGCTTCACCTTAACCGGGATGGAACCAGGCTGCTGGCATTAACCTTTAAAAAGGTGATAGAGCGGACTTCTAGTGACATCATCGGGCTGAATGGCGGTATGAAGAGGGAGCTCCATCACCTGGAGCAAAGGGGAAATTCCCCAGTAAAATGGCAGAAATGTGAGTGGAAAATGAGGGGGCAGTAGTGGTCGAGACAAAAGTAAGAGCAGCAGAAGCAAAAGGATCACGGTGATTGAAATCAAAGTGGGTCGCCGCAGTGGAAACGCTGCCGAGCAAAGGTGCGCATGGCAGGTAGAAGAGACGGCCTGGAGACAAGGGCACAAGTGGCACAGGAGACCTGTTGAGAGAGCGGAGGGGCAGCGGCGCCCGAAAGGAGGCGGCAGAACGAGTGGCCCAGAGATCGGAGCGGTCGTCCAACAGCCGAAGTGGAGGCAGAGGGAACTGCGGAGCCGACGAGTACAGCAGGGTGAGAGGGAAAGGAGGCAGTGAAGCCCCGAGCAGCACGCGGGAGCCATGGTGAAGCGGGTCCGGTCCCCGGAAGACTGCAGAGGGGAAGCTGAGAGGCTCAGAAGGCTGCCCGAGTGGAGAGCAGATGGGAGCTGGCAGAAGGTGCTCAAGCTGGGGAGTCAGCGGGGGAGCCGCAGGACACGGAGGAGGCAGGAGAGGCCGATCCAGGAGGGAGTGAGGGAGCACAACAGAGCACAAAGAGCCCACAGAGGAGGCCTGATCAGAAGGCGGTGGGAAAGAGTTGAGCAGCGGCGGTGAAGAGGCAGTAGAGCCAGAGTGAGCAAAGGTGGCTCGAGGAGTCCAGGTGGTGAGAGTAATGCCAAGGGGACACAATAAAGTTACTTGGACAATTTTGGTGTAGCCGCGGCCCCAGTAACCCACTGCACTGAATGACAAAACGTAGCACCACAAGAGAACTGCCAGAAACAGGAGGCAGTGTGAGCTAAGTATCAGGACTTTAAGGAAGAATAGAGCTGTGCTGATCAGACGATACAAGATCAGGAGGATTAGGCTGCACGCCAAGAAGGAGCCCCCTAAGGTGAGGAGATAAGGCACAAGCAGGGGGAATAATCTCAGGAAACACTGGGATAACCCAGTAGTACAGCCCGGGGGACTCAAGAGTAATCATGGAAAAAAATAAAGGCGGTCAGTTAGTGGGGAGGAAACTGGCTGAATTCCGGTACCTATATGTGGCCTCCAAAGGCGGAAAAGAGGGGGAAAAGGAGGGCAGAACACAGATTGCAGGCCCGATTGAGCCCGAGGAGGAGTCGGAGCTAGGGTTGCCAACTGGCTCCAGATGCGCCTGACAGACTTGATCCAGTCCTGGGTTTACCCCATTGCATGCAGTGACTTGTAGTTTTTCATTTCTTATGGAGTGCAATGGAGAAATCAGAACTACATATCCCTGCATGCAATGGGGTAAACCCAGGACTGGATTGACACTGTCGGGCGCATCTGGAGCCAGTTGGCAACCCTAGTCGGAGCAGGGGTGCAGCCCAGAGGTAGCAGTCATGTTAAAGGAATGTCTGACAGAGCTGAAAGATGAGATCAAGATGGAAATAACTGGGGTAAAAAAAGAATGAAAAGAGACAATACAGGCCTTGAGACAAGATATAGTGGACATGGGCAACCATGTGGAAGAAACGGAGCTGCAGATGGAGCAACAAGGAGCAGCCCTAGAGCAGCTACAAAAAGGATGGGAGGAATTCACATGTGCGCAAAGAGAGCTGCAGGTGAAACTGGAAGACCTGGAGGACAGATCTAGGAGATGCAATATAAGGGTACGAGGCCTCCCGGAAGATCCTAAATATAAAAACTCTGAAGAGGTGATTGCTAAAGTCTTCAGGTCTTTACTGGCAACAGCAGACCTGGAGGAAGGGGGGGCAGGAGAGCCCCTGCTAATAGAGAGAGCACACAGAGGCCTGGGTCCGGCAAGGGACAACAAGCCTAGAGATGTTGTAGTATGTCTCAGCTCGTTCAAAACTAAAGAAAGACTGCTGTGGGCAGCAGGGCTGGATGGGCTGACAGCCAGCTTTTACAAAAAATTCATGGGAGCGTTGGTGAAGCCTCTGACAGGATTGTTCAATTTACCCAAGGAGGGGGAGCGGTTAGCGAAGACGATGGGGTGGGCAGGGGTCACACGAATTCACAAAGAGGGGAAAGACCCGCAAAAGTGTGTGTCATACCGGCCTATCTCGCTGATAAACATAGATGCAAAGCTACTGGCCAAAGTATTAGCGGGGAGACTCAACAGAATATTGGGGAAGTTAGTTCATGAGGATCAAGCGGGTTTTATACCAGGGAGGCAGGTGTCAGATAATATCCAGAAAATTTTAAATGTAATATGGTCAGCGAAACGGGCGCCAGAACCGGTACTGCTTCTCTTGCTTGACGCAGAGAAAGCGTTCGACCAAGTGTCGTGGAAATTTCTGTTCGCAGTGTTGGAATACATGGGGTTTGGAAAAGGCTTTGTAGACTCGATAAAAGTGTTATATGAGGGTCCTAAAGTGTGTGTGAGAGTCAATGGGGGATACTCAAGGTTTTTTTCCATTAGGGAGGGGAACTAGGCAGGGGTGCCCCCTTTCGCCGCTGCTGTTCGCCTTATCCTTGGAACCGTTAGCGGGGAAGATAAGGAGGGGACTAGACATTACGGGGGTGACAGTGGGGCAGAGGGAATATAAAATGGCCATGTTTGCAGATGACATCCTACTTATGATCACTAGGCCAAATGAGACGCTGCCTGCGGTCATGAGGGAGTTACAGGGTTATGGGGGAATGGCGGGGTTTAGGATTAATTGGAGTAAATCTGAAATCTTAAACTTGACAGGAGGAGATGAGCTGCAAAGGAACCTACAACATACATTTCAATTTAGGTGGGCAAAAAAATCTATTAGATATTTGGGAGTTCATTTGGGATGGGATCTAGAGGACCTATCTGATCTGAATTTCGGGCAAGTAGAGGCAGAACTGGGTCATGGAACAGGGGGTACATATCTTGGCTGGGGAGAGTGGCAGTGATGAAAATGATGCTACTCCCCCAGTTCCTTTTCTGTTTTCAAGTGCTACCAGTAGAGATACCCATACAGGCGCTAAAAAGACTGCAAACGCAAGTCGAGGGGTTTATATGGAGGTACAAGCGACCCAGAGTGGCGGCAAGGACTTTGCAGGTGGCATGGGGGGAGAGAGGTTTGGGGGTTCCCAAGTTTAGAAAGTATTATATTGCGGCGCAATTGAGGGCAGTGTACTCATGGCTGAGAGAACAGCATAAGCACTGGGTAGTGATGGAAGAAGCGGGACTAAGACCAGGCGAGTTGGAGAGAATGGTATGGGGAGGGAAGGGCAGTAAGGGGGAGAACCCGCTGGTAGGTCATACTCTGGGGTTGTGGCATCAACACAGGAAGGGGTTGATAGGGGAGAAGAGGTGGGCGCGCGCGATGTCACTGTTGGCTTGCTGTGAAAAGGGGATAGGCTCAGATGTGGCGGTGTTGCAAAGATGGGTGCAGCAGGGGTTAAGGCAAGTGTCCCAAATAATCTTTGGGGAAGGGGTAAGAGAATTTGAAGGTATACGAGACTTGTATCAGTTGTGGGAAAATGATAGATTCCACTACCTCCAGATTGGATCGTATGTCAGGCAGAGAAAGCACTGGCAGGATATTGTAAAGGAACCGGGATCGTTTGAAGGCAGCTGCCTGGGGTCGTTGGGAAGGAAAGGGGTCATCTCTCGAATCTATAAAGGATTAACGGAGAGAGGGGAGGAGAAATTAAGCTATATGAAGGCTTGGGAAAAGGAGTTAGGGGTGTTGTGGGAGTTAGAGGAGTGGGAGCGGATAGCTCAAGATATAGCGAAGGCATCCATAGCCACGTCCCTGCGAGACAATGGGTGGAAAGTGCTGTCTAGATGGTATTTGACACCGGATCAGTTGTATAAAGCAGGGGCTTGCTGGTCGGATGAATGTTGGAGGATGTGTGGAGAGAAAGGAACATGGTTGCATATGAAGTGGGCATGCCCGGTAGTACAACAGTATTAGGAGAAAATTGGAGACATTATAAGGGATATTACAGGTTCAAGGGTAAGCCTGACGCCGGAACTATGTCTCTTATTAAAGAAGACTGAGGAGGAAGAAGGGAATTGGAGCATAGTGTGGCAGTGTATAATAGCAGCAAGATGTGAAATTGCACTACATTGGAAGAATAGGGTAATGCCACCCTTAGAAAATTATGCTCGGCGCATATCAGAATTGTATCAAATGCATAGGTTAACAGGGATGAAGAAAGGTAAAGTGGAGAAGGTAGAGAGGCAGTGGGTGGGGGTGTGGAAATGGTTGGGCAGGGGGGAATGGAAGACAGGGACGGGGGTGTCAGGGTGGAGGGCAGTAGAAGGGGGGAGTAAGAGCAATAACTTGTGTGGTTATGTGTGTAAGTTCAGGGGTTTAATGTACAAGAGGGCAGTGAGGGTGTGGGGGAGAGGAGGGGGTATAAGGGGAAGTTATTAATGCGAGTCTGGTTTAGATAAGAGTTGCTGGAGGAGTTATAGGCAGTGATCTGGAGGTTACTGATAGAGAAATGTAAGGGAAGATATATATATACGTATTATGTCGGTGAAGATAAAGTGATGTAAAGTTGATACTTTGTAGTGTTGGTTGTGTAAATGCCAAATAAAAATTCACGATACAAAAAAAAAAAGGTGATAGAGCAGCTTTTAAACTAAATAATAGGGGAGAGCCGACAGTCGCCCAAGAGTGCATGGTTCAGAACAATGTATCCGTGAAGGATACTACCAAAAAAATGAAATTAGGGCACATCAGCAGAGAGGTTCCAATAAAGACAAAGGTAGCCCAAATGCCCTTGAGTACAGAGCAGACAGAACTTAAAGATTCCAAATTAACCCTGCCTTCTGATAACCAGATTAATATGAATAAAAGTTTCTAAAATGCTTGTATGCAAATGTTAGAAGTCTGAAAAAAAAAGATGAGTTAGAATATATAGCACTAAATGAGAGGTTAGATATGATTGGTATCTCAGACATGGTGGAAGGATGACAACCAGTGGGACACTGTAATACCTGGATACAAACTATATCGTAATGATAGAGCTGATCAAATTGATGGAGGGGTTGAGAGGGGATTGAGTTACAAAGGATTAAAGTTTTGCAGGAAACAAAATTCGCTGTAGAATCTCTATGGACTGAAATTCCATGTAAAAAGGTGAAGGCGATGGCAGTGGGGGTGTACTATCGACCGCCTGGCCAGAATGGACAAATGGATGATGAAATGCTCAAAGAAATCAGGGAAGCTAACAAAAGTTACAGAACAGTAATAATTGGTGATTTCAATTATCTCAGTGACTGGATCAGTGTCATGGCAGGACATGCTGGGGAGTTCCTAGATGAAATAAATGACTGCTTCTTGGAGCAGCTGGTTCATGAACCGACCAGAAGGGAAGCCATTTTGGACCTAGTCCTTAGTGGAACAACAGATCTGGTGCAAGAGATAAGGGTGTTGGGGCCACTTGGCAATAGTGATCATAGCATGATCGCGTTTGATTTAATTAATGGAGGAGGGATGGTAAGGAAATCCACAGTACTACCTTTTAACTTTTGAAAGGGAGACTATGATAAAATGAGGAAAATAGTTAAGAAAAAACTAAAAGGAGCAGTTGCAAATGTTAAAGACTTACATCAAGCTTGGGTGTTGTTGAAAAATACTATCTTGAAAGCCCAGACCAGCTGTATTCCACGCTTTAAGAAAAGTGGAAGGAAGTCAAAAAAACTGACCGTATGGTTTAAAGGTGAGGTCAGAGAGGCTGTTGTTGCCAAAAAAGCATCTTTCAGGAAATGGAAAAAAGAGCCAAACGACGAAACCTGGAAACAGCACAAGCACTGGCAAGTCAAATGCAAGGCATTGATAAGGCAGGCAAAGAGAGAATTTGAGAAGAAGCTTGCTGTGGAAGCAAAAACACATAATAAAGACTTTTTCAAGTACATTCTTAGCAAAAAACCTGTGAGAGAGTTGGTTGGACCATTAGATGATAGAGGGGTAAAAGGGGCAGTAAGAGGGGACAAGGCTATAGCGGAGAGACTGAATGAATTCTTTGCTTTGGTCTTTACCGAGGAAGAGGATTGTGGAAAATTGTAAGAGGATCTTGATAAATTGAAAGACTGGGCTCCAAATGGCAGATGAAATTTAATGTGGACAAATGCAAAGTTATGCATCTAGGAAAGAGCAACCCAAACTGTGGTTACACGTTGCAAGATTGCACATTCGGAACCACCACCCAAGAAAAAGATTTAGGCGTCATCGTGGATAACATGTTAAAACCCTACACCCAGTGTTCAGTGGCGGCCAAGAGAGCAAATAGAATGCTAGGTATCATAAGGAAAGGAATGGAAAATAAAACAAAGGATATTATAATGCCTCTGCATTGTTCCATTGTGTGACCGCACCTTGAATATTGTGTGCAATTCTGGTCACCGTATCTTAAAAAGAATATAGCGTTATTAGAAAAGGTTCAGAGAAGAGCCACCAAAATGGTAAAGGGGATGGAAGGATACTCCTATGAAGAGAGGCTAAAAAGGTTAGGGCTCTTTAACCTGGAAAAGAGACGGCTGAGGGGAGATATGATAGAAGTCTATAAATTAATGAACGGAGTGGAACGGGTAAACGTAGATTGATTGTTTACGTTATCAGAATATAAAAAGACTAGGGGACATGCAATGAAGCTACAGGGTAACCTATTTAAGACTAATAAGAGAAAATATTTTTTCACACAACGTGTAATCAAACTCTGGAATTTTTTACCCGAGGATGTAGTAAAGGCTGTTAGTGTAGCTGGGTTTAAAAAAGGTTTGGACAAGTTCCTGGAAGAAAGGTCCATAAACCATTATTAAAAGGAACCCCGGATATCACTGCCTGACCCAATACAAGCATTGAGGATCCTGTGTATTTTGGGGAGACTGCTAGGTACGTATGACCTGGACCTGGACTGGCCACTGTTGGAAACAGGATACTGGGCTTGATGGACCTTGGTCTGACCCAGTATGGTATATCTTATGTTCTTATGCTGTAACCTGTATACCCTGGAAGGTAGTAGTGAGCGAGACACACACACATGCAGAGCATTTGGAAGCACGCTTCCCCCCCTATGCCCACTAGCACTGGTGCTGCTTCTTAGTGACTGACAGTTAAAGTTACTAAGAGACGCTATGGCTTTAGTGTGCATTAATGCCGTTAAGAGTGTTACTAATAACACATGGCAACAGTGTTAGCAGGCACTATTTCAATAGGAAATTGAATTGACTTACACATTAAGGGCCCCTTTGACTAATGCTTAGCATGTGCTAACGGTGTTAGCGTGCACTATTTACTGCCACTGCCCATTTGTTTCTATGGGCATGGTCACAGTTGGTGCATGCCAATCCCCACTAGGGCATGACAAAAGTTAGGAAAAGGCTTTCTACGTCAACTACATACATTTAAAAGTTCTAATGCTATGTTAAGAATGTGAACTGACCTGAAAAGAAGTTCAATAATTTGGGGGGGGGGGGGATGCCCACCCTGAAGAATACCCAAAAGGTTTTGCCCTATACACATTCCTAAGACATAAAACTCAACTGCTGTCTCATTGTTTTGTAACCAATAGAGTGTAGCTATGACAATCCATTGACATAAACATTATTACACATAGAATGTTCAGACTTCATTCCCAGGGTCTTTGCTTTGACCTGTTTAGTACTGTAAAATAATTTCCTTCCATCATAAAACTTTATAAATGAACTTTCCCCATAGGTTCCTGCCAGTTCAGCACCTACCAATTCTACATATAATAAATTGTAGATGAAAACTAAAGTGTCTCTGGTTCTGAGGACTGTTACTTTTCATTTCAAACTGAACACCCCTTTTGTTAAGGAAAGTTGTCTGGTATTTTGGCTGTAGACATTAAAGCCCCATGTACCAAGCTGCGTTAGCAATTAACATGCAGGAACAGTTAACGGGGGAGGCACATTCTGAATGAATTGGAACTGGAGCCAACCCTTTGTGGTTAGACCAGTGTGTACAGTGTATTACTGTGGTCCAGCTGTGACATTTTAACAGCACGGACCACTATGGCTAGACTCCCCTTTTCACCCTATGACGAGATTGTGTAATTGCCCCATGTAAAAGAAGCAGCATTTGAAGGTTACCTGAATTCAGTGGATCCAAGGAAGTGTTGAGTCTGCTATATCCCAAGGTTCCTGACCTGTGTTTTGGAGGGGATTTGTAGTTCTTTAAAAGGATTTTGATATTGGAGCTCTGTTTTACTTGGGATAAGACAGAATTTGATGGGTTTTGCGCATTTTGAATTACTGTTAGACATGCAGTTAATTTATTCAGAGCTGTAGGAAAGCTAATTTGATGGGTATGATTAGCTGCACATAGTCTGCGTAGATGCAGAACTATGCATCCATTGAATGAATCAGTTCAGCTAGTGGCTTGAGGCAGATATTAAACCAAATAGCTATCAGTGTTGATCCCTGTGGTGCCCCACAGGTCTGCCCATGAAGGTGATGAGGTGAGGTGTCACTGAATAGTATGCCCCTCTGATAGGATCTGAACCAGGTATCCAGCCAGTTTCTCTCTTTTAGCCAGCCATCGAGTTGAATGCATACTATTTTATAAGCTTTCCTAGAAACGAGACGTTTTCCAGGTAGTTACCCAGCTTGCCTTGGTCAAGGGTGTTCTTTCTTAGCAGGGAGTGAATGACTGTCCTTTTTAGTGCTGTTGGCAGCCTCCCATCAGAAAGAGAGGAGTTCACAATTTTGGGAGACTCTGCATGGCAACTGCATTATCTGATGGAGAGAAGTCATGAGTGTAGGATGTTGGTCGTAGGCCTCTCGGAGTTTTAGCAAGGCCCTCCTTTGCTACCAGGTAAAGAAGTCTCATGAATCTGTGTATGGGAGGAGGGAGTTGGTGGCAAGTTTGTGTTCTCCTGGTTAACTTGGTGGTGTAAATTCTGCCCAACCAGCCTCCACAATACGGGGTCCCACACTGCATCAGTGAAAGCAGAGCATCAAATTTACTTTTAAATCTTTGCAGCACCGCCTCCTGCCCCTCTTTTCTCTTGTTCAGGCCCAACAGCCTTCAAGTCTTGCAAACTGTGGCTGCCCTGGCTGGTATATCAAGTATGTTTTAAAAAATAGCATATCTGTCCCCAATTCTCTCACCATTTTGGTTGCTGCCACCTCAGCTGGTAAGCAATTCCTTCAGGCACCAACTACTCTCTCTGTAAGGAAGAAGTTTCCTTAAATGTTGCCTGAGCCTTCCTCCTTCCAACTTCACATCTTGACCCCTTGTCCCTGGGCTTTTGTTTTAATAGAAAATGCCACCTCCTTGTACCTTACTAAAGCTTGCTGAATATCAAATAAATTTACAACTATGTGTGATTATGACCGTTACTCGTCCTACCAAAAAGAAAACTCTCTGGAAATTATTTTGCAGAGGGGGCGGTACCTTGAGTTACACAGAAGCATACTGTGAGAGCTCCTACATTCAACAGGATAAAACTACTAAATATCAACTTCTGATCTTTAATTTGTCAATGCTTAACAACTATACCATGTCAGAAAACAAAGGCGAAAGAGCAGAATCAACTGTGACCTTGGAACTGGTAATAAAAGACCAAAAACAACTCCTCCAACTCCAGAAAAGGCTTCATCTCGGGACAAGGCCTCTCTCCAGGATCTGATTATACATGAAATTCATCTCTTAAAAGACATGCTTAAACTCAACTGGAACTTACTACAGAACTTCAACGAGAGATTGAAAGCCTAAGCAACATGTTTACCCTCTCACAAGAGACAATTGCAGACTTGGAAAACCGAACATCTATTTCTGAAACGCACATGGACACCATTAAACAAAATGAATCAGAAATTTAAAAACTGCGCAATGACTTTGAGGATCTCTCCAACAGGAATTGACAAAATAATATTCGTAAGAACATAAAATATGTCATACTGGGTCAAACCAAGGTCCATCAAGCCCAGTATCCTGTTTCCAGCAGTGGCCAATCTAGGTCATACGTACCTAGCAGTTTCCCCAAAACACAGGTTCCACAATGCTTGTACTGGGTCAAGTATTGATATCTTGGGTCCCTTCTTAATAATGGTTTATGGACCTTTCCTCCAGGAACTTGTCCAACCCTTTTTTAAACCCAACTACACTAACAGCTTTTACTACACTGTAGCTTCATTGCATGTTCCCTAGTCTTTTTATATTTTGATGGCATAAACAATTGATCTATTTTTACCCATTCCACTCCATTCATTAATTTATAGACCTCTATTATATCTCCCCTCAGCCGTCTCTTTTCCAAATTGAAGAGCCCTAACCTTTTTAGCCTCTCTTTTGGGTATACCTGAAGGGGCTGAAAGTTCTGATATACTTCGCTTCATACCACCCTTCCTCACCAAGCTTATGGACCTTTCTTTCCAACCTGCTTTGGAAATCGAAAGATATCATCGAACACCCTCCAGATCCCTCTCAAATAGCAAATATCCAAGACCTGTAATCATCAACCTGCTGTGATATCAACAGGTCTTGCAAATTCTGGCAACTGCCAACGCCAAAAAGCAACTTCCTTATAAAAGTAAGAAAATATTGATTGTGCTAGATCTCACCAAACCACTGCGCTTAAGCACAAATCTTTTCTTTAAAATGAGGCAAGACCTTAAAAATATAAGTACAAAATTCAACTTACTTTACCCAGCCAGAATGATTTTCCAGGAACAAGCAGGAAGTCAGTCCTCTCACATATGGGTGACATCGGCGCCAACGGAGCCCTCGTGGAAGTATCCTCCCAGCTTCCAAAGAAAGCCTTTGGGAGATGTCACCATGCATGTGTGGTCCCCTTCCCGCCCAAGGATGCCATCTTGCTGTCTCCTTTTTTCCGCGGAGCCCTTCAGATGTCCGTCTGGCTTGTCCCTGGGAAAAAGTTGATATTTCAGCCTGAGTTTCATACTTTCCTCCGGTACTGCACTGGTACTCTTCCCACCACCCAACCTTGCTGTTTTGGCATCGAGTTCGGGTCCTTTTTTTGTAGATTTTTCCTTCTTGGTGCCTTCGTGCCTTTTTTCCAACGGGTAGCTTGGCGTGTTTTCGACCTCACTAAGGTACTTTTTTCCTCCATGGCTACCAGTAGCTTTAAAAAGTGTGATCGGTGTGCTAAAATTATGTCTTTGACCGACACACACGACTGCTGCCTTGGGCCGGACCATGCGGTCTCTGTAAAAAAGATGTCCAACAAGGCCCTCAAGAGCTGCCAACAGCAGCACAATACGTTTTTTTCCTTGAGTCCCCAGTACCTCCGAAGGCCAGGACTTCATCTGAAGCTACGGCATCTCGGGGCAGCTCTACGGAACCAGAGTATCACCGTGGTTCTTTGGAGAGGGGGTCTCCCTCGAGGGAACACAAGAAGAAGACCTTGAAGGCAGTGTCCCTGGATGGATCTGACAGGCTGGCTATGTTCCGAGCAAGGTCCCGCAGTTCTAGATGCTCGTCCGAGGGATCGGAAAGGGAGCGGCCTGCAAAGTTCCCCCAAAAGGACTCAACCTCAGACTGGCCTCAATCACCAGACACCATCCTCGATGAAGATTCCCCTTTGGAGAAACCAGTATCAGGCCCAATTTCCTTCAGTGCCCGTACCGATGGCTGTGGAGCCTTCTGGCCTAGAGTCCAGAATGGCAGCCCTGAAGCACAGTTTGTCTGCCTTCATGGACCAGCAGTGGACGCTGTTGTCTGGTATGACCAGTTCCTTCTCCCAGACCACCAGGCCCTCAACGTCAAAGAGGTCCCCGGAGGCCGAGTCAATCCTCAAGACCCTTCGGCCTCGAGTCGATCCTCGGCTGAGGTCTTGATCTGGTTCCCGCTCGACAGGGCCACGATTGTTCCCAGCCATTGTGCTTGGCACCAGCCGTGGGGTCGCTGAGGGCCATGGGCCGGGATCAGCCTGGGGCCCGTGGACCATCCTTCCATCAAGTCTTCGACAGACTACTCCAAGTGGGAGACGGAGGACAAGGAGTCGCCCAACAACCATTGCCATTGAAACGTCCCTTCGGACTCTCCCACTTCAGAGCCCTGGTGATGGTCCCCACCCTTGACTTTTTCAGGGACATGTCTAAGGCCCTAGTTTTCCCAATGGAATCAGAGGAGGATCCTCGGGCGGAGAAGCTAGAAATCCTTCAATATGAGACTCCCCCGAGGGAATTGCTTACAGTGCCCATTCCACCATTCTGGAACGGCTGATGCTCCATATGTGGAAGACGCCGGCATCGGTGCCGGTGGTGAGCAAGCGGCTCGACTCGATGTATCGAGTCCACTGGAGCCCGAGCTTCTAGAAATCACAGCTGCCACACAACTCCATGGTGGTAGAGTCGGCTATGCTTCGATAGAAGAGTCAGAAGACGCACTCCTTGATGCCTTCCGGCAGGGAGGCACACACTTTGGATGCCCTTGGCAGAAATTTCTGCCTGGGCTCAATGCTCGTTGGTTGTATCAAGGCCTACCAGCTGTACATGGGCATGTACCTGAGAGACCCGGTGAAGGAAATCACCGGGATCTCAGCTGGTTTGTCCGAGGAACCCCTGCAGCGGTTCAAGAACCTGGCCAAGGCCATCTGAGAGTGTTCCAAGTTTGTCTCAGGCAGCCTATGATGGCTTCAAGTCAGCGGCAGACATCGGTGCCCAACGTCAGGCTTGGCTACAGTTGTCCCACCCCGAGTAATGGGATCAGCACAAATTGGTAGATGTCCCATGCCAAGGACAGAACCACTTTGGCAAGCCCATGACCAACAAGGCTGCAGAGCTGGAGACCGAGATCATGATGAGGACCAGGCTCTATAAAAAGACCGCTGCCCCTCCCTGATGAAACAGCTCGGGTAAAAAGCCCTTCTACTTGAGGAAAGGGGCTGCTTACAGAAACTACCCACCTTTTCAGGCCTCCTCGGCTCCCCAGCAAGGTCAGCAGACCAAGGGACATGGGCATGGCCCTCGTAAGCAGAAGGCTCCCAAACCCCAGGCATCAGCCCCAGCCCAGCCAGGCAGGAGCTTTTGATTCCTGGGGCATAGTCTCTCCACCCCAAGGAGGTCAGCAGCCCACAGAGGGATGTCTGATTCACTATGCCCAAAGGTGGCTAACTATTACCACCAATTCCTGGGCACTTCAAGAGGTCAGGGAGGGCTACCTCCTCCATCTGACTCAGACACCTCTCCCCTTACTTTCTGGGAGAGCCCCCCAGGTCTCCCCTTCAGAGGGACCTTCTACTGAAGGAACTCGCAGGTCTTTTCAAGGACAAGCAGTAGAACCAGTACCCCACCATCTCAGGGGCAAGGAGTTCTACTCCAGGTACTTCCTCATGCCAAAAAGGATAGGAGGCCTAAGGCTCATCCTTGACCTGTGCAACCTCAACAAGTTCCTGGTGGGGGAGAAGTTCAAGATGCTCTCCTTTGTAACATTGCCTCCTTACCTCCAGCAGGGAGATTGGCTATGCTCCTTGGATCTGAAGGATGCATATACCCACATCCTCATTCACCCCAGCCACAGGCAGTACCTGCAGTTCATGGTGGGGGGGGGGCACTACCAATACAGGATGCTGCCTTTCAGCTTGGCCTCCACCCCAAGGGTCTTCACAAAATGTCTGGCAGTCATAGCTGCCTTCCTCTGCCTCTAGGGGGTCTTTGTCTTCCCCTACTTGGATGATTGGCTCATGAAAGGAGGCACGGCCTCAGAGATGCAGCAGGCAACTGCATGCACCATCCAGGTCCTGCAGCACATGGGGTTTGTGATAAACCACCCCAAGTCCCCCCTCCTCCTGACACAGTGTCTGGATTTCATAGGGGCAAGACTGGACACCCTCCAGGCAAAGGCCTTCCTGCCCGGAGACTGAGCCAACCATCTCAGAGCCCTGGCCCAGGACATACAGCACCATCCCTCAGTACCTGTTCAGCTCCTCTTGCGCCTACTCAGACACATGGCCTCTATGGTCCATGTCACCCCAGACACTCACCTCCACATGAGGGCCACACAGTGGTGCCTTCAGGACGAGTGGCCATAGGCCACGGGATGCCTCTGGGACAGTGATCCGCCAGTTGGCAGACTCCCTGACTTGGTGGCAGACTCCCCAATACTAGAAGATAGGGATTCCCTTTCAAGCCCTGAGCTTCTTAAGGGTCCTCACCATGGATGCCTCCCTGCTCAGCTGGGGAGTCCACTGCGAAGAACTCCATACCCAGGGCAACTGGTCACAGGATGAGAGCAACCAGCAGATCAACTTCCTGGAGCTGCGGGCGATATGCTTGACCCTCCAAGACTTTTGTCTCTGCCTATGACACCAGCTAGTGTTGGTCCAAACGGACAACCAGGTGGCAATGTTCTATGTGAACAAACAGGGGGGCACGGAGTCTCATGCCCTCTGCTGAGAGGCAGTGGTCCTCTGCTCCTATGCAGTCTGGCCGGCAGATTGAGCAGGTCCTCCAGCTGCACAAGTGGCAACTGGACCTCAGTGTGGCTGATCGGTTTTTTCAGCTCTGGGGGGAACCGCAGATAGACCTGTTTGCCAGCCTGAACAACTACCAGTTGTCCCGCTTCTGCTCCCAGCAGGTCCACCCCTCCAGGGTGGTAGTGGACGCATTCCTCATCTCGTGGTCGAAAGGCCTCATGTACGCCTTCCCACCCACACCATTAATTGACAAGACATTGTTCAGGACCCTCCGCAACAAGGCCACGCTCATCCTGATAGGCCCTCGATGGCCCAGGAAGCCATGGTTTCCACTATTCCTCTGGCTATCAGTGGAGACTCCCATTCCATTGGGGGGCTCTCTTCGGCACCCCAACTTGGGGTCCCTGTCGCTGACAACATGGCTGCTGAAAGGGAGACCCTAGCCTCTTTCAACCTCTCTGGTGAGGTACAAGAGATCTTGCTGGTCTTTCGTAATGCTTTCACTAATGGTGTAGGTTTTCAACCTGGTGCACAGAGCACGGGACTGACCTGTTCTCCTGCACAATAGGACTGGTGCTGCAGTACCTACTTCACCTCTCGCAATCTGGGCTTAAATCGAACTCCACCAGGGTGCACCTTAGTGCCCTGGTGGGCACCACCACCCGATGGATAGCAAACCCCTCTTGGTCCAGCCTCTGGTGACCCGCTTCCTAAGGGGTCTGCTGTTATCGAAACCCCTGGTTCACTCTCCAGCGACCGAGTGGGACCTCAGTGTGGTATTGGGGCAGCTGACTTGCCCGCCTTTTGAGCCTCTGGCTACCTGCCGCCTGTGATACCTCTCGTGGAAGGTGGAGTTCCTGGTTGCGCTTACCTTTGCTCGCAGGGTTAACAAGCTTCAGGCCTTAGTGGCAGAGGCACCATATACCAGGTTCTGTATGAACAGGATGATTCTCCGCACATACCCTAAATTCCTTCCAAAGGTGGTATCGTCCTTTCACCTCAACCAGGAGGTGGTACTTCCCAAGACCTCACACCAGTAGGGCAGAGACGGTCCTTCACACCCTGGACTGTAAGAGGGCCCTGTCCTTCTACATTCAATGTACCCAGGGCCACCGTAAAGCTGCACAGCTTTTTGTCTCATACAACCCCAGTAGTCTGGGGGAGGTGGTGACCAAACATACACTGTCTACCTAGGTGACGGACTGTATCGGCCTCGCCTACGAGCAGGCAGGGCTTCCACTGGAAGGTCGAGTCACGGCGCGCCGTGTTAGGGACATGGCGGCCTCGGTGGCAAACTTGCACTCCGTCCCGATGGTGAATAACTGCCAGGCTGCCACCTGGTCTTCAGTCCATACCTCCACAGCCCATTACAGCCTGGAAGGGAAGTTCCGATGGGACAGTGCCTTCGGCCAGGCTGTGTTCAGGGATCTAGGCAATTCCTACCCTCCGACCCTTCTGTGTTCAGGCTACTAGAGTGCTGGTTTCCATCACACACTGGTCCTGCTATAGTCTGTAGCTATGGACTCCAGTAGTCTGTAGCTGGGGAGTCCCCTATGTGAGGACTGACTTCATGCTTGTTTCTGGAGAAAGCATAGTTACTCACCTGTAACAGGTGTTCTCCATGGACAGCAGGAATCGGTCCTCACAATCCTCGCTTCTCCCCTTGGAGTTGCTCCTTTTATCATCTTTTATTTTATTTTTCCATCTTTTAGCTATGTCATCTGACTTAGCAAGATGGAACTCTTGGGCGGGAAAGGGACCACGCATGCGTGGTGGCATCTCCCAAAGGCTTTCTTTGAAAGATGGGGGGATGCTTCCCAAGGGCTCCGTCAGCGCTGACATCACCATATGTGAGGACTGATTCCTGCTGTCCCCAGAGAACACCTGTTAAAGGTGAGTAACTACGCTTTGTCACATATGCAAATAAAACTACTACCTATACTGATCCTGACCAACTTCAGGATTTCATAGACAAGTACAAGATGCAATGACTCTATCTTTAACTCTATCCTTATCTCTGCCCTACTTTATTCAGTATTAATTTCAATACTGCTTCTACAGATTTACCTCACCAACCGAAAATAAGCATAGATCTGATTGGCAACATGGATGTTTACTCTTGGTGTCCTTTTGTGCTACAGTGTCTGCCATGATCACTCGTGGACTCCGTGCTATATGGTTTTGCCCACCGGATTTACACTCTACATTTCTATTTTGACTCTTCAAGTTTATGACACAGATCAACACACTATGCCGTGACTGTTTGCTGTAGCCCATTAGGGCCCTCTACTATACATGTATTCTATATTCCTGAGGCTACCTCACTGATCTTTAATTTTTTTTTTGCTCAGAATTTCTTACTTTATGCTAAACTCAAGCACTCCATTAATTTATTATTTTCTATACTTCACTAAGCATTGTGTTGTCACCTATATATCTCAATAGTTACTTTCTAAATGAGTCAGTCATGTTCTGCGTGATATGTTGGTTAAAATCTCTGCTTGTTTGACATATTCGCATTAACTGTGGATCTTATTTTGCTTTATTATATTAAATATCCATTCTTTACCTTAATCTTTCTTTCTTTATCATGTTAGGCCCTTATTGCTGTCTGATTTAGTTTCACATGTTGCTTAATGATCAGAATTCTTTCATTGCTTGTCCTCCCTTCCCTGACTCATAGATGGCGCTCCACTCCCCTCCTAGAGGTTACACTGCTTTTACTGTAGGTTCCCTTTTCCTACTTAAAGTTTTCTCTTTCTCTTATAGTGAGGCAGTGCATTGCTATTATTGTGGAGGCTACTTCAAATTATTAACTCAGAATTCCCTTTATTCTAATAGCATTTAAACTGTTATCTCTGAACTTTGATGGGATTAATCACCCCATCAAATCCAAAAAAATCTTAACTTATCTGAAGAAAGAGAAATCTGGCATTGCCTTTATACAAGAAACTCATTTACCACATACAGAATGCCTTAGATTTAAAGATAAAATTTTATACTCGTCATTTTTTTCACCTGCACTTAATGAAAAAGCAGATGTTCCAATCCTCTTCTGCAATACTATTAACTTTCAATTGGAAAGACAACTTTCAGATACTCAAGGAAGATGGCTTATACTTGTTGGCTATCTTCTTAATACAAAAATAATGCTATTAAATCTTTATTTACCGAATGAAGATGGCCCAACTTTCTTTCAAACTCTTATCTCAAAAATCGTCTTGAATTTTGGAACTATCGAAAAAAACATTGTAGGTGACTTTAACCTACCACTAGATTACACTTTAGACAGAAATTCTACCTGTCAACCTCCCAAAACCAGTTCATGGAAAATTTTGTATAATATGATCTCCAATTTTGATTTCATTGACCCATGGGGATTACCCCATCCTCTAGATGGAGACTACACATTCTACTCTAACCCACAGAATACATACTCAAGAATTCATAATTTTCTTATCACACATGATTTATCCCATAAAATTACCCGCTCTCAAATTCTACCCATACTTGTTTCAGATCATGCAGCAATCACTCTTGATTTTGAAACGGAAACTCCATAACTAGTCTACCCGCCAATTTGGACGTTTTTATTTACTAACTCGACATCATATCGGTGATAATAAAATAGGTAAATCCTTGGCTCAAGATCTAAAAGGAAAACACAGAAAACATATTATTGCACCATTATGTGATACCGATTCCAATATTCATATGAACCAAGCTGACATAGAAAAGATTTTCCAATCATTTTTTGAACAATTATTTCATTCAGATACTGATAAAGACAATGATCTATATGATCAATTTTGCAGTACCTTGAATTCTCCTAAACTACACCGCACAGCACAAAATGAATTAGGATCTGAAATTACTGCGAAAGAAATAATTGAAGCTATTAAATAATCCTTTCCATCTGGTAAAACTCCAGGCAGGGTTGGCTCAAGGCAATCTGCTGCCTAAGGCGAGGGATGAGATGGCGCTGCCCCCCCCCCACCCCCTCTCTGGAGTGAGGAGGGGGGGGGGAATCTTTCTTAAATCTCCAGTCAGGGAGCGAACCAAACCAAAAAGCCAATTAGATAATATGTAGCAAAATGTTCATACCCCAAGGAACTAAAAGAGAGAGCAAGAACCACAGCAGTCTATAACTCCAAATTATAATTCCTTTGTATTTTGTTGTTATAAACTGTGTTATGGTACTTGCTTTTTCTTTTTGAACATATATTTTGCATTCACAGAATCCCCTCCTCAACAATGGGTGCAGAGCAGAGGTAGGACATTCACCCACAGAACTCAATGTATTAAAAAAAAAAAATCTGATTCTGGTCATCTCACCAACAACAAACATTCTCCACTACCAGGCATAATACAAAACCCTACAAAAGTCACCGAAGATCTACAAGGCCAAATCTACCCTACCATATACCAGCATAAACTTCCAAAACTCATACAACAAAGGGCCTACCCAGAAAAAGCAGGCACTATAAATACTACAGCAGGCCCTAGAACACCGATACACCTATTTGAAAAACTGAACAAGTCATCACAGTACAGATCCCTATGTACAAATTAACAGAACACCTGGCATCAGTCATGCACTCAGAACACAGAACCTCACCAAGTACAGAATATGTGACCATAACCATATGTGGAAAAATAAAAAATAGGTAGGCAACATTTAAACTAAAACCCTAAGGTGTTGCATTGTTACATGGCCTATTACAGGATATTAGAACATAAGATATGCCATACTGGGTCAGACCAAGGTCCATCAAGCCCAGTATCCTGTTTCCAACAGTGGCCAATTTAGGTCATACGTACCTAGCAGTTTCCCCAAAAGACACAGGTTCCACAATGCTTGTATTGGCTCAAGCAGTGATATCCTGGGTCCCTTTTTAATAATGATTTATGGACTTTTCCTCCAGGAACTTGTCCAAAACTTTTTTAAACCCAGCTACACTCACAGCCTTTACTACATCCTCCAGTAACAAATTCCAGAGTTTGATTACACATTGAGTGAAAAAATATTTTCTCTTATTTGTCTTAAATAGTTTACCCTGTAGCTTCATTGCATTTCCCCTAGTCTTTCTATATTCTGATAACGTAAACAATCTACGTTTACACATTCCACTCCATTGATTAATTTATAGACTTCTATCATATCTCCCCTCAGCCGTCTCTTTTCCAGGTTAAAGAGCCCTAACCTTTTTAGCCTTTCTTCATAGGAGTATCCTTCCATCCTCTTTACCATTTTGGTGGCTCTTCTCTGAACCTTTTCTAATAACGCTATATCCTTTTTAAGATACAGTGACCAGAATTGTACACAATATTCAAGGTGCGGTCTCACCATGGAACGATATAGAGGCATTATAATATCCTTTGTTTTATTTTCCATTCCTTTCCTTATGATACCTAGCATTCTATTTGCTCTCTTGGCTGCCGCTGCACACTGCGCTGAGGGTTTTAACATGTTATCCACAATGACGCCTAAATCTTTTACCTGGGTGGGGGTTCCTAATGTGGAACCTTGCATCGTTTAACCATAGTTTGGGTTGTTCTTCCCTAGGTGCATAACTTTGCACTTGTCCACATTAAATTTCATTTGCCATTTTGATGCCCAGTCGTCCAATTTATCAAGATCTTCTTGCAATTTTCCACAATCCTCATGGGTTTTAACAACTTTAAATAGTTTTGTGTCATCTGCAAATTTGATAACCTCACTCATTATTCCCTTTTCCAGGTCATTTATGAATATGTCAAATAGCAGCGGACCCAGCACAGATCCCTGGGGTACACCACTATTCACCTTTCTCCATTGGGAAAATTGGCCATTTAACCCTACCCTCTGCTTTCTATCTTTTAACCAGTTCCTGATCCACAATAGTACACTGCCTCCTATCCCATGACTCTTTAGTTTTGCCAAAAGTCTCTGATGAGGGACCTTGTCAAAGGCTTTCTGAAAGTCCAAATACACTATATCAACAGACTTACTTTTGTCTACCTGTTTATTCACACCTTCAAAAAAACTTAACGAATTAGTAAGACAAGATCTTCCTTGTCTAAAGCCATGTTGGCTGTCTCCCATTAAGCCATGACTATCTACATGTTCAGCCATTTTGTTCTTTACGATGGTTTCTACCATTTTCCCCGGTACTGACGTCAGGCTCACTGGTCTGTAGTTTCCCGGATCACCCCTGGAACACTTTTTAAAAATTGGCATTACGTTGGCCATCCTCCAATCTTCAGGTATTACAGATGATTTTAATGATAGTTCACAGATAACTAATAGCAGGTCTGCAATCTCATATTTCAGTTTTTTCAACACCCTTGGATGTATATCATACGGTACAGGTGATTTGCTACTCTTCAGTTTATCAAATAGTTGTAAGACATCTTCCCGATGTATTGATATTTCCTTCAATTCTTCTGCACCTTTCAATACCACTTCAGTCATGGGTAACATCCCTACATCTTCCTCAGTAAAGACCGACGCAAAGAATTCATTCAGTCTCTCCGCTATCACCTTGTCGCCTCTTAGTGCCCCTTTAACCCCTCTATCATCTAATTGATCAACATTCAATTAGCTTCACTATTCTAATAATATTATATATCATACTTGCTGTATTATTATAATAGTGATTTATTGCAATGATTCATAGAAACAGTAAGTCTGTGAGGCAGCAGCTTGTTTTTATTTCAATAGCTGTGAAAGGAAGCATAAAATATTGCAATAAATCCCTATTATAATAATACAGCAAGTATGGTATATAATATTAGAATTCTTTACTAAAAAATGAAATATTGAATATAAGATCTTGCAATGTATTTCCTCAGAGGCCTGCCTTTGCAGACGCTGCCAGGGGGATGAAACACTGAAATTTGAGCTTCCGCACCATCCTGCTTCTGAACCACCACCCAGGAAAAAGATTTAGGCGTCATTGTGGATACCATGTTAAAACCCTCGGCCCAGTGTGCAGCGGCGGCCAAGAGAGCAAATAGAATGCTTGGTATGATAAGGAAAGGAATGGAAAATAAAACAAAGGATATTATAATGCCTCTATATCGTTCCATGGAGAGACTGCACCTTGAATATTGTGTGCAATTCTGGTCGCCGTATCTTAAAAAAGATATAGCGTTATTAGAAAAGGTTCAGAGAAGAGCCACCAAAATGGTAAAGGGGATGGAAGGATACTCCTATGAAGAAAGGCTAAAAAGGTTAGGGCTCTTTAAACTGGAAAAGAGACGGCTGAGGGGAGATATGATAGAAGTCTATAAATTAATGAACGGAATGGAACGGGTAAACGTAGATCGATTGTTTACGTTATCAGAATATAGAAAGACTAGGGGACATGCAATGAAGCTACAGGGTAAACTATTTAAGACCAATAAAAGAAAATATTTTTTCACTCAACGTGTAATCAAACTCTGGAATTTGTTACTGGAGGATGTAGTAAAGGCTGTTAGTGTAGCTGGGTTTAAAAGGGGTTTGGACAAGTTCCTGGAGGAAAGGTCCATAAACCATTATTAAGAAGTGACCGAAGATATCAATGCTTGACCCAGTACAAGCATTGTGGAACTTGTGTCTCTTGGGGAAACTGCTAGGTACATATGACCTAGTTTGGCCACTGTTGGAAACAGAATACTGGGCTTGATGGACCTTGGTCTGACCCAGTATGGCATATCTTATGTTCTTATGTTCTTATGTTCTTAAGGTTCAGAGAAGAGCCACCAAAATGGTAAAGGGGATGGAAGGATACTCCTATGAAGAAAGGCTAAGAAGGTTAGGGCTCTTTAACCTGGAAAAGAGATGGCTGAGGGGAGATATAATAGAAGTCTATAAATTAATGAACGGAGTGGAACGGGTAAACGTAGATCGATTGTTTACCTTATCAGAATATAGAAAGACTAGGGGACATGCAATGAAGCTACAGGGTAAACTATTTAAGACTAATAAAAGAAATATTTTTTCACTCAACGTGTAATCAAACTCTGGAATTTGTTACCGGAGGATGTAGTAAAGGCTGTTAGTGTAGCTGGGTTTAAAAAAGGTTTGGACAAGTTCCTGGAGGAAAGGTCCATAAACCATTATTAAGAAGGGATCCAGGATGTCAATGCTTGAACCAATACAAGCACTGTAGAACCTGTGTCTCTTGGGGAAACTGCTAGGTACATATGACCTAGATTGGCCACTGTTGGAAACAGAATACTGGGCTTGATGGACCTTGGTCTGACCCAGTATGGCATATCTTATGTTCTTATGTAATGCGGCCCTATGTTCGAGTAGGGGTGGTGGGGGGAAAGTGCCACGGTAAGGAAAAGACACCTGTGAAATCGGAAAACGTCAGCACGCTCTAGGATCAGCGGCCACGAGAACTAGAGGGTCCAGACTGATGATGTCATCCAATGGTGACTGAGACTCTTGGAATCACCGCCAGAAGTCGCAGCTGTATTTATTTCTGATTTTACGGCCTCTGGCCTGCCACTGCCTTCCTGCTGCTTTTTTTTCTCATTCAGACGAGCTTAAGTGGGAAAAAGAGCAGCGGGAAGGCAGCGGCAGCCCAGAGGCGGCAATATCAGAAATAAAAACTGCCGGAGTACCGCCCCCTAAAAACTGCTGCCTGAGGCCACCACCTCAGTTGTCCTAATGATAGAACTGCCCCCGACTCCAGGCCCAGATGGATTCACTACAGAATTTTATAAAACTTTTTCTGATATTCTTAATACCTTCCTCTTGGATCTAAATCACTTCATATATACTAACCCAGAACAACAACAGAACTTCGCTCAAGCTCATATTGTTCTTATACCTAAACCTGGTAGAGACTCTAATTATCCTCAAAATTACAGACCCATTTCACTCTTAAACGTGGATTACAAAATTCTAACTAAAATTCTTGCAACCCGTATTAACAAAGTCCTGCCTTCTTTAGTTCACAAAACTCAAATTGGATTTATGAATAGAAGATACATAGGTGATGATATAAGATTATTTTATTATCTCCAGTTATATCGCAAGTAAACAACCATTTCCATCAATTGCCTTATCATTAGATGCAGAAAAGGCATTTGATAGACTTGAATGTCCTTCTCTTTATAAAGCAATTGAATGGTTTCATTTGGGAGATGATTTCCTACAATGGACAAAGTTATTGTATTATAATCCCACGTCCCAACGTATAGTCAACAATAATATCTCTAAACCAATGCAAACCAATACAGCTTCATTATGGAACCAGACAGGGATGTTCTTTATCACCTCTACTTTTTCATTTAGCCCTTGAACCCTTGTTAATAGCAATACGTTCCCATCCTCACATTACTGGTATCAAAACCAAACATACTGAAACCAAGATTGCAGCACTCGTATGTTGATGATCTTTTACTTTTCTTAACTAACCCCCAAATTTCTATTTCTAATCTTATCGACACTGTTAATGCCTTTTCAATATTTTCCGATTTCAGAATTAATTGGGATAAAGCTGACATAATGCCTCTCAATGTTCATATTTCTCATACAGATGTACAGGACTCTCCTTTTTAAATGGTCTCCCTTGCAACTCAAATATTTAGGTATACTTTTAAATAAGGATGTAGAACAGACTCTACACATAAATATGGAACATATTCTAGCTATTATTGATGCAAATGTGAAAAAATGGACTCCACTTTATATTTTATGGTAGGGTAGACTAGAATCTATTAAAATGGTTCAATGCAATGTGTGCCTTCGAGTCAGTCCTGACTCCTGGCGACCCAGAAGCTCCTGGGTTTTCTTGGCAGTGTCACCGGAAGTAGATTGCCAGGCCTTTCTTCCGAGGCAATGGAGGGTTAAGTGGCTTGCCCAAGGCCACAAGGAGTGCTAATGGGAATTGAACCCTGGTTGCTTGGTTACCAAGCCAGTGTTCTAACCACTAGGCTACTCCTCCACTCCATTAAAATGGTTATGATGCTACAAATTAATTATATTCTCATGATGTTGCCTAGATTTTGCCCAAAAGGTTTTATAAAATAATAGAATCCAAACTGGTAAAAATTTCTATGGCAAAATAACCCTCAAATTACTCAAAAGCACTGGAGGTCTTGCCTTCCCTGATTTCCAGCTATATCATACAGCCTTCGTGACTCGCTTTGGTTCATTCTGGCTTCTCTCTGATCCACCTGAGGAACTGTTGCCATTGTGGTATGATGTTGAACTAAATCTAATATCACCTATCCCCCTAAAATATATTTTGTCTTTTGATTTACATACCTTAAATAACTAAGTTATGTTAGATACACAATTTGCTCTTCTTCTATTAGATAAAAAGCTTGATATCTCTATTTGGCATTCCCATAAAATTTCCTTATGGCATAACCCCAAATTTAAAATAGATCACAAAGTCTTATCCTGGTCGAATGGCAGTCATTAGGTTTATGTTGCTTTACGCATCTTCTTCATGGTTCGAACCTTGCCTCCTTTCATACCTTAATGCCCCGATACAAATTACACCCGACCCATTTTTTGCTTGGCTTCAATTAACGCACGCTCTTAAAAGAAGCTCTACTAAACTTGATACACTAGTTCCCACACCGTCTCTCTATGTTCTCTTAGATAACATTTTTAGCAAAGGTCATATTGCCTCATCCTTTTATAAAGTATTAACTAAACCTACTGCTTCCACATCTTCTGGTCTTTATAAGGTTTGAGGCAATGATCTTCATTTACCTGAAGAAGTTATTATAGACTGCCATCACTTTTTGCTACATGCTAATCGTCCCACATTATTGCCTAGCTTACGTCAGTCATTATATTTTATTTTTCATCGTACTCTTTAGACCCCACCAAAAAATGTATTGCTGGCTTATCGGTCACCAATAAGTGTTGGCACTGTGATACCTATAAAGGTACTCTTCTTCATATGTTATGTGAATTCAAGGTGATTAATAGTTTTTGGCCTTCAAAAGCTGTTTCACTTTTATATACCCTTAACTGCAAGTTATGTTATTCTGAAATCCTCTTTTCCGTCTTTGCCAACTGACAATCCCAATTCCCGAAAAATTTATGGTATTTTAATTTCTCTATCAATTCAAATAATTCTTCACAGTTGGAAAGATTAGTCTGGCTAGAAAATACATATAATAGGTAATATTCATTCTTCTCATTTAATCATTACTAGATACTCTTATTTTTCATAATTGTGTCTCCACATAGTATTAAGATAGATAATTCATGTTAATTGTATAATTGAGGCAGGCTGCAGAGCCATGGTCCCGAGGCCGAGGAGTAACCTTGTGCTCCGGCTCCTGCAGGCCTCGAGAGCACGACTAGCAATGGGGGGAGGGGGGAGTTGCTAAGCAATAAGGTCCTGCCTTGAGTTTTGAAATTGTCCTGCGTCCTGGCATAGGGAAATTTCATAGGTTGCTGGGGAACATTTCCCTGAGGGGAGGGGCCAGGTTCCACGTGGCTGCTGTCTCGGTGGCAGGAGGATGAGCTGCGGTCTCCCTGCCCTCCTCCCCAGCGAAGGGGCTTGTGCGGACAAAGGGAATGTTGCAGCTGGAGGGGCGAGGTCCCTGTGACAGCGGGGGCCTAACGGCCGGTGTGAGGAAGTAAGGGAACGTAGCTCCTCCAGGAGGGTGGATGGAGATCTAGGTCTGGGTCTTCACCCGGAGTAGGGAGGGGAGGGGCTGGTCTTTGCTAATAATGTGGCGAAGATGACAGAAACGGGGGGTGGGGGGGTGAGGGAAGAGCATGCACAACTTTGCTAATAATATGGCTGGTGGAGTGCATCATTCGGAAAGAAGGGTATAGATGAAAATGTGCATTGTAATGAGTTATTGTTGGCCTGGGTGGGGCTAGTAACAAGTTTTGTTAAGAAAGCTGCGACCGTGTTTATTCACCAGTTTTGTGGGTTAGGTATGATAAAGGGAGTTTACATATGATTGGGCCGAAGGTAAAGGAATGTGCGATTGCTCGGAGAGGCCTGGTGTCCGGGCTACCCAGGTTACTGTTTCACTTTAGCTAATGATATTAATAATGTTGTTGTTCCTTCTGTCTATTCATGCACTGGTTTGTGTATTGCACTTTGTTCTTTTTATTTCTTTTCTCAATTTGTATTGTTTCTTTAATGTTTTCATAAAATTCAATAAAAATGTTGAAACAGAAATTATTTTGCAAACATTTTCATGATCTGTAATTTTAAAATGAATCAGTGGTAGGATTCTAGAACTGCTGTATTAAATAAATAACATCTCGTTTCCACTGGAGGTGCGAGTTCTCTTCCTGTCTACACATTAGTAATGGAGGAGAAGAGTTACCAGGTCATTCTGACAGTAGTATTAGTGATCAGAGAGAAACCGGATTCCCTGCAGGGGAGTGCCAAGTTACCCAGTTCCAGGACTGAGATCTTTAAGCCAGTCCTGGATTTCTGACCATCTCATTCTGGTGAATTATGGGACCTGCAGCACTGATTCCAATGGGTAAAATCAGGGACTACAAATACCACATTGCACTGCAATGCACATTTAAAGCCAGAACTGGCAAAAAATCTCATTCCTGGAACTGGGTAACTTAGTAACTCTGCTTTTATTGAACCAACAGGTTCTGATGCTGTTTGTTACTGGAGCCTTCTTGGGGAGTATTGTAGCTTTATTTTTGCTCTTAAATGTGTTGGGGGGGGGGGTTCTAAAGGTATAGTTTTGTGGTAACCTTTTGTGTATAGGTGGGGGATGAAACATTTGAATAGACAGGAGAGGATGTTCTGGGTTCTATTCTGGTTATTTTGTAATTATGAATGTACTGCAATGTATTTTGTATTTATTGTATTTCATATGTTGCATGTATTCTGTGTGTTTTATGTTTTTATTTTTTATTTTATTTAACACTTATTTATATACCGCATCTTCCAGCGATCAGTTGCGGTGTACAATCAACAACAGTCAACAATGCAGAGCTTGTTTTACATAGAACAATAATAACTTTTTACATAGAACATCTTAACTTGTACAACAAAGGGTTTAAAAACTAAGCAGAATACTTCAGTAATTCAACTAACACAGATTGTATAACAGTTAAAACAAAAGTACTGTCCCTATAACATGGCAGATTATGACAGTTGTAACTATATACAAGTAGGGTTTCAATGCATAAGAATGGGGTGAATTATACATTCAAGTTTTGTATGTATTGTTTGTAGTAGGGAGTATAAGCTTGCTTTTGGGTAGGTTTATGTTTAGCCTTTATCTAAGTTGGGTGGAAGATTTTCTATGGTATTATAGTGTTTAGTGAATAAGTATGTTTTCAATTTTTTTCTAAATTCCGTTATCTCTGTTATTGATCGTAGGTCCTCTGGTAATGAGTTCCAGGTTGTTGGGGCTATGTGGGAAAAGGCTCTATTATTTGTTAATTTGTGAGTTCTTATATATTCTTTCGGCATTTTAAGTTTATTTGATTGTCCTTTTCTATGAGTGGGCTTAGGTGGTTTTTTGCTTATTAGGTTACAGAGTGTCTTCGGGGCCATGTCATTTAGAGCTTTGAATGTAGTTATTATTGTTTTGTATGTTATCCTGCTTTGTATTGGTAACCAGTGAAGGGATGCTAGTATCGGTGTGATGTGTTGGAGTGAGTTTATCTTTAATATAATTCTAGCTGTTGCATTTTGCGCAAGTTGGATCCTTTTGATGTTTTGTTTAGAAATGCCTATAAGTATTAAGTTGGCGAAATCGAAGTGGGGAGTTATGGTAGCCTGTATTATATTGATAAAATCTTGTATAAATACAAGGGGGCGTAATTGTTTGAGGATTTTAAGTTTGAAGTAGATTTTCTTTAATGTATTTCTAATGTGGGTTTCCATAGTAAGGTGTGTATCTAAGATAACACCTAGATATCTTATTTCGTTTTTTATTTTAATTTCTTGGTTTTGTAGTGTTATGTGGGTTGGAGGAGTGAATGAATGGTTTTTTGTTACAATTAAGACTTCAGTTTTAGCATGGTTTATATGGAGGTTTTGGGTTTTTAGCCAGTGTGTGATTTCATTGTAGCAGTCTGATAGAAGTTGGATCGGTAGGTTAGGAATCGAAAAAGGTATGTACATCATGATATCATCCGCGTAAAGGTGATATTGTACTCCAAATTTTTTAAAGATGTTACAGACCGGTTTTATATAGATATTGAAAAGTAGGGCTGAAAGTGCTGAACCTTGTGGTAAACCTATTTCTTGTTTGTATGTATTGGATGTTTGAGAACCTGTTCTTACATTTTGTGTTCTGTTATGTAAATATGAGGTGAACCATTTATGTACGGTAGAGTTTATGCCTATCTGCCTTAGGTCGTTGAGCAAAATTGAGTGATGCACGCTATCGAATGCTGCTGATATGTCAATGAAAAGGAGAATGAATGCCTGTTTGTGATTGTCAATTCCCTTTAAGAGTGTATCTATTAATACTGTTAGAAGTGTTTCAACTCCATGGCAGGGCCGGAAACCATATTGTTGTTCATCGAGTGGGTAAGATAAGTCTATAAATTCCTGTGTCTGTAGTTGCACTACCTTTTCAATAACTTTGGCCAAGAATGGTATGCTAGAGATGGGCCTATATGATGTTGGCAATGTTTTATCTAGTTTGGAGTTCTTTAAAATTGGACGTATTTGTGCATGTTTGAGCGGGGGTGGAAGGTATCCATGGGTGAGTGAGAGGTTTACTATTGGGAGAATATAGGATAGTAGAGTTGGCAGTGTGTTTTTTTATCCATGATACTGGGCATGGATCTAAATGCGAAGTTGTGGTATTTAGGTTGGAGATGATTGTTTTTAATGACGCTTTTGACATGGGGTAAAATTCTGACCATTCATCTACAGGTTGATAGGTGATGTTGATCTTATCTGAGGGCATGGCAGGTTTCCTAGATTTGTTTTGATAATGATTAGCTAGGGTTTGAACTGAGATGTCAGTGATTTCGTTGCTAGGATTTTGCTCATTATTAGTTAATTTTCTGACTATGGAAAATAACTCTCTAGGTCTATTGTATGATTTTGTTAAGATTGCTGCGTAATAATTTTTCTTTGTGCCGTCTATTGTTTCCTTATATTTTGTTAGATAGTTATTGTATATTTCTTTGTGTACAGACAACTTGGATTTCCTCCATTTCGATTCAAGTTTTCTTAATTCTTTTTTCATTTGTTTTAGAGTGCTATTGAACCATGGTGAACTATTTGTTTTGGTGTATATGGTCTTTTTATATGGTTGGTTATTTTTAGCTGCATTATTAATAGTATCATTCCAGTTATTAACAGCATCATCCAAATTAGTTGTTGATAAGAAGTAGGGGATTGTTGAGTCAAGGAAGTTTGTTTCATTAAATTTTTTGTATTTTGTAGTGGGGTAACTTCTTATGTAATTATTGACGCTGGGGATGGGATATGTGAGATTTATTTTGATGATAGAATGATCAGACCAAGGTGTCTCTGTACATTCAATGGAATTTGGGTTAACTAGCTTAAAGAGTATCTCGGGGAGAAGAACCAAATCTAGTGTACCTCCTTTGATATGTGTTGCAGTTTTAATTATTTGATGGTACTCTATGTCTGCTATAGTGTCTAGGAATAATTTAGAATCTAGTGTTGGTAGTGACGGCAGATTAAAATCGCCTAGCATGATTACAGGATTTTGATCAGTAGATGAACTGAGAAGTTCAATCAGAGAATCCAGGCCATCCGTTTTATTGTTTGGGGGTCTATAAATTAAGCAAATTTTTATGGGGCCAATTTTTATAAATAATGTGTCTATGTTATTATTGATATTTGAGTGGATTGACTTGGCGTTTAATGTTTTTTTTGTCATCATTAGGACTCCACCACCTTTTTTATTGGATCTATGTTTGTAGAATGAGTCATAGTTCTCTTTATTAAGTTGATTTAGATAGACTGTATCTGTTTCAGTGAGCCATGTCTCTGTGACACATAAAATGTCAGGTTTTAAGTCAGTTATCAGGTCATTAAATATGGGTAATTTATTTTTCATTGATCTTGCATTAATGAGGATGCATGATAGGGAGGAAGAGTAGTTAGAACAGATTATTTTATCTGTTTGAAGTGTGTTTGTTTGTTGTATGTGTATTAGTCTGTGATAGTTAATTTTTGAGTAGTTTTGATGAGTATGTCCTATGTGGCAGTCCTTTCGAGTATGTGTGTGTATTATAGGTATAGTCATGTGATTTTTGTGGTTTAAGCATAGGGATAGATCTGTTATTATTATTGCTAATAATATACAGGTGAATGATATTCGTATGAGCATGTTAGGGTGAGGCATTTTCTGTATTTGGCTCAGCTTACTGTGAGTGTGTGAAAGTGAATGTAGAGCTACTGACAACAGTATCTTTAGTGCAACTATTGGTAGATACTAAAAATTACTGACAACAGTAATTGTAGTGTAACAATTGCTAGCTACTAAACACAATTGCCGGATACTGAGGACAGTGATTATCTGTGTGGAACTTAGTAACAGCAGCTGTTGGATGCTAGATACTGTCTACAGCAAGTAGCTATGTGGTAAGTAGTGTAGTGTAAAAATTGTTAAATTCTGACTACAGTAAGAAGCTGGGAGGTGTTTAAAACCATAGTAGTTGGGTGATTGTTTGCAAAAAACAGAAGTAGTATGTGTTAGGCTGCTGATAATGACTAAGTGTTGTGCAGCAGTGAGGCAATTCAAAAGTGCAATTGTATAAGATCAATTTTGATTGCATTTACATGTTACTATTGTAAGCTGTTCTGATTCTTCTTGAAAAAAGTGGGGCATATATAGAAACGGACATAAAAACCAATCTTCCTCCTATCTAATCCAGCCATCCCAGCGAGGAGAGAGGGTTGTTACAGAACATGACTCTGCAATCCAGTACATTCAAACTCTCAGGCTGACCATTAGGTGTCACTCTTGAGCAATGGTCGATCTTCCCTACCACTAGAGGCTGTGAATGCTGCCACTAGTCTTTGGATAATCCTGCCTTAAGTTGGCCCCATAAAAAGGTAGCAAAACTTTTTCAGTGCTCCAAATGTTCTTCAGAAGCAATGTGGTTGCTAGAATTCCAATCACAGCAAAATAATTTAAAATACTGATATGGCACTGAGGATTCTTGAGAATGTCCTCCTCTGGTCCTTGTACTGTGTCTGTGATTAAATTGATGGGATGATGATGAGAAGTGGAGACAGAAAAGGGGAATCCTATATACAGATGTCAATTAACCCAGTATCTGCAGAGTCATTGGATCAGTCTTGGCTTTTTAAACTTCTCACCCAATGCATTATGGTATTTGTAGTAGTTTCTTCCATGTGAAATCAGCACTAAAGGCACCAAAATACATTGGGGGGGGGGGAGCAGGAGTGGCACAATGCCAAACATGGCTAAAAGCCTACCTCTAGCCTTTAATATGAGATAGTGAGTACGGAAGGAACAGCTTGTAGAGTCTCTCACTATTCAGAGAATTAGCTTGCAGTAGGCAGGGATTAGGGGCCGTGACCTCTCTTTCACCCCAGAGGAAAGTGAGGCTGGGTTCACACCTGTTTGCACAGGTAAATACCACTCATCAATTGTCTTGTGTTAGCAGAACTGGAGGTGATACCTCAGACTATTTCAGATGGGTCAAAATCAGGTTAAGATCCTTTCTGTGACCAGGTGTATCCATCAGAGTCTGGTATGAAGAAATTCTTGGTATTAGGGGAGTATCTGGGCTCTAATTTTAGCAGATAAACTTAAACCGTAGCTCAGGTTAGTCTACATTTTTCCTAACGTACATACTATTTTGTGAAATAATGCACTGACATGCATGGCCTGGATTCTTGTATCCATATCCATTTGAAATAGATTTTGCTACATGCATTTCCTGATGGTATGGCTTCAAATACTATATCAGTGGTGAGGGCAGAGCATGCCCCCCAGGGCCAGCCCAACCAGTAGACAAACTAGGCAGTTGTCTAGGGCAGCAGTTTCTGGTAGAAGTTACAGTCAAAAGCAAAACACTGGGTCCTAATAGCAATACAAACTCAAAGACTCGTCGGTGTGGACTTTTACCCACAGGAAGAATGGAAGTGGCTCTCTCCTTAGGTAGTTTAATAGGTAAATGTCTGACGTCTAAAGATGCATTTTTATAGGATTTTTCTGGGAGGAATGGCATTGAGGCAATTATGATTGATTTTAGTTATCAAAATGGTATGGGGGAGGGGGTGGCTAGGGATCTAAAAGTTAATTGCTCAGGGGGTGGAAGGCTAAAGGGTCACCTAGGTGTCTGATACCTTTGCAGCAGCCCTGACTCCTCCACGGCTTGGCGGGAGTACAGGTCAGCACTAAGCAAAAACAATTGAGGGGCATCTTGTCGCCTTAGAAGAGCCCCTGCGTACACAGTGTTCAGGTGGTATCAGAGATACCTTTGCATGCAATGGGTCAAAAGGGAAAGCGTTGCTATTGTTCTACAGACAGTAAATACATACCGGCTTTGAAGTCTCTGCAGGGATTAGTTTAAACTGATGGCAAAATTTGACCTGTACACAGAGAGAATTATCCAGCTTGAAAAATTGATGATGTTTGCTAGGTCGGCCTTCTATCTCTACTGTGGGTCTTCAGAGCAAATAGATGGAAGCCAGAGAACTCCTGGCTTCAATCTGGCTGCTCGAAAAATAAGGGAGCAAAAGAGTCGCCCGTGGACAGGTGATCCTGTTAGGTAGCATTGTTGTAGTTAACCCTTATTAGAAGTAATTTCATGATGAGGGTGAACAATTTGTGATGCCGTTTCCTTCCTTTTGTGGTGCATCGCTTTTTTTTTTTTTTTTTGGCCTACTCCATTTCATCATTCAAATCAAATGAGAATCACTCTACTCATGTTCAGACTTTCATCGTAGGCTCATATATTCCTTCAGCTTTCAAAAGAGGAGAAAGAGGGCTTCAGAATAAATGAGGTTTAGAGCATAGGCAAAAGACGACATCCATATTAGCCGTAGCTCGTCCTCAACACATCAACAGCCCTGAAAAAACTCCTCATTTTCCATTATCTTATCCATTTTTCATTTTGCATATCTTTCATTTTTATACCTTTATTTTTAATATAATAATTCTCTTCCCTCGACTCTCTAGAGCATGCACAAACTCTGCACCAGAGACATCCATAGGGTGCTCTCACCAAGTACATTTATACAAACTAGACTTAGCTTCATTCAGTCTCCCAATAGTTCCTGACCACACAACCATTTTCTTTCAATTCCCCGATGCCATTCAAGGTATTGGCTGAGTTTTTTGCCGCTCGCTTCTTCAAACTTCAAATGCTATAGGGGAAGTTGTCTTTTGCCTATGCTCTAAATCTCATTTATTCCGAGGCCCTTTTTCTCCTCTTTTGAAAGCTGAAGGAACATATGAGCCTATGATGAAAGTTTGAAACATGAGTAGAGTGATTCTCATTTGATTTGAGTATTTAATTTCACTCTGGAAGTGATATTTACTAGTACTGGGCCTCTGGGCTTAATCCTTTGGCTTTCCAGATGAATCAGAAATTTAAAATTGAGGTTGGGATCCTATTTTAGAAGCCTTCATTTGCAACTACCATGGATCTTTCTCCAATTTCTACTGCGGATCATTTGTATAGAGCTATAAGGCGAACGCAGAGCTGTACAGACACATGTAAAAGATGGTCCCTGCTTATCAGAGCTTACAATCTAGTCAAGACAGATAGGACAAGGGTACATCTAGGAGAATAGTAAGAAAACACATAGTAGACTAAGTGGATCAGGATCCAAAAGCAGCCTCAAAGAGGTGAGTTTTCAGCCTGGATTTGAACAGGATCAGAGAAGGTGCCTGATGTACAGACTCAGGTAGTTTGTTCCAGGCATAAGGAGCAGCAAGGTGAAAGGAGCGAAGTTTGGAGTTGATGGTGGAAAAGAAGGGCACAGAAAGAAGGGATCTGCCAGAAGAGCGGAGTTCCCAAGGGGGAGGGGGGTATAGGGAGAGATAAAAGAGGAAAGGTAATGAGGAGCAGCAGTCATTGAACTGACAGTCCTTAGCCGGGAACTATATACCAGGGCTCCTTCCAGGACTCTGCAGTCATGGACCCTAAATCCAGCCAATAGGTGTCACTGTTGTATGTTGACTAGAACTCCCTTCCCCAAGGGACTCATAAAGATTGCCTCTGCAATATTCCCAGCCCAGCAGAGTCCTGATGCAAGGATTGAACCCAAGTCCTCTGCATAACATCTACAAAATTACCACTGAGACAGTAGACCATCATAGCACAGGGGCCCGCCGTGACACTCGGAAACCAGAGCGGAATATGAAGGATGATAGGGAGCACAATGCTTCTGCAGAAACACATAACATCCCTAAAGCATCTGCACTACAGGGCGATAACAGAGTAGAAAAGTGATATGAATCTCCCTGCAAGATCTTTATCCTTCAAGGTCTCATTTCTGCAAAATCCCGCAGTCACATAAATGGCCCAATATCCGAAGAAGTGCGAAGCAATGGATTGAAAAAATGCAAATATTCTTCGACAGAATAAGGTTCATGTATGCTCAATTCATTTTGCATGCCTCAGAATTCTTCATATTGACCGTAGCGTTATAGGCCACTGACACGCTTAAACTTTGAAACACTAACACAACTAGTGCCGCTGAATATCCGCAGGTGCTGGCCGGGCACACCCCGATACTAACTGCTTAGCATCGGGGCGTATTGGAGTGGCAGCCAGCAATAACCGGGCAACGGCAATATCGATCCACTTCCTGGCTAGCGCTAAGCAGCGAAAGTCAGGTGCAGGGAAAGCTAGCTTAACTTTCGCAGCTGAAGTTAACCAGGAAGCAGCTGAATATCGCCGCTGCACAGTTAACTTCACGGCAATCCAGGCAACCCAGATATTCAACACTGCAGCCTAGATATGACCCCGGCATTGAATATGTAGGTTTAAAGTTCAGCAGCGGTGGCTAAATATCAGGCCCCTTTGTCTTTTCGGTGTGTCTTAACTAGTTTGTGAACTCCACAGAGCAGGGTCCTCGGCAGGATTTACTTTCTTTTTATTTGCTCTTGACGCACTATAGGAACATGAGTCTCAACAGAACTAAGAACAGAAGAATATATCACCCCCAACTCCTGACATAAGAAAAATCAAATAGCAATTGGCAGAGAGCTATGCCTGTCTATTGATTTATAGATCCATCGTTGCCAATTAACTATTGAACCCCTGAGCAGTTTCCACTCTTAGATTGAAGAAAATGTTGTAACTGGGAGGGTCAATAAAATGTATACATTATCAAACCACTTAACAACATATTTACAAGGATAAGGAAGTAAAATCGTCTCCCCTTTCTGCATTCTTAGGTTTTCTTAGAAACATACTGGGAAATCCAAATACCCCTTCCCATGAAGTGCTCCTTATGATTCCAGAAATGAAGTCTCCTAAAGCTTTACCTTAATCAAAGACAAACTGACCAGGAGAGTAGTTAAAGAGGCCGCCTCGGCTCCGGATTGTTCCAAAAGAGCTGTCAGGTTCACACTCGCAGCTTATCATAAACTCTCTGGTTTCCATTCTGGTTCTCTGAACATTTCCCTCCAGGCAAGTAATAGATCTTATTCAGAGGTGCTATTGCACACTCCAGAATTCTCCAAACGTCATCCAAATATTTCTTAAACAGATCCAGTGGTGAAGTGGATCTAAGATGGGAGAGGTCCAAAAATCACGGCTTTCAATGTCTGGGCCAGATATAACATGTTGGCGACCCCAGGCAAGACTGGACAGCGGCGAGGAAGGGGGAGCGGAGCCTGGACTAATGCAAATGGAATCAGGATCCTGTTTAGCTCAGGTATTTGGTGCCAGCAGTATCTAGTGAACTAGGCAGTTGCCTATTCCCAAATCCAGGGATGGCAGGGTCATTCCCTATTTATATGTCTGTGCAATCCTTGCCCAAGCTCACTAGCAGTAATAAGTTATTTTTAACTTTCTCCATTTTTTTTGTGTTTTCACGATCCAGTTACCTGGATATTTACATTCTTTAGTTTGTTCCAGCTAATATTTTTTTGCAGATTACGTACATTCTAGTCTAGTAGCACACATGGACAGACTTCCATCATGCCCTCTGCTTTCCTGTTCAAGTCAGACCAGTCCTGCTCAGTTTCTTTCAGGTGCATCTCATTTCATGTCCTGTGTTGCTCTGCTCCTTAGGAGACTGCACAGTAAAACTAATTGTCATAATGACAGTAATTAACTGCGTTTATCATAACAATTAAATGGATTATAGGCGTGTGCAATTAGATCTGTCAGCACATTTTTCCATCGTTCCAGGCTGCAAGAGTATTTCACAGGATCGTACTCAATTGTTAATATGGATTCTTGTGGATTCTACAGCACTGTAAGTTTTCAAGCTACAGGGCAGGTCCCCGGGCGGCCATCCTTAACCAGGTGCACGGTCCAGTGGTTGGTGGGACCCTTGCCCTGTGGTTGTGGCCTCTTTGGGCTAATGAAAGCAGCTGTTTTGGCCTGACTCCATTGGTTGGGGGGGGGGGGAGTGATGGTACGGGTTGCGGGTTTCAAATTTATTGGCTCCCTTTCTTGGTTTTGAGAGAGGAGCCAATAGGAGGTCCTGCGGGGCTGCTGAGAGGGAAGGGAAGGACCAGGAGAGGCTATGTTGCTTACCGCTCCAGCTGCCTCCCTCCACAAAGGTCCCAGCAGCTGTAGTGTGTGGCGGTCAATGGCTTTTCCCATCCACCCTGTCCTAGGCTATTTTGGTGGTTTGTGCGGTGGCTTGGGGGAAGTTCATTGCAGCTGGGGAGAGTTATGAGGGTTCCCAGAGGTTTCCGAGGACCAGAGTCTTTGGTGCGTTACTGTTGGGCCATGGTTGGGCAATCACGGCTCAGATATTCATGGGTGGGGGTGGCCCAGGTTTAGGTATCCTGGAAGCTTGTCGACCTTTGCTAGTCACACGACGAGGTCAGTGTGGGGGGTGGGTTGCTAAATTGCCACTGGTCTGACTGCGGCGGAGGGTGGAGACGGTCTCACCTTGTTAGTAATATGGCAGGTGAGATACTGGATCCAGTGTGATGGTTATTCTTGTATGGATATTTTTCCTTGTTATATTATAGAAGTTCTTGTGTTTGAATTCAATAAAGCTGTGACCAGTTTATTCCCAAATACGTGTATGTTTGGTTATGACTAGGTGTGATTGGAGGCAGAGGGGATGCAAAGCGTATTACCAGGGAGAAGGTAGGAATGAGAGGGATGGTGGAAAAGTCAGGGAAGGGGATGCACTTGGTCCATGCTACCGCGGCGTGTTCGCATCCTCCTAGTCTCTGCTTCTCCCACAGCACTGTGCTAAACGTTGTGGCATTGTGTAGCTAATCTGTGTGGAATCCTGCTGAGTAAACCTTGTAAACCTTCCCTGGCCAGTGTGCCGTGTTTGCTAAACAAAGTTGCTTTGATTTGGTCTCATCCAGCCACTTAAGACCTCTTGCTTACCTTTTCACCACTGAACCATGCCAGATCGACACACAGATTAAAGGAGCTCGGCACCTCTCTACCTTATTCACGAGGCAGTCAAAAAAGGGCTTCTTGAGTTAAGACCTTTGTTGTGATGGTATGAAAGGAAAATAAACACTTCATTGTGGAAAATGAATGAAGCATGTATAGATCATATGTCGTTCATGACTATACATCTCCTAGAGCCTTCTTTTAGAACTAGATTGACTAGAACTGTCAGTAAATAAATCGATATACAGTCAAACCTCGGTTTTCATGATTAATCCGTTCGAAAAAGTCTGACTAAAACCGAAACGTATGAAAACTGAAGCAATATTTCCCATAAGAAATAATGTAAATCCAATTAATCCGTTCCAGACACCCAAAAATATTCACAAAAAATACATTTTATAGAGAATAACTATATTTTTACATACAGAAAACAATGAGAAATAAATATAAATGGCTAATGAAATGGATAAATGAACATTTAACATCACTGAAAGCAAGCTAAGTACAGTACTGTACAGTACAGTATGTTAACATCTGGCCTTAGCCACCCCTGACAAGCTGCTGTGCCCAGCTCTCTTCGGAATCACATTGAATTCAGCCCATTAAAATACCTTTACATTATCTGCTCAATGCTTCAGAATGGCAGAAAATCTTAATGATATAGCTTCAGACGTACCCTGCAAGAGAAAGAACTGCCTCCCACATTCATGCAACATCTCCTGCTTACGTTGACAGCTTTTCTTCCCTGCTACCGGGACAAAATCTCAGTCAAAAGACGTTGAAAACCAAAGCAATGCATGAAAACCGAGACAAAATCTCAGTCAGAAAAGACGTTGAAAACCGAAACGTATGAAAACCGGGGCAAATGAAAACCGAGGTTTGACTGTATTGGAACTTGCATAGATACCAACTTTTCGGGTGCTAAACTCAATGCAAATTACCCCTTCCTGTGCCTAATGAAGGAACTTGCTCACTATTGGGGGTGCTCAGCACCCACTGCACCCACAAAGCTGCACCTATGGGAACTTGACGGTTCTATGAAGGGCAAGCCTTCAGCATCACTTTAGATAGCCATAATAAAAGAAGATTTTAAGTTCTTAAGTTAAGGATTAATAGGCATCAGTGTATATGAGTCTGGCCAGCTTCAGCTCTGTATGATATAGAGCTGGAAGCTGAGAGTTAGATCATGAAAGCTATATAACATTAACTATAGCAACTCGAGTAGAAATGAGAAGAGTGAGCGAGGGTATTTGGTGGGATGTGAGGGGAGAGGCAAAACATTTCTTAGGCACAGCAGTAGTATTAAAGTGGGCCTTCAGAGATAAAAATTACCTTGTAAAAAGGAGACTTTTGTGTCTTACCTATGTGAGGTCATTCTGACTTGGAGATTATGCCTATTAGTTTACTATGTTTAAAAATAAATCCTTTTTATAAATGTTCATTTACTGCCTAGTAAAAAAAATACACTGGGCTATGATGCTTCTTGCAAGACCTGACATTACTAGACCACACCCCATCCTAGGATAATTTTCGCTCTTGCAAGCATCATCTAGATAATAGGGGAAAGCCGACAGTCACCCATGAGCACATGGTTAGGAACAATGTATCCTTGAAGGATACTATCAAAAGATTGAAGTTAGGGCATATCAGCAGAGGGTTCCAATAAAGACAAAAGTAGCCCAAATGCCCTTGAGTACAGAGCAGACAGAGCTTAAAGATTCCAAATTACCCCTATCTACCGATAGCCAGATTAATATGAATAAAATACAGCCTCTAAAATGCTTGTATGCAAATGCTAGGAGTCTAAAACATCAGATGGGAGAGTTATAATATATAGCACTAAACAGGTTAGATATGATTGGTACCTCAGAGACATGGCGGAAGGAGGACAACCAGTGGGACATTGTGATACCTGGGTACAAACTATATCATAATGATAGAGCAGATCAAATTGGTGGAGGAGTTGTGCTCTATTAGAAAGGGCATTGACTCACAAAGGATTAAGGTTTTGCAGGAAACAAAATTTGCTGTGCATTGAAATTCCATGTGGGAAGGGGAAGGCGATGGCAGTGGGGTTGTACTATTGACTGCCTTGCCATAATGAACAAATGGATGATGAAATGCTCAAAGAAATCAGGGAAGCTAACAAAAATTATAACACAGAAATAATAATGGGTGATTTCAATCAACTGGGTCGGTATCATGGCAGGGCATGCTAGGGAGATAATGTTTCTAGATGAAATAAACGAGTGCTTCTTGGAGCAGCTGGTTCATGAACCAACCAGAAGGGAAGCCATTTAGGACCTAGTCCTTAGTGGAATGCAAGATCTCGTGCAAGAGATAAGGGTGTTGGAGCCACTAGGCAATAGTGATCACAGCATGATCGCATTTGATTTCATAAATGGAGAAGGGAGGATAAGGAAATCCACAATACTACCTTTTAACTTTTAAAAGGAAGGCTATGATAAAATGAGGAAAGTAGTTAAGAAAAAACTAAAAGGAGCAGTTGCAAAAGTTAAAGATTTACATCAAGCTTGGTTGGTGTTTAAAAATACTATCTTGGAAGCCCAAATCAGCTGAATTCCATGCTTTAAGAAAAGTGGAAGGAAGTCTAAAAAACTGCCAGCATGGTTTAAAGGTGAGGTCAGAGAGGCTGCTGTTGCCAAAAAAGCATCTTTCAGGAAATTGGAAAAGGAGACAAATGACGAAAACTGGAAACAACACAAGCACTGGCAAGTTAGATGCAAGCCATTGATAAGGCAGGCAAAGAAAGAATTTGAGAAGAAGCTTGCTGTGGAAGCAAAAATGCATAATAAAGACTTTTTCAAGTACATTAGTAGCAAAAAAAACCTGTGAGAGAGTCAGTTGGACCATTAGATGATAGAGGGGTAAAAGGGGCACTAAGAGGGGACAAGGCCATAGCGGAGAGACTGAATGAATTCTTTGCTTTGGTATTTAATGAGGAACATGTAGGGATGTTACCCATGACTGAAATGGTATTTAAAAGTGATGCTGCGGAAGAATTAAAAGAAATATTGATACAACAGGAAGACGTACTACAATTATTTGATAAACTGAAGAGTAACAAATCACCTGGACCGGACGGTATACATCCAAGGGTGTTGAAAGAACTGAAATATGAGATTGCAGACCTACTATTAGTTCACAGATTACTATCATTAAAATCATCTGTAATACCTGAAGATTGGAGGATGGCCAATATAATGCCAATTTTTAAAAAGGGTTCCAGGGGTGATCCAGGAAACTATAGACCAGTGAGCCTGCCGTCAGTACCAGGAAAAATGGTAGAAACCCATCATAAAGAAAACAATTACTGAACATGTAGATAGTCATGGCTTAATGGTAGACAGCCAACATGGCCTTAGCCAAGGAAGGTCTTGTCTTACTAATCTATTACGTTTTTTTGAAGGTGTGAATAAACAGATAGACAAAGGTGAGTCGGTTGATATAGTGTATCAGGACTTTCATAAAGCCTTTCACAAGATCCCTCATGAGAGATGTTTGGCAAAATTAAAAAGTCATGGGATAGGAGGCAGTGTACTATTGTGGATCATGAACTGGTTAAAAGATAGAAAGCAGAGGGTAGGTCTAAATGGCCAATTTTCCCAATGGAGAAAGGTGAATAGTGAAGTACCCCAGGGATCTGTGCTGGGTCTGCTGCTTTTTAACATATTCATAAATGACCTGGAAATGGGAATAACGAGTGAGGTTATCAAATTTGCAGATGACACAAAAACTATTCAAAGTTGTTAAAACCCATGAGGATTGTGGAAAATTTGCAAAAGGATCTTGATAAATTGGAAGACTGGGCATCCAAATGGCAGATGAAATTTAATGTGGACAAGTGCAAGGTTATGCACCTAGGAAACAAAAACCCAAACTATGGTTACATGATGCAAGGTTCCAGATTAGGAACCACCACCCAGGAAAAAGATTTAGGCATCATCGTGGATAACATGTTGAACCCTCCGCCCAGTATGCAGCGGCAGCAAAGAGAGCAAATAGAATGATAGGTATCATAAGGAAAGGAATGGAGAATAAAACAAAGGATATTATAATGCCTCTGTATTGTTTCATGGTGCGACCGCACCTTGAATATTGTGTACAATTCTGGTCGCCGTATCTTAAAAAGGATATAGCATTATTAGAAAAGGTTCAGAGAAGAGCCACCAAAATGGTAAAGAAGATGGAAGGATACTCCTATGAAGAGAGGCTAAGGAGGTTGGGGCTCTTCAACCTGGAAAAGAGACGACTGAGGAGAGATATGATAGAGGTCTATAAATTAATGAACGGAGTGGAACGGGTAAACGTAGATCGATTGTTTACCTTATCAGAATATAGAAAGACTAGGGGACATGCAATGAAGCTACAGGGTAACCTATTTAAGACTAATAAAAGAAAATATTTTTTCACTCAACGTGTAATCAAACTCTGGAATTTGTTACCAGAGGATGTAGTAAAAGTTGTTAGTGTAGCTGGGTTTAAAAAAGGTTTGGACAAGTTCCTGGAGGAATGCTCCATAAACCATTATTAAAGGGAACTCAGAATATCAATGCTTGACCCAGTACAAGCATTGCGGAACCTGTGTCTTTTGGGGAAACTGCTAGGTACGTATGACCTAGATTGGCCACTGTTGGAAACAGGATACTGGGCTTGAAGGACCTTGGTCTGACCCAGTATGGCATATCTTATGTTCTTAATGTTCAAACCTGTGCTGCCATTAACATGGGACATCTATGCGCATGTGTGCAGTACTGCTATAAGGCATCTATCATCTGCGCATGTGTCGTCCCCTCCCTCCCCACTTTACGCTGAAGCTTTACGCATTCCTCATTTGCATGTGCTTCCCTTAAGGCATATGGGTGTATAACCTTTGTGCTACTAGAGCGCATCATGTGTACGACCAGCAGTGCCTTCAACACCAGCTTTCCGCATTGACATGAATGTTTGACTTTCATAAACTCTTTACTAGGATAGGTTTATGATAAATTTTATACTTCATCTATCATATACATTCTAAGCCACTAGGATCCTCAAGAAGAAAAGATTTCGACTAATTTTGAGCAAATTCCAATATTTTTCCCCCTATTGACAAAGCCAGGAAAATCTTTCTGAAACCAAAACCCAGTTGCTTTTTGTTTTCATATCATGAAGAAACTTGACACAACACTGGTCAAGAACTATTTAAAATATTTAAAAAAACATACTCTGGAATAAGCAATAGCAACACAAGTGTTATGGCATCATCTCAGTAATGTTCTCTGAAGAATAGGCTATTTGTAGCCATAAAGTCAAATATTAAGCCAGCAATGTTCATTGCATTTAGACTGAAAGAAGCAAGATTTTTAAAGCATCCTTCACAGATTTAAGTGTAGCTATACTGATGAAAAATGACAGAAAATGAAGTCTTCCCAGAACCTCTGTATCTCTGAATAATGGCACCTTGATCTGTCAATTTTTCAGCTCTTCAGTACCCAAAATACAGTATGTTTAGAGAGGACCTGGGTGGGCACAGGGTCCACAATGCCTTTTGCTTCTCCGCAGCATAGTACTGGTCCATTTAATATCTACAGTAAGAAAGACAGTCGAAGTCAACCCGAGTTCACTGACCTGGGCTTCATTTAAAAGCAATGACTAATGGCTGTTGCATGAGTTTGGGGATGAATGTGAAGGAATTTGTGTAACAAAGCACCATAAATCATCTCCGATACCCTGAACGCATCCATCACTCACCAGAGCACCCTGCCATGGAGTGAAACTATAGCAAAGAGAAGGATATTCAGTAAGCGCTTCAGTGGGTCGTTCTGAAATGGAGCCCTGGACCTAGCATATTTCAAGGTTTTCACTATTTCCAGATCAAAAATTTGAGCAGCCCGAAATCTAAACAGTAGGGTCTTGAATTTTGCTTGGAGTTTGTGCAGTCTAATTTTTACCTCTGCATAAACGTTGGGGTGTCATAGACTGAGCTGGTTACAAGGCTGGGGAAGTGACAAATGAATAGGTTATAAAGGGGGTGTGAGCAGAATGGCAGCATGGGAAATCCCACATTCTGATTAGCCAGCAAATACCCCCGGCTATGAGCAACCTGTGATGTATCTAAAACGAAAAGAAGAAAACATAAATGAACTATGGAAGTGCCGTGGTGTGAAAAAGTCTTACATAGGTAGTGCAATTTGGCAGTTTTTAGTTGTTTGGATCACAGGGACAAAATGCATTACAATTTACAACCCCATCTGTGTGCCATTTTCTTCCCTTTTGTCTTTTGTACAAATCTGACAAATTTGCCACGACTTGAGAGTTCTTTTCTGATTATTTAATACCCATGTTCATTTGGTTGTGAACCGGAATACAAAGATGGAACATGTGCCAAAAAGATGTTCTGTTTTCTGTTCCGTGTATGTTGGCAGTGTGCATGTTTTCTTCTTAATTTCATTAGGTAGCCCTTTAAAGGGCTGTTTTTTGTTGTTGGTGGCCATTAGTACTTGATGGGCCAGCCCTTGCTCTTTTTCTGATCAGATGACGTCTGTCTGGCATGGAGCGGAACAGTTTGACGAGGCGTTCTCGCGTTATGATGCGATTCCAGGCTGCAATCAGTGACTCAATCAGCTTTTGCCTGGTCCGCAGCTGCTTCTTGGCTATCTCAACTGATACCTTGTACCAAAGATTCTCAGTTGGGTTGAGATTGCGCGATTGAGCTGGCCAATCAATGCTCTGAACTCCGTTTATTTTCTTGCAGTTGGTTACAGTTTTTGCTTTGTGGCAAAATGCATTGTCATCTTGGAAGAAATTTCTGCCAGGAAACAGTTGCTCAGCTGATGGCAGCATGCACTTCTGCAGAATTCCAATGTATTTCGCTGCATTCACCATCCCGTCAATGATATGGATTCTTCCAACACCACTGGTTGCCATGCATCCCCAGATCATGACCTTGGTTAGATGCTTCATGGAGATATTCAAGCACTCTGGTTTGTACTCTTCATGAGGAAACCTCCACACATAGGTTTTGCCCTGGTCACCCAGAATGCAGAACATGCTTTCGTCACTGAACAGAACTTTCTCCCAGTCAGCCTTGCTCCATTTTGAGTACCTGAATGCCCACTCAATGCATCTCTTCCTCTGTTCCACCATTAGTAGCAGCTTCCTCCATGCCTTACAGCCCCTCACCCCGTACGCCAAGCATTGTCTCCTCACAGTGGAAGTGCAAACCACAACGTAACACTTCTCCTTCCATTCCTGCAGAAGCTCAGGGGAGGTTAGCTTGCAGTTGCTAAGAGATGTCCTTATCAAGGCTCTGTCATCCCTCTTGGTTGACTTTCTAGGGCAACCGCTACGATGTCAGTTCTGCTCATTTTCTGTCTCGTTATGCTTCTGCAGAATGTGAACAACTGTGCACTGATTGCAGCCAACCTTTGCTGCAATCTGCAGGCTTGAATACCCCTCTCGTGAAAACCCACCATCTGGACCTTGTCCTCCATTAGTAGAAAATGTGACTTCTTTACCATGCTAGAACATTGAGCATCAGATGTGGTACACACCAGTTGATCCACTTTAAATTCAAACCCTGTGTGCTGCCAAAATACCATGCACTGATTGGATATCAAATATGACTTCCTATTGGCTGAGGAAGCGCAGTATTCTATTGGTTAATTTCGATCCTGCTTTGACACAGAATCCTGTTGATCGTACTGGGACATCATTTCCTCATGACAGCCATACAAAAGATCACAGACAAGTAATTTTTGCATGCAGAAATGGCTGCCAAATTAAATTTGCAACAAAACAGTTTATAATAAGCCTGTATTCTGCCACAGAATTTGGAAAGATTGTCAAAATAAAGCTGAGAATAGTTTGTTCTTGCGGTCTATGCAAGACGTTTGCACACCACTAGCAATGACCATGAGCCCTCTATTTTCCCTCCATTCATGTTTGACTAGTTAAGGACTCATGGCTTCTCCACAAGCTTCCATTTTTTCTCTAATCGTTATCAAAAGAGGTTCTCACTAGACATTGCTAGTCAGATTAAATGGAATGTTGTATGTCCCAATGGAAGAGGACAGTCATCACTGGCTAGTACAATGTCATCCCATAATGCCTATCTATGTTCCTATCTATGTAACTGGTTCCAAGACATCATTAATCATTTGGATTGCCAAGAAGCTACAATGAAGAAGACATCTTATACCTAATCTTCTATTTAAGCTGAATAAAGACTTTTGTCTTTTTTCTAAGTGAAGTAGGCAGTCACTGAGTATTTGCAATATGTTGAACAGATTCTGCTGTGTTACAGTTAAGAGTGTGTTCAATCTATTCCTAGACCCTTTTGTCTGAGAAACCGCAATAGCTTTGAATAGAGCCCTGTTTTGAAGTTTTAATATCTGCAGTATTAGGAAGAATGCATCCCTTTTACATTTAAATCTGTGTCTTCTGGTTCCACTTACTCAATCTAATAATCCTTAAACGGTATCCTTACAAGCCCTTTCTGGATTTGGGTACTGGCATAATGGTCAATCATCTCCTCTAGTTCAAGATTGCTTACAGCAGTAATTAATGTGGATGCTTATGTCTAAGGTGAGAGATCCATTATGTGAAAAAAGAATGAAAGGATTAATGGTACATTGTAGCCTAAAAGGTATACCGTGACCCTTGTTCCATTCTAATCGGTTACCTTTTAGGCGTTCAAGATGGCAATCAGGCAGCTCCTGCTGCGATAAGCTTCTGCTGTTGGTGAGAGCCTTACCTGCTGTTTTAGGCGTGTTTCACCCCAGCATTAGTGCCTGTTGGAGAGGTTCCATCCATCCGTCTGACTGTCAGTATGCATAGCTTTATTTGTGCTTGTTTATACCAGTCTAGCAAAGAGAGGCATGCAGGCGGGCATAAAGTTTAATGACAAGACAAGACCCTATCTCCCACTAGCAGAAGAACACTCAAAGGTCACAACTACAGCAAAGAAAAGTGCGGATGGCAAGGATCCCATTTCCTGTCGGCAGAAGAAGGAAGAGGTAGAGCCCCTGGGAAAGCTGCCGTAGGCCTTACCTGGGTGCTGAGGCCAAGAAGAAAACTAGAGTTTGCTGGTGAGTAGAAGAAAGGTAGGCAAGCAGGCCAAGCCACGATAAGCACCCAACTACTGCCAGCAGAAGAAATGGAAAATAAAGAAGCTGCAGTAGCAAAGATATGACAGAAGAAGGGGAGCTGGCCAGGCTGCCTGAAAAAGGAAAAGAAAAAAAATGACAAAAACTAGGGAAGAGGGAGGGCTAAAGGAGTGAATGCAATGGGGAGAAAGGACAGAGTGCAAGGCAAGAGGAAGAGGAGGGAAGTGCAAGGGGTATGGAAATGGGGAAAAAGAGAGGCATGGAGAGAAAAGGGGGACTGGGAGAAAGAATATGAGAGGTGTAGAAACTGAGAGGACTCTGAAACACACCACCAACATCTCTAGACTGCAGCCCATATAACCTAACCCTCAGACAATCTGATAACCCCTTTCATACACTGCACTCCCACAAACACCCCACCATCAGACACAACCCATCAACATCTCCTGGACCTACCACACATCTGCAAGTCATCCCCACAGACAAATACACACACATCATACCACTCAAGACATGCGCAATTCACATAAACCACCATCAGAACTCGCATAGATTCCTCCCACCCACCCATATAGTTCCACTACCCTATCCAAAGATATTTTACAATAGCTCTCGTCACCGAGTCCCCCTTACAGACACACCTAGGTCTGTGAAAGGAGAAAAGGGAATTGTGCCATTATGTCATTGTATACCTGTGCAGTTTTTATCTTGTTTTATTGTGGCTTGCATGGTGTTATTCCTAAATGCAAAGAACATATTTGGGGTTGTTCTCTCCCTCCCCCTCCCCAATATCACAACCCTCTGCAGGGGTCACTGGCGAGAGGCCTTACTCTAGGGAGCAATGCTTCACTCAATCCCATGAGTCCTTGTCTGCCACTAGCAGCGTGAGGCCTGGGTCATCAGCTCATCTGAGCAGGGGTTTTTTCTGTTCCACTGCTGAAGGGGGAGAACTGATGCTGGAGGGTTTAATGAGAACAGGAAAGTCAGTGGAGCTGAACCTAGAAACATCAGAGAACTCTTCATGGTCGGGGAAGCAAGCCGTGATGCCATCTGAGGAGGTGCTTTATTGACCCCCACTCTGGTTGGAGTGGAAAGAGGTGAGAAGGGTCCCAGTGGAGAAGATTTATAGGGCTTTTGCTATCTTCTCTGTCCATTCCGCCACCTCCCCAGTTAAACCATCAGAGAGTACACTAGATTCCATATGGGGGGGCAGTGGCATCCCTACACGGGGGCTGTTCAGCGTTTGCTGTTTTTGCGGCTCAGATCTTTTCTAAAGTTCAAGCTCAAAACACTTTGTCCACGTCCAGTTCCCAGAAGGTTGAGGATCTGGGTAAAGAACTCAGTCAAGTTGAAACAGACATTTAGACCTGCAAATTTTGAATTTTCCATGGCTTTTGAATATTTCCCCTAAGGATCTTTTCTGTAAATATTTGAGACAGGTGATGCCCTTTCTTTTTAATATTTACTAAGCTCCTTTGGGGAAGAAGACTGTGGGGCTAAAAGAAGAAAGAACTGGAGACTTACCAAATTATAGTTTAGAATAGATCTTGCTGGATTTTTAGGAGGTGATTTAGAAAGGATTTTTTGCCCATTAAATGCTACAAATAGGCACCTATGTGGTCTTCACACACAGGTAACCTGTTGTAAAATTGCCCTCTTGGAGACATCTAGGGATAGGGTTGATAATTAGGTGATATTATTGATAGCTTTTGTATTTGCCGAGGACAAGGATTCAGCATTGTGCTTTCATATCCAGCATCAGCATGAGGTTTTCATAGGAGATAAAATTATGCTATTTCCTGATATTTATTAAAAGACTCTGGAGAGAAGGAAGCAGTTCCTAGCCATGCAGTAAGAGGCGCTAAATTTCCGGGTCATTTTCATTGCAAGCGTATTATGGAGCTTGATGATAAGTTTTATATATCGTCTTTGAACCTTTTCAGCTATGATTGTTTTGTACAGTAGGGTGGTGACTCCATTGGGGACACCTATAAGTGTTCCTGATACATGTTGTTGTCAAGTGTCATCGAGTCAATGTCGACTCATGGCAGCCCTGTGGATAGCTGTCTAAAATGTGCTCGGTCTTCAGTCAGGTGGCTAATTGTTGAAAGCTTGGCATCCAAAGCTGCTGTTATTGTATCGATCTGTTTCATTGCTGGCCTTCCTCTTTTGGGTTGACCTTTAACCCCGCCAAGTATGATGTCGTTCTGTAATGATCTTTCTCTACGAATGATGTATCCGAAGTATGAAAGTCAAAGTCTTGTCATTTGAGCTTCTAATGAAAGCTTAGGTTTGATTTTCTCTATTACAGATTGATTTGTTTTCAGGCAGCTATACACAGTATTCTTCACTACTACCATAATTTGAAGACATTCATTTTTTTCCTGTCTTTCTTCTTCATTGTCTGTCTGCTTTTTGCATTCTATGACATTGTCGAAAATGCCATGGCTTGGACCAGTTAAATCTTTGTACACAGAAACAGAGGCAGTAGAACACCTTTTTGGCTAAAGGGGCCAACAAACCTATCTACATCCCCACCCCTAAGCTCTCTTATTTGCTGTTGCAGTGTTGGCAAAAATATTAGCAGGGCCATGGCCTTGGTGACCCACCGCATTCCGCTGCTCATGCACAAAGATAAATCTCTGCACTTGAAAATCTTGTCTAGGTCCTTGCTGGAGAGCAATGCATCGTTGGATTTCTTGACTAATAGTTGTTTTATTATCAATTATTGATCCAAATAGGTTAACGTTGTCTACTATTTCTAATTCTTCTCTATCAAGGATGACATTTTTGATTTTGCCATATGTCAGGATCTTTTCTTCTTTATGTTAAAATGCAGGCCAGGGAGGAAATGACATCATCGTTCGGAGCAGACGTGTGAACGCGGAGCTCCGTGGAAGCAAGTAGCAATTTACCAAATTATAACATACCGAGGAGTGTCAGTGGTGGTGACGTACTTGGTGGGTGCTGTGGAGGCCACTGCTAGTGAGAAATGAAGAAAGGCACTGCGGATTTAAAGGCGTTTGCATACAAAAACGCTGCGGGATCCACCGGAGGGAAAAGCAAAATGGCTGCGGGGCCTCGTGCTAGTGTGGAAGTGGCTGAACCGGAACAGTCTGGAGAGCACGGCCTGACCGGAGAAATGGAGACCTTGCGTGGGGAGCTGCGCGGTTGGTTCGGTACACTGAGGCACGATTTGGCCAGCTTTAAAACGGAGGTGCAGACGTGGATGGAGGAGTTAAAGGTGGAAGTGAGGGATATCGGGCAGCGTGTAGAGGAGATTGAAAACAAAATGGAGGTGCAGGACTCTGCCCTGGCGAAGGTACAGGAGCACATGGACACGCTAGACTTGGAGACGGAGGATCTTTGGTCTAAGGTAGAAGACCTTGAAAATAGATCTAGGAGAATGAATATACGGATCCGGGGGATCCCGGAAGATGAGACTGCCTCTGACTGTGGGGAGATCGTGGAAAAGGTGTGTAAACAAATTATGCGAGAGGCTGGCCGCGGCGACGTGCAGCTGTGCTGGGACATTGATCGGGCACATAGAGCACTTGGGCCCCGCAGGGAGCAATATGCTCGGGACATAATTGTGTGCTTTCACGAATACCATACAAAATGTGCTGTGGTGGAGGCTGCTAGGCACATTAAGCAGTTTAAGTGGAATAATCATCCAGTGGAGCTGTATGCGGATTTATCCTCAATTACTATGAGAAAGAGGAGGGAGCTGGCCATGGTTACTAAGAAATTGCGGGAGAAAGAGGTCCGGTATCGGTGGCTATTTCCCTTTGGCTTACAATTTAGCATTGAGGGCCACACCTCATCTGTGAAAACGGCGGCGGAGGCAATAACGGTGATGACAGCAGCTGGATGGACAGACATTCCGGAGGCTCACCCTGCCAAAATTACAAAGGGTTCCCGGAGGCCGGTGGGAGAAAGCGAATGGAGGAGAGCGCAACGGGGGGATCGCCGCCTGCGGCGACAGACACCGGTGGAGCGTAGGGGAGCAGATGAAGAAGGCTGATGGACTGACTGCTGGGACATTGTAGTAAAATTCTCTGGGTGCAGGTAGTTGGTGGTCAGGGTGGCACTTGTGGAAATATTGGGTGCTCGTTGGGGTGCTGGTGTTACCATTTCCTTGTAGGTGTGCTTCCACACATAGCAACACAAAACAAACAAACAAACAAAAAAAAAAAATATATATATATATATATATATTTTGTAAAAGGAATAAAGTATGGACAAAGAGAAAATAACAAACAAAAAACAATAAACAACAACACACAAAAGGCTAGCAAGAGCTACTACCAAAAGGTCTAACCAGAATATTATTGTATTGTGTGTTTGTTTAATAGGGCTATGTTTATCGGTATGTTGTTTTGGTAAAGGGAAAGAGTGATAGGGAATAGTATAATGCTTCCTGATTTGGTGGTGTCATGCCTCTGAGGAGTGGAGTGGAGGGGGTGATGGGGCGGGTAGGGGAGGGGGGGGGTAGGGGGAGGTGGGAGGGGGGAGGGGGGACGGATCCACTATTTTGCAGGGGGGGAAGGGGAGTGCAGGACTGTTCCCTATGGAGAGATTCCGGATAATGACACTGAATGTGCGGGGATTGAATTCCCCGATTAAGCGCCAGCGCCTTTTTAAAGAGGCCTCCCGGCTTAATGGGGATATTATATTTATACAGGAAACACATTTGAAAAAATGTGACGAATGGAGGGTGACCCATAGGAAGTACCCTTGGCGGTGGTTTGCCTCGAATAGAGTGGAAAAGAAAAAGGGTGGGGTGGGAATATTGGTAAGTGGGAAAATCCCTTGTACGGAGGAGGTGGTGCAGCAGGATAAGGAAGGGAGATATATTATGGTCAAATTGAAGATCCAAGAACAAATGTACACTTTGGTTAATATTTATGGACCGAATGTGGAACACGGGGCTTTTTACGAACATTTACATGGGGTGGTGTCTCAATTTGCGGAGGGTCCTATTATTATGGGAGGGGATTTCAATCTTACTAGCAACCCCTTTCTGGACAATTCGTCTGGGAGGGGGGAAGGGGGGGCAAAAAGTAGACGGAGGATGAAGTCCATGGGTGAGAACCTGGGATTGGTGGATGTGTGGAGGGAAGTGAGAGGGCGGGAGAAAGGCTTTACATTTTATTCGCCTGTGCATCTGTCTTTCTCGAGGATTGATATGTTATGGGTGTCCAAGTCTTTAATTGGGGGAGTGAAAGAGTGTGAATTGGGGGAGAGAATTTGGACAGATCATGCTCCGGTATGGGCGGTGTTAACCTTGGGTGAGGGGGGGAAGAGCAAAGGGGGCTGGACCCTCAATGAAGCTTTGTTGGACAACCCCGAGAATGTACAGGTACTTAAAAATAAGATTACCCAATATCTGGAGCTGAATGATAGGGCGGATTGTCGGATAGCTACCCTGTGGGAATGCCTGAAAGTAGTGATTCGAGGTGATTTGATATCTATAGGCACGTTTGTAAAGAAATGTAAAGAGAGTAAAAAAGCGGGCCTGCGCGCTAAAATTCAGGAGCTGGAAGGGCTTCTTATGCGGGATGGGCGAGCGGCCACCTGTAGGCAGGAGTTGTTGAAAGTGAAGGGGGAATTAAACGAACTGGAACTTGCGGAGATTAAACATGCGCAAGACCTGCTTAATCAGCAATATTTTGAGTTTGGCAATAAACCCAGTAGGTTGTTAGCCCACCGATTAAGACAGCATCGGGTAAGGAATTATGTTACCAAAATAAGGGATGCTCAGGGGACTGTTTTGCGTCAAAGGGGGGATATACAACAGCGCTTTGTGGAGTTTTATAGGCAATTGTACGCTGATGAGGGCCATGGTGGTGGAGCGGGGCTGGACCAGTATGTACAAATGAATTTGCCAAGGTTAGTAGGGGGGGAGACTGAACAACTATCCCGGCCTATAGAAGAACAGGAAGTTGTGGAGGTAATTAAAGAACTCCCCTTGCACAAAGCGCCCGGGATTGATGGTTATACCAGTAAATTTTATAAGGTATTTCGGGAGGAAGTGAAGGGACCTCTGGCTCGGCTATTTAACTCTTTTAAGGAGGGGGGGGAGCTTCCTGGTACAATGCGGACTGCCGGGATTACCATCTTGCTGAAGGAAGGGAAGGACCCGACTGTGTGCGGTTCCTACCGCCCCATCTCTTTGTTGGGTACGGATTTTAAAATTTTTACTAAAATTTTGGCAAACCGGTTACTGCCGTACCTGCCTAGGCTGGTGCATGAAAACCAATCGGGATTTGTGCCTGGCCGCCAAACGAAGGACAACCTCCGTAAAGTGTTGAATGCTATGTGGAGGGGGAGGAGGGGGGAGGAACAACTGATACTTTTGGCCATTGATGCTGAAAAAGCATTTGATAGGGTTTCTTGGCCGTTTTTATTTAAGGTATTAGAACGCATGGGGCTGGGGGGGGGCTTCTTGAACTGGATTAAAGCTATTTATGCGCATCCGTTGGCGCAGGTTAAGATTAATGGGGAGTATACCCGATCCTTTGCACTGAATAGAGGGACTAGACAAGGATGTCCACTCTCCCCATTACTATTTGTGCTCTCTATGGAGCCTCTCGCCCAGCGGGTGCGTGAAAATGTGGCTGTTCAAGGTGTTAAGTGGAAGAAGTTGGAAAGTAAGATATCGCTATTTGCGGATGATTTATTATTTATGTTAACTAACCCCAGAGTGTCCCTGGCTGCGCTTTCTAAATTGCTAGAGGAGTTTGGTTCCTTCTCCGGTTTCAAAATTAATGCCACTAAGTCTGAGATTTTAAATATCTCGGCCGGAGTGGACACTCAAATGCGGATCCAAGAGGCTTTTCCTTTTAGATGGGCTAAACACAGTATCCGCTACCTGGGTATTTATTTAACCGCCAGAGCGGGGGACCTCTTTCGGGAAAATTATTTGCGGGTGGAAAAGCTGGTTAGGAAAGAGATGGAGGAGTGGCAGGGGAAGGCGTTGTCTTGGATGGGGAGGATTGCGGCTGCAAAAATGATGATTCTGCCTAAATGGTTGTATCTTTTCTCCAATCTCCCTATTCAGGTGCCCCGGGGGTATCTAGGGAAAATTCAGCGGCGTATGTTGTGGTTTATTTCAGGGGGCAAACCTAACAGGGTGGCGGGGAGGATATTGATGAAGGCGAAGGAGCATGGGGGTTTGGCGGTCCCGAACTTAGTGCTATACTGGGAGGCTGCGCAAGTGTCTGCGGTGTTGGAATGGGGGGCGGAGGAAAAAAAAGAGTGGGTGCAGATGGAGTCCGAAGAGCTGCTGGAAGGAGAGTTAGGAGCGTATGTGTGGTTGCCCGCAGACCTGTCCAAAAGCTGCCGCGGTGGGAATCCTTATGTGCAAGGTACTTTGCAGGTGTGGCGTAAGTGGCAGCGGATTTGGTTTGGGGTGTCTGGTATATCTAGGTTAGTCCCAATCCGGGGGAATCCCGAGTTTTCTCCGGCCATGGGGAGGTCGGTGTTTGACAACTGGGAACGGCATGGGCTGTGGAGGGTGGGCCAGGTGGTAGAGGGTACTAAAGTGAAGGATTTTGAGGCCCTTAAGGGGCTTTATCGGTTAGATTCCTCGGACCGGTATGGGTATTTGCAGCTCCACCATTATTTACAACAGCGAATTCTCCCAGCTTTGACGGTGGAGGTGTCCAGGGTAGAACAGTTTTTCTTGTCTGAGCCTCGGAGGAAAGTGGTGACAGGGTTGTATAAATTGATGGCGGTGGATACGGGGCGGGAAAGGTATCAATTGTTGTGGGAAACCGATTTGGGTGTCCATTGGGGAGACACCACCTGGGAACTTATTCATCGGGGGAGGTATAAGGGGATCTTAGCTACTAATTTGCTTGAGAATAATTATAAAATTATGTATAGATGGTATATGACCCCGGTGCGGTTACACCGGATATATGAGAGTGTGGCTGATACTTGTTGGCGGGGGTGTGGTGAATGTGGCACCTTTTTGCATATCTGGTGGAGCTGTAAGGTAGTGCAAAACATTTGGGTAGAAGTGTTTGGGCTTTTGGGGGAGATTTTGGGTAAGGCGGTAGAAATGAGCCCCGAGCTGGCCATGTTGGGGGTGCCACCGTCTAGCTTGACTAAGGCGGAGGGCTTATTTGTGGATTTAGGGTGTGTGGCTCTGAAGGTGCTCATTGCGCGGAGTTGGAAGAAGGTAGCTGCCCCGCCATTAGCGGAGTTTAAGGGATCATTGGCACAGCTCTATTTGATGAGTAAGTTAACCGCACTAAAGAGGGGTACTTCCCATAAATGTATGCAGATATGGGGGCACTATCTCCAGTGGAGGGCGCTGCAGTAAGGGTTTGGTTGTAAGTGGTGTTATTGGATAATGTGTTGAGTGGTTCGGTTTTGCTATCCAAGGAGTTTTTGGCTGATCCTTGGGGGGGGGGGGATTGGATAGGATGGGGGGGGGGGGAAATAGAGTTTTGAAAATGTTACATGACAAATGTATATTGTTGATGTTTTGTATCCCTGTTGTGATGTAATAATGTATCAGTTATATGGTTCTGTACGGGACTAGAGTTCTGTCTTGGATTTGTCTTGTGATTGAAATTATAAATTAAAAAAAAAAAAAAAATGCAGGCCAGGCTCGGAAACTGCTGAGGAGGCCCCAAAGTCCATCTGCAGGCTATGCCCCCTTCAGCTTGAGGCAGACTTAGGGCCCTCTGTGGCATGTGGACCCAGGGCAATTGCCCTGTTTGCTACCTCCTAATGTTGGCCATCATGGCGCAGGCCCTTTTTAGGATTATGTTCCTTGATCTTGATAAACAGATATTTTAGATTGTCAGTAACATGGTATCATCGACATAGTGAAGGTTGTTGAGTCTTCCACCAATCGTCACAGCGATATAATATTTAGTGCACTGCCTTGATTTCTTTTAATAATTTTCTTTTTTAATTGGATCCCAATTAACAGGGTCTATCAACCAGCAATAATTATTTATTTTGATTTAATGAGACTTGCTTGTTTTATTCTTGTAGTGAGTTTGCCAGGTTTCTTTTTCTGTGTTCAAAATTATGACTGAATGAATGGACGTCATTTGATACGCCACTCTCACCAAGAGCACACCATCATTATCTTAATGAAATGAAATGCAATAAATAATAAATAATCAATTACCTTTAGTATGACCTTCAGCACATGTACTGCGGTGCTTCTCCCCTTCCACCTACACTCCCTATTAGCACGTGCTGTGAATGCATCTAGTATCTGCTTGTTGTTTCACACTCCAAAGATAGTAGCAATTTGGTCTCTCTCTGGCTCTGGGTATTCTAAGGTACCTTGAGGTACGATGTGTGTGTAATTGCTCCAAAAGAAACTCTCAAGATTTTCTGAACTCAGTTCATCTATATTTCAAGATCCTTTGCAGGTGGTGATGAGTCTTATTATTATTATTATAATTTATTAATTAACATTTAGCTCATGCCTTTCCAGTATTGATAAAATATGATAATATGGTTGTATCCTAACTTTTGAGACCATTTAAGTCTCACCTGAAGATGTGCTTTTATTTTATGCAGGTCATTTTAGAAGGCTTGTGCAGCCTTTGCATGTGTAAATTCCCCACACGTGTCAACAGCAATTTTAGAAAGCCGTTATTTACACATTTTAGATCCACAGCACAGAGAGTTTGTGAGGAGACACGTTGTCGGGAAGGTTTACAGTGGGAATGCGCACACGAACTTTAAAAAAATCTGGTCCTTGCCATTTGCATGTGCTCTGAGGCTAATTTGGACCTGGAGTTTGCATCGCTGATTGAGGGGGCAATCGTGCTTCCCTTCCTGGTGTTAAAAACCACCGCAGCAAAAAGATCGTTTTCCACTCAGCTGCTTGATGGGCTCTCCCTGGAGGTCTACTGTCATGAAATCTACCCTAATGCATGTGGGTGCTGAAGGTCACATGTACGCGGTGCCGTGTGGTGCTGCTCGTCTTCTGGCGCATTTCTTGCCTCTGTAGCTGCGCCCTCTGTCAGTTCCACCAAATACGTACATGCGGTTTTCTTTTTTTAAAAAGGTTCTGGTGTTCAGCAAGCCATTGATAAACTATGTGGCTAATTGTAAATGTCCCGACTTGGGCTCCCCTTTCTCTCCCTAGACACCTTATGCAAAATTTAATTTCATTTATTACATTCATATACTGTAATACACCATTAATACCTCTGTGGTTTGCATACAAATTGGGCCTTAAGTGTTACGATTTATGTGCAATATGACAAAGGATAAAATTAGGTGAATTTCCCCAGCTGTCTGGCTTTTTAATTGCTTCATTTTCCTGATGGCGTTTCACCTCATGACCCAGGCCAAAAACTTTTGAAACCCAATGGAAGACCTCAGCTCACTGTTTGGGAACCCCACAGTACAGTCCCCTGAAAGGTATCCTTTTTGTCATTAAGACAAAAAAATACCTTCATCCGATTGTTCCTGACTCTATTAATGAAAGGGTAGTTTGTCTTCCTTGTAGCTAACAGAAAAATCCAGCTGACAACTCCTTTTCCCTTTGCCAACTCTGCAGTTCTCTTAGAAAGAGATTGATGTCTAGAGAGTTAAAAAAAATTGAGGGATTATTTAAAAAAAAGAATCAAAGACCCCTCTAACACTGATCTCTCTCTCCCCGATGCCCTCCCTCCCCCCCCCCCCCAAAAAAAAATTAAAGCTTTTGCCCAGTTGGAAACCACAACATAATAGAAGGCAAGCACACGATTTTGTGTAAAAGGAATAACAACACTTCTGGGAGGGGTGGGAGGAAGGGGTCAAGAAGTTGTGACCAGGTTAGCAACAGGGGGAACAGAAGGAGAGGACAAAGAAACAGAAAATGGAAATGGATGCACACAGCTACAGGAGCATGTTTCTTTGCTGAAAGAGAATAGACGCAACATGAATTCATACTGAGATCTAAAGGCCAAAAAGCCCTTGTTAATAGACAGGGTGGCACAGCGGGGGGTAGAGGTCGTGAGTGCACTCGGATAGGCTAATTGAAAATGCTGTGCATATTAGCTATGATAATGTCGAAAGGGCGCTGCCTCGGGAATGGCTGGGGAAGGCAGCCGCGCTGCTAATGTGGAGCAATGGCTGGAGTTATAGACAACTGTCTCATTAGCAGTTAATACATGTTAATGACCCTCCCTACCCCTTTCCCGTCCCATAATATGAATTTCCGCATTAGATGCTTAGCGCAGTAGTTATTGCGAGGCATTAACTGTTTTCTGAGCCCCACATTAACAATTTATGCACGCTAAAACCACGACCAGTGCAAGGCTATTTGGCACCTTACAAATCTCTGCCCCCAAGATTTTAATAATTAAACTCAACAATTTATGATCATTCCAACGCCACTCTGCCCTAAGAAATCTTGTAAATATGCACAATTGAATCCTACTTTTAAATGTTAAACTTCGCTTTGCATGTATGCGTGTGTCCACTCTCCCTGCAAGTCAAGCGAAATGTGCTGATTTAGTTTGTTGGCTGTCGAGAACTATTGTTTTGCTCTGTCTATAGTTGCTTTTTGCCACACCTCCAAAGCTGCTGTCTTAGGCAACTGCCTAGTCTTACCTAATGGTTGAGCCGTCCTACACTGGGTACCTGTGGCCAGTCTAATCAGGACATATCACTATTACACATTGTATCTGGTGCTTGCAGTGGCCAGTGTCTTATATTGTCGTGGCATCTGTCTCACGCTCCCTGCCCTCCTTGGCCCACACAGCCATGTGTCTGATGGGGCTGTGGCGCGCCTGGCCTACATGTGCTATGTGAGCGGCTACGTTGTGGTGTTGATTGTGGGGATTGCCTGAGGCAGGCCACGCAGGCTGGCGGCCCTATTAGGGTCATCAGTAACTTGTCTGGGGCAACTCCACGTTGATTTCGCACCGGTCCCAGCCCTGTTCCTGCATCCGCCCTTCTCATGTCAACACAGTGGCACTATATGGTTTCCTGGCTGAGGTGCACAGTGATCTTTTTGACAATATTTGCATATATTCAGCAACACAACACCCTTATCTATTCCATATCTGTGTGTGCACCCCTCCTTGGGGGCTTCATTCTTGTGACAGACCCAGTTTCTGCAAGTCCTTTTCTACAGCTGGCACCTGCACACATCCTTACTTCCTGCTGTGTGTTCCCCGGATAGCATACCATTGTGAGTGACTCAGACGCTCTTGCTGACCTACAAAGGCAAGTCGTTCCAACAGCACTATTGTGCTCATGCAACTCTTTCCCATATGCACTATGTCTGTGTGTGTTCATATCCTGTAGCCCCATGTGTGTTAGTGTTGTTCATGTGGATTAGATTTTTCACCCCAGCTGCCCAATGATGCCGTGTGACATCACAGAAGGGAGCAGGTAGATGTTGTTGCCATTTGGGCTCTTGCTTGTGGTAGTCTGCCTCTGCCTCTGTGGAGGGTGCATGTTAGCCTCTCACCTGGCCTGGGTCTCTGCCTAAACACTCATCTTGCTCCTGCAGCAGCTGCTGCTGGATGCGGTATATGAGGCGCAGCCTGGTCCTTGTGCAGAATCACACCCTGTACGCCTCCATGACGTGCAAGATGCAGAAACATCTGTGGAGGAGAGAGAGAGAGAGAGGGAGACCTTATCATTCCTCAGTACACGTGCCAAGCCATACAGGGTCAGACCAGGGTGCAGCTGGCACAGTTTCATATTGCCAAATGTGGCCAGTCTAGGTCAGATGTACCTGGCAGGTTTGTTTGCTTGGCATGAGGAGGGGAGTTAGATGTGTGGTTTGGTTTTCAGCGCTGGCTCTAGGTAGTTGTCCATACATGAGGGACATTATCAGGGTGGTGGGGTGGCATAATGGTTGAGGTACTGGCTTGGGCACCACAGGGCCAGAGTTCAAGTCCCACTCATGATCCTTGTGCTCTTGGACAAGTCTCTTCACCCTTCATTGTCCCAGACAGCTCTACATTATCATTGTCCCAGTTTTCTGTCCATCACAAGGTATAGGCTGAAGTTTTATCAGCTTAGACTGAGATGGTACTGTGATATATTTGGCCTTCTCCTGACATATCACATCCATTTAGCTACCGTGATACACTGACAGCTTGTACTACAGCATCCAGTACCTGATTCTCCATTTCAGTTCCAAACTGGCTGCACATATGTGGTATATTTTTGGTCCACAATTGGTTTCCATGTGGCCTTATTCCATGCCCCCTGCTGGCAAACATAGTGGGGTGGTGGCATAGTGGTTGCTGTGACTACCTAGCACCAATCAGACTGGAGTTTAAATCTCACACATGGTCCTTGGGTAGGTCATTACATGCCTCATGGTTTCTGTGGGATTGGACATCTCTGGTTATACCTTTCATTATCAACACAGGGGCTGCTGGGTCACCAGATGTTTACCTTCCCTTGCTATGTATATTGCAGCATAGAGGTTTGCTATACTTGGAACACTAGCATTCTTTCAGCTGTTATATCTGGGATCCCCTCTGCCTTGTGTGTTCGGGATTGTGTGTGGCTCTTTAATTTGTTTTGCTCTGTGGGGGTCTTTTTTAACATCCCATTTTGCATTGGGTTGTACCTTCTGGTCACCCATTGTGATGCCACGATGCATTTAGGTGGGGGGCTATCTGGACTGCAGTAACTGACAACTATGATATGTTGCAGTGCTGACCTAATGGTTATGGCAGTGTCTTCAGACCCTGGGGAACAGGTTCAAATCCCACTTGCTGTACTTGTGACAATGTCACTTCATATTCCATTCCATTTGCTTTTATGCCAGATTGGGCTTCTCAGGGGCCCTCTCTTCTGTGTGTGTGGCAGTGTACGGCACTGAGCATACATGCTGATGTGCTGCAAACACCATGCATGTCGAATGCTGACATTGTGGGATGTTTTCTCCATGCCTTGCATTGTGCATGCTCTGTTGGCCACTACTGTGCGCTGGTCGCAGGTTTAGCTATTTTTTGTGGCTTCATGTTTCATATATCTGACGTGTATTCTTTCTTGTGCTGCTCGCTGCACTGTCTCCATCATCACGTCTAGATCTGTGTCCACATTGGGCCTTCATGGTGTGCCTGCATGCATCTTGTTCTCCCTAGTTGCATTGTTCATTGGCACAGATCTGCTAGGTATTTGCCAAGCTGTTGCCGTGCCGCCTGCATGCATCCTGCACATGACTGATCTTTGATATTTCTGGACTGCCTCGCTCACTTTGTGCTTGCTTGTTTCAGTCTCTGCATGGGTGTTACTACTGCCTGCCCACTAATCTCTATTCCCATGTCTGCCTGTATTCTAAGGTACTTACTGGGTGAGTCCTGATCCTTTCCCAGCCCTTGCGTGCTGCTGCATGGGCTGGCCTCCTATGGCTAGCGGACATGAGCACCTCCTCCTCCTGCAGCACCATCGTGACTAGGAGCCTCGTCTCTGCCTTGCTAAAGTTGGGCAACCTTGTCGCCATATTGATGTGTGTATTATGGCTTTCAGTGGCAGGGGGGGGAGTACGAGTAGCACATGTAGCTCCGTTGACATCTCCGCCCTGATTCTGGAAACCTGTCTGCATCTATACACGCGGTTGCAGAATTGAGTTCAAAGCGGGCCATCTTTGCTCTAGATATGACCACGGCTCAGACGTGTCTGTTCTGGAATTGCACTCTAAGTGGGTAGCTAACACATGATAAGGGAACAGCTCATGACCATTTACCACTTAATGAGCATTAAATAGTGAAACCATGCATTATTTTATTGTAATGCACATTAGTTTAATGCAAATTGTGTTATATAATAATGAGATGCAAAGCATGCAAATGCACGCAAAGTGCCTCATTATTGTGCAAATCAAATAACATAGCTTCCATTGAACTTCATGAGCTGCACTATATTTGCTCCCTGGGAGCATCTTAAAAGGAACAGTGCTTAAGAAAGTGGCAAACAGATCCCCACAAATACATCCCTCCCCCATGAAATAGACCCCCCCCCCACACTTTCCCTGGAAGAAACCTCTGGAGCCCCCCCTCCCCCTGCCCCCCCCCCCCGCAAGACTCCCTGCTCCAAAGACACACCGTGTATCTTCAGTCTCATTGAACACCCATCCCTCCAGGACCTACTGGGGATTTCCCTGGGGTCTGAAGGACTTCTGAGAAAAGCTACTCTTGCTGGGAAGGATTCTGCACTTGTAAGTATTTACCTACTGGGAATTTCTCAGATTCTTGGGTTATAGGGAACTCTTTAGGTTTAAGCAGATAAAATCTCTATCTATTTTAAAGTTCTGTGTTTTCTTTTTTAAATCACTGTTTAGCAAGCCAGCTTTTACTTAAAATGAGCTCCAAGAGTCAGTCAGGGCACTGTTTTAGCAAGCTAGCTTTTATTAAGTGTTTCTTTCCCTCCCACCCACCCCAGGCATAATCTTTGTTTTATAGGTTCCTACAGAGGAAGAAATTGAAATCGTGAATAACTTTAACCTACTTGGATCAACTATCAATAAAGAAGCAACAAGCAGTCAAGAAATCAGACGACGCATTGCTCTTGACAGAATGGCTATGAAAGACCTAGATAAGATTCTCAAGAGCAGAGATGTCTCTCTCCATACAAAGATTCGACTTGTTCAAGCCATGGTATTTTCAATAACATCATATGGATGTGAAAGCTGGACAGTGAAAAAGATAGACAGGAAGAAAATTGATGCCTTTGAATTATGGTGCTGGCGGCGAATACTGTGTATACCATGGACTGCCCGAAGAACAAACCAGTCTGTACTAGAGGAGATCAAACCTAAGCTTTCTTTAGAAGCTCAGATGACAAGACTTTGACTTTCATACTTTGGACACATCATGCGGAGAGAGAGATCATTAGAGAAAGACATCATGCTTGGCAAGATAGAAGGTCAACGCAAAAGAGGAAGGCCAGCAATGAGATGGATCGATACAATAACAGCAACTACGGGTACCAGTCTGTCAACAATGAGCCGCCTGACTGAAGACCGAACACAATTTAGGATAGCTATCCAGAGGGTCGCCATGAATCGACTCCGACTCGACGGCACTTAACAACAACAACAGAGGTAGTCAAATTCACTTTCAGGTTTAGCTGGTTATCTTCATCAGGTATAGCTTAATTAAGACCCTGAAATTTAATCTTGATGTAAACAAAGTCCCTTAAACTTACAGTATTATGTATAGTTGTGTTTGTACAGATAACTTTAGCAATGTTAAGTAAGTAAACACCTAAAATATCGAAATAAATCCTTAAAATAAAGATAAAGATAAAAGTCCAGCAGCAAGATGGGAGCTGTATATGTATGTGTGCCTACAAACTCACATGTACTTATATGTGCGCTGTGTGTAGACATTCCCGAGAGGGGGGGAGGGTGTACACGTGTAGCATACATGCACACATTTATACTAACTTTGGAACAGCTGTAAAAGTTTGCTCTTGGGGCTGGTTCTGGAGCCCCCTTTAATACAGACACATAAATAGATACCTTTTGGGCTTCTTACATAAATAGCATTATATGAGCCTGATTTTTGGAAGAGCTCTCCAGTATTAGTGGGATGGAAGACACATTGGAAAACAAGTTATTTTCCTCTTATGTCAGGGCCATTTTCCAGAAGCTGCTTTGAACAGCGGCAGGAGGAGGATCTCCCGGAACCATTTCCAGACAGATGATCTCTAACAGGCCAGTGAGGGCTGGGACCTCTCTGCAAAGAAATCTTCCAAATCCTGGTGTGTGCCAACACCTAAATATCATCTATGAATAACTTCTTTATCCCTTCATGCATATGACACTCCAAAACAACACCGTCATTTCTGAGTAGGGAACGTTTTATCCAAAACAGCTGCCATGCGTTGCTGAGGGCTGCAATAAGTGTCTTTGCTTCTGTGTAATTGTTCAAAATTGGGGATGATCCGTCATCAAGGATTTTCCCATTTCGTGGCTGAAGGGAAATTGGATTTCTTAGGCCCATGCCTGTAAGTTTTGATTGGATGCGTCAAGGTCTCTAAGCCATTGCTTAGTCCCTTCTGTAAAGGGACTGGCAAGAAACAGGCACTTTTTAAAAACCCACATGTGCCAGGGAGCAGCTGCAAATCCCATGTGGAAATTTTAGGGCCTAAATATGCATTCCCTTTATGACATGGGCAAGACATGTGTAGAGTTTTGCCTGCCCAGGCCATGCTGAAACCATGTCCCAACATGTCCCCTTGCTATTCTACATATTAGGGATGTCCACATGTAAACTCAGCCCTTTCTGAAACTGCAATTTCCATATGGATGCCGTTTTCATGTGCCAATGCCGGAATTTCCACGTGAAAATCATCAATAAGTCTTCTAAAATAACCCCCATAGTATCCCAGAACTCTGGATCTACCCAGGAAAAATCCCTCCGGTTTGTCTCTGTCGATCTACTATCAGCAGTGCCTGTTTAAGAAGAGTGCAATATGCACAATGGTGGATATTTTTCAGTTCAATAGGGTCTTATCGGGTGTTTCAGAACTGAGGAGCGTCCCTTGAGAAAACAAATTGGTAACAAAGGGACGCTCCTCAGTTCTGAAACGCCCGAGGGGCTGTAGTGCATGAACGTTTGAGATCACAAAGCTCTCTTCTTCAGATGTGAGTACCAAGGATGCGAGGATTCGATTCCTGCTTCTTCCACTTGGTGGCCTTGGGCAAGTCAATTTAATGCCCATTGCCTCAGGCACCCAATTAATTGTAAGCTCTTTGGGGAAGAGATATATTATACCTGAACGCTTATCAAACAGTAGCACTGTAAAAATGACAGGTAGTATTATGTGAGTGAAGTGGTCTTAAAGGCGCAGATGCTCGAGCATCTCTGGATAACTCTTAAGCTCGTCCACTGAAAAGTGCTTCATAATCTGCAAAGAACCAGTTTTCCCAAGGAGTGTCACAGCTCCCAGGGCTCTTCTTACAACTACACATAGCACTGCTATTGCGTTATCAGGTATATGAGTACAGACACACAAAACAGCTCCTGATTCCTGGAGCTTATAATCTAGTTGAAACACAAAGATAGGACAAATAATTGCCAACAATCACTCAAGTACTACAGTAAAATATTGAGCACAGAACATAGGCTGCCTGTATTTGGAAGGAAGCATCACAGATCAGATGGCGTACATATGCGTGGATGGTGTGTGGGAGTAATCCTACCACCAAACAGCCCTGTGAGAAAGGAGCTGAAATCTGATCGATTTCTTTACATTACTAAGATGTAGGGGTTTCTTTCCCAGCCAAGGCAATGATCCTAACTGGCTTCCAGTGTGATTGATAGGAAAGAGGCTGCCCCATCTGAGCTAATTGTACTGTAAATCATGCAAACACAGACACAGGGAACAAAAAGTTGTTAAAAAGGTTTTGTCCTTTCATTAAAAATGAGCATAAGCTGATTTGGAGTTACCTTTCCATTAGAATCCACAAAGGGCCCAGAGGCCAAAATTGATCCATAAAGATGTAGAACAGTTTTATTGTTGAAATGTCTTAGGTATTTCTAAAATATAATTTTCATTGCATCAGTTTTGGAACTGCTGACTTCATATTTCATATTTTACATGGAAGAAAATAACTGGCTGAGATATCCAGCATGATTACCAGTGTTACGAAACTGTTCATTCTCTTGTAAGCACAAATGCCTTGCATTCTTGTAAAAGATATAAGTAGATGCATTCTTGTAAAAGATGTATCTTCTGTGCCTCCAATGAAAATGAGGGCATGAGAGCATAAAATCAAATCTTTAAAAATATATACTGGATCAAACAGTAAATCTTTTAGGGGGTAATTTTTAGAATGGGTCACCTTTGCTGAGAGGGCAAGTGGGTGCCTATTTTTAGTCTATTTTACAAAGACACCAATATATCTTTATAAATACTTTATAAATACACTAGCCCAAGAGGTGCTATATCAAAAACTAAGCTGAACTGGCAGAACTTGTGGCTAGATTTAAGCCGCAAATATTTATGCCTGCTCGAGAGCAGATATACATGTTAGCGTATAAACTGCACATGTGAAGTAGCATTTTAGAAAGGATCCAAGTGAAATCTGGGGCATACAGTACACATCATGCAGGAAAACATCGTGGATGTCTGTTTCAGTCTGATTTTAGAAAAGTAGACAACCTGACGTGAATGCTCTGGCATTCACATAGTTGTCCCTGCTACAAAATTTGGGGCAGAGATGTCTAGCTCAATGCTAGTTTGCATATGGGGACGTCCATCAGCAAGACGAATCAAGAGCTCTCATTCCCTATCAGTGTTCCTTATTAACATGGAAAATATAGGGGATATGAGGCACCTCTTTCTCCACACCCTCCGGATGTTTGGCTGGCAAACTGAGTATTTTTTAGATGCCTATTTGTGCCTGGCATGGGTAGAAACTTTGACATCGCTCGGGATATGCGGAGCGTTTCAGAGATTGGGCGAGGATGTCCATGTTCTTGGGAATGTTCCGGACATGCTTACACCACGCCCCCATTCTAACGGACATCCTCGCTCCAAGAATGTCTTTGAAACCGCTCTCTAAAACGGCTCTGGGGATGTCTCCATGCTTTGGATGTTTGTGTGCCCATTTTTTGGATGTCCAAAGCATGAATAGGGCTTCTAAAATAACTCCCATGATCCGCAATTTCACTTGTGTTACACCTGAAATTTGCCCCAGAACATGCCTATACCTTCTTGTTACCACGTGTACTTTTATGCACATAACTATTGGGGTAATTTTATTAAAGCCCTTTTATGTATGTAGAGACTGGATTCTACAAGCAGAAAAAGTTTATTAAATTACCCCCATAATGACCAGCCTATCAGAACACCAGAGCATCTTGATTCATCAAAAATATCTTCCAGTTTATGCCCATGGGAACGGATTAGGCCCGTGGATGAACTTGGTGGGTTTTTTGAAATTTTGTTGAAATCATTGGTTCAAGATACAGTCAGAGAGTCAGGATTCACTTTGTTCTTTACGTTCAAGAAATGGAAGCTTCTTCATAGTTCTCTTACTCTAAGGATGTAGAGAGGCAGGACCGGCACAACACAGCAATCGTGGCAAGTACGGCAAGGTGGTGCCAATGTTTGGGGGGCACCAAAAGCTGCCACAAGCGTTGCTCTATTATCTCTACATGGGGGTGACAGAAACTCTAGTTCTGTCCCTGCAAAGAGGAATATCTTATAACCATAAGATATTACTTCAGCACGTTTATAGCGACTGGAAGGTGATGTGTGTTTTCAGTATACAGGAAGAATTGGCAATTAGAAGTGCCTGAGTTGGGATGGAGCCTTCGGTGATTTCTGAAAGAATCTGCCCTGCTTGATAGTTGTTCATGCTGTGGCACTGGGATATATTTAAACTTCAGATTGCACTGTCAAATCATGAGGGGTGGGGGAGGGGGGCCATGCATAGACTGCTAAATGATGGCTACATTTGAGCTCCTATGCTACCCCGTGCAGTCCATACCTGCTTGGTTGGTGGATCAGCCAGTTAACATCAAAAGAACTAGCAAGAGAGCTGGAGTAGACAAGGTAGGGTCTGCGGCAGCAGCCTCCGTTTCAGGTGTGGAACTGGGTCTGCAAATCCCTGTTTCTGTGGACACAGGAGAGATGATAAAGGAGCTGATGGGTTTGCTTTCTGCAAAGATTATGGAAAACCTTGACATCTGATTAGAGGAGGTTTTTTGTCAACATGGCTCAGATTGCGTTGAGCCTTCAAGTGTAGGAGGAGTAGCTCAACCATGTGAAGCCACAGCTGGAGACATTAGAAATAGCAGTTACTGGCCGAACAAGCAAGCTGGAGCACTTAAGAGAGAGTGCTGGAAGAGATTAGTGAGCATTAGCAGGATGCTGAAAATCACCAGCAATGGAACAATTTGCATGTGGTTGACCTGCCCAAGGGTATGAAGGACTCAGATGGGGTAATGTTTGGAATTCTAGCTCCCAACAATGTTGGGCCTGGAGGTAAAGTGTGGGCAATGAAGCTAGAATGAGTGCCTAAGGAGGTGTATGGCCCCAAACTGTGATCATCTCAGTACACGACTTTCAAGATAAAGTCCATTGGAGTATGGAGGAGGTGATTTATCAAAATAAAAAGATGTTCTTTTTCCATGGCTTTTCTGTGGAGCTTCAGAAGGCTCTTCAGACATTTGCTATGGCAAAGCAGATGTTCAGAGCCTGTGGGGTCAAAAGTGCTCTTCTGTATCTGGTAAGGTTTCTTATGGACTTTGGAGAGAAGATTCACTTTTTTCACCACCACGGTGGCAGATGAACAATTTCTCAAGGAGCTATTTGGCCCAAATTCTGAGGACAGAAGAGTACTGGCCTAGTGCTAATTGGGCCAATTAGCTGCCGTTGTGGAGATGGACTGAAAGTGATTGGAATTAAAAGACTTTGGACTGCAGTTTTTGGGGTTGTGTCTGTGAAATACTCTGTGGTGTAGTTGCTGTAGCATTAGGCTGTGAGTAGTGTGCAGCTGGTGTGGGGTTCATGACCTTTGTCTTCTATGTGTGTTGGAGGAATAGGCTTAGGGTTAGGTGTATGATTGCTGTTGAGTGATATCTTGATTGAATAGTGTTGAGGTGTGTTCTAAGTGGGCAGTTTGGGCTGGTGCTGGTTGATGTTGCTTCATCAGCTTGGTGTAGTGTTGAGGCTGTGGGTAGGATTCTTTGTTGTGTGAATGGTTGGGGGTTCTTCTTTTTAGGTTGTGTGTATTGGAGCTACTGAGTGAGGTGTGAGTAGGGAGGTGGTAGGGATCATTGGTTCATGTGTATATCTGGGTCAAAAGGTTGCTCCCTCCCAACTTATGTTGTTGCAGGGTTGAGAGTTCCCCCAGTGGGTCTATAGACAGTAGGGGAGGAATTAAGTTTCTCCCTCTTTTAGTGCTCTCTTTGAGGGGAGGTTGGAATGTTGTCTGAATGGCTATTTGTTTGGGGGGGATATTGTGTGGGAGTTTTATGTTGGGGGTACAATTGAACATGGTCTAGTACTTAATGCTAGAGATGTTCTTGATACACTGGAAGTAATTGCTTAGCTGCTTATACTTTGCATATGATTTAGGTATTTGCTTTGGAATGTGGTCTAGTTCTGGGCATTTTGTGGCTTTGAGATGGGTAGGCTGTAGAGATTCACTCTACCTTCGATGCCATTGCTTATGGTGGAAGTATGCTTGGGGTAAGACTATAAACCTGATATGGTTTGCATAACAGAAACCTGGTTATCGGACACAGACACAGTCCTCATTAACCACCTCAAAACCCCAGGATATGAACTATTCCATACTCACAGAACAAGTAAAAGAGGAGGTGATGTACTAATCATCCTAAAAGATTCTATCAAAGCCAAAATCATAGCATCGGATAACATTTCCAACATGGACACCCTCATCCTAAAAATCAAGAACCTCCGCATATGTTTAGCATATAGACCACCTGATAAAAGGTCGGAGAACATCGTCACTCTTACTGAATTACTTGGCTCGTCCTCAGACAGGAACCCAATGATATTGATGGACAATCTAAACCTTCCATCTCCCTCTAATACTAACCTGGACTCATTCTGGAACTCAATTGAAGATTTAAATTTACACTAAATGATCAACAGTCAAACCCACATAAAAGGAAACCTCCTCGACCTTGTATTCCTCCCGAACTCCCTCCGGGGAGCCTTCGACCAATCCTCCTTGGAGATACTCCCTGTCCCATGGTCCGACCACCACCTCATCAAGTTTAGTCTAAACATTGATGAAAATTTCCATAACAAACTATCACACATGCCCATACCCTACAGATTCAAAAATTTCAATAAAGATGAGTTTCTAGATCAAATCTTACGTCATTTCACACTTGACCCATCAAACCTAGATGAAACAGTAGACAACTGGAACAAAGTAATATCGAATGCAGCCATGAACAAGAGTTCTCATAAATATCCCCCAAGGAAAAATAACAATGCCCCCTGGTTCCATCCTGCCCTTAAATCAATGAAATCAGAGCTTAGAAAAGCAGAGCACAAAAGGCGGCATTCAAAAACTCTGTCTAACCAACAAAGCTACATAACACCCTCAACAAATATAAGAAGACTATTGACAACGCAAAGAAGGACCACTACTCCAACATACTAAAAAAAATCAATAAACAGACCGAGAGAGCTATTTAACATAGTCAAAAACCTAACAAATAAAAACTATAATTCAGACTTAACAGATTATGAGAGAGCCCCCCAAACACTAGCATGCTACTATATGAATAAAGTAAAGCTCCAACTCGCTCCCACTCCACCACAGGACAGAATGCTGATAAACCCTCTCAACACATAGTCCAATTTCCACCAGATCTCAAAGGACACCCTAAAGAATGTGTTCGCTAAGTTAAATACCACTACCTCATACCTGGACCCATATCCTGTGCACTGGCTAAAAACTACCCTACCAGAACTTTCAAATTTCATCCTACCCATTCTCAACCTATCCCTCAGGAACGGGTACATACCACCCCCGCTCAAACATGCCCAAATACGCCCTATCTTAAAAAACAGCAACCTCGACAAAAGAGCACCCAAATCATCCAGACCAATCTCAAGTATACCTTTCCTCGCAAAACTAACAGAAAAGGTTGTGCAAACTCAACTCCAGGACTTCATAGATACATCGGCCCCCCTTGACGAGCACTAATACGGCTTTCGCCCATATCACGGCGTAGAAACTCTCCTCACAGTTTTAACTGACACACTCTCAAGAGGCATAGATAACTCAAAACCAGCATTTATTCTTCTATTCCTGGATATAACCGCAGCATTCAATAGTGTAAACCACCTACTGATGCTAAATAGACTTCATCAGATTGGACTAAATGCTACCGTCCTCAACTGGTTCTCATCGTACCTACATGACAGAACCCAAATAGTGAGAATCAACCAAAAAATATAAACAATGTTCAAACAGGAACAAGGTCTCCCCCAGGGCTAATCACTCTCGGCCCTCCTTTTCAGCATTTATCTTCAGCCCATCTGTCAAATCCTAAAGAGATTTCGTGTATACTACCACATATATGCAGATGACATAATGCTGTACCTCCTATTCACAATCCCAAACGATCCAACACAACTCCTATCCGATTGTTTTAAAGAGATTTCCCAGTGGCTTAAAAATCATAATCTGTATGTCAACTCTGACAAAACGGAAGTGCTTTACATCACTAGAAATCAAAACTTTGCTCCACCTATATCATTCTGCCTACAGAAATCCAACATTACAGTAAAAAAGGAGGTGAAATACTTAGGCGTCACTCTGGACCAGACCCTCAGCATGGATTTACACATCAAAAACACTGTGATGAAAATACACTATAAGCTAAAACTGCTAAAACAGCTCCGCCCTCTGATACATCTAAATGACTTCAAATCCGTTATACAATCAATCATCACTCCTCACTTTGACTTTGCAAACTCCATCCTACAGGGCCCTTCAAAACAAACCCTCAGAAGGCTCCAACTAGCCCAAAATGTGGCAGCAAGATCAGTCCTAAACATTAGTTCCATAGAACACATCACACCCATATTATCAGGTTTACACTGGCTCCCAATCTATTGCTGCATAAGCTACAAAATCCTTGTGACCACCTTTAAAATAATCCACAATATAGCCCCATCATTCCTGAACAACTTAATCGCAATCGAAACATCCAACAGAACCCAAAGAAGCAAATATAAATGCAAACTTGAATTCCCAAATGACTACAGAAAAGCCAAAAACATAACAAATAAAAAAGCATTTTCACATGCTGCGCCAACCCTCTGGAACGAGCTCCCTGAGGACATTAGAGTACAGAATGACATCAAACTATTCCGTAAAAAAATTTAAACATTCCTTTTTATCCCCCACTTTGGCACACAACCTATGACACCCAGGCTGACGTCATATCAGGCCAAATAGCGAGTTAATTATAAGATACAGAATATAAGACGCATCCAGCTAGAGCATATAGAACGCCAATCATGCTCATTAATGTATATAGGGAAAGGGCTAATGCACCCTGTACAGTGTGACCCCATCAATGTAAATACTGTTTGATCACATAAATGTAAATAGTTAATGACTGTTCTATGTACTGCTGTTGTGTGAAAACCCCCAGATACAATTAAAGGAGTGGAAGAGTGGCCTAGTGGTTGGGGCAAGGTACTTCAGGCCGGAAGGTCGGGGGTTCAAATCCCACTAGAGGACAGCAACCTTGGGCCGGAAGGACTGGGGTTTCTAGTCCCACAGGTGCTCCTTGTGGTCCTGGGCAAGCCACTTAACCCTCCATAGCCCATGTTCCCTGTAAAATAGTTATCTCCAAGTTATAATGCCCTGTTCAATGTAATTTCAGTTTGTTCAATGTAAACCGCACTGATGCAGAATAGCGCGGTATATAAGAGAGAATATAAATAAATAAAATAAATAAATAAAATGTAAATAGTTATATCATGTTCCATGTAACTGAAAACGACCACTTCAGGGTACTTTTCAGACCTTCGTTGCTTGTAAACCGCACTTGATCTTATGGAAAGTGCGGTATAAAAATGTTTGTTAAATAAAATAAATAAATGATGCATAGTGGTTGATGCCACGGCTGTGTCTGTTGGACATTTGGGAGATGTGTAAATAGAGAGGGTAACTTTATAAGGAGGAGCCTACTTAAGTACAGCTTATAAAGAAACGTAGGTGCCTGCTAACCACGGTAATCCCGGTGAGTGAGAGATTCAGCGGCACATAGCCTGTTCGTGCCACCAAATATCCCCTCCTAATACTGCTGCGCCCCCCAAAGCTAACTGTATAGCACTGGGGTGTTCCGGGGGGAGGGGGGCTCTCAGGTTAATGGTCAGCAGCAATATTCAGCTGCTAAACCAGCTAACATTAGACACATAAAAGGCTGGTTTAGCTATCCAGCCACTGCTCAATTAGCTAAACGGCTAACCGGACAAACCAGATATTCCGGATATGACCCTGGCATTCAAGTTCCCGGTCCAGCCATTTTAAAAGCACTGGTTTGCCGCCGCCAAATATCAGCCCCAAAAAGTATAAGGTAATAACTTCTCTGCTGGGCCAACTTAATGCAAGGAAAGTCTGATTTTGCACAGAGCATTTAAGTAGAAGAAAATGGGGATGTTTACAATTAAGAAGGTATTCAACAGAAGGCTTGCTGAACACGAAGGCCATGGGAAATAAGCACACGCATTTGGTTGCAAGCAGAGTGGAAGCAGCTGTTTTACATAGAAACATGTCAACAAACAGCCAAGTAAGAAGCTAAGTGAGAAAAAATCTTTTTCATGACATTTTCAGGTGGCTTTTAACACCAGAGAAGTAAGCACAATTGGCCCTCAATCACTGGTGCAAACCCCAGGCCCAAACAAGCAGGAGTTAATATAAGCAATTTTTTTTTCATAGGAAGGGGGGTGGATACACTGAACAACCTTCTAGTGGAGGCAAACATTGCATCACATTTCAGGGAACAAACATAGGAAGATGTTAGCTATGGGAAATGAGTGAAAAGCCTGTGATCAGGCTGCTGTAATTGCAACAGGAATGGCAAATAGGCAACCTAGAGGAGCCCAAGGAGCATTGTCTCCTGTTGTGTTTTATGGATCTACACTGGAGCATTGCACGTTTGTAGCACCATCATGTGGCATAACCATTTAATTACAGCTATGAATGCAAGGGCCTATGCACTCTCTGTAAGGTGTTAAAACTATCATCCTAGATATTGTGAAAAATTCCAGTAAATGTCAGATATAATTTTGTTACCAAAGATGTGCAGTTGCTATGTTAGTCCACTTGAATACATGAAAATAAAGGCACATGAAAATACAGTGGTCATCTTGGGCCCGATTTCAAATTGGGCAGGACTAAGCGCCGTAGCTGTGTAGCCCTGTCCACTGACTCCTTAATCATGTATATTCACGTCCGCGGTGACAAACGTGAATATCCAGGGTTCGCTGCACAGCCGAGAAGCCACTGAGCCTAACCAGCCAGTAGCAATTTTCCATGCTGCCCGGCTATAGGCGAGGGTTTTCCTCGCCTATCTTTTCGGTGCAGAGCGCTAAATGGGCAGCATGGAAAATCGCCGCTGCCTGGTTAGCACTTGCCTCCACTCCCGCCCCAAACATGCCCCGCTGCTAACCGGATAGCATCGGGGACTTTGGAGGGGATTGTCGAAGGCACTAACCAGGTAAGTGTCTTTGAAAAGCCTTGTTTACAGCATTTACACATTTTACTGGGTTGTAAACCCTGCAAATGCCGCTCCTCTTTATTAGATGTACTTATTACATGTGGAGTGGCACTTGAGAAGGCCAAGGGAGAATATCCCGAGCAGAACAGCAGCAGTGAAGGAGGCGCGTCTGCATGCTGTCTGAAATTGCCCTTAATCCCGCATATTCAATGCCGGGGTCATATGCGGCCCCAGCATTGAATATCTAGGGTCGCCGCACAGCCTCCGACGCCACAGTAGCTAACCGGGCAGCGATGATATTGCATGCTGCCCGGTTAGCTCCTGCAGGTAAAAGAGAGGCCAGCTTTTGCTTCGTCTATCTTTTACCCGCAGATCGATAACCAGGCAGCATGCAGTATCGCCACTGCCCCGTTAGCGACTGTCGCCGCACCTGGAACGCCCACGATATGCTAACTGCTTAGCATCGGGGCGTGTAGCAATGTTAATCGGGGATATTCAGCAGCAATGACCACGTTAGTGTTATTGAATATCCTGCTAAATGGCATTTCCAACCCCTCTCTGCCCACATATAGGAAGGCCGGATGTCCTCTAATGGGATGGCTACAGAACCGGGTACTTGGATGTCCCAGCCTGGGTAGTTCAGAAGGGGTTGTCTATGTCCTGAGCCAAGCATGTCCTGCCCTGCCATTTCAGATTCTCAGACATGTGGCAGCAGGCTGTAATGTTTGGGGTATGTATTTATATGCAGGTTTCTTCAGCCAGGAAATATGTACTGCGGCAATGAAAACACATTTTGTTCTTCCCCCTGGAATCACTGCAGCCATGAAATGAGCACCTTTTTGCACCTTATTCATGGTCAGAAGCAGGTATACTCAAAATACAAAACAAAGAAATACCAGAACTAAAAAGCCACACATCAAAATAGGCTACCAGCATGCTATTGGTAACACACCATTGGAGGAAAAAAGACCTCAGGAAATGTCAAAAAAGCCAACACAATGGCTCAGCGAAATAATTAATAAAGCAGCCAACTTGCATAGGCCGTCACCGGCTCACCACAGCTGCACTGGATCACATCACAGGTTAGAAAAAAATCTCCAATGTGTGCAGTATAAATCACTCACTTCCAACATATAACGTTCACATATGCTTATCAATATCTATTGTATTTGAGTGGAGGAGTGGCCTAGTGGTTGGGGCAAGGTACTTCAGGCCGGAAGGTCGGGGGTTCAACTCCCACTAGAGGACAGCAACCTTGGGCCGGAAGGACTGGGGTTTCTAGTCCCACAGGTGCTCCTTGTGGTCTTGGGCAAGCCACTTAACCCTCCATAGCCCATGTTCCCTGTAAAATAGTTATCTCCAAGTTATAATGCCCTGTTCAATGTAATTTCAGTTTGTTCAATGTAAACCGCACTGATGCAGAATAGCACAGTATATAAAAGAATATAAATAAATAAATATTCAATGTATAGGGCTTCAACACAGGCATGGGCTACAAATTAAACATAGATAATACTTAGCTTTAGATACGGGCCAGCAGCCATGTTATTACACCTATGCTGGGCATTTTGCCTGAGCTGCTTCAGGGAGTAAAACCACCCAATGTACTACATCAAAGCCATCTATGAAAATGCCAAAAAAGCACAATAAATGAACAACACTTCACTGCCAGTCGCACAATACTTACACACAAACAAAACACATACTGAACCCACCCGCCAAAAGAGGCAGATAAATACACTCACTAAAGAGGGGAAAAAGGATCCATATACTCAAAACAATTACCCAAAGCCACCACCTAGAAGCCACAATGTATACAAAATGGGAGACACCGACTCTATGCACTTTTAAAAGCCAGGAGAGACAGAAATACAAACCCCGCCTGGGAAAATCCCATGACGTGCAAATAGCACTGGCCAATCAAGGCGCAGATCAGAAGACCCCCCTACAGACAGAACCCACCCACTGAGCCAAAACCCACCCAACAAATAATAGACACGTTCAACAACAGCACGTTCACCAACATGCTCTCCAATCAATAAACTCATTCAATCTTCCCGGTTTTACTGTCTCAAAATAAAAAATTCAATACTGTTCCCTACAAATTAGTCTAGAAACAAGATCATATCTCCACTTCAGGGGGGGAATGTGGTCCAGCACTAAGCACTTAAAGTAAGCAAAAATATATTATTGACTGAAATACTAAGCTGCACTAGTGGAGCACCTTCAACACCCAGTTTCAGTTTGCTCGAATGTTCAACTAGTCGCGTTCTAAGCTGGTGAGTGGTCTGGACGAAGTAAGCTAAGCCACAAGGGCAAATAAGCGCATACACCACAAATTCAGACCTACAAGTCATTCACCAACGCAACTTCCATTGTAGTCCATGATAAAAAAGAAATAGTCGTATTAACCATCATTGTGCAAAATGAACACGACCTGCAACTACTATGTACTGTCAAAGACAACAACTCATCACTTGCTCTGGGAACAGTTGGACATAATACATCCTGTAGGTTTTGACCCCAAGAATACACCAACCTGGGTTCAAAACCAGAAAAAACAGGTAGTGTAGCGAGCACCTTAAAATGAGAACAGACTATTTGTTGTAAGTGAAGGCTCAATGGGAAGTACTGTATGATCAAATGTATATATCAGGCATCCTCGAAATCTCTCTTCGAGCTCACAGGGGAAAGAAGCCATCTCTTGTCATTACCAAGTGCACGTTTATGAGCCTTCTTAATCACGAGATGGATAGCCTCTCTCTCTCTGAAAGCCTTGGCCAGCTTATACAATTGGTCAAGATAATCTGACACAGAACTACAATTCCTGTGATACTGCAGAAATTGAGAAAAAGGAAGCCCATTCTTCAAAGCTATTGGATGGTGCACTATCATAATGTAAAAGTGCATTTCTATCGGTACTTTTCTTAAATATCAATGTACTGAATCCATCTGGAGCTTTTGTTACTTGTACATCCAAGAAAGCAATGGAATTCTGCTCGAAGCCATTGAAAACTGGATATGAGGGTCCTGCTGATTAGGCCATTGGTGAAAATTCAGAAGCCATTCTTCAGACCCACTCCATAAAATGAACACATCATCAATGTAGCAGACCCGCATATGTATAAATTGCAAATATATATTGTGTCTGGAGGCTAAGCCGACTCAAAATGTGCCATGTAAAGATTTGCTATTGAAGGGGCCATCGTGACCCCATGGCCACTCCAAAACATTGCTAGTACAGTCATCCATCATAGCAGAAGAAGGTTTCACATATCGCTAGCTGGGATGGTTGCATCATAAAACATAATTGTTGATGGCTCACATCTTTTCTACCACCAAGCGTCCTCTCAATAACTTCTCAATGCAGCCTCCTGAGGTATATTAGTATACAGAGAGTTCACATTAAATATGACCAGCCAGCCCTTTGGTGAAAAACCCTGTGACCCTACAGACTGTAAAGATTCAAAAAATGTGCCATGTCCTTAACAAATGAAGGAATCAATGGCATTAAAGGGCACAAAAATGAATCCAAATTGATAGATAGGCTTTAACAAGGCCTCTCTGGATGAAACAATAGGCCATCCAGGTGGAGCTCGCAGACTTTTATGTATTTTAGGTAGAATATAGAGGTGTGGTACCTTAGGTGCTTTAAGATTCAGGAAGTCAAATTCTTTTTGAGTAATTTGTTGTTCAATGCTGCAGTTTTCACCCACTCAATCTCCAACATCAAATGGGTCAGTCTCCAATACACACATGAAGTAGCTCAGGCGAAACGCCCAGTGTAGAAATAATAATTGTTGCTGGCCCATGTCTAAAGTATTACCTATGTTTAATTTGTAGCCCATGCCTGTGTTGAAGTCTTACAATAGATATTGATAAGCATATGTGAACACTACATGTTGGAAGTGAGTGATTTATACTGCACACATTGGAGGTTTTTTATGACCTGTGATGTGATCCATTGCAGTTGTGACAAGCTGGTGATGGCCTATGCCAGCGATGGCGAACCTATGGCACGCGTGCCAGCTGTGGCACGCGAAGGCCTTGCAGCTGGCACGCGGGAAGGTCGCACATTAAAAAAAAAAAAAGCTGCCCGCTGCCGCCGCGGCGGCATGGAGTGTCCCGCGGGGCTCCCTCTGCCCGGCGGGACTCTCCCGGCGCTGCTCAGCCCCTCTCTGCCGGCTTGCAGAGACGCGAAGGGAGAGTCTCCCTCGGGTCTCTGTTAAGCCCGCAGGGGCTGATGGGAAATTTCCCATCTGCCCCTGCGGGCTTAAGAGAGACGCGAGGGAGACTCTCTCTCCCTTCGCGTCTCTGCAAGCCGGCAGAGAGGGGCTGAGCAGCGCCGGGAGAGTCCCGCCGGGCAGAGGGAGCCCCGCGGGACACTCCATGCCGCCGCGGCGGCAGCGGGCAGCTTTTTTTTTTTTTATTGCCATGAGCCGAGGGAGGGGGGTTAAGACTGGCAATGGGCTAGGGAGGGAGAGAGGGGGGTTAAGACTGGCAGTGGGCTAGGGAGGGAGGGAGGGGGTTTAAGACTGGCAATGGGCTAGGGAGGGAGGGAGGGGGTTATAGACTGCAATTGGGCTAGGGAGGGAGGGGGGTTGAGACTGGCAATGGGCTAGAGAGGGAGGGGGGTTGAGACTGGCAATGGGCTAGGGAGGGAGGGGGTTGAGACTGGCAATGGGCTAGGGTGGGAGGGAGGTTAAGACTGGCAATGGGCTAGGGAGGGGGGGAGGGGGTTGAGACTGGCAATGGGCTAGGGAGGGAGGGGGGTTGAGACTGGCAATGGGCTAGGGAGGGAGGGAGGGAGGGGGTTGAGACTGGCAATGGGCTAGGGAGGGGGGTTAAGACTGGCAGTGGGCTGGGGAGGGGGGTTAAGACGCAGTGGGCTATGGGGGGGAGTTAATACTAGCAATGGGCTGTGGGCTGATGAGGGCTGGCAATGGGCTATGAGCTGATGAGGGCTGTCTGGAAATGGGGTGATGGGGGGGTTAGGACTGGTAATGGGCTATGGGGGGGTTAAGACTGGTAGTGGGCTGATGGGGGTGTAGGACTGATAATGGGTTATGGGGGGGCTAGGACAGGAAATGGGCTGATGGGGAGGGGTTAGGACTTGAGGTGGGCTGATGTGGTTAGGACTGGTAATGGGCTGTGGGCTGATGGGGGGGTTTAGGACTGGCAATGGGCTATGGGGGGCTGACTGGAAATGGGCTGATGGGGGGTTAGGACTGGTAAAGGGTTATGGGGGGGGCTTAAACTGAAAATGGGGTGATGGGGGTTAGGACTGGAAGTTGATTGACGGGGGGCTAGGACTGGTAATGGGTTGGGGTGTTGCTAGGACTGGAAATGGGCTGAGTGGAAGGGGAGGCTTGAACTGCAAATAGCTGATGGGGAGGGGGCTTGGAATGGAAATGGGCTGTGAGGGAAGGGAGCTAGGACTGAAAATGGGCTGATGGAACAGCTAGGATAGGACTGGAAATGGGCTGTTGGGGGGAGCTAAGATTGGAAATGGGCTGTGGTGGGGGCTTGAATTGAAATGGACTCATGGAGGGGCTAGAACTGGAAGTAGGCTCATGGGGGGGCTTGGACTGGAATTGGGCTGAGTGGAGGGGAGCTATGATTTGACATGGGCTGATGGTGGGCTAGGAAATGAGTAGAAATGGGCTGATGGGGGGGCTAGGATTGAAAATGAGCAGATGAAGGGACTTGGACTGGAAATGGGCTGATGCAGGGACTAGAAGGGAATGGATGCTGGGTGAGACTGGAACTAGAAGGGAGCTGATGTTGGGGGAGGATTAGAATGGGATGGGGCTGGGAGAGTAAAATGGAGAGGGGAAAAATATTTTGTGTAGGAGGGATGAAAAATCTACAATTGGCCAGGTATTGGGAGAGTAATTGGGGATTGAGGATGGAGGGGTAAAATTTGTGTGGATGAAATAGGAATGAGGAAAGAGCAAAAGGAGAAAGATTAGTATGTTAAAGCAGATGTAGAGAGAGAGAATGGAAAAAAAACTAGAAGAGAGAAGAAAGGACAAATGGACAGCAGACGATGGAGAGTTAGCAGAAAACATGAAGAAACCAGAAGAAGGTGGCTGGACCAATTGCAACTGAAAAAAAAATGCACAAAAGGTAGAAAGATATCTCTTTATTTTGAATTTATTAACTGGAATATGTCAGCTCTGGGAAATGTGCATCATTAACATCTGCGCTTTGTTTGGTACAAGAGGAAATTCCTATTTGACGTTGCCACTTGTTCTCTTTCCCCAGTATTCTCTGAAATGTATTGGTTTAATATTTGCAGTGTTGCCTTTTGATAGGTAGGGTATGGTGCTTTGTGAGTCCTGGTAATGCTGTCAGGATACGGCGGGTTTGCTATGGGTTCTAAATGGGCAGCGTTTGTAGTAGTTCCTAATGTGCCTGGCGGTTGGCACTGGATTATAGTAATGTAGAAATCTTTTAGTCTTTCTTTATCCATACACTCATTAAGAGACATGTTTACTAAAAGTTAGTGTATGGTAACATTATGCAAATATTTATGCAAATAAGACCACTTATGCAAATGACGTGCTGGCACTTTGAGGAAATTCTTTGGTTTTGTGCGGCAGTTTGGGCACTCGGGCTCAAAAAGGTTAGCCATCACTGGCCTATGCAAATTGGCTGCTTTATTGATTGCTTGGCTGAACCATTGCATTGGCTTTTTTGATATGGCCTGAGATCTTTTTTCCTCCAATGGTGTGTTACCAATAGTCTGCTGGTAGCCTATTTTGATGTGTGTTGTTTTAGTTCTGTTTTTTTGTATTTTGAGTAACTACATCAGTCTTGTGCTGAGGTTGGTTTTTTTTTTATCGGGAGCAGATATAGGCATGGACGCCTCATCAACCAGGAACAGACATGCTTGTGCAATTCTGAAATCACAGTGTAATGTGCATCTCCACTGCTCTTCCTAGGAAATGCCTCCACCATGCCCCTGTGTTACCTGGATGTTCTTAGCCGGGGACATCTATATACCCAGCTTTCTAAATTGCACATCTATATGCCCATTTTAGATGTCCAACTCACAAATAGAGCTTCTAAAATATGCCCCTTCAAGGTTATAAGTAGGTGCCTTATTAGGAACAATTTTATCAAGACATCTAGGCACATACGTTTTTTATAAAATGTCCATGAGTACACCCACAGGCAAAATACATGCCATCAAATCAATGCACATGCTTTTTTGCTGGGCACTATTCAATAAGGCCATATATATGCCAAAATGACTAAAATAGCCCCACTTAGGCACCTAGTATCATGTTTAAAATATGTGCCTCCTTACAAAATCACCCTCTAAATATCAAGTCACTGTGGCAACTGTTAGCGCAGCCATGTACTAAGAGCATGCAGTTACTTCATGCGTTGACTTCTTAAAACACTTTAATAAAAGGGTCCCATAGTGAAATTAATGGATTTATACTTATAATAATAAACTTTTTCCAAGATAGGAAGACCAGGTCAAAATCATCCTTGGGTTGGGTTCCAGACCAGCTGAGAGATGCCTGATTTTGTGCCACTACATGGCCTTACAGCTATGATTTCTCTCAGGAGGACTACAAGTCTATACAATCAAGGGACAAACACTGGACCGGCTCAGCCTCTCCCTCAAGAATAGGAATTTAATTTTTTGGCCCAGCAGTTTCCTCTTAGTCCTCTAGACTTTCTTTTCAATCGGAACTAGCTTCTGTTGAGCTACAGAATCATAAGTCTTCATTACTAACTAGTCCTTTTTATATCTCATTCCAACTCACTTAGCCCAGCTTTTAGAGCAACAGCCCTTGGTCGGGGACCATGCACCAGGGCTCCATCCAAAATCCTGCAAACATGGGTCCTATATGCAACCACTAGGTGCCATCATAGCACTATAAGCAAAACTCTCTCAACCCCCAGTCTTCTCAATCCTGAGAATGGAAGACCTGATTCAGGAATCAAATCTATATCTTCCACTTGCACCCTGCCAATAAGCCAGTGGGTCATCCTTTTCATAAGTCTTAAAAGGACATGCTCATAAATGATGCCAACACTTTCCCTCATAAACAGAAGAAAATGATAGCAGATAAAGACCATATGATCTATCCATCAGAACTGTTAGGCTCTACAATCCCTCTTTCCCTCAGAGATCCTTTGTACTTGTCCCATGCTTTCTTGAATTCAAATATAGTTCTTGTCTCCATCACCTCCACAGGGAGGCTGTCCCATACATCCTATGACCCCTCATTCCAGAGCTTCCTTTCAACTGGAATGAGGGGTCATATGATGAAGGAGAAAGGGAATAGACGACCAATCTGAGGAAATACTTATTTACGAAAGGTGGATGTGTGGGACAGCCTCTTTGTGCATTTCTACCAAGGAGGTATTTAAATATCTCTATTGTATCTCCCCTCTCTCACCTTTCCTCCAGTAATGAGATCTTTGTCTATTGCCATATGCCTTATGACCAAATTATTTTAGTAGCCACCCTCTGAACTAACTCCATCGTATTTGGTCTCCAGAATTGTACACAATACTTCCAAATGAGGTTTCAATAGAGACTTATACAAAGGCACTATCATCTCCTTTTTCCTGCTGGCCATTCCTCTCCCTATGCACCAAACATCCTTCTGGCTTTCGCTATTGCAATTTGATTTCTGCAATGCCATTCTTCAAGGTCTCTCGAAAAAGTCCTTTCGCCCTCTATAGCTTGCGCAGAATACTGCTGCGTGAATCCTGACAAGCTCACCACAAAATAAATATATCACACCCACTCTAAAAGAATCACATTGGCTACCTTTCCCGAGCTGAATTACTTATAAAACACTGATGACAGCCTTCAAAGTAATCCACCAACTATCCCCTAAGTATCTTCAGTCAATTATAACCAAAACCCCAGAAAATCGCCAAAGGAGAAGCAACACATCAAACCTTCTAATCCTCCATCCAGCGTTAACCAAATGCCACCCGTCGACCTGCGCTAGGGCATTCTCCCTGCATTGCCTATGGAATGCTTTACCACACCATAATCAGATACACTCATGACCTAGCAACATTCCGGAAGCTGCTTAAGACCCACCTATTAAAGAACATTTTGATGGCATTACATGACCCGCCTCTCATCGCCTTATTCCTCCTACCCGTCCTTTCCCACCTAAGAAACACATTTAGATGTAGCAACTCTCTAAATATATATAGTTTCATGTATACCGTTTCATGCAAAACTGTTCATGTAAAATGTTTACTGTTTCATGCATAACTGTTTCATGCAATGTTGATTTATGTTCTTTGTAAACCACACTGATCCTCTGAAGCATGGTATATAAGAAACAAATAAATAAGATTCGGACAGCCCTACAAACTCAAAGCACATTCTTTTTACCTGCAGGAAGAGAGGGCACACACGTATGTAAAAAGCAAAGATTAATAATTAAAAGTATGCATTTTAATAGGATTGTGAAGGGAGGGATGGTGTTGTGGTGATCTCGGTGAGAGGCAAGGTTTGTAAGAGGAAAGATTCACTTAGGATCCTATTTCAGGGTATCTGAATATAGGATCCTAATAGGGTATCTGCCGTTAGAAATTTTGGTATCAAACACCTCTATTTTCAGAATGAATTCCATTTACTACTTCCCTGTTTCCTCCCACTCAACAGTTTCTAACCCATCAGTTACTTTAGGATCCATCCCAAGGGCGCTCAATGTATTTATAAATCACTAATGTGCAATGAGCAGAGGCCTTGCTGAAATCTACCACTCTCCCCCAATTCAATTTTCTGGTCACCCAAAGAAATCAACTAGATTCGTCAGAGAAAAGGACTGATACAGGTGAATATTTGAAGCCTACAGCTTTATCCTAAGTTTTTCTGCATTACATCTTATTCTTTCACAATGTCCTGCTTCCAGTGTGATGGATCTGGAAAATAATCAGATCTTGTATGCTAAGTATTTTTCTACATTAGACAGCTCATGTTTATTTTATCAGCTTAATTCTCTTCCTAGAAAGGTGGAAGTGGGGATGGACATTTTCCTTTAAGGTGATTATCCAAAATTTACTCTCTATGAAACAGTAAGGAAGAACATGGCAGAAGCCATTAAAGATCTAACAGCTTTCAATAAAAATCAGACACAAAGTTGGCATTCTCCATATTTATTTATTTAGTCAGATTTGTATGCCACCTTTTCCTTCAATCAAGGTGGTCACGTCACATCACAATTGGAGGGTTACATTTAACATTAGGGTATGTGTAAACATTTAGACAGCACAGTTACGTAACAATATTTAGACAGTACAGTTGAAGTAACAGTTAACATCAAGGTATTTCCTAACGTGTGATGAATTTGTGTGTGTGTGGATGGGATGGGTGTGTGTTTAGTTGGCGGAGGTAGTAGTGTTGCTGTTTGGGTAAGAGATGTTGCTTGAATGCTCATAGGTTTCTATAAATAACCATGTTTTGAGGTCTTTGTGGAATTCTGTGAGGTCATCTAAGGCTCTCAGGCTCATTGGAAGGGAGTTCCATATTGAGGATGCCAGTAGTGATGGTGCTCTTTTTGAGGTTGTTTGTTTGGTTTTGTGATAGCCTGCAGGTGTGCCAATCATGTTGTTGTTATTGGGTCTTCTTGGTCTACTACTGATGTCTCTTGTTATAACGTTTTGGAGTACGTCTGCTGAGAGATGGTGAATGACTTTGAAGACTATCATGATTGTTTTGTATTTAGCTCTTGCCACCATTGGGGGGCCAGTGTAGTTGTTTTAGGATGGGAGTGATGTGCTCGGTCCTTGGGGTGCCTGTGATGATGCGTGCTGTGGTGTTTTGTACCATCTGTAGTGGGTGTAGTGTATGATGAGGAAGGCCTTGATATAGTGAGTTTCCATAATCAAGCAGTGGTGTAATGAGTGCTTGACACACTGTGATTATTTGTTTGTGGTGAAGCAGAGTATGTTTGGTTAGTGTTTTTTGACTTCATGTAGTCTGCATATTTTTGTGGATCAAGATGGTGGGTGCTTTGTTGCTTGTCATCCTTGGTGAGCTTTTGGACAATGCTAAAAAGTTCTCTTGGTCTATTGGTAGAATTCATGATTAGGTTGGTATGGTGTTGCTGTTTACGCTCATTTATTAGATTGTTATATTTCCGTTGTTTGTCTCTGTATTGTGTTAGTAGGATGTGTGATTTGTCCCGTCTCCATTTTCTTTCTAGTCTTCTTAGTGTGCGCTTTGTGACTCTGATTTAATGTGAATACCATGGGGTGTTAGATCTTTTGCGATTTTGTGGTTCTATAATGGCTGGGGTAGATGCTGCATTGGATATTATTGTGTTCCATTCTTCTATATTTAGGTCCAGGGTGTTGTGATCCTGTTGAAGTTGTGGGGTGATGTTGTTTATGAATGAGTCTCTGTTAAATGTTGTAAACCGTCTGATTATTCTTTCATCTTCTTTGCGTTGGGTGGGGTTATTAAGGGTCATGGTGAATTCAATTACATGGTGATCTGATCAAGGGACAGGGGTGATTGTTGGTTTTGTGGTTTTGTTCTGTTCCACTAGTTGTGTTGGCATGAATACCATGTCCGGAGTTGTACCATGTTGGTGCGTTGGGGCGTTAATTGTCTGGCAGTATTTTAGTGACTCCATGGCTTTTAGGAACGTTGCAGATTCTCTGGTGGGTGCGGATGTTAGGTTGTAGTCTCCTAGTGCAACGAGGGGTTTGTGTTTTCTGTTATGAGCACATATCGTTTCAATTACTGTGAATAGATATTCAGTTGTGGTTCCAGGTGGTCTGTATGTGAGGGAGATGGTTAGATACTTGTTATGTTATGAAATGAATATCAAGGACAGGGGCTGGGGGAGGAGTAGGGGTTACCCATGTGAGGTAAAATGGCTCGGAGTCAGAGAAAATGCTTTTTTGCTAAAAGAATTGTGATTTATGGTTGTTTAAAATATTTGATATACCACCTTTCAAGTATATCCAGGGCCGGCCCGACGTATGTGCGAGAATGTTGTTTGCACAGGGCCCCGTTCTTCAGGGGGCCCCGCGCCAACTTCATGCCACACCTCTGCACAGCCATGAAGAACAGCATTTTCCTTCACTCCGGCAACTGTGTTCTTGTGCAGCCCGCTGGTGTACTGGAGGTTAAAGGGAATTTCCTGTTCCTGGAACTCACCGCGCGGGCAGGCTGCACAAAACAGAGCCGTTGGAGTGAAGGAAAATGCCGCTCTTCTCTCTGGTGGCTGTGCAGAGGTGAGCCAAGGCTTCGGACCTCCCAGGTTCCCTCTGAAGCCAGTCAGACAGACGCAGGGCTCTTGGGGGGAGGGGGGGCTAGGACTGGAAATGGGCTGATAGGGAGGCTAGGATAGGACTGGAAAGGGCTAGTGGGGGCACTAGAACTGGAAATGAGCCGATTGGGGGTGCTTGGACTGGAAATGGGCTGATGGGGGGCTTGGACGAAATGGACTGATGGGGGGCTATGACTTGAAATAGATTGATGGGGGAGCTAGGATAAGACTGAAAATGGGCTGATAGAGGGGCTAGGATAGGACTGGAAATGGCTGATGGGGGGACTAGGACTGGAAATGAGCTGATGGGGGACTAGGATAGGACTGAAAATGGGCTGATGGGGGGCTAGGACTTGAAATAGGCTAATGGGGGAGCTAGAAAAGGACTGCAAATGGGCTGATGGAGGGGCTAGGATAGGACTGGAAATGTATTTATGTATTCAGCTGGATTTATATACTACCTTTCACCGTTGTCAAAGTGGTTTTTACATGAAACAAAGATATTTTCAGTTACAGTGAATGGTTAACTATTTACAGCATGCATTCATTAAACATATATTCGAACAACTATGTACAACCTATAGAATTTCAAGGTAGGGTTTGGGTACAAGGGGGAATTTATATAAAGCGAGTGTCGGGTAATAGGCATCAGGCAGTGGGGATCCAGGAGGCTTATGTGGTGGGGCTGAAATGTTCTGTGAAGAGGTGGGTCTTTAGGAGCTTCTGGAAATGGCTAATGGGGGGCTATGAATGGAAATAGACTTATTGGGGAACTTGGACTGGAAATGGGCTGATTGGGGGGGGGGTGTCTAGGATTGGAAATGGACTGATGGGGGGGGGTGTAGGACCAGAAATGGGCTAATGCGGGGGGAATGGGACTAGAAGGGAGCAGATGCTGGGTTGGGCTGGAACTAGAAGGGAGTTGATGTTGGGGGAGGACTAGAAGGTGAAGGGGCTGGGGCAGTGAGGATGGAGAGGGGAAAAGATATTTTGTGTGTGAGAAGAAAAATCTAAGATTGGCCGGGTATTGGGAAAGTAAGTGGGGACTGAGGATGGAGGGGTGAAATTTGAGTGGATGAAAAAGGAATAAGGAAAGAAATGGAGGAAAGACCAAAGGGGAAAGATCAGTATGTTAAAGCAGTTGTAGAGAGAGAATGGAAAAGAAACTAAAAGAGAGAAGGACAAATGGACAGCAGACAATGGAGAGTTAGCAGACATGAAGAAACCAGAAGAAAGTGACTGGAGAATTGCAACTGAAAAATAAAATGCCCAAACAAAAGGTAGAAAAATATATTTTTTATTTTGAATGTCAGCTCTGGTAAATGTGCATCACTAATGTATTTGCATTTTATTTAGTACAAAAGGAAATTAATTTATAGTTTTATTTCTCCAGTGTTGTACATTCCAAGTTTGGCCTTTGGGGTTCCTGACAGTTGGCACTGGAGTATAGTAATGCAGAAATCTGGTAACCTTTTCTTACCCTCACTGCCCATGCAAATAGAATTCAGACACTCATTAAGGGGCATGTTTATAAAAAGTTAATGTGTATTCATTCACAAAGGTTAATGTATGTTAAGTGCAGGAACACCCATTTATTTCTATTGGCGCAGTTGCATTAAACATGCCCCTAAATCATAGCCAGGAGAAAAAAAAAGAGGCTTGTGAAGGGCTCCTTTGAAAGCTGCCTAAAATTTTAGATTGGCAACATATACATTTTTACATAAAATAAATTAAATTTCTGCATATGAGGTCCAGTGGATATGCAAATAAGGCCCACAATGAGTCTCCGCACATAGCCCCGCATCACCCTTGGGCTGCCCCTGCGTATATCAAAGCAGTTTACAATAAAAACATACTAAAATAATTAAAAAAGGAATGCTAATTAAAATAACTAGGACAGGAGAGTGAGGTGCAAAGGAAGGGGAAAGTAAAGGTGTGGGGGCGAGCGGACAGAGGATCCAGGCAATCTATGCAATGAGGTAAAACGTATATGTAGCAACCAGCGAATCCAGGGGATGACAGTTCTAAGTTGGTTCGGTGGCACTAGGAGAAGGCACGTTGTAGTGAGGGTGGCCCCTGGGGTCGCAATCAGCAGGAATAATAGGTTGGATAGCTGCCGGACGAAGAGAGAGATCATTAGAGAAAGACATCATGCTTGGCAAGATAGAAGGTCAACGCAAAAGAGGAAGGCCAGCAATGAGAGGGATCGATACAGTAACAGCAGCTACCAGTCTGTCAACAATGAGCCGACTGACTCAAGACCGAACACAATTTAGGATAGCTATCCAGAGGGTCGCCATGAGTCGACTCCGACTCCACGGCACTTACCAACAGCTGCCGGACAAAACGACACCCAGGGCAAGGGCATTTTTGTGTCCCCTTGTTTGGGGTTTGCATCCTTCTGGCCCTGACTCAGATAGATGGGATGGTGTTCCTCTTCCCTACCCTAATCTAACTGAACTTCCTGGGCAGCCGCCCTTCTCATCGTCCAAGGAATAACCCGAGTTATGCCAGACGACAAGAATATCTAGGGCCTTTCAAAAAAAAAAAAATATATAAGGCGAGGAAGAAAGATGACGATCTGAAGGGGGGGGGGGGGCTAGATTGGATGCGTAGCTCCCAATTCAGGACAATACAATTTTAGGGATTTTTAGGCGGCCTTTCCAAATAATACTGAACTAGATCGGCAGAGGGGGAATTCGTTTACAAACTACCAGAACGGTCTGTACACCTTAGTTTCATCCCCCCAATGCAGGAATATTGCTGTAGGTTTCCTGTCTTACTATTATCGGGCCTGCCAGACTCCTCATAACCGCTTTATCCATTTTAGTACGTTCACTTCCGCCCAGCAAAGTGTCGGGATTGCGTCATATCCTGTTCTTTTCCCCCCTTCCTCCTCCGCACTAATGCATGGTGGGAAAACATGGATGCGTTCGATCTGTTCCGCAAGCTGGGAACTGGTGCGAAGTTTGATGTGAAGCGATTCAGTGCTGACGCCGAGAGGTTCAGAGTAAGGGGCTCAGGATTCGGGGGCTCGGGCGGCATTGCTTTGGAGGCTGTTATTTGTAGGATAGTGAACAGGCTGAGCTGCCCTATTGCATGCTCGTATTTGTAGTTCTGATATTCCTTGACACATCAATGGGAAACATTAGCATTACAAGTATGGTATAAACTTAGGATTGAATGAGCCCGTTGCTTCACGTGGGATGAGATGATTTACTCTCCAGTGATATGGTCCGTCTTCCAGTCTCCATATTTTTGCTAAAAATAATCCTTTTTTGGCACATACTTGTCCCACAATATTGTGCATTGGCTATAAAACGTCCCTCTCGTATTTATCCTTTTAATGGTCATCTGGTCTCCAGGGCTTGAGAAACGGGTGACAACTGCTCTAATTTTTAAATAGTTATATTACTGTTCCATGTAGTTGTGCTGTTCATAGTTCAAACACCGTTCCATGTAAAGTATACCCATGTATACATAATTGTTACTTGTTCAATGTAAACCGCCCTTGATCTCTGGAAGGGGCGGTATAGAAGAAACTGATAAATAAAATAAATAATTTAAACTGTTCATATTAAGATAGTTATCATATAGAGGATTTTGTCCCAAAACTAAAACATGCTGTTTAATTCTGTACAGAAGGAACCGCATCAAAGTTACAAATGCTGGGAGTTATAGTATGAATCCTGGTGCAGCAAGGCTGAAGGGTTTTAGCTGGGCAGGCTAGCTCATGTACCAGCCCTACAGATTCAGCGATCTGGAGTCATAGTTATTTTCCTTCACAGTTGGCAGTGGACTGTTTCCCTTAACAACCCTCCGCCCCCTCCCTTGTCTCCTTTTCCAGGGACTCTGGGTTTGGTCCCTGAAGCCAGACATGCAGTTTAGCCTTGGGCTACTTAAGAACAAAAAATTCCAGAGCACCCTACTAGACCAGTCCAGACAAGTGGGTTATGCCCCATGCCAGCAGATGAGGGAGACAAGAGGAGGAAAAAAGAAACTTTAGTGACATCACTGGTGTTAAGCCTGATGCAGCTAGAGACACCCTCCAGTTTTTCTGTCTTTGGTGCAGTGAGGTTTTTGCTCCTGGCAGCCTTCCCAAGGGGCGCCTTCCAGTGTAGTCTTTTTTTGGCAGAGGTCTCCAGGGTATATCTTAGAATATTCCTCTGGATTGCCCATCCATCATAAGGGGTTCTTGATCTGTTAAGGAGGGCCAGTGGAGCAGGGGCAGCGTGAGTCGGTGAGAGAGGCCCTAGTTATGTCTGCTGATCTTTTTGAAATAAAATCAGAACAAGAAGGAAGGTGGTTTTTTTTTTTTTAACAAACTAAAAGCAAAAGGATCATTTTAGAAGGTTGTCAGCTTTCCATGTGAACCAAATAATTTTCCTGTCTCCTTTTCATTTGAGTGCACTGGCAGGAAGAGGTACTTGTGTTTTGTGGATGTTCATTGGGTCCTCATTCACTACTTGGACGTTATGAATTTGTTTCGACTGTCGGACCACTTGTTTGTTCTTTTTGCCGGATCTCACAGAGGTCATGTGGCCTCTAAAGCTGCACTTGCTCATTGCATTAAGGAGGTTGTCGCATTGGCATATCTTTTCAGGGTAAGTTGAGCCCAGAGGGTCTTGGAGCCCATTCTACCAGGGCTCAGGTGACCTCTGGATAGAGCACTGCAGGGTCTCCCCCCTAGATATCTGTTGGGCAGCGACATGGTCTTTGTCTTACAAAAACAGACATTATTGCCTGGATATGTAGGTCTGAGCAGAGGCCTGATTTGGTTCTTGGTACTAGCGGCTGTGGTGTCTTCCTACCTAGTGGAGGAGTAGTTTTTGTACTTCCCAATTGTCTGGATTAGTCTAGCAGGATGCTATGGAAGGTGAAGTTTTACTTACCGTTAATTTTCTTTCCTTTAGTCCTGCCTAGACCAGTCTAGCACCCACCAGGTTTAACTTTTGCTGTACATATCTGAAATACACAGTCACTAGAGGTTTCAAAAGAATAAACACTTCATTCACACTTGAGTACTCTTTGAAAAACAAAAGTAATTAATTAATATTCAGAGACCATCAGAACACCGGCTAGTGTATTAGTGTAACACTTAAAAAATAACCAATAGCACCATCATCTGGTCCCTTCACACTGTTCTTTTTTAAAAATTTTTGTTTTTATATATTTTTCTCCTATAATCCCTATATATAATTTACTTATAACTTATTTGTGTTTGTTTATAATTTAGTTTAACAATTTGTCTCAAAGATATAAAAAGAATACTACTTAGCTGCTCTCAAGTTGCAGCACAAGCTGCTATCAAATTCCAACACTCGACATGATCATGTTTCAGGCAAAAAAAATAGTCGTGCTTCAAGAGAATCATTTACCAAATTCCAGAGCAAGTAGCATCCACTTCAACTGCCTTCAGAGGACGCTGAAATTCAAATGGAAGTGACATCCACTATAAATACTCAGCTAAAACAATCATGGTAAACCATGATCAGCGGCAGACACATTACAGTAGTTTATTTATTTCCCTATTGAATCCCTTAGATTCAAAATAGCCTCACGGTTACCTCCTCTCCAATCCATAGGAACTGCATTAAACACTCGCCATTGAAACGATGTGCTATCATGATTAAAGGTTAAAAAATGAGAGACTAAAGGGGCCGTCAGAGTCTTGGTATTCAATTAACTCGGATGTTCTATTAAGCGGACCTTAATAAACTGTTTCATATGACCCAAGTACAGACAATCACATAAATTACATAAGTCAAAGAGCAAAATGTAAAATGTCATGTCCTCCCAAGAAGAACTACAAATAGCAGGGGTTTGTTTTGTTTTTTTCAGCAGTTAAAGTGTTTGCTGTGTAGGGATGCTACCTTCTCTGGCATTTGGTAAATGATTCTCCTGAGGCAAGTCTGTTCTTTTGCCTGAAACATGATCATGTCGAGTGTTGGAATTTGATAGCAGCTGGTGCTGCAACTTGAGAGCAGCTAAGTAGTCTTTTTATATCTTTGAGATAAATGGTTAAATTTTAAATTATAAACAAATTACAAATAAGTTATATTATAAATAAACTAAACATAGGGATTATAGGAGAAAAATAAAAAAGCAGAGGGTGAAGGGACCAGGTGATGGTGCTATTGGCATTTTTTAAGTGTTTTTACACTAATTCTAGCCAGTGTTCTGATGGTCTCTGAATATTAATTTTAATTACTTTTGGTTTTCAAAGAACGCTCGAGTGTGAATGAAGTGTTTACGCTTTTGAAACCTCTAGTGGTTGTGTGTATGTTTGAAGTTTCTGTTTTGAGATCAGTGTTAATTGGTGCATATCTGAAGAGCATTTTTGATTTGGCTGTTTCACGCTATTGCACCTGTTTAAAAAAAGAAAAGCAGATCAATTTGAGAGAGAGAGAGAGCTTTGATTTAGGCCTTGTTTCTTTGGGCTTTGCCATCTGTTTGGTTAGTAAATTAAACTGGAGGGTACCCCTAGCTGCATCAGACTTAATATCAGTGATGATGTCGCTGACGTTTGTGGGGGGGGTTTTCTCTGTTTCCATCGTCTGCTGGCAGGGGAACATAGCCCACTTGTTTGGGCTGGTTTAGCAGGGCTCAGGAAAGGAAATTAAGGTATGTAAATTTTATCATATGCCATTCTTTATCAAATCAAGGGTCCATCAAACCCAGTATCCTTTGTCTAGCAGCGGCCAGTCCAGGTCACAAGTACTTGTCAGGTTCCCAAAAAGGTACACAGAGTCCATGCTAGTTATCTTAAGGGTAAATAGTGGCTTTCCCGTGTCCTCTTGAGTAATGGTTTATGGACTTGTTGTGGCAGAAAGTGATCCTGTAGCTAGGACCTGTCTCTAGGCGATGTAATACCCTCTAGCACTGAGGATGTGTCTCCAGGGCCATGTGCCCATGAGAGAAGGGTTAGGACGGCCAATATAGTTGGCAATTCAATCAAATAGCCAGACTGCTAATATTAGCAAAAAGCAAACTATGAAATGCCTGTATGCAAATTCTAGAAGTCTAAAAATAAGATGTGAGAGTTAGTGTATATATAGCAATGAATGAAAGTTTCAATAAAATTGGCATTTCAGAGACCTGGTGGAAGGAGGAAAAACAATGGGACATTGTGATACCAGACTACAAAGTATCACAAGGATAGTGTAGATGACATTGGTGGAGGGGTGGCTCTATACATTAAAGAGGGCATCAAGTCAAACAGGATTAAATTTTTTTTGCAGGAAACAAAATACACTGTAGAATCTCCAAGGAAAGGAATATGTAAAAAGGGGAAGGGGTATGGCATTGGGGTGTACTACTGTCTGCCTAGAGAAAATGAACAGATAATGATGAAATGCTATCAGAAATTAGGGAAGCTAGCAAAGTTTACAACACAGTAATAATGGGAGATTTTAATTACCCTGGTATTGACTGGGTCAATGTCACATCAGGACATGCTAGGGGGATAAATATAATACTATCACTGTATATAGTTGTATAACATAAATGTACAAAGTTTCCCAAAGTTTTTTGTCCTGGTTAATTTCCCTGTTATATGTAAGCTCATACTGGCCTATTGCTGTCCGTGAGTCGTTTCATTCACTGTAAACCGCATTGATGATAAAGAGCGCAGTATAAAAGAACTGTTAAATAAAGATAAATGACTGTTTCATGGAACAGCTGGTTCAGGAACTGACACGTGGGGATGCTATTTTAGACCTAGTCCTTGGTGGAATGCAGGTTCTAATGCAAGAGGTAACTGTTCTGGGTCTGCTTGGCAATAGCAATCATGTTCCCTGTAAAATAGTTATCTCCAAGTTATAATGCCCTGTTCAATGTAATTTCAGTTTGTTCAATGTAAACCGCACTGATGCAGAATAGCGCGGTATATAAGAGAATGTAAATAAAATAAATAAAATAAAAATAATATGATCACATTTGATTTAATAAATGAAGGGACGATAGCAAGGAAATTGAATGTGCTAGCATTCAACTTTCAAAAAGGTTAAGAAAAAACTAAAAGTAGTAACTTCAAAAGTTAAGAGTTTATATCAGGCCTGGGCGTTACTTAAAAATACTATCTTGGAACCCAGACCGGATGTATTCCATGCTTTAAAAAAGGTGGAAGGAAGGCCAAACGACAGCCAGCATGATTTAAAGGTGAGGTCAGAGAGGCTGTTATAGCTAAGAGAGAATTTTTCAGAAAATGGAAAATAAAAAGCCAAATGACAAAACAGGAAAAAACATAAGTACTGGCAAGTTAAATGCAAGGCATTAATAAGTCAGGCAAAAATACAATTTGAAAAGAAGCTTGCCGTGGAAGCAAAAGTGCATAATAAAAACTCAAGTATATTTGTAGTAAAACACCCTGTGAGGGAGTCATTTGGACCATTAGATGATGGAGGGGTAAAGGAGGCATGCAGAGAAGACCAGGCCATAGCAGAGAGATTGAATGAATTTTGTGCTTCAGTCATGTTACTGAAGAAGATGTAGGAAACTTACCCATGCCAGAAATGATATTTAAAGGTGATGTATCAGAGGAATTGAAACAAATCTCAATAAATCAGGAATATGTAATACAGCTAATTGATAAACTGAAGAGCAACAAATCACCAGATGGCTATCCCAGGATGCTGAAAGAACTGAAATATGAGATTGTAGAACTATTAGTAATCTGTGATCTATCATTAAAATCATGTGTGGAGAGTGGCCAGTGTAATGCCAATTTTTAAAAAGGGTTCCAGGGATTATCAAGAAACTACAGACCAGTGAGCCTGATATCAGTGCTGAGCAAAATGATAGAAACCATTATAAAAAAAACCAAAAGTACTGAATATGTACTGTATGCAGGGTCTAATAGTTCTGATTTTCCTGCATGCAGTAGATCAAGCCTATCAGCTGAACCTGGAGCCAGCTGACAACCCTTTTTTGAGTGGCATTGTCTCATAAATGCATTACACTTCTCAGCTTTTGTTTCTAATCTGAAAATTCTGTAATAGTAGTGACAATATTGCTTTAAAACTATAATTTTACGTCTCCTTCATTGAGTGGACTATGATTTAGCAGTATTCGTTGTCTAAATGAAATTTGTTGCTAAATTTAAAAAAAAAATTGGCAATAGCGAGATACAGAAAATAATTTGATACTAAAACACATCAAAATAAAAGAATGAAGAACAACAAGGAATTTAAAACAACAATAAAATAGTACAGAAAAAAACCCCAAATTGTTTTCAGTATAGATAGTTTAATCATAAATAACATCTTAAACATTCATCAGTCATACTACATTGGCATTTTTTAGTTCCTATTTTTGTGCAAATTTTTTTCATTCAAATGTTGCATTCTGACGGATTCTTTTTGAAAGTCTTGAAAATTTGTCTGTTTTACAAGAAATTTTATTCAAGTGATGTAATTTCAGGTGGTTAAAGCTAATGACAAGGAATTCAACTCTCAGCATGTAGATGGACTCGATTTTTTTGGTAGTAGGCAGAAATCTTTGGGAAGGGAGAGAAGACCAAATGATAAAGCAAAGGATTCCTTACTCACAAAAGAGGAAGTTAAATTAGGGGAGCCCTTCAAAAGTGGATTGACAAGGAAAAGGAAAGGAGACCTACAAGAACATCGGAAGAAAAAAAGAAAAAGTCAAGGTAGGATGCTTAGCAAACTAAGGAGCCCTTTTACTAAAGTGCAGTAATGGGCCAATGCAGAAAGCCGGCTCTGAAGTCGTGTGCTATCAACTCTATATGCCTCTGCGGAGCACACCGATAGCACACGACTTCAGAGCCGCCATGCAGAAAGGGTTGCATATGCAAATTAGCCGCACATTAAACTGTGGCACAAATGACAGCGTTAAACTGGGAAAGCAAGCCAAACACACGCACACAGAAGTTGATGCAAGTTTGCCATGCTCTCCCAGAGAAGCTGGGGCATCACGTGGCTAATTTGCATATGCACCATGACACTATTTTGATGGCATCGGGGAAAGTCCCCGATACCATCAAAATAGTTTTGGGAGGTCAGTGTCGCTGACAGAAAGCAATCCCTGGTGGCCCAGTGGCCCCTCCCCCCTCACCCCTGTACCTTTACAAAGAAGCGGGTATGTTGCCTATACACTCTTGCTCCTGTGCTGTCATCTTGAAAAACGGTGGTGCCTGGCCCCACACAGTGTATCCTGGGATGCACCAGACAAGGTCAGACTGCCATATAAGGCATTTTCCACCTTATATGGCAGTCTGACCCCACCTGGTGCATCCTAGGATGTACCACATGGGGCCAGGTACCACCATTTTTCAAGATGGCGGCGAGGAGCGGGAGCGCATGGGCAACGCTCCTCCTTCTTTGTAAAGGTACTGGGAGGGGCTACTGGGCCACCAAGTTTTTTTTGAATTGGCTGGGAGGGGGGATCTGGGCCACCATGTTTTGTTTTTTTTAAGTTTGGCAGGTAGGGGGTATCAGGGCTGCTAGGCCAACAAGGGATTTGCTTTCTATCAGGGGCACTGGCCCTCTGACAGTATTTTGATGGCAGCGAGGGCTTCCCTGATGCTTGGATCGTCTGAGGTAAAGTATCAAACTTACCCTCAGATGATCCAGGCAAAGTTTGACACTTTACCTCAGATGATTCAGGCATCGGGGGAAGCCCCCAATGACATCAAAATACTGTCGGGGGTATGCGCAACATGTTTAAGCCATCTCAGACCCAGGCATAGAGATATTGGCACTAAGGCTTGTTATGAAATCTCTATGCATTTCTATGCATCTGGCGCAGATGATATTAGCATGCCCTTTTATTACGGGCAGCTCATTTGCCTATAATTTAAATACTCTTGGTGTGTTGTGTGCGCTTGCTTTTCTTTTGCAGTTTATGAATGGGAACTTTTGGGAGCCTCCATTGTGCATGCACACCTGCCTTCTCACCTGCCATAGAGGCTTCTTATTCTGAGTCGTCTTTTTCCACAGAGCCCCCAGGGCATTGTCCTGTTTTTGCTGCTGGAAAAAAGTTGTTCTTTTCACACCTTTGGGGGTTCTTTTCTTATTTTTATCATTACTTCCCGCCTGTCGGGTGCACTGGCTGCCACCAGTGCCGTCTTTCGGATTTTTTAATTTTTTTTTTTGTACCATGCAGTGTAGGGGTTTTTTTTCTGGCTGGAGGCTTTGCGCCCTTTGATTTGGCGGTGGCCGTTTTTCCAGTCAAGTTGAAACCAGCCAGTGAATTCAAGAAGTGCACTCGCTGTGCACGCACCATGTTGGTCACGGACCACCATAACTGGTGTCTTCAGTGCGTTGGTCACGGACCACCATAACTGGTGTCTTCAGTGCCTTGGCCCTGACCACAAGCCCCCTCCTGTTATCTCTGCTTGCAGGTGACCAGGAAGGGCCTCAAGGGCTGGGAGAAACAGCGTGAATACCTCTTTGGGCCATCTGACTCTGTCCTCTGCATTGGCATTGATGCCCTTGCAAGGCTCCGCCAAAGCCTTGGCATCGCATGGCACCTGTGCTCATTTGGAGCCGAGGGGCTGTGGGGCCATAGAACGGAGGCTCTCCATCAACCTCTGGTCAGAGCCACAGAAGGATTCACCATCAGTCCTATCGACATCAAAGGGTGCCGCCAAGAATGGGACCAAGACCCATGGACATCTGCACCGGAGCCCTTCTCAATGCAACATTGAGGATTATGGCCTGGAGTGACCTGCAAAGGTGCCCCAGTGGGAGGAGTTGATTTCCCAAGGCCCCAGAGGGCCACCAGCAGTCTCCTGATACCTTGACCATTGTGGAGTCCCAGAGACCAGTTCCAGAATCTGTGGCTGAGGTCGTCATACCGGCCTCAACAACCTCAGAGACTGGTGTTGACCAAGCGCCTTTGGGCCCTTGAGGCACACATTGTGGCTCTCCTGGCTGCATGGGCCTCAGTGGCCCCACTACCTTTGGTGGTATCACCACTGGCCATGCAGCTCATCTTGGAGACTTACGCCTTCCCTACCAGGTTGGCAATCTAAGTCCACACTGGTTTCATCTGCCATCTCCCTTTCGAGCGTCTCAGGCTCCGATGCACCAGCGTCCTCAGGAGGACTGCTTTCTCCACTGGAGTGGCAGCAGCATTGGGAGGAGGCCCTGTGCTATTTTGACTTCTTCTCAGAGTGCGACTGAGAGGAAGGCGTTGCCAGTCTCCAAGCAGGAGTCTCCAGACCTTCCATCTGTTATTAGAGAAGGAAGTTTCACGCAGAGGACATGTCCTTCTGGGACATGGTGAAGGTCATTTCATTCTCCCTCAAGGCAGAGGATGAGCTGATGGCGAAGGAGTTGGAGATCCTCCAACACCACTCTGCTTCCAAGGAGACCATCACGGTGCCTGTGCACAGGATCCTGCAACGACTGTTGTTCAGGATGTGGGAAAAGCCCCTGATGGTGCTGGCCATCAGCCATGGGCTCTATTCTATGTACTGGGTGCAGAAGGCCCCTGGCTTTGAGAAGTCTCATCTGTCCCATGGTGGAGTTGCCATGAGATACATTAAGATCTTGAAGACCCACTCATTGGTGCCGAGAGCCAGGACCCTCCCTGGCTTTGGAGGAGGTGTTTTCGGGGTTCTATGTTGGTCGCTCATATACTCTCCTACCAGCTGTATATGGGTACATTCCAGTGGGACATCATGTAGGATCTTAATGAGTTTATCTCCCTCATGCCTGCGGAATGCCTTGCTGCCTTCCGTGCACTGGTGGCCCATAGAAAGCCCTGCTGCAAGTACATGGTCAGCGCCACCTACAATGCCTTTGAGTTGGTTGGCTGTATGCTGGCAGCAAGCATCGGAGCACAACACCTGACCTGGCTTCAGTCCTCTGACCTGGAGCAGTGTGACCAGGATAAGCTAACAGATGGCCTTGCCCAGGAAAAACATTCTGAGAAGCCAATAGAGGAAAGGGCAGGTGAGAGAGAGAAGGAGCAAGAGCAGGTGGCCATCTCTAGGCTCTCGCGGCTGACCCCTCAAAGAAGAAATATCAGGTGAAGAAGCCCTTCTACCGACACAATCATTGGTGCTATCAGAGCCTCAGAGTGCTCAGCTGAAGGCACACGCCCTTTCCCAACAGAGGCATGCCAAGCTGCAGCAGGCCAAACCTGCGCCCCAGCCAGGGATGGACTTTTTACTGGCTCCTTAGGAGCATAGCCAATAACTCACTTTCCGATGGGGTACTCCCTCAGGTAGGGGGGCGGCTCATTACTTTGCACACAGGTGGCCTCTCATCACTATGGACACCTGGGTGCTTCAGATTGTCTGAGGTAGGTACAAGTTGCACTCTGCCCAGATACCGCTTTCCTTTTTCCCAGGAGAGAGTACTCTTTGGACCCACAGCACCGCAGTCTTCAGGCAGAGGTCACCGCCGAGTTGGCCATCAAGCCAGTCCCCACGACTCGGATGGAGTGAGGCTTCTGCTACTGGTATTTCCTGATCCCCAGAAAGATGGAAGGGTTCCCACCCATCCTGGACCTAAAGAACCTGAACCACTCTTTGGTTTGGGAAAAGTTCAAGATAGTCTCCCTGAGAACGTTGCTCCCGTACCTCCTCAAGGACAATTGGCTATGCTCCTTGGATCTAAAGGATGTGTGTACACACATCCCGATCCATCCTCTTCAGACAGTACTTGCGCTTCATATAGAGCGGCTGGCACTTCAGTACAGAGTGCTGCTCTTCAAGCTGGGTTAGCCCCTAGGGTCTTCATCAAGTGCCTGGTGGTCATCGACACATACCCTTGGACTCGGGAGTTCTTTTTCTTCCCTTACTTAGACGATTGGTTCATAAAGAGTTCCATGGCGGATGCCGTGCGGCATTCAGCTCGCCTGACGATCCAAATGGTTGAGTGACTGGGGTTTGTCATAAACTACCCCAGGTCACACCTTCATCCTTCTCAGCAGCTCACGTTCAGTGGGGGCCTGAGCCTTTCTCCCACTGGACTGCCTGCAGTGACTTATGGAGGTAGTAGGCGCCATCTGGCAAAAAGCATCACACCACGGTGCAGGGGATGATGCCGATTTAGAGGCTATGTGGCCCAGCAATGCATGTGACTCCACTAGCTCATCTCAGGATGCAACAGGCTCAGTGGACCTTGTGCATGCAGTGGCGGCAAGTCACGGGCTGCCTCAGGGACCGGTTGGTGGTCACTGACCCCTCATGGAATCGAGCCATAAAACCTGCTGTGAGGTCTCCCCTTTCAATCACTGCCACCCCGCCAGACGCTCGCCACAGACGCACCCAAGTTGGGCTGGAGTGCTAACCAGGACCGCCTGCGAATGCGGGGCTGATGGTGCAGGCTCTCCTGCTCCGTCCAGATAAACGTCCTGGAGCTGCAAGCCATTGTGACTGCTCTCCAGGTCTTCCGGACACACTTGGCCAACCAGGCTGTCCTGATTCAGACGGACAATCAGGTTACAATGCTCAACATCATCAAGCAGGGGGACAAAGGATCGTACCCCCTGTGTTGGGAGGTGATCTGCCTCTGGACGTTCGCCATGGTCTATGGGATGGAGCTCGGGGCAACCTACCTACCTGGAGTGCTCAAGGTCCTCCAGCACATCTTTTGGGAGTGGATCACTCTGTTGGTGGACCTCTTCACCTTGCCATACAATGTGCAGGTGGATCACTTTTACTCCGAAATGGCCTCCACAAGCAGGCTGACCTCTGATGCCTTCCTCCCAGACTGGAAGGTGGTTTGTTCTATGCCTGCCCCCCGATTCCGCTTGCAGCGAAGACATTTACTGAAACTCTAAGCAGACTGGAGTACCCTGATACTGTTTGCCCCATACGGGCCCAGGCAGCCTTAGTTTTCCCTGCTGCTTCAGCTCTCTCGGTGGGAGCCTATCTGTCTGGGCTGTGCCCCCCTCCCCCCTTCTACACACCTGATCTCTCAGGAGGACCGGACCTTGCTATATCTCAGTGTCCAGTCCCTGGCCCTCACAGCTTGGATGCCGAGCTGGTAATTCTTTCAGAGCTTAACTTGCCCAGGGAGGTGATGGATGTCCTCCTGGCCTTCCACAGGGATTCCACGAATCGTGCCTACACCTTCAAGTGAAGGAGGTTCTCACTTTGGTGCGCTGACAAGGTGCTGGACACTTTCTCCTGTCTGGTGGAGAGGCTGTTGGAGGATTTAGGTTTTTATTTTAGTCAAAGCGGTTTACGTTGTAATTTAAACTTAGCAGTGTACATTAAACAGAGACATTGATAACTTGGATTATTCTGAGTATCTCCTGCATCTGTCGAATTTGGGCTTTTAAGTCCACTTGTGCTTGAGTCCACTTGAGCGTGATTGGAGCCTACTATCACGGCTTGGAGGGCAAGCCCACCTCTGCTCAACCACTGGTGACTCACTTCATGTGGGGCTTGCTTCTTTCTAAAACTCTGATAAAGCCTCCACCAGTGGTGTGGGATCTTAATGCGGTGTTGATGCAGCTCTTGTCAGCACCCTTTGAGTCACTGTGACCTGCTCGCTGAAATTCCTTACCTGGAAGGCGGTGTTTCTCTTGGCTGTCACCTCATTTCACCTTGTCGGTGTGCTCCATGTCTTGATGGCTCACCCACCATACATCAGGCTTCATCACAACCGAGTAGTGCTGCGAACGCACCTGCGTTTGTTGCACAAAATAGTCTCTCCTTTCCACCTCAATCAGTTGGTGGTCTTGCCCACCTTCTTTCCCAGGCCTCCCACCAACACACGTTGGACTGTAAACTTGCTCTGGCTTTCTACCTAGAGCGAACGAGAATGCATCGGCGTTCACCCAGCTCTTCATCTCTCTTGACCCCAGCAAACTGGGCGTGACTGCCTCCAAACACATGCTGTCCATTTGGGTGGCAGATTACATTTCTTTCACCTATGCTCAGGCAGGGCTAAGCTGGATGGTCATGTTACAACCCATAATGACCGGACCATGGCTTTGTCTATGGCCATGGCCAACCTGCACTCGGTCTCCATGGAGGAGATTTACAAGGCTGCTACATGGTCCTCTGTTCACACCTTTACAGCCCACTACTGTCTGGAGGGGGCTTCCTGGCGGGACAGTAACTTCGGCCAAGCTGTACTCCAGCATCTGTTTGCGACTTAGGTTTAACTCCTTCCCAGCAGCCCTTCTGTGGATGTTGAATCGGTAGAGTCCCAGAGAGGGGCCACACATGCTGTTTGTTCCGGTTCTTGTTGCCCCAGTTGGGCTGTTTTTCATATTTGGTAGCCTGGAGCTTTGGAGTCACATACGTGAGGACTTACGTTTTGCTTGTTCATGAAGGAAATGTAGTTACTCGCCTGTAGCAGGTGTTCTCTGTGAACAGCAGAAATAGGTCCTCGCACCCCTCCCACTTCCCTGTGGAGTTGTCTTGGCTACTAGCTTTTGTATCCTACTAAGGATAAGATGGTGCCACGGCAGGTGGGAAGCCAGGCACAGGTGCAATGGAGGCTCCATCAGGGACATCACCCATACTTGAGGACATTCCTGCTGTTCATGGAGAACACCTGCTACAGGTGAGTAATTACGCTTACTCTGCAATCTTCATTCTCCCTCTTTTTACTGCATCCACCTACAGCTTTACATATTTACGTCATCTCATCCCCCCCCCATTCGTCTTTCACTAACTCTTCCCTTCTCTACCCCAAATCCACCATCTCCTCCCTCACCCCATCCAGCATTCTCTCTCTCCCCCATCCAGCTTTTTGTTTTGTTTTGTTACCCCTTTCTCCCCAGGTCATGCACTTCCACTCTGTCTTCCTATTACCCCAGCATCCAGCATTTATTTTGCATCTTCTACTACCCTTGTGTCCAGTGTGTGTCTCGTCTTTCTATTCCCCTTGGTGTCAAGCATTCCTCTCATTCTTCTCCCCCACCCCCTTTGTGTCCCTATTTTGCCTTTTCCTATCCCTGAGCCAGCATATCCCCTGTTTCACAACTTTCCCTCCTATGTCTACTCCCCTCCAAGCCACCATCCATGTCCCTTTCTCCCCTGCAAACACACATCTCCTGCTGCTGCTTCCTTTCATCCATAGCAGTGGCTAAATACTTAGAGGCGCTTGGACCTTCTTTTTCTTCATGTGCGTGCCACTGCCTCTGACGTGCTCTTCCTGTTTCAGATATATCGACACTGTTCCCTCTAAGCTGTGCGCGTGTGCGCACACCTCGTCGAGTGAGCGCACATACTTTACAACAGAGCGCACAAAAATTACGGTTCTGATTCTGATAGAAAACAACACAGACTTTCTTAAAATTGAAAAGCTGTTGTGTATTTATGGTTTTCACAAGTTCTACAATATTTTCTAGTGCAATCAATGTGGTGTACATACTGTATTCTGACGTGTAGTCAAAACTTAAAGTATATAACTCCGAGTGTTGTTATGTGGCGCACAAAAATTTAACCTTCCTTCAAAAGCTGCACAGCTGATATTTTATGCGCACACAGCCTACAGAAAATTAGAGGGAACATTGTATATCGGTGGCATGCAGGGAGAGAAGGTCCCTGCGCCTTTTTAAGTAATTAGCTGCCATCACCTCAGGTCAAAGGAAGTGACAATGGAAGCAGAGTCTGGTGGGGGGGGGGGGGCAGTAGGAGAATACCACCAATGGTCTTAAACAGTAGTGCTGCCTGCCAGTTTGACTGGGAATTGGCAGGAGAGGTCACAGTTGAGGCTGAGAAAGCTTAGCCTCCCCGGCCTCTTATATGAAGCGCCGACATGCAGTTAGTGTTGGTGCACTTAAGGCCATCTCAAAAGATGAAGTTAAGTGTGCCCACAGTAATTCACAAGGGCCCTAATCATGCTAAGGGCCTATCTGCGCTTTAAGTATCAAGCACATGATAGCTACACCACCGATGTTTACCATAAGCAGTTGTACCTAACGTGTGTTTCATATCGTCAAGTTAGACAAGTCCAAACAAGTGGGTTGTGTTCCCCTACCAGAAGATTGGTGGAGACAAAGAACCAATGAAAAGCCCAGGTTTCAATGACATCACTCCCATGTCTCTGTCCATCTCAGCCACCAGAAGTCTCTTCAGTATTTGTTTGTCTCCGGCAGATGGTGGATGGGTTTTCTCCACTCCGAAAAAAAATCGGAATAATTGAGAGGAAAAGATTTATTTAAACACTTGTGAACAACCACCTTGAGGGTGACTCTCTCACTTGAGCACGACATAGGAGGCTCCACTAGGCTGTGGTCTTTTGGTAGCCATAAAAGGGGGGAAAATCAGTTCAGATTCATGCTCTTAACATAAGAGCTTGTTGAGCAGCCAGAAAATTGGAAGGATTTTAAAGAATTCAGCAGCCTCATTCAACCTCAGTGCCTCTTCCCCCTCCCCCTCCTTTATCCCGCTTTCTCGCTCCTGAAGAATACAGAAGACTTGGAGGAATTTGCCTGTCTCCCAGCTACTTTAAACGCAGTGTCCACAAAGCCAGAGAAATAGTTTCAAGGGAGTAAAGCTGAGCCCAACATGGATTTCTGCCTGGGGCTCTCATGGGGTGAGTACCAGGCTTGACTGTCATTTTCCTTGTTTGGAAGCTCCCGATTCTGTCCATCTGGGGCACAATTCAGGGTGGACCTCTGGTGCCCATTGGCGCAGTGTGGGGGTTTCCCGTTCTTGCACGCTTTAGTAGCATTTTTACTATTGTCCGCCAGGCAGTCATGCGGTCCTTGCGTGCGTTCCACCAAAATGGCTCCAAAGTGCTTTCCTGCCAAGCGTCCATAACACATTGCTATGTAAGCATTGTTAACGCACGCCTTTCGGCTCACCGTGGCCTTACCATGTCCTACAGTTATGTTTATTGGCGCATTTGATATACTGCCTGTACCCAAGCGTCTAGGCGGTTTACAAAGTAAAAGTGCTACATATAATGTCAGAAAGGAGAAAGGAATGCCAATATCAAGACAGGAAAGAAAGAAGGTGAAGGTCAACAGAGCACTGGGGGGAGGGGGGCTGAGTAGCAAAGCTTAGGGGGCGGGGCCTAAGAAGAGAGGGGGAGATTAAACGAAAGAGAGAAAAAGTGGGTTTTCAGGAGGACCTTAAAGCAGGAGAAGGAGAGCTCCAGACAGAGATGGGGAGGGGAGTAGCTCCATAGGAGGGGACTGAGGAAGAGGAAGGCAGAGGAGCAAATGGATTCAAGATGAGCATGTGTGGCAGATGGGAGGAATAAGCGATTAGCATGGATCTGCCTGAGGGGACGGTGGGAGGTGTGAAGATGAATTAGATACAAAAGAAATCGTGGGGTGCTAGTGTGGATGGAATGGTGAACCAGTGTGAGAATCTAGTATTGAATACAGTATTGTATTGGTAACCAGTGTAGATGAATAAACAAGGGGGTGATATGATCACGGCGGGAGGAGTGAGTGAGAATATGAGCTGGGGTGTTTTGAAGTAATTGGAGATGACGGAGTTGGTATTGTGGAATTCTAGCCAAGGCAACATTGCAGTAGTCAAATATGGGTCATGACCAAAGAAAGGAGAAGGATAGTCAACAAGTCAGGCGAGAGAAAAGGACAGATGGAGCAGATCTGACGGAGAGAGTGGAAAGAGCACTGGATAATGGATGAGAGATGATCACAGAAGGAAAGGGAAGAATCAAAGGTGACGCTGAAATAGCAAAGAGAGGTGACCAGTGGGATGGGTGTCTGAGCAAGGGAAGGAGCAAGTGGGGGCGCAAGTAGTGAGAGAGAACCATATGGCAGCAGTCTGGGAGAGGTTGATATGGAGATAGTTTGCCATCCAGGAAGCCACAGAAGAGAGACGGGTATTCAATGGAGACAGATCGGAGTGGAGGGGCTGGTGTGGTGCACAAGAAAGATGTAATCTGCATAGCAGTAGGCTGAAATACTGTGGTGTTCGATGATAAGGGTGAGGGGGGCCAGAAAAACATTGAAGAGAAAAGGAATACTGCAGGCTAATGGGGTGATAGTGGAGGAGGAAGAGCCAGTGAGGACAGAAAACATCCGGGATGAGAAGGCGTGAAATCAACAGAGAAGAGAGCCAGAGAGACCGGCATTGTGGAGACGAGAGAGAAGGGTGCGGTGATCCATCAGGTCAAAGGCAGAAGAGAGATCCAGAGAGACGGGCAACAAAATATACCGGTATATGCTGCTTAGGAGGGGCTTGCTGTTAGATGATTGCTCATGGATCCTTCTGATGATGAATGCCAGTCTCTCAAACTGGAGAGCCCATTGCCAAATCCAAATGGCCTAGGGCTGTTGGAACCTCAAGGGGGCAGTGTGGTACATCAGCTGCTTTGAGGCGAGGACCATCAGGTTGACTTTTTTCTGCATTTCCGGCCCCTGGTTTAGGGCTAGGTGGTTTGGGTATTCTTGGGCAATGCCACAGTAGTAGCATATATCAATCAGCAGGGCAGCACAAGGAGTACTGGTGTAGCCCTGGAGATGGCTTTCCTGTTTGCTTGGGCAGCGAAGGACCTCCTAGTTCGTTGGCTCTGCACATTGGGGGGTGAATTCTGTGGAAATGGATTTTCTCAGCTGGCACACTCTAGTTTCAAGAGAGTGGGAATTGAGTCAGGAGGTGTTTCAGTTGTTTCTGCGCTGCGGGGTTACCCTGAGAGGGATCTGATGGTGACCCACTCCAATGCCAAAGTGTGCTGCTTCTTCATTTGCCGCACGGAGATAGGGTCGGAGGGCGTCAGAACCCTGGCTCATCCTTGACCAAGTCAGCACCTGCTGTATGTGTTTGTTTTCTCCGTGGCACCTGGTGGGGCGTGTGAATTCAGCATATGGAGTGCCACTTGGGAAGATTATTCTGGTGGCGCCTAGTTGGCCAAAGAGAGCATGATTTGGAGATCTGATGCGGCTCCTATAAGTGCTACATCTTTGTTTGCCTCTGTCTTGGAGCCTATTGTGTCAGGGGCCGCTTGGTCCTGGAGGACCCGGCTTGCATCTCTTATGGCTTAGCTCCTATAAGGAGACGGTTAGTGTATACTACAGGCTACTCTCTGGCTTGGGGTCCTGATGTTGGAGCCCTTTGAGCCATTGAAGTGTGCTTCTCTGAAGGATTTGATACTTAAGATGGTTTTCTTGGTTGTGATTTGTTCTGCAAGGCGGATTTCCGAGCTGCAGGCTCTGTCTTGCCAAGATAATTATCTATCTCTTTCTGAGGAGGCCGTTTCCATTCAGCCTGTGCCTTTCTTCTTACCTAAGGTGATTTCTTCCTTTCATGAGAACCAGGTGATTTGCCTGCCCTCCCTGTCTAAGGATCTTCGCCTTGTTGATGTCCGGAGGGCACATCTCTGGTTCTCGGAAGTTACAAATTATTTTCATAAGTCAGACCGTTTTTTTGTGCTGTTTGCTGGCCTGCACAAGATGATGTGGCAGCTAAGTCTGCATTGGGTTACTGGATTAAGGCCATTGCCTCAGTGGATCTGTTGCAGAACCGGCCAGTTCCAGAGGGTTTACTTGCCTATTCTACCCAAGCGCATCCATCCTTGTGGGCAGAGCAGAGCTCGGTAGTTCCTGCAGACATTTTTCAAGTGGTAATGTGGGCATCACTTTCCACTTTTGTCAAGCATTACTGCTTGGATGTCCATGTTTGGGTGGACATGACTGTTGGCTCAAAGGTTTTACAAGCTGCTGTCTTCCTTCTGCCCAGTGGAGGCATAGCTTTGGCACGTTCTACTTGTCTGGACTGGTCTAGCAGGGCAATATGGAAGGTGACGTTTTAGTTACTAGATAACGTCCTGTCCTGCTTGACCAGTCCAGGGCCTGCCTCCTGGAACTGTGTTTGCTCTGTTCTTCTGTGGAGGTACCCTTGGGTCCGCTATGATTTATATATTTGGCTCTGCAGGTCCATCTTCTTCGGACAGCCTTCTGTTTATGCTTTCCTGTACATAGTTCTCTACTGTTTGATTACTCACTGTTGTCCACATTGAGGTTGTGTGAGGCTTGCCATGTTCTCCCGTATACTTTGGGACGAATACCGATGAGGCCTCTGGTGGCTGAGGCATGGGAGTGATGTCGTTGAAACCTCGGCTTTTCATTGGTTCTTATTTTATTTATTTAAGCTTTTGTATATACTGCTTTTCAAGCTATCGAAGCAGTTTACAGAGAACAACAACTCGGTACAGAGAACATTGGGGAAGGAGTGTGTTGAGAGTATTGTAACTTAAACAGTCAACTTTTATATACAGGTTCTCTGGTTGTATTTTGTGGTAAGTAAAATGTCACCTTAGTTGCCAAGACCCTTTAGTAAAAAGGTCCCTAAATGCTATACAGACCTGGGCTTCCTAGGGCAAGATCTGTGTGTATTATGCAGTAAGTGCCTGTAATTTTGAAATGAAAATGAAATTCTTGCCTTTACATTTCACTAAACTGAGTGCTCTCTTCCCTGTACACTTCAGGAACGGGAATGGGTTCATTTAGTAAGGATGCAGTTAATGATGGTATACTATGGATGTCCTCCTTGGAAGCAAAACTGAAAGATACTGGAAATCTGAAGGAAAAGAAACTTGCAGTGGAGAAACTGGAGCAACACAGACAAGAAAAGGTGAGGCCATAGTTCACAGAAAAAAAATGGCTCATTTTGTTTTTCAGGTGCTTATTTTTGTTTAATTGTCATAAGTGGTACCATTTTTGCCCTTATGAAACTAAACTCCTATGAAAAAGTGACTCCTCTATAGTGTTCCTATTATCATAAGGAGGAATTAGATTTCTGAGGAGTTGACATTGTTATCCAAATGAGATTCATCCCATCCTGCGAATGACAAACTGGTATTTGTAGTCTGTTCCTTTACAATCACTCTGTTGGTTTTCATAGATGGGGCTAGTTGAAAGTCTGATACCTACATTCTTGTCCATAGGGCAAAACATTGGCCCTTTGACCCCAGATTACCCCAGATAGCTAGCATGTCTGTTGCATCATATGTAACTTTAGCAGCTGCTGAGCTGGTTACAGACCCACTCCTAGTACTAGAGGATTGCCAAAACATTTCACTTGAATAAACTGGATCAGTTAAATGGCTTAAAATGGGGGGATTAGAATCCAAACTTTAAAGTATGGAAATGCAAAGGACAGCAAATTTGGCCTTAAAAACAATTTGAAGAACCGGTAAATATGAAGAGGGAGAGGCATTAATTAAAATCATTAAATCAGTAAAGTATTTCTTTGCAGGCAGTTTTACTGGCTTCTGAGCAGCTGCTGATGCAGCATGTTTGCTTGGCCCCTGATGCTACTGTGCTCGGCCTGTAAGCTCCAGGCACCAGGTCAGATTGTTTTGGTCACCGTACAGCCTGGTACCCAGAGTTTCTCAAGCCCTCCTTTAGGGATTGATGTACAAGAGTGTGCCAACATCAGCTATCAATGCAATGAAACCTGTTATTTGGGGGGGGGGGGGGGGTTTCCTCACGTGTGCATATAGCTGATACAAATGATATGCAGATGATAAAATATTGCATTTAGAATATATGATAACATTGAACTATAACTCACTGAAACATGGTTGTATTTTGTGTTAGAACATCTGCTGCACAGAAGTATTAATAGGCTTGCATCTTGTTCACTTTTAATGTGAAACCTCTTACTAGTTAGGTTTCTGTGCATTAATGGTATTGGCGTGACCAGGTTAGTTGATGGTTCTTTTAACATACCTTATTTCCTGGGTTGTAAGTCACAGTTTTTTATATGATGAGCAGCTGGCGTGACCTATACAAAGGGGCGACTTATACTGATTTTGCGAGGTTGTGGTTGGGGACGTGCCTTTCTATTCACAGATATACTCGTCCCTGAGCTCTCCGCTCTATGTCCGAACTCAAGTGAGGCTAATTGTTATCAAAGGGGTCTTTATCAGAGGCATTAATCTCTCTAATTGATCTAACTGCTTTGCCTATAAAAACCTGAAAAGTTCTTGCTTCCGGCAGTTGTAATCAGATCCTTCGATCATGTACATTATATCCAGCAGACTGGTACTGGTACGTGTTTTGTACTATACTCTGTAATAGTTGAATAGTATGTCTAAAGTAATTTAAGTATATAATAGTATTTAAACAAATGTCTTTTTAACCGCCACGGAAATTAGTAAAATGGTGCCACCAAAAAACGTGGAACTCATATACAGCCGAACTCAAATTAAAAGCCATTCAGTACACAGAAGAACATGGTAACAGAGCCGCTGAACAAAATTTTGGAATTACTGAAAAATTATTTAGAGACTGGAGGAAGGCACAGGGAAAATGTAACTTTAATGAAATGCAGCAAGAAGGCAAATCGTTCGTGGAGCATGATGGCGTGAGTTAGAAGCACATCTGCTTCAGTTCATCATAGTCCTCAGCCCTGGGCCCTCTGCTCCATCTATTGTGCAGGTGCAGCTAAGGCAGTTCATATTGCCAAGGAAATGAATATCGAGGGATTTAAGGTCGGTCATTCATGGTGCTACCGTTTTATGATAAGAAATAAATTAAGTATTGAACAACAACCATGTGTCAGCAACTCTCGGCTGATATCTTAGAGAAGGTACAGAATTTCAGGGAATTGATAAACAAAGAAATCAACACGTACACAGTAACACCAGACTTCATGATTAACATGGACGAGATTCCCTTAACTTTCGACATGCCATTAAGGTGAACGGCCAATCAAAAAGGGGTTAAAACAATAAATATTAGAACCACCGGACATGAAAAGACTACACTTTACTATGGTGCTGGCCTGCTATGCAAGGGGTAAAAAGCTGCCACCTATGATTATACTTAAAAGGAAGACAATGCCACGTGAAACTCTACCGCCCAAAGTTGTTGATGTTAATGAAAAAGGATGGATGGATGGATGAGAGCATATGATGATGGTGAAATAGCTGGAGTGCTGCTTTATTAAACAGCCCTTGTCGTGGATAGCATGAAAGCTCATTTTACAAAAAACACAAATAAGAAAATGAAATCCCTGAATACTGTTCCAGTTATCATTCCTGGAGATATGACCAAAATGCTGCATTTGCTTGACATTTCAGAAGATTCAGAGCATCGTCTATGGGAAAACCTGGTTGTCTCAGGCGAACACAGCTTCATGGGTACCGGCTGTATGTGCCACTCCACTTATGCAGAAGTGACCGGGTGATGATGACAGCTTGGTGGGGTGGGGTGTAAGTGATAAGATAATTAAATCCAGTTTTGTGAAGGCTGAAATACTGAAGAGTCACGATCGTCACGATGAAGATGAGGACGACAAAGAAGAAGACACAAATGAAAATGAACTGGCTCCAGAAATTGCTGAATTGTTTCACAGTGATACTGAAGATGAAGACTTTAATGGCTTTTCTGAAAGCGATACAGAATAAATCAGGTTTTAAGTGAACAGCTGTCCAGGCCGTAACCTATACAAAGGGGCGACTTATATACTAACTTTACCAGTTTTAAGCCTGTTTTCGGCCCCTGTGACTTATACTCCGGGGTGGCTTATAACCCAGGAAATATGGTATGTTAATGCATCTTAGCTGATTGGAGGGAACAGTGATCACTAGAAGTCCTATGTTTCTCAGTCTTAACTAGTGATCACCGTTACATTATAATTCTACCCAGCAGTTTCAGACTATATTGAGATCAGTATGAACAGACAGATATAAATAGTCCACTTTCTAATTTCAGGCAAAACCAGTTGACTCTGCTTATCTTTCATGTTTTTATATTCACGTTTTTCCAGGTAAACCATTTCAGAAAGAAACACAAAATTTATGTTCAAGGAACAGATATTCCTGACCCGGTTTCCACATTTGAGCAGCTTCATCAGGAGTATAACATCCATCCTAGGATTGTGCAGAATATTCAGGAATCTGGCTTTCAGCTTCCCACTCCGATTCAGATGCAGGCTATTCCGGTTATGTTACATGTAAGTTCATTTGCTTTATTCTTCCTTCTCTTAAAATTGATGTTCTGGAGAGCAGCTTGATTAAGATATTTCCTCCTTTAACATATTTGAACTGAATACTTTAGAGGAAAGGCGGGAGAGGGGAGATGTTTAAATACCTCTGTGACATAAATGCAGAGGATGAGAGCTCCTTTCAATGGAAAGAAAGCTCTGCAAGGAGGGGGCACGGGATGAAGATGAAAGGGGATAGACTCTAGAGTAATTTACAGAAAGATTTCTTTACAGAAAGAGTGGTGGAAACATAGTAACATAGTAAATGACGGCAGATAAAGACCAGCAATGGTCCATCTAGTCTGCCCATGTATGTTACTATGTATGTTACTATGCTGTATGGTCTTTATCTGCTGCCATGTTTCTATGCTGCTATGTAATAAGAGGGGTAAAAAGCTAAATGATATTAGTGGTCTTAAATCAGGTTTGCTCACTATCCCACGTTAGGAAGTGGTTACCAGTCTTTAGGAGGCAGTGTGCCATCTTTTTACACAACATGTTAGGTACCCTTAGGTTCATTCTTAGATTACACAGGTACACTACCAAAAACCTCCCTCCAGTTTTGCAACTGATTCCTATAGATTTTGGGGTGCTGAATCCAGGAAAAATAGCCAAAATGTTCCATCACGTCACGTTTTCTTGCAAAATTAGATTTCTTACCCATATAAGGAATGTTCACATAATTTCTTTTTAGCCGACTGCAGTTTATTTTCTTGGCCCAAAATAGAGGTTGTAATGGTTAACTAACTAGAAACACTCCCTCATGATATTTTAGAGTGTTTTGTATTCATTTTATACATTAACAGGACAATTGGGAGGCAGGGGGCTAAATCCAGTACTCGCGCTGGCGCATGTTCTTTCCTGTTCACCTCGCCTCGTTCGCTCGCTCGCTCGCTCAAACACGGTGGTTGCGACATGAACGTTCCTGTCAAATTTCAGTTTCTTGCAAGTTCATTATTACCTTTTGTTTGCTCAGTCGTAATCCAGCTTTATTCCGAAGTGGTTCACTACAGTTGTAGTTTGCAGTGCTGTGTATTTGTGATGGCTCACAGAGCCAGAGGTTGCGTCAACTCTCCGGACAGTTTTTGTTTTATTTGTGGGGAATATACCGTGAAAAAGCGGCAGAGGAACATTTTTGCATTTATTAAAAAAGTATATTTCGCCTATTTTGGTTTGAAGTTAGGCGATCAAGACAAACCGTGGGCTCCTCACAAAGTGTGCAAGACGTGTGAGGAAGATCTACGCTTATGGATGAAAGGTAAAAAACAAGCATTTCGTTTCGGAATACCTATGATGTGGCGTGAACAAAGAGACCACAGCAGTGACTGCTATTTTTGCTCTTGCATTGTGAAGGGATACAACTTAAAAAATAAGAACGTAATAAGTTACCCCAACCTTCCCTCAGCAATTAGGCCTATGCCTCATAGCAACGAAGTACCTGTGCCTGAACCACCAAAATCTTTGGATCATATTTGTGTGGACGGTTCTGATCATGATGATTCTCCAGGACCAAGCAGGAAGTCAGTCCTCACTTATGGGTGACGTCGGCGCCGACGGAGCCCTCGCGGAGCAATTTTCCCCAGCTTTCAAAGAAAGCCTTTGGGAATTGCAGCGCGCATGCGCGGTCGTCTTCCCGCCCGAAGGTGCCATCTTAGCCAGTCTTCTTTTTCCGCGGAGCCCTACAGACGTCCCCGTCTTGTCCCCGCGAAAAAGTTGATTTTCCTCTTTATTTTATACTTTTTTTTTTCGGTTCGACGCCGATCGTTTTCCCGCCCGGACTCGCGACGCCGGTCTCGAGTCCTCTTCCGTTTTTTCGGTTTTTCTGACTTAGTCAGCTTTCGTTTTCGTTTTCCCTGGCAGCCCGGTCCTTTGACCTCGCAGGGGCCCTTTTTCCCCCGATGGCTGCCAGTGGCTTTAAGCGGTGTGGTCGGTGTGACCGAAATATGTCACTAACCGACACACACGACTTTTGCCTCCGCTGCTTGGGCCCGGATCATGAGGAACTGATCTGTGGGCCCTGCAGCAAACTGTCCTCGAAGGCGTTGAGAAGTCGGCGGCATCAGCGCGAGAGAATCTTCGCTGACCCCAGCCGTACCCGGACCTCGTCGGAGGCCTCCGTGTCGAAAGGCTCCAGCTCGGACCGTCGCCGGAGCTCCTCCGACCGGGGTTCTCCCTCCGGGGACCATCGTCGGAAGGAAAAACCCGCGAGGGCGGCGTCGGTGGACGCTCCTGGCTCCGCGAGGGCCAGGTCGCATAGCCCCGACAGCCGCCCCGGGTCCTTGGAGAAGGAACACCTCCCGAAGCGACCTCGCCTGGAGTCGGAGATGCCTGCCCGGGTAAGTCCTGTAGTCCTTCTGGACTCGCCTCCGCGACAGCCGACGTCGGGCCCGACGCCGTCGGGGCCCGAGTCGGGGGCTGCTGGGTCACCTGAGCTCGGACTCAGGTTGACGGCCTTGGAGAGCAGACTGTCTGCCTTCATGGACCAGCAGCGGGCACTGCTCGCTGGCTTCGCTGGCGTCGCTGCCCCGACCGCCGGGACGTCGACGTCCAAGTCGACCCCGGAGACCGAGCCGATCCTCGAGTCGATGAGAACTCGAGTCGATCCTCGGTCGAGGTCGCCCTCGGCCTCCCGTTCGGGACCGAGGTCGCCGACGCCGACTCCCTCGGCGTCGGGGCGGCTGGCGCCGCACCCTGCCCGGGCCGACCCCACCGAGTCCTCGTCGGAGTCGGTCTGGGAGTCTGAGGAGGAAGAGTCACCTGATTCTTTCCGGACTCGGTGTGTCCCGTCGGACTCTCCGGAGTCCGAGCCTCGGAAGCAGTCCCCCCCGGAGGATGCCCGGGTCTCGGACTTCGTTAGGGATATGGCCAAGGCTTTGGCCTTCCCTGCGGATCCCGAGGAGGAGCCTCGAGCCGAAGAGCTCGACGCCCTCCAGTATGACTCTCCCGCGAGGGAACACTTTACTGTGCCGGTTCCTCCTATGCTGGAACGACTACTCTTCCGCATGTGGGAGAGTCCGGCCTCCTCGCCGGTCCTGAGCAAGCGGGTCGATTCTATCTATCGAGTCCGCAAGAGCCCTGGCTTTCAAAAGGCACAGCTGCCACACCATTCCATGGTAGTGGAATCGGCCATGCATCGTCTTAAGAGCCAGAAGATGCACTCCTCGGTGCCTCCTGGAAGGGAGGCCCGTAACCTGGATGGCCTTGGCAAGAAGTGCTTCCAGGGCTCTATGCTCGCCTGTCGTGTCCAGCCTTACCAGCTATACATGGGCATGTATCTCAGGGATCTGGCTAAAGAGCTAGCCGGATTCTCCGCTGGTCTCTCCGAGGAGCCCTTGCGGAGGTTCCTAGCCTTGTCCACGGGTATTCGGGAATGCTCAAAGTTCATGTCCCGAGCAGCCTATGATGGCTTTGAAGCCTCGGCTCGAGTAGCCGCAGCCGGCATCGGTGCCCGCCGACAGGCTTGGCTTCAGTCGTCCGACCTTGAGCCCTGGGTACAGGACAAGTTGGTCGATGTCCCCTGCCGAGGCGAAAACCTCTTTGGCAAGCCCATGGCGGAAAAGGCTGCACAAATTGAGACTGAGACTCTCACCAGGACCAGGCTTTCTAGGAAGACCTCCGCCCCTTCCCAGAAAAAGAAGGGCTCGGGAAAAAAGTCCTTTTACCCGAGGAAGGCAGCTGCCTACAAACCATACCCCCATTATCAGGCCCCTGCAGCTCCCCAACAGGGCCAGCAGGCCAAGGGACGGGGTAACGGGTCCCGTAGGCAGCAAGCCCCCAAGCCTGCACCACCAGCCCCTGCTCAGCAGGGTGGGGGTTTTTGACTCGCTCAGCATAGCCTCTCCCCCCCCGCTGGTTCCCCCCCGGCACCGGAGGCCGGCTGGTTCACTTCGCCCACAGGTGGTCCAGCATCACCGCAGATGCCTGGGTGCTTCAGGTCGTGCGAGAGGGCTACCTTCTCCACTTCCATCAGGTCCCTCCCTCCTATTTTCCGGGAGAGCCTCCGCGCCCCCCTCTGCACAGGGAGTTGCTCCTTCAGGAGTTAGCAGGTCTTCTGCAGGAACAGGCGGTGGAACCGGTGCCACACCACCTGAGAGGTCAAGGCTTCTATTCAAGGTATTTTCTGATACCAAAGAGAACAGGAGGCCTCAGACCCATCCTGGACTTGCGCAACCTCAACAGGTTCCTTGTGCGGGAGAAGTTCAAAATGCTTACCCTTGGAATCCTTCTGCCCTACCTCCAGCAGGGAGATTGGCTATGCTCCTTGGATCTAAAGGATGCCTACACGCACATCCTCATCCACCCAAGCCACCGCCAATACCTAAGGTTTGTGGTGGCAGGAAATCATTACCAGTACAGGGTACTGCCCTTTGGCCTGTCCTCCGCACCGCGAGTCTTCACAAAATGTCTCGCGGTCGTGGCGGCCCATCTCCGGCTTCACGGCCTCTATGTCTTTCCGTACCTCGACGACTGGCTCATCAGAGCAGCGTCCGCTCAGGAGGTCACCAACGCCACGTGCCGCACGGTGACTCTGCTGCAGCACTTGGGCTTTGTCATAAACTTCGCAAAGTCCACTTTGCTCCCCTCACAGGATCTCGAGTTCATCGGCGCAAGGCTGCACACTCCTCAGGCGCGAGCGTACCTACCGCTCGACAGGGCTCAGCGGCTCATGGACCTAGCCGACCGCTTTCGCAGCCAGCCCCTGGTCTCCGCCAGGCGCTTCCTGAGACTGCTCGGCCATATGGCTTCCACCGTCCATGTGACCCCCAATGCCCGCCTGAATATGCGGTCTGCTCAATGGTGTCTCCGCCGGCAGTGGCGGCAAGCCACAGGCGGCCTAGCAGACCTTGTGCGCGTCTCCGAGCCGCTGGTCTCGTCTATCCGGTGGTGGCTCCGGCAGCCGAACCTGATATTGGGAATGCCTTTCCAGTCACCTCAGCCGACCCGGGTGCTGACCACCGATGCATCTCTCCTGGGCTGGGGAGCACATTGCCAAGAGGCTCGTACTCAGGGCCTCTGGACCAAGTGGGAGTCTGCTCAGCAGATCAACTTCCTGGAGCTCAGGGCGATCCGCCTAGCTCTCAGGGCCTTCTCCCACCTGACCTCCCAACAGTCCGTCCTTGTCCAGACGGACAATCAAGTTGCCATGTTCTACGTGAACAAGCAGGGGGGCACGGGCTCCTTCCTCCTCTGCCGGGAGGCACAGAAGCTCTGCTCTTGGGCCGTCAGTCACGGCATTCTCCTCAAGGCAGTTTATCTCCCGGGCCAAGAAAATTGCCTGGCGGACAAACTCAGCAGGGTCCTCCAGCCGCACGAGTGGCGTCTGGATCCCTTGATCGTTCAGAAGCTCTTCCTCAGGTGGGGCCTCCCCACGGTGGATCTCTTTGCCAGTCCTCACAACCGGCAGCTTCCTCGCTTCTGCTCTCGTCAGCCACACCCCCTTCGGGTTGCGGCGGACGCCTTTCTGATCTCATGGTCGGGGAGCCTTCTGTACGCTTCCCCTCCCATCCCGTTAGTCTCTCGGACTCTTTTCAAGGTTCTCCGAGACAAAGCCTTCATGATCCTGGTGGCCCCTCGCTGGCCCAGGCAGCCGTGGTTTCCGCTCCTGCTGCAACTGGCGGTGGAGGATCCAATCCCTCTGGGGGTACAACCGGATCTCCTCACTCAGGATCAGGGGTCCCTACTGCACCCCAACCTCCGGTCTCTCAACCTCATGGCCTGGCTGCTGAAAGGGTAGTCCTTGCTCCTCTTCTCTTGCCGGCGGAGGTGGAGGAGGTCGTCTTGGCTTCGCGACGGCCTTCTACCCGCAAATGCTACGCCCTTAAATGGCGTCGCTTTGCAATCTGGTGTTCCCAACAGTCTCAGGATCCCTTCTCCTGCCCGGTGTCGGTGATCTTACAGTACTTGCTACACCTCTCTAATCTGGGACTTAAGTCCAACTCCGTCAAAGTTCACCTCAGTGCTCTTTCAGCACATCATGTGCCGGTGGACGGCAGACCTCTCTCCAACGACCCTCTCGTAGCGAGGTTTCTCCGAGGTCTCCTTCTACTTAAACCACCTCTGCGCCCGCCAGCACCTGACTGGGACCTGAATGTGGTTTTACAGCGGATCACCTGTCCGCCTTTTTGAACCTATGGCTACCTGTTCTCTCCGTTTTCTGTCCTGGAAAACGCTGTTCTTGATAGCCCTCACTTCCGCTAGGCGCGTAAGTGAATTGCAGGCCCTCGTGTCTGATCCCCCTTACACTAGGTTCTACAAGAATAGGGTAGTCCTTCGGACTCACCCGAAATTTCTGCCTAAAGTGGTCTCCCCTTTTCACATCAATCAGGAGGTGGTACTTCCAACCTTCTTTCCCAGACCACACTCCAGCCGAGCTGAAACGGTCCTCCATACCCTGGACTGTAGAAGGGCATTGAACTTCTACCTTGACCGTACGCGGGAGCACCGTAAAGCTGCTCAGCTTTTTGTGTCTTTTGACCCCAATAAATTGGGGCTCCCGGTCTCCAAGCGTACTCTGTCCATCTGGGTTGCGGACTGTATCTCTTGGGCTTATGGAGCAGCCGGACTCTCCTTAGAAAGTCGAGTCACGGCTCATTGCGTTCAGGCAAAGGCCACGTCAGTGGCTTACCTCCGCTCTGTTCCGCTGGCAGACATCTGCCGGGCCGCTACTTGGTCTTCGAGCCAGACTTTTGCGGTCCATTACTGTCTCGAGAGGGAGTCCCGTAGGGACAGTGCTTTCGGACAGGCAGTCCTCCGTAATCTCTTTGAGGTCTGAGCAACTCCTACCCTCCATCCCGGATGTGGGCTACCGGTGGGTGATAATTCAGCGAAGATTCTATCCTTCTGTGCTGCTGAGCTAGAGGGAGCTCATTTTTGTGCTTAGGGTCTCCGGTAGCCTTGAGCTTGGGAGTCCCATAAGTGAGGCCTGACTTCCTGCTTGGTCCTGGAGAAAGCGTAGTTACTCACCTGTAACAGGTGTTCTCCAGGAGCAGCAGGAATCAGTCCTCACTACCCTCCCTCCTCCCCTTGGAGTTGCAATCGTCTGCTTATGTTCTTTTTGCAAATTTTTATGCTGTCTTTTTTAGCTATGTCATCTGACTGGCTAAGATGGCACCTTCGGGCGGGAAGACAACCGCGCATGCGCGCTGCAATTCCCAAAGGCTTTCTTTGAAAGCTGGGGAAAATTGCTCCGCGAGGGCTCCGTCGGCGCCGACGTCACCCATAAGTGAGGACTGATTCCTGCTGCTCCTGGAGAACACCTGTTACAGGTGAGTAACTACGCTGACTCATCAGATGGCTTTTCCCGATGAGTCCAGTACTTCCGAGTTTGAAACTGAACCAGATCCGAAACCTGAACTTTTCTCTCAAGCTGAATTGAATGATTTAGTCCGGGATTTAGGACTCCCAAAAGATGCTGCCCAACTGCTAGGTTCTCGGCTTAAACAGAAAAATCTATTGTCACCAGGAACAACTTTTTATTGATACCGCAACCGCGAGACACAATTTTTGAAGTATTTCAGCAAAGAGGAAGATTTGGTATTTTGCAACGATATATACGGAGTGATGGAAAAGTTTAAACTCAAGTATGATCCTGCTGAATGGTGGCTGTTCATTGATTTGTCAAAAGACAGCATAAAAGGTGTTGTTCTTCATAATGGCAACACATTCGCTTCAGTTCCTATTGCTCACTCTGTTATTCTCCAAGAAAAATACGAGAATTTGGCCCTGATTCTTCAGAAGATTCGTTATGATGAGCATAAGTGGATGATTTGTGGAGACTTTAAAATTCTATCCATGCTATTAGGGCAGTAATCCGGTTTCACCAAATATCCCTGCTTCCTTTGCTTGTGGGATAGCCGGGCCCGCGACCTACACTGGGGGAAAAAAGACTGGCCAATTCGGGAGTATTTGAGACCCGGTGAGAAAAATGTTCTTCATGAGAGCTTGGTACCTCGTGATAAAATTCTATTACCACCTCTCCACATTAAGTTGGGTCTCATTAAGCAATTCATCAAGTCCCTTCCAAAAGATGGTGAGTGCTTTCGGTACCTTTGCTCAAAGTTCCCCCGACTTTCTGAAGCAAAGCTAAAGGAAGGAGTGTTTGTTGGCCCTGATATAAGGAAACTCATTTCAGATGGAGCATTCGCTGAAACGATGTCTGAGAAGGAAAAAGAAGCCTGGGATTCCTTCAAGGATGTTGTTCTCAAATTCTTGGGGAACAGGCGGGATGAGAACTATAAGGATATTGTTGCCAGGATGCTCAATGCCTTCAAAGAACAAGGCTGTAACATGAGCCTGAAAGTCCATTTCTTGCACTCCCATGTGAACTACTTTCCCGAAAACTTGGGGGCGTACAGTGAAGAACAAGGTGAAAGGTTTCACCAGGACATCAAGGACGCAGAGAGAAGGTACCAAGGAAGATGGAACACCACTATGATGGCTGATTTCTGCTGGTTGCTGCTGCTGGAAACCCCAGATGAAAAATACGCCAAGCAGCGCACCAAGAGAAGCATTCGGGGGAAGAAGAAACGGGCCCACCAGGAGATTGATTGACCCAAGAATGACTTTAAAATCTAAACTGTGTTGACAAATATTGTGTTTTTGCTAAACTTTGAAATAAAAATTTGCTAGTTATTACCACAGTGTCGGATCTCATTTATTAGAATTTTATTTTCACACCATCGGGTGTTTGTCTTCATGTATTGCAATGGTGCGGTTTGCGTTTTCTATTCTTACATACATACCTGTACAACATTTTTTGCACATTTCTTTGCTTTGCTTTGTGTCTAACCTCGCTCTTATATGCTCCATGTTTGTGCACATGTATGTGGCTGTTTTAAGTGCAGACAATTTTGCTACCATCACAGTGTGTTTTGTTGACATTACTCTATTCTTATGTGCTGCCTTGTTACAATTTTCTTTATTCTTATTTGAATAACTACTAAACAATTAGTATAAAGAATTCATCCAAGAAACTTTTATCTCGATCGCACTCAATCTGAAACGTTCACCTCAAACTGCTAACCCAATGTAGCAAAAAATCTGTACGTGATGGAGCAAATTGGTTACCAGATTTGGATTCAGCGCACCAAAAAACGTAAAAATCAGTCGAAACATTAGAGGCAGTTTAAAAAAATTTTTTTTAGTGTACCTGTGTTATCTATTAGAGCTATCTAACTCTAAGATCCTGTCTCCTTTTGTCATCTTTATAAACTGGCTTAAAATGCTTGAATTTTTGTTTTTGTCCACTTCAGAAATTCAAATTGCTGCAAGGATTGTTTTTGGAATCTGTTGAATACAAAATATAATCAGGATAATTTCACTGGGGTTAAATGGAGCAGAACCTCTTAAGTAGAAGAGGACACCGTTCAAAAGCATTCCGTATTATCAAGGTATGTTTTGCTTTTACATCTTTTAGGGACGTGAGATTTTGGCTTGTGCTCCCACTGGGTCTGGGAAGACCTTGGCTTTCAGTATTCCCATCCTGACACATCTGAAACAACCCATGAATAAGGGCTTTCGGGCATTGATCATATCGCCCACAAGAGAGCTGGCAAGCCAGGTATGCCTAACTTACAATAACTCTTTATATTCCTAATTCTTTCACCGTTTCACCTTGTGATTTTGCTAACAAAATCTTTAATTGCAGATAATTATTTTTGTCATTCAGTTAGCTCTTCATGCTTTTAATTAGTGATTTGGAAAACTTTTTATTTACAGGTCTTTTAGTTTCACAAATATTTTTGTCTTGTATTCACGGGGGGGGGGGGTGCTTTACAAATCAATGTTTCTAAAGTGTGTGTCCAAGTTTGTTGAAATGACAGTGTTTGTTAAATAGTAGCTTGTGATAGTTACCATAGGGGCCAACATTCACAATTTGGCTGGCGTGGCCAGCTTAGTAAAAGGGAACCCAGCCACCAGCAGGACCTTTAAACCAGTAATGTAAGTACCATTAGTCTGCCATTCCTTTTCTTCCCTCCAGTCCAAATATGTGAGTTATGTCCCCTCACCAGCAGCTCGAGACAGTATGCCAGGTGTTGATGATGTCATGATACAAGGGCTGTGTGCACCACCCCTAAGACCAGTATTTTCAATCTCCAGCAGCTGGTGAAGAGCTTCTGTGCAGTCTGGACTCCATTGAATAGACTGATAGAATTAAGGACAGCCAGTGTGGATAATTTACCAGGAGTGACTGGGAACCCCCCTTGTCAGAATTGGGACTGTTGAGTCAGTCAGGTTCTTTTTAGGGTGCATTATCTGGTAGTTCAGGTCCCTCCCCTTCTCCTCTATGTGTGGGACTGGTGCTTGATTGAGTTTCTGGCTCTCCAGCTTGCCTGTTCTGGCTCCAGGTTAGTGTTTCTCATGGTGGGGGGGAGGAGGGGGGGAGAAACAGCACTCAGGATAGCTGAAGGTAGTCAGAGCCTCAGCCGGCTTGGGGATTTCTGGCAACAACGTTTCCTGCCTCGGGCCGACACACTGAGTCTTTAACAGTTTTGTACTTTCTTTTGGTGCCGTTTTACTCTTACTTTAGTTTCTGTTATGCCCGTGGAGAAAGCAATGTGTGTGGCATGTGGGGGCCGGTTTTTGCTGTGGCTGTGAGACCAGAACATCCACGAAGGTCCTCTCTGGGGGTAAATCATTGTCGGGGGAGTCGGCTCCAGCGTCAGGTAGTGTGATATTACCAGCTGAGCAGCTTTCTCCTCCCGAGGTTCCCGCAGTTTTGGGCCCATCAACTCCTGTAATGGGCGAAAGGCAGGACACAGTTTCTGCACTTTCCAATTGTTTCACTCTCCTGGAGTTGTCTGTATCAGCACCTTCTGCAGTTCCTTTTTCTCCTGACTTATGCCCAAGTCCCTGCTTCAAGCAATAAGCCTGGTGCAGGAGCAGGATAAATACCACAGGAAAGTCCGGTCCTCCCAAGAAGGGAGAACCATCTGTATTATCACAGCAGGGAATTCTGCCAGATATGGGGTATTCTGCACCTAAACAGAAGATATTGGATGTAGAGCACTGAGAGGATCAGGCATCCATTTACTTGGGGACCACTGAGGATCTTCCTGAAAGACCCTCTGGGGAGAGACATCTGTGGCGGAGCTCAAAGAAGGGGAAATTCCCCCGGGGGACGACCCCAACATTGTCAGGGTTTTCCGCCAGAAGGAGCTGGCAGCCCAGATTGCGCAGTTGCTGGCTGCATGTAATATTCTGCAGGATACTCAGTCCAGTGAGGAACCACTGGAAGATCTGTTTCAGCCAGGCATAAGGATGTCTCAGACCACTTTTCTGGTGCACAGAGCCATCAAGCCAGATGATTGAGGCCGACTGGGAGGTACCTGTAGCCGGATTGCAAGGAGGTCAGGAGATAGCTTGGTTGTATCTGTTTCCAGCGGAGGAAAGAATGCCCTAGCCTCGGTGATCACCAGGAAGACCACTATTCCCATGGAGGGCGGAGCTGCCCTGAAGGATGCCCAGGACAGAATGCCTAAGACTCTATTGAAACAGTCCTTTTGAGATCAATGCCTTGTCCCTGCAGGTGTCCATTTGTGGGGCCTGTGTGGCACGGGCGTGCTCACATTGGGCCCAGGCTTGCTTGATTCAGAGTTGGATCTGCAGCAGCTAAGCTGGAGTCAGGGGCAGCCTATCTAGTGGATGCCTTTTATGATTTGTTGCGTGCTTCAGCTAAGAGTATGGCATCGGTGCAAGCGGCATGGCGGTTTCTCTGGCTAAAGAACTGGTCAGTGGACATCGCCTCTAAGACTTGGCTCATAAGCTCTCCATTAAGGAGAAACTCTTCTTTGGGGATGCTCTGGACAAGTTGGTCAAGGATTTAGGGGAGACCATAGGGGCCAGACTTCTAGAGGATAAAACGAAGCTGGTGAGGACAGTGGCCCCAGCGAGGGGACAGTTCCAGGACTTTAGGCATTTCCATGATGTTTGTTTCACTCCTTTCCAGAAGGCTCACTACCCTTCTCGGGGTCAGTTATTTCAGGGCAGTAGGAGAGCAAGTAGAGGCTATTATTCAAGAGCCCCACCAGGCCCCAAAAAGTTGCAATGAAGTGAGGGGGGCACATATGGACATAGTGCCAGTAGAAGATCGGCTACAACTGTTTTATCCTGCCTGGGTCCACCTTACATCCAACCAGTGGGTTTTAGAGGTCATCTGAGAGGGTTACACTCTTAAGTTGGTGCATCCTCTTTCGAAGGTGTTCGTGCTGTCTTCCTGCAAGGCTCCATCCAAAGTGCAGGTAGTTCAAGAGACTCTCTCCAGCGGCTTCTGCTGCTGGAGGTGGTTGTCGAAGTTTCTTCAGAACAATCAGGTTGCAGTCAATACTCCATCTATTTTGTGGTGCCCAAAAAGGAAGGCTCCTTTCGGCCAGTTTTGGTTCTCAAGCACATGAACGGGTGTTGCATTTTCACATGGAAACCCTACGCTTTGTCATTGTGGAGGTGCGAAATGGTGAGTTTCTCATGGCTTTTGATTAGACAGAGGTGTATCTGCATATTCCTATTCACCCAGACCATCAGAGTTCTTGCGCTTTGTGATCCCCCCATGGGGCACTTCCAGTTTCGGGCATGCCATTTGGTCTAACTACGGCTCCCCGAATGTTTACAAAGGTTATGGTAGTTGTGGCAGCAGCTCTGTGGCGCGGCATGCTCATGCATCCTTAGCTGGCCTTAGCTCTTCATCAGGCGAATTCATCAGCTGGGAAGCTACACGGCTTGAAACACTGATTGGTGTAGCGTGAACCTTAGGTTTGGATTATTCCCGACCGTGTCTTGGGAGTAGAAGGATTTTTCCTCTGTCATAAGAAGATAATTCAAAGGAGGGGGCCGTTTTTCTGCGAATGGACTTCAAAGAATACGGTTGAGAAAATCACTTCTAACCAAGAAAGGACATTTCCAACTTAAGCTAAGTGGAGTGTATGTTTTGGTGTCGGTTGGGACAATTTAGCTAAAGTTTTAACGGATCAGACAGCTAAATAGTGCTGCCACTTCTGTTTTCTTATGGCCTTCGGGTCAGTTATAAATTGATTAAAAAGGAGGGCCCACTTCGAGAGCAGGAAAGTTTCCTGTTCATGGTGGGTGATCTGACAAAAAATAGTGATATAGCCTGGAATTTACGTTCACATGATTGTGCTCATGGAATTCTTTGAGATGTAGGTAGGTGTTTGATTTCCATTAGCAGCCCATATTTACTGGAACCCAAAGTATGGTTTTGGGCATTTAGAACCCATAGCAAACCCGCCGTATCGTAACAGCACTACCAGGACTCACAAAGCACCATACCTATCAAAAGGCAACATTGCAAATATTAAACCAATACATTTCAGAGAATAACAATACATGACCTACTGGGGAAAGAGAACAAGTGGCAATGTCAAATAGGAATTACATAAACAGAATACCTCAGCTCAGTTACACATGCAGAACATAGACCATCACCAAACAAGGAATCACAATTTAGAAACAGGAAGACAATAATTAAACTGGGAACCCCAAAAGCCAAACTTGGAATGTGAAATAAAACTATAAATTAATTTCCTCTTGTACTAAACAAAGCGCAGACGTTAATGATGCACATTTTCCCAGAGCTGACATATTCCAGTTAATAAATTCAAAATAAAGAGAGATCTTTCTACCTTTTGTGCATTTTTTTCAGTTGCAATTGCTCCAGCCACTTTCTTCTGGTTTCTTCGTGTCTTCTGCTAACACTCCATCGTCTGCTGTCCATTTGTCCTAGTTTTTTTTTTTTCCATTCTCTCTCTACATCTGCTTTAACATACTAATCTTTCTCCTTTTGCTGTTTCCTCATTCCTATTTCATCCACTCAAATTTTACCCTTCCATCCTCAATCCCCACTTACTCTCCCAATACCCGGCCAATTGTAGATTTTTCTTCCCTCCCACACAAAATATTTTTCCCCTCTGCATTTCACTCTCCCAACCCCATCCCATTCTAATCCTCCCTCAACATCAGCTCCCTTCTAGTTCCAGCCCCACCCAGCATCCGCTCCCTTCTAGGCCCCGCATCAGTCCATTTCCAATCCTAGCTCCCCCATCCATTTCCAGTCCTATCCGAGTCCCTCCATCAGCTCATTTCCAATCCCAGCCCCCCATCAGCCCATTTCTAGTCCTTTCCTAGTCCCACCATCAGCCCATGTCAAATCTTAGCTCCCCTCCACTCAGCCCATTTACATTCCAAGCCCCGTCCCCATCAGCTATTTGCAGTTCAAGCCTCCCCTTCCACTCAGCCCTTTTCCAGTCCTAGCAACCCCCCCAACCCATTACCAGTCCTAAGCCCCCCCATCAGCCCACTTCCAGTCCTAACCCCATCAGCCCATTTCCAGTCTTAGCCCCCCCATAGCACATTACCAGACCTAACCCCTAATCAGCCCACAAGCCATTTCCAGTCCTAACCCCATCAGCCCACCTCAAGTCCTAACCTCCCATCAGCCCATTTCCAGTCCTAACCCCCCATCGCCCCATTTTCCGTTTTAGCCCCCCATAGCCAATTACCAGTCCTAACCCCCCCATCAGCCCATAACCAGTGATAACCCCCTTCCCCCTCCCCTCCCATCAGCAAAATTAAACAAAAAAAAAAAAGCTGGCTGCTGCCGCCGTGGCAGCGGCAGGATCGAGTGTCCATGGGGCCCTCCCTGCCTGGCAGAGCCCTCCCACCCTGCATCCGCTCCCTCTTGCTCTGGCTTTCAGATCCACGAAGGGAGAGTTTCCCTTTCACGGCTCTGTTAAGCCTGCTGGGGCTGATGAGAAACGGGCATTTCCTGTTTCCCATCAGCCCCAGGCCCCGGCAAGCTTAACAGAGCCGCGAAAGGGAAACTCTCCCTTCGCGGATTTGAAAGCCAGCGCGAGAGAGAACGGATGCAGGGTGGGAGGGCTCTGCCGGGCAGGGGGGGCCCTGTGAACACTCGATCCTGTCGCTGCCACAGCAGCCAGCTTTTTTTTTTTTTTTAAAATTTACGTATGCAGAATGTTCTTTGCGCAGGGTTCCCTGAAATGCGGGGCCCTGTGCAAAAAACATTCTCTCTCAATGGACGGGCCGGCCCTGAATAGTAGTAGTAGTAGTAGTAGTAGTGTGCCACGGCCACCTAGCTCGCCTAGTGGATGGGCCGGCCCTGCTTTGCAGAGAGCTCTTCTATTGCGTTGGTCCACTCAGAAGCATATGCTCTCGAGGAGATTGATCTGTCCATTTAATCATCAGAGTGGCACTTAGTTGGTGGCTAGTTTTGGAGAATCTGCTAGCAGGGATGCCGTTGGAGAGACCCGAGTGGGTAACGACCCCACCAGATGGGCGATGCATTGCGAGTCGCAGGTGTCACAGGGCCGGTGGACCCCAGAGGAAAGCACGTGGTCCATCAACTGTTTGTAAATGAGATTAGTGTTTTTGGTCCTTCAGTTCTTTCGACTGTCTCCTTCACAACAGAGTGGTGAGAGTGTTCTCAGACAATGCCACCGCAGTAGCCTACATCAGTCGTCAAGGTGGAACCGGCAGCATGATTCTCGCAGACAAAGTAGGACCCATGCTGGTTTGGGTGGAAACAAATCTTCTAGTACTCTCAGCAGCTCATATGGCCAGGAAAGAGAATGTGCAAGACGATTTTCTAAGTCACCACCAGCTGGATTTGGGAAAGTGGTTCCTCAACCCAGCTGTCTTCGGCAGCATTGTCCGGCGCTGGGTCATGGATCTGATGGTCGTGGCCAGCAGTGCCAAAAATTCTCGCTTCTTCAGCTGTCAGAGAGAGCAGATGTCAGAGGTCCTGGGTGCCCTAGTGTAGACCTGGCCAAGGGATGGAATTCTGTATGCGTTTTCCCCCTGGCCTCTCATCATTCGTCTTCTCCACAGATCATTTGAGCCTAGTGATACTTTGCCAGATTGGCCTTGGAGGACGTGGCATTCGGATCTCATTTGCTTAATTGTGGATGTTCTATGGCATCTACCGGAATGGCCCCATCTGCTTTTGTAGGGTCCCATCCTTATGCCTCAAGTGGATCAATTCTTGCTTACGCTCTTGAAAGGGCTAGGTTGAGGAAGAAAGGCTACTCGGCCCAGGTTACCGCATCCCTGCTGCGGGCATGTAAATCTTATCTTATGTGAGAGTCCTGGAGGGTTTTTGAGAATTGGTGTGTACACAGTGGGCGTCGGGCACAGTCAGCTACCGTGCCAGATGTCGTCACCTTTTTGTAGGGGGGTTCTGAAAAAAGTCTTGCCTTAAATTCACTGTGAGTATAGGTAGCCACCCTACTGTGTTGTTGTAGTCATGTGCAAAGGGCATCTCTTGCAACCCACCAGGATGTAATTCATTTCCTCGGGGCAGTCAAGCAGATTTGTCTGCCAGTTCGACTCCTAGTTCTGCCATGGGACCTCCAATCTGATTTTGTTGGCACTGACAGAGCCCACTTTTGAACCCCTGAATGGGGCTATAGTAAAGGATCTTATGTTGAAGATAGTGTTCTTGGTGGCAATCTGTTCAGCCAGGAGGATCTCCAAGCTTTGTCTTGCAGAGAACTGTTCTTGGTCGTCTCTAAAGAAAAGGTGGTCTTGCGTCCTGTTCCTTCCTTCCTGCCTAAGGCGGTATCCGCTTTCCACCTCAATCAGCCAGTGTTCCTTCCAGTCTTTCCTTCCTTGAGCCATAGTGCTGAAGACTGGCAGATGCATCTGTTGGATGTGTGCAGAGTCCTTCGGTATATGAAGTAGACAAAGCCGTTTCGCAAGTCAAATAATTTATTCGTCCTGTTTGGAGGTTCACGCAAAGGGGAAGCGGCATCTAAAGCTACGGTGACTGAAAGAGGCGATTTCCTTGGCATATTTGCTAAAATGTAAACCTCTCCTTTTAAAGGTTACATGCTCATTCGACCAGGTCGCAGGCCACCTCTTGGGCGGAGTTCAGTCTGGTTCCTCAGATTGATATCTGTGTAAGCAGCAACGTGGTCATCCATACCTTTTGTGTGTCACTACTGTCTGGACGTGCAAGCCACGGGTGATGCGTGGTTCGGGGCCATGGTGTTGCAGGCTGGGCTCATGGATCCCACCTAGGTCTAGTACTGCTATGGTACATCCCATGCATCTGGATTGGACTGGAAGGACGATAAGGAAGGTGAAATAAGGCCCTAACCTGCTAATTTACTTTCCTTGAGTCAGTCCAGTCCAGTCCAGAACCCCTCCCCCCCCCCCCCTTTTTTGTTCTGTCATCAATTTGAGGCAAGCCCGGATCTTATCTAGTTTGTCTAGGGTCCAGGAAATGTATGCCAAATCATCTCACTCATAGCTCTCTGGAGTTGGGCTTGATGAAAAAGCAGACCGACACTGTTGGTTTTCTCAGGAGCTCTACTCGGAATTCTAATGGTTTGTTCATAATACAGCTGGTCATGCTTGCGATCTAGTTTTTTGTATACAAAAAATCTATATATAATATAGTAAGAGGTTATGAATGTTGTTTAATCTTACTCTTTGCCGTCTGCCTTGTCAGTAGGCTACTGATCTTGGGGGTGGTGCACAGAGCCTTTGTATCATGACATCATCAAGACCTGGCATGCTCAGTCTCCAGCTGCTGGTGAGGGGAGATAACCCATGCATCTGGACTGGACTGGAGGGACTCAAGGAAAGAAGATTAGCAGATAAGTCCTGATTTCACTATTGCTGCTCTCCACAGATGCTGTTTTTCCTTGCCCCATGGATCTGCTCTCACCAACTCCCATTCTCTTCCAGACTTTCTTTCAGAAGTGTGTGTTGGTCCGAGGCCTGACTGTGGCAGTAGTAGAAGCAGCATGTTGTGAAGTCACTCAGGTTAGAATCTGGGCAAGGACAGGCTCTGTCTTGTGTATTGAAGCCAGGTGATAGGGTGGAGTACAGTATGTTCTGGCTTAGTTTTCTGGCCTGCACTCCTTCAGGACGTGTTGCTGCTGCAATCAGAGGTTTTGCTTGAAGAAGAAAAGGTCCATGTCGGAGAGGCAGTTGTGAAGGAGAGAAGATTTGTGTGGTTAAGGAAGGGAAGCGGTTGACTAGTTTTTGCCAGTCTTGAAAAGTTTTAATCTTTATTTATGTTGATCACATGTTGTCTTAAAATACTCATAAAGCATGGTACAGTATATATAATCATTGATTAAAATACAGTCGTCAGTAAAACCCAAACACTCCATAAAATCCTAAACTGATCATAATAAAGCCTAAAACTTTCCAGGTAGCCTCTAAATAAAAAAAAAAAACCAGGCCTTAACCAATTTGTGTGAGTGGAGGAGTGGCCTAGTGGTTAGAGCAACAGCCTGGCACCTAAGAGATCTGGGTTCAATTCTCACTAGCAATCCTTGTGACCATGGGCATGTTACTTTACCCTCCATTGCTTCGGAAGAAAAGGCCTGACAGTCTACTTTCGGTCATACCTTGCCAAGAAAACCCAGGGGTTGCTGGATCACTAGGAATCAGCATTGACTTGATGACTTTATTTTTTTTTTTTTTAAGTTTGTGAAACCTGAGGTACTTGGGTTCCAATCAAATGAAAAAGGGTAGCTTCCTCATCATCCCTCCAGTCCAGTCCAGATGCGTGGGTTTACACTCATGGTGTGATAGTGTAAAGGTCCCGTGCAGCTATCCTCTCACTGATATTTCTCAGTCTCAAGCAGATGGAGGTTGTCTTTAAACCTGTGCAGTCTGGAATGGATTGGAGCGACAGAGTGGACCAGGGAGCACAGGTCAGCTTCACCGCCTATAAAGCCCTGGGGTGCAGAACACCATAGTTTGGGTCCCTTCCTTACCACCCTCCTACTTTCCCTTCCTCCCTCAGAGTTGGGATCCCTTTGGTGAAGGCCTACCCCTTCCTCCCCAACCTTTGGAAGAGGGCATGTGGGGGTTGTGCTGTCAGCCAGCCTGGGAGCTAAATCTCCTTCTCCCCTTGAAGTCAATACCTCTTCAGGGAAGACCTGGTAAGCTCACGACTGCTCACTATTGCTGGGGTGGATTTCTCATTGCATGTCATTCTGTGTGTATAAGTGTGGTCCTCCCATCCCTCCAGTAATGTACGGTATGAGGTGGAGTTGAGAAGCAGGCAAATGTCATTTTGAATGGAGAGTCTGTCGAGGCCGTGGGCACCACGGAAGCAGCACATCGTGTTAAAGGCAGGCGCTTGATAGCGGAGTTTTTCTTTGAGCGTCAAGGCTAGCACAGCTCAGGCGACTGCCCCCACACAGTTGAGGGGGGGACCTGCTTGTCAGACACAGTGGCACTTTGCCTACTACTCTCTTTTTTATTTTTAAACTTTCAAACTGTGCAGGCAAACTGTGGGGAACTGCCCTGCTCCGTTTTCGGAGGGGAGTTCTTCAGTCCTGGGCCTTCATTTGATTATAGCGGCAGCATTGGACCGGTGCCTGCATCAGTGTCAGCAACCCAGACTGTGTTTTTAACTTGAATTATGCTGTTTCCTGGCCAGGGGGGCTTCCTAGGCAATGGGGGCAGCAGAACCCGTAGTTCACCTGGAACGGGTAAGCTGGAATTTCAGTGGGAAAGATTTTGCTAAGCTTAATTCTGCCTTTATTTGCTTTCCTTGTGTAGCTCTGCTTGTACTGTGCTATGATTGCCTGAAAACTGGACATGGAAGGCGGTATTTTGAATCTTTTATTCTTCTTTTACAGTCGGGCTCAGCAAATCTGTCTGGGAGATTGGTCTATGGTTAATTTTCCATTACCATCTGCTGGTCTAGGGTGCAAGTTTCAGTTATGGCAGGTTTTAATGTTGATTTCAGTGTGGCAGGGGACTCTAGCCATAATTAGTGATGTCTAGAGACCGGCTGTGGTCCAGATATGCTTGTAGTTGCTCCTCTGGACCTTTGAATTTGTTTTGGGAGCTAGGGGTGTGTCACGGAAGCTTGCTGATGGTATAATGTCTTTTAGGTAATTCCTCCAGTAGTGAAGTTCTTTCCGCTGCTCTTTATAAGAATTCAAGAACATAAGAGGTGTCATACTGAGACAGATCAAGGGTCCTTCAAACCTGGTGTCCTGTTTGCAAGTATCTGTCCAGTTTAAACCCCAACCCACCTCCCCCCAAAGAATAAATAAGTAAAGAAATCAGACTGAGCTTCATGCATTTAGAACTGAGCTGCGCCAAGTAGTTGAGACACTTTCTAAGTTATAGCATTACATTTAGTTAAGGACAAGTTTGGTACATGGGGTCTAGTCAGTTGTTTTTTATTCTGTGGAGTCTCCTCATAAAAGCTGCTTGGTCTGGCTCCAAGAGGATCTGTGGACCTCTTATAGTGATATGCTGACCCCATGGCATTCAGTAGCTGGCTGCCTAGGCCATTCTATAAATAAGACCTGCGCATGGTCATATTGTGATTGCAGGGACAGGTCGGGGCCAATATTTGCTGCTGTTGTTTTTTGGGTTTTTTTGTTTTAAAGAAAAAGAACCTGCTTATTTCTGGCCCATTGTCTCAAACATTTACCAGTTGGATTAATATTGGACATTAGTGGGCTACATGCCATCAGGTTCTTGTGAGCTGATAGTACATTGCCAGATAAAGAGAGGACAGAGGCTGTGTGTTACAGTTGCCTTCATTCACTTGAGGCAGGCTGCTTCGACTGAGTGGAATTTGACCGAGCCTTTGTGTCTGGATGGTATATATTAGAGGACATCGTATTTTCAACAATGGTAAGATGACAGGCAGCTGTCTCATGTAGGATGTTGTAACATATTATATGATGGGAGCTGAAGACCAGTATGGCCCATCTAGTCTGTCCACTAAGGTGGCTCAAGTGGTTGTAACTGCTGATCCAGGCAGGTCACCCCAGGGCTGGCCCGTCCACTAGGCGGCCGCCTAGAGCAATTGTCATTCTCTCTCTTTCCGTTCATCTGTCGTATGCTAGTTTTTAGGGATCAGAGGACCTGTCAAACGTCAGTGGGTCCAGTTCTCTAGAGTATATCTGTCACTTCGAAGCCAGGGGCTTTTCTTTACTTTGATTTACATGATCTTATGATGTGCCACTTTGGTGTTTCAATTACCCCAGTTGCTTAGTCAAGCCAATGGCTTAGAAGTTGAAGCCCATCTTGGGGTTCCTCTGTGGATGCCATCTTCAAGACGGTCCAAACCTGACAGTAGAGACCTTCATTCTTGTGTTGGCAGCTGGACAAGTACCTGTTGTAGAATGGGTGGTTTCTGTGCCGTACCCAGCATTGGTCAAGCTCTTTGATCGTGGACTCATTTCTCAGACAGGGGGGTGGACTAAAGATCCTTTTTTGGCTGGTCTCAGAGGAAGATAGGGCTCAGGAAGGAAAGAGCTACCTTCCTCAAGTCATCGCTGCCCTCTTCCATTGCAGACATTATGCTTTTTAGACCAGATTGGGTGGCTGCTGTCTGTAGAGTAAATGGAATTCAACCTTTGGGTTCAGTCTGCTTTGATAGTTGGAGGAGGAATGGTCCAATGGAGAGTTGAGAAGTGCTGGTACGGCCATGGTTGCAAGTTCCAGTAGTAGCACTGCTCTTTTTTTCTCTTCTAGTTGTAGTGCGACTCTTTTTAAAAGGAGGCTTGGAAAGCTCTGTGCTTTTCCTGATGTGGTGAGCCCTGGAAGAGTTGGCCGTCGATGCTTGTTGCCTGGCACAGTACTTGTTCCTGTAAATAGCTGTGATGGTTTAAGCAATGTTGAAGGTTCCCAGGGAGCCTCTATTTTTGAAGGGTTCCATGCATTTGGATGGTGATCTGTCAAGGCTTTGGTGGTTGTGTAAAGGGCCTCTTTGAATGGTGTTTGTGTGGAGCCTTCAAGAGTCTCCTCATTTCGGCTCTAGGCAGCTGGTTGTTTCGATGGTTCATTCTTTTCCCTCGGGGTTCTCAAAGGCAGCCGGGCTCCAAGGTCTCTGGCCCTCCTCAGGCGGGTGGCTGGCTGGTCCTGTGTCAGTATGTTTACAGAGCACAAAGACTTTTTGTTTGCTTCTTCCCTTGGGGGAGTTTGTGAAGGTCATGCAGGGAGAGCCAACCCCAAGACATTGTTGCTGTTGCCTGAGGAGAGACAATTTTGGTTCCAGCTGGGCTCAAGATTTTTGCTCCAGGGTTTAACTTTGTTTGGGACAAAGTCTGCCCTGGGTCCTTCTTCAGAGGTTCAGAAGCAGGAGATGATATATGCTTAGTTCTAGGCATAGAGGCTTGTGTTCTTAAAGAGCAGGCCAAGCTCATTGGTTCCCTTCCCATACTTAGATACTGCTTTTGGTATGTCCCTCGCGTCTGGAATGGACTGGAGGGACAATAAGAAAGGTAAAATTAGGCCTACCTGCTAATTTTCTTTCCTGGAGCCGCTCCAGTCCAATCCAGGACCCATTCTGTATTTTTGCTGATTCGGGCCTTGTGGAGGACCAAGTGCGCTAGGGCCATGGTGCTGGGTCATGTTGCCACTCGTGTGGATAGACGTTGGTTGAGTGGGTGGCGACAAAGGGTACAGGTAAATGGAGCTCACTCTGAGGAGAAGGTTACCAGTGGTGTGCCGCAGGGATCTGTCCTTGGTCTGGTTCTTTTTAACATCTTTGTTAGTGATATTGCGGAAGGGCTGTCTGGTAAGGTTTGTCTCTTTACAGATGATACCAAAATCTGAAATAGAGTAGACACTCGGGAAGGAGTAGATAACATGAGGAGGGATCTAGTTAAGCTTGAAGAATGCTTGAGAATGTGGCAGCTGAGATTTAATGCTAAAAAAAATACAGGGTCGTGCATTTGGGCTGCAATAATCCAAGGAAGCGGTACAGTGTAGGGGGTGAAGTACTTCTGTCCACAAAGAAGAGCGGGACCTGGGCATGATTGTGTCTGAAGATCTTAAAGTAGCTAAACAGGTAGAAAAGGCAAGTGCAAAAGCTAGAAGGATGCTTGGGAGAGGAATGGCCAGCAGAAAAAAGAAGGTGATATTTCCTCTGTATAAGTCTTTGGTGCAACCTCATTGGGAGTATTGTGTGCCATTCTGGAAACCACACCATCAAAAGGATACAAACAGGTTGAAGTTGATGCAGAGGGTGACTACTAAAATGTTTATTGGTCTTCATTATAAAGGATATGAGGACAGACTTAAAGATCTTAATATGTCTACTTTTAGAGGAAAGGCGAGATAGAGGAGCTATGATAGACGTTTAAATACCTCTGTGGCATAAATGCACAGGAGGAGAGCCTCTTTTGATTGAAAGCAAGCTCTGCTACAAGGGGGCATAGGATGAGGGTGAAAGGGATAAACTCTGGAGTAATATGTGGAAATATTTACAGAAAGAATGGTAGATGTGTGGAATAGTCTCCCAGTGGAGGTGGTAGAGATGAGGACAGTATCTGAATTCAGAAAGGTATGGGACAAACAGAGGATCTCAAAAGGAAAAAAAAGGGGACTATTGTAGTAGTTGATATGAATGGGCAGACTAGATAGGCCATGTGGTCTTTTTCTGCTGTCATGTTTCTGTGTTTGTTTCCTTCATTTTATGTTGCCGATTGGGCACGTTGGTGTGTGCTGCTGGCTGATTGTTGTAGTTCGGCCTTAGAGGCTGGCGGATAGTTTTTGTATCTACGATTCTGGACTCGGGCTGGAGCAGCAATGCTTATTCAGTAAGTATATCTAATGATGTGATAATTGAATGAGATTCTGGTAATTTATTTCTTCTGGAGTCTGCTTTGTTCTAGAAATACTGATGAGAGGATGGCTATATAGGATCCTTATACTATGACATCATCAAACCAGCATTCTCAGTTTCCATCTGCTGGTAGGCGAGCGTAAGCCCACATGACTGGACTGGAGGGATTCAAGGAAAGAAAATTATCAGATAAGGCCTAATTTCACCATATTCCATAAATGCAGACCCACATAAGCAAATGCTCTGGACCAGGTCTGTTACAGATGAATCTTAGCAGGAATATTCAGTAATAACTGATTCAAGGTAGCTTAGAAGACGTATTTCTTTGAGATTGTTTCACCGATTGGGCCTGATCGACCTGGCCAGGTTTCGGTCAGCGGTGATGAATATTTTACCTTCCCTGGATTTACTCTTCCAAGTCATTCTGCTAGACCAGTCCAGACAAATGGGTTAAGTCCCCCTGCCAGCAGTTGTTGGAGACAGAGAAAAACTACCAGAAGCTTGATTGGTTGAGCCCTAGTAGACATAGCTGTACCCCTAGAGGTCGCCCTCAGTATTTTCTGCCTCCAGCAGATGCTGGTGGTGTTTTTCTCTTCAGGTTTTCTTTTAAGTTATTAATTTTAGCTGGACGTTTTCAGGGTGCACAGGAGGTGCCCCTCTGAAATTTCCCAGCTCATCGCCTTGGGGATCTGGTTGAGCTCCTGATAAAAGGACTAGTCAAACTCCCATTATGTGAGGGGAAGGCCGCCTCCTGATCACGAGGACCTGGTAGGCCGGCAACAGTGGGAGCCTTCATTGCTCTTATAGAGCTTAGCTACAGCAGCAGTTTTCGTCAGCCTTCTTGCAGCGTCTGCTTGGCTCCCCTGCTCTACTACTGCAATCGCATGGAGCACAGTGAGTAAGTTTCCCCCCCCCCTTCCCCCTGGGTTTGCCGCTCTTCTTTACCTTCTGGGATACGGAGGCTCTGGGTGCTTGTACAGCGGGGGTTCCAGCAGACCGGCAGCAGGGAGAGTCTCTTTATTTTTGCTAAACGCTCTGAGTCAGTCTCTTGCAATACTGCTCCTGCCTTGGCTCTCCTGCTTCTCCAGGAGGACACAGGGAGTTTGAATCCCCCCCCCTCCGTTTTGAGTGCTGGGTCGCACTGCCACTATCGCACAGACGCCATGTGTTTTTTTATTTACTTTGAGACTGCTGCAGCTGCACTGCCCTGCTTTCCGCACTGCTGTGTTTCTGTTTCTCTGCTTCCTGCCTTTTTGTTCAGACTGATCTGGCGTGCATGGCAGCCATTTCCTCAGCCACGGGGGGGGCAGCGTCTTTTTTAAATGTCAGAGCCACGTGACATTTTCAGCCATGGTGGCTGGTTTGGAGCGGGAAAGTTAGAAAACGCTGCAGCTCTCGCAGGCTACACAGCTTTCTCCTTTTGTGTAATATTATTTCGGGGGAATGTTTTATTTACAGTACTCTCCTCCTTCAGAAGTGTACTGTCTATAGCTACAAGCAGAAATACTTACAACACAGGGGGTGCTTGGCCTGTTCCGCTTACCTGGGTGAATCGTCACTTACCCGGGGGAGTCTTATCGCACAGTCAGTAGGCAGTGATGGGGGGTCCCGCTGCTCTGTCACCCCCAGTAGTCTCCAGGGTCGCTCCTCCCTCAGCCTCCTCCCTGATCCTCCGGCTTAGACATCTCAGACGCTGCTGCCTCAAAACCCATCTCAGTCTTCTCAGAACCAAGATTCACAACAATTTCTAGTGCTCCTTAGGCTTGGACCCTTGGCCCGTGGACCCTGTCATCTCTGGCTTGGAGGCCTGTTCAGTCCACAGAACCTTGCTAGATTCTACGTTGGGGTCCCGGAAGCGTTCTTAGGAACATGGGGCATCCTCTCAAGGAACGTTTCTTGGGCTGTGGCCCCCTGTGCACCCGATTTCCCAGATGAAGAAGCCTTGTCAGCTGAGGATAGCCTGGGTGTCTCTGACTGGGAGGATGGTGAGCTGATGAGCAAGACAGCGCACAGGATATCCGCCTGTTCCGCAAGGATGAACTCCCTGCTCTGATGGTTCAAGTACTGGACGGCTTATAACTCACCAATCCTCTAGAGCACCGTCAGCCTCAGATGCTCTCTCAGGCCTATCTGATCCTGCAGGGCATTCCAAAGCCCGCCGGGGCCTTCCCTTTCCCACCGAAGCTCTCCTGCGGGGCAGTCAAAAGCCCGCCAGGGTCTTTCCTTTCCCACCGGAGCCTTAGCAGATGGTATCTCAGAAGTGCAATTCGCCTGATGCGTATGGCTCGCCATCTGGGACAGGACTACCTTAGGGACAGCGCTATCTTTGGTCTCCAGCGGATCTGGACAGGTGCTTTGCATATCTGAAGATGGCTGCTCTGATGACTGCCGTCACTAAACACATCGCTATTTCTGGTTGAAGGGGGTGCGGCCCTTTCAGATCATTAGGATAGGAAACTCCACTCAGGCATCATTTTGTAGAAGTCTGGCGGCCTATGCCCTCCTACATTGCTCTAGCTTTGTCAATGGTCAGCTGATCCAGCCTTTAAGGCGCGCCTCTCTAAGCTCCCCTTCCAAGGCAAATGGCTCCTTGGTGAAGACCTTGATAAGCTTGTCAAGGGCCTGGGGGAAGTCAAGCCGCGGTCCTTTACACGCTGCGGTAAGGCCTTTGCTGTGACCTCATGCCAGTCAAAGGTCACAGTCCTTGGGGAGTCAGGAAAGGACGGGATGCCTACGTCGCCGCCAATACGAGGAGGGCGGACGTCTTTTGCCAGCAGTGAGCCCACATGGCCTTCGATCAATGGGTCCTCAACATTGTCAGCCAGGCTATGCTTTCCCATCCAAGAAGCCTTCCTAATTTCACCCAGTGGAGTGCCCCGAAAAAGGGCAGCCATACAATCCACCCTCCAACGTCTGCAGTTTCTTTGAGCCATTCGACCGGTCCAACTCGCAAAGAGGGACTCTGCTCGTTATTCCATTTACTTTGTGGTATCCAATAAGGAGGGGTCCTTTTAGCAGAGTCTGGTCTCAAGGAGGTCCATCGGGCCCTTCATTTACCTGTTTTTCACATGAAAATGATATGTCCCCTAATTCAAGCAGCTCTTATGGGATAATTCCTTGCCTTGTCCAGCCTAGCAGAAGCATATTTACATATTCTTCTCCAGGAGGATCACTGGCGTTTTCTGTGCTTTGCCATGCTCGGGCAGCATTTTCAGTTTTGTGTTCTGCCATTTGGCCTGATGACTGCAAAGTCATTATGGTGGCCGCGGCAGCCTTGCGCAGACAGCGCATTCAGGTCCTCCCATACTTGGACGATTGGCTCATTCACGCATGTTCCATGTCGGAAGCCAGTCAGATGGTCTCCTGGCTGGTCACCTTGGAGAGCCTCGGTTGAGTGGTCAATTATTCCAAGGGTTGCCTCTGGCCAGCCCAAACTGTGGAGTTTCTCAGAACACTAGTCAATAACTGGCTGGGCAAGGTATCCCTGACACAAGAACATTTTCTCAAGCACTCTGCACACCTTCAACTCTTTCTCCTACAGAGCTGCGTGCCTGTGTGTGACTATCTTCAGACTCTAAGGTCCATGGTGGCCATCATCATTTATCCCATGGACCAGAGCCCACATACGGAGCCTTCAACACTCCTGCTGGAGCTTTCAACACTTCTGGCTGTCTTGCTGTCCCTGGTTTCTGTGGTCTATGACTCTCACCTCTCCCCCCTTATGCTACATGACGCAGTCTTCTATGGTGGCATTCAGCGGCCCATCTGCTTTGAGGCATTCTCTTGCAGGCTGTTTGCTGTATTCTAGTATCCACTGACGCCAGTCTCTCAGGCAGCGGAGCACTTTGCCAGTCCCAGGGGACCCAGGGGACCTAGCAGCCTCAGGAGGCATGCTGGATGATCAACTGCTTAAAAGCCCGGGCAGTCCGCCTTGCCTTTCTGCACTTCCTGCCTCTCCTTCGATCCCAGGCGGTCTACTTTCTTTCCGACAATGCTATGACGGTGTCCTATTTAAACCAACAACGCGGAACAAACTGGCCAGGGAGATGGCTATTCTCCTCCCCTGGATGGAGTGTCATCGACAAGTCAGCACAGCACATTGTAGGGATGGACAGTGTACAAGCAGCTTACGTCAGCTGTCACACTGTAGATCCCGACAATTGGGAACTAGCCTCCTGGGCATTTCCACAAATAGTTCGTTCCTGGGGGTTGCCCACAGTGGATCTCAGGCCGTCGGCACAGAATGCCAAGACACAGGCCTTTGTCGGTTGGCAGAAGGAGCATGGGCCTTGGGGCCTGGACGCGTTAGTTCAGTCCTGGCCTTCTGCTCCCCTGTGTGCATGTTTCATCCTTGTGTCCTGCTTGGGAGGGTTCTCCGTTGGATCGAAGCTCATTCTGGCATGGTGATCTTTGTGTCATGCGACTGGCCTCAGTAGCCGTAGTATGCTGATCATGTTTGACTAACCCAGTCATCTCCCTTCCTCAGAAAGGTCTCTTGCAGCGAGGTCCAATCACCATGGCCGACACTGCTCCCTACTCGCTTATGATCTGGCGATTGAAAGATGCTGGGTGGGTTACAGAGGTCACTCGACACAGGTAGTGGCTCTCCTATCCAAGGCAGGACGGCCTGTTACATATTTAGTCTACACGAGTCTTAGTGCTTTTGGCGGCGCCTTTCAGATCCTGGACATTCTGTGATTCCTTCAGAATGCTCTCAACTCTTCTCTGGCCCTAAGCTCTCTTTGGGTTCACGTCTCTGCATTAACCTGTTTGAAGGACGCTCAATGGTGTCTCCTGCAGAAGTTGCTAGCTTTCTCAGGGGTATGGGGGTGCTTGGTCCACAGGGCCTTATTCGGGCATCCTTCGAGCCGCTCAAACATACCTCATTCCGGGACTCGTCCCTCAAGACGGCATTATTGGTAGCCATTAATATTGGCCAGGAAAGTGTCCAAGTTGCGTGTCCCTCTGGGTGCTGCCTTCCTTCCTGCCTAAGGTGGTTACACCTTTTCACTCAAACTGGATGATTTTGTTTCCTGCCTTTCAAGAAAACAATGTGGGCATCAATATAGGACTTGGCACCATAGATCTCAGAGTGCTACAGTGCTCTCTGAGGTCACCAATGCTTTTCGCAAATCCGATCTCCATTTGTACTGTTTGCGGGGCCTTAGAAGGGCCTTGTGGCCTCCACAGTCTCTATTACAAATGGCTCTGCACAACCATTGAGTCGGACTACATCCTCCAGGGTAAGCTGGTGCCCATGGAGCTCATGGCCTGCTCTAACCGGTCTCAAGCAGCACCATGAGCAAAGTACTCACAACCTGGGCACTGTCGCCTTGAGCTCCAAGCGTGCAATGTGATGCAATTTGGTGCCAGTGTAGTGGCAGCTGCTGTCTCTTCCCGCCCTGAAGTGGGTTAGCTTGGATACTTCCCATTTGTCTGGACTGGTCTAGCAGGATGACTTGGAAGGAGAAATTTCACTTAACGTTAATTTCCTTTCCTGGAATCCTACTATTTATTTATTTATTTACATTCTCTTATATACCGTGCTATTCTGCATTAGTGCGGTTTACATTGAACAAACTGAAATTACATTGAACAGGGCATTATAACTTGGAGATAACAATTTTACAGGGAACATGGGCTATGGAGGGTTAAGTGGCTTGCCCAAGACCACAAGGAGCACCTGTGGGACTAGAAACCCCAGTCCTTCCGGCCCAAGGTTGCTGTCCTCTAGTGGGATTTGAACCCCCGACCTTCCGGCCTGAAGTACCTTGCCCCAAGCACTAGGCCACTCCTCCACTCCTAGACCAGTCCAGGCCCCACCTGTTCTGGGTACCTTTCGACAGCCTATGCTCACATTCTTATGTGGCAGTTCATTCGTTGCCGCACCTCCATGAAGGGTTGTTGCATCATGTCACTTCCTTGACAACCTAGCTGCTGCCTGCTATAGGCCGTATATCAAGTAAAATGAACTATAATCTATAGTTCTGGCCGTTGCATGAGAGAAGTGCTCAGTTGCTCAGGTATCATGCCTTATTCAGTGAATGTTTCATGGCTTTGTCAGAGTATACTGAGGGCGACCTCTAGGGGTACAGCTATATGTCTACCAGGGCTCAACCAATCAAGCTTCTGGTAGTTTTTTCTCTGTCTCCAACGTCTGCTGGCAGGGGGACTTAACCCATTTGTCTGGACTGGTCTAGCAGGATTCCAGGAAAGGAAATTAACGCTAAGTGATTAACCCTTTCCAGGCCGAGCCCAAAACTCTCGGGATCCAAAATTTTGATTAAATATTCCTATCAAATGGTATATAATACATGACCATAGCAGAAGGAAAATCACTATTAGAACATATTGAATAAGACGGGTACAATTTTCCTGAAATATGCAAAAATTAACCCGGCTGCAGAATGTGGATTAAAAATTTAAAGTAGGCCTTCAAAGGGTTAACTTGCTGTTCTATCCTGTTTTCTTAATTTAAAAAAAATGGTGCGAGTTCCTTTCTTTCAGATTTGTAGCTTAATTTTAAACAGTTGTTGCTTTATTATTGAAAGGTAGTATATAAACTTTAATATAAATATATTAGGAAGATCACAGCGACTTACTGGGCTCATAGAGAATCAGAAGTGTCACTGAATAGAGGAGTTTGTTCAGATGCGTAGCCTTATGAACTGAGCAAAGAACTTTAAACTTGGCTGTATTGGCAACCAATGCAAGGCATGAAGGGGTAGGAGATATGATTGCATACCTTTTTACCAGTCAACAGCTGAGCTGCTATATTTTGAATTAATTGTAAGGTGGCGTAACTTTTTTTTTTTAGGTAATCCCAAATATAGCCCATTGCAAAAGTCTCTAACCAGTAGGTAATCAAGGCATGGACCAAGGGACAAAGTCAGAATGCTGAAAAAAGGGTTTCACCCGTCGAAGAAGCCGAAGGCTGGCAAAACAAGATCAAACTTCACTAGACACCTGCTCATCAAAACTCATCTTCCAAGTCAAATAAAAACTCCCAGTGTTATCTCATTTTGTGTTCATTTTGAAGATTGCTGTCTGATTCTATAACACATCTTAATACTTTTATAGAAGACCTTCCTGTGGCTACACTTTTGGTCTTATTTAGACCATTGGCTTTTTATAAAATGTTGTAGTGAATTTGATTTTTTTGTTGTTGTTGTTGTTGTTGCACATGTGACAGGGTAGTAGGTCTTCTTTTAAATCCACTTCCTTATCTGTTCTTCCTGCACAACAATGCATGTGGAAGTTCTAGCTTTGTATTTAGAAAATAGAAACGTGACGGCAGAAAAAGACCATATGAAATGACGTCACTGGTCCGAGCGGGAGCGTGAGAGTAGAGCTCCGACGGCCCGGGAATATAATTGGCACACAATAAGCTTTATACCAGCGGGAAAGTCCTCAACTTTGTTGGAGAAGTAAGTGAAGGTGTGCGGAGGTGAGCCGTGATGAAGAAGGGGGCGGCGGAGTTGAAAGCATTTGCTTACAAAGGCGGATCGGGGAGCACCGCGCCGAAAAGCAAAATGGCGGCGCCCGGGGCTTCAGTGGAGGAGGCGGCGAGATCCCCCAAATGTGTAGAACCAGCCCAGACCAGTGAGATTGAGGGTCTGCGCGGCGAATTGAAATCATGGTTTGGCACAATCTGGCAAGACCTTGCTAGTTTCCAGGCCGATGTTCAGATCTGGCTGGAGGACTTGAAGGGGGAATTGAGAGGCCGCTTGGAGGAGGTGGAAAATAAAATGGAGGCCCAGGGCAATGTGGTGCAGGGCCTGTCAGAAAAGATGGAGACCTTGGACGGTGATCAGGCCGAGCTGTGGGCGAAGATTGAGGACCTGGAGAATCGGTCCCGGAGGGCTAACATTAGAGTTCGCGGGGTGCCTGAAAGCCAAGAGAAAGAAGATTGTATACAGCTGGTTGAGCAGCTGAGCAAACAAATCTTGGAACAAGTTGAGGGGCCTGACAGCACGCGGTGCTTGAAGCTGGAGCGTGCCCATCGGGCGCTGGGCCCGCGGCGGGAGGGCAGGCCTCGAGATATTGTGGCCTGCTTCCATGAGTATTCCACCAAGAATGCTATAATGGAGATAGCGAGGCGTCTGCCTGAATTGAAGTGGGAGAATCATCGGGTCGAGATCTACGCAGACCTCTCTGCCATCACCATTCGGAAACGGAGGGACATGGTCCCCATAACGAAGAGGCTACGGGAGCAACAGGTTAAATACAAGTGGACCTTCCCTTTTGGCCTTCAATTCTCCATTGGCGGGGTGGCCTCCCATGTTCGAACCCCGGAGGAGGCGGCGAGAGTGCTTAAACAGGCGGGCTGGGCCGACGTCTCGGGCCTGCCGGCGGGGGAGCCAGCGAGCGTTTCCCGGACAGCGGAACGAGCGGGAGGATGGCAGAGAGCACAAAGAGGAGATAAGCAGTTGCGTCGACAGCAGCAGAGCTCCCCCAGGGCTGGTGAATGCGGCTGAAGGACTGGACTGTTGAGTTTAGGAGTCAGAGTTAATTTTGCTATGTGTGCCATAGGTTATGTGTTATAAGTTTTGGCGGGTGTTGTGGGGCTGGGATGTCATGCCTCTTATTGATCATATGGATGGTCTGGGGAAGGGGGGTGAGGTGGGAGGGGGGGAGGTCAGGGTGGGGATCTCCTACCTCGGTTAGGACTGTGGAAGGGGAGGGGGGAAATGTGATGGATGGATAAACTACGGGTGATTACTTTGAATGTGCGTGGGCTGAATGCGCCGGTTAAGCGGCAGCGAGTGTTCAAGGAAATTGAGAGACTGCGGGGGGATATTATCTTCCTGCAGGAAACACATCTGAAGAGACAGGATGAGTGGCGCATGTCTCATAAAAAATTTCAAGGCCAATGGTTCTCCTCCAACAGATTAGCGTTGCGTAAGGGGGTGGTAGGTATTCTGATAAGAGGGGCTATTCCACATGAGGTGTGTGATATTAAGAAGGACCAGGGAGGGCGGTATATTCTTCTTAAGCTTAAAGTGCATGACCAGGTCCTCACTCTGGTGAATTTATATGGTCCAAATGATGCGCAGGGGCCCTTCTACCAAGAGTTAAACTCAGTTATCGACCAGTTTGCTGAGGGCCCGGTGATTTTGGGGGGTGATTTTAACCTGACTGTAAACCCCAAGTTGGATAATTCTACGGGGCATGTAGATGGGAATGCTAGATGCCGACGAATGTTAAAGGTTATGGGTGGTTGATACATGGAGAGAGTTAAAGGGACGGGAAAAAGAGTACACCTTTTATTCTCCGGTACACCACTCATTTTCACGATTGGATATGATATGGGTTTCTCGTCCCATGATGCAGGAGGTAGTGAGTTGTGAGATAGGGGAACGAACTCTCTCTGACCACGCGCCTGTGTGGATTGAGGTGCGCGTGGGGCCTCCGGGTAGGAAGGGGGGAGGATGGTTGCTAAATGAGTCCCTACTGGAAGATCCGGGGGTAGTGCAGAAAGTGGAACAGAGGATAAAAGAGTACTTAGCAATTAATGACACTGCTGAGTGTGGGATTGGTTCGATATGGGAGTGTTTGAAGGCGGTAGTGAGGGGGGAGCTGATATCTATTGGCTCATATATGAAGCGGCTGAAGGAGGGGAAAAAAGAGTCTCTTAGGTCGCAGATTCGGAACTTGGAAGCTATGCAGAAATTGGGGCAATTGAGGAACCATCAGGAGCAAGAGCTGCAGAAGTGTAATAGAGATTTGGGGGACCTGGAGCTGGCGGAGATTAAATTTGCCCAGGAGAAGTTGAAACAACAATTCTTTGAATGGGGTAATAAGCCCTCGCACATGCTGGCTCATAGGCTGAAGCGGTTGCAGACCCGGAATTTTATAACAAAAATTCGGGATGCCCAGGGACGTGAGTTGCGGGGGGGGGGGAAGCAGATTCAGGAGAGATTTGTGGAATTCTATAAACAGTTGTATGCGGTGGAGGGGACTGGTTCGCAGGCGCCCATAGAGAAATTCTTACAGGTCAATTTACCGAGTCTAGGGGTGAAGGACTCTGCGCTGCTTTCTCGTCCCATTGAGGTGCGGGAAGTGGTGGATGTTATTAAGGCCTTGCCGGCTTCGAAGGCCCCGTGGCTTGACGGTTTCTCAAATAAGTTTTACAAAACGTTTGTGGAGGTCTTATGTGACCCGTTAGTGAGGCTCTATAACTCTTTTGCGGCCGGGGGACGGATCCCTGAAACTATGCGTACAGCCGGAATAACTATCCTGCCGAAAGAAGGGAAGGATCCCAATCTGTGCGGATCCTATCGGCCTATCTCGCTCTTGGGGTCGGACTTCAAGATTTTCACAAAAATCCTGGCCAATAGAATCCTGGTCTTCTTGCCCCGGCTGATTCACGAAAATCAAGCGGGATTTGTCCCTGGGCGTCAGGCTGGGGATAATATTAGGAGGGTTTTGAATGCGGTATGGCAGGGGAAGAAGCGGGCGGATCCATTGGTCTTGTTGGGTATTGATGCTGAGAAGGCTTTCGACAGAGTCTGTTGGCCCTATTTGTTTACAGTCCTGGAAAGGATGGGGATGGGGGGGGCGTATCTGGAGTGGGTGAAAGCTATTTATGATCGGCCTTTGGCTAAAATTCGCATAAACGGGGAATATACGTCAGCTTTTGAATTATTTCGTGGAACCCGGCAGGGGTGTCCTCTTTCCCCAATTTTGTTTGTTCTGTCTATGGAACCTCTGGCCCAGTTTATACGGGAGAGTAAGGAGGTCTATGGGGTTACTGGACGGAAGGTGGACTGTAAAATTTCGCTATTTGCTGATGACCTTCTCTTTATGCTGACAAGGCCAATGGAATCTCTGGTGGCGTTAGATAGTGTCTTGCGGGAGTTTGGGGCGTGTTCAGGCTTTAAAGTTAATGCCTCCAAGTCGGAAATTCTTAATATTTCAGTGGATCGGGTGACTCAGGAGAGAATTCGGGAGCGTTTCCCCTACAAGTGGGCCCGAGATGGGATTAAGTATTTGGGAATCTATTTGACCCCGAATGAAGGGGCCTTATTTGGGGCTAATTTTGGAAGATTGGAATACAAGATACGTAGGGAATTGGAGGTTTGGCAGAGTAAGGGGCTGTCCTGGCTGGGGAGGATTGCGGCTGTGAAAATGGTGGTGTTACCGCAGTGGCTGTACCTCTTCTGGGCTTTGCCCATATGGGTAGGGAGGCAGTCTGTGGCGCGGTGGCAGAGATACCTGATGCGGTTTGTGGAGGGGGGAAAACACCGCCGAATGGCGTGGCAGATTTTGATGAAACGTAAAGAGAAGGGGGGGTTGGCGGTCCCTGACCTTGCGCGTTATTTGGAAGCCTCGCAATTGGGGGCCCTTGTAGATTGGTGGGGGGAGGAGGTGAAAGAGTGGGTACTCATGGAGGAGGAGGAGTTGGGAGTGCGGAACTTGGGGGAATGGATATGGCTCCCGCGGGATCAGCGAAGAGGGTACCCGGTACGGAACCCCTATACTAGACGGACGGTGAAATTATGGAATAAGTGGCAGCAGGCCTGGTTGGGAAGGTCGGGGAAGTCTAGACTGGTGCCCATCCGGGGGAATCCAGAGTTTCCGCCGGGCCTGGGGAGTTCGGGGTTCGCCAAATGGGAGGAGAGGGGGATATTTCGGGTAGGACAACTGCTAGAAGGTACTCGTATTGTAGCTTTCCATACCCTGGCGCGCCAATACCATCTGGAGGGTAATGAGGAATTTCATTACACCCAACTAAGCCATTATGTTCGGCATAACATTCTGCCGGAGCTTGCAAGGGATCCCACGGGCATTGAGGTGTTGGGTTTGATGGGTCAGACCAAGCGTGTGGTAACGCAGCTTTATCACCTCATGGCCATGGAGGGGGGGAAAGAGGCCTTTCAGAAAAAGTGGGAGAGGGATTTGGGGGAATGTTGTGAAGAGGCCCAATGGGAGCAAATTTTTAAGTCTAGGTACAAGGGGTTGTTGGCGGCTCACCTGTTGGAGAACAACTATAAAATTTTGTATAGATGGCATTTGACGCCGGTGAGAATACAAGCGATGTATCACCTTACTGACGGGCAATGCTGGCGTCAATGTGGAGAGGATGGCACTTATTTGCACATCTGGTGGCAGTGTAGGGAGATGCAAGTGCTATGGGGAGTGGTGTTTGGTTGGGTGAGTGAGATTATAGGTAAGGAGATCACTCCACTACCGGCCGTGGCCCTGTTGGGGCTGAACGCTGGGGGGTTAACTAAAGCGGAGGGGGGCTTTTTGAATTTTTGCTGTGTGGCTGTGCGTATTCTGGTGGCCAGGAGGTGGAAACAGACTAATCTCCCGGGACTGGGGGAAGTTCAGGCCATTGTGGGGCAGATCTTTCTGATGAGCAAGCTCACAGCACTAAAAAACAGGTGTTTACAGAACTTTTCTAACACCTGGGGGAAATATTTGGAGTGGGAGGAGCGCCCCGTGGGGTAATGGTTTGGGGTAAGAGGTCCGGGGAGGGGGGGGGATGGGGGGGTTAGGGGGGGGTATCATTGGGGGGAAAATTGTTTTGTATTTAAGTTGGACAATGTGAGGATTGTGGATACTTGTTGTTGGCTATACTACAAAGTTGAGGGGTGTGTAATTAAGGTTACAGAGGGCCCCCTTATTTGGAGGGGGATTTACATTATTTAGACATTGTTTAGCTATACTAGTCAAAGACCTCCTAATGTGGAGCAGCGTCCCTTGTGAATGCAGCCATGATATTATAGACTGCCTATATATGGGGGTAGAATTATTTGGGGTGAGGTTTCAGTAATGTGTGCTTGTTACGCTTTTAGGCTGCACCTGTGTAATTTCTGGGATCACTCAGCGTCGCTGATGGTCCATGGGGGCTGGGAGAATGCGTTTTGGGGCCTGGCAAATTTTTGTACTGCAATGCATTGTTTCTTTTGATGTGTGCAATAAAAATTTTAAATTAAAAAAAAAAAAGAAAAAGACCATATGGCCTATCCAGTCTGTCCTTTCATATCAACTATTATAGTCCCTTTTTTCCCTTTATAGATTTTCTGTATTTGTCCCATGCTTACTTGAATTCAGATACCGTCCTTGTCTCTACTACCTCCACTGGGAGACTATTCCATGCATCTGTCACTGTTTCCGTAAAGAACTATTTCTGCATGTTACTTCTTAGTCTGTCACCTTTCACCTTCATCCTATGCCCCCTCTTTGCAGAGCTTTCTTTCCATTGAAAGAGGCTCTCCTCTTATGCATTTATGCCACAGAGGTATTTATTTCACATTTTTATATACCATCTTATCTGGCACTTCATGATAGCATGCCGTAATTTGCTCTAGGTTAGGTTTCAAAGTACTGATTGGGAGGTACATCATGATATCGTCAGGGAAGATAGGGTAGAAAACTTCGTGCTTATGGAAAATTTTGCTGATTGGTTGAAGGTAGATATTGAATAAAAGGGCAGATAGAGCAGAGCCCTGGGGGATTCCTTGGTATTGACCAAAGGGTTGGGATGAGTTTTGGCCAGTTTTTATTTTCTGAGTGCGGTCTTTTAGGTATGAGGTGAACCAGGTTAGGGCCATTCCTGAGATTACAATCTGTTGTAATCGTGTTAAAAGTATATTGTGATTAATGGAATCAAAAGCTGACACAATATCTAGGAATATCATTATGAAAGCATTTTGGGGTTTTTCTATACCTTTTGAGAGCATCAAATAGTGCTATGAGAAGTGTTTTGACCCCATGATGTGCTCTGAAGCCATATTGCTGATGATCAAGAGGAGTATTTGTGTCTAAGTGGTCCTGTAGTTGGTTTTGAACTGTTTTCTTTTTCTATTACCTTTGCTAGGTATGTAGGCTTGATATTGGCCTATAGGAGCTTGGATGTAGTTTGTCCAGTATGTTGGATTTTAGTATTGGGTATATAGATGCCTGTTTAAGAGATTTTGGCACTTAGCTCTGAGTTATGGAGAGATATTTAAACATCTCTATCATATCTCCTCTATCTCATCTTTCCTCTAAAGTATACAAATTGAGATCTTTAAGTCTGTCCCCATATGGTTTATAACGAAGACCACTGACCATTTTGGTAGCCAGCCTCTGCAGTGACTCCATCCTCTTTACATTGTTTTGAAGGTTTGTTCTTCCTTTTCTGTATATTTCAGACACAGCGAGAGCTAGTAAAGCTGTCTGAGGGGATAGGCTTCAGGATACACATGATCCTTAAAGCTGCCGAGGCTGCAAAGAGGTTTGGGCCAAAATCAGCAAAAAGGTTTGGTAAGACATATGCTTATTTTACCAGCCTAATGTAATTGTATTATTTTAAGGGCCCATTTAATGATTCATACGTTCGCTTCCCCAACATCTCTCACCCCTGGGAACAATCCTTGACTCAGTGGTTGAACAGGCTGGATTTAAAATGGGGTGCTCATAAGCAGTGTAAATCAGAGGGTGCAGAAAGGGGTGATTGTTCCTCCCCACCCCATCAACAGCCTCCCCTCCCCCCCCCCCAAAAAAAAAATTGGAAGTGTGGGGAGGCCATTTCAGTTTCTCACTCCATCTCTTGGCCTTTCTACAGCAATTTGAGCAGGCATATTGAGCATGTGGGACCTTTGAACATGGTGATGGGTCTTGTGGTGGCCTTGCCCCTTCTTCCACACAGGTGTCCTCTTACCATGGAAAATCATGTGAGAGCTAGGGTACCACAGAGCGTGTTAGCACATGAAGATTCGCAGGCCCATGCTGAATTTTTCTGCTGGAGTTACTGCTGTGGGGCGATACCATTTGACAGCACAAACGCACCACAGAGGTAGGTCTGAATGGAAGCATAACAGTGGCACTCTGGCCCCTATGAAAATTGGGGCCCTGGAAATGGTTGCCTACTTTTAGGGATAGGTAATCTGAGCCTGTTACACACAAGATGACGAAATACATGCTGAGGTGTCCTACGTACATTTTCACACACAGAGCTTGGACAATGGTCAGAACACCTTTATTTATTGAAAATGTTTTTATACTGCCTGTCTACCCTTCTGAGCAGTTTGCAATCAACTCACACAAAATTACAGTTAACAAAAAAAAATAAGATACCAGGTTAATCATCCCACCTTCATTAACTTATATAGAAAAAACTTTGGCAACAAATACATTTTCGAGCTTCTGCCTAAAAATAAAAATGAAAGAAAATCAGGTTTTAAACAAAGCTGTTAAGGAAGGAATTCCATTGCAGAGGCCTTGTGACGGTAAATGCCCATTTACAGGTTTCCACATGCTTCAAAAGCTGGGGATCCTACATTGTGATAAGTCCATGATCCATAGATTGCAAGTAGCACTTAGCAAGACACCTGATTAAAAGTGACTAGCTAAACTGCTATCAGATCAGGCAAAACCCACATAGAATGAAGAACTTAAACAAAATCCACTGCTGAAAAGATAACCAATGAAGAAAGTGGAGACTTGGCAAAATGTGTTCACAAGTCTGTCTCATGAAGATATAAACGCAGAAAATTGCTGTCTTTGTGTCCTATGAAAAAATCTTTTTATTTTTTTCTTCAATAAAAGTTAAGGCACAATTTTAGGTAAAACCAAAAAACCAAAGGGAAGAGGCCTTCCGCAAAAGCACAACAGCAGCACAAGTACAGCGGAGGGCAATCAACCACGGCCAACAGATATTGCTGGGTAAAAAAAGTCAATTTTACCCAGCAGTATCTGTTGGCCGTGGTTGATTGCCCTCCGCTGTACTTGTGCTACAATTTTAGGTAATACATATATTAAAAAAAATAAATAAATAAAAATTGGCACCAGAGGCAGTTGTTTTTTGCCTAAAGCCAGGCTGGGACCAAGTTGGGAACCAATGCCCTAAGGAAATACTAGGAACATAAGAATTTGCCATACCTGGTCAGATTAAAAATCCTTCAAGCCCAGTATCTTATTTTCAACAGTGGCCAGTCCAAATCACAGTTACCTGGCAATATGCCAAAGGTAATCAGATTCCATGCTCCTTATCCCCAGAGCTAAGCAGTGGCTTCCCTAAGTCTACCTTTAATAACAGTTTATGGACTTTTCCTCCAGGTACTTGGTCTAGACCTTTCTTTAAACCCAGCTGCGCAAACTGCTTTTACTACATCCTTTGGTATGAACTGTCTTGAAAAGAAGAGCAAATATGGGTTTTGGAGCAGGACTGACCAACACACATAAATAGTACATTCTGTATAGATAAGTACCTTTTGATATACCCTGGATAAGACTTTAGCATCCTCTTAAGACATCCACATTCAGACTTCATATTCAGAGGATTGAGGGAGAATATTGATACTATCATGTTAGCTCTACCCTTGCTTGGTGGTTTTCCTGTTGGCACTGTTGACATTGCTTCCCAAAAATATTGGTGGGCTAGGAACTGTCGCAGAACACGCAACAGAAGAGACCTCTGTGCCAGGCCAGATCTGCATCAGCAGATGGTCCTGCCACACTTCACCTTTATCCCTACCACTCCAGTCTTGAGGGAGGGGGGCGGGTGTTTCACGTCAACCTATTTGCACTGGGACTCCCACACTGTTAGCCCTGCATTCGGGTTCTGCAAAAAACAAACATTTCTTTATTGTTCCTCAAGTCCAGTCTCCACCTCTGGGTTGTCGCCTCTCACCAGCAGCTTGGAGACTGAGCATGTCACACTTCTGATATCATCATAGATAGATAGCTGGCACCTCCCACCCAGCTCCAGTATCTCAGTCTCCAAGCAGCTAGTGAGATGTGATCCCAGAGCTAGGACTCACTGAGGGACGACAAAGGAGTTGATAAGGTGTAAAATGGAAGAGAAAATCTGTGTCTAATTGGGAACAGATTAGACGGCTGTGCAGTGGAAAACTGGCACAGACGAGATTTTTGTTATAAAGTTTAGCCAAAAAAAAAATCCTAAGAGAAAGCTGAGGCCAGGCAGTGAAGGCTTTAGGGAAAGGTTGTTTCTCTGCTGGGTCCCCCGCTTCAGCTGCTCCCGGCTCTTCGCAGTATGAGGAGCAGCTGATTGCAACACTTTCATCCCCAAGGGGTTTTTAGCACGCTTCCACAGCCCACCACCGCAGACACTCTCAGCAAGCTGTGCTGCACCTAAGGGGGCTCTCCACACCAGTTAGCGACTGTGAGCAGAGAGATTTCCTGCTCACACAGCTCGGGTAATGGCGAGAACTGGTTAAAGTTTATTTTATTTATTTAGCATTTCTTCTGTCCCGCCTTTCCATGTTATCAAGGCGGTTTACATTGAACAGAACAGTTTTACGTAGAACATTTGACATTATAACTTTATACATCACAAAGTTGAACTAGTAACATTTCAGCAGCAACTATTCACAGGTCTGCAAATTTTTTTTTTTCGAGAGCTGTTTTGGTTATTCCACATAATCTTTGTTTTTGGTGCGCTGAATCCGAAAATGACCTCCATTTTGTCATAGGACATCACATTTCCTTGTGGTCTTGGGCAAGCCACTTAACCCTCCATTGCCCATGTTCCCTGTAAGTATTAGTGTATGTGTCTCATATCCCCGCGTGTTAAATGTATCCCCCAATTGTGTTGTGACCGCTTTGATTGAAGGATAAGGCGGTATACAAAACTGTCTAAATAAATAAATAAAATAAATAAATTTCCTGACAATTTAGGTAAGTATGTTAAATAAGGCAATACCTCAAAATAAATGGAAATAGACTTATAAAACTAAAGTTTTATTACAATATTTTCATGAAAATCCTTTTTTGAACTGAAATGAGCTCACCTACACACACTAAACTCGATTCTTCTTCCTTGTGAGGCTCCTCTTGGTGCATTTACGCTTGTGAGTAGCATCTGGAATGTCTCTCTGAAGCATCCAACAGCAGTCTGCCATCATTGTAATGCTCCATTTTCCCTGGTATCTCCTTTCCATCTCTTTAATGTCTTGGTGGAATCGTTCACCTTGTTCCTCACTCACAGCTCCCAAATTTTCAGGAAAGTATTCAAGGTGGGACTGGAGGAAATGTACTTTCAAACTCATCAGGCAACCTAAAGCTTGAAATGCTTTCAGCATTCGTCCGACAATCTTTTTGTAGTGAGGATCTTTGTTATTGCCTAAAAATTTCTGTACGACTTCTTTAAATGCAATCCACCCTTCTTTTTGAGTATCCGTCATAGTACTGACAAACTCTTGATCAACTATAAGCCTTCTAATGTCTGGTCCGACGAACACACCTTCCTTCAATTTTGCCTCCGACAGGCCTGGAAGCATTCTCCATCTCTTGGAAGTGATTTTACGAATTGCTTCATCAATCCCAATTTTATGTGGAGAGGTGGTAGAAGAACTTTATGGGAAGGTACCAGTTTCTCGTAGGACATTTTTTTCACCGACTGTTAGCACCCTCGGCTGCCAACTCTTCTTGGTCCAGTGATTTTGTCGGTCTCGACTGTCCCATAGACACAGAAAACAAGGATATTTGGTATACCCAGCTTGTTGCCCGAGCAGCATGCACAAGACCTTCAAGTCCCCACACACTTGCCAACCATGGTCTTCATATTTAAGTTTACGAAAAACCAATTCCAAGTTCTCGTAGGTTTCCTTCAAGTGTACGGAATGACCTATAGGTATGGAAGTGTAAAAACCGTTGTGGAAGTAAAACTGCTTTGAGACTTCTTTTTGAAGAATCTATAAAAAGACGCCATTGCCCTGAATCATATTGGATTTTAAATTGACTCATCAGACCTTCGACATCGATGCAATAAACCAACTTGTCTTCCTGGGCGAAGTAAGGAACAAACTCCTTTTCACGATGTCTGAACCATGAAGATGACACTCCTGGCAACAATAAATTCCTGCTTTTCAGCCTTGATCCGAGTAACTCAGAGGCATCTTTGGGAAGATTCAAGTCTCTTACCAAATCATTCATCTCCTCCTGAGAAAACAATTTTGGTCTTGTATCATCTTCAAAGTCATAACTTGATTCGTCATCTGGTTCAGGTATGACTTCACCTTCATTGGAGCTAGGTATCTCTTCCAAGGTAGCAGGGGGCTTGGGTACTGGTATATCTGTGCCATGGGGGATGGGACAAATTGCCGAGTGAAGATTGGGGTATGAAATGGAATGCTTCCATTTGGAATTAAACCCTTTCACATCGCATGAACAAAAGTAGCAGTCATCACTATGGTTCTTTTGCTCTCGCCATACCATAGGAATCCCATAACGGAAAGATTTTTTCTTACCCTTGAACCAGTTTCGGAGGTCCTCAACACACCGTTTGCACACTTTGAGGTGCCAGACTTTATCTTGATCTCCAATTTTTAGTCCAAAGTATGCAAAGTATACTTTTTTCACAAAGTCTGTAATATTCTGCTGTTGCTTCAACACTGTATATTCACCACAGATGAAACAGAAACTGTCTGGCGAATTAATGCACTTTCGCGGAGCCATAACATAACAGTTGAAGAATAACGAGCTAACACGAATTGCGATGAAAAAGTGTGAACAGCCTAGAACCAAGAACCTGATGATGATTCGTGCACAAGTGTGGCATGCAGGAGAGAGCAGCTCTGTGTCTGTACACGAGACGTCACAGTGCTGGCCATGCCCCCCTGCTCTGACCGGAGCTGCTGCTATCTGCCCTGTGTCTCCCTCCCACTGGATTCTTTAGGAAAGATTAACCCCCTTCTACCATTGGAAGCACGGACTTAAAACTTGCTTAGCTTATGTATATATTGCTGACCATCAGATTTACAGTGCTATATTTTTTTTTTACATAACTCGGGCAACCCCTTTAAGGTTTTTTTGGCATTTTATATCTTAAATGCACTTATGTGAATTAATTAATAGTAATTTGAATTAATAGAAATTTGAAAAAAATTGATAAATTTGAAGACAATTTTGCATGTTGTGGCAAATCATGACGTCAAGGAGTTTTTTCAATATTTTATTTGTTTTCAGCACACCAAAATACATGGAAATTAGATGAAAATAATCAAACAGCTTTTTAGTCGCAGACCTGTGTACAGGTCTAGTGTGGACGCTCAGTTTAGGTAGTAGTATTGTGGAAAGGGTCATTGGTAGTGGTATTCAAGTGTTAAGTCTTTGGGTCTGATGCTGTACCAAAGTATTTGGTGAATAGGTGTGTTTTTAGTTTTTTACGGAAGTCAGTGGAGTCCTTGATTGATCTTAATTGGCACGGGAGTGAGTTGATTTCTTGAGGCCCCAGCAGTAGCGGAGAAGCTGCAGTTGAAAGCTGCTTCTCTCTGGCAGCAGCAGCAGGAAACGCAACCATTTTATTTTCATCTACTGCCACGTGTAGGGAGGACTCCAGGGACAGGCTGGACACTGCGGGGTTCCTTGTTCGCGTTTATTTGTCTTTTGGTGGTCCCAGTGAGAATAAGTTCTTTTAGGTTCTTCTGGGTTACTTCAGAAAATAAAAAGAGAGAGGGAAGTTAGTGAGCAGGTTATGGTGTGCAGCTTATCCACCTCCTATCTTCAGCCTCTGTGAGGGAGCACAGCAGCTTCTGGGAAGTACATTTTGCCCTCCAGACTTGTGTGCGTCAATTTTGGTTCCTATCTTCCTACCTTGACTCTACAAACTTTCTCCACCCCCGCCAGTCTGGTTTCCGCCCCGGCCACAGCGTTGAAACAGTTTTACTGGGCTTCCTTAATGAACTACACACGGCTCTCGACTGCGCTGATCTTTCAGTGGCAGTCTCTCTCGATCTTTCTGCTGCCTTTGACCTCGTCGACCACTCCCTTTTTCTGGCCATACTACGGGGAGCGGGTCTCTGCAGCACTGTCCTCCACTGGTTCCACTCTTTCCTCTCCTCTAGAACTTATTCCGTTCTCCCCTCATCTACTCCCTCACCCGCCTCTGAGCCTCTCCCCCTTCCCTGTGGCGTCCCTCAAGGTTCAGTCCTCGCCCCCCCTTCTCTTTAACCTTTTTCTCACCCCTCTAGCTTTACTGGTTCAACAACACGGGATCTCAGCCTCCTACTATGCCGATGACCTGGTTCTTTTGCATCATACCTCCCCTCTTTCTCCTGATCTTTCCCCACTTAACTCCTGCCTTACGGCCGTCGCCGATTGGTTAATCACTCACTGCCTTCATCTTAACCTCACTAAAACCCTTGCCATCTGGTTCTCTTGCGATAATACTGCCCCCTAGGTTTCCCCCTCTTTTTCCGGCTTACTTGTCCCTCTAGTCTCTTCTTTTCGCTACCTCGGCATCCTCTTTGACTCCAACCTATCCTTCCGAGACCACCTTGCCCACGTCTCCAAAACCTCATTCTTTTTCCTCCGCCAGATTTGTGCCATTAGACCCTTCCTTACTGCACAGGTGCTCACTACCCTTCTTCTATCTTTGGTCATGTCCCGTGTCGACTTCTGCAATTCGGTTCTTATCGGCCTCCCTTCCTCACAGTTCCACCACCTACAGCGTATCCAAAACACCGCTGCTCGACTCATTTTCCACTCCTCCCCCGTGATCACATTACACCTCTACTTATTCATCTTCACTGGCTTCCCATCAAATTCCGTATCCATTTTAAAATCCTCACACTTCTCCACCGTGTCCTTTACACTCACTCACCTCAATACCTGGCTGACCTTGTCCATTTTCATACCCCAGTACGCTCATTACGATCTCTCCATCTCAACCGCCTACGTCTCCCCTCACCTGCTTGCGCTTGCCTCCAGTCCACCCGCTCCTCTGCTTTTTTCTTCATCGGTCCTGCCCTATGGAATTCCCTACTCTCCTCCATCAGACTTGAGCAGGAACACACCACCTTCAGAAACAGTCTCAAAACACACCTCTTCACCCTTGCCTTCGACCTCCCTGCTCCCTCTGTGTGACCTTACTCTCTCTTTCCTCCTCCTCCCCTTCTCCTCCCTAACGTCTTTTCGCATGAGTCCACTTGGTTTGCTTTCCTATCAATTATTGTAACTTCTTTTCCTTTTTCTACAACTTATGGCCTCTATTTCAAACTATGTAAACCGCTTTGATGTCTGTTCGTTTAGTGGTATATAAAGCTAATAAACATAAACATACAGGGGTGCAGTCTCAGCAGTCTGTTTCTGCTATGGGTGCAAGGCAGTCTAGGGCCGTAGAACAAGGCCTCAGCGCAGAAAGAGGCGAGCAGGATCTCTGTGGCCCCGATGTAGGAAATTTTACCAGGGGGCCACCCTTCTCTGGACACATGGACAAGGGTGATCCTGAGCAGGAGCCGAGGGGGATGCCTCCGGTGTCCTCCAAGCCCCCCACCTCAAAAATTCCCAAACAGAGACTCTCCCGGGGTTTTTTTTACCTAAGTTTGTCCTGCTCATGCATAGAACCTTTTGTCTAAGGCAAGGAGAGCAGGAGGATCCCAGGGGAAAGCAGGAAAATGACATGTGTCAGATTGTTACCAGTATAAGGACGGAAGGGGAGCCTGCGCCTACTAGATGGCGAGTCCAGAATGACCCCTGGGAAAATATGGGGTCTGCACATTCAGGGGACATGGAAGGAACTGGAGGGGGAGACAGCCAGAGAGACTGAGTAGATGGAACTTGAGGAAGGGAAAATCCCTCAAGGGGAGGAATCCCGCATAGTGCATGGCTTTCGCAGGAAAGAGCCGATTGCTCTCATCGCCCACTCCTCCAGAGCCCTCCATATCGATTTGAAACCCCAGAGGAAGGTGACCTGCTGGAAGACCCTTTGTTCTAGGCAGTGCACCAGAGCCAGATGGGGTTTCCCTTTCATTGGGTTGTCAAGCAAATGATCCAGGATGAGTGGGACTTTTTGGAAGCGGCCCTGAAGGGAATGTAGGTGTTGAACCATTTGTACCCTCTCCCGGATCAAGCTAAGGACCTGTTCCGCTCACCCAGAGTGGATGCAGCTGTTTCAGCTGTCACGAAGAAGACAACCATTACAGTAGAGAGAGGACTGGCCCTTAAGGATGTGTAGGACAAGAAGTTGGACTCCCTACTCAAGCAGGTATTTGACATTAATGCCTTGTCCTTACAGGTGTCCGTCCGTTTGTGGAGACTTTGTGGCGTGCATATGTATGTTGAGCACAATCAGTTTTAGACAATGTAGTTGATTCCCATCCCTTGCCTCTAGAGATGGTGAAATTGGAGTCTGGGTTGGTGTATTTGGCATATGCCTTTTATGATCTCATTAGAGGCTTGTCCAAAGGAATGGCCTCATCGGTAGCTGATCACTGCTACTTGTGGTTAAGAAACTGGTCAGCAGACGTCTCATCAAAACACGACCGAGGAAGCTTTCGTTTATGGATAAGCTTCTCTTTGGAGAAGTTGGTGAAGGAGCAGGGGGGAGTCCAAGAGAGGGAGACTCCTGGAGGATAAGCCAAGGCTAGTTCAGTCCACATTCCCGGTGAGGGGCAAGTCCAGACACTTCTGGCAGTTCCAGTTGGTGCATTTTTCCACCTCTTAGAGGGAGGTTTCCTTCTCGAGGACATGCATTTTGGGGGTTTCGAGATTCAGGCAGAGGTTTTTATGCCTTGGCGGCCTCAACCAATAAAAAAGCTGCAATGATGCCATGGCCATGGTTTGAGAGACATTGGTTCCTGTGGGCGGATGGCTGCAGGGCTTTTATGCCACCTGGACCAAGATCACAACCGACCAATGGGTGCTCAATGTCATCCAAGAAGGTTATGCTCTAGAATTTGCATGGCCTCTGCAGGAGGCCTTCGTCATTCTCTCTGCAAGGCGCCACGGAAGCTCGCAGCAGTGACAAGATAACACTGCAGCACCTCATCGCATTGCAGGTGGTAGTATAGGTGCCAGAAGACCAACAAGAGTGTGGTCAATACTCCGTTTACTTCATGGTCCCCAAAGAAGAAGGTTCTTTCTGGCCCATATTGGATCTCAAGCATGTCAATCGGTGTCTGAGTGCCCCTCTTCCACATGAAGACGCTCCGCTCCATCATCAGAGAGGGCATGTTCCTGATGTCCCTCGATCTCACAGAGGCGTACTTACACATTCCCATTCAGCCAGAACATCAGCAATTCCTGCGTTTTGCGGTGCCAATGGGTCATTTTCAGGCCTTGCCATTTGGCTTGGCGACAGCCCCGTTTACATTTACCAAGGTGATAATGGTGGTGGCGGCAGCTGGATTCAGACAGGAAGGCATCCTCGTCCATCTATCTCTACATGGACAATTGGCTGATCCGGGCCAAGTCCCGAGAGGCGAGACTGCAGGCCTCGGAACGGGTGATCGCCTTTCTGCAAAGTCTTGGCGGGTTATCATTGTGGCCACTTGAGCCTTCCCAAGATTTGGTCTATCTTAGAGCCAGGTTTCAGATGGATGTTGGCTCGGTGTCCCTTCCATTAGAAAGAATAGTCACGCTGCAGACTCTGGTCCGGCGATATGTATGCATGACCATGCTGACGACATGCCATTACCTGCAGGTGCTGGGTTCAATGACAACCTCAATCAAGTTGGTGCACTAGGTGCGCACGCACATGCGACCATTGCAGCAAGAGCTTTTGTAGAGATGGTCAGCCCAGCACCACAAGCTTTGAGGTGTTACCCTGTCCGTGCACGGTTCGGGCCTCACTCAAGTGGTGGTCATAGGCAGACAACTTCGCAGAGGATCCTCCTAATGACGGATGCCAGTCTGTCAGGATGAGGGGCGAACTGCGAAGCCCAGGTCACATGGATGGTAGCGGAGAATGCATGGCCAATCAATTGGCTGGAGATGAGAGCAGTATTCCTGTTGTTCCAGAGCTTCCAGTTCTTCCTTCAGGGGAAAGCAGTGAGAGTGCTCTTGGACAACATTACCACTGTGACATACATCAGTCGACAAGGAGGCACAAGCAGCATGCAGTTAGAGAAGGAAATAGTGCCCTTATTGACATGGGCAGAGGACAGCCTGCAAGCCCTCTTGGCAGCCCATTTCGCTGGCAAAGAAAGTATCACAGTGGACTTTCTCAGCTGGGTCTGACTAGATCCCAGAGAGTGGACTCTCAATGAGACCAACTTTGTACAGGTGTTGCATTGTTGGGGGCGGCTGTTCATGGACCTGATGGCCACCTATCAGAATGCCAAGGTGCATCGCTTTTACAGCAGAAGATGGGAGAGAATGTCGGAAGGGATCGATGCACTGGCACAACGATGGCCAGTGGGGGGAGTCTTCTATATGTCTTCCCCCTTTGGATCTTAATTGGGAGAGTAGTGCAGTGGATAGAGGCACACCAGGGCTGGTTGTTGTAATCACCTCCAATTGGCCAAGGTATGCTGATCTCGCCAGGTTGGTGTTCGATCGTCCCTGGCGTCTCCTTGTTCGCCAGGACCTACTACTACAGGGTCCCATCCGGATGCCTCAAGTGAGTCGATTCTTGCTTACGGCCTGGTTCTTGAGAGGGCTAGGTTGAGACAGCAGGGGTTATTCTGCCACAGTCATCTCCACACTGTTATGGCCTGCAAGCGTTCCACTTCTCTGACCTGTCAGACTGTGGTGCATTTTCAAGGACTGGTGTATGGCGCATGGCTGTCTTCCATTTTTGGCCTCTGTTCCTGATGATCTTGCCTTTTTGCAGGCAGGCTTGAACAAGGGCTTGGCATGCAGTTCTTTATGTGTGCAGGTGGCGGTGATTGCCTGTTATCGCAGTAGGATTCAGGGGGTCTCCCTGGCATCATTCCCGGACGTCATCCGATTTTTGCGGGCTGTAAGACATCTTTGCCCCCCAGTCTGCATGGTGGTTCCCTTGTGGGACCTTAATCTGGTGCTGACGGAGGCGTTTTATGAACTTTTAGAGGCTAGTACTTTAAAATACTTGATCTTGAAGACAGTCTTTTTGGTGGCTATTTGTTGCAGCCAGAAGGATTTCTGCATTCCAGGCACTGTCATGTTGGGGCACCATTTCTCTGCCTTTCCAAGGAAAAGGTCATGCTACGACCGGTGCCATTTTTTCTGCCTAAGGTGTTATCTGTTTTTCATCTCAGTCAGTGGATCCTGTGTTCACGGAGGTGGAGGATCCGCATCTTTGGCTATTGGACGTCAGGCGGGTGTTGTACAAGTTCCTGAAGCACACAGTCCTTTTGCAAGTCAGCTCATCTTTTTCTGTTCGGGGGTCTGTGTAGAGCCGAAGCAGCTTCAAGAATCCTCAGTTATGCACTGGGTAAAGGAGGCTATCTCCTCGGCTTACCTCTTGCATCACGGAGCATTGCCCAAAGGGCTGAGGGCACATTCTACCCGTGCCCAAGCAGCCTCATGGGCTGGGCTTACAGATCTCTCTCGAGGTTGATACTGCTATGGCACATCCCACAGGTTGTGACTGGACTGGAGGAACGATAAGGAAGGTGAAATTAGGTCTTACCTGCTAATTGTCTTTCCTTGAGTTACTTCAGTCCAGTCGCAAACCCTCTCAGATTTTCCTTTCCAAAAGATTCAATGGCATTCTTGGGCCTGAAGAATTATATCGCTGAACGTTTGGTCTGGAAGTGGAGTAGAGAGCCATCGTCAGGTGTAGCTTCAGGAAGGTCACCCAATTCCCTTCCAGGGGAATGTTTCAATCACATAAGTGCATTTTCCTGCAATTTATTATTGGGGGAGGGTGGTCTTTTTCTGCCTGTTGCAGATTGCTTAATAAGTTAATTGTTAGAGGTTAATTTGTAAGGTTGAGGAAAAAAAAGGAATTCTTCTTAATTGTTGTTCCCGTGAGTCTGCTTTGTCAATAGGATACTGGAGCTGGTGGAAGGTGCCAACCATCTATCTATGGTGTTGTCAGAAGTGTGACATGCTCAGTCTCCAAGTTTCTGATGAGGTGACAACCCACTGGTGGAGACTGAACTGGAGTAACTCAAGGAAAAACAATTAGCAGGTAAGATCTAATTTCACCTTTTTATAATAGCATACATTTCGTTGTTCATTAACAGCTGCCATTCTTTTTTCCTATAGATATATTAGTAACAACGCCTAACAGACTGGTTTATTTACTAAAGCAAGATCCAGCAGTAATAGACCTCTCCAGGTATTAGAATAATTTAGTTCTGTGTTTCTTGTGAGGGTCATCCTGAAAATCTTGGTTGGGGGGGCATACATCTTGGAATATGTTAGCAGTGTGGATGAATCTCAATATTAGAAATTTCACAAATGGGTGAAAATCAGTTGTTTTCAAAAAAAATATTAATATCATTTGTGTAATTGAGTAAGATGACTAGATTTTATTGTAATCCACCATAGGGCATTTTTTTCATAAGTAGAATATAAATTATCAAACACATACAGACTTTTCCAGACCATCCTGCTAGATCAGTCCAGACAAATGGATTATCTCCCCCTGCCAGCAGATGATGGAGACGGAGTTAAAAAACCTAAACTATGCCGTGATATCGGCACTGGCATAAAACCCGGTGCAGCTAGGGTCACCCTCCATTATTTTCCTGTCTCCAGCAGATGCTGGTTGATGTATGTCTCTGCAGATGAGGCCTGGAGCTCCTGGTGGGCATTGAAGCTCGCAGGCCAGTGGAGCTTGGTCATCTCGGGTCCCCAGGGAATAGATGAGATTCCCCCCCACCCCGGTTCCCTGTTTTCCTCTTGGGGGGCGAGTTCCTGGCTAGGAGAGACAGTGACTCTCGGTGCAGTTTAATGATCAGGAGGATCCTTCAAAGGGGTGCCTGCTAGCTGTTCAATTTGACTGTAATCTTTCTTTATTTCCTAAAGCTTTCAAAAAAAAAAAAGAGGAGACTTGATTAAGGAGTTCCTTCAAGGCACTTGACTGACTGACACACCCTCCTCCATCCCCCCTTCCCCATGGAGATTACGGCTGGGAAGAGCACTCATGTCATGCCCTTATTTACAAGGGAGTGCGATTGCAGAGCAACGGACTGTGAGTAGCAGCCCCACGGCCTGTTCCCGCCTGATCGGTTTGTTGCTGCAGAAACACGCATGTGTCCTTTGTGGCCTTCCTGCACCTTGCCCTCTCCAGCAGTGTCTCAGCTACGACAAGTGGCGGCGATTCTTGGTAGATTGCATGTGCGCTGCTTGTGTAGCCAATCCCAGGGAGAATTCTAATGTGAGTTTACCAGCAGTAGCTCCTTTTCTGGCGGTGGCATTGGCTCCTCCTGTGGACCCCATGGGCCATCTGGTGATCTTGGCAGGGTTGGGTCACCTCCAGAGGGGGCACTGCTCTCCTCTTGTCTTGCTCCCGCAGCAGCGGCAAGCTCCACAGTAGGTCCCTCAGTTGTCACAGCAGCGGGTCCTGGATCCAGTGGCTGATGAGTTCTCCTTGGTTTTCCAGCATGCCTGGAGTTTGTGGAAGGGGATAAAGACCTGTCCCCTTCACAACCACTGCTTCCAAGGCAGCGGAACAGGATCATGGAGGTGGTTGGGAGACAGATTCCTTGAAGGGGGGAGGGGTGGCTTAGACTCCATCAAATCCAGCATGAAGGAAGGGGAGGTATCCCTGCCGGAAGATGATAGCGAGTCCAGAGTGGTTCGCCTATGCTGCAGGGAGGAGATCTCTACCTTGATTGTCCAGATTTCTGCAGAGTTGCGGATCTCGGACCCTTCTGTGGGAGACCAGGGACAGTCGACCTCTGATCCCATTCTGGTGGGCATCATGAAACCCTCCAGCGCCTTTCCCTTCCTGCCGGAACTTCAACAGATGGTTTCTGCGGAATGGGACTGTCCTGATGCAGCCCTGAAGAACGCTTGGTACTTGGGGCGCATTTACCCCTGGTCTCAGGAGACCTTGGACAAATGGCTGTACTTTACCAAGTTGGATGACTGGTCATAGCAGTTACCAAGCACACCATCATTCCTGTTGAAAAGGGGGACGCTGTCCGGTATCAGCAAGACCACAAGGTGGAGGGGCTTTTGAAGATGGCTTTTTCTGCATCTTCCTAGCAGTTCAGATCTTTGGAAGTTTGGGAGCTCGAGCACTACGCCAGTGGGTTAAGTTCCTCCCAGAGGACGCAAATTTAGCTCATCTGGAGTCGTGGCGGCGGCTTTAGTAGCAGATGCCTTTTATGATCTCCTGCGTCTCGCCGCACATGGGGTTGCAGTGGCTACAATTGCCCGACAGTGGCTCTAGCTTCATAATTGGTTGGCGGATGTGGCCTCCAAAGGCCAGTCATCCCAGTTATCTTTTAAAGGTGGAGAAATTGATCAAGGACCTGGGGGCAGTGAAGTCGGAGGTTACCAGAGGATAAGCTGAAGGTATCCTCCAAGTGTTCCTGTTCTTCAGATGCCTCCTCTTCCTGTCCATGTTGCCAGGAGGCTAGATGTTATCGTCCTGGGAAGCCAGCTACTACTTTTTCCAGGTCTGGGTTGAAGTCCCAGCCCTTTCGTGGAGGCTACCAATCCTACTCCCAGCCCTCTGGCACTAGGAAATCATCTTCCTCCTCTTCCCATCCCTCCCGCTGATAGGTTGGGGACCCATTCCGGAGTGCCACATTTGGGAGGTCATCTGTGCCATTTTTACCTCAAATGGGCTGGTCTGACAACAGATCTTTGGGTCCTGGACATATATGTTGGAGTGCACTGGACCCATAGCAGACTCTTTTGTCATTTTACATTGCGGCTTCACCATCAAGAGGGCAGCCATGTAAAAGCCTCTTGCACCAAGGAAGTTTCTCCAGGGCCATGTGCCCATGAGAGAAAGCGTAGGACAGCTGTTATAGTTGGTGATACGATCATTAGGCATGTAGATAGCTGGGTGGCTGGTGGACGTGAGGATCGCCTGGTAACATTCCTGCCTGGTGCGAAGGTAGCAGACCTCACGCACCACCTAGACAAGGTCTTAGATAGTACTGGGAAAGAGTCTGCTGTCTTATACATGTCGGTACCAATGACATAGGAAAATGTGGTAGGGAGGTTCTGGAGGCTAAATTTAGGCTTTTAGGTAGGAAGTTGAAATCCAGAACTTCCAGGGTAGCATATTCCGAAATGCTTCCTGTTCCACGCGCAGGAACCAAAAGGCAGGCAGAGCTCCGGAGTCTCAATGCATGGATGAGACGATGGTGCATGGATGAGGGTTTTGGATTTGTTAGGAACTGGGGAACATTCTGAGGAAAGGAGGGGCTCTTCCGAAGGGATGGGCTTCACCTTAACAGGGATGGAACCAGGCTGCTGGCATTAACCTTTATTTATTTTATTTATTTAACATTTTTTATATACTGCCTTTCAGATGCTCAAGGCGGTTTACAGTGAACAGCAAGATGGGGGGCTTTCTAGTCTTTTGCATTGAATGTCACATGTATGATTTTCTCCCAGTTGGAGAGAGGTCTTACGTGTGCACTAGGTGCAAGGAGCTCTTTGCTCTCAGGGAACGAGTCTGTTCTCTAGAGGCTAGAGTAGCAGACTTGGAAGACATAAGAGAGACAGAGAGGTACATAGACGAGACCTACAGGGATATAGTCCTGATGTCCCACCTCCAGTCTGGCAGCCTCCCTGTTGCCATGGAAGAGAGAGGTCATGTGACAGGAGAGCATCAATCACCCTGGTGTGGCAGGAAGTGATCCTGTAACTAGGACCTGTCCTCCAAGTGATGTAAAACCCTCTCGCACCGAGGAAGTTTCTCCAGGGCCATGTGCCCATGAGGGAAGGGTTAGGACAGCCGTTATAGTTGGTGATTTGATCATTAGGCATGTAGATAGCTGGGTGGAAGGTGGACGTGAGGATCGCCTGGTAACATGCCTGCCTGGTGCGAAGGTAGCAGACCTCACGCTCTACCTACATAAGGTCTTAGATAGTGCTGGGGAGGAGTCTGCTGTCTTGGTACATGTCGGTACCAATGACATAGGAAAATGTGGTAGGGAGGTTCTGGAGGCTAAATTTAGGCTTTTAGGTAGGAAGTAGAAATCCAGAACTTCCAGGGTAGCGTTCTCCGAAATGCTTCCCGTTCCACGCGCAGGATCCAAAAGGCAGGCTGAGCTCCGGAGTCTCAATGCGTGGATGAGACAATGGTGCAGAGATGAGGGTTTTGGATTTGTTAGGAACTGGGGAACATTCTGAGGAAAGGAGGGGCTCTTCCGAAGGGATGGGCTTCACCTTAACCGGTATGGAACCAGGCTGCTGGCATTAACCTTTTAAAAAGGAGATAGAGCAGCTTTTAAACTAGATAATAGGGGAAAGACAGTCGCCCAAAAGCGCATGGTTCGGAAGAATGTATCCTTGAAGGATACTACCAAAAGCAGAGAAATTCCAAAAAAGAGTAAAGTAGCCAAATGCCCTCGAGTATGGAGCAGACAGAGCTTAAAGATCCCAAATTACCCATGCCTACCAATAGCCAGATTAATATGAATAAAGTACAGTCTCTAAAATGCTTGTATGCAAATGCTAGAAGTCTAAAAAATACGATGGGAGAGCTAGAATATATATAGCACTAAATGAGAGGGTAGATATGATTGGAATATCAGAGACAGGGTGGAAGGAGGACAACCAGTGGGACACTGTAATACCTGGGTACAAACTATATCATAATGATAGAGCTGATCAAATTGGTGGAGGGGTTGTGCTCTGTTAGAAAGGGCATTGAGTCTGAAAAGATTAAAGTTCTGCAGGAAACAAAATTTGCTGTAGAATCTCTATGGATTGAAATTCCATATAAAAAGGGGAAGGCAATGGCAGTGGGGGTGTACTATCGACCGCCTGGCCAGAATGAACAAATGGATGATGAAATGCTCAAAGAAATCAAGGAAGCTAACAAAAGTTACAGCGCAGTAATAATAATGGGTGTTTTCAGTTACCCTGGTATCGACTGGGTCAGTGTTACAGCAGGACATGCTAGGGAGATAAAGTTCCTAGATGAAATAAACTACTGCTTCTTCGAGCAGCTGGTTCATGAACCGACCAGAGGGGAAGCCATATTAGACCTAGTCCTTAGTGGAACACCAGATCTAGTGCAAGAGATAAGGGTGTTGGGCCACTTGGCAATAGTGATCATAGCATGATCACATTTGATTTAATTAGTGGAGGAGGGATAGTAAGGAAATCCACAGTACTACCTTTTAACTTTCGAAAGGGAGACTATGATAAAATGAGGAAAATAGTTAAGAAAAAACTAAAAGGAGCAGTTGCAAATGTTAGACTTACATCAAGCTTGGGTGTTGTTGAAAAATACTATCTTGGATGCCCAGACCAGCTGTATTCCACGCTTTAAGAAAAGTGGAAGGAAGTCCAAAAAACTGCCAGCATGGTTTAAAGGTGAGGTCAGAGAGGCTGTTGTTGCCAAAAGAGCATCTTTCATGAAATGGAAAAAAGAGCCAAACGACGAAACCTGGAAACAGCACAAGCACTGGCAAGTCAAATGCAAGGCATTGATAAGGCAGGCAAAGGGAGAATTTGAGAAGAAGCTTGCTGCGGAAGCAAAAACGTGAAATAAAGATTTTTCAAGTACATTCGTAGCAAAAATCCTGTGAGAGAGTCAGTTGGTCCATTAGATGATAGAGGGATTAAAGGGGCACTAAGAGGCGACAAGGCGATAGAGAGACTGAATGAATTCTTTGCATCGGTCTTTACTGAGAAAGATGTAGGGATGTTATCCATGACTGAAGCGGTATTTAAAAGTGCGGAAAAATTGAAGGAAATATCGGGAAGATGTATTACAACTATTAGATAAACTGAAGAGTAGCAAATCACCTGGACCGGATGGTATACATCCAAGGGTGTTGAAAGAACTGAAATATGAGATTGCAGACCTGCTATTAGTAATCTGTGAACTATCATTAAAATCATCTGTAATACCTGAAGATTGGCGGATCGCCAATGTAACACCAATTTTTAAAAAGGGTTCGAGGGGTGATCCGGGAAACTACAGACCAGTGAGCCTCACGTCAGTATCGGGAAAAATGGTAGAAACCATCATAAAGAATAAAATTACTCAGCATGTAGATAGTCATGGCCTAATGGGAGACAGCCAACATGGCTTTAGACAAGGAAGATCTTGTCTTACTAATCCGTTATGTTTTTTTGAAGGTGTGAATAAACAGGTGGACAAAGGTGAGTCGGTTGATATAGTGTATCTGGACTTTCAGAAAGCCTTTGATAAGGTCCCTCATCAGAGATGTTTGGCAAAACTAACGAGTTATGGGATAGGAGGCAGTGTACTACTGTGGATCAGGGAAACCAGTCCAAAGCGTGATAATGTGGAAAGACAAAGTTCTTTATTAAGCCCTTGATAGCCCGACACAGGCCGTGTTTCGTCACCCTTTGTCAGGGGCTAGCCAGGCATAAAACTAAAAACATAAATATAAAAACATGAAATTGTAAAATTGTATGGCATATCTTATGTTCTTATGTTAACTTTGCTTACATGGAACTTTCTTCAGAACTATTTACAATGTCCGACATCAACAGTGTTTAAATATAACAGGTAACATTTTAACTATTTTCATTGGAGGTTGAGCTTTTACAAAGACTTAGGGTTTTTCCCGTTTTCAGAATGCTGCAATAGACAGTCCAGTTACTTGAGTAGTATGGTATTGAAGTGCTCAGTAAATAGGTGTGTTTTCACGTATTTCCTGAAGTCTGTTATATCCTTGGTTGCTCAGAGTTGATGAGGAAGGGAGTTCCATAGGGCTGGTAAATAGAGTTCAAATACTCTGTGTAGTGCATTCTGAGAGGTGCCCGTAGGTATTATAGAGGTTGCAAGGGAGTTCTGGTGCTGAGTCCTCCTTGATCTGTTGTCTGGAACTCTTCTGATTACGTTTTCTAAGCAGCTGGCAAATTGATTGTGAAGAATTTTGAATGCCATCATTATTGCCGTGAACTTATTGGTAGCCAATGTAAAAAGGAGATAGAACAGCTTTTAAACTAGATAATAGAGGAGAGCCGACAGTCGCCCAAGAGCACATGGTTCTGAACAATGTATCCTTGAAGGATACTACCAAAAGAATGAACTTAGGGCATATCAGCAGAGAGATTAAAATAAAGACAAAAGTAGCCCAAATGCCCTTGAGTACGGAGCAGACAGAGCTTAACGATTCCAAATTACCCCTGCCTACCGATAGCCAGATTAATGTGAATAAAATACAGTCTCTAAAATGCTAGTATGCAAATGCTAGAAGTCTAAAAAATAAGATGGGCGAGTTAGAATATGTAGCACTAAATGAGAGGTTAGATATGATTGGTATATCGGAGACATGGTGGAAGGAGGACAACCAGTGGGACACTGTGATACTTGAGTACAAACTATATCATAATGATAGAGCTGATCAAATTGGTGAAGGGGGTTGGTGAAGGGGGTCTATCTTAGAGAGGGCATTGAGTCACAAAGGATTCAAGTTTTGCAAGAAACAAAATTTGCTGTAGAATCTCTGTGGATTGAAATTACATATAAAGGGGAGAAGGCGATGGCAGTGGGGGTGTACTATCGACCGTCTGGCCAGTATGAACAAATGGATGACGAAATGCTCAAAGAAATCAGGGAAGCAAGCAAAGGTTATAGCACAATAATAATAATGGGTGATCTCAATTACCCTGGTATTGACTGGGTCAGTGTCATGGCAGGACATGCTAGGGAGATAAAGTTTCTAGATGAAATAAATGACTGCTTCTTGAAGCAGCTGGTTCATGAACGGACCAGAGGGGAAGCCATTTTGAACTTAGTCCTTAGTGAAACACCAGATCTAGTGCAAAAGATAAAGGTGTTGGGGCCATTTGGCAGTTGTGATCATAGCATGATCGCGTTTGATTTAATTAATGGAGGAGGAATGGTAAGAAAATCCACAGTACTACCTTTTAACTTTCGAAAGGGAGACTATGATAAAATGAGGAAAATAGTTAAGAAAAAAATAAAAGGAGCAGTTGCAAAGGTTAAAGACTTGCATCAAGCTTGGGTGGTGTTTAAAAATACTATCTTGGAAGCCCAGACCAGCTGTGTTCCACGCTTTAAGAAAAGTAGAAGGATGTTCAAGAAACTTTGTAGTTTGTACCTGGACGCCAAACAGCAGATAACATATGGAGAGTATTGAATGCCATATGGGAGGGGAGAAGAGGAGAAGAACAGTTGTACTACTGCAATAGACGCTGAGAAAGCATTCGATAGGGTATCTTGGCCTTTTCTTTTTAAGGTGCTAGAGCGTATGGGGATAGATGGTAACGACCTACAGTGGGTAAAATCCCATTTATGAGCAGTCTATGGCTAAAATTCGCATTAATGGAGAATATACTCTGGCATTTGAATTATTTCAAGGGACGCGGCAGAGATGTCCACTTTCACCGATTCTGTTTGTTCTTTCCATGGAGCCCCTGGCCCAGAGGGTAAGGGAGTGCCCGGAGATATATGGGGTAAATAGGAATGGAATAGAAAGTAAAATCTCACTTTTTGCAGCTGACTTGATTTTTATGATGACAAGGCCAGCAGAATCGGTGGAAGTAGTATATAATATATTAAGGGAATTTGGGAAATGCTCAGGTTTCAGGATAAATGCCACTAAGTCGGAGATATTGAATAAATTTCTTCTCTTTGTCCATAGGTCTATTTACACTGGCACTCCCCTTTATCTTGCCGACCTGATCCACCTGCACACTCCTTACTGCTCCCTCCGTTCCATCCACAAGAACCGCTTACCCCCTTCCCTCCCCATCCCAGGCCCACCTAGAAACCACCCGTTCCTCTGCCTTTTACTTCCTCGGTCCCCGCCTATGGAACTCGCTCCCCACTGACCTTCGCTTGGAACCTTCATTTAAAACATTCAAGGCAAATCTGAAAACACACCTCTTCTGTCTAGCTTTTGGCCTCTCTCCTCCACCGCACCCCCCCCTTTTCACCACCCCCATGATGTTGTTTCCCATGCTACAGTTACTTGTATTCTAACCTTAACCTTTTACTCTTCTCTCCTCTTTCCTATCACACTATGGCGTTCCTTTCCTAACTTTCTAAGCAGCCTTTGCAAATTGTAAACTGCCCAGATGCTATTGTGATGGGCGGTCTATTAAATTCTCAATAAACAATATATCAGCAGAAGCAAGAACACAAAAGCAGATAAAGGATAGGTTCCCATTTAAATGGACGAAACAGAGTATTAAATATTTGGGAATAAATCTAGCTGCTAAAGATACGGACATGTTTGGATTAAACTTTATAAAAATGGAAAAAAAGATGAAGAGAAATGGAATTGTGGGAAAGTAAGAAATTGTCATGGATGGGACTAATGTCTGTGTTTTAAAATGATGATTTTGCCACAATGGATATATATTTTTAGGGCTTTGCCTATATGGGTATCTAAGAAATATATATGGAGAAATTAGAGGACAATTATGAAATTTATAGGAGGAGGGAAGCCTAACAGAGTGGCTTGGAGGATTCTTACAAAGAGGAAGGAGAGAGGAGGGATGGCCATCCCGGATCTAACCAGATATTTGGAGGCAGCACAACTGAGTGCACTGGTAGACTGGGGAGCGGATGAAGTGAAAGAATAGGTGCAAGTGAAAAAAGAGGAATGGATGCAAGGGAAGATAGGGAACTGGATGTGGCTGCCTTGGGCGGTGCAACCTAGGGGTAGAAGTACAACTCTTATGTACAACGGACTCTGGATCTGTGGAGTAAATGGAAACAGATATGGCTGGGGAGGAATGGGATATCTAGGTTGATTCCTATTAGAGGAAACCCTGGATTTGCCCCTGCAATGGGGAGGAGTGGGTTTGAGAACTGGGAGGAGAAAGGATTAGTAAGGATAGGACAGCTGTTGGATGGATTGAAAATAAAACAGTTTGAAGTATTACAAAAACAATTTGGGCTGGAGGATAAGGATATATTTAAATATAATCAGATATGTCATTATCTATGATACCAGATAGTTCCAGAGCTTAGAGGAGAGGTTACTGAAATTGAGAAGATTTTCTTGTCAGGGCAAAGTTTTCTGGTCCCTAGTTTTTGCATGGAAGCACTCCAGTCAGTGTTTAGGCTGGGCAGAGGGGCGAGTTTTGCGTTTCCTTGGATCTTAGAGACCTACTTCCATATCCCTATCCAGGAAGATCAGCAGAGCTTTCTATGATTTTGTAACACTGGGCGAGCATTTCCAGCAATATTCGCTTACTTTGGGGTTAGCAACCACCCCCTGAACTTTCTCCAAGGTGATGGTAGTGGTGGTGGCAGCTCTCATTCACAAAGGAGTATGTATACATCTTTATTTGGACGACTGTCTAGCTCTTCCAGGAGCTCGGTTGGGTGATCAATGCCGCAAAAGCTGCCTGATGCCCTCCCAGACTCTCTGGAATTTGTCTGTGCTCAGTTCAACACAAGGATGGGAAAGGTGTTTCTCAGTATGAAGCGCTGGTCCAAATCCAGCAGCAAATTCCAGGGGTTTCTGGTGAGTCTGGCTCCCAGTGTAAGGGATTATCTGCAGCTTCTGGGAGCAATTGGTGGCAACCTTGGAACTAGACCCTGGGTGGTGCACACATGTGGCCCTTGCAGTAGGTGTTGCTGGTACGTTGGTCCTTGTGCTCGCAGGACTAATGTGTTTATCTACCCCTTCCCCCGCAGTGAAATGCAGGCTCTCGTGGTGGGCTCCTCCTGACAAGATGCTGCAGGGGATGCTTCTCGAGACACCAGCCTGGGTGCTAGTTACGACCGATGTCAGTCTCGCTGGATGAGGAGCTCACTGTCTGGGCCAGACAGCCGAGGGTCATTGATCCCAGTTGGAAGCCCGATGGCCCATCAATTGCTTCGAGTCAAGGGCTATCCTCCTCTCCTTGCTGAACCTCTGTGGCTTTCTCCAGGGTCGGGCGGTGTGAGTACTTCTGTATACAGTTTGGCCTTGGCCTTGGATGTTGGTCCATGCCAAATATTGTGTAAACAAATTGTAAACAAACTGAGCACCCTAGGGATGGACCCTAAAGTTACTGCTTGTGTTAGAAATTGGTTGGGTGGGAGGCGACAAAGAGTACAAGTAAATGGAGCTCACTCTGAGGAGAAGAATGTTACCAGTGGTGTGCCCCAGGGATCTGTCCTTGGTCCGATTCTTTTTAACATCTTTGTTAGTGATATAGCGGAAGGGCTGTCGGGTAAGGTTTGCCTCTTTGCGGATGATACCAAAATCTGCAATAGAGTAGACACTCAGGAAGGTGTAGATAACATGAGGAGGGATCTAGCTAAGCTTGAAGAATGGTCTAGAATTTGGCAGCTGGGATTTAATGTTAAAAAATGTAAGGTCATGCATTTTGGGCTGCAGCAATCCAAGGGAGCAATGTAGTATAGGGGGTGAAGTACTTTTGTCCACTAAAGAAGAGCGGGACCTAGGCATGGTTGTGTCTGATGATCTTAAAGTAGCTAAACAGGTAGAAAAGGCGACGGCAAAAGCTAGAAGGATGCTTGGGTGCATACGGAAAGGAATGGCTAGCAGAAAAAAGGAGGTGATAATGCCTCTCTATAAGTCTTTGGTGTGACCTCATTTGGAGTATAGTGTGCAATTCTGGAGACACCCCACCTTCAAAAGGATGTGAACAGGATGGAGTCGGTGCAGAGGGTGGCTACTAAAATGATCAGTGGTCTTCATTATAAAGCATATGAGGACAGACTGAAGGATCTTAATATGTACACCTTAGAGGAAAGGCGGGATAGAGGTGATATGATTGAGATGTTTAAATACCTCTGTGGCATAAATGTTCAGGGAGAGAGCCTCTTTCAATTGAAAGCAAGTTCTGCTACGAGGGAACATGGGATGAGGGTGAAGGGAGATAGATTCAGGAATGATATGCGGAAATATTTCTTTACGGAAAGAGTAGTGGATCCGTGGAATAGTCTCCCAGTGGAGGTTGTAGAGATGAGGACAGTAACTGAATTCAAAAAAGCATGGGACAAACACAGAGGATCTCTAAAGGGAAAAAGGGGACTGTTGTAGTTGTTGATATGGAAGGACAGACTAGATAGGCCATGTGGTCTTTTTCTGTCATCATATTTCTATGTTTCTATGTGTATATAGTTGGTCTTGGGGGGGCCCCTTCAGAGAATTCGTGAGAGTTTTCCCGTTTGTTTGTTACGAAAATACCAGAGGGTGCCCCCAGCTGCACCGGATTTTATGCTAGTGGTGATGTCACAGCAATAGTATAGGGTTTCTTTTCCCAATCATCTGCTGGCAGGGGGAGATAACCCATTTGTCTGGATTACTCTAGCAGGACTCCAGGATAGGAAATTAACAGTAAGTAAAATTTCACCTTACTTTATGAATTGATATACTAGAGTATGCCAGTATCATTTCTCAAGGCAGATAAGCATGTTGCTTATCACATGTGCGTACAACTGATTTCAGTGACATGCAGATGAAGCAGATGATAACTATTTGCTTTCATTTGGATAGTATTGTAAAATCTTAGCTATACCTTGCTGAACTATATTTGTCTGTGCAATAATGTTTCTGTGAAGAAATTGTTCTAATAAGTAATGAATTGTTTTGCATCTCATTAGTCTTGTATATAAATTTCTTATATTAAAAAAAATGTTACTAAGAGGGCGCAAAGCTGGCTTATGATGACACAAGATTATTTCTTCTCTCTTCTGTGCTGTTTTTATGTGGATGGGAGCTTACAATCTCCAGGAACAAGCAGGAATGTAGTCTTCACATATGGGTATCGTCAGTACAGACGGAGCCTGCACAGAAACGCTCCCCAGCGTCCAATAGGAAAGCTTTTGGGAGCATCCCACAGCGTCTGCGTGCTGCTTTCCCGCCTTTCCCAACTGTCCCTCTCCAGTTCTTTGTTTTCCGTGGAGCCGAAAGGTCGCACATCCTGTCACCGCAGAAAATTTCCCATCTTATCCTTCTTTTTTGTGGTCGTGTCTGCCTTCCCTCGACCGATACCGCCGGTGGTTCTTTGCTTTATTTCTAAAAAAAAAAAAATAAAACCTTTGTTTCTGGAGTCTTTCTCCAGTCATTTTCTTTTCAGATGCCATGCACCATTTTGGGCACTAGGCCCAATTTTTTTCCCTCAAAATGGAAAAACCCGCTTTGGGTTTTAAATAGTGTTCTAAGTGTGGCGGTACCATCTCCGTCACCGACACCCATGAGTGGTGCCTCAAATGTTTAGATCCTGACCACTCTATTTCAGAGTGTGTTGCCTGTGGGATTATGTTGAGAAGGGACCGGCAAAACCGAGCTGCTAAACGTAGCACCCTTTTTCCCTCCGATGCAGCCTCCGTGGCCTCGATGTCTTCCAGGGCTTCATCTTCCTCACATAGATCTCAGGTAACTAAACATAAATCTGGCCGGTCCTCAAAGGGTGGATCTCCTTCTAAGCATCGAGATGCCTCTGGCGTTGCCCTTGAGGGACTTTCACCGGCAAAATTGCCCCAGTGGGAGCCTTCGGCTTCCAAAGCGCTAACGGTGCTCCAGGATGTTCTCGAGGCCTCAACCTCGACAGAACTACTGGTGCCATGCTCTGGGGTTCCGGCTGCTTCATCCGGCACCGATACCCAAGCATCAGCAGCGTCGATAGACCAGAGATTCTTGGCTATTCAACACAGTCTGGCGGCTCTTCTCACGGCCTCGATGCCCCTGAAACCACTTCAGACAATTCAACTGGTACCGGCACCGACTGCATTGACATTGGCAGGTATTCTACCGGGACCGAGTCATGCATCTCTATCTGGCATCGACAAGTCGGTACCGGTACCGTGCCTTGCACGATCACCCGGATCGGAGATACTTCGAATCCTCGGATGAGTCTGAAGACTCTGAAAGCTCTGCCGATACCAGAGTACTTCTTCCTGAGGATTCCTCTTCTCCTCAGCGTAGGATGTCTCCGCCAGAGGATATGTCCTTTCAGGATTTTATCCGAGATGTGGCCCGAGGTCTTTCCATCACAGTGGCTCCTGAAAAAGAGCCTAGGGCAAAGGAATTAGAAATCCTACAGTACCCTAAAGCTCCCAAGGAGGCAGCTACCTTACCTATTCATGAAATCTTGCATGATCTTATGTTAAGGATGTGGGAAACACCTCTGACCACATCTCCTCACTCTCGAAGACTTGACACCATGTATTGAGTTCCTCCTTGTCCTGGGTTTCAGAAGACTCAATTACCACACCATTCCGTGGTCGTGGAATCAGCCATGTGACGGATAAAGAGTACAAAAAGGCATGCATCTAATCCTCCAGGATGTGAGTGTAGGACTCTTGATGCTTTTGGACGTCGATCCTTCCAGGCTTCCATGCTTTCTGCTAGGATCAGTTCCTATATCTTGTATATGGGAATGTTCCTTAAGGAGGTCACAGGAGACTTGGAGCTTATGAGCCCTCTCCTTCCTGATGATAAAAGGCAAGATTATCTTGCTCTTGTTAAACATGCTCAGGATGTTTCCAAGTTTGTGAATCGTGCAGCCTTTGACTGTTTTGAATGCATAAGCAGAACCTCTGCTATTGCCATAGGTGCACGTAGAATTGCCTAGCTCCAGGCATCTGACTTGGAAATCTGGGTACAGGACAAACTGGGGAATATACCTTGCACAGGAGAGAATCTCTTTGGCAAGAATTGGCAGGAAAAAGCTAATGAGATAATATTGACAATATCACTTTGGATAGATTGTCTAAATCTACAGCTGATCCTGCGAGGAAGAGATCCTCTAAGAAACCATTCTTCAGGAAGAAGAAAAAGTTTTACCCCTCCTATACCTAGCAGGGACATCATTTAGGTCAGTCTGCCCAAAAGGGACAGCACCAACAACCTAGGCAACAAAGGAAACCAAAAGCAGCTAAGCCTCAACCGGCTCAGCAGACTCAGCCTTCACAGGGCCTTTGACTCCTGTCTAGAGAACTTTGCCTTCCTGGCCCTGAACGGCCCAGAACCCTCCACCATCCCAGGAAGGTTATGTCATTTTGCCCCCAGATGGGGTCAGATAACAGCAGAAAATTGGACTCTGTCTATTGTAAGAGAGGGGTAGAAGCTTCATTTCCTCAGCATGCCCCCTCCTACAATGGTAAGACAATTCAATTCTCAGACCTCTCTCAACGACCGAATAGATCAAGAAGTCACTATGCTCCTTGCTCAAGGGACAATAGAAGAGGTACCCATTCCCCAACAGGGTACAGGATTTTACTCCCTCTATTTCCTTATCCCAAAGAAAACAGGAGGACACAGACCCATTCTAGACCTCGGAGAATTGAACAAATTCCTGTTCAGAGAGAAGTTCAAATTATTTCTCTAGGAACTCTGCTGCCATACCTTCAGAGTCAGGATTGGCTTTGTTCTCTAGATCTCAAGGATGCGTATACTCGTGTTCTCATCCATCCAACTCACCGTAAGTTCCTTCGGTTCCTGTTTCAAGGGAAACACTACCAATACAGGGTTCTTCCTTTTGGCCTGGCCTCTGCACCAAGGGTGTTCACAAAATGCATGGCTGTGGTAGCAGCATTTCTCCGCACCCTGGGCATATTCGTCTTCCCTTACTTAGACGACTGGCTCATTCGAGCCCCTTTAGAGCCAGAGGCCAGGGTTGCGCTCTCTCGCACAATGCGCATCCTTCAGTATTTGGGACTTGTCATAAACTTCCCAAAGTCCAACCTTGCTCCCACACAATCCCTAGAGTTTATAGGAGCTCTTCTGGATACCAGACAAACAAGGGCCTACCTTCCACAGCCCCCGCTGCCTTTGCATTGTGCAGTTAGCTTCCCAAGCAGTGCTAAAACCTCACCTCACTGCTCAGGAAATGTTACAGTTGCTAGGCCACATGGCATCCACCGTGCATGTGGTTCCTTATGCTCGCCTCCATATGAGGGCAGCCCAGTGGACCTTATCCACTCAGTGTACTCAGGCGTCAGGTTGCCTGTGAGACAAAATAGCAAACTCAGATCGCCTTATTTTGTCCCTCCAATGGTGGCAGTCACCCAAAAATCTTTTGGTTGGGTCTCCTTTTCAGCAACCCCTACCCCAACCCACTCTAACGACAGATGCTTCACAGGTGGGTTGGGGAGCCCACTTGCAAGGCCTCTCTACCCAGGGTACCTGGGCCCCACAGGAGGCCTATCTCCATATCAGTCTCCTGGAGCTCAGAGCAATCTTCCTTGCTCTTCGAGTATTTCACACCCAGCTCAGCTACAAGACAGTCCTAGTTCAAAAAGACAATCAAGTAGCCATGTTCTATGTGAACAAGCAGAGCAGAACAGGCTCTCTGTCGCACTGCAACGAAGCTTGCGACTATGGGCCCTCGCCAGAGAGCATCAGATTCATCTCCTTGCGGTGTATCTTCCAGGCATTCAAAACTCTTTGGCAGACAGACTCAGTTGAGTTCTGCTTTCACACAAATGGTCTCTCCATGCAGACCAGGTGGCCAAAAGTTTTCAAATTTGGGGAACCCCGGACATAGACCTCTTTGCAAGTCCGCTGAATGCCAAACTTCCCCAGTTCTGTTCCAGAATTCCGGTTCAAGGTTGTCAGGCCAGGGATGCTTTCCTCCTCCATTGGGGTCAGGACTTCCTGTACGCCTTTCCACCCATTCCCCTAATTCCCAAAACCCTGTTCAAGCTTCAAACAGACAGAGGTCATATGATCCTCATAGCTCCACGTTGGCCACGGCAAAGGTGGTACCCTCTGCTTCTACATCTCTCTCAAGCTCTGCCTCTGGAGTTAGGATCTGCTCCATATCTCCTTTCTCAAGAGGACGGGATGCTGTGGCATCCCAATCCCCAGTCTCTGCATCTCAGGGCCTGGTTGCTGAAAACCTAGAACTTCACGGTCTTAACCTTTCCCAGCAGGTAAAGGGTATCCTTCATGCTTCCAGGAAGCCTTCCACAAGACTCTCTTATGCATTTAAGTGGAAAAGGTTTACCATATGGTGCTCGCAGAAGGGTCTTAACCCTCTTGCAATACCTCTGGAATCATTACTGGAGTACCTCCTTCATCTATCAGATGCAGGGCTTAAGACTAATTCAGTGAGAGTCCATTTGAGTGCTATTGCAGCTTCTTTCAAGCCTCTAAATGGACAACCTATTTCCTCTCATCCTCTCATAGCGAGATTTATGAGAGGCCTTCTTTTAACAAAGCCTCCCATTAAGCCACCACCGATGGCATGGGACTTGAATCTGGTACTTGGGCAGCTCATGAAACCGCCCTTTGAACCATTAGCCACTACCTCTTTGAAATTCCTTTCCTGGAAAGTTATCTTTCTCATTGCAATCACATCAGCACGTCACATCAGTGAATGGCAAGCCTTGGTGGCGGATCCTCCTTATACAAGGTTCCATCATGATAATGTAGTCCTTAGGACTCATCCACACTTTATGCCCTTTCATTTGAACCAAGCGGTTTACCCTCCTGTATTCTTTCCAAGGCCTCATGCCTCAAATGCAGAAAGGAACCATACTTTGGACTGTAAAAGAGCTTTGGCCTTTTACTTGCAAAGGACACAGCAACATAGAAAATCTTCTCAACTCTTTGTTGCTTTTGATCCTAGTCATTTGGGACTTCCAGTCTCCAAAAGGACACTGTCCAGCTGGATTGTACAGTGTATGTCTTTTGCCTATGAGAGCAAGAACCTTCCTCTTGAAGGTGTCATGTCGCAGCTCACAGTGTGAGAGCCATGGCAGCCTCAATGGCTCATCTTCACTCTGTGTCTATCGACGACATCTGTCGAGCAGCTACTTGGGCTTTGGTTCATACCTTCACAGCCCATTACTGCTTAGACAAGGACTCCCGCCGGGATGCCTTGTTTGGTCAGGCTGTTCTTCACACCTGTTCCACACATAATCAACTCCTACCCACCATTCCTGGTAGGATGCCAGAGATCCATGGGGGGAAGTGGAGCCCTTTCACAAGGGCACACAACTTTCTGGGGCCATCTCCCTGGCATCTGCAGCTAGGGAGTCCCTATATGTGAAGACTACATTCTTGCTTGTTCCTGGAGATAGCATAGTTACTCACCTGTAACAGGTGATCTCCGGGAACAGCAGGAATTTAGTCTTCACAACCCACCCACCTCCCCTAGGAGTTGTATCTCTCTTTCTCTCTTTCCCTCTCTCTTTTGTCTCAGCTTTAAACTCAACTGGAGAGGGACAGTTGGGAAAGGCGGGAAGGCAGCACGCAGGCACTGTGGGATGCTCCCAAAAGCTTTCCTATTGGACGCTGGGGTGCGTTCCCGCGCAGGTTCAGTCGGTACCGACGATACCCATATGTGAAGACTAAATTCCTGCTGTTCCCGGAGATCACCTGTTACAGGTGAGTAACTATGCTTTTTCTGCAATGGTCCTTGCCACAAAATCGCTGCCATAGGCTGAAACTGGGTTGACGTCAAAGCTTCAGTGATCCTCCTAAACTGCCAGGGGACTTGGATGAGGACAACAGTGGGTGCAGTACTTTGGGTCACCACCTTTTCCTCCGATTCAAGGAGCCCCAGAGCATTATGCTTTGACCTTAGGTACTATGCTGCTGCTGCCGTCATCCAAGCTGGATTGGGAAGATCAGTGAGGAGATTGCATGAGGGGAGATGGGAAGAGTGAAGAGGAGGAAATGACTGAGGGAGTATGAGGGGTGAGAAAGAGAGAGAAACAGTGAGGGGAGTGGGAGGAGATAGGTGTGACTAAGGACATCAGAAGGTGAGTGAACTGAGTGAGTGAGAGAAGTTAGCCTCAAGAGGAGGTGTGTACATGTGGGGCCTCCCTCCTCCTCCTGGATCTCTCTTTTTTCCATTATACCCTTCCTTCTGCTCCTCGATTCCCCTTTTCAGCCCACCTTTGTGCCTAAATGCCATATACTCCTTCATCTCTTCCATATCCCTCTGAGATGCCCATTCCATTTCCAGCCCCCGGTTCCTCCCTACCCTCATTCTCTATTCTGCTTCTCTCTTCCAACCACTGATTACTCAAATCCCATAGTTTCCCTTCCCAGCCGAGACTAGCAGATTATGTCCCTCGGCCAGCAGATAATGGAGACAGAGACTAGAAGTTTCTAGTGCTGACATTGCTGGTATTAGAACTGGTGCAGCTAGGGATACCAGTCCTGCAACCACCATCTGTCTCCGGTAATTGGTGGATGCTGGACTGGTGCAGCTGGTGTTCTTTTAGTTGGCTGCTGCTGGGGGCCCAGCCTAAAGATTGCATTGTTCTCTTAATGGAGCAAATTTGTCCTGGAGGCTTCTGGGCTTGCAGAGACTCTTCCCAGTTGAGCCAGGATTCACAGCCACTCTGAGAGCATATCTGTAGTTACCCCACTGATTGAGCATCCCTAGAGAAGGTGGGTCCAGGCTATGATAGCTGCCTGGTTGAACTTGAGGAAGGTGTTGGTAAGGATTCCTCGGGGAGACTGGGGTCCAGTTCTTGGCACCTTTCTTTAGATCTCTCTCTTTCCCCCACCCCTCATATACATGGAGAGGTTCCGGAGCAGTGTCATTAGGCCAGAGGAGATACTGAAAAAATATATGGCTGTGAAGGGCAGGCTGGGTTTGGGGCACAGTCCATAATTTGTCCACCTCATCTTAGATTGGAAGCCTTCTGGAGCAGGGAAATACTCCTGAATGCAACTCACCTTGCTCTGCCAATGAGCCAAATCCAAATGATGACACCACCATAAGCCTCTGTTCAGTGTCACCTGGGTGTTTTTCCTCCATTTTAAGTCCTCCTCCAAGGGGAAAGCGTTATATAAATCCTTTTAAATAAATAAATGTAGCCCAGCCATTGTAGCAACAATCCTTGGGTTCCTGAAACATGTACATTGGGCCTAGCCAGTAGGTGGTGGTGATACGCAATAAATATAAGTCAGATGTCTCTAAACTTCAAAATCTCTCCGGGGGTGTTCCCAAGCCTCTTTACTCTCTCCCTTACGTTTAAATTATTTTTTTAAATTACCATTGGCCACTTCCTCATCATACCTCTAGTCTAGTCCAGACATGTGGGTCATGCACTCCTACCAGCAGATGGAAACTGAGAACAAACTGGTTTGATGATGTCACACACAAACGTCCTGTGCAATCGTCCTCTGACCAGTATTTCTTGGTCTCCAGTAGATGGAGATTGTCTGTCTGTCCAGCCTGTGCAGTCTGAAGCGGAGTAAAATGATGATGAAGAATTTGGGGGGGGCACAGGTTGGCCCTTGCCGACAGTATGCCCCAGGGTGCAGAACCTGGTTGTACCAGATCCCCCCCCCCCCCCATCTTTCCACCTCTCCTCAGGACCTGAGAGGCAGGCTGAGAGTAGCCTTGATCTGAGAACTCCCCCCTTCCTTTCTCCCCAACTTTTGGGAGGGGGCACGGAGGTGCAGGATCATGATTTCTTCTTCTCCAACTGGTGGAGGAACTCTGAGAAAGGTATTCTTAGACTTGAAAAATAAAGACAGTCTGTGCAGTGATTGATTGTTTGTGTGTGTGAGGTGGATTGCTCAAGCTCATTTCAGCTAACAGTAGTTCTTGGCTGATGACCCGTTTAATGAGTGGGAAGCCAACAAGCATAGGACCTGAGGCAGACATCCCTTTTGATGGGGGAGGATGAGGTCATTTAGCACAGGATCAATAGCTAGTTACCTTTTGATGGGACAGCAGCCGAGCATCGTGGGGCCCATATCTGGCTGACTTTTCAAGAGGAAGCAGACTGTTGCTGCGGCTGCGCAGCTACATTCTCCAGCAAGTGCCTCAGCTCGCTGCCGCTGCAGTGAAGGCAAAGTGCAGCTCAAGAGAGAGGCATACAGTTTATCTCCGCAACGTGCTAGTAAGCTTCCATGGCCTAGATGGTGCCGTTTTGGACAGGAACAATAACTTGGGCCTGTGGACCCATGGTGTTGGCCTTTTCCAGGAAGCCCCAATCAACAATTGTCCCACGAGGAGTGTCTGTCCGGAAAGAGGGGTCCAGGGGGGGAGGGGCCGGAGCCAATTTCCGTTAGAGTGCAAGGATTTCAGCGCAAACTGCGGCCATTTTGAGTTCTTGAATCTTTTTTCTTTTTTGTATATGTGGTTTGGCGGTGCTACTGAGATGGTGCCCAAGGCTGGGACAGTGTATCTTGTAATAAATAAATAAAAAAACCTTTCCCAGAGTCCAGTTCTCCTGCGTTTTGTGTTGGTATGGCCTGGTGAAGGGGCTTTCCCGGTAGGTAATCAAGGTATCCTAAAGAGGTTTGGCTGGGCTGGCATGACTTCTAAGACTGGCCTCTCCTTTTTAATATAAGGTGGGTAGCAGGCAATTTAAAAAAAAGTACAAAAAAGGAAGATGATAAATAGCTAACTAAAATAAAGGCTCTATGCTTCTGTTAGCCTTATAGCTATGTAAGTGGATTTCTACTGTACCTTCCAGTGACTTAACAGGTACCCCGAGTAACTAGTAGTTGGGACATTTTTCTGCCTAGTTTAGCTAGATAGTAGATACTTCAGTTCTCCAGGATCAAGCAGGAAGTCAGACGTCACATATGGGTGACGTCGGCACCGACGGAACTCACACGGAGCATTTCCCCAGCTTTCAAAGAAAGCCTTTGGGAGTGCCACCACACATGCGTGTTCCTAAAGGTGCCACCTTACTCAGTCTCCCTTTTTCCGTGGCGCCCTTTGGTCAAGGTTTGCCTGTGGACCTCTGGAGTCATTTTCCAGAAAGTAAGTAGAAGTGAACTCTCTACAGGATAGCTTTAGTGCATGGGAAAAAGTTCTGGGTGGTCCAGAATGGAAGTGGTTCAAGGGCTAGACTGTTTTTCTTGGGGACCCTTTATTTTTGGAAGGGTCATCTCATATGGGAAATGTTTGTTCATGAGCCATTGCATTTCTGTAGCAGCTTTAATTTGAAGCCTCATTCTATCTGTTGCCAGTCCCAGGCTGATTATATGGTCAGCATATTTTTTGTGTAATGGTCTGCTCTGCAAAACATCAGTTGCCACTCTCATGATGACTATGATAAGGTTGGCATATTCTTGTATAAGGCCCAGTTGCTAGCTTCCAAGCTGCTGGTTATAAGGCAACAGCACTGCTCAAGCCAAAAAAATAGGAAAGAGCAGCATGTATCCCTGTCAGGTCTGGGTTCAGTGCTCCCCACTGGGATCAGTAATTGCCTTGCGTGGGCAAAGCTGGGCATTAACCTTTTTCATGCATGCTACGTTTTTCTCTTCCCTGTAAAATTTGCAATAAAGAGGCTAGCAGGTGTGGGGCTTGACAGCAAATCTTCCTTAAAGTTCAGTTAGACAGTTGGCTGCTCGGTCGGTGAGAGCATTGGCTGCACTAGCCAGTTTCATATTGTGACTGGCTAACTGCTCTCTGTCAATACACTGGTACGCAACCTACCTGGCTGTGAAAAGGGAAATCCAGGTGGTGATGAGATTCGCAAGGGTTGCTTAAGGCCTGTTTGGCGATAGAAGTGTGCTTTAGTAGAGGGACTTGGGATCCTCCTTTTGTAATGTAATCTTGTCTGGTGTTTTCCCGGGGTGAGTGGAGCAGTTAGTCCTTGCTCCTTGGCTGCTGCTTCTACTCTAGTCAAGTCCTCTTGTCTTAGCTTCCTTCTAAGAACATAAGATGGTCCCAGTATGGCACATCAAGCTTGGTATCCTGTTTCAATCAGCAGCCAATCCAGGTCAAGTACCTGTCAAGTTCCCAAAAAGGGTATACAGAATCCACATTTCTTATTCTGAGGTAAGCAGTGATTTTCCTGTCCTCTTTAGTAATGGTTTATGGACCTTTCCTCCTGCTATGGGCTATTATTTAGTCTTTTTCTAAAATGGCCTTGTGGTACTTGCAGTTGGTCTGCCTAATTTTCAGCAGTAGATGGTTAAGTTGTATTATGGGATCTTCCTTCATGGGGCAGAAGAGAGGTCTTCTGGGAGAGGGAGTCAGTTTGACTTGCCCTCAGATTACCTGCATGTTGGCTAAAGAACAGTGAATTGAATGTCATTAATATAGATACATAGATAGCTCTAATAAGTGGAGTAAGAAAGGAAAACAAGTTTTCAATATTGCTTGCTCCATGGAGTGTGGGTATGATGAAGAAGGTATGTCCACCCCAGGTTCCCTCAGGAAGAACTTAGCAATACTGGATTCCTAAAGTTTCTGTGTGCCCCAAGAATGTGCAGCAGTGCAGTGCAGCTTGATACCTGGGGAGGGGGAGGTGGAGGCAGTGTGCTCAGGGGCTATGGCTAGTTTGTATCTTGTTGTAATAGAGGCCGGTCTTTGCCCTCATAGTTTCTTCTTATTTGGATAACCTCGTCGCATGCGGGTTCACTATATGCTTCAGCGAAGGGAACTTCTGTTCATGGTCAGTTCTAATGAGTTGGACAGTTGGCCTGGATGCATTTTCGCCAGTTGGCAGCATCTCTATCTAGCAGGAGGAGAGCTCAGTTGGATCCCTTTGATTTAGGAATACCTTTGGGTGCATCTTGCTAGAGAGTGGCAAGAAGAGAGCCTTCATACCGATGTAGTTGTTTGCAAAACTCCAGTAGCTGCGGGCTACCTTTTCCGTGAGCCAGAGTTCTGTGATTAGCGGTTTGGTAAATTCATCAAGCTGACCATAGTTCGAGAAGGACTGGCATGATATGGCTCCTTAGTTGTCTGTTGGGGGGAGGTTATCCTGGAAGGGCAGACTCCTCTGTTTTTAGTAGCCATTGAGGAATCTCTGCAGTCTACGGGTTGGCTCTGGGGGTTGTTTCATTTGACTTTGAAGTGGCCGCCTAGGTGACTTCCAGTGCTTAAGTCAGCAGTTTGTCTGTGGCTGGGGTTGTCCCAGCTCCCAGTCCTTAGGAGTTTAGTTTCCTGATCTAGAGGCAAGACATTGCTTTCTCTTTGACAAGTTCCAGTGAAGGCAGGTGTCAGGATGGGAGTCCCTCTTTGCCCATAGTCATAGGTTTTGTAGAGCGATCTCATTTCAGTGGCGAAGAGTTAGACTTGTCATCTCTGGGGTCAAGTTTACCTGATTTCTAGAGCTGAGATAGTGCTCCAGGCAACAACATTGTCCTGTTTTGAGATCTGGGGCAGTAGATACCTCTCTTTCCCTTTTACAGTTGGAGATGTGTGGAAAGGGGTCTGCTTGGGCTGCTTCCTCCTCACATGAAACTTTTAGGTATTCCCTACAGTGGTGTGGTAGTTCATCGAGGCAGTTTGTGAGAACCTTTTTTAATCCATTATAGTAGGAGTGGAAAGGATGCTATTGGTTCCTTTGGTTAGGTTGGAGATGCGTGTCATGTGCAGTTGTGTAGTTGGCCTAGCAGGTTCATGTTTTCATCAGTATTCTCTGAAACAGATAGCTTCAGGGGTCTCCAGAGCAACTTGGGTGCCTCGATCTCTGGTCCCTTGGGGATTGCTTGAATGACAAAGGTCCTGCTTGTGAGTATTTTTCTTGGCGAGTCTTGCAGGAGTTGCTTAGCATTTCCTAAGCCACTGTTGCAAAGGGCACTTGATTCCACTAGCCTTAAGTTCTTCTTGGACAGAGTAGTGACACAGCTGGGCTATGCCTTACCTTTGTGCCTCTGAGAGCCTTGGAGAAACTCCAGCAGGGTGGATGCCATGCTTTTGAGAGACAGGTTCTGTAAAGCTGGGCTCTTCTGTTCCCCTACCATCATTAGATATTGCTTTGTTTCATCCTATGCATCTGGAGGGACGATGAGGAAGGTGAAATTAGATCTTACAGGTAATTTTTCTTTCCTTGTCCCTCCAATCCAGTCCAGAACCTGCCCTAAATACTTCTGGTTCATGCCCGACTTTGGATGAGAGCATGCACGCATGTGCCATATATTTTTCTGATGGATGGCAACCTTTGAAATGAGCGAGTGTTCTAATACGGTGTTGCTGGGTCATGATGGTCACTCTGCAGCTTGCTTGTTCGGCACAGCTGACAGGTCATGGGGTGGCAAGCCTGTCTGAGGGCCATATTTAGGCCTTAAAGATGATAAAGCAATGGTTTATATTCTTTACTCTGATTCATTTTGCATCTAGTGTGGATTTTCGGTAAATATATTTTGTGGCATATTGAATGAAAGTATATCTAATAAATGTTTCTTCTGGAGTCTGGATTGCACAGGATCCTTATGCGATGCCATCGTGAAACCAGTTTGTCTCAGTCTCCATCTGCTTATAGTAGTGCATGATCCACATATCTGGACTGGCCTGGAAGGATTCAAGGAAAGAAAATTAGCAGGTAAAATCTTATTTCACTGTTAATCCAACTGCAGAACTTGAGTTTCATATGTTTATGGAGAGACTGTACTGTTTCATTTGACTTCTTAACTCCAGATCTGTCCAATTTAAATAAGGGACTTAACCATTCTACCACCCGATCATTGCCCCAGAGACTTGTACTGAATTCCTCTAAATGTGAGGCTGTCTGGTTCACACAATGGCCCCCTCCTCCAAAGCTGAGCCCTTTTTAGTTTGGGACAGTTACTGAATCAATTCATACCCTAGGGTGGTGAGATTTGATGCTTTCTTTAGGCCACCCAGATATCTTTGGTAACCCAAGCATCTTTACCGTGTTATGGAAAATTATAGCTATCAAAGGATCTTTTTAGAGCCCATCCTTATTCTTGTGCTTTCTCCTGTGGATTAGTGTAATGGTGTACAGAACTGCCTCCCTTGCACTTCCCCAGTCTAGAATGCCGCTGTGGAATTACTCACTGGTGCTCAAAAGTATGATCATGTTTCTCTGTTACTTATTGAACATCATTGGTTCCTAATCGGTTACTGTATCTAATTTTAAAATATTGATTCTGTCACCATTGTGTCTTCTTTATATACAGATATGTTTCAATATCTGGTGGATTGTTTAATTCCATATGTTCTTACATGAAGTCTTCACAGGCCCACCATACACTCTAGAACTTTCTGTTTTCTTGAACTTTGTGAAGGCATGCTTTAGAACAAAGGCAAGAGTGGACCATGGTTTTCCCAGTAAACTTTCAACTGTGAGGTTGGGGGGGGGGAGTATTGCAGTTTGGAAATGTTTGTCTCTCCTTTCCTTTCTATTTGATGTCCCATTGAGGTGCAAAAGGAGGTTAAGCAAATTTATGTAAAAGTATAGAACCCTTTCCACATCCCGGCTAACTCAAAGAACAGAATTTTGGGCTGAAAATTAAACTGAACTGCTGGGGGACATTTTACACTGTATCAGTCAGTCACTCGCTTCCTTATCTATTCAGTTAAGGATCATGCTTACTAAAATGTGCATCTTAGTGTACGTTTGACCCCAAAAATTAGCCCGAGGACCTGTGCTAACTTTAATGGCATGTCCACGCATCCCTCTGCCATTAGCACGTTGCAGCCACTCTTCACCATGTTAAACGACGTGGGTATGCTTACTGCCACCCCTTGAGGAGATGGTAAGTGCACCTGTGTGTTACTGCAACATTTGTGGTTAGCATGTTGTAATGACACCCATGCTAACCACAGTGTTCTCTCAGTGCCCACATTCTGCCTCTAATCTGCTCAGATCCTGCCCCATCACATACTAAGCTGTTAGTGTGGGATTCTTATTCAGGTGCTCAGCGCACAGTAGACCCTGTACTAATGATTTGTGCGGTTCAGTAAACATGCCCCTTTTTATCTATTTGTGTACATTATCCTGAAATTGTAAACATAGATTTTGTTGTTCTTAGTGTTGAATGGTTGGTTGTCGATGAATCGGACAAATTGTTTGAGGATGGCAAAACTGGTTTCCGAGAGCAGCTGGCATCCATTTTCCTGGCATGTACATCTCATGTTGTCAAGAGAGCCATGTTTAGTGCAACATTTGCCCATGACGTGGAACACTGGTGCAAACTGCATCTCGACAATGTAATCTGCGTATCAATTGGAGCTAGGTAAGTATGCTTTCATCCATTGCACCAACTGCCATGACTGGTATATTGTAACAAGACTGTCTAACACATCGCAGTTGGAAAGCAAAGAGTTAGCTTCACTTTCTAAATTTTTTTCTCACCCCCTTGATTTATTTCTCATCTTTTCAGAAAGCATGGTTATGCTTAGGTTAGAGGAGTTTGTAAGCATAAAGAATATAGCACCGCTTTAAGTCTAAAGAACCTACTTTCTATCATGCAGGGAAGATCAAAAACCTATGCCTGTTTATCTAATTTATAGCCTGTCTCTTCTGTCAGCTACAAAGTGACGGTATCTGAATGTAACTCACCTTGATCTTCTCCTGGAAAGGCGTGAGCTAAATACTATTAGTAGTAATAATAATAAGTAAAGTACCTTTCAGCCTCTCAGAATTCTCATTACCATTAATGCTAGAGATCATCTAGTAGTTTCCATATGATTGCACAGTCTGGCTTAGATTTTTTTGTGGTGGTTTGTTATGCAGTGTGGTGGTTTTGTTATGCAGTGCGGTGGGTTTTTTTGGAGGGGGAGGTCCGATATTTAATGGAAAGGTGAAATAGTTCTTATTGTAGATATATAAAATTACTGGTTTTGGTTGCAGGAACTCAGCTGTTGAGACTGTAGAACAAGAACTTGTGTTCGTTGGGTCTGAAACAGGGAAGCTGCTGGCAATGAGAGATCTCATCAAAAAGGTTTTTTTATGCACCTATTTTAAAACAATTATTTAATTCAACTCATTTTCAGAAAACATGTTCTTGTTTTGAAAGCTTATTGCATAAACTTCAAGAAGAAGTAGGGAAATGGTACAATTTCTGTGACTTTTCTACTACATTTATCACTTGGATATTTTTGTTATACTGAATTTAATGTAATAATCGGATTATCATAAACCATTATTGTAAATTCAGTCTGTTCAGGTTGCCTGTAGCTTACAGTACATGTTGGTGACTCTTTTAGCATAAAAATATTCTTTTTGAAGATTACTTTTTCAATTAAGCCTAATCACTGGGTGCATTCCTAGTTTACGGACCCCCCCCCCACCCCATAAAATATGTGCCATAAAAGATTAGGCATAAGGATTGTGCCCGTTAAATAACCTAATTTGGGAGTGATTTCCAGGTTGTCTTGCTCACATTCATTTCATTTTACAGGGTTTCATGCCCCCAGTGCTGGTATTTGTACAGTCCATAGAGAGAGCAAAAGAGCTTTTCCATGAGCTCATATATGAAGGTATTAATGTGGACATCATTCATGCCAATCGAACGCAGCAGCAGGTATCTATTCTACAAACAGGCAGGCTACAGACACGTTAGAGAGGAACAGCTGCATGCCAGAAACATAGCTGAGACACTGAGGGCATTTTAGTCTCTACTGATTTTCCATTTGTTTGAGTGATTATAAATGTGTACCCCAAATGTCTAAGACAAGACAAGTTAAATAGCCTGCTTTCTAGAGTAAAATACTATTCACAGTGGCTAACAGCCAGTACATTTAGCTAGATTATTTGTGTGATTTCACTGGCCATGGTGTGCACTTGATTGGGAAGCATGTTCGTCCTTCTAAACTAACAATCTAATCCAGGCTCTCATATTCCGCTAATACCAGCAAATTGGCTCCAAGCAGATTATGTATACATATCCTTGTACTTTATAACATTTTACTCTATATGTTGCCATGCCATATAGGAAAAAGTCTCATCTCCTCTATATTGGTACCACAATAAAAACTAATTGTAAAACACACGCTTCCCAAACTTGTAATCTCCTGTATTATTTATTTATTACAATTTCTTATATACCGCACTATTTGGTATCAGCGCGGTTTACATTATAACATAACGACCATAACAACAAGCTGTTTGGTTTTACATCGAACAGGGGTCCAAACTTGGATAACAGGGGTCACTATATACATGAGATATTTACATGGTATGAGTAACTTGGATAACAGGGGTCAATTATATACATGAGATATTTACATGGCAATGAGTACAAATATCATAATGAAAGTGAGGGTTGTTTCCAAAGTGGGTCATTTCTTCAGAGGGGATGTCTAGGTGCCATTGGTAGTTGGGTAGCATTGCAGGAAAAGATGGTATTTGAGTGCCTTCCTGAACTGCGATAGGTCGGCAATAGCCCTGATGTCAGGGGGTAGAGCATTCCAGCATTTAGGTACATAGTAACTGAAAGCCCTGTTTGTGGTTGATATGTTGCACTTTGACGATGCCTTTGGTGTTACTAGTAGGTTTATGGCTATTGCTCTTCTGGACCTGTTGGGGGGCACCATGTGAATAAGATCCGTGAGTGAAGGGGATGAAATAATATATATAATATATAATTACTGTATATGTCCATATTTTCTTATTTTTTATAGAATATTGCTGTCCCTTTTTGATCATGTTTAGTAGCTTAATGATTAATTTGTTGTTAATTTCTTATTCTTCATCAGAGAGAGAATGTCATACAGAATTTCCGAGCAGGAAAGATCTGGGTCCTAATCTGCACAGCGCTGTTAGCACGAGGCATTGACTTTAAAGGAGTGAACATGGTAATCAACTTTGACTTCCCAGCAAGTTCAGTAGAATACATCCATCGTATAGGTGAGCAATCTTCACCGAAGCTATCAACACCAATTGCATACTGCACTTTATTTAGCTAAGAGAAAGTAAAATGTAAGACTTTGAAGTGAATATTAAATGGGGAAAAACTGGGTTAAGAAGAAAAGTCTTAAGTACAATAAAACCATGCTTAACCTGGCACACACAATAGCTGGTCTTATTTTTCAAAAGACGTTTACTACTGGCTACAGAATGTTTCAGGGTGGTGAACAAAGAACAATGCAGATCAATCTAAATATCAGAGAAGAAATCCTAATTAATTTAAATGCCCTAGAGAAAACAAACAGTAGCCAGGTGTGGATGCACAAGATCACAGAACCAATGAACAACTTTGATGTATCCCAGTAAGAGAGAGCTGTAACATTTTTTTGTAACAGGAGCAGAGTAGACTAGTGCTTTGTTTCCTTACCATCCCTCCAGTCCAGTCCAGTCCAGTCCAGACACATGGGTTATGCTCACCCACCAGTACATGGAGACTGAGAAACACTGGGGGTCATTCTGAACCACGAATAGCTTCAGCTCCCGACTAACTTCCCTGCCGGTTGTGCCGGGAAGTTAGTCGGGGCAGGGAATGGGTGGCTTGGGGGCGGAGAGTGGGTAGGCAGTGGGCAGTCACTGGCCCTGGACGTACAGGGCCGATTCTAATGTTGGCCCTGTATGTGCAGGGCCAGCGAAATGGCCAGGGAAATTATTCCACCTCTGAGGTGGAATACCTCCCCTGGACATTTTTTAAATTCAGGGTGCAGAAAGGGCTGGGAAGGCCAGGGGACATTCCCCTGGCCCAACCCTGGCCTTCGGAGGCCGGATCGGGGGTCGGGCTGTGGAGAATTTGCAGTTTTGGTCGGAGGCCGGCATCGCAGCTTTTAAATGGAGCCGCAGTGCCATAGCAGCATGATGCTGTGGCGCCACAGCTCCATTTATATGCCTTGACTGAGTTATCCGGGTGCAGTCTTGCACATGCAGGACTGTTCGCAATTCTGATCCCGTGGGGCTAGACGTGCCCCGCAGGATTAGAATCGTGATCCCCTCTGTGCATCCAGTTCAGATCGGACGCACAGAGGGGATGGACGTGCGGGACAGAATTGGGCCCACTGAGCTGATAACCCAATCTTCTTAAGAGTCTGTGCAACCTATCCTCAACCAGTATTCTCAGTCTCCAGCACATCAAGGTGAGTTTACCCTTTGCAGATGGGAACTGGAATTTGTGGCACTGCAGAAGTAGGGAGTCCTGGTCTATCTGTATCTTGACAACTGATTGATTTGGCAAAGTCCCCTGCAGGAGAGTCGGGAGGCAATCGAGCAGGTGGTGCGCCTCTTGCAGGAGTTAAGCTGGGTGGTCAACTTTGCGAAGAGTAGGATGGTGCCATCACAGTACTTGTAATATCTGGGGCCTGCTGTTGACCTGCGAGTAGGTATGGTCCTCCTGATGGGAGGGCAGGATTGCAAAGCTGCAGCCCCAGATCTGAGCAGTGCTGAGAGTCCCGTGTCCACAGGTGTGGTATTGGAGCTAGTTCCTTGGACCCGATTTACATATGCATCCTCTGTAGGTGGTGCTTCTGTCTCAGTGTTCTCAGTCACAGTCCATGGATCTGCAGCTCCCTCTTAGGGGAAGAGCCAGGCAAGTCTCAAATGGTGGATGGACTCCACATAGCTCATGACAGGAGTGTCACTCGAGCTGCTGGATGGGGGTGGTGGTGATCACAGACGCCAGCCTTCTCTGTTGGGGAGGCCACTGTCTTTCGCAGGTGGCTTAGGGCTGCTGGTCTCAGGAGAAGAGCCTTTGGTCCAGCGATCATCTGGAAACCCAGGCGGTGGTGTTGGCCCTGCATGTGTTTTATTCCCTTGGTGTGGGACAGGATGGTGAGGTCCTGTCTGACAATGCAATGATGGTGGCATACATCAATTGTCAGGGGAGTTCGCAAAGTTTGCTAGTGATGGCAGAGGTGATTGCCCTTCTTCAGTGGGTGGAGGGTCACCACCTTGCGCGCTCAGCGGCTCATGTAGCAGAAAATAAGACTGTTCAGGCAGATTTCTTGAGCCAACGTGTTGGACCTGGAGGAGTGGTCTTGGAGGCGGTTTTCCAGATGATCAAGGGACATTGGATGACACTAATAATGAATCTCATAGCATCTATGGTCAGTGCCAAGTTAAGCAGGTTTTCCAGTCACCACATAGTCCCCAGTGATTCTATAGCAGAGTAGTCAAAGAATTGTGTGGATAGTCCACTGAAGTACATCTGTTTTATACAATCTTCCTCCTAACTGATCCTTCCCTCTCCCTCCTCCCCACTCTCCCTCCAGGCCGTACTGGAAGAGCGGGACACAAAGGAAAAGCAGTTAGTTTCTTCACTGAAGACGATAAACCTTTAATACGAAGGTAACTTTTTATTTTTTATATTTACCCTTTTCCCCCCTCTGCCATATCAGTTTTGGCCAGAAAAGAAGAGAGTTGTTTGTGCTCTTTATAGCAAAGTTAAAAGGAAAATTTTACAACTTTTTTTTTTTTACTTAACCTTATGGGACTGTCCTTATATCTATCTATTTATTTATAACCTACCTTGCAAATTCATGTTCAATGCAGATAACATAAAACATTCATAATAAAATGACAAACTGGCATAGTAAAACAATTCAGTCTCCTTAGTTCCTTATCCAGTGATACAGAGTCTCTCACTAACCACCCTACTCATCACCAAAGGCATTCCTAAACAGCCATGTTTTCAAATAGTTTTGAAGCATAAATTAATGCTCTTCTAAATGAATGACCTCTGGCAAGGCCCATCATGGTCACCTGTCCCCTTCCCACCCTGTTTAGTGATTTGCAGCCCTGGAATGCTGACTTTCCGTTTGAGATTTCTTCAGATCTTAAAGGTTCAGTACATACCAATCCAGGGCTTCCTTTAGATACTCGGCCAAATTTCATACTGTACTTTAAAGATCACAGAATATATTTTAAACTGAATTTTTTGTTGCACGGGGAGTCTATATTTAGTCTTCAAAATCTGAGAAATTCTAGCAGACCATACCATGCTGCAGCATTTTGTGTCTTTGAAGGGATCTTGGGTTGTCCTTGGTAACCCCAAATAGCGATACTTACAAAAATCCAGCCAATCCAGCACAAAGGCTTGCAACACAGATTGGAAATCTGGCAATTTAAAGCAGCACTTTTATCCCACTATTTTCTACCATAGTATTCAGGTGCTCACATTAGTTTTTAAAATCATAAAACATAATACACTATGTTCCTTCGAAACAATTCAAATCGTATGCCTTACTAACATAACATTTCCTAACTGATGTATGGATTTATGTATGCATTAGTATTTAGCTCACACCTTTCCAATGGCAGTTCAAGGTGAGTTACATTCGGGTACGCAGGTATTTCCTTGTCCTCAGGTGGCTTACAATCTAAGTTTATACCTGAGGCAGTGGTGGGAGTTAAGTGACTTGCCCAAGGTCACAAGGAGTGCCAGTGGGAATCAAACCCAGATTCACATATCATTCTCCTTTAACTTTAAGTTAGTTCCTTCTTAGCCACCAGGCTCCTAAACCTCTTTAACATTTACTAACAGTCCTTCCTACCATATTTAAAACTACATAAAAAGCCAGGTTTTTAACTTTTTCTAAAAAAAGAAGGTAATTCCTTTTCACTCGTATTTCAATAGGTAACTTATTCTGTTCTGTAGGCCCTCTCCCTTCGAAGTATGGGGTCTTGTCAGTAGTAGTCTGCACTCCTTTACAGGCCTGAATTTATAACAGCGTGTTTAATTTAAGCCTATATGCCTTTTTATAAAATAGGTTTCTAGATCCACCGCCAATAGCATGCAAATACTAATGCATACATTCATACCTGCTCCAAAGCAGGTGGGCGTGTGTGGGTTGGGGGAGTACTCGTCCATTTTCCCTATTCTACCCAAACTGTGCCCCCAAGAATCACCTGGATATGGTGTGTATATGTACACACCATCTGTCAGCATGCATACCTACACATGTATACTGCATACAATTTTGTACATATAAAACAGGCTTTATACAGAGAAAAAAATCTTCATAAAATTATTCCCATTAAAGTCTCAGATGCTGCAGTAAACAGGGTTATGAAAGGCAGAACCTCACAACCTGATAAGCCAAAGTTGAGCCAGAAACCTTGGACTTCATCTTGATTGTAGCTCCCTCCATTTCCTTCATAGCCAGCCTCTCAAGTGCCCCATTTTGCCCTAGCCATGATAACTGTTTTTTGTTTTTAGTGCGATTTAACAACAGCCCAAATACAAACAACTTGGCAGCACTAAGAGAACCTCTGTAATAGCGATAATGATCTGAACATCATCAGCATGCCTGTGAAAAGCAAACTCTCTTCTGTCAACATGACAGCTACGGTCTACATATAAGTGTTAAATAGTGGTACAGATAACACAGATTCCCAAGGGACCCCTGAACACGAACAGTAGATTTGTCATCACCCATACCGACTTTTGAAACCTTTTCTCTAAAATCGATTAAAATACTTTTTAAGATAAGTCGCAAACGCAAATGAGTCAACGTGTCATGATTAGCGTCCAACACAAAGGCAGCATACTGTAGAACTAACAAGTTCTGCTGCTGTTGCTTATGCCGATACTGCCATGAGCACAGTCTCTGCACCATGGCCACCTTGAAACCTGCTTGGCTGCTTATGAAAGCCCTTCATGATCATCTATATAATCAAATAACTGATGCAAATGCACTTTTACAAAACGTTAGCAATTTCTGGCAAATTCAATATTGGATGATAGTTTAAATAATTCTCCAGGAGCAAACAGGAAATCAGTCCTCTCATATGGGTGACCTCTGCATCGACAGAGCCCTCGTGGAAGCATCTCCCCAGTTTTCAAAGAAGGCCTTTGGAAGATGCCACCATGCATGCGTGGTCACCTTCACGCCCAAGGGTGTCATCTTATTCAGTGTCCTTTTTTCTGCGGAGCACATCAGATGTCTGTCTTCCCCTGAAAAAAGTTGATTATTTTGCTTTCTGAGTTACATACTCTCCCTCTGATTGCACCGGTATTCTTCCCGCCATGCAAACCCGCTGCTTTGGCATCGAGTCTCGGGGCTGTACTCAATTTTTTGTTTTTGGTGCCTCCACACCTTTTTTCCAACTGGCAGCACCACGGGTCTTCAACCTCGCCAGGGTAATTATTTTTTCACCCATGGCTACCAGTGTACAAAGATATCGTCTCTCACCGATGCACATGATTGTTATCTATACTGCCTCAGACTAGACCATGACCCCACAGCCTGTGGTCTTTGTAAAAAGAGGTCCACCAAGGCCCTTAAAATCAATCAGCAGCAGCACAAGTTTTTCCCAGAGACGCCGGCGCATCTGAAGGCCAAGGCCCCGTTTGAAGCATTGGACTCCCGTGGTGCCCCCGCAGATCCTGGTCGATGCCGTGAACCTTCGGAAAGGTCACCCTCAAAGGCAGCATCCCTAGATGGTTCTGACAGGTCGGGTAAGCCCCAAGCCAGGTCCCACAGTCCACACCACTTGTCCGAGGGCTCGGAGCAGGAGCGGCCTACCAAGGTCACCCGGAGATTGGCCCCAGTCACCCGAGACCATCCTTGTTGAGGATTCCCCTTCAGAGGAACCAACAATGGGTCCAAATTCCTTGGTGCCCATGCCAAGAGCTGTGAAGCCATCCGGGCTGGAGTCTAGAATGGCAGCCTTGGAGCACAGCCGGTCTGCCTTCATGGACCAGCATTGGGCATTGATGTCCAGCACAGCCGGTTCCTCCACCCAGACCACTGTGTCCTCTATGTCGAAGATGTCCCCCGGAGGTTGAGCCAATCCTCGAGGCCATACGGCCCCGAGTCTATCTTCATCCAACGTCTTGATCTGGGTCCCGTTCGACGGGACAGAGGTCTTCCCTGGCTAGCATGCACAACACCAGCTGAGGAGACTCCGAGGGGCTTGGACCTGGTTTGGGCCTGGAGCCCTCGGGTTTCCCTCCACTTGTCTTTTTCACCAATTACTCAGAATGGGAGACCTGGGACGAGGAGTCCCCTGATACCTGTCGCCACTGCAACATTCCCTCGGAACTGTCCCCCTTCGAGTCTCGACGTCCCCGCCTGAGGACATGGTGTTCTCCACTTCGTGCGGGATATGTTGAAAGCTCTAGCATTCCCAACGGAATCGGAGGAGGACCCTCGTATGGAGGAGCTATAAATCCTCCAATAAGAGACTCCACCGAGGGAATCATTACCGATGCCCATTCAGGCCTACCAGCTGTAAGGCCTACCCAGCTGTACATGGGCAGGTACCTGAGAAACCTGGCAAAGGAATTTGCCGAGTTCTCAGTTGGTCTCTCTGAAGAACCCCTACAGCAGTTCAGGAACCTGTCCAAAGCCGTCCGTAAGTGCTCCAAATTTATTTCTTGAGCAGCCTACGATTGCTTTGAGTCGATGACTAGAGTAGCCACGGCAGGCATCTGTGCCAGATACCAATCCTGGCTACAGTCTTCCGACCTCGAGCAATGGGTTCAGGACAAATTGGTCTATGTCCATTGCCAAGGGGAGAACCTCCTTGGCAAACCTATGATGGAGAAGGCTGCCAAATTGGAGACCAAACTCGTGACGAGGACCTGGCTCTCCAAGAAGACTGTTACCCTTCCCTGATGGGAGGGCTTGGGGAAAAAGTCCTTTTGCCTGAGGAAAAGAGCTGCTTACAAAAACTACCCACACTTCCAAGCCTCCCCAGCAGGGTCAGCAGGCTAAGAGACAGGGGCATGGCCCACGTAAGCAGAAGGCTCCCAGGCACTGGCTCCGGCCCAGCATGGGGGGAGCTTTTGATTCCTTGGGCATAGCCTCTCTTCCCCAAGGAGGACAGCAGCCTACAGGGGGGATATCTGATTCACTATGCCCACAGGTGGCAAACCATCACCACCGATTCCTGGGCACTCCAAGCGGTCAGGGAGGGCTACCTTCTCCATCTGGCGCACACCTCCTTTTTCTTCCCAGGAGAGCCCCCCAAGTCTACCCTTCACTGGGAGCTTCTGCTACAAGAACTCACAGGCCGTCTTGAGGACAAGGCGGTGAAACCGGTACCCCAACATCTCAGGGGCAAAGGGTTCTACTCCAGGTATTTCCTCGTGCCAAAGAGGACAGAGGGCCTAAGGCCTATCCTAGACCTGCGAAACCTGAACAATTTCTAGTGAGGGAGAAGTTCAAGATGCTTTCCCTTGGTACATTGCTGCCTTACCTCCAGCAAGGAGATTGGCTGTGCTCCTTGGATCTGAAGGATGCTTATATCCACATCCTCTTTCACCCCAGCCACAGGCAATACCTTCACTTTATGGTAGGGGAAGGCCATTACCAATACAGGGTACTACCCTTCAGACTGGCATCTGCACAAGGGTCTTCACCAAATGCCTGGCAGTGGTAGCCGCCTACCTCCGTCTCCAGGGAGTATTCATCTTCCCCAACCTGGACGACTGTCTCATAAAAGAAGCACAGTCGCCGAGGTGCAGCAAGCTACAGCTCGCACCATTCACATCCTACAACATCTGGGATTTGTAATAAACCACCCCAAGTCCCATCTCCTCCCGACACAAGGTCTGGAGTTCATGGGGGCAAAGCTGGACACTGTCTAGGCAGAAACCTTCCTCCCCTGGATCGGGCCGACCATCTCAGAGAATTAGCCACAGACGTGCAACATCACCCCCTGGTGTCTGCCTGGCTTCTGCTGTGTCTACTCGGCCACATGGCTTCCACAGTCCATGTCACCCCAGCCGCCCATCTGCACATGAGGGTTTCCCAGTGGTGCCTTCGAAACCAGTGGACACAGGCCATGGGTCCGCTCCAAGACAGAGTCTTAATGACCCACCAGCTAGCGGACTCCCTGACGTGGTGGCAGAACCCACAGCACCTCTTGGTGGGGATGCCCTTCCATGCCCCGAGCCCGGTAAGGGTCCTCATGACGGAAACCTCCCTGCTGAGATGGTGAGCCCTTTGCAAGAAACTTCACACCAAGAGTAGCTGGTCACAAGCAAAGGGCAACCAGCAGATCAACCTCCTGGAGCTCCGGGCCACATATCTAGCCCTTTAAGCTTTCCGCCACGGTCTGAGTCATCAGCTGGTGCTGATCCAAACAGACAACCAGGTGGCAATGTTCTACATGAACAAGCAAGGGGGCACGGGATCTCGCACCCTTTGTTGTGAGGCGATGACACTCTGCTCGTACATGCTCCATCAAGGAATGCTTCTACAGTCGGAGTATCTACCAGGCTAGAACGATGCCCTGGCGGACAGACTAAGCAGGGTCCTTCAGCCGCATGAGTGGCAGCTGGATTCTAGAGTGGTCACCTGGCTCTTCCAACTCTGGGGGACCCCACAGGTGGACCTCTTCGCCAGCCTGGACAACTATCGGTTGTCCACTTCTGCTCCCCCCAGCCCCACCCAGGCCAGGTAGCAGCAGATGCGTTTCTCAACTCATGGTTAAAAGGCCTCATGTATGCCTTCCTATCCATGCCGTTGATGGCCAAGACCCTTTTCAAGGTTCTGCGTGATGGAGCGTCGCTGATCCTGGTGCTCTCCGGTGGCCCAGACAGCCATGGTTTCTGCTGCTCCTTCGGTTATCGGTGGAGGTACCGACCTCTTCCACCCTCCACCCCAGGGAGTGCTCTGGGGCTGTTGTCTCAAGAAGAGGACTCTTACAACCCATTCTGGGGCCCCTATCACTGACAGTGTGGCTGCTGAAAGGGTAGCCTTAGCTCCTTCAACCTCTGAGGGGAAGTGGAGGGCCTACACCTTCAAATGGCGCAGGTTCTCGGTGTGGTGTGCGGCACAAAGGGTGAACCCGTTCTCCTGCCCGATGCAACTAGTGCTGCAGTATCTTCTCCATTTCTTGCAATCTGGGCTCAAATTGAACTCTGTCAGAGTGCACCTCGGTGCCCTGGCAGCACACCACCACTCGGTTGAAGGCAAGACTCTCTCGGCTCCTGCTGTCAGAACCCCCTGTCCGCCCTCCAGCAATGGAGTGGGACCTCAATGTGGTGTTGTCACAGCTCACCCACCCACCTTCAAGCTCCTAGCTACCTGCCACTTCAGGTATCTCTTGTGGAAAGTAGTGTTCCTGGTGGCGCTCACCTCCATTCGTAGGGTCAGCGAGTTCCAAGCCCAGGTGGCAGAGGGCACCATACACCAGGTTCTACAAGAATAGGCTCGTGCTACGCATGCATCCCAAATTTCTGCCAAAGATGTTATGTTATGCTCCTTTCACCTCATCCAGGAGGTGGTGCTACCCGCCACCTTCCCAAGACCTCACTCCAGCAGGGTGGAGACCATCCTTCACACCTTGGACTGTAGGAGGGTCCTGTCCTTCTACATTCAGCGTACCCAGGACAACCCAAAAGCTGCTCAGTTTTTGTCTCTTACGACCCCAGTCAGCTGGGGGAAGCAGTGACCAAGCAAACACTGTTCACCTGGGATGCGGACTGCATCACCCTCACCTATGAGAAGGCTAGGCTCACGCTAGATGGCTGGGTCATGACACACAATGTCAGGGCCATGGCGGCCTCTCACGCAAACCTGCACTCCGTCCTGATGTCGGATATCTGCCGAGCCACCACCTGATCTTCCGTCCATACCTTCGCAGCTCATTACTTCCTGGAGAGGGAGTTCCAATGGAACAGTGCCTTTGGCCAGGCTGAGCTCCATAATCTTTTCGGGGTCTAGACAACTCCTACCCTCCAACCCTTCTGTGTTCAGGCTACCGGAGCGCTGATTTCCATCGGACACGTGGGTCCTACTACAGTCTGTATACACGGACTCAATTGCTGCTGCTCATGGCCCCCTTTGAGAATGACCATGTTTTTTCTCTACAGGCTTTCGATAGCCTGTAGCTAGGGAGTCCCATATGTGAGGACTGACTTTCTGCTTGTTCTCGAAGAACGCGCAGTTGCTCACCTGTAACAAGTGTTCTCCGGGGACAGCAGGAATCGGTCCTCGCAGCCCTCCCTCCTCCCCTTGGAGTTGCTGTGTGTGTGTGTGTGTGTGTGTGTGTGTGTATATATTTATATTTTTTGCCATCTTCTTTTGTCGGCTAGCTATGTCATCTGACTGAATAAGATGGCACCCTTGGACAGGAAGGAGATCACGCATGCGTGGTGGCATCTCCCAAAGGCTTTCTTTGAAAGCTGGGGAGATGCTTTCGGGAGGGCTCCGTCCGTGCTGATGTCACCCATATATGAGGACTGATTCCTGCTGTCCCCGGAGAACACCTGTTATAGGTGAGTAAATATGCTTTCTGTAATTCTCATTCTTCAACAAAGGCTAGATTACTGCTCGTTTCAAAACTTCTGACACCATGCCTGATACCAAAAAGGCATTGTTGTTCACTTGAAAGATGGGAGAGCCCATAGCTGTCCAGACTACAGCCACCTGGCTTAAGGATCACCAAGATGCTTCAGAATTTCCCCTTCAGTTATGAGGACAAATCTATTCCAGCCACCACCAGCCCTACATAGTGTTCAAACGTGGCTTCTATCCTCTCCATGTTAAACATCCCATTATTCATTGAACCCCTCCATTTTTCAGCTTTCTCACAAAAAAAATGGCCAAAGCTTCAGCTGAAGGGCTAATCATACTTCCTCCTTGGAGGATCTCTGAATCATTCATTTAACTAAACCAAATAACTTGTGTGGCTAGTTTGCTGCTAAAACTAATCTTTTGGACACACAGTCTTTTCATTCTGCACTAACAGCATGCTAATACTGCATGTCACTCTCGCCAGTCTTGTTTTTATCCCTTTCTCACTGTCCTATGGGCCATAACCAATTGCTTAGAGTAACCAAGGCATTAGCTGACAAGAACCTCTAGGCTGAGTGCCAGCACTCATACAGGGGATGATCTCTCCTGGGTGCTGTCTCCAAGTGTAGTGCATCCATTCAGTGTTTTTATTTAAATAACGGCAGTGCATTGAATTGAATCACTTCCTAGGGAGATGTCCCTGTTATACAGGTGTCCTTAACAGCTTTGTCTTCCATTAAGTGGCATAGGTTTATTAAAGGTAGAAACTCACACAACAGAATGTATGTAGCATTGCACATATTTATTTACAAAAATTTGCTTAATCGCCCTTCAAGCATAAAGGCAATCTTTTAATAGTGGCATTTGAATAAAGAAATATTTATGCTGTATTATGTAATTAATTTTTGCCATATTATATAATTCTACCATTCAAGAAAGGAAGCCAGTGGAACACAGCATTACACTGGGGAACATTTATCAAATTGTGCTAACTTGATTTATTAGTAAATAGGCTCCAGTAATCTAATGCAGCCTACAGTATTTACTGAGAGGAGCTTTTGCTAGGACTGCAAGTTATCATGGTTCTTGCAGACTGCCAAATAGATCCAACTGGTAGTTGATTGTATCATCACAGTCTAATCTAAATCCAGCCTCCTAGGTCTCCTGTGCCTGACTTACACACTCAGCTGAGAGCTTGCATTACTGTACTTGCTGCTTGCCAGAGATAACCAAGGTCTGGTTATCATTGCATTGCAGAAAACAAAAGGCTGTTTGTTCATAATCGTACCCTAAATGTATGCCCTTTTGTTAAACAGCATAGCCAATGTTATCCAGCAAGCCGGTTGTCCTGTGCCACACTATATAAAGCATTTCCGGAAACTGCAAACGTGAGTACTCTGAAAGCATATTTTCTCTGCAAACAAGTTGGGAGATGCAGGCACGCTTATCGGTGGGGCTGCATTCTCCTGTTGTCTGCAGAGAACCATTCTGCTAAACACAGTTGGTAGGCATGCAATGCAATGTGTGTCTTCAGGTCAGTGTTGACTCTTGGCAACCCAGCAGTTCCTGGGTTTTCTTGGCAGTGTGACCAGAAGTAGATTGCCAGGCCTTTCTTCCGAGGCAATGGAGGGTTGAGTGACTTGCCCAAGGCCACAAGGAGTGCTAGTGAGAATTGCACCCTGGTCTCTTGGTTACCAAGCCAGTGCTCTAACCATTAGTCGTCTACTCCATTCCAAGGAGAAGTAGGCATAGACTGCATTTATGAAATTTGGCTGCTTCAAACCTCCCCCACCAATCCCTCCAGTAAGTTTCTGTTCCGCTTTTCCTTAAAGGTAATTAATCTTGCTCCAGATCCAGCTATAAACTTGCACAGGTTACTTGTAGTTCATTGTAGAACATGGTTTCCTTGGGTGCACTAAGTCACATGCGAGTACAACCCTTTGTGCTCAAGTCAGAATAAAAAAATGACCTATCTGTATAGCCACATTAATTGCCAATTTTGGGGTAATGTCTCCTAATGGGTTAGTTCTGTGTATATCATAACCAGCATGAACCTCACCCCTATGCCAAGATTTGTTGGAAATGATCTTAGTCTCTTAGATTCACAGCTAAGTGCTAATGCTGGTCTCAACACTTGAATTGTTTGAAACCAGGAATTCTCAACCCAGTCCTCGGGACACAGCCAGTCCGGTTTTCAGGATCACCACAATGAATATGCACGAGAGAGATTTGCATGCGCTGCCTCCGTTGTATGTGCATTCAGTAGTGGGCATGTGTTCCCTGACACGTCTTTAACAATTAATGTCTGTTAACATTTAATACATGCTAAATCAATTTATCTACAAATTAAACACGTTATTACATTGGCTAAAAAAGGAACCAAAATTCAGTTTAAAAAAGTTTGCCCTATGCACATTCCTAGCGGTGCTTTTCCCTTTAACTGGATTTGTGGTATTCGTGGATCAAGCAGTTTTTGTGCATTGTAAGTTGTGTTTCTTTATTTCTCTGTGGTGTATTTTTTTAATACAAATTCTTTTCAGTAAACAGAAGAAGAGAATGATGAAGAACCCTCTGAAAAGAGAACAGATCCGCACAACCCCTCAGTACTTCTTGGAAAAGGCCAAGAGACGAAGGTATGTTTGTTTTTCAGCCAGGCTGGGAAATTCCACAGTCTTCTGCCTTCAGCATTCTGACATTCTTTGGATGGGATTTTAATTTGGAGTACTAAGCTAGAAAAAAATGTAATGCCTCAATAATTAAAAAAGAAAGAAAGAAATCACGCAGTTCAAGTTTTTTGTTTTATTTATTTCATTTACCTCAGAAATCCACTTCCCTTTGCTGCTTTTGTGCTTATGAAAACAATTATGAAAAATATCAAGCTCTGACACGTACCTGAAATTCCAATATAAAATATAAGACAAAGTATATACTTTTAGCTAATTCTGATGTTACAGTATTTGATGGTAAAGCATAAAGACGAGAACCTTAAAATAAGAACTAGGAGATAGAATACATAAAATCAGAAGTACACTTTTTGTTTTTTACATTTTCAGACACTATTTATGGTTTATTCTAGTTTTGATATACTGCCTTTCTTAAAATAATCAGTGGTTTACATTTTCATAATATTAAATTCAAAAGGGCAATGCATCTTTCCATTTTGACCCGGTGAAAAGCGGTATATAAGAACAGCTAAATAAATAAATAAATAAATTTTCATTCCAAGAATAGACCGAACTACAAGTGAAGATCTTTAAATGAATACAGTTATCCTTTTTCATTCTTTCATTCCACCCCTCCATTTTTTCAAAGCTGTTGAAACCATCTCTTCCTAACTGTCCCTCCAGTCCAGTCCAGTCGGTTATACTCATCAACCAGCAGGTGGAGTGTGAGAAACACAAACTTGAAACCTGCTCTTATAAGTAGCCTTTCCAGTTCATCCTGCTAGACCAGTCCAGACAAGTGGGTTGTGTCCCCCTGTCAGCAGATGATGAGACAGAAAATATTCTAGAAGCTTAGTGACATCACCCTTGATAGATAACCTTGTACCTCTAGGAGTCAGCTTCAGTATTTTCTCTGTCTCAACAGATGGCGGACTTCTCCTTGGTCTCCTGGCCATATCTCTTGAGGCTTTTTGTGCCAGTGTAGTTTATCTTAGAGGATCTCTAAGGGGATCTGATCAGCACACTGTGGTGCTTTTCTAATTGACAAATTCCCCACAGTTATTTCCAGAGGTGTTCCTGGTCAGGAGGATCAGTGGAACACTTCTGAAGGGAAGGGCTCCTGCTAGGGAGGAACAGTGTAGCCCTCCACTGTATTACAAGCTTCAGCATATTCTGCTCTCAGATACCAGCTCTTTTACTGTTTTATTAAAGTTTATATAAAAAAATAAGAAACAAAAGCAAGGACAAAGGTACAACAGGGGACTTGCACCAGCCACAGCTCCAGTCTGGCCCTGCCTTTCTCTACCGGTGGCAGTCTTCAGTTTCCCCTTCGGGTCTTTGGATAGTGAGTTTTGCCTAACAGGTAGTGGGCCGCCACCCCCTCCTCCTACAGCTTCATTCTTCAGCCTGTCCTGGCTGCTAAGAAGCTCTCTCAGGGGGCCTGTTATTTTTCTGCCATGTGCGCTCTTGTGCGAGTATTGTGAGGCCGCTGCTCCTGCTCATGTCTGTCGCAGCGATTTCACCGTACTTTACTTATTCCTGCCAAAACCAGCGCCATCTTCCTTAATACAAATCCTCTGCAGGTGCCATTTTACTACTTCCGGGTACCCGTGGCCTGCAATAATGCCCTCTTCCCTGCAATGGTGTCTCAGGTGTGGTAGAAAGCACTGTTTCTTAACAAAATCTTTGCTCAGCCTGTGGGGCAGATCATGGAGGTACTTCTTCTGGCACAGCTCCATCTATAACAGCTGTACCTTCCACAGCACCTCCTCCTGCTTCTCTTCTTCCACAGAACCACAATTTCCTAGGCTTCAGCAGTCTCCTCGGTCTCAGGACTCAGATCTTCAGCAGCAACAGCCTTTGCACACTCCTTCAGCCAACTCTGATGTACAATTTATGGAATTTTTTCAGAAAGCCTGGGACTTATGGCACTCAGGAGCCTCTGCAAGTCCAGTTGTCTCAGCTTCTCCTCCTAAGAAGCGCTCCAGACAGACCTTGGCTATGCCCAAAGTTACTCCTGCCCCCTCAGAGAACTGGCACCCTGTTGGGGGAGGATGGTGAATGCCTCTCGGAAGACTGTTCTCTTAATTCTGAATTGGACAGAGAGGAGAGAGAGCTCTTGCCACCTGAGGATGAGCCAGAGGCGAGAGAGCGGGCAGGACATCCATCTGCTTTCGTCAAGAGGAACTTCCTACCCTCATTGTGCAAATTACTGAGGCCCTTCACCTTGCTGTTCCACCGGCATAGCAAACTCAAGATCCAGCTAAACTCCAAGTGGACCTCATCATTGTGGGTATCAAGAAACCATCTAAGGCTTTTCCTTTCCCTCCTGAGTTAACAGCAGATGGTTTCCCTGGAGTGGGATTCTCTGGATGTCTCCTTATATTCCGCATGTTGCCTGGGCTGCCAATATCTCTGGGCCCCTGACGATCTGGAAAAGTGGCTGCGCTTTCCAAAGGTTGACGCTTTAGTGACGGCTGTTACTAAGCATACAACTATTCCCATAGAGGGCGGCACTGCCCTCTGGGATCAGACTGATTGCAAGGTTGAGGGCGTCCTGAAGACGAGGTTTTTCCTTATCCTCCCTGGCTCTTCAAGTCTTTGTATGTGGCGGTTTGGCTGCCCATGCGTTGCTATGCTGGCTACAATTGCTCCTGGAAGATCCCACTCTGATCTGTTTAGAATCCATCACAGCATTTGTAACAGATGCATTCTACGATCTACTTCATTTGTTGGCTTGTTCGGTGGCAGCTGCCACAGTAGCTCGACGATGGCTCTGACTCTGCCACTGGAATGCAGATGCCGCTTCCAAAGCCCAGCTTGCCTTTAAGGGCAAGCTTTTGTTCGGCGAAGATCTGGACAAAGTGGTGAAGGATTTGGGTGAAGTTAAGCTTCAGCATTTGCCAAAGGACAAGCCCAAATTTGGGTTTTGTCATCCCACGACTGCATCTACTCCCTCTTCCTCCTACAGGGGGTACTTCAGGGACACGTGGCGCTACTGGCCGGGTAGATCTAACTCTTACTCCACTAAGACTGGTTCTAAGCCTCCGTCGCAGAGACAATCTCTCCTCTGCTAATAAGTTTGCAGGCGCTGCTTGATCCTCCCACAGACTGACTCAGGAGTCCATTCCGGGGTACCACCTGTGGGAGGTCGGCTACAAGTTTACTCCCACGAAAGGACCCAGATCACATCATACAAATGGGTCCTTGAGGTGATTACTCACGGGTACACTCTATCTTGCAAAGCTTATTCCACGCTCTTTCCTTCTCTTCCCATGCAGGGCGCCAGCCAAACAGGTGGCCGTGAAAATGACTGTACAGCACCTTCTACACCTCCAGGCGGTATGCCTAATCCCTGTCTCAGAAACAGGCTCGGGACACTATTCCATCTATTTTGTCATTCCCAAAAAAGGATGATTCCTTCCGGCCTATTCTGGATTTGAAAAGCGTCGTCAAATGTCTACATGTGCCACATTTTCGGATGGAGACGCTCAAGTCTGTCATTCAGGCAGTCAGGTCCAGCGAGTTCCTAGCATCTCTCGACCTTGCAGAGGCTTACTTTCATATTGCTATTCACCCAGCTCATCAGCAATACCTACACTTGCGATCCTGGGATGACATTGTCAATTCAGGGCTTTGCCGTTTGGCCTGGCCTCAGCATCCCACACCGTCTCCAAGGTTATGGTGATAGCAGCGGCTGCCCTCCATCACCAGGGCATCGGGGTTCATTCTTACCTGGATGACTGGCTCATCAGACCGAAGTCTTGTGAGGAGGCAATTGCAGCAGTGTCTCAAGTGGTCAGCTTTCTGAGTCGCCTCGTTTGGGTAATCAATCAGGCCAAGAGCTGCTTATGACCTTCTCAGTCCTTGGAGTTTCTGGGAACTCGATTTGACACGCAGGTGGGTCATGTCTTCCTTACCCAGAGCAGATGTGAAAAGCTTGCTGCGCAGCTCTGGAGCTTTCTTCGTTTCCTGACTCCCTCAGCCTGGGATTAACTGCAGGTGCTTGGCACCATGGCACTCACTCTGGACATTGTTCCTTGGGCTCACACGTGTCCTCTTTAGTGGGCCCTCTTGTCCTGATTGTCTCCCTGCTCCCAATATTACCAGGTCCGTCTGCCCCTCCCATTGGGGGTGCGTCGTAGCTTCAAGTGGTGGCTCTGCTGCCACAACCTCTTGCGAGGGATCCCTCTGAGGACTTCACATTGGGTGCTCATCACCACAGATTCCAGTCTGTCGGGCTGGGGAGCTCACTCTCTGGGACAGACTGCACAGGGCTCCTGGTCAGCGCAGGAAGCCTCCTGGCCAGTCAGTCGCCTCGAGGCTCATGCCGTTCATCTGGCACTACTTGCCTTCCAACCTCTGCTCTAGGACCGCGACCACAGTTGATTACCTGAATCGGCATGGGGGCACCAAATGTCCTGGAGTGGCCCAGGAGATAGCCCTCTTGTTTCCATAGGCAGAAGACACTCTAAGGGTGCTCTCCACGCAGCACATTGCGGGGGTGGAGAATATTCATGTGGATTTCCTTAGTCATCATCTCCTGAACCCCAGTGAGTGGGAACTCGCTCCATGGGCATTCCAGAAGATTGTGAACCAATGGGACCGTCGACTTGATGGCCACTGCCTCCAACTCCAAGGCTCCATTCTTTTTCAGTCAACTAAGAGAGCTGAACTCTTATGAAGTGGATGCCCCTGGGCCAGCTCCTATAAGCCTTTCCATCATGGCCGTTGATACAGTAGGCTTCTCCGATGAGTAGAAGCCCACTCAGGTCAAATCATTCTAATAGCGCCGGATTGACCACATCGTCTGTGGTATACCTATTTCATTTGCCTCTTGCTGGAAGCACCTCTGTCTCTCGGCACCTGTAAGAATCTTATCTGGCAAGGGCTGTTTGTCATTGGCAACCCAGCTCCTTACTCGCTTATGTCTTGGTTCTTGAGTGGCACCACCTAACCATGGAAAGGTTATTCGCCGCAGGTGGTAGCTACCCTTCTGCAGGCACTGTGTCCCTCTCTTTCTCTGGCATATGCCAGAATTTGGCATCGTTTTACCTCATGGTGCTCTCAGAAGACACGTTCCCCATGGAGGGCGCACGTTCACGACATCCTTTCTTTCCTGCAGGATGGCTTCATTCAGGGCCTTGCCCTAAATTCGTTGAAGGTTCAGATTGCTGCACGCACATTTTTCTGAGTGCTCCCTAGTGTCACAAACAGATATAGTTTGCTTCTTTTGGGGGGTTTGTATGCTGCAGCCCCCATTCGACCAGTTGTCCCAGCCTATCCTTGGTTCTTCATGCCCTCACCAGATCTCCTTTTGAACCCCTCTGCCGAGTGTCTCTTAAAGATTTGGCTCTTAAGACTATCCTCTTTGTGGCAGTCACCTCGGCTCGGCACCTCTCAGAGCTTCAGTTGCTTTCTTGCTGAGATCCTTTTCTCCGGAGGGCATCACTATTTGGACAGTTCCTTCCTTTTTGCCAAAGGTCCTTTCATATTTCCATGTAAATCAGGCTGTGGTCCTTCCTTCCCTCCCGAAAAAGAAGCGATTGGGTACACTTGCGATCTCCATTCTCTCGATGTTAGCAAGGCATTATGCCACTACCTCAGGGTCATCAATCCCTTTCACCACATTAATTGTCTCTTTGTTCTGATCTGTGGTTGGCACAAGGGGGTGGCTGCCTCTAAAGCTACCATTGCGTGCTGGATCAAGCAGGCTATTGAGTCTGCCTACATCCTCCAGAATAAGCCTGTGCCCAGTGGCCTCCGAGTGCATTCCACGAGAGCTCAAGCCACCACTTGGGTGGAGAGGACACGGGTTGCTCTGCTGTATATCTGCAGAGCTGGCTACGTGGTCTTTCCTCTCTACTTTTGCCCGGCACTATTGCTTAGACCTTCATTCTCAGGAAGTAGCGGTTTGGGGTCATCATATTGGCAACTTAGCTTTGGTACTCCCCACTTGTCTGGACTGATCTAGCACAATGAACTGGAAGGAGAAATTTTACTTACCGTTAATTTCCTTTCCTGGATTCCTGCTAGGCCAGTCCAGAACCCTCCCCACTGCGCTGTCTCTGACTCTGACTTGGCAGCGCCTGCACCTAAGAAATGATCTCATCGGCATGCCTGACAGCTCTGGCTGGTCTCTTCCTTGAACATACTTCTTGGTGTTCAGCCTAGTATTTGCATCAAGCCTTGTATGTAAGTTATTTCATTGCATGCATCCGCATGCTTGTGTTCTCATTACTTATTATTTTTATTCTGGCTGTTTTTTTAAGGCTACTTGAAGTCGATCTGCTTGCTATGTATATACTGAAGCTGACCTCTAAGGATACAAGGTTATCTATCAAGGGTGATGTCACTAAGCTGCTAGAATTTTTCTCTGTCTCCTCATCTGCTGACAGGGGGATACAACTCACTTGTCTGGACTGGTCTAGCAGGAATCCAGAAAAGGAAATTAATGTTAAGTAAAATTTCTCTGTGCCACTTAACCACAGACAGTAGTTCAGTCCTCCAGCAGGTGAATAACCATAGCCTGTGCAGTCTGAAGGTTTGGTGCTATTGGGCCACAGTATCTTAGCGGGCCCGGGCTGCAGAACCTGATGGAGCCGGGTCTCCCCTCTTCTCCACTAGCCGCTCCTTATTTAGCTACCTCTTTCCTCCTCTCCAGCCTTTGGGAGGGGGCCAGAGGTTGAGTGCATCTGTGCCTTTGATTCTTTAAAAAAAAAAAAAAAAAAAAGAGAGAGCAAAGGCCAGATCACAGGTAGAGCGGCAGCAGCAGCTCAGCAGGGCTCTAGGGGTGGCTGCCAGGTAAGTACAGGGTTCAGTGCTGGTGAGGGCAGTTGCTTGCAGGGGGACAGTGCTGTGGGTTGTTTTCAGCTGCATGGCAGTGTGCAGCCTGCGGCAGCCATTGTGCACAGTTCTCTGATTATCAAGCTGTGCCACAGCTGTGTAAAAGAAAACACAGCTGCTTCTGATTGCATCAAAAGCAGCTCAGGGGTGTAGGAGACAAGTGCAGCCAGCCAGTTAGAGCACATTCACGCTCCGAGAAACTTAGGAGACCCCGTGGTTTTGGAGGGAACCACCGTCATTTGGCCAGCTGCGAGTGTCTATCTGGAGGAGAGGTCTGAGCAACCCATATTTTCTCAACCCTAGAGCCATGGAGGATCTGCCCAGAGAGAGTTTGGGGGGAGGAAATGTCCGCTTTATTCCCAAATTTGTCTTGCTTTTTCTCCAGGCCTTCTGCTTGAAGCAGGGCCTGAGTGAGGAGTTCCCGGCTTGTAGCAAGTTCTCTTGCCTAAGGGACAGGGATCTTCTTTGGTGGCTAAATGCTGGCGCAAGGGAGATTGGAGGATGAGGTTGCCTCAGTGGGGTCACTGAACTCCCTGGGGCCTTTGGAGGGGTCTGTGAATCTCCTTGAGCCTCAGGAGGAGGAGGGGGAGCTTCTGGCAGGGAAGGATACGACGTGGGCAGGGGCCAGGGCCATGACCCGTAAGTTTCGTCAAGCACAGTCTGTTAACCTGCAGCGGTCAAGATTTCTGCAGCGGAGTAACTTCTTTCAAAGTGGACACTGTGGGAGCCAGAGGAGAGCTCCTGGAGCCTCCATATCCTCCCAGCCCGGATGCCCGCACAGCCTCAAGAGTCCAGCAAGCCTCACAAGCGGCAGCTGCAATCAGGACACAGAGATGCAGGTAAACTCCGCCTCCTTCAGAGGCATCATCACTAGCTGATGGCTGTGCAAGCCTCCAGACCGCATGTGGAGCACATCAGCAAGCCGCTCCTGCAGCCCGGACACCCACACAGCCTCCGAATCAGGGAACCCTCACAAACGGCAGCTGCAATCAGGCCACAGAAACGCCAGCAAGCTCCTCCTCTTTCGGAGGCATCATCACTCACTTGCAGCCTCTACATAAGCTTACTATCTTCCCAGGCAGGCCCTCGCCAAAGGGCCCTGTGGCATGGCCCTTAGGTGGGAATCGTAGCAGGAACAGCACTATTCTCCCTGCAACCAACTTCATCCACAAATTGAACAAAGCTCCACCCTAATCACAATCTGGAGACTTCAAACACAGGAAGCAACCCAGTAAATTACACCCAAACACTCAAAGACCCAAATCTCTTTACTAAGCCACATCTCCATCGACATCCGCAAACAAATCTGCTACAAGAAAAGGGAGACCCACTGAATCAGCCAACCTCGCAACTGCAGTCACTTAGACATAGGGGCCTCGTGATCTGCACACTAGCAGGAAAACGTCAAATCCGGTTCACACATAAAGGTGAGCTCCAACTACTATAGGCACTATCACTCTGTACCTCTTTCACCTGCAAAAAACTCACATCTTGGGTGCACCTGTGCAATAGGGTCCATGTCTAAGAGCACTCCCACTGTCCCACACAGCTGATACAGTCTTGAAGGACTAGAAAAAGGGACTGCTACTTCTGGAGAGAGATCTGCAATTGTGAGTATATACTTCTGGGAATTTTCTGAAAGGACTTCTTTGTATTAAAGCTAATTAATCTGTGAACCCAGTGTTTTTTGTTAAATAAGTCAGGGCCTACTAGCAGCAGTTTAAGTTTAAATTTAAAACACAGAAGAGAACTTTCTGGTTACATTTCATACCCAACAGAGAGCTTCTAGTTTAAATGTAATACTCACTCGGGGCCTAGTATCAGCAAAGTACTTTTAGTTTAAATTTAAAACACAGAAGAGAGCTTTCTGGTTAAATTTAGAACCCATCAGAGAGCTTGTAGTTTAAATTTCTTAATAAGTCAGAGCCTAGCAGCAGCAAAGAGCTGTAATTTAAATCAAATCAGAATATAACTTAGTATAAAAGGCAAAACAGGGTCAGTACTCTTTGAGCAACAAATAGTCTTCTAAAGTCTTCTACCTAGGGGGCCAAGAGACCTGTGAAACCTTTTCAATAGGTGTTAACACCAGGTGGCAGGTCAAAAAGGCCATTTTGAAAGACTCCTTCTATCCAAGCAAGGACTGTTAATCACCCAGGAAGTTGGTCACAGCTTACCTCAGCAGCACAGGACAGGGTACTGTGTAGCAGCCCTCTTTTAATAAGTGTTACTCTCAAATGTGCGCTCATAATCATGCCCTCTGCAAAAAAACAAAATCCCTGTCATCAAAAACTACTTAATATCCCAAAACCTGGACATACTATGCATAACAGAATCTCGGCTTGCTGAAACAGACACAGTGCTAATGAACCAACTCCCCAACTACAGCCTCTTTAATTGCCCAAGAACCCATCAAAGAGGAGGAGAAGGAGTACTGATCTTAACAAAATCCTAGCTACACTTCCACAAACAATCTGCAGAGAGCACAGAAGGATTAAACGTACTCTCCATATCAAGCGCTCATAACAATCTGCTTCACATACAGGTCTCCGATCACCCCAACCAATGATCTCTCTAATATACTAGAAAAAGCCTAGAAAACACCAAAACAAATGAAGACCTACTGTTACTAAGAGACTTCAACCTCTCTTCCATCCCAATTAAACATGCAACATCCTCCTTAGAAGCTATGACATCTATGTTCAAATCATAAACACCACCTGTTCACAAAATTCTACTCTGAAACAATCCGAGGTAAACACTCAATTGGCAACCTACCCGCATATCCCAGCCGCCCTAACACAAACAGAAAATGGTTAGCCTACACATAAGTCCCACTGCTAACCATCACACATGTACTATCCACCCACAAATTCACATGTAACAACTAGATGAGTTAGAGAAGTGTACATTGTATAAAGTTAGCTTGTAAATAGTTTTCCCGGTTTTCTCCATGTTTAATATCCTGTTTCACTGTAAACTCAATGTTGACTGTATGCATTGTAGTATGTTTTTGTTCGATGTACACCGCACTGATTATAATAGCGCTGTATAGAAGAAATGTTAAATAAATAAATAATACCTACACATGACAAGGGAAATACGCTTGACCTCATCTTTATCAAAATAAACATTTCACATCAAATCTCCCCCCTCAACATAACTATTACCAGTACAATGGTTGGACCACAACCTAATAAGCTTCCCGCTTCTACTCAACACGACAACAACCCACATGAATCAGCACTGATCAAATATATAATTCAGAAGGAAGTGACGTTACTAGGCCTGATAGCGGTATGAGAAGAATGCTCCATCGCCAAAGCTGCCTAAAATAGAAAAAAAAACCCTCCAGGATTGGTGAAACACTCGGAAACGACGAGCAGAAATCTCATAGAGCACAGGGAGCCGAGAACGAGCGGTCCCAGAAAAGCAGCTTCCTCCCCACCCCCCAAAAAAAGATCCCGAGGATAAAAGAACTTAGTTTGAGCACCATGGAGGAGGTAAGATGGCGATCGGAGGGGTGCTAATTTTTTTAGACAACAAAGGAGGTGGTGCAGACGGCTTGAAAGGGAAGCAGCAATCTGAAAGAAATTTAAAATCCAAAATAGAGCTTCGGAGGTGCCAGCAAGCACCAGTATTTTGGAAGCCCTAGAGGAGAGCGGGGGGGGGGGGGGGGACTATACTTATTAGGAAAGGGTGTCTACTACAAGTTGGGGAAATCATCCGGGATAAAAAATGGGAAGGGTAATGTTACTTATTGGAGAATTGATGGAGGAAAAGGTCACTGTGACAAATATTTATGCCCCAAATACGGGACAAGCCCCCTTTTTGGAGGGGAGTCCTTGAGCTATTGGTCCAATCCGCCCAGGGGAAACTGGTGTTGGGGGGGGGGATTTTAATTTGGCACTACACACGGGGTGGGATCAGCAGGCTTGGGAAAAGGATGGAAATGGAAGAAGTCGACATATAGTGAAAGGAATTATTAGGAAATTCTATTTTTCAGATGTCTGGAGGGTACAAAATAGAGGGAGCAGGGAGTATACATTTTATTCACATCCACTCAAAACTTTCAGTCAAATTGATTGATTACCTTCTGGTTGATAAAATATGAGAGCTAAGGATGGGAGAAGTGGCAATTAGTAACATAACGTGGTTGGATCATGCCCCTATGTGGGTGGAGGTCTGAGAAGAGCGGGGGAAAGGGGGAATACACTTTTGGAGGCTGAATGAAAGTCTCCTTAAAAGGGAGGAAATTGTAAAAGATATAAGGAAATGCCTCTAGGAATGTTGGCAGATGAATGATAACGGTGAGGTGCATGACGTGGGATTGTGGGAAGGAATGAAAGCGGTGATTAGGGGGCGTTTAATTATGTGGGCAGCCAAAAAGCAACGGAAGGAAAAGGAATTACAAGAGGAGATTAAAAATGCTATAAAACAATATAGCCTCAGAAAATAAACCCAAATCCAAGTGACCAGATATACAAATGAAAACTATAATAGTCACCGATGTTGTCCCAAAGAATTCTAAACTTTTTGTCAGATAATGCGGAGGGAGGAGAGAAACCAAAGTCACCCACACCAGACGACAATGTCCATTTTAATCATAAAGGTTCAAAACCACATGTATATAACATTTTAAAGAAGCAACACTTAGCTTGAAAGCAGTGTGAACATTCAAAAATTTGCAGTCTCCAAAATACACGACGTGCACATTTCGGGAAACAGTCCCTGTATCTAGTGTACCACTGCCTTCATACTACTCCAACTGCCATGAAACATGGCTGCTTCACACGGCACATCTTCTAAGGGACAGCTGTTTTAGGGATTGGCTGACCTGTCTAATCACTCAAATTTGAACGACCAATGAAAAGAGGAAATCCCCATCATCATCGGGGGAGCCCTGCAAGTCATTGGACAAAATTAAAGCAGACTAAGCCAATCGATCTCTCGATTCAGACCAAGGGGCTGAACAGTGCCCAAAGAGTGTATCCAACACTGTTCTAACCATTGTAAACGAGAGACACGATCCCCCCTTCCCCCGAGGGTCATAGGGAACATGGTCAATAACACTCCAATGTAAATCTTCAAACAAATGTTGATGTGACATACAGTAATTCACTATTGGTGCTGAAATAACTTGCTGACATAGTCGAGAGGCATGTTTACTCAGCCTTGTTTTAACCGGATGAGTTGTCTGACCTACATACTGTATAATAATGTACAGGAACATTGTAAAATATAGACCACAAAAGTGGATTTGCAAGAAGTCACCCAATGACGTTCAAAAAAACGACCGGACGTCGGATCATTCCAAAATATCCCGGAACTAGTCGTGGAACAAAATTGACACTCACCAGAGGGAGAGTGACCCCTAGACTCAACATGGGGACAAATAGGTCTATCAGTAGGGGATGTAGATTTAACTAATAAGTCTTTCAAATTAGAACCCTGAGAAAAAGCAATCAAAGGTTTTAAAAATCAAGAATGTAAACGCAACACTGACCAATGTTTTTTGGAATCACCCCCACTATAGAATCCTCAGAATTAGAAAAGTGAGACACGTAATCAACACTAATTAGCCAGTCCCGATGAATATGATAAGCTTTGCGGTAGGCTCTGTCCACAATTCGTCTAGGATAGCCCCTACATAAAAGCCTGGACTTTAAATCAATGGCATGTTGTTTAAAATCCTCTACAGAAGAGCACAAACATCGCAATCTAAGGAAATGGCCAAAGGGAAGGCCACGACGAAGAGGACCAGGGTGAGAATTCTTTGGGACAGCTTTGGTGACTATTATAGTTTACAAAACAATATAGAGCAGCGGGTACGGCTTGGAGGCTGAAGTACTTAAATCAATTAAGAATGGAGCTAAATAAATTACAATTAGAATCAATTGTATTTCTGATTGAGAGGGTTAAACAGAAGTTTTATGAGTGGGGAGATAAAGCGGGAAGATTGCTTGCACGTAAACTTGGGAAAAGAGAAATAGCAAACATCATAGTGGCAATCAACGGGGAGGGGGAAGGGAATCTATTGCGGACAGAGAAACAGATTGGAGAGAGATTTTGTCAGTTCTATTCTGAATTGTATACCCAACAAGGGGGGGGGGGAGACAACAGCAAATCTACAGAAATATCCGGAGAAGATAGAATTGCCTAGGGTGGGGGAGGAAATGCGGGCAGTGTTAGAGGAGGAAATACACAGTTTTGAAATAGAGAGGGTGATTAAAGAAATGCCGATGGGTAAAGCACTAGGACTGGATGGGTTAACCAGCACTTTCTATAAGATTGTTCAAGAGGAGATGGTAGAGATCCTGGGGAGGACATTTAATAGGATACTAGAAGAGGGTGGACAACTGTCAACAGAAATGTTGACAGACGGAATTACGGTGTTACCAAAGGTGTGGAAGGACCCTTTGCATTGTGGATCCTACCATCCAATATCACTGCTAAATACGGATGTGAAGATCCTAGCAAAAATGCTGGCTAATCATTTGGTTAAGGGGATGTTCTCTCTCATTGATATAGACCAAACGGGGTTTATTAGTGGATGGCAGGCCTCAGATAATATTAAGAGTGTTGGAAGTGATCTGGGCAGCACACCAACAGTGGGAGAAAATGATGATACTTTCAAATGATGCTGAAAAAGCATTCGATCGAGTAAATTGGATCTTTCTGTTTGCAGTGATGGATAAGATGGGATTTGAATCAGCTACTTAAACTAGGCGCGTGCCCTATACAATGACTCCTGGGCTAGTGTGAGAATTAATGGTAGATACTCTGAGGCATTCAAACTAGAAAGAGGTACTAGGCAGGGCTGTCCAGTGTCCCCATTTCTCTTTCCCTTGGCAGTCGAACCCTTAGGACAGGTCATAAGAATGGACGAGGAAATTAAGGGATTAGTGTTGGAGGGGTGTCGGCATAAAATATCTCTCTTTGTAGACGACATACTATTAATGGTATCGCAACCGGAGGTAACACTGTCGAGAGTAGTGGAAGTGATCGAGTGCTATGGAGCTTTAAAATGAATATGGATATGACAGAGGCGCTTAATATCAACCTCCCTAGTGCAGACTTGGCCAAGTTAAAACAATAGTATCCATTCAAGTGGGCACGGAAGGCTATTAAGTATTTGGGGGTACAAATAACAGCCCATCCCCAGAGCTTATATGAAACAAATTACCCTCTGTTGTGGAAAACAGTGGGGCATCTACTTAATGGAAAAACTGACAGCTATTCGCAGGCAGAGGCTGACCAAGTTTGAGAGTGAATGGCAGAACATGCTGGTTTGCCTACGTAGGGAGGGGGAAGGGGAGGGTGGGGTTGAGGAGGGGGGGCCATACCTATAGTAGGGGGGGATAAGGGGCAAAAAAAAGGAGAATATTGTTAAAAGGTGTAAGTGATATCTATTGTGAATTGCGAATGATACAGTTGTGAATGGAATTGATTTGAATAGTTCTTTAATAAAAAGTTTAAATTAAAAAAAATAGACTATTCAAACAATTTGACAAAAATACTTCCTTGACAATGTGATCTTATCACTGGACACAGATACAGACAACATTGATCTAACTCATCTCCAACTGGAACCAAACCATTGGAGAAGCAGCAGCAACACCACCACCACAACACAAAAGCACTAAACAACCAAAGTCCCCATCATACACTCCTGATCTCTGAGATCTCAAAAAACAGCTCCGTAAACTAGAGGGTAAATGGCGAAAATCCAAACTTACAGCTGACTAGAATGTCTCTACTAACAGAATACCGCACCATAACTGACAAATGTAAACATGCATACCGCACCAAATTGATTAGCGGCTCATTCAGCTGACCATGGGAGTTATTTGACATAGAAAAAGATCTGATAAATACTCCCACCAAGGACAATTTAGATATCACCATCAGTCCTCAAAAACTGGCTAACCACTACAAAATGTCCTACATACAGTCATCGGCCCAGACCGCTCAGCCTCCACCCACTGCTTCCACTACCACTGCAAGGACATCATTCTGCTCCATCAGCAATGAAAACATAAAAGCCACAATCACGACCCTCAACACAACCACGTCCCCTCTGAATCCATGGCCAGTAGGCTGGATTAAAACAACCAAAACGGAACTCAGCCCATTCCTCAAGAAAATTACCCAAATGTCACTACACCAGAGCTATATGCAAAATAGCCTAAAAATCTGCTCCATATGCCCCACCTTGAAAAAAATTGGCCTCGACCCCATGGACCCAACCTCCTATAGGCTGATTGCCAGCCTTCCCTTCCTGGCCAAAATCGGAGAAAAAACATTCAACAACTACGCCAAGAATTCATCGACAAACATGCTCCCCTAGATCCACAGCAACAGGATTTCGGCCGCACCTCAGAGTGGAAACCCTCATAACTTCCTTCATGAACAAACTAATAAAAGGAATACAAATTGCACACCAAGGATACATCTTGATATTTCTGGACATATCAGCTACCTTTGACACTGTCAGCCACAGTATTCTCCTACAACGGCTTCACTCTATTGGAATTCAAAATAAAATACTAATATGGTTTCAGTCCTACCTAGCTAATCAACAACAAGTAAAAATGGGACCCAACTCATCATCCCCTTACTCCAAAACCAAGGCATACCACAACCTTATCTTCGCTCCTTGTCAATATCTACCTACAACCACTGTGCTCAATCATCCGATCCTATAACATTTTTCTACCACATCTACGCAGATGATATTATGCTCTATTCACCCTTCAACACAAACAAACCTCTTTTCACAGAAATACTACATTCTCCAGGAACAAGCAGGAAGTCAGTCCTCACATATGGGTGAAGTCTGTGCCAATGGAGGCCACACTGAGCATTTCCCCAGCTTTCAAAGAAAGCCTTTGGGACATGCCACCATGCATGTGTGGTCCCCTTCCTGCCTAAGGGTGCCTTCTTGCTAAGTCTCCTTTTTTTCTGCAGAGCCCAACGGACATCTGTCCTGTTTCCCCGGAAAAATCCTTGCTATTATCCTTAAAATAGTTAGTTTCCTGGTTTGCATACTGGTTCCTCTTCCTGCCTCAAGCTGATGCCATTCTCTGTTCTTTTTGTCTTTTTTGATCGAGGCTTGCCTCGACTGGCATTGGTGCCCTTTTTTGCCCGGGGGGTCATCCCCCGGTGGGTTCAAAAACTGTGACCGCTGTAGTCAAACGATGTCGGTGACCGACACCCATGTCTGCTGCTTATGCTGTCTGGGCCCAGACCATGATAGCACCTCCTGCGACCTGTGCCAGCCTATGATGCCTAAAACTAATAAAAAGAAGTCAGATTTGCAGGAAAAACTGTTTCCCAGATCCAACTCTGCACCGGCCTCCTCGATGCTGAGCTCCAAGCCCAGCATTTCCCGTGAGGCCCGAGCATCCTCAGAGTCCTATGGTGGTGGCTCCTCCAAAAAGACCTCGGACCCCAAGAGAGAGAAGAAAAAATCCTTGAGGTCTGCTGAGGTTGCACTTGAGAAACCAGTAAAACCGCCCGGTGGGACTCGGGCGGCTCCGAGAAGTGCCCCACCAAGATCCTTAAGAAGGATTCCTTGGCTGATGGAGACCGTGCGAGGTTCCTTGAGGCCTTAGTCCTTGAGGATGTGCTCGCAAGAGAGCTGGTGCCAGGCCCGAGGTCCTCTGCCCACGCTGAAAGCTGCGGAGTCTTCTGGCTTGGAAACAAGAATGTCGGCCTTGGACAAAATATCACTGCTATCCTGGCTCTGCAGCAGGCAATGATGGCTGGTTCGTCTGTATCATCTGCCCCGACGACTGGGCCCCCGATGCAGGGGGTCCCCGGTCATCAAGCCGAGCTCCGAGCGCCATCTGCCTCGGGTAAGCCCTCGTCGCCAGTCGAGGTCTTGGTCCCATTCCTTGGACATTAGACCCTAGATCCTCCTGAGGCCGCTGGCACTCTGCCCTGGCCTCGACGTTATGAGTCGCAGGGCCTCAGACTCATCGTCATTGCTCGGCTCCGAGTGGGAGACCGATGACGAGGCATCCCCGGAAACTAAGCAGCGCAGAGATATTCTCTCAGACCCGTCATCCCCGATGCCATTTTCCTCTGAAAGATGTGGCCTTTTATGACTTTGTCAAGGATATGGCCAGAGCTCCCTTGGTGCAAACCGAGGTGGAGAAAGATCCGCACACTGAGGAACTGGAGACTCTCATAGTACCCGTGCAGCTGATCCTCGAGCAACTGCTACTCAGAATGTGGGAGGCCCCAGCCTCCATGCTGGTGGGTGGTGAGTCAATGCCTCGACACCATCTACCATGTCTGGAAGGGCTCCAGGTTCCACAAGCCCCAACTCCCACATAACTCCATGGTCATCGAGTCGACCATGCAGAAACCTAAGAGCCAGAAGACCCACTCTTTGGTCCCTCCTGGAAAGGACGCTAGAGCCCTCGATGTCCTTGGGCGCAAGTGTTACCAGGGCTCCATGCTGGATTGCCGGATTCAAGCCTATGAACTGTACATAGGCATGTACCCAAAGGCCATAACCCAGGAGTTGTCCATGTTTTCAGCGGGGCTTACCGGGGAACTCCTCCAGCGATTCCAGTCCTTGACCTCTGGGATCAGGGACTGCTCTCCCGGCTAGCCTATGACTGCTTTGAGTCAGTGGCTCGGGTAGCGGTGGCTGGCACCAAGCCTAGCTACAGTCTTCGGACCTCAAGCAATGGGTCCAAGACAAGCTGCTCAACGTCCTCTGCACTGGGGAGAACCTGTTCGGCAAGCCTATGGCCGACAAGGCGACCAGTATCGAGGCTGACGTGATGACTCAACAGAAGCTCTCCAAGAAGATCTCATCCTTTCCTCATAAGAAGCCATTGGGGAAAAGACCCCTGTTCCCGAGGAAAAAAGGGGCCATTTCAGCAGAGTCACCACTACCAGCTCTTCTCAGGCCAGCAACAGGGTTCTTACCCTAAAAGGCAAAGCCATGGGGCTCAGAAGCCAAAGGCACAGAAGCCCCAGCTCCCACCCAGCCCAGGGGGAATTTTTGACTCCCGGGGCACGGCCATCCCTCCCCCCCCAAGAGATCTTCACCAGTCTACAAGGGGCTGCCTGGCACTCTTCGCCCACAGGTTGGCCAGTGTCACCTCAGACCAGTGGGTACTGCAGGTGGTTAGGGAAGGATACCTCCTCCATCTACACCAGGTACCACCCAGGTTCTTTCCAGGAGAGCCAGTGCGACCTCTCCTTCACCAGACCCTTCTGCTCTTAGAGCTTGCAGGTCTGCTCAGGGACAACGCAGTAGAGCCTGTACCCAAACATCTGTGGGGAAAAGGCTTCTACGCCAGATACTTCTTTGTACCAAAGAGGACTGGAGGCCTCAGGCCCATACTAGACCTGAGAAACTTAAACAAGTTTCTGATGAGGGAGAAGTTCAAGATGCTCTCCCTTGGAACATTGCTGCCTTACCTTCACCAGAGAGATTATCTGTTCTCCTTGAACCTAAAGGATGTGCATGCTCACATCCTGATCCACACCTCCCACAGGCAGTACCTATGGTTTGTGGTGGGAGGAGGGCACTGCCAGTACAGTTTACTACCCTTCGCCCAGGCCTCCTCGCCAAAGGTCTTTACCAAATGCCTGGCAGTGGTAGCCGCCTACCTGTGCCTACAAGGGGCTTTCATCTTCCCCTATCTGGACGACTGGCTCATCAGGGGCAGTATGGCCTCAGAGGTCAGTCAGGCCACAGAGGTGCAACCCTCCTTCTGCAGCACCTGGGGTTTGTTATCAACTACTCCAAATCTCATCTCTCTCCAGCCCAAAGCCTGGAGTTCATAGGTGCTCAGTTGGATACGTTACAGATTAAGGCCGTCCTCCCAAAAGAAAGGGCAGAATGCCTCAGGCAACTGGCAGGAGAAGTACAGCACCACCAGTCAGTACCGGCTCGTCTCCTCCTCTGCCTTCTGGGCCATATGGCCTCGACGGTTCATGTCATGCCTTCAGCCCACTTACACATATGGGGACAGCCCAGTGGTGCCTATACTCACAGGCCACGGACAGGATAAGGTTTACCCACCAGTTGGCGGAGTCCCTCAACAGGTAGAAAAACTTGTGCTACCTCCAGGCGGGAATGCCCTTCCAGGCACCCATGCCACAGAGGACCCTGACCACAGACGCCTCTCTCCTGGGTTGGGGGGCACAGTGCAGAGACCGCCGCACACAGGGAAGCTGCACACAGGAGGAATCGCACTCTCCTGATGCTCAGGGCAATCTTCTTGGCCCTATGAGTGTTCCACCACCACCTGCAACACCGTCCTGTGCTGATCCAGATGGACAATCGGGTCGCCATGTTTTATATCAACAAATGGGGGCACGGGTTCGTACTCTCTCTGCCAAGAGCCAGTGGCCCTTCTCTCCTTCGCAGCATGCAACAGCATGCTTCTGCGAGCAGTGTACCTCCCAGACCAGGATAACTGTCTGGGGGACAGGCTGAGCAGAGTCCTCTGCCCACACGAGTGGCGCTTAAACCCCAGAGTAACGAAGCAGCTCTTTCACCTTTGGGGCAGGCCGTGATGGACCTATTTGCTTCTCTGGACAACACACAGCTACTCTGCTTCTGTTCCCATCAGCCGCATCTAGAGAGAGTGATGGCAGATGCCTTACTGATCTCATGGTCCGAGGGCCTACTCTATGCATTCCCACCACCCTCCCCCCCCCCCCCTGTCGCCAGGGCACTCTTCAAGGTCCCTCTGAGCGAAAGAGCATAATTTATACTGATTGCCCCCAGGTGGCCCTGTCTACCTTGGTTCCCTCTGTTGCTTTCCCCATCGGTGACACTCCCAGTCCCTCTGAGCTGAGCCCCGGACCTCCTGTCCCAGGAAAAGGGCTCCCTCCTGCACCCCAACCTGGGGTTGCTAACGCTAACAGCGTGTCTGCTGAAAGAATAGTGTTTGCCCCTTTCAGTCTTCCAGGAGACGTCGAGGAGATCCTACTGACCTTCCGAAAAGCCTCCACCAGATGGGCTTATGCCTTTAAGTGGAAAATGTTCTCTGCCTGGTGTGTGGAAAAGGAGGAGAATCCCTTCTCTTGCCATGTGCAGCTAGTGCTTCAGTACCTACTTCACCTGTTGCACACCAGTCTGAAATCTAATTCGGTGAGGGTGCATCTGAGTGCCATAGCAGCTCACCACCACCCTATTGAGGGGAAAACCCCTCTCAAGCCAGCCCCTGGTCTCACGGTTCCTCTGGGGCCTCCTGTTATCCAAGTCCCCTCTCTGCCCTCCAGCGGCGGAGTGGGACCTCGATGTGGTGCTCTCCCTGCTCACCAAAACACCATTCGAGCCCCTAGCCACTTACCACCTGCAGTACCTATCTTGGAAAGTGTTTTTTTCGGTGGCCCTCACTTCCACTCAAAAAGTGAGCGAACTCCAGGCCCTGGTGGCAGATCCACCATATACAAGGTTCTACAAGAACCGGGTAGTGCTCCGCACACAACCCAAATTCCTTCCGAAGGTGGTATCTTCTTTCCACCTCAACCAAGAAGTGGTCTTCCAGACCACCTTCCCGTGGCCTCATGCTGGCAGGGAGAAGCTAGTGCTTCATACACTGGATTTCAAACAGGCCCTGACCTTCTATTTATAGCAGACTCGAGCCCATCGCAAAACTCTTCAGCTTTTCATATCTTATGACCTCAGTAGACTGGGGCTTCCCGTGACTAAGCAAACTCTGTCCACTTGGGTGGCAGACTGTATTGCTCACCTATGAGCGAGCTGGCCTCTCCCTCGAGCACTGGATCACAGCACATCGCCAGTGACTGAGATCTGCAAGGCCTCCATATGGTCTTCAGTTCATACGTTCACAACTCGCTACTGCCTAGCGCGGGACAGTGCCTTTGGCCAGGCAGTACTCCATAATATTCTCGGGGTGTAGGCAACTCCTGCCCTCTGACTTTTTTGTGTTCAGGCTACTGGAGTGATAGTGTTGCTGGACGCTAGGGTCCTGCAGAGTCTCTCAGTGGGGACTCACTTTCTGCAACTCATGGCTTCCCATCTGATCGCTGTTGGTGCTGTATGGTTTGGTCCTCGGCAGGGTGGAGCTAGGGAGTCCCATATGTGAGGACTGACTTCCTGCTTGTTCCTGGAGTAAGTGTACTCGCCTGTAACAGGTGTTCTCCAGGGACAGAAGGAATCAATCATCCCCTGGGAGCTGTCTCCCTACCTTGTTTTAGTTTTACTGCCATCCTAGCTATATCATCTGACTGAGCAAGATGGCATCCTTGGGCGAGAATGGGACCACATATGCATGGTGTCATGTCCAAAAGGCTTTCTTTGAAAGCTGGGGAAATGCTCTGCATGGGCTCTGTCGGCGCCGACGTCACCCATATGTGAGGACTGATTCCTGCTGTCCCTGGAGAACACCTGTTTCAGGTGAGTAACTACGCTATACCTTACAGATGTAACCCAATGGCTGGCAACAAACCTCCTAACAATAAATTACAGAAAAACACTAATACTATTCATCACGAAGGACGACTCATGCACTCCTCCCTCCATCCTTTCTCACAATAAACATCATCATCCTGGACCATCACTTAACCCTGAAACCACAGATAAATAACACAACTAGAACAATCTACTACAAATCCGAACTCTGCAACACCTCCGCCCACCACTGGATCCACGTGACTTCTGCAGGGCATTCTAGGCAATAATTACCCAACAATTTGACTAATGTAACTCAATTTACTATGGCCTACCACAATCCACCCTACTTCTATTACACACAGCAGCCTGCATCATATAAGGCATTTCAAGATATGATCACATAATGCCCATCCTGAGACGACTTCACTGGCTCCCACTACTAAGCCGAATCGAATACAAAATTCTGCTCTTGACCATCAAAATCAACCGTCAATCCTCCTCCCACCTGCAAACATTACTACACACATTTCAAACCAACAGATCAAGAAGATAATATACAAATCACTCTGATCATACCGCATGAAAAAACAAAAAGCAGCCAATAGGCATGCACAAGATCATTTGAATTTTATGCACGAAGCCTCTGGAATACCCTATCCAAGAAGAAACATCACCAAACTAATAACCTTTCAGAAACACCTAAAGACCCACTTATTTACAGAACATTTTGGACCCACCATTTGTCCCACCCACTAGGAGTGGCCTAGTGGATGGGACAGGTTACCTTGGGCCAGGGGTTTGAATCCCACTAGAGGACAGCAAACTTGGGCCGGAAGGACTGGGGTTTCTAGTCCCACAGGTGCTCCTTGTGGCCTTAGGCAAGCCACTTAACTCTCCGTTGCCTCGGGTACAAAAAACAGATTGTGAACCCTTCAGGACAAGGGAAAAATATATATACCGTACCTGAATGTACACTGCTTTGACTGGTAGAAAAGCAGTATATAAGCCTAGTTAAATAAACTTCCCCTTCCCTCCTTCCTGTCTCCAATGTTCTCCCCTCATCCCCACTCCACCCCATACCCCAATGACATAAGTAGTAATAGTAGTAAAACTTGTACATATTCAATGTTCTATACCAGGCATGTCCAACTTCGAACAGGTCGTGATCTACTTTTTCCAGCCAAAAGTGCTGGTGATCTAAATTAAGTTTCAAATTAGTTTCAAATTAAATTTTAACCTGGTAAAGTTGGAGGATTCCCCCCCCCCCAACATTTTTAATGAACCTTCTGCAATTTACTTGGATGTGATCAGCTGTTAAGCAAATTAAGCAAAAACAAAACAGAGACGAAGATCCAGTAAGAACTGCGAGGGGAAATGGAAAGTACATTTTTTCTTAAAGTTTTATTGAGTAAGAACTTTCTTTAACTGTCTTAATAACTTTCTTTAACTTTTATTGAGTAATTTGTTTTAAATTTAGGTGGAGTATTGATCCAGGCTGATCTTGCACAATCTTTAATATTTCGCTTTTGCTCGTTAGTGAGACGTCTGAGCCTGCATTTCATCCACCAGCTTTTTGAAGTTGGGTGATTTATTCCGTGAGGGCCAGTCTCAGGGAATCCTGGAGATGTTCATCTGTCATGTTGGAACGTTGTGTACTCTTTGTCATTTTCAGATGGGAAAACGCAGATTCACACAAATAAGTTGAACCGAAACAGGAGTGTACAGCTTCACTGCATCTTCTCAAGTTGGGAAATTTGTCTCTAGGCACTAGCTTCCAAAACGATTCTTGCTCAGCACGGGTCTTGAGAAAAATGTCATTTTTAAGGGTTAATATTTTGTTTTCAAGAGATGGCTTGTTCAATGAATAATTTTTACTGATAGCAGCTGCAGTTTCTTTAATGTCCACATCTACTTTGAATGGGTATGACAAGTACTCCACAACTGTTCCAATTTTTTGTAAGTCACAGAATCTATTTTAGAATTCCTGGATAACAGAACATATTTCTGTCACATACTTCTCGTTCTGAAAAACAAAATTTGGATATTGTCCCAGATGGTCCTGCGTATTAGGAAAATGATCAAAAGTGTTTGCAAGGTCAGTCATCATTAGCTCAAATTTGCTCTTGTAGGATGAAACTGTACTCATCTCGCCAATGCATTTGTTTTTTACCTTGTAGTTCAAGGTTCATTTCCAGATCAAACTGCTAGACCAGTCCAGACAAGCAGGTTATGCACCCCTGCCAGCAGATAGGGAGACAGAGAAAAAAACTCCAGAGCTGTGATTGGTCAGGCTCTGGGTGACATAGGCATACCCCTAGGGGTCCTATTCAGTATTTTCTCTGTCTCAGCAGATGAGGGTGTTCTTCAAGCTTGTTCTACAATTTGTTTTTTTCCTTTTTCACTGTATCTTGAGGTTCCTGGATGCGCCCAGAGTACACAAGAGGTGTTACTCTGGGTTTCCCAGCAACTTGATTCCCCAGATAAACTTGTGGAGCTCCTGAGCCTGGCTTCAGTAGAGCTCCTGATTTTCTTTAAGCAGCGCTGAGTCTTTGCCACGAGGGCTTAGACATTAGCAGGAGGATCAGGTATCAATTTCTGAGAGAAACTGTAAGTAAACTGTTTTCTTACTTGCCTCAGCTGCCCTGGGTTTCTATATTCTGATAAGGTAAACAATCGATCTACGTTTACCCGTTCCACTCCGTTCATTAATTTATAGACTTCTATCATATCTCCCCTCAGCCGTCTCTTTTCCAGATTAAAGAGCCCCAACCTTTTTAGCCTTTCTTCATAGGAGTAGCCTTCCATCCCCTTTACCATTTTGGTGGCTCTTCTCTGAACCTTTTCTAAAATTGCTATATCCTTTTTAAGATATGGCGACCAGAATTGCACACAATATTCAAGGTGCGGTCTCACCATGGAACGATATAGAGGCATTATAATATCTTTTGTTTTATTTTCCATTCCTTTCCTTATCATACCTAGCATTCTATTTGCTCTCTTGGCCGCCGCTGCACACTGGGCCGTGGCTCGGTTCTCCCGGGGCCTTCTTCTCCTCAAACCGCCGTTGCGGCCCCCAGCACCTGACTGGGACCTGAACGTGGTTTTACAGCGGATCACCTGCCCGCCTTTTGAACCCATGGCTACCTGTCCTCTTCGTTTTCTCTCTTGGAAAACCTTATTCCTGGTGGCCCTCACTTCCGCTAGACGCGTTAGTGAACTGCAGGCCCTGGTGTCTGATCCTCCCTACACTCGGTTCTACAAGAACAGGGTAGTCCTGCGGACTCACCCTAAGTTTCTTCCAAAGGTGGTCTCCCCTTTTCACATCAATCAGGAGGTGGTACTTCCGACCTTCTTTCCCAGGCCACACTCCAGCCGTGCTGAGATGGTCTTGCATACCCTGGACTGTAGAAGGGCGCTGAACTTCTACCTTGATCGTACGCGGGAGCACCGTAAGACTGTCCAGCTCTTCCTGTCTTACGACCCTAATAAATTGGGGCTCCATGTCTTTAAGCGTACTCTGTCCATCTGGGTAGCTGACTGTATCGCTTGGACTTATGCGGCGGCAGGCCTCTCGCTGGAGAGTCGAGTCACCGCTCATCGGGTTCGGGCGAAGGCTGCGTCAGTGGCTTACCTCCGCTCTGTTCCGTTGGCAGACATCTGCCGGGCCGCTACTTGGTCTTCGGGCCAGACTTTTGCGGCCCATTACTGCCTCGAGAGGGAGTCCCGCAGGGACAGTGCTTTCGGACAGGCAGTCCTCCGTAATCTCTTTGAGGTTTAGGCAACTCCTACCCTCCATCCCGGATGTTGGGCTACCGGTTGGAGATTAGTCAGAGAAGATTCCTTACTTCTGTGCTGCTGAGCTAGAGGGAGCTCATTTTTGTGCTTAGGGTCTCCGGTAGCCTTAAGCTGGGGAGTCCCATATGTGAGGACTGACTTCCTGCTTGGTCCTGGAGAAAGCGTAGTTACTCACCTGTAACAGGTGTTCTCCAGGAGCAGCAGGAATCAGTCCTCACAACCCTCCCTCCTCCCCTTGGAGTTGCAATCCTATGATTTCGTTTTTGCACTTTTTTGCTGTCTTTTTGCTATGTCATCTGACTGGCCAAGATGGCACCTTTGGGCGGGAAGGGGACCGCGCATGCGCGCTGCAATTCCCAAAGGCTTTCTTTGAAAGCTGGGGAAAATTGCTCCGCGAGGGCTCCGTCGGCGCCGACGTCACCCATATGTGAGGACTGATTCCTGCTGCTCCTGGAGAACACCTGTTACAGGTGAGTAACTACGCTTTATCTTCAGCCGCCCCAGGAGATCGAATTTTTGGAGGCTCGATTCGAAACAGCCTTAGGTCGGGTCTTTTTGTCAATGCCTCGATTCCTCAAGTTAACTTCTCAAGTTCGCAGTCTCCTAGCACAGGTCTCGCCACGAGCATGGGATTACCTTCAAGTCCTGGGATCCATGGCGGCGTCCATAGATCTCGTGCCTTGGGCCAGAGCGCACATGCGCTGTCTACAGAAGCTCTCCTGACACGATGGTCGCCAGTTTCGGAAGACTACCACATTCGCCTTCCGCTTCACTCCAGGGTCAGACTAAACCTACGGTGATGGCTCTCCTCCAAAAACCTCCTGAAGGGGGGTTCCCTTAGAGACTCCGTGTTGGATCGTTCTATCAACAGATGCCTGTCGGTCTGGTTGGGGCGCGCACTGTCGATCTCACACTGCGCAGGGCACTTGGACAGCACGCGAATCCCGCTGGACGATCAATCGACTAGAGGCACGAGCAGTACGTCTGGCTCTACTGAGATTTCACACTCTTCTGCACGGGAAAGCGGTTCGGATACTATCCGACAACGCGACCACAGTTTCCTACATCAACCGTCAAGGAGGGACCAAGTGCACTGGAGTGTCAAACGAGATGGCTCTTCTTCCATGGGCAGAGAGAAATCTCCAAGCCCTCTCTGCCCAACACATTGCAGGAACCAGCAATGTGAAGGCGGACTTTCTGAGTCGCAATACCCTCGACCCCGGCGAGTGGGAACTGGCCCCGCTAGCCTTCCAGAGGATAGTTCAAAAATGGGGATCGCCGGCGATAGATCTCATGGCGTCAGCAGCGAATGCCTAAGTTCCGAGTTTCTTCAGCCGTTGGAGAGAACGCGGGACTCTCAGCATCGATGTATTGATTCAGACTTGGCCGGGAAAAACAGCTTCTTTGTGTTTCCACCCTGGTCCATGATTGGCAGGATCCTGCAGCGAATTCGGTCACACAGGGGCCAGTAGTCCTTGTGGCCCCGGATTGGCCAAGAAGACCATGGTGTACCGATCTCATAAGGCTTTCACGGGGGTCACCATTGCGGCTGGCAGCTCCCTCTGGACTCCTCAGACAGGGACCAATCTTCATGGAAAATCCAGCTCCCTACTCGCTTACGGCTTGGCTCTTGAACGCCGCCGTTTGACCCGTAAGGGGTATTCGCCTAAGGTGGCGGCTACCCTCCTTAGCGCATGATGGTCTTCAACATCCACTGCTGCTGCGAGAGTGTGGTGCGTCTTCGAGGCTTGGTGTTCATGTCATCACTTGTCCCCGTGGCGTACCTCAATTCCTGATATTCTTGCCTTTTTACAGGACAGTCTTGATAAAGGGTTGGCGCTCGGTTCGCTTTGAGTGCACATGTCTGCCTTGACATGTTATCGGGGTCCGGTGCTCGGTAGATCCCTTGCTTCCCACGCTGATGTGTCTCGATTTCTGAAAGGGGTCAAACTGCTTCGTCCTCCGACCCGTCCGGTAGTTCCTCCTTGGGATCTAGCACTAGTTATCAGGGCGCTCGGAAATCCGCCCTTTGAGCTTTTGAAGGAAGTGTCTCTTCTAGATTTGACGCTCAAAACGGTGTTTTTGGTAGCAATCACGTCGGCTCGAAGAATCGCGGAGCTTCAAGCTCTCTCGTGCAGGGATCCGTATCTTTCTTTCTCTCCTGAGGGGGTAATTCTTCGCACAGTTCCTTCTTTCCTGCCCAAAGTGGTTACTCCTTTTCATGTCAATCAGCCCCTGCTATTGCCTGCCTTCTCTAACGGTGTGCGGGTAGGCGCAAAAGTATTCCCTTCCTCGACCTCAAGCAAGTTCTCCTTCGCTATTTGAAAGTTACCAATTCCTTTCGCAAGACTGACCATCTTTTTGTTCTCCTTTCAGGGCCGCACAAGGGTTTGGCTGCTTCCAAGCCTTCTATCGCTAGGTAGCTGTGTCGTGCCATTGAATCGGCTTACATTCTCCAAGGCCAGCCGGTTCCAGAAAGGCTTCGAGCACATTCCACTCGAGCCCAATTCACGTCATGGGCCGAGAGGTCCCACGTCCTTCCTCTCGATATTTGTCAAGCGGGCACCTGGTCATCCTTGTCCTCTTTTGTTCAACACTATCAGTTGGATATACAGGCCCGAGAGGACAGTCGTTTCGGAGTTGCGGTGCTGTCGGCGGCTCTATCTGCCCACCCTGAGGGTAATTAGCTTGGGTACTTCCCGCTTGTCTGGACTGGTCTAGCAGTATGATCTGGAAGGAGAAATTTCACTTACCGTTAATTTCCTTTCCTGGAATACTGCTAGACCAGTCCAGAACCCACCCAGCTTGTCAGAGGCACTGGTACTTGTGCAGAGCAGCCGACAGTCATAGGCTCCATGAGCACATCCGGAGTTTGTTTCCTGGGAATGTGTCAAAGCAGTCATTTCAGGCTTCTTCCCTTGGAAATGATATTTGATCCTCCTCTTCCATTTTTTGTTCGCGTTGAGGGGTTGAGTTGGTTCCTTTTTTAAGGGTTCATAGTTGCGTTTTGTCCCTGAGATGTTGCCTTTTTGGCTTGTTACATTGTTACTGAATAGGACCCCTAGGGGTATGCCTTTGTCACCCAGAGCCTGACCAATCACAGCTCTGGAGTTTTTTTTCTCTGTCTCCCTATCTGCTGGCAGGGGTGCATAACCCGCTTATCTGGACTGGTCTAGCAGTATTCCAGGAAAGGAAATTAATGGTAAGTGAAATTTCTCCATCACTTAGTTCGCCTGTAAAGTCAGCGAGAAATGCCAGATCACATAACCACTCCTCATCTTCCAACTCTGCTTGGTCATCTCCCCTCTCCTTCAAAAAAACTTCTTATTTCATCCAGCAAATCACAGAATCTTTGCAGAAATTTGTGCCTACTTAGCCACCTTACATCTGTGTGCAAAATGATTTCCGCTGCTCCTTCATCCAAGAGTAAGATTGAAAAGCCGTCTTTGAAGTGATCTTCCACAAACTGAATTTAGAATTTTGAAAGTGATGTCCATGACAGTCCTTGTATTGAGTCTCTTGCTTGCCAAAACTTACTGGTGAATGATGCAGTGGTAAGAAAGGAAATCTGGGAAGTCGTCATGCTGTCAACAGAGGGCTATGAAACCGTTAACCTCACCTGTCATTGCTCTTGCTCCATCAGTAGTGATGGAAACAAGTCTATTCAATGGAAGATTACACTTTGTCACAAAAGAATGGAAAGAACTGAATATTTCCTGACCGGTAGCTCTCCCTTTTAAAGAAATCATTCCAAGTAACTCTTCTTTAACACTGAAGTCTTCAGAAACCATCTGGATAAAGACTAGTAATTGGGCTATGTCTCTTATGTCTGTAGATTCATCCAGTTGGAGTGAGAAAGCAACACATTTTGAAACATCCTCCAACAATTGTTCAGTTGTATCTTCACACATCCTTTCTATTTACCGCACGACAGTGTTTCTTGACAATTGTACATCTTGAATAGCAGTTATGATCTCTTTCTTATTTTTAAATCATTCAAAAAGATTGTCAGCTGCTTCAAGAAAATAATCTCTTACAAATTCCCCTTCAGTGAAAGGTTTGCATTTCTTTGCGATCAGGTTGTTGACCTTGAAGGATGCTATGGTTGCATTGACCGAATTTGACCTTGGCTTCGCCATCAACTAACTGTTGCTGAGTAGCCAATTTCGATTTAAGTTCTTTGAGCTTCAGTTTACGAATTTCACTTTTGGGTGGAAAATCAGCATCAAACTTATTGCTATGCAGAGCCTTATAATGACGTTACAGATTACCCTTTTTGGGCAAGGATACTGGGGCGTTACAAATTAGACAACAACACTTGTCTTTCACCATGATGAAGAAGTAGTCCATTTCCCATTCATCATGAAAGTGGTAGGCTTTGCTCTTCTTAGGAACACTCATCTTCGTTATACTGGGGTGGCTGGATGTAAGAAGGCCAAATCTGCTAAGTTAGTATAAACACTGGCTGAATCTGGTCCAAAACTGTCACTGTCCCAAAGTATTAAAGATCAACAGGAACTGAAGACCTCTGGATGATGTGCAATACAAGGACTGGAGATGCCAAAACCACACATGCAGTTCTAAAAGTAAACATAAGAATTCGTCATACTGGCACCAATAATCAAATACCGCCAAACAAGTTCAAATGCCACCACACGCGATTTAATAAATTCGCACACAGTGTAGAATCAACGCAAAGGCTAGGCAAAATAAAATTGCAGAGACAAGCAAAAGTCACAGTGGTTTGAACCAATTCGAAGGCAAGGCATAGGCAAGTTAGAACAAAATTGGAAAAGCCTGCCAAAATCGCCAAATTCTTGACACTTTGTTGTGTCTGTCCGAAAACGTTTAATGAAAGCAAACTATAAAGCGACCAATGACCAGCACATGACACAACTAATACGGTAAATGTATTCAGGTAAAGCCCGGGCGAATGGATATCGCCCAGTATATAACACACTTTTAAGGGGTGTTGGGATGGGGGCAGGAATGGGTGATTCTGAGAGGCAAGAGACCAGGTATGATGTCGGGCCTGTGGCGCCTCGTTGCGGGGCGCGGGCGGCGGCCCCCTGGGGTAATCACAAACTATTGGCACAAAAACAATAAGTGCCCCAATACACCCGCAGGCAAGATTCCCGCAGGCAGGGAAAAAAGACAGGCAAAGGATCAGCAGCGGCAGCAAGCCTTCGGCAGATGACCTGCCGGCACGAGCTCTCTCCTAGCGACGGGGCGAGCTGCTGGAGAGATGGAGCTAAGTGGGGCTGGCGATCTACCTCTGACCCCTCCACGATCTACAGGTAGATCGCAATCTACCTGTTGGACATGCCTGTTCTATACAAATACCTAATCAATGTAAATATCTCATCTCAATGTTCATTTACTCTGTTCTCACACCTCTCCTCTGTACATAAGTTATTGTTAAATATAACCAAAATATAACTTTTGTTAAATGTACATCACTTTGACATGATGAAAATCGGTATTAAAAATAAAGTTAAATACAAAAAATTAAATAAAGGTTGGGGGCCTTGGTGGGGTTACAACCTGTAGGCGGATGCCTGCAGTGGTTTTACCCCAAGTGAGCCTCAGATCACATTGAACGCCTGGGTGCTGGAGGTGATCTAGGATGGCTATGCTCTCGAGTTGGCAAGGCCTCTCTTGGATGCCTTTATGGTCTCCCCTTGTCAAGTGCCGGGAAGGGCGCGGGCAGTGCAGGAGACTCTTGACCTCTGTTGCAGCTCGAGGTGGTCATACCAATACTTTGCAACAACTGGGGCTTGGGTCTCTACTCCAATTTATTTTGTGGTTTCAAAGAAAGAGGGCTCCTGGGACCTCACTTTGGATCTGATGGGTGTAAATAGGTCTTTAAGAGTTTCTCGTTTCCATATGGAGACCCTTTGTTCAGTGCGAGTGGCCATCCAGCAGGGAGAGTTTTTGACCTCTCTGGACTTGACCTCTGTTGCAGCTCGAGGTGGTCATACCAATACTTCGCAACAACTGGGGCTTGGGTCTCTACCAATGTTCCCTCTAATTTTGTGTAGGCTGTGTGCGCATAAAATATCAGCTGTGCAGCTTTTGAAGGAAGGTTAAATTTTTGTGCGCCACATAACGACACTCGGAGTTATATACTTTAAAATTTGACTACACGCCAGCATACAGTATGTTCACCACATTGATTGCACTAGAAAATATTGTAGAACTTGTGAAAACCATAAATACACAACAACTTTTCAATTTTAAGAACGTCTGTGGTGTTTTCTATCAGAATCAGAACCGTAATTTTTGTGCGCTCTGTTGTAAAGTATGTGCGCTCACTCGGCGAGGTGTGTGCGCGCGCACACGCGCACAGCTTAGAGGGAACAGTGGTCTCTACTCCAATTTATTTTGTGGTTTCAGCGCACAAGGGGTGTGGCACAGCCGGGGCTTCTGTCTAGGGCAGTAGAAACCCTTGGGCCAGCTCTGCATATAACCCCCTTCAAGTGTCTCTTCTCTCTTGTTGGTCTCTGCAGTTGCAGTCCATGAGGGTCCGGCTTTCCTTTCTGGACGAAGCCAGAATGAGTTTACAGTGATGGCTGAACCCAGTTCAGCTTGCAGCAGGCATGCCTCTCGAGTCCCCAGTGGGTGATTGTGACTACAGATGCCAATCTATTCGGCTGGGGAGGTCATTGTCTTACCCAGGTGGCTCAGGGCAAATGGATTCAGGAGGAGCGCTGTTAGTCAATCATTTGTTTGGAGACGAGGGCAGTGCATCGAGCTCTGGAGACATTTCTTCCCCTGTTGAGTCCACAAAGTGTGAGGATGCTGTTAGACAATGCTACGACAGTGGCCTATATCAATTGACAGGGTAGCACTCTGAGTTTGCCTGTGGCAGCAGAGGCAATTCTGCTCCTGCAGTGGGTGGAGGTCCACTTGTTGGCAATATTTGTGGCCCATGCCAGGAAGGAGAATGTACAAGCGGATTACCTGAGTCGCAGTGCACTGGATCCAGGGGAGTGCTCGCTGTCCGAGTCTGTTTCAACAGATTGCGGAGCATTGAGGTCTCCTGGTGATGGAACTGATGGCATCTACAGTGAATGCCATGGTCAGCAGGTTTTTCAGTCAATGTAGAGCACACATGTTGGAAGGGCTATATACCCTTGTCCAGCCTTGACCTGAGAGCGGTCTTCTGTATATGTTCCTGCCATTCTCCCTGATAGGCTGTGTTCTTCAGGACATGAAGTCGCACCAAGGAGTAGTGGTGATCTTGGCTCCAGATTGGCCACAGCATCCATGGTATGCATATCTGATTCGTCTATTGGTAGAGGATCTTTTCCTGCTGCTGGCAGAGGAGGGTCTTCTCATGCAGGGGCTGGTACGGGTGCCGGACATGGATCTGTTCTCGCATATAGCCTGGCTCTTGAGAGGGCTCGGTTGAGGTGCAAAGGTTACTCTTCTCAAGTGATTGATACCTTGCTGCAGTCTCATAGGCGTTTGACCTTGCTGGCCTATGTTGGGATCTGGTGCATTTTTGAAGCTTGGTGTGGAGAGCACGGAATTAGACCCCTAGGGGCCTGCTTCCAGGCATCTTGGTGTTTTTTCAAGCAGGCCTGGAGAAAGATCTGGTCTTGGGTTCCCTGAGGGTTCAAGTTTCGGCTCTGACCTGTTTCCAGGGTCATGTTCAGGGTCAATCCCTGGCTTCTCATGGGGATGTTTTTAGTTTCCTTAAGAGTTAAAAATCTTCAACCTCCTTGTCAGCCCTTTGTTCCTCCTGGGATCTTAACTTTGTGCTTTCAGTTTTGACAATGCTTCCCTTTGAGTCCCTCAGGAGCTTCTCTGAAGGATCTGACATTGAAGGTGTTCCAGGTGGCGATTTGTTCAGCGTGCCTGATTTCTGAACTTCAGGCTCTGTCTTGTAGGGAGCCTTACTTGATGTTTCCAAAGAGAAGGTGGTCTTGTAGCCTGTTCTTTCCTTTTTGCCAAAGGTAGTGTCGGCTTTTCACCATAATGAGGTAGTCTCGCCAGCTTTTCCTGGGAATGAGGATTCAGCTGAGGCTGGACTTCTACATAAGCTGGATATCCATCGTTCTCTCAAGAGCAATGGGCAACAAACGTTTTTTGTTAGAAAAGTAAATAAATGTAAAAGGAAAAAGAAGCCACTGTGGTTCTAAAACATACTGCAGCTGAAAAGGTGAAGAAAAGGATGGTGGCCTTCATAAAATACAAGAGATCATAGATAGAGGAAGAAAAGCACCAGTATATGGAAAGAGAAGCTAGCAGAGTAGTCAGGAAAGCAAAGATACAAAAATAAGAAGAAATAGCCAATGCAATAAAATGGGGGAACAACACATTTTTCAGATATGTTAGCATCAGACACAAGGGTGAAGGGGAGGAATATGTAGAAGCTGATGAGGATAAAGTGGGATTGCTTAAATATTTGTATTCTGTGTTTACAGATGAAGGGTCTGGAGCAGGACCTCAGAAAACACCCACAAATAGGAACAGAAGTGAAGGGGTCTTGAATGATTTTCAGAAGACTGTGTTCATGAGGAACTAGCTAAACTAAAAGTAGACAAAGTGATGGGGCTAGATGAGATACATCCCAGAGTATTGAAGGAACTTGGGGAAGTTCTAGTGGTTCCACTCTCTGACCTTTTCAATGCTTCTTTGGAATCGGGAGTCATCCCAGAGGACTGGAGAAAGGCCTATATGGTCCCTGTACACAAAAGCAGAAGTAAGGATGAGGTTAAAAACTACAGGGCCCGGTTAGTTTGATTTCTGTGGTGAATAAATTAATGGAAACCCTGCTAAAGTAGAGGATAAGATTGCAGGTTCTGAGGCAGCATGGGTTTACTAGAGGCAGGACTTGTCAGGCAAATCTAATTTCTTTGATTGGGTGACCAGAGAGTTGGACCGAGGGAGAACCCTAGATGTGGTATATTTAGTTTTCAGTAAAGTCATTGACACTGTTCCGCACAGGCGGTTTATAAACAAATTGAGCAGCCTAGGAATGGACCCTAAAGTGACTGACTGGGTTAGAAATTGGTTGAGTGGGAGGTATATGGAGCTATATGGAGCTCACTCTGAGGAGAAGGATGTTCCCAGTGGTGTGCCACAAGGATCTGTTCTTGGTCCGATTCTTTTTAACATTTTTGTTAGTGACATTGCGGAAAGGCTTTCAGGTAAGATTTGCCTTTTTGTGGATGATACCAAAATCCCCAGAAGGAGTAGATAACATAAGGAGGAATCTTGCTAAGCTTGAAGAATGGTTGAGAATTTGGCAGCTGAGATTCAACACTAAAAATGCAGGGTCATGCATTTGGGCTGCAAAAAATCCAGAGGAGCAGTACAGTATAAGGGATGAACTACTTCTATCCACGAAAGAAGAGTGGGATCTGGGTGTGATTATTTCTAATGATCTGAAAATAGCTAAACAGGTAGAAAAGGCAGTGGCAAAAGCCAGAAGGATGCTTGGTTGCATAGGGAGAAGAATGGCAAGCAGAAAGGTGTGGGTGCCTCTATATAAATCTGAGACCTCATTTGGAGTACTATATGCAATTCTGGAGACCACACCTTGAAAAGAATATAAACAGAATAGAGTTGGTGCAGAGGGTGGCTCCCATAATGTTCAGTTGTCTTCGTTATAAACCATATGGGAACAGACTTAAAGATCTCAATATGTATACTTTAGAGGAAAGGCGGGACAGAGGAGATATGATAGATGTTTAAATACCTCCATGGCATAAATGCACAGGAGGAAAGCCTCTTTCAATTGAAAGAAAGCTCTGCAACAAGGGGACATAGGATGAAGGTGAAAGAGAATAGAGTTGGGAGTAATATGTGGAAATATTTCTTTATAGAAAGTGTTCCACGTATCTACAAGTCTCCCATTGGAGGTAGTAGAGATGAGGACAGTATCTGAATTCAAGAAAGCATGAGACAAACAAGAAGATCTCTAAAGAAATAAAAGGAACTATAGTAGTTGATATGGAAGTAAAGACCAGATAGGCTATTTGGTTTTTTTCTGCCATCATGTTTCTATGTTAGAGGCCCTTGGCGGTTACTCAACCTTTCCAGCGGCAGAACGGCTTTTTGTTCTGTTTGGTGGACCGAAGAAGGGCAAGGCAACCTCTAAGGCCTCCTTTTCACATTGGATCAGGGAATCTATTTTGTCTGCTTCTCTGTTGAAGGGTTGAGTTGTGCCTGTGGGATTAAGGACCCAGGCTTCTTCCTGGGTGGAGGTTAGATGTGTTCCACCTCAGGATATCTGTAAGGTGGCAGTGTGATCGTCTCTTCATTCCTGTGTTTGTCATTATTGACTGGATATCAAGGCCAGACAGGATATGGCTTTTGGAACGTGGGTGTTGCTGGCTGGCGTTATGGTACCTGCCCATTGTTAGTATTGCTTTGCTACATCCCACTCGTCTGGACTGAACTAGTGGGACATTTAGGAAGGTGAAATTAGACCTTATCTGCTAATTTTCTTTCCTGGAGTCCCGCCAGTCCAGGCCAGAATCCACCCGGGACTTTTGATGAGAGTAGTGCTGTCGCACGTTTGCTTGTGAAAATTTCTGTATGCGAGCAGGCAAGGTCAGGGCTGCTGGTTTCTTGGGGCTTCCAGGGTTGTTTGTTTCATACTTTGGAACTCCGCTGTGTTTCTTTGGTTGCTTTCCCCTTTGGGGACCTTTACACTGTTTTTGGGTGTTTCAAAAAAAGAAAAAGAATAAACAAAGCCTTTAGTGAGACATTTGGGGGGAGGGGTTGCATTGAGCGGGGCTGGTGAAGAATTGGGGCTGTGGGACTCCGTTCTCGCTTTTGTGAGGTTCATACTGGCTGTGGTTAGATGGCACAGGCTACTTATAGGGCCAAGTTCCAAGTTTGTTTCTCAATCTCCATTTGCTGGTAGATGAGTATAACCCACTCGACTGGACTGCAGGGATTTCAGGAAAGAAAATTAGCAGGTAAGGTGTAATTTTACCATCTTTAAAGTTTATGAACATTAAAAAGAACAATATCTCCCACCCCCCTCTAAATCCCATCCTATTATGTGGAGGAGGAGCCCTCTGATACTACACTAGGATCTCGGGGTTACCTGCCTACCACCCATTAAAGAAGAATACACCCTGCTAAACTACTACCATATTTACTCATACTGTTTTAACCATTTGCTTCTCCATACTGCATATCTACCACATTCTTACCAGCCCTTGGGATCAAGGGGGAGGAGCCATTTATCACCAAAAGAATGCCAAGTTCAGTTTGACAGCACTTAAACAGTGTCTCATCAGATGTTGTGCCACTTGGAGTTTGGGAATGGTGCAGTTCAGTAAGATCTTCCCTGGATCTTCTGGGATCTCCATACCTTTGATTCTATATCTAATTGAAGAAAACCCGTGATCTAGCCACAATACATAAGAACATAAGATATGCCATACTGGGTCAGACCAAGGTCCATCAAGCCCAGTATTCTGTTTCCAACAGTGGCCAATCTAGGTCATACGTACCTAGCAGTTTCCCCAAGGGACACAGGTTCCACAATGCTTGTATTGGTTCAAGCATTGATATCCTGGGTCCCTTCTTAATAATGGTTTATGGACCTTTCCTCCAGGAATTTGTCCAAACCTTTTTTAAACCCAGCTACACTAACAGCCTTTACTACATCCTCCGGTAACAAATTCCAGAGTTTGATTACACGTTGAGTGAAAAAATATTTTCTTTTATTAGTCTTAAATAGTTTACCCTGTAGCTTCATTGCATGTCCCCTAGTCTTTCTATATTCTGATAAGGTAAACAATCGATCTACGTTTACCCGTTCCACTCCGTTCATTAATTTATAGACTTCTATCATATCTCCCCTCAGCCGTCTCTTTTCCAGGTTAAAGAGCCCCAACCTTTTTAGCCTTTCTTCATAGGAGTAGCCTTCCATCCCCTTTACCATTTTGGTGGCTCTTCTCTGAACCTTTTCTAAAATTGCTATATCCTTTTTAAGATATGGCGACCAGAATTGCACACAATATTCAAGGTGCGGTCTCACCATGGAACGATATAGAGGCATTATAATATCTTTTGTTTTATTTTCCATTCCTTTCCTTATCATACCTAGCATTCTATTTGCTCTCTTGGCCGCCGCTGCACACTGGGCCGAGGGTTTTAACATGGTATCCACAAGGACGCCTAAATCTTTTTCTTGGGTGGTGGTTCCTAATGTGGAACCTTGCATCGTGTAACCATAGTTTGGGTTGTTCTTCCCTAGGTGCATAACCTTGCACTTCTCCACATTAAATTTCATCTGCCATTTTGATGCCCAGTCTTCCAATTTATCAAGATCCTCTTGCAATTTTCCACAATCCTCCTGGGTTTTAACAACTTTAAATAGTTTTGTGTCATCAGCAAATTTGATAACCTCACTCGTTATTCCACTTTCCAGGTCATTTATGAATATGTCAAAAAGCAGCGGACCCAGCACAGATCCCTGGGGTACACCACTATTCACCTTTCTCCATTGGGAAAATTGGCCATTTAGCCCTACCCTCTGCTTTCTATCTTTTAACCAGTTCCTGATCCACAGTAGTACACTGCCTCCTATCCCATGACTCTTTAGTTTTGCCAAAAGTCTCTCATGAGGGACCTTGTCAAAGGCTTTCTGAAAGTCCAGATACACAATATCAACCGACTCACCTTTGTCCACCTGTTTATTCACTCCTTCAAAAAAACATAACAGATTAGTAAGACAAGATCTTCCTTGTCTAAAGCCATGTTGGCTGTCTCCCATTAGGTCATGACTATCTATATGCTGAGTAATTTTATTCTTTATGATGGTTTCTACCATTTTTCCCGGTACTGATGTCAGGCTCACCGGTCTGTAGTTTCCCGGATCACCCCTCGAACCCTTTTTAAAAATTGGTGTTACATTGGCGATCCTCCAATCCTCAGGTATTAGAGATGATTTTAATGATAGTTCACAGATTACTGATAGCAGGTCTGCAATCTCAAATTTCAGTTCTTTCAACACCCTTGGATGTATACCATCCGGCCCAGGTGATTTGCTACTCTTCAGTTTATCTAATAGTTGTAGGACATCTTCCCGATGTATCGATATTTCCTTCAATTCTTCCACACCTTTAAATACCACTTCAGTCGTGGGTAACATCCCTACATCTTCCTCAGTAAAGACCGAAGCAAAGAATTCATTCAGTCTCTCCGCTATCGCCTTGTCGCCTCTTAGTGCTCCTTTAACCCCTTTATCATCTAATGGACCAACTGACTCTCTCACGGGTTTTTTGCTACGAATGTACTTGAAAAGGTCTTTATTTCGCGTTTTTGCTTCCGCAGCAAGCTTCTTCTCAAATTCTCTCTTTGCCTGCCTTATCAATGCCTTGCATTTGACTTGCCAGTGCTTGTGCTGTTTCCAGGTTTCATCATTTGGCTCTTTTTTTCCATTTCTTGAAAGATGCTTTTTTGGCAACAACAGCCTCTCTGACCTCAGCTTTAAACCATGCTGGCAATTTTTTGGACTTCCTTCCACTTTTCTTAAAGCGTGGAATACAGCTGGTCTGGGCTTCCAAGATAGTATTTTTCAACAACACCCAAGCTTGATGTACGTCTTTAACCTTTGCAACTGCTCCTTTTAGTTTTTTCTTAACTGTTTTCCTCATTCTATCATAGTCTCCCTTTCGAAAGTTAAAGGGTAGTACTGTGGATTTCCTTACTATCCCTCCTCCACTAATTAAATCAAAGGCGATCATGCTATGATCACTATTGCCAAGTGGCCCCAACACCCTTATCTCTTGCACTACATCTGGTGTTCCACTAAGGACTAGGTCTAATATTGCTTCCCCTCTGGTCGGTTCATGAACCAGCTGCTCCAAGAAGCAGTCATTTATTTCATCTAGGAACTTTATCTCCCTAGCATGTCCTGTTGTGACACTGACCCAGTCGATGCCGGGGTAATTGAAATCACCCATTATTATTACTGCACTGTAACTTTTGCTAGCTTCCTTGATTTCTTTGAGCATTTCATCATCCATTTGTTCATTCTGGCCAGGCGGACGATAGTACACCCCCACTGCCATCGCCTTCCCCTTTTTACATGGAATTTCAATCCATAGAGATTCTACAGCAAATTTTGTTTCTTGCAAAACTTTAATCCTTTCTGACTCAATGCCCTCTCTAACATAGAGCGCAACCCCTCCACCAATTTGATCAGCTCTATCATTTCGATATAGTTTGTACCCAGGTATCACCCAGGTATCACCGGCTCTTTCGGTCTCTGGTCCCTCAAGCAGTGAGAAACAAGCAGAGTGTAACACAGAACACAATCACACACAAAGTGCTACTTTTCTTTGAGCTCAGAGGGAAAACAACAGAAGGTCCAAGGACACAGCACAGTTCCACCTCTGTTGAATTCAAAGAATTCCTCCCTTGGAGCTTTTTTTATTAAAGAAAAAGGGGAAGTAACACAGTCATTGATCATAACACAAGGTGTCGCTAGAATTCTTTTTACAGAGTAAGAGCTGATTACAATGTATTAGATGAAATTTACTTGAATCTCCAGGAACAAGCAGGAATGTAGTCTTCACATATGGGTATCGTTGGCACCGACGGAGCCTGCGTGGGAACGCTCCCCAGCGTCCAATAGGAATGCTTTTGGGAGAATCCCTCAGCACATGCGCGCTGCCTTCCCGCCTTTCCAACTGTCCCTCTTCAGTTCTTCGTTTTCCGCGGAGCCAACAGGTCATATACCCTGTCACCGCAGAAAATTTCTTCTTTAAACTTGTTTTCTAGTGGTCGCGCCTACCTCCGCTCGATGCCTACTGGTACCGCCGGTTCTCTTTTCTTCTTTAAAAAAAAAAAAATATATATATATATATATATATATATATACTTTCTGAAATGCTTCTCTTCAGAAACTTTTCTTTTTGGTGCTAGGTGCCATTTTGGGCATTAGGCCCCATTTTCCTTAAAAATGGAAGAACCAGCTAGTGGTTTTAAAAAAAAAATGTACTAAGTGTGGCGGTACCATTTCCGTCACCGACACCCATGACTGGTGTCTCAAATGTTTAGCCCCTGACCATTCTCCATCGGAGTGTTCCTCTTGTATGGGCATGACTAAAAGAGGAAGACAGAACCGGGCTGCAAAGCTCGGTACCCTCTTTTCTTCAGATGCGATGTCCATTGCATCGACGTCTTCCAGAGCCTCATCTTCCTCCTATGGATCTCAGGTAACTAAACATAAGAACCGGTCCTCAAAGGGTAGATCTCCTTCTAAGCATCGAGAAGCCATTGGCATTGCCCTTGAGGAAACTACACTGGCAAAACAGCCCCGGCGGGAGGCTTCGGCCTCCAAAGCACCAACAGGCTCCAGGATGTTCTCAAGGCTTCGACCTCAGCAGAACTACTGGTGCCATGCTCAGGGATTCCGGCCACTTTTACCGGTACTGACACCCAGGCATCGGCAGCGTTGATAGACCAGAGATTCCTCGCTATCGAACGCAGTCTTGCAGCTCTCCTTACAGCTGCGATAGCGTTGACACCGCTACCGACGGTTCAATGAGCACCGGTACCGACACAGATACTGATGCCAGTACCAGTACCAGCACCGATGGTACCGGCTCTGGTGGGCATTCTACCCATGCTGACTTTTTCGGGCGACAGATCAGTACTGGACCAACTCGGTACCGACTTCGATCGATACCGATATCGTGCTTTGCATGAACATTGGGATCAGAGATATTTTGAGTCTTCCGATTCCGAAGACTCGGATAACTCTGCAGGTACCAGAGTGCTTCTCCCAGAAGACTCCTCTTCTCCTCAACGCAGAAAGTCTCCTCCGGAGGACATTTCAGGATTTTATTCGTGATGTGGCCTGAGGCCTATCAATCACAATAGCTCCTGAAAAAGAACCTAGAACAAAGGAATTGGAAATCCTCCAATACCCTAAGGCCCCCAAGGAAGCAGCTCCTCTGCCCATTAATGAAATTCTTCATGATTTGATGCTCAGAATGTGGGGAAACACCTTTGACCACATCTCCTCACTCTAGGAGACTCAATACCATGTATCTAGTTCCACCATGTCCTGATTTTCAAAAGACTCGGCTGCCACACCATTCAATGGTAGTGGAATCAGCCATGCGTAGGATGAAAAGTGCAAAAAGACATGCATCCAATCCTCCAGGTCATGAATGCAGGACTCTTGACGTCTTTGGACGTTGAACATTTCAAGCTTCCATGCTTTCAGCTAGGATCAGCTCATATATTTTATATATGGGAATGTTCCTCAAGGAAGTCACAGGAGACTTGGAGCTTATGAGCCCCCTTCTCCCTGATGACAAACGACAAGACTTCCTTACTCTTGTCAAGCATGCTCAAGACATTTCCAAGTTTGTAAATCGTGCAGCCTTTGACTGCTTTGAATGCATCAGCAGAACTTCTGCTATTGCCATTGGTGCACGTCGGATTGCCTGGCTTCAGGCATCAGATTTGGAAATTTGGGTACAGGACAAATTAGGAAACATCCCTTGCACAGGAGAAAACCTCTTTGGCAAGAATTGGCAGGAAAAGGCTAATGAGATGGATGCTGACAATATCACTTTAGACAGATTGTCAAAATCTACAGCCACTCCAGCCAAAAAGAAACCCTATAAAAAAACCCTTTTTCAGTAAAAAGAGAAAGTTTTATCCGTCCTATACCCAGCAAAGGCAAGGTCAGGGTCAGGTTGCCCAAAAGGGACAACAGCAACAATCCAGACAACAAAAGAAGCCAAAAGGCCCGAGAGCTCAACCAGCTCCACGGGCTTAGCCCCCTCAAGGGCTTTGACTTCTTCCTAGAGAGCTTGCCTTTCCTGCCTCTGAAGGGTCCAGAACCCCTAAACATTCCAGGCAGGTTGTGTCATTTTGTCAACAGATGGCACCAAATAACAGCAGAAAATTAGATTCTGTCCATTATAGGGGAGGAGTACAAGCTTCATTTTCACAGCATGCCCCCTCCTACAATCGTAAGACAGTTCAATTCCCAAACCTCTGCAGACAGTCTACTGGATCAAGAGGTCTCAACACTCCTTGCTCGGGAAGCAATAGAGGAAGTACCCATTCTCCAACAGGGTACACGGTTCTACTCCCCCTATTTTCTTATTCCAAAGAAAACAGGAGGACACAGACCCATTCTAGACCTCAGAGAATTGAACAAGTATCTGTTCCGAGAAAAGTTCAAAATGATTTCTCTGGGAACTCTTCTGCCATACCTTCAAAGTCAGGATTGGCTTCGCTCTCTAGATCTAAAAGATGCATATACTCACATTCTGATCCATCCAGATCACAGGAAATTCTTACGATTCCTTTCCAAGGGAAAACACTTCCAATACAGGGTTCTTCCTTTTGGTCTGGCTTCGGCACCAAGAGTATTCACGAAATGCATGGCAGTAGTAGCTGCATTCCTGCGAACCCTAGGGATATTCGTCTTCCCTTACTTAGACGACTGGCTCATTCGAGCCCCCACTGTTCCAGAGGCCACCTCTGCGCTGTCTCGCACCATGCGAATCCTACAGTACTTGGGATTGGTCATAAACCGCCCAAAATCCCAGCTTGCTCTGTCTCAGTCCCTGGAGTTCATAGGAGCTCGTTTAAATGCCAGACAAAGGGCTTTTCTCTCACAACCCCGCTGTCTTCGAATAGTGCAACTAGCTTCTCAAGTAGCGGTGAAGTCCTCCCTAACTGCTCAAGAACTACTACAGCTATTGGGACATATGGCATCCACGGTTCATGTGGTTCCCTATGCTCGCCTTCATATGCGAGCAGCCCAGTGGATCCTATCCACACAGTGGACACAAGCCACAGGACATTTGTTGGACAAGATATCAAACTCACGACGACTGATCTTGTCCCTCCAATGGTGGCAATCACTGGAAAATCTTCTAGTGGGGTCTCCTTTCCAGCAACCCCTATTCCAGGCCACCCTAACCAGATGCATCACAGGTGGGAGGGGGAGCACACCTGCACCATCTCTCTACCCAGGGTACCTGGACTCCACAAGAGGCTTGTCTTCACATAAACCTCCTGGAACTCAGAGCAATCTATCTAGCTCTTCGAGTATCCCATGCCCAGCTCATCTACAAGACAGTCCTAGTCCAAACGTACAATCAAGTAGCCATGTTCTATGTGAACAAGCAGGGCAGAACAGGCTCTCTGTCATTATGCAACGAAGCTTTACGACTATGGGCCCTCACCAGAGAGCATCAAATTCACCTTCTCGTGGTATATCTTCCAGGCACTCAAAACCTTTGGGTAGACAAACTCAGCTGAGTACTGCTGCCTCACGAATGGTCTCTCCACCTAGACCAGGTGGCCAAGATATTTCAGATCTGGGGAACCCCAGACATAGACCTATTTGCAAGTCCACTGAATGCCATACTTCCCTGGTTTTGTTCCAGAATTCCGGCTCCAAATTGCCAGGCAAGGGATGCTTTTCTCCTTCACTGGGGTCAGGACTTCCTCTATGCCTTCCCACCCATTCCCCTCATCCCCAAAACACTCTTCAAGCTTCAGAGAGACAGAGGTCATATGATCCTCATAGCGCCACGGTGGCCACGACAAACGTGGTATCCCCTGCTTCTAAATCTCTGTCAAGCTGCACCTCTGGAGTTAGGGTGTGCCCTGGACCTTCTCTCCCAAGAGAACAGGATGCTATGGCACCCGAATCCCCAATCCCTGCATCTCGGGGCTTGGTTGCTGAAAGATGGATAGATACTTATTTTCAGTGGTGATGAAGTCGCAGTGTTCAGAGCTTTTGGAGGTTCACGTTTTGAGCCTTAGGTCTGATCGGGCGAGAATTAATACTCCGCTTCCCCATTTGTGGGTTCGGGGACAGTTGTATGATGTGAATGTAGGCGGTGTTATTTGATTCAGTATCACCTGGTCTGAATTCTTAAGCCATGATTCAGTAATGCATAAGATGTCAATGTTGTTTTCATGGATGTGATCGATAATGCTGTTTGTTTTGTTGCATAGTGATCTCACGTTTATCAGGCCTATGGCTATGCTGGTGGTATTAGAGGTGTGTGATTGAGATGTAAATGTATGTGAAGATGGCTCTATTTGAATGTATCTGGTAGGTCTCTTACTGGGATGTTTGTAGGGAGCAGATAAGTAGATAGGTTGATATATGGTAGGGAGGTATGATACATATATAGGGGAGGCTTGTAAGGCTGTAAAGGAGGTAGTGTAGTAATAAGCATTTGTTCGGTGAGAGCATAGGATAAGAATTAGTATAATAGCATACATCTGATGAAAGAACATTCATTTGTGCGTTTGAGGTCTGCACAGGAGTTTGTGGGTCTTGAATGCGGGAAGAGCATGATGAGGTGGTAGTTCCATATTGGCGTCCGCCATGTGGAGTGATTTACTCACCGCTTGTGGTACCTTGTTCAACAGCTGGATCGGTAGCGCTGTATTATGAAGGGTTCGAAGGTGTTGAAGTGGTGCTTTTTGAGGCTGCTGGTAAGAGTTATAGTCTGTGGTGGGGCGGTTTCAGCTGTAGTTTCATCGTATCTTCAGTAGGATGCTCCCCGACGAGTGGCTGAGTGTTTCGTTGTAGTGCCTCGGTTCCCCACCTAAGGGCCATGCCAAAGGGCCCTCTGGCGAGGCCCGCCGGAAGCAGGCGCGCCCAATGGCACTTCCAATTTTAAAGTTGATGTGCCTTTTCTTGGTGGGGCTGAGCCCTGGAGCGGGGAGGAGTCCGGCTTCCTGCTCCCCGGCTCTATTCCGATCATGGGGGAGCTCAATGATGGCGGCAGCTGCATGAACTTGATCATAAACTTGAAACTTCTGCATATTCCCAGAGACTTTTAAGAGACTCAGAAGCATTGTCAAAGGAGATGACAATGTCAGTAAGACATCATCTGCAAACAGTGCCACTTTATGGTCACTCATCCCCATCCAGATCCCCTTTATAACAGGGTTCTGCCTTATTCACTGTGCCAGTGGCTCTAGGACCAATGCAAATAGCAAAGGTGAAAGGGATGCAGTTGCCTGGTTCCTCTATTCACCAAGAACATTGCAGAGAATCCCCCATTGATGCAAACACAAACCACTGGGTGGCTATACAAACTGTTGACCCAACAGCAAATTTGGGGCCATAACTTAGCTTTGCCAGAACAGAGTGCAGGAAACACTATTGCACGCAATCAAATTATTTTTCCATATCTATTTCCATAACAAGAGACTCCTATTTCTCAACCCTGGCAACATAAATTGACCGCAGTTCCCTCCGCACATTGTCAGCAGCTTGCCTCCCCACTACAAGCCCCACTTGGTCCCCATGCACCAAATATGGTAGGATCCAATTTAACCTTCAGGCTAATACTTTAGCCAGAATTTTCACATCTGAGAATGGAAATAGGCCTATATGAGACCACATCAAGTTTGTGCTTGCCAGGCTTATAAATCATAAGAATCATGGAAAATAGTAAGGCACTCTCTCTACCATTACATTAAACAGTCTGCCATTTCCTTTCCAAATCTCTTTCTGGGGTAAGGCCATCCAAACCGGAGACTTTCCTTGTGGGGGAGCTCCTTGATTGCCATCCAGATCTCTTGGGCTATAATTGCTTGCTCAGTTAAAGAAGGGAGTGCCACCCCTCAAGGCTTCCCTGCTACCCTTGGTGCTGTATATAAATAAAGATTACGAGTACCTCACAAATCTGTGCCTAATTACAGTGGATCTACTTAGCCTCTGTTCCCATAAGAACATAAGATATGCCATACTGGGTCAAACCAAGGTCCATCAAGCCCAGTATCCAGTTTCCAACCTAGATCACAAGTACCTAGCAGTTTCCCCAAAAGACACAGGTTCCACAATGCTTGTACTGGGGCAAGCAGTGGATATCCCAGGTCTCCTTTAATAATGGTTTATGGACCTTTCCTCTGGGAACTTGTCCAAACCTTTTGGCTAAACTAACAGCTTTTACTACATCCTCCGGTAACAAATTCCAGAGTTTGATTATACATTGAATGAAAAAATATTTTCTCTTATTAGTCTTAAATAGGGTTACCCTGTAGCATGTCCCCTCTAGTCTTTCTATATTTGATGGCGTAAACAATCGATCTACGTTTACCTGTTCCACGCCATTCATTAATTTATAGACCTCTATCGTATCTCCCCTCAGCCATCTCTTTTCCAGGTTGAAGAACCCTTCATAGGGGTATCCTTCCATCACCTTTACGATTTTAATGGCTCTTCTCAGTACGTTTTCTAATAACGCTGTATCTTTTTTTTAAGATATGGCGACCAGAATGGCTCACAATTTTCAAGGTGCGGTCACACCATGGAACGATACTGAGGCATTATAATATCCTTTATTTTATTCTCCATTCCTTTCATTATGATACCTAGCATTCTATTTGCCCTTGGCTGCCGTTGCACACTGGGCGGAGGGTTGCAACTTGTTATCCATGATGACACATAAATCTTTTTTGTGAGTAGTGCTTCCTAATGTGGAACCTTGCATCATGTAACCATAGTTTGGGTTGTTCTTTCCTAGGTGTATAACTTTGCACTCGTCAACATTACATTTCATCTGCCATTGGATGCCCAGTCTTCCAATTTATCAAGGTCCTCTTGCAATTTTTCACAATCCTCATGGGTTTTAACAACTTTGAGTAATTTTGTGTCACCTGCAAATTTGATTTACTCACTCATTATTCCCATTTCCAGGGCATTTACGAATATGTTAAAAGGCAGCGGACCCAGCACAGATCCCTGGCATACTCCACTAATCACCTTTCTCCATTGGGAAAATTGGTCATTTGGCCTCTGCGTTCTGTCTTTTAACCATTTCCTGATCCACGATAGTACACTGCCTCCTATTCCATGATTTTTTAATTTCGGTAAGAGTCTCTCATGAGGGACCTTGTCAAAGGCTTTTTGAAAATCCAGATATATTATATCAACTGACTCACCTTTGTCTACCTGTTTATTCATGCCTTTAAAAAAACATAACAGATCTTGTCAAAGCCATGTTGGCTATCACCCATTAAGCCATGACTATCTAATATGTTCAGTAATTTTGCTCTTTATAATGGTTTCTACCATTTTTCCCGGTACTGACATTGGACTCATTGGTCTGTAGGTTCCTGGATCATCCCTGGAACCCTTTTTAAAAATTGGCATTGCATTGGCCATCCTCCAATCTTCAGGTATTACAGATGATTTTAATGATAGTTCACAGATTACTAATAGCAGGTCTGCAATCTCATATTTCAGTTCTTTCAACACCCTTTGATGTATACCATCCGGTCCAGGTGATTTGCTACTCTTCAGTTTATCAAATGTAATACACTTCCCGATGTATCGATATTTCTTTCAATTCTTCTGTAGCATCACCTTTACATACCATTTCAGTCATGGGTAACATCCCTACATCTTCCTCAGTAAAGACCGAAGCAAAGAATTCATTCAGTATCTCCACTATGGTCTTGTCCCCTCTTAGTGCCTCTTTTACCTCTCTGTCCAAATTTCTACGAATGTACTTGAAAAAGTCTTTATTACGCGTTTTGCTTCCACAGCAAGCTTCTTTTCAAATTCTCTTTTTGCTTGCCTTATCAATGCCTTACATCTAGCTTGCCAGTGCTTATGTTTTCATTTTTCATTATTTGGCTTTTTTTTCCATTTCCTTGAAAGGTGCTTTATTGGCTTCAGCAGCCTCTCTGACCTCACCTTTAAACCATGCTGGCAGTTTTTTGGACTTCCTTCCACTTTTCTTAAAGCATGGAATACAGCTGGTCTGGGCTTCCAAGATAGTATTTTTAAACACCACCCATGCTTGATGTAAATCATTGACCTTTGCATAAATTGTTGTACTTTGCAACTTCTCCTTTTATTTATTTCTTAATTATTTTCCTCATTTTATCATAGTTTCTCTTTTAAAATTTAAAAGGTAGTACTGTGGATTTCCTTACCGTCCTTCCTCCATTTATTAAATCAAACGCGATTATGCTATGATCACTATTGCCAAGTGGCCCCAACACTCTTATCTCTTGTACCTGATATTGTATTCCACTAAGGACTAGGTCCAAAATGGCTTCCCCTCTGGTCGGTTCATGAACTGGCTGCTCCAAGAAACAGTCATTTATTTCATCTAGAAATGTTATCTCCCTAGCATGTCCTGCGGTGACACTGGCCCATTATTATTACTGTGCTGTAACCTTTGTTAGCTTCCCTGCTTTCTTTGAGCATGTCATCATCCATTTGTTCATTCTGGCCAGGCGGTCGATAGTACACACCCAGTGCCATCGCCTTCCCCTTCACTTTTTTACATGGAATTTTGATCCATAGAGATTCTACAGTGAATTTTGTTTCCTACAAAACTTTAATCCTCTGTGACTCAATGTCCTTGCTAACATAGAGTGCAACCCCTCCACCAATTTGATCTGCTTTATCATTACAATATAGTTTGTACCCAGGTATCACAGTGTCCCACTGGTTATCCTCCTTCCACCATGTCTCTGAAATACCAATCATATCTAACCTCTCATTTAGTGCTATATATAATAACTTTCCCATCTTATTTTTTAGACTTCTAGCATTTGCATACAAGCATTTTAGAGGCTGTATTTTATTCATATTAATCTGGCTGTCTGTAGGCAGGGATAATTTGGAATCATTAAGATCTGTCTGCTCTGTACACAAGGGCATTGGAACCTCTATGTTAATATGCCCTAACTTCAGTCTTTTGCTAGTATCCTTCAAGGATACATTTTTCCGAACCATGCACTCTTGGGCGACTGCTGGCTTTCCCCTATTATCTAGTTTAAAAGCTGCTCTATCGGCCTGGTTCCTTCCCGGTTAAGGTGGAGCCCATCCCTTTGGAAAAGCCCCTCCTTTCCCCAGAATGTTCCCCAGTTCCTAACAAATCAAAAACCCTCTTCCTTGCACCATCATCTCATCCATGCATTGAGACTCCGGAGCTCTGCCTGCCTTTTGGGTCCTGCACGTGGAATGGGAAGCATTTTGGAGAATGCTACCCTGGATGTTCTGGATTTCAACTTCCTACCTAAAAGCCTAAATTTAGCCTCCAGAACCTCCCTACCAACTTTCCTATGTCATTGGTACAGACATGTACCAAGACAGCAGACTCCTCCCTAGCACTATCTAAGAACTTGTTTAGGTTGCGCATGAGGTCTGCTACCTTCCCACCAGGCAGGCATGTTACCAGGCAACCCTCACGTCCACCAACCATCCAGCTATCTACATGCCTAATGATTGAATCACCAACTATAATGGCTGTCCTAACCCTTCCCTCATGGGCACATGGCCCTGGAGAAACTTCCTCAGTGTGAGAGGGATCTTAAATCACCTGAAGGACAGGTCCTAGCTACAGGATCACTTCCTGCCACACCAGGGTGATGCTCTCCTTTCACGTGACCTCTCTCCTCCATGGCAAAAGGGATGCTGCCAGACTGGAGGTGGGACTTCAGCACTACATCCCTGTTGGTCTTGTCTGTGTACCTTTGTCTTCCTTATGTCCTCCAAGTTTGCTACTCTAGCCTCCAGAGATCAGACTCGTTCCCTGAAAGCAAAGACCTCCTTGCACCTAGTGTACACATAAGACCCCTCACCAACTGGGAGAAAATCATACATGTGACAATCAATGCAAAAGACTATATTCCCCACTATATTCCTCTCTCTCAATTTCTTCTGCTCCTTGCGATTTCTAGCTAAATTGATACCAGCCTCTGTTGGTCTCTGTGATGCCTTAAGTTATCAGTAGCTGCCCCCTAGGGATTTTCCCCTATTTTATACTTCTCCCGGATCACTCTTATCACTGCAGTGGCAGTCCTTGGCCAAAGATAACAAACCAGGCCTCTTTAACAACTTTGCAATCATGGGCCCTAAATCAACCCCTGAGTGTCACCATTATGAAATGACTAGGATTCCCTCCTGGGCCCCCCCCCCCCCCCAACTTCAAATGTTGTAAATGCAACCGCCAGAACTTTCTCAGATCAGCTATCCTGCAAAACAACCAAGGCATGCACTTTTTCCCACAAGAAGATGAGACTGTTGTGTTTGTTTGAGACTTTATATACCGCTTTTCTGTAAAGTCAAAGCGTTTACAAAATATAATTACAAATAGAGGGAAAGGAAAGGAACACTATAAACTGATAGGATAGGTGAAACCAGAAACACAAGAAGACAGACAGGGGCAGAAAAGGAAAAAAGGGGGGAAGAGAGCAATAGGAAGATTGGCTTATGCTCCAGACACCTAGGGCTCCATAAGCCTGGTGTAAAAAGTGCACTTTGGAGTTGGGCCTTGAATGAAGTAAAGGAGAGTTTGAGACGGAGGGATTCGGGGCAAGGCATTCCAAAAAGTAGGCATGTGGAAATAAAATGCTAATCACCACGTAGATTCAAAGCAGGCTTTATTGGATGGTAGAATGTGTAACCTGTTGTCATGCAGAGAACTGAGAACCCAAGGCAAAATGTACAATGTAAGGAATGAAGACGACAAGCAGACAGAATTTCTTCAGCTCAGCAACTAATTTTTCTGTAATCAATTTGTCTGTTTTGTTTTGTTTTCTGGCAGAAAAATGAACCAGGAAAACCATAAAAAGAAGTCAAATACCCAAGACCTGCCAAATACTGACCAACCTCAGATGCAGAGCTCAACAGAAAACTAATTTTTTACTGCCAGATGTTTGTCTGTAATATGGAAGGAACTTTATTCTTGATTAGGACTATCATAAACTTTTTTTAATTTAAAGAAAAAATCAAGGCAGCCATAAATTAAATTGTGATCCAACATTATCCACATTTCTGTGATTTATTTCCAGTTTGTTTGCATTTCATACTTAGGAATCCTTATTTGAAAGGTCATGGGATAAAATAGTGGAGGCTACAGTTAACACATAGATGGCTCTTTCCCATTAAGCCAAGTCTAATATGGTTTTAGCAAAGGGAAGTCATATCTTGCCAATCTATATTAGAGGTTATTGAAAGTATAAATAAAAGCAAACTGATCAAAGTATAAAATGCCTCAGGAAATGTGAAAAAGCATAGAATAGGAGGCAGTACCCTTTTACGGCTTGACAACTAGTTAAAAGATAGGAAATGGAGTAAATCTGAATGGACAGCTTTCTCAGTGGAGAGAGTGGTCACTCAGGTCACAAGTACCTGGTAGATCCCAGAAACATAGAAAAATGACAGAAAAAGACCACATGGCCTATCTAGTCTCTCTCCATATCAACAACTACAACAGTCCCCTTTTTTCCTTTAGAGATCCTCTGATAGAAACATAGAAAAATGATGACAGAAAAGTAGATCAAATTAGTAATTGTTCTCCCATATCTACTTGTCTAATATTATGACCTTTTCCTCCAGGAACTTATTCAGATCTCTTTTGAACCCCCCCCCCCCCACACACACACACATTGGTTCCCTTGACCATATTTCCCAGCAACAGAATCAACATCTTAATTATGTGCTATGTGGTGGGGGGGGAAAAACCCTTTCTACAATATATCAGTCTGCTAGTGGTTAGTTTCTTAGAATGTTCTCATTGTTTTAGTATTTGAAAAATTAAAAAATTGTTTCACCTCGCTCTTAATTTTGTAAACGTTAGATTGTGAGACTCATAAACTGAGCATCTAATTGGCAGATGAAATTTAATATGGACAAGTGTGAACTAATGCACATCGGACTATTTTTTCCTAGCTACAGATGCATATCATTATATGGTGTGATCACACCTTGAATATTGTGTGCAATTTTGGTCACCATATCTTAAAAAGGATATAGTAGAATTATACAGGGTACAGAGAAGAGCCACAATATGGCAAATGGGATAGAAGGATACCTCTATGAAGAAAGGCTTAAAAGGTTAGGGCTCTTCAACTTGGGGAAAAATGATGGCTGAGAAGAGATATGATAGAGATCTATAAATGAATGGAGTAGAAAGGGTAAACGTAGATCGATTGTATATGCCATCAAAAAGTAGAAATACTAGGGGACACACAATGAAGCTACAATGCAACTTATTTAAGAATAATGAGAGAATATTTTTTCAATCAGCACGTAGTCAAACTCTTGAATTTGTTGCCAGAGGATGTAGTAAAAGCTGCTAGTGTAGCTGAGTTTAAAAAAGGTTTGGCAAGTTTCTGGAGGAAAGGTCTATAAAGAGGACCCGGGAAATCCACTGCTTACCCCGGGACAAGCATTGTGGAACCTGTGTACCCTTTTGGGAACCTGTCAAGTACTTGTGACCTAGATTGGCCACTGTTGGAAACAGGATACTGGACTTGATGGACCTTGATCTGACCCAATATAGTATTTCTTGTTCTTGTGTTCACTTACCACATGGAGACTGGGTCCAAGTGTGGTGTTGCCTTGGTTCAGTCCTGGCCACGGCAGTGCCTGCTGTATGTGCTTCCTCCATGGCTGCTATTGAGGCATGTGCTTCGGCACATAGAGTGCCATCTGGGCTGGATTGTTCTGGTGGTGTTGGATTGGATGAGGAGACCATGGTTTAGGGACCTGATGCGGTTCCTGCATGTTCCTCCTCTTCATCTGCCCCAGTTCAGGGTTGGTTGCATCAGGGGCTGTTTGTCCTGGATGTCCCGGCTCCCTTATGGCTTGGCTCTTGGAGTCGACTGACATGTAAGTACTATTCTCCTGCAGTAGTTTCTGCTCTGCTCAAAGGCTAGAGGGGTTCTACCAGCCTGGCATACATGTGAGTCTGATACCTCTTTGAATGTGGGTGGGCGCATGACAGCTTGTTCCTAAGTCTGTCAAGGTGCTGGCTCTGTTGGTCTTATGCAGAACAGTTTGGAAAAGGTTTTTCTCCGGGAACAAGCAAGAAATTAGTCCTCACATATGGATGATGATGGCACCGACAGATCCCAGGTGGAAGCATCTCCTCAGCTTTCAAAGAAAGCCTTTGGGAGATGCACCCCGCATGCTTCGCCCCCTTCCTGCCCAAGGGTGCCATCTTGCCTCAGTCTTTTTTTCCACGGAGCCCTCCAGACATCTGTCCCATTTCCCCATAAAAAAATCTTTTTTTTTTTTGTCTTAACGTTATTCCTATTTTTTCCGGTATGCATACCGGTTTCTCTACCCAACCCCAAGCCAACTCACCTCAGCATCGCTCCTCAGGTTCGTTTTGATTTTCTCAACAGGCACTTTGCACCCTTTTTTGACTGGTGGGCCTAGGATCCTCGCCCGGATGGCAGGGCCCTTTTTTTCCCATGGCCTCCAGCGGCTTCAAAAAATGTGATCAGTGCAGTAAAATGATGTCTGTCACCAACCCACATGAACATAAGACATGCCATACTGGGTCAGACCGAGGTCCATCAAGCCCAGTATCCTGTTTCCAACAGTGGCCAATCTAGGTTATACATACCTAGCAATATCCCCAAAAGACACAGGTTCCACAATGCTTGTACTGGGTCAAGCATTGATATCCTGGGTCCCTTTTTAATAGTGGTTTATGGACCTTTCCTCCAGGAACTTGTCCAAACCTTTTTTAAACCCAGCTATACTAACAGCCCTTACTACATCCTCCGGTAACAGATTCCAGAGTTTGATTACACGTTGAGTGAAAAAATATTTTCTCTTATTTGTCTTAAATAGTTTACCCTGTAGCTTCATTACATGTCCCCTAGTCTTTCTATACTCTGATAGCGTAAACAATTGATCCACATTTATCCGTTCTACTCCATTCATTAATTTATAGACCTCTATCATATCTCCCCTCAGCCGTCTCTTCTCCAGGCTAAAGAGCCCTAACCTTCTTAGCCTCTCTTCATAGGAGTAGCCTTCCATCCCCTTCACCAATTTGGTGGCTCTTCTCTGTACTTTTTCTAATAACGCTATGTCCTTTTTAAGATACGGTGACCAGAATTGCACACAATATTCAAGGTGCGGTCGTACCATGGAGTGATACAGAGGCATTATAATATCCTTTGTTTTGTTCTCCATCCCTTTCCTTATGATACCTAGCATTCTATTTGCTTTCTTGGCTGCCGCTGCACACTGGGCGGAGGGTTTTAACATGTTATCCACAATGACTCCTAAATCTTTTTCCTGGGTGGTGGTTTCTAATGTGGAGCCTTGCATCGTGTAACTATAGTGTGGGTTGTTCTTTCCTAGGTGCATAACTTTGCACTTGTCCACATTAAATTTCATCTACCATTTGGATGCCCAGTCTTCCAATTTATCCAGATCCTCCTGCAGTTTTCCGCAATCCTCTTGGGTTTTAACAACTTTAAACAGTTTTGTGTCATCTGCAAATTTGATAACCTCACTAGTTATTCCCTTTTCCAGGTCATTTATGACTACTGCCTCTGTTGCCTCAGGCTGGACCATGACAATTCCAACTGTGAACTCTGTAAGTCCATGTCCGTAAGGGCCATCAAGAGCTGTCAATTGCAGCCGAATCAGTGCTGGATTCTCTGGCAACACCACACTCCAGGGCCCCTTCCAGTACCTCGGTGTCCCGCGATGCCCGGACCACAATAGAGTCCCATGAGATTTCTGAGAGGAAATCCCCAGAATTGGAACGTAAGAAGAGCTCGAAGGCCACCTTAGAGGATGGGTCTGGAGAAGCAGGTAAATCCCCGCCTGGCGTGAGTCCAAGGGGTCGGAATGGGAGTGGCCTCACAAGCTGCCCTGGAAGGAGCCATCAGCATTGGGCGACCAGCCTCGGACCCCCGAGACCATCCTCATCAAGGACTCCCCTCGAAGAAACTGATGCTGGGCCCGAAGACGACAGTGCCCATGTCGAGAGCTGTGAAATCAACTGGCATGGAGACCAGAATGGCAACTTTCGAGTGCAGTATCTCTACCCTCCATATCCCAGCAGCAGGCGCTGATGTCCGGTTCTTCCAGTTCATCTGCCCTGATGACCATACCTTTGACACTGAGGGCTTCTCCAGACATTGAGCCAATCCTTGAGCGCTACCAGCCTTGAGTTTCATCGGCAGTGGATGAGTCCCAGTCTCATTCTTCGGGGCACCGGTCCTCTCCGGCAAGTATATGCGGCTCAGATCGCAGGTCTTCTGGGGGTCAAGAGCCTGCAGGCTTGGGCCTCAACCACGGGGGTCGTAAAGCCTCAGACTTTGAGCCAGACTGGGAAACCAAGGATGAGGCATCTCCAGACACTCGGTGACACCAAAACGTGCCCTTGGATCTGTCTTCACCAGTGTCCCGACACTGTTCCCCGCCCAAGGACATTGCCTTCCTCGACTTTGTGCAGGACATGGCAAAGGCGCTCATGTTTGAGACTGAGGCGGAGGAGGACTCCCACGCAGAGGAACGAGATCCTCCAGTATGAGGCCCTCAAGGTGTCCATCCCTCCGATCCTCGAGCGCCACCTCCTCCATATGTGGGAAACACTGGCGTCAATGCCCATTGTGAGCAGACTGCTTGACTCTATGTACCATGTCTGCCGAAGCCTGGGGTTCCAAATGACCCAGCCTCCTCACAACTGTACGGTCTTTGAGTTGGCCATGAGGCGACTCCAGAGCCAAAGGACTCATTCCTCGGTGCCTCTTGGTAGGGAAGCATGGATCCTGGATGCCCTCGGTCAAAAGTGCTTCCAGGGCTCGATGCTAGCTTGCAGTCCAATCCTACCAGTTGTACACCAATATGTACTTCAAGGAACTGGTGAGGAAGCTCACTGGTTTCTCTGCAAACCTGGATGGGGAGCCCCTCCAGAGGTTCAAGTCACTGGCCTCGGTCGAGCTCACCAAGTGCTCAAAGTTCCTGTCTCGGGCAGCATACAATGGCTTTGAGTCCTCAGCCAGAGTAGCCGCCGTGGGCATTGGGGCCTGACATCAGGCATGGTTGCAGTCATCTGATCTCAAGACATGGGTCCAGGACAAGCTCATTGATGTCTCTTGCACTGGAGAAAATCTCTTTGGGAAACCCATGGCAGACAAGGCTGCAGAGATAGAGACTGAGTTCCTGACCAGGACCAGACTCTCTAAAAAGACTTCTGTGTATCCCCGTAAGAAAGCCCCAGGGAAGAAGCCTTTCCTTTCTGAGGAAAAAGGGGGGGTTTTGGTAATGCCTCCAGTACCAAGCCTTTTCTGCCCACAGCAGGGACAACACCCCTAGGGGTACGATTCTTATGAGCAGAAGACCCCTAAAGCCCAGACACTGGCTCCATCCCAGCCGGAAGTTTGACTCCTTGGGCATGACCTCTTCCCCTTCAGGAGACCCTCTACATCCCACAGGGGGGGCAGTTGGCCCTGTTTGCCCACAGGTGGTTCTCCATCACCACTGATTCATTGGCGCTCCAAATGGTCAAGGAGGGTTACCTCCTCCACCTGCAACAGATGCCACCCTCATTCTTCACAGGAGAACCTGTAAGCCTCTCCTTCACCAGACTCTCTCCTCGCCGAGCTCGCAGGCCTCCTCGAGGACAGGGCAGTGGAGCCTGTGCCCAAACATCTCTGGGGCACAGGCTTCTACTCCAGATATTTCCTCATCCCCAAGCAGACAGGTGACCTCAGGCCCATCCTGGACCTGTAGAACTTGAACAGATTTCTGGTGAGGGAGAAGTTTAAGATGTTCTTCCTTGGAACACTGCTGCCCTAACTCCAGCAGGGAGACTGGCTATGCTCCTTGGACCTGAAGGATGTGTATACACATCCTGATCCATCCCAACCACCAAAAATACCTCTGATTCATGGTGGGAGGAGGTCACTATCAGTACATGGTGCGACCCTTTCGGCTGGCCTCTTCACCAAGAGCCTTGCGGTGGTTGCAGCCCATCTCCAAGGGGCCTTTGTCTTTCCCTACCTGGACGACTGGCAAAAAGGGGAGGCCCAGCTGCAGAGGTGCACCATGCCACTGAGCACACCAACCTCATCCTGCAGCTTCTCTGCTTTGTCATCAACTACCCCAAGTCTCACTTCTCTCTGGCTCAACGTTTTTCATAGGTGCTCAGCTAGACACTCTCCAGGCCAAGGCCTTCCTCCCTCCAGAGAGGACAGAACACCTAAGGGCCTTAGCCACAGAGATGCAGCACTGCCAAGTGGTGCCCACTCGCCGCCTCCACCTGCTGGACCATATGGCCTCCAAGGTCCATGTGACCCCATACGCTTGCCTTCACATGAGGGTGGTTCAGTGCTGCCTCCGCTCTCGACACAAGCATTGGGCAGGCTTTGGAACAGAATAAGAGTGACCCACCAGCTGGCAGACTCCCTCGACTGGTGACAGATTCCCCGCCACCTGCAAGCCGGGATGCCCTTCCAGACACCCATCCCCCAGAGAGTCCTTACCATGGATGCCTCCCTGGTGGGCTAGGGAGCTTATGGTGAGGATCCTCTGCACACAAGGCAGTTGGTCCCAGATGGAAAGCCAGTTGCAGATCAACCTTCTGGAGCTCCAGGCGATACTTTCAGCCCTCCGCACCTTCTGCCACCAGCTGCAGCACTACTACTACTACTATTCAGCACTTATAAAGCGCCACGCATGCAGCGCTGCACAGCTAACCTACAAGAGGTAGCCAACATACAAGGGACAGTCCCTGCCCATCAGAGTCATGCTCATCAGAGCTTACAATCTAATCAGAACAGTACAGAGCATTGATCAGTTCTGCGCAAGGTACGGTGTGGTACAATTTGGTCTATAGTTCGGTCATAAGCGATGACGGGGGTTAGGGTAAGATGAGGATGGAAGTCAGGATCTGAATGCAATGGTGAAGAGGTGTGTCTTCAACCTGGATTTGAAGAGGGCCAGGGAGGGTGCCTGGCGCACAGACGCAGGTAGGCTGTTCCAGGCGTGTGGTGCAGCAAGGTGAAAGGAGCGCAGTCGGGAGTTCGCGGTGTGGGTGAAAGGCATTGTTAGAAGTAATTTGTTAGCGGAGTGCAGATTTTGAGAGGGGACATAGGGAGAGATAAGAGGTATTGAGGGGCCATGGAGTGAAAACATTTTATAGGTCAGTAGGAGAAACTTGAATTGGATGCGGAATTGGACAGGGAGCCAGTGAAGCGACTCGAGAAGGGGAGTAACGTGGGCATGGCGAGGCCGGCAGAAGATTAGTCGAGCAGCGTGATTTTGTATAGATTGAAGGGGAAGGAGGTGGCTCACGGGGAGACCAGCGAGGAGTAGGTTGCAGTAATCGAGGCGAGAGGAGATTAAGGAGTGGATGAGCGTTTTGGTAGTGTGTTTAGAGAGGAAGGGGCGGATTTTGTTGATGTTGTAGAGAAAGAAGCGGCAGGTCTTAGCTACAAGCTGGATATGAGCGGAGAAGGAGAGAGAGGTGTCAAAGATGACCCCTAGATTGCGGGCCGAGGGAATAGGAAGGGATAGTAGATCGATCCACATGGACTGAGAGAGGGGGAAGTGGGGAGGAGGGAGGAGGAGTTGGGTGGAATGACAAGGAGTTCAGTCTTGGCCACATTCAGTTTCAATCGGCGATGAGACATCCAGGCAGCGATGTCCGAAAGACAGGCAGAGATCTTGGACTGAGCTGCCGGCGAAATATTAGGTGTAGAGAGGTAGATTTGGGAGTCATCAGCACAGAGATGGTATTGAAAGCCATGGGAGGAGATGAGTGCGCCAAGGCCTTGGGTATAGAGAGAGAAAAGGAGGGGGCCTAAGATGGATCCCTGGGGTACACCTACATGGAGTGGGGTAGGGGAGGAGGAGGAGCAACCAGAGCATACACTAAATGAGCAATGGGAGAGGTAGGAGGAGAACCAGGATAGTATGGAGTCCTTGAAGCCAAGCGAGGAGAGGGTGGTGAGGAGAAGGTTGTGGTCAATGGTGTCAAAGGCAGCAGAAAGGTCAAGAAGGATGAGGCTAGAATAGAGGCCCTTGGATTTAGCCAGGAACAGGTCGTTGGTGACTTTTGTGAGTGCTGTTTCAGTGGAGTGTAGGGGATGGAAGCCAGATTGTAGTGGGTCCAGGAGGGCCTGGGAGGTGAGGAAGTCGAGGCAGCGACGGTGGACTGCTCGTTCTAATAGTTTGGATAAGAAGGGAAGGAGGGAGATGGGTTGGTAGATAGAAGGGCATGTGGGATCAAGTGAGGGTTTCTTGAGGAGCGGTGTGATAACAGCATGTTTGAAGTCAGCAGGGACAGTTGCAGTGGAGAGTGAAAGGTTGAGGATATGAGTGATGGAGGGGACAATGGTGGGGGAGATGGAATGTAGGAGATGGGTGGGAATAGGGTCTGATGAACAGGTGGTGGGTTTGTAGGAGGAAAGAAGAAGTGTGGTTTCTTCTTCAGAGATCGGAGCGAAGGAGGAGAGGGTGGCAGGGAGAGTATGGATGGGGGAGGAGAATTGGGGAGGTAGATGAGGGGTTGGGGAATTAGAGGGTAATCTTGTGGATTTTGTCATGGAAGTAGTCGGCTAGGGTTTGGGCGGAAAGGGAGGGCGGGATCGGGGCAGGGGGACCTTGAGGAGAGAATTGAGGGTATTGAAGAGACGGTGAGGATCCAGAGGCAAGGGAGTTGGTTAGATGGATATAGTAATCCTGTTTGGTAAGTGCTAAGGCTGATTGGAAGGAGCCAAGCATGAATTTGAAGTGTAGAAGGTCTTCCAGGGAGTGGGATTTGGACCAAGTTTGTTCGGCAGAACAGGCGCAGATGCGTAGGTAACGGATTGTGGGTGAAAGCCAGGGTTGGGGAGTAGATCGTTTGACAGGACGAGGGGTGGGGGGTGCAAGAGTGTCAAGGGCTGAGGATAGTGTAGCATTGTATGAAGATAATGCCTCGTTGACGGACTTGGAGGATATAATGGAGGAAAGAGATGGAGAAATGGTGGAGGAGAGAGTCAGGGGTTCAATATTATGAAGGTTTCTAAATAGGTCGGAGGAGACGGGGCGAGGTTGGGATGGCGGAAGCAGAAGAGTAAATGTTAAGAGGTGATGGTCAGATGAGGGAAGGATTGATTTGCGGAAGTTTGAGGGAGAGGAATTGGAGAAGAGTATTAGGTCAAGGCAGTGGCCGTGTAGGTGTGTGGGGGCAGTGGAGCAAAGTTGGAGGTCGAACGAGGAGGTAAGAACGAGGAACTTTGAGGCATGGGGGTCGGAGGGGTTGTCGATGTGAATGTTGAAATCGCCAAGAATAAGAGTGGGGGAGGAGGGATCCATAACGGCAGAAAGCCAAGAGTCAAAGTCTGTGAGGAAGGTTGATTTGGATTTGTCGGATGGGCGATAAATAACAGCTACTTGGAGGGGAAGTGGTGTGAGGAGGCGAATGGAGTGGACTTCGAAGGAGAGGGGAGAGTGTGATTGGGGTGGCAGGAGGGGTTGGAATTGGCAGGAGGCAGAGAGTAGGAGGCTAACGCCACCAACTCGATCAGTAGATCGAGGTGTATGGGAGAACTGGTAGCCCCCATAGCAGAGAGAGGCAATGGATGCGGTGTCGTCTGGGGGGAGCCAGGTCTCAGTCAAGGCAAGAAGGTGTAGGGCATTAGAGATAAAAAGATCGTGAATAAAAGGGGTTGTTTTTTTTACTGACTGAGCATGCATTCCATAGGGTGCATGAAAACGGGAGAGTGGAGGGGGAGAGGAAAGGGATATGGATAAGATTGGATAAGTTACATGTGGATTTCTTATCAGAGTAGCATGGGGGTCTGTTTTTGGGGTAATACCGAGATTTAGAGGGAGCAGGGTGTGGGTGGGTATGTCTGGGTGTGTGTGCTCTCCAAGAGGGACATGAGGGAGGGGAAGTGAGGGGTAAACTGATGGTATCAGGTAGGTTATGTGAGGATTTATTTTTGAGGGTAGGGTTGGAATTGATATCTATGGATGAGTGATTGTGGGATGAATGAGGGAGGGCGTAAGGAGGGAGAAGCGGGATGTGGATGAGATTAGATAGGGTACATGAGGAACTTTTTTTTAGTGTGAGATGCTGGTCCAGATGGACAACAAATTCACAAAATTCTGTGTCGTCAAGCAAAGGCGCACGGAGTCGTACTCTCTCTGCCAGGAGACAGTAGCCCTCCGCTCATATGCGACACGCAATGGGATGCTCCTGTGGGCGGTATACATACCGGGCCAGAACAGTGCCCTGGCAGACAGGCTGAGCAAGGTCCTCCAGCTGCACAAATGAGGCCTGGACCCCAGAGTAGCCTCCCAGCTATTCTGAATCTGGGGCATTCCCCAAGTGGACCTGTTTACCAGCCCAGAGAACACGCGGTTGTCCCGCTTCTGCAAGCCACACCTGTCCTGAGTGGCGGCAGATGCGTTCCTCATTCAATGGATGGAAGGCTTTCTTTATGCCTTCCCACCAACATCACTAGTCACCATACCCTCTTCAAGATCCAGCGTGACAGGGCATCACTGTTACTGATAGTCCCCGATGGCCCAGGCAACCCTGGTTCCCAGTATTTCTCTACCTGTCAGCAGCGTCTCCAATTTCCCTGGGCCGTACCCCAGGACTACTCTCACAGGAGCAACAGGGCTCTCTCCTGCACCCCAACCTGGGATCCCTGTTGCTCATGGCTTGGCTGCTGAAAGGGAGGCTCTAGGTCCCTTCAACCTCCCACATGACATGGAGGAGGTCCTTCTGGCCTCCCATAAGGCCTCCACAAGAAGGGCGTATGCCTTCAAATGGCGTCTATTCTTGGTGTGGTATGCCGAGAGGCAGGTGAACCCCTTTTCCTGCTCGGTGCAGCTGGTACTCCAGAACCTACTCCACCTGTCACAGGTTGGACTGAAGTCCAACTCGGTCAGAGTGCACATGAGTGCTATTGCAGCGCACCACCATGCTGTCGAGGGCAAGCCCCTCTTGGCTCAGCCCCTTATCTCTCATTTCCTGTGGGGCCTTATCTTGTCCAAGCACCCTGTTTGCCCACCAACGGCGGACTAGGATCTCAATGTGGGGCTCTCAGTTCACTAAACTGCCTTTTCAGCCCCTGACTATCTGCAGTACCTCTCCTGGAAGATTGTCTTTCTTGTGACACTCATGTTTGCTCGCAGGGTCAGCAAGCAACAGGCTCTGGTGGCAGAGCCACCCTACACAAGGTTCTACAAGAACAGAGTGGTGCTCCGCACACACCCCAAGGTTTTGTCGAAAGTGGTGTCCTCCTTCCACCTCAATCAGGAGGAGGTGCTCCCCACCTTCTTCCCAAGGCCTCACACTGGCAAGGCAGAGGCCGTTCTCCATACCCTGGATTGTAAGAGGGCCCTGTCCTATCTGCAGCAGACTCAGGACCCCACAGCAAAGCACCTTGGCTTTTTTCCTCCTATGACCCCAGTTGACTGGGGCTTCCAGTAACTAAGCAAACTCTGTCTAGTTGGGTGGTGGACTGCATTGCCCTCGCCTATGAGCAGGCTGGGATCTCACTAGAACACCTGGTCAAGGTGCACTGTGTCAGAGCCATGGCTACCTCTGTAGCAAATCTGCCTTCCGTACCTGTTACGGAAATCTGCCTGACCACCACCTAGTCTCTTCAGTACATACCTTCGCAGCTCACTACTGCCTGAAGAGAGCGTCCTGATGGGACAATGTCTTCATCCAGGCCATGCTCCGTAATCTCTTTGGGGTGTAGGCAACTCCTGCCCTCTGACCCTTCTGTATTCAGGCTACCGGAGTATTCGTTCTCCGCTGGACACTTGGGTCTTGCAAGAGTCTCTCAGTTGGGACTCAACTGCTGCAGTTCACAGCTCACCTTCTCTGGCCACTGTGGCTTTTTGTACAGTTTTTCAGTGGCTTGTAGCTGGGGAGTCTCATATGTAAGGACTGACTTCCTACTTGTTCCCGGAGAAAGCATAGTTGCTCACCTGTAACAGGTGTTCTCCAGAGACAGCAGGAATCAGTCCTCACAACCCTCCCTCCTCCCCTTGGAGTTGCTTCTTTACTGTATTTTATTTTTTCTTTGGCCGTCTTAGTTATGTCATTAGACTGAGGCAAAATTGCACCCTTGGGTGGGAAGGGGACCATGCATGCGTGGTGCAACTCCCAAAGGCTTTCTTTGAAAATTGAGATGCTTCCACACGGGCTCCATTGGTACCGATGTTACCGATTATGTGAGGACCGATTCCTGCTGTCCCCAGAGAACATCTGTTACAGGTGAGTAACTATGCTTTTTCCCTTATCTCCCTGAAAGTCCAGGTGGCAGCCTTACCCTGTTTCAGAAGTATGGTGGCTGGAAAGTCTTCAGCCCTGCACCAAGATGCTTCATGTTTTCTTCAAGGGGTTTGGCATTTGCATCATCTTCTCTGGTTATTTGTCCCTTCCTAGGATCTCTGGTGCTCAGGACCCTGTTGTCAGAGCCCTTTGAACCGCTGAAGCATGCTGCTCTGAAAAGTTTGACTCACGACTGTTTTCTTGGTCGGGATTTGTTTGGCAAGGCAGATTTCCAAGCTGCAAGCTCTGGCTTGCCGAGATCCATATTTTGTCCTTTCAGAGGTGGCAGTTTCCATTTGGCCTGTACCTTCCTTTTTGCCTAAGTTAATATCTCCCTTTCATGTGAACCAGGTGTTTTGCTTGCTGTCCTTTTCTAAGCAGCAGTGTAGAGGGAAAGATAAGGATCTTCTCCTTGTGGATTTCCTGAGGGTGCTTCTCCTGGACTTGAAGGTTTCGAATTCCTTCTATAAGTCCAATCATCTTTTTGTGCTGGTGACTGGCCTGTGCAAGGGAGTTGCTGCAGCCAAGTCTACCTTGGGCCACTGAATCAAGGAGGCTATTGCCTTGGCATATCTATGACGGAACAGGCCGGTTCCAAATGGTTTGCATGCCCATTCTACTCGGGTACAAGTGTCTGGGCAGAGCTTAGCTTGGTGTAGCCCCTTCAGACATAGTCGGGTGGCAACATGGGTATCACTTTCCACTTTTTGTCAAGCATTATTGCTTGAATGTCCATGCTTGGGTGTGTAATAAAACATAACTTTTTACACAATAACAGACTCCTCAGTTGAAGCAAAGGGTTAATTTAATTACATTACATTACATTTCTTGCAAGAAAAGGGTGAATGCTTGACTAAGCTTTCACAATCATCCTCTGTTTCACGGTTCTTTTATAGTACACTGTCCTCGCCCTCTTCCAGCATGTCTATAACTCATTGGTTAATACTTCTGCACCTGTATCAGGCTACGTGTTACTAGCCACGTAGTCGCTCTTCCCAGGATGCAGACATACAGTAAAGGAAGTCATAAAATCATTACATACTACACTATGTCTTCTTCCCCTTCCAGCATGTCTATAACTCATTGGTTAATACTGTTTCACTCCACTTCTTTGTACTTCTGCATCTGTGACAGGTTACGTATTACTAGCCACGTAGTCTCTCCTTCCAGGATACAGGCATACAACAAAGGGAGTCGGAAAGTCATTACATACAAAATTATATTACAGAATGGTGAATGAATGGAATACAAGAATTAAATTACATTGTAAAAATAACATATCACATTTGTTTGTCAAACTCCTCCCTCTTTCTTTTTAGAGTTTTCTTGTTACTTTTTACATTTACTCTACAGTTCCATAGGAAGCTTCTAATTTAGATAACATCCTTCCTGACTCTATCTCTTCCCCTTTATTGTCCATTAATAACATTGCACCCTTGTGCACTGGAGATGATACAATCATTTGTTTAGTGCTTGCTGTCTCTATCAATCTTTGAGTTAACCTTCCTATACATGGTATTATGCAGCACCCCACCATAATTAATACTCCAATTACAACAAGTACAGAGATAAATATAAATCTACCACCTCTTTCCACTTCCTAAACAATGACTCCAACCATCCAGTGAGAGAGGTATCCGTACCTGAATTTTCTGCCAAGGTAGCTAGTCCTTGCAGGGCTTTAGTGATAGTACCATCAGGGGCTGTGTTATTGTGGATGAACATACATTCCCCCCCCCCCAACATTACACACACGCCCCCTTTTTCAGCTGCCATCATATCTAAAATCATTTGGTTCTCCCAGGCCATTCTGCTAGTGGCATCCAATTGTTCTGCGATCCCCTTTATTGCATCCCGGGTATAATTGATAAACCGTTGTTGGTTATAATATAATTTATCCAATCTACATTTTTGTTTATTATGATTACCCATAACAGGGATTTGAATCCAGCTGCAATCTGGTTTTGTGCTTTATATGCATCCGGGACTCCCTGAGGGACTCCTATTGCATTTATATATATTCTGTCATCAAATGAGGTTCCCAAGGTATTCCTCCTTTTCCTTTGTATTTGCCCCTTGTTCTGTTCTGTGAACGCCAAGGTGAAAGGAACTGCCAATTGAACTATTGCACATGTTCCTGATCATAGGGTGGGCAATGTTGGTCTCAACGTCCGCCCTCCACAGTATCACCACAGGTCTGCCCTAAGGATTACCAGGTTGGAGTAGTTCTTTTCTCCTTCCATCCCTGTCAGGTTTAGGCTTAGAACGCAGGTATTCAGTTCCCCCACTTCCCTCGTGTAGTTCTTCCCCTGCCTGATGAGACAGGCGGAGTGATTTCTAAACACTGCTGAAAATGCGGGGGGAACATTTACCTTCTTCAAGTCTGTAGGGGGAAAGAGCAAATTCAATGACTTGCAACTTTCATTTCCCCAAGCCGTTTTTTCCTGATAGAGATATGAGGCATCTTATTCCATCGAGATCTGTATCCCACCTCAAGGGTAAGGGCACCACCTGTGCAATGGGCCTCCCGGAGGCACATGCATAGCAATTGCTACGATTGAGACTTCCTACGGTATATTTAACCCATTCCACCCAGGCGTTCACATCCCCATAACCTGTTTCCACCTCTATAGAGTGTCCCTCAAATCTTTAATCTCCACTATTTTTAGTGTCCTTATTAGGTTCAAAGGATATGCTGGGAAATAGTGTGGAGACCTGAGTCTGATTCTTGAGGGGTATTTTTATCCTCAATCTTCCCAGGGGATCTTGCCCACTAACGTCTATTCCTAGTCCATAGGTCCCATCCAGTGAGTCATCCCTTCCAGAGAGGGTGACCATGATGGGGCTGCAACTTCCTGGGTTACATTGTTGAATGCTATGTTTCTTTATCATTATTATTTTCTTTTGAACTGGGTGCCTCTTCCCTTCTGGGGAGACCCAGCCTCCATCCTCGGTGGTCCACCAAACTTGTGACCACCCGTAACAGGGCATCCCATACACAAGTGTCTGGGCAGTCTCTGGACACATATACTTATGACTATTTCCCCACAACTTTTCGTAGTGTTCCCCCATCACAATTTATCAATTGGCAGGCATCAAATTCTAGGCTCACGGGTCTCCCTCTGGTACGGTTACAGTAAATATGTTAGGGTACATCCTTCCCCATTGTGTCTGTGTTTGTATTTGTTCATCCATCCATCCCCTTCCCCGTCCTAGATCCCATGTCATTCCCCTTAACAGAGAAAGTGATCCTTCCCACCATAGCAACACCATCCACTTTTCTTTGTCCATGTTATAATTTTTATTAGTCTTTTCTAACCAACTCCCTCTCCTGTTCTTGTTTTTCCTTGTTATTTTCAGGCGCAGAGTGTCATTAGTTTTATTTATTTATTTATTACAATCTTTTATGTACCGTGCTATTTGGTATCAGCGTGGTTCACATACAACAACATCAACAGAATAACAGGCTATTCCGTGTTTACAGCAAACAGGTATATAAACTTGGGTAACATAAGGTTAACTTATTACAAACATGATTATATAAAAGGTATCATGACAACACAAGTTCTAGTAATCTTACTGAGAAAGTGGGAGAGGCTATTTGAAGATAAGGTGTGTCTCTTATTTGGGGGGGCTTTTGCTGGGGGTAATGTTTGGTGGGTAGTATATGAGGAAAAGGTGATATTTAAGTGCTTTCCTAAATTGAGTTAAGTCGGTAATGGCACGAACGCTTGGTGGTAAGGCGTTCCAGCATCTTGGGGCGTAGAATATAAAAGATCTGCTTGCTGTTATCTGGGTGCATTTTGTTACAGCCTTAGGAAATGTTAGTGTGTTTATAGCCGCCGGTCTTCTGGATCTAGTCGATGGAGTTACATGGATGAGATTTGAGAGTGAGGAGGATGAAAGTCTGTGGATGGCCTTAAAGGTCAGCAGTATGGTCTTGTAAGTGAGCCTACCATGTATGGGGAGCTAGTGGAGTTGTTTTAATATAGGAGTCATGTGCTCATATCTGGTGACTCCCTGAAGGACCCTAGCTGTGGTGTTCATAGCAAGTTGTAGAGGGTTAATAGTGGATTGAGGAAGGCCTTGTAGGATAGCGTTAGCAAAGTCGAAATGTGGTAGAATTAACGCCTGGTATATTGTCCTGTAGTCTTCTGGATCAAGTAAGGAGCAAAGATGCCTGAGAGAACCTGGACCTTCCATTGTTTGTTTGAAGGAGCTTCGACCAGACCTTTAATTCCATGTATAATGAGTCCAACCATTTTTCGCAGTTCTTACAGCAGTCTCAGTATTCAGTAAGACCTAGAATGGGCCTTCCCAGTCTGGTTGTAATTTGGACTCCTTCCAGGATTTTATTAAGACCCACTGTCCTGGTTTGAGACCGTAAACTGCGAACTCCAACGGGGGTATTTGTGCCAACAGTCCTTTATTCCTGAGAACAGATAAAGAAGAGGACAGCCCAAGTATATATTCTTTAAGAAACTTATCTTTGGTTTCAAATTGAGGAGGTTCCTTTAATTGTCCCATATAGGGTAATCCAAATAACATTTCATAGGGGGACAATCCTAAATCTTTCTGAGGGGCTGTTCAGATTCTTAACAATGCTAAAGGCAAACACTTAGTCCAAGGTAATTTAGTTTCTAACATCAATTTGGCTAACTGCTTTTTTATAGTTTGATTCATGTGTTCCACTCTCCCTGAGGAGGGTGGATGCCATAGAGTATGGAAATCACAGGATACTCCCAGAGTTTCCATTATGTTTTGCAATACCTTGGCTGTGAAGTGACGTCCTTGGTCTGAGTCAATGTGACCTATCATTCCATATATATATCTTGGAATGATTTGTTCCAAGACTATTTTTGCTACTCCTATTGCTGTGGCAGCTACCATGGGATATGCCTCCACCCATCCCGTCAAATGGTCCACTATTACCAAAAGGTACTTCACCTGCCCAACCAGTGGCAACTCAATGACATCAACCTGTATACTTTGGAATAGACGAAGACCAGGGTCTCTGCCTCCCTGCAGTTGTTGCCTAAGGACCTTTTTGTTTATTTTCTTACAGGTTATACACTTCTCACATACTTGCTTGGCTACTGTGTATATTCCCATACACCCATAGTGCCTTAAAACCAGATAACACATTGCCTGTACCCCCTAATGACTCCCTTGATGTAGAATGGCAATCATTTCTCTCATTATTTGTTTGTTTACCATCTGCCTGCCAACAGGTAAAACCCATTTTTCCCCTTCGGTTTCTACTGCCCGTATATCTTCGAGTTGTTGTTTTTCCCTTTCAGTAAATATAGGATTTGCTGCATGACTCGCTGCTTCTGGGGTTAAATTGTATATAGGGGTTAGGTCTTCCCCTAAGGCAGCTTCCTTAGCAGTCTCATCTGCTAACCTATTTCCTCTAGCCTCAAACAAATTTCCTGCTTGATGACCGTTTACATGCACCACTGCTATTTCTTGTGGCAGCAGCAAATTCTTTAACACTTGTTGAATTCCCCATGTACCAACTCCTTCCCCCTGCTGTTTATCAGGCCTCTTTCCTCTTAAATTTTTCCAAAGGTATATACCACCCCAAAGGCATATTTTGAGGCTGTGAAGATGGTCCCATCTCCACTCTCTAATAACTTCAAAGCTTGATTCAAGGCATATAATTCACATGTTTGTGCTGACCAATTGTTGGGTAGCCTACCAGTTTCAAGCGGGTAGTGACTTTCTCCATCCACCTCTGTATATCCATTTCGCCTCTTTCCTTCAATCACGCTAGAACAGTGCTCCCCAACCTTTTTATCGCCGCGGACCGGTAAACGTTTGATAATTTTTCCGTGGCCCGCTTGTTTTAATTTAATAATTTTAATTTAATTGTATTTAAACATGCCTTCAAAATAAAATACAGCTACACCAAAAAATGAATATAAAGTGATTTATTTTATTTAACTCACTAGAATTCCAAATCAATGAGAACCCTGAGCTTGTTTCTTTGTAACTCCTTACTTCATGTGGGCATTACACTTTGTGGACTCCCTCTTCACCTGTGCCCCACACACTCACCCACAAAATGGCCGCATCCCACTTCTTCAGCTGTCGGCTTCAATCACTGTGATTCCCTTCACCCACCACTGTCACCCACTTCCTCTGTGCACTTACCCAGGGGTGGCCCAAAGGGGGTGCGGGGCCATGTGCGGAGACTTGGTGTGGGGCCTCATTTGCATAAGTGGCCTTATTTGCATAAATATTTGCATAATGTTACCATACACTAACTTTTAGTAAACATGTCTCTTAATGAGGGTATGGATAAAGAAAGACTAAAAGATTTCTACACTACTATAATGCAGTGCCAACCGCCAGGCACATTAGGAACTACTACAAACGCTGCCCATTTAGAACCCATAGCAAACCCGCCATATCCTGACAGCATTACCAGGACTCACAAAGCACCATACCCTACCTATCAAAAGGCAACACTGCAAATATTAAACCAATACATTTCAGAGAATACTGGGGAAAGAGAACAAGTGGCAATGTCAAATAGGAATTACATAAACAGAATACCTCAGCTCAGTTACACATGCAGAACATAGACCATCATCAAACAAGGAATCACAATTTAGAAACAGGAAGGCAATAATTAAACTGGGAACCCCAAAAGCCAAACTTGGAATGTACAACACCACTGTAGAAATAAAACTATAAATTAATTTCCTCTTGTACCAAACAAAGCGCAGACGTTAATGATGCACATTTCCCAGAGCTTTCATATTGCAGTTAATAAATTCAAAATAAAGAGATATCTTTCTACTGTGACACCGAAGATCTGCCCTATACCTTTAAAACACAGAAAGCTGCTGAGTTTGGCACAGATTCTGACAGGAAGGGAGATCAAAAGCTTCACAGTTACCATAGGCAACCAAAGCAGGCTGAGACACGAGGTCTGAGGGCACGCCTAGCCAACAAACACTCCCCAAGTAATGAAGAGAACAGTTTGCACATGTGCAGGAAAATGCCCCAACCATGTATAAGAAACGTGGTAGGCAAACAGAGTTAGATCGAGGAAGAGAGCTGGTAGGAGATCCAGCAGGAGTTGCAGTGAGAGAGGCTGAGTTGGATTCATGTGCTGATTCTGACGGTGGTTTTGGAGACTCAGAAGTTGAGAGTGATTTGGAAACTTGGCAAGTAAGGGAAGACTTGCAGCTCTCTAACAGAAGGTCAGAATACTCTCAGCCTATAATGCTGTTTCATTTGAGTCTTGGAATAGAAAGCCAAGCAGGGCTTTGAAAAGAGACAGAAACCCGTTTACCAGCAGAGGGATTAACTGCAGAAAACCCTCACCTGTGACGCAGGAAGAATTTCCCAGACACAGAGGTCAGTGGGGAGAACGGAGAGCAGCTGGTAAGGAACTCTGTATTACTGAAAGGCAGAATGGCCTAAGATATTTACATGTCAACACTCCTAATAGGTCCACTATCAGAGGGTGGTTACTACCAAATTCATACAGTGTTGCCCTCTACTATTCAGAATTTTCCAGAAAACAATTTTTAAACTGTCTATAGAATTGTAACCATCTAGATATGGCATTCAACAGTGAAAATCGGTCTCAGACTAACAGCGGCAACGCTTAGAATGTTTCTCCAAAGCAATATGCCTGTTTGCATCAATGACCGTTTACATTCACTGTTATTTTACCAATTATTCATTAAAAAGTGTGCTGTTTCTTATCATTTGATGGAATTTGAGACTCTATATCAGTAATTTCTGAAATTCATTGCACTTGTAAATCAATGCACTAAAATATTTGAAATTGTACTGCGCTTTGCTTATCTTAATAATGCTGGTGCTAATCCCCGACGCCACCAAATGGGTACCGCTCCTGCGTTTCGTTATTCTTCTTCAGGGGGAGTATCTTGAAATTAGCACAATCTACAAAACAACCCGACAATTTCACAGTTACACTTAAAACGCCAGATCATTGTTGTTTATCAAAAACCACTTGTGTACAATGGAACACCCACCTTTAAGCTTGCGGTTAAACCATACACTTTCTTTTCCTTCAGATTTTGTGAAGTGTAGTGAAAAAAGGCCGTGCCTGCGCAAAGATCAATTGCACGTGAATTTAAAGGAAAAAAGGCGCTCCAAACCCACCAATCAATAAAGAGTATTCGACATCCGAATTTAAAAGATACATTAAGCCCAGCAAAATTACGAACGTCTAGTGATTTTTATTCATCGGAATCTGGGGGACACAAACCTTGTGGCAGTTGCAATATATGTGCCATAACTGAAGAGCTCACTAAATTTGAATACCAAAGGCGGTGGTATTTGTTAAGGCATTCAACAACATGTACCTCTGATCATGTGGTATATGCCTTTAAATGCCCATGTGGGTTGCTATATATAGGAAAAACAGAACGGCAATTAAAAATTCGCATCAATGAACATCGAAGTAAGCTACGATGCAAAACAGTAGAAGCGCCCATAGTAGCACACTGCCTGAGTCATCATGAATTCACAGACCTCCGCTGCTTTGCGATAGAACAAGTGTTCACTGGCAGCAGAGGTAAATCTCGCTCTCAAACCTTGATAATCCAGGAGCAAAAGTGGATTTTCCGGCTGGGACCGTAGGAACCACTGGTCTGAATACATACATTGAATGGAGAGCCTGTGTTTAACATCAGTACAAGATCAACGTGTCTGCATTGGGAATGACATCTACTCTTTATTGATTGGTGGGTTTGGACCGCCTTTTTTCCTTTAAATTCACGTGCAATTGATCTTTGCGCAGGTGCGGCGTTTTTTCACTACACTTCACAAAATCTGAAGGAAAAGAAAGTGTATGGTTTAACCGCAAGCTTAAAGGTGGGTGTTCCATTGTGCACAAGTGGTTTTTGATAAACAACAATGATCTGGCGTTTTAAGTGTAACTGTGAAATTGTCGGGTTGTTTTGTAGATTGTGCTAATTTCAAGATACTCCCCCTGAAGAAGAATAACAAAACACAGGAGCGGTACCCATTTGGTGGCGTCGGGGATTAGCACCAGCATTATTAAGATAAGCAAAGCGCAGTACAATTTCAAATATTTTAGTGCACTGATTTACAAGTGCAATGAATTTCAGAAATTACTGATATAGAGTCTCAAATTCCATCAAATGATAAGAAACAGCACACTTTTTAATGAATAATTGGTAAAATAACAGTGAATGTAAACGGTCATTGATGCAAATAGGCATATTGCTTTGGAGAAACATTTTAAGCGTTGCCGCTGTTAGTCTGAGACCGATTTTCACTGTTGAATGCCATATCTAGATGGTTACAATTCTATAAAGATAGAGACAGTTTAAAAATTGTTTTCAGGAAAATTCTGAATAGTAGAGGGCAACACTGTATGAATTTGGTACTAAGATATTTACAACCTTGGGAAAAGGAAAGTAAAGTGATTGAGGACATATGTATGAGTGAAGAAGATGATTGCATGTATTTAAAGCCTGGCAGAAAACTGCTAAGAGAGAGACCTATTAGAAACAGAACAAGGCAGTTTTACAAACTATCTGATAATTATTTGCCATACTGTGGAGAGAGTGGTGAAGAGAAGCTAGGGACTGATTGGAGAAGGTTCCAGACTCTCTGCCCTAAAGAAGATAAGATAGTTGAACCGATGTGCACGGAGCAAAGTGAATGCTTTCCCTATGTTGAGGACATGGACTGTTCTTTATTAATAACTGATGAAACTTCTCTACGCTAGTAGAAGATAAGTGTACCTGGGAGAAGGATAAACGTGCACAGAGGGAACTGCCAACATTATTACCTGATTTCTGTTTGTTATAATTAGTGGTTCTGTTCAAGCAAGAAGCTGTGTTTTCCTTTCACCTTTTGTTTTGCCAGAAGCATGGCTGCCTCTTAAATTTGGTATTTTTGTACTGTTTTGAAAATCCAGCAAACCCCGGGAGGGGAATAAATCCTTATTTAAACCTGACCACTCCGTCTCAACTACACTTTCTTTCATAGAAGGGTCAGGCCCAGCAGTGTGCCTAGCTATCCACTACTAGTTCAGCCACTGCTGGTGACACTACCTTTTGTGCATTTTTTTTTCAGTTGCAATTGCTCCAGCCACTTTCTTCTGGTTTCTTCATGTTTTCTGCTAACTCCCCATCGTCTGCTGTCCATTTGTTCTTTCTTCTCTCTTCTAGTTTTTTTTTCCATTCTCTCTCTCTACATCTGCTTTAACATACTAATCTTTCTCCTTTTGCTCTTTCCTCATTCCTTTTTCATCCACACAAATTTTACCCCTCCATCCTCAATCCCCACTTACTCTCCCAATAACCGGCCAATTGTAGATTTTTCATCCCTCCCACACAAAATATTTTTCCCCTCTCCATTTTACTCTCCCAGCCCCATCCCATTCTAATCCTCCCCCAACATCAGCTCCCTTCTAGTTCCAGTCTCACCCAGCATCCATTCCCTTCTAGTCCCTGCATCAGCCCATTTCCGGTCCTAGCTCCCCCATCCATTTTAAGTCTGAGTCCCTTCATCAGCTCATTTCCAATCCTAGCCCCACCATCAGCCCGTGTCAAATCCTAGCTCCCCTCCACTCAGCCCAATTCCAGTCCAAGCCCCCCCATGAGCCTACTTCCAGTTCTAGCCCCTCCATGAGTCCATTTCAATTCAAGCCCCCCCCCAACAGCCCATTTCCAGTACCAGTCCTAGCCCATCAACCCACTTCCAGTCAATTCAAGCCCCCCCCAACAGCCCATTTCCAGTACCAGTCCTAGCCCATCAACCCACTTCCAGTCCTAACCCCCCATCACCCCATTTTCAGTTTAAGCCCCCCCCTATAACCCATTACCAGTCCTAACCCCCCATCAGCCCACTTCCAGTCAACCCCATCAGCCCATTTCCAGTCAGCCCCCCATAGCCCACTGTCAGTCCTAACCCCCCCCCATCAGCCCACAGCCCATTACCAGTCCTAACCACATCAGCCCACCTCAAGTCCTAACCCCTCCCCATCAGCCCATGTCCTGTCCTAGCCCCCCCATAGCCCATTATCAGTCCTAATCCCCCCATAGCCCATTACCAGTCCTAACCCCCCATCACCCCATTTCCAGACAGCCCCCATCAGCCCACAGCCCATTACCAGTCTTAACCCCCCCCCAGCCCATTACCAGTCCTAACCCCCCATCACCCCATTTCCAGACAGCCCCCATCAGCCCACCGCCCATTACCAGTCTTAACCCCCCCCCCAGCCCATTACCAGTCCTAACCCCCCATCACCCCATTTCCAGACAGCCCCCATCAGCCCACAGCCCATTACCAGTCTTAACCCCCCCCCATCCATTACCAGTCTTAACCCCCCCCCGCAGCCCATTACCAGTCTTAACACCCCCCCCCAGCCCAGCACCAGTCTTAACACCCCCCTCAGCCCAGCCCAGCCCAGCCCAGCCCAGCCCAGCCTTAACAGCCACCCCCCCCTCCCATATCGGCTTATGGCAAATTTAAAATTAAAAAAAAAACCTGGCTCTGGCTGCTGCCGCTGCCGCTGCCGCCGCCGCCGCGGCAGCAGCAGCAGAATGGAGTGTCCCGCGGGGCCCCCTCTCCTCGCTGAGCCTCTCTGCAAGGGCTTTCAGATTCACGAAGGGAGAGTGTCTCCCTCGCGTCTCTGTTAAGCCCGCAGGGGCTAATGGGAAATTTCCCATCAGCCCCTCGCGTCTAAAGGGGCAGATGGGAAATTTCCCATTAGCCCCTGTGGGCTTAACCGAGACGCGAGGGAGACACTCTCCCTTCGCGAATCTGAAAGCCCTTGCAGAGAGGCTCAGCGAGGAGAGGGGGCCCCGTGGGACACTCCATTTTGTCGCGGAGGCCGCGGCAGCAGCCAGAGCCAGCTTTTTTTTTTTTTTAATATAATTTAAAAAAAAAAAGCAAAATGTTCTTTGCGCGGGCCCCCCTGAAACGCGGGGCCCTGTGCAAAGAACATTCTTGCTCAATGGACGGGCCGGCCCTGCACTTACCTCACGGGAGCTTCTCTTCAGTCCCCCCGTCTCCGACCTCAAGTCCTCAGTCCTCCTGCGGCGCCTCCTCCTTGACCAATGGCATGGGGTTTGCCTTTCGGCCAATCAGGAGGCGGGAGGACCCACAGTGAAATTATTTAAAGTTCCTCGGGCGGCCCGGTACCGTTTGATCCACGGACCGGTACCGGTCCGCGGCCCGGGGGTTGGGGAACACTGCCCTAGAAGACCCATCCACAAATAGGTACTTCCCTGCATGCAAGGGGATGTCCCTTAAATCTGGTCTTACCGTGGCCTGGTAGTCTATGATGTCTAAACAATCATGCTGTGGTTCCTCATCTTTCCCGTCACCTCTCCATAGGAAGGCAGCTGGGTTTAAACACTGATCTGTGGTCAACACTAGGTCATCTTTTTCCATTAGTTTCGCTTCATGTTTCAGAATTCGTGAGTCAGTGAGCCACCTCCCAGCCCTCTGGGTTAAGATGGTTCTCACTTGATGTGGGGTACTTACTACTAACAGGGCCCCTCCGAATGTCAATTTCCTACTCCCATCTACCAATAGCGCTGTTGCCGCTACTGCTTGAACACATTCTGGCCATCCCCTAGACACTGAATCTAAGATTTTAGATAAATATGCTACTGGTTGTCTCTTCCTTGCCCATTTTTGAGTGAGGACCCCTAAGGCTACTCCACCATTTACAGTGACAAACAAATGAAAGGGTTTGTCCAGTGAGGGTAAGGCCAGAACTGGGGCTTCTACCAAGCTCCATTTTAAATCCTTAATCAACTCTTTCTTTTCTTCTCTCCAAGTTATAATGTTAGCAGGGGCGGCTCAAGGCAGTCTGCTGCCTCAGGCGAAGAATGAGATGGCGCCCCCTCACCACCACCTTAGAGGGGGCGGGGCTTTTTCAGAAATCCATTCAGAGACTGAACCAAATCAAAAAGCCGATTATATGGAGGAAATGCAAGATGTTTGCACACAGGGCCGTATCGAACTGCAATCGTGCCTTGTGCGACTTGCAACTCGGGCGCACGTCCCCCTCTCCCCCCATACCTCCATCCAGCGCTGCCTGCTCTTTCCATGCTGCTGCCGCCCTTTGTTATTTTCACGGCGGCACTGGCAGCAGGGAAAGAGCAGGCAGCGCTGGACGGAGGTATGGGGAGGAGGAGGGGGGGCATGCACCCAATCTGAAAGGTGCTGGCACTCTAAGCAGATCTCTCCCTCCCTGCTCTGACATCGTGTCGGAGGAGGGAGGGACTAGATCTGCTTAAAGTGCTGCGAAAAGGCTTTGGGCGCATTTTAACTGCCTGCTATTGTCCTGCCAGTGGCAGCAGGGCAACAGCAGAGAGTCGAAATGCGCCCCCCAAGCCTTTGCGGCTGCACTGCTTGCACAGGGCTAGGTACGGTCCTGTTTCCACACCAAGGAACTAAAAGACAGCAAGAATCAATAGCACAGTTTATAAAACTAAATTATAACCCATTTTAATTTTGTTATAAATTGCGTTATGGTTCACCCTTTTTCTTTTTCAACATATATTTTGCATACACAGTAGGTGCAGAGCAGAACCAGGACATTCACCCACAAAACTCAATATTTAAAAAAAAAAATCTGATTCTGATCATCTTACTAACAACCACCACTATTCTCCAGTACCAGGCATATTGTGAACTAATAAAAAAACCCTACAACAAAAAGCAAACCTACCATACCATATCAGCACAAACTTCCAAAAGTCACATAAGGAGCCATCCAAAAAAAGCATCACTGTAAATACTACAGTGGGCCCTGAAACATCCATACACCTATTTGAAAAGCTGAACCAGTCAAATTACTACAGTACAGTATAGATCTTTATATACAAACTGCATGTTAACAGAAATCCTGTTTCCCATCAGCACCTTGGGCTCAGCTTTAACAGAGCCGTGGTTAAGGGAAACACTGTCCCTTTGCCGTGGCTCTGCAAAGCAGAGCCGGCGAAACCAGGGGAAATCAGCAGGCTCTCCGGGGGGGGGGGGGGGCAGGCGGCTGCGGGGCTCCTCATGCTGCCGCTGGGGCAGCAGCAGCAGTTGCTTCTTAGGTGGGAGTTTTTTTGGGGGGTTTTTATTTTGAAGGCTGAGTGAGGCGGTGACGGCGGTCTTTTTGGGGGCAATTTTGCCGCCCCCAAAAAGCTGCCGCCTAAGGCCACTGCCTCACTTGGCCTCATTATAGAGCCGCCTATGAATGTTAGGTTCTTCTGCTAACAGTTTTGACTATAATCCCTTAGTCTTTTGGGCATATGAGTCTATCCATAATCTACAATACCCGGTTAGTCCTAGGAACTTCCTTAATTCCCTCTTTGTTCTAGGAATGAGTAAATCTGTAATCCCTTTTATTCATTCTGGACCTATTCTCCTTTTTCCTTCATGAATCAGATGTCCGAAGTATTTTACTTCTTTCTCTACAAATTGTAGTTTAGTTTTGGAAACCCGGAACCCTTGCCTTCCCAGAAACTCTAATAGGGCTTTGGTGGCTTCTCTTACTTGGGTCTTCTTTTTCCCTGATATTAAAAGATCATCTACATATTGCAAAAAAGTTACGCCGGATGGTGTAGAAAATTTTTCTAACACCTGTTCCAGCACTTGTCCGAACAAGTTAGGTGATTCCGTGAACCCTTGGGGTAACACTGTCCACAGGAACTCTTGTTTCCGGCCAGTATCAGGGTCTTCCCATTCAAAAGCAAACATGTCCCTACTGCTTGGGTCTAAGGGACAGGACCAAAATGCGTCCTTCAAATCTATAACACTAAACCATTTGTGCTCATGGGGTGTTTTACCCTGTATCGTATAGGGGTGTGGTACCACTGGGTGCCTTATCTGTATTATTTGGTTCAGTCTCCTCAAATCCTGTACTAACCTATATGATCCATCTGGTTTTCTTACTGGCAAGACGGGAGTATTAAATGGGGACATGCATGGTTCTAATCTTTTAGCAAACTTCTTATAACAGGCTAGAGGCCCTTGCGACCTTCCAAAGAAATGGGATATTGTTTTTGGTGCACTGCTTCACCTTCCTTGTTCAGTTCAACTTTCAATGGCGGGATATTTAATCCTCCTCTATTTCCTTCCCTTGCCCAGACTATATGGTCTATTTGACTCTCTTCTTCCTCGGTGAGGACAGCCATTTCTACATAGAAACATGATGACAGAAAAAGACCACATGGCCTAGTCTGTCCTTCCATAACAACAACTACAACAGTCCACTTTTTACCTTTTAGAGATCCTCTGTGTTGGTCCCATGCTTTTTTGAATTCAGTTACTGTCCTCATCTCTACCACCTCCACTAGGAGACTATTCCATGGATCCACTACTCTTTCTGTAAAGAAATATTTCCGCATATCACTCCTGAATCTATCTCACTTCACCCTCATCCCATGTCCCCTTGCAGCAGAACTTGCTTTCAATTGAAAGAGGCTCTCTCCCTGAACATTTATGCCACGGAGGTATTTAAACATCTCAATCATATCACCTCTATCCCACCTTTCCTCTAAGGTGTACATATTAAGATCCTTAAGTCTGTCCTCATATGCTTTATAATAAAGCCCATTAATCATTTTAGTAGCAACCCTCTGCACCGACTCCATCCTGTTCACATCCTTTTGAAGGTGCGGTCTCCAGAATTGCACACCATACTCCAAATGAGGTCGCACCAAAGACTTATAGAGAGGCATTATCACCTCCTTTTTTCTGCTAGCCATTCCTCTCCATATGCACCCAAGCATCCTTCTAGCTTTTGCCGTCGCCTTTTCTACCTGTTTAGCTACTTTAAGATCATCAGACACAACCACGCCTAGGTCCTGCTCTTCTTTAGTGGACAAAAGTACTTCACCTCCTATACTGTATTGCTCCCTGGGATTGCATGACCTTACATTTTTTAACATTAAATCCCAGCTGCCAAATTCTAGACCATTCTTCAAGCTTAGCTAGATCCCTCCTCATGTTATCTACACCTTCCTGGGTGTCTACTCTATTGCAGATTTTGGTATCATCTGCAAAGAGGCAAACCTTACCCGACAGCCCTTCCGCTATATCACTAACAAAGATGTTAAAAAGAATCGGACCAAGGACAGATCCCTGGGGCACACCACTGGTAACATCCTTCTCCTCAGAGTAAGCTCCATTTACTTGTACTCTTTGTCGCCTCCCACCCAACCAATTTCTAACCCAAGCAGTAACTTTAGGGTCCATCCCTAGGGTGCTCAGTTTGTTTATAAGTCGCCTGTGAGGAACAGTGTCAAAGGCTTTACTGAAATTTAAATACACCACATCTAGAGCTCTCCCTCGGTCCAACTCCCTGGTCACCCAGTCAAAGAAATCAATCAGATTTGTCTGACAAGACCTGCCTCTGGTGAATCCATGCTGCCTTGGATCCTGTAATTCGCTGGACTCCAGAAACCTCACTGTTTTCTCTTTCAGCAGCGTTTCCAATAATTTACTCACCACCAAAATTAAATTAACCGGCCTGTAGTTTTCAACCACATCCTTACTTCCGCTTTTGTGTAAAGGCACCACATGAGCCTCTCTCCAGTCCTTTGGCACCACTCCCGACTCCAACGAGGCATTGAAAAGGTCAGTCAGTGGAGCTGCTAGAACGTCCCCAAGTTCCCTCAGTATTCTAGGGTGTATCCCATCTGGTCCCATCACTTTGTCTACTTTAAGTTGAGCTAGTTTCTCACGAACACAGTCTTCTGAAAATTGTTCAAGATGTCCCTCGCTTCTGTTCTTATTTGTGGGTGTTTTCTGAGGTCCTGCTCCTGGTTCTTCATCTGTGAACACAGAACAAAAATATTTGTTAAGCAATTCCACTTTATCCTTATCAGCTTCTACATATTCCCCCCCTGCACCCTTGAGTCTGACAATACCACTTTTGCTCTTCCTCTTCTCACTAATATATCTGAAAAATGTCTTATCCCCCCATTTTATTGCATTGGCTATTTCCTCCTCCTTTTGAATCTTTGCCTTCTTGACTACTTTGCTAGCTTCTCTAAGTTTTTCCAAATACAGATGCCTGTCTTCCTCTCTCTGTGATCTCTTGTATTTCATGAAGGCCTCCCTCTTTTTCTTCACTTTTTCAGCTACTTCCTTCGAAAACCATAGCGGTCTCCTGTTCCTTTTGCCTTTATTTACCATTTTAACAAAAAGGTTGGTTGTCCTTAAAATACCCCCTTTCAGTTTTGCCCACTGTTTTTCTACATCCCCAAGCTGTTCCCATCCCACTAACGACTCCCTGAGGTATTGGCCCATCTTCGCAAAGTTAGTCTTCCTAAAGTCTAAGATCCTCACCTTGGAATGGATTCTAACAGCCCTAGTCCTAATACTGAACCACACCATCTGGTGATCACTGGATGCAAAATGATCTCCCACTACAACATCAGAAACACTTTCACCATTGGTAAGCACCAAGTCCAGTATGGCCCCTTCACGTGTGGGGTCTGTTACCAATTGCCTGAATAGTTCTCCCTGTAGAGAATCCAGGATCTCCTTACTTCTAGATGATACTGCAGCAGGAATGTGCCAATCAACATCTGGCATATTGAAATCTCCTATCAGTAGCACTTCCCCTTTCCTAGCAATGCTGCGTATGTCTTCAATTAACTCTCTGTCCACCTCTTCCTCTTGTGAGGGAGGTCTGTATATCACACCAATGCAAATAGATTTCTCTTTCCCTCTTTCTAGTTTAACCCACAATGCCTCCTCTCTCCCTTTTAAGCTCTGTAATTCCAAAGCTTTAATAGTAGTTTTTACATATAGTGCCACTCCTCCTCCCCTTCTTCCTACCCTGTCCTTTCTGAATAAAGTATAGCCAGGTATAGTTACATCCCAGTCATAGTTTTCTGTGAACCATGTTTCTGTAACTGCCACTAAATCCAAGTCAGCCACTCCCACCAAAGCTTCAACTTCAGGGATCTTATTTCCCATGCTATGGGCATTAATACACACTGCTTTCCATATGTTACCCATTTCCATAAAGGTATTTAATGTATCACCTACCTGGGGGCTTTCACTTACCTGGGGGCTTTCTTCACCCATCCCCAACGAATCTAGTTTAAAGCCCTCTTCAGTAGATTAGCCAGTCTACTACCGAAGATGCATTGACCTTTCTTGGACAGATGGATGCCATCTCTGCTCTGCAACCCTTGGAACAGCATCCCGTTGTCTAGGAAACCAAAACGCTCTCGATGACACCATCCACGCAGCCATGCATTCATCTCCAGGATGCGAGCCTCTCTGCCTTGGCCTTTACCCTCAACAGGGAGGATTGAAGAGAACACCACCTGTGCACCTAACTGCTTCACCCTCTGTCCCAGAGCCATGAAGTCACTTTTGATACGTTCCGAGGTATACCTGGCAGTATCATTTGTTCCAACATGGATTGGCAACATTGGGTAATAGTCAGTGGGCTTGATGAGTCTCGGCAAACTCTCCGTAACATCTTGGATTTTGGCAATGATCTGGCTGTCTTTCACCTTTATTTCTAAGTTTAACTGTGTAATCATATCCCTTCCTAATAAGATTATTCCCTGCTTCTGGGATATACCACAACTGTCCCTCTATCTCCTCATGGTCCATTTTTAACAGGGTGGGCTCAGATATTGAGACTGGAAAACCCTCTCCTTTTACTCCTGCGACTGTAAGCTGCTGATTTGATAATCTCATTCCCTCTGGTATATAATTTAAGGATGTCCGGCCAGCTCCTGTGTCTACTAAAAATACTACTTCTCTCTTCGGCCCCACCTTGTTTATTAAGGGTTCTCGGTGGAACCTTAAATTGAGAAACCCCTGACACCCATAATCTTCATCAAAACTCATCAGTGGTAGCACTCTCTCTTCTCTTAATTCAGGACACTCTCTTTTAAAGCGACCTATTTTTCCACATTGATAGCGTCCTGCCCGGTCTTGGGGTCCGGACCGGAAATTACCAACTTGGTACTCCAGCCACCCTTGTCCTGCACTCGTCAGCCCATCTTCTCCCTGAGCCTCTTCCCTTATACCTTTTACCTCTCTTCTGCCTGTTTCATCCTTCCTCCTTAATACTACTTCTACTATGTTAACCATCATCTTGGTTTTCTGTTTGTCTTTTTTCTTCCTGCCTCATAAACAGTTTCTGAACTTCCCGTAATAACTCCTCCAATGTTTTATCCTCCCACCCCTCCATTTTCTCCAATTTTCTTTTTATATCCGGCCAAGATTTTGTCACAAAATGGACCTTAAGGAGTCCTTTCCAGGACATCCTGTGGATCCATTCCTGAGTATTTTCTTATTTGGTCTCTGCTGCTGTAGAAAAACTGCCGGGGCTGCCTCCTTTTCTTGATGTATTTCAAACGCTTGTGTTAAATTCTGGGACTTTGGAACTGCCTCTCTTATGTCTTTTACTACTAACATCCTTAAATCTTGCATGTGGTCTGTTTTATGTCCAAATTATTCCATTTAGGGTCCACATTAGGGTACTTCTGGTCTGCGGGGGTCACATTCTAGCCTGGGGGATTTGTCCTCTCCCATTCTCTCATTGCTGCCCGCCTAATCATTCCCTGTTCTTCACTGGTAAATAGTATACTGGCTCACTGGTCCTACTACTCCTCCTTCTGTTTCCCCTATTCTCAATGGGTTACCTATTCATCTCATGTCATCTTTTCACTATCAAATGTTAAATAAATGAAATATGAAGAAATCTTAGCATTTCATCCTCCATCTCTTCGTTCTGGCCAGGTTGTAGGTAGTACACCCCTACTGCCCTCATTGTTCTCTTTTTACATGGGCTTTCTATCCATAAAGATTCTACTGTGTATTTTGTTTCATGCAAAACTTTAATCCTGTGTGACTCAATGCCCTCTCTAACATAGAGCACAACCCCTCCACCAATTTGATATACCCTATCATTGCCTTCTAGTTTGTACTCGGGTATCAGTGTCCCATTGGTTGTCCTTCCACTAGGTCTTTGATATGCCAATTATATTTAACTTTTCCTAGAGTGCTATATATTCTAGCTCTCCCATCTTATTTTTTAGACTTCTAGCATTAGCATACAGGCATTTTAGAGGTTGTATTTTATTAATACTAATCTGGTTATCAGTTGCTGGGGTAATTTTGAATCTTTCAGCTCTGTACTTAAGGATATCTGGGTTACTTTTATCTTTATTGGAACCTCTGTTGGGATGCCCCAACTTCCCTCTTTTGTTAGTATCATTCAAGGATACATCCTTCTGAACCATGTGCTCTTGAGTGACTGTTGGCTTCCCCCTATTATCTAGTTTAAAAATGGTTTTATTTTTTTAAAGAATGTCAGCAGCCTCCTACCATCCTGCTTAAGGTGGCACCCATCCCTCAAGAAAAGCCCCTCCCTTCCCCAAAATGTTGCCCAGTTCCTACTGAATCCAGTGTGTAGAAGGACCTGAGTGCAAAACCAATATGTAGGGTTTTGTGATCAGAATGCTGTAATGAACAGGGAGCCAATGTTGGTTTGCTGTAGTGGTGTGTTGTAGTTATATCTGGATGTGTACTAGGAACGGTGGAGCTTTGCACAAGTAGCCTCTGAATTTCATAAGCAGGAAGACTGGCAAAGACAGAGTTACAATAATCAAGATGAGAGCAGTGGAGCCAGCGTGAGCAGAAACAGAAAGCAGCTAATACAACTGAGCTTACGGAGAGAAAAGTAGGACTGTTTAATAATATTGCTAATATGATGGGGCAAAGATAGAGAGGGGTTGAGAATGAGAGAGGCTTTGAGGTAAGATAATAGGGGAGTCAAGGGGGCAATCAGGGGAGAGAAGGCACAAAGAGATAACCAGAGAGCTGCAGTTCTACTTGTAAAATTAGATTTTGTCATCTTAGGATGGGACTGGGTGGTGTTTTCCACCATTGCTTATTGAGCATCACCAAAAAGTGAGTGTATGCTCTAGTGTACATAGATTGGATCTTGCAAAGTGTGCGAGTAAATGACTAAGTCCCTTTCAGAACTGGACAATTGTAGAATAGCATCCATCTTTTTGACCTAATGTTCCAGTAATATGAACATGTGCTGAAGTGTCCTGAATTTCAATACTTTCTTATTCTTTGAGAATTTAAAAAAGCCAATATCATAAAAATTCAGCTGCTGACCTTTGTAAGTGTGATGAAGTACTTTTAAGCAAAGGGGGTCATTGTAAACGCCCTATTTGTGAATTGCAGATCTAAAACAATGCAAATCACAAAGATGTCCCTGAAACCATTTTAGAAAGTTGGGTATATGGCCATCTTTAGGATGGACATGTCTATTGTATAAGGAGTGTGCAGGGTGTTCTGGAAAAGAGACATGTGTGCCCTGATTTCAGAAATTGGGGAGCATGTCTCAAACCACCAGCAGTACCTTCTATGTCTATTCCTGCTCCAGGCATGAATCTGCATCAGAAAAGCTCTTGTTCAGCCACTAAAATACCCGGAGTGAGTAGAAAAGGTACTCTGATAGGTGCAATACTGTTCATGACCAAAAAACCCCAGACATTGGTGTCTGGTTGGCAGGCTGATGCACTTTTCCACTTGCAAAACATCAAGCAACTGCATGGATGCAGCATAGGAGAGATGTCATTGTTCTAAAATTTGTCACAGGGATGTTGATGTAGCCATGATCATACTGTCCATTTGGGCATGTGCAAGTTTCTGAAAGTGGGCTGCAATTGGTTTGTGCCTGGCCTTTTTTACTTACATTTTAACCTGCACAAGTGAGGGTACAGCTAGATGTTACTTCTAAAATCAGCTTTCACCCAGGTATAGAATGTCTCTGTAATGGAGTTGCAGAACAAAGCATGTGCATCTTTCATATAAAATGCAGAGATTGTACAAGTGCACAATATATACAGCTCTCGATTGCAAACTAGCTGTAAAAAGGATTAATATAATTAGAATATTTGTAAAGTGAAATATTACAAAACAAAATGTAAGATGGTGCAATTAGCTTTTTTCCCATAACATTTGCATTTTTAATATGACATAGGGTAAAAAGAACATTATTAATAAACATGCGACGATGTCTAAACAATTAATGGTTACCTATCTTTAATTCTGCACAGCAATCATGACACCGTATACACATTTTAACGTTGTATGCCGTGACAACGGCAACAACACCAAACTTAAACTGCGCGGAAGAAAGGCCCGGCAATCTACTTCTGTATCTTGCCATGAAAACCCAATGGATAGTTACAACAAAACAAATTGTGCTGTAGTGCTGGAAGATGAGACCCCCAGGTTGGAAGGCACTCAACTAGCTACTGGAGAAGAGCTGAAGACCTTTCAGAGTAAAGCCAGCATTTATGATGTGGTTGGATCAAAGCCCTCGGGACGTCTGACTGCTGATGTAGCTGCGCATGAAATGAGAGTCAGAAGCTGTAAAGATGTCTTACACATTGGAACATGGAACGTACGAAGCATAAGCCAAGGGAAGTTGGAGGTGGTCAAGAATGAAATGGAACGTGTACAACTTGATCTGTTGGGTGTCAGCGAACTGAAATGGACTGGCATCGGGCACTTTGCATCAGATGATCACATGGTCTACTATGCTGGAAATGAAAGACAAAGAAGAAATGGTGTTGCATTTATAATTAAGAAGAAACTTGCAAGAACTGTAATGAAATACAATGCAGTCAGCGAACGCTTAATCTCTATTCGTCTACGAGGAATGCCTATCAACACAACTATAATTCAAGTATATGCCCCAACAACAGCTGCAGAAGAGAATGAAATTGAAGAGTTCTATGAACAAGTACAAGCTGAAATTGACAGAACATGCAAACAGGATATCCTGATAGTCATGGGTGATTGGAACGCAAAGGTTGGCAACAAAGAAGAAGACAAAGTAGTTGGAAAATATGGACTTGGCAACAGAAATGAAGCTGGAGAAAGACTGATAGAATTCTGCAAGACCAACAATCTATTCATCTCGAACACCTTCTTCCAGCAACACAAGCGGAGACTACACATGGACTTCACCCAATGGATTGTATAAAAATCAAATTGACTACATCTGTGGAAGTCAACGATGGAAAAGCTCTATAACATCAACAAAGACAAAACCTGGAGCTGACTGGTACAGATCATCAACTGCTAGTATGCAAACTCAAGCCAAAGCTGAAAAAGAGCAAACCACTCATGAATGCAGCAAAATATGACCTTGAGAATATACCACTGGAATTTAAAGACTGCCTGCAAAATCGATTTTCTGCTTTAGATACAAATGATAGAGTTCCAGAAGAGTTATGGAATGACATCAAGAAGGTTGTGTTGGAAGAAAGCGAGAAGTCTCTACAAAAGGTAAAAAAGAAAAAACTGCCAAAATGGATGACGGAAGAAACTCTGAAAATTGCCCAGAAACGCAGAGAAGCTAAAGCCAGAGGAGAAAGAAAGACAATCACAGAACTCAACAGAGATTTCCAATGTGCAGCAAGACAGGACAAGGAAAAGTACTACAATGACGCATGCAAGGAAATAGAAGCAGAAACTATTAGAGGAAGAACAAGATCAGCTTTCCTAAAGCTACGAGAGTTAAAGAAAAAGTTCCAGCCTCGAATTGGAATGCTACAAGATGCTCAAGGTTCTATGTTGAATGATGCTGAGAAGATCAAGAAAAGATGGAAGGAATATACAGAGTTTTTATATGCTAAAGATCAAGTGGACCAACAGCCGTTTCAAACTGTACCTTGTGATCTGGAACCATTGGTGATGAAAGAAGAAGTTGAAGCAGCATTGAAAGCCTTATTAAAGAACAAAGCACCAGGCATTGATTGCATTCCCATAGAAGTATTACAGCAATCTGATGCAGCTGTTACCGTACTTACAAGGCTCTGCCAAGAAATATGGAAGACAGCATCATGGCCAACTGACTGGAAAAGATCTGTGTTTATACCAGTACTAAAGAAAGGTGATCCAACTGACTGTGGAAATTATCGCAGAATCGCTCTGATCCCACATTCTAGCAAAATTCTACTGAAGATTATTCAAAAGAGACTACAATCATACCTGGAACGAGAACTACCTGAAGTGCAAGCAGGGTTCAGAAAAGGGCGAGGAACGAGAGACATCATTGCGGATGTGAGATGGATCCTTGAAAAGACTAAAGAATACCAAAAGGATATCTATTTGTGCTTTATTGACTATAGCAAAGCTTTTGACTGTGTAAACCATGAGAAACTCTGGGCCACATTAAGAAGCATGGGTATACCAGAACACCTGCTTGTTCTTTTGCACAAACTGTACATTGATCAAGAAGCAACAGTTCGAACGGAACAAGGAGAAACAGAATGGTTTAAAATAAGCAAAGGTGTAAGACAAGGCTGCATACTTTCCCCCTACCTATTTAATTTATATGCAGAACAAATCATCAGAGCAGCAGGATTGTTTGAAGACAACAGAGGTGTGAAGATTGGTGGAAGACTCATCAACAACCTTTGCTATGCTGATGATACCACATTACTGGCGGAAAGTGAAGATGATCTGAAACATTTGATTCTCACAATCAAAGAACATAGTCTCAAAATGGGCCTGCACCTTAATGTAAAGAAGACAAAGATCATGACAACTGGCATAATCAACAGGTTCATCGTCGAAGGAGAAGAAATTAAAATCGTGAATAACTTTAACCTACTTGGATCAACTATCAATAAAGAAGCAACAAGCAGTCAAGAAATCAGACGATGCATTGCTCTTGGCAGAATGGCTATGAAAGACCTAGATAAGATTCTCAAGAGCAGAGATGTCTCTCTCCATACAAAGATTCGACTTGTTCCAGCCATGGTATTTTCAATAACATCATATGGATGTGAAAGCTGGACAGTGAAAAAGATAGACGGGAAGAAAATTGATGCCTTTGAATTATGGTGCTGGCCGCGAATACTGTGTATACCATGGACTGCCCGAAGAACAAACCAGTCTGTACTAGAGGAGATCAAACCTAAGCTTTCTTTAGAAGCTCAGATGACAAGACTTCGACTTTCATACTTTGGACACATCATGGGGAGAGAGAGATCATTAGAGAAAGACATCATGCTTGGCAAGATAGAAGGTCAACGCAAAAGAGGAAAGCCAGCAATGAGATGGATTGATACAATAACAGCAGCTACGGGTACCAGTCTGTCAACAATGAGCTGCCTGACTGAAGATCGAACACAATTTAGGATAGCTATCCAGAGGGTCGCCATGAGTCGACTCCGACTCGACGGCACTTAACAACATGCTGGGGGATTGGTTTACATCTCATAGGGGTGTGCAACTCTGGTCCCTGGTAACACAGGCCCGTAGCTGAAGGTACAGCCTGCAGGCGGGCTTTCGGGATCCCTTCCAAATTTCTGACCTGGGGCTCGTTTGCCCCTTTACCTGCACGACTTTTATTGTCATCGCGCTTCCCCATCCTCAGCTGTCTAGTGGGAATTCTGCTGTTGTTCATACAGCCCATATTATGGAATTATATTTTCATCAAAGTTACATGTTATGCTCAATGACTCAGCTAGCTGTCATTTACTTTATCCCCCGCCTGAACACCTCAGCCGCCGATAATTAAGAACAAACAAGATTTCTGATTCCATCTACTGTACGAAAACAAATGTTTAAAAAGCGTTCATAGAACTCTACGAACAGCGGCGGCGCCGCCGCCGCCTCCTCCTCCTCCTCCTCCCGGCCCGCGTGCTCTGCCGAAAGGGGCGGGGCGGGGCGTCTGCTGAGTGCTGCTGACCCCGGAAGCAGTCGCCGCTCAGCTGACACCTCTCGCCTCCTCCTCAGAGCAGGGAAGATGGCACTGCGGCCGGGACCCGGAAAAGGCGCTGGTGGCGGCAGGTACCCTTTGGTGGGCAGGAACAGCAGCTTGAAGGGACCGAGGGCTGCTCTGGTTATTCATCCTGGAGATAAGGAGAAGGGTGGCCTGAGTTCAGCCTTAAGGCAGGGTTTGGTATAGCCAGGATTGCCCTTTTGTTGCTGGGGGAGGGGGCGGAATGGGTTGTATTTTCTTTATCTTTTTCTGTTTTTGTGCATGAATTTAGTTACAAAACACTGGCTACTGCAGGTAATGAGGCGCTCTGCGGCTGTGAAATGCTGCGGCATGGGAAGCGGAGCCTCCTGACGATAACAGTCCTGCCGGTGCGATGGAGGAGGAAGCCCTATCTCCAGTATATTGTCCGTGGGCCGATATGGGTTTTTGTTTGTGACACACCATTATTTTTATCTATGCTGCATTGGATATGAAGGGTCAGTTTATAACTAGATTTTATTATTTTACTTTGCTTTGAGCTTTTGAAAGAACAGGGACATAAGACTGGATCAATTAAAAAAACCCCGTTTGAATAAAAATAAAATAGGATCGTCATGATTTTAGAAAACGAAATAAAGCAGTGCTGCTGGGGATTAAACTCCAAAGCTTGGGGAAAAGAGTAGAAGTGATTAAATTGGTGGTTAGGAACTAAAGCTCAAATATTGCTTCATCTTATTACTTTCGGAAGTGCTTCAGCCCACCCACTAGGGGCTGATGCAGTAACCTTACATTAGAGCCATGTCTTATAATTCTGTGCATAGTTTTCCTAAGCCAAGCTTGAAGAAAAAATGTTGCTCCGAAATGGCGTAACCAAATAGTATGCAGATAAGCTATGTGCAAAATATTTACACTTACATGAGAGAGTATGCTGGAAGTACACACACACACACACAGGTCTGTGCTAGCAGCAGTGGTATCTTGCACACACAAAAATAATCAGTACTTGTGCATATGTGCTGGGATACTGTTCAGCAAATAAATATTGTTGGGAGGATTATGGCTATGCATATGGAGTTTACATTATCATATTATTATGTAAGTCCATCAATCTGGATTGCTGATGTAATGCAATTCAGTGATTATTTTTGTGCAGATTAATATTGATGTTTATGTGCAAAATAGCTTTCCAGCACATGTGCATGTTTGGTGTATAACACCTCCCCCTTAGCTCCTCATATTTCTGCTATTTTTTAAACCCTTCCCCTTCAACAAAGCCTGAAATAAGTTGGGGGTACTTTATGCTCACAGTAAAGAGAAGAAATGGGCATCACTAATGCTGATAACAGAAGAACAAGCCGGTCTTTTACTCCTCTAGCATTAAAAAATCTTTGCACTGAACAGTTGGGTTTTCTATGCACTTTGCAGCAAGGTGAAATGATTGACCTCATTTCCATGTGATTATAGTATACAGGGAGTGAAAGCCTAGTAGTTATAGCAATTGCCTAGTACCCAGAAGATCAAGGGTTTGATTCCCACTGTCACTCTTTGTGACCTTGCGCAAGTCACTGTACCCTCCATTGCCTTGGAAGCAAAGGCCTGGCAATCTACTTCCAATGATACATTGCCAAGAAATTCCAGAGGCAGCTGGGTCACCTGGAGTCTGCACTGACTTGACAGCACTAAAAAAAATAATAGTATACAGAGCACATCACCATGCATTTATAATAAGTTTAATGCTGTTGTCTGCACAGCTATTTGTGCTAAACGCCTTTATGCATTGTGAGCCCATGTTTCCACAGAATATTACATGTAAACATCACTCTAACCTCTGTAACTGTTAATGCACTTTATGCATCGGGCCCATTACCCCATCATCTGTTTGAGGAAGGAGCTTATTGTTTGTGAGTACTTAAGAGCTCCAACATTTGTGTTGATCTTGAACCCACTTGGATTATTGTAATTCTCTATATTACAGATTAAACCTCTAATGCAGGGGTTTTCAGCCCATTCTTCTGGACTCACCTAGCCAGTCAGATTTTCAGTAAAACCAGAATGAATATGCATGAGAGAAATTTGCATACCATTGAGGCAGTGCATGCAAATCTCTTATGTATATTCATTGTAGTTATCCTGAAAACCTGACTGGCTAGATGAGTCCCGAGGAATGGGTTAAAAACCCCAGCTCTAATGACTACAATATAGTCAAATACTGTGGTGAAGCTTCTTACAGGAACCAGTACATTTGATCACATTTCTACTATATTAAAAGATCTTCAGTGGCTACCATATATGCCAAAACAGATTTAAAATCTTACTTCAGGTTTGCAAGGTACTACAACGTATTTGTGTAATCTGCTGACTTCATCCCACTCTAGCCATGCAATACGTTCCCAAGTACATCAATCAGCTAGCCCATCCACATCCTACAAGCTATTGTTATGACATAAGATGGAACTATTTCGTAATTTGGTCCTTGTTTTAGAACACCTTACTTCCAGAGTTCAGGAGGGAAACCGGAACTAATTGTTTTAAGACTGCTCTTAAGACTTCATTGTTTACACTGTTTTTTTGGAGGCTTGTGATGCATTTCCTTTTGGTAGAAATTGGCATATGGATCTTTACAGAGCTTTACAATCTTCATTCAGTCAGAGAAGGAAAATAATCTGTTTTCTTCTTCTTTATTCTTCTCGTTTCCTTAATTATCATAAACTGTAAACAGTTTTGCTGTCCTGTGGGCTTAAAGGTGTTCATATATAACAAACAAACTAATTCTGCTTACATCTATTGGTTTAATAATAAGTATTATAAGAAAACAATTGTAAGGAGACGCGTGAGGTGGCATTTTATAAAGGATGTCCAATAAAAAGCCGGAGACGTTTACGTTTTGGCTGAATTTTATCAACTTGGATGTCCCCAAAATGGTTAGCTGCACAGGCAACCACACATAGGGTGGGAATATCTAGCCTATGCTGAATGTATGTCCATGCAAGCAAAAACAAGTGTCCTTGTTTCCCTGCAGTTTTTGTTATCATCATGGAAAATATAGGTGATATCGAAATACTGTCCTTTCTATGCCCTCCAGGTGTTTGGATGGTGGAATAAGAGCTTTTCTGATGCATGTTTGTGCTCTGGAGCAAGAATAGAAATGGATGATCCTGCTAGTGAGTGGTGATGGGCTAGGTATTTCTGAAATTGGGTACGCATATCCAGTTTGTGTGTAATACCCCAGTCACGCCTTCATCATGCTCCTTTGTGACTTGGACAGCCTTGTGCTAGGGACGTCTATAGAACCAGTTTATAAAATGTCTGTGGAGACATCTCTGTGATTGGGAGTCTGCGTGCCTGTTTTCAGATGTCCAAAGCATGAATGTGACTTTTAAAATATCCCCCTTAGACTTTATTTCTAGACCAAGAGTACCAGTACTGAGTGTACAGCTTTTTTAATTTGATTGCTGTTTAAACTACAATTGTGACAATTGCGAAAGATAAACAGACTAAACATACAACCAAGTATATTTGCAGTAAACATTATAATTAGAGTCTTTAATAAAGAATAATGGCTTCTTTAAAAAACATCTGCAGCTGAAAAACTTGTATTTGGATCTTGGGATCAAGCTTGGGATCAGTCCACCACAAGATGAGCTACTGCCTGTTCCAGCCCCTGCCTCTCGGCATTTCTTTGCTCTTGATTGAGTGTCTTGAGGGTCTGAAGTGTTTACTTTGAAAAGTTTACTTTACTATATGCATATAAAAGTTTATCCAAAATGAACAGAGGTGTTCCTAAGGACAGGGCTGGGGAGAACTTAGTGTGCACGTACCTTCTTTATAAAATGGGTACCTAGGTGTGTAAGGACCCCCGGGGATTTGTTCAAAGGATACGTATGTGAATACTTTCCCTTTGAAATGCGATGTAACGCATACACATAATTGCTGCATAAATGAAATGGCCTGTTATAAAGCTACTCTCCCTCTATCCAAATAACTGCTGCCCCAGTATCTTCTCTTTCACATTTCCTGAGTCTTCATTTTAGAAGACTAACATTACAGGTTCCAAAAAAAAAACATTGGAGATATATTTCTAGAAAGGTCTAATACATTTTCTGCCCTACAGATTTCTCACTGCCCCAAAAAGTATGCCATTAGGAAACTTTAAAATATTTAGGTAACAAAGGATAAAAGGAATAGGTTATATAGACTAGCGATATATATAAAAATATTCCATCCATTGTTCAAGATTTAATTTCTGATACAAAAAGTATATTTCTGCATATAAACCTCTGTTTCATGTGTGTAAATGGCATTTAAGATTACCCCACAGCATAATTGGGGCATGAACACCTATACCTATATTAAGTTTTTGGATCTGTTTTTAGGAGCTTGACTTTCTGAATTTTTGATTAGAATGCTTCACCGCGTCCAGAAATAAACTCCTTGAGTGATATTAGCTGAGTAGCTACATATGGCAGGCTTCTTTTGTTTTGTATGATGGCTTATTTGGTCTACTGAAATGTGCTGACTTTATTTGGTATCTGTACTTAATGGTTTGAATTTATTTCTCCTCTTGTTCTCACCTTTCATTTTTGGATGTCTTTCTTGATTACTATTCATCTTTTAAGTGTGACAATTGTGGTTGTTGCTAAGTTTTTGTATGTAATAAACGTTTTGTGTTCTGATGTACTTTAACAAATATATTATGTCCACTTTGTATCTTAGAGGGTTGATGAATCTTTGAAGTCTAAGGGAGTAGGCTTGATGAGAAGTGGGGTAAAAAAGGCATAGTGGTACTGCTTCCACAAATCATGACCATGTTAAAAATGATAGTTGATTTCTTGAAGGGGCTAGGTCCTACATTTTCTTTTAATGGGCCAGTGAAGGAACATTATTGCAATTGTTTAGTGAGTCTTCCTAAAAATACTTTGTTTAATTTTCAGTACTTGCAAAATGCTATGGCTCTTCTGCTACCAGGGTTTTGTCATTGTGGCCACGTTTCTCTATCTTCGTTGTCTCTTTATTGGCTAAACGCAGAATAGCAAATTGGAACTTTAGTCATTTAAATTATTCAGTGGGATAATTGGTAACCAAGCGACTAGGGTTTGATTCCCACAGCACTCCTTGTGACCTTGTGCAAGTCACTTAACTCTCTGTCGCCTCAGAAGAAAGACCTGGCAATCTACTTCCAGTCACACTACCAAGAAAATCCAGGATCTGCTGCTTTCCTCCATCACTGACCTATCCCTAGCCTTCCCCCGCCTACTCATTGCCGGCGATTTTAACCTGCACCTTGACCCCCCTATCTCTACCAGAGCTCTTTCCTTCAACACTCTCCTTCATGACCTGTCTCTTCAGCTTGTCCCTTTCCCAACCCACTCTGCCAGGTTCACCCTCGACCTGCTCCTCTCCCCCTCGCCTCCTACTTATCACCTACAGTCCTTCAGTCCCTCCCGTTACCCTGGACCGACCACTACTGCATTACCTTTTGCTGCCTCCTCTCTCCCTCTGCCTCTTCCCCCTCTCCCCAACCCTCATCCCCCACCCCTACTCCCTATTCTCGTCATCTAACCCCCCAGACTCTCCAACAATTCCCTCCTGCTTCTGACCTTCTCCCTCCTAACTTTTCTCTTCTTTCTCCTCCTTCCCAGGCCTCTACCTGGTTTTCCTCTCTCTCCACTGCCCTTGATCACATAGCTCCTCTTCGCCCCCGCCCTCCCTCCCGTTGTCCCTCTCAACCCTGGTACCATTCCGGCCTTTATCTTCTATGCACTCAACTCCGCTGAGCAGAACGTTTATGGCATAAGTCCCCCTGTCCTGACACTCTCTCTCATGCTTCAAGTTCAACTACTTCCATTATCGATCCCGGGTTCACAAAGCTAAGAAGAACTATTTTTCCACCGCCATCTCTTCTGCGCCCAATCAGTTGCGTCACCTCTACTCAGTTCTTCAGTCTCTCACTTCTCTCCACTCCGGTACCACGCCCTCTCCTTCATCCCTCTCACCCACTTCCTCTCAACTGACCACCTACTTTTAGCTCAAAGATACTTGATCTTCGTCAGTCTCTGCCCCATTGCCCCCTCCCATCTCCAGCCCCCCTCCTGCTCCCCTCCCCCCACCTCTCAGCTCTCTCATGTCTGGCACTCATTTCACCCACTCACATCCCCCGAGTTTATCTCGATCCTCTCCTCCTCAAAAAAAAACACCTGCCCACTTGACCCCATTCCCTCCTTGGCTGCTCACCTCTTCCTTAGCTCTCATACCACCAGCGCTTTCCGTAATCAACACCAGTCTCTCCCTTGGTATCTTTCCCCAGCCCTGGAAACATGCCCTGGTCCGCCCCATTCTTAAAAAGCCCTCACTTGATCCTATGATTCCTGCTCACTACCGCCCAGTCTCCAATCTCCCCTTCCTTTCCAAAATCCTTGAGAAAGCTGTTTTCTCCCAACTGTTCTCTTTTCTTGACTCTACTCACTTTCTCCACCCCCGCCAATCTGGTTTTCGCCCCGGCCACAGTGTCGAAACAGTTCTCATGGGTTTCCTGAACGAACTTCACACAGCTCACGATCCCGGTGATCTTTCAGTGGCGGTCTCTCTCGATCTTTCTGCCGCCTTTGACCTCGTTGATCACTCCCTCTTGCTGGCCCGGCTTCGGGAAATGGGTCTCTGCAGCACCGTCCTCCACTGGTTTCATTCCTTTCTTTTCTCTAGATCTTATTCCATTCTCCCCCCCATCTTCTTCATCTTCCACCTCGGAGCCCCCTTCCTCTCCCCTTTGGTGTCCCACAGTGCTCAGTTCTGGCTCCCCTCCTCTTTAACATCTTTCTCACCCCCTTAGCTCTACTAATTCAGCAATACGGGATTTCCGCATTCTACTATGCTGATGACCTTGTTCTTCTCCATCATACCTCTCCTGTCTCCCCTGATCTCTCCCCTTTAAACTCTTGCCTTACTGCTGTTGCTGACTGGCTTACCACCCACTGTCTCCATCTTAACCTCACAAAAACTCTCGCCATTTGGTTCTCATGTGGTGATGCCTCTCCCCAGATCTCCCCCTCTTTTTCTGACTCACCCGTCCCTCTAGTTTCCTCTTTCTGCTATCTGGGGGTTCTCTTTGACTCTCATCTTTCCCTCCGCGATCACATTGCTCACGTCTCAAGAACTTCTTTCTTTTTCCTCCGCCAGATTCGTGCCATCAGGCCCTTTCTTACCGTGCAAGCACTTACCACCCTTCTCCTTTCCTTAGTCATGTCCCATGTCGATTTATGTAACTCTGCTCTTGCAGGCCTCCCTACCACTCAGCTCCACCGCCTTCAGCGTATTCAAAACACTGCTGCTCATCTCATTTTTCACTCCTCTCCACGCAACCACATTACACCCTTACTCATCCACCTTCATTGGCGTCCCATCCAGTCCTGCATCCAATTCAAAGTTTTGACACTTCTTCATCGCGTCCTCTACACCCACTCCCCTCAGTATCTTGTGGATCTTGTTCACTTCCACACTCCAGCCCGCTTCTTACGGTCACTTCACGTCAACCGTCTCCATCTTCCTCCACCCGCACGCGCTCGCCTTCAATCCACTCGCTCCTCTGCCTTCTTTTTCATTGGCCCTGCTTTATGGAACTCTCTGCTCTCCTCTATCCGGCTTGAACAGGTACACACCACTTTCAGAAACAAACTCAAAACCCATCTCTTTGCCCTGGCCTTCGATCTCCCTGTTCCCTCCGTGTAGTCCACCCCTCTCTGTCCCCTCTCTCTCTCTTTTCCCTCTATCCTGTTGAATGAATCTGTTATGTCTGCTTTCCTATCAATATTGTAACTTCTTTTCCTCCTTTCTCCCTTATGGTTCTCTTCTTGTATTATGTAAACCGCTTTGATGTGTATTTGTTAAGCAGTATATAAAGCTAATAAACATAAACATAAAATAGAATAGAAACATGACAGCTGAAAAACATCACATGATCTATCTAGTCTGCCCTTCCATACCAATTACAATAATCCCCATTTTTTTTTCCTTTAGAGATCTTTTATGTTTGTGCCATGCTTTCTTGAATTCAGATACTGTCCTTGTCTCTATTGCCTCCACTGAGAGATTATTCCATGCCTCAAGAAATATTTCCATTTATTACTCCTGAGTCTATCATCCTATGTTCCCTCGTAGCAAAGCTTGCTTTCAATTGAAAAGGCTCTCGTGCATTTATGCCATGGAGATATTTAAACATCTCTATAATATCTCCTCTATCCTGCCTTTCCTCTAATGTATACATATTAAACTTTGTCCTCATATTCTTTATAACGAAGGCCACTAATCATTTTAGTAGCCACCCTCTGCACAGACTCCATCCTGTTTTGTATACTTTTGAAGGTGTGGGGCCCAATTCAGAGAGACGATTTGCAGGGCTGCATGTCCTGCCCCTATCTCTTAGGCCTCCCCCCCCCCCCCCACCACATGACTAGAGCAGCAGTATGGGGAGAGCCGGTGGGTTGAGGCAGCAGGACATACAGAGCCAATTCAGGTCACGGCCCTGTACATCCTGTAGGGTCTGGGGGAACATGCTGCTTCTTCCACCTCAAAGGTAGAATAAGCAGCATAAACTGGGCGATCAAGGCCGGGGCCTAGACAGGTAAGTCCCTGCCGCCTGATCCATGCCCTGGCTGCCCAGCCGTGGGTCAGGCGGCAGGGAAGAAGAGGATCTGTGCCGCGGGTGACAGGGGAGCCTGTGGGGAAGACATCCCCACAGGCATGCATGCAGAGGCACTCCGTGCCGTCTCAGGGCCTGATCCTGTATTCTGAGGGAACGTTTTGCTCCCGCGGTACAAAATCTGGTCCTATCGTGCCCGTTCTGCTTGGGGCCGCTCGGATGTGCCCCTTTCTGAATCGGGCTCGTGGTCTCCAGAATTGCACACAATACTCCAAATGAGGTCTCACCAGAGACTTATACAGAGGCACTATAGCTTTTTTTTTTCTGCTGGCCATTCCTCTCCCTATGCATCTGTCACCTTTTCTACCTATTTAAGATCATCAGAAGCAATCATGCCTAGGTCCCTCTCTTCTTTTGTAGACAGAAGTACTTCGCCCCCTACGATTTTTGCAGATTAAATGCATGACCCTACATTTTTTAGTATTTAATCTCAGCTGCCAAATTCTCAACCAATCTTCAAGCTTGGCTAGATCCTTCCTGGGTGTCTACTCTTTTTTTTTTTCAGATTTTGGTGTCATCCGCAAAGAGGCAAACCTTACCCGACAGCCCTTCTGCAATATCACTAACAAAGATGTTAAACAGAATCGGAACGAGGACAGATCCCTGCGGCACACCACTGGTAACATCCTTCTCTTCAGAGTGAGCTCCATTTATCTGTACCCTTTTTTTCATCTCCCACTCAACCAATTTCTAACCCAGTCATTCACTTTAGGGTCCATCCTCAGTTTGTTTGAGGTGCCTTTGCAGAATGGCGCCAAAGGCTTTTTTTGAAATCCAAGTACACCACATCTAGGGCTCTCCCTCGGTCTAACTCCCTGGTCACCTAGTCAAAGACTTCAGTGAGATTTTTCTGACAAGTCCTGCCTCTGGTAAACCCATGCTGCCTCGGATCCTGTAATCCATTTGACTCCAGAAACCTCACTATTCTGTCTTTTAGCAGCCTTTCCAATAATTTACATACTACAGAAGTCAAGCTAACTGGCCTGTAGTTCTGAATCTCATCTTTACTTCTGCTTTTGTGTAAAGGGACTGCATGTGCCTTTCTCCAGTTCTCTGGGATCACTTCCGACTCTAAAGAATCATTGAAAAGTTCAGTCAATGGAGCCATTAGAACGTCCCCAAGTTCCTTCATTCTTCTGGATTTATCCCATCTGGTCCCATCACTTTGTCTACTTTTAGTTTAGCTAGCTCCTCACAAACGTAGTCTTCTGAAAATTGTTCAAGGTCCCTGTCACTTTTGTTCCTATTTGTGGGTGTTTTCTGAGGTCCTGCTCCTGACCCTTCATCTGTGAACACAGAATAGAAATATTTGTTAAGCAATTCCACTTTATTCTCATCAACTTCTATATATTCCTCCCCTTCATTCTTTAGTCTGACAATACCACTTTTGCCCTTCCTCCTCTCACTAACATATCTGAAAAATGTCTTGTTTCCCCATTTTATTGTATTGGCTATTTCTTCTTCTTTTTGTATCTTTGCTTTCCTGACGACTTTGTTAGCTTCTCTAAGATTTTTTTTTCAAATATTGCTGCTTGTCTTCCTCTCTCTGTGGTCTCTTGTATTTTATTAAGGTCACCCTTTTTTTTTCTTCACTTTTTCAGCTACTTCTTTTGAGAACCATAGTGGCCTCCTTTTCCTAACAAAAAAGGTTTTTGCCTTTAAAATATCCCCTGTCAGTTTTGCCCATCGCTTTTCTACATCCCTCAGCTGTTCCCATTCTACTAACGACTCCTTGAGGTATTGTTACATCTTGGCAAAGTTGTTGTTGTTTTTAAGTGCCATCAAGTCGGTGTCTACTCATGGCAACTCTCCGGATAGTTGACCTAAACTGTGTTTGGTCTTCAGTCAGGCAGCTCATTGTTAAGAGTGGCATCCATAGCTGCTGTTATTGTATGGATCCTTCTCATTGCCGTCCTTCCTCTTTTGCATTGACCTTCTACCTTGCCTAGCATTATGTCTTTCTCTAACAATCTCTCTCTTCGCATGATGTGTGCAAAATATGGAAGTCGAAGTCTTGTCATCTGAGCTTCTAAAGAAAGCTTAGGTTTGATCTGGCTGACTGGTTTGTTCTTCAGGCAGTCTATGGTATACACAGTACTCGTCGCCAGCACCATAATTCAAAAGCATCAATATTCTTCCTGTCTATCTTTTTCTCTGTCCACTTTTGCATCCATATGATGTTATTGAAAATGCCATGGCTTGGACAAGTTGAATCTTTGTATGGAGAGAGACATCTCTCTGCTCTTGAGAATCTTGTCTAGGTCCTTCATAGCCATTCTGCCAAGAGCAATGCATCGTCTGATTTCTTGACTGCTTGTTCTTTCTTTAATAGTTGACAATTTTAACCTACTTTGATCAACAATTTCAATTTCTCCTCCATCAATGGTGAACTATTGATTTTTGCCAGTTGTCAGGATCTTTGTCTTTTTAACGTTAAGGTGCAGACCCATTTTAAGACTGTTCCTTGATCTTGAGAAACAAATGTTTCAGATCATCTTCACTTTCAGCCAGTAATGTGGAATCATCAGTATAGCAAAGGTTGTTGATGAGTCTTCCACCAATCTTCACACCTCAGTTGTCTTCATACAGTCCTGCTTCTCTGATGATTTGTTCTGCATATAAATTAAAGAGGTGGGGGGAAAGTATGCAGCCTTGTCATACAACTTTGCTGATTTTTTTTAAACCATTCTGATTCTCCTAGTTCCGTTCGAACTGTTGCTTCTTGATCAATATAAAGGTTGTGCATGAGACCTATCAGATGTTCTGGTATACCCATGCTTCTTAATGTGGCTCAGAGTTTCTCATGGTTTACACAGTCAAAAGCCTTGCTATAGTCGATAGAATACGAAAAGGATATCCATATGTGTTTTTTTGTCTTTTCTTGTCTTTTCAAGGATCCATCTTACATCCGCGTTGATGTTTCTCGTTCCTTGCCCTTTCCTGAACCCTGCTTGCACTTAAGGCAGTTCATGTTCCAGGTATGGTTGTAGTAGTAGAATCTTACTGGCATGTGGGACCAGAGTGTTTGTGTGATAATTTCCACTGTCAGTCGGATCACCTTTCTTCAGTATTGTTATAAACACAGATCTTTTCCAGTCAGTTGACCATGAATTTGACTTCCAAATTTCTTGGCAAAGCCATGTAAGTATGGTAACAGCTTCATCCGATTGCTGTAATGCTTCAGTGGGAATGCTGTCAATGCCTTTGTTCTTTGATAAGGCTTTCAACGCTGCTTTGACTTCTTCCTCCATCACCAGTGGTTCTTGATCATAAGGTACAGGTTGCTATGGCTGTTGGTTCACTTGATCTTTATGGTATAATGACTGTATATTCTTTCCATCTTTTTATCTTTTCAGCATCATTCAGCATGGATCCTTGAGCATCTTATCATTCCAATTCGAGGCTGGAATTTTTCTTTAGCTTTCATAGCTTTAGGAAAGCCAATCTTGTTCTTCCTCTAATAGTTTCTGATTCTGTTTCCTTGCATGTATCATTGTAGTACGTCTTGTCTTGCTGCACGTTGGAAATCTGAATCCTGAGACTGCCTCTCCTTCTCCTCTGGCTTTAGCTTCTCTGCGTTTCTGGGCAATTTTAAAAATTTCTTCAGTCATGCATTTTGGCCATTTTTATTTTTTCACGTTTTATAGAGACTTGTCACTTTCTTCTAACACAGCCTTCTTGATGTCATCCCATAACTCTTCTTGAGCTATCATTTGAATCTAAAGCAGCAAATCATTTTTGCAGGCAGTCTTTTTAAATTCCAGTGGTATATTCTCAAGGTCATATTTTGTTACATTCATGAGTGGCTTGCTCTTTCAACTTTAGCTTGAGTTTGCATACTAGTAGTTGGTGATCTGTACCACAGTGAGCTCCAGGTTTTGTCTTTGTTGATGTTATCAAGCTTTTCGATTGTTGACTTCCACAGATGTAGTTAATTTGATTTTTGTACAATCCATTGAGTAAAGTCCACGTGTACAGTTGGCACTTGTATTGCTGAAAGAAGGTCTTTGAGATGACTAGAATTCTGCAAGACCAATGATCTTTCAGTTTTTCTCCAGCTTCATTTCTGTTGCCAAGTCTATATTGGCAAAGTTATTTTTTCTAAAGTCTAAGAACCTCACATTTGAATGGATTTTATCATCCCTAGTCCTAATACTAATCCACACCATCCAGTGATCACTGGATGCAAGATGATTTCTCACTATGGCATCAGAAACACTCTCCCCATTGATAAGTACCAAGTCTAGTATGGCCCCTTCACATATGGGTTATTTTATCAGTTGCCTGAATAGTTCTTATAGAGAATCTAAGATCTTATGTCTAGATGACACTGCAGCAGGGATGTACCAATCAACATCCAGCATATCGAAATCGCCTATCAGTAGCACTTCTCCTTTCCTGGCAATACTGTGTATGTCTCCTATTAAATCCCTGTCCACTTCTTCTCCCTGTGAGGGAGATCTGTATATCACTGCAGTGCAAATGGATTTCTCTTTCCCTTTGTAAGGGGCCTACTGGGCTGCAAGGGTCACACTCTCACCTTAACACGGAGGAAGTACACAGAAACCAATTTCTCAGCAATATTCACAATCTTTATTACAGGATATCCTTTTCTGAGCATAAATTCTTCACACGCACATTCTCTAACACAGTTATTTACAGGTACGAGATAGCTACTGTATAGGGAATAGACAGAAGGGAAAGGTTAATGGGACAGTTCAGCAGACTGTCACCTCCATGGCAGGGCTGAATAAATTCCCCATTTTATCCTCTGTGTCCATTTCTATACAGTTTTTCTGAAAGGCTGGCATGACTACAAAGGTTATTTCTTTTCATGAAGCTCGTTTTTCAGTGATACATTTTTTTTATACAATATTGGCACACTTTTACATTTCCCAAGGTTTAAGTTAGCATGGAAACACCATCTCACCTTCCGAAGGCCAGTGCCTAATTTAAATATTACTTCCTCCCCCCCCCCCCCCCATGTCTCCTTTTTATTTCATTTGTATTATCTGGTTTTCTTAGCAGATGCACACTAAATCAGCAACATTCCGTACCGCTCTTCGCCCAGAATTTTCTCATGCTATTTCAGCAGCTCATTCTCTTCCTTTCCCTGTTTCTTCTTTTGGCCTAACAGTAGTCAAGGGTTCCAATAGGCCCATGGCCTGTGTCCAGGCCTGCTTCACAGGCCTAGCTACAAGAGCACTGACCTGGCTTGGGTCAGACTCCCTACACCTACATACATAACTCTTGGATGACTCTCACATTAGACCTCTACTCTATCAAGGCGAGATTGATGAAGATTTGCAGGAGAACATTCTCTTCTAATATTACCACATTCTGGAATTTGTTACTTGGTCTTAGTGGAAAGAAATGTATTTATCAAGAACACTTAAATCTTATTTTCGGTTAAATGCAGATATGAAAAGGACGTCCTTAAGTGATAGACTTGTTTTAAAACTTGTGTGATACAGAAAGGAGTTGCTGGATTTTGGTTTGTTTTTTTTTAATGACTGGGTAAGAAGACTGAAAAGTATATATTTTGAGCAGTGGCTTAAGTAGATTTCCTCTGAATATATCTGGGAATGCATGGATAAGATGAAATTCAGAATTGGTTTTATGAGAATTATTAGGGTGGGGGTTTTTCTGTTTTGTGATTGACTTTGGCTTTTTTTGTACTGGTTTTTATGTTTCTGATATGTAAATTTCTCCGGTCAGTAGTTTGCTGGTAACACATTGAGCAAGTGTAAAATGGAAGAGCCAAGATGGCAGATGAGTGATTTGTGAGGAAGGGAACTCTGCCTTACCTGGCTGTTTTCCTCTGTTCTATGAGACCTGGCATCATGCTTGTAAAGGGAAGGGGAAGAATAGGGCTTTCCTCTCCTCTCCAGCCTGGTTCGGGCACCATTGTTGATGCAGAAGACCTGGATGGCTGTGGTCTCTTTTCCTTGCTCTGAAGATGCAGCAGCTTTTGGCAGGGACTTTGGGGAAGCTGGCAGATTGCAGCTCCAAAGGGTGTTGCTTAGCCCCAAAACAAGGATGGTGCCTCTGAGACCTGGAAGTGTTCCCTGCTTGAGGAGATAGAGAGACGTCCATGTGTTGAAAACCAGGTGCAGTCCAGGCTCCAGAGGGGTCTCCCATTCCGGAGCCGTCTTCCCTGAAGTTGGAGTTGTGTTCAGAGGGCCCAGCAAAAGCTTTTAGGTGTAAGATTTATTTTTTTTTCTCGATAAAGAGAGCTAGCTCTTCCATGATGGGATAGCAGGAGATGGAGGGACCAACTGTCGTGACCTTAAAGACACTTTGGGATGCTATATAAGATTTGCAAATATCCGTTCCTCATTTTATAGGTAGTTTTAAGTAAGATTTAGTTACTATTTCTGAGATGCTGGAAGCGCAGGTTGAGCATTGGATCAGCATGCCATTAAGTTGGAGGGTGATGTGGTGGGAACTCGGATGTCACAGAAAATCAGTTGAAAAGGACTAACCTGAGATGTTTGAACTTCCCTAACTCTTCCCCTGGTTCTTCTGGTGGAATGGTAAGTAAACACCTTATGGAGATCTTGGGAATGACCATTGAGACACTACTGCTGGTGGTAAGGGTGCAAAATATCTCTGCTGGATGGAGGTGGCAGTTCTTTGTCTGGCCAACAAGGTGGAACTCCTGTTAATTTGAATTTAACTGGGTTCTTGGAGATGTGATTGCACACAGGCCACCCTGATGTTTGCACTCAAACCTGATTGAACACAGTCCTACATTTGTATTTTCATCATATAAAGGAGCTGTTTTTAGGGACTGTTTATATATTTCCTGATTTATCACTTTTTGGTGGTAAAGCCAAAGGCCCAAGTCGTAGGGGCGAGCTTTAATTTGAATTGCCTTTATAATTGTTTTGTTAATTCTGAAGGAATCTTTTTTTGTTTTGTTTGGGGTTTTTTGACCCCCAAACAGCTGCTTTAATTTTTGTTTGCTAGGGAGGAGTTATGAAACAGAGTTGTAATTGCTTCAGAGGAAGTCTGAGCTGTTAAAGGCTGTTTCTGACTACATTTTCCTAACACACTCTCTCTCATGGATATTTTAGCTTTTCTTCTTAATTTTATTTCCTTTTGAATTCTACGTTTTTGTGGTCGAATACAAAATTTTTATGGTGGTTAATGGATTGAGTAATGTACATTTCCTGTTTCCTGTGTCACTCTATATTGATGTGATTGTAATTTGATGTAATAAACAAGAAAATAAAAGATGTAAAGTTAATACAATGTCTACAACTCACTCGGCTAGTAGTAGCAGTAGTACAGAATCGATGTGCTATTAATGATAAATCTGTTTTAGTTTCTGTGCAGCAAAGGTCTTCAGAAGCATTAATTTTACAGCACAGAAAATGTCTGTGACATGCTTTCATGTGCAACAAAAACCTTTTATCCTCATAAGTGAAGATTTTTCAGCAGACATCAGCATTAAGCAACGATTGTTTTGTCCATCCAATAACCACTCTGGTGTGGTGATGTTCCTGGTCTGTTTTGTAAGCTAATGTAGCATAGCCTATCTGCCGTGTAAGCAGTACCAATAAACGTTTTTGTTTTCCATATCAATATAGGAGCAGCTCATCAGTTCTTGAGCACCTTCCTGCATTGTGATTTGACATGGAGAGGATAGTTTCATTTCCTTATGGTTTGCTGTGCTGATTAAATACAGAGTGACACTTCCCAGGCTGCTGTTTCCTTCTTTGATTAAAAATGGAGAATTTAACAGTAGATAGATCGGCCTTAGAAGCCTCATTTGATCTGCCCCATCTGATTAATCTTACACCGTACCGTTTAATCCTGATTTTCCTTTGACTGATCTGTTGTGCTGATCACAGTTTCTCTTGAATTCTGTTGCAATATACAGTATGTCCCCAGCGTCCTGAATCGGAGGATATTCATGCATCTGTTGAAGACATCCTTTAACGGCCCTGCTAGAACTTCTCTGAGCTCTTTCAGTATCCTGGGATGTATCCCATCCGGTCCCATGGCCTTGTCCACTTTCAGTTTCACAAGTTGTTCTAACACATCATCTTCTGTGAATGGCGTGGTATCTACTTCATTCCCATTTTTATATTTGGGAGTCACAGGTGGTCCTTCTCCAGGACTGACTTTAGTAAAAACAGAGCAGAAGTATTCGTTTAGCAATTTTGCTTTTTCAATGTTACTTTCCACGAGTCTGATCGCAGCACTTCTGAGTCCTGCAATTCCACCTCTGATCTTCTTCCTTTCCCGAATATACCTGAAGAAGGTTTTGTCGCCACACTTAACATCTTTAGCCATCTTTTCCTCTGCCTTTGATTTTGCTATCCTTATTTCTCTCTTTGTCTCTTTGAGTTTGATCCTGTATTCATTTCTGTGTTCCTCTGTTTGCGAGCTTTTGAGTTTTGCGAAAGCTGTGGTTTTTGCCTTTATTTGAGCAGCCACTTCTTTGGAAAACCAAATAGGTTTTTTCTCCTCTTGTTTTTGTTTACTTTTGTTACATATTTATTTGTTGCCCCTTTTTATTGCCCCTTTAGTTTAGCCCATAGCAATTCCACTTCCCTTATCTCCTTCCACCCTGTCATCTCCTCCTTTAGGTACTCGGCCATTTTATTGAAGTCGGTGTTTTTAAAGTTTAGCTTGCTATGATTGGCCTGTACCATGGCTTTTATCTCAAACCACACCGTGTGATGATCGCTGCTGCTCACAGGGGCAGTCACGCAGACATTCGACACGCTATCACCGTTGGTGAGCACTAAATCCAGCGTTGAGCTTTCCCTGGTTGGTTCCATCACCATTTGTCTAAGTAACGCATCTTGGAGAGCATCCACAAATTTTTTGCTTCTTTCCAGATTTGCAGAAGGAGTAATCCAATCCACATCAGGTAGATTAAAGTCACCCAATATGATCGCTTCCCTCTTTGTGGCTATCTTGGCAATATCTATAATCAATTCATTATCTATCTCTTCAATTTATGTCGGAGGTCTGTAGACTACAGCAGTATGGATGACAGTGCCATCTCTTCTTTCCAACACAATCCAGAGCGCTTCTTCTTTTCCTCATGCCCCCTGCATTTCAGTAGCTTTAATATTGCTTTTGAATGGGTGTCGTCTCACAGAGGGTAGCTGCCTATCGTGAAATTTATATTTCCCTCTAATTGTATTCTAGGCTATGAAGCTCCTCTATTGCAACTTCATATTTTTTACTTTTTACTCTCGCTATATCAACACTTTCACGCAGATCTTTGGAAGGAATTAGAGGTCTCAGACTCGTCACGGCACTGGCTTTAACTGACTTTTGCCCTCAGCCACTGTGCCCTTTTGCATCAGCGACCTCTATTTGTTCATTCCATTAGTTTCTGCAATTGGTCTTTGTATATATATTTACACTTTTTTGATTTTATTAATGGTTTAATCTTTTAGTGCACATAATATGCTATTATGTGCACTAAAAGATTAAACCATTAATAAAATCAAAAAAGTGTAAATATATATACAAAGACCAATTGCAGAAACTAATGGAATGAACAAATAGAGGTCGTTGATGCAAAAGGGCACAGTGGCTGAGGGCAAAAGTCAAAGCCAGTGCCGTGGCGAGTCTGAGACCTCTAATTCCTTCCAAAGATCTGCGTGAAAGTGTTGATATAGCGAGAGTAAAAAGTAAAAAATATGAAGTTGCAATAGAGGAGCTTCATAGCCTAGAATACAATTAGAGGGAAATATAGATTAATATTGCTTTTGACAAATAAGGCTACTCCAAATCAAAATAAACTGAACCATCTAATTTCTCAACAAATAGGGGTGTCCTGCATGGAGTGGTGGGTTCACTCCTAAACAGGGACGTGGGGAGGGGTGGCCTGCACGGAGTGGCAGGTGCACCTACTCTTGCCATCGTGCTGGGCAGACTAGATGGACCATGCTGGTCTTTATCTGCCGTCATTTACTATGTTACTATGTATCTGCCATTCTATCCTCCATGAAATATTTTGTAAACTTACGCATAAATAACGCATGTTGGAGACAGGGGAGTTGGCTAAATGTATTCTGTATAGAGAGTTACAGCACTGGAGAAGGTTTCAGTGTTTCTCTTTGATTCCTGCATGCACTTTAGAGGAAAACAGAGAGGGGTGGCGAACAATTGCATTTCAGTGGTTTTGACATGCACCATGTATTCGGTTCCATGAAACTCTTCTTACAGTTGCACCAGTTGCTAATAAATAAGTCAGCATTCCCTTGAGAGGTTAGCAGAAGGTAAATATTTCATGATCCGGCTTCTTTTCATGCCACTTATGGTGGTAAACTATTGTTGAAAGTACACCATGGTTCCTTTTAACTAGGGGGAAACTCCTTGGGGATTTCTGTCGTGCAAAAAATAAATTAAGACTTGATTAGCTGAATGTTTAGCTGCCTTTTATTCAGTACCATGGTCTAGAGCTAGACAGTAATAAGGCATAGGTAAAATGTTAAATGTTGCATGTATGTGTGTGTAATATATATTACACACACACATATATAACGTAAGGAATAGGTAAAATGTTGTGTATATATATGAACCTTTTTTTGCCCAAAACCAATCCATTCTTCTAAGTAAATGAAAACAATGTTAACGAGTTTAGATGGAGTTTCTCATTGCATTTCCTTCCTTTCCTACCTTCAAAATGTGCTATATAATCTGGGACATGTTTACTAAACTGTATTAACTGTTAATGCGGCAGATTAGTGCTTGCCAAGCATGCCGCATTAACAGCTAATGCCGGGCAAATGCAGATAGCGCAACGATTTTCTGTGTTTTCTGCAGAATGCATGTTAGCTGCGTATGTGGATGGGGTGAGGGCAGAGAGTGAGCATGTTACCATGCGTTTCATTAACAGTTTGCAACTGTAGGTTTTGCAGATGGCGTGGGTGCTCCTAACACCACCTCATTGGGTAGCGTTGGTTGCATCCAGGCTGCCATCAGACCATGTTCTCTGCATTTTCAGTGTAATATCTACTGGGGGAATGCTTTGCACGCCCCTAGTAGATACCACACGGCTTTTGCAGCTAACATAGTATTATTTGCATTAACATGCTGCGTTAGCCGCAAAAGCCTAATGTGGTTTAGTAAACATGCCCCTTTTATTTCAGAATTGGTGAAAAATATTTATTGAAGTGTGTATGACAACGCATTGCTCTTGGCCGAATCTTGGCTACAAGTGACCTAGACAAGATTCTCAAGAGCAGAGATGTTACTCCATACAAAGTATTGAAAACACCATGGCTTGGACAATTCAACTATGTCATATGGATGTGAAAGTTGAACAGTGAAAGAAATACAGGAAGAAAATCGATGCTTTTGAATTATGGTGCTCACAAAGAATACTGTGTATATCATGGACTGTCTGAAGAGCCAACCAGTGAGTACTAGAGGAGATTAAAACTAAGCTTTCCTTAGAAGCTCAGATGACAAAACTTCGACTTTCATACTTTGGACATATCAATACGAAGAGAGGAATCATTAGAGAAAGACGGCATGTTTGGCAAGGTTGAAGGACAATGCAAAAGAGGAAGGCCGGCAATGAGACACATAGCTGTTGCTGTTGTATCAGTTTATGAACAATGAGCCACTTGACTGAAGATTGAACGCAGTTTAGGACAACTATCCAGAGGGTCGTCATGAGTTGAGAATGACTTGATGGCACTTCAGTAACAACAACACATGATAAGGTGGCAAACTACTTCAGAAATCTGTGCCACTTTATTTTTTGTAAGATCAGTTTTCGTCTGGGGAGGGAGAGGTAGAGGAATAATATCTCTTTTCATATTTAGGGTTTTAAACTAGTAAAGTATTTGTCCCCTTATGATGGTAATAAATTCCTTTTCTGTGCTTTTTCAGCTTCATGTTTCCAGTAGCGGGTGGCATTGGCCCTCCTCAAGGTCTGTATGAATTTTGATTAATAACATTTTGTTGTCTTGTTTATTGCTGTGTATAGAATAGGATATGCTAAAATCAGTTTAGTTAAGCAGGGAAGATATTTTTAAATTCATGCCTTCTGTATAAAGTTTTGAAATATGCTTATCCTGGAATGATCTCCTTTTGCCTGCTTTATAGACTTTTGCCCCCCTTTCATTTAGATTTATAAAGCCTTTATGTGTTTTTAGCCTGCCGATCCAAATAGCTGCTGCTTTTTTTTTTCAGGTTGGTAGAAAGTTCTCTGGTAGCATGTACATCTGAGTTCTGTTTATCAGGTTCAAAACTAGAAACAAGCAAAGGCTCTGCTTTCCAGTGCCAATTTAAAATCCAGCATGTACTTTTACACATCTCAAGTTTCATCCCTTCCAGTTTCTCTTGGGCCTCTGAGAGCTGCCCAAAAGTCTTATTGCGAAAAAAATGAGCTACATTTCATGCATACCTTCTTGTTTTGTTTTGTTTTTTCTTAAATATAGTTTAATGATTTATCTCCAGGAACAAGCAGGAATGAGTCTTCACATATGGGTACGTCGGTATCGACGGAGTCTGCGCGGGAACACTTCCCAGCGTCCAATCAGAAAGCCTTTGGAAGCATCCCACCACGCCTGCATGCTGCCTTCCCAACTGTCTCTCCTCAGTTTTCGTTTTTCCGCGGAGCCAGCAGGATGTCCTCCTGTCACCGCAGAAAATTCTTCTTTTATTTTTAGTTTTTTTTGTGGTCGCGGCAGCCTTCTCGACGCCACTGGTACCGCCGGTGTTTCTTTTTCCTTTTCCTTTTCTTGTAAAATTTCCCTTTCTAAGGAATATTTTTTCTCCGTAGTGTCTCACGGTTTCTCAGGCCTCTTAGGCCTCTCCATTTTTCCTTCATGGAACCGCCAGCCACTCTCCTCAAGAAATGTAAAAACTGTGGCGGTACAACCTTATTTTTAGACACTCACAATTGGTGTCTAACCTGCTTGGGTCCTGACCATTTTCCTCCGGAGCCCTCGGGCTATAGTATTGTGGGAAGAAGTTCTCAACATCGAGTTCCCCTCGACACGCGGTTCCCATCCAATTTCAGGGTACCGACCATATCTTCTTCTACACAGGATCAGATAACCCAAAAACAGTCTGTTAAGACTAGCCAGTCCTCGAGCGGCAGTTCTCATGCATGGCATGGAGATGCCTATGGCCTTGCCCTCGAGAATCCACTGGCTTCAAAACCCCGGTGGGAGTCTTCGGCCTCCAAAACCTGTGTGAGGTTTCAGGTTGTTCCTGGGGTTCACCCCTCACAGAACATACCTGAGCCATGCCAGGTGGTGGCATCCGCTTCGAGCGGTACCGATACCCCGGCATCGGCAATGGTGTTGGATGAAACACTCCTCACCAAGGATCGTCGTCTAGCGTCCTCGGTACCTACGGGGCCGGTGGATACGCTCCAGACCGTCCTTCCAGTATCAGTACCAATATTACTACCGACGTCAGTACCCTCCAGACGTGCATCGATAGACTCGCTTCCTTCGATGCCGAGTCTGGAATCGATCTCCAGTCTGGAGGACTGGGTACCGACTCGCCTTGATACCGACACCCATCGGTACCGAAGGCTTGGTTCCGATGATTCGGTACCGCAACTTTCAGTTCCTTCGATACCGTTAGAGTTGCCGCCGGCTGGCCTTCATCCATCGGTATCGGATACGGTACCGAAGCCCACTGTAACATTGCAGTCGGTGCCTTCCATGCTTCTCTCGTCAGGATCGCTTCCCTCGATACCGAGTTTGGAATCGATCCCTAGCACGGTCGATCTGCTACCGACTGGCGCTGGTCCCGTCATTCCACAATACCAGCAATCATCCTATAAGGATTCCATACTGCACCATCCAGGATCTTCTATTCCTAAAAGCTTGGATAGATCCCTCGGTGCCAATGCTAGTCCTGCATCAGCTCTAGCCTATCCAAGGGAAGTTCCCTCTGGGGATCCTTCTTTTCAGGTTTTCATCCTGGATATGGCAAAATCCCTTGCCATTTCTATTCCTGGTCAGGGTTCTACACAAGGCAATACAGGATCCCTTTATAGTCCTGAAAGAGCAAAGGAAAATATCATGCTACCTTTGCATCATTCCTTGCAGGACCTCCTTCTACGAATGTGGGAAGCTCCTTTGAAGGTTCCCCCACTTTCCAGAGCAATTGATCTTCTATATCAGGTGCCCCCTTCTCCAGGATTTCAAAAGACTCAACTTCCTCATCATTCCATTGTTGTAGAATCAGCAATGAGGCGGGTGAAGAGTACTAAAAAGCACTCTTCTTATCCGCCAGGGCGTGAGTCTAAAACTTTAGATGCCTTTGGACGTCAAACCTTCCAGGCATCCATGCTTTCAGCAAGAATTCTCTCATATATTTTTTTATAGGGGTTTATTTCTTGAGGAGGTCACAAAGAAATTACATCTTTTGACTCCTTTTCTTCAAGAGCCCAAGAGTGAAGACTATTCCTCACTGGTTAGTCATGCTCAGAATATCTCTAGGTTTCTTACTCGTGCTTCCCTAGACTCCTTTGAGTCTGTTAGCAGGACTTCTGCTATAGCTATAGGAGCACGACGTAAAGCCTGGCTTCAAGCTTCAGACTTGGACAAATGGGCACAAGTTAGACTGGGAAATACTCCTTGCACTGGAGAAAATCTCTTTAACAAGGAGTCTTTATTCCAGGTTGCTCAGTTAACAACTGACTATCCTGTTTCCAGGGGCTGTTCTACGCCTTCTCCTTTCCCAGTTGGTAAGAAGGTTCCTGCCAAAATTTCTTCCCCTAGGAGAAGAAAATTTTATCCATCTTCTGCCCTTCATACAGATGTTCCCAAACAGGGGAAACATCACCCTGGGTTGATGAATCCGCAACCTCAGCAGGTTCAGCAAACCCAGCAATCGCAGGGCTTCAAACAGTTCATCATTGCAATTCTTGCTTGGGGGTTAGAGTAGCAGTCTGCTTATTTTTATTTGCAGTGTCTGCACTAACTTATTCTAACCTTCCTTCATATCTCTTGTGGAGATATTTTCTCTTCAACTTTTAAAGGTCTTTATGATGATCATGCCCATACTTAACAGGGTTTTCCTCTTCCTCTTGGAGGAAAGAGAACTAACAACTATTAATAGGCAGTTGTTTCCCCTGTACTGGCATGTATCATCTCACCTGTCAGAGACTTCCTCCATAGGTAGTCTTTTTCAACATTGGCTTACCCCCCTCTTACTATACCAGTTGGTCTGTAAGAGGACCTCTTTTCCGATGGTAAGCTCCTATAGTCCTTTACTTCTTCTATAGGGGGATCCTCCCTTCTGGAGTTGTCTCCCCCCCTTGTTACCTTAGGGCAGCCCATCAGACAATAGGAAATCCTACTAGGTTTGTTTCTTTTTTCCACATCCAAAAGAGGGAGAAGAAAGAGAGATGTTCTCCGCTGCCCTGTTACATTGCTGCAGATACAGCAATTCCTAGTGTTAAGCCACTGGTTATGTCCACCACACAACCAGGGATTCTCCTCCACTAGCAATCCTTCTAGCCTCACTGCTAGGTCCCAAACAGGTTATCAATCTCGTTTGGGAAACCCTCTTATCAAAGCCTGATTGGTTAACTTCTATTCTTCGCCTCCTTGTCCTGGGCAGAATAGTTGGTTCTCTGCTGGCTTCCCACAGCCACTTTTTCTTCTAACCAAACCTGCAGCATGCTCTCTGCAACTCTACAGTGTAGCTTTGCACTATGGGCCCTTGCTAGAGAGCATTAGTGTCTTGCAGATGGTTAACAGGATTCCCCCAGTCATGTTTCCATGACTGGTAGGTATTCCTACCCTCACCATCTCATCTTAAATCTCTTTTGAGACATCAGTCTCGGGCCTTTTATTACGTGAAAACCTAAAGAAGGGCCAATTCCCTGGCCACATCTCCTCAGAGGTAATTTTCTTCACTGGCAGTTAGGGAATGCCTAATAACCTTCTTGCCCTCAAGGGCAAGTCACTAGGGTATCTCCTCCAGTGACGTCCTCTATCCATTCTCCATATGGTAATTCTGGAGAAATCTGGCCTTCCTGCCTACAGACTGAAATTATCCTCTGCCTTTTCACATAGGCCATCCTGGTTATTCAAAGCTTCTTCTTGTCAGGGAGACCTCTCCTCTGACTCTGCCAATCATAACCAGGAAAAGAGAATTCTCTGTATATCTATTCAAGCAGGTATTTACCTGCTTGCTGTTAGATGAATCTTCCTCCTAGGGGGGATCATTTTCTATAGACCTCTCTCCCTCAACATACCTGGAGATATGTGTCTATAGGTCTATATATTCATATATATATATATATATATATATATATATATATATTCATCTGTATCTATCTGTGTGTTTTCTGCCCATACATATCTCCTGTAGAACATAGATATGTTTTTACATCTACTGAGAGATATTTTCAGATAGATAAGTATATGGATACATATCTATCTGTCCTGTCAGGTTCAAATGTCCTTTCATTCCTATATGATCCTGACAGATGGGCAATACCCCTATCAATGTTATGCCAGCATTCTTAGGGGTCTACACTTATAACCACTTCCTGTGGTAGTTAACACCTGCCATGTAGGTTAGGTACTCCTGAAGCTCTCCATATACCTTTCTTCTTTCCTAATTGACCCCATTTAGGAAAGACATTGTGGAGTTTCAGTCAATCTAAAGCTTAGCGCTCCTGAGTCTGTCCTTACGTCTTGTCAGATACAGGGGTCTCCATACCCTTTTCTTCCTACATGGACTGATTCCATCCCCAGTCCAGTTAGGTCAGACTCAATTTTCCTGTTGGTCCTAAATTTGTACTGTTTTTGGACCTGATCAGCTTAAGCTTTCTGTCATTTTACCTTCTGCGTCTCTGCTGAAGTTCTACCTCTTATACTACCCCAGTTTTTCCCCTGGGGCCATTTCTCACCCTAAATAGTTCTGACCTCCACTGTATTTCTCTAATTTACTACCTCCACTTCTCAGTGAGGTACCCCTTTAGCACATTCACTGGCTCTTTTAACAGATCCATATGTACCTCAGTGAACTTGTGCAAGGTCAACAGGGGAGGGCCAGATTACAAAATATTCTCTATACAGGGTCTTTTTCTCTAGAAACCCTGTTCTACCAGCTGTTCCACAGCTCCTCTTCTGTTTTCAACTCCTACTCTCCATCCCTAGGATGCCTGAGGTTTTAAGCAATAGCATGGCTCGTTCTAGACTTGCAACATGCTAGGACTCCCTCTTGGCATCTGAGCTGGGGAGTCCCCATATGTGAAGACTCATTCCTGCTTGTTCCTGGAGATAGCACAGTTACTTACCTGTAACAGGTGATCTCTGGGAACAGCAGGAATAAGTCTTCAAAACCCACCCACCTCCCCTAGGAGTTGCTTTTTCTCTATCTCTATCTTTCCTTTCCTTGCTCTCTCTCTTTGTCTCAGCTTTCAAACTTAACTGAGGAGAGACAGTTGGGAAGGCAGCACGTAGGCGTGGTGGGATGCTTCCAAAGGCTTTTTGATTAGACGCTGGGAAGCGTTCCCGCGCAGACTCCGTCGGTACTGACGTACCCATATGTGAAGACTTATTCCTGCTGTTCCCAGAGATCACCTGTTACAGGTAAGTAACTATGCTTTATCACTGAGAAAAATGCCTGGTGATATCCCATGCAAAGTTGGAATGCAGAATTTCCTCATCTGTGCTCACCTAGTCATTTTCAGATCCTGCGTCTTGCAATAATCTGTGCATTCCATCCATGCACCCCCTCTATGCCTTTCTTTGGGTTACTTTCTGTTTCTAAAGCTTCTTGGCCACATATTGCAAAATTTGGGATCAGTAATAATTACATCTCCAGGCATTCTTCTAGAGTTTATTACCAGCCTCCGATGCAACGGTTTTAGCTAGCAGAAGGTTCTTATTAGCTTGTGCCCTTTATATGTGCATATGCCCCCCCACCAAATAACCCTTCTCACTTTTAAAACCACTGTCTGTCCCTTTTTTTTGTCCATTTTCAGTGTTCAGTTACTAAGTCATTTCTGAAAGTTCATTAATGTGAACAATTTCCCGGTTCATTTTTCTGTTTAATACTACTCACTGTAGGTATGATGTCCATGCAACAGCAGCAGCACACCTTTCCCTTGCTCACTGTAATGCAGCCTAACATGCAAGGGATGATGGGAATGAATTACGCTTCTCCATTGTCTCCAGGACCTATGGCAATGCAGGTATTTTAATACGGTTTTTTTTCTTCTTTACTTAGTTATTTACTTCCTTACTTACCCACCCACCCCTTCCTAGAGGAAAGCAGGGAATCTCTTGCCAGCCTCAAGGCACTTACTCAGGCTGCACCCTCAGCACTGCTTGTTAGTTGATAACTATAGCAGAAGCTGTCTTGGTTCCAAGGTGCATCAGTTGAAGAATCTGAAATTGGATTCCTCACACCACAGTATAAGGTGGTGGTGTCCTGAGCCATTGCACTGATCTGTACTAATTCTTAAAGCAATTTTTTATGTAGGTTTAAACATTTTATTTATTTAATGTTTTTTTATACCGCTTTATCATTTAGTCAAAGCAGTTTTTACATTGTAACTTAAACTTGGTAAAGTACGTTAAACAGGAATATGGATTCTTCTGAGGCAATGGAAGGTTATCAAAGTTAAGTGACTTGCTGAAGGCCACAAGGAGTGCTAGTGGGAACTGAGCCCCTGTCTCTTGGTTCCCAAGCTAGTGCTGTAGCCATTAGGCTGCTCCTCCACTCCTCCATTTTGTGTAGTAACTTGCACTTTCTAAATTGAGCATCTTTGGTTTTGATTCTTACTTGTCAGCTTAATAGTATAAAGTATGGACTGGTTGGCAGAAGTTTTATTTTATAGTTTTCCTGCCTCAGTAGCCTTTGTCATAAGGCATATGGAGCAAAAGGGAAGAGCCTCTTTCAGTTGAAAGAAAGCTCTGCAACGAGGTATAATAAGATCAAGGTTAAAGGGGATGGACTCGGGAGGAAAGACTGGTAGATGCATGGAATAACCTCACAGTGGAGTAAAGACTGAGGGACAAATAATAAGGTCTGAAAGTGTCCCTTATCTTAATTTTGCATTTCCCATGTTTCATCGGAGTTGAGATACTTCATTAAGTCTCGAGGCGTCTACAGGTCTGTACTGTAGTTTTGTGGGTTTTCCTCCCTATTTTTATGCCATAGGTTCTTAGGGTATCCTATAGAACAAAAATAGGAGGAACCCCACAAAATCATAGTTCCTTATCGGTCCTCCAGTTTAGTCCTCCACCTCTGGATTGTGCACCTCCTCCTGCAGCTTGGAGACTGGTTATGTCACAAAAACGTGACATCATTGGATGTAGTCTGCTGGTCTCTCCCATCATCCCCAGTGTGTCCAGTCTCCATGCAGCAGGAGGACGTAGTGAGCCTAAGTGCTAGGCTCACTTGAGAACAGATAAGGAGCAGTTAGAGGTAGTGTTTAGCTAATTTTGGATTAATTTGTCCCTAATTTTACATTTTGTCTATTTTGGGGGGGCTGTATCTTTAAAAAAAAAAAAAAAGGAAGTGCTGTTTCTTGTGCCTGGTTCTGCTTGCCCGGTCATTCTTGTTTTTTTTCCTCTGTCCCTTTCACTACCGGCGCAGATCTCTCCCCCCTGGTCAGTACGGGAGAGAGCTCAGCAGTAAAAGGGAGGCAGTTCAGGCTTCGGCAGCACAGAGCTGCCGTGACTCTGCAGGCTTGCTGTGTTTTTGTTGCCGGAAACTTGCCTGTCGGCTCCCCGCTCGCTTGCCAGCTGAGCGGAGCCGCGTGGGCTGCAGCACCGTGATAGCGAGAATGTGGTTCGGAGTTCTTCGGGTGCTCTGTTACAGTGAGTACGGTCAAAAGAGCTGGGCGGTGAGCAGGGAGACGTCCACAGATGCGCCAAGCAGGGACCGGCGATTTTGGCGCCCTTTTTTCTCCCTCAGACAGACAGCGGAGGCCATTTTGTTAGCGTGCCTTCTGCATGCAGGCAGCTGATTTCCGCAGCACTCAATTCACTTTTTGGATACAATGCCTCTTCCTGAGGTCCTTAGTTCTCCCTCTGCCTTTACTTTACTTTAATTTACTTTAATTTACTTTAATTTATTTTTGAGTTGATTTTATTTTAATTTGGGAGATATTAGTGGGAACTGTATTGCCCTGGGAGCTATTGATCAGTCAGATCAAGTTGGCTTCCTGAATCAGGTGGCAGAACCACTTCATTTGTAATACAGATTACGATTCTATTGGTTGACAGTCTTGGCTGCAATTAAAAAAAAAAAAAAAAAGAAAAGGAAAAGAGAATACTTAAAGAATAATTAGAGAATAATTTAAAAAAAAAAAAGGGGGAAGGCAGAGTCTATTTCCTTCAGACCTGTAGGCGATGGCGTCACGGCCTCAATGTGTAGTGTGCAGTACCCGTAGAGGTGCTATCGCCGACTCTGGGATTTGCTGGGGCTGTATGCAAGTTTTTCTACCAGCGTGGAGCAGCAAATGGAGGTTAAGGTAGGACAGGACCTTTTAAGGGTCCTCGGCTGGATTGGACGCGGAGGTGCTGCTGTCCACTTCACCAGGGGCCAGTCTCGAGTCGCCAGCCGGTCCTTCGGGGGCCCTTTCGGCTTCGGGACCGCAGCCCGGGGATTTCTGCCCTGACTTTGTGTTAATTATGCATCAGGCGTTCTATTTAAGACGGCAAGGGAAAGTGTCGGAGTCTCTGTCGCTGTCTGTGGCGCCGCAACAGCCAGGTCCGGCTGAGGCGAGTGCCAGTTCTTTGAGACCGCCAAAACGAGCAAGAGCTCAGGAGCCTTGATTTCTGAGTTGGAAGGGCAGGAGTCGGAGGAAAATGAGGTTGACCTGGAAGGTAGAGATGATAAGTTGGAAGAAGGAGAGATTCCTGAACAGGAGGATCAGGTGAAAATTATTCGAGTGTTCCAGAAGGAGGAGTTGACAGCGCTTATCACGGAGTCCCTTCAAACGCTTAAGCTTGCCACGGAACAGCCTGTGGAGGACGACAATGGGGAAGACCCAATTATTCAGGCAGTGAGATAATCGCAGGTGGTGTTTCCCGTTCACAAATTAGTAGACAGAATGATACAGGATGAGTGGGATCAGCCGGAAGCAGGGCTAAGAGGGGTTCGGATTATGAAGAGACTGTATCCCTTAGCAGATAAGGACAAGGAGAGGTTACGATCTCCGAGGATTGATGCAGCGGTGACCAAGAGAACCACTATCCCGGTAGAAGGCAGCTCAGCCTTGAAGGATGCACAGGATAGAAAGTTGGATGGTTTGTTGAAACAGTCCTTTGAAACCAATGCGGTGTCATTACAAGCTTCCATTTATGGGGCTTGGGTAGCAAGAGCTTGTTTTTAATGATCGCAGCGTTTGCGACAGTCTGCTCAGCTGGAGCAAGAGGGTCTGCCTAGAGTCGAGGTCGGCTTATTTGTCAGATGTTCATTATGACTTGATCAGGACCCTGGCTAATAGTATGGCATCGCTCGTTGCCATTTGCAGATCCCTGTGGTTGCGGAATTGGGCGGCAGACGGTTCTTCTAAAGCACGTCTCGGTAAACTCCCTTTCAAAGGAAAGCTGTTGTTCGGGGAGGATCTCGATAAGTTGGTGAAGGAGTTAGGGGAGTCTAAAGGTGGCCGACTGCCGGAGGATAAGCCAAAACAAGGGAAGTCCGCGTCGACCTTTCAGGGCTCCTTTTAGAGATTTTCAGAGATTTCAGACTTCTCGCTTGGGTGGATTCCAAAGAGGAAGATTTGCTCCTCAGACCCAGGGGTTTCAGGGGTTTTGAGGAGCAGGTAGAGGTTTTGCAGCGGCAGCCTCAGCATCCAATCAAAACCTCAATGAAATGAGGGGGACCTCGGCAGGAAGTTTTCCGATAGGCGGGCGACTTCAGAACTTTCTTCCTGCCTGGGTCCAAATTACATCCGACCAGTGGATGTTTTATTTATTTATTATTAGAGTCTCTTTTATACCGCGCTATTCAGCATCAGTGCGGTTTACAATGAACAATAAAATACACATTTCCAATGGTACTTTGTGTTTACAGTTGAACAGGTAATGCAACTTGGATAACAGGCTAACTATTTACAATTTAAGACATAATTGGGAAATCTTTTGTTAGAGATGATCTGGGACGGCTATGCACTGGAGTTCGCATGGCCAGTTCGGGATTCATTTGTGCAGTCGCCCTACAAAGGGCAGCAGAAAACCCAGGCAGTCCACTGCACACTGGATCGGCTGTTGCACTTGGGTGCGGTCATCCGAGTGCCCAAATAAGATTACGGCAGGGGTCGATACTCAATTTATTTCGTGGTACCAAAGAAGGATGGATTTCTTCGTCCAATATTAGATCTGAAAGGGGTGAACCGCGGTCTCCGGGTACCGCATTTCAGGATGGAAATGCTGCGGTCCATCATTGTGCCGGTGCACCAAGGAGAGTACTTGACATCCCTCGATCTCACGGAGGCGTATTTACACATTCCAATCAGAGCGGGTTATCAAATGTTCCTGCGCTTCGCTCTACCATGGGGGCACTATCAGTTCCAGGCGTTGCCCTTCGGGCTTGCAACGGCACCGCGGATGTTCACCAAGATCATGGTGGTGGTAGTGGCAGCGTTACAAAAGGAAGGGATTCTGGTTCATCCCTATCTCGACGATTGGTTAATTCGAGCAAAGTCCAAAGCCGAGAGCGTACAAGTTACGAACAAGGTAGTGAAATTCTTGGAGAAGCTCGGCTGGGTAGTCAATTCGAGCAAAAGTCATCTGATTCCGTCCCAGAGCCTCGAGTATCTCGGGGTGCAATTCGACGCTCAGAGAGGAGCTGTATTTCTGCCGGATCATCGGGTACAAGCCCTATGACAAGTGATTCGTCAGTTCTGGACCACACCTGCTCCTTCGGCCTGGAGTTATCTCCGGGTGTTAGGTACGATGGCGGCAACCTTGGAAGCGGTACCTTGGGCCAGAGCTCATATGTGGCCGTTGCAGCGATCATTGCTTCTCCATTGGTCTCATCAATCCGATCTGCTGAGCAGACGTCTGCCCTGCCTGCTCGGGGTCAGACGAGCTTTGAGGTGGTGGCTAATTCTGGAATCTTTGAAGGCCGGGATGCCCCTGGAGCAGCCAGAGTGGCTACCATTGTTGACAGATGCAAGCCTCGCGGGATGGGGAGCGCATTGCGGGGAGCTCTTCACACAAGGTCTGTGGTTAGTTCAGGAGAGCAGGTAGTCAATCAACAGATTCGAACTCAGAGCGGTTGCGTTAGCGTTGCAATCATTCGAGGGGACGGTGCGGGGTCGTGTGGTAAGAGTTCTATCGGACAACTCCGCAGCGGTGGCCTACATCAATCGGCAAGGTGGTACAAGAAGTATGGCCATGGAAGAGGAAGCAGAGGCGCTCTTTGCTTGGGTCGAACATCGACTGCAAGTGATTTCGGCGGCACACATTGCTGGGAAGGACAATGTGACGGTGGATTTTCTCAGCAGGTGGATGCTGGAGAATGGGTATTGAATCCGGAGGTGTTTGCACAGGTGGTACACAGGTGGGGGCCGCCGATCATGGATCTCATGGCGACCTTTCACTCAGCAAAGGCCAGTCGGTTCTTCAGCAGACAGCGAGAAAGGATGTCAGAGGGGATCGATGCACTGTTGCAACGCTGGCCGGTGTCTGGTCTCCTCTATGTATTCCCTCCGTGGGCGCTCATAGGTCAGGTGGTACAGCGTATCGAGGCTCATCCGGGGAGAGTGGTGCTGGTGGCTCCGGACTGGCCAAGACGTCCATGGTATGCCAGTCTCATCCACCTCCTCGACGGAGAGCCGTGGAGATTATCAACGTCAGACAGTCTGTTACTTCAAGGGCCTCTGCAGATGCCCCAAGTGGATCAGTTCTCGCTTACAGTCTGGTCATTGAAAAGGCGCGTTTAAAGAAAAAAGGTTACTCAGGAGCAGTCATTGCGACTTCACTTAAAGCACGGAAGTCATCTACGTCTCTGATATATGTTTGCATATGGCGCATATTTGAGAATTGGTGTTTGAGGAGACAAGTGTGTGCGGCGACCATGTCCATTCCAGTGGTTTTAAGCTTCATGCAGGATGGTTTTGAAAAGGGCCTGGCAGCCAGCTCCTTGAGGGTACAGTTAGCCGTGCTGGCTTGCTATAGAGGCAGGGTGCAGGGAATAGCGCTTGGTGCCCATGTTGACGTGTTGCATGTTCTCAAAGCAGTAACCAGGTTACGTCCCTCTCGTAGAATTGTGGTCCGTCCGTGGGATTTCAGCTTAGTTTTAGGAGCTCTGGCTAGGGAGCCTTTTGAGCCCTTACAGCAGGCGTCTGTAAAAGACTTGACGTTGAAGACGGTGTTTTTGGTGGCCATTTGCTCAGCGAGGCGAATTTCTGAATTACAGGCATTATCTTGTAGAGAGCCGTTTCTCTTTTTTTCTAGGGAAAAGGTGGTGCTTCGGCTGGTTCCCTCCTTTTTGCCCAAAGTAGTTTCTCCGTTTCATTTAAATCAGTTTCTCTTCCAATGCTGAGTTCATTAGAGGATAATGCAGCGGACCGGGGATTACGCCGCTTGGCCTTAAAGTGAGTGTTACGTCAGTATTTGACGGTCTCAGAGGTTTTTCGCAAATCCGACCATCTGTTCGTTCTGTTCGGTGGATCCTGTAAAGGGGAGGCAGTGGCGAAAGCCTCCATTTCTCAATGGATTAGAGAGGCGATTGCTTCGGCATGTTGTTGGGGAGACAGGTGCCAGCTGGATTGCGAGCTCATTCTACTAGAGCGCAAGCGGCTTCAAGGGTGGAACACAGTTTAGTGTTGCCTGTGGAAATTTGTAGGGCGGCTACTTGGTCGTCTCTTCACACTTTCAGTAAGCACTACTACCTGGATGTCTTGGCAGCAAAGGATGCTGAGTTTTGGGGCGGCGGTGTTGCAAACCGGCTGGAAGTGTCCCTCCCAAAAAGTACTGCTCTGTTACATCCCAGAGGTGGAGGACTAAACTGGAGGACCGATAAGAAAATGGAAATTACACTTACCTGGTAATTGTTCTTCCTTGAGGTACGACAGTTTAGTCCTCATTCCCGCCCGGGGTAGTATGCTAAGCAGTGGAGGTTCAGCCGGAAGAAGAGTGAGATTACTGGTAGGTGGATGTCTTTCTATGATTCTTTGTCTCTTATGGTTCTTTCTTGTCTATCTTTCTGGCACAGGCGGAAGGAAGAGGCACAAGGTGAAAAGCCTAATTTCCGAGACAAGAAATTCTCTTGTATAAAGTAGTTGTTATACGCTCACTTAAAATGTTTTTATTAGCTACTTATTTGTTGCTCCTTTAAGTGTGCTTTGTCAGTAGTTCACTGGGGATGATGGGAGAGACCAGCAGACTACATCCAGTGATGTCACATTTTGGTGACATGCCCAGTCTCCAAGCTGCAGGAGGAGGTGCACAACCCAGAGGTGGAGGACTAAACTGTCGTACCTTAAGGAAGAACAATTACCAGGTAAGTGTAATTTCCATTTACTGTCTTCGGAATAGTATTGGTCCGACTCTGTGCATCGATTAGAAGCCTCCATCAGTGACAACTGATTTTGTCTGGTCAGCAAGCCAACAGTACATGATAGTAGATAAAGACCTGCATGGTCCATCTTGTCTACTCAGTGAGGCGGTGAGGATTGTTCCCATCCTCTGGACAGGTTATCCCCCTCTATGCCTATTTTTAGGGTTGTACCTAGTGGTGGGATCCGAACTGACGAGGAACTGGTTCGGTCCCAACCCTCCCACGTGCGTGACAGCTGGGTTGCTGCTCCTCACATAGAAGCTTTGCAGGTGTACGTTTGGGCCGCTGCTCCCCACTGAGGTGCAGCAACCCGGCCATTGTCCTGCAGCCCAATCCTCTTCCTGACAATGCTTTGACGGCATCAGGAGCTTCTCCCGAAGCTGCGATTCCCTGATGCCATCAAACATTGTCAGGAGGGGGGATTCCCATCACTGCAGTGCCAGCATTTCAATGCTGTGTTCAGCCCTGTTTAGCAAACGTGGGCTGCAGCAGGAGCCAGTTCACGTGAACCAGGCTGAACCAGCTGAATCCCATCATTGGTTGTACTCACCGCTCCATGCAGATTACCTACCGCTCTATATTTTGAAGTGTAAGATTTGTTTGATTCTATCCTTTTTTTTTGCTATAAAAAGTTCCTCTCTGTCTTTCCCATGTCCTTTTGAATTCTGTCACTGTTTTTGCCCCCCACCACCTCCATGAGAAGAAAATGTGTTTCCTAACGTTTCAGTTGCACATATCACAGCTCTTGAAAATATTCAGCCTGGGAAGAGAGAAAAGCAAAGAGATTGCTAGAAGGATCTTGTATAACAGCCTCAACCAAACTTGAAAAATTAGTTTGGGTCAGATGTTATGCAGGTGGTGAAATCAAAGATGACTATCTTTGTGCAGATCTAGAATCTGTAAATATGGAGCATTGTTTGAAAGACAGATTATTTGGTTGTGTATATCTTTTTATGCTTCAAATCAAGGTCATGTGAACCTAAGACATACCATGCTGGTCCATAGAAACTAGCATCCTGTCTCTGACGGTAACCAGTCCAAAACATTTGGAAATACCTGGCATAGGGCTCAACAAACACCAGGTGCCAGGTCACCATGGCGACTAAAAGCCGGACTAGTACCTGAAGCTCAGAGCACAAGGGCAGCAGAAGTGCTGGAAGAGGCTGCTGTCCTGGCTTGGCTCTTCGGTGTATGTCCTCAAGGATCCCAACCTTTGTGGGCAGATGTCCCCAAAAAGGCCGCCATTGTGGCCTGGAGCTTTTGTGTCTGCCCACAGGGATCCCAATCCCTGTGAGTAGAAGTTCCAGAAGAAGACCGACCGGAGCTTCGGTGTCAGTGAACCTGTGGCTGAATAAATTTAAAGGGAAAATAGGTATTAATAATGAATGGTGGGTGGGGGTGGGAAATGGAGGGCAAGGGGGGAGGTTGAAGAGAGTCGAGTCTCAGAATGGAAGCAGAGTTGGGGTTTGGGGAGGAACAGTGGGAGAGAGGTTGGAATCGGGGGAGTGGAGGGAAGGGTGCAAGGGGTTGGAGGGTGAAGAGAAGAATGCTTGGGAAGTAAGGGACATAATGTGTGCAGAAGGTAACCCCTCTCTTACCATACACGCATGCAGGCACCCCACCTCTGCATCCCACATGCATACATGCAAGCACCCCATCTCTGCACCACACACATGCAAACACCCCACCTCCGCGCCATACCAAGCGCAAACAGGAACCTCACGTCTGCACCACATACCTGCACCCCTTCTACGCAGCACGCACACACCTTAAAGGGTCAGTGGGTAGTGATGGGAGGAGGAGGAGTGGGGCCATTGCCTTTTGTTGGCACTGTGCAATGGCCCATTCAGAGCCTGAAGGTTTTCTCATTTTCTTTAAGGCAAAACCTTAATAAATCTTAGTATGCAATGCAATGTGTGCCTTCGAGTGAGTCCTGACTCCTGGTGACCCAGAAGCTCCTGGATTTTCTTGGCAGTGTCACTGGAAGTAGATTGCCAGGCCTTTCTTCCGAGGCAGTGGAGGGTTAAGTGACTTGCCCAAGGCCACAAGGAGTGCTAGTGGGAATTGAACCCTGGTTGCTTGGTTACTAAGCCAGTGTTCTAACCACTAGGCGGCTACTCCACTCCAAATCTTAGTATATCAGGCCCTAAAAAAGTAACTGTGATGCATCTTTTTTGGGGTGGGACGGAGGTGTGCACTATGACCTAGGTTTTTGTGTCCGGTTCCTAGATATTTAGGCTGGCTCCCAGATTGCAAGAAACTTTTGTACTCATTTTGAAAAATAAAAGATGGTAGTCATCACATCTGTTTGTCTAAAATTGTTAATGGACCTGGTCTCTAGAAACTTTCCAGACCTTTTTATTTTTTAAAACCCAGATGTACTATTAACTTTGAGCACACCCACAGTTTCTTTGTGCATTGACTGAAAAACTACTGTCTTAGGTTAAATTTAAGATCTGTTTCCAGTTTTATGGAGTATCCCTACTTCTGGTACTTACATACCACTATTGATTTCATAAATCTCTGGCTTCATTATTGTCTCTCTAGTCCAGTTCAGATGCATGGGTTTATGCTTCTCTACCAGCAGATGAAGACACAGAAAAAATGTTTTGTTGCCCATTGTAGGGTTCTGGGCAGTCCTCAGACATAAGAACATAAGATATGCCATACTGGGTCAGACCAAGGTCCATCAAGCCCAGTATCCTATTTCCAACAGTGGCTAATCTAGGTCATAAGTACCTAGCAGTCTCCCCAAAAGACACAGGTTCCTCAATGCTTGTATTGGGTGAAGCAGTGATATCCTGGGTCCCTTTTAATAATAGTTTATGGACCTTTCCTCCAGGAACGTGTCCAAACCTTTTTAAAACCAGCTACACTAACAGCTTTTACTACATCTTCTGGTAACAAATTCCAGAGTTTGATTACACGTTGAGTGAAAAAATATTTTTTCTTATTAGTCTTAAATAGGTTACCCTGTAGCTTCATTGCATGTCCCCTAGTCTTTTTATATTCTGATGATGTAAACAATCGATCTGCATTTATCCGTTCCACTCCATTCATTAATTTATAGACCTCCTATCATAGCTCCCCTCAGCCGTCTCTTTTCCAGGTTGAAGAGCCCTATCCTTTTTAGCCTCTCTTCATAGGAGTATCGTTCCATCCCATTTACCATTTTGTTGGCTCTTCTCTGTACCTTTACTAATAACGTTATATCCTTTTTAAGATACGGTGACCCAGAATTGCACACAATATTCAAGGTGCAGTCGCAGCATGGAACGATACAGAGGCCTTATAATATCCTTTGTTTTATTTTCCATTCTTTTCCTTATGATACCTAGCATTCTGTTTGCTCTCTTTGCTGCCGCTGCACACTGGGCGGAGGGTTTTAACATGTTATCCATGATGATGCCTAAATCTTTTTCCTGGGTAGTGCTTCCCAATGTGGAACCTTGCATCGTGTAACCATAGTTTTGGGTTGTTCTTTCCTAGGTGCATAACTTTGCACTTGTCCACATTAAATTTTATCTGACATTTGGATGCCCAGTCTTCCATTTATCAAGATCCTCTTGCAATTTTCCACAATCCTTTTGGGTTTTAACAACTTTAAATAGTTTTGTATCATCTGCAAATTTGATAACTTTACTCGTTATTCCCTCTTCCAGGTTATTTATGAATATGTCAGAAAGCAGCGGACCCAGCACAGATCCCTGCGGTACTCCATTATTCACCTTTTTCCATTGGGAAAATTGGCCATTTAGCCCTATCCTCTGCTTTCTGTCTTTTAACCAGTTCCTGATCCACAATAGTACACTGCCACCTATCCCATGACTTTTTAGTTTTGCCAAAAGTCTCTGCTGAGGGATCTTGTCAAAGTCTTTTTCTGTAAGTCCAGATACACTATATCAACTGACTCACTTTTGTCTACCTGTTTATTCACACCTTCAAAAAACATAAGAGATTAGTAAGACAAGATTTTCCTTGTCTAAAGCCATGTTTGCTATCTCCCATTAAACCATGACTATCTACATTTCAGTAATTTTGTTCTTTATGATGGTTTCTACCATTTTTCCCAGTACTAACATCAGGCTCACTGGTCTGTAGTTTCCCGGATCACCCCTGGAACCCTTTTTAAAAACTGGCATTACAATTGGCATCCTTCAATCTTCAGGTATTACAGATGATTTTAATGATAGTTCACAGATTACTAATAGCAGGTCTGCAGTCTCATATTTCAGTTCTTTCAACACCCTTGGATGTATACCATCCGGTCCAGGTGATTTGCTACTCTTCAGTTTATCAAATAGTTGTAATACATCTTCCCGGTGTATCGATTTTCTTTCAATTCTTCCGCAGTATCACCTTTAAATGCCACTTCAGTCATGGGTAACATCCCTACATCTTCCTCAGTAAAGACCGAAGCAAAGAATTCATTCAGTCTCTCCGCTATAGCCTTGTCCCTTCTTTCTGCCCCTTTTACCCCTCTATCATCTAATGGTCCAACTGACTCTCACAGTTTTTTTGCTACGATTGTACTTGAAAAAGTCTTTATTACACGTTTTTGCTTCCACAGTAAGTTTTCTTCTCAAATTCTCTCTTTGCCTGCCTTATCAATGTCTTGCATTTAACTTGCCAGTGCTTGTGCTCTTCCCAGTTTTCGTCATTTGGCTCTTTTTTCCATTTCCTGAAAGATTTTTTGGCAACAGCCTCTCTGACCTCACCTTTTAAACCATGCTGGCAGTTTTTTGGACTTCCTTCCACTTTTCTTAAAGCGTGGAATACAGCTGGTCTGGGCTTCCAAGACAGTATTTTTAAACACCCAAGCTTGTTGTAAGTCTTTGACCTTTGCAACTGCTCCTTTTAGGTTTTTTTTTCTTAACTATTTTCCTCATTTTATTATAGTCTGTGATAAGGAAGCTTATCATAGTTCAGGAAGGAGCTATAATAGAGGTGAATTGGCTCTGAACAAGCAACCTGTCTTTGCTGGTAGAAATAATAAAACAGAATGTTTCCATAAAAGACTACCAGTCCCAGAATGCACCAGGTTTCAAACAGCCACTAGAAGAGCTGAAGTGGGGAAACGTGTGTTCAATCAGGAGAACTATGAGGTAATCCCCAATCCCTCATCTCCAAGGGCAGGGCTTGATTCAGCACAGCTGTGCTGTGCTGTGCTGTGCTGTGCTAGGGTGGAGTATCCCTCTAAACAGGTTAAAAGTAAAGCCTATTCTACACAGAATCAACATGAGACGGAGTTGGAGTTGCAGAGGAACCCAGAGCTCAAGGACAGAGAGAGCAAGAAGCAGCGTGGAAGAAAGAAGAAGAAAGCATCTTGGAGGTCTAAAGGAGTCCATAGCAGTACGTGTGCTGGGAGTCATTCCAGAGGCAAGCATACTCCATTGGACTGGGGGAAACCATAGGAGTGGGGTTACAGAGCCAGGAATCCCCGGACGGCACCTGTGAGGGAGACGGCTGTATTTGGAAGGGGCCCTAAGACCAGTGCAAGAAGGTATGTGAAGAGAGACCCAGTGTTCAGGGATCTGGATTGGAAGGCTGGACATAAAAACTGGACTACATACTGGCCAAGATATCTGGAGAGGAACTCTAACAGCAATGGAAGCTCAGGTATGAACACTGATCTATGCCCTAGCTCTTCACTTGGAAGACAGCAGGGAAACAAGTATTGTCCTGAGAGTGCTCCATTAAGAAATTCCCCTGAACCAGTCCATGATATTGATTCTATGATAGTTGAAGAAGAAGATATTTTAAATGATCAGAGTGAATACATGGATTGCTCTCTATCTAGGCTTCTGTGGTAATATACTTTCACAAATACACCAACCATCAAAAAGAAATATATCCTGTTCTTTTATCTACCCAGAAAAAGTTTACAAGAAAGCTTTTGGGTAAGATTTGAGCCACGTATAGAAAGTAAACCAGCCAAGAGGTTTGCAGCTGGTTAATTGTTAGCAATTAAGCCTTGCATAATTGCACGTGGGCTCTAAAAGGACACTTCTGGGTGTGTGTGCAAATACAAGAAGTTATCCTTGAAAAATAACAGTTTTTGATTACTTTTTTGCTTTTGGTTTTGTTTTTGGAGCACTGCTAAAAGGTATTAGCAGGAGCCCACAGAAAGACCTTTCTGTTCCCATCAAGGTCTTTATTGTTTGATTGCTTAAGAAGTTCAGTTGTTGTTCCTGATTTGTTTTCCTAAGTATAATACTGAAAGCAAGTATCCTTTTTGTGCTACCAAGTAAATCTGTGTTGGAGAAATAACCCCATAAATAAAATATATTTTCTTTGCTTAACACTCGAGCAAGCACAACTCATTTATTTGTGAACGGCTGATTCTGGTATGAATGGACTACATTTCCCACAATCCTTTGCAAGTCATACTAATATTTGCCTTTGCCAAGACTGTGGACATTCTCACCCAGCGCCCCCGTTTACAAGTCTCCCTTTTGAAAGTTAAAAGGTAGTACTGTGGATTTCTTTACCATCCCTCCTCCATTAATTAAATCAAACGCGATCATGCTATGATCACTATTGCCAAGTGGCCCCAACACCCTTATCTCTTGCACCAGATCTGGTGTTCCACTAAGGACTAAATCCAAAATGGCTTCCTCTCTGGTAGGTTCATGAACCAGCTGCCCCAAGAAGCAGTCATTTATTTCATCAAGAAACTTTATCTCCCTAGCATGTCCTGCCGTGACACTGACCCAGTCAATACCGGGGTAATTGAAATCACCCATTATTATTAATGTTCTGTAACTTTTCTTAGCTTCCCTGATTTCTTTGAGCATTTCATCATCCATTTGTTCATTCTGGCCAGGCGGTTGATAGTACACCCCCACTGCCATCGCCTTCCCCTTTTTGCATGGAAATTCAATCCATAGAGATTCTACAGGTAATTTTGCTTCCTGCAAAATTTTAATCCTTTGTGACTCATTGCCCTCTCTAACATAGAGCGCAACCCCTCCTCTATCATTACAATATAGTTTGTACCCAGGTATCAGTGTCCCACTGGTTGTCCTCCTTCCACCATGTCTCTGAGATACCAATCATATCTAAATTCTCATTTAGTGCTATATATTCTAACTCTCCCATCTTATTTTTTAGACTTCTAGTATTTGCATACCAGCGTTTTAGACACTGTATTTTATTCATATTAATCTGGTTATCGGTAGGCAGGGGCAATTTGGAATCTTTAAGCTGTCTGCTCTGTACTCAAGGGCATTTGGGTTACCTTTATCTTTATTTGAACCTCTCTGCTGATGTGCCATAAACTTCATTTTTTTGGTAGTATCCTTCAAGGATACATTGTTCCGAACCATGTGCTCTTGGGCTACTGTCGGCTCTCCCCTGTTATCTAGTTTAAAAGCTGTTCTATCTCCTTTGTAAAGGTTAATGCCAGCAGCCTGGTTCCATCCCAGGTTAAGGTGAAGCCCATTTCTTCGGAAGAGCCCCTCCTTTCCCCAGAATGTTCCCCAGTTCCTAACAAATCCAAAACCCTCATCCTTGCACCACTGTCTCATCAACGCATTGAGACTCTAGAGCTCTGCCTGCCTTTTTGGGTCCTGCATTTGGAACGGGAAGCATTTCAGAGAACGCTACCCTGGAATTTCTGGATATCAACTTCTTACCTAAAAGCCTAAATTTAGCCTCCTGAACCTCCCTACCACATTTTCCTATGTCATTGGTACCGACATGTACCAAGACAGCAGACTTCCCCCCCCCCCCCGCACTATTTAAGACCTTGTCTAGGTGGCGCGTGAGGTCCGCTACCTTCGCACCAAGCAGGCATATTACCAGGCAATCCTCACGTCCACCAGCCACCCAGCTATCTACATGCCTAATGATCGACTCACCAACTATAACAGCTGTCCTAACCCTTCCCTCATGGGCACATGGTCCTGCAGAAACGTCCTCGGTGCGAGATGGTTTTACATCACCTGGAGGACAGGTCCTTAGTTATAGGATCACTTCCTGCTACACCAGGGTGATGCTCTCCTGTCACGTGACCTCTGTCCTCCACGGCAACAGGGATATTTCAGTCCATCAGATAGCCGATGAGTAAACCTATGCATTGTGAGCCATGTAGGGAGCAGACCAAATGAAGGCTTGGTTGAGACTGGGCCTGGGACTCTTAAGATTGCTAAACTTGGTGAAGTTTAAAAACATAGAAACATGACGTTAAAAAAAAAAAAAAAAGACCACAAGGCCTGTATAGTCTGCCCTTCCATATCACCCACTACAACAGTCCCCTTTTTTTCCTTTAGAGAGCCTCAGTGTTTGTCCCATGCTTTTTTGAATTAAGATACTGTCCTCGTCTCTACCACCTCCAATGGGAGACTATTCCATGCATCTACCACTCTTTCCGTAAAGAAATATTTCCACATATTACTCCTGAGTCTATCCCTTTTCACCCTCATCCTATCTCCCCTCATTGCAGAGCTTGCTTTCAGTCGAAAGAGGCTCTCCTCCTGTGCATTTATACCATGGAGGTATTTAAACGCCTCAATTTCATCACCTTTGTCCCGCCTTTCCTCTACATATTAAGGTCCTTACGTGTGTCCTCATATGCTTTATAACAAAGACCATTAACCATTTTAGTAGCCACCCTCTGCACCGACTCCAACCTGTTTATATCCTTTTGAAGGTGCGGTCTCTAGAATTACACGCACTACTCCAAATGAGGTCGCACCAAAGACTTATACAGAGGCACTATCACTTCCTTTCCTCTGCTGGCCATTCCTCTCCCTATGCACTCAAGTATCCTTCTAGCTTTCGCCTTTTCTACCTGTTGAGCGACTGTGAGATCGTTAGACACAGTCACGCCCAGGTCCCGTTCTTTCGTGTACAAAAGTATGTCACCTGCTGTACTGTACCGCTCCCTTTAATTGTTGCAGCCCAAATACATGATCCTACATTTTTAGCATTAAATATCAGCTGCCAAATTCTCGACCATTCTTCAAGCTTAGCTAGGTCCCTCCTCATGTTATCTGCACCTTCATGGGTGTCTACTCTGTTGCAGATTTTGGTATCATCCGCAAAGAGGCAAACCTTACCCGACAGCCCTTCTGCAATATCACTAACAAAGATGTTAAAAAGAATCAGACCAATAACAGATCCCTGGGGCACATCACTGGTAACTTCCTTCTCCTCGGAGTGAGCTCCATTTACCTGTACTCTTTGTCGCCTCCCAGTCAACCAATTTCTAGCCCAAGCAGTAACTTTAGGGTCCATCCCTAGGGTACTCAGTTTGTTTATAAGTTGCCTGTGTGGAACAGTGTCAAAGGCTTTATTGAAATCTAAATATATCACATCTACCGCTCTCCCCCAGTCTAACTCCCTAGTCACCCTGTCAAAGAAATCAATCTGATTTGTCTGACAAGAACAGCCTCTGGTGAATCCATGCTGCCTTGGATTCTGCAATCCATAGGACTCCAGAAACTTCACTATTTTCTCTTTCAGCAGCATTTCCAATAATTTACTCACCACTGAGTTTAAACTAACCAGCCTCTAATTTTCAACCGTATTCTTACTTCCGCTTTTGTGTAAGGGGACCACATATGCCTCTCTCCGGTCCTCTGGCACCACCCCTGACTCCAAAGAGGTATTGAAAAGGTCAGTCAGTAGAGCTTCTAGAATGTCCCCAAGTTCCTTCAGTATTCTTGGATGTATTTCATTTGGTCCCATCGCTTTGTCCACTTTTGGTTTAGCTAGTTCCTCACAAACACAGTCCTCTGAAAATCGTTTGATATGCCCCTCGCTTTTGTTCCGGTTTGTGGGTGTTGTCTAAGATCCTGCTCCCGGCCCTTCATCTGTGAACACAGAACAGAAATATGTGTTAAGCAATTTCACTTTATCCGCATCAGCTTCTACATATTCCTCCCTTTCATCCTTAAGTTTGACAATACCACGTTTGCCCTTCCTCCTCTTACTAACATATCTGAAAAATGTCTTATTCCCCCCCCCCCCCCCCCCATTTTATTGCATTGGCTATTTCTTCTTCTTTTTGTATCTTTGCTTTCCTGACTACTTTGCCAGCCTTTCTAAGTTTTCACAAATATAGATTCCTGTCTTCCTCTCTCTGTGATCTCTAGTATTTCATGACGGCCTCCCTCTTTTTCTTCACCTTTTCAGCTACCTCTTTTGAGAAACATAGCAGCCTAATTATCCTTTTCCTTTTATTTAGAATTCTAACAAAAAGGTTGGTTGCCCTTAAAATATCCCCTTTCAGTTTTGCCCACTGTTCCCATCCCACTAATGACTCCTTTACGTATTGGCCTATCTTGGCAAAGTTAGTTTTCCTAAAGTTTAAGACACTCACCTTTGAATGGATTTTATCAGCCCTAATCCTAATACTGAATCACACCATCTGGTGATCACTGAATGCGAGATGATCTCCCACTATAACATCAGAAACACTTTCCTCATTGGTAAGCACCAAGTCCAGTATGGCCCCTTCACATGTGGGTTCTGTTGCCAGTTGCCTGAATACTTCTTCCTATAAAGAATCCAGGATTTCCTTGCTTCTAGATGGCACTGCAGCAGGGATGTGCCAATCAACAACTCAAAAGAAAAGCAAAAAACAACCAACGATCCCACAGGCTCACCAACTGCTCAGCCTCCAAACAAACCAGCATAAAAGCACCGGCAGCCGAAGAAAGTACTGCAACAATAGACAATTTCCAACACTGTATCAACCAAGATGCCCATCATTAGACCAGCTTAGTCTTGCTCCAATCCTCAGACCCTGTTGAATCACCCCAGATAGCAAGAGGACAATAGCTCAAGAGTCAAGCTAATTTCCATACTGGTATTACACCCCACAACAGCTGACTCAGTAAGTAAGGCAATTGCAGTCCATATAATAGGAACAACTATGTTAGACCTAGTCATAGTAAGATAGATACTCGTAAGCACTGCATTCTCAGTATGTAATTCTATGAAACATTATGCTCTAAAAGCAATGACTCACCTAGCAGTCAGTGTACCGAATGTTCAACTATTCTGAATACTAGCCCTATACCATACCTATCTACAGCTATAGCTCAACAAATTGGGGAGCTCACCACCACTAACGCCACAGAAGCAGATCACCATCTACACTATCACCTAAAACTCCCCTAAGCCCTCCCACAGACCATGGAGAACAAACTCTCCCTCTGGATCATTTACATCATATGCATTACCCTCTGCCTCATAATACAGAACTATGCCCTTCATACCCATAATTTATAACCCTATCCAATACATCCCCACCCACGTGGGATACAAAACCACAAATGGATTTAAACACAATCCAAACAGACTAATTATTATCCAACCAGACAAGAACACAACACTACCTACCCTATGCACACCTAAGCAAAAGATCCTAACATGCTACCTTGCTAATGCACGATCTGTAAGAAAATATCTATAATCTGTGAGACAGTAACAGATAAAAACCCTGACCTTGTCTGCATTACCGAAATATGGCTACTAGAATTGGACTCCATTCTAGTCAATCAACTCAGGACCACAAGATATAATATATTCCACTGCCCCAGGGCAACAAAACAACGTGGAGGTGTTCTCATCATTATAAAGGCAGAGCTGAGAGATCACGTGAGCACATGAGCGGGTGAGGTGCTCCTTGCTGCGCTCCCGGGCCGCTCGGAAATCTTTGGACTTAAACGGAGGCGAAAGTGGGCGAGTTGAGGTGTAAACTTGCTGGAGAATAGCGCAGTATTCGGGGCTGCCTTGGAACTGAGAGGGACGCAAGTTGGAGTGCGATGAAGGCAGCGGCAAGGAGAGAAAAGACTGCCACGTCCCGAGAAAACAAAATGGCGACTGGCCTGAAAGGAGGTACTGGGCAGGGATCCCCGGAGAAGGAGAGTGGTGAAGCAGCCCCCGAGGAAACGGCACAAAAAGTGGTCAGACTGCTGGAGCCTAAATTTGATAATGTCTTGCAAAAGTTGGAGGTTATGGGCGAAACCTTTACAGAGCTGACTAGGAGAATTGAAGAAGTAGAGCAACGTGTGACAGTGCTCGAGGAAGGGGAGCTGGCGCTGGAGAGAACTAGCCAGAAGCAGCAAAAACAGATTGAGACACTGCTGCTTAAAGTGGACGATCTGGAGAATCGATCCAGACGAAACAACATCCGCTTAGTCGGGGTGCCTGAAGCGCGGCTGGACCATCAACTAATGGACTTGTTTGAGACATGGTTGCCGAAGGAGTTGGGCCTAGACCATCTGATTGGGCATATCAAGGTGGAGAGGGCTCACAGGCTTGGCCAGCGCATGGAGGGCAGAGAGCATCCACGCCCAGTATTGGCCAGGATCTTGAACTTTCAGCATAAAACTCTCCTACTACAAGCGTATCGGAAGAGGAGAGAGTTAAAACTGGACAATGCTCTGATTCTCATGTTTCAAGACTACTCTTCGACGGTGGCAGCTAAGAGGAAGGAGTTCTCAACTATCTGTGGTGAGCTTGCACGTGGAGGAATTCGCTTTGCACTCAGCTATCCGGCCACACTGCGGATCTTTCACAATGGCAAAGCGCATGCTTTTGAGCAAGCGGCAGAAGCTCGGTCCTGCGTGACTGCTCTCCTATCCAAGAGCAAGCCTGGAGATACCTAAGCGTGAGGCTTGCTGGTGACCCTGGTCTGCCTGGACTTTTCAGCATTGGGACTGGCATATCATACTAAGTGCCGCCTCATTCGCCTCTAATGACTTTACGTAGAGGGGCCTGGAAGTGTGGACGGTGATCTAGCTCCAGTTGGAACGTCTTGCCTTGGCAAGACCGAGTGTTTGTGAGGGACACAGGGGGGTGGGGGTGGGAAAGGGGGAGTGAGTGTAGGATGTTAAGCGTTGTTTGGAGGCTGTTTAGCTTATTAAGTTTGTCTGGAAAAGTTCTCGGGGAGAGGAGGGAGGGATAAGGGGGGTGGGGAGGGGCTGAAAAGGGGCAGGGGAGGGGTGCTTGGGCATCTTTGGATCTCATGGAAGTGCTGTGTGGTGATGAGAGTACTGTCCTGGGGCAGAGGCTGGGCGGTCCCTGGAATAGATATTTGTAGTCCTGCAGTAAAAGGCCGAAGCCCTAGATACAAATTAATCATAGTGTAAAAATCATCTCCTGGAATGTTGGCGGAATAAGCTCCCCTGTTAAGCGAACTAAAATACTCCAAGCTTTAAAGAGGAAAGGAGCGCATATAGCTTTATTACAGGAGACGCATCTCAGTGAGCAGGAGCATCAGAAATTGGTAAAAGACTGGGTGGCCAACATGTATGGGGCTTCATCTGGGGGGAAAACGGCGGGAGTGGTGGTCTTGGTAAGGAGGGGGATCCCGTTCGAAGTGAAGCAGGTGGAGTCTGACCCGAAAGGGCGGTACATTTTTCTCCAGGCAAAATTGGGTACTGAAGAGATATGATTAGGGAATGTTTATGCACCAAATATATATGATCACGCATTTTTTAAATTGCTCCTGGGCTTTGTGAAAAGAGCGGGAGATGGTAAATTCATAATGGCTGGGGATTTTAACTGCCCTCATGACCCTCTTCTGGACAAATCGATGACAAGTGGGGGGGGGGCTTGGTCTAAAAAAGGGGTAGGCTATCTCTGTAGACTAGGGGGCCTGCTGGATGTCTGGCGTACCCTGCATCCGGGTGAGCGTGCCTACACCCATCAATCGAGAGCCCACCTTACTTGGTCAAGGCTGGACTATATCCTGATGAGTGAGGAGGCTTTTCCCAGGGTAGATCAGGCGAACATAGAGCCCATAACAATATCAGACCATGGGATGGTTTGGGTGACCTGGGAATGCCAAGGAGTGGGAAAGTCCAGCTGGCGATTTCCAGCCTATTTATGGGAAGATAAGGACTTCCAGAGCCTTTTGGAAACAAGCTGGGATGAATATGTTCTTTTCAATGATACACCCGACTGTACACCTCTTTTATTCTGGGAAGCTAGTAAGGCAGTCATGCGGGGGGTAATAATTGCCTACACTGCTAAGAGGCGCAGACATTTAGATCATAGTATTCTGGTGATGGAGCGTAGCCTTCAGGACTTGCAGAGTAAGCTTAGCACTCCCGGTAGATTGGGAGGTAAGACACAGCAGCAGGAATATGTTGCGGCCCAACTGGCTCTTAATGAGCTCCTTCAGAGGCGAGCTAAGATGTCTTTGCAGTACTACCGGCATAAATTGTATAGATATGGGAATAGAAACATAGAAACATGATGACAGAAAAAGACCACAAGGCCCATCTAGTCTGTCCTTCCATAACAACAACTACAACAGTCCACTTTTTACCTTTAGAGATCCTCTGTGTTGGTCCCATGCTTTTTTGAACTCAGTCACTGTCCTCATCTCCACCACCTCCACTGGGAGACTATTCCACGGATCCACTACTCTTTCCGTAAAGAAATATTTCCGCATATCACTCCTGAATCTATCTCCCTTCACCCTCATCCCATGTCCCCTCGTAGCAGAACTTGCTTTCAATTGAAAGAGGCTCTCTCCCTGAACATTTATGCCACGGAGATATTTAAACATCTCAATCATATCACCTCTATCCCACCTTTCCTCTAAGGTGTACATATTAAGATCCTTAAGTCTGTCCTCATATGCTTTATAATGAAGCCCATTAATCATTTTAGTAGCAACCCTCTGCACCGACTCCATCCTGTTCACATCCTTTTGAAGGTGCGGTCTCCAGAATTGCACACCATACTCCAAATGAGGTCGCACCAAAGACTTATAGAGAGGCATTATCACCTCCTTTTTTCTGCTAGCCATTCCTCTCCGTATGCACCCAAGCATCCTTCTAGCTTTTGCCTTCGCCTTTTCTACCTGTTTAGCTACTTTAAGATCATCAGACACAACCACGCCTAGGTCCCGCTCTTCTTTAGTGGACAAAAGTACTTCACCTCCTATACTGTATTGCTCCCTTGGATTGCTGCAGCCCAAATGCATGACCTTACATTTTTTAACATTAAATCCCAGCTGCCAAATTCTAGACCATTCTTCAAGCTTAGCTAGATCCCTCCTCATGTTATCTACACCTTCCTGGGTGTCTACTCTATTACAGATTTTGGTATCATCCGCAAAGAGGCAAACCTTACCCGACAGCCCTTCCGCTATATCACTAACAAAGATGTTAAAAAGAATCGGACCAAGGACAGATCCCTGGGGCACACCACTGGTAACATCCTTCTCCTCAGAGTGAGCTCCATTTACTTGTACTCTTTGTCGCCTCCCACCCAACCAATTTCGAACCCAAGCAGTAACTTTAGGGTCCATCCCTAGGGTGCTCAGTTTGTTTATAAGTCGCCTGTGAGGAACAGTGTCAAAGGCTTTACTGAAATCTAAATACACCACATCTAGAGCTCTCCCTCGGTCCAACTCCCTGGTCACCCAGTCAAAGAAATCGATCAGATTTGTCTGACAAGACCTGCCTCTGGTGAATCCATGCTGCCTCGGATCCTGTAATCCGCCGGACTCCAGAAACCTCACTATTTTCTCTTTCAGCAGCGTTTCCAATAATTTACTCACCACTGAAGTTAAACTAACCGGCCTGTAGTTTTAAACCACATCCTTACTTCCGCTTTTGTGTAAAGGCACCACATGAGCCTCTCTCCAGTCCTTTGGCACCACTCCCGACTCCAACGAGGCATTGAAAAGGTCAGTCAGTGGAGCTGCTAGAATGTCCCCAAGTTCCCTCAGTATTCTAGGGTGTATCCCATCCCGTCCCATCGCTTTGTCTACTTTAAGTTGAGCTAGTTTCTCACGAACACAGTCTTCTGAAAATTGTTCAAGATGTCCCTCGCTTCTGTTCTTATTTGTGGGTGTTTTCTGAGGTCCTGCTCCTGGTTCTTCATCTGTGAACACAGAACAAAAATATTTGTTAAGCAATTCCGCTTTATCCTTATCAGCTTCTACATATTCCCCCCCTGCATCCTTGAGTCTGACAATACCACTTTTGCCCTTCCTCTTCTCACTAATATATCTGAAAAATGTCTTATCCCCCCATTTTATTGCATTGGCTATTTCCTCCTCCTTTTGAATCTTTGCCTTCTTGACTACTTTGCTAGCTTCTCTAAGTTTTTCCAAATACAGATGCCTGTCTTCCTCTCTCTGTGATCTCTTGTATTTCATGAAGGCCTCCCTCTTTTTCTTCACTTTTTCAGCTACTTCCTTCGAAAACCATAGCGGTTTCCTGTTCCTTTTGCCTTTATTTACCATTTTAACAAAAAGGTTGGTTGCCTTTAAAATACCCCCTTTCAGCTTTGCCCACTGTTTTTCTACATCCCCCAGCTGTTCCCATCCCACTAACGACTCCCTGAGGTATTGGCCCATCTTCGCAAAGTTAGTCTTCCTAAAGTCTGGGAGGCTTTTAGCAAGGCTGGTGAAAGAGCCGGGTGGTGCACATTTTGTTCCCGTTCTGAAGGATGATGAGGGGAAGTTACAGCACCAGCCGAAGCACATAGCAGCACTTTTTCGGAACTTTTACTCCCGCCTTTATACGGAAGAGAAGTGCGACAATGCAAAAGGTAGAATGTTCCTGGAAGGGTTGTCATTGCCTCAATTAACTGAGGAAGAGGTGCATAGTCTTAATGCCCCTTTGTCGGAGAGGGAACTCCAAGAAGCCATACGGAAGGGGAAAGCACATAAGGCTCCAGGTCCCGACGGGTTTGGAGCAGAGTACTATAAAATATTATCGCCCAGACTGGCCCCCAGTATGCTAGCGATGTATGCGGAGGCGCTCCAAGAGGGGGGTTTCCCTAGAGACATGCGTTGTGCAAATGTCACTGTAATCCCAAAGCCCGGGAAAGACCCTCTTGACGCGGCGTCCTATAGGCCCATATCATTTATTAATTGCGATGTTAAGATTTTAGCCTCGATATTAGCGAAGCGATTGAACCTTCTTTTGCCGTCCTTAATAGCGGATAGGCAGGTCGGCTTTGTCTTGGGGAGAGATACGACTAAGAACATTGCTAAGTTGCTATTGGGAATGGAGCATTGTATTGAGAAGGACGAGCCCCTGCTGTTGGTTAGTCTAGACGCTGAAAAAGCGTTTGATCGGGTGGCTTGGTCCTACCTATGGGATGCGTTAGGAAGCTTTGGGATATGGGGGGAGTTTGCTCAGTGGGTTCGGGTATTATATATGCTTCCTACAGCACGGATAGGTGTGAATGGGGTCTTCTCTGAGACATTTACATTGAGTAGAGGCACGCGGCAGGGCTGCCCCTTGTCCCCTCTTCTGTTTGTCCTCGCGTTAGAGCCTCTTCTGAGGGCCATTCAACAAGAGGCCCAGGTGACGGGGGTGCACATGGGGAATGAAGAACTGAAGCTTAGCGCTTTTGCGGATGACATACTTCTTTGCTTGACTGAACCGCAAAAATCGTTACAGCGAGTCTTGCAGCTCATTCAAGAGTTTGGTCACTTTTCTGGGTTAAAGGTCAGTACTTCTAAATCAATGGCTTTGGATGTTGGCGGGAGAGTAAGACCGGCTTGGCGTGGCGATTTCCCCCTTGCATGGGCGGCGGGTTCTATCAGATACCTAGGCATACAGTTACCAGCGTGCCCAGAGAGGCTTTATTCAGAAAATGTGGCGGGCATGCTCGACAGGGCACGGGCTACGTTCCAGAGATGGCGAGCTTTCCCATTGTCTTTGCGAGGCAGGATTGCGTTGTTCACTATGGTAGAACTTCCCCGATGGCTATATATGTTGCGACTTTTGCCGATTTGGGTTATGGCGAGAGACTGGAAAGTCTTTGAAAGGCACTTGAGTGGATTTCTTTGGAGAGGCCGCCGAGCCCGAATCCCGTTGAGGGCCTTGCGACGCAGGAAGGAGGATTGGAGCTCCCTTCACTGAGAAACTATAATCTTAGATATCTGACCAGACATATTTGGGGTCTGTTGATAGAAGGTGGCGGGTGCACCCCAGAACAACAATTGATGAAAATTTGCTCCCCTTATCACTGCCTATATTTGCTCCACGTGCTGCGTCCACGTAGTATGGGGAGTAAGAAGGAAAGTGCGTATCTGAGAGCGCTGCGGGTGGCCTGGCGAGAGATATGTGCGAGGACTGGGTGGGATGGGCACTGTTCCCTTCTGCTGCCCTTGGTGGGGAACCCAGACTTTCTCCCAGGCTTTGATAGTTATATGCTGTTCCATTCCTGGCAGCAAAGAGGAATAGTGTGCGTGGGGGATTTGGGTAGGAATGAGAGAGGTGTATTGGACAGCTATCAGCAGTTTAGTCTTCAGTATGGATTGCCTGCTCGGGACTTTTATGGCTACCTCCAACTCCGACATTATGTCGACCAGTTGAGGAGGAGGGTTCCAGCCCTGTTGGACATGAAAGACCCGAGGAAACTGATGGGTGGGTGGGTGGAGAAAGATTTGCTGGACTGGGCTGAGAGGAAGCAACTGCTCTGCCCATTAGAGGGCCCTTGCTATCATCTGGCGCTGCTTCAGCGTTGGAATAGGGAGGGCTTGGTTGATCTGACCTTGGAAGTCTTGCAGTCCGCGTTTGAACAAATTCCCAAGGGAACAGTCTGGATGTACCTGCAGGAGATGCAATATAAATTTCTTTGGAGAGCGTACACCAGTGATCACTGGGCGCATAAAGTAGGCTTGCGTGATAGTGCTATGTGTACCTGGTGCCAGCAAGCTGAAGGGACGTTACTCCATAAATTCTGGATATGCCCTGAAATCCAAGGCTTGTGGAAACAGGTGATTGATAAGATGGAGGAATGGTTGACTGAGGCGGCTCCCAGGCAATGGGAGGTGTGTTTGTTTCACTTTTGGGAGCGGGGCCGGCCTATGATTGCACCCCATCATAGAGTACTCTTTGAAAGGGGCCTTCTCCTAGTGAAGAAGGTCATACTGGGTAGTTGGGTTGGGGGCGCCCCCCCACGAATTGGGGGTTGGGTAAAAGCAATGCTCGATTTGATGTATATGGAAAAGCTAACGGCGAAACAACTGGGGGGAAAACAGTGGGACGTGTATGTTGAGCTCTGGTTGCCTGTCATAAATACCCTCTCCTCCCAGCAGCGCAGCGCAGTGTTGAATGTATAGCTGACTTCCCTTGTAGGAGAAACTCTTTCTGGCATGTGGGTAATGTTGAGATGGGATGCTTTTGCTTCTGAATTCGATCTAATCTGTAAATGTCAGACCACGGGGCGGGCTATGAACTTCCAGAGGTGCTCGGGCACTAGGCCCTATGGCACTAGGCTTAGTGTTTTACTTTGGAGGGAGGGGGGGATGGGATGGGATGGGAGGTAGGGAGATAGATTTTGTATCGCCTCATGCAATTTGTTATATGTTTCTTGACAAATGCTGATCTTTATGGGAAGTAGGGATGTGCAGATCTGCTCCCTAGGTGGGTGGGCGGGTGGGGTAGGGTTATAATCATTGAACGCACAGGATATTAACACTTACTGATATTTATAAGTCCCCTCTCCGGGCAGCCGGACAGCTGGATAAATGGATGAATAGGTGCCTATTCCGGTGTGGGGATAGGGCTGTTAGTAGGGAGGAGTTGGTACGGGCATGTAGTATTTTGCAGCTCTGTATAATTCACTATGAACATTGGAAGGAATGCTGGATGTACACTGTTTTGGATATGGATGTACTGTACCCTATTGTTATTTTAGTTTGCAAATCAATAAAAAAGAAGTTGAAATAAATAAAGGCAGAGCTGAAAGCATCCCTCCTCACATCAAATAATGTGGAAGACATAGATGTTCTCACTATCAAAACTAATCATCTCTCCTTCAGTCTAATATATAGACCCCCTGAATGCGAACCCTGACAATCTAGATATCGTCACCAAAACTATATGCTCTTCATCAAGTAAAAGGTCACTAATCCTTTTAGGCAACTTCAACATAGCCTCACAACACAACACCTATGTTACAGCATTCCTAAATTCCATGACTGACATGGACTACCATCAAATAGTTGATGTCCCCACTCGCAACAGAGGTAACATCTTAGACCTAGTGTTCATGCCCAATGAAATCTGAAAACACCTCCAATGCAAACACAACAGGTCCTATGGTCCAACCATTATTTAATAAAATTTCATCTACCATCCCACATCCTACACCACCAGCAACAAGTGACACCCCATCCAAAAGATATAAGCCATTTGAAAAGAATAGTTTCATAAACCAAACACTCCAGCGACTAAACCCTGACCTAACAGACTTAGAAGAAGCCATAGCCAATTGGAATGACGCCATAGTAAATGCTGCCGCTATAAAGATACCGTGACCGATTAGGAACCAAAAACACCAAGCAGCATGGTACTTTCAAGACTTAAAAAAGATAAAGACCACACTGTGGAAGATTGAGTATAAATGGAGGACCACAAAGTCCACCGATCTCCAATCCCTTTACATGAATACTCTACAGCACTACAAAGTTACCATTAACAACAAGAAGGAGTAGTATTCTACCATACTTAAAAAATCACTCAATCACCCCAGAGAATTGTTTGAAATTGTAAAAACTCTCACCCACAACAACAAAAATGATGTCCTAAAAACCCCCACTATTGAACCCCAAACCCTGGCTAATTACTATAGGGAAATCTAAAGTTACAATTTATGGATTTAACACCCACCCTCAACACCAACTCTACACCGATGTACACCTGGTCAACATTCTCACAGATCAAGAAAGATGCTCTCAGTTATATAATAACCAAAATCAATACAGCATCTAGTCTTGACCCATGTCTGGTCAGCTGGATAAAGGCAACAAAAGCAGAACTTTCCCCATTCATATTCTCGATTATTAACTACTTGAAACAAGGACATATGCCTCCATCACTGAAACATGCCATGATCTGCCCTATCCTGAAAGCAACTCCTGGGAAAAAAAACAACCCCACATCATACAGACCAATTTCAAGTAATTGGGAAAAAATAGTTCAGATTCAACTCCAGGACTATATTGATACCCATGCTCCCCTAGACTAACACCATTATGGATTTAGGCCACACCATGGCGTTGAAACCCTACTAATAGTAGTACTGGACAAACTGATATGTGGTATAGATAACACCAGACAAACATTCATCCTTATGTTCGTGGATATCACCGCTGCATTTGACATTAGCCCACACCTTCCTTATCATCCCTCCAGTCCAGTCCCGAACCTTTGAGTTTATGCTCCTCCTCTAGCATCTTGGAGACTGAGAAACGTCACATCTGTGATGTCACTGGTATATATCCACAGGAGGCTCCTGTTTACTCCAGTTATCTCAGTCTCCAAGCAGCTGGAGGACTAGTGAGCCTAGAGGTTTGGGGCTCATTTGAGAAACCATTAAGGAAGAGCTAGATAGGAGATAGGATAGAGAACTTACAATTTGGCTATTCAATTGGGTGCTTAAAAACAAACAAAAAAAGAATTAATACTAGTAAGGTACTCCCTCCCCACCCCTCCCTTTTCCGGGCCCACCAGCGTCTTAGAGGACTCCTCTGACATCCGCGGGAGCAGCAGCGGACTGCAGATGGGTTCCTGATCTCTGGGGGAGACTCCGGTTGCAGCTCCAGGTATGTGGAGGACAAACCGGCGGTAGCGGCTCTCAAGCACGTGCAGAGGGTCTGCCTGCTAGCACGCTGAGGCCGGTAACAGACACAGTGAGACCCGAAGGCACTGGGCAGGCAGAGAGCTGGGCTTCTTGGCTGGAGTCCGGCGCTGCAGCTGGTTGAGTTTGCCTCAGAGCAGGCACGGCAGAGCACTTCACTCCCGGCGGTAAGAGCGTATTTGTTGTTATGGGAGGGGGTGAGGGAGCTTCCAGCGGCGACGAGCAGAGCGCATAGGCCGCGCCTCGTGGCTGATGCGTGGGAAACAGCCCGGTGGTGTTTGCAGCTTCATGAGGGTCTGGTAGTGCGAACAGAGCTTCGTTTTGCATTCGTTTCTTCAGGGTTTGTCTAGGAAAGCCTTAGAGACACATGTTGCAATTATAAAAAAAAAAAAAAAAAAAAAGGGGACAGCCAGAGCTGCACGTTCTGCTGACATTGGGGGAATTCCTAGGCTTACAGGTTCATGTGCAGAGCACAGGGGCTGTCGGCGGAATGCCTGCTAAGACGCACTGCCTAGTCTGCGGTGCTAGAAGGGGGGCACTATCCGAAGCTGGCGTCTGCAGGTGCTGCAGTCAGGAAGCAGCAGCAATGGAGCAGACCTTGGAGACAGGTGGGGAAAGTCTAGGCGGTGGTCTAGGTACTTCAGCGGCGCCGGTCTCGCCCAGTGTGACAGGGCAGGACCCGGGGGAAGGGCCTTCGTCGGCTCAGGGTCCTGCGTTCTCCCAAGCATCATTGCTCGGAGGGCTAACGGCGATTTTTTTTTTTCCCCGGAATTTGTGTCTCTTATCCATCAGGCGTTTGGGGGTCCTCCAGGTAAAGCTGTTGGGCCCACGGCAGCAGTGGACCTTGGGGGAAAGAGGCCCGGTACGCCTTTGGTCACGGGGGTGACCAGTGTCGTGGCTAAGAAGCTCAGGACGGATAAGGAGTTCTCAGAACCTTCAGTGGCCTCGGAAGATCCTCGCTCGGAGGGGGGATTTGGACGAGGAGTTAGAGGATGGTGAGATAGCGGAACACGAGGAGCAAGCGAGGGTGGTTCAAGTGTTTTGCAGGGAGGAGTTGCCGGCCCTGATCTCGGAGACCCTCAAGGCCCTTAATATGCCGGCAGTGGGGCCGGCAGACAATGCGTCCTTGGAGGATCCTTTATTGCAGGCATTTTGAAAGACTAAGAGAGCCTTTCCAGGCCATAGAGTCTTCCGGGAAATGATTCAGGAGGAATGGGATATGCCGGAGACTATCCTAAAGGGGGCCAGAGTCATGAGCCGGCTTTATCCTTTACTTGATCAAGATCGGGAGTTGTTTAAGCCTCCGAAGGTGGATCCAGCCATATCGGCAGTTACCAAGAAGACCACTATTCCGATAGAGGGAAGTGCGGCCCTTAAGGATCCCCAGGATTGGAAGTTAGACACCTTGTTGAAGCAAGTCTTTGACGTGAATGCGCTCTCACTCCAAGCTTTCATTTGTGGAGCATGGATGGCGAGAGCCTCGCTTAGAGGGTTGCAATGACTCCAGGGTGAGCAGGTGGAAGGGACCACTGAAGAAGCTTCCAGATTGGAGTCGGGTTCTGCTTATTTGGCCGATATTCATTATGACCTTATCCGCGACTTGGCAAAGAGTATGGCATCGGTGATAGCGGCCCGGCAGTACCTGTGGCTGCGCAATTGGACAGCAGACGGTTCGTCTAAGGCTAGGCTAAGCAAGCTTCTGTGTAGAGGTAAGTTCCTCTTTGGAGAAGATTTGGAAACACTGGTAAGGGATTTGGGTGAATCTAAAGGCAGTCGATTGCCAGAGGACAAGCAGAAACAGAGTTGAACAGCTCCACAGCCAAAGAGCCAGCAGAGGGAGTTCCGGCGTTTTCATTCATCCAGGTTCGGACAAAGTCAGAGAGGACGTTTTCCCTACACGGACCAGACTTTTTGAGGTTTCCGGGGTGCGGGCAGAGGATTTCAGGCCTCTTTCTCCGCAAGCCTTAAGAAGTTCCAATGAGGTCAGCGGACCCAGGTTGGGCTGGTGCCCGTAGGAGGCAGGTTACGGGAATTTTACCCAGCTTGGGTCCAAATTACTTCAGATCAGTGGGTACTGGAGGTGATTTGAGAAGGATATGCTCTAGAGTTTCAGCGTTCCGGGCGGGATTCCTTTGTACAGTCACCATACAGAGCTCGGGTCGAGCGCACAGCAGTGCGAGAGACGAGACTGTACAAAGGTTGCTGGACCTCGGAGCCATAGTCCCAGTGCCCTTAGACCAGTGCGGATCTGGTCGATACTCCATATATTTCATTGTTCCAAAGAAAGAAGGAACCTTCCATCCGATCTCAAGCACATAAATCGCTGTCTCCGCGTCTTTCACTTTCGGATGGAAACGTTGAGGTTGGTCATTGTGGCAGTAAGAGCAGGAGAATTTCTTACGGCTCTGGACCTTTCCGAAGCATATCTGCACATTCAGATTCGGTCAGAGCATCAGAAGTTCCCCAGGTTTGCGGTGCCAATGGGCCATTACCAGTTCCAGGCGTTGCCATTTGGTCTAGCGACAGTGCCTCGGACGGTCACCAAGGTGATGGTGGTGGTAATGGCGGCCTTGCGCAGAGAAGGGGTGCTAGTGCACCCTTGTCTGGACGATTGGCTCATCAGAGCAAAATCGAGGCAAGAGAGCGAAACGGCGACAGCCCGGGTGGTCGGCCTGCTTCAAAGTCTCGGTTGAGTGTTCAATTGAGAGAAAAGCCAACTGGCTCCATCGCAGAGGCTAGAATACCTGGGGGCCTGTTTCAATACGAAGGTAGGAAGGATCTTTCTTCCATGGCTCCAAGCAGAAGGGTTGCGATCGCTCATACGCAAATTTCTCGATGGGGCAAGCCCGACGGCGTGGTATTATTTGCAGTTGCTCGGGACCATGGCGGCGACGCTCGAACTGGTTCCGTGGGCTCTGTTGAAGGCGTGACGGCGCTCTACCTCGTTGGCATACATCCGGGTGTGGCGTATTTTTGAGGTATGATGTCAGGACAGAGGTGTGGAGCCATTAAAAGTGGCTGTGCCTCAGATTTTGCCGTTCCTGCAGGACGGGTTTCAGAAGGGCCTGGCGGCGGCGTCCTTGAAATTGCAGTTGGCAGCGCTCTCCTGCTATAGGGGAAAGATAAGAGGGGAGGCGCTGGGACGCCATCCAGATGCTAAGCGGTTTTTAAAGGCCGTGACTCTCTTGAGACCTCCTAGGGAGGCGAGTGGTCCCAGCATGGGATCTCTCCGTAGTGTTAGAGGCGCTGAGCCGCGAACCCTTTGAACCTCTGTCAAGAGCAACGCTAAAGGATCTCACTCTCAAAGTGTATTCCTGGTAGCTATCTGCTCGGCCCGGAGAATTTCCGAGTTGCAGGCCCTGTCCTGTAGGGAACCCTTTCTATCTTTTCAGGAGGCAAAAGTAGTGCTGCGGATGGTGCCTTCCTTTTTGCCCAAAGTAGTTTCAGCGTTTCATATGAGTCAAGTGGTCTCCTTGCCGGCATTCTGTGGAGGCAAGGACGGCGCTGGGTCGGAATGGTTACATCGGTTGGATGTCCGTCGAGCCTTGAAGTATATGGGTCAGACAGCATCTTTCCGCAAATCAGATCGGTTGTTTGGTGGTGCTCGCAAGGGAGAGATGGCGTCCAAAGCGAGCATTGCCAGGTGGCTTCGGGAGGCAATAGCATCGGCTTATCTGTTGAAGGGCAGAGCAGTTCCGGAGGGCCTTTTGAGCGCATTCAACTAGAGCGCAAGCGGTGTTTTGGCCGGAACGAGGGCTCGTGTCAGTGGAGTACATTTGCAAAGCGGCGACCTGGTCATCCTTAAATTTGTTTGTCAAATGTTACAGGCTGAATGTCCAGGCGAGAAGGGATACCTGTTTTGGATCGGCTGTGCTTCAGGCGGGTCTACCAGGTCCCTCCCAGTGAGTTTCTTTGTACTGCTCTGTTACATCCTCAAAGGTTCGGGACTGGACTGGAGGGACAATAAGGAAGGTTAAATTAGACTTACCTGCTAATTGTTGTTCCTTGAGGAACTCCAGTCCAGTCCCATATCCCGCCCGGTTTTTTTGGATTTAGGGTTGACAGCCTGAAGCAGGAGAGTTTCACAGGTAAGCTATCAGGTTAGCGGTGAGGGGCCGGTTCCATAGGGGCGGTCTCTTTAGTGCGAGATTGTCGTAAAACCCACATTATCTATACAGAGGGGAGGTAGGACCTGATCTGTTCTGAGAAATTTAGTCTGCAAAGTGCGTCAGCGCTTCTAGGCGGTTGGTCTTACTGTATTAATTTTTTAACTGTTCAATTGATTGCCTTTTAAGTAGATTCATAACTATGCACAGTTTTACTTAATTGTTGCTCTGGTGAGTCTGCTTTGTCAATAGGTACTGGAGTAAACAGGAGTCTCCTGTGGATATATACCAGTGACATCACAGATGTGACATTTCTCAGTCTCCAAGCTGCTAGAGGAGGAGCATAAACTCAAAGGTTTGGGACTGGACTGGAGTTCCTCAAGGAACAACAATTAGCAGGTAAGTCTAATTTAACCATAATGCTCACCAGACTACAACAGATAGGGATAAAAGGAACAGTACTCCAGTGGTTCTAGTCATACCTCTCAGACAGAACCCAACAGGTTAAAACTGGACAACAAATATCTAAGTCATATAAACAAGAACAAGGCCTACCTCAAGGCTCCGCCCTTTTGGCCCTCCTTTTCAACATATACCTCGAGCCCATTTGCACGGTCTTTAAAAATTCAGTGTAGGATACAACATTTATGCGGATGATATAATGCTATATCTTCCCTTTAGCATCGCGAACCCTATTCCACACCAATTTACAGACTGTTTCAAAGAAGCATCAAAGTGGCTCAATAGTCCATAACCTCCGGATCAACTTCAGCAAAACTGAAGCACTAACCAGGAATCAAAGCTTCTCCCCATCCCAAATGTCAGAGTTAGTGGAACTGATGTTTTAGTAAAAAAAATGAAGTAAAATACCTCGGGATCACCTTAGATAAGACCTTCAGTATGTCCACACACATAAAGCTCACAACAAAAAAAATCTACTATAAACTCAAAATGTTACAATAGCTCCGACTATTACTTCCCAACCATGACTTCGTATCAGTCCTCTAGGTGTTACAAAAGTCAAAGTGTGATGTAATTAACAGCACACTGCAAGGTTTAACTAAACAGGTCCTAAAACAACTCCAGATGATGCATCATGTTGCAGCACGAATAGCATGGAAGGCCAACATATCCGAACACATCACACCTGTATTATATAATTTACATTGGTTACCAGTCCAAAGTCGAATACATTACGAAATGCTAATGACTACATTCAGACTCTTCAGAGTCTACCTACCTCACCTCCCTAATCGGCAAACAAGTAGAGGCACATCTAAAACAAGGATGCAACCAAAATAAACTAACAATTCCTCCAGACTATCGAAAATCCATTAAAGCCACTAACAGTGGAGTATTTTCACACTTTGCACCTATTCTCTGGAACGCACTACTAGAAGAGCTAAGAGAAATCAAAGATCTCTCTGCATTCCTCAAAGAACTCAAAACCCACCTCTTTAAACAGTATTTTGGAAATCCATTGGAACCTCTCAACACTGACCCCACTTAATATAACACACAAAATGCACAAATACTCAAAATCAAAGCACTCTCTCCATACACATACCACCATGTTATATGATCCAGTACCAGCTTATAAATTTAGACCTCTGTTCTCTATTCACTGCTCTCAATTTGGTCCAAGTTTAGTGTTTATTGTTCATTGTACATAGTTATTGGAACAGTTACATGTAACGACCCTGTTGCTTAATGTAAACCATATTTGGTCTTTGGAAAAAGTGGTATATAAATGCTAATAAATAAAATTTAAATTAAAAATAAAACATCTGGCATATTGAAATCCCCTATCAGTAGCACTTCCCCTTTCCTGGCAATGCTGTGTATGTCTTCTATTAAATCTTCGTCCACGTCCTCTCCCTGTGATGGGGGTCTGTATATCATGCCAATGCAAATTTATTTCTCTTTCCCTCTTTCTAGTTTAGCCCACAATGCCTCCTCTCTCCCTTTTAAGCCCTGTATTTCCATAGCTTTAACATATTTTACATAGAGTGCTACTCCTCCTCTTCTTCTTCCTATCCTGTCCTTTCTGAATAACGTATAGCTTCGTATAGTTTTATCCTAATCATGGTTGTCCATGAACCATGTCTCTGTTACTGCCACTGAATCCAAGTCAGCCTCTCACATTAAAGCCTCAATATCTGGTCTCTTATTTCCCATGCTACGGGCGTTTATAGACACTACTTTTCCATATGTTGCCCCTTCTACCTATTTCTATAAAAGTATTTAATGTTTCACTTACCCGCGGGCTTTCTTCACCCATCTCTAATGAATCTAGTTTAAAGCCCTCTTCAATAGGTTAGCCAGTCTACTACTGAAGACATGTTGACCCTTCTTGGACCGATGGATGCTATCTCTGCTGTGCAGCCCTTGAAACATTATCCCATGTCCAGGAAACCAAAATGCTTTCTATGACGCCATCCACGCAACCATGCATTTTTCTCCAGGATGCAAGCTTCTCTGCTCTGGCCTTTACCTTCAACAGGGGGGATTGAAGAAAACATCACCTGCACCCCTCTTTGCTTCATTCACCCTCTGTCCCAGAGCCATGAAGTCACGCTTGATACACTCATAGGAATACCTGACAGTATCATTTGTGCGGACATGGATGAGCAATATCGGGTAATAGTGAGTAGGCTTGATGAGTCTCAGCAAACCCTCTGTAACATCTTGGATTTTGGCATCTGGCAGACAGCATACCTCTCTGGACATCAAGTCTGGTCATCAGATGTATGCCTCCAGTACCCCTCAGAAGAGAGTCACCAACTACCATTACCCTTCGCTTCCTAATGGTCACTGATTCAGCAACTTTGGGGTGCTCAGGCTCTGGTTCTTCCCTTTTCTGAGATGCCTCCGCCTCCTCTATTTTTCAGGGCTGCATAATGGTTCTTTAATTCAAGGGCTTGAGGAGTTGGAGTGGTGATTCTGCAGACCCTGGTGACTCGTGTCCAACCTTGGTCCTTCTTTAGGCTCCCATCCTCACCTCTGCTGGAGAGCTTGGATGTTTAGAAATATGACGACAGAAAAAGACCACATGGCCTTCCATATCAACCACTACAACAGTCCCCTTTTTTCCTTTAGAGATCCTAGAACATAAGAACATAAGATATGCCATACTGGGTCAGACCAAGGTCCATCAAGCCCAGTATTCTGTTTCCAACAGTGGCCAATCTAGGTCATATGTACCTAGCAGTTTCCCCAAGAGACACAAGTTCCACAATGCTTGTACTGGGTCAAGCATTGATATCTTCGGTCACTTCTTAATAATGGTTTATGGACCTTTCCTCCAGGAACTTGTCCAAACCTTTTTTAAACCCAGCTACACTAACAGCCTTTACTACATCCTCCGGTAACAAATTCCAGAGTTTGATTAGACGTTGAGTGAAAAAATATTTTCTTTTATTAGTCTTAAATAGTTTACTGTGTAGCTTCATTGCATATCCCCTAGTCTTTCTATATTCTGATAACGTAAACAATCGATCTACGTTTACCCGTTCCACTCCGTTCATTAATTTATAGACTTCTATCATATCTCCCCTCAGCCGTCTCTTTTCCAGGTTAGAGAGCCCTAACCTTTTTAGCCTTTCCTCATAGGAGTATCCTTCCATCCCCTTTACCATTTTGGTGGCTCTTCTCTGAACCTTTTCTAAAATCGCTATATCCTTTTTAAGATACGGCGACCAGAATTGCACACAATATTCAAGGTGCGGTCTCACCATGGAATGATATAGAGGCATTATAATATCTTTTGTTTTATTTTCCATTCCTTTCCTTATCATACCTAGCATTCTATTTGCTCTCTTGGCTGCCGCTGCACACTGGGCCGAGGGTTTTAACATGGTATCCACAATGACGCCTAAATCTTTTTCCTGGGCGGTGGTTCCTAATGTGGAACCTTGCATCGTGTAACCATAGTTTGGGTTGTTCTTCCCTAGGTGTATAACCTTGCACTTGTCCACATTAAATTTCATCTGCCATTTTGATGCCCAGTCTTCCAATTTATCAAGATCCTCTTGCAATTTTTCACAATCCTCTTGGGTTTTAACAACTTTAAATAGTTTTGTGTCATCTGCAAATTTGATAACCTCACTCGTTATTCCACTTTCCAGGTCATTTATGAATATGTCAAAACAGCAGACCCAGCACAGATCCCTGGGGTACACCACTATTCACCTTTCTCCATTGGGAAAATTGGCCATTTAGCCCTACCCTCTGCTTTCTATCTTTTAACCAGTTCCTGATCCACAATAGTACACTGCCTCCTATCCCATGACTCTTTAGTTTTGCCAAAAGTCTCTGATGAGGGGCCTTGTCAAAGGCTTTCTGAAAGTCCAGATACACAATATCAACCGACTCACCTTTGTCCACCTGTTTATTCACTCTTCAAAAAAACATAACAGATTAGTAAGACAAGATCTTCCTTGTCTAAAGCCATGTTGGCTGTCTCCCATTAGGTCGTGACTATCTACATGCTGAGTAATTTTATTCTTTATGATGGTTTCTACCATTTTCCCGGTACTGACGTCAGGCTCACCAGTCTGTAGTTTCCCGGATCACCCCTGGAACCCTTTTTAAAAATTGGGGTTACATTGGCGATCCTCCAATCTTCAGGTATTAGAGATGATTTTAATGATAGTTCACAGATTACTAATAGCAGGTCTGCAATCTCATATTTCAGTTCTTTCAACACCCTTGGATGTATACCATCCGGCCCAGGTGATTTGCTACTCTTCAGTTTAATAGTTATAAGACATCTTCCCGATGCATCAATATTTCCTTCAATTCTTCCGCACCTTTAAATACCACTTCAGTCATGAGTAACATCCCTACATCTTCCTCAGTAAAGACTGAAGCAAAGAATTCATTCAGTCTCTCCGCTATCGCCTTGTCGCCTCTTAGTGCTCCTTTAACCCCTTTATCATCTAATGGACCAACTGACTCTCTCTCAGGTTTTTTGCTACGAATGTACTTGAAAAGGTCTTTATTTCGTGTTTTTGCTTCCGCAGCAAGCTTCTTCTCAAATTCCCTCTTTGCCTGCCTTATCAATGCCTTGCATTTGACTTGCCAGTGCTTGTGCTGTTTCCAGGTTTCGTCATTTGGCTCTTTTTTCCATTTCCTGAAAGATGCTTTTTTGGCAACAACAGCCTCTCTGACCTCACCTTTAAACCATGCTGGCAGTTTTTTGGACTTCCACTTTTCTTAAAGCGTGGAATACAGCTGGTCTGGGCTTCCAAAATAGTATTTTTCAACAGCATCCAAGCTTGATGTACATCTTTAACCTTTGCAACTGCTCCTTTTAGTTTTTTCTTAACTGTTTTCCTCATTTTATCATAGTCTCCCTTTCGAAAGTTAAAGGGTAGTACTGTGGATTTCCTTACTATCCCTCCTCCACTAATTAAATCAAAGGCGATCATGCTATGATCACTATTGCCAAGTGGCCTCTGCGTTTGTCCCATGCTACTTTGAATTCAGATACTGTCCTCCACAGGAGATTATTCCACGGATCCACCACTCTTTCTGTAAAAATAATTTCTGCATATCACTCCTGAATCTATCCCCTTTCACCCTCATCCCATGTCCCCTCATAGCAGAGCTTTCTTTCAGTCGAAAGAGGCTCTCCTTGTGTGCATTTATGCTACGGGGGTATCTAAACATCTCATTCATATCACCTCTATCCTGCCTTTCATCTAAGATGTACATATTAAGATCCTTAAATCTGTCCTCATATGCTTTTATAATGAAGACCACTAACCATTTTAGTAGCCATCCTCTGTACCGACTCCAGCCTGTTTATATCCTTTTGAAGGTGCGGTCTCTAGAATTGCACACAATACTCCAAATGAGGTCGCACCAAAGACTTATACAGAGGCACTATCACCACCTTTCTTATGCTGGCCATTCCTCTCCCTATGCACACAAGCATCCTTCTAGCTTTTGCCATTGCCTTTTCTACCTGTTTAGCTACTTTAAGATCATCAGACACAATCAGGCCTAGGTCTCACTCTTCTGTAGTGGACAAAAGTACTTCACCCCCTTTACTATATTGCTTCCTTGGATTGCTGCAGCCCAAATGCATGACCTTGCATTTTTTAACATTAAATCTCAGCTGTCAAATTCTAGACCATTCTTCAAGCTTAGCTAGATGCCTCCTCATGCTATCTACACCTTCCTGGGTGTCTATTCTATTGCAGATTTTGATATCATCTGCAAAGAGGCAACCCTTACCCGACAGCCCTTCTGCTATATCACTAACAAAGATGTTAAAAAGAAGCATCTCATCAATGTACCTCTTACTGCTGTGAATGCTCCTCAGCTTGCCACCTCTTCTCTGAGCTCCTCCATCTGTTTCCTGAAAGCTTTAGAGTGTAGGCTTCTGACACACGGAACTGGTCCTTCAGCTGGCATTGGGACCTCTGTCAATCTAGACAGAGGTATAAGCTGTAACGGGGGCAACAGCTTTGACAATTTAATTTTTCCCAGCCATTGTTTAGTTGGTGGAGCTTTGGTACCTTGCTTTGAAATGGAGAGACCCTGTTAGGAATGCCTTCGAAGATTCTGAAGACTTGTATGCAGTTCTCAGTTCTTTCACAGGCTAATCAGGCCCACTAACCCCTGATGAGGTGTGAGTGGCTTCAAAGAGCTGAGAAAAAGAGAAACTATCAGTTTGGGTCCCTTGTGGTCTCTTTGATATTGGGGAGGGGGTGGCATTTGTTGTCCTCTCCTACTCTTGAGAGAAGCCTATACAGCTCGAATTGAAAAAAACAAAACACTCTGCTATCCAGTCCGTTGGGGTTGAGGGGAGTCTTCACATTCTGCAGCAGCAACAGAGGTGATAGTGGGTGGCAGTGCCAGAAGCATAGGATGCAGGCCTAGCAGCCTGTGGTTGTAGCAGACACAGATGCTTTTGCTGTGTCTGTAAAGAGGAGAGGTAGGCATGGGGGAAAACCTGTATGATCTTTTTGAGGCCTCAAAATGGGACTGAAGAGGATGCCCCAGTGGCAGCTGTTGTGCTATCATCTGTGGTGGCTCTCAGTGATGAAAAGGATTGTGGCTGTTTGGCAAGAAATGCCACCATTTTGAGTGACCATATTGGGCCGGGTTCTCTTGAGTGGCCCACCACAGCTTTTTCCTGTGGAGGAAAGAGCAGGGAGCAGGGTGCAGATACAGTGTGGTAGAGCAGGCCTCCTTCTCCCTCTCCCACAGTTTATGAATCCACAAGGCGTTTTACTTGAAGTGGTGTGGAAGTGTAACTGTCTCATCCTTGGAGGCATTCACATCCATCCAGGGGCCAGCAGAAGGCCTAAGGGGATCTGGAAAAAAGACCTGAAGGCCAGATCTGTGGCCTCAGCATTGGAAGCTCTTTTGGGGGAGGCCTTTTATTTTATTTTATTTTATTTATTTTATATACTGTATTTTCCAGTGGAGGCTGCAAAATGTTTTATAATATACTTGTTAAATTGTGAACTAAACATTAAAATCTGTAAGATATTACAGTTAATTCATTGCTCAAAAGCAATCATAAATAACCATGCCTTACATTTCTTCTGAAATGATATATCATTATCTATGTTGTTGTTAAGTGCTGTTGAATCGGTGTCGACTCATGGCTACCTTTTGGATAGTTGACCTAAACTGTGTTTGGTCATCATTCAGGCAGCTCACTGTTGATAGAGTGACACCCATAGCTGCTGTTATTGTATAAATCCATCTCATTGCCAGTCTTTCTTTTTTGCGTTGACCTTCTACTTTGCCAAGCATTATGTCTTTCTCTAACGATCTCTCTCTTCACATGATGTGTCCAAAGTATGATTGTGGAGACCCTCAACTCTGAGAGGACTTGACTAGGGAGTCTGGCAGCACAGGGCCCTTTGGAGGTTTCACTGGTGGAGGATCAAGGACATGATTGCGATGGAGTCGGAGTCTTCGGATATTGGACATTAAGGAGATGTATGGCAAGACTGTATGCTATTGTTGCAGAGGAGAAGGAAAGGCTGCAGTTGGCAAGGATGGATATCTTGTTTGTCATTGCGGGATAGATTGGCTTGGTGCTAAAGGACCCCCAGAACAGGAAGATGGAAATTTCCCTGAAGCATTTTTTTTGAGGTGTCGGTCTTGGTGCTGCAGGTTATAGTATATGGCAGTTCTGTTGCCAGAGTATGCCTTCAGGGGATGCAGCAGCTTTCCGAGTTTGGTGCAGAAGTGACTCTGCTAGAAGTGGACTCTGCCTTCTTGGCAAATATACTATTTGCTTTGATCTGGGCCACAGTGAAGAGCTTGACAATAGCTGTGATGGTCTGGAAGTTATTTTGGGTCCAAAATTGGTTTGCAAACGTGACATCAAAGATACAGTTGAACAAGCTGCCTTTTTTGGGTGACCTACTGTTTGGGGAGGACCTTGAAGATCATGGAGGATATCCTCGGCTCTAGGAGGATAGACCAAGGGGAGCTGCAAGATCCTTGTCAACTTGTGGGTGGCTCTGGGAGCTTTGTAAGCATTGCCATAGCAAGCAAATGGTCCTGCAGAGGCCATTTCAAGGCTTGTGGTGAAAGGAAAGGTGGATGAAAAGGTGGGCAGACATCTGTCATAGTTTTGCCAGGAGATAGACCCAGATAACTTTGAAAAAGTGTATCTTGGAGGTGGCTTGCCGCAGTTATGTTCTTGAGTTCATATGCATCCCCATTTTTGACATTTTCATAGAGTCCCCATGTTGGTTCCTGTTTAAAGACAGAGGCAGTCTAGTCAACCTTTGAGCAGTTTCTCTGCTTAAAAGTGGTAGTACTGGTTCCACTAGGAACAGGGCTCGGAGGAGGAGCTTGCTCGGTCTTTTTTTGTCATTCCCAAGAAGGATGTCTCCTTTTACTCTATTCCAGATTTGAAGGAGGTAACCAGTGCTTTGTGGGTTCCCTGTTTTCGCATGAAGACCTTCCTCTCTGTGATATTTGAGGTGACGCGTGGGGGGTTTTCTGATCTCCCCGGATCTCACAGATGCCTACCTCCACATCCCAATCCTGGAAGACTACCAAGTTTTTGAGGTTTGCAATCTTAAGGGGGAGCATTTCCATTTTTGGGCCCTCTCATTCAGCTTAGATAAGACCTCATGGATCTTTTCAAAGTTGATTATGGCAGTAGTGGCAGCGCTTTGCAAGGAGGGGTGCTAGTGCATCCCTTTCTCGGCAACTAGCTGATCAGGTGAAGTCCTTGGAAGACCGTGAAGCAGCGATGGCCAGCACGGCTTGTCGCCTCTTGAAGCTGGGGTGGGTGATTAAACTTTGCTGAGAGCAGGTTGGTCCCTCCCAGTCCTTGAAGTACCCGGGAACGTGGTTTAATACCAAGGGAAACTATGTTGTTAAGTGCCATTGAGTTGGTGTGGACTCATGGTGACCCTCTGGATATTTGTCTTAAATTATGTTCGGTCTTCGGTCAGGCGGCTCATTGTTGACAGACTGGTACCCATAGCTGTTGTTGTATCGATCCAACTGATTGCTTGCCTTCCTCTTTTGCATTGACCTTCTATCTTGCCAAGCATGATGTCTTTCTCTAATGATCTCTTTCTTTGCATGATGTTTCCAAAGTATGAAAGTCGAAGTCTTTGTCATCTGAGCTTCTAAAGAAAGCTTAGGTTTGATCTCCTGTAGTACTGACTGGTTTGTTCTTCGAGCAATCCATGGTATACGCAGTATTCGCCGCCAGCACCATAATTCAAAGGCATCAATTTTCTTTCTGTCTATCTCTTTCACTGTCCAGCTTTCACATCCATATGATGTTATTGAAAATACCATGACTTGAATGAGTCAAAACTTTGTATGGAGAGAGACATCTCTGCTCTTGAGAATCTTGTCTAGGTCTTTCATAGCCATTCTGCCAAGAGCAATGCGTCGTCTGATTTCTTGACTGTTGCTTCTTTATTGATAGTTGATCTAAGTAGGTTAAAGTTGTCCACGATTTCAATTTCTTCTCCTTCAACGATGAACTTATTGGTTTTGCCAGTTGTCATGATCTTTGTCTCCTTTACATTAAGGTGCAGGCCCATTTAAGACTATGTTCCTTGATCGTGAGAAGCAAATGTTTCAGATCATCTTCACTTTCAGCCAGTAATGTGGTATCATCAGCATAGCGAAGGTTGTTGATGAGTCTTCCACCAGTCTTCACACCTCTGTGGTTTTCATACAGTTCTGCTTCTCTGATGATTTGTTCTGCATATAAATTAAACAGGTAGGGGGAAAGTATGCAGCCTTGTCGTACACCTTTGTTGAAGCTATATTGATGACAACATGGAAGATCCACAAGCTGCAATCCCACATCAGGGTGTTGCTCAGGGTTTGGAACAGGCTCCAGGTTTTGAGGTCAATGACAGTGGCACCAAACACGGTACCCTGGGTCAAATCCAATAAGAGGCCATTGTAGTAGTGTTTATTGCAGTGGTCTGCCCCAGGATTACATGGTCAAATTGCTGCTCCAGTAAGAAGTGAGGTGGCACAAGGAATATCTGTCAGTCAGCATGGATCAGTCATCATGGATGCAAGTATGAGCATTTGGGGGGTGCATGCTTGGTCCAAGGTGGCACAAGGAAGCAGGTCCCAAAGGAAAGTGAAGGGGCCAATAAATCATTTGGAAGCAAGGGTCATTTATTTTGTGCTCCAGGCTTTCCTCTCATTGGTTCGAGAGAGACCTAGTTTATCTTGTCGGGTATTGCCATAACAGTAGTTTATATGAACAGGCAAGGAAGCACCAAGAGCCGTCATGTTTTCCAAGAGATGAAGTTTCTCTTGGCTTGGGTAGAAGGCATCTATCTATCTCCAGGAACAAGCAGGAATGAGTCTTCACATATGGGTATCGTTGGTACCGACGGAGCCTGCGCGGGAATGCTCCCCAGCGTCCAAAAAGAAAGCTTTTGGGAGCATCCCACAGCGCCTGCGCGCTGCCTTCCCGCCTTTCCTAACCGCCTCTCTCCAGTTCCTCTGAAGACTCTGATGAATCAGAGGTCTCTGTCGAAGCATCGGTGATTCATCCTCAGGAGCCCTCTTCTCCAAAAAGGAGAATGTCTCCTCCAGAGGACTTGTCTTTTCAAGACTTTATTAGGGAAGTGGCCAGGGGCCTTTCCATCTCAGTGGCACCTGAGACAGAGCCTAGAGCCAAAAAATTAGATATTTTACAATATCCTAAGGCTCCTAAAGAGGCAGCCACTTTACCAATACATGAGATTCTTTATGATCACATGTTGGGTATATGGGAGACTCCTCTCACCACTTCCCCTCATTCTCGCAGGTTGGACACCATGTATCGTGTTCCTCCTTGTCCTGGCTTTCATAAGACTCAGCTTCCTCACCACTCCATTGTGGTAGAGTCTGCTATGAAGAAGATAAAGAGTACAAAAAGGCACTCTTCTGCTCCTCCAGGAAGAGAATGCAGAACCTTAGATGCCTTTGGCAGGAGAATTTTCCAGGCCAGTATGCTTGTTGCCAGAATCAACTCCTATAGTCTCTATATGGGGATGTTTCTAAAAGAAGTTACAGATCACCTGCAAACTTTATCTCCTTTTATTTCAGAAGATAAAAGGGAAGAGTTCCTCACCTGGCTCAAACATGCCCAGGATATTTCCAAGTTTTCCAACCGTGCAGCCTTTGACTCTTTTGAAGGTGCCAGCAGAGCCTCGGCCATTGCCATAGGTGCACGCAGAGTTGCTTGGTTACAAGCTTCTGATTTGGAACCTTGGGTTCAAGATGGACTAGGAAACCTTCCTTGTACAGGTGAAAACCTTTTTGGTAAAGATTGGCAAGCAAAGGCCACCCAAATGGATGCTGAAAATTCTGCTTTAGATAGACTTTCAAAGTCTACTTCTGCCCCTTTTAAGAAAAGGTTGTTCAAAAAGGGATTTTTTCCCAAAAAAGGGAAATATTATTCTGCTTATGGTCAGCAGTCATCGACTGCAGGTCGTTTTGCTACAAAGAGACAGCAACAACCCAAACAGACCAAGCCTAAGGCTGCTAGGACTGCTACGGCCCAACAGCCTCAGCCTCCTCAGGGCCTTTGACTTACAACTAGAGAGCTTAGCCTTTCTGGCTCTAGAACATCCAGAGCCTCTCACCATTCCAGGAAGGTTAGTTTACTTTGCTCCCAGATGGGAACAAATCACAGCAGAGCAATGGACCCTCTCCATCATAAGGGAAGGGTACAAGCTTCATTTCTTAAACCTTCCTCCTCACACCATGGTGAGACAGTTCAAATCTCAAACATCTCTCCTCGACCTTCTGGGTCAGGAGATTACTACCCTTCTTGCCCAAGGGGCAATAGAAGAAGTACCCCTACTTTCTTATTCCAAAGAAAACAGGGGGCTACAGACCCATCTTAGATCTCAGAGAATTGAACAAGTTTCTATGCAAGGAGAAATTCAAGATGATTTCTCTCGGTACTCTCCTTCCATACCTTCAGAGTCAGGATTGGCTTTGCTCTCTAGACCTCAAGGATGCGTACACCCATGTCCTCATCCATCCAACACACAGAAGGTTCCTTCGGTTCCTTTATCAAGGGAAGCACTACCAATACAGAGTGCTTCCTTTCGGTCTGGCCTCTGCACCAAGGGTGTTCACAAAATGCATGGCAGTAGTAGCTGCATTTCTACGCACTCTAGGGATATTCGTATTCCCATATCTGGACGACTGGCTCATCCGAGCTCCATCCAAGTCAGAGGCCCAGATTTCTCTAACCTGCACAAGCAGTATCCTTCAGTATCTGGGACTTGTCATAAATTTTTCAAAATCCCATCTCACCCCTACTCAATCTCTAGAGTTCATAGGGGCCTTGCTGGATACCACAACTGCAAGGGCCTATCTTCCCCAGGCCCGTTGCCTACACTTGGTGCAGTTAGCTTCACAAATTCAGTTAAAATCCCATTTAACTGCTCGAGAGATGTTACAACTGTTAGGCCACATGGCATCCACTGTGCATGTGGTTCCTTATGCTCGCCTTCACATGAGGGCAGCTCAGTGGACTCTGTCCAACCAGTGGACTCAGGCATCAGGTTGCCTGTCAGACAAAATAGCAACCTCCAGTCGTCTCTTTTGGTCCCTCCACTGGTGGAAGTCCACTCAAAATCTGTTGCTGGGGTCCCCCTTCCAACAGGTGTTACCCCAAGCAATCCTTACAACAGATGCCTCTCCAAGAGGTTGGGGAGCTCATCTTCAAGATCTCTCCACTCAAGGCATCTGGTCTCTAGAGGAGACATCTCTACATATCAACCTCTTAGAGCTCAGAGCAATTTTTCTAGCTCTCAGTCTTCCACACCTGCTCAGCTACAAGACAGTCCTCATCCACACGGACAACCAAGTAGCCATGTTCTACGTGAACAAGCAGGGCGGAACTGGCTCTCTGTCGCTTTGCAACGAAGCTCTGAGATTGTGGGCCTTCGCCAGAGAGCATCAAATTCATCTCATGGCAGTGTATCTTCCAGGAGTTCAAAACTCTTGGGCAGACAGACTCAGTCGAGTTCTGCTTCCACACGAATGGTCCCTCCATGGGGACCAGATAGCCAGGATCTTCCGAATTTGGGGAACCCCGGACATAGACCTCTTTGCAAGTCCGTGGAATGCCAAACTTCCCCGGTTCTGTTCCAGGATTCCGTGTCAGGGAGTTCAGGCCAGGGATGCCTTCCTCCTTCATTGGGGGAAAGACTTCCTCTATGCCTTTCCACCCATTCCCCTAATTCCCAAGACACTCTTCAAACTTCAGAGAGACAAGGGGTCTATGATCCTCATAGCACCTCATTGGCCACGCCAAGTGTGGTACCCTCTACTTCTGCATCTCTCCCAAGCTCCCTCCCTGGACTTGGGATCTGCTCCAAATCTCCTGTCCCAGGAGGAGGGAACGTTGTGGCACCCAAATCCCCAGTCTCTTCACCTCAGAGCCTGGTTGCTGAAGGCCTAGACCTTCAAGATTTGCATCTTTCTCAGCAAGTGAAGGATATCCTTCATGCTTCCAGAAAGCCTTCCACCAGACTTTCCTATGCTTTTAAATGGAAAGGATTTACCATTTGGTGTGCAGAGAAGGGTCTTAACCCTCTTGCAATTCGTTTGAATTCCTTACTAGAGTATTTACTGCATTTATCTCATGCAGGCCTTAAAACAAATTCAGTAAGGGTCCATCTGAGTGCTATTGCAGCATCCCTTAAACCTCTCAATGGACAGCCTATTTCCTCTCATCCTCTTATAGCAAGATTCATGAGAGGCCTTCTTTTGACTAAACCTCCCATCAGACCACCTCCAGTGGCCTGGGACTTGAATCTGGTTCTTGGCCAGCTTATGCAGCCACCTTTTGAACCCTTAGCCACTACCTCCTTGAAATTTCTTTCTTGGAAGGTTATTTTTCTCATTGCAGTCACTTCAGCTCGCCGCATCAGTGAGCTGCAAGCCTTGGTGGCTAATCCTCCTTATACAAGGTTCCATCATGACAAGGTAGTCCTCAGGACTAATCCACACTTTATGCCTAAAGTGGTCTCCCCTTTTCATCTGAACCAGGAGATTTATTTACCTGTCTTTTTTCCAGGACCTCATGCTTCAAGTGCAGAGAGGAATCTTCATACCCTAGATTGTAAAAGAGCTCTTGCTTTTTACTTACAAAGGACACAGCAACATAGAAAGTCCTCTCAACTCTTTCTTGCTTTTGATCCCTCTCATTTAGGACTTCCAGTCTCTAAGAGAACTCTGTCCAATTGGATTGCTCAGTGTATTTCTTTCGCCTACCAGAGTAAGAACCTTTCTCTGGAGGGCCATGTCACAGCTCACAATGTGAGGGCCATGGCAGCCTCTATGACTCATCTAAATTCTGTGTCTATCGACCAGATCTGTCGAGCGGCCACCTGGGCCTCGGTTCATACCTTCACATCCCATTACTGCTTGGACAAGGACTCCCGCCGGGATGCCTTGTTTGGTCAGGCTGTTCTCAAACACCTGTTCCATACCTATCCAACTCCTACCCTCCATCCCTGGCTGGATGCCTGAGATTCATGGGTGGAGGTAGAGCCCTTCCCAGGGGCTCACAACCTGGGTGATCTCCCAGGCATCTCTAGCTGGGGAGTCCCCATATGTGAAGACTCATTCCTGCTTGTTCCTGGAGATAGCACAGTTACTTACCTGTAACAGGTGATCTCTGGGAACAGCAGGAATAAGTCTTCACAACCCACCCACCTCCCCTAGGAGTTGTATCTCTCTATCTTTCTTTCCTTTCCTCACTCTCTCTTTGTCTCAGCTTTAAAACTCGAACTGGAGAGAGGCTGTTAGGAAAGGCGGGAAGGCAGCGCGCAGGTGCTGTGGGATGCTCCCAAAAGCTTTCCTTTTGGACGCTGGGGAGCGTTCCCGCGCAAGCTCCGTCGGTACCGACGATACCCATATGTGAAGACTTATTCCTGCTGTTCCCAGAGATCACCTGTTACAGGTAAGTAACTGTGCTTTCCTCGGCAGTCCATGTGGCCGGGATATATAACATTCAGGCAGGTTATTTAAGCAGGCATATTTTGGATCTGATAGCATGGCAATGTTTGCCTTTCATAGTGCAAGAATAGGTGAAGCTGAAGATGAACCTTATGGTGACGGAGCAGAATGCTTAGGTTCACAGATTCTTCAGTCATTGAAAGGAGCACAGATCCAGTGACCTTTGTTGCATTAACAGCCATGCCATTGGTGGGGCCTTTTTTATGTGTTTCTCTCATAGTTCCTGGTGGGTAGGATGATCCAAATGGTAGAAGGTCACTTTGGAGCATAGTGCTAGTAGCTACAATGCTGCGGTATGAGGATGTGAAGAAATTGCAAGAGGGGAGCTCCCCTGTGGTTTTCATACACAAGGGGCTTCTCCATCAGGGTCCATTGTTGATGCCAGATCTATCTCTGTTGGGTCTTAGAGCTTGGCTCTTTGAAAAGGCAAGGCTGAGGAAAAGTCCATAAACCATTATTAAAGAGGACCCGGGAAATCCACTGCTTTACCCCAGAATAAGCAATGTGGAATCTGTGTACCTTTTTGGGAACCTGCCAGGTACTTGTGTCCTGGATTGGCCACAGTTGGAAACATGATAACTGGGCTTGATGGATGTTGGTCTGACCCAGTATGGCATATCTTATGAGAAAGAGGGGATAATATTTGGTGAAGGTTATCAGTACTTTGTTATAGGTCAGAAAACAGTTTACCTCCCTGTTGTATGTCTAGGTTTGAATGATTTTTGAGGTCTAGTACAGGAATCAAGGACTGAATTCCTTCTCTCTTTTCTTTATAGCAGTCTTGGCATTTCTGCAATTGGGCCTGGATAAAGGATTGGCGCTGTATTCTTTCAGGGTTCAAGTGGCAGCCATTGGTTGTTACAGGAGCTGAGTGCAGGGCCAGTTTCCTGCAGCTCATCCTGGGCGCTTTTTCTGTTTCCTTAAATTAGATATCTGCACCCTTTGCATAGGCCGATCGTTCCCCCTTGGCACCTTAACCTGGTGTTGAAGGCCCTAATATGGGTGCTGGAAGAGCAAATATCAAGTACTTGATGCTCAAGACGGTGTTTCTGGCAGCCATGTGCTCTGCCAGGAGAGTTCTGAAAGTCCCCTCTTGTCCTGCTTTAGTGCTTTACATCTATTTTTGATCACAATTCTAACAGTGGTAATGAGCCTGAAGAGCATTTTTACAATTTTCCATATACTTCCAATTTCTAAATAACTGTCAGCTCATAGTAGTTAATGCTATTCAATCTACACTTGACATCACAGCTGTGGAAATTCTAGTGCTGTAACGTCTATAGACAGAAATGTTTTGTTCCTTTAGCCTTGCAGTTGCATTTAAAGAAGTAGTCTGTATGCTCTCACACTCTATAAATTGCAGTATCTTATCCTGGTCCAAGGAAACGTATTACAAACTGGAAAGAATCCAATTAACATTGATATGGGTAAAGATAATTTAAGTGCCATGTATTCCCAGAATGGCTTTCTTTTTTCCTAAAGCTTGGCCAGTGATTGATGGCCATTGGGGCTAGTTTGTAGCTTGTTGCACTAACTTGAGCAAATGAATGATGCAGGTTCTGTTTTAACAGGGTGGCATGCCAATGGGTTCTATGCCGACAGCAGGAATGCCTTACATGCAACAGACTCCTTTCTTGGGGATGCGCCCGGCTGGACCGCAGTACTCCCCTGACATACAGAAACAGTTTGCAGAGGAGCAGCAGTAAGTAACAATATTTGCACTGCTACATTGGTAGCGTTCTGTTTTTGCAGCAAGTCCTGTTAAATTTGGGTTCTTCTCTGGTTTTACTGCAGTATGTGAACAGGATTAGCTGAAGATTATTCCAGTTTAATGCAGACACTCGGGGGATTTCTTTAAACTAGACCTTTACTTAAAGGATTTATGTTTTCTGCTTTGAAGGAACTCTGAAGAAAGCTCATTTTAAGATTTAAAAAAAATAAATATATACCCAAGATCAAAACTACAGAATGCAATCTCAGAAAAAAGGTCAGATCAAAATAAAGAGCAAAATTGTTTTAATGTCAGAACATTTGTTGTGCAGGGTCAAAGAACCTTCCGAATACAAACATATCCTTTTATTCTAAATAAAGTGGTGCCCAGCCGCCAATGTGCCAAGATAACTAAATATGCAAAATTCTTGTAATAAAATTGCATTTAAATGGCTATTAAAACAAGGCCACAACCTAGCTGGTAGTTGAAGCTGCTTCTTCCTGGCTTTGACTTCCAGCTAAGAACTTGTTTGTGGCCTTGTTTTATTGGCTATTTAAATGTGATTTTATTACAAGAATTTTGCATATTTAGTTATCTTGGCACATTGGCGGCTGGGCACCACTTTATTTAGAATAAAAAGGATATGTTTGTATTCGGAAGGTTCTTTGACCCTGCACAACAAACGTTCTGACATTAAAACAATTTTGCTCTTTATTTTAAGATAAAGGCAGTGTGCCATGTAGCCATCTTTAATTTAAAAATGTTTACACAAGTAGACTTCTATGTAGAAAAGAGAGAGAGAACAATCATGGATAACAAATTCATTTAAGACAATAAAAAGTGTGTAACACAAATTTACCAGACTGGTACCTACAAGTTTGTGGGAGAAATACAAGACAAAACCAAAAGATAATTTATGGAAGGATTTAATAGACTTTTATGGAGACAAAAATAAAGATCAAAATACATACAACTCAAACTAGCTACCTACGAACATTTACAGTTTAACTGTCCCTTTATCCTACCTAAGTGTTCACATGGTCGCATATACACTCTTCCTTAAAATGTATATAGCTAAGCTGCATGATTATCCAACGTGCATATAACAAATGCAACTTCATCCATATGTTAATGATCCAAGTTGTACTGTGCCCTGTTTGATGTAAAAACCCAGTTGTTGTTAATTGTCAGGGACGGTTCTATAATGAGGCTGAATGAGGCGTTCTCCTTGGACGGCAAAAAATGACCCCAGAACCGCCTCACTGCCTTTGAAAAGGTTTTTAAAAAAAAAAAAAAAGTGGACAAGCTTCTGCCGCTGTTCCGTCCGCCTCTCTGCAGCGGCAGAATCAATCCCTTCGCCCCCGCCACCGCTGCCCCAGATTAGAGGACACTGGGGCAGCTGCGGGGAGCAAGTTGGTTGAAAGTAAAAGAAATTAAAAAAGCATGGGGGTTTCAAGCCTCCATCGGCTTGTAAGCCCCTGCCTGTGCCTCCCCATCTCCGATGTGAATAGCAGCATCAGAGGGGGTGGGACCCATCAGTGGGGGAGGGACAGGAGAGCAAATGCTGGACAACAGGTGGTGGGAAAGCATGAAGACAAATGCTTCTCCAGTGATGGCACTACCCAGTAAGCAGAGTAAGCGCAGCAGGGGGACCCGGATGTTAGGAGGGTTCCATCACTAGCCGCTTGCCCCCCACTTTCCATTCAGGATGATCTATGGAGCACTGTCGGCCCAGTGGAGAGCCTGCCTGCAGGATACGTTGCTCCCATGGGCAGAAGGCTATGAGAGGCCGCAGTCACTTCTCACAGTCTTGTGTCGCGCGGGCAGGCGCTCTACTAGGCCGCTGGTGCTCCGCAGGTCATCCTGAAAGGGGAGTGGAGGTGGGTGGCCAGGGACGGTGCCTTCCTGATGTTTGTTCCTGCAGACAGGCTCTGTTTCTCAGGGCCGCATCCATGGCATGCACAGCCCCTGCCCATAGGGCATGCTGCTCCCACAGGCAGAAGGGTGCGGAAGGCAGTGATCATGGCCCAGAGAAGCAGATTCTGCCCACAGGAGCAGCATGTCCTGAGGGCAGGGGCTGTGCAAGGCCAGTTGTGCCCTGCCTCGGTGGGTTGGGATCACTGCTTGCACAGGCCCTGCCCATGGGATGTGCTGCTCTGTGGGCAGGCTCTGCCCCTTATTCATACATGGGGCGGGGTGCATTGAAGGGGAGAGTGGACATGAGGGGGCATTGGGAGGTGACGTGGATGGGCACAGGGAGTCAGAAGGGAGATGCTAGGTGTAGGGGGGGGAATAGGGAGGCAGCGGGGATAAGACTGAGGTGGGGGCCTAGGGAGATAGGGAGAAGCAAGGCAGGGAGATGGAGTGGTGATGTTGGCCAGGGGTTATAGGGAGACTATGGGAAAATGCTGGACTTGGGGAGGGGGAGACAGAGGGAGATGTTGGACATAGAGTTATAAGAAGAGAAGGAAATGTAGGACATGGGGGTAATAGGGAGAGAGATGGGAGAAGATGGACATGGAGTAAATGGGCTGAGAAAGAGACAGAGAGATGCTGGACATGGAATAGGGAGGGGATGGTAGGTATGGAGTTTGGGTAGATGCTGGTTGCAGGGGGCTAGGAAGGGAGAGGACAGACATGGAAGGATAGGGGGAGAGAGAATGGAGAAACTGGATGGTGTGAAAGAGAGAGACACACACTGGATGGGGAGTGAGAGATATTATACATGGAGAGGAAGAGAAGAGAGAGTGAGCAAAAGAGTAGGGAATAATGAACCACAAAAGAAGAGATGGGAATGGAAGAACTAGGGTGAAATTCGAAAAGCGGTAGGTAGATGGCCTAAAAAAGAGAGAGATTGAGAACTGGATAGTAAGGACTGAAATCTGGGTGGACAGAGAGAGAGAAATATATGAAAGCTGAAAGGAAAAAAAATCAATATAGAAAATGGAAGGAGGTGAAAAAAACAAATGGAGAGACGAGAAATGGTGGATGGACTAGAGACCGTGGAAAGAGAGCTAAGGCCACAGAAGAAAGCAGAAGCCTCGGATTGGGACCAGCATGATCAGAGAATAAAATGGTCAGGCAAGAAAGGTAGAAAAAATAATTTATTTTCAATTTAGTGATTGAATTTTGTACAATATTTATATTTGACATAGTATGAGGAACTGCATCTCTTATTTCTCTGGTGTTGCTCCTTTTGTGGACTCTGGCTTCTTGGGTTATTAGTTTAATTTTTGTCTATATATTTCTATTTTTACTTTAGGTTGTGGTCACTTATTCTGTACTTGGTGAGGGTCTGTGTTCTGTGTGTGTGACTGTGACTGAGGCCAGGCATTCTGTTAACATGGTATTTGTACATAGGGATCTGTATGTAGTAATTTGACTTGTTCAGCACAATCCAATCCAGCCTTGGAATTCATGGCTACCAGGATTAGTTTTTCGCATTTTGTATCTTCTTTCCTCATCAATAATCTGGTCATAGCAAAATAAATTTGATGTGAAGATACACAGCCTCCCCAAACAAACCACTATAAGTGGCTTTTCATTAATCAAATTGAAAGTTTTTTATTATTTTGTTTTATTGTAACATCTGTTTTACTAAATTGAATGTTTGGAAGCCACCTAGGATTTTAGATGAGTGGCATATACATTTTAAAATGAAGTATACTAAATTTATGCCGCAATGAATCTCCGCACATGGTTCTGCATCATAGTCATGCTGCCCCTGGGGAAAGGAAGTAGATGGGGGGGGGGGGGCATTGGGAGGTGGAGGAAAGCAGAAACTTAGACTGGGACCAGCATGATCAGAAAATAAAATGGTCAGACAACAAAGGTAGAAGAGAATTTTATTTTCAATTTAATGATCGGACTTGATGCTATCTTTATATTTTATAAAGTACAAGGAAATACATTTATTTCTAGTTCTCTGGCATTGCATTGTACAAAATCTGACTTCTTGGGGTTGCAGTTTAATTTTTATCTACATATATTTATTTTTAGGTTATTGTCACTTATTCTGCACTTGGTGAGGGTCTGTGTTCTGAGTTTATTGCCAAGGCCAGGTGTTCTGTTAACATGGAGTCTGTACGCAGGGATCTGTACTGTAGTAATCTGAATTGTTCAGCTTTTCAAATAGGTGTCTGGATGTTCCAGGGCCCTTTTCAGTATTTACAGTGTTGCTTTTTTTAGTAGACTCTTTAAGTGAGTTTTGGAAGTTGGTGCTGGTTTGGTTTGGTTTGGTATGGTATGGTATGGTATGGTAGATTTGCTTCACAGATCCTCAGTGACTTTGTTGTAGGGTTTTGTATTAATTCACAATATTTATTTATTTATTTATTTATTTATTTAACAATCTCTTATATACCGCAGCTTCCTAAGATCAGCTGCGGTTCACAAATAACAACAGGCAACAAATCATGGATTTGTTTTACATATAACGTCATATAACTATAACCAATGTACAGTAAACAGAAATGTTGAACAGATAGCACTGAACAGTGCAACACTATATACATTATGTACATTAACATTATATTATTAAATACATATACAAGTTATGTGGGATATAATCATTATGAGTAGTACAGATGCAGATAGGGCAGGTTTTCTTTTCTGTTATAGTGAGATGTAGATAAAACTGTTTAGCCTTTGTCTAATTCTTTTGATGGCTGTTCTATAGTGTTGTAGTGCATTGTAAAGAGGTGTGTTTTCAGTTTTTTTCGGAATTCATTAATCTCTGTTAATATTCTTAGTTCAACAGGGAGGGAATTCCAGGCTGTTGGGGCTGCATGTGAGAACGCTCTGTTTGTTGATTTATTTGTTTTTATGAAATCTATGGGGGTTTTAAGTTTGTTTAGTTGATTTTTTCTTTGAGTAGGTTTTGGATGTTCTTTGGTAATTAAGTTACTTAAAGTAGATGGTGTCAAATCAAATAGTGATTTAAATGCCTGGTACTGGAGAATGTTTGTTGTTGTTAGTAAGATAATCAGAATCAGATTTTTTATTTATTTATTATTATTTTTTTTTTAGTTATTGAGGTCTTTGGGTGAATGTTCTGGTTCTGCTCTCATTGTTGAGGGAGGCGTTCTGTGAATTCAAAATATATGTTCAAAAAGAAAAAGCAAGAGCAATAATGCTGTTTATAACAACAAAATAAAAATGAGTTATAATTTGGTGTTATAAACTGTGCTGTGGTTCTCGCTGTTTCTTTTAGTTCCTTTGTGTGATTTTTTTGGTTTGGTTCAGTCTCTGACTGAAGTTTTGAGAGAGCCTGCCTGCCTCCCCCCTCCGTCTCATCCCTCGCCTCAGGTAGCAGATTGCCTTGAGCCGCCCGTTGATTGTAAACCACTTTGAAGAGTGGTATAGAAGAATAGCCAAATAAAAAAATAAATAAAATACCATGCAGCTTTGTTTTTCTTGGGTTTTTTTAACATAAGAACATAAGATATGCCATACTGGGTCAGACCAAGGTCCATCAAGCCCAGTATTCTGTTTCCAACAGTGGCCAATCTAGGTCATATGTACCTAGCAGTTTCCCCAAGAGACACAGGTTCCACAATGCTTGTATTGGTTCAAGCATTGATATCCTGGATCTCCAGGAACAAGCAGGAATGAGTCTTCACATATGGGTACGTCGGTACCGACGGAGCCTGTACGGGAATGCTCCCCAGCATCCAATCAGAAAGCTTTTGGGAGCATCCCTCGCGCCTGCGCACTGACTTCCCGCCCTTTCCACTGTCTCGCCTCAGTTTTTGTTTTTCCGCGGAGACGGCAGGACGTCCTCCTGTCGCCGCAGAAACTTTTTTCTTTAAATACTTCTTTTCTTGTTTTCTTGTGGTCGCGGCTGTTTTTCCCGCCGACACTGGTACCGCCGGTGTTTTTTCTTTTCTTTTTCTTAAACTCAGAGGGATTTTTCCCTCTGTTTCTGTCTTAACTTTTTTGGGCCTACAAGGCCTCTCCATCATGGAGCCTTCTTCTCCTAAGAAGTGCCTTCACTGTGGAAACACAGTTTTCTTTTTAGACTCCAATCACTGGTGTCTAACCTGTTTGGGTCCTGTCCCTTTTTTCCCCTGAACTATCAGGCTGTAATACTGAGAGAAGACCTTCCCTCTTTCGAGTTTCCCTCGATACCGTTTTCCCTCCTGCAGTGAGGGCACCGGGTTTTTCTTCTCTACAGGATCAGGTAACCCACAAACAGTCTGTTAAGACTTGCCAATCCTTGAGTGGTAGGTCTCATGCCACGCATGATGACGGCTCCGGCCTTGCCCTCAAGACCCCATTGGCATTAAAACCCCGGCGGGAGTCTTCGGGCTCCAAAGCATTTCAGGGGTTTCAGGTTGTTCCTGGGGCTCACCCCTCACAGAACATACCTGAGCCGTGCTCCGGGGTGGTATCCGCTTCGAGTGGTACCGATACCCCGGCATCGGCACCGGTGTCAAGTGTTCCACTCTTCACCAGGGATCGTCATCTGGCATCCTCGGTACCTTCGGGACCGATCGATACGACCCAGAGTGACTTCCCTGTATCAGCATCGCCGGTACCACCACCGACGTCGGTGCACTCTAGACATGCATCGATAGACTCGCTCCCTTCGATGCCGAGTCTGGAATCGATATCTAGTCTAGATGACTGGGTACTGACGCGCCTTGGAACCGACCCTTTTCGTTTCCGGATACGCAGTACCGAGGATACTCACCAAGACTCTCTGGTTACCTCGGTACCACTTGAGCAGCCTCCGATGACGGCCTCGATGCCATTACCGGTATCGGTATCGATGTCGATTCCTGCAGTTACATCGGTGCCATCGATCCTTTCTATGCCTAGTTTGGAATCGATACCTGGCATAGACGATGCAGTACTAGCTGCCTCAAATCGTGACTGCCAGTATCATTATCCATCTAGTAAGGTTCTTTTTCTGCACTAGACCAGTTCATCCTCTGGTGCTCAGGCTGCATCTTCAACCTTAGCCTTCCCAGGGATGGTTCCCATTGGAGATCCTTCTTTTCAGAAGTTTCTCCTTGACATGGCAGCCTTTCTTGCTATTCCTATCCCTGGCTGTAATCTTAACCAAGGCTCTCCTGCAGAAAAGGGAAATAAAATGCTTCCTTTACATCATTCTTTTCAGGATCTTTTTCTGAGAATATGGGAATCACCTTTAAGGGTTCCCTCACCTTCTACAGCAACTAATGTTCTGTATCAGGTGCCCCCCTCTCCAGGGTTTCAAAAGACTCAACTTCCCCATCATTCCATTGTAGTGGAATCAGCAATGAAGAAGGTTAAAAAGCAAGAAGAAGCATTCTTCTTATCCGCCAGGTCGTGCTTCTAGAGCACTTGATGCCTTTGGACATCAAACCTTCCAAACATCTATGCTGGCATCAAGAATTATTTCTTATATGTTTTATATGAGTCTAACACTCCAGGAGGTCACAAAGAAATTATCTCTTTTGACTCCTTTTTTGTCAGAGCCTAAGGCTGCTGACTATTCCTTGCTTCTTAGTCATAGCCAGAATATCTCTTGGTTTCTTTCTCGTGCTTCCCTAGACTCTTTTGAGTCTGTTAGCAGAACTTCTGCTATTTCCATTGGAGCACATCGTAGAGCCTGGCTCCAAGCTTCAGACTTGAGCAGATGGGCACAACATACACTGGGTAATTCTCCTTGTACTGGAGAAAATCTCTTCAATAAGGAGGCTTTACGTCAGGTTGCTCATTGCTCCACTGAATTCCCTGGTTCTGGAGACCCTTCTAAGCCGCCTTCTTCCCCAGGAGGTAGGAAATGTCCTACCAAGCCTTCTTTCCCTAAGAAAAGAAGGTTTCACTCTTCTCCTGCCCATCATCCAGAGGTGCCCAAGCAAGGGACACCTCGTCCTAGTCTGAAGTTTCCAAACTCTAGCCAGTCTCGACATACCCAGCAACCATAGGTTCTGAGGGTTACAATCTACAGTTAACTTCTTCTTAACAGAAGTTTGTTCCCTGTTTTTTCTTTAAGCTGTCAGGATATTCTTGTTCATGGGTTACAGAATTCTCCTCTTCTTACTATTAAGAAGGGAGGTTACAACTATCTCATGATAGTGTCTGGCCCAACATGAACATTTTTTCCCTCAGCTGACTCGCCATATGGGTAAGTCACCCTCCAATTACCTGTTTTCTCTACCCTCGCATCCAGGATTTTCCCTGACTGAGTGGTACCATACTGAAAAGCTTCTCTAGCCTTTCATTCCAGTATAGATCTTTTTAGTTTTCTTGAATACATTCTCAAGATAACTCATCAGACACGGACAGGAATATCTCCTTTCCCTTTGTCTGTTCCTCTCTGTTTTGCACAGAAAGATCCTCTCTGCTGTCTTTCAACTTCTGTGCATGCAGGAGTTCCAGTATTTGAACCAGCCTCAGTAGTGATTCCAAGCTAATCCTCATCTATCTTGGACATTCCTACTCACTTTAGGCTTCTCACATTATCTTCTTTCTAGCCATCTCCTTCTCCTAGGATGTGGCAACATGCCTGACTTCAGTCAGTTTTATCTCATAATTCTCCTGCACAATGCTCTCTGCAATCTTCAGAGAAGCTTTCTACTATGGGCCCTTGCTACAGAGCATTGATCTTTGTCTCTGAGGGCTATCCTATATAGTAGAAAAAAGCTTATAAATCATTCCCATGACTGTGAGGGTTCTCCACACCCTCTTGTCTCCTGTTGTAATTCAGAATGTAAGCTTTTTCTGCGTGAATATCCAGGGCTATTAGTAACGCATGATACCCCTATGTCCCTCCAGTGGGTCCTCCTGGTATCTTCTCTATGCGTTTCTACCCATCTACTATGTCAGAGTTCTAAGGGACTCCTGACTTGCTCTTTACAGATTGATATTATCCTCTGTTTTTCACGCAACCATCCTGGTTATTTTACTGGATTGCATTCCTGCATCCTCTTAGCCCACGGAAATAGATTCTCTATATATCTGTCAAGTGGGTTTCACCCTCTTGTTGTTGGATGAATCTTTCCCCTTCACATTCCCCATGTGAATGTTCTTATGGGGCTTAGTGTATCTTCAGACTTATTGTCATGTATGTAAATATCTCTATATATGCCTCTACATACATATGTCTGTAAGCTGTATGTGCATAATTTATGCCTATATATATATCCACCTATATATATATGTTGATACATATTTCTGCATATCTAGATATACATATATATAGGTGTATATATATCTCCCTATATATATAGGTATATCTAGATATATATATAATCTCTCTCTCTCTCTCTCTCTCTATATATATATATATATATATATATATATATATATATATATATATATATATATAAACCACGATATATATGTTGATACAAATATATGAATATATATATATAAAAATATATATATATATATATATATATCTCTCTATATCTATATCTATATCTATATACAATCTCTGTTGGGAGACTTTGTATAGGTCGATATGTATTACATACTATCTCCTCGCTGTCTATGCTATAGCAATTAGTACCTTTCTTAGAGGTTACAGACAGTGAGCTCCCTTTTCCATACTGTTCCTTAGTATGTGGGGACTGTTATACACACAACCACTACTGTGGTGATAACAGCTTCCGCTTTGCTCTAGGTCTCCCTATCCTTGAAGATTCAAGCTTCAATATCTTTCCTATCTCTCATCAGCTAGGAAAGACAGTGTACATCTTCATTGTTTTGAGTACACATTGTTCTCCTTGGGAATATGGGCCTTTTTCCATACCCCTTCTTCCCTCCAAAACTGGGCTAGTTGTCCAAATCGGTCAGTCTTCTTCTTTTAGTCCTCAATGTTAATGACTCTGTACCTAAAAGAGTTTTCAGCTTTTTCCCATAAATCTTTTCATTGAAGACCTGCCGTTCTAATCCTACCCCAGTTGACACCTGGATCACCTGCTATTCCAGGTCTGGACCTTCACCCTCACTGCTGTGAGGTCACCTTGAGGATTCCGCTACTGCATATCCAGTAGACTCCATCACGCTTACTACTTCCTACAATCCAGTAGGTAAGCTCCATATTTTAACTGTTCATTAAATAATTTTAATGGTACTTATCATACATGCCATGGACTCCTCTTCTGTAGTCCTTGGGTTTGCTGTTTTCCTTACAGCTCTTCTATTCTCAACTCCTACCTTCCATTCCCTCATGGGATGCCAGAGATTCCTGTGTGGGAAATGCACTCCTGATCCAGGAACATGCATTTTATGGGATCTCCCCCTGGCATCCAAGTTATCCAAGTTGTATTTCCCTGTTCCATGTAAAAACCAATACTTGTTATTTATGGTTCTTTGTTCCATGTAAACCGCGCTGATGCTAAAGAGTACGGTATATAAGAAAATAAAATAAAATAAATAAATCTCTAGCTAGGGAGTCCCCATATGTGAAGACTCATTCCTGCTTGTTCCTGGAGATAGCACAATTACTTACCTGTAACAGGTGATCTCTGGGAACAGCAGGAATAAGTCTTCACAAACCACCCACTTCCCCTAGGACAGCGATGGCGAACCTATGGCACGCGTGCCAGCTGTGGCACGCGAAGGCCTTGCAGCTGGCACGCGTGAAGGTCCGCAAAAAAAGAAAACGCGGGCTCTGGCTGCTGCCGCGGACGCGGCAGCATGCAGTGTCCCGCGGGGCCCCCTCCGCCCGCTAAGCCCCTCTGCAAGGGCTTTCAGATTCGCGAGGGAGACAGCGTCTCCCTCGCGTCTCTGTTAAGCCCGTAGGGGTTAATGGGAAATTTCCCATCAGCCCCTTTAGACGCGAGGGACTGATGGGAAATTTCCCATTAGCCCCTGCGGGCTTAACAAGAGACGCGAGGGAGCCTCTGTCTCCCTCGCGAATCTGAAAGCCCTTGCAGAGGGGCTTAGCGGGCGGAGGGGGCCCCGCGGGACACTGCATGCTGCCGCGTCCGCGGCAGCAGCCAGAGCCCGCTTTTTCTCTTTTTAAATTTGCCGGGGGGGGGGGGGGTGTTAGGACTGCTAATGGGCTGGGGGGGGGGGTTAGGAAAGCTAATTGGCTGGGGGGGGGGTAGGACAGCTAATGGGCTAGGAGGGGGGGGGTAGGACTGCTAATGGGCTGGGGGGGGGTTAGGACTGCTAATGGGCTAGGAGGGGGGGGGTTAGGACTGCTAATGGGCTGGGGGGGGTTTGGACTGCTAATGGGCTGGGGGGGGGGTTAGGACTGCTAATGGGCTAGGAGGGGGGGGTTAGGACTGTTAATGGGCTGGGGGGGGTTTGGACTGCTAATGGGCTGGGGGGGGGGTTAGGACTGCTAATGGGCTAGGAGGGGGGGGTTAGGACTGCTAATGGGCTAGGTGGGGTTAGGACTGCTAATGGGCTGTGGACTGATGGGGGCTGTCTGGAAATGGGGTGATGGGGGGTTAGGACTGCTAATGGGCAGGGGGGGGGGGTTAGGACTGCTAATGGGCTAGGAGGGGGGGTTAGGACTGCTAATGGGCTAGGAGGGGGGGTTAGGACTGCTAATGGGCTGGGGGGGGTTTGGACTGCTAATGGGCTGGGGGGGGGGGTTAGGACTGCTAATGGGCTAGGAGGGGGGGTTAGGACTGCTAATGGGCTGGGGGGGGTTTGGACTGCTAATGGGCTAGGAGGGGGGGGTTAGGACTGCTAATGGGCTAGGTGGGGGTTGGGACTGCTAATGGGCTGTGGGCTGATGGGGGCTGTCTGGAAATGGGGTGATGGGGGGTTAGGACTGCTAATGGGCAGGCGGGGGGGGGGTTAGGACTGCTAATGGGCTAGGAGGGGGGGTTAGGACTGCTAATGGGCTAGGGGGGGTTAGCCCCCATCAGCCCACAGCCCATTAGCAGTCCTGTCTGGAAATGGGGTGATGGGGGGTTAGGACTGGTAATGGGCTATGGGGGGGGTTAGGACTGCTAATGGGCTAGAGAGGGGGGGTTAGGACTGCTAATGGGCTAGGAGGGGGGGGGGTTAGGACTGCTAATGGGCTAGGGGGGGGTTAGGACTGCTAATGGGCTGGGGGGGGTTAGGACTGCTAATGGGCTAGGAGGGGGGGGTTAGGACTGCTAATGGGCTAGGGGGGGTTAGGACTGCTAATGGGCTGTGGGCTGATGGGTGCTGTCCGGAAATGGGGTGATGGGGGGTTAGGACTGGTAATGGGCTATGGGGGGGGGTTAGGACTGCTAATGGGCTAGAGAGGGGGGGTTAGGACTGCTAATGGGCTTGGGGGGGGGGTTAGGACTGCTAATGGGCTAGGAGGGGGGGGGTTTGGACTGCTAATGGGCTGGGGGGGGGGTTTGGACTGCTAATGGGCTAGGAGGGGGGGGGGTTTGGACTGCTAATGGGCTGGGGGGGGGTTTGGACTGCTAATGGGCTAGGAGGGGGGGGGGTTTGGACTGCTAATGGGCTGGGGGGGGGTTTGGACTGCTAATGGGCTAGGAGGGGGGGGGGTTTGGACTGCTAATGGGCTGGGGGGGGGTTAGGAATGCTAATGGGCTAGGGGGGGGGGGGTGATGAATGCTAATGGGCTAGGGGGGGTTAGGACTGCTAATGGGCTGTGGGCTGATGGGGGCTGTCTGGAAATGGGGTGATGGGGGGTTAGGACTGCTAATGGGCAGGGGGGGGGGGTTAGGACTGCTAATGGGCTAGGGGGGGGGGTTAGGACTGCTAATGGGCTAGGGGGGGTTAGGACTGCTAATGGGCTGTGGGCTGATGGGGGCTGTCTGGAAATGGGGGTGATGGGGGGTTAGGACTGGTAATGGGCTATGGGGGGGGTTAGGACTGCTAATGGGCTAGAGAGGGGGGGTTAGGACTGCTAATGGGCTAGGGGGGGGTTAGGACTGCTAATGGGCTGGGGGGGGGGGGTTAGGACTGCTAATGGGCTAGGAGGGGGGGGGGGTTAGGACTGCTAATGGGCTAGGAGGGGGGGGTTAGGACTGCTAATGGGCTAGGGGGGGGTTAGGACTGCTAATGGGCTGGGGGGGGTTAGGACTGCTAATGGGCTAGGAGGGGGGGTTAGGACTGCTAATGGGCTGGGGGGGGTTAGGACTGCTAATGGGCTAGGAGGGGGGGTTAGGACTGCTAATGGGCTAGGGGGGGTTAGGACTGCTAATGGGCTGTGGGCTGATGGGGGCTGTCAGGAACTGGGGTGATGGGGGGTTAGGACTGGTAATGGGCTATGGGGGGGGGTTAGGACTGCTAATGGGCTAGAGAGGGGGGGTTAGGACTGCTAATGGGCTAGGGGGGGGGTTAGGACTGCTAATGGGCTGATGGGGAGGGGTTAGGACTTGAGGTGGGCTGTTGGGTGGGGTTAGGACTGGAAATGGGCTGATGGGGGGTTAACACTGGACGTGATCTGATGGGGTTAGGACTGGTAATGGGCTATGGGGGGGTTTAGGACTGATAATGGGCTATGGGGGGGCTGGGACAAGAAATGGGCTGATGGGGAGGGGTTAGGACTTGAGGTGGGCTGATGGGGTTAGGACTGGTAATGGACTGTGGGCTGATGGGGGGGTTAGGACTGGCAATGGGCTATGGGGGGCTGACTGGAAGTGGGGGGTTAGGACTGGTAATGGGTTATAGGGGGGGGGCTTAAACTGAAAATGGGGTGATGGGGGGTTAGGACTGGAAGTGGGTTGATGAGGGGGGGATAGGACTGGTATTGGGTTGGGGGGCTGCTAGGACTGGAAATGGGCTGATGCAGGGACTAGAAGGGAATGGATGCTGGGTGAGGCTGGAACTAGAAGGGAGCTGGTGTTGGGGGAGGATTAGAATGGGATGGGGCTGGGAGAGTAAAATGGAGAGGGGAAAAATATTTTGTGTGGGAGGGATAAAAAATCTACAATTGGCCGGGTATTGGGAGAGTAAGTGGGGATTGAGGATGGAGGGGTAAATTTTGAGTAGATGAAATAGGAATGAGGAAAGAGCCAAAGGAGAAAGATTAGTATGTTAAAGCAGATGTAGAGAGAGAATGGAAAAAAAAAACAAGAAGACAGAAGAAAGGACAAATGGACAGCAGATGGAGAGTTAGCAGAAGACACGAAGAAACCAGAAGAAAGTGGCTGGAACAATTGCAACTGAAAAAAATGCACAAAAGGTAGAAAAATATCTCTTTATTTTGAATTTATTAACTGGAATATGTCGGCTCTGGGAAATGTGCATCATTAATTTTTGCGCTTTGTTTAGTACAAGAGGAAATTAATATATAGTTTTATTTCTACAGTGTTGTTGTATATTCCAAGTTTGGCTTTTGGGGTTCCCAGTTTAATTATTGTCTTCCTGTTTCTAAATTGTGATTCCTTGTTTGGTGATGGTCTGTTCTGCATGTGTAACTGAGCTGAGGTATTCTGTTTATATAATTCCTATTTGACATTGCCACTTGTTCTTTCCCCAGTAGGTCATGTATTGTTGTTCTCTGAGATGTATTGGTTTAATATTTGCAGTGTTGCCTTTTGATAGGTAGAGTATGGTGCTTTGTGAGTCCTGGTAGTGCTGTTAGGATACGGCGGGTTTGCTTTGGGTTCTAAATGGGCAGCGTTTGTAGTAGTTCCTAATGTGCCTGGCGGTTGGTACTGGATTATAGTAATGTAGAAACCTTTTAGTCTTTCTTTATCCATATACTCATTAAGAGGCATGTTTACTAAAAGTTAGTGTATGGTAACATTATGCAAATATTTATGCAAATGAAGCACCTTATGCAAATGGGGCTTTAATTGACGTGCTGGCACTTTGAGGAAATTCTTTGGTTTTGTGCGGCAGTTTGGGCACTCGGGCTCAAAAAGGTTAGCCATCACTGCCCTAGGAGTTGTATCTATCTATCTATCTTCCTTTCCTCGTTCTCTCCCTTTGTCTCAGCTAGGAAACTCAACTGAGGAGAGACAGTGGAAAGGGCGAGAAGTCAGTGCGCAGGCGTGAGGGATGCTCCCAAAAGCTTTCTGATTGGATGCTGGGGAGCATTCCCGTGCAGGCTCCGTCGGTACCGACGTACCCATATGTGAAGACTTATTCCTGCTGTTCCCAGAGATCACCTGTTACAGGTAAGTAACTGTGCTGTCCCTTCTTAATAATGGTTTATGGACCTTTCCTCCAGGAACTTGTCCAAACCTTTTTTAAACCCAGCTACACTAACAGCCTTTACTACATCCTCCGGTAACAAATTCCAGAGTTTGATTACACGTTAAGTGAAAAAATATTTTCTTTTATTAGTCTTAAATAGTTTACCCTGTAGCTTCATTGCATGTCTCCTAGTCTTTCTATATTCTGATAAGGTAAACAATCGATCTACGTTTACCCGTTCCACTCCATTAATTTATAGACTTCTATCATATCTCCCCTCAGCCGTCTCTTTTCCAGGTTAAAGAGCCCTAACCTTTTAAGCCTTTCTTCATAGGAGTATCCTTCCATCCCCTTTACCATTTTGGTGGCTCTTCTCTGAACCTTTTCTAAAATCGATATATCCTTTTTAAGATACGGCAACCAGAATTGCACACAATATTCAAGGTGCGGTCTCACCATGGAATGATAGAGGCATTATAATATCTTTTGTTTTATTTTCCATTCCTTTCCTTATCATACCTAGCATTCTATTTGCTCTCTTGGCCGCCGCTGCACACTGGGCCGAGGGTTTTAACATGTTATCCACAATGACGCCTAAATCTTTTTCCTGGGTGGTGGTTCCTAATGTGGAACCTTGCATTGTGTAACCATAGTTTGGGTTCTTCTTCCCTAGGTGCATAACTTTGCACTTGTCCACATTAAATTTCATCTGCCATTTTGATGCCCAGTCTTCTAATTTATGAAGATCCTCTTGCAATTTTCCACAATCCTCTTGGGTTTTAACAACTTTAAATAGTTTTGTGTCATCTGCAAATTTGATAACCTCACTCGTTATTCCACTTTCCAGGTCATTTATGAATATGTCAAAAAAAATCTGATAATGAATTTCTCCTTGAGAAAGAGGAACTAATGGAGGCTGTAAACAAAGGCACAGAAGGGGATAACTTTCATGGAGCAGCAGGTACCACCTTAACCACTTTACAGGGTAGATTACCCCTATCCCCCTCCACACAAGTAACCTCTACTGTATATAAGTTCTACTGTTAAAACTACAATCAGTTGTAAATACAAATTAACTATGTATTTAAGTTCCACTGTTCAGTGTAAAACTCAGCTGTTGTAATGTATACCTCTATGCCCCGTGAAAAGTGGTATAAAAACACACTAAAATAAATAAATAAAATAGATTAAATGGGCCATGCTGGTCTTTATCTGCCGTCATTTTCTGCTTCTATGTAAGATGGGTGTCCATGGCTGCCTTGCTAAGAAAAGTGGTCAGTGGGGGATGGGGATATTCAAAGGCAGTTTCAGCCCCTATGTGTCCCGATGCTAGCCAGCTAGTGTCATGGTGTTCCTAGGGCGGAGAGGAGGCATCACCCAAGGATAATTGGGTAGTGGCGATATTCAGTTGTTCGATGTTATCCTTAACCAGCTAAAGTTAGGCACTTCAATGGCTGGCCTAATTTAGCCTGTTTAGCTAACCGGTCAGTGGCTGAATATTGATGCTGATCAGTTAGCTATATCTCTATCTTGCCAACCCAGATGCTCAATGCCGATGGCCACGTATAACCCCAGCTTTGAATATCTGGGATTCAATTTCTAGCAGCAACGTCTAGCCGCTTTAACAGCTTTTAGCTGCCGCTGCTGACTATCCCCCTTCCCTCAAACATCTAACTCTCTGGTACTTAAACGTTTCTGTGGAAACCGCAAGAAAATGAAACAAGAGTATTGCAATTGAGGGTCTCATTTCCTTTTCATCTAGGTAACTTTTGGAGATGTCTGGAAACATTATAATATGACAGTTCAAAAACCAAGGAATCTTTCACCTTAGGGACTAGTAACTGATAAAAGTTCTTTATCAGAGATTTGAGCATAAGCAATAAGCAGTGTAGAACTATCTGGTTGGTTTATGAATCCCTGAGACCCTATAGGATCCAAATTACCAAGAAAACTGAGAGGGTTGCCTTGTCCCTCATCCTCCCTTTTCTTAAATGGCAGTAGGTAGAAGGCTCTAAAGAGAGGCTGAATTGACTCAAGTGGTGTTTTCAAAGAAAAACAGCATACGCTTGTAGTCAACATTATTGACACCCTTGCATTTTAGGTATGTTGTGTACAATATTTTGAGAAATAATTGGAAATATTCCAACTACATGTCATCATAATATTGTAATAGTATGTTCAAAGGTATACAACAAAAAAAAAAAAGATGTATGTGCAACTTAGACGTAGCAATTTATGAGAAATAAATATGATCTGGACAGGATTAATGGCACCCTTCACTAATATTTGGTTGCACAACCCTTGGCAGTGATGACAGCCTCCAAACCTTTCTTGTAGCCATCTATAAGATTCGTACATCTGTCTGGTGATAGTGTCTCACAGTTTTCAACTGCAATTTGTTCCAGCTCATGAATGTTTCTAGGATTCCTTTTACCAATGGCAGATTTCAGCACTTTCCATAGGTTCTTGATTGGATAGAGATCAGAACTCATTGCTGGCCAGTTTAAAACAGTCCATTTGTTCCTTTTTAACCATTCTTTTGTACTTTTGGATGTATTTTTTGGGTTGTTGTCCTGCTGGAGGACCAATGACCTTTGACCCAGACCTAACTTTCTGATACTAGGTAGCACATTTTGCTTTAAAAAAAACCCTTGGTAGTCCTCTGACTTCATGATTCCTTTAATATTTTCCAGGCCTCCACTTCCCGAGGCAGCAAAACAGTCCCACAACATTATGGAACCTCCAACATATTTAACTGCAGGAAGGGTGTTTTTTCTTTATAAGCTTCATTTTGTCGTCTATAAATGGGAGGTTCTTGAACATTCCATGAGCAGAAAAGTTCTTAATAACATTGTAAACTGTAGACATAGGAATCCCAAGTTCTTTGGAGATGGCCTTGTACCTCTTCTAAGTTTGATGTTTGGTGATAATGGCTTTTTCTGATGGTCTCAGGCAGCTCTCTTGTCTTCCCCATTGTGAAAATGGAACGGGGAGTGAATGTGGCCATTTTAAACATTAGAGCAATCATTCATTGGTTGATTCAAGTCATGTGAGAACTGACAATTGATTACAGATGTGTCTAATTTTACTGCAATGGGAATGTGGTTCTTCTGTTCAAACTGATGTGTATTGTTTATAAGGGTGCCAATAACCATGTTCTATCAACTAACAAAGACTGCTTAATATCCCCACCTATATAATTAATTACAATAAAAGGATAAACTTATGCCTGAATAAGTAAATCTCCAATATACCAAAAGAGAGAGAGTTCTTCTTTCAAGGCAAATAATCATATTCTGTCAGTGTCTCACTTTTTGTACTATTTCCTACTATTTCCTTTTTTTAACTGGTCTTGTTTTATTTGATTCTTTTATGTGTCAAATATGTGTGCATGTATAGTCGAAAGTCATTTCACTGGCCACTTGTTTTTACGAGATGTTGGACATCAAGGAGTTTGAACTGCAAGGATGCCAAAAATATTGACCACAACTATATCTCTTAAAAGGTTTGGGGTAGATTCTGACCCACATTTAGTGGGGATATACGTCTGGGGTGGACGAATATGCCCTGCTAAATGTCCAGGTCAGATTCCCAGCAAAGAGCTCTCAGCACGTACAGCAGAGATGTGCGGGGAGTTCTGTACCAGTGTGGGAGAGGGCGTTCCAGAGGAGGGGCAAGGATAGGCCGGAGGCGTGACCCTCGACTCGGATGTACAGGGCCAATACCGGGACGGCCCTGTACGTCTGGCCTGGGTTACATAGATGGGGGACTTATTCCATCTCAGAGGTGAAATAGGCCCCCCCCGACACCAACGGCCATCCAGCCAGGGACCACCAAAAGAGATGATAGGGCTAGGGAGGTCTTTGCAGCCCTATCCTGGCCCTGGAAGGCCTAGTCGGGTGGCGTAGAAAACTAACTTTGCTGCCAGTGCAGGCGATCGAGACTCCTGCATGGATCCGCAGTGCCATGGCAACGGGATGCCAGTGCACCGCGGCTCCATGCAGAAGCCCAGGCTGAGCTAGCCAGAGAAATACCTGGACATGCTGCGGGCCAGAATCAAGACATATCCTGCTCGTCCAGGCCCATTGCACCCGTTTTCTATCCCCTATGGGATCCAAATCGGGTGCAAATCCGACCCATCCAGATTTTGGGCATCCGGACGTGCCCCGATTGGAATTGTCCTCTTTGGTTGCAAATACAATAGGCACCCTAGGGAGATTTGAAGGCTCAAATTTTGCTGCTTTATCACTTTTTTTTCAAGTTCTCCAATTTACATTGAATAACCATGGAATCTTTAACAAAAACCTTTTCTCTGTTTTAGGACTGCTTAACTCTTTTTTTCCTTCAGCAGAATTTCACATAATTTAATACTAGATAATTCCATTTTGTGGGCATTACTCTATAGCTCCTCTTCAAGGTCTGTAGAATTTGCTCGAACCTCTTAGAAACTAAATTGGTTTTGTCTCACCAAACTGTAACATCAGACACGTTTCTTCTCCATTTCTCCTCCTCTACCTCCTCCAAAAGATTTTCCTTGTTTCTAGGAACCAACATGACGCCTCTTCAGCTGCAGCTCAAATTGATACCATCACCTGACATCCTTAGCATTTGCCCCATATATCAGTCCAATGGGGAGACCCACACATCTGCACTGGACTCAAGCTGCTTCACCACCAGGCAGTCCACACCACAGGAGCTTGATATAACTCTCCCTACCCTGGCTTAGGAGTGAGGTTCATTGCTACATGGAAGGCACAAAAATAACTCATTTGTAGAAATTGCCTCCAGGAACTTGTGATAAACTCCACTATACCATGACGTAGGAGTGAGGTTCATTCCTGTCACAGTATGTCAAAATGAACCATTTTGGAGACATTACCTCCAGAAGCTCTCTGCCAATTTTGTTTTCTCAACATTATTGGAAAGGACAATCGGCTCTGGGTTCAATTTAACTTCAAAGTCTGGAGTCTCCTTCTGCTCCTGACACTACCAAGGACCGTGCTGGAATAGAAGTTGTGGAGCTGTGCTGAATTACAAGCATCTGTTGGCCCCCCCCAATTATCCTGGGCAAGGGCGAATGCCATTGCTTGCTGCTTGTGACCTTTACAATTCTTACTCATACAGGTACAGAAGGAATTCAGAAAAGGAAAAGGAAACTGCTAGCAAGACACTTCTGCTGACAGATGTCGTGTTACCACCATTCTGGATTTCTCCCATGACAAATAGACTTTGCCGAGGCATAACTTTGTAGGACTCTTGGGCAATTCTACAGCATGTTACACAATTGCAAAGTAGAAATTCCATGCATAGGGAACGGAGAGTCTTTTTTCTTTTCTTGTAACGTGGAGATCCTTTGTTGATCTTGTTAGCAGGCATCACCAGGAGGGTATGTCCTGGCAGCAGGCCAGTTCCAGCTTATCCTTGAAATGGAGAAGTAAATGGGGATATAATATTTTACCTGTCAATTAAATTTAGTACTATAATTTCACTGCCTTTTTGCAAACTATGAGATCTGTTATTTTGAAGTACACCTTTTAGCTGTGCACTCATTGAACCAAATATAGCAATAATGTTCTCTTTTTATCTGGGCATTTATTTGCAGTGATTGCAGGAATTAAATGCTTGAGCTGTTAGTTTAACTGCTAAAGAAATGCCCCATTCATTGCAAAATATTGATGTAATCTCATGTGTTTCATTGTTGCTGGTTTATAAATGACAGTATAGTACAGAAACAGAAGACTTGAGTAATTGTATTTGTGAAATGGGAGCATTTCCCAAATTTAACAACCTGGATTGGGGTTTACTTATAATAACCAATAAGTTCCATTGAGTGTTTTTAAAATGTCGATGCATGAGAAAGTAGTAAAAATTAGTAGAAGACAATTTTGCCATTATGTATGTCCTGTCTGCTGCTCTAGGAAAAGGTTTGAACACCAGCAAAAACTGTTAGAAGAAGACAGAAAAAGGCGTCAGTTTGAAGAGCAGAAGCAGAAGTTAAGACTTCTGAGCAGTGTAAAACCCAAGGTATGTTATGGATAAAACTTTTTTTCCTTGGTTTTTGTTTCCTAAATGTTAATTTGCTTTGCTAATAATCAGAAGGTGGCTATAGTTCAAATTCTTCTGTTGAGAGTGCTGTGTTAGCATGGGTTGTATGTTTTAAGTCCTCTTTTTCAAAGTGGTGGTTGTGTCCCACTTCAGACGGGGGAGAAGAGCAGAGACGATGCTTTGGAGGCAATCAAAGGAAACCTAGATGGGTTCACAAGAGAAGCAAAGATGCACCCTACACCATCCCACCCGAAAAAGCCAGGTATTACGTCTATTAAAGAGAAATGCAACATAAACACTAGTTGTATCCTGAGTTAGGTATTTGATATATTTATTTATTAGTATTTAGCTCATCCCTTTCCAGTAGCAGTTCAAGGCAAGTTACAATCAGGTACAGAAGGGATTTCCCTGCCCCCAAAGAGCTTTCAGTCTAAGTTTGTACCTGAGACAATGGAGGGTTTAAATGACATTCTACATATGTCTTAAATGCACATGAGTAGATATTTCCTTTATAAACTGCTTACCAAAAACAATGCTTAGATTGGTGTGCAGATTAAAACATTACAATATAAGACCATCGGTGATTTATATATATATATAAATAATATTGTTTTTATAGCGCATACCAGTTATACCCAGATATAAGAGAGCCTCTGCTTATTGAAGTTGGCAGAGAGGGGGCACACACAAAGCACAAATGTGTTTTATGTTAATAGGGAGGTCATGACTGGGCAAAAAGGTAGATTGGATTTTAAGTGGGGATAATTGAAGAAAGGACAACTGAGTAAAGCATCAAGAAATGAGGCTTCTTACCAGTTTATATAAGGAAGCAGCCGTTAGGACAGGTAGGTGAGTGTGATTCTATGTCCTAAACTAAATGGTTGACTAATACATGTTTGAAGTCTGAGTACAGGCTGATCAACATTTTCAGCTAAATTAGAACAGTTCTTTGCAATTCTAAGCAATCTATTACAAAAATTGAAGAAAAATATAAGATTTCAAGTCTAAAAAGTGGAGTTACTATATGGAGTATACTTAAGGGTAGAAAACACTGTATTTAATTGTGCAAAGCTGCAGGAATTCTGATTTGTGTCCCAATAATATATAAATGTTAATTTGAGAAAAACAGGATATGGAATATGTGTGGGAGGCATAAGGAGGGGAGGACACAAAGTGAAACTCTTCCCTAAGCCCTTCTCATCATTAGGGGTAGTATATAACTTTTAACTCATAAGGGAATATCAAGGAGCAAATAGCCTTCTATAGAGAAGAACTGCAGCAATTTTCTTATGCCTTGTGCATATCTGAGAGCTTTAGCCCTTGTGTATGTAGATATTTAATTTGTAAGGTGATGTCCTTGCAGCTTACTCGAAGCTTGAGTACAATAGCTGAGATATATGCTCAAGACACCTTTTCTCCATGACTGGGTAAAAATGGCAAGTTTGATTGTCAGCAGCAATGATACTTTTATCTTTGTCAAAAAAGAGAGGTCAGGAGAGGAAAGATACATAGGGTTTTCTGTTTCAAAGCATCAGTACATTGGATACGTCATCCACAGCCATCTGTATTTTTAAAGGGAAACTTCCTTTTCGTCCCTCTAGTCCAGTCCCGGAACCATTGAGTTTAGAATCTCCTCCAGCAGCTTTGGAGACTGAAAACTTGTCATCGCCTTGATGACCTCTGCACATATATAGGCAAGGACCGCCCCTTCCTCTTCAGTACTTTCAGTCTCCAAGCAGCTGGAGAAGCTTCTGAGCTCTAGGCTCACTCAGCACAAATAAGCAGAGCTAGGAATAGAGACTAACTTTAACTTTAATTTTCATTTTAAATGTATTTTGTAATTGTAAGTTTAGTTACTTAGTGTTTTGATTTTTACAGGGAAGGTGCTGCTGCTCAGAGATGTCCATTACTACAACTGCTCTCCCTCTCTCTGTCTCTCTTCCCCCCCCCCTCCCCTTCGCTTTAACGAGCAGTCAAGACACAGCTCAGCACTTTCGCCTCCCTGCTCCCGAACCCGCGGTAACGGGTGACGAGCAGGTGGCAGACTTAGGATCTCAGCGCCAGGGGCTGAGGGCTCAGACACCGGCAGAGCACGCTGAGAGCAGCCGGAGCCAAAGCCGCGATCCGGCTGAGCTCCGGCGCGCTTAAAGGTCTCCTCCCGGGCATGGTGTGTTTGGAGGTGAGTCAGGCATAGTTAAGCAGCGCTAGATAGCCTGGGGAGTGAGCGGGAGTGTGAACTGCGATCCGGCGCCCACACCGCCCGTTCAGTTTCGGGCGGGAAAAGTAGCAGTGGCCATTTTGAATGCCGCAGGTTGATTCTGGGCAGCTGGAGCAGTCTTTTTCTGGCCTGTCTGGGGGCTTTCGGGCCTCGCTTCTGAGGCTGTTCATAACAACTGAGCTGGGCAGTTCTTTGGAGCTTCAGGAGTTTGAAAAAAAAAATCAAAAAGAAAAGGTAAAAGAAGGCCTCAGTTTGCGCTAGTGTTTCCCTCGTTGGATCTGCTGGGGGCAGGCAGTGCTTTTGATGCGGGGGGGGGGGCGCATGCCGGCCAAGCCGCGTTGTCTGGTGTGCGGTTCAAGGAGGGGAGAGCTGATGGAGTCCGGGTTGTGTAGGCCTTACTCCCATGAAGCGGCCCTGCTTGAGGATCCTATGGAAGGTACTAGCGGAGCTCAGTTGGGAGATGATCGGGAGAAGGGGGTCTCCTTACCCTCCTCGGCCATTTCCATGGAACAGAAGTCGGGTCTGCCTCAGGGGACGGGGCGGTCCCGGGTCCTTCAGTCAGCCAGACGAGGGGTCCCGTGGAGATCCCGTCGGATTTTTTCTCTCTCATGCAGCAGGCCTTGGCCCTCTTACAGCCAGCGATGGTAGTGCCTCCTCAGAGTCCGCGGGGACGAAAACGGGAGGCGGCAGCGGAGGGGGACGCTCCTCCGCTCAAAAAGAGTAAAGGAGCTAGTGTAGAGGATCCTGTGTCTCCTCTCTGGGAAGACCTGAGTGCAGGGGACGCGGATCTCGCAGGTGTCTCGGAGGATGATTTGGAAGAGGGGGAACTGCCCGATGAGGACCAGCAAAGCAGGGTGGTCCGGGTGTTTCGGAAGGAGGAGCTGCCAGCATTGATTGCAGAGACTCTGAAAATGCTGAATATGCCGTCGGTGGAACCTTCCTCGGAGGAGGCTCTGGAGGATCCACTGTTGCAAGCAGTTCGCACGTCCCAGCGAGTGTTTCCCGTCCATAGGGTGTTTCGGAATATGATTCAGGAAGAATGGAACTTACCAGAGTCGGCCCTGAGAGGCTCTAGGGTGATAGCCAGGTTATATCCGCTCTCTGACCAGGATAAGGAACTTTTTCGCTCTCCAAAGGTGGATGCTGCAGTGTCGGCAGTCACAAAGAAGACTACGATCCCGGTAGAAGGCGCCGCGGAGTTGAAGGATGTACAGGACAGGAAGTTGGATACCTTGTTGAAACAGGTGTTTGATATTAGTGCTCTCTCCATGCAGGCCTCGATAGCGGGGGCGTGGGTAGCGAGAGGCTGTCTTAGATGGTCCCAGAGATTGCAGGGGGATCAGTTGGGGGAGCAGGATTCGGAGGTAGCGCGGCTAGAGTCGGGAAAAGCTTATTTAGCGGATATTCATTACGACCTCATCAGGGGTCTGGCCAAGGCGATGGCTTCGGTCGTAGCGGCCCGTCGTTTCCTGTGGTTGAGAAACTGGGCAGCGGACAGTTCGTCTAAAGCTCGTCTCAGTAGGCTTCCATTCCGAGGTAAGCTATTGTTTGGAGAGGATTTGGAGAAGTTGGTTAAGGATCTCGGGGAGTCCAAGGGTGGTCGTCTGCTGGAGGATAAGCCTAAGCAGGGCCGGGGGCTTTCCGGGACCAAGGGGGCTCAGAGAGAGTTTCGTAGGTTTCGGTCCTCTCGTTTTGCTCCATTGCGCGGAAGGTTTCCAGGGCGGAGCCGGGGATTTCGGGGGACAGGCAGAGGTTTTGCGCCCTTTCAGTCCTCAAACGTTAAGTCACAATGAGAGGAGGCGGACTCAGGTGGCGGTGCTGCCAGTGGGAGGTCTGTTGCGGGAGTTTTACCCTGCCTGGGTGCAGCTGACGTCGGACCAGTGGGTCTTGGAGGTCATTCGAGAGGGTTATGCATTAGAGCTCCACCGACCCGTATTAGATTCCTTTGTTCTGTCGCCTTGCAGGACTCTGCTCAAGGTGCATGCGGTGGCAGAGACGCTGCACCTTTTGCTGGCTCTCGGCGGTAGTTCCCATTCCCGTGGATCAGTGCGGATGCGGTCGTTACTCCATCTACTTCATAGTGCCAAAGAAGGAAGGCTCGTTTCGTCCGATTCTGGATTTGAAGAGGGTGAATCGGTGTCTCAGAGTATCGCATTTCAGGATGGAGACGTTGCGTTCCGTGATTGCTGTGGTCAGAAAGGGGGAGTTCCTGACATCGCTGGATCTCACGGAGGCTTATCTGCATATCCCTATTCGGCCAGAGCATCAGAAGGTCCTCCGCTTTGCGCTGCCCATGGGGCATTTCCAATTTCAGGCGATGCCCTTCGGGCTGGCAACAGCACCTCGCGTGTTCACCAAGGTCGTGGTGGTGGCGGCGGCGCTGCGGAAGGAAGGTGTACTGGTGCACCCGTATCTGGACGATTGGTTGATTCGGGCGAAGTCACGAGAAGAAAGTGTCAAGGCCACCGCCCGGGTGGTACAGGTTTTGGAAAGCTTGGGCTGGGTGGTCAACCAGACAAAGAGCAGGTTAGTCCCCTCTCAGTCCCTGGAGTATTTGGGGGCGCGTTTCGAGGCGGCGTTAGGCGAGGTGTTTCTCCCGGAACACCGAGCTCACGCTCTGCGGAGCTTGGTGAGGGAATTTTTGGCATGGCAGGCTCCAACGGCGTGGCAGTACCTCCAACTGCTCGGAACGATGGCGGCGTCTATCGAAGTGGCGCCATGGGCCAGGTCGCACATGAGACCGCTGCAGAGGGTGCTGCTGTGGTGGTGTCGCATCAATCGGACCCGTTATCTCGCTGACTCATCTGTCCTCCGGAGATGCGGAACGAGTTGGGTTGGTGGTTGCGGAAAGAGAGTTTGGAGGCCGGCACCCCATTGGAACCTCCATCCTGGAGACTTTTGACCACGGATGCCAGTCTACTAGGGTGGGGAGCCCATTGTGAAGAGAGCATAGCCCAGGGCCGCTGGTCTCCAGAGGAGAAGCGATGGTCCATCAACAGGTTAGAGATGAGGGCGGTGTATTTGGCCCTTCAAGAGTTTCAGGCGTTGCTGCGGCGGTCAGCGGTCAGGGTTCTGTCCGACAATGCAACGACAGTGGTCTACATCAATCGTCAGGGCGGTACAGGGAGTGAAGCCCTGGAGGCAGAGGCAGGTCTACTGCTAGCTTGGGCCAAGCGGAATCTGGAGGGTCTGTCAGCACAGCATGTGGCCGGGGTGGACAATACCGCAGAGGACTTTCTCAGTCGACGGAGGGTGGACCCGGGGGAGTGGGTCCTTCACCTGGAGGAGGTGTATTCTCTTCTGGTACAACATTGGGGTTCTCCGGTCATGGATCTAAAGGCGACCAGATTTTTCAGCAGGAGGTGGGAACACATGTTGGAGGGGCTTGATGCGTTGGCACAAAGGTGGCCAAGGGCAGGCCTGCTCTGTGTTTCCGCCTTGGGCCCTCATAGGTCAAGTGGTGCAGCGCATAGAACAACACCGGGGCAGAGTAATCCTGATTGCACCCGATTGGCCTCGGAGGCCGTGGTATGCGGACTTGGTGCGGCTCCTGGTGGACGTCCCGTGGAGGCTTCCTCAGCGGGAGGATCTGTTACTTCAGGGACTGTTAAGGATGCCTCAGGTGGCTCAATTCTCGCTTACGGCATGGCTCTTGAACAGGCTCGGATGAGGGCTAAAGGTTATTCTTCGGCGGTCATTTCTACTTTGTTGCGGGCGCTTTGGCGGTCTACGTCATTGGCATATATACGGATTTGGCGCATTTTTGAGGGATGGTGTGCAGAGCGAAACCTTCGTCCATTCGGGGCATCAGTACCTCAGATCCTTTCCTTCTTGCAAGGTGGTGTGGAGAAGGGATTGGCAGCCGGTTCCTTGCGAGTGCAGTTGGCAGCGATTTCCTGTTTCCAGGGTAAGATTCAGGGTCAGGCGTTGGGGGTGCATGGCGACATCCGGAGGTTTTTGCGAGCGGTGTTGGTCATGCGGCCTCCTCAGAGATGCTCATTTCCGGCCTGGGACCTCAATTTGGTGTTGGAGGCCTTGGTCAAACAGCCGTTTGAGCCGTTAGGGAAGGCTTCCGTTAAGGATCTGACGTTGAAGACGGTGTTTCTTGTAGCTATTTGTTCTGCTCGCAGAATCTCCGAGTTGCAAGCTTTGTCCTGTAAGGAGCCATATCTCTCCTTCTTTGATCACAAGGTGGTGTTGCGTACAGTACCGGCGTTTTTGCCTAAGGTGGTGTCAGTATTCCATGTTAATCAAGTGATCTCTCTTCCGGTATTCTCGGGGGAGCAGGCGACGAAGACAGATAGCCGCTTGCATCTTCTGGATGTATGGCGCGTGCGCGCCGGCGATATCTCCGCGGCACGGCGGCCTTCCGTAGGTCAGACAGGTTGTTCGTGACGTTCGGTGGTCCGAGAAAGGGGGAAGTGGCTGCAAAATCGTCTATTTCCAGGTGGCTGAAGGAGACTATTGCGGCCGCCTACATTTTGAAGGGCAGAGTAGTGCCGGAAGGTCTCCGGGCTCATTTGACTCGGGCGCAGGCGGCGTCTTGGGCGGAGTTTGGTCTGGTGTCCGCCGTGGACATTTGTAGGGCGGCGTCTTGGTCGTCATTGCATTCCTTCGCTAAGCATTATAGGCTTGATGTGCAAGCGTCGGAGGATGTGTGTTTTGGGTCGGCAGTACTTCAGGCTGGGCTAGCTAGGCCCTCCCGTTGACTTTCACTGCTCTGTTACATCCTCAATGGTTCCGGGACTGGACTAGAGGGACGAAAAGGAAGAGTAAATTAGACTTACCTGCTAATTGTTGTTCCTTAAGGAACTGTAGTCCAGTCCCGGGTCCCTCCTGAGATATTTAGTTTCAGCCTGAAGTTCAGCGAGGGCGTTGATGTCTTGGCGGGGGGGATTTGGGGACGGGAGCGGAGGTGCTCTGGTGCAGCGCTGTGTCGTTCCCTGACGGCCTACTAATAGTTCAATCAGTTAAAAAAAAAAAAAATAGAAGAAGAAAAGAGACGGGAAGAGAGAAGCAGAAGGCAGTGAGAATGCCAGCCTTCCCTGAGGGGGGGAGGGTATTGGGCTAGTTGTTGAATTATAGGTTCCATTACTTGTTTAACTACTTATTTGTTGCTCTGCTGAGTCTGCTTTGTCAATAGGTACTGAAGAGGAAGGGGCGGTCCTTGCCTATATATGTGCAGAGGTCATCAAGGCGATGACAAGTTTTCAGTTTCCAAAGCTGCTGGAGGAGATTCTAAACTCAATGGTTCTGGGACTGGACTAGTTCCTTAAAAAACAACAATTAGCAGGTAAGTCTAATTTACTCTTCAAGACCGCAGGCATCATGGCCTTTATTTCAATGGCCTCACTAAGGCTGGCCATAATGGGGTAACTTTTCATAAAGTTGTATATTACAGTAAGGTTAGAAGTGACTCCCAAATCCACTGCCCAGCAGTATGTCTTATTACTTTCAGCAATTCTAAGGTCACTTTCACAACAGTGTGTGCTGAATTGCACCATTGTGGACTAGCTGAGATTACTGCTGATATTATAACAGAATCAGAAGGTCAGTAACTGACAACACCTTGATCATCCCCAAAGAGTCCATCAAGTGCACCCAGACAACCAAGAAAAGAACCTTTGCCTTCTACGCCCCAGAATGCTGGAAAGAACTTCCACCAGAAGTTAGATCCATCAAAGACCTTATTCAGTTCCGTAAGGCAATCAAACACCACATTTTCCTACTTCACTTTGCTCAAGCATCCACCCTGCCTCTGCTCACCCACTCACCAATGTCCACAAACCTTTCATGCTCTACATAAATAACCCTGTCACAAGTATTTTGAGCTTGCCTTAGCCCTTCTTGTATATACAAACCTAATCTAATTGTATTTTGTACATATGTTTATAGTTATCCTGTTGCTCCAAGTTTAAACTCTTGTTACAATGTAAGCTCCAAGTTTAAACTCCTGTTACAATGTAAGCACAGAACAGTCTTCTGACTGTGCACCCTTGTTATATGTGAACCGCACTGATAACAAATAGCGCGGTATATAAAAGTTGTTAAATAAATAAATTAGCAGCCCTACTGATCACAAATGGCAAGAACTACAGCCCAGCATAAATACAGTGCTCAGTCCTACCAAACATAAATACATTTACATATGATGTGTATTTTGCCATTCCTCCTTGTCCCTCCAGTCCAGTCCAGATGCGCATGTTTATGCTCACCTACCAGCGTAGTTCTCAGTCTCCAGCAGTTGGAAGTTGTATAAACCTGTGTAGCCTGATTTGGATGGAAGAGGAATTTTTGGGTGTTTTGTGCGTCGATTGGCCATTGCTGGCTACAGAGCCCGGGTATATAGAACCTAGTGGTACCAGGTCCTTCCCCTGATCCACCTTACCTCAGAGGTTTGGGAAATTTAATGGAGGCAATTCCCCCCCCCCCCCCCCCGGGGCAGTATGTCCTATTACTTTAAGTAAAACGTTCTAGGATCACTTCCTTATCGTACCTCAAATCCAGTCCCGACATGTGGGTTGTCATCCCCAACCAGCAACTTGGAGACTAATAGTATCAAAACTTGATGACATCATCCCACATAAGGCAATACCACCGCCCAATAGGCTCAGTATTGTCAGTCTTCAAGCAGCTGGAGAGGGGTGATTCCCATCAGGGGATTCACTAGTTGTTGCAGTTTAGGCTTTTAACTTTCTTTCCGATTTGTTTTGTTCCCTTACTTATAGCTCTAGGGTTTGATTTTTAGTGTGAGAAGAGCAGTGGAGGAGCTGGCCCTTTTAGACAGCCAGCTAGTTGAACGGCGATATAAAAAAAAGAAAGAAAAAGAAAAAAGAAACTGATCCATGCAGGTGACCCAGGTCAGCAAAAGACTCCCTCCAGCGGTGATGGTCGTATTTAGTAGGCAAGGGGGGAGAAGTGTGTGGGCCACGGCTCTCAATCCCCAAGGGGTGAGGAGTAGCGAGCAGCGAAGCAGGCCAGCTGTCTTTCAAGCCATTGCTGCTGAGGCTTCTGCCGATGCCTTTTGCAGGGCTGAGCAGGTGAGGGGGAAGCAGGAGCCGGTAAGTCTGAGAATGGAAGGCTTACAGTGCACAGTGTTGGGCTGGACAGAGCCGCCAAGCAGGGCTGCATGCTGCTCGACACATGGTGAAGGGGCCACCATTCAGAGTAGCGCAGGAAAAGCAGTGCCATTTTAGAGAGCTGGGTGAGCGGTATTTTGCTGTGGAATCGGCTGGGGGGTTGAATTTTGTCGCGGTTTCTTATTTTGTTCTCCCAGCTGGTTTAGTTTGACGCATTTTGCAGTATGGTTTAAAAAAAAAAAAAAGATCCTTTGGTCAGGAATAGAGTGCTAAGTGTCAGAGGCAGTTTCAGCAGAGGGGCTAGGTACTGTGCTTAGCTGTTCAGGGAGGGCACAGCCTCATAAGTGGGGTCTGGGGTGCTCTCCATGAGTCGTGACACAGCACTACTGGGGTCCCCAGACTCCTGAGGGGAGTTTGGAGTGACAGCCGCCATGCCCGTCAAGGCTGATTGCTCAGCTTGTGGACTCCACAAAAGCTCAGTGTCCACAACAGGATTCTGCAGGAACTGTGTCACGAAACTCATTCAGCAGAAGGTGAATGGTCAGAGGAGGGGTCTCAGAAAGGAGGCCAAATTAGGTCTCTGGAGGGTGAGGACGGCCCCTCTGGACCCATGACTGGCCGACACTCCCCCGTGACTGGCCGACACTCCCCCGTGACAGTAGCAGGGGTAGAGAGGCCTGACTCAGAGGAAGGATCAGAGGTCCCTCATCAGAGACTTTTGGCAAAACTAAAGAGTCATGGCATAGGAGGCAGTGTACTATTGTGGCTCAGGAACTGGTTAAAAGATAGAAAGCAGAGGGTAGGGCTAAATGGCCAATTTCCCAATGGAGAAAGGTGAATAGTGGTGTACCCCAGGGATCTGTGCTGGGTCCGCTGCTTTTTGACATATTCATAAATGACCTCGAAAAGGGAATAATGAGTGAGGTTATCAAATTTGCAGATGACACAAAACTATTTAAAGTTGTTAAAGCCCAAGAGGATTGTGGGAAATTGCAAGAGGATCTTGATAAATTGGAAGACTGGACATCAAAATGGCAGATGAAATTTAATGTGGACAAGTGCAAAGTTATGCACCTAGGGAAGAACAACCCAAACTATGGTTACACGATGCAAGGTTCTACATTTAGGAACCACCACCCAGGAAAAAGATTTAGGCGTCATTGTGGATAACATGTTAAAACCCTCAGCCCAGTAAGCAGAGGCGGCCAAGAGAGCAAATAGAATGCTAGGTATCATAAGGAAAAGAATGGAAAATAAAACAAAGGATATTATAATGCCTCTATATCGTTCCATGGTGAGACCACACCTTGAATATTGTGTGCAATTCTGGTCGCCGTATCTTAAAAAGGATATAGCATTATTAGAAAAGGTTCAGAGAAGAGCCACCAAAATGGTAAAGGGGATGGAAGGATGCCCCTGTGAAGAAGGCTATAAAGGTTAGGACTCTTTAACCTGGAAAAGAGACGGCTGAGGGGAGGTATGATAGAAGTCTATAAATTAATGAACGGAGTGGAACGGGTAAACGTAGATAGATTGTTTACGTTATCAGAATATCGAAAGACTAGGGGACATGCAATGAAGCTACAGGGCAAACTATTTATTTAAGGCTAATAAAATAAAATATTTTTTCACTCAACGTGTAATCAAACTCTGGAATTTGTTACCGGAGGATGTAGTAAAGGCTGTTAGTGTAGCTGGGTTTAAAAAAGGTTTGGACAAGTTCCTGGAGGAAAGGTCCATAAATCATTATTAAGAAGGGACCCAGGATATCAGTGCTTGACCCAGTACAAGCATTGTGGAACCTGTGTCTTTTAGGGAAACTGCTAGGTACGTATGACCTAGATTGGTCACTGTTGGAAACAGGATACTGGGCTTGATGGACCTTGGTCTGACCCAGTATGGCATATCTTATGTTTTTATGATCATCTGCCCCACCTATCTTAGAGCTCCAGGTAAGGGGCTTTAGGTCTCTGCATCCTTCTTCTTCCAGGAACACAGCAGCAAAGAACCTGCCAGGAGGTTTCTTTCCTGAATTCGTACTCCTCATGCATAAGGCTGTTTGCATGAAGCAAGGGGAAAGACCTTCCGTGGATGTATATCGTTCCATGGTGAGACCGCAGGACAGGACAGGGTGCAGCATCGGAATCTTGCGGAGGCGGAGGGGTGCCGGCTATTTGAGGAAGCCAGCCCTAGCCACAAGGACCTGGAGGACCACCGGTGGGAAGACACTGGGTCCTGTGGATCAGTGAAGGATGACGACCCTGCAGAGCTGACTGTAGCAGAATCCATGGAACTGGAAGAGGGTAAGATCCCACAAGAAGAGGAGTCCCAGATTGTGAGAGTTTTCCGCCAAGAGGAGCTGAGCACGTTGATTTACTCACTCCTTGGCGGCCCTCAACATCTCAGCCAACCTTCCGCAGGAGGAGGAACCATTAGAGAGATCCTCTGTTCCAAGCAGTAAGAAAGACGAAGACCTGCTTCACAGGGTCATTGATCCAGGATGAGTGAGATGTGCCAGAGGTGGGGTTGAAGGGGACCTGGACTCTGGCACATCTTTATCCTCTACCGGACCAGGAGGAGGAGATTTTATACTCTCTCCAAAGGTGGATGCAGCGGTGTTTACAGTTACAAGGAAGACAGCCAAACTGGTGGGGAGGGAGTGTCGGCCCTGAAGAGCACTCAAGACCGAAAGCTTGAGACCCTGCTGAAGCAGGCCTTTGATATTAACGCCCTCTCCTTGCAGGCATCGGTTTGTGGAGCTGTCAGAGCCAGAGCTTGCTTGTGCTGGGCTCAGAGGTTGCTGGAGGCCGCGGGACCGGTGCAGTAGCCACCGGCAGAGGTGGCAAAGCTGGAGTCGGGGTGGACTCTTTGGCAGATGCCTTCTGTGACCTCATTAGGGGGCTATCCAATGGAATGACCTCAGTGGTGGCTGTTTGGTGCTACTTACAGTATGGCTGTGGAATTGCCTGGATGTGCGCTAGGTGCCAAAAGCCTCTTTGAAAAGGAGACGGTCATTTCAGATGTCCAGCCATCTTGTTTGTCCTGTTTGGGGGGCTGCAAAAGGGGGTAGTGGCTTCCAAAGCCTTGATTTTCTAGGTGGATTAAGGAAGCAATTGCAACAGTGTACTTGTTGCGGTGTAAAGTGCCTCTGGTTAGCATGAGGCCGCATTCACCCAGGCACAGCTTCCTGGGCGGAGGCATATTTGGTTCCACCGGAGAACATTGGTAGAGCAGCCACCTGGCCAACGCTACATACCTTTTGTGAGGCACTACCGGCTAGACCTACAGGCTGTGGGGGACATGAGGTTTGGCGCTGCAGTGTTAAAGGCCGGGCTCACGGGACCCTCCCTTGTTTAGCACTGCTATGGTACATTCCACATGTCAGAACTGGACTTGAGGTACGATAAGGAAGGGTTAATTAGACCTTACCTGCTAATTGGCTTTCCTTGAGTACCTCAAGTCCAGTCCCAGACCCTCTGAATTGTTCTGTGTGCTATGTGCATTCCCGGGCCGGAGGTGGGAGTTTCTAGAGGTGGCCGGGGTCGGATGAAGTGTCAGTGGGGTGGTGGTTTTTTTTGGAGTGCTGGCCGGCCCATTGTGGAGGCAGGTACAGCTCAAAAAGAGAAAACTAAGCAGGAGTTCTACTTGCTGGCTTAGGTGTTTCTGGATGGTGTTTCAGTATGATGCAGCTGACGTTTCGGCTAGTTTATTTTGGTTTATGGTTTGGATTCAGTCTGTTTTGTCAATAGAATACTGAGCCTGGTGGTGGTGTCATTGCTTATGTGGGATGATGTCATCAGGTTTTGATACTATTGGTCTCCAAGCTGCTGGTTGGGGATGGCAACCCATACGTTGGGACTGGACTTAAGGTACTGAGGAAAGCCAATTGGCAGGTAAGGTCTAATTAACCCTTTTACACCAGTGTGTGCTGAATTGCATCATTGTGGACTAGCTGAGAATGGAAGCTCTGAGGTTACTGCTGATGTTAGCAACCCCACTGATCACAAATGGCAAGGAGAACTACAGCCCGGCCTGAATACAGTGCTCCATCCTACCAAACGCAAATACATTTAATCTTTTAGGAAAGGGTCAAGATCATTGTGTGTGTTCCTCATTATATATTGGTCTGAATGATAACGTGTGAAAAAATGCTATTTTAAGTATTGTAGGACTGCTTTTTCTTATTTAAACTGGGTATAGGTCAGGTTTGTGACACAGCTGGTTCTAATGAGCTGTTGATGGCCCATAAATTATAAGAAAAATATGTCATAACCTGCATAGTGCTCAGATAGAAAACTTTGCTTTCCTTTCTTGAATATTTGTCTCTCATTACTTGTCTTTTAGAAACATTTTCCATCCCATTTCCTGTGGTGCTTTTTCCCTCATTTTAATTTCATTGTCTGTGTTTCATTGCTATTTTCATTTTCCATTTACAGATGGTCCCACGCCATCCCATCCTGTTTTCTCTGTCTCCCACCACTCTACTTTCCGCAGTGATGAAGAATTCAGTGATTTTGTACAAGGGCCCACCCAGTCCCCTCCATTTCGGGCTCTGGCCCCCTCCCAATCCTTCCAGCCTTTCCACCCTTCTGTCCATGCTGGGCAGTTGCTTTCAGAGCAGGCTGCAACTGTTGCCCAACCTCTTCCTCCAGCACAGGTCCAGGGGTCCTCTCTTCCACATGATATTGCTGGGCAAGTTCCTTATGCCTCTGCAGCTTCACACACTGCCCAGAACACAGGTAACTCTCCGTGAATGTTCTTGTCATCTAACTGGCTTTACAGTGGGAGTGAACAAAATAAATTTTGCAGCATGACCAGCTGATAAACTGCTACAGAAGAATGTGATGGTTGCTAAATACGAATATGCAAAACTTCCATGACTTCATCAAAGTCATTTGCACAGCCTTATTAGAAGGTTTAATCATGTACAAGATGTCGCAAGGAGATAAGTGCAACCATTCTCCTACTAGGATAATCTTTCTTTGAATTCCATTAATGTTGACTGGGGAAGGATGGAACAGCAAAGTCTACTGAAGATACACAAGGTTTTGCTATAGATTTTCTTTTTTTTATTTTTGTCTTTTGGTAATTATGAGCACATTCAATTGTGTATTTCTTATTTCTCCACAAGAATGAGTCTTACACATGTGGCTATTAAGATATTAGCTTGAATTTAAAATCACAGGCTAGAAACAATCTCTACAGCCACCATTAATGAATGAAGGGATCTAAGCAGTTGTTTTCTGGGTTAAAGTTTTTAATCAAAATTTGTACAGCTTAATTTATGTTTTTGTTTCTGAAAGAGAAGTTGCTCAATATGTTAGTCCTTCTGTTTCTTTCACCCCTTCACTATTGGGAGAGTCTGGTCTTGACTGGTATCTTGTAGAGCATCTGAAGCTGGCTGGAGAGTCTGGTACTGTTCTGGTATTTTTTTGTTAATTATTTTGTCCCCTTTTAAAATATATACATGATGCTATATTAAAAATACTGGATTGCTCCTCTAGGCTTCCTCTCCCTGCTGCCAAGTCAGCTATTAAAGTCAGGCATTGCAAGAGTGTTAAAGGTAAATCCCGGATTGACTTTGCATGCCACCATAATCTAGGGCAGCGATGGCGAACCTATGGCACGCGTGCCAGCTGTGGCACGCGAAGGCCTTGCAGCTGGCACGCGTGAAGGTCCGCAAAAAAAGAAAACGCGGGCTCTGGCTGCTGCCGCGGACGCGGCAGCATGCAGTGTCCCGCGGGGCCCCCTCCGCCCGCTAAGCCCCTCTGCAAGGGCTTTCAGATTCGCGAGGGAGACAGCGTCTCCCTCGCGTCTCTGTTAAGCCCGTAGGGGTTAATGGGAAATTTCCCATCAGCCCCTTTAGACGCGAGGGACTGATGGGAAATTTCCCATTAGCCCCTGCGGGCTTAACACGAGACGCGAGGGAGACGCTGTCTCCCTCGCTAATCTGAAAGCCCTTGCAGAGGGGCTTAGCGGGCGGAGGGGGCCCCGCGGGACACTGCATGCTGCCGCGTCTGCGGCAGCAGCCAGAGCCCGCTTTTTCTGTTTTTTAAATTTGCCGGGGGGGGGGGGGTGTTAGGACTGCTAATGGGCTGGGGGGGGGGGGTTAGGACTGCTAATGGGCTGGGGGGGGGGGGTTAGGACTGCTAATGGGCTGGGGGGGGGGTTAGGACTGCTAATGGGCTAGGAGGGGGGGGGTAGGACTGCTAATGGGCTGGGGGGGGGGTTAGGACTGCTAATGGGCTAGGAGGGGGGGGTTAGGACTGCTAATGGGCTAGGGGGGGTTAGGAAGTCAAATGGGCAGTGGGCTGTTGGGGTCTGTCTGGAAATGGGGTGATGGGGGTTAGGACTGCTAATGGGCAGGGGGGGGGGTTATGACTGCTAATGGGCTCGGAGGGGGGTTTAGGACTGCTAATGGGCTAGGGGGGGTTAGGGCTGCTAATGGGCTGTGGGCTGATGGGGGCTGTCTGGAAATGGGGTGATGGGGGGTTAGGACTGGTAATGGGCTATGGGGGGGGTTAGGACTGCTAATGGGCTAGAGAGGGGGGTTAGGACTGCTAATGGGCAAGGGGGGGGTTAGGACTGCTAATGGGCTGGGGGGGGGGGTTAGGACTGCTAATGGGCTAGGAGGGGGGGGGTTAGGACTGCTAATGGGCTAGGGGGGGGTTAGGACTGCTAATGGGCTGGGGGGGGTTAGGACTGCTAATGGGCTAGGAGGGGGGGTTAGGACTGCTAATGGGCTAAGAGGGGGGGTTAGGACTGCTAATGGGCTAGGAGGGGGGGTTAGGACTGCTAATGGGCTAGGGGGGGTTAGGACTGCTAATGGGCTGTGGGCTGATGGGGGCTGTCTGGAAATGGGGTGATGGGGGGTTAGGACTGGTAATGGGCTATGGGGGGGGTTAGGACTGCTAATGGGCTAGAGAGGGGGGGTTAGGACTGCTAATGGGCTAGGGGGGGGGTTAGGACTGCTAATGGGCTGGGGGGGGGGTTAGGACTGCTAATGGGCTAGGAGGGGGGGGGGTTAGGACTGCTAATGGGCTGGGGGGGGGTTTGGACTGCTAATGGGCTGGGGGGGGGGTTTGGACTGCTAATGGGCTAGGAGGGGGGGGGTTTGGACTGCTAATGGGCTAGGAGGGGGGGGGTTTGGACTGCTAATGGGCTGGGGGGGGTTAGGACTGCTAATGAGCTAGGAGGGGGGGGTTAGGACTGCTAATGGGCTAGGAGGGGGGGGGTTAGGACTGCTAATGGGCTGTGGGCTGATGGGGGCTGTCTGGAAATGGGGTGATGGGGGGTTAGGACTGCTAATGGGCAGGGGGGGGGTTAGGACTGCTAATGGGCTAGGAGGGGGGGTTAGGACTGCTAATTGTCAACGGGGGGTAACTACTGCGAAAGGGCTGAGGGCTGATGGGGCGGGTCTGGACATGGGGTGATGGGGGGTTAGGACTGGTAATGGGCTATGGGGGGGGTTAGGACTGCTAATGGGCTAGAGAGGGGGGTTAGGACTGCTAATGGGCTAGGGGGGGGGGGTAGGACTCCAAATTGTCTAGTCCTGTTTACGAATTCTAATCGGCTGGGGGGGGGTTAGGACTGCTAATGGGCTAGGAGGGGGGGGGTTAGGACTGCTAATGGGCTAGGAGGGGGGGGTTAGGACTGCTAATGGGCTAGGAGGGGGGGGTTAGGACTGCTAATGGGCTAGGGGGGGGTTAGGACTGCTAATGGGCTAGGGGGGGTTAGGACTGCTAATGGGCTAGGGGGGGTTAGGACTGCTAATGGGCTCGGAGGGGGGGTTAGGACTGCTAATGGGCTAGGGGGGGTTAGGACTGCTAATGGGCTGTGGGCTGATGGGGGCTGTCTGGAAATGGGGTGTGATGGGGGGTTAGGACTGGTAATGGGCTATGGGGGGGGTTAGGACTGCTAATGGGCTAGAGAGGGGGGGTTAGGACTGCTAATGGGCTAGGGGGGGGGGTTAGGACTGCTAATGGGCTGATGGGGAGGGGTTAGGACTTGAGGTGGGCTGTTGGGTGGGGCTCGGACTGGAACGGGGCTGTTGGGGGTTAACACTGGCGGTGGTCTGATGGGGTTAGGACTGGCAATGGGCTATGGGGGGGATTAGGACTGATAATGGGCTATGGGGGGGCTGGGACAAGAAATGGGCTGATGGGGAGGGGTTAGGACTTGAGGTGGGCTGATGGGGTTAGGACTGGTAATGGACTGTGGGCTGATGGGGGGGTTAGGACTGGCAATGGGCTATGGGGGGCTGACTGGAAGTGGGGGGGGGGTTAGGACTGGTAATGGGTTATAGGGGGGGGGGCTTAAACTGAAAATGGGGTGATGGGGGGTTAGGACTGGAAGTGGGTTGATGAGGGGGGGATAGGACTGGTATTGGGTTGGGGGGCTGCTAGGACTGGAAATGGGCTGATGCAGGGACTAGAAGGGAATGGATGCTGGGTGAGGCTGGAACTAGAAGGGAGCTGGTGTTGGGGGAGGATTAGAATGGGATGGGGCTGGGAGAGTAAAATGGAGAGGGGAAAAATATTTGTGTGGGAGGGATAAAAAATCTACAATTGGCCGGGTATTGGGAGAGTAAGTGGGGATTGAGGATGGAGGGGTAAATTTTGAGTAGATGAAATAGGAATGAGGAAAGAGCCAAAGGAGAAAGATTAGTATGTTAAAGCAGATGTAGAGAGAGAATGGAAAAAAAAAAAACAAGAAGACAGAAGAAAGGACAAATGGACAGCAGATGGAGAGTTAGCAGAAGACACGAAGAAACCAGAAGAAAGTGGCTGGAACAATTGCAACTGAAAAAAAAATGCACAAAAGGTAGAAAAATATCTCTTTATTTTGAATTTATTAACTGGAATATGTCAGCTCTGGGAAATGTGCATCATTAATTTTTGCGCTTTGTTTAGTACAAGAGGAAATTAATATATAGTTTTATTTCTACAGTGTTGTTGTATATTCCAAGTTTGGCTTTTGGGGTTCCCAGTTTAATTATTGTCTTCCTGTTTCTAAATTGTGATTCCTTGTTTGGTGATGGTCTGTTCTGCATGTGTAACTGAGCTGAGGTATTCTGTTTATATAATTCCTATTTGACATTGCCACTTGTTCTTTCCCCAGTAGGTCATGTATTGTTGTTCTCTGAGATGTATTGGTTTAATATTTGCAGTGTTGCCTTTTGATAGGTAGAGTATGGTGCTTTGTGAGTCCTGGTAGTGCTGTTAGGATACGGCGGGTTTGCTATGGGTTCTAAATGGGCAGCGTTTGTAGTAGTTCCTAATGTGCCTGGCGGTTGGTACTGGATTATAGTAATGTAGAAACCTTTTAGTCTTTCTTTATCCATATACTCATTAAGAGGCATGTTTACTAAAAGTTAGTGTATGGTAACATTATGCAAATATTTATGCAAATGAAGCACCTTATGCAAATGGGGCTTTAATTGACGTGCTGGCACTTTGAGGAAATTCTTTGGTTTTGTGCGGCAGTTTGGGCACTCGGGCTCAAAAAGGTTAGCCATCACTGATCTAGGGCAATGGTTATTAATCTAGTCTAGTTTTTGGGATGTCGACAATGTATAATAAATACCCCTGCTTCCATTGTATGCAGATCTCTCATGCATACTGATTGTGGATATGCCGAAAACCAGACTGGCTATTTGTGTCCTGAGGACTGGATTGAGATTACTGGGTTACCAGTTGGCTCTATGTGATGAGTGAAATCATTTTTTTTTTACCCTATTGCATCTATGAATTTCTTGCAATTTCTAAAATACAGTGGGGACAGAACCCAGGACTGGTTCATCTTATCCTTCATAATTGTGCTGCTGTTGCAATTGATGTTGCTCTTGTCACCTATTCCTAGGACTGTGGGAGAAAATCTAGAAACAAATATAAATCATCCCTCATGCTGTTTATTTAGGCGCTGCTATGGAGGGGAAATCTTTAACCTCATGTGATTTGAATGCATCCAGCCAGACACACACAAAATTGAAAACTTCAGAAGCTGCACATGAAGTTGCACACAGAGCCACATCCTCAGCTGCAAGGCAGGCTGACTCCAGTATCACGGCCCATCACTGTGGGGCTTTGAGCTGGCAGTTAAATGGCTCTTTTGCAGCAGAGGCACCCAAGTCTTCCAAACAAAACCTGCTGGCTGAAGAGCGTGGTGAGCTAATATATTTGGCACACAATATACATGGAACGTGTTGCTCGAATACTAACACCCTGCCTGCATTAATGCTGAAGAGGTCGCTGCATAAATCTGCTTGGATTTGCTGCTTTACCCTGGATGTTCTGTTACTTCAAATGAGAAAATCCTGATTTTTTTTTTTTTTTTTTTTGCTCCAAATTCTCTCTGCACGCTTTCACTTACAATAAGAAGCCACTTTTCACCCACTTATCTAAATGTAATCATTTTCTTGACACCTTACCTCTTTTACATTATCTTTCCAAACTGTTCTTTCCTTTATATTTAGCAGATATCTCCAGAAACAAGCAGGAATAAGTCCTCACATGTGGGTACGTCGGTACCGACGGAGCCTGAGCGGGAAAGCTCCCCAGCTTCCCAGAAGGAAGCTTTTGGGGCCTCCCACTGCACATGCGCGCTGCCTTCCCGCCTTCCTGACCAGCTCTCCTCAGTTTCTCTTTTTCCGCGGAGCCAGGAGGTCGTGTTCCTGTCACCGCTGAAGAAATTATTGTTTTAGTTTGTTTCTTTAGACCGCGTACCTGCCTTCCCCATACCGAAACCGGTACCGCCGGTCTCTCTTTTCTTTTCTTTAAAAAAAAAAAAAAAAAAAGAATCTTTATCTTTGCACAACTTGGTGACTTTGGTTAGGCCTCAGGCCTACACAAATTCTCCTCATGGAGAAACCAGCCCCTGGTTTTAAGAAGTGTACCAAGTGTAGAGCTGTTATTTCTGTCACAGACACCCATGAATGGTGTCTTAAATGTTTGGGACCTGACCACTCCATTCCGGACTGCCCATCCTGCTCCCAGATGTCTAAACGTGGTTTGCAGAACTGGGCCAACAAATTCCATGTGCTGTTTGCTTCAGATAATCCAGCATCACAGTCATCCAGGTCTTCCTCTCCGGATGGATCTCAGGTAACCAAACCTTCTTCGGGCAGGTCCTCAAAGAGCATATCTCCTTCAAAGCATCGAGAGGCTCTCACTTTTGAATCTGAGGATCCTGCCCCAGCCAAACAACCCCGGCGGGAAGCTCTGGCTTCCAAAGCACCATCTATGGGGTTACAGGTTGACATCGATGGCACGGCCTCGACTGATCACCTGTTAGACTGCTCTGGGGTACCGGCCCATACCGGTACCGACATCCAGGCAGCAGTGGCGTCTATGAGCAATACTGTTCAGACCATGCAGCAGGTCATGCTGGCTTTTATTAACGCTGCGACGCCCTCGGTACCGCGTTCAGGGGTACCGGTTCCGGTATCGTCTCCCATACCGGAACCGAGACCATCGACTTCCAAACGCAGATCGGTTCCGCATGCCGGATCCGGGTTTTCACCCGATACCGATCCCATACCCGGTACGCCCGATGTCGATACCGATCGGTATGCGTATCGTGCGTTGGAAGCAAATAGAGAATACTCTGATTCTTCTGAGGATTTTGACTCCTCTGATGAGCTGTCTCTAGTTCTTCAATTGAAGACCCCTCTTCCCCAAAGAGGAGAATGTCTCCACCAGAGGATTTGTCCTTTCAAGACTTCATTATAGAACTAGCTAAAGGACTTTCTATTACCACATCCTCTGAAAAAGAACCTAGGTCAAAGAAATTGGATATTTTAGGACACCCTAAGGTTCCTAAAGAGGCAGTCACCCTGCCTATCTATGAAATCCTTCAAGAACACTTGATGGACTTATGGGAGGCTCCTCTAACGTTGTCTCCTTACTCTCGTAGGTTGGACACCATGTACCGGGTCCCTCCCTCCTCCTGGGTTTCAAAAGACTCAGCTGCCTCACCATTCCTTTGTGGTGAAGTCTGCGCTGAAAAAGATTAAGAGCACCAAAAGGCACTCTTCTACCCCTCCAGGGCGAGAATGTAAGACCCTAGACTCTTTTGGCAGGAAAATTTTCCAGGCTAGTATGCTTATAGCCAGGATTAATTCTTATAGTCTGTATATGGGCATGTTTCTCAGGGAACTTGCCCTAAAGGTACGGCATTTTGCCCCCTTTATCCCTGAGGATAGAAAGGAGGAGTTCATTTCTATAGGGAAACAGCTTCTAGATGTTTCTAAGTTCTCCAACAGAGCAGCTTTTGATTCCTTTGAGGGTGCCGGTAGAGCTTCGGGCATTGCTATTGCAGCCCGACGACTTACTTGGCTCCAGGCCTCTGACCTAGAACCCTGGGTCCTGGATGGCTTACGGAATCTGCCCTGTACAGGTGAGAACTTATTTGGTAAGGACTGGCAAATTAAAGCCACTCAAATGGATGCAGAAAATGCCACATTAGATAGACTTTCTAAGTCTACCTCTACTCCTGCCAAGAAAAAGTCTTTCAAGAGGCCTTACTACAAGAAGGCCAGATTTTCCACAAATACTGGCCAACAATCTTCTCAGCCTCGCTTTGCTGCTAAACGTCAGCAACCTAAACAGGCAAGGTCAAAGCCTGCAGCGTCTGCCACTCCTCAGCAGGCTCAACCCCCTCAGGGGTTTTGACTTGCCCCTAGAGAACTTAACCTTTCTGGCTCTAGAACAACCAGAGCCCCTCACCATTCCCGGAAGGTTAGCTCACTTTGCTCCCAGATGGGGGCAAATTACATCAGAGCACTGGACCCTCTCTATCATCAGAGAGGGCTACAAACTTCATTTTTCCAACCTTCCTCCACATACAATGGTGAGGCACTTCAATTCTCCCCCATCTCTCTTGGACCTGTTGGGTCAGGAAATCTCTTCTCTCCTTGCCCAAGGGGCAATAGAAGAGGTTCCTCTTCTTCAACAAGGGACAGGATTCTACTCCCCTTATTTTCTCATAACAAAGAAGACAGGGGGATTCAGACCTATCCTAGATCTGAGAGAATTGAACAAATTTCTGTACAAGGAGAAATTCAAAATGCTTTCTCTAGGCATTCTCCTTCCATACCTTCAGAGTCAGGATTGGCTTTGTTCTCTAGATCTCAAGGATGCGTACACACATATACTCATCCACCCATCCCACAGAAAATATCTAAGATTTCTGTTTCAGGGAAAACATTTCCAGTACAGAGTACTTCCCTTCGGTCTAGCCTCTGCTCCAAGAGTGTTCACCAAATGCATGGCAGTTGTTGCCGCATTTCTAAGAGGTCTGGGAATTTTTGTATTCCCATATCTGGACGACTGGCTCATCTGAGCTCCATCTCAGTCAGAGGCCCAGATTTCCCTGGACCGCACAAGGCACATTCTGCAGTATCTGGGACTGGTGATAAACCGTCCCAAGTCTCAACTTATCCCTACTCAGTCTCTGGAATTCATAGGGGCCCAGTTGGACACCACCACTGCAAGGGCCTACCTACCTCAAGTCTGGGGCCAACGTCTGGTGTGCTTGGCCTCCCAAGCTCAGTCCAGCAGTCACTTGACAGCCAGAGAAATGCTGCGACTTCTGGGCCACATGGCCTCCACGGTACACGTGGTGCCCTACGCTCGTCTTCATATGAGAGCAGCTCAATGGACCTTGGCCACCCAGTGGACTCAGGCATCAGGAGCGCTCTCCGACCAAATACTCACCTCAAAGCGTCTGTTTTGGTCCCTCCAATGGTGGATGTCCACCAAGAATCTGTTGTTGGGGGCCCCCTTCCAACCTTTGTTGCCCCAAACAACCCTCACAACAGATGCCTCCCAAACAGGGTGGGGAGCCCATCTTCAACACCTCTCCACTCAGGGTGCTTGGTCTCCACAAGAGACCACCCTTCACATCAACCTCCTGGAACTGCGAGCAATCTACTTTGCCCTCAAAGTCTTACATACCCTCCTAGTCAACCTGACCGTCCTAGTCCATACAGACAATCAGGTGGCCATGTTCTACATAAACAAACAAGGAGGGACAGGCTCTCTGTCGCTTTGCAACGAAGCTCTCAGATTATGGGCCTTCGCCAGAGAGCATCAAATTCATCTTCTGGCAGTGTATCTTCCAGGGGTTCAAAACTCTTGGGCAGACAGACTCAGTCGAGTTCTGCTTCCACACGAATGGTCCCTACATATGGACCAGATAGGCAGAATCTTTCAGGAATGGGGAACCCCGGACATAGACCTCTTTGCAAGTCCGTGGAATGCCAAACTTCCCCGGTTCTGTTCCAGGACTCCGTGTCAGGGAGCTCAGGCCAACGACGCCTTTCTCCTGCATTGGGGTCAGGAATTCCTATATGCCTTTCCACCCATTCCTTTGATTCCCAAGACTCTGTTCAAACTCCAGAGGGATCACGGATCGATGATCCTCATAGCTCCACGCTGGCCACGCCAAGTGTGGTTCCTTCTACTTTTGCATCTCTCCCAGGGACCCTCCCTGGACCTGGGAGCTGCGCCAGACCTTCTGTCTCAGCAGGAGGGGACTTTGTGGCACCCAAACCCCAAGTCCCTACACCTCAGAGCTTGGTTATTGAAGGCCTAAGCCTTCATGACTTCAATCTTTCTCAACCAGTGAAAGATATCCTTCATGCCTCTAGGAAACCCTCCATGAGGCGTTCCTATGCTTTCAAATGGAAACGCTTTTGGTGTGCTCAACAGGGTCTTGACCCTCTAGCACTTCCTTTGAATTCTCTATTAGACTATCTCCTGCATCTTTCTAATGCAGGCCTTAAGACGAATTCAGTACGAGTCCATTTGAGTGCTATTGCAGCATCTTTAAAACCTATAAATGGACAACCTGTCTCCTCTCATCCTCTTATTGCAAGGTTCATGAGAGGCCTGACTCTAACTAAGCCTCCCATCCGACCTCCTCCGGTAGCATGGGATTTGAACCTAGTTCTAGGTCAGCTTATGAAGCCACCTTTTGAACCGTTGGTTTCTACCTCCTTGAAATTTCTTTCCTGGAAGGTCCTTTTCCTTATTGCAGTCACTTCGGCTCGCCGCATCAGTGAACTACAGGCCTTAGTGGCTCATCCACCTTATACTAGGTTTCATCATGATAAGGTGGTCCTCAGGACGAATCCCCACTTTATGCCCAAAGTGGTCTCGCCTTTTCATCTTAATCAAGAGGTATATCTACCTGTTTTTTTTTCCGGCTCCTCATGCATCCAGTGCAGAGAGGAACCTTCATACTCTAGATTGTAAAAGAGCTCTCGCCTTTTACCTCAACAGGACTCAGCCACATCGAAAGTCTTCCCAACTTTTTGTGGCTTTTGATCCTTCTCATTTGGGACTTCCAGTCTCCAAACGTACACTTTCCAATTGGATTGCTAAGTGTATTTCCTTTGCTTACCAGAGTAAAAACATTTCTCTGGAAGGCCATGTCACAGCTCACAATGTGAGAGCCATGGCCACTTCTATGGCTCATCTTCACTCTGTATCCATAGATCAGATCTGTCGAGCCGCCACCTGGGCCTCGGTTCATACCTTCACAGCCCATTACTGTTTGGACAAGGACTCCCGCCGGGATGCCTTGTTTGGTCAGGCTGTCCTCAAACACCTGTTCCATACTTGAACAACTCCTGCCCACCTTCCCAGGATGGATGCCTGAGATCCATACGAAGATGGCGAACCCTTGGAAGGGGATCTCCCAGGCATCTTAGCTAGGGAGTCCCCATATGTGAGGACTTATTCCTGCTTGTTCCTGGAGATAGCACAGTTACTTACCTGTAACAGGTGATCTCTGGGAACAGCAGGAATTAGTCCTCACAACCCACCCACCTCCCCTAGGAGTTGTATCTTCTATCTATCTTCCTTTCCTCTCTCTATTGTCTCAGCTATAAACTCGAACTGAGGAGAGCTGGTCAGGAAGGCGGGAAGGCAGCGCGCATGTGCAGTGGGAGGCCCCAAAAGCTTCCTTCTGGGAAGCTGGGGAGCTTTCCTGCTCAGGCTCCGTCGGTACCGACGTACCCATATGTGAGGACTAATTCCTGCTGTTCCCAGAGATCACCTGTTACAGGTAAGTAACTGTGCTTTCTCATAGCTTCATCTTTGTGTGAAAGAGAAAAAAACAAATGTAATTCAAAGTGTAAGAAGCTGATGCTCTTAATATTTAAACTGGAGGGGGGGGCATTGTCATACTAAAAGGGAAAATTTACTCTAGTGAAACAGCCTCTTGCATTATCAATTATCGTAGCCAGCACTTTAAATTAGTATATGTGGAACTATCCACGAGGTCTGGAGACCATGCTTTGTGCTGCAGCTACCTAGAAATGATTAACAGCTTAAAGGATTTGCTGAATTTGGAGGGGGGTGTAGCACTATATCTAATGTCGTGCACCTGTTGGGAGTCTTAAGAATCAACCATTTTAGTTAGTGAAGTCAGATTGCCTGTGTAAGGAGTTGCTTGCGAATGCGAGTTTATAATAATTGCATTAACACAAAGCTTAAAGCAACACTCATTAGGTATCAAACTGCCATCAGAGTGCAGGTTGGAAGTGATCCCATGACATGCTAATATTAGCCAAGCTAAAATGGCACAGAATGAGAGTGCTTGCTGAAACTTATTTTGACTACTTGAAAATGGAGTGGAGCAGTAGCATAGTGGTTAGAGCACTGGTTTGGGATCCCAGAGACCAGGTTTCAGTTCCCACTAGCACTCCTTGTGGCCTTGGGCAAGTCACTTAACCTTCCATTGCCTTAGAAGAATCCGAGTTATCAATGTCCCTGTTTAATGTACATTACCATGTTTAAGTTACAATGTAAACAGCTTTGACTAAAAATGATAAAGCAGTATAAAACACCTCTTAAATAAATAAAATATAAAAATCCAACTTTATGCTACTATTCTGCAATCTGCATGGCTTCACTTGAAATGTGCTCTAGTGCAGTGACTTTTTTTCTCTGACATACTTCCTGATTTCCTAGCTGCTAGGTTATATGACAATAGCATATAGCTAGAATATGGAAAATATGATTCAGTGTCTATATAGGGGTAAGGTGGTGGTTTTGATTAACAGCTCTCTGCTCTGGCTTAATCAGGTGATGGCAATAGTTTGTGCAAGAGGGTGAACCAGTTCCATTAATTGCCAGCCCATTTATTGAACAGTATTAAGAGGGCAATAGTTCATCCCCTTGATAAACGACATTGGGAGCTAGCAAATATTTTTTGCCCTAGACACACATCCTTGAGTGCTTGCTGACTGCTGAAATGTAATATTGAAAAATATCGTATATGCTCTATTTTTTTCGAGCAGATATTTTTTGAAACTTGTTTTTGGATCGTCCTCTTCATGTTAAGCGTAATGTATAACAAGTTGTCATTCTCATTTCTACACCTGCAGGTATTGGCATATTCCCTTCTCAGGATCCAATCCAACCTGTGGTACCTTCTTGGATTTACAATGACAGTTTGGTTCCAGGTAGGACATGGTAACTTTAACAGTCCCTTCCATATCATCCTGCTAGACCAGTCCAGACAAGTGAGCTGTGTTCCCCTACCAGCAGATTGGTGGAGACAAAGAACTAGTGAAAAGCCCAGGTTTTAATGACATCACACTCATGCCTCTATTCCTCTTAGCCACCAGAGGGATTTTCTGTATTCCTTTGTCTCCAGCAAATGGTGGATGGATTTTTTCCACTCTGAAGAAAATTGTAACAATTAAGAGGAAAAGATTGATTTCGCTCGTGAATGACCACCTTGAGGGTGACTCTCTCACTTGAGTGCAACGTAAAAGGTTCCACTACTAGACTGTGTTTTTTTCGGTAGCCATAGGAGGAGGGAAAATTTAGTTCAGCTCCACACTCTTTATGATAAGAGCCTTTTGAGCAGCCAGAAAATTGGAAGGATTTGGAAGAATTCAGCAACCTCACACTACCTCAACGCCCCCTCCCTCCTCCTCCTGTCTCCCCTGCTCGCTCCCAAAGATTGCAGAAGGCTCTCGGAGGAATCTGCCTGCTAGCCACTTTAAACGTGGTGTCTGCAAAGCAAGAAATGCAGTTTCAGGAGAGTAGAGCTGAGCCTGTCACGAACTTTATGCCTGGGGCTTTCAGGGTGTAAGTACTCAGGCTTGATCTCATCATTTTATTTATTTATTTTTCTATACTGCTGTATCTGAGAGTCACAGCAGTCTGCATTAAACAGTATAGCTCAACATGGCTTTACAGAGAACTTGAATTAACAATTGAACAAAGTACAGTGTGGATTGTTGGGGGCCCCTGATTCTGTCCTTTTGGGGCGCAATTCAGGGTGGATGCTAGCGACTGTTGATACGGTGTGGGAGTTTCCCTGCCCTTTCCTGCACGTGTAGTAGCGTTTTTACCTTTTGTGTGCCTGGCAGTCGCACAGTCTTTACACTTGTTCCACCTGAGCGGCTCCATGTGTTTTGTAAGTGCTGTTGATACGCACCTTCCGGGCTGTCTCAGTCTTAGTGCATGCTGTTGTGATACTTATCTTAACTTTGTCTTCTTTCAGGAAATGTTGTTTGGCCTGTGGCCAGCGAGGTGCTTCATCTTCGGCTTCTGGAATCTACTCTTCTTGCATGACAACTTCAGAGCTGTCCCTGGAGGGTTTGCTCCCCCTCTCTCAGCCAGGGAATGCAGTTGGCCCAGCCTTACCTACCTCAGGGCAAGAGGTGGCGGCCGGAGGTTCCAGCAGCCATGCTGTTGACCTCCCCCTATCATTTAAGGGTTTGGCGGTGGCTGTGCCCCCTGGTGTTGGGGGGTGTTTTCCGTGAGGAGAGCCTCTGGCCCTCTGGATTGTCCTCCCTGGAATTCTCTTCCTTTTTTACAACAGGCCTGGTCATTCTGGTGTGGAGATTCAGGCCCTCTGGCCTTTGGGTTCCCCCAAGTGCAGTCTCATGAGGGGAAGGCTTAGAGTGGAAGCCCTATTCGATTTCCTATGGCTAGGTGTCCCTGGTGAAGGTCGCCTCCTGGAGATGGGGACTATCAAGGATCTGTCTGAGATTTGGACTGCGACTTGGATTCAGATGTTTCTGTATTTGGGCTCTGATGTGGCCGAAGAAGTGCTCTCACCTTCAGAGGATTGTGAAGAGGCCATTTCTTATCGGCCTGTTCTGAAAGGAGGACCTGGCAGTGGTGTTTGTCAGGCTGTCATCCATCTTGAGCTTGGCAGATACTATAGACATGGAACAAGAGCCGAAGGTGCATCCACTCCTGCAAGGGGTGCGGATATCCACTACTGTCTTCTCGTTCCTGGAGGTGCTGAAGGGCATGATGCGGTCTGAGTGGGATTCCCTCGACTCCCTGCCTAAGCGACTAAGGGTGTATAAGATGATGTACACTCTCCCGGAGAAGGAGTGCATTATAGGGTTTGATATTCCCAAGGTGGATGCACAAGTCATGGTGGTTACCAGACTAATCACCATTCCTGTGGAAAGTGGATAGGCCTTAAAAGGATGCTGTGGACCGAAAAGTAGATTAGTTGTTGAAGAACCAGTTCGCCGTGGCAGCAGCAATTCTTCAGTTGGTGGTATGTGTAGGTCTGAGGTTTTGAGCCCAGCTTCAGTGGATTCAGTTTCTCCTGCCGGACAATACTACTCCTCCTTTGGAATCTGCTACGGCCTTCCTTTCTGATGCCATGTATGACCTGGTACATCTGGTGGACAAAGATAGTACCCTCAATGGTGACACGGTTGTTGGATTTGGCTCCGGTGCTGGGCAGCAGACACATGTTCCAAAGTCCAGTTGCCCCAACTGGCCTTTAAAGGGAAGCCTCTTTCTGGGGCTGATTTGGAGAAGCTGGTGAAGGACCTGGGCAAGACAAGATCTTACTGCCATCCAGAGGACAGGTCCAAGGGGCATGTTAAGCAGGCAGAAACCCCTTTTCCGTCAGTCTCTCCTCTTACTCCTCACAAGTTGGACTCCCAGCGGTCTCGGGACTCCCATCATCAGCCTGGAAAGCCTTTCTTCCTCCCTGCTTCCAGATTCAGGCTCATTCTCAGCCTTTTTCAGGTCCCTTCCGGGCTGCGCAGTGAAGGTTTGGTGGCCCATTCCTGGGTTCCTCTAGTTGGAGGCAGGCTGAACCTTTTCTTTCAGGAATGGGTCCTGGTCGCCAAAGACTGCTGGGTGCTAGACCCCATTCCATATGCCTATTTCCTGGAATGCAAAGGGCCGATTCCGGACACTTTCGTCATCTCCCCCTATGGGTCTGCGAACAGAAGGACAAGCTGTGCAGATAACCATGGACAAGTTGCTGCTCCTGAAGGCCATGGTGCCTGTTCCCCTGGATGATTGGGCGAGGGCAGATATTCTATCTCTTTCATGGTGCTGAAAAAAAAAGGATTATTCTGGCCCATTCTGGACCTCAAGGTGTCGACAAGCACTTGCTTGTCCTGCGCTTCCAGATGAAACTTAGCGATCTGTGATTCAAGCCATGCACTGAGGAGAGTTCTTGCATCTCTGGATTTGGCCAAAGTATATTTTCATCTCCCAATCCAGAAGGATCAGAAAAAGTATCTGTTTTGCCATACTTGGCTTTCACTTTGTTTGCTGCCCTTCCATTCAGACTCTCCAATGCCCTCCAAGGTCATGGTGATAGTGGCTGCGGTGCTACAGTACCAAGGGATTTGTGTGCGCCCATATCTGGATGACTGGCTCATCAAGCTCGTTCTCTATTGGAGGCGTCTTGGGTAGCGACCAGAATGGTGTCCTTTTTAGAAAACCTTGGCTGGGTAATCAACTGGGGGAAGGGCCAGTTGATGCCTTCCCAGTCCCTGGAGTTCTTGGGAGCATGTTTCGATACTCAAGTGGGCAGAGTCTTCCTGCCAGAGGAGAAATTCAAAATGTTGTTGGATTGCCTGGCACTGTTCTGTTCACAACAGTCTCCCAGAGTCCAGGATTATCTTCAGCTCCTCGGATTGATGGTGGCGACAATTGAGACGGTGCCATGGGCACATGCTCATATGCAGCCACTCTAACAGTCCTTGCTGACTCTGTGGTACCCTTGTTTTCTGGAGTTTGAAAGACTTCCACTGATGGTGAACATCAGCCTGTGGTAGTGGTAGTAGCCCAATCATCTGAGGAAAGGCACGCCACTGGATGACTTCTTATGGATCCCTCTGACGACAGATACCAGTCTCTTGGGCTGGGGAACCCATTGCCAAGACCAAATGGCCCAGGGCAGTTGGAACCTCAGGGAAGCAGTGCAGTCAACTGCCTCGAGGCAAGGGCCATCAGGTTGGCTCTTCCGTGTTTCCGGTCCCTGGTCAAGAACTGGGCGGTTCAAGTGTTTTCAGACATCACCATGGCAGTGGCTTATGTCAATTGGCAAGGTGCACCTACTCTTGCAGTCTTGCTGGGCAGACTAAATGGACCGTGCTGGTCTTTATCTGCCGTCATTTACTATGGCACGAGGAGTGCCAGTCTAGCCCTGGAGATGGCTCTCCTGTTTGCCTGAGCAGAGAAGAACCTTCTAGCTCTGTCTGTTCAGCACATTGCTAGAGTGGACTGTGTGGAAGCAGACTCTCTCAACTAGCACTCTCTGGATCTAGGAGAGTAGGAGTTAAGTCAGGAGGCATTTCAGTTGATTCTTTGCCTTTGGTGGTCACCCCGAGATGGATCTGATGGCGATCCGCTCCAGTGCCAAAATGTACCGCTTCTTCAGTCATTGCATGGAGATGGTGTCTGAGGATTTTGATGCCCTGGTTCAGCTTTGGCCAAGTCAATGCTTGCTGTATGTGTCTCCTTTCTGGCCCCTGGTGGGGCGTGTGATGCGGTGTGTAGAGCACCACTTGGGAAGGATTGTTCTATTGGTGCCGGATTGGCCAAGGAGAGCATGGTTCTGAGATCTAATGCAGCTCCTGCAAGCACTACCTCTTCATTTGCATCTGTCTCAGTTCCTATTATGTCAGGGGCCGATTGTCCTGGAAAACCCAGTTCCCTTCTTGCTTACGGCTTGGCTCTTGAAAGGAGATGACTAGCACATAACAGCTACACTTCTGCGGAGGTTTTCACTCTGCTCGGAGCCTGAAGGGAAGTCTACCAGCCTGGCATATGTGTGGGTATGGTTCCTCTATGAGCGAGGGTGCAGCACATAGTAGCTGGCTCCTGAGGCAGCCAACTGTGTCATGTCTATTGGCCTTTCTGTAGGAAGGTCGGGAGAAGGGACTTTCTCTTAGCTCCCTGAAAGTTCAGGTGGCAGCTTTGGTTTGTTTCAGTGGTCCATTAGCTGGTAAGTTGCTAGCCTTGCACCCAAATGTTGCATGCTTTCTTCAGGGGGGTTTGGCGCCTGCATCCTCCCCTGGGATCTGTGTCTGGTGCTCAGGGCCTTGATGTAGGGGACCTTGAGCCGTTGCAGCATGCTACTCTGAAGGAATTAACGACCAAGACAGCCTTCTTGGTTGTGATTTGTTCCTCAAGGTGGATTACCAAGCTGCAGGCTCTGTCTTGCTGAGGAGATCCTTACCTGTCTTTTTCAGAGGAAGCCGTTTCCTTTTGGCCTGTGCCATTCTTATTTCTTAAAGTGATTCTCTCTTTCAAGTGAACCAGGTGGTTTACTTGCCCTCCTTTTCTATGGACACACAGGAAGGAGCAAGACCTCCTGCAGATAATCCAGGCAAACACAAGAGGCAGGAGATGTCGGATGAATAAATAAATCTTTAATGTAAAGGGACCCCAACGCGTTTCGGCAACGCCTTCTTCAGGGGGAATGTCTCTTAATGAGCAAACAAAAACATAATAAAAACATAATATTAATAATTAAAAATATTTAAAAACATCAAAAACAAATGGCATGTTACAAAATGCAAAATATAAAACGTATAACATTATAATTGTGTCAGTTAAAAAATGTGTATGTATATATAAATAAACAAATAAAACAGTGAAACCTAAGAGCATATACAGTATCCCAATGATAATCAACAAAAAGCCATTAGACGAATCTAATGCAACTAAAAAGACCAAACAATTAACCTAAATAAACAAAATAGATAAAACCATAGTAAAAACATAAATATTAATTATGGTATCAATAAATAAATTGTTAAAACAATAAAAACCAAAATACAAAAATATAAATATGTATATTTAAAAAGAACCTTAAGAATTAAGGAAACGCAGGAACTATACTTTTAATAAATACAATCCATATAAGGACCCATGATAATACATAAACCTAGGAGAAAAACTAATGTAAGGAGCTGAACTTAATGTAAAAGAGTATGTGTTAACCATAAATGGACGTTGTACAATAATGTACTAAAATATCAAAATCTTTCATTAAATAATGAAAAACTATTAGAACTGAACTTTTTAAAGAACAACTCAAAAAGTTAAAATGTTGGCTATGTGAAGATATATAAGTAATAAATAAATTAAATGGAACACCTAACGTCAATGTGCCGACGTTAAATATATTGAAGAGATAAAAGTGAAGCATGAAGCAACTCATACATACTTTTAAACAAACGAAAACTAACATGAATGGATGATAGCATTAATTGTGCGTCTTGTAGGTGTATGTGAAAAAATGACAAGTGTAGAGGCCCATTGGAAACGAGTCTCATTACAAACTTGTATATATAAGCACCTATAAATAATGAACAAATGAATCAATGAATGAAATAAAATTACTTATTTTGTGGATCATTAGAGAATGTGCTTACGAAGGTACTTGTAAAAGTGCATAACCCACTATAAAAAGAATAAAAGAGACCATCGGAAACCATGGAATGAAGTTTTAAAATAACTCGCTAAATATGTGTGTGCGATGCTACTAACTCTCAAAATTTTGAGGCAACCGACGTGGATCTCAAAATGGATTTATTTAAAATCGGATTAGTGAACGGTGTTATCTACTGCATTTGCATTGTACAATGATGATTAAAAAGACAATGTTAAAAAATGCAATGTTTAGAAAATAGCGAAAGCAAAATGCGTTGCACCGTGAGAACAACGGGAGTGTATGTAATACTATATATGCAATGTTGCATCATGTTATATTTAGAATTCTTTGGAGTTTTTTTATTTTGTTCTAAATATAACATGATGCAACATTGCATATATAGTATTACATACACTCCCGTTGTTCTCACGGTGCAACACATTTTGCTTTCGCTGAGTTTTTGCGAGCTGCTATATTGTCTTCCCGCCCAGTAGAAGCGTAGCTTTGGTACGTCCCACTTGTCTGGACTGATCTAGCAGGATGATATAGAAGGTGACATTTTACTTAGCAATTAATATTCTATCCTTGAGTCCTGCTAGACCAGTCCATGGCCTGGCCTTGGAACTGTATTTGCTCTGTTCTTCTGTGGTGGTATTTCTGGTCTGCTATGATGTATATGCTTGGCTCTGCAAGTCCATATTCTACTAATGGTCTTATAGTTATGCTTTCCTGTACATAGTTCTCTTCTGTTTGATCTGTTAGTGCTGCCCACGTTGAGGTTGTGTGAGTCTTGCCATGTTCTCCCATATGCTTTCACCAACCACATAAATCACCCCACAAGCAAATCTAAGCCACGACAACCACACTAAACAAACACCCCATTACTCTTAATGTTACTGTTGATATTTCAAGTTCTTGGAATAAGCAGATATATGCAACCCCATTATGAACCTCTCTATATATCGGGGTAGAGCTGGGGGAGCCAGAAGGCGAGGCACATTAGACACTTATCATCATACCCAGTGCCTTTGTTAAAACAAGAAGACAGTTAAAGAAGAGCACTATCCCTTGCCACTCACGCGCTCTGGAACTCACTCCCTGACAACCTGAGATCAACAAAAGACCTCAAAGACGTCCAGAAGATGCTAAAAACAGTGCTCGTCACAGAACACTACAATGACATCACATGAACTGCCCAAACAAAATGTAAATGTAAACATAAATGTAAAAATGTAAATAGTTCCTGTACATAGCTCATACTGTATACAGCTCACCGCGCCATCAACCTCCCCACACCACTCACACACACATGCCCCTATTTTTCACTGCATGCCCACACCCACTCACCCAACCACTTGATTTGTTTGCTGTGTAATCCGCTTTGATTTCAGGATAAAGCGGTATATAAATCCTTTTAAATAAAATAAAATAAATAAATGGTTTGGGACAGATACTGAAGAGCCCCCTGGTGGCTGAGGTGAATAGAGGCGTGGGAGTGATGTCATTGAAACCTGGGCTTTTCATTGGTTCTTTGTCGCCACCAATCTGATAGTAGGGGAACACAACTCGTTTGTCTGGACTGGTCTAGCAGGACTCGAGGAAAGGACATTATCTGGTAAGTAAAATGTCACCTTTTTCAATTGTGTCTTACCTTGCTTTGGACTTCCTCGAATGAGCAGTCTAGTTTTCAACATTGAGTGATTTGAAGTTTTATAGGATCACATTTTGGCCCAATGCTACATATCAAAGGTATTTTTCCCTTGCAAGTTGGGTTAAGAACATAAGAACATGTTTTTGATCTGTCACAAATGTAATTCTGTCTGCAAATAGTTGATATGATTTCAAGATGTTGTCATGCCATGTTTGTGGGGTTAATCATCTGGAAGCTATATTGTCTGTTTAGGCTCCCCAAGCAAATGGCAAAGTCTCAATGCACAGTGGTCTAGAAATGTTTTCCCTGTGTGCAGGGGGGCATACAGCAGTGCATCGCATCACTGTGCATTGTAAGTATGGTCTCTGTGCTGTGGTTTTAGAGAGGGACTGAGGATTGAGGTTTTTTTTCTAAAGTTGGAATATTTGAACCCTTGTTTGCTGCTTGACCCATGCTGCATGCATTGAGGTATCGGGCAAGTTGCTATATCTGCCTGTAACTCACTTTTTTCCAGCAATAATGGAGTACCCTTTGGATACTATTAAGTATCACTTGCTAGAAATAAGGTACCAGGTCATCTATTTTGGAGGAGGTTGCATGAATGCCACTGAAGCTGCAGCAGTGTTTCCAACTCATCCTGTTAGACCAGTCCATACATGTGGGCTATGTCCCCCTGCCACAAGATGTTTGAGACAGAGAAAGTACCAAAGGCTTCAGAGAGCATGCCCCAGTACATATAGCTGTACCCCTAGGGGCAACCTTCAGTATTTTATCTGTCTCCAGCAGATACGGATGCGGGGTTTTTTTTCCTTGCTCCTGACAGTCACCTGGAGGATTCTCTGTCAGCAGGTTTTTTTTTTTTGTTTTTTTTACAGCCCTTTTTTCTATTGGGTGGATGTCTCCAAAACACACAAGGTGTTTTCCCTGGAGTTTTTCCCACTGGCCAGTCCTGCTCCTGATCACAAGGATCAGTGGAGCTGCCTCCGGATAGAAGGGGCGAGGAGGGCTCCTGGTCAGGAGGACCAGTAGAGCCTGCAGCAGGAGCCAACTCTCTTCAAAGATAGAAAGCCAGCTCCTTTGGTGTTTTTCTTTTGTTAAATAAAGTTTTTCATCTTTTACTGACAGAAAGAAAGGGGCACAGTTCTTCTTCTCACTGTACTATTGTGGCTTTTCTTTCAGTATCATAACGCAGTGAGTTCTCGCCCCCCTCCCCACGCACACTCTGCTGTTCTCCGGTCCCTACTGCTATTCACGGTAAGCTTCGGGAGCTCAGCCCCTGTTCGGGAGCTCTGTCGTTACTGTGCCTTCCCGCCATTTTCAGCTGATCAGGGGTGCTTCGCGCGGTTGTGGCAACTATTTTGAAATTTCTCACTGGACCTCTTCAGCATGATGTGGATTCGGGTAGCCTCATTTTGCACTCTGCCACCCCGTTTTGTATTGCCTACCATGCCTTCTACACTATCACGCTGTTTTGGCATGTGGCCGCGAATGCCAGTATTAATGGACTGGCTTTGCACTGCATGCCTGGAGGACATCTCCATCACGGCGCAAGGCCCTGCTCCTGTGGAGCCACCTTCTCCTTTGCCAGGGTATGAACAGAATGCTGCCCCTTCCGCGCAGCTGATGGAGCCCCCACCACCTCCCCTGCTGTGGCCACAGCAAGCCTCCTAGTCAGTAGAGGTTTCTGATCAGTTTGACTCTTCCATCAAGCATGGGAGCTTTGGAGATTGGGCCCTGGCTCAAGCACTCCTTCCTTAGCTGTTCCATCTTCAGCCAAGAACCGCTCTACCAGAAGGTGTATCAGGGACATGACACCCTCTTTTGACAGGTCCCATGCAAAGGCTGTCTCCTGGGCCACGGGAAACAGGACAGCCTCACCCCCGGAGGAGACGGAGTACTTCAGACCATGAAGATGGGGAATACTCCCCTCCCAAGGACACATCTGAGGATGCGGATAAGACTCAAGACGTCCGCCTCTTCTGCAAGGAGGAGCTTTAATCCCTCTTCACACAAGTCATGGAAGCCTCCGGCTCCTGCACCAGATAGGCCTCAGGTGGTCCCTATTCTGGTGGGAATCCGCAAAACCTCAAGATCCTTTCCTTTCCCGTTGGAACTCCAACAAATGGTCTCTCTCAAATGGAATTCCCCAGATGCAGCCTTACGTACAGCTAAATGTTTGGGCCACCATTACAGCTGGTCCCCGGAAGACCTCAACAAGTGGCTCCAGTACCCCAAGGAGGACACCATCGTCACAGCAGTGGCCAAACACACTACCATCCCTGTGGAGGATGGAGCAGCCTTACACAATCAGCAGGACGTAAAGTTGAAGGTCTCTTGAAAACAGCCTTTTCTCTGTCCTCCCTCTTTATCTTTATTTTCACACTTGATTAATTGCCCAAGCCAAGGCATCAGGGCATTGTACAATAAACAAATAATTGCTGCTAACAGAGAGAAGAGAACCCCAAATCATAATAGGATAGAGAAGAGGACAGGACACATAGGAAAGATAGAAAGCATAGATATGCGGCCAGTGAGAGAAGGGAAGGGAGATGCAGTATGAACCTAGGTAGGGGGGAGATCATTTTGCAGGCCACCTATGTGGGAATGGCTGCTGGGCCCTTCTGCGTTGGATTCAGCTCCTGCCTGAGGATCCTGCGGCTGCACGGCTGGAGTTCGTTATGGCCTTTTTAGCAGATGCACTTTACGATTTGCTTAGTCTCGCAGCCTGTTCTGTCGTGGCGGTTACTGTTGCTTGTTACTGGCTGTGGCTGCATCATTGATCAGCGGATGTGACTTCTAAGGTTAGGTTTGCCAGACTTCCTTTTAAGGGCAAGCTTCTCTTTTGGAGAGGTCCTCGAGAAGCTGGTGAAGGAGCTTGGTGAGGTCACCCCCAAGAACCTTCCTGAGGACAGGCCAAAGACGGCCTCTCGTCACACAGGATCAGGAACAGGATCTTCCTCTACCTCAATAGCGCTTTCACTATTCCTGACACTATTGACCAGGGAAGTCCTCCCAGTCCACCTCGACCGGAAGGTCAGGAGCAAAGTCTCAGCCTTTTCGTGGCTTCCGCTGCAACAAGGACTCATACTCTTGCATAGTTAAGTTCTCCGGAGCCGGTCGGAGCTCCTGCTGATGGGCTTCTGGCTCACTCCGGGGTGCTGCCAGTGGGTGGACAGCTGGCTCTCTTTTTTTCTCTGGAGAATGAGCTCAGACCACTACCAACCAATGGGTGCTCGATGTTGTCTGGTATGGCTACGTCCTCTATTGTGCCAGGCCCATCTTGGAAGCCTGTCTGGTGTCTCCTTGTGAGTCCGCTGCTAAACAAGCGGTGGTACAGACCATTCTTCAGCACCTGTTATACCTCCAGGCCATTGTTCCTGTCCCCAAGTTAGAAAGGGGCGCAGGGCGCTACTCCGTCTATTTTGTTGTCCCAGCAAAGGATCTCAAGGGCGTCAGTTGCTCTCTTTGTGTCCCACATTTTTGGAAAGAGACTCTCCGCGCGGTAATTCACGTGGTACATACAGGAAAATTCCTTGCCGAGTTGTACTTTCATATTCTCCAGGAACAAGCAGGAAGTCAGCCCTCACATATGGGTGACGTCGGCACCGATGGAGCCCGTGCAGAGCATTTCCCCAGCTTTCAAAAAAGCCTTTGGGAATGCCACCATGCGTGTGTGGTCCTCTTCCCACCCAAGGGTGCCATCTTACTCGATCTCACTTTTTCTGTGGAGCCCTTTGGATGTGCATCTCATCCCCGGAAAAAATGTTCTCTATTCCAACCTGTTTTTTGCTTTCCGGCATTTGCCGGTCCTCTTCCTGCCTCTTGAGCACCTCTGTTTTGGCCCTGGTCTCGGATTTTGTTCCTTTTTGCTTTTTTGTGTTTCACTGCACTTTGCGCTCTTTTTAACTGCTGGCCGCATCAAGGGTCTTCAGCCTTGCAGGGGTCCTTTTTCCCCCCCAGTGGCCTCCAGTTTTAAGAAATGTGATAGGTGTTCAAAAAACATGTCGCTTACGGACACCCATGACTGTTGTCTCAGGTGTCTAGGAACTGACCATGACCCGGAGCTATCCTCCCTCTGTAAGAAGATGTCATCTGAGGCTATCTGGAGTCGTAAGCAGAAGCTGGATGATCTCTTCCATAAGGCAGCCCCGATATCACCAGTAGCCTCCCGCTCTTCAGCCCCACAACCCCTGGAATCTCCCAAGGCTCCTCCCCAGGCACTCTGACCAGGAGTCGCCCAAACACGAGCGGAAGGCTGCGAGGACTCTGTCGGGGGCGCCAGACAAGTGTGAGAGGTCACGTGCCTGGTCTCTTAGCCCCCCTCGGCAAACTTTGGAGTCGGAGAGGGAGCGGCCCAGTAAGGTACCTTGAACTGATATGGAGGCCTCCGGTGAAGGAGCCTGATCTCCCGAGTGTCGTCCGGCAAGGGCCTCTTCTCCTCCTCGACACTCAACCCAGTCACCCTGGCATCGGTGTCGCAGAGCCCTATGGCCTTGGAGTGCAGTGTTTCTGCATTCCTCACTGCCCAGCAGGCACACTCCTCGAGACCGCAGGGACTTCGACCTTGAGGACTTCCTGGGCCGCGGCAGCGACCCCTGAGAGTCAGAAGCATTGTGAGGATTCTCGGCAAGAGTCTTGATCCTCCGTCCCAGTCTTCGGGCATGAGATCTTCTTGGGCAAGCACCTCCAGCTCCGGGAAGGCTTTGGCCTCGGGAGCCCGGCGCAGGTCACTGACCCATCTCGAGCAGCCCGACCTAGAGTCCTCCACGGACTACTGAGAGTGGGAGTCCGACAGGGAAACCTCCCCAGAGACTCGGTCCCACCGAGACCTCCCCTCAGGCCCCTCTCTTCTGACCCAGAGGCGGTGGTCACTTCCCAAGGATACCTCCCTTTCTGGAGTTCATCCAGGACATGGCGCTCACCCTAGTGCTCGCCACAGAGTTGGAGGAGTCGTCCCACACGGAGGAGCTCCTTATTCTTCAATGTGAAGCCCCTCCGAAGGAAGCTCTCTTGGTGCTGGTTCCTCCCATTCTGAACTGACATCTCTGCATGTGGGAGACCCCGGCCTCTGTCCCTATTGTGAGCAAGCACCTGGATGCTATGTATAGGGTTCAGCAAGGCCTGGGGTTTCGAAAAGCTCAGCTTCCTCAGACCTTGATGGCAGTTGAATCGGCCATGCGGAAGCTTAAAGATCCTGAAGACTCATTCTTCGGTCTTGCCAGGCAGAGAGTTTCGTACCCGTGACACCCTCAGGCGCAAGGCTTATCAGGGCTCCATGCTGTCATGCCGCATCCAGGTTTACCAATTATACATTGAGATGTTCCTCCGTGACCACGCTAGAGAGCTCGGAGGCTTTGCGGTGGGCCTTGACAGAAACCATCTCTGACATTTTCAGGCCCTCTCAAAGTCCACCGGAGAATGCTCTAAGTACCTCTCGCGAGCAGCGTAAGACGACTTCGAGTCTTCCGCCCAGGTGGTGGTGGCCAGCATCGGATCCCGCTGGCAGGTTTGGCTCCAGTCCTCTGACCTGGAGCAGTGGGTCCAGGAGAAGTTGCTGGACATCTCTTGCCTCGGGAAGCAACTATTTGGCAAGCCCATGATGAATAAGGCAGCAGAGATTGAAACAGAGTACGTGACACGTACTTGCCTCTCCCAGAAATCCTCCTCCCTCCCCAGGAAGAAACAGCAGAGCAAGAAGCTTTTCTTCCACTGGAAGAGGCTCCCGTACAATGGCTAACCATCCTACCTGCCAGCGTCGACCCTCGTGCAGGGCGGTCAGGGCAAGAGCACGGCCTACGGCCCTCGTTATCCAAAGGGTCCCAAGACCCAATCACCCAGTGCCGGCTCAACCGTCCTCGGGTTTTGACGCCATCAGCATAGCCTCTCATACGCTGACAGATCGGCCTTCCATCGGAGGGGCATCTGGTCCACTTCTCCCACAGGTAGGAGTCCATCTCCACCAATGCTTGGGTCCTCCAGGTCATTTGGGAGGGCTGTCTCCTCCGTGTGGACTAGCTTCCTCCTCCATACTTCCCCGGGGAGCCAAGGCAGCTTCTCCAGCACCAGGCCCTCCTGAGTCAGGAGCTTGCAGGCCTCCTTGAGGATGGGGTGGTAGAACCAGTCCCACCTGGTAACATGTAGCTGTACCCCGAGGGGTCATCTTCGGTATTCTCTTGACAAAGCAGGGGAAACAGAATATTTATGCAACTCAAAGTAAGAGATGTCAAAACTATGAAAACTACTGAACTATCTAAGCGGGTGCAGTGAAGCACTCTGTAGGAAGAGAACGGCAGTGCTATTGTGAGAAAATGGTGGTTCTGAAATAGTTCTCCTAAGACAGCAGCTTGCAGTCAGCGAGGGTGGGTCCTGGACTGAGCTAGCAGGATTCCAGGAAAGGGAATCAACAGTAAGTGAAATTTCTCCTTCCTACTCATCCTGCTGTAGTGGCATTTTGATGGCAATCACATCAGCCAGGAGGGTGTCTGAGCTTCAGGTATTATCTTGCCAGGTGCCTTATCTCACTTTTCTAGTGAGGGAGTCTCCCTTTGGGTGGACGGCCCTTCCTTTTAGCCAAAGATATTGTCACCCTTTCATCTTAACCAGCCACTTTCTCTCCCCTCCTTTCTTAAGGAGGAGTTGTGTGTTGATGCAGATGCAGGCCTATGGGCCGTTGATGTCAGCAGAGATTTGCACTGATATCTCCAGATAATTAAACCGTTCCGCAAGATTAACCGTCTTTATTCTTTTCACTGGATCCTGTCAGGGCTTGGCAGCCTCCAAGGCCATGATTGCCCATTGGATCAAATGTGCTATTGAGTCTGCATACATTTTGCATGGGCATCCAATGCCTTTCTGCCTATGGACCCAGTCCACGCAGGCTCAAGCAACATCTTGGGCAGAGCATTCTCAGGTTGCTCTCCCCCTAGACATTTCTCGGGCAGCTATTTCCCTGGCTATTTTTGCCCGCCATTACTGCCTTGATCTCTGATTTGGAGCTGCTGTAATTACAGCGGCTGTATCTTCCCACCCAGTGGTTGAGTAGCTTGGGTACTTCCCACTTGTATGGACTGATCTAGCAGGATGAATTGGAAGGAGAAATTTCACTTACCGTTGATTCCCTTTCCTGGAATCCTGCTAGACCAGTCCAGGACCCACCCTCGCTGACTGCAAGCTGCTGTCTTAGGAGAACCATTTCAGAAGAACCATTTTCTCGCAATGGCACTGCCGTTCTCTTCCTATAGAGTGCTTCAGTACACCTGCTTACATAGTTCAGTAGTTTTCGTAGTTTGGCATCTCTTACTTTGAGTTGCATAAATATTCTGTTTCCTCTGCTTTGTCAAGAGAATACCGAAGGTGACCCCCAGGGGTACAGCTACATGTTACCAGGGAATGCTCTCTAAAGCCTTTTGTATTTTCTCTGTCTCCAACATCTGCTTACAGGGGGACATAACCAACTTGTATGGACTGGTCTGGCAGGATTCCAGGAAAGGAAATTAACAGTAAGTGAAATTTCTCCATACTTCAACAAGTAATATAGAAAGAAAGCTTGAATAACAGATAATAAAGATAAAGGTAAACAGTGTTGGCTGGAAAGACCAGTGTTAATGCTGTGTATTGATAACAAATCTATTTTTAACTTTATTTAATCTTTTCACTAGAGCTTTATAAGAAAATATTTGAAACGACCATTTCTCCAACTGGAATAGATACGGCTAAGTTGTATCCAATCCTGATGTCATCTGGACTTCCTAGAGAGACTCTAGGACAGATCTGGGCTTTATCCAATCGTACCACACCTGGAAAGCTCACAAAGGAAGAACTTTATACTGTGCTGGCCCTGATAGCATTAACTCAGGTATGGATCTGTGTAATAGCACATGTTGCATCATTTAAGATGGCCTGGCACATGTATCTCTATGGTATATTGACAAGCAGTTTAATGTATGTATAATAATGTTTCTTTAATGTAGAATATAATTCTATGTTTATTTCCCAAACCTGCTATAGAGTCTTTCTTGTAATCGTGGTATCTAAGCTTTTAGGTCCTGATGGAACAGTGTTTCAAAGAGGAATTTGGACACATTTATAGCTCTGTGGGCGTAAAGGTTGGGGGGGGGGAGAAGAGCATGCATAGGCCATTTCTGTGGGCCCTCCATTCTATCCCATACCTGTCAGTTTGGTATTTTTTATAGCTTGATTCCCTAATACTATTATGCTGTTTTTAGGCTGTTGTACATGGCTCTCCATTCATACTTAGTCTCCCACTTTGAGCATGTTATAATGCTAAGGAGTCTTTTGAAAAATGGCACCCAATAAATTTAATTACATAAAATAAATTGTACAGTGTTGTTATTTTTAATCTACCTGACCTGCTTGCTTTGAAATTAACTTCTTAAAAGTATTTTCACACATACAATAGTAATTATTTACTTGTTTTCATATATATATATAGAGAGGCGTACCTGCTATGAGTCTTGATTCTCTAAACCAGTTCCTGACTGCCCCCGTCCCCACCTTAAGCGGTTTTCCGCTGACTTTGCCTGCCCCAATGAGTCAGCAGTCCATGTTGCCTTCTGGACCAACAGTCTCCCGGCCCCTGAACGTTGCACAGCCGGTGATGAGTATAAATATCACAGCACCAGCAGGTAGCGCTGCAGCACAAGTACCAAGTGGTTTTATGCCCTCTTATCCCGCAAATCAGGTCAGTGTCTTTCTCTTGCAGATTATTTTCTGTTTTTATTGATTTATTGTCGATTATAGAATGGTTAAAATTAATAGTGAAATATCTCTAAAACCCTACATTCACATTGCCAAATGATTTGGTTATGCCAGCTAATATCGTGAATAGTGTATAGAATGGCATCGGCAAATCCGAAAGAACTTGTTGGAATTCTGTTTTTGTTGACCTGTGAAATACAGATATTGGAATTAACAAAGCTTCCAGTCCTTCATAATGAACTTCTGCAGTTATATACGGATAAAGGTATTCCGTTTTGGTCCTGAACACCTGCAAATAGATTGGATGTTTAGGAAAAACAAAATAAGCAAGCTGGCTTTTATATTGAAAACCATGCAAATATTTAATACATATTCATTGGGGGTAGCTTGAAAAACAAACCTGTTTAGAGTCCTTGCAGGCTAAACTTTGGATACTGCTGTACTAAATAGACCTGGGGGGGTGGGGAAGTATAATTCAGCGGTGGCAGCTAGCCATCGCTGCTGAAACTTGAACCTGGATCTTCAATGCTGGGATCATATCCAGCCCCAGCATTGAATATCTGGGTTGTCTGGTTTGGCAGGAAGCTAACCGGGCAGCATCGATATTCAGCCGCTGCTCGTTTAGCTTCCAAGGTGAGATTTAGGTCGGTTTTTGCTATGCTTTACTTTTGCCGCCTTGCTATAAAACCCCTTCCCCCCATTTTGTCAATCCAAGTTACTTGTTCCCGTAAGTACTATGTAACCCTGTCCTTAACTCATTTGAATTTGTTCAGTAATGTCTGCACTGTAAACCGCTTTGGTAATAAAAGCAGTATATAAAACCTGTTAAATAAATAACCGGACAGCGGCTCAGTATCAGCACTTCCAGCTTATGGCTGGTGCCACCCCTAGAGCGCCATAATGCGAACAAGTTAGCATGGGAGCATGCAGTGGCGGCACCCGCGGATATTCAGCGGCACTAACTGAGGGATTAACGCGGTTAACAGGTCTGTTAATTGCTTTAATCTGTTTGTATAGCCCCCCATAATAATTTGTTCATGGGACGTTTCTCTTCCACAGAATCACGAAAATCAAAATGTATTTATTTTATTTATTTATTTATTTAAAGTCTTTTCTATACCGCGCTTTTTAAAATTCAGCTCGGTTTACAAGAAACATTAACTTTGTCCAGTCGTGGAGGCCCATACTGGACTTACAGAGAACAGGGATGGTAAGCTTGGGTTGAACTGGGTAAACTATATACAGGTTTAGGCTGGGTATTTACATTCTAGGATATTATAGACATTCTTAGATACTATATACATGGTCCTGCTCAGGTTCTAGTAGAGCTAACATGTTGTGCTAGAGTCCTGTATAATGGGTGGCGTGGGGTGGCTGTTTAGTTGATTGGAGATGACTGGTCGTTGAGTGGAGCCATAGTGTTGCATGAAGAGGTGATGTTTCAGGGCCTTTCTGAATGTGGTGAGGTCTGTAATGGACCGGATGCTAGGTGGGAGTGTATTCCAGCACGAGGGAGCGTAGTACACAAAAGCTCTCTCTTTTTGTGGCCTGTGAGCATTTTGTGATCTCACTGGGGATACTCAGGGTGTTTACTGTGAATGGTCTTCTGGCTCTATTTGTGGGAGTGGGGATGATGAGGTCTGTGATAGAGGCAGAGGTGATTCTATTGATGGCTTTGAATGTCATCAGCAGGGTCTTGAAGGTGATCCTACAATGAACTGGTAGCCAGTGGAGTTGCTTCAGGATTGGTCTTATGTGGTCCCTCCTGGATGCACCATGTAGGATTCTGGCTGCGGCATTCATGGCTAGTTGTAGTGGGATCATCGCGTTTTTTGGTAGCCCCTGTAGGATGATATTAGCATAATCGAAATGGGGCATGATTAGTGCCTGGTAGACTGTCCTAAAGTCATCCGGGTCTAGCAGAGGTTGAAGGTGGTGGATTGTGCGAATCTTAAGGTATACTGCCTTGACGGTGTTATTTATATGGGCTTTCATGTTCAGTTGCTGATCGATTGTTATCCCTAGGTAGCGGATGGTTGGCTTGCTTTGGAGTTCGGCGTCTCCTACTTTTAGTACAGACGGTGGAGTAAAGGATTGATCCCTGGAGATGAATAGCGCTTCAGTTTTCTTTAAATTTATCCTTAGGTTTTGGGTGTAAAGCCAGTCTGCTATGGCGCTGAAACAGGAGGTTAGTGTTGAGAAATCTGGTTGGTCTATGGTGAACGGCGTATAGAGTAATACGTCGTCAGCATATGCAAGGCATGAGATGCCGAAGGCTTGCGCAAGTGTGCAGATGGGCTGCATGTATATGTTAAAGAATAGCGCTGAGAGGGATGATCCCTGTGGGACACCTTGTGTTTGCTGGAAAGCTTTAAACGTTTTGGATCCTGTCCTCACATGCTGCCATCTGTCTGAAAGGTAGGATTCGCATCACCTCAAGGCTGTGTCCTGGATCCCTTTCTCTGCCAGCCGCTCAATGAGTAGTGTGTGGTCCACGGAATCTAACGCTGCGGCGATGTCAAGGAAGATAAGGGCGTATCCTCCTCTAGATTTGTTCAGGCCGGTGGTTAGTGTGTTGAAGAGGATGGTTAGTAGTGTCTCGACCCCATGTGCTTCTCTAAATCCATGTTGACATGGGTCTAGGGGTGCGTTGGTCTTGATGTGATCCTGGATTTGTTGTTGAGCAATATTTTCAATTATCTTGGCCATTAAAGGGATACTTGAGATTGGCCTGTATGACTCAACTTTCTGGGTGTCCAACTTGCAGTTTTTTATTAGTGGTCTGATGGAAGTTTGTTTCAGGGTCTGTGGGAATGCTCCCGTGCTGAAGGAGAGATTAATGATTTTGGTTAGGAAAGGACTAAATTCCTTACACAGTGTCCTTACCCAGAACGCTGGGCAGGGGTTGTTTGGCGCTGTGGTGGTGTTGATCACTTTGATTGTGTCTTCAACGTGCTTCGCTGAGGACGATGAGAAGGTGGTAAGTGGTGTAAGGTGCTGTGGTCTGTTCACAGTGGTGGGTGGTGGTGTCTTCACAGTCTGAATTGTTTTTGACTGTAGGTAGTCCGCATATTCCTGTGGTTCTGGCATGTTTTGTTGGGCAAGGGAGGTTTCCTTTGTGAGGGTCCTTACAATGCTAAATAGGTCCTTTGGTTTGTTTAGAGAGCGTTGCAGTAATGTTGCATGGTAGCTTCTCCTTGTTGCGTTTACTTCGTTACGGTGTTTCTCCAGGTTTGTGTTGAAGATGTCCAGGTCTTCAGTGGATCGTAAGCGTCTCCATTTTCTTTCGAGTTTTCTTAGATGGCGAAGTGAAGTCAGTAGCTCCTGGGAGTACAATGGGGTGGGCCTCCTTTTTCTTGGTGTTGCTTCGCTGATTGGTTGGTTCGCAATGGTATTGAGATTGTTGTTCCACACAGAAAGCATTTCTTCAAGATTGGCTTCTGGGAGGTCGAACCTCGGTAGGGTTTTGGAAAGTATCTCTTCCTTGTTGAAGTGTCTGACTTTTCTTTTTGGGTAGATGTTGGTTGCAGGTTGGATTTTTGTTTGCTCCTGTTGGTTGGGTAGTTGGAACAGTATTTATTTATTTATTTACATTCTCTTATATACCGCGCTATTCTGCATCAGTGCGGTTTACATTGAACAAACGGAAATTACATTGAACAGGGCATTATAACTTGGAGATAACTATTTTACAGGGAACATGGGCTATGGAGGGTTAAGTGGCTTGCCCAAGACCACAAGGAGCACCTGTGGGACTAGAAACCCCAGTCCTTCCGGCCCAAGGTTGCTGTCCTCTAGTGGGATTTGAACCCCCGACCTTCCGGCCTGAAGTACCTTGCCCCAACCACTAGGCCACTCCTCCACTCCTCCACTCCACATTAGCTTATGGTCGGACCATGGGACTGCCAGGAGTGAGGTAACGAGTGTATGGTCTTGACTTATGGCTGGTTGCGGAGCGAATATCAGGTCCAGCTTGCCTCCCTTTGTGTGTGTGGGCTCTTCGATCACTTGCACGTAGCCCAGCTGTCTGAGGGCATCCTGGATGGAGGAGGCATGCACTTCGGGTAGTGATGGGAGGTTGAAATCGCCCATAATCCAGTTAGATATGCGTGGGTTCTTGGTGCTGCAGGCAAGATCTATTATCGTTGATAAGTCGTCTGGGGAGGCTGGGGAGATCGGTATATTAAGTTGATGGTGTTGTGCCTATTTGAAATAGTTATGTAGTCCAGATGTGTGCTACTAGTGGCAGTGGTCAGTTGGAATTGTAGCTCGGTTTTTGTGAGAGCTAGGGTTCTTCCTCCCCTGCGGTTATCCCTGTGGCAGGCGTAGGCTGAGAAGTTGGATGGGGTAAGTTGTTCAAGATGGCAGTGTCAGCTTCTGTGAGCCATGTTTCTGTAATTAATAGGATGTCTAAGTTATAATGGGATATGAGGTCAGATGTGATTGGCCACTTCTTCCGTATGGAGCGAGCATTTATGAGGGCGCAGTTCAGGTGGTGGGGTTGATATTGTTTTTTTGGCGGGGATTTTTTGGAGTGCTGGAGTGAGATGTATAGTAGGTGATGGCTTTGGTTGTGTCTGGGTTCAGCTTCCAGGTGCCGAGGGGTGTCTGCCCATTTTCTCCCAGTGTTCCGTAAAGTTGGTATGGGGTTGCCAGCCGCTGTGAAGGCAACGGCACTATAGAATAGGCTATATAGGATGTATATGATGATTGCTGTGATAAAGGAGGGCGTCATCTTAAATGGTTGGAGTGATGGCTTGTGACTGATGTATAATGAATGTATGTCTGGGGTTAAGGTATTATGGTGGTTTTAGGTTCTGTGGTAGTACAATGTCGGATTCTGAGTCTGAGGTGTTAGCGAGGTAAGTTCTAGTTTGCAGGTAGAACAAGGGTGGATTCTGAATCTAGGCAGTACAATGTAAATTCTGATTCTAAGACAGACCTGCGGTGGATTCTGACTCTAAAGCAATACAATGGTAGATTCTGGTTCTAGGACAGTCCTATGATAGATTCTGACTCTAAAGCAATACAATGGTAGATTCTGATTCTGAAGCAATACAATGTAGCCTCCTTTCAAATGTATCATAGTTCTCACAAATGCAGAAGACTAGATTGTGACTCCTTTTTGTGGTCCAGAGGCTGCCATTGCTGTTTGCTACAGTCTGAATTTGTTGCATTTTTTAACTTTAATTTTTATTAAATTTTCAAACATTATGCAGTCATATGCAACAAATATCCTGAAAGGCGGAAAAAATAGCTTCCAGAAGGCAACCAATACCTACTACCCTTCTCTTTCTACCCTCCTACCTCCCTCACCCCCTTACCCAAACCCTCTCCCTCTGAAACCTGGACAATCGAGCAGCCTTATATTACCCAAGACATCAGAATAAATTAACAAAAAATATGTGGTCATACAAATAAACAGCTACCATAATTAGAGGATTAAAAAACAAGAATTTAACTGACACCTCATCTCTTATCACCTTCTTGAATTCACTTGAAGCCATGCAGTAAATGGTGCCTATCTCTGTCAAATTTATTCACCCACTTATACTTACACATGTAACATACAGTCCAAAGTCTCTGAATCAGCAGACCTTTATCCGATATGGCTGCAGTATGCTAACATTTTGCAGTCTCGCATCAAATAATTCCAATGCAGGCATATGTATATTACCTTGCACAAATCTGTCCATGCCCTCAGGAAGCTTTTGGAGCAGGAATATCTTAGGAGTCATTTTACAGAGCCAAACCCATAACCTCATTCAGTCATTCAGCAACTCATTCCCACAACCTTTTTATTACCAGCCACTCCCACCAGGGTCCCCACCTTACTACAGCCTCTCCGACACTCGCTAGTCACATTTTTATGCCATTTACTCAACACATCTGCTGTGGGGTACCACCGGTAGAGCAACCTATGCCCATCCAGAGACACGAACAAACGTAATGCAAGGACATCATCACCATCCCTCAACGCAGACGAATCCTCAACGGAGCTTAACTTCCTTCAGCAAAATAGGTAATCTAAGCCTTTATATAACACATGGACCTAGCCGATGACAATACTTACATGAACCCAACAGTGAACTTATCTGTCTCTGCCCATAATACCTACCTGTGCATGCCTACAATACTTGTCCGGGATAGTACAAACGTTGTTTATTGCAGATGCGTACCGGTGATACCTGGCTATGATAGTATATGATGTGCCTGTTGTAACTACATACCTGTGTTACCTGCCTGTGGCTAGCTCGGCTTGTGTACCTACCTGCCTGCCTGTTATAACTGCACACCTGTGTACCTGCCTGTGATAGCTCAAACTACTTCTCTATTCACCGGCCAGCCCAGACAAATCCCTTGGCCACACACAACAGGGTAGATACCAAGAATGGCCCCCTCCCTCATTGCCATAATTGGCTGCTACCTCCTTTCCGGATGGCTCAGTAGCATTATAGCCTTATCTCCTACCCACAAGCACATTCCAATCTTACTGAGCCATGGGAGGAGATGGTCAAGTGCTCCCTACTACAAGACAAAGGAAGATACCCGCACGCTCCACCCCCACTTACTACACGTCGCACTTCAACATACTAAGAAAGCCAAACAAGAAGAAAGCGCCCTCCCCCAAAACCTAAAATGTGCCCTCATAAACGCTTGCTCAATCCGCAAGAAATGGCCAGTTATCTCAGACTTAATATCACTCCATGACCTCGACATACTCATGGTCACAGAGATATGGCTATCCAGTGATGACAATGTCCTCCTCAACCAACTCCTACCCACCGATTTCTCAATACACACCTGCCATAGAGACAACAAAAGAGGGGGAGGAGTACTCGTCCTCACCAAGACAGACCTCCATTTCCACCTGATTAACGCCACTAGCACAACACACCTCGATACAATCACTATAGCAAACAAGCTCTGTTCCATCAACCTTCTCTACAGAGCCCCATCAACCTCCCCTGATGACCTCGCAACAATAATTGATCTCGCCTCCAATGTCCGGAGCCCTTGCATACCAAGCTGGGTACTAGGCGACTTCAATCTGCCAGCCCTGCAAGATACTCAGGCGTCAGCCTTCCTCGAAGCCCTGGAGGAATTAGGATACAAGAAACTAGTCAGTGAACCTACCCACATGAAAGGAAACATATTAGACCTGGTATTCGCCCCACAGACAATATTTGACTCAACCCACATCCCCATGCTGTCCATTACTGCAGTACCCTGGTCGGACCACAAACTAATCATATTCCAAAAACCCTTACCCAACAACCGCCAGAAGAACGCCAGAAGTCAGAGCAGCACCACCAGGGCACCACCCCGAAGGTTCCGACCATTCGACAAAGACTTTATTCTGAGTAAAACCCGCCCACTCCTCGCCTCGACAGCACCCAACCTCGATGTTCTGGTCTCCGACTGGAATAATAACCTCAGTGCCGTTGTCCAATGTCCACCATCTAACAAACCTCCAAGGAAACGAGCCACCGCAGCCTGGTACTCCACTGATCTGTGATCATCACTCACCCTCCTAAGGAAGCTGGAAAGACGCTGACGTCTATCTCACTCTGCAGAAGATCAGAGGGCATATAACCTTCACCTGATAAAACACCATGAAGCAGACAGTTCCACACAGACACCCTAAAACGATCACTAAACAAACCGCATGACTAACAAAGGAGCCAGCCCTTGACCAACCAAGCGAGATCCACCCTCAAGAATTTGCAAACTAGCTGCAATCAAAGCTATGCCAGACTAATAAGCCCTCAGCACCCACCACCGTACACTAACAAACCTACCTAACTCCCCTGACCATCTTCTCCACTCCACCCAAGGAGTACATCGAAGACACTATCGCTGTGATCAACACCACTACGGCACAAACAGACCCCTGCCCCGCCTTCTGGATAAAAGAGCTACGCTGCGATTTCAGCCCATTCATAGCCAGGCTCATGGACCTATCCTTCACAACAGGCTCGTTCCCCCAATGCCTCAAACATACATCCATCAGGCCTCTGCTGGACAGCAAGCTCGACCCCCAGAAGGTGAACTCATACAGACCTATATCCAGTATACCACTTCTGGCCAAGATAATTGAAAAAGAAGTCCAAAGACAAATACAAGAGCACATCGAAACTGCCGCCCCGCTGGACCCCTGCCAACAAGGATTTAGAGAGTCCCATGGTGTAAAAACACTCCTCACCACCCTCCACAGTAACCTAATTGCTGGAATTGATAACATCCGTCAAGGGTTTGTCCTCATCTTCATGTATATAGCTGCTGCTTTTGACTCAGTAAGCCATGAGCTTCTCCTGGGACGCCTCAAGGAGAAGGTATCCGTGACACAGCACTATAATGGTGCAAGTCATACTTGTCTGACAGATGGCAGCACATACGATCCGGGGCCTCAACATCAAAACCTTTCCACCAGAGGCAAGGCGTGCCACAAGGATCCTCCCTCTCTGCCCTGATGTTCAACATATACATGCAGCCCATCTGTAACCTCATCCGATCATTCAATCTTCAATGTACCCAGGGCCACTACAAAGCCTCCCAATCTTTCTTCTCCTATGACCCCAGTCGGCTGGGGGAGGTGGTGACCAAGCAAACTCTGTCCACTTAGGTTGTAGACTGCATTGCCCTCACCTATGAGCAGGCTGGGCTCTCACTGAAGCACCGGGTCACGGCGCACAGCATCAGGGCCATGGCGGCATCTGTGGCAAACCTATGTTCTGTTCCTCTGTCAGACATCTGCCAAGCCACCACCTGGTCTTCAGTTCACACTTTCGCAGCTCATTACAGCTTGGAGAGGGAGTTCTGATGGGACAGCACCTTCAGCCAGGCCATAGTCCGTCATCTGTTTGGGCAACTCCTGCCCTCCGATCCTTCTGTGTTCAGGTTACCGGAATGCTGGTTCTCACGGGACACTTGGGTCTCTTGAGAGTCTGTCTCTTTAAGACTCACTTGCTGCTGCTCACAACTCACCTTTTCCTGGTTGTCTTTGGCATTTTTTACAGGTTTTTCGGTAGCCTGTAGGTAGGGAGTCCCATATGTGAGGATTGACTTCCTGCTTGTTCCCGGAGAAAGCATATTTACTCACCTGTAGCAGGTTTTCTTTGGGGACAACAGGAATCAGTCCTCGCAACCCTCCCTCCTCCCCATGGAGTTGCTGCTTATCATTTTTGCCGTCTTTAGCTATGTCATTTGAGTGAGGCAAGATGGCACCCTTTGGTGGGAAAGGGCTCACGCATGCTTGGTGCATCTTCCAAAGGCTTTCTTTGAAAACTGGGGAGAAGCTTCTGCCCAGCACTCCATCGGCGTCAACATTTGCACATATTTATTTATTTATTTATTTAAAGATTTTCTATACCATCTTTAACATCAAAGCGGTTTACATTGAATAATAAAACCAATACATTATAACTTTAATAAGAATTACAGTATAATACAAAGTGGATGGTATGAAGACAGTTACAAAAGATTAATTTAGGAGAGGACATGCACCTAATAGGAATGCAATAATCAATTTTATATACAGTATAATTATAATCAGAACGTAAACTTATATACATTTTCATGATGGTAGGTGCATGAGGCGGTGTTAATGTTGGTTCATTTAGTGTTTTGGCCTTTGCTCAGTGTTACTTCAAATGGATAGGTGAATAATGGGTTAGGTTGGGTCAGTCTTGTCATTTATGCTTCTATCACCGAAATGCTCAATGAATAAGTGTGTCTTAATTTTTTTTCTGAATATGGACAAGTCGGTAGTGGCCCTTAACCTTTCTGGAAGGGCATTCCACAAGTTAGGCGCACAAAGAGAAGACTCTATTACTTGTGTTGCAATTTGTTTCGGCATATTCTGAGGGCACATTTATTGTATTCTGGGTACATCCTCTTCTAATTCTGTCACTTGGGTTTATTTTGATGAGTTTAGATAGATGTGAGGGCGCTATGTTTCTTAGTAGTTTAAATAGAATAAGCATCTGTTTATATTGAATTCTACTCTGCAGTGGGAGCCAATGAAGGTTATATAGGATCGGGGTTATGTGGTCAAATAGTTGAGCTTTCTGGGTTATTCGGGCTGCCATATGTTGAGGCTATGCAATGTTTGTTTGGGGAGCCCTTGGAGTATGCTATTGCAATAACCTATATGAGAGAAGATCATCATTTGTAGTACTTTTCTGAAATCAGTTTGTGAAAGTAGTGGTCTTAATTGTTTCATCATTCTTAGTTTATTGTATATTGTTCTGGCTGTTAGCTTCACATCCCACATAAAATTAAGTGTCTGGTCAATGGTGATTCCTAGGTACTTAACTTTGTTCTTTACTTCTAAAAAAAAAAAAAAAAAGCCTCCTTTACATCAAGATGAGTGGGTGGATTGAAGCCTTGGTGTCTGGTAACAAATAGAACCTCAGTTTTATTATAGTTGATCTTTAGGCTCTGTGATTTCAGCCATTGTGAAATATTGTTGAAGCATGAGATAATGGGGTGGAAGTTGGGGTTTGCAATGTCAAAAGGCATGTATAACATTATGTCATCAGCATATATGGCATATTCAATGTTATATTTTTGAATGAGGTGACATAAAGGCTGCAAATAGATATTAAACAGTAATGTGGAAAGAGCTGAGCCCTGAGGTAATCCTTGTTTATATTTAGAGGAGGATTTTTGGTCAATTCTAACCTGTTGGGAATGGTCAGTTAAGTAGGTTTGAAACCAGGAAAGAATTGTTCCATATATGCCAGTTTGTTGGAGTCTCTGTAGGTGGATGTGGTGCTTAATGGAATCAAAGGCAGAGGCAATATCTAAGAAAATAATTCAAAAAAGTTATTTATCCTTATCTATCCCCTTTATCAAATTGTTAGAGGGCTAGTAACAGGATTTCCACACTCTTTTAATAGCCCTATGTGAGGACTGATTCCTGCTGTCCCCAGAGAACACTTGTTACTGGTGAGTAACTACGCTTTATCTGCCTGCAGCAGATGACTGCACATGCATGCTGATCTAGAAGGATTTTTCCCTCTCCCTAGGCCTGCTTCTATGGCCCTCAGGTTGAGTCCTTGTTGGCCTTCTCCCAGGTCAGCTGCCTGAGGGCTGTCTCCCTTTGTTGAGGGGAAGTAATTACCTCCTAGGGTCTTCTTTGGTCTAGTGAGTCCATTCCAGTTTCCTGAGACAATGGTCTTTGGACTCTCTCTCTCTCCAATTGAATGTCTGTTGGTTCCTGGGGCAGCAGCCTTTGCGCTGTCTCCTCCTGTGGAGTTTGGTTAAGTCCATGGGTCGACTGGCTGTTTGCCCTGGATAGCTCACAAGTTTCCTTGCTGGGACTTGTGCATGGTGTGTCTCTATCCTGCCCACCTCAGGGGTGCATTTTGGCAGTAGTTCTTTTCCCCTGCTTCCTATGGGGAGGGTGTGGGTTCCCCCCTCCCCCCCCCCCACCTTGCTTCAGGGGCCTCCCTTTTATTCCTCTCCTTATCTTCCTCCCAAGTGAGCTCTGCAGGAAGCCCATCCTCAGCCTGAAAGGGGGTCAACCGCTATGTTTGGATTCAACATTTTTGGATAGTGATTATGGCGGTGAGGTGGAGTTCATGACTTTTCTAGACTTGTCTGAGTTATCTATTCATATTTCCATTCACTGGCGGATCAGAGGTGGCTTTGTTTCACCATTCTAGGGTGGCACTTCCAGTTCTGGGCACTGCTGTTAAAAGAATTAAATGCGTCAATAGCTCACTTATCACAGTACTAAAAACTTTATAAAACTTGTTTGTGAATCCATCCAGCCCTGGTGCTTTATGTGAGGGGAATGAGTTAATCACCTCAATAACCTCTTTTTCCCCCCATGGGCTTAGAAAGTTGTTCCTCTTCCTCCTAAGTTAACCTAGATAGGTTTACTTGTAGGTATTTTCCTATCCTATCCAGAGAGCTTGTTCGCTCTGGGGTATATAATTGTTTATAAAATTCCACAAATCGTTCTTGAATTTGCTCTAATTTCCTTACTTCCCTTCCCTTAGCATTCTGTATTTTAATTATATAATTTCTATTCTGCTTTTGCCTCAGCTTATATGCCAATAGTCGGCTAGGTTTATTACCAAATTTAAAAAAATGTTGTTTTAAACAATCCTGGGCATATTTTATCTCTACCAATTCCAGTTCACCAAACTCTTCTTGCTATTTTCAGTTCCTGTGTTGCCTTCTCTTCCAATTTTCTATGTTTTTGTAAATCCTCCAAGTCCCTTATTTTCTTACGTAAAATTTCTTTCTTCTCCTCTTTAACTTTTTTCATATATGGACCTATCGAGATCAGAGACTCCCTTGTTACAGCTTTCAAACATTCCCATAAGGTTCCAATTTTGCAGTCTTCCCTATCATTTATCTCTAAGTAAGATTTTATTGAGGTCAAGATTTTTTGAACTATTTCTGGATTCTCCAATAAAGATTCATTTAATGTCCACCCATGTCTCTTCCTCCCCCCATTTCCTAAGTTAAATTCAATCCATACTGGGGCATGATCTGACCATGTCCTTTCCCCAATCTCACACCCCTCTACTCCAGCCACCATGGACTTCGATACCCATACCATATCCAACCTTGAGAAGGAGTTATGTACTGTGGAGTAGAACATATAACCTTTCTTTCGCCCTTCCAATTCCCTCCACGTTTCTACTACCCCCAATTTCTTCCCCATTAATTTTAGAAGTCTCCTACTTTTAGCACTACCCACCGCAGTTCCTTTAGAATTGTCCATTAATGGATTAACTGTCATATTAAAATCTCCCCCCCCCCCCCCGTAATCATTTGGCCTTTGGCAAATTGGGATATAGCTGAGGTTATTCCCTCATAAAAGGTCCCTTGGTCTGAATTTGGACCATAAATATTCACCAAGGTAAACATCTGTTCTTGAATTTTTATCTTGACAAAAATATATCTTCCCCCCTCTATCTTGCTGTACAGCACACACCGAGTATGGAAGCAGCCCATTTATCAGAATTCCCACTCCTCCTTTTTTACTTCTATCCTATTTGATGCAAACCATTGTCCCTGGAATTTTCTATGTGCCACCCTCCGTTCATCACATTTCTTCAGATATGTCTCCTGTATAAATATTATGTCTCCCTTTAATCTACTTATCTCTTTATACATTCTTTGCCTTTTTATTAGTGAATTCAGACCACGCACATTTATCGTCGTCATCGATATTTTAGCCATTTAACAAACATACCTTTCCCCCAATAGCCCTTCTTGACCTTATGCAGAGATCCATTATTTTCACTCTATTCTTACCCCTCCAGGCCCCCCTTCCCCTTTACCACCTCTTGCCTCCTGTACACCTTGAACAGCTCTCATAGAGGCATGACCCACAAAGCATCCAGCAATCCTATATACAACCACATTAAACTTTTTTCCACAGCATTAACACAACATTCCCTTCCCTCATTATGACTTACACTCCACCCTCGCTATCTGCAGGTACAGTCCCACTATTTATGTGACACAATTTCACAATGTCCATCATTCATCCCCTTCCATCTGTCTGGGCCATATTCTTCTGTTTTTGCCGTCTGAGTCGTCAGTCTCCCTGTTGTGCTCTCATCCAACCTCCATCTCCTTTTTGCCACCTTACGGCTTTTGCTTGTGGTACTTTATCTATTTCTGGCACCTCTAGCCATCCAGCTTCCCTCATCGCACCAACAGCATCTTCTGTCATCTTTACTTGAAGTCACTCCCGCTATGCAGAATTGTAATCCAAAAAGGAACATCCACTTGTATTTTGTTTGACCTTCTCTTAGTCGTTTAGTTATTGCTGCAAATTCTCTCCTCTTACGCATTGTAATAGCAGATAAGTCAGCATATATCTCAATAGAGTGGTTCTCCCACTGTATTCTGCTTAATTTCTGGGCAGCCTCTATCACTGTGCTTTTTGTATCATATTCATGGAAGCATGCCACTATATCTCTGTCCCAATCATCCCTTTTTGGCCCCAACGCTCTTATGGGCCCTATCCAGCTTCCAGCAAAATTCAGACTCATCCAGGCCTGCTTCTTTTATGATCTGAGCACAGATTTGTCCAGCCAGCCCTTTACAGTCTGTTTTCTCTGCATTTTCAGGGACTCCCCTTATCCTTATATTGCTCGCCTCAATCTGTTCTCGAGATCTTCCACTTTCGCCCACAAATCCTCCTGGTCACCATCTATCGTATCGATTCTTTCTTGTACACCTTGTAATGTACTTTCCTGGGTCTCCAGTTTGTTCTCCACTTCCTCGAGTCGCTGACCCACTTCCCTTACGTCCACTCTCAATTCCTTCATCCATGTCTGCATCTCTGCTTTAAAATGAGCAAGATCCTCTCGAAGGGTACTGAACCACTCCAAGTCTCCTCTCAGTTCTCCAGTTTCTGAACCTCCTTGGTCTTTCTCCGTATTTTTCACTGTGCCAGCTATCTCCTCGCTAGAAGCATTGGCAGCCGCCATTTTAAACTTTCCTGTGGGGCCCGTCACCACGCTTTTATACGCAAACGACTTCAGCTCTGCAGCCCCTTTTCGCATTGCCATACCTTCACTTTATCCAGGTATTGCTTTGTAAAATTTTTCCTTTTTGATTCACCCCCCCCCCCCCCCCCGGAGTGCTTATTCGCTTCGGTTTAATATGGAACACCGATGGAGCTCCGTTTCACGCTGCCGCCATGCTCGGTGACGTCATTTCCTCTTGAAGTCTTTTAAGGTGGAGCTGGTTTCCACCCTCTGGGTGGATGGCTGATTTTTGTCTTTTCTAGCCTCCTCTCCATCGAGTTGTCCCTCTATGAGACTTGAACATGGTCTTGAATGGCCTGGCGGGCCTTCCATTTGAATCACTATGGCAAGCCTTACTTAAGGATTTATTGCTAAAGGCTGTGTTTTTGGTAGCTGTTTGCTCCACACAGAACATTTCAGAAATGTAGGCCTTGCACTGTAGAGATCTTTACCTAACTTTCTTTCTGGATGTCATTTCTCTGCATCCTGTTGCATTTTTACTGCCCAAGGTTATTTCTCCTTTTCACCTGAACTAGTTGATTGCCCTGCCTGAATTTACAAGGGAAGTGGGAGTAATCATCAGCATTGCCCTAAAGTCAGATGAATTTTGCTGATGTATCTTAAGGGTATGAATCCCTTTCATAGATCACATCATCTTTGATCTCTTTAGTGACCCATGAAAAGGGGGAAGCAGCCTTAAAGGCCATCTTGGCTTGTTGGGTCCAGGAGACTATTGCTTCTTCTTACTTGCTGAAGAAAACGGAGTTACTTACCTGTAACTGGAGTTCTCCGGGGACAGCAGGATAAGTCAGCCACACTTGGTGACGTCATCCGACGGCACCGAGACGGAAGTACTCTCTCCATAGCTCAGAAGGGCTTTAGCCCTTCTGAGCATGGGCCAACTGGCCCTGCCCCCAGCTAGCCAGTTTGTCACTAGCTGAGCCTTAGCCGCTAGGAGGCGGGCACTGGTCAGAAGCCGAGCCCTTCCCAGGGGAGGTGGGCGGGTATGTGTGGCTGACTTATCCTGCTGTCCCCGGAGAACTCCAGTTACAGGTAAGTAACTCCGTTTTCTCCTAGGACAAGCAGGATGAGTCAGCCACACTTGGTGCCTCCCGAGCTGACATGTGATGTGGTGGAAGGGGGAGGCTGAGATCAGGTTCAATGACACTTTATCAGGGCTGGATGTTGCAAAGGTGTGCCCTGTGGCAGTTTGGAATGTCATCGTTAGGCACCTGGTGGCGGGGCCAGTGCCAGCGTGCAGTTTGAGCGTGCAGCGTGTAGTGGTACGGGTGCACGCTTATTAGAGGTAGTTTGCTATGCAGCCGCAGTGATGCGGGAGTATATGGTCTCAATGGGCCACTGTAGAGGCAGGTGCAGAGTGATGATCTCAATGGGCGGCCGCGCGGGAGGGCGGCAGCAGGGGAGTACCAACGAGCGGTTGCGTTGTTTCCAATGCAAGCATGAAGTCGTAGTAGGGGTGCTGGAAGCATCGCCGTATTGGTGCAAGATTGACACCGCGTTGCAATATCGGCATGGATGGAGCAGCAGCAATACCGACAGTGTTACAGAATGATGCAAATAGAGCAATAACACGGTAAGGGACGTGAGTCATGAGTCAGTTCATGGCTTGATTAGGTGTGTCAAGGCAGGGGTAGCAGGCAAAGGCCTTGAAGCTGCTAGGTGCCGAGTTGGTCTGTAGTAGGTGTCTCTGCCAAGTATGAGCCGCAGGCTGTCCATGGATCCTCGAGCAGGCTGCCGATGGATCGTTAGCACTACTATAGTCCCTTGACACGACTTGAGCGCCTGCTTGTGGCCACGGCTGGCCAATGGTGGAGCAGGCGTATTTGGCATGCGAAATTGGGGCAAGCAGATGTAGGGTCTGCTGGGAGCAAGAGACAGAGTGCACTGGGACCTGGTCCCATGCGCTGAAGCGTGTATGTGCGCGCATGACCTGGGCATTAGCTGCGTAGGACTGCGACGATGACGTGTGTAGTGACTCTGGTGGCCGAGGCAGCCTTACGCGCATGGCGAGTACGCCATCCCAATTAGCAGTTTTGACCACTAAATTGCCATAGGAGCAGCCTGAGTTGTTATCGAGGAATCTCACTGTTGGTCCACCAGCTGTGTCCGCGATTGTCCAGACTGGTTGCTGATGTTTCTGCTAGGTAGTGATGATGGATTCCCATTAGGTTTTAGGAGGATAAGGAATGACACGTCTGGCCTGAATGGACGGTATGCCGGGTCAGCATTTGTTTGTGCCAGGCCATGTGGGACTTGTAGAATGGGTTTTCGGTAGGACTTTACTCATGGCAGATCAGTGGGCGCTGCCCTGCGCTGATCCGGGTCGGTTGGGATATAAAAAACCCCTCCTCCCAACCTTACTGGTATGGCTTGGCCCATACTCAACCACCGTCAAGCATGGTAGAACAAATACTCAACACCCCATAACGATGGGGACAACAGATAACGAGCGGGAACTTCCGTGACCGGTCTCTGCCCGAGAAGACGGACGGTCACTCCGCATCACTGTGATAATAATAAGGTCTGAACACCTGAGACGAGCATAGCCGATCAGGGAACGACATGCCAGGATTGACTTGACAGTGCTCCTTGTCCGTCGCACTTGATGGGAGGAGAAGGTATCCAGTAGACCTACGGGTACGATGAAGATGGCTTGGGTCTGCCCGTCTTAAACAGTCACCATCCTGCTCGCCACGAATTGGTAGGTCGATTTGTGGTCAGCACTCTGCTGGGAGAAGGGGCTGAGGCGAAGGGTTGAGAGCTCCTACTTGTAGGGTATTCTGTTGGTCAAGTCAGGGGCTTGTTGGGCCCTTGGCCATGGAAGGTCTGGGCTAAGCCTGGTAGGCCCTGCAATACACGTGCAGGAGTAGTACCGTCTTGTTGACTGTGCACGGGGCCTTAGTGTGCAGAGCCATAGGGATGCTCTGGAGGGCTTAGGTTCCATGTCACGGATTTCGCTGGGGTCCAAGTAGTGCAAGATTCTCCCTGTGAGGATACCATGGTGGTAGCCTGTTTTCCCCCGTTTCTGGGACGTAGATGGGCCAGCTGTACTATTCTCTGGAAACAGAGTGCAGCCACCGAGCGCAGCTGGGGGCTGTGGACCTTGGAACTGCCATTGTCCTTGTGAGGGCCTGGTATTACCATCGGCCATGTGACCTTCATCAGAGATGCGGGTTTTACGCGGTAGGCCATGATAGGCCCTTTCGGTTCTGGGAGGCACCCCGAGTTGGGTGCCGCGGTCCTGATGTTCACACCAACAGCACCCAGTCAGTGCTACTGCTCACTGTGCGCGTCAACAGCACCAGTTAGTTCTGACGCGCACTCCGGCAGTGCCCAGCCGATGCGAGGCTTCTGGGCGCTTATGGATAGTCATATTTTGCTGGATCTGCCTCAAGATGGCAGGGCGGATGTCGGCTCATTCTCGAGATGGGCGAGACACCAATATCTGTCACAGGAGTGAGCTGCGATCCTCCGTTGTGAGGTATGCAGCATGGACCTCTGACCATTCCTGAGCTGTAAGCGTGGGAGTGCCGGGAACGAGATGTACCGTCCGACGTATAGAAGCAGTAGGCTTGGTAGTAGGGCTACTTCTGTTGCCAACCTGCTCACCAGTCCGCGGACATGAGTCTTTCACAATGCACCATCGCCGTCGCTTTACCCCTGGCAGCAGAGGCTGGTTGCCTATGTCATTTGTGGCAGGTGGTTGCCGAAGCACATGAGAAATTGATTTGGCTCCGGGAATTTCCTCTGTATATTCGTGCACTGTTCATGACTGTGCTGTCAGAGTCGAAGGAGCACTAGGCCATCCCTTCATTCCGATATGGAGGTAAGTCGAGTGGGGTAGTCCGGTGGTTGTGCCCAAGGTATGCGCCCTCTTGGGTGATGCCAGCTGCGGTGTGGTATGCTCCTTCAGGCCTATCGGTCTTAACGAAGGGCCTTGGAGACCTGCCTGTGGAGGGAACTGTGATCTGCTCGTAGTGACAGGTCAAGGGCCGAGAGGTCCTGTACGTGTTTACAGCTCCAGCTGGAAGATGTCACATTGGAAGTTCCTGATCTGGACTGCAGGAGCCACGGCTGTGACTTGAACCTGTGACCTACTGCCCCTGAACACACTGGTTGCAAGTGCTGCTGCACTGAACCGATGCCAATTTTGGAGGGCGGCGCTGGCCGGGCTCAGCGGGTGTTGGCCGAAGACCCTGAGCAGGTCCCAGCCTTGGCCTGGAGTAAGAGTGCGATTCTAGCGGATGGCTTGCATCCTAGTGGCCAGACTCCTACCTATAGGAGGGGAGAATGGAAGGAATGACCCATGTAGTCAGCATAGGAGCAGTGTCTTGAGCTACGGAGCTGTGCCGGAATACTCAGGCTCAGAGTAGGTGTAAGCTGATGTGGATGTTAAGGTGCAGGCATCAGGCAAGCCGCCAGCTGGATGGTACTGCCCCTGGGGCAGCGAGAGAAGGAGTGTGAAGGAGACAAGCGCCTTCCACCGGGCGGTGGGTGCCAAGGAAGAAGTACCTTCTGCTGGCTAGCCATCGGCTCCTTCCACGTTATGCCTGTGAGTGACCTTGACGCTGAGGAAGGGGGGTGTCTCAGATTATCCCACGCAGACCCCGTGCTGTTATGTGGCAAGAATTGATGCCTCGAGAAGCCGACGAGGATCTTCGCCAGGGCCGAAGGTCCCTGCAGCGGGTCGTCTGTGGATGTTGGCCTCGGGGCCTGACCGCCAGGGAGGGGACCTTTTGGCAGTGCTGGGCTACAGGGCGCCATGGCACTACTCCAGGTTGCAGAGAACCGCCTATCCCAAGCATTTAGCTGCAGGATAGCTGAAGCACACCTGGACCCTAAGAACAGAGGTACAAGATTTTGCCAAGTTCGCTACTCGTGAGAGATGGTGCAGAGTTCCTGTCAACTGGGGAGTGCAGCTTCTTTCCCTTTCCCTTTTAGTTAACAACCTCTGCTTGTCCATGGGGCAACAACGGGTAAAATGTACAGGAGCCACGGCAGACGGGCTGCTTGTACTTGGACATCTTGCTTTCGAACCGAGGACCTCTCGAGCCACAGGTGGTGGTGCTTCCCCTCCGCCACAGAGCTGCATATGTCTGGGTTGAGCAGGCATAGCCTACAAGTGAAGGGAGATATGTATTCTTGATAAGACCAGGCAGAGACAACCATGAGCTCAACCTTTTTCTGATTTGCCTGGACGGGATTGGAGGGACTGATTGGCGTGGAGCGTCCTCTCCCCACTGGGAGGCTCCGGTGGGGGTGTAGTCTCAGCCTTGCTCCCTCCTCACCCCTTGGTGCTATTTGGCGCAGATCGGGACTTGGCCGCAGATCCCCGAGTGCTGATTACTGCGGTGGTATTTGCTGGCGCAGTTCCAGCCAAGGCGCTGAGGGACTGATCCGGCCTTTGCGCTGTGGGGCTGAGAAGTAATGCTTCAGCCACGGGCACTGTGGGGGATTGAACCCCTGATCCCTGCACCAATAGTAAGTGCCTTAAGCATTGTGCTGTGGCTCAGCTCCTGTTCCAACCCAAGGCGCTGTGGGGGCTGGTTCTCACGTCGGCACGGAGGAATTGGTGGCGCGTGCGCCTTAGAGAAACACCAAGATGCAATTGCCAGATCTTTCGGAGTCCTTCTCTTGGGATGACTAAGTATCTTGTTCTTAGCCCCAAGCTCCTCCGGCTCTATTCCATCCCCAGCCTTGATCGAGAGGGCGGTGCCGTCTCAGCCTTCAGTGCACTGAAGATCTGCACGGCCAGACCAGGTGCTGTTAAGGCAAGGGGTCGGCGATGGGAAGAGTGGCGCAGCGCCGAGGAAGGAACTCCTGCTGCTTGTGGTGGTGGACGGGCCACTGCAGTTGCCGTCTTGGTGCTGCCCTTACCTTAATTGCTTTATCTACCGTGCCGGTGCTCAGAAGCCGGCACGATCCTTGGTGATGCTTCGGCGCCGTGATGTTTCGGCGCCGACGGCGAAGGGGTCTAATGAGCGGCTCCTCCTTTCCTGAAGGTGATAGGATCGGCGCCGACCAATAGCGCCGAAGGGGAGGAGCCGGGAGCGTGACGACATCTGAAAGATGGCCGCCGCCATGGGAACCACGAGGCCGGAGTTGTTGGCTGATCAGGCCGCAGATCACCGGAAGAAAGTGGGGCTCAGAGCCGCCGGGATGGTCGACAGAGGCCGCAGCGATTTCCAGACAAGCAGCAGAATCGCCGATCCAATCTAGCAGAAGAGCTGCAATTTACTAATCCAGCAGCTGTGTAGCAGTAGAGCTGTGAGTGGAGGCCCGAGGGCACACTCAGAGCCACCGAGGTGGAGAGCTGCAGTCGCGATGGTAGAGCAAAGCTTGTGCAGCCGCAGAACCGAAGGGACCAAGGCCACCTTCTGCAAGAATTCCTCTCCCGAGGTCTTCAGCCATAGGGGGAGCGAGGAGAAAGCTAGCCGGGACGGAGGCCTATTTGGCACGTCCTGGGCTGCCGTGAGAAAGAGGAAGCTGCTGAGACTGGAGCGCCGTGCTCGCAGGAATCCAAGCTCTGCTGGAACAGCTCTGAAAAGAAGCTTTGGAAAATTTAATGCAAGCAAAGTTATATACATACAAGGTAAGAGTGAGAATTAGAATTTCTTAATGTTTGGATTTGTGGAGAGTAGAAAAGTCCGTCTTGCTGGCAAGGCGGAAGAAATGAAACTGGCTAGCTAGGGGCGGGCCGGGGGCAGGGCCAGTTGGCCCATGCTCAGAAGGGCTAAAGCCCTTCTGAGCTATGGAGAGAGTACTTCCGTCTCGGCGCCGTCGGATGACGTCACCAAGTGTGGCTGACTCATCCTGCTTGTCCTAGGAGAATCTCAGGTTCCGGAGGATATCTGCACGTTTGACTAAGCCCACATTCCTCCCCCACCCCCCTGGCCCAAGCAGGCTCATAAGTAGAATTTCAGGCAGTGTCTCCTGAAGACCTTTGTAGAGTGACAACTTGGTCCTTCCTTTATTTATGAAGCACTATTTCCTGAAGGTGCAGGCAAGAGAGGATACTTCTTTTGGGGTTGGAGTCTAAAGATGACACACAGTGTGTAGGAACTCTGGCGTTGGTCACATGAGACCAGCACCAGAGACAATTGGGGGAGGGCGGGAGCACGAAGAGGTCACAAGCACTGGCTTCTAAATTCACACGGCCTGACAATGAAAATAAAGGTGCTACATATTCTTTGCAGGGAGTCCTGAAAGAAAGAGAGAATCCTTTTAGCAAAAAATGCAAGAAGTGCTAAGGATGTGTGGTAGCTTTTAAAATAGATTATACTTGCCATTCCTGCTGGGGTTTTTTTTGTATTTGAGACAATTTGAAGCTTCTAAGTTGATGCACTATTAAGTTCCGTTTTATTTTAATTATCATCTGTTGTAAGAGAGAGAGCCTCATTTAGAAATGGTGTCTTAGAATAACACAGCTGTTTCACATTTTCCAGCAGACATTGAAGCCAGAAGATGATGATTTTCAAGATTTCCAAGATGCCTCAAAATCAGGATCATTGGAGGATTCCTTCACAGATTTTCAGAGAGATGCGGCTGGGACATCTAAAGTGATAAATTCACAGCTGTGCAGCAGGTGGGGCACATGCTTGTGGTTCTCCTGCGCCTTCATACAATTTTAATAGCTTTTTAGGGCTTATACGTTTTCTAATTGGGTATTCACTTCACAGGGAGACTGGTTCATTAAGAATTTTAACACAAGGGCACAAAATTGTTTTGGACAACTATACTCCATTCTGTGGGGGCAGCCGTCACCAAACTATAAGGATATAGTATAAGTTTCTTTTCTCATTGTAAACCATCATTACTGCACTGCTGTAATAGATGGAGCAAGCAAGTTACTGGAATACCTGAAAAGATGGCATATCTACGATTTTTGTACTGTGCCATGAAATTCAATTCTATTAACAGACCTAATTGTGTATATTTGTAACTGGGTTTCTTTTGCAAGCTTTGCAGTTTATTAGAAAATTGCATGTGTAATTGCAAGGCTTGTGTAGTATATGCAGCTTGTAATCTGGGAAATGTTATGCGATTATAGAATGTTTCTGGTCCCACACCCGAGACCTTAATGAGGCATGCATTCCTGCTGCTCATCATGCATAGCATGAAACAGAGCTAGAACATCATCCTTCATATATAAGGATTATTCTTTTGTACCACTGCCAGAGGGATCAAAGAAGTAGGAAGTTGATGGTTTCTTTTTAACCCTTCATGAATAGCAGGGTAAGACCGAGCAGTGCTAATTTCATATTGAGGTAAGGTTTGTAAATGGTAGAATCATTGTACATGTCTTGTCTAACTAAGACATAGCACTTCTTTTATGGGACTGTAAATGGGAGAACAGTCAATACACATTCAGATATCTTAAACTCTGTTTCAACTCTACTGTGTCTACATGTGTATTGAACAATCATAATCTAAAGCAAAGGAGTTGAAGCAGTGGCCTGTCAGAACGCAAAGCCTGGACTTGGCTGTGACCCATCCTTGATATGATTAAATGCAGAATCTTATCTCTGGGGCTGATCTTTGCCTGCCCGATAGTGTTAGTCATATAAACATGTGCGTACACACATGCATTAGCAGTAAATTTGAGAGACTGAGATTCTAAGGATTAGGAGTCGGGTTCCTGACTGGCATGGTATATGCTCTCAACTAACCCATTTGGAGTGCACTTTCTCAGCTCCCGTTTTGTGGTTTAAAGAAGTACTCCTTTTTGTTTTATGAAGTCTCCAAATCCAGTTTTCATGAAAGGTGTTTTAGCTTATGTCATTCTTTTTGTAAATGGTGAAAAGGTAAGGGTGTGCTCATTTTTTTTTCTAATTATTTTAGTGCCCCTTCCTTACTGCTTCCCCTCTCTGGAAGTGGAGGAGTATCATCTGCAGACAAGTATGCTGTGTTTAAAGGAATTGCAGTTGATGAGCCCTCTGAAGGTAAGAAATCAATTCAGTTACACATTGCTTTGCTTTACGTTCATCATTAAAGATCCATTCTCTCATTCTGTGCATTAAATATATTATTGCTCACCATGATGCATATTTTGTTTTGCTTCTAAAATATCCTAAAAGCAATTGGTCTATTTTTTTTAAAAGTGGCTTCTCTGCTTTTCTGCCTATTTATTTTTATTTATTTATTTACATTCTCTTATATACCGCGCTATTCTGCATCAGTGCAGTTTACACTGAACAAACTGAAATTACATTGAACAGGGCATTATAACTTGGAGATAACTATTTTACAGGGAACATGGGCTATGGAGGGTTAAGTGGCTTACCCAAGACCACAAGGAGCACCTGTGGGACTAGAAACCCCAGTCCTTCCGGCCCAAGGTTGCTGTCCTCTAGTGGGATTTGAACCCCCGACCTTACGGCCTGAAGTACCTTGCCCCAACCACTAGGCCACTCCTCCACTATTGCTAACATGTTTATGAAGTGTGTGTGTTGAGGGGGGGGGGTGTTAGTCACACCCTCCCCTTTCCCCCCTACCCCTAGCTGTGCTTACAGTAATTTCTACAGAGTTTTTTCCATACAGCATAGTAGTTGTGCATAGAAAAACAGTCTTACAAAGAAATTATGGTTTGAGTGGATTTTTTTTTCTTACACTACTTTGAGGCATCTTAGCCATGGATTGTAAATATACCTTCCTCTTAAAACTTTAAACAGCCATTTTTTTTAAATTAATGAGTTGTTATAAGTTCTCTTGTTCTTTTACTGCCCTCCCACTGCCTTCAAGAGGTAAGGGTTCCCCAAACCATTAGGAATGTACTGCAGGGCTTGCAGTGCCATCAAACCTTGTCAACTGTCTCTACCAGTGACCGCACCCAACTGGATATTGAAGAATTTTGGTATCTAGCTTACTGTGCTGATTAGTCCAGGCTTGATTTTTCAAATAGGAAACCAGAGTGTGATTGCCGTATCTGACTTCTCCCTGAAGCTTGGGATGCCACAGTGGCAGTCGTCATAACCCCTGAATGGAAAGGGGAGGAGGAGTTCTCATGGAAAGGTGACCAGATTTGGGGCTATGATGGATTGTTCTAGAGGCAGCGCTGGAATGTTTGCCGTAGCTCAGGACTGTTACTACATTGGCCGGGCTAAGTGAGTTGGGAATGGATATATAGTAAATGACATCAGATCCCAGCATGGCCCATCTAGCCTGCCCAGTAAGGCGGCTAGAGTGGCTACTCCGTGCAGATCATTCACTGCTGGCCTTTGTTTTTAGGGCTGTAACTGCTGCTTCAGGCAGATTACCCCCTCCCCTCCTTTGTTTAGGGCGGTAATTGTCACTCTGTGGAAGTTACTCCCCTCTGTGTCTTTTCTGAAGTATGAAAGTCATTTAAATTTTGCTTTTAGTGAAAATGCTCTATATTTGGATTCCATCATTTTGCTATAAAGAGATCCTCTGTGTTTCTCTCTTGCCTTTTTGAATTCCGTCACTGTTTTTGTCCCACCACCTTTATTGGGAGGGCATTCCAGATGTCCACCAACCTTTCTGTAAAAAAAAAAAAAAAAAAAAAAGTATTTCCTAGTGGTGGTGTTAAGATTATTTTCTAGCAGCTTCATTTAATGTCCTCTAGTTCTGTAACTTTCCAATCTTTAAAAAAAAACGTTTTTTGGGTTCATTAATACCTCTCAAGTATTTAGACATCTATATTTCCCTTCCCCTCCCCTCCTCTCCTCTCCAGGCCTTCAGGTCTCTCCTCATATGTTTCCTTGTGCAGGTCCCATTTTTTGGTGCTTTTCTCCAAACAGCTTCAAGTCTTGTTATATCCTTGGTTAGATACGGCCTCCAAAATGGAACACAGTACTCCAAGTGAGCACTGACCAATGACCTATGCAAAAGAATTATTGCCTTCTCCTTCCTGCTAGTTATAAATAAGGGAAGCTCTTCTCTCCCCACTGGGATGTTGTGGATGAAAGTTATGATGATGGTGAAGCTCTGGAAGTCTCTTCCAATTATGCTGGAAATCCAAGGGAGCAGGAGGAAACTATCAAACTCAAAACAGAAATAAAGCATGTATTTTCACAATTTTATAATTTATATTTTGTAGTAATTACTTTCTGTCTATTTTTTTTTTTTTTAATTTATAACGTAGATTTGGGAGACAAGTACAGTGCCTTTCGAGAGTTAGAACCAGCCTCGGAGACTAAAACCTTTGGTAAGCGTTGGTCATATTAATAAACAAAATGACTGTCACTATTAATTGTAAATGCACCCTTATTCTGCTATTTGTGTGGGTGTTTGCCCAGATATCTAGTAGATCTCCAGGAACAAGCAGGAATGAGTCTTCACATATGGGTACGTCGGTACCGACGGAGCCTGCACGGGAATGCTCCCCAGCATCCAATCAGAAAGCTTTTGGGAGCATCCCTCGCGCCTGCGCGCTGACTTCCCGCCCTTTCCACTTCTCCTCAGTTTTCGTTTTTTCGCGGAGCCAGCAGGACGTCCTCCTGTCACCGCAGAAACATTTTTCTTTAAATACTTCATTTCTTGTTTTCTTGTGGTCGCGGCTGTTTTTCCCGCCGACACCGGTACCGCCGATGGTTTTTTCCTTCTTTTTTCTTAAACTCAGAGAGATTTTTCCCTCTGTTTCTGTCTTAACTTTTTGGGCCTACAAGGCCTCTCCATCATGGAGCCGCCTTCTCCTAAGAAGTGCCTTCACTGTGGAAACACAGTTTTCTTTTTAGACTCCAATCTCTGGTGTCTAACCTGTTTGGGTCCTGACCCTTTTTCCCCTGAACTATCAGGCTGCAATGCTGAGAGAAGACCTTCCCTCTTTCGAGTTTCCCTCGATACCGTTTTCCCTCCTGCAGTGAGGGAACCGGGTTTTTCTTCTCTACAGGATCAGGTAACCCACAAACAGTCTGTTAAGACTTGCCAATCCTTGAGTGGTAGGTCTCATGCCACGCATGATGACGGCTCCGGCCTTGCCCTCAAGACCCCATTGGCATTAAAACTCCGGCGGGAGTCTTCAGGCTCCAAAGCATTTCAGGGGTTTCAGGTTGTTCCTGGGGCTCACCCCTCACAGAACATACCTGAGCCATGCTCGGGGGTGGTATCCGCTTCGAGCGGTACCAATATCCCGGCACCGGCACCAGTGTCGAGTGTTCCACTCTTCACCAGGGATCGTCATCTGGCGTCCTCGGTACCTTCGGGACCGATCGGTACGTTCCAGATTGACTTTCCTGTTTCTAAGCCATGTTCGGTGGTGGTACCCGCTTCGAGCGGTACCGATGCATCGGCACAGGTGTCGAGTGTTCCACTCTTCACCAGGGATCGTCATCTGGCGTCCTCGGTACCTTCGGGACCGATCGATACGACCCAGTTTGACTTCCCTGTATCAGCATCGCCGGTACCACCACCGACATCGGTGCACTCTAGACATGCATCGATAGACTCGCTCCCTTCGATGCCGAGTCTGGCATCGATATCTAGTCTAGATGACTGGGTACCGACGCGCCTTGGAACCGACCCTTGTCGTTTCCGGATATGCAGTACCGAGGATACTCACCAAGACTCTCTGGTTACCTCGGTACCGCTTGAGCAGCCTCCGATGATGGGCTCGATGCCATTACCGGTATCGGTATCGATGTCGATTCCTGCAGTTACATCGGTGCCATCGATCCTTTCCATGCCTAGTTTGGAATCGATACCTGGCATAGACGATGCAGTACTAACTGCCTCAAATCGTGACTGCCAGTATCATTATCCATCTAGTAAGGTTCTTTTTCTGCACCAGACCAGTACATCCTCTGGTGCTCAGGCTGCATCTTCAACCTTAGCTTTCCCAGGGATGGTTCCCATTGGAGATCCTTCTTTTCAGAAGTTTCTCCTTGACATGGCAACCTTTCTTGCTATTCCTATCCCTGGCTTTAATCTTAACCACGGCTCTCCTGCAGAAAAGGGAAATATAATGCTTCCTTTACATCATTCTTTGCAGGATCTTCTTCTGAGAATATGGGAATCACCTTTACGGGTTCCCTCACCTTCTACAGCAACTACTGTTCTGTATCAGGTGCCCCCCTCTCCAGGGTTTCAAAAGAATCAACTTCCCCATCATTCCATTGTAGTGGAATCAGCAATGAGGAAGGTAAAAAGCAAGAAGAAGCATTCTTCTTATCCGCCAGGTCGTGCTTCTAGAGCACTTGATGCCTTTGGACGTCAAACCTTCCAAACATCTATGCTGGCATCAAGAATTATCTCTTATATATTTTATATGAGTCTAACACTCCAGGAGGTCACAAAGAAATTATCTCTTTTTACTCCTTTTTTGTCAGAGCCTAAGGCTGATGACTATTCCTTGCTTCTTAATCATAGCCGGAATATCTCTTGGTTTCTTTCTCGTGCTTCTCTAGACTCTTTTGAGTCTGTTAGCAGATCCTCTGCTATTGCCATTGGAGAACGTCGTAGAGCCTGCCTCCAAGCTTCTGACTTGAGCAGATGGGCACAACATACACTGGGTAATTCTCCTTGTACTGGAGAAAATCTCTTCAATAGGGAGGCTTTACGTCAGGTTGCTCATTGCTCCACTGACTTCCCTGGTTCTGCAGACCATTCCAAGCCTCCTTCCCCAGGAGGTAGGAAATGTCCTACCAAGCCTTCTTTCCCTAAGAAAAGAAGGTTTCACTCTTCTCCTGCCCATCATCCAGAGGTGCCCAAGCAAGGGACACCTCGTCCTAGTCTGAAGTTTCCAAATTCTAGCCAGTCTCAACATACCCAGCAACCATAGGTTCTGAAGGTTACAATCTACAGTTAACCTCTTCTTAACAGAAGTTTGTTCACTGTTTGTTCTTAAAGCTCTACACTGGGGTTTTCTTTTTTCAGTATGCTAAACTGTCAGGATATTCTTGTCCATGGGTTACAGAATACTCCTTTTCTTACTACCAAGAAGGGAGGTTACAACTATCTCATGATAGTTTCTGTCCCAACATGAACTTTTTTTTCCTTCAGCTGACTTGCCATATGGGTAAGTCACCCTCCCCATCTCATCCAGGCTTTCCCCTGACTGAGTGGTACCATACTGAAAAGCTTCTCTAGCTTTCATTCCAGTGTAGACTTTTTGTTTCCTTGAATACATTCTCAAGATAACTCATCAGGCAGGGACAGGTATATCTCCTCTCCCTTTGTCTGTTTCTCTTTGTTTTGCAGAGGAAGATTCTCTCTGCTGTCTTTTTCAGCTGCTGTGCATGCAGGAGTTCCAGTGATTGAACTACTGGTACTTTTCCACAAGTTCCAGTCTTATCTTCCACAATTTTTGTCTAGCCTCAGTAGTGATTCCAAGCTAGTCCTCATCTATCTTGGATAATCCTACTCACTTTAGGCTTCTCACATTATCTTCTTTCTAGCCATCTCCTTTTCCTAGGATGTGGCAACACACCTGACTTCAGTCAGTTTTATCTCATAATTCTCCTGCACAATGCTCTCTGCAATCTTCAGAGAAGCTTTCTACTATGGGCCCTTGCTACAGAGCATTGATCTTTGTCTCCGAGGGCTATTCTATATAGTAGAAAAAAAGCTTATAAATCATTCTCATGACTGTGAGGGTTCTCCACACCCTCTTGTCTCCTGTTATAATTCAGAATATAAGCTTTTTCTGCGTGAATATTCAAGGCTATTAGTAACGCATGATACCCCTATGTCCCTCCAGTGGGTCCTCCTGGTATCTCCTCTATGCGTTTCTACCCATCTACCATGTCAGAGTTCTAAAGGACTCTCGACTTGCTCTCTACAGACTGATATTATCCTCTGTTTTTCACGCAACCATCCTGGTTATTTTACTGGATTGCATTCCTGCATCTTCTTAGCCCATGGAAATAGATTCTCTATATATCTGTCAAGTAGGTTTTCACCCTCTTGTTACTGGATGAATCTTTCCCCTTCACATTCCCCATGTGAATGTTCTTATGGGGTTTAGTGTATCTTCAGACTTATTGTCATGTATGTAAATATCTCTATATATGCCTCTACATACATATGTCTGTCTGTAAGCTGTATGTGCATAAATTATGCCCCGATATGTATATATATATATCCACCTATATATATATGTTGATACATAGATCGATATGTATTACATACTATCTCCTCACTGTCTATGCTATAGCAATTTGTACCTTTCTTAGAGGTCACAGACAGTGGGCTCCCTTTTTCATACTGTTCCTTAGTATGTAGGGACTGTTATGCACACAACCACTACTGTGGTGATAACAGCTTCCACTTTGCTCTAGGTCTCCCTATCCTTGAAGATTCAAACTTCAATATCTTTCCTATCTCTCAACAGCTAGGAAAGATAGTGTACATCTTCATTGTTTTGAGTACACATTGTTCTCCTTGGGAATTTGGGCTTTTTTCCATACCCTTCTTCCCTCCAGGACTTGGCTAGTTGTCCAAATCGGTCAGTCTTCTTCTTTTAGTCCTCAATGTTTTGACTCTGTACCTAAAAGAGTTTTCAGCTTTTTCTCATAAAGCTTTCCATTGAAGACCTGCCGTTCTAATCCTACCCCAGTTGACACCTGGATCACCTGCTAGTTCCAGGTCTGGACCTTCACCCTCACTGCTGTGAGGTCACCTTGAGGATTCCGCTACTGCATATCCAGTAGACTCCATCACGCTTTCTACTTCCTACAATCCAGTAGGTAAGCTCCATATTATAACTGTTCATTAAATAATTTTAATGGTACTTATCATACATGCCATGGACTCCTCTCCTGTAGTCCTTGGGTTTGCTGTTTTCCTTACAGCTCTTCTATTCTCAACTCCTACCCTCCATTCCCTCATGGGATGCCGGAGATTCCTGTGTGGGAAATGCACTCCTGATCCAGGAACATGCATTTTATGGGATCTCCCCCTGGCATCTCTAGCTAGGGAGTCCCCATATGTGAAGACTCATTCCTGCTTGTACCTGGAGATAGCACAGTTACTTACCTGTAACAGGTGATCTCTGGGAACAGCAGGAATAAGTCTTCACAACCCACCCACCTCCCCTAGGAGTTGTATCTATCTATCTATCTTCCTTTCCTCTTTCTCTCCTTTGTCTCAGCTATGAAACTCAACTGAGGAGAAGAAGTGGAAAGGGCGGGAAGTCAGCGCGCAGGCGCGAGGGATGCTCCCAAAAGCTTTCTGATTGGATGCCTGGGAGCATTCCCATGCAGGCTCCGTCGGTACCGACGTACCCATATGTGAAGACTTATTCCTGCTGTTCCCAGAGATCACCTGTTACAGGTAAGTAACTGTGCTTTACCGTGCGTGCCATATGCAACGTATTTTCCAGTGGAAATGCCAAACCTAATCTATAGACAAGTGGCACAGATCATAACGTAACAAAAGAAATTAAGACACTTTCTCAAGGAACAAGCAGGAAGTCAGTCCTCACTTATGGATGATGTTGGCGCCAACTGAGCCCCATGCGGAGCAAATCCCCAGCTTTCAAAAAAAGCCTTTGGGAATTGCTACCACGCATGTGCGGTCCCCTTCCTGCCCACGGGTGCCATCTTGCTCAGTCTCTTTTTTTCCGCGGAGCCCTTCAGACGTAGTTCCTCTGTGTCCTGGAAAAAGTGATTTGTTTTTCTCTGTTTTCTTTGCTGGTCGACACCGGTATCTTCCGGCTTCGGTACCCCCGTATCGAGTCGGGTTCTTTTTTTTCCACTTCTTGAACTTTTTGTCCCTGAGGCGCTTTTTTTTTTTTTTTTTTAAATAATTTGTTCTTTATTCAATTTTTCCAACACAAACTTACATCTTCACATCTAAAGACCACAACCGGTCTATCACAATCTGCCTTATCTATACATTCGAACTAACTTCCACACATGTTTGTTTAGTGAAGCTTCCCCTCCACCCCCCCCCCCCCTTTTTCCCTCCTCAACCTACTCTCCCTTACCCTTTCCTCCTCCCCCTAGTATACCCTCCCATACCCCACTCTCTTAGGGTATCAACCAGTTAAACAGTTAGACTTCTACACCATCACCATCTCCCCACTCACACCAATGCTCCACCCCCATCCCCCTCCACTGTTCATACTTCTCCCACACCTTTTTAAACTTTATAACAGTGTGTTTTCTATGTGCTTCTATCACACAAAAGCCCCATAATTGCTTCATTCTCTTCACCACCTCAATTATCGGGGGTACTGCAATGTTTTTCCACCAGCGGAGAAGGCTCACCCTGGCTGCAATAATGCAATACCCCAGGAGTCTCCCCAATTCCCCTCCTCCTTCCTCCTCCCCCTCATTCAAAATAACCATAGCAGGCGTAAATTGTACCCGCACCTTAAGAATATCTTCAGTGTAGTCTTCCACCCGTTTCCAATACCTCTGCACTTTCGGACAACTCCAGAGCATATGCAACAGTTCCCCCCATTCCCCACCACCTTTCCAGCAAACCTCCGGACTATTTGGATAGAGCACATGCAATCTTACCGGTGTCCAATACATTCTCAACCTGACTTTATAACTGTTTTCCAACATTGCAGTCCCAGGCGCTAATTGGTGGGTCCTCTCGTAAATTTCATCCCACCTAGTGGGATCCCACTGCCCTCCCAACTCTTCTTACCACTTCTTTTGACCCCTGACTATCTCCATCTTGTGTTCCCCCAAGAGCTTATACAATCTCTTGATATTATCCTATTTCGTGCCCCCCTCTGTCACTCCATCTCCTCAAATGGGGTAGGCTTGGCTGACCAATCCCGCTTCACAACCTTCTGCTGCAAAAAGTACCACATTCGAACATATGCATATCGGTCTTTCTCCTCCAATTGATATTGCTGCCGTAAGTCCTCAAACCCTCTAATACATCCCCCTATCATTTGACCTATCTTACACAGCCCCTTACTCTCCCATCTCTTATACACCTCCACCCCTTCACCATTCCCACCCTCCGCTACTGTCTGAATATATGTCTCTCTTGATTAAGTTTTTCCCCCCCATCAAATACCCTTTCCATTCCTTCCACACCTGTAGGGTTAGTTCCTTAAATGTATTCTCCATGACCAAGCAGGAAGTCAGTCCTCACATATGGGTGACGTCGGCGCCAACGGAGCCCTCGTGCGGAGCATTTCCCCAGCTTTCAAGGAAAGCTTTGGGAATGCAGCATGCATGCGCGGTCCCCTTCCCTCCCAAGGATGCCATCTTGCTCAGTCTTTCTTTTTCCATGGAGCCCAACAGATGTGAGTTTGTGTCACCTGGTAAAAGTAGATTTTTTTCTGCGATTTTCGCTTTTTCAGATCCAGTTCGACAGCGGTTCCCCTTCCTGCCTGGGCTCGGTACACCGGTATCGGATCCGGCATTCTTTTTTTGTTTTTTGTCCTTCGTGACTAGCGTTCGCGCCTTTTTTATTATTTTCACTGGCAGCCCGGTCCTTTGACCTTGCAGGGGCCCTTTTTTCCCCCAATGGCTGCCAGCGGGTTCAAAAAATGTGATCGGTGCAAGAAACCTATGTCTCTCACAAGTACACATGACTGCTGCCTCCAGTGCCTTGGGCCCGACCATGACCTGCTGGCCTGTGGCACGTGTGGCAAAATGTCATTGAAGACACTTCGGAGCCGTCAGCATCAACGTGAGAGAATTTTCTCAGTCCGCATCCGGCCGGGCCCGGACTTCGTCAGAGGCCTCGACATCTCGGGAGTCGGAACCCAAGTGCCATCGTGGTTCCTCTGAGAGGGGGTCTCCCACCCGGGAGCACAAAAGGAAGAAGAAGCTTGTGAGGGTGGTGTTGGTGAAGGCCCCTGGGTCATCGAGGGCCAGGTCGCGTAGCCTTGACCGCCGCTCCGGGCTCTCGGAGTCTGAGGCCGTCCAAACTACCTCGTATGGAGCCGAAGTCCCCGAGTCACGTAAGTTCTGTTGTCCTCATGGACTCTCCTCCGGGAGAGCCAACGTCGGGCCTAGCGCCATCGGGGCCCGAGTCGGAGGCTGCTGGGTCTCCTGAGCTTGGAGTCAGGTTGACGGCCTTGGAGAGCAGCTTGGCTGCCTTCATGGAACAGCAGCGGGTGCTGATTGCCGGTCTGAACGGTGCATCTGCCCCGATCACCGGGACCTCGACGTCTAAGTCGACCCCGGAGACCTAGCCGATCCTCGAGTCCATCAGGGGCATGGGCATGGGCCCCATAGGCAGAAGACCCCCAAGCCGCCAGCTTTGGCTCCTGCACAGCAGGGAGAGGGGTTTTGACTCCCACAGCATATAGCCTCTTCTCCGCCGCTGGCTCCACTCAGCACAGGAGGTCAACTGACCCTGTATGCCTACAGGTGGCCAGCCATCACATGGGATACCTGGGTACTCAGCATAGTCCAAAAAGGCTACATGCTCCACTTCCACCAGCTACCCCCCTCGTACTTTCCAGTGGAGCCTCCAAGATTCCCTCTACACAGAAACCTCCTCTTTCAGGAGTTGGCTTCTAAAGGAACAGGCGGTGGAACCGGTGCCTCACCACCTGGAAGGGCAAGGCTTCTACTCCAGGTACTTCCTAGTACCAAAAAGGACAGGGGGCCTCCGGCCTATCCTAGACTTGCAAAACCTAAACAAGTTTCTGGAGAGGGAAAAGTTCAAGATGCTTACCCTTGGGATACTGCTGCCCTACCTCCAGCAGGGAGACTGGCTATGCTCCTTAGACCTAAAGGATGCTTTTACTCACATCCTCATTCATCCAGACCACAGACAGTATCTCAGGTTTGTGGTGGGAGGAAACCATTTTCAGTACAGAGTACTTCCCTTTGGCCTAACCTCTGCCCCCAGGGTTTTCACCAAATGCCTGGCGGTGGTGGCGGCCTATCTCAGGAATCAGGGAATTTTTGTCTTCCTATATCTGGACGACTGGCTCATCAGTCAAGCCACTCTTCGCACTGTCTCTTTTCTTCAGCATCTGGGCTTTGTCATAAACTACGCAAAGTCCACTTTGCTCCCCTCTCAGAACCTAGAGTTTATAGGGGCAAGATTAGACACCCTGCAGGCAAGAGCTTACTTGCCCAAGGACAGGGCCCACAGACTGATGGACTTGGCCAAACTGTTTCAGAGCAATTCTCATGTTTCCGCCAGGCACTACCTGCGGCTCCTGGGCCACATGGCATCCACGGTACATGTGACTCCGAATGCCCATCTGCACATGCAGACTGCTCAGTGGTGCCTCAGGGCTCAGTGGGCGCAGGCCACAGGCGACCTCAGAGACAGAGTAAAGGTGTCCAAACCACTTTTGGACTTCTTACAGTGGTGGCTACATCTCCTAAACCTTCTCGGGGGGGTACCTTTTGAGGCTCCAGCACACACAAGGGTGCTGACGACCGATGCTTCCTTAAAGGGCTGGGATGCACATTGACAGGGCACGTGCACTCAAGGCCCCTCTGGTCTCCTTGGGAGGCCATGGAGCAGATCAATCTTTTGGAGCTGCAAGCAATCCACTTAGCTCTACAGACTTTTTCTCATGCCCTCTCTCACCAGTCTGTCTTAGTTCAAACTGACAATCAGTTGGCAATGTTCTATGTGAACAAACAAAGGGGCATGGGGTCCAGGCTCCTATGTCAAGAGGCGCTGGCCCTTTGCTCCTTTGCAGTAAAACAAGGTATGTTTCTCAAAGCAGTTTATCTACCTGGGTCAGGAGAATTTCCTAGCAGACAAGCTAAGCAGGATTCTCCAGCCTCACGAATGGCAGTTGAATCCATGGGTGGTCCAACAGCTCTTCCTCCGCTGGGGACTTTCGTCCATCGATCTCTTAGCCAGTCCACAAAACCATCAGCTGCCCAGGTTTTGCTCCAGGCAGCTGCATCCCCTGAGAATGGCAGCAGATGCTTTTCTGATCTCTTGGTCTACGGGCCTCCTGTATGCATTTCCTCCCACACCCCTGGTGGCCCGAACTCTGTTCAAGATTCTCCAGGACAAGGCCTCGGTGATTCTGGTAGCCCCCAGATGGCCAAGGCAACCGTGATTTCCACTTCTGCTGCAGTTAGCGGTGGAAACTCGATTCCATCTGGGGTTGCAACCCGATCTCCTGTCTCAAGATCAGGGTTCCCTTCTGCACCCCAATCTCAGATCCCTCAATCTGATGGCCTAGCTGTTGAAAGGATAGTGCTAACTCCCTTGCTTCTACCTAAGGAGGTTGAAGAGGTGGTTTTGGCCTCTAGGAGGCAGTCCACCAGAAAGTCCTATGCCCTCAAGTGGCGTAGGTTTACGGTATGGTGTGCTCAGTGCAATGAAGATCCTTTCTCTTGCCTTGTGCCAGTAGTACTGCAGTATCTACTTCACCTGTCAGACCTAGGCCTTAAGTCTAACTCTGTTCGGGTCCACCTCAGTACTGTATCAGCGCACCACTCCCCGGTGAAGGGACAGTCTCTGTCGGTTCATCCTTGGTGTCCCGATTTTCTCAGAGGTCTGCTTCTTCTCAAGCCTTCGGTTCGTCCACCGGCGACTGAGTGGGATTTGAATGTGGTCTTGCAGCAGCTTACTCGCCCACCGTTTGAGCTGATGGCTACTTGGCCATTTGCGCTTCCTTTCTTGGAAAGTGCTCTTCCTGATAGCTCTTACCTCGGCAAGACGTGTGAGTGAACTACAAGCTCTCGTTTCTGATAGACCGTACACACGGTTCTATAGGAACAGGGTGGTCCTACGGACCCATCCAAAGTTCCTTCCAAAAGTGGTCTCCCCTTTACACCTCAACCAGGAGGTGGTTCTTTTGACCTTCTTTCCCAGGCCGCATACCAGCCGGGCTGAAACAGTCTTGCATACCCTGGACTGTAAAAGGGCGTTGTCTTTTTACATAGAACGTACGTGGGGGCATCAAAGGGCTACTCAGCTCTTCGTCTCCTTTGACCCTAATAAGATGGGGTTACCTGTCTCCAAGCGTACGTTGTCCACTTGGGTAGCAGATTGTATCGCCTGGGCGTACAAGGCAGCCGATGTCCCCTTGCAGGGTCGAGTCACGGCCCACCATGCCAGGGCGAAAGCCGCGTCAGTAACATAGAAACATAGAAATATGACGACAGAAAAAGACCACATGGCCTATCTAGTCTGTCCTTCCATAACAACTACAACAGTCCACTTTTTGCCTTTAGAGATCCTCTGTGTTGGTCCCATGCTTTCTTGAATTCAGTTACTGTCCTCATCTCTACCACCTCCACTGGGAGACTATTCCACGGATCCACTACTCTTTCCGTAAAGAAATATTTCCGCATATCACTCCTGAATCTATCTCCCTTCACCCTCATCCCATGTCCCCTCGTAGCAGAACTTGCTTTCAATTGAAAGAGGCTCTCTCCCTGAACATTTATGCCACGGAGGTATTTAAACATCTCAATCATATCACCTCTATCCCGCCTTTCCTCTAAGGTGTACATATTAAGATCCTTAAGTCTGTCCTCATATGCTTTATAATGAAGCCCATTAATCATTTTGGTAGCAACCCTCTGCACCGACTCCATCCTGTTCACATCCTTTTGAAGGTGCGGTCTCCAGAATTGCACACCATACTCCAAATGAGGTCGCACCAAAGACTTATACAGAGGCATTATCACCTCCTTTTTTCTGCTAGCCATTCCTCTCCGTATGCACCCAAGCATCCTTCTAGCTTTTGCTGTCGCCTTTTCCACCTGTTTAGCTACTTTAAGATCATCAGACACAACCACGCCTAGGTCCCGCTCTTCTTTAGTGGACAAAAGTACTTCACCTCCTATACTGTATTGCTCCCTTGGATTGCTGCAGCCCAAATGCATGACCTTACATTTTTTAACATTAAATCCCAGCTGCCAAATTCTAGACCATTCTTCAAGCTTAGCTAGATCCCTCCTCATGTTATCTACCCCTTCCTGGGTGTCTACTCTATTGCAGATTTTGGTATCATCCGCAAAGAGGCAAACCTTACCCGACAGCCCTTCCGCTATATCACTAACAAAGATGTTAAAAAGCTCATCTCCGCTCTGTTCCGTTGGCAGACATTTGCCGGGCCGCAACTTGGTCTTCATGCCAGACTTTTGCAGCCCATTACTGCCTCGAGAGAGAGAGTCCTGAAGGGACAGTGCTTTTGGACAGGCGGTACTCCGCAATCTCTTTGAGGTTTAGGCAACTCCTACCCTCTGGCCCTTGTGTTGGGCTACCGTATAGGGGCATTCTCAGAGGATATTCTTATCACGAATGCTGAGGCTCTTGAGAGGGAGCCATTTTTTCAGCTTTGGGTTCCCGGTAGCCTAGAGCTGGGGAGTCCATATGTGAGGACTGACTTCCTGCTTGGTCCTGGAGAAAGAGTAGTTACTCACTTGTAACAGGTGATCTCTAGGAACAAGCAGGAATGAGTCTTCACATATGGGTACGTCGGTACCGACGGAGTCTGCGTGGGAACGCTTCCCAGCGTCCAATCAGAAAGCTTTTGGAAGCATCCCAACACGCCTGCGTGCTGCCTTCCCGCCTTCCCAACTGCCTCTCCTCAGTTTTTGTTTTTCCGCGGAGCCGGCAGGACGTCGTCCTGTCACCGCAGAAAATTCTTCTTTTATTTTTTAGTTTTCTTGTGGTCGCGGCTGCCTTCCCCGACGCCACCAGTACCGCCGGTGTTTCTTTTTTTCTTTTCATGTAAAATTTTCCTTTTTAAGGAATACATTTTTTCTTCCTTAGTGTTTCACGGTTCTCAGGCCTTCTACGCCTCTCCATTTTCCTTCATGGAACCGCCAGCCACTTTCCCCAAGAAATGTACAAACTCTGGCGGTACTACTTTATTTTTAGACACTCACAGTTGGTATCTAATATACTTGGGTCCTGACCATTTTCCTCCGGAGCCCTCGGGCAATAGTTTTGTGAGAAGAGGTTTTCAACATCGAGTTCCCCTCGACACGCGGTCCCCCTCCAACTTCAGGGCACCAACCATATCTTCTTCTACACAGGATCAGGTAACCCAAAAACAGTCTGTTAAGACTAGCCAGTCCTCGAGCGGCAGTTCTCATGCACAGCATAGAGATGCCTATGGCCTTGTCCTCGAGAATCCACTGGTTTCAAAACCGCGGTGGGAGTCTTCTGCCTCCAAAACCTGTGTGGGGTTTCAGGTTGTTCCTGAGGTTCACCCCTCACAGAACATACCTGAGCCGTGCCCGGTGGTGGCATCCGCTTCGAGCGGTACCGGTACTCCGGCATCGACACTGGTGTTGAATGAAACATTCCTCACCAAGGATCGTCGTCTGGCGTCCTTGGTACCTGCGGGGCCGGTGGATACGCTCCAGATCGACCTTCCAGTATCGGTACCGGCACCGATACTAGTGCCGACGTCGGTACCCTTCAGACGTGCATTGATAGACTCCCTTCCTTTGATGCTGAGTCTGGAATCGATCTCCAGTCTGGAGGACTGCGTACCGACTCGCCTTGGTACCGACTCCCATCGGTACCGAAGGCTCGGTTCCGATAATTCGGATCCGCAACTCTCAGTTCCTCCAATACCGTTAGAGTTGCCACCGGCTGGCCTTCTTCCACCGGTATTAGATACGGTACCGAAGTCGGTACCGATATCCACAGTACCATTGCTATTGGTACCTTCCATGCTTCTCTCCTCAGGCTCGCTTCCCTCGATGCCGAGTTTGGAATCGATCCCTAGCATGGACGATCTGTTACCGACTGTCTCTGGTTCTGACTTGCAGTACCAGAGACCACCATCAAAGGATAAAACTGCATCATTCAGGATCTTCTATTCCTATATACTTGAATAGATCCCTCGGTGCCAACACTAGTTCTTCATCAGATCTAGCGTATCCAAGGGAAGTTCCCTCTGGGGATCCTTCTTTCCAGACTTTCCTCCTGGATATGGCAAAATCACTTGCCATTCCTATTCCTGGACAAAATCCGACACAGGAGGATACAGAATACCTCTCTGTTCCTAGCAAAGCAAAGGAGAATATAATGCTTCCTTTGCATCATTCTTTGCAGGATCTCCTTCTCCGAATGTGGGAAGCTCCTTTAAAAGTACCCCCACCTTCCAGAGCAACTGATCTCCTGTATCAGGTTGCCCCCCTCTCCAGGGTTTCAGAAGACTCAACTTCCTCATCATTCCATTGTGGTAGAATCAGCAATGAGGCGAGTGAAGAGTAATAAAAAGCACTCTTCTTGTCCGCCAGGTCGTGAGTCTAGGACACTAGATGCCTTTGGACATCAAACCTTCCAGACATCCATGCTTTCAGCAAGAGTTCTCTCATATATTTTTTATATGGGTCTATCTCTTGAAGAGGTCACAAAGCAATTACATCTTTTGACTCCTTTTCTTCAAGAGCCCAAGAGTAAAGACTATTCCACACTGGTTAGTCATACTCAAAATATCTCTAGGTTTCTTACTCGTGCTACCCTAGACTCTTTTGAGTCTGTTAGCAGGACTTCTGCTATGGCTATAGGGGCACGACGTAGAGCCTGGATTCAAGCTTCAGACTTGGACAAATGGGCACAAGAAAGACTGGGAAATACTCCTTGCACTGGAGAAAATCTCTTCAACAAGGAGTCTTTGCTCCAGGTTACTCAGTTGAACAGCCTCTGGAAAAGGGAAAGTCAGTGGTTAACGCCGCCTTCTTTCCCAGTAGGTAGGAAATGTCCTACCAAACTTTCTTCCCCAGGGGGAGAAGGTTTTACCCATCATTTGCCCATCATACAGATGTTCCCAAACAGGGGAAACATCGCTCTGATCTGAAGAATCCACAACATCAACAGGGTCAGCAAACCCAGCAGTCACAGGGTTTCAAATAGTTCATTTTCCCTCTTAGTTGGTGGTTAGGGTGTCAGTCTGCCTCTTTCACTGGCAGTATCTGCACTAAATTTATCCTAACCTACCTAGATATCTCTTCATGAGACATATTTTTCTAAGAGTCTTATGATGATCATGCCCATACTTCACAGTTTCCTCTTCCTCTTGAAGGAAAGAGAGGTAACAACTATCAAGGGACAGTTGTTTCCCTATACTGGCATGTATCATCTCACCTGTCAGAGACTTCCTCTATAGTCGATCTCTTGCAACTCTGTCTTACCTCCCTCTTCTACAACATCTGGTTGTAAGAGTGGTTCTTTTCCACTGGTAAGCTCCTATAGTCCTCTACCTGTTCTACTGGGGGATTCTCCCTTCTGGAGTTCTTTTCCCCCTTGTTACCTTAGGGCAGCTCATCAGACAATACGAAGTCCTATCAGGACTGTTGTTTCTTTTTCCCATTCTAAAGAAGGGAAAAGGGAAAAGAAAATTCTTCTATGCTGCCCTGGTAGTTGCTGCAAATACAGCAATTCCTAGTGGTTCAGCCACTGGTTGGGTTCCCTACGCATCCAGGGCTTCCCCTCCACTAGCAATCCTCCTAGCCTCAGTGCTAAGTCCCAAACAGGTTATTAACCTTGTTTGGGAAACCCCATTATCACAGTCTGGTTGGTTAACTTATTTTCTTTGCCTTGGCAAAATAGCTGGTCACCTACTGGCTTTCCACTGCCAGTTTTTCTTCTACTAACCTGCATCTCTACAGGGTAGCTTTGCACTATGGGCCCTTGCTAGAGAGCATTAGTATCTTGCCTAGCAGATAACCCTAGATGGTTAGGGGGAGGGGGTTCCCCCAGTCATGTCTGGCGGGTATTCCCTGCCTTTTCCATCTTATCCTAAATCTCTTTTGAGGCATAAGCCTCGGGCCTTTCATTACGTGAAAGCCTACAGGAGGGCCAATTCCCTGGCTTGGCCCATATCTCCTTGAATCTTCTTGTCAGAGATACCTTTCTCCAATGGCAGCTAGGGGACGCCTAATACCCATCTTGCCCTCATAGGCGGATCACTAGGGTATCTTCCTCCAGAGGCCTCCTCTATTCAATCTCCATACTGCAATTCTGGAGATGTCTGGACTTCCTGTCTACAGACTGATGTTATCCTCTTCCATTTTCACATAGGCCTCCCTGGTTATTCAAGAGCTCAAATTCTGCAAAGAATTCAGCCTTCCACTTTGTCAGGGAGGTCTCCCTCTGACTCTGCCAGTCATAACCAGGAAAAGAGGATTCTCTATTTACCTATTCAAGAAGGTAGGGATGGAGGGTAGGAGATTTATAAATATGAGATATATTTTCAGGTAGATCTGTATCCATCTACTTTTCTATCTGTCTGTTACGTTCAGATATCCTTACATTCCTATCTGATCCTGACAGATGGGCACCACCCCTATCAATGCTGTGCCAGCATACTTAGGGGGCTACACTTATAACCACTCCCTGTGGTAATTAACAATTTTTTCCTTACCATAACCTTTTCAGGTTAGGTACTCTTGAAGCTCTCAATGTACCCTTTTTTCTTACCTAATTGACCCCATTTAGGAAAGACATTGCGCAGCTTCAGTTGCTCTAAAGCTTACTGCTCCTGAGTCTGTCCTTACTTTCTTATCAGATACAAGGGTCTCCATACCCTTTCTTCCCTACATGGACTGATTCCAACCCCAGTCCAGTTGGGTCAGACTCATTTTTTCTCTTGGTCCTACATTTGTACTATTTTTGGACCACAACAGCTTAAGCTTTCTTTAATAGTACCTTCTGCGTCTCTGCTGAAGCTCTACCTCTCATACTACCCCAGTTTTTCCCCTGGGGCTACTTCTCACCCTGAAGGGTTCTGACCTCCACTTGCTTTTATTCTACTTTATCACCTCTACTTCTCAGTGAGGTACCCCTTGAGCACATTTCACTGGCTGTTCCATCAGATCCATATGTAGCTCAGTGCACTTGTGCAATACCAACAAGGGAGGCCCAGATTACAATATTTCATTACTAAATGCCCTTGCTACAGGGTCTTCCCCTCTTGAAGCCCTGTTCTAGCCAGCTGTTCCACAGCTCCTTTTCTGTATTCAACTCCTACCCTTCATCCCCAGGCTGCCTGAGGTCCTCAGGAATAGCATGGCTCGTTCTAGACTTGCAACATGCTAGGACTCCCTCAGGGCATCTGAGCTTGGGAGTCCCCATATGTGAAGACTCATTCCTGCTTGTTCCTGGAGATAGCACAGTTACTTACCTGTAACAGGTGATCTCTGGGAACAGCAGGAATAAGTCTTCACAACCCACCCACCTCCCCTAGGAGTTGCATTTCTCTATCTCTTTCTTTCCCTTCCTTGCTCTCTCTCTCTCTTTGTCTCAGCTTTAAAACTTAACTGAGGAGAGGCAGTTGGGAAGGCGGGAAGGCAGCACGCAGGCGTGTTGGGATGCTTCCAAAAGCTTTCTGATTGGACGCTGGGAAGCGTTCCCGCGCAGACTCCATCGGTACCGACGTACCCATATGTGAAGACTTATTCCTGCTGTTCCCAGAGATCACCTGTTACAGGTAAGTAACTGTGCTTTCTCCAGGAGCAACAGGAATCAGTCCTCATGACCCTCCCTCCTCCCCTGGAGTTGCAGTCATATACTTCATTTTGATTTTTTTGTTGTCTCTTAGCTGTGTCATCAGACTAAGCAAGATGGCACCCTTGGGTGGGAAGGGGACCGCGCATGCTCTCTGCATTCCCAAAGGCTTTCCTTGAAAGCTGGGGAAATGCTCCGCACGAGGGCTCCGTCGGCACCGACGTCACCCATATGTGAGGACTGATTCCTGCTGCTCCTGGAGAGCAACTGTTACAGGTGAGTAACTACTTTTTCTCCTCCTCCTTCCCCCTCCTCCTAATCCCAGGATCCCATATCCAGGCCTCTACATTTACTTCTCCCCCGCCTTCCATTCGTACCCAACCTGGATGCTCTGTCCTCTTTCCACGCAAACAACGCCCGAAGTTGCGCCGCCTCATAATACCTGAGCAGCAAGGGCACCCCCATCCCACCTTCCTCCTTAGGCTTATACATTGTGGCCCTTGCCACTTTCGGACATTTCCCCTCCCAAATAAACTGTACAAGGAGGCTTTGCATCCTATCTACTTCCTTTTTAGTCGTCTTGTAAGGTAAGAACATGAACACAAATAACCTCGGTAATATGTTCATTTTCACTTCCGCGATACGGCCCAGCCTCGACAAGTACAATCCCCCCCCACTTGGAAAGATCCTATCTAATGTTTTTGACCAGTCCCCTGGTAATTCCATTGTTTGATTTTACATAGAGGTAACCCCAGCTGAATCCCTAAATAGCGGAAGCTACTCTCCACTCACCGAAATCTAAACTTCTGCCTCAAACTCTCATCTACTCTGGGCATCAAATTAGACCCCAACATTTCCGTCTTACTCTGGTTCATTTTATATCCAGCTATCCTGCTATATCTCTGTATAACCAACATCAATACCGGCAACGTTGTGATAGGCTGTGCTAGAGTAAAAATAATATCGTCCTTAGACCCCCTGCAAGTGCCACGTCATATTTAAGATCTTCTTTACATTATCGCTTCCTTGTCGTCCCTTAACAAAACCAGTCTGATTGCTGTGTATCACCCGGGGCACCACATCTTGAATCCGATTCGCCAGAACCTTCACCAAGATCTTAGCATCCAAGTTTATTAATGATATGGGTCAGTATAATCTGCACACCCCCTTATCTTTACCTGGCTTTGGCAGTATCGTAATCCCTGCTTCTCTCATAGACGTTGGAATATCCTCCCCCTGTAGCACCCTATTAAACACCTGCGTGAGAATAGGCGTAATTTGATCCGACAATACCTTGTAAAATTTCGCTGTATACCCTTCCAATCCTGGTGCCATTCCTGTTTTTAACATGGATATAGCTCTCCGCACTTCTTCCTCCTGAATTTCTTGCCCTAATCAGCTCCCTCTCTGCTGAGTCCACTTGTGTTAGCTTGCACTTTGTCAAAAATGCCTCAATCTCCTCCCACCCAGACTTTGTGTCACTTTATACAAATTCCCATAAAATTCTCTAAACACTTTTCTGATTTCTTTAGTCATATGCACCATTTCGCCTTTACCATTCCTGATCCCTTCAATATATATTGCCTGCCTACGAGCCTTTAGGCAATATGCCAAAATTTTCCCCGCCCTATTCCCCCCTTCATACTCATTTGGAGTATGGTGTGCAATTCTGGAGACCGCACCTTCAAAAGGATGTGAACAGGATGGAGTCGGTGCAGAGGGTTGCTACTAAGATGATTAGTGGTCTTCATTATAAAGCATATGAGGACAGACTTAAGGATCTTAATATGTACACCTTAGAGGAAAGGCGGGATAGAGGTGATATGATTGAGATGTTTAAATACCTCCGTGGCATATATGTTCAGGGAGAGAGCCTCTTTCAATTGAAAGCAAGTTCTGCGACGAGGGGACATGGGATGAGGGTGAAGGGAGATAGATTCAGGAGTGATATGCGGAAATATTTCTTTACGGAAAGAGTAGTGGATCCGTGGAATAGTCTCCCAGTGGAGGTGATAGAGATGAGGACAGTAACTGAATTCAAAAAAGCATAGGACCAACACAGAGGATCTCTAAAGGTAAAAAGTGGACTGTTGTAGTTGTTATGGAAGGACAGACTAGATGGGCCTTGTGGTCTTTTTCTGTCATCATGTTTCTATGTTCAAAGTGGGCCTGCTTCAGCACAGCTAGCTGGTACGCCAACTCTCGAGCCTGTAGCTTACTCAATTCTGCCCTTAACTTAATTAGCTCTGCGATAGTGCCTGATTCCTGCACCGCTTGATGCTTTTGTTCTAGTCTTTCCATTTTCTGGATTAATTCCTTCTCTGCAGCTCCTTTCACCCGCTTTGCCTGTGCTGCCAGGCTAACTGTCCCCAAACCACCACCTTAAGTCCATCCCACAAGGTACCCATAGTCACCTCCCCTGTGTTATTCAGACGTAAGTATTCCTTTATACTATCCCGAATCCTCTCTACATGCCGCTCCTCCTCCATCAGAGAATCATTTATCTTCCAAAATTTTAAACTTTCTTCCTCCCTGCCCACGTCCAGTTTAATGCTAACTGGAGTATGATCTGACCAGGTAATCAATCCATGCTCCACCTCCAATACCCTAGCCACCCACTACCCCTAACCCAAATCATATTTAACCTACTATAGTTTCCATGCATCGGTGAATAGAAGTATATTTCTGCTCCCCCGGGTGCCAAGTTCTCCATAAATCAACCAACTCCAATCTCTCCTTCAACTTCTTCAAACTTCTCCTATCCCCTCTACCCCACCACCCCTGACCCCCCCACTATTGTCCAATCGTGGATTACATGTCAGATTGAAATCCCCTCCCATGATTATAGAAGTACTGCCAAATTCCTCCAACTCCTTTAAGATTAGGTCATATACCTCCCCCTGCCGTTCACTCAGTCCATATAAACTGATCACCCACACCTCCTCCTTCTCTATTTGCAGTTTCACTCCCACCCATCTTCCCCTCTTGCCTCTACTCATACCTTTCACCATTTGTTGATATTCCCTCCCCCTTTACAAGGGTTAGCCCTCTGCCCTGCTAAAATCACCATAGGGTATTGCTTAGACACTAGCATATATTCCTGCTCAACCTGCCCTGTACACACAGAATCTCTGCACCCATCCTTCTATCTTCCTGTACACACAGGATCTCCTGTACACACACAATCTCTGCACCCATCCTTCTACCTTCCTGTACACACAGGATCTCCTGTACACACACAATCTCTGCACCCATCCTTCTACCTTCCTGTACACACAGGATCTCCTGTACACACAGAATCTCTGCACCCATCCTTCTACCTTCTTGTACACACAGGTTCTCCTGTACACACAGAATCTCTGCACCCATCCTTCTACCTTCCTGTACACACAGGATATCTGCACCCATCCTTCTACTTTCCTCTACACACACGATCTCCTGTGTACACACAATCTCTGCACCTATCCTTCTACCTTCCTGTACACACAGGATCTCCTGTACATGCACAATCTCTGCACCTATCCTTCTACCTTTCTGTACACACAGGATCTCCTGTACATACACAATCTCTGCACCCATCCTTCTACCTTCCTGTACACACAGGATCTCCTGTACACACACAATCTCTGCACCCATCCTTCTACCTTCCTGTACACACAGGATCTCCTGTACATACACAATCTCTGCACCCATCCGTCTACCTTCCTGTACACACAGAATCTCTGCACCCATCCTTCTACCTTCCTGTACACACAGGATCTCCTGTACACACACAATCTCTGCACCCATCCTTCTACCTTCTTGCTCCACCGTTGCCTTTTCCTCCATGTATGCAGCCCTTTTACATTTTAATGTCGCAATCATTAATGTATTCCTCTTCCGACGGGTATGTATTTGAGATCTCCCTCCCATCCTATTAACTCTCCCCTGCTCCCTGTCTCCTACCTTTACTCCCCTCTTGCCCCCTCCCCATCCCCTCTACTGATACCTTTCTCCTTCTCCCCTCCCTGTCCCTCCCCCACCCTCAACTCCCCCCTCCCCCCTTCCCTTGTCCCCAACATCCTCCTTCTCCAGAGGATTAAACGGAGTAGTGCGTCCCCTACCTCCCCCAGCCACTTACTTCTAGCTCTCCCCCCCAATCCCCCTCCACCCCTCCTTTCCTTTCACCCCCACCCCAATCCCTTTGCCTTACCTCTCCCCCTTATTCCTACCACCGATCCCCCACCCCTCACCCTAAGTCCCCACCCTTCCCCCCTCGAGTTTATAGATCTTCCCCACCCTCCTCGTCTCCCCAACCAATTCAGCATTAATACAGACATCAACATTTCTCCCAATTTCTTTCTTTCATCCCCATCTCCCTACACCCAACTCGCCCTTCCCCTCCTGAGTCCTGCCCTTCCCCACCCTCCTCCCACCAACCATACATCACTTTTAATAATCTCCTTATTACAACAATATACATCCATCATCCTTTTAGTCCATTTTTCCCGTCTGCATTTCTGCCTTCTCTCTGCTCCTGACGAGGCCCTCTGTTGATCAGCTTCTCCTGGCTCCCTTCTCTTTGTCACTTCCGCCTCTGCTCTTTTCATCCTTCCACATTAGAGAAGTCCTGTGAGCCCAGCCCCACTTCTCGAAGGGCCCCCTCTGCATCCTCCTTTGTTTGTATCCTCAATGTCCTCCCCTTTAGGGTAAATGAGGGTCCAAATGGATGCAGCCATCGATATTTAACTTCCGCCCTCCTCAATATTTGCATAACTGGCTGCATTGCCCTCCTCCTCTAGTGTTTCTGTAGACAAGCTCTCGTATATGTGAACAAGATATCCCTGCCACGTTAAAGTTCCAAAACTTCTCATCTTGGCCGCAATTTTCTCCTTCACTTTATATCTCGCCAGACACATTATAATGTCTCTAGGCCTGTTCGCTAATGGTGGGCCCAGTATCCTATGTGCTTTCTCTATTTGTATGTCCTCGGGGGTCACATCCTCTCCCCCTTTCTTGAGCACCTCCACGCACACCGACACCACCACCATTTCGCTGTTTTGAAATTCCTGCTCCTCAGGGACACCCCTTATTCTCAAATTATTTCTGCGAGTGATCATCTATATCCTCCAATTTATAGAGCATAGCGTCCTGTTGGGATTGTAATTTCGAAGTACTTTGTACCACATCCTCTTGCTGCTGTTCCACCTCCTGCAACTGATTCTCATGATCTCCCATCCGGCACGTTAATTCCACCATTTCCTCCTTTAAAGTGCCCAGGAGCTCACTTAGTTCGCTTTTCACTGATTTCACTTCCGTTTTTATTTCTGAGAACCATTCCCTGAGCGCCTCTCTAGTTATACCCTGCTTAGGGTCTTTTCCTTTTTCCGCCGCACTCACCAGCGCTGAATCTTCCATCAGATCCACACTTTCCCCTGTCGGACTGCAATTTTCATTAGCACTACTTTCATTCCTCCCTGCTTGCAGCCCAGAGTACACATATTCACGAAGATCTGCTGCTTTCCTCCTCGTGGTCATTTCAGCTGAAAAGGGGCCCCCCTTTAGAGGAACTGGTGTAGAAAAGCATTCCTTTCTGTTCCTTTTAGTCCTGTAGATTTCAATGTCTTTCCCTCCACCATAGTGCAGAAAATAGCTATTACTTCATGCCTCAGCAAAAAATTATGCACAGCCTCTGACAGCCCCGATCTCCCACTACACCGGAGAAACTGTCTGCTGGACCTTTTCTCCTGCCCACCACACTTCTCTCATTCCATCTCCTTTTTCTATTTATTTATTTATTTAAAATTATTATCTGCTGGCCCCTGCACTTGCCTCTATCCGTCGATGGGCCCTTCCTTCCAGCTTTCCCGTTGGTCCAGCAGCTGCTATTCACCTTCATAGAAACATAGAAACATGATGACAGAAAAAGATCACATGGCCTATCTAGTCTGTCCTTCCATAACAACAACTACAACAGTCCACTTTTTACCTTTAGAGATCCTCCTTACCACTCAGCCACAGCTTTGCACCTCAGCGATCAGCAATCGAGGCCCACCCCTCCAGCCGCCATGTTCTGGATACCACGAGGCTTGCTCTCCACTCCCCCCAATTTCACCCGTCGCCGTCAGATCTGGTTCCACTGTACACTGCTGCACTCCGATCGGTTCCACAAGCCTTCGGCTGCCCGGTGCACCTTTTTCCCGCTGTCAAGGGGCTTTTCTCCTTTTACTTAGCTGGGTCGGTGCCGGAGCGGCTGCTTCACGCCGCCATCGGCTCTGGTGACATCACTTCCTCCTCTCCCTTGAGGCGCTTTTGCACCCTTTTTGCCCTTTTTTCCTCGCTGGCAGCCCGCAGGATCTTTGACCTCGCCGGGGTCCTTTTTCCCCTGATGGCTACCAGCGGTTTTAAGAAGTGCGATCCAGTGCTGGAAAATCATGTCCCTCACCGACACTCACGACTGTTGCCCTCGTTGCCTCGGGCCAGACCACAACCCAGCAGCCTGCGGTCTCTGCAAGAGGATGTCTAGTAAAACCCTCAAGAGCCATCAGCAGCAGCATGATAAGTTTTTCCCCCGAGTCCCCGGTGCCTCCGAAGGCCAGGGCTCCGTCTGAGGCCCCGACATCTTGGGCAGAGCCTTCGGAGCCCGAGCCTCGTTGTGGGTCCTCAGAAAGGGGGTCTCTTGTCATCCTCATAGCGCCGCGGTGGCCCAAGCAACCATGGTTCCCGCTTCTCCTGCAGCTGTCGGTGGAGGCTCCCATTCCTTTGGGCTTGTCCCCATGGCTCCTATCCCAGGAGGGGGGCTCCCTCCTACATCCCAACCTTCGTTCTCTCTCGCTGACAGCGTGGCTGTTGAGAGGATGACCCTTGCCCCACTTCTCGAGGAGGTCTTACTGGCTTCTCGTAAGCCATCTACTCGATGGACTTATGCCTTCAAGTGGCGCAGATTTGCTATTTGGTGTGCTGGGCAGAGAGTGGATCCCTTCTCCTGCCCAGTTGTGCTCCTGCAATACCTGCTTCGTCTCTCTGAGCAGGGCCTTAAGTCTAATTCTGTCAGGGTGCTTCTCAGTGCCCTGGCAGCAAACCACTTTCTCGTAGACAACAGGCCTCTATCTGCTCTCCCAGTGGTGTCCAGGTTCTTGAAAGGCTTGCTTCTTTTAAAGCCTCTGGTACATCCCCCGGCGGCCAAGTGGGATCTTAATGTTGTCTTGGGACAGCTCACCCAGCTGCCCTTTGAGCCGATAGCCACGTGCCATCTTCATTACCTCTCCTGGAAAGTGGTGGTGTTGGTGACGCTCACCTCTGCCCGCAGGGTCAGTGAGCTGCAGGCCCTCGTAGTCAAGAGGCCTTATACCAGATTTTACCTGAATAGGGTGGTGCTCCAGACGCATCCCAAGTTCCTTCCGAAGGTGGTTTCTCCATTTCACCTCAATCAAGAGGTGGTACTTCCCACCTTCTTCCCAAGACTGCATGCCAGTCAGGCAGAAGCGGTCCTCCATACCCTGGATTGTAAGGGGGCCCTGTCCTTCTACATTCAGCGTACGCAAGGTTACAGGAGAGCTGCTCAGCTGTTTGTTTCCTACGACCCCAGTAAGCTGGGGGCGGCTGTGATGAAGCATACGCTATTCACCTGGGTGGTGGACTGCATTGTCTGGGCTTATGAGGCAGTGGGTCTCCCGCTGGAGGGCTGGGTTACTGCTCATAGGGTCAGGGATGGCAGCTTCAGTGGCTCACCTCCGCTCTGTTCCATTGGCAGACATCTGCTGGGCCGCCACCTGGTCTTCGGGGCAGACCTTTGCAACTCATTACTGCCTGGATAGGGAGTCCCGACTATGACAGTGCCTTTGGTCAGGCGGCACTCCGGAATTTATTTGAGGTCTAGGCAACTCCTGCCCTTCAACCCTCTCGGTGTTCAGGCTACCGGAGTGTCACTCCCTTTTAGGATTGTCCTTGCAGCTGTTTGCGGCTCTCCTGAGGGAGCCTTTTTTGGCTATGGGTTCCAGGTAGCCTGTAGCTGGGGAGTCCCATAAGTGAAGACTGACTTCCTGCTTGTTCCTGGAGAAAGTATACTCACCTGTAGCAGGTGTTCTCCAGGAACAGCAGGAATCAGTCCTCACTACCCTCCCTCCTCCCCTTGGAGTTGCAGTCCTACATTTCATTGGGGTTTTTTTGCCATCTTTTTAACTAGGTCATCTGACTGACCGAGCAAGATTTATTTATTTATTTAAAGTTTTTTTTTCTATACCGCGCTCTTCAAAATGAGCTCGGTTTACAGATAACAGCAGCTTTGTTTCAGACACAGGTAACGCCCGTACTGGACTTACAGAAAACAGGGTTATTCAACTTGGATTAACTGGGGAAACTATATACAAGTTCTGGGCTAAGGTATTTTACAGTATTATGTGACTATATACATGCCCTAGCTGGGGTCTGGTAGTGGCACCCTTGGGCGGGAAGGGGACCGCGCATGCATGGTAGCAATTCCCAAAGGCTTTCTGTGAAAGCTGGGGATTTGCTCCGCATGGTGCTCTGTCGGCGCCGACGTCACCCATAAGTGAGGACTGATTCCTGCTGTTCCTGGAGAACACCTGCTACAGGTGAGTAACTACGCTTTCTGGATCAGTGGTAACAAGGTCTACCAGAGTGGTGAGATGCAGCCTAAGAGGTTATAAGTCTGTTCCCCAGAGCTCTTAACAGAGCACAGAGCTTGTCCCATGGTTGGCTTCTTTGTCATTGTATATAGAGGTTCAGAAAACAACTTGCAGAGGAGAGAAATGAGGAATGCGCAGCATTTATGTACAGAGGTTTGCTTTTTTAAAACAAAAAAAAGGTTTTTCTTTCAAAGTAACTCACTGCAATAAGAAACTGTTATCATATTTAAAAATATTCCAGTTGTGCTTTGCTTGTGTGTGTGTGACTTATTTACATTAGAAGGCCATTTTAGTTCTGATCTAAGTAGGCAGATTGCTGATTGCCATTTGTGCAGGTATGGTGCTTTGCAAAGTTACTTGGAACTGTCTGTCACTGACATTTGTAACCCTTTCATCAGCTTGCCAATCTAATGGAAAAGTTTACAGTCTGTCAGTAAGTGGGCTTTACCATCCTGATTTTGTGTTGGTTTTTTTTGGCTTGAAAAGATTTTGTTGATTTTTCCTAAAATGAGCATTGATTTCACCAATGTGTTTCCACTAATCTTCAATAAGTCTAAACAATAAGATCTTTAAAATCCTCAACACAGTACAAATTAACACAAGCAGGATCAGAGTTGCTTATGGAGTTGACTTGCTAGAAAATTTTGTGAAACATGCTTATTTCCTGATGGTGAATTTGGAAATTGTGAACTGAAAATTCAGTTTGTTTCTGGTTTTTTTGTCCTTGATTATAAGCAAATTGGCTAGTTTTTGTTTGAAAATCTATCATCTTCTTCTTTATGTCCCTATCTGTGGCACTAAGAAATGTCTGTGTCTTTCTCATTGGCAATGGGTAAAACTAGTGTTTAGGTTTCTTGTATCATAACTGCTCTGTAAACTACTTTGAGGGTAAACATAGTAACATAGTCTATACTTATTCAGGTTTTCAAGTCTCATGTGTCTTCTGGCACAGGCTCCAAATCATTTTGGTCACCTTCCTCTGCACCATTTCAAGTCTTCTAATATCCCTTGTGATACTTGAAACAAACATATGCAGATGGTGTCCTCCCATGTGTATGATAACTGCCATATTAGTACCAACAAAAGGCTGTTTTAAAGTTAAAGTTGTCATTTCATTTCTTACTGTATATACTACTCGATGGGATTGACATGGCATAAAACAAAAAAAGATCTAACATAACGAGTTGCCACTTTTAAGGTCCTGCACCTTCCCACTTTGTCCGTTTTTTCTTTTATTCCTGCAGAAATGATATGGGCACTTTACAATTTTTGATAGAAGAGTTGTTCTGCATAGCCCCTCCTGCCATTATGAATGCTCAGAGAAACAGGACATTACTGAGTTGATCTTCATTACCCATACATCAAAAATGCATGGGGGGTGCTGCTGATTTTCTTCTGCTCCTTTTGGGATTTCAGTCAAATTGGAACCAGGACTTGGGGTCTGGCACCATAAGTCTTCATTTTCCACAGTCTTCCACAATAGGAGATATTTCAGATCCTCCCCCCCCCCCCTTTCCCCAAACTCCTTCAACATTTCCCACCCAAGTGCTCTTTAATAGTTTGTATTCATGTTGCTGTCCAGTACATTTGGAGTCTCACTTTCAGACAATTTTCCAGGAAGGCAGATCCAGGTGCTAGTTTCCTGGCCTGCTCAATTATCTCCTGCCATCTTTTTTCATCACAGGGCCCCTGCAGCTCTTGTTCCCGTTTATGATGGCACTGTACTCCCCCATCTTCTGATTTCAATAGCTCTTTGTACAGCCGTGACAGTACTCCCTTCTGCACCACCCCCCCCTGTTTCCATTGTATATTCAAATGGGCCATTAACATTAGCTTTAAATCACTTTGAACTTTAAATTGACTTATAAAATAATACACTTGCATGTAGGCATAATGATCTGTTGATGCTAGTTTATATTGCTCCTGTATTTGAGGAAAAGGAAGGATCTCATCCTGTTTGTTCAGTAATTGTCCAAAACACTGTAATCCCCTGCGTCCCCATTCTTGGAATGCCCCCTCTTGCATTCCTGGTTTGAAATCCCTTGTTCCCACTAGTGAAGCCCTACAGGAGTACCCCCAGCTTTCAAAGAAAGCCTTTGGGAGATGCCACCATGCATGCGTGGTTCCCTTCCCACCCAAGGGTGCCATCTTGCTCAGTCTCCTTTTTTCCACAGAGCCCTTCGGACGTTTGTCTGGCTTGTCCCCGGAAAAGTTGATTTTTCTCTGAGTTTCATACTCATCTCTGGTATCGCACCGGTACTCTTCCCTCCTACTGACCTCGTTGCCTCAGTGTCATCTATAGTTGTAATTTACATTCTTTTCTTTTCCTGGCATCTTCACCCCTTTTTTCTCCCATTGGCAGCCCGGAGAGTCTTCGACCTCGCAGGTGTACTTTTTCCCCCCATGGCTACCAGTGGCTTTAAGAAGTGTGATTGGTGCTCCAAAATTATGTCTTTGACTGACACCCACGACTGCTGTCTCTGCTGCCTCAGGCCAGACCACAACCCGGCAGCCTGCTGCCTCTGAAAGAGGATGTCCAGTAAAAGCCCTCAAGAGTCGCCAACAGCAGCATGATAAGTTTTTCCCAGAGTCCGTGGTGCCTCCAAAGGCCAGGGCTTTGTCTGAGGCCCCATCATCTTGGGCAGAGCCTTCCAAACCAGAGCCTCATTGTGGGTCCTCAGAAAGGGGGTCTCCCTTGAGGGAACCCAGGAAGAAGAAGAAGAAACCCTCGAAGGTGGGGGTCAGCTGCTCCCCGGCCCCGGTCCTGCAGTCTGAGACGTTCATCCGAGGCGTTGGAGAAGGAGCGGTCTGCAAAGGTTCCCAAGAAAGATCCGACCACAGACCGACCTCTTTCCCCAGACACTGTCCTTGAGGATTTCCCTTCGGGGGAGCCAGTGTCGGGCCCGAGTCCCTCGGTACCCACGCCGAAGGCTGTGGAGCCTTCTGGTCTGCAGTCCAGTATCGTGGTACTGGAGCACAATTTGTCTGCCTTCATGAACCAGCAGCGGGCACTGTTGTCTGGCACGACCGGTTCATCCGCCCTGACCACCGAGCCCTTGACTTCCAAGACATCCCCGTAGGCCACCGATCCTCGAAGTCCTTAGGCCTTGAGTCGACCCTCGGCCGAGGTCGCAATCCTAGTCCCGCTCGACGGGACCATGGTCGTCCCCAGTAAGTTTGCCAGCTCCAGCCGCAGGGCATTGGGGGCCCCGAAGCCTGCGGAGCAGCCTTCTTACGAGTCCTTGATGGACTTCAAGTGGGAGATGGAGGACAAGGTGTCCCCCGATTACCCGTCGCCACCCCAATGTCCCATCTGACTCTCCCATCTTGGAGCCTTGATGGCATCCCCACCCAAGGAGATGGGCTTTTTTAATTTTGTCAAGGACATGTCTAAGGCCCTGGCATTCCTGACCAAGTCAGAGGAGGACACTTGGGCGGATGAGTTGGAAATCCTCCAATACGAGGCCCCTCTGTAGGAATCACTCATGGTGCCCATCCCTCCTATTCTGGAACGGCTGATGCTTCAAATGTGGGAGACACCAGTTTTGGTGCTGTGGTGAGCAAATGTCTCGCCGGAGCCCGGGCTTCCAAAAGTCACAACATGCTGGAGTCGGCAATGCGTCGGCTGAAAAGCCAGAAGACGCACTTCTCAGTGCCCCCTGGCAGGGAGGCCTGCACCCTGGATGCCCTCGGCAGAAAGTGCTACCTGGGTTCAATGCTCATCGGCCTCATCCAGGCCTACCAGCTGTACATGGGCATGTATCTGAAAGACCTGGCGAAGGAACTCGCTGGGTTCTCGGCTGGTCTCTCCGATGAACCTATGCAACAGTTCAAGAACTTGGCCAAAGCAGTCCATGAATGCTCCAAATTCATGTCTCGAGTGGCCTATGACTGGTTCAAGTTGGCAGCTCGAGTCACGGCGGAGGGCATTGGTGCATGCCGCCAAGCTTGGCTACAGTCTGGTTCAGGACAAATTTGAGCAGTGGGTTCAGGATAAATTGGTCAATGTCCCCTGCCAAGGAGAGAATCTCTTTGGTAAACCCATGACCGACAAGGCTGCTGAGCTGGAAACAGAGTTCATGACGAGGGTCAGCCTCTCTAAAAAGACCGCTGCCCCTCCCCGATGGATGGGCTTGGGTAAAAAGTCCTTCTATACAAGGAAGGGAGCTGCTTACAGAAACTACCCACCTTATCAGGCCTCCCCAGCTCCTCAACAGGGCCAAGGGACATGGTCAGCAGGCCAAGGGACATGGGCATGGCCCACATAAGCAGAAGGCTCCCAAAACCCCAGGCACCGTCTCCAGCCCAGCCAGGGGGGAGTTTTTGACTCCTTGAGCATAGCCTCTCTACCCCAAGGAGATCAGTAGCCCACAGGAGGACATCTGGCCCTCTATGCCCAGAGGTGGGTGACCATCACCACGAATTTCCTGGGCACTAAAGGTAATCAGGGAGGGTTACCTCCTTCACTTGACTCAGACACCTCCCCCTTATTTCCCGGGAGAGCCCTCAGGTCTCCCTTCCACCGGGACTTTCTTCTGAAGGAATTGGCAGGTCTTCTTGAGGGCAAAGCGGTGGAACCAGTGCCCCACCAGCTCAAGGGCAAGTGGTTCTATTCCAGGTACTTCCTTGTGCCAAAAAGAACAGGGGACCTAAGGCCCATCCTCGACCTGCGCAACCTCAACAAATTCCTGGTGAGGGAGAAGTTCAAGATGCTCTCCCTGCGGTTTGTAGTTGGGGAGGGGGGGGGCAGGCACTTTCAATACAGGGTGCTCCCTTTTGGCTTAGCCTCTGACCCAAAAGTTTTCACAAAATGCTTGGCATTCATGGCTGCTCTTTCTCTAGCTCCAGGGGGTCTTCGTCTTTCCCTACCTGGACGACTGGCTCATAAAGGGAGGCACGGCCTCGGAGATGCAGCAGGCCACTGCACACACCATCCAGGTTCTGCAGCACTTGGGCTTTGTCATAGACTACCCCAAGTCTCACCTCCTCCCGACACAGAGTCTGGAATTCATTGGGGCAAGGATCGACATGCTCCTGTCGCAAGCTTTCTTGCCCAAGGACAGAGCCAATCGTCTCATAACTCTGAATTGTGACATACAGTACCATCCCTCGGTGCCTGCTTGGCTTCTGCTGTGCCTCCACGATCCATATCACCGCAGATGTTCCCCGTCACATGAGGGTGGCACAGTGGTGTCTCTGGGACCAGTGGTCTCAGGCCACGGGTCGCCTCCGAGACAGAGTTTCTGTGACCTGCCAATTAGTGGACTCCCTGATCTGGTGGTAGTCGCCCCAGCATCTCGAGGCAGGCATGCCCTTTCAGGCCCTAACCCCATAAAGGGTCCTCACCATGGACGCCTCCCTGCTCGGCTGGGGAGCCCACGGCAGAAATCTCCACATGCAGGGCAGCTGGTCACCAGACAAGAGCACCCAGCAGATCAACCTGGAGCTCAGAGCCATACACCTAGCCCTGGAGGGGGAGGAGTCTTTCCAAGATGGCTGCTGTGTGCTTCCTTTGTGCGGATGCCTAAACGCAAAGGGAAGTTGAGGGCACTTCCCTCTGTGCCTCAACCCCCGTCCGTCGGTCCCATGGATCGGTTTGTGCAACTCACCCCGGACCAGAGATGGGAGGTTCGAGCCGGCTTGGAGGTGCTGGGAGAGGAACCCTTGGCACCTCCATCAGATGTTGAAACATCTCTCTCTCCCGTATAGAGGACGCCACCGGAACGCCCTACTTCTTTGAGTCCAGTTACAACTGCTGCGTCGCTATGCTCTCCCAAGGAGGAGGTTGTGGGCGTCACCCGAGGGGAGCTTGCTGATGGCTTGACTTCGTCGGCCCCTGATTCTTTCAGGGAGGTCTCGGGCGTGTTATCTACAGCGGAGGTTCTGGTTTCTTCATTGCCAGAGGGAAGGCTTCCTCCACAGTTGGTTTCTACTCCCTTGGAGACTGCGTTTCCCCTTCTGGTCAGACCTAAGGTGTTCATGGTGGAGTCCATTTGGGAAGCTATTTTCACACTTTTGAAGGCCGTTCAGTCCCAGTCTGTTGCCTTATCATCGCGTATCCAAGAGAATGCGGTACATATTCAGGAGAACATTGGTAAGATTGAGGCTGCTGTTTCTGTTTGTGAGCATTTGAAAATGTCTGTAAATGATCATGGAACTCAGTTAAACACTCTATCAGATATGTCTTCTACTTTGATTAAAGACAATGGGTTTCTCAGATACAAGATAGAAGTGCTGGAAAATGCTGCTAGGGCCGCAAATGTGAGGGTCTTAAATTTTCCACGAATTCAAGGAATAACAGCGCTGAATATGTTTAAGAAATATTTGCAAGAGATCTTGAAGGTCCCTGTGGAACTGATTCCACCATTGACTAAGGTATATTACCTTCCTAGTAGGAAGAAGGAATCTGTGGTTCCCTCTGAAGTGTCTAACATTGATTTTGACGTCCTGAATGTCTCAGGCCGCCTTGAAGATACGGGTGAAGGATCTTGTATGCCATCTACTTTATTAGTGCAATGTGCCCTAGTCTCGGACAGAGATTGGCTTCTGAAAATGTTTTTCAAAAAACGCCTGGATACCTTTTATGGTCTTTCTATCTCCATGTTTCCTGACCTTACTAAAGAAACTCAGAAGTGGCGTAAACAGTTCTTGTCACAAAAGTCAGGAGTATTGCAACTTTGAGGATTTTTCTTTCTACGATTTCTATGTAGATGCTTGGTTATATATAAGTCTAATAGATATTTTTTCACTAATCCTGCTGATCTTGTCACCTTTATTAATGCCAAGTTATCTCTTAATCTTGATCCAGAATAATGTATAGTCTCTGTACATTTATAGTATGTTTGGGGTGTTCACGGTCACTTGGTTTTCTTGTTAAATGCTCATAATTGAGTGGTTCATTCTTAGACCAGGGTATATGCCTTGGTTTTTTTTTGTTTTCTTTCTTTCATCTCTCCCCCCCCCTTTCCGAATGTGGACTATGGTAGAGCTATTTGGATGTTTTGCTATTGACTGTTTCCTAGGATTTATTCACTTGTATAGCTCTTACTTGGATCAACTATCAATAAAGAAGCAACAAGCAGTCAAGAAATCAAACGACGCATTGTTCTTGGCAGAATGGCTATGAAAGACCTATATAAGATTCTCAAGAGCAGAGATGTCTCTCTCCATACAAAGATTCGACTTGTTCAGGCCATGGTATTTTCAATAACATCATATGGACGTGAAAGCTGGACAGTGAAAAAGACAGACAGGAAGAAAATTGATGCCTTTGAATTATGGTGCTGGCGGCGAATACTGTGTATACCATGGACTGCCCGAAGAACAAACCAGTCAGTACTAGAGGAGATCAAACCTAAGCTTTCTTTAGAAGCTCAGATGACAAGACTTCGACTTTCATACTTTGGACACATCATGCGAAGAGATCATTGGAGAAAGACATCATGCTTGGCAAGATAGAAGGTCAACGCAAAAGAGGAAGGCCAGCAATGAGATGGATTGATAAAATAACAGCAGCTACGGCTACCAGTCTGTCAACAGTGAGCCGCCTGACTGAAGACCAAACACAATTTAGGATAGCTATCCAGAGGGTCGCCATGAGTAGACTCCGACTCGACGGCACTTAACAACAACAACATAGCTCTTATTTTCTTGCAAGATAGTAATTATCTTTTTCTTGCTGTTTTGTTTAAAATTTCTATAAATAAATAATTTTAAAAAAAGAGCCATACACCTAGCCCTGAGGGTCTTCTGTCACCTGCGTCACCAGCTGGTGCTAGTTCAAACGGACAACGAAGTGGCAATGTTCTACGTGAACAAACTATGGGGCAGGGGGCTCGTACCCTTTGTCGGGAGGCACTGGTACTCTGCGGGCAGTGTAATTGCCAGGCCAGGACAGAGTTCTCCAGCTGCACAAGTGGCAGCTGGACCTCAGGGTAGCCATTCTGCTTTTCCGGCTTTGGGGGGGGGAACCCATGGTGGACCTGTTCACCAGCCCGGACAACTTTCAGTTGCCCTGCTTCTGCTCCCGACAGGCCCACCTCTCCAGGGTGGCAGTGGACGCATTCCTGGGCTCATGGTCGGAAGGTCTTATGTACGTCTTCCTTCCTATGCCGCTGATCGCCAAGACCTTGTTCAGGACTCTCCGTGACAGGGCCTCGCTCATCCTGATAGCTCTTTGGTGGCTCAGGAAACCATGGTTCCCACTGCTTCTACAGTTGACAGAGACCCCTGTCCCCCTGGGGACCGCCTCGGGACTCCTATCCCAGGAGGGGAGCTCTCTTCTGCACCCCAATCTGGGGCCCCAGCCGCTGACAGCGTGGCTGCTGTTGAGGTGGAAGATATTTTGCCGGTCTCTCGCAAGGCCTCTACTAAGAAGGCTTACGTCTTCAAGAGGCACAGGTTCTTGGTTTGGTGCGCCGAACACGGGGCTGACCCTTTTTCCTGCCCCTTTCTCCTGCCCGGTGGCCCTGGTGTTACAGTACCTGTTCCACCTCTCGCAGTCTGAGCTCGTATAACTCCATCCGAGTGCACCTTAGTGCTCTAGCAGCGCACCACCATCCGGTGGATGGTAAGCCCCTCTCAGCCCAACCGTTGGTGACCCATTTCCTTATCGAAGCCCCCAGTTTGCCCTCCAGAAACCGAATGGGACCTCATCGTGGTGTTGGGGCAGCTCACTCGCCTGCCTTTCGAACCTCTGGCTACCTGCCACCTCCGCTACCTCTCTTGGAAGGTGGCTTTCCTGGTCGCGCTTACCTCCGCTCGCAGAGTTAGTGAGCTTCAGGCCCTTGTGGCAGAGGCGCCCTATACCAGGTTCTACAAGAACAGAGTGGTGCTTCGCACGCATCCAAAATTCCTGCCAAAGGTAGTGTCGCCTTTCCATATCAATCAGGAAGTGATGTTTCCTACTTTCTTTCTAAGACCTCACTCCAGTCAGGCGGAGACGGTCCTTCACACCTTTGACTGTAAGAGGACTTTGTCCGTCTATATCCAATGCACTCAGGGCCACCGCAAAGCTTCTCAGCATTTCATCTCCTATGACCCCAGTAGGCTGGGGGTGGCACTTACCAAGCATACACTGTCCACATGGGTGGCAGACTGTATCTCCCTCGCTTATGAGCAGGCGAGGCTCCCGCTGGAAAGCCGCATCACGATGCACCGTGTCAGGGCCATAGTGGCCTCGGTGGTGAACTTTCACTCTTTCCCGATGGTGGACATCTACCGGGCCACCACCTGGTCTTCAGTCCATACCTTCGCACCCCATTACTGCCTGGAAAGAGTCCCGACGGGACAGTGCCTTCGGCCAGGCTATGCCCTGTAACCTTTTCGGGGTTTAGGCAACTCCTACCCCTCCGACCCTTCTGTGTTCAGGCTCCCGGAGTGCTGGTTCATCGGACACAGGGGTCTTACTGTGATCTGTGGGCACAAACTCAATTGCTGCTGCTTGCGGCTCCCCATGAGGGAGCCATGTTTTTGCTATTGGCTATCGGTAGCCTGTAGATGGGGAGTCCCATATGTGAGGACTGACTTCCTGCTTGTTCCCAGAGAAAGCATAGTTAATCACCTGTAACAGGTGTTCTCTGGGGACAGCAGGAATCAGTCCTCACAACCCTCCTTCCTCCCCTTGGAGTTGCTGCTTTACCATCTTTTATTTTTGCCATCTTTTAGCTATGTCATCTGACTGAGCCAGGTGACACCTTTGGGCGGGAAGGGGACTATGTATGCATGGTGGCATCTCCCAAAAGTTTTCTTTGAAAGCTGGGGGGGATGCTCCCGCGAGGGCTCCGTTGGTGCCGATGTCACCCATATGTGAGGACTGATTCCTGCTGTCCCTGGAGAACACCTGTTACAGGTGAGTAACTATGCTTTCCTTTCCTTTCTGTTCCAGTTACACCCATTGACGAACTTCCCCTTCCCCTTTCCACATCAGCAAAGCTCTAAGCTCGGTCGCTTGATAATTGTAGTCCAGGTGAGGTGCACCCAGTCCACCCTCCTCCCTTCACATAAACATTGTCTTCCTGGAAACTCTAGATGCCTTTCCTGCCCAAATAAAATCCATGATCGTATTTTGAAGCTTTTTTATATATGCTTTTGGGACTGCACATCCCTGCCTTGTCCTTCTCCCTAGGTTGAATGGTTCGGAGTATCCTCCATTGACTCTGATACTGGCTCTAGGGTTGTCATATAGAGTTCAAATTCATCCAATAAAATTATTTCACAGGCCATTTTTACTAATGCCTGTAGCATAAATGGCCATTCTACCCTATCAAATGCTTTCTCAGCATCTATTGTGACAAATACCGCCTTCTGCCTAGATGTTTGCAAGTGCCATGTTATGTTTAGGAGTTTCCGAATGTTGTCTCTTCCTTGTCTACCTTGTACAAACCCTGTCTGAATTTTATTTACTAATTTGGGTATCACTCCTTGTAGCCTTGTCTCCAGTGTTTTTCCCAATAACTTTGCGTCTAAGATTTTTAGTGAAATTGGTCTATAAGTTATAATACTTCTGAAATACCCGCCATATCCCGTCATTTAAGACCTCTGTTAACACAGGATTTAATCGATTTTGAAATACTCTGTAAACTTTAGCCGTAAAATGTCTAGTCCAGGGGCCTTGCCCACTTGAGGGTCTTATTAGCCCCCCTGCTCCTCTTCTCTGCTGATCTGCTTGTCTAGTTTCTCCACTTCTATGGCATCTATAGAATTTAAGGCACGTTTGTTCAGCTACTGGGCACTTTTTATTTCCCTCTGTTTGATTTCTCTACTGTAAAGTTAGTTATAATTCTTCTGAAATACCCGCCATATCCCGTCATTGCCATACTCCATTTTCCCTTTATCATTCCTGATAGCGCTAATAGTGCTCTGTTGTATTTTAGCCTTAAGCCTGCTCACCAACAGCTTCCCAGCCCTATTTCCACCTTCAAAATAGTTTTGTTTAATAGTATTTAATTCATCTGCTATAGAGCTTGCCCTCAGCTTACCAAGCTCCGTTCTCAACATTTCTAACACTTCTAATACCTTTGCTTTCTGTCACACTGATGACTTTTCTCCAAGTCCTTGATGTTATGCTGTAATTACTACTCAACGTTTTTGCAAGTTTTTTTTTTGTCTTTGAGGCTATTCCTATCAAATGTCTTCTTACCACTGTCTTCAAGCCATCCCACACCATATCCATTTCCACTTCCCCATTTGCATTAAAATGAATGTACTCCATAAGGGAGGAGTGGCTCAGTGGTTGGGACAGGTTACCTCAAGCCGGAGGGCCAGGGGTTCAATTCCTGCATGGGGACAAGTAACCTCAGGCCGGAGGGACTGGGGTCTCTAGTCCCATCGCCACTCCTTGTGGTCTTGGGCAAGCCACTTAACCCTCCATTGCCTCAGGTACACTTAGATTGTGAGCCCCTTTGGGGGCAAGGGAATAAAAAGTACCTGTTAGTATATACATACATGTAAACCGCTCTGATGCACAAGTAAAGGGCGGTATATCAAGTGCCTAAACCATAACCATAACCAATCACTTTGTTAATATATTCCACATTGCCTTTTTCTTCCAAAAGAGAGTCATTGAGTCTCCAGAATTTAAGCCCCTCGTCTTGAGTTCTCAAATCAAAAGTTACACTCACTGGAGCATGGTCTGTCCAGGTTATAGCCCCATGTTCCACATCTCTTACCTTAGAGGTCCTGCTCCCGCTTGCCCAGGTCATGTCTATCCTTCTGTATGAGCTATGGGGGTGTGAGTAAAATGTGTATCCCTCTTTCCCAAGGTTCCTACATCTCCAGATATGTATAAATCCCAATTGTTCCTTCAAGCGAATCAGACTCTGCCTCTCCTTTTCCCCCTATTGCTCTGCCCCCAGTGTTATCCAGATGTGAGTTCACAGTTAGTTTAAAATTGCCTCCTAAGATAATGGGGGTGCTCCCCAACTGCTCCAGTTCTCCCAACATCCTATCATAGAATTCAGCTTGTCATTCATTTTGTCCATATTCGCATATAATTCATACTTCTTTCCCCCCTGATACAGTTGCACCCCCACCGCTCTTCCTTCCTTATTTCTGTATTCCCCCATCACCTTATCTTTTACCTTTTCATTACACTTACTCTGCCTTTTTGGGGTTCAGTATGGCGCCCTGCTAGTAGTACATGGGGTAATGTTCAGTCTGGAGCATTTTTTCCTGTCCCCCCTTGAGATGCATTTCTTGGAGACATAGGATATCAGCTTGCACCCATGTCCCTTCTGGTCTACCATTCTACGCTTGCGCCATGTCCTTAGCCCCGTACATTTATTGTTATTATTGACAGAGATTGTGTCCCCCCTCCCCTTTCCCTTCCCCCACTCCTTTTACCTGATAAGGCACTTAATTTAGTCCTATCTTCTCCATTCACAGTTTCACTCACTTACCCCCCTCTCTCCCCCCTCACTTCCCCTCCTCCTCCTCCTCCCCCCATCCCTGGGGCTCCTATTGAAGTAGTGCTCATCTTTCCGGATCTCCCCCTCCTCCCCTTACACCTGTTTCTCCCTCTTCCATTCACCCCATATTTACAACCATCTCCTTTCATTCATCTGTGATACATTTTCATTCTCTCACCCTCATCCCTCCCCGCATTTATCCCTGTAATACCCCCCCAGCATAGACGCACATCATTGTTACATATACCATATACTTTTGAATCTCCTCTCCCCTCAAACGTTTGCTCATTTATACGTCCACCTCATTTTCAGCCTCTAGTTGCCAGCGCAACTTTTGTTTTTCCAGTCCTGTTGGGCTCTGTATGCGCAAAATTTAGTTCACGCAGCCCATATGTTCATCAGGGTATGTCCGCAGTAAGATGCGCTCTGCGTTTCTTGGGGCTTCCATTAAGTCCTAGACCATTTTGTTCCTGTAATCCTCGATTGCTCCTGTTGTTCCTTCTCTGGTCTATTTGAGCAATTTCTTGTACTGGTAGTCCCGCTACACTCATGGCATTTATGGCTTCTTCTAGTGTTCTCACCTGCCATTTTTTCCCATCTTTGCCAAAAGCCAGTCCAAAATGGTAAAGCCACCAGTAGTTTAATTCTTTCTTTACACAGTAATTTGGTTGCAGGGTTCATGTCCCTTCTTCTTTGAAGTGTTCCCCCCGCTAGATCTGCAAAGATAGCAATTTTATATCCTTGCCATACAAAGTTATCCAAACTTCTCATTTTTGCTGCTACTTTTTCCTTTATGTTATAGTCCTTTATGCATATGACTGTCTCTTGGTCGGTTTTGCTGCAGTGGGCTCAGGGCTCGGGGCGCCCAATCCATTGCTGTGCCATGGGGCATTTCCTTTTCTCCTCCTTGTCACAGAGCTTCTAAACACATGGCCTCCGCTATCTTCATACTGTTACTGAATTCAGGATCCTCCGGAAGTCCTCTAATACATAGGTTGTTCCATCTTGTTCTATTCTCCAGTTCTTCAATTTTATATTGCTTTTGTACTTTCCATTAATCTGTTTCTTTTATCTGTTCCTGCAAAACAGCTTGTTTCTGCATCTGTTCTATTTTTTGATCGTGCTTCTCCGCTTTATGTGCTAATTCCGCCACCACCTCTTTTAATTCGCCCATTATTTCACCCAGCTCCTCTCTTACTCCCATAAGTTCTTTTTCTAGCTCAGAGAGCCATGCCTTCAATTCGTCCCAAGTTATTGTCATTCTCTAACCATGCGCCTCTGATACTCTATGTATTTTTCGCTATTTTTCAAGGCTCTTAAGTGGTTTAGCGCCTACTACCACCGGGTGAAGCTTCGGAATTCAGGGCTTATGCAGCCATCCAGTCGGATGATGTCATTTCCTCCCTCAGTAACACATTTTGCTCCAAAATACCTTGGTAGGTCTCTGACTTCATGATTTTTTTAATACATTCCAGGCCTTCAGTTCCTGAGGCAGCAAAACAGTCCCACAACATTATGGAACCTCCACCATATTTAACAGTAGGAAGGGGATTTTTTTCTTCTAAGCTTCATTTCTTTACCTGTAAAAGTATCGCTGATCTGCATTGCCAAAGAGCTCAAGTTTGGTTCATCTGTCCACAGAACATTTTCCCAGAAGGATTGTGTTTTCTCAAGGTGGGTTGGGGCGTGCTTTTTATGTCTGTCTTTGAGCAGTGGGGTCCTCTTTAGCCATCGCCCATGAAGTCCTTCTTTGTTTAGTGTGCAGCATATGGTTTGGGTTGAAACCCACCACTCCCGATTGCTCCAGGTCAGCCTTATCTATTTATTTATGCTATTCTTCTATACCGCTTTTTCCAGGGATCAAAGGCGGTTTACATATAACAAATATTAAACAAGGTTTTACATGGAACAGCGTTTTAACTATAATACCTTAAGTTCTTTGGATGTTGTACAAGTTTGTTTTTCCAACAGTTCGTACTAAACTTTGAAGACTTCTTGGATTAATTTGATTGATTCTAGTTATGTGAATACTGATAATTGATCACAGATGCATCTAATTTTACTGCAATGGGAATGTGGTTCTTCTGTTACAACTAATTTGAATTGTTTATAAGGGTGCCAATAATAATGTCCTACTAGTGTAATACTGACAAAGGCCCAAAATGTAAGCTCAATTTTTTGTCCGAGAATAAAATGAGCTAGTTATTATTAAGCGTTCTCCTTCTAGTCCATTTTATTATATTTTAGTGGTCATACATTATGTGAAAATCTGCCAGTCTTGCATTTATCAAGCCAAAGCGTTTTGAACTATTATTTCATGCGGTTCTGCTTCAGGGCATATAAGCAGTACTTATCTGAATAGGGGTAGGTTGACCTCCATATGTCCAGAGCTCAGAGCCTCCCAGCTATTTGTCTCTTCGACCCCAGTAGTCTGGGTGTCACTGTTTCAAAGTGTATGCTATCTGGCTCGCATATTGCATCGCCTATTCATATTCCTTGGCTGTTCTGAGCCTTGAGGGTCATGTCACATCACGGCTCACAATGTCTATGCAATGGCTACATCAGTAGCCAACCTCAGTTGTCTCTCTGCAGAGGAAATCTGCAGGGCTACGACATGGTCTTCGGTCCATACCTTTGCAGCCCACTACTTTCTGGATGGGGAGTCCCAGTGGGACAGCAATTTTAGCCAGGCCGTGCTCCGGTATCTCTTTGGGTCTTGAGGGTCAACTCCTCCCCACCGTTCCTTTTGTCCGTCCAGGCTACCTGCTAAAATTTCCCTTTATCGATGGATCATGCATCAGATGAGTCCCTCAGCGGAACGACCTCTCTGATCTTCCTAGCTTCTCCATTTCTCAGTGTCCGTTTGGACTGTTTTTTCTCTTCTGGTTCCGGTAGTTTACAGCTTGGGAGTCCCATCATACATGAAGACTTATTTCCTGATTGTTCACGGAGAGAGCGTAGTTACTCATCTGTAGCAGGTGTTCTCCATGAACATCAGGAATGTCTCACAACCCTCCCACCTCCTCAGGGAGTTCCCTTTTTGGCTCCTTCTATGTTATCATACTGGAGAATATGCTGCTGTGGCAGGCGGGAAGGCAGATGTGCATGCGTGATGTACCTCCCAAAAGCTTCCTTTGGAAACTGGGGAGCATTCTGTGTGGGGCTCCGTTGGTGACATCACCCATACGTGAGGACTTATTTCTGCTATTCACGGAGAATACCTGCTACAGGTGAGTAACTATGCTTTATTCAAAGTTGTTAAATAGTATGCGGATTGTGAGAAATTACAGTAAGTTGTTAGGAGACTGGGAGGCTGAACATACAAATGGTAGATGATATTTCATGTGGACAAGTGCAAAGTGATGCACATAGGAAAGAATAGCCCCAATTATAGCTATAAGATACAGGATTCCTCATTAGGAATTGCCACCTAGGAAAGGGACCCAGGCATCGTTGTGGACCATACAATGAAATGTTTGTTTGTTGAGCACTTGATATACCGCACCTTTTGTAACAAACAAGGCAGTTTACAATACCAAATAAGAAAAGAAGAGGCTGCAGCCTGAAAGGAAAGGAACTACAATATCGGGACAGGACAGCAGAGGCAAGAAAACCACAAAAGAGAGAAGTGGGGGGGAATCAGAAGGTCCTTGGAATCTGCCCAGTGTGTGGTGGGGGTCAAAAAATCAATCGGAATGTTAGGAATTATTTGAAAGAAACAGAGAATGAAACAAAATATTGTATTTTCTTTTATTGCTCTAAGATGCAACCATACCTTGAGTATTACGTGAAGTTCTCCGGGAACAAGTCTCCTTTATTCCGCGGAGCCCTTCAGAAGTCTGTCTGGCTTGTCCCCGGAAAAAGTTGATTTTACTGCCCGAGTTTCATACTCCTCCAGTACTGCACTGGTACTTTTCCCACCATCTGACCTTGCTGTCTCGGCATCGAGTTCGGCTTCCTTTTTGTAGTTTTTCATTTTTGGCGTCTTCGTGCCCTTTTTTCCAACTGGCAACCTGCAGGGTCTTCGACCTCACTGGGGTACTTTTTTCCCCAATGGCTGCCAGTGGCTTCACGAAGTGTGATTAGTGCACCAAAATTATGTCCTTGACCAACACACACGACTACTGCCTTTGCTGCCTTGGGCCGGACCATGACCCCACAGCACGTGATCTCTGCAAAAAGATGTCCAGCAAGGCCCTCAAGAATCGCCAGCAGCAGCACAATACGTTTTTCCCCCGAGTCCCTGGTACCTCCGAAGGCCAGGGCCTCATCTGAAGCCATGGCATCTCAGGGGAGCCTTTCCGAACCCAAGCAGCACCATGTTTCTTCAGAGAGGGGGGTCTCCCTCCAGGGAACCTAAAAAGAAGAAGAAAACCTTGAAGGCTGCGTCCCTGGATGGATCAGACAGGCCGGGTACGTCCTGAGCTAGGTCCTGCAGTCCGAGACGCTGGTTGAGGGATTGGAGAGGGCGCAGCCTGCAAAGGTTCCCTGGAAGGACTCTGCCTCAATCGCCAGATATCATCCTCATCAAGGATTCCCCCTCAGGGGAACTGGCATCGGGCCCAATTCCTTCAGTGCCCGAGTCAATGGCTGCGGAGCCTTCTGGCCTGGAGTTCAGAATGGCGGCCCTGGAGCGCAGTTTGTCTGCCTTTATGGACCAGCAGCAGGTGCTGTTGTCCGGTATGACCGGTTCATCCGTCTCTACTCCCGGGCCCTCGACGTTGAAGATGTCCCTGGAGACCGAGCTGATCCTAGAGAGCTTTCGTTCTCGAGTCGATCCTCGGCCGAGGTCTCGATCTGGTTCCCACTCGACGGGACTGCGCTTGTCCCCAGCTATTGTGCGCTGTGCCAGCTGTGGGGATTCGGAGGGCCACAGGCAAGGGTCATCCCTGGAGCCTGCGGTCTATCCTTCCTTCGAGTACTCCGAATGGGAGATGGAGGATGAGGAGTCATCCGACATCCGTTGCCACTGCGACGTCCCCTCAGACTCTCCCGCTTCAGAGCCCCAGCAGTGGTCTCTTCTCCAGGAACAAGCAGGAAGTCAGTCCTCACATAATAGTGACGTCGGCGCCGATGGAGCCCTCATGTGGAGCAATTCCCCAGCTTTCAAAGAAAGCCTTTGGGATTGCATCGTGCATGCGCGGTCCCCTTCCCATCCAAAGGTGCCATCTTGCTCAGTCTCCCTTTTTCTGCTGAGCCCAAAGGATGTTGTCCCTAATTCCTCGCGGGAAAAACTGCATCAGCTTCAGAAGAATTTCTCTCTCCAACCGGTTTGATGCCGGTTCCCCTTCCCGCCTACGGCTCAGGACACCGTATCGAGTCCGGTCAATTTTTTGCGTTTTTGTCCTTAGTGACTAGCATTTGCCCTCTAATTTTCACTGGCGGGCCCTTTTTCCCCCGATGGCTGCTAGCGGGTTTAAAAAGTATAATCAGTGTAAGAATTAATGTCCCTCACCGTCACACATGACTGCTGTCTCCGATGCCTCGGGCCCGACCATGACCCGAAGGTCTGTGGCTCATGTGGGAAGATGTCCTCTAAGGCACTTCGAAGTAGGCAGCAGCAGCGTGAAAGGATTTTCTCGGAACCCGCATCCCCCCGGATCCGGACCTCATCAGAAGCCTTGACGTCTCGGGAGCTGTCTGAACCCGAGTACCGTCGGGGGTCTCCCTCCCGGGGGTCTCCCTCCCGGGAACACCGGAGGAAGAAGAAACCCGTGAGGGTGTCGTCGGATGCCTCCGATCGCCCTGGGCCCTCGAAGGCCAGGTCGCAGAGTCCTGACCACCGCCCTGGGTCCTCGGAGCCGGAGCGGCCTGCAAAGATACCTTGCATGGACTCGGAGATGCCGAGGAGGGTAAGCGCCGTGGTCCTTGTGGATTCCCCTCCAGGAGAGCCAGCGTTGGGGCCCGAGTCGGAGGCTGAGGAGTCTTCTGAGCTCGGTCTCAGGATGATGGCCCTGGAGCGAGCATGTCTGCCTTCATGGAGCAGCAGCGGGCGCTGATAGCCGGTCTCACCGGTCCATCCGCCCCGACCACTGGGACCTCAACGACCAAGTCGACCCTGGAGGTTGAGCCAATCCTCGAGACTCTTCGGACTCGAGTCGATCCTCGGCCAAGATCTCCCTCGACCTCCCGCTCGGGACCGAGGTCGTCGACGCCGGTGCTCTCGGCGTCGGGGCGGTCGGGGCCAAAGACCTCGCGGCTGGAGCCCCTCGATTCCTCCTTGGAGGGATCGGCATGGGAGATGGAAGATGAAGAGTCCCCAGACACCCATCCAACCCGGTATATCCCATAGGACTCACCGGGTTCGGAGCCTCGGAGAAGGTTCCCTCCGGAGGATACCCGGTTCTTGAACTTTGTCAGGGATATGGCCAAGGCTTTGGAATTCCCAGAGGATACCGAGGAGGAACCTCAAGCTGAAGAGCTCGAGGCCCTCCAGTATGACTTCCCCCCCCCCAGGGAAGCCCTTACTGTACCGGTTCCTCTGATGCTGGAACGGCTGATGCTCCGCATGTGGGAGTCGCCAGCCTCGATGCTGGTGCTCAGCAAGCGGGTCGATTCCATTTATCAAGTCCACAAGAGCCCTGGGTTCCAAAAGGCACAGCTGCTGCACAACTCCATGGTTGTGGAATTGGTCATACACAGGCTCAAGAGCCAAAAAGCCGCACTCCTTGGTGCCTCCTGACCGGGAGACCCGGAACCTGGATGCCCTCGGCAGAAAATGCTTCCAGGGCTCGATGCTGTCATGCCATGTCCAAACCTACCAGCTGTACATGGACATGTACTTGAGGGACCTGGCAAAAGAGATTGCCGGGTTCTCAGCTGGCCTCTCCGAGGCACCATTGCAGCGCTTCAATGCCTTGTCCACCGGGATTCAGGAGTGCTCGAAGTTCATATCTCGAGCGGCCTATGACGGCTTCGAGGCTTCGGCCCGTGTAGCCGCGGCCGGCATCGGTGCACGCCGCCAGGCCTGGCTAATGTCGTCTGATCTGGAGCCATGGGTTCAGGACAAGTTGGTCGATGTCCCTTGCCGAGGTGACAACCTCTTTGGCAAACCCATGACTGAGAAGGCTGCTGAGCTCGAGTCAGAGTACTTGACACGGACAAGATTCTCAAAGAAGACTTCTGCCCCTTCTAAGAAGAAGGGCTCAGGTAAAAAGCCCTTTTTCAAGAGAAAGGGTACTGCTTACCGCAACTACCTCACTTACCAGGCCACACCAGCTCCTCAACAGGGGCAGCAGGCCAAGGGACAGGGGCATGGCCCGAGTAAGCAGAAGACCCCCAAGCCCCAGGCCCCGGCTCCTACCTATCCGGGAGGGGCTTTTTGACTCCCAAAGCATAGTCTCTCTTCCGCCATTGGTAAAGCCATGCACAGGAAGTAGGCTAACCCTGTACGCCCACAGGTGGCCAGCCATCACCTCGGATATCTGGGTCCTGCAAATAGTCCAAAGGGGCTATTTGCTTCACTTCAGCCAAATACCACCCTTAATGGTCCTTGATTAGGTATGGAACAGGTGTTGGAGAACAGCCTGACCAAACAAGGCATCCCGGCGGGAGTCCTTGTCCAAGCAGTAATGGACTGTGAAGGTATGAACCGAGGCCCAGGTGGCTGCTCGACAGATGTCGTCGATAGACAGAGTGCAGATGAGCCATTGAGGCTGCCATGGCTCTCACATTGTGAGCTGTGACATGGCCCTCCAGAGAAAGGTTCTTACTCTGATAGGCGAAGGAAATACACTGAGAAATCCAGTTAGACAGTGTTCTCTTGGAGACTGGAAGTCCCAAATGAGAAGGATCAAAAGCAACAAAGAGTTGAGAGGACTTTCTATGTTGCTGTGTTCTTTGTAAGTAAAAGGCTAAAGCTCTTTTACAGTCCAAGGTATGAAGATTCCTCTCTGCATTTGATGCATGAGGCCTTGGAAAAAACACAGGTAGGTAGACCGCTTAGTTTAGATGAAAAGGCGAGACCACCTTTGGCATAAAGTGTGGATGAGTCCTAACGACTACCTTGTCATGATGGAACCTTGTATAAGGTGGATTAGCTTACTAGTGCTTGCAACTCACTAATGCGACGTGCTGATGTGATTGTAATGAGAAAGATAACCTTCCAAGAAAGGAATTTCAAGGAGGTAGTAGCTAAAGGTTCGAAAGGTGGCTTCATGAGCTGCCCAAGAACCAGGTTTAAGTCCCTTGCCACCGGTGGTGGCCTAATGGGAGGCTTAGTTAGAAGAAGGCCTCTCATAAATCTTGCTATAAGAGGATGAGAGGAAATAGGCTGTCCATTTAGAGGCTTAAAGGAAGCTGTAATAGCACTCAAATGGACTCTTACTGAGTTAGTCTTAAGTCCTGCATTGGATAAATGAAGGAGATACTCCAGCAATGATTCCAGAGGTATCAATACGCAAGGGGGTTAAGACCCTTTTGCGAACACCATATGGTAAACCTTTTCCACTTGAAAGCATAAGAACGTCTTGTGGAAGGTTTCCTGGAAGCAAAAAGAATATTTTTTACTTGTTGAGGGAGATTAAGATCATGGAGATCTAGGCCTTCAGCAACCAAGCCCTGAGATGCAGAGACGGGGGATTGGGATGCCATAACATTCCACCCTCCTGAGATAGGAGATCTGGAGCAGACCCTAACTCCAGGGACGGAGCTTGAGAGAGATGTAGAAGCAAAAGGTACCACACTTGCCGTGGCCAATGTGGAGCTATGAGAATCATATGGCCTCTGTCTCTCTGAAGCTTGAACAGGGTTTTGGGAATTAGGGGAATGGGTGGAAAGGCATACAGGAAGTCTTGACCCCAGTAAAGGAGGAAAGCATCCCTGGCCTGAGCCCCCTGAGCCGGAATTCTGGAACAGAACCAGGGAAGTTTGGCTGCGGACTTGCAAAGAGGTCTATGTCCGGGGTTCCCCAAATTTGAAAAATCTTGGTCACCTGGTCTGCATGCAGAGACCACTCGTGTGGAAGCAGAACTCGACTGAGTCTGCCCAAGAGTTTTGTATGCCTGGAACATACACTGCCAGGAGATGAATCTGATGCTCTCTGGCGAGGGCCCATAGTCACAAAGCTTCATTGCAAAGCGACAGAGAGCCTGTTCCCCCGCTGCTTGTTCACATAGAACATGGCTACTTGATTGTCCGTATGAATGAGGGCTGTCTTGTAGCTGAGCAGGGTATGGAACACTCAAAGAGCAAGGAAGATTGCTCTAAGTCCTAAGAGATTGATATGTAGATGAGTCTCCTGTGGAGACCAGGTGCCTTGGGTGGAGAGGTCTTACAGATGAGCTCCCCAACCCATCGGAGAAGCATCTGTTGTGAGAGTTGCAACAGGTTTTGAGTGGACTTCCACCACTGGAGGGACAAAATAAGGCGACTTGTGTTTGCTATTTTGTCTGACAGGCATCCTGATGCCTGGGTCCATTGGGTGGATAAAGTCCACTGGGCTGCCCTCATATGGAGGTGAGCATAGGGAACCACATGCACGGTGGAAGCCTTGTGGCTTAGTAGTTGTAACATCTCTCGAGCAGTGAGATGAGACTTTAGCACTGCTTGAGAAGCTAACTGCACCATGCGAAGGCAGCGGGCCTGGGGGAGATAGGCCCTTGCCTTTCTGGTATCCAGCAAAGCTCCTATGAACTCTAGAGAATGAGTGGTAGTTAGACTGGATTTTGGGATGTTTATTACCTGACCCAAATACTGAAGGATATGCATTGTGCAGGATAGAGAAGTCCTGGCCTCTTACTCTGTTGGGGCTCGAATGAGCCAGTCGTCTAAGTAGGGGAAGACGAATATCCCTAGAGTATGGAGAAATGCTGCTACAACAGCCATGCATTTCCTGAACACCCTTGGTGCTGAGGCCAGGCCAAAAGGAAGCACCCTGTATTGGTAGTGCTTTCCTTGAAAAAGGAACCGAAGGAACTTTCTGTGAGTTGGATGGATGAGAACATTGGTGTACGCATCATTGAGATCTAGAGAACAAAGCCAATCCTGACTCTGAAGGTATGGCAGCAGAGTTCCGAGAGAAATCATCTTGAATTTCTCTTTGACAAGGAATTTGTTCAATTCTCTGAGGTCCAAGATAGGTCTGTATCCCCCTGTTTTCTTTGGGATAAGGAAGTAGGGGGAGTAAAACCCCGTACGCTGTTGAGGAATGGGTACTTCTTCTGTTGCCCCTTGGGCAAGAAGGATAGTGACCTCCTGACCTAACAGGTTGATGAGAGGTGTCGGAGAATTGAACTGCCTTATTATTGTGGGAGGGGGCATGCTTGAAAAATGAAGCCTGTACCCCTCCTTTATGATGGAGAGTGTCCAATGCTCTGCTGTTATCTGCCCCCATCTGGGGGCAAAGTGACATAACCTTCCTGGAATGGTGGAAGGCTCTGGTCCCACGAGATCCAGAAAGGCTAAGTGCTCTAGCTGAAAGTCAAAGGCCTTGTGGAGGCTGAGACTGCTGAGACGGTTGAGGCTTAGCAGTCTTTGCTTTCTTCTGTTTGGGCGGTTGCTGACCTTTCCTGACAAGCTGACCTACAGAACATCCCTGCTGAGCATAAGCAGGATAATATCTTTTCTTCTTAGAAAAGAATGGTTTCTTGAATGATTTCTTTCTAGCAGGATCAGCTGTGGACTTGGATAATCTATCCAGGGTGGAGTTGTCAGCATCCAACTCATTGGCTTTTTCCTGCCAATCTCTACCAAACAGGTTCTCACCAGTACAAGGGATATTTCCCAATTTGTCTTGTACCCAGAGCTCCAGATCAAATGCCTGGAGCCAGGCAATTCTACGTGCACCTATGGCAATGGCAGAGGTTCTGCTTATGCAGTCAAAGGCTGCACGGTTGACAAATTTAGAAACATCTTGGGCATGTTTGACCAATGTGAGAAAATCCTGTCTTCTATCCTCAGGAAGAATAGGACTCAAAGCCTCTAAATCATCTGTGACCTCCTTCAGGAACATTCCCCATGTAGAGACTATAGGAACTGATCCTGGCAGAAAGCATGGAAGCTTGGAAGACACGACATCCAAAAGCATCCAGGGTTCTGCACTCGCGTCCTGGAGGATTTGAGGCATGCCTCTTTGCACTCTTAATCCTTCTCATAGCTGATTCCACTACAATAGAGTGGTGAGGAAGCTGAGTTTAATGGTCTCTTCCAGGCTTTGTACCACTGCTTTATCTTGCAATAAGCTTTTGTTAAGGTGCCAAAACGTTTATCCTTCCCTGTCTATAACCACCTCAAATTGCACCCATAATGGACCATGATCCGTCCATGTAATCTCCAGGAACAAGCAGGAATGAGTCTTCACATATGGGTACGTCGGTACCGACGGAGCCTGCGCGGGAACGCTCCCCAGCGTCCAATCAGAAAGCTTTTGGGAGCATCCCTCAGCGCCTGCGTGCTGCCTTCCCGCCCTTCCAACTGTCTCTCCTCAGTTTTCGTTTTTCCGCGGAGCCGGCAGGACGTCCTCCTGTCACTGCAGAAAATTTTTTCTCTAAATTCTTTAATTCTTGTTTTCCTGTGGTCGCAGCTGTCTCCCTGACTCCACCGGTATCGCCGGTGTTTTTTTTCTTTTCTTTTTATTTAATTCTGGGAATTTTTTTTCCTCAGTTTCAGTTTTAAACTTTGGGCCTTCAGGCCTCTCCATTATGGAGCCGCCTCCTTCTTTTCCTAAGAAGTACCTTAACTGTGGCAGTGCAGTATTGTTTTTAGACTCCAAGTCCTGTTGTCTAAACTGTTTGGGTCCTGACCATCCGGAGCCATTAGGCTACCATATTATGAGAAGAGATTTCCCTTTTCGAGTTCTCCTTGATACCGAGTTCCCTTCCAATGGCAGGGCACCGACCATTTCTCCTTCTCTACAGGATCAGGTAACCCATAAACAGTCTGTTCAGACTAGCCAGTCCTTGAGTGGTAGGTCTCATGCACAGCATGATGACGGCTCCGGCCTTGCCCTCAAGGATCCATTGGCTTCAAAACCCCGGCGGGAGTCTTCGGTCTCCAAAGCCTTTCAGGGGTTTCAGGTTGTTCCTGAGGCTCACCCCTCACAGAACATACCTGAGCCATGCTCGGTGGTGGCATCCACTTCGAGCGGTACCGATACCCCGGCATCGGCACTGGGGTTGAGTGATCCACTCTTCACCAGGGATCGTCATCTGGTTTTCTCAGTACCTTCGGGACCGATCGATACATCCCAGATTGACTTTCCAGTATCGGTATCACCGCCGATACTACCACCGACGTCGGTACCTTCCAGACATGCATCGATAAGACTCGCTTCCTTCGATGCCGAGTCTGGAATCGATTTCCAGTCTGGAAGACTGGGTACCGACACGTCTCGGATCCGATGCTTACCGGTTCCGGATGCTCGGTACCGAGGGTAATTACCAGAGGCCTTCGGTATCCTCGGTACCACTTGAGCAGCCTCCGATGACTGCTTCGATGACGGTATCATCTTCGATTCCGGCACAGCTACCGGTATCGGTGCCGATACCTGCAGTAGCATCGGGGTCAGCTCCTTCCATGCTTCTTTCACCAGAATCGCTCCTTTCTATACCTAGTTGGAGTCGATACCTAGCATGGACGATGCAGTACTGACTGTCTCACGTCATGACCTCCAGTACCAGCACCCATCCCTTAGGGATCCTTTTCTGCACCGGGCGAGATCTTCTATTCCTACATTCTCAAGTGCCTACTCCGGTGCCCAGGCTAGTTCTTCAGATCTAGCCTGTCCAGGGATGGTTTCTGTTGGAGATCCTTCTTTTCAGAATTTTCTCCTGGACATAGCAACATCCCTTGCTATTCCTACCCCTGGCTATGATCCTGCTCAGAGCTCTCTTTGTTCTGGAGGAAAGGGAAATATAATGCTTCCTTTACATCATTCCTTGCAGGATCTTCTTCTACGAATGTGGGAAGCACCTTTAAGGGTTTTCTCACCTTCTAGAGCAACTGATCTTCTATATCAGGTGCCCCCCTCTCCAGGGTTTCAAAAGACTCAACTTCCCTATCATTCCATTGTAGTGGAATCAGCAATGAGGAAGGTAAAAAGCAAGAAGAAGCATTCTTCTTACCCGCCAGGTCGTGAATCCAGAACACTGGATGCCTTTGGACGTCAAACCTTCCAAACATCTATGCTGGCATCAAGGATTCTTTCATATATTTTTTATATGAGTCTTTCCCTTCAGGAGGTCACAAAGAAATTATCTCTTTTGACTCCTTTTCTATCAGAGCCCAGGGCTGCAGACTATTCCTTACTTCTTAGTCATAGCCAAAATATCTCTTGGTTTCTTTCTCGTGCTTTCCTAGACTCTTTTGAGTCTGTTAGCAGAACCTCTGCTATAGCCATAGGGGCACGACGTAGAGCCTGGCTCCAAGCTTCAGACTTGAACAAATGGGCACAACAAAGACTGGGTAATACTCCTTGCACTGGAGAAAATCCCTTCAATAAGGAGTCTTTACATCAGGTTGCTCAGTGCTCCACTGACTTCCCTGTTTCTGAAGGCGATCCTAAGCCTTCTCCTTCCCCAGTAGGTAGGAAATGCCCTACCAAACCTTCTTTCCCTAGGAGAAAGAGGTTTTACTCTTCTCCTGCCCATCATTCAGATGTTCCCAAGCACGGGAAGCCTCGTCCTGGTCTGAAGAATCCAAACTCTAGCCAGGCTGAATAAACACAGCAACCATGGGGTTCTGATTAATCTCTTTATAACCTACAGTTATCTTCTTTTCTATAGGAGTTTTTCACTGTTTTTTCATTCAAAACTCTACACAGGGATTCCTATTCTCAGGACATCCTTTTGCTCTTCGGTATGCTGAGCTGTCAGGCTATTCATGTCTATGAGTCACAGGTTTTTCCTCCTTTTCCTGACAAGAAGAGAGGTTTAACAACTATCACATGATAGTTTTTCTGTACCAACATGAATTTTTCCCTTCCAGGGACTTACCATATGGTAAGCCATTTTTTCAGCTCTTGTATCTCTACCCTCTCCTCCAGGTTTTTCTCCTGTAAGAGGGGTACCATACCACTGAAAGACTTCTTGTCTTTCTTTCCACTGTGGAGTTTTTTCTCTGGGGTGAACTCCCTTCTTTTCTCTGGGCAGCTCATCAGACAGGGATAAGATCCTCCCCTTCTTCAGTCCTATTCAGTAGCCGCCCATGCAGGAGTTCCAGTGATTTGACTACTGGTACTTTTCCACAAGTTCCAGTCTTGTCTTCCACCACTTTTGGGTCTGGCCTTAGTAGTGATTCCAAGACAGTATTTACATCTTTCTTGGGAAATCCTTATCACTACAGGCTTCTAACACTACCTTCTATCCTTGCCATCTCCAATCCTTTGGGTTTGGCAGCATAGTTTACTTGGCTGCTGGTTTTTTCCATCAGCCAGTTCTCTCTCCCAATTCTCCTGCATAATGCTCTCTGCAATCCTACAGAGAAGCTTTCCACTATGGGCCCTTGCAAGAGAGCATGGAGTTTTTTCTCTAATGACTATCCATCATGGTCGAAAAAGGCTTCCTCAGTCATCCCCCATGACTGTGAGGGTTCTTCACTCCCTACTATCTCCTTTTCGTACAAAGGATATAAGCCATCTCCGCGTGTAGGTCTAAAGAGTTATCCATCTCCTACAAGGAATATGCTCTTTTTTCCTTACAGCTTATCCTCATGGTATCCTAATCCTCCAGGGACAGCACATATTTAACTAATAACGCATGATACCCCTTTGTGTCCCTCCAGTGGGTCAACCTGGTATCTCATCCTATGCATTTTCTGTCCATTTACCATGTGAGAGTTCTACAGGACTCAGGACTTGCTGATATTATCCTCTGTAATTCACGCAACCATCCTGGTTATTTCACTGGATAACATTCCTGCGCCATCTTAGCCAGGGGGAATAGATTCTCTATATCTCTTATCAAGTAGGTTCCACCTTCTTGTTATTAGATGAATCTTTCTCCTTCACATCTCCAATGTGAATGTTCTTATGAGCATATCTTTATCTGCTTAGTTGCAGACATTTATCTTAGACGTATATATCTCTATATACTTCTCTATAGATATATATGTCTGTAAGCTGCGTGTGCATATGTTATGCCCCTCCAGATCTCACTATAGGCATATATATATTTATACCCCTATATATATATATATATATATATATATATATATATATATGTATCTGTCGAAATGCTTCCTTAATAGGTAGATATGTATTTACATACTTATCTCTCTAACTGTCTATGCTTATAAAGGTTTTTACCTTCCTATAGGTTCCAGACAGTGGGCTTGCATATGTTCATACTGTCCCTCAGTATGTCTAGGGTATTATGCACACAACCACTGCTGTGGTACTGACAGCTCCTACCTTAACCCTAGGTTTAGGAATCCCTGAAGCTCCATACTTCACTATCTTTCCTAGCTCTCACCAGTTAGGAAAGACAGGGTGGATCTTCAGTAGATCTGAGGTTTCAACCCTTCAGACATCTGTCCTCCTTGGGAATATGGGTTTTTTCCCATACCCCTTCTTCCCTCCAGGACAAGGGCTAGTTTGTCCAAATCGGTCAGTCTTCCTCTTTTGCTCCTAAATGTTAGTAACTCTGTAGCCAAAAGAGTTCCCAGCTTTTTCCATAAAGCTTCCACTAAAGACCTGCCGTTTTTTCTACTACCCCAGTTGACACCTGGGTCACCTGTCAATTCCAGATTGGGACCTTCACCTTCCCTTCAGTGAGGTCACCTTGAAGATTCCTCTACTGGATCTCCAGTAGACTCCATCAGCCTCTCTACTTCCTGCAACCCAGTAGGTGAGGTCCATATTGTGATTGTTCATTTCAATATTTTTCATGATAATTATCATACATACAAGGACTCCTTACTTGTAGTCCTTAGGTTAGCTGTTTTTCCACAGCTCCTCTCTTTTCAACTCCTACCCTCCGTCCTCAGGATGCCTGGCCATATGAGGGTATAGCATGTTCCAATCCTCACCATGCTAGGGCTCCAGGCATCTTAGCTTGGGAGTCCCCATATGTGAAGACTAATTCCTGCTTGTTCCTGGAGATAGCACAGTTACTTACCTGTAAGGTGATCTCTGGGAACAGCAGGAATAAGTCTTCACAACCCACCCACCTCCCCTAGGAGTTGTATCTCTCTATCTATCTTCCTTTCTTCTTTCTTTCTCTTTGTCTCAGCTATAAAGCTCAACTGAGGAGAGACAGTTGGAAGGGTGGGAAGGCAGCACGCAGGCGCTGAGGGATGCTCCCAAAAGCTTTCTGATTGGACGCTGGGGAGCGTTCCCACGCAGGCTCCGTCGGTACCGACGTACCCATATGTGAAGACTTATTCCTGCTGTTCCCAGAGATCACCTGTTACAGGTAAGTAACTGTGCTATAGGTTCGATCTTCACCCAGCCAACAGACTGTAGCCAGCGCAAATCACCCAATAGATAATCTATGCGGTATAGCTCCAATGCACTGACTAATAATATGTATAGTCTCTCTTGAGGGTGGTTCTGGCGCCATAAGTCATACAGTCCATATTGTTTCATCAGTTCCCAAATTCGCCACCTCCCTCCGCTCCTCTCGCTGTCTATACCCTGAGTCTTATCCTTCCCTGGGTCGAGAACCTCATTGAAGTTGTCGTCCCCCCCCCCCCACCACCACTAGAGCCCCATGGATCTTATCCCCTATCCTTGCTACCAGCTGCTCCCAAAAAGCAGCAGTGGATTCTCTGGGTCCATATACATTTAGAAAAGTAATTTGCTGGCCCTGCATTTCCCCCGCACACTAATAAAACTCTGCCCACAAAGCCCTTCACCACCCTTCCCAGTTGGAAGGGAACATTGCCTCTAATCAGAATCGCCACTCCTGCCTTCTTATGCTTTCCTTCTGCATTAAAAAAGTACTGGCTGTATGCCCCATGCCGTAATAAGCACTCGTCCTGCGGGAGCAAGTGCGTTTTTTGCATGAAGGCCGTCTGCCATTGCCAGCGCTGCATATCCGGAAACAATGATTTTACACTTTTGTGGCATATTGAGCCCCTGTACATTTAAAGTCCCAACCCTAAGAGCTACCATTTCCCCAGCTTCTCCTTCTACCTCCCCCCCAGAGCCTCTACCTTGAACTCTACTTCCTCCCCCCCTTCCCAGTCCCCCCCCTCCCCCTCTTCCTCTCTTCGCAAACCTCCCATAGCCCCGCAGAACTCCTTTATGCGCCTCCTGAGCTTGAGGAATTGACTCATCCCCCCCCTCCCCGGGACTCCCTCCCTCTGTAACCCCTAGCCTCCATTTATCACCTGCCTCACCATCATCATCTAACTGTCTTCCACTTCTCCCTCTCTGCTCGCTAACCCGCCCTCCACCCCTCTATGTCCTCCTCATCTCAACACAATTCTTCCCCTCCACTCTCATTCTCCTCTGCACTCTTCTATCCCCCAGTTTCTTCGCCATGCTGCTCCAGGGTGTCCCTCCCCCCTGCTCCTCTCATTGTAGAACCAGCCCCTCAGCTCAACCCCTCTGTAGACCTCACCTCCCCCCACCCCGACCAAATCACTTTGTCCCAACAATAACTGTAACCTTTAAACTACAGATTTAAGTATTAAACCTTACCCACTAATATCAGGCTTCCTGCATACCATCCTGTCTATACAGAGGGAAGGGAGAAGCCATGATCTGGAGATGTTCCTGTTTTTCTTCTTCTTCTTTGTTCCCCCTTCACAGTTCTAAATGTTTCTCAAGCAATTATTAAGCATGGGTTCTGTCTCTTTTCCCAGAGTTCAAGTTGTCGCGTCTGATGTACTGGGCTTATTCTCTCCACAATGCTTTAGTCCCTTAGAGAGGCGTTGTAAGTGCTGGCCCTTTTCCGGTATGCATTGCCACTTCGGTCTGTCTGGCTGACCTACTTGTTCGCCATTCAGTCTCTGAGGGCTACTTGACAGAGATGGGAGATTTGGTGCCTCTGCTTTCCCAAGCAGGTCCCAAGCCTCCGCCACAGTCCGTGCCTGTTTCACCAGCCCTTTCACCTCGAACTGCAGTCCAAAAGGAAAGAACCATTTATATTTGAGCTTTTCCTGCTTTAAATATAGAGTCACTGGGCGCATACCTCGGCATCTCTGCAATGTTGACGGAGCCAGATTTTGGTAAATCTTGATCTTATAATTTTGCCAAGCGATCTTGTCTTTCTTAGCAGCAGCTCTCATTATCACTTCTTTCTGTTGATAAAACTGGTGAAGCACGCTACTATATCTCGAGGCCTTGAGCCAAGTGGAGTCCCCAGTGCTCTATGCGTGCTCTCCAGCATGATCTCAGGCATGTCTGACTCAGCCCCCTGTTCACCATCTTTCAGCAGGGCCATGCAGATATCTTTTACCACCCGGCTTGCCTGTTTTATCCCGCAGGTTTTCACGCTCCCTCTGCCATGCTTGTCGTTTCTCCTGCATGCTCCGTGCAGTCATTTCCGCCGCCTCCGCATGTTTCTTGAGGTGCTCTACCCGCTGCCCCAGGGCCTGTAAGTTTGCACGTAATTCAGCCATCGCCTCTTTCACGTTTTTAACTGCTATAACTTCTCTCTTAATTTCTTTGCACCAGCGCCACAAGTCGCCTCTCATGCACTGCTCCTCTGCATGTTCTGGCTCCTCTCTGTATCGGTCCGTTCTCCCCTCTCCGTCATCGGCAGCTGCTGCTTATTCACATAAGGGGACAGATAGCATTCCAGTTTCTTACGGACGGACATGCTCGGGGGTTATATTGTTTTATCCCACCTTCGCTTTTATCATCAGAGGTCCAGGTGTGCTATTTCTTGCTATAACTTCGCTGTCCCAAGGGGAGCTCAGCATTCAGGCGGCCACCCTGGTTGGTGACATCACTTCCTTTCCAATTATTTTTCAAGATATTGTACACAACATACCTAAAATGCAAGGGTGCCAATAATGTTGACCACAACTGTATGGTCAGTGTTTATTCTTTATATTCCAGATAGGCATAAATGAATGAAATTAAATGACCCAAGGCTTTGGTTGCTGCAGAATGGGCTTCCAAAAGTATTGATTCGAGGGGCGTGAAAACTTACACAATCAAGACTCTGGTTTCTTATTAATTACTTTTTTGAATATTTCTCTGTGTAATTCTTCACACTGGAAGTGTACAGTACATTGTTTTCAATCCGAGAGATTTTAGAATGGAATTTCTGCATAAGAGGTTGAGAATGTTGGTTTGTCAGGGGGCAAAGTAACACTCTGAAAATTTAGCAGAATGGACCCAGTGTTGGTGTGGGGGGTGAGGGGAATTGGTAAGAAGACACACAGGAAGCTCAAAAAGAGTCTACATTGGACTGGGGGGTTCCAGAGAAATAAAGCCCCCTCTCCCCCAAAAAATGACCAAGTGCATTTCTGTGGGAGAAGCTGTTTCAGTTTTAGCAGCCCCGATTGGATGCACTGAAAGACAGCAGTTAGGGAATGGCTCCTTTCAAACTGCACCTTTCCTCTTTTCTCTTCTCTCCCAGTAATGGGCACATTCAGGGCCAACACGAATTATATATACATACACACACATTATTCCCCCAGCCAAGCGCTCTTCCCCTCCCACGTTCCCCCAACTGCTGCCATACCTCTGTCCATCCTGGCTTAGCTCTTAGTAATTCAGATGTGTTTTTAATTGTCTTACAGACAGGTTCATTCTAGTGCATTTCAAGAGTATATGTTTGTTCTATGGTGGCTCCCTGACTGTGAAATTTTTTACCAGCTACTTTAAGAATGATGTTAGATATGCTTGCTTTTTGTAAGCAGCTGAAAGCTTACTTATTTTAAATGCTTTTGACGTTGCATAGTACATTGCAGAATCTTTTTATAATGGAGAACAGTTGAGTGTAGGTGTGTTTGTCTAAGTGGATACTCTATGTATTGTATTGATTTTATGTTATGGATTATGTTTGTATTTTTGTAAACCACCTAGAGGTTTGGATAGCGCAGGCAAGAAATACTTTTAAATAAATAAATAGATAAAATTGTTTTGTTTCTAAAAAAATTGTTTCAAAACTTTGTAGTTAAATTCTAAAACTTTCTTAATAGTTGCTATATACGAGGGGGTACCCAAAAAAACCAGGAATTATTTTTTAAAAGCTATTTATTTCAAATTCTTTACAAAACAACCTTATCCCCTTCAAAATACTCTCCATTACAACTGATACATTTGTCCCACCGGTGCTTCCACTGTTCGAAACATTTTTTGTAGTCATCTTTAGAAACGGCTGACAGCTCCTTCCTCGTTTTTTTCTTGACTTCTTCAATGTTGTCAAATCGGTGTCCTTTCATGCCCCTTTTCATGCATGGAAATAAGAAAAAGTCGCACGGAGCCAGGTCAGGCAAGTAAGGTGCGTGGGGCAGTGGAACCATGCCATTTTTAGCCAAAAACTGTCTAACAGAGATGGCTGTGTGTGCAGGTGCGTTGTCGTGGTGGAAGAACCAGTCTCCTGTCTGCCACAAATCCGGTCTTTTTTGACAAACACTGTTGCGCAATCTTCTTAAAACTTCCAAATAAAAGGTTTGATTGACGGTCTGACCTGGAGGAACAAACTCTGAATGAACTACCCCCTTGGCATCAAAAAAGCAAATCAGCATTGTTTTGATGTTTGATTTGACGACGACATTTTTTTGGATGGGGTGATGATGACGTCTTCCATTGGCTTGACTGTTGCTTTGTTTCTGGGTCGTAACCATAGCACCATGACTCATCACCTGTAATGACCTTTGACAGAAAATCTGGATCAGTTTCAAGCTGTTGTTTCAAAACACGACATGTTTCAACTCGATGTTCCTTTTGATTGTCAGTCAGAACCCGAGGAACAAACTTGGCAGCAACCCTTTTCATTCCCAAATCTTCCGTTAAAATTCGCTGAACCGAGCTCCAAGATAACCCACTAATCTCTGACAGTTGATCAATTGTCTGTCGACGGTCTGTGAGCACAAGCTCTCTAATTTTTTCAATATTTTTGTCGATTCGGGCAGTTGATGGGTGCCCAGAACGAGGTTTGTCATCAATCGACATGTCACCATTTTTAAACCAAGCAAACCACTGGTACACTTGACTTTTTCCCATAGCGTCATCTTGATAAGCTGTTTTCAACATTAAAACAGTTTCAGCAGCATTTTTACCGAGTAGAAAACAAAATTTCACAGCTGCACGTTGTTCACTTAAACTTGTCATCATAAAAAAAGAAACAAGATCAAAACAGCGCTAGCAAAAACAATCACTGCAGATGAACAGAACAAGCCAGGTCAACAACACAGGCGGCACTGAACTGACAATGAGTTGCACTATACACGCCTAGCGGCAGAAGTGCGTACTACACAAGCTCTGCCCACGGCAATGTTATTCCTGGTTTTTTTGGGTACCCCCTCGTACAGTGACATTTAATGATGACTAGCTTGTAGTTTGCTCCTGGTTGCTATGTGTACAGCTACCTAGTGGTGGGAAAGCATGGCAATACCTGTTTCCTTGGGACAGTGACACCCTGTGGTTAAACTGTAAAAGCCACCTTTTCCAATTTCTTTATCGTGACATCTAATGATTAAATATATCATCACATTTGGTTTTATTTTGTTCTTTCCAAACCATTTGAATGTTGTGTAACACTGCTCAAAATGGTGGCTATTAAAATGGTTAGTGGTCTTCATTATAACGCATATGAGGACAGACTGAAGGATCTTAAAATGTACACTTTAGAGGAAAGGCAGGATAGAGGTGATATGATTGAGACGTTTAAATACCTCCGTGGAATAAATGCACAGGGGGAGAGCCTCTTGATTGAAAGCAAGCTCTGCTATGAGGGGACATGGGATGAGAGTGAAAGGGGATAGATTCAGGAGTGTTATGTGGAAATATTTCTTTACGGAAAGAGTGGTGGATCCGTGGAATAGTGGAGGTGGTAGAGATGAGGACAGTATCTAAATTCAAAGAAGCATGGGACAAACACAGAGGATCTCAAAAGGAAAAAAAGGGGACTGTTGTAGTGGTTGATATGGAAGGACAGACTAGATAGGCCATGTGGGCTTTTTCTGTCCAACCCCTCTCCCCTCCAGGTCAAAGACTCATACAAGCAACATAGATGTATGCATGCACAAATATATTGTATAAGCCATATTCTGCATGCTTTCCTCACTGCTACTTTAATGCATTTTGAATTCTATTTTTTAGATAGCAAAATGTGAAAATGTAAAAGTGTGTGAACACTACAGGATACTGCTTATATAAGCAGACTAACAAAATTGTTCTAGCAATATCATTTGAATAATATAGAGAATAAAACAGTCCTTGAAACCGTGTTTTAAGGAACTCCTGCATAAAAGCATTGTTGGCAGTTTTTGTTGTGGTTCAGAATTGCACCTTTGACCTGGTGGCTGTTTCAATTGGGCCAATGTGTTCTACATTTGCATAAAGCTGTAGGCAACCGCAGCAGCATCCAGAAATGGAGAGAACAGTTATGAACACAAACATAAAAGAAAAATAAGCGAACTTTACATTAATAATGACTAAAGACTGGAGTGCCAACATATAATAAGAGGAAGCTGTTTGCTTTAAATATCAGCTTTTCTGACAGACAGCAACCTCATACAGAGATTGCCAGAACAGATTTGAAAGAATGCACCAATGTAATATGTGATGAATCCCACCAATTGGGTTTGATCTCATAGGAGAGGTATGGAAAATCCAAACTGCCTAATGTAGGTGCTGATAGGAAGTGAGCTTCAGTGTCCCAGAGACGCTGCAAACACTGTAGTGAAGGGACAAACAGACTTTCAAACATAGCATAATCTCCAGGAATAAGCAGGAATTTAGTCTTCACACAATGGGTATCGTCGGTACCGACGAAGCCTGCGCGGGAACGCTCCCCGTCCAATAGGAAAGCTTTTGGGAGCATCCCACTGCACCTGCGTCACTGCCTTCCCGCCTTTCCAACTCTCCCTCTTCAGTTTTTCATTTTCCGCGGAGCCAACAGGCAGCAAATCCTGTCACCGCAGAAAATTTTCTTTTTGTGGTCGCATCTTCCTTCACTGTCGACACCTATACCGGTACCACCGGTCTTTTCTTCATTTTCTTCCTTCTTTTCTAAAAAAAAAAAAAAAAATTCTTTTTGGAGGGTCTGTCCCCTTTAGGTGCCAGGCGCCATTTTGGGCACTAGGCTCTCTTTTCTTCTAAAATGGAGAAACCAACTAATGGTTTAAAAAAATGTTCAAAAGTGTAGCAGTACCATTTCTGCTATCGACACCCATGACTGGTGTCTTAAATGTTTAGGTCCTGACCATTGTCACCCTCACGGTGGCCAGCCCAACGCCTAGGGCGCTGAGACTTGGTCTGCCTGTGGTGTTCCTGCCTCAGAGAGCATGGGCTTGCTTTAACTCTGCAAGGCCTTCTGGGAATGTAAGTCCCTTTTACCCTTTGAGCACAGATGAGTTGCAGTCGAGTGGTTTCAGGCAATGACAATTTATTTTTCCCTTCCCGGCGGATTAAATGCAAGTGAATAACTTAGGACAAAACATGCCATACAATTGGCTTGAGGAAATTATACATGAACTCAGGTAAGTTAGCCTTGTCATCTTCAGGCTTTAAACGTGCAGTGCTTGATACAAAACAAATCACAACAGCTTCAATTAGCAAAGAAAATGTTCCCTTTTCTTCTGCTGCTTTTACCGTCTCTCTCAGACACTGTTCAGCATGGGGAATTCACATGGTCAGCCAAAGATAATGTACAGTCCATCCAATCATCCACTATTTCATTATGGACAGAGTCTGTCTGCATTTCCTCAGCATCAGGACTAGCAGGGCGTGGCAGTAAGCTGCTATCCTGATCCTTGAAACAAACGGTTTCTCTCTGTAACCCTCTCCTGAGCAGGGTTGTAAACTACCATATATGCTGTAGTTTTTGTCCAGGGAGTTTGCTACTTTCTGGTAACTATAGGGAACTGCTTTATAGCTAGGTTCAAACTTATATGAATTATTAAGCCTACCTTTTGGCTTTGAAAGGGAAGGAACTCTCCACTCTGCAGGGTTAGACTGGTTCTCAAACACAGCTGGTGTTTGCTTGCCTCTCAGCCTATTAACTTTCCCCTCAGACGTACCGGTATTCTCCAGCCAGCCTGTCTCTCTCCTCGGAGCTTGTGAGCTTTGCCAAGCCTGCCTCTCAGGAAGATTCTTCTCTCTCCTGCCTTTACCAGACAACCCCTGTCCTGGGTTGCTTCCTTCTGGCCTCAGGAATATGGCTCCCTTAGTTCTCACTCCTCCTTGACTCCTTCTAGTCAGCGTGCTCCTTTGCTGGCTTCCGTTTTCGTCCTCCTTTTGGTTCTGCATCTGCTTCTCCCTGGTCCAAGCTAATGACCAGTTTTTATCATTGTAACTCTCAGGGCTTAGCTGTGCCCTGCCCTGAAACAGATGAAGCTCATTACCTCCTGAGCTAGGGAATACGTCACTGCAGGGGCGTGTCTTTCTTGCTCGTGACTCTCTTTGTTTACTTCTTCTTTGCAAACACTGAGCCATGTGCTCAGACTGCCTGTCAGTTTCTGAAAGCAAATCCTCGTCTTGCCCTACCTCCATAGGCTCAGAAGGGTCTTCTTCATGACACCATTTACCATCAGATTGTCTCCTCTGTAGACAGATGACCAAGAGAGGCCTGCAGAACAGCTGCAAAACTCAGCACCCTCTTTGCTGCAGATGTGATATCCGTTGCATCAACGTCTTCCAGGGCTTCATCTTCCTCCCATGGATCTCAGGTAACTAAACCCAGGTCTTCCAAGACCAGCCGGTCTTCAAAGGGTAGATCTCCTTCGAAGCATTGAGATGCTACTAGCATTGCCCTCGAGGAAAACTTACTGGCAAAACAGCCCTGGCGGGAGGCCCCGGCCTCCAAAGCACTAACTGAGCTCCAGGATGTTCCAGAGGCTTCCACCTCGGGAGAACTCCTGGTGCCATGTTCTAGTGTCGTAGCCACTTCCTCCGGTACCGACTTCTAGGCATTGGCAGGGGCTATGGATCAACGAATCCTAGCCATCAAACGCAGTCTGGAGGCTCTTAGCAGCTTCGATACCACTAAGACCACTTCAGATGATTCTGTAGTCATTGGTATTGGTACCGGTACCAACCGCACCTGCTTTAACCAATGTGCTTCCCTCCATGCCGGCTCTTGAATCGATATCCGGTATCGAGGGCCCGGTATCGAGACAGTTCGATGCCGACTTCAATCGGTACCGGCATCAAGCAATGCAAGAACACCCGGCACGGAGATATTTAGAGTCCTCCGATTCCGATGACTCTGACTCCTCCACCGGTACCGGGGTGATTCTCCCGGAGGATCCTTCTCCTTCTCATCAATGCAGGATGTCTCCTCCAGAGAACGTGCCTTTTCAGGATTTCATACGTGATGTAGCCCGAGGACTTTCAATCATGGTGACTCCTGAGAAGGAACCGAGAGCAGAAGAATTAGAAAGAAATGCTTCAATATCCGGCAGCTCCTAAAGAAGCAGCTACCCTTCCCATTCACAGAATCTTGCATGATCTCATGCTAAGGATGTGGGAAGCTCCTTTAACGGTGTCTCCACACTCTCGGAGACTCAATACCATATACTGAGTTCCACAATGCCCTGGTTTTCAGAAGACACAATTACCACACCATTCAATGGTAGTGGAATCGGCGATGCGTAGGATCAAGAGATCTAAGACACATTCTTCCAATCCTCCAGGCCGTGAAGCGAGGACACTTGATGCCTTTGGGCGTCGATGCTTTCAATCCTTGATGCTATCAGCCAGGATCAGCTCTTACATTCTCTACATGGGAATGTTTCTCAAGGAAGTTACAAGGGATCTAGAGCTTATGGCTCCACTTCTCCCAGATGATAAAAGGACAGACTTCCTCAGCCTGGTCAAACATGCCCATAATGTGTCTAAGTTCATGAATCGTGCAACCTTTGATTGCTTTAAGTGCATTAGCAGAACCTCTGCTATTTTCATCGGTGCACGCCGCATTGCCTGGCTTCAAGCATCAGATTTAGAACAATGGGTGCAAGATAAGCTGGGGAACATTCCTTGCACAGGAGAAAATCTCTTTGGCAAGGATTGGCAAAACAAGGCTAATCCAGATTGAATCTGAAAATACAACCTTGAACAGATTATCAAAGGTTACAGCCAACCCAGCAAAGAAAAAGACAACTAAGAAACCCTTTTTCAACAAGAAAAAGAAATTCTACCCATCTTACCCCCAGGCTGTCCACTGTTCAGTTCATGCTCCCTGAAGGGGCATCAACAGCCCAGACAGCAAAGGAAGGCACAAGTCCCAAGAGCGTATCCAGCTCAGCAGACTCAGCCTCCTCAGGGGCTTTGACTCATTCCTAGAGAACTTAGTCATCCTGCCCCTGAAAGGTCCAGAACCTCTCACCATCCCCGGCAGACTTTGTCATTTTGCCAGAAGATGGCAACAAATAACATCAGAAAACTGGACTCTTTCCATTGTATGAGAGGGGTGCAAACTCCATTTTCACAGTATGCCCCCTCCCACCATCACAGTTCAATTCTCAGGGCCCTACCACCACTCTCTTGTGTCAGGAGGTCACCTCTCTCTACTTACTCAAGGAGCAATAGAAGAGGTACCCATATCCCAACAGGGTATGGGTTTCTGCTCCCCCTACTTCCTCATCCCAAAGAAAACAGGGGGATACAGGCCTATGCTGGACCCCAGAGAGTTGAACAAGTATCTGTTCTAAGAAAAATTCAAGATGATCTCCCTCGGAACACTTCTTCCCTACATTCAGAGTCAGGATTGGCTATGTTCTCTAGATCTAAAGGATGCATACATGCATATTCTCATCCATACAGATCACAGGAGGTTTCTTTGATTCCCTTTTCAAGGAAGGCATTAGGGTTCTTCCCTTTGGACTGACTTCTGCCCCAAGAGTCTTCACAAAATGCATGGCAGTAGTAGCAGCATTCCTGAGAACTCTGGGGATATTAGTCTTCCCCTACTTAGATGGCTGGCTCATCTGAGCATCAACAGCTCCAGAAGCCAGCTTCACTCTCTCCCGCACGATGCAAATCCTGCAGTATTTGGGACTGGTCAAAAATCCTCCCAAAATCTCATTTCACCCCGTCTCAGTCCCTAGAGTTCATAGGGGCTCTTCTCGACACAAGGCAGTCAAAGGCTTTCATGCCACAGCCACATTGTCTTCAAATAGTCCAGCTGGCTTCTCAAGCAGCTATGAAAACTTTCCTAACTGCTCGAGAGATGCTTCAGCTGCTGGGGCATATGGCTTCCACTGTCCATGTGGTTCCCTATGCTCGCCTTCACAAGCGGGCAGCTCCGTGGACCCTATCCTCTCAGTGGACACAGGCCTCGGGTCACCTATCGGACAAAATCAGAAACGCGACACGTCTCATTTCATCCCTACAATGGTGGCAATTGCTGGAAAACCTTCTCATAGGCTCTCCTTCCAGCAGCCACCTTGATGACAGATGTGTCCAAGTCAGGCTGGGGGGCTCACTTGGATCATCTCTCCACCCAGGGTCTATGGACCCACCAAGAGGCTTGTCTTCACATAAACCTCCTGGAGCTCAGAGCCATCTTTTATGCTCTTCAAGTGTTCCAAACCAGCCTCAGCTACAGGACAGTTCTGGTCCAGACCGACAATCAAGTAGCCATGTTCTTGTGAACAAACAGAGTGGGATGGGGTCTCAAGCCTTGTGCAACGAAGCTCTATGCCTCTGGGCCTTCGCCAGAAATCTTCGAATCCACCTTCTGGTGGTGTATCTTCCAGGCACGCAAAATCTCTTGGCAGACAAGCTTGGTTGAGTACTGCTGCCACATGAGTGGTCTGTTCATCCAGAGCAAATTGCTCGAATTTTTCAGATCTGGGGAACTCCAGATATAGACCTCTTTGCAAGTCCTCAGAATGCGAAACTTCCCCGGTTTTGTTCCAGAACGCCAGCTCAGAACTGTCAGGCAAGGGATGCCTTCCACCTCCACTGGGGTCAGGACTTCCTCTATGCCTTCCCACCCATTCCCCTCATTCCCAAAACTCTCTTCAAGCTTCAGAGAGACAGGGGCCATATGATCCTCATAGCCCCACGCTGGCCACGACAACCGTGGTATCCTCTGCTTCTACATCTCTCTCAAGCCAAACCTCTGGAGTTGGGATGTGCTCCAGATCTTCTTTCCCAGGAGAGCGGGACGCTATTGCACCCGAATCCTCAGACTCTACACCTCAGGGTGTGGCTCCTGAGATCCTAGAATTCCAGGATATCAGCCTTTCTCGACAGGTAAAGGATATCCTTTTGGCTTCAAGAAAACCTTCCACAAGGCGAGCCTACGCCTTTAAGTGGAAAAGGTTCTCTATTTGGTGTTCGAAAAAGGAACTTAATCTCTTTTCAGTGCCAGTGGAGGCATTACTGGACTATCTCTTCCATTTGTCATCCTCTGGTCTTAAAACCAATTCAGTAAGAGTCCATCTTAGTGCCATTGCAACTTTCCACAAGCCCTTGGATGGACAACCTGTTTCCTCTTAACCACTTGTAGCAAGGTTTATGAGAGGTCTACTTTTAACAAAACCTCCCATTAAGCCACCACCGGTGGCATGGGATTTGAATCTTGTCCAGAGCTACAGGCTTTAGTGCTTTTGACTCTAGTCATCTTTGACTACCAGTTTCCAAACGAACTTTGTCTAAATGGATTGCTAATTGCATATCCTTTGCATATGTAAGGGACTTTCTCTTGAAGGTCATGTCACAGCCATGTGAGAGCAATGGCAGCCTCTATGGCTAACCTTTGCTCTGTGTCCATTGACGACATTTGTAGAGCAGCCACTTGAGCTTCAGTACACACCTTTGCAGCCCACTACTGCTTGGACAAGGACTTCCATTGGGATGCCTCGTTTGGCCATGGTGTTCTCCAACATCTCTTTCAGACTTAGAACAACTCCTACCCGCTGTCCCGGGTTTTGATGCCAGAGATCCATGGGAGGAAGCATGACCCATCTCAACCTGGGTTTCGCAGCTTTCTGGGGTCATCTCCCTGGCATCTCTTAGCTGGGGAAGTCCCCATGTGTGAAGACTACATTCCTGCTTGTTACTGGAGATAGCGTAGTTACTCACCTGTAACAAGTGATCTCCAGGAATAGCAGGAATTTAGTCTTCACAATCCACCCACCTCCCCTAGGAGTTGTCTTTCTTTCTCTCTCTCTCTCTCTCTCCTTCTCTCCTTTGTCTTAGCTATAAACTCAACTGAAGAGGGAGAGTTTGGAAGGCAGTGACACAGGTGCAGTGGGATGCTCTCAAAAGGTTTCCTATTGGACGCTGGGGAGCGTTCCCGCACAGGCTCCGTCTGTACCGACGATATCCATGTGTGAAGACTAAATTCCTGCTGTTCCCGGAGATCACCTGTTACAGGTGAGTAACTATGCTTTCAGGTCATTCAAAGCACTCCGTTTCAGTCTAAGCTAAAATTCGCATCTCTGTTGGCTTGAAAGAAAAATGAAAATGTTTAAAAATGGTATTTGAAAATCACATGGGAGTGTTGCTCCAAATGTTTTGTGCATTGATAATATTGGGGTGTTTTTTTCCTTTTCTTTCCATATAGTTTTGCTGGTAGAATAAAGATATTTCAAAACTAGTTCCACATGTACTTCCCAGTCATACAGTCTCTGGCTTGGTATATGCTCATGAAACCCGATAGGCTTAATAGGACAGCTTTTAAAAATTGCTTCTGTTTGCTATTGCATGATAACTCAAGCTTTCGGTTTGTGTCTTTGGGTGTGTGGTAGAGGTAGGCAGTATTTGCATGTTAATCTCTTACTAATTTAGTTTTTTCTTTATGTGCAGGAGATGGGTTTGCAGACTTCAAGTCAGGGAGTGATGATGGTTTTACCGACTTTAAGACCGCCGACAGTATATCGCCATTAGAACCATCAGCAAAAAATACATTTCCAGCACCCTTCCCCTCACTATCTGTACTAACAAAGCAACCCACACAGCCAAAAAAATCTCTGCATCTTGAGGACCTAGATCTGTTTTCCTCCGGAAGTGCCCCTGTAGACAGCAAATCACTTTCCTTTCCAGCTGCCTTTAGTTTGAGCAAACCTGCATCCTTCCCTGTAAGTGCACCTCTACCTTCTGCTTCTTCAGTGGCACCTGCTAAAAATTCCAGCATGGTTGATGAATTTGGAGAGTTCGGCCTCTTTGGCGAGTCTGCAAATGGTGCATCAGCAGGGGGACAGGATGACTTCGCCGATTTTATGGCTTTTCATAACCACGGTGGCTCTGCAGAGCAAAAGACAGGTGACAAGAATAAAGCTTTTAAAGCAGAGTCAAGTGCCATCCCCCCACCAGCTGTTTCTGCGAGCATGAAAAGCAGACAGCCCCCTGCAGTGACCATTTCTGACAAATACAGTATCTTTAAACAGCTTTCTTTGGAGGTGGAGTCCACCACAGGCTTTGAGGATCTCAAAGATTCTGCCCCTTCTAACATGAAAAATGATTATGACTTTGCTGATTTCCAGCCCAACAGATTTCCAGCGGCGTGCAGCAGCTCTGAGAAATCCTTAGTGGATAAAGTGGTGGCTTTCAAGCAGGCCAAAGAGGACTCTGCATCTGTCAAGTCTCTGGATCTCCCTTCCATTGGTGGAAGCAGTGGCGGTAAGGAGGACTCGGAGGATGCCCTCTCTGTTCAGTTTGACATGAAGCTGGCTGACGTGGGAGGGGATCTCAAGCATGTTCTGTCTGACAGCTCTCTGGATTTGCCCACGGTTAGTGGTCAGCATCCTCCAGCTGCAGGTGAGGAACTGGTCAGATTGCTTTGGTGATTGAAAGTGGTGACCTCTGTGCGTGCTAACCTATAATAGTATTTATTCACTGGTCCTTCAGTTCTGCAAGGAACCTCCAGTCTGTGAAGCACATTGTTGTTGCCAATGCATTAGCTAGAAAATAGCGTGAAAGTAGATCCTGTACAATCATGTGTATTGATTTGGCACTCTTCTCTATCTTTGTAACTTTGTGCCATGTCTTATTATCAATACAATGCAATATACTTAGTAAATATGATACCCTCCGACTTCCTAAATTTTGCAAAGATTTTAGCTACTGTCCCTTCTAGTGCCAACATTCTTCAGGCATACGTAGGACTTAAGTGGAATTATTGAGCTTGCTCTCAACATTTCAGCTAACTTGGAAGCAGCTGCTTGAAAAATAAACTTCTACCCACGTTCTGCCAACATTGCAGCTATTCTAAGCGTGCATGCTGCCAAACTGGGGTGCTTGGGTTTACCGCTGCATTTCCAGTATTAAAAACAATGGTCAGTGCTAAGAATTTGAAGTGGTATAGGACTGCAGTGTGCTTTGTAGTTTATGCCTCAGATGTACTTGTGCAGACATCTCTGGCGTGAGTGATCCTATGGCAGTCTTCTAGTTGAGCACTGCTAACTCTAAATACAGTATTACAAACGGAAACCTTCCGAGACACACAAGAGGGTCACACAGTCTGTTACAGAGCTAGAATTCTCCTAATCTTTAGTTCCGTGTATCCCCTCCCTAGCATAATGCCCTCTGTGTCATGAGGCTGCAGATGCTAGTAAACCAAGCATTAACCACTTTAAACTCGCTTTCAGACCAGAAGCCTTCTTAATCCCCTTCCCTGGCCGGCCTTTTCTGACTTTTCCTTTTAGGAAATTGCTCAGTAGTTGGAATCATATCAATGGTCCGTCTCAGTCTCTCCTCCTGATTTTTATATCATAAAATTGTTTCCTAAGTGTCCTGTTTTCTACTGTGTGTGTAGAAATGAGATTATACATAAGTAAATCTATCTGTGGCCTTTAATTCCTTAGTGGGAGACATTATCTCTGCATTTTGAACATTATGAGAGAGATGATATTTGCGCTTTTTGAATACATGGGTCCTGGATGGACTGTCCTTTGTAAAACTTAACTTCACATGTTCATAAAAGGTTTCTTTTGCTCTTGGGAAGCACTGGTCAACCAACTACACTAAATATTGCTTTACAAAAGAGAGAATGAGGATTCAATTTTTTTTTTTTTTTTGGGGTGATAAGATTCTGTTAGGATGATAATGCGTTACTTCAACTTGCCGGCTTGAAAGTTGTTGCACTCCAGGTAGATATATAACACTGAGCTGTAGTGCCGTGCAGCATTTCATAGCTGATCAAGCTGAAGTGCCTCTTAAATGTCAGAAATGACTTTTAGGATAATTTAAAAAAAAAAAATTTGAATATGCCCACAAGTTTAAATTCTGACCAGATCCAACATGCGTTATCCAGGGAAGCTCAGTATCCACAGAGCATCCTTAAAAGTTTGTCCTCCAAGCACATTCTTGCCCCTTGACCTAATGATGGGAGACCGTGCATGCTTACATGTAGCCAAGAAAGTTTCTGGTCAAATCCTGCCCTAAACACCTAGGGGTATGTCTACTGAGCCGGGCTGACAGTTCACCTGGGCTATGTCCAGTTCGGGCCTACTAGTTACAGATAGCTCAGCTGAACTGTTAGCCTGGCTTAGTAGACGCACTCCATAGTTTACAAAATACTGTGCATTAGAAAAGGAAACAAGGCTGGGGATAACTGAAGAAAAAATACATTGATGGATTTCATTTAGTGTTTTGAGGAGTGTTTTTTCCAACCCCAGCTGCCTTTTTTCACCTTAACAGAATCAAATTGGAATGTAGTTCTCATTTATTGGGGCTGGAGGGTTCGATTGGGGGGGGGAGCAAAGGCAGGTAGAGTACAGATGGCATGCATGTCAACCACGTGATGTGGTTTATTTTATTTTTTTGTAATCTTCGTTGCACTTTGAAATGGCATTGATGCTATTGTAGCACTAGTGTGCACATTGTAAAGGTGAACTACTTGTGGAGCAATGCTCATGCCACAAGTATTAGCTGCTAGATTTTGTTGAAAACATGTTTAAAAGGTTTGTGCTCACAGTATTAGCACAGTTCCTAACTTGTGCATTTCTAAGTGTTTAAATTCTGAGTATTAACCTGACTGAAGAAAAAAAACACTATTTTTCTGAAAACATTTAATAGCCAAATCTTAATATATGCCCCCTGAGTACTGATCTGGATGTTTCAGAGACTTGTGGCTCTCAGCTCCCTGCTTTACTGGGGATAATTCAGCTATTTCTAATTCTGTGTTTGCAAGATAATCCTATGTGCTTATGTATCTTCCTTTTTACAGCTTTGAACCTATAATGTTCTAGTTAAGTTTTCTGAATTTAGTTTATATATGCTCCTACACAAATTTTTCCAATTTCTTTCGTAAATTTTGTTAGAAAGGGACAGTATTCTTTTTGGTGGTTAGCATGATGGACTTGTTAATTGCCCAAAATGTGTATGTTGAGAGGAGTGTTCCTCTTTATGGGGGATGGGGGAGAGAGGTCTGCAGTTGTTGTTAGAAACCCCCTACCCATCAATGAATATCTATATGTACAGAAGGGAAATGGGGGGAGGGGGTACCTACATATGTTCTGGTATGTGCTGTATAGCCTCTCCTTTTCCCATCCAACTCCCCTCAGTTTTTCTGTTCTGTGCTCCCATTGGTGGACTCTGAGCTCCCTGTTTCACGCCTTGTCCAAGACCAGAGAAGCTCCTTCTGCTTGTATTACTGGCGCAGCTCTGTGGACAGCCAGTAGATGGCTTATTAAGAGCTGGGAGTGCTGCTTCTCTGGGTCTGCTAGAGCAGAACATGTGCCACTTGCACCATGGGATTAAATCCATTTTCTCTACATTAAAAAGTTTTTTTTGTTTGTTTTTTTAACCTTGCTCAGGACTCAGGACTTTCTTGATGCAATTGTTAATTTCCAGAGCAGTAGTAGTTTATTTAAAAGCATGTATATGCTGTCTTTCTAATTAAATTCAAAGCTGCTGACAATTTCACATAGTAATAACAAATTGCATTAAAATTAAGCATGTTCTATGCTTACTGGTTTGGACTCTTCTACCTTACTGATGGCTGTACTGACATTTGAGAGAATGTACTGGAAATATGTCGTATCCAGGGAAGTCGCATATGGTGGGGCATCGTTTTTCCCTTAACTATCATCCATGCTCTAGCTGAAGGGGATACTGTCTCTTTAAACTTTGGCTTCAATTCTCTTTGTATGGAAGGTGAGGCACTAATGTCTGATGTTCTTTCTGCCTACTTGCTGTAACCTTTTGAGTACTTGGTTTGCATTAGTTTGCAGGAAACTCTGAAATACATTTTTTCACGGCATTTCTCTAGCCTCTCCCACCACCAGAGGCTCAATTCAGTAGATCTAAGGGGTATGTTTACTAAATGGTGGCAGCGGCTCTGATATCGCACGGAAGCTGCTACCACTAAATAGTAAACATACCACTAAGAGTACCAAAGAAGCCCAAACGGATACTGCCATGATATCTTACCCAGTACGAGTAGAGGTTAAGTGGCATATATTTTATTATTTCTAATCCTAAAAGAACTAGCTTTTACTGAAAAGGGCTCACTAGTCACAGAAGTCCTCAAAGGGTTAACAGCACTTGCTCCACTAACTGATCTGTAAAGTTATTTTCTGGCAGTATTGAAAAAAATCTGTGCAGTTTAACTAACATATATAATTTTCTGCTGCTTTTTCTGACATGTCCTTATTTCAATGAAAGATTTTCCTGTGTGGATGTGCCTTTCTCCAGTCTGCTTTAGTAGCTCTGTTCTGCATAGATTGACTTGCATGCATCTTCTTTACAAACTCTGATGTACCACTTTTATCCTTTTGTGATCTGTAAGTCCTGCTGTGTTTAATAAATATTACCTTGGCATATTTTGAAAGCTTGAGGGTGTGTGGTAATTTCTTTGTGATCCAGAAGTCTCTTCTGTCTATCCGGCAGACTGCAAAGTTTAAAGCGATAGTATCCCCCTCTTTGCAAAGTACAGAAAGATTTTCTTCCACTGATATAGAAGGCAGGGTTTGGGGATGACTTGTATACAAGGCAACATTATTATGATTGATTGATTGTTCCTAATCTGTTTGGTTTTTCACCTCCTGCACACTGTAGAAATTTGTATTCAGCTGGACACCTGTCCTACTACGTACAGTAGAAATGTAGCTAAGGCTCTTATTATAGTAATCATGACTGGTCTATTCTTTTGGAGATTACCATGAGCATTTTGAAAAACGTTCCCTTTTCTTAATGAAGTGCTGTGACTGATATCAATCAGTCAAATAACTCAATTTCTAAGTTAAGTTTTGGAAAACAGCACTTCATATCGGCATGTTAGACCAGTCCAGACAAATGGGTTGTGTTCCCCTACTAGCAGATTGGTGGAGACAAAGAACCAATGAAAAGCCCATATTTCAATGACGTCACTCCTATGCCTCTATTCACCCCAGCCACCAGATGTCACCTAGGTATTTCTTTGTCTCCAGCAGATGGTGAATGGATTTTCTCCTCTCTGAAGAAAATCTGAAGATTAAGAGGAAAAGATTGATTAAACGCTCGTGAACAACCACCTTGAGGGTGACACTCTCACTTGAGTGCAACTACATCCTTTTCAGTAGCCATAACAAGAGGGAAAATTGGTTCAGCTTCACTCTCTTATGATAAGAGCCTGTTGAGCAACCACAAAATTGGAAGGACCTGGAAGAGTGCAGCAGCATTACACAACTTCAACACCCCCTCCCTCCTCCTCTGTTTCCCCCCTGTTTTCTTCTGAAGGTTGCAGAAGGCTCTCAGAAGGATCTGCCTGCCAACCACCTTTAGTGTTGCAAAAGCCAGTGAAACAGTATCATAGTAGTAGAGCATTGAATGGCATGGATTCTCTACCTTGGGCTCTCAGGGGGTGAGTACCAAGGCTTGACTTTGTCATTGCCCTTTTTGGGGGGCTCCCGATTCAGTCTTTGTGGGATGCAATTTGGAGTACACTGCTGATGACCGTTGGCACAGTGTTGAGGTTTCCTGCTGTTTTCTACATGCGTTAGTAGCATTTTCTCTGGGAACAAGCAGGAAGTCAGCCCTCACATATGGGTGGTTTCAAAGAAAGCCTTTGGGAGATGCACCACGCAAGCGTGGTCCCCTTCCACACAAGGGTGCCATCTTGCCTCAGTCTTCTTTTTTCCATGGAGTTTTTCAGACACCTGTCCAGTTTCCCCTGGGAAGTGTGTCTTTTTTTGTCTTGTTTTATCCAGTACGTGTTCTGGTTCCTTTCCCGCCCCCAAGCCAGCTCACCTTGGCGTTGCTCCTCAGGTTAGTCTCTTTTTCTTTTTGTTTTCTCGAGGTGTTCCTTGACCGGTGTTTCATGCTCTTTTTTGGCCGCAGGCCTCTGACCTGTGCCTGAGTGGCAGGGCCCTCTTTTTTTTTTTCCCCCCGATGGCCTCCAGTGGTTTCAAAAAATGTGATCTGTGCAGTAAAATGATGTCCCTCACCGATCCACAGGACTGCTACCTCTGCTGCCTTGGGCCGGACCACGATGACTCGGACTGCAGATTTTGCAAGGTGATAACCACAAAGGCCATCAAGAGCCATCAGCTGCAGCAGGAAAAGATCTTTCACAAGTCCGACTCTGCACTGGAATCTCTGGCGATGCCGCACTCCAGGACCCCCTCTAGGCCCATGGGTCCTCAGAGGGAAAATCTCCAGAGGTGGAATGCAAGAAGTCAAAACCCTTAAAGACTGCCCCAGAGGATGGGTCTGGGAAAACAGGAAAATCCCATTCTAGGCCCCACAGTCCCAGGTGCGAGTCCGACGGGTCAGAGCATGAGCGGCCTCACAAGCTGCCCTAGAAGGAGTTATCAGCAGATGGCAACCAGACACTTGAGGCCATCCTCGTCGAGGACTCCCCCTCAACAGAACCGATGCCATGCCCGAAGCCCTCTGTGCCCACATTGAAGGCTGCAGCACCAACTAGCATGGAGACCAGTATGGCGGCCTTGAAGCGCAATATCTCTGCCCTCCATGGCCCAGCAGTCGGCGTTCATGTCAGGTTCCACCAGTTCATCCGCCCTGACGACTGGACCCTCGACATCAAGGGCTTTCCCGGAAGTCAAGCCGATCCTCAAGTGCCACTGGCCTCAAGAGAACTATCGGCAGAGGACGAGATTCCGATCCTGTTCCTCAGGACACTGGTCCTCCCCAGCCACTGCCTGCAGCTCAGACCGCAGAACCTCTGGAGGCGGCAGGCCTCAGACCCAGGCCTCAACCAAAGGAACTGAGGCAACTCACTCTTCTTTGGATTTTGAGTCGGATTAGGAGACTGAGGACGAGCAGTCCCCTGACACTCGGTGATACCGAGATGTACCCTTGGACCCATCTCCCCTGGTGTCCCGGTACCATTCCCCGCCCGAGGACGTCACCTTTCTCAACTTTGTGTGGGACATGGCTAAGGCACTTACTGTCGATTACCAAAGTGGAGGAGGACCCCCGCACGGAGGAACTGGAGATTCTGCAGTATGAGGCCCCTCCAAAGGAGGCTGTCACGGTGCCCATCCCTCTAATCCTTGAGCACAACCTCCTTCTATGTGGGAACCACCGGCGTCTGTGCCCATAGTGAGCAGACTGCTAGACTCCATGTATTGAGTCCATCAAAACCTCAGATTCCTGAAAACCCCCACAACTTGATGGTTGTAGAGCCTGCCATGTGCAGACAAGAGGCCTGGACCCTTGACACCCTCGGCCGAAAGGCCTTTCAGGACTTGATGCTTACTTGCTGAGTCAATCCTACCAACTGTACATCGACATGTATCTCAAGGAGCTGATGAGGGAGCTCACCGGCCTCAATAGGGAACCTCTCCAGCGGTTCAGGTTTTTTGCCTCAGCAGTCATGGAGTGCTCGAAGTTCTTATCTTGAGCAGCATACAGTGGCTTAGAATCCTCAGCCAGGGTAGCCACCGCGAGCATTGGGGCCCGACGCCAGGCCTGGCTGCAGTCACATGACCTTGAACAGTGGGTTCAGGACAAGCTCATTGACGTCCCCTGTATTGGAGAGAATCTCTTCGGGAAGCCCATGGCAGACAGAGCAGTCGAAATAAAGACTGTGTTCCTGACACGGACCAGACTCTCTAAAAAGACCGCGGTGCATCCGCACAGAAGGGCCCAGGGAAGAAGCCCTTCTTCCCAAGGGAAAAAGGGGTTTTTGGCAGTGCCCCACAGTTCCAGACCTTCTTTGTTCTGCAGCAAGGCACGGCAAGGGCAAGGGCACGGCTCTCGCAAGCAGAGGACCCCAAGACCCAGGTGCTGGCCCTGGCCCTGGCCTAGCCTGGAAGAAGTTTTTGACTCCCTGGGCATGACCTCCCTCCCCCCAGGAGGTCCCTTACAGCCCACAGGGAGGTGTCTGGCACTGTTTGCCCACAGGTGGCCCTCCATCACCACCGATGCCTGGGTACTGCAAGTTGTCAGAGAGGGTTACCTCCTCCACCTGCAACAGGCGCCACCCTCTTACTTTCCAGGAGATCTTGTCAGGCCTCTCCTTCACCAGGCACTATTCCTCTCAGAGCTTGCAGGGCTCTTCAAGGACAAGGCAGTATAGCCAGTCCCCAAATACCTCTGGGGCATAGGCTTCTACTCCAGATATTTCCTCATTCCCAAACGAACAGGGAGCCTCAGGCCCATCTTAGACCTGCAGGACCTGAACAGATTCTTGGTGAGGGAGAAGTTCAAGATGCTCCCTTGGAACACTGCTGCCATATCTCCAGCAGGGAGACTGGCTATGCTCCTTAGACCTTGAGGATGCTTACACACACATCCTGATCCATCCCAGACATCGAAAATACCTCTGGTATGTGGTGGGAAGAGATCACTGCCAATACAGGATGCTGCCCTTCGGACTGGCTTCCTTGCCAATGATCTTCACCAAGTGCCTTGTGGTAGTCGCAGCCCACCTTCGTCTCCAAGGGGCCATCGTCTTTCCCTACCTGGATGACTGGCTCATAAGGGGAAACACAGCTACAGAGGTTCACCACACCACTGAGCACATCATCCACACCCTGCAGCACCTGGGGTTCATCATCAACTACCCCAAGTCTCACCTCTCCATTGGCTCAGTGCCTGGAGTTTATAGGGGCTCAGCTAGACATCTTCTAGGTCAAGGCCTTCCTCCCTCTGGAGAGGTCAGAACCCCTCAGGGAATTAGCTGCAGAGGTGCAGCACCACCGGTCACTGTCTGCCTGCCTTCTCTTTCACCTGCTTGGCCACATAGCCTCCACAGTCCACGTGACCCTGTATACCTGCCTGCATATGAGGGCAGCCCAGTGGTGCCTCTGCTCCCAGTGGACACAAGCTACGTACAGGATAAGAGTGATCTGCCATCTGCCGGACTCCCTCAACTGATGGCAGCTCCCCCACTATCTTCAGGCCGGGATGCCCTTCCAGGGCACCCACCTCCCAGAGGGTCCTAACCACAGATGCCTCCATGCTGGGTTGGGGAGCTCATCGTGAGGACCTTTGCACACAAGGCAGCTGGTCCTATGTGGAATGACAGTTGCAGATCCACCTTTTGGAGTTCCAGGAGATATTCCTCACCCTCCGAGTCTTCAACCACCAGCTGCAATGTCAGTCAGTTCTGGTCCAGACGGACAACCAAGTCACAATGTTCTACATAAACAAGCAGGGGGGCACGGGGTCATACTCCTGCCAGAAGGCAGTGGCCCTCTGCTCATATGTGACATGCAACAGGATGCTCCTGCGGGTGATCTACCTCCTGGGCCAGCAAAATGCCCTGGCGGAAAGCTGAGCAGAGTCCTCAGCTGCCCGAGTGCTGCCTGGACCCCAGAGTAGCCTCCCAGCTTTTCCAGCTCTGGGGCATCCCCGTCCCGTAGTGGACCAGTTCGCCAGCCTGGACATCACGCAGTTGCCCAGCTTCTACTTCTGCCAGCTGCACCATCCCGGATGGTGACAGATGCGTTCTTCTCTATGCCTTCCTGCCAACACCGCTGGTCGCCAAGACCCTCTTCAAGATCCAGAGTGACAGAGCGTCACTGATACTGATAGCCCCCAGGTGGCCTTGGCAACCTTGGTTCCCGCTGCTTCTCTGCCTTTCGGTGGCATTTCCAATTCCCCTGGGCCGTGCCCCAGGACTTCTGTCACAGGAGAAGGGTGCTCTCCTGCACCCCAACATGGGGTCCCTGACACTCACAGCCTGGCTGATGAAAGGGTAGCTCTTACTCCTTGGACCTCCCACAAGATGTGGAGGAGGTCCTTCTTGCCTCTTGCAAGGCCTCTACAAGAAGGGCATATTCTTTTAAGAGGCGTCTATTTTCGGTGTGTGGTGCTCCGAGAGGCAGGCAAACCCATTCTCCTGCTCGGTGCAGCTAGTACTCCAGTTCCTGCTCCACTTGTCCCAGGTGGGGCTGAAGTTGCGGCACACCATCACTCTGTTGAGAGAGAGCCCCTCTCAGTTCAGCCCCTCATTTCTCGTTTTCTGCGGGGCCTCATGTTGTCTAAGCCACCCATCCGCCCACCAATGGCGGAGTGGGATCTCAGTGTGGTGCTCTCACAGCTCACTAAACCGCCATTTGAGCCCTTGGCTACCTGCCACTTATGGTACCTCTTTTGGAAGGTTGTTTTTCTTGTGGCACTCAAGTCAGCTTGCAGGGTCAGTGAGCTCCAGACTCTGATGGCAGAACCTCCCTACATGAGATTTTACAAGAACAGGGTGATGCTCCACACACACCCCAAGTTTCTCCCAAAGGTATTGTCTCCCACCTCAATCCAGAGGTGGTGCTCCCCACCTTCTTCCCGAGGCCTCACACCAGCAAGGCAGAGACCGTTTTCCATACTCGGGATTGTAAGAGGCCCCTGTCCTTCCATCTGCAGTGAACTTGGGGCCACGGCAAAGAGCCTCAGCTCTTTATCTCCCACGACCCCAGTTGACTAAGCAAACTCTGTCCTCTTGGGTGGTGGACTGCATTGCCCTCGCCTATGAGCAGGCTGGGATCTCAGAACACAGGGTAATGACGCACTGTGTCAGAACCATGTCTACTTCTGTAGAAAATCTGCGTTCCACACCTGTTATGGAAATCTACCAGGCCTCCACCTGGTCTTCTGTCCATACCTTCGCAGCTCTCTACTGTCTGGAAAACGTCCAGATGGGACAGTCCCTTTGGCCAGGCTACAATCTGTAAAACTCCTGCCCTCCGACCCTTCTGTGTTCAGGCTACCAGAGGGCTAGTTCTCTGCCGGACACTTGGGTTGCGAGAGTCTCTCAGTTGGGACTCAACTATTACGGCTCACCACCTCCGGCCACCGTGGCATTTTGTACAGGTTCTCGGTAGCCTGTAGCTGGGGAGTCCCATATGTGAGGACTGACTTCCTACTTGTTCTCTGGGGACAGCAGGAATCGGTCCTCACAACTCTCCCTTCTCCCCTTGGAGTTGCTTCTTTACAGTATTTTATTTTTGCCGTCTTAGCTATGTCACTAGACTGAGGCAAGATGATACCCTTGGGCAGGAAGGGGACCACACAAGCGTAGTGCATCTCCCAAAGGCTTTCTTTGAAAGCTGGGAGATGTTTCCACAAGGGCTTCATCGGCGCCGACATCACCCATATGTGAGGACTGATGCCTGCTGTCTCTGGAGAACACCTGTTACAGGTGAGTAACTACACTTTCTTCTATTGTGCACCTGGTGGACATGCGATCTGTACATGTGTTCTGCCCAAGCGGCTTCAATGTGCATTCCTACACTAGCGCCTATAATGCACATTGCAGTAAAAATGCAGTCAACACGTGCCACAGTAAAAACACAGTTGACGTATGCCTTCAGGCCGCTGCAGCCCTAGCGCACGCTGTTGTGATACTTGCCTTAACTCTCTGTGTCTTCTTCAAGGAAAAATTATTTGGCCTGTGGCAAGCGAGGTTTCTTGTCTCCAGATTCTGGACTCTGCTCTTCTTGCATGGCTGTTTATTAGTCATCTCTGTTGGACCTGCTCCCTCTTTCAGCCGAGGGATGCAGTTAGTCGTGCCTTGCCTGCCTCAGGGCAGGAGGTGACAGATAGTGCTGTGGGTAATGATATCCAGCCGGCCGGAGGATCTGGCAACCATGCTGTGAAGCCACTCATAGTCCTTTAGGAGGTCTGTGGCGGTTGTGCCACCTGGTTTTGGAGGGGGGGCATTTCTGAGAGAAGAACTTCCAGACTCTGGATTGTCCTCCCTGGAATTCTGTCTTTTTTGTGGCAGGCCTGGTCCTTCTGGTGCGGAAGTTCAAACCCTGTGGCCTCTGGATGCCCCTGAGCGCAATTTCGTGCAGAGCAGGCAGAGTGTAAGCCCTATTTTATTGCCTTTGGCTAAGCATCCCCAGCGCAGTGTGCCCCCTAGAGATGAGGAACAGCCGGGAGCAGTCCAAGAATTTGACTGTGACTTGAATTCAGATGGATCGGTACTAGGTGCTGTCGTGGATGTAGAAGCACTCTTGCTTCAGATGAGTGTGAGGAGACCAGTGTGACATTGGGTCTCATCCACCTTGAACTTGATGGATGCTTTTGGCATGTAGGAGCTGAAGATACACCTGCTCCTTCAAGGAGTGCGAAAATCCACCACTGTCTTCTCATTCCCGGATGTGATCAGGGATATGATCTGGTTGGGGGTGGGACTCTCTCGACTCCCTGCCTGAAAAATTAAGGGTGTATCAGAAGATCTCCGCTCTCCCAGAGGAGAAATGCATTGAGTGGTTTGGCATTCCCAAGGTGGATGCACAGGTCATGGTAGTTATCAGACAGATCATCATTCCTGTGGAAGGCGGATTGGCCTTAAAGGATTTTCTGGACCAAAAGGTGGAATGATTGTTGAGGAGCGAGTTTGCCATGGCAGTGGCTAGTCCATCTCAAGTCCTGCTCAAATAGATTCAGTCTCTTCCACCAGATGATAGTACCCCTCTTTGACGTTTGCTACGGCCTTCCTTTCTGATGCCTTGTATGGCCTGGTACTTTTGGCCAGGGATGATGCCCTGATGACTGTCATGGCATTGGATTTGGCTCCAGCACTGGGTAGTGGACACATCTTCCAAAGCCCTGTTGACCCTACTGGCTTTCAGGGAAACTTCTTTTTGGAGCTAATTTGGAGAAGCTAGTAAAGGACCTGGGTGACAAAAAAATCTTACCACCTTCCAGAAGACAGGTCTAAGGGGCCTGTGAAGTGGGCTGGTGCCCTTTCTCATCAGCCTCTGCCCATCCACTGAGGGCACGCTGGCCAGATTCCCGGGGGTCTTGGTACTCTCGTTCTCAGTCCTTTGATGGAGCATGTGGGCTCAGGGACTCTGGCCCTCCCAGATGAGGACCCTCCCAGGCTGCGCATTGAAGGTTTGGGGGCCCATTCCCTGGTTCCTCCAGTTGGAGACAGGCTTCCCCTTTCAGGAATGGGCCCGGGTTACCAAGCATCCGCTGGGTGCTAAACATCATTCAGTTCAGCTGTGCCCTAGAATGTAAAGAGCTGATTCCTGATGTCTTTGTCATCTCTGCATGCGAGTCTGCAATATAAAGTGCCACTGTGTGGATCACTTTGGACAAGGTGGTGCCCTTCCTGCTGGACAAGCGGGACAAAAGCAGAAACTCCATCTATTTTTTTTTATTTATTTTTTTTTTTTTTATTGAAAGGCTTCCAAAAGATACATATAAGCAAGAACCACAAAGAACTTTGAGAAAATGCAACAGTAACAGCATGACTTCAGGTCACAATAGTATTCTACAATATGCCTTCATTTTTACAGTTTTAGAGTAAGGAATCGGGAAACAACAACCCTCCCAACCTCCCTCCCCCCCCCCCCCTCCGGAACCTCCCTAGCCCCAGACCCCCCCCCCCCAACCTCCCAGTATCCCCGACTATGGCTAATCATTTGTGGAGCACGGAAAGACAGTGAGCAAAAATAAAAGGGGGAAAATACACACACAAAGGGGCAGACTCCCAGTAGAGAACGCATATGCCCCCCCTCCTGTCCGGAGCAGTCACGCACCATAACGAGAGACAAAAGGTGCCCACACCGACTCAAAGCGCGCCAAGCGCATCCTATTGACAGCCAACCCCCGCTCCATGGCACACTTCCAGGCTGCCGCAAGAGATAAGCGGGCCGCATTCAGGCCATGGCGTAGTAAAGCTAGTTGCAGTGTCCGCACACCTGGCACCAAAGCCCCAAAGAGGAAGATCCCTGGGTCCCAAGGCATGCTCACTCCCAGAAGCAATTGTAGCCGGAATTGCACACCCCTCCAAAAAGTGCGGATGCGGGGGCAAGACCACCAAATGTGCCCCAGGGTACCCTGTTGCCCACAATTACGCCAACAAAGATCCGCAGCCCCAGGATATATACGTGCGATCCGCGCCGGGGTCATGTACCAACGGTACAGTATTTTATAATTAGTTTCACGAGCATTAATCGCTACCAAGCTCGTCCACAAGTGCGTTTCCGCCGTCTCCCACTGTTGCTCGGTATAGGAAAATTCAAATCAGAGTTCCAAAGCTCCCTATGCCTCGCAGAGCGTGATTGAGATCCCTGTAGGTGGGCATAGAGGGTGGCCACAAGTCCCCTAGTAGTAGTGCACCCCTCACAATAGCGTTCCAAGTCGGTTAGGTCCCGAGCAACCTGGGGGCGAACCAGCCGCGATCGAACCCAATGTGTCACTTGCGTATATTGATAGAGATGTCCATCCGGAATGTCAAATTCATCTTGTAGCGCGCGGAAAGACCGTATCTGGCCGCCCTCAAAGAGTTGTCCGACTCGGCTAAGGCCTAGATGTCCCCACTGCCGAAAGACTGTAGCACTCTGCCCCGGCGGGAAAGAAGCATTACCCACTATAAGGGCCAACAGAGTTAAATCCGCATCTGGGGACCGAAAGTGCCGGTCCCAGCATCGGAGGGTATGAAGAACATAGGGATTATTGGTGCGTTTACCACACCGAAGTTTGGGACCAAGCCACAGCCAGTCTCCCAGTCCCGCTCCCCCCGCCAAGCTCATTTCCAGCTGTACCCATCGCTTGGTACTGTCCGCTATCATCCACTCCACCCCCGCCCGACACTGGGCCGCCGCATAATACCAGTGCAAATTGGGCATTCCCATGCCTCCAGAGCGCGTACGGGCATAAAGAACATGTCGTGCCAAACGCGGACGGCGGTAATGCCATATGAACTTCATAAGCAGCCGCTGCCAGGTCGCCAAAATGGCTTGTGTAAGGGGAATCGGTAAAACTTGAAAAAAATAAAGAAAGCGGGGGACAACCACCATCTTAACTACAGCTATACGCCTGAACCAGGAAAGGAGCAGGCCATTCCAAATCTCTAAATCCCGCCGAACCTGACGAAGCAGGGGATCATAGTTGGCTTTAAAAAGGTCCGCCCGCTCCACAGTCAGGTGCACCCCTAGGTAACGCAAGGCTCCGGAGACCCAACGAAGAGGATAAGCCTCTTGGAGTTCCGCACAGATCGCCCCAGGAACCCCAACATTCAAGATCTCCGATTTAGCATAGTTAATCTTAAAACCAGATACCCGAGAGTAATCCTCAAACAGCTGCATCGCAATTGGAAAGGAAGCAGACGGATCCACCAGGGACAGGATGATATCATCCGCAAAGAGCGCAATCCGATAATCCGCAAGACCGATTTGGACCCCCTGCAAGCCTGAATGTGCACGAAAACTCTGAGCCAGGGGTTCCATCGCGAGTGCGAAAAGCAGAGGCGAAAGGGGGCAACCCTGTCGTGTGCCCCTCCCCAGAGAAAAATGTCGCGAGTGTCCCCCATTAATCTGAACGCACGCCTGGGGCAACTGATAAAGGCTACGAACCCAACGGATATAGTTAGGGCCAAAGCCCATAGTCTCCAGGACGCTCCAAAGGTATTCCCAATCAACCCGGTCGAAGGCCTTCTCTACGTCAATCCCTACCAGCAAAGCTGGTTGCGGATCCCGCTGGGCCACGTGTATGATCTGCAGCATACGCCTAATGTTATCCGCAGCCTGGCGACCCGGCACAAAGCCAACCTGATCCGGATGAACCAGGCCCGGAAGGACCCGGTTCAGATGCGCAGCCAACACAGTAGCAAATATTTTAACATCCACGTTTAACAGAGAAATGGGGCGATAGGACGCCGCATCATGCAAAGGTTTGCCAGGTTTGGGTATCATCACTATCAAGGCCTCACTTTGGGACGGGGGGAGAGAAGCCCCCCCCAAGACCTCGTTGAACAGGATGGTCAAGGTGGGCGCTAAGTGTGTTCGAAACTTCTTATAATATTCCGCTGGAAAGCTGTCACTACCCGGTGCACTGCCAGTTTTCAGCCGCTGGATCGCACTCTCCACTTCATCTACCGTTAATTCAGAATCTAGCTGAGCCCGATCAGGATCCGAGAGACGTGGCAGCGCGGTCCTCTGCAGATAGTCCTGCACACGATCCCGATCAAAGGGCTCTGCTTTGTAGAGCCGCTCCAGGTAATCAGCAAAAAGGTCGCGTATCTCCCGAGAAATAACCCTCTTTCGACCCCCAGAGTCACGTAGCTCATGAACCACTCGCGCGGACTGCTGCTGCCGAAGACGCAAAGCTAGGAAGCGGCCGGTTTTATTCCCATGCTCATAAAAAGTTTGTCGTAGTTTCCGGCGCTTATTATCTAATTCTTTCTGCAAACACGCATCCAAATTGGCTCGAACAGTCCGCCAATGACACAGAACTTGCCGCGAGCCGGTTCGGGCGTGCTCCAAACCTAGACGGGAAGACTCTTGCATCAACCGGTCACGGTCATGCGTCCACATTTTGCGCGTGCGGGCCGCCTCAGCCATGAGTTGGCCTCGAGCCGTCGCCTTGTAAGCATCCCACACCGTGGGGAGGGGAACATCTCCAGAGCCATTGAGCTCAAAAAATTCAGTGATAAAGCGGACGTGATCCTGCACGGCAGCCTGCCGCCGTAGAAACCTCACATCTAAGCGCCAAAGACGTTGAGTTTCGCTATACAGTCCAGCTGGAAGGGCAAGCCAGCACGGGGCATGATCCGACCAAGTCAACGCTCCATGTCCAGCCTTCACACTCCCATCCATCAGGCGCTGATCCAATAGAAAATAATCAATGTGGGTATGAACCTGATGGACCGGAGAGTAGTACGTGTAACCTCTCTCTCCCTCATGAGTGTCCCTCCAAACATCCCGTAAACCCAAATCTAGCATAAAAACGTTGAAGGGCTTTTGCTGACCTCCCCACTCCCCCCCCAGCACGGCCTGTGGAATCCAAATGGGGTACCAGAGGGGTGTTACAATCCCCGCCCAAAACAATGGGACCCCGTGCAAAATCCGCCAGTAAAGCCTTCAATCGCGTAAAGAAGGACCCCTGACCCGTGTTGGGCGCATAGACATTAGCTAAAGTTAGCAAGCGCCCTTCCAGACGAATATTCAGAAAAAGCCACCTCCCCAGGGGATTCCGTTGTATCTCCTCGATCTTTAAAGGGAGGCTCTGATGAAATAGTAAGGCCACTCCCCGCTTCTTCCGTCCCTGCGTATCTGCGGCCACCCGCACCTCAGTATATGGGGACCTCTTTAGCCAACCCTGTTTGCAAGCCTGTAAGTGAGTTTCCTGTAGATAAACAATGTCCCCCTGCAACGTGCGCAATTCCGAAAACAGCAGTGATCTCTTCCTTGGGGAGTTAAGTCCCTTAACATTTAAAGAGATAAAGCGCACCATGGGTAGTTACAATCTAAGCCCTCTCCTCCTCCAGCAACCCGGGACATCCCAGAGACATCCTCCCCTCAGGAAACCCATGAATTTAGCTATCCAGGTCCACCCTTTCCACCCTCCAGAAGCACAAGCCATGGACCCACCCCCCAAGCCCACACATGCCCTTCAGATCCAGATAACCCCCCCCAACCCAGACCCCCCCTTCCCGTCAATACCACCTGCCTGTCAAGTTTAACACAGGGCACGGTAAATTGACCACAGACCCCGTTCCCCCAAAACCCCATGAAGCAGAAAATCAGCTTAAACAGATAGAAAACATTCCCCGCACTACTCCCCCACCCACCCCGGGTCAACACTCTCCCCATGCCTCCCCCTCAGGACAATATCATCATCAAAACATTTGCAGAGCATCCGCCGCCCCCTACATGTAGGGTAGTGTGGGCCCAGGTCAAACCCTATCGGTGGCCAATAACACAATAAGAAATATTACTTCCATCAATTATCCAAAATGCGAAAGACCCACCTATTAAGGCTCCCTAAAGGGTAAGGAAAACTCTTCAAGTGTACACAAAGGTCAGAAATCAGGAGGACTTGCCCACCCGAGTCCACCTGGAGTGTTGGGACTTAGGAGGCGGCGGATGAGGTTGAGCATTATCATCAACTAGTCCCGCCTGGCGTAGGGCTCGCCAAGCCTCAGTATGGTCCTTTGTGGAAATTTTTTTGTTGCCCAAAAGGAAGTTCATCCTAAATGGAAAGGACCAGGAGTAACGAATCCCCTTGCTATTCAGGACCGTGGTCACTGGTTTCATCTCTCTCCGGCGCGCCAAGGTGAACGTCGAGAGGTCTTGGTAGATGGACACTGTCGCATCCTGGAAGCGGACCGCTTTTTTCTCCCGGCCTCGTCGTATGAGAAGCTCCGCATCAGCATATCTCAGAAATCTTGCAATGACATCACGAGGCTGATTGTTGGGAGGTTTTCCCAAGGCCCGATGGACTCGCTCAATCTCCATCCCAGAGGCCCGCGCAGCCAGTTCCTCCGCCGGAAGCAACTCTGCTATCAGCAGTTTAAGCACCGTTGGCAAATCTTCTCCGCCCCCTAACGCTTCCGGTATTCCACGAAAACGCACATTATTGCGGCGGGAGCGGTTTTCAACGTCGTCAATTTTATAAGTCAGTTCCATTGCTTGCGCCTGCTGCCGGTCCAATGCACATTGTAAATCCATCAGGGTCCCGTCATGATCAACCATTTTGGTCTCCACATCCTCTACTCGGGCTCCCAACTCTTTTATGTCAGTCCGTAGATCTGCAACATCTTTCAACAGTTCCTCGCGGAGCGAACGAAACTCACTGGCTAGCTCCGCAAAACCTCTACAGAGTTCTTGCTTGATTTGAGCAGAGGAGAGTTGCTTATGGGAGTCCAATTCCTCTTCACTAACAGTCTCATCATCAGAGCCTGACGGAGGAGAGTGCTCACATGGGCTACTCGGGGCCCCAGCCTTGCGCTGCAGTCGCTGGGATGAACGCACTCCCTCCCGAGTTTCAGAGCCCTTAGCTGTAGCCGCCATCCCCCCGGGCCACTTGGGTCACACAGTGTTAGGAGAAAATTACAGTCAATGTCAGCAAAAGCAGAGATGTCAGGGAGAGAGTGGTGCACGAAGCCTCACAGTCCCGCAAAGCAATCACTTCCACACAGTGTTAGGAGTTAGGTAGAATCAATGTCAGCAAGGCAGTGGGGACCGGAGAGAAAGCAGGGCCCTGAGATAGAGGCTGCCTCTGACCTTCTGGAAGCAATAGGCTGTTGAGGGTAGTGCTCTCGGCGTTCTGCAGGGCTATAGAAGAGCAGAGCACACAAAGTCCACAGCCGCCAGTGATTAGGCTCCGATAGGAGATCTGAAGTCCTATACAACTCTGAAGCACTCTAACAGGGTGCCCAAAATCTACACCGCGGAGCCAATGCTTCAGCAGAGCACCAGTGTGGGAAGAAGTGCTGCAGACTCCAGTACCATTCAGCCGATCAGAGGCACAAGGGCACAAAGGGAGAGGGTTCAGCCTCTATGCTTACCCCCCTCGGGGGAAAGTCACACTCTCTAGAGGAAGGAGCGGGCGCCAACGAGAGCCACGGGGATTCCGGGCCCTCTCCCCAGACCCAGAAACCAGGCCTGCACCGGCGCTCCAGCAGTGAGGGCAACGCTCCACCAGTCAGCAAATTATTGCACAGCCTCCGGTTCAGCAATAGGGGCCCGACAGCGCAGCCCGCGGGAAATCCCCGCAAATGTCGTCCGGGCCGTACAAGCCGCCGAAAGCAGCGAGGAAGTCAGTCGGGCCCGGAGCCGGCAGCAAGAGGAGACACGTGTCAGCAGGCCGCACTTTACAATGGAGCTCCGCGGCGTCCCAGCTTCGTAGTATCGTTCAGCCCGACTCCGGAAGGCACCGCTCATGGAGGCAGACCCAGGGCAGGTAGGGGGGATTAAAAGTGCAGCTGTTAGCGCATATTAGCGAGTATTTCAGGGTAGTGGGGACGGAGCTCGCTCACGATGCGGCCATCTTTCAGCGGGCTCACCCGGAACCTCGAAACTCCATCTATTTTGAGATGCCCAAAGAGGACTGTTCCTTCTGGCCCATTCTGGCACCACCCAGGCAGGATTGTTCTGATAGCGCCGGATTGGCCGATGAGAGCGTGGTTCAGAGACCTAAAGTACCTCCTGCAGGTGCCTTCTCTTCAGTTGCCTCTGTCTCTGAGCCTATTGCAGTAGGGACCGATTATCCTGGAGGACCCAGTTCCTTTTTTTGCTTACAGCTTGGCTCTTGGAAGGAGACAGCTATCACATAAGGGCTACTCTCCAGCAGTGGATTCTACTCTGCTCGGAGCCCAGAGGTGGTCTACCAAGCTAGCATAGGTATGGATCTTGTGCCTCTTTGAGCAATAGTGCGGCGCTTGGCAGTTGGCTTCTGAGGCAACCAAGGTGCCATCTTTGTTGGCCTGTCTACCAGATGGCCTTGAGACTGGCCTTTCCCTTAGCTCCCTGAAACTTCAGGTGGCAGTTTTGGTCTGTTTCCAAGGTCCGGTGGCTGGTAAGTCTCTCTAGCTTTGCTCCCGGACACCTCACGCTTTTTTCCAGGGGGTTTAGCATAGACATCCTCCCCTCCAGTCTATGATCCCTTCCTGGGATCTGTGACTGGGGCTTAGGGACCTAGTGGTGGCAGTCCTTGAGCCGTTGAAGTGTGCTACTTTTAAAGGATTTGATGCTCAAGATGGTTGTCTTGGTCATGATTTGTTCCGTGGATTTCCGAGCTGCAGGCACTGTCTTGCTGAGATCCTTATCTGTCTTTTCAAAAGAGGCCATTTCCATTCAGCCTGTGCCTGCCTTCTTGCCTAAGGTGCCTTCTCCCTTTTATGTGAAACAGGTGGTCTGCCTGCCCCCCTTCTCGAAGGAGCAGTGTCAGGGGAAGGATAAGGATCTCTGCCTTGTGGATGTCCAGAGGGTGCTTCTCCAGTACTTGGAGGTTATGAATTCCTTTTGTAAGTCCAACCATCTTTTTGTGCTATTTGCTGGCCTGCGCAAGGGTGACACAGAGGCTATATCATTTTTGGGGTGCTGGATTAAGGAAGCCAGTGCCTCTGCGTATCTGTTGCAAAACCATCCAGTTCCAGAGGATTTGCACGTCCATTCTACCTGAGAACAAACGTCCTCGTGGGCAGAACTGAGTTCGGTAGCTGTTGCAGACATTTGTTGGCTGGCAACTTGAGCATCAGTTTCCACTTTTGTCAAGAATTACCTCTTGGATGTCCATGTGTGGGTGGACATGGCCTTAACTCAAGGGTTTTGAGAGCTACTGTCTTTTTCCCACCCAGTGGAGTTGTAGCTTTGGTACATCCCACTTATCTGGACTGTTCTAGCAGGACATTATGGAAGGTGACATTTTACTTGCCAGCTAATGTCCTTTCCTTGAGTCCTGCTAGACCAGTCCGAGACCCACCCCTGAAACTGTATTTGCTCTGTTCTTGTGCTGTAGTACCCTTGGGTCCACTATGATTTTTATGCTTGACTTTGTAGGTTCATCTTCTACTGACAGCCTTCTGTTTATGCCTTCCTGTACATAGTTCTCTACTGCTGATTACGCATTGTTGCCCACAGTTGAGGTTGTGTGAGGCTTGCCATATTTCTCTCATATGCTTTGGGACAAATACTGAGGACACATCTGGTGGCTGAAGCAAATAGAGGCATAGGCGTGATATCATTGAAACCTGGACTTTTCATTGGTTCTTTGTCTTCACCAATCTGCTTTAGGGGAACACAGCTCACTTGTCTGGACTGGTCTAGCAGGGCTCAAGGAAAGGACATTATCTGGTAAGTAAAATGTCACCTTCAGGGATTGAGGGAAGGTGTCATCTGAAGGTATCCTTGCCTAACTTTTTTGTTTCTCCTTTTGATTAGTAGTGATGGTCTCTCAGCTGGGAAATTCTATCAAGGTGGCAATATGGTTCAAATCCTGAGATATCTAGTTGGAAAATTAGACTTTGAAACTCTCCCACGCATCCATAGAAGTGGTTCTTGGAAGTGAGTCCATTTTAATGAAATGGCTCAGTGGCAGTGAGATCCACAGCCATGCAGAGGAACTGGGTTCAATTCCCAAGTCAGATCTCCTACTTCTGGTTGGCAGAGGCTGAGGGTCCTGCAGAGGCAGAGTTCACAGCCCCTCACAGGGAGATGGGTCCCAGTCATTGTACAACGATGGCACCTAGAGGCCAGATTTAGGGCCTAAGATTGCAGGGTTCCAGAAAGAGCCCTGGTGTGTGTGTCTCAGCCAAGCACCGTGGCTTCAATGGGCAGTGTGAATTTGGAGGAGGATATATAAGCTGAGGAGAAATGATCCCTGGGCAATTGTGAATAAAGACTCATGGTGCTATACTCTGAGATCCCATCTCCAGTGGAGCTGAAAGCCAAATAGAGGAGGAGGAAATCCGTCAGGTCTGGGGGAGGGGAGGGAAGGAGTTAAAAAGTCTAGCTTGAAAATTGGTTAAAAGTTCACTTGCTGTCATCTTTAAAATGTCATGGGATTTATTGACATGTGATTTAACATTATTTGATACATTTCCGTAAGATATGTAAGTGGTAGTGTGGGTGTTTGCATGCTTTTCAGGTCACATAAACCAACATGATATTCAGATACAAATTTACCCACATAGTTTGTTTTGAAGATCAGCTTGTTATGTGGATAAAATATGCAGGTACTTTGTCGTGTCAAATGTAAAATACACATTAGCTGTGTGCACACCTTTTTTGGTGCTTTCTTTTCTTGGAAATCAAAACAAGTGGTGGGTCTGTGCCCCTCCCCCCTCCCCCCCCCCCCCCCCCACTGTCTCTTTAGACCTCCTGAAACATTCAAACAATGTTTACCAAATTTTTAGGATAGGTAGATGTATCCAAAAGCTAGAAACAGAAATAAATTTGTTTCAGGAAACTTAGGGATTTGGCTGAAAAACTGGAGGGCAAACACATTTTTTTCCCCCTGTGTACATACGATCTCCTGAACCCTTCAACTTACAAATTTTCAGGATGGACAGAGTAATGTAAAACCTAGACTCTCTGGAATAAGGTTTTCTTAGAAATGTTAAGATCTAGCTGAAAACAGGACAAATCACGTTGTCATCAGCAGTACTATTGTTATGGACGATATTGACCCATTGTGGCTACTTTCAGTACTGCAGCTTCTGGATGCAGATAAAACAAGTTGCAAAATGATTTAACAAAAAACCTCGCAAGATTTGCTAATTTCAGTTTGGGTAATGCCGTTCTATGGGGAAACCCATATCCCATTCATGCCACAATACATGAGGCACAGTTTTTATAGGACATCTAGGTTGGAAAAGGGACGTCCAAGTCGGAATATTCACACTTTCTAGCCTATTTTTCGAAAGGCTCACTGAAAGCAGAGCTCTTAAACTCTTAAGTAAAATATGTATAAGGCCATGGTAGAAATTTATATAATGGTACCATTTACAGCAGGGGCAGCCACACATTTAAAATAAAAGAGGGGCATCACTCTGCACTTTGTACATGCAAGCACTTAAGACATAGTAACATATAGTAACATAGTAAATGATAGCAGATAAAGACCAGTATGGTCCATCCAGTCTGCCCAGCAAGATGGCAGGAGTAGGTGCACCTGTCGCTCTGCAGGCCACACCTCCACATGTCTTTGTTTAGGGGTAAACCCGCCGCTCCGTGTAGGACACCCCTATTTGTTGAGAAATTAGATGGTTCAGTTTATTCTGAAATTATCCTGTTGCTGTAAAGGGACTCACTGTGTCTGTCCCATGCAACTTTGAACTCCGTCATTGTGTTTGCCCCCACCACTTCCATCGGGAGGGCATTCCAAGCAATCACCACCCTTTCAGTGAAAAAGTATTTCCTGACATTACCTTTCAATTTACCACCTTGCAGCTTCATATTATGCCCTCTAGTTTTACAGCTTCCCCGTCTTTGGAAGAGGTTTGTTTGTTCATTATTTCTCTTGAAGTATTTAAAAGTCTGAATCATATCTCCGCTATCCCTCCTCTCCTCCAAAGTGTACATATTTAGGTCTTCAAGTCTCTTCTTATAAGGCTTCTGACTCGAGCTCCAAATCATTTTGGTCGCCTTCCTCAGAACAGTTTCCAGTCTTTTTTACATCCTTTGCAAGATATGGTCTCCAAAACTGAACACCGTATTCCAAGTGAGGCCTCACCAGTGACTTATACAGTGGCATTAGTACCTCTTCCTTTCTGCTGGTAATTCCTTTTTGTATGCAGCCCAACATCCTCCTGGCTTTTGCCACCGCCTTGTCGCACTGTTTTGCCACCTTGAGATCTACAGAAATAATCACACCAAGGTCTTTTTCCTGATTCGTGCACACCAACCTCTCCCCCCTATCATATACATTTCCCTTGGATTTCTGCTATCCAAGTGCATGACACTGTACTTCTTTGCATTAAATCTTAATTGTCAAGACCATTCTTCCAGCTTTTGTAGATCTTTCCTCATGTTAACCACTCCCTCAGTGGAGTCCACTCTGCAAATTTTTGTATCATCTGCAAAAAGACATACTTTTCCATTCAGTCTTTCAGCAATATCACTCACAAATACATTGAACAGTGCCGGGCCCAGTACCGAACCCTGGGGCACCCCGCTAATCACCTTCCCCTCATCTGAGTGAGCTCTATTTACCATCACCTTCTGTTGTCTGTCAGTCAAGCAATTTCTGATCCAGTTTGCCACCTTGGGACCCATCCCCAAACTACTGAGTTTATTGCCTTTGGGCATCGATGCTTCCATGCTTTCAGCTAGGATCAGTTCCTTTATCTTGTATATCGGAATGTTCCTTAAAGAGGTCACGGGAGACTTGGAGCTTTTGAGCCCCCTCCTTCCTGATGACAAAAGGCAAGACTATCTTACTCTAGTCAAACATGCTCAGGATGTTTCCAAGTCTGTAAATCGTGCAGCCTTTGACTGTTTTGAGTGCATAAGCAGAACCTCTGCTATTGCCATTGGTGCACATCGGATTGCCTGGCTTCAGGCATCTGACTTGGAAATTTGGGTACAGGATAAATTAGGAAACATTCCTTGCACAGGAGAAAATCTCTCTGGCAAGAATTGGCAGGAGAAGGCTAATGAGATAGATGCTGACAATATCACTTTGGATAGATTGTCCAAATCTACAGCCAATCCTGCAAGGAAAAAATCCTCTAAGAAACCATTTTTCAATAAGAAAAAGAAGTTTTATCCTTCCTATACCCAACAGGGACACCGTCCAGGTCAGACTGCCCAAAGGGACAACAGCAACAACCTAGACAACAAAAGAAGCCAAAAGCTGCAAAACCTCAGTCAACTCAGCAGGCTCAGCCTCCTCAGGGGCTTTGACTCCTTCCTAGAGAACTTTGCCTTCCTGCCCCTGAACAGTCCAGAACCCTCGACCATCCCAGGCAGGTTATGTCATTTTGCCCACAGATGGTACCAAATAACAGCAGAAAATTGGACTCTGTCCATTGTACGAGAGGGGTACAAGCTTCATTTTCACAGCATGACCACTCCTACAATTGTAAGACAGTTCAATTCTCAGACCTCTCTCGACAGTCTCTTAGGTCAAGAAGTCACAATGCTCCTTGCTCAAGGAGCAATAGAGGAAGTACCCAATCCCCATCAGGGTACAGGGTTCTACTCCCCCATTTCCTTATTCCAAAGAAAACAGGAGGACACAGACCCATTTTATTTTATTTTTTTTTTAACTTTATTTTTATTACACACCACTTTAACAATCACACTATCACTGAAAAACATTGCATCATATCCACAGAGGCCATCAACGATGCCTACAAATCTCATTACATTCCAACTGGTATAACTTTATATAACCACAATCCCCTCCCCACCTCCCCTCCCCCCCCCCATCCAAACAGCATCAGTTTACATATATATTTCTATATTTACTTATTGGCCATCCATATTATATACTTTCCCCACACCTTCAAAAACTTTTGTGGTCGCTCCTGCTTCAGTGCCGTGAGTTTACTCATCAAAAAAATGTGGTCTAAGGAGCTACAGTACTCCTCCAGCTGTGGCACCCCCACTTGTTTCCATTTCTTAGCAATCAACACCCGAAACGCTACACACCCCAAATTCACAAAATCCCCCTCCTAGCTTTTAAAATCCTGCGGCCGTACCCCTAACATCGCCGTGGCTGGCGATGGCTGCACCTCCTTCTCCAAAATCTGGCCAATAAGGCTGAACACCTCCAGCCACATTCCCTGTATTAGTTTACAATTCCACCATATATGCATATAAGAACCCCTTTCCCCACATTTCCTCCAGCATTGATCACTTATTACTATACATATTCTTCAAACGCACTGGCGTCAAGTGCCATCTATACATGACCTTATAATTGTTTTCAATTAGGGAGGTCACTAATAGACCTTTATATCGTGATTTGATAAATTTGCTTCCAAGTGTCCTCCCCCCACTCAACCCCCAAATCTTCTTCCCACTTCCTTTTGAAAGGCCTCTCTACACTCTACCCCTTGCATCATGGCGTAAAATTTAGTCACAATCCCCCTCTTCCAGCCCATCAGGAACATCTGTTCCACCTCTGTAGGATCTCCCCGCAGACCCGGCACTATCTTATGTTGAATATAGTGTCTAAGCTGCTGAAATCAAAAGGCGTCCTTATCCTCCATTTGGAACTGCTCTTTCACCACTGTAAAGCTCTTCAAAGACCGTCCCTCCAACAGTTGACCTATCCACACTAAACCCTTCCGTTCCCAGTGCAAGTAAGCCGTGATCCCCATCCCCAGTAGGAAGGCGGGATTTCCCCTAATCGGTATCAGCCTAGAGACCCCCTCCTTACCCAGCCACATACATTTCCATTATTCCAGACCTTCAATGTTATCTTCACATACGGGTTGTCCCCTTTAAAACCTCTATTCCCCTCTCTGGGCAGCCATAATAAGTCCCCAATCTGTCCCCCCCTAGTTCCTCTGACTCCATCCACACCCACTCTTTTTTCTCATCCCCACACCATTCCACACTAGCACCCAATTCGGCAGCCTCCCAATATCGCCCTAAATCCGGTATAGCCATGCCCCAACTTCCTTCCGTCTAGTCAATATTCGCCTTGCTACTCTGTTCTTTTTCGGGCCCCCCCCCCCCCCACACATATTTCATAAGCCCCTGTTGCCATTTTGCAAGACAGCTCCTTGGTACCCAAATTGGCAACATGGTGAAGAGATAGAGCCACTTAAGTAAAATCACCATTTTCACTGCTGACATCCTCCCGTACCAGGATAAGCCCTTACTCCCCCAGCTGTCCAATTCCTTCCTGATTACTTTCTCCATTCTAACACAAGAAGCAGGAGACGTTGGATGAACAGATGAGTCTTTTAATGGTAAAGGACCCCAACGCGTTTCGGCAACGCCTTCTTCAGGGGAAATATCACCAAGGTACACGTTGTTGAATGTGTTTATTTGGAGAAACAGTAAACTTGTAAACAGATGATATTCTGTCACAGGTAATGGGCAAATATCCAGGTCTGAAAACGAACCGTCTAGGTTTAAATCCGTGAAGAGATGTGCTACACTGAGCGCATTGAAACGATTTCAGGTACCTCCAGCAGAGATTCATTCAGACACCACCCTGAGCCTTTTCTATCGGTTTTCCCCACCCTAAGCTCTATCCAAACCGGGGCATGATCTGACAACGTTCTCTCACTGATCTCACACCCTCCCAGGTCCTGTACTAATGTCTTGGCCACCCACACCATATCCAACCTAGACAGAGAATCATGCACTGGTGACCAATAGGTATAGTCCCGTCTTCTCCCTTTCAGCTCCTGCCACGCATCCACCACTCCCAACTGCACCCCCATGGCTTTCAGCGCTCTCCTACTATTAACATTCCCTAGGGCCTTCCCCCTGGAATTATCCAAAACAGGATTATTCGTTAAATTAAAATCTCCCCCCACAATTAGTTGTCCCTCTGCAAATTCAGCCACCCTCTTGGTCAGTTCCACAAAGAAGGCCCCTTGTGCCACATTTGGACCATAAATATTTACCAAAGTAAATTTCTGATCCTTTATTTGCATCCTAACCATAATGTAGCGCCCTTCTTTATCCTGTTGTATTTCCTGAACCTGATAAGGTATTTGCGTTCTCACTAAGATTCCTACCCCCCCTTTCTTGAGTTCAATACGATTTGAGGCAAACCATTGACCCTGAAATTTTTTATTTGCCATCCGCCACTCATCCCTTTTCTTCAAATGGGTCTCCTGAATAAACACCACATCCCCCTGCAGCCTACTGATCTCTTTGTACACTCTCTGCCTCTTAATCGGGGAATTTAAGCCTCGCACATTCATCGTTACCAATCTTAATTTATCCATCATCACAACATACTTCAATAACCCTGTTCCTACGCTGTTTGGATAGGACGTCCCAACGCTTCCCCCCTCCCCTCACTCACCACCGCCATCTTGGCTTTCCCCGCGGCTCCCACCGCCGCTGCTTTCTTATAGGCAAATGCCTTTAGTTCAGCGCTACCATTTTTCATCCCCGGGCAGGCTCTCCGTTCTCCCTGCTATCCGCTACGTTTCCGACTCTCCAAACCCCGCGGTGTGGCTAGGAGTGCACCTCCAAATCTCACATTCACGGAGCCCCGTGCTTTTGCTGCCACTCAGTCTGGTGACGTCATTTCCTCCTCGACACAGACCCATTTTAGACCTCAGAGAATTGAAGAAATATTTGTTCCGAGAGAAGTTCAAAATGGTCTTTCTAGGAACTCTGCTGCCATACCTTCAAAGTCAGGATTGGCTTTGTTCTCTATATCTCAAGAATGCGTATACTCATATTCTCATCCATCCAAATCACAGGAGATTCCTCCGATTCCTGTTTCAAGGAAAGCACTACCAATACAAGCTTTTTCCCTTTGGCCTGGCTTCTGCGCCAAGAGTGTTCACAAAATGCATGGCTGTGCTAGCAGCATTTCTCCGCACTCTGGGAATATTTGTCTTCCCTTACTTAGGCGACTGGCTCATTCGAGCCCCTACAGTGCCAGAAGCCAGCTTTGCTCTGTTTCGCATAATGCGAATCCTTCAGTATTTGGGACTGGTCATAAACCTCCCAAAATCCAATCTTGCTCTCTCTCGGTCCCTAGAGTTCATAGGAGCTCATCTGGATACCAGACAGATAAGGGCTTTCCTTCCGCAGCCCCGCTATCTTCGCATAGTACAACTAGCTTCCCAAGCAGTGCTCAAACCTTGTCTCACTGCTCGGGAAATGATACAATTGCTAGGCCACATGGCATCCACCGTGCATGTGGTTCCTTATGCTCGCCTCCATATGCAAGCAGCCCAGTGAACTTTATCCACTCAGTGGACACAGGCCTCAGGCTGCCTGTCGAACAAAATAACAAACTCAAACCGTCTTATTTCATCCCTCCAATGGTGGCAATCGCCCAGAAACGTTCTGGTGGGGTCTCCTTTCCAGCAACCCCTATCCCAAGCCACCCTAACAACAGATGCATCACAGGTGGGATGGGGAGCCCACCTGCACGATCTCTCTACCCAGGGTACCTGGACTCCACAGGAGGCCTGTCTTCACATCAACCTCCTGGAGCTCAGAGCAATCTACTTTGCTCTTCGAGTATTTCACGCCCAGCTGAGCTACAAGACAAGCTAGTTCAAACGGACAATCAGGTAGCCATGTTCTATGTGAACAAGCAGGGCGGAACAGGCTCTCTGTCGCTATGCAACGAAGCTTTGCGACTATGGGCCCTCGCCAGAGAGCATTAGATTCATCTCCTTGCGGTGAATCTTCCAGACATTCAAAACTCTTGGGCAGACAAACTCAGTCGAGTTCTGCTTCCACATGCATGGTCTCTCCATGCAGACCAGGTTGCCCAAATATTTCAGATTTGGGGAACCCTGGACATAGACCTCTTTGCAAGTCCGCTGAATGCCAAACTTCCCCAGTTCTGTTCCAGAATTCTGGCTCGATGTTCTCAGGCAAGGGACGCCTTCCTCCTTCACTGGGGTGAGGACTTCCTATATGCCTTCCCACCCATTCCCCTCATCTCCAAAACCCTATTCAAGCTTCAGAGAGACAGAGGTCATATGATCCTCATAGCTCCACATTGGCCATAGCAAACATGGTACCCTCTGCTTCTACATCTCTCTCAAGTTCCGCCTCTGGAATTGGGATCCGCTCCAGATCTTCTCTCCCAAGAGGACGGGATGCTCTGGCATCTGAATCCCCCAGTCTCTGCCTCTCAGGGCCTGGTTGCTGAAAGCCTAGAACTTTAGGATCTTAATCTTTCACAACAGGTAAAGGATATCCTTTATGCTTCTAGGAAACCCTCCACAAGACGCTCGTATGCCTTTAAGTGGAAAAGGTTTACCATATGGTGCTCGCAGAAGGGTCTTAACCTTCTTGCGATACCTCTGGAATCGATACTGGAGTATCTCCTTCATTTGTCAAATGCGGGTCTCAAGACAAATTCAGTAAGAGTCCATCTTAGTGCTATTGGAGCTTCTTACAAGCCCCTCTAAGTGGACAACCTATTTCCTCTCATCCTCTCATAGCGAGATTTATGAGAGGCCTTCTTTTAACAAAGCCTCCCATTAAGCCACCACCGGTGGCATGGGACTTAAATCTAGTGCTTGGGCAGCTCATGAAACTGCCCTTTGAACCATTAGCCACTACATCTTTGAAATTCCTTTCCTGAAAAGTCATCTTCCTCATTGCAATCACATCAGCACATCGCATCAGTGAATTGCAAGCGTTAGTGGCTGATGGTAAGGTAGTTCTTAGGACTCATCCATACTTTATGCCAAAGGTGGTTTCGCCTTTCCATTTAAACCAAGCGGTTTACCTTCCTGTATTCTTTCCAAGGCCTCATGCCTCCAGTGCAGAAAGGAACCTTCATACCTTGGACTGTAAAAGAGCTTTGGCCTTTTACTTGCAAAGGACACAGCAACATAGAAAATCTTCTCAACTCTTTGTTGCTTTTGATCCTAGTCATTTGGGACTTTCAGTTTCCAAAAGAACTCTATCTAACTGGATTGCTCAGTGCATATCCTTTGCCTATGAGTAAGAACCTTCCTCTTGAAGGCCATGTCACAGCTCACAATGTGAGAGCCATGGCAGCCTCAATGGCTCCTCTTCACTCTGTGTCTATTGACGACATCTGTCGAGCAGCTACTTGGGCTTTGGTACATACCTTCACAGCCCACTACTGCTTAGACAAGGACTCCCGCCGGGATGCCTTGTTTGGCCAGGCTGCTGTTCAACACCTTTTTCAGATTTAATCAACTCCTACCCACCGTCCCTGGTAGGATGCCAGAGATCCATGGGGGGAAGTATGGCCCTTTCACAAGAGCTAACAACTTCCTGGGGCCATCTCCCTGGCATTTGCAGCTAGGGAGTCCCCATATGTGAGGACTACATTCCTGCTTGTTCCTGGAGATAGCATAGTTACTCACCTGTAACAGGTGATCTCCGGGAACAGAAGGAATTTAGTCTTCACAACCCGCCCATCTCCCCTAGGAGTTGTATCTCTCTCTCTCCCTCTCTCTTTTGTCTCAGCTATAAACTCAACTGGAGAGGGACAGTTGGAAAGGCAGAAAGGCAGCACGCAGGCGCTGTGGGATGCTCCCAAAAGCTTTCCTATTGGACGCTGGGGAGCGTTCCCGCTCAGGCTCCGTCGGTGCCGACGAAACCCATATGTGAAGACTAAATTCCTGCTGTTCCCGGAGATCACCTGTTACAGGTGAGTAACTACGCTTTGCCTCGGAAGAAAAGGCCTGGCAATCTACTTCCAGTCATTCCTTGCCAAGAAAACCCAGGGGCTGCTGGGTCGCCAGGAGTGACGACACTTGACAGCACTTTAAAAAAAATAAAAAATACATCTGTAAAATTATCAGTACATCAACAAATACAAGGAAGACATATACAAATTTCAGCACTGCCTCTTCTTTCCCTTTCTCCTCTCATTCCTTACTTCATGGAATGCCTCTCTTTAAAGTGAGTGAAATATGTGGATTCCTGCATAACTCTTTTTTTGTCCATATTCATGCCAACACAGCCTTTGAAAATTTAGTTGTATTTGGATTTTGGGATTACATTTTCTTACTGAAATATCTGTTACATACAGACAGAAGAAATATCAAGCTCAAAAAATTCACCTTTCCAGTGCATTTCTTTGCATGTAAGTTGATGTTAAGTCTCCACCTATTTCTTAGCTAATATTGCATCTGTGTGGCGATTTTGCATATTTCTGCTGCACTGTGGTGGTATGGAAAGCTTGCACATGGTAGAACACCTACGAGCCCTTAAACATTCACATTTTTGTAGAAAACACTCCCATCCACCAACTTCCCTTTTAAAAAGACTGAAAAAAATTGTGTGTTGGTTTTTAGAGTGTTCCATCAACAAGCAGGTTTGAATCGGGCACACAAGTGGGTGACATGATCTGCACAGGGATGAAATGGCTCTCCCATAGTACAGAAGTTAAGTTCTGAGCATATGCAGCCCTTACTGAGAACAGCAGTCTCGTCAGTTTAGTTTATTCCACACTGCCAAATGGACATGAAAACAAAGCTCTCCCAGAAAAGATAGAAAAATCTTCTCTTAGTCTACTAATATTTTCATCATCCTTAGGACATTTTTGTAAGGAAATAATGAAACATAAAACATGTAGTTAGTTTCTCCGGGAACAAGCAGGAAGTTGGTTCTCACATATGGGTGACGTCAGCACCGATGGAGCCCTCGTGAAAGCATCCCCCCAGCTTTCAAAGAAAGCCTTTGGGAGATGCTACCATGCATGCATGGTCCACTTCCCACCCAAGGGTGCCATCTTGCTCAGTCTCCTTTTTTCCGTGGAGCCCTTCAGACGTCCGTCTGGCTTGTCCCCAGAAAAAGTAGATTTTTGGTCCGGGTTTCATACTCACATCCGGTATTGCACCGGTACTCTTCCTGCCACCTGACCTCACTGTCTTGGCATCGAGTTCAGGTCCCTTTTTGTAGTTTTTCATTTTTGGCATCTTCGTGCCTTTTTTTCCAACTGGCAGCCTGCTTGGTCTTTGACCTTGCTGGGGTACTTTTTTCCCCCATGGCTGCCAGTGGCTTTAAGAAGCGTGATCGGTGTATTAAAATTATGTCTTTGACCAACACACACAACTGCTGCCTTTTCTGCCTTGGGCCAGACCACGACCTTACAGCATGCGGTCTCCGTAAAAAGATGTCCACTCAAGAGCCGCAAGCAGCAGCACGATAAGGTTTTCTCTGAGTCCCCGGTACATCTGAAGGCCAGAGCCTCAGCTGCAGCCATGACATTTTGGGTGGGCCCCTCCGAACCCGAGCAGCACCATGGTTCTTAAAAGAGGGGGTCTCCCTCCAGGGAACCCAAGAAGAAGAAGAAAACCTCAAAAGTGGCATCCTTGGATGGATCCAACTGGCGGGGTACATCCCGAGCCAGGTCCCACAGTCCGAGACCCTCGTCTAAGGGATCGGAGAGAGAGTGGTCTGCAAAGGTCCCTCAAAAGGATTTAACCTCGGACTGGCCTCAGTCGCCAGACACCATTCTCATCCAGGACTCCCTTTTGGGGAAAACATCGTTGGGTCTGAGTCTCTCGGTGCCTGTGCCGATGGCTGTGGAGCCTTCTGGCCTGGAGCCTAGAATGGTGGCCCTGGAAAGCAGTTTGTCTGCCTTCATGGACCCAGCAGCAGGTGCTGTTGTCCAGTATGACCGGTTCATCTGCCCCGACCACTGAGCCCTTGACGTCAAAGACCTCCCCAGAGGCCAAGCCGATCCTCGAGGTCCTCCAGCCTCAAGTCGATCCTCGGCCAAGTCCTCAATCCGGTTCCCGCTTGATGGGACTGCGATCATCCCCAGCCAGTGCGGTCAGTGCCGGCCATGGGATCTCTGAGGGCCGCAGGCTGGGGTCGGCCCCAGGGCCCGCGGACCATCCTTCCTTTGCGTCCTCAACGGACTACTCCGAGTGGGAGACGGAGAATGAGGAGTTGCCCAACACCCATCGCCACAGCAAGAAAATCTATGCTGTCACATGGAAAATGTTTTCAGTCAGGTGTTCTACCCAAAGCCAACATTCTTTCATTGGCCTCCAAATACTATAATAGAATACCTGTTTCACCCCTAGCAGCAGGATCTTTAGACATCCTCTTTCAAAATGTAGACTGGGCTCTGGCTTCCAAGTATCCCATTGTTTCTTAATTCATGCGAAGCTGCCTTCATCTCAAACCTCCAATTCAAAAGCCACCAGTACCGTAGGACCTGAACCTTGTGCTCTTTTTTTTTCTCTCATGAAGTAGCCTTTTTTGTTGATGGTTTCCTCATTGCTCAAGTATCTTACGTGGAAGGTGTCTTTCTTAGTAGCAGTCATCTTGGCCAGAAGAATCGATGAACTAAAAGCTTTGATCAGCTATGTTACTGTATACTCAATTTCATCACAATAAGGTAGTCTTAAGGACTCATTCTAAGTTCCTACTAAAGTTAATCACACCCTTCTAAATCAATGAAGAGAATAACGTTGACTGCCTTCTGTCCCAAACCTCATAGGCACCAGTGCAAGAAAACTCCATACTCTATCCTATAAAAGAGCTCTTAAGTTCTACCTGAAAAGGACAGTTGATATCGGAAAGTTTGTGCAGTTCAGTTTTCTTTAACATCAACAGATTTGGTATTATATTGTCAAAGAATACTCTAGCTAATGGTTAGCATCATGCATTCAGTTTTGTTATAATCAAGCTGGCGATTAAACCTCACCAGATTAGAACTACTGTTGCTGTTATAGCTTTCTTGAAATCTGCATCACTAGAGAGCATCTGCAAAATAGCTACCTGGTCTTTGCTCGATACGTTTACATTACGTTAGTGTCCAGACCAGTCTTCGGTCAGAGATTGTGCCTTCATTTGAGAAGTACTGAACAATTTGTCCATATGACCAACTCTCAATAGTGGACCATTTCCCTCAGGTGCTGTGCATCCCTGAGCTTGGGAGTTCTCTACTTAGTGACTGATTTAGTCTTGCTTGTCGACAGAAAAAGCAAAGTTGCTTACCTGTAATAGCTGTTCTTCTTAGACACAGGCAGACAATCTCGCTCACCTCCCTGAGAGTTGATTCTGAGCTTTAACTGGGGAAGCTGAGAGGACTGACCCATGCAGGAAGGACGTGCGCATGCTCAGAACCTGGCACTGGTTCTGAGTTCTAGGGGAGTGTTCTGTTCCGGTGCCATCAAACAATTCTAGCCACATGTATGCCTGACTTAACTCTCTATAGACAGCAAACACTTTTTACAGATAGCAACTTGCTGTTCACAGTGCCATTTTGCTCACTCTGACCATTTCCCAGTAGGTCGACTGGATGCTACATCCTGTAACATATTGAAGTTGGGAGCAGGCTAGCATAATTAGTGTTGCTCCATAATTATACAGCAACTTTCATGTTTTTTGAAGATTCCATTTGCTGTTTTTTTTGCTAGGAAATACAAAGTAATTTTAGGAATATCTTAAGAAGCCTGGTCTTGTTTTAAGAACAATCTGATTTAATATTTAAAATGTAACAAACTACCTTCCACAAATCTTCTCTAAACACCAGGATTTCTGGGCTAGCCTCCAACTTCCAATCTCTGGAATCTTTGACTTGCTTAGTTTGTTCACATACCTGCAGTGACATGCAGTCCTTAAAAAGCAGGACTTTTTATTTTCAGGCCCAATTCTTTGTCTTTGAGATGAAAGACCATGCTTTTAAAATGCTTTTCGGATTTGTTCTTCTTTCATTGCTTTTCATTAGAGTAGTGGACTGCGAACCTGGGAAGCTAGAGTTCAGATCCCACTGCTACTCCTTGTGATCTTAGGCAAATCACTTAACCCTCCATTGCCTCAAGTACAAACTGATTGTAAGCTCTCTAGGGACAGAAAAATACTGTACCTGCATGTAACTTGCCTCAAATTACTCCTGAAAAAGGCGTGAACGAAATCCAAAATCCTTTAAATAAGGATATAAAAAGTCTTGAAACAGTTTAGAGGAAGGCAACCAAAATGATATGGGACTTGCACAAGAAGATATGAGAAGAGACTTTAACCTTACTATGTATACCCTAGAGGAGAGGAGGGATTGGGGGGGGGGGAGATTAAGGACCTGAGATTAATTACGCTTCAGGTGAACAAAGTACATTAAATGTATTAGGTATAGTTTTATTAGTATAAGTATCCTTAGCAACCCTTAATAAGCAAAGAACTTAAATTCCTAAACATAACCTTAAACTAAGATGCAGACAGCAGTCCAGCAGTGAGATGGGGGTTTTCCAGTCTCTTGCATAGAGTGTCACATGTATGATTTTCTCCCAGTTGGTGAGGGGACTTACATATGTACTAGGTGCAAGAAGCTCTTTGCTCTCAGAGAACGAGTCCGATCTCTGGAGGCTAGAGTAGCAGACTTGGAGGACATAAGGAAGACAGAGAGGTACATAGACGAGACCTACAGGGATATAGTACTGAAGTCCCACCTCCAGTTTAGCAGCATCCCTGTTGCCATGGAGGAGATAGGCCTTGTGACAGGAGAGTATCACCCTGGTGCGGCAGGAAGTGATCCTGTAGTTAGAAACTGTCCTCCAGGTGATGTAAAACCCTCTCGCACTGAGGAGATTTCTCCAGGGCCATGTGCCCACGAGGGAAGGGTTAGGACAGCCATTATAGTTGGTAATTCAATCATTAGGCATGTAGATAGCTGGGTGGCTGGTGGACGTGAGGATCGCCTGGTAACATGCCTGCCTGATGGAAGGTAGCAGACCTCACACAGCACCTAGACAAGGTCTTAGATAGTGCTGGGAAGGAGTCTGCTGTCGTGGTACATATCGGTACCAATGACATAGGAAAGTGTGGTAGGGAGGTTCTGGAGGCTAAATTAAGGCTTTTAGGTAGGAAGTTGAAATCTAGTACTTCCAGGGTAGCATTCTCTGAAATGGTTACCGTTCCACATGTAGGACGCAAAAGGCAGGCAGAGCTCTGGAATCTCAATGTGTGGATGAGACATTGGTGCAAGGATGAGGGTTTCGGATTTGTTAGGAACCGAGGAACATTTTGGGGAAAGGAGAGGCTCTTCTGAAGGGATGGGCTCCACCTTAACCGGAACGGAACCAGGATGCTGGCATTAACTTTTACAAAGGAGATAGAACAGCTTTTAAACTAGAAAATAGGGGAAAGCCGACAATTGCCCAAGCGTGCATGGTTTGGAACAATACTAGCAAAAGGATACTAGCAAAAGATTGAAGTTAGGGCATATCAGTAGAGAGGTTCCAATAAAGACTAAAGTAACCCAAATGCCTTTCAATACAGAGCAGAGCTTAAAGATTCCAAATTACCCCTGCCTACCGATAACCAGGTTAATATGAATAAAATACAGCCTCTAAAATGCTTTTATGCAAATGCTAGAAATCTAAAAAATAAGATGGGATAGTTAGACTATATAGCACTAAATGAGAGGTTAGATATGATTGGTATCTCAGATACATAATGGAAGGAGGACAACTAGTGGGACACTGATACCTGGGTACAAACTATATCGTAATGATAGAGAAGATCAAATTGGTGGAGGGGTGTGCGCTCTGTTAGAGAGGGCATTGAGAAAGGATTAAAGATTTGCAGGAAACAAAATACACTGTAGAATCTCTATGGATTGAAATTCCATGTGGGAAGGGGAAGGCGATGGCAGTGGGGTTTGTACTATCGACCATCTGGCCAGAATGAACAAATGGATGATGAAATGCTCAAAGAAATCAGGGAAGCTAAAAAAGTTACAATAAAGGGTGATTTCAATTATCCCAGTATCGACTGGGTCGGTGTCACGGCAGGACATGCTAGGGAGATAAAGTTTCTAGATGAAATAAAAGACTGCTTCTTGGAGCAGCTGGTTCATGAACTGACCAGAGGGGAAGCCATTTTGGACCTAGTCCTTAGTGGAACACAAGATCTGCTGCAAGAGATAAGGGTGTTGGGGCCACTTAGGAATAGTGATCATAGCATGATCACATTTGATTTAATTAATTGAGGAGGGATGGTAAGGAAATCACAGTACTACCTTTTAACTTTCGAAAGGGAGACTATGATAAAATGAGGAAAATAGTTAAGAAAAAACTAAAAGGAGCTGTTGCAAAGGTTAAAGACTTACATCAAGCTTGGGTGTTTAAAAATACTATCTTGGAAGCCCAGACCAGCTGTATTCCATGCTTTAAGAAAGGTGGAAGGAAGTCCAAAAAACTACCAGGATGGTTTAAAGGTGAGACCAGAGAGGCTGCCTGTTGCCAAAAAAGCATCTTTCAGGAAATAGAAAAAGGAGCCTAAATGATGAAAGCTGGAAACAACACAAGCACTGGCAAGTTAGATGCAAGGCATTGATAAGGCAGGCCAAGAAAGAATTTGAGAAGAAGCTTGCCGTGGAAGCAAAAACGCATAATAAAGACTTTTTCAAGTACATTTGTAGTAAAAAAAATCTGGGATAGAGTCAATTGGACCATTAGATGATAGAGGGGTTAAAGGGGCACTAAGAGGGGACAAGGCCATAGCGGAGAGACTGAATGGATTCTTTGCTTCGGTCTTTACTGAGGAAGATCTAGGAATGTTAGCCATGACTGGTATTTAAAGGAGATGCTGCGGAAGAATTGAAAGAAATATCGATACACCAGGAAGATGTATTACAACTTTTTGATAAACTGAAGAGTATACATCCAAGGGTGTTGAAAGAACTGAAATATGAGATTGCAGACCTACTATTAGTAATCTGTGAACTATCATTAAAATCATCTGTAATACCTGGAGGATGGCCAATGTAACACCAATTTTTCAAGAGTTCTAGTGGTGATCCGGGAAACTACAGACTGGTGAGCCTGACATCGGAACCGGGAAAAATGGTGGAAACCATCATAAAGAACAAAATTACTGAACATGTAGATAGTCATGGCTTAATGGGAGACAGCCAACATGGCTTTAGTCAAGGAAGGTCTTGTATTACTAATCTCTTATGTTTTTTTGAAGGTGTGAATAAACAGGTAGACTAAGGTGAGTTGGTTGATATAGTGTATCTGGACTTTCAGAAAGCCAAGGTCCCTCATGAGAGACTTTTGGCAAAATTAAAAAGTCATGGGATAGGAGGCAGTATACTATTGTGGGTCAGGAACTAGTTAAAAGATAGAAAGCAGAGGGTAGGCCTAAATGGCCAATTTTCCCAATGGAGAAAGGTGATTAGTGGAGTACCCCAGGGATCTGTGCTGTGTCCGCTGCTTTTTAACATATTCATTAATGACTTGGAAATGGTAATAAGGAGTGAGGTTATCAAATTTGCAGATGAGACAAAACTATTCAAAGTTGTTAAAACCCATGAGGATTGTGGAAAATTGCAAGAGGATCTTAATAAATTGGAAGACTGGGCATCCAAATGGCAGATGAAATTGAATGTGGACAAGTGCAAAGTTATGCATCTAGAAAAGAAAAACACAATCTATGATTACACTATGCAAGTTTCCACATTAGGAACCACCACCCAGGAAAAAGATTTAGGCGTCATCATGGATAAAATGTTAAAACCCTCCGCCCAGTGTGCAGCGGCGACCAAGAGAGCAAATAGAATGCTAAGTATCATAAGGAAAGGAATGGAGAAGAAAACAAAATATATTATAATGCCTCTGTATCGTTCCATGGTGCGACCGCACCTTGAATGTTGTATGCAGTTCTGGTTGCCGTATCTTAAAAAGGATATAGCGTTATTAGAAAAGGTACAGAAAAGAGCCACCAGAATGGTATAGGGGATGGAAGGATACCTCTATGAAGAGAGGCTAAAAATGTTAGTGCTCTTCAACCTGGAAAAGAGACGGATGAGGGGATATGATAGAGGCCTACAAATTAATGAATGGAGAGGAAGGTGTTAATGTAGATCGATTGTTTATGCCATCAAATTATAGAAAGACTAGGGGGCATGCATTGAAGCTACAGGGTAACCTATTTAAGACTAATAAGAGAAAATATTTTTTCACTCAACATGTAATCAAACTCTGGAATTTGCTACCGGAGGATGTAGTAAAAGCTGTTAGTGTAGCTGGGTTTAAAAAAGGTTTGGGGAACACAAAGAGCGAGAGACGGGATGAATATGGATGATCAACAGATGTTTGTTCTCAAAGGACCCCAACGCGTTTCGGGCTAACGTCTCCTTCAGGGGGAATACAACTTAAAAACACAAACAAACTTAAATATACGTACATAAGAATGTTAAAAGTATAAAAATTAATAAAAATTAATACAATAGATGATAAATAAATATTGTATAAGATCATCAAATAAAACCAGTGATAAAGTAAAAGAAAGCAACCCCATTACATTTATCTAAAAATTGTGTACATATATATAAAAAAACATTTTATATAAATAAACTATTCATAATGAACTTACTTATACAAACGCAGGACAACAAGAAATAAAACCATAACATTAAAACCATATAAATACAGGACAATGAATAAATTGAGAATTGTTAATGACTGTTATATATTGTGGTCTTTACATTGATGAGTTACAACTTTTGTTTCATAATATGGTGACTACATTGATAAGTGTTAAAACCCATAATAGGTATCTATTGAACTGCATGATGGATACTTTCTCAATAAGACTTAAAAACTATATAATATGTAAGAGTGAATAAATAGTAGATAAATAATTGAAATCAAAGTAATTGTATTGAAGTATTATTAAACTATCAATAGTTTCTAGTCAAAGTATATTGTAATTTATTCCTATGTGTGCACTATAGAACATCGACGAGATTACTTAGCTCACATAATGCAGAAAAACTTATATTGCATGACTGACCTGAATAAATCAGCGTAACTTCTAATGCCGTTTGTAGATTCGTGTGAAATACGATTTTCTACAAACAAATCTGTCTCTTGTTGTTCAATATTTTGGAAGGCACCTGGGAATTCTATTTCTAAATTTATATAAGTTACTAGATTGTTGTACTAGATGTACTAACTCATCTAGTACAACAATCTAGTAACTTATATAAATTTAGAAATAGAATTCCCAGGTGCCTTCCAAAATATTGAATAACAAGAGACAGATTTGTTTGTAGAAAATCGTATTTCACACGAATCTACAAACGGCATTAGAAGTTACGCTGATTTATTCAGGTCAGTCATGCAATATAAGTTTTTCTGCATTATGTGAGCTAAGTAATCTCGTCGATGTTCTATAGTGCACACATAGGAATAAATTACAATATACTTTGACTAGAAACTATTGATAGTTTAATAATACTTCAATACAATTACTTTGATTTCAATTATTTATCTACTATTTATTCACTCTTACATATTATATAGTTTTTAAGTCTTATTGAGAAAGTATCCATTATGCAGTTCAATAGATACCTATTATGGGTTTTAACACTTATCAATGTAGTCACCATATTATGAAACACAAAGTTGTAACTCATCAATGTAAAGACCACAATATATAACAGTCATTAACAATTCTAAGGAACTCTGAGAAAGTAAGGCAGGGAGAGTTCTAGTGGCCATGGAGAGTTTACCCGCTCCTTTCCTCTTCATTTTGCCTATCTCTTTGCGTGGCCGTCGCAACTCACCAAGATTCCGCCATCTTGGATCATTCTCTAGCAGGGTTGAATTTAGATATGGGCAACATAAGTACATGCCTGCGATGCCAGATTCTGAAGGCACCCAAAATGGGGGATTTGGATTCTTTACTATCAAATCTCTGGAGAAACCCTCTTTCATCTTTAAATTGACTTCCTCTCTTTAATTTGAGCCGCCTAGAATGCTGCCTATAGATGGCATTTAAATGGTCACTAAGATTGTATGCTTGCAATGAATTTTATGATTTCTCCAGTACTCTTTGATTTCCTTTGAGTTTTGTATGTTCCCTATTTGTTTGGTTTTTCTTTTTTGGTTAGTAGAACCAATATTTTTCGCCTTCGGTCTGATTCAAATTCTTATAGTATTGGATATAGTTTAAGAGATGTGTTTAACTGTATATAAGAAGCTGGTGCTGGAGTAGAAACGTCTGTTAATAGTTTAAAACATTTGATGGTTTTCCTGCTTCTAGAAGATACGATAAAACTGACTTGCTTAGGCCGATGCAGTTAAGCCTAGAAGTGAACCTTTGGCTAAATCGGCAGTGTCACTCTGCTATCTTTTAGTTCGTGTGAATGACATATTTTGGTTTGTGTGCCAAGAGGGCATTCTGGATCCTTTTCACCTGTGCCAGAAGACACAGCCCCCTAAGAATCCCACTAACAGCCCAGCCTGTAAACTTAATATTCTAGTACATGTAAGAAGATGAGATATGCCATACTGGGCAAGACTCCAGATCAAGTCCAGTATCATGTCTTCAACAGTGGCTGGTCCAGGTCCCCGTCCCCCCCCCCTTTGCTCACTCCCAGGGTTTTCCCCAGGTCCACCTGGCTATTAATCATTTATTATGAACTTTGCCTTTTTAAGATTTTGCCCAAATGCATTTTAAACCCAGCTATGCCACATTTATTTTATTTATTTAGCAAATCTATACTGCTTCATCTGCTAGTTGAAATAGTTTACATGGAACATAATATAGAACATTTTTCCATATACCATAATATTAACAGTATAAGATTGTTAACATATAGGGTAAATTAAGTGAGGGAGATTGGTATGAACTATTGACAGTGGAAGTGACTATTTACAGTGGAAGAGGGTGGGTAAGGGCAGCGTTCTTTGGATATGGTGTCTTCATACGTTCAGTCATGGCCATGACTATTTCCTTCAGTAATATATTCCACAGCTCAATTATGTTGTGTGGGGAAAAAAAACACTTTCTATGGTTTGTTTTAAATGTGCTACCTCTGAGTTTCATGGGCGTGGGAGGAGTGGTCTAGTGGTTAGGACAAGGTACTTCGGGCCGGGGTTCAAGTCCCACCTGGGGACAGCAATCTCAGGCTGGAGGGACTGGGATTTCTAGTCCTATAGGCACTCCTTGTGGTCTTGGACAAGCCACTTAACCCTCCATTGCCCATGTTCCCTGTAAGTATTAGCGTATGTGTCTCATATCCCCTCGTGTTAAATGTATCCCCCAATTGTGTTGTGACCGCTTTGATTGAAGGATAAGGCGGTATCCCCCAATTGACCGCTTTGACCCGGTGAAAAGCGGGATATAAATACAGCTAAATAAATAAAATAAATACCTCCTAGTCCTAATATTGCTTGAAAAGGTAAATGATTGTTCCCTGTTTACGCCTTCCACTCCATTCTCTAAATTGTATATACCTGTCGCATTCCTTCTCAGTCATCTTTTCTTCAAGCTGCAAATCTCCAATTTGTTTAGCCTTTCTTTATAAAAGAGCCAATCCATTCCCTTGATCATTTTGGTTGCCGTTGTCTAAACCTTTTCCAGTTAGTAACATAGTAAATGACGGCAGATAAAGACCAGTATGGTCCATCTAGTCTGCCCAGTAATATGACAGGAGTTAGGTGCACCCCTTCCCATGTCTTTTAGGGAGTAGGTGCACCCCCTACCTATGTCTTTGCTTAGTGGTGCACCCACCAGGAGCAGGTGCATCCCTCCCCATGTCTTCACCCCTCCCCATATCTTTGTTTCTTTGTTGAGGGATGAACACACCACTCCTCCCCCCATCGCTCAATTTAGGACACCCCTATTTGTTGAGAAATTAGATGGTTCAGTTTATTTTGATTTAATCTTGTTGCTGTAAAGTGAGCCACAGTGTCTGTCCCAGGCCACTTTGAATTCCGTCACTGTGTTTGTCCCCACCAGTGACGGAATTCAAAGTGGCCTGGGACAGACATTGTGGATCACTTTACAGCAACAAGATTAAATCAAAATCAAAATAAACTAAACCATCTAATTTCTCAACAAATTGGGGTGTCCTACATGGAGCGATGGGGGGAGGAGCGGTGTGTTCACCCTAAACAAACAAAGAAACAAAGATATGGGGAGGGGTGAAGACTATATCTTTGTGGAGAGGGGGGCAAAACATACCCATTACTCAAGATGTGGACACACCATGGATTGCCACAAAAGCTTTATAATAATTGTTTTGTTCTCTGTTCTTTTCCCAATAATTCCTAACATTCTATTTTCTTTTTTGGCCACTGCCACACTGAGCTGAGGATTCCAGTGTATTGTCCACAATGAATCCAAGGTATCTTTCATAATGTAGAGCCCACCTTTGTGACCCTATCTGTATTTTCCATATCTGACTCACTTTGGGCTTTTACTTCAATGTCTGTCATTCAAATCCATCCACATTGAAGGCTGAGATGATTAAATGCAGTCACATGGTGAACTTTTCTATCATCAAATGAGTGGCCCAACTGCTCATTAATTGTATTTTTAGTTTGGGGAAAGTAAACATGTCCTTGCATCAGTCCTAAAAGGATAGAAGGGGCACTAGGTGAAGGTTTAGTTTTTCGCTCCCTCTCCTCTCCTGAGAATTTGGTAATTAAACTGAACAATCATGATCACCCCAACAGCATCCTTCTCGGCACAAACTTGTAAAACCTAAACATGAATATCAACTTTGAACTATTAAACTGTTTCGTATCTACAGTATATGCATAATGAGGACAATTTCCAATAGCCATTTACCCACGTAAAGGACCTATATAAAAATAGCTCATTCTTCCTGCAGGTAAAAGTAGACGCTGACGATGCCTTCAGCACTCATATGCAGGGCCCTTTCATTAATATATGGGAACCATGGGTCAATTGTAGCAGGCAATGCAAAAGGTGCCGGTACTCCATACCACCAAGTATTCCCTCAACCTATTTCACATACTAAACTCTCAAACTCAGAAAAGCTACTAGAAAAAGTAATTGCAAGAAAAGTCTTTTGTCGTTCATACGTATTGCAATAAATTTGATGGGGTAACCGTGATTTTGACCTGGGTGCCATATTTTAGAGGGCGAAGGACGGCAGCAGCCTCACTTTGCTTCTGTTTTTTTAGGTCTTTTTTATCACCAGCTCCCAGTGTCCTGTCAGTCCCTAGCCTAATTTGTGGCTGGGGGGGGGGGTTGTAAGGTTCTGTGGCATGTGGGGATATATTGTCCAATTCTCCCTTTCCCTTGTCAAGTTTGGCCCCGCAGAACTGCAGCCTTTAAAAATGGCGTGGCTCGTACTGTTGCTGCTACTGTTGTAAAAAAAAGCTTGATCAGGACTGGGAGGAGGAGACTGGATGAGAAAATGAAGTGGTGGAAGATGGATATAATGGAGGGAGAAGTGGAAGGTAAAAATGTGGCAAAGGAAAAGGAAGGAATGGAGGAACAGGTAAGTGGTGACGAGCAGAGGGCAGCACAGTATGTATCTGTGTGTGTTAGGAGGCAAGTGAGGTTGGATGTGTTAGCGAGAGAGGAAACGGTGATGAGGGATGTGAAATTTCCAGTAAAGGACCCTAGTTAGTCTTCAGCAGAAAAACGAGAGGCGGGTGGTACCGTAGAGATGAGCCAACTTGATTGTGATATGAGTTTTTGTTGAAAACTAAAGGTTAATAAATAAATAGATAAATACTTTTATATATTTGTAATATATAGTATATATATATATATATATTCAGTGTGTGTGTGTGTGTATATATATATATATATATATAAAAGTGATGATCTCACTTTTTTTGGGCCACCCTGTATATATATAATATAAAATATAAATAGATAAATAGATACCTTTTTATGACTAACTTTAATAACCTTTTTTTAACTAGTTTTCAGGCTCTAATTAAAAAATGTAGTGTTAGTCCAATAAAAATGTATCACTTTTATATTATTTTTTAATTATTATTTATTAGCCTTTTATTTCTATACATTCAAGTGGACTATCATGGCAGTTGCACAGCTTTTTATCTGATTTTTTTCTTGCACAAAGTGGACTCTTGCCTTCAAAAGGTCATGCCTCCACCAGCCTCTTTCATTTTTGTACACACTATTATAGAAGATAAGATCGCATGGGTTCAAGGCTCCTGTCCCAGACCATTTCCAGTTTGATGTAAGGGACAGTTTAGTGGGTCTCCCAGACTCCCTGCACTTGAGTTTTAATACTACTTCCATTATTATGGGGCTTTTAGAAATTTGTTACCTTACTTAATCATAGGTGGCTAGACTCTAAGGGGCATGCTTACTAAAGGTTAACGTGCATTAAGTAAAGCTAATGCATGTTAAGTGCTGCAATGTCCCAAAAAAATTAATGGACAGTGGCAGCACGTTAACTTTACTTGACATTTTGTTAGCATTTAGTAAACATGCCCCTTAGATATACAAGGAAATGAAGCAGGAAGTAAATTGCCTAAAATCATACACGATAGTAATGCTAGAATTAAGGAGGGGCAGCAGAACGTCCTTTTTTGTTGGAGGGGCCAAATAATTCAATCTCAAGCCCTGCTCCCAAGCTCCATAGTTGCTTATGCTATATTGTGCAAAATCGTGATGGTGCTATAGCCACTGTGACCCACTCCATCCCACTGTTTATGCGGGATAAGAGCTACTCAGAGCTCTGCTAGCTCCCAACCCCGGCTTGGTAATAAGACAATGTTCACATGTTCCCTTGCTGTTAACACCCACAAGTACAATATTGTAGGGCATGTTTGAGGCTGATAAGCAAAGCACTTTGTAATTCATTGTTGTTCATCCTGAGGCTGGGAAGCTGATTGCAGCTCTCTGAAGCCCTCAATTTGTCCTCTTTTCATTTTTTTTTAAATTGCCAGAGAAGAAAATGGAGCAGCTGCTTCTTCGATTACTGTACAGTCATCCTACAGGACACTTTCTGTGCATTTCCATCCAGATGAGCCCAGTAAGGTAGCAGGGATTCTCTGCACAGCCATCATTCTCCTGTACAGATCACGAAGTATTTGATGCAGCAGCAGCAAATCTATTTACCTGTTAGAAAATAATTCTTCCTCGCACCCACCTGTACCATCATACCTAGGCCTGCACTGCAGTGACTTATCTCCAGGAACAAGCAGGAATGTAGTCTTCACATATGGGTATCGTCGGTACCGACGGAGCCTGCGCGGGAACACTCCCCAGCGTCCAATAGGAAAGCTTTTGGGAGCATCCCACAGTGCCTGCGTGCTGCCTTCCTGCCTTTCCCAACTGTTCCTCTCCAGTTCTTCGTTTTCCGCGGAGCCGACAGTTCGCACATCCTGTCACCGCAGAAAAAAATCCCTTCTATTCTTATTTTTTGTGGTCGCGTCTGCCTTCCCTCGACGCTACACTGGTACCGCCGGTGGTTCTTTCTTTTCTTAAAAAAAAAACAAAAAACTTTTTCTGAAGTCTTTCCAGTAATTTTCTCTTCAGGTGCCACGCGCCATTTTGGGCACTAGGCCCAACTTTTTCCTTCAAAATGGAAAAACCCGCTTCGGGTTTTAAAAAGTGTTCTAAGTGTGGCGGTACCATCTCTGTCACTGACACCCATGAGTGGTGCCTCAGATGTTTAGGTCCTGACCACTCTATTTCAGAGTGTGTTGTCTGTGGGATGATGTCAAAAACGAGCCGGCAGAACTGAGCTGCTAAACTTAGCACCCTTTTTCCCTCCGATGCAGCCTCCGTGGCACTTCATCCGGTACCGATACCCAAGCATTGGTAGCGTCGATAGACCAGAGATTCTTGGCTATTGAATGCAGTCTGGCAGCTCTTCTCATGGCCTCGTTGCCCCTGAAACCGCTTCAGACAACTCAACCGGTACCGACTCCGGTGCCGGCACCGACTGCATCAACATCAGCAGGTATTCTACCAGGACGAGTGATGTGTGTCTATCTGGCATCGACAAGTCGGTACTGGACTACTCCGATGCCGACCTCGATCTGTACCGGTACCATGCCTTGCACGATCACCCGGATCGGAGATACTTCAAATCCTCGGATGAGTTTGAAGACTCTGAAAGCTCTGCCGATACCAGAGTACTTCTTCCTGAGGATTCCTCTTCTCCTCAGCATAGGATGCCTCTACCAGAGGATATGTCCTTTCAGGATTTTATCCAAGATGTGGCCCGAGGTCTTTCCATCCTAGTGGCTCCTGAAAAAGAGCCTAGGGCAAAGGAATTAGAAATCCTGCAATACCCTAAAGCTCCCAAGGAGGCAGCTACCTTACCTATTCATGAGATCTTGCATGATCTCATGTTAAGGATGTGGGAAACACCTCTAACCACATCTCCTCATTCTCGAAGACTCGACACCATGTATTGAGTTCCTCCTTGTCCTGGGTTTCAGAAGACTCAATTACCACACCATTCCATGGTGGTAGAATCAGCTATGAGAAGGATAAAGAGTGCAAAAAGGCATGCATCTAATCCTCCAGGACGTGAGTGTAGGACTCTTGACGCCTTTGGACGTCGAACCTTCCAGGCTTCCATGCTTTCTGCTAGGATCAGTTCCTATATCTTATATATGGGAATGTTCCTTAAGGAGGTCACAGGAGATTTAGAGCTTATGAGCCCTCTCCTTCCTGATGATAAGAGGCAAGATTACCTCGCCCTTGTCAGACATGCTCAGGATGTTTCCAAGTTTGTGAATCGTGCAGCCTTTGACTGCTTTGAGTGCATAAGCAGAACCTCTGCCATTGCCATAGGTGCACGTAGGATTGCCTGGCTCCAGGCATCTGACTTGGAAATTTGGGTACAGGATAAACTAGGGAATATTCCTTGCACAGGAGAGAATCTCGTTGGCAAGAATTGGCAGGAAAAAGCTAATGAGATGCTGACAATATCACTTTGGATAGATTGTCTAAATCTACAGCTGATCCTGCGAGGAAAGAATCCTCTAAGAAACCATTCTTCAGTAAGAAGAAGAAATGTTATCCCTCCTATGCCCAGCAGGGGCATCATTTAGGTCAGTCTGCCCAAAAGGGACAGCAACAACAACCTAGGTAAAGAAAGACAAAAGCATTTAAGCCTCAACCGGCTCAGCAGTCTCAGCCTCCACAGGGGTTTTGACTCCTATCTAGAGAACTTTGCCTTCCTGGCCCTGAACGGCCCAGAACCCTCCACCATCCCAGGAAGGTTATGTCATTTTGCCCCCAGATGGGGTCAGATAACAGCAGAAAATTGGACTCTCTGTTGTAAGAGAGGGGTACAAGCTTCATTTCCTCAGCATGCCCCCTCCTACAATGGTAAGACAGTTCAATTCTCATACCTCTCTCAACGACCAGTTAGCTCAAGAGGTCACTGTGCTCCTTGCTCAAGGGGCAATAGAAGAGGTACCCATTCCCCAACGGGGTACAGGGTTTTACTCCCCCTATTTCCTTATTCCAAAGAAAACAGGAGGACACAGACCCATTTTAGACCTCAGAGAATTGAACAAATTCCTGTTCAAAGAGAAGTTCAAAATGATTTCTCTAGGAACTCTGCTGCCATACCTTCAGAGTCAGGATTGGCTTTGTTCTCTAGATCTCAAGGATGTGTACACTCATGTTCTCATCCATCCAACTCACCGAAAGTTCCTTCGCTTTCTGTTTCAAGGGAAGCACTACAAATACAGGGTTCTTCCCTTTGGCCTGGCCTCTGCACCAAGGGTGTTCACAAAATGCATGGCTGTGGTGGCAGCATTTCTCCGCACCCTGGGAATGTTCGTCTTCCCTTACTTAGACGACTGGCTCATTCGAGCCCCTTCAGAACCAGAGACCAGGGTTGCTCTCTCTCGCACAGTGCACGTCCTTCAGTATTTGGGACTTGTCATAAACTTCCCAAAATCCAATCTTGCTCCCACTCAGTCCATAGAGTTTATAGGAGCTCTGCTGGATACCAGACAGACAAGGGCCTACCTTCCACAGCCCCGCTGCATTCACATTGTGCAGTTAGTTCCCAAGCAGTGCTAAAACCTCACCTCACTGCTTGGGAAATGTTACAGTTGCTAGGCACATGGCATCCACCGTGCATGTGGTTCCTTATGCTCGCCTCCATATGAGGGCAGCCCAGTGGACTTTATCCACTCAATGGACTCAGGCATCAGGTTGCCTGTCAGACAAAATAGCAAACTCAGATCACCTTATTTTGTCCCTCCAATGGTGGCAGTCACCCCAAAACCTTTTGGTGGGGTCTCCTTTTCAGCAACCTCCACCCCAAGCCACTTTAACAACTGATTCCTTCACAGGTGGGTTGGGGAGCCCACCTGCAAGGCCTCTCGACCCAGGGTACCTGGACTCCACAGGAGGCCTATCTACACATCAATCTCCTGGAACTCAGAGCAATCTTCCTTGCTCTTCGAGTATTGCACATCCAGCTCAGCTACAAGACAGTCCTAGTTCAAACGGACAATCAAGTAGCCATGTTCTATGTGAACAAGCAGGGCGAAACAGGCTCTCTGTCGCTATGCAACGAAGCTTTGCGACTATGGGCCCTCGCCAGAGAGCATCAGATTCATCTCCTTGCGGTGTATCTTCCAGGCATTCAAAACTCTTGGGCAGACAGACTCAGTCGAGTTCTGCTTCCACACGAATGGTCTCTCCATGCAGACCAGGTGGCCAAAAGTTTTCAAATTTAGGGAACCCTGGACATAGACCTCTTTGCAAGTCCGTTGAATGCCAAACTTCCCCGATTCTGTTCCAGAATTCTGGCTCAGGGTTGTCAGGCCAGGGATGCTTTCCTCCTCCATTGGGGTCAGGACTTCCTGTATGCCTTTCCACCTATTCCCCTAATTCCCAGAACCCTGTTCAAGTTTCAGAGAGACAGAGGTCATTTGATTCCCATAGCTCCACATTGGCCACGGCAAATGTGGTACCCTCTGCTCCTACATCTCTCTCAAGTTCCGCCTCTGGAGTTAGGATCTGCTCTAAATCTCCTTTCTCAAGAGGATGGGATGCTGTGGCATCCCAATCCCCAGTCTTCATCTCATGGCCTGGTTGCTGAAAGCCTAGAACGTCACGGTCTTAACCTTTCCCAGCAGGTGAAGGATTTCCTTTATGCTTCCAGGGAGCCTTCCACAAGACGCTCTTATGCATTTAAGTGGAAAAGGTTTACCATATGGTGCTCGCAGAAGGGTCTCAACCCTCTTGCGATACCTCTGGAATCATTACTGGAGTATCTCCTTCATCTATCTAATGCAGGGCTTAAGACCAATTCAGTGAGAGTTCATTTGAGTGCTATTGCAGCTTCTTTCAAGCCTCTCAATGGACAACCTATTTCCTCTCATCCTCTCATAGCGAGATTTATGAGAGGCCTTCTTTTAACTAAGCCTCCCATTAAGCCACCACCGGTGGCATGGGACTTAAATCTGGTTCTGGGGCAACTCATGAAACCGCCCTTTGAACCATTAGCCACTACCTCTTTGAAATTTCTTTCCTGGAAGGTCATCTTTCTTGTTGCAATCACATCAGCACGTCGCATTAGTGAATTGCAACGTTGGTGGCTGATCCTCCTTATACAAGGTTCCATCATGATAAGTTAGTCCTTAGGACTCATCCACACTTTATGCCAAAGGTGGTTTCGCCCTTTCATTTAAACCAAGCGGTTTACCTTCCTGTATTCTTTCCAAGGCCTCACGCCTCAAATGCAGAAAGGAATCTTCATACTTTGTACTGTAAAAGGGCTTTGGCCTTTTACTTGCAAAGGACACAGCAACATAGAAAGTCCTCTCAACTCTTTGTTGCTTTTGATCCTAGTCATTTGGGACTTCTAGTCTCCAAAAGAACACTGTCCAGCTGGATTGCACAGTGTATATCTTTTGCCTATGAAAGTAAAAACCTTTCTCTTGAAGGCCATGTCACAGCGCACAATGTGAGAGTCATGGCAGCCTCTATGCCTCATCTTCACTCTGTGTCTATCGACGACATCTGTCGAGCAGCTACTTGGGCTTCGGTTCATACCTTCACAGCCCATTACTGCTTAGACAAGGACTTCCGCCGGGATGCCGTGTTTGGTTAGGCTGTTCTTCAACACCTGTTACATACTTAATCAACTCCTACCCACCATCTCTGGTAGGATGCCAGAGATCCATGGGGGGGAAGTGGAGCCCTTTCACAAGGGCACACAACTTCTGGGGCCTTCTCCCTGGCATCTGCAGCTAGGGAGTCCCCATATGTGAAGACTACATTCCTGCTTGTTCCTGGAGATAGTATAGTTACTCACCTGTAACAGGTGATCTCCGGGAACAGCAGGAATTTAGTCTTCACAACCCACCCACCTCCCCTAGGAGTTGTAACTCTCTATCTCTCTCTCTTTCCCTCTCTCTTTGACTCAGCTTTAAACTCAACTGGAGAGGAACAGTTGGGAAAGGCGCTGTGGAATGCTCCCAAAACTTTCCTATTGGACGCTGGGGAGCGTTCCCACGCAGGCTCCGTCGGTACTGACGATACCCATATGTGAAGACTAAATTCCTGCTGTTCCCGGAGATCACCTGTTACAGGTGAGTAACTATGCTTTCATGCTTATGTAACGTAGAAGTGAACATTTTATCATGGTACTGGATGCTTTGAGGGCTAGTGTGGAATTGAAAGCTCAAAATCTTCCTTGTGCACACAATATAGTGACTAAGGATTGGACTCTTCTGACTTGCCCCACTGAAGAGGTTCATTTTCAAAGGGTATTTACCCAGAAAGCATACTGTTAATTGCTGGTTTAATGGTAGCTTTTCCCTTTTCTCATTGTATAACTTTTTAAAAATTGTATTACTATTAATGGCATATGTGGATCAGACAGAGGTCTAAATCTTTGCTTTTTATTTTTATTTAGTAGTATTTAGCTCATGCCTTTCCAGTAGTAGTTCAAGCTGAGTTACATTCAGGTACAATCTAAGTTTGTATCTGAGGCAATGGAGGGTTAAGTGGTTTGTCCAAGGTCTCAAGGAGTGCCAGTGAGGTTTGAATCTAGGTTTCTTTGGTCGCCAGGCCACTGCTGTAACCACTAGGCTACTCCATTCCAAATTCCAGGTTCTCTCGCTGCTGGTACAACTTGTTGAAATAGGTCTAATTCTGCAGCTTACTAAAAAGAGAGTGTGGGATTTCAGCCTGCCGCTGTACTCTGTTTCTTGGTAGCTTTGAAGCAAGTTAGAAATTCACTGTTAAGAATGGCCTTCGACTTAACTGATGGTAAGAGAATCCTTTTTCCCCTCATTTCTTGCTTATGTCAACTTTTTAACCTTTAAATTGTTTTACTGTGGGCATTCGTGTCAAGTGCAGACTTTCTCATCTAAACTGAAAGTGGTTAATCCCAAAAGCCGTAAGCAGATCATTTCAGAAGGCTTGCATGCCATTTACACGTGTAAATAGCCAACATGTGCAAATTGCAACTTTACAAAACCACTATTTGCATAAGTAAGAGTCATGAGGTCAGGGCTGCTGCTACAGTTAGGCGTGAACTAGACAACCACCTAGAGTGCTGGCCCTCGAAGGGCATCCATTGCCGCCATTGCCACCCCGGCCTGGGGCCTGCAGCAGCAGCAGCAGTGACTAGGAAGCTGCAATACAGCACTTACCGAAAGTGTCTGGCACTGCATCGTGGTTTCTCTCGCCTACTGTCTGCTGCTTCCACCTCACTCCGATGCAGATTTCCGGTTTGCATGAGCCACAAGTCTGCCTGGGAGGGGGACGGAAGCGGCAGATGATAGGAGAGAGAAACTGTGACGCAACGCCGGGCACTTTAGGTAAGCGCTGTATAGCAGTTCCCACGTTATTGCCGCCGCCGCTGCAGGCCCCGGATAGGAGCAGTGAACATTGGGGGCAGGATGGAGGGTCTGCCTAAGGTGCCTTCAATCCATGCACTGGCCCTGCATGAAATGCATACTCTAGAAGGGGCCACGTTGTGAGCATGTCTTGGGAGTGATTTGGGTGGGAAGATAAATTATGCACGTAGTCCTGATTTTGCAATGGGAATACATGTATCCTTAAAGCTGGGCATTGGTATTTATAATTGCTCAGTGACCAGCATAACGTTTTAAAGTAAGTTTTCGTTTGGACCTGGAGTTCACCCCATTCATTGAGGAGTTATGTTTAGGTATCGCTACTTGCAGGCACATTTCCCCAAGTATTGGGCACTCTTTTCTTCAAACACATTTCTTGCTAAAATGACTGTTTCTGCTGGACGTGCTGGGACTTGCACATATTCTCCCACACATCCTCATATGTATTTTTGCAAAGGGCTCTGTCTTCAGCGAGCCTTAGTAAACTATCTGGGAATGTCCTGACTTGGGCATCCCATTTCCCACATAGAGGGATACATAAATATTTCCTTTCATATTGGGAGCAAAGAACCTAAGGAATTTTAAATCACACTTTGACAACTTGCCTATGCATGTTACTTCTTATAAACTCCAGAAGGAAGCTTTTGGTATGACGCAGTTACTATGATGAACTTTAACAGTAACTTTGAGAGACACAGATCATATTCCACATACACTGGCTTAGAAGTGAGGTTTATTGTCATGGTATGCACAAAATTAACTCATCTGGAGAAATTGCCTCTGAGGACCTAAAGAAAATCCATGCTCCACGTGTTAATTTATTTCAATCTAATTACATGCCTCAGCCACCCAGTTCAAGCCAAATCTAAAAAAAACACAGTATATGTAGTACATTATTTTATAGTGTGGTGGTGTAACTTGCCTTGAGCTGGTTGGGATACCATCAAACACACTGAATATTGGAAATGATGAAAGTTAGCATTTCTGTTTCTCCGTTATGCTACACATATTAAGAAAAATTGTAAACATTGTTAATTTCAATTTCCTAATATTTTTTGCTTGGTATTTAAGTTATCAAAATTTTAAAGATAGACCCCTAAATTAAAGTGAAATTAGCAAAACTCTAAATACACACAATGTCTTGCAAAGGTCTTCATACCCTATTAGATTTCTTAAATTCTTCTGTCCGTAAAGTAATCTTAGGCTTCACAGTGACTTTCCTCAGCAGTCTTCTGAACTGTTTCTACTTTAAAATGATGGACCTGGCAGTATACCAAGAGAAGAGCCACCAAAATGGTAAAGGGGATGGAAGGATACCCCTATGAAGAGAGGCTAAAAAGGTTAGGGCTCTTCAACCTGGAAAAGAGACGGCTGAGGAGAGATATGATAGAGGTCTATAAATTAATTAATGGAGTGGAACGGGTAAATGTAGATCGATTGTTTATGCCATTAAAATATAGAAAGATTAGGGGACATGCAATGAAGCTACAGTATAACCCATATAAGACTAATATGAGAAAATATTTTGTCACTCAACGCGTAATCAAACTCTGGAATTCGTTACCGGAGGATGTAGTAAAACTGTTAGTGTAGCCAGGATTAAAAAAGGTTTGGACAAGTTCCTGGAGGAAAAGTCCATAAACCATTATTAAAGGGGACCTGGGAAATCCACTGCTTGCCCCAATACAAGCATTGTGGAACCTGTGTCTTCTGGGGAAATTGCTAGGTACTTGTGAATTAGATTGGCCACTGTTGGAAACAGGATCCTGGACCTGGATCTGACCCAGTATGGCATTTCTTATGTTCTTATGTAGTCAAACAGCAGGATATTTTCTTATAGCCTGCCCTCAATCTGTACTTTCTGAGTAACTTTTATCCCGGCATTTTTTCAACAGCTCAGTGTTCAACCTGCTTAGACCTTTTCTTCAAATTCACTTCATACAACTGAAACAGCTTGATTCTTCATCCAGGAGTATTCAGATCAACTCACCTATTGTGATAGGAAGCAGTTGGTTTCTGTATAATAACATACAATGAGCTTTAATAGGCAATTTTTGGAAAAAGAGCTAATTTGGGTTTGCTATGTCAAAGGGTGTGAAGACTTGTGCAATAAAGACTTGGTTTCCAATTTTGAATATTTCTAGTTTTTTCACATGGAAATTGTAGCATACATTGTGTTACATTAAAGTAGGGGTTTTACTTATCTATTTTAAACAGTATTTTTAGCAAGCAGAATGTGAAAAATGTACAAGGATCTGAAGACTTTTGCAAGGCAGTGTATGTATGTGTGCATTTGAGTGTGTATATGTATGTACGAGGGTTGCTCAGAAAGTAATGCCCCACATGTTTTTTCTCAGTCCAGAATGAAGACAGAGGTGTGAAATTGAAAGGGTAGTAACTTGGAACTTCAAAGGACACGTGTGTAATTTTACAGTCGTCTGACAAATAGCGAGGCGGTAGTGATCCTTCAAATGGCGTCTGTGAGTGACACACGGTACAAACAACAAGCTGTAATTGAATTCTTGGTGGAGGAGAAAAAGTGTGAGAAACATTCACAAACGGTTGTGTGCTGTGTATGGAAGTTCTGCGGTAGATAGGAGCACCATTGGGCGATGGGTGAAGAGAGTAAAGGCTTCAGGAAGTGGTAAAATGGAACTGGAAGATCGGCCGCGGTCTGGGCGTCCTGCCTCAGCCACCAGTCCAGACAAGTTGCAGCGTGCTGATGACATTATTCATGCGGATCGGCGCATCACGAGTCAGGAATTGTCCGTACAGCTTTCCGTCAGTAGAGATAGTGCAATGGCAATTATTGACGCTTTGGGATATTCAAAGGTGTGTGCAAGGCACACCGCAACAGCTTATAGTATTTTAATGCCTGCTGGCTACTATCGCAGGGCGCTGCAACTTGTCTGGACTGGTGGCTGAGGCAAGACGCCTAGACCGCGGCCGATCTTCTAGTTTCGTTTTACCACTTCCTGAAGCCTTTACTCTCTTCACCCATCGCCCAACGGTGCTCCTATCTACCGCAGAACTTCATACACAGCACACAACCGTTTGTGAATGTTTCTCACACTTTCTTTCTCTTCCACCAAGAATTCAGTTACATCTCGTTGTTTGTACCGTGTCACTCACAGACGCCATTTGAAGGATCACTACCACCTCGCTATTTGTCGGATGACAGTAAAATTACACACGTGTCCTTTGAAGTTCCAAGTTACTACCCTTTCAATTTCACACCTCTATCTTCATTCTGGTCTCAGAAAAAAACATGTGGGCCACTACTTTCTGAGCAACCCTCGTGTGTGTATATATATGTGTGTATATATATGTGTGTATATATATATATATATATATATATATATATTTAATATGACAATCTCTGTGCTACATAATCCCCACTAGTTAATTAATATGTTGGTAAAAAGGTATCACAGCTTGCAAAGAATATAGGTTAGGCCACATGGAAAGCAGGCTTAGGTTGCAATCCTGGCTGAAAATCCCACTAACTGGGTAAGTGCCGGCCACCTAATTAGCACTTCTCAGCCTGGATGTTCAATGGCAGCTCCTATCCGCATATGGTCACTGAATATCTTGCTGATATTTAAGCACCATGGCTGATCATCGCAGCATTTGAGTATGAGAGTCATCCTATTAACAGTCTTTCTAGTACCAAGCAGATTGTAAACTAACACAAAACACTACAAAAGTTGCTGAAGACCTAGAATGCAAATCTATCATATCATATAATGACACTAGCTTCTAAAATTAACACGATAAGGCGCCTACCCAAAAAAGAGAAGCACCATAAATATTGCTGTGGGCATCTTGGGAGCTAGTGCTTGTGACCTCTTCAGCCCCCCTCCCCCAATTGTGTTGCGTGCTGGTCTCATGTTCTCGTCTGACGAGACCAGCACCAGATTTCCTATACCGCAAGGCATCATTGGACAAGAATACAGATGATGAGTTATAGCTTCAGATATTGAGTGTCTGTATGTGCGTGTGCTGCAACGATGGTGTACCTGTCTGTGCGTGGGATGTGGCGGTGGGTGCCTTTGTGAGGAGGGGTGTGGGGCTGCGGTGCATGTGTGTGTGTGCTGCAGGGTTAGGGAGGCTCTGTGTGGTGTGCAGGTGAGGTGCCTGCGTGTCTGCATGTCTGTCATGCAGAGGTGGAGTACTGGGATGGGTGGATGGAGTGCCAGCGTGTGCTCTAGGGGGAGGGGAATGCACCTTTTGGCAGCACCTTGCACGTTTCCCTCCCCTTCCAACCCCTCTCCTGCTGGCTCCCCTCTGTTACCCTTCAGACTCTTCCCCCTTCACTAACCACCCTAGCACTCCCACCCCCTACCCTAAAATCCCTTCCTCCATCCTCCTTTTCTAAATAAGCCACTGCCCTTTTAAGTTGTCCCTGCCTTTACCTCACTTCTTCCCCCCTTCAACATCTTTTTGGCTGCAGGCTGCAACCTCCCTCTTTTCATCTGTCTGCAGGGGATTGGATCCCCTCAGGCAGACACTTTGCCTCTGGACCACAACTGTGGCCTCTCCGTTCTCTTCTGCCCATGGGGATCCGATCTCCCTTAGGCAGATAGAAGGGGGTTTTGCCGCAATTACAGCCATCCCGTTTTTTTCTGCTTGTGGGAGATCAGATCCCCATGGGCAGAAAAGAAGGGAGAGGCAGTGATCACGGCCCAGTGGCAAACTGTCTGCCTGTGGGGATCCCATCCCCCGCGGGCAGAAGAGATCCCAGCCATTGGGGCAACTTGTTTGGGGGAGGCAATGCTCCTCCCCCCCTCATCCTCCCAAACTACTCCCGTGCAAGCTCCCTGTCCTTTAACATGGCTCTTAGTGATTCAGATGTGCATTTCATTTTCTTTGTTGTAAATTATACTGGTAAACCTAGTGACTGAACTGTATAGCTTTCTTAATGGTTGCTATGTATAGTATCACCTAGTGACTGAGCCGTGTAGTTCGCTACTTGTTGCTAAATGTACTGCAATGCCTGTTGATTTGGAAAGCTGGCACCTTGTGGTTAAACTGTAAAAGCTGTCCGTCAAAATGTTACAGCGACAACTAATGGATAGAAAGAATGAAAACAAGCATCATCATATATTTATTCTTTCCAAACCAATAGAATGCTTGTTTTATTCCATCTACACCTCTCCTTTCCCATTTAGCTTAGAGAGAGATATGGACAACAAGATACAAACACAGTATGTGCGTGCACACACGTACATGTACGCAGAGGGGTTGGAAGGGATTCCATGAGTCATGCTGTGCATGCTTTCCTTACTTGTTAAGAATAATTTAGTCATTTAAATAAATAAAAATACCCAGAAGATATTCAAACTTTTTAATATGAATATGTGGTAACTTTGATCAGATTAACAAAAAAAGTGAAAGACTGATTTTAAGATCACAGAGGTCCCTTCTCTAAATTTGATACCTGTTGTACACTGTTGGCGCAATTAAAGGAAGCGATATATAAAAAGGGACAACCAGCTTTCACATCGAAAATCAGCAAAAAGAAGAGTGGTACTGTTCAAAATACCTATTTGGGGTATAATAGAGGGAGGCGTGGTCTAGTGGTTAGGACAAGGTACTTCAGGCCGGAGGGCCGGGGGTTCAAGTCCCACCTGGGGACAGCAATTTCAGGCCAGAGGGACTGGGATTTCTAGTCCTATACTCCTTGTGGTCTTGGGCAAGCCACTTAACCCTCCATTGCCCATGTTCCCTGTAAAGTATTATCGTATGTGTCTCATATCCGCTCATGTTAAATGTATCCCCCAATTGACCGCTTTGACCTGGTGAAAAGCGGGATATAAATACAGCTAAATAAACTAAATAAATAATAAATTTATAGTATCATATAAGAGGGGATACTCTTATGCCAAAGTTTAACATTAAAAAAATTCCATATTTGCAAAATGTGCAAAAATGCAGTAATATATGTTCTTAAGATAGAAACAGTAAGGCTTTTGCCATATATTATTGCGTTTTTGCACACTTTTGAATTATGACACATGAAGTACGTTACAGGAAAGCTAATGATGGGTAAATGATTAAAAATATGGACTTTCTCTAATGCTAAACCTTGGCATACTAATATTCCTCTTTTCCTGATCCTCCTGCTAGACTCATCAAGATGTGTGGGTTATGCTCCCCACCCAACAGGTGGAGACAGACTAGAACAACTTTCAGTGATGACATTACTAGTACATATGCTTGGGCAGCACTTAGAGAAGGCAGTATTGTCTGTCTCCAGCAGGTGGCAAGGTGAGTGGATTGGTGCAGAAGTGCATATAAGTCTGTCTCCCCTGGCCCAGACCTGTAGGCCCAGTGTTTGCTTGGAGCATAGGTACACCCTTGTCTCCTTGAACAAACAATTTCCCTATCTCAGGGGTTTCTGCGCTGGTGGGCTGGAGAATGGATAGAAAGACCCCATGGGGCATCTGAGAGGGGATTGGTAAGTCTGGGCCCAAGCCCCCTTTCCTCTCACTGTCCTTTCTCTGTGGCCTTTGCTTTTTTCTTTGTTCTTTCTTTATTTTCCCCCTATGTTTTTGAATAGATTCTGTTAGTTGCTTGAATAAAAAAAAGAAAGAAAGAAATAACATCTAAGGCAGCAAGCATTCCCAGGCCCTTATTGGCGGTTGAGGCAGCCCTTGGGTTTCTTCCACTGGCCTCACAGCTGCTGGAAATTCCTTACTGGGGTGTTCTGTTCACCACACAGTTTGTTCAATGTTTTTTTTTTTCCCTTCATGGCTTTTTTGTTTTGCACAGCAATGCTGAGCCATGCGGCCTGCACTCCCCCCCCCCTCCCCCAAAGCCTCAGGGTGCATATTTTTTGCATGTTTGGGACCTCATGCTGGTTTTGACACCTCTGGCCGCATGGCCCCTGTGGAAGGGTGGCTGCAGCCTCAAACCCGCAGACCCCTGAAGGTTTTCTGGGGCCCCAGGTCCCTTTTTGTCATCCAGCCTTAAGTGGACATGAGCTTTTGCAAGGACATAGAGAGGGCAAGGAACGGTAAAGGCTCCTCCAACCCTTTAGACCAGGGTCCACTTGTGGAACCACCACCAGAGGAGGCTCCGTAAAGTGCAGAGGGCATTTCAGAAGCTGCTTCTCAAGGCTAGTTGACAAAAAGGGACCTGGACCCCCAGAGAACCCTCAGGGGCCTGCAGGCTTGAGGCTGCAACCACCCTTTCACGCTCTTCCCCTCCATAGGGACCATGCTGGATAGCCCAGAAGCGATATACAGGCTCCTCTGGCAAACTGCCTGCATTGCAACCCAAGTTTCACCGGATTGAGGCCAGCCTGGGATAATACAGGTTAAAAAAGAAAAAAAAAGTCCTCTATGTGGCGTGAGCAGGATCTCCTCTTCGTGGCATCAGCCTTGCATGCTTGATATGAAGAACAAGTGGCTCCCTTGGAAGAACCCACAGTGCCTTCTGGAAGCCCTTGGTGACGCTTACCTGGATGATGGGCCTGTTACGTTCCATCCACATGTGGGATTAATTGGGGAGCAGGACAATGTCTTAAGGCTGGGAATGGTCGCAGCATGCCACATCTAATGCTTAGAGTGGCAGCCTGAGAATCAACTAAGCCAGGGTTCAGATCTCATTACAGGTCTTACAGGCCAGGAAAGAGGACAGTTGCCATTTTTTTCTTCTTACAGTCTAGGTTGATCAGGGTTTAGCTCTGAACATTCTTAAGGTTCAGATAACGGTCCTTGTATGCTATCGGGAGTGTGTTCATGGAGCATCCTTAGCACACCCTGATGTGTCCTCTTTCAAGAGGGTAAAGCAAATCCATCCACTCATGCAACTGAGCCTGCTAGAGTGGAGTCTCTCTGATGTTGAAGGTGAAAGCCTTCCGCACCCTTTTTTGAGATCCTTCGAATGGCCTCTCTCAAGGATTTGACCTTGAAGATGATATTCCTGATGGTTGTTGCTTTGGCCAGGTGGGTGTCTGAGCAACAGGCCTCGTCTCATACAGATCCTTTTCTGCTCATCTTGATGACGTCTGTCTGAGGACGGTACCATCCTTTCTCATAAAGGTGTACCTCCATTCATCTTAATCAAACTTTCCTGAACCCTGCTTGCACTTTAGGCAGTTTTTGTCACAGGTATGGTTGTAATCCATGCTGCTTATTCCAGGGGTAAGCAGTGAATTTCCCCAGTCCACTTTAATAATGTTGTGTGGACTTTTCCTCCAGGAACTTGTCCAAACCTCTTAAACCAACCTGCACTGACAACCGTTACTACATCCTCTAGCAAAAAATTTAGAGTTTGATTACACACAGAGTGAAAAAATATTTTCTCCGATTAGTTTTAAATATGCCACATTATAGCTTCATTCTTTCTACTTTTTGAAGGAGCAAAGAACCAATGTATGTTTACCCATTCCACTCCAGCCGTCTCTTTATCAGGCTGAAGAGCCCTAACCTTTTATGTCTTTCCTCGTAGGGGTATCCTTCCATCCCCTTTATCATTTTGGTTGACTTCTCTGTACCTTTTCTAATTCTGCTATATCCTTTTTTAAGATAAGGCGACCAGAATTGCACACAGTATTCAAGGAACGGTGGCACCAGTATCTATCTGATGCAGTGTCATATACAGTAAGAGAATCAACAGTTTTGAACATAGTTGTGGTTATTTTGATTAATGCTTGTTCTGAGTTTTTCAGTCTTGCTTTCTGCTTGGAACGTATCATATTGACTTATCTCAGTATCCTCAGTGAAAGTTGCTCTAGTCTTCCTCCACCTGCTCTTTGGGGAGCATAATCCACTCATCTGGACTAGTCTAGCAGGATTCAAAGAGAGAAAATAATCAGATACATAAAATATCTCTGATACCCATTTGAGATACAATAAATTTATAGGGAGCCTATTCAAAAGGATTAATGCAGTTAGCAGACATGTAAATCTCGTGGAGCGGATATTCGGCAGCACATAGTTGTTTTGTGCTGCTTAATATCCCCTCCTATTGCTGCTGCACACCCTGATGCTACTGTGTAGTATTGGGGTGTTTGGGGGGGGGGGGGGCGATGCTTGAGTTAACCTGTCAGCTGTGATATTCAGCTGCTGGCCAGTTAAATTAAACCAGCTAAAGTAAGGCACAAGAAAGGCTATCCTAACTTTAGCCAGTTTAGCTATCTGACCAGCAGCTGAATATCACCACTGCCTGGTTAGCTAAAACGCTAATTGAGAAAACCGGATCGTCAATGGCGGTGGCTGGATATGACCCCAGCATTAACTATCCAGGCCTAATTCTAAACAGTGACGGCCAGCCGCTTTACAAGTGCTTGCTGCCACCGTTGAATATCAGCCCCATAGTATTTTGGACTTTGCCACTCTTATTTTTGCATATAAAGTTATCACAACTTGAAAAAGTACCGTTTTTTTCAGGGATACATGGCTACAGGAACTCTGAATGAATTACATAATATCAATAAATATAAGGCACATGGGCATCATAGGTCTATAATGATGATGATCCTAAAAAATATTAGTGTTTGTAAAGCCCTAAACTAATTTATGCTGTCAGATGTGCACTCAATGTGGGTTTTTCTTTCTTTTAGATATTGATGATTTAAAATATCTATCCTTTGGAAACTACAACGGTGACTCGGCAACAAGCAGCCTTACAAGCTACGACTGGTCAGAGAAAGAAGATTTAACCCAAAGTAGAAAACACCCTTCCTTTTTCCCAAGTTTGGAAAATGGGTCCTCTTCAGCTACCTCTGTCCTTCAGAAAAAGGAAACCTCATTTGGTAGCTCAGAGAATATCACCATGACGACCATTTCAAAAGTGACGACCTTCTCAACTAAGGAAGCCCCAAAGGAGACAGGATTTGCCACTTTTCAAGATCCTGCCCTAGGATCTGCTTGGCGAAGGGATGCTGCTGATACATTTGGAGACTTTGCCAGACCCGGTTCAGATGTGCAGGCAGCTGAGATAGGCCCCAGTCCTCGGTGTCCAGGCATAGCCATTGGTGACAACTTGTCTAAAGAGCAGGAAGAGTCTACAGATGAGTTTGGGGAGTTCCAAAGAGAAAAGCTTAAGATTAGTAAATTTGATTTTCTTGTGGCCAACTCCCAAGTGAAATCTAGTGAAGAAATGATCAAGAGTGAGCTTGCAACCTTTGACCTTTCTGTTCAAGGTGAGTATGCTTGGATCCCTTCTCAACCAATTTTTGGTGTATCTCAGCAAAGATATTGTCATAACACTGAAAGTAGGCCATAATGTGCCAGATGGTTAAAATATCTTATTGTGAAAGCAGGACACAGAGTATGGTTGCTAATAACTCCCTTTCTCCCACTGAGCATGGCAAGCCTAGACTAGCAGGTCTAATTAATATTCCAAGATAAAATCCAGCAGTGTTCCGTTCGGCAAGACTATTGATAATTTTGTTTTCTTAGTTTTAGCCTGTCTTTCCAAATGATGCTCTATACAGCTAAACCCTTTCTCAAAAGAGCTTACAATCTAGGTGGGTACCTGAGGCGATAGAAAGACAGCAACTTGCCCAAGGTCACAAGGTGTATTGATGAGGGATATGGGATTTGATCCTGTTTGCAGTCAGTTGCTGTAATCATTAGGCCTCATCTTCACAACCTAACTATTCACACATGAAGTAAGTAGCTCACTTTCAGTCACTTAAAGAATAATTTCATAACAGGATAATTAATGGTGCCTGTTTTATAAAGGTAAAATAGGCACTTGTAGAAGCATAGAAAACGAGAGCAGATAAAGACAATACGGCTTATGCAGTCTGCCCATCCTTCGGAACTATTCAGCTCTACGATCCCCTCCTCTCCCACAGAGATCCTCGGTGTTTGTGTTCTGCTTTTGTGAATTCAGATATAGTCCTTGTCTCCTCCCTCTAAGCTGGCAGGTTGTTCCACTCATCCACCCACCGCTCTTTCCATAAAGAAATATTTCCTTAGATTACTCCTGAGTCTGTCCCCTTTCACTTTCATCCTATGCCCATCATTCCATAGCTTCCTTTGGATTTGAAGAGGGCTGCTCTCTGCATTTATAACATAGAGATATTTGAATGTCTCTTGTATCACCCCTCTCCCGCCTTTGCTCCAAAGTATGCATGCTTTATATCATTATAAAATAGGCTCACACAGAGACCTCTAATAGCACACACATTTATATTTGCCCCGAAGATTATATAAATGTGTACATGTGCTTTATGCATTATACGTATATTATATAAAATATGCACGCACACTACGACTCTACCCAAACTATACCTGGAACTGCCTATGTGCAGATTGCATAAACGTAGGTGCAGTTTTATGATACTCCTACTTTTTATGCGTATATGCATGCCATATCATGAGAGCCGTTTTCCATGTGTATCAAACAGGTGGAAAATGCTTTATAAAAGTACTTCTGGAGCAATTGCACGTGGGTATGCACACCTAAAGGCTAAGTGAACTACATGATTGCACCTACTTTGTGGGATAATTTTATAAAGTGTTTACACGTGTAAAGCATGTTTTGCATACAGAAAATGGCTCTTGTAACATATGCTGACAAGAACACACATGCTTTTATGTTGTTGGCGCATAGGTGTTCCAGGGGAATGGCATTGGGATGGGGCTGGGGCAGAGTTATGAGCCGCGCACACACGCATATATCCACATAATTGCATCCGAGCAAGTTGGGGATAGTTCTGAGGACAGATGCATACACACCTATATTGATTTCTAAAATAGGTAAGTTATAGGCACCCTACTGCAGGGCTCAACAAACTCTAGGCACCCAGTCGCCATAGCAACTAAAAAATCAGACCTAGACCCTGGGACTGTGATTGGTGCTGCTGTCCATGGGGACCCCGCCTCCCTCCCTGACTGCAATTGTGGCCTTTGCAGCATTTCTGCTCATGTAGGATGGGATCCCCGCAGGTAGTCAGCACTGGTCCTGCAGCACTTGGTGGGGGTGAATGGAGGGCAGGGGGTGAGTGCAAGGGGGGAGGGAGAATGTGAAGGGAAACGGAGTTGTGGGGTGGAAGAGGGACAAAAAGAGAGGGATTGGAGTGGGTTGAGGGGGGAGGGAAGAGCCCAAGGGGTTGGAGAGTAAAGAGAGAATGCCTGGAAAGCAGAGGCACAACAGATGCACAAACATGCATCCCACCTGGCTCTACACCAGTGTGGTGGTGGGGTCACTGCCTTCTGTTGGCACTGTGCAGTGGCCCATTAAGAACCTGATTTATTAAGCTTTGTCCCATAGAAAATGGAAAAACACTCTTAGTAAAGCAGCCCCCAAAACCTAAAAAAGTAACTGCTTTACCTCTTTTTGGGGGATGGGGGTGTGCACTGTGATCTAGGTTATGTCAGCTGGCTCCTAGATTTTTTGATTGATTCCTAGATTCCAAGAAAATTTGACAAGGCCTGCCCTACTATAAAATTACCTCCTACAGTATATGCAAACTTTCAGCACATACCAAAAATCAGTACAAAGATCTTTAAGAATGAGACAGCATTTTGTAGTCTATAATCCACAGGTCATGTCCCAGTGCTTGTTTCAGCGGTATAGTGATTTCAGTCATGGGAATTGATTCTTTGATATATAAATTGCCTTTTGTTTTTAAATTAAGCACAAAGGTGCACAAACCTAAAACAGTTAATCAGAAAATTAATACTCGAATAATCTAAACCAAAGGTTCCCAATCTTTTTGGTTGTGTGGACCCCTTATTAACTGCCAAAATGTTCAGGGACCCTCAGTTCATCCCTACCATTCTTCTTGTAACCCCCCTCCCCTCTGTGCCAAACCTGTCCCCACTAGCACTCTCTCTCCATCCCTTCCTCTCTCTATTAGTCTTTCTCTATCTCCCTCCAGCCGTTTCCCAACAGTCTGTGTCTCTTTCTGTGTCCTTCCCCTCCCCAATGTTCACGCCAGTCTCTCTTTTCTATGTCTAATGGGCCACAGGTTAGGAACTACTGGCATCGTTCACAGCACTATGCATGCGTATGTGTATATGCAGATAAATAATAGAGGATATAGTGTCTCCTAAATCCCCTTTACATCAGGAGAGAATACCAACTTTTGATATTAATGTTGATTAATTCCTTGGATTTGTTATTTACAGGTCTGTCCTGTTTTAATGGTTGTCCTTTTTGATTGTTATAACCATCTTCTAGGTACTCATAAAAGGAGCTCGAGTTTGGGGGATAAAGAGATAAGCCGCTCTTCACCTTCTACAGCTCTGGAGCAACCCTTTAGAGATCGCTCAAATACCCTAAATGAAAAGCCAACTCTACCTGTAATCAGAGACAAATACAAAGACCTAACTGGAGAGGTGGAGGTGAGGACAAAGATTACACTCTCATGTCATGTTTGCAGTCATAAGTTAAGCCCAGGACAAGAAGGCCAGCACTACCAAATGAGATGGACATATCCTGAACCAAAATAGAGCCTTCCTACTATCCCTTCAGTTTCTTCTCCCTCACTTTAACGTGCAGAGTCCCCTATAGAGACTGGCAGAAAGCTTTGTGGCATTTAATAAATACTGATTTGCTATTAGCTTTCTCTTCAGTTTGTAGGCACCAGTGTTGGCAGGAGTTAAGGTTCACTGACCCTGGCTCAGCTACATCACTGTTATCTTTAGAGGGTTATTTTATATACATGGCATTCATCTGTAAATGTCTATTTTAGAAAGAGCTGTTTCCAGATCATCCTGCTAGACCAGCCCAGACAAGTGAATACTGTCCCCATGCTAGCAGATGATGGAGACAGAGAAAAAAACCAAAGCTTCCAGTGATGACATCATTGGTATAGATTGGTGCACCTAGAGGCATGCTTCAGTATTTCTTGGTGGCCAGCAGATGGTAGTTGCTGAACTGGTGTAGCTGAAATATCTTAGGCTCCAGAGCAGCCGTTCTGCAGGGTGCTTCCCTGTTGAGCCTACTTGGTGCCGGTCTCCAGGGGGTATCTACGGGTACCCCTCTGGAAACCTGGCCGGGGGGGTGGGGGGAAGATGTCCCTTTCCTGGGCTTCCCATCAACTTGCTGGCCATTTGAGCCCTGATCCTGGTGTAGAGGCCTATAGCAGCGGTTGTCTCAGGAGGGCAAGAACCCAGCTTTATTGTCATTTCTATGTCCCCCTTTCCCACCCCATTGTCTTCCTCTCCTCAGCTTCTACCCCTTAAAAAAACAAACAAAAATTCTCAGTGCAGACATAGCAGACTCTCACCAGTGTAGTTTTTCTCGAGGGAGGTGGGGGGGACAGCAGAGGGCTCTTTTGGAGAATGGAGGAGGTGAATAGTCCTTACCAGGGAAGTCAGGCAATGTCACACGACTTGAGTTGTTGGGGGAGTGGTGTCTTCTTTGGCTTAGATTTAATGCATGATAGGCCATGGACACCACTATGGGGCCTATAGCAAGTGGCATCCCAAGCTCATGGAGCCTAGGATTTGTGGCCTGTGCGCCGCCCACCCCAGCGAACCCTTGGGGGGGGGATGAGGGGAGACTCATAATTTTCAAGTCCTCTGCAGCACAGAGAGAACCCAAGAGCCATGAGGCCCCAGCCTTTACCATGGCCCCCAAGCAGTCAGGGTCTGTTGCAAGTCTGAATACCTAATCTATGCTGGCCCTCAGCATCCTCTGATACTTTTGCTGGAAGTGGGGAGCATTGGGGGGCTGATCTTGGGGCTCCATTTCTTATGATTTCCTAAATTTCATTTATCAGACTTGGTGCCTATGGAAGGCTTCTTCTTTTCTTTCCCAGGGGACTGTGGCCTCGTTTGTGCCAGGACCGGGTCCACCACAGAGGTGCTCCTGGGTGGGGGGAGAGGGAATACCACCCCATATGAGGAGGGGAGTGCAAGTTGGATGATCCAGATGGGCCAAAGCGGGAACCACCTCCTTTGGGTGTTGGAGTTGAAGACCTCAATCTGGAGAGTCTGGTCAATGACTCTAATTTGGAGGAGGGCAAGCTATTGCTAATGGAGAAGGAGGATGACTCCTTGGTTGTCCATCTCTTCTGGCGGGATGAATTGTACTCTCTAATATCGCAGGTCTCCTCAACACACTGTATTTGTGGAGGCTGCAACTGAAAACAAAGACAAATCGGAGGGAGGCTCCCCATCTTGGAGGGCCTGCAGAAACCCTGTATGGCTTCTCCCCTTCCTTCAGCAGTCCGGCAGATGATCTAGCAGAATAAGAGGCCTTGGACACTCCCCTATGGGAGGAATGAAAACTAAGGGCAAGAAATATGCCCTGTCTCAGGTGGATAACGGCAGTGGATTGTGCTTCCTCAGAGTGGATGATTGAGTGGTGGTGATCACTGAGCAGACCACTATCTCCATGCTCTCCAAGATCAGCCAGACCAAAAGGTGGAGGCACTGTTGAAGATGTTCTCCTCAGCTTCAGTGATTAGTCTTCAAGCATCGACTTGAGGAAGCGTAGCTGCCTGTGCTTTCTTGCTCTGGGCATAATCCTTGCTTTATGGCCTCCAGTTAAGGGGAAAGGAGTAATCTTACTCACTTTCAGGTTTAACTGATCATCTAAATCGGCAAGTTATTAGGCCTGAAGACTAGATTCATTAAGTCCTTGAAGTTCACCTTGAGGTGAAAACTAAGAGTCCTTTATACTTATTAGATATAATTGTATTTGGTTCAGATATCCCTATTCCCCTAGCAACTTTAAACAACTGAACAGCTCTAAGTAGCTAAAATAAAATCTTTAATTCTAAGATGCAGACAGAAGTCCAGCAGTGAGATGGGGGCTCTCCAATCTTTTGCATAGAGTGTTACATGGATGATATTCTCCCATTTGGTAAGAGGTCTTATATGTGCACTAGGTGCAAAGAGTTCTTTACTCTCAGGGAACGAGTCCGATCTCTGGAGGCTAGAGTAGCGGAGCAGCTGAGGCAGACAGAGGGGTATATAGATGAGAACTACAGGGTTGTAGTAGAGAAGTCCCACCTTCAGTCTGGCAGCCTTTCTGCTGCCATGGAGGAGAGAGGTCACGTGAAAGAAGAACATCACCTTAGTGTGGCAGAAAGTGATCCTTTGGCTAGGACCTGTCCCCCAAGTGACCTTCTCGCACCGAAGATGCCTCTGTAGGGCCATATGCCATGATGGAGGGGTTACGATGGCCATTATAATTGGCATTTTGATCATTAGGCATGTAGATAGCTGGATGGCTGGTGGTCATGAGGATTGCCTGGTTACCTGTCTGCCTGATATGAAGTTAGTGGACCTCATGTGCCATCTAGATAAGACTTAGATGATGCTGGGGAGGAGCCTGCTTTCGGTACATGTTGGTACCAATGACATAGGAAAATGTGGGAGGGAAACCAAATTTAGGCAGGAAGTTGAAATACAGAACTTCCAGGGTAACGTTCTCAGAAGTGCTTTTCTGTTCTATGCACAAGACCCAAAAGGCAGACAGAGCTCTGGAGTCTCAATGTGTGGATGAGAAGATGGTGCAAGGAAGAGGGTTTTGGATTTGTTAGGAACTGGGCAACATTCTGTGGAAGGGGAAGGACTTTTTTGAAAGGATGGGGGTCCACCTTAACAAGGATGGAACCAGGCTGCTGGCATTAATCTTTATAAAGAAGATAGAGCAGCTTTTAAACTAAATAATGGGGGAAAATGGACAGTCGCCCAAGAGTGCATGGTTTGGAATGATATATCTTTGAAGGATACTAGCAAAATAGGGAAGTTAGGGCATTCTGATAGAGAAGTTCCAATAAAGGGAAAAGTAACCCAGTTGCCTGTAAGTAAAAACCAGACAGAGTTGAAAGATTCTACTTTGCCCCTGTTATCCAATAACCAGACGGTTAATATGAACAAAAACCAAACTTTGAAATGCCTGTGTGCAAATTCTAGAAGTCTAAAAAATAAGATGAGAAAGTTAGAATATATAGCACTGAATGAAAAGTTAGATATAATTAGCCTCTCAGAGACCTGATGGAAAGAGGAAAACCAATGGGACACTGTGATACCAAGCTACAAATTATATCACAATGTTAAGGTGGATCACATAGGTGGGAGGGGTGGGGTGCTGTATGTTAGAGGGCAGTGAGTCCAACAGGATAAAGATTTTGCAAGAAACAAAATACACTGTAGAATCTCTGTGGATAGAAATTCAATGTAAAAAGGGGAAAAGAATGGCAGTGGGGGTGTACTACCGTCTGCCTGGACAGAATGATCAGACAGATGATGAAATGCTAACAGAAATTAGGGAAGCTAGCAAAGTTTACAACACAGTAATAATGGGAGATTTCAATTGCCCTGGTATTGACTGGGTCAATGTTACATCAGGCCATGGTGAAATAAATGACTGCTTCATGGAGCAGCTGGTTCAAGAACCGACAAAAGAGAAAGCTATTTTAAACCTAGTCTTTAATGGAATACAGGATCTAGTGCGAAGAGTAACTGTGTTGGATCTACTTGGCAATAGCAATAACAACATGATCATATTTGATTTAATAAATGGAAGGAGGATTACAAAGAAATCCACTGCGCTAGCATTTAACTTTCAAAAAGGAGACTATAATGAAAATGGTTAAGAAAAAAATAAAGGGAACAACTGCAAAGGTTGAGTTTACATCAGGCCTGGAGGTTATTTAAAAATATTATCTTGGAAGCCCAGACCAGATGTATGCCATGCTTTAAGAAAGGTGGAAGGAAGGCCAAAAGATAGCCAGCATGGCTTAAATCTGAAGTCAGAGACGCTGTTATAGCTAAGAGAAAATCCTTTAGAAAATGGGGAAAAAAGAGGCAAATAATGAAAACAGGAAATATAAATACTGGCAAGTTAAATGCAAGGCATTGATAAGGCAAGCACAGAGAGAATTTGAAAAGAAGCTTGCTGTGAAAGCAAAAGCACATAATAAAACCTTTTTCAAGTACATTCGTAGCACAACACTTGTGAGAGAGTCAGTTGGACCATTAAATGATAGATGGATGGATAAAAAGGACACTTAGAGAAGACAAGGCCATAGTGGAGAGACTGAATTAATTCCTTTTTTTTCAGTCTTTACTAAAAAAAGATGTAGAATACTTACTCATGCTGGAAATAATATTTAAAGGTGATGTATCAGAGGAATTGAAACAAATCTCAATAAATCGGGAAGATGTAATACAGCTGTTTGATAAACTAAAGAGCAGCAATTCACCTGAACTGGATGGCATACATGCCAGGGTGCTGAAAGAACTGAAATATGAGAGAGTAGAACTACTATTAGTAATCTGTGATTTGTCATTAAAATCGTCTCTAGTACCTGAGGGATTGGAGAATGGCCCATGTAACGCCAATTTTTAAAAAGGGTTCCAGGGGTGATCTGGGAAACCACAGACCAGTGAGCATGATGTCTGTACCGGGCAAAATGATAGAAACCATTATAAAAAAAACCCCAAATTACTGAACATGTAAATAATCATGGCTTAATGGCAGAAAGCCAATGTGGATTTAGTGAAGGAAAGTTTTTTTGTGTCTCACTAATCTATTACATTTTTTTAAGGTGTGAATAAACGGGTAGATAAAGGTGAGCCAGTTGATACGGTGTATCTGGATTTTGAGAGGGCCTTTGACAAGGTTCCTCATGAGAGACTTGGGGAAATTAAAAAGTCACGGGATAAGAGGCAGTGTATTATTGTGGATTAGGAACTGGTTAAAAGATAAAAAAACAGAGTAGGGCTAAATGGCCAAGTATCTCACGGATCTGTGCTGGGCCTGCTGCTTTTTAACATATTCGTAAATGACCTGAAAATGGGAATAACGAGTTAGGTGATCAAATTTGCAGATGACACAAAATTATTCAAAGTTGTTAAAACACAAGAGGGATGTGAAAAATTGCAAGTAGACTTTGATAAGTTGGAAGATTGGGCATCCAAATGACAGATGGAATTTAATGTGGACAAGTGTAAAGTTATGCATTTAGGGAAGAGCAACCCAAACTATGGTTACACGATGCAAGATTCCACATTAGGAATCACCACCCAGGAAAAGGATTTAGGTGTCCTCATGAATAATATGTTGAAACCCTCTGCCCAGTGTGCAGCAGAGGCCAAGAAAGTAAATAGAATCATAAGGAAAGGAATGGAGAATAAAACAAAGGATAGTATCGTTCTGTGATGTGACCGCACTTTGAATATTGTGTGCAATTCTTGTCACCATATCTTAAAAAGTATATAGCAGAACTAGAGAAGGTACAGAGAAGAGCCACCAAAATGGTAAAGGGAATGGAGGGATATCCCTATGAGGAAAGGATTAAAAAGTTAAGGCTCTTCAACTAGGCAAAAAGTCAGCTGAGGGGAGATATAATAGAAGTCTATAAAATAATGAATGGAGCAGAATGGGTATACGTAGATCAATTGTATCTCCAGGAACAAGCAGGAATGAGTCTTCACATATGGGTACGTCGGTACCGACGGAGTCTGCGCGGGAACACTTCCCAGCGTCCAATTAAGAGCTTTTGGAAGCATCCCAGCACGCCTGCGTGCTGCCTTCCCGCCTTTCCCAACTGCCTCTCCTCAGTTTTCGTTTTTCCGCGGAGCCGGCAGGACGTCCTCCTGTCACCGCAGAAAATTCTTGTTCTTATTTTTTAGTTTTCTTGTGGTCGCAGCTGTCTTCCCGACGCCACCGGTACCGCCGGTGTTTTCTTTTCTTTTCTTGTAAAATCTTCCTTTTCCACGGGATATTTTTTCTTCATAGTGTCCCACGGTCTCTTAGGCCTTTTAGGCCTCTTCTTTTTCCTTCATGGAACCGCCAGACACTTTCTCCAAGAAATGTTCAGACTGTGGCGGTACAACTTTATTTTTAGACCCTCGAAGTCGGTGTCTAACCTGCTTGGGTCCTGACAACAGTTTGGTGAGAAGACGTCTTCAACATCGAGGTTCCCTCAATACACGGTTGTCCTCCAACTTCGGGGCACCGTCCCCTTCTTCTTCCACACAGGATCAAGTAACCCACAAACAGTCTGTTAAGACTAGCCAGTCCTCGAGTGGTAGGTCTCATGCACAGCATGTAGACGGCTCCGGCCTTGCCCTCGACGGCCCACTGGCTTCAAAATCCCGGCGGGAGTCTTCGGTCTCCAAAGCGTATAAGGGGTTTCAGGTTGTTCCTGGGGTTCACCCCCCACAGAACATACCTAAGCCGTGTACGGTGGTGGCATCCGCTTTGAGCGGTACCAATACCTCGGCATCGGCACTGGTGTTGGATGAAACACTCCTCACCAGGGATCGTCATCTGGCGTCCTCGGAGCCTTCGGGACCGGTGGATACTCCCCAGATTGACTTTCCATTATCGGTACCAACACCGATACTACCACCGACGTCGGTACCCTCCAGATGTGCATCGACAGCCTCGCTTCCTTCGATGCCGAGTCTGGAATCGATCTCCAGTCTGGAGGACTGGGTACCGACTCGCCTTGGTACCGTCTTGCGGCGGTACCGAAGGCTCGGTTCCGATGACTCGGATCCGCAACTCTCGGTTCCCCCGAGGCCGATTGAGTTGCCACTGGTTGACCTTCATTCACCGGTATCAGACACGGTACCGAAGTCGGTACCGATGTCCTCATTACCTTTCCAGTCGGTGCCTTCCATGCTTCGCTTATCAGGCTCTCTGCCCTCGATGCCGAGTTTGGAATCGATTTCTAGTCTGGAAGACTGGGTACTAGGGTGGTCCATAAAAATGAATTATTGAATTCCTTTGCTCCCTGGCCTGATTCTGGTTCCATTTAGGTAGAAAACCCTGTGTACAAAGTTTGAAGCCAATCAAATAATATTTAGGGGTGGCTCAACAAGTCTTGAGATTTCCCCCTGGGAGCAGATGACGAAATGTTGCATCATCTTGTATCATCCACTCAGTTCCACGCTGATTACATTTGATTGCGTCATATTTGAACTAATCTCGTCTCTGAGAGGTGGCAAAGACATTGTACTATTATCTTTGTATCTTTATTCTTTTCAGATGGCGAAAAACGTGGTTTTTATCTCATTGAAGAAATGTCCACCACAATTCTGGGGGCCAAGCTCCCCAGCAAGGAGCAAGTGTTAAGTGTATTTTTACATCACCATATGACATTAAACAAAGGCGTTAGTGAAAGTGCATCTATTGTAACAAGTGAAGTAGAAGCTTACTGGGAAAAGGCCAGGCTTCCTGTTCAAAGAAATGACAAAATTCAAGAAAAAGTAAAGAAATTGTTCAATCAGTGGAAACGTTTGAAGAAAAACAAAGGGAGAGGAGGGAAACAAGAGGCAAATGAAAAAGAATTCCAGGTTGCAATGAAAAACCTATTTGATGTGGCGCATGCCAATGCAATGTCTTTAATTCATATTCAAGAAGACAAAGAATTCTTAATAGCGCAATGAGAACCAGGGCGCCGTGGCTCAATGTGCGCGATGGACAAGAAACTGGCCAACACGGAAGCAAGATCGCAACAGCGAGAAGAAGAACTGAAAAGGCGCAGACAAAAACATGTTGCCGAAGCCGAGGCAACTACAAGCCAAGTTCAGCTGGAAGGATCTTCTTCCTCAGCAGAGTCAGGTGAAGACTTGTCGACATCTGCGGATTCAAATAACGGACAGAAGAAAGCAACTCCACAAACGAAGCAGTTTCGACCTAACAATGTCTGGACCCCAGAGCTTACAGCAGCCCTGGATCGGACAGGGACAACGGATTGCAATGCTCTGTTTGTGGTAGCTGAAACCGCCAGAAGTCTGGGACATTATCCTGGGGAGCTCAATATCAGCCGCTCCAGCGTCAAGCGCCATTGAGAAAAGCACCGTCAGCAACAATGGACGGACCTGCACAACGCATTCAAAGCCGAAGGCAAAACATGCATTGTGCATTGGGATAGCAAGTTATTGCCATCTCTCCTCTGTTCAACCACATCCGTTGACCGCCTTCCAGTTTTGACAACGGCTGTCTCCACTGGAGAAACACAACTTCTTGGTGTACCAAAACTGACATCAGGAACGGGCGAGAATCAAGCTGCAGCAGTTTATGAACTGTTACAGGAATGGTGTTTGGATGAAAAGATTGCAGGCTTCTGCTTTGATACAACTGCATCGAACACGGGACATCGATCAGGAGCGTGCATTCTTCTAGAACAGAGACTCCGTCGCACAGTCCTTCATTTGGCATGCCGCCATCACATTTACGAAATAATTCTTGGTGCAGTATTCTCTACATGCTCTGGAGCTTCATCGGGACCCGATGTCCAACTCTTTCGCCGGTTCCAAAAGAATTGGGGCTCCCTTGACAAGTCCAACTATCAAACTGGAAAAGACTTGGAGGTGCTGCAACCTGACAGGGATCGCATCATGAAGTTTGCGGAATCCAAGTTGGCACAGGGCAATCACCGAGATGATTACCTGGAATTCTTGGAGTTAACGATTGTCTGCCTTGGAGGGAATCTTCCTAGTTTCAATTTCAAGAAACCCGGAGCTTTCCATCATGCCAGATGGATGGCAAAAGTCTTGTACTGTCTCAAGATTTGGATGTTCTGAGGACAACTCAAAGATCTTACCCAATGGGAGGAGTCCTGTGTTCATGATGTGAGCATTTTCTCCATCCTGATTCATGTGGAAGCCTGGTTTTCTGCCCCTGATGCCGCAGTTGCTCCTCAAACAGATTTGGAGATGCTGAAGAAACTACACTCTTACCACAATGAACGTGTTGGAAGAGCGGCCAGAGACAAACTGCAACAGCATCTGTGGTATGTGTCAGAGGAGCTTGTGGCACTGTCACTGTTCGATGAAGCTTTTTCAGCACCGACAAAGCGGGCCATAGTGTCGGCCATGATCCCGGCAGAATCAGATGAAAGCGATGAGGATGATGACGAAGACGAAGATCCCCCAAAGCGGGTCGAATTGAAAAGTTCCATGATTCCATCACTTGAATCTTTTGCAACTCGCAAGTCAATCCGTTTCCTGAAACACCTCGACATCAACAGTGATTTTCTTAATGCAGACCCAGAAGACTGGGAAGAGAATGCATCATTCAAAGACGGTCTGAAGAAAGTAAAAAATCTTCCAGTGATCAACGATGTGGCTGAGCGAGGGGTCAAACTCATTGAGGAGTTCAACGGCCGACACACCACAAAAGAAGAGCAACTCCAGTTCCTTCTGGGTGATGTCTCGCAACACCGTAAGATGTTCCCCACATCGTCAAAGTCCTTACTAGCATCTGGACCACATTGAGTGCTTGGCAAGCATGATACCCCCGTCTATGAGCGGATAATACCCAGTGGTCTGACGAACCCTGGGGGGGGATTTAGGGGCCTGATAGATAGGGACCTTGAGCCACCCCTAAATATTATTTGATTGGCTTCAAACTTTGCACACATTGTTTTCTACATAAATGGAACCAGAATCAGGCCAGGGAGCAAAGAAATTCCTACTTTCATTTTTTCCCCTATGGCAGTGGACCACCCTACTGGGTACCAATAGGTTTTGGCACCGACACCGATCGATACCGGTGGCTCGGTACCGAGGATAGTAGCCGGAGGTTTTCGGTTACCTTGGTACCGATTGAACTGTCACCGATTACTGCTCCGATGTCTTTGTCGGGCTCGACTCCGACATCGGTACCGATATCCACAGTAGCATCGTGGCCAACTCCTGCCATGCTTTTTTCAACAGGATCGCTCCATTCTATACCAAGCTTGGAGTCGATACCTGGCATGGACAATATGGTAAGGACGGTTGCTGCTCCTGACAGCCAGTACCAGCAACCATCCCTTAAGCATTCCACACTGCACTCTGCAGGATCTTCTATTCCTATATATTTGGATAACTCTGTGGGTGCTCAGGCTTTACATCTAACCTGTCCAAGGGAGATTCCTGTTTGGGATCCCTCTTTTCAGAGTTTCCTCCTGGATATAGCAAGATCCCTTGCCATTCCTATTCCAGGACATGATCCTGCACAAGGCTCTGTTTCTACCAAAGCAAAGGACAACATAATGCTTCCTTTGCATCATTCCTTGCAGGATCTCCTTCTAGGAATGTGGGAAACACCTTTAAGGGTACCCCCACCTCCCAGGGAAACTGATCTCTTATATCAGGTGCCCCCCTCTCCAGGGTTTCAAAAGACTCAACTTCCTCATCATTCCATAGTAGTGGAATCAGCAATGAGGCGGGTAAAGAGTAAGAAAAAGCACTCTTCTTATCCGCCAGGTCATGAGTCTAAGACACTAGATGCCTTTGGACGTCAAACCTTCCAGACATCTATGCTTTCTGCAAGAATTCTCTCATATATTTTCCATATGAGTCTTTCTCTTGAGGAGGTCACAAAGCAATTGCATCTTTTCACTCCTTTCCTTCCAGATTCCAGGAGTTCAGACTATTCCTCACTGCTTAAGCATATCCAGAATATCTCTTGGTTTCTTTCTCGTGCTTCCCTAGACTCTTTTGAGTCTGTTAGCAGGACGTCTGCTATAGCTATAGGGGCACAACGTAGAGCCTGGCTCCAAGCTTCAGACTTGGACAAATGGGCACAACAACGGCTGGGACATACTCCTTGCACTGGAGAAAATCTTTTCAACAAGGAGTCTTTACGTTAGGTTACTCAGTTGTCCACTGATTTACCTGTTCCTAAGGGTTGTTCTACACCTTCTTCTGTCCCAGTAGGTAGGAAATGTCCTACCAAACTTTCTTCCCACAGGAGAAGAAGGTTTTATTCATCACTTGCCCATCATACAGATGTTCCCCAACAGGGAAAGCATCATCCTGGTCTGAAGAATCCAACCTCTCACCAGGCTCAGTAAACCCAGCAGCTGCAGGGTTTCTGATCAGTCATCATCAGATGCTTGTGACTCTTGGAGTTAGAATCTACAGTTGCTTCTTCTCAATAGAGGCAATCCACCACTTCATTCTAACCCCTACACATGGATCTCTTTCCAAAAGACATCCATTTTTTCTATATTTCTATGAGCTGTCAGGATGTTCATGCCTATAGGTCACAGGTTTCTCCTCTTTTTCCTGCTAGGGAAAGAGGTCTCACCACTATCAAATGATAGTTCCTGTGCCAGCATGTATTTTTTTCCTTTCTATGGACTTACTACTTGATAAGTCTTCTTCAGCTCCATTCTCTTCACACTCTTACCAAGTTTTTCCTCTGTAAGAGCGGATTTACTTTGCTGGGAGATTTTTTCTTCAGCCTCTCTAGTTTTTGTCACTTTCCAGTGCGGAGTTTTCCTCTCTGAGTTACCTCCCCTGTTTCAATCTTACTTTGAGGCAGCTTATCAGACATATCCAGAGTTTTCTACTCCTGTTCTGTCTGTTCTTTCTGTTTTTGAACAGTAAGATTCTTTCTGCTGTCTTGCTAGCAGCTGCCTATGCAGGAGCCTTAATGTTTGTTCCACTGATTCTTGTCCACAAACAACCAGATTTGTCCTCCACTAACATTCTGTCTAGTCTGAGTAGTGGCTCCAAGTCAGTTGCTTCATCTATCTTGGAGATTATCTCACTACGAGCTTTCTGGATTGGTCTTCTATTTCTGCCATCTCCATTCCCCTGGGTTTGGCAGCATAGTTGGCAGAGATACTGGCTCTCTAGCAGCCAGTTCTATCTCCTCATTCTCCTACATCATGCTCTCTGCAATTCTACAGAGAAGCTTTCCACTATGGGCCCTTGCTAGAGAGCATGGTTTTTTTTTCTCCAACAGCTATCCTAGATGGTTGGAAAAGGCTTTTCAGTCATGTCTCCCATGACTAGAAGGTTCTCCCTTCTTCTACTATCTCCTTTTGATAAAAAGGACATAGGCCTTCTCTTACGTAAAGGCTTAAGGAGTTGCCATTTCCCTGCTTTGGTCCATAGCATTCCCATTCGGGGATACGCTCTTTCTCCTTGCAGCTCGTCCTCATGGTAAGAACGCATGATACTTTTGCCCTTAAGCAGGTCAACATGGTATCTCATCTCTGTGTCTTCTGTCTACTTTACCATGCTAGAGTCCTGGAAGACTTGGGACTTGCTGGCTGCAGATTGATATTATCCTCTGTTTTCATGTAACCATCCTGGTTATTTCACTAGCTAGCATCCTTGCAGATCATAACAGGGGGAATAGATTCTCTATATATCTTCTCAAGTAGGTTCCACCTCCTTGTTATTAGATGAATCTTTCCTCTCCACATATCCTGTGCTGTAGGCATATCTCTGTTTAATTGCAGACACCCATATTTAGGCCTACATATTCATATTTATCTTTTGTGTGTATTTTATGCCCCTCCATATCTCACTATAGATATATTCTTATATGTCTATCTATATATCTATATGTATATATATATTTATATATATATATATATATATATATGTATCTGTCGAGATATTTTATTATAGATAGATATGTCTACACATACTTATCTATCAGACTGTCTATGCTCATATAGCTATATGTTTCTGACAGAGGGGTTTTACCCATACCTATGCTATCCAGCAGGTTTGGGGTTCTACGCACACAACCACTCCTGTGGTAGTCAACAATTTTTATACCATAACCTAAGGGTTTAGGTACCTCTGAAGCTCTCCGTGCCCAATATCTCTCCTAGCTTACCCCAGTTAGGAGAGACATTGTGGATCTTCAGTTAATCACAGGCTTTAACGCCTCAGGCATTTGTCCCCTCTTTTTGGGATATAAGGGGTTCCCATACCCTTTCTCCCCACAAGGACTGTGCCTCTTTGTCCAAATCGGTTAGCCTTTCTCTTTTTGCTCCTAAGAGTGAGCCACTCTGCCGCCAAAAGAGTTAGGTTTTTGTCATACAGCCTTCCGCTGAAGGCCCACCGTTTTTGTACTACCCCAGTTTTTCCTACTGGGGTTACCTGTTACCTTTCAGAATTCTGACCTCCACTGTTTTCCTACAGGGTTATTACTTCCACTTTACAGTGAGGTCCTCTTCACGGTTCCTCTACTGGGTTCCCCAGTAGATCCATGAACCTCCATACTTCTGTGAAATCCTGTCAGGGGAGGTCCATATTGCAATATTCTTTGCAATATCATTGATGACAATCATCATCCACACTTGGACTCCTTCTCTGCAGTCCTGTGCTAGGTTAGCTGTTCCACAGCATCTTTCTTTCTTCAACTCCTACCCTCCATCCTCAGGATGCCTGGTGTTCTGGGAGATAGCATGTTCCAACCTATGACATGCTGGGACTCCAGGCATCTCAGCTTGGGAGTCCCCATATGTGAAGACTCATTCCTGCTTGTTCCTGGAGATAGCACAGTTACTTACCTGTAACAGGTGATCTCTGGGAACAGCAGGAATAAGTCTTCACAACCCACCCACCTCCCCAGGAGTTGTCTCTCTATCTATCTTTCCTTTCCTCTCTCTCTCTCTTTGTCTCAGCTTTAAAACTTAACTGAGGAGAGGCAGTTGGGAAAGGCGGGAAGGCAGCACGCAGGCGTGCTGGGATGCTTCCAAAAGCTCTTGATTGGATGCTGGGAAGCGTTCCCGCGCAGACTCCGTCGGTACCGACGTACCCATATGTGAAGACTTATTCCTGCTGTTCCCAGAGATCACCTGTTACAGGTAAGTAACTGTGCTTTACTGCTTTAAAAAGTAAAAAGACTAGAGGGCATGCAATGAAGCTACAATATAGCTCATTTAAAAATAATAGGAGAAAATATTTTTTTCACTCAACGTGTAATAAAACCCTGGAATTTGTTTCTGGAGGATGTAGTAAAAGCTGTTAGTGTAGCTTGGTTTAACAAAGGTTTGGACAAGTTCTTGGAGGAAAAGTCCATAAACCATTATTAGAGGACCAGGGAAATCCACTGTTTACCCCTGGGAATAGCAGCATGGAATGTATGTACCTTTGTGGGAATCTGACTGACAAGTATTTGTGACTTGGATTGGCTGCTGCTGGAAACGGGATACTGGACTTGTTGGGTCCTTGGTCTGACCCAGTATGGCATCTCTTATGGGTTCAGCAGCTCCCAGAGAATTTGACATCAGCCCACCTAGAATCTGTCACGGTCTTCCTGGCCATCTATCAGTATAACCTCATCTGGCTCTCTGGTGGCAATGGTGGGAAAGCATTGGCTGTGGCTCTGTCATTAGTCTGCCGATACATCCTCTAAGTCTTGTTTTACTAAGCTTCCATTTATAGGCTGTCTTCTCTTTGGAGAGGATCTGGAGAAGCTAGTCAAGGACTTGGGGGAGATGAAGCCTTAACAACTGCCAGAGGATAAGCCGAGGGGTACGGTGAAGCAATTGGCTTCTTACCCTTGCTTTAAGGATTCACCATGCCAGACCAAGGACTCCTGTTGCACTGGAGCCAGTATTTCCCACCCTGCCCCGTGACAAGTAGGGGACCCTTTCCATGGTGCCTAGGGTAGGTAACCACCTCCACCTCTTTTACCGGGAGTAGGTCTAGGTCATCACAGGTCAATGGCTTCTTGACAGCATTCGGGAAGGTTACATTCTAGAGTGTGCCAAGCATATTTCAGACATCTTTGTGACCTCTCTACAATTTGTCCAAGCAAGTGTCAGTTGAGGATACCCTAGACAGGCTCCTCCAGCTTTGAGCCATTGTGCCCATGTCACTTTGGCAACAGGGCTCAAGAAGGTATTCCATTTATTTTGTAGTCCCCAAAAAGGAGGGAACCTTCAGGCAAATTTTGGACCCCAAGGTGGTCAATGCTTGTCTGGTGGGTATCATGCTTTTGGAAGGATATTCTCAGCTCTGTTATATCCACGCAGTGAGGAGAGGGTATTTTTGTCCTCCCTGCACCTAGCCAAAACACACTTCTGTATTCATTTTTGGGAGGACCAGCAGAGATTTTTACGCTTTGCCATCCTGGACAAGCACTTTCAGTTTTTTGCCCTGCCCTTCAGTATAGCATCAGCCCCCAGAACCAAGAGGGGGAGTGGCCTAATGATTAGGACACGGTACCCCAGGCCGGAGGACTTGGGGGTTCAAGTCCTACCTGGGGACAGCAATCTCAGGCCAGAGGGACTGGGGTTTCTAGTCCTATAGGCATTCCTTGTGGCCTTGGGCAAGCCACTTTAGCCCTCCGTTACTTCAGGTACACATAGATTGTGAGCCCTTTGGGGACAAGGGCATGTATCCAGTACCTGCTTGTAGTAATTACATAATGTAAACCGCTTTGATTGAAGGATAAGGTGTATAGAAAGCTGTTTAAATAAATAAAATACTGGTGGTGGCAGCAGCCCTGCATTGAGAAGGGATCCAGGGTGCACTTGTACCTGGACAACTGGCTCATCAGGGCAAAGTCGCTAGATGGGCATCTCTCAGCGACCCATGTGGTTTAGTTTCTGGAAAGCTTGGGCTGGGTCATGAATTGCACCAAGAGGAATCTAGTGCCCTCACATTCTCTGGAGTACCTTGATTTGATACCAGTTTAAGCAGGGTATTTCTGACCAAAGAGAGGCATTTCAAGCTCTCTGACCAGCTGGCAAGGTTCTAGTTTTAAGCAGTCCCCAGAGTCTGGGACAATCTGCAATTGCTGGGCTTAGTGGTGACAATCATAGGTCTAGCTCTGTAGGAACTAGATGGGCCCACATGCACCCACTCCAGAGAGCGCTGCTGTCACATTAGTCCCCTCTGTTGCAAGATTATGACATCAGGCTTCCCTCATCTTCAACATTGGCAAGGAGCATTCTGTGGTGGTCTCACCCTATGAACCTTTTGAAGGGCATATCTCTGGAGTCAACACACTGGATGGTGGTGACATTAAATGCTAGTCTTGATCAGACAGCTCAAGGTCAGTGGTCTGCCCACAAAGTGACCTAGCTAATTATTAGCCTGGAAGCGCAAGCTGTTTGGCTATCTCTGCAGCAATTTTATTATTTGATTGAGGGATCAGCAGTCCGGGTGCTCTCCGACAATGTGAAAGAAAATGGTGTTTCTCAACTGGCAAGGAAGCACGAAGAGCATCATGGTAGCTCACGAGATGCAGCAGGTGCTTCCTTGGGTGGAGCACAATCTGCTGGCTCTCTCAGGCCAGCATACCGCCGCCATCAAAAACGTAGAAGCTGGATTTCTTCATCTGACACACCCTCGTTCAAGCAAATGCAAAGGCCGAGTGGTTTGCTCGAAGAGAATAAATGCACTAATGTAGCTGTGGCTGCCAGATTGTCTTCTGTATGTCTTTCTGCCATGGCCATGTGCTTGCTGCACGTCTTCTGCTGAATGTGTTTGCTGAGTGCCGCCTTCTTTCATTCTTACCCTGTCCTATTTATGATTTGGAATTCTTTTCATGCTTTTATATTTTTAATTTAAAGAATTTTTGAAAACCGCTTTGCATACCCTGGAAAAGGCGCTATAGTAAATAAACTAAACCCATAGCCATGCTCCATGATCAGACACGTGCTAAGGAAGATAGAGGACCATCCAGGGTTGACTATCCTGGTGGCACTGGACTGTCTCCAAAAGCCCTGGTATGCAGATCTGGTGAGACTGCTGTTGGAGTGGCCCCTTCTGCCGTGAGAGAAGGGCCTCTATTCATAAATGACCCGGGTCACCTCTTGCTTATGGCTTGGCATTTAAGAAGTGCCACCTCAAGCAAAAGGGATACTTTCCAGCCATGGTCGCAACTCTCTTGAAAGTGAGGCGAAAGTCATCCTGCCTGTTGTATGATCGGTTGTAATGTCTTTTTAAGATGTGGTGTGGAGGGCACAAACTCTTTCCCTGATGGGCTGATGTGCCAGTGATTCTGTGATTTCTTCAGGACACTTTGATAAGGATCTCACTTTCAGCTCACTAAGAGTTCAGATCGCGGTACAAGTGTGCTTTTGGGGGCTGGTAGCTGGATGTCTTGTTGCCTCTCACCCAGATGTATCACACTTCCTTAAGGGAGTGAAGCATTTGTGCCTTCGCATGCATCCTGTTAATTCCACTCTGGGATCCAGCCCTGGTTTCTCCACACTTTCATGGGTTTGTCCTTTGAGCCATTGCACAGAAAAATTTGTCCCTTTAAAATAGTCTTTTTGACAGCCCTTTGTTTGGCTCATCACATCTCTAAGCTACAAGCTGTATCCTGTAGAGATCCCTACCCGACCATCCTCCCTGGCCCATTCTTGCTGTCCAAGGTAGTATCAGCCTTTCCTGCCAACCAGTGATGTCGTTTTTGGGTTTTACCCTGGACCAGTGTCAGGATGCGGATAAGGCTCTTCATGTGGTGGACATGCATAAGGTGTTGCTCCAGAATTTTAAAGTTACTAATCCCTTTTATAAGTTGAACAGGCTATGTGTGCTATTTCCAGGTTTGTGGAAGGGTAAAGTGGCCTCCAAGGCCACACAGAGGTGCTGGATTAAGAAGGTGGTAGAGTCCGCCTACTTCACAGGTAAGCCCGTGTCAGTGGGCTTGAGAGCACATTCCACCTGATTGTAGGCATCCTCATGAATGGAGGTGAGCTCGGTAACTCCAGGAGATATCCGTAGGGCAGCAACATGGTCGTTCGTTTCGACCTTTGCAGGCATTACCACTTGGATTTGCATGCAAGGGAGGATATACTGCCTTTGGGACGCAGGTACTGAGGGCAGCTCTGTCCTCTTCCCACCCAGTTGAGTCAAAGCTTTGGCACTCCCCACATATCTGGACTGGTCTAGCAGGATGATCTGAAAGCATAGCGTAGTTTGACTGCTTCATTTGAGGGGCAAAGGGTGGGGTGATTTATTTCCATATTCATTTGTTTATTCATTATGGTTATCGTTAAAAAAAATACTAGATGGATAGGAAGCTAGTATATCAAACAGGCGAGGGGATGAGCTGGCGCCCCCAGGATACTCAAGAGGGAGCAGAGGCTCTCCTTCAGTGGCTTTGCCCAAAAAAGGGAAAGTAACACATTCCCTGGCTATATAATTAAAATGCAGCAAAAATTGTAGCTGTTTAGTTATTTAGCCTGGCACTATAAAATTAAAAAAACTACTGATACCTGTAAATATATTTTCTGCAAAAAAACAAAGGAGATGTAAGGCACTCGCACACCAAGGGACAAGAAGAGAAAGTGAACCACAGCGCAGTTTCTAACACTAAAATAAATTATATTGAATTTTACTTTGGTATTAGAAAATGTGCTATGGTTCTCTTTTTCTTTTTGAACATCTGTTTTGTGTCCAACGAAACCCCTCCTCCAACAGTAGGTACAGAGCAGAACTATGACATTTCACCATCAAACCCAGCATACAAAAAAAAAATCTGATTCTGGTATTATCTCATTAACAGCCTTTCCAGTACCAGGCAGGTTGTGAACTAACACACACAAAACCCTACAAAAGTCACCGAAGACCTATAATGCTAATCTACCATACCATAATGATACTAGCTTCAAAAATTAATGCAATAAGGAGCCTACCTAGAAAAGAGCAGCTAAAGAGGAGGTAACGTACTGCTACTTTTATGCTACAAACCCTATATTTAAATCAAGAGGTATACAAGGAGAATCCGTCAAAAACTGGAAGAAAGAGGAAATTGCCACAAGAAAGACTGCAAAAAGCAGCAGATGCAGATTTAAGATTTTTAATTTCACAAATCAAAGTAAAGAAGTATGTGAATAATAGCATCTTGAATCAACTAAGGGCTTCCATGGAAAAAGAAATACAGGGACGAGGAGACGACCTAGGTGAGAGTGTCAGAAGAAAGCAATACACAGAAACAGAGATTGCTGTTGAGGGGAAGTTGGAGCTGAGAGATTTGGAACTGCAGGAGAGTGAGAAGAATAAAGGACAGGTCAGCAAATCAACCAAAGAGGAGGAAGAATGGGAGGAGAAAGACCCAGAGGTGCAGGAGTTCAAGATCAAACTCCTAGTCCACATGGAAAAAGATGAATATACTGGGCTCCCAAGTTAAATTTAACACCTAAGGTTAAAAGTATGATACTTAAGATGAACAAGGCCATATTCTATATAAAGGGATCATTTATTGACATAATGCCTCTGTATCGTTCCATGGCGCGACCGCACCTTGAATACTGTGTGCAATTCTGGTCGCCATACCTTAGAGGATATAGCAGAATTAGAAAAGGTACAGAGAAGAGCCACCAAAATGGCAAAGGGGATGGAAAGATACCCCTATGAGGAAAGGCTTAAAAAGTTCCAGGGCTTTTCAACTTGGAAAAGAGATGACTGAGAGGAGATATGATAGAGATCTATAAATTAATGAATGGACTGGAATGGGTAAATGTAGATCAGTTGTTTACGCCATCAAAAAGTACAAAGGTTAGGGAGCACACAATGTAACCCATTTAAGACTTATAAGAGAAAATATTTTTTCACTCAACGCATAATCAAACTTTGGAATTTGTTACCAGAGGCTATAGTGAAGGCTGTTAGTGTTGCTGGGTTTAAAAAAGGTTTGGACAAGCTCCTGGAGGAAAGGTCCATAAACCATTATTAATGAGGCCCCTGGAAATCCACTGCTTGCTCCAGGACAAGCATTTTGGAACCTGTGTGCCTTTTTGGGCACCTGTCAGGTACTTGTGACTTAATTGGCCATTGTTGGAAACAGATACTGGACTTTATGGACCTTGGTCTGACCCAGTATGGCATTTCTTATGTTCACCAAAATAAATCTAATACAATATTCTGCAGCTAAAATTTTAACTGCAAGAATACTACCAACTAAAGTGCAGGACCAGAAGAAAAAGAGAACAGTAGTTCCTCCTTGGAAAAAGTGTATCAAAGGAAAAATACAATCATTGCATGCAGAGGTATTCCTGATAGACTGGTATCTAAGAGGATTAAGATCATCAAAGATATTGAGGAAGATCCAAGACATCAAGCCGAAGCATACTGCATTAACAGAAGCAGACCTGGGAGGGGATGATACTGGGGGGCCAGGACTGGAAAAGGGCTGATGCTAGGGGATGGAGGGACTGGGAGGGAGCTGATTCTGGGAGGGACTGGGACTGGAACTGGAACTGGAGGAAGACTGATACTGAGGGGCTAGTGCCGGAAATGGGATGATGCTGGGGCATGGGGAGCCTGGGATTGGAAGGGAGGAGGGACTGAGAGTGGAGGGGGACTGATACTGGGGGGACTAAGACTGGAAATAGACTAATGCTGGGAGATGGAGGGACTGGAAGAGAGATGATGCTGGGAGGGGCTGGAACTAGAAGGGAGCTAATGCTTGGGGAGGACTGGAAGGGGGTGAGGCTAGGGCTGGGGGAGATAAAAAGAAGCTGGAGAGTGAGGATGGAGAGGGGACAGATATTTTGTGGGGGAGGGAAGAAAAAAGGTCATACAGCTGAGAGGGAGGGGCATAAGAATAAATGCTGGGGTAAGGAGGAGGAGCGGCAGGGTTAGTGAATATCAGAGAAGGAAGTAGCTGGGTGGGTGTTAGGAAGGGATGTAGAAGGCAGTACTGGGAAAGGGGAGATGGGGAGAGCAGGAACTGGGACTTGGGAGGAGACTTTAAAATTGGGTGGGAGAAAAGAAGAAGATAGAATCTGATTGGCAGGGTATGGGGAGAGTAAGCGGGTACTCATATGGTGAGCCCAGGAGCTGACACAACGCATTGTGCATGCAGCTCCAGCGTCATGCAGCACCATCCCCAGCTTCATCTTTCTTTCTCTGAGTCAGCAACTTTAGCAGGTGCAACCCGTAGCATTCTCTTCCAGTGCACAGGGCCATTCATTGAAGGCGAGTGCTACAGGTAGTACTGGCTGCTACATGCTGACTTGGAGAGATAAAGATAAAACTGGGATGGCTCTATGAGATCTTTCTGCTGCTGACTCAAAAAAAGAAAGACGACGCCAGCGATGGTGTCTCACAATGTTTTTTTCCCAGGGGTGAGGACAGAGAGAGGATGAAAAGAGAGATGGAATATGCTGGATGGGGGTGAGGAAGAGAGAGAACATGTGAGAATGGGGAATAATGAACCAGGAAAAAAGAAGTGGGGAATGGAAGGACTGGGTGAGGGTTGAAAAGTGGTAGGTAGATGGAGTAGAAAAAGAGGGGGATTGAGGACTGGATAGTAAGAAAGAGTAGTGAAGTTTGAGTGGACAGAGAAAAATAAAGACTGTCAATACTTCAACTTTTTGCAAGACTCCGATTCCAGGTCTTCTGATTCTGACAAGGGATCACTTGATTCCCAGGAACTTCCAGACATCCCTTCAGACCCTTCGCCTCTACAAGAGCGGCGTTGGTCCCCACCAGAAGATATTTCTTTCCAAGACTTCATACGTGACATGGCAGCAGGGACTGATCATCACCATATTTATTTTATTTATTTAACATCTCTTCTATACCGCGCTATTAAAATCAGCCATAGCCTCAGAGAAGGAACCAAGGGCAGAGGAATTGAAGATACTCCAATACCCTCCCACGCCCAAAGAAGCAGCTATATTACTGGTGCATCGCATCTTACAAGATCTTATGCTCTGCATATGGGAGGCTCTTTTCACTGTTCCACCTGTCTTAAACGTCCCAAAGTCCCACCTCGCTCCAACCCAACAACTGGAGTTCATCGGAGTGCTCTTAGACGCTCAACAGTCCAAAGCTTTCCTTCCATAAGATTGCTGTACCCGCCTCATCGAGCTGGCACAGGGAATACAGCAGCAAAGCCATGTAACAGCTCGAGAGATCCTATGTCTTTTGGGACACATGACCTCCACAGTCCATGTCGTCCCCTATGCTCATTACACATGTGACGATGGACTCCGTCTTCTCAATGGACGCAAGCAAAGGAGTGTCTGAGACAAAATCCACATCACCCTTCAACTGATCAAGTCTCTGCAGTGGTGGTGTTCTCCACAGAACCTACTCGGCGGGTCACCCTTTCAGATGCCTCCACCTCCATCTACCCTGACAACAGATGCCTCTAAGCTGGGTTGGGGAGCGCATCTGAATGACCTATCCACACAGGAGCTCAACCCCCCTAGAATTATGAGCAATGACAAATGCTCTTTGGGTTTTTCAAACCTATCTTATGAGTAAACATGTTCTAGTCAGGACAGACAACCAGGCTGCCATGTTCTACGTGAACAAACAGGGAGGGACAGGGTCCCATCCCCTCTGCGATGAAGCGCTTCGTATGTGGTCCTTTGCCATTGTGCACCGTATTCACCTCAGAGCGGTGTATCCACCGGGTGAACTCAATGTCCTGGCAGACGAGCTAAGCCATATCCTTCGTCCACATGAAGAGATAGATGCTTGGATCTTCCAAACGTGGGAAACCCCACTCATAGATCTTTTTGCCACTCCGCAGAACACTCAACTTCCATTCTTCTGCTCCAGTCTTCCTTCGCTACACCGACAAGCCCTGGACACCTTCCTTCTGCATTGGGGACAGGGTCTGCTCTATGCATTCCCTCCAATCCCCTTGATAGCCAAAACGCTGTTCAAGCTACAGGCTGACAGGGGCTTGATGATTCTCATAGCCGCCCGTTGGGCCTGTCAGCTGTGTCTTCTGGTTCTTCGCCTTGTGCAGACTCGGCCACTCAACCTGTGATGTGCACCTTACCTCCTCTCTCAGGATCACGGGACGCTCCTCCATTCCAATCTTCACTCCCTATGCCTGACAGCATGGCTGCTGAAGGGCTAGTGCTCGCTGTCCTCAACTTGCCACTGGAGGTCAAAGATATCCTCTTTGCATCACGCAGAGATTCCAATAGGGGATCTTATGCCTTCAAGTGGCATAGGTTTGCCCTCTGGTGCTCCCCAAAGGGCATTGACCCCTTTTCTTGCCCAATGGAGTCCCTTTTGAAATATCTCCTCCACTTATTCTTGGCAGGTCTTAAAACTAACAGTGAGAGTTCACCCCACCATTGCGGCCTCTCACAAACCATTAGATGGACAGCCTATTTCCTCACACCCCTTACTAACATGCTTCATGCGGTGTCTCCTGCTATCCAAGCCACCCATTAAGCCACCTCTGGTGGCTGCGGACCTTAATGTGGTTCTCGCTCAACTTCTAAAGCCTCCTTTTGAACCTTTAGCCACCACTACACTGAAGTTTCTATCTTGGAAGGTAATCTTCCTCATCGCCGTTGCCACATTAGTGAACTGCAGGCTCTGGTAGCAGATCCGCCTTATACCCAATTCCACCATGACAAGGTGGTTCTCTGAACCCATCCGCATTTCCTTCCAAAGGTAGTCTCCTCCTTCCATCTGAACCTCTTCCCTAAACCACATGCGTCTCGGGCTGAATCAGCGCTATAGACCTTAGAGTGTAAGCAAACGCTGGCTTACTACTTGGATAGAACTAAGGATCACAGAAAATCCTCTCAATTAATTATCTCTTTTGATCCCAGTCACCTTGGGCTACCGGTGACAAAACTGACTCTATCCAGATGGATGGCAGATTGCATTTCATTTGCTTACACACCGGCAGGACTCTTTGGAGGGTCACATCACTGCTTATAATGTGCGGGCTATGTCAACCTCGATAGCCAATCGCCATTCAGTATCCATTGAGGAGATTTGTCAGGCAGTTACCTGGTCCTCCATTCATACTTTTGCTGCATACTACTATCTGGACAGGGACTCCTGTTAGACGCTGTCTTTGGCCAAGCTGTATTCCAGCACCTCTTTGGGACTTAATCTCAACTCCTACCCTCCATCCCAGACTTTACAAGCGACCAGACTGTCATTGGAGGTGGTATCGCCTCCTGGAATAGAGTCCAAAGGCCCACAGCTTTCCACACTCTTTGGCTATAAACGTTAGCCTCAGGGATCACTGCTCCCCCCCCCCCCCCCATGCCACTCTGCTTTCTGGGAGCTAGTGAGTCCCATATGTGACTGCTTTCCTGCTTGTTCCTGGAGATGGCGTAATTACTCACCTGTAACAGATGATCTCTGGGAACAGCAGGAATCAGTCTTCACAACACACCCTCCTCCCCTAGGAGTTGTAGGGTTAATTTACTTATCTCCAGGAACAAGCAGGAATGAGTCCTCACATATGGGTACGTCGGTACCGACGGAGCCTATGCGGGAATGCTTCCCAGCTTCCCAGGATGAAAGCTTTTGGGGCATCCCACAGCGCATGTGCGCTGCCTTCCCGCCTTTCCTAACCAACTCTCCTCAGTTCTTCTTTTCCGCGGAGCCAGCAGGTCGTGTTCCTGTCACCGCTGAAGAAGTTCTTTATTTTAATTTATTTCTTTGGTCGCGTGTCAGCCTTCCCCGACGCCGGACCGGTACCGCCGGTCTTTAGGTTTCTTTTTTTGTTTTGTTTTTTTAAGAAAAGAAAATCTTTTTTCCTCACTTGGTGTATTTTCTTCTTAGACCTCCAGGCCCACAAGAAAGTTTTCCCTTATGGAAAAAACAGCCTCCGGGTTCAAAAAATGCACTAAGTGTAGCGGTACAATTTCTGTCACAGATACCCATGAATGGTGTCTGAAATGTTTGGGGCCTGAACACTCCATCCCGGATTGCCAGTCCTGTTCTCTAATGTCTAAACGAGGGTTACAGAACCGGGCAGCCAAGCTCCATGTGCTGTTTCCCACGGATGCACCGGCGGTGGCATCGACATCTTCCGGGTCTTCCTCTCCTGATGGGTCTCAGGTAACCAAACATACTTTTAGCAGGTCCTCGAAGGGCAAATCTCCCTCTAAGCATCGAGATGCCTCCGGGCTTGCCCTCGAGGATCCTGCCCCAGCCAAACAACCCCGGCGGGAAGCTCCGGCTTCCAAAGCTCCTCCTATGGGGTTACAGGTTGACATCGATGGCACGGCCTCGACCGATCACCTGTTAGACTGCTCTGGGGTACCGGCACAATCTCCCGGTACCGACATCCAGGCAGTCGTGGCGTCCATGGATCACACTGTGCAATCCATGCAGCAGGCTATACTGGCTTTCATTAAGGCTGCGACGCCGACGGTACCGCAACAAGCTCTGTTGTCGGTACCGGTACCGGTACCGGTACCAACTTCGATACCGGTACCGGCTGCATCGACATCGGCCAGGATACCGATTCCGGCTCCCTGTCCTGGGCTCTTTCTCGATACCGATCCGGTACCGGGAACACCCGATGTCGGTACCGATCGATACGCCTATCGATCTTTAGAATCGAGCAGACGATACTTCGATTCTTCTGATGATTCTGATTCATCGGATGAGTCCCCTGAAGTATCTTTCACCCTTCCTGAGGAGCCCTCTTCTCCAAAAAGGAGAATGTCTCCTCCAGAGGATTTGTCCTTTCAAGACTTCATAATAGAAGTAGCTAAAGGACTCTCTATTTCAGTAACCTCTGAAAAAGAACCTAGAGCAAAAAAATTAGATATTTTGGGATACTCTAAGGTTCCCAGAAGAGGCAGTCACCTTGCCAATTCATGAAATTCTTCAAGAACATTTGATTGAATTGTGGGAGACTCCTCTCACCCTTTCTCCTCATTCTCGTAGATTGGACACTATGTACCGTGTCCCTCCTTCTCCTGGATTTCAAAAAACTCAGCTTCCTCACCACTCCATTGTGGTGCAGTCAGCTATGAAGAGGATAATGAGTACCAAAAGACACTCTTCTACTCCTCCAGGAAGAGAATGCAGGACCTTGGATGCTTTTGGTAGGAAAATCTTCCAAGCCAGCATGCTTATTGCCAGAATCAATTCATATAACCTTTATATGGGTATGTTTCTGAAGGAGGTTGCAGAAAAGCTGCACAACTTTCTCCCTTTTATTCCAGAGGATAAAAGGGATGAGTTCCTTCTTTGGCTTAAGCATACTCAAGACATTTCAAAGTTTTCCAACAGGGCAGCCTTTGATTCTTTTGAAGGTGCCAGCAGAGCCTCAGGCATTGCTATAGCTGCTCTTAGAATTGCTTGGCTCCAGGCTTCTGATCTAGAACCCTGGGTTCAAGATGGTTTAGGAAATCTTCCCTGTACAGGTGAAAATCTATTTGGCAAAGAGTGGCAAATTAAAGCCACTCAAATGGATGCAGAAAATGCTGCTCTGGATAGACTTTCTAAGTCTACCTCCACTCCAGCCAAGAAAAAATCTTTTAAAAAGTCTTTTTACAAAAAGGGCAGATTTCCTTCCACTTCTGGTCAACAGTCTTCTACAGGTCGCTTTGCTACTAAGCGTCAGCAACCTAAACAGCCAAGGCCTAAACCTGCAGGGGCTGCTGCAACCCAGCAGTCCCAACCCCCTCAGGGTTTTTGACTTGATACTAGAGAACTTAACCTTTCTGGCTCTACAACAACCAGAGCCTCTCACCATTCCAGGAAGGTTAGCTCATTTTGCTCCCAGATGGGAGCAAATCACATCAGAGCAGTGGACCCTCTCTATCATAAGAGAGGGCTACAAACTTCATTTCTCAGACCTTCCTCCCTACACCAGGGTGAGACACTTCAATTCTCCCACATCCCTCGACCTTCTGGATCAGGAGGTGACTACCCTTCTGGTCCAGAGGGCCATAGAAGCAGTTCCACTTCTTCAACAAGGGTCAGGGTTTTACTCCCCCTATTTTCTCATCCCAAAGGGGGATTCAGACCCATTCTAGATCTCAGAGAATTGAACAAATTCCTATGCAAGGAGAAGTTCAAGATGCTTTCTTTAGGCACTCTCCTTCCATACCTACAGAGTCAGGATTGGCTTTGTTCTCTAGATCTCAAGGATGCGTACACTCATATACTCATCCATCCATCCCACAGAAGATTCCTACGTTTTCTGTTCCAGGGAAAACATTACCAATACAGAGTGCTTCCTTTCGGTCTAGCCTCTGCTCCAAGAGTGTTCACCAAATGCATGGCAATAGTTGCTGCATTTCTATGCACTCTGGGAATATTTGTCTTCCCATACCTGGATGACTGGCTCATCCGAGCTCCATCTCAGTCAGAAGCCCAAATTTCCCTGGACCGCACCAGCCGCATTCTGCAGTATCTGGGACTTGTGGTAAACCTCCCAAAGTCTCAGCTCACCCCTACTCAGTCCCTAGAATTCATAGGGGCCTGGTTGGACACCACTACTGCAAGAGCCTATCTTCCTCAGGCTCGTTGCCAACGTCTAGTGCAGTTAGCCTCCCAGATTCAGTCAAAGAGCCACTTAACTGCCCGGGAGATGCTACAACTACTAGGCCACATGGCTTCCACAGTGCACGTGGTGCCCTATGCTCGCCTACACATGAGAGCAGCTCAATGGACTTTGTCCACACAGTGGACTCAAGCATCAGGAGCTCTCTAACCAAATAGCAACCTCCAAACGTCTCTTTTGGTCTCTCCAATGGTGGATGTCAACTCAAAATCTGTTGCTGGGGTCCCCCTTCCAACCTGTGTTACCCCAAGCAACCCTCACAACAGATGCCTCCCAAACAGGTTGGGGAGCTCATCTACAAGACCTCTCCACCCAAGGCACTTGGTCCCCACAGGAGACCTCTCTTCATATCAACCACTTGGAACTGCGAGCAGTGTTCCTAGCTCTCAAGGTCTTTCATACCCTCCTCAGCTACAAGACCGTCCTCATTCATACGGACAATCAAGTAGCCATGTTTTACATAAACAAGCAAGGAGGAACTGGCTCTCTGTCTCTTTGCAACGAAGCTCTACAATTATGGGCCTTCGCCAGAGAGCATCAAATCCATCTCCTGGCAGTATACCTCCCAGGAATCCAAAACTCTTGGGCAGACAGACTCAGTCGAGTTCTGCTTCCACACGAATGATCCCTGCACATGGATCAGGTACTCAGAATCTTCCAGGAATGGGGAACCCCGGACATAGACCTCTTTGCAAGTCCGTGGAATGCCAAACTTCCCCGGTTCTGTTCCAGAATTCCGTGTCAGGGAGCTCTGGCCAAGGATGCCTTCCTCCTTCATTGGGGTCAGTGCTTCCTGTACGCCTTTCCACCCATTCCTTTGATTCCCAAGACTCTGTTCAAATTTCAGAGGGATCAAGGATCTATGATCCTCATAGCTCCACGTTGGCCACGCCAAGTGTGGTACCCTCTACTTCTGCATCTCTCCCAAGCCCCCTCTCTGGACTTGGGAGCTGCTCCAGACCTTCTGTCTCAGGAGGAGGGGACTTTGGGCACCCAAACCCCAAGTCCCTTCACCTCAGAGCTTGGTTACTGAAGGCCTAGACCTTCAAGACTTCAATCTTTCTCAGCAAGTGAAGGATATCCTCCATGCTTCCAGGAAACCTTCCACTAGGCGTTCCTATGCTTTTAAGTGGAAAAGATTTTCCATTTGGTGTGCTCAAAAGGGTCTTGACCCTCTGGCACTTCCTGTGAATTCTCTATTGGAATATCTCCTGCATCTTTCCAATGCAGGCCTTAAGACAAATTCAGTAAGGGTCCATTTAAGTGCTATTGCAGCATCCCTTAAGCCTATCAATGGACAACCTGTTTCCTCCCATCCTCTTATTGCAAGATTCATGAGAGGCCTAACTTTAACTAAACCTCCCATTCGACCTCCTCCGGTGGCATGGGACTTAAACTTGGTTCTTGGTCAGCTTATGAAGCCACCTTTTGAACCCTTAGCCACTACCTCCTTGAAATTTCTTTCCTGGAAGGTTATTTTCCTTATTGCAATCACTTCTGCTCGCCGCATCAGTGAACTGCAGGCTTTAGTGGCTAATCCACCTTATACAAGGTTCCATCATGATAAGGTAGTCCTTAGGACAAATCCTCACTTTATGCCTAAAGTGGTCTCACCTTTTCATCTTAATCAAGAGGTGTATTTACCTGTCTTTTTTCCAGCTCCTCATGCATCCAGTGCTGAGAGGAACCTTCATACTCTAGATTGTAAAAGAGCTCTTGCTTTTTACTTACACAGAATACAGCAACATAGAAAGTCTTCCCAGCTTTTTGTTGCTTTTGATCCTTCTCATTTAGGACTTCCAGTCTCTAAAAGAACACTGTCCAATTGGATTGCTCAGTGTATTTCTTTTGTTTACCAGAGTAAGAACCTTTCTCTGGAGGGCCATGTAACAGCTCACAATGTGAGGGCCATGGCCACCTCTATGGCTCATCTTCATTCTGTCTCCATTGACCAGATCTGTCGAGCAGCCACCTGGGCCTCGGTTCATACCTTCACAGCCCATTACTGTTTGGACAAGGACTCCCGCCGGGATGCCTTGTTTGGTCAGGCTGTCCTCAGACACCATTCTTGAACAACTCCTGCCCTCCTTCCCTGAATGGATGCCTGAGATCCATAGGAAGACGAGGAACCCTCCAGGGTCTCATACCCTTGGGGATCTCCCAGGCATCTCAGCTAGGGAGTCCCCATATGTGAGGACTCATTCCTGCTTGTTCCTGGAGATAGCACAGTTACTTACCTGTAACAGGTGACCTCTGGGAACAGCAGGAATTAGTCCTCACAACTCTCCCACCTCCCCTAGGAGTTGTATCTCTCTCTCTGTCTTTCCTTTCCTATCTCTCTCTATTGTCTCAGCTTTAAACTTGAACTGAGGAGAGTTGGTTAGGAAAGGCGGGAAGGCAGCGCGCATGCGCTGTGGGATGCCCCAAAAGCTTTCATCCTGGGAAGCTGGGGAGCATTCTCGCGCAGGCTCCGTCGGTACCGACGTACCCATATGTGAGGACTAATTCCTGCTGTTCCCAGAGATCACCTGTTGCAGGTAAGTAACTGTGCTTTCACTTCCTCTCAGCTACAAACTCAACTGAGAAGAGGAGTTGGGAAGGTGGGAAGGCAAGCACACAGGCACAGTGGAGTACCCCCAAAGGCTTTCCTATTGGACGCTGGGGAGCATTCCCGCGTGGGCTCCATCGGTGCCGATGCCACCCATATGTGAAGACTGATTCCTGCTGTTCCCGGAGATCACCTATTACAGGTGAGTAACTACCCTTTCCCTAGCCAGTGATGGATGATACCTAGCCAGTTCACTGCTGTCTCTCCACATGTGTTCTTCTTGGTCTGCTGCAAAGCAAATAGATTTTGTTAATCAAATCAAAATTCATGAGCTGGATTTCTTGCAAACATGCAAGAATATTATTTCCTAACTATTTCAACAGAGGCTAAAAGTGAAACTGACTTTTCTTTCTCCTAGGAGAGCGAGAGGTATGCCTACGAGTGGCAGCGATGCTTGGAAAGGGCCTTGCAGGTATGGGTTTCTTTTTTTCTGTTTTCCATTGCTTTGATTTGCATGCCGTACAGAATTTTGGATTCAGTCTTGCAAGATGGAATTCATATTGGGTTAAATTAACTCCTTTTTTTGGAAGAGGGCACTTTTGATGGTTTGCAGGTATATATCCATGACTATGCCAGACGGTAATTATGAAATATATCTGTATAAGTGTTTTAAAGTCATGGACACTATTTTTAAAGAAAGAGGCTTTGACGTTTAATGGATATTTGTTTTAATTTAACAATTTCTACATGAAGAAGCACCCGTGGAAAACAGTGCCATAGGTAGGTTAGGTGCATCGAGTCTGCATTTGGTAACCAGCACAGTAATCCCCTTCCTGCATTTCATCCTTCTGTTAAATAGGCTGGAAACTGTGCCAAAAATTTGTTTTTCTAGACTAAAGGTTATAATCGGGACTAGAGCAGTTGGGTACCTTAGGTGAACCTTCAGCCTTGTACACCTGTCAGTTAATGTTCACATCCCTAGTGTCCCCCCCCCCCTCCTCACTCCCAAGATTCTGCTAATTAACATCAACAATCATGATCACCTCAGCTCCAGGATGATCCTATAGCGCATGAAATCAACAGCCAGCGGTACAGCTGCCATTTAACGTTCAACATATAAGTTGTACATTTAAAGGTATACCGTTTTTAACAGCAGATATACATCTAACTGCCACATTGGAAATCCAGCTATAACTTTAAAAGGCCACTGAGAAGTTTGAAGATAAGTCTGGTGTTTTTCTGCACTTGTACAGCTGTTATACATCCATCCACTGAATTCTGCCACTGACTATAGAACCTTTTTGCTACCACCGCCCCGTCCCGCCCCAAACCATGCCTCTTTGTTCAGATGGATAAATCTAGATCTTTTGAGAAAAGAACAGCTGCATTTATTTATCCTTAGAACGGCTAGTGATTAAAAAAAAAAAAAGTATGCGAACTTCCGGTGACGTCACGGAGCTTATGGCTGCGGACTAGCCGAGCTCTGTCCGATTCCCGACTAAAACACTGAATGAGCGGCACCCCTATTGACCAAATGGATGGTAAACGGACCCCGATGAGTGGTGTGTCAGCCCGGAATAAACTGGCGGGGTTTAAGTAGAAATACACGCGACGAGAGGAGAAAGGTCTGCGGAATGAGGGAGCGGCTGAGGAAAGCGGCGAAAGCGAGAGCCCAGAGGAAGATAATGGTGAGAGGGAGCAGAGTTGAAAGACTGGCTTATGGAATTTAAGCGTGAGCTCCAAGGGGATATAAAGGCGCTGAGAAAAGATTTGAAAGAAACGCTGTATACCATACAAGAGGAACTGAACTCCATGGGGCAACGTGTAGAGGAGATAGAAGAACACATGGAGACACAGGAAGGAGCGTGGCGGGAGATGGATGTGGAACAGCGCCGTTTAAGGGAAAGGCAGGAGGATATGCAAGAAAAGCTGGAAGAAATGGAGGATAGGGCGCGGAGGAATAATTTACGAATTAAAGGGATCCCCGAAACAGAGAAATTTAAGGACTGTGTACAAGCGATGCGGCGGCTGTGTCTCCATGTTTTGCGATTGGAGGGCAGTGAGACTGAGCACGTGGATGTTATCGGAGTGGAGAGAGCAGATCGCAGCATGGGTCCCTGGCGAAAGAAACAAGTCAGGGATGTTATTGCATGTCTGAGTAGCTTCCCTATAAAGGACCGTGTGCTGAATGTGGCCAGGAGATTCGGTCGCATTGCCTGGGAGTCCTGCGAGGTCGAGATATATAATGATTTGTCCGAAGGAAGTGACTGCATACCTCCGGGGAAAAGGACTGAGATATCGATGGCTGTTTCCCTTTGGTCTCCTGGTGACGGTAAATGGGGTTTCTAAGAGAGTAAAAGGAGCAGAGGAAGCGTGGACTGTGCTGCAGGAGCTGGATTGTGAGCAACTCCCGAGGACCCAGGAGAGAGAGTGGGACTTGAGTCCCAGAGACTCGAGAATTAACGGGCAGAGAGTATCTGAAAAAGGGAAGCGTCTGAGAAGGCTTTCGCAGGAGCCGAATGGAGTGGAGCAGACAGTGACTACATGAACACTGGGGGGGAAGGGTTTTGGAGATTAATGTAATGTGAGCTACAGAATGGGGGAGTATGGGAGGGGGGCTGTGTAAGGGGCATTGTATATGATTATACTGAAAGAGGGAGAAGGTGGTAAGAATGGTGGTTGGGGGGGATAAAGTAGTGGGGGCGGGGTTTGGTGGGGGAGATACATTGGAGGGGTGCATAGGGGTGTGAGTACAAGAAAGAGTCGGGATAGGACTTGACACACATGGAAGGCATTGATGGGAGGGGGTGGGGGGAGGAGGGGGGTGGGGAGGGGAGAGGAGGGGGGGTTTGGGGGTGGAGGTGGGATGGGGAAGCCACAACTTGGGGATAGGGGTTGGAAGGGGTGTGGGGTCACATAGGACAATGATGAGGATTGTATCGGTGAATGTGAGGGGATTGAACTCCCCATATAAACGGAGACAATTTTTTAGGGAAATAAAGATACATAATTGGGAGGTGATATTGGTGGAAGAAACCCATTTGAGGGCAGGGGAGGTTGGGAGACTAAAACATCCTGGGTTCCCAGAGCAATTCTTTTCATGTTGCAAAGGGGGGGAGAAGAGGAGGGGTAGCTATATTGGTGAAGGGGGGGGGGGGGACAGGGGTACTTGTACGGGAGTGGTGGGGATAAAAGGGAGATGGGGGAATGAGGAGATAAACATAGTATTGATATATGGGCCGGGGGATTGATATGTGGGCAGGGGGATTTTTGGAAAAATACAAGCCAGCTGTTGGAGAGGGAGGTGCATGGGAGGTTGCTTATTGGGGGGGATTATAATGTTACGCTGCAGGACAGGATAGACAGATTTCCGTGAGGGGAGGAGACAGGATAGGAAGGGGCTTAAACGGATGATGGAGCAGCATAACTTGGTGGATGTATGGCGGACGAGGAATCCATCCAGTAAAGAATATACTTTCTTCTCAGCGCCCCACAATAGCTGGAGTAGGATTGATATGATTATGGTGGATACCACGTGGATGTTAGATGTGAGGGAGGGGGAGATTATACTGATAGTGTGGTCGGACCATAGTGCGGTGATGGTGGGTCTTAGGGATAAGCGGCAATTTGGGACTAAGTTCTGGCAGTTGAATTGAGAGCTTGATGAAACGCAAGGAGGTGGTGGAGGATATAAAGTTGGTAATAAGGGAATATCTGGAAATTAACGATCAGGGTCAAGTGCGAGAGGTAGTGCTGTGGGAGGGTTTGAAGGCATATATTAGAGGGAGGTTTATTAAATGGGGAGCGAGACTGAAAAAGGTAAGAGGGGTGGAGGCGGCAGAGTTAAGACGGGAGCTGGTGGAAGTGGAAAGGACATATCGGCAGCTGGGAACGGGGAGGGCTAGGAAAGAAATGGAAAGAGTGCGAGGGGAAATAAAAGCTTTACAGGTGGATCAGATTGCCTTTGAAATGAATCAGGTGAAACAAATGTACTATGAGTTTGGGAACAAGGCTGGTCAGATGCTGGCCCGTGAGTTGCGGCAGCGGAAAGGAGCCTCAGTGATATACCAAATCAAACGACATGATGGGGAGGTAGTGAGGGATGAAGAGGAGGTTCGAGGGAGATTTGAGCGGTATTATCAGGACTTGTATAAAAGATAGGAGGGGGTGGGGCGAGAACAAATTAGTGGATACTTGGCGGGCCTGGAGCTACCTATATTAGGAGAGGAAGAGCGGAGTATGCTGGATATGGAAATGTCAGGGGAGGAAGTAGGGAAAGTGGTGAGGGGGTTGGTGGGGGGAAGGCGCCGGGGTTAGACGGGCTCCCAGGGACTTTTTATAAAAGGTTCTGGGAAGAAATTGGGGATATAATGATCAGAGTGTTTAACGGTTTGCTGAAAGAGGGGGGAGGACTGTTACCGGGTATGTTGACGGCGGGGATTACTATTTTGCCAAAGCCGGGAAAGGACCCACTGAGTTGCGGCTCTTATCGCCCGATATCCTTACTTAAAGATCCTGGTGAAGGTGCTAGCGGATAGGTTGGCGCCGCTGATGCCTAGGCTGATTAAAGAAGATCAGACCGGCTTTATTATGGGGAGACAGACGGCTGATAACTTTAAGAGGGCGGTGGAAGTGATAGGGGCAGCCAGGGAGGGGACGGGAGCATGTATTTTGATGTCCATTGACGCCGAGAAGGCATTTGACCTGGTGCACTGGGATTTTTTGTGGCAAGTGGTAAGGAAAATGGGGTGTGGGCCGAATTTTGTAAAATGGGTGCAAGGATTATATAAGGGGCCCAGGGCACGAGTGAAAGTGAATGGCAGTTATTCAGCAGATTTTGCATTAGGGAGAGGGATGAGGCAGGGGTGTCCCTTGTCACCGCTGCTCTTTGCTTTAGCGGTAGAACCCTTGGCACAGAAGGTGAGAGAAAATGGGAGGATTTGGGGGGTGGAAAAGGGGGGGGGTGGAGCATAAAATATCCCTATACGCAGATGACATCTTATTGTATATCAACAACCCGCAGGTGGTATTGCCAGTAATTATGGAGGAGCTAGAGCGCTTTGGAAGGGTTTCAGGATTTCAGATGAATGTAGACAAAACGTAAGTGTTAAATATTTCAGTCTCCCAGAGGGTTGTGAAGCAGTTGAACGTGAGCTACCCGTTTAAATGGGTTAAGAGATCGCTGGGGTACTTAGGGGTACAGATTCCGGTGAGATATGAGGATATATATCAGGTGAATTACCCTAGAGTTATGGGGGAGCTCTCTAAAGATCTGGATTGTTGGGTGAACTCGGAAGTGTCCTGGTTGGGTAGGATAGCGGGGGTTAAAATGAACATCCTCCCACAGATTTTATATTTGTTTCAGGCTCTTCCAGTGAAGGTGCCAGATGGGGTCCTGAGGGTTTTGCAACAGAAGGTTTTCCAGTACATTTGGAAGCGGAAGCCTCCGAGGATCGCGCGGGAGGTCATGTATGCCCCTAAAGAGGAGGGGGGTCTGGGGGTGCCTAATTTTTGTGATTATTATAGGGTGGCGCAGTTGCGCCATGCAATGGACTGGAGAGGGAAAGGGCAGGTCAAGCTAGGAGTGGCGGTAGAGAAAACATACGTAAAGGGCGGAAGGCTGGCAGCATGGCTATGGGCGTCGAAGCAGGATAGGAAGGAGCTGGGGAGGGGATCCCCGGCAATGAGACAGGTAGCGGAAATATGGGATGGGGTACGAGCACAAGCCTCGAGGGGGAGGGGCTTCTCTCTGGTAACGCCCTGGAGGGGGTGCAAAGCTTTTAGGCTGGGATGGGAGGGGGGGCTATATGATGGGTGGACGAGTAAAGGTTTGGTGTGTTTCTTTCAACTGCTGGATGGGGACAAAATTATGAGCTTTGAAGAGGTTAAGGAGGATTATGGGCTGGAGGAGAAGGATCGGTTCGCGTATGTCCAGGCGAAGTCCTTCCTTGTAGGGAGCCGAAGAGGGAGGGGGGTTAGTGGGGGAGTTATCCGATATAGAAGCCATTTGGGTTGGGAAAGAGGGATCGAAGGGGATGATCTCAGCTCTTTATAAGGGGGTCTGGAGAAGGGAGGGGTGGAAGTTTCGATATATGAGGGAATGGGAGAAGGATATGGGGGTGCCAATGGACGCCCATGTGTGGAAGCAGGTTTGGGATCAGATTAAGAAGGCTCCGTGGTAAAGCAATATACGAGAAAATAGTTATAAAATAATGCTCAGATGGTATTACACCCCAGAGAGACTACATAGGATATACCCAGGGGTGAGGTCAGCATGTTGGAGGGACTGTGGGGAGGTGGGCACCTTTTGGGGGTGTGTGTAAAGATACAGGCATTCTGGGAAGTGATTAGGGACTGGATACGGGAGAAGTTGGGGGAGGAAGTTGACATGGCACCGGGTATATTTCTGCTATCCTGGTGGGGAGAAGGGCAGGGGAAGGGGGGAAAGGCTTGGCGGCCTGCCTAAGTGCAGCGAGGTGCACGGTGGCAGCTGCGTGGAAGCAGAGGGAGGCTCCGGGACTGGGGGAGTTTGAAGGGCGAGTAAGACACATATTACTGATGGAACGGTTAACGGCAGCTCGGAGGGAGAAGGGGGGCCAGTTTGAAGCGCGGTGGGGGAAATTGTGGCAAGTGGTACATCAGGGTGGGGGGGGATTGGTGGGAGGGGTTTAGGTAGGAATAGGGGTGGGGGGTACATGGGGGGGAATTGTGATGTAATATGGGGGGGGTGGGGATGATGGGGAGGGAAGCAGGGTGCGGGCTCTTTGGTATGGGAGTCGGGTGCATGGTTCTTGGCATAGTTATATTAAAGTGGAGAGAGGATTGATAGTGGGGACCTGTAGAATAGAGATATAATGTTTTCTGGGGATAGGACAAGTTTAATTAATATAAGGTTGAATAGGGAAATGACTTTTAATAGGTCCGTGATTTGTATTTTAGAGGAGATAAAGCATATTGTTGTTAGTACAAAGTTTTGTGTTAGGATGATATACACAATTGTATGTATTCTGGGAGAATTGATGAATAAAAGTTTCTTTAAAAGAAAATGTATGCAGTCTGCTACCATACTTCTCACTTTAAACTTTGTTTTCTGTGTACATAATGAAGGCTGAATTGATCCACCCTCGCTGTGGTTAAAAACAGGACTGTGCCAAGCTGGAAACGCCCTGGAGGGGGTGCAAAGCTTTTAGGCTGGGATGGGAGGGGGGCTATATGATTGGTGGACGAGTAAAGGTTTGGTGTGTTTCTTTCAACTGCTGGATGGGGACGAAATTATGAGCTTTGAAGAGGTTAAGGAGGATTATGGGCTGGAGGAGAAGGATCGGTTCGCGTATGTCCAGGCGAAGTCCTTCCTTGTAGGGAGCCGAAGAGGAGAGGGGTTAGTGGGCAACTTGCAAAATTGGTACCCCACCCCCACCCCCTCTGTGTGCAGGAATTTGTTCTTTTTGGGCTTCCTGGAAGCCTAATGATGACATTGACACCCCTTCCATATTTGCACCCTGTGCAGCTGCACGGTTTGCGCAGCCCTTGGTACAGCCCTGGCTAAAAGTACGCACTAATTGTTCTTTAAGTTAGTGGGGCTGTCGGGTTCTATTGTTTTCCTTTAACTGCAGCTGCTCTTTGCCACCCCAGGTGATCACCTAGTTTTCCTAATGTTTAAGCCAGCCTTGGGTATAATTTTGGTGACGAAAATCCTTGGCCAAAGGATCATTCTGTACAAATTTATACACCTACTGGAATTCTGCTTATGAGTTACTTGTTTTCTGTATTATATTTTAAATAAGTATCACTCAAAAACAATATGCTGCTTTGTTTTGACAGAGAAAGTATGCCGAATTTTACATAACTCAGACCTTTTGTCACATAATCTTGAATTTTGTGTGCAGAATTCCAGCAGGAGTAAAATTATAAAGGAAAGAACTTAAATTGTCCAAGTCTTAGAGATCTTTCTGATCATTTTCATTTATCTGCATACCTTTCACTTTACTTTTCACATGCTTCTGATGATTCTTTCCAGGATGGTTCCTGTTGCTGATGTGTTATTTCTTTCTTTTGCAGGTCATCAGAAATGCAAATGATACCCTTAATGGAATAAGTAGTTCATCTGTTTGCACTGAAGTTATCCAATCTATGCAGGGCATGGAATACCTGCTTGGTAGGTTTTTGGTCTGATGACATTTTAGGAACTGCCCAAGGTTTTTTTCAGACAGCTCACTTCCACCATCTGAAAACTTTTATGTAGCCTATATGACGCACATGTGCTGCTAGGTCACCCATATCAGGGTTAGATGCATTGCATCTTTTTTTATCTCTTAAGCTGTAAGTTTAACCTAGTAAATGATGGTAAATGAAGACCAAAATGATCAGTCTAGTCTAGGGTTGCCAACTGACTAAATGCGCCTGGCAGGCGTGACCCACTCCTAGGTTTACCCCGTTGCATGAAGGGACATGTAATTCTGATTTTTCCATTGCACTCCCTAAGAAAAGGGAAATCCCTGCATGCAATGAATGTAACCCAAGGACTGGACCCAAGCCTATTGGGCACAGCTTGAGCTTGTTGGCAACCCTAATCTAGTCTACCCAATAGAGATTCATCCAGTTTTAAGTAGATGTGCCGACAAAATCCACTGTATGCCACCCCTTTTCCACTTCTGTCCTCCATATCTGTCCAAAGCATGCAAAAAAATGAATTGCTAAAATCATGGCCTCCACATCTTTGGCTATTAGACCATTTCATGGCCTTTCTGGTTTCCAGGTTTTGCAATAATCCCCATAGCTATCAAGATTAATGATGATGTAGGTTTGAAAAAGAAATCCTGCCTTCCTGTGTCGTTGAAGTTTGGGATTTAATGGTGATCCTCATATGCAGTTTGGATCTCCATTTAAATGGAAGATGCTATGTAAACTTGGATTATTACTAGGCCGTCTTTCTGGGAATGTACATTTCTAGTCTTCAGCTGGTGAATCTGGCATGTAGAGGTGAAAGGACTTTCATTTTGTGGCCCTGTGTCACTCTGTATGGACATTCATGCACTTATCCCTGAGGATAAAATATCAGGACTTGAGGAACATGCAAGCATGATCGATTTCTTTCTTTCCACAATATGAACGTGTTACCTCCCACGAGATTCCTCAAAAGTGCAGTGCTGCTTTATGAAATCACAGGACACTTTCCACAGGATCTCCAGAATGGCCTAAAGGTTTCACCCACTTGAACCTGCCCATTAAAATCGTATATTGGCTTTGATAATTTAGTGATCCTTTGAGTGTCCAGCAGCAACATAACACACACCTTGGAAAGTGAAGCTCTTATTTATTTAAAAGCACTTATATTCTGCTTAATTCCTGCTATGTGGAACACAATAAACTATTCATTATCTCAAAATTAGAAGAAATGTAAAATAGCAAAACCTAAAAACACAAGACAATACAAAATCAACCTTTCTCAAAACATACATAAAGCCTAAACTTGGTTCCTGCTTAATCCTTAAGTATAAGCAAGACACAGCTAAAGATCTAGGCTAACTGTATGTCCAATGGATATGCCTTATCAAAGAGATATTTCCAAAAAGATTGAAAACATATCTCAATACGACATGTCCTCGCTTCAACTGGAAGGGAGTTCCACAGTTTTGGTGCTGTGACATAGAACATTTGTTTACACAATATTTTTAAATGAATAGTTCTGAAGGATGGGATGTCCAGTAGCATGGTTTCTTGTGATCGCAGGGAGTGTTTGCCAAGGGATAAGGCAGTTCTTCAGGAACAAGCAGGAAGTCAGTCCTCACATATGGGTGACGTCGGCGCCGACAGAGCCCTCGTGCAGAGCAAATACCCAGCTTTCAGAGAAAGCCTTTGGGAGTTGCCATCACGCATGCGTGGTCCCCTTCCCGCCCAAGGGTGCCATCTTGCTCAGTCTCCTTTTTTCCGTGGAGCCCTTCGGACGTAGTCCGTGTGTCCCCGAGAAAACAGTTGTTTGGATCTTCCTTGACTGGTCGACACCAGTACCTCTTCCCTCGGTACGCTGGTATTGAGTCCATCTCAGTTTTTCGTTTTTTGTCCTTCGTGACTGGCATTCGCGCCTTTTTTTCTCATTTTCACTGGCAGCCTGAGTCTTTGACCTTGCAAGGGCCCTTTTTCCCCTGATGGCTGCCAGCGGGTTTAAAAAATGTGATCGGTGTGTGAAGTTAATGTCTCTCACCGATACGCATGACTGCTGTCTTTGGCCCGTGTAGGAAGATGTCCTCGAAGGCCCTGAAGAGCCGCCAGCAGCAGCATGATAGGATTTTTTCCGTATCCATGCCTCCGAGAGCCAGGACCTCATCCGAGGTCTCCACATCTTGGAGGGAGCTCTCCGAGCACGAGCAGCGTCGAGATTCCTTGGAGAGGGGGTCTTCCTTGAGGGAGCACAAGAGGAAGAAGAAATTCTCGAAGGCGGCATCTCTGGATTGGCTCCGAGCGACCCGGCTTATCCAGGGGCCGGTCGCGGAGCCCCATTCACCGGCCGTGATCTTCGGAGATGGAGCACCCGATGAAGATGCCTCGTCGAGAACCGGATCAGCTGAGGCAAGTACCAACTGTCTTCATTGAGGACTCCCCTCTGGGGGAACCGGCGTCGGGCCCGACCTGGTGGCTGCAGAGCCTTCTAGAAATGAGTCCAGAATGGCAGCCTTGGAGCGCAGTTTCACTGCCTTCATGGAGCAGCAGCGGGCACTGATAGCTGACCTGTCCGGTTCCTCCGCCCTGACCACCGGGCCCACGATGTCAAAGTCGATCCCGGAGGACGAGCCGATCCTCGAGGCCCTTCAGGCTCGAGTTGATCCTCAGCCAAGGTCTCTCTCGGCCTCCTGTTCGGGACTGAGGTTGTCGCCGCCAAGTCTGCCGGTGCCGGGGCCCTTGATCCCTGAGGAGGCCGCCGATTCCTCCTCGGAGGAATTGGAGTAGAAAACCGAGAATGAGGAGTCCCCGACACAAGGATGTACTATCCGATTCCCCGGTATCCGAGCCTCTGAGAATGTTCTCCCCGGAGGACATGAGGTTCTTGGACTTCGTGCAGGATATGTCCAAGACGTTGGAATTCCCCATGGAGTCCGAGAAGGATCCTCGAGCCGACGAGCTCGAGATCCTCCAGTATGAGGCCTCCCCTCGGGAGGCCCTTACTGTACCCGTGCCTCCGATCATGGAACGACTGATGCTCCGCATGTGGGAGACACCGGCGCCGGTGCCGGTGGTCAGCAAGCGGCTCGACTCGATGTATCGAGTCCACCGGAGCCCTAGGTTTCAGAAGTTGCCACTGCCACACAACTCCATGGTTGTAGAATCGGCCATGCACCGGCTGAAGAGCCAGAAGAAGCACTCCATAGTGCCTCCTGGCAGGGGAGGCCCACAAATTGGATGCCATCGGCAGAAAGTGCTTCCAGGGTTTAATGCTGACTTGTCGGATCCAGGCCTACCAGCTGTACATGGGCATGTATACTCAGCCATACAAATATATGGTCAGCAGCTAACCCAGTATGATTCAAACCACTTGACAAGGAAGAAATTACTAAACATGTACTCCCAAAACTTGCTCAGCCATCAGCCAACCTCAATGACATGGTTGCTAATTGGAATGACACCCTTAATCTGTACTCTAAACAGCCCTCCTCTAACAAACAATCAACATCCAATAACCATGCTGATAAAAGGCAGTCAGCCCCATGGTTCTCTCCGGAACTACGCAAACCCCTACTCCTCCTGAGAAAACTTGAGAGAAAATGGCGTCACACCCATAATGCCTCAGATCAAGCCACATACTTAGCACATCTGAAAACCCATCGTGAAGCAATTTGGGACAAGAGGAAGAGATTCCATTCCAAGCTCCTCAACCGCTCTTTAAGTAAGCCACGAGACCTCTTCAATTTGGTACAATCCCTAACCATTGAACCTTCACCACCACAACAAGAACATATACATCCCCAAATATACGCCAACTATATCCAATCCAAAGCCATCAAAACAACAACAGCCCCCATACCAAAACCTACCCAGCCTCCTCGGCACCAGAACCCTCTCAGCAAGCTCTCACCTCCATCTGCAAAAAGCATTGAAGACATTATTACCAACATCAACACCACCACTGCACCAAATGACCCATGCCCAGCACACTGGATAAGAACAATGTGATCGGAACTCAGCCAAATCATATCAGAAATCAGTCCTTCTCAACAGGAATATTCCCATCGGCTCTTAAACAGACATCCATCAGACCACTGCTAAAGAACAACCAGCTGGATCCAAAGAAGGAAGAATCCTACCGACCGATCTCCAGTATCCCATTACTAGCTAAAATACTCAAGAAGGTGACTCAGAGACAGATCCAGCAACATATAGACACCGCATCCCCCCTAGACCCCAGCCAACATGGATTTAGGGAAGCTCACGGAGTTGAAACACTCCTGACCTCCTTAACTAACGCGCTCATCAGTGGGATTGACAACATCAAAATGAGCTTTGCACTAATCTTCCTTGACATTGCCGCAGCGTTTGATTCAGTCAACCATTACATACTCCTTACCCGACTCGATGAAAAGGGAATCCAAGGTCTAGCATGGGATTGGTGTAAATCTTACCTAGAAGACCGATGGCAACAAGTTCAGATTGGCCAAACACATCGTAACCTTTCCAGCAAAAGCAAGGAGTGCTCTAAAGCTCCTCCCTCTCTGCGCTGCTCTTTAATATATACATGCAGCCGATCTGCGAAATCACCCACTCCTTCAGTATATCCTGCCTAATCTACGCAGATGACGTGCTGATGTTTATACCAATCGATGTCACGCTCCCAGATTATACAGCCCTAGTTGATTGCTTCAATGCAATAACAGACTGGCTCCTCAATCAGAACCTGCGAATAAATTTCAAAAAAACCGAGGTCCTAATCGTCACAAAAAAACAAAGGATTTTCACCCCCTGCTACCCTAAAAGTACGAGATGCGGAGCTTCCAATCAAGTCCACCATAAGATACCTGGGTGTGACATTGGATCAACGGCTGGAATTCAAAGAGCACATAAACTGCACTGTAAAAACCATCTACTACAAGATCAGGACCCTCCGACACCTGAGACCCATGCTTGATCCCGATAACCTCCGAACAATATTCCAAGCGATAGTTACACCCCACTTTGACTACGCAAACATCATACTCCATGGCCTCCCAAAGAACACCCTAAACCCTCTACAATTAGCCATGAATGACGCTGCCCGCGTTTTGTGTGGAGCATCAAGGAGAGACCACACAACCCCCATTCTAAGGGACTTACACTGGCTCCCGATAAGTTGCAGGATTTCATATAAAGCCCTCCTCATTACCTTCAAGGCCATTAACAAATCTCCCTTCTCAATCTCAACACTTCTCAATCACACCCCCAACAACAGACCTAGGAGATCAGTAGCGGCCAATACACTAACCATTCCGAGAGAAACCACAAAATGCACACACTCAACTAATGATAGAGCATTCGCGTACTACGCCCCCAGATGCTGGAACAACCTCCCACCCACCATCAGATCAATCAGAGACCTCATGCAATTTAGAAAAGCCCTAAAGCATCACCTGTTCCTTATACACTTCTCACAACCCAACAACGCCTCCCCTTCTCCCCCAACACAACCCAAGCCCTCAATATAAAGTAGCAATTGTTCTGTCTCTTGATGCACATCATTGTAAATAGAATTCTATCACTGTAAATAGTTGGCTACATTATATGTATAAAGTTTCCCAAAGTTTAAATCCTTGTTACATTCCCTGTTGTATGTAAACTCAGGACAGTCCATTACTGTCCAAAAGTCATTTTGTTCACTGTAAACCGCAATGATAATAAAGAGCGTGGTATAAAAGAATGGTTAAATAAATAAATAAAATAAATAAATGTACCTCAGGGACCTGGCGAAGGAACTCGCCGGGTTCTCGGCTGGTCTCTCCGAGGAACCCTTGCAGCGCTTCAGGGGTCTGTCCAAAGCCGCCCATGAGTGCTCGAAGTTTATGTCTCGGGCGACCTATGATGGGTTTGAGTTCGAGTCAGTGGCCCGGATAGCTGCGGCTGGCATCGGTGCATGCCGCCAAGCATGGCAGCAGTCGTCGGACCTCGAACAATGGGTTCAGGATAAATTGGTCGATGTCCCATACCAGGGGGAGAATCTCTTCAGTAAACCCATGACTGACAAGGCCGCAGAGTTGAAGACCGAGTACATGACGAGGACATGGCTCTCCAAGAAGACCTCTGCCCCTTCTCGCAAGAAGGGCTCGGGTAAAAAGCCCTTTTACCCGAGAAAGGGTGCTGCTTACTGAAGCTACCCACATTTTCAGGCCTCCCCGGCTCCCCAACAGGGCAGCAAACCAAGGGACGGGCATGGCCCGCATAAGCAGAAAAGCCCCAAACCCCAAGCACTGGCTCCGGCCCAGCCTGGAAGTGGCTTTTGACTCCTACTGCATGGCCACTCTTTCCCCAGGAGAAAGGCAGATCACAGGGGGCCGGCTTGCTCTGTATGCCCACTGGTGGACATCCATTATCATTGATGCCTGGGTTTTGCAGATAGTCCAGGAGGGCTATCTTCTTCACCTAGCCCAGGTGCCTCCTCACTATTTTCCAAGAGAGCCCATCAGGTCTCCTCTTCACCGGGACCTCCTTCTGAAGGAGTTGGGAGGTCTTCTCGAGAATCAGGCGATAGAACCAGTGCCCCACCACTTGCAGGGAAGGGGCTTCTATTCCAGGTACTTTCTGGTACCAAAAAGGACAGGAGGCCTCAGACCCATCCTTGACCTGCGCAACCTCAACAAATTCCTGGTGAGGGAGAAGTTCAAGATGCTCTCCCTTGGACTTTTGCTGCCTTACCTCCGCCGTGGAGACTGGCTGTGCTCCTTAGACCTGAAAGATGCGTATACACACATCCTAATACACCCAAACCACAGGCAATATCTACACTTTGTGGTAGGGGGGGAATCACTACCAGTACAGGGTACTCCCCTTCGGTCTTGCCTCAGCCCCCAGGATGTTCATAAAGTGCCTAGCTGTGGTTGCCGCCTTTCTCAGGCTCCAAGGAGTCTATGTATTCCCCTACCTCGACGACTGGCTCATCAGAGGTTCCTCAGCCACCGAGGCCCACCAAGCCACAACTCACACCATACAAGTGCTGCAGCACCTAGGATTCATGATAAACTACCCCAAGTCCAGCCTTACTCCAACTCAGCAGCTAGAGTTCATTGGGGCCAGCCTCGACACCCTTCAAGCAAGGACCTATCTACCTGTAGACAGGGCAAGCAGACTTATGGCTCTGGCAGGCCGGGTGAGCCGCAAGTGTGCAGTGTCAGCAAGGCTTTTCCTGCGCCTCCTTGGGCACATGGCTTCCACAGTCCATGTGACCCCGGATGCCCGCCTCCACATGCCGACCGCTCAGTGGTGCCTCAGGGACCAGTGGTCTCAGGCCTTCGGGAAGGGTCAGAGTATCTAAACATCTAGTACGATCCCTAGCCTGGTGGCTCCAACCGCATCACTTGGGGGCGGGAATGCCTTTCAGGCTCCTCTGCACATGAGGATTCTGACCACGGATACATCACTTCTGGGCTGGGGAGCCCATTGTCAGGGTTTCCGGACTCAGGGACTGTGGTCCCCAATCGAGAAGGTGCAACAAATCAATTTCTTGGAACTACGTGCCATCCACCTAGCGCTAGGAGTTTTCAGGCAGTCCCTGGCCCAAGAATCTGTCTTGGTCCAGACAGACAACCAGGTGGCCATGTTCTATGTGAACAAACGGGGTGGCACAGGGTCCCGCCTCCTATGTCATGAAACCCTGGACCTCTGCAGCCCAGCATGGCATTCATCTCCGAGCAGTCTACCTGCCGGGCCAGGACAACTGGCTAGCAGACAGGCTAAGCAGGAATCTCCAGGAACAAGCAGGAATGAGTCTTCACATATGGGTACATCGGTACCGACGGAGTCTGCGCGGGAACGCTCCCCAGCATCCAATCAGAACGCTTTTGGGAGCATCCCAACACGCCTGCGTGCTGCCTTCCCGCCTTTCCCAACTGCCTCTCCTCAGTTTTCGTTTTTCCGCAGAGCCGGCAGGGCGGCGTCCTGTCACCGCAGAAAATTCTTCTTTTATTTTTTGATTTTCTTGTGGTCGCGTCTGCCTTCCCCGACGCCACCGGTACCGCTGGTATTTCTTTTCTTTTTTCTTGTAAATTTTCCTTTTTAAGGAATACTTTTTTTCTTCTTAGTGCCTGACGGTTTTTTCTGCCTACTAGGCCTACTCACTTTCCTTCATGGAAGTGCCAGCCACTATCCCTAAGAAATGTTCAAACTGTGGCGGTACAAAATTGATTTTAGACACTCATAATTGGTGTCTACCCTGCTTGGGTCCTGACCACTATCCGCTGGAGTGTCCCTCCTGCAACAGTATCGTCGGAAGAAGTCTTCAGCATCGAGTTCACCTCGATACGCGGTCCCTATTCAACTTCAGGGCACCGACCACCCTTTCTTCTTCGCAGGATCAGGTAACCCAAAAACAGTCTGTTAGCCAGTCCTCGAGTGGTAGATCTCATGCACAGCATAGAGATGCCTCCGGCCTTACCCTCGAGAACACTCTGGCTTTAAAACCCCGGTGGGAGTCTTCGGCCTCCAAATCCTTAGTGGGGTTTCAGGTTGTTCCTGAGGTTCACCCCTCTCCGAACATACCTGAGCCATGCTCGGTGGTGGCATCCGCTTCGAGCGGTACCGATACCCCGACATCGACAATGGTGTTGGATGAAATACTCCTCACCAAAGATCATAGTCTGGCGTCCTCGGTACCTGCGGGCCTGTTGGAAATGCTGCAGACCGATCTTCCAGTATCGGTATCGATCCCGGTACCGGTACTGGTACCGACGTCAGTACCCTCCAGATGTGCATCGATAGACTTGCTTCCTTCGATGCCGAGTCTGGAATCGATCTCCAGTCTGAATGACTGGGTACCGACTCGCCTTGGTACCGACACCGGACGGTACCAAAGGCACGGTTCCGATGATCCATGTCGGGCACTCTCGGTTTCTTCGGTACCGTTAGAGCTGTCACCGACTGGTCTTCATCTATCCGTATCGGATACGGTACCGGAGTCGGTACCGCTATCCACATTAGCATCGCTGTCGGTACCTTCCATGCTTGTTTCAACAGGCTCGCTTCCCTCGGTACCGAGTTTGGAATCGATCCCTAGCATGGACGATGCGCTACCGACTGTTGGTGGTCCCGACCTCCTGCGGTACCGGCGACCATCCTGTAAGGACAGTCCGATGCTCCACCCCTTAGGTTCTTCTATTCCAATGAATTTGGATAGTTCCCTGGGTGCCAATGCTAGTTCTTCAACAGATCTAGCATGTACTCCTTTTTCTAGAGGACTTCCCTCTGGGGATTTTTCTTTTCAAGCATTCCTGCTTGATATGGCAAAGTCACTTGCCATTTCTATACCTGGTCAAGATCCTGCACCAGGGAATACAGAATCTCTGTTTATTCCCTGGAGTCCAAAGGAGGACATCATGCTTCCTTTGCATCAGACCTTGCAGGATCTCCTATTTCGAATGTGGGAAACTCCTTTAACGGTACCCCCACCTTCTAGGGCAACTGATCTTCTATACAAGGTGCCCCCTTCTCCAGGTTTTCAAAAGACTCAACTTCCTCATCATTCCATTGTTGTAGAATCAGCAATGAGGCGTGTTAAGAGTACTAAAAAGCACTCTTCTTATCCGCCAGGTGGTGAGTCTAAGACTTTAGATGCCTTTGGACGCCAAACCTTCCAGGCATCCATGCTTTCAGCAAAAATTCTCTCATATATTTTCTATATGGGATTGTCTCTTGAAGAAGTCACAAAGAAATTACTACTTTTGACCCCTTTTCTTCAAGAGCCCAAAAGAGCAGACTATTCCTTATTGGTTAGTCATGCTCAGAATATCTCTAGGTTCCTTACTCATGCTTCCCTAGACTCCTTTGAGTCTGTTAGCAGAACCTCTGCTATAGCTATAGGGGCACGACGTAAAGCCTGGCTCCAAGTTTCAGACTTGGACAAATGGGCACAAGAAAGACTGGGAAATACTCCTTGCACTGGAGAAAATCTCTTTAACAAGGAGTCTTTACTCCAAGCTGCTCAGTTAGCCACTGACATTGCTGTTTTCAGAGGCTTGTCTGCGCCTTCCTCTTTCCCAGTTGGTAGGAAATTTCCTAACAAACTTTGTTCCCCTAAGGGAAAAAGTTTTATCCATCTTCTACCCATCATACAGATGTTCCCAGACAGGGGAAACATTGCACCAGGCTAAAGAAAGGGTTTCTGATAGATTATTATCATTACATCTCCTGTTTGGGGTGTTAGAGTTTGTAGTCTGCTTCTTTTCACTTGAAGCATCTACACTAATTTCATCCTAAATTCTCATGGATCTCTTTTCACGAGACATCCTTTCTTTTTGCTCTAAGAGTTTTTATGATGATCATGCCTATAGTTAACAGCTTTCTCTTCCTCCTACTGGGAAAAAGAGGTGTAGCAACTATCAATAAGACAGTTTTCCCTGTACTAGCATGTATCATCTTACCTTTCGGAGACTTACTACATAGTCAGTCTCTTTTCAACTCTGTCTTACCTGCCCTCTTACTACAACATTTAACCTGGAAAAGAGACGGCTGAGGGGAGATATGATAGAAGTCTATAAATTAATGAGCGGAGTGGAACGGGTAAACGTAGATCGATTGTTTACCTTATCAGAATATAGAAAGACTAGGGGACATGCAATGAAGCTACAGGGTAAACTATTTAAGACTAATAAGAGAAAATATTTTTTCACTCAACGTGTAATCAAACTCTGGAATTTGTTACCGGAGGATGTAGTAAAGGCTGTTAGTGTAGCTGGGTTTAAAAAAGGTTTGGACAAGTTCCTGGAGGAAAGGTCCATAAGCCATTATTAAGAAGGGACCCAGGATATCAATGCTTGAACCAATACAAGTATTGTGGAACCTGTGTCCCTTGGGGAAACTGCTAGGTACATATGACCTAGATTGGCCACTGTTGGAAACAGAATACTGGGCTTGATGGACCTTGGTCTGACCCAGTATGGCATATCTTATGTTCTAACATTCAGTTTATAAGAGTGGCTCTATCACACTGGTAAGCCCCTATGGTTCTCTACCTATTCCAGGAAGGGGTTTCCTTTCCAGAGTTGTCTCTCCTTTTCACATTCTTACTTTAGGGCAGTTTATCAGACAATAAGGAAGTCTTACCACTTCTGCTTATGTCTGTTATTTCTTTTTCCAATCTAAAAAAAAAAGAAAAAAAAAGAAAAAAAATTGTTTCCGCTGCCCTGGTAATTGCAGCAAATGCAGCAGTTCCTAGTGGTTAAGCCACTGGTTCTGTTCACCACACAACCAGGGTTTGTGCTCCACTAGAAATCCTTCCGGCCTGGGTACTAAACCCAAAACAGGTTATCAACCTTTTTTTTTTTTTTTTTGGAAACCCTATTATCACAGGCTTGTTGGTTTGACTTCTATTCTTCGCCATCTCCAATTCCCTTGTTTTTGGCAGAATAGTTTGTTACCTACTGGCTTTGAGCAGCCAGTTTTTTCTTCTAACCAACCTGCAACATGCTCTCTGCAACTCTACAGAGTAGCTTTGCACTATGGGCCCTTGCTAGAGAGCATTACTATCTTGTCTAGCAGATAATCCCAGATGGTTAGGAGGGGTTCATCCAGTCATGCTCCCATGACTGGTAGGTGTTCCCTACCCTTACCATCTCATCTAAAATCTCTTTTCGAAAAAAAAGACACAGGCCTTACATCACGTGAAAACCTAAAGAATGGCCAATTTCCTGGCTTGGTCCACATCTTCTTTGGACTTCTCACCAGGGATAGTTTTCTTTTAGTTGCAGCTCGTCCTTATATGCTTCCTTCCCAATACTTCAGGGGACGCTCATGTTCAACTGAAGGACGCATGATACCCATCTTGCCCTCATAGGCGGGTCAATATGGTATCTTATTCCATTGGCGTCCTCTATCCATTTACCCTACTGGAGTTCTAGAGAGATCTGGACTTGCTGCCTGCAGACTGAAGTTATCCTCTGCATTTTTCACGTGGGCCATCCTGGTTATTCAAGAGCTCGAATTCTTAAAGGAATCTAGACTCCTTGTCAGGGAGACCATTCCTCTGACTCTGTCAATCATAACCAGGGAAAGAAGATTCTCTATACATCTATTCAAGCAGGTATCACCCTTCTTGCTATTAGATGAATTCTTCTCTCTCTCCCCATATTCCTATGGGGACCTAGTTATATGGCCATGTCTCCATCTACTTACATGGAGACATGCGTCTATTTGTCTACATATTTATATATATATCTGTGTATCTTCTGCCCATGTATATCTCTGTATATATATATATATATATATATATATATATATATATATATATATAAAAATCAAGATAGATAAGTACGTAGATACATATCTACCTAAACGATATATCTGTCTGTTTAGGTTCATATATCCATATATTCCCATATGACTCTGACAGATGGGCACTACCCCTATCAATGCTGTGCCAGCATGCTTAGGGTTCTACACATACAACCACTCCCTGTGGTAATTAGCAAATTTTTTGTTTTTCTTACCATAACCTTCAGGGTTAGGTACCCCTGAAGCTCTCCATGTACCTTTTTCTTTCCTAATTGACCTCATTTTGGAAAGACATCACGGATCTTCAGTTAATCTAAAGCTATAACGCTCCATAGGTCTGTCCTTACTTTGTTTAGGATAGAGGGGTCTTCCATACCCCTTCTCTCCTACATGGACTATTTCTATTGTCAGTCCAAACCGGTCAGACTTATTTTTCCTTTTGGTCCTAGAATTGTACTGTTCTTCGGCCAAAAGAGCTTAAGCTTTGTCTAATAGTACCTTCTGCGTTTCCTGCTGAAGCCCTACCTCTTTGTACTACCCCAGTTTCCCCTGGGGCTATTTTCTCACCCTGATGGGTTCTGACCTCCACTTGTTTTTCCTACAGTTTATTACCTCTACTTCACAGTGAGGTACTCCTTGAGGATCTTCTACTGGCTCTTCTAACAGATCCATATGAACCTCAATAGACTTTTTACAATACCACCAAGGGAGGTCCATAGTAGAATATTGCACTCAATATTTTTACTACTAAATGTCATCTATACGGGGTCTTCCTCTATAGAAGTCCTCTTCTAGTCCAGCTGTTCCACAGTCCTGTTCTAGTCCAGCTGTTCCACAGCACCTTTCTGTATATCAACTCCTACCCTCCCATCCCAGGATGCCTGAGGTTCTGAGGAATAGCATGGCTCATTCTAGATTCGCAACATGCTAGGACTCCCGGGCATCTTAGCTTGGGGAGTCCCCATATGTGAAGACTCATTCCTGCTTGTTCCTGGAGATAGCACAGTTACTTACCTGTAACAGGTGATCTCTGGGAACAGCAGGAATAAGTATTCACAACCCACCCACCTCCCCTCGGAGTTGCATTTCTCTATCTCTATCTTTCCCTTTCTTTCACTGTCTCTCTTGGTCTCAGCTTTTAAACTTAACTGAGGAGGCAGTTGGGAAAGGCGGGAAGTCAGCACGCAGGCGTGTTGTGATGCTCCCAAAAGCGTTCTGATTGGACGCTGGGGAGCGTTTCCGTGCAGACTCCGTCGGTACCGACGTACCTATGTGGAGACTTATTCCTGCTGTTCCCAGAGATCACCTGTTACAGGTAAGTAACTGTGCTTTCTCCAACCCCACGAATGGCAGCTGGACTGCAGGGTAGCCAGTTGGCTCTCCCAGACCTGGGGGCAGCTGGTGATGGAGCTGTTTGAGAGTCCGGACAATCACCAGTTGCCCCTTTTCTGCTCCAGGCGACCCCACCCGCACAGGGTGGCTGCCAATGCGTTTCTGATATCATGGTCCAGGGACCTCTTCTCTATGCGTTCCCCCCCCGACACCTCTGGTGGCCAAGACACTGTTCAAGATTCTTCAGGACAGGGCCTCGGTCATCCTTATTGCCCCTCGGTGGCCCAGGCAACCCTGGTTCCTGCTTCTTCTGCAACTAGCAGTGGAGGCCCAGATCCCCTTGGGGTCCTCACCAAGTCTCCTGTCTCAGGAGGGAGGCTCTCTTTTTCACTCCAATCTCAGCTCACTCAACTTGATGGCGTGGCTGCTGAAAGGGTAATTCTCACTCCGCTCCTCCTTCCAAAGAATATTGAGGAGGTCTTGCTGGCCTCACGGAGGCTGTCGACCAGACGAGCATACGCCTTGAAGTGGTATAGGTTTGCGGTGTGGTGCAAGGAGTGGGAATTAGATCCTTTCTCTTGCCAGGTAGGGGAGGTTCTACAATATCTTCACCTCTCTGATTTGGGCCTCAAGTCCAACTCTGTCAGGGTGCACCTCAGTGCCCTTGCAGCGCATCACCTTTCAGTGGATGGGAAGCCTCTCTCCGCCCACCCATTGGTCTCTCAGTTCCTGAGGGACCTACTTCTCTTGAGACCCCCGCCCCGCCCCGCCCCCCCCCCCCCCCCCGGCGTCCAAGTGGGATCTCAACGTGGTGTTAGGGCAGCTTACTAGGCCGCCCTTTGAGCCCATGGCTACTTGTCATTTATGCTTTCTTTCTTGGAAGGTGGCTTTCCTGGTGGCACTCACATCCGCATGGCAGGTGAGTGAGCTCCAGGCCCTAGTGTCAGAAAGACCCTATACCAGGTTCTATAGGAACCGGGTGGTGCTTTGCACGCACCCCAAGTTCCTTCTGAAAGTGGTCTCCTCATTCCACCTCAACCAGGAGGTGGTTCTGCCTGTCTTTTTTCCCAGGCCGCATGCCAGTTGGGCAGAGTCGGTCCTGCATAGCCTGGACTGTAAGAGGGCGTTGGCCTTCTATATCCAGCATTCAAAACCACATCAGAAGGCTTCTCAGCTTTTAGTTTCTTATGACCCCAGTAAGCTGGGGATGGCGGTATCTAAGCGTACGCTGTCCACCTGGGTGGCATACAGGGCAGCCGAGCTTCCTATGGAGGGTCGTGTTACGGCCCATAGGGTCAGGGCCATGGTGGCTTCAGTGGCTCATTTACGCTCTGTTCCTTTGGCAGACATCTGCCGGGCTGCCAACTGGTCTTCGAGTCAGACTTTTGCAGTCCATTACTGCCTGGACAGGGAGTCCCGGTGGAACAGTGCCTTCGGCCAGGCTGTACTCCGTAACCTTTTTGAAGTCTAGGCAACTCCTGCCCTCCGACCACTCTGTGTTCAGGCTACCGGAGTGCTATTCCCTTAGTTTTCATTGCTGTTGCGGCTGCTTTAGGCTCTCGTAGAGGGAGCCTTTTTTAGCTATGGGTTCTCGGTAGCCTATAGCTGGGGAGTCCCATATGTGAGGACTGACTTCCTGCTTGTTTCTGGAGAAAGCGTATACTCACCTGTAACAGGTATTCTCCGGGGACAGCAGGAATCAGTCCTCACAACCCTCCCTGCTCCCTTGGAGTTGCAGTCCTATTATTATATTTTGTTCTTTTTGCCGTCTTTTAGCTATGTCATTTGACTGAGCAAGATGGCACCCTTGGGCAGGAAGGGGACTGCGCATGCATGATGGCAACTCCCAAAGGCTTTCTCTGAAAGCTGGGGATTTGCTGCGCACGAGGGCTCTGGCGCCGACGTCACCCATATGTGAGGACTGATTCCTGCTGTCCCCGGAGAACACCTGTTACAGGTGAGAAACTACGCTTTAGGGGGATTTTGCTCTATGATTGCCCTTTCCCACCGCCTCCAAAAAATTGTTTTCACTGTGTGAAAATGCATCCAGTGATACAGAAAGTACTTGGTCAACGTGTCCATGTTTCAAATGTACTAACTCTACTTGAGTTACAGATGATATAAAGCTTGTAAGCTACACTGATGGCATCCAGGACGAAAATGAACTAAAATAATTGTGTAAACCATTATAAGTCTCGTTAAGCATGCACCTTGTACTTCACTCCTCTTTGAGCAGGTGTCGTGGAAGTGTACAGAGTTGCCAAGCGAGTTGAACTGGGCATAAAGGCTACTGCAGTGTGCAGCGAGAAGCTCCAGCATTTACTGAAAGACATAGACAAAACCTGGAACAACCTCATCGGATTCATGTCACTGGTTGCTTTGACGGTGAGGCTATTGGTCGCTCAGTCTTCTGGTTTTCCTCTGCCCTCATATTTACTTGTGCAATCATTTCCATTTTTGATGCAGTCCATGGTGACTCCCTCCCTGTGGATATTCTGATAATTACGCATCTAAACTGAGCTTACACGCAGAAGTAGAGTGTAACAAGACTACATTTTATTGGTTTGCTTATTCATTGCAAGTGCACATTATAGTTCTGTGCCATATTAGTGCATCCAGTAAGATTCTGTGGAATAGGGTTGCCGAGTAGTTAGTCAAATGATGAACCACAGCAGTAGATCCCAGCTCCAGCCTCTGGGCATCCTGCTCCGGCCTCTAGGTCATGTATTTTTTTGTTCTACATGGTTTGGTTAGTGTACCTGATCCAGAGAAGGGATCAGAGTGCAAGTTTTTATAAGTGCATTGAGATTCAACTTGGGGGAGTCCTTTTGTTAGTCCTATATTCTGTCCCTATATACGATCACAACCGTTACGAATGTGACCTAAATGGCATATCTGAATGTGCAATAACAAAGCTGCCCTTTGGTTGCCTTTTAGCCAGATGAAAGTGCTTTGGATTTTTCATCCTGTCTTCTCCGCCCTGAAATCAAAAATGCTCAGGAACTTGCTTGCGGGGTTTGCCTGTTGAACGTGGACTCCAGAAGTAAAGTAAGTAGAGAATTCTTTTTGCCAGCATATAGCTTTTATGTCTTTTGTTTTAAGTTCTTCATTTGCTGAATTTCTTAAAGCTAATGATGGGACAAACCTTGGTAGTATAGAGATTTCTCCATGTATGAGTCTAACATGGCCTGAATGCATACGTGCAATCTGTCATCTTTCTAATACATCAGGCTGAGAGTTTCATATGGAGGTGGCTGAATCTGTGTAACTCTACGCTTGGGCTGTTACCACAGAATACAGCAGCTAATAGATGAGCACCCTAAGATCTATTTACTCTGTCCGATTTACTTCCTGGTGCAGTACCATAGATCCCAGTTGATCTCTGGTTTTCCTTCACCATTTGGGCTTGAATTCCATTACTGTCCTTGCCACTTCCACACATGCATCCACTTCCCTTTCTGTTGAAATGTTGCTGTACATGCTAGCTCTCTCTGGGAACAAGCAGGAAGTCAGCCCTCACATATGGGTGACGTCGACGCCAATGGAGCCCATGCGGAAGCATCTCCCCAGCTTTCAAAGAAAGCCTTTGGGAGATGCACCACGCATGTGTGGTCAGCTTCCCGCCCAAGGGAAGACCCATCTTGCCTCAGTCTCCTTTTTTCCATGGAGCCCATAGGACATTGTCCAGTTATCCCCAGAAAAAAATCTGATTTTTATTTTTCTATTTCTCCATTTGCATACAAGTTCCTTCCCACCCCCGAGCCAGCTCACCTTGGAATCACTCCTGTGGTTCGTCCATTAGTTTTTCTTTTCATTTTTTCATCGAGGTGCTCCTCGACCGGTGTTCATGCCTTTTTCTAGACAAATGCTTTGGACCCCTGCTGGGAGGCGGGGATCCAATTTTTACGATGGCCTCCAGTGGCTTCAAAAAGTGTAACCGGTGTGGCAAAATGATGTCACTCACTGACCTACATGACTGCTGCCTCCAATGTCTTGACCCGGAGCACAATGACTCCGACTATGAGCTCTGCAGAATGATGACCTCAAAGGCCTTCAAGAGCCACCATCAACAGCGGATACGTTTCTTAAGTCCGCACCAGAGTCTCTGCTGACACCATCCTCAAGGGCCTCCTCTGATACCTCGGTGCCCTGCGAAGCCAGAGTCTCCTCAGAATCCCACGGCTGCTGTTCCTCCAAGCGTAACTCCCCAGAAGTAGAGCACAAGAAGAAAAAATCCTTGGAGGATGGATCCGAGAAGAAGGGGAAATCCCACCCCAGGTGTGAATCTCTGGAGTCAGAGCAGGAGCGGCCCACCAAGCTGCCCCATAAGGAGTCAGCACCCACCAACTCCCCCTCGACAGTACAGATACCGGGCCCGAAACCCTCGGTGCCCACCTCGAAGGCTGTGGAGCCAACTGTTATGAAGACCAGAATGGCAGCCCTAGAGAGTAGTATATCTGCCCTGGTGGCCATGCAGTGGGCGTTCATGTCTGCCCCATTCAGTTCATCTGCCCCGACGATGGGACCCTCAACATCGAGGGCTTTCCCGGACATCAGGGCTCAATGCTAACATGCTGGATCCAGTCCTACCAGCTCTACATCGGCATGTACCTGAAGGAACTGTTGAAGTTTGGTGGATTCTCGGCAGGCCTCGAGGGGGAATCTCTACACAGGGTTCAAGATCCTAACCTCGGCAGTAAACGAATGCTTGAAGTTTTTGTCCTGGGCAGCTTATGATGTCTTTGAGTAATCAGCCAGGGAGGTTGCCACAGGCATCGGGGTTTGACACCAGGTATGGCTGCAGTCATCTGACCTGGAACAGTGGGTGCAGGACAAACTGATAGTTGAAAACCTATTCAGTCAGCCTATGGAGGATAAGGCAGCAGAGATAGAGACCGAGTATGTGACAAGAACCAGGCTCTCAAAAAAGACCCCCGGAAGAAAGCCTTCAAGAAAAAGCCCTTCTTCCTGAGGAAGAAAGGAGGCTTTAGCGGTACTGCACTCTTCCAGGTCTTCTCAGCCCTTCAACAAGACCAGCAACAAAAAGGACAAGGACATGGTTCCAGAAAAGCCCCAAAGTCCCAGGCGCTGGCCCCAGCCCAGCCTGGGGGGAGCTTTTGATTGCCTAGGTGCGACCTCCCTACCCTCAGGTGGTCCTCTGTTGCCCACAGGTGGACAGCATTACCACTATCACTTGGGTTCTACAGGTGGTCAAGGAGGGCTACCTCCTCCACCTACATCGGACGCCACCCGCGTACTTCCCAGGGGAAGCCCATCAGGCCTCTCCTTCACCAGACCTTGCTCCTCACCGAGCTAACAGGCTTAATTAATGACAAAGCAGTCGAGCTAGTGCCAAAACATCTCTGGGGCACAGGTTTCTATTCCAGATACTTCCTTGTCCCCAAGGGGATGGTGGGCCTCAGGCCCATCCTGGACCTGCAAGAGCTCAATGGGTTTCTAGTCAGGGAGAAGGTCAAGATGCTAAACACAGATCAAAAAGCCTCAAACCTCAACACACATAAGAAAAACAACCCTTCGAAACCATGATTAATAACTGACTAATGTAAATATTTGACTGATGTAAATAGTTCAGCATATGTATAATTATATGCTCCATGTTATTGTTCATGAAAAGTTAATTGTACATAGTTTAAAGAAAATACTATGTTCTATGTAAAACAATGTTCAATATGTTAATTGTAAACTGTTCATTATGTTATTTGTAAACCGCCTTTGATCTTGGGAAAAAGCGGTATAAAAGAAAAGTATAAATAAATAAAATAAAATAAAAATAAATAAATAAATACTGCCATTCCTCCAGCAGGAAGATTGGCTATGCTCCTTAGACCTAAAGGATGCGTACACTCGCATCCTAATTCATCCCAGCCACAGAAAATACCTCCAGTTCGTGGTGGGAGAACAGCACTATCAATACAGGGTGTTGCTGTTCGGTCTAGCCTCGTTGCCAAGGGTCTTCACAAAGTGCCTCACGGTGGTCGCAGCCCATCTTCTGCTCCAAGGGGCCTTCGTCTTCCCCTCTCTGGATGACTAGCTCATAAAGGGGGACACTGCTGCAGAGGCATCATCAACGCCCTGCAGCACCTGGGGTTCGTCATAAAATACTCCAAATCCCACCTCACTCCAGCCCAGCGTCTAGAGTTCATAGGGGCACAACTAGATACCTTCCAGGCAAAAGACCTCCTACCCCAGGAGAGGTCAGAATGCCTCAGGAAGTTAGCCGTAGTGGTACACTGCTGCCGGACACTACCTGCCTGGCTCCTGCTCTGCTGCTGATCGCAGCTCACCCTTTGCAGGTCTCCGTGGCATCTTTTGGTTAAAGGTTCTTGGTAGCCTGCAGCTGGGGAGTCCCATATGTGAGGACTGACTTCCTGCTTGCTCCCGGAGAAAGTATAGTAACTCACCTGTAGCAAGTGTTCTCTGGGGACAACAGGAATCTGTCCTCACAACCTTCCCTCTTCCCCTTGGAGTTGCTTCTTTACTGTATTTTATTTTAGCTGTCTTAGCTATGTCATTAGACTGAGGCAAGATAGTACCCTTGGGCAGGAAGTGGACCACATATGCCTGGTGCATCTCCCAAAGGCTTTCTTTGAAAGCTGGGGAGATGCTTCTGCGTGGGCTCCATAGGCGCCAACATCAGCCATATTTGAGGACTGATTCCTGCTGTCCCTGGAGAAAGCGTAGTTACTCACCTGTAACAGGTGTTCTCCAGGAGCAGCAGGAATCAGTCCTCACATATGGGTGACGTCGGCGCCGACGGAGCCCTCGCGGAGCAATTTTCCCCAGCTTTCAAAGAAAGCCTTTGGGAATTGCAGCGCGCATGCGCGGTCCCCTTCCCGCCCAAGGGTGCCATCTTAGCCAGTCAGATGACATAGCTAAAAGACAGCATAAAAATTTGCAAAAAAACTAAAGAAACTCCAAGGGGAGGAGGGAGGGTTGTGAGGACTGATTCCTGCTGCTCCTGGAGAACACCTGTTACAGGTGAGTAACTACGCTTTCTCCAGGACCAAGCAGGAAGTCAGTCCTCACATATGGGACTCCAAAGCTTAAGGCTACCGGAGACCCTAAGCACAAAAATGAGCTCCCTCTAGCTCAGCAGCACAGAAGGAAGGAATCTTCACTGAATTATTACCCACCGGTAGCCCCCATCCGGGATGGAGGGTAGGAGTTGCTCAAACCTCGAAGAGATTTCGGAGGACTGCCTGTCCGAAAGCACTGTCCCTGCGGGACTCCCTCTCGAGGCAGTAATGGACCGCAAAAGTCTGGCTCGAAGACCAAGTAGCGGCCCGGCAGATGTCTGCCAATGGAACAGAGCGGAGGTAAGCCACTGACGTAGCCTTCGCCCGAACACAATGAGCCGTGACCCGACTATCTAGCGAGAGTCCAGCTGCCCCATAAGCCCAAGCGATACAGTCAGCAACCCAGATGGACAGGGTACGCTTGGAGACACGGAGCCCCAATTTATTGGGGTCAAAAGACACGAAAAGCTGAGCAGCTTTACGGTGCTCCCGCGTACGGTCAAGGTAGAAGTTCAACGCCCTTCTACAGTCCAGGGTATGCAGGACCATTTCAGCTCGGCTGGAGTGTGGCCTGGGAAAGAAGGTCGGAAGTACCACCTCCTGATTGATGTGAAAAGGGGAGACCACTTTTGGAAGAAATTTTGGGTGAGTCCGTAGGACTACCCTATTTTTGTAGAACCGAGTGTAAGGGGGATCAGACACGAGGGCCTGCAATTCACTTACGCGTCTAGCGGAAGTGAGGGCTATCAGGAATAAGGTTTTCCAAGAAAGAAAACGGAGAGAACAGGTAGCCATAGGTTCAAAAGGTGGACAGGTGATCCGCTGTAAAACCACATTCAGATCCCAGTCAGGTGCTGGCGGGCGCAGAGGTGGTTTAAGTAGAAGGAGACCTCGGAGAAACCTCGCTACGAGAGCATCGCTGGAAAGAGGTCTGCCGTCCACCGGCACATGATGTGCTGAAAGAGCACTGAGGTGAACTTTGACGGAGTTGGACTTAAGTCCCAGATTAGAGAGGTAGAGCAAGTACTGCAAGATCACCGACACCGAGCAGGAGAAGGGATCCTGAGACTGCTGGGCACACCAAGCGGAAAAGCGACGCCATTTAAGGGCGTAGCATTTGCGGGTAGAAGGTCGCCGGGAAGCTAGGACGACCTCTTCCACCTCTGCCGGCAGTAGAAGGGGAGCAAGGACTACCCTTTCAGCAGCCAGGCCATCAGATGTAGAGATCTGAGGTTGGGGTGTAGCAGGGACCCCTGATCCTGTGTTAGGAGATCTGGTTGAAACCCCAGAGGGAACGGATCCTCTACCGCTAATTGCAGCAGGAGTGGAAACCACGGCTGTCTGGGCCAGCGAGGAGCTATCAGGATCATGGAAGCTTTGTCTCGGAGAACCTTGAAAAGAGTTCGAGAGACTAGCGGTATGGGAGGAAAGGCATACAGAAGGCTTTGAGACCATGAGAGCAGAAAAGCATCCGCCGCTACTCGAAGGGGATGCGGCTGCCGAGAGCAGAAGCGGGGAAGTTGCCGGTTGAGAGGACTGGCAAAGAGATCCATAGTGGGGAGGCCCCACTTCAGAAAAAGTTTCTGAACTACCAAGGGATCCAGGCGCCACTCGTGCGGCTGGAGGATCCTGCTGAGTTTGTCCGCCAGGCAATTTTCTTGGCCTGGGAGATAAACTGCCTTGAGAAGAATGCCGTGGCTGACGGCCCAAGAGCAGAGCCTCTGTGCTTCTCGACAGAGAAGGAAGGAGCCCGTGCCTCCCTGTTTGTTCACGTAGAACATGGCAACTTGATTGTCCGTCTGGACAAGGACGGACTGGTGAGAAGTCAGGTGGGAGAAAGCCTTGAGAGCCAGACGGATTGCTCTGAGTTCCAGGAAGTTGATCTGCTGCGCAGACTCCCACGTGGTCCAGAGACCTTGAGTACATGCCCCTTGGCAATGCGCTCCCCATCCTAGGAGAGAAGCATCGGTCGTCAGCACTTGAGCCGGCGGAGGAGACTGAAAAGGCATTCCGAGCACCAGGTTCGGCCGATGAAGCCACCACTGTAGAGAAGAGGCCAGCGGGCCGGAGATGCGCACTAAGTCGGCTAGGCCGCCCGTGGCCTGTTGCCACTGCTGGCGAAGGCACCACTGAGCAGGCCGCATATTCAGGCGGGCATTGGGGGTCACGTGGACGGTGGAAGCCATATGGCCGAGTAGTCTCAGGAAGCGCCTGGCTGAGACCAGGGACTGGCTGCGAAAACGGCCGGCTAGGTCCATGAGCCGTTGAGCCCTGTCGAGAGGCAGGAAAGCTCGTGCCTGAAGAGTGTGCAATCTTGCGCCGATGAACTCGAGATCTTGCGAGGGGAGCAAAGTGGACTTTGCGAAGTTTATGACAAAGCCCAAGTACTGCAGAAGAGTCACAGTGCGGCGTGTGGCTTTTGTGACTTCTGGAGAGGACGATGCTCTGATGAGCCAGTCGTCTAGGTACGGAAAGACATAGAGGCCGTGAAGCCGGAGATAAGCCGCCACCACCGCGAGACATTTTGTGAAGACTCGTGGTGCAGAGGATAGGCCAAAGGGCAGTACTCTGTACTGGTAATGATTTCCTGCCACCACAAACCTTAGGTATTGGCGGTGGCTTGGGTGGATGAGGATGTGCGTGTAGGCATCCTTTAGATCCAAGGAGCATAGCCAATCTCCCTGCTGGTGGTAGGGCAGAAGGATTCCAAGGGTAAGCATCTTGAACTTCTCCCTGACGAGGAACTTGTTGAGGTTGCGCAAGTCCAGGATGGGTCTGAGGCCTCCCGTTCTTTTTGGTATTAGGAAATACCTGGAATAGAAGCCTTGACCCCTCAGGTGGTGGGGCACCGGTTCCACAGCCTGTTCCTGAAGAAGACTTGCTAACTCCTGAAGGAGTAAGTCCCTGTGCAGAGGGAGTCGTGGAGGTTCTCCCGGGAAATAGGAGGGAGGGACCTGGTGGAAGTGGAGAAGATAGCCTTCTCTCACAACATGAAGCACCCAGGCATCTGATGTGATGTTGGACCACCTGTGGGCAAAGTGAACCAGCCGGCCTCCTGTGCTGGGAGGAACCAGCTGAGGGGGAGAGGCTATGCTGATGAAGTCAAAAACCCCCACCCTGCTGAGCAGGGGCCGGTGGTGCAGGCTTGGGGGCTTGCTGCCTACGGGACCCGTTACCCCGTCCCTTGGCCTGCTGACCCTGTTGGGGAGCTGCGGAGGCCTGATATTGAGGGTAGTGTTTATAGGCAGCCGCCTTTCTCGGGTAAAAGGACTTCTTTCCCGAGCCCTTCTTCTTCTGGGAAGGGGCGGAGGTCTTCCTAGAGAGCCTAGTTCTGGTGAGAGTCTCCGTCTCGATTTGTGCAGCCTTCTCAGCCATGGGCTTGCCAAAGAGGTTCTCACCTCGGCAGGGGACATCGACCAACTTGTCCTGCACCCAGGGTTCAAGGTCAGACGACTGAAGCCAAGCCTGTCGGCGGGCACCGATGCCGGCTGCGGCCACTCGAGCCGATGCTTCAAAGCCATCATAGGCTGCTCGAGAAATGAATTTGGAGCAATCCCGAATACCAGTTGTCAAGGCTAGGAACCTCCGCAAAGGTTCCTCGGACAGCCCAGCGGAGAATCCGGCTAGCTCTTTAGCCAGGTCTCTAAGGTACATGCCCATGTAGAGCTGGTAGGTCTGGACACGACAAGCAAGCATAGAGCCCTGGAAACACTTCTTACCGAGGCCATCCAGGTTGCGGGCCTCCCTGCCAGGAGGCACCGAGGAGTGCATCTTCTGGCTCTTAAGCCTATGCATGGCCGATTCCACCACCATGGAATGGTGCGGCAGCTGTGCTTTTTGGAAGCCAGGGCTCTTGCGGACTCGATAGATGGAATTGACCCGCTTGCTTAATACCGGCGACGATGCCGGACTCTCCCACATGCGGAAGAGTAGTCGTTCCAGCATGGGAGGAACCGGTACAGTAAAGTGCTCCCTGGCGGGAGAGTCGTACTGAAGGGCGTCGAGTTCTTCGGCTCGAGGCTCCTCCTCGGGATCCGCAGGGAAGGCCAAAGCCTTGGCCATATCCCTGACGAAGTCCGAGAACCGGGCATCCTCCGGAGGGGACTGTTTCCGAGGTTCGGACTCAGGCGAGTCCGAGGGGACACACCGAGTCCGAAAAGAATCAGGTGACTCTTCCTCTTCAGACTCCCAGGCCGACTCCGAGGAGGAATCGGTGGGGTCGGTCCGGGCGGGCGGAGGCGTCGGCCGCCCCGACGCCGAGGGAGTCGGCGTCGACGACCTCGGTCCCGAACGGGAGGCCGAGGGTGACCTCGACCGAGGATCGACTCGAGCCCGCATGGACTCGAGGATCGGCTCGGTCTCCGGGGTCAACTTAGACGTCGACGTCCCGGCGGTCGGGGCAGAGGCGCCAGCGAGGCTAGCGATCAGTGCCTGCTGCTGGTCCATGAAGGCAGATAGTCTGCTCTCCAAGGCCGTCAACCTGAGTCCGACCTCAGGTGACCCAGCAGCCCCCGACTCGGGCCCTGACGGCGTCGGACCCCTCGGAGGCGAGTCCAGGAGGTCCACAGGACTTACCCGAGCAGGCAACTCCGATTCCAGACGAGGTCGCTTCGGGAGATGTTCCTTCTCCAAAGACCCGGGACGGCTATCGGGGCTATGCGACCTGGCCCTTGCGGAACCAGGAGCGTCCACCGACGCCGCCCTCGCGGGTTTCACCTTCCGATGATGGTCCCCGGAGGGAGAACCCCTGTCGGAGGAACTCCGGCGACGGTCAGAGCTGGAGCCTCTGGACGCTGAGGCCTCCGACGAGGTCCGGGTACGGGTGGGATCAGCGAAGATTCGTTCCCGCTGATGCCGCCGACTCCTTAACGCTTTGGAGGACATTTTGCTGCAGGCCCCACAGATCAGTTCCTCGTGATCCGGGCCAAGGCAGCGGAGGCAATTATCGTGTGTGTCAGTGAGTGACATATTTCTGTCACACTGAACACACCTCTTGAAACCACTGGCAGCCATTGGGGGAAAAAGGACCCCTGCAAGGTCAAAGGACCGGGCTGCCAGCGAAAAACCGAAAACGAAACTGACAGAAAATCAGAAAAACCGAAAAATAAGAGAAGGACTCGCAACGGCGTCGCGAGTCCGGGCAGGAAAGAGACCGGCGTCGAACCGAAGAAAAAAGAGAAATAAATCACGAAAAATCAACTTTTTCAGCGGGGACAAGAAGACCACGTCTGTAGGGCTCCGCGGAAAAAAGAAGACTGGCTATGATGGCACCCTTGGGCGGGAAGGGGACCGCGCATGCGCGCTGCAATTCCCAAAGGCTTTCTTTGAAAGCTGGGGAAAATTGCTCCGCGAGGGCTCCGTCGGCGCCGACGTCACCCATATGTGAGGACTGACTTCCTGCTTGGTCCTGGAGAACACCTGTTACAGGTGTGTAGCTACCTTTTTGGGGCTGTCCACATGAAAGAGGATGCACACATAAGACAGGAGGGTTTCATACCATTTGTGTGCAGTATTTTCTTATTCCAGTGAAAATGGTCTACCCAGGACTAGCACAGTGACAGTATTTCCTAGAGTATTCAGCCACTCTTCTAGGCTTTTAAACTTGTTTAAGTCATGAGGTGAACAGGTGGTTAAAGGCGCTATTACTAACAGTGAAGAGGTTCAAAACACTAAGAAGGTGGTCAGAGAGATGCATATGAAAAATGAATGACAATTTGCATGCCTAGAATAGTCACTTCCTTATGAAAACCAAATGTTCCTCTTTCTTCCCTACAACACTGGGCAGAGCTTGGGGACACCCATGATAAATGGCACAGGAAAGTACCAGTGCAAAGTGATTTCCTTGCTCTACCACGTAATCATGCAGCACAACTTCATTGACTGTTCAGCTTCAAACTTTTTCTTTTTTTATTCTTTATTAATAGCAAACTTATTATACAACATGATCACATTATCCAACAACAAAAGCTTTTTTCTTTTACGTCTTCTATGCCTCCCCTTCCCTTTCACCCTCACTTGCATCCATACACCACCTCAAGATCAGGGTAGTTCATACTATCCAATTCAAGCATATACTGTTCGTGTTGTCAAGCAAAACAAAACGGGTCTGATACTGAGTTGTGACGGCTATGCTCCTCTAAGGCGCATAGCTGTTGCCACTGAACTCTAACCTCAGATATTCAATCTGGGGCCATATCCCGGTTTGCCACACAGCTGCACACAGTGGTTAGCTTCGGCGGCAAAAGTTAGGACAGCTTTTGCTGTGCCTAACTTTCACTGCTGAGGGATAACCGGGCAGCGGCTGAATATCGCCGCTGCATGGTTATCCCTTGGTACCGCCCCGACACGCCTCACTGCTAAGTGGTTAGCATTGGGGCATATATCTGCATCATTCTGGGATATTCAGCGGCACTAATTGTTTACATAGCTGTAAACCATGAAAATGCCCCTGAGTGTCGCTGAATATGCCACTTAGGGGCATTTACACGGTTTACAGCTAAGTAAACCGTGTAAATGCCTTGTAATATCAGGCCCAACGTTTTTAGACAATAACATTTATTGGTTTGAATCCACTTCTCATAGTACCCCCCTCCCCAAATTCTGCAAAATGTATCCATCCTTGAATTCAATTGTGAACTTAGACATTAAATAAATATGTCTTAGTTTATTTTTGAGCGCCCCAAAAGGAGGGCTTCAGGATTTTTCCAACGACTTGCAATAGTTAATCTTGCCACCATTGCTGCATATCGTTTGAACAAAATTATCTCCATACAGGGATGAGCTATTTCCCAATTCAAAAGAAATAGTCTCATAGATTTCTCCACTTCCATTCCTCTCATTTGCTTCAGAAACTAAACTACCCCATCCCCAGAACTCTTGTATTCTAGGGCAACTCTACTAAATATGTCCAAACATGCCTACTGAACCAAATTTCCTCCAGCATAATCGACTCCTGCTCTTAAAAATTGTAAACAGCCTTTTGGGTGTATAATACCATATAAAACAGTATTTTGCATGAGTTTCCAACTAAACTAGTTGCTACCAAACCTTTAAATAAGCCTTCATAGATCTGACTTGGATCCTCACCTGTAATTTCCACTCCTAAATCTTTCTATTTTTTTTTTTTTAGAAAAATGGCCTGATCCAGACTCTCTGGGTATACAGCTTTTATAAATCCTGGATATTCTCCCCTTTCCCACCCCTGTAAGCAGCATTTTCTCTGAGCTTTCTCAAGAAGCAAATCAACAGCCGCCTGCTTCTTCAAAAAATGGCATACATGATTATGCTGAAAACAGTCACTTCGGCCTAACCCCTCTTGTAACTCTGCATACTCCAGGATACAACTGCCCTATTGAATGCAGCCCCCACTTATCCCATCTACCAAACACACTATCGAACCTTTCTGGTACAAATTCTTTAGTACACCGTAAAGGGCTAGCATAAAAATAATTCTTAGTCCTAACTAATTGTCTTTTACCTTTTGCCACATCATTGTGAACTCGTTAGAAATGGCCCACCTTTACTAGTCTCAATACAAGGGAGCACCTATAAGGGATATTGTGGAATATCACATTGCTCCAGCACATCCCACTGCTTCCGTGAAATCACATTGCTGGGCAATAATATTGATAGAAGTCCAAGGCGCCTAGCCCCCCCGCCCCCTTCCTCTGCTGGAGAGTTATCACTGACCACTCTAGGAAGTTTTCTATTCCAAATGTATTCAGATATTCTTCTATGAATAGTGCAAAAAATCCCTTTTGGAATATGAATTGGCAATGTGGCAAACGGAGAAGCCTAGACCATAGCATTGTTTTGACAGCATATATATGCCCCAGCCATGATAGATGAAAATCTCTCCATTCAGATAATAAGTGATGATAGGTCTCTTTCAGCAACCCCAAATTATTGTTTATTGTACCCCCTGATATCGAATATGGGAGTCTGCCCAGTGAAAAATCAAAAAGACCCCAAAGTTCTGTGACCTAACTTTGTGAAAAATTAACATTTAGAATCTCGGACTTTTGAGATATTAACCTTGAATCCAGAGAAAACTCTGAAAGCCATAATCTCTGCCATCAAAGCCATCAGAGAATACCTTGGGTTACATAAAATTCATAATACGTCATCCGCGTATAGGCAAATCTTGTACAGAAGCTCACCTATCGTCCCCTCTAACCCTCTGCAAAAAAGGGTTCCATTGTTATCACAAAGAGCAGAGGGGACAATGGGCAGTCAGTCTGGTGGAACTTTGCAACAGAATTGTATCCCTATATCTCCCATTTATCTGTATCCTAGCTTCTGGAGTCAGCTAAAAAAAGATTACCAAACCCCATCCCCTCATGAAACCTAAACATAGAGCACTAAGAAACTGTCAAAGGCCTTTTTTGGCATAGTAAGAATTACCATCTCCTTAGGGATTCTCTTTACTTGGCTTATAAAGTTGAGAACATGCTGTACATTGGATCAGCCTGCCAGCCACAAATCTCGATTGATCTAGCTGCATTAGATTTGGTTAAAAAAAAAAAAACTACCTTACTGCTGGGTGACAATCTTAGTGAACATCTTATTATCATTCCCAAGCAGCGAGATTGTGCATCTTGTAGGCCTATCTCTGGGAAGCTTGCCTTCCTTATGTATTAAGGTAATCGTGGGTACTCTCCTTGAAGCAAGGAGAAGCTCCCTCTGTTCAATTACATTAAAAAACCCTCATTAAGAGTTCTGCCAATAAATGACTGTAGATCTTATAAATCTTTCACAAATAGCCGTCAAGTCCTGCCGCTTTACCCATAGGCAAGTTCTTAATCGCCATTTTGGTTTCATATAATGAAATCTGTCTATCCAACAGAAGGTGCTCCTCCTCAGATAGTGATGGTAAGTGATTATCTGAAGCAAAGAATTCATTCAGTCTCTCCGCTATGGCCTTGTCCTCTCTTAGTGCCCCTTTTATCCCTCTATCATCTAATGGTCCAACTGACTCTTTCACAGGTTTTTGCTATGAATGTATTGAAAAAGTCTTTATTACACGTTTTTGCTTCCATAGCAAGTTTCTTCTCAAATTCTCTTTGCCTGCCTTATCAATGCCTTGCATCTAACTTGCCAGTGCTTATGTTATTTCTAGTTTTCGTCATTTGGCTCCTTTTTCCATTTCCTGAAAGATGCTTTTTTGGCAACAGCCTCTCTGACCTCATCTTTAAACCATGCTGGCAGTTTTTTGGACTTCCTTCCACTTTTCTTAAAGCGTGGAATACATGTGGTCTGGGCTTCCAAGATAGTATTTTTAAACAACCATGCTTGAGGTAAATCTTTAACCTTTGCAACTGCTCCTTTTATTTTTCTCTTAACTATTTTCCTCATTTTATCATAGTCTCCCTTTTGAAAGTTAAAAGTTAGTACTGTGGATTTCCTTACTGTCCTTGCTCCATTTATTAAATCAAACGTGATCATACTATGTGGCCCCAACACGATCATGCCAAGTGGCCCCAACACCCTTATCTCTTGCACCAGATCTTGTGTTCCTCTAAGGACTAGGTCCAAAATAACATCCTCTCTGGTCAGTTCATGAACCAGCTGCTCCAAGAAGCAGTCGTTTATTTCATCTAGAAACTTTATCTCCCTAGCATGTCCTGCCATGACACTGATGCAGTCGATACCAGGGTAATTGAAATCACCCATTATTATTACTGTGCTGTAACTTTTGTTAGCGTCCCTGATTTCTTGAGCATTTCATCATCCATTTGTTCATTCTGGCTAGGCGGTCGATAGTACACCCCCACTGCCATCGCCTTCCCTTCCCCTTTTTACGTGGAATTTCAGTCCATAGAGATTCTACAGTGAATTTTGTGTCCTGCAAAACTTTAATCCTTTGTGACTCAATGCCCTCTCTAACATAGAGTGCAACCCCTCCACCAATTTGGTCTGCTCTGTCATTATGATATAGTTTGTACCCAGGTATCACAGTGTCCCACTGGTTGTCCTCCTTCCACCATGTCTCAATCATATCTAACCTCTCATTTAGCTATATATTTTAACTCTCCCATCTTTTTTAAACTTCAGGCATTTGTATACAAACATTTTAGAGGCTTAATTTTATTCATATTAATTTGGCTGTCGGTAGGTAGGAAGGGGTAATTTGCAATCTTTAAGCTCTGCTCTGTGCTCAAGGGCATTTGGGTTACATTTGTCTTCATTGGAACCTCTGTTGTTATGCCCTAACTTCAATATTTTGCTAGTATCCTTAAAGAATACATTGTTCCGAACCATGCGCTCTTGGGCGATTGTCGGCTTTCCCCTGTTATCTAGTTTAAAAGCTGCTCTATTTCTTTTTTAAAGGTTAATTCCAGCAGCCTGGGTCCATCCTGGTTAAGGTGGAGCTCATCCCTTCGGAAAAGCCCCTCCTTTCCTCAAAATGTTACCCAGTTCCTAACAAATCCAAAACCCTCTTCCTTGCACCATCGTCTCATCCATGCACTGAGACTCCGGAGCTCTGCCTGCCTTTTGGGTCCTGCCCATGGAACAGGAAACATTTCGGAGAATGCTACCCTGGAAGTTCTGGATTTCAACTTCCTACCTAAAAGCCTAAATTTAGCCTCCAGAACCTCCCTACCACACTTTTCTATGTCATTGGTACCGACATGTACCAAAACAGCAGACTCCTCCCCAGCACTATTTAAGATCTTGTCTAGGTGGCACTTGAGGTCTGCTACCTTCGCACCAGACAGGCATGTTACCACGCGATCCTCACATCCACCAGCCACCCAGCTATCTGCAAGCCTAATGATCAAATCACCAATTATAACAGCCGTCCTAACCCTTCCCTCGTGGGGGCCATGGCTCTGGAGAAACCTCCTCGGTGCGAGAGGGTTTTACATCACCTGAGGACAGGTCCTAGCTACAGGATCACTTCCTGCCGCACCAGGGTGATGCTCTCCTGTCACTTGACCTCTCTCCTCCATGGCAACAGGGATGCTGCCAGACTGGAGGTGGGACTTCAGTACTATATCCCTGTAGGTTTCATCTATGTACCTCTCTGTCTTCCTTATGTCCTCCAAGTCTGCTACTCTAGCCTTTAGAGATTGGACTTGTTCTTTGAGAGCAAAGAGTTCCTTGCACCTAGTGCACACGTAAGACCCCTCACCAACTGGGAGAAAATCATACACGTTAACACTCAATGCAAAAGACTGGAAAACACCCATCTCGCTGCTGGACTGCTGTCTGCATCTTAGTTTTAAGGTTGTGTTGAGGTATTTAAGAAGTTTACTTACTAAGGTTTGCTGGGGATACTTATATTAATAAAACTATGCCTAATGTGTTTATTGGATTTTGTTCACCTCAAGCTTAATTAATCTCAGGTCCTTAATATGTGCCTGATGAGGATAAACAGCTGCATCTGAGAGTGAATATGGCACCTTCTTTCCTTTAAGAGGTTTAAGTACCTATTATAAAGCTACAATTATCCAAAAGGTGGGTGGGAGGGAGTTGGGGAGGAAGGAAGGGAAAGAAAATGTATTAAAAACTGGCTGCTTCTGAGGTAATCTTTGACCAATTTCCTGGGTGATTCACACAGCCCTTGCTTGCATAGAGTGAGTCTTTCAAAATGCTCCTTTGATCTGTCACTTGACTTTAATACCTATTTAAAACAATTTCATAGGTCTCTTGCCTCCTGTCTAGAAGGCCTCTTTGTGAAGGTCTCTAGAAACAATTTATTGCTCAAAGAATACTGACCCTGTTTTTCCTTTTATGCTAAGTTATACTCTGATTTGATTTAAATTAAAGCTCTTTACTGATACTAGGCCCTGACTGATTTAACAAATACACTGCATTCTAATTTACACAGGTTAATCGGCTTTAATGTAAAGAATTCCTTTTTCCCCCAAGATTAAAAAAATTCCCAGAAGTAAATATTTACAATTGCAGATCTCTCTCCAGAAGTAAAAGTCCCTTTTTGTAGTCCTTCAGGACTGCATTCATCAAGGTAATTGTATTCATTAAAGATTCACACTATGCAAATTTCTCCCGTGGATAACTTTATAGTTAGAACAGTGAGCTGAGAATCAGAAAAGCCAAAGTTCAAATCCCATTTCTGGATTGTCCTGCTAGACCAGTGGTTATGTACCCCTACCTGCAGATGATGGAAACAGAAAAACTAGAAGCTTCCACTGATGACATCACTAGTGCTGGTGCAGCTAGGAGCACCTTTCAGTAATTCTCTATCTTCAGCAGATGATGGCTGCTGGACTTAGTTCAACTTGATGCCTGGATCTGTTGGTAGTGCCTTCTCAGCTGTCCTGTGGGGCACCTTCCTAGTGGAGCTTGAGAGTAGATGTCTCTAGGGCATATCTATGGATTTTTCATTGGGGATGAGGAAGAAGAAAGCCATGCTCCAGATCGGTTGAGCACTTTGGCCTGCACCTGCTGAAAGTCCTTGGCTCCTACTATAGCCTCCATATTTTATTTCTTTATTCTCCATTTTCCTCCCTCCCAGCCTACTCTGCGTCACCTCTTACAAAAGAAAATAAAAAGAAAAGAAGTGGTTAGTTCTGTGGTAACATCAGCTGTGACACAGCATGGAGCCTGGCGCTGGTGTTGGCTTGACTCCGCAGGTGTAAGTGCTGTTGCAACCATGGGTTCCAAACCGAGTCCCTGTTGTCTCTGTTGCACCTGCAAGCACAGTTATTGTAGGTGTTGCAGCATTTTGATTCTGTGGTTCAGGAAACGCCGGGGGAGGAATCGGTGATTTTGCTAGGCTGCAGTTTTTTACTTCAAAACTGTTTGTATTTCTCGCCAAGAACCACAGACAGAGCTGGCCTGAATAGCAGTTTGACCATGCGTCGGGGAGAAATACATGCCAGGCTGAAAGAGGCAGTGCCTCACATGTGGCAAGCATCAGGTCGACTCTATGGAGGCAATTTATGTGCAGTGTGCCACTCTGGAGGGCCATCAGGGGAGTGCACCGTGGTGTCCTCGATTGCAGCTTCACCTCAGCACTCTTCTCAATGTAAAAGGACTGTGGCAAAAGTGGGAACAGCTCCCATTTTTTTCAGACCATGCTGTCTCCATCCCCAGGCAGGCCCCTCTGCCTCTTCTTCCTCAAGCAGTGCCCATTGGGGTATTTATTTATTTATTGTTCTTATATACCGCACTCTTAAAAATCAGCGCGGTTTACATATAACAGCATTGTGCATTAAGAATCACTTACAATGGGGACTTCCGGTGACGTCAACGGGGCTGATGGCGGCGTGAACGCTCGGCGCCGCCAAAGCCTGAGGGAAAAAAGGGGATTTAATACCCCTGCAATGTGGCAAATAGCGCGCCCCTTGTAAGGGCTGAGCAGGCGAAGAGCCCCGAGCCGCCCTGCCTCCGTGGCGAAGTCAACCGCCGCGTCGAGGAAGCCGGATCGAGCAGTGCTGGTGAGCGGCGTGGAAGGCCCAGCAGACCGCGTGGTGAGCACGCCCGGCGGTAGTCTGAGGGGAGCAGTGGCGGCCTACCCGGAGTGAGGGGGAGCGGCAGAGCCCCGGAGACCCGGCGATCGGAGGATCCGACGTCGCTGGACGCTGTCCCTGCCGACTAGGGAGGGGGCGGAGTGTTGAGCGCCGGGAAGCTGCAGGGCGAGGAGTTGAAGCCCCAGCGCCGGAGAGGAGGTGGGACAACGCACCAGCAGACGGAGGCGGCCGGTGGGAGCTGCAGGGCCCGAGGCCAAGTCTGACCCTGGAGAAGAGGCAAGTGCACTGCCAGTTGAATAAGCTTCAGTGAGGAGGAGGCCAGAATAAGTCAGGAGCATACATCCCACCCCAGAGAGACAAGTAAGAGAGCAGCCCGCAGTGCAGTACCAGAGGGAGGCGAGACAGAACGGCGCGGAGTCTGAGGCGCCAGGAGGCAGACCAGGGGGGCGACTGCGTGCGGAGCGTGCTATGACCGAGGTGAGCGGTCTGTGAAGCAGCAGACCCCGGCAAGGGGCCATACAGAGGGGACTGGTGGCAGACGGCGCGGTGCCAGACCAGCAGCGCTATCCCAGCAGAGCAGATTGGGTGTGGCAAATCTGGGGGTGCAGCCAGGCGGCGGCCTCCTCCGCAAGATCGAGACTCCAGGGAAGATCAGGGCCCCCCACATAAGTATGGAGAAAACTAAGGGGGCAGTGGCGGCAAAGAAAAAACTGGCGGACTTTCGCTCCCCGTATGTGACAGCCAAAAGTGGAAAAGAGGGGGAGAAAGAGAGCCGAACACAGGCAGGAGACCTCAAAGACCAGGGAGAGGAGCCGGATATCGGAGCTGGATTGGGGGATCTGTCCCAATTAAAAGCCTGGCTCATTGACATGAAAGACGAGATTAAAAACGAAATAAGTGGGGTGAAGCATGAACTCAAAGAGTCAATACAGTCACTGCGGCAAGATATTGTGGACATTGGTAATAGAGTGGAGGAGATGGAGCTCCAGATGGAACAACAAGGAGAGGACATGGTGGATCTCCAGCAGCGCTGGGAGACTATCCAACAGAACCAGGTGGATCAGCAGATGAAGCTGGAGGACCTGGAAGACCGGTCCCGGAGATGTAACTTAAGGATCCGGGGGATTCCAGAGGAACCCCAGTACCGTAACTGTGAAGATGTTCTGGTGAGGGTGTTCAAATCTTTGCTGCTGGCTGCGGATTTACAAGATGAGATATTGATGGATTCCTCTCAAATCGAGTGAGCCCACAGGGGCTTGGGACCAATACGAGATAATAAACCCAGAGACATAGTGGTCTGTCTACGCTCATTTAAGATAAAAGAAAGATTGTTGCAGGCGGCGAGGAAAGTACGACAGATCACGTGGGAGGAACATCCTCTGAAGTTGTTTCAAGACCTCTCTGCGGGAACGCTGCAGCGCCAGCGCAGCCTGAAAGCGGTGACAGCGTATTTGAGGAAAGAGGACATTTGCTACAAGTGGCTGTTTCCCTTTGGGCTGCTTGTCACCTGCAGGGGGAAGTCAAGGAGAGTGCAAACCAGTGAGGAGGCCTGGAGTGTCCTCCGAGACTTTGGGTTACCTAATATACCAGAAGGGGGGAGACCTCCGGCAGGAGATTTGACCACGTCTGCAAAACCTACCAATGTGCAGAGGAACACACAGAGATGGCATCGCGTCCCCGCGCTGGGAGGAGGACGGCGAGGCTGAACAGAGAAAGCCCAAGAATGCCAGCGGGGGTGCTGGACGCAAGCTGAAATCATGGACTGGGATTGAGTATTGATGATGCATGGGGGTCTTTACACTAGGGTAACTCTGTATGGCTAGAGGTTGGGGGAGGGGGGGAGGGGTTGGAGTGTTGGGAGGAGGGTGGTGGGAGGCTAGTAGGGGGGCTGAGATGATATGGGGCAAGGAAGGTTGGGGGGGTAGTGCTGAGATAGGGGGGTAAGGTGGAGGAAGCAGGCAAGGCCCGTCGACAGGTCACCAGTATGGAAGACGTGTCTCTCTTAAGGAGAGGGGGGAGGGGTGGGGGGGTTAGGAAGCGGATAGGGATTGGGGGGGGAGTGACAGAATGGGCGAGATCAAAATAGTTAATGTTAAGGGGCTTAACTCACCCTTTAAATGACAACAACTCTATTCAAAGCTTTCTCGCCAGAAGGCGGACATAGTCCTGCTCCAAGAAACACACTTGACCAGGGCCACCGAATACCTAGTGAAGCATAGAGGGTATGGGGTCTGCATTCATGCTTCCAATATACTAGAGAAGAAGAAGGGAGGGGTTGCAATACTTTTTGCAACACGATCAAAGCTCCAAGTGCAGACTGTGGTAAGAGATAAAGGGGGGGAGGTATGTGATGGTACGGGTGAAAATGGGGAATGTATGGTACTGTGTAGTGAATGTGTATGCACCCACTGGGGGGCAGAGTGAATTCTGGACAAACTTGAATGGGGAAATGGGGAAATTGGGGGAAGGTACCCTGATATGCGGGGGTGACTTTAATCTAACTTGGAACCCCACCCGAGATGCTACCGGGCCACGGGAAGGCAAGAGGGGGGACCGCAAGCGATATCGCCACTTCGTGACACAGCATTGTTTGATCGATGCGTGGCGGTTGCGCCACCCAGGGCGGAGACAGTTTTCTTATTATTCGCCAGTACATGGATCTTATTCCCGTATTGATGCTATATGGGTGTCCAAAGAGGTGGGGGGGGAAATAAAGGAGGCGGACATGGAGTCTATTACTTGGTCCGATCATGCCCCGGTGGTGGTATGGCTGCACGCGGCAGGCGAGGGGAAGGGAATTAGGTTTTGGAGACTCAACGAATCCCTCTTAGAGGAGGGGCAGGTACGAGCTGAAGTGGAGAAAGGTACGCGGGAGTATTTCCAATTTAATGATAATGGGGAGGTCACGTGGGGGGGTATTTGGGATGGGTATAAGGCGGTGGTAAGAGGCATACTAATCAAATGGGGGGCGCGGAAAAAAGAGAGAAAGGGAGGAGAAAGAGCGCCTCCTCCGGGAACGGTTATTGGAAATGGAAGATTTAGATGGGTCTGGGCACGACGGAGCCTACAGGGGGCAGGTTTTGGCGGTGAGAGCACAACTGAACGAGTTGCAGGCGGAAAAGTTAAGATATCAGATGCAGCTTGTGAGGCAGGAGGTATTTGAGGGGGGGAACAAGGCTGGGAGGTATTTAGCCCAGAGGTTGAAGCAACAGAAGCTTCGCTCCCATATACTCGGGGTTCGACGGAGGGGAAGGGAACTGGTTACTAAGGATGGGGAGATCCGGGAGGCCTTCAAGTATTATTATCGGGAGTTGTATAAAGCAAAAGAACTGCACCCAGCTGGGAGGGGGGCAGAATATCTGGCCTCTATAGATCTGCCTCAGTTGGGAGTGAGTGACCAAGAGGCCATCAATAACCCGATCCGGCCGGATGAAGTGGAGTGGGCGATCAAACAGCTAAAATTGGGGAAAGATCCGGGGTTTAGACAGGCTATCCGCTAGGTTTTATAGGACCTTCGGAGGCCTGTTGATTGGGCCTATGGTGAAGCTCTTCAACCAACCCCGGGAGGGCAAGAAGTTGGCAGACACCATGGGCTGGGCAGGTATCACGGTGCTTCATAAGGAGGGGAAGGATCCGCGGAAGTGTGCCTCATACAGGCCTATCTCTTTGCTTAACCTGGATGCCAAGCTTTTGGCTAAGATCCTTACGGCAAGGTTGAACAAAGTTATTGGGAAAGTGATCCACCAGGATCAGGCAGGGTTTATCCCGGGCCGAAGGGTTGCGGATAATATCCGGAAGATCCTCAATATCATATGGGCTAGTGAGCAGGGAGGGGAGGAGGCACTTCTGCTCTCCCTGGATGCGGAAAAGGCTTTCGACCAAGTGTCCTGGCCATTCCTCTTTCAGGTGCTGGAGAAGGTGGGGCTGGGGGGTGACTTTTTAGCGTGGGTAAAGGCGCTTTATGCACATCCCAAGGCATGCGTGCGGGTCAATGGGGCCCACTCAGAGTTCTTTGATCAGGGACGGGGAACGCGGCAGGGTTGCCCCTGTCCCCACTGCTGTTTGCCCTAGCCATGGAGCCCCTGGCGCAGCGGATAAGGGACAGGGAGGACATTTTGGGAATCACAGTGGGGAGGAAGGCCTATAAAATATCATTGTTCGCGGATGATATTATCCTAAGTTTAGCAAGACCCGGGGTGAGCCTGCCTATCGTGCGGTGGGAGCTGGAAGAATATGGGAAAGTTTCGGGGTTTACGATTAACCAGACAAAATCGGAAATTTTGAACCTGACGGTGCCTGGTGGGCTAGCCAATACTCTGGCCAAGAAGTATCCCTTTAAATGGGCCCGGGGGAGTATCCGATACCTAGGCATCTGGATTAGCAATAAAATTGGTGAGCTGTACAACCTGAATTATAAGAGGGTGCTGGGGAAGATAGAGGGCTGGTTAGAGGGGTGGGGACGGGGATCTCTCTCCTGGTTTGGACGCATAGCGACGGTGAAAATGATGCTGGTGCCTCGACTGTTCTTATTCCAGACGCTTCCCATACAGGTCCCCCCACATAGTTTAAAAAGGGTGCAGCGGCTGATCAATCGGTTTATCTGGGCACAAAGCGCCCAAGGGTTGCCATGCAGGTTTTGCAACGGTCCCGAGGGGAGGGGGGGTTGGGGGTTCCTAACATACACAAATACTATGAGGCAGCGCAACTCAAAGTGGTATATGAGTGGCACCGGGAAACGTCCAAATCCTGGGTCCAAATGGAGTATGAGTCGGTCGGGGGATCAGACCTTGAAAGAGCGATTTGGCGGGGGCATAGGGGATTGGACCTGCCCGCCTTGAGTCCCATGATCGCGAACGGTTTGCGAATTTGGAAACATAACAAACCTCAACTTGTTCCGGATAAGGGGTATATACAAGGGATGACTATAGAGGCATGCTTTGAACAGCGTCAGGGCCCCGACGTGCACGTTTTGCGTAGATGGGCCAGATCAGGTCTAACACATGTCCAACAGGTTGTTCACCCACAGGGGATTCACCAGTTTGAAGGCCTTAGGGACTTATATAAGCTGAAAGAGAGTGACCACTTTGCGTACCTACAGCTGAGGAGTTTTTTGCATCATCCTAAGGTATGGAAGGATCTCTGGGAGAACAGAGGGTGGTTTGAGGCGATATGTAATGGTCAGGGTGGGAAAAAGGGGGTTTTGTCCAGAATTTACAAAGGTTTGCTAGGGACAGGAGAGTGCAAGTTTCGATATATGCTGCAATGGGAGGAGGACTTGGGGGTGTGTTGGGGTATGGAGTGCTGGGAGAAGCTCATACAGAAGATTGCTTCTGTGTCAATAGCGGCCCAAATTAAGGAAAACGCCTACAAAGTCTTATACCGATGGTACTGGACTCCAGTGCGTCATTTCAAGGCAGGGAAGGGACGAGATGATCTATGCTGGCGGGGATGTGCTGCACGAGGGGACTGGCTGCATATGTGGTGGAAGTGTGATAGATTACAGGGTTATTGGTGGCAAGTTTGGGAGGCGATCCACGGTATGACTGGGCAGAAACTTCAAGGGAAACCGGAGGCTTGCTTGCTGCATCAACTCGATGAGGGCCTCTCGCGAAGGGAGGAAGGGGTCCTACATCATTGTATAGCTGCGGCTAGATGTGAGATTGCCCAGCACTGGGGAGGGAAGAGCACCCCCCAGTTGGCAGGGTTTGTGCGCAGAGTGGCTGAGGTGAGTTTGATGTGCAAGTTAACGGAGCTGCGGCAGGGGTTGGGGTGGAACCATGGGGTACATTGGAAGCCGGTCTGGAGCTGGCTGGAAGGGGAGGGGGGTAGGGAGTAGGATGCCTGCAAATGGGGAGGGTAATTAGGCTGATGGGTGAGTGTGGAGTGGAAGCTAGGTCGGGAAGAGGGGGGATAGGCGAGGAAGAAGGGGGGGTGGGGGGGAGGGGGGAGGGTTAGTGGATTAGTTAGTTAGGTCCTTACGCTTGTATTGGATGTGGGGGGAGGTTGGGCAGGGGGAAGAGGGGGGGGTAGTTGGGTTAGCGAGTATGCAGTGCTGTGGCCTACATTGATGTTGAAGTTAGGATGATTCCTGTTAGTTTAGTTGGACCATACTGTAGATTTATGGTTTTTGACTGGTTTGCACTGTATGGTACTTTATCTTATTGTCTTATTTTCTTCTAAAACCTTAATAAAAATGCTAAATGTTAAAAAAAAAAAAAAAAAAAAAAAAAAAAAAAAAGAATCACTTACAATGAACAGGGTAAAGTAACTTGGAGTTCAACTAGTGGTAACTATATACATCGATTTACATCTGTCTACAAGCTGCGGTAGAAGAGCAAGCATCCGGTAGGTGGGCTGCTTTAAGAACATCCTCCTTTCATATAGTCTTCTTTTTCCTAAAGTTTTGCAGTTTTTTTTCAACAAGTGTAGTCTTTTTGGCCAGAGGGCCCTGATCCTGCTCCCAGGGCCGTCAAGAGAGCAGGTGGCGATGCCCTTGACCAAGAGGAAAGCTACAGTGGGCTGGATTCTGCTGCAGAAATGCCCTCAACAAGAGGAGATGGCAGATGCCCTAGCAGTGTGCACTTGCCATCTGTTGAGACTGTGGAACAGTGACACCGGTCGCTGACAACTGATAAGGAGGAAACTCTATCAGTGAAAGCTCCGGGAGTAAGTCCAGTCAAGGGCGAGCTGTCCCCTATGGAAGAGGAGCAGGATTCCCTAGTCATTTGCCTGTTCAAGCAGGAGCAGCTGACAATCCTGATCCCTCAGGTCGCTACTTCCCTTCAATTAGCAGAGGTGTACCTATTGAGGGTGAGAAACTGGAAGGGGTCCCAATCTTAGAGGGACTCCATAAGCTCTCCAGGGCATTTCCCTTTCCACAGGCCCTCAAGTGTATAATGTTTGTGACGTGAAATATTCCTGACATCCCCTTGAGGGGGTGGTCAAGATCAAAGTTTACACTCTTCCTCAGGTGGACATGAACAAATGCTTGCGATTTCTAAGGGTAGAAGTGACTGGAGTCCCTAAGTTCACTACCCTATTCGGATTAGCAGTGCTTCCTGCATTTCACCATTCTAGTTGCTCACTTTCCATTCTGTGCCCTCCCCTTCAGTTTTTCAGTGATTTCCATGACCTTCTCCAAGGTCTTGGTGGTCTTGGCTGTAGCTTTCTGGTGAGAGAGCATCTGTGTGAAACCTTATCTGGACAGTTGGCTCATTTGGGCCAAATTGCACTCTGAAGCATCCAGGATAACGGCCCACATGGTTCAGTTTCTGGAGAGCCTCCCTGGGCCCTTTTTGACAACTGCACAGGCAAGATCTTTCTGGCTGCTGAGGGAGAGACCAAGTTGCTGACTCAGCTGGCAGACTTCTGTTGGCAGTGTTTGCCCAGGATCTGGGATTGTCTTCAGTTGCTGGGCTTGATGCCAGCCACAATAGAGCTGGTCCCTTGGGCTCAAGCTTACATGAGGCCGTTCCTGTCTTGTTGGTTGTCTCGCATGTAAGGCTTCCCTCTCACTCTTGCAGTCTAAGCTGGTAGTACTGACCCGACAGTTTGCTGAAGGGCATGCCCCTGGAGATTCCTCAGTGACTATAGACATCCATTACCAGCCTGTTGGGCTTGGGGATTCATTTCTTGTGGCAGACAGCTCGGGATCTATATAACTGATGCAAGTCAGCTTGGCTCATCAATCATTTCAAAATGATTCAGTTAACGCTCTTGCAGTTTCGCCATCTTGTTCGGGGCTGAGCTATCAGAGTCTTCTCTGACAATGCCACAGCAGTCTCATATGTCAATAATAGGGGAGCAATAAGAGTGCAGGGGTAGCCCTCTAAATGAGTTTGCTGTTCCCCTGGGCAGAGCAGCACCTGCTGGTGCTCTCAGTGCAGCGTATTACAGGCAAGCATGTATAGACAGATTATATCAGTTGGCACACCTTCGATCAGGGTGTGTGGAAGCTAGTGCTATCAACATTCCAGTGAATTCTGGACAGCTGAGGATGTCCCTTATGGCTAATGTGGAGAAGTTTTTCAGTCCGTAAGTGTTGACACCCAGGTACAATCTTGGCCTCACAAGCCTTTTCTGTACATGTTCCCACTATTAGCCCTTCAGGTGAGTAAACTGCCAAATAGAGGACTATCTGGGCCTGGTTCGAGTGGCTACAGAGGTCATGGTTTACTGATCCTCGTGAGGCATCTGGCAGGAGAAGGGCCTGTTGCATCAAGGACTCTTCCTGATGGACGACCTGTCTTCCTTCCTGCTTATGGCTTGGCTCTTGAGAATCTGTGCATAAGACATAAAAGTTGTTGTTCTGCCATTATCTCCACACTCTTGAAAGTGAGGTGAGGCAAGGCTACCTTGCCTATGTTCAGGTCTGGTATCTTTTTGAGACTTGGTGTCTCTGGTAGGGCCTGTCATCTTTGAGGGTGGATTTGCTCTCCATGCTTTTGTTTCTTCAGGCATGGTTTCATAAAGGTCTTGCCCTCAGCTCTTTAAAAACACAGGTGTTTTCGAGGCCCAGGGACTGGCTACCCATTGGCCTCTTACTGACACATCCCACTTTCTTCAGAGAGTGCATCATTTGTGCCTACCCCGATGTAGACTCAAGCCTGGTCCTTCATGTATTGATGTCTGCCCTTCGAGCCACTGAAACAATCCATGGTTAAGCGTCTTTCCCTCAAGACCATCTTTTTGGTTGCTATCTGCTCGGCGCATCACATTTGAATTGCAGGCTATCTCTTACTACTACTACTGAGCATTTATATAGCGCTACAAGTCGTACGCAGTGCTGTACAAAAACAAACAAGAGACAGTCCCTGCTCATCGGAGCTTACAGTCTAGTCAAGACAAACGTAGAAGGTGTAGGCAGGGATAGAACAAGGGAAGGAGAAGGAGATCAAGAGAGTTAAGATCCAAAAGCAGTAGTGAAGAGGTGAGATTTCAGCCTGGATTTGAAGTGGGTAAGGGAAGGTACCTGGCGTACAGACACAGGTAGTTTGTTCCAGGCGTAAGGTGCAGCAAGGTGAAAGAAGCGGTCTGGAGTTGGCAGTGGGAGAGCAGGGCATAGATAGGAGCAGTTTGCTGGAAGAGCAGAGTTCTCGAAGGGGGTTGTGTGGAGAAATAAGAGAAGAAAGGTACTGAGGAGCCGCTGAGTGAATGCATTTATAGGTCAGGAGGAGAAGTTTGAACTGGATTCGGAAACTGATAGGGAGCCAATGAAGTGAATTAAGAAGAGGCGTAATATGGGCGTGATGAGGTTGGCAGAAGATTAGTCACGCAGCAGAGTGTTGAACAGATTGAAGGGGAGAGAGATGATTCAGAGGGAGACCAGCGAGGAGTAGGTTACATTAGTCAAGACGGGAGGTGATCAAGGAGTGGACAAGCGTTTTAGTAGTGTGTTCAGAGAGGAAAGGGCAGATTTTGCTAATATAGAGAAAGAAATGGCAGGTCTTGGCTATGAGCTGGATGTGTGTGGAGAAAGAGAGAGAGGAGTCGAAGACTACCCCCAGATTGCGGGCCAAGGAAACAGGAAGGATTACAGAATTATCCACAGAGATTGAGAAGGGAGGAAGAGGAGGGGAGGTTTTAGGGGGAAAGATAAGAAGTTCAGTCTTGGCCATGTTCAATTTCAAGCGGTGGTGAGACATCCAGGCAGCAATGTCAGAAAGGCAGGCAGAGATCCAGGTCTGGATTGCCGGAGAGATTTCAGGCGTAGAGTGGTAGATCTGGGAGTCATCTGCATACAGATCTGGTACTGAAAGCCATGGGAAGAAGTAAGTGCACCAAGGGACTGGGTATAGAGAAAGAAAAGTAGCGGACCCAGAACAGATCCTTGGGGTACACCAACTGGGAGAGGGGTAACAGAGGAGGAGGAGCCACCAGAACACACACAGAAGGAGCGGTGGGAAAGATAGGAGAACCGGATAGTACAGAGCTCGTGAAGCCAAGCGAGGACAGGGTATCCAAGAAGGGTGTGGTCGACAGTGTCGAAAGCAGCAGGGAGGTCAAGAAGGATGAGGACAGAGTAAAGGCCCTTGGTTTTTGCCAGGAACAAGTCGCTGGAAACTTTGGCAAGAGCCGTTTCGGTAGAGTGTAGAGGACGAAAGGCGGACTGTAAGGGATCCAGGAGGGCATGAGAGGAGAGAAAGTCGAGGCAGCAGCGGTGAACCGCACGTTCAAGTAGTTTAGAAATGAAGGGAAGGAAAGAGATGGGTTGATAATTAGAAGGACGGGAGGGATCGAGTGAGGGTTTCTTGAGGAGAGGTGTGACCACAGCATGTTTGAAGTCTGCCAGGACTGTTGCAGTGGAGAGTGATAGGTTGAGAATATGGGAGATGGACGGGACAACAGTGAAGGAGATGGGGCTTAGGAGACGGATTGGGATAGGATCAGAGGAGCAGGTGGTGAGTTTGGAGGAGGAAAGAAGGTGTGCAGTTTCCTCTTCAGAGATCACAGGAAAGGAAGAGAGGGTAGCAGAGGTAGGGGGGAAGAGTTGGGAGTGAAGAGGGGGAGGTGGGGAAATGGAGGGTGATCTTGTGGATTTTGTCATGGAAGTAGTCAGCCAGGGTTTGGGCAGAAAGGGAGGGAGGGATCGGAGGTGGGGGCACTTTAAAGAGAGAGTGAAGAGTAGTAAAGAGACGGCAAGGATCAGAGGCAAGAGAGTTAGTTAGATGGACATAGTAGTTCTGTTTGGCAAGAGCTATGGCTGACTGGAAAGAGACAAGCATGAATTTGAAGTGTAGGAGGTCTGCCCGGGAGCAGGATTTGAGCCAAGCATGCTCAGCAGAACGGGCACAGGAACGTAGATAGCAGGTAGTGGATGAAAGCCAGGGCTGGGGTGCAGAACGTCTCACAGGACATGGGATGGGGGGAGTGAGAGCATCCAGAGCCGTGGAGAGTGCAGCATTATAGGAAGTTACTGCCTTGTCAACGGACGTAGATGACAAAGTGGAAGAAAGAGGTGGAGAAATGGCAGAAGAGAGAGCCAAGGGATCATAGTAACATAGTAAATGATGGCAGATAAAGACCAGTATGGTCCATCTAGTCTGCCCAGTAAGATGGCAAGAGTAGGTGCACCTGCTGCTCCGCGCAGGCCACCCCTCCCCATGTCTTTGTTTAAGGGGTGAACCCACCGCTCTGTGTAGGACACCCCTGTATGTTGAGAAATTAGTTAAGTTTATTTTGATTTTATCCTGTTGCTGTAAAGGGATCCACTGTGTCTGTCCCATGTCATTTTGAATTCTGTCACTGTATTTGCCCCCAACACTTCCATCGGGAGTGCATTCCAAGCATCCACCACCCTTTCAGTGAAAAAATATTTCCTGACATTGCCTTTCAATTTACCCCCTTGCAGCTTCATGTTATGCCCTCTAGTTTTACAGCGTCCCCGTCTTTGGAAGTGGTTTGTTTGCTCATTATTTCTCTAAGTTTTTAAAGGTCTGAATCATATCTCCCCTGGCCCTCCTCTCCTCCAGAGTGTACATATTTAGGTCTTCAAGTCTCTTCTCATAAGGCTTCTGACGCAACCTTTGATCTTCTGGGTACTAGGCAGTTGCTCTAACCACTAGGCTACTCCTCCACTCAATAGCATGAAGGTTTCTAAATAGGTTGGAGGAGACAGGACGAGGCTGAGGCAGCAGGTGATGAAGATTAAAGCTTAAAAGGTGATGGTCAGATACAGGAAGAACTGCGATACAGAAGTTCGAGGGTAAGCAGCTAGAGAAGAATATCAGGTCCAGGCAGTGGCCATGCTGGTGAGTGGGGGTGGTGGAACAAAGTTGGAGGTCAAACGAGGAGGTAAGGGAGAGGAGCTTTAAAGCATGAGGATCAGAGAGGTTATCGACATGAATGTTAAAATCCCCAAGAATAAGAGTGGGGGAAGAGGAGTCCAGAAAGAGGGAAAGCCATGAGTCAGTCGGTGAGAAAGGTAGAAGCAGACTTGTCAGGAGGTCGATAAATAACAGGAGAGGAAGCGGAGTGAAGATGTGGATGGCGTGGACTTCAAAAGAGAGGAAGAAGTGTGATGTGGCAGGAAGAGGGGTTGGAATTGGTAGGAGGGAGAAAGTAGAAACCCAACACCACCGCCATGGCCAGTGGGACAAGGCGTGTGGGAGAACTGATAGCACCCATGGCAGAGAGCAGCAGTAGATGCAGCATCATCAGAGAGGAGCCAGGTCTCAGAGCAAGAAGATGTAGAGCATCAGAGATGAAGAGATCATGAGTAAAAGCAAGTTTATTAGAGACAGAGTGTGCGTTCCACAAGGCACACGAGAAAGGGAGAGCGGAAGGGGAAAGGAGAGGGATGTGGATAAGATTAGACATGTTGCGTGAGGACCTCTTCTCAGAGTGAGACAGAAATCTAGGGGGGGCCAGGATTGGGGTTGATATCTCCGGATAAGAGGAGGAGGAGTAGCAGAGTACGGTGGAAATGAGGGTGAGGTTGCCTTAGAGAGAGAGATGGTTGAATGAGAGGGAGAGAGTGATGAAGCTCAAGAGCTGATGATAGGGTAGAAGGCAGAATGGAGGGGGAAGTGAGGGTGGTAAAGGATGGATGAGGAGTGAAGGAGTGCCAGTGCCGGTAGGAGGGGAAACAGGGAGAATGAGGAAAAGGAAGACAATGTAATGTGGAGCCATAGAAAGAGGAGAGAGGGGCTATGCAGCATATGTTATCTTACAAGCAGTGAGGTAGCAATGCAGTATATGTTATCTTACGAGCAGAAATGAGGTAGCAATGAAGTCTGCAGGCTATGCAGGGTATGTTGTTACAAGTAACAATGGAGTCTACAGGCAGCAATGGAGTCTACAGGCTATGCAGCATGAGTTATTACAAGCAATGGGGTAGCACGGAGTTTACAGTCTGTGCAGCATGAGTTATTACAAGCAATGGGGTAGCAATGGAGTCTACAGGCTATGCAGTACAGGTTGTCTTGCTTGACGTGTGCTGCTTACCAGTTAGGGGGCCAGTTTGGGATAGGTTGTCCAGGGTGTGCAGGTTCGGGTCACGTTGGTGGTTGGGAAGTTTTGGTGGAGGGGGATCACTAATGATCCACGCCGGGAGGCGCTTCTGTTTTTCAAGCTGGTTTCGCGCTGGTGTTGGGCCCTGATTGGCCGCCGAGCCACTCAGTTATTCTGAGGGTGGTTTGATCTTTTTCCAATCGTTGTGGGGGTTTACTGGTGTCAGTTCGATTTCCTTGATGGTTGCTGTCTGCTGAGCTGCTTTGGGTTATGGTACCTGAGTGTTGTGACTGCCTTTGTGCCACGCCTAAGTGCTACGCCAAAGGGCCCTCTGGCGATGCCCTCAGGTGCAGACATGCCCGATGGTGCTTCCTCTTTAAAGCCGATGAGTGCCCCTGATTGGGCTGGAGCAGGAGAGCAGGCGGAGTCCGGCCGTGTGCGCTCTTGCTCGACCCCGATTGGCAGCGGGGGAGTAGTGGGTGCAGGAGATGGTAGCTGCTTCGTCAGAGAATGTTAAAGTAAGGGATCCTTACTTTAACATTCTTAGCAAAGATGGTGTCCTTCATTGGGTCCCTTTCTTTTTGCCCAAGGTGGTCCATCTTTCAAATTAACTAGGTGGTCTCTCTTCCATCCTTTTCCTCTGAGCAATGCAGTGGGAAGGATAGGGACCTGCACTTGATAGATGCATGCAGGATGCTTCTTCAAAGATACCAAAGGTCACCAACCCTTTTCGCAAATCTAACAATTTGTTCTGTATGTTGGGTTGCGTAAGGGTAAAGTGGCCTCTAAGGCAACCTTAAGGTGTTGGATAAAGGAGGTTGTGGTCTTTGCCTACCTTTTAAGGAATAGGGCTGTTTGGAGGGATTGCGAGCTCACTCCACCCAGACACAAGCTTCAGCCTGTGCAGAGAGGAATTCTGTCACCCAAACTGACGTTTGTCAAGTGCCAACACAGTCTTCCCTCTCTATTTTAGCCAAGCATCGCCAGGATGGATGTGACATTCTATGCAGAGGTCTTATAGGCAGCCATATCATCTGCCTCGCCTGGTAGATTTCTAGCTTTGGCACTTCCCACTAGCCTAGCAGGATGGATCCAGAAGGTGAAATTTTACTTACCTGATAATTTCCTTTCCAGGAATCCAGGACCCACCGGTGTGCTCCTACTCTCTCTGCAGCTTCAGTCTTCACAGAAATCATGTATATAATTGGGCTGTTTGGCCTGTACTTGGGGGCCCATTTGCCTTGTAATATTTCACCAAGGAGGTTATGTTCAGTCATGGGGTTTTTTGTTAGTTGCCTGGTTTTGCCATATGCTTGATTACTAAATACTTGAAGGGGTACCTCAGCACTAGTACCAGTGATGTTGTCAATGGAAGCGTTTAGTTTCTCAGTCTCCATCATCAACTGCTGACAGGGGGGACATAACCCCCTTGACTAGGCAGGTCTAGCAGGACTCCAGGAAAGGAAATTATCAGGTACGTAACATTTCATCATCTGCTGCTGATATTTCTTGTAACCTTGGTCAAATCACTTATCACTCCAGGTACAAAACTTACATTGTAAGCCCTCTGGCCTAGAGAAATACTTGTATGTAACTTGCTTTGAGCTTGGATTTGGGAAGGTGAGTTAGACATCTAAAATCCAAATTCATGCATCTTGTGGATACTGAGAAAACTCAAGTGGCTGAAGAGGTCACCAGGGCAAGTTTGAGAATCCATAGTACAGTGGTGCCCAAACCTGTCCTGGGGGGGCTCTTCATACAGTCTGGTTTGAAGAATATCCACAATGAATATGCAGGAGGTAGATTTGCATGCAGTGGAGGAAGTGTATGCAAATCTCTCACAAATATTCATAGTGGATATCTTGAAAACCCATCTGGCTGAGGAGCCCCCAGGACAGGTTTGGGAACCACTGCCATAGTGCCTTGGTCTTCACTCCTAAAGGGCTGCCAATGGGTCAGGTTTTCAAGAGATCCCTAATGAATATGCATATGAGAGATTTGCATACAGTGGAGGTAGTAGGCATGCAACACACTCATGCATTTGAGTGAGAGAGTATCACATGCCTACTACCTCCACTGTATGCAAATCTATCTCATGCATATTCATTAGGGATAATCCTGAAAGCCTGGCCGTTTGGCAGCCCTAGAGGACTGGGTGTGAAGTCCTAGTGTATTACCTGAGCTTTTGAGACCATATAAGTACCTTCTTCAGTTGATTTTATAGTTCATCTTTTTTAAAAATATTTTTTAAAACAGGCATTCAATTCAGAAACTGATAATTTCAAGTTGTCTTATGGTGGACACCAATACCATGCAAGCTGTGCAAACTTCTGGATCAACTGTGTGGAGCCCAAGCCACCAGGACTCATTCTGCCCGACTTGCTATAAAGAGATACAAGGGATTCCTCAATGGAGTGTGCTCCCTAGGATGACAGAAGGTGGCCTGCTACCGACGTTGTGGGACAATGAATCCAAAGGCTCTTTTTCATACAGGTGTGATATCAGTCAGATGGGCCTCCCTCTGTTAAAAGGAGACCCCAAACCCCACTTTCAGATTCAGAGTTTTCAAGAAGAGATCTTTAAAAAGGGAAGTGGAGGATTGGTCCTATGGTTTCCACTCGGTGCTTTCTCAAAATTCTGGAACAGGTTCCCAGTTTTTGGGCTAGTCTCTACTGGGAAAATCAACAGCCAGTTGAGTAGCATTGGAAATATCCAGCCTATTAGCAAAACAGACTCATTTCTCCTCAAATATTCAATATGATGACAATTTTGGGTGAACTGACCATTTAAGGCTAGAGGTTAGTAAATTCATAATTCTTCGGTAAAGATTTGGGCATATGTGGCTGCTAACTGTATGCTCATCAGAGCTCTAACCCTTCTCATGACTGCTTTCCACTGTAACACACATGAAATGCCTTCAAAGTTGGAAGATAAATAACCTTATTTTTTGTTCGTTTGTTTTCCTTTGGCTTCTTTTAGATTTCCAGTTCAATCAGAATCTGTCTTCATTTTTATCTACCCTGGGGGAAGGGTTCTTTCAGTCTTTTATCCCCTCGCATTTTATTTAATTCAGCCATTGCAGGGACAGTCCTTGGCTGTGCCACTGTGGCTCCCTTGGGAACATAGGAATGTGGGCCGAGTCTGGCCACCAGGTGCCACCATTGAGCAATGGCAATGACCCTTACACAACAGCCAGCCCTAGATGGCTTGGGGAGCAGACTTCTGACCTCGAAATCAAACTCAAGTCTTTGCATAGCAGCACACAGCACTACCATCGTTACTAGCCTGGCTGCAAAATATTTTGACCAGTGCTATGTCTGTCTCCTTTCCAGACGTTAGCTGATTCCATACGTGCAGTTAAAGTAATGCTGCTATTAACTTATATATGACTGGGGCCAGTTAATTGCTAGAGTTGCTTCCTAGAAGTACAATAGGAGAAGCACAATTTAGTCAGATGAAAGACTTCTTTCAAGCTTGCAGCAGCATCATCACACGTAACAGTTCATTTCTGCTAGTGCTTCCTCCAACAGACTAGTGGCTAATGGGTTTTACATATGTGAAAGATTTTGATTGCAACCAAAGGATATTTCCTTATTTATTATGAAAGGGACTTACTACCTACTGTCTCACCTTGTTTGGCTTGTGGTGCACATGTTGCTGTAATGTAGATAACACATATTTCATAATTTGGTGATTTATTGCTTGTTTTCATAATTGCCCTGACCCAGAATATTACAAAAGAAATAAGTCCTATCATAATGTTTTTTTCTTGACAACTTTAGAAAGTCAGGGAAGTTATAGCTTCTATGGTCTAGCACTCTAGCTGAAAACTCTGCTAAAGTTTCCATTTGACTGTGATGGACATTTTAATGATGGAAGGGGTTCAGTACCCCCCCCCCCCCCCCATTTGTTAAGCACTAAAGTTTTCTGTAGGATTTTGGAAATGCACAAGCGATGGCGATAAAAAGGCATTTGCAAATAGTCACAGCTTGCCTTGGTCAAATCTGGTAGGCTTTATTGCCCGCTGTCCTTATCCTGTGCAGAAAAGGCAAGGACCCAAAGGAATGTGGCAGGAAAACCTGACTTTGTAGTAACTGGATTAAAAAACCAGCTCATTGCCTTTGGTGGTATGTGTGGAACTGGGTGTTGCCATGGCTCACTGCATTTGCACAAACAGGGAGGGGGTCAGGCCTGAGCACGTGTCCCATTCTGTAGAGTGACTAAGCATTTCAAAAACCTTCCCCACCACTATTGTGCAGGTTGTCCAGGGCAGCTGTGTCCTTGGAAATTGTTACCAGGGAACTGTGTTTTTTGTACCCTGCTGTGAACGAGGTTGCCTACCCTCAAGTACAGGTGGAAATCCCCCGATGTCTCACATTTTCCATAGATGCTTTTTTCTGAATTTGTTCCACACCCTCTCAAAAAGTAAAAGGAAATGCAATTGATTTTTAAAGTGTGCTGTGTTGTGTATGTACATGTTTCTACTGTATAAATATATAGCTCTCTTGTGTGCCATTGTGGTGTATTTATTTTAAATTGGAGCTCTATGTATATCTTGATTTATCTTAAATGTTATTTTGTTTTTACATTGAGTGATGTGTTTCAGAAAGGTAAGCATTCTTTTATTTTATTTTAGAAGAAAATCATTCAATGATTTTTTTTCCTCCCTTAGATTAAGCTGCACTTTACTCAGATTTCCCATAACAACTTTAGATTTGGGGAGTTTTTGTTTCCTTTACACTAATTTAATATGGGCTGTTCATGTTGGGACCGGAGCACCCACAGAGCATAAGAAATGCTCTTGTCCAGCCCATACCTTGCTCACCTAGTGTGCTGCACTCTCTTATGCCTTTACCAGCTGTTGAATGAGATTCAGTGTGCACGTTTTAAAAACTAGTTTCTTAGAATGTAAGTAACTTTCAGAATATCAGTACTACACTAAAGGCATTTCCATTCCTTCACGATTGAGGAAATGTATTCTTGCTGCCCCACTGCCTTGAGCAAGTGAAACCAAGAGGATGACATGACTGCCAGGAAGTAAAATGCATTCATTCACTGTTGAACAAAGGGCGGAAAGTCAATGGGCCGTGGGGGTGTGGGTGGGTTTATAAGATGCCGCCTTCTGCATTCTTCTCTTCCCCATCTCAATTTACCGATTGTGGGACCCAGGAAAAAGTCTCTGCACTGAAAGCTGTTACAGGTTCCTTTTCTAGCACACATTTGCTGATCTGAGCCTCAGTATTTGCCTGTGTACTTTGACATGGAAATAGAAACGTTTATTCTCTGGCACTGCTTTGTTTCTGTTGCCGTGTGGGTGTAGAATATTGTATTGATATGAAGCTTATCATATGTGGTATTATAGCTTGGTTTTTGCTCTGTATTTTAAAGTTGATTAGAGGAATAAATGTTCTTTACATTTTAATAAATGGCATACTTGTTAATTTGGTATTGCAACATTTCATGCATGGTTTTTATATTTTTTTATGTTCTTAATCAAAAATGGATAGAAAACTAAGTTCATTTAAGACGAGGAGATAATTTCTGTTCGTCTGTCATGCAGTTTTCCAACGTGTGCTTAACTTCCATTGTCACTTTTTGTGCACAAGGGGACATGTTTACTAAAGCCCATCCATGTCAGTAATGCGCACTTGGGGGCTGCATTACCAGTGTGGGGGCATGTGCGTCTGTCACCCTGCAATTAGCAAGGATCCAAGATGCAGCACGGGAGCACACACAGGTAAAGCCACCCACTGAGATGCCATTACATGTACCTGTACTAAGGGAAGCTGATAAGGCCCACACTAGCTTCAACATGCTATCAATACCTGTGTTCTGTCCCTTTCCCACCCAGTTCCGGTAACAGGAGAACTTTTGTGGTGGGGGCTTGTGCTACATTTTAACGCAGCACCCAGACTGCACAGTAAACCCTGTGCTACTGGATCTAGTGCTCTTTAGTAAACATACCCCAAGGTGAGCAAGGAGCAGAAATGGCATAGAAATGAAGCCCAGTATTCAAGAATGAAAGCTCATGACCATAGTATAGGCTGGTTCTTATCAAAATTGAGCTTAAAAAGGGAATAAGAGGAAACTACCGAACCTCTAAGAAAACAAAACTAATTTTCTTCATTTATATCATAAAGCAATAATATTAACCCAGAGGGCAATTAAAGATAGTGTTTATAGAATGACGTCCCTCCAAAGGCGGCCTTGAACTTACCCTGCTACTGAATGCAGAAATCCTTGGGAAGATAATACGCTTAGAAGTCTGTGAATTAATAGTATTGAGGTTTCATACATTGTATTTTTCCCACTAAGTTTTCTGATACACTCCTGCTTTTGTGGTAATTGTAAACCAGGAGATGCAGTGCAGGGACAAGGAAAACACTAGACTTATATCTTATTTATTTCTTGAACTGATACAAAGCTGCATAAAGGTTTCATACACACTACCAAAAAGCTTAGGGTCATAAAATTGAATTCTGCAAGAACACCACTTAAAATACACCATTTTTGCACCCCTGTTTCTAGTATTACATTCAACAGACATGGCTGAAAGAGCTATCTATCCAAAAGAGTTGCCCAAAGTCGCCAGTTTAAAGGACTAATTTTCTCAGCACATTTAAGTAAGGCTTATTCTGCTGAAACACATCATGTGTTCTGATGACAAAGTTATGCTACCAAGGTATGATCCAAAGTATCTCTTATTCTTAAAGGGTCTAGTCCCCTCTTCTCTCCCACCCCAATGTTTTTGGATGCAGCAATGTGATGTGACATGATATGGGTTTTCAAAGTCAGCAGCTCACCATAAATGATTAACTGAATTTGTGCTCTGTCTGTGTGCAGGACATTTTAACCTTCCTTGTAGGTCTTAAAATCAGTCACAAAAGCAGTTACTCTTCCTTAGCTTTCAAGTACATCTGAATATCTCGTACTGAACTGTAGGCTCCAGCTCTGTGTGCAGACTAGCTATTAACCATGATGCTGAGAACTCATCCTTGATTTGAATTTTATTCCCCAGCGTCCAGGGAGCATTTAGATCAGTGTCCTTGTCACATTCCCTTTGAATACTTGGATAAGTAGGGTCAGACGTGGATCACTAGGAGCCCATTGAATTATACCCAATGACTATAAACCGCAGATGCAGCAACAACCCAATGTCCATATGTTTATCAGCCTCTAGACAAAATATGTCCTTTTCTTATTGTACAAAACAACTTAAGTCTTTCTGTTGTTTAGATGAAAGGTTTTAAAGTAGCATTTTTTCCAAGCTAGAGAAGAGTACTATCTTGTGTGCTCAGGGGTATTTTCCTCTACAGATGTGAAAAAGCATTGAGTGATGAGCTCCTAGGCTGCAGTGCATTTTGCTTTCCCATCATGGAGTCTCCAACTAAGTTATATCCCCCAATAAGGCATCAGGTTTCTCCGCTCTCTCTCATAAATGTCTGGTATAATACCATAAGGAGTGTGCACCATTTTTACACTAGTTTTCCCAAACAGCTTCCGTTCATAGTCTATTAACTGCCTCCAGAAGCCCATGTTGGGTCTAATGACAGGTCGTCTGGATTTGACCCAGTTGTAAGCTTCCAGCAGAGATACCTTATGATATTTCATTAAGTAAGCAATGCAGAGAGAGGCTGACCTGCTGACCCCAGCTGCACAGTGCACCAGGGTGGCACCATGTTTTCTGGCAATGCTGTGAATTTTATCAGCAACACTGTCAAAGTACAATGAGATTGGAGCATGGGGCATGTCAGCCAGAGGCACTTTCACATATTCAAACTGCGGCCAGTTGAAATTTGGGATCTCAATGGTGGCATTGATGATGCTGGTGATACCCCGGGACAGGAGTAAAGTACGATTAGAAGCCACACTTCCTCTGCCAAGGTACAGGCAGGAGGTGATTTCAGCTATGCCACCTAGTGCCCCATCGGAAAGCAGGCGGGGAGCCAGAATGGCACGATGAAGGTAGCTGTGACTTCTGGAGCTCATTGGGTTGTTGTTCGTCACACTGTCATGGTCAGCAACAGAAGTATGCCTTTGATCTGCAAGAAAGTGTAGCAATCACTAACCCTGCAAGATATAAGAAACAGATTTATTCATAAGGTTAGAGTTGGAGGCCTTGTACATTCAGGGGACAATGCTGGTAAAGGAATACATGAGCTACCGTTTTTCTGTTCCCTTATATTCCTACTTGCTGTATGTTGAATCCTGATCTAGGTCATGTCCTTTCTTGAAGACCCCATGGCATTAAAGGTTTGTATAAGGAAGCTATTATGATAATTTGTCAGTGATTTTTTCCCCCCTACCCCTACATTCAAATGATGGTATGAGGTATGATACCAGAGAAAGTGTTGTGGTAGCTGCCAAGAAGGTTAGCCTTTTGTAACCTAACTGCTGCAGTTTGCATGATTCATGTTTTTTCATCTGGTTTCTAGCCAAAGGCTGGACCAGGTGCTATAGCTGCCTATTTGATGAGTTAATGTTTTATAGGTAGCTATGTGCTGCTCTCCTGCAGTTCACATTTTGAACTAGGCATCAGCTGTATGCTAAACCTTGTAAATGTCTGCTGATGTTAGAGATTGCCCTTTGCAAGAGGAAATTTGAATCCATCTTAACTGAAGTACTTATTAACTTAATCACATAAGCTGAAGTTTGTGACAGTATGTAAAGTGACTTGTTCATAACTACACAGCAAATGCAATGCGTGCCTTCAAGTCAATGCTGATTCCTGGTGATCACGGCTAGAACAGGGATTATTTACCCACTTCTCTACTGACAAGCAGAATGAATTAGCCACACAAGTGAGTAACAGCATCTGATGAGCTCAAAGAGTTAGGTACTTTTTCAGAGTATATACAGAGCTCCCTTACACACCTCTCACTCTAGTTTTTCCATGCTCTTGCTCAAATGTGTTGCATCTCTCAAGCAATTTTCAAAAGCTGTTAGGTAGAAATGCTGTCTCTTTAGGAAAAGATGGTGTCTGAAAGCAACAGCAACATTACTTCTATATGTACACCCATCAGTGATTCTCCTGACACAGGACTGACCACCTTTTCTATCTTTATTGTTAAAAACTCATTCTACAAATATGACCAAGTGTTTTAAATGGCATTCCTACAAAAACAGTAAGAGGAGGGGAGATGATAAAGTTGAGTCCCATGATGAACAACATAACGCTGTCCTATGACTTGACAGCACATAACTACAATGTCATAAGTATTTCTCTCCATTGTATTGAAGAGGAAGCATAGGAATAAATTCTCGCATATGGGTGACATCACCGAAAGCCCTGCATGGAATGCTTCCCAGCTTCAAAGGAAGCTTTTGGGAGGTACACCGTGCATGTGCCCCTGCCTTTCCACCCGCCATGGCACCATATTCTCCAGTACAATAACATAGCAGGAGCCAAAAAAAGGCAACTCCCCGGGAGGAGGGAAGGTTGCGAGGACTTATTCCTACTATTCACAGAGAACACCTGCTACAGATGAGTAACTACACTTCCTCCGTAAACAAGCAGGAAATAAGTCCTCACATATGGGACTCCCAAGCTACAGGCTACCGGAACCCAAGGAGATGAACAGCCCAACCAGGCAATGAGAACTGGAGAAGTCTGGGAGACCAGAGGGGTTCATCTGATTCAGTATCCTCAACAGACAAGGACCTGAGGGGATTTAGCAGGTAGCCTGGACAGACAGAAGGGCTAGTGCTATCATTGTCTGCTTGTCTCTGTGCTTGCTGCCATCTCATTACTGCTCTGTTTCCCCTTCAGGTACCCTCCCCCTTGCTGCCTCTCCTCCAATCAACTGACTCCGCTGGGACCGGAAGTGACATGGCCGCACAAAGCACACCGCGTTTCCTCAACGTGGCCAGTCTGTTTAAATTGAAGTCTGGTGCAGCGTTCCGCAACGCGCACCCAAGGAGCACAAAGGGCTTCTTGGGCAAGCTCCTTGGGACGAGGACCAGGAACTGGGGCCCAACTCTCAGCCCTCCTATCTAGCAACCAACCTCTTTTCCAGCCCCTCTCCTTCTTGTAAGTCCACCATCCCAGTCTTCTCACACTCTGCGGTAGCCCTGTGTAGTCTACTTTTACTTATGTCTGCTATCCATGTGCACTGGGGCTGGCACCCAGCTCCTGCTATCCTTGCCCTGTCTGGTTCCCTTGCAAGAAACACCTCCAATCTCATTCCTTGTCTGCCCTTTGCTCCGGCCCATCCTCCCGCGCTTTTGTTCTTGCATTTTGCCCTGCTAAACCGCTGTTCCCTTCGGTCCAAATCCATCCCTATTCATGATTTAGTGTTGCAGCATTCCCTTGACCTGCTCCTTCTCAAGGAGACCTGGCTTAAGGATGGCAAGGAGCCCCTGCTCAACCGCTGTCTCCCCCCAGGCTATTCTGCCCTTTCTACCCCTTGCTGTGGTAAGAATGATGGAAGCGTTGCGGTTTTATATCGCTCCTCCCTTCCCATTCAATAGCTCTCTCATCCCCTTCTGCTCTGTTTTGAGTCCTTTTTTCCCCTCTATCTGCTTCTCGTCTATGCCCTCCCTGCCCCTCTATACAGCCTTATCTCTGGGACTCTCTTCTCCTTATGTTAACTGAAATTTCCCTTCTCTACCCTCATGTTTTTATTTTAGGGGACTTCAATGTCCATTCTGATTGTCCCACCAAGCCTGGGGACAGTGCTTTTTCTCTCACTCCTTGCTGACCTTTCTCTTCAGCAGCATGTCTGTCTTCCCACACACTCTGCTAGTCACACCCTGGACCTGCTAATTTCCCCTGCACATTCCTCTTTCGTTCCCTCTTCCCTTATCCTGATCCAACCATTTTTGTCTCCTTTTTTTCTATCTCCTCCCCTACCTCCACCAAGACCCCCTACTACCACTCTCCCCCTGGCCCGCCACATCAAGCCTACAACCCTCCTGCAATTCCCCTCCTCCGATACCCTCTCTTCCCCTGATTTCTTTACACTCACTGTAGACTTCTAGGCCCTGACATGGAATCAGACCCTAAAAGCTGCCTTAGACAAACTCGCTCCCCTCCAACCTGTTTCCCATGCACGTCGTGCACACCACCATCCCTGGTATCATCCTGGTCTTTACCTCCACCGCTCCTATAGCGTAGTTACTCACCTGTAACAGGTGTTCTCCAAAGACAGCAGGAATCAGTCCTCACTTATGGATGATGTTGGCATCAATGGAGCCCACGCGGAGCAATTTCCCAGCTTTCAAAGAAAGCCTTTGGAATTGCTGCCATGCATGCGTAGTCCTCTTCCCGCCCAAAGGTGCCATCTTGCTCAGTCAGGTCCCAGAGCTAGCAAGCAGAGGGCAAGGGAAGGATAAAAAAAATAGCAACTCTTAAGGGGAGGTGGGAGGGTAATGAGGACTGATTCCTACTCTCCCTGGAGAACACCTGTTACAGATGAGTAACTACGCTTTCTCCAGGAACAAGCAGGACGTTAGTCCTCACTTATGGGACTCCCCAGCTACAGGCTAGCGAACCTGTAACCCAAAAACGCCTCCAAGGCCGTGAACAGAAGCCGATGCCTGAAGGAGCCCGGTTCCCGGGGCTACGTTCTTGGTAGCCGCAGAAGAAGGGTCAGATGAGTCGCTTATACCCCGAACAGATTACAGCGTACAGCCTGGCCGAAGTCGCTATCCTGGCAGGACTCCTGCTCCAAGCAGTAGCGCAAAGCTAAAGTGTTCGCTGAAGACCAGGTTGCAGCTTGGCAGATGTCTGCCAGAGGCACTGAGTGCAGCGAGGCCACCAACACCACCTTGGCATGGACGCCATGCATGGTGACCCGTTGATCCAGCAGGGCCCCAGCCTTTGCCTGGGCAAAGGCGATGCAGTCCGCCACCCAGAAGGAGAGGGTGCGCTTGGTAACTGCCAGCCCCAATCGGTTGGGATAGGAGATGACGAAGAGCCGGTCGGACTTGTGATGATCCCAGGTGTGCTGAAGATAGAAGGCGAGAGCCCTCTTGCAGTCAAGAGAATGCAGGACCGCTGATGCCCGGTCCGCATGAGGTCTCAAAAAGAAAGATGGCAAGACTAGCTCCTGATTAAGATGGAAATCCAAGACCACTTTCAGAAGGAACTTGGGATGGCAACAAAGGGACCACCCTATTCCCGTAGAATCTGGTGTAGGGGGCCTCTACCATGAGGGCTTGAAGTTCACTGAATTGCCTCGCCAAGGTCAGCACCACCAGGAAGACCACCTTCCAGGAGAGATGCCGGAGCAAACATGTTGCCATCGGCTCGAAAGGCAAACACATCAACTGCATGAGCATGATGTTCAGGCCCCACTCCGCTGGCAGGGGCCGGATAGGGGGGGGGGGGGGCCTGGAAAGCAAGAGGCCCCGCATGAAGCAGGAGACCAGAGGCTGGCCAAGTTGGATTTCAGCCCCACCTACGAGAGGTAGAGGAGGTACTGGAGAACCCCCCGGGTGGAACAGGAGAACGGGTCGATCTGGAGCTTGGAGCACCAGGTCAAGAAGCGCCACCACTTCTGGGTGTAGACCCGCCTCGTCGAATCCTTCCTCGACGCGAGGACGACATCTTCAATCTCCTCCGGGAGATGCAGTGAGGCTAAGGAAACCCCTTCAGCTGCCAGGTTGTCAGGGATAGCGAGGCCAAATTCGGGTGGAGCCCAGGGGAACCGGAGGCCCCACCAAGAGTTGGAGCAGAAGTGGGAACCAGAGCTGATGGGCCACGAGGATCACCGAAGCTCGCTTCCGCTGAATCTTGTGGAGGGTCCTCGTAATAAAAGGAGTGGGAGGGAACGCATACAGAAGCCCGGAGGTCCAATCCAGGAGGAACGCATCTGGGGCTACCCTGCTGGGGTGCGGCATCAGCCCGCAAAAGCGGGGAAGCTGTGTGTTCATCAGGCTGGCAAACAGGTCTATGAGTCCCCCAGTGGCAGAATAGGTGGAGAGCCACCTCTGGACTCAGGCGCCACTCATGTGGGCGAAGGAGCCTGCTGAGTCTGTCCGCGAGGAAGATGTCTTGGCCCAGGATGTAGACAGCCTTTAAGGTCATGCCCCAGCATACCGCAAAGGAGCAGAGGAGGACTGCTTCCCGACAAAGGAGGTGGGAGCCCGTGCCCCCTTCCTTGTTTATGTAGAACATCGCAACTTTGTTGTCGGTCTGCTCAAGCACAGACCTGCCCTTCAGATGGTACTCGAAGACCTTCAGGGCCAACCTGACCGCTCGGAGCTCGAGCAGCTTGATCTGCTTCAGGGACTCCTCCGGCGATCACTGCCCCTGGGTGCATAGGCTGCCACAGTGGGCACCCCAGCCCAACAGCAAGGCATCAATCGTCAAGATGAGCTCGTGCTGCTGAGTCTGGAATGGCATGCCCCAAAGGAGGCTTTGGGGATGTTGCCACCAAGCCAAGGAACAGATTAGTCTGCAGGAGACGCGGACGGGATCCTGGAGGCATTCTGAGGCTTGGGCCCATTGCACCCTGAGGCACCACTGTGCATGTGGGATGACATGGACGCTAAAGGCTATGTGTCCCAGGAGGCACAGCATGGCCCGCACCGAGACCCTTGTCTGGCCTTGGACCTCGACCACCAGGGTGCAGAGCCAATCCACACAGGCTCGAGCAAGAAAGGTGGTCGCCCGGTCTGTGTCGAGAAGGGCACCGATGAGCTCCAGGATCTGCACCAGCTCGAGGTGGGATTTGCAGTAGTTCATCAGGAAGCTGTGACGGTTGAGGAGGAGGGCTGTGCACAACGCCGAAAGGCGAGCCTCCTCTGCCGATGTGCCTGTGACGAGCCAGTAGCCTAAGTACGGGTAAACGGGTATGTCCTGCAGCCAGAGGTGAGTCGCAGCTGCTGATAGGCACTTTGTGAAGACTGTGGGGCAGACGCAAGCATGAAGGGGAGCACCCTGTACTGATAATGCTTCCCTTGCGCCCAGTATGAGTCTCCACCTCAGGAGTATCTTACGGTCCCGGTACCGCCCATCCTATCCTGACTGCTCCTCTGCATGTGGGAAGCACCCACCTCGGTCCCCATTGTCAGCAAAAAGGCTCGATGCCATGTACAAGGTCCAGTGGGGCCCAGGATTTCGGAAGACTCAACTTCCTCATACCTCCATGGTGGTTCAATCAGCCATGCCGGAAGCAGAAGAGCCAGAAGTCACACTCTTTGGTCGTGCCTGGCAGGGAATCCCATGCCCTCGACATCCTCTGACACAAAGCTTACCAGGGATCAATGCTGGCATGCCGCATCCAGGTGTATCAGCTGTATATGAGTATGTTTCTTCACGACCTCGCCAAAGAGCTTGGGGGCGAACACCTCCTCAGATTTCAGACCCTCCTGAGGTAGGCTGCAGACTGCTCCGAAATACCTTTCCCGTGCCGCATATTTATTTACTTACATTCTCTTATATACCACGCTATTCTGCATCAGTGCGGTTTACATTGAACAAACTGAAATTACATTGAACAGGGCATTATAACTTGGAGATAACTATTTTACAGGGAACATGGGCTATGGAGGGTTAAGTGGCTTGCCCAAGACCACAAGGAGCACCTGTGGGACTAGAAACCCCAGTCCTTCCGGCCCAAGGTTGCTGTCCTCTAGTGGGATTTGAACCCCCGACCTTCCGGCCTGAAGTACCTTGCCCCAACCACTAGGCTACTCCTCCATATGACAGGTTCACACCGCCAAGCTTAGCTACACAGTCATCAGACCTCAAGCAGTGGGTTCAGGACAAATTGGTCGATGTCTCCTGACAAGGAGAGAACCTCTGTGACAAACTCATGACCGACAAGACTGCAGAGCTGGAGACCAAGTTCATGATGAGGACAAGGTTTCCTAAAAAGACTGCTGCCCTTCCCTGACAAAAGGGCTCAGGTAAAAAGCCTTTCTTCCGAGGAAGGGAGCTGCTTACAGAAACTACCCATCTTATCAGGCCTCCCCAGCTCCCCAACAGAGTCAGCAGGACATGGGCATGGCCCTCATAAGCAGAAGGCTCCAAAACCCCAGGCACCAGCTCTGGCCCAGCCAGGAAAGTGGGGTGGGGGTTTGACTCCTTGAGCATAGCCTCTCTACCCCAAGGAGATTAGCAGCCCTCAGGGGGACATCTGGCCCTCTATGCCCAGAGGTGGGTGACCATCACCACAGATTCCTGGGCACTAAGGGTAGTCAGGGAGGGTTACCTCCTCCACCTGACTCAGACACCTCCCCCTTATTTCGTGGGAGAGGCCCTCGGTCTCCCCTCTACCGGGACCACCTTATAAAGGAGTTGGCAGGTCTTCTCGAGGACAAAGTGGTAGAATCGGTGCCCCACCACCTCAAGGGCAAGGGGTTCTACTCCAGATACTTTCTCTTGCCAAAGAGGACAGGGCACCTAAGACCCATCCTCGACCTGCGCAATCTCAACAACTTCCTGGTGAGGGAGAAGTTCAAGATGCTCTCCTTTGGAACATTGCTGCCATACTTCCAGTAGGGAAACTGGCTATGCTCCTTAGACCACGAAGATGCTTATGCCCATATCCTCATCCATCCCAACCACAGGCAAACAGGGTGCTCCCCTTCGGTCTAGCCTCTGCCTCAGGAGTCTTCACAAAATGCCTGGCAATCATGGCCACCTTCCTCCAACTCCAGGGGGTCTTCGTCTTTCCCTACCTGGACGACTGGCTCATAAAAGGAGGCACAGCCTTAGAGGTATAGCAGGCCACCACACCAACCATCCAGCTTCTGCAGCACTTGGGCTTTGTCATAAACTGCCCCAAATCTCACCTCCTCCCGACAGTGTCTGGAGTTCATTGGAGCAAAGATCAACACTCTCCAGTCGAAGGCTTTCTTGACCAGGGACCGAGCTGATCGTCTCAGGTCTCTAGCCCGGTAAATACAGTACGTCCCTCGGTGCCCACTCGGCTGCTTCTGCACCTCCTCAGGCACATGGCCTCCATGGTCCACATCACCCCAGACGCTCGCCTCCACATGAGGGTGGCGCAGTGGTTGTCTCCAGGACCAGTGGTCTCAGGCCGCCTCTGAGACAGAGTTTCTGTGACCCGTCAATTGGCGGACTCCCTGGTATGGTGGTAGTCACCCCAGCAGTTCGAGGCGGGCATGCCTTTTCAGGCCCCAAGCCCCTCGTGGGTCCTCACCACGGATGCCTTCCTGCTCGGCTGGGGAGCCTGCTGCGGAGATCTCCACACCCAGAACAACTGGTCACCAGACGAAAGCAGTCAGTAGATCAACCTCCTAGAGCTCCGAGCCATATACCTAGCCCTGAGGGTCTTCCATCACCAGCCAGTTCTGGTACAGACAGACAACCAGGTGGCGATGTTCTACATGAACAAACAAGGGGGCACAGGTTCTCAGACGCTTTGTCAGGAGGCTCTAGTCCTCATACACAATCTGACAGGGTATTCTCCCGCGGGCAGTGTACCTGCCCGGTCAGGACAATCAGTTGGCCAACAGGCTTAGCAGGGTTCTCCAGCCGCACAAATGGCAGCTGGACCCCAGGGTAGCCAGTTGGCTCTTCCGGCTCTGGGGAGAACCCGTGATGGACCTGTTTGCCAGCCCGGACAACTTTCAGTTGCCTCGCTTCTGCTCCCGGCAAGCCCACCCCTCCAGGGTGGCACAGATGCATTCCTGGTCGGGAGGCCTCATGGTCGGGAGGCCAAGACCTTGTGTTCAGGTCCCCCTCTCGTCCTGATAGCTCCTTGGTGGCCCAGGCAACCGTGGTTCCTGCTGCTTCTACAGTTGATGGTGGACACCCCCCATCCCCTTGGGGACTGCTCCAGGGCTCTCTCCTGCACCCCAATTGGAGTCCCTATCATTGATAGTGGGCTGCTGAGAGGGTGACTCTGGCCCCCTTCAACTTCCTGGTTGAAGTGGAGGACATCCTGCTGGCCTCTCGCAAGGCCTCTACTAGGAAGGCTTACGCCTTCAAGTGGCGCAGGTTCTCTATTTGGTGCACCATTCACGGGGCTGACCATTTCTCCTGCCTGGTGGCGCTGGTGTTACAGTACCTTCTCCACCTCTCTGTCTGGGCTCAAGTCTAACTCCATCCAGGTGCACTTCAGTGCCTTGGTGGCGCACCACCATCCGGTGGATGGTAAGCCCCTCTAGGTTCAGCCATTGGTGACCCGTTTTCTTTGGGGCCTGCTTTTATCAAAGCCCCCCCAGTTTGCCCTCCAGCAACCGAATGGGACCTCAACATGGTGTTGGGGCAGCTCACTCACCCACCCTTTGAACCTCTAGCTACCTGCCACCATCTCTCTTGGAAGGTGGCTTTCCTGGTCGCGCTTACCTCCGCTTGCAGAGTTAGCGAGCTTCAGGCCCCTCTGATCCTCCTTCTCTTACCCCTCCATCCAGTACTAGAGGTCCATCCTTTTCCGCACCTCTGGTCTTTCTTCCTTCCGGCTTATCACTCTCCTAGAACTGTCCAAGACTCTTGCCACTATTTGTAAGACAACTTGTCGCTCCGATCCCATTCCCTCGCATTGGCTAGCTGAGCCCTCTCTAGCACTTGTCCTGCTTGTTTTGTCCATTTTCAATTCCAGTCTCCACACCGGTTCTTTCTCGTCCCTCTGGAAACACGCTTTGATTCGTCCCATTCTCAAAAAATCTTCCCTGGACCCCTCTGTCCCTGCCAATTGGCACCCTATCTCTAAACTTCCTTTCCTCTCCAAACTCTTAGAAAAAAATTGTTTTCTCCCAGCTCGCCTCCTATCTCAATGCCACCTTAGCACTTCATCCCCGCCAATCCGGTTTCCGCCCTGGCCATAATACAGAGTCTATCCTCTCTCTCCTGAATGAATTACACAGTGCACATGATCATGGTTCCAACTCCCTTGCAGTCTCTCTTGACCTGGTCGATCACCATACTCTCCTCACTCATCTCCAAGATGTTGGGATTTCAGGTACTGTCCTCTTGTTAGTTAGTGAGGAAGAAGCGAAACCAGAGGTCTTTTCCGGTTCTCTCTGGGTCCACCTCTTTCCTAGTAACTCCTCTTTCCTGTGGTGTTCCTCAAGGATCTGTCTTGGCCCTGCTCTTGTTTAATATTTTCCTGGCCCCTCTCACCCTTCTGGTTCAGCAGTATGGCATCTCCATATACTATTATGTGGATGATATCATCCTTCTCCATCATACCGACTCCTCCTCTCCCACTATCAGTCCTCTTAATGCCCGTCTCACCTGTGTTGGCTCATGGCTATCTTCAAATTTTCTTCACGTCAACCTTGCTAAAACATGGCTATCTGGTTCACTTTCAGTGGTCCCACTCCCTCTATTGCTCCCTTGCTTTCCTCCTCCCTGTGCTATCTAGGCATCACCCTAGACTCCGTCTTCACATTCCAAGAACACACATCCTCCATTGTCCAGCATTCTTTCCACTCCCTAAGGCAAATCCGTGCTTTCCTCCCTACCCCTTCCCTGACTACATTGCTTCTCTCCCTTGTTGTGTCTCATTTGGATTAGTGTAATGTCTCTCTGGCCGGCCTCCCCCAATACCAATTGCACAGACTCCAGCTTGTTCAAAACACAGTGGCCTGTATTCTTATGCATGGCTCCTGCTACGCCCTTCCTTATTCATCTCCATTGGCTCCTTGTGGCCTTCCATATTCAGTATAAAATTCTCATCTTCGTCCATAATACAGTTCATACTGGCAAACCTCAATATCTCTCCAACCTGGTCCACCTTCACACCTCCCAGCGCTCACTCAAGTCCATACGCTCAAACCGCATATCCCTTCCCTCCACCTCCCAGGCCCACCTGGAGTCCACCCAGTCTTCTGCCTTCTTTTTCCTCAGCCCCAGGCTCTGGAACTTGCTCCTCCCAGCCCTCCGACTAGAGCCCTCCTTCACCAACTTTAAAGTAAGACTGAAGACCCACCTTTTCCACCTAGCTTTTGATCTTGCTCGCCTACCAATAAGGTTCCTAGCCCCCTCCCCCCCGGTCTTTCCCTTTGTGTTTTCTTCTCTTAAACTATCCCGATCCTGTTTATTTACTGGTGTTCTGTTTTCTTTCCTAGCAGCGTTTGGTGTTTTATTGTAAACCGCTCTGATGCTCATGTGGGGGCGGTATATTAAAAACTAGATAAAGATAGTGAGCAGCTGACTATCTTTAAGACCCAAAGAGATGCCAGAGTACAACCTGGTCAAAATTGCTGTCCCATCAGGAACTATCCTGACAGTAGTGTGCTATGAAAGTATGAACCGAAGACCATGCTGCAGCCCTGGAGGTTGGCCACCAATGTAGCCATCGCATGGACATTGTGAGCCATGACATGACCCTCAAGACTCAACCCAGCCAGGGAATATGCATGAGAGATTGTCAGCTAGCCACAGGGATAGTGTATGCTTAGAGACAGCAACACCCAGCCTATTGGGGTCAAAGGAGACAAACAGTCGAGTGGATTGACTGTGCGCTCTAGATAGGAGGCCAATGCTCCTACCTACCCCGAAGTGACACGGCCGTGTGAAAACAGCCACATTCCTTTCAAGTTCCTGGACTATATAACTTCACAGTCAGTACTATCTCTCTGTGTTTTAGATATCAAGTCTGAGCTCATTGTCAAAAAGCATTGCTCCTGCCTACTCAGAAGTAATGCGGCCACGTTCCCTTCGAGTTCCTGGACTATATAACTTCACACTCAGCAGCGTTCAGCAGCACACGCTCAACATGTTCCTAACAGGGGCTATACATTTCAAACAAAGGTAAGAATTTGTGGGGTTTTTTTAATTGCTAGCTCTCTGACTGGGAGCTCTTAAAAGGGTTTTGGTACATTCTTAAAACAGTTACATTCTTTTTGGTGCTTTAGTTTAAAAGAAGAAATATTTTCTTTAGTGGGGTAGGTTTAAAACTCTGCATTAGTAACTTGCTCAGCTCTTTGGAGCTACTGACACCAAATCAGGTGCTAGTTCCCTCCTTACCTCCCCCCCACCCTAAGTGAGCAGTCTTGCTTTATAGGGCACCTCCCCAATTAACAAAACACAGGGACTTGGAACAGCACATTTTGAATATAATTAGAGATTTAACTGTTTTTTCTCTGAAAGGACAGCTGGGAAACCAGCTGGTACTTTGGTAGATCAATCTCTCTTTTGCTTTAACAGATACCTAAGCTCCACGAACAGAACAATGGCTGAGAAAAATCGTATTGCTAAATCTGTTGCCTCCATTACAGCTTCTGCCTCTGTCCAGACAGAGGTCCCAATGCCAGCTGAAGGACCGGTTCCATGTGCAGGGTGCCTGCGTGCTGAAGCTCTTAGGAAACAAGTGGAGGAACTCAGAGGAGATGGCGAGGCTGAGGAGCATTCACAACAGTGAGAAGTACATTGATGAGATGCTTCTTGCAACAACCAAGCTCTCCAGTAGAGGAGAAGATGGATACCTACAGAATGACGAAGGTTGGACACAAGTCACCAGGGCCTGCAGAATCACCAATCCAGTTTTTCCAGCCTTTGAAATGAAGAACCATTATGCAGCCCTGGAAGTGGAGGAGGTGAAGGCATCACTGGATAGGGAAGAATCAGAGCTCAAGTACCCCAAAGTTCCAGAATCAGTGACCACAAGGAAGCAAAGGGTAGTGGTGGTTGGTGACTTTCTTCTGAGGGGTACTGAGGCATCCATATGCCGACCAGACTTTATGTCCAGAGAGGTATGCTGTCTGCCAGGTGCCAAAGTCCAAGATGTTATGGAGAGTTTGTTGAGACTCATCAAGCCCACTGACTATTACCCAATGTTGCTAATCCATGTCAGAACAAATGATACTGCCATGTATCCCTCTGAGCATATCAAAAGTGACTTCATGGCTCTGGGACAGAGGGTGAAGTAGATAGGTGCACAGGTGGTGGTCTCTTCAATCCTCCCTGTTGAGGGTAAAGGCCAAGGCAGAGAGGCTCGCATCCTGGAGATGATTGCCTGGATGGTGTCATTGAGAGCGTTTTAGTTTCCTGTACCAAGGGTTACAGAGCAGAGATGGCATCCATCTGTCCAAGAAAAGTCAATGCATCTTCAGTAGTGGACTGGCTAATCTATTGAAGAGAGCTTTAAACTAGATTAGTTTGGGATGGGTGAAGAAAGCCCCCAGGTAAGTGAAACATTAAATACCTTTATGGAAATGGGTAACATATGGAAAGCAGTGTGTATAAATGCCTGTAGCATGGGAAATAAGAGCCCTGATGTTGAAGCTTTGGTGGGAGTTGCTAACTTGGATTTAGTGGCAGTTACAGAAACATGGTTCACAGACAACCTTGACTGGGATGTAAGTATATCAGGCTATACTTCATTCAGAAAGGACAGGGTAGGAAGAAGGGGAGGAGCACTATATGTAAAAAAAAAATATATATATATATATATATATTAAAGCTTTGGAATTACAGAGCTTAAAAGGGAGACAGAAGGTACTGTGGGTTAAACTAGAAAGAGGGAAAGAGAAATCTATTTGCATTGGCGTGATATACAGACCTCCCTTACAAGAGGAAGAGGTGGACAGAGAGTTAATTGAAAACATATGCAGTATTGCTAGGAAAGGGGACGTGCTACTGATAGGGGATTTCAATATGCCAGATGTTGATTGGCACATTCCTGCTGCAGTATCATCTAGAAGTAAGGAGATCCTGGATTCTCTACAGGGAGAACTATTCAGGCAACTGGAAACAGACCCCACACATTAAGGGGCCATACTGGACTTGGTGCTTACCAATGGTGAAAGTGTTTCTGATGTTATAGTGGGAGATCATTTTGCAACCAGTAATTGCCAGATGGTGTGGTTCAGTATTAGGACTACGGCTGTTAGAATCCATTCAAAAGCAAGGGTCTTAGACTTGAGGAAAACTAACTTTGCCAAGATGGGCCAATACCTCAGGGAGTCGTTAGCGGGATGGGAACAGCTGGGAGATGTAGAAACACAGTGGGCAAAACTGAAAGGGGATATTTTAAGGGCAACCAACCCTTTTGTTAAAATGGTAAATAAAGGTAAAAGAAAAAGGAGACTGTCTTTCGAAAGAAGTAACTGAAAAGGTGAAGAAAAAGTGGGAGGTCTTCATGAAATACAAGAGATCACAGAGAGAGGAAGACAGGCATCTATATTTGGAGAAGCTAGCAAAGTAGTCAGGAAAGCAAAGATTCAAAAAGAGGAGGAAATAGCCAATGCAATAAAATGTGGGAGGATAAGACATTTTTCAGATATGTTAGAAGAGGAAGGGCAAAAATCATATTGTCAGACTCAAGGGTGAAGGGGAGGAATATGTAGAAGCTGATGAGGATAAAGTGGAATTGCTTAACAAATATTACTGTTCTGTGTTCACAGGAACAGGACCTCAGAGAACACCCATAAACAGGAACAGAAGCGAGGGGCATCTTGAACAATTTTCAGAAGACTATGTTCGTGAGAAACTAGCTAAACTTAAAGTAGACAAAGCGATGGGACACATCCTAGAATACTGAGGGAACATGGGGACGTTCTAGCAGCTCCACTGACTGACCTTTTCAATGCCTTGTTGGAGTCTGGAGTGAGGCTCATGTGGTGCCTTTACACAAAACAGAAGTAAAGATGTGGTTGAAAACTACAGGCCGGTTAGTTTAACTTCGGTGGTGAGTAAATTATTGGAAATGCTTCTGAAAGAGAAAATAGTGAGGTTTCTGGAGTCCAGCGGATTACAGGATCCGAAGCAGCATGGATTCACCAGAGGCAGGTCTCGTCAGACAAATCTGATTGATTTCTTTGACTGGGTAACCAGGGAGTTGGACCGAGGGAGAGCCCTAGACAGGTGACTTATAAACAAACTGAGCACCCAAGGGATGGACCATAAAGTTACTGCTTGGGTTACAAATTGGTTGAGTGGGAGGCGACAAAGGGTAAAGGTAAAAGGAGCTCACTCTGAGGAGAAGGAAGTTACCAGTGGTGTGCCCCAGGGTCCTGTCCTTGGTCTGATTCTTTTTAACATCTTTGTTAGTGATATAGCGCAAGGGCTGTCGGGTAAGGTTTGCCTGTTTGTGGATGATACCAAAATCTGCAATATAGTAGAGACACCCAGGAAGGTGTAGATAACATGAGGAGGGATCTAGCTAAGCCTGAAGAATGGTCTAGAATTTGGCAGCTATGATTTAATGTTAAAAAATGCAAGGTCATACATTTCGCTGCAGCAATCCAAGGGAGCAATATAGTATAGGGGGTGAAGTACTTTTATCCACTAAAGAAGAGTGGGACCTGGGCGTGGTTGTGTCAGATGATCTTAAAGTAGCTAAACAGGTAGAAAAGGCGACAGCAAAAGCTAGAAGGATGCTTGGGTGCATATGGAGAGGAATGGCTAGCAGAAAAAAGGAGGTGATAGTGCCTCTGTATAAGTCTTTGGTGCGACCTCATTTGGAGTATTGTGTGCAATTCTGGAGACCGCACCTTCAAAAGGATATAAACAGGATGCAGTCAGTACAGAAGGGGGCTACTAAAAAGCCCAGTTACTTACCTGTAACAGGTGATCTCCGGAACAGCAGGAATTAGTCTTCACATATGGAGACGTTGCTGACGGAGCCCGCACGGGAATGCTCCCCAGCATCCAATCAGAAAGCCTTTGGGAGCATCCCCCGCGCCTGCGCGGTGGCTTCCCGCCCTTCCTACTGCCTCTCCCCACTTGAGTTTCATAGCTGAGCCAGAAGGAACACAGAGAAAGAGATACAACTCCTAGGGGAGGTGGGCGGGTTGTGAAGACTAATTCCTGCTGTTCCGGAGATCACCTATTACAGGTAAGTAACTGTGCTATCTCCAGGAACAAGCAGGAATGAGTCTTCACATATGGGGACTCCCTAGCTGAGGATGCCCAGGGGAGATCCCGTAAGCCCGGCCCAGGACGGGATGGCCTTTGCCCAACCTGAATCCCCGGCATCCCCCGAGGGATGGAGGGTAGGAGTTGAGAAGAGAGGAACAGCAAAACCCAAAGACTACAGGAAGAGTAGTCATTAGAATGCATGGAAGCATCATTAAGTTTATAATAAATTAATGACTTAGTACCATGTAGAGCTTACCTACTGAGTTGTAGGAAGTAGGACTGTGATGGAGGTACTGTAGACGCAGTAGCGAGGTCTTCAAGGGAACTTCACCGAAGCGAGGAGGAAGTTCCAAATCCGGAAGGCCAGGAGATCCAGGAGTCAGGAGAAGGACGGCAGGTCTTCAAGGAAGCTTTATGCAAAGCTGAGCACTCCCTTAGGAGCAGAATCCATAACTCAGAGGACTAACAGTAGAAGACTGGCCGATCTGGATAGCCTATTCCGGAGAAGAGTAGGGGTGTACCCCGGAGCAGAAGGAGTACACAGCCTGCCCTAGCGAAGAGATAGGGAGACAAGGGTCTGAACCTCCGGGAGGAGGGCATAACTGAAAATAGAAGCTGTTGACTTCACAGCAGTAGAGTACAACCAGTCCGAGGGCCGATCTAAGGAATAGGCAGGCGGACTGGGCGGACCCTGGAGGGGGGGGGGGGGCGTGAGTACCGGCCATTGGGAAAAAAATAGGCGGCAGAACACAGGCACTGTGGGCATCCCCCAAAATGCGCCTATCGAGCAGGTGATATCTGGCATATCTAGGCCGTTGGGCATGGAGAACGCCCCACCCCGGCACTAACGCAGGTACATCAAGGAACCTACCTCCATGAGCATTACACTGGTAAGGCGGACCTGCCAGTGATCCACAGAACGTCCACCTGGGGAGGTGGCGTCAAGATCCGTCCGGGAGAGGGATCTATTCCGGTGGAACAAGGGCAGATCGGCGAACGAACAGCACGGTAGCGTGAAGGACAGAGGATAGCATCAGTCCGGAAGAACACACCAGGGGGCTTGAGGCCCTACAGGTGTCCCCAGGACCTGCACGCAGAAACTCGCCCCCCCCCCGCACTAATCGGGGGACATGAGGGCATAGTCCTTGGTAAGCATTGGGGGACTATAGTGGCTGGAAGGAAAATTCCGGTACGGAAGCAATCAGCAGGGGTATACTGGCCGAGAAGGGTTCGGGGACGTACCTAAGGGTACACCAGTTGACCGTGGGCCAGAGCTATCATGGAGTAGAGGTGGTCTCCCTCTACCAACGGAAGGAGAATACCTGAACCCCTGGATAAGCCCCCGAACCATTTGCCCTACTGAACGAGCCCCAGAGTAGAGCTCAATTGTAAACTTCTGGTAAGAAGGTAAATTGCAGGCAGCCGCCCACCGGAGCCTAAAACTGCTTGGTATGAGAGTTCTGGCGCGGGCCCGGGGACTTCAACCCAGGGTGAGGGGTCCCTTGCTTGGGCGCACCTAGGGCCTATCTAGGGAAGGAGGGCCTGGTGAGGCGTGCACCACCGCCGGGGGAAAGCCGGGCCCTAGGATGGCTTCTAACACTGGGAAGGTTAGCGAAGCACTGCGCGACCTGACGTAAGGCTTCGCTATTGAAGAGGTGATCTCCGTCACAGGGAGAATTACCCAGGTTATGCTGTGCCCGTCTACACAACTCGGACGCCTGCAACCATGCTGTACGGCGTGCTCTAATGGCAACAGCAGAGCATCTGCTGACCGACAGGAAGGAGTCTAGAGAAGCATGAGAAAGGAACCCAGAGATATTCCTGCAGTGATAAAGAAGCAAGGAATATTCAAAGGCCTTGGTTGCAGACAAGAAGGGAGACAACAGAGATAATCTCTCGGTGACCTCCCGGAGCGACAGACTCATATAAAAAATATATGAAATAATCCTGGACGCCAGCATAGACGTTAGGAAGGTTTGACGTCCTAGGGTATCTAGCGTCTTCGAGATGCGGCCTGGAGGGCAAGAAGAATGCTTTTCCTTGCTTCCGGCCTTCCTCAGCGCCGATTCCACCACAATAGAACGATATGGAAGCTGGTGCTGCCGAAAACCCGGGGAGGGAGGCACCCGATACAGAGCATGCATCGCAGTCGACGGTGCCGGAACCCTCAAAGGCGACCGCCAAGCCCCCAGCAGGAGATCCTGCAGGGAGGGATGCAGAGGAAGCATCACGGCGGCCCGTTCCGCAGGGCCTGGAGTTAGGTCCGGGATAGGGATGGCCAGCAAGTCCGCCATGTCAAGGAGGAAATTCTGAAAAAACGGCTCTCCCGGAGGGGCTATGCCGTGGGAGGCGGTGGCTGAAGAGGCCGCCAGGGCACCGAGAAGCCTCTCGGGCTGATGCCCGCTGGGCAGAGGAGGGGACCAACAGCCCCGGACCGGGGTGGTCAACAAGGCGTCGTCGGCTCCTGGAATTGATTCCAAGCTAGGCATCGAAGGGGTCGATGGCACCGACGGAGCCGCCGGAATCGGCCTCGGCCCTGCCCCCGGCAACTGAAGCGGTTCCGTGGCAGCCGGAGGGCAGTGGCCAACGATCTCCGCTCTGCATCGCGGGAGGGGACAGGGCCCGATCCCGAGATGTGGCGTGGCCAAGTCTTCGAGGCTGGATACCGATTCCAGGCTGGACATCGAACCGAGCGATGAGATCGACTCCCTTCTAGAGGGCCCCGACGGGGGCGGCCGTGCCGGCGGTGCTGATCCCGGGGAGCGGATCGGAACCGCATCGATCGGCGTCGCGAGCATCAAGGGCCCCCGAGGACGAAGCTCGGTGGAGAGGGGGCCATCCGACGCCGATGTCGGGTGGCAGGCACTGCCAGATGCCGGGCCCCCTCTCGAGCCCACCTGACCCGGAGGGAAATCCTTCCGGGGCATACGACCCGTCCCCGAGGGTACCCAGGTCGCCCGACGAGCCCCTGCAGGGAGGGAAGTGCAAACCTCCTGCGCCGACGCCTGGGTACCGTTGCGGGACGGCGCGGATCCAGGCTGGATCGAAGACCCCGGGGCCCCCTTTCTCGGAAATGGCGGGGCCCTCGACGGCCGCGACGATGCCGGGGGGTCGCCCGTCTGGGGCTGATCGACATACCCCGAGGCTCCTGGGGAAGGCCGACGACAGTCCCTGGCGCTCGACGCCCCTGCCGTCTCCGGTGGAGCGGTGCCGCGCAAACCCGGTACCACCCTCGCGCAGGGCTGGGATACCGGCAACCCAGCGCAGGTCGAAGCGACCGGCCCCGAAGGGAGCGAGGCCAGATGACCATCCCCGGCAAAGAGTGGAACCATCGACGCCGACGTGCCCGAAGCGGGTACCACCTCCGCGCATGGCCTGAACATAGGGCCGCCAGACTGTGTCGAGTCGGTCGGCCCTAGAGCTGCTGAGGGCAGCGGCAGGTGATCCCCGGTGGGGAGCGGGTCACTCGACACCGACGGGTCGGCACTGCCGGAAGCGGATACCACCCCCGTAGGAACGCCATACCGGCAGGAGTCGGTCGGCCCCGGATGCGGCGAGGACCGCGGCTGACAGCCCCCGGTGAGGAGCGGAACGCTCGACGTCGAGGGGTCGGCACCGCCCGTAGCAGATACCACCCCCGCGCATGGCAGGGATGAAGGAACGCCAGACTGGACTGATTCGATCGGCCCCGGACGATCCTCGGTGAGGAGCAGAACGCTCGACACCGATGCCTGGGGGGTCTGCACCGCTCGAAGCGGGTACCTCCCTCGAGCACGGCTTGGATATAGGGAGGTCAGACTCGGTCGAGTCGATCAGCCCCGGAGGCGCCGAGGACACCAGCTGACGATCCCTGGCAAAGAGTGGAACACTCGACACCGGCGCCGATGCCGGGGAATCAACACCACTCGAAGCAGGTACCTCCCTCAAGCACGGCTCGGGAATGTTCTGTGAGGAGCGAACCCCAGGAACATCCCGAAACCCCGTAAATGCTTTGGAGCCCGAGGACTCCCGCCGGGGTATAGTAGCCAAGGGGGACTTGAGGGGTTGGCCGGAGCCATCGCCATGCCGTGCATGAGACTCGCCCCTCAAGACTTGGCTAGTCTTAACAGACTGTTGCGTGGTTACCTGATCCTGGAAAGAAGAAAAACCCGATGACCGCGCCTTGGGCGTGAAAACGTCATCGAGGAATACCCGAAAAAGGGAAGGTCCTCTCCCGACACTGTAGCCCGGAGGACCCGGGGGGAAAGGGTCAGGCCCCAAACAAGAGAGGCACCAGGCATTGGAGTCCATGTGGAAAACTAAGTCCCCGCAGTGAGGGCACTTCTGGGGCTCCATGCTGTAAGCCCGGTAGGCCTCGGCGCCCAGAGGGAAAAAAGGTCCCGCTAGGAGACAAAAAATAAGTGAGAAAAGAAAAACAAAAGGGGCACAGAGGTGCCGCTGTCGGCGGGAAAAGCCGCGACTACAGAAACAAGAAAAGAAAAGAAAAAGGTGAAAAGTTCTGCGGTGGCAGGAGGGACGTCCTGCCTGCTCCGCAGAAAACGAAAAACTGGGGAGAGGCAGTAGGAAGGGCGGGAAGCCCTGCGCAGGCGCGGGGGATGCTCCCAAAGGCTTTCTGATTGTATGCTGGGGAGCATTCCCGTGCGGGCTCCGTCGGCGACGTCTCCATATGTGAAGACTCATTCCTGCTTGTTCCTGGAGATTGGTTAGTGGTCTTCATTATAAAGCATATGAGGACAGACTTCAGGATCTTAATATGTACACCTTAGAGGAAAGGCGGGATAGAGGTAATATGATTGAAACACTTAAATACCTCCATGGCATAAATGCACAGGGAGAGAGCCTCTTTCAATTGAAAGCAAGTTCTGCTATGAGGGGACATGCGATGAGGATGAAAGGGGATAGATTCAGCAATGATATGCGGAAATATTTCTTTACGGAAAACGTGGTGGATCCGTGGAATAGTCTCCCAGTGCAGGTGATAGAGATGAGGACAGTATCTGAATTCAAAAAAACATGGGACAAACACAGAGTATCTCTCAAGGGAAAAAGGGGACTACTGTTGTTGTTCATATGGAAGGACATACTAGATAGAAAAAGACCACATGGCCTATGTTTCTGGTAACTCCAGCAATGGAAGCTCTCTCTCCAGACCACCACAGCTTGGTTAATGCACCCTTGTCTTCACTCTCTCATGTGCCTCCATAGGTGAGAGCCCGTCATTCTTGGCCCTTCTCTCCCTGTATCTTCTCGCTTTCCCTCTCTGTCATACTATGGCTTCGATCCCTGTACATTGGGGGTGGTTCCCTATGCCCTCAGTCCCCTTTCTGCCTTGCCAATTATCACATTCCACTATCAATCTGCTGCTCTTCCTCCTCATCCCTGTGCCGACCGTTTGCTCCTTCACACCGCTTCCTTAGCCTTGCCCTTGTCAACTTCAGGTCCATTTGTTCAAAGTCTGTCCTTATATATGATGATATTATGCACCATTCATTAGATGCTTTATTGGTCACCAAAATCTGGTTGCAGGAGGGCAAGGATCCCTTCCTCAACCAGTCTCCCTCCAGGTTTTTCTGCTTTCTTCACCTCTCGGGCAGGGCAAAGTGGTGGGAGCGTGGCTATCCTGCATCGCTCCACCCTCCCCATATGAAAAATTAATTTCCCAGCCCTACATTATGCTGAATCTCTCTCTCTGGCTTGATTCCACTCCTCCCCTACATTTCATTCTGCTTTATGCTCCCCCCCTCTTTCCGCTCACTTTCAGAAATCTCTCTCTCCCACCCGCATACAATAATTCTGGACAACTTCAATCTCCATCTCGACTCTCCAACCAGGCCTAGAAACAGTCTTCCTTTTCCTTCTCAATGATCTGTCCCTCCTGCAACATGTTCATTGTCCCACCCACACCACTGGGCGTGCACTTGATCTCATCACACCATCAATTCCCCTTTTGTACCTTCTGCCCTCTCTACCATTCCACTTCTTTGGTCCAATCATTTTTGCATATTCTTTTCATTACAACTTCCCTCACCATTCCAGTCCCCTAATTCTCCTCCTCTTAAGTGTTGTAATACACCTCTTATAGTCCAGCAATTCCCGCCTTCAGATAGACTCTTCTCATCCAATTTCACCTCCCTTCTGCCTGATTTACAGGTTCAATCTTGGAATATCACCCTGTCTTCTGTCCTTGACCAATTGGCCACCCCTGTGCTGTCAGCTCCTCTCTTCCACACCTCCCACCCTTGGTATCATCCTGGTCGCAGTCTTCATTGTACCCACATTTGACACGCTGAGTGTCTCTGGCACTTGTGCCCTTCTGTTGCTTTCGTCAATGCCACCATTAATACCATTCCATGATCCATACTGCAAAACAGAAGAGGATATGATCAGATTAGAGTAATAGGTCTAACTCCTCTTGTCAGCTCTCTTCTGTCCTCCGTTCTCTTTCCACCACCCATATTTCCCTCCCTTCCTCTTCCACCCCTGATCCCACCAACCTAGACACTTTTTTTTCTCTGACAAGGTCCTCTCACTGCATTTCCATTGTATCCCTTCTCTCTCTCCCCGAGTTCTCCTCTTTCTTCCCCAACATTGTCAGTCACCCCCCTCATCATTGTCACATACCTGGTCATCATTTCGCCCAATCTCTCCTGTAGAACTATCCAAGACCCTTACCTCCTCACATAAATCCACATGCCCGCTTGATCCTATCCCTTCCTATTGGCTACCCGAGCCTCTTGCCCTTCTTCCGCTCATCCTCTCTATGTTCAACTCCAGTCTCTCCACCAGCACTTTCCCCACTCCCTGGAAGCATGCCTTGGTCTGCCCTATTCTCAAGAAGCCCACTCTTGACCTCACTGCCCTTGCACACTGGTACCCTGTCTCTAATCTTCCATTTTTGTCTAAAGTTCTGGAGAAGCTGGTCTTTAGCCAATTATCCACACTTCTTGATGCCACCTCTTCACCCCCACCAGTCTGGTTTCAGAACAGGTCACAGCACTGAATCCATTCTTCTTTTGAATGACTTGCACGTTGCTCACAACCATGGTGACTTCTTCTTGGCTGTCTCCCTGGACCTTTCCTCTGCCTTTGATCTGGTTAATCACCTTACCTCCTTGCCCATCTGTCTGACCTGGAGATACACAGCACTGTCCTGAGGTGGTTTTTCTCCTCACTGTACAATCCTTTTCTATTCTTTCTGGATCCTCCACCTTCCTCCCCTCACCTGTAGTCCCCCCACCCCTGCCATCTCTTCTCTTTAACATCTTCCTGGTGCCTCTTTCCCTTCTCATTCAACAATCTGGTATCTTGGCATATTACTACTCTGACAAAATTGTCCTCCTCCATTGTATTACTTATTTTTTATTTGATTTTATATACCACACTATTTCAAAATCAGCATGGTTTATATATAACAGGAACAATAAAATTTTATATTAACAGGAAGAGTAAATGTTTAACACTGAATAGGGACGTCAACTTGGGTAGTAATGGGGAACTAAATTACAAGTTGGTTAGTGATTCATAAGAGGTTAGCATGGAGGAACATAGTAACATAGTTTATGATGGCAGATAAAGACCAGTATGGTCCATCTAGTCTGCCCAGCCAGGTGGTAAGAGTGGGTGCCCCTGCTGCTCCGTGCATGTCATCCTTCACCATGCCTTTGTTTAGGGGTATACCCACAGCTCCATGTAGATCAACCCTATTTGTTGAGATATAAGAGTTATGATTATTTTGATTTTATCCTGTTGCTATAAAGGGATCCACTGTGTCTGTCCCAAGCCACTCTGACTGCCGTCACTGTATTGGCCCCCACCACTTCCATTGGGCGGGCATTCCAAGCACCCGCCACCCTTTCAGTAAAGTATTTCCTGACATTGCCTTTCAGTTTACCCCCTTGCAGCTTCATATTATGCCCTCTGGTTTTACAGCTTCCCCATCTTTGGAAGAGGTTTGATTGTTCGTTAATACTCTAAGTATTTAAAGGTCTGAATCATATCTCCCCTGTCCCTCCTCTCCTCCAAAGTGTACATATTTAGGTCTTCAAGTCTCTTCTCATATGTCTTCTGACGCAGGCTCCAAATCGTTTTGGTCGCCTTCCCCTGAACCGTTTCCAGTCTTTTTATATCCTTTGCGAGATATGGTCTCCAAAACAACACAATATTCCAAGTGAGGCCTCACCAGCAACTTGTACAGTGGCATTAGTACCGCTTCCTTTCTGCTGGTAATTCCTCTCTGTATGCCACCTTCAGAGCCTCTGAAACAGTCACTCCGAGGTCCTTCTCCTGGTCCGTGCACAGCAATCTCTCGCCCCCTATTGCATACAATTCCCTTGGGTTTCTGCTTCCCAAGTGCATGACGCTGCACTTCTTCACATTAAATCTTAACTGCCCAGCAGTAGACCATTCTTCCAGCTTTTGTAGATCTTTCCTCATGTTATCCACTCCCTCTGGGGAGTCCACTCTGTTGCAAATTTTCGTGTCATCTGCAAAAAGACAGACTTTTCCATTCAGTCCTTCAGCAATATCACTCACAAATACATTGAACAGTATTGGTCCCAGGACTGAACCCTAAGGCACCCCGCTAATCACCTTCCTTTCATCCGAGTGAGTTCCGTTTACCATCACCTTCTGTCGTTTGTCAGTCAACCAATTTATGATCCAGTTCACCACCTTGGGACCCATACCCAAGCTGTTGAGTTTATTGATAAGCCTCCTATGAGGAACAGTATCAAAGGCTTTGCTGAAATCTAGGTAGATCACATCCATTGCATGTCCTTGATCTAGTTCTCTGGTCACACGGTCAAAGAACTCAATCAGATTTGTTTAGTAAGATCATCCTTTGGTAAAACCATGTTGCCTCGGATCATGCAACCTGTTGGTTATGAGAAAGTCCACTATTTGCTCTTTCAGGAGTGCCTCCATTACCTTTCCCACCACCAAGGTAAGGCTTACCAACCTGTAGTTTGTCACTTCTTCCCTATCACCACTTTTGTAAAGAGGTACCACATCAGCCCTTCTCCAGTCCTGTGGAACTTCTCCTGTTTCCAAGGATTTATTAAAAACATCCTTTAACGGCCCTGCAAGAACCTCTCTGAGTTCTTGCAGTATCCTGGGATGTATGCCATCCGGTCCCATGACCTTGTCCACTTTCAGTTTTGCAAGCTGTTCTAACACATCATCTTCTGTGAATGGTGTGGTATCTACTCCATTCCCATTTGTATACTTGTCAATCACAGGTGGTCCTTCTCCAGGATTTTCTTTAGTAAAAACAGAAGTATTTGTTTAGCATTTGCGCTTTTTCAATGTCACGTTCCACAAATCTGTTACCAGCACTTTTGAGTCCTACAATTCCACTTTTGATTTTCCTCCTCTCCCGAATATACCTGAAAAACGTTTTTGTCGCCACACTTCACATCTTTAGCCATCTTTTCTTCTGCCTTGGATTTTGCTATCCTTATTTTTCTTTTTGTCTCTTAGTTGCATCCTGTATTCTTGTCTGTGTTCCTCTGTTTGCGAACCCCTGAATTTTGTGAAAGCTGTGTTTTTTGCCTTTATTTGTGCAGCCACTTCTTTGGAGAACCAAATAGGTTTCCTTTTCCTCTTGCTTTTATATGAATCTGTTGACCCTTTTATTGTCTCCTTTAGTTTAGTCCACTGCAATTCCACTTCCCTTATCCCCTCCCATCCTGCCAACTCCTCCTTCAGGCACTTGGCCATTTTACTGAAGCCAGTGTTTTTGAAGTCTAGGACTTTGAGCTTGCTGTGATTAGACTCTGCCTTGGTTTTTATCTCAAACCACACCGTGTGGTGATCGCTGCTGCTCATATGGGCACCCACCCAGATATTTGACACGCTATCTCCGTTGGTGGAGTACTAAATCCAGCATTGAGCTTTCCCTGGTCGGTTCCATCACCATTTGTCTAAGTAATGCATCTTGGAAGACATCCACAATTTTTTTTACTTCCTTCCAGTTTTGCAGAAGGAATACGCCAATCCACATCAGGTAGATTGAAGTCGCCCAATATGATTACCTCCCCTTTCATGTCTATCTTTGCAATATCAATAATCAATTCGCTATCCATTTCTTTGGTTTGAGTTGGAGGCCTGTAGACCACACCAGTATGGATGACAGTACCATCTCCTGTTTCCAGTACAATCCACAGCGCTTCTTCTTTTCCCCACGTCCCCTGCATTTCAGCAGCTTTAATATTGCTTTTGACATATAGGGCTACTTCTCCTCCTTTTCTACCCTCTCTATCTTTTCTAAATAAATTATACCCAGCTATGGCTATAATCCCATTCATGTGACTTGTTAAACCACGTTTCTGTAATGGCCACAATGTCCAAGTCCATTTGCACCATTAGGGCTTCCAGGTCAGGAACCTTGTTGGCTAGATGTTGAGCATTTGTGCTCATTACTTTCCAGAATTTGATGACTGGCTTGCCTGTATTTTGCATTGATTTTTGTTTTACATGCTTCTTCTCACTTGGCGTTGATGTGTTGGGTTAATACTGTGGCTGTTTCCATTGTTATGTTTTTGCTGGGAGAGACGTCCTGAACTTGTTCTTTTCCACCCGTCAGGAAGTTGTAGCTGTGGGATTGACAGGCCTCTTCTCTAGCATAGCTATGGTATGTGATTATAGAATAGGAGGGCCCAGTCATCAGACTTTGACCTAGCCCCCCTGAATTCTTGTCTCGCTCACAAACTCTCCACCTGAACCTTTCTAAGTCCACTGCTATCTGGTTCACTTCTGGTACTGCGCCTATCACTCTCTCCTCTGCCCCTATTCCATTGGCCATTTCCTCTACTACCTTGGTGTTACCCTGGACTCCTCCCTCTCTTTTACAGAACATATTTCATCCCTCTTATGTCATTCCTTTTGCTCCTTGTGCCAAATCCAAGCTGCCTGCCCTTTCCTGACCACCTCTTCCCTGACTACACTCCTCCACTCTTTAGTTATCACAAGATTTGATTACTGTAACGTTGCTCTGGCTGGCCTTCCACACTATCAACTTCAGTTATTGCAAAACACTGCAGCCCATATCATTATGCACGCCTCCCGTTCCAATCACATTACTCCACTACTTATCACTCTCCACTGGCTCCCCATCAAATTCAGAATTCAATACAAAATACTTACCTTTGTTCACAGGACCATCTACACAAGTGTCCCCCACTATCTTTCTGATCTCCTCCACTTTTTCACCCCCCCCCCCTTCTCCTCCTTTCCTTCCACTCCACATCAACCATCTGCTTTCCAAGCCCATTTTGAACACACACGCTGTTCTGTCTCCTTCTTCCTAGGTCCAGCACACTGGCACTCCTTTCCCTGTTCAGAGCTCCCTTGCAATAAATTCAAAGCCACACTGAAAACTCACCTCTTTCAAGTTGCCTTTGACCTCCTGCCCTGCCATTACTAGTCCTACTACCTTCTCCCTGAGGCCACACACCTTGTCTCCTCTCTCTTCCCCTGAGTGTGCTTGTTTACTCCTCTGTCCTATCAAAAAAATTGTGTTCCTTTCCATCTTCTGACTTTGCAGCCCCTTTTTATTGTAAACTACCCTGATACCTCTGCTTGGGCAGTATATCAAGTTTGTGAATAAAGATAATTGCATGCTCACAGTTCAGCATGTGCAACGCTGCCTCACCGTGGTTCATGTGAGGTCAAGGAAAGAACATCAGAAGGACAATGGACTGGTTGAGGTGGAACACTAAGACCACCTTTGGCAGAAAGCGGGCATGTGTGTGGAGCATCTCCTAGTTTTGGTGAAACATGGTATATAGAGGGTGCATAACCAGGGCTTGGAGCTTACTGACATGTCACACCATGTGACTGCCACCAGGCAGAGGACCTTTCAGGTCAAGAATTTCAGTGAGCATGAGCCCAGGGGCTCAATGGGGGCCTGCAGCAGTTGGCCAAGCGACCATAGGGGGCTTGAGTGAAGGCTTCAAGCTGAGTGGATCCCTCATGAACTGAGCCACCAGGGGCTGGACTGAAACAGGCTTTCCCCCCACAGCCACAATGGTAAGCTCCAATCGTACTGAGGTGAATTTGCACTGAGGTAGACTTCAGTTCAGTTGGAGAGGTGCAAGAGGTACTCCAGCAGCTGTTCCACAGGACAGGAGAAGGGATCCAGTGGCCTACCCGCACACCAGATAGCAAACCGCCACTACCTGAGCATATAGGCCTTGGGTGTTGAGTCCATGTGGAATGCCAGCAGGATGCAGCAAGCTCTACAAAGCCTACCCTCTCGGTATCCATGCCATGAGCAACAGGGAGCAAATGTTAGGGTGCAGCAAGGAGCTGCCCTCCTATGAGATGAGGTCTGGGTCGGAGCCCATGCAAAGAGGCTCCCTCAGAGAGAGCTGCAATTGCAGAGGGAATCATGGCTGCCGAGGCCAGTATGGACGACAAGGATCACGAAGCCCTTCTTGACCTGGAGCTTCAGAAGCGTTTGTGACAAGTGGTATTAGGGAGGCAAGCATACAGCAAGCCCTCCCTCCCTCCCTCCCTCCCCCCCCCCCCCCCAGTTAAGAAGAAAGGCATTAGCGGCTAGGTGCACAGTGACCAGTTTCCAATAGCAGAACCGGGCCTCCTGGGCATTTTGAAAGGTCCACCACTGGAGTACCTCACTCCCGGAAGATCCAGTCCACCACTTCCCTCTTAAGAGTCCACTCAGGAAACTGAAGCACCCAGCTGAGGCGATCCACCAGGCCACTAAGCTCACCAGACAGATAAGTCACCCTGAGGTCCATGCTATGGAGCAGGGTGATCTTCCAGGAGGTACAATCCAGTGCCCCCCCTGCTTGTTCACATAAAACATCGCCACCTGGTTGTCTGTTTGAATCAGGACCACCTGAAAGCCACTGAGGGTGTTTGCTATAGCCTGAAACTAGAGGAAGTTGATTTGATGAAGGCGTAGATCACAGCCCCTGGGTGCTGAGACCATCCAGGTGCACACACCAGCTGAGCTTGGACATGTCTGTCATAAGCATCTTGCAGTAGGCCCTACAGCAGGTTGAACAGCTAGAGTCACCACGCCAGGGACTGTGCAGGTGGTACCATGACCACTATTCTGTCCCACACAGACAGCCTGATACTTGCTTCCAGTATGTGGCAGGGTCCACTAGGTCTACCATATGGAGAGGCAGGCCTGAAGAGGGACATGCACCATGGTAGCCATATGTCTGAGAGCTGTGGTGTGGCACTGGCATTGCAATGCGCCCACCACCTCAACGAGGGCTCCGGATGAACTCCAGCTGCTGCGAAAGATGGAGATGAAACTTTGGATAGTTGACTACGAAGCAGAGACCCTCGAGCACTGGTATTGTGAGCACAGTGGACTGCCAAATGCCAGCAGGCTTGGTTGCCTTGATCAGCCAGTCGTCCAGGTATAGGAAGATAAAGACACCCCCCCCCCCCATGCCAGAAGATGATGGCTCACTGCCAGACAATTCGTGAAGACCCTGGGGGGCTACAGCCAACCTGGTACTGATAGTGCTGGCTGCCCAGCATGAACCAATGGTATTGTCTGTGATGCAGGTGGATTGGAATATGCATATACACATCTTTCATATCCAAGGAACACAGCCAATTGTCTTGTACGAGGTATTGGAGAGTGTCCCTGACGAGACCATTTTGAATTTTTCACACATCAGGAACCGGTTGAGGTTTTGCAAATCCAGAATTGGCTGGTATCCACTGGTCTTTTGGGTATCAGGGAGTACCTTGAGTAGAAGCCTTGCCCGATCTGAGCTGGGGGAACCAACTCGATGGCAAGGTCAAGGAGCAGGGCCTCAACCTGTCTGCAGGAGGCTCTGGTGTACAGGATCCATGGGGTGCTCCCTGGGGTTTTTATGGAGGCAGCAGCTGGGTGTAGTGTGGCCGATAGCTGCTTTGGACAATCTATAGCACACAGGTGTCTGAGGGGGCCACCGGTGGGCAAAGTGTATGAGCTACCCCCCTCCCCCTGACCTGCAGGGAATATCTCAATGGCTATGCCCCTGAGGAAACTGCCAAATCCCCACACCTGGCTTGGCCCTTCAGGATTTTCTGCCTCTACTGGAGGCAGGGGGGTCTGTGCCTTAGACTGCGCCAGGAAGTACCAGCGCAGGCACGGATAGGCAACCTTCTTGGTGTGATGTTATTTCCATATTGGGTCCATGGTCTTTCTTGAGAGTCTGGTGAGAGTCAACTGCTCCTTCTCCAGTTTCTCAGCTTTCTCCTCCATGGGCTTGCCAAAGAGGTTCTCACGCTGGCCAGGGACATTAGCAATCTTGTTCTGGACCCATAGCTCCAGGTCTTCAGGCTAAGCCATGCCACTCTCCCAGTAGATTTAAAGGCATCATAGGAACCACATACTGTGAACTTTGAGCAATCTTTGGCATAAGGCCCCAGAAAGACTTGCAACTGTCCTCTGGAACAAGGGCAGCAAAGTCCTCTAGGTCCAACATCACATCCTTGAGGAACATTGCCAAGATCCTGGCCTACCAGACCTACATGACTTCTCCTCCATGGAGCCCTGGAAGTACTTTCTCCAGAAGTCATCCAGGGAAAGAGAAGTGCATTTTAGCACACTCTGCACGCTTCAGGGCTGACTCCACTACAATGGAATTGTGGGGTAAGTGCAGCTTTTCAAACCCCTGAGCCAGCGGTTGATGACAGGAAGCTTGAGGGGTGCCTCCCAGAGCTGCAGCAGCAACTACTGGTGGACAGGAACTGTCAACGCCTCCAGAGGGGGCACTGGAGGAGTTCTAGTTCCTCTGCCCTCAGTTCCTTCTCAGATTCCAGCGAAAAAGGGATGACCTTGGACAAGCCCCCCAACACAATCATGGAAGGACATACCCTCCAGGGGTGACTTGCACCACTCAGGAGGAAGGTCTGTGGATCGAAGATCAGATGCTTTCGATTGTGCCTGTGGCTCCCGTTCTGATTTGGATTCTGAGAGGAAGTCAAAATAGTGCCAAGTCTTTACGGCTTGGGGGGAGGGAGGATGCCAATGACCCTCACACTGCCCAGCCTGCTGATTATGATACCCTTGGGCCTTAGACTCAGACCCGCTGGCTAGGGAGATGGTTCCGGTGACTGGGGTTGATACTGATCTCCCACTCGCAGCAGGCAGGGCAAGAGTCTCCAGGATAGACTGGAAGGAGTGTGGTGACAATGCAATCTCCAGGAACAAGCAGGAATAAGTCTTCACATATGGGTACGTCGGTACCGACGGAGTCTGTGCGGGAACACTCCCCAGCGTCCAATCAGAACGCTTATGGGAGTATCCCAACATGCCTGGGTGCTGCCTTCCCGCCTTTCCCAACTGCCTCTCCTCAGTTTTCATTTTTCCGAGGAGCCGGCAGGACGTTCTCCTGTCACCACAGAAAATTCTTCTTTTATTTTTTGGTTTCCTTGTGGTCGCGTCTGCCTTCCCCGACGCCACCGGTACCGCCGGTGTTTATTTTCTTTTTTCTTGTAATTTTTCCTTTTTAAGGAATACTTTTTTTCTTCTTAGTGCCTGACGGTTTTTTCTGCCTACTAGGCCTACTCACTTTCCTTCATGGAAGTGCCAGCCACTATCCCTAAGAAATGTTCAAACTGTGGCGGTACAAAATTGATTTTAGACACTCATAATTGGTGTCTACCCTGCTTGGGTCCTGACCACTATCCGCTGGAGTGTCCCTCCTGCAACAGTATAGTCGGAAGAAGTCTTCAGCATCGAGTTCACCTCGATAAGCGGTCCCCATTCAACTTCAGGGCACCGACCACCCTTTCTTCTTCGCAGAATCAGGTAACCCAAAAACAGTCTGTTAAGACTAGCCAGTCCTCGAGTGGTAGATCTCATGCACAGCATAGAGATGCCTCTGGCCTTGCCCTCGAGGACACACTGGCTTTAAAGCCCCGGTGGGAGTCTTCGGCCTCCAAATCCTTAATGGGGTTTCAGGTTGTTCCTGAGGTTCACCCCTCTCCGAACATACCTGAGCCATGCTCGGTGGTGGCATCCGCTTCGAGCGGTACCCATACCCTGGCATCGGCAATGGTGTTGGATGAAACATTCCTCACCAAAGATCGCAGTCTGGCGCCCTCGGTTCCTTCGGGCCCGTTAGAGACGCTGCAGACCGATCTTCCAGTATCGGTATCGATCCCGGTACTGGTACCGACGTCGGTACCCTCCAGATGTGCATCGATAGACTCTCTTCTTTCGATGCCGAGTCTGGAGTCGATCTCCAGTCTGGATGACTGGGTACCGACTCGCCTTGGTACCGAAACCAGACGGTACCGAAGGCACGGTTCCAATGATCCATGTCGGGCACTCTCGGTTTCTTCGGTACCGTTAGAGCTGTCACCGACTGGTCTTCATTTATCGGTATCAGATACGGTACTGGAGTCGGTACCGGTATCGACCTTAGCATCACTGTCGGTACCTTCCATGCTTGTTTCAACAGGCTCGGTACCGAGTTTGGAATAGATCCCTAGCATGGACGATGCGCTACCAACTGCTTGTGGTCCCGACCTCCTGCAGTACCGGCGACCATCCTGTAAGGACAGTCCGATGCTCCACCCCTTAGGGTCTTCTAGTCCAATGAATTTGGATAGATCCCTGGGTGCCAATGCTAGTTCTTCAACAGATCTAGCCTGTACTCCTCTTTGTAGAGGACTTCCCTCTGGAGATTTTTCTTTTCAGGCATTCCTGCTTGATATGGCAAAGTCACTTGCCATTTCTATACCTGGTCAAGATCCTGCACCAGGGAATACAGAATCTCTGTATATTCCCTGGAGTCCAAAGGAGGACATCATGCTTCCTTTACATTAGACCTTGCAGGATCTACTCTTTCGAATGTGGGAAACTCCTTTAACGGTATCCCCACCTTCTAGGGCAACGGACCTTCTATACAAGGTGCCCCCTTCTCCAGGTTTTCAAAAGACTCAACTTCCTCATCATTCCATTATTGTAGAATCAGCAATGAGGCGTGTTAAGAGTACTAAAAAGCACTCTTCTTATCCGCCAGGTCGTGAGTCTAAGACTTTAGATGCCTTTGGATGCCAAACCTTCCAGGCATCCATGCTTTCAGCAAGAATTCTCTCATATATTTTCTATATGGGATTATCTCTTGAAGAAGTCACAAAGAATTTACTACTTTTGACCCCTTTTCTTCAAGAGCCCAAAAGAGCAGACTATTCCTTATTGGTTAGTCATGCTCAAAATATCTCTAGGTTCCTTACTCGTGCTTCCCTAGACTCCTTTGAGTCTGTTAGCAGAACGTTTGCTATAGCTATAGGGGCACAACGTAAAGCCTGGCTCCAAGTTTCAGACTTGGACAAATGGGTACAAGAAGGACTGGGACATACTCCTTGCACTGGAGAAAATCTCTTTAACAAGGAGTCTTTACTCCAAGCTGCTCAGTTAACCACTGACATTGCTGTTTTCAGAGGCTTGTCTACGCCTTCCCCTTTCCCAGTTTGTACGAAATTTCCTAACAAACTTTGTTCCCCTAAGGGGAAAAAGTTTTATCCATCTTCTACCCATCATACAAATGTTCTCAGACAGGGGAAACATCAGACCGGGCTAAAGAAACCACAACCTCAACAGGTTCAGCAAACGCAGCAGTCGCAGGGTTTCTGATAGATTATCATTACATCTCCTGTTTGGGGGTTAGAGTTGTAGTCTGCTTCTTTTCACTTGAAGTATCTACACTAATTTCATCCTAAATTCTCATGGATCTCTTTTCACGAGACATCCTTTCTTTTTGCTCTAAGAGATTTTATGATGATCATGCCTATAGTTAACAGGTTTCTCCTCTTCTTCCTACTGAGAAAAAGAGGTGTAACAACTATCAATAAGACAGTTTTCCCTGTACTAGCTTGTATCATCTTACCTTTCAGAGACTTACTGCATCGTGAGTCTCCTTCAACTCTGTCTTACCTGCTCTCTTACTACAACATTCGGTTTGTAAGAGTGGTTCTATTACACTGGTAAGCCCCTATGGTTCTCTACCTATTCCAGGAAGGGGTTTCCTTTTCATAGTTGTCTCCCCCTTTCACATTCTTACTTTAGGGCAGCTTATCAGACAATAAGGAAGTCTTACCACTCCTGCTTATGTCTGTTGTTTCTTTTTCCAATCTGGGGGGAAAAAAAGGGATTTTTTTCTGCTGCCCTGGTAATTGCTGCAAATGCAGCAGTTCCTAGTGGTTAAACCACTGGTTCTGTTCACCACACAACCAGGGTTTGTCCTCCACTAGCAATCCTTCTGGCCTGGGTAGTAAACCCAAAACAGGTTATCAACCTTTTTTGGAAACCCTATCATCACAGGCTTGTTGGTTTGACTTCTATTCTTCGCCATCTCCAATTCCCTTGTTTTTGGCAGAATAGTTTGTTACCTACTGGCTTTAAGCAGCCAGTTTTTTCTTCTAACCAACCTGCAACATGCTCTCTGCAACTCTACAGAGTAGCTTTGCACTATGGGCCCTTGCTAGAGAGCATTAGTATCTTGTCTAGCAGATAATCCCAGATGGTTAGGAGGGGTTCACCCAGTCATGCTCCCATGACTGGTAAGTGTTCCCTACCCTTACCATCTCATGTAAAGTCTCTTTTCGAAACAAAGGACACAGGCCTTACATCACGTGAAAACCTAAAGAATGGCCAATTCCCTGGCTTGGTCCACATCTTCTTTGGACTTCTCACCAGGGATAGTTTTCTTTTCGTTGCAGCTCATCCTTATATGCTTCCTTCCCAATACTTCATGGGAAGCTCATGTTCAACTGAAGGATGCATGATACCCATCTTGCCCTCATAGGCGGGTCAATATGGTATCTTATTCCATTGGCGTCTTCTATCCATTTACCATACTGGAGTTCTAGAGAGATCTGGACTTGCTGCCTGCAGCTGAAGTTATCCTCTGCATTTTTCACGTAGGCCATCCTGGTTATTCAAGAGCTCGAATTCTTAAAGGAATCTAGACTCCTCCTTGTCAGGGAGACCATTCCTCTGACTCTGTCAATCATAACCAGGGAAAGAAGATTCTCTATGCATCTATTCAAGCAGGTATCACCCTTCTTGCTATCAAATGAATCTTTCTCTCTCCCCATATTCCTATGGGGATCTAGTTATATAGGCATGTCTCCATCTACATACGTAGAGACGTGTCTATATGTCTACATATTTATATATATACACACTCCTATATATTATTTATTTACAATCTCTTATATACCGCACTATTCAGCATCAGCGCGGTTTACATGGAACAAAAATGCTCAGTACAGCTAACACGTATGAGTTCACAGATAACAGGGCACAAAAAACTTGGATAACAGGGGTAAACTATTTACATATATATATATCTTGAGATAGATAAGTATGTAGATACATATCTACCTAAAAGATATATCTGTCTGTTTAGGTTCATATATCCATATATTCCTATATGACTGACAGATGGGCACTACCCCTATCAATGCTGTGCCAGCATGCTTAGGGTTCTACACATACAACCACTCCCTGTGGTAATTAGCAAATTTTTTCTTGCCATAACCTTTCAAGGTTAGGTACCTCTGAAGCTCTCCATGTACCTTTTTCTTTCCTAATTGACCTCATTTAGGAAAGACATTGCGGATCTTCAGTTAATCTAAAGCTGTAACGCTTCATAAGTCTGTCCTTACTTTGTTATCAGATACAGGGGTCTTCCATACCCCTTCTCTCCTACATGGACTATTTCAGTCCAAATCGGTCAGACTTATTTTCCTTTTGGTCCTAGGATTGTACTGTTCTTCAGCCAAAAGAACTTAAGCTTTGTCTAATAGTACCTTCTGCGTTTCCCGCTGAAGCCCTACCTCATTGTACTACCCCAGTTTCCCCTGGGGCTATTTCTCACCCTGAAGGGTTCTGACCTCCACTTGTTTTTTCTACAGTTTATTACCTCTACTTCACAGTGAGGTACTCCTTGAGGATCTTCTACTGGCTCTTCTAACAGATCCATATGAACCTCAATAGACTTTTTACAATACCACCAAGGGAGGTCCATATTAGAATATTGCAATCAATATTTTTACTACTAAATTTCATCTCACAGGGTCTTCCTCTATAGAAGTCCTGTTCTAGTCCAGCTGTTCCACAGCGTCTTTCTGTAATTCAACTCCTACCCTCCATCCCCAGGATGCCTGAGGTTCTGAGGAGTAGCATGGCTCATTCTAGATTCGCAACATGCTAGGACTCCCTCCAGGCATCTTAGCTTGGGGAGTCCCCATATGTGAAGACTTATTCCTGCTTGTTCCTAGAGATAGCACAGTTACTTACCTGTAACAGGTGATCTCTGGGAACAGCAGGAATTAGTCTTCACAACCTACCCACCTCCCCTAGGAGTTGTATCTCTCTATCTCTATCTTTCCCTTTCTCTCGCTCTCTCTCTGTCTCAGCTTTAAAACTTAACTGAGGAGAGGCAGTTGGGAAAGGCGGGAAGGCAGCACACTGGCGTGTTGGGATGCTCCCAAAAGCGTTCTGATTGGACGCTGGGGAGCGTTCCCACGCAGACTCCGTCGGTACCGACGTACCCATATGTGAAGACTAATTCCTGCTGTTCCCAGAGATCACCTGTTATAGGTAAGTAACTGTGCTTTCCACACCATGAAGCCTATGTTCCGCAAGGCTTCCATCACTGCCGTGAGCTTCTAAGAAATTCCTCCAAAACCGCCACATGTAAGGGGGCCAGTACCATCTCAAGTGGGAACGCCACTATGATAGGTGCATCAGGAGACATCCAGCTGCCCTCCTGGACACCAGGAGTGGACTCTGTTGTGATTGGGTCCTCCCACCGAGGAAGATTGGCTGCCCACTCCTGGCAATCGCTCTCTGCATCTTGTTGCAAACAGCTGGGGGAACCCTGCACCCGGTGCTCACCCTTCGACATTGATGGGGTCTCTGCAGAGAGTCTCCCCTTGCCACTCTGGCCCTTCCCTTTGGCTGCCTCTGGACCTTTTGCAGGCATAGACAAGGGGGGTCAAGGCCAAGGATGCTGAATCAGATGAGGGGGAAGGGGGAAGGGGGAGAACTCCTGCTTTTCCAGACCTTTCAGCCCTCTGCACATCATCTGCAAGCAGAGCTCACAAGACTCTGGCTTGTGATCAGCTCAAGGCATTGCAAGCACCAATTAGAACAGTCTGTGACAGAAATGATTTTGCCACACTTGGAGCATTTCTGAAAGCCACTAGCTTAGACATGCAAAACACCACCACCTCAGCAAAATTAAACTAAAAAACTGCCAGGGGGAGAAAAAAAACTCCAAAACACAAAAATAACCTTAAACAAGGCAAGGAAAACAAAACTACTAACTTGATGACAGGTGGGAAAAATAAGAGCAAGAAATCCCAGCCATGAGGGCCAGAGAGAAAAACTTTTTTCCGGACTGCAGGAACATTCCCCAGGGGCTCCATGGAAACTGGGGAGCATTCCGTGTGGGGATCAATCAGTGACATCACCCATATGTGAGGACTTATTTCCTGCTTGTTCACAGAGAATAATTGCACATTTATAGGACCAATCTGAAAGATTTTGAAATATAATGGGATTTTTTTTTTAATTTGTGTTAAATGTTTTCTGATGGATAGTAAGGACTGAAGGCATAGGATTAAAAATGTCAGGTCTTAGAGTGGAATAATATGTATTGATAGTGTTGTGATTTAGGAAATGGGTAAAAGATTGGATCAATTAATTATGCAATTGTGGAAGAAAATGAAGCAAAACAAAGATAAGAAATTTCTGTACTGATTGAAATATCACACACTCAAAGAACACTTTCACATTAATGCATATCAAGATCACTTCATTCTTGTGTAACATTTCATAACCAATTTTTTTCAAACACAGAAGGTATCAAAATAAGGAACTCTTTTCAAAGCAAAGAACTTTTTTAAAATTTGTTTTGGGGGTATCAATGCAAAATACTAGTCAAAGACCATGTAGATGACATGCACAAAGGTGGGTCTGGACCAACAAGCGTGCAATACATCGTCATTTACCCCATATATTTTGCATTGTGCATTCATCAATGTCACTAAAACACAGCACCTCTGTGTATAATCAAATGCCACAATAACACTTTCAAAAAGAATTGAATAAAGATCAGTCTCGTCCATAAAAACAGATGGAGTCCATCGCTTCTTCAAAATATCATCATAACATATCCACATAATACACTTAGGCTATTTAGGGAATCCAACAATGCACTTCCATATGCTGACAACAGCATCCCCATAATATCATTAGTCTCAAAGCCTTGGAATGGTGCAACAAGGGACTAATGATACTGTGCTGACATTATGGGGGATACTGTTGTCAATAAGTGGAAGTGCATCATTGGAGACCCCTAAAACAAACTTTTTATAAAAGTTCTTTACTTTGAAATGAGTTCCTTGTTTGATTCCTTCAGTGTCTGAAAGAAGTCATCTTGATAAGCATTAATGTGAAATAGTGTTTTTTGAGTTCTGCCTTGTGTATCTTCTTATGCTTGTCAGCGCTCTAATGGGCAACAATAATGAGAGAAGAGATCTCCAGAGAACATAGTGGATTTCTCTGGCTTACATAAACAAAAATATCCTCAAAAATTCTTTATCTTTAATAAAATACCACTTGTTTAGACACAAAATCTGTCAGGGGTGTAAAACTAAAATCTCTCTATCTGTCAGATGCTTTTTAATGTGAGATTTTTGTTTGTATGTTCAATTGTTTGGTTCAATTGCTTTGTGAGCTACACTACCTCTTTGTTCTGGTTTTTATGTTTGGCTTTTACATATGGACTGGTGCCTAATAGGTACTTGAAGGAGATGGAATAAGGTATTGCATAGTCTATATTAGAGAGAGGTGGAAAACCTCTGATTGTGTTTAAATGTAAAATGCAATAGGGTCTCTAATTCCTGGAATGTCTAAAATTATTAACTTGTGGCTGATTTATTTCCAGTACTGAGCAGATCATAGGCAAGGAAACACAATGCTCTTACTAAATGATTTTGCTGGGAGATACAAACTTTATTGGGGAGAATAAAACCAAGGGGAAAAAATGTTAATTGAACTTAGTTACTGGCACATAAACCACATTTAACTTTTGGACAGAGGAGAATGTAAGCAACTGCTGAAACAAATTGTACCCACTGAAATTCTAAATTGGAAGCTGGACCCAGAGAGCATTACCTACCTAGCAACTGCTCTGAAAAATATTTTTACATCTTTGTATCAAGATTCACTGTTGCTATGAGTATGGAAGACACATTGTATAGAGAAATTAGTATAAATTAATATAAATTAACCAGTAATGTCTAAGTTATATTGTTTGTATGCACTGAGTTCTCTGTAAACTGTCTTGACTGGTAGAAAAACAGTATAAAAAAAGACATTAAATAAATAAATCTTTCTTTGAGTCCCTCTAGTCCATTTCAGATGAGTGGGTTATCCATGCCCACTAGCAGATAGAGACTGAGCATGACTAAGGTGAAATTAGACTTACCTGGTAATTGTTGTTCCTTGAGGAATTCCAGTCTAGTCCCGGAACCTCTGGGTTGTGCTCCTCCTCCAACAGCTTGGAGACTGAGAAATGTCATCCTTTTCTGATGACACTAGTATATCCTCAAAGGATCCACCTCTTCACTCCAGTAACCTATTGACAAAGCAGACTCACTGGAGCAACAATTAAGTAGTAAAAACACTATGAACAAACCTTAACTACTGAACTAGAACTTTTTAGGGAGAAAATACCATGACGTAGAACCTCCCCCCTATTCCATACTAACTTTATTAGAAACCTTTTAGGCCTGCCCTCCCTCTTCATGGAGGATAGTGACCCAAGCATAATCCCCAAGCCTAGAAGCTTCTTACTCTTACCTGTTATGTCCCCTTTGCTTCAGGCACTAGCTCACAGATAATCAGGGAGGGATACGAGACTAGACTGGAGTTCCTCAAGGAACGACGATTAGCAGGTAAGTCTAATTTCACCTTCCTTTTCGTCCCTCCAGTCTAGTCCCGGAACCTCTGGGGATGTAACAGAGCAGTGAAAGAAATCAACGGGAGGGATCTGCTAGACCAGCCTGAAGCACTGCTGATCCAAAACTGGTATCTCTTTCCGCCTGAACATCCAGAGGGTAATGCTTAGCAAAGGAATTCAAAGAAGACCAGATAGCCACCCTGCAAATTTCCACCGCTGGCACCAAACGGAACTCAGCCCAAGATGCCGCTTGCGCTCTAGTGGAATGAGCTCTTAGCCCTTCTGGTACTGCTTTTCTCTTCAGAACATAAGTGGATGCTATGGCCTCTTTAATCCACCTGGCAATGGAAGCCTTTGACGCTGCCTCTCCTTTTTCGGCCCTCCAAACAGGACGAATAGTCTATTAGACTTGCTGAAACCCGCCATCCTTCAGATATACCTCTTTAATGCCCGACGAACGTTCAAGAGATGAAGCTTTCCAGCAAAAGAACCCTCCAGCTTCTCACTGAACACCGGCAAAGACACCACCTGATTCACATGAAAAGCCAACACGACCTTGGGCAAGAATGACGGTACGGGCCTCAAAACCACTTTCGTATCATAAAAAGCCAAAAAAGGTTTCTTACAGGATAAAGCCTGTAATTCTGAGATTCTTCTAGCCAAACAGATAGCTACCAGGAACACTACTTTAAGAGTAAGGTCCTTCAATGATGCTCTTGACAAAGGCTCAAACAGCTCCCGTCGCAACGCCTCTAACACGAAAGGGAGACTCCACTTTGGTACTATCTGTCTAAGTGGGGGCCTCAAAAGAGATACCGCCCTTAAAAACCTCTTGACATCTGGATGACTACCTATCCCTTCTCCTCCTATCTTTCCTCTATAACAGGACAACGTTGCTACCTGCACCCACAAAGAAGCAGCAGCTAAGCCCTTTTCCAAACCATCTTGTAAAAATGCCAGCAACAGCGGAATTGACGCTCTTAAAACCTCAAACCACCATTACACACATCATGCTTCAAATATCCACCAGATGAGAACATATGCTAGAGAGGTTGATCTCTTCCTTGCCCTCAACAAAGTGGCAATCACCGATGCGGAGTAGCCCCCCTTCTTCAACCTAGCCCTCTCAATAGCCAAGCCGTAAGCGAGAACCGATCCACGTGAGGCATGTGCAGTGGAACCTGAGACAACAGATCTGTCAGAAGAGGAAGATGCCATGGCTTCTCTACTAAAAGCCTCCGGAGATCCGTGTACCAAGGGCGCCTTGGCCAATCCGGTGCTATCAGCATCACCTGTCCTTTGTGCCGCTGTATGCGCTGCAGCACCCTTCCTATTAACACCCAAGGTGGAAACATGTACAAGAGCTGCTCTTCCGGCCAAAGCTGTATGACAGCATCCAGGCCTTCCAACATCCTCTCTCTTCTTCTGCTGAAAAAACACTCTACCTTCACCGACTGGAATGTCGCCATGAGATCCATTACTAGCGTTCCCCAACGTCACACCAACATCTCGAACACCTCCTGAGAACCCACTCTCCCAGGTCCACCTTCACTCGACTCAAGAAGTCGGCCTGTACATTGTCCACTCTGCTACATGTGCTGCCGACAAAGCCAGTAGATGTACTTTGGCCCTAGCGAACAAGTGTTCGGCCTCGGTTTCCATCGGGATACTGCTGGTACCTCCTTGGCAATTGATATAGGCCACCGCCGTCGCATTGTCTGAGAACACCCGAATGGTGCTGCCATGAAGATAAGGTTGAAACTCCTGTAAAGCTAGCGACACCGCTCTCAACTCCAACCTGTTGATTGACCAGGTCTTTTCCTGATCGGTCCACTGACCCTGTGTGAATCTTCCTTGAAAATGAGCTCCCCAGCCCAAGAGGCTGGCGTCCGTTATTAGAGGAGACCAACAAGGCGCTTCCAATAGCATGCCCTTCTCCAGACACCCTGGCCTTAACCACCATTGAAGAGCTGTCCAGGCCTCTGGAAGACACGGCAGCCTTCATGACAGAGGGTCGTTTTGATGTGACCAACGTCTAAGCAACGGTCTCATGTGTGCTCTCGCCCACGGAACGAGTTCTAGGGTCGCTGCCATGGTCCCGAGCAATTGCAGATAATGCCATGCTGTGGGAGCTGTTCTGCTCATAAATTGTCTGATTAGCTTCCGCAATCCCTGTGCTTGTTGCGGCAGCAGAAATACTCTTCCCGTGTTCGTATCGAACTGAGCTCCTAAGTACTCTAACCGTTGTGACGGAACCAACTTGCTCTTTGCCATATTGACTACCCAACCAAGACTCTGTAGAAATGCTACCACTCTGGCTGTAGCCAATTTGCTTTCGGCTCTGGACTTCGCTCGGATTAACCAATGGTCTAGATAAGGGAGCACTAGCATGCCTTTCTGTTGTAACGCCGCCGCTACTACGACCATCACCTTGGTGAATGTCCGTGTTGCTGTAGCTAGACCGAATGGCAAGGCCCTGAACTGAAAATGTCCCAGAGGAACTGCAAACCTGAGAAATTTCTGATGTTCCTGCCGAATAGGAATGTGTAAGTACGCTTCTGACAGGTCGAGGGAAGTAAGGAACTCCCCTTTCCTAACTGCCACGATCACCGACCTCAGAGTTTCCATACGAAAATGAGAAATGCGCAGGCAATGATTTACTCTTTTGAGGTCTAGAATCATCCAAAAAGTCCCTTCCTTTTTTGAGACCACGAAGTAAATGGAGTACTGACCTAAGCCGCATTGGTCTGGAGGCACCGGTACCACTGCATTGAGGTTGAGCAGTCTCTCTATCGTCTCTATCACTGCGGCGCTCTTGGTCGGCGCCTTGCATGGAGACTGTATGAATGAATCCTTCACCGGCCACTGAAACTCCAACGCATAACCTTCTCGAATGACCTCCAGCACCCATCAGTCTGACATAATCTGGACCCAAGCAGGGTAAAAATCCCGTAGTCGACCACTTACAGGTACCATATCTCCCTGGGTCTCTCTGACTTCATTGCGATTTCTGCAGATTCGCAGAGGAGGAAGAGGCACCAAAACCTCTGCCCACTCCCCAAAAACCACAAAACCCCTGGTTTCTACTTGGAAAGTATCCTCTCAGCGCTTGATTGAATCTTGGGAAATGGAATCGACGAAACTCCTTCTGCTGACCCTTGGATGCGAGAGTCGACCGTCCCTGCTTCTGTTTGTCTTCAGGAAGTCTTCACCCTTGGACTCCCCCAGATCCTTTACCAGCTTGTCTAAATCTTCCCCAAACAGGAGTTTTCCCCTGAAAAGAAGCTTACTTAACCTGGACTTAGAAGAACCATCCGCTGCCCAACCAAAAGGTACTGTCGAGCAGCTACCACCGATGCTATGCTTTTCAATAACCCTCGAATGAGGTCATAATGGATATCCATCAGGTAAGCTGTTCCAGACTCCAGTCTTGCAGGTCCCCCGGCCATGTCTTCTCCCTGCTCGCCTTGAACTCTTTGTGACCAGCGAAGGCAGGCTCTCACCACCCACCCTCCACAAATAGCTGCCTGAATTGAGAGCGCATTGATATCGAAGACCTGTTTCAACAAGGTATCCAGTCTCCTGTCCTGGGTATCCTTGAGTGCCACACTTCCTTCTACCGGAATAGTAGTCTTCTTTGTAACCGCCAAGACGGCGGCATCCACCTTAGGAGACTTAAATAATTCTCGATCCTGGTCCACCAGTGGATAAAGACATCACATAACTCTGGACCCTTTTAAAATTGCCTCTGGCATGTCCCACTCTTCCTGGATCATCTCTCTCACCACTCTGTGCACCGGAAAAGCTCTCTGATTCTTCTGAAACACCTGCAGCAACGGATCTTCTAAAGTAGTATCCTCCGCTGAACCAGGAGCCGGCATATTTAGCGCCTTTAGTGTCTCTGAAATGAGTGTCAGCAACTCGTCTCTCCGTAACACGTGGACCACCCTAGCCTGGTCCTTTCTGTCCGTGATCTCTCCTTCCTCCAAATAGTCGTCTAATTCCACATCAGGATCCCCTTCGTCGGAGTGAAGCCTCTCCGAGGCCACTGACTGTTCTTTTTGGTCCTTCTTCATCCTGGCTCTTTTTGCCAGATTTCCTGCTGCCCCTACACTCAGAGGGGTCCTAGGTCTCTTCTCTCCCTGCTCCCCGTCCATAGACCTTGTTGTCTGCCCATCCTCCGAACGCTTGCTGAATGAGCATAACAAACTCGGGGGAAAATATTGCTGCCAGTCCACCCGGCAAGGGTGTCTGCGCTAAAGGAAGATCTGGAGCCAGAAGAGGGTCCCGCTACCGGCTCCCTCAGAAGCAAGTCCATGGAAACTGGATCCTGCCAAGCTATTGGGGGTCCTTGAGCGCCATTTCCTCCCTCTAAGGTGTGCTCCATAACCTCTGCCTCTTGGACGCACCCCCTACAGACTCCTGTCTCTGAAAGCGCTGTCCCCGTGTCTCAGCCCTGACAAAGTAATGAGCCTAAAGCTGAAAAAAACAAAGACACTGGCCCAAATACAAAAAATCTTTTTTTTTAAACAGTGTGTAACCTTCACTTGGGAGCCCCGAGCCTGAAACTAAAATTTAAATGCAAAAACGAAGCTTCCCGCTGAAGATTTTTTTTTTTCCTTTTTTTTTCATTCTCTTATATACCGCGCTATTCTGCATCAGTGCGGTTTACATTGAACAAACTGAAATTACATTGAACAGGGTATTATAACTTGGAGATAACTATTTTACAGGGGACATGGGCTATGGAGGGTTAAGTGGCTTGCCCAAGACCACAAGGAGCACCTGTGGGACTAGAATCCCCAGTCCTTCCGGCCCAAGGTTGCTGTCCTCTAGTGGGATTTGAACCCCCGACCTTCCGGCCTGAAGTACCTTGCCCCAACCACTAGGCCACTCCTCCACTTCAGATATGAGTTCCTGAAGGCCCCAAGGCAGCCGCAGCGCTTCCCACGCTGCTGCCACATAGTTAGGCCCACTTCAGCCAACGCGGTTCTCTCTCTCCCCCCCTTCGCTTTAGCGAGTCGGCGCTTGTACCTGCACCTGTCAGCCAAGGTCTCCGCTTGTTGTGGGCCGTGTCTGTTTTCTCCACTCAACCAACCTGCCTCAGTTCAGTGTCAGGAGCTAGTCAAAGCCAGGGAAAGAGAGAAAAAGCCGCTTCCGATGGCTGGACACCTCCTGGCGTTCTTCACCGCGTCTGCATGCGCTGACTGACTGATCACAGCTCCGGTTCCTCACCCTTTCAAGTGGGTTCGGGAACCGGAGCCCTGCTGTAACAGTTAACAGATTCTCTTCCACTTACAGCCCCAAAATATCATGGGTAAGAGAGTGGAGGGGGGGGGGGGAGGTCTCAGCTTAGCCTTAAAGGCACAAAACACCCTCAAAATTAAAGCTTTTTCCTTTTTCTTATCTTTTATTAGTACAAACTAATCCTAATTCCTGTCCTTCCTTAATTGTTCCTCCAAAGTGAGCCCAGACCTCCAGGCTCACCAATCCTCCAGCTGCTTGGAGACTGAGGTAACTGGAGTGAGGAGTCGGATCCTGTGAGGATATACCAGTGTCATCAAAAAAGGATGACGTTTCTCAATCTCCAAGCTGCTAGAGGAGGAGCACAATCCAGAGGTTCCGGGACTAGACTGGAGGGACGATAAGGAACTAGCTTGAATTCTTCAGACATGATTAAGATGACCTGGGAAGCCTCCCTCTCACCAGTATTTATGTAAGAAAGCAGAGTAGGAGACTACAAGAATTAGGCATGCCACCAATACATACCATCACATGCCTGCATCTGCCCCAAAGAACCTGCTCTGCATGCACAAACACTATGTAAAAGAAGGCATAAGAGCCTTACCAGGAAGGCAAACTTAAAATCCTATTGCTGCTCCGAGAGGACAAACATCGGAAGGTCACAGTACTGTATGTATTAGCAGACCACTTGGATGCCCTGCAACGGCGTATCCACTGACCCATAAAGCCAGGAACCACACGAGAAAATGATAATTACAAAGGGCAGGTCCTGGACTGGACTGACTCAAGGAAAAACGATTAGTAGGTAAGGTCTAATTTCCCTTTCCTTATCATCCCTCCAGTCCAGACAAGTGGGATGTACCAAAGCAGTACTCATCCACAGGTAGGGAAAAGAACAAACAGTCCAGCTTGAGGCTTAAAAGGAACCACCCCGACCAAGCCACAAACAGACATGCCAGCCATAATCCCGCAACCACCACTGAACCAGAAGAGGCAAAAACCTTCCTGCCAATGGTTCTCCTCTAGAAACCAGACAAAAGCTCCACTAAGCAACCAGGCCTGCACTGAGAAGACAAGACCAACCTGACCATAGAACACCTAAGAAGTCACAAGGAATCCACATGCAGCTGTATTCAGCCAGCCTGGATGACAGATAAGCAAGGGCAGACTATGCCACTAAAGCCACAAATAAAAACAGGACTGGGAGCACTGTTCCCTCTAAGCTGTGCGCTTGTGCGCGCGCACACAACTCGCCGAGTGAGCGCACATACTTTACAACAGAGCGCACAAAAATTATGGTTCTGATTCTGATAGAAAACAACACAGACATCTTAAAATTTAAAAGTTGTTGTGTATTTACGGTTTTCACAAGTTCTACAATATTTTTTAGTGCACTCAATGTGGTGTACATACTGTATTCTGACGTGTAGTCAAATTTTAAAGTATATAACTCCGAGTGTCGTTATGTGGCAAACAAAAATTTAACCTTCCTTCAAAAGCTGCACAGCTGATATTTTATGTGCACACAGCCTACAGAAAATTAGAGGGAACATTGACTGGGAGCGACCAAAAAGGAACACTGCGAGACTAAGTCAAGCCGCAGCTAGTGCCTACAACAACCACCAAAGCTACCGTGTGCACTGTGCCCCAAGCCAACAGAATAAGCTGCCACCAGAAATAGGAGGCGGCAGGTAACCCTAGCTAGACTTGCCAGACTAGCAGAGACAAACAGCCACAGAACCAGCACGGGACAAGGAACCAAGCCTGATTCCCAATACCAAACCCAATATGCCAACGTATACCTCACTATGGTATACTGGCTAAGAATTATCCAGTTGTAATACACTGTACCAATGTTTCATGTAAACCGTCTTGACTAGTAGAAAGACGGTATATAAAAACTGTTAAATAAATAAATAAAATAAATATAGCTTCTGCCCTACAGACGAAAACAGGGACTCTTCCACTTTGCCTACCTGAAAAAAAGAGTTGAGCTGATAGCTATCTCTGCTGCAGAAATAGAATCATTGTAATCTCCAGGAACAAGCAGGAATGCAGTCTTCACATATGGGGTATCATCGGTACCGATGGAGCCCGTGCAGGAATGCTCCCCAGTGTCCAACTGAAAAGCTTTTGGGAGCACTCCACTGTGCCTACGTATCTGCCTTCCCAAGTCCTCTTCTCAGTTCTTGTGCTTTGGTGGTGACAGGAAGAAACCATCCTGCCTCCGCAGAAAACAATCATTTTTTTTGTTTAAATCTGTGCTCTGCCTTTTCACGACACCGGTACCTTCCCTGATATTTTTTTTCTTTTTAAAATATTTTTTTTCTTTTTCATTTTTTTCCCATTTTTGGTGATTCTACCGCCAAATTAGGCTTTGGCCTACTCTTTTCCACCATGATGGAAAAACACATCAGTGGTTTCAAAAAAATGTACCAAGTATTCTGGTACAATATCAGTCACCGATAAACATGGCTGGTGTTTAAAATGTTTGGGCCCAGACCATATACCAAATGATTGTCCTTTGTGCAAACAAATGACAAAATGAAGTCTAAAGAACAGGGCCAGACAGTATGGTTCTCTGTTTGCCCCAGACTCTATTTCAGTTGTTTCCGCATTTTCGAGGACATCTGCCTCCTCTCCTGGTTCACAGGTCTCCTCAAAGTCCAAACGTAAGTCTGTCTTTGACATTGAAAACTTATCTTCGAGGCAAGTCCCTTCATCGTAAGAGATTCACCGAAAGGTGCATCCGATGCAGACCAGCCTGCCAAACAGCCCCAGCAGGAGGACCAGCCCTCCAAAGCACTACAGGGGCTCCAGGTCACTCCTGAGGACCAACCTCAGGAGGGCTACTGGTTCCATGTTCTGGGATGGTGGCTCAAAGTCCGGTAGGCGAATCCACCCAGGCATCAGCCTCCTCCCTCGACCAGCACACCCTGGCTATCGAGAGAACTTTGGCAGCACTCTTGGCAGCCTCAGTACCAACCGCATCGACAACTCCACTAGTGCAAGTGTGCATCGGGCCTACGGCCGATACCTATGATGCCAGTTCTTGCACCAGCAATGGGGGATTTCCTCCCTCTTATGCCTCCCTTGGAACTGATGAATATCATCAGTACTAAACCAGTTCCTGGTGCTGCACTGACTGAACATTGGTATCCGCATTGAGCCTCAGCCTCAACATCGACTTGAGACAATCGATACTTTGATTTTCTTTTGGAATCGGATTCTTCCTCCTCCGATTCCAATAATGCATCGGAGGACTCCAGGATCTCCCCTCTGCATGAGCAGCGTCTGTCCCCACTAGAAAACGTGTCTTTTCAAGACTTCATTCGAGACATGGCAGCGGGCCTACAGATCACCGTGTCCCCTCCCCCTCCCTTTCTTTTTTATTCTATGGAGTGTTATTCTATGAAGTTTTTAATGTCTTTTCAATGTTTTATTAATGATTATTTATTCTATATATTTATGTGTCAATGGATTATAGATTTGGTATCTTTAAGCCACACTTTTTACCCTTTTATATGTAACATGGTTTTAACATTTATTAGACGTATTTTTTATGTGACATAGATTTACACTGCGGTATCTGTTCTGTTCATAGTTTCATTGTTTTATATTGTATCTATTATAATTTGTATTTATGGTTTTATGCTTTTAGTTTACACACTTGATCAACCCCTGACGAAGGGTAGCGAAACACGGCCTGTGTCAGGTTGGTAATAGGCTTATTAAATAAACTCTGTCTTTTCCACATAATCACGTTTTGGACTGGGTCTACAGATCACCGTGACATCGGAGACTGAATACAGGGCAGAGGAATTGGAAATCCTCCAATACCCTTCGGCGCCCAAAGAAGCTGCCACGTTACGTAGCATTAGATCCTGCAGGATCCGATGCACTGGTATGTGGGAGCCCCACTAACAGTTCCGCCTATCAGCAAGTGACTCAATACCATGTACCGAGTTCCACCATGCCCTGGCTTTGAAAAGCCTCAGCTTCCACACCACTCCATGGTAATGGAATTGGCAATGCGTTGCATCAAGAGTTCTTGCCTGGAGGCATGTAAGAATGATTTTTAGGACTCCAGAACTGTCAATGCCTTTGGGCACCGTTGCTTTCAGGCATGCATGTTCACATCAAGAATTAGTTCTGACATGTTCTATATGGGTATGTATCTCAAGGATATCTTCAGGGAACTAGAGAACCTTGCTCCTCTCCTTCCCAATGACAAACGTGATGCATTCCAGGCCTTAATCAGGCAAAATCAGAATACATCCCTCACCAGATCATCCTTCAATATCTTTGAGTCATCCAGCAGAGCTTCAGCAGTCTGCATCAGTGCTTGCAGAATGGCCTGGGCTCCAGGAATCTGACCTTGAACAGTGGGTTCAAGATAAATTAGCCAATAACCCCTGCTCTGGAGAAAACCTCTTAGGAAAGGGTTGGAGAGATTGAGACAGATGATCTCACCCTCAAATGACTCTCCAGAAAGACATCAGACCTCTCTAGGAGAAAGGCTAGAAAGATTTCTTTTGGATTAGCCTAAAAGAAAAGATACTATCCTCCTTATCCACCTGCAACTTCTTACCAACCTCAGCAGCAATAGCAAAGACAACAGGGCCTTCACCAGCTTAAGGCGCCTAAACCACAGCAAAACCTGTTTTTTGACTCCTTCCTAGAGAGCATACCCCTTCACATAGCAGGCAGACTCTGTTTCTATTCCCACAGGTGACGTCTCATCAGAGCAGTGGACTCTCATCATCCAAAGGGGTTATCTGCTTCACTAAAGCAGCTTACCTCCCACCACCTCCACAAGGGATTATCCTGCAAACTCCTTGCAGGCCAATCTCCTAGCTGTAGAGGTGGCCACCCTATTAGCTCAGGGGGCTGTAGAAAGAGTTCCACCCAACCAAGAGGGCAGGGGCTTCTACTCTCCTTAACTTCCTTATCCCGAAGAAGACAAAAGGGTTCAAAGTCCATTCTAAGATCTAAAGGATCTCAACAAAGTCCTCCTTAGACAAAATTTCAAAACGAAATCCCTGGGTACACTTCTGCCATACTTTTAGACGAACGATTGGCTATATTCTCTAGACCTCAAGGAGGCATACACACACTTGCTGATTCATCCTCAACACAGACAGTATCTGCATTTTTGGTTCCAGCAAGCACACTACCAATATTGGGTGCTCTCCTTCAGGTTAGCCTCAGCACCCCAAGTGTTCACAAAATGCATGGCAGTGGTGGCCGCCGCCTATCGGCATACTTTGGGGATCTTTGCCTTCCCCTACTTAGACAATTGGCTAATCAGGGGAGAATCCCCAGAAGAGGTAAAACAATCTCTTCATCGCACCATCACTGTGCTCCAAAATCTGGGATTAGTCTTAAACTTTCCTAGATCGCACCTGATGCCATCCCAGAGGCTTGACTTTATTTATTTATTTACATTCTCTTATATACCACGCTATTCTGCATCAGTGCTGTTTACATTGAACAAACTGAAATTACATTGAACAGGGCATTATAACTTGGAGATAACTATTTTTTTTTTTTTTTTACAGGGAACATGGGCTATGGAGGGTTAAGTGGCTTGCCCAAGACCACAAGGAGCACCTGTGGGACTAGAAACCCCAGTCCTTCCGGTCCAAGGTTGCTGTCCTCTAGTGGGATTTGAACCCCCGACCTTCAGGCCTGAAGTACCTTGCCCCAACCACTAGGCCACTCCTCCACTCCCTCAGTGGAGGAGCACTTCTGGACACTTGTCAGGCCCGAGCTTTCCTTCCACAGGATCACTCTGTCCACTTTCTTAAGCTAGCCCACACTATATGGAGTCACAGTGCTGTGACAGCTCAAGAAATATTATGGCCTCACACAGTCCATGTCATCCTCTATGCTCGCCTGCACATGCAGCAAGCCCAATGGACCCAAGCGACCGGGCATGTCTCAGACAAGGGTTGCATTTAGGGTTGCCAACTGGCTCCAGATGCGCCCGACACGCTTGATCCAGTCCTAGGTTTACTCCACTGCATGCAGGGTCATGTAGTTCTAATTTTTCCATTGCACCCTATAATAAAAGCAAGACTACATGTCCCTGCATGCAATGGGGTAAACCCAGGACTGGATCAAGCCTGTCGGGCGCATCTGGAGCCAGTTGGCAACCCTAGTTGCATTACCCCTCTTGTCAGCTCCCATCTGTGGTGGTGCTCCCCTCAAAGTCTACTCAGAGTCACCTTTTCAAATGCCTCTACCTCAATGCACCCTGACGATAGTTACTTCCAAATTAGGGTGAGGAGCACATCTTGACCATCTCATTACACAGGGGCAGTGGACATAACAGGAATCTCAGTTGCAGATCAACCTCCTCGAGCTTTGTGCTCTCACACTGCCCTTTGAGTTTTTCAACCCCAACTTTTGGGCAAACAGGCCTTAGTCCAAACGGACAACCAGATGGCCATGTTCAATGTGAACAAGCAAGGGGGAACGGGTTTCTAACCCTGCTGCCAAAAGGCCTTTCGCCTCGATTCTTCTCCATTTCATACCACATCCATCTCAGAGTGGTGTATCTTCCAGGCAAACTCAATCTCCTTGCAGACAGACTCAACCGTGTCCTACGTCCACATGAGTGGACTTTGAACTGGGAAACAACATCTTGGATCTTCCACATACAGGAGACCTCCAGGCTAGATATGTCTGCCACCCAGGAGAATGCACAGCTTCCGCTGTTTTGCTCAAGGCTTCCCTCCAAGCACAGAAAGGCAGCGGATGCTTTCTTCTCCACTGGGGAAACAGCCTACTTTATGCATTCCCATCAACCCCCTTAATACCCAAGACCCTGTTCAAGCTGCAGGCCGATTAGGGCTCCATGATTCTGATAGCCCTTTACTAGCCCTGTCAGCCATGGTTTCCTCTGCTGCTTCACCTTGCACAGATTCCACCTCTCAGGCTGGGACATGTGCCCAACCTCCTCTCACAGGATCATGGGATGCTTTTCCATCCCCATTTACAGGCCCTCCGTCTTACAGCGTGGTGCTGAAAGCATAATCTTTGCTGACCTCGACTTTCCTCAACAGGTCAAGGACATCCTACTGCATCATGCAAGCTGTCTACTAGACGTTCCTATGCCTTCAAATGACAGAGGTTCACCATCTGCCTATCAGATGGAATTTCTTTTGCAATATCTCCTCCACTTGTCCTTGGCAGGTCTCAAGACCAACTCAGTCCAAGTTCATCTTAGTGCCATCTCGGCCTATCACAGGCTGGTGGACAGGCATCCTATTTCTTCACACCCCTTGGTTCAACAATTCATGGGGGGTCTACTACTGTCCAAACCATCAATCAAACCACCAACAGTGGCCTGGGATCTCAACGTGATTCTAACGCAACTTCTAAAGCCTCCTTTTGAGCCTTTAGCAATTGCTTCTTTAAAATTCCTCTCATGGAAAGTAAATCTTCCTCATCACCCTCACATCAGCAAACTACAGGCTTTGGTATCAGATCCTCCATACATCCAGTTCCCCTATGACAGGGGTGGGCAAGTCCAGTCCGGTCCGGTCCTGGAGAGCCGCAGACCAGTCAGGTTTTCATGATGTCCCTAATGAATATTCATGGACCTATTTCCATACAATGGAAGGCAGTGGATGCAAATAGATCTCATGAATATTCATTAGGGACATCATGAAAACCTGACTGGTCTGCGACTCTCCAGGACCGGACTTGCCCACCCCTGCCCTATGACAAGGTGGTTCTCCATACACAGCCACACTTCCTGCCAAAGGTGGTCTCAGGCTTCCATCTCAACCAACTGGTCATGCTACCGGTCTTCTTCCCCGGACCATATGCCTCTAGGACTGAAGCAGCGCTCCACACTTTGGATTGCAAGCGCACTCTGGCTTTCTACTTGGATAGAACCAAGAATCACAGGAAATCCTCTCAATAATTTATTTCCTTTGATCCAAGTCACCATGGACTTCCAGTGTCTAAGCGCACCCTAACCAACTGGATTGCGGACTGCTTACCCCCAGGTTTTTCAGCTCTATCGGCCCCCCGTCGGGGTAGGAGTGGTGGAGGCCTTGCTGTCCTCTACCGCTCCTCCCTCCCCCTTCAAGAACAAACTTCTTCCGCCCTCCATTACCCTGAATCTCTACTTCTCCGCCTCGCAACCTCCCCTCCACTCCACTCCCTCCTCATCTATGCCCCTCCTTCTATATCAACCCCAGTCTGGGACGCTCTTCTTTCTACCATCTTCGAGGCTTCACTTCTGTATTCCCAGCTCTTAATTCTCGGAGATTTCAATGTCCATGTTAACTCTCCCTCTTCATCCCGCGACCATACGTTCCTTTCCCTCTTGTCCGATCTCTCCCTCTCTCAATTTGTCCCTTTTCCTACCCACATAGCTGGACATACTCTCGACCTTCTTATCCTTTCCAAGGCCTCCTCACTCATTCTCTCTTCCTCCTCCTCCCTACCCCTCCCTTGGACCGATCACTTCTGCCTCTTCTCCTCCCTTTCGCTTCCTCTCTCTTCCTCCCTACCTGACTTTCAACCCAGTTCTGCACCCCCACGGCTTTCTTGTCGCATCACTGCTGACACTCTTCTCCAGTTCCCTTCCTCCGATACCCTTCTTCCCCCTGACTTTCATCACCTTCCTGTAAATACCCAGGTTAACACCTGGAACTCAGTCCTTTCAACCGCTCTCGATAACCTAGCCCCTCTCCAGCCGCACCCATCTCCCCATCACCCTCGTCACCAGCCCTGGTTCCACCCCGGTCTCTCCCTTCTTCGCAGGCATCTCCGTCATGCTGAAAGACTCTGGCGCAAACATCTCTCTTCCCTTCTTCTGGACCGCTTCCATATCTGTCACCATCATTACCGTCTCTCGCTTCACACTGCCAAAAAGGATTATTTTTGGCAGTGTGAAGCGAGAGACGGTAATGACGGTAATGAAGGGAGGAGGAGTGGCCTAGTGGTTGGGGCAAGGTACTACAGGCCGGAAGGTCGGTGGTTCAAATCCCACTAGAGGACAGCAACCTTGGGCCGGAAGGACTGGGGTTTCTAGTCCCGCAGGTGCTCCTTGTGGTCTTGAGCAAGCCACTTAACCCTCCATTGCCCATGTTCCCTGTAAGTATTAGTGTATATGTCTCATATCCCCTAGTGTTAAATGTATCCCCCAACCGCTTTGACCCGGTGAAAAGCGGGATATAAATGCAGCTAAATAAAATAAAAATAAATAAATAAATGTTTCCTCCCTTATTTCCACTTCCGCTAACTCCTCCCGCCAATTGTACTCTGCCCTTTGCTCCCTATCTGCTCCTCACTCTCTCTCTACTCCCTCCCTCCCCCCAGTCACTCCTGAGCCTGCCTCCCTGGCAACCTACTTCTCCTCTAAAGTCCTCTCCCTCCGCCTCTCGTTCCCATGCTGCCTTCCCCCACTTTCTCCTCCCCCACCAGTCCCAGATCATATTCCTCCTTCCTCTCCCCCCTCCCTCTCTCATCGATGGTCCTCCTTTGAACCCATCTCTGACTCTGCCCTCTCCGAGACCTTTAACTCCGTTCCGAAAACCTTCTGCTCTTCTGATCCCATTCCCTCCCACTGGCTCTTAGATCCCTCTTTAGCTCTCTCCACCCACATTCTCTCTATCTTTAATTCTAGTCTCTCCACAGGTGTCTTCCCCTCTCCCTGGAAAAATGCAATAATTCGCCCCATTCTGAAAAAGGGTTCACTAGATCACTCTTCCACCTCTAGCTGGCGCCCCATTTCTAATCTCCCTTTCCTCTCCAAGCTTTTAGAAAAACTTGTTTTCACTCAATTGTCATCACACTTTGAAGTTTCTCTCACCCTTCACCCTCGACAATCAGGTTTCCGCCCCGGTCACAGCACAGAGTCTGTTCTTCTTTCTCTTCTAAACGAACTACACACCGCTCACGATCATGGCCTTGTCACTCTTGCTGTCTCTCTGGATCTCTCTGCCGCATTCAACCTTGTTGATCATCGCACTCTCCTTTCATGCCTCCAAGATGCCGGCATCACCGGCACAGTTCTTCATTGGTTTCACTCCTTCCTCTCTGCCGTTCCTTTTCAGTTTCCACCAGTTCTCTCTCTTCACCCTCCACTCCCCTTCCCTGTGGTTTCCCCCAGGGCTCTGTCCTTGCTCCCCTCCTCTTTAATGTCTTTTTGGCTCCTCTCGCACTTTTAGTCCAACAACACGGTGTCTCCGCATATTATTACGCTGACAATATCTTTCTTCTTTATCATACTAACTCTGTCTCCCTCGATATTACCCCCTTCAACAATTGTCTCTCCTCAGTAGCATCCTGGCTTTCCTCCAACTTCTTGCATATCAATCTCGCCAAAACCTCAGCCATCTGGTTCACTGCCGGTAGCCCTGCCCCTTCCCTCATTCCACTGCTCCCTTCCGTTCCAATCCCCATCGTCACCTCTCTACGCTACCCTCGACTCCTCCCTATTGTTCAAAGCACATATCTCATCTGTAGTTCAGTGCTGCTTTCTCACCCTAAGACAACTCCGATCTGTACGCCCTTTCCTCTCTTTCTCCGCTATGTCCACCCTCCTCATCTCCCTAGTTGTCTCCCGCCTCGATTATTGTAACGTCTCCTTAGCTGGTCTCCCCCAATCCCAACTTCAACGTCTGCAACGAGTCCACAACACTGCTGCCCGTATCCTCACTTGCTCTTCCCATTTTGACCATATCACCCCTATTCTCATTCGCCTGCACTGGCTTCCGATTCCCTTCCATATTCAGTACAAATTTCTTTTTTGTTCACAGGTCTATTCATACTGGCACTCCCTTTACCTTGCCGACCTGATCCACCTCCACACTCCCTACCGTTCCCTCTGCACCATCCACATGAACCGCATAACCTTACCCTCCCCATCCCAGGCCCACCCAGAAACCACCCGTTCCTCTGCCTTTTACTTCCTTGGTCCCCGCCTATGGAACTCGCTCCCCACAGACCTCCGCTTGGAACTCTCATTTAAAACATTTAAGGCAAATCTAAAAACCCATCTCTTCTGTCTAGCTTTTGGCCTCCCCCCCCCCCCCGCACACCTTTTCACCACCCCCATGATGTTGTTTTCCCTTGTTTCTGTTACTATAATTTAGCCTCGACCTTTTACTCTTCTCTCCTATCACACTATGGCGTTCCTTTCCTAATTTTCTAAGCAGCCTTTTGTATATTGTAAACCGCTCAGACGCTATTGTGATGGGCGGTCTATTAAGTTCCCAATAAACATAAACATCTCTTTTGCCTACACTCATGCAGGTCTCTCCCGAGGGTCACATCCAGGGCCGGATTTACGTATACGCCATGTACGCCATGGCGTAGGGCCCACAGCCGGCAGGGGCCCACAAAAAAAGAACCAGTTTTTTTTTTTAAACTCAATTAAAAAAAAAAACCTGGTGGCTGCCGCTGCGGGGCCCCCTCTGCTGCCGCGGGGGGCCCGTCTACAAGCTGGTCGGGTCGGGTCTCTCTCCCTCCCTCCCTCGCTGCAGGCTGCGAGAGACGCGAAGATAGAGCGTCTCCTCGCGTCTGTGTTAAGCCCGCAGGGGCTGATGGGATTTCCCATCAGCCCCTGCGGGCTTAACACAGACGCGAGGAGACGCTCTCCCTTCGCGTCTCTTGCAGCCTGCAGCCTGCAGCGAGGGAGGGAGAGAGACCCGACCCGACCCGACCGGACCGGACCCGACCAGCTTGTAGACGGGGCCCCCGTGGCAGCAGAGGGGGCCCCGCGGCGGCAGCCACCAGGTTTTTTTTTTTAATTAAATTTTACTTTAGGCCGGGGGGGGGTAGGACTGGTAATGGGCTATGGGGGGGGGTAGGACTGGTAAGGGGCTATGGGGGGGGTAGGACTGGTAAAGGGCTATGGGGGGGGCTGGGGCTGGAAATGGACTGGGGGGGGGTAGGGCTGGTAATGGACTATTGGGGGGCTGGGGCTGGAAATGGGCTGGGCTGGGGGGGTTAAGGCTAGAGGTGGGCTGATGGGGTTAGGACTGGTAATGGACTGTGGGCTGTTGGGGGGGCTTAGAACTGGCAATGGGCTTTGGGGGGGGTTAAGACTGGTAATGGGCTGTGGGCTGATGGGGGCTGTCTGGTAATGGGCTATGGGGGGGGCTAGGACTGGAAATGGGCTGGGGGGTTAAGTCTGGAGGTGGGATGATGGGTTAAGGACTGGTAAGGGGCTGTTGGGTGGGGGTTCGAACTGGTAATGGGATTGGGGGGGGTTAAGAATGGTAATGGGCTGTGGGCTGATGGGGGTTGTCTGGTAATGGGCTATGGGGGGCTAGGACTGGAAATGGGCTGGGGGGTTAAAACTGGAGGTGGGATGATGGGGTTAGGACTGGTAATGGGCTGTGGGCTGATGGGGGGGGGGGGGGTAGGACTGGCAATGGGCTATGGGGGGCTGACTGGAAATGGGTTGATGGGGTTAGGACTGGAAGTGGGCTGATGGGGGGTTAGGACTGGTAATGGGTTATAGGGGGGCTTAAACTGACAATGGGGTGATGGGGGTTAAGGACTGAAAATGGGGTGATGGGGGGTTAAGGACTGTAAGTGGGGTGATGGGGGGGCTAGGACTGGTATTGGGTTGGGGGGTTGCTAGGACTGGAAATGGGCTGATGGATGGCTAGGACTGGAAATGGGCTGATGCAGGGACTAGAAGGGAATGGATGCTGGGTGAGGCTGGAACTAGAAGGGAGCTGATGTTGGGGGAGGATTAGAATGGGATGGGGCTGGAAGAGTAAAATGGAGAAGGGAAAAATATTTTGTGTGGGAGGGATAAAAAATCTACAATTGGCCGGGTATTGGGAGAGTAAGTGGGGATTGAGGATGGAGGGGTAAAATTTGAGTGGATGAAATAGGAATGAGGAAAGAGCAAAAGGAGAAAGATTAGTATGTTAAAGCAGATGTAGAGAGAGAATGGAAAAAAAATCTAGAAGAGAGAAGAAAGGACAAATGGACAGCAGACGATGGAGAGTTAGCAGAAGACACGAAGAAACCAGAAGAAAGTGGCTGGAGCAATTGCAGCTGAAAAAAATGCACAAAAGGTAGAAAAATATCTCTTTATTTTGAATTTATTAATTGGAATATGTCAGCTCTGGTAAATGTGCATCATTAACATCTGTGCTTTGTTTAGTACAAGAGCAAATTAATGTATAGTTTTATTTCTACAGTGTTGTACATTCCAAGTTTGGCTTTTGGGATTCCCAGTTTAATTATTGTCTTCCTATTTCTAAATTGTGATTACTTGTTTGGTGATGGTCTATGTTCTGCATGTGTAACTGAGCTGAGGTGTTCTGTTTATATAATTCCTATTTGACATTGCCACTTGTTCTCTTTCCCCAGTAGGTCATGTATTATTGTTCTCTGAAATGTATTGGTTTAATATTTGCAGTGTTGCCTTTTGATTGGTAGAGTATGGTGCTTTGTGAGTCCTGGTAGTGCTGTTAGGATACGGCGGGTTTACTATGGGCAGTGTTTGTAGTAGTTCCTAATGTGTCTGGCAGTTGGCACTGGATTATAGTAATGTAGAAATCTTTTAGTCTTTCTTTATCCATACACTCATTAAGAGACACGTTTACTAAAAGTTAGTATATGGTAACATTATGCAAATATTTATGCAAATGAGGCCCCTTATGCAAATGAGGTCCGCATCCCCCTTGGGCCGCCCCTGCTGGGGGCCCACAATTTTTGTTGGCGTAGGGCCTCACTCAAGGTAAATCCGGCCCTGGTCACATCACTGCTTACAATGTGAGAGCCAGGGCATCCTCAGTTGTCAATCTTCATTCTGTCCCCATTGATAAAAATCAGTCGAGCAGCTACCGGGTCCTCCATTCATACCTTTGCTGCACACTACTGCCTAGACAAGGACTTCCGCCGGGATATTGTCTTTGGCCAGGCTATCCTCCAGAATCTTTTTGGGACTTAACTCCTATCCTCCGTCATGGATTTTTTCTGGCACCAGACTCCCCCTTCAATGCTCTGCCAACTGCAATCGAGTCTAATAGGGCTACTTGGTATCCACACTTTCTCGGCTCTATCCTTTAGCCTCGGGAATACTATAGTGACCAACTCCAATCTGGTTCCTGGGAGCTAGTGAGTCCCATATGTGAAGACTCAAAACTCAGCTCAAAACCCACCTTTTTAACCTAGCATTTGACCTTCCGTCCTTGTTTTCCCCCTCCCTCCCCGCCCCATGATGTTGTATCGGAACTGCTGCTTTATACTGCTTTCTTTTTTCTTTCCTTTCCTTTCCTATTATTTTAATGGCGTTCCTTTTCCTTAGCCTCATTTTTAAATTGTTTTAGAGTTTTATTGTAAACCGCTCAGGTGCCTATGGTGTTGAGCGGTATAACAAGTTTTTAATAAACATAAACAAGACTGCATTCCTGCTTGTTCCTGGAGATAGTGTTGTTGCTCACCTGTAACAGGTGATCTCCGGGAACAGCAGGAATCTGTTTTCACAACCCGCCCTCCTCCCCTAGGAGTTGTAGAATATTCTTTTTTTCTATCTCTCAGCTTCAAACTCAACTGAGGAGAGGACTGGGGAAGGCAGATGCACAGTTGAGTGCTCCCAAAAGCTTTCCAATTGGATGCTGGGGAGTGTTCCCCGTGCGGGCTCTGTCAGTACAGATGATACCCCATACATGAAGACTGATTCTTGCTGTTCCTGGAGATCACCTGTTACAGTTGAGTAACAACGCTTTACAGAGAGTAACCACTATAATTCAGATACCCATAACTCCAACAAGGAGGAGCCACGATTGAATACTTCCCAAGTCCAACGAAGGTAAACGGGATTCTGCTTCCCAGCCTAACACCCCTGAGGGTGCACCAGATAAAGAAGGAATGAACTCATGACAGGATCTATAAATAGATGTGAACGTAGCACTTCCTCTGGACAGAGAGCCCAAAAAATACCCAACTTTCTGTGGAATCGCAGAGCACCAAACCAACACCACTAGCTACCCAGCAAGACCCCCTGCCAAAGGCAACTCTCCACAAGCATTTATTCTGCCTGGAGACAGACCTTCTCCCAGACGGACTTCCCCCGCAAACAACAAAGACCTAGAAAAGGAACCAAGCCTCACTAACCACCAGCAGCCAGAGGGTCCCAGCAAAGAGATACTCGCAGCCAATTGGCCTATGACCTTTTGACACAAATCTGCCAGTTCAGCCACTTGCTGACACCAAGAAGCATTGATGCTCAGCTGAGCTTGCCGGGGGGGGGGGGGGGGGGATCCGAAACCTGGAGGCAAACTTGACCCAATGGACTTGAGATTCTCATGTCTCATCTTCTTACTATCCTACTGCAGCTGCCAAGGACGATGCAGCAACTTGTACCTAGTGTAAAGGAAGCATAAGTGCTTTCTTTACACTAGATACAAGCTGTTGCATTATCCTTGGGCAGCTGCAGGACAGACCATGAAAAAGCAAAATACTCCTGCAGCATACTTTTCTGGACCACTCTTCCCTCATGTTTTATTTTCACATTAAAAAACAAAACAAAACAGAACAAAACAAAAACAAAACTCTGCTGAGCTGGAGGGATAGCTTACCTCTGCAATCACAGCCATAGGGCACTTTGCAATCCTATCCCCTTGAGCATAGAGAGAAATTCAGTGATTGTTCAAAACACTCTACCAAAAGCAGATACAGCCCCCAGCATACAAGATAATCTGGCTCACTCCGGAGAGAAGAACCTTCCAAATCAATCAGACCTCCCCAGAAGAAGCTAAAATATATATCCTAAGGCCACTTTGCTCTAACCAACCACCTGATACATTTATTCCTAGCAGAGAAAGCATCAGACAAGGGGGGGGGGAGCGGGGGGTCTTTGAATTGGAAATTTAAAAAAAAGAAACAGGGCCCTTCTGCGGTGGGACTACCAACCCTAATTCAAACAGCGAGACCCAACCGATCTAAACAGTGCTATGCCGATCCAAGAAAAAGGAGAAAACCAAGGCGTAGAGCCCCAGGTCTGTGTCCCTGCCCTGGACACCAATGCCCCACATTAACACAAACACACACCAGGAACGGAGGACATTCGGCCTAAAAGAAACATGTCTCGACATCCCCGAATGTCCACAGAACTGCAGTTTTTTTTACACCATAAAATGAAATACAGTGCAAATCTCTACTGTCCAATCTTCTCCGAAAACACTAACAAGGAAAGAGTGTAGTTACTCACCTGTAACAGGTGTTCTCCAGGGACAACAGGAATCAGTCCTCACATATGGGCGACATTGGCATCAATGGAGCCCGCACGGAGCATTTCCCCAGCTTTCAAAGAAAGCCTTTAAGAATGCCACCACACATGCATGGTCCCCTTCCAGCCCAAGGGTGCCATCTTGATCAATCAGATGTCATAGCTCAGGCAAAGGATAAAAAATCCAAAAAAGAGTGGGCAACTCCTAGGAGAGGTGGGTGGTTTGTGAGGACTGATTCCTGCTGTCCCTGAAAAACACCTGTTGCAGGCGAGTAACTACGCTTTCTCCAGCAACAAGCAGGAAGTCAGTCCTCACATATGGGAAGCCCCAGTTACAGGCGCGCGCCCTTCCCCCCCCCCCGCCCTTCCCCCCCGTGCCCCCCCCCACACCCTCCCCCCGCCCTTCCCCCCCATGCCCCCCCCACACCCTCCCCCCCCCCCCCCCCCCCCGCCCCCCCCCCCCCCGGTAACTGGGTCAGCAAAGGGCAGACAGCTATGCATCTGGTGTCAAAAACCCGGGGCCAACTGGGCTGGAGCCGGGGTCTGGCTCTTGGGTCCCTTAGGTTTACGCTGGCCCTGGGGGTCGCTCTTGCCTTGTCCGCCCTAGGAAGGACCAGTAGAAATGTGCCACGGTGAGCCGTGAGCAGACACTGGTAACCGAAGACAGCCCGATGGCCCAGGTCCCCGGAAGACCACACGCCCAGTAGCCACAAAAGAAGGGTCAGAGGGCCGGAGTTGCTTAAACCCCGAACAGATTACGGAGTATGGCCAGGCCGAAGGCACTGTCGAGACGGGATTCCCTCTCCAGGCAGTAATGCGTCGCAAAGGTGTTGCGGCTCTGCAGATGTCCACCAGGGGCACAGAGTGCAGATGTGCCACCGACACTGCCCTCGCACAGACTCTGCAGTCCAGCAGTAGCCCAGCCTGAGCCTTAGCAAAGGCAATGCAATCCACCACGCAGAGGGAGAGGGTCCGCTTGGTGACTGAGAATCCCAAACGGGCAGGGTTGTAAGAGACAAAGAACCGCTCGGATCTGCAGTGGGCCTGCGTGCGATGGAGGTAGGAGAGAGCCCTCCTAAAGTCGAGGGTGTGAAGGACTTCTGCCGCCCAGTCGGCATGGGTCTTCGGAAAGAAGGTCAGCGGCACTAGCTCCTGATTGAGATAGAAATCATAGACAATCTTCGGGAGAAACCTAGGGTGGATTCCCATAGAATGTCATGTAGGGAGCGATGGCCATCAAGGCCTGAAGCTCACTGACCCTCTCGGCCGAGGTGAGGGCTACCAGAAAAACCACCTTCCAAGAAAGGTGTTGAAGCGAGCAGGACGCTATGGGCTCGAAGGTCGGTTGGATTAGCCGTGTGAGGATGACACTGAGATCCCACTCCACCAGAGGCGGTCGGATGGGAGGCCTGGAAAGAAGCAGCCTGCACATGAAGCGGGACACCAGTGGCTAGCCCGAGAGGGGTCCATCCTCGACTGGGTGGTGGTTGGCTGAGATCACGCTCAGGTGGACTGAGGTGTACTTCAGGCCCACCTACGAGAGATGGATTAGGTACTGCAGGACAAAGCGGGTGGGGCAAGAGAACAAGTCAACCCATACCCCCGATCACCACCCTGAGAACCGAGGACACTTAAAGGCGCAAGCCCTCCTAGTTGAGTCCTTGCGCGAGGCCAGCAATATGTCCTTGATCTCCACTGGGAGATGAAAAAGCACGACCCGCTCAGCTGCCAAGTCATGAGAGATAGGGGCCTCAGGTTCGGGCAAGGTTGTCGAGGCCATCACGGGGCCACAAAAATCACCGAGACTCCGTCCCACTGTATGTTGAGGAGAGCTCATGCTATGAGCAGGGTGGGAGGAAACGCATACAGAAGGCCGTGCGTCCATGACACCAGGAAGGCATCTGAGGCCTCCCTGCTTGGGTGGGGAACTGGGTGGCAGAACTGCGGGAGCTGCGAATTCATAGGACTGGCGAAAAGGTTCAGGACCGGAGTCTCCCAGCACCAGAACAGCCACTGTGCCATCTGCGGGCAGAGGTGCCACTCGTGTGGCTGGAGGATCTGGCTCAATCCGAACGCCAGAACGTTTTCCTAACCTGGGAGATAGGTGGCCCGTAGGACTATGCCTTGGCGAATTGCAAAGGACCATAGGGCTACCGCCTCCAGGCAGAGGCTGTAAGAGCTGGTACCCCCCCCCCCCCCGTTCATATAGAAGGTTACCACTGGGTTGTCTGTCTGGACAAGCACCCTCCAGAGGTGAACACGGTGCCTGAGTGCCCAGAAGGCGAGGAGGACCGCCCAGAGCTCAAGGAAGTTGATCAGCAGTCGGGAATCCTCAAGAGACCATGTCCCCTGTGTACAGAGCTCACCCCAGTATGCTCCCCAGCCCTTTAGAGAGGTGTTTGTGGTCAAAACCACATCGTGTTGTGGAGCCTGGAACGGCATGCCTTGAAGCAGATTCCGGGTGTCCCGCCACCAATCAAGGGACTCAGACAGCTGGGGAGTGACCGAGATAGCCCATCGCCTGAGCCCACCGAGTGTGAAGGCACCACTGCACCGCTCACATGTGCAGCCGGGCGTCAATGATGACATGTACTGTGGAGGCCATATGGTCGAGAAGACTGAGCACTGCTCGAGCCGAAACTGCGTCACAGTGCTGAACCGCTGAGGCCAGAGCAATGAAACAGTCTGCCCTGTCCTGGGGAAGGAAGGCTGTTGCCCGCTGAGTGTAGAGGCATGTGCCGATGAACTCCTGGGATTGAACCAGAGTAAGGTGGGACTTCGGGTAACTCACCACGAAGCCAAGGCGCTTGAGGAGATGGACGGTGTGGGCCGCGGCCCACCGTGCTTCGTCAGCTGTCTCCCCTGTAATGAGCCAGTTGTCTAGATAAGATGCCCTGAAACTGAAGGTGGGCTGCGGCTACCGCGAGGCACTTCATGAAGCGGACACCAGGCCGAAGGGAAGCACCCTGTATTGGTAGTGGTTCCCTTGTACTCTGAAGCGCAAATATTTTCTGTGTTTCGGCTAGACCAGGATGTGAGCGTATGCATCCTGAAGGTCCAAGGAGCATAGCCAGTCGCCCTGCCAGAGGAAGGGCAGCAAGGTGTCAAGGGAGAGCATTCTGAACATTTCCTGCACCAAGTACTTGTTGAGATTTCTTAAATTGAGGATGGGTCAGAACCCGCCCATCTGCTTCGGCACAAGGAAGTAATGGGAGTAGAACCTGTGACCTCTGAGGTGTAGCAGGACCTCCTTCAGTGCTCGTTCCTTGAGGAGGTTGGCAAGCTCCTGCACCAAGAAGACCTGGTGCGCAGGGAGCCAAAGGGGCACCGCAGGACAGAAGGGTGGAGGAAGCCAGTCCAGATGAAGGATGTAATCCTCCCAGATTTATTTATTTATTTATTTATTTACATTCTCTTATATACCGCGCTATTCTGCATCAGTGCGGTTTACATTGAGCAAACTGAAATTACATTGAACAGGGCATTATAACTTGGAGATAACTATTTTACAGGGAACATGGGCTATGGAGGGTTAAGTGGCTTGCCCAAGACCACAAGGAGCACCTGTGGGACTAGAAACCCCAGTCCTTCCGGCCCAAGGTTGCTGTCCTCTAGTGGGATTTGAACCCCCGACCTTCCGGCCTGAAGTACCTTGCCCCAACCACTAGGCCACTCCTCCACTCCATGACTTGGAGAATCCAGGTGTCTGAGGTGACAGACTCCCATCAGGTAGCAAAGTTGCTGGAGGATGAACGGCTATGCATATGAGTCAGCCCTGGGTTTTTGAGGCCCTTTGGCTTACGCGGACCCTGGTGGCCACTCTTGCTCTGACTGCCTTGAGGCAGAAGGTAAAGTGGTAGCCCCAACAGGGGAGACCCTTCCTCTGAAAGAAAGGCTTTTTGCCCTGTTTCTTCCATGGGAGGGAAGAAGTATTCTGAGAGAGACGGATTTGGGTTACGTACTTGGTCTCAATCTCTGCTGCTTTGTCCTCCATCAGTTTGCCGAACAATTGTTCGCCCAGACACAGTACAATTGAGCAGCTTTTCCTGGACCCATTGTTCGAGATTAGAGGACTGGAGCCAGGCCTGCCGCTTGGCCCCAATATTCACAGCCGCTACCCAAGCAGACGGCTTGAAGCTGTTGTATGCAGCACGAGAAAGCATAGTTACTCACCTGTAACAGCAGGAATTTAGTCCTCACATATGAGTATCGTCGGTACCGATGGAGCCTGCGCGGGAATGCTCCCCAGCGTCCAATTAGAAAGCTTTTGGGAGCATCCCACAGCGCCTGCGTGCTGCCTTCCCACCTTTCCCAACTGCCTCTCTCCAGTTGAGTTTTAAAGATGAGACAAAGAGGGAGGTCACGTGAGCGCATGAGCGAGTGAGGACGTGTCCTCAGTGCGCTCCTGGACCGTCTCCCTGAATCGGCAAGAAACCTGCAGTACATAGGAGTCCTTGGGGGTACATATAGTGCGATCAGCAAACCGACGACCCCCCGTGCAGTGAGCCCCGATTTTACACTGTACACTCATGAGGTCGGCAGCAAAGCGAGAAAAGGACAAAGTGCATGGGGCCCGAGAATCTAAGATGGCGCCGGCCACGCGGCCTGAAACGAGTCTGGGCTCTCCAAGATCATCTCCGGGCTCCGGCACTGGAGAAGCGGGAGCGGAGGATCTTGCCCAAGAGGTAGCTAAATTGTTGGCGCCTCAATTTGATTCTATTCTGCTCAAACTCGATTCAATGGCAGAGACCTATGGAGAGATTACCCGGAGAGTAGAGGAGGCTGAGCACCACATTACTGCGCTAGAAGAAGGCGAGGAGAAGCGGGATACTCTTAGTGACCGCCACCAAAAGGCAATTGAAGTGCTGCTCGAGAAAACGGACGATCTTGAAAATAGATCGCGCCGCAACAATTTGCGGCTGGTGGGGGTGCCGGAGACCTGGTCGGATCAACAGCTAGCAGGTCTTTTTGAAACGTGGCTACCGACGGAGCTGGGACTAGAGAGCTTGATTGGCCGGGTCATCGTGGAGCGAGCGCATCGCTTGGGACCGAAGCGAGGCGTTGAGGAGAGGCCGCGGCCGGTGCTGGCCAGGTTATTGAACTTTCAGCACAAAATGGCCCTGCTCCAAGCATATCGCAAGAAACGCTCTCTGCACCTGGATAATAAATCGATCTTGCTGTTCCAGGACTACTCTGCCGCTCTAGCGGCAAGACGTAAGGAGTTCTCCCCGCTCTGTGGTCAGCTGGCGGGAGAAGGAATTCGTTTTGCTCTTGTGTATCCTGCAGTGCTTCGGGTGTACCTTGAGGGGAAGACCCATACCTTTGATCGGGTCCCGGCTGCCAAGACTTTCCTGGCCGCGATGGCGAGAAAGGGATCGCAGTCGGTAGTGGACAATGCTTCTTGACTGGGACATATAGCTCTGATTGACTGGGCCCTGATTATGTCGTCCGCGGGTCACCTAGACTGGTTCTGAGTGTCTAGAGTGATGAAGGCGGCATGACGACTTAGATATGCTTGTACTGTATATGCATGACTACTTACTCTACTGTTCAGAGTTTCCTGCATTGGTAAATTAGCTATGTTGCTCTTAAAGTACTAAACCTGTGAGTATGATCTGTGGGGGTTCGCTATGATTGGATGTTTTTCACCCGGGGCTCTCTTTATGAGAGGGCATTGAGGGGAGACGGTCCAGAAGGGCGGATTGTGATTCTCTCTTATTGGGGATTATGATAGAATTTTCTAGGGTGGCAGGGGGGAGGGAAGGGTTAGGAGTAATGTTTCTGGGGGGGAGGGGGGGAGGTGGGCGATCTCGGAGAGTATTGGAGCGGTGGATGGGGGGGAGGGGAGGGGGGATAAGCGGGATGCGGGGGGGGATGGGGGAGCGGAGACTGGGGGGGAAGATATGCACGAAGTTGACTAAGAGAGTTTTAATATGGAGTAGGGGAATTGAGGGGGGTCTAGGTACACAGCATGGTAATTTAACCATTAAGGGGCTTGGCGTACAACGTCTGGAGATGAGGCTGGGCACCTCCAGACGATTTTATACTAATCTGACCTGTTGGATTTCTTGGCCATGGGAGTATGCCTGAGATAAAGATAGTGTCTTGGAATGTTGGAGGCATGGGCTCCCCGATAAAACGTACTAAAATTCTCCAGGGGTTGAAAAGAAAGGGAACGCATATTGCTCTGCTACAAGAGACACATTTGAGCGCCAAGGAACATCAGAAATTGAGGCGAGACTGGGTAGAGATTTCTTATGGAGCTGATTCAGGCACGAAAAAGGCGGGGGTGGCGGTGTTAGTGAGGAGAGGGGTGCCCTTTGAGGTGCACACCACTCGGGCAGACTCTCATGGCAGATACCTCTTGTTGCAGGGCACACTGTATGCTGAACCTTTGTGGATCTTGAATGTTTATGCCCCCAATGTGTATGATCATGCCTTTTTTATTCACCTGCTGGGTTTGCTGAAGTGTGCTGGGCGAGCTAACGTTGTTGTGGCAGGGGACTTTAACTGTCCGCATGACCCGAATTTGGATAAGTCCCATACTCGAGGGGAGGGTGCCTGGTCGCGTAGGGGAGTTAGCTATCTCTGTAGGCACGGAGAATTGGTGGATGTATGGCGCATGCTGCACCCTGGGGAACGTACATATACGCACCAGTCGAGAGCACACCTAACTTGGTCTCGCATAGACTCTATTTTGGTTAGTGAAAGAGGGGTTACGCGTGTCCTGCGGGCAGAGATAGAGCCGATCATGATTTCGGATCATGGGATGGTCTGGATCACTTGGGATTGTGTGAGACCGGCGAGAGCCGGCTGGCGCTTTCCTGTATACTTGTGGGAAGATGAGGATTTTCGAGGTTATCTGGCAAAACAATGGGAAGACTATGTTTCTTTTAACGATACCCCGCAATGCCCACCATTGCTGTTTTGGGAGACTAGTAAAGCTGTGATGCGAGGAGCGATTATCTCTTATACCGCTCGTAGGCGCAAGCACTTAGATCGGAGTGTGTTAATGTTGGAACGTGATTTAAGCGCACTCCAGGCTAAACTCGGTAGGCATCGAGATACTGCTCTCCAGACAGAATATATCCGCGTGCAGACGGTTCTGAATGAACTGCTTCAGAAAAGAGCGGCGGCCTCGATGCAGCACTATAAACATCGACTACACTTATTTGGTAATCGCTCTGGGAGATTATTAGCGCAACTTGTACGGCAATCCGGGGGAACTCGGTTTATACCGGTGCTAAGAGATGAGACTGGCCGCATGAAAAATCGGTCGGAAGACATAGCTAAGATCTTCCGCAACTTTTATATGCACCTCTATAGAGAAGAGGGAAGAGACTATGCCCAGGGGGCGGCTTTTCTGCAGAAGCGGGCACTGCCATGCCTTTCGGCGGAATTATTGGAACAACTGAATGCCCCGCTGTCGGTGGCAGAGATTCTGGTGGGCATTGGCCAGGGTAAGTCTCATAAAGCTCCGGGTCCGGATGGATTTAGCATGGAATATTACAAAATCTTGGCACAAAGCGTGGCCCCTTCTATGGTGGTGATGTTTGAAGCGGCGCGAGAGGCTGGGATATTTCCACGTGATATGCGATGTGCGGACATTACGGTGATCCCTAAACCGGGGAAGGATCCGTTGGATCCCGCCTCTTACCGTCCGATCTCTCTTATAAATTGTGACTTAAAGCTGCTGGCCTCTGTACTGGCACATAGATTAGCCCCCATCTTACCGTCTCTTATTAATGAGAGACAAGTCGGGTTTGTTCAGGGCCGAGAGGCCTCTCGGAACATTGCTAGACTTCTTCTAGGTATGGATTACTGCTTGCAGAAAGCTGAAGACCTGCTGCTGGTTAGCCTGGACGCCGAAAAGGCTTTTGATAGGGTGGCATGGAAGTATCTTTGGGATGCATTGGCGGCCTTTGGGTTTCAGGGCACTTTCATGCACTGGATTCGGGCGTTGTATGCGAAACCCCTGGCGCGCGTTGGCTCCAATGGCGTCTTCTCGGAACCTTTTGAACTGGAGAGGGGCACTAGACAGGGATGCCCACTATCCCCATTGTTATTTGTTCTTGCTTTGGAGCCGTTACTTCAGGCCTTACAAGCCAACCCTGGCATTGCGGGGATTCGAATGGGGGGAAAGGAAGAATTGAAGGTTTGCGCTTTTGCGGATGATATGTTGCTCTGCCTCACTAGCCCGCACGTGTCGATGCAGAATGCGCTGACATTGATACGAGATTATGGACGGTTCTCTGGCCTCAAGATTAACGCTGCGAAGTCGGTGGTGTTGGATGTTGGGGGTAGGGTGCGACATCGCTGGGCGGGGGAGTTTCCACTGGTGTGGGCAGACCGACAGATTACCTATCTCGGGGTGCAATTGCCGGATCGGCCCGCAGATCTCTACTGTGCTAATGTGCCCAGATTGCTCGCCAGAAGTCAGCAGACGTTGCTGGGATGGCGGGGCCTCCCATTGTCCTTAAGAGGACGGATTGCACTGTTCACCATGGTAGAATTTCCTAGGTGGCTTTATGTGCTTCGTATGCTCCCGCTCTGGATTCTGGATAAGGATTGGAGGCGCTTGGAGTGCTGTCTTCGAAAGTTTCTCTGGGGAGGTCGTCGTGCACGTATCCCTCTACGGGCGCTGCAGAGTAGACGGGAGGAAGGTGGTTTAGAACTGCCCTCCCTGCGCAACTATAACCTTCGTTATTTGGCTCGCCACATATGGGAGATCTTGGAAGCCCCGGAGGGGGGGGCTCTAGTCCGACAGCTGACGGCGGCTTTCACTCCTTATCATGTCCTCTATCTCTTACATGTTGAACAGATGCCGCCGGTGTCTAGGCTAGGGGTGGGGAGGAAATATCTTGAGGCCCTGCGCGCTGCCTGGAAGGCCCTTTGTCAGAGATTTGCTTGGGACAGGAGAATGTCTCCGATGCTGCCCTTGGTCGGTAACCCGGACTTTGGACCTGGTTTTTCCCAATGTAATGTTTTTGTACCTGGGCTGCCAGGGGACTGAGGTGTTTCGAGGATTTGTATTCGCGGGATGCTGGTGTTCTGGACAGCTTCCAGCAATTACAACGCCGATATGACCTTCGCACCCGGGATTTTTATGCCTACCTTCAGGTGCGACATTACTTAACCTCGATAGGTGGGAGGGTGGGAGATTGGATGGCCTCCTGTCCCCCGCGTTTTGTGCTGGAGAGGTTGGCGGAGCGTCTCCCGGGGGAAGAGTTATGTCGACAGGTGATCCGACCTTCCGGAGGGGACGGGTTCCTTACTGATCTTGCGGGTCGGTGGAGGGGCGATGGCGTGGAAGAGATGACAGCGGCTATATTACGAGTAGCGTTTGAGGGGATCCCGAAAGGTGTGAAGTGGATATATCTCCAAGAATTGCAGTACAAGTTCTTGTGGAGAGCCTATGCTAGTGATCAATGGGCCTCACAAGTAGGGATACGACCTACTAACCTGTGTGCGTGGTGTAATCGGGCGGTTGGGACATTACTTCATAAATTTTGGGGCTGCCCGAAGGTGCGCGATCTATGGGTGCGAGTTTGCGCTCAATTGCAGACCTGGACTGGGTCAGAATGTGCCATACAGAGGGAGGTATGCCTTTTCCATAATTGGGCCTTAGGTATTGCTCAACCCCCGTATTGGCGTAGAGCACTCTTTGAACGGGGATTTTTGATGGTCAAGCGGGCGCTGCTGAGTCGCTGGATCTTTCCCTCACCCCCCCTTGTGGGAATGTGGGAACAATCTATGTTCGACTTGATGCTTATGGAGAAGATGACCGCACAGCAAAGGGGAGGTAGGAGTTGGGAAGACTTTTGGGACATGTGGTCTCCTGTACTCTCTCAGATGTCTGCGAGGGAAAGGGGAGCAGTGCTCAATGTTGGCGGATGAGGTCATGGACATGGGTCATTGTGAGAGCTGGGGAGCTTCCTGCCCAGACGATGTAGCTAATATCACCGTGCTGTCCCGCTGTAATATCTATTTGCTGTATACAATCTCTTCTTTGAAGTAGTTCTGATTCTCTCTTCCTTGGACAGCAGCCCACTGCCCTGCTCTTTGTGCAGAAGGAGGAAGGAACTGCCCCTTACCTTGGGCCTATATACTATGTCTATTGGTGGATTTGGGAACTGTGAAGTGTGGCGAACTTTCCATGCTGTGTGGGGAGGGGAGGGAGGGGGTATTGGGGAGGGGGGGTATGTTAGGAGCGCACTAGTTTTATGAATGGTTGTGTGTACCTGTTGTTGTTTCTATGGTTGTATAGTTTGTTGTGAAAAAATTTTAATAAAAAGGATGTGAAATAAAGATGAGACAAAGAGAGAGAGAGAGAGAGGAAAAGAAAAGAGGAGGTGGGTGGGTTGTGAAGACTGAATTCCTGCTGTTCCCGGAGATCACCTGTTACAGGTGAGTAACTATGCTATCTCCAGGAACAAGCAGGAATGTAGTCCTCACATATGGGGACTCCCTAGCTACAGATCCCAGGGAGAGAACCCAGAGGTTGTGTGCCCCTGTGAAAGGGCTCCACCTCCCCCCATGGATCTCTGGCATCCTACCGGGAATGGTGGGTAGGAGTTGATTAAGTATGGAACAGGTGTCGTAGAACAGCCTGACCAAACAAGGCATCCCGGCGGGAGTCCTTGTCCAGGCAGTAATGGACTGTGAAGGTATGAACCGAGGCCCAAGTAGCTGCTCGGTCATCAATAGACACAGAGTGTAGATGAGCCATTGAGGCTGCCATGGCTCTCACATTGTGAACTGTGACATGGCCTTCCAGAGAAAGGTTTTTACTCTGATAGGTAAAAGAAATACACTGTGCAATCCAATTGGACAATGTTCTCTTAGAGACTGGAAGTTCCAAATGAGAAGGATCAAAAGCAACCAAGAGTTGAGGGGACTTGCTTTTTACTTACAAAGGACACAGCAACATAGAAAGTGCTCTTTTACAGTCCAAAGTATGAAGATTCCTTTCTGCATTTGAAGCATGAGGCCTTGGAAAAAATACAGGTAGGTAAACTGCTTGGTTTAAATGAAAAGGTGAGACCACCTTTGGCATAAAGTGTGGATGAGTCCTAAGGACTACCTTATCATGATGGAACCTCGTATAAGGAGGATCAGCCACTAATGCTTGCAACTCATTAATGCAATGTGCTAATGTGATTACAATGAGAAAGACAACCTTCCAGGAAAGGAATTTCAAGGAGGTAGTAGATAGATGTTCAAAAGGCAGCTTCATGAGCTGTCCAAGAACCAGATTTAGTTCCCATGCTACCGGTGGTGGCCTAATGGGAGGCTTAGTTAGAAGGAGGCCTCTCATAAATCTCGCTATGAGAGGAAATAGGTTGTCCATTTAAAGGCTTGAAAGAAGCTGAAATAGCACTTAAATGGACTCGTACTGAGTTAGTCTTAAGCCCTGCATCAGTTAAATGAAGGAGATACTCCAATAATGATTCCAGAGGTATCGCCAGGGGGTCAAGACCCTTCTGCGAACACCATATGGAAAACCTTTTCCGCTTGAAAGCATAAGAGCGTTTTGTGGAAGGCTTTCTAGAAGCACAAAGGATATCCTTTACTTGTTGAGATAGGTTAAGACCATAAAGGTCTAGGCCCTCAGCAACCAGGCCCTGAGATGCAGGGAGTGGGAATCAGGATGCCACAACATCCCGTCCTCCTGAGAGAGGAGATCTGGAGCAGATCCTACCTCCAGAGATGGAGCTTGAGAGAGATGTAGGAGCAGAGGGTACCACACCTGCCGTGGCCAATGTTGAGCTATGAGAATCATATGGCCTCTGTCTCTCTGAAGCTTGAATAGGGTTTTGGGAATTAGGGGAATGGGTGGAAAGGCATATAGGAAGTCCTGACCCCAATGGAGGAGGAAAGCATCCCTGGCCTGAGAACCCTGAGCCGGAATTCTGGAACAGAATCGGGGAAGTTTGGCATTCAGTGGACTTGCAAAGAGGTCTATGTCCGGAGTCCCCCAAATTTGAAAACTTTTTGCTACCTGGTCTGCACGAAGAGACCACTCGGGTGGAAGCAGAATTCGACTGAGTCTGTCTGCCCAAGAATTTTGAATGCCTGGCAGATATACCGCAAGTAGATGAATTTGATGATCTGTGGTGAGGGCCCATTGTCGCAAAGCTTTGTTGTAAAGCGACAGAGAGCCTGTTCCTCCCTGCTTGTTCAGATAGAACATAGCTACTTGATTGTCCATCTGAATTAGGACTGTCTTGTAGCTGAGCTGGGTGTGGAACGCTCAAAGAGCAAGGAAGATTGCTCTGAGTTCTAAGAGATTGATGTGTAGATGGGTCTCCTGTGGAGTCCAGGTGCCTTGGGTAGAGAGATCTTGCAGGTGAGCTCCCCAACCCACCTGTGAGGCGTCTGTTGTTAGAGTGACCTGGGGTGGGGGCTGTTGGAAAGGGGACCCCACCAACAGGTTTTGGGTTGATTGCCACCATTGTAGGGACAAAATAAGGTGACTTGAGTTTGCTATTTTGTCTGATAGGCAGCCTGATGCTTGAGTCCACTGAGTGGATAGAGTCCATTAGGCTGCTCTCATATGGAGGCCAGCATAGGGAACCACATGCACAGTAGATGCCATGTGGCCTAGCAATTGTAACATTTCCCGAGCAGTGAGATGAGTTTTTAACACTGCTTGGGAAGTCAACTGCACAATGCGAAAGCAGCGGGGCTGTGGGAGATAGGCCTTTGCTTTCCTGGTATCAGCATGGCTCCTAGAGATTGAGTGGGAGTTAGGTTGGATTTTGGGATGTTTATAACCAGGCCCAAATACTTAAGGATATGCATTGTGCAAGATAGGGAAATTCTGGCCTCGAACTCTGATGGGGCTCAAATGAGCCAGTCGTCTAAGTAGGGGAAGACAAATATTCCTAGAGTGCGAAGAAATGCTGCCACTACAGCCATGCATTTCGTAAACACCCTTGGTGCTGAGGCCAGGCCAAAAGGAAGAACCCTGTACTGGTAGTGCTTCCCCTGACATAGAAACCGAAGGAATCTTCAGTGAGTTGGATGGATGAGAACATGGGTGTACACATCCTTGAGATCTAGAGAACAAAGCCAATCCTGACTCTGAAGATATGGCAGAAGAGTTCCTAGAGAAATCATCTTGAACTTCTCCTTGAACAGGAATTTGTTCAATTCTCAGAGGTCTAAAATGGGTCTGTGTCCCCCTGTTTTCTTTGGAATAAGGAAATAGGGGGAGTAAAACCCCGTACCCTGTTGGGAAATGGGTACGTCTTCTATTGCCCCCTGGGCAAGATGTAAATTGACCTCTTGACCCAACTGATTTTCGAGTGAAGTCTGAGAATTGAACCCTTTTACAACTGTAGGAGGGGGCATGTTGAGGAAATGAAGCTTGTACCCCTCTCCTTTACAATGGAGAGAGTCCATTCTTCTGCTGTTATCTGCTCCCATCTGGGGGCAAAATGACACAACCTTCCTGGAATGGTGGAGGGCTCTTGCCCGTTGAGGGCCAGGAAGGCCAAGTTCTCCAGAAGGGAGTCAAAGCCCCTGTGGAGGTGGAGGTGGAGGCTGAGTCTGCTGGGCCGGTTGAGGCTTAGCAGACTTAGTTTTCCTTTGTTTTGGTGGCTGCTGTCCCTTTCGGGCAGACTGACTTGCAGAATGCCCCTGCTGGGTATAGGAGGGGTAAAACCTCTTCTTTTTAGAGAAGAATGGTTTCTTGTAGGATTTTCTCCCTGCAGGATCAGCTGTAGCCTTGGATAGTCTATCCAAAGTGGTGTTATCAGCATCCAGCTCATTAGCTTTCTCTTGCCAATTTTTGCCAAAGAGATTTTCGCCCTTACAAGAGATATTCCCCAGCTTGTCCTGTACCCAGAGTTCTAAGTCAGATGCCTGGAGCCAGGCAATCCTACGAGCACCTATGGCAATGGCAGATGTTCTGCTTATGCACTCAAAGCAGTCAAAAGCTGGAGAGAGGCAGTTGGGAAAGGCAGCACGCAGGCGCTGTGGGATGCTCCCAAAAAAAACTTTCTAATTGGACGCTGGGGAGCGTTCCTGCGCAGGCTCCATCGGTACCGACAATACCCATATGTGAGGACTACATTCCTGCTTGTTCCTGGAGATAGGTACTTTGAACAGTCCTCCACTGATTTCAGGAGGGACAGGAAACGGCGAAGGTAATCGCCATCAAGGAGCACCTGGAAGCCTCCTAGTTACTTTGTGAGGTCACGAAGGAACATGCCTATATAGAGCTGGTGATCCTGGATGCAGCCTTGGTAGGCCTTACACCCGAGGGTGCAAGACTCCCTACCCAGCGGGACCGAAGAGTGGGTTTTTGGACTCTTCTACTTCTGCATGGCAGATTCCACTACCATTGAGGTATGGGGGAGCTAGACCTTCCAGAAGCCGGGTCCCCACTGAACCCTGTACATGGTGTCCAGGTGCTTGCTGACAATGGGGATAGACGCCGGTGTCTCTTCCACATACGGAGCAGCAGCCAGGTCAGAATGGGTGGGACAGAACTGTGAGGGATTCCCTCGGTGGGGCCTCGTACTGTAAAATATTGAGTTCTTCCACACGGGGCTCCTCCTCGGATTGTGTAGAGAGCTCCAGGGCTCGGGCCATGTCCCACACAAACTCTAGAAAGGGGTATCCTCGGGAGGCAACCACCGCTTTTGAGTGGGTGGGAAGGATCCGAGGGGGAGGTTCCGATGAGCCTGGGATTCAGGGGAAGTATTCCCTTCGGACTCCCAGCCCGAAATCTTTGAGAGAAACTCCGAGCTAGGCTGATCGAGCAGAGCCCGTGAAGCATGCTGGGCTCTCGAGGCCAAAGCCCCTCTGGAGCCGGAGGCGCTGACTCGGGAAGATCTCACACCCGAGGACCAGGATGGAGATAGAGACTTCTGTCGGGATCCTTCACGCAGCCTCTGGCTCTCAGGGTTGTCACAGCAGTCTGGGGAGCCAAGACAGGCGTCGCCTTCGAGATCTCAGGGCGCAAGCCAGCGGAGCCTGGCACTAGCACCTGCTGGGCAGCAAGGAAGGCAGAGACACTGCGCTCCAGTGCCAGCATTCGGGCTTCCCATTCAGTAGTAGGGCCTTGCGCCGCCAACACCAGGGTAACTGGGTCAGGCGTCGAGTAGGACCCTTCAGGAGATCGGGCACCATCGCCGGAGGTCTCTGTATCGGTACGAGGTACCTTTCGGGGCCGCTCCTTCTCTGACTCCAGGGACTGCTGAGGAGGGCTAAGGGACTGAGAATGAGAACGCTCACACATGTCCAGAGCCCCCGACAGGGTCCTCAAGGCATTCTTCTTCGTCTGCTCCCTTTCAGGGGACCCTTGCTCAGAGTGGCGCAGGGGCCGAGGGAGACCCCAGAGGCAGAAGGTCGGTGGAGCGGGAAGCTACCAGGGACACCAGGGCTGTCTTGCGGAAAATATCATCCAGTTTCTGCTTACGGCTCTGGATGGCCTTGGAGGATATCTTTTTTACAAAGGGAGCAGAGCTCTGGGTTATGATCCGCTCCCATACACCGGAGACAACAGTCATGAGTGTCCGTGAGGGACATGTTTTTGGAGCATCTGTCACTTTTTTTGAAACCGGAGGCCATGGGGTAAAAAGGATCCCTGCAAGGTCGAAGACCTTCGGTTTGGCCAGCAGTTGAAAAGGGCGCGAAATGCAGTGGAGGCAAACTCACGAAGAAAAAGGGAAAAAGAAAAAAATAAAGTCCCAGTGTCCGCTGCCAAAAGCAGGGGCACTGGGGACAGCAGGAAGAGGACCGGAAAACCGGAATAGAAGACAACATGAAAAAACCTTTTTCTGAGGTACAAGGATGTGCATCCAAAGGGCACCGTGGAAAAAGGGAGACTGATCAAAATGGCATCCTTGGGTGGGAAGGGGACCATGCATGTGTGGTGGCATTCCCAAAGGCTTTCTTTGAAAGCTGGGAAAATGCTCTGCGCAGGCTCTGTTGGTGCTGACGTCACCCATATGTGAAGATCGACTTCCTGCTTGTTCCAGGAGAAGGCCAAGTAACCGCCACTCTAATGGACCAAATGAAAGCTATCCACCTCCTACCTGAGCTGCCCCTGAGAGCTGCATACTCCGATCCGGAGCCTTAAGGTGGTGCTAAAAAGTCACACCAACCAAAAAACATACCACTGAACAAACACAGTTCACCTCCATCAAAGCAGACTCGTGTTCCAGAAGAGGCAGACAAAGCAAACTAAAGACCACGTTGAAGAAAGCGACATGCAGCCAGTGCCAGCATCCTGCTGCTTCCGCCTCAGTCACTCAAACCACAACAGGGCCTCCACCCCTGAAGCCCTGCTAGCATCAGGGAGCAGCACGTTAAACAAAATGGTGGCATTTCACACCCAAATTCACTTAGCTACAGTGTGCTGGCCGTGCGTAGTTCTATTATTTTATATATATTTATTTTTAAAATGGGAATCCCAACAATACCGAATGCCACAAAGGGGCAGCACCACCCCCACCCCGGGATTGGCTGTTTCCCACGCAGGAGAGACAGCCCTCTGTTACGCCATACTGAGATTTCTGAGGGCATCAGGTGCAAGCTGTCTCTTCACATTTCCCTTTTTTGTAATCTTCTCACCTAACATCACATGATTTAAATGAAAAAAAAGAGAAAAAAAAACCAGCTCCCACTTCCTACCATAAAAATTGCACTGACATGCTCCCCCCCCCCCCCCCCACACACACACAATATCACACCATGACAAAGCCCTAATAAGGGAATCCTCTGGAGACCAAATCCCAGTAATGCCCCTGGAAACATCAGAATCACATGAGAGTGCCAACATACTTCGGTTTGCAGCTCGCATGCTCAATAAATCACCGCTCCAATCAGCAACACAGGCAATAAAGACTTCTTGCTGCTACTGCCAAATCCAATTCCGGAGTCGTCAGACAAACAAAAAGGTTGCACTCATGAAACAACTGCTACCCCATCAAAGGAGACGACAGTCTGTCAGGTGCCGCAGACGAGTTCCACCATCCATGGCAATTAAGCCCCACAAAAGTCCATGTAGACTGCTGACCACATGGGAAGCATTGCTGAGGGTAGTTGCTTCATTTTTTTGTATGTTTTTTTTTTTTTTTTACTTCAAAAAGAAAGCAAACCACTTCTCCCATCTGAGAAAGGACAAATTCCTCTCTCAAAGTTAGCTCCCATTATCTCACCAAAACTTGAAAAGAGCGTGCCAGTGGGGGAAAAAGGAGGGGAGGGACCTGGTGCCACCAAGTTCTGCGCCCCCTGAGCACGCAATGCCTCCAAATTTTCCTCATCTTTCATCCAGTCCAGAATGCACAGGATTAACCTACAGCTACTGAAGTCTGAGAAATACTCCCAAGTCATTTTATATCAGGTTGGCAGAAGAATTCAAGCCAATCATTCCCAGTCTCCATCTGTCAGTGGGCATGGATAACCCACTCGTCTAAACTGGACTGGAGGAATGATGTGAATTATTCTGATGTGCAAGGAGGGAAAGAGGCTTGGGGTGAATAAAAGGTTTTTGCATAGTAGTGTTGTTATAAGGCATACATAGTCATTAACATTGTTCAACTTTATAAACAATATGCATTCTTTCTTGTAGGTACATGTTGCACATTGTTTTATTGTGTATGTTAAATCCCAGTACTGTTCATAAAAAAATACATAGACATAAAAGAAACACACACTAATGAAACAGGTTCCAACTGAAGGAACACAAAAACAAGAGTTTCTACTCAAGAACTTTCTTAATTACAAAGTTGGGAGGTTACAACTTTTCGTAATCCAATATACCTCTATAGATTATCTGCTTCTATGTAACAAAGACTATATGGGCCTATCCAGTCTGCCTTTCCATACCAACTACTAAGCTCTACAGTACCTTTAAGAGATCTTCTGTGTTTGTCCCATGCCTTTTTGAATTCAGATACAGACCTCATGTCTACTATCTCCAGTGGGAGACTCTTCCACGCATCTATCAGTCTTTCCGTAAAGAAATATTTCTTTAATTGTAAGTAAGCTCTGCAACAAAGGGGCATAGGATGAAGATGAAAGGAGATGGACTCAGGAGTGGTTTGCAGAAATATTTCTTTTCAGAAAGCGTGGTAGATGTATGGAATAGACTCCCAGTGGAGGGTAGTAGAGACGAGGACAGTATCTGAATTCAAGAAAGCATGGGACACACACAGAGGCTCTCTAAAGGAAAAAGGGCTGTAAAGCTTAGTGGTTCATATAGAAGGGCAGACTAGACAAGCCACCTGGTCTTTATCTGCGATCCTGTTTCTATGTAAAACATCTCTAATCATATCTCCCCTCTTCTGTCTTTTTCCAAAGTATACATCTATTGAGATCTTGAAGTCTGTCCTCATATGCTTTATGACTAAGCCCACTGACCATTTTGGTAGCCACACTCTGCACCGACTCCATCTGGTTTATACCCTTTTGAAGGTGTGATCTCTTGAATTGCACACAATACAGAGGCACAGTAACTTTGTTCCTGCTGGCCATTCCTCTCCTAATGGACCCAAGAAACCACTACTACTAATCATTTGTATAGTGCTACAAGGCACACGCAGCGCTGCACATTCCAGTGCTCTGCCCCCACTGCTTTCCCATTGGCTGGATCCTACTCACACTCTGTGACTACGGCAACATTCCAGTGCTCTGCCCCCACAATCTTCCTATTGGCTGGATCCTACCCACACTCTGTGACTAGAGCAACATTCCAGAAAGCACAGTTACTTACCTGTAACAGGTGATCTCTGGGAACAGCAGGAATAAGTCTTCACATATGGGTTTTGTCGGTACCGACGGAGCCTGCGCAGGAACGCTCCCCAGCGTCCAATCAGAAAGCCTTTGGGAGCATCCCACAGCGCCTGCGTGCTGCCTTCCCACCTTTCCCAACTGTCTCTCCTCAGTTGAGTTTTAAAGCTGAGACAAAGAGAGAGGGAAAGGAAAGATAGATAGAGAGATACAACTCCTAGGGGAGGTGGGTGGGTTATGAAGACTTATTCCTGCTGTTCCCAGAGATCACCTGTTACAGGTAAGTAACTGTGCTATCTCCAGGAACAAGCAGGAATGAGTCTTCACATATGGGGACTCCCTAGCTTTAGATGCCAGGGAGAGACCCCAGAAGTTGTGTGTCCCTGGGACAGGGCTCCACTTCCCCCAATGGATCTCTGGCATCCCATCAGGGATGGTGGGTAGGAGTTGATTAAGTATGGAACAGGTGTTTGAGAACAGCCTGACCAAGCAAGGCATCCCAGCAGGAGTCCTTGTCCAAGCAGTAATGGGCTGTGAAGGTATGAACCGAGGCCCAAGTGGCTGCTCGACAGATGTCGTCAATAGACACCGAGTTCAGATGAGCCATTGAGGCTGCCATGGCTCTCAATTGTGAGCTGTGACATGGCCCTCCAGAGAAAGGTTCTTACTCTGATAAGCGAAAGAAATACACTGGGCAATCCAGTTAGATAGTGATCTCTTGGAGACTGGTAGTCCCAGATGAGAAGGATCAAAGGCAACAAAGAGCTGAGAGGACTTTCTATGTTGCTGTGTCCTCTGTAAGTAAAAAGCCAGAGCTCTTTTACAGTCCAGGGCAATGTTCCCTCTAATTTTCTGTATGCTATGTGCGCATAAAATATCAGCTGTGTGCAGCTTTTGAAGGAAGGTTTAAATTTTGTGTGCCACATAACACTTGGAGTTATATACTTTAAAATTTGACTAGAAATCAGAATACAGTATGTACACATTGATTTTAATCAAATTAAATGAAAATAGACGATTACTAAATGAAGCAGGAAATTTCTAGTAATTACAATCACAACTTTTAAATTTTAAGATGTCTGTGTTGTTTTCTATCAGAATCAGAGCTGTAATTTTTGTGCGCTCTGTTGTAAAGTATGTGCGCTCACTCGGCGAGGTGTGTGCGTGCGCACACGCGCACAGCTTAGAGGGAACAGTGGTCCAGGGTATGAAGATTCCTCTCTGCACTTGATGCATGAGGTCCTGGAAAAAAGACAGGTAGGTAGACCTCCTGGTTGAGGTGAAAAGGCGAGACCACCTTAGGCATAAAGTGTGGATGGGTCCTAAGGATTACCTTGTCATGATGGAACCTTGTATAAGGTGGATTAGCTATGAGTGCTTGCAATTCACTAATACGACGTGGTGATGTGATTGCAATGAGAAAGATAACTTTCCAAGAAAGGTATTTCAAGGAGGTGGTAGCCAAAGGTTCAAAAGGCGGCTTCATAAGCTGACCAAGAAACAGGTTCAAGTCCCATGCCACCGGAGGTGGTCTAATGGGAGGCTTTGTTAAAAGGAGGCCTCTCATGAACCTTGCAACAAGAGGATGAGAGGAGATAGGTTGTCCATTTAGAGGCCTAACCGAAGCTGCAATAGCACTCAAATGGACCCTTACTGAATTTGTCTTAAGGCCTGCATTAGACAGATGGAGGAGATACTCCAGCAAAGATTCCAGAGGTATGGCAAGAGGGTTAAGATCCTTCTCAGAGCACCAGACAGTAAACCTCTTCCACTTGAAAGCATAAGAACGTCTACTGGAAGGTTTTCTGGAAGCTTAAAAAAACATCTTTCACCTGTTGAGAAAGATGAAGATCTTGGAGATCTAGGCCTTCAGCAACCAAGCCCTGAGATGCAGAGACTGGGGATTGGGATGCCATAACTTTCCATCCTCTTGAGATAGGAGATCTGGAGCAGACCCTAACTCCAGGGAGGGAGCTTGAGAGAGATGTAGAAGCAGAGGGTACCACATTTGCCGTGGCCAATGTGGAGCTATGAGAATTATGTGGCCTCTGTCTCTCTGAAACTTGAACAGGGTTTTGGGAATTAGGGGAATGGGTGGAAAGGCATACAGGAAGTCTTGACCCCAGTGAAGGAGGAAAGCATCCCTTGCCTGAGCTCCCTGAGCCGGAGTTCTGGAAGTTTGGCATTCCATGGACTTGCAAAGAGGTCTATGTCCGGGGTTCCCCAAATCTGAAAAATCCTGGCCACCTGGTCCACATGTAGGGACCACTCGTGTGGAAGCAGAACTCGACTGAGCCTGTCTGCCCAAGAGTTTTGAACGCCTGGAAGATAAACTGCCAGAAGATGAATCTGATGCTCTCTGGCGAGGGCCCACAGTCGCAAAGCTTCGTTGCAAAGCGACAGAGAGCCAGTTCAGCCCTGCTTGTTCAAATAGAACATGGCTACTTGATTGTCCGTGTGGATAAGGACTGCCTTGTAGCTGAGCAGGGTGTGGAACACCCGCAGAGTAAGGAAGATTGCCCTGAGTTCCAAGAGATTGATATGTAGACAACTCTCCTGTGGGGACCAAATGCCCTGGGTAGAGAGGTCTTGCAGATGAGTTCCCCACCCCATTGGAGAAGCATCTGTTGTGAGAGTTGCTTGGGGTAGAGACTGCTGAAAGGAAGAACCCAGCAACAGGTTTTGAGGGGACTTCCACCACTGGAGGGACAAAATGAGGCGACTTGTGTTTGCTATTTTGTCTGACAGGCAGTCTAATGTCTGGGTTCATTGGGTGGATAAAGTCCACTGAGCTGTCCTCATGTGAAGGCGAGCATATGGTACCACATGCACGGTGCATGCCATGTGGCCTAGTAACTGTAACAACTCTCGAGCAGTTAAGTGGGGTTTCAACTCTGCTTGAGAAGTTAACTGCACCAAGCGAAGGCAACGGGCCTGGGGGAGATAGGCCCAGGCCCTTGCCCTTGTGGTATCCAGCAACGCCCCTATAAACTCCAGGGACTGAGTAAGGGTTAGATTGGATTTTGGGATGTTTATTACCAGCCCTAAATACTGAAGGATACGGATTGTGCAGGATAGAGAATTTTTGGCCTCTGACTGAGTGGGAGCTCGAATGAGCCAGTCGTCCAAATAAGGGAAGATGAATATTCCCAGAGTGCGCAGAAATGCAGCTATCACTGCCATGCATTTCGTGAACACCCTTGGTGCAGAGGCCAGACCGAAAGGAAGTACTCTGTATTGATAGTGCTTTTCGTAAAAAAGGAACCGAAGGAACCTTCTGTGAGTTGGATGGATGAGAACATGGGTGTATGCATCCTTGAGATCTAGAGAACAAAGCCAATCCTGACTCTGAAGGTATGGCAGCAGAGTTCCTAGAGAAATCATCTTGAATTTTTCCTTGACTAGGAATCTGTTCAATTCTCTGAGATCTAAGATGGGTCTGTAGCCCCCTGTTTTCTTTGGAATAAGAAAATAGGGGGAGTAGAAACCTGTGCCCTGTTGTTGAAGAGGCACTTCCTCTATTGCCCCCTGGGCGAGAAGGGTGGCAATCTCCTGCCCCAACAGGTTGAGGAGGGAGGTCGGAGAATTGAACTGGTACACTCTTGTGTGAGGGGGCAAGCTTGAAAAATGAAGTTTGTACCCCTCTTTTATGATGGAGAGTGTCCAGTGCTCTGCTGTAATTTGTCCCCACCTGGGAGCAAAATGACATAACCTTCCTGGAATGGTGGAGGGCTCTGGTCCTTCCAGAGCCAGGAAGGCTAAGTTCTCTAGCGGAAAGTCAAAGGCCCTGAGGGGGCTGAGGTTGCTGGGCTGGAGGAGGCCTAGCAACCTTTGCTTTGTTCTGTTTGGATGATTGCTGACGTTTGGTAGTGAACTGAGCTGCAGAAGATGCCCGCTGACCATAAGCAGGATGAAATCTTCCCTTTTTAGAAAAAGGTGCATTCTTGAACAACCTTTTCTTAACAGGAGCAGCTGTAGACTTGGATAGTCTATCCAAGGCAGAATTTTCAGCATCCATCTGATTGGCCTTTGCTTGCCAATCTTTACCAAACAGGTTTTCACCTGTACAAGGGATATTTCCCAATTCATCCTGTACCCAGATCTCCAAATCAGATGCTTGAAGCCAAGCAATTCTACGTGCACCTATGGCAATAGCTGAGGCTCTGCTTACACATTCAAAGGAGTCGAAAGCTGCACTGTTGGAGAATTTGGAGATATCTTGGGCATGTTTGAGCCAAGTGAGAAAGTCCTGTCTTTTCTCTTCAGAAATGAAAGGACTTAAAGTCTGCAAATGATCAGTGACATTTTAGGAACATTCCCATGTAAAGACTATAGGAATTAATTCTCGCAGCAAGCATGGAAGCTTGGAAGACTCTACGTCCAAAAGCATCCAGGGTTCTACATTCACGTCCTGGAGGATTAGAGGCATGTCTTTTGGCACTTCTAATCTTTCTCATAGCAGACTCAACCACAATGGAGTGGTGAGGAAGCTGAGTTTTATGGAAAGCAGGACAAGGAGGGACACAATACATGGTATCTAACCTGCGAGAATGAGGAGAGGTGGTAAGAGGTGCTTCCCACATCTTCAACATGAGATCATATAAAATCTCATGAACAGGCAAGGTAGCTGCCTCCTTAGGAGGTTTTTTTGGGGTTTTTTTTAATAGTTTTATTTAGCTTTTTAAAACAGCACACAAATAAAACCAAAACAACCAACATAACAGTTACAGGTTACAAAGCCCCTTCCCAAAGCAAAGCAAACAACCCCCCCTCCCCTCACCACCCCGCCGCCCTCCCATCCACCACTGGAATCCAGGTATATAGCCAGAAAAAGAATACAACCATGATCATGGGTGAAAACAGTTGACAACTTATAGTAATCCCAAATACTCCCAACAGCACTTAGACCTTGTTACAATGCGCAGTATCAACAAATTCCCTCAGGGCGCTCCATTTCTGCAGACTATGAGGGCCGTGGGTCACCCCCTTGCGGGGCATTTGCTCATATTTGCTAAAGGCACAAACCTGAGTCCACCAAGTTTGGAAGTGTAGCGCTGCTATGTTTTTCCAATGGCGAACCAACAAGCAAATACCTACTCCTATCATAAAATCTAATAGGAACCTATACTCCTTGCGCAGACTAGGGATAGGCAGGGCCGACCGAAAGGCGATCAACCCCCAGGTAAGAGGGGCCTCAAGGTCCAATATTTCTCATATTCTTGCCCATACCTGCAACCAAAATGCCTGCACCCCCTGACATTCAAACATCATATGTTTCAGTGTACCCACGTGCTTACCGCACGTCCAGCACAGCGAAGATGCCGAGCTGTCCCATTTACTTAATTTGACGGGTGTTATATATGCCCTGTGCGCAAAATAGAATAGGGTCTGTGTGATGGAGGCTACTTTGGCAACTCTCACTTGTCGTGCCCAAAATCTCTGCCAGTAACGAAGTGTCATGCCGACTCCTGTATCTTGTTCCCACACTCTCTGCAGCCCAAGTAATCGCGAGGACGCCCCACCTTGCAGCTCCTTGTAAAAAAAGGAGGCTGCCTTGCCAGACTGCTGCGCCCGCATGATCATAGTATCTACCTCCCATTCATCCTGCAGCAACTCACACCCCGCAAGAGCTTTACCCACGCAGTGCTTTAATTGGAGCCACTGGAAGTATGACGTCCCAGGAAGTTGAAATTCCTGCTGCAATTTATCAAAACTTTTCCACACCCTCTTGTCCAGTAATTGCCCTATGGTCCATATGCCCCTTTCATACCAAGATTTCCAAGCAAAGGTCTTTTGCTGGATCTTAAAGGATGGGTTGTACCACAAAGGGAGATCGAGAGCGCTACTCCCCTCAGTCCCCACCATATTAGCTAATGTTCTAAAAGCTCTCTGAGTGTCTGTAATCATCCTGGGCCTCCCGAAGTTCTCTCTAAACACCATTCCAGGAAGGAGATGCAGAGGGAAAGGAGCTTACGAGCCTCTTCTCCAGAGCTAGCCAAACCGGGCTCAACTCAGATAGCTGCTCCCTCCATCTAACACCTTGTTTCAACAGGAATGCATGATGATACGCTAAGAAATCAGGGAAACCTACACCCCCCCCCCCCCCCCCCGCTTTCCTAGTGGCCTGTCCACTTTGTCCACTAAGCGGGCAAAGGCCTCCCATGAACAACTTTTTCAGAAGAATATAGGTTTACGAAAAAGGCCCGAAAGGCCTCCGCTATGTCCTTATCCTCAACTAACAAAGCCGAATGTCCATCGGCTTTAATGGCCGCTATACGACTGGCCTCTTTTCTCGCCTTCAACAAGTTGGCCAAAAGCCGCCCCGCCCTATTATTTTCCCAGTAATATAGCCCTTCCTGAGTTTTAATATGTTGGGTTACCTCATCGGATACCAACTGATTATATTTATACCTCAAGCGCTGTAAGCGAAGCAGGATACATGGATCCTGTCTCTTAACCAAAATGTGTTCGCCCGCTTTAATTTGCAAATCTAGTTCGGCCAGCTGCTCCTTACGGAGTCTCGCATGATAAATGCTAAAGCTCGTAATAACAGCCCTGATGGAGGCTTTAAAGCCTTCCCATCTCGCCCAACCCGATGTCAATTGAGATGGATTAAAATGAAAATAATCTTTAATGGCCGACCTTATTTTGGCCTTGAAGTCACCATTTTCTAACAGAGTTCTATCAAAAAACCACTTAGTCGGAGCATGCCCTGACCTCCCGTCCTCCAACATAAGAGAGACAGCAGCATGATCCGAAAGATGTATCGGATGTATCGCATGTATCTCCGCATTTGTGACACTAGCCGTCAGGGTTTTGGAAAGCAATATAAAATCTATTCTAGATAAGGACTTATGCGGAGGAGAATAAAACAAACTCCTGATCTAACGGGTGCAATAGTCTCCAGATATCCACCAATCCAACGTCCTGAAGGAGCGAGACCAGCACTGAGTGAGCTCTAGGCGGCTTACATGACCTAGGAGGCTTCCTATCTACTAAGGAGTCCAGAACTAGATTAAAATCACCCCCAACAAGGAACGGGATCGCCGTTTCCTTGTGTAATTCTTGCGCAATGGACCTGAAAAAAATCAGGGTTGTCACTGTTTGGGGCATATACATTCAATACATTTAATTCCATTTGTCCTACGTGGAGCTGAACTCTAACCCACCTTCCCATCTGATCCGCTTGAGCTTGTATCACCTATGGGACAAGAGACCTCCGCACCAGTATCGCCACTCCGTTATGTTTCTGTACAGCGGTGGAAAATGCTACCACCATGAAAGGTTTGATGTTTAATTTCAAGGACTCTTTCATGTTTAGATGAGTCTCTTGTAACAACATTATATCTACCTTTTCCTGCTGGCCATACTGGATTATTTTTTTCCGTTTTATAGGGCTGTTAATGCCTTTAACATTGAGGGATAGGATCTTAATAGGTGCCATTATATTGCTTCCTCACCATGTTCTAGCATTTGCCAATGACCAGCACTTTTCCTGATATTCATAGCAACCCCATCCCGGCCTTTTTGACCTTGACACACCCGTTGACTTGGATACATTGCATGCGCATTAACAGATTACCCATAAAATCCCTGTTGAGCATACCCATGAACCTGACTCCAGTGGACCCTATGGAGGACATAACACCCACACCCTGAATAGGTGAGCCTTATACGGGTTGGTTTTGAGCCCGCCATGCCCCTGTTACACTCCGAACTCAGGAGATCCCACTGGTATGGTCTGAGATTCACAATTTCCAGCGCAAACACCGGATTCTAGAAAAGGCCCTTCAGAGCTTCATCCTAGGCGCTCATTCCACCAGCGTCCAGGCTCCGCCTCCCCTCCCTCCTTAGGAGTTTTAGGATATTGTAAAATATCTAACTCCTTGGCTCTGGGTTCTGTCTCAGGGGCCACCGTGATGGATAGGCCCCGAGCCACCTCCCTGATGAAGTCCTGAAAAGACAAGTCCTCTGGAGGAGACATCCTTCGTTTAGGAGAGGACTCCTCCTGTGGCAGAAGCATCACTGCATCGACAGAGTCTTCAGAATCCTCAGAGTCTTCAGAGGAATCGAAGTATCGTCTGTCTGGATGCTCTTGCAAAGCTCGATACCCATACCGATCGGGCTCGGTATCGGGAATAACCGGTACCGGGGTATCGGTACCGGAGGGCTTCAGAGGACAGAGTACCGGCATAGTGGACACCGAAACCGATGTCTATGCCACCGGACCCAGGATCGGTACCAATGGCGGTGCTAGAGCCGGTACCGGTGAAGTAGTCTGTTGCGGTACCAGGGGCGTCGATGCCACAAGGAAAGCCGCCAGACTGCGTTCCATGGACAGAATCCTCTGATCCATCGACGCCGCCAATGCTTGGAAGTCGGTACCAGGGGAAGCCACCGGTACCCCAGAGCATGGCACCAGGTGATCTGTCGAGGCCACGCCATCGAGATCATCCTGGAACCCCGATGATGATGCTTTAGAGGCCGAAGCCTCCTGCCGGGGTAATTTTGCCAGTGCAGAATCCTCGAGGGCAACGCCAGAGGCATCTCGATGCTTAGAAGGAGATGTACCCTTCGAGGACCGGCTAGATTTATGTTTAGTTACCTGAGATCCATGTGAGGAAGAAGCAGCCCTGGAAGACGTCGATGCCACCGAAGCCGCATCAGAGGGAAAACAGGATACTGAGCTTGGCAGCTCGGTTCTGCCGACCTCTTTTAGATATCATAGAACAGGACATACAATCTGTGATGGAATGGTCAGGACCTAAACATTTTAGACACCAGTCGTGGGTGTCGGTGACGGAAATGGTGCCACCACATTTTGTGCACTTCTTAAACCCTGAGGCAGGTTTTTCCATGTTAAGGAAAAAAGGTTTTGGGCCTAAGGCCCAAAACGCAAGTGCACCTGAAGAAAATTTTTTTTTTTTTTTTTTTTTTTTAAAGAAAGAAAGAAAGACCGGAGGTACCGGTAGAGCGTCGAAGAAGGCAGACGCGACACAAAAGAAATAAAGAAATTCTTCTGCGGTGACAGGAACACGACCTGCTGGCTCCGCGGAAAAAGAAGAACTAAGGAGAGACAGTTGGGAAAGGCGGGAAGGCAGCATGCAGGCGCTGTGGGATGCTCCCAAAGGCTTTCTGATTGGACGCTGGGGAGCGTTCCCGCGCAGGCTCCGTCAGTATCGATGAAACCCATATGTGAAGACTCGTTCCTGGAGATGCATCCTTCTGGCCTTTGCCATCTTCTTTCTAGCTGTTTAGCTACCTTAATATCATTAGAAACAAATCACCCCTAGGTCCCCACTCTTCTGTTGTCGAGAGAGGTAGTTCACCTCCTATAATGTCCCACTCCCTTGCATTTTTGCAGCCCAAATGCATGACCCTACATATTTTAGTATTAAATCTCAGCTGCCAAATTCTCAACCATTCTTCAAGTTTCGCTCGATCTCTCCTCATGTTATCTTCTCCTTCCTGGGTGTCTACTACAGATTTTGGTATCATTTGCAAAGAGGCAAACATTACCCATAAGAACATAAGACACCCAGTCACCCTTCCGCAATATCGCTTACAAAAATGTTAAAAAGAATAGGACCAAGCTCAAGATGAGTTCACCAACAAGCAGCCTTCCCCATTCTGGCTATAAAAGACCAATTCTCCTGGAACAAGCAGGAAGTCAGTCCTCACATATGAGTGACATAGGGAATGCTACCACACAGCATGGTCCCCTTCCTGCCCAAGGGTGCCATCTTGCTCAGTCTCCTTCTTTTCCCCCAAGGAGCCCAACGCATGTATGCCCTGTTTCCCCAGAAAAAGCCTTTAAAAATTATCCTCAAAAGTTTTTTTTTTCCCCGGTTTGTGTACTGGTTCCTCTTCCCGCCTTGAGCCTGCGCAGTCCTCGGCTCTTCCCTTCTTTTTTGACAAGGCTTGCCTCAACTGGCATTCGTACTCTTTTTCGCCTGGGGGTCGTCAACCCCGACCAGGTGTCTCCCACCATGTTCCCCAGTGGGTTCAAGAAGTGTGACCGCTGTAGTCAAACCACGTCTGTCACAGACACCCCTGACCGCTGCTTGCACTGCCTCAGCCTGGACCATGACAGTACCACCTGCAACCTGTGCCAGGCCATGACTCCGAGAACCAACAGGAAACAGTCTGAGCTGCAGGAAAAGCTGTTCCCACAGTCTGACTCTGCACCGGCTTCCCCGACACTGAGCCCTAAGCCGAGCACATCTTGTGAGGCCCAGGCATCTTCGGAGTCCCGCAGCGGCGGCTCCTCCGTAAAGATGCCGAACCCTTCAAAGAAAAAGAAAAAGAAAAAAATCCTCGAAGCCAGTCGAGGTTCCACCAGTGAAACCTGGTAATGTCCCGCAGAGGGACTCTGACGACTGAGCAGTGCCCCCTTAATGTCTCTAAGAGGGAGTCCTCAGCCAGCAGTGACCGTTTGAGGCTCCCCAAGGCTGTGGTCCTTGTTGAGGATGCACTCACAGAGTGCCGGCGTTGGGCCCAAGCCTTCGATGCCCACGCCAAAAGCTGCAGAGCCTCCTGGTATCGAGTCCAGGATGCTGGCCCTGGAGCAGAATATCTCTGCCATCCTGGCCTTGCAGCAGGCGATGATGTCAGGTTCACCCACATCATCTGCCCCAACAACCGGGACCCTAACTGCAGGAGAGTCCCCGGACATCGAGCCAGGTCCCAAGCGCCACCGGCCTCGGACAAGCCCTCGGCACCGATTGAGGTCCCAGTCTTCGGGTGTCTGACCCAAGACCCACTGGGGGACCCTGGTTCCTCGGGGCTGGCTTCAAGGTACGAGAGCCCCGAGCCTCGGAATCCTCGACGCCCTAAGGCTCCGATTGGGAGACCGACAGAGAGGCCTCCCCCGAAACCTCTCGACACAGAGACGTCCCCTCTGAGCTGTCCCCTCCAGAACCCCGGTGCCACTACCCACCCGAGGACATGGCTTTCCATGACTTCGTAGGGGACATGGGCCCAGGCCCTCTTGGTCCCGACTGAGTCAGAGGAGGAACCGCACACCGAAGAACTGGAGATCCTCCAATATAGGTCCCTACCAAAGGGAGACACAGCCAATCCTCGGGTGCCTGCTCCTGTGGATGTGGGAGACCCCAGCCTTGGTGTCGGTGGTTAGCCAGAGCCTCGATGCCATCTACCGTGTCAAGAAGGGCCCGGGTTTCCAAAAGTCCCAACTCCCGCATAATTCCATGGTCGTGGAGTCCTCTATGCAAAAAACTCAAAATTCAACAGAACTACTCTTCTATCCCACAGGGCAAGGAAGCCAGAACCTTCGAACCCCTTGGGTACAAGAACTTCCAGGCATCCATGCCAGGCTGCCGGATAAAGGCCTATGAGTTCTACATAGGTATGTACCTCAAGGGCCTTATCCAAGAGTTAGCAGGCTTTTCTGTGGGCCTCGCCGGGGAACCTCTTCAGAGGTTCCAAGCCCTGACCGCTGGGATCCGGGACTGCTCAAAGTTCCTCTCCCGCATCACCTACAACAGCTTTGAATCTGCAGCAAGAGTAGCAGTAGCGGGCAACGGGGCCCAGCGCCAAGCTGGGCTACAAACCTCCGACCTCAAGCAATGGGTACAAGAAAAATTGCTGCACCAGGGAAAACTTGTTTGGCAAGCCCGTGGCTGACAAAGCAGTCAAAATAGAGGCCGAGGTCGTAACCAGGCTAAGGCTCTCAAGGAAAACCTTGACCCTTTCCTGAAGAAGCCGTCGGGAAAGAGACCACCCTTCCCGAGGAAGAAGGAGTCTTTTCACCAGAGCCACTACCAGCCCTTCTCGGGGCAAAAGCAACAGGGCCCCCAGCCCAAGAACCAGGGGGATGAGGAAGCCAGACACCAGCTCCCACCCAGCCTGGGGGAGCTTTTGACTCCCCAGGCAGGGCCTCTTCTCCCCCAGGAGACCCTCCCCAGCCCACAAGGAGCCGCCTGGTTTTTTTTGCCTGCAGGTGAGCCAGGGTCACCACGGACCAGTGGGTCCTACAAGTAGTAACAGAGGGCTAGCGTCTCAGGTTCCAACAAACACTCTCGGGGTTCTTCCCAGGAGAGCCGGTGCGGCCTCTCCTTCACCAGTCCTTGCTCCTGTCAGAGCTCAAGGGTTTGCTCAGTGACAAGGCGATAGAACTTGTACCCAGACAACTGTAGGGAAAAGGTTTCTACTCAAGGTATTTCCTTGTCCCCAAAAGAACTGGAGGCCTCAAGCCCATACTAGACTTGCGAAACTTGAACAAGTTTCTGGTGAGGGAAAAGTTCAAGATGCTCTCCCTTGGAACTCTGCTGCCCTATCTCCACCAGGGAAATTGGCTGTGCTCCTTAGACATAAAGAATGCATATATCCATATCCTGATCCACCCCTCCCACAGACAGTACCTAAGGTTCGTGGTGGAAGGAGAGCACTACCAGTACAGGGTACTTCCATTCAGCTTGGCCTCCTTGCCCAGAGTCTTACAAAGTGCCTGACCGTTGTGGCCACCTACGTGCGCCTACAAAGGGCCTTCGTCTTACCCTATCTGGACGACTGGCTCATCAGGCAGCACAGCCCTCAAGGCTAGCCATACTGCAGAGCAAACAAACAATATGCCTCCTGAAGCACCTGGGGTTTGTCATCAACTGCCCCAAATACCACCTCTCTCCAGCCCAAAACCTGGAGTTCATAGGCACCCAGCTGGACATGTTACAGGTCAAGGCCTGCCTTCCAAAGGAGAGAGCACGTCACCTCATGCAGCTAGAGAGAGAGGTACAGATTCGTCAGTCAGTCTTAGCTCGCCTCCTCCTCTGGTTGCTGGGCCACATGGCTGCAACAGTTCACCATGCCCCTAGCCTGCTTGCACATGCGAGCAGTCCAGTGGTGCCTCCACTCCCAGTGGACCCAAGCCACAGACAGGTTATGCAACAGAGTCAGAGTCACTCACCAAATGACAAACTCCCTTAACTGGTGGCAGTCCCTATGCCACCTCCAGGAGGGGATGCCATTCCAGGTAACTGCACCGCAGATGGTCCTAACCACGGATGCCTCCCTTCTGGGCTGGAGAGCACACTGTGGAGACCTCTGCACTCGGCAGCTGGTCACAAGAGGAATCGCTCCTACAGATCAACCTCCTGGAACTCAGGGCAATTTTCCTAGCCCTGCAAACGTTCCACCACCTCCTTGCAACCGTCCTGTGCTGATCCAGATGGACAACCAAGTCGCCATGTTCTATGTGAACAAGCAAGAGTTCATGGGTTTGTACTCCCTCTGCCAGGAAGCGGTGGCTCTCCTTGCCTTTGCGGAATACCATGGAATGCTCCTACGAGCAGTATACCTTACAGGCTAGAACAACTGCTTGCCAGACAAACTCAGCAGAGTCCTCCACCCACCCGAATGGCGTCTGCACTACAAAATGGTGCAGCAACTCTTCCGCCTCTGCGGCAGGCCCGAGATGGACCTGTTCACCTCTCCAGACAACACGCAGCTGCCACACTTCTGCTCACGCCAGTTGCACCCGGAGAGAGTAGCAGCGGATGCCTTCCTGATCCAGTGGTCAGAGGGCCTTATCTATGCCTTCCCACCAACTCCACTGGTGGCCAAGACCCTCTTCAAAATCCAAAGTGAGCAGGCATCAGTGATCCTGATCGCCCTTAGATAGGCCCGACAACCCTGGTACTCTCTGCTACTCTCCCCGTCAGTGGCATTCCCAGTCCTGCTGGAGGGCTCCCTCCTGCACACCAACCTAGGGTCGCTAGCATTGACGGCGTAGCTGCTGAAAGGGTAGCCTTGGCTCCTTTCAATCTCCCAGGAGAAGTCGAGGAGATTTTGTTGGCCTCCTAAAAACCCTCCACCAGATGGGTGTAAACCTTCAAATGGAGGAGATTCTCCATCTGGTGTGCAGAGATAAGGGAGAACCCCTTTCTCCTGCTATGTGCAACTAGTGCTACAGTACTTACTGCATCTCTTGCACACCAGTCTAAAGTCTAATTCGGTGAGGATACACCCGAGTGCCATAGCCATTCACCATCACCTATATAGAGAAAATCCCTCTCAAACCAGCCCCTGGTCTCCAAGTTCCTCCGAGGCCTCCTATTGTACTATCGAAGCCCCCTCTCTGCCCTCCGGCGGTGGAATGGGACCTTAATGTGTTACTCTCCCAACTCACCAAGCTGCCGTTCAAGCCCCTGGCCACCTGCCATCTGAGATACCTCTCAAGAAAAGTGTTTTTCTGGTAGCCATCACGTTAGTTCGGAGAATGAGCGAACTTGAGCGAACTTCAGGCCTTGGCAGCGGATCCGCCATATACAAGGTTCTATAAGAACAAGGTAATACTCTGCACACATCCCAAATTCCTCCCCAGGATGGTATCCCCCTTTCACCTCAACCAAAAGGTGGTCCTTCCCACCTTCTTCCCAAGGCCCCACACCGGCAGGGAGGAACTCATTTTGCTTATGGTAGACTGCAAGTGGGCCTGTCTTTCTAACTGCAGAGGACCTAGGTCCATTGCAAAACTCCTCAGCTTTTTCTATTATATGACCCCAGTAGACTGGGACTCCCAGTAACGAAGTGGACTCTGTCCATGTGGGTGGCTGACTGCATTGCACTCGCCTATAAGCGAACAGGCTTCTCCCTTGAGTACCAGATCACTACACATCCTGTGCGGGCCACGGCCATGTCGGTGACCAACCTCCTCTCCGTGCCAGTGCCAGAAACCTGCAAGGCCACCACATGGGCTTCAATTCATAACATCTGTAGCTCATTACTGCCTGGAGAGTGAGTCCCACAGGGACAGTGCCTTTGGAGAGACAGTTCTCCATAATATTTTCGGTGTGTAGGCAACACCTTCCCTACAACCTTTCTGTGTTCCGGCTACTAGAGTAATAGTATCGCTGGATGCTAGGGTCTTGCAGAGTCTCTCAGTGGGGACTCATCTTCTGCAACTAACGGCTACCTGATGGGTCGTCGGTGGTACTGTCATGGCTCGGTCCTCGGCAGCCTGGAGCTAGGGAGTCCCATATGTGAGAAGAGATGGGCTGACCATCTAAGGGCATGTCAGAAGCCGCAATTGCACTTAGGTGTACTCTTACTGAATTGGTTTTGAGTCCAGCAGAAGAGAGGTGGAGAAGATATTCAAGTAAAGCATCCACCGGAGCTGAGAAGGGGTTAAGATCCCCTTCAGAACACCAGAGAATCTACGCCACTTAAAGGCGTAGGAGCACCTGGTGGAAGGTTTCCTAGAAGCTAAAAGGATAGCTTTTATCTGTTGATAGAGGTTGATGTCCTGGAAGGCCATGCCTTCAGCAGCCATGCTATAAGATGTAGGGACTGCGGATTGGGATGCAGCAGTGTCCCATCCTCCTGTGAGAGATCTGGAGCAGACCCCAAATCTAGTGGCTGAGCTTGAGATAGACGTAGAAGCAGAGGATACCACGGTTGTCATGGCAAATGTGGGGCTATAAGGATCATATAGCCCCTTTCTCTCTGGAGTTTGAAAAGAGTTTTGGGAATGGGAGGAAAGGCATATAGGAAGCCTTGACCCCAGTGAAGGTGAGAGGCATCTACCCCCTGGTTGTTCTGAGCAGGCGTTCTGGAGCAGAAGCAGGGAAGTTTGGCATTCTGAGGACTTGTGAACACGTCTATGTCTGGGGTTCCCCAGATCTGAAAAATATGAGCGACTTTGTCCGCATGGAGAGACCACTCGTGGGGTAGCAGGACTCAACTGAGTTTGTCCGCCAGGAGATTCTGTTTGCCTGGAAGATACACCACAAGTAGATGAATTTGATGCTGTATGGCAAAGGACCACAGGTGTCTGGACTAGAAACGTACAGAAGCGAAGATGGTCCTGGAACACTCAGAGCATTGTGGATGGCTCTGAGTTCCAGCAGATTTATGTGGAGTTGAGACTCCCGATAAGACCAAAGACCCTGAGCAGAGAGATTGTCCAGATGAGCTCCCCAGCCTAATTTGAATGCATCCGTCTTCAGGGTACATTGATGTGGAGACATCTGAAAAGGTGATCCTACTAGCAGGTTTTCTGGGGATTGCCACCACTGGAGAGATGAGATGAGATGTAAAGAGAATTATTCTGTCTCCCAGGCGACCGGATGCCTGAGACCACTGGGAAGCCAGGGTCCATTGAGCTGCTGTAGAAGATATGGTCGGTACCCTGAAGTTGGATGGGGACTGCGTGTCGAGGTGAACCCGATGTTGAGAACTTCTTCCCACAATACTATTGGCCGAGGGTTCTGGAGGAAAATGGTCAGGACCCAAGCAGGTTAGACACCAATTGAGAGTGTCTAAAAATAAGGTTGTACCGCCACAGTTTGTACATTTCTTGGGAAGAGTGGCTGGTGGTTCCATGAAGGCCTAAGAAACCGTGAGACACTAAGGAGGAAAAATATTCCTTAAAAAGGAAAACATTTTTTCCCGGTTGGGGTCCCTCTACATAGATTAAAACGGATACAGCAGATGATCAATAGGTTTATCTGGATGCAGAAGCGTCCTAGGGTAGCAATGCAGGTGTTGCAACGGGTCAGAGGGGAGGGGGGGTTGGGGGTACCTAATATACGCAAATATTATGAAGCAGCGCAATTGAAAGCGCTATATGAGTGGCAGAGGGAAACATCCAAAGCTTGGGTTAATATGGAGTACGAGTTGGTCGGGGGCAAGGACCTCGAAAGAGCGATATGGCGGGGGTCTAAGGGACTAGACCGGCATGCTATGAGTCCTATGACAGCGCATAGCTTGAGAATTTGGAAACGCAACAAACCTCAACTTGTTCCAAATAAGGGATATATTCTGGGGATGACTCTTGAGGCATGTTTCGAGAGGGGACAGGGCCCAGATGAGCGAGTGTTACGAAGATGGGCCGGAAATGGGCTAACGCATGTCCAACAGATTCTCCATCCCAAGGGGGTTCACCCGTTTGAAGGCCTTCGGGACCTCTACAAGCTGAAAGAGGGCGATCAATTTGCTTATATGCAGCTGAGGAGTTTTCTGAGGCAATCAAAGGTATGGAAGGATCTCTGGGACAATAGGGGCTGGTTTGAGGCTATATGTAATGGTCAGGGGGGGAAAAAGGGGGTTTTGTCCAGAATTTACAAAGGCCTCCTGGGAGTTGGGGAGTGTAAGCCCCGATACATGTTGCAATGGGAGGAGGATCTGGGGGTATGTTGGGATGCGGAGCGATGGGTGAAGCTTATTCAGATCATTGCTTCTGTGTCAATAGCGACACAAATTAGGGAAAATGCTTACAAAGTGCTATATAGATGGTATTGGACGCCAGTGCGCCGTTTTCGGGCAGGGATGGGGCGAGATGACTTATGTTGGCGGGGCTGTGACGAACGAGGGGACTGGATGCATATGTGGTGGAAGTGTGACAGGTTACAAGTTTACTGGGGGCAGGTCTGGGAGGCGATACATGGGATGACTGGGCAGAAACTCCATGGGAGTCCAGCAGCTTGTTTGCTGCATCAACTAGACGAAGGACTCTCGAGACGGGAGGAGGGGGTTCTGCACCATTGTATAGCCGCAGCGCGCTGTGAGATAGCCCAGCACTGGGGGGGGCAGAGCATACCACAGGTGGCAGGTTTTGTGCGAAGGGTGGCTGAGGTGAGTTTGATGCATAAACTAACGGAGCTGCGACGAGGAAAGGGAGGGACGAGTGGGGTATATTGGCAGAAGGTCTGGAGCTGGATGGAGGGCTGGAAGGGGAAGGGGAAGGAGGGCCTATAGGGAGCAGGATGACTGTGCTAGTGGAAATGGGGCTTGGATGTTGGGTGAGTGGCGGTGAGTGGAGGAGGGGCTATGGAGACTATGAAGGGATGGGCGGGTTAAGGGGGGGGTGGGGGGGGGGTAGGGGCAATTGCTTAGTTAGGTTTGGATATTGGGCAGGGACGAGCGGGTTGGGGGGGGGGTGGGGAGAAGGGGTAGGTTGGAATAGTCCAAATGCACCGATGTATGAACCAATTGGGATTGTTGACAGGATTGAATTCTCGTTGTTTGTTGGTTGACTATACTGTTCATTATTGGTTTTCCACGCGTATGCATTTGTATTCTTCTTGTAAAATCTCAATAAAAATTTAAAATGGAAAAAAAAAAAAAAAAATTTAATGAAAAAGGAAAACATTTTTGAAGAAAAGACAAAAGAAACACCAGCGGTACCGGTGGCGTCGGGGAAGGCAGCCGCGACTACAAGAAAACTAAAAAATAAAAGAAGAATTTTCTGCGGTGACAGGACGACATCCTGCCGGCTCCGCGGAAAAACGAAAACTGAGGAGAGACAGTTGGGAAGGCGGGAAGGCAGCACGCAGGCGTGGTGGGATGCTTCCAAAGGCTTTCTGATTGAACGCTGGGAAGCATTCCCGCGCAGACTCCGTCGGTACCGACGTACCCATATGTGAAGACTCATTCCTGCTTGTTCCTGGAGATATAAATAATATAAAGTGTTTTTTCTCTCACTGGATTATTATTATTATTTATTTATTTTAGCTATATTTGTATACCGCTTTTCACCGGATTAGCTTAATAGGGAAGAAACACTCCCGCCATCTTGTCTGAACAAGATCTCTGTAATATTCCTATTAGCTACATAGCTGGCTATGTAAACGTCTGCATTTCTGGTACAGATAATGTGCAGACTTTGGTAAAAGTGATATTTCATAGCACAATGTATGCTAGCTGACACTCATTTACTGCAGCAGGATAACCCCTGCACTGCTAATCATCATCTGGTTCATTAGCATTCATTAGAAGGATGCAGGAGCCTGTTAGGGATCACAATGCTGCTGGGTTCCAAGGCTCTTGCAGGAAATCGGAACCCTGCAGGATTTCAAAAATAAATGAAGCAGAAAGTAAAACGCAAGCATATCACAGTTGATATGTTTTCATGCCAAGATTTTTTTTTAAATTATTTTGAAGCTGCCTTTTGAGACTCACATGACTTTGTGGGGCGTGGCCTCATTCAAATGGTATCACAAATCATCCCACATGGAATAGCACATGATTTTTCATGCAATGTGTGTGTGTCTCTGTAATATCACAACCAATACGAACCAATCAGATTCAGCAATTTGGCCTCTTGTACATTTATGTCATTATTTTTTAAATGCTTTAATCTACCTGTATTAGCTTTAAAAAATTAAAACACCCATAGCCAACAAACAAAGTATTGCATTGTATCTGAAAAAAAGAAGATGACTCTTGACATATAAAATAATTATTTTTGTCTGCATCTCAGTAAAACAGAATGTCTGCTACCTCTCCAAACAATGCACCTGTTAAAATATTGACAAGTTATCCAGTTCATACTTACCTTTAATGATTTGCCTGTGTTCATTAGAGAAGTAGGTGTTTGTACTGGATCACTTATTGCATGTGTAATACCACTTAGATCTGTTGGGGAAAGGAGTACAGAAAATTAGTATGCTGCTAGATAGAAGGCAACCAAAACCTAGATCTCCTTTATCTTCCCATTGTGGTGCATTCCCTCATTATCAATGTGAGCAGTTTTGTCTTAGCACTAGATGAAGAAGCAGGAGTGAAAGAGTAGTTACTCACCTGTAACAGGTGTTCTCCAGGAGCAGCAGGAATCAGTCCTCACATATGGGTGACGTCGGCGCCGACAGAGCCCCCGTGCGGAGCATTTCCCCAGCTTTCAAAGAAAGCCTTTGGAATTGCAGCGCGCATGCGCGGTCCCCTTCCCACCCAAGGGTGCCATCTTGCTCAGTCTGATGACATAGCTAAAAGGCAGCAAAAATAGCAAAAAATAAAGCATATGACTGCAACTCCAAGGGGAGGAGGGAGGGTTGTGAGGACTGATTCCTACTGCTCCTGGAGAACACCTGTTACAGCTGAGTAACTACTCTTTCTCCAGGACCAAGCAGGAAGTCAGTCCTCACATATGGGACTCCCCAGCTTAAGGCTACCGGAGACCCCAAGCTGAAAAAATGAGCTCCCTCTAGAGCGTCAGTACGTAAGGAAGGAATCTTCTCTGATAACGCCCCCAACTGGTAGCCCAACAGCAGGGCCGGAGGGAAGGAGTTGCCTAAACCCCAAAGAGATTATGGAGTACTGCCTGTCCGAAAGCACTGTCCCTGCGGGACTCTCTCTCAAGGCAGTAGTGGGCCGCAAAAGTCTGGCTTGAAGACCAAGTAGCGGCCCGGCAGATGTCTGCCAATGGAACAGAGCGGAGATGAGCCACTGACGCAGCCTTTGCCCTGACACGATGAGCCGTGACTCGACCCTCCAACGAGAGGCCAGCTGCCCCATAAGCCCAGGCGATACAGTCAGCAACCCATATGGACAAAGTACGCTTGGAGACAGGTAACCCCCAACTTATTGGGGTCAAAAGAAACGAAGAGCTGAACAGCCCTCCGGTGCTCCCGCGTAGGGTCAAGGTAGAAGGATAAAGCGTAGTTACTCACCTGTAACAGGTGTTCTCCAGGAGCAGCAGGAATCAGTCCTCACTTATGGGTGACGTCGGCGCCGACGGAGCCCTCGCGGAGCAATTTTCCCCAGCTTTCAAAGAAAGCCTTTGGGAATTGCAGCGCGCATGCGCGGTCGTCTTCCCGCCCAAGGGTGCCATCTTAGCCAGTCAGATGACATAGCTAAAAAGACAGCATAAAAATTTGCAAAAAGAACATAAGCAGACGATTGCAACTCCAAGGGGAGGAGGGAGGGTAGTGAGGACTGATTCCTGCTGCTCCTGGAGAACACCTGTTACAGGTGAGTAACTACGCTTTCTCCAGGACCAAGCAGGAAGTCAGTCCTCACTTATGGGACTCCCAAGCTCAAGGCTACCGGAGACCCTAAGCACAAAAATGAGCTCCCTCTAGCTCAGCAGCACAGAAGGATAGAACCTCCGCTGAATTATCACCCACCGGTAGCCCACATCCGGGATGGAGGGTAGGAGTTGCTCAGACCTCAAAGAGATTACGGAGGACTGCCTGTCCGAAAGCACTGTCCCTGCGGGACTCCCTCTCGAGACAGTAATGGACCGCAAAAGTCTGGCTCGAAGACCAAGTAGCGGCCCGGCAGATGTCTGCCAGCGGAACAGAGCGGAGGTAAGCCACTGACGAAGCCTTTGCCCGAACGCAATGAGCCGTGACCCGACTTTCCAAGGAGAGTCCGGCTGCCCCATAAGCCCAAGAGATACAGTCCACAACCCAGATGGACAGAGTACGCTTGGAGACCGGGAGCCCCAATTTATTGGGGTCAAAAGACACAAAAAGCTGAGCAGCTTTACGGTGCTCCCGCGTACGGTCAAGGTAGAAGTTCAAAGCCCTTCTACAGTCCAGGGTATGGAGGACCGTTTCAGCTCGGCTGGAGTGTGGTCTGGGAAAGAAGGTTGGAAGTACCACCTCCTGATTGATGTGGAAAGGGGAGACCACTTTTGGAAGAAATTTTGGGTGAGTCCGTAGGACTACCCTATTTTTGTAGAACCGAGTGTAAGGGGGATCAGACACGAGGGCCTGCAATTCACTTACGCGTCTAGCGGAAGTGAGGGCTATCAAGAACAGTGTTTTCCAAGACAGAAAACGGAGAGAACAGGTAGCCATAGGTTCAAAAGGCGGACAGGTGATCCGCTGCAAAACCACATTCAGGTCCCAGTCAGGCGCTGGCGGGCGCAGAGGTGGTTTAAGTAGAAGGAGACCTCGGAGAAACCTCGCTATGAGAGGGTCGCTGGAGAGAGGTCTACCGTCCACCGGCACATGATGTGCCGAAAGAGCACTGAGGTGAACTTTGACGGAGTTGGACTTAAGTCCCAGATTAGAGAGGTGTAGCAAGTATTGCAAGATCACCGACACCGGGCAGGAGAAGGGATCCTGAGACTGTTGGGTACACCAGACGGCAAAGCGACGCCATTTAAGGGCGTAGCATTTGCGGGTAGAAGGCCGTCGCGAAGCCAAGACGACCTCCTCCACCTCTGCCGGCAGAAGAAGGGGAGCAAGGACTACCCTCTCAGCAGCCAGGCCATGAGGATGAGAGACCTGAGGTTGGGGTGTAGTAGAGACCCCTGATCCTGAGTGAGGAGATCCGGTTGCACCCCCAGAGGGAATGGATCCTCCACCGCTAATTGCAGTAGAAGCGGAAACCACGGCTGTCTGGGCCAGCGAGGGGCCACCAGGATCATGAAGGCTTTGTCCCGGAGAGCCTTGAAAAGAGTCCGAGAGACTAGCGGGATGGGAGGGAAAGCGTACAGAAGGCTCCCCGACCATGAAATTAGAAAAGCGTCCGCCGCCACCCGAAGGGGGTGTGGCTGACGAGAGCAGAAGCGAGGAAGCTGCCGGTTGTGAGGACTGGCAAAGAGATCCATCGTGGGGAGGCCCCACTTTAGGAAGAGCTTCTGGACTACCAAGGGATCCAGACGCCACTCGTGCGGCTGGAGGATCCTGCTGAGTTTGTCCGCCAGGCAATTCTCTTGGCCCGGGAGATAAACCGCCTTGAGGAGAATGCCGCGACTGACGGCCCAAGAGCAGAGCTTCTGTGCCTCCCTGCAAAGGAGGAAGGAGCCCGTGCCCCCTTGCTTGTTCACGTAGAACATGGCAACTTGATTGTCCGTCTGGACAAGGACGGACTGGTGGGAAGTCAGGTGGGAGAACGCCTTGAGAGCCAGGCGGATCGCCCTGAGCTCCAGGAAGTTGATCTGCTGAGCAGACTCCCACGTGGTCCAGAGGCCCTGAGTACGTGCCCCTTGGCAATGTGCTCCCCAGCCCAGGAGGGACGCATCCGTGGTCAGCACCCGGGTCGGCTGAGGTGGCTGGAAAGGCATTCCGAATATCAGGTTCGGCTGCCGAAGCCACCACCGGAGAGACGAGATCAGCGGTTCGGAGACGCGCACTAGGTCCGCTAGGCCGCCTGTGGCTTGCCGCCACTGCTGGCGGAGACACCATTGAGCAGGCCGCATATTCAGGCGGGCATTGGGGGTCACATGGACGGTGGAAGCCATATGACCGAGCAGTCTCAGGAAGCGCCTGGCGGAAACCAGGGGCTGGCTGCGAAAGCGGTCAGCTAGGTCCATGAGCCGTCGAGCCCTGTCGAGCGGTAGGTATGCTCGCGCCTGAGGAGTGTGCAGCCTTGCGCCGATGAACTCGAGATCCTGTGAGGGGAGCAAAGTGGACTTTGCGAAGTTTATAACAAAGCCCAAGTGTTGCAGAAGAGTCACCGTGCGGCGCGTGGCGTTGGTGACCTCTCGAGCGGACGCTGCTCTGATGAGCCAGTCGTCGAGGTACGGAAAGACATAGAGGCCGTGAAGCCGGAGATGGGCCGCCACCACCGCGAGACATTTTGTGAAGACTCGCGGCGCGGAGGACAGGCCAAAGGGCAGTACTCTGTACTGGTAATGATTTCCTGCCACCACAAACCTTAGGTATTGGCGGTGGCTTGGGTGGATGAGGATGTGCGTGTAGGCATCCTTTAGATCCAAGGAGCATAGCCAATCTCCCTGCTGGAGGTAGGGCAGAAGGATTCCAAGGGTAAGCATTTTGAACTTCTCCCGCACAAGGAACTTGTTGAGGTTGCGCAAGTCCAGGATGGGTCTGAGGCCCCCTGTTCTCTTTGGTATTAGAAAATACCTGGAATAAAAGCCTTGACCTCTCAGGTGGTGTGGTACCGGTTCCACCGCCTGTTCCTGTAGAAGACCTGCTAACTCCTGAAGGAGTAATTCCCTGTGTAGAGGGGGTCGTGGAGGTTCTCCCGGAAAATAGGAGGGAGGGACCTGGTGGAAGTGGAGAAGATAGCCTTCCCGCACGACTTGAAGCACCCAGGCATCTGTGGTGATGCTGGACCACCTGTGGGCGAAGTGAACCAGCCGGCCTCTGGTGCTGGGAGGAACCAGCGGGGGGGGGGAGAGGCTATGCATTGTGAGTCAAAAACCCCCACCCTGCTGAGCAGGGGCTGGTGGTGCAGGCTTGGGGGCTTGCTGCCTACGGGACCCGTTACCCCGTCCCTTGGCCTGCTGGCCCTGTTGGGGAGCTGCAGGGGCCTGATAATGGGGGTATTGTTTGTAGGCAGCCGCCTTCCTCGGGTAAAAGGACTTTTTCCCCGAGCCCTTCTTTTTCTGGGAAGGGGCGGAGGTCTTCCTAGAAAGCCTGGTCCTGGTGAGAGTCTCAGTCTCAATTTGCACAGCCTTTTCCGCCATGGGCTTGCCAAAGAGGTTTTCGCCTCGGCAGGGGACATCGACCAACTTGTCCTGCACCCAGGGCTCAAGGTCTGATGACTGAAGCCAAGCCTGTCGGCGGGCACCGATGCCGGCTGCGGCCACTCGAGCCGATGCTTCAAAGCCATCATAGGCTGCCCGGGACATGAACTTTGAGCATTCCCGAATGCCAGTGGACAAGGCCAGGAACCTCCGCAAGGGTTCCTCGGACAAACCAGCGGAGAATCCGGCTAGTTCTTTAGCCAGATCCCGGAGATACATGCCCATGTACAGCTGGTAAGTCTGGACACGACATGCGAGCATAGAGCCCTGGAAACACTTCTTACCAAGGCCATCCAGGTTACGGGCCTCCCTGCCAGGAGGCACCGAGGAGTGCATCTTCTGGCTCTTAAGACGATGCATGGCCGATTCCACTACCATGGAATGGTGTGGTAGCTGTGCCTTTTGAAAGCCAGGGCTCTTGCGGACTCGATAGATAGAATCGACCCGCTTGCTCAGGACCGGCGAGGAGGCCGGACTCTCCCACATGCGGAAGAGTAGTCGTTCCAGCATAGGAGGAACCGGTACAGTAAAGTGTTCCCTCGCGGGAGAGTCATACTGGAGGGCGTCGAGCTCTTCGGCTCGAGGCTCCTCCTCGGGATCCGCAGGGAAGGCCAAAGCCTTGGCCATATCCCTAACGAAGTCCGAGAACCGGGCATCCTCCGGGGGGGACTGCTTCCGAGGCTCGGACTCCGGTGAGTCCGAGGGGACACACCGAGTCCGGAAAGAATCAGGCGACTCTTCCTCCTCAGACTCCCAGACCGACTCCGACGAGGACTCGGTGGGGTCGGCCCGGGCAGGGCGCGGCGTCTGCCGCCCCGACGCCGAGGGAGTCGGCGTCGGCGACCTCGGTCCCGAACGGGAGGCCGAGGGTGACCTCGACCGAGGATCGACTCGAGTTCTCATCGACTCGAGGATCGGCTCGGTCTCCGGGGTCGACTTGGACGTCGACGTCCCGGCGGTCGGGGCAGCGGCGCCAGCGAGGCCAGCGAGCAGTGCCCTCTGCTGGTCCATGAAGGCAGACAGTCTGCACTCCAAGGCCGTCAACCTGAGTCCGAGCTCAGGTGACCCAGCAGTCCCCGACTCGGGCCCCGACGGCGGCTGTCGCGGAGGCGAGTCCAGAAGGACCACAGGACTTACCCGAGCAGGCGTCTCCGACTCCAGGCGAGGTCGCTTCGTGAGGTGTTCCTTCTCCAAGGACCCGGGGCGGCTGTCGGGGCTATGCGACCCGGCCCTCGCGGAACCAGGAGCGTCCACCGACGCCGCCCTCGCGGGCTTCACCTTCCGACGATGGTCCCCGGAGGGAGAACCCCGGTCGGAGGAACTCCGGCGACGGTCCGAGCTGGAGCCTTTTGATGCGGAGGCCTCCGACGAGGTCCGGGTACGGCTGGGGTCAGCGAAGATTCGATCACGCTGATGCCGCCGACTTCTCAACGCTTTTGAGGACATTTTGCCGCAGGGCCCAGAGATCAGTTCCTCATGATCCGGGCCCAGGCAGCGGAGGCAAAAGTCGTGTGTGTCAGTTAGTGACATATTTCGGTCACACTGACCACACCGCTTAAACCCACTGGCAGCCATCGGGGGAAAAAGGGCCCCTGCGAGGTCAAAGGACCGGGCTGCCAGGGAAAAATCGAAAACGAAAGCTGACAAAGTCAGAAAAACCGAAAAAAAGTAAGAGGACTCGTGACCGGCGTCGCGAGTCCGGGCGTCGAACCGAAGGAAATAAGAATAAAATAATGAAGAAAATCGACTTTTTCGCGGGGACAAGACGGGGACGTCTGTAGGGCTCCGCGGAAAAAAGAAGACTGGCTAAGATGGCACCCTCGGGCGGGAAGACGACCGCGCATGCGCGCTGCAATTCCCAAAGGCTTTCTTTGAAAGCTGGGGAAAATTGCTCCGCGAGGGCTCCGTCGGCGCCGACGTCACCCATAAGTGAGGACTGACTTCCTGCTTGGTCCTGGAGAACGCCCTCCTACAGTCCAGGGTATGCAGGACCATCTCAGCCCGGCTGGCATGCGGCCTGGGAAAGAAAGTCGGAAGAACCACCTCCTGATTGAGATGGAAAAAGGAGACAACCTTAGGCAGAAACTTAGGGTGAGTCCATAAGACTACCCTATTCCTGTAGAACCTAGTTTAAGGGGGATCAGACACTAGCGCCTGAAGTTCACTTACTCGCCTAGCAGAGGTAAGAGCTACCAGGAACAAAGTTTTCCAGGAGAGAAAACGGAGAGGACAGGTAGCCATAGGTTCAAATGGCGGACAAGTAATCTGCTGTAAGACCACATTTAAATCCCACTCAGGGGCCGGTGGACGTAGAGGAGGCTTAAGCAGGAGGAGGCCTCTGAGGAAACGAGCCACCAAAGGGTGGTGGGAAAGAGGCCTCCCGTCCACCGGCGAGTGGTGCGCTGAGAGAGCACTGAGGTGAACTCTGACAGAATTGGACTTAAGGCCTAGATTGGAGAGGTAAAGCAAATATTGCAATACTACCGCTACCAAGCACGAGAAGGGATTCTCGTTGTGCTGAGCACACCATGCGGAGAATCTACGCCACTTAAGAGCGTAGGATTTCCGGGTGGATTGCCTTCTAGAGGCTAAGACTACGTCCTCCATCTCTCTAGGCAGCAGTAGGGGAGCCAGAACTACCCTTTCAGCAGCCAGGCCATCAGATGAAGGGAATGGAGGTTGGGGTGGAAGAGATATCCCTGTTCTTGAGACAGGAGATTGTGTTGAATCCCCAGAGGAATAGGAGTGTCCACCGCCAGTAGCAGCAGAAGGGGGAACCACGGTTGCCTCGGCCACCTGGGGGCTATCAGAATCATGGAGGCCCTGTCCTGGAGTACTTTGAACAGTGTTCTGGACACTAGTGGCGTGGGAGGAAACGCATACAGTAGGCCTTTGGACCACGGGAACAGAAACGCATCCGCTGCTACTCTGAGAGGATGCGGTTGTCTGGAACAGAATCTCGGGAGTTGCCGGTTCAGAGGACTGGCGAAAAGATCCATGGTGGGGAGGCCCCACCTCAGAAAGATCTGCTGAACCACCAATGGATTCAATCTCCATTCGTGTGGTTGCAGGATCCTGCTCAGTCTGTCCGCCAGGTAATTTTCTTGACCTGGGAGGTAGACTGCCTTGAGAAGGATTCCGTGATTGACGGCCCAGGAGCACAGCCGTTGTGCTTCCTGACATAGAAGGAAGGAGCCCGTGCCTCCTTGCTTGTTCATGTAAAACATGGCAACTTGATTGTCCGTCTGTATCAGTACAGACTGGTGAGACGTGAGATGGGAGAAGGGAAGGCCCTCAGAGCTAAGCGTATTGCCCGCAGCTCCAGGAAATTTATCTGCTGTGCAGCCTCCCAAGGGGTCCAGAGACCCTGAGTACATGCCCCTTGGCAATGCGCTCCCCAACCTTGAAGAGAAGCATTGGTTGTCAGCACTTGAGAGTGCGGAGGGGTTTGAAAAAACACTCTGAGTACCAGATTTGGAAGATGAAGCCACCATTGCAGAGAGGAGGCAAGCAGTGTGGATATTCTTACTGAGTCTGCAAGGCTCCCTGTGGCCTGATGCCACCGAGTTCGAAGACTCCACTGAGCAGGCCGCATATGCAGGCGGGCATTGGGGGTCACATGAACCGTGGAAGCCATATGGCCGAGAAGTCTCAGGAATTGCCTGGCGGAGACCAGGGAATTGCTGTGAATCTGCCTGGATAGATCCATCAGTCTGTGGGCTCTGTCCACGGGCAGAAAAGCCTTCGCCTGAAGAGTGTCCAGCCTTGCCCCTATGAACTCCATGTTCTGGGACGGGAGCAAAGTGGACTTTGCGAAGTTTATGACAAACCCCAAGTGCTGAAGCAGAGTCACAGTGCAAAGGGTGGCTTGACTGGCCTCCTGGGAAGACTGGCCCCTTATGAGCCAGTCGTCCAGGTATGGGAACACAAAAAGACCTTGAAGCCTTAGGTAGGCCGCCACCACCGCCAGGCACTTGGTGAACACCCTGGGGGTGGAGGTTAGGCCAAAGGGTAGTACTCTGTACTGATAGTGGTTTCCTCCCACAACAAATCTGAGATATTGTCTGTGGTCTGGATGAATAAGGATGTGAGTATAAGCATCCTTTAGATCTAAGGAGCATAGCCAATCTCCCTGCTGGAGGTAGGGCAGCAGGATTCCAAGGGTAAGCATCATGAACTTTTCCCTCTCCAGGAACTTGTTGATGTTGCGCAAGTCCAGGATGGGTCTGAGGCCTCCTGTTCTTTTTGGTACCAGAAAGTACCTGGAATAAAAGCCGTGACCTCTCAGGTGGTGGGGCACCGGTTCCACAGCCTGTTCCTTTAGCAGACTTGCTAACTCCTGTAGGAGTAGGTCCCTGTGCAGAGGGGGTCTTGGAGGCTCCCCTGGAAAAAAGGAGGGAGGTACCTGGTGAAAAAGAAGATAGCCCTTTTGGACTATATGGAGCACCCAGGTATCTGATGTGACGGCTGACCACCTGTGGGCAAAAAGGGCCAGCCGGCCTCCTGTGCTGATGTGAGCCAGCTGAGGAGGAGAGACTATGCTTGCTGAGTCAAAAGCCCCCACCCTGCTGTGCAGGAGCCTTCTGCCTACAGGGCCCATGTCCCTGCCCCTTGGCCTGCTGACCCTGTTGGGGAGCTGCAGAGGCCTGATAATGAAGGTATTGTTTATAGGCAGATGTCTTCCTCGGGTAAAAGGTCTTTTTTCCTGAGCCCTTCTTCTTCTGAGAAGGGGCAGAGGTTTTCCTGGACAGCCTAGTCCTGGTCAGAGTCTCGGTCTCGAGTTCAGCAGCCTTTTCAGCCATGGGTTTGCCAATAAGGTTTTCACCTCGGCAGGGGACATCGACCAACTTGTCCTGAACCCATGGCTCAAGGTCGGATGACTGTAGCCAAGCCTGTCGGCGGGCACCGATACCGGCCCCGGCTACTCGGGCCGAAGCCTCGAAGCCATCGTAGGCTGCTCGAGAGATAAACTTCGAGCACTCTTGAATACCAGTGGACAAGGCCTGGAACCTCTGCAAAGGTTCCTCGGAGAGACCAGCAGAGAACCCGGCAATCTCCTTTGCCAGGTCTCGGAGGTATATGCCCATGTAGAGCTTTCATGTCTGGACACGGCAAGCAAGCATAGAGCCCTGGAAGCACTTCTTACCAAGGGCATCCAGGTTCCGGGCCTCCCGGCCGGGAGGCACCAAGGAGTGCATCTTCTGACTTTTCAGTCGATGCATGGCCGATTCCACCACCATGGAGTGGTGCGGTAATTGTGCCTTTTGGAATCCGGGGCTCTTGCGGACTCGATAGATGGAATCGACCCGCTTGCTTAACACCGGCGTCGAGGCCGGGGTCTCCCACATGCGGAAGAGCAGCCGCTCCAGCATCGGAGGAACCGGAACAGTAAAGGCCTCCTTCGGGGGAGAGTCATACTGGAGGGCCTCGAGCTCCTCGGCTCGAGGCTCCTCCTCGGGATCCGCAGGGAATACCAAGGCCTTGGCCATATCCCGCACGAAGTCCGAGAACCGGGTATCCTCCGGTGGGGATCGTCTCCGAGGTTCGGACTCCGGTGAGTCCGATGGGACACACCGAGTCCGAAAGGTATCGGGTGACTCTTCGTCCTCCGTCTCCCAGCCCGACTCCTCGGAGGAGGAATCGAGTGGTTCCGGTCGTGCGGGCACCGATGCCCTCTGCCCCGACGCCGAGGGTACCGGCGTCGACGACCTCGGTCCCGAACGGGAGGCCGAGAGAGACCGTGGCCGAGGATGGACTTGAGCCCGCATGGACTCGAGGATCAGCTCGGCCTCCGGGGTCGACTTGGACGTCGATGTCCCGGTGGTCGGGGCAGATGCATCGGTGAAACCGGCGATCAGTGCCCGCTGCTGTTCCATGAAGGCAGCCAAACTGCTCTCCAAGGCCGTCAACCTGAGTCCGAGCTCAGGAGACTCAGCAGCCCGACTCGGGCCCCGACGGCATCGGCTCCCCTGGAGGAGAGTTCACGAGGACTACAGTACTCACATGCCCAGGAGACTCCATCTCGAGACGAGGTTGTTTGGCAGGCCTCTCCGACTCCGAAGACCCGGGACGACGGTCGGGGCTATGCGACCTGTCCCTCGAGGAACCAGGTGCATCCGCCGACGCCGCCCTCGCGGGTTTCTTCTTCCTGCGCTGCTCCCGCGAAGGAGACCCCCGCTCAGAGGAACCCCGACGCTGCTCTGGGCCGGAGTCCTGAGACGTCGAGGCCTCTGGCGAGGTCCGGGCGCGTCCAGACGCGGAGTCAGAGAAGATTCTGTCCTTTTGGTGCTGCCGACTCTTCAACGCCTTCGAGGACATTTTGCCACACGGACCACAGATCATCGGGTCATGATCGGGACCGAGGCAACAGAGGCAGCAGTCATGTGTGTCGGTAAGAGACATAAGTTTCTTACACCGATCACACTTCTTAAACCCGCTGGCAGCCATCGGGGGAAAAAGGGCCCCTGCGAGGTCGAAAGACAGGGCTGCCAGTGAAAAAGAAAAATGGCACGAACGCTAGTCACGAAGGACAAAAACCGAAAAAGAGAGAGTGGGCTCGATACCGGCGTTATCGGGCCCAGGCGGGAAAAGGATCCGGCATCGAACCGAAGAAGGAAGACAAAAAACAGGGTAATCAACTTTTTCCTCGGCGAAAAATGAACTACGTCCGTCGGGCTCTGCGGAAAAAAGAAGACTGAGCAAGAAGGCGACCGTGCATGCACGCTGCAATTCCCAAAGGCTTTCTTTGAAAGCTGGGGAAATGCTCCGCACGGGGGCTCCGTCGGCGCCGACGTCACCCATATGTGAGGACTGACTTCCTGCTTGGTCCTGGAGAATCCATGTTTAAACTGATAAGACCATTTGTAAGGTTTCTACCACGCAGGAACATTGACCATTTTGCCAAAGATGAATGCAAGCAATTTGTGATTCTTTACCGCATCTACAAATAACCCCACTGACCTGGAGCCAGACAGATGACTCTCGCCATGCCTGTGAGTACTGGGGGAGAGGGGGAGAACTAGCCACCAGATCTGAAAGGGAATGAAAATCATGGGAAGGCAAATATGTATTGGAGCATATATGGAAATGTAGGAGTCTTTTGCACTTGATATGAGTTCTGTGAAGTCCAGCTGTGTGATCAGTTTATGAAATAAAATGGAGAGATGACTGTGGCGCGAGGTTGCAGACACAAGGGCAGAATTTGGGATTTTATTCTGAGCTCCACCCCTTGTTTGTTCTTTCACTGCTGTCTTCAGCATTTCTCTGGAAATTTTTCTCTCCCCTCCTTACCTAACAGCTCTCAGCACTGAGATTTTTCAAGGCATTCAGAACTTTTCGCACTGCCTCTACTTTTTTCCTTTAGTTCCCAGTCCACTTGGACCTTCAATCACTCCTCTAGCACGACCATTTAAGTACTAATCCTTTCTTGTGACCACAGCCTGTGACTTCCTCTGCAAGTGGTATCAGATGGCCTGTCCTAACACAGCAGCAGAGGAATCCTCTTTGCCAAAATTTAAATCTGGTTTGAAGACATAATTTTATATGCAAGATGTTGAAGGACATTGACCTTTGTTAGTCATGGAATGGCAGTAAGCGGTGGAGCAGAGGCTGATCTTTTTCTTTTATTATTTTCTTTCATAATGGAAGAAAAGGCTGGCAATCTACTTCCAGTGATACATTGCCAAGAAAACCCAGAGGTAGCTGGGTCGCTATGAGTCAACACGGACTCGATGACACTAAAAAAAAAAAAGTGTTATGTCTGTTGTTTTTGTATAGGTTTATTGTTTTTAAGATATTTATACTTATATATATGTCTCTTGAGATATCTCTTTTAGGTAGATATGTATCCACATACTTATCTATCTGTTCAGGTTCAGATACACATATAGGGTATATATGCATATAAATAGAGAGAGATATAAATGGGCAGAAGATATATCTATCTATCTCTAAATATCTGTGTATCTATATATATATAGATATAGATATACAGGCATATAGACACATGTCTCCAGGAATGTGGATGGAGAGATGCCTATATAACTAGATCCCCCTAGGAATATGGGGAGAGAGAAAGATTCATCTAATAGCAAGAAGGGTGATACCTGCTTGAATAGATGCATAGAGAATCTTCTTTCCCTGGTTATGATTGGCAGAGTCAGAGGAATGGTCTCCCTGACAAGAAGGAATCTAGATTACCTTCAGAATTTGAACTCTTGAATAACCAGGATGGCCTACGTGAAAAATGCAGAGGATAACTTCAGTCTGCAGGCAGCAAGTCCAGATCTCTCCAGAACTGCAGTATGATGAATGGATAGAGGACGGCAGTGGAATAAGATACCATCATGACCCGCCTCAGGGGCAAGATGGGTATCCGGCGTCCTTGAGCTGCCACTGAAAGAAAAGTATCTCTGGCGAGAAGTCCAAAGGAGATATGGGCCAAGCTAGGGAATTGGCCATTCTTTAGGTTTTCACGTGATGAAAGGCCTGTGTCTTATGTCTCAAAAGAGATTTTAGATGAGATGGTAAGGGTAGGAAACACCTACCAGTCATAGGAACATGACTGGGTGAACCCCTCCTGACCATCTGGGGTTATCTGCTAGGCAAGATACTAATGCTCTCTAGCAAGGGCCCATAGTGCAAAGTTACTCTGTAGAGTTGCAGAGAGCATGCTGCAGGTTGGTTAGAAGAACAAACTGACTGTACAAAGTCAGTGGGTAAATTAAACTATTCTGCCAAGGACAAGGGGGCGAAGAATAGAAGTTAACCAACCAGTCTGTGATAATAGGGTTACCAAAAAAGGTTGATAACCTGTTTGGGGTTTAGCACCGAGGCTAGCAGGATTGCTAGTGGAGGAGAAACCCTGGTTGTGTGGTGAACAGAATCAGTGGGTAAACCACTAGAAATTGCTGCATTTGCAGCAACTATCAGGGCAGCGGAAAAACATTAATTTTTCCCTTTTTTTTTTTTACTGGGAAAAAGCAGCAACAGACATAGTAGGAGTGGTAAGACTTCCCTATTGTCTGATGAGCTGCCCTAAGGTAAGAAAAAAAGGGGAGACAACTCTGGAAGGGAGAATCCCCTTGTGGAATAGGTAGAGGACCATAGGGGCTTACCAGTGTAATAGAGCCACTCTTACAACTGAATATTGTAGTAAGAGGGAGGTAAGACAGAGTTGAAGGAGACCGACTATGTAGTCAGTTTTTGAAATGTAAGATGATACATGCTATTACAGGGCAACAACTATCTTATTGATAGTTGTCACTTCTCTTTTCCCAGAAGAGGAAGAGAGCCCTGTTAAGTATGGGCATGATCATCATAAAGACTCTTAGAGTAAAAGAAAAGGATGTCTCGAGAAGAGAGATCCAGGAAAAGTTAGGATGAAATTAGTGCTGATGCTTCAGTGAAAAGAAACAGACTGCAACTCTAACCACCAACCAGAAGGTAATGATGATCTATCTGAAACCCTGCTACTGCTGGGTTTGTTGAACCTGTTGAGGTTGTGGTTTCTTTATACCAGTGCGATGTTTCCCATGTTTGGGAACATCTGTATGATGGGCAGAGGAAGGATAAAACTTTTTCCCCCTAGGGGAAGAAAGTTTGGTAGGACATCTCCTACCAACTGGGAAAGAGGAAGGCATAGAATAGCCTCTGAAAACAGGAATGTCAGTGGTTAACTGAGCAACTTGGAGTAAAGACTCCTTGTTAAAGAGATTTTCTCCAGTGCAAGGAGAATTTCCCAGTCTTTCTTGTGCCCATTTGTCCAAGTCTGAAACTTGGAGCCAGGCTTTACGTCGTGCCCCTATAGCCATAGCAGAAGTTCTGCTAACAGACTCAAAGGAGTCTAGGGAAGCACGAGTAAGGAACCTAGAGATATTATGAGCATGACTAACCAGTAAGGAATAGTCTGCTCTTTTGGGCTCTTGAAGAAAAGGAGTCAAAAACAGTAATTTCTTTGTGACCTCTTCAAGAGATAATCCCATATAGAAAATATATGAGAGAATTCTTGCTGAAAGCATGGATGCTTGGAAGGTTGGAAGGTTTGACGTCCAAAGGCATCTAAAGTCTTAGACTCACGACCTGGCGGATAAGAAGAGTGCTTTTTAGTACTCTTAATACGCCTCAGTGCTGATTCTACAACAATGGAATGATGAGACTAGGGGACATGCAATGAAGCTACAGGGTAAACTATTTAAGACTAATAAAAGAAAATATTTTTTCACTCAACGTGTAATCAAACTCTGGAATTTGTTACCGGAGGATGTAGTAAAGGCTGTTAGTGTAGCTGGGTTTAAAAAAAGGTTTGGACAAGTTCCTGGAGGAAAGGTCCATAAACCATTATTAAGAAGTGACCGAAGATATCAATGCTTGACCCAGTACAAGCATTGTGGAACTTGTGTCTCTTGGGGAAACGTCTAGGTACATATGACCTAGATTGGCCACTGTTGGAAACAGAATACTGGGCTTGATGGACCTTGGTCTGACCCAGTATGGCATATCTTATGTTCTTATGTGGAAGTTGAGTCTTTTGAAAACCTGGAGAGGGGGGCACCTGATATAGGAGATCAGTTGCCCTAGAAGGTGGGGGTACCGCTAAAGGGGTTTCCCCACATTCGAAGGAGGAGATCCTGCAGGGTCTGATGCAAAGGAAGCATGATGTTCTCCTTTGGGCTCCAGGGAACATACAGGGATTCTGTATTCCCTGGTGTAGGATTCTGACCTGGTACAGAAATGGCAAGTGACTTTGCCATATCAAGCAGGAATGCTTGAAAAGAACAATCCCCAGAGGGAAATCCTCTAGAAAGACGAGGACAAGCTAGATCTGTTGAAGAACTAGCATTGGCACCCAGGGATCTATCCAAATTTAGAGGAATAGAAGATCCTACAGGGTGGAGTATAGGATCCTTAGAGGATGGTCGCTGGTACCGCAGGAGGTCGGGACCAGCAACAGTCGGTAGTAAGAACATAAGAACATAAGACATGCCATACTGGGTCAGACCGAGGTCCATCAAGCCCAGTATCCTGTTTCCAACAGTGGCCAATCTAGGTCATACGTACCTAGCAATATCCCTAAAAGACACAGGTTCCACAATGCTTGTACTGGGTCAAGCATTGATATCCTGGGTCCCTTTTAATAGTGGTTTATGGACCTTTCCTCCAGGAACTTGTCCAAACCTTTTTTAAACCCAGCTATACTAACAGCCCTTACTACATCCTCCGGTAACAGATTCTAGAGTTTGATTACACGTTGAGTGAAAAAATATTTTCTCTTATTTGTCATAAATAGTTTACCCTGTAGCTTCATTACATGTCCCCTAGTCTTTCTATACTCTGATAGTGTAAACAATTCATCCACGTTTATCCGTTCCACTCCATTCATTAATTTATCATATCTCCCCTCAGCCGTCTCTTCTCCAGGCTAAAGAGCGCTAACCTTCTTAGCCTCTCTTCATAGGAGTAGCCTTCCATCCCCTTCACCAATTTGGTGGCTCTTCTCTGTACTTTTTCTAATAACGCTATGTCCTTTTTAAGATACGGTGACCAGAAAGCGTAGTTACTCACCTGTAACAGGTGTTCTCCAGGAGCAGCAGGAATCAGTCCTCACATATGGGTGACGTCGGCGCCGACGGAGCCCTCACGGAGCAATTTTCCCCAGCTTTCAAAGAAAGCCTTTGGGAATTGCAGCACGCATGCGCGGTCCTCTTCCCGCCCAAGGGTGCCATCTTGCTCAGTCAGATGACATAGCTAAAAGACAGCAAAAATTAGCAAAAACGAAAGCATAAAACTGCAACTCCAAGGGGAGGAGGGAGGGTTGTGAGGACTGATTCCTGCTGCTCCTGGAGAACACCTGTTACAGGTGAGTAACTACGCTTTCTCCAGGACCAAGCAGGAAGTCAGTCCTCACATATGGGACTCCCAAGCTTAAGGCTACCGGAGACCCCAAGCACAAAAATGAGCTCCCTCTAGCTCAGCAGCACAGAAGGAAGGAATCTTCTCTGAATACGTCTCCAACCGGTAGCCCAACATCCGGGATGGAGGGTAGGAGTTGCCTATACCTCGAAGAGGTTACGGAGGACTGCCTGTCCGAAAGCACTGTCCCTGCGGGACTCCCTCTCCAGGCAGTAATGGGCTGCAAAAGTCTGGCTTGAAGACCAAGTAGCGGCCCGGCAGATGTCTGCCAACGGAACAGAGTGAAGGTAAGCCACTGACGTAGCCTTCGCCCGAACACGATGAGCGGTGACTCTACCTTCCAGCACGAGGCCCGCAGCCTCGTAAGCCCAAGCGATGCAGTCCGCAATCCAGATGGACAGAGTACGCTTGGAGACAGGGAGCCCCAACTTGTTGGGGTCATAAGACACGAAGAGCTGAACAGCCCTTCGGTGCTCCCGCGTACGGTCAAGGTAGAAGTTCAGCGCCCTTCTACAGTCCAGGGTGTGCAGGACCATTTCAGCTCGGCTGGAGTGTGGCCTGGGAAAGTAGGTCGGAAGTACCACCTCCTGGTTGATGTGAAAAGGGGAAACCACTTTAGGAAGAAACTTAGGGTGAGTCCGTAGGACTACCCGGTTCTTGTAGAACCTAGTGTAAGGAGGATCAGATACCAGGGCCTGCAGCTCACTAACGCGTCTAGCAGAAGTGAGGGCCACCAAGAACAAGGTTTTCCAGGAAAGAAAACGAAGAGGACAGGTAGCCATAGGCTCAAAAGGCGGACAGGTAAGCCGCTGTAAAACCACATTGAGATCCCAGTTCGGGGCTGGCGTGCGCAAAGGTGGTTTAAGGAGTAGGAGGCCCCGGAGAAAACGAGCCACCAGAGGGTGGCTGGAAAGAGGCCTACCATCCACCGGTAGGTGGTGCGCAGAAATAGCACTGAGGTGGACCTTGACCGAGTTGGACTTAAGTCCAAGATTGGAAAGGGAAAGCAAGTACTGCAAGACCACTGACGTTGAACAGGAGAAGGGGTCTTGCGACTGCTGAGTACACCAGACGGAGAACCGACGCCACTTAAGAGCGTAGGACTTCCGGGAGGAAGGCCTCCTGGAGGCCAAGACCACCTCTTCCACATCTGGAGGCAGCTGGAGAGGAGCAAGGACTACCCTTTCAGCAGCCAAGCCATCAGATGAAGGGACCGGAGGTTGGGGTGCAGGAGCGTCCCCTGATCCTGCGAGAGGAGGTCGGGCTGAAACCCCAGAGGAAGAGGGGTGTCCACCGCCAGCTGCATCAGAAGCGGGAACCAAGGTTGCCTCGGCCACCAGGGAGCCACTAGGATCATCGATGCCTTGTCTCTGAGAACTTTGAAGAGCGTCCGAGACACCAGAGGCATGGGTGGAAAGGCATACAAGAGGCCTGTGGACCATGGAATCAGAAAAGCATCCGCCGCTACCCGGAGAGAATGCGGCTGTCGAGAGCAGAATCTGGGAAGCTGCCGGTTCAGAGGACTGGCGAACAGATCCATGGTGGGGAGGCCCCACCGTAGAAAGATCCGCTGAACCACAAGCAGATCCAATCTCCACTCGTGCGGTTGGAGGATCCTGCTCAGTTTATCTGCCAGATAGTTTTCTTGACCTGGGAGATAGACAGCTTTGAGGACGATGTTGCGATGGACGGCCCAAGAGCAGAGCTTCTGTGCTTCCTGACAGAGAAGGAAGGAGCCGGTTCCGCCTTGCTTGTTCACGTAGAACATGGCAACCTGATTGTCTGTCTGGACAAGTACTGACTGGTGAGACATCAGGTGAGAGAAGGCTTTGAGCGCTAGGCGGATGGCTCTGAGCTCCAGGAAGTTGATCTGCTGAGCGGACTCCCAAGGAGTCCAGAGACCCTGAGTACAAGTCCCTTGGCAATGTGCTCCCCAGCCCTGGAGAGAAGCATCGGTCGTCAGGACCTGAGAATGTGCAGGGGGCTGAAAAGTCACCCCGAGCACTAGGTTTGGCAGGTGAAGCCACCATCGCAGAGAGGAGACCAGCTGGTCGGAGATCTGTACGGAGTCCGCTAGGGTCCCAGTGGCCTGATGCCATTGTTTGCGAAGGCACCATTGAGCAGGTCGCATGTTCAGGCGGGCATAGGGGGTTACATGGACTGTGGAAGCCATATGGCCGAGCAGTCTCAGAAATTGCCTGGCCGAGACCAGGGAATTGCTGTGAAAACGGCTGGCGAGATCCATGAGCCTTTGGGCCCTGTCCAGAGGCAGGAAGGCCCGTGCCTGAAGAGTGTCCAACCTGGCGCCGATGAATTCTAGATCCTGAGAGGGGAGCAAAGTGGACTTTGCGAAGTTTATGACAAATCCCAAGTGCTGGAGCAGAGCCACCATGCGATGAGTAGCCTGAGTGGCTTCTTGGGCAGACTGGGCTCTGATGAGCCAGTCGTCCAGGTATGGGAACACAAAGAGACCTTGAAGTCTCAGATAGGCCGCCACCACTGCTAGGCATTTGGTGAACACCCTGGGGGCGGAGGATAGGCCGAAAGGCAGTACTCTGTACTGGTAATGGCGTCCGTCCACCACAAACCTGAGGTATTGTCTGTGGTCTGGATGAATAAGGATATGAGTATACGCATCCTTCAGATCTAAGGAGCATAGCCAGTCTCCCTGCTGGAGGTAGGGCAGCAGGATTCCAAGGGTAAGCATTTTGAACTTTTCCTTTGCCAGGAACTTGTTGAGGTTGCGCAAGTCTAGGATGGGTCTGAGGCCTCCTGTTCTTTTCAGAATCAGGAAGTATCTGGAATAAAACCCTTGACCCTTCAGGTGGTGGGGCACCGGTTCCACGGCTTGTTCCTGAACAAGACTCGCTAACTCCTGAAGGAGTAAGTCCCTGTGCAGAGGGAGTCTGGAAGGCTCCCCTGGAAAGTAGGAGGGAGGTACCTGGTGAAAATGAAGAAGATAGCCCTTTTGAACTATCTGAAGCACCCAGGTATCTGTGGTGATGTTGGACCACCTGTGGGCAAAGTGGACCAGCTGGCCTCCTGTGCTGAGAGAAACCAGCTGAGGGGGAGAGGCTATGCTGAGAAAGTCAAAAACCCCCACCCTGCTGAGCAGGGGCCGGTGGTGCAGGCTTGGGGGCTTGCTGCCTACGGGACCCATTACCCCGTCCCTTTGCCTACTTTCCCTGTGGGGGAGCTGGTGAGGCCTGATACTGAGGGTAGTATTTATAGGCAGCACCTTTCCTCGGGTAAAAGGGCTTTTTCCCCCGAGGCCTTCTTCTTTTGAGAAGGGGCAGAGGTCTTCCTGGAGAGACGAGTCCTGGTGAGTGTCTCCGTCTCGATTTGTGCAGCCTTCTCATCCATGGGCTTGCCAAAGAGGTTATCACCTCGGCAGGGGACATCGACCAACTTGTCCTCTACCCAGGGCTCGAGGTCGGACGACTGAAGCCAAGCCTGGCGGCGTCCACCGATGCCGGCCGCGGCTACTCGAGCCGAAGCCTCAAAACCATCATAGGCTGCACGACAGATACAGTTGGAGCTGTCCCGAATAGCAGTTGATAAGGATTGGAACCTCTGGTTAGGTTCATCGGAGAGACCAGCAGAGAACCCGGCTATTTCCTTAGCCAGGTCTCGGAGATACATGCCCATGTAGAGCTGGTATGTCTGGACTCGACAAGCAAGCATAGAGCCCTGGAAGCACTTCCTACTGAGAGCATCCAGGCTTCGGGCTTCCCTACCCGGGGGCACCGAGGAGTGCATTTTTTGACTCTTCAGTCTATGCATGGCCGATTCCACCACCATGGAATGGTGCAGTAGTTGTGCCTTTTGGAACCCGGGGCTCTTGCGGACTCGATAAATGAAATCGACCCGCTTGCTTAACACCGGCGACGACGCCGGGCTCTCCCACATGCGGAAGAGAAGCCGTTCCAGCATTGGAGGAACCGATACAATAAAGGCCTCCTTCGGGGGAGAGTCATATTGGAGGGCATCGAGTTCTTCGACTCGAGGCTCCTCCTCGGGATCCGCAGGGAAGGCCAAGGCTTTAGCCATATCCCTTACGAAGTCCGAGAACCGGGTATCCTCCGGGGGGGACCGTCTCCGAGGTTCGGACTCGGGGGAGTCCGAAGGGACACACAGAGTCCGAAAGGAACCAGGTGACTCTTCGTCCTCAGATTCCCAGGCCGACTCCTCGGAGGAGGAGTCGACCGGCTCCGGTCGGGCGGGCACTGATGCCATCCGCCCCGACACCGAGGGAGTCGGCGTCGATGACCTCGGTCCCGAACGGGAGGCCGAAGGAGACCTCGACCGAGGATCGACTCGAGCCCTCATGGACTCGAGGATCGGCTCGGTCTCCGGGGTCGACTTGGAGGTCGACGTCCCGGCGGTCAGAGCAGAAGCGCCAGCGAGGCCAGCAATCAATGCCCGCTGCTGGTCCAAGAAGGCAGACAAACTGCACTCCAAGGCCGTCAACCTGAGTCCGAGCTCAGGAGACCCAGCAGCCCCCGACTCGGGCCCCGACGGAGGCGAGTCCACGAGGACAACAGTACTTACGTGAGCGGGCAAGTCCACCTTGAGTCGAGGATGTTTTGATGGCCTTTCCGACTCCAAGGACCCGGGACGGGAATCGGGGCTATGCGACCTGGCCCTCGAGGAACCAGGAGCGTCCACCGATCCCACCCTCGCGGGTTTCTTCTTCCGATGATGCTCCCGGGTAGGAGACCCCCTTTCAGAGGAACTCCGACGATGCTCAGGACCAGAGTCCCGAGACGTCGAAGCCTCTGACGAGGTCCGAGTCCGGCCGGGGTCAGAGAAGATACGCTCCCACTGGTGCTGCCGACTCCTCAATGCTTTTGAGGACATTTTGCCGCATGGCGTGCAGATCATGGGGTCATGATCTGGGCCGAGGCAGCGGAGGCAGAAGTCATGAGTGTCTGTAAGAGACATAAGTTTCTTACAGAGGTCACACTTTTTGAAACCACTGGCCGCCATCGGGTGAAAAAGGGCCCCTGCGAGGTCGAACGACCGGGCAGCCAGGGAAAAAGGAAAAAAGCGCGAAATCTGTCACGAAGGACAAAAAAACGAAAAATAAAAGACGGACTCGCAACCGGCGTCACGAGTCCGGGCGGGAAAAGAACCGGCGTCGAACCGAAGAAAAATAGAGAAAAATAGAGAAAAATCAACTTTTCTGCGGGGATTCACAGGCAACGTCTGTAGGGCTCCGCGGAAAAAAGAAGACTGAGCAAGATGGCACCCTTGGGCGGGAAGAGGACCGCGCATGCGCGCTGCAATTCCCAAAGGCTTTCTTTGAAAGCTGGGGAAAATTGCTCCGCGAGGGCTCCGTCGGCGCCGACGTCACCCATATGTGAGGACTGACTTCCTGCTTGGTCCTGGAGAATTGCACACAATATTCAAGGTGCGGTCGTAGCATGGAGCGATACAGAGGCATTATAACATCCTTTGTTTTATTCTCCATCCCTTTCCTTATGATACCTAGCATTCTATTTGCTTTCTTGGCCGCCGCTGCACACTGGGCGGAGGGTTTTAACATATTATCCACGATGACTCCTAAATCTTTTTCCTGGGTGGTGGTTTCTAATGTGGAGCCTTGCATTGTGTAACTATAGTGTGGGTTGTTCTTTCCTAGGTGCATAACTTTGCACTTGTCCACATTAAATTTCATCTGCCATTTGGATGCCCAGTCTTCCAATTTATCCAGATCCTCCTGCAGTTTTCCACAATCCTCTTGGGTTTTAACAACTTTAAACAGTTTTCTGTCATCTGCAAATTTGATAACCTCACTAGTTATTCCCTTTTCCAGGTCATTTATGAATATGTCAAAAAGCAGCGGACCCAGTACAGATCCCTGGGGTACTCCACTATTCACCTTTTTCCATTGGGAATATTGGCCATTTAGCCCTACCCTCTGCTTTCTATCTTTTAACCAGTTCCCGATCCACAATAGTACACTGCCTCCTATCCCATGACTTTTTAGCTTCGCCAAAAGTCTCTGATGGAGGACTTTGTCAAAAGCTTTCTGAAAGTCCAGATACACTATATCAACCGACTCACCTTTGTCTACCTGTTTATGCACACCTTCAAAAAAACATATCAGATTAGTAAGACAAGATCTTCCTTGTCTAAAGCCATGTTGGCTGTCTCCCATTAGGCCATGACTCTCTACATGCTGTGTAATTTTGTTCTTTATGATGGTTTCTACCATTTTCCCTGGTACTGACGTCAGGCTCACCGGTCTGTAATTTCCTGGGTCACCCCTGGAACCCTTTTTAAAAATTGGTGTTACGTTGGCGACCCTCCAATCTTCAGGTATTACAGATGATTTTAATGAAAATTCACAGATTACCAATAGCAGGTCTGCAATCTCATATTTCAGTTCTTTCAACACTCTGGGATGTATACCATCTGGTCCAGGTGATTTGCTACTATTCAGTTTATCAAATAGTTGTAATATATCTTCCCAGTGTAGCGATATTTCTCTCAATTCCTCTGCCGTATCACCTTTAAATACCACTTCAGTCTTGGGTAACATCCCTACATCTTCCTCAGTAAAGACCGAAGCAAAGAATTCATTCAGTCTCTCTGCTATAGCCTTGTTTCCTCTTACTGCCCCTTTTACCCCTCTTTCATCTAATGGTCCAATTGACTCTCTCACAGGCCTTTTGCTACGAATATACTTGAAAAAGTCTTTATTTCGTGTTTTTGCTTCCGTAGCAAGTTTCTTCTCAAATTCCCGCTTTGCCTGCCTTATCAATGCTTTGCATTTAACTTGCCAGTGCTTGTGCTGTTTCCAGTTTTCATCATTTGGCTCTTTTTTCCATTTCCTGAAGGTTGCTTTTTGGCAGCAACAGCCTCTCTGACCTCACCTTTAAACCATGCAGGCAGTTTTTTGGACTTTCTTCCACTTTTCCTAATGCGTGGAATACAGCTGGTCTGGGCTTCGAGGATAGTATTTTTAAATAACACCCAAGTTTGCTTCAAGTCTTTAACCTTTGGAACCGCTCCTTTTAGTTTTTTCCTAACTATATTCCTCATTCTATCATAGTCTCCCTTTTGAAAGTTAAAAGGTAGTACTGTGGATGCCTTTACTATCTGTCCTCCACTAATTAAATCAAACATGATCATACTATGATCACTATTGCCAAGTGGTCCCAACACCCTTATTTCTTGCACCAGATCTGGCGTTCCAGTAAGGACTAGGTCCAGTATGGCTTCCCCTCTGGTCGGTTCATGAACCAGCTGCTCCAAGAAGCAGTCATTTATTCCATGTAGAAACTTTATCTCTTTAGCTTGTCCTGCTGTGACACTGACCCAGTCGATACCAGGGTAATTGAAATCACCCATTATTACTACTCTGTTGTGACTTTTGTTAGCTTCCTTGATTTCTTTGAGCATTTCATCATCCATTTGTTCATTCTGGCCAGGCGGTCGATAGTATACTCCAACTGCCATCACCTTCCCCTTCATAAATGGAATTTCAATCCATAGAGATTCTACAGCAAATTTTGTTCCCTGCAAAACTTTAATCCTTTCTGACTCAATGCCCTCTCTAACATAGAGCGCAACCCCTCCACCAATTTGATCAGCTCTATCATTACGATATAGTGTGTATCCAGGTATCACAGTGTCCCACTGGTTATCCTCCTTCCACCATGTCTCTGAGAGTGCAATCATATCTAACCTCTCATTTAGTGCTATATATTCTAACTCTCCCATCTTATTGTTTAGACTTCTAGCATCGGCATACAAGCATTTTAGAGACTGTATTTTATTCATATTAATCTGGCTATTGGTAGGCAGGGGTAATTTGGAATCTTTATGCTCTGTCTGCTCCTTACTCAAGGGCATTTGGGCTACTATACTCCCTTTTGGAACCTCACTGCTTTTGGTAGTATCCTTCAAGGATACCTTTGTCCGAATCATGCACTCCTGGGTGACTGTCGGCTTTCCCCTAATTTCTAGTTTAAAAGCTTCTCTATCTCTTTTTTTAAAGGTTAATGCCAGCAGTCTGGTCCCATCCTGATTAAGGTGAAGCCCATCCCTTCGGAAGAGCCCCCCCTTTCCCCAGAATGTTCCCCAGTTCCTAACAAATCCAAAACCCTCATCCTTGCACCATTGTCTCATCCACGCATTGAGACTCCGGAGCTCTGCCTGTCTTTTGGGTCCTGCACGTGGAACAGGAAGCATTTCGGAGAACGCTATCCTGGAAGTTCTGGATTTCAACTTCCTACCTAAAAGCTTAAAATTTAGCCTCCAGAACTTCCCTACCACATTTTTCTATGTCATTAGTACCAACATGTACCAAGACAGCAGACTCCTCCCCAGCACTATCTATGATCCTATCTAGGCGGTGCGTGAGGTCCGCTACCTTCGCACCAGGCAGGCATGTTACCAGGCGATCCTCACGTCCACCAGCCACCCAGCTATCTACATTCCTAATGATTGAATCACCAACTATAACAGCTGTCCTGACCCTCCCCTCATGGGGACATGGCCCTGGAGAAACGTCCTCGGTGCGAGAGGGTTTTACATCACCTGGAGGACAGGTCCTAGTTACAGGATCACTTCCTGCCACACCAGGGTGATGCTCTCCTGTCACGTGACCTCTCTCCTCCGTGGCAACAGGGATGCTGCCAGACTGGAGGTGGGACTTCAGGACTATATCCCTGTAGGTCTCGTCCATGTACTTCTCTCTCTTTCTTATGTCTTCCAGGTCTGCTACTCTAGCCTCTAGAGAACGGACTCGTTCCCTGAGAGCAAAGAGTTCTTTGCACTTAGTGCATACGTAAGACCTCTCACCAACTGGGAGAAAATCATACATGTGACACTCAATGCAAAAGACCGGAGAACCCCCATCTCGTTGCTGGACTTCTGTCTGCATCTTAGTATATCGTCCATGCTATGGATCGATTCCAAACTCAGTACCGAGGGAAGCAAGCCTGATGAGAGAAGCATGGAAGGCACTGACATCAACGGTAATGTGGATACCGGTACCGACTCCGGCACCATATCCGATACCGGTGGATGAAGGCCAGCCGGTGACAGCTCTAACGGTATCGAAGAAACCGAGAGTGCCGGACATGGATCATCGGAACCGTGCCTTCGGTACCGTCCGGTATCGGTACCGTCCGGTATCGGTACCAAGGCGAGTCGGTACCCAGTCATCCAGACTGGAGATCGATTCCAGACTCGGCATCGAGGGAAGCGAGTCTATCGATGCACATCTGGAGGGTACCAGAATCGATACCGATAATGAAAGATCGGTCTGTAGCGTATCCAACGGGCCCGCAGCCAAGGACGCCAGACTACGATCTTTGGTGAGGAATGTTTCATCCAACACCATTGCCGATGCCGGGGTATCAGTACCGCTCGAAGCGGATGCCACCACCGAGCATGGCTCAGGTATGTTCGGAGAGAGGTGAACCTCAGGAACAACCTCAAACCCCACTAAGGATTTGGAGGCCAAAGACTCCCACCGGGTTTTAAAGTCAGTGAGTCCTCGAGGGCAAGGCCAGAGGCTTTTCTATGCTGTGCATGAGATCTACCACTCGAGGGCTGGCTAGTCTTAACAGACTGTTTTTGGGTTACCTGATCCTGTGAAGAAGAAACGGTGGTCGGTGCCCTGAAATTAAATGGGGACCGGGTATCGAGGTTAACTCGATGCTGAAGACTTCTTCCGACTATACTGCTGCAGGAGGGACACTCCAGGGAATAGTGGTCAGGACCCAAGCAGGTTAGACACCAATTATGAGTGTCCAAAATTAATTTAGTACTGCCACAGTTTGTACATTTCTTAGGGATAGTGGCTGGCGGTTCCATGAAGGAAAGTGAGTAGGCCTAGCAGGCCGAAAAAACCGTGAGGCACTAACAAGGAAAAAAGTATTCTTTAAAAAGGAAATTTTATAAGAAAAAAGAAACACCGGCGGTACCAGTGGCGTCGGGGAAGGCAGACACGACCACAAGAAAACCAAAAAATAAAAGTAGAATTTTCTGCGGTGACAGGAGGACGTCCTGCCTGCTCTGCGGTAAAACGAAAACTGAGGAGAGGCAGTTGGGAAAGGCGGGAAGGCAGCACGCAGGCGTGGTGGGATGCTCCCAAAAGCGTTCTAATTGGACGCTGGGGAGCGTTCCCGCGCAGACTCCGTCGGTACCGACATACCCATATGTGAAGACTCATTCCTGCTTGTTCCTGGAGATCTGCATTGTGATTGGTTAGTGAAACCAGCCTCTTGATTGGTCAGAAATAACGTGTGCATATTGGATAATCTCAATCCAGTTTTGATGCAGAATCCACAAAAATCACAGTAGCTATCTCTCAGTGTCTGTAAAGTATTTATATTGAAAGCAAGGAATGCAAAAAAGTCAACTCTAATAGCCAAATGTATCCCCTTTAACGCAGTAGAAAGATGAATATGCTGGGCTAACGCAAAATCTAAAAAAAAAAAAAAAAAACCACATTAGAAAGTACGAAAAACGCAAACCTCAAGTGATTCCAGACTTTTGCACACCACTGTACAGCAGCAGGGAGTCCCCATGGCTCAGCACTATCCTCGTCACTATTCAACCTCTTCCTCCAGCCAATGTGTTTTATAATATAAGCACACAACTTACTTTACCACGTATATGCAGAGATCATCTTGATTTAAACTCCAATCAACATCACTAACCCAACCATCACCTACGTAAAGGAATGCTTCACCTCCATAGCAACTTAGCTCACTGAACACAACATGAAAGAGAAATTAGACCTTACCTGCTAATTATTGTTCCTGGAGAGACTCCAGTCCAGTATTTCTGGGTAATGCGCCTCTTCCAGCAGTTTGGAGACCGAGCATGTCATCCTTTTGATGACCTCTGGGTACATAAACCGCTGGCACCTCCCACGCATCCTCTGCGATGCCCAAAGAACAGAACATATAACCACAATACTCAAACAACTGCATTGGCTGCCCATCACTTGACAAATCAAATACGAGTCTATCCGCATGATCTTCAAGCTCTTCCATGGATTGCCTTCCACTTGCTTCCAAACATTAATATAGAAAACTCTTAATAATAGATCCAGGATAACCAACTCCCTCAACACATTCCACATACCATCTTTAAAACACGAAAACCGACTCCACCACATCCAAAAAAGGGCTTTCCTCTTCACATTGGCACTGTGGAAAGTAATACCAAACTATCTCTGCATCACAAATGATCACACAGACTTCAAAAAACAAAACAAAACAACCCCCCCCCAAAAAAAAAACTGACTTATTCCTTGAGCACTTTACCAATGAGAATACATAACCAATGATCCACCAGCATAACTCCCTCTCCTCAGCCCTCCCCCCCAGCCCACCCCTCCCTCCCCCCCCAGCCCACCCTTCCCCACACAACCCCAACACGTTTAATTGGTTGCTCTTATCTTTATTTATATAGGGAGGAGTGGCCTAGTGGTTGGGGCAAGTTGCCTCAGGCTGGAGGGATTGGGGTTTCTAGTCCCACAGGCGCTCCTTGTGGCCTTGGGCAAACCACTTAACCCTCCATTGCCTCAGGAACAAAATGTAGATTGTGAGCCCTTTGGGGACAAGGGAAATATATACCGTACCTGAATGTACACCGCTTTGATCCAGTGAAAAAGCGGTATATAAGCATTGCTAAATAAATAAATGTTACAACAATTGTTTGACGTTTATAGTTCCATGTACTTCACTAAGTTGTTACTTTTCCATGTAAGCCAACTAGGCCAAGTTGTTCTATGTAAACCGCTTAGACTCGTAGGTCAGCGGTATATAATCACAGTTAAATAAAAAATAAAACTAGAGCACTCTCCAAACCAAAGCAAAACAGGATTGCTTAGCCCTTCAGTCCCTTGCCAAGAGTAAGTAACAGGGGCTCAGAACTGCAAGGTCTAAAGCAGCAGCTATCTAATCTGTCCTATTCAGCCGACTATCAGGTTTTTCCGGCTATCCAAGCCACAGTGCATATACATGAGATGTATCCTCTAATACAGGAACATAATAAATGAAAAACACCATCCAGATCCTCTAAATCTGCCCAGTTCTCCTGTCCATACCGCTAAGGCAGTTGAGATCCCAAATGGCGTCACAGAAACATGGCCATTTCCACTTCTCTCTCGACTTTTACTGTAACCTATGCCAAGGAGTGGCAGTTACCAGTCAGCCAGGGCTGGTCCATCCACTAGATGGACTAGGCAGCCGCCCTAAGGCAGTAGGCCTCTGTGGGCAGCAGAGCTTACATGGCCTGCCACCCCTTGCGCTAGCCGCGCCACACTGCTGCCCCGATGTTGTGATGGAGGGATCAGAAGGGCTGAAGCACATGGCCTGCCACTACTGCCAAGCCACCCCCCAACCCCACTGCCAGAATCAGCAGCAGCAGTGCTTAGCACGAGGAGGAGGGAAGGGAGGGCAGTGCGGCTAGCAGGAGGGTAGGGGGGGGGAGCACACTGGGGCGTCTGCCTAGGGCAGCAGAAACCTTTGGGCCAGCCCTGCAATCAACATGTAGCCTTGTGTCAGGGAACATTCATAGGTCCTTCCCCCCTCCTGGGTAAGCTTCCTGTTGTACTGGAAACCCATGCTGAGGTCTGTACACAACATACTGCACACTGACACAAGGAACCCTGCGTTGACTGCTGCTGAAGTTGTCACTACTATTGCTGCTGTTACCTTCCTGCTTGAGATGAGTGGAGGAAGGGGAAGGAGGCTGGAGACCTGCTGTTTTGATTTTATCATTATCTGGGGTCACGTGGGATCATACGGGATAAACGTTTGAAAAACACTGCGCTACGACTACCTCAGAGCCTTGCACGATTCTTCCATACTTACACTGGCGTGGAGGAGTAGCCTAGTGGTTAGAGCAGCAAGCTGGAACCAGGGAAGTCAGGGCTCAAATCCCACTGATGTCCTCGTTACCTTTAACAAGTTACTTAACCCTCTATTGCCTCAGGTACACACTTAGATTATGAGCCCTACAGGACCTCAATGTAACTTGCTTTGAACAACTAATGCAAAGGTGACAGCTAAATAAATATGTATATCGCAGATCCTGTGTAAGTCCAACTAACTGTAGGATCAGGACAGATTTGGCAACCACTGATCAAAGGTGTCAAGCAGAAGTGGAAAGTTGTGCCACTACCAGAGCCTCAGGCATGTTTAACACAACATGGTAAGAACTGTAGCTCTGTGCTTCAGAGTGGGCAGGAAAAGCAGGGCTAGAAATCCTAGAATACCTTGTACTGGAGTTAACAATAGAAATACGACCAACCCACATTCATAGGTACAAGGAAAGGGACTAGTGCAGTGCTTCCCAGAATGTTGTGCTAGCAAAAAAAATCATAATTTTTCTGCAATAAACTAATGGCATGCAAATTACCTTGGCTTTAGAAAGTGTGCGCGTTCTGAAAAAACAACATACACCACTGCGGTAATATACAGTCATTTGCTGCACGGTAAAAGGTTTCCCTTCCTGTTTGCGCATGAGCAAGGACTGGCTAACACAATGACAGGAAGGGAGACATAAAAAAAAAAAAACACCAAATCTGCCGGATGCTGCGATCCCCATCCCCTATTCCAACCCACAAAATTTCCCTGGTGGCCAAATGGGCCCTGGACACCCCTGCCATCCTAAATTCCTCTTTCCTGAAAAATAAAACTATAAAACCTAATAATCTTAGTGAACACACACCCCCCGAACACCCTGAACCCCAACACCCAAAACAAATCTCTGGTGAGCCTAATGGAGCCCCCCAGACCTCTCCCCATCACCTATGAAGATGAATGGCAGGAGCCATGGCCACTTACATTGCCATCTTCCAAACCAGCAGTGCATCCCAACACACTGCTAGATGTCAGTTTAGCCAATGAGGCACACAAACTCAAAGAACCTAGGGTTTACCAAACCTGTTATGGTAGCCCCACTGCCAAATGCGTTTTCAGGATATCCACTATGAATATGCATGAGATAGTAGCACATATTGAAATTCCAATGTATGCAGATTTCTCATTTTCCTTCACCCATGAGCCCCCTTCAATTACTGTAACTTTCAGGCCCCCAGCCTCACCCCCCTCCCCAAGAATTTTAATAATTAAAATCAGACATGACTCCTCTAAAACTACCCTTACCAGATCATCAGACTTCTAAATTGTAAATTCTAAGTGAGCACAATTTCCGATAGTCATGGGTGATTTAAAAATTGCCCCCACCCCCTACTCACTGCAGATAAGTAAGTGTGCTAGTGTAACTGGAGATACATGACTGCAGAAAAAGACCATATGGCCTACCCAATCTGCCCTTCCACACCAACTAATCTAGTCCCTTTTGTCCCTTTAAAGATCTGTATTTGTCCCACGCTTTCTTGAATTAAAATACTCTGCTGGTCTCTGCTGCCTCCACTGGGAGACTATTCCATGCATCTACTACTCTTTCTGTAACAAAATATTTCCACATATCACTCCAGGGTCTATCCCCTTTCTCCTTCATCCTGTGCCCCCTCATTGCAAAGCTTTCATTTAATTGAAAGAGACTCTCCTCCTGTGCATTTATGCCACAGAGGTATTTAAATGTCTATCATATCTCCTCTATCCTGCCTCTCCTCTAACGTATACATATTAAGATTTTTAAGTCTGTCCTCATATGCTTTATAATGAATCCCACGGACCATTTTGGTAGCCACCCTCTGCACAGACTCAATCCTGTATCCTTTTGAAGGTGTCGTCTCAAGAATTGCACACAATACTCCAAATGAGATCTCACCAAAAAGACTTATACTGAGGCACTAATCACCTCCTCCTTCCTGCTGGCCATTCCAGGAGGACTTCAGCATTACTGGGTCACTCAGTTCTACTCCTTAACGTGTGAAAGCATTTTGATATCTGTAATCCTAAATTTTATTGAGGGAAAAAAACCCTCACCTAAATCCCTTCGCTGCAACTGCAGTGTGCAAACAGAACCTACTGTTAAATATTTGTATGGTGCACAAATGTATACACAGTACTGTTCAGATGCACCTAAGATACAGTCCCATCTACATAGAGCTTACAGTCTAGTGAAGATAGACAGGACCTGCCCTTGTTGAACAGTCTTGCTGGATTTTGTCAGGTCACGAAGGAGAAGAGGTGAATGCAAAAAACGTACAGAAGAGCAACCTGGTTCTAATTCCTTAATTAAAAAGCAGCCGTGCTTATCTAAAATTCTTTGTGTTTAGCACCGAGCTCCTGTCTTTAATCTTCCTTGTGAGTGATTAAGCCCCAGGATTTTTGAATTCCAGGCTAAGCAGGTTTGTTTTACACAGTTCTTTCAGCTCCCTTTGCTATCTTTGATGCATTTATAAAATCAACAAACAACGCCTTTTGATGCCAAAAGTCTTCATAAAACAATAGGAAACAGGGTGTTAGGACCCCTCCCAGGCTTATATACCTGAAGAGCAATTCTGCAGAAGAAAACCTCACCCCTAGGAAAGTGGAAATGGAAGGCTGAGAACCCAGACATTGATTGCTCATGGAGGCAAACAGATGGGGAACTGTCTGTTGTCTGTCTGTCATGTGTCTGTGCATTGTCCAAAAGCTCACCAAGGACAAATATGCAGACTACATGAAGTCAAAAAAACACCAACCAAATATGCTCTACTACACCACAAACGAACAATCACATGATAAAAAAGCAACATCAAACATGAGAGAGCTTCAACATACCAACAAAGCAGCAAGTAGAAGACATTATATCTGGACTAAACACAACAACTTCACCGTCAGACCCATGCCCAGTGACATGGCTCAAAAGCTACAAAAAAACTCTCTCATCACATTCAAAAAAATCGTCAAAGATTCACTCCAACAAGGATACATGCCGCAACCCCTAAAGCATGCAATGATACGACCAATACTTAAAAGTAGCAATCTGAGCCCCTCCAAACCAAAATCATACCATCCCATCTCCAGCCTGCCATTCCTTGCTAAAATCGTGGAAAAGGCAGTGCAAAGGCAACTTCAGGACCATATTGATATAAATGCCCCACTGAACATACATCAGCATGGATTTAAGCCCCAACATGGCGTGGAAACACTATTCACCTCCCTCTTTGACAATCTCCTGCGCGAGAACGCTCCCCAGCGTCCAATAGGAAAGCTTTTGGGAGCATCCCACAGCGCCTGCGTGCTGCCTTCCTGCCTTTCCCAACTGTCCTTCTCCAGTTGAGTTTAAAGCTCAGACAGAAAGAGAGAAAGAGAAAGATAGAGATACAACTCCTAGGGGAGGTGGGCGGGTTGTGAACATTAAATTCCTGCTGTTCCTGGAGATCACCTGTTACAGGTGAGTAACTATGCTTTCTCCAGGAACGTAGTCTTCACATATGGGGACTCCCTAGCTGCAGATGCCAGGGAGAAGGCCCCAGAAGTTGTGTGCCCTTGTTAAAGGGCTCCACTTCCCCCCCATGGATCTCTGGCATCCTACCACGGATGGTGGGTAGGAGTTGATTAAGTATGGAACAGGTGTTGAAGAACAGCCTGACCAAACAAGGCATCCCGGCGGGAGTCCTTGTCTAAGCAATAATGGGCTGTGAAGGTATGAACCGAAGCCCAAGTAGCTGCTAGACAGATGTTGTCCATAGACACAGACTGAAGAGGAGCCACAGAGGCTGCCACGGCTCTCACATTGTGAGCTGTGACATGGCCTTCAAAAGGAAGGTTCTTACTCTCATAGGCAAAAGAAATACACTGTGCAATCCAGCTGGACAGTGTTCTTTTGGAGACTGGAAGTCCCAAATGACTAGGATCAAAAGCAACAAAGAGTTGAGAGGACTTTCTATGTTGCTGTGTCCTTTGCAAGTAAAAGGCCAAAGCCCTTTTACAGTCCAAAGTATGAAGATTTCTTTCTGAATTTGAGGAGTGAGGCCTTGGGAAGAATACAGGAAGGTAAACCACTTGGTTTAAACGAAAAGGTGACACCACCTTTGGCATAAAGTGTGGATGAGTCCTAAGGACTACCTTATCATGATGGAACCTTGTATAAGGAGGATCAGCCACCAACGCTTGCAATTCACTGATGCGACGTGCTGATGTGATTGTAATAAGAAAGATGACCTTCCAGGAAAGGAATTTCAAAGAGGTAGTAGCTAATGGTTCAAAAGGTGGCTTCATGAGCTGCCCAAGAACCAGGTTTAAGTCCCATGCCACCGGTGGTGACTTAATGGGAGGCTTACTTAAAAGAAGGCCTCTCATAAATCTCGCTATGAGAGGATGAGAGAAAATAGGTTGTCCATTGAGAGGCTTGAAAGAAGCTGCAATAGCACTCAAATGAACTCACTGAATTGGTCTTAAGCCCCGCATTAGATAAATGAAGGAGATACTCCAGTAATGATTCCAGAAGTATCACAAGAGGGTTAAGACCCTTCTGCGAACACCATATGGTAAACCTTTTCCATTTGAATGCATAAGAGCGTCTTGTGGAAGGCTTCCTGGAAGCATAAAGGATATCCTTTACCTGCTGAGAAAGGTTAAGACCGTGAAGTTCTAGGCTTTCAGCAACCAGGCCCTGAGATGCAGAGACTGGGGATTGGGATGCCACAGCATCCTGTCCTCCTGAGAAAGGAGATTTGGAGCAGATTCTAACTCCAGAGGCGGAGCTTGAGAGAGATGTAGGAGCAGAGGGTACCACATTTGCCGTGGCCAAGCTATGAGAATCATATGACCTCTGTCTCTCTGAAGCTTGAACAGGGTTTTGGGAATTAGGGGAATGGGTGGAAAGGCATACAGGAAATCCTGACCCCAATGGAGGAGGAAAGCATCCCTGGCCTGACAACCCGGAATTCTGGAACAGAACCGGGGAAGTTTGGCATTCAGCGGACTTGCAAATTTGGGCTACCTGGTCTGCATGGAGAGACCATTCGTGTGGAAGCAGAACTCGACTGAGTCTGTCTGCAAAAGAGTTCTGAATGCCTGGAAGATACACCGCAAGGAGATGAATCTGTTGCTCTCTGGCGAGGGCCCATAGTCGTCATTGCAGAGCGACAGAGAGCCTGTTCCGCCCTGCTTGTTCACATAGAACATGGCTACTTGATTGTCCGTTTGAACTAAGACTGTCTTGTAGCTGAGCTGGGTGCGGAATACTCGAAGAGCAAGGAAGATTGCTCTGAGTTCCAGGAAATTTATGTGTAGATAAGTCTCCTGTGGAGTCCAGGTACCCTGGGTAGAGAAGCCTTGCAGATGGGCTTCCCAACCCACCTGTGAGGCATCTGTTGCTAGAGTGGCTTGGGGTGGGGGCTGCTGAAAAGGAGACCCCACCAAAAGGTTTTGGGGTGACTGTCACCATTGGAGGGACAAAATAAGGCGATAATAGTTTGCTATTTTGTCTGACAGGCAACCTGACGCCTGAGTCCACTAAGTGGATAAAGTCCACTGGGCTGCCCTCATATGGAGGCAAGTATAAGGAACCACATGCACAGTGGATGCCATGTGGCCTAGCAACTGCAACATTTCTCGAGCAGTGAGGTGAGGTTTTAAAACTGCTTGGGAAGCTAACTGCACAATGTGAAGGCAGCGGGGCTGTGGAAGGTAGGCCCTTGTCTGTCTGGTATCCAGCAGAGCTCCTATAAACTCCAGGGACTGAGTGGGAGCAAGGTTGGATTTTGGGAAGTTTATGACAAGTCCCAAATACTGAAGGATGCGCATTGTGCGAGAGAGAGCAACCCTGGTCTCTAGCTCTGAAGGGGCTTGAATGAGCCAGTCATCTAAGTAAGGGAAGATGAATATTCCTAGTGTGCGGAGAAATTCTACCACCACGGCCATGCATTTTGTGAATACCCTTGGTGCAGAGGCCAGGCCAAAAGGAAGAACCCTGTATTGGTAGTGCTTCCCTTGAAACAGAAAGCGAAGGAACTTCCGATGAGATGGATGGATGGATGAGAACATGAGTGTACTCATCCTTGAGATCTAGAGAACAAAGCCAATCCTGACTCTGAAGGTATGGCAGCAGAGTTCCTAGAGAAATCATTTTGAACGTCTTTGAACAGGAATTTGTTCAATTCTCTGAGGTCTAGAATGGGTCTGTGTCCTCCTGTTTTCTTTGGAATAAGGAAATAGGGGGAGTAAAACCCTGTACCCCGTTGGGGAATGGGTATCTCTTCTATTGCCCCTTGAGCAAGGAGCACAGTGATCTCTTGAGCTAACTGGTCATTGAGAGAGGTCTGAGAATTGAACTGTCTTACCATTGTAGGAGGGGGCATGCTGAGGAAATAAAGCTTGTACCCCTCTCTTACAACAGACAGAGTCCAATTTTCTGCTGTTATCTGACCCCATCTGGGGGCAAAATGACATAAGCTTCCTGGTATGGTGGAGGGTTCTGGGCCATTCAGGGCCAGGAAGGCAAAGTTCTCTAGATAGGAGTCAAAGCCCCTGTGGAGGCTGAGTCTGCTGAGCCGGTTGAGGCTTAGCTGCTTTTGTCTTTCTTTGTCTAGGTTGTTGCTGCTGTCCCTTTTGGGCAGACTGACCTAAACGATGCCCCTGTTGGGTATAGGAGGGATAAAACATTTTCTTCTTACTTTAGAATGGTTTCTTAGAGGATTTTTTCCTCGCAGGATCAGCTGTAGATTTAGACAATCTATCCAGAGTGATATTGTCAGCATCTATCTCATTAGCTTTTTCCTGCCAATTCTTGCCAAAGAGATTCTCTCCTGTGCAAGGAATATTCCCTAGTTTATCCTGTACCCAAATTTCCAAGTCAGATGCCTGGAGCCAGGCAATCCTACGTGCACCTATGGTAATGGCAGAGTTTCTGCTTATGCACTCAAAGCAGTCAAAAGCTGCACGATTCACAAACTTGGAAACATCCTGAGCATGTCTGACAAGGGTGAGATAATCTTGCCTCTTATCATCAAGAAGGAGAGGGCTCATAAGCTCTAAATCTCTTGTGACCTCCTTAAGGAACATTCCCATATATAAGATATAGGAAGTGCTCCTAGCAGAAAGCATGGAAGCCTGGAAGGTTTGACGTCCAAAGGCGTGAAGAGTCCTACACTCGCGTCCTGGAGGATTAGATGCATGCCTTTTTGCACTCTTTATCCTTCTCATTGCTGACTCCACCACCATGGAATGGTGTGGCAACTGAGTTTTCTGAAACCCAGGACAAGAAGGAACTCGATACATGGTGTTGCGTCTTCGAGAATGAGGAGATGTGGTTAGAGGTGTTTCCCACATCCTTAACATGAGGTCATGCAAGATCTCATGAATAGGTAAGGTAGCTGCCTCCTTGGGAGCTTTATGATATTGCAGGATTTCTAATTCCTTTGCCTTAGGCTCTTTTTCAGGAGCCACTGTGATGGAAAGACCTCGAGCCATATCTCGGATAAAATCCTTAAAGGACATATCCTCTGGTAGAGACATCCTACGCTGAGAAGAATAATCCTCAGGAAGAAGTACTCTGGTATCGGCAGAGCTTTCAGAGTCTTCAGACTCATCCGAGAATTAGAAGTATCTCTGATCCGAGTGATCGTGCAAGGCACGGTACCGGTACCAATCGAAGTCAGCATCGGAGTGGTCCGGTACCGATCTGTTGATACCGAATGGATACGCATGACTCAATCCCGGTAGAATACCTGCCGATGTCGATGCAGTCGGTGCCAGTGCCGGTGCCGGTACCGGTTGAATTGTCTCTAGCGGTTTTAAGGGCATCGAGGCCGTGAGAAGAGCCGCCAGACTGCGTTCAATAGCCAAGAATCTCTGGTCTATCGACGCTGTTGATTCTTGGGTATCGGTACCGGAAGAAGTGGCCGGTACCCCAGAGCATGGCACCAGTAGTTCTGCCGAGGCTGAAGCCTTGAGAACATCCTGGAACCCCGTTAGTGCTTTGGAAGCCGAAGCCAAAGCCTCCCGCCGGGGAAATTTTGACGGTGAAAGTCCCTCAAGGGCAACGCCAGAGGCATCTCGCTGTCTAGAAGGAGATCTACCCTTTGAGGACCGGCTAGATTTATGTTTAGTTACCTGAGATCCATGGGAGGAAGACGAAGCCCTGGAAGACGACATCGATGCCACGGAGGCTGCATCGGAGGGAAAAAGGATGCTAAGTTTAGCAGTTCGGTTCTGCCGGCCCCTTTTCAACATCATCCCACAGGCAACACACTCAGAGATAGAGTGGTCAGGACCTAAACATTTGAGGCACCACTCATGGGTGTCGGTGACGGAGATGGTACCAGCACACTTAGAACACTTTTTAAAACCCAAGGCGGGTTTTTCCATTCTGAAGGAAAAATTGGGCCTAGTGCCCAAAGTGGCGCGTGGCACCTGAAGAGAGAATCACTGGAAAGACTCCAGAAAAAAAAAGTTGTTTTTTTTTTTTTTAAGAAAAGAAAGAACCACCGGCGGTACTGGTGTAGTGTCGAGGGAAGGCAGACGCGACCACAAAAAAGAAGAATAGAAGGGATTTTTTTCTGCGGCAACAAGATGTGCGACCTGTCAGCTCTGCAGAAAACGAAGAACTGGAGAGGGACAGTTGGGAAAGGCGGGAAGGCAGCACGCAGGCACTGTGGGATTCTCCCAAAAGCTTTCCTATTGGACGCTGAGGAGTGTTCCCGCGCAGGCTCCATCGGTACCAATGATACCCATATGTGAAGACTACATTCCTGCTTGTTCCTGAAGATTACTACTTCCGCTGCCAACTAAGCACACACCCATCCTATCCACACACACAAGTTTATCATACTGCGTTATTAAATACCCTCATGTTAAATTTACCTTCAATTGTACTGTCTAAATGCTGATAAGTAACTGTACTGTCTAAATGTTTACACGTACCCTAATGTTAAATGTAACCCTACAATTGTGATGTGACGTGATCACCTTAATTGAAGGATAAGGTGGCATACAAATCTGTCTAAATAAAATAAATAAATAAAAATGTGTGACCCGCCCTGCAGCTCCTTCCTGAGCAGTCACTAGGTTCATTGGGCTGCAGACTGTCACTGTGCACAGGCTTGGGAGGCCCCAGAGACTGTTCAAGGTATTGGCGCCTTAGGCAAACTTTAAGTTTTATACCCACCCCTCACCACTAGCTGTCTGAATCTATTGTTTAGCTTTGAATGCCCTGCTCTTTGCCACCACCCCAGGCAACCATCTCTTTTGCTTAATGCTAGGGGCAGCCCTGCTTAGAAAAGAAGTACCTTAGTCCTTAACTATTTGTGTTCCGATGCCAATGAATCAGGCAAGTTATTTAGCTCTGCACTTGGTTTCCACTGGCTCCAGCACCAACATCAGCCCTTCCACCCAGCCCATTAATTAAGATGAGTAATTTTGTGATGTTATGCTCAGAAGCTTCCTTCCTAACTCACATCATGATCCTGGTATTTCTGAGAACACTACTCCTGACATAAACTGAGGCAAAGTAGGGAGGAGGGCGAGAGCCTTGAAGCTCCCAAAGAAACAGCTGCCTTCAATTGTGTGCGCAAATATGAAAATAGAGCCACACATATTCATTGCGGATTGTTGTGTGGGCAACAAGCAGACCTTGGGTGAGTTTTTGGTAGCAGCTTGGGAAAGGGTGCCTAAGTAAATAACTTTTTAAGAGAAATAAATATCAAGCTGGCAACCCTTCCTCCTTCCCCATTTGTTGTTTGTTTGTTTGGGGGGGGGGGGAGGCAGATCGCCTTTTAAATTTTTTGACATGTTGTATATAACCAAACTCAGGACAGTCAGTCTTCACTAACACCCTGAAGAGGTTCATCTCTACTGTAAGATGGGATCATCTTTATTTTAGCGACAAAAGTGACTGCAACTGAGGCTTCTTCGGTGCCAGGTGACCAGCTCATTGCAGTCCTGGTTTTACCCCACTGCATACACAGAGATGTAGCTTTGATTACCCTAAGGAAAACAGAATTACATATTCATGCATGCCCGGGGGGGGGGGGGTGTAAAGAGCAGGAAAACCAGGACTCATTCAGCCTGAACCAGATGACCTGGAGCTATCTTGTCATCCTACTGATACACTGCAGGGAAGATGTGCTGGGCCATGGGCACGACCAACAACATATGCCTAGTAGCGCTATATAAATGATGAACAGTAGTAGTAGTGATGCACCAGTTCTACAGAGTTAACAAGTTACCCAGTTCCAGGAGTGAGATTTTTTGCCAGTTCTGGTTTTAAATTTGCATTGCAATGCGTTATGGTATCTGTAGTCCCTGATTTTACCCATTGGCATCTGTACTGCAGGTCCCATAATGCAACAGAATGAGATTGTCAGAAAACCAGGAATGGCTTAAAATCTTACTCCTGGAACTGGGCAACTTGGCAACGCCAGTGCTAGAGACAATTATAACTAACTTGGGGCTAGATTTTCTAAAGTATGCTATAGCATTATTGCCTGCGAGTTACTGCAGGTCCCATTTTATGTAATGAGACCTATGTGTTAACAGTGTTAGCATGTCCTAAGGCAATAATGTAAATCTCACCCTCGGCTAATATACTCTATTCATTAGACATGGACTTGGCCTCGGCACATTTAGACTGATATAAGGAGGATTTATTTTCAGATTAGCACAGGCTGTACCCTCTCTCATGTACATCTAGCTCTTACATAACTTCTCCTGGTACCAACACAAATCTCATGAATTTCAATGCTTATTTTATGCTCTTCCCTAGGAGCTGCACAGGAAGGTCGCTTTGCATTGCTGTCTCTAGGAAATTATAAAATGCAAAGAGAAATGTTGGCTTTCGGTGTCAAGACATGAAAGCAGAGACAAAGCTGGCTTTTTTCCAGCATGGAAAAATCAGCAGAGAAGGGATGGAGAGGGCGAGGTTTGGAGGGTCATTTGGCTTGGGCCTCAAACTTAGATGTCTGTTCATTTTAAATTAGTGCATTTGCATAGAAAAAGCCTTGAAAATTTTTTGATTGTGTGTCACTCTTTTTTTTTTTTGTGCTTTATTTTGTTTTCATGGGTCACATTTTACTTTTATTAAGGCTAAAGGCTTCCAAAGCTGGACACAGCCTGGGTTTCTATGGACCTCAGAAAGCCTGGCTTTGGATGATATTAAGTGACTAAAGAATGTGGCTGCCATGACATCATCAGCTTTAAGTCAAGCAACATAAGGACTATCATTAGAAATGAACCTTGCTATGATCAGTACAATCTGGGCTATACTACTTCTGAGTATTGCAATACTTCATATCTACTCAATTGTATATAGTTACATACATTCAATTGTTCAATATAAACCTCCTTGACCACGGAGAAAGGCGGTATATAAACATACATACAGGTCTCCTCTTTTCCAGGGCACTCAACCCAATGGGTAATGGATCTAGCACCTTCTGTCATTTATTTATTTTTTTATTTATTTACAGTCTCTTCTATACCGCGCTATTCAACATCAGTGCGGTTCACATGACAACAAAACTTATACGGTTCAGGAATCTGCACCGCATTACAATAAACAGGTGCTTAAACTTGGGTAAAACCAGGATAACTATTTACATATAGGCATCACATCAAGTCAAGTCACAGAGTAACCGTAGTGTGTTTGTGTGGTGGTACTAGGGGGGGGGGGAGCAGTTAATGGTGCGCGGTCGTCGGGGTAGTGTTTGAGGAAGAGGTGGTGCTTCAGAGCCTTCCGAAATTGTGTTAGGTCAGGGATTGCCCGGATGCTAGGTGGCAGGGCGTTCCAGCACCTGGGCACGCAGAACCTAAATGCCCTGCTTGCTGTTGCTTGGGTGCATTGTGTTACTGCTTTCGGGATTAAAAGTGTGTTAATTGCCGCAGATCTTCTAGCTCTGTTGGGGGGGCGTAGTGTGGATAAGCTCCAAGAGTGAGGTGGAGGAGAGTCCGTTGATGGCCTTGAAGGTCAGCAGTAGGGTCCTGAAGAAAATTCTGCCGTGGATAGGGAGCCAGTGGAGCTGTTTCAGGATAGGTGTCACGTGTTCTTGCCTGGAGGCACCATATAGAACTCTAGCCACGGTGTTCATTGTGAGCTGGAGCGGACCCAGGGTGGATTGTGGGAGCCCTTGTAGGATTGCATTTGAGTAATCGAAGTGTGGGATAATAAGCGCCTGAAAGATTGCCCGGAAGTTGTCTGGTTCTAGCAGGGAACATAGATGTCTGAGTGTCCGGATTTTATGGTAGACTGCTCTTACCGTGTTGCTTATGTGCGCCTTCATATCCAGGCGTTGATCTAATGTGACTCCAAGATATCGGATTGTGGACTTAGTTTGCAGCTCTGCTTCCTGGACCCTTAGGTAGAATGGATGGGAGAAGTTCTGGTTCCTCGTGATGAAGAGAACTTCTGTTTTCTTGTGCTGTATTCGGAGGTTTTGGGTCTGGAGCCAATTGGCCACTGCGTCAAAGCAGTCTGTCAGTGGAGAGAGTCAGGCTGGTCGATTGAGAATGGCATATAGAGTAGCACGTCATCGGCATATACCAAGCAGTCAACATTGAAAGAACGGATGAGGTTACAGATAGGCTGCATGTAGACGCTGAACATCAGGGCGGAGAGGGAGGAACCCTGCGGGACGCCCTGCTTCTGCTGGAACAGTTCTGATGTTGAGGTCCCAGATCGTACGTGCTGCCATCTGTCGGATAGGTATGATTTGCACCAGTTTAGTGCTGTGCCGCAAATACCCTTTTCTTCGAGTCGCCTCAGGAGCAGCTCATGGCTTACTGAGTCGAATGCAGCGGCTATATCCATGAAGATGAGGACAAATCCACGGCGGGTGTTATAGATTCCAGCGATTATACTGCTGAAGAGGGTGGTGAGGAGTGTTTCCACGCCATAGGATTCCCTGAATCCATGCTGGCAGGGGTCCAGCGGGGCGATGTCATTGATGTGGTGTTGTATTTGGCGTTGGACTTCTTTTTCAATTATCTTGGCTAGTAGAGGTATGCTGGATATAGGTCTGTATGAGTCAACCTTCTGGGGGTCCAGTTTGTTGTTTTTCAGCAGAGGTCTGATAGACATGTGCTTGAGGCATTGGGGGAAGGAGCCTGTTGCGAAAGACAGGTCCATGAGTCTGGCTATGAACGGACTAAATTCAGTACGTAGCTCCTTTATCCAGAAAGCAGGACAGGGGTCGGTTTGTGCCGTGGTGGTGTTGATCGTGGCAATGGTGTCTTCAATGTGCTTTTTGGATGGGGTAGAGAAGGTGGTAAGTAGTGTTGGGTAGGTTGTCTCCTTCACGGTGGTAGGAGCTATGGATTTATTGGTATGGCATAGCTTTGATTGCAGGAAGTCTGCGAATTCCTGAGGGTGGATACCATTTGTTTGATCGGGGCCTGGTTCTTTTGTTAGGCTCTTGACCAGTTTGAACAAATCATAAGGTTTGCTTAGTGATCGTTTTAGGGTATCAGTGTGGGATTGCCTCATTTTCTCTGTTATTGCTTCACGGTGTTTCGACAGGTGAAGGTTATATGCTCTCTGGTCTTCCGAGGATCGTGATCACCGCCATCGTCTTTCCAGCTTCCTCAGCAGAGTACCAGGATGCGGTGGCTCGTTTCCTTGGTGGTTTGTTTGGTGGTGGGCGTTGTGCAATGGTAGAGGCTGTTATTCCAGCTGGAGATCAGCTCATCGAGGCAGGGTGTTGTCAAAGTGAGGAGTTGTCGGGTTCCACTCAGGATTTTATTTATTTATTTATTTATTTATTTAGTATACATTTGTATACCGCTACTTCCAGCGATCAGCAGCGGTTTTGATTACAGATTGGAAATTGTCAAATCATGACAGGAAATTTTTGAGGTATAAACACATTGATTAGACAGGAAAGCACAGCACACAGAGAACTATTTTACAGGGAACATGGGCTATGGATGGTTAAGTGGCTTGCCCAAGACCACAAGGAGCACCTGTGGGACTAGAAACCCCAGTCCTTCTGGCCCAAGGTTGCTGTCCTCTAGTGGGATTTGAACCCCCGACCTTCCGGCCCGAAGTACCTTGCCCCAACCACTAGGCTACTCCTCCACACAGGATTTCCTTGTCGAAAGGTTGGAAACTTCGCAGAGGTGTACTGGTGGTACTGCTCCAACCTCCGGGGTGCTTCTGGTATTGATCAGCCACAGGATCATGTCTTAAAACTACAGTACAGCTTTGTCTACCCTTTTCCGAAAATCAAACAGCTATGACTACTAATTCCTGCCCCCCTCACTTCCAGTTTCTGCTACTAGCCACCTAACTCCTCAAGATCGATTCTTTTCAGTCTCTTCCGTTTCTGAGCATACAGCTACGTGCAGGGAAGGGACAGGATTTAGCTGAGAGTTGCCAAGTTACTCATTTCCAGGAGTGAGATTTTTTGCCAGTTCTGGTTTTAAATTTGCATTGGAATGCAGTAAGGTATTTTTAGTCCCCAGGGCCAGCACAAGGAGAAGAGGTGCCCTAGGCAAAATTCAGCCCTTGTGCCCCCTCCTGCACCCATTGCTGCCAGCCCTCTTCAGGGTGTGCAGCAGCAGCAGCTGCAAACAGCCCCACAGCGCTTACCTTTAAAATTTCTGCACTACGGAACCATTTGCTTCCGCTCCTTCTCCAACACCCAATGCAGACTTACTGTTTGCAGCAGGGAGTCTGCATTGGAAGTTGGAGGGGCAGAAGCAAACAGCCCCACGGTGCCAGAGTTTGAAGGTAAGCACTGCGGGGCTGTTTGCGGCCATTGTTGCTGCTGCCTGTCCCGAGAGGGGCAACAGCAGTGGCAATGGGTACTCCCAGAGGGCCAGCACTCTAGGAAACCACCTACTTCGCCTAATGGTAGCATCAGCCCTGGTAGTCCCCGATTTTACCCATTTGCATCACTGCTGCAGGTCCCATAATGCATCAGAATGAGATTGTCAGAAATCCAGGACTAGATTAAAATCTCATTCCTTGAACTGGCAACTCTGGCTCATGCAGTGGCATACCAAGGGCAGGGCGGTGAGTGCCATCTGCCCTGGGTGCCAGCCAAAAGAGGGATGCAATTGTGTAAATTCTGGGCCCACACGGTGGCAGCACACACAGCAAACTTATAATATCTTGGGCCCTGTTTACTAAGCATTTTTACTAAGCATTTTTCCCATAGACACAAAATGGGAAAAAAAACAGGGCCCCTTGTTTGCTGGCTTACCATGCTGCCTCCGCTCCAGGCCCAACGCTGTTACCTCCCGAAGCCTTGCAATAACAGCTGCACTGTGAGACTTCAGCCTTGGAGGGAACAGCCGCTGGGCCTGGAGCAGAGGCAATGCACAAGTTGGCATACAGGATAGAGTAAGTTTGCCAAAGGCACGCGTGAAGGCGGCTGGTGCGTGTTAATGAAAGATCCATTCCAGATGTCAAACAGGCATTGTGTATCTGGACTTTCAGAAAGCCTTTGACAAGGTCCCTCATCAGAGACTTTTGGCAAAACTAAAGAGTCATGGGATAGGAGGCAGTGTACTATTGTGGATAAGGAACTGGTTAAAAGATAGAAAGCAGAGGGTAGGGCTAAATGGCCAATTTTCCCAATGGAGAAAGGTGAATAGTGGTGTACCCCAGGGATCTGTGCTGGGTCCGCTGCTTTTTGACATATTCATAAATGACCTGGAGTGGAATAACGAGTGAGGTTATCAAATTTGCAGATGACACAAAACTATTTAAAGTTGTTAAAACCCAAGAGGATTGTGAAAAATTGCAAGAGGATCTTGATAAATTGGAAGACTGGGCATCAAAATGGCAGATGAAATTTAATGTGGACAATTGCAAGGTTATGCACCTAGGGAAGAACAACCCAAACTATGGTTACACGATGCAAGGTTCCACATTAGGAACCACCACCCAGGAAAAAGATTTAGGCGTCATTGTGGATACCATGTTAAAATCCCTCGGCCCAATGTGCAGCGGCGGCCAAGAGAGCAAATAGAATGCTAGGTATGATAAGGAAAGGAATGGAAAATAAAACAAAAGATATTATAATGCCTCTATATCGTTCCATGGTGAGACCGCACCTTGAATATTGTGTGCAATTCTGGTCGCCGTATCTTAAAAAGGATATAGCGATTTTAGAAAAGGTTCAGAGAAGAGCCACCAAAATGGTAAAGGGGATGGAAGGATACTCCTATGAAGAAAGGCTAAAAAGGTTAGGGCTCTTTAACCTGGAAGAGACGGCTGAGGGGAGATATGATAGAAGTCTATAAATTAATGAACAGAGTGGAACGGGTAAACGTAGATCGATTGTTTACGTTATCAGAATATAGAAAGACTAGGGGACATGCAATGAAGCTACAGGGTAAACTATTTAAGACTATTAAAAGAAAATATTTTTTTCACTCAACGTGTAATCAAACTCTGGAATTTGTTACCGGAGGATGTAGTAAAGGCTGTTAGTGTAGCTGGGTTTAAAAATGGTTTGGACAAGTTCCTGGAGGAAAGGTCCATAAACCATTATTAAGAAGTGACCGAAGATATCAATGCTTGACCCAGTGCAAGCATTGTGGAACTTGTGTCTCTTGGGGAAACTGCTAGGTACATATGACCTAGATTGGCCACTGTTGGAAACAGAATACTGGGCTTGATGGACCTTGGTCTGACCCAGTATGGCATATCTTATGTTCTTATGTACACCACTGAGTTCATGCCTTTTTCAGCAGTAGCTTTCAAAGCAAATTATTTCTATGTGCACCGAGGGCTTACAGTTTAAGTCTGTACCCAAGGCAATGGAGGGTTAAGTGATTTGCCCAAGAACACAAGGAGCCTGGCTTCCTCAGCACTCAGCCTACTGTTCTATTAGGGTACTCCTCCACTGTGTACCATGCTACTTATAGTTCCCTCCACTATCATTTGCCATCAGAGCTGCAGATACCAACATGCACCAGGAGAGATCTGTCATCAAACCACATTGATCTAAATGGTTTCTTTCCAGAAATGTGTCACTCAGCAGAATTATCATCACATTCCAGGTCAATCAAACAAACTGATCCAGTTCTGGTTTTGCCCCATTACATGTATGGAGTTATAGTACTGTTTTTCTTAGAGCTGTCATGAGAAAAAGTAATTAGATCTTACCTGCTAATTAGTGTTCCTGAAGGAACGACAGTCCAGTCCCTTTACTTCTGGATTGCGCAACCCTTCCAGCAGCTTGGAGGCTGACCCCAACCTTTTTGGGGATGGAGCGGTACAAATACCACTGGGACCACCCACCAACTCCAGTAATCGAATGAAAAAGCAGACCTAACGAACTTCCATTAACAACCTATATAACATAACATAGTCTATCTATATATAAACATTTTTTTTTTTTAATCAGGAATAGATAGAATGAGGGGAGAAATGGTAACAGGCAGAGGTGGTTTGCATGAGTCTGCCCGAGCCGACCTTCTCCCGCACCCCTTCACCCAGAACTGGCCCCACGCTCGGTCCGTAGCTTCCTTCTGACTGATAGGCCTTAAGCGGGTGGGATCAGGGACTGGACTGTCGTTCCTTCAGGAACACTAATTAGCAGGTAAGATCTAATTACTTTTTCCTTATCGTCACTCCAGTCCAGTCCCTTTACTTCTGGGATGTAAAAGAGCAGTTCAATCCTGGGTGGGATCCGGCATACCGGACTGAAGGACCGCCAGACCAAACCGAGCGTCCGCTGAACTCTGGATGTCCAGCCTGTAGTGCTTGGTGAAGGTATGCAGTGAGGACCAAGTCGCTGCCCTACAAATATCTGATGGAGGAACTAGGCTGAATTCTGCCCAAGAGGTAGCCTGTGCCCGAGTGGAGTGCGCACGCAGACCCGCTGGCACCTGCTTCCCTTTCAGGATGTAGGCGGAAGCAATCGCGTCTCTGATCCATCTGGAGATGGAGGCCTTGGACGCCGCCTCCCCTTTGTGTGGGCCTCCGAACTGAACGAATAGCCGATCGGACTTTCGGAAGGGAGCTGTGCGGGAGAGGTAGCGTTTCAAGGTCCTCCGGACATCTAGGAGACGAAGTTTGCTATCCCTACCTTCATCCCCCTCCGACGAGAAGACCGGGAGGTTAACTGTCTGGTTCACATGAAAGGGAGAGATGACCTTGGGCAAGAAGGAAGGGACAGTTCGCAGAACCACCTTGTCCTTGAGGAATGATAGGAAGGGGGGCTGAGAGGACAACGCTTGTAATTCGGAGACCCGCCTTGCCGAGCAGATAACACTGAAGACAGTCTTTCTGGTCGCTAAGTCCTTTAAGGAGGCCCTCTTTACTGGTTCAAAGGGTGCCCTGATCAGGGCATTTAGCACTAGGTTGAGATTCCAAGGGGGGATGACTGACCTACGTTGAGGACGCAGGCGTCTCACCGCTCTTAGGAACCTAGAGACGTCCGCGTGCGCCCCTAGGGACTTGCCGCGGACCTTACCTCTATAGCATGCGATGGCAGCCAGCTGTACTCGCAAGGAGCTGTGCGCTAGACCCTTGTCAAATCCTGCCTGCAAAAATTCCAGAACCTCAGGGACTGAGGCGGAAAGGGGTTTCCGTCAGTGCTCCGCACACCACGCTTCGAAGATGCGCCAAATCCTAACATAGGAGAGACAGGTCGAGCGCTTCTTAGCATTCAACAGGGTCGTGATGACAGCTCCTGAATAACCTCGCTTCAGGAGCCTCGCCCTTTCAATAGCCAGGCCGTAAGCGAGAATCGATCCACGTGAGGCATCCGAACCGGGCCTTGCCTCAGAAGGTCCCTTTTGCAAGGGAGCCGCCAGGGTTGGTCGGCGATCAACCTCACCAGATCCGCATACCAGGGGCGGCGAGGCCAATCCGGAGCTATGAGGATTACGAATCCCTGGTGAGACTCCACGTGCTGGAGAACCTTTCCGATCAGAACCCAAGGAGGAAATACATAGAGAAGGCCCTCCGAAGGCCACTTCTGGGACAAGGCATCCAGGCCTTCGGACATTCTTTCCTTTCGCCGACTGAAGAACCGGTCCACCTTGGCGGACAAGAACCTCGCCATGAGATCCATGACTGGGAGCCCCCAACGGGCCACTATCTGGTTAAAGGTCTCCTGCTCCAGTTCCCACTCTCCGTGGTCTATCTTGCACCTGCTGAGGTAATCTGCCGTGACGTTGTCCGTGCCTGCTACGTGCTGGGCTGAAAGTGCTTCCAACCGAACTTCCGCCCACTGGAACAGAGCGCCCGCTTCCTTCTCCAAGGCGGGGCTGCTGGTGCCGCCCTGGTGGTTGATGTAAGCCACCGCGGTGACGTTGTCGGAGAGAACGCAAATTGCTCTCTTTTGCACTAAGGCCTCGAGCGCCCTGAGCGCTAGGCTGACAGCCCGCAATTCTAGTCTGTTGATGGGCCATTGAGCTTCCAACGGAGTCCAGCTGCCCTGAACGAACTGGTCCTCGCAGTGAGCTCCCCAGCCTACCAGACTGGCATCCGTCGTCAATAGTAACCACTGATGAGGCTCGAGGGGCATCCCGCGATCCAGATTCCTTGGGCACCGCCACCAGCGGAGGGCCTGTTTGGTTCGCGGAGCACAAGGTAACTGCATTGACATAGGATGATGCTGGGGGGACCACCGACGCAATAGGGCCCGCTGCAACGGCCGCATGTGGGCTCTGGCCCATGGTACTACCTCTATCGCCGCCGCCATTGTTCCCAGAACCTGAAGATAATGCCACGCTGTGGGGTTTCGTCTGGCCAGAAACTGCGTGACTAGAAGTCGCAGTTCTCTTGATCTTGTTCGAGACAGGAACACCCTGCCTCTGCTGGTATCGAACCTTGCTCCGAGGTACTCGAGTTCCTGGGAGGGAGTCATCCTGCTCTTTGCTCGATTGATGACCCACCCCAATTCTTCTAGAACATGAATCACTCTTGTCGTCACGGAGTGGCTTTCCTCTTCCGACTTTGCCCGGATCAGCCAATCGTCCAGGTAAGGATGTACTAGTATTCCCTCTTTCCGTAGGGAGGCCGCTACTACCACCATCACTTTGGTAAACGTTCTTGGAGCCGTAGCTAGGCCGAAAGGTAGGGCCTGGTATTGAAAGTGGCCCCTTGGCACTGCGAATCTCAGGAATTGTTGATGGGATGCCCTGACCGGGATATGCAAGTAGGCTTCTGTCAGATCGAGGGACGTTAAGAACTCCCCGCCCCTTACGGCTGCTATGACTGATCGTAGGGTCTCCATCTGGAAATGCGGAACCCTGAGACAGCGATTGACCTGCTTTAGATCCAGGATCGGGCGAAAGGACCCTTCCTTCTTTGGTACCACGAAGTAAATCGAGTACCGACCCGAGCCGCACTGGTCTGGTGGTACCGGGACGACGGCCCCGAGCGCTATTAGGCGTGCGAGAGTTGTCTCTACCGCCGCCCTCTTTGTAGAAGAACCGCAGGGAGACTGAACAAAGGCTGGCTGTATTTGTTTTGCAAATTCAAGAGCATAGCCCTCTCTGATAACCTCTAGGACCCATTGATCGGACGTGACCCGGGACCAGGCGGGAAGAAACCGCCTTAAGCGTCCGCCCACCGGCAGTTCTTCCCCCTGGACCCCCGTCATCTCATTGTTTTCTAGGCCCCGGAGAGGAGGAGGATGCCCCGAAACCTCGACCTGCTCCTCGAAACCCTCTAAAACCTTGTCCCTTCGAGGGAAAGCGGCCCCTGGGAAAAGGGTTTGACCTGGCTGGGCGAAACCTTCGGGAGTCCCTGGGCTGGTTACGCACTGGGGCTAGGGGGCGCCCTTGCTTCGGTCTATCTTCAGGGAGCCTGCCTCCCTTAGACTCGCCCTCCACTTAAGCTTTTCTCTTTTTTAATCTAGTATGACTGTTCTTTCCTATCTGACACTGTAGTTCCTTTCTGACTGGCTTTATTTGCTTTTATATTAAACCGCCCAGATGGCTTCTGATGGGCGGTCTATCAAAAACTGTAATAAAGATAAAACATATAACAAATAAGCCACCCTATGCATTAACAACATTCAAGCTAGTCCTCGATTTCAGACAACCCTATCCTGAGGCAAGTTCAAAACCTGGACCGGCCAAAACATCTCCCTCCTGTAACTGGGAAGTTCTGCAACAGACTAGACAGGCTATGGCGTTTTTATTCTCTGTTTTAGACCGATGCTTACCAACTGACAAATTTTCCCATTTTTTATTTATATTTCTCACTTTTTCCTTCCCATTTCCTTGGTTTCAAAAGTGGGATTCCACAGGGGCAAGCTACTCATGGGGATGATTCAAGATTATAAGCCACCCTAGGCAAATCTTCAGCCATTGCCGTCCCCCCACCCCGGCAAACCATCAGCTATTGCCACCCCCACCACCGAAATCTTCCAGGAGCAGCTCCTTTCTCTCTGCTATTCCTGAATGTTGGCACTAGAAAAGTTAATGAAGCTACTCGCGTTCAAGCACTCTGGAAGCCTGTCAGTCCCGCCACCTCTGACACTCACTTCCTGCTGCTGTTGGGGTGGGACTGACCAGGACTTTGAGCACGCCTGAACTTGAAGCTTAATAGCAGCTTCATTTACTTTTTTGGTGCAGACATTCAGAAATATCAGTAAGAAGGGGGCTGGATTCTGCAAGGTTGGGGGTGGGGATGGGGGCTAAGTTGACTGACACCCCTAAAATTGTGCCACCCTAGCAACTGCCTAACTCAGCTAGTGGCAGCCTCGGTCCTATCTGCTCAAAAGATGGTACACAATAACATATGAAATGATTTCTCTGCCACATTACTCCAAGTAAACACAGGCTGGAGGTAACTGACAGCGCCAGGACAGAAAACACGTGAAAGCTTGCTAATGCCAAGGCGTAGTACAGTCTGCTTCTGCATTTAAATAACTAAAAAAAAACCTAACAAATCTCCAAGCCATTCATTGCAGTAAACACCTTCTTAGCAGTATCCTTAGTTCAAGCTAAGTTCATGTTGCGTTATATGTAAACCACTTTGAATATATCACAGGGTAGTATAGAAAACCCATTAAATAAATAACTAAACTTTATATGTAATTAAAATAATGTAGCTTTCTTTCTGAAGAAAGTAAGATTACTTCCATTCTTCAGAATAATAGCTTGGCTGTTTCTTCATTCTGCTGGATCTTCCTTTGGTCTTATTCACTAATCTCCTTTCTTTCTGGCCCTGGTATCTAATATAGGGTACTTCTTTTAAGCTTGGAATAAAGGGTATGCCCTTTTCACTATGGTCACATACGCTCCCTCCTCTCCTATTTCTTGTTTCTTTACTGCCTGCTTCCAAGACCACTTTCTAGTTTTTCATGCTGTGATGAGACTTGCATGAGAAATGATGGGGTTCATGAAAGATTGGAACCACCCCCTAATTGTTCCAGGCACAATATATTCACTACATATCAACCTCTCTACAACATACACACGCATCATTTGCATTATATACCCTAGGGACTTTAGAGGGGAATTTGTATGGCATGCTCTCTGTGAGCTTTGATTTCTATAGTCTCTTTCTGAGGTAAATCAGTGCAATCAGTTACAAAAACCAAGAACGACAAATGCCGATCAAAGTGACAACTGAAGCTCTACATCACTCCACTTGGTTCCAAGTATGGCTTCTGGAGTGGTACTTGCCAAATTATTCACCTAACCAATTCTTGGCACAAATCATTTCTTCAGTTGTATTTAAAGGGTGCACTGCCAGGCAAATCTGTTAAAAGCAGTACATAATGGGAGAATGGGGATGGGAGTTAAGATACTGAAGTGTACCAACCAGAAGACAGACCTCAAAGTGATCATGGTGGCCAAAGCCAGAGCGTGCACAAAGGAGAGGCATAAGCAATAGAAAAGGAGGTGATAAGGCCTTTTGAGACCTCACCTAAAGTACTTTGTTCAGTTGTGGAAGTTGTAGCACTATAAGGATATAACGTAGAACAGGGGAGTCCTAATGCAGCCCACTTGAGATTTTTAGCAGAAATGTTTTACCTAATTACCTTGGACATGTGATTCTGAATAATCATAATGCTATCTGGTGGATATCAAGTCACAATATTGGAAGAAATTCATGGATTTTGATGACTATAAATCATGCTATAGCAGGCTAAGATCTTCATGTGGCCCACATACACATGAATTTCTGATCACATGGTCTACTGTAAAAAATTAATGAGACCTGCACACATGTAAATTATGGATCATGCTGCCCACTGTTGAATAAAACTTGACCACCCCTGGAGTAGAGCAAATCCAAAGAATGGTTACCAAAAATGGTGCAAGGTCAACATAAAAACATAATAATACAGTAAGAGTAGAGAGCTGAAACAGAACAATCCATACAGTCTGCCCAACAGGGATATAGCCATGGGCGAGTCAGGCCCATCCAGTCAGTGGTAGGGGAATAGGCCATTGAGAGAAGAACTGAAGCCGGTACCAACATCTGCACTGTTCATTGCCCATCCATGTTCACCTCAGGCCCCACCAACAAAAAACAGTTCTTAGCTATGCCACTGCTACCCAATTATTTCTGTCCATATTGCTAAGGATTTGCTCCAGCTGCCAACCATAAAGCGTGACTATTCATCCAAGCCAGTTTTTGCCTGCTTCCTCATTACCATTATTAATTATTATTAATTATTAATCATTCCTCATTACCTCGTTACCATCCTCAGTAGCTGAGCATAGACCCCATATTTTAATCTAACAGTGGGTCCTGCAAACAGTGAGGCTGATGCCGGAGTATCTAGTCTCCTAGGACCCTGTGGCCTTAGTGCCCAATACATGACCACCAACAACCTGTAGACACTGACCTATTTGACTTCTGGGCTTTATACACTGCTAGTACCAGCTCAACTACACCATTGTCATTTATCTACCCTTGATTTTGTCTTGCACCTCCCCACCTCTGCCCTGGAGGGAATGAAAGGTGGGTTGTTCACAATACTGCAACCTCCCAACACGGTCATAGAATAGGGCAGCAGGTAAAACATTAGATTCATTAGCCTCATTCTTGGTGCCACAAACACAGGCGAGCCTCTGGCTTTCCCCTCACCTCCTTGGGTTAGTTTTGTGCATACTATAGCAGTCGTGAACCTCACTTCTAAGCCAAGGTATGTGGAGTATGACTTTGGTCTCTCAAATTTACCGCTAATGCTAGACGTAATACTTGCATTGTACCAAAGAGCCTCCTGCTAGAGTCCATAAGATGTAACATGTATGGATAAATTTATCAAGATGTGCTTGGAAATTCTTCTTTATCAAACCTGTGGCTTCTAGTACAATGGGAACTATTTCCTTGGTCTCTGACTGCATTTCTTGGTACTTCGGGATCTTCTGCCTCTCCAAGCGAATCACTTCTACTATCAATGCTGTTCTGGTATACTTCTCCTTTACCACTATGTCAGGTTTTCTGGCATCCAGTTTCTTATCCATCAGAATGGGAATGCCTCAGGTGATCATAACCTCTTCATTCTCTGTTATTCTCTTAGAGTCATGATTCCAGTGCTTTTCAGGGACAGTGATACTGTAGTGTTTACAGAGTTTCCAGTGGAGGAAGTGCATTACTTTGTTATGCCTTTCTGTGTAGAAATGTTCCACCATCAGAACTTCATAGCCTATTTGGCGAGTCACTATTTCCAGCTTGTTCTTACAGACTCGGCATACAAAGGCATACAAGGTGTGACAAAAAAAAAAAGAGACTGTTCCATAAATGTTTTATTACAAAATCTACAGAGAAATTACACATTGTCCCCTTCAAAGTAATTCCCCCCCCCAGAGTTAATGCACTTCTGCATTTGCTTCTGCCACATATGGAAGCACTAGGTAAAGTCCTCCTCCTTGAGGTCTCTCAGCTCCCTCATCACAGAGGCGAAATGAGTTCCTTTGAGCACAGTCTTCAGCCTGGGGAAGAGCCAGAAGTTGCACGGTGCGAGATGTGGGGAATAAGGAGGGTGGTCCAGAGCTGCGGTCTGTTTGTTGGCCAAGAACTGCCTCACACTGAGCGCAATGTGTGCGGGCGCGTTATCATGGTAGAGCAGCCATGACTTGTCTCTCCACAGAGCCTGCCTACTGCGCCGAACCCGGTCATGGAGGCTATTGAGGACCTGCTGGTAGAAGTGCTGGTTGCCTGTCTGACCCTCAGGCACAAACTCATGATGGACCACTCACTTCTGGTCAAAGAATGCAATCAGCATGACCTTGATTTGAACATACGCGCCTTCTTGGGTCTGGGTGACAGTCGAGTCTTCCACTGAGGGCTCTGTCTCTTGCTTTCAGGGTCATACTGGAAGACCCAAGTCTTGTCTTCTGTGATGACTCAGCCAACGAACTCTGGATCTTCTCCGATCTTCTCTAGCAAGTCTCGACAAACATTGACCCGGTGCTCCTTCTGGTCGTCCGATAAAAGCTTGGGCACCATCTTGGCGCACACCTTCCGCATCCCCAGCTCCTGCACCAAGATTGTCCGCACAAACTCCCTGTTCAGGCTGAGCTCCTCAGCTATCATCCACACCATCAATCTGCAATCACACCACACCAGCTGGTTCACGCTGTCAATGTTCTCAGCCATCTTTGTAGTGGAAGGCTGTCCTGGCTTGGGGTCATCCTCCACCTCCTCGAGGCCAGTCTTGAAGCATTTGTGCCACTCGAAGACTCGCGGCCTTGACATTGCATCTTCTCCATAAGCCTTTTGGAGAAGTTGGAGACATTCAATTGGGCCCTTCTCCAACTTAACCAGAAATTTCAAGTTGATTCTTTGCTCCATACTTCTGCCACCTCCTGTTGCGTGACAAAGTGATGGAGCAGTATGCTACAAAAAACCCTGAAAAAGAAAACCAGAGTGAGAGAGATTAAAAATATTACAGCAGAATAGTGGTGAGATGTTGCGCAACACAGTGACATAAGCGGTTAGCCAACTGGCACTGTCATGGGCGTGGCTGCCACAGTCTTGTTTCTTTTTTGTCACACCTCATATGTCTGTTGTGCCAGTTTTTTCAATACTCGCTGTAAACCATCTCGTCCATAATCTGCTTTCCTGGGCTGCAACTATCAAGCTTTCATCCTTTGGTTTCAGTTCACTTCTCCTCAACCATTCATGTCTCCATTCTTGATTGACAAAAGGTTCTTGGAGTAACACTCAATATTTTCCACTTTATTTCTTTGAAGAGTATTTTTCTCTCGTTTTGCAAATTCTGTTACTTCCTTTCCCATGCATGCCTGTGGATTCTCACTCATTCCTTCTAATCGTCAGAACGCTTGTCCAAGTTTGATGATGGAGACAGATTCTGGACGTTTACTTCCACATTTCAGCACTTTTTGCGTATTTGCATCCGATGATGCTGTCAAATAGGCTTGAAGACCTACAATAGTAGCTCTGTAGGTATAGTCAATCTCTATAAGTTCTAGCCCTCCTTCAGCTCTAGGAATATACAATCTTGGCATACATTGATTCTTGTAAATTACTTCATGAATATGGAGGAGTTTTCTTTTTCGCACATCCAGTTTTTCAAGATTGTTATGAGGCTAATCCACAACCTCAATACTATATGAGAGTATAGGAATTGCCAGCTGATTGATGGCTTGTATCTTATTTTGTGATGTTAAAGCACTTTTCAATAACCATTTTAATCTCCTGTAATATTTTTTTTACTGATTTTCTCTCTCAATAGTTTCTGCTAGAGTGTCATTCCTTCCTCTATTCCAGGATACTTATATACGCTTTCCTGTTCAAGGTCCTTGATATCATAGCCCTCAGCAAGGGAGATGTTTTCGGTTTTGCTCAAATTTTCCTCTGAAAAAGGTTGCCTTAGCACACTTGTCAAGGCCAAAAGTCATTCTGATGTCATCAGAAAAAGCACAGTTACTTACCTGTAACAGGTGATCTCTAGGAACAGCAGGAATAAGTCTTCACATATGGGTACGTCGGTACCGACGGAGTCTGCGCGGGAACGCTCCCCAGCGTCCAATCAGAACGCTTTTGGAAGCATCCCAGCACGCCTGCGTGCTGCCTTCCCGCCTTTCCCAACTGCCTCTCCTCAGTTAAGTTTTAAAGCTGAGACAAAGAGAGAGAGAGAGAGAGAGAGAAAGGGAAAGATAGAGATAGAGGAATGCAACTCCTAGGGGAGGTGGGTGGGTTGTGAAGACTTATTCCTGCTGTTCCCAGAGATCACCTGTTACAGGTAAGTAACTGTGCTATCTCCAGGAACAAGCAGGAATGAGTCTTCACATATGGGGACTCCCAAGCTAAGATGCCTGGAGGAGTCCCAGCATGTTGCGAATTTGAGAGCCATGCTATTGTACCGAAACCCCAGGCATCCTAGGGTTGGAGGGTAGGAGTTGAATTAAAAAGATGTGCTGTGGAACAGCTGGACCAAACAGGATGCCTAGATAGGAGTCTCTGTGCAGGTGATATTTAGTGGTAATATTGAAGAGCAATAAGCCAATATGAACCTCACCTGGTGGCATTGTAAAAAGGGTATATGGAGGTTCATGTGGACTTGTGAATCTGAACCAACAGAATATCCCCAGGGATTACCTCAATGTAAGGAGGTAAAACTGTGCAAAAAAACAGGCTGAGTTTAGAACCCTTAGGGTGAGAAGAAACAATCCCAGTGGAACTGGGGTAGCTCAATGAGGTAGGACTTAGCGGAAAATGCAAAAGTCTCTATTAAATAAAACTGAAGCTCTTTTGATTTTAAGAGACATAGCTCTTGTAGAAGGGAGCTTCGAAGATCCTTATATCCGATAGGAAAGAAGTAATGAGGCATCGTAGCCTCCCATTTTCTGAAGATTCAGAAAAAGTCCCTCCTAATTGAAAAGGAAAGTATATGGAGGGCGTCAGGTGTACCTGAACTGAAGGTCATGGTACAAAAACTCCTGAACTACCACAGGAAGTGGTTGATTATGGAGAACCCTAAGTATGCTGGGACAGCATGGAAAGGGATAGAGAGTATCTGTCGGGTCCTTAGGGGGATATATGTATAAGGATGTATATATCTAGGCAGACAGACAGAAACAGCATATAGAAAGATATCTACCCACTATCATATATTGTAATACATATATAGATAGATAGGTAAATACAGATATATACCCCATATATGTATATATGGGCACAGATATGCAGATGTCCATACACATGTAAACTATATATAGATCTATCTATCTATCTACATATACATACATATACATATATATATACACACACACACACATACATACCCCTGTCTGCGCATAGGGTATGTGGAGAGAGAAAGATTTATCTAGCAACAAGAAGGGAGGTGCCTGCTTGAGAAGATATTAAAAGAATCCCTTTTTCCTGGTTATGGGTAGGAAGCCAAGGGAGTTCTCTCACTGGCAAGAAAAGTCTAGAGTCTTCTAAGAACTCTAGCCCCTGAAAACCAGGAATGGAGACCTACCTGGATAATGCAGAGGAGGTTTTCAATCTGCAGACAGTAAGTCTGAATCCTTCCGTAACTCCAGCAGGTAGCTGGAGAAAAAGATGCAATGAAATAAAAATACCACATTTACCCTTGATGAGGGTAAAAAGGGTATGGTGCATTTCTGTGCTCAACATGGATCACGCCATGAAGAAGTGAGGATGAAGGAAAAAACAGACAGAGATGGTCTATACTGAAAGAAAAAACATCCCTGGTGAAGGGGTCCCCTGGAGATGTGAAGCAAACCAGGGAATTGGATAATTCTTTAGGTCTTCCCTTAATTAAAGACCTGTGACCTTTATTTAAGAAGCCTTTAATGGAAATGGTAAGGGCAGGGAGAACCCAGTAGGCCTGACTAGGTAAAGCCCTTCCCAACCATCTGACATTATGTGCTCTCTAACAAGGCCCCATAGTGTAGAGCTGCTCCGTAGAGATGCAGAGAGCATGTTGCAGATTAATTAGAAGAAAAACTGGTGTTTAAGAGCCAGTAGGTATTATGGACTATCCCGCCAAGCCCAAGGATTGGGGAAGGCTAAGGATAGAAAGCAAGGTGATGTGTCTGCAACAATAGCCAGAAAAGGTTCTTAAACCTTCTGGGATCTGGTGGTAAGGCCAGAGACAATTGAAATTGGAGGACAAGCCCTGGTTGCTTGGTCAGCAAGTCAGTGGTCTAACCAGTAAGAACCCCTGCAATTCTAAATTATTGATAGGGCAGCAGTAGACATCTTAGGTCCCAGAAATGGGAAAGAAATACAGACGTAAGTAAGAGCGTTGAGACTCCGCTATTGTCTGAAAAGCTGCCAGGAAAAAGAAGAATGCAAGGGGGAGACAACTCTGAAAACAAACTTAGGGGCTTAAGGAAAAGCCCTCAAGAAAGTGGTATCACTCGTACAGACGAAATGTCTTAGTAAGAGTGGCAGAGTTGAAAAGAAGACTTACTGTGAAGTAAATCTTTGATAAGTAGTATGAGAGATGCTGATACAGGAGAAAAGTCAAAGGTAAAGGCATGGTGACCTTATTGACAACTGTTACTCCTCTGTGTGGTTCAGAGGACGAGGAGTAACTGTACTACCTGTAAAGCATAATCATTTTAAGAAGTTTATTGAGCTAATAGTCAGGATGTCTCTTTGATAGGGACATATGTAAATTTTTGGATGGAAACGATGTAGATGCTTGTAGAGGTAAGAAGCAAACTACAGGATCTAAACCTCAAAGAGGAAAAAGGATTCAGGGAAGAGTTTATCAGCAACCTTGCAGCTGCTGGGTTTGCTGAACCCGTTGAGGTTGTGGTTTCCTGAGCCTGGCTGGTTGATTCCCCTGCCTAGAGGCATCTGTATGATGGGTAGAAGATGGATAAAACCTTCTCCCATTAAGGGAACAAAGCTTAGTAGTAGATTTTCTACAGACTGGGGTAGAGGAAGGCAAAGACAAGCCTTGTAAAGCAATAGTGTCAGTGGTTAACTGAGCAGCCTGGAGTAAAGTCTCTTTATTAAAGAGATTTTCTCCGGTGCAAGGAGCATTTCCCAGTCTATCTTGTACAGATTTGTCCAAGTCTGAAGCTTGGAGCCAGGCTCTACGTCGTGCTCCTATGGCTATAGCAGAAGTTCTGCTAACAGACTCAAAAGAGTCTAGGGAAGCACGAGTAAGGAACTTAGAAATATTTTGAGCATGATTGACTAGCATAGAAAAATCTGCTATTTTAGGCTCTTGGAGGAAAGGGGTCAAAAGTGATAAATCTTTTGTGACTTCCTCAAGAGATAATGCCATATAGAAAATATATGAAAGGATTCTTGTTGAAAACATGGATGCCTGGAAAGTTTGACGTCCAAAGGCATCTAAAGTCCTAGCCTCATGACCTGGCGGATAAGAAGAGTGCTTTTTAGTACTCTTAACACGCCTCATTGCTGATTCTACAACCAGAGAATGATGAGGGAGCTGAGGCTTTTGAAAACCTGGAGAAGGGGGCACCTTGTATAGAAGATCAGCTGCCCTAGAGGATGGGGATACCGTTAAAGGAGTCTCCCACGTTCTAAATAGGAGATCCTGCAAGGTCTGATGCAAAGGAAACATAATGACTTCCTTTGGATTGCAGGGGATTTGTATAGGTTGTGGATCCCCTGGTGCAGGGTCCTGACCAGGTATAGAAATGGCAAGTAACTTAGCCATATCAAGCAGAAAAGCTTGAAAAGAAATTTACCCAGAGAGGAGGAAGAGGAGGAAGAACTAGATCTGTTGAAGAACTAGCTCTAGCACCCACCTGCTCATTCAGATTCTGTAGAATAGAAGATCTGGAGGGGTGGAGCATCGGATTATCTTTGGAAGACAGTTGTCGGTACTGCTGAAAATCGGTACCACAACCCGTCGGTAGCCAATCGTCCATGCTGGGGATCGATTCCAAACTTGGTATGGAAGGAAGCGATCCGGCTGAAAGCATGGGAGGTACCGACACCGATGTTGATGCCAATACCGGTACCGGGATCGGTACCGTCGGTGACACCGATATATGAAGATCAGTCTGTGATGGCACTATTGGTACCGAGGTAACCGAATGTGGCAGACCTTGATCATTGGTGGAATGTCTATGGTACCGTCTGAAGTCGGTACCAAGACAAGTCGGTACCCAGTCATCCAGACTAGAGATCGATTCTAGACTCGGCATCGAAAGAAGCGAGTCTATCGATGCATATCTGGAGGGTACCGACGTGGATACCAGCATCGGTACCGGGACCGATGTGGAAAGATCGGTCGGTAGCGGCTCTAACGGCACCGAAGATACCGAGAGCGCTTGACTACAATCATCGGTGTGGAATGTTTCATCCAGCACCATTGCCGATGCCGGGGTACTGGCACCGCTGAAAGCGGATACCACCACCGGGCATGGCTCAGGCATGTTCACCGAGGTAAAAACCACGGGAACCACCTGAAACCCCATTAGTGCTTTGGAGACAGAAGCCTCCCGCCGGGGTTTTAAAGCCAAAAATGTCCTCGGGGGCAAGCCGAAAGGCATCTCTATGATGCACATGAGATCTACCACCCGAGGACTGGCTAGTCTTTACAGACTTTTGTTTGGTTACCTGACCCTGCGAAAAAGAAGATGGAGCTGGTACCCTCAGGGCTGAAGGGAACGGCGTATCGAGTTGAGCTCGATGTTGAAAACTTCTTGCAGAAATAGTAGTGCAGGAGGGACAGTCCAGTGGATTGTGTTCAGGTCCCAAACATGGAAGGCACCAATCATGGGTGTCCAAAAGTAATTTGGTAGTGCCACAGTTAAAACACTTTCTAGTGGCTAGAATTTCCATGGAGGGAAAAGGAGAGGCCTAGCAGGCCGAAGCCTGTCAGGCAATGAACAGGAAAAAATTTCCCAGAAAAGGAAATATTTGTAGAAGAAAACAAAAAGAAAACACCGGCGGTACCGGTGCGTCGAGGGAAGGTAGACGCGACCACAAGAAAAAACAAAAATAAAGGAAGAATTTTCTGCGGTGACAGGAGGATGTCCTGCCAGCTCCGCGGAAAAACGAAAACGGAGGAGAGGCAGTTGGGAAAGGCAGCACGCAGGCCTGCTGGGATGCTTCCAAAAGCGTTCTGATTGGACGCTGGGGAGCGTTCCCGCGCCGACTCCGTCGGTACCGACGTACCCATATGTGAAGACTTGTTCCTGGAGATGCAAGCTTTCAGCACACAAAGTTACTCTGCTAATTGTTGGTTGCTGGAACTGTAGAGCTTCAGATCATCTATAAATAGCAGATAGGAACTTGCTTCTGGGTTGGTACCTTCTTTAGGACTCAGACTAAATTCATATCCCAAAGAGTTGATGAGAGCACTCATTGGATTAAGCGCCAAACAAAACAGAAGTGGCGACAGGGAATCTCCCTGAAATATTCCTCAATGGATCTTAATGTTAGGAATGATATACTGACCATCTTCATATGTCAAAAAGAGTATAGATTGCCATATTGTCATTAATTTACTCTATCAAACCAGAATTTATTTTATACATTTCAAGGCAATGTCCAAGAGTATGAGATGTTGTCAAAAGCTTTCTTATAATCAATCCATGCTATACTGAGATTCCTGCCTCTCTTAGCATTGGCCATGATGGCCTTATTCAAAATTAAATTGGTCTTTGGTTCCATATGCTCCTCTCTTATTGCCCTTTTGCTCTATCGCCATGATGTTATTGAACTCAATGTGACTGTATATTCTGTCTGCATCTGTAACAGTGAACAGCTTATAGACTGTAGGTAAACAGGTTATTGGTCTATAATTTTTCAGAATCTTACTCGGATCTCCCTTTGGAAGGAGAAACGTTCTTCCTGTAGTAAGCAATTGCAGTGTTAAGTCTGATTGCTCGAACAATTGATTTTTGCAGTTCACCAGGTCTTGGTGGAGCGATGTTAACTGTTTGAGCCAAAGGTTGGTTACTCCATCTGGGCCAGGGCTCTTCCAATTTGTAGCTTGTTTTAACCTGCTTTCCAGCTCTTCCTTTGTTACTACAGGCCATTCCATAGGTTTGATGTTTGTTTTTTCTAAATGCTTCTGTATGCTGGATAACCATTCTGCTTTGTGATTGTGCTTATATAGCTTTCTCCAGAAGGTTTTGGTTGGAGATGCTTTCACCATATTAATGCTCTTCCCCAATTCCCTGTAGAACTGTTTTGGGTTCTCTCTAAATAGTTTATTCTAATATCCTTCTTTCCTATTTTCTTCATATCTTCGAAGTTTTTGCGCTTCTGCTGCTATTTTCAATTTATAGTTCGAAAAGATGAAATTAGACTTACCTGCTAACTGTTGTTCCTTTAGAAACTCCAGGCTAGTCCTGAACCTTTGGGGTCTTCAACCTCCTCCAGCAGCTTTGGAGACTGAGAAACGTCACTTCTTTTGATGTCACCGGTATAAGTACCTCGGCTCCTACTCCTGACATCAGCAACCTATTGACAAAGCAAACTCACCAGAGCAACAATTAAGTAAGAACGCAATCCAACTATCTACAACTGAATCACTAAGCAATTAAAAAGGGTGGCGCCACTAAACAGAAAAAACGAACGCCCACCCCACCTATTATCTTCAGTGCTGAGATCCCCATTGTCTGATAGCAAAAGAAAAGAGTGTCTGTAGCTTGACCTACCAGACAACCACCTCCCCATATGGAAGCCCTCCGGGGACACCCCCGAGTAGCTTACCTGGCACATCTCCATCGCTTCAGGCGCTCGTCCACGTAAAAAACTGGGAGGAATACAGGACTAGCCTGGAGTTCCTAAAGGAACAACAATTAGCAGGTAAGTCTAATTTCATCTTCCTTAGCATCCCTCCAGGCTAGTCCTGAACCTTTGGGGATGTAACAGAGCAGTGCCAAGAATCAACGGGAGGGACCCGCCAAACCCACCTGAAGCACTGACGAACCAAAACAGGCATCTCCCTGTGCCTGCAAATCGAGCCGGTAATGCTTGATAAAGGAATGTAAGGAAGACCAAGTAGCCACCCGACAAATCTCTACCGCCGGAACCAAACTACACTCCGCCCAAGACGTGGCCTGTGCTCTAGTCGAATGTGCACACAAACCAGCCAGAACCGGCCTACCCTTTAACAGATACGCTGACGAAATTGCCTCCTTGAGCCACCGTGCAATGGAGGCTTTCAAGGCCGCCTGACCTTTGTTGGGACCCCAAACAACACAAAAAGCCTATCGGAACGCCGAAACGAAGCGGTAGCTTTCAAATACCTCTTCAGGACTCTCCTAATGTCCAATCTATGCAACTGTTGACCAGCGGCAGTACCCCCGCCTTCCACAAACACCGGCAGGGACACCACCTGATTCACATGAAATGGGGACACCACCTTAGGCAAAAAGGACAGCACCGTCCGCAACACCACCTTGGATTCACTGAAAACCAGAAAAGGCTCCCAACATGACAACGCTTGCAGCTCCGAAATTCTCCTGGCGGAAGCAATCGCTACAAGAAACACCACTTTCAAGGTCAGATCTTTCAACGACGCCCTCCCAAAGGCTCAAACGGCGCTTGCACCAAGATCTCCAGAACCAAGTGCAAATCCCACTTTGGAACTAGCTGCCGACACGGCGGGCGCAATAACACCACCGCTCTTAAGAACCTCTTGACATCTGGATGTACACCAATTGCCTGACCCCGTATCTTGCCGTGGTAACAAGACAAAGCCGCCAACTGCACCTTCAGAGAAGCCGCCGCTAATCCCTTCTCATAGCCATCCTGCAGAAACGCCAGCACCTGTGGAATTGAAGCCTGTAAGGCAGCAACCTCGTGCACCGCACACCAAGCCTGGAAGATTCGCCAAACACGAACATACGCCAAAGAAGTTGATCTCCTCCGAGCCTTCAGCAACGTGGCCACCACCGCAGCCAAATAACCTCTCGCTGTCAGCCTTGCCCTTTCAATAGCCAAGCCGTAAGCGAGAACCGATCCACCTGAGGCATCAACAGAGGACCTTACAGCAATAGGTCCCTCCGGACCGGCAGCCTCCAAGGCCTGTCCCCCAGAAGTCAGACCAGATCTGCATACCACGGTCTCCTCGGCCAATCCGGCATGATTAAAACCACTGGACCCCTGTGAAGCTCGATGCGTTGTAGGACCCTGCCTATTAAGACCCACGGCGGGAACACAGAGCAGACGGTCCTCCGGCCACAGCTGAACCAAGGCATCCAGACCCTCTGACATTCTCTCCCGCCGTCTGCTGAAGAACCGACCGGCCTTCGCGGTTTGAAAGGTCGCCATGAGATCCATGACTGGGGAGCCCCATCGCTGAACTAACATCTCGAACACCTGCGGGTGAAGGGCCCATTCCCCCGGATCTACGCATACCCGGCTGAGAAAGTCGGCCTCTACATTCTCTACTCCTGCCACATGCGCCACTTACACCGCCAACAGATGCCGCTCTACCCACACGAACTGGTCGGCTTCGGCTTCCAGAGGCTGACTGCTGGTGCCCCCTTGTCGATTGATATAGGCCACCACCGTCGCATTGTCGGAGAACACCCTTACGGCCTTTCCGTGCAGACACTCCCGGAACGCCCTCAGCGCCAGAAAAACCGCCCGCAATTCCAACCGGTTGATGGACCACGTCGTATCCTGAGCGGACCACACTCCCTGAGTGAACCTTCCTTGGACGTGTGCCCCCCAGCCCGAGAGACTGGCATCCGTCGTCAGGGGGACCCAATCCGGCACCTCCAATAGCATCCCGTTTGCCAACGACTCCGCCCTTAACCACCACAGCAGAGAGAGATGCGCCTCCGGTGGACAGTGTAACCTTTGAGAAAGACTATCGTTCTGATGGGACCACCTCCGGAGCAACGCCCTCTGTAGAGGTCGCATGTGCGCCCTCGCCCAGGGCACCTCCTCGATCGTCGCCGCCATCGTGCCCAACAGCTGAAGGTAGTCCCAGGCCATCGGGCACCTGCTGCGGAGAAACTTGCGAATCAGGCGCCTCAAACCTTGCGCCCGGCTCAGTGGAAGAAATACTTTTCCAACCCTCGTATCGAACCGGGCTCCGAGATACTCCAGGACCTGAGAAGGCGCCAACTTGCTCTTGGCCCGACTGACTACCCAACCGAGGCTCTCCAGGAACGCCACCACTTTGCTCGTGGCCGCCTCGCTTTCCTCTAAGGACTTTGCCCGAATCAACCAATCGTCCAGATAAGGATGAACTAAGATTCCCTGCCTTCTCAAGGCCGCGGCCACCACCAGCACCACCACCTTGGTGAAGACCCGCGGCGCCGGCGCCAAGCCGAACGGCAATGCCTGAAACTGGAAGTGACCCATCGGGACCGCGAATCTCAAAAACTTCTGATGCTCCTGCCGAATGGGAATGTGGAGATACGCTTCCGACAGATCGAGCGACGTAAGGAACTCGCCCCTGCGTACCGCTACTATGACCGATCGCAAAGTTTCCATCCGAAAATGAGACACCCTTAGACAGCGATTTACGCGCTTGAGATCCAAAATCGGCCGAAAACTTCCTTCCTTTTTTGGGACCACGAAATAAATGGAGTATCGACCGCAGCCGCATTGGTCTTTGGGCACCGGGACGACCGCCTCTAAGGCAAGCAGACAATTCAGAGTCTCCTCCACTGCAGCGCGCTTGTCCCGCGCCCTGCACGGGGACAGCACAAAAGAATCGGTCACCGGACGCCACAGTTCCAAGGCATAACCATCTCGGATAACCTCCAGCACCCACTGATCGGTCGTGATCCGGGTCCAGGCGGCATAAAACGTCCACAGGCGCCCTCCTATTGGCTCCTGCCCTGCCCGGACCCCCCTGGCATCATTGCGACTTTCGGGAACTAGAGGTCGACGAGGAAGCAAACCCTCTGCTCGCTCCTCTAAAACCTCGAAACCCCTGGCTACGATAGGGAAACCGCCCCCTCTGAGCCTGGCCAAATTTAGGGGAACGAAACCGTTGCTGCCCTCTAGCAGGTGGCCCCGAGCGACCTTGGCCTATCCTCCGGGAGCCTGCCGCCTTTCGACTCCCCCAAATCCTTCACTAGCTTCTCCAGGTCATCCCCAAAAAGAAGCTTACCTCTAAACGGCAGCTTGCTAAGCCGAGACTTCGAAGAAGTATCCACCGCCCAATTTCGCAACCACAGATACCTCCTAGCCGCCACCGCCGAGGCCATGCTATTGGACAAACTACGAACGAGATCATAGTGAATATCTGCCAGATAAGCTGCCCCCGTCTCTATCCGGGCCGCCTCTGCCGCCGAATCTACCGCGTGTCCAGACTGCAGCCCCTGAGCCCAACGCAGACACGCCCTGGCTACCCAAACTCCACAAATGGACACCCGGAGGGACAGCGCATTCACATCAAAGACCTGCTTCAGCAAGGTGTCCAATTTCCTGTCCTGCATATCCTTCAGCGCAGCACTGCCTTCAACCGGAATAGTAGTTTTCTTGGTAACCGCCGAAACCGTGGCATCCACCTTAGGAGACTTGAACAACTCCTGATCCTGCTCCGCTAAAGGATAGAGCCGAGACATGACCCTGGAACCCTTTAGCCCTGCTTCCGGCATATCCCATTCACCTTGAATCATTTCCTTAAACCCTCTGTGCACAGGAAAAACCTTTTGCGACCTACGAAAGGCCTGCAACAAGGGATCTTCCAACTGACTCCTCAGCCTGACTGCCCGTGGGCATATTAAGCGCCTTAAGCGTCTCAGCTATGAGCGCCGGCAACTCCTCCCTCCTAAAAATTTGCAGTACACGGGCTTGGTCCTCCTGCTCGGCAAGCTCTCCTTCCTCCAAATCCTCCTCTAACTCTAAGTCCTGTCCAAGCTCGTCCAAATCCACCCCCTCGGATGACACGGACTGACCCGAGGGCTCCTTTCCGGACCTTAGCCTCTTCACTGGTATACCCAAACTCGTTAAGCCTAGCAGGGTACTCGGGCGCTTGTCCCCCAGATTCCCCTCTGCCGAACTAGGGGACGGCTTATACTGCACCCCAGCCAATGCTTGCTGAAGGAGAGACACAAATTGTGGGGAGAAAATTGCTTCCAAGCCCCCCGGGACTTGCCCCTGCGACCCCCGGCTCTCCGGAAGGAAGGACAGCTCCCCCCCCCCCCCCCGGCTCCAGGGGAGACTCAGCCAATACCTTCAGCTCAGAGAGGCCCGAAGGCCCTTCCCTGGGGCTCTCACCACTCTCAGGGAGGACCTGCTCCATGGAGACTGTTTCCCTAAAACAGCTCCTGCAGACTCCTGTTTCTGATACAGCCCCTCTCTTTGACCCACACAACAAACAGAGGATTTAGACGGCATGCCGCCTCAACAGAAGAAAACAATTCAAACCTTCTCACACACCTGCAGCCTTTGAAGAAAATTAATGTGGTTTTTTTTTTGTTTGGTTTTTTTTACACACAGAGTGGGCTCCCTCTCACTGCCCACACCCCGTGGTCACCGAGCAAAATCCAAATCGGGGCCTCCGGGACTGAAAGAGCCTCAGAAAAAATCCTGCCGTTGCCTGCTTCAACTTTCCCACGCACGCGCGATTCGGCTCCCTCTCACCCGAAGCACGGCCTACCGTGGGCTACACACGCGGCCCGAGCTCCCAAAAACCAGAACCAAAGGAAGCACGACGACCCCGGCCCCTTACCTTGTCCGAAGCACTTCTTTGGGCTGCGTTCCGCTCCACTGCGCTCAGCCAAGATCGCGGCTTCGGCGCCTAGAGACAAGCAGAGTCTGCCTCCCTCTGCACAGCCTGTCACGTCCCGCCGGAATCAAGCCTCGGCAAACGACGTGCAGGCTGTCTCCTGTCTGCTCTGCGACTCTGTCGGTCGGTTCCTCACCCAACTCGGTGGGTTCAGGAACTGAAGGGCAGCACACCTTCCCCAGCACCTTAAGTGAAGAAAATTCCCCGAAAAAACAGAACAAGGTAAAGCGATCAGGGGGGGGGAGGGGAGAGAGGGAGGATAGAGTGAAGCCGAAAAGAACAGCTGAACACTAGCAGCAATAAGCAGCTCAGCATAGTGACTGCCCTGCAAACGGTACCCCCAGCCGAAAACTAAACCTTCTAAACTACTCCAAACTGTCACTGCACTACTTAATTGTTCCTCTAAGTGAGCCCTAACCCAGGGCTCACCAGCCCTCCAGCTGCTTGGAGACTGAGAATACTGATGTCAGGAGGAGGAGCCGAGGTACTTATACCGGTGACATCAAAAGAAGTGACGTTTCTCAGTCTCCAAAGCTGCTGGAGGAGGTTGAAGACCCCAAAAGGTTCAGAACAAGCCTGGAGGGACGCTAAGGAATATAAATTTAAAATTTTGTTAATGCAGCATGCTTCAGCTTGATGTCTTGGATCTTCCTTAATATCTTTGATGATCGTAATCCTTTTAGATACCCATCCATCAGAGATACCTCTGCACACGATAATTGTATTTTTCCTTCAATGCACTTTTTCCAAAGAAGAACTGTTATTGTTCTCTTTTTCTTCTGGCCATGCCCTCTAGTTGGTAGAATTCTTGCAGTAATAATTTTAGCTGCACAAATATTGTATTTGATTAATTCCGGCGATGTCAATAAATGGTCCCTTTATATTGGATATGGTACTGTTCATCTTAATTATCATACTTCTGACCTTGGATGTTTAATTTAGCTTGGGTAATCTTTCCCTTGCTTGGAACCTAGCAGATTCATCTCTTTCCATATGGACTAGGAGTTCAATTTTGAATTCCTCCACCTCTGGGTCTGTCTCATCCCTCCTTTGCTTTCTCCTCTTCAGTTAATTTGACGACCTTCCTTTATTCAGCTCACTCTCCTGCAGTTCCAAATCACTCATCTCCATCTCCTCCTCAACCTCCCTGTCCTATGTCTTCCTTTCTTCCGGTACTCCCACCTAGATCCCCTCCTCCCTGTATTTCTTTGTCCACAGAATCCCTTAGTTGCTTCAAGGTGTTATCCTTCACATACTTCTTTTCTTTGATCTTTAAAATTAAAGATCTTAAAATTTGCATCTGTTATTTTTTGCAGTTTTTCTAATGGCAATTTTCCTCTTTCTTCCAATTTTTGGCAGACTCTTTGTATATATACCCTCTTGATTTAAATATAGGGATTGTAGCATAAAAATAGCAGTACATTATCGCCTCTTTATCTGCAGAATTCCACTTAACCATTGCTAAACCTCTTTAACTTCTTCATTAATTTCTGTGGTTTACCTCCTGCTATAGTGCGTCGATGAACAGGCTCACCATGGCCTTTATCGGTGGCAGGGATGTTAATCTGCATCTTGCAGCACTTGCATTATCGCAGCCACCATCGTTAGCCCTAGGGCATAAGCTACGGGTGGGCACCTTTTTATCCTGGGCGATGTGCGGCCAGTATGTAGTTTTCTTCTTTGTTCCTATCATACTTCAATTGCAGTGTCGCCTTGCTGAAATTTGATATAGGTGTTATACAACGGGGTCACCACGTGAAGGTTCTCAGCAAAACTTGATGTGCACCTCTTAGGGGAAGAGAGAATAAAGTTCCCTCCTCATCAACTGTTGCACCCCCCTTTTGACCTCCTTGCCATTAGGGATCGTCTGTGCTTATCCTGGGCTTTTCTAAATTCAACTAATACTTTTGTCTCCACAACCTCTACCAGGATTCCATGAGAATTACAGGCCTAGCAACATAAACCTTGGAGTAAAGAAGGCTAGAGGGATATGACAGAACTATTTAAGTATCTGAAAGGTACAAACCAAGATGCAAGCCTTTTTCAGAGAACATAATACTCTAGAACATTACCGTATTTTCCGGCGTATAAGACGACCCCTACTTTTCTTGTGAAAATATAGGGTTTGGCCTATACTCGCCGTATAAGACTACCCCTCTTATATTTATCGTACACACGAGGACCTTCACATTTACCCTACATTTTGTTGCACAAACTCATAGCTCTAGCTAGCCATCTTTAAAATTACACTTTGGCATCTGCCAGTGCTGTTGAATTCTTTAGCATCTACTGCTGGAAATCCTATGTTTTACAAAGTGCACTTCTTAAAGACATTGAACAATCCTTTTTCAGTTAAATTTATCTGAAACTAATTGTAATAAGTAGTAGAGACGTTCTTTGAAAAATATTGACTTACATTACCTTGTTAAAAAGATTCATATGCAATTAGCACTCAATCTTTGTTTTATGATTGCATTGTCTCAGTTTACTACCTACCAAATCTAAATTGTCAAAGGCAATTTACCGGTATTTGATTTCTAAGGCAAGTCCCATCAGGCTAGCAATCAATCTGCTCTTCCAGTGGCTGGAGTCAGGGTCCATGATTCCATGGCTATGGAAGAAGCCCTGGTGCACAGCTCCTGTCACAGGATCATCACGGCAATGACCAGCAGCAGAATCAACTGTCCCGCGGCCCCTTCCCGTCTGCCCGGCAGAGCCCTCAGCTGTTAGCTCCATCAGCGGCGGGCTATTCAAGCTGCGAAGAGTGATTTCCCTCTCGCGGCTCTGTTAAGCCTGCCGGGGCTGATGGGAATTCCCATCAGCCCCGGCAGGCTTAACAGAGCCGCGAGAGGGAAATACTACTCTCTTCGCGGCTCTGAAAGCTGCCGCTGATGGAGCTAATAGCTGAGGGCTCTGCCAGGCAGACGGGAAGGGGCCGCGGGACAGTTGATTCTGCTGCTGCCACGGCGGTGGCGGTAGCGGCAGCAGCAGCAAAACCAAGGGTTTGGGGGGTTTTTTTGTTGTTTCTTCTCCGTCCGCAGAGTTAAAAAAAAAAAAAAAAAGAAGTTATACCGGCGTATAAGACGACCCCCGAATTTTGAGCATATTTTCAGGGGTTAGAAAGTCGTCTTATACGCCGGAAAATACGGTAGTTCTTAACCAGTCCTCCTTGAACCCCTAGGCCAGTCGGGTGTTCAGGATAGCCCTAATGAATATGCATGAGATATATATGCATTAGAGATATCCTGCCAACTTGACTGGTTTGTGGCCCTCTAGGGCTGGATTCGGAGACCCCTGCCTTACACCTCTGTCATTAAAGATTGTGAGTGGGCAAGGTGCAGATCTCCAAGACATCAAAAAGGTTAGAAAGAATTTGTCACGTGCCTCTTTGCTTCTCACCACCACCAAAATATTGTCTATTAGACAACTTTTTGGTGGTGGTGAGAATTGAGGAGGCATGTGACACATTCTATCTATCCTTTTGATGTCTAGGACATCTGCACCTTGCCCACTCACAATCTTAAATGACAGAGGTGTAAGGCAGGTGTCTCCAAATCCAGCCCTAGAGGGCCACAAACCAGTCAGGTTGGCACGATATCTCTAATGCATATATATCTCATGCATATTCATTAGAGCTATCCTGAACACCCGACTGGCCTAGGGGTTCAAGGGGGACTGGTTAAGAACCACTGCTCTAGAAGCACTGAACCAGGCACCATGACATGAAGCTCTGGGTAAATTCTTCATGGAGAAAATACATAGTAACAGAATTCAAGAAGACCTCGGATGGGCACAGAGGATTGCTAGTGGTGAAGAAGTGACAGGAAAGTCAGGAATCAATGGTGTTGCACCAGGAAGTAAACTGAGCAGACTGAAGAGGCCTTATCTGCCTTTAGATTCTATATTGCTAGGTGTGGTAGTCCCTGTGATTTTGTAGGCAAAGGTCAATGGGACTGTGGCAGGTTGTGGTCAGTAGTAGCTAAGTGGCAAGCAAGTAACATATCTGCTGCAGCCAGAAGGACGGAGGGGAACATGTTCTTTTTGGTTTTGCCTCTCCAAAATCACACAGGGGAAAAGAAGTGATGAAAGTCACCACAAAAAAGAGCTACACAGGGTGTCACTGGCCTGATTCAAAAGAACTTCCAAAAGCACCTGGACATATTACATGTACATATGAGCTCCAGCACTGGCAATAAATTTGCAAGATTGTGATCTTACTTAACATACCCTGATTTATAAGTGAGGGTCATTCCTGTCAGGATTTGCTCAAAACAAATCCATTTGCAAGCACTGACTCCTGAAAGCTCTCCTATACTATACCTAAGTACTTTAGGTCACACAAGAACAGAGTTGCTAAATCTCCAGGAGTGAGATTTTAAACTAGTCCTGGATTTCTGACGATCTCATTCTAATGCATTATGGGACCTGCAGCACTGATTCCAGGGGATAAAGTCAGGGACTACAAAAAAACATACTGCACTAAAATACAAATCTAAAACCCAAACTGGTGTAAAATCTCATTCCTGGAGCTGGGCACCTGGCAACTCTGGAAAACTGCTCTGATTTTGTATATGGAGCAGGACTGCAGGCCAGCTTCAGAACTGCCAAGTTACCCAGTTCTAGAAGTGAGATACTTTGCCAGTTCTGTTTTTAACATTTGCTTAACAATGCAGTATGGTATTTGTGGTCCCTGATTTTACCCATCGGGAGCCTTTTTGCAGGCCCCATAGTATATCATGATGAGCTTGTCAGAAATCCAGGACTGGCTTAAGATTTTACTCAGGGAACTGGGTAACTTGGTAACTCTGCAACTTACTCTTTAAAAGTATGGCGCCCAAGCATGCATCTTTATACGATCGTTCTGGGGTGATCCTGATTTTTAATGAAATTATCAAACCTCGGAAGGCGGCAAAGGGCATGAAAAATAATGGGGGGGGGGGCCTAATACCCTTGCACCGGCCCTGCAGATCGGGGGACGAATAAATCAATTTAAAACTTCCCCCTCGTTTGATCCTCCCCTCCCGGAGTCTTGGGTTTCTTCGTTAGTTTTACTAGTTTGCAAACAGACTATAATAAATGAGTTTATCCCTTCTTTCCACTCCGGAGTGATTTCGCTAACCGGTCCTTCCGCCAGACCCGCCTCAGTGACCAGCGACGATTTCGAGAAAGAGCGGAAATCCCCCGAGGAAATGGCGCTCAGCCCAACTCACCTCGTGAATTTCCCCGGAAGTGCCCTTCAGGGGCGTCAGAGAGCTGCCCCCTCGCCCCTCTGCCCCAGGCCCACCTCGCCCGGGCGTAAAGAGCCGCCTCTTACCGCTCCGCTTCCTGTCGCCCGGCTCCCGACGCAGGCAGCGGCCGCCGTGTTACCAAGATACAGCGTTACAGGGGGGCGGCGCGTCGGCGGCTCCACCCCCTGCCGCCTCTACCGCTCCGGGGAGCTGCGGCGCAGGAAGCTCGCGCCTCGTTTCCATCGTGCTCCAGTAACGGCCCGAGGCTTTTGGGCCGTTTGAACGTTCCTTTGTTCGCTCCCTGCCCTCTGCACATTTAGGAGCTCGGCCGCCCGCGCGCTGGCACCAGAGCCGCCGTCGTTCCTCCCCTTGGCCTGAGGTGGCGGCGCTGCTCACCTTGAGCAGCAACTCCGGAAAAAAGAAAGTCGCGACTGAAGTTGTAGAAAGGGCCCGGTCCCGGTCCCGGTCCCGGTTCTTCCTAGACTGCTACAGAGGAAGGCTGGCAGGAGGGTAGCGTTCTCCGAAATGCTTCCCCTTCCACTCGCAGGACCCAAAAGGCAGAGCTCCCGAGTCTCAATGCGTGGATGAGACAATGGTGCAGAGATGAGGGTTTTGGATTTGTTAGGAACTGGGGAACATTCTGGGGAAAGGAGGGGCTCTTCGGAAGGGATGGGCTTCATCTTAACCAGGATGGAACCAGGCTTCTGGCATTAACCTGATATATGCTGAGGACGTGCTATTCTTCTTGCCATTCATAACCGACCAGTTAGACCTCTCCCCACTAATAGACTGCTTCGACGCAGTGTCCGAATGGCTCCAGACCCAAAACCTTGGGATACAGCACAAGAAAACAAAAGTACTCTTTATCACAAGGAACTAAAACTTCATCCCCCCAGCCTATCTAAAAGTCAAGGAAGCCGAGCTGCAAACCAAGTCCATGATTCGATACCTTGGTGTCACTCTTGACCAACGACTGGACATGAAGGCACACATTAGCAACATGGTAAGAGCAGTCTACCATAAGATTCGGACTCTCAGACACTTACGCCCCCTGCTACAACCGGATGATTTCCGAAGATCTATCAAGCACTGACCATCCCACATCTCGACTATGCCAACACGATCCTCCAAGGGCTCCCATAATCCACCCTGGCTCTGCTACAGCTCACCATGAATGCTGCAGCCAGAGTTCTGAATGGCGCCTCCAGGCGCGACCACGTAACACCCATTCTGAAACAGCTGCATTGGCTCCCCATCCGCAGCAGACTCTCCTTCAAGACCTTACTGCTAACCTTCAAGGCCATTAATGGGCTCTCCTCCTCCTCACTCGCTGACCTTATTCACATTACTCCCCCCAACAGGACCAGAAGATCTGCAGCAATAAACACACTGATAATCCCCAAAACAGTGACCCAATGCACCCAGGGAGCAGTGAACAGGGCCTTTAGGCTCTGTGCACCTAGATGCTGGAATGCTCTGCCACCCGACATCCGGACAATCCCCGACATAACACAATTTAGGAAGGCTTTGAAGCACTACCTCTTCCTCAAGTGCTACCCAGAGGAATGGCGCCCCAACCCGCCTCACACACAATAACGCGCTTTGCTTAAGTTGTGACATGTACTGATATAGTACCATAGATATGTAAATAGTTACCCTGGTTATCCAAGTTGATTCACCTGTTATTTGTAAATACGGTGTAGATTTCTGCCCGTCTAAACGCGTTTGTGACATGTAAACCGCACTGATATCAAATAGCGCGGTATAGAAGAGACTATACATAAATAAATAAACCTTTAAAAAGGAGAGCAGCTTTTAAACTAGATAATAGGGGAAAGCCGACAGTCCCCCAAGAGCGCATGGTTCAGAAGAACGTATCCTTGAAGGATACTACCAAAAGCAGAGGTTCCAAAAAAGAGTAAAGTAGCCCAAATGCCCTCGAGTATGGAGCAGACAGCTTAAAGATCCCAAATTACCCATGTCTACCAATAGCCAGATTAATATGAATAAAATACAGTCTCTAAAATGCTTGTATGCAAAAGCTAGAAGTCTAAAAAATAAGATGGGAGAGTTAGAATATATAGCACTAAATGAGAGGTTAGATATGATTGGAATATCAGACATGGTGGAAGGAGGACAACCAGTGGGACACTGTGATACCTGGGTACAAACTATATCGTAATGATAGAGCTGATCAAATTGGTGGAGGGGTTGCGTTCTATGTTAGAGAGAGCATTGAGTCAGAAAGGATTAAAGTTTTTGCAGGAAACAAAATTTGCTGTAGAATCTCTATGGATTGAAATTCTATGTAAAAAGAGGAAGGCGATGGCAGTGGGGGTGTACTATCGACTGCCTGGCCAGAATGAACAAATGGATGATGAAATGCTCAAAGAAATCAAGGAAGCTAACAAAAGTTACAGCGCAGTAATAATAATGGGTAATTTCAATTACCCCGGTATCGACTGAGCGGTGTCACGGCAGGACATGCTAGGGAGAGAAAGTTCCTAGATGAAATAAATGACTGCTTCTTGGAGCAGCTGGTTCATGAACTGACCAGAGGGGAAGACATATTAGACCTAATCCTTAGTGGAACACCAGATCTAGTGCAGGAGATAAGGGTGTTGGGGCCACTTGGCAATAGTGATCATAGCATGATTGCGTTTGATTTAATTAGTGGAGGAGGGATAGTAAGGAAATCCACAGTACTACCTTTTAACTTTCAAAAGGGAGACTATGATAACATGAGGAAAATAGTTAAGAAAAAACTAAAAGGAGCAGTTGCAAAGGTTAAAGACTTACATCAAGCTTGGGTGTTGTTGAAAAATACTGTCTTGGAAGCCCAGACCAGCTGTATTCCATGTTTTAAGAAAAGTGGAAGGAAGTCCAAAAAACTGCCAGCATGGTTTAAAGGTGAGGTCAGAGAGGCTGCTGTTGCCAAAAAAGCATCTTTCAGGAAATGGAAAAAAGAGCCAAACAACAAAACCTGGAAACAGCACAAGCACTGGCAAGTCAAATGCAAGGCATTGATAAGGCAGGCAAAGGGAGAATTTGAGAAGAAGCTTGCTGCGGAAGCAAAAACACAAAATAAAGACTTTTTCAAGTACATTCGTAGCAAAAAACCTGTGAGAGAGTCAGTTGGTCCATTAGATGATAGAGGGGTTAAAGGGGCACTAAGAGGCGACAAGGCGATAGCGGAGAGACTGAATTAATTCTTTGCTTCAGTCTTTACTGAGGAAGATGTAGGGATGTTACCCATGACTGAAGTGGTATTTAAAGGTGCGGAAGAATTGAAGGAAATATCGATACATCGGGAAGATGTATTACAACTATTAGATAAACTGAAGAGTAGCAAATCACCTGGGCCAGATGGTATACATCCAAGGGTGTTGAAAGAACTGAAATATGAGATTGCAGACCTGCTATTAGTAATCTGTGAACTTTCATTAAAATCATCTATAATACCTGAAGATTGGAGGATCGCCAATGTAACGCCAATTTTTAAAAAGGGTTCCAGGGGTGATCCGGGTAACTACAGACCGGTGAGCCTAACGTCAGTACCGGAAAAAATGGTAGAAACCATCATAAAGAACAAAATTACTCAGCATGTAGATAGTCATGGCTTAATGGGAGACAGCCATCATGGCTTTAGACAAGGAAGATCTTGTCTTACTAATCTGTTATGTTTTTTTGAAGGTGTGAATAAACAGGTGGACAAAGGTGAGTCGGTTGATATAGTGTATCTGGACTTTCAGAGCGCCTTTGACAAGGTCCCTCATTAGAGACTTTTGGCAAAACTAAAAAGTTATGGGATAGGAGGCAGTGTACTATTGTGGATCAGGAACTGGTTAAAAGATAGAAAGCAGAAGGTAGGGCTAAATGGCCAATTTTCCCAATGGAGAAAGGTGAATAGTGAAGTACCCCAGGGATCTGTGCTGGGTCCGCTGCTTTTTGACATATTCATAAATGACCTGGAAAGGGGAATAACTAGTGAGGTTATCAAATTTGCAGATGACACAAAACTATTTAAAGTTGTTAAAAAGGATATAGCGTTATTAGAAAAGGTTCAGAGAAGAGCCACCAAAATGGTAAAGGAGATGGAAGGATACCCCTATGAAGAAAGGCTAAAAAGGTTAGGGCTCTTTAACCTGGAAAAGAGACGGCTGAGGGGAGATATGATAGAAGTCTATAAATTAATGAATGGAGTGGAACGGATAAACGTGGATCAATTGTTTACCTTATCAGAATATAGAAAGACTAGGGGACATGCAATGAAGCTACAGGGTAAACTATTTATGACTAATAAAAGAAAAGGTTTTTTTTTCACTCAACGTGTAATCAAACTCTGGAATTTGTTACTGGAGGATGTAGTAAAAGCTGTTAGTGTAGCTGGGTTTAAAAAAGGTTTTGGCAAGTTCCTGGAGGAAAGGTTCATAAGCCATTATTAAGAAGGGACCCAGGATATCAATGCTTGACCTAGTACAAGCATTGCGGAACCTGTGTCTTTTGGGGAGATTGCTAGGTACTTATGACCTAGAGTGGCCACTGTTGGAAACAGGATACTGGGCTTGATGGACCTTGGTCTGACCCAGTATGGCATATCTTATGTTCTTGTGAGAAAGGAGGATCTGTGGGTACGGGCTACGGTGGACCTCTGAAGGATCACTCTCCCCGGTTGGCTAAGTTCCCACCTTGCTGGGCAGACTAGATGGACCATGCTGCTGTTTATCTGCCGTCATTTCCTGTGTTGACACATTAAACAAACTACAGGAAACAAAACAAACCGAAATGAAATAAACAGTGTGGCGTTCAAAACTGTGCCCCTTTACTCTGCCTCCCAAAATAGGCCCCTCCAGATTCCTCACCATCCCCACACACTATCACATAGGGGATGCCCAAGGGTAACTGACCCTAAATGCACCCCTGGTTTACACCCCTCCCCAGGGAACAGGGCTGGAGCTACCATTCAGTGAAACTGAGCCCGCCAGCCTGAGGTAACCTGTCCCAACCACTGAGCCAGGAGGGAGGAGTGGCTCAGTGGTTGGGACAGTACCTCAGGCTGGCAGGTCAGGGGTTCAGTTCCCACATAGGGATAAGTAACCTCAGGCCAGAGGGACTGGGGTCTCTAGTCCTATGGCCACTCCTTGTGGCCTTGGGTAAGCTACTTAACCCGTCATTGCCTCAGGTACAGTTAGATTGTGAGTCCTTCAGGAACAGGGGAATAAAATGTGCCTGTTAGCGTATATCTGTAAACCACTGATGCAGTGAAAAAGCGGTATATAAGCATAGCTAAATAAATAAATAGGCAGTTGCTAGAGTTCCAACAGTCCAGAAGTACAAACAGCATGCAGTGCCGGAGGTTGCAGTAAGCACTGCATTGCTGTTAAAGTCATTGCCATCACTGCAGGTACCAGAGAGGGGCCAGGGCAGTAGGAATGAGGTTTGCCTGGGGCACTTCATTTCTTTGCACAAGCTCTACAGTAGAGGCACAAGGCCCTCCCCTCTCAAGTCCAGTATCTGCCCTTCTCTACTTCCTCCTTTTTCCAGCATCTTCCCTACCCCCCTCCACCCAGATGTCCAGCATTGTCCATTGCACCTTCCCTTCCTTCCCCCTCCCTCTCAGTTATCCAGCATCTCCCCTCTTCTGTTCCCATGTGTGCCATTGCTCCTGAAGCCATGCTGTAGCTGCCTTCCAACAGTCCCACCCTCTCGCAAAGTGAGAACAGCCAGCACAGGGCCTTGAGAAGATGCACGCACCCATGCCACCTTTATTCCTGTTCAGAAGAGGTGGTATTCGGGAGGCCTTGAACAGGTGCATCTGTTCAAGGCCCCTTGCCAACCGCTCTCATTTTGAAGAGTGAGGAAAGAGGGTTTAGGGGATTTTTTTAAATTTAATTTTTGATAGCCTGGTTTGTTCAGCCTGGTCTTGCATTTACTGCTTTTGCACTGATTTACGTGTAGTCACAAGGGGAATGTAACAGACACACTTTTGCTGCACCAGCCCAGACTAACAATTTCTGGCAGACTAATTGCCGTTATAATCCTTAGAGATAATTACTCTCTTTGCAAGCTAAGCACAGCTGCATAGCTTTATCACTATGTTTTTAAGCTGGTATCACATTGGGATTTCCAATTAAGGAGATAGTATAAAAACATCTTTTTCAGGTATGCTATATAGCCAGTTGGCTACTGAATTAGGATGGGAGCAGTGGCCTACTGTGGCTCTCCAGCACCAGAGGGCAAATGTTTACATTTGCACCCCTTTCTCCATTTCCTCTGGTCTTCTGCACCCTTCCCAAGTGGTCCAGTGTCAGCTGATAGGAGAGAGCACCTGGCAGTGAAGCAGGCCCAGTATTTCTCTAACCTGGTGCCCACGCAGAGCACAGTTCAGACCAGGCTGTTTGAGCTGCCTGACGATCCACAGATTTCTGCGCAATTGGAGAGAGGCAGGGCTGGCTCAAGGGGTTGGGGCATCCTGAGCCATCTTTTGTTCCTGGGGCCAGTCTTGCAGTATGATTTGCACAAATAGGGATACATTTAGCCAGCACTGTCATTTAACTTAATCTGTGTATTTAGTGTCACTGTCCATATAGCTAGTGGTGCTGAACTGGTAATAGAGTGGCCGTGCTAGTACAGTCTGTTTAGTTTAGGCCTGGTATTCAACAGACCTAAACTAAACCTATGACTTATCTGTATAGTGGCTATAGAAGTAATAGTTCTTATGGCTGGGCAGACTAGATCGGCCTTATGGTCTTTATCTGCCATCATTTTCTATGTATCTATGTTTTGGCTGGATAAGTTTCTGGCCTACTCGCTCCTCCCCTAACATGGCCCACAAATACATGGATAATATCTGGCCATTTAGCAATTTAAGCAGCCCAACATCTGCATATTTTTTAAAATACATTGATAGGCTAATTATGCATTTCACCAGCCAATGCATAATTTCTTTGAATATCAGTCCAATGGAGTATAATTATTCATTCATATGGAATATTCCCAGACTAACTAATAAAATTCTCCCAAGAACGGGGGCAGAGCAGAAGGAGGGTGTTTTCACTTTACAGCTCAACCTACAAAAAAGATTCTATTCAAATTCTGGTGTCACATCAGTGACACCACCAACTCTCTCCACTGACATGCTGTACGTTCTAACACAAAACCCTTTGAATTGATACTTGAAAGCTTATCATACCACACTTATCAAGTCTAAGAACTCAAACTCTACAACCTATGAAAAGTCAGCACTGCAAATAATCTAGAACACCAGTACGCCTCCAGATGGGAAAAGAGCACAAACTGGACTCAGGCCTGGCCTCAGAGTTGGTTCAACCTGTTGGCACCCTAGGAAACCTTAAGCTTTACACACACCCCCCCCCCACCCCCCCCCCCCCCCGGTTGTCAAAATCTATTGTTTAGCTTTGAATACCCTACTCTTTGTCACTCCCCAGAAATTGCCATCCTAGGCAACCATCTAGTTTGCCTAGTGGTTGGGCTAGCCCTGACTGGACTGATACAGATTCCTACATGTTAGCAGAATCCTTCTTCTTGGCTGCACGTGGAAAACACAGACTATCACCTAGTAAAGAATAAGAGCAACATTTTTTAAGGCATTTACCTGAGTAACTGCCTTAGTTACCTGTGTAAATACCTTATCCAGGATTTTGAAAGGCCCCTACACAGGTAGAGCCTTTCAAAAATCCCAGATTTATTTATTTACATTCTCTTATATACCATGCTATTCTTCATCAGTGCAGTTTACATTGAACAAGGCATTATAACTTGGAGATAACTATTTTACAGGGAACATGGGCTATGGAGGGTTAAGTGGCTTGCCCAAGATGACAAGGAGCACCTGTGGGACTAGAAACCCCAGTCCTTCCGGCCCAAGGTTGCTGTCCTCTAGTGGGATTTGAACCCCTGACCTTCTGGCCTGAAGTACCCTGCCCCAACCACTAGGCCACTCCTCCACTCCAGATAAGTCCCTAATGTGCCTAGATGCTCTGCGGTTAGCATTGGGGCATGTTCGGGGCGGAGCGGGGGTGGAGGAAAGAGCTAAATGGGTAGCAGCAATTTTTGATGCTACCCACTTAGCCTTCTGCGCCTTAAAGAAAGTTTCTCCTTGTCTATCTTTAAGGCGCAGGGACTAAGCGGATAGCATCAAAAATCACTGCTACCCATTTAGCCTCGGTGGCTGCCAGAACCTCCAGCATAATCTGGATTTTCACTTCTGCCGCTGTGGAAGTGAAAATCTGGGTTAAGGGGGTCGGCAGGCAGGCTACGCACCGACGTAGCACATAGCCCGCCTAACTCAAAATTGGGCCCTAAGAAACTACACATTTTCCTCTAAAACCTAACACTGTTTTGTACCTTTGTTGTCCGATCATTTTATTTTTTCCAGTTGAGTTGGTCCTGGTCTCTCTACCACTTCCTCTTGTTCTTCTAAACCCTTTTCCAGGATCTTATTTCCATTTGTTGTTTCAAGACCCTCCTTGTCTTCTTTTTTTTTCCTTGCATCCAGGGCTGGTGCTACCATTAGGTGAACCAGGCAGTTGCTTAGAGCTTTGACTTTTTGGAGGTGCCTGCTGCTGCCCCTCTCCAGGTCCAACAGCGGTGCCAATGGCAAGAGAACCGCAACACAGTGCTTACCAAAGGCTCTGGTGCTGCATCATGATTTCTGCCTGCTATCATCTGCTCCCCCCCCCCCCCAACACAGACTTCCAGTTTGGGGATGGGGTGGCAGCAGAATGGGGAGCCCACCTAGGACACCTCCAGTCCTTGCAGCAGCCCTGCCTATATCTCTCTCTGATATTGATCCTTCTGTTTCATCTTTTTTCTCTATTTCTTGCATTTGCCTTTTTACCTAACTGTAGCTTAGTTACATTCTTTCTTCTTCCTCCAGTCTCCCGCTTTTCATCTTTCACTTGATTGATAGCTTTCTTAGTCCTTCTCTAGTCCTTCCATTCTCCACCTGTCTCATTGCTTCCCCAGCCTCCACTTTCTAGTCCCGGTTTCCTCCCCCCTACCTAATCTCATCTAACACTTTCTGCCTCTCAAGCCCTAATCAGCCCAGCTCATTCCCTATCACTCTTTCCCCTGAAGGCCCTTCCTTATGTCTTACCCCCATTCAGGCTTCCATTTCCCCTTTCGCTTCTCCCACTTCTACCCATTCTCACCTCATTCAAGGAAGACTAGTCCCCTTACTGTGTTTCTTATCCACTCCATGGCCCTCCGTCCTTTCAACCCCCTCTCCTTCAAACCTTCTCCCCTATAAATATTTCTGCTCTTGGTCTCACAGCCTTACTTATACCCCTCACCCAATCACCTAGTCCTCATTGTCCTCCTAATTCCTGGTCAGTATTTAGTCCCCACTATTCCACCAGTGAATCCCCAAGTTTCTACTCTTCCATCCTACCCAGTCCCTGAATCCTCACTTATAATCCCACCCAAGCCCTGAGTCCCTGCTTGCACTCCCAGTACCCGCAATCTTAGAGTCTGTCTGTGTTCTGTTTCCCACCCAGTCTTAGAGTCTTCCCCCAAGCCTGTCCCTACTCTCTATGTCCCCAGTACCTGCCCTCCCGCCTCCTTCTCCCTTTTCCCAGCACCCATCCATCTATTTCCTTCTTCAATATTCATTAACTTTGCATTTCTTCCTCCTTAACCCAGCATCCATTCTTAAACCCCTCCCTCTCAACCTTCACTTGTTTATGGCCTTGCTTCTTCCCTACCTCCCCCACCCCAAATAGTATCTGTCCTCATGTCTGTTCTCAATCCCCCGGCATCTTCCTCTTTTTCCCTCCCTGACCCCAGCATTTGCCAGCATCAGCCCCTTTTAAGTCCCAGACCCCCCAGCCCCAGAATCAGTCTCCTGCCAGTCCCAGATCCCCTCCAGCATAAGCCCATTTACAGTCTCAGTACCCTAGCCCCAGCATCAACCCATTTACAGTACTAGAACACCTCCCCTCCTGGGTTCCAGCCACCTCCCACCATCAGCCATTTTCCTTTACCAGAACCCCCTGTCCTTTTCTAGTACCCCCCACCCCAGCATCAACCCTTTTCCAGTTCCATCCTTCCCCTACCATCAGCCCATTTCCATTCCCACCTCTCCCCCAGTGTCAGCCAGATCCTCTCCCCTACACATCACTCCCAGTCAGCACCTCCTCCTGTCCCTCGGCCAGAGCCAGCCCATCCATTAGGCAGACTAGGTATCTGCCCAGGGTAGCAGGCTTCAGCGGTAGTACCGTGGCCACTACACATACTTCAAGGCAGTAGCAGAACAAGCCACTGTTGGTTCTGTGATAGGCCTGGGAGCACCGGTGTACACATGCATTCATAGCTTGCCGCTCCTGCCCCCTCCGATGCAAACTTCCTGTCAGGAACAGCAGGCCATGAGTGTGTGTGTGTGTGGGGGGGATTTCAAGGCCCACCATGACACAAGCAGCTTGCTCTGCTGCTGTTTTGAAGTATGTGGAGGGGCAGTGGTTTTATTGCCGCTCCCTTAAGGTCTGATGATGTCTTCGACTAGGGTGAAGGATAAGGGAAGGGGAGATGCTGGATGCCTGGAGGGGGGGGGTCAGGGAAGGGAAGAGTTGGTTGGACAACTAGCTGAAGGGGAAAGGAAAAGGAAATTTTGGACACCTGTGGGGGAGGGGAGGACCTAGACCAGCTGAGGGGGCGCAGGACCTTAGGGCATCCTGGGGGGGGCATGCAAGATTGAAGGTATGCTTAGGGTAGCAGATATATTTTTGGAACCAAAGAAGGTTTTAACCTTTGAAAGCTAGTCCAAAAATATTTTAATTTAGTCCAAAAAAAAAGGTTTCACCTTATTTCCCTTTTTTGTCTTTTTATTTAACTACTATTAAAGTGGACTAACAATGCTATCACACTACTTTATCCAGAATACAAAGGCATCAGCGATAAACATTTCCCACATCTGACATGTTCCAGTTGACTAAATTCAAAATAAATGTATTTTTCTACTTTTGTTGTCTGGACATTACATTTTTCCAGTTGTGTTGGTCCCAGTCTGCTTTCTGTTTCCTGTGTTCATCTTAACTCTTTCCAGGGTTTTCTGTCCATGTTCCTAGGACCAGTGCAAGGGTATTGGGCACCCTCGGTGACCCTTCAGACTGACACCTCTCCTCTCTTGAGATTTCGATCATTAAAGTCAACCATCATGATAATCCGAACATTATGCCTCCCACAACGGTCCTGTAAAAATATATACTTGGACGTCATACTTTTAAGTATTAAACTTTGTCTGTATGTGTAGGTCCCTTCAGGTAAAAGAATGGCCTGAGGGCTCTTTGAGTTTGACTGCCTGTCAGGATCTTTGCTTTGACTGCTACTGCTCTGTGCTGTCCCCCAGAACATGCACCCTAAGCAACTGCCTAGTTTGGCCTAATGGTTGTGCCAAGCCTGCATTTTCCATTTCTCCTGTCTTCACATTCCTCCCAAACAAACAAACAAGGGCGAGCAGAAAGAGGTCACTTGCGCTTTTATTGAAAAACCAAACCCCGACGCGTTTCGGCAGATGCCTTCATCAAGGGGCTAGAGGAATGCAAACAAATAAATAAAAACATAAAACTCAATAACCATAATAAAACAATAATATAAGTTTAAAATAACTGATCACAAGTAGTATAAAAACAATAAATATAATATAAAATGTAAATCATAATATACTCACACACTGTATTAATTCAATACATTAGATGGAGCGCATGAGAATGTGTAACCAGTAATGTGATTAATAATGCTGGAAAACAATAAACACATTGAAAGATCAAGGCAAATAAAATGCAATAAGTGAACTAATGACTGGACAAACCAGAAAATGGGAAACCCAGACCCAACACAACATAAATTATACACATTTAAAATGCGGTACTGAATTGATGTAACACAAAAGTTACTAATAGAGACATAAATTCAAATGTAAAAAGGTTTATTACTAAACATGGTTAATAAATACTAAAACAACAATGAAAAGCTATTAAAAAGACTTAAAAAATGTGATGCAACTAGTGTAATAAGGTGCTACCATATAAAAATGATGTATAAAGGGTAATTGTGAAAACAGCCTGTCTACCCAGGAGCTAGTTAAAAAATATATAATAAACAAATAAATACGAATGGTATAGGGACCACGCTCAGTAACAGAACTATTATAATGTAGGAATTGTATAAAATGAAGAGCACCAGAAGAAAAAATATATATATTATGCTTATATTTAAAAACATTCGAGCCATACTCAAAATATATATTGTGCTTGTATTTAAAAATAAGTGAGCCATCCTCAAAGGGCAAACACCAAACTTATCAAACAATAAAAAATAAACAACATAAAATGTGCTGTACCAGGTTTTAATAAAAGAGAAGAAAGTCACATAACAAATGCTAAAAGATTGAATTGAAGGCGTTGAAACAACGCAGTTAAAAGGACATATGTATAAGATCAGCAGATGCTGACCCTTACATATAAAGTTGATGTTTAAACCAAATGATGAGAAACATTCTGTATTACTTAACCCCATACAACCAAGCCCTATTGAGAAAATATAGTTGTACAACAAACGGCTAGCAATACCGGACATAAAAAAAAATAATAATCACAAGACTAGTAAAGAAGGGTAAATACCCGGCAGTTTATCGTTGTAAAAATATATAGAGGACACAAGAAAGAAAAAAAGAAAGAAAAGGGGGGATTTTTATGCTGCAGTACTGGTATTATATAAAAAACCTATTTCAAAAACGGCATAAAAATTAAAAGGGGTGGGGTTGCCCGTTTAATGTAAAATCAAAATTTCAAACAATTCAAAGGTAATGCCTAAAAATTGTGTGGTGAATTCTCATGCAAACAAACGTCGTGCAACCGAAACTGACACTGATTAAAAAACCGGTGCTGTTATAAAGAGAGGGTGCAAACATGAATGACAAACCGGCAACTCAAACTAGAGCCGAGAGTGAAAGCATTCAAGGAGAACTTCTTACAAAATGTTAAATAACAGGATAAACCTGAATACTATAGAGATAAAGTCCAAAAAAAACAATCACACATACCTTCAGCACTGACACATACCTACAGCACTGACAGTCACAGCAAAACAATCCTTGATGGAACGCCGATTTTGGCACGCTTAAAAAATCAAAAGACCAAATTAGCATATATGCATATGTAAAGGAACCAAATTGTAACCCGTGGATAAAAATTAAAATAATAAAAGTAGGCATTCATTTAAAAAAGGCTTGCAAGAAAAGTTTCAAATAGTATTGTTCCAAGAAGGACGTTATTGTATTAAAAAATATGTGGTTAAGCCATACTACAAATGCAATGCTGAGCATGTAGTGCAATTAGAAATCAAGGTTGTAAGAGAACCATATTAAATAGAAAATCCTATACGATACCAGGCGTATAATAAACCATACGAAAGGAGGGAGCTGTGCAACCATGCCAGGAAAAGAGAAACGTATAAAAGTATTACATCTTCAAAAGCAAGCCACTGATGATGATTGTTGAAAACCAAGTGCCAAAAGAGCAAAAAAAGGGGATCAACCATGAGGCACATAAAAAGATCCAGGTATCATAAAAAACGATAATTTGTAAGGAATAGTGCCGAAAACAAGAAGCAAACTATATAAACTATCGCACATCCAAAATTGGATGTAAACATCAAAACATGAAGAAGGAGGAGGGGGAAGGGGGGAAAAGGGAGAGGGGGGAGGGAAGGGGGGGAGTGAGGGGGAGAGGGGGGAGGGGAGGGGGGAGAGAGGAAGGGGGGGAGTGAGGGGGAAGAAGGGGAAAAGGGGGGGGAGTGAGGGGGAGAGGAGGAGGAAGGGGGAAGGGGAGAAGGGAAGGGAAGGGGGGGGGAGGTTGTCATTCATGTTTGCACCCTCTCTTTATAACAGCACCGGTTTTTTAATCAGTGTCAGTTTCGGTTGCACGACGTTTGTTTGCATGAGAATTCACCACACAATTTTTAGGCATTACCTTTGAATTGTTTGAAATTTTGATTTTACATTAAACGGGCAACCCCACCCCTTTTCATTTTTATGCCGTTTTTGAAATAGTTTTTTTATATAATACCAGTACTGCAGCATAAAAATCCCCCCTTTTCTTTCTTTTTTCTTTCTTGTGTCCTCTATATATTTTTACAACGATAAACTGTCGGGTATCTACCCTTCTTTACTAGTCTTGTGATTATTATATTTTTTTATGTCCGGTATTGCTAGCCGTTTGTTGTACAACTATATTTTCTCAATAGGGCTTGGTTGTATGGGGTTAAGTAATACAGAATGTTTCTCATCATTTGGTTTAAACATCAACTTTATATGTACGGGTCAGCATCTGCTGATCTTATACATATGTCCTTTTAACTGCATTGTTTCAACGCCTTCAATTCAATCTTTTAGCATTTGTTATGTGACTTTCTTCTCTTTTATTAAAACCTGGTACAGCACATTTTATGTTGTTTATTTTTTATTGTTTGATAAGTTGGGTGTTTGCCCTTTGAGGATGGCTCACTTATTTTTAAATACAAGCACAATATATATTTTGAGTATGGCTTGAATGTTTTTAAATATAAGCATAATATATATATTTTTTCTTCTGGTGCTCTTCATTTTATACAATTCCTACATTATAATAGTTCTGTTACTGAGCGTGGTCCCTATACCATTCGTATTTATTTGTTTATTATATTTTTTTTAACTAGCTCCTGGGTAGACAGGCTGTTTTCACAATTACCCTTTATACATCATTTTTATATGGTAGCACCTTATTACAACACCAGTTGCATCACATTTTTTAAGTCTTTTTAATAGCTTTTCATTGTTGTTTTAGTATTTATTAACCATGTTTAGTAATAAACCTTTTTACATTTGAATTTATGTCTCTATTAGTAACTTTTGTGTTACATCAATTCAGTACCGCATTTTAAATGTGTATAATTTATGTTGTGTTGGGTCTGGGTTTCCCATTTTCTGGTTTGTCCAGTCATTAGTTCACTTATTGCATTTTATTTGCCTTGATCTTTCAATGTGTTTATTGTTTTCCAGCATTATTAATCACATTACTGGTTACACATTCTCATGCGCTCCATCTAATGTATTGAATTAATACAGTGTGTGAGTATATTATGATTTACATTTTATATTATATTTATTGTTTTTTTATACTACTTGTGATCAGTTATTTTAAACTTATATTATTGTTTTATTATGGTTATTGAGTTTTATGTTTTTATTTATTTGTTTGCATTCCTCTAGCCCCTTGATGAAGGCATCTGCCGAAACGCGTCGGGGTTTTGTTTTTTCAATAAAAGCGCAAGTGACCTCTTTCTGCTCGCCCTTGTTTGTTTGGACTCTCTGCGAGTCAGTGCTCTTTTTTGTGTCCCCTTCACATTCCTCCCTACATCTGTATCTGACACTGATCTTTCTGTTTCAGCTGTTTCTTCTAAAAATACCTACAATACCTAAATGTAACTTGCCTTGAGTCACTCTTAAAAAAGTCATGGGCTAAAGCCAAAATCCCATCTTATATATTTCTTTTCTGCTTATTATTTTTTTAATGTTATGGTTATGGTTTAGGCATTTGATATACCGCCCTTTACTTATGCATCAGAGCGGTTTACATGTATACTAACAGGTACTATTTATTCCCTTGTCCCCGCAGGGTTCACAATCTAAGTGTACCTGAGGCTATCAAGTCAGTGCTGACTCCTGGCAACCCAGCTGCCTCTGGGTTTTCTTAACAATGTATCACTGGAAGTAGATTGCCAGGCCTTTTCTTCTGAGACAATGGAGGATAAAGTGACTTGCACAAGGTCACAAAGAGTGCCAGTGGGAATCAAACCCTTGATCTTCTGGGTAGTAGGCAGTTGCTGTAACCACTAGGCTACTCCTTTATTTATTTAGACAGTTTTGTATACCACCTTATCCTTCAATCAAAGTGGTCACAACACAATTGGGGGATACATTTAACATGAGGGGATATGAGACACATACACTAATACTTACAGGGAACATGGGCAATGGAGGGTTAAGTGGCTTGCCCAAGACCACAAGAAGCATCTGTGGGACTCAAAATCCCAGTCCTTTTGGCCCAAGGTTGCTGTCCTCTAGTGGGATTTGAACCCCTGACCTTTCAGCCTGAAGTACCTTGCCCCAACCACTAGGCCACTCTTCCACTCCATTTCTAAGAACATAAGATATGCCATACTGGGTCAGACCAAGGTCCATCAAGCCCAGTATCCTGTTTCCAACAGTGGCCAGTCTAGGTCATACATACCTAGCAGTTTCCCCAAGGGACACAGGTTCCACAATGCTTGTATTAGATCAAGCAGTGATATCACGGGTCCCTTTTAATAATGGTTTATGGACCTTTTCTCCAGGAACTTGTCCAAACCTTTTTTAAACCCAGCTACACTAACAGCCTTTACTACATCCTCCGGTAACAAATTCCAGAGTTTTATTACATGTTGAGTGAAAAAATATTTTCTCTTATTAGTCTTAAATAGTTTACCCTGTAGCTTAATTTCTGCTTATATAAATTCAAATGTCACCCCTCCTCACCCTCCACTACTCAATCTACTTTTTTTAACCTTTCACTACCTACCAGCTTTACATCTACTTTTCTCACCTCTTTCCTAGCTCATCTCCCTACTTACCTTCTTCCAAGCCTCTTTATTCCATTCCCAGACTCCTTCTCCAAACCCTGCCATCTGCCCCATCTCTCGCCCCCATCCCTAGCATCTGCACCCTGTCTCCCTATTCCCCACCCCCCATGTCCAACGTATTTCCTTTCCCTATTTCTCACTTCTCCCCTCCCCCTGTGGACAAGCATCTCTCCGTTCTCTTTCCTCTCGTCCACCCCACTCCACTTGGTGGTGCAGCATTTCCCCTTTTTCTTCTCTCTCCCCTGATGGTCCAGCATCTTCCAGTTCTCTTCCCTCTTCTTCCTTTTACCTCCACCTCCCCCCCCCCCACCACCACCACCATCCCACTCCATTCCATAGTCCAGGATCTGTCTGTTCTTTCCCCACCCCATGATCAAGCATCTCCCTGCTTTCTTTCCCTATCCATGTTACTCCATGATCAAGCATCTCCCTGCTTTCTTTCCCTATCCATGTTACTCCATGGTCAAGCATCTCCCTGCTTTCTTTCCCTATCCATGTTACTCCATGGTCAAGCATCTCCCTGCTTTCTTTCCCTATCCATGTTACTCCATGATCAAGCATCTCCCTGCTTTCTTTCCCTATCCATGTTACTCCATGGTCAAGCATCTCCCTGCTTTCTTTCCCTATCCATGTTACTCCATGATCAAGCATCTCCCTGCTTTCTTTCCCTATCCATGTTACTCCATGATCAAGCATCTCCCTGCTTTCTTTCCCTATCCATGTTACTCCATGATCAAGCATCTCCCTGCTTTCTTTCCCTATCCATGTTACTCCATGGTCAAGCATCTCCCTGCTTTCTTTCCCTATCCATGTTACTCCATGGTCAAGCATCTCCCTGCTTTCTTTCCCTATCCATGTTATTCCATGGTCAAGCATCTCCCTGCTTTCTTTCCCTATCCATGTTACTCCATGATCAAGCATCTCCCTGCTTTCTTTCCCTATCCATGTTACTCCATGGTCAAGCATATTCCCTACTTCCTTCCTCTAGACAGGCCATGTGGTCTTTTTCTGCGTTTCTCTACCCCCCTCCACTTGCAGCCGGCATTTTCCCACATGCCACTGCAGCTGTCTCCAAGGCATTGTCCCATTGTCCCCCCTCTGAAGCTACTTCTTGTTGCTATGGGGGTGGGACGTAACAAGGCCTTGGAGAGCGCAATAGCATGATGGATCCACAGCGCTTGTTTCGTTTTAAGTAGTGTTATCTCTGCCCCTGCTGACGAATACGGCAGCAGGAGGGAGAGAATTTAAATTTAGACTGGGCCTGCTGGATTGATGTACCTCATCACTCTCCCATGTCCTTCACTACTGCTGGCTCAGCACCCCCCCCCCCCCTCTCAGGCCAGCACCCCACCTTCCTCCTTGGTATGCCACTGGATGGGAGGTCTGTGACAGAGCAAAATGTTCTAGATAGCCTCAATCACTTTATCTCTCCCTCCACATTTCTATAGCATTACTAGATGTACACAGCACTGTACATGTACACGTATGAGAACGCTTCTGTTCCATGGAGCTTATAATCTAGTCAAGACAAAGGAGAGTCTATAAGAAATGTATTTGTTAAAAAGCAGCCCCAGAAAGATAAGTCTGTAGATTGGATCTGCCTATGGCCAGAGGAGGCTGCATTGACTCAGGAAGTCTCTTCTAAGCGGATGGTGCAGCAAGGTGGAACGTTTTGGTGGTACAGGAGAAAGCAGCTTTATCTGCTCTACCAGCATCATCCAGAACTGTCCTCACTGAGTTTGTCTTGGGTGGAAGAACAGAAAGTCAACACCTAGGGCTGCAGTTGCTGTACCACGACCTTTGGCTCTGATCCATGCGTACACACCTGCATTCAACGTGCCGCTGCCATTAATTCCTTCAAGAATAGTGTCTTGCCTATAGCAGTGATTTGCCAGCCCCTGATGCAGATAATGAAACCGCGTGGCCAGGTCGGGCAGCGCGGAGGCCTAGAGAGCTAGAAATGGCAGCAGGAAGTTCTTGTGAAGTGGGATCGCATTTGAAAATGCTGAGTCCAGATAAGTGATTTTTCTCCTTGAAGCACTATTCTTGAAGGAATTGAGTTAACTGGCAGCAGCACAGCAAATGTAGGTGAAGGAGAAGATTTTTTAAACAAAAAGAAGCAGGAAAAGCGTTTTTAAAGCATAATGTAAAAAAGAAAAAGAAGCCAGTATGTTTTGATAGGGTTTACAACCTTGAAGATAAGAAATATAATAAAATAGGCTGATGGTTGATATACAGAGCCTGGGTGATGATAAGAACTGGCTTCAATCTGAGGCTCCTAAATACAATTGTTGTAGTCTCTGCTAGAGGTAACTGAGACTATAAATCCCTTCACTACACTTGAGGTTTGTTTGGAGGTGTTTGGTTCCATATTGGTATAGGGTCCTTCTGTTTGGGAGTTTTGTTGTATAAATTCTAACACAGTCATGAAAGACGAAGCATGCAAACAGGTATTTTAAGCTGCTAATCAACTCTTTTTATTTAGATTTACCTCAGGACATTGCATTCAGTAACAGTAGGTATTTCCCTGTCACCAAAGTGATTAATAAGATTTTATTTGTATTTTTGTTATTGTTACCCACCTAGCTGCCTCTGGTCTCAGGCAGTAGATCAGATAAAGACAAACTGTAATTATACTATTATTATTTAAGTTTATATTTGAGGCTATGGAAAGCAAAGTGACTCACCTAAGGTCACAAGCAGCATACATAGGAGATGCAAGATTCCCTGTTTCTCATTTTGCTGCCTTAATCACAGGCCTCTTCTCCCCTCTGACGTCCCGATGTTGCAAACTTGAATTATAACCTCTGTGGATAGGTCACTGGTAACCTCAGGGATCCTCCTCTACAGCCCTGTTAGCGTTGACTCCCAGACAACCTGGAGACTGCTGGTAACATTTTCCATCTAGGCAGCACAGGATTAATGAAGAGTTCTGACTCAGTCCCATGGGATTTTCCTTTTTTGTCGCCATACCCACAAAAGAAAGGAGAACCATTGTTATTCTGATCATTCATATTCATTCCCTGCCTGAGCTCATGCAGTAATTGAAGCCTGCCACAAGGCCTGAAAGAAACATAGAAATATGATGACAGAAAAAGACCACATGGCCTATCTAGTCTGTCCTTCCATATCAACAATTACAACAGTCCCCTTTTTACCTTTAGAGATCCTCTGTGTTTGTCCCATGCTTTTTTTAATTCAGTTACTGTCCTCATCTCTACCACCTCCACTGCGAGACTATTCCACGGATCCACTACTCTTTCTGTAAAGAAATATTTCCACATATCACTCCTGAATCTATCTCCCTTCACCCTCATCCCATGTCCCCTCGTAGCAGAACTTGCTTTCAATTGAAAGAGGCTCTCTCCCTGAACATTTATGCCACGGAGGTATTTAAATGTCTCAATCATATTACCTCTATCCTGCTTTTCCTCTAAGGTGTACAAATTAAGATCCTTCAGTCTGTCCTCATATGCTTTATAATGAAGACCACTAATAATTTTAGTAGCCACCCTCTGCACCGACTCCATCCTGTTCACATCCTTTTGAAGGTGCGGTCTCCAGAATTGCACACTATACTCCAAATGAGGTCGCACCAAAGACTTATACAGAGGCATTATCACCTCCTTTTTTCTGCTAGCCATTCCTCTCCGTATGCACCCAAGCATCCTTCTAGCTTTTGCCATCACCTTTTCTACCTGTTTAGCTACTTTAAGATCATCAGACACAACCACTCCTAGGTCCCGCTCTTCTTTAGTGGACAAAAGTACTTCACCCCCTTTACTATATTGCTCCCTTGGATTGCTGCAGCCCAAATGCATGACCTTACATTTTTTAACATTAAATCCCAGCTGCCAAATTCTAGACCATTCTTCAAGCTTAGCTAGATCCCTCATGTTATCTACACCTTCCTCGGTGTCTACTCTATTGCAGATTTTGGTATCATCTGCAAAGAGGCAAACCTTACCCGACAGCCCTTCCGTTATATCACTAACAAAGATGTTAAAAAGAATTGGACCGTAGGAAATGACGTCATCCAACTAGATGGCAGCTTGAAGACGGAGCTCCGTCGAGTTTATTGAGAAAGCCTGCACAAAAGTGACCCAGACACAGTGATAAACCCGGAAAACAGCCGTGGGAGCAGGGTGAGCGGTGCAGTGATGTCGGGACCGAGAAAGAGCACCGCTGACCTAAAAACCTATGCCTTCAAAGCCTCCAGCGGGAGCACCGCCGGCAAAGCAAAAATGGCGGCAGTGGCGGTCGGGACCGCGGAGGAGGCGGGTAGCACCCGGGAAGATACGGGGCCCCGCGGGTCCGAGCTGGAGACCTTCAAAGGAGAATTGAGGGGCTGATTTGAAGCCCTGAGGCAAGACCTGGCGCTCTTTAAGGCATAGGCCCAAAACTGGATGGCAGAGTTAAAGGAGGAAGTGAAGGAGGTGGGCCAGCGGCTGGTGGAAGTCGAGAGCAAAGTGGAGGAACATGAGGACACGTTACGGGACTTGCAAGGAAAAATGGACGGAGTATTGGGGGAGCAAGAGGACTTGTGGACTAAATTAGAGGACCTAGAGAATAGGTCACGGCGCTCAAATGTGCGCATCCGGGGCCTCCCAGAAAGCAAGGAGCAGGAGGACTGCATGACCATGGTGGTGCAGATTGGCAAGCGGATTTTGGAACAAGCGGGGGTGGACAGTGCTGGACTGTGTTGGAGTGTGGATCGGGCGCATCGGGCACTGGGCCCCAGAAGGGATGGTCGCCCGCGGGACATTATAGCATGTTTTCACGAATATCATACAAAAGATCTAGTGATGTCCGCTGCACGCAAACTTCCTGAGGTGAAATGGGATAACCACAAGATTGGGCTGTTTGCTGATTTATCAGCTATCACAATGTGCAAACGCAGAGCCCTGTCTGGTTTAACAACAAGGCTGCGGGAAGAGAATATTCGCTATAGATGGACCTTCCCTTTTGGTTTGATGTTCAGTGTGGAGGGAGTGGCGTCCCACGTGCGGTCTGTGGCCGATGCTACGGCAGCCATGCAGAAAGCAGGATGATTGGACAAAGTAAGTTCCTTGAGCCCCCCACGAGAGCAGCAGCAACCAGATGCGGGGCGCTGGAGGAGGGTCTCCTTGGGGGACAAACGTCTGCGAAAGCCAAAGAAGACCGTGGCTAGTGCGGAAGAACGCAAATGAAAATGGACTCTGTTCCTGGACTTATATATGGTTTTTCTGTGGATATTAGGGGTAATGTTGGTTAGGGTCGTGAAAGTGTGAGTGTGTGTTTTTGAGTTGTGTGGCGGGTGGGAATGCATTGGGTAAGATTACTATGCTATCTGGGGTGATGTCATGCCTTGTAGCGCTTGGATGGGGAGAGAGGAGGTGATAGGGGGGATGGGGTGGGGGGAGGGAGGGACGGGGGGTTTGGGGGGGAGGGTAGAAGGGGGGTTGCCTGCCACGGGTCCGCCAGTCTTAGGATCTCTAGTTATATGGGATCATGGCTGAATTACGTGTTTTAACACTGAATGTTCGGGGATTGAACTCCCCAATTAAGCGACAGCGTCTGTTTAAAGAATGTATGAGGCTGAGGTGAGATATTATTTTTCTCCAAGAAACGCACTTAAAGAAGGGAGAGGAGTGGAGGATGCAACATAAAAAGTTCCCCGGACAGTGGTTTGCTTCCAATACGGTGGAAGTGAAAAAGGGGGGCGTGGGGATATTGTTACATGAGAACTTAAGATATAATGTGGGAGAGGTCCTCAGAGATAGAGCGGGCCATTTTATGCTTATTAAGCTCCAGATTCGGGGTAAATGGATCACGCTAGTGAATGTTTATGGCCCAAATTCCGCGCAAGGGCGGTTTTATACAGACTTAACTAGCACAGTGGAACAGTTTGCTGAGGGGGAAGTGATAATGGGGGGGGATTTTAATTTGACTGTGAATCCCGCTGTGGATAACTCCCCAGGGGGAGGGAGGGGTAATGCTAAGGATAGACGGCGTTTAAAATTGATGTGCCAGGCCCTGGGCATTAGGGATACTTGGAGGGAGTTGAGAGGCCAGAAAAGGGAATATACTTTCCTGTCTCCAGTTCATAATACCTTCTCAAGATTGGATATGATATGGGTCTCAGACAATCTGCTGGTGGAGGTGTTGGAGTGTGGAATAGGAGAACGGATATGGACAGACCATGCCCCAGTTTGGATAGAGGTGGTGGTAGGGATGGAGCAGAAACCCCAGAGACAATGGATGTTAAACGAGGCCCTGTTGGAAAACCCTGATATAAGGCAAAAAATCGTTGCCGTTATAAATAATTACCTAGAGGTGAATGATAGGGATGGGTGTCGCATAGGGACACTCTGGGAGTGTCTAAAAGCAGTTGTGCGGGGTGAACTGATCTCACTAGGAACTTATACGAAGCGCATGAAGGAGGAAAGGAAACTGTCTTTGAGACTCCGGATCAGAGACGGGGAAAGGCGACATCAACAGGGAGAGCTTGATGATAAGGGGCTGTTGGAGTTACGAGAGGCGAAAAGGGAATTAGGGGATATAGAACTGGGAGAGATTAAATTTGCCCAGGAACAATTGCAGCAGAATTTTTATGCCTTTGGCAATAAACCCACCAAATGGCTGGCATACCGGTTGAAACAGCGCAAAAAGCGCAATTTTATTACTAAGATTCAGGCGGCGGGAGGGGGAGAGATAAGGCAAGGGGACCAAATTAGGGAGCAGTTTGTGCAGTTTTATCAGAATTTATATAAGGCGGAGGAATCTGGATCTCACGAGGAGTGGGCCCGTTACTTGTCTATGAAACTGCCTAAACTTTCTGAGGCAGAGGCAACATTATTGGCGAAGCCGATTACTGCAGAGGAAGTGGGAGTGGTGATTGGATCCCTGCCGGCTAATAAAGCACCAGGGCTCGATGGCTATACTAATAAATTCTATAGAACCTTTCGGGCGGAACTTGGGGGTCTGTTGGTCCGGCTTTACAATTCCTTCCGGGAGGGGGGATGCCTCCCTGATACTTTACGTACTGCGGGGGTTACTTTATTGCCTAAGGAAGGGAAGGACCCAACATTATGTAGCTCGTATAGACCTATTTCCTTGTTGGGTTCCGATTTCAAGATTTTTACTAAGATTTTAGCTAATCGACTTTTACCGTTTATGCCAAGGCTGGTTCATGAAAATCAGGGTGGTTTTGTGCCGGGTCGGCAGACCGCTGATAATATTCGAAAGGTTTTAAACACGATTTGGAAGGGAAAGAAAGCGGGCATACCATTAGTCCTCTTGTCCATTGATGCGGAAAAAGCTTTTGACCGCGTGTCGTGGCCATACTTGCTGCAGGTGTTGGACCTAATGGGGTTAGGAGATGGGTACTTGCAGTGGGTTAGGGCGATTTACTCGGCTCCGCTGGCGCGGATTCGGGTTAATGGTGACTATTCAGTGCCTTTCGAGCTGGGAAGAGGGACCCGCCAGGGGTGCCCGCTCTCCCCTCTCCTTTTTGTGCTCTCTATGGAGCCACTGGCTCAATTGGTTCGGGAAGCCCCAATAGTGAAAGGGGTTCGAGGGACGACATGGGAGAGTAAAATTTCCTTATTCGCGGATGACCTGCTTTTTATGCTGACGGAGCCCCGGCAGTCGGTAGAGGCCCTATACAGGATTTTAATAGAATTTGGTAGATTTTCAGGCTTTAAAATAAACACCACCAAATCGGAAATTTTAAATATTTCTGCGGATCTGCAGACTCAACAGGTGATGAAGGGCAGCTTACCCTTTAAATGGGCTAAGCAGTGGGTGAAATATTTGGGGATCTATTTAATGGCCAATGAATGGGACCTGGGAAGAGTGAATTTTGGTAAGATGGAACATAAGATGCGGCGAGATCTCGAATTATGGGAGAGTAAAAAACTGTCTTGGCTGGGGCGGATCTCTGCCGTAACGATGGTGATCTTACCCCAATGGTTGTATCTCTTTCGGGCACTCCCCATAGGGATGCCTAGGAGTTTTGCAGGGAAGATCCAACGGATTATTATGAGGTTTATTGGTGGAGGGAAAAGTAATCGAGTGGCCTGGCCCGTGCTCACGAGGAGCAGACGTAATGGAGGAATGGCCATTCCTGATGTGCATAGGTATATGGAAGCGGCACAATTGTGTGCCATAGTGGAGTGGGGTAAGGAGGATTGTAAAGAGTGGGTGCGTATGGAGGCGGAGGATCTCCGAGTAGGGAGGCTGAATGAATGGATGTGGCTGCCAGGGCGGCCTAGCGGGGTGCGAGACTGCAGTCCGTATGTGCAGAGGACTTTGTCTCTCTGGCATCGGTGGCGGCGGAAATGGTTGGGGGGGGGTGAGGTATCGCGGTTGATCCCCCTGATTGATAACCCTGATTTCCCTCCAGCGATGGGACTCAGTGACTTTCAGATATGGGCTCAGAAGGGGTTCAACCATATTGGCCAAGCCCTAGCGGGCAAAGAGATTAAAGCCTTCACTGTCTTGGTGCGGCAATTTGGTTTTCAGGACAGGGATTTTTTCCCCTACCAGCAGATGTGTCATTATCTGACCCATAAGATACTACCAGATTTAAAAGGAGACCCTACGGAGCTTGAGAAGGTATTTTTGATGGGGCAAACGAAGAAAGTGCTGACTAAGTTTTATAATATGATGGAGGAAGTGGGGGGACGGGGCTCCTTTCAAAAGAATTGGGAGCAAGATCTGGGGATCCTGTGGGGTGAAGAGGAGTGGGCAGACATTTTCCAGACTCGCTATAAAGGGGCGTTGGCGGCCAGCTATATTGAAAATAATTACAAAATATTGTATAGATGGCATCTAACACCCGAGAAAATGCATGGTATGTTTCCAGGGCAATCGGATAAGTGCTGGCGGGAGTGTGGGGAGCGGGGAATATTTTTACATATTTGGTGGTCTTGCCCAATAGTATATACACGATGGGGAGAGGTGTTTGGCTTGCTGAGCGATATTTTGGGAAAACACATAGAGCCGGACCCTGCAGTGGCCCTGTTGGGGAGGAGGCCGAATGACCTTACCCAAGCAGAAAGTTTCTTTGTGAATGTGGGGTGCGTGACATATCGGAAAATGCTGGCTAGAAATTGGAAGAAGGTAAATACGCCTATGGGAGAATATGTTGTGTCCTTAGATGCTACTTATCTGATGAGTAAGGCGACTGCCATTAAGAATAATGGTTCCAAATTGTTTAGTATGGGAGAAATATTTGAGTTGGAAAAATGTGACTAGCTATTGATCTTGTTATCGTCTTTTTATTGTATTCGTGGGTATGGCGGGACTGTGGTAGGTTGGGGGGGAAGGGGGGGTTTTAATATACGGTCATATTGTGGATGTGGCTATATTTGTGTATTTTTGTACTGTTTTATAAAGTTTAAATAAAAAAAAAAAAAAGAATTGGACCAAGGACAGATCCCTGGGGCACACCACTGGTAACATCCTTCTCCTCAGAGTGAGCTCCATTTACTTGTACTCTTTGTCGCCTCCCACCCAACCAATTTCTAACCCAAGCAGTAACTTTAGGGTCCATCCCTAGGGTGTTCAGTTTGTTTATAAGTCGCCTGTGAGGAACAGTGTCAAAGGCTTTACTGAAATCTAAATACACCACATCTAGGGTTCTCCCTCGGTCCAACTCCCTGGTCACCCAGTCAAAGAAATCAATCAGATTTGTCTGATAAGACCTGCCTCTGGTGAATCTATGCTGCCTCGGATCCTGTAATCCCTGGACTCCAGAAACCTCACTATTTTCTCTTTCAGCAGAGTTTCCAATAATTTACTCACCACCGAAGTTAAACTAACCGGCCTGTAGTTTTCAACCACATCCTTCCGCTTTTGTGTAAAGATACCACATGAGCCTCTCTCCAGTCCTTTGGCACCACTTCCAACTCCAACAAGGCATTGAAAAGGTCAGTCAGTGGAGCTGCTAGAACATCCCCAAGTTCCCTCAGTATTCTAGGGTGTATCCCATCCGGTCCCATCGCTTTGTCTACTTTAAGTTGAGCTAGTTTCTCATGAACACAGTCTTCTGAAAATTGTTCAAGATGTCCCTCGCTTCTGTTCCTGTTTGTGGGTGTTTTCTGAGGTTCTGCTCCTGGTTCTTCATCTGTGAACACAGAACAGAAATATTTGTTAAGCAATTCTGCTTTATCCTTATCAGCTTCTACATATTCCTCCCCTGCACCCTTGAGTCTGACAATACCACTTTTGCCCTTCCTCTTCTCACTAATATATCTGAAAAATCTCTTATCCCCCCCCCCCCCCATTTTATTGCATTGGCTATTTCCTCCTCCTTTTGAATCTTTGCCTTCCTGACTACTTTGCTAGCTTCTCTAAGTTTTTCCAAATACAGATGCCTGTCTTCCTCTCTCTCCAGCTCCCCTTTTCCCAGGCTTAGTTTTGTGTTATTTTGGCTGAAAGGGATGGATGCAGCTGCTGTCTTGCTCAGACCCTCTTGGCACAGAGTTTTATCATTTCTCTTCTGAGACTATCTCTGCTGTTAAATCAGGACCCTTGGGACATGCTCGGCACACCCCATGACAAGTAATTGCACAAAACGCAGCCTGTGCGCAGGTAGAACGAAGCACTTAAAGATTCTGGCAACCCGTTAAAACAAAAGAAAAACAGCAACTAAGGTTGCATCATGCTATAAGAACAAAGCAGGATTACTGGCCAGCACCTAGCTCCTCCAACATTGGGCAATACGTCACGGAAATAAAGGTTCATGAAAAAAAGAATAGATAGCGATCCCTTTTTATTGGACTAACAATTTCACTTTTTTATTGCCCTTTATTTAGATACATTCGAGAGGACGAGCATAGCAATTACACTAGTTCTTTGGTTCTAAAGTCGCAAGCGGTAAAGCACTCAAGATATTATGAGGTACCGGCAACAAAGGATGAGGCAGAGGAAATGGGGTGCTGATGCCCTGGTACTGGCCACTGGTGAGGCCTCACCTGGAATACCAGGTTCAGTTTTGAAGGCCATACCTCAGTGAGAATATAAAGAGGCTAGAGGTGCTCTACTAGAAAGCAACCAAAATGATGCAAGATTTGCACCAGAACAAATCTTGAGGATTTACGTCTTCTCCACGGACAAGCAGTATGAGTCAGCCACGCATAGGTGTGTCCATCCCCAAGGACCAGATTAACTTAGAGAAATCCATTTTTTTTCTCTAAGTTGTCCCCTCCCCTTCCTATTCCTGCTCCTGGCCTTCCTTCTTCTAGAAGGGAGAAGGGAGGGGGAGATAAGATACAGACTTGAAAAGTATTAATGCACAAGAAACAAACCCTTTTCAAAGGAAAGCACTCTGCAGAACTAGGGGACATAGACTTTGGAGCAACATCAGGAAACATGTTTTTCACAGAAAAGAAAGTAGTTAATTGGAATTTATTTATTTAGTTGTCCCATCTGAATATCGCAAGACAAAACACACCACCAGTAATAGGGCCTTCAAATACATCTCCCCATTGCTATGGAAAAGATCTATCTCTGATTTGTCCGCCTTCTGGAGAGAACTAAAAACGTATCTTTTCATTGAGCATTATGGCAACACTGAAGAGAACATAAACATATATCCAACATAAAATTTGAAAGCGCCACCCCCCTCCGCTTAACATAAGCAACAAAAAACATCCTCGCCCCCTATATATGACCAATGAGCTTTAGACACACTTTAATCACTATAACTACAACCTATAAAATTACACAAACAAAACAGAAAAAACACTCAATGCCACATAATGGCACTTTTAAGAATGTACAGAATTTGATTTGATTTGATGATATTTTGCACTGTATATAAGTTTTACCAGAAACGATAATAACCCAAGCATGTATATATAAGACTTTTTGCTATATCAGTCTCTAGTTTTTTTTTTGTTTTGTTTTTTTTTTAGTAAGGACTTTTATACCGCTCCTTCCAGCGATCAGAAGCGGTTTGATTACAAGTACGGGATTTGTCATAAATTACAGACAGAATTGTTTGGGGATTAGATAGAGAGATCAGGGGGAATACACAGCACACATATGCGGGTCCATATAAAGACCTTAGCTATTATCATACATTTACACAGGTACTAACCACCATCTATTTACATTTGTACATACAGCAATTCAATTTCTTTTGTCCTTTTGGATTTTCATCTGGTATAATGACAATTGAACAGGTGCGTCTTCAGTTGTTTTCTGAAGCTGCTTATGTCTAATTTCTCTCAGCTCGTGTGGGAGCTGGTTCCATAACATGGGGGCAGAGAAGGAGAACGCTCTGCGACTAGTACTGACCTTTGCGTGCCTAAAGCTGTTTGGAACTCTTAGTGTGTCAGAGTTCATGGTTCTCCTGCTTCTGGTTGTAGGTTGCATGGAGATCAGGGTGGAGAGGAATGAGGGGGCCAGGTTGTGAATTAACTTGAATGTAGTTACCAATGTTTTGTATTGAATCCTTGCAACGACTGGAAGCCAGTGTAGTTCCATCAATACAGGTGTGATATGTTCGGTGACGCTAGTTCTCATGATGATCCTTGCTGCTACGTGTTGGGCCATCTGTAATATGTTGGTTGTTTTCCTTGGTAGACCCTGCAAGATGGCGTTGCAGTAGTCCAGGTGGGGCATGATGAGAGCCTGAGCAACTGATCGGAAATCGCACGGATCTAGTATGTTCCGCAGTATGTTTATGTTTATTAATCATTTGATATACCGCTTAGACCAAAAGGCATTAAAGCGGTTTACAATACTATATCATAGAATATGTATTACTTGTAATCGGTTCCTATCTTACACTATATTGTTGTTTATACTGTAATCTGCCTTGATTGCACAATAAGGCAGTATAAAAGATCCTTAAATAAATGAAATAAATAAATATTTATTTCAAATATTTGTATCTTGCTGATCCCACATCCTCTAACTACTCGTGTTATCGTTCAACTTTCTTTCTTGGGGGGGAAAATCAACCACTCTTATCGCTGGCAGAAAAGGTCTCAGTTAAAAATAACACCTCTACAGCCGGGTGAGACCCGAGTTTTAATAATGGTGTTGTATCACATCAACGACCCTTTGCCAGCTTGGTGTAACTTTTAAAATTCTTAATAAAGATTTTAGGCTGTTCTGTTGTAAGCTTTTTTAAATAGGTTGTTTTAAAAAATCAATACTCAGCTTCTATATGGAATCAGCTCTAATTCTTATCAAGCTTTCAGTATCCCAACATACAATCCCGGTACCGACTGACGTTTCAGATTTTTCGTCAGGGGACCTAAACATAACTATAAAAAACAACAACAATAAATCTACTGACCATCTCATCTCCATGTTAATTATTAACCCACTCCCACCTTATCCATATTTAGTGATGTGCACATAAAAGAATCATAAAAAGGACCAAAACTTAACATACCAGTGATGCTGCCCGCGTTCTCTCTCTTACTGCAATAGCCGCAAAAATTTCGGTTCGCCAGCAAAAAACGCCGCGCATGCGTAACACATGCCCTGACTTCCTTTTAAAGGTTGAAAGAATATTCTCATTGGCGCTCATTTGAGTCTGTTTTTACTTACAAGCTAACCATTCGATCTGATTATTTAGCCCAGCAGGGGCCAAAGTATTTAATTTCAAAATTAATCGCTGCTCTTTTAAATGAAGTGTTTGAGCTAAAGTTTTGCCTCGATAAGTTTTCAAAACTAGAGTTAAACAGAGACAGCGTAGCTGCTTGAACTCATGCTCTCTATGCTTACAATGTTCAACTATGGGAGCTTCCATATAACTACACCGAAGGCGACTACGATGTTCACGCATACGAGTGCGAAACATGCGAATCGTCTGATCCCACATCCTCGGCGGGTTAAAATAAACATACACAATTCAAATACAATACAAAGAGCCAAAAACAAAAGCTATAAAACAACAACCATGTTAGTAAGCATCATTAAAAGCTTGTCTAAAAAGCATTGCCTTCCCTTGCCTTACCTAACCCTTCTAAAATCCAGCCTATCAGGTAATTCTCAAAGAGACGATGGCAATTGGTTCCATAATCTGGGACCTGCAAATGACAAAACGCGATTCCTTGTTCTACTTAACTTTCCTATGCAAAGAGAAGGGACTTCTAGCAATGGCGAGAATTGAGAGCACAGTGCTTGTCCAGTCAAGTGATTTTGTAAAGGAAAAGTCAATAGTGATGGAAGCTGTATTAAATACACTGAAAAATCATCCATAGTGCTTGAAACAGAATAAAAAATGCAATTGGCAACCAGTGTCATCTTCTCAATACTGGAGTAATATGACCGGTACATTTGACTTCAGATATTAATTGTACTCAGAATGCCCTCTCGGAGAAGATGGTGAAGGCAAAAACAGTGACAGACCTCAAAAAATGTTGTGTGAAATACACTCCCCTTCCATTCCCTTATGTTATGGGGATGGAAACCAAGTTTCAGCACCAAACGACATTGAAATGACCTTTGCACTTTTTATGACACAGGAAGAGTAGTCTGCATGGAGAGGCAGTTACAACCCTAAGCAAAGGGTTGATGGGGAGTAACCTGCACGGAGCAGTAGTTCAGAACTGTAACCACCATACCGGGCAGACTGGATGGGCCATGCACATACACAGAAAGCCCTGTATGTTTCAGTTTGTCTCCAGGAATGAAGGAGTCAGAGAAACATCGCTATGTCTTCATGGGCTAATTAGCATTTCTGAGACTGAAGAAGAAGCTCTCAGTCAAATGCCAGCATGGGGTCAGCTTCCATGGCTGACAGTTCCTCATCTTTCTCAATCTTCTTCAGGCAGACCCGTTTCTGAATGTTAGCTACCTTTTATTGACCAGATGTCTGAATGGCACTCCCAGTGCCTACAGCTGATTATAGCCTGGCTTTGGACATCTAGGCCAATCCGTGCTTGTCAAGGTGTGGTGTGGCCCCTATTCCTTGTCTGCCTGCAAGCGATCTAAGCTGTAAAATTTCTGCTCCTCAACACCCTCCCCTCCCACCCCCCCCTATGCAGGGTCTTGTAACTCTTCTCTAGAGCGATAGTCTTGTACAGTTCCCATGGAAACATAAGCCTTTTATTTAACCTTCTGCAGTCAGTCAGGAGATCTGAAGAGCTATTGAGATTCACAGGGCACAGGTGGTAGGCCAGATTATGTATATATTTACACCCAGCACAGCCTTTCGTTCTCTCTTTTCTCATTCTATGTACTTTCTTCCTTGCCCATTGAACTGGTCAAAGGTATTTGCCTAGGTCAAGAGCTCTGAACTCTGGTCCTCGAGATCCACAAGCAGGCCTGGTTTTCAGGATGTCCGCAATGAATATGTAGCTACTATATCTGCATATACTTGGTCCAAGAACCAGGTTGATTTGTATATTTTGTTTCCTCTCGCAGGACCTGCAGTTCTTGTCTTCTACTAGCACATTCAGACAGATGTTGGGCTAAATGTTGCTATGCCACTACCTGCAGAGCTTCCAGCGTCTCTCCCATGTGGACAGTGCCGGCTTCAGAGGTTAGTTGTTCTCGCTTTGTTATTTCAGCCCATAGCCCATAACCAAACCTGTCCTGGGGACCTTACAGCTAATCCGGTTTTCTGAACATCCACAAGGAATATGCACAAAATAAATTTGTATGCATCATAAACCTAGTATATGCAGATTTATCTCAGGCTGCCCCCTGTTTGTTTGGTTTTTTTTTGTAGTTCCTTTAATGGTATTGCTATGTGTTATCAGTCAGGCCAGCACTAAGAATGCAAGTCTGTTTTGGTGTTCAGCGTTTAAGGATTATTCCCAAGTCATTATAAATGTTACAGATGAAGAGTTTTCCATCAGCTGCATGGTTTGCTTCTAGCACAGGCTGGGCTTGAAGTCCTGCATTACTTATAGGAAGGACTACGCATTCCAGAAAGCAGCGGGAAAGAAATCAATCGAAATCCGTGGCTCTTTAAGGCTGTCCTCAGTGAACCTTTACCACCTGGAAGCCTGTCTAATAAGCTTTTCCTCACTGGATTTGGCATGCCTGTGAGCTGTTCGCAGTGAGTGTTTCTTCTCGTCAGTAATGCCTTCCTGCTCGTCATCTGTTGCGTTGGTTTATCTTTCCATCGCTGCAGTCTCTTGCACCGAAGGGAGCTTCTGTATGGATGGTCTAATTTGCTTTCTTAGAAATACGGTCATGCACCTTCAGTTTTATAAAAATAAAACCCACTGAAACTGATATACTTATTAAAAAACCACTTACAGCAGCATTTCAGCAAAAAGCCCATACTGAGATGCTTTGGTAAGGGTGAATAGTACAGTTATAGTGTCACAGTATATACTTAAAATTTACCTTTACAGGTAAAGATATAGGACTGTTTTTTGTTAGTTGCTATTTTTTGGAAATGTGTCACAAAATCAGAATTATCAATAAGTAACAGAAGGCATTGTTCAACAGATTGTTCTCTGTAGACACAGACTGAGGCAAAAGACCTTTTTATTCAGAAGCAAGACAAAAATCACTCACTGAATTCTGTATAACATCCACAACTAGATTTCCAAGTGGACATAACGGCCAAGGAAACACAGGCAAGGAAGGGCCTGCAAAAACCGTTGGAACAATGCTAGGAAGGTTTGTTCGGTGGCATTACTGGGAAAGACAGCCAGGTTGGATGCCATTCCTGGGACCCAGCTAGCAGGATAAGGTTGTCCACAAAGGTGGAGCCTATGAATAGCCCTGCATTTCATTATTGCACCAGGCTTCTCTTCTCCAGAGACCTTGAATAACCTAGGGATACAACTTACTGCTAAGTACTCTTTATCCACCATTTTACATGTCCAGAGCAGAGAAGGGGTGGGGGTGGAGCCGGAGGCTGCATCCATCATAGACACTTCAGAAAGATGTTTAAAGAAAATAAAGGCTTCTGGTTAAACAAAAATTGCCAACACTTCCAAAGGCACAGAATGAACAGAGGACTGGACACCAAGATCGTTATTAAGGAGAATTTCATAATGAGGTTACCTGAGATTTTGCTTCATATTGGAACCTTCTTCATGCAACTTTGGTCCTCGTCTCATTCAGTTTACTATTTTAAATATTGCATATCTGCTTTCTGGAGATTTTAATTCAGTGGTTCCCGAATGTGGTCACATCAGCAGCAGACTGGGGGGGGGGGTCACAGAAACTGAGCAGCCCCTCTTCTTTTTGGCTCTCCACTGTGACCCTTGCTCAGTAGTGCCATGGCACCACCAAGAGAGCTTCCGGCATTCCCCTCGTCTAAGGCTAGTTGTTCTGTGTTATTTCACCCCATCTGCCGCATGGAGCCTGTGAGCCAATGAACAGTCGCAAGCGCTGCCCCGTTCTCCTGTGTGGGCTTCCTATTAGACTGCAGTCTGTAAGCACCCTAATGCCCAGTGGTCTGTGCTGACTGCTGCTGCTGCCTTCATGCTTTGCACAAATGATAGGAGAAGGAAGTAGATGAGAAAGGGGGAGAATGAAGGTGCTTTATTATTTTCTTTTCTTCGGCATCTGGGGTCACATGAATTTTTAAGCATTAAAATGGGTCATAATGGATAAAAGTTGGGAAGCGCTGTTCTAGTTGCTATTTTGTTGTTGGTAATGTCTCTCTCGGGGCTTAAGGACATTGTGTCTGGCTAAGGCTAACAGTTTGGAGGAAGTTCCAGGGGAAATGTAGATTAATGTGAAATGAATACAGACACTCCGCCCAAAATTTAATCCATTGCTGCATGCTCATGCAGTTACTCACACTGGCAGCTCAAGCCAGATGCTTGCTTAGCCCTGTGCAGACTTACTGCGGCGAGACGCTGTCTTTTATTGCTGTTTCTCAGCATCCTGAAGTATAAGACCCAGAGTATTTAAGCATGCTTCTCATGCTGCTGCTACTACTGCTGACGCCATGTTCTCATTCTGATGCATGAGGAAGAATGAACAGCTTGGAAACTCTTTCTCTCCCTCCCTCCGGCCGTCCAGCATATTCCCTTCCTCCTTCCCCCATCCAGAATTCCCTCTGTCTTTACCTCTGCTGCAAACAGTGCCAACGCTCCTTTTCCTGAAACCAGCCTCTTTAGAACTGCAGCCCAGAGACCAGTATAAATACAAGCGCAGGACGTTTGATCGATGCGCACACAAGGCCTACCATGTCCCCACCCTCTCAATGTTTCCCAAAACGGGGCAAGGCCACACACTTGCTTTTGTTTCTTGACCTCCCAACTGCTCCTCCAGCACCCCCTCAGGCTGGTATCTAGGAGCTATGACCCTTTCCCAACTCCCCTTTCGGTACACCATTGTTTGGGTGGTCTTTTTGATCAGTAACGTATATAAATACTAATATATTCATAAATAGTAAACTTATTTCTTAAGAAAAACATAGTAGCCAGATTTTTCTTGTAGCCTTAAAAAGGATGGGTCCGATATTTAAAGCAATTAACACGGTTAGCAGTCTTGCCATCTGCGTTAATTGCGGTCACCAGGATATTCAGCAATATTCATGTGGTTATTGCTGAATATGTTTGAGTGCTGTCGCTAGACGCCCTGATGCTAGCCTCTGTTCAGTTAGCTGACCCAGATGTTTAATGATAGTGGCCGGGTATGGTCCCCGGCATTGAATATCTGGATCTTTAGTTCAGCGGTGATGGCTAGCCCCCACTGCTAACTATATATGGCCCCATAATTTTATAAGGAGGCATCTAGTTTAAGAGGACAAGTTAAGCGCCTACTTAGACACTATTTTATAAAGGAAAGTACAGCCTACTTTTTATTATAAAATACCATCAAAGTGGGAGAAATTGCACCTTAAGTTAAGACATTGACATTTACATCAGCCATAGAGTTGGTATAAATGCCCAGACCTATATTTTGCCAACATGTATGTAAATTATGATCTACACACAATCTTAAGTCTGGGTCTACTGGGGCAGACGGTGTGCAAACTGTGATCCTAGGGAGCTCAGCTGGAATCGCTGCTGCACCAGTCCAGTCATCATCAACTGCTGAAGATAGAAAAATACTGAGGAGTGCCTCAGCTGCACCTCTCTTTATGCTAGGGATGTCATCACTGGAAAGTTCTGGGTTTTTCTGTCTCCAACATCTACTGGTAGGGGAACATAATCTGCTTGTCTGGAGCGGTCTAGCAGGAGCAGGATGATAAGGAACGACCCTTCTAAAATATGCCTTCACATGTGAGAGAAGAAAATGATCAAACCAAGTAACATGGGAAAGTTGTTACTAGAAGATGACTTGAATGGTGCAATGGGGACAGCTTTATGTACAAATTTAGGCCTAAATTCTCTATGGCAGAGAGTATGAATCCACTGACAATGGAAACCGTAGGGAGCATCTTTCTTCAGGCTTCTAAAAAGGCTGATTTTGTTCCATTTATAAGGAAAAAAAACATTTGCTGTTGATTTCACATTTTTCTTTTATTACACATTGTTCCATAGAATATTAATATCAGACACCTTTCACTTACAGTGTACAGAAACTTCAAATAAATACTTAAATAAAGTGTCCTATGGTTACATCTAGTTAGTGGAAGGCTTGTGTACCACAGCAGTGTGGGGTGACGAGCACTGCAGAACATTAATACAGAAGACACCAAAATGAATGGACATTATGATAAAGACAATGTTAGAGTACCATTTTTCAGTACTTGATATCTTTGGAGCTGGTGCCTACAAACTTCTTTTACAATAAAGCAGAAGGCCAGTCTGATTGCTTAATAAGATTCAACATCTGTTGTACAAACACAAATATTTGCCCCACCCGCTGCTCTACTGCACTGATCATAGGAAGTCTGTCCTTCACTGAGAAACCTAGAGAGAGGTTATTTCCTTCTCTCACAGACTTCTAAATTCCTCCTCACATCTCTTTCTATTACATGTTTTTCATCAGTTTGGCCAAAATTACAATTATAAAACTTCCTGAACACAAAACGACCAGTGGGGGAGGCACTATGAATACAACCGTGATCCTTATCACAAACTCAAGTTTCCAACCCCTTCCCACAAAAGGGTTCTTGTACCTTTTCAGGGCAGCCAAGCACCAGCCAAATAAGCTAATCTTTATAACACGTCCACTAGAAATGGCGGAGAGCAGGGAAATTACGGTTCAAATCCTGTTTCTCCCACTGAAAGGTCTCATGACTTTGGGCAAGTCACTTTATTTTCCATTGCCTCAGGCACCCACTTAGACTGTATGTTCTTGGGGAAGGAACCTGAGGTACCTAAAAAAATGCTGTGAACTGCCTTGAGCTGAAATTCGAAAGGCGGTCTAGAACTATAAACATACATAATATCTGCAAGCCTGATGGTATCCCTTTATAGAAATGCACCTGAAAGGGCATACAATCACATCCAATATCATCTCTCTCTGCACTGGGAAGAAACAGCACACTTTCAAACTCTTCCCCCCCTCCCGCTACCACCATCAGCAGCAGACAGCGCAATGTCTGCTTGGCCTGGGGTCCCTTTTACCCAAGCAGTAACAGGAGATCCAACCAATAACTGCTCTGATTAAGTTGTTGATATGCCTTCCTGCAGTCCACTAAAATGTAACCTCTCACAAAGAAGAGAACTATACAATCAAGTAAAAAAAGCACAAAAGGACAGGACGATAAACAGTCTGACACAGCTTTCTTTCTGAAAAGACCGAATAGTCTTTGCTACAACAATTATGAAATCTCAAAGTGCAGCCAGACTTCCTTGGTGGCTGTCTCTGGAAAAGTCAGGCTTTGTTGATGTGGCCCTCTCGGATAAGGAAGTCGTAGATTTTTCTGGTTTTGTTCACATCTATCTTGATGAGTGCCCTGGCCTGGGCCAGTCTCAAGCCTCCCTGCTTGCTGCACTCGTTCGCTAAAGCTGCTTTGTATTCTAAATAGGCTCCAGGGACCAGCCTCACCACTTGACAGAGCTAGGAAACAGAGCAAATGAAACCAGCTTTAAATGGGCAGCATTATTGATTCTCTTTTTTAACCAACAGGTATTACTAAAATCTCAATAGAGTATCTGAAGTGATCGTCAACACTTTGGCATTCGGAAAAACCAGTAATGCTGGTTTGGGCAACACTGAAGCATTCTGAGGAACAAGAGAGACAGGAGTAGGAAGGAAAGGGGCTGGAAGAGTTTCCTGATCTTTTGAATTTCTCTTAAGTAACTTCTAACATTTCCTGTAGTTACTGTACATATTTTCTCCATTGTGCTCTCTCACCTCACATTCCCTGTCTGATTACTGTGTCTTCTACTCTTCCCTGACGCCTTCTCAATTCCATTTAAGCAATAAGCCTCTTCTCTGCCATACTCCTCAGTCTCCCTTCTCCTTTATCACTCTGGCCTTCTGCAGGAGTTTTAAGGCTACCAGCACATAACAGTCAAGCTACTCCAGTTTTTGCTACAAGCTTAACTGGAAAACCTGAGGATTTTGCAATTACAAAGTGCAGGAAAGGGCTCGATTCTGCCTTCTTTCACGGCTTTTGCGCCCCTGAATTACCTCCTTTTCTTTCTCGTTAAGTTTTTCTGTGCCCGGGAGGCCCGTGAGGTTCAGCGGGGGTGCATTCCGTCTACCTGTTGTAAAGAAGGGCAGGAGAAAGAAAAGCTGAACAGCTGATATAAGTTGTGCCAGGAGAGTCCCGCAGGTCAGTGTAAGCATCAACCAGGGATGTGAGCATAAACATCTCAAAGGGTGGCTGAGACAGTGCAATTCTGAACAAAGAAAGTCAAGCATAACCATGCGTGGTAAAAGGATCTAAGTGGAGCTCTGAAATGGACAACCACATAGCAAGAGAAAGACCGCAGTCTAAACGGGCAGCTAGTCAGACGTATCACAAGGCAATCGATAGGCATCATAAACGCCAACTCTGTTGGTGCAATGGGTGCTTGAGCACCCCCAATAATGAGTGAACGCCTCCTTTGTGACAAAGGAGGGGTAATTTCTAGTGAGTCTGGCACCCCAGTCATTTTGAAAAGTTGGTTTCTATGGCAGGAACTAATATTTAGAGTGTACTGGTTGCTTTTAAATGCACTGCATTCTGTATGTTATATTCCTGTGTACCTGGGCTTGAAACACAATCATTTTGGCTACAGAGGAGCTTTCATCTAGCACTGCATATGTCTTGTAGCGCTATACAAATGCTAAGTAGTAGTAGTAGTAGTCATCAAGCAGGACTCCAATGAACGTTAATAACTAGTCAATTTCAGTCTCCATACATGTGGCAATTTCCAAGGAGGAAGGTGGCGCAATTTAAAACTTAGCTGTTAATTTCCTTTCCTAGCAGTCTAATACAGATGAGTGAGTTATGTCCTCACGACAGCAGATGGAGCCAGAGAAAGAAAAGCTCAGAGCTCCTCAGTATCCTGTATTTCTTTGGCTCCAGCAGATGGTGCAGACATGTGGCCTGGTACAGTAGTAATGAGTAGACTACTCCTAGGAAGGCTGGAGGCCCAGTTTCCTAGTGGAGCATAGACTGAATCGGGATGCTCTGGGCAACAGTCCTTTGGGGCTGATCCACTCAAACCCCCCTCCCACACCTTGGGAACAAACTCGTTGGGGTCTGAGTTACCACACCAGTACTCGGTGGTGCCCAGTGTCTTGTTACTCTCGGTGGTTCCAACAGAAGGAGCTACTGATAGCACATTTTCCCTTTGATCTCGAAGAGCAACAGGGAGGCAGTACAAGTTAACAACACAAAAAGGCATTTAGTGCAGCCTCTTCCCTGACTGCCTCCCAGTCTCCTATGGTGCTGTATCGGATCCGTCACCCTGTTGCTTCCATTATGTCTTGAAAAAGGAAAGGTGACATGCTACATGTAAGTCATAGCGGTTCAGTGTGTAAGATGGTGCATTTTATTTAGACAGTTTTGTATACCGCCTTATCCTTCAATCAAAGCGGTCACAACACAATTGGGGGATACATTTAACACGCGGGGATATGAGACACATACACTAATACTTACAGGGAACATGGGCAATGGAGGGTTAAGTGGCTTGCCTAAGACCACAAGGAGCATCTGTGGGACTAGAAACCCCAGTCCTTCCGGCCCAAGGTTGCTGTCCTCTAGTGGGATTTGAACCCCCGACCTTCCGGCCTGAAGTACCTTGCCCCAACCACTAGGCTACTCCTCCCACCCCTGGCTTGGTGCTCTGGTTTTGGTAGGATTGGCAGCCCTTTTCCTGCTGTTTCATGCAAAAAGTAATGCATAAGTGAAGCAGGCTGGACAGTATCTGAATTCAAGAAAGCATGGGACAAACAGAGGATCTCTAAAGGTAAAAAGGGGACTATTGTAGTTGATATGGAAGGGTTGATATGTGGTCTTTTTCTGCCATCATGTTTCTATATCTCCCTTTTTCCATTTAATAGACAAATGGGGTAGTTCATACAGGCTAAATATCTACTCTCAGGCATGGCAGAGCCTGCACAGCTCCAGTTCTCTACAGAGTTAATGTTTCAGCAGGCGACCTTACAGGCATGTTGGAGCTCCTCCTCAGCTCCTTCCTAGCTTAGAGGAGCAAGAGTGGGAGCAACCTCTGTACCAAATGCTGCGTCCACTCTGGTGTGGATATCTGACCAGTAATGCTTGACAAAAGGAGACAGGGAAATCATATTGATGCCCAACAAATGTCAATTGGAGCGATGGAACTCATGTTCACCCAGTACAAAGCCTGCACCCAGGTGGAATGAGCTTCCAGTCCTTCCAGACTAGCTCTATTCCTTAAAAGGTAGACAGAGGTCACCACCTCCTTTGTCCAATGCCCTAAGGTAGCCTTAGAGGCCACATCACTCTTATGCGGCCAGAATAAAGAACGAATAATCTGTCCAATTTACAAAAATGTTTGGTTACCTTAAGATACTAGAGCAGCACCCTCCGTACATTCACCAAGTGTAGGTCCCTGTCCTTCCCACTGCACTGCTCAGAAGAAAAGGATGGAAGAGAGACCACCTGGTTAAAATGAAAGGCAGACACCACCTTGGGCAAATGGAAGGGACCAGAGAGAGGGACACCGCTTCAGCCAATATGTTTAAGTAAGGATCCCTACAAGAGAGAGTCTGCAATTCTGAAATGTGACATGCCAAGTATTTAGCATCCATAAAGATAGTCTTTAGAGAGAGATCCTTAAGTGTGGCTCATTTCAGTGGCTCAAAGGGTGCCAACATCAATGTCTGAAAGACCAGGTCAAGTCTCAAGGAAGAACAACAGGCTGCACAAGGGGATGCAAATGTCATATCCCCCAGAGGAAGCAGAACACATTAAGGTGAGAGACCATGGAATGGCTGGCCACCTGTCCTCAAAAACACACCAAGCCTGCAAGGAACTGACGGCAAGCTCTTTGTCAAATTCTTCCTGAAGAAACAAAAGCAAGGATGACAAATCTGCCCTCCAAGGTGACAGGCCCCGCTGATGACACCAAGTCTCCAAGAGACATCAGACCCACAAATAGGCAAAGTAGATAGAGCCTCACTTTGCTTTCAAGAGTGTGGAAATCATGGCAGAAGAATAATCCTTACATCTTAGGCGCTGCCTCTCAAGGGCCAAGCCATAAGTGAAAAGGGAGTCGGATCATCCATCGGGACTGGCTCCTGATGCAACAGGCCCCTCTCCTTTCAGAGGTTCAGGGGCTGGCCCACCAGAAGCCTTACTAGACTGGCAAACCAGCATCTCCATGGCCAGTCTGGAGCCACTAGAATCACCAGGCCTGAATTGTCCTCTATCTGGCGGATTACTCACCTGATGGAGGGGCTATGGTGGAAACACATATAGAAGAGGCTTTTGAGACCAAGGCTGCACCAGGGGAGGTTGACGTCCATGCAGTCGACCTCTTTCCAACAAATTAAAAACTTCTCCACCTTGGCAATGACTTGGGGCGCCATCAGGTCCAACTACGAACATACCCAGTCGTCTAAAATCCACTGGAACGCTGATGGCACTAGCTCCCACTCACCCTTGACATTCTCAAAGCCCTCAATGTGCTGTGCTGAGAGTGCCAGCAAGTTCCACTTTGCTAAGGGAATCAACGGACTAATTTTGACGGCTACCTCTATACTCTTGGTGTCCCCCATCTGTTGACAAATGCCACCACCGTAGCATTATCTGAGAAGACTTGGACAGCTCGGCTCCAGACTAGGTGGCAAAACTGCAAGAGTACTAACTGAATGGTTTGTGCTTCAAGTTGATTGATGGGCCAAGATGGCTCATGCTGGGTTTATCAACCCTGAGCCGTCCACCCAAGCAATGAGCTCCCAGCCTGACAGGTTGGCATCGGATGTCATGAGTTCGCTGGGGAGTCTCCAGGGGCATGGCCTTCATTAAGTTGGCTGGGACCACCAGCTTAGACTGCATGCCACCAATGGGTGAAGGGGAAGCCTGATGGGGAAGTCTTTCATGTGACCACCAAGACAGAAGCACCATCATGTGAGCTTGAGCCCAAGGGACCAGCTCTATTGTGACCACCACTGAGCCCAGCAATTGAAGACAATCCCAGACCCTGGACGTATGCTGCTGATGGAAGTCTGGCCAGTTGAGACAGCAACTTGGTCTTTCTTTGGGCATTCAGAAAGACCTTGCCAGTGCAGGTGTTGAAAAGGGCCAAAGAGGGCTCAAGATGACTCTTGCTGTGGTTGACTACCCAGCCGAGGTTCTCCAGAAACTGAACCACAAAGGCTGTCACACTGGTTGCCTCAACACAATTTGGCCTGAATGAGCCAGTCACTGAGATTAGGATGCACACATAATGCCCTCTCACTGGTGAGCTGCAGCAGCAACCACCATGACCTTGAAGAACGTCCTGAAAGCCATTGTGATATCATAGGGAAGAGCACAGAACTGAAACTGAGCTCCTAGGACAGCGAACTGCAGTAAGCACTGTTGATCTTCCGAATGGCAATGTGAAAGTATACTTCCCTCAGGTCTAGTGAAGTGAGAAACTCTCCCTTTTGGATTGACTGGATGACTGATCTTAGCACCTCCATCTGGAACCGAGACACCCTCAGAGAGGCATTGACCCCTTTTGGGTCCAGAATCAACCTGAAGGACCCATCCTTTTTAGGCATGATGAAGCAGACAAAATACCTTCCTCTGCTCCTCTGGAGGGGAGGTAAGAGCACAATGGCCTAGAGATGTAGAAGCCTCTCCAAGGTAGATTTGATGGTGGCCTTCTTGACTTCTGAACCCCAAGGAGAGACTACGAAGGTGTAAAAAATGGGATCTCTGCACCTGAGGATGTAGCCATGTTGGATGATGTCGAGAACCCAGAGATTAGATGTGACCCAGGCCCACTCCTGGTGAAAAAAGGGAAGGTTGCCGCCCACTAGAGTGGGACAGTAGGCAGTTGCTCTTGAGGAGGAGTTGTTGAGGGGCCTGTGGGCACCGCAAAACAGCTAAGGTCTGCTCTGAGACTTGGAAAAGGAAGACGATTGCTTTCCTGTCTGGTAACACTGAATGTCTCAAAAACAAGAGTGAGAAGAACAAAAGGAGGACCATTGCAAGGGAATTTTGGGCTTATCCAAGCAGGAAGTCAGTCCTCACTTATGGGACTCCCAAGCTACAGGCTACCGGCCAGTAACCCAAAAACGCCTCCGCGAGATCGTGAGCAGAAGTCGACGCACGAAGGAGCCTGAGTCTTTGGGTCCCTGGGGCGAAACTCTCAGTAGCCGTCAAAGAAGGGTCAGATGGCAGGAGTTGCTTATACCCTGAACAGATTACAGAGTACAGCCTGGCCAAAGGCACTGTCCCGGCAGGACTCCCTCTCCAGTCAGTAGTGGACAGTGAAGGTGTTCGCTGAAGACCAAGTCGCAGCCTGGCAGATGTCCATTAGAGGCACTGAGCGCAGCAAAGCCACCGATGCTGCCTTGGCTCGGACTCCATGGGCGGTGACCCGCCGATCCAGTGGAGCGCCCACCTTTGCTTTGATGAAGGCAATGCAGTCCGCCACCCAGACGGAGATGCGCTTGGTGACTGCCTGCCCCAGGCAATTGGGGTCATAGGCAACAAAGAGCCGGTTGGACTTGCGATGAACCTGGGTATGCTGCAGGTAGAAGGCAAGAGCCCTCTTGCAGTCGAGTGTATGCAATACCGCCGATGCCTTGTCGGCATGCGGTCTCGGGAAGAAGGTGGGCAGGACTTTCTCCTGCTTCTGATGAAAGCCCGAGAACACCTTCAGTAGGAACTTGGGATGGATGTGGAGGACCACCCTATTACCATAGAACTTGGTGTATGAGGCCTCAGCCATGAGGGCCTGAAGTTTGTTGACTCGACGAGCCAAAGTCAAAGCCACCAGGAAGGCCACCTTCCAGGAGAGATGCCGAAGCGAGCACGTCGCCATCGGCTCAAAGGGTGCTCACATGAGCTGCATCAGCACCACGCTAAGATCCCACTCCACCATGGGAGGCTGGATGGGGGGCTTGGAAAGCAATAGACCTCGCATGAAGTGAGAGACCAAGGGCTGCCCCGAGAGGGGCTTTCCCTCAATGGGGAAGTGATTTGCTGAAATGGCGCTCAGGTGTACCCTGACTGAATTGTATTTCAACCCTGCCTTCGAGAAGTGAAGGAGGTACTAGAGGATCCATCGGGTAGAGCAGGAGAATGGGTCGATCTGGAGCTCAGAGCGAGAACCATCGTCACTTAAAGCATGCACCCGCCTCGTCGAGTCCTTTCTCGACGCGAGGAGGATCTCCTCAACATCCTCCGGGAGACACAGCGGAACTAAGGTGACCCGTTCAGCTTCCAGGCTGCAAGGGACAGCGAGGCCAGGTTTGGGTGGAACACCCAACCCACCTCCTGCGTCAACAGACCCAGGGCACAGCCCAGGGGGACTGGAGACTTGGATGCCAGTCGGAACAGAAGCGGGAACCAAGGCTGTCGAGGCCACGAGGATTAGCGAAGGTCGGTCGCACTGAGCCTTGTGGAGGATCCTCGCAATGAGAGGAGTGGGAGGGAATGCGTAAAGAAGGCCGGAGGTCCAACTCAAGAGGAACGCATCTGGAGCCACCCTGCTCGTGTGCGGAACCAGGTCACAGAAGCGAGGAAGCTGCGTGTTCGCCAGACTGGCAAACAGGTCCATGGATAGAGTCCCCCACTGATGGGGCAAGGCTCCGGCGACCACCGAGTCCAAACACCATTCGTGTGGGCAAGGATCCTGCTGAGTTTATCCGCGAGGACATTCTCCTGACCTGAGAGGTAGACCGCTCGCAGGGTCATCCCCTGGCGAGATGCAAAGGAGCAAAGGAGGATCGCCTCTTGGCAGAGGAGGCGTAATCCTGTCCCCCCCTTCCTTGTTGATGTAAAACATGGCTACCATGTTGTCAGTCTGCACGAGCACCGACTTTCCCCTCAGGTAGCCCTCAAAGGCCCTCAGAGTCCATCGGACCGCCTGAAGGTCCAGCAGGTTGATCTGCTGCCGAGACTCCTCAGGCAACCACTGCCCCTAAGTGCACAATGCACTGCAGTGGGCTCCCCACCCCAGCAGGGAAGCATCAGTCATTAGTACGAGCTCATGCTGCGGGATATGGAAGGGTATTCCCCAAAGGCAGCTTCGGGGGTCCCGCCACCAACTCAGTGAGTCGTGGAGACTGCGGGAGACCCAGAAAGGGTCTCTGAGGTGGCCGAAGTCCGGGCTCCATTGTGCCCCGAGGCACCACTGGGCTGTCCGCATGGGCATGGGGGACCACATGGATGGTGGAAGCCATGTGCCCAAGGAGGTGCAGCATCGCCTGTGCCGTAACCCAAGTCCTGCTTTGGACGTGAGATACCACGGCCTGAAGGTGGTTTGCTTGGTCTGTGGGAAGGAAGGCGGTCACCCGGACTGTGTCAAGGCGTGCGCTGATGAACTCCAGCATCTGCACTGGCTCAAGATGGGACTTGGAGTAGTTTACCAAGAAGCTGAAGCGCTAGAGTAGGAGGATCGTGCATGATGCCGCCAGGCAGGCTTTGCCGATCGAGGACCCTGTAACGAGCCAGTCATCGAGGTAGGGGAAGACGGGTATGCCCTGCTGCCTGAGGGAGGCTGCGGCCACGGAGAGGCACTTTGTGAAAACCCGCGGTGCGGATGCAAGCCCAAAGGGGAGCACTCTGTACTGGTAGTGCTCCCCTGCATCCTGAAGCGCAGGTATTGCCTGTGCTGGGGGTGAACTAGGATGTGGGCATAAGCGTCCTTGAGGTCCAAGGAGCACAGGCAATCACCCTGCTGAAGGAAGGGCAGCAGGATGCCAAGTGATAACATTTTGAACTTCTCCCGCACCAGGAACTTGTTGAGGTTTCTGAGGTCAAGGATGGGGCGCAAGCCCCCCCATCTTTTTTGGAACGAGAAAGTAGCGGGAGTAGAACCCCTGAACTTGAAGGTGCAGTGGTACCTTCTCAACCGCCCACTGGACAAGGAGGTTGGAGAGTTCTTGCTGCAAGAAGGTCTGGTGTGCGAGGAGTCAAGCAGGCTCCGCTGAAGAGAAGGGAGGAGAGCACCTGTCCAGGCGGAGACGGTATCCGTCTTGGATTACCCGGAGGACCTGGGTGTCCGACGTGATCGACACCCACTCCGGGGCGAAAAGGGACAGGCGTCCCCCCACCAGTGGGAGAGCTGCTGGGGGACGAGAGGCTATGTCTACGGTGTCAAAACCCCTACGTAGGCTGGGGCGGTGCCGGTGGTTGGGCCTTTGGCCCTTTAGGCTTACGGTGGCCATGTGCACCTCCCTTGCCCTGCATACTGGGAGCCAATGCATAGGTGGGTGGGAAAGGCAAGTAACCCCAGTAAGGGAGCCCTTTCCTTTGGAAGAATGGCTTTTCAGGCTGTTACTTTTTCCTGGGGAGGGAGGAGGTTTTGCGCAAGAGACGAATCGAGTCACAAACTCCGTTTCTATTTCAGTGGCCTTATCCTCCATAGGTTTGCCGAACAACTGTTCGCCAAGGCAAGGGACATCCAGGAGCTTCTCTTGCACCCACTGCTCCAGGTCTGAAGACTGGAGCCACGCCTGGCGCCGGACCCCAATGTCGGCCGCTGCCACCCAGGTGGAGGACTCAAACCCGTCATATGCGGCACGGGAGAGGTACTTCGAACACTCCACGACAAATTTGAGGAGGGTTTGGAACCTTAAGAGAGGTTCGCCCTTGAGGCCTGCGGCGAAACCGCCAAGCTCCTTGGCAAGATCCTACAGGAACATACCCATATAGAGTTGGTATGCCTGGATATGGCAAGCGAGCATGGAGCCCTGATAGGCTTTACGCCCCAGGGTGTCGAGGGCTCTCGACTCCCTACCTGAGGGGACCGAAGAGTGAGACTTTGGGTTCTTTTGCTTCCACATTGCCAACTCCACAGCCATGGAGGTGTGTGGGAGCTGGGTCTTTCAGAACCCCAGGCCATGCTGAACTGTATACATGGTGTCTAGGCACTTGCTCACAATGGGGACCGAAGCAGATGTCTCCCACATGCGGAGGAGCAGCCTTGACAATATGGGTGGAACTGGGACAGTAAGAGATTCCCGAGGTGGGGACTCGTACTGTAAAATATCGAGCTCCTCAGCTCGCAGTTCCTCTTCAGTCTGCGTAGCCAGGCTGAGGGCCCGTGCCATGTCTTGCACGAACGCCAGAAACGATGTGTCCTCAGACAGTGAACACTTCTGATGGGCGGGCAGGGACGGATCCGAAGGGAGGTCCCTGCGGGCATGGGTCTCCGAGGAAGTATCTCTATCCGACTCCCAGCCCGAGAGGAGGAATCAAACTCGGGCAGGTCGCCCCATCCAGAGGCCTTGGAGATCGCACTCCTGAGGACTGGGAAGGCGAACGAAACCAACGCCGAGAACCCTCATGAGGCCCGTGGCTCTCGGGGGTTTCCAGGGCGGATTTTGGTGTCCCTCTCAAGGGAACCTCGGTCTTGAGGCGCAGGCCAGCCGTGCTGGGCACGAGTGCCTGCTGGGTAGCTAGAAAGGCAGAAACACTGTGCTCTAGTGCCAGCATTCGGGACTCCCAATTGGGCGTGGGACCTTGCTATGCCTACACTGGGGTTACTGGGTCTGGCATGGAGGAGGAGAGGGGGTCCTCACCGAGGCAATCCTCAGAAGACCGGGCACCATTGCTGGAGGCCTCTGTATCTGTACAAGGTACCTTTCGAGGCCGCTCCTTGTCAGACTCTCGGGAACGCCGCAGGTGGCTGAGCGACCGAGCGACCGAGCACCCGTGCTTATCCAGAGCCCCCGACAGCAACTTTGAGGCCTTCTTCTTCTTACGCCGCTCCACTTCAGGGAACCCCTGGTCGGAGTGCCGCCAAGAACGTGGAACCGAAGTGGGGGATCCCACCAGCGGAGAGGCGACCAAGGGAGCCACTGAGGATTCCGGGGCCACCTTCCGGAAAATGTCATCAGACTTCTGCTTACGGCTAAGCAGCACCTTGGAGGACATTTTCTTGCAAAGAGAGCAGAGCTCCGGTTCATGGTCGGCCCCAAGACACTGAAGATAACAGTCATGGGTGTCCGTGAGCGACATGTTCTTGGAGCATCTGTCGCATTTTTTTAAAACATGTGGCCATGGGGCAAAAAGTAACCCCGCTAAGTTGAAGACCTTTGCATCCAGCAGTTGGGAGATAAAAAGGCGCGAAGCCCGCAACAGGGAAAAAAAACTTTAAAGAGGATATCCCTTCGCTCGAAGGAAAAGGGAGAGCAAGGGCAGGATGGAAGAGGACCTGGAGGCCGACAACGAAACACTTTTTCCGAGGGACGAGGATGTGCATCCGAAGGGCTCCACGGAAAGAGGGAGACTGAGCAAGATGGGACCTTTGGGCAGGAAGAGGACCATGCATGCGTGGCAGCAATCCAAAAGGCTTTCTTTGAAAGCTAGAGAACTGCTCCACGCAGGCTCCGTCAGTGTCGACGTCACCCCTAAGTGAGGACAGACTTCCTGCTTGTTTCTGGAGAATATGCTTTGCTGCTAGCCAGATGAGATCATAGATAGTATCCCCCAGGAAGGCTGCACCTGATTTCAATTGGGCAGAAGTGCAGTCCTCCAGCTATAATTGCATCCAGCAGAGAAGCACGCGGGCTGTCAGACCTCCCCAAATTTCTGGAGAAAAGTGAGGATGCCAAGAAGACCATCTTCAAGAGAACCTCCACCTTAAGGGCCACACTGCCTTTGACTAAGATGGTAGTGTCTTTAGTGACTGCTGTCATTTGCCTATCTACCCTCAGAGAATGCAATCATTTGTCCATGCCTGCCTGAAGAAGGGCATAGAGTTTGCTCATGATCTTGACATCCTTCAAGGAGTTTTCAGGAGTATCCCACTTCGCGAGCACCATATGCATGAGGGCCTGTGGAAAGGGAAGGGCCCTGGAGGGCTTATGGAGTCCCTCTAAGACTGATTTCTTTCTGGTTTCTCACCCTAGGTTGGCACCTCGGCTAACAAAAGGGAAGACATCACCTGAGTTACAGGGCTGCCAGCTCCTCCCGTCTGAACAGGCAGACGACTAGGGACTCCTCCTGCTCCTCTTCCAGAGGGGATAGCTTGCCCTCCTCAAGACTGTACTCACTCCCAGAGCTTCTGTTGACAGAATAGTCATCCTGGTCAGTGCTCAAGGACCAGTGTCACTGTCCCACAGCCTCAATGGAGGGTAAGCATGCACTACCTAGGCTTCCCTGGCCCCCTGCCATCTCCTCTAGTTGAGAGCATTTCTGTGGCAGAATTTCACACACTATAGCATGCCTCTCAGTCAAGGCTTCACCACCAGTGCGCTCCAAGGGCCCCAGTAGCATCTGGGAGTGTTCCCAAGCAGGACCCGGGCACCCTTGACAAAAAGACCAGACTTGTTGGAAAAACTGGAAAATTTAGGTGAAAGACAACCAGTATGAAAATAGACTATCCTTACAGCAGCCCCCCTCACCCTGATGCTTGCTCTTCTCACCAACAGGGCACTGCTTGAGGAAGGAGATGCAGAGGGGACTGGCTGGGGACTGCATGGTCTAACTAAATGGTGACTGTTCCTGCTTTTGCTGCAGCCTCTGTATGTTGAGGAGAAATGTGCTGAAGTGAAGCTGCAATCACGGGGCTCTCCTTCGACAGCCCTCCAGGATCAGAAACACACTGCACACAAATTGCCTCCATGAAGCCAGCCTGATGCTCGTCACAAGCGAGGCACCACCTCTTGCGGCCTGTCATACATCCTTCTCTAACACACAGTTGAGCCATGGGTCAGACCGGCTCTGTCTGCAGTTCGCAGCCAAGAAAAAGTCCACAGCACAGCAAGAATCAGTTTCCTACCCCGGCACTTCCTGAACTGCAGGATCAAAGTGCTACAACATCTGTGGTTAAGGGGGTACCCCCCCCCCCCACCCCCGGCTGAGCCCTGAAACAGAAGGCCTGAGGCCCCGGTGCTGTGGCTTCAGAGCCTAGCAAGCACAACAAAGAGAACACTGATCTAGCTCGAGACCTGTGGCTGCAACCAGTGCTGGGCTCCACGTTGTGTCATATCTTAAGTCCCTGCAGAAAAACCTCTGCTTTTATTTTCTGTAAGAGGGAGCCTGGGGGAAGGGAGGTCAAAGGGTGGGGGGGGGATTAAAAATGGAGAAGAAGAAAAAATGAAATAAAACAAGGACTTTCAGCAGGCACAGGTCAAGGTGCTCAACCAGTCAGGAACACAAAAGGGAGTGTGGCCTCCCCCCCGCCTCCAAGGATATGCCCTGGAGAAGTCCGCTCTCAAGCTCCACTGGGAAGGCACCCTACAGGATGGCTGCCCAGGAGCTACCAACAGATCCAGACACCAAGTTGCACCAGTCCAGCAACTACTGTATTTGCTGGAGTCAAGAAATGCTGAAGGTTGCTCCTAGCTGCACCAGCACTAGTACCAATGATGTCGTCACTGGAAGCTTCTAGGTTCTCTGTTTCCATCATCTGCTGGCAGGAGGACAAAACCCACTCTTTTGGACTGGTTTAGCTGGGTAATACAGAAGTAGCGATTTTAGAAAAAGTGCTAGTTTTATGTACAGCACAGAGATTTCTGGGAGGCATGTTGTGGGCAGGCCTTCAGAGTATATGCATATTCCTTATTCTGAAATGGCAATACATGTACATCCCAAGAAAACTTTCCTGTAGACATATACATCTGGATTGAATCATGCATAAGTGTTGGATAACTTCTTGTTTGGAGGACAGCTTGAAAGGAGAATTGTGCTTACTTCTCTGGGGTTCAAACCCATCTCAAAATGCAAAATGTTAAGAGTTTTGGATCTCAGTTCCTTAAATCAGTTCCCTGCAATTGTGCAGTTTTAGAAAAGCCTATCATTTATGTTTATGTTCATGTTCCTTATCGTTCCTCCAGTTCAGTCCTCTACCTCTGGGTTGTCAATCTCCTCCTGCAGCTAGGAGACTGGTATGTCAGAATGATGACATCACTGGATATAGCCTGCTGCACTCCTACTCGCATCCCAGTGTAACCAGTCTCCTTGCAGCAGGAGGAATTGGCGAGCCTTAAGGAGAGGCTCTTTGGAGGAATGGATAAGGAGCATTAAGGGTTTAGAGATGTTAGTGGTCTGTTTGGTTATTGGGCTGCTGTGGCTTTAAAAAAAAAAAGCTCAGGTGTTCTGAACCTTTAGTCCGGCTGTTCACAGTCTTCAGTGGAGGAAGGAAGGCTTTCTTACCCCCTGCCTGAGTCAGGTCTGGGTTTTCTTCCTCGGAGGGTCTGACTCAGGTCAGTTCGAGTCGTTTCCCCTCTCCCGTTGGGCCCGGAACCCTCACCTCCCTGACTATACGGGGGTGAGTCCTTCCCTGAGGCGGTGCACACAGCTCGGCTGTTTCTGTGTCCCGCGGCTGCATCGCTGCGCTGTCCCACTGTTCTGTCGGGGCCCGGGGTTCCTGATCTATCTAACGTCCTGAGCAGATTGCTGTACGGTGCGGTAAGTGTTTTGCCGTAATCCGACAGCTCCTTTCGCCAGGCCATGCCGTTTCAGCGAAGCTGAGGAGCTTTGGGCTTTTGGCGCCTTTTTGTTTTTCCTGTTCGGCGGCCATTTTTCAGACCGCGTTGCAGCCGCGTGGCGGCTGTTTCCTTTTATTTTATTTTGCTTTACCTTTTTGTTAGCGATTTTGATTTCTTTTACTTTCGTTTTCTTTAGTGCTGTTGCCCTTTGGGTTTTTGTTGCTCTCTTAATTCGGTCGGCCCTTCGCGATCGCGTGGGGGGGGGGGCTGAGGGAAGTGCTCCCTGTGTCATCCTTCCCACTTCAGTCAGTGCTCCCTGTGTCATCCTTCCCAATTCAGTCAGCTTAACTAGGGGGTGCCTATAGTAGCTTGGCTCTGTGCAGGACGGCTTGTTTCCTGGTTGCGGTGCCCTCATATTTTTCTGCTGATGGCTACTAGACCTCAGTGCCTTGTCTGTGGCACTCGGAGGGGCACCGTCGCTGACACGGGTGTGTGCAGGGGCTGTGCCGCTCTCTCATCGTCTGTTGAGCGGCAGATGGAGACCCCTGAGGTGGCTGAACCGCCGGTTCCGCCGGGGGGGGTGGAACCTGCTCCCGCATGCCTCTTAACTCCAGAGATGGGGTCGGAGGAGGTAGCCGGCCCCTCTGGGATGCACTTATCAGATCAGGAGCCCGGCCTCGGGGTCTTTAGTCCAGAGTTTGTGCTCCTGATGCATAAAGCGTTCTGCTTGCGGCAGCAGGGTAAGAGACCGCGTTCGGGGTCACCGGTGGCCTGTCCTCCGCCACTGCTGGCGGAGGTTGAGTTGGGCGCAGCCACCCCAGCCCTGAAACGGGCAAAGCTGGCCGAGCCCGGGGACGGGGCCTGGCCGGAAGCGGATGAGCCGGAATGGGACCCTGAAGAGGTGTCACAGGACCTTGAGGAAGGTGAGATCCCACAGCCAGAGGAGCAGGCTAAGATTATCCGGGTGTTCCGCAGAGAGGAGTTGGCTGCCTTGATTGCAGAAACATTGCAGATTTTGAATCTCACGCCGCCAGCAGCGCTGAAGGACGACGTGGAAGATCCTGTCATCCAGGTGGTTCGACAGTCGCAGGTGGTCTTCCCGTTGCACCGAGTGGTGGAGAAGATGATTCAAGATGAATGGGACAAGCCGGAAGCGGGTCTGCGGGGAGTCCGGACACTTTCTCGCTTATATCCCTTGGCGGATGCTGCTAAAGAGAGGTTCCGAACGCCACGCATAGACGCGGTGGTCTCCGCTGTTACCAAAAAGACACGATTCCGGTGGAAGGCAGTGCGGCCTTAAAGGATGCTCAGGACCGCAAGGTTGATGGTCTTTTAAAGCAAGTATTTGAAGCCGATTCTATTTCACTTCAGGCATCCGTCTGCGGAGCTTGGGTGGCCCGAGCGTGTTTACGCTGGGCGCAAAGGCTTCGCCAATCGTCGCACATCGATCCGGAGGAGTTGAAGGAGTTGGATCGCTTGGAGTCCGGGGCGGCCTTCCTCGCCGATGTCCACTATGATCTCATTAGGGCGCTAGCCAATAGCACAGGTTCCGTGGTGGCTGCGCGACGGTCTCTGTGGCTTCGCAATTGGGCTGCGGACGGCTCTTCTAAGTCCCGACTCAGCAAGCTTCCCTTTAAGGGTGGGTTGCTGTTTGGCGAGGATTTGGATAAGTTGGTGAAGGATCTCGGGGAGTCCAAGGCGGATCGTCTGCCGGAGGACAAGCCGAAGCTGCCCAAACCCGGCCAAGGCGGTCGGGGTCAGTTTCGGGACTTTCGGAAATTTCGCTCGGCCCGAACAGGTACCTTTCAGCACGGGCGGTCCTCGTTCAGAGGCCATGGCTTTCGTGGGTTTCGGGGAGCAAACAGAGGCTTCTCTGGTAACCCGGGGTCCGCCTCGCGGAAGCCCCAATGAAGCGAGGCAGGTCTCGGCGGGGGAACCTTCCATAGGCGGGAGGCTCCGGGAGTTTCTCCCCGCTTGGACCCTCATCACTTCCGATCAGTGGGTGTTAGAAATCATTCAGCATGGTTACGCCCTGGAGTTTGCGCGACCCGTTCGGGATTCCTTTGTTCTGTCTCCGTGCAGGGGTTCCCAGAAAGCGGTGGCCGTTCGCGAAACCTTGCGGCGGCTGCTTCAGTTGGGAGCCGTGGTGGAAGTTCCCAGAGCCGAATACGGCGCGGGTCGCTACTCCATTTATTTCGTGGTGCCCAAGAAGGACGGCAAGCTGCGGCCCATTCTCGACTTGAAAGGCGTAAATTGCTGCTTACGGGTGCCGCACTTTCGGATGGAAACGTTGCGATCCGTCATCGTGGCGGTACGGCACGGCGAATTCTTGACGTCTCTCGACCTGTCGGAAGCGTATTTGCACATTCCCATTCGAGAGGCAATTATGGTGGTGGTGGCGGCGGCGTTGCGCAAGGAAGGGATCCTGGTCCATCCTTATCTGGACGATTGGTTGATCCGGGCCAAGTCGGCGGAGGAGAGCCGCCGGGTAACGGACCGAGTAGTTCGGTTCTTGCAAGACCTTGGTTGGGTGGTCAACCCGGCCAAGAGTCGGCTGCAGCCGTCTCAGGACCTCGAATACTTGGGTGTCCGGTTCGACACGAAGGAGGGTCGCGTGTTTCTTCCGAGCAAGTGGGCCGAGGGCTTACGGGCCCTTGTGCGGCGCTTTCTGTCAGTGTCGGCGCCATCGGCGTGGGATTACCTCCGGGTGTTGGGCACCATGGCAGCGACCCTGGAAGCTGTGCCATGGGCTCGATTCCACATGCGTCCCCTTCAGAGGGCGTTGCTCCGTCGTTGGTCGCATCAGCGAGATTCCTTGAACAAGCGTCTTCCTTGCCCGGGCAAGGTGCGGCACTCTCTTCGTTGGTGGCTGCGCCCATCGTCCCTGGCGGCCGGTCTGCCGCTGGAACAGCCGGACTGGATTCCGCTACTGACGGATGCCAGTCTACGGGGTTGGGGAGCCCACTGCGGGACCCACTTTGCGCAGGGGCTTTGGACTCCCCTGGAAGCCTCGTGGGCGATAAACCGGTTGGAGCTTCGGGCGGTGTTCCGGGGCCTTCAGGTGTTCGAAGGAGCCGTGCACGGTCAGCCGGTGCGTGTGCTGTCCAACAACTCGGCGACGGTAGCGTATATCAACCGACAGGGCGGCACCGGAAGTGCTGCGATGGAAGCAGAAGCCGACGAGTTGTTCGCGTGGGTGGTGCCTCGCTTGACCGCGTTCTCGGCGGCGCACATTGCCGGCAAGGACAATGTCACCACGGATTTCCTCAGCAGAGTTCAGGTGGATGCCGGAGAATGGGAGCTTCATCCCGAGATCTTCCGACGGATAGTTCGACGCTGGGGAACTCCGGTCATGGATCTCATGGCGACCTTTCAGTCGGCCAAAGTCGGCCGTTTCTTTAGCAGGCGTCGGGAGCGCATGTCGGAGGGCATCGACGCCTTGCTTCGTCAGTGGCCGTCGAACGGGCTTCTATATGTGTTTCCCCCCTGGGCGCTGATAGGCCGGGTTCTCCAGAAGATCGGAGCGCATGCAGGAAGAGTGCTGTTGGTGGCGCCCGATTGGCCGCGGCGTCCCTGGTACGCCGATCTAATCCGTCTCCTGGACGGGGATCCTTAGCGGTTGCCGTCGAGGGCGGATCTCTTGCTCCAGGGGCCTCTGGTCATGCCACAAGTGGATCGGTTCTCGCTTACGGTTTGGCCATTGAGAGGACTAAGTTCCTGAAGAAAGGTTATTCGTCGGCGGTGGTCGCGACTTTACTGAAGGCGCGGAAGCATTCCACTTCCCTTACTTATGTGCGTGTTTGGCGTATCTTTGAAGATTGGTGTCTGTCTCGCCAAGTTAGGCCGGGCTCGGCTTCCGTTCCGATAATCTTGGAATTTCTTCAGAACGGCTTTGATAAGGGGCTCGCGGCTAGTTCTTTACGAGTTCAGCTGGCAGCCCTTTCCTGTTATCGTGGCAAGGTCAATGGCGTGCCGTTAGGGTCACATCCTGACGTGGGTCGTTTTCTTCGAGAGATTTCTCGGTTGCGCCCGGTCCGTAGAGTGCACGTGCCGCCGTGGGACTTGAATCTCGTGCTCACAGCATTGACCGAGCCTCCCTTTGAGCCCTTGCGTCGGGCGTCGTTGAAAGATTTGACTTTGAAGGCGGTCTTTCTGGTGGCTATTTGTTCTGTGCGGAGAGTTTCCGAGCTGCAGGCTTTGTCGTGCCGAGAGCCTTTCTTGTCTTTTTCCAAGGAAAAGGTGATGTTGCGGCCGGTCCCGTCCTTTTTACCGAAGGTGGTATCCCCCTTTCATATTAACCAGGCCGTGTGTTTGCCCGTTCTGGGGGCCCTGGGGAGTGACACCTCGGATCGCAGTCTTCGGTGGTTGGACGTGAAGAGGGTATTGCGTCAGTATTTGAGCGTCACGGAGCCGTTCCGGAAGTCGGAGCGCTTGTTTGTTCTGTTCGGTGGCGTGCGCAAAGGGGAGGCTGCGGCCAAGGCTTCCATCGCCCGTTGGCTTCGGGAAGCGATTGTGTCCGCTTATTTGCTTCGAGGGCGTGTTGTGCCGGTGGGGCTCAGAGCGCATTTTACTAGGGCGCAGGCGACGTCTTGGGCGGAGCATGCCTTGATTCCGCCGGCGGACATTTGCAGAGCTGCAACTTGGTCTACACTGCACACGTTCAGCAAGCATTACCGTCTGGATGTGGCAGCTGCCTCAGATGCTCGTTTTGGTGCGGCGGTTTTATCTGCCGGCTGGAAGGGTCCCTCCCATTAATTACTGCTCTGGTACATCCCAGAGGTAGAGGACTGAACTGGAGGAACGATAAGGAAATGATAATTACACTTACCTGGTAATTGTAGTTCCTTGAGTTACGACAGTTCAGTCCTCCTTCCCGCCCGGATGTGTCAGGGGATTCTCGATTAGTGGCAGGCGGCAGATGTTTACAGGTGAGTCTACTTTCTTTTTGTGCTTTGTTTCCTTCTCAATGACGGGGCAGGTCGTATGAAAGCCTTGTCGAGGGGGAGTACATTTCGTTCAGAGGTACTGGTTTTTCATGATTAGCTACTTATTTGTTGCTCCTTTGAGTCTGCTTTGTTATAGTTTACACTGGGATGCGAGTGGGAGTGCAGCAGGCTATATCCAGTGATGTCATCATTCTGACATACCAGTCTCCTAGCTGCAGGAGGAGATTGACAACCCAGAGGTAGAGGACTGAACTGTCATAACTCAAGGAACTACAATTACCAGGTAAGTGTAATTATCATTTTATGTTTATTTGAATTTGATATACCGCTCTTAAATGTGCAAAGCGCAAGTAATGAAGCCCTTTCTTGAATGTCTTTAGTAAAATGGCTTTTTCTGATGTGTGTCCCACCCAATACATGTGCTTTTTGGCAGTGCTATACATATTTTAGAAAAGGCTCCAGGTTTGCTGAGCCTTTTCTAAAATATTAGGGTTTTATTTAAATGCACAGACCTAGATAGACACTCTATACAAAGTTATCCTCTGTCTTTCTCATGTTGCATACTTATTTTGACTGGGTAGGAGGCAATCTGCCCACTAAGCTGCGTCGAGTCCTCCGCCGACATTCCTGCCGGTGGGGGTAGGTGCAAAGCGATCGCAAACAGGATTGCATAGCATCTGCAGGCCCTCAAGACCTGCCCATGCCCCACAATCTTAAGCGTGATCGCTTTGCTCCTCCCACCAGTAGGAATGCCACAGGTGGGAAGGGGAGGGCAGAAATTTCATTTAAAAGGAGGTAATTGCTAATGCAAAATATGGACTTTTTAATGCTTTTGTATAGTGTGATATGAAACTGCACTGTCTGTCTATCAGAACTTTGTTCAAAAACATTTAAATAATAATAATAATAAAAGAATTAGGCATGGTTAGGCATAGCACCTTTGCTCTTGGGCAAAAACTTAAAATTAAAAATTATTCTTGAAAATAATGATGGCCGATATTCAGAGGGGTGCTATTTGCATAAAGATGTACAGATCTTATCTGTATAAATTGGATAGCTGAATATACCATCCTAACTTTATACAGGCAAGTTATCTATATTAAGTTAGGACTTCTATTTATGCAGTTTACTTATATGGATAAGGTCAGGTGAATACACCAAGCCCCTCCTCTAGATAAATGGATAAACTGCGGCCATACTGACTTATCCAGCCAAAATGTATCTGTTTAGCATGGCATGAAATTTAAACAAAAGCATTTAAGGACTAGAGTGGAATAGCAACTCCGTTTCAGGTCATATCTGCCATTTTTGCAAAATCTTTTCTTTCACAGTCCTACGTTTACGGCCCAAAAGGGATATGGCAGGAACCCTTTCAGACAAGCAAATTCAGCATCCTAAAAAAATTCTTTTGAGAGAACACAATTCATTTGCTTTATATGATGAAGGTGCCTCTCAAGCTCTGCTCTACACTACAGACCATAAGAATCGAGCTTAAAACAAGAAGTTTAAAATAGAAAATAAATCCAGCCTGAGCCATGGCCTCGGCCTCAATATCGCCAGCAAGAAACTCCCCTGGATACAGCACCAAACTACTAAAATGTTTGAAACGAGCCACCAGTCTGTATGTAAAGATCAGTGCTGACTGATCTGTCTGGCACACTGGATACTGATGAAATGCTAGAGCCCCTCCTCTCGCTCTGGAATTTACCTGAATTTGAAGCCACAGCTATTGCTGGATTGAGGCCAGAATCACTGTGAAGAGATAAAGTACAAATTACTATGACGTTATAACTTTTCTTAAGTTCGAATATTCCCAACGTACCCCTTCCCCAATGTTCTCTGTAAACTGCTTTGATAGCTTGAAAAACGGTATATAAAAACGTTTAAATAAATAAAATAACTAACTACACCATGCACTCGTTTTCCCCATTTCAAAAGTCCAAGAATTTGTGTATTGGTGTAATTCATATAACTAAACAATATCATGACAAGTACTGCCCCATGTGTATCAGTGCAGTGCTCACCCTTTGGGGAATGGTTTAGTCTCATAAGGACCAGATGTTTCTATGCAGACAAGCAGGGGAATAGCCACACTTCCCGGGTGACCAGGAGCTGCTTTAACTCAGGAGTAGCAGAGCTGAAAGGAGGTTCAGGAAACTCCTCTGCTGATGGTTAGGACTAGAAATAAAACGGCTTTCCACTGGATAACTGTGTTCTGTTCTTTCAGCACAGATGAGTAACATTTTGTAAGCTGGCCAGATAGCTCAGTGCTGAGCATTGCCATGTGGGGAAACCTGGATTTGATTCCTACGCTCAGCTGGCCAGGGATGGGGTGGTCATGGAGATAGCTCTCCCAGCTCTGGTATAGGGAAGAGAGTCTCAACCATTCCATCAACAGCAACACCGCAGGGTAAGACTCAAAAGACATGCGCATCAGGTTCCAGAGAATGCTGCCGTCAGTAATAATAGTAACACTTAATGGGCCCGAGGTTCACGTTCGTGCTGCTGAATATCCTGAAGACCATGATTAACGCACTTAGCAGGTTAATCACATTGAATGTGCCCTCCATCATGTTTATAGTACTGTTGGATGCACACAGCATTGAACATTCAGGTACAATCCAAGGCAAGGGGAGAGAAAGCGACTCAGCCAAGCTTACAATTAGTGAAGTGGCAGAAGCAGGATCTGAACCCTGGCCTTTAGCTTAAAGCACTACACCACTTCCTGTCTTCAAGGTCAAGGACTGGTTCTACAATGGATGGGCTAGGTGAAGGGAGTAAATCCCTGGTAGTTAAGGAGTAAAGGCTCATGATGCTGTAGCCCATACAGACTGGCTCCAACTGAATTGGAAGCCCAAAGGAGCAAAATGAAACTGCTGCCTCCCTCCTCCCCCTCCCACCTCCAAAGCAGTACTTAGAAGTCTGAAATCAAATGCAGCATGCAAGCTTATTTAGTATCTGCCCTAATGATGATGTTTATGTGCTGTGCTATCCAATTACATTTCTACAAACATAAATATTGCTGTGCTTGGCTGTGCTTTTTATCTGTTTGCCTGTCTTTATTATGTTGCAAACCTTAAGAAGCAGGGACTGGTTGGTATGTGGGTCTGGAGAACGCTGCTACACCTGCTAGTATTGTACAAAGAGCGTTACGTCGGAGGAAGAGTGTGTGTTCAGGCAACGTGGACGTGCATGGAAGGGCTTACACCCCCCCATTTGGAAAATCTTGAAATCCCTTTAAATCCACACAGAATGCTGTGGTTCCATATTCAAGTGTTTTTTTTTAAAGCAGTAATTTGTTCTAACATCTTGGATCGTTCTAGTTTACTCTAATGGAGTTACATGGCTGAAACAATTGCTCCTGTAATAGCAAACAAGCTGTTTCTGTGGAAGTATTGAAACTAGTCCAGTCCTGCCTGTACCACAGCTATATTAAACGTCCATAAAGGAATCTATTTACTCTGCTATTTCTATGGCATGTTGGTGCAATGTGATATAAGGAGATGAACATCATAATAATAGAGGTTGATGTTCAAAAGCAGTCAGGCAGCCAGAAGACGCCAACTGCAGAACTGCAGTTTTTAAGAAATTCTTGGCATGTATACACATAATTTTGGTCAAACAACTCAAAACTTCAGTAATGTCAACGAGTTTTGTTACAAGATAAGTACTACTGTTATTGACTTGCTGAATGAACAGGTTGGGCTCACAGAGTATTTCTTGGGATGATTGACTATACAACTATAAAAATGTTAAAAAATGTGCGATTAAGAGATGAAATGTTTTCTGCCCAAGATGATTATATGATGTTTCAAAGAGCACACATTATTTTGTAACTCTTTAGAAGACACCTATTGATGTCTCTTTAAGGTTTTCTTTTAAATGACACTGAGACTTCTTAATATTTGTTTTGTGGCATACATTTGTGGGGTTAGTCACTCTTGTTAATAATATTTTATAAAAGAAACATAAGCGCCTATGCTGCCCTTATAAAGACACAGTGAAATAGAGAATAAGGGAACTCCACCTTTATGAAATGCGCATAAGCGCCATTATAAAATTACTCCCATAGGGTCAAACCTGTTTATTTTAAAACTGGGACGGGATTTGGGGTAAGGCTTAAATTTATCCACATAGAGGTGATATTCAGCCACGTGGAGGCTGATTTCATAAAGTATTTTTTGTGCATATACAGCAGTACATACACATAAAGGAGCTTCTAAAATGACCCTAGACGTACAAGTATAAGCAATGACAAGAATGTGCATCCCTTTATGCAACCTGGGTACAGGCGTGTACTAGGGCACAATTTGGGAGATGCCACAATTTACATGCTTATACCTGCTTCCAAGCAGACCTAAATGTCCATAGCTTCATTTTAGGAGCAATTTCTACAGTGTTTGTTCTAGTATTTTATAAAAAGACACATAAGTGCCTATATATGTTTATCAAATAGGGTGAAATTAGACCTTACCTGCTAATTTTCTTTCCTCGAGTCCCTTCAGTCCAGTCCAGACTCCTGGGTTATGTCCCATTTCCAGCAGATGATGTCACGGTATAAGGAAGCTGAACTCCATCCCTTTTGCACTCACAAAGCAGACTTCCATGAGATCAGGAATTTCACCTGAAACAAGAATGAAGACTAAACCTAGCCCAAAGGAGACTTGGCCAAACAGAACTAGCTCCTCGGAGGAAGTAAAGCGCCCATAATTTTCTGATCCCCGGAATGGAAAACTGAAAAACTGAATGAACCAATGCATCCAGTCACGCCCAACAAGGCCTTGCTACAGCCTGACGAAACAGCGGGTTCTGGACTGGACTGGAGGGATTCAAGGAAAGAAAATTAGCAGGTAAGGTCTAATTTCACCTTCCATATCATCCCTCCAGTCCAGTCCAGACTCCTGGGATGTATCAGAGCAGTAGTCAAGAATGAGAGCAACCAGCGAGCCCGGCCTGCAACACTTGTGTCCCGAATCGCATCTCCCCCCGCACCTGCATATCCAACCAGTAGTGCCACACAAACGTATGCAAAGATGACCAGGTGGCCATTTTGCAGATATCTTCTGGTAGAACAAGACCGAACTCCATCCAAGACACCGCCTGTGCCCTGGTTGAATGCACATGCAACCCCACTGGTAGAGTCTTTCAAAATAATAGGTAGGCAGAGGCAATTGCCTCCTTCAGCCAGCAGGCAATGGAAGCCTTCAATGCTGTTTCTCCTTTACAAGGTCCCTCAAAAAGAACAAACAGGTGATGAGACTTACGGAAAGACGCAGTGCACTTGAGGTAGCGACTGAGCACTCTGTGCATGTCCAGAAGGCGCAGGTGTCGATCCACAGATTCTGAAAAGGATGGGAGCACTACCATTTGATTCATGTGGAAGATCGAAACCAGCTTTGGCAAGAAGGACGGTACCAGATGCAACACCACCTTTTCCTTGGAGAGCACCAGGAAAGGCTCCCTGCATGACAAAACTTACAGCTCCGAAATCTGCCATGCGGCGCAAATGGCCATCAGAAATGCCACCTTGAGGGTAAGATCCTTAAGGATTGCTGCCCCCAAAAGCTCAAATGGAGATTCCATCAACATCGACAATCCAAATTAAGGTCCCAAGCTGGAACCACTGAGTGTACGGGTGGCCGAAACTGCTTCACCGCTCTCAAAACCAATGTCACATCTGGGTGTGCCGCCAAAGAGACCAATTGCATATACCCATGGTAGCAAGCCAGCACAGTCACTTGGATGAGTAATGAATTCAGGGCCAAACTTTTCTCTACTCTGGCCTGCAAGAAAGCTAGATCCTCAGGAATTGTGGCCAACAGCGCTCGCTGTCCCCTATCTGTACACCAGTCCTCAAACACATGCCACACTCAAATGTATGATAAGGAGGTGGAATGCTTACAAGCTCTTAAGGTGGTTAACAACCTGTGACGAGTAGCCTCTCTTTCTCAACCGAGCCCTCCCAAGAGCCAAGCCATAAGAAACAATTGATCCACTTGAGGCATGAGAATCAGGCCTTGTTATAGGAGGTTGGTCCGTGCTGGTAGACACTAGGACACTCCCACCGACAAGTGGATCAGGTCCGCATACCATGGCCTTCGAGGCCAGTCCGGTGCCACCAGCACCACCAGGCCCCGGTGCACCTTGATCCTCTGGAGCAGCCTATCAGAGGCCATGGTGGAAAGAAATAGAGGAAAACTGCACTGGCTCCCCATAGCTAGTCGTCTGACCTACAAGGCCCTTCTTCTTATGTTTAAGATCATTCATGACTCATCTGCAACCTCCTTGTCAGCAATGATTCGACTTACCCCAGACAAAAGAACGAGAAGATCAAACATGGTAAATACCCTGATCACACCTTCAACAATAAGGACTTGCACCAAGAATTGCGCCTTTTCTTTATACGCACCATCCCTCTGGGAATGCCCTTCCTGCTTCAGTCTGAGCCATTGCGGACCAGTCTACCTTCAGAAAAGCATTGAAGATCCACCTGTTCCAATTAGCTTATGACCATATAACTTAATGAAGGGCTCTCTCAACACCGCTTCTTTACTGACATAGTCCATTCCTTGATGCCTGTCTGTACAACATGTAACTAGTTCTCCCATCCCTCCCTACTTCCCCTGCCTCGTTCCCACCCTGACTTTCCTCTACCCCCTTTTTTAACCTTATCCCTTATGTTGACATATTTGCTTGCTTCTACTTACCTGTTATATGTTATTTAGACTTGGATTTTGATTTGATGTTTATGCCTGTTCTATGTAAAGTTGCTTGACTGTTTACATTTCTTGTAAACTGCGCTGATACTAAATAGTGCGGTATATAAAAGCTAATAAAATAAAAAACTTCCGGCAGCCAAGGTCGCACTAAAGTGTTGAGCTCCTCGGACATATCCTCTCGGCACTGACTGAAGAAGCGACTGGTATTCATGTTGGCAGCAGACACAATAACTGGGGTCCTCCACTGATGAGTTATGCTATGAAACACTGACTCCTCCAGAGCCCATTCTCTCAGATTCAACCACTGCTGGCTGAGGAAATCAGCCTGCATGTGCTCCTTTCTTGCTACGTGCACCATGGACAACGCAAGGAGATTCAGCTCCACGCAGTGAAGAAGTGGCATTATCTCCTCCACCACGACAGCACTCCCCGTACCTCCTTGGCGATTGATGTATGCAACCATGGTGGCGTTGTCAAAATAAATTTGAACCACCTTCTGCTGTAACAGGGGATGGAAGGCTTGAAGCACTAGAAACACTGCTGACATCTCCATATGGTTGATAAACCACTGACCCAGCTCCGTCGACCAACGAACTTGCACTTTCTTTGAGAGACAATAAACTCCCCAACCGGACAGAGTGGCATTTGTCATCACCAGTGTCCACTCCGGCGGCACCAACGGCATACCCACTAACAGTTTCCCAGGATCCAGCTACCAGTCCAGGCTGATCCTGACCTCGAGCGGGCACACTAGCAGTCTTGAGAGAGCATGAGTTTGTAGTGACCACCAAGACAGCAGGGACCTCTGCAAGGGGCATATATTCGCCTGAGCCCAGGGAACCAGATCCAGCATCGCCAACACGAAGCCCAATATCTGCAGATGTGACCACGCCGACAGGGTCTGCTGTCCCAAAAACTTCCGAATCTGCTCCTGTACTTTCCGGGTGCAATCCTGTGGCAGAATCACCCAGCCAATCCATGAGTTGAAACGCACCAGTAAGATCCTGAGTCACCGTCAGACTGCTCTTGTCCGGGTGACCATCCAACTAAGACTCTGCAAAACTTTGAGTACCCATCAAGTGGCTATGAGACTGTCCTCCACTGACTTCGTCCTGATCAGCTAGTTGTCCAAATAGGGGTGCACCAACACCCCCTTGCAACACAATGCCGCCGTGATGACCACCATGATTTTTGTAAAGGGCTGTGGGTCCATCGCCAGACCAAGCAGAAGAGCCTGAAACTGAAAGTGTCCCATTGGCATTGCGAAGCACGGGAAATGCTGATGCTCCATCCGAACAGGTATGTGAAGATAATCTTCCATCTGATCCAACGCGGTTAAGAACTCACCCTTTCGCACAGACCGCAGCGTTTCCATCCGAAATAGAGGCACTCATAAGGCCATAAGGCTCTGTTGATGTACTTGAGGTCGAGGATAGGATGAAAAGGACCCTTCCTTTTTGAGTATGACAAAATAAATGGAGTAGCGACTGTGTACTAACTGGTCTGCAGGAACGGCCATCACTGCCTCCAATCACAGAAGCTGCTGCAGTGTGTCCTTCATGGCCTGCAGGTTGGCTGGGGCCTTGCAAGGCAACAACAGAAAGGCGTTGGCGGGGGGGGGGGGGGGGAACCAAGATGGTGCCTTAGAAGGACAACAGGTGAGCCGCTCTTCTTTCGAACCCTCTTTTACCTTATTTATGGGTAAGTGGAAGGGAAAAATTATGGTGGTCTCCACCTCTGCCCCCTAAACCCACTGCTCACCAAACTACAAGCATGGAACTGCTCATACCTTAGGTACTGGGAACACCGGGTGGAATGGCTGCTGGGTTACAGCAAGCAGGAGAGGGCTCCCTCCTTGGCTTTGACATCTCTCTTAGCCCTGGTGGAAGGTCCTTCACATCCCTGCAACAGGGGTTGGAGGTCTCGGATTGACTCAGTCAGGTGGCTGAATGAATTGGTGTGGAGCCCTGCCCGACTGGTGGAGAGGTATCCAGGGCAGGACGACCACCACCCAGAAGTACATTGCTGCGGACATCAAAGATTAGCTTGGTGGTAGCTGAACGCATGGCTGGTGCAGCTGTACCCTTGAGTCGTCGTCCCCCCAGTGTCGGCTAAGGTGTCAGCGAGAGTTGCTGAACTGCAGACCACTGTTGGCAACATCCAATGGAAAGCACCACTTGTGAATCCTCCTAAAATGTCTCTGGAGAGTGTTTGGCAAGCAGCAGCATCTATCGATCACCTGGTTTCTACGATGGCTATTTTAACTTTAGACATGCACACACAGTTATAGACCAAGGATACAGAACGCTCCCATTTGGATTCACATGTCAAGAAGGTAGAGGACTCAATGGTTCAGTATGGCGAGACTCAATCTACCTTAATTCAAGATAAGATACTCACTGCAAAGAAACTGGAAAGCTTGTACAATACTGTCCGGGCTCTTATTTGTTAACTTCCCAAAAACACCACTGTCGTTGTCTCAAACTATTTTGCATAAGTCTTTTCAGGAAGTCTTAAAAATGCCTGAGAATGCTCTCCTCCTCCCCCCCCCTTGGCTAAAGTGTTTTACCTTCCAACTAGGGCTGAGTCATCTGGCCCCAGAGTAGAGCCCTTGGGTTCAGGAGCACCTCAGGCATCCAAATCAGAACTTAACTGGCTTGATGGAGAATTCTCAAGCCAAAGCTGTGCAATGTGGAATTCTATTGACTATTTTTAGATAGGGATCATGTCCTTCATCTACTCACAGATCTGAGCTGGTTATGGGGGCAAAAATGTATTTTATTTTTTGACCTAGCTAGGTCTACCCAGGAACGAAGAAGAAAGTTTCTAGATATGCGTCAGGCAATGTTGGCTTTAGGATCCTCCTTTAGTCTCCACTTCCTTGTAAATGCATGCTTCATTTGGATAATGGTAGATAAAAAATTTTTTCGAGACCTTTCAATTTAGATTTTTCCTCGATTCTAGGAGCCTGCTTGCCCAGACTTCTATTCCAGTAGAAAGAGGTCTTCAGTTTTGAATCTGCCTGAATCTCTATTTCTCCTGGTTTGGTCCCTCCCCCTTAAATTTTGGTCTGCTTCACGCTATTTGTATTTGCTTGATTGGGTTTTTTTTATATTGTATTGCCTTTTTGCACTTTCTTTATTGCAAGTGTATTGCATGTACATTATATTGCATAATAAAAAAAAAAAGCATCAGCAAGGTGTCATCCAAACTCTAGAGTGTAGACCTCAAGTACGACTTCCAACACCCACTAGTCAAAGGTGATATGGACCCAGGCGGAGTAGAACTGGTGTAGCCTCCTGCCATTTGGAATTACACCACCTGAGCCCCACTCATCTCATTGGGATTTCTTGGCACAAATTCCTGCTCCCACAAAATAACTTCTTCCGGCTCCTCTTCTGCCACGAAAGGACTGTCCCCTGGAAGAATATTGTCCTCACTGATAGGGAGCAAAACGAACCACCCAGAATGGAGTTGATTTAGAGGTCTTAGGCTTATCCTCTGGGAGCTGGATTGAGGAAGAGCCCTAGATGTGGTGTACTTAGATTTCAGTAAAGCCTTTGACACTGTTCCGCAAGGCGAGTTATAAACAAACTGAGAACTCTAGGGATGGACCCTAAAGTGGCTAGGTTAGAAATTGGTTGAGTGGGAGGCAACAAAAAGGTAAATGGCGCTCACTCTGAGGAGAAGGAAGTTACCAGTGGTGTGCCGCAGGGATCTGTCCTTGGTCAGATTCTTTTTAACATCTTTTTAGTGATGTTGTGGAAGGGCTGTCGGGTAAGGATTACCTCTTTGCAAATGATACCAAAATTTGCAATAGAGTAGACACCCAAGGAAGGAGTAGATAACATGAAGAGGGATCTAGCTAAGCTTGAAAAATGGTCAAGAATTTGGCAGCTGAGATTTAATGCTACAAAATGCAAGGTCATGCACTTGGGCTGCAAAAATCCAAGGGAGCGGTACAGTGTAGGGGGTGAAATATTTCTGTCCACAAAAGAAAAGCAGGACCTGGGTGTGATAGTTTCTGATGATCTTAAAGCACCTAAACAGATAGAAAAGGCGATGGCGAAAGCCAGAAGGATGCTTGGGTGCATAGGGAGAGGAATGGCAAGCAGAAAAAAAGAGGTGATAGTGCCTCTGTATAAGTCTCTATTGCGACCTCATTTGGAGTATTGTGTGCAATTCTGGAGACCGCACCTTCAAAAGGATATAAACAGGATGGAGTCGGTGCAGAGGGTGGCTACTAAAATGGTTAGTGGTCTTCATTATAAAGCATATGACAACAGACCTAAATATCTCAATATTATACGTTAGTTGGCCAACTCTGGTCCTAGTGCATTACGATCTAGCCTGGTTTTCAGGATGCCCCTAATGAATATTCATGAGGTATATTTGCATTCACTGCCTCCCATTGTATGCAAACATAGCTCATGAATATTCATTAGGGACGTCCTGAAAACCAGGCTGGATCATGATGCACTAGGACCGGAGTTGGCCACCCCTGCGTAAGAGGAAAGGTGGGATAGAGGAGATATGATTGAGATGTTTAAATATCTCTGTGACATAAATGCACAAGAGGAGAGCCTCTTTCGATTGAAAGCAAACTCTGCTATGAGGATGAGGATGAAAGGGAATATACTCAGGAGTAATATGTAGAAATATTTCTTTATGGAAAGAGTGGTAGATATGTGGAATAGTCTTCCAGTGGAGGTAGTAGAAACGAGGACAATATCTGAATTAAAAAAAGCATGGGACAGAAGATCTCTTAAGGAAAAAAAGAGGACTACTGTAGTTGATATGGAAGGGCCAACTAGATAGAAACATGATGGCAGAAAAAGATCACATGGCCTATGTTTCTATGGAAGCTTGGCAGGCTTGGCCTCCTCCAAGTCCTTGACCAGCTTTTCCAATGCCTCCCCAAAGAGGAGCTCTCCTTTAAAGGGCAGCCTGCTAAGGCGAGAATGACGAAACGTTTGCGGATCAGTTGCGTAACCAAAGGAAATGGCGAGCTGCTACCATGAAAGCCATACTCTTGGCCGAAGCTATAAGGAGATCATAGAAAGCTTCTGCCAGATACGCTGAACTGGACTTCAACCTGACTGCCTCTGATGGAGGATGATGATCTTGCATGCCCTCCTCTGGCAGCCCCTGTGACCAGCGCAAACAGGCCCTGGCCTGGACTTAGCCCTCCACTGAAATCTGGAGGGCTAAGGCATTCACCTAAAAGGCCTGCTTCAGTAAGATCTCTAATTTCTTGTCTTGCACATCCTTGAGTACTGCACCATCTGGGATGGTGGACTTCTTGGTAACTGCCAAAAAGCGTAGTTACTCACCTGTAACAGGTGTTCTCCAGGGACAGCAGGAATCAGTCCTCACATATGGGTGACATCAGCACCGACGAAGCCCTCGCGGAAGCATCCCCCCAAGCTTTTAAAGAAAGCCTTTGGGAGATGCCACGACACATGCACGGACCACTTCCCGCTCAAGGGTGCCATCTTGCTCCGTCAGATGACATAGCTAAAAGATGGCAAAAACAAAAGATGGTAAAAGAGCAACTCCAAGGGGAAGAGGGAGGGTTGTGAGGACTGATTCCTGCTGTCCCCGGAGAACACCTGTTATAGGTGAGTAACTACGCTTTTCTCTGGGAACAAGCAGGAAGTCAGTCCTCACATATGGGACTCCCCAGCTACAGGCTACTGGAAAACCCATAGCAAATACAGGGCTCCCGCGAGAGGAGCCACAAGCAGCAGCAATTTTAGTCCATGCACACAGACTACAGTAGGACCCCTGTGTCCGCTGAAACCAACACTCCGGTAGCCTGAACATAGAAGGGTTGGAGGGTAGGAGTTGCCTAGATCCCAAAAGGGTTATGGAGCACAGCCTGGCCGAAGGCACTGTCCTGTCAGAACTCTCTTTCCAGGCAGTAGTGAGCTGCGAAAGTATGGGCTGAAGACCAGGTGGCAGCCCGGCAGATGTCCACCATCGGGACAGTGCGCAAGTTTGCCACTGAAGTCGTCATGGCCCGGACATGATGTGCCATGATGCGGCCTTCCAGTGGAAGCTTTGCCTGCCCATAAGCAAAGGCGATACAATCCGCCACCCAAGTGGACAGTGTATGCTTGGTCACCGCCTCCCCCAGCCTACTGGGGTCATAGGAGATGAAAAGCTGAGAAGCTTTGCGGTGGCCTTGGGTGCATTGGATGTAGAAGGATAAGGCCCTCTTACAGTTCAATGAGTGAAGGACCATCTCCGCCCGACTGGAGTGAGGTCTTGGGAAGAAAGTAGGAAGCACCACTTCCTGGTTAAGGTGGAAGGGCAACACTACCTTCGGCAGAAACTTGGGGTTGTGCGAAGCACCACCCTATTCTTGTAGAACCTGGTGTAGGGCGCCTCTGCCACGAGAGCCTGGAGCTCGCTAACCCTGTGAGCGGAAGTAACCACAACCAGGAAGACCACCTTCCAAGAAAGGTAGCGAAGGTGGCAGGTAGCCAGAGGCTCAAAGGGTGGGCGAGTGAGCTGCCCCAACACCACGTTGAGGTCCTATTCGGTTGCTGGAGGGTGAACCGGGGGTTTGGACAGGAGCAAGACCCGAAGGAAGCGGGTCACCAAAGGTTGGACCGAGAGGGGCCTGACATCCATCAGGTGGTGGTGTGCCACCAGGGCACAAAGGTGCACGCGGATGGAGTTAGGCTGAAGCCCGGATCGGGAGAGGTGGAGAAGATACTGCAACACCAAAGCCACCGGGCAGGAGAAGGAATCAGCCCCATGATTAGCGCACCAAACAGAGAACCTGCACCATTTGAGGGCATACGCCTTCCTAGTACATGCCTTGCGAGAGGCCAGCAGAATGTCTTCAACCTCAACTGGAAGGTTGAAGGGGGCAAGAGTCACCCTCTCAGCAGACACACTATCAACGAGAGGGACCCCAAGTTGGGGTGTAGAAGAGAGCCCCCTCCTGAGATAGGAGTCCCATGGCAGTGCCCAAGGGGATGGGGGTCTCCACTGCCAACTGCAGCAGCAACGGGAATCACGGTTGGTTGGGCCACCTGGGAGCTATCAGGATAAGCGAGGCCCTGTTGTGGAGGGTCCTGAACAAGGTCCTGGCGATAAGCGGCGTCGGAGGGAAGGCGTACATGAGGCCTTCCAACCACGAGATTAGAAATGCATCCGCTGCCACCCTGGAGGGATGGGCATGCTGGGAACAGAAGTGGGGCAACTGAAAGTTGTCTGGACTGGCGAACAAGTCCATCATGGGTTCCCCCCAGAGCCAGAAAAGTTGGCTGGCTATCCCGGGGTCCAGATGCCACTCGTGCGGCTGGAGAACCCTGCTGAGTCTGTCGGCCAGCAGGTTGTCCTGGCCTGGTAGATACACTGCCCTCAGGAGGATACCCTGTTGGATCGTGTACGAACAGAGACCCAGTACCTCCTGGCAAAGGACACGGGATCCCATGTCCCCTTGTTTGTTTATGTAGTACATTTCCACCTGGTTGTCTGTCTGGACTGTAGGGTATATTCGTAGCACAAGAATAAGTTAGACTCTGTTGTTGTCTAGGGGAGATAGCTACTAATATACAGCCCAAAAGAAACGCTGCCCCAGCAGTTGCTTGAAGGTCGTTTGTAGCTGAACACAGCAAAAGTGAAGTGAAGAATCCATCTTGTCTGTGCAGTTTGGTTCAGGCCTGAGTTGCTGAGCAGGCCGGAGATTTGCATGTAGAATTGCAGGGGTACCAGCCCTACAGGACTAGGACTGATTGGTGGCACAGGTGGCGACAGAAAACTCTCATTGCGAGGTGCATCGCTTGGAGCTCCAGGAGGTTGATCTGTTAGGCACTCTTGTCTGGTGACCAGGTACCCTGGTTGCAGAGGGTCCCGCAGTGGGCTCCCCAGCCGAGCAGGGAGGCGTCCGTGGTGAGGACCCTCGAGTTTTTGGGAGTCTGGAAGGGCATGCCCGCTTCCAGGTGTTGGGGCGACTGCCACCAGACCAGGGAATCTGCCAACTGGCGAGACACCATAACCCTGTCCCAGAGGTGGTCTGTGGCCTGAAACCACTGGTCCCGGAGACACAACTGCGCTGCCCTCATATGGAGGCAAGCATCTGGGGTGACGTGGACTGTGGAGGCCATGTGCTTGAGGAGATGCAGAAGGTGCCAGGCAGGCATCAAGAGATGGTGTTATACGTCTCGAGTCAGACATCTGAGATGATCTGCCCGGTCCTTGGGCAGGAAGGCCTTGGCCTGGAGGGTGTCGAGCTTTGCCCCGATGAACTCCAGGCACTGCGCCGGGAGGAGGTGAGACTTGGGGTAATTTATGATGAAGCCCAAGTGTTGCAGAACCTGTGTCTCCCCTTATGAGCCAGTTGTCCAGGTAGGGAAACACGAAGACCACTTGGAGCCTGAGGAAGGCAGCCATGACCGCCAGGCATTTTGTGAAAACCCTCGGGGCAGAGGCTAGGCCGAAGGGAAGCACCCGGTATTGAAAGTGTTTACCTCCTACCACAAACCGTAGGTACTGCCTGTGGTTGGGGTGGATAAGGATGTGGGTATAAGCATCCTTGAGGTCTAAGGAGCATAACCAATCTCCCTGCTGGAGGTATGACAGCAATGTTCCAAGGGAGAGCATCTTGAACTTCTCCCTCACCAGGAATTTGTTGAGATTGTGCAGGTTGAGGATGGGCCTTAGGCCCCCTGTCCTCTTTGGGATGAGGAAGTATCTGGAGTAGACCCCTCTGCCTTTGAGGTGGTGGGCACCGGTTCCACCGCTTTGTCCTTGAGAAGACCTGCCAACTTCTTCAGGAGAAGGTCCCGGTGGAGGGGAGACCTTAGGGGCTCTCCCGGGAAATAAGGGGGAGGCATCTGAGTCAGGTGGAGGAGGTAATCCTCCTCGACTACCCTCAGAGCCCAGCAATTGGCGGAGATGAACACCCACCTCTGGGCACAGAGGGCCAGACGTCCCCCTGTGGCCTGCTGATCTCCTTGGGGTAGAGAGGCTATGTTGAAGGAGTCAAAAGCTACCTCCTGGCTGGGCCGGAGCCAGTGCCTGGGGTTTTGGAGCCTTCTGCTTACACGGGCCATGCCCATGTCCCTTGGCCTGCTGACCCTGTTGGGGAGCTGGGGAGGACTGATAGGGTGGGTAGTTTCAGTAAGCAGCTCCCTTCCTCGGGTAAAAGGGCTTTTTACCCAAGCCCTTCTGTCAGGGGGGGGCAGTGGTCTTTTTGGAGAGCCTGGTCCTCGTCATGAACTCGGTCTCCAACTCGGCAGCTTTGTCGGCCATGGATTTGCCAAAGAGGTTCTCCCCTTGACATGGGATGTTGACCAGTTTGTCCTGAACTCATTGTTCGAGGTCGGACGACTGAAGCCAAGCCTGGCAGCGTGAACCGATGCGGCTATCCAGGCCACCGACTGGAACCCATCATAGGCTGCGCGAGACATAAATTTGGAGCACTCATGGATGGCCTTGGACAGGCTCCTGAACCACTGCAAAGGTTCCTCGGAGAGACCAGCCGAAAACCCAGAGAGTTCCTTCGCCAAGTCTCTCAAGTACATGCCCATGTACAGCTGGTAGGCCTGGACCCGGCAGATGAGCATCAAGCCCTAGTAGCACTTTCTGCCGAGGGCATCCAAGGTGTGGGCCTCTCTGCCAGGGGGCACCCAGGAGTGCATCTTCTGGCTTTTCAGCTGATGCATGGCTGACTCCACCACCATGGAATTGTGCGGCGGCTGTGACTTCTAGAAGCCCAGGCGCCAGCGAACCCGATACATCGAGTTGAGCCATTTGCTCACCACCGGCACTGATGCCGGTGTCTCACACATGCGCAGCATGAGCCATTCCAGGATGGGAGGAATGGGCACCGTTAGCAATTCCCGAGGAGGGGTCTCGTATTGGAGGATCTCCAGCTCGTCCACCTGAGGATCCTCCTCCGACTCGGTCGGGAACGCCAGGGCCTTGGACATGTCCTTGACAGTCCAAGAAGCCCAAGTCCTCTGGTGGGGACTGCCTCCGAGGTTCTGAGACTGGGGAATCAGAAGGGATGTTGCGGTGGTGACGAGTATCAGGAGACTCCTCATCCTCCATCTCCCATTTGGAGTATCCAAGGATGACTTGTAGGCGGGCTGCTCCATGGGCTTCAAGGCCACCGAAGCCCTATAGTCGAAGCCTGGTAGGTTGGCCGGGGATGACCGAGCTCCTGTTGAATGGGACACAGAGTGTGACCTTGGCCGAGGATTGACGAGGTCACAAGACTTCGAGGATCAGCTCGGCCTCCGGGGATGTCCTGGACGTTGAATGCCTGGTTGTTGGGGCAGATGCACTGGACGTGCCGGACAGCAGCGCCCGCTGCTGGCCAATGAAGGCAGACAAACTGTGCTCCAGGGCCGCCATTCTGGACTCAAGGCCAGAAGGTTCTGCAGCCTTTGGCGTGGGCCCCAAGGAATTTAGGCCTGACGCCGGCTCCCCCAAAGGAAAATCCTCAACGAGGATAGTGTCTGGAGACCGAGGCCGGTCTGTGACTGGATACTTCTGGGGGGCCTTGGCAGGTCTCTCCTTTTTCCAACGACTGCAGGACCAGACCCAAGAGGTTCCCAGCTGGTCGGAACCATCCAAGGATGCCACCTTCGAGGGTTTCTTCTTCTTCCTGTGTTCCCTCGAGAGGGACCCCCCTCTCCAAGGACCCATGACGATGCTCGGGTTTGGAAAGCTCCTCCTGAGATGTCGGGGCCTCAGACGAGGCCTTGGCCTTCGGAGGCATCAGGGATTCAGGGAAGAACTTATCGTGCTGCTGCTGGCGGCTCTTCAGGACCTTGCTGGACATCCGTTTGCAAAGACCGCAGGCTGCCGGGTTGTGGTCTGGCCCGAGGCAACAGAGGCAGCAGTCATATGTGTCAGTTAAGGACATTATCTTAGAGCACTGATCACACTTTTTAAAGCCACTGGTAGTCATGGGGGAAAAAAGTACCCCTGCGAGGTCGAAGACTTTCTGGGCTGCCAGCAGGGAAAAAGGGTGTGAAGGCATCAGAAAAATAAAAAGAACGAAGACTATAAAAATGAACCAAACTCGACACCGAGGACGGTTGCGGGAAGGGTACCGGTGCAAAACCGGAGTCAAGTTTGAAAGTCAGGTACAAAATATCAACTTTTTCCGGGGGAAAGTCAGACAACGTCTGAAGGGCTCCGCAGAAAAAAAGAGACTGAGCAAGATGGCATCCTTGTGCAGGAAGGAGACCACGCATGCGTGGTGGCATCTCCCAAAGGCTTTCTTTGAAAGTTGGGGAGATGCTTCTGCAAGGGCTCCATCGGTGCCGACGTCACCCATATGTGAGGACTGACTTCCTGCTTGTTCCTGGATAAACAGAGCATCTATTTTAAGCACCTTCAGGAGCTCCTTTTCCACTACTGGAATGGGGTATAGGCGAGCCATTGCTCGCCTGCCCAGCAAACCCACTTCGTGCACCTCCCATTCCGTCTCCATCATCTGCATGAAGGCCTGGTGGACTGGGAATGCTGTCTCTGACGTCCGGATGCCTTGCAGCAAAGAGTCCTCCAGAGGAATCTCCTACTCCTGAGAGTTCTGTGGAATATTTAGCGCCGCCAGGGAATACACAATCGGCACAGAAAGTTCCTCACATTGGAACACCCTGACTATACTGGGGTTCTCACTGGGAGGTATTTCCTCTTCTTCTAGTTCTGCGCTGGACTCATCCAGTCCAAGCCCTGAGGGTACCTCCAGAGTATCGTCAGAGACTCCCGACACCTTGGAGGCCTGATCCTGTGCCATCTCCTCCTGCATGTGAGTTCGCTCTGCCCCCTGTAGATTCAAATGCCACATTACCTAGCGATGTTTCCCTTGCCAGGCGTGGCGGTGCCAAATTGGTCCTCCTAGAATCCCCCAGGCTCTGCTTCAAGTAGTAGGCTTGGTGCAATATGAGCACAAAATCAGGGAAGTGCCTCCAGATTCAACTGCTGCCCAGAAAATTGGTCTGAATGCCTGCAGGGAGGAGTAGGAACTGAACCCTGATTTCCTGCAGTGGCAGAAGATGGCGGGACAGGAGTGCTTAAAATGGCCTTGGGAACTGCGGTTTGAGAGGGTAAGTCACCGACATGCTGATGTCCCTTTTACATTCTAGTCTGAGGGATCCCCCAGACAAAATTCAAGTCCCCTGAACTCCTCATCTGCAGTGTGGTCCTCCGACTTGCAGCCGTGGCCTCTCTTAAACCCACAGGCCACTCACACTGCCTTCGATATGCCGAAGATGACAAAAGAAACCCCCAATGCCATGAAAAAAGACATTGAAAAGAGTCACAAACCGAAAGAAAAAAAGGGGCTTACAAACGCTGAAACACTCCCCTCTGCAGAGCACTGCACTCACCCAGGAATCCGGCCTCTTCAACGGGAGTCAACTCTAGCGGCTCCTGCTTCTCCCATGTGGCCATCAGAGACTAAACCTCTGGCATAGCCCTTAAAGGAGGGCTCCGAATAAGACAATGGGCCCGAATGAACAGGTCTTTCCTTTTTCCTCCTCTCCCTACCAGGAACTGCAGCTGACATAATGGCTTTGGTTCCTTGAGGGGGCAGCTCTGACCAGCAACCACTGTCTCTCTCCAAGAAACCTACTTCTATGCCTGGATTATGCTTTCTCTTCTTTCAACTTATTATTTTTTTTCTTTTTTTAAACTCTAGCAATCTAAACCCTTCAGTGCAGCCCTGACTGCACTGAGCTCATCCCATGTGCTGGAGACTGTGAATACTGGCTCAAGGGATGGACTTCAGCTTCCATATAGCATGACATCATAGAAATTTGGAATTCTCAGTCTCCATCTGCTGGAAGTGGGACATAACCCAGGAGCCTGGACTGGACGGACAATATGGAAGCTACAAATACTTGCCTTATTGTCCTTTCAATCTAGGTGAGTTGTAAAATTACCCTCTATGAGATGCAAACGGGTTCTTGTCAATCTCACCCCTAGTGGTAGTACTGAAAGACTACCACTAGGGGGTCATTCGGTGCTATTTTGAGATAGGCAGCCACTGAGACAAGAGTAAATGGAGGCCTGCCCCCATCACCCCTCTTCATACCCCTTAGAGTGAACCGGGGTGCCGGGGATGTGGGCGAGTCTTTTACTTTGGGAAGAGATGGGGTTTTGGGAAAGGGGGGCTTATAAAACATTTTAAGCTCTGTGTCATACCCACTGGGACACCAGGGTATAAAGGTGCTCCGAGGCAGGGGATTTCGGGCTAACTCTGATTTGGGCCAGAGGATCCTTTAATTTTTAAGTGCCACTACGCATAGGGGAAAACTAGGTAGTCATCCAAGGTGGTAGTTTCTTAAGGACAGCAAACAGCAGCAGCAGTCAAAGCAAAACAATAGGCCCTGACAGCCACACAACCTTAAAGAGCCAATGTTACATGTAGGAAGGGTGGGTGCACATGTGCATACAAAGCAAAACTAAGCATGATGTCCAATTTTGCATTTTCACAGGATTATTGTGGAAAGGGTACTGTTGGGACAATCATTACTGCTGAATTTAATTATCAAAATCTTGGGGAAGGGAGTGAGTAAGGCTGACGTTTTGCCTAGAGTACCTATTATCCTTGCATGGCTCTTGGGGCACTTTTTTTTGGCAGCTTGGGAAAATAAACAAACACTTGAAAATGTAGTTTTCACAAATGAGTTGTTTTTTGCATGATTTTGCACTGCTGCAACTAATTAATGCAAAATTTACACAACCGTTCATGCAAATGTGTACTACTACGAACGGTACTTTGCACAAAAACTAGACAAACACCTGCATTTTAGAGTTTGTGTGCAAGTCACTTTGCGCTTTAGTACATAGGGCCCTTTATTTGGCTATCAGCCATAGACAGTTATGCAGTCAGTTCTTGGCTGAATATTGATCTTAGGATTTCTGATTCTGACAGCAAACCATGTTGGACTGATAATTATCTAAAGAAACAGTATATAAAGATTTTGTAATGAAATTAAACTGTCTCCATAATCAATCCACTGGTCACCCAAGGACTCGAGAATCTTAACATTTGATTCTAGAGCTATCATCAATGGAGGGAAAGTGCCTGGGCTGGATGAGGGTTGGGCAGGAGCCCCTTGTCTTCAATGGATGCAGTTGTTCATATTCTGGCTTGTATTTTGGCCCTAGAAATTGCAACTTTTCAAAGATTGGCAGGAAAATGATTGTGATCAGTTCTGTGCAATTTCTATTTTACAGAGTAGTGGATCCTTAATCTGGTACAAATGTTCAATTTTCTGTGCAGGCAAAATTCTTGCCATTTGGTGGGCGTTTTGCAATCCCTCCCCCTCCCTATCATTCCTTAATTTTAATGTGCAGGAGTCCTGCAGTAAGCATACATGGCAGCTTGTCGGTTCAACCACTGATGGCAGGCGCTGCTGTCCTGAATGTACTGGAGCACTTCGGCAAGCATGGTGCGCTTCATCCGTTCCTCCTCCCGGGATTTCTTCAGGTGGTCATACATTCTTGCACCTGGGTTCAACATACAGACAGGGATTTTGTTTGTAAATCCTGAAGACATTTATTATAGAAGGCCTATGGTTTCCCTTACTGAAGTTATTTTGCCAGCTTGCTAATTCAATCAGACGTATTAGAAAAATTCTGGTTCCCGTTTCCTACCAGTGTTGATACAATCCTGTTGGCTTGCCATAAAAGGTAAACCATTTTAATAAGTAGCCATTCCTAATGCAACCCGCAGCTTCCAGAAGCAAAGGTCGCATGGCGTTGCTCTTTATTTTTGGAAGTTTTGCTCTAAGCTCTCCAGACAGTTTCTTGATCCTTGTATGAACTGCTGGTTTTCTGATCTTTCCTGAGTAATTACTTTGAAACGCACAAATTCTCTTTAAATGATGCAATTTCAGTGGTGGCCTATCAGAAATTTTACATGATATCTATCTATCTATAGGGCTTTAGATTCTAGGAGTTTATAAATTGTAAGGGGCCCTTTTATAAAAGGGCGCTATGGTGTTGCACATAACACAGCCATAATGCTCAACGCCAGCACATTAATTGTTGGGGACGTGGAAAGCATGTTCCTGCCAGTTAATGTGGTGTGCCCTGCCCTAATGCACCCCCGCTAATGGCATGCCTTGCAATTACTGGGGGGCATGCCGACTACAAGGTGCTCAACCCACTCTCTCTCCTCCCCTAACCCGCCCGCTTACCACCCCCAATGTGCACAGCAAAGTTAGTGAGGAAATCGGGCAGTGCTAACTATCGCTTCAGAGAAGAGAATGGAGCAGACCGTCACTGCTGGCCTGGTGTAGCAAGAGGGATGATGTGTTCTCTGGGTCAGGAGGGGCAATAAGAGGAGGATAGTGGTGGTGTTTGGAGCAAGTTAAGAAGGGAGTGCTGATACGGGCTGTGGACGGGGCGAGGACATTGATGGGGGACCAAGGAGCAGAAGATGTGGAGGCTGAGGGAAGGGAGAGAGATAGATGGAGAGAGGGAAGGGGAGAGGGGCACAGGGAACCAGATGCTGGGGACATGAAGGGGAGAGGTGAAATAATGGATGCTAGGAAAGAGGAAGAAGCAGGCAGAATGGAGGCGGGAGAACAGGTAAAGGAGAAGAAGGGTAACAAGGGAGTTCTAGAGATGGAGGAATAGGCAAAAGCAGTGACCCAGAGTGAACTGGGGACTTGGGGATTGGGTGGAAGGAGAGCAGACTTGGGATTTGGCTGGGTATAGAGTAGGCTGAGGGAAAGGAAAAGGGGGCTTGGGTGGGGGAAGACTGGAAAATGAGCTTGAGCAGGGACTTGGGGATTAGGAAGACAGTGGAGGCTAGGAAATTGAGCGTGTAGGGTTAGAGATGGGGAGGGTTACATGGTGTGACCCAGGATGAAGATAGTAAAAGGGACAAGGAGGCTGTTAAGGGGGTAAGATCTTTGAAGAGAGTTAGGAGGGTGGAAATGATGGTCTTGAAAGGGGTAAGAGCTTGGGTAGGGAGTATAGGACAAAAAAAAAAAGAGCTTAGAGCTAGGTGAGGAACAGGGGATGAGAGGCAGAGCCACTGGTCTAGTTTTTTTCTCTGTCTCCCTCATCTGTTGGTTGGGAGAGAGAACCCCACTAGTCTGGATTAGTCTAGCAGGAATATCTGGAAAGGCCAGAAGAAAGAACCAGGAGCTATGGAAGGAGCATGGGATGAGAGGCAGAGGAAGGAAGGGAGGTGAGGGATGGGGAGAGAAAGAATACAGAGAGTGGAAATGAAGAATACAGAATGGTGAAACAGGGGAATAGGGAGCAATAGGAGGACTGGAGTTGAAAGATTCCAAATTAACCCTGTCATCAAATAGCTAGATTGCTAATATTAACAAAAAACAAACTTTGAAAATCATGTATGCAAATTCTAGAAGTCTAAAAAATAAGATGGGAGAGTTAGAATATATAGCAATGAATGAAAGATTAGATATACTTGGCATTTCAGAGACCTGGTGAAAGGAGGTACCAATGGGACGCTGTGATACCAGGCTATAAACTATATCGAAATGATAGGGTAGATCCAGGGCCGGCCCAATGGGATTCTGCTGCCCCAGGCAGAAGTCCTGGCCATGCCACCTTCCCACTGGGCCGGGCCACACCACACCACAGTCCCTTTGCTGGGCCCCCCGCTACTGCCAATTCTGTCAGCGGGGTCGGGGGGCTCGGCTCAGAGCAGCAGCAGCCTGCAGCAGGCTATGTGCTTCGGCACACATGACCTGCTATTTCTGGCCCCCCCCCCCCCGACGCAACTTCCTGTCGGAAACGGGGGTCAGAAGTGGCAGGCCATGTGTACCTAAGCACATGGTCTGCCATGGGTACTGTACTGCCCACAGAGGTCTGCCTCCTCCACACTAGTGGAGGGGTGGGGTTGTATATGTTAAAGAGGGCATCAAGTCAAACAGGATAAAGGTTTTGCAGGAAACAAAATACACTGTAGAATCTCTATGAATAGAAATTCCATGTAAAAAGGGGAAAAGAATGGCTGTGGGGGAGTATTACCGTCTGCCTGGACAGGATGAACAGACAGATGAAGAAATGCTAACAGAAATTAGGGAAGCTAGCAAAGTTTACAACACAGTAATAATGGGAGATTTCAATTACCCCAGTATTGACTGGGTCAGTGTCACATTTAGACATGCTAGGGAGATAAAGTTCCTAGATGAAGTAAATGACTGCTTCATGGAGCAGCTGGTTCAGGAACCAACACGCAGGGACGATATTTTAGACTTCCATATCATACCTCCAGTCCAGTCCAGACGTGTGGGTTATTTCCCCCCACCAGCAGCTGGAGACTGTGTATGACAGGTTTTGGTGATCTCACGCTAGAAGAGGATCTGTACATCAAGCCCAAGACCTGTATACTCAGTCTCCAGCAGCTGGTCAGGAGTTTCTGTGCGCTCTGGATTCCACTGAAGGAAAAAAAAAAGAGAATGAGGGGAAAAAAAGAGAGAATGAGGAGTTTTGAAATGGCTTAAATGGAAAGACAATTATTGGCACTTAGGAGCAGCAAGACAAAAAATATGGAGTCTACAAATTAAAAAAAAAATTAGCAGTGCCTGAAACAGTTTAACAGGCAGGAAGAGGTGGAGGCTCCTGCCAGAACCGGGACTGTTGATTCTGTCCAGTTCTCACTGTGGGGGTGAAGTACCTGGTGGCTCAGCCCCCCCCTCCTCTTGTTATATTGGGCTGTTTGTTGGGTTGAGTCCCAGGAAGCCCGTGTACAGTGCTGCAGATCAGCAAGATAGTCTGTTAAAGTAAGTGAAACATGGTTACTTTGATTGCTACATCTCTGGGGGTGACATTCAAGCACAGGAGAAGTGTTTTTGCTGTTGTTTACTTTAGTTTTCAGGCCGTAGTTAGACATGCTTCAGCTTTGCCATGCCTGTGGGGAAGCAAAGTTCTGCAGCCTGTGGAAGCTGACGCGGCTTTCTGCCAGCCAGCATTTTTTGCCATGGCTGTGAGCAGGAGGGCCACACAGCTGAGGAGATAATTTCTACGGCTCGGTCAGCCGCAGGGGAAATGGTTTTGCAGTCAAAAGACTTTTCTTTGTCGGGGCAGTTAATTGCTTCAGTTTCAGAACCCGCAGTTTTGGTGGGAAACACCACCATTTTGAGCAAGCCAGGCATGCCATTACAGACTATGGGGGGAAGCCAGGAGCTCATAGCTTCTGTCTCTGGCAGTGTGAGTGCCCTGGTTTTAAATAATGCTGCTGTTCCTGCAGTACCCTTTTCATCAGATTTTGTGCTGCTCTTCTACCAAGCCTATTATTTGAAACAAGGGCTGGGAGACAGTGCAGGTGACCCAGGGGGGCCCCAAGAGAAGGAGTGAACCTCTACCCTCAGTTTCTCAAGGCACGGTGATGGATCTGGTAGATCCTCTGTCCAAGAGGCGCCACCTAGAAATGGAACTCTGGCAGGAGCAGACGTCCCTGCACTTGGAGATTTCTGAGGACCCAATGGAGGGAATCTCGGGTCTCTGGCAGGACTCTGGCAGCAGACCTCGAGGAAGGGGAAATTCCTCCGGGGGAGGACCCTACCATTGTCTGGGTATTCCGCCAGGAGGAGTTGACAGCGCTCATTGACCAGTCACTAGTGGCTTTGAATATCCCACAAGATCTCCTGACCAGCAACGAGCCCTTGGAGGATCCGCTGCTACAGGGTATCAAGACCACCCAGATGGCTTTTCTAGTCCACAGAGCCATTAAGAAAATGATAGAAGCTGAATGGGAAGTACTGAAGGCTGGCTTGAGAAGCACCCAGACAATGTCACGGTTGTACCCACTTCCAGCAGCAGAGAAAGAGCTGCCTAAGCTTCCTAAGGTGGATGCCCTGGTGTCAGCCGTCACCAAGAAGACAACCATCCCTATGGAGGGAGGTGCAGTTTTGAAGAATGCTCAGAACAGGAAGCTTGAGGCTCTGTTGAAGCAATCTTTTGTGATTAATGCTAAGACGCTACAGACTTCCATTTGTGGGGCCTATGTGGCAAGAGCATGCTTGTGGTGAACAGAGTCTAGTGGATTCAGATCTGGATTCACATCAGCCACGGACTGAAGCACGATGCTTGAATCGAGCTCTGCCTACTTAGCAGACACCTTATATGATTCTGGTATGGACATCTGCTAAGAGCATGGCGTCATTTATAGTGGCACAGCAGTTTTTGTGGCTGTGGAATTGGTCAGGTAAGATGCGCCTAAGTAAGCTTCCTTTCAAGGGTAAGCTTCTCTTTGCGGAAGCATTAGAGAAACAGGTCAAGGACCTCAGTGAGATAAAAGGAGGGCGATTCCCCGAGGATAAACCCAGGGGTGCGAAGTCAACGGCCCTGGCAAGAAGACACCCCCAGGATTTCCAATGGATTTGGGCCATCCACTTTGCCCCCATCAGTGCGGTCATTATTCCACCAGGGGTCAGTCCTTTCGAGGCAATAGAGGGACCGCTGAGGTTACTATACTGGTGCCCTGGCAGGTTCCAAGAAACCCAATGAAGCGAGGGGGAGCCTAGATGAAATTGATGACGGTGGGTGGCCGGCTACAACACTTTTACTCCGGCTGGGCCCAGATTACCTCCAACCAGTGGATTTTAGAGATAATTCGAGAAGGCTATGCCCTGTAACTGGCATGACCAATCCCCCTGCAAGGCTATGGTCAAGATGCAGACTGTTGCAACACAAGGCGGTGGGGGAGGTTCCCTCCAAGCTGTGCATTCCATTCCATTTATTTTGTCATGCCCAAAAAGGAGGGTTCCTTTTGGCCAATTCTAGATCTCAAGCATGTCAACAGGTCATTGCGGGTGCCACATTTTCATATGGAAACCCTGCGCTTGATGATAGTGGCAGTGCAAAAGGGAGAGTTCCTTATGGTACTCAACTTCATCGAGGCTTATCTTCAGAGTCTCCAGGAACAAGCAGGAAGTCAGTCCTCACTTATGGATGACTTCAGCACCGACAGAGCCTGCGCGGAGCAATTACCTAGCTTTCAAAGAAAGCCTTTGGGATTGCTACCACGCATGCATGTCCTCTTCCCGCCCAAGGGTGCCATCTTGATCAGTCTCCCTTTTTCTGCAGAGCCCTTCGGACGCATGTCCTCGTCCCTTGGAAAATGTTTCATTTTCCTCGCCTTAACAGGCTCTCTTTTTTCCGGTTGCACTGATCCTCTTTCCATCCTTTCTCCTGCTCTTCTTCAGAGCTCTTGGGGATACACATTTTTCCCTAAATTTTGTTGTTTGGGCTTTGTGCCCCATTTTTCTCCCAACTGTTGGCCATGTGAGTCTTCGACCTCTCAGGGGCCATTTTTGCTCCCATGGCCACCGGATTTAAAAAATGTGATAGATGCTCTAGGAACATGTCGCTTACACATGACTGTTGTCTGTGATGCCTGGGAGCCGTCTATGACCCAGAGCTCTGTTCGCTCTGTAAGAAAATGTCCTCTAAGGCCCTGCTCAGTCATAAGCAGAAGTCCGAAGATATTTTCAGGAAGGCCGCCTTGGAGTCCCGGTGGCGCTCTTGGTCGTCTCTCCTCCAGCGGGTTCTCCCCCTGCGGCCCCGCATATTCGGCGGCACTCTGACCAGGGGTCCTCTGAGGTGGAACAACGCAAAAAGAAGGCGGCCTCGAAGTTGCTGGCCGGGACTCAAGACAAGTTCTCCTGCACCCGGTCGCTTAGTCCCCTCCAATGTTCCCGAGATTCAGACAAGGAGTGGCCACGCAATGTACCTCGCAGGGAAATGGAGGCCTCTGGCGAAGCCTCCCAGTCTCCTAAGGGTCATCCCGGTGAGTACCCTCTCTCCTCCTCGACGTCCAATCCGGTGACCCCGGCATCGGCATCCCAGGGCCCCACGCCCGCGTGGGAGTCCCGTCTGCTTGTGCTCGAATGCAGCATTTCTGGGTAAATCACTTCCCAGCAGGCGCTCACGGCGAGCTTCGCTGACTTGCGCCCAGAGACCATGGGTCCCTCACGTGGGACACTCAAATCTGTCCATGAAATCCCTGAGAACCGCGGGACTCGTGAGGGTCCTCGACATTGGTCTCGTTCACTCTCCCATTCCTCGGAAGCGAGATCGTCCAGGGCCTCCGGCTCCAGGCCGCTGGCCATCAGACAGGGCGACCCACCCGGCTCGGATCCCTCAACCGATTTCTTGGACTGGGAGTCCGATGGGGACACCTCCCCGGAAACCCGTACCCACCGGGATCTTCCATCGGACCCCTCGCCGCCTGCGTTCCAGCTGCGCTCACCACCCGAAGACACCTCCTTCTTGGTGTTTATCCGGGACATGGCTCGGGCCATCAGTCTGGTCACGCAGGCCGAGGAAGACCCTCGTGCTGAAGAACTCATTATTCTTCAGTATGAGTCCCCGCCCAGGGAATCATAAGAACATAAGATATGCCATACTGGGTCAGACCAAGGTCCATCAAGCCCAGTATTCTGTTTCCAACAGTGGCCAATCTAGATCATATGTACCTAGCAGTTTCCCCAAGAGACACAAGTTCCACAATGCTTGTACTGGGTCAAGCATTGATATCTTCGGTCACTTCTTAATAATGGTTTATGGACCTTTCCTCTAGGAACTTGTCCAAACCTTTTTTAAACCCAGCTACACTAACAGCCTTTACTACATCCTCCGGTAACAAATTCCAGACTTTGATTACACGTTGAGTGAAAAAATATTTTCTTTTATTAGTCTTAAATAGTTTACCCTGTAGCTTCATTGCATGTCCCTAGTCTTTCTATATTCTGATAAGGTAAACAATCGATCTACGTTTACCCGTTCCACTCCGTTCATTAATTTATAGACTTCTATCATATCTCCCCTCAGCCGTCTCTTTTCCAGGTTAAAGAGCCCTAACCTTTTTAGCCTTTCTTCATAGGAGTATCCTTCCATCCCCTTTACCATTTTGGTGGCTCTTCTCTGTACCTTTTCTAAAATCGCTATATCCTTTTTAAGATACGGTGACCAGAATTGCACACAATATTCAAGGTGCGGTCTCACCATGGAACGATATAGAGGCATTATAATAACTTTTGTTTTATTTTCCATTCCTTTCCTTATCATACCTAGCATTCTATTTGCTCTCTTGGCCGCTGCTGCACACTGGGCCAAGGGTTTTAACATGGTATCCACAATGAAGCCTAAATCTTTTTCCTGGGTGGTGGTTCCTAATGTGGAACCTTGCATCGTGTAACCATAGTTATTGCATTTTCCAGGTCATTTATGAATATGTCAAAAAGCAGTGGACCCAGCACAGATCCCTGGGGTACACCACTATACACCTTTCTCCATTGGGAAAATTGGCCATTTAGCCCTACCCTCTGCTTTCTATCTTTTAACCAGTTCCTGATCCACAATAGTACACTGCCTCCTATCCCATGACTCTTTAGTTTTGCCAAAAGTCTCTGATGAGGGACCTTGTCAAAGGCTTTCTGAAAGTCCAGATACACAATATCAACCAACTCACCTTTGTCCACCTGTTTATTCACTCCTTCAAAAAAACATAACAGATTAGTAAGACAAGATCTTCCTTGTCTAAAGCCATGTTGGCTGTCTCCCATTAAGTTGTGACTATCTACATGCTGAGTAATTTTATTCTTTATGATGGTTTCTACCAATTTTCCCAGTACTGATGTCAGGCTCACCGGTCTGTAGTTTCCCGGATCACCCCTGGAACCCTTTTTAAAAATTGGTGTTACATTGGCAATCCTCCAATCTTCAGGTATTAGAGATGATTTTAATGATAGTTCACAGATTACTAATAGCAGGTCTGCAATCTCATATTTCAGTTCTTTCAACACCCTTGGATGTATACCATCCGGCCCAGGTGATTTGCTACTCTTCAGTTTATCTAATAGTTGTAAGACATCTTCCCGATGTATCGATATTTCCTTCAATTCTTCCGCACTTTTAAATACCACTTCAGTCATGGGTAACATCCCTACATCTTCCTCAGTAAAGACCGAAGCAAAGAATTCATTCAGTCTCTCCGCTATTGCCTTGTCGCCTCTTCGTGCTCCTTTAACCCCTTTATCATCTAATGGACCAACTAACTCTCTCACAGGTTTTTTGCTACGAATGTACTTGAAAAGGTCTTTATTTCGTGTTTTTGCTTCCGCAGCAAGCTTCTTCTCAAATTCTCTCTTTGCCGGCCTTATCAATGCCTTGCATTTGACTTGCCAGTGCTTGTGCTGTTTCCAGGTTTCGTCGTTTGGCTCTTTTTTCCATTTCCTGAAAGATGCTTTTTTGGCAACAACAGCCTCTCTGACCTCACCTTTAAACCATGCTGGCAGTTTTTTGGACTTCTTTCCACTTTTCTTAAAGCGTGGAATACAGCTGGTCTGGGCTTCCAAGATAGTATTTTTCAACAACACCCAAGCTTGATGTACGTCTTTAACCTTCACAACTGTTCCTTTTAGTTTTTTCTTAACTGTTTTCCTAATTTTATCATAGTCTCCCTTTCGAAAGTTAAAAGGTAGTACTGTGGATTTCCTTACGATCCCTCCTCCACTAATTAAATCAAAGGCGATCATGCTATGATCCCTATTGCCAAGTGGCTCCAACACCCTTATCTCTTGCACTAGATCTGGTGTTCCACTAAGGACTAGGTCTAATATGGCTTCCCCTCTGGTCGGTTCATGAACCAGCTGCTACAAGAAGCAGTCATTTATTTCATCTAGGAACTTTATCTCCCTAGCATGTCCTGACGTGACACTGACCCAGTCGATACCGGGGTAATTGAAATCACCCATTATTATTACTGCGCTGTAACTTTTGTTAGCTTCCTTGATTTCTTTGAGCATTTCATCATCCATTTGGTCATTCTGGCCAGGTGCTCGATAGTACACCCCCACTGCCATCGCCTTCCCCCTTTTATATGGAATTTCAATCCATATAGATTCTACAGCAGATTTTGTTTCCTGCAAAACTTTAATCCTTTCTGACTCAATGCCCTCTCTAACATAGAGCGCAACCCCTCCACCAATTTGATCAGCTCTATCATTACGATATAGTTTGTACCCAGGTATCACAGTGTCCCACTGGTTGTCCTCCTTCCACCATGTCTCTGATATTCCAATCATATCTAACCTTTCATTTAGTGCTATATATTCTAACTCTCCCATCTTATTCTTTAGACTTCTAGCATTTGCATACAAGCATTTTAGAGAATGTATTTTATTCATGTTAATTTGGCTATTGTTAGACATGGGTAAATTGGGATCTTTAAGCTCTGTCTGCTCCATACTTGAGGGCATTTGGGCTACTTTACTCTTTTGTGGAACCTCTCTGCTTTTGGTAGTATCCTTCAAGGATACATTCTTCCGAACCATCCGCTCTTGGGCGACTGTCGGCTTTCCCCTAATATCTAGTTTAAAAGCTGCTCTATCTCCTTTTTAAAGGTTAATGCCAGCAGCCTGGTTCCATCCCGGTTAAGGTGAAGCCCATCCCTTCGGAAGAGCCCCTCCTTTCCCCAGAATGTTCCCCAGTTCCTTACAAATCCAAAACCCTCATCTCTGCACCATTGTCTCATCCACGCATTGAGACTCCGGAGCTCTGCCTGCCTTTTGGGTCCTGCGCGTGGAACAGGAAGCATTTCGGAGAATGCTACCCTGGAAGTTCTGCCTGTACTGCTGATTCTATCTCAGCTGTTGCTCTGCATGTGGGAGGCCCCAGCCTCGGTCCCCATGGTGAGCAAGCGCCTTGACACAATGTACAAGGTGCAGCGCAGGCCCGGCTTCCGAAAGACCCAACTCCCACAAACCTCCATTTTATTTATTTATTTATTTATTTATTTACATTCTCTTATATACCGCGCTATTCTGCATCAGTGCGGTTTACATTGAACAAACTGAAATTACATTGAACAGGGCATTATAACGGAGATAACTATTTTTTACAGGGAACATGGGCTATGGAGGGTTAAGTGGCTTGCCCAAGACCACAAGGAGCACCTGTGGGACTAGAAACCCCAGTCCTTCCGGCCCAAGGTTGCTGTCCTCTAGTGGGATTTGAACCCCCGACCTACCGGTCTGAAGTACCTTGCCCCAACCACTAGGCCACTCCTCCACTCCATGGTGGTGGAATAGGCCATGAGGAAGCAGAAGAGCCAGAAATCCCACTCATTAGTACCTCCAGGCCGAGAATCGAGAGCCCTTGATGCCCTATCAAGGTTCCATGCTCTCTTGTCACATCCAGGCATATCAATTGTACATTGGTATGTTCCTACGCGACTTGGCAAAAGAACTTGGAGGTTTCTCCGTGGGCTTCGAGGGGGAGCCCCTTGAGAGATTCCGCGCCCTGTTAAAATTAGTGGCCGACTGCTCCAAGTACATATCTCGAGCCTCCTATGATGGCTTTGAGACATCGGCTCAGGTGGCGGCCGCGGGCATCAGAGCCCGCCGCCAGGCATGGCTCCAATCTTCGGATTTGGAACAGTGGGTGCAGGAAAAGCTCCTGGCCGTGCTCTACCTCGGTGAACGTTTTGGTAAGCTGATGAAGGAGAAGGCTGCAGAGATCGAGACAGAGTTTGTCACTAGGATCCATCTCTCCCGCAAGACCTCTACGATGCCTTGGAAGAAGCAGCCAACCAAAAAGCCCTTCTTCCCCAGAAAAGGCCTCCAGTATCGCGGCTATCCACCGTACTCAGCTACCCCCACGCCGACCACTCCGGCGCAGGGGAAGCCCGGCCAGGGGCACTGTAAACCAAAGGGCCCGAAGGCCCAAACGCTGGCTCCCCCGCAACCCACTCAGGGGCTTTGACGCCAGCGGCATGGCCTCTCACCCTCCGGAATTACAGCAGCCAATGGGGGACGCTTGTCCTGCTTCGCCCCGTTGTGGGCACTCATCACCTAGGACACCTGGGTTCTCCAGGTTGTCCGGGAGGGCTATCGCCTCCATTTCGACAGGCTTCCACCTCCTTTCTCCCAGCGGAGCCTCCTCGACTCCCTGCACACCAGCTTCTTCTGCAGCGGGAACTGCACTCCCTCCTTGCCCAACGGGCAGTCGAGAAGGTCCCTCCCCACCTTCAAGGTCGGGGCTTTTATTCCCGGTATGTACTTATCCCAAAAAAGACAGGGGGGTCTGTGGCCCATCCTCGACCTCCGCAGGCTAAACAAGTTCCTGGTGCGGGAGAAATTCAAGATGTTATCTCTTGGTGTGCTGCTGCCCTTCCTCCGGCAGGGCGACTGGCTATGCTCCTTGGATCTAAAGGATGCTTACACCCATATCTTGATCCACCCCCAACATAGGCAGTATCTGCGTTTCAGGGTACAGGGAGAGCACTTCCAGTACAGGGTGCTCCCCTTCGGCTTTGCATCTGCCCCACGGGTCTTCACGAAGTGCTTCATCGTGGCCGCCACTCACCTCGGTGCTGGGGCGTGCCGTTTTTTCCCTACCTCAACAACTGGCTCGTTACGGGCTCCTCTGTCGAGGAGGCCCAGGAAGCAATGTCGCGCATTTTCCTCCTCTTGGAGAGCTTGGGGTTCTTGGTCAACTACCCAAAGTCTCACCTCGAGCCAGTGCAGGCTCTCGAGTTCATCGGGGTGCGCCTCGATACTCTGTAGGCCATTGCCTTCTTGCCAGTGGATCAATCCACCCACCTCTGAGCTCTGGCGGCTCACATCCAAAGCGCCCACCAGGCCACCGCTCAGTCTATGCTACGTCTCCTGGGCCACAAGGCCTCGAACGTGCATGTGGTTCCTCACTCCGGCCTGCACATGTGGAAGGCTCAGTAGTGTCTCAGTACCCAATGGAGCCAGTCCCTCGGACACCTCAGGGACCCCATTAGGGTTCACCCTGACCTCCGCTTCTCCCTGAACTGGTGGCAACACCCCCGCAACCTCCTGCGGGGATTGCCTTTTCAGGCCCCACAGCACAATGTGGTGCTGACTACAGACGCTTCTCTGTTCGGGTGGGGAGCCCATTGCGAGTCTCTCTGCATGCAGGGGCAGATGATATTTAATGTGGACAAGTGCAAAGTTCTGCACTTAGGGAAGAACAACCCAAACTACAGTTACACAATGCAAAGTTCCACATTAGGAACTACCACCCAGGAAAAGGATTTAGTCGTGATCATGAATAATAACATTGAAACCTTCTGCCCAGTATGCAGAGGCAGCCAAGAAAGCAAATAGAATGCTAGGAATCATAAGGAAAGGAATGGAGAATAAAACAAAGGATATTATAGTATCTCTCTATCGTTCCATGGTGCGACCGCACCTTGAATACTGTTTGCAATTCTGGTCACCATATTGTAAAAAGGATATAACAGAATTAGAAAAGATACAGAGAAGAGCGACAAAAATAGTAAAGGGGATAAATAGGGAGCTCTACGAGGAAAGGCTTAAAAGTTTAGGGCTCTTCAGCTTGGAAAAAAGACGGCTGGAGAGAGATATGATAGAGGTCTATAAAATAATGAATGGAGTGGAATGGGAAAATGTAGCTTGGTTGTTTACCCCTTCAAAAAGTAGAAAGACTAGGAGACACGCAATGAAGTTACAATGTAGCACATCTGAAACTAATCGGAGGAAATATTTTTCCACCCAATGTGTAATCAAATTCTGGAATTCGGTACCAGAGGATGTAGTAAAAGCTTTAAAAGAGGTTTGGACAAGTTCCTGGAGGAAAAGTCCACAAACTATTATTATCCCATCACCTTTCAGCGTTTGTGCTGGTGGATCCTCCTCCACTGCTGTCCTGCTCTCGGTTGGTGCACCCCAGGATCTGTCTTGGGCCCAACTTGGGTGACCAGCGTATTATAAATCAGCGCAAAATGTATATATGTAATATATGTAAAATATAAATGTCTATATACTGTAGAAAAGTATAATTATAGCCGCCCCACCCCCCACTGTACCCTATTATAATTTTGAAAATCCTATATACCTCAATTGAACCTGTTCTACACACTCCAAGGAGACTTACTGTAATCTCTTAATCTTGAAACTATGTTGTATACAATAATGAAGCTCGCTCGAGTTGTTTTGAAAATCTGCTGTATACTTTAATGAAACCCGCATGATTTGTTTTTAAAACCTATCACATAACCTTGTTAATCACAATGTAGTGTTTAAATTCTGTCAATGATTTTGATTTTCTCTGTATCCTTAATCAAACCGCTGCTGATCGCTGGAAGTAGCGGTATACAAATATGTGCTAAATAAATAAATAAATAAATAAACTCCTTGTCTCTCTCTATACCGAGTCTCTTGGTGCACTCATCTCCTCCTATGGTTTTCAGTACCATCTTTATGCTGATGACTCTCAGATCTACCTCTCTACACCTGAAATCTCTCCAGCCAGGCCCTGATCTCCCCCTGCCTATCTGGCATTGATGCCTCGATGTCTCATCGCTGTTTGAAATTGAACATGGCCAAAACAGAGCTTATTATTTTTCCCCCTCAACCCATCTCCCCCCTTCTTCCTTTCTAAATATCTGTGGATAATGTTCTAAAACTCCCTGTTTCCTCGGCCCACAGCCTTGGGGTCATCTTTGATTCCTCCCTCTCTTTCTCCACACACATCCAACTGATAGCTAAAACATGTCGCTTTTGTCTGTATAACATCAACAAAGTTTGACCACTCCTCTCTGAACACACTACTAAGATGCTTATCCACTCTTTAGACACCTCCAGTCTAGACTATTGCAACCTCCTCCTTGCTGGTCTCCCTCTAAATCATCTCTCTCCTCTTCAGTCTGTTCAAAACTCAGCTGCTCGGCTAATCTTCCACCAGCCTCGTTATGCTCATACATCCCCTCTTCTCAAGTCACTTCATTGGCTCCCTATCTGTTTCTGTATCCAATTCAAACTTCTCCTACTGACCAAATAAGTGCATTCACTCTGCAGCTCCTTACTACCTTTCCTTTCTTATCTCTCCCTATACCCTCCTTGGGAACTCCACTCTTCTGGTAGATAGCAATAGAAGAGAAGGTCACAGATAGAAGCAAACTCCAGACTTCGCTCCTTTCACCTTGCTGCTCCTTATGCCTGGAACAAACTATCTGAGTCTGTACGTCAGTGCCTTCTCTGACCCTTTTCAAATCCAGGCTGAAAACTCACCTCTTCGATGCCGTTTTTGGATCTTGATCCGCCTAGTAAGAACATAAGAACATAAGATATGCCATACTGGGTCAGACCAAGGTCCATCAAGCCCAGTATCCTGTTTCCAACAGTGGCCAATCTAGGTCATACGTACCTAGCAGTTTCCCCAAAAGACACAGGTTCTGCAATGCTTGTACTAGGTCAAGCATTGATATCCTGGGTCCCTTCTTAATAATGGTTTATGGACCTTTCCTCCAGGAACTTGTCCAAACCTTTTTTAAACCCAGCTACACTAACAGCCTTTACTACATCCTCCGGTAACAAATTCCAGAGTTTGATTACACGTTGAGTGAAAAAATATTTTCTTTTATTAGTCTTAAATAGTTTACCCTGTAGCTTCATTGCATGTCCCCTAGTCTTCCTATATTCTGATAACGTAAACAGTCGATCTACGTTTACCCATTCCACTCCGTTTATTAATTTATAGATTTCTATCATATCTCCCCTCAGCCGTCTCTTTTCCAGGTTAAAGAGCCCTAACCTTTTTAGCCTTTCTTCATAGGAGTATCTTTCCATCCCCTTTACCATTTTGGTGGCTCTTCTCTGAACCTTTTCTAATAACGCTATATCCTTTTTAAGATACGGCGACCAGAATTGCACACAATATTCAAGGTGCGGTCTCACCATGGAATGGTATAGAGGCATTATAATATCTATTGTTTTATTTTCCATTCCTTTCCTTATGATACCTAGCCTTCTATTTGCTCTCTTGGCTGCCGCTGCACACTGGGCCGAGGGTTTTAACATGTTATCCACAATGACACCTAAATCTTTTTCCTGGGTGGTGGTTCCTAATGTGGAACCTTGCATCGTGTAAGCATAGTTTGGGTTGCTTTTCCCTAAGTGCATAACTTTGCACGTGTCCACATTAAATTTTATCTGCCATTTTGATGCACAGTCTTCCAATTTATCAAGATCCTCTTGCAATTTTCCACAATCCTCTTGGGTTTTAACAACTTTAAATAGTTTTGTGTCATCTGCAAATTTGATAACCTCACTCGTTATTCCACTTTCCAGGTCATTTATGAATATGTCAAAAAGCAGCGGACCCAGCACAGATCCCTGGGGTACACTACTATTCACCTTTCTCCACTGGGAAAATTGGTCATTTAGCCCAACCCTCTGCTTTCTATCTTTTAACCAGTTCCTGATCCACAGCAGTACACTGCCTCCTATCCCATGACTCTTTAGTTTTGCCAAAAGTCTCTGATGAGGGACCTTGTCAAAGGCTTTCTGAAAGTCCAGATACACTATATCAACCGACTCACCTTTGTCCACCTGATTATTCACACTTTCAAAAAAACATAACAGATTAGTAAGACAAGATCTTCCTTGTCTAAAGCCATGTTGGCTGTCTCCCATTAGGCCATGACTGTCTACATGCTGAGTAATTTTATTCTTTATGATGGTTTCCACCATTTTTCCCGGTACTGACGTGAGGCTCACTGGTCTGTAGTTTCCCGGATCACCCCTGGAACCCTTTTTAAAAACTGGTGTTACATTGGCTAACCGCCAATCTTCAGGTATTAGAGATGATTTTAATGATAGTTCACAGATTACTAATAGCAGGTCTGCAATCTCATATTTCAGTTCTTTCAACACCCTTGGATGTATACCATCCGGCCCAGGTGATTTGCTACTTTTCAGTTTATCTAATAATTGTAATACATCTTCCCGATGTATCGATATTTCCTTCAATTCTTCCGCACCTTTAAATACCACTTCAGTCAGGGGTAACATCCCTACATCTTCCTCAGTAAAGACCGAAGCAAAGAATTCATTCAGTCTCTCCGCTATCGCCTTGTCGCCTCTTAGTGCCCCTTTAACTCCTCTATCATCTAATGGTCCAACTGACTCTCTCACAGGTTTTTTGCTACGAATGTACTTGAAAAAATCTTTATTTCGCGTTTTTGCTTCCACAGCAAGCTTCTTTTCAAATTCTCTCTTTGCCTTCTTTATCAATGCCTTGCATTTGACCTGCCAGTGCTTGTGTTGTTTCCAGGTTTCATCGTTTGGCTCTTTTTTCCATTTCCTGAAAGATGTTTTCTTGGCAACAACAGCCTCTCTGACCTCACCTTTAAACCATGCTGGCAGTTTTTTGGACTTCCTTCCACTTTTCCTAGAGCGTGGAATACAGCTGGTCTGGGCTTCCAAGATAGTATTTTTCAACAACACCCAAGCTTGATGTAAGTCTTTAACCTTTGCAACTGCTCCTTTTAGTTTCTTCCTATTTTCCTCATGTTATCATAGTCTCCCTTTCGAAAGTTAAAAGGTAGTACTGTGGATTTCCTTACTATCCCTCCTCCACTAATTAAATCAAAGGCGATCATGCTATGATCACTATTACCAAGTGACCCCAACACCCTTATCTCTTGCACTAGGATCTGGTGTTCCACTAAGGACTAGGTCTAATATGGCTTCCCCTTTGGTCGGTTCATGAACCAGCTGCTCCAAGAAGCAGTCATTTATGTCATCTAGGAACTTTATCTCCCTAGCATGTACTGCCGTGACACTGACCCAGTCGATACCAGGGTAACTGAAATCGCCCATTATTATTACCACGCTGTAACTTTTGTTTGCTTCCTTGATTTCTTTGAGCATTTCATTATCCATTTGTTCATTCTGGCCAGGCGGTCGATAGTACACCCCCACCGCCTTCACCTTTTTACATGGAATTTCAATCCATAGTCTACTATGTTTTTCCTTAGCATTCCCCTAGATGTATCCTTGTCCTCAGCTGTTGTGCTGTCTTGACTAGATTGTAAGCTCTGATGAGCAAGAACCGTCTCTTGCATTTGTAGTTCTATACAAATGATCAGTAGTAGTAGTAAGTCCACTGCTTACCTATTGGACAAGCGGCATGGAATATGTGTACCTTTTGGGAACCTGACAGGTATTTCTGACCTGGATTGACCACTGTTGGAAACAGGATACTGGCTTGATGGACCCTTGGTCTGACCCAGTATGGCATATCTTATGTTCTTATGTGAGTGAGAGATAGAAAGTAGGGAGGCAGGGGAGAAGTAAAAGAGAAAGATTGAAGACTGAGGGGTGAAAAGGGAATAGGGTGAAATACAACTCTGAGCATACAGAGAAGTATAAGAGAGAAACTGAGATAAAAGATGAAAGGGAAAAATCGTTGTCAGAGATGTAGAGGGGAAAGGAAAGAAAAAAGGAAGAGAAGAAACATGTCATACACATGTACTCCCCCTGCCATTCTTCAAGACACACAAATACACGCAGGCCCCAACATTCCCCATGGCGCACACACACACCCCCAACACTCCCCATGACACACACACATGTACACAACCTTGACATTCCTCATGACCCATACATGCACATACCCTCGACACTCCTCATAACGCACACACACATGCAGCCCTGACACTCCCTATGGCATACACATGCACCCCCAACACTCCCCATGACACACACAAATGTACACAACCTTGACATTCCCCATGACCCATACATGCACATACCCTCAACACTCCCCACGATACAGAGACACATGCAGCCCCGACACTCCCATGACACACATGTACACAACCTTGACACTCCCCATGACCCATACATGCACATACCCTCGACACTCCCCATGACACACACACACGCAGCCCCGACACTCCCATGACACATACACACACGCAACCCCAACACTCCCCATGACACACACATATGTACACAACCTTGACACTCATGACCCATACATGCACATACCCTCGACACTCCCCATGATGCACACACACATGCAGCCCCGACACTCCCATGACACATACACACATGCAGCCCCGACACTCCCATGACACACACACACACATGCAGCCCCGACACTCCCATGACACACACACATGTACACAACCTTGACACTCCCCATGACCCATACATGCACATATCCTCGACACTCCCCATGACACACACACACATGCACTCCCAACACTCCCCATGACACACACACATGCAGCCCCGACACTCCCATGACACATACACACATGCAGCCCCGACACTCCCATGACACACACACACACACACATGCAGCCCCGACACTCCCATGGCACACACACATGTACACAACCTTGACACTCCCCATGACCCATACATGCACATACCCTCGACACTCCCCATGACGCACACACACATACAGCCCCGACACTCCCTATGACACACACACATGTACACAACTTTGACATGCCCCATGACCCATACATGCACATACCTTCAACACTCCCCATGACGCACACACACACATGCAGCCCCGACACTCCCATGACACACACATGTACACAACCTTGACACTCCCCATGACCCATACATGCACATACCCTCGACACTCCCCATGACACACACACACGCACCCCCAACACTCCCCATGACACACACACATGTACACACCCTCGACACTCCCCATGACGCACACACACATGCAGCCCCGACATTCCCCATGACATACACACGCACCCCCAACACTCCCCATGACACACACACATGTACACAACCTTGACATTCCCCATGACACATACATGCACATACCCTCGACACTCCCCATGATGCACACACACATACAGCCCCAACACTCCCTATGACACACACACATGTACACAACCTTGACACGCCCCAAGACCCATACATGCACATTCCCTCGACACGCCCCATGATGCACACATACATGCAGCCCCGACATTCCCCATGACATACACACGCACCCCCAACACTCCCCATGACACACACACATGTACACAACCTTGACATTCCCCATGACACATACATGGCACATACCCTCGACACTCCCCATGATGCACACACACATACAGCCCCAACACTCCCTATGACACACACACATGTACACAACCTTGACACGCCCCAAGACCCATACATGCACATACCCTCGACACGCCCCATGATGCACACACACATGCAGCCCGGGCCCTCCCCATGTCCCATACATGCACATACCCTCGACACTCCCCATGACACACACACACATGCAGCCCCGACACTCCCCATGACATACACACATGTACCCGCCATATGTCTGATTCTGTAATGGGGGAAATATGCCATTGTGTCACACTGCACGTGTATACTTTCCAACTTGTTTCCTTTCTTTGACAGAAGTTCTTTTAACATACTCAGGTATTCCATTTCCCATCACCACTTCCTCTCTTCTGCAGAGAAGCAGCTATGGTCTGCCCTCATTTGAAATGTGAAACATCTAACCTTCACATCGCCTACTATGCGCATCAGGAAGCAGCAGCCTTCGCCTGTTTAGCGCAGCTGTGTTTTCCTCTTGCTTGGTGCGGCTGTGGAGGGCCAAAGAGGCTAGTCCTGCTCTCATGACATCATACAGCCACAATGGCATCAGAACACAGTAAGTGACCATTTTCAAGGTCTACTGGTTTTACTTAGAAGCCTCAAGTTTCCCATCAGGGCTGTTTTAGCTATAACTGAGAATGAGAAGTCCTGGAATACATATAAGGGACAGGATCTTTGACTAATCTTCTCTCCAATCCACTTTCCTCCTCTAGCATCCCCCTCCCAGCAGAGACACCAAATTGGATATTCTGCCACTGGTAGGATGAGAAATATCAAAGGCACTAAGCAGGACCAGTGAAGTAAAAGTCAAATGCAGGCATGCCGCTGCATCTAATTATTCTTTTGTCCTTAATACCTGTCACACGCTTAGCACCCCTGCAGAAGTATAAAGAAGGTTTTATCTTGGCTTCACTTACTGCAGAAAGTCTTGATTCCTGCTGCCCTGTACTCCTGCAGTCGCTTGATTTCCCTTCGCAGTTCAAATTCCACTGTTTTTAGAAAGGATAAAGAATAGAAAAATCTGACAATCTGTGTTAGTCCAGTTATTCGTCAGCAACATGCACTTTGTCTCAGGAAGAACTATCTCCATTGCTCTTGGAGTCCCAAATGTATCCTAAAATATTTTAAATGGATGTCTTAATACCCCCTCTCTATGGAATAACCTATGAGGCAGTGTGCCTCGTTCCTTCCAAGACTTGTCAGTGCAGCATGGTACAAGGCTGAGCAACAGTCTGAAATGTTCCTCCTGTAGCACCTCTATGGATTTCAGACTGTGGTGACATTATCTGATTTAATGAGTTAACAATTAATAAATAACCTACAGGTAAGTTTTATTGGGTTCTGCTGCTCGCATCACAAATGTATGGGCATACATCATCCTAAATATTATGGCCCTCGCTTTCTGGCTATCTAACACAAGATTAGTGGCTACCAAACCTGTTCTCATGACTTCACAGCCAATTGGGTTTTCAGTATATCCAAACGATTATGCATGAGATGAATTTGCACACGCTGGGTCTGCAAGATATGCAAATTTATCTCATGCATATTTATTTAGATATCCTGAAAACCCAGTTGGCTGTGGGACCCCTGAGCAGGTTTGGGAACCACTGGTTTATCATATCAAAGCTATTAAATATCAGAAGTATGAAATCTCCCATGAAACCATTCAAGGTAAAGAGAGGGAAAGTTTAGAAATGTTAAAACGGAAGTTCCTACATGCATGGCTTTCAATGAACTTGTCGTGCTGAATAGGTCCTAAGATTCTGGCGAAGTGCCTCATTACTTCATACAGGTCCTGGACCTCTTTGGGATATCTTCTCTCTAGAACTGGAACAGAATACATTGGCAAACAATGTCCTGATGTCAAAAAGCTGTGGCTATCGAATTTTATGGGAAACCCAGTCAGGGGGCTTTGCCACTGATGGAAGCAGGTATGAATTTATCTAAATACAGCCACTGTACAATGTCTAGATCTATAGATGTGTACACAGTTAGAGCTTCCAGCCTAATAACAGCATCATTCTTTTTCCCAATAAGCTGAAGACTCTCCTTATGCAAACACAATATTTCAGCAATAATGTCATTATTTATTGTGTGCTAAGCTTTTAGCAAATTGAGGCCTGCTATCAGTAATCTGTGAACTATCATTAAAATCATCTCTAATACCTGAAGATTGGAGGATCGCCAATGTAACACCAATTTTTAAAAAGGGTTCCAGGGGTGATCCGGGAAACTACAGACCGGTGAGCCTGACGTCAGTACCGGGAAAAAATGGTAGAAACCATCATAAAGAATAAAATTACTCAGCATGTAGATAGTCATGACCTAATGGGAGACAGCCAACATGGCTTTAGACAAGGAAGATCTTGTCTTACTAATCTGTTATGTTTTTTTGAAGGAGTGAATAATCAGGTGGACAAAGGTGAGTCGGTTGATATTGTGTATCTGGACTTTCAGAAAGCCTTTGACAAGGTCCCTCATCAGAGACTTTTGGCAAAACTAAAGAGTCATGGGATAGGAGGCAGTGTACTATTGTGGATCAGGAACTGGTTAAAAGATAGAAAGCAGAGGGTAGGGCTAAATGGCCACTTTTCCCAATGGAGAAAGGTGAATAGTGGTGTACCCCAGGGATCTGTGCTGGGTCCGCTGCTTTTTGACATATTCATAAATGACCTGGAAAGTGGAATAACGAGTGAGGCTATCAAATTTGCAGATGACACAAAACTATTTAAAGTTGTTAAAACCCAAGAGGATTGTGGAAAATTGCAAGAGGATCTTGATAAATTGGAAGACTGGGCATCAAAATGGCAGATGAAATTTAATGTGGACAAGTGCAAGGTTATGCACCTAGGGAAGAACAACCCAAACTATGGTTACACGATGCAAGGTTCCACATTAGGAACCACCACCCAGGAAAAAGATTTAGGCGTCATTGTGGATACCATGTTAAAACCCTCGGCCCAGTGTGCAGCGGCGGCCAAGAGAGCAAATGGAATGCTAGGTATGATAAGGAAAGGAATGGAAAATAAAACAAAAGATATTATAATGCCTCTATATCGTTCCATGGTGAGACCGCACCTTGAATATTGTGTGCAATTCTGGTCGCCGTATCTTAAAAAGGATATAGCGATTTTAGAAAAGGTTCAGAGAAGAGCCACCAAAATGGTAAAGGGGATGGAAGGATACTCCTATGAAGAAAGGCTAAACAGGTTGGGGCTCTTTAACCTGGAAAAGAGACGGCTGAGGGGAGGTATGATAGAAGTCTATAAATTAATGAACGGAGTGGAACGGGTAAACGTAGATCGATTGTTTACCTTATCAGAATATAGAAAGACTAGGGGACATGCAATGAAGCTACAGGGTAAACTATTTAAGACTAATAAAAGAAAATATTTTTTTCACTCAACGTGTAATCAAACTCTGGAATTTGTTACCGGAGGATGCAGTAAAGGCTGTTAGTGTAGCTGGGTTTAAAAAAGGTTTGGACAAGTTCCTGGAGGAAAGGTCCATAAACCATTATTAAGAAGGGACCCAGGATATCAATGCTTGAACCAATACAAGCATTGTGGAACCTGTGTCCCTTGGGGAAACTGCTAGGTACGTATGATCTAGATTGGCCACTGTTGGAAACAGAATACTGGGCTTGATGGACCTTGGTCTGACCCAGTATGGCATATCTTATGTTCTTATGCCTATAAATGCTTAAATTACAGGTTTCATCTTTTATCCCGCTTTCCATCCAAATAGCATTATTGCTGAAATATTGTGTTTGCATAAGGGCCACAATATTATAAAACCACACTATAGGGAGTACTATGCACTAGTTGTACAACATGTTAAAAACTTGCTATAAACATTAAGTAAAACTACATAAAAATGACAATGTTAACACCCCTATGAATGCTCTATTTGTACTATTTGAATCCAGTATTTTTCACTGGTGGCTATTACATAAGCCACAGGTGCCCATGAGGTCGGATGCTATGCCAGGCTGCTGTTGGTCACTGTTTAGATCTAGTGCTTGGGAAGGAGGCAGGGTATGAACTAAGAAGGGGATCCTGCAAGCTCAGCTAGCCAGGAGGGTGGGATACAATGGAGGAAGATGATAAAAGCTGCCCCGGATCAGGAAAAATGACAGAGGCAGGTGGTACCTTACAGATAGAGCTTCTATTCCTAGGTGTTTATAAAGGTGAAATTAGGTCTTACCTGCTAACTGACGTTCCTTGAGAACCTCCAGTCCAGTCCCGGTACTTGTGGGTAAATCAACTCTCACCAGCAGCTTGGAGACTGAGCATGTCATCTTTGATGACATCAGCACCTATAGGCAGCTGTCATCTTCCACCAGCCCCAGTAACTATTGACAAAGCAAACTGACAGGAGCAACAACTAAGACGATAGGAATTAAACATGCCAATGCCCCAATGCCCCCCAAAAACAAGGGAGACTGTCTAAATGAACCATGCAAGCAGATGTTCCCATTCCCACAAAGGAAGGAACCCCGCTACAACAGGACCAACTGAGTGACGAATGGACTGTCACCCATCACTTCAGTCCCTAATGAACAATTTTTTTAAAGTGTACTTCCTGTATCTACACTGCACCGTCCCCTTAACCAGCCCCAAGACAAACCATTAGTAGGCGATAGCGCAAACACTCTGGAATCCCTGACTTATTGATAGGTTCGGGATTGCCAGCACAGAAGAATCAGGGAGGGCCCGAGACTGGACTGGAGGTCCTCAAGGAAAGCCAATTAGCAAGCAAGACCTAATTTCACCTTCCTTATCATCCCTCCAGTTTGGTCCCGATACTTGTGGGATGTATCATAGCAGTACTATCCTCAGGAGGGACCTGCGAGCCTGGCCTGAAGCATTGCTGCCCCGAACCTCGCATCCCCCACTGCTTGCACATCCAGGTGATAATGCTTGACAAACTTATGCAGTGATGCCCAGGTGGCCACTCTGCAAATATCAGCCAGCGGAACCAGTTGGGTTTCTGCCCAGGAAGCCACCTGCGCTCTTGTGGAATGAGCTCTCAACCCCACCGGTAGTCTGTGCCATAACAGATAAGCCGAAGAAATGGCTTCTTTAATCCATTGAGAAATGGAGGCCTTAGAAGCAGCCTCCCCTTTAGGTGGACCCCAAAAAGATGGTCTGATGCCCTAAAAGGCTCCGTCCTTCTCAGGTACTGCTTCAACACCCTGTGCACATCCAGAAGACGCAAGAGAAAATCCTCCTGTTCCCCCCTGGCTCCGGAGAAGACTGGCAGAGTAACCGGCTGATTCAAGTGAAACACTGAGAGCACCTTGGGAAGAAAGGAATGCACTGGCCGTAGCACCACCTTCTCTTTAGAGATAAGCAGGAAAGGTTCTCTACATGAGAGCGCCTGTAACTCCGAAATCCACCTTGCGGAACAAAGAGCCACCAGAAAAACCGTCTTCAACATCAGATCCTTCAGGGAACATTCTCCTAGTGGCTCAAAAGGTGCTGCTGTCAGCACCAATAACATCAAATTGAGGTCCCAGGGTGGCACCACTGCCCACACGGGTGGTCGGACCTGCTTGGCTGCCTTAAGAAAATGCAGCACATCCAGGTGTATTGCCAAGGAAACTCTGTTTACTCTACTATGATAACATGTAAGCATCGCCACCTGCATCCCTCAGGGAATTACAGCCAAACCTTTTTTCCAGCCCTGCCTACAAAAAAGCCAACACCTGCGGTACAGACGCCACCAGAGCATGGCAGTTGTTACCACACCAAGCCTCAAATATCCTTCACATACAGATATATGACAGCGAAGTGGAACGTTTGTGGGTCTTCAGCAAGGTCGAGATCACCTGTGCCGAATAACCCCTTTTTCTTAGCCGCGCCCTCTCAAGAGCCATGCCACAAGCAAGAATCGATCCACCTGCGGCATGAAGACTGGCCCCTGTGTGAGAAGGTCTGGCTTCACTGGTAGCCTCCAGGGCTGGTCTGCTGTCAGTCTGACCTGGACTATATACAACAGCCTCCGCAGCCAGTCCGGGGCAATGAGAATGATGAGACCCTTGTGTGCCTCTATCCTCTGCACTACGTGGCCTATGAGAGCCCACGGGGGAAAGACATAAAGCAGAGGGCATCCACTCCTTCTAACATTCGTTCCCGCCATCTGCTGAAAAACTTACTCACCTTGGCCGAGTCGAATGTGACCATCAGGTTCATGATCAGAGACTCCCAGCACTGCACCACCTGAGCAAACACTGCTTCGCTGAAAGACCATTCCCCGGGATCCAGATGGAACCAACTGAAATAGTCGGCTGTTACGTTCTCCGTGCCTGCTACATGCACTGCTGAGATCGCATGTAGATTCTCTTCTGCCCAATCAAACAATGGCCCAGTCTTGCTTTTGAGCTGCATGCTGCTTTGCCCCCTTGCCGACTGATGTAAGCCACTATCATGGCACTGTCCGAGAAGACCCGTATCGCCTTTCCATGCAGCAGTGGGCGGAACTCCTGAAAATCCAGAAACACCGCTCTCATTTCAAGTCGATTGATGGGCCCACGCACTCTGCTCCTGGGACCACACATCCTGGGCTATCCGATCCTGATAATGGGCTCCCCAGACTAAAAAACTGGCATCTGTTATCAATGGGATCCAGACTGGGGACTCCAGCGGCATCCCTACCAACAGCTTCTTTGGTCAGAGCCTCCACCGAAGGCCCAGATGCACTGCCCTCAGACAGGGCAACGGCTGCATTAGAGGATGATGTTGCGTGACCATCTCCTCAACAGTGCCCTCTGCAATGGTCACATATGAGCCCGGGTCCATGGCATCAAATCTATGGCCACCACCATAGATTCTAAGAGCTGCAGGTAATGCCAGGCTGTTGGTTCGTCCAGATAGAGGAACTGTCTCACTTGTTGCTGCAATGTGTGCATCCTCTCCCCTGGCAATGACACTCTGCTCTCGCCCGTCTGAAACCAGACTCTGAGGTACACAAGGTCCTGTGATGGCAACAACCGACTCTGCAAAATTGATGACAACTGAGGCTTTGCAGAAACTTGACTACTCGAGCTATCACTCACTCACTCTCTTCCAATCTTTGCTTCGATAAGACAATCCTCTAGGTAATGGTGTACTAGAATGCCCTCTTGATGAAGAGCTGCTGCCACTACCACCATTACCTTGGTGAATGTCTGCGGTGCTGTTGCCAGACAGAAAGGCAGTGCTCAAAATTGGAAGTGTCCCATCGGTACCGTGAAGCAAATATACTGCCGATGGTCATCCCGAATAGGGATATGCAAATAGGCTTCTGTGAGATCCATCGAGGTCAGAAACTCGCCTGATCTGCCATTATGATGGACTGGAGGGTCTCCATGCAGAACCAGGGCACTCGCAAACATCAATTCACCTGCTTTAGGTCTAATCTGGGCCGAAAGGACCCTTCCTTCTTGGGGACCACAAAATAAATGGAGTATCAACTGTAGTCACATTGGTTTAGAGGCACCCTGACCACTGCCTTCAACTGCTGCAGCTGCTCGAGCATGACCCGAACCGCATTGAACTTGCCCGTTGCCTTGCACGGGGACCGAACGAAGGCCTCTGCGAGAGGATGTGCAAACTACAGCGTGTATCTGTCTCTGATGATTTCTAGTACCCACTGGTCAGAAGTGATCTGAGCCCAGGCCTGGTAAAACTCCCTTAGCCGACCCCCTACGTGAATCCCCTCTGGCCCGGCCAGCCTTGCTTCATTGTGAATTTTTGGCTGCAGCTGAGGAGGAAGAGTAGAAGCCTCTTCCAACGCCTCGAAAGCCATGAAAAGCCTGTCCCTGGGTCGCCCTGAAGTGCTGAAAATCCCATGGCTGACCTCGAGTTGGGAGTGAGGATTGTCCAGCTTTCTGCTCGTCCTCTGGAAGCTTGCAGCCCTTCTACTCCCCGAGGTCCTTCACCAACTTGTTGAGCGCTTCCCCTTAAAGGGAAGCTTGCTGAGCCTGGACTTGAATGAGACATCCACCGACCAATTGCGCAAGCACGGGTATCTACGCATGGCCATCACTGAAGCCATACTCTTGGACAGGCCCCAAATGAGATCATAAAAGAATCTGCCAAGTACGCCACCTCCGATTCTAACTTTGCCGCTTCCGGGGGGGGGGGGGAAGGGGTGCTCTGTGTCTCACTCCTAGTGTCCAAGAGACCCTGAGCCCAGTGCAAGCAAGCTCTGGCCATAGCTGCCCCACAAACCGAAGCCTGCAATGACAGAGCATTAATATCAAAGGCTTGTTTCAGCAAAATTCCGAACTTCCTGTCCTGAACATCCTTCAGGGCAGTACTGCCTTCCATGGGAATCGTGGTTTTCTTAGTCACGGCATCTACCGCAAGGGAGCGCAGGATCTCCTTTTCCTCCTCCAGCAAGGGATAGAGTCAGGACATGGTCCTAGTGCCCCTCAGGGCCGCCTCCGGCACCTCCCATTCATCCAGTATCATCTGCTTTATAACCCTATGGAATGGAAAAATCAACTGGGTATTCCTGATCACCTGAAAAAGTGGGTCCTCCAACGGGTCCTCCCCTGCCACCATGTTTAATGCCTTTAGGGACTGGGAGATGAGTGCTGCCAGCTTCTCCCTGTGGAACATCCGGATAATGCGAGACTCCTCCTGCGGAAGCTCCCCTTCCTCTAGCTCACCTGGCTCGACCTCCAGATCCACGTCCCCCTCCAGGTCCTCCGAATGTAGAGATCCTGTTTCTTCCCTGGCAGCCCTGTCCATGCGCCATCTTATTGCTGTAGGCTCTCCTTCTGCTGCTCATGCCTCCGGCAGCACCCTCTCTTTGCCTGCTGCTCTGGTGTCAGTGAAGGTGCAGCTCCCTTCTGCTTCATGCAAAACACTCTAGGCAGGAGTAGCACAAACTCCAGAGAAAATGTCCCCCCCCATGGTCACTGCTCCTAGGCGAATCTTACGATGTGGATGGCCTCGAGACAAAGAAATCTATGCCCTCACATTCCAGCACTGGGGGGCCTTGGCCCACATCTTACTCAGGGACTGCAAGGCTAGCCGTTGGTGAAGAACGTTCCCCTGCTGACTGCAAGGCCTCCTCCACCCCTCCAGTGGAAACTGCTCACCCAATCTTCAGTACCTTGTCCACTAATCCTTCTTCTGCAGACCATGACTCTGCAGCCGAGTCGGAGCCCCTTCTGGCTCCACATGCAAGGCATGTGACCTTAGCTGGCATCTTGCCATAGGGAAGGTGAGGGAAACGAAGCTTGAGGTTTCGCCTTTCTCTTGCTAAATAGCTGACAGGAGTTACAAACAATGTTAATCCTGCCGGCCGTCTCAATCTTTTTTTTTAATTCTAGCTATAGCACCAATACCGCAGGGACGCCCAAGAAAAAAAAACCAAAACAATAAAATGCGAAGGAAGAGATTACTCCAACGTCCAAGAAGCGTCCCTTCCCCACACTATGCCCTACAGTCCTCCAGCAGAAAATGGCACGAATCCCTACGCTGCAGAGAAAACGCCGCCGCGCCATGCAGCTCACAAAATGGTGCTCAGTGCTGGTGGTACCGTCCCCACTCCACGGCTAACCGCTTGCTGCTTCCTCCTGCCTGTTGTCCCCTTTTGGCCCCCTGCAACCACTTGTAGAGTCGTGCCTGCTGTCAGATTCCCATGCTCAGCTTGGCCCACTGACGCAGCTTCGGCTGAGTAGCAGGAGCTGTGTGGGAGGAACACTAAGCCAGGAGTATCTTACAGTGCGGCTCCTCACCCTCCTGCAGGTTTGGGAGCTGCTGCGTCTGTCATTTGGTCATTTGGGAAGCCTCCCTTTCCAGCCAGGCCTCACCCGAATGCCATCCGACCACCCCCCCCCCCCCCTTTTTCTTTTTTTCAATTACAACTTTCTCCCCAGGTAGACCGGCAGGGAATAAGTCCCTTTAGCAATCAACACTACCCAATGAAAACAATAGAAAAATAATGACAAGCTGCTCCTTAGTTGACCCTCAGTGAGCCCAGCACCCTGGACTCAGCTCTTTCCAGCTGCTTGGAGACTGAGTTACTGGGGCTGGTGGAGGATGCCAGTTGCCTATAGGTGCTGATGTTATCAAAGATGACATGCTCAGTCTCCCAGCTGCTGGTGACAGTTGACTACATACAAGTACCGGGACAAGACTGGAAGGACGATAAGGAATTGTAAATTTAGGTGATCTTTTTCCCGTTAGATGTTTTATGGGGTTACAAAATATTAGGGAGGCATTTTCAAAGCTTAAACTGTCTAAATGGTGCCCTGAGGGTTATTCAGTGGCAGTAACGTGGTTAGTACCATTGAGTTTCCCTGGGTGCACCACTAAATGCCCCGATGGGCTAGCTAGCAAGCATCGAGCTGTTTTGGGGCGGAGTGGAGAAAGCACCAGGAGATAATTGGCTAGGGCGATATTCAGTTGCTAGCCAGTTATCCCATGGCGGTGAAAACGTAGTTACTCATCTGTAACAGGTGATCTCCGGGAACATCAGAAATGTAGTCTTCACATATGGGTGACGAGTACCGAAGGAGCCCATGCAGGAATGCTCCCCAGCGCCCAATAGGAAAGCTTTGGGAGTATCCCATTGTGCCTGCATAGCTGCCTTCTCAACTCTCTCTCTTCAGTTGAGTTTGTAGCTGAGAGAAAAAAGAGAGTAAAAAGAAAACCTACAACCCCTAGGGGAGAAGGGTGGGTTCTGAAAACTAAATTCCTGCTGTTTCCGGAGATCACCTGGTACAGATGAGTAACTACGCTATCTCCAGGAACAAGCAGGAATGTAGTCTTCATATATGGGACTCCATAACTCCCAGATGCCAGAGAAGTGACCTCAGAATCGGTGAAGGTTTGCCTCAGGGTAGGTTTCAAGAGGTCATGAATCCTTCATTGATGTCTGGTATCATTAAGGTCCAGGATGGAGGATAGGAGTTGCCCTTAAGTCTGAAAGAGGTGCTGGAGAACAACTTGACTAAACATGACATCCTGGCGGGCGTCCTTGTCTAGACAGAAATGAGCAGCAAAAGTATGGATAGAAGACCAAATCGCTGCCTTGCAGATTTTGTCAGTGGCCACAGAGCTTAGATTTGCCATTGAGGTAGCCATGGCACGAACATTACGAGCAGTGACGTGATCTTCTAGTGAGAGTCCTGCTTTATCATAAGCAAATGAGATGTAACTTGCTATCCATTTGGAGAGGGTATGCTTAGATACTGGTACACCCAGGTGACAAGGGTCAAAGGAAATGAACAACTGCGAGGCTTTATGATGATCTTGAGTCCTCTGGAGATAAAAAGCGAAGGCACGCTTGCAGTCAAGAGTATGCAGGGTTGCCTCTGCTCTAGAAGCATATGGTCTAGGAACAAATACAGGAAGGTAAACTGACTGATTCAAATGGAAAGGAGACACCACCTTTGGCATGAAATGCAGGTGAATCCCAAGGATGACTTGTCATGATGGAACTGGGTGTAAGGTGGGTCCGCCACCAAAGCCTGAAGCTCACTGATGTGTCTAGCTGAAGCGAGGGCAATAAGGAAGATGACCTTCCATGAAAGAAACTTTAGTGGGGTTGTAGCAAAGGGTTCAAAGGAGGCTTGAGAAGCTGTGCTAGAACGACATTGAGATCTCAAGCCACCGGGGGTGGTCTGATGGGAGGCTTGGTCAGCAAAAGACCTCTTATAAAGCGCACTACAAGCGGTTGTGAGGAGATGGGCTGTCTATCCAAGAGATGATGAAAGGGAGAAATTACACTAAGTTGAACTCTCACCGAGTTGGTCTTGAGACCAGTTGAGGAGAGGTGGAGGAGGTATTGAAGGAGTGCCTCCACAGAAGCAGAGAAGGGATAGAGATCCTTCTGGGAACACCAGGTAGAGAATCTACGCCACTTGAAAGCATATGAACGTCTCGTAGATGCTTCCTGGAAGCTAACAGGATCTCCTTTACCTCTTGTGTAAGGTTAAGGTCCTGTAATGCTATGCTTTCCAGCAGCCAAGCTGTGAGATGGAGAGACTGTGGATTGGGATGCAGCAGTGTCCCTTCTTCCTGTGAGAGGAGATTGGACGCAGATCCCAGTCACAGAGGCTCAGACGCAGCAGCAGAGGGAACCACGGTTGACGTGGCCAGTGCGGGGCTATGAGAATCATTTGGCCCCTGTCTGCATGAAGCTTGAAGAGCATCTTGGGAATGAGGGGAATGGGAGGGAAAGCATAAAGGAGACCCCGACCCCAGTGGAGGTGAAAAGCATCCACCTGCTGGTTGCTGGACATGGGAGTCCTGGTGCAGAAGCGGGGAAGCTTGGCATTCTGCAGAGTGCCAAACATATCTATGTCTGGAGTTCCCCAGGTCTGAAAGACGTAGGACATTGTGTCCGGATGGAGAGACCATTCGTGGGGAAGAAGGATGTGACTCAATTTGTCGGCCAAGACATTGAGCTCCACTGGAAGATACACCACTTGGAAGTGTATTTGATGAGCAATGGCGAAGGACCAGAGATGGAGAGCCTCCTTGCAGAGGGGCCAAGAGTCTGTTCCACTCTGCATATTCAAATAGAACATGGCCACTTGATTGTCTGTCTTGACCAGGACCCTTTGGGACCTTAGGTGATTCTGAAACACTCTGAGGGCGTTGGAGATAGCATGAAGCTCCAGGAGATTGATCTGGAGTTGTGACTCTTGCATTGTCCAGAGGCCCTGTGTGGAAAGTGTGCCCAAGTGAGCCCCCCACTCCAGTTTGGAAGCATCCGTCATTAGGGTGCATTGATGTGCAGGAATCTGAAAAGAAGACCTGACGAGGAGATTTCCTGGGGAATACCACCATTGGAGGGATGTTGTGAGAGGTGCAGTGACTTCGATCTTGTCCCTGTGATGGCCTGAGGCTTGCTTCCATTGGGAGGCAAGAGTCCACTGGGCTGTGCGCATATGTACCACATGCACTGTTGAGGCCATTTGCCCTAGAAGCTGCAGAATTTCCTGGGCAGTCAGATGGTCTCCGAGTTGTGCTTGAGATGCTAGCTCCATGAGATGAGTACAACAGGGTTGGGGCAGAAATGCCCTTGATCATTGTGCGTCTAGGAGAGCGCCAATGAATTCTAGTCTTTGAGTTGGAGCGAGGTGGGATTTTGGAAGATTTATGACAAATCCCAATGTTGCAGTAGCTGCATGGTATGAAGCAAAGAAAGCTGAACCTCTTAGGAGAGGTCTGCCTTTATGAGCCAGTCGTTCAAGTAAGGGAAGACAAATATCCTGAGAGACCCTAGGAAGGCAGCTACGACCGCCATGCACTTTGTAAAGACTGTTGGGGCTGAGGCGAGTCCAAAGGGAAGGTCTCTGTATTGATGTTTCCCCTGAAAAATGAAGCGCAGATATTTCCTGTATTCTGGATGAATGGGGATATATTTATTTATTATTTATTTACATTCTCTTATATACCGCGCTATTCTGCATCAGTGCGGTTTACATTGAACAAACTGAAATTACATTGAACAGGGCATTATAACTTGGAGATAACTATTTTACAGGGAACATGGGCTATGGAGGGTTAAGTGGCTTGTCCAAGACCACAAGGAGCACCTGTGGGACTAGAAACCCCAGTCCTTCCGGCCCAAGGTTGCTGTCCTCTAGTGGGATTTGAACCCCCGACCTTCTGGCCTGCTGTCTAGTGGGATTTGAACCCCCGACCTTCTGGCCTGAAGTACCTTGCCCCAACCACTAGGCCACTCCTCCACTCCAAGCGTATGTATACACTTCTTTCAGATCTAGAGAACAGAGCCAGTTTTGACTCTGGAGGTAGGGAAGAAGGGTCCCTATAGAGACCATCTTGAACTTTTCACGGACCAGAAACTTGTTGAGGTTTCTGAGGTCCAGGATGGGTCTGTACCATCCGCTCTTCTTTGGTATGAGAAAGTACAGAGAGTAGAAACCCCTTTCCTACTGAGGTATGGGGACCTCTTCTATGGTACCCTGTGATAGAAGAGAAGACACCTCCTTTTGTAGAAGAGCAGTGAGAGGGGGCTTCATATGATATTCCACTAGTAGGGTGAAGGGGGGTAGAGTTTGTAGATGAAGTCTGTACCCCTCCCTCGCTATGGTTAGTGTCCACTGCTCTGAGGTGATGCCAACTGTGGGCATAATGACAGAGTCTGCCTGCTATGTGGAGGGGGTGAGGGTCCTCCAGAGGCAGGATGGCTATGTTCTCTACAAAAAAGTAAAAAAACAGGTGCAGACTGTGGCTGCGGAGCTGTTTGAGTCTTAGGTACCTGTGGCTTCTTTTGAAGACCCTGAGCCTGGTACTGAGAAGCAGAAGGATAAGAAGAGTAGAACTTATTTTTTTATTAAAGAAGGCCTTCTTTGCAGCTGTCTTATTCCTAGCAGGGTTGGCTGTAGTTCTAGACAGTCTATTTAGAGTAGTATTCTCTGACTTCAACTGAGAAGCCTTGTCAATCTTTGCCAAAAAGGTTCTCGCCTGTGCAGGGTATGTTACCCACTTTAACTTGAACCCACTGTTCAAGAAATGAGGCCTGTAGCCATGTAATTCTGCGTGCACCAATGCAGATTGCTGTGGTTCTGCTTGTGCATTCAAATGCATTGACAAACTTTGAGGCATTCTGGGCATGCTTGACAAGAGCAAGATAGTCACCTCTCTTATCATCTGGAAGAAGAGGGGACATGACCAAGATCCATAGTAATCTCCTTGAGGAACATACCCATATAGAGTATGTAGAAGTTTATCTTGGCTGAAAGCATGGAAGCCTGGAAACATCGATGCCCAAAAGCATAGAGGGTTCTCGTTTTCTACTTGGAGGGTTAGAAGAATGTGTTTTAGAATTCTTAATTTGACGCATCGCTGATTCCTCCACTACTGAATGGTGGGGAAGTTATGTCTTTTAGAAGCCGGGGCATTCCGGTACTCGGTACATAGTATCTAGACGTTGAGTATGGGATGAGATCATGAGGGGAGTCTCTCACATCCTGAGCATGAGATCATGGAGAATGCAGTGCACCGGAAGGGTGGCTGCCTCCTTAGGAGCTGTTGGGTATTGGAGGATCTCCAGTTCCTCTGCTCCAGGCTCTTTCTTGGATATTACCTTTGTGGAGAGACCCCTAGCTAGGTCTCAAATAAACTCCAGAAAAGACTTGTCCTCAGGAGGGGTCATGCGCCGTTTCAGTGGAGGAGAGGGCTCCGAAGGCAGACCTTGCAGTCCTCGGTAATCGAGTGACTCCTCGTCGGAAGCAATGGACTTCAGAGGACTTGAAGTATCGGTGGAAACGGTGTTCCTGCTCTGCCAGGTGCCGATAATGGTTCATGTCAGTATCAGGCTGGGGAATCTGCTTGGGTAGGGCCTCGGTATCAGGGATGGACTTGAGGGCAGGTATGGGTGGCAGTGAAGCCAGCGACATGTATCCCGAAGCAGTGTGCATCGGTGCTGGCGCCACCATCGGCAATGGTTTGATTGGAACTGAAGTGTCAATAGAGCTGCCAAGCTCCGCTCGATAGCCAGGATGAGCTGGTCTATGGAGCTTGTCGATGCTTGGGTATCGGTAACAGAAACTTGCACCACCATCCCAGAGCATGACACCAGGAGCTCTCCTGAAGTTGAGGCCTTGGGAGCATCCTGGAGCCCCTCGATTGCTTTGGAGGCTAGGTCCTCCTGCCGAGGCTGTTTAGCTGGCTGATCTACATTCAGGGCGACTCCCGAGGCATCTTGATGCTTATAATGAGATCTACCTCTGGAGGGGTGATCTGTCTTCGATGAAGACTTGTGCTTAGATACCTGATATCCATGAGAGGAAGTTGATGCTCTTGATGATGCTGATGCCAAAGAAACCACATTCAAAGCAAAGAGAGTGCCAAACTTCGAGGCCCGGTTCTGTAGGCCTCTCTTTGTCATCTTTTTACAAAGGAGGCATTCTAATGGCTGGTAATCGGGCCCATGGTATTTTAGACACCAGTCATGAGTGTCAGTAGCCGAAATGGTACTGCCACATTTAGAACATTTCTTAAAACCACTAGTTGGTTTCTCCATAGTGTCAGTAGACAGTATGGTAGGCTTAAGGCTTAAAATGGTGTTGATGCGCCTGAAGAAAAGTTTCTCTCTTTTTTTTTTTTTTAAAGACAGAAAAGGAAAAGAAAGAAAGAATAATCAGGGAACCGACAGCAAAAGATGGTTCTGGTATTGACAGAAAGGCTAACACTGACCACAAAAAAGGAATTAAAGAATTTTCTGCGGTGACAGGATTTGATTCCTGCACCTCCGCGGAAAAAGAAGAACTGAGGAGAGAGAGTTGGAAAGGCAGGAAGGCAGCTACGCAGGTGCAGTGAGATGCTCCCAAAAGCTTTCCTATTGGATGCTGGGGAGCATTCCCGTGCGTGGTTTGTCGGTACCGATGTCATCCATATGTGAAGACTACATTCCTGCTTGTTCCTGGAGATAAGTTGGGCACCTGAAAGACTTGCCTAACTTCCTCTGCTGTAGCTAACTAGGCAGTGGCTGAATATTGTTGCTGCCCAGTTAGCTAAGGCACAATCTGGCCAACCTGGATATTCAATGCTGTTGGTCAGATATGGCACCGGCATTGAATATCCAGGTGCAAAGTTCACCGGTGTCGGCTAGCTGCTGCATAAGTGCTAGCCGCAGTGGCTGGATATTCCCCCCTTAGTGTCTAACTGATTTTGTGACACAAGAGTTGTTAATACAGAAAAGACAAAAAAAAAGAAAGAGTGGAAGATACAAGACAAACCAGGACAGGGGTATCAAGGGAAGTAGTGTGTTGCGGGTGTTTATCCAACACACACTTATTTTAATTTTTTTGTATTGGGGGTCCTTCTTCAGTGTTTATCAATTAAAACCTAAAATCAGAAGCCCTGCTTATAGACTAACTTATTCATTGTGCCATGAGCTTTGCATTTAGTCAGATGCATTAGAGGAAGTCCTTGAAAATTCACACCTCAATTAATAACAGTCTATAAGGTGCCATCTCTGCTTCTGTCATTTTTGCTACTCCAGATTAATATGGCTCTTGCTGTTAACTGCTGTCGAGTCAGTGTTGACTCATGGCGACCCTTTGGATACTTCACATAAACTGTGTTTGGTCTTCAGTCAGGTGGCTCATTATTGATAGAATGGTACCGATAGCTGCTGTTATTGCATCAATCACAAAACTAACCCTCCCCAGGTATCCCTCTGAGCATATCAAAAGTGATGTCATGGCTCTGTGACAGAGGGTGAAGCAGACAGGTGCACTGGTGGTGTTCTCTTTAATCCTCCCTGTTGAGGGTAAAGGCCAAGGCAGAGAGCCTCGCATCCTGGAGATGAATGCATGGCTGCGTGGATGGTGTCATCGAGAGCGTTTTGGTTTCCTGGAGCATGGGATGCTATTCCAAGGGTTGCACAGCAGAGATGCGGTCCATTTGTCCAAGAAAGGTTGACGCATCTTCAGTAGTAAACTGGCTAATCTACTGAAGAGGGTTTTAAACTAGATTCGTTGGGGATGGGTGAAGAAAGCCCCCAGGTAAGTGAAACATTAAAGGATAGTTACTCACCTGTAACAGGTGATCTCCGGGAACAGCACAAATCTAGTCTTCATATATGGGTATCGTCGGTACCGACGGAGCCTGCGTGGGAATGCTCCCCAGCATCCAATAGGAAAGCTTTTGGGAGCATCCCACAGCGCCTGCGTGCTGCCTTCCCACCTTTCCCAACTGTCCCTCTCCAGTTGAGTTTATAGCTGAGACAAAAGAGAGAGGGAAAGAGAGAAAGAGATAGAGAGATACGACTCCTAGGGGAGCTGGGTGGGTTGTGAAGACTAGATTCCTGCTGTTCCCGGAGATCACCTATTACAGGTGAGTAACTATGCTATCTCCAGGAACAAGCAGGAATGTAGTCTTCACATATGGGGACTCCCTAGCTGCAGATACCAGGGAGAAGACCCCAGAAGTTGTGTGCCCTTGTGAAAGGGCTCCACTTCCCCCCATGGATCTCTGGCATCCTACCAGGGATGGTGGGGGTAGGAGTTGATTAAGTATGGAACGTGTTGAAGAACAGCCTGACCAAACAAGGCATCCCGGCCGGAGTCCTTGTCTAAGCAGTAATGGGCTGTGAAGGTATGAACCGAAGCCCAAGTGGCTGCTCGGCAGATGTCATCGATAGTGAAGATGTGCCATAGAGGCTGCCATGGCTCTCACATTGTGACATAGGCAAAAGATATACACTGTGCAATCCAGTTGGACGGTGTTCTTTTGGAGACTGGAAGTCCCAAATGACTAGGATCAAAAGCAACAAAGAGTTGAGAGGACTTCCTATGTTGCTGTGTCCTTTGTAAGTAAAAGGCCAGAGCCCTTTTACAGTCCAAAGTATGAAGATTCCTTTCTGCATTTGAGGCATGAGGCCTTGGGAAGAATACAGGAAGGTAAACCGCTTGGTTTAAATGAAAAGGTGACACCATCTTTGGCATAAAATGTGGATGAGTCCTAAGGACTACCTTATCGTAATGGAACCTTGTATAAGGAGGATCAGCCACCAATGCTTGCAATTCACTGATGCGACGTGCTGATGTGATTGCAATAAGAAAGATGACCTTCCAGGAAAGGAATTTCAAAGAGGTAGTAGCTAATGGTTCAAAAGGCGGTTTCATAAGCTGCCCAAGAACCAAATTTAAGTCCCATGGCACTGGTGGTAACTTAATGGGAGGCTTAGTAAAAAGAAGGCCTCTCATAAATCTCGCTATGAGAGCATGAGAGGAAATAGGTTGCCCATTTAGAGGCTTGAAAGAAGCTGCAATAGCACTCAAATGAACTCTCACTGAATTGGTCTTAAGCCCCGCATTAGACAAATGAAGGAGATACTCCAGTAATGATTCCAGAGGTATCGCAAGAGGGTAAAGACCCTTCTGCGAGCACCATATGGTAAACCTTTTCCACTTGAAAGCATAAGAGCGTCTTGTGGAAGGCTTCCTGGAAGCATAAAGGACATCCTTTACCTGTTGAGAAAGGTTAAGACCGTGAAGTTCTAGGCTTTCAGCAACCAGGCCCTGAGATGCAGAGACTGGGGATTAGGATGCCACAGCATCCCGTCCTCCTGAGAAAGGAGATCTGGAGCAGATCTAATGCCAGAGGCGGAGCTTGAGAGAGATGTAGGAGCAGAGGGTACCACATTTGCCGTGGCCAGTGTGGAACTATGAGAATCATATGACCTCTGCCTCTCTGAAGCTTGAACAGGGTTTTGGGAATTAGGGGAATGGGTGGAAAAGCATCCAGGAAAAGCATCCAGGAAAAGCATCCCAATGGAGGAGGAAAGCATCCCTGGCCTGACAACCCTGAGCCGGAATTCTGGAACAGAACCGGGGAAGTTTGGCATTCAGCGGACTTGCGAAAAGCTCTATGTCCGGGGTTCCCCAAATTTGGAAAATTTTGGCCACCTGGTCCGCATGGAGAGACCATTCGTGTGGAAACAGAACTCGACTGAGTCTGTCTGCCCAAGAGTTTTGAATGCCTGGAAGATACACCGCAAGGAGATGAATCTGATGCTCTCTGGTGAGGGCCCATAGTCGCAAAGCTTCATTGCAGAGCGACAAAGAAGCCTGTTCCGCCCTGCTTGTTCACATAGAACATGGCTACTTGATTGTCCGTTTGAACTAGGACTGTCTTGTAGCTGAGCTGGGTGTGGAATACTCGAAGAGCAAGGAAGATTGCTCTGAGTTCCAGGAGATTGATGTGTAGATAGGCCTCCTGCGGAGTCCAGGTACCCTGGGTAGAGAGGCCTTGCAGTTGGGCTCACCAACCCACCTGTGAAGCATCTGTTGTTAGAGTGGCTTGGGGTGGGGGTTGCTGAAAAGGAGACCCCACCAAAAGTTTCTAGGGTGACTGCCACCATTGGAGGGACAAAATAAGGCGATCTGAGTTTGCTATTTTGTCTGACAGGCAACCTGACGCCTGAGCCCACTGAGTGGATAAAGTCCACTGGTCTGCCCTCATATGGAGGCGAGCATAAGGAACCACATGCACAGTGGATGCCATGTGGCCTAGCAACTGTAACATTTCTCGAGCAGTAAGGTGAGGTTTTAACACTGCTTGGGAAGCCAACTGCAGAATGCGAAGGCAGCGGGCCTGTGGAAGGTAGGCCCTTGTCTGTCTGGTATCCAGCAGAGTTCCTATAAACTCTAGAGACTGAGTGGGAGCAAGGTTGGATTTTGGGAAGTTTATGACAAGTCCCAAATACTGAAGGATGCGCATTGTGCGAGAGAGAGCAACCCTGGCCTCTGGCTCTGAAGGGGCTCGAATGAGCCAGTCGTCTAAGTAAGGGAAGATGAATATTCCTAGGGTGCGAAGAAATGCTGCCACCACAGCCATGCATTTTGTGAACACCATTGGTGCCGAGGCCAGGCCAAAAGGAAAAATCCTGTATTGGTAGTGCTTCCCTTGAAACAGCCCGCTGGGGCTGATGGGAAACAGGCATTTCCTGTTTCCCATCAGCTCCGGCGGGCTTAACAGAGCCACGAGAGGGAAAAACACTCTCTTCGCGGCTCTGAAAGCCCGTGCTGATGGAGGGCCGGGAGGCTCTGCCAGGCAGGCAGGGGGGCCCTTGATTCTGCTGCTTCCACAGTAGCAGCGGCAGCAGCCAGGTTTTTTTATTTTGTTTTAAATTTACCTGGGCTGATGGGGGGAGGGGGGTTAGGACTGGTAATGGGGGGGGAGGCTAAGACTGAAAATGGGGTGATGGGGGGGTAGGACTGGAGGTGGGGTGATGGGGGGGTTAGGACTGGTAATGGGCTATGGGGGGACTATTTATTTATTTAGACAGTTTTGTATACCACCTTATCCTTCAATCAAAGTGGTCACAACACAATTGGGATACATTAACACAAGGGGATATGAGACACATACACTAATGCTTACAGGGAACATGGGCAATGGAGGGTTAAGTGGCTTGCCCAAGACCACAAGGAGCACCTGTGGGACTAGAAACCCCAGTCCTTCCAGCCCAAGGTTGCTGTCCTCTAGTGGGATTTGAACCCCTGACCTTCCGGCCTGAAGTACCTTGCCCCAACCACTAGGCCACTCCTCCACTCCTAGGACTGGGACTGGAAATGGGCTGATGGGGGTTAGGATTGGAGGTGGGCTGATGGGGGGGTAGGACTGGAGGTGGGCTGATGGGGAGGGCTAAGACTGGAAATGGGCTGATGGGGGGTTAGGAAGTCCTGGAAGTAAGCTGATGGGGGGTTAGGACTGGTAATGGGCTATGGGGGGCTAAGACTGAAAAGTGGGTGATGGGAGGGTTAGGACTGGAAGTGGGCTGTTGGGGGGCTTAGGACTGGTAATGGGCTATGGGGGGGCGAGGACTGGAAATGGGCTGAGTGAAAGGGGGGGCATGAACTGCAAATAGCTGATGGGGATGGGGGTTTGGAATGGAAATGGGCTGAGTGGAAGGGGGGCATGAACTGCAAATAGCTGATGGGGATGGGGGTTTGGAATGGAAATGGGCTGAGTGGAAGGGGGGCTTGGAATGGAAATGGGCTGTGAGGGGAGGGAGCTAGGACTAGAAATGGGCTGAGTGGGGGGGAGCTAGGACAGGAAATGGGGTGATGGAGGGGCTAGGATAGGACTGGAAATGGGCTGTTGGGGGTGCTTGGATTGAAATGGACTCATGGAGGGGCTAGAACTGGAAGTAGGCTCATGGGGGGCTTGGATTGGAAATGGGCTGAGTGGAGGGGAGCTAGGATTTGACATGAGCTGATGGTGAGGCTAGGAAAGGACTAGAAATGGGCTAATGGGGGGCTGGGATTGGAAATGAGCTGATGGAGGGACTCGGACTGGAAATGGATGGGGGAGCTAGGATTGGAAATGGGCTGATGGGGGGCTAAGACTGGAAATGGGCTGATGCAGGGACTAGAAGGGAGCGGATGTTGGGTGGGGCTGGAACTAGAAGGGAGCTGATGTTGGGGGAGGATTAGAATGGGATGGGGCTGGGAGTGTGAAGTGGAGAGGGGAAAAATATTTTGTGTGGGAGGGAAGAAAAATCTACAATTGGCCGGGTATTGGGAGAGTAAGTGAGGATTGAGGATGGAGGGGTAAAATTTGAGTGGATGAAATAGGAATGAGGAAAGAGCAAATGGAGAAAGATTAGTATGTTAAAGCAGATGTAGAGAGAGAATGGAAAAAAAACTAGAAGAGAAGAAAGGACAAATGGACAACAGAAGATGGAGAGTTAGCAGAAGACACAAAGAAACCAGAAGAAAGTGGCTGGAGCAATTGCAACTGAAATAAAATGTAGAAAAATCTCTTTATTTTGAATTTATTAACTGGAATATGTCAGCTCTGGGAAATGTGCAAAATTAACATCTGCGCTTTGTTTAGTACAAGAGGAAATTAATTTATAGTTTTATTTCTACAGTGTTGTTGTACATTCCAAGTTTGGCTTTTGGGGTTCCCAGTTTAATTATTGTCTTCCTGTTTCTAAATTGTGATTCCTTGTTTGGTAATGGTCTATGTTCTGCATGTGTAACTGAGCTGAGGTATTCTGTTTATGTAATTCCTATCTGACATTGACACTTGTTCTCTTTCCCCAGTAGGTCATGTGTTGTTATTCTCTGAAATGTATTGTTTTAATATTTGCAGTGTTACCTTTTGATAGGTAGAGTATGGTGCTTTGTGAGTCCTGGTAGTGCTGTTATGATACGGCGGGTTTGCTATGGGTTCTAAATGGGTGGTGTTTGTAGTAGTTCCTAATGTGCCTGGCAGTTAGGACTGGATTATAGTAATGCAGAAATCTTTTAGTCTTTCTTTATCCATACACTCATTAAGAGGCATGTTTACTAAAAGCTAGTGTATGGTAACATTATGCAAATATTTATGCAAATGAGGCCCCGCACCCCCCTTGATGAGGATAAAGCGGAATTGCTTAACAAATATTTCTGTTCTATGTTCACAGATGAAGAACCAGGAACAGGACCTCAGAAAACACCCACAAACAGGAACAGAAGCGAGGGGCATCTTGAACAATTTTCAGAAGACTGTGTTCGTGAGAAATTAACTAAACTTAAAGTAGACAAAGCGATGGGACCGGATGGGATACACCCTAGAATACTGAGGGAACTTGGGGACGTTCTAGCAGCTCCACTGACTGACCTTTTCAATGCCTCGCTGGAGTTGGGAGTGGTGCCAAAGGGCTGGAGAGAGGCTCATGTGGTGCCTTTACACAAAAGTGGAAGTAAGGATGTGGTTGAAAACTACAGGCCGGTTAGTTTAACTTCGGTGGTGAGTAAATTATTGGAAATGCTGCTGGAAGAGGTTTCTGGAGTCCAGCGGATTACAGGATCCGAGGCAGCATGGATTCACCAGAGGCAGGTCATGTCAGACAAATCAGATTGATTTCTTTGACTGGGTGACCAGGAAGTTGGACCGAGGGAGAGCCCTAGATGTGGTGTATTTAGATTTCAGTAAAGCCTTTGACACCGTTCCTCACAGGCGACTTATAAACAAACTGAGTACCCTAGGGATGGACCCTAAAGTTACTGCTTGGGTTAGAAATTGGTTGAGTGGGAGGTGACAAAGAGTACAGGTAAATGGAGCTCACTCTGAGGAGGAGGTGGTTACCAGTGGTGTACCCCAGTGATCTGTCCTTGGTCTGATTCTTTTTAACATCTTTGTTAGTGATATAGCGGAAGGGCTGTCAGGTAAGGTTTGCCTCTTTGCGGATGATACCAAAATCTGCAATAGAGTAGATACTCAGGAAGGTATAGATAACATGAGGAGGGCTCTAACCAAGCTTGAAGAATGGTCTAGAATATGGCAGCTAGGATTTAATGTTAGAAAATACAAGGTCATGCATTTGGGCTGCAGCAATCCAAGGGAGCAATATAGTATAGGGGGTGAAGTACTTTTGTCCACTAAAAAAGAGCGGGACCTAGGCGTGGTTGTGTCTGATGATCTTAAAGTAGCTAAACAGGTAGAAAAGGCGACAGCAAAAGCTAGAAGGATGCTTGGGTACATACGGAGAGGAATGGCCAGCAGAGAAAAGGAGGTGATAGTGCTTCTGTATAAGTCTTTGGTGCGACCTCATTTGGAGTATTGTGTGCAATTCTGGAGACCACACCTTCAAAAGGATATAAACAGGATGGAGTCAGTACAGAGGGTGGCTAATAAAATGGTTAGTGGTCTTCATTATAAAGCATATGAGGACAGACTTAAGGATCTTAATATGTACACCTTAGAGGAAAGGCAGGATAGAGGTAATATGATTGAGACGTTTAAATACCTCCGTGGCATAAATGCACAGAGGGAGAGCCTCTTTCGATTGAAAGCAAGTTCTGCTATGTGAGGGGACATGGGATGAGGGTGAAAGGGGATAGATTCAGGAGTGATATGCGGAAATATTTCTTTACGGAAAGAGTGGTGTATCCGTGGAATAGTCTCCCAGTGGAGGTGGATGGGATGAGGACAGTATCTGAATTCAAAAAGCATGGGACCAACACAGAGGATCTCTAAAGGTAAAAAGGGGACTGTTGTAGTTGTTGATATGGAAGGACAGACTAGACAGGCATTATGTAGAAATTTACAGATTCTCTCTGATTGTAAATAGTTATTGTTCTTAGTTCTATGTACATTGTGCTGACTTCTTTTGGAGTCGCAGACTGTTAAGATGTGTTTTATGTATTATTGTTGTTTTATTGTAAACTGTCCTTGATCGCAGGAAGGGGCGGTATAAAAGAAACACTAAATAAATAAAATAAAATAATCTATCTCATTGCTGGCCTTCCTTTTTTGGGTTGACCTTCAACCTTGCCAAGCTTTATGTCTTTCTCTAACGATCTGTCCCTTTGCATGTGTCGTGCAAAGTATGAAAGTTAAAGTTTTGTCATCTGAGCTTCTAAAGAAAGCTTAGGTTTGATCTCCTGTAGTACTGACTGTTTGATCTTTGGGCAGTCCATGGTATACACAGTATTCATCGCCGGCACTATAATTCAAAGGCATCAATTTTCCTCCTGTCTGTCTTTTTCACTGTCCAACTTTCACATCCATATGATGTTATTGAAAATGCCATGGCTTGGACAAGTCAAATCTTTGGATGGAGAGAGACATCTCTGCTCTTGAGAATCTTATCTAGGTCTTTCATAGCCATTCTGCCAAGAGCAATGCGTCGTCTGATTTCTTGACTGCTTGTTGTTTCTTTATTGATAATTGATTTAAGTAGGTTAAAATTGTCTTTTATTTCAATTTCTTCTCCATCAACGATGAACTTATTGATTTTGCCAGTTGTCAGGATCTTTGTCTTCTTTACATTAACGTGCAGGCCCATTTTAAGACTATGTTCCTTGATCTTGAGAAGCAAACGTTTCTGATCGTCTTCACTTTCAGTCAGTAATGTTGTATCATAAGCATAGCAAAGGTTCTTGAGTCTTCCGTCAATCTTCACACCTCTGTTGTCTTCATACAGTCCTGCTTCTCTGATGATTTGTTCTGCATATAAATTAAACAGGTATGGGGAAAGTATGCAGCCTTGTTGTACACCTTTGCTGATTTTAAACCATTCTGTTTCTCCTTGTTCCGTTCAAACTGTTGCTTCTTGATCAATGTAAAGGTTGTGCAAGAGAATGATCAGGTGTTCTGGTTTTCCCCTTGTTTTTTAATGTGGCCCAGAGTTTCTCATGGTTTACACAGTCAAAAGCCTTGCTGTAGTCAATAAACACATATAGATTTCTTTTTGGTATTCTTTAGTCTTTTCAAGGATCCATCTCACATCCACGATGATTCATTCCTCACCCTTTCCTGAACCCTGCTCACACTTCAGGCAGCTCTCGTTCCAGGTTGCAGTCTCTGCTGAATGATCTTAAGTATAATCTTGCTAGCATGTGGTATCAGAGCGATTGTGCGATAATTTCCACAGTCAGTCGGATCATCTTTCTTCAGTATTGGTATAAACACAGATCTTTTTCAGTCAGTTGGCCATGAATTTGTCTTCCAAATTTCCTGGCAGAGCCTTTTAAGTATGGTAACATCTGCATCCGATTGCGGTAATACTAATATGGCTACCCCTCTGAAAATTTAACAAATCTGGATAAGGAGTGTGATCTTACAAGCACTCATGCTCAGTGGCTGACAACTGGGATGCATCTCTGAATATGTGGACAGAAAAATCTGGCAAACTGGATGAGTCAATTAGTCTTTTTCTGCCATCATCATCTATCATCGTATCAAGTAAGCGAAGACAATAAGGCAGGCATTCTGAAGTCTACTTTTTGTTAAGGGCACAGAACACGTGCACTATACTTACTCTGAAATTTTCGGAGGTTAATTAGCCCATGGTCTTTTATAATTCTGAAAGAAAAATAATAAAGTAAGAGAAAGAGCAACTGAGCAATGTACATTTATGCTAATCTGTATTAAAAAAAAATAAACATTAATTTGCTATACACATATGTATGAAAATAAATCTCTCACAACCAAAGATTCTTAGTCACGTTTCTTATCATTTTTGCACACAAGAAATATCTTTCATTGCTGTTGTGAGATCAGGTTTAAACAGGGCTGGAAGGACCATGCTTACAGGCAGCTCCGAGCCTGCAAACCAGGTCTCCTGCCCGTCTCTCTTGTGCATCTACAGACATGAAGCCCCTGTCTCATGTCACATGAATGCCCGATTTTTACTAATAAAACAAAGCACTGAATGGTGGGTCTCTTCCTGTAATCCTACTGCCCAGACAAAGTGTCCTGTCAATGATGTACATTGCTCTGCTTTTTTTTTCACCAGTACAGGCCGCGCTTCCTTGCAAATGTAATATGTTGGTGCTTCACTGTATGTACGCATTGCACTGGCTCAGTGCTACCCAGCTGTACATTCTGGTCTGCATTAGCATTACTGTATGTACTGGTACAATCTACTCTTCTCTAGGCCAGTGCTGCTCAAACCAGCTGGTCAAGATTTCAGTATATCCACAATAAATAGACATAAGAGAGATTTCAATAAAGTATCTCTCATGCATATTCATTAGAGATATCCTGTGTGTGAATGGCTAGGCATAAGGTTGGCCAAGCTGAAGCACCACAGTGGGACTCCGGTATGCTGCTGTCTCTGGCTCTACCTCAGTCTGAAGATGGTTCTACTATAGCAGTGTGGCGCTCAGGCAGTTGCCCTATTGGACTTGCCCTATGGACAGCCTTGGACAAGGATGGGTACATTAAGGATGCTATGATGTTTATACTCTTATGTATGCTGTATGTAGTTTTATGTCATATTTCTAATGTGCTATTGTAATCTGCCGAGAATTTATAGATTGGCGGAGTATAAATTTGTGTAAATAAATAAATGGTGGAGTGGGTCTTGAAGACTGGTCCAAGCACCCCAGCCCTAGAAAAGCAGCAGCAAGACTGAGGAATGCTACTTGCCATGGTTTTAGGATAAAATCAAATAAAATAAACTCAGTATTTAGATCATGAGCCAACATCATAATGGACATAAATCAATTTGTAGGTAAACTTACTTCTTTCTCCTCTGCCTCTCTTTTAATCTGGAGAGGTAGATGTCTACCACTGCAACCTTCAAAGCTGGAAGAGAGAAGTGAAGAACCAACAGATCTGGTGCATGAAGGACAAAGAGCAATACTTACTACAGACTGGATTAGGGCACAGCAGATACTAGGTGGGACTCCGTGATTCAATGGCACTGTGCACTAGTGAGGTTCCAGGCTCACTGAAGTCAATTTCTTTTATCAGTAATAGTAGGTCATTTTAGATTTACAGAATTTACTTAACGCCTTCTGTTCAAACTGTATCTAAGAACATAAGATATGCCATACTGGGTCAGACCAAGGTCCATCAAGCCCAGTATCCTGTTTCCAACAGTGGCCAATCTAGGTCGTACGTACCTAGCAGTTTCCCCAAAAGACACAGGTTCCGCAATGCTTGTACTGGGTCAAGCATTGATATCCTGGGTCCCTTCTTAATAATGGTTTATGGACCTTTCCTCCAGGAACTTGTCCAAACCTTTTTTAAATCCACTTACACTAGCAGCTTTTACTACATCCTCCAGTAACAAATTCCAGAGTTTGATTACACATTGAGTGAAAAAATATATTTTTATTAGTCTTAAATAGTTTACCCTGTATCTTCATTGCATGTCCCCTAATCTTTCTATATTCTGATAACGTAAATAATCGATCTACGTTTACCCGTTCCACTCCATTCATTAATTCATAGACTTCTATCATATCTCCCCTCAGCCGTCTCTTTTCCAGGTTAAAGAGCCCTAACCTTTTTAGCCTTTCTTCATAGGAGTATCCTTCCATCCCCTTTACCATTTTGGTGGCTCTTCTCTGATGCTCTTTAGAAGTCACTACTTCCAAAGCAGACATGCAGCCACTGCTGAGGTGAGTGGCAGCACACTGCTGGAGGCTGGATTTCATGACAAATTCCAAAGAGGAGACCGAAGAAGGAACCCAATTACAGCAGAATAAAAGGAGACACAGAGGCACAAAGAGGCTTAGAACCTGGGTCCAATGAAATAACACTTACTTTATATTACCCATTTTGTGAATGTTTGTGTTTTCTTTTTAGAAGAGAGGGTGAGGAAGTCCAAACAGCCTCTACTGTGGTTTCCAGCCTATTTAGCATCTGTCCAACCCTGCTGGCTGCCATTAATAACAGTGGGTGGGAGATGGGGATCCCACATTCATTCGTGGATAGCTGGGAAGTTTTATTTAATCTTTCATCCCTCTCCCTTAGTTCACCCATCACGGAAACAGTCCTACACTTTGCTGGCAGGAATGCCAAGCCATCAGAGCAGATATCCAGGTCATTTTTGGACTGGCTATGGCTCCAGATGTTTTCCAATTGGTTAGCTTGAATTAAATCACTAGAATAACTTTTTCTTGGCAAATTTGCTAAACTCTTTTTTTCAAATAAAGTGCAATATCATGAGAGACACTCGAGGACAGATTATGGGCTGGCAGAAGCTATTTCTATGAACAGTTCAAGATTTTCATTCCCTCCAAGATGAGACTTACCATGTAGAACATCTGAATCGTCTTCAACAAAATCAATGTCTCTCAAGTCCCATTCTGCATAATTGTCAAACTCCTGCTTAAACAAAGATTAAACAGATATGTCATTAAGGGCTGAACTAATTTAAAGTCCCAGTGCCAGGGTCTTGTATAGCATAGCTTTGTAGCTGGAGTAGCTTAGAGCTGCTGGAAGTCCATGAGCTTTAAGAGAAAATCTCTCTATGCCACAGTTTAATTTGTAGACAAAAAGAATGAAACTGCAATGTGCAGAAGGGGGTAGGACCAGGGCTGGTGCACTTTGCTCACCAACAAAACCTACACACATAGGCAAACACTCTCTTTACACTGTCTACTCTCTTCAACCACCAGAGATGGGGAGAGGAGGGGGCCTGGAATTCAAAAATATGGCCTACTTTTCACCTTCTGGAAGGCTCTGCATACTCTCCTCATCAACTTTCCTCTCGCCCTCCTACCTTTGCATCCCTTCCTATTCTCATTCTCACTCACAGCCTCTCCCTCCCCAAGCTGACCTTCTCCCTCAGACTTCACAGTCTCTCCAATCCTCTCAATCAGACGCTGCAGCACCTTCAAACATTTCACCCACTATCTCTCTCCCTCATACAACTCACAGCCCCTTAAATCCCCTCACTCTCTTTCCCTCCCCTACTGTGGTTACTAGGGGCAGAGGAGACAGGGTCAGCAGCAGCAGCAGAGTTCAGGAAGCCAACAAACCAACTAGCAGAAGAAGAGTGAATCTGACAGGCATTTAGTCCCTGTCTCTTCTACCTTATCTGTTCTTCACAGTCTCCTCAATGGTGCAGGAGAATCATGCAAAAAATAAGGATAAGTGGCTCTTGCTGTCCAATACTTCTTCTCCTACTCCGATTCCTCCAGGAGCTTAGGGGTGGGGAACAGGACAGAAATGATCAATGATCACTGAGGCTTTGCTCCATTTCCAAGGGGGAATCAGAATTGATTTATTCTGTCTGCTTCTCCTCAAAGTCATTAACATAAGATTGATATTGACTATAAAAAGAGAGAACATCAGGGTTCCGACGGGTTTCTTGTGTGAGTTGGCAAAACTGCTTTTTGACAAGGAATTATTTAAGTTTCCAAGCTACCTTTTATCAGCAGATAAAAGGTACAGCTATGGGAGTCCCAATGGTCTGCTATATTGCAAATACGTATGAGGAGAATTTTTAAAACACACCACCATTTAAAGACTCTGCAATTGTGGGAAGAGGTACACTGATGACAATTTCATGTTGTGGAGAGGGAGTCAGTCTGTTCTAAAAGAATTTCATGTTTGGTTGAATGAGTGTAATGAGAATCTGAAGTTTAGAATAGAGATGAATGAAAATGAGATACCTTTTGTGGATACTCTAAACAGAAAAGAGAAAAGAGGATTTTCAAATCACAATTTTCCATAAGCTGACAGAAATAAGCTTTTTATATTATGAGAGCTCTCATGTGAAAAGTTTAAAAAAATGAGGCCGAATGAGGCTGAGGAGACTCTGCCCCACCAAAAAAGAATATGAGATATGAAAGAAAGGTTTGCTCAGATGGGTTATCCTACTAGGGTGTACAGCAGGCATATTAGAGAGCCCAAAACTGACATAGGACCTCTTTTACAGATGGCCCCGAGAAAGAATGGATCACGGCTCATGTGCACTTTAAATGTTTTCATATCTAGCAAAGGGTATTAAAAAAATTCTGAAAAAATATTGGCCAATTGCACAAGGTCTTGATTGCTTTAAAGAAAAAAATCATCTTGGTGACTCACACAAGGGGGCATAATCTCAGAGATGAGATAGTCCCCTCAGCATTATAGCCCAAAAGACAGTTTGACCAGATTATGGGGCATTTCAGATAAAGGCACTGCTCATTTTGTGAGCAAACGATGCCAACTTTTTTCTCCCATTTAGAATTTATTGAAAAACCACAGTATAAAAACCTCTGCACACACAAACAGCCAACACACTTCCATAAACAAACGTGCAACATTATTCAAGTACAACATTTTCAAAGTTATGGAAGAAAGCTCCCCCTACCCCCCCCCCCCAACAACGGGGAAAGTGGCAAAAAGGCACAGAATAGAATGAAGCCAAAACTTCTAGTACTTAAACAAACATAGCACCAACCACCACATCAACACCTGTCATCCACCAAGGGGAACCACTCCCGGCTGTTGCTCTCCCCCCCCCAAATTACATACACCCTGCACTTCCGCCTCATACCACCTCTCAAAAAACTCTTCAAATACTCTCAAGTAGCTAAGCTTAGCTTCTTCAACATATCCAAAATATTAATAATTCTCAAAAAGATATAATATAATCACATTCCAATTAAATATATCTATATATAACCAGACCCAATGACATCACTTTATAAAGCTCGGAACGCGCCAATTGCTATATCCCCAATGTCAATACCTAGAACAAAAAGGGACAAAATGAGTCATCTAAGCTTTTTTGGAATGACTATGCAATTTAATGCTGGACATGTGGGCTCTTTAAGTTTAAAAAAAATAGTTCTTTTTCTCTTTCTTTTGAATGAAGTATATTTGTTTTAGATATTTATTTGAAGGTTTTTTTGCTAGCATAAGGATAGTTAAACATGAACATGTACTGCAGCAAAGCTATAGTTGGCTATGCAAATTAGAATGTGGGTTTTCATTAGGTTTTACGTATGTTTTTTAGTTACACTTTTCAGTGCATGTTTGAACGTGGTGCCAGCTATTTGAGTTTTATGTGGCTGATGCAGCTATTGATGCTCTTCTGCCAGTGAAGAGTGTTTCTGTATGTTTTTATGAATTTTAAAGTATTTACCTATTTTATTACCTTTCCATCTCTTTATGTTTTTTCTTTTCTATTATGTATTTCATGACCAAAAGAGTCTGTCATTTTGGCTGTACTGCTATTTCAGAATTCTGCTGAAACATGGCAGGTCTTTAAACAAAAACAACAGGCATTTATAAATAAAAGACACACTTTTGTATTTTGACTTGCCTAGTGACACCAAAAGGGTTGATTTGGCACAAGTCTGAAATTTATGAGCAGTGATGCAAATGCAATGTGTGCCTTCGAGTCAGTCCTGACTCCTGGTGACCCAGAAGCTCCTGGGTTTTCTTGGCAGTGTCACCGGAAGTAGATTGCCAGGCCTTTCTTCCGAGGCAATGGAGGGTTAAGTGACTTGCCCAAGGCCACAAGGAGTGCTAGTGGGAACTGAACCCTGGTTGCTTGGATACCAAGCCAGTGTTCTAACCACTAGGCTACTCCTCCACTCCATGAGCAGTGATACTAAATCATTAAAGCCAATACTGAAGCCTTGATGACTGGCACTGCACCCAGAACATGTGCTAATTCACTCCTCTTTTATGTAAGGCTTTTGCCCTGCGGTGTCTACTTCAGGATCACCAGCATCTCTTCTGGTCCCTGCAGAACAGAAGGCGAGAGAAGAGCAACAGGAGGATCTAGATAAGGGAGCAGAAGGTGAAATTTTACTTACCTGATAATTTTCTTTCCTGGAGTTCTGCAAGATCAGTCCAGACCAGTGGTTTGTGTCCCCTGCCAACAGATGATGGAGACAGAGAAACAATTAGAAGCTGCCAGTGACACTGCTGGTATTTGTGCTGGTGCAGCCAGGGGCACAAATTAGTTAGTAATGAAGCATATGGTAAAAGCCAACAACAAGCCAAAGACACTCCAGTCCAAACACAACCTCCTGGAGGATATTGCAGATAGTAAGGATGAAAACCATAGAACTATGCACAGTATTTAGAATTGGCCAAGCCTAAAAATGAAGAAACAGCAGAGTACAGCAGGGTGGTTCCTGGACTGATCTAGCAGGACTCCAGGAATGGAAATTATCAGGTAAAGCACAGTTACTTACCTGTAACAGGTGATCTCGGGGAACAGTACCGACGGAGCCTGCGCGGGAATGCTCCCCAGCTTCCCAATAAGGAAAGCTTTTGGTAGCATCCCACAGCGCCTGCGCGCTGCCTTCCCGCCTTTCCTAACCAACTCTCCTCAGTTCAAGTTTAAAGCTGAGACAATAGAGAGAGAGAGGAAAGGAAAGACAGAGAGATACAACTCCTAGGGGAGGTGGGAGGGTTGTGAGGACTAATTCCTGCTGTTCCCCGAGATCACCTGTTACAGGTAAGTAACTGTGCTATCTCCAGGAACAAGCAGGAATGAGTCCTCACATATGGGGACTCCCTAGCTAAGATGCCTGGGAGATCCCCAAGGGTATGAGACCCTGAAGGGTTCCTTGTCTTCCTATGGATCTCAGGCATCCATTCAGGGAAGGAGGGCAGGAGTTGTTCAAGAATAGAACAGGTGTCTGAGGACAGCCTGACCAAACAAGGCATTCCGGCGGGAGTCCTTGTCCAAACAGTAATGGGCTGTGAAGGTATGAACCGAGGCCCAGGTGGCTGTTCGACAGATCTGGTCGATGGACACAGAATGAAGATGAGCCATAGAGGTGGCCATGGCCCTCACATTGTGAGCTGTGACATGGCCCTCCAGAGAAAGGTTCTTACTCTGGTAAGCAAAAGAAATACACTGAGCAATCCAATTGGACAGTGTTCTTTTAGAGACTGGAAGTCCTAAATGAGAAGGAACAAAAGCAACAAAAAGCTGGGAAGACTTTCTATATTGCTGTGTCCTGTGTAAGTAAAAAGCAAGAGCTCTTTTACAATCTAGAGTATGAAGGTTCCTCTCTGCACTGGATGCATGAGGAGCTGGAAAAAAGACAGGTAAATATACCTCTTGATTAAGATGAAAAGGTGAGACCACTTTAGGCATAAAGTGAGGATTGTCCTATGGACTACCTTATCATGATGGAACCTTGTATAAGGTGGATTAGCCACTAAGGCCTGCAGTTCACTGATGCGGCGAGCAGAAGTGATTGCAATAAGGAAAATAACCTTCCAGGAAATAAATTTCAAGGAGGTAGTGGCTAAGGCTTCAAAAGGTGGCTTCATAAGATGATCAAGAACCAAGTTTAAGTCCCATGCCACCGGAGGAGGTCGAATGGGAGGTTTAGTTAAAGTTAGGCCTCTCATGAATCTTGCAATAAGAGGATGAGAGGAAATAGGTTGTCCATTGAGAGGCTTAAGGGAAGCTGCAATAGCACTCAAATGGACCCTTACTGAATTCGTTTTAAGGCCTGCATTGGAGAGATGCAGGAGATATTCCAATAGAGAATACACAGGAAGTGCCAGAGGGTCAAGACCCTTTTGAGCACACCAAATGGAAAATCATTTCCACTTAAAAGCATAGGAACGCCTAGTGGAAGGTTTTCTGGAAGCATGGAGGATATCCTTCACTTGCTGAGAAAGATTGAAGTTTTGAAGGTCTAGGCCTTCAATAACCAAGCTCTGAGGTGAAGGGACTTGGGGTTTGGATGCCACAAAGTCCCTTCCTCCTGGGACAGAAGGTCTGGCGCAGCTCCCAAGTCCAGGGAGGGGGCTTGGGAGAGATGCAGAAGTAGAGGGTACCACACTTGGCGTGGCCAGCGTGGAGCTATGAGGATCATAGATCCTTGATCCCTCTGGAGTTCGAACAGAGTCTTGGGAATCAAAGGAATGGGTGGAAAGGCATACAGGAAGCCCTGACCCCAATGAAGGAGGAAGGCATCCTTGGCCTGAACTCCCTGACACGGAATTCTGGAACAGAACCGGGGAAGTTTGGCATTCCACGGACTTGCAAAGTGGTCTATGTCCCGGGTTCCCCATTCTTGGAAGATTCTGAGTACCTGATCCATGTGCAGGGACCATTCGTGTGGAAGCAGAACTCGACTGAGTCTGTCTGCCCAAGAGTTTTGGATTCGTGGGAGGTATACTGCCAGGAGATGGATTTGATGCTCTCTGGCGAAGGCCCATAATCTTAGAGCTTCGTTGCAAAGCGACAGAGAGCCAGTTCCTCCTTGCTTGTTTATGTAAAACATGGCTACTTGATTGTCCGTATGAATGAGGACTGTCTTGTAGCTGAGGAGGGTATGAAAGACCTTGAGAGCTAGGAACACTGCTCGAAGTTCCAAGTGGTTGATATGAAGAGAGGTCTCCTGTGGGGACCAAGTGCCTTGGGTGGAGAGGTCTTGTAGATGAGCTCCCCAACCTGTTTGGGAGGCATCTGTTGTGAGGGTTGCTTGGGGTAACAAAGGTTGGAAGGGGGACCCCAGCAACAGATTTTGAGTGGATATCCACCACTGGAGAGACCAAAAGAGACGTTTGGAGGTTGCTATTTGGTCTGAGAGAGCTCCTGAAGCTTGAGTCCACTGGGTGGACAAAGTCCATTGAGCTGCTCTCATGTGCAGGCGAGCATAGGGTACCACATGTACTGTGGAAGCCATATGGCCTAGCAGCTGTAGCATCTCCCTGGCAGTTAAGTGGCTCTTTGACTGAATCTGGGAGGCTAACTGCACTAGACGTTGACAACGGGCCTGAGGAAGGTAGGCCCTTGCAGAGGTGGTGTCCAACCAGGCCCCTATGAATTCCAGGGACTGAGTAGGGGTGAGCTGGGACTTTGGGAGGTTTATCACAAGTCCCAGGTATTGCAGAATGCGCCTGGTGCGGTTCAGGGAGATCTGAGCCTCTGACTGGGTTGGAGCTCGGATGAGCCAGTCGTCCAGGTATGGGAAGACAAATATTCCCAGAGTGTGTAGAAATGCAGCAACTATTGCCATGCATTTGGTGAACACTCTTGGAGCAGAGGCTAGACCGAAAGGAAGTACTCTGTATTGGTAATGTTTTCCCTGGAACAGAAAACGTAGGAAATTTCTGTGAGATGGATGGATGAGGACATGAGTGTACGCATCCTTGAGATCTAAAGAACAAAGCCAATCCTGACTCTGCAGATATGGAAGGAGAGTGCCTAGAGAAAGCATCTTGAACTTCTCCTTGCATAGGAATTTGTTCAATTCTCTGAGATCTAGAATGGGTCTGTATCCCCCTGTTTTCTTTGGAATGAGAAAATAGGGGGAGTAAAACCCTGACCCCTGTTGAAGAAGGGGAACTTCTTCTATGGCCCCCTGGGCCAGAAGGGTAGTCACCTCCTGATCCAGAAGGTTGAGGAGAGATGTGGGAGAATTGAAGTGTCTCACCATGGTGTAGGGAGGAAGGTCTGAGAAATGAAGTTTGTAGCCCTCTCTTATGATGGAGAGGGTCCATTGCTCTGATGTGATTTGCTCCCATCTGGGAGCAAAATGAGCTAACCTTCCTGGAATGGTGAGAGGTTCTGGCTGTTGTAGAGCCAGAAAGGTTATGTTCTCTAGTATCAAGTCAAAAACCCTGAGGGGGTTGGGACTGCTGGGTTGTAGCAGTCCCTGCAGGTTTAGGCCTGGCCTGTTTAGGTTGCTGACGCTTAGTAGCAAAGCGACCTGTAGAAGATTGTTGGCCAGAAGTGGAAGGAAATCTGCTCCTTTTGTAAAAAGGCTTTTTGAAAGGTTTTTTCTTGGCTGGAATGGAGGTGGACTTGGAAAGTCTATCCAGAGCAGAATTCTCTGCATCCATTTGAGTGGCTTTTATTTGCCACTCTTTGCCAAATAGATTTTCACCTGTACAGGGCAGATTTAATAAGCCATCTTGAACCCAGGTTTCTAAATCAGAAGCCTGGAGCCAAGCAATTCTGCGAGCAGCTATGGCAATGCCTGAGGCTCTGCTGGCACCTTCAAAGGAGTCAAAGGCTGCCCTGTTGGAAAACTTTGAAATGTCTTTATGCTTAAGCCAAAGGAGGAACTCATCCCTTTTATCCTCTGGAAGAAAAGGGAGAAAGTTGTGCAGCTTTTGTGCAACTTCCTTTAGAAACATACCCATATAAAGGCTATATGAGTTGATTCTGGCAATAAGCATACTGGCTTGGAAGATTTTCCTACCAAAAGCATCCAAGGTCCTGCATTCTCTTCCTGGTCGAGCAGAAGAGTGTCTTTTGGTACGCTTTATCCTTTTCATAGCTGACTGCACCACAATGGAGTGGTGAGGAAGCTGAGTTTTCTGAAATCCAGGACAAGGAGGGACACGGTACATAGTGTCCAATCTGCGAGAATGAGGAGAAAGGGTGAGAGGAGTCTCCCATAAGTCAATCATATGTTCATGAAGAATTTCATGAATTGGCAAGGTGACTGCCTCTCTGGGAGCCTTAGAGTATCCTAAAATATCAAATTTTTTTGCTCTAGGCTCTGTTTCAGAGGTTACTGAAATAGAGAGTCCTTTAGCCACTTCTATTATGAAGTCTTGAAAGGACAAATCCTCTGGAGGAGACATTCTCCTTTTTGGAGAAGTAGGTTCCTCAGGAAGGGTAATGGATACTTCAGGAGACTCATCTGATGAATCAGAATCATCAGAGGAATCGAAGTATCGTCCGTCCGCTTCCAACGATCGATACGCGTATCGATCGGTACCGACATCGGGCGTCCCGGGTACCGGATCGGTACCGAGAAATAGCCCTGGACAAGGAACCGGGGTCGGTATCCTGGCCGATGTCGATGCAGTCGGTACCGGTATCGGCGCTGGTACCGGTACCGGCACCGGTACCGACAACGGAACTCGTTGCGGTACCGTCGGCGTCGCAGCTTTAATAAAAGCCATTATAGCCTGCTGCATGGATTGAACAGTGTGATCCATGGACGCCACGACTGCCTGGATGTCGGTACCGGGAGATAGTGCCGGTACCCCAGAGCAGTCTAACAGGTGATCGGTCGAGGCCGTGCCATCGATGTCAACCTGTAACCCCATAGGAGGAGCTTTGGAAGCCGGAGCTTCCCGCCGGGGTTGTTTGGCTGGGGCAGGATCCTCGAGGGCAAGCCAGGAGGCATCTCGATGCTTAGAGGGAGATTTGCCCTTCAAGGACCTGCTAGGTTTATGTTTGGTTACCTGAGACCCATCAGGAGAGGAAGACCTGGAAGATGTCGATGCTACCGCCGGTGCATCCGTGGGAAACAGCACATGGAGCTTGGCTGCTCGGTTCTGTAACCCTCGTTTAGACATTAGAGAGCAGGACTGGCAATCCGGAATGGAGTGTTCAGGACTCAAACATTTAAGACACCATTCATGGGTATCTGTAACAGAAATTGTACCGCTACACTTAGTGCATTTTTTGAACCCGGAGGCTGGTTTTTCCATGAGGGAAAATTTTCTTGTGGGCCTGGAGGCCTAAGAAGAAAAACACACCAAGTGAGGAAAAAAAAAAAATATTTTTTTTTTTTAGAAAGAAAAGAAAAGAAAAGACCGGCGGTATCGGTCCGGCGTCGGGGAAGGCAGACACGCGACCAAAGAAATAAATTAAAATAAAGAACTTCTTCAGCGGTGACAGGAACACGGCCTGCTGGCTCAGCGGAAAAGAAGAACTGAGGAGAGTTGGTTAGGAAAGGCGGGAAGGCAGCGCGCAGGCGCTGTGGGATGCTCCCAAAAGCTTTCCTTATTGGGAAGCTGGGGAGCGTTCCCGCGCAGGCTCCGTCGGTACCGACGTACCCATATGTGAGGACTCATTCCTGCTTGTTCCTGGAGATGTAAAATTTCACCTTCCATATCGTCTTGCTAGACCATTCTAGACCAGTGGGATGTGCCAAAGCTATAATGTATACTGTTCTATTTGTCCTACTGGAATGATTTTGTTGTACTATTCATACCACTTCTTTCTGACTTTTTATGTTTTCTTTGTGATATATGTCTATCTTTATGTTCCATTGACTACTGATTTTAAATGTAAGCCGCTATGATGCCAAACATTGTGCCTATGGCGGTATAACAACTATGAAGTAATTAGTTCTTACCTGCTAATTAGTGTTCCTGAAGGAACGACAGTCCAGTCCCTTTACTTCTGGGTTACGCAACCCTTCCAGCAGCTTGGAGGCTGAGCCCAACCTTTTTGGAGGTGGGGCGGTATAAATACCACTGGGACCACCCACCAACTCCAGTAATCGAATGAAAAAGCAGACCTGAAGTAATTCCATTAATAACTTATATAACACCACAAACAAACTATAGAACATAACACAGTCCAACAATGCATAAAAAAATATTATTTTTTTTTCTTTTTTCATATAGACAATAGAGAGCATGAGGGGAGAAATGGAGACGGAGGGAGGGTATGTCTGAGGCTGCCGAATCCGATTTTTCTCTCCCCGCCCTTCACCCCGAACTGGCCCCACGCTCGGTCCAAAGCTACCTTCTGGCTGATAGGTCCTAACCGGGTGGGATCAGGGACTGGACTGTCGTTCCTTCAGGAACACTAATTAGCAGGTAAGATCTAATTACTTCTTCCTTATCGTCACTCCAGTCCAGTCCCTTTACTTCTGGGATGTAAAAGAGCAGTTCATTCCTGGGTGGGATCCGGCATACCGGACTGAAGGACAGCCAGCCCAAACCGAGCGTCCGCCGCACTCTGGATGTCCAGCCTGTAGTGCTTGGTGAAGGTATGCAGCGAAGACCAAGTTGCTGCCCTACAGATATCTAGCGGAGGGACTAGACTGAACTCTGCCCAGGAGGTAGCCTGAGCTCGGGTGGAGTGCGCCCGGAGACCCGCTGGTACCTGCTTCCCCTTCAGTATGTAGGCGGAAGCGATCGCTTCTCTGATCCATCTGGAGATGGAGGCCTTGGCCACCGCCTCTCCCTTGTGTGGACCCCCAAACTGAACGAATAGTCGCTCAGACTTCCGGAAGGGGGCTGTGCGGGAGAGGTAGCGTTTCAAGGTCCTCCGGACATCCAAGAGCCGCAGTTTGCTATCCCTGCCTTCAGGCCCCTCGGCGGAGAGGACTGGAAGGATAACTGCCTGATTCACATGGAAAGGAGAGATGACCTTGGGCAAGAAGGAAGGGACCGTTCGTAGAACTACCTTGTCCTTGAGAAATAGGTCCCTCTTGCACGGTAGCCGCCAAGGTTTTTCGGCGGTCAACCTCACCAGATCCGCATACCAGGGGCGACGAGGCCAATCCGGAGCTATGAGGATTACGAATCCCCGATGAGACTCCACGCGCTGGAGAACTTTTCCGATCAGAACCCAGGGAGGAAATACATAGAGCAGACCCTCCGAGGGCCACCTCTGGGACAAGGCATCGAGGCCTTCGGACATTTTTTCCTTTCGGCGGCTGAAGAATCGGTCCACCTTGGCGGACGAGAACCTCGCCATGAGATCCATGACCGGGAGTCCCCAACGGGCTACTATCTGGTCGAAGGTCTCCTGCTCCAGTTCCCACTCTCCGTGGTCTATCTTGCACCTGCTGAGATAATCTGCCGTGACGTTGTCCGTACCTGCTACGTGCTGGGCAGAAAGGGCTTCCAACCGAGTTTCCGCCCACTGGAACAGAGTGCCCGCCTCCTTTTCTAAGGCGGGGCTGCAGGTGCCGCCCTGATGGTTGATGTAAGCCACCGCGGTGACATTGTCGGAGAGAACGCGAATTGCTCTCTTTTGCACTAAGGTCTCGAGAGTCCTGAGCGCTAGGCCGACGGCCCGCAATTCCAGTCTGTTGATGGGCCATTGTGCTTCCAACGGAGTCCAGCTGCCCTGGACGAACTGGTCCTCGCAGTGAGCTCCCCAGCCTCCCAGGCTGGCATCCGTCGTCAATAATAACCACTGAGGAGACTCGAGGGGCATCCCGCAATCCAGATTCCTTGGGCACTGCCACCAGCGTAGAGCCTGTTTGGTCCGCGGAGTGCAAGGTAACTGCCTTGACATGGAATGATGCTGGGGTGACCACCGACGCAATAGGGCCCTCTGCAAAGGCCGCATGTGGGCCCGGGCCCATGGTACCACCTCTATCGCCGCTGCCATTGTCCCCAGGACCTGAAGATAATGCCGCGCCGTGGGGTTTCGTCTGGCCAGAAACTGTGTGACTAAGAGTCTCAGTTCTCTTGATCTTGATCGAGACAGGAACACCCTTCCTTTGTTGGTATCGAACCTTGCACCGAGGTACTCGAGTTCCTGGGAGGGAGTCATCCTGCTCTTTGCTCGATTGATGACCCAGCCCAATTCTTCTAAGATTTGAATCACTCTTGTCGTCCCGGAGTGGCTTTCCTCCTCCGACTTTGCCCGGATTAGCCAGTCGTCCAGGTAGGGGTGTACTAGTATTCCCTCTTTCCGTAGGAAGGCCGCTACCACCACCATCACTTTGGTGAATGTTCTTGGAGCCGTAGCTAGACCTGGCTGGACGGAACCTACGGGCGTCCCTGGGCTGGTTCCGCACTGAGGCTAGGGGTCGTCCTTGCTTCGGTCTATCTTCAGGAAGCCTGCCCCCCTTAGACTCGCCCAGGTCCTTAACCAACTTCTCCAAGTCCTCTCCGAATAACAGCTTCCCCTTAAAGGGAAGGCGGCTCAGACGTGCCTTGGAGGAGGCATCCGCTGCCCAATTCTGTAGCCACAGATAACGCCTAGCCGCCACCACCGAGGCCATGTTCTTGGCTAGGCTTCTGATGAGGTCATACTGACTATCCGCCAGGTAGGCTGCTCCTGATTCCAGCTTAGCAGAGTTGGTCTGAGCCTCGCCTGTTGACCCCTCTGCTGCCTGAAGCTGTTGTGACCACCTTAAACAGGCTCTTGCCACCCAGGCTCCTGACACCGAGGCCTGCAAGGCAAGGGCACTCACATCGAAGGCTTGTTTCAGGAGGGTATCTAGTTTTCTGTCTTGAGAATCTCTTAGGGCCGAGCTGCCCTCCACTGGGATGGTGGTCTTCTTAGTAACCGCTGATACCGCCACATCCACCCTGGGAGACTTCAGCAGCTCCTTGTCTGCCTCTGGAAGTGGGTATAGGCGAGACATGGACCGCACTCCCCTCAAGCTGGATTCAGGTTGATCCCATTCTTCCTGGATCATCTGACGCACTACTCTGTGGACAGGGAAAACTTTCTGAGATCTCCTAATGGCCTGGATTAATGGGTCCTCCAGCGCCTCCTCCTCTAGCGGCGTGTCTGAGGCCACATTGAGGACTTTTAGGGACTCATTGATTAGTGCCGGGAGCTCCTCCCGACGAAAGACTCTAATTATCCGGGAATGATCTTCTTCAGGGATCTCTCCTTCTTCCAGCTCCTCCTCCTCCTCGTCCCAGTCCTTGTCAGAGCCATCTTCCTCCGGGGTGCCCTGGGAGAAGGCCGCGAGAGGTTCTTCACCGCCCAAACGGAGACGTTTAGGCGGAATGTCTGGGTCTGGATTGTTGCCCTCTTGGGCTTGGGCTTGGCTTCGGCCGATGGGACAGCCTCTCCTGCCCCTGAGCCTTGCTTACGCAGGCAATAGGCCTTGTGGAGTAAAAGGATGAAGTCAGGAGAGAAAACTTCCCTGGCGCACCCTACCCCAGAGGGGCGAAGGGAGAGGAGGGAGGGAAGTTAGATCCGAGGACGTTGAGGGAGGGAACTGGGACCCCCCTTCCCCTTCTAATGGGTCCCCAGACCTCTGAGAGGGCTGGATTATGGCCAAGTTCATTTCTTGTTCCACGGAGGCAGCTACTGCAGCACAAGCCCTGCAGACTCCTGCCTCCGAGGAAGTGCCCCTGCGCGAGCCACAGGATGGACATTTAGATTTGGCCGCCATGCTCCTGATTCCAGGTATCCCAGCCTTTCCTGCTAGTAGGCTTATACCAGGGCCTAAGTCCCAGTAAACTGTACAGTTAATCCGGTGTGAATGCTCTCTGCTTCAGCGGGCCAACAATCTCCCCGAACAAGGATCTCTTTTATTTTATAATATCATCCCAAAACCAGATCCAGAGTAGACTAATGTAAACTTCAATTAAATTCAACAAAAACTAGATGAAACAAAAAATAAACGAAAATAACTTTTAAATTATATTAAAATGCCCCCTAAACTAGAAATAAGCTTTTTAATAGAGTACTTGCGGTTTGTAGCTTCCGTGCTGGCTGAGCCCGGCTCAGCGGTCCCTGCCCGTTGGCTCTACACGTGGTAGGCCTCACCACGTGGAGCCTGAACGGGGGGCCGCGAGTCTGTCCTCTGGACCGTCAATTGCCTACCCCGGATACCGCCGGGGGCTGGGAGCCCACCCCTAAGACAGAATCGCCGAAATCGGCTTCCTCGCCGAGATCGGGAGGCCCTGGGTTCGCCGCCGCGTCCTTTGGCTGCGGGACGGGTCCGGCGTTAAGGATTCGCTTCCGGCTTCGCCTCCAGCGCTCAGCCTCCAAAAGGGCTTCGGCGCGATGTAGGGCAGATCAGGAATGAAAGGAGAGGCTTGGGGAACCGTCGGATGGCAGCCGCAGAGCTCAGAAAAAACCTCTTCGGGACTGCATGCACCGAGAACCTCCGATGCCCGGCCCGACCAGGGGGGGGGGGGAGGGAGGAGAGCAGGCAGGAGCAATTAAAGGGGCAGAGACAGCTTAAACCTAAACGAAAGAGGAAAACTAAAATAAGAAATAAAAGTAATAAAGTAACCAAGTAAAGAAATCAAGTAAAATCTTTTAAAGGATTAGGAAGGACTCCAGTAAGCCCTAGGCTTACGGAACCCTCCAGCTGCTTGGAGGCTGAGAACACTGGAGTTGGTGGGTGGTCCCAGTGGTATTTATACCGCCCCACCTCCAAAAAGGTTGGGCTCAGCCTCCAAGCTGCTGGAAGGGTTGCGTAACCCAGAAGTAAAGGGACTGGACTGGAGTGACGATAAGGAATACAAATAAATAAATAAGACACAGCTATCTTTAAAATCTCTGCACCAAAAATGCATCTGCCCTCGCGTGGACATCCAACTGGTAATGTTCGACAAATGTAGAGAGGGAAGACCACGTTGCTGCTCGACAAATGTCAGCTGGGATGAAAGAACTCCGTTCTACCCAGGACGAAGCCTGCACTTGAGAGAAGTGAGTTCATAGTCCCTTCGTAACTATTTGATTTCTCAAAAGATACACCAAGGCCATGGTCTGCTTTATCCAATGACCTAAGGTAGCTTCAGAGCTGTTTCACCCTTACACAGTCCTGTGTAAAGCACGAACAACCTGTCAGACCTACAGAATCCTACGTACATCGATTAAGCGCAGATTACTTTCTTTCCCTTTATACTGTTCCAAGGAAAAGGATAGGAGGAAGATCACCTGTTGACATGAAAAGCAAACATTTCTTAAGACAAAAAGGAAGGGACCAGACAGATGGAAACTGCCTCTTCTAAAAAGGCCAAAATACGGATTCCTACAAGAAAGAGCCTGCAACTCTGAAATGCAACGGTCTTAAAGGAAAGATCCTTAAGCATATCACATTTTAGAGGCTCAAAGGGCGCTGACATAAAAGCCAAAGAATCAAGTCCAAGTCAGAACAATTTACTGCTCAGAAGGATATAAATGTTGCACCCCCCCAGAAGGAAGCAGACAATGTCCAGGTGTGAAGTCATGCAGCAGCTAGCCACTAGTCCTTGAAAACACACTAAGGGACTGAAAGCAAGGATGGCAAATCTGCCTTCTTAGGAGCCAGGTAGTGTCTGTGACACCAGTCCTCAAAAAAGCACCAGAACCGCACATATGCTAGGCAAGTAGAGCCACACTTCACCTTCAAGATGGTGGAAATAATGGTAGAAGGATATCTCTTATGCCTTAGGCGCCTCCTTCTCAAGGACCAAGCTGTAAGTGAGAAGGGAGCTGGATCATTCATCAAGACTGACACAGCAAGACTCGGCCCAGTGGGAGGCACAGTGGCTGTTTCACCAGAAGCCACACTAAATCTGCAAACCAGGGCCTCTGCAACCAATCCAGTGCTACCAGTGTCATGAGATCCAGGTGGTCTTCTATGCGATGAATCACATGCCCATTGAGGAACCACGGAGGAACCACATACAGAAGTGGCTTCTGACACCAAGGCTGTACCAGGACATCGATGCCTCTGGAGTCTACTTCCTTTTAGTGATTTTAAAAATCTCTGGACTTCCGGTATGGCACTGAGTTGATCGGGCGTCGTGCAGATCAGCTCCGGACACCCATCCCACAAAGCAGCTATAAAATCTAGCCGATCGCAGTCGAATGCCCCTGGCTACTCTTAAAAGCAACAGGGATAGCGGAGGGGCGGCAGTAGAGCCTTCACTGCGTCCCGAGAGGCACCTGATGGCTTCTAAAACGTCCAAGAGGGAGAAAACACGCGGCCCTGACCCAAAGATGGCGGAAGGAGCGCCGCGGAGCCCGGGGTCTGAGGGAGAGAACAGCATGGTGGCAGATGTGAGTGCCGCGGTGGTGCGGGCCCTGGACGTGCGTTTCACGGAGCTTGGCGATCAATTGCATTCTGTGGTGCAAAAAATAAATGATTTTACTGGGAGGATGGATCAAGCCGAGACAAGGATCTCGAGTGTGGAAGACGCTCAGCACACCCTCCTGACTAGAGTGCAAGCCCTGGAGACCCCTGTTAAACAGCAAGGTGAAAAGCTGGAAGATTTGGAGAACCGGGGACGCAGGAAAAACTTGCGACTTATTGGCATCCCGGAAACGGTAGCTGATAGTGCCTTATCTCGCTTTCTCCTGGACTGGATGGGGAAAATCTTGGACGCGTCAGGGGAGCGCCCTATTGTGCTGGAACGGGTGCACAGACTAGGCCCGCGACGAGATCAAGCGCAGCGACCGCGTGCAGTGATTGCACGCTTTCTGGACTACCGCCAGAAGGAGATGGTGCTGAGAGCGGCCCGCGCTCGTCGGAGACACGTCGAAGAAAATGACCGTATCCTGGCTTTTCAGGACTATTCCCTGTTGGTGAGCCAGCAACGCAGGGCTTTTTCAGCTATCTGTGCGCAGCTAGCGAATAAGGGGATTCGCTTCTCCTTACTATACCCGGCGAAGCTGCGGGTGGAATATCGTGGCCAGACAAAATTTCTGGGAACCCTGGAGGCGGCTCGTACCTGGCTGACACAGCTGGAGGAGACATCAGCGGCCACGTCGTGAGGCCGGAGGTGAAAGAGCTGAACTTAGGAACAAGGTCTGGTGCGATATGCGATTGCCCACAACGAGAGTAGCTGTGCGGAGACCTGTGCGGAAAACTGCAGGATATGTGGACTTGAATTGCCTGGGACCTATGCGTTTAATTTTGGGTTGCTGGCATTGTTGGAGTGGTTCCCTAAGAGACGGGCTTAAGGGGTGGCAGATAAAATCTGTGTCCCAGACTGAAGCAGACCCCCAGGGGATGGGAGTCCACGTGAGGAGCTGGTGATGGGAGCGGGTGCATTGTTTTATTTATTTTATTTTTATTATTTAATACACACTTATATACCGCTGCTTCCAGCGATCAGCAGCGGTTTGATTCTTCTTCTGGGGATGTCAATCAGGACAGGGAGGGGACAGTAATTATATAGATCTAAGGGTAGGTCACAGCACACAGGGTTAGTGTCATGGGGGACTTCGTTATACATATTTACATCAATCTTTAATGGCCTAGGCTGCCGGGCTCCTTTCTTTCTGTGTCTCCTCTTTTTTCTCTTCCCCCCCCCGTGGGTCCAGGGTTTCCACTCATTTACTGTTTGTGACATTTTGTTACTGCTTTGAGATGCCACACTCGGGGTGTTGGGAACAGACACTAATGGGTACGGCACCTAGTTGTGTTTCAGTTTGTGCTTGATACAATGTAATCGTATGCAATTGTATTGACTGTTAATAACATTGTTACAGTAGAGCTGGGGATTAGGATAGGATACAGTTTTTCTGTTTCTTTATTTATTTATTTTTTCTTTCCCCTCCTCTTCTTGACATTGAGCCCTGGCCCATGTAGCTTATGGGAAAGAGAGGGCAGGGGGAGGGATTGGTGCATGTGTGGCTAGGAATGTCCTGGGCTGGGTGCCACTTAGGAGTAGGGAGGCATAGGGGAAGGTATGGGGGAGTGGTAGGAGGGGAATAGCACTCCCCAACAGCTGGGTGGTGGGGACTCTTGCGCGTGTGTGTGTGTGTGCTAGGGGTGGGTCCGAATGCCAATGGAAGTGTCCGATCTGATGGAAGGACTAGGTGGGGAAGAAGGGAGAGGGGAGGGAATGGGGGGGGAGGGGGGAAGAGTGGGGGGGGGGAGAAGGGGGAGGAGGCAAGGGATGGGTGGGCCCACACTCTGGGGTTTTTAAGTAGGCAGCATAACAGTATATGGGTAAATGATAGGGAGGGGGCTCCAGGCTGGGGGAGCCCCTCTGATATGCTTAGATCCTTCCTTCTGGAGAGCCTTGACATTGACCTACCACCCTGAGGGTTATTACATGGAACGTTTGTGGCTTGGGTAACCCCATTAAACGATATAAGGTTCTCCAAGCACTGGCCCGACACAATTGTGATATAGCCTTGCTCCAAGAAACTCATCAATCAGCAGAAGAGCATAGTAAACTTTGCAGGTCCTGGGTGGGGCAGGTTTGGGGATCTCCGGCTGTTGGGAATAAGGGGGGGGGTTGTTATTTTGGTTCATAAGAGGCTTTGATTTGTGGTGCAGACCACTATCGCGGATGATGTGGGTAGGTCTCTTTTGGTCCATGGCCAATTGGAGAGGAAGCTGGTGACTTTTGGGGCTCTTTATGGCCCGAATGTATCCGATTCTGGTTTTTATAGTACTGTGGCCTCCAGGTTGGAGCAGATCCCCGAATGCCCCTTGATTTTAGGGGGAGACTTTAATGGGGTTATGGATGTGGGCTTGGATACGTCTCGAGGGGAAGGGGCCAGGGAGAGGGGGCTGTCCTCTCGGTTGCTACAACGTTTTTGCAAGAGGATGGGTGTAATTGATCCGTGGCGGTTGCTGCATACTTCTGAGAAAGATTTTATACATAAATCCAGAGCGCATGGCACTAGTGCCCGTATAGATTATTTGTTTGTGTCAAAGGAGTTGTTTGCCCATACAGAGGAGGCTCAGATTGGCCCTTTGGAGGTATCGGATCATGCCTTAGTTTGGCTGGATTTAAATTGGGGACGCGACGCGAGAGCGATCGGGCGCATCTTTGGCGCTTTCCTTTGGGGTTGTACTATGATGTGCAGTTTCGTCAGTTCCTCCGCCAACGCTGGACGGAATTCGCGAGTGATCATCAGGTCCATGTGGACGATCCTGAATTGCTATGGGAAACGGCGAAAGAAGTATTGCGGGGAGACATCATAGGATATGCGGCACGGAAGCGTCGCATACTCGCGGAGCGCATTCTGGCACTCGAACAACAGGTTATTAAACTTCAGCGTAGATGTGCCCAAGTTCCGTCGGCTGAAAATAAGAGGCGGTTGTGGGAAACCCAAATTGACCTAAATGAGTTACTGCATCAGAAAGCCAAGAAATTGATACTTTATTATTGCTACCGCCTGCATTGTTATGGCGACAAACCTGGAAAATTGTTGGCTCGCTATTTGAGGGGCAGGTGCAGCTCCACCCTGGTGGCGGCCCTGCGGGACGATAAGGGGAAAGTGCATAAGGCGAGTGGGGACATTGCTAGGGTCTTACGGAATTTTTTTCAGTCCCTATACAAGGCGGAAGAGGGCCCCGGTGCGACCCTGTCTGACTATTTGAGAGATTTAAACCTGCCGAGGCTGACAGAGATACAGAGGGGGGTGCTGGACCAGCCCCTTACTTCCCAGGAGATACAGTTGGTTATTTCAGCGGCCAGCTGCTGTAAAACCCCCGGACCGGATGGCTTGGGAGCGGAATTCTACAAGATTTTGGGCGACTGTGTTAGCCCTGTGCTACGGGAAGTGTTCAGTGTGAGGGGGAACCGGGGGGCTTTTTGTTGGGGGCAGAACCATGCTCATATCACTATGATTCCCAAACCGGGTAAGGACCCATTGTTAGCAGCCTCTTATAGGCCTATCTCCCTTCTCAATTTTGATTTAAAAGTTCTGGCGAAAGTTTTGGCCTTACGGCTAGGTGAAGTATTGGGGAGCTTAGTTCATGAAGTACAGGTGGGCTTTGTTAAGGGGCGTTACGCTGTTCGGAATCTACGGAAAATTTTGGCCTCCCTGGAATGGGTACACGCTCGGCAGCTGCCCTCGCTCCTTGTCAGTTTCGATGCCGAAAAAGCATTTGATAGGGTGAATTGGCGATATTTGTGGGAGTTGCTGCCCAACTACGGCATAGGGGAAGCCTTCTGTAATATGGTGCGCAGTTTATATATAACACCGACGGCGGGGATCCTTTGCAATGGAGTACTTTCGGAAGGGTTTGCGCTGGAGAGGGGCACGCGCCAGGGCTGCCCCCTATCTCCGTTGCTGTTTGTACTTTCCCTGGACCCCTTGATTCGAAAAGTGGTGAATTCGGGGGCGATTAAGGGTGTGGAGATGGGCTCGCAGGAGTTTGTAATTTCGGCTTTTGCGGATGACCTTTTAGTTCATGTGACTTCCCCAGTCGATTCTCTTCCGAGTCTGTTGGGGGAATTTGGGCGGTTTGGGGCTCTGGCTGGTCTCTGCATTAATTATGACAAATCTGAAGCGTTGGATACTTTGGGACACCTTCGGGGGGCTTGGGGGGAGACCTTCCCCCTCCGGTGGGCGGAGGAGGAATTTGTCTACCTGGGTATAGTGCTGCCTCGCCAACCCCAAGCGCTTTATAGATGCAATTTGGATCGGACATTGCGGCGTTTGACGACACAATTGCAGACCTGGGCATCTCGCCCCTTATCTTTGCCTGGGAAAATAGCGGCGGTACAGATGGTTATATTACCACGTATCTTGTATTGGTTACAGACCCTCCCCGTCTGGTTACTTAGTCGGGACCTGCGTCGAATTGAAGCCTCTTTGAAGGGGTTTCTTTGGGGAGGGAAGCGGGCTCGGATTCCGTGGGTTAGGTTATTGGGGAAATGGAAAGATGGGGGTATGGGGCTGCCTGATTTAAAGACCTATGCTTTGGCGTGCCAGGCACGGCATTTAGGAGATTGGCTAGGTGGCTCGGAGGATTACACGCCTAGGTCCGTGGAGGAGAGTTTAGTGGCGCCGTGGTCCTTGCTGGGGGTACTGCATGGGCGACACAGGGATTTGCCAGAGGTGGCTCAGAGAAGCGCCTTGGTGGGCTCGGTTAGACATACTTGGCAACAGCTGAATAGATGTTGGATGGCGCCCTGGGGGGTTTCCAGCTGGTTACCCCTCCGAGGGAATGTTCAGTTCCTTCTGGGATCCGAAACGGCAATGTTTCGAGACTGGTGGGCACGTGGTATAAGGATGGTGGGACATCTGGTAGAACCCTCGGGACATTGTAAGTCTTTCTTGGCCCTGAGCCGGGAGTATGACTTGCCTACGAGGCACTGCTTTGCTTACATGCAAGTCGCTCATTACGTGGCCTCACTGCCAAGAGATGCGTTGCACACCGATCGCTCGGCCAGGATTGTGGAATTTTTTGGGATAGGGGAGGATAAGCCCCCGTCCATTTCCCAGTTAAAGAGCCGATTGGATTGCTATAGGGCCCTCCCCGATTATCGGGGGGTTGAGCTGGCATGGGCTGTTGAATTGGGTGGGGAAGTGGCACCGGGGTTGGTTGGTAAAGCCTTGAAACGAATAGTTGGTGTGGCACACGGGGCACGTTGGAGGGAGATCCAATTTAAGTGTGTGACTCGAGCCTATTTTTCACCACGGCGGGCTCTTCGGAGTCGGTTGGGGACTGATGGTAGTTGCCCTCGTTGTCTGGAACCCTTGGCGACGTTACTACATATGTGGTGGGGCTGTCGTAGACTGAGATCCTATTGGGAGAGAATACGGGCCTTTCTTAGTCAGTTGTTGCAGCAGCGGGTTCGTTGGACAGGCCGCTTTGTGGTTCTGGACCAGCTGGCGGCCCCAGAGCCGGTAAAGGCCGGGGAACGCCTGCTTCTGCGGAAGGTTTGTTTGGTGGGAAAAGGGCCGATTCTCCGGTTATGGAGAGAACACCAACCGCCTACCTTTACGGAATGGCGGAATAATTTTCACCATCTAATGTTGCTGGAGCGATGGCTTGTAAGGGGCAATGTCAAGCGCTGGACAGTGTTCATGTCAGTCTGGGAACCCTATATACAGCAATTAGGGGCACGCAGCCGTAATGAAATTCTTCAATTGGGGAGATGAACGGAGGAGGGGGGGTGAGTGGTCAATGCTTCTCATTTAGGTCCGTTTTATGCTGCTGGAGTGTGGGGGGGGGGTAGAAAGGGGGGTGGGAAGCTGGGGGGGGTAAGGGGGGGGGAAAGGATAATATATTATGATAAACGCCACCAGTTGTATCTTTCTGCTGTCTCCTGGAGGGGATAAGAGTACACCCCTCGTGGAGGCCTGGTTAATTGTTTCCTTTTGCTTGTAGTTATTGGTGGATTAAAATAAAGTATTTAAAAAAAAAAAAATCTCTCCACTTTGGCATTTTTTTAGGTCACCATAAAATTCATCCAGGGACTCCCGCCCCTGTCCAGAATCTGCTGGAACACTGTCGGGATCAACTCCACTCACCTCGATCGAAGGTGTGATGACTGAGATAATCCAAATCGACACTGTCGATGCCTACAATGTTCTGTGCCGAGAGCGCCAACAGGCTCTGCTCTACCCATAGGAAAAAAAAAATCACCTCTATGGCAACGCCCACACTCTTGGTGACTCCCTGCCTGTTGATATACACACTGCAGTAACATTGTCTGAGAAGATCTGGACCACTTGGCCCTGGATCAGGTAGTGAAAGTTCAAGGCCAAGCAAATGGCTTACACTTTGAGGCAATTGATGGACCACGTCAACTTGTGCCTGTTCCATCCACCCCAAGCAATGAGCACCCCAGCCTGACAGGTTGGCATCTGACGTCATGAGGAGCCAGTGAGGTCTCTGCAGGGCCATGGCCTTCTTTAAAATTGGAGGGTTGGCACCACCACCTTAGACTGCTCTCTACCAATGGGAGAAAGGGAAGTCTGATCTTGAAGTCTTGCGTACGAGGCAACCACCGAGACAGCATGCTTTCTGAAATGGTCTCATATAAGCCCAAGCCCACAGGATCAATTTTACTGTGGCCACCATCGAGCTCAGTAACTGAAGATAATCCCAGTGCTTGGATACATGCTCTGCTCTACCCCAGCAATTTGGCCATTCTCTCAGCTGTCAGAAAGACCCTGCCTGTACAGGTGTCAAAAGGGGCCCTAAGATACTCCAAAGACTGAGAGGGATCCATATGACTCTTGCTGTGGCTGACCACCCAGCTGAGGCTCTCTAGAAACTGAACCACTTGGGCCATTACCCGGTCCACTTTGGACCGAGATTTGACCCAAATGATCACACACATGCCTTCTTGCCACAAAGCTGCAGCCGCGACCAACATAACTTTAGAGAAGATCCTGGGAGCCATCACAAGACCAAAGGGTAAGGTACAAAACTGAAAGTGCGTGACAAAAATGGCAAAGTACAGGAAATGCTGCTGGTCCTCCCAAATGGGAATGTGAAAGTATGCTTTTGAAAGATTCAGAGAGGTGAGAAACTCTCTCTGCCAAACGCCTGAATGACCGATCTTAGCATTTCCTTCCAGAAGCAAGACACTTTCAGAGAAGCACCAGCTCCCTTGAGATCCAGGATTGCCAAAAGTTCTGTCCTTCTTGGGCATGACAAAATAAATAGAGTATCTTCCTTTGCCCCTCTGGGTGAGGGGTACGGGTATAAGACCTGGAGTCACAAACATTTGTCCAAGGTGGATTGGACTGCAAGCATTTTGGCCTCTGAACCACATGGAAAGACCATGAAAGTGAAATTAGACCTTACCTGCTAATTTTCTTTTCCAGTCCCTCCAGTCTAGTCCAGTTCAGACACGTGGGTTATGCTCACCCACTAGCAGATGGAGACGGAGAACACCGAGCTGAAAGCAGTCCTATAAGAAATCTGTGCACCCTTACTCAGCCAGTATGATCATAACAAAGCAGATATGGAGTCCCAAAACCTCAAGTCTCCACTACCCCACAGAAATTCTAAATACAACACATTCAACTGAAAACACATGACTTTCCTTTGATGTCTCTTTTTTATATATAAGTTTGCTCAGGTAGGAACAAACCAAGAAGCTCATCATCAAGCAAAATAGCTGAAAACCAGCCAGCAGAACTGCCCAAACCAAGAACCAAAAAGCCTTACAGTGCACCAACAACCATACTCTTCAAGCTGATCCCAAGGCTAAGACACTGCAGAATCCTGGGTGAGTTCTGGACTGGACTGGAGGGACACCAGAGAAGAAAATTAGCAAATAAGGTCTAATTTTACCTTCCTATTCATACCTCCAGTTCAATCCAGATGCGTGGGATGTAACAAAGCAATACTAATGTCGGGGGGGGGGGCCACAAATGCTGGTCTGCAAAAACCTCAAGCCCCAAAGGCCGCATCCTAACAAGCCTGCGCATCTAGATAGTAGTGACGTACAAAGGAATGAAGCAAAGACCAAATCGCAGCCTTACAGATATCCTGAGATGGAACCAAGCCAAATTCTGCCCAGGAAGAGGCCTGAGCCCTGGCAGAGTGGGCCCACAAATCCAATGGGGCACGATGACCCCTCACCAGGTACGTGGACGCATTGGCCTCCTGGATCCAGCGAGAAATGGAGGCTTTGGAGGCCACTTTGCCCTTCCGTGGACCCCCAAACAGCACAAATAGCCGATCTGACTTCCTAAACTTGAGTGACCTTCAAGTAGCATCTGAGAGCCTTATGGAAATCCAGCAAATGCAGGATCTGCAAATCAGCAGAATCCCATGACTGACAACATCAGCAACATTACCACCTGATTGAGGTGGAAAGAAGAGACTACCTTGGGTAAAAGGGAAAGAACTGGATGAAGCACTACTTTTTCCTTAGACAGACAACACCAGATCAGGCTCCCAACAAGATAGGGCTTGCAACTCCGAAATTCAGCACACTGAGTGAATCACAACCAAAAACACCACTCTCAGTGTCAGATCCGTGAGAAGCACCACCCACGGGGGTTCAAATGGAGCTGCTGCCAAGACCAAAAGGACCAAATTCAGGACCCACAGCAGAACCACTGAATGACAAGGTGGTTGGAGATGCTTGACTCCCCTGAGAAAATGCACTGCATCCATGTACACAGCAAGGGACTGCCACTGCACCTGGCTGTGCAAACAGGCCAGGCTGCTACCTGTACCCTCAAGGGAGTGAAGGTCCACCTGCAAGAAAGCTAGAATGTCAGGGAGAGAAGGCTATGTGTGAGGAGCTGCACCCCGCACTCCTCACACAAAGCCTTAAAAATCCACCATATACGAACATAAGCAAAGGAGGTGGAGCGCTGCTGTGACTGCAGAAGAGTATCAAACACCTAAGGAGATGCACCCACTCAACAGCCAAGCCGTAAGCGAGAACCAATCCACCGCCGGCATCAGGACAGGCCCCTGAGCCAGAAGATCTCCCCTCCGCCAGGAGCGGAAAAGGGTCAACCACCAGTAGGCACACAAGGTCTGCAAACCAAGATCGCCATGGCAAATTCGGGGTCACCTGCACTACTAACCTGGATCAACGGCCAGGGCAGAAACACATAGAGAAGGTTGGCACTGGGCCAAGGCTGAAACAGAGCACTTTCTCCACCAGCTGAAAAACCGAGGGGCCTTGGCACTGGCCATGATTGCCATCAGATCCACTGTGGGGGTTCCTCACTGCCTCACAATTGACTGGAACACCGACTCAGAGAAAGACCATTCCCCCGGATCCAACAGGTGCTGGCTCAAGTAATCCACCTGCACATTCTCCACCTTCGCTACGTGGGCTGCTGAGATCACCGAGGGGCTGCTCAGCCCAACGAAGGAGTACGAGCACTTTTGCTGCTATCACAGAACTTCTCATACCCCCCCCCCTGTCAATTGATATAAGTGACCGTTGTCACATTGTTGAACAAGACTCTGACTGCCCTGCCACACACAAGGGGGAAAAAGGCTTGCAAGGCCAGGAACACTGCCCCAAACTCTAACCAATTGATGGACCACCGGCTTTCCTCTGGGACCACTGACTCTGAGCCATTTGCGACAGGCAATGCCAGTCCCAGCCCATGAGGCTGGCATCTGTGGTAACCACCACCTACTCCGGTGACTCAAGAGATACCCCTGCCAAGCGCTGTGCTGGGTCTAACCACCAATGAAGGCTTGCCCTCACTGCAGGCCACCCACATCTCCACTGACCAGGGACCAATGCGACAGAAGCACCAACTGTAGGGGACGCATATGCAGGCACCCAAGGAACCAGCTCTAGGGTCGTTGCCATCGAGTCCAGGACCTGAAGATAATCCCACACCCTTGGGTGTGGGACCCTCAACAAGGCCTGGGCCTGAGACTGCAATGTCACAATTCTACCCTCCAACAATAATACCATACCTTTCTCCATGTCAAAAAGAGGACCCAAATACTCTAAGGATATGATGGCACCAACATGCTCATCACGAAGTTGACCACCCACAGCCTAGCTCCTGAAAGCCCTGAACAACAAATTCGGTAGCCTCCCGACTCTAGGGTGGAGACTTTGCTTGGATTAGCCAATTATCCAGGTATGGGTGGACCAAGACCCCTTGTGGCCGCCGCCGCCGCCACCACCATCACCTTGGAGAACACACACGGTGCAGTGGCCAGGCCAAAAGGATGGGCCTGAAACTGGAAATGCCCCATCAGCATTGCAAAACACAGGAAACATCAATGTTCCAGATGAATGGGAATGTGAAGATAGGCCTCCGAGAGGTCGAGGGAGATAAGAAACTCCCCCTTAAGGACAGCCACTATCACCAAACATAGGGTCTCCATACGAAACACGGGGAACCTTCAAGACTGTTCACACTGTTGAGATCCAGAATGGTCTGCCAGCATCCCTCCTTTTTTGGGAATCACAAAATAGACAGAGTACTGGCTGGAGCCCCAATCCAATCAGTACTGGGCTGACAGCCTTGAGCTGCAGAAGACCACCAGCACTACTAGCCTGGAAACCGACAGGGTGATAGCATTAAGGTATCTGTGAGGGGGTCAATGGAACTCGAGCACATAGCTCTCCCAAATAACCTACAACACACAAGCGTCGGAAGTGATCTGGGCCTAGGCAGGGTAAAAATGCTGCAAGAGGCTGCCCACTGGCAGCACACTTACCGGAGCCCCCACACCTTCACTGGGAAACCTTGGGAGTCTCTGGACCTCTGCCAGGCCTGTCTCTACCACCCTGGCGACCTCCTCAAAAGGGCTGGCCCAGAGGCAAAAACATGGACCTTTGCGAACCACTGCCTCTGGCCGCTTGGAACCTGCTAAAATCACGTTCCCAGCCCTGGGAGGGAACCCCCTTCACCGAGCCTTTGGGCTTATCCTCCGGAAGCCAAAGTACTTTGGACTTGCCAAGGTCCTTAACCAGTTTTTCCAAATTCACCCTGAACAACCACCTCCTCACAAAGGGGAGCTTGCTGAGGCATGTCTTGGAGGCTACATCCGCCGACCAGCTTTGGAGCCACAAGAAACACTTAGTGGCTACCACTGTCACCATGTTCTTAGCAGAGGCATGCAGCAAATCATAAAGAAAGTCCGCCAAAAAATGTCGTACCAGACTCCAGGCAGGCTGCCTCAGCTAAAGCCAAGACTCAGCCACAGAGCCCTCTGGAACTCTCTGTGACCACCGGAGGCAGGCCCTGGCAATATAGGCCCCAGCAATATAGATCCCACACACCAATGCCTGCAGCTCCAGGGCAGAGATCTCAGAAGACTGAGCAGGGCCTCCATCCGACAGTCCTGGGGTTCCTTCAAGGCAGCTCCCCCTTCCAGTGGTATGGTGGTCTTTCTAGTGACCACTGCCACTAAGGCGTCCACATGCAGTAGACACAACCTATCCTTCTCCTCAGAGGAGAAAGGATAGATTCTCACCATGGTCCTGCCAATACATAAACCCACATCCAGAGCCTCCCATTCAGCCTCAATAAAGTCCTTCACAGCACTATGGAAAGGGAAAGCTCTGGGAGGCTTTTGTACTCCCTGCAGAATAAGATCCCCCACCATCTCAGAGGGGTCCGGCCTCAGCTCCTCCAAGATCTGCAGCTCTGCCAATGTATGGGAAATTAGGGAGGGCAACTCATCCCTGTGGAAGATCTGCATAGCAGTCGGGTTCTTCCCCACTGGGATCTCACCTTCTTCTAAGCCCTCCTGAAGGAGATCGTTCAGAAGATTAGAAGGGCCCACCAGGGCCCCCAACGAGTCAAGGGACCCCACAAAGGCTGTATCCTCCTCAGCATCCAGAGGCTCAAAGTGAGACAGCTTAATCGCCATGGGAGGGGGCTTCCCTCAGGTCACTGGGAGTTACCCCATGCCGAGAGCTCCCATTTGCCCCTGCTTTAGGCAATAGGCCTGATGCAGCAGAAGCACGAATTCAGGGGAAAAGCGAGAGGCTCCTGCTATCGAGCCCTTTTCAAGCTTCTGCTGCATCAGGTCTATTGCCATAGCCCCAGAAATGGACAATTGCTACACTGGCTTTAAAACTGAGGGCTCCCTAGTTACAGTACGGCTTGAAGATGTCGCGGCAAAAATAGTGTCTGTTCCCGCCAAAGCACTGGGGCCTGCAGCAGCAAACGCAAAGAAATTGCAGTCTTCAGGCGTCCCCTCAGCCATTCCCTGTGTGATCTGGCTGCCGGAGAGAAGATCCGTGGCAGCTGTACTTTCTCTCACACAAAAACAGCACAGATCGTCAACTGAAAGCTGTGCCTGATGGCTGCACAATGGTCACGGACCTCTGGCTCAGCCATGCGTGCAGGATCTTGTGGCACCCTGCTCCCCTGATCACTCGCACGCCTTCCGGCACTGGCCTGGCTTATTGGGCAACCTTGCCGGGAGGCATGCTGTACTGCTGCTGTTGCTCATGCTTCCTGGATTGCCGTGTGCTTCCTTTTTATTTTTTTGTTTGCACAGCTTTACAGGCAAAGGCAAAAGAATGCCTGAATCACCTCAACCCTGGGTCCCCTCCCAATAGTAAAGGAGGAGGAATGAGGGAGTTACCAGGTGCGACTAAGGGAGAATGGGGGAGGGACAACCAGGCCTAATGCCACCCACAAGTCAGTCACAGAGCACAGGCTAAGCTCACAACATTCTGCTGGACTAAGAATACTGGCTGAGTAAGGGTGCATGAGCTTCTTATAGGGCTACTTTCTGCTCCATGTTCTCAATCTCCATCTACTGGTGAGCAAGCATAACTGGACTGGTGAGCAAGCATGACTGGACTGGAGGGACAAATGGGAAGGCATCTAATTTAGGTTTTCTGCACTCTAGTACATAAACATGTTGAATGATATAGAGCACCCAGTGATTAGCTGTGACTTGTACCCAACTCCTTGTGAAAAAGCCAGAAGTAGCTACCTACTGGAGGCAATACACAATGGGCCCCCTTTTCATCACTGTACTGAACAGGTAGTGGTGGCTCTCAAGGAGGAGGAGTTGCAGGACCTGAAAGCACCACAAAAGGGCTGAGGTTTGCTTTCGAGGTCTATAATGCTAAGAGTTTCAAAAGCCCTAGTAATGCTGGTGTGAAAAGGCAAAAGAAGATGGGCACCTCCAGGACAATTTGTGTTTATCCTCTGGGAGGTGCTGTGGTTTGGACTCCCCCAAAGTCTTTACAAGCTTCTCGAGGTCCTCCCTGAAGATGAGCTTCCATCAAAGGCAAGTTTGGATAAGCAGGTCTTAGAGGCCATCTCCGCTGCCTAGTGACAGCCAAAACCACTGATGCCACTGCAAAGTCCTTGCAACCCAACTGGACAAGACCATACATGGTATCCATCAGGAAGGCCATAGCTGACGCCAGTCAAGCTAAAGTAGAGTCTTCTGGGAACAACTGCACCCATCAAAGGGTGTGGGCCTGGAGAATAAGTGAAGAGGCCGAGAATACCGTCTTTAGAAGAACTTCCACCTTGCAATCATGTTGATATCTAAGGATGACTCTGCCTTCTACAGGAATGGTCATACGCTCAGTGACCACCAAAATATGTACATCTACTCTTGGAAAATACAGCAATCCACCTGAGGCAGGGTGTAAAGCTTGCTCATAACTTTGACACCCTTCAGCGAGGAGTCTGGAAAATCCCACTCCATGAGCACCATACTCCTGTGAAAAAGGAAAGGCTCTGGAGGGTTTACGAACTCCATGCAGGATGGGGTCCCCCTGAAGCTTCTCACCCTTGGAAGAGAGGCCACAGCCTGAGAGATCAGAGCTGCCAATTCATAGCAAGGCAGCATTTTTAATGGACTGACAAGTATCTACTTGGACGTGCAGCCTATCCACGAGGCAGAGCCCAAATTGTGCACAACTGCAGCAGGTGGAAATTTGGAGCACCTACAGCCAGCTGTGGTAATAAATTAGATTGCAGCCTAAAAAGAATTACTGATGCTGTAGCAAGACCAGATGCTACAGAGGGTTGAGGCACACATGGCAAGAGAGGGCTCAAGCGATGGCACCCCCTTGGCTGCCCCCCCTCCCCTGAGAGCACAATGGGTTGTGAGATTGCTGCCACGGCAAGGGAGAGTCCTCTATAGTCTTCCCCCCTGGTACAGTCCCACATTGGTGGTGTGGCTAATGGTTGCTGGAAAGCAGGCACCAATCAAGGCCCGGCCAGGGAGTTGCAGCTGAAGACTTACACTCCTCCACCCAGTGAGTGCAGTCCAGAGACAACAGTGCTGCACACAAAAAAGCCTTTGCTGCTTAGGAAGTGTTGCTGTTCCTCTCTTTTTTTCTTTCTTTTTTTTTTATTTTAAATCCAAAGAGACTGGGAGGGAGGGGAGAGAGAGGCAAAAAGTAGAAAGGAAAAGACAAGAAACCAGGGGGCTATGTGAAGACAAGGAATTTCAGCCTGCACAAGCTCAGGAATAGTGATGGGGAGCATGATCTTCTCCCTCTCCAAGCGGGAAACTCCACTGGGATACTTGCACATACACTCCTGGCTAGCTTCACTGGGAAGGCGCCCCAGGACAACTGCCAAGGAGCTACTGACAGGTGAGATCCAAGCTGCACCAGCGCAGCAACCACCATTTGCCAGAGACAAAGAAATACTGAACTATGCCCTAGCTGAACCAGCCCTAGTACCAGTGATGATGTCACTGGAAGTTTCTAGTTGTTTCTCTGTCTCCATCATCTGCTAGCAGGGGGACACAACCCACTGGCCTGAACTGGTGTAGCATGATGATCTGGAACAGCTATTCTCTGCTATGTTTGCTCAAGGCTCCCCTCCTACCCTCCTTTTCTCTACAGGCCCCCTAGAAGAGAGAAACTAGAGAACACTCCTCCTTCTCTGGCTCTGGAGTATGAAAAGGAGTGGCAGAACTGCATTCCAAGTCATCCCCCAGAAATTAAACCCTGTTCTATGCCACTGGGGATAATTTACTCCTGCTGGAATTCTGCAAACCAACTTCAAATTTCTGTGTCAAAAGGCTTGAAGTGCACAAAATTCTGGATGCTTTGTCAAAATAACAAAACATATTGTTTTTGAGCGATACTTAAATTAAAATAAAATACGGAAAAAAATAATTACACATTTTGCACTTGTTTGTGATTATTGTGTGCAGAATTTCAGCAGGAGTAAATGTATAAAGCATTTTATATGTGTAAAAGGGCTCTTATAAAATTTTTGTGTGTGTATACCCCTGCACAACGTAGGTACCTGGAAAAAGTTACCGGGGGCATAGTCTGGACAGAACTAGGGGATTGGAATTGTGAAGATTACAGCAGGTGTAAATTTGTGCACTACTGGGGCTGGTTCTTGGTGCCTATGTTGCTTTTATAAAATAGAAGCCTTTTCCCACATTTGACAAAGGCACCTTGCTAACAAGATTATCTCTTTAATGCAAAATCCAATCAAAGTGGAACAGACAGCTTTGATCTCTGTTGCATTACTGTCTGTCAGAGAATGATAAAGTTTCAGCTATTTATATCTCCTTACTCCAGCCTTATAAATAATACAGTGCAGGTTTCTTATTTAATGATAAAGGCATGCACTGTACCCCCGTAGGGACACCTGGTAAACGGCTGTATGACTGAGTGCCTTGCTATGGCTTACTATCACATTACCTGCTTGCTGCACCTGTAATACTGGTTTTGACTATGCATGCAATAACTTGCTCATCAAAGAGAATAATTTTAGCATAGATTCTCTTCAATGTCTGCCCAAACAAGCAAATGAAATCTAGGTGGGACACATCAGAATGCAAAGGCGTGGTGGTCCTATAAAGCTAATTGGGTGGAGTTAGTCCCATGTTTGATCAGAAGAATTCTGAGAAGCTATTACATAGGGCCCAATAGTCATTGCATGGGTCGTGTGTTCTAGAAAATAGAAAAAAAAGACTGAAAGGAAAAATTTGGCCTTACCTGCTAATTTTCTTTTCTTGAGTCCAACTCATCCAGTACAAAATGCATAGGATGTGCTTGTTAGCCAGCAGATGGAGACAGAGACTTTAGAATTGTGAGCTCTGGTGTCTATTTAGAATCATGCAGCCATTTACTCTCCAGTATTTTTGTAATAAAACAGAGATGAAACAAAAAAACCTGTTCCTTATTACCTTTTTTTAAACAAACCTTGCAGGAAGGAGAGAATCCAGAAACATAACCTAAAGAACCACATGAATAAATGAATCCGGGGCCCTACTAGTACTCTATTAGTCTGCAAATTTCCACAACCCTTGGGCCACCTGGTGCAGACAATGCATCCCTCCAACTATATAGGCTCAAGTATGTCGTTACAATTAACCAGTTGGGTGTTTCCAACTTTACACCCTTCAACATTTGAAGAGGCGAGAGCCACCAATGCAAGATTGCCTTGGTCTCCCCTCATCCATGACAGATGCATCTTGGGTTTTTTGGGTCTGAGGTGACCAATTTGTCACCAACACAAAGGGCAGGGAGCACACGTGAGCTTGCACCAAAGGCACTAAGTCCAGAGTCACTACCATAAAACTCAACCTAGAATTTCCAAATAATCCCAGGCCCTTGGGGCTCTTTCTGTGGCTAATCCTGATTCTGACATTGAAATTTCAGCATCCTCTTATGGGGAAGTAATACATTCCCCTTCTAAGTGTTGAATCTTACTCCTAAATATTCTATGTTTTGGGAAGGGATCAAAGAGAAATTAGACTTACCTGCTAATTGTTACTTGAGGAACTCCAGTCCAGTCCCGCACCTCTGGGCAGTGCACCTCCTCACACAGCTTGGAAACTGAGAATGTCAGAAACTGAAGTCACCCATACTAGTACCACTGGCACCTCCCACCAGCTCCCAGTGACCTAATGACAAAGCAGACTCAGAGGAGCAACAAATAAGTATCCAAAGTAACAACAAAACAACAACGAACCTTCTTAACATCTACCGCCCCCCACAAATGAGAGAGAATTCTCCCCCACCCCCCCACCCCCCGAGAGAGAGAGAGAGAACACAAGAGAGCGCGAAAGACAGAAAGTCAGGGAAAGGGCAGAAATCCCTGGACACCATCCGGTTATCGGCCCGCCACATAAGAAAGGCCAAATGATCCTAAACCGCCTCAACTCTTCCGAAAATCTTGCAAAACCTCGTCGCCCTGGACCACCGCCCGCAGCAACCGAGTCAAACAGTAGAGGGAAAAAGCACAGGTGGGATCTGGGACTGGACTGGAGTTCCTCAAGGAACAACAATTAGCAGGTAAGTCTAATTTCTCTTTCCTTATCGCCCCTCCAGTCCAGTCCCACACCTCTGGGATGTAACAGAGCAGTAACCTAATGGGAGGGACCTGCCAGACCGGCATGCACAACCGCTGACCTGAAACAGGCATCTCCCGCCGCCTGAACATCCAGATGATAATGCCTATTGAAGGTATATAGAGAGGACCAGCTAGCCGCCCTACAAATCCCTACCGGAGGCACCATACTATACTCAGCCCACGACGCTGCCTGAGCTCTGGTAGAATAGGCCTGCAAACTTAACAGCACTTGCTGCCCCTGCAAAATGTAGGCTGATGTGATTGCCTCCCAAATACATCTGGAAATGGAGGTCTTGGCCGCTGCTTCACCCCTGCGCGGCCCACCAAAGAGGATGAACAAACAATCTGACTTGCGAAAACTCTCCGATACCCTCAAGTACCGCTTAAGAACACTCTGCGCATCCAGCAAGCATAGACTGTGGCAGAAGGCACTCTCCTTCGAGCCCCCCAGCACTGACAAGGACACCGACACTGATTCACATGAAACATCAAAACCACTTTCGGCAGGAAAGATGGAACGGGACGCAACACCACTTTTTCCCGGAAAAAGGATAGAAACAGCTCCCGGCAAGACAAAGCTTGTAACTCTGAGATTCGATGCACCGAACAGATCGCTACTAAGAAGACTGTTTTCAGAGTTAAGTCCTTTAGCGAGGCCCGGCTTAAGGGCTCGAAGGGTTCCCTAGTCAACGCCATCAGGACTAAATTTAGATCCCATGGAGGAACCACTACCCAATGTGGCGGGCACAAACGGGTCACTGCCCTCAGAAAATACAACATGTCTGAATGAGAGCCCAAGGACACGCCCTGGACTTTCCCCGATAACAAGCAATCACCACCAGTTGCACCCTCAACGAGCTGGCCGCCAGACCCTTATCAAATCCATCTTGCAAAAAACTCAAGATCTCCGGGATACTGGCCGAGACCAGCCGCACCTGCTTTGCCGCACACCAAGCCTCAAAAATACAACAGACGCGAACGTAGGCCAACAAGGTCGACGTCTTCCTGGCCAAGAGCAAGACTGAGATCATGGAGCCTGAATACCCCTTCCGTCTCAGCCTCGCCCTTTCAAGTGCCAGGCCATAAGCAAGAACCGACCCACCTGAGACATTTGCAGCGGCCCCTGCCGGAGCCGGTCCTCCTGCTCCGGAAGGAGCCATGGACAATTGTCAAGGAGACGCACCAAGTTGGCATACCACAGGTACCGCGGCCAATCCGGAGCTATTAGTATGACCCGCCCGTGATGCGCCTCAATTTACTGCACCACGGCCTATGAGAGCCCAAAGAGGAAAGACATACAGAAGGCTCTCCGTGGGCCAAAGCTGTAACAATGCATCCAGTCCCTCAGACATCCTTTCCCATCTCCTGCTGAAGAAACGGCTCGCCTTGGCAGACTGGACCGTAGCCATCAGATTCATAATGGACGTCCCCCACCTACGCACTATATGTGCGAAGACGTCTGAGTGAAGTTCCCATTCCCCCGGATCTACGCAGACCTGGCTGAGAAAATCCGCCATCACATTATCTACTCCTGCAATGTGTGCTGCCGACAAAGCCTGGAGACGAGACTCTGCCCAGCTGAACAATGTTTCCGCCTCCTCCTCGAGGCCTGCGCTGCCTGTGCCCCCTTGCCAGTTGAGGTAAGCCACCGCTGACGCATTGTCCGACAGGACTCAGACTTCCCTTCCTAGCAGGCTGGATTTGAATGCGCGGAGCGCCTGAAAGACTGCTCACAGTTCTAGCCGGTTGATCGACCACCCAACCTCCTGCTCGTTCCAGCGCCCTTGGGCAAAGAACTCCCTGCAATGAGCCCCCCAACCCACCAGACTGGCATCGGTCAGCACCAGGACCCACTGCGGTGGCTCGAGAGGCATGCTCGCTGCCAAATTCTGTGGACAGAGCCACCATTGGAGAGCCCTCCTGACTTCCAGCGGACAGGGAAGCCGCTGGGCTAGAGAATCCCTCTGGTGTGACCAACAATGGAGTAAGGCCCTCTGCAACGGACGCATGTGCGCTCTCGCCCATGGTACTACCTCCAGTGTGGCTGCCATTGTCCCCAGCACCCGAAGATACTGCCAAGCTGTCGGTTCCGACAGTCTCAAAAAAAACTGCGCACTAAGTGTCGCAACCCCTGAGCCCGCTGCTCTGGTAGGAAGACTGAGCCCACTCGTGTGTCGAAGCGGACCCCCAAGTATTCCAAAACCTGAGAGGGGTTCAATCGGCTTTTGGCGAAATTGACCACCCAACCGAGACTTTCTAGGAGCTATATCACCCTGGCTGTGGCCTGCACACACTCGGTTCTGGACTTCGCCCGAATCAACCAGTCATCGAGATAAGGGTGTACTGGATGTACCAACACCACCTCCTTGTGGAGAGCCGCAACCACCATGACCATCACCTTGGTGAATGTGCGAGGCGCCATTGTCAGACCGAATGGTAACGCCTGGAATTGGAAATGCCCCATAGGCACCGCAAGCCTTAGAAATCGTTGATGGTCTGGCCTGATAGGAATGTGGAGATACGCTTCTGTGAGATCAAGGGACATCAAAAACTCCCCCTTTCTTACGGCTACAACTAACGAGCGCAATGTTTCCATGCGAAAATGCGGCACTCAAAGGCACTGGTTTACCCACTTGAGGTCCAGGATTGGGCGAAAGGACCCGTCCTTTTTGGGAGTACCGACCCTAACCACACTGCTTCTGAGAAACCGGAACCACTGCTCTCAGCCCAAGTAGCCGAGACAGGGTGTCCTTTACTGCCTGTGCCTTGCCGCGCGCCTTGCAGGGAGAAAGGACAAAGGACTTGGTCACAGGCCGGGCAAAAATTCAAGGGCATAACCCTTGCGAATGATTTTTAGAACCCATTGGTCAGACGTGATCTGGACCAGGCCAAGAAAAACTCCCAAAGCCGACCTTCCATGGGCTGCTCCACAGCCTGGGCCCCCCCTCGCTTCATTGAGTCTTTTTAAAACCTGAGGAAGAGGGACCAGTGAACCCTCTGCCGGCTCCTCAAAATCCTCTAAAACCTTAACCACGAAAGGGAAACCTCCCTCTCTGGAAACCACCCAGGTACCGAAAACGTCGGAAATCTTGAGTCTGGCCCCGAGGAGCTGCCGCCGACCGTCCCGGCTTTGGCTTATCCTCCGATAGGCATCCCCCTTTGGAATCCCCCAAATCTTTAAGCAACTTGTCCAGATCCTCTACGAACAAAAGCTTCCCCTTAAAGGGGAGCTTACTAAGATGGGACTTGGAGGAACTGTCCGCTGCCCAATTCCACAGCCAAAGGTAGCGCCGAGCCGCCACCACCGACGTCATACTCTTAGCCAGCCCGCGAATGAGATCATAATGGATATCGACCAGTTAAGCCGCCCCCGACTCCAGTCTGGCTATATCTGCCAGCTGCTCCTGCGTAACGTCACCCTGCTGCTGCAGTCACTGTGACTAGCGAAGGCATGCTCTTGCTAACCAGGCCCCACAAATCGAAGCCTGTAGAGATAGCGCATTGACCTCAAAATTCTGTTTCAACAAGGTGTCCAACTTCCTGTCCTGCCCATCCTTCAGGGCTGCGCTCCCTTCTGCAGGAATGGTTGTCTTCTTCGTGACTGCCGAAACCGCTGCGTCCACTCGTGGAGAAAGAAACATCTCGCGCTCCTGATCCGAAAGCGGGTAGAGTCGAGTCATCGTCCTAACCCCTGAGACCCAACTCTGGAAAATCCCATTCATCCTTGATCATCTGCTTGACCACCCGTTGCACCGGAAAAACCGCCTGCGTCTTCCGCAGTGCCTGAATGAGAGGGTCTTCTAGCACCTCCTCCTCTGCCGGTTGGGTGGCCGACAAATTCAGGGCTTGCAGAGATTCTGCAATCAAAGCCGGCAGCTCTTCTCGTCGAAAGACTCGGACAATCCTAGCCTGGTCCTTAGGCACCGTAATCTCTCCCTCTTCGAGCTCCTCACCGCCTGTCTCCGGCTCCATCTCAAAGTCGTCTGTTTCTTGCCACTCGGACAAGGAAGGCTGTTCCTGTAAGGACTGAGCCCGTTTGGCCGGTCCTGCTCCAGAATTCTCTCCTGTGTCAATGGAAGCGCGACCTGCACCGGCATCCAGTGCCGAGGGAACTCCCACGGAACCCTGCTGGCACAAGCAAAACGCCTGATGCAGCAACAGCACAAACTCTGGGGGAAAACCAGACAGCGCACTCTCCGTCAAACCTTGATGGATAGAAGGACCTGGGACTGTCAGAGCAACCTCCCGCAGCGAGGTAGGAGCCTCTAATAGTTGGAGAACCTCAATAGGAGTCTGCGCCCCTTGCACAGATGAGGGAGTGGCTCCCCCAGACTTATACAGGAGTTCCTGTTCCATGCTGGTGGCCTGTGCAGCGCATCCACGGCACACCCCGGCCTCAGAGACCGACCCCCAATGAGTACTGGAGACAAGGCACTGCGGACGTGAAGGCATTGGCCCCGGACCCTTGCATTCCGAATGTAAGACGTCCAGAACCAAAGGGAAGAAGACGAGGTACCTGTCTCCCCTCTCAAAATGGCAGTGGCCTCTCCAAATCTATGTATCAATTTAAAGGGAAAGCTGTCTTTTTTTTTTTTATCATCAATCCTCGAATAGGAAAAAAGACCCCCCGCTGTTCCCCAGCGGCTAAGGAACACTGCCAGCCCCGCAAATACCAGGCCTTGAGACAGAGAAGTGGAAACAAAAAACACGGGAAATCGAGCTGCTCAAACATGAGGAGAAAGGGCACTGCCGCGATCGCCACAAGGTGCTAGGCCGCTTCCCCCGGCCTAACTGAGCTCTCACGCACCAAAGTGACTCACCCCTCCGATGCCTGCTCGTTCTGTCTCCTCTCCACGAACAAGCTTCGGAGTCTCCGCTACCTCAAAAAAAAAGGAAAAGTAATTCCCCTGCCACAAGCAATCTGCTCCAGCAGCCAGGCTAGCAATGGCTGAGCGGGATTGAGAGAAAGAGAGAGACAAAGAGCCCGCTGGTGACTCCTCTCCCACTGAAGGGATCGGGAGCCGCCAAAGCTTCCGAAATCCGGCCGATGCCCCAGACCCCCTCCGTACAAACAAGGAGGGGGGGGGAGTGGATGGGAGGGGGAGGAGGAAGTAAAAGTACAGAGGGGAGAAATCCTCCTCAGCCCTGCAACCTCTGATTCTTCAGTTTCCCTTTTTTTTTTCCTAAATCCCAACGTTAAGCCAAATAAACATAAAATAGAGGAAGCAAAACCAACAGAGAAAAACCTACTACAGCTATCTAAATTTGCTCCTTATCTGTTCCTTCAGTGAGCCCAGTACCTAGGCTCACAACTACCTCCAGCTGCTTGGAGACTGAGCACACTGGGAGCTGGTGGGAGGTGCCTGCGGTATTAGTATGGGTGACTTCAGTTTCTGACATGCTCAGTCTTCAAGCTGCGAGAGAAGGTGCACTACCCAGAGGTGCGGGACTGGACTGGAGGGACGATAAAGAACTTGTTCTTGCTGAAAAATCACCCAACCTAGGAACTGCAACAATTGAATCACACGAACTGTGGCTTGCTAACTCTATTCCTGCAATTTGGCCCAAATCGACCAATCATCCAAGTAAAGATGAACTCAAATACCTTCCTTGTGCAGCACTGCTGTCACAACCACCATCACCTACAAAAAGATGCAGGGAGCTATGGAAAGATCAAGGGGAAGTGACCACCAAGCACCTTGAATCTCAAGTAGCACCGATGAGGCTCCCAGATGGGAATATGAAGATATGCCTGCTTAAGGTCCAATGCTGTCAGGAATTCGCCACGGCATACCACTGAAATCACAGACTACAGTCTCCATATGAAAATGGGACACCTAGAGAGCCAAATTCAATTGCTTCAAATCTAGAATGGGACAAAATGAGTCCTCCTTTTTTGGAATCTTGAAATAAATGATATATCTTCCTGTGTCTCTTTCATACATGGGAAGTGTAACTACGGCTTCCAAGGACTGAAGTCTTGATACGTGACAAAGTGAAACTATATACAAATCGTCAAGCCAGTGGGAAAATTCTAACTGGTAACATCCCTGCATCACCTCCAGCACCGACTGGTTTGAGGTTATTCGAGTCCATTCCTTGTAAACAGCAGAGAGATGACCGCCTATCTTCTCAAAAGAGGGAGGGACCCCAAAACACTCACTGGGGACTTTTAGAAGTTCCTGCTCCTTTGGTCCCCTGGGAATTCTCTTTATGGTCCGCTTGAAAGGATGATGACCAGAAGGGAAAATGAGACTATTGAGAAGAACTTCTTTAACCCAGATACCACTCTGCCTCCCAAAACTGGAATTTTGCAGGTCCTGACCTGGCTAATTCTTTGTGTCTATCTCCTGGAAACCTGTGAGGTTTAACCTTCCCCAGGTCCTCCTCAAATAGCAATTTCTCCTTAAAGGAAGCCTATTAAGTCGGGTGTGGAAGTAGCACTGGCTGACCAGTTCCTCAGCTATAAGCACCGTCTGGCAGACACTATGACAGCCATGGACCTCGTTGAGGTCATAAAGGGCATCAGCTTCAAGCCTAACTGAAATATCCTGGGGTGGATCAGAACCCCCTGTTTCATATTGTCAAGCCCCAGCCCTCCGCCTAGGGCTCAGAGGGTTGGGGTTGCCATTATATGCTCCTTGCAGAAGGTGAAATAAAACCTTTGGCTCCCACTATGCCTGCTGGGAGTGGTAGTTCTTTTGCCCTCTGATAAGGAAATATTTGTGAGACCAGTGGTAAGGCAAAATGACAAGAATTTATTCCCCATCAAAAAGATTCAGTGCAGATTAAATCCGGATACTCTTCAGGTGTTTGCTCGAGGATATTTACAGAACTTAAACTGATTGAGCTTCACACTCTTTGCTCACAAAACGTGCAATGCATATCACATGTAACAGATAGAAAACATAACAGCTTCTTCTCACAAGGAAAAATATCTTCTTTCCCTTTGTTCACACTCAGCTCCCTCATACACCTTTAGCAAAGGGATTCTATATCATCTGCCAAACACAGTGTACAGTCCATAGGCACTTCTGCTGAGTCACTCTCATTAAAGTCCTGTTGCATCTCTTCAAACTCTGGAAGTATGGAGTTTGGCTTTAAGCTGTTATTATACGGCTTAGGATAATTTCCCCCTAAGACCTCTGGTGCTTCCTTTGGGCACAGTTCTATATGGTAAGGATTGGAAATACCTGAGGTTGTGGAGATTCCTCTCTGGCTTTGTTCAGCTATCTTTTTCCAGCTGTAGGGAAACGCTCTCTGATTCCCTGTTTGGAGTTCTTGTCTGGAGCATTGCTCTGGTTCCCAGTCCCAAACTGAGCTTTGCAAACTCCTGGGTTTAGTGCTAGGTTCCCACCCGTGAGCCCCTTGAAGCTTTTTATCTGGCAATGAGGTCTGAAGGTCTTTCTGCTCTCTCCCTCTAGGCAGGTTTCTGACAACAGTCTGTCCCTTCTCTCCTTCTGCTCGATCTGCTTCAATTCCAGAACTGCAGCTGAGTTTCCTCAAAGGTCTCCTTCCAGCTCTTCTCCAACCGTCTCTCCAACCACCTCTCCAGTCAATACTCTCATCAACACTCTTACCGGCTCTCTCAGCGAGACTCCAATCACCAACTCCTTCTCTTCTTCCCTTGCATTCTCCTAGCCCGGGTTTATATTCCTGTTCCCTGAGCCTGGGGTCTGCCTTCCTGAACAGGTGTGTGTAATTAGGTTCCAGGCTTGCAGTTACGTCAGAGCTTGGGTGTGTCAGCCTAGCTCCTGTTTCCCTATGCTTGCCTCTCTCTTTCAAACGCTGAAACGTGTGTGCAGCCTGACTGTCAGTTTGTTTAAAGGTAAAAATCACCCTTTTCTTCTACTTCCATATGTTCAGTATGAGCTTCTTCATCACATATCCCCCCCTTAAGATATTACGGGCTGGTGGCCCATCACTCGCACAGCTCGTAATCCGTGATAGTGCATCGGCATTCTGGTGCAACCTTCCTGCTCTGTGTTCTTCCTTAAAGTTGAAGGCTTGTAATGCCAAATGCCAATGGGTCAGATGGGCATTATGGTTCATCTGACTTAACCATTTTAGGGGTGCATGGTCTGTGATCAATAAAAACCTCCGCCCAGTGAGATAAAACCTAAGGGCCTCCACTGCCCATTTAATGGCCAAACATTCTCTCTCTATCGTTGAGTAATTTCATTCGGTCTTGGACAGCTTTCTGCTGAGATACATGGTGGGATGCTCGGTTCCGTCATGCATCTGCGATAGGACCGCTCCTAAGCCGGTTTCCGATGCGTCCGTTTGAAGAATAAATGGCTGCTCAAAATCCACGCTGCGTAGCACCGGCGCTTTACACAGCTTCCCTTTCAACCGCATGAAAACATTCTCAGCCTCCGGGGTCCATTTTAGGTTATTCGGGGCATTTTTTTTCAGCATATCTGTAAATAAGGCACTCTCTTCAGCGAACCGAGGAATGAAGCGTCGGTAATAACCGATTAAGCCCAGGAAACTCCTCAACTGTTTTTTGTTTGCTGGCCTCAGGCAATTTTTCACACTATCTATTTTACTCATCAATGGTCTGACCATACCTCGCCCTACCATGTGTCCGAGGTATTTCACCTCTTCGCCTGCAAAAAGGCATTTTCCCGGATTCAGGGTTAGACCCGCCCGTCTCATAGCCCCTAGAACTGCTTCTATTCTGGGCAAATGTTGGGCCCAACTGGTACTATGTATTATGATATCATCCATATAAGCCACCGCGTACTCTTGGTGTGGAAGTAAAACGTGGTCTATTAACCTCTGGCAGGTTGCTGCTGCCCCATGTAGACCGAAGGGCATCCTACGAAACTGGAACAGTCCTATCGGCGAACTGAAAGCAGTCTTCGGTCATGACTCACGGGTTAATGGGATTTGCCAGTAGCCTTTGGTCATATCCAGTGTAGTTAGATATTGTGCTCGTCCCAGCCGATCTAACAACTCCTCAATGCGGGGCATGGGGTATGCGTTGAACAGTGAAATGGCGTTCACTTGTCTGAAATCAATACAGAATCTCAGGGTGCCATCTGGTTTTGGTACCAGCACAATGGGGCTACACCAGGGACTTGGATTCCTCGATAATCCCCATGTCGAGCATCTCCCGTACCTGGGCCACCACCTCTTGTTTCCTGGCCTCAGGTAGCCGATAAGGCCGCTGCCTAATCACCTTCCCAGGGGGAGTTATAATTTCGTGAGCTACCAAATTTGTCTCTCCGGGTATCGGTTTCAGGACGTCTGTAAACTTTGCAGAAACCTGGCCAACTCTTGCCTCTGCTGCAGGGACAGTTCCTCGCCTACTCTAGGCTCCAGGTTCGCTTTGCACTCTGCTAATTGTGGACCTAAATCCTCCTCCACTTTTTCTTCAGAAGTGGCAGTCAGGCCTTTTACCTCAGTCTGCCCAGTGGACCCGAACCCTCCGGTTCCCCGACTCATAGGGGATACCATGGGCACCTCTTCTAAGGTGGGAAACCCCACTCTCTCACAAATGAGTTGGGCGATCCTATCACCCACCTTTACTTTGAAGTCCTTGTCCCCAAAGTTGAAAAGTAGTATTTTTATTACCCCGCTATAGTCTGGGTCTATAACGCCAGCGCCCACATCTATAAAATACTTTGAGGCTAAACCTGAGCGTGGTGCAATTCGGCCATAACACCCGGTGGGCATTTCCATTTGCAGGCCTGTGTCTACCAAGGCCTTCCCCCGTTTAGGAATTACTTCCTCTACAGCACTATATAAATCATAACCTGCTGCAGCTGGTGAAGCTCTCTGGGGGCTCTGCGCCTTCGCAGATACCTTGCAGAATTTTAATACGAATTTTTGTTTAACTGGTGGATCAATTTTCATACGCTCCTTTGAACTCAGACCTGTCTTCCTGGGCTTCCCGAACAGGGGACCGGGAACCACTGTTACCATGGCCTCCACCCTCCGATCGTACTTCTGTTCTAACCCTTTTTTGGTCTTATCAGAAGGGGCAGTTGTGAGGTCGTCATGTGTGGGTAGTTCCCTTAGTGACTCCTCTGGGTGTTCATCCTTCTCCTCTGGGGTTACTGACTGGGATCGAGTGGAGACCAGCCCTGCCTTTGCATGCAGGCCCTTCTCCATCCCTCTTCTGAACTGGGGCCAATCCCTACCCAGCACTAGGTCATGGGGCAACTTAGGGACTACGGCTACTAGAACTTCTTTCCGAATTCCTAACCCCTTTATTAAGAGCTTGTACAGAGGGTAGAAGGAGGATGCTCCGTGAATACATCGGATTTTAACCCTTCCTTCTGGTCGGCTCGAGACTGACCCATTCCGGGCTTCTATGGCCCGCCAGAGCTTCCTGAAAACCATACTCTGGTCAGCACCTGAGTCGAGTAACGCACTAGTTGACACACCATGAACCTCCACATTCAAAAGGAAACCTTCTCGTATCTGTTTTACATTAGCAGTTAACAATGTGGTACGTGCTATACATTCCTTTTGTACATGACCCATTTTCCCACATTGGAAACATTGCCTATTTGCCCATCTGCTTTCTTGCTTTGGCAAATAGCTGTTCCTACATTTCAGCTCTGGCCTCGGTCCCTTTTCCAATTTTCCAAAACTTGCCTCTGCTGACACTCTCAGGGCGCCCCCTTTTGGCTGACCAGCCACCTCGGCTTCCAAATACCGTTCAGTCAGCAAGGCTGCCTCTGCAGTGTTCTGGCAGTTTTGTAAAATCAAGAAAGACTGAATTTCCTTGGGGACCGCCTCCATGAACTGTTCTAACACAATCATGTCTAGTACGGACGCCATGGTTTTTCCCTGTGGAGCTAGCCACTTCAAAGTTAAGCTTCGGACCCTGTAGAACAAAGCCTTAGGTGTCTCATTAGGTCTTAACTTTGTAGCTCTCAGCTTTCTACGGTAAACCATTGGCATTAGACCCAATCGGTCCCTGATAGCCTTTTTAAGCTCATCATAGTCCGTAGCCAGTGTGGCTGGCATGGCTTTGTAGGCTGCTAAGGCCTCTCCTGTAAGGGATGTAGCAAGCCTTACTGCCCATTGCTCTAATGGCCACCCCACTGTAAGGGCAACTCTCTCAAACGCTTCCATGAAATCATCAACATCATCATTTGCTGCAAGTTGTCCAAAAGCAAAAGCCCCACCAGTCTGTGGTCCTACCACCTCTGTGTGCATTGTCGCCTCTCGAGTTGATGGTATTGCTCCCTCCGTCACCTTCTGGCTGGCAAGCAATGCCTCCATCAAGTCCACTATTGGTTTCTGTTGGGCTTGCATGGCTGCAGCAGCCTGTTCCTGCGCACGCTGAGCCATCTCCCGTTGCTTCTCAAATTGAGATGCCATCCAACATAGAATCTCTTTTGGATCCATCTCCATAGCTTTCTCTGCAGGAAAACAAAAGAGAAACACAAGCCCACCAAGTGCGGCACTACAAAACCTTTTCTTCTCTCTTTTTTTTTTTTCTAGCCGTTCAATCTAACGTGACTGCCTAGCCACGGCTATCCTTTTTCACTTGAATCCTTAGACACCCACGCCCAAATACTCTTTACCTGAACATGGTGTTGATTCATGCATTGAAAAGGAGTTCTTCACTGGCCCTCAGTCGCTCAGCCAACCCTTGCCAGCGATTTTCCACTCTGCCATCCACCAACAGCTCAGCAGTTTTGGATCTTGGAAAAAAAATCTCTGGCATATATCCTGGCGTTTTCTTCTGTAAATCTTGATGTTCCGCAAAAATAATCCTGCCAACTACGCCACTTGTCAAGCCCCAGCCTTCCGTCTAGGGCTCAGAGGGTTTGGGTTGCCATTATATGCTCCTTGCAAAAGGTGAGATAAAACCTTTGGCTCCCGCTATGCCTGCTGGGAGTGGTAGTTCTTTTGCCCTCTGATAAGGAAATAGTTGTGAGACCAGTGGTAAGGCAAAATGACAAGAATTTATTCCGCAACAAAAAGATTTACTGCAGATTAAATCAGGATACTCTTCAGGTGTTTGCTCGAGGATATTTACAGAACTTAAACTGATTGAGCTTCACATGCTTTGCTCACAAAACATGCAATGCATATCACATGTAACAGATAGAAAACATAACAGCTTCTTCTCACAAGGAAAAATATCTTCTTTCCCTTTGTTCACACTCAGCTCCCTCATACACCTTTAGCAAAGGGATTCTATATCATCTGCCAAACACAGTGTACAGTCAATAGGCACTTCTGCTGAGTCACTCTCATTAAAGTCCTGTTGCATCTCTTCAAACTCTGGAACTATGGAGTTTGGCTTTAAGCTGTTATTATATGGCTTAGGATAATTTCCCCCTAAGACCTCTGGTGCTTCCTTTGGGCACAGTTCTATATGGTAAGGATTGGAAATACCTGAGGTTGTGGAGATTCCTCTCTGGCTTTGTTCAGCTATCTTTTTCCAGCTGTAAGGAAACGCTCTCTGATTCCCTGTTTGGAGTTCTTGTCTGGAGCACTGCTCTGGTTCCCAGTCCCAAACTGAGCTTTGCAAACTCCTGGGTTTAGTGCTAGGTTCCCACCTGTGAGCTCCTTGAAGCTTTTTATCTGGTAATGAGGTCTGAAGGTCTCTCTGCTCTCTCCCTCTAGGCAGGTTTCTGACAGCAGTCTGTCCCTTCTCTCCTTCTGCTCTGTCTGCTTCAATTCCAGAACTGCAGCTGGGTTTCCTCAAAGGTCTCCTCCCAGCTCTTCTCCAACCACCTCTCCAGTCAATACTCTCATCAACACTCTTACCGGCTCTCTCAGCGAGACTCCAATTACCAACTCCTTCTCTTCTTCCCTTGCTTTCTCCTAGCCCGGGTTTATATTCCTGTTCCCTGAGCCTGGGGTCTGCCTTCCTGAACAGGTGTGTGTAATTAGGTTCCAGGCTTGCAGTTACGTCAGAGCTTGGGTGTGTCAGCCTAGCTCCTGTTTCCCTATGCTTGCCTCTCTCTTGCAAACGCTGAAACGTGTGTTCAGCCTGACTGTCAGTTTGTTTAAAGGTAAAGTCACCCTTTTCTTCTACTTCCATATGTTCAGTATGGGCTTCTTCATCACAATATCCATCTAATTCTGCAGTCAACGCAAACATGCCCCTGACATGTAAGCATTGTAAACAGCTGCCTGCAAATTTAAGGAGGCTACCTCAAATACCTGTTTCAAGGAGGATCCCAGTTTCTGATCCTAGAGATCTTTAAGCACCACACCACCTTCTACCAGAATTGTGGTCTTCTTAGCACAGTCGTAACGAAGGCATCCATTCTAGTGTGCTTTAGCTTTTCTTTTTCATCAGGGACCAGGGCATAAAGCTTCCCCATGGACATGGCAACTCTAAAACTACTACTATTAATCATTTAAATAGTGCTACAAGATGTGCGCAACATTGTACAGATACATATAAAAGAAGGTCCCTGTTCATTAGAGCTTACAATCTAGTCAAGACAGACAGTACAATAGATGAGAATAAGGGTACAGTAGGGAAGGGTAAAGACAGAAGGAGAACAAAGGATTATGATCCAAAAGTGGCCTGAAAGACAGGAGGCTTTAGTATGGATTTGAAAAGGAGGAGAGATGAAACCTGACAAAGATACAGGTAGTTTGTTCCAGGCATAAGGAGCAGCAAGGTTAAAGGATTGAAGTCTGGAGTTGGCTGTTGAAGAGAGGGGCATAGAGAGAAGCAAGCCAGAGGAAGAGCAGAGTTCACGAGGAGGGGTGTAGGGAGAGAGAAGAGAGGAAAGGTAGTGAGGAGCAGTAGAATGAATGCACTTATAGGTCACAAGGAAAAGTTTGTATTGGATACGGAAACAGAAGGGAAGCCAATGAAGTGATTTGAGAAGAGGCGTATTACAAATATATTGAGGCTGGTGGAAGATTAGCCGCGCACCAGAGTTTTGAACAGATTGAAGGAGAGAAAGATGACTCAGAGGGAGACCAGCAAGGAGGAGGCTGCAATAGACAAGGCAACAAGTGACTAAAGAATGGATAAGTGTTTTAGTAGTGTGTTCAGAAAGGAAGGGGTGAATTTTGTTAATGTTGTAGAGAAAAAAACAACAGGCTTTTGCTATCTGTTGGGTGGAGAAGGAGAGGGAGAAGTCAAAGATGACTTCAAAATTGCAGGCTGAGGAAATAGGAAGCAGAAGTGTATTATCAACAGAGAGAAGGGAGGAAGGGGGGGAAGAAGGTTTAGGAGGAAAAATAAGAAATTTGGTTTTGGCCATGTTCAGTTTCGAACAGTAGTGAAACATCCAGGCAGCGATGTCAGATATATGGGCTTGGAGTGTTAAGAGAAATATCAGGTGTAGATAGATAAATCTGCGAATCATCAGCATAAAAATGATACTGAAAACCATGGGAGGAGATGAGAGCACCAGGGGACTGGGTATAGAGAGAAAAGGAGAGGGCTTAGAACAGACCCTTGGGATACACCAACTGACAGAAGGATAGCAGTAGAGGAGGAACCGCCAGAACAGATACTGAAGGAGCGATGGACGAGAACCAGGACAGTATAGAGCCCCTAAAACCAAATGAGGATAATGTATCAAAAGGTCAACAGTGTCAACAGCAGCAGAAAGGTCAAGAAGAATGAGCACTGATTAAGACCATTGGATTAAAACTGGACTCTAGAGAATCTCACTCCCCTGGTATCATGCCTTGAATGTCTGGATGCATAGGAAAAAGTCTTAGAGGGTTTCCAAACTCCCTTGAGACTTGGATTTGTTGACATCAAAATTTCTGCAGCATGTACACTAATGATACTCAAAACCTCCAGTATCTCTGCAAGCAAGGCAGGTAACTCGTCTCTATGAAAAAGATGGATGACCGAAGGGTCATCGCCTTTTCCTGCTGGGAAAAAGTTTCAAAGAGAAGATTTTTTTTTCTCTATACCACTAACCAAAATCAACCGGCCTGGCCCAGACCCAGAGCCCTTCGACCTGGAGTCCCATTCCTCCAGCTGCATGAGATGAGGCCTCCTTGACAGCGAAGGTCCAGAAGCATCCCAAACCTGACCAATAGCTGTCATCTCCAATGAGGAAGACTGAGCTCTCTTCAATAAAAAGGCCTTATGCAGGAGGAAGATAAGCTCTGGAGAAAGAACTCCCTCTGACTCCACAGAGACTGGCTCCCCAGCTCCCAATTCAGCATTCAACAGGGAAGGTCTAATAGTGCCTCAGCAGCCAGTGGGGGTGGGGGGGGGGGAGGGGCAGAACTGCACAACTCTAGGCCTAAAGAGACCAAAATAGCTGCCTCCCTTGCGCTTTTCTCCCCAGCCACGCTAAACTGAGGAGAAACGGACAGCGCATAAACCTTTCTCTTCAACATTCTTTCTGCCGACAAACATTTCCCTTCTGCCATGGCAGAAATCCCAGTGTGGCCTGATGCTTCACCGCAGCAAGAGCCACAATGCCCAGCACTGTTCTGTCTGCCACCACATCGGAAAAGCCACTTGGCATGCTCTGAGGGTTCTCCATGTTACCAAGCTCTGTGGTTGCTGTCTGTCCCAGCACATTTAAAATTGTGGCCCCTCTTGCACAGAAACAGCCCCCTCCCCTGCCACAGGCACTTACCGGGATGGTAGGCAGTAAAAACTGCAGCAATCCTGAAGCCGCTCCCAGCTAACTCTACATGGCACAGGGAAGAAGAGAGTCACACCTCCCAGTAAGCCTCCCCGAGAGCTCCCTCTCAATGTTCACTTTATAACTGCCAAACAGCCTGTCTCTCTGACAAAAGACTACAGCCAAGCACTTTTCTTTTTCAAACTTTCCTCACCCCAAAGGCAGAATTAAAAAAGATAGAATCAGAACTTAAATAATTTGAATCAAATAAAATTATAAACCAAGTTGAAGGAGCTGCTGAGAGATGCTGTCCAAAGGGAAGACATGGACTCCTCCAGATTTCACCCACCAAGCAGTCCCAAGGGCCTATCTGGATTTCCACCAAGGAGAAATTTCACTTACCGTTAATTTCCTTTCCTGGAATACTGCTAGACCAGTCCAGACAAACGGGTTATGCACCCCTGCCAGCAGATCTTGGAGACAGAGAATTCTACCAGAGCTCTGATAGGCTGGAGCCTGGTGATATAATCCTACCCCTAGGGGTCTCCCTCAATTACGTCCACTAGCTAATGCAACATGAACTGTAACATCACCCCAGAGGGTCTCAAGTGAACTATATACAATGGAGCCTAGGAACTCCCTAGAGCTGAAAACAGTATCCACCTACGAACCCATGGACTGCCCATGGCGAGGCATACCGGCAAAGAGAAGAACCGCGGTCGGCGGCTGCACCGCACCAGCGGCACTCCAACCAACAGCAGGGCGGGTCCTGGACTGGTCTAGCAGTATTCCAGGAAAGGAAATTAACGGTAAGTGAAATTTCTCCTTCCAGTTCATACTGCTAGACCAGTCCAGACAAACGGGCAGTACCCAAGCTACCTGCATTCAAGGGGGGGCAAGGCCGCCGACAGCTCAGCAACTCCAAAACGGACCTCCTGACGGGCATGAACGTCCAACCTATAATGACCGACAAAGGTGGACAGCGACGACCAAGTCGCCACCCGGCAAATATCGAGAGGAACGACATGAGACCTCTCGGCCTACAAAGTTGCTTGCGCCCGAGAGGAGTGAGCACGGAGTCCCGGTGGAGCTGGCTCTCCCAGAAGAAGGTACGCCGCCTCAATGGTCTCCGTAACCCATCTAGAAATGGTAGATTCGGAGGCTGCGGATCCCCGACGAGAACCCGCGAACAAGACAAAAGAGCAACAGTCATATGGAAGGGTTCCGCGACCCCCAGATACCGAAAAAGAACCTTCTTAAGGTCCACCGCCCGCAACGGAGACCGACCACTGTCACACTGCGCCTTTGTTAAAGACGGAAAGAAAAGAGGCTGGTCAACAGTGAACGGCGTCAGCACTTTGGGCAACAAAGGAAGGGACAGTTCTCAGAGAAACGCCTTCGGAGGAAAACAAGAGATAGGGATGTCGACACGAGAGAGCCTGGAGCTCAGAAAGACGGCATGCCGAAGTTATGGCCACCAAGAAGACTGCCTTCAGAGTCAAATCTAGAAGAGAACATGCCCTCAGAGGCTCAAAGGGAGGAGCAACGAGGGCACAGAGGACGAGCACGAGAGCTCACGCCTGTACAGGCAAACGCAGAGGAGGCCGGAAGGCCTAACTCCGTGGAGGAACCGAGACACGTCCAAATGCGAAGCTATCGATCGCCCCGCTATAAGACCCCGAAAACAAGTTGAGACGACCACTTGTTCTCGCAAGGAATCGAGCGCTAATCCCTTATCCACTCCGGCCTGTAAAAAGGACAGGATATCCGGAACACCGCAACGCCAGGGTGAGAGGTTATTTCACGAACACCAACCATCAAGAGACGCCAAACCCGAGCGTAAGTCAGCGTCGTGGTAGACCGCCGCGCCGTGAGAAGTGTCACGACCACGCTAGGCGAATAGCCGTAGCGAGCAAACCGGCGGCGTGGAATTGCCAGGCCGTAAGCGAGTAAGGAGCCAGGTCTTCCATCTCCACCGGTCCCTGAATCAGAAGGCCGAGAAACGCCTCGAGGCGGAGCATCGACGCCCCAGACAGACGGAAGAGATCCGCATACCATGGTCCGCGAGCCCAATTCGGAGCCAGCAGGAGTACAGGGTCGCGACGGTCTCGGAGCCGCTGGAGAACCATGCATATCACGGATCAGGGAGGGAAAACACACAGGAGAAGATGAATCGGCCACGGTTGAGAGAGAGCGTCTATGTCGTGCGTTCCCTCGTCCCTCCAATGGCCGAAGTACAGCGGAGCCGTGGCAGTCTGCGGCGTAGCCATTAGATCCATGGTCAGTAGTCCCCACAGGTGAACAATGGACCGGAACGCATCCGGCTGCAGAGCCCAGCCCCCGGGCTCCAGAGAGTGCCGGGTGAGAAAATCGGCCTACACATTGTTCACGCCTGCGATGTGCTGTGCCGACAGCATGAAGATGTTCCTCCGCCCACGGGAGGAGCAAACGCCTCTCCTGTGAGACATCCGGACATTGCGTGCCGCCTAGGCAGCTTAGGTAAGCAACCGTCGTGGCGTCGGACAGGATCCGAACCGCACACCGCCGCATTAGAGGCTGAAACTGAAGAAGGGCGAAGCGCACTTTCCGCATCTCGAGAGGATTGATAGACCCTTGGGCTTCGCGAGGTGACCAACTCCCCTGCGCCGAGGCTAAGCCGCAAGGCGCTCCCCAACCGGAGAGGTCGGCGATTGGCGTCATCAAGATCCAGCGCAGAGACTCCAGAGGGACCGCCGGTAGAAGATTGTGTGCCTGAAGCCACCAGCGGAGGCTGCGGCGCACTGGCAGAAGCAAAGGCAACCGGATTCGATAACTCTCAGATACCGGCGACCAACGAGATAGAAGCGCCGTCGGCAAGCAGCGCATGAGCGCTCTTGCCCACGGAACGAGGGCTATCGTTGCTGCCATGGACCTCAAGAGTTGAAGGTAGCCCCAAGGCCGAGGCGCCGCTTGATCCAAGCAGCGGCGGAGCTGAAGAGAGATCTTCTGAAAACGTTCCTGAGGTAGAAACACCCGTCCCCTACGAGTGTCGCACCCAGCCCCAAGAAAATCCAGGACCTGAAGCATTCCAAAATAGACAGAGTAACGGCCCAGTCCTCCTTCCAACGGTGGACCGGGACGAATGGCATCGAAACGCTGGAGCCTTTAAATGAAGCAACATCCACTGCCCATTGACGCAGGCTGAGCCATCTCCGAGCTACCGACACCGGTGCTAGGAAGCGAGCTGACAGCTGCAAGAGATCACAGAATGCCTCTGCCTGGAATGCAGCGATGGATTCGAAATAAACCAACTCGGGAACACCTGGAAGCTGCGGAATCCATCGAAGGGAGGCCCGAGCTGCCAGACCTCCGCACACCTGCAAGAAGGAAATAGCGGGCGAAGGAAAACCGGACTGTAGCAGTCTCCCAACTCTTCAGGTCTAGCTGGTTGCGGAGCGCCTCTCCGCCCTCAACCGGAAGTGTGGTATGTCTGATGACCCTGGTCAGAATGCATCAACTGTCGGGTATGTCAGCCAACGGTCCAAGTGAAAGGGAGACCAAGGGTATAACCGACCAATACCGCATGCCGTATGAATGCTCTGGAAAATGGGATCCGGCTGCAACCGGAGTTGAGAATCCGGAGGAGCAGGCGTGTCGGCTAGGGGGAGCGACTCCATCACCTGTGTGATTAGAGCCGGCAACTCCTCTTACCGAAAAAGGCTGAGAACCGTCAGCGAAGAAAACAGACGGAGAATATTCCCTATCTCCGTACTCCAACGAGTCAGGGCTGACCTCCGAAGATTTAAAGTCTTCTTGAATATCCATAGTACCCCGCAAGGCACATGCTACGCCCCCAAGGAGGACGTACTGCTCTAAGGTCTGAGGACTTATGGGACCACTTGCGAGACCACGCCAGATGCTCGCCTGCTACTGGACAGGTGTAGGAGATAATCCAAAAGACTCCAAAAGTCACAGGCGTCATGCCAGATGGAAGAGTGTGAGGAAGGCACTGTCAGTCAAGGCTGCTGTGGCCTCCAGCGGCTGTGGAAGCGACATGGGAGCTGACTGAATCTTCTCCTGCAGGAAGATCCTGCAGCAGGGGCTCTGAGGAGGGGGGAGATAAGGTGCTGATGAACCCAGCTAGCAGCGCAGTGGGAATGGGGAAAGTCTCCGGGATGCAGCGTGCAGGTGGAACACAAGCAATCTATTAATGCCCCCTTCGGCTGATTACATATCTCATATAAGACAGCCAGAGAAAGAAGCATTGTAGAGACTTAAACCACCTTTCCTCTTCTTGTGTTTTTTTTTGGGGGGGGGTTTAGCATTTAAAACAAAAAGCAAGGTAGGCTCAGGGAAACCCAGGACTCTTCAAGAAAAGGATCTTGAAACTCCACGTGCCTCCACAGCATATTGAAATGTGTGGAAACTGCTGTCTAGAGCTGTTTCCTCCAAAAAGAAACACTGAAGAGAAAAACAAAATGGCCGCTGGCACAGAAAAACTGTCAGGTATTCACTGAGCTGAGAAGGGAACTGTCAGTCATTCACTGTGCTGGCACAGAGAAACTTTCAAAGTCAGGGTAAGGCAATTACAGTGACTGAAAGTAGGGAAATTAGAGTGTGATCCCTCCGCAGCTATTCAGACCTCCATGGTAGGGGCTGAAAGGTGTTTCTGGGGAGGGATGTAGAAGCTCAAATCCAGCTGTAGGAAGATTACAGTGAGTATGCTTAATTAGGCCGAGCCCAAAACAGTCAGGATCCAAAACACTGACTTAAAATTCCAATCAAATGGTATATTGAATAAGACAGGTACAATATTCAGTAAGACGTACAAAGTAACCCGGCTGCAGTTTGTGGATTAAAAATTTAAAGCAGGAACTTCAAAACTCAGAGGCAGCCGGTCCGGATGCAGTTGAAATCATCCCAGAGCAGCTGGGGCAAGTAAGAAAAAAAACAGGCTACTCACAGTTTTCTTTCAGAAAATGATACCTGAACTTCCTGGAGGCGTCCAAACTCTCGTGGGAAAGACTCAGCGCAGCGTAAAGCCAATGGAGAGCTCCACTGAAGCCAAGCTCAGGAGTACCCAAGTTCATCTGGGGAAGCAAGATGCTGGGGGAAGAGCACAGCTGATTCATGAGGTCCCTGTGTTTCTTCTGACAGCCTATGCAGCGTAAACCTGAATAAGGCATAGTGAGAACTAAAAACAAATAACTGCATCCCGCAGGAACAGGCATTTAACAATATTCCCCATAATAGGAAATGCCTCAGCCAGCCTTCTTTATTGGGCACAGTGGGGGATGGAACCCATGAGCCCTGCACCATTCGTCAGTGACTTAGCATTGTACTGTGGCTCTGAATTGTATCCTGTTCTCTATTCATGCCTTCCGTACTTTTTACTCATTATGTTAATACATAGGCAGAGAAAAAGGAACCCCTTCACAACTCACAGCTAGCAAGTGTTGTGGAAAAAAACCTTAAACAGCAATATAGCTGTTAGAAGCCAGCAGAGAAGGAATCTGGCTTCCCGCCAAAAACCGGGGCTCATTAGCTATTCAAAATGGCCGCTGGCAAAAATAAACCTCAAAAGAGTGAATTAAAACCCCCAAAAGCTAAGGAATTAACTTAAAAAGTCAAAGGAGAAGGTGGGAGGGTTGCAGGCATGAGAGAAATGCCTAAAATCGCTGAAAAATCAAGAAAAATAAATCGAGTTACCACAGAGTTGCAGACAGCAGTGGGAGAAAGACAGTTTCTGTACTTACAGTACCGAAAGTGCAGAGAAGCCACGGACCGCTGCTCAAACCACTGCAGCTGCCTCACCACTAAAATCAGCCCCAGGGACTGGATTTCAGAAGGCTTACCATCCAGCTAAATAGCCCTCATGACTAGTGCTGGGGAGTCTGCACATCAGCGATCTCTACTGTGACAGAGGACACAGGAGCTTCAGCTGGAATCATCCTGGTGCTCAGATAAGTACACTGGCAACTCAGGGCATAATCTCTCCAAGAGAAATCACAAAGAAATAAAGCATTTTAAATTTTGTTTGAAGGAGCAATAAAAAAAAGCATCCAGATCTGCTGGAGACAGAGAAAAACTGAGGGAGACCCCTAGGGGTAGTATTATATCACCAGGCTCCAGCCTATCAGAGCTCTGGTAGAATTCTCTGTCTCCAAGATCTGCTGGCAGGGGTGCATAACCCGTTTGTCTGGACTGGTCTAGCAGTATGAACTGGAAGTGCTACTGCTCTGCTGAGTAACCCAGTTCTCCAAAATGGGCCCAGGAGCTTTTTACCTCAGTTCAGCTGCACAGAATGCCCTCATCATATGCTGAAGGCAGAAAATACTGGGGAACAAGTGGCTGCACAATGCATAATCTAGGCCAAGGCTCACAGCTCTGTCTCCAACTACTGGCTGATGGCACAACCTATGCATTCTGGATTGGTGGCTGATAAGGAAGTGTGACTTTCCCCTTCTCCTCCTCATCCAGTCTAAGCTAGTGAGGAATTTGTCATACAGAAGAACTAACAACTAGACCAATACCTGGCTGCTTCAGACCAGGACATCATAAAAGGAATTATAGAAAGATCGGACTGCAGTGTCCCAAAATGGTCATCTAGGTCAACCTTGCCAAAGAAAGGAGACATCTTACCTAAACCATCTCAGCTAGATGTGCCAAAGCCACTCTTCAGCGATGGAGAGAGTCCAATAAATTGCTGCTTACTGAAATCAACTCAGCACCATTTCAGCTTACTATTTCTTGCCCCTTTTCTTCATGTGGAGAGAGAACCACCAATAACCAGCTTCACTATAAGCCTTCTTAAGCGTCTAAAGCCTGCTAGCGGCTGAAATAATGCAAGGACAATATTCTTACCTCTATAAAATCTGCTCTGGCAGGCATGTATCCAGCCATATCTCTGGAGAGCAGAGAGTCAAACGTGGGCCGTGGCGGGTCATCTGTTGCTGAAAGAAAGGTTGTTTTCTTGTTATGAAAATGAACATAAAATGCAAAGACCATAAGCAGATGTTGCAAACTTGATACAGGCAAAAAACAAAAGTCAATTTAACATTTTATCCAACCTCCATTTTGCTCAACTCAAGGTTATTTGAATTTAATGAGCTCTTTGCTGTAGTTAGCAATAACCTCCTGCGGATTCTGGATCATTTAGTAAAACGTACAGTAAAATGTAAATGTATTTTAGTACAGTATTGCTCAAGCCAGTCCCAATTTCAGGATGTCTCCACTGCATGCAAATCTCTCTAATGTGAATATCCTGAAAACCAGACTGGCTAGGGGGTACTCCAGGACTGGCTTGAGAAACACTGTTCTAATTCACACATAGTTAGGGCTGCTAAAAAGTGCCTGGTCACAGGCTGACCTGGTCATGGTCTTAACCATCTTTTTTTGAAAAGATAACTGCTGTTTGTTGGATTTTGATGGGTTATTGAAGTGTCACTTATCTATAGTGAGATGGTTTTCTTGTAGTTTTAACTGCTGGGAAGATGCAATGATAGTAAGTGGAGATGGTAGTTTAGAGCCAGTTTGGCTTTAAGGAACATTCATAGGGGTTTCCCCAGAGAGTGTGTCTCCCGATGTTTGAGCGTCCTGCCCTTCACTTTAGACTGGGTATTAGACTGTATTACTATATGAATGTAGCTTATATTTATATATAGTTTCTGTGTTTGGAGGGAAATACTTTTCGCTAACGTATTTTAAAAAAAGGCAACATCTGCGCCTATATGCCTTTATAAAATTAGCGCAGGGAAAGCAGGTGTTCTGAGGCAGGAGCAGTCATGTGTGTGTCCTGGTAAGAATATCCACATAAATGCCAATCCCACCTCCACTCCGCTTATGCATCGAGGAATAGCCCAGTGGTTAGAACAGCAAATTGAAAACCAGAGGCCTTGCGCAAGTCACTTAACCTTCCATTGCCTCAGGTACAAGCTTAACTTGTAAGACCTCAGGTGACAGAGAAATACCCACAGTACCTGAATGTAAAATAATAGTCTCTATCCCCAGGAGTGGAGGAGTAGCCTAGTGGATAGAGCAACTGCCTAGTACCCAGAAGATCAAGGGCTCGATTCCCACTGGCACTCCTTGTGACTTTGGGCAAATCACTTTACCCTCCATTGCCTCGGAAGAAAAGGCCTGGCAATCTACTTCCTGTGATACATTGCCAAGAAAACCCAGAGGTAGCTGGGTCGCTATGAGTCAACACTGACTTCATGGCACTAAAAAAAAAAAAACCCCAGGAACGCCTAAGATATGACCTCACTGCATCTACTTTTCACACACATTTCCATCAGGAAATTTTGTAAGAGGCTAAGAGCCTTCTAATTACTCCCAATGTTTTCATCCTTCTCAGACCAGTGAACTTATTATGAGCAAACAGGGAACTAGATTTAGCTCATGCCTTTCTCAGAGTTCAAGGCGAGCTACATTCAGGTAAAGGAGACAGTTTCCTTTCTCCAGAGGGCTTACAATCTAAGTTTGTACCTGAGGTAAGGGAGAGTTAAGTGACTTGTGTTTGGGGGAAGGAGTTTGGCCAGAGCGCAGGCTTAGTCACAAAGTACATGCAGATTTTATTAATGAGGCACATCTGCATATGCTTCACGCATCTACATTTACACCAACACCCAAAACAGGGTGGAAACGTATGTGAATGCATTTCACCCACCACTGCTTCAACTTGCGTGAGGCTGCTTTATAAAGACGCACAAGTGCCGATGTTGTCTTTATAAAAGAGCTCCAGAAGAGGCCCCTATTTGGACTTTTGATCTAGGTGACCTGTTATAAAACTACCCTTTAAGGGGGTACGTTTATAAGGGGGCACACGCACCTGGGAGTCATTAATGAGCATATGTGGCCATATACACACATTAAGGATCTCTTATAAAATACTGACCAACTTGGAAGTCCGTGCGTTGCACTTTGCCAGGCTGTGACTGAATGAGCAGAGTGCATAGATTCTAAAACAGCAGAAATTACACATGTTCTTGAAAAATCTAGGTGCAGCCATTTATAGCAGCTGGTGCAAGAGTAAATTAGACTTACCTGCTAATTGTTGTTCCTTAAGGAACTCTAGTCCAGTCCCGGAACCATAGAGTTGTCAGCCTCCACCAGCAGCTTTGGAGACTGAAAGATGTCATCGTTCTGATGTCACTGGTACAAATAGGCTAGATCCGCCCCCTTCCACCAGCACCTACTGACAAAGCAGCAGAGCAACAAATAAGTAGTTATAGGAAAATATCTAACAAGACAGGATAGCAGTGAAAAAACAAGAACCCCCACTGCCCCTGCCGCAAGTCAGTCCATACCGGATCCGTGAAACTTACGCCCAGACTAATAACCACCCTGAACTATCAGGATCACCGCACTGTAGCGCCCACAAGGACTTCTGCAGCAAACAAAACAGAGTCCCGGAGACGCTGTCTCATCTCAATGCCTCTCTGAGCTCAACCATGCTGAAAAACCCAACCAAGGAGCCCTTCCTGTCCACCTCCTTGTCCTCCTCTCACATGAATCTTCAGGCTGCACTATAGACGAATACTGGGAGGGATCCGGGACTGGACTAGAGTTCCTTAAGGAACAACAATTAGCAGGTAAGTCTAATTTACTCTTCCTTTGCGTCTCTCTAGTCCAGTCCCGGAACCATAGAGGATGTAACAGAGCAGTGAATATCAACGGGAGGGACCGGAAATCCCAGCCTGAAGAACAGCCGAACCAAATCGGCTATCTCCCCTTGCCTGCACATCCAGGCGATAATGCCGAGCAAAAGAATGCAACGAGGACCAGGTCGCCACTCTACAAATATCCACGACCGGCACCAAACTGACTTCCGCCCAAGACGCTGCCTGCGCTCGAGTGGAATGCGCCCGCAGGCCCACCGGAACCGCCTTGCCCCTCAAAATGTAAGCCGACGCAATAGCTTCCTTTAACCATCTAGAAATGGAAGACTTCGCCGCCGCCTCGCCCTTGCGCGGGCCCCCGAAGGCGACAAAGAGCCTGCCAGTCTTCCGGAACGACGCCGTCCTACGGAGATACTTCTTGAGCACCCAACGCACATCCAACCGATGCAGATGGTTCCCCGACTGAGAATTCTGTTCCGCTGAAAACACTGGCAGCGATACCACCTGATTAACATGAAAATCGGACACCACCTTAGGCAAAAAAGGCGGGAACCGTACGCAACACCACCCTGTCCCCCGAAAAGGACAAATAGGGTTCCTGACAAGATAACGCCTGCAACTCTGAAATTCTCCTGGCCGAACAAATCGCTACCAGGAATACCGTCTTCAGAGTCAAATCCTTCAGCGAAGCCCTACCCAAGGGCTTGAACGGTTCCCCAAGTAATGCCTCCAACACCACACTGAGATCCCACGGAGGAATAATCGTCCGCCTAGGCGGCCTGAGCAACAACACTGCTCGCAGAAAACGCCGAATATCACTATGTGCCGCGATCACCTGACCTTGCACCTTCCCCCGATAACAGGAAAGAGCCGCCAGCTGCACCCGTAAGGAACTGGCCGCGAGCCCCTTCTCCATCCCAGCCTGCAAAAATGAAAGGATATGAGGAACAGAGGTCCTTAAGGGATTGAGGGCTTGCTCAGAACACCAGGCATCAAAGACACGCCACACACGGATATATGCCAGCGACGTCGACGGATGGCGCGCCCGCAAGAGGGTAGCAATGACTGCTGCCGAGTATCCCCTGGCCGTCAACTGAGCCCGCTCAAGAGCCAAGCCGTAAGCGAGAATCAACCCACCTGCGGCATTCGCAGCGGCCCCTGTACCAACAGATCGTCTCGCAGTGGAAGCCTACACGGAACATCCGCCAGCAGCCGAATCAAATCCGCATACCAAGGACGCCTTGGCCAATCTGGCGCCACCAGCACCACCCGACCCTGGTGCCGTTCTATGCGCTGGATCACCCTGCCGATGAGCGCCCAGGGTGGGAACACATAAAGAAGGCCCTCGACTGGCCACCGCTGCGCCAAGGCATCTAGACCTTCCGCCATCCACTCTCTCCGCCTGCTGAAGAACCTCTCCACCTTCGCAGACTCCAAGGTCGCCATCAGATCCATCACCGGGATCCCCCAACGGCTCACAATCAGCTCGAAGACCTCCGGGTGGAGGGCCCACTCCCCCGGATCCACTCTGCGGCGGCCGAGAAAATCCGCTTCGACGTTGTTTACACCGGCGACATGTTGAGCGGACAACGCCTTCAAATTCCTTTCTGCCCAGGACAACAGCACACCTGCTTCCTCCTCGAGGGACGCACTGCCCGTGCAGCCCTGCCGATTTATGTAGGCAACCGTCGTCGCGTTGTCGGAAAACACGCGCACCGCCTCCTGCTGCAAAGGCACCTGGAACTCCAGAAGAGCTAGAGGGGCTCTGTGACTGAGTCCCCAATTCAGGCTGCAGCAATGCAAAGGCCTTCTGCAGTAGCGCCAAGAAATCTCAAGGGATCCCCGCCACACCGGCCCCCTGGGACCCCTCCCCCGACAAAGGAGCGTTCCCAGCCGTGGACGGACCCACCACCAGCTCTGAAGCCTCCAAGGAGGGAGGCTGGGAACCTCTGCCATCGAAGGGAGCCTCTGCTAGATCCCCAAGCCGTCCCCCCCGGCCTCCAAGGAACAGGCCTTGCACACTCCAGCTTCCAAAAGCTCCCCGCGCCTCACGCCACAGACAAGGCAGCGTGGCTTAGCTGGCATATTAACTAGGTTGGTAGCCCAGAAGCTAATATCCGGTAGGAGCTCTGTCTCATAAAGTTTTATCTTTTCTTTTTTGTTGTTTTTTTTTTATTGAATAACACCAAGGAAGCCTTAACTAGCCCTCCCTGCCAGTCTTACTCCAAAACAAAGCTCCCAGACCGCTGAAAGAGCCGAAGAAAAAACTGGCGCTGAAAAGAAAAAACCGGCAGTCAAAATGGCCGCCGCAACGTTCGCGGCGCCAAAAATCACGCAGCCAGGCCCCCAGCTACACTCCGGAGCCCCCTACAATGAAATAAAGCGCTCCCCCAATGAGAACTGAAGCTCGAGGGTACTCACCGCGATGCTGAGAGGAGAGGAAGGAAGGGCAGCACTAAACCCCTCGGGAGCACAGCCTTTCAGTCGGCATCAGCTCCCGGGACTGACTGAAAGTATAGTACTGCCTTGCTGCTGTCAGCCACTTCTGCCTTCAACCTGCTCCTCACCCTTCCAAATCGGGTTCGGGAGCAGGGAGGCTACTGTACCCCAGACACCCCCCTGTGCTCGTTTAAAGGCTGGGGCACACAGAAATCCCGCTGAGGGGAGGGAGTAGAGGGAGGGGAAGGAGGGAGCTCAACCAGAGAGGAGGAGAGAAGAGAGAAACAGCCAAAGCACAGGATCTCTGTCAGCAGCAGCAGGCACCCTAAAAGAAAAAACAAGGCAAAAATCAAAAAAACAAAACCCAAATTATGGCTAAAAAGAGAATCAAGCTCTGCTTATTTGTTCCTCCTGAGCCCAGTCCCGGGCTCAGAACCTCCAAGCTGCTTGGAGACTGAAAGTACTGTTTGTGGAAGGGGGCGGATCTAGCCTATTTGTACCAGTGACATCAGAACGATGACATCTTTCAGTCTCCAAAGCTGCTGGTGGAGGTTGACAACTCTATGGTTCCGGGACTGGATTAGAGAGACGCAAAGGAAATATCCGTACTTAACCTAAGGCATGAACTCTGCCGTTTACACTATATATTAGAAAGACAAGAAGGCAACTGCTTGGTTTTATACAAGAGGATTAACAGAGGTAGCTTAAATAGAGCTTTAACAAGGAGCCCCCTTAAAAAAATACCCCCCCCCCCCACAAGCCTCATTTTAAATACAAACCAAACTTGTTCTGTCAGACTTTAAAGCACCATCTTAAAACATGTTAGGAAGAATTCTCTTTACAGTTGCTCCATGGTGTTGACTAAACCTGTCCCCTCTGCCCCTGCTATCATGCCTCTTACGCTGGAATGGAATGGCTGTCTCTGCGCTCTTTCCTTCTGCGTGCTTTAAATTTAGCAGCGTGGATGCAAAGAGAGGATTGTTGATGAAATGTTTCATATAATGTTTCTCGCAGTCCTCTTTGGACTTGGTGCGCATCTGATTGGCCACATCCTGCCTGAAGAAAGAGAGGCTCGTTTACTAACATCTCCTTGCTGATTCACCAGTAAAGCAGTACTTTACTTCATTTCTACATCTGTAAATATTTATGTTGCGAGTACAACTTAATTATTGCACTATATATAAAAGCAAGTTTGTATGGCTGAGTGATGGTTGTAGAGTGTCACCGCACATCACCCAACCACACAAGGGTGAAATTTTACTTACCTGATTATTCCCTTTTCTGGAGTTCTGCTAGACCAGTCCAGACCAGTGGGTTGTGTATTTATTTATTTAGACAGTTTTGTATACCACCTTATCCTTCAATCAAAGTGGTCACAACACAATTGGGGGATACTTTTAACATGAGGGGATATGAGACACATACACTAATACTTACAGGGAACATGGACAATGGAGGGTTAAGTGGCTTGCCCAAGACCACAAGGAGCACCTGTGGGACTAGAAACCCCAGTCCTTCCAGCCCAAGGTTGCTGTCCTCTAGTGGGATTTGAACCCCCGACCTTCCGGCCTGAGGTACCTTGCCCCAACCACTAGGCCACTCCTCCCTTGACCCCTGACAGCAGATTGTGGAGACAGAGAAACAACCAGAAGCTTCCAATGACATCATCATTGGTACCTGCGCTGATACAGCTAGGGGCACACTTCAGTATCAGTAAGCAAGCATATGGCAAATTCAACAAACAACATAAAAACACTCCAGTCCAAAACACCTCCTCCTTGAGGATAGCAGAGAAGTAAGGACTAAAACAGTAGAACTATGTACAGGATACTTGCCACAATGACCATAATCTGCAAAGAATAAGACTGCAGAGACAGCAGAGCACAGCGAGGTGGGCCCTAGACTGGTCTAGCAGGACTCCAGGAAAAGAAATAATTAGGTAAGAAAAATTTGCCTTGTGGATCATCCTGCTAGACCATCCAGACCAGTGAGGTGTTCCAAAGCTATGACTCTAACAGATGGGAAGAAGACAAAGATGACTTAAAAAAGTTCTGCATCAAAAGCAGCATCCGCCCTGGTGTGGGCATTCAACCGGTAATGTTTGACAAAGGTAGAGAGGGAAGACCACACTGCTATCCGACAAATGCCAGCTGGGACCACAGAACTCCGCTCCACCTAGGATGAAGCCTGTGCCTGGGTGAAGTGAGCCCACAATCCCTCAGGAACAGTTTGATGTCTTAAAAGATAGGCCAAAGCCACTTTCTCTTATCCAGTGCCCTAAGGTATCTTTAGAGGTTGCTTTGCCTTTAAACATCCCGTGTAAAGAACAAATAGTCTGTCAGTCCTGCAAAATGAGTTGGTAAACCTTTCAATATCTGAGAAACACCCACCATATATTGACCAAATGCAGACCCCTGTCTTTCCCCTTACACTGCTCCAAGGAAAAGGATGTGAGGAAAATCACTTGATTGACATGAAAAGCACACTAACCCTAAAACCAGGGAAGTAGACAATATATCCAAAATAGAAACAAAGTCTCCACCTCTAAAAAAATTCTATACTTGGTTATTGCAACAAGAGTATCTGCCGGAGAAGGAAAAAAGACCTCAGTGTCAACAGGCCATTAACTACGGTTTATATCGTGCCCTCACATCACAGTCGTAAAAGTATCTTCGCAAAGGGGACATCATAGACCACAATAAAATGTGTCCATTATACATCCATTTCATCTTATGTAAAAATATGAAAAAATCCTTGTCTTGTGTCCTTCTAATTGCTGACAACAAAGCTCAAAGAACCAAGCCCAAGTCTCAAGATGGAACAATTGATTATGCAGAAGGATGTAAATACTGCACCCCCGAAGTGGGCAATGTCAGGTTATGAAGCCACCGAGTAGCCAGTCCTTGAAAACATGCCAAGGCTACTACTTGTACCCTCCACGAACTGGGGCCAGTCCTTTGTAAAACTCCTCTTGAAGGAAGGAAAGCAAGCAGGGGTGGCAGATCTGCTTTCTTTAGAACCAGACTGTGCCTGCGACATCAGTCCTCAAAAAGACACCAGACTCGCACATATGCTAGGCAGGTGGATCCATTATTCACCTTCAAGAGCGTAGAGATGATGGCAGAAGAAGATCTCATGCCTTGGGTGAACCTCTCAACCGCCAAGCCATAAGCAAAAAAGGAGCCAGGTCATCCATCAGGACTGGCCCTTGATGTAGCAGTTCTCTGTCCTGCGGGAGGTGCAGGGGCTGCTCTGTCAGAAGCCACACAAGATCTGAAAAAAAGAGGGCTTCCGTGGCCAACCTAGCGCCACCAGAATCACAAGGCCGGGTGGTCTGCTATGCAGAGAACCACATGCCCAATGAGAGGCCATGGACAATACATATAGAATCAGCTTCCAAGGCTGGCCTCGTTTTGGAACCGGCATGCTTTATAGGCTGGCATGTGTTCACCCCGAAGTGCAGTCGTAGATGAAATCCGTCAGCTGAACACATAGCCGTGGCAGAAATACGGCTTACAGTCAACCACTAATTCTGGCTCTGACTGTGAGTCATGCCCCCCCCCCCCAAGATAGTATTGATGATCGACAGCTGAACAGCGCTCCTCCCAAGCACTGAAGGACCATGGGAACACCATCAGAAAGTCCTTCCAGCTCTGCTCTATTTTGGTGGCAATACTTGTGGCTGCTAAATATGCAGGCACAACAAAGACTCAATAGAGGAGCCACAGCTGGCATTTACTGTGTGCTGAAGAAAACCTCTTTGTGCTGAAGCCTCTTTGCACTTAACTTCTTTTTTTTTTTAATTTCCAAGAGTCAGTCCAGGGTGTGGGGGGTAAACAAAAAGAAAAGAAAATGAAGAGAAATGAAAGAAAATACACCAGGAGGCTGTGTGAAGTCCAAGAACTTCAACCAGCACAGGTCCAGGTTCTCCATTGGTTAGAAATACTGACAGGGAGCATGGTCTCTCCCCCACCCTCCCCCAGCAGGAAACTCCACCATACAGGACAGCTGACCAAGAGCTATTCAAATTCCAAGTCCAAGCTGCACTAGTCTAGCATCCATCATCTGCTAGAGACAGAGAAATACTGAGGTGTGCCTGTAGCTGCACCAGCACAAGTACCAGTGATGTCGTCACTGGAACTTTCTATGTTTATGTTTATTGAGATATTTGATATACCGCTCCTTCATGACATCAGGGCAGTGTACAATTTTTAAACATACAGAAGTGGCCGAAGCCAGAAAAAGAAAAGAGCTACAATGCTGGATAGGAAAGGACAATTCAATCATTCAAAAGAGAAAGTCCAGAGGACAGAGATAAAGTTAGATAATAAAGGAGGGAAGATCAAATGCAAAACAGAAAAGACGGGTTTTTAGAAGGGACTTAAATCTAGAGTGAGTCTGTTGCAGTCTAAGGGCGGTGAGGAGGGAGTTCCATAGGGAAGAAGAAAGTTGACTGGCGTGTGGATTGTAAGTGTGCACGTGATGGTGAAGGGAAGTGGAGACGGTTAATAAGTACTGAATGGAAGCTGCATGTGGGAGTGTGGAATTGGAGAAGATTTGCGGGGTATTGCGGAGTATAAATAGCTTGATGCACTCGTATGAGAATCTTGTAACGAATGCAGTATTCCATAGGGAGCCAATGAAGCTGAAAGATGAGTGATGTGGTGTGGTCTCGACGCTTGGTGTGGGTAATGGTTCTGGCTGCCGTATTTTGAATCAGTTGAAGGCAGTAAAGTTGAAACTGGGGGTACTGGCAAGGGCAAGATTACAAAAATCAAGACGGGACATGACTAAAGACAGAAGAGGAGTTGCTAATGCTGGAGGTGTGAGGAAAGGACGGATTGTGCAAATCTGACGAAGATAGAAAAAGGATCTCTTGGTGAGCAGAGAGATGTGGTTGTGAAAAGACAGATCAGATTCGAGAATTACGCCAAGATAGAAAAGGGATGATACTAGAGGAATAGGAGAGAACTGGGGCCATTGAGGGACAGGTGCCAGCCGGTGTGAGCCATATAGCCGACAAGTTGGGGTGAAGACAGTGGTTAACCACTTAGAAACTTATTTATTGATCTTATTTAACAGGTTTTCTACACCACTTTATCATTTCAATCAAAGCGGTTTACATTGAAACTTAAATTTGGATTACATTAAACAGGGACATTGATAACTTGGATTTTTCTGAGGCAATGGAGGGTTAAGTGACTTGCCCAAGGCCACAAGGAGTGCTAGTGGGAATTGAACCCTGATCTCTGGGTTCCCAAGCCAATGTTCTTAAACATTAGGCTACTCCTCCACTTGAGACAGACAAATGTTGAGGGGAGAAAGATCAGGTTGTTTCTCTGTCTCCATCATCTGCAGGCAGGGGTGCACAACCCACTAGTCTATCAGGACGATTCGGAATTTGATTTGATCCATGGGTGTACTGGGGGAAAGGCAGTAGAGGCTGAAGATGAGAGCACAGCGCTGGACAGCATGCCCAAGCAGAGGACCAGGGCCATGCAGCTGGCAAGGAGGCCTGGCTCCACCGGCAGAGGACAGGTTAGACTCACAAATCAGGTTTTGCACTACTAACAGAACAATCTTCAGCTTATAAAGGACCTGCCAGATAAAAACTTTAACAGGTGCACCAGAACCCTTATGCAAGCTCTGTCACCTTTCCCCCACTCTTTCCACAGCAGCAAGGAAGAATATCATTAGCTGGAAATACACACAGCACAAACTTATCTCCATCTTCTTAAAATCTGTGCAAACTACAAAACCAGTAACAGAGATAGAAGCTCTTTTTGCCTGTACTACACATGCAATTATCAAAACAGCAAGTGTAAGCTAAGCACATTAAAAACATACTGGATTTTCTTCAGGGAATCCAATAAGGGTATTGGATTCCCTGGACAAATTAGCCTTATACTCACCTGGCCAACCCCAACTTATTTGCGCTCTTCCTTAAGGCAGCATTCTCAACATACTCAAAATGCATAGTCACGGGACAGAACTTGCTAATGCTGACCCTTTGACAGAGAGCCATAGCACAGGTTCCTGCTGCCCTCACTGGCTGACAATTCTCTCTTTGGATGGTAGGATGAGGGGGATCTCCACAAGCCATGCTACTCCACCCAGCCAACTGCAGTAGGTATTTTGCCACACTAACTAACTACCTAGGTTCACCTACTGGGAGGGTTGGTCTTGGATTTCTTTTGGGCTACAATCCAAGCACAGGGTCTGGGCTATGAGCAGAGGATGCTCCTTTCTTGGCTCTCCAATATGGGAGAGGGGAGAGTAGGGATAATCCCGGCTACCCAATTGCCCGGTGGACAGGATTACAATACAACCATTTCCAACGCAGAAGGATTAAACCTCCTGGTACAAAGTTTTAAAAAAGGAAACGAGAAGTGTTCACATATCATCTTTTCAGAGCATTTCTTCATGACCATTGGGATGCTGAACATACTGATAAATACAAGGTAAACAGGCAGAAAGCTTCTCACCAGTTTCCAAACCCACAATCCATTACGGCCTCGAGAAGCGCCATTTCCTCCTTTGCTGTCCAGCCTGGATCGAGGATGGGAAAATCGGAGGTCTAAATAGCACAGAAGAGAGGTAAGAGGCACTTCTGCAAAGATCTGAAGACTCAGGAAGTTTGAGTGTAAGTCCATAAAGGTAGTTTACCGAGGACTGAGATGAATTAGAAACAAGGAAACACAATGTTATTTACCATTATTTCATAGCTGTGATCACTGTGGTGTTTCTTGTATTCACATCCCCTGGCAAAACACTAGGAAGAGAAGAGGGGACACTTTAACAACAAGCACCTGCCCCTTAGCTTTTGTCATCGGAAAATATTTTCTTCTTATTTACTTGACCTCTATGATACGAGTTGCCAGAGTTCTATAAAACTCGTAGGTATGTAAAAATTTATGCACCAAAACATCTGCATATCAAGTTATGAATAAACTATAAACTGTCTGTGAGACAGAGCTAAATCTCTCTTTAACTGGTCTGCAGCAAGTGAAACAAATGTCGCCAGCTGAATATGTCCAGGCACAAGCCTCTGAGAAGCTTTGTAGAACAGAGGTCAAATTAATTTTAGTTAGGCTCACTGATCACTGTAGTGCAGTAGTTCGCAATCCATTCCTCAGAACACACCCAGCCAGTCCGGTTTTCAGGATAACCACAATGAATATGCATTAGAGAGAGATTTGCCTGCGCTGCCTCCATTGTATGCAAATCTCTCTCTCTCATGCATATTCATTGTGGTTATCCTGAAAACCTGACTAGATAGGTATGTCCCGAGGACTGGGCTGAGAATTCCTGGTATAGTGTAACTAATCCTTCCCCTCAACCACACACAATTTGGAATAGATGTATTATGCAATTTCAGTTTTATAACTGGTCACCAAGGTAGGGAGGCCAAGCAGACATCTATTGTGAAGCTATCTTATAAAAACACAGAGGTGCCAATGTGTCTGTAAAATACCAGCTCAAATCCCGTCGAAAGCACTCATACAATGCAGCCGGGCATTTTTATACTTGCTCGAGAGCAGATGCAAATGTACACAGCAGACGTACGCACATACAGTACATACGTATTCCGATATACACTTGCATGTGATGCCTCCTGTGCTCTGCACAAACGCACCTATATCCAGGGTGCCCACAAGTACAAGTATGCAGCTACTTGTCCTAGCACATGCGAGGAGGGCATCTACACACGAAAACTCCTTTATACAATTACCTTCCAGATGGGAAAAACCCTTTAGTGCATCAGGCCCAAAGTCATTTACCCTCTGTTGTTAATTTCGAATCATTTGAACTGTTCATTGAGTAACTCGTCTGTGTGTCTTCACTAGATGGTAACTACCACAGAGCGGGAACCTTCTCTGTTTTCTGTATACAGACAGTGCTGCAACTGTCTAATAGTGCTACAGAAATGGTTAGCAGTTTTAGTGGTAACTAGGTAAGTTAACTGATTCCTTTTCTATTGAATAAATTAAGGGGCCCTTTTAACAAAATGCAAAAATTTTGTACTTACCACATGTTCATTTTGGCGTGTATGGCAAAGCCTGTGCGGTAACTGTAACGTGTACTGAGAGCGTGGATGCATTTACCACCTCCTAAATAGTGACAGTGCTAACTGCAATGTGCCATCCCTGACTATTCCTTGCTCCTAATTCGCTCATTTGGAATTACAGAGCTTAAAAGGGAGAGAGGAGGCAGTGTGGGTTAAACTAGAAAGAGGGAAAGAGAAATCTATTTGCATTGGTGTGATATACAGACCTCCCTCACAAGAGGAAGAGGTGGACAGAGAGTTAATTGAAGACATACGCAGCATTGCTAGGAAAGGGGAAGTGCTACTGATAGGAGATTTCAATATGCCAGATGTTGATTGGCACATTCCTGCTGCAGTATCATCTGATGTTGATTGGCACATTCCTGCTGCTTCCCTCTACTGCTGCTGCTGCTGCCTTTTTGCTGTATGCTGCCTCCTGTCTGTTTGTTTCCCCTGCAGATTGCCCGGTACCTGTTTGCCTTGGATTGCCTCTCTCCGTGCTCCCCAGTGAGGTCCCGCCTCCCGGACGTGACGTGGACGCGTGCAACGCGTCCACGTCATCATCCAGGTACCCAGCATTACTTAAAGACTCCTGGTGCGGCGTTCCGCGCCGCGGGCGCACGCCAAAGGAGCGCGCACAAGGAGCAGGACGTGCTCCTTGGGCGAGCTCCTTGGGGCGACGACTGGGGTGGTCGGCACCTTCATCTCTCAGCTAGTTCCTCCTTTCTCGGGCTGTGTCTTCTCCTCGTAGCATTCGCCTCTGTCCCGCTCCCTACTCCGTGTATCTCCCTACCTGCAGCTGACTTTTCTTCCTCCGTTCCAACCAGCCCTGCCTCTGCAGGTATGGCCACTATCCCCGTTATCTGGGGACACTGTCCGCCGCCAATTGCCGCCCCCCCCCCCCGGTTTCCTTGCCCGTAACCCCTCCAGTCTTCTCCCTTGCTGTTCTCAATTGGCTCCCCCAGCCCTTACTTCCCCCTCGTTCATGCCCTCCCCAGCCGTCCCCTTCATTACGCTCTCCTTGGCTCTCCTGAACTGTCACTCCCTTCGTTCAAAGACCCACCTTATCCACGATCTCTTGGTCCAGCATTCTTTAGATGCCTTCTTCCTCACGGAGTCTTGGCTCCGTGAGGGGGAGGATGCCCTTTTTCATCAGTGTCTCCCTCCAGGTTACTCAGCATTCCATACCCCCGCCTCCGCCGCTCTGGGGGTGGGGTGGCTCTTATCTTCAGGTCCACTCTCTCTCTCTCGCAGGTATCGCCCTCTCCAGCCTATCCCGAATCCCTCCTAGTTCGCTCTGATTCTCCTACCCCAATCTATTTCCTCCTTCTTTATGTTCCCCCTTCCCTGCATCCCGGCCTCTGGGACTCCCTTCAGCTGACCTTATCTGACTCCGTCCTCTTATCCCCTCACTTAATCATCCTAGGTGACCTCAACACCCACCTGGTCTCCCCTTTGCGTTCCCGCGACAAGGTTCTTGTTTCTCTTTTTTCTGATTTGTCTCTTACCCAACACGTCACCTGCCCCACCCATGCCTCCGGTCGGACACTGGACCTTATTCTCTCTCTTGATCCCTCTCCCCATCTACCGTCTAATATTCACTCTATTCCCGTCCCCTGGTCTGAGCACCATTGTCTTTTTTTCTTCTTCCCTTTCCCCCCCTCCGGGCCGGTAGGCCCCTCCCTTCCCAGTCCCCCCGCTGCATCCCTTAGACGGCGCCTTACCCCTCATATCCTCCACTCTCTCCCCCCCGCCAGTTCTCTTTTTCCCTCCGGATTTTCCCTCTCTCCCTGTTGACCAACAGGCCGATACTTTGTCCTCTACCCTTTCTACTGCCCTTGATACCCTAGCCCCCCTTCGTCCTGGATCCTCCCGTCCCTCATCTCACCACCCCTGGTATCACCCTGGGCTTTTCCTTCACCGCTCACACCTCCGTCGTGCAGAGCGTCTGTGGAGGAAGCGCCGTTCTACTGCCTCCTACTTAGCTTTCCGTCAAGTTCATCTCTCTTACCGTTCCTTGATAGCTTCGGCCAAACAGTCTTATTACTCTCGTCTCATAGCTTCTTCCTCCAACTCCTCTAGACGTCTTTTTCTCGTCCTCAAATCTCTCTCCTCCACTTCTACTCTTCCTCCCCACCCCCCTCCCTCTGCTCCCAGCCCTTCTATTCTTGCTTCCTTTTTTACCAACAAGGTCCTCTCCCTCCGCTCCTCTTTCCCTACCTCTCCCTCTCTCTCCCCCCCGCCGCTTCCCCTTCCACCTCTCCCACTGCCAGCTCTCCGTCCCCTTCTCATGTCTTTCCCCACACTTGGCATACCTTCTCGCCTGTTTCCTCACCTGAAATCATCAAGGCCATTTCATCTGCTCACCAGACCACCTGTCCCCTTGATCCCTTGCCTTCGACCTGGTTGCTCGACCCAGACCTTGGCCTTGGCCTCTATTTTTAACACTAGCCTCTCCTCCGGTCTCTTTCCCTCTAGCTGGAAACACGCCATTGTCCGCCCTCTACTGAAGAAGCCCACTCTAGACCCCGCTTCCCCCGCAAACTGGCGACCAGTCACCAATCTCCCTTTCTTCTCAAAAGTCCTCGAGAGACTTGTATTCTCCCAACTTGCAATCCACCTTGACTCCACTTTCGCCCTCCACCTCCGTCAATCTGGATTTCGTGTAGGCCATAGCACTGAAACTATTCTTACAGCACTACTTTCTGAGCTTCACCGTGCTCATGACCGTGGTGATCTCTCTCTCGTGGTGTCTCTGGATCTCTCTTCTGCTTTCGACGTTGTCGATCACCGCACTCTTCTGTCTCGTCTATCTGACTTTGGTGTTCGTGGGACTGTTTTGCAGTGGTTCCGTTCCTTTCTTTTCGCTCGTACCTTCTCAGTTCACTCTGGCCACTCCACCTCCCCTCCATCCCCCTCAATCTGCGGTGTCCCCCAGGGCTCTATTCTTGCCCCCCTACTTTTCAATGCTTTCCTTGCTCCCCTAGCCCTGCTCATCCAACAGACCGGTATTTCCAACTACATTTACGCCGACGACATCCTTTTGGTTCATCACACTTCCTCCTTCGCCCGACCTTGCTCCACTCAACCATTGTCTGTCCTCCGTCGCTTCATGGTTCGATTCTAACTTTATGCATGCTAACCCCGCCAAATCCTCCGCAATTTGGTTCTCCTTTGGGCTTCCCTCTCCCAGCTTGTCTCCTGTTATGTCCTCTCGCTCCATTCCACTGGTCCCGACCCTTCGTTATCTAGGCGTCACTCTAGACTCCTCCCTTTCGTTTCACCATCACATCTCTTCTGTCGTACGTACCTCTTTCTTCCATCTGCGTCGGATTCGGGCTGTCCGATCGTCTCTTCCCCCTTCCTCTGTTGTCACCCTCGTCTTGTCTCTGGTAATGACCCGGTTAGATTATTGCAATGCCATCTACGCAGGCCTCCCCTCTTCCCAGCTCCGGCGTCTCCAATTAGTACAAAATTCCGCTGCCCGTCTCATCACTTGTTCCCCAGTTCGCTCTCATGTGTCTCCCTGCCTTCTTACTCTACACTGGCTTCCGGTTAAGTTTCGATTCATCTTTAAATTGCTTATTCTCACACACAAGGCTCTTTACACCAGCACTCCCCAATACCTGTCGGACATTATTCACCTTCAGCCCTCCCCACGTCTTCTCCGATCAGCTCATGGTAACCGTCTCTTTCTCCCTCCCCCTGCCCAGGCCCATCTAGAACTTACCCGTCACTCCGCCTTTTTCTTTTTATGTCTCGCTCTCTGGAATTCGCTCCCTTTACCTCTTCGTACGGAATCGTCCTATCCCCGCTTTAAATCCCTCCTTAAGACTCATCTTTTCTGTCAGGCTTTCGACCTTCCCTCCTCTGCTGATGGTGCCTCATCCCCCAGTCGCGCTCCTCACCCCTCATAATTACCCCTCGCTGACCCGCTTGCCAATTTTTCCTTTCTTTCTCCCCTCCTCCCGTCCTCTTGCCCCTCTTGGGCCTTTTTCTGCTCTCTGTCTTTTAATCTGTCTCTCCCTGTCCTGTCGGTTTTTGGCGTTCCTTTCCGACTTTGTTTCCAGTAGACTACCTTTGTATTGTACACCGCCCTGATGCTTCGGCCTGGGCGGTCTATCAAATTGTGCAAATAAAGATAAAGATAAAGAAGTAAAGAGATCCTGGATTCTCTACAGGGAGAACTATTCAGGCAATTGGTAACAGACCCCACAAGTGAAGGGGCCATACTGGACTTGGTGCTTACCAATGGTGAATGTGTTTCTGATGTTGTAGTGGGAGATCATTTTGCATCCACTGATCACCAGATGGTGTGGTTCAGTATTAGGACTAGGGCTGTTAGAATCCATTCAAAGGTGAAGATCTTAGACTTTAGGAAGACTAACTTTGCGAAGATGGGCCAATACCTCAGGGAGTCGTTAGTTGGATGGGAACAGCTGGGGGATGTAGAAAAACAGTGGGAAAAACTGAAAGGGGATATTTTAAGGGACCTTTTTGTTAAAATGGTAAATAAAGGTAAAAGGAAAAGGAGACCGCTATGGTTTTCAAAAGAAGTAGCTGAAAAAGTGAAGAAAAAGAGGGAGGCCTTCATGAAATACAAGAGATCACAGAGAGAGGAAGACAGGCATCTGTATTTGGAAAAGAGAAGCTAGCAAAGTAGTCAAGATGGCAAAGATTCAAAAGGAGGAGGAAATAGCCAATGCAATAAAATGGGGGGATAAGACATTTTTCAGATATATTAGTGAGAAGAGGAAGGGCAAGAGTGGTATTGTCAGACTCAAGGCTGCAGGGGAGGAATATGTAGAAGCTGATAAGGATAAAGCGGAATTGCTTAACAAATATTTTTGTTCTGTGTTCACAGATGAAGAACCAGGAGCAGGACCTCAGAAAACACCCACAAATAGGAACAGAAGCAAAGGACATCTTGAACAATTTTCAAAAGACTGTTCGTGAGAAACTATCTCAACTTAAAGTAGACAAAGTGATGGGACCGGATGGGATACACCCGAGAATACTGAGGGAACTTGGGGACGTTCTAGCAGCTCCACTGACTGACATTTTTAATGCCTCGTTGGAGTCGGGAGTGGTGCCAAAGGACTGGAGAGAGTCTCATGTGGTGCCTTTACACAAAAGCGGAAGTAAGGATGTGGTTGAAAACTACAGGCCGGTTAGTTTAACTTCGGTGGTGAGTAAATTATTGGAAACGCTGCTGAAAGAGAAAATAGTGAGGTTTCTGGAGTCCAGCAGATTACAGGATCCGAGGCAGCATGGATTCACCAGAGGCAGGTCTTGTCAGACAAATCTGATTGATTTCTTTGACTGGGTAACCAGGGAGTTAGACCGAGGGAGAGCCCTAGATGTGGTGTATTTAGATTTCAGTAAAGCCTTTGACACTGTTCCTCACAGGCGACTTATAAACAAACTAAGCACCCCAGGGATGGACCCTAAAGTTACTGCTTGGGTTAGAAATTGGTTGGGTGGGAGGCAACAAAGAGTACAAGTAAATGGAGCTCACTCTGAGGAGAAGGATGTTATCAGTGGTGTGTCCCAGGGATCTGTCCTTGGTCCGATTCTTTTTAACATCTTTGTTAGTGATATAGCGGAAGGGCTTTCAGGTAAGGTTTGCCTCTTTGCGGATGATACCAAAATCTGCAATAGTGTAGACACCCAGGAAGGGTGGGATCTAGTTAAGCTTGAAGAATGGTCTAGAATTTGGCAGCTGGGATTTAATGTTAAAAAATGTAAGGTCATGCATTTGGGCTGCAGCAATCCAAGGGAGCAATATAGTATAGGGGGTGAAGTACTTTTGTCCACTAAAGAAGAGCGGGACCTAGGCGTGGTTGTGTCTGATGATCTTAAAGTAGTTAAACAGGTAGAAAAGGCGACGGCAAAAGCTAGAAGGATGCTTGGGTGCATACGGAGAGGAATGGCTAGCAGAAAAAAGGAGGTGATAATGCCTCTGTATAAGTCTTTGGTGCGACCTCATTTGGAGTATAGTGTGCAATTCTGGAGACACCCCACCTTCAAAAGGATGTGAACAGAATGGAGTCGGTGCAGAGGGTGGCTACTAAAATGATTAGTGGTCTTCATTATAAAGCATATGAGGACAGACTGAAGGATCTTAATATGTACACCTTAGAGGAAAGGCGGGATAGAGGTGATATGATTGAGATGTTTAAATACCTACCTCCGTGGCATAAATGTTCAGGGAGAGAGCCTCTTTCAATTGAAAGCAAGTTCTGCTACGAGGGGACATGGGATGAGGGTGAAGGGAGATAGATTCAGGAGTGATATGGGGAAATATTTCTTTACGGAAAGAGTAGTGGATCCGTGGAATAGTCTCCTAGTGGAGGTGGTAGAGATGAGGACAGTAACTGAATTCAAAAAAGCATGGGACAAACACAGAAGATCTCTAAAGGTAAAAAGGGGACTGTTGTAGTTGTTATGGAAGGACAGACTAGATAGGCCATGTGGTCTTTTTCTGTCGTCATATTTCTATGTTTCTATTTCCCACCACATAACAAGCTATGCAGTCAGTGCATGAATCGGCCAGTGCAGTGACGGTCACCATATCATCTATGCACCAACAGCTTGCACTAATTCACATGCTGATTGCTTAGTGCATGATAATAAAGGGGTTCCCTAAATGTAAAACCACCTTTATTTGAATTACAATTTCTAGATTATTTATAAATAGGACTCTAAAAGTAAAACAGCAGCAAGATAACTATTATACCTCATGTTCAAGCCGGTCAAAAGGAACTAAAGAGGGATTCATTCACCTGTAAGCAGAGAAGAAGCGGAGGAGGCCCACAGTCCACACATTTTATATAGGGTTCCATGAGGTAGGAAGAACAACCTCGACATGGAGGCTTGTCGCAAGGATCATCTGGAAGCAAGGAAACCAGATTTGTAAACTGTTAGTTCTATTAAACAAAATAGTGCAGGGTGAAAGTTCCTCTACTGTGGATTTAACAACTGCCCCAGAGAATAATTTAGATTCAACAGCAACACTTGAGCTATCAGTGAAAGAAGTGCAAGAAAGATCAGCTGTACTTGTAACTTTTGTCTTTGAAACTGATAAAAATTCTGTTATGAGGCTATTTTTTCATAACAGAGAAACTTTGTTTTGGGTCAGTTTGTTTGCTGTTTGCCAGGAAACTCCTTTTCCAACTACGAGCAGATGTTCTTCAGTTTGCTGGAGAGTTTCTTTTTAAATTTTGCACAAGATGTTTAGTAAGCATTTCTAGTGCAAGATATATCTTCTATCACCCTGAACATCTCAAAGATTTGCTTTGCAAAAGGTTTCAACTAACTGAAATGACTTAATGGTTCTCTTGTAGCCTCTCAGCTTGTGAGTTAACTGGAATGAGTTAGGCCTTCTTTCTTTTTCTTATCTTCTCTAGAGACTTCTATTTGAGAATCCCCCCCCACACACTTTTATTATGGACTTGATAAAAGATGATGTGACAGGTTATTTAATTTTTCTTTTGTTTATGAATGATGTATTATTGCTTCACTTGTCTCTGGCAACATCTTAATTTCTGTGCAAAGAATTTGTAATGTTCTTTGTCTTTAGTTTGAAATATAATGCAGAGTAAATTAAAAAAATAGTATTATGGAAAAATGTTAGAGACCAGGCACCTTACAGGCTCAAGGATTTATTGAAGCACAAACTTTTAAGAACATAATCAAGTGGGTTCTTGTCCTTGAAAGCTCATACCTCAATACATCTGTTATTCTATCTAAGGAACAGAACCTTTTTGTGCTATGCCCCTCTGTTGTGGAATAAACTCCATCTTTTACAGGATTTCCCCACTTTTCCAAACTCAGCTAATGAACTGGGAGTAGGGAAAAAAATCCCCACAGCCCACACCTCCTGTTGAGGCTGCATAGGTTTCATAGAATCCTGTGTGAGCCTGATCTTGCCTGACTTTGGAAGCTAAAGCAGAGTTAGGTCTGGTTAGTACCTGAATGGGAGACCACCTCGGAATATTGGATGCTGTAGACATATCATACAGAAGAAAGACCTGCCAATCTACTTCCAGCCACACCTTTCCTAGAAACACAACAGATAGGGACAACTAGCCACAGGATCTCCAGGAGTCAGCATCAGCTTGATGGCACTTAACAACAACATGGGCTTCACAAAAGGTGGGGGAATGATGGCAGCATCGGCTGTGATGCTTTAGAAGAGCAGGAAGCAGAAGTATGGACGAAAAGATAAGTTGCTGAGGGTTGTGTGCTTTCTTTTGCCGTTGCCGTGGCCACAGAAAGTTTGATAAGTACTGTGTTATAACTTTCACTTGGTGCTTAAAACAAAAGGATTAAATGCCTGCTTTGTCTTTTTATTTCATTCCAAGGAAGAGAATTCACAGGGAATACTTTTGTAAGCATCCCCTTCTTAGCCAAGTCCATCTATGTAAATAAAGGGCACTGTTGTGTTGTGATCAAGAATCTATCAATTATCATGCAGGTCATTTTAAACTTTTAAACTAGATAATAGGGGAGAGCCGACAGTCGCCCAAGAGCATATGGTTTGGAACAATGTATCCTTCAAGGACACTACCAAAAGAATGAAGTTAGGGCATATCAGCAGAGATTCAAATAAAGACAAAAGGAGCCCAAATGCCCTTCAGTACAGAGCAGACAGAGCTTAAAGATTCCAAATTACCCCTGCCTACCGATAACCAGATCAATATGAATAAGATACAGTCTCTAAAATGCTTGTATGCAGATGCCAGAAGTCTAAAAAATAAGATGGGAGAGTTAGAATATATAGCACTAAATGAGAAGATAGATATGATTGGTATCTCAGAGACATGATGGAAGGAGGACAACCAGTGGGACACCGTGATACCTGGGTACAAACTATATCATAATAATACAGAAGATCAAATTGGTGGAGGGGTTGCGTTCTATGTTATTGAGGGCATTGAGTCACAAAGGATTAAAGTTTTGCAGGAAACAAAATTTGCTGTAGAATCTCTATGGATTGAAATTCCACATAAAAAAGGGAAGGCAATGGCAGTGGGGGTGTACTATTGACCGCCTAGCCAGAATGAACAAATGGATGATGAAATGCTCAAAGAAATCAGGGAAGCTAACAAAGGTTACAGCACAGTAATAATAATGGGTGATTTCAATTACCCTGATATTGACTGGGTCAATGTCACAGCAGGACATGCTAGGGAGATAAAGTTTCCAGATGAAATAAATGACTGCTTCTTTGAGCAGCTGGTTCATGAATCGACCAGAGGGGAAGCCATTTTGGACTTAGTCCTTAGTGGAACACCGGATCTGGTGCAAGAGATAAGAGTGTTGGGGCCATTTGGCAATAGTGATCATAGCATGATCACGTTTCATTTAATTAATAGAGGAGGGATGGTAAGGAAATCCACAGTACTACCTTTTAACTTTTGAAAGGGAGACTATAATAAAATAAAGAAAATAGTTCAGAAAACAAATAAAAGGAGCAGTTGCAAAGGTTAAAGACTTACATCAAGCTTGGGTGTTGTTTAAAAATACTGTCTTGGAAGCCCAGACCAGCTGCATTCTACGCTTTAAGAAAAGTGGAAGGAAGTCCAAAAAACTGCCATGGTTTAAAGATGAGGTCAGAGAGGCTGTTGTTGCCAAAAAAAGCATCTTTCAGGAAATGGAAAAAAGAGCCAAATGACAAAAACTGGAAATAGCACAAGCACTGGCAAGTTAGATGCAAGGCGTTGATAAGGCAGGCAAAGAGAGAATTTGAGAAGCTTGCTGTGGAAGCAAAAATGCGTAATAAAGACTTTTTCAAGTACATTCGTAGCAAAGAAACTGTGAGTCAGTTGGACCATTAGATGATAGAGGGGTAAAAGGGGCACTAAGAGGGGACAAGGCCATAGCGGAGAATGAATGAATTCTTTGATTCAGTCTTTACTGAGGAAGATGTAGGGATGTTACCCATGACTGAAGTGGTATTTAAAGGTGATACTGCTGAAGAACTGAAAGAAATCTCGATACACTGGGAAGACGTATTAGAACTATTTAATAAACTGAAGAGTAGCAAATCACCTGGACCAGATGGTATACATCCAAGGGTGTTGAAAGAACTGAAACATGAGATGGCAGACCTGCTATTAGTAATCTGTGAACTATCATTAAAATCATCTGTAATACCTGAAGACTGGAGGATGGCCAATGTAACATCAATTTTTAAAAAGGGTTCCAGGGATGATTTGGGAAACTACAGACTGGTGAGCCTGATCCATCATAAAGAAAAAAATTACTGAACATGTAGATAGTCATGGCTTAATGGGAGACAGCCAACAGGGCTTTAGACAGGAAAGATCTTGTCTTACTAATCTGTGATGTTTTTTTGAAGGCGTGAATAAACAGGTAGACATAGGTGAGTCAGTGGTTATAGTGTATCTGGACTTTCAGAAAGCCTTTGACAAGGTCCCTCATCAGAGACTTTTATCAAAACTAAAAAGTCATGGAATAGGAGGCAGTGTACTATTGTGGACCAGGAACTGGTTAAAAGATAGAAAGCAGAGGGTAGTGCTAAATGGCCAATTTTCCCAATGGAGAAAGGTGAATAGTGGCGTACCCCAGGGATCTGTGCTGGGTCCGCTTCTTTTTAACATATTCATAAATGACCTGGAAATGGGAATAACAAGTGAGGTTATCAAATTTGCAGATGACACAAAACTATTTAAAGTTGTTAAAACCCATTAGGATTGTGGAAAATTGCAAGAGGATCTTGATAAACTGGAAGACTGGGCATCCAAATGGCAGATCAAAATTTAATGTGGACTAGTGCAAAGTTATGCACCTAGGAAAGAACAACCCAAATTATGGTTACACAATGCAAGGTTCCACATTAGGAACCACCACCCAGGAAAAAGATTTAGGCGTCAACGTGGATAACATGTTAAAACCCTCTGCCCAATGTGCAGCGGCAGCCAACAGAGCAAATAGAATGCTAAGTATCATAAGGAAAGGAATGGAAAATAAAACAAAGGATATTATAATGTCTCTGTATCGTTCCATGGTGCGACCACACCTTGAATATTGTGTGCAATTCTGGTTGCCGTATCTGAAAAAGGATATAGCATTATTAGAAAAGGTACAGAGAAGAGCCACCAAAATGTTAAAGGTTAGGGCTCTTCAACCTGGAAAAGAGATGGCTAAGGTGAGATAAGATAGAGGTCTATAAATTAATGAATGGAGTGGAATGGGTAAACATAGATTGATTGTTTACATCATCAGAATATAGAAAGAGGAGGGGACATGCAATGAAGCTACAGGGTAACCTATTTAAGACTAATAAGAGAAAATATTTTTTCACTCAATGTGTAATCAAACTCTGGAATACGTTACCGGAGGATGTAGTAAAAGTTGTTAGTGTAGATGGGTTTAAAAAAGGTTTGGACAAGTTCCTGAAGGAAAGGTCCATAAACCATTATTAAAAGGGGCATGGGATTATCACTGCTTGACCCAATACAAGCATTGTGGAACCTGTGTCTTTTGGGGAAACTGATACTTCTGACCTACTGTAGATTGGCCACTGTTGGAAACAGGATGCTGGGCTTGATGGACCTTGGTCTGACCCAGTATGGCATATCTTATTTATTTAGACAGTTTTGTATACCACCTTATCCTTCAATCAAAGTGGTCACAACACAATTGGGGGATACATTTAACACGAGGGGATATGAGACACATACACTAATACTTACAGGGAACATGGGCAATGGAGAATTAAGAGGCTTGCCCAAAACCACAATGAGCACCTTTGGGACTAGAAACCCCAGTCCTTCGGGCCCAAGGTTGCTGTCCTCTAGTGCAGCGTTTTTCAACCACTGTGCCGCGGCACACTAGTGTGCCGTGAGATATTGTCTGGTGTGCCGTGGGAAAAATTCCAATTTCATCCGTAACATGTGGCCTCGGCTCACAAATAGACCAATCATTAGATTCTAATGATTGGTCTATTTGTGAGCCGAAGCGCATGTTACGGACTATAAATAGCTCCGGTGTCACTGTTACACTGACAGGAGAAGACATCGCAGTAGATCGCCGATGCGCAGAAGAGCACCGAAGGATCTGGACTCTGGAGGATTATCGCGGACGCAGCACAAAAGAGCGCTGAGTGATGGATCTGGAGGAGACAGGAGCAGAAGAGCGCTGACTGATGGATCTGGATGGAGTGCTGAGTGTGACGGACAGCGGCTATCTGGAGGAGACAAGCGCAGTAAGTACTGAGTGACAGTGAGACAGGAATAGATACTGCAGTGATGGACAAATTTTTGAAAAGGAAAGAACTGGATTCTGAACAAAATTCGGAGCCAGATAAGAGCCCAAGTATGAGTGGGGATCAAAAGAAAGCAAAGATGGTTAGCTCAAGGAAATTCTCTGGCACAAGGCAATATAGCGAAAGCTATATTTCATTTGGATTTACTTTCACCGGAGATGCAAAGAAACCAACTCCACTGTGTGTGGTGTGTGGTGAAAAGCTATCTAACAGTGCTATGGTCCCAAGTAAACTTAAACGCCATCTCCAAACGAAACACCCTTCGCTTCAAAACAAGAATGCGGACTTTTTTGTTCGCCTGCGTGAAAACACGGAGAAACAGGCAACTTTCATGAGAAAAACCACAAAGGTAAATGAAAGACCTCTTAAAGCTAGCTATCAAGTTGCTGAACTTATAGCCAAGTCAAAAAAGTCACACACTGTGGCAGAGACATTAATACTTCCCGCCTGCAAAGCTATTGTACAGGAGATGCTCGGACCTGAAGCAGCTAAGGAAATAGACAAAGTCCCTCTCTCAGACAACACAATTTCCAGACGTATTAATGACATGTCTGCAGACATAGAAAGTGTGGTTTTGGAAAAGATCCGTATCAGTGAGAAATTTGCATTGCAACTTGACGAGTCTACTGATATCAGTGGACATGCTCAACTCTTGGCCAATGTGCGTTTTGTGGATGGTGATGCAATTAGAGAAAACTTCTTTTTTTGCAAGGCATTGCCAGAAAAAACAACAGGAGAAGAAATTTTTCGGGTCACATCAGAATACCTTGAACAAGGAGGACTTAAGTGGGAAAACTGCACAAGTGTCTGCACCGATGGAGCTGCAGCCATGGTCGGGCGCACCAAAGGCTTTGTAAGCAGAGTGAAGGAAAGAAATCCAGATGTGATTGTTACACATTGTTTTTTACACCGTGAGGCCCTCGTAGCCAAGACTTTACCAGCAGACCTAGTTCCTGTGTTGGATGATGTTGTGCGCATGGTAAACTTTGTAAAGTCACGACCCGTGAAAAGTCGCATGTTTGCAGCTTTGTGTGAGGAGATGGGAGCGAAGCATAAAACCTTGCTGTTTCATACGGAGGTCCGGTGGTTGTCGCGTGGCAAGGTCTTGGTTCGTGTGTATGAGCTGCGGGAGGAACTTAAAGTGTTTCTGACAAATGAGAGGTCAGATTACGAAAAGCTGCTTACAAGTGATGAGTGGTGTGCAAGGCTGGCAGATATTTTTCATCATCTGAATGAGCTGAACACACGAATGCAAGGCCGAAATGAAAATCTGCTTACAAGTACAGATAAAATAAATGGATTCCGTTCAAAGGTGCAACTCTGGAATCAACACGTGGAAAGTGGCAATCTTGAAATGTTCACACTCACCAAGCAATGGCAAGGTGTTCACACTGCTGCACTGGGTGAGATAATAGTTAAACATTTAAAAACTCTCGAGGAGAAGTTGTCATGTTATTTCTCTTCAGTCTCCACTGAATGCCTTGACTGGGTTAGGGACCCTTATAGCTCAGCATCAGTTGGTGGAAAGGACATGACTTTACAGGAGCAGGAGGAACTAACTGAACTGAGACAAAATCGTGGTTTCAAGCTAAGATTTGCTGATCTACCTTTGGACAGTTTTTGGTTGGATACTGCCAAGGAGTTCCCCGTTCTGGCAAACAAAGCTATTTTGACATTGCTCCCATTTTCCACTACATATCTGTGTGAGATGAGCTTTTCAAGCCTGATTGCTATAAAAACTAAAGACAGAGAGAGACTGAGAGCTGTTGACGAAGAGCTACGTGTGTGTCTTTCTTCGATTCCTGCCAGAATATCAGCTTTGTGTTCAGCCAAACAGGCCCAGGTTTCGCACTGAGTAAGTAAACAGAAATATGAACAATTATAAAATACTTTATTATTTCATAATAAAGTAATTATAAAATAATTTCTTTGTGTTTGATTCCTATTCAAGAGAATTACTTTATATATAGTCAATATAGGCACAGAGGTAAATTTTTTTAACATTTTCTAATGGTGGTGTGCCTCGTGATTTTTTTCATGAAAAAAGTGTGCCTTTGCACAAAAAAGGTTGAAAAACACTGCTCTAGTGGGATTTGAACCACTGACCTTCCAGCCTGTGGCACCTTGCCCCAACCACTAGGCCACTCCTCCCTACTTATGTTCTTATGTTCATTATCACTTATTATGCTGGTACATGCGAAGTATGACTAAACCAGGAGCAGCTGATGAAGAGCTGCTGAATTATCCAGCTTCAGGAAGGAGATTATAGACCAACCCTGGATTGTTGATAATCTTTTTCTGATGTACTATGGAACCAAAATTACTGACTTCAAATGGTCTAATCGGGAACTAAAAATTCCACAGTGCTTTAGGATGCAAGTTCAAAATCAGGACTGGACAAAAAGTCTCACTCATGGAACTGTGTAATTTGACAGCTCAGAATACATAGCTATAATAAAAGCAGTAATCTCTTAGTCCAGTGATTCCCAACCCAATCCTCAGGTACACCCAGGCCAGTCAGGTTTTCAGGGTATCCACAATGAATATGCATGAGATAGATCTGCATACAATGGAAGCCGTGCATGCAGATCTATCTCATGCATATTCATTGTGGATACCCTGAAAACCTGACAGGCCTGGAAGTACCTGAGGACTGGGTTGGGAACCACTGTCTTAGTCCAAACGTGTAAAATATAAACCACACAAGAACAAAAAAATAAAACTAAGCTGGTTGAAGAAACAAAAGAGAAACATTATTTTAATCACTGTCTTTTTAGATTATTGACGTAATTATTGTAATTGTATTTTGTGCATTTGATTGTTTTGGAAACAGCCTTGGCTTGAATTTTGGTTTACGGAAATTGGTATATGAGCACAACATAACTAGTATGGGTTGGGTTCTACCCCGCATAAGGTTTACTAGCTTCCTTCAAGTTAAGTTGGGCCAGTCCCGATTTCGATTCACAGCGTGCATGGAGATCATTTCGATTTTCTTCTAAGGCCTATAAATCGCTACATGCACCGAGAGAGGTGCTGGCTAAAACCAGGACTGGATCATCCTATCCCAGCTGACCTGGTGCCTTCTGATCACCCACCCAACGAGGAGAAGCGCTTCTGCAGTGGTCTCCAGGGAGGATACTCGCTGGGCGTCTGCCCACACTCACAGAGCGCTCCTCCACCGTCAAAGCCCGAAATTATTCTAAAGCACCGTACTCTATCCTCTCTCCGCCTTACTTACTGCCGAACGGCCCCAGGCGGTCCATGGCCTCGCGGTGCAGGACCCTGATAGCACCCGGCAACCACACCGTTACGTCACCCGAGCTCCACCAATCCCTTCCTCCGCAGAGACTCACGCAGACCGAAAGGGCGGAGCGCCAAATCGAACCAGCAGAGCCGAGCAATCGAGCAGGAGCGATCGAGCAGCCTCCTAGCGGGGATAAAAACTGGTCCCTGTGACTGGGTGCTGTAGGCGTAGGATATATCGTTTGTATACTGGGCATACGCAGTGCTGTACATATACATTCCTCTAGGGGTGATCACTTATATAAATAAGCAAAACCAACCAATTCCTTTACACAACACCTTTCGGCCCTTGCATTCATCTTATCACAATGACACCACTGAGATGAGGGTTGGAAAGAAGCATTAGTGTTAAACGAAAAGACGAGACGTGGGAGGTAAAAAGTGGCAACACCAGTGAAAGATTACTATGTATATCAGTTTTTTGGAAATCGGTGGGAAAATATGTGCTAAAATGTGTTTTGTTAGGTTGACAGGGTTGTTGGGCAGCGTGGCTTTAGGGGTGAGTGCATGGAGGTGCTGTATGAGGGGTACGTTAAATGGTATTGGGAATATTTGTGTCTGTTTTTAGAGTGTAAGCAGGGCTGGCCCACCCATTAGGTAAACTAGGTAGCCGCCTAGGGTGGAAGACCCTGGTGGGTGGTGCAGCAGGCACCAAAGTGGCCCCTTTCAAAACAGAGTTATTCCAACAACGCCACCTCCCTCCCCACTGCCACAAGATGAGAAGATGGATTCAGGGGTGGAAGGGAGGAGTGGTGCGGCTGGGGTGTCTGCCTGGGGTAGCACAGAAACCCTTGGGCTGACCCTGAGTGCAAGGGTATGTATAAGGAGGATACAGATAAGAGGATGGTATTTGTGGAGGGGGGGGGGAATGTGGGGATAAATAAGGAGTTGGGCTTTATGTGTGGGCATGAAGGAATAGCCTAGTGGTTAGAGTAGCAGCCTGGTGCCCACTAGCACTCCTTGGGCAAACCACTTCACCCTCCATTGCCTGGCAATCTACTTCCAGTCACACCTTGCCAAGAAAACCCAGAGACTACTGGGTCACCAGGAGTCAGGACTAACTCGAAGGCACACATTGCATTTGCTTACCCTGGGTCAAGCATTGTGGCACCTGTGTACCTTTTTAGGAACCTGTCAGGCACTTGTGACCTGGATTGGCCACTGTTGGAAACAGGATACTGGGCTTGATAGACCTTAGTTTGATCCAGTATAGCATTTCTTATGTTCTTATGTAGTGAGACAATTGCATTCCACACTGAGTACAAGGTCACCAGTTCTGGTCAGCAGAGAACAGAAGTCTCTCACCTTAAACCCAAACTCACTGAGCCTTTTCCAACATCATCCATCAAAAGGCTTGAAGACGACTCACTGCCTGCAGTTGCTGAACAAAGTTTGGCAGAGAGGTATCCAGGGTAGGGTCTGAGGGAGTGTCCTTTTGCTCTTCCTCATACATAAATTACCCCTCCATCTTGCCAGTCTCTCTTTCCTTGCATGGTTTATGAGAATCAGCTTCCTCATCAGCCGGAAAGGGAGACAGGCCCCTGTTTATATAATTTTAAAAGTGTGGTTTCCAGAATTGCACACAGTATTACAAATTAGATATCATCAGAGACTTATAGAGAGATATTACCATCCTTTTCCTGCTCACCATTCCTCTCCCTATGAATTCAAGCATCGTTCTAGCATTTGCTGTCATTTTTCTACCCATGTGGCCACCTTAAGATCATCAGAGACAATCCGCATCAGATCCCTTTCACCCACAGAAGTACTGGAGGAGTAGTGTAGTGGTTAGAGCAGCAGGTTGAGATCCAACGTTGCATTGTTTTTAGTATTAAATCTCAGCTACCACATTCTATACCAGTGATGGCTAACCTTTTTGAGCCCGAGTGCCCAAACTGCCGCACAAAACCAAAGAATTTCCTCAAAGTGCCAGCACGTCAATTAAACCTTAACAACAAGATTTTAGTATCTAAAAACTCTTTATAAAGTTGCCTGAACTATGTAACATCATTTGTAAAGTTTGGAATCTTTGTATTGTCAGAGAATCAATTTGATTCACAATCCTTTGGTTTTCATTTCAATTTATTGGCAATTTATAATGTTTTAATGATTTCATTCAATTTAGAAACAGGAAGGCAATAATTAAACTGGGAACCCCAAAAGCCAAACTTGGACTGTACAACAACACTGTAGAAATAAAACTATAAATTAATTTCCTCTTGTACTAAACAAAGCACAGACACTAATGATGCACATTTCCCAGAGCTGACATATTCCAGTTAATAAATTCAAAATAAAGAGATATCTTTGTACCTTTTGTGCATTTTTTTCAGTTGCAATTGTTCCAGCCACTTTCTTCTGGTTTATTTGTGTCTTCTGCTATCTCTCCATCGTCTGCTGTCCATTTCTCCTTTCTTCTCTTCTAGTTTTTTTCCATTCTCTCTCTTCATCTGCTTTAACATAATAATCTTTCTCCTTTTTTAGTCTCCCAATACCCGGCCAATTGTACATTTTTCTTCCCTCCCACACAAAATATTTTTCCCCTCTCCATTTCACTCTCCCAGCCCCATCCCCTTCTAATCTCCCCCAACATCAGCTCCCTTTTAATTCCAGCCCCACCCAGTATCCGCTCCCTTCTAGTCCCCACATCAGCCCATTTCCAGTCCTGGCCCCCCATCAGTCCATTTCCAATCCTATCCGATTCCCTTCATCAGCTCATTTCCAATACCAGCCTCCCATCAGCCCATTTCTAGTCCTTTCCTAGCCCCACCATCACTCAGCCCATTTCTAATCCAAGCCCCCCATGAGCCTACTTCCAGTTCTAGCCCCTCCATGAGTCCATTTCAATCCAAGCCCCCACCACAGCCCATTTCCAAACTTAGCTCCCCCAACACCCAATTCCCAGTCCTATCCTAGCCCCTCCATCAGCCCATTTCCTGTCCTAGCTCCCTCCCCTAAGAGCCCATTCCAAGCCCCCCTTCCCATCAGCTATTTGCAGTTCAAGCCCCCTTCCACTCAGCCCATTTCCATTCCAAGTCCCCCTCCCCATCAGCTATTTGCAGTTCAAGCCCCCCACTTCCCCTCAGCCCATTTCCATTCCAAGCCCCGTCCCCATCAGCTATTTGCAGTTCAAGCCCCCCACTTCCCCTCAGCCCATTTCCATTCCAAGCCCCGTCCCCCATCAGCTATTTGCAATTCAAGCCCCCTTCCACTCAGCCCATTTCCAGTCCTAGCAACCCCCCCAACCCATTACCAGTCCTAGCCCCCCATAGCCCACTCCCAGTCCTAATCCCACCAGCCCATTTCCAGTCCTAATCCCCATCACCCCATTTTCAGTTTAAGCCCCCTCATAGCCCATTACCAGTCCTAACCTCCCCATCAGCCTACTCCCAGTCCTAATCCCACCAGCCCATTTCCAGTCCTAATCCCCCATCACCCAATTTTTAGTTTAAGCCCCCCATAGCCCATTATCAGTCCTAACCCCCATCAACCCACTTCCAGTCCTAATCCCACCAGCCCATTTCCAGTCCTAATCCATCACCCAATTTTTAGTTTAAGCCCCCCCCCCATAGCCCATCACCACTCCTAAACCCCCCAGCACCCATCACCACTCCTACCCCCCCCAGTGCACATCACATCTCCTAACCCCCCCAGTGCCCATCACCACTCCTAACCCCCCAGCGCCCATCACCACTCCTAATCCCCCCACAGCGCCCATCACCACTCCTAACCCCCCCAGCCCAGCCCAGCCAAAATTTAAAATAAAAAAAAGCTGTCTTCTGCCGCTTCCGGGGCCGCCGCGGCAGAATCGAGTGTGCCGCGGGGCCCCCCCTGTGCCTGGCAGAGCCTGCCCTCCAGATCCTGCCTTCCCCGGTATCAGCTCCCTGTTTCCAGCTTGTCACACGCGCCGGTTTTCAGAGCGCGAAGGGAACTAGTTTCCCTTTCGCGGCTCTGTTAAGCCCGCGGGGGCTGATGGGAACTTCCCATCAGCCCCCGCGGGCTTAACAGAGCAGCGAGGGAGAAACTCTCCCCTCGCGCTCTGAAAGCCGGCGCGTGTGATAAGCTGGAAACAGGGACTGATACCGGGGAAGGCAGGATCTGGAGGGCAGGCTCTGCCAGGCACAGGGGGGGCCCCGCGGCACACTCAATTCTGCCGTGGCGGCCCCGGAAGCGGCAGAAGACAGCTTTTTAAAATTTTTTAAAATGCGGACCTTCCCGCGTGCCAGCTGCAAGGCCTTCGCGTGCCACAGCTGGCACGCGTGCCATAGGTTCGCCATCGCTGTTCTATACTATTCCTCAAACTTCACTAGATCTCTACTCGTATTATCCACAACTTTCAGGGCATCTACCCTGTTGCAGATTTTGGTATCTGACGGCTTTTCTGAAGTATTGCTTACAGAAATTTTGAGAAGAACCATACTGACCAATCCCTACAGCACACCACTGTTAATGCTCCTCTCCTCAGAGTGAACACCATTTACCACTCAAGCAATTTCTGACCCAGTAGGTCACTGTAGGGTCCATACCAGCTTGTTTATGGGTCCCCTATGCAGACCTATCTCAGAGGCCTTGCTGAAGCCTAAGTACATCACATCTACCACTTTCCCTTGAACCAACTCTAGTCATCTATTCAAAGAAACTGATCAGATTTATCTGAAAAGACCTACCTCTAGTAGAACCATACCACTTAAGATCCTGTATTCTACAGGATTACGGGAGTGGAGGAGTAGCCTAGTGGTTAGAGCAGCCTCATATTATTTTATTTATTTATCTATTTAACTTTCTTATATACCGCGCTCTTTACACTAGTGCGGTTTACATGTAACACAATTATGCAGAGCAGGGGAGCTTCACTGCATTTACAATATAACAGGGGGTTTTGTACAGGAAACACGAACAGGGTAACTATGTGCAAATAAACTATTAACATATGTACATGGGTCATTCAACTATTTACATATTGGATCTGTTGTGTGCATGCTGTCAGTGTAATGAGTGCAGTACTATTTATCAGGGGGGTCGATGTTTGGTGGGCTGAGTTTCTGTTTTAAATGGCAGTTACATGGAGATTGTTTGCATATTACCAAAGAGACGTGCATTCCAATCCCACTGGTACACCTTGGGTAAATTACTTAATCCTCCATTGCCTCAAGTACAAACTTTAGATTGTAAGCCCACTGGAGTCAGGGGAACAGCCACTATACCTGATTATAACTTGCTTTGAATTGCTACTAGAAAGGCATAAATTAAATAATAAATATACAAATAAAATAATAAACTGCACAATCCTCTGTTTCAGCAGTGCTCCTCTTAGTTTACTCACTTCCGAAGTCAGACTAACTGGCCTTTAGTTTTCAGCCTCCTCTTTACTTCTGCCTTTATGAAGAGACACCACATTGGCACATCTCCAGTCCTCTGGGACCACGCCCTACTCTAAAGAAGTGTTGAAAAGGTCAGACAGTGGAACCAGCAGAACTTCCTTATGTTCCTTCAGTATTCTTGAATGTATCCCATCTGGCCCCATCACTTTGTTTACTCTTTGTTTGGCTAGCTCCTTACAATTTCTTTTGAAAATCATTCAAGATCTGTCTCACTTCCATTTCTATTTGTGTTTGTTCTTTGTGGACACAGAACAGAAATATTTGTGAAGCAATTCCATTTTATCCTCATCAGCTGTTACATATTTTATTTATTTATTTTTATTTATTTAGCTGTATTTATATCCCGCTTTTCACCGGGTCAAAGCGGCGTTACATAAAAAGGGGGGGGGGAATTTACGTGTAGGGTGGGGCCGTCACCGGGGAGGCTACATTGATGATTTCAACAAAAGACATAGGACAGACTTTGGACTTGGACAGATTTTTGGACATGGTTGTGTTAGTATAGTTTGAGTTGGGTGGTCATGGTGGGAGAGATCAGAGGTTATTTCGCTTTTTGGTGGGAGTCATGTTGAGGAATTCCTGAAACAGGATGGTTTTCAGCTGCTTTCTAAAAGATAGTAAATCGGTGTTATTTCGGAGACAGTTCGGTAGAGAGTTCCATAAGGATGGAGCATACAGTTCAAAGGCTGGATTGCAGGTCCGTTGTGAGCATTTGGTTCTTTTGTGAGGGATGGTGAGGGAGTTGCTGGAGGCTTGTCTGGTGGTTCTGCCGTGAGCTGGTCGAGACAGTAGGGTGTGAAGTTGGGAGTTTCGCGTTTGATGTATGGCTTTGTGGGTGAGTAGGATGGCTTTGTATTTAGTCCTTGCTTCGAGGGAGAGTATGTGTAGGTCTCACAATGCCACTTTTGCACTGCCTCCTATCACATATCTATAAAGAAGTCTTGTTCCCCTGTTTTATTCTATTGGCTATTTTTAATTCCATTTGCATCTTTGCTTTCCTTACTACCTTCCCACCTTATTTTAGCTTTTCTAGGTGTAATTGCTTGTTTTCCTCTTTTCTGCTATCTCTTGTAGTTCATGAAGGCTAGCCTCTTTTTATTTACCTTTTCAGAAACTTCTTTCAAAAAATAGTGTCCCCCTTTTACTCTTACTTTTATTTACTTTCTTAATGAAAAGGCTTGTAGCCCTTAAAAAAACATCCTTTCAGTTTTGCTCGCCTTTCTCCTCCTAGACCATTCTTCTGATACCATTTTTTCCCACATTGCATTAAGGTTTTCAGTGAATTCCTCCACTGTCAGTAGGTGGTGATGGTGTTGGGAGAGGGGATCTGAGCCCTTCCATACTAGTGAACATGTTTCTTCCTCAAGAACGTGCCATCCTCACAAGCAACCTCAGCCTCTGCCCCTTCACTTTCAAGGCTTTGGGATCATCAGTAGGATCTGCTGCAGGGTGTGAACTATTTTCATGCCCTACTTCCCTTCTTAGATAGTCTTTAAGTTTGTTCCAGTATTATTACATTTTGGGATACATCCAGAACAGTGATGTAATATCCATGGTATAGCACTGACTTTGCTTGTGTGCAATGTCTGTTTCTTGGCTTCCCTTTCCCTTTTCCTGACCATGATACCAACACTTCAAGCACTGTTCTGTGGGTGCACAATATGCTCCACCCTGACATGTAAATCACAATTTTGCATCGCACATTTTAGGTTGGAAAAGGGATGTCTAATTTAAGCCGTTCGGATTGCACAATGTTTTACAAAAGGCTTGTTGAGTATGGGGCCTTTTGTAAAATATAAATGTATTCAGTGGCATGTATACTGGGAATGGCCATTTTGCAAAAATACATGTTCAAGCAAAGAGCAGTATCACTTGAGGCTTTAAACATGTAGGTAGCAGATTCTGCGACCTAGACGGTACATGTATGAGCCAGATTTCATATAACTGCATGCCCAAGGGGAGCTAATGAAGGAGATAAGCTCCAACACTAACAGTTCTAGATTTTGAAGATGGTTTTAACCATGAGAGCAGTAAGCTCTAAAATCTAGGTCCAAAAGAATAGTTAGCTGATACTTCTGCATGATTTGGATCAGATGCAAACAAAGGCAGCTTGTGGAGGATATTAGGGATGCAGGGCCAGGTGCAAAGACTCACTGTGAGGCCTCATTTGCATTAATCAGTAGGAGCTGAAAAGTGTTGCTATATGCAAAAAGTACACTCTTGTGTTGGTAGTGCCAGCACTGGGTATAAATGCCAACAGGGGCATTTTTTTAAATATACATGTTGCAAAATAGAACATGCATGTTTATTTTAAAGGTCAGCTCAAACCATGCCCAGAACATGCTCCTTGAAATTTGTACATGCCATAGACATACACATGTAAGTGGTGTTTTTTCTAAAATCGCTACTTATATATGTATGCCCATTTGCATTGATAAATGGCACCTATTCCTATTAAAATCACCTCCAGAGGTTTTCATTAACAATTTGCATTGCCTTTCCCGCAACTATTAGTAAGGAACTTGGGGATTCTAACTACATTTTTTACGTGTCAATACCCATAAACTTAACTATAGTTTCCTGCTCCATTTCTCAGCGAAAACCTTGTATTTGGTATTAAGTCTAAGTCCCAATAAATTTCTGAAAACTGTCTCCCTGACCTCTATTTCACCAGCTTAGGACCCCACCTTTCTTGAGATACATTCCCTCTCTGCTAATGGAATATTATGATGCAATTGCAGGTAAGCATAAAAGTCCTTGAGGCCCAGAATATATTGATGTTTCCTTTCCTGGAAGGTATATAGAGCTCCATCATTCTTCACTACCTGTGTTACCTTGACAAATCCCACCCAGAATTTAAAACAGATTGAGCTGAACCATACTTTTGAGTCAATGCAGAAAAGTGTGCTAGGTTTGTGCATAGGTTAGCTTGGTTTTAGCGCACAATTCTGTGCGCTCAGTGCAAGAACAGGTTTTGCACGCAAGCTAACCATGCACAAAGCCTCAAGCAGACAGCAGTGCACAGTGCATGCACATCTATTTAAATGGTGGTAATGAAGTAAATCGCTACGCTGTGCAAATGCAGAGAAGGGCACAGAAGTCTGAGCTCATTGCTGGGATTTTAATGTGAGGTCTGGGGAGATGTTAAGGGTTAGCTTATAGGTCCACAGTCAATGCTGATGAAGAATTTATGCCCGTTTCTTCAGTGTACAGCACCCACAACCTTCACAGAATTTAATGGTTCACCAGTTATGAACACTAATATTATTCAGAGCAGAATAGCATCGCTGTGCTCCAGAGAGCATTCCAGCACATGCGCAGAAGTGCCAAGCTGGTTTTTTTCTGTGCAAGATGTCGGTGCTGCAAATGCAGACCCCTATGTGCATATGGCTGGCTCAACCCCTGAACTGTAACTCATGTATACACCCACTACGAAGGTGACTCAACCCCTGAACTGTAATCCATGTACATAGTTGAATTACACTATATATCTAATGCATGTTGTATATAGTTTCAGTTCTGCTGTAAAATGTTAATACCCTGTTCCAATGTAAACCGCTTTGAACTGGTGAAAAGTGGTGTATAAATGCAGCTAAATAAATAAATTTCTCTCCTTGTTTAGCGCAGACGTTTTGCACACAGTTTCTTTGCATGCTGTTTGCATACCACTAAACACCAAAGTCATATTCGGGAATAAACCAATCTATCAAATGTAAAGTAAAGCTTGCCATTCATTCTTTAATACTATAATTTATTTTCTTTTTTTCCTGGCCAGTGGACTTTTTCCTATAACTTGAATGTTGTAAACCGCTTTGATGTAACTACGAATGGCGGTATATCAAATAAATAAACATAAACATAAAACCTCAAATCCCCACGTACCAGAAGTCACTAACTAAATATCTATTAAAGGTAAAGACATTTTTTAAAAGACAAAGCAATTTTTTGTCGTATTTTCTTATAATGAAAACTAACTCACAAGTTAATTTTCTTCCTCCATTTTTTCAAAACCCACTGGGTCCTTTTCTTCGCCATTTAAAGCTGGTATTAACCACATATGCATAGTACGTTCATCAAATGAATGCCGATTGTTGAAGTGTGCACATGTTCATGGAGAATAACACTGATCTTTTGGATAAGTATATGGTCAAATTTATCCTGATAAAGAATTAATGAAAAGACTTAAAGTTCAAAACATGATGTTATGTTGGGGGCACATGAAGGAGTGAACGTTTGAGATGAATGTACTATGCACAAGTGGTTAATACCGGATTTAAATGGTGAAGAAAAGGACCCAGTGGGTTTTGAAAAAAACAGTTGTGATAAATAAAGTAAAATGGATCAGATGGAGGAAGATAATTAGTTTATTTGCAAGTTCTTAAGATAAGAAAGTCCAACAAAAAAACTTTTTATACCTTTAATAAATATTTAGTTAGAGATCTATTGTATTTGGGGATTTGAGGTTTTACACTTGCTGTATGTTTACAGCATCACTGAGCAAAACCTTTGTTAATCTTGTTTTAGGAAGTCCTCTGCTAGAGCTTTAATGCTGGGCTCTAGCATAGTGTTTTCTGCATCAACCTCTTTGTGTGGAAGAAGGGTCTTAGGCAAGCATGTGGACTCTCTAGTTTCAAAGCTTGGGAGTGATTTATAGGAATATTCGGAAATAAGGTGATACAATGTATTGGGTTAGTCCAATAAAAAGGTAGCACATTATCCTTTGTTGTCTTTATTTAACTACCATTAAAGTGGACTAGCTGCTTCATTGGAGAAGGGAGGATGCAAAGTGAAAATGATCCTATAGGAAATGCATGGAGGAAAGACCTAGAAGTGGTGTATTTAGATTTCAGTAAAGCATTTTACACTGTTCCGCATAGGTGGCTTTTAAACAAACTAAGCACCCTTGGGATGGACTCTAAAGTTACTGATTGGGTTAGAAACTGGTTGAGTGGGAGGCGACAAAGGGTACAGGTAAATGGAGTTCACTCTGAGGAGAAGGAGGTTACCAGTGGAGTGCCGCAGGGATCTGCCCTTGGTCCAAGTCTTCTTAACATCTTTGTGGCTGTTGGGTAAGGTTTGCCTCTTTGTGGATGATACCAAAATCTGCAACAGAGTAAATACCCAGGAAGGTGTAGATAACATGAGAGATCTAGCTAAGCTTGAAGAATGGCTGAGAATTTGGCAGCTGAGATTTAATGCTAAAAAATGTAAGGTCATGCATTTGGGCCACAACAATCCAAGGGAGTGGTACAAGGTGATGTACTTCCGTCCAAGAAAGAAGAATGGGATTTAGGCGTGATTATGTTTGACAATCTCAAAGTAGCTAAGCAGGTAGAAAAGGCGACAGCAAAAGCTAGACGGATTCTTGGGTGCATAGGGAGAGGAATGGTCAGCAGGAGGTGAGAGTGCCTCTGTATGAGTCTTTGGTGCGACCTCATTTGAAGTATTGTGTGCAATTCTGGATACCGTACTTTCAAAAGGATATAAACAGGTTGGAGTTGGTGCAGAGAGGGTGGCTACTAAAATGGTTAATGGTCTTTGTTATAAAGCATATGAGGACACACTTAAGGACCTTGATATGTTTACTTTAGAGGAAGGCGGAACAGAGGTTATATGATTGAGATGTTTAAATACCTCAGTGGCATAAATGCACAAGAGGAGAGGCTCTTTCAATTTAAAGTAAGCTCTGCTAGGAGTGGACATAGGATGAGGGTGAAAGGGGATAGACTCCGGAGTAATATGCAGAAATATTTATTTAGGGAAAGAGTGGTAGATGCTTGGAATAGTCTCCCAGTGGAGGTGGTAGAGATGAGGACAGTATCTAAATTCACAAAAGCATGGAACAAACACAGAGGTTCTCTAAAGGGAAAAAAAAGGGGACTCTTGTAGTGGGGGATATGGAAGGGCAGACTAGATAGGCCATGTGGTCTTTTTCTGCCGTCATATTTCTATGAAAATTCACCTGCTTAGATGTGAATGAAACATAGGGACATGTTTACTGAGCTGGGCTAATGGTTAGCCCGGGCTATTTGTAATTGGATCCCATGTGGGGACGGGGGAGCTGCCATCTTAAGGGGTGGGAGCTGAAGGAGAGATGTTCAGCACCTGAGGGGGGATAGGGGAAGGGGAGATAAAATGCTGGCCACCTGAGAGGTGGTGGGGAAGAAAAGATGCTGGACACCTTGGGCGCGGGGGTTGGGAGAGGAAGGAGAGATGTTGGACTCAGAAGAGGGACGCACAGCACAAGGTTTTCCTAGGATACCCTTGGGCTTTGCAAACCTGTCACACAGCACTTTCCACTGTCCCTTTTCTGTAGACAGTTCTTGAGGCAATATTTAACTTTGTTTAGTTTGTAGGGGCTTTGCGGTACAGAAATGAACTGACATAACCTCCTTTTGCCTCGGCTATTGCACGTGGTTTAGAGGATGTGTGGGAGACGAGCTTTGCGCACCTCCCTTTCCCCCCCACCGCTGCCTCCGCCCGGCGGCTGAACAGCTAGTGACTTAACTCGCTCGTCGCTCTCGGACCATAAGAAGCGTGTTCCTCGACTCCGCCCCTGCCGCCTCTTGATTGGTCGCGCCCACCAGCACGCGTACTTCAGTGAAAGCCACTGCCGGGGGCGCCAACCAATGAGAACTGTTGTTTGCTGGTGTCGGGGCGGGGTCAGAGGTTAACGAACGGAGGTAACCTTTGCATCACAGCAGCACTCGAGACGGATGGAGCCGCTGCCTGGGAGAAACAGTCGTGGAGTGACGGCTTGCTGACAGCAGTTGTTTTGTGCTGTCCTACTCCACTGGATGCGCCGGACGCTTCTCTGCCCGTCTTCCTTGTTGCATTCTCAGGTGAGCGCCACATCGCACCTGTCTGCCCTCCCGGCACGGCGGGGACATGATTCAGCCACCTGAGTCTCTGCATCCCGGGCGAATCGCGTGTCGTAGCCGGGTCATCCCCCAGTCTGTGAGGTCAGAATCCTGTGCGCGTTGCCCCTTTTCCAAACCCTAGCACGTGCCTGTTTCTTTTCGTGGCCCCCATTTATTTCCCTGACCGTGATTATTCGGGAAGTGGGACTTTGAAGGGATGTGAAGACCGTATGCTTTCTAATTCATCAGTGAGATCTGGGACCTTTTTAAATTACTCAATGGGATGGAAGATATGGAAATCATTAGTGACTTAACTCGAGATATTATGTCTTCTTTCATTTAATCAGTGTACATAAGACAGAAGTCTGAATATCAAATGATCCTTTGGAGAATGACTTCTGGGGTTATAGGAGTCATTGGCTCTAAATGAAGTTGCTTTGTTTATATCATGACATGAATGAAAGTGCTCTAACCAAAATATATATATAACCTTATAAGGTGTACACCGCCCTGTACAGAGACAATCTTTTCTATCTAGAATTTACAGTCTAGTCAATAGATCAACGCTGGAGATAGGGACTGCTTTATTGGATCAGGGATCTTTGCCCTTAAAAGTCTAGAAGAGACCTCATTCTTAAATCTGGGTATGTTGGGTACGATCTTGATCTCTCAAGGTTACTTATTAGTGGTGTATTAATAACTGATTGTAGCAAAAAGAGATTCTGTTTTGGGCCATATAACCTAAGAAATTCCAGCCACCATTATGCAATTATAAATAGTATATACTGGCATGTATATAGTTACTGTTCTAAGTTCCATGTTTAAATTGTACTGGTTAATGTGTTCCATGTATCAATATGTTTTAGTTCCATGTAAACCGCCCCTGATCGCTGGAAGGGGTGATATAAAAAAAACGTTCAAATAAATAAATAAACCTAAATAAATAAACCTATCTCAGATGGACAACATATCAAGGCAGACTTCAAAACATTCTAATCAAATTGTTTGTTTTTATTCTTTACAAATGTTATTTTTAATATTGTTGAAGGGCTGTTGGATATGTCTTGCATCTTTGCAGATGATACCAAAATCTGAAGTAGGGTATATGCCCTGGAAGGTTTGGATAACATAAAAAGGAATCTAATGAAGCTTGAAGAATCGCCTAGAATGTGGCAGCTGAGATAGAACCAAAAAGTATGACTGTATTTTTTTAGCATTATAACAACTGAAGGGAGTGGTACAGTATAGAGGCTGAAATATGTCTGTGCACAAAAGAAGAGCAGGACCTAGGTGTGATCATATCTGATGATCTTCAGGTGGTCAAACAGATAGAAAAAGCAACAGCAAAACCTAAAAGATGTTTGGGTGCATAGGGAGAGAAATGACCAGCAGGAAAAGGAGTTGATAGCACCTCATTTGGAGTACAGTGTGCAATTCTGGGGATTGTTTTGAGGCCCCTTTAACACAGGTTTCAAGTGCGCAGTTTATTTTTGTTATTAAGTATAAATACCATAGTTATTAAATAATGGCATATTTATAACATCAGGATGTTAATTTTATTTATTTAAAACATGTTTTTATGCCGCCATATGCAAGTGCATTCAAGGCAGTGTGCAAATACAAAATTAAAATAATAATCACTCTATCCATTAAGAAAAACCAATAACATCAAAATAACAAACAGTAGAAACTGCATTGAGGAAAGCCCCTGATGCCATTAAAATAGTGTTGGGGGCATGCGCAGCACATTCAAACCACCTCTGATCCAGGCGTAGAGATCCTGGTGCTAAGGCTGGTTACAGAATTCTCTATGTGCTTCTCTGCATCGGGCGTAGATATTAGCCTATAATTTAAATGCTCTTGGTTTTATGTGTGCGCTTGCTTTCCTTTGCTGTGTATGCACGCATCCATCTCTTTTCTGCATTTGGCATGATGGTAATTTGTGCCTAATAGTTGTGTTATCTGCACATAGAGGCCATGCTAGTTTTCTGCATCTGCCCCTATATATATAAAATTATGAGCTTAGCGCCCGAATGCTCATAAGACTACCTGGAGACAGAATCATTGGGAGTTTGCCCTTTCACACATGCTCAGTGGCGTAAGTTCTAATGAACGGCCCCCAAGCAAACTTTTGCTGAGGGTCCCTTATTGTTGCGGTGATGGCAGCCCGGCCTCCTCACTGAGCTGCCTCTGCCCTTCTTTAAAGTTTTGAGGCCCGGCAGCTGTCATCTCCTCACCACTAATAGGCCGCAGTCTCGCAGTGTGGCGGTTACTGTGAGACCTCAGCCTAGTAATGGGAAGCGATGGCTGCCGAGCCTCTAAACTTAAAGGAAAAGAGGAGAAGAGCAGAGGCAGCATGGTAAACATTTTAAATAATGTCTGCTGTACCTGCCTTTACCGCTGCCATACAGGCCCCCTTCCTTTCTGCCCCCTCCCCCCACATTGCGTGTTCTGCTTGGACAGAATTTACACCACTGCACATACTGTTTGAATATATGTGTATGCTCATACAATAACCAGGCCAATTTGTGTGTGGCGAAGAGCAGGTGTACATTAGCAGATTTACTGAAGCCTGAACAGGGAAAAATAATCAAACATTTATAAAATTAACTGAGGGAATGACGCACTTGCCTTCTCTCTCCAGCACGGAGAACCCCTGCCTTACAGGAAGAATGGGTGAGGTGCCTCAGCCCAAAGTCCCTGACCTGGACCAGCACTCGCGCTTCATCATTGGCTCTGTGTCAGAGGATAACTCGGAGGACGAGTTCAGTGTCATGGCAAAAGGGGAGCTGATGGAGGACAAGGATGGGTCCCTGTCCCCAGCCTCGATCTGTTCGGATACCCTGTCTGACCTTGTATTAACAAATATTCCAGACAGTCTTTCGGTACAAATGAGGTAAGTCCCACTCAGTCTGAGAATAAAATATTATGTAGGTAGCACTCGGTCTTTCAGGGATAAGGAAGGGAGCCTTGGGCAGCATTGGGACTGATACAAGGGTACTAAATACCCTATGAGATCTTCCTACCTCGCGCTCCCTTCTCCCCAATTATCTTTCGGACTCTCTAGAACCCCCCCCCTCCCCCTTGAAATTTAGTTAAATAGTCATCCCAGCACAATCCTGTAAAAATGCGTAACTGGACATCATAATTATAAATATTAAACTTTGGGGCCCTTTTACTAAAGTGCCCTAAGTAGTTAGCATGTGAATTAGCACATGCTAACAGCTACCATGTGACTGTGCCACTTAGTGTGCAGTTTAGTTCACAGTAATGTGAAATGGGGCACTGTCTAGGTGGGTCATGGGTGGAGAGTGGGCATGGCCTGCACATTGTGGTTAGTGCACGGTAATCACTGTTAATGTTGCACTTACTATGGATGCATCTAATGCCATCTTGATAGGTCGCATTAAGTGCACTTGTGCTAATTGCAAGTGAATTGAATGTGCAGTAAAGGTCTTTTCTGTGTGGTAAATGCAAGGGACATGCTGAGCACTCCTCCAGCAGTTACTGCATGACTATTGCACTTACCACACATTGGGGTTTACTCCGAAGGCACGGTAAGAGCAAAAACATACCACACTTTAGTGAAAGGGCCCCTTTGGTTTTTTTTATGGATGTATAATGAGGGCAACTTCCAGAAGCAATTTATTTGCGCAAATGGCTATTTAGAGAGGTAAATGGACTATTGGAAAACTGTCCACCCTCCCGGAGGGAAAAGCAAATGCTGATGGTTCTTTGAGTTACGGTGGCTGGTGGGATCTGTTTTGCTGCCTACTGGTTAAGCCGGCCTTGGGTATCATGGACATATAAGGGGTCATTTTTATAAAGGATTTTTTACATATGCAAAAGAGCTTTTGTAAAATGAAACCCAGGGGTTAGTTACACATATGAATGTATGCAGGGTGACAAGAAGGTGCATAATTGTATGTGCCTCTTATGTAGGCATGTTTAGGGGTGAAGTTTGGGAGTCATGATTTATGCATGTTTATAAAATATGCCTGCTTGTACTGGCTTTATGTGTTAACATTTACACCTGTTCCGCAGGAGGCAAAAATGTGTGCAACTTAAGTCTAGGCATAATTTTTGATGCTTTGCCCCTTGTACTTTTTGTTTTTTTTAAAGACATAGATGCCTATGTGTCTTTATGAAATTGGCTAAAAATAGGTGCCTGCTGGGGCATCACCCATAGGCAGCCCGTAGAGTTGTGCTTGAAATGCATCATTGTTCTCACTTAGCTTTAGCTCACGTGAATTCAGCCCACATTTGCTATTTAAGTTATAAATGCATTTGAGGGAGATTTTAATGGGCTGTAGTAATTATCAATAGCATCTTTACCCTATAAAATATTGAAGGGACAGGTTTGAAACTTTGCATTTTGGTCCAAGGTCCTTAGTGTATGTGCTTCTGCTTTGAAACATTCTGTAGGTGCCCATGGACGCTTCCACCTACCTTTAAAAATCCAGCCTATGGGGCTTATTTTCGTCCCCTGATTTACACAGCCCCGGGATCGCTTCTTCTTAAGGTGCCTGAACATACACGTTGAGGGTAATTTGTATAAGGGCTGTCAAGAATTACATGTGCATTTATGTGCAGAAAGCATGATATTTTAGTGGTTTCCATGGTCGATTGCTATTCTGTAAGGACGCGCATTGGACTGATGCAGGGGCAGAGCGTCGTCAGAGCACAAATTTCCACCCGTAAGTTATAATCCATAGGGCAGGCATAAGGACTTGCACCTTATTTAACACACATTTTTGACCACTTGCGTTCCTCCTATTGTATAAGATAGCCTTGAAATACGCATGTGAAATTGCGTGTAAATCTAGGTGACCCTAATAAAATTATCCTTGTTGTGGCGTGTCGCACATACTCTTATCCAAAATATGGGAGGGCAGTTTTCAGATGGCCAAGATGCATTTTTTGCTTGCGCAATTCATTTTCAAAGTTTGTGCCCTTAGGCCACATTTGTGCATTAAGGGCCTCTTTATAAATTACTGACCAGCGTAAAAGTATATGCTTTGGCACAGAGGTGCATAGTTAGGAGTGTAGGCGGAGTTCACAAGTACACATGTTAATTATAAAATACATTAATTTACGTGCCTACTTGCATACTTGATGCATGTTAATTCACACTTGCTATAGAGATGTAAACACCTGCACTAGCTTTTAAGGTGCAATTCCTGCCACTTATGTTAGTAATTTATAAAGACAAATAGGCGCTTCTGTGTCTTTATAAATTCGATTTAAAATAGGCGCCTGCTTACCCTCTTATTCTAAGTACCCTGTTATAAAGTTACCCTCCATACGCCTTTGTCTATGAGGCCTGTTTTTAATCCTAATATAAATATAGCACTTTTAAGTTCTCAATGCTGCAAGCCAGTCAGGTTTTCAAGATATCCAAGCTGAATATGCATGTAATGAATTTGCGCATATTGCTTCCATTAGTTGTAAATGAATCTTTTACGTATTCGTTGTGGATATCTTGAAATCCGACCGACTTACCTCTGGTCCAGAATATGGGGTTTGCGTGATAAGAGACTTGAAGTGGAGAAGACCCAGGAAGCCTCTCTTCAAGAAAGGATAAGGGCTTCATCTCGTCGGAGAGGGGGGGGGGCAGTCTGTAAAATCAAGCAAGCATATTATCTTTGCTGGTGGGAAAGTGAGGGATCATGTGACATTTGCGGTACTGCAGAAAGCAGTGAAAGTATGCGGTCTGGATCCATGCTGTGGTTTTTGTGTTGTCATTCTGCATTTTGATTTCATTGCTATTTAGTCTTGTTAAATTGCCTGATTATTGCAACAAACTCTTTCCCAAAATATGCTGATGTAATGAGCTTGTAGCCAGCCTTTGGATCTCTCTTTCTGTCATGACGGTGGCCAGGTTTAAGGCTATATTTGTCAAAGCTGGCCTACCGTGAGGAAATCTCGATCACTGATTAGATTGCTCCAGAGCTGTCTCTTCTTTTTCACTGGCCTTGTGTGCGTTGACCGTTTGCCCTTATGCTGAGCTGGTGTCTTGTTGAGAAACGAGCCTCTTAGAAAACCTTTTGGCTGAGCTCGGTAATCAATTTAAACTGATAAGACATGCGATAAGATAATGGATGGTAATGACATTCCTCTGCAACACTGACCTTACTAGGGCTATGTCCACACATCACATCACATCATGCAAGAAGCTCACTCTGGAATACGATTGCACCATTTTCTCTTTGCTACAGAACACAGTCGTAACCCCTGTGTTAAGAATGAAAACTAAGGGAGGCTAATAGGACACCTATAAAAACTTCCAAAAAAAGTGCCTATCTTTATGAAGGCAACACAGGTGCCAATATGCCTTTATAAAACAGGCTCTTGTAGTGGCCAAATGCTCTTGCACAAATATATACCTGCTCCAAGGTAGGAACAAATGTGAGGTATACTTGTGTACATGCACATAACACTACCCTTGCTCCACCCAAACTATCTTCCTGGTTTCATTGTGCGCCATTGAGTCAATGCTGGCTACTGGTGGCCCAGCTCATAGGCTTTCTTGGCAAGGAGCGATCGGAAGTAGATTGCTAGCTCTTTCTTCCACACAGTGAGCTTACAGCCCCTGGTATTACACTGTGTAAAGCAATAAAAGTCTCTCCTAGAGTTAGAAGCTTAATTGATCCTTGGAAAATTTTGCCAGCTGAGCTTCTAAATTTAGGGACCTATTTTCCTTGAGTGCCTAAATTTACGTGGCCAAAAGTGTGTGACCGTAGGGAAGCAGATTTAGGTACCTAATTCTAATTTTAAGCAAGGGCATCTACCCTGGCTGATCAAATCAAGGCACTTGCAATATCTAGGTTAAGCTGAAACTTACCATCCTACCTCTTTCAGCTCAGTCTCTCTTTTACTCCCTCCTTCCTGAAATCCTAAAGAGTATTAAAAAAAGCCCTACCTGGACCCTCTCAGAGTCAGTGTAGCCCATCTTGTGTGCAATACCTCCTGCTGGTGGCATTTGGACCTTGGTGCTGAAGCAAGAGGGGTGGGAAGGGGAAGCATCCAGGTGAGAGAGAGGTCAAATTGATGGGACGTTGTTGCTGCATTGTTGGGCTTTGGGGAGTGGTGGGAAAGAGATCATGATTCCAGCAGGGTTCTTGAGAGAATATTCCAGTCTAGCCCTTATATCTTTTTTTTTCCAGTATAAGCTGGTAAGTTTTTAGGTTCCCAGGTACGTATGAGCATTCTAAATCAAAGTGGCCACATTGTGTGATGATCTGGATTTAGGACAGTTTTCAACAGAATTTAGGTTCTTGAATTTGTGACTAAAAAATGTTCTTAACTTTAGCCACCCAAAATTTGATTGCTTAGGTCAAGAGCTCAGCCATTTTTGAAAATGTGCCCCTTTGTGAATACCACAATGCTCTGTAATTGAATACTATTTGATATTCAGAGTGGCTTGTTTCTTTTGATCTTTTTTTTTAAACATCCAACATGGAAACACTAAAGGGGGCTTGCTAATTCTGTTTGTTCTAAGTGCTGGTTGGCTTGCAAGAAAATATGTTCCTATGGGCTGGATTTGTAAATTGGGATCTGCCTGCTAGGCAGTGAATGGAAGGCTGAGCTGGGAAGGGTCCTGGGTTGCCTCTGTACACAGCACAGTCAGGTGCCACAGTCCATCCCATAATACTGTCATTGTCACCTCTCCTTCAGTATATACCCTTAAAAACCGAAGCGCTTATTGACTGTATTCATGCAGACGGCACTAAGAAAGTGTTTTTTTTTTTCCTCCCTCCCCCCACTGCATTCAAAGAGTTAAGTGCTTCCATAGCTCTTCAGCTCCCCTTCACATGAAAAGCTTTAGTCTCGCCTGTTTTTAAGCCATGATGCAACAGTGGGTCACCTCATTCCACCTAGCCAAACGCAGCTGATGCTGTGATCACATTGCTTCTATAGGAGGGGCTTCCATGGAGATTCTGACGCTCTGCCCCCTGAGATTGCAGTAGAGTGTGTCTACCATACAGTATAAACCTTGAAGCAGAGCACACCTACCGCAGCCCACCCTAGTTGCACTAGGTGAGGCAACATTCCGTTCTGAGATCCTTGACTCTTGCAGCATCCCATAGACAACATGCTGCTGCATGTTTTCATTCAGCATTTTGTATTGCTCTGTTAAAGCAAAGAAAATGTTATGGGCATAAATCAATCAAGGATGGTCTGGCAGCTCCGGAGAATGAAAAAAATCCCCAAAACTGACCCTTCCAATGTTATGATCGCATTTGTCTTTTAATTAAAACATCTATAAATGGGGTTTATTCTCTATTGCATCAGTAACCCCTTCCTACTCAAAAGCCAAGAGGTGAAATCTTTTGCCAGAAGGGAGTGCTAATTCTGTCTGTTGGACACTGTTGGGAGTCCTTGCTGATGCTGGTGTTTGGCATTCTGAGGCCTGCCCCCCCCCCCCCCCATCCTGGCAGAAAGGTGGCTGAAATGTTGTTGCTTCCTGAAGGCAGCAGGTTTCCAGCTTTGTTGTGACTAGGTCCTGGTCTTGGTCTCTTTTCTGAGTGATCATTCACAGAGCAGAGACTTCACAGACTGTCCCACGCTGTCCTGAGAAAAAGCGTCTGTCTCTGTACATGTGCAGTCTTGGAATAGTTTGTTTTAGTTTTTAGACACTGTGAACTGTGAGTGTGATTTGCCTTGAAATGTGCACTGCTATGGCAGTCTCCTCAGCAAATCAGTTACTTCCCAAGCTAAAAAAAAATATGCATCTCTCAGAGAGGTGGGAGGGATTGTGTGCCTTATCAATCCTGCTGTCTATGGAAAACACCTGTTATATGTAAAGAACATTCCTTTTTCTATTGACAAGTAAGATTGAGTCAGGCACACGAGTGAGCGCCTCCCAAGCTTAGAGTTGCTCTTTTCTTTCTTTCTTTCGTTTTTTCGTTGTCTCAGTCTTAGGAGGTGTCCGTAGTGACATAATGTAAGAATTGATAACTCGCATGGACAGATTGGTCAATACAACTTGACCAGAGACATGTGGAGCCCAATTCTGAAAGGGGCACGTCCAGGTCTTCTGGACGGCCCCAAGCAGGATGAATCTGTTAGGACCCGATTCTGTACCACAGGAACAAAATGTTCCCGCAGCATACAGACTCGGGGGCGTCCTCCTCTCAGGCTCCCCTGGCTCCCGTGGTGCTGACTCTCTTCGTTTCCACCGCCCAACCCACGGCTGGTCAGCTGAGGTCTGGGTCGGGCAGTGGGGACCTACCCACGCCTGGCCCTGGGGAGGGGGGAATCCGGCCCGATCGCCCAGTTTGTGCTGCTTATTCCACCTTCAAGGTGGAATAAGCAGCACATTCCCACTGACCCCGCAGGACATATAGGGTCATAACTGGAATCGGCCCTATACGTCCTGCTCCTTGGACCGCCCCCACTCTGTCCCCTCCCACCCCCCACCAGCTCTCCCCATACTGCTGCTCTAGCTGTGCAGGGAGGGCCTGAGGAAGGATAGGGGCAGGATGGCTTGCAGGGCTGCACATCCCGCCGGGACATGCAGCCCTGCAAGTTGCAACTCTGAATCGGGCCCACAGTAAATGATAGAAGATAAAGCCCAGCATGACCCATCTAGTCTGTCCAGAAAAGGCATTTATGGTTGTAACTGCCGCTCTGTGCAGGTTGCCCCTGCTCTCTGTTTGAGGCTTTAACTGCCGCTGTATGACAGCTACCCTTGCTGTGCTTGTTTGAATTTTGCTTTGAGCAGGAATTTTCCCCTTCCTATATAGGGATCCTCCTGTATTTATCACATGCCTTTTAGAATTCTATCACGGCTTTTGTCTGCACCACCTCCAGTGGGAGGGACTTCCAGGCGTCCACCGCCCTCTCCCTGAAAAAGTATTACCTGATGCTGCTTTTTGAAAATTTCCCTCCTTTCAGCTTCATTTTCTGTTCTCTAGTTTTTAAAGATTCCCCGTCTTTGCTCATTAATACCTTTCAAGTATTTAAATGTTTGTATCTTATCTCATCTCTCCTGTCTCCTTTCCTCTAAAGTGTATATATATATATTCAGCTCTTCAATATGGCTTCTGAAGCAAATCCCATACTATTTTGGTTGCTCTCTTCTTAACTACTTTTAAGTCTTTTTATATCCTTAGTGAGATGTGGCCTCCAAAACGGAACATAGTCCTTCAAGTGAGGCCTTGCCAGTGAACTGCACAGGGGATTATTGCCTCCTGCTTTTGGCTGGTTATGCCTTCTCTGTGCAGCCAAGCATCTTTCTGGCTCTGGCCACTGACTTAACATTGTTGTTTCACAATCTTGACTGCCTTGCATAGTCACGTCTCGTTTAGGGGACTCATAATAGCAGTATCCTATAATTTGTAGACACCCCTTGCCACGCAAATAAACCCAAACATGATTACTTTTTAGACCAGAAACTGGACCACTTGAAGGGACAATGTTAGAAGCAGCAAAGGTGCAAAGCTGCTTAAAGTAACAAGTAAAGTTGCCAAATGGCTTCATGAATCTTTTTTCCAGGCCTCTTTGATCCAGGTCTAGTTTTACTTCTTTGATTTCTCTCAGAAAAGCAAGACAAGAGCTGCATGCATGCTGTGAGTAAAACAGACTGTATCAGACTTTAGAGAGAGACTGGAACCCAACCACAAAGAATATTAGACTGTGGGCTGGGGTCTTGGCATGGTGCTGCTTGAGAAACGCCTTCATTGTTTAGGGCAGGGGTGGGCAAGTCCGGTCCTGGAGAGCCGCAGACCAGTCAGGTTTTCATGATGTCCCTAATGAATATTCATGAGATCTATTTGCATCCACTGCCTTCCATTGTATGGAAATAGGTCCATGAATATTCATTAGGGACATCATGAAAACCTGACTGGTCTGCGGCTCTCCAGGACCAGACTTGCCCACCCCTGGTTTAGGGGACAGCATTTCCAAATGGGTTAGTTTCGTGCCTGCCATGACCAGGGCTGGCCATGACCCCAAGCAGGAGCCCCATCCTACGCTGAGCCATGTCACTGCCGCCCTCTGCTGTCGCCACCGATTCTGTCTTCTGGGGGGCTGGTGGCAGTTAAAAAGTGGCGGCTTTGTCATCATTTTGGTGCCCATGGCAGGCCATGTGCTTCGGCACACATGGTCTGCTGCTTCTGACTCCCCCCTCAACAGGACGTTGCACCGAAGCACATAGCCTGCAGCTAGTACCAAAAGGGTGGCACATAGCTGCTGTGCTGGACGCCATGGTCTGCGGCCCTAGGCAGCTGCCTAGCCTGCCTAGTGGATGGGCTGGCCATGGCAGTCATGAACCTCACTCTTTGCCAGGGTATTTGGAGTATGATCTCGGTCTCTTAAATCTACTGCTTATGCTTGCTAAAGTATTTGCATCATGCCAAAAAGAGCTTCCTTTGAGAGTTCATAGGATGTAACATGTTTGCAATTTATCAAGGTGCGCCTGGAAATTCTTTTTAATCAAGCCTGTAGCACCCATGATAGGAAATATTTCTGCATCTTCTGCTGCATTTTCTTGGTCTCTGAGTTGCATTTCTTGGTACTTGAGTATCTTCTCCCTCTCCACGTGATTAAACAAACCTCTTCCAGAGACGGGGAAGCTGTAAAACTAGAGGGCATAACATGAAGCTGCAAGGGGGTAAATTGAAAGACAATGTCAGGAAATACTTTTTCACTGAAAGGGTGGTGGATTCTTGGAATGCCCTCCCGATTGGAAGTGGTGGGGGCAAACACAGTGAAAGAATTCAAAATGGCATGGGACAGACACAGTGGATCACTTTATTTTGTTGTTAAGTGCCGTTGAGTTGGTGTCCCTTTATAGCAATAGGATAAAATCAAAATAAGCATAACTATCTGAACAAATAGGGGTGACCTACACGGAGCGGTGGGTACACCCCTAAACAAAAGCATGGGGAGAGGTGACCTGCATGGAGCAGCAGGTGCAGGTCACCCCTTTCTCAGTCTCTGTGGATGGATCTACGATCCTTCCTGTTCTCTCGGCCCGCAATCTGGGGTTTACCTTTGACACCTCTCTCTCCTTCTCCACACATATCCAGCTCGTAGCTAAGACCTGCCACTTCTTTCTCTACATCATTAGCAAAATCTGCCCCTTCCTCTCAGAACACACTACCAAAATGCTCATCCACTCCTTAATCTCCTCTTGCCTCGACTACTGCAACCTACTCCTTGCTGGTCTCCCCGTGAGCCATTTCTTTCCTCTTCAATCTATACAAAATTATGCTGCTTGACTAATCTTCCGCCAATCTCGCCATGCCCACACTACTCTTCTTAAGTCGCTTCACTGGCTCCCTATTCAATTCCGCATCCACTTCAAACTTCTCCTACTGACCTATAAATGCATTCACTCTATGGCCCCTCAATACCTCTCATCTCCCCCTACATCCCCTCTCGGGAACTTCGCTCCGCTAACAAATCGCTTCTATCTAGGCCTTTCACTCGCACCGCTAACTCCCGACTTCGCTCCTTTTTTGCTGCACCTTACGTCTGGAACAGCCTACCTGTGTCTATATGCCACGCACCCTCCCTCGCCCTCTTCAAATCCAGGTTGAAGACCCACTTTTCACTGTTGCCTTCAGATCCTGACTTCTATCCTTTATCTTAACCTGACTCCCGTCAATTTTCATGACTGAATTGTAAAGACCATATTGTGCTTGAATTGACTAATGCTCTTTACTATCTCGACTAGATTGTAAGCTCTGACGAGCAGGGACTGTCTCTTGTATGTATGTCTGTACTGCGCTGCGTACGTGGCGCTATATAAGTGCTAAATAGTAGTAGTAGTAGTAGTGCAGCTACTCTTGCCATCTTACTGGGCAGACTAGATGGACCATACTGGTCTTTATCTACCGTCATTTACTATGTTACTATGTAAATAATCGCTTGAAACGGACACCTGTATTATCGAGGCCATTCTGGTGTTTTTCTCCTTTATCAATATGTCCGGATTCTCTGTAATTCTCTTAGTGACCCTTATACTTTTCCAGTGTAGCGATTATTATTAACATTTATTTCCTGCCCATCACATCATTACTGGGTGGACTACGGTACAAATATACATAATAAGTTACAAACCAGCGATGTTGTATTACTCACAAAGTTTCCAATGGATGGGACGTGCCACATTATTATGCTTTTCTGTATAGAAAGCTTTTGCTATTAGAACTTTGCAGCCGTCGTTGAGAGGAGTAACAGCCTTCAGCTCTTTCTTACAGAAACTACCTATGTCTGTTTTACCAGTTTCTCCTATCCAGCTGTGAACCAATTCCTGTGCTGCAACTATTAGTCTCTCATCCTTCAGTTTCAGTTCACCTCTCCATAACTATTCATTGTCCAGATTTGAACGACTTTGGAAATACTGAGGGTTATGTTTACTAATCGTCGGTAGCTGCTTCCGTGTGATATGGGGCCGTGGCTCCTATATTGTACAGAAGCCGCTACCGCTGATAAGTAAACATACCCCTAAGTGTTCCTGGAGTAATACTTTGGGAAGCTTTTATTAATGGGCGCTAGCTGTCGGCATATGTTCTGGCGCATGCTAAAGGCATGCTGGGATGCACGTTGCCAATTAGCGCAGGGCCATAACAGCACAGGATGCTTCTCAAACGAACTGTGCAACCTGCATTAGAGATGCGAGTGGGCAGGGTAGGGGCGGAGAGTGGGTGCGGTAAACTCAGCGCAGTTAGCGCTGTGTTCACACCGTGTGTGAACTGCATTAGCATGGCTTCACCTAATGCCACCTCAATAGGTGCACCCGCGGGGGCTCTGCATTAACTGCCAGGGAAATGCATTCCTCGCACTCAACAGTTAACATGGAGGTGTTGCACCTAAAGCACTATGGTTTTAGCACTGTTGGTGCTTTAGGTGCGACACCTTAGCACCTGTTTAGTAAAAGACCCCCTTTGTATATCCCTCTACATTTGTGCATTTGCCATTTGTTTTTCCTTGTTGTTTGATCTAATTCTTTAAAGAGTATTTTTTTTCTTTTATTTTGCCTATTCTGTTACTCCCTTTCCTATATGTACTGGTGGATTCTCACTCGTTCCTTCTGCTCATCGGAATATCTGTCCAAGTTTAATGTTGAAAATAGATTCTGGACACTTATGTTTGTACTTCAACCCTTTTTGTGCATGCAGGTCTGTTGATTATTATTTAAGTGAGCTTGGAAGCCTATAATAGCTTTTCTAGGTATAATCTGTTTCTATAAAGCCCATTCTTCCTTTGGTTCTTGAAATGTACAGTCTTGGCATACACTGATTCTTATAAATACCTTGTGGGCATGGAGGGGTTTTCTTGTTTGTAAATCCACTTTTTCAAGATTTTTTAGAGGCCAATCTTTGATTCCAAAGCTGTATGAGAGGGAGGGGATTGCAAGCTGATTAATGGCTAATATCTTATTCCATGATAACACATCTTTCAATATCAATTTTAATCTCCCGCAATATTCTTTACTGATCTTTTCTCTCAGTAGATTATGCTTGATTGTCACTTATTCCTCTACTGCTAGATGTGTATACTTTCCTGTTCAAGTTCCTTTATGTCACAGTCATCAGTCATAGAGATGTTTTCAATTTTTGCTTAATTTCCCATATGAAAAGTTGCCTTAGCACATTTGTCAAGACCAAACATCATCTTGAATTTTTCACTACACAGAGTTGTACAGCTAATTGTTAGTCACTGGAACTGTAGAGCTTCAAGTAATCTACAAACAGTAAGTGTAGTGTTACTTCCGGGTCATTACCATCTTTAGAATTAAGGCTAAATCCATATCTGAAAGAGTTAATAAGAGTATTCAAAGGATTAAATGCCATACAGAACAGAAGTGGTGATGGGGAGTCTCCCTGAAATATTCCTCGCTGGATCTTAAAGTAGGGATGACGAGCTGTCCATCTTCATACCTCAGATGGAGTGTAGTTGCCACATTAGATATTCGTGATCAAGCCAGGGTTTGTTTTGTACATTTCAAGGCAGTTTATTATCCAAGGGTGCAGGGTGCTATCATTGTAAATGATAGCAGATAAAGACCAACATGATACATCTTGTTTGCCCAGTAAGGTGACTAGTGTTGTATTTGCTGCTCTATGCAGATTAAGAAAGTTTTCATGGGCTGGCCTCAAACTGGCGAGCCTTGGGTTAGAAAGCAGTCATCTTCCAGGAGAAGTTATTGTCTGTCAGTGGCTTGTCAATCCATGTTCCTCTGAGATTTTTGCTTTTCTTAGCACTGATCACAATGACTTTATTCAGCATTGACTGGTTTCATATGCTCCCCTCTTGTTGCTCTATGCAATTTAGGTAACTGGTTAAGCCTTGGTTATATCAGGAGGCTTTTAGGGAAGAGGGATGAGTTGGGGAGTATGTAGTGGTTGATATGCTAGGACAGACTAGATAGGCCATGTGGTCTTTTTCTGTCATCATGTTTCTAATGTTGCATTTTGCTTGATGTGTTTGTACATTTATTGTAAGTCACGTTAGGATCTTGATTGGGCATAAGCAGGGTATTAAGTACATGTAAATAAATAAATGTTATTTCAGTTGATATAATCAGATATTCTGGAGGCATCTAATGCTGTAAACAGCTGATAGACTGTAGGTAGTCAAGTTATTGGTCTGTAATTTTTTGGGGATATTATTTTGATCTGACTTCAGAAGGAGGAGTGTTTACAGAGGGATAAGTCTAAGATTGAATCAGCATTGAAAAGAGACTTTTGGGGGTCGGTTTTGTGTTGCCAGTGTACATGTCACTTATTTTTCCATGGGAAAACAGTTACAGTCTGGGTGTTAAAAATGACCATGCACATTTGTATCTGCTCTTTGTATGGGAGCAAATCAGGGTCAAAATGACCCATATGAATTTTGAAAAGTCCATTCTCTATCTGTTGTTTTACTCCCCTGATCTTGCTGTCCTTCAGACTTGGCTGATAGTAAGTGCGGCTTGGGAACATGTACATCCTTTTAACCACGGTGAAGGGGAAAAATCTGTTCAAGTAAAGTGCTCTGACAGGAAATCTTTTCTTGCAGTGGGGGCTGTGGACAGTTTTTTCAAGCTGCTTGTGCAAATGCTTAGATTTTTTACTTGTGGTCTTTGCACTCATTCTCAAAGAGAAAATATGCAAATAGTTTCTCTTTGAAAACTGCCCTGCGGAGAATGTACTTGCTGATCTTGGTATGTGCTTTACCTAATTAAGTGGCTTTAGAAAATTTCCTTCCCAGTAAATACATTTGCATGCTATTTGAGTTTATCTGGGAGGTTTTTGTTTTCCTTATTTTCCTTTGCTTCATACTGGCTTCTCCGTGGTTAAGGTTTACCAGTATTCCAACTTTTTTTTTCGTCATCATAAAACCAACTACCTCTCCCATGTTTGAGCGCAAACCTGGCCTGTCTGATGTGAGTGTTAAATCCTGGCATCCCGAGCTATTTCTACTGGGGGCATTTTTCTCTAGACTGTCATCAGCAGACTGCGTCGCCTACACAGATTAAGCCACGACAAGAAAACACGAGGATTTTCTGCTTTATTGTCTGATATGCGGAAGAATTACCGTCTTTCTGTGTCACTGTGCTTGAAACTGAACACATGGATTGGCACATCAACAGGATCCTAAGCAGGAACAGCTCCAGCAATGATCAATGAGACGTTCTCTCCTTCAGATAGATTGAGTGTGCCTTTTGAATTCGTTCCTTTTTCTTTTTTTCTTTTTTTTTTCTGCATTATAACAGAGGCGACCTCTACCAAGCAAGCAGCTTCTGTCTTCCTATCTGTCTTACAACTTCATTAGTGCTTAGCATGTTCCAGTGCTGGGATGGATGTGGGCTGGCAGCTGGACTGTGTGTCAGGTATGTGCCTGGCATGGGCTCCCCATTCATTAACTAGTTGAAGGGGAGGGAGGAGAAGGGAGCATCAGAAGGAGGAGGCAGATGGAGTGTCGGATAGAGAATACCTTTAGCTGCACTCGTTGGCTGTCTGGATTCCCAGCGTGCCCTCGATTTTTCAAACTCAGAAAAAGCATTTTCCTGTTCTGGTAGCTGTGTTGAAGGTGGAAATAAAGGTCATTGAACAAACAATATGAGATGATGATTTTTGATGAGCTTTTGGGAGCTGTACTCCCTTCATCAGGTCAGAGCAAAAATGACATTACCTGAACGTACAAGTAAATTGCAGCACAGCAGCACCATCTTACTGTGATCTGATTTTCTCCAGGAACAAGCAGGAAGTCAGTCTTCACATATGAGTGACATTGATGCTGACAGAGCCCGCTTGAAGCATTTCCCCAGCTTTCAAAGAAAGCCTTTGGGAATGATACCACGTATTCATGGTTCCCTTCCCGCCCAAGGGAGCCATCTTGCTCAGTCTCCTTTTTTTCGTGGAGCCCAATGGATGTCCGTCCCATTTCCTTGGGAAAAAATCTTCCAAATTCCCTTAAAGTGTTATTTTTTCCCCCCAGTTGTGTACTGGTTCCTCTTCCCACCTTGAGCTGGCACTGTTCTCGGCTCCTTCCCTCTTTTTTGATCGAGGCTTGCCTCAATCGGCATATGTGCTTTTTTTTGCCCAGGGGTTGTTGACCCCGGCCGAGTGTCTCCCACCATGTCCTCCGGTGGGTTAAAAAAATGTGACCGCTGCAGTCAAGCCATGTCTGTTACAGACACGCACAACTGATGCCTACACTGCCTGGGTCGGACCACGATAGCACCACCTGCAACCTGTGCCAGGCCATGACTCCGAAAACCAACAAGAAAAGGTCGGAGTTGCAGAAGAGGATGTTCCTGAGGTCTGACTCGGCATCAGCCTCCCCAACACCAAGCTCCAAGCCCAGCACTTCCCATGAGGCCCGGCCGTCCTCGGAGTCCCGCGGCGGCGGCTCCTCCGAGAAGACCCCGGACCCTGAGCGAAAAAAGAAAAAATCCTCAAAGCCAGTCGAGGTTCCACTGGTGAAACCCGGTAAAGTCCTGCGGAGTGACTCAGGTGACTCCAAGAAGTGCCCCATGCAGGTCTCTAAGAAGGAGTCCTTGCCGACGAAGACTGTGCGAGGCTCCCTGAAGCCATGGTCCTCGTCTAGGATGCACTCGCAAGAGTGCCGGCATTGGGCCCGAGGTCCTCAGTGCCCAGGCCCAAAACTGTGGAGCCTTCGACCTCGAAACCAGAATGGCGACCATGGAACAGAATATTTCTGCTATCGTGACCCTGCAGCAGGCAATGATGGCTGGTTCTTCTGTGTCATCTGCCCTGACAACTGGGCCCAGAATGCGGGGGAGTCCCTGGCATCGAACCAGGCTCTGAGCACCACCAGTCTCAGGTGAGTCCTCTGCACCAGTTGAGGTCCTGGTCCCATTCCTCGGGTATCTGGTCCTCACCAGCCAGTTTCTGGGAATTGGACCCAAGGTCCTCTGGAAGGTCCCGACTCCTCAGGGCTGGCCTCGAGATGTGAGACCGCAGGGCCTCAGATTCGTCGACACCCTCCAACTCCGAGTGGGAGACTGACGTCGAGGCCTTCCCAGAAACCTGCCAGCACCGAGATGTCCCCTTGGAGCTGTCTCCCCAGGCTCCTTGGCACCATTCTCCCCCGGAGGACGTGGCCTTCCATGACTTCATTCAGGACATGGCCCAGGCCCTATTAGTGCCGACAGAGTCGGAGGAGGACCTGCACACCGAAGAACTGTAAATCTTCCAGTATGAGTCCTCACCCAAGAAGACTCTTACGGTGCCAGTGCAGCCAATCCACGAATGGCTGTTCCTCAGTATGTGGGAGACCCCGGCCTTGGTACTGGTGGTCAGCTGATGCCTCGATGCCATCTACCACGTCAAGAAGGGCCCCGGGTGCCACAAGATCCAACTCCCATGTAATTCAGGGATTATGGAGTCAACCATGCAGAAGCTGAAGAGCCAGAAGAACTACTCCTCTGTCCTCCCCCAGGCAGAGAGGCTCAGGCCCTCGACACCCTCGGGTGAAAATGCTACAAGGGCTCCATACTTGGGTGCCAGATTGAAGCCTATGAACTGTAAATAGGCATGTACCTCAAGGCCCTGACCAGGAGCTCTCCGGCTTCTCGGCTGGGCTCGCAGGGGAACTCCTCCAGTGGTTCCAAGCCCTAAGTTCCTTTCCTGAGCCGCCTATGACTGCTTTGAGTGGCAGGCATCAGCGCCAGGCTTGGCTACGGACCCTGGACCTCGAGCAATGGGTCCAAGAAAAATTGCTCAGCATTCCATATACGGGGGAAAACTTGTTCAGCAAACCCATGGCTGACAAGGCAGCTGAGATAGAGGCCGAGGTGGTAACTAGGCAGAAGCTCTCCAAGTAGACCTCCACCGAAAAGAAACCATTGGAGAAAAGACCCCTTTTCCCAAGCAAAAAGGGGTCCTTCCACCAAAATCACTACCAGCCCTTCTCGGGCCATCACCAGCAGGGCCCTCAGCCTAAGAGCCACAGCCATGAATTCAGGAAGCCAAAAGCCCAGAAGCCCCAGGCCCCGACTCCCACCCAGCCCTGGGGGAGCTTTGGACTTCCAGGGCAGGGCCTCTTCCCTCCCCGGGAGACCCTCCACAGCCCACAGGGACCCACCTGGCACTCTTTGCCCACAGGTGGGCTGGAGTCACCTCAGACCAGTGAGTCCTGCAGGTGGTTAAAGAGGGGTACCTCCTTCGCCTGCAGCAGGTACCCTCAAGGTTCTTCCCGGGGAGCCGGTGCGATCTCTCCTTCACCAGACCTTGCTGCTCTCGGAGCTCGCAGGCCTACTCAGGGACAGTGCAGTGGAGCCTGTTCCCAAACATCTGTGTGAAAGGGCTTCTACTCAAGGTACTCCCTTGTCCCCAAAAGAACAGGGGGCCTTAAGCCATACTGGACCTATGAAATTTGAACAAGTTTCTGGTGAGCGAGAAGTTCAAGATGCTCTCCCTTGGAACATTGCTGTCTTACCTCCACCAGAGAGATTAGCAGTACTCCTTGGATCTAAATGATGCCTATACCCACATCCTGATCCACCCCTCCCACAGGCAGTACCGCAGGTTCGTGGTGAGAGGGAGGGACTACCAGTACAGGTTGCTACCCTTCAGCCTAGCCTCCTTGCCAAGAGCTTTACCAAGTGCCTGGTGGTGGTAGCCGCCCGCTTGCGCCTACAGGGGATCTATATTTTTCTCTACCTTGGCGACTGGCTTATTAGAGGCAGCACAGCCTCAGGTCAGGCAGGCCGCAGAGTGTACAATCATCCTGCTGCAGCACCTGGGTTCATCATCAATTATCCCAAATCCCACCTCACCCCATCCCAAAGCCTGGAGTTCATAGGGGCTCAGTTGGACATGTTACAAGTCAAGGCCGTCCTCCCAAGGGAAAAGGCTTACCGCCTCAGGCAACTGGCAGAAGAGGTGCAATGCCGCCGCTCGGTGCCTGCTCACCTCCTGCTTCACCTCCACATGGCCTCAATGGTCCTCGTCACATCCTTAGCCCGCCTCCACATACAGACAGCCCAATGATGTCTCCACTCACAGTGGCCTCAAGCCATGGGCCGACTACAGGATAGGGTCAGAGTCACCCACCAGCTGGCGGAGTCCCTCACCTGGTGGCAAAAATTGTGCCATCTCTTGGAAGGAATGCCATTCCAGGCACCTGCTTCGCAGAGGTCCCTGACACCAGACACCTCCCTCCTGGTCTGGGGGGTGCATTGCAAGGGCCACTGCACGCAAGGCAGTTGGTCCCAGGAGGAGTTGCTCTTACAAATCAATCTTCTGGAACTCAGGGCAATTTTCCTGGCCCTGCGAGCATTCCACCACCACTTGCAGCACCGCCCGGTGCTGATCCAGATAGATAACCAGGTGGCAATGTTCTACATCAGCAAGCAGGGGGGCACATTCATACTCTCTCTGCCAGGAGGCGGTGACCCTTCTTCGCAGTGCGCAGCAGCATGCTCATGTGAGCAGTATACCTGCCAGGCCAGGACAACTGCTTAGTGGACAGGCTGAGCAGGGTACTTTATCCACACATGTGGCACTTGAACCCCAGGGTAATGAAGCAACTCTTCCACCGCTGGGGCAGGCTCATGCAGCTGCCTTGCTTCTGCTCACGCCAACCACACCAGAGGAGAGTGGAGGCAGATGCCTTCCTGATTTCATGATCCAGAGGGCTTATTCTATGTGTTCCCACTGACCCCCCTACCTCCCCTGATCGCCAAGACACTCTTCAAGGTCCAGAGCGAGGGGGTGTCAATGATACTGATCGCACCCAGATGGCCCAGACAGCCCTGGTTTCCCCTGTTTCTTGCACTGTCAGTAGCGCTCCCCGTCCTGCTGGGCTGGGCCCCGGATCTCCTATCCCAGGAGGAGGGTTCCCTTCTGCACCCAACTTGGGGTCCCTAGTGGTAAAAGCATGGCTGCTGAAAGGGTAGCGTTGGTCCCTTTCAACCTCCCAGGGGAAGTAGAGGAGATCCTGCTGGCTTCCTGGAAGCCCTCAACCAGATGGGCTTATGCCTTTAAGTGGAGAAGATTCTCCATCTGGTGTGCAGAGAAGGAGAATCCCTTCTCCTGTCACCTGCAACTTGTTCTACAGTACCTGCTGCATCTGTCGCACACCGGGCTGAAATCCAATTCTGTGAGGGTGCACCTGAGTGCAATATCTGTGCACCGCTGCCCTATCAAGGAGAAACCCCTCTCAAGTCAACCTCTGGTCTCCAGGTTCCTCCGGGGCCTTGTACTATTGAAGCCCCACATTTGCCCTCTGGCAGCAGAATGGGACTCAATGTTGTGCTCTCCCAGCTCACTAAGCTGCCCTTCGAGCCCCTGGCCACTTGCTACCTAAGATACTTGTCTTGGAAAGTGGCCTTTCTGGTGGCCCTCATGTCAGCGTGTAGGGTCAGTGAACTCCAAGCCCCAGTGGCAGAGCCATCATATACCAGGTTCTTCAAAAACAGGGTGGTGCTCCGCACACACCCCAAATTCCCCCCAAAGGTGGTATTTCCTTTCCACCTCAACCAAGAGATTGTCCTTCCCACCTTCTTTCCGCGGCCCCATGCTGGCAGGGAGGACCTAATGCTCCACACACTCGATTGCAAGTGGGCCCTGTCCTTCTACCTGCAGTGGACCCAGGCCCATTGCAAAGCTCCTTAGCTTTTTGTGTCCTATGACCCCAGCAGACTGGGGCTACCTGTGACCAAGTGCACCCTGTCCATTTGAGTGGCGGACTGTATTGCCCTTGCCTATGAGCGAGCTGGCTTCTCCCTTGAGCACCAGATCACAGCACATCACGTGAGGGCGATGGCCACATGGTCTTCAATTCATACATTCACAGTTCACTACTGCCTGGAGAGCAAGTCCCGCAGGGACAGTGCCTTTGGACAGGCAGTATTCTGTAATATTCTCGGGGTGTAGGCAACTCCTGCCCTCTGACCCTTCTGTGTTCAGGCCACTGGACTGATAAAGTCGCTGGATGCTAGGGTCTGCAGAGTCTCTCAGTGGGGACTCACCTTCTTCAACTCACAGCTACCCATTTGGTTGCCATTGGTGCTGTTCTGGTTTGGTCCTCGGCAGCCTGGAGCTAGGGAGTCCCGTATGTGAGACTGACATCCTGCTTGTTCCTGGAGAAAGCATAGTTACTCACCTGTAACAGATGTTTTCCAAGAACAGCAGGAATTGGTCCTCACAACCCTCCCTCCTCCCCTGGGAGTTGCCTCCCTACCTTATTTTATGTTTTACTAACGTCTTAGCTGTGTCATCTGACTGAGCAAGATGGCATTCTTGGGCAGGAAGGGGACCACGCATGCGTGCTAGCATGTCCCAAAGGCTTTCTTTGAAAGCTGTGGAAATGCTTTGTGCGGGCTCCGTCGATGTTACCCATATGTGAGCACTGATTCCTTCTGTTCCCAGAGAACACCTGTTACAGGTGAGTAACTACGCCATCTTGTTCTTAAGTTATGCTTTTTTATTTTAAAAGCAAATATCCAGTAATTGAAATTGAATTGCTTCTGTGCTCTTTCTCTAGAGGTTTTCTGGAAGTGATAACCTGAAATGGAGATGTATTCCTTGGTCACTGATCTTTTCCCCATTGCAGCTGGCGACCCCTCCCACTGACCTAGTACTCTTTTTAAAAGTTTTCAGAAAATTGCTGCTGTATTAGCTGAAGCTTGTCATATCCAGGATCTGCCGAAGGAAAGCGTCTTTGACTGGGCGGGATTCACTGCTATATACAGCACAGCTTGGGTTTCCTATTTGGAATTAGCTTTTCTGTAGAAAGTGTGTGTGTTTTTTTCTTCCTGGGTGTGCTTCACACCATGCTTTGAAGATAGTGGCATTCATTGAAGGCACTAGCACCCTCGATTACATCAACCAAAGAGTTTTCCAAAGATGATGCTTTCATTGAGTCTTCTTGACTGCACCGCCGATACCTTCGGGTGTACTGCAGTCCTTTGGTTTCTACAGTACAAGTTATCACAGCCTGCAAAGAGTCCAGTTTCTCTGAGAACAACAGAACTACCTAAAGGCAGCACATGAAGTGAAAGTGGCATTTAAAAGTACATGGAGAAAGATATACCCTCTAATTTTAAAATGCCCTTGTACTCTGATTTCCAATTTTGGCATGTTGCTTACACTGCTTATTAGCATTTTGGTTACATGAATCGGACAGCAAGTTCACATTTTGACTGCTTGCACTGTTTTGCAGGATCATGGATCTGCCCTTAGAACAAAGTACCCATGTTAAAATACCAATGAATTGTGTTTTATCAGTGTGATGATAGAGGCACCCTGCTGTCTATAATTTACTATCTTGGCATCTTTTTGCCCACTCTTTGGTGAACCTGGGGCTCCGATCTCAGCATGGTAGATTCCTGGGATAGGTGAAATCGGGAGAAGTTGTGGCTAGGCAATTATGTATGAGCACTTTAGGTAGTGGTGCTGTATGTAGAATTGTGTGTGTGAACGATTAGGCCCCTTGGTCATCCCCAAGTGAATGGAAGAACACAAACAACCTCTACGTAGTGGAAAGTTAAAGACTACCAAGGTTATACTGAGCCCATGGTGGTCAGTGTGTCTTTAAACACAGGCCACTGGAGGTGAAGAGAGATCCGGATATTCTATGGCAGTATCCGGATAGCAGCTGCTGCTGAATATGCAGATTTTGTAGTCGGCGGTGGCAGCTTTCTAGACGCTGGCAATATTCAGCCAGTATCCAAATAGCCAATCAGCATACTCTTAGGACTGCCTTTTTGTTCTGTGCAGATACTTATCCGCATAGTGATGTTGAAGATTGCCACTGTCCAGGTAAGTGCCATCTCCTCAGCTCCGCCCATGGACCCCTCCCCCCGGGCACTCTCTGGATAGTGCCACAGCAGTCAAAGTAAATATTCAATGACACCATCCTGATAGTGTTGCTGGATCTTGGGCTCACCAGGACTTATCTTCTGCACCATACCTCCGCTGTGAATTCAGATCTTTCCCCCCTCAATGCTTGTCTCTCGCTCGCACTAACTGGTTATCCTCAAACCTTCTCCATCTCAACCTAGCTAAAACATCTGCAATGTGGTTTACTCTTGGTGGTCCCCAATTGGCCCTTTCCCCTCTCCTCCTAGGCAATCCGATTCCCCTCATATCCTCACTTCAATATCTGGTGGTTACTTTAGACCCTGATCTCTCCTTCCATACTTACATCTCTTCCCTCACATGTCGTTCTCATTACTACTTCCGCCAAATCCGAGCTATCAATCCTGCGCTCTCCCCAGTGTCCCTTACGACTCTTCTATTCTCTCTAGTAATCTCACATCTAGATTACTGTAATGGTTGTCTTCGCCAGTATCTCTCACCATCAGCTCCACCGTTTACAGTTAATTCAGAATACTGCTGCTTGAATCCTCACTCATACTTCCCGCTCCAGTCACATCATACCTTCTCTGATTCACTTACACTGGCTCCTCCTCCCCTATCGTATCACTTTCAAACCCATGATTTTGACCCACAGGGCCGTACAAAAGCACACTCCTCAATATCTGGCAGATTCGATACAATTGCATCTGATACCCCGTAGCCTCCGGTCCCTGCACACCCACTGTCTTGACCTACCCTCCCCAGCCCGTGCTCACTTGGAGCAAACTCGGCGCTCTGCTTTCTTCTTAGCCCCATCACTCTGGAACTCCCTTCCTTCCCTAATCCGTCAAGAACAATCATTCTCAAAGTTTAAGTCCCTCCTCAAACCCACCTCTTCTGCATTGCCTATGACCTCTCCTTCCCTGATCTCCCTTGACTCCTCTTCCCCCTCCACTTAGGCTCTCCATTCTCTTTCAGCTTTGAATGAATGTCACACTTTCCTGTTTGGTATTGTAGTTCCTTTTGCCTCTTCTGGCTCTGTACCTACCTATAACATTGTAAACTCCCCAGATGACCTCCGATGGGTGGTCTATCAAACATTGTAATAAAGATAAAGATCTGTTATCCTGCTAACTGGATACACTCTTTTGAATATCATCCCCTATGTCTATCTCCAGGAACAAGCAGGAATGAGTCCTCACATATGGGTACGTCGGTACTGACGGAGCCTGCGCGGGAACGCTCCCCAGCTTCCCAATAAGGAAAGCTTTTGGGAGCATCCCACAGCGCCTGCGCGCTGCCTTCCCGCCTTTCCTAACCAACTCTCCTCAGTTCTTCTTTTCCGCGGAGCCAGCAGGTTGTGTTCCTGTCACCGCTGAAGAAGTTCTTTATTTTAATTTATTTCTTTGGTCGCGTGTCTGCCTTCCCCGACGCCGGACCGGTAACGCCGGTCTTTTCTTTTCTTTTCTTTTCTTTCTAAAAAAAAAAAAATATATATATATTTTTTCCTCACTTGGTGTATTTTTTTTCTTAGGCCTCCAGGCCTAAAAGAAACTTTTCCCTCATGGAAAAACCAGCCTCCGGGTTCAAAAAATGCATTAAGTGTAGCGGTACAATTTCTGTTACAGATACCCATGAATGGTGTCTTAAATGTTTGGGTCCTGAACACTCCATTCCGGATTGCCAGTCCTGCTCTCTAATGTCTAAACGAGGGTTACAGAACCGAGCAGCCAAGCTCCATGTGCTGTTTCCCACGGATGCACCGGCAGTGGCATCGACATCTTCCAGGTCTTCCTCTCCCGATGGGTCTCAGGTAACCAAACATAATCCTAGCAGGTCCTTGAAGGGCAAATCTCCCTCTAAGCATCGAGATGCCTCCAGGCTTGCCCTCGAGGATCCTGCCCCAGCCAAACAACCCCGGCGGGAAGCTCCGGCTTCCAAAGCTCCTCCTATGGGGTTACAGGTTGACATCGATGGCACGGCCTCGACCGATCACCTGTTAGACTGCTCTGGGGTACCGGCACAATCTCCCGGTACCGACATCCAGGCATTCGTGGCGTCCATGGATCACACTGTTCAATCCATGCAGCAGGCTATAATGGCTTTATTAAAGCTGCGACGCCGACGGTACCGCAACGAGTTCCGTTGTCGGTACCGGTACCGGTACCAGCACCGATACCGGTACCGACTGCATCGACATCGGCCAGGATACCGACTCAGGTTCCCTGTCCAGGGCTATTTCTCGGTACTGATCCGATACCGGGGACGCCCGATGTCAGTACCGATCGATACGCGTATCGATCATTGGAAGCGGACAGACGATACTTCGATTCCTCTGATGATTCTGATTCATCAGATGAGTCTCCTGAAGTATCCATTACCCTTCCTGAGGAGCCTACTTCTCCAAAAAGGAGAATGTCTCCTCCAGAGGATTTGTCCTTTCAAGACTTCATAATAGAAGTGGCTAAAGGACTCTCTATTTCAGTAACCTCTGAAACAGAGCCTAGAGCAAAAAAATTTGATATTTTAGGATACTCTAAGGCTCCCAGAGAGGCAGTCACCTTGCCAATTCATGAAATTCTTCATGAACATATGATTGACTTATGGGAGACTCCTCTCACCCTTTCTCCTCATTCTCGCAGATTGGACACTATGTACCGTGTCCCTCCTTGTCCTGGATTTCAGAAAACTCAGCTTCCTCACCACTCCATTGTGGTGCAGTCAGCTATGAAAAGGATAAAGAGTACCAAAAGACACACTTCTGCTCCTCCAGGAAGAGAATGCAGGACCTTGGATGCTTTTGGTAGGAAAATCTTCCAAGCCAGCATGCTTATTGCCAGAATCAACTCATATAGCCTTAATATGGGTATGTTTCTAAAGGAAGTTGCACAAAAGCTGCACAACTTTCTCCCTTTTATTCCAGAGGATAGAAGGGATGAGTTCCTCCTAAGCATACTCAAGACATTTCAAAGTTTTCCAACAGGGCAGCCTTTGACTCCTTTGAAGGTGCCAGCAGAGCCTCAGGCATTGCCGTAGCTGCTCGTAGAATTGCTTGGCTCCAGGCTTCTGATCTAGAACCCTGGGTTCAGGATGGCTTAGAAATCTGCCCTGTACGGGTGAAAATCTCTTTGGCAAAGAGTGGCAAATAAAAGCCACTCAAATGGATGCAGAGAATTCTGCTCTGGATAGACTTTCCAAGTCCACCTCCATTCCAGCCAAGAAAAACCTTTCAAAAAGTCTTTTTACAAAAGGAGCAGATTTCCTTCCACTTCTGGCCAACAATCTTCTACAGGTGTCACCACTCACCCTCCCAGAGGCATTTAGCGTGGGTAAGGCAAGTGGGTAGTTGTGTTTCTTATACTGTGAACTTTAAATGGAGGTTTTGGAAAGGCCTCCTGGGTAATGTAGTCCTACAGTAGTAAGAATGAGTCCAAGTTGTGCACGAGTGGTTCAGGTTAAATTAGGATTTATTGCCCCTCCCGGGGTTGGATGTTGATGACCATGAACAAAGAATATATTTACAAAGAAACCATACTCCTGATATGAACAAAAATAGGCAACTTAAATAATGCTTATCTTCAGCTGTTACGGAATCAAAAAGAATAAAACAGTTTCCCTCCAAAATACTTCTTTTGGCTGTTTTTCTTCCTTCAGCAAAATCCAGTATTATTAACAAAGGGACTGCACATTGTCTGCCACCATATAAGAGCAGTCCATAAACACTTCGGACTCAGGGGGTTGATAAGGGTCCCACTGCATAAGATCACCTTCTTCCTTAAGGTCTCTTAGAGAGGGTTCTTCTGCCTGCCACGCAAACCTCTCCGTTCCAATTACAGGGTTCCCTTCCCCCAACCTGCTCTGTGAGTCTGGGTGTTTGGCTTCCTGTGCATACAGCCCTCTGTAATTAAAAGGATACACGTTTCCCTCTTCTGTTTGGCTACAGGGAATTCTGTGTCTGCCTTTAGAATTGCTTTCTCCCAGGAATCTCCCTTGGCTACAAAAAGGTTGGTAAAACTTTTCTCTCCCCTTTGATAAAAGCTTGGTATCAGGGAAATAAGCTTTACCTGCAGGCTGTCTGTTGTGAGCACAGCGTGGTTGTCTTTTCTGGTTCCCAGAATAAACGTCTCTGCTTTTTGGATAGTAAAAATCCCCAGTGCTTTTTGTAGTTGAGCACTGCTCCCTGGGAACTGGACTTGAATATCTTCCCCAGCTCTCTTCCTCTGAGAAGTTCCTCCGAATGGAATTGGGATTTCTTTCCCTTTTCCCTTCTCTCAGCCACAGACCTTGGCTGCCCTCGGAGTATCTATCTTTCTCTGGTTTTCTCCTTCTTTCAGCTTTCTCCACGCTTGCTGTGCTACCTTTTCCTTCTGTCTCCGTGTCTGAGACTATGTCCGTCTCTTTCTCCTTCTCCTTCCCCTTCCCCTTTTCTGTCCTATATTTAACTAAAGGCTTTTTATCTAAGTTTCTTTCTCCGTTGTGCTGAGCCACACCTCCCACCAGGTGTTCCCACTTCCCTGATGAGGCAGGAGCTAGCTCAGGGGATGGGCGTTCCCTGTGACGTTCTTTGTTTAGGGTTTCCATGCCAACCCTCCATGCTTGTTTCAGCACTGACAGTTCTGGTTTCACTTTGTAGTTAATCCTCTGTCTCCATCGGTTCTGAACCCTGTACTTCACGACACAGGTCGCTTTGCTACTAAGCGTCAGCAACCTAAATAGGCCAGGCCTAAACCTGCAGGGACTGCTACAACCCAGCAGTCCCAACCCCCTCAGGGTTTTTGACTTGATACTAGAGAACTTAACCTTTCTGGCTCTACCACAGCCAGAACCTCTCACCATTCCAGGAAGGTTAGCTCATTTTGCTCCCAGATGGGAGCAAATCACATCAGAGCAGTGGACCCTCTCCATCATAAGAGACGGCTACAAACTTCATTTCTCAGACCTTCCTCCGTACACCATGGTGAGACATTTCAATTCTCCCACATCTCTCCTCGACCTTCTGGATCAGGAGGTGACTACCCTTCTGGCCCAGAGGGCCATAGAAGAAGTTCCTCTTCTTCAACAGGGGTCAGGGTTTTACTCCCCCTATTTTCTCATTCCAAAGAAAACAGGGGGATACAGACCCATTCTAGATCTCAGAGAATTGAACAAATTCCTATGCAAGGAGAAGTTCAAGATGCTTTCTCTAGGCACTCTCCTTCCATACCTGCAGAGTCAGGATTGGCTTTGTTCTCTAGATCTCAAGGATGCGTACACTCATGTCCTCATCCATCCATCTCACAGAAAATTCCTACGTTTTCTGTTCCAGGGAAAACATTACCAATACAGAGTGCTTCCTTTCGGTCTAGCCTCTGCTCCAAGAGTGTTCACCAAATGCATGGCAATAGTTGCTGCATTTCTACGCACTCTGGGAATATTTGTCTTCCCATATCTGGACGACTGGCTCATCCGATCTCCAACCCAGTCAGAGGCTCAGATCTCCCTGAACCGCACCAGTCCCAAAGTCCCAGCTCACCCCTACTCAGTCCCTGGAATTCATAGGGGCCTGGTTGGACACCACTTCTGCAAGGGCCTACCTTCCTCAGGCCCGCTGTCAACGTCTAGTGCAGTTAGCCTCCCAGATTCAGTCAAAGAGCCACTTAACTGCCAGGGAGATGCTACAGCTGCTAGGCCATATGGCTTCCACAGTACATGTGGTACCCTATGCTCGCCTACACATGAGAGCAGCTCAATGGACTTTGTCCACCCAGTGGACTCAAGCTTCAGGAGCTCTCTCAGACCAAATAGCAACCTCCAAACGTCTCTTTTGGTTTCTCCAATGGTGGATGTCCACTCAAAATCTGTTGCTGGGGTCCCCCTTCCAACCTTTGTTACCCCAAGCAACCCTCACAACAGATGCCTCTCAAACAGGTTGGGGAGCTCATCTACAAGACCTCTCCATCCAAGGCACTTGGTCCCCACAGGAGACCTCTCTTCATATCATTCATACGGACAATCAAGTAGCCATGTTTTACATAAACAAGCAAGGAGGAACTGGCTCTGTCGCTTTGCAACGAAGCTCTAAGATTGTGGGCCTTCGCCAGAGAACATCAAATCCATCTCCTGGCAGTATACCTCCCAGGAATCCAAAACTCTTGGGCAGACAGACTCAGTCGAGTTCTGCTTCCACACGAATGGTCCCTGCACATGGATCAGGTACTCAGAATCTTCCAGGAATGGGGAACCCCAGACATAGACCTCTTTGCAAGTCCGTGGAATGCCAAACTTCCCCGGTTCTGTTCCAGAATTCCGTGTCAGGGAGTTCAGGCCAAGGATGCCTTCCTCCTTCATTGGAGTCAGGGCTTCCTGTATGCCTTTCCACCCATTCCTTTGATTCCCAAGACTCTGTTCAAACTCCAGAGGGATCAAGGATCTATGATCCTCATAGCTCCACGCTGGCCACGCCAAGTGTGGTACCCTCTACTTCTGCATCTCTCCCAAGCCCCCTCCCTGGACTTGGGAGCTGCGCCAGACCTTCTGTCCCAGGAGGAAGGGACTTTGTGGCATCCAAATCCCAAGTCCCTTCACCTCAGAGCTTGGTTACTGAAGGCCTAGACCTTCAAGACTTCAATCTTTCTCAGCAAGTGAAGGATATCCTCCATGATTCCAGAAAACCTTCCACTAGGCGTTCCTATGCTTTTAAGTGGAAAAGATTTTCCATTTGGTGTGCTCAAAAGGGTCTTGACCCTCTGGCACTTCCTGTGAATTCTCTATTGGAATATCTCCTGCATCTCTCCAATGCAGGCCTTAAAACGAATTCAGTAAGGGTCCATTTGAGTGCTGTTGCATCCTCCCTTAAGCTTCTCAATGGACAACCTATTTCATCTCATCCTCTTATTGCAAGATTCATGAGAGGCCTAACTTTAACTAAACCTCCCATTCGACCTCCTCCGGTGGCATGGGACTTAAACTTGGTTCTTGGTCAGCTTATGAAGCCACCTTTTGAACCCTTAGCCACTATCTCCTTGAAACTTCTTTCCTGGAAGGTTATTTTCCTTATTGCAATCACTTCTGCTCGCCGCATCAGTGAACTGCAGGCCTTAGTGGCTAATCCACCTTATACAAGGTTCCATCATGATAAGGTAGTCCTTAGGACAAATCCTCACTTTATGCCTAAAGTGGTCTCACCTTTTCATCTTAATCAAGAGGTATATTTACCTGTCTTTTTTCCAGCTCCTCATGCATCCAGTGCAGAGAGGAACCTTCATACTCTAGATTGTAAAAGAGCTCTTGCTTTTTACTTACACAGGACACAGCAACATAGAAAGTCTTCCCAGCTTTTTGTTGCTTTTGATCCTTCTCATTTAGGACTTCCAGTCTCTAAAAGAACACTGTCCAATTGGATTGCTCAGTGTATTTCCTTTGCTTACCAGAGTAAGAACCTTTCTCTGGAGGGCCATGTTACAGCTCACAATGTGAGGGCCATGGCCACCTCTATGGCTCATCTTCATTCTGTGTCCATCGACCAGATCTGTCGAGCAGCCACCTGGGCCTCGGTTCATACCTTCACAGCCCATTACTGTTTGGACAAGGACTCCCGCCGGGATGCCTTGTTTGGTCAGGCTGTCCTCAGACACCTGTTCCATTCTTGAACAACTCCTGCCCTCCTTCCCTGAATGGATGCCTGAGATCCATAGGAAGACGAGGAACCCTTCAGGGTCTCATACCCTTGGGGATCTCCCAGGCATCTTAGCTAGGGAGTCCCCATATGTGAGGACTCATTCCTGCTTGTTCCTGGAGATAGCACAGTTACTTACCTGTAACAGGTGATCTCTGGGAACAGCAGGAATTAGTCCTCACAACCCTCCCACCTCCCCTAGGAGTTGTAACTCTCTCTGTCTTTCCTTTCCTCTCTCTCTATTGTCTCAGCTTTAAACTCGAACTGAGGAGAGTTGGTTAGGAAAGGCGGGAAGGCAGCGCGCAGGCGCTGTGGGATGCTCCCAAAAGCTTTCCTTTTTGGGAAGCTGGGGAGCGTTCCCGCGCAGGCTCCGTCGGTACCGACGTACCCATATGTGAAGACTTATCCTGCTGTTCCCAGAGATCACCTGTTACAGGTAAGTAACTGTGCTTTCTGAACATTTTAATTTATAATTACTATTTATTTGTTGATTTTAACAGAAATAAATAAAAAAATGAACATGGAAGGTGCAAAGGTTTGGACACCTTTTCTAATCTATTTTTTGTTATCTTATTTTAAAGTTATTAATAAAGTCAACAATGTTTAGTGACTTGTTAGGTTTTCAGTTAGTCTGTTGAAGATAATTTCACAGTTGAACAAATACTCTGACCCTTCTAAACTCCTCTTGTGGTTATTCTGTCTACTTTCAACAACCATGGGCAACTCCTAAGTAGCTGTCCGAATATCTGAAAATTAAGATAATTCACTCCTTCAAAGCAGGGGAAACTATAAAAAGAAATTTTATGCACTTCCAGCTAGTAATTTCAACTGTTGGAAACATTGTTCCAAAATGGAAATTATGTGGGAAGAAGTCAAGGCAAGCTCTGGAAGACCAAGAGTCATCTCTGATAGAACTGTCCAAAAACTGGTCAGATCTGCAAGACAGAACCCATAAATCACTGTAAAAGACATGATGAAAAGTTTAGCTGAGATGGTACATACAGTAATACAGCTTTACTTACGAAAAATGTTCTGCATTAGGAGTGCTGTCAGAAGGAACCCTTTTCTACGGCTTCATCGCAAAAGTCATTGTCTAAAGTATGCAAAAGAAAAGCTTGATAAGCCTGAAATCTTTTTGAACCAAGTGCTTTGGACTGATGAAATGAAAATTAAACTGTTTGGCCACAATCGCACAAGATATAGTTGGAGAAGAAAGGGTGAAGACTTGGAAGAAAAGAACATCTTGCCAACCATTAAGAGATTGTGTGGCAGCTGCTGGCACAGGAAATACTATGCAGGTGGGAGGAAGAATGGATTCAGCTAAATATCAACGTATTCTAGCCTAGAGCTGGTGAAGGAACTGGAGGTGTAAAGAGGTTGGGTATTTCAGAAAGACAACTATGCAAAATATACCTCAAAATCAGCCATGACGTACTTATAGGAAAGAAAAATGAAGTTTCTGGAATGACCTTTACAGTTCCCAGGTTTAAAAATGATTGAAAATCTGTAGAGAGATCGCAAACATTAGGAGCCCTTCTTCTCAAGCATGGTAGTTTTTACGCTAAATTCATGTTTAGTTGCAGACACTTGACATGCGTTAAGTGAAAAGCCTCCATGGTAACTGGCAGGGGTGTTACCAGCACGTTCCCGACAGTTAATGCATGGATGAGTGCTCTAGCGCACAGCACTGTTACTGTGAGCGCACTTAACTCTCCCCACTGAAGTGGCTTTAGGTGCAACTGCACTAACAGTGACATTGACAGCGTGGGGCAATATATCACATGCTAACTTCAGCGAGCTCACCATGACCACTTTTTGCCTCTACCCCACCCAACCAGCACTCTAATGTGCCAGTGGCAGTTAGCGCATGAATCAGCATGCAATAGCTGTCATGTCCCTGCAGAAGCTGTTAACATGCGTTTTTATCACGCATGAAAGCCCATGTTAACTGCTTAGCACATTTAAGTAAAAAGGTCCCTTTATGTATTGGGGGAAACTTAAATATATTTCTGAGTTAGAGTTCTGCATGGAAGAGTAGGAGAAGATTCCAAAAACAAGACCAGAAAGACTCTTAACTGACTTCAGGAAACATTTGGAAGCTGTTATTTCTGCTGAAAGAGGTGTTACAAATTTATGACTGGAAGAATAAGACTTTTGCACTTGCCGTATTCCCTTTTTATTAACTTCAATCTGTTAAAATCAACAAATAGTAACTGCATCTAAATCTACAGAAAGATGCTGGATCCAGTATTTAAAAAAAAAAAAGCCGAGTCCTAAATGTGTGCCCTATTGGGCGCCCTAGTTGGATGCGTTGTAAGACATACTCCCCTGCCTGGCTTGGTTTTCTTGATGGCTCCTAAGAGGAAGGGGAAAGGAAATATGGTTAAAGATCAGCAGAAACAGCCAGTCTCAGGTCCTCTAGGCCAGCATCTCTTACCAGCCACGTCTTTAATACTTTTAGCCTTAATGGAGTCTGGGCATCCTCTGGAGGAGCTGGGGGTTTCCCTCAGTATAGGGGTCCCCCCCCTCTGCCACTCTGTGGCCAAAGTTCAGCTCAACCTGTTGGTGGCCTGGAGTCCCTGCAACTGAGCGGAGCAGCGGAATCTGAGGAATAGGCTCTGGATAGTTAGTGTTGGCAGCAGGGGGGCACAGTTGGAGGAGTGCGGGCATTCGGCTCTGAAGAGTTGGGTGGTAGCTCGAGCCTAGTGGCCCTAGTAATGAGCATGACTTGGACACTTCGGTTCCCCTGCCTAAGTCTCTATCTGGTGTAATATTGCTTGGAGTGAAGGAGTCCTCGGCCTTGAGGATATTTGGCAGTGCTGCATAAGATCGAAGCCTCTGTAAGTACTAACATTTCTCAAGTGCCGGACTTCTTGCTACAAATCGTGGCCAAATTGGAAGAGCAGGAGGAGAGTCTGGGCGCTGTACAGCGTCGAGTTGGTTCTGTTGAATCTAGTGCAATCTGAAGTGGGGAGTTTTGTGAATATAGTTTGTTGCTGCCTTACTAGTTGGAGACAGTGGGAAATGTAAGCCGTGCTAAGAACATATGTCTACTAAACTTCCCCAAGGTCATACTTTTAGCAGCAATGAAGCACTGGCGAATGTACTTGAGGGATGTTTTGAAACTTAGTAATCCTGATAAGAGTCAGCCAGCCCAATTTTTCCATCTACCACCTGGGAGGAAGTTGGATTCTGAGGAGGGTAGTTAGGTCTAGACTGTCTATTGACACCAATGAGTCCAATCTGCCTTCCTGGAGTCTTCAGTAGACAATATTACAACACGGGCCACTCATGTAATGGTTTTAGGGTCCGATGCGGATAAATCTAGATTGTTTAAATTGTATTTCCAGTGGAGGGATGTTTCCTTTTATGGGCAGAAGGTACAGATGTTCCCCGATATCTCCAGGGCAACTCAGGCTAGGAGGACGAGTTTCCTTGTGTTAAAACCTAAAGTGCTTGTGGCTGGAGGGTCTTTTTTATTTAAGATTCCCCTGTAAGTGTCTTGTGAGGTATTGGGGAAACTCCTTCACCTTTTTTGATCCTGCTCAGCTTGATGCTTTTCTTTCTGATAAGAAAGTTACTTGATTTTTTTTTGCCTATTTAAATCTCTGTGTGGGGTATTGGGGGGCTCAATGTATAAAGTGGCTTGGGTGTGATCTGTAATTTGTTTCTTGATGTTTAACTAATGTTGTTTCTTGGATTTTCTGTGATTTTTCCCCTCTTGATTTCTTCATTGGTACTTCATCACATACTTTGGTTATTGTTTTGCTTTGTTAATAGGATATGTTACTTTTAAAAGTTATGCTTTTACATTGAGGATGAATGAGCCTGGGGCTGAAAATAAGTGCTAAACTCTTAACTTTTTTCCCTACCCTACATCTGCACTTGTTTCCAACCACTTTTTATGTTTCTTTGGTGCATTTAACTTTGAACCACGTAGAGGGTATGTCAGCTCCTATCCATCACCCTTAAAAACCAAACTCAAATCTATGTGGACCTCTGCCTTCTTCTCTACCACCCCTATTTTATGGAATTCCCTTCTATCCCACATTTGTCTTGAGACCTCTTTCAAAGAATTTAAATCTCTCGTCAAGTCCTTCCTTTTTCAGTTGGCTTTTGAACTGGAGTTGGAGTCTGGGGACCAGCCAATTTCCCATGCTATTTGATCCCTTGTTTGCTGTCGCTTTCCTGTTATCAATGGAGTTCTTTTAAAATCCTGTATTTATGCTCTCCTCCCAGTTTTTATTTTCTATTTTTATCTTTAGCCTGAACAATGTAAACCGCTTTGTATGCTCGCAAGAAGCGGCATATTAAGTATAATAAATCACAAGCCATAATTTAGGGATTCATTGAAACATAGTTTGCTCAGGAGTACCTAAGTTTTGGCAAACTATAAACAGAGTAAAAGCTATAGCAGCTGAAACATGATGACGTTTTAGCTATAAGAGAAAGAGGCTGCACTTGTGTGCGTGACTCTGTGACAGTGAGGCACAAAAGACCATAAGTGAAGGGTAAGGTCCCACTGAGTGACATCTCAGTCATTCACATACCATTGTGTGGTCCTCTCTCCTTTTATTTTCTCACATGTCTCCTATTGAAACCACCAGAGGTCTCCATCCCCTTCTTTTTCAAGTAACTGACTGGGAAAAGGCATGGCAGGGCTTATTTCTGGAAAGCAAACAGCAGAGGAAGTTGACACAAAGAACTAAATTGGCAGGTTGACTGAATTGAAGATGTTTTTGGAACAGATCTGCTGGATGATTTTTCACCTGTTGTGTTGATGCTCAATACATCTGATGTTTTCTAGCACTGTGCTCTCCTTGGAAGCATTTCAGAAAGCGAAGGTTTAGACAGATTTGTATGCCACCTTTTCCTTCAATCAAGGTGGTCACGTCACATCACAATTGGAGGGTTACATTTAACATTAGGGTACGTGTAATCATTTAGACAGCACAGTTACATAACAGTATTTAAACATTTAGACAATGTTTAGACAGTACAATTGAAGTAAAATTTAACATAAAGGTATTTACTAATGAGGTGTGTTGAATTTGTGTGTGTGGATGGGATGGGTGTGTGTTTAGTTGGCGGAGGTAGTAGTGTTGCTGTTTGGGTAAGAGATGTTGCTTGAATGCTCATAGTTTCTATAAATAACCATGTTTTGAGGTCTTTGCAGAAGTCTGTGAGGTCTTCTAAAGCTCTCAGGCTCAATGGTAGGGAGTTCCATATTGAGGATGCCAGTAGTGATGGTGCTCTTTTTGAGGTTGTTTGTTTGATTTTGTGGTAGCCTGCAGGTGTACCGATCATGTTGTTGCTATTGGTTCTTCTTGGTCTATTGCTGCTGTCTCTTGTTATAACGTTTTGGAGTACGTCTGCTGAGAGATGGTGAATGACTTTGAAGACTATCATGATTGTTTTGTATTTAGCTCTTGCCACCATTGGAAGCCAGTGTAGTTGTTGTAGGATGGGAGTGATGTGCTCGGTTCTTGGGGTGTCTGTGATGATGCGTGCTGTGGTGTTTTGTACCATCTGTAGTGGGTGGAGTGTCTGATGAGGAAGGCCTTGATATAGTGAGTTTCCATAGTCAAGCAGTGGTGTAATGAGTGCTTGGTACACTGTGCGGAAGTGGTCTTGATGGAGCATTGGTTTGATTTGTCTGACTATTTTCAGTCGATGATATGCCTTGTTTGCAGTTTTGGTGATGTGGGATTTTAGGTTCAGAGCTCTGTCTAGTGTTATGCCCAGATACTTAACGTCTTCTTTGACTACTATGTGTTTGTCCAGGATGCTGATAGTTTGTGGAGGCATGAAGGTGGGGTTCCTGGTGACAAACATTGCCTCAGTTTTTTCGTAGTTGACCATTAAGTTGTTGGCCATGAGCCATTCATTCATGTCTTCGAGGCATTTTGTTATTGTTGTAGTGTTTAGTGCTAGTAAGTTGATTGGAGCATACACCATGATGTTGTCAGCATAAATGTGGTAGTGTAATTTGTGGTGCTTGATGATATTGCATATGGGCTGTATGTAGATGTTGAAGAGCATTGAGGATAGGGCTGAACCTTGAGGTATTCCCTGCGTGACAGGGAATTGTAGGGATTTCTTTTGATCGCATTTGACTTGTTGCATTCGCCCTTCCAGGTATGATGTGAACCATTTCAGGGTATTCTTGCAAAGTCCTATCTGTTGTAAGCGTTGCAATAGCTTAGAGTGTGACACAGTGTCGAAGGCCGCAGAGATGTCCATGAACACTAGCAGAAAGCCGTTTTTTATGTTATCTATGCATCTTAGGATATTGTCAAAGAGGGAGGTGAGTAGTATTTCCACTCCGTGTTGGGGCTTGAATCCATGCTGATGTATGCCCAATGGGGCATTGATATCTATGTGGTCTTGAAGTTGCCTTTGGACTGCTTTTTCCACGACTTTAGCAAGGAATGGCAGGCTGGAGATAGGACGGTATGACTTTTTGGTTCAAATGGGCTCAGATTGTTACTTTTAAGTATTGGTCGTATCAGTGCGTGCTTTAGGAGTTGTGGCATGTATCCTTGTTGGAGTGAATCTTTGTTGATTTTTTGAATGTGATGAGAGAGCTGACTTTTTTTGTGGCTTTGATCCATGACACTGGGCATGGGTCTGATGGTGAAGTTGTGTTTAGTCCAGATATGATGTCTTCTATTTGCTGTTTTGTTGGAATATTGAAGCTTTCCCATGCTTGGTGTTGCTTTTTTATCGTGTGGTCATTTGTTTGTGGTGAAGCAGAGTATGTTTGGTTAGTGTTTTTTGACTTCGTGTAGTCTGCATATTTTTGTGGGTCAAGATGGTGGGTGCTTTGTTGCGTGTCATCCTTGGTGAGCTTTTGTACAATGCTGAAAAGCTCTCTTGGTCTATTGGTAGATTTCTTGATTAGGTTGGTATGGTGTTGCTGTTTACGCTCATTTATTAGATTGTTATATTTCCGTTGTTTTGTCTCTGTATTGTGTTAGGAGGTTGTGTGATTTGTTCCGTCTCCATTTTCTTTCTATTCTTTTTATGTGCGATTTGTGACTCTGACTTTGTGTGAGTACCATGGGGCGGTGGATCTTTTGCGGGTTTGTGGTTCTTTAATGGCTGGGGCAGATGCTGCGTTGGATATTATTGTGTTCCATTCTTCTATGTTTAGGTCCAGGGTGTCATGATCCTGTTGAAGTTGTGGGGTGATGTCATTTATGAATGAGTCTCTGAAGGTGCCTGTTACTTAAGTAACCGAGTTCTGTCCAGTTAACTGCTCCTGCTTGGAAGAAATGGTTAAAGAAACATAGGCCATGTGGTCTTTTTCTGCCGTCAAGTTTCTATCTATTCTGCTCTTCCATATCAACCACAACAGTCCCCTTTTTACCTTTAGAGATCCTCTGTGTTTGTCCCATGCTTTTTTTGAATTCAGATACTGTCCTCATCTCTACCACCTCCACTGGGAGACTATTCCAAGCATCTACCACTCTCTCTGTAAAGAAATATTTTCGCATATTACTCCTCGGTCTATCCCCTTTCACCCTCATCCCATGTCCCCTCATAGCAGAGCTTGCTTTCAAGTTAGAAGAGATTCTCCTCCTGTGCATTTATGCCATGGAGGTATTTAAACGTCTCAATCATATCTCCTCTATCTCACCTCTAACATATGCATTTTAAGATCTTTAAGTCTGTCCTCATATGCTTTATAACGAAGACCACTAACCATTTTAGTAGCCATAAAGACAGGCATTATGGCCCAGATTCAGAAAGCAGAATAGCAGGGCTGTACATCATGGTGGGATGTGCAGCCCCGCCATCCGTCCTTCCCGAATCCCAGATCACTGTCTCCCCGCATGCACAGAGGTGCTGTGCGGGGAGATGGAGCTAGGGGCAGAGCATGAGTGGGCAAACACCCGGATGTATTGGGCCGATTCAGGTAATGGCCCTGTATGTCAGGGGGGCATAAGGGGGACACATTGCTTATTCCACCTCAGAGGTGGAATAAGCGCTGGTCCCCTTTGCGCCCAGCCCAGCAGCCCCCCAATGCAGTGGAGGCACAGCAGGCACTGACCCACCACCTGACCACGGCCCCAGCAGGCTCGCCGTGCATTGGGGACACCAGACAGAGGGTGGGGGCATTGGGCCATCTGCTCACCTGCAGGTTTAGGGGACCTGGTAATGGGGCTACAGAAATGAAGGCTTTTTGTCTTGTGGATTCATAATGCACTATATGGGATAATCAGGGTAGATAAATACTCAGGGGCAGTCTGATACAGAGCTTTGAACATCAAGAACAAAATGTTATATTGAATACGGTCTTTTATAGGCAGCCAATGATGATGAATGAGCAGATGAGTTACATGAGTGAAATTTGCATGTGCGAGAATGCGGATGGCAGTCTTCTGTATCGTTTGGAGGCATTTAAGTTCAAAGCTGGGTAGACCCACACATATGGTGTTACAATAATCAATTCGTGAAATTACCACGGCAAAATAACTGAAGCCTGTGTAGGGGTATCTAGGAATGTGTGAATTACGTGAAAGTGTCTTAAAGAGTTAAAGGACGTTCTTATCACCTGGCTAATCCTGTTGTGAAAAAGTGAGCTTCCTCCCCCCCCCCCTGTGTATTTAAGCCTTGGTCTTATCTACTTCCTGTCTTGAACCTGGTTGGCATTGTCCCTCTTGCAGGTGATGAGGAGTAGCCTAATGGTTAGAGCAGTGGAGGTGATACCCAGCATAGTGGGGAAGGAGTGGGTGGACTTGGTGAAAGGTCACTGTACTATGCTGGTCGTCCTGGACTACTGTTGTAAACTGGGTCTTCTGTCTATTTTGATTACATTTTTTTAACTTTATTTTTTGTCATTCATACAATCTTACAAGATTTAGGAGATCTTTTACTAAAGGTTAAGTTCTATTGCACCCATAGAAATAATAGGGCTGTAGGCGCTGAACGCGCGTTAACTTCATTAACGCACATTAAAAACCTTTAGAAAATGAGCCCCTTAAACTACTAATCATGGTACAAAATAGCAACCGGCAGATACAGCATATAAGCCCCACCCTCCTTATCCCCTTTTAGTTCAGCAACAGATCGTTTCTTTAAAGCAAAGTGATTTACAGACCTTCCTAAAAAAATATGCCTTATTCTCTTGGGCCCATTTAACAAAAGGTGTGCACTGTTTGGTAAACATCTTACTTCTTTTCTTATTATGTATTACTGACATGTGTGTTTTTTCTGTACAAGATTTACTTTTTTGATATGATATCTGTAAAATTTCTAAATATAAACAAAAACAATCTCACTTCTGCCAGTAACGTATGGCTGTAAGTTTGCTAACCCCCCCCCCCCTAATTCCCCCATTTCCCCCACCACACATTCCACATTCTCTGAGTAAGTGTCTGCCAGTCTGGGATTTGAGGGGGTTTCTGATACCTAGCCACCGAGGGCCGCCACCAGTGGGAGAATCATTCACTCTGCCCCTGGCTCCAGCTGGCCAGGAAGTAAGGACAGCGAAAATACCCGAGATTGCAAAGGTAGTTCAGCCCTGGTTAGGAGAGAACAAATTTCTTGACATTTTTTTACAAAACATTTTTAAAAGAGGGCAGATCCATCAAATGTGGAGAAAATTACCCACCTGTCCACACCCCCTCCAATATAATTCAGTCACCTGAGGGTACGTTTCTGTAATCTCTGTGGAGTCATATATCATCTCAATAAGATTTTACAACTATTCGTAACCAGGTGGGCAGATATAGAAGTGTATGCAATATTAGTATATATTGTCTGCCAGGATGGAACCAGGCTGCTGGCATTAACCTTTAGAAAGGAGAGGGAGCAGCTTTTAACCTAGAGGCAGACACCCCAGAGCGCATGCCTCTGAATGATGTATCCTTGAAGATATAGCAGAAGAGGGACATTAGGGCATCTCAATAGAGAGGTTCTAATAAAGGTAAAAGTAACCCAGACAGAGTTGAAAGAGTCCAAATTACCCTTATCATCTGATAGCCAACTGGTAATATGAACACAAGACAAACTTTGAAACGCCTGTTTTCAAATGCTAAAATTCTAAACAGTAAGATGGGAGAGTTAGAATATATAGTACCGAATGAAAGGTTTGATATAATTGGCACCCCTCGTGATGTGGTGGAAAGAGGACGACTAATGGGACACTGTGATACCTGGGTGCAAATTATATCACAATGATAGAGTAGATCAAATTGGCAGAGGGATTGCACTATATGCTAGAGAGGGCATTGAGTCACAGGATAAGCGTTTTACCAGAAAGAAAATATACGGTAAAATCTCTGAATAGAAATTCCATGTAAAAAGTACTACCTTCCGCCTGGCCAGAATGAACAGATGGATGATGAAATGCTAAAAGAAATTAGGGAAGCTCACAAAGTTTTACAACACAATAATAAAGGTCTCAATATGTATACTGTGGAAGAAAGATGGGAGCGGGGAAATATTATAGCGGTGTTTAAATACTTCCATGACATAAATGCGCAGGAGGAGAGCCTCTTTCATTTGCAAGACAGTTCTGCCGCGAGGGGGCATAGGATGAAAGTGAAAGGGGATAGACTCAGGAGTAATATGCAGAAATATTTCTTTATGGAAGGAGTGGTAGATGCTTGGAATAGTCTCCCAAGTGGAATTATTAGAGACAAAGCATGGGACAAACGCAGAAGATCTCTAAAGGATAAAAAGAGACTATAAGGCTTAGTAATTGGTATGGAAGGGCAGACTGGATAGGTTGTGTGGTCTTTATCTTTTGTCATATTTCTATGTTCCTGGAGGAAAAGTCCATAAACCATTATTAAAGAGGACCAGGGAAATCCACTGCTTATCCCTGGGATAAGCAGCATGGAATCTGTGTACCTTTTTGGGAACCTGACAGGTACCTGTGACCTGGATTGGCCACTGTTGGAAACAGGATACTGGGCTTGGTGGACCTTTGGTCTGATTCGGTATGGCATATCTTATGTTCTTATGACTAAGATTTATGAGGTACTGAATAAAGGGCAACTGTCTCCAAGATTCAGATACCCAAGGACTTGATCAGGGATTTTAAGATCTGCCTGTCAGAACTCCACCTTGGCACTCAGACTGGATGCAGAGAAGTTAAAATCCCCTCCTACAGGGTTCCAGTGACGTCACCCAGCCCCACAGAAAGTGTTTAATACGAGCCCCAAAGTGGTACAAAGTGGAGGAGACATGAGCATTTCAACCAAGGGGCACCCGATGGCATCTGCAAGGAAGAGAACTGCCAATTTAAAAGACTTCTCTTACCCAGGCTCCAGAACGGAGCAGAAAGAGGTGGGCAAGATGGCTGCAGTGGCGGGGGGGGGGGGAGGGGGGAAGACAGAGGGCTCTAGGAGAGATGCAGATGCGACGGTGCAGATCACCAAAGATGATCTGCGCTCCTAGTTTGCACAGTTAAAAATTGAAATGGCAGGCATCAGAATGGAAAGGGAGGAAGTGCTGACTGAACTGCAGTCAGACTTTAATGTGGCCCTCTGTTTCCTCTACTGTCCTCCCCACATCACTTAAGCCCTGCAAAGCGCAGTAGGAGCAGTAAAAGACTCCCTGAAAGATCTGGACGAAGCAAAGACAGTGCTCGAGTTGAACGTTGAGGACCTGGAGAACAGGTCCCGACGGAATACTGGGACTGTACGGTTGTTATGCAAGAAATCTGTACAGCGATTCTCCAAGTGACGGAGAAGAGTGGAGCAGTGAAAGATATAAAATTGGACTGGGTGCACAGGGCGCTGGGCCCTAGAAGAAGTGATCAGTCAAGAGACATTATCTGTGTGCATGATTTTGGGACAGAAGAAAAGATATTGGCCAAGATGACAGCAACTGGGAAGATGCAATGGAAGAGGTATATGGTGGCAGTGTATGCGGACTTAGTGTTGGCAATGCTGCAACAACAGAAAGCATGGCTGCGTGAGGAGAAACTGCATTATCGATGGGTCTACCCAGTGGGGCTGGCCTTCACTAGCAATGGAGTGACAAGGAGAGTGACTATACTTCAACAACTAGCCACTGCCATGCAGGAAGTGGGAATAACAGAGATTCCTCCTATTAGTGAGCCAAGGGTAGAGGGGACAAAGAAACTACCGGCTGGCAAAAAGGAGGCAAAAAGCAAACGAGGTCTGGGAAAGAAGCCACAGGACACCTGAAAGTTTGAGAGACTCTGATTAATATAAAGGCAAATAGGATGAGAGAATTGATATGGGGAGAAGTAGTAAGGTGGTATGATGAGAAGGGGGAGAGTGGGGAGGAATGAAGATAGGTTGAGAGGGACAGGATGGGGGATGAAGTCGCTGGGGAACCTGAGGAGGAGCGAGGGGAGCTCCGTAGAGGGGAAGGAGGAGGGGGAGTAGAGTAAACCGAGGGAGAAGGGAGAAACAAAATCCAGGTCTCTGACTTGGAGGGGGAATATATGAAGAATTCACATTGCTGTCTAAGTCACAAAACACATGGGGGGGGGGAGGGATAAAAATAATAACTTTTTAAATGTTAAAGGACTCAGTACAGGTCAGAAGCAGAGAACCTTGATAAAAGAAGGCACTAGACTAAAAGCTGATGTCCTGATGATACAGGAAACACACTTGAAGAGATCCCAAGAAAAATGGCTTATCCAGGATAAATATGAACGGACAGTATTGGCCACCTACAGGGAACAACCCCAAAAAACTGGGGTGTTAATGTTTACTAAGGGGTTGATAGACGAAAAAGAGTTGGTATGTGACCCTTATGGGTGATACATACTTTGAAGAGTGATAGAAAGCAGGCCATTAAATCTGTGCTGTGTGTATGCTCCTAATATAAAATAAGGATCCTTCTTCCAACAATTATACTCCCAGATTGAAGACAAACTAGGAGACCCCATTATAATTGGTGGGGACTTTAACACCACAATCGACCCTAAACTAGACACCATGGATAAGGGGGAAAACCCCCAGGGAGGGAGAGTACATTTAAAAAAGTTAATGGACAAATTGGGTGTAGTTGACACACGGAGACAACTGCAAGGGGCCCAGAGAAAGTATACATTTTATTCCCACCGGCATGATATATATAGTAGACTGGATATGGTGTGGGTTGATGGGAAGCTGTTAGAAGGAGTACAAAAGGTAGAAATAGGACAAATAACCTGGTCTGACCATGCTTTGGTGGGAACAGAAATTCAGCTGACCAATATTAAGGCAGGGTTAAAGTTCTGGAGATTGAACGAGTCCCTGCTAGAGGACCTGAAGAATATCAGAAAAGTACGGGCGGTAATTAAAGAGTATTTGCTGTTCAATAAAAAGGGTGAAATCGCACTCGCTGGAGTTTGGGATGGACCTAATCTCCATGGCCTCCCAAAAGAAAAGACTTAAGGAGCTAAGGGAGGACCAGCTGTTAAAGCAGCTGGAATCTCTGGTGGCTCAACATAAAACTAAAGGGGCGAATCGATTGAGACAACAGAGTGAGACTTTTAGGGGAGAACTGAACAGGATTCGAGCAGAAGAATGCCCCTATAAATTAAATAAATTGTGACATAATTTCTTTATACAGAGTAACAAACCTGGAGCATATTTAACTCGTAAGTTACGGGTAAGAACGATGAGAAATCGTATACATAAAATACAGGACGAGAAAGGGGGATGGGTATATAAGCAGAGCAAATACAAAAGATATTCTGTGAGCTCTATAGGCAACTGTACCAATCAGAACAAAAATCAGTGGAGGCAACTATAGAGCAGTATTTGGTAGGGCTGGAACTCCCCACATTAAATGAGGAAGAAGGCAAATGGATGGATAGAGAACTAGAAGAGACAGAAGTTGTACAAGCTATTAACACCCTCAAAGACGGGAAGGCCCCGGGCTTAGATGGGTTAACAGCCACATTTTATAGGAAATGTTCTAGGGAAATATCGCTATTGCTGATTGAGCTTTACAATGATGTGCTGGAGAGTGGGGTACTTCCAAAGTCAATGGGAGGGGCTGGAATCACTGTAATCCCTAAACCGGGTAAAGACGCGGTGAAATACGGATCATAAAGACCTATTTCACTCATCAACATAGACGACATGTTGTTTGCAAAGATAATGGCAAATAGGTTGCAAAGGTTTCTCCCAAAGCTGGTTCAGGATGACCGGGAGGGCTTTATACCAGGAAGGCAAGCAAGTGACAATACTTGCAAAATACTCAACTTAGTATGGTATGCCCAGCAACAAGGTAAAGATTCGTTGCTGATGGCAGTGGATGCTGAAAAAGCATTTGACCTGGTGGAGTGGTCGTTCATGTTTGAGGTATTAAAGAAAATGGGAATAGGGGAGAACTTTAGGAGATGGTTGAAAGCACTATACGCAAATCCCACTGCCTGAATCTGAGTAAACGGAGCCTATTCAGAAGAATTTTATTTAGAGAAGGATATACGCAGGGGTGCCCATTGTCTTCCCTGCTGTTTTCCCTAGTAATAGAACCTCTAGCGGAAAAAATAAGACAGTGCATGGGAGTCTGGGGCATAAGGGTAGGCCCACAAGAATACAAAATATCTCTTCGCAGATGATGTGATTTACACTTTAGAGGAGCCTCGTAGGTCCCTACCAAATTTGTTGCAGGAAATACAGGCGTATAGTTTAGCATCAGGATATAAGAGAAAACGGTATGAACCCCAAATTGGAGCAAGAGTTAAGGAGGACATACCCATCCCAGTGGGCAAAAGACCATATTAAATATTTAGGGGTTCAGATTAGCCGTAGGTGGCAGGATCTGCAGAGACTTAATTTTGAACCAGTAATTTAAAAATAATGACGGATTTAATACGTTGGAACAAACCATGTTTCTCCTGGTTCGGGCACATCGCTATAGTTAAAATGAATGTACTCCCAAGAGTCGTCATCCTGTTTAGTGCCATTCCGGTGGAGATCTCCAACAGATTGATGGCCCTCCTACAGAAAATAATTTTTTCATTCATTTGATGGCGCCGACCTCTGAGAGTGAAAAGAGAGGCAATAGTCAGAGGGAAAGATGAAGGGGGACTAGCAGCCCGACATAATACGATACTATAAGGCAGTCCAGCTCTGAGCAATAATGGGGTGGCGGGCAGGAGAGAAAGGACCCCAGTGGGTGCAATTGGAGCAAGCAGGGGTGGAGCGACATCTATTAATTGATGTGCTAAAGAGAGGATAAATAAAGAAGAGGTATCTTCCAATCTCTATGTTGCACTCACCTCCTGGGTGTGGCGAAAGACCTGGGAAATATTGGTGGGCCCAGCTGGAGGGATACGTCTTCAATGTATTATAACCTGTGAGGGGTTTAAAGAAGCGGGAAGGCAACTGTACTTCCACAGACGGGAAAGGTAGGGGCTGATGTATTTTGGGCAGTTGCTCATAGCACAGGGGTGTCTGCGACCATTCAGTGAGCTTAAATAGGAATACACCCTAGAAGACGGAGATTGGTATGGTTACCTCCAAATTTCACACTTTCTGGGGGACTGCGAGGAAAGGTAGATCTTGGGGTGGAGGAACGCCCATTTGAAAAACTCTGTAGAACGGGTCCCAAAAACAGGGGGATGATATCATCGGTGCATAAAAATCTGCTGACAAGGGAGGTGCAAGCCCATCATCGGGAGGCATGGGAAAGGGACCTAGGAGGAGAATGGACTCGGGAGCGATGGGCAAGAATCTATTTGGCCACAAGTGTAATGTCAGTATCAGCCGCTCTACAAGAGCACTCATGTAAGATGTTCTATCGTAGGTACCTTACACCAGTATGCATTAGTAGAATAAAAACAGGGACATGGGGGGGGGCGCTAGAGAGCCCGCTACAGAATGGCCGCACTTAGGTGAAGCTCCTTCCCTGGCTCAACCATCCCTTTAGCCAGCTACAGCAATGTCATCGCGTTAGCCCCCAAAGACCCTGACTTGGAGCACGGAAAGAGGGGCGATCCTTTTTGTGCCCCCCGGTGAAGATCGGGTCATCGAGACGTGATCTACGGCCCAATGCCGGCCCCCGCACTTCCCGGCCGGGGACGCACTGCTCCTTACTGCCGCCGCGGCTTAAACGTGCCTCCTACCTGCAGGAAATTGAATGCCGGGTTCCCTGCCCACTGCAAGGTGGAAAGTGGCTGTCTCCCTGTGCTGTGCCGTGGAACGGCGTTTCCTGGAAGCCGCGGGTGACTCTGACTGCTGGGAGCTGCAGTGAAAAGGAGTTTGACGCCCTGGTGCTGGTGTTGCTGCTGCCCTGTAAGCTGGTGCCTCCCTCGTGTGACAGCGCTGTCTTGGCATTGAAGAGGAGCTCAGGGTGCCTGGAGCCTGACCCGGAGGAGCGTGCGGGAGTCCACGGTGAGATTGAATTTGGCGGCGGCCATAACCGCGTGGTCCTGGCCGCACGAGGTTCTTTGCGTTCCATCCTCTGCACTGATCACGTGGACTCTCTCCAGCAAATCGCCTGCTTTCCTCAAGAGTGGCAGAAACAACCCCGGATTTTGACAGTGCAATTTGAATTGCTTGCCTCACTCTGGTGCTTATTTTTGCTCCGGAGGCCCTAGCACCTATCCAAATTGCCTTTGGATCACCTGAATTATCTACACTCTGCTTGCCTACTGCCTGCCTGGCCACTGCTGTAAAGTATGCACCTGACTCCCTTCCTCTCCACGTTTTCCATGGTATGCTATCCTGAGTGAGGCTGGAGCTCCCTCTGCTGACCAAAAGTGGGATCAAGTAGCATTTTCCCTTGCCTATACTAGCTGCCTGCTTTTGCTATAACTGCATTTTGCTTATCTGAGGATTGCTGGACTGTTCTTTAACCTATGGCTGCTAAGGCTAAGAATTTGGAGACCCGGGAGGGCCTACGTGCATCCCAACGATTGCAGGGCCGGACTGGCACACCGGCTAGTCCTACCACCAAACCTCTCTCTGAAGGTTCTGATGATGAGACTGTGAGTGAAAATGACCTGGAGCCCGACAGGCTATCCTCTCATGCCTTACTTCAACAAGAGCTTCGTAGAGGTTTTGCGGAGCTGGCCGGCGAATTTCGCTCCATGCGCGAAGAGGTGATGAACACCATTGCGGAACTTCGGGGTGAAGTGAAAGATCTGGGAACGCGTGTGGAGGAGGTTGAGACAAAAATTGAAGACCATGATGGTGCCGTGGTGGATTTACAATGTGCCCTTGATAGACAGCGTGTGCAAGTAATGGACCTGACTTATAAAATTGATGACATTGAAAACCGCTCCTGTCGCAACAATGTGCGTTTCCGGGGAATCCCGGAAGCTGCTGGGGGCGGTGAAGATCTACAGGTGGTGCTCAAAAACTTGATAGCTGAACTGCTCACGGTGGAGGAGCTGGCGGCCCATGGGTCTGACATGGAAATTGAGCGTGTGCACCGGGCTCTGGGCAAGCCTCCTAATAACCAGCCCCGGGATGTCATTGCGCGATTTCTACGCTATACTGATGCTGAGCTACTCATACGTCGGGGCCAGGAGAAAAAAGCGATTCGATTTCAGGATGCCGCAGTAACTGTATATCAGGACCTTTCGGCGTTTCTTTGGCCCGCCGGAGGGAGATGAAGCCAGTCACGCTGGTTCTGACTAAGAAAGGGATTCGCTATTCCTGGGCCTTTCCGTTCCGGATTAACTTCCTCTTGGGCAATAAAAGGATCTCAGCAAAAGATCATACGGAGGCCTGGAGAGCTCTGCGCCAGGCGGGTCTGGTCGATGATAATGCACAGCCTCAACTCCCGACCCCTAAACCTCAACACTCAAAGTGGACTCGGGTGGGAAAACCTACTTGATGTTCCCGAGAGCAGGAGTGGTTAGCTAATTGGGACCTTGAGTCTTGATCTGGGGGAGTTCCTAGGGTACATTATAGCAGGAACTCTGCTTTTTTCCTGTTGCATTATCTAAGTTCCCCTTGTTATATTATCTAAGCTGTGTACCTACTTATTTTGAGATTTCTATACTAAATGTAATTCGCAATTTTGGGGATTATGCTGAATGTCGCTTAGTTTATGCAGGGTGGGTGGGGGGAATGTTTGGGGCTGTGGCTCCATGATTTGATTTGCTATCTAAGGGGGTGAACTGCTGCTAAATGTTGTTGTGATACTTAATCTGCGGGGGAGCCTGGTTGGAGTTGGACCTGGGATCAGTGTTACCGTGCCCCGCCGTATGTGTGGGCTGGTGGTACTGATGGGATGGGGGGGGGAGGGATGTGGGTAATGGGGGAGGGGAGGGGAGGGGAGAGGAGGGGATTGGGGGGGGGGGAGGGCTTATATTTTAAGGGGTGAGGTGCAGCCAAAAATTGGGAGTGCTCATGTGAATGGCCCATGGGGGAGGTTGGGTGGGAGGCTACTCTTGGTTTTTTACCTTACGGAGATGCGAGTTTGGGGGGGGACCAGGACCACCCGGAGAGGGGGAGAGCATAGGGCAGTGGGGGTAGAGTAGTTATCTATCAATGCTGAAAGTGGTATCTTTTAATGTGAAGGGTCTCAATTCCCCAGGAAAGCGTTCCATGCTGTATACTGAGCTACGCTCCCTGAAAGGGGACATTGTGTTTCTGCAGGAGACTCACCTCCGGAGCAGCAATCAAGGTTGGCTAAAAAGAACACCATACTCTGAGGTGTGGGTGGCGTCTGACTCACAGGGCCGGAAAAAACATGGGGTGGCAATATTGTTCCACCAGGGGTTATCTTTGCGGGTGGAGGATGTTAAGAGGGATACTTTGGGGAGGTGGCTTTTTATGAATGTTCGCTTGGAAGGCCGTCTCATAACGTTAGCCAACATTTATGCCCCCAATACTGGCCAAGGGAATTTTTTTGCCCGGCTAAAGGGTCTGTTAGCTGAGTTTGCGAAGGGCCCTATTGTTTTGGGCGGTGACTGTAATGCACATATGGTACCCCATCTGGATTCGACGGGCCGGGCTGGGCCGGCGACTAGTGGAACTAGCCGAGCGTTACGGAGGCTTATGCTTGATCTGGGCTTGCGTGATATTTGGAGAGATACGCATATTGGGGATAAGAGTTATACCTATTACTCCCATGTTCATGAGGTGCATACTCGTATAGACTATTTTTTGTTAGACCAACGATTGATGGAGGGGAGGGTGGAGGCTGGGCATGGGACACTGACCTGGTCCGATCACGCCCCCTGCTGGATTACTCTCCCTGCGGGGGTGTGTGGGGAACGATGCCAGCAGTGGCGTTTAGATAACCGCTTTTTTCGGCGGCAACATGCTGTTCAGGACCATGGTCACTTTATTAGCGATTTCTTTGCTATAAATGATAATGGGGAGGTCCCGTTGTCCACAGTCTGGGATGCTTTCAAAGCGACGGCTCGTGGCCGCTTGATTGCTGAGGCAGCCCGCACTCTGAGGGCCTGGACACGGGAATCTCATCACCTAACGGAGGAAAGTAGGCGTCTTCAATTGGAACACGCCCGGACAGGTTCTAAGAGGGTTTGGCGTCAATGGCGAGAGATGCGGGCCAAACTGGACGCGTGCGTGCAACGAGACCTGGGACATATGCATAGGAAGCTGCGGCAAACTTCTTATGAGCAGGGGAATAAGGTCAGGCGCTACCTTGCTTTGCGACTTCGTCAACAGCACACCTCAAGGGTGATACGTGAGCTTAGGGACTCCGGGGGCCATCTGCGGGTGGTCTCTTGGGAGATCCGCGAGTTATTTGCTACTTTCTATGAACAATTATATAAAGCTGAGTCATTTGACTTGCCCGGTGCCTGGGCTTACCTTAGTGCTCTTACTTTACCCCGGCTGGCGGAATCTGCTCGGGATCAATTGGACGCGGAACTTACAGTGGAAGAGGTGGACTTGGCCATTCGGCGTTTAAAGGCGGGGAAGGCACCAGGTGCGGACGGGTTCCCGATGGAATATTATAAAAAATATAGCGCTCAACTGACCCCAACTCTGGTGGTGCTCTTCAATGAGGTCTTGCGGGGGGGGGGGGGCCTCTGCCTCCTTCCCAGTGTGAGGCTCTTATTGAGGTCATTCCTAAGCCGGGTAAGCCCCTGCAGGAAGCAGCTTCGTATCGTCCTATCTCCCTGCTGAATGCCGACGTGAAAATATTGGCCTCGGCGCTGGCGGCACGACTAAACCGTGCACTTCCGACTTTGGTGCATCCAGACCAGGTTGGGTTTGTTCCAGGCTGCCAGGCGGCCGATAACATTAGGCGAATGTTGCAGGTGATTCACGTGGCCCGGCAGGATCCTCAACCAGCCCTATTAGTGGGAATTGATGCTGAAAAGGCCTTTGACCGGGTCAGCTGGGGTTTTCTCTGGTGTGTGCTACAGGAGATGGGGTTTGGGCCCAATTTGTGTGCGTTGGGTTCGCTGTCTCTACCACGGCCCTACCGCATCCGTCCGGGTTAATGGGGGTCAATCTCGATGGTTTGCGCTGGAAAGGGGAACTCGGCAGGGATGCCCGTTGTTCCCATTGCTGTTTGCGATGGTGATGGAGCCCCTGGCACAGAGCTTTCGTGAGCATTCTGATATTCATGGCGTCCGGGTGGGTACCTCTGAGTATAAAATAGCGCTTTTTGCGGATGATATCATTCTGTCGCTGGTGGATCCGGTTACCTCTCTTCCGACTGCAATGCGGATTTTTGATGCTTTCTCGCAGGTCTCTGGGTTCAAAATCAATTATACGAAATCAGAGATTTTGAATGTCGGGGTTCCCGAGGTGGTTTGCCAACAATTGAAGGCTTCTTACCCTTTTCGCTGGGTATCAGGCGCTCTCCGCTATTTGGGTGTCAATTTGACGATTGATAGGGGTGCACTATTTCAAGCCAATTATGGGCCTTTAATTCAACAGGTGAAGCGTGACTTAGAATCCTGGGCCAAACTATTGCTCTCCTGGTTTGGGCGTATTGCGGTAGTAAAGATGGTGGTTGCCCCACGGTTTTTGTACCTTTTCCAGGTTCTTCCTATACCTTTAACTCGTGGGGTCTTGGCCACCTGGCAGGCCATGCTCATGAAATTTATATGGCGCTATCGGCGCCCACGTATTGCGTGCCAGATTCTTTTTGCACGCACACGTTGCGGGGGTATGGGGGCGCCCAACCTTCAGTGGTACTATGCGGCGGCACAGTGTCGCGCAGGGGTGGAGTGGATGGACACTGCTAGTACTAAACGTTGGGTACAAATGGAAATGCAGCTTTCGGGGGGTGTGGGATTGGGGGACCGATTGTGGCTTGGCCCCAAACTCCGGGGGGTTTTGCGTTCAAGCAACCCCTACATCTCTCATACTCTCTGTTGTTGGGACCATTACTTGGGACCCCGCGGGGTGCTTATGACCCCTTTGGCGCCTATTGTGGACAATCTTTCTTTCCCCCCCGGGATGGCTGATCCAGCCTTTCGGTTGTGGGGTCATAAGGGCCTTAGTCGTGTCGGTCAACTTTTTGAGGACGGTACGATGCGTTCTTTTCGCTCACTTCGTGGTGAGTTTGAGCTTCCCGCCGGTCACTTTTATCAGTATACGCAGGTAACTCATTGGGTGCAGGGTCGCGCGCTTCGGTCGCAGGTTGCCCGCGAGTTGTCTGATATTGAACGCTTTTGTGAGGCATGTACTACAACAAAGGGCCTTATTGCTGCCCTGTATAAACATCTTCAAACCCAGCAGACGCGACCAGGTACACATCGAGAACAGTGGAATCGTGAGCTGCAGTTAAATTACACTGAGCAACAGTGGGAGCAGCTTGAGGGTCGACTCTGGAAAAGTGCAGCGGCCGTTAATGCTCGTGAAACCAATTATAAACTGCTTTATCGCTGGTATATGACGCCGGTGCGGGTGGCCCGGGCTTATCCCGGAGCGTCTGGTCTGTGTTGGCGGAGTTGTGGCCGAGACGGTAACATGGCTCATGTCTGGTGGCTTTGTCCACGTATACAGACATATTGGAGGGGGATCCAGTACCGCCTACAGCAACTGGTTTGGGTTGACTATCCCCTGGGACCCGGGTATTTTCCTTTTTGGTGTTAATGTTCCTGGCGCACGGACTCCCCAGTTAGCGTTGATCCGTCATGGTCTACATGCGGCCCGCTTGGCCTTGGCAGCCGTTTGGAAGCAAACCCTGCCTCCAGCCCTTGCTAGTTGGCTGGAGCGGATGTGGGAGACTTATACTATGGAGCGGGGGGTGGCAGCTGGAAAATCGCGAGTGCCACAATTTGAGCAGGTGTGGGAGCCTTTTGTTCTGAAGTATGGTTCCCTCTCTTAGGATAATCTTTGTTTCTTTTTGTTATTGGTGATACGGGCCCATTGAATTTTTTTTTGCTGCGGAGTCTCTGGCTCTATCTCCTTCCCATGCGTAGCTTGTTGCGGTGGTGCCTCACACACTCTTTGTGGGTAACATGGATGCTTTTGGGGTTGGTAGAAGCGGGGGGTGGCGGTAGGGGATGGGGGGGTAGAGGGGGGTTTTGAGAGGAGTCCTGAGGGGGGAGGGGAGGGGAGGGGAGGGGGGGTGGGGTTGAAGGGTGGGGGAAACAGGACAGGAGTTTTTCTTTCATTCGGAGTTTTGTGGGTAATAGGAGTGGGGAGGGGAGGGGTGTAAGGGGGATAATGAGAACAAAGGGGGGGGGGGGGAGAAGATTATAAAGAGAGGGAAAAGAGAAAAAAAAAAGAAAAAGAAAAGAGGCCCTGTTCATTTCATTCTTGTTTCAATGCAGGTGTTCTTTTGTATATGTATGTTGTATGCAGCCGATTTGGTTGCTATTTGTTGTACTTGTTTGCTGCCTTCTAATAAAAAAAACCAAAAAAAACCCAGGGACATGGGGAGTGTTAGCGAGGCGTGGCAGTAAAGGTGATTACATACATATGTGGAGGTCATGCCCAGCTCTACAAAAACTGTGGGCTTGGGTGAGGACCATACTAGGGATGTAGTGCTGTGGACTGAAGAAATTGGCCCAAAGGAAGTCCTGCTGAATGAATGGGAAGGAAACCGAGGGTGGATCAAGGGTATCGGTTACAAATGATAGTGCTGGGGGTGTGTATGGAAATTGCCAAGGGGTGGAAGGATGACAAAGCACCAGAGCCTACTGCAATTTTACAGTGGCCCATCAACACAACATGGAACGCTTCCAGAGGAAGTGGCACTCACATATACAGTACAATGAGTGCAGAATAACCAAAGGGGATACATCAGAATGAAATGCATAGCGGGAGACATGGAAGGAGGGGAGAGGGGAGGGGAGGGAAGGGGGTAGGAGTACAGACTGACAGGATGGGGGGGAGGGGGAGTAAAGAAATATAAAGGTGAAGAGGAAATTAACTCATGTCATAGAGGAAAACAAGGTTATGTTACAGAGGTTAATAATGACAAGTGCAGTAACCATAATAAGAGCTGAAGGAAGGGGAAAATATTTAGAAAAAGTCTTAAATTGTTGAAAAATCTTCTAAAATGTTTGAAAGATTTTTTGAAAAAGTATACATAGATGGACAGCTACTACTATTGAATATGTTTTATAGTGATAGTCAAGACATCCTGCATTGATACAAGAGGATAATGAATGCTGTATATATGTGTAAGAATATTAGATACTGCACAATGGTTGATCAATAAATAAACTTTAATTACAAAAAGAAAATTCCCTCCTACAATCCAAAGCCCTCACCCATGTTGGCCTATTGACTTTCCAGATGTACATAGAAGGCCATCTGCTGGGCATTTGGAAAATAGTGCAGACCAGATCCAGTATAGTGCAAAACAATAAGACCCTCAAGGCCAAAAATTAGCCCATCAATCAGCTATCTTTTTTTCTAAAATATCAGGTTGAAGAGCATTATAAAACATTATACCCATCCCATATTTGTTTTTCTCTAATTGATTGGCAGCAAAAAAGCATATGGGAAACTTAGGAGAAGAGAGCCTGCCGGAACTCTCTTAAGCAAGTGAGTTTTTTGGGCAAAACATATCAAGGCCATAAAGTTCAAAACCTCCTTAATAGAACTGTTCCTTGAAAGGTGAGTTCAGACCCTTAGCATTTATAGAAACAACCATTTAGTTTTGTAGCAGCCATAACGCTCTATAAAAAAAAAGAAAAGATCCTCAGATTGGCAGATGGGCTGCCATAGAACAATTACGCCCAGGTCTCGCTCTTCTTTTGTGGACAGAAGTACCTCACCTCCTACACTTTACAGCTCCTTTGGATTTTTGCAGCCCATATGCATGACCCTGCATATTTTAGCATTAAATTTCAGCTGCCAAATTCTAGACCATTCTTCAAACTTAGCTAGATCCCTCCTCATGTTATTGACTCCTTCCTGTGTGTCTACTCTATGGCAGATTTTGGTATCATCCGCAGACAAGCATACTTTACCCAACAGCCCTTCCGCAAAATCACTAACAAAGATGTTAAAAAGAATCGAACTAAGGACAGATCCCTGGGGCACACCACTCCTTCTCCTCAGAGTGAGCTCCATTTACCTGTACCCTTTGTTGATTCCCACTCAACCAATTTCTAACCCATTCAGTAACTTTAGGGTCCATCCCTAGGGTGCTCAGTTTGTTTATAAGTCGCCTGTGTAGAACAGTGTCAAGGACTTTACTGAAATCTAAATACACCACATCTACGGCTCTCCCTCCGTCCAACTCCCTGGTCACCCAGTCAAAGAAATCAATCAGATTTGTCTGACAAGAATTGCCTTTGCAGGATCCAAGGCAGCAAAGATTCACCAATCTATTGGATTCCAGAAACCTCACTAGTCTCTTTTAGTAGCCTTTCCAATAATTTACTAACCACAGAGGTGAGACTAACTGGTCTGTAGTTCTCAATGTTATCCTTACGTCCGCTTTTGTGTAAAAGGACCCACTTGTGCCTTTCTCCAGTCCTCTGGCTCCACTCCTGACTCTAAAGAGGCATTGAATAGGTCAGACAATAAAGTCGCTAGAACATCTCCAAGTTTCCTCAGTATTCTTGGATGTAGCCCATCCGGACCCATGGCTTTGTCTACTTTTAGTTTTGCTCGTTCCTCATGAACACAGTCTTCTGAAAATTGTTAGAGATCCCTGTTGCTTCTGTTCCTATTTGTGGATGTTTTCTGAGGTCTTGCTCCAAGCCCTTCATTGTGAATACAGAACAGAAATATTTGTTAAGCAATTTTGCTTTATCATCCTCATCAGTTTCTGCATATTCCTCCCCTTCACCCTTGAGTCTGACAGTACCATTTTTGCCCTTCCTTCTCTCACTAACATATCTGAAAAATGTCTTAAACCACATTTTATTGCATTAGCTATTTCTTCTTCTTTTTGTACCTTTTGCTTTCCTGACTACTTTGCCAGCCACTCTGTTTTTCCAATTATAGATGCCTATCTTCCTCTGTCTGTGATTTCTTGTATTTCATGAAGGCCTCCCTCTTCTTCACCTTTTCAGCAACTTCTTTTGAGAACCATAGCAGCCTCCTTTTCCTTTTAGAGTTATTTACCTTTCTAACAAAAAGATTTGTTGCCCTTAAGATAACCCCTTTTATTTATTTATTTGAGTGTTTTCTATACCACTATATCAGGTAATAATAGCGGTTTACAATTGAACAACAAGTACATAGAACATGTTAACAGAATAACTGTGCTGCAATCAATAATTTACATGATTCAGGAGAAAATAACTTATTTACAATTAATATACAAGAAATGTTATGAAGCAAAAGGGTAAGTTCAGGGGGTACTGGTGGGGGAGATTGTTATATTATGGGTTTGTATAGTTTGAATAGTAGAGGGAGAGTAGTTATTTATGTAGGATCTGTGAATTGTGTTTTGACCAAAATGTTCAGTAAACAGGTGAGTTTTGAGGTGGGAACGAAAGGTGGTGAGGTCTGTGATGTTTTGAAGGCTAACTGATAAAGCATTCCAGAGCATAGGGGAAATATATTCAAAAGCTCTATTGCTTGTGCATTTTTTAGTTTTACAGAATTCATATGGAGTAACCAGAGTGTTATTCAATTGCTCTCGCCTTTGTCGGTTGTTAGGTACGACTTTGACTAATTGTGAGAGGGGTAGGGACGATAGTTTTCTAATGACTGAAAGTGATCATAAGTAACTTGTATTTTATACTGCTATGGATGGGTAACCAGTGTAGGTCATACAAGATCAGTGTAATATGGTCAATTTAAGAACATAAGATACGCCATACTGGGTCAGACTAAGGTCCATCAAGCCCAGTATCCTGTTTCCAACAGTGGCCAATCTAGGTCATACGTACCTAGCAGTTTCCCCAAAAGACACAGGTTCCACAATGCTTGTACTGAGTCAAGCATTGATATCCTGGGTCCCTTCTTAATAATGGTTTATGGACATTTCTTCCAGGAACCTGTCCAAACCATTTTTAAACCCAGCTACACTAACAGCCTTTACTCTGGTAACAAATTCCAGAGTTTGATTACACGTAGAGCGAAAAAATATTTTCTTTTATTAGTCTTAAATAGTTTACCCTGTAGCTTCATTGCATGTCCCCTAGTCTTTCTATATTCTGATAACGTAAACAATCGATCTACGTTTACACGTTTCACTCCGTTCATTAATTTATAGACTTCTATCATATCTCCCCTCAGCCGTCTCTTTTCCAGGTTAAAGAGCCCTAACCTTTTTAGCCTTTCTTGATAGGAGTATCCTTCCATCCCCTTTACCATTTTGGTGGCTCTTCCCTGAACCTTTTCTAATAACGCTATATCCTTTTTAAGATACGGCGATCAGAACTGCACACAATATTCAAGATGCGGTCTCACCATAGAACGATATAGAGGCATTATAATATCTTTTGTTTTATTTTCCATTCCTTTCCTTATGATACCTAGCATTCTATTTGCTCTCTTGGCCGCCGCTGCACACTGGGCCAAGGGTTTTAACGTTATCCACAATGACGCCTAAATCTTTTTCCTGGGTGGTTGTTCCTAATGTGGAACCTTGAATCGTGTAACCATAGTTTGGTTTGTTCTTCCCTAGGTGCATAACTTTGCACTTGTCCATATTAAATTTCATCTGCCATTTTGATGCCCAGTCTTTCAATTTATCAAGATCCTCTTGCAATTTTCCACAATCCTCTTGGGTTTTAACAACTTTAAATAGTTGTGTGTCATCTGCAAATTTGATAACCTCACTCGTTATTCCCTTTTCCAGGTCATTTATGAATATGTCAAAAAGCAGCGGACCCAGCACAGATCCCTGGGGTACACCACTATTCACCTTTCTCCATTGGGAAAATTGGCCATTTAACCCTACCCTCTGCTTTCTATCTTTTAACCAGTTCCTGATTCACAATAGTACACTGCCTCCTATCCAATGACTCTTTAGTTTTGCCAAAAGTCTCTGATGAGGGACCTTCTCAAAGGCCTTCTGAAAGTCCAGATACACTATATCAACTGGCTCACCTTTGTCCATCTGTTTAGTCACACCTTCAAAAAACATAACAGATTAGTAAGACAAGATCTTCCTTGTCTAAAGCCAATTTGGCTGTCTCCCATTAGGCCATGACTATCTACATGCTGAGTAATTTTGTTCTTTATGATGGTTTCTACCATTTTTCCCGGTACTGACGTCAGGCTCACCGGGCTGTAGTTTCCCGGATCACCCCTGGCACCCTTTTTAAAAATTGGCGTTACATTGGCAATCCTCCAATCTTCAGGTATTACAGATGATTTTAATGGAAGTTCACAGATTACTAATAGCAGGTCTGCAATCTCATATTTCAGTTCTTTCAACACCCTTGAATGTATACCATCCGGCCCAGGTGATTTGCTACTCTTCAGTTTATCTAATAGTTGTAATACATCTTCCCGATGTATCGATATTTCCTTCAATTCTTCCGCACCTTTAAATACCACTTCAGTCATGGGTAACATCCCTACATCTTCCTCAGTAAAGACCGAAGCAAAGAATTCATTCAGTCTCTCCGCTATCACCTTGTCGCCTCTTAGTGCCCCTTTAACCCCTCTATCATCTGATGGACCAACTGACTCTCTCACAGTTTTTTTTACTACGAATGTACTTGATAAAATCTTTATTTCGCGTTTTTGCTTCCGCAGCAAGCTTCTTCTCAAATTCTCCCTTTGCCTGCCTTATCAATGCCTTGCATTTGACTTGCCAGTGCTTGTGCTGTTTCCAGGTTTCATTGTTTGGCTCTTTTTTTCCATTTCCTGAAAGATGCTTTTTTGGCAACAACAGCCTCTCTGACCTCACCTTTAAACCATGCTGGCAGTTTTTTGGACTTCCTTCCACTTTTCTTAAAGCATGGAATACAGCTGGTCTGGGCTTTCAAGATAGTATTTTTCAACAACACCCAAGCTTGATGTAAGTCTTTAACCTTTGCAACTGCTCCTTTTAGTTTTTTTCTTAACTATTTTCCTCATTTTATCATAGTCTCCCTTTCGAAAGTTAAAAAGTAGTACTGTGGATTTCCTTACTATCCCTCCTCCACTAATTAAATCAATTGTGATCATGCTATGATCACTATTGCCAAGTGCCCCAACACCCTTATCTCTTGCACTAGATCTGGTGTTCCACTAAGGACTAGGTCTAATATGGTTTCCCCTCTGGTCGGTTCATGAACCAGCTGCTCCAAGAAGCAGTCATTTATTTCATCTAGGAACTTTATCTCCCTAGCATGTCCTGCTGTGACACTGACCCAGTCGATACCAGGGTAATTGAAATCACCCATTATTACTGCACTGTAACGTTTGTTAGCTTCCTTGATTTCTTTGAGCATTTCATCATCCATTTGTTCATTCTGGCCAGGCAGTCGATAGTACACCCCCACTGCCATCGCCTTCCCTTTTTTACATGGAATTTCAATCCATAGAGATTCTACAGCAAATTTTGTTTCCTGCAAAACTTTAATCCTTTCTGACTCAATGCCCTCTCTAACATAGAGCACAACCCCTCCACCAATTTGATCAGTTCTATCATTACGATATAGTTTGTACCCAGGTATCACAGTGTCCCACTGGTTGTCCTCCTTCCACCATGTCTCTGATATTCCAATCATATCTATTTGACGTGTATTGTGAATGATTCGAGCAGCAGTGTGTTGTGCCATCATAAGTAGATGTAAGGATATCTTCGGTAGACCATGCAGTAGACTATTACAATAGTCTACAGCAGGGGTTCTCAACCCTGTCCTCAGGACCCACCTAGCCAGTCGGGTTTTCAGGATAACCACAATGAATATGCATGGGAGACATTTGCATATAATGGAGGCAGTGTATGCAAATCTCTCTCATACATATTCATTGTGGTTATCCTGAAAACCCGACTGGCTAGGTGGGTCCCGAGGACAGGGTTGAGAACCCCTGGTCTAAAGTATGTGTGGGGTTATCATCACCTGCATTATCGTTCTGAAGTCTGATGACTGTATTAAGGGTTTTATATGTTGCTGTAGACGGATTTTGTTGAATATTGCTTTAGTAGTATTCTTGATGTGGGTATAGAAAGATAAGTGTTTATCTAAAGTAACCCCTAAATATTTGACCTCATCTTTAACTTCAAGTAAAACATCAATTGGATGGACTGTGGTGAGATATAAGTTTGGTTCCTAGTAATTATTAAGAAACCAAAACACTCTTGATGTCACCGTCCACGCAGCCATGCATTCATCTCTAGGATACGAGCTTCTCTGCCTTGGCCTTTACCCTCAATAGGGAGGATTGAAGAGAACACCACATGCGCACCTATCTGTTTCACCCTCTGTCTCAGAGCTATGAAACCTAGCAGTATCATTTGTGCCAACATGGATGATCAACATCAGATAATAGTCAATAGACTTGATGAGTCTTGGCAAACTTTCCATAACATCTCTGATTTTGGCTCCTAGCAGACAGCACACCTTTCTGGACATCAAATCTGGTCAGCAGACCGACGCCTCAGTACCCCTCAGAAGAGAGTCATCAACCACGACTACCCTTCGCTTCCTTGAGGTGACTGATTCTGAAACTGGTGTGCTCAAGCTGTGGTTCTTCCCTTTCTTTTGATGCTTCTACCTCCTCCACTTCCAGGGCTGTATACTGGTTTCAAGGACTGGAGGCGTTGGAGTATTGATACTGCAGGCTTTGGTGATTCGAGTTCAACCTTCTTCTGTAGCCTCCCATCTTCACCTCTGTTGGAGAGCTTGGATGTTTCAAGAAGCATCTCATCAATGTACTCACTATCTCAAATTCTTCTTAGCCTCACCGCCTCTTCCCTGAGCTCCTCTACTTCTTTCCTGACAGTTTCAGTATGCAGGCGTCCTGCACATGGAACTGGTTTTTCAACTGGCATTGGGATCTCTGTCTGGACAGAGGCAGAAGCTGTAATGGGGGCAGCAGCTTTAGCAATGCGATTTTTCCCAGCCATTGTTTAGTTGATGGAGCTTCGGTACTTGTTGACGTAAAAGAGAGAGACCTACCAAAGTCCCTACCTGTTCCTCAGTTGTCCTTTAACAGTAAGCTACTTTAGGGCCACTTAACATCTGATGAGGTCAGTGGCTTCAAAGAGTTAGCTATGAATAGGTAGCTGGAATAAAGAGAATGAACTCTAACTGACAGAGCCTTGCCCAACACCACAAGCAAACAAAAAACAAATTTCCCTGTTGCAGTCTAGAAAAAAAACTTAGCTTTTAAAAATTAACACCAAAACCCCTTTGAGAGTTTTCATTCAGAGTATTATCTTGCGTTGCAATGGAGTCTGTCAAGAATCTCAAAACAGGAAAGCATTACAGACCTCAATCACAGAAGTTACACTGCTCGCTCATCATTGTGACAATGCAGAACATCCAACAAAGTAGAACATCTGAAGCCAGCTCAGAGCAAAATCTTAAAATGCAAACATGTCATCCCATCTAGTCTAAGGAACAATAGCATCTCCCCCTCAGGAATCATTCTTGAAAACGAGCCCCCAACCACTTATATCATGACCATTGAGGCATGTTATTGTTTTGATATACATATAGTTCTGTTTGTGCCAGGATATGCATGTTGTTCGCCCACTGGAAGAAAGTGTATAGCTGGTCCCCTACCTAGTTCTGCAAGATCGTCCTCTTGACCCCCTGGATGCCCAGCTGGACACATTTGCTCTCCATCTTGTGAACCTTTTGGTCCTGCAGTGGGCCATCATTCCCCAACATCAATATCCCATATGATCATTCAATACGCACATCCCCAAAGCCCCATTAACATGGGGCATTCAAGGAAGGCACGACAAAAGGTCTCCACCCAGACACGACACTTTTCACATTGATCCGAGCTATATACTTCCCACTATGCCCCTTTGCTCTGGTTAGATAACATCAGTGCAGGACCTGGTACTGCAATTCCCAGTACTGGACGTTGTGGGTCACCTGCAGGATAGCTTGAAAATCTCTCTCTAAGTGCTTAACCCACACAGTCTGCAACATCTGAAGTCCATGCCCCAGCTAGAGCATCCAGATAGCACACATCCAGCATGGCCCGCGATCATTTTTGCCAGGTGGACAACGTGTTCTACCATGGAGCCAGGTTATCAGATCCTCATCTGCTATGTTGGTCACCAGGCTCCCCGGCGAAGTCTTCTCCAACTTTCTCCAATAATGTCTAACCTGTAGATACCGAAAATGGTGCAAAGCTGGCAGACCAAGCAGCTCCCTTAATCTTTCAAAAGCAGGGAGCGACCCCTGTCCCCTCTTCAAAAGAACCTCCACATTGAAGGGGCCCTCCTCCCCCTTCCAATCCATGAAAGAGACATCGCTCACCCCCAGCTCGATCCCTGGATTGCCCGGATTTGCAGAAAGGGTGCCATCCTCCAACTAGTTGAATCTCATGCCGCCCACCTTCACCAGGCCCTGGGCTCAATGAGGGTTCAACATTCTCTAGCTTTCAAAAGCAGTCGGGAGTGATGGAGCACATTCATTAGATGATACGGCTGACTCCAGTGGTTTGTACTACTGATAGCCTCCTTAACCCATTGCATCAAAGCCACGATATTTTTTAAATGTGCAGATCTGGCAATTCCATCCCGCTTTGGGCTACTAGCAAAATCAGTTTAGCATACCCAATGCAAACTTGCTGATCGCGCCAAAGAAAGGTGCATAATGCTCCCTTTAATTGCTCCACCTCTCTATGCCTAATCCAAAACCACAGCATCTGGAGCTGGTACAGCGAAAGCTGCAATTTTAATCATTACAGTGCAGTCACTGCAAAATCTAATGCATCCAATGCAGTTTTCTGGCCTTAAACGCAACTATTCCAAATCAGAGGCTTTGGTGATTTTTGCCAGAGACTAAAACTGATGGGGTCGTGAGTTCCCACTTAAATGGACTCCGGGCCAAATAAAATGCTTGGGATGTGGATTCCCAATGAACTTTCTGGATTATATGGGAGTAATGTAAGCAGCTTCCTTACTGACAGCCAGTTGATAGTTGGGAATCCCTTTCACTGTCTCTGTTTGGTTGAGTTGTGCTGTATAAAATTATGATTTTGCCCAAATGGCTTTATTTGTTTCAGCTCCTGCCCAGGTGGCTTAACCAGAAGGAACTGACACAAATTTAATAAATCTATTTTTGTTGTAAATCTCTTAGGAAATGTTTATGGCAATGGAAGAAGCCACACATGAGACTAATGACCATTATGAGCTTGAAGGAAAAAGGAGGGTTGGCCGTGCCTAGTATACAGTATTATAATGCAGCAAGCCTAATGCATCATGTGAAAGATTGGCTCCTGGAGCTGACACCTTTTACGTTTTTTTTCCCAATCGGAATCCTCATTGTTTGTCCTGCTTCTTTTCTTGTATGTATTGTCTACAGAAGAAGGCAGATTCCCGAAATATATTCGTTAGCACCCTTGGTTCTTCCCCTAGGTCAAACCTGGCCTTGGTTATATGGTAAATTGCACTGCACCTCTTTGTATTCCCCATGGCTCCCCATTAAGGGTAACCAGGATTTCTTTCTGGGGATACAAACTAGAGTCTTTCAGAAGTGGGAAAACAGGATCTTTGTAAACTATTTGATGCACTAGATAAGAAGGCAGAATGGATACATTCCAGGCCTCAAGGGATTATAACATAAGCTTATCTGCAACTTCGGCATCATATACAGGGATGACCCACTTTTAAAAGGGTTTTGGTATTTAATTTTGATAGTTTTGGACTGTTTTAATGTTTTCACCTGAGATAAAAATAAAAACATGGGAGTATTAATGTTTTAAATTGGGAGTTATACTATGGTGTTCAGTGCTGTCTTTCACATTGGTGATATCTGGTTCAGCATTTTTATGTGAAGAAAAGGTAAATCTGATGGTTTTTACAAGTAAATTTATTGTTTTGTGCAGGTCCCTCATTTTACTTTCACTTTCGTTTTTATTAATTTAAAGCTAGGGAGGGGGATTTTAGAAAGGATGTCCAAATGCAATCTGGTACCAAATAAAACAAAACTGCAGAGAGATCATTTGTACCTACGGAACTGAAGTGTGCCCGTAGCTTTCTGTTTGGTTACAAGGCCAGAGACTTAACAGCCCCCCATCGGTCTATATCTCTGCCCCTTAATGTCTTTTAAAACAGGAATAAAATGCATCCCTTCCGGAGCCTGCAACAACCGTGCTAATCATCGCCCTGATTTATTACCAAAGCGGAACAAGCAATGTTTCTGCGACAGAAGGGCACTCATAGCCCTGCTAGGCATCAACAGTTGAAATTCAGTCTGCAACTGAATATCTGGGTCCACCTTGCAGAAAAGACTATATTGTAACATCATATGTGAGCCCCTAACTCCCTAACTCCTAACACTCTAGGATTCATTCGCCTTTTGCGCCGCATGACAAAAGCAATGATAGCACCCCTTATCTCCTTTTTGCCTGCCTCCCAAAATAAATGAGGGTTCCCCTGGTGTTTTGCATTGCTCTCTTCATACAGCTTCCATTGCTGTTGTATATATGTTGTATATGGAGTAGAGGAGTAGCCTAGTGGTTAGAGCAACTGCCTAGTACCCAGACGATAAAGGGTTCAATTCCCACTGGCACTCCTTGTAACCTTGGGGAGTCACTTTACCCTCCATTGCCTCAGAAAAATCCAAGTTATCAATGTCCCTGTTTAATGTACATTACCAAGTTGAAGTTACAATGTAAACCACTTTGATTGAAATGATAAAGCAGGTATAAAAACAACAACAACCTGTTAAATAAATAAATATGCTCCCCGAAATCTGGGACATCATGCAATCCCACCAACAACCTCCAACTACATCTACTCCCCCTCCACTCTAGTAAACAAAAGTCGCATCTCCACCAGAGCATGGTCCAATATCAACAAGTGACCAATCTTTATAGCTTCCACTTTAGGCAATAGGTCTTGAGAGACCAACATAATCCAAACTACTCTGGCAGGGATAAGCTCTAGAAATATGAGTAAACTCTCATTCATTAGGATGGAATACGCACCACATATCTCAAAATCTGCCAGTATGACAAAATTCTGCAAACCCCTTATTTGGCCCCTACAGTCTCCCCACTGCAGCTTGCCTATCTTAAGACTGGATCCGCCAAGGCATTATATTCCCCATTACAGATCACAAGGACCTCCTCCAACCTCACAATCAAGTAACCCATTTTCCGGAAAAAGGGTTCATTAGGTCCTGTGGGAAAATATATTGAAAAAAATCCACATCTTCTCTCCCTAGAACTCTCCCAAGATCCCCACATAGTGCCCCCCTGTCATCCCGCACAACCTTATGTTCTACAAAAGGGATAGCCTTATGAATGAGGATAGCGACCCCAGGCTTTCCTTTCCTTAGGTGCCGAGGCATCATAACACTTTTCAACCCAATCCTGTTTCAACTTCCCATGTTCAACATCATTTAAATGAGTTTCTTGCAACATGTCTATATGTGTTCCCTATTTCTGTAACTGCATCAACATTTTGCTTCCACCTACCCATAGAACCCACCCCAGCTACATTCCATGAAACTAAGACCTTACCTGCCATTCCATCAAGCAATTCTCCATTCGTTCCAACCCCATCCACACAATGCTAACTAGCACCAACCCTTCAGGCTCCACCCTACTCCCCCTTCTCCCCCCCCATCCCCCCCAAATCATCAAGGCAGACCCTCCGGTTTGTATATTCAGAGGAATGTATCATTGCTAAACAACACAGCAAAAAGCCCATGATAGCAACACCCAAAGCCAATACTAACCCCCAAATGTAGCCCTACAGCCCACATACGCTCCTTCAAATCCACTATCATAGTAACATAATATATGACGGCAGATAAAGACCAGAATGATCCGTCTAGTCTGCCCAGCAAGGCAGCAAGAGCAGGTGCACTTGCCGCTCCATGCAGGTCATCCCTTCGCGCGCCTTTGTTTAGGACTGTACCAACCGCTCTGTGTAGGTCACCCCTTATCTATTGAAATAGTTAGTTATGTTTATTTTGATTATATCCTGTTGCTGTAAAGGGATCCACAGTATCTGTTCCATACCATTTTGAATTCCATCAGTCTTTGCTCCCACCACTTCCATCGGGAGGGCATTCCAGGCATCCACCACCCTTTCAGTGAAAAAGTATTTCCTGACATTGCCTCTCAGTTTACCCCCTTGCAGATTTATGTTATGCCCTCTAGTTTTAAAGCTTCCACGTCTTTGGAAGAGGTTTGTTTGTTCATTAATACTCTTTAAGTATTTAAAGGTCTGCATCATATCTCCCCTGTCCCTCCTCTCCTCCAGAGTGTACATATTTAGGTCTTCAAGTCTCTTCTCATACGTCTCCTGATGCAAGCTCCAAATCATTTTAGTCACCTTCCTCTAGCACAGTGGTTCTCAACCTTTTTTATACCGTGACCCCTTTTACCATTGGTCAACTTGTTGTGACCCCCAATGATAAAATCAAATGCGTCTCTCTTCCTTTTACCGTTAACGCATTGTCGCTGTAATCATTTGTTGAATTATTAATATATTATAGGTCTTTGCATTATGTTTTTATTTATAAAATGTACTTATTTAAACCACAATAATTAATCACAATAACAAGTAACAATATTTGATTTCAAAATTATGATGATTTTGTAGTCAAATCACTAATATGAAATACAATTATTTTTTCTACCTTTGTTATCTGACCAATTTATTCTCTGATCATGCTGGTCCCGATCTGAGGCTTCTGCTTTCCTGTTTTCTCTTAGCTCTCTTTCTGTGGTCTATGGTCCATCTGCCATTTCTTATCTCTTCTTTTGTTTTCTTCACTTCTTTCCATCAGCCTATCCCTTCTAGTCCAAATACCATGGCAGCCCCTCTCAGCATCCAGTCCCATTCTCCCATCCCCTCGCATCAGCCCATTTGTAGCCCTAGCCCCCAGTTTTCTTCCAAGGCCAGCAGCTCTATCCTCCCCTCCCCACCATCAGCCCATTTCCAGTTGAAGCCTCCCCAATCAGCTCACTTCCAGTGCTAGTCCCCCCTCAACCCCATTACAAGTGCAAAGCTCCCCTAATCATCCCATTACTAGTCCTACCCCCCATCAGCCCATTTCCAGTCCTAACCTCCCCGATCAGCTAATTTCCAGTGCTAACTCCCATCAGCCCATTACCAGTCCCAACCCCCCCATTGATCAGTCAATTCCCAGTCCTAGCCTTCCCTAATCAACCCATTACCAGTCCTAGCCCCCCACCCGATCTGCCCATTACCAGTGCTAGCTCCCCCATCAGCCCATTATAATCCTAACCCGCACTGTCTCTTCCCTCTGTCCAGCATGTATCCTGTCTGTCCAGTATGTCAGCCGCCCCTCCCTCCCTCCATCCATCCATTTCAGCCCCCCTCCCTCCATGTCAGCCTCCCCCTCCCTCCATGTCAGCCTTGTCCCTCCCCCATGTCAGCCCTGTTGCAGGTTCCCTGCCCCCTCCTCCCCTCTCCCTGTCTGCCTGCTGCTGCCCTGCTGTTCTTCTGCAGCCGCGGCTCCCTGTCTCTTAGGGAATCGCGGCTGTGCCTGTGAAGCCGTTGCGGAGCCTTTCTGTCTCTCGACGGGCTCCGCAACTTCCTTTGGAGGCGGGACAATGCGGCACGGAGCCCGTCGAGAGATGGGAAGGCTCCATAACATTTTTACAGGCACAGCCGCTGTTCCCTAAGAGGCAGGGAGCCGTGGCTGCAGAAGAAGGGCATCGGTGAGTTTGCCGCTGCCGAGAAGCGGACTCGGCAGTGGCAGCATCTTGTGCGATTTTTAAAAATTTTTTTAAACTGGAGTGAGGCGACCCCTGCTAAATCCTGTGGCGACCCCCGTGGGGGTCACGGCCAACAGGTTGAGAACCGCTGCTCTAGCATAACCTCCTCCCCTAAGCTCACAATCATCTTTAAGCCTCACTAACATTCAACCAAAATCCCTCCTACATATTGCCCATATCTCACAACATCACTCATCCTCTCACTCCGGTCAAAAGAAACCCCTCCCAAGCAACCAGCAGCAAGCCACCTTTGAAAAATAACTCATTCAGGCACTCCCCACTGACATCAAGAATCCCCCCATCCTGCCACCTTGCGCCCATATTATAACCAAAACCCTTCATCATAACCCATACTTCATAACATAAACAGAAATCACAAACCCTTCCCACTCTCCCCTCCCACCCCATCCACTCACAAAAGGATTCCCCACTATAAATTCCTGTAAGAACAGGTATATAGGGGAACCTCGTGCAAACAGTATAACCATTACATCCCTCAAACATTACGCAAGAAGAGAGAAGGGGAAAGAAAGAACCAACCAACCAACCACCAGTAACATAGTAGCATAGTAAATGATGGCAGATAAAGACCAACACAGTCCATCTAGTCTGCCCAGTAAGATGGCAGGAGCAGGTGCACCCCTCCCCATGTCTTTGTCCAGGGGTGCACCTACCACTCTGTGCAGGCCACCCCTCCCCATGTCTTTGTTTAGGGGTGAACCCACTGCTCCATGTAGGACACCCCTATTTGTTGAGAAATTAGATGGTTCAGTTTATTTTGATTTTATCCTGTTGCTGTAAAGGGACCCACTGTGTTTGTCCCATGCCGTTTTGAACTCCGTCATTGTGTTTGCCCCCACCACTTCCATCGGGAGGGCATTTCAAGCATCCACCACCCTTTCAGTGAAAAAGTATTTCCTGACATTGCCTTTCAATTTACCACCTTGCAGCTTCATGTTATGCCCTCTAGTTTTACAGCTTCCCCGTCTTTGGAAGAGGTTTGTTTGTTCATTATTTCTCTTTAAGTATTTAAAGGTCTGAATCATATCTCCCCTGTCCCTCCTCTCCTCCAGAGTGTACATATTTAGGTCTTCAAGTCTCTTCTCATAAGGCTTCTGACACAGGCTCCAAATCATTCTGGTCGCCTTCCTCTGAACAGTTTCCATTCTTTTTACATCCTTTGCAAGATATGGTCTCCAAAACTGAACACAGTATTCCAAGTGAGGCCTTACCAGTGACTTAGACAGTGGCATTAGTACCTCTTCCTTTCTGCTGGTAATTCCTCTTTGTATGCAACCCAACATCCTCCTGGCTTTTGCCACCGCTTTGTCGCACTGTTTTGCCACCTTGAGATCTACAGAAACAATCACACCAAGGTCTTTCTCCTGATCCGTGCACACCAACCTCTTGCCCCCTATTGCGTACATTTCCCTTGGATTTCTGCTACCCAAGTGCATGACACTGCACTTCTTTGCATTAAATCTTAATTGCCAAGCATTAGACCATTCTTTGAGCTTTTGTAGATCTTTCCTCATGTTAAGCACTCCCTCGGGGGAGTCCACTCTGTTGCAAATTTTCATGTCATCTGCAAAAAGACAGACCTTTCCATTCAGTCTTTCAGCAATATCACTCACAAATACATTGAACAGTGCCGGGCCCAGGACTGAACCCTGGGTCACCCCGCTAATCACCTTCCTTTCATCCGAGTAAGCTCCATTTACCATCACCTTCTGTTGTCTGTCAGTCAACCAATTTCTGATCCAGTTCACCACCTTGGGACCCATCCCCAAACTACTGAGTTTATTGATAAGCCTCCTATGAGGGACAGTATCAAAGGCTTTGCTGAAATCCAGGTAGATGACATCCATCGCATGCCCTTGATCTAGTTCTCTGGTCACCCAGTCAAAGAACTCAATCAAGAAGAATTGTTCTTGCTGACTAGCTCAGGGGCAGGTCTGCAGTGCTGTAGGTGAGCCAGAGCTGATACAGCTGATTCTTTTAACTCTAATGCTGTCTAGACAGTAGACAGGGGGCTGGAAACCTCCATTCACGTCTCCCTCAGTACTGAGGGCAGTGTCTGATTCACCTTTGAGGTGAGGGGTTGTAGCCTGGATCCTGTGACTGGTTTGGGATTTTATCAGCAGGGCATGTATCTGCCCCATTTCTCATGCCGCCGTACTAATCCGGAGGGGGCCCTTTATTTGGTTCTAGATGTTCTCTTTATTTACCGGCATGAAAGGTTTTGGTTCAGAGCTGGATTTTCCATTCCCCCCCCCTCCAGTTGTTGTGATACCCGTGATTCTGGTTGCCAAGAGAAAAACAGGAACTATAGATTCCACGGTGTATTGGATGCAAGTTCCAAAACCAGGACTCTCCCCTTTTGCCCAGTTAGAAAGCCTTTTTTCCTCAAACTGATCCGTTTTATTTTCTCTTTTTATCTCGGCTACCAAGGGCGTTCCATGTTGCAATATATGTGCCCCAGGGCAGTCCCAGTGGAGGGAGGGAGGAAAAAGAGGGACAAAGGTTAAAAACAAGTAATTTGAGGAGAAGTGCTCTTCAGATCAGTTTCAGGCAGGACCGGGAGAGGCGAGCAGTGGCTTCACACAGGCTTCCCTCTGGAGTGTTCCCCCCCCCTCCCAATCTTTCCCATTCCCGTGGCTGCTAATATTAATCCTGAATAGCTGCAGAAACTGTGTGTGAGTCATAGAATTAACAAAAGATATCTGACAGCACAGTCTGGAAACTCGATTTCTCCTCAGCATGGAGGAGGTTGACAAGTCTGCAGAGATGAGGTACCACATGCTGCAGAGGTAAGAGCTGGGGTACAAGAGGCTGCTGTACGCTGAGTAAGGAATGCCCTCCTTGAACACTGCTGAAAGGCTTCTTGTGGTCTCTTTCACACTTGAAGTTTGGTAGCTCTCCTGAGGATGTGCTGTGGTGAATTTATTCCCCCAGCTGCCCTCAGGCATGTAGACAGCTGGCTGCTTCCCCCCTCACCCCCCTCCCCGACAAGATGGTGTAGTGCTGTGGCTGATGATGTAAAACAAGAAACCAGGGGCCACTGCTCATTGGCAGTTACCTACTCTACTTATTGATAAATCTGCCCCTGAGGATGTAGTTTGCAAGACAGCGACCCCTGTTGGCAGGAGAACAAGGATTCTCTTTAGAAAAACTTCAGCTGTGAGTCAGGAAGGGGAATCTAATTGTAAGGACACACAATTAAAAGATTTGTTAGATTTGCCTTCACTCCTTATGGTACATTACCAGATTCCATCGGCATCACTCTCCAGATGTGCTACTGTATGTATGTTTATCTGTTACAGAAATCATTCTGGTAGAAGGGGAAGATTATAAATGGCAGTCTTTAAATAAATGGGTAAGCAGAAGATGCATGAGAATGGGAGTTGCCCTTCTGGAGAGACTAAGGATTCTGTGGGTACAAAACCTCGAGTTTGGATTCCTCACTGTCCTGTGTTAGTGGGATGCCACCATCTGCTACTATTTACTGGTCTTCTGCGGGCCTGTTCTCTAGGGCTTGGCTTATGTTGCCTCATAAATACTTTGGGGTCTCTTTCGATCCACTGAGATTGTGAATCACTGGATTTTCTTTTCCTACAAGCCAGTGATGTGCTGCTGGATCCTTTTTCGAGAGCTGTTTTGCCAGCTTTGCTCCATTTGGTGAAAAGCATAATATAATGTAATGGGGGCACCCCCCTTCCCCCCAGGATCCTCCAATAGTACTTTGCTGCTATAAGCTAAGCTTCCATCTGTCTTTCTGGAATAGGTTCATATCCTCCTGGTGGCACCCAGAAGGGAAAGGTGGACATTGGAGTCTGAGGAGGTTGGAGGGCAACATAATTGCATACTGAGGTGCCCAAACATTCAAAAGCTTGTATACAAACAGCAAGGGGACTCGAGAAAGACTTAACTAAAATGAAATGTTTGGAGAAAGATGGACAATAAAACAATGAACAATCAAATTCAGAAAAAGTACAGCAAAATAAATTAAACAGTGGCACACAAGGAGGAGCGAGGCTGGAGCAAATAGTCAAAACCAACTAAGGTCCTAGAAGTGAGGTCTGTTTTCTGAAAGAGAACGTCGAGTCCTTGGGAAGCCATTGTGCTAGTAATCAATTGTTCAAAATCGTATTTTGTTAATAGCTCATCTCAGTACATTGGCCTAGTGAAGACATTCTCAGACACAAGACAAACTACTGCTATTCGAGCGGTATGGAAAATAAACGTTTGTGTCCCCAGGATGCCGCTGGTTTCTTCGCTGCTGGGCTCTCAGTGCGGCTGTCCTGTCCCCTGCTAAGCAGGTGGAGTGCTGCTGGTTTCGGTCATCATCAGGGTTCTTTATCGTTGCCTGGTCTCAAAAAGCCCATCTTATAATCGGGTTAATACAGTATTTTCTGTGATTATATTTTTGAACCTTGGGGTTGATTAGTCAGACTGATGCAGTTAAAATTGCCTTCTAGACACAGAAAATTGCCATAGTTGCTGTTAGTCTACTCGGATATATGCAAATAAAGGTTAAACAAGGAAGTTGTAGGTGATACCTTTTTATTGGACTAACAATATATTTTTGACAAGCTTTCGAAAGCCATACTTTCTTCATCAGTCTATGAAGGCATAAATCTAATAGATCAAAAACTCCCCTTTCTCCTACACCTAAGTAAAATCTGTCTTCACACAATTGCTGTTAACATAGATTTATGTGGACCACAAAGGGACTGGGATGTATCTGTGGCAGGGTTTTCAAATTTAGCTGATTAACATTTTGCCTAGCACTACATGGCTAACTTTGCTGCCTTAAATTTAGCCACAGAAAATTTTGTGTGGTTAGATTTAACCAGAAAGTCAGCTACAACTTTAGCTGGTTCACTTTGCTGCTTGGCGGTTCTAGTTTTCCCATTTCAAAAAAATGTGGCAGAACTAGAGAAGATACCAAGAAGGTCAACCAAAATGATAAAGGCAATCAAACAGATTAGGGCTCTTCAGCATAGAGAAGAGCTGACTGAGGGGGATGAGAGAGAAGGTGTAATATTAGTGATATAGCAGAAGGGCTGACGGGTAAGGTTTGCCTCTTTGTGGATGATACCAAAATCTGCAATAGAGTCGACACCCAGGAAGGTGTAGATAACATCAGGAGGGATCTAGCTAAGCTTGAAGAATGGTCAAGGATTTGGCAGCTGAGATTTAATGCTAAAAAATGCAAGGTCATGCATTTAGGCTGCAGCAATCCAGGGGAGTGGTACAGTGCAGGGGGCAAAGTACTTCTGTCTACAAAAGAAGAGCGGGACCTGGGCGTGATTGTTTCTGATGATCTTAAAGTGGCTAAACAGGTAGAAAAGGCAATGGCAAAAGCCAGAAGGATGGTTGGGTGCATAGGGAGAGGAATGGCTAGCAGAAAAAAGGAGGTGGTAGTGCCTCTGTATAAATCTCTGGTGCAACCTCATTTGGAGTATAGTGTGCAGTTCTGGAGACATCCCACCTTCAAAAGGATGTGAACAGGATGGAGTCGGTGCAGAGAGTGGCTACTAAAATAATTAGTGGTCTTAGTTATAAAGCTTATGAAGATAGACTTAAAGATCTTAATATGTATATGTTAGAAGATAGGTGAGAGAGAGGAGATATGATAGAGATGTTTAAATACCTCCATGGCCACAAGGTGACATAGGATGAGAGTGAAAGGGGATAGACTCAGGAGTAATATGCAGAAATAGTTCTTTACGGAAAGAGTGGTAGATGCATGGAATAGTCTCCCGTGGAGGTGGTAGAGACAAGGACAGTATCTGAATTCAAAAAAGCATGGGACAAACACAGAGGATCTCTAAAGGAAAAAAAGGGGACTATCGTAGTTGATGTTTCTGTGTAATGGGTAAATAGGGAACAGTCGTTTACACTTTCAAATGGTTCTAACACAAAAAACTAATAGCCGACATATTTAACCTGAGCCAGAGGAAGTATTGAAGGCAACATTCACTGAATGGTTTATCTTTAACTGGATACTGGATGTAGTTTACTCGGGATTCAGGAAAGCTTTTAATATTGGCCTCTATACAATGCTCATGAATAAACTGAGCAGCCTTGGGGTGGGTCCCAAACTGGTGGATTGGCTTAGGAATTGCCTGAGTGCTAGCAACAGAGAGTGGTAGAAAATGGAACTTGCTTGAAGGAGAGAAAGGTAATCGGTGAAGTGCCTCAGGGATCAGTTTTGGGGCTAGTTCTATTCTATATGTTTGTGAATGCTATCGTGGAGGAGTTAAGAAAAGTTTGCCTTTTTGCGAATGACATGAAGATCTGCAACAGTCTAGACACCCCTGAGGGAGCTGACAATGAAAAATGTTGTTTAAAAAGCTTGAGGTGGCTGTTAAGCTAAAGTGCAAAGGCATGCGTTTGTAATGCAGAAATGTAAAGGAGCTATACCTGATGGGGGTAAAAGACCGATATGCTCTGACCTGGATAGAGGAGACCTTGGGGTGATAGCATCTGTGGCTAGAGCTAGAGGGACGCCCTGCTGTTTAGAAAAAGGCAGAACAAGCAGATAAATGGAGGTGAGAATGCCTTTAGAGGTCATTGGCAAGGCCTTACGCAGAATACCCTGTTTAGTTCTGGAGGCTACATCTCAGAAAGAATAGACAGAGGCTAGAGAAGGGCAACTAGACTGTGCTGGGTCTGCAGCAGACGTCCTATGAGGAGAGAAGGCACAGGGGAGATATGATGCAGACATTGTGCATAGAGACCTTTCTTGTATTAAAGCAAAGAATAGATTGAAGATAACTTCTACAATGAAAAAAATCAATTGCAAAACAAGGAAGCGGAAGGAGACCATGGAGTACAAAAGTCTTCATTGAAGCAAAGCTGGACGGCCAAGTTTCGGCTACAGGAGCCTTTTCATTTATTTTAATCTACCCTTCTTCAAAAGAAATGAAGCAGCAGAACTACGAGTCATGATCCAGAGCTCCAAAGAGGAGAACGGCACCAAGAAATAGTTCTTACCTGGAAGGGGTGATGGATGCCTGAAAGGCCTTCCCAGTTACAGAATTCAAAAAGGCATGGGATAAACGCAGAAGATTCCTTACTGGGAAGTGGATGGAAGCAAAGTACTGGGATAACCTGCATGAAACAGCAGTAAAATGTTTATACTATGCTTCTTAAAGGCAGGGGTTAACCTGCACTGAACACCAATTGCAGCCCTAAACACCTTGCTAGGCAGGCTGTATGGACCACGCTGGTCTTTATCTTCTGTCATTTGCTATTTACTATGTTATCTTTAACCAGATACTCAACCAGGTGCTATCCAGCTGAGTTGGTGCTCCTAAATATTTCAGGTTTAAAAATGTTTTATCTGATAAACTTTAGACCTGCAATATAAATGGACCAACTTAACCACCAATAACGTCAACTGGATAGTGCTGCATAACTGTGTTTCCCGGTCAGGGCCGATTTAACCACTAGGCAGACTAGGCCATCACCTATGGTGACTGCATCAGGGGTGGCTAAGAACAGTTGCAATCATCACAAGATTGTAGATCTTGAAGTCACATTAACTCAAAGAGTCATCAGCACATACCTTTATCTAGAGGAAGGATGGGTCATTTTCAAATGGCTTTTGGAAATTGCCCACTTATGTATCTATGAAGCATTGGTGTAGTTTGCCTTCTTACTTTGGGGGGGCAAAGGGTAAGGAAGTCATACTGACAGTGGGGTCAGGGGTACCAGATCACCATTGACTGCAAAGTTTTTTTTTGGGGGGGAGAGACTACTGGCCCTCCCCATGCCCCCCCTCCCCCGCAAACTACACCTATGCTATGAAGCAATTTAATACATACTGTATCTGAAAGTAACTCATCTTGATCTTCAACTGGAAAAGTGTGAGCTAAATACTAATACTAAATAATAAATAAAAAATAATAATATTAAACAGAATGATGTCCATTCATATGTTTTACAGGATTGGGAGAGTTGGTGTTGGGATGATCATAATTATCGAAAACTTAGCAGGGTGGAGCTAGAGGCCTAAAGGTTAATTGGAGGGGAGGGGGCAGGAGCAGGGGCGTGCACGAGCCTGAAGTTTGCCTAGAGTACCTAATACCCTTGCACTGGCTTCAGGGTTCAATTTTTGATTTTGGGGCCAATAGACAAGATTAGACAGTAAATTCGAGGGGGGGGGGGGCCTGGGTTTGGCGAGCCAGAAGAGGAACAGAGGAAGACCAGAGTATTGCAGCGCTAGCCTTTGAACCACTACATTAAACTTGGCCCTCAAGTAATCAGGAGCCGCTGACTCTTGACCTGGGTATTGTGTACCTTCAAAATTTGGCATCTTAGGCAGTTGCCTATGTTGACCATGCCTAAATCCGAGCCTGACTGGCCCTGTATCCACTTAAATATTAGGCCTGCCTCACGGCACGTCCCTTGCCTCTTCTAAGTTAACTGGCTAAATTTTAACTGGATAACTCGTCTGGTTAAAATTTACACACTGAGCTGCCTGAGGAATTTAAAAACCACAACTTACCTACTTAATTCTCAACGTTAAGCAGATAAAACGTCCCATGGGTGGGGGGGTGTGGGGGGATAGTCAGCGGCATTGACATGGTTTACAGACATGCAAACCATATAAATGCCGCTCTGTGGGATACTCAGTGGCACTAACACGGTTAATGCAGCTGTATATCCGTGGGCGCCGCGGCTACATACCCCGAAGTGAACCGGTTAGCACTGGGGCATGCCGGGGGCGTTCTGTGGCCGCACCCATTGCTAGCCAGGTAGTGGCAATATGGAGCCACTGGCCAGTTTGCAACAGGCAGCGAAAGTCAGGTGCGGGAAACGCTGGCCTATCTTTCACCGCAGGAGCTAACCGGGCAGCGGCTGAATATCGCTGTTGCCCGGTTCGCTTCATAGCAATCTGGACAGCCTGGACGTTCAATGCCGGAGCCCGGATATTGCCCCGGCATTGAATATGTGGGTTTAAACTTCAGCGCCATTGGCTAGCCGCTTTAGTAACGCTAGCTGCCTGCACTGAATATTGATCCCAGTATTTTTAACTGGTGCACAATTAAACTGTGACATTTTTTTGCCAGAGGACGTAGCTAAGGTTAGTGTAGCTTAGTTTAGAAAAGGTTTGGACAAGTTTCTGGAGGAAAGGTCCATTAGCCAGTAAGACGTGATGATCTCTGCGTCTTACATCTGGATGCAGTCAAGAGGGAATGAATCTCCCCATCGGGGTCTGCCGGGCCTCACGGTCAGACCCAACATGATGTTCCAAGTTGTTATGTTTGTCTTGGACTCTTTTGCAAGGCAGCATGGGACATGTGTGATGGAAAATGGGATTTGTTGTATTCTGTTCACCCCGCCACCCTTATGGTTCAGTATCTATATAGTTTTTACTCTTGTTGCGATCTTGTCTTTGTTGTATTTTATGCTCTGCTGCTATTTCGGCATTTATTGTTAGTGTAAGCCACCATGCTGTCAGGCTTCTGTTTGAGGCTGTTTTTGGATCCTGACCCCCCCCTTATTCTCCTATTTACCACCCATGTGTGTTATAAGCATTTCCCCTTAGTCTAGACCCCTGTGTTGTATTTTTCTTGCATAGATTGTTAGCTCTATTGAGCAGGGACTGTATGTGTGCAATGCTGTGTAGGCCTTGAAGCGCTATACAGATAATAAGTAGTAGTTATAGTAGTGGTTTAGCAAAAGTTAAAAAAATAATAATAACCAAAACGAGGGGCTGACCATCTTGGGTTCAGGTAAGTTTAGCTGGTTATCGGCAGTTTTTTATCTATGCAACGGAGCCATTTTAGGAAGTAGAAACCAGCACAAAACAGCATCAAGAACATTTTAAGTAGCTGCTAATTGGTGCCATTGCACAATGCCAGTCTCCTTGTGGTTGTAAAACATTAACCAGTGGTATAAGCTTGGGGTAGGGAAGTGATGCCCAGGAAGTCCAAACACCCGGGTGCATAATTGAAGAGTTCTGGAATTTAAAAAGTCACTTGGGTTCTATGATGCCATTTACCCAAACTGCAGATATTCTGCTTGATCTCCAGCTACACGTCTCTTGCTTCTGAGGAAGGTCTGTTATGCCCTGCGACCTGATTTCCTGACTGGAAGAAATACTTTGGTGGAGAAATCCCTTTCTATTTTTGCTCGAGTTTCCTTGTTCCAAGGAATGGACTTTACTTCTATTATTGCAGTGAGACTGTCGATTTTAACCATGTATCATAAATACATTTCCTGAAGCCTCTTATTTGTCTTGTAAGCTCCATGGAGCAGAGACTCCATGGAGACGAGTAGTTGCACTATAGAAACAAGAAGCAGTAAGAGTAACGTAGCAATAGGTTTATTTTGTTTTCCTTATAAATCTCGGGCATAGACTTTGCCTTGTGTTGTTAGTATGGGGCAATAGGTGACTCCAGCTTATTAAAGCCAGGCCTGATTTTATCCTTAGTGCATCTTGGGACTTGTAGTTTCCCACTTGCTTTAGCACAGAGCTTCCCAAACCTGTCCAGGGGGACCCCACAGACTTTTCAGGATATCTCCAGTCAATATGCATGAAATAAACCTTCATGCATCAGAGATCTGGTATATGCAAATGTATCATGTTTAGATTTATTGTAGATATTGTGAAAAGCTGACTTGCTGTGGGGTTCCCCAGGACAAGTTTGGAGAGCCCTGCCTTAAAGAATTGGAAGTTTAGATTCTTGCATGCAGGAAGGCACAATCCCGATTTAGAGCGCTGCCTTCCTTAATGACCTGAAATTCTTAATTGTCACAAGATCAGAAGGCCAGTGTGGGAAAATCCTGCTGCAGCAGCAGTGAGCCAGGAGGTAGTTCCTCCCCACTCATAGACGGCTACTCTGCCCATCTGCATTAACTTTGGCCCAGATTTTCACACTGTAGACCCCTGTAGACCTTCCGGCTCTCACACCTAGCTCTCATACAGTTCATTCCAACCCGCTCCAACCCACTTGCCTGAACAATTGGCAACATAGATCCCCCCTCACCTCAGGTAACTGTGCACGCACTTCAGTAATCTCAGCCAGCATGCTCCACCTCTCCCCAGAAATCATTATCCTGCTCCTGGCCTGTTATGCAGTCATCCAAACATCAGCTCTCACTACCTTCAACATTCCTATAATGCATCACCCATACAACATCAGACTCCAACCTCTCATCCTCAAGCTCGAAACAGGAACACCTACAACCTAATCAAGATTCAACCATCTCCTGGACCTTGCACGTCTCCCACCATCCAACTGCTCAAGTACGTCCTCATCAAAACCAGATCCATCCGCAACAAGATACCCATCCTGGTCGACTACATCAAGGAAAATCACATTGACATACTTTGTATAATGGAATCATAGCCTGAGGAGTCTGACAGTGTCCTCTTAAACCAACTCACCATCCCTTCTTACCATCTCTTCAACTGCTCCAGGATACATAAAAGAGGAGGAGGGGTACTTATAGTAGTTAAGTAAGCCAATTCAAAAACCAACTCCCAGTTCCACTAGTGACTTGGACGTCATTACCATATCCCACTCTCACCTATCAGTTTGCCTAGCATACAGACCTCCAATAGCAGGATCCAGTGACCTCTCCCCACTAATTGAGGAGGCATGCTCAGAGTACCACAAGAACAAATGGTTCATTCTTCTGGGATGCCTTAACTTATTAACCCTATCTAACAAACACACTACTCCTTTTCTCTAAGCAAAGGAAGCATTCCTGCTCAACCAGATCATCTTGGAAGCAACGCACATTAGAAGAGGAATCCTAGACTTCATTTTTTCGCTGGCTGCACCAAACCCTTTCCTCTATGACCCAAATCACTTCAGTTCCCTGGTCTGACCATAATCTGCTTATCATCTTCCTCCCAAACATCCCCAGTACATCCACCCTCAAGCCTCTGCCATCTCACACACGGAGGTTTCAGACATTCGACAAAAACTCATTCATCAGTAACATTCTACCTCCGACACAAGATGATCTAACGAATCTTGATGTTCTATTAGCCGAATGGAACAAACACATATCATCCTATGCTACTAAGCCCAACAGCCCATCCAGGATTAAAAGAGTGCACCATGTATCTTAGTTCACATCTGCGCTCAAAACCCTAAAAAACAAACTCAGACAGCTAGAGTGCAAATGGAGACGCCACAAGAGCCCATCCAACTATGCAGTATACATAAGCACCCAGGCTGACTACTGCTCACTCGCTCTTCTAAAGAAAAAGGAATATCATACCAACCTACTCAACTCCTTTCTCAACCGCCCTAGAGAGTTATTCGGCATAGCCTTGAATCTGCTTGAGCCCAACCGCTACAAAGTCTAATACCACTCTCTCTCCGAATGATATGGTGCAATTCCTACAACCCAAACAATAACAAACCACGACACATCCCAGCCCCCCAATGACTCTGTTGACACCCCAAGTCAACATTCAGCCCTCCTTCCGCCCAGCAACTGGAAAATTTTATATCAAGCCTCAACAGCACCACCTTCTCGCTCGACCCTTGCCCATTTTCTTGTATCAAATGGTCAAGCAAGAGCTCAGCCCAACCATTCTTCACATTGTCCAGTCTTCACTTTCACTGGGCTACATGCTGACAGCCCTCAAGCAAGCATCCATCAGGCTTTTTCTAAAAAATCAATCAGCCGACCCATCAGCACCATCTTCTTACAGACCCATCTCAAGCATCCCTTCCCTTGCCAAAATCATTGACAAGGCAGTATAACTTCAGACACAGGAATTCATGGATTCTTATGCCTCCCTCGATAAACACTAGAACGGCTTCAAGCCTCTTCATAGCACTGAGACTCTACTGACCTCCCTCCTAGATACATTGATCAAAGGCAAAGAAAAAACACACAAGGCTTCATCCTTATTTTTCTCGACATCTTCGCAGCCTTTGACTCTGTCATCCATGCCCACCTCATCTCATGTCTCTATGCAATTGTTCTTAGGAATACTACACTACAGTGGTTTCAGTCCTACCTATCTGACTGATCCCAGCAAGTCAAAATTGGATCGGAAACCTCCAACCCATTCAAGCTACTACAAGGCTTACCTCAGGGCTCCACATTATCCTCTTTGCTATTTAACATTTTCATCCAACCCATATGCAAAATAATCCAGAGTCACAAGATCCTCTAGCATCTGTGGCCGATGACATTTTAACTTACACACCGTTCTCCACCAGCAACCCCGACTACTCCATAATCAGCCAGTGCCTTGAAGCAGTCATCCAATGGCTCAACCACCACAATATGCACACTAACCCAAATAAAACAGGAGTCCTTCTTTATTAACCAAGTACCCCACCTTCTCCCCACCAGCCACAGTCAACTTGGCCAACTTAGCGTTACAAGTAAAAGAGCAAGGAAAATATCTTGGCATAATACTGGACCAAATCCTGAACTTCCATGCCCACACTAAGCAAGTCACCAGAGCTGCATATTCCGAATGAAGACAGTCTGAAACCTTCGACCCCTACTGGACCACAACAACTTCAGACATGTCTGTCAAGCCTCATCACCCCCATACTTGATTATGCAAGCATAATATACCAGGGACTCCCCAATTCCACCCTTCTCCCATTGCAGCTCGCACAGAATACAGCAGCCAGAATAATCACAGGCACCAGTCAGTGTACACACATCACCCCTATACTTGAAGCAGTTACATTGGCTTCCCATCTACACCAGGGTTATATACAAAGTCTCACTGACCATCTTTAAGATCATCTACCGCCTATCAGCGAACATTCTTTGTCCCGTCCTTCTCCAGCCCCTCAATAAGAGAGCAAGGAGAAAAGCCAACCACAACCTCCTCTCATTACCAGCCTCATTTGCTCACACTAATACCTCCACCTCCAGCAGAGCCTTCTCCCTCTATGCACCCACATCTGTAACTCCATCACTCCAGAGATACGACCACACAGATGTTGGAGAATTTCGCCGCAAACTAAAAACCTTCCTTCCTCTTCCTGGAACATTTCAGATCCATCACTTAACCGCCCCCTCTCCCCATTTTTAACATCTTTCCGAGCTCTTATAATGTTTTGCCCTCTGTCACCCATTTATTATATGTCCCCCCATCAACGAAGTTTAAACTCAACTCATCTTAATCTAATTCATTCCCATGAGTTCTATGGACTTTCAATTACCGGTTAACATACAATTTACCTTCTTTTCTGGTTATATCCATTGGCTATTGTTAAGTTTGATTCACATTGTTTACCTTTTGTTCTGTGTAATGCTACTTTTTCTAATTGTTCCCTGCACACCGCTTTGACTGGTAGATACAGCGGTATAAAAAAGTTATGAAATAAATAATTACTAATGTTCAGATTCTTGGTTTCATCTGTGAATTTGGGGTACAGATGCTTTCTTTCTTGCCTCTGTTTTTGGGGAGGAGGGTAGTCTCCAAAGTGTTGCCAGGGTACAGATTCTTTCTATTTTCTGCAGGATTGTGGGGGTACAGGCACTAACGGTCTTCTCTCTGTTTCTGCTGCAGACCCAGCATGTCTGGCCTGCATCTAGAGAAGCAAGGCCGAGAACGGAAGAAAGCTGACCTGCAAAGGGATTTCACTGTCGCTTCCCCAGCAGAGTTTGTCACTCGTTTTGGGGGCAATAAAGTTATTGAGAAGGTAAGTAACATCTCCATTAAAAAAAAAAAATTCTCCCTCACTTTGCTTCTGTGTGCTTGAAAAAGCCAACACTGAAGAAATATTATTGTCTAGAGGGAACACAAAATGACTTATGACCTCCAGATTCTACCCAGGCCTACACAGATTGATTTTAGGAGGTTCTTCTGTGACGATGCTGGGAGGGCTGGGTCAGCCATTAGACAAACTGGGCAGTGTCTTAGGGGGGCAGCTTCTATAGGTGGGGGGCAACAAGGAGCAGTACATTCAAACCTAAACAACAGATTCTGACAGCCGGGATTTGGGGAGGGGGGGGGGGGTGCAGCTAATGCTTAAGGCTTGCTTAGAATGCCAACACCTTGAACTAACTCTGGGTCCAGCCCTGGATACCAGTTCTGTTTTAACAAGTCACTGACTTGCACTGGATTGGACTGTAGTTTAGCTAACCCAGAGTAGTAGTTTGCATTCAGCTTCTGTTTCACTTTTGTTGCCCTCCATTGTTTTCAGATTGGTGTTAAAATGAGGCATTACAGTTCCCCTAGACTTTTAGCTGTGGTTGGTGTAATGATGAGGCAGTGCGGACCCCTTCCTCTTCCTCTTCCTCCTGCTAGTACAAGCTTAGGATTGCCAATCAGCTACTGGTATTTGGATGGTTTTCTCTCTGAGAGCCTTGCGGCTGGCAAGATCCTGAAATTGGCCAATGCAAGGGCCATTTATGTGCCACCTACCAACCTCCAGACCAGCAAAGGGTCCCCCACCACTCTGCAGATCCTTTCTTACTAATCAGAGTCCAGCCTGAAGCCTGAGTCCATTAGGCTCAGCCCGAGTGAAGACGCTGCCACTGACTCGCACGCATTCATGCACTTCTGCTTCCAAGTCCTGCGGCGGCCTCTTCTCTTCCTGGCTTCCATACAGGAGCAGCGGCCTTGGAGTGGAGGAGCGCATGCCGGTTCAGTCTTCTGCAGCATCTTCACACTAGCTGATGCTGCTATGATCATGTCTCAGACCAGACCCCGTATAGTGAGCATGGGACAGAGAGGGGAATATTAGGAGGGCACGTGAAAGAGCTGAGTGGCCACAGTGCTTGGAAGGAAGAGGAAGACGGGAGATGAAGCTGAACGGTGGTAGCATTTGCAGGGACGGAAGTGGAGCTGTATAGCAGAGGAATTGGGAGCGAGACGGAGATGAGCATCAAGAGGGAGGAAGGGATGGTGGGTGGGAGATGGAGCAGAGTGATAGTGTCTTGAGGAAAGGGAGACGATAGGACAAGGCAGAGCAGTGGAAAATAAAAGCCCATCTCCCACAATGCAGTTTGTAGTCACTTTGGAGGAGAGGAGGCCACAGATGGCTGAGAGACATGCAGGAGACCTGGTATAGGAAAGGGAAAAGAGACGGGGGGAGGGAGAAGGTATAATATGAACCAGAGACGGAGGGAAGAATGTGGGGCACAGGGAGGTAGAGAAGGAGAGGAGATCACTGTCAGACTAGATGGAGGGAAAGCAGAAAGAGAAAAGGGGCCGTGCCGCCCAGGATGGAAGGAGGCGGGAGAAGACGTACTAGATTCACAGAAGCAAAGCAAGAGAGATTTCATGTGATGCTTCAGGTAACCTCAGAGTCTGAAAGTTTGTTTTTCTGGTTTCTAATCCATTATTTAATTGGGGATTTACTTAGTGCTGTGTTGTACAGTGAAGCACAGAGTAATATAGAGGAGGAATCTGCTGCTACTACGAATCATTTCGTATAGCGCTATAAGGCGTACGCAGCGCTCTGCATATAGATGTAAGAGACAGTCCCTGCTCATCAGAGCTTACAATCTAATCAAGACAAAACATATAGCCAAACTGTGGACTAGAGCATGCGAAAGATACACATCAGAGGTGAACAAGAGAGCGAGGGGCATCGGGATCCAAAAGCAGTCTCGAGGAGGTGAGTTTTTAGCCTGGATTTGAATAGAGCTAGAGAAGGAATCTGACCTACTGGCTCGGGTACTGCGGCTCTGTAGGGGCTAAAGAGTGCAACTACCTGTACCTTGCTTCTCCCCTTCGATGTAGCCTGCCCCACTGCAATTATTGGTTGTAGAAGGGGAGGGGCAGATGGCATAGAAAGGGGGGACAGAGGGGCATAGGGAGGCATTGGTAGTGTTATTTTTTTCTCTTTCAGAATGTTGGCAGCCCTTTACAGCCTTAGATTATGACCTTTTTGTCTCCCCATAGGTGCTGATCGCAAATAACGGGATAGCAGCCGTGAAATGCATGCGCTCCATTCGGCGCTGGTCTTATGAGATGTTCCGCAATGAACGGGCCATTCGTTTTGTGGTCATGGTAACCCCAGAGGACCTGAAAGCCAATGCAGGTGAGTTCCCTTGGTAGGCAGTCTGACCTTCCCTTCCCTTCCCCCTCACACTCAGCTGGGATTGCTGTTCCCGCATCGGCACCAGTGTCCCTCATACAGGTTCTCATAGGAGATCTGTCTTTAGAGCAAAGCCTTCTCCGTGTGCACGCCCTCCTTTGTTTTTTGAGCACATTTTGATTGGAATTGCTGCTCTTTGATTGACCAGCACTTCATAATATAGACTAGGTAGACATTTTGGGGACAATTTTTAAATTGTCTATACTGGGACAATTTTTTTAAACTGGTGGACTTTGCTCCCGTTTTCAAATCGGAAGATGTTGCGCGCTTTGGCTTTGGGACTTCCTTGCCCTTGCGTTATGTGTGGAGTTTTAGATGGCAAATAGCGCTTGCAGATTTGAAAATCCTTCCTCCATCCAAAAATGTTTCTAGGACCTCCTCCTCCAGATGGAACAATGCAAGTACCCTTAGGCTATTGAGGGAGGGCCGTCTTTGTGTGGACGATTAACAGGTATAACCTCCATTAGCCCACCTAAATAGTTCTCTTGATATTATGTGGCACCTGCGGGTGACAGACTGTGTACATGTGCTGTGGTATTGCTTGCCTCTGTAGAGCTGTCACTTCATCCAGGCCAACCCTGTAGTGCTGATCCAGCCCTGGGTTTGTCCCATTGCATGCATGAAGTTTGTTTTGATTTCTACATCTCTCTCCCTGCAGTGGGGCAAACCCAGGAGTCGACTGACCTGGGCGCAGCAACCCCTGCCTTGGATTTCTGTTTTTTTTTTTTCTCCTGGAAGTTTCTGGACATGGGGTTGTGATATGACATAGGATGGAGGGAGTATTTTTGGAGGAAATGGCTAGTGGATTCCTTACATCTCATAGCAGTGGGGGTGACCAGGGCTGGGGGCTCATTTTATAGACTTTTCCCAGATCTAAAGTGTTTTTATAGAATGACCTCAGAGGTTTCATGTGTAAAGCATGTGTGGGGACCTACTTTTACATGACCTATGTAGAGGTGTGTTCTGGAGTGGAGTTTGGGCATGTTTTATAAAATACATGCAAGCATTTGTACCTGCCCCAGAACTGGCGTAAAAGTCCACAACGTGAATCTAACTGCGATTTCTGCTGCTTCACCCCTAGTATCTTATAAAAACACACAGGCCCCTCTTTGTCTTTATAAAATAGACTAAAAATAGACACCTACTTCACTTGCACACTTAGGTGACTGGCTATAAAATTACCCTCTTGGAGCTTGGGCTGCAAATTTGGGAGAGGGACTCAAAGCCTACGAGTAAACTGTGTCTTCTTCAGCTTCAAGCAGGCTTGGGACCTCTCCCCACCCTCCCCATGGTTGCACCCCCTAACATTGGTCCTGGAGATGGCAGCAAGCAAAAGTAACAGGTTTGGTAGAGAGGCAGAGGACGGAAGTCAAGGTGAGGAAAGGGGATGACCAGAGACTGAGTAAGAATCTCATTAGGTAACGGCAGCTTGAGGGTTAAAGTGGACAGAAAGTCCTTGGATGTTGGTAGTACCTGTGTCACGCTGTTTCGTAACACTCTTTCGATGTGTTCTAAGTGCCCCCATCTCTGCTAACTAAGATGTTTTACCTTCTTTAGCTGTTTAACATTTTTTTTTTTGGGGGGGGTTTGATCAAATCAGGCAGTTAAAATGATAAGACTATTTGAGATGCCAAAATGAAAGGGATTGCTAGATCTTCTTCTTTTGAAGGAGGGAGACACTGATTGTCCCGGACGCCTCTAGAGGTCCAGGGGTGCCGTTGCGGTTCAGAGTTGCTCTGGAGCTGCCGGCCTTCCCTCACCGGAAGCTGTGCTTTTTGAATGATTGCACGGAGTCTGCGACTGAGGGAGCGTAGATGAGCAAGACTCTAGATCTCTCTGCTGCTCCATGAAGGAACGCGATCCGGTGAGGATTAGCACAAGCATTAGTAGTGCAAACATATTAACACTGTCCCTTCAGCACAAGGGTTTGAACTCGTAGCCCCCTTGTCGTGGGTTCTGTGGAGAGAGTGGTATTGTAGTGTGAGGGGGGAGATGTGGAAGTTATAACATGGGTTTGTTCAGGTGTTAAGACCTGCACGTTAATTACACAGGGCCTGAAAGTCAATGCAGGTGGGTTCCCTTTGCAAGCAGTCTCGCTTCCCTTCCCCTTTGCCGGAATACACATACCTGACGCCCTTTAAGAGCTTGGCCCTAACATGATTACATGTAAATGCTAAGCTGAATCCAGGTGTATGTGAGCAGCTGAAAATCTCTGCTCGGCTTCTCTTGTGCATGTACTGTCAGGGTCAGATTAACACTATTTTGGGCCCTAGGCAAGCATGCATTATGTGTCCCTGCTGTGGACTCCCATTCACTGCGCATCTCTCTCCTGCAGAGCCACTTTCATCCTTTCCAAGCCTTCAGAAGGTCCCCCATTCATGGTCTTTTTTCCCAGGCTGCCCCTCTCTACCATGTCACCTCTCCTGAAGTTTCTTGACGGGGAGGAGTAGCCTAGTGGTTAAAACACCAGGCTAAGGAGCAGGGAAGCGGGCTTCAAATCCTGCTTCTCTCAGTGGTGTTCCTTGCTACCTTGGGCAGGTCCTGTCATCATACACTCCCTCAGGATCCACTCGGACTGTAAACCCTCTGAGCATGGACCTACTACCTTGAGCTTGGATTGAGAGAAAAGCAAATCTAACTGCTCACAGATCCTGCCTCAGGAACAGAAGTTGGGGTCAGGAGTTGTTCACTAGGCAGCCTGAGCGCACACTGACTTAGTCCTTGTTCTTGCTTGTAGCCTGCTGTCTTACTCAGGACCAGCCCCTACGGCTGCCCTGGGCTACTTTGGAGAGATTAGCTGGGGGAGCTGATGAAAGAATGGCAGCTTGTGCAAGAGGGAAGGGGGAGGAAGTAGGTACATGCAGGCAAGTAGTGATGGAAGATATGGATTCAGGAAGTCTGGATGGAGAGGGAGAAAGGAGTAGAATGCGTCTGCTGCTAGCGATTCAGACTAGTCACAATGACAGTGCCAATTTAAAGGTTCTGACAGCCACTGGCAGAACTGGGCCAATTGGTGGGCAAACTAGGTGGTCACCTAGTTGTTTCAGCTTCTGGGGGTGTCAAAGAACAGGACAGTCAAGCTAGCCAGGGGGGCATAAGGCTAAAGGTGTGCTTAGGGTGCCAACATCTTGAACCATCTCGGGGGCTGGCCCTGGCCACTGCTCTGGCCCCAGGTTTCCTGTATCAATCAGGAGTTCGCCCTTCTCGTGCAGGCCACTTGGCAGATGTACAGGCCCTTTCTTGATTTTGGCCTTAGGCATATGCTACTTTGGCTAGGCATTCGTCCTGCCCCGTCTATGAGGTGTATCTCTGTAAATCTTGCTTCCTGAATTCAGGAGGGGTAGGTGGAAGAACCCGACACATCATTGATTGGAGAGCATGCCCCTTCTCTTTGTTGAAGAGTGAGCACAGATGTAAACTAGAAGAAATTCTCCTTATAAAATGAGTGCCAGTGTTGGATGTTGGAGGTCACCTGCCCATGTAAACTTGGATCTTAATTGTTTTAATTTCTGCTCAAGATCTTACTGGAGGTCCTATTAGATTTTTAGGAAAGATTAACCAGTAAAGTTCAGTAATCTACCCTTCTTACCCTCTTCTGGGTCGGATCATCCAGGACTGGTGCAAGGACATTAAAACACCCTCGGTGAACATTCAGCCTTTCACGTCCCTGCCTCCTTCCCCATTACCTTTCATGCTTCTAGATGCCCCCACAACATTTTAATAATTAAACTCATGATTACTCCAATATCATCCTTCCCAGAATGATTCTGTAAAACACATAATTGCATATTGTACTTTCTAAATATCAAGGGCCTGGCTTTCAAAAGGGCCAGTATTTAAACACGATGGTGCTCAGCTGCGATGCTTAAATATTGGCGGGATATTTGCTGACAGTATTCGGATGGTAGCTACTGCTGAATATTTGAATTCAGCAGCGCTATCCAGATAAGTGTCGACCTTATCCGGATTCGCAGTCAGCACTTCTCTGGATAGTAATTTAGTATTGCTTGTCATGCAGCCTAAGCCACCCAGATAAGTACTGGCTGAAAGTTAATGTTATCCAGAAAAAGTCGACACCTATCTGGACAGTAGCTGTACTGCCCCCCACCCTGCCCATGGATCGCCCCTGCATTAACCTAGTGGGATGGTCTGTGGAGATAGTACCACTGAATATCTCACTATGTGCCCTTAGCTGGATACCCCCCCTCCCCCCTGTGGGGCTATCCAGATAAGGGTTTCAAATATTGGCCCCTAAATAGCTAAAATCAGAGGTTGATGGTTCTTGGAGTTTATGCGACTGTTGGGATGTATTTTGCTCTGATGGCCACTGCTCTCTGCTGCTCTTCCCTCCCCAGAAGGTGCCGCCTCAGATGACTGCCTAGTTTGCCTAATGGTTAAGCTGGCCCTGGGGTCGTCTAATGACTTATGGCATCACATTCCGTGCAGGACGTGTCTTAGCACTTACTACACAGTTCAGACAGCTGTGGTTTCTTGTCCTGTGGTGCGAGAGCAGAGGCCTCTAGAAACCCAAGATGTATGTGATCCTAGCTAGATTGCCCTTGTGTCTGCAGAGTACATTAAGATGGCCGACCATTATGTGCCTGTGCCTGGAGGACCGAATAACAACAACTACGCCAATGTGGAACTCATCCTCGACATCGCCAAACGGATCCCTGTGCAGGTGAGGGGGGAATCCTACTGGTCATCCTGCAGAATTTGGGAAGAGAAGGGGGCAGGAGGAACTGACTCAAGGAATCGGTGTTTGTGACGCCAAGGAAGAGTTCCCATTCCTTGGACCAGTTGGAAGCACAGAGGAAGTGTGGCTGAGAAAACCATGTGAGGGGAGGGAAGGTGGAGATACTGCACACATGCAGAACACTACACACGAAAAGTCTAATACCGATATTTTTGATATATTCCGCAGCACTATATGTACAGCAAACACTACTGAATCTACAGATACACATAGATGTTTGGTTCTGTATGTAAGGCCTATGTATAAGTGCTAAATAGAGTGGAGGAGTAGCCTAGACATATAGGGCCTGATATTCAAAGGCTGTAAACCAGTAAACGCCCGTAAGCAGGATATTCAGCGGCACTAACATGGTTTGTGCCCTGAATATACCCAAGTAATGGCGCTATACGCCCCGATGCTAACCGCTTAGCATTGGGACGTGGTGGGGGCGTCCTGGGGGTGGTACCCAGGGATAGCTGTGCAGCGATGATATTCAGCCGCTGCCCAGTTATCCCTCAGCGGTGAAAGTTAGGTGCAGCAAACCCTCCTAACCGGGCAGTGTGTGAATATCGCCGCTGCACGGTTAGCTTCCGCACCATGTGCGGCTGTGTGGCAACCCCGAATATTCAATGCTAGTCGCCAGATAGAGCCCCGGCTTGAATATCTGGGGTTAAAGTTCTGCGGGGACGGCTATGCGCCTCTAAGGCTCGTAAGCTATATATAGAAATGCCAAATATCAGCACTTCTGTGTAAGTTTATATTTATTTGGTAAGTATTTAGCTCACACTTGTATAATATGTCTGGCTGCTGAAATGCCCAGAGCCCTCCCTCCCTTTTGATGTGCATGTGGAGGGTAATTTTATAAGAGGGCATCTATTGTTGGGCACTCAAAGCGAGCCCATCTTAAGCCCATTTTATAAAGAGAAGCAGGCGCTTACTTTTCTTTATTTTAAAAAAAAAAGGGGGGGCATAAGTGGCCTAAAGCATGTGTTAAGTCTGGACGTGGACATTTATACCAGCCCCAACGCTGGCGAAAGCATCCGCAGCTAGACTTGTAAAGAATGTGTGGAAGATAAAGTTCTCTAGAACTTCCGCATGTAGCTTTGCACTCTGCCATCGGCCTGATGGGCATACCTACGAAGCAGCGACTAGCTGAGGCATGCATGCAAAGGCCCATCAGTATGCAGAAGTCATTGAAACTGTATGACCTTGGTGCGTTGTTGGAGTGTAGCATTACAAGGCTCCTGATAAAATTACTTCTGTAATGACTGCATGTCTGAAATCTCGCCTGCAGGCAAAGCATGTCACCATGTGTGTATCTGGAGCCTATTTTATAAAGTAAAACCTGTCTGGGCCGTACGTTAATAGTACAGGGGCATACAGATGGCCTGAGTCCAGTGGGGGCAGTTTTGGGTGCTCGAGGGCAGGTGTAATTGCCTGCATCTAGATTGTGCCGTGACACACGTGCGTCATGGTATTCTATAACTTCTGCATGGAGATTGGGGCCTTGTCTGTGCTCCACCAAGTGCCGTCCTTCTACAGCACTTACGCACAATGACACTTCTGTGCATGCTTGCAGAGTAGTGAGCAACCAATGTGCACATTTATTTATTTATTTAACATTTCTTATATACCACCTTTCATGATATCAAGGCGGTTTACATTGAACAAACTGAAATTACATTGAACAGGGCATTATAACTTGGAGATAACTAATTTACAGGGAACATGGGCTATGGAGGGTTAAGTGGCTTGCCCAAGACCACAAGGAGCACCTGTGGGACTAGAAACCCCAGTCCTTCCGGCCCAAGGTTGCTGTCCTCTAGTGGGATTTGAACCACCAACCTTCTGGCCTGAAGTACCTTGCCCCAACCACTAGGCCACTCCTCCACTCTGTATGTGTATGTGTCGATTCACGCATGCAAATCTTTTAGGCTAGGGACTTAAGCGCATTCCCCGCACCTAACTGCCTATGTGCCCTGTATTGAATCAGCCCCTATAATGTAATGCAGCTGACTTAAAAAAATAAAAAGCAGTTCTATGTTTGGCATGGTGAGGAACATATATCAGCTTTCTAAATATCAGGTCCTGTACAGTGCATCCTCTGATCTTCTTGTAGCAACGTTGGTAATTTTACACATGGGCTGCTGATGTGATGAAAAGCCGAAGCCTCTCTCAGGATCAGAGTTGTAGTATTTCCATTGTCTGCTTCTTTTAATGTAAAGATGCCCCTGCATTTCCTGACGTGTTGTATCACTGTCTGCAGGCTGTCTGGGCAGGCTGGGGCCATGCTTCTGAGAATCCCAAGCTACCGGAGCTGCTGCACAAGAACGGCATTGCTTTCATGGGTAAGTTCTCCTGAGATCTCCTTCTGACCTGTGTCTTCACTGGTTGATCTCTAGGCCGACAGCCAAGTGTGAAACAAAGCACATCATACAAACATTATACAGTAATTAACACGCACCGAAGGTTTTGGGAGGGGAGGCAAGTCTACACCTCTTATGAATTATGCTCCTCTAACCACCCTCTGCTCTTACCACCAAGAGATCTGTTTGATGGCGACATTGCTAAACTGCTACACTTGCCACCATGCAATGGTTTACTGTCCCAGATCCCCTTCCTCACTCCCAGGTAGCACAACCGTAAGAAGCTCTTTGGCAGAGTCCGAGCGAGCTTTTAGCTTTTTAGGGTTTCAGCTTCAGAGTTTTCTTTTCTGAAAGGAACAAGCACACCCGCTTCAGGAAATATCTGCTCCCCAAACATCTTTGGTCTGGGAAAGAAGTTGCTAGTATCTCCAGGAACAAGCAGGAATGTAGTCTTCACATATGGGTATCGTCGGTACCGACGGAGCCTGCGCGGGAACGCTCCCCAGCGTCCAAAGGAAAGCTTTTGGGAGCATCCCACAGCACCTGCATGCTGCCTTCCCGCCTTTCCCAACTGTCCCTCTCCAGTTCTTCGTTTTCCGCGGAGCCGACAGGTCGCACATCCTGTCACCGCAGAAAATATTCCTGTTTATTCTTCTTTTTTGTGGTCGCATCTGCCTTCCTTCGACACTACACCGGTACCGCCGGTTTCTTCTTTCCTTTTCTAAAAAAAACCCAAAAAACTTTCTTCTGGAATTTCTTCCAGCTACTTTTTTCTTCAGGTGCCATGCGCCATTTTGGGCATTAGGCCCAATTTTCCCTCTAACATGGAAAAACCCGCTTTGGGTTTTAAAAAGTGTTCTAAGTGTGGCGGTACCATCTCCGTCACTGACACCCATGAGTGGTGCCTCAAATGTTTAGGTCCTGACCACTCTATTTCAGAGTGTGTTGCCTGTGGGATGATGTTGAAAAGGGGCCGGCAAAACTGAGCTGCTAAACTTAGCACCCTTTTTCCCTCCGATGCAGCCTCTGTGGCATCGATGTCTTCCAAGGCTTCATCTTCCTCCCATAGATCTCAGGTAACTAAATATAAATCTGGCCGGTCCTCAAAGGCTAGATCTCCTTCCAAGTATCGAGATGCCTCTGGCGTTGCCCTTGAGGGACTTGTACTGGCAAAATTGCTCTGGCGGGAGGCTTCGGCTTCCAAAGCACTAACGGGGCTCCAGGATGTTCTCAAGGCCCCAACCTCGGCAGAACTACTGGTACCATGCTCTGGGGTATCGGCTGCTTCATCCGGTACCGATACCCAAGCATCGGCAGCGTCGATAGACCAGAGATTCCTGGCTATTGAACGCAGTCTGGCAGCTGTTCTCACGGCCTCGATGCCCTTGAATCCGCTTCAGACAATTCAATCGGTACCGGTACCGACTGCTTCAACATCGGCAGGTATTCTACCGGGACCGAGTCAAGCTTACCCATCCAGTACCGACAAGTCGGTACCGAACCCCTCCGGCACCGACTTCGATCGGTACCGGTATCGTGCCTTGCACTATCGCCCTGATCGGAGATACTTTGAATCCTCGGATGAGTCTGAAGACTCTGAAAGCTCTGCCGATACCAGAGTACTTCTTCCTGAGGATGATTCTTCTTCTCAACGTAGGATGTCTCCACCAGAGGATATGTCCTTTCAGGATTTTATCCGAGATGTGGCTCGAGGTCTTTCCATCACAGTGGCTCCTAAAAAAGAGCCTAGGGCAAAGGAATTGGAAATCCTGCAATACCCTAAAGCTCCCAAGGAGGCAGCTACTTTACCTATTCATGAAATCCTGCATGATCTCATGTTAAGGATGTGGGAAACACCTCTAACCACGTCTCCTCACTCTCGAAGGCTCGACACCATGTATCGAGTCCCTCCTTGTCCTGGATTTCAAAAAACTCAGCTACCACACCATTCCATGGTGGTGGAATCAGCTATGAGAAGGATCAAGAGTGCAAAAAGGCATGCATCTAATCCTCCAGGACGTGAGTGTAGGACTCTTGATGCCTTTGGACGTCAAACCTTCCAGGCTTCCATGCTTTCTGCCAGGATCAGTTCCTATATATATTATATATGGGAATGTTCCTTAAGGAGGTCACCGGAGATTTAGAGCTTATGAGCCCTCTCCTTCCTGATGATAAGAGGCAGGATTACCTTGCACTTGTCAAACATGCTCAGGATGTTTCCAAGTTTGTAAATCGTGCAGCCTTTGACTGCTTTGAGTGCATAAGCAGTAGCTCTGCTATTGCCATAGGTGCACATAGGATTGCCTGGCTCCAGGCGTCTGACTTAGAACTTTGGGTACAGGACAAACTGGGGAATATTCCTTGCACAGGAGAGAATCTCTTTGGCAAGAATTGGCAGGAAAAAGCTAATGAGATAGATGCTGACAATATCACCCTGGATAGATTGTCTAAATATACAGCTGATCCTGCGAGGAAAAAATCCTACAAGAAACCATTCTTCAGTAAGCAGAAGAAGTTTTACCCCTCCTGTACCCAACAGGGACATCGTGTAGGTCAGTCTGCCCAAAAGGGACAGCAGCAACAACCTAGGCAAAGAAAATCAAAAGCTGCTAAGCCTCAACCTGCTCAGCAGACTCAGCCTCCACAGGGGCTTTGACTCCTATCTAGAGAACTTTGTCTTCCTGGCCCTGAACGGCCGAGAACCCTCCACCATACCAGGAAGGTTATGTCATTTTGCCCCCAGATGGGAGCAGATAACAGCAGAAAGTTGGACTCTGTCCATTGTAAGAGAGGGATACAAGCTTCACTTCCTCAGCATGCCCCCTCCTACAGTGGTAAGACAGTTCAATTCTCAGACCTCTCTCAACGCCCAGTTAGGTCAAGAGGTCACTTTGCTTCTTGCCCAAGGGGCAATAGAAGAGGTACCCATTCCCTAACAGGGTACAGGGTTCTACTCCCCCTATTTCCTTATCCCAAAGAAAACAGGAGGACACAGACCTATTTTGGACCTCAGAGAATTGAACAAATTCCTGTTCAAAGAGAAGTTCAAAATGATTTCTCTGGGAACTCTGCTGCCATACCTTGTGGCAAGGAGGCCTATCCGGAGTCCGGGGGAGGACAAAGAGACAGGGAATTCACCCTAGTAAAGGGCCTCCTTTCACCAAATCAGGGTAGGAAAGCCACAACCATCTCCAGGAATCAGAAAACTTCCACCTGGCCCACATTTCATGGTCCCCCTAGTGCAGGGGTCGGCAACCCGCGGCTCCGGAGCCGCATGCGGCTCTTTCTCACCTTTGCCGCGGCTCTGGAGCACACTGCCCGCCCGGTATTTATGGCGTTATGGGCTCCCTCCCTTCTTCTGCAGCCGCGGTTCCCTGCCTCTTAGGGAACCGCGGCTGTGCTTTTAAAATCATCTCGGAGCCCTTCCTGTCTTGACGGGCTCCGTGCAGCAAAGGGATGCAATATCCTTGCTGTTAAAGACTGTGTATCCTGAACTATAGAGAACCTTTAAACAGCCATTTTGTGTTTGGGTTTGTTTTTGGACAATGCTCTACTTCAAAGAGTCCTGAATAAATAATCCTGTATGTGGTATGATCGAACTATTGTGTACAAAATAAATTTCTGTCATTTGCCTTACCTCGTTGAGCCTGACTACAACTTTCTGCCTGATGCATCCATACAGTTAAACAAAGACTACATTTCCCAGAGGACACTGCAGGGAAATAGTTTGAAAAAGCTGAAAAAGCGGATAGCAGAAAGTTCCTCTAATAATCCATGCCCCTCTAAGCTAGAGGCGAATGGTGGTGGCGTGACAACCTTCAGAGTCAGGATTGGCTTTGTTCTCTAGATCTCAAGGATGCGTACACACATGTTCTCATCCATCCAACTCACCGAAGGTTTCTTCGCTTTCTATTTCAAGGGAAGCACTACCAATACAGAGTTCTTCCTTTTGGCCAGGCCTCAGCACCAAGGGTGTTTACAAAATGCATGGCTGTGGTGGCAGCATTTCTTCGCACCCTGGGAATATTCGTCTTCCCTTACTTAGACGACTGGCTCATTCGAGCCCTGTCAGAGCCAGAGGCCAGGATTTCTCTTTCTTGAACAATGCGTATCCTTCAGTATTTGGGCCTGGTCATAAACATCCCAAAATCCAGCCTAACTCCCACTCAGTCTCTAGAGTTTATAGGAACTTTGCTGGATACCAGACAGACAAGGGCCTATCTTCCACAGCCCCGCTGCCTTCGCATGGTGCAGTTAGCTTCCCAAGCAGTGCTAAAGCCTCACCTTAACTGCTCGGGAAATGTTACAATTGCTAGGCCACATGGCATCCACCGTGCATGTGGTTCCTTATGCTCGCCTCCATATGAGGGCAGCCCAGTGGACTTTATCCACTCAATGGACTCAGGCATCAGGTTGCCTGTCGGACAAAATAACAAACACGAATCATCTTATTTTGTCCCTCCAATGGTGGCAGTCACCCCAAAACCTTTTGGTGGGGTCCCCTTTCCAACAACCCCCACCCCAAGCCACTCTGACAACAGATGCCTCACAGGTGGGTTGGGGAGCTCATCTGCAAGGCCTCTCTACCCAGGGTACCTGGACTCCACAGGAGACCTATCTACACATCAATCTCCTGGAACTCAGAGCAATCTTCCTTGCTCTTCGAGTATTCCACACCCAACTCAGCTACAAGACAGTCCTAGTTCAAACAGACAGTCAGGTAGCCATGTTCTATGTGAACAAGCAGGGCGGAACAGGCTCTCTGTCGCTCTGCAACGAAGCTTTGCGACTATGGGCCCTCGCCAGAGAGCATCAGATTCATCTCCTTGCGGTGTATCTTCCAGGCATTCAAAACTCTTGGGCAGACAGACTCAGTCGAGTTCTGCTTCCACATGATTGGTCTCTCCATGTAGACCAGGTGGCCAAAATTTTTCAAATTTGGGGAACCCCGGACACAGACCTCTTCACAAGTCCACTGAATGCCAAACTTCCCCGGTTCTGTTCCAGAATTCCGGCTCAGGGTTGTCAGGCCAGGGATGCTTTCCTCCTCCATTGGGGTCAGGACTTCCTGTATGCCTTTCCACCCATTCCCCTAATTCCCAAAACCGTGTTCAAGCTTCAGAGAGACAGAGGCCATATGATTCTCATAGCTCAACAATGGCAACGGCAAGTGTGGTACCCTCTGCTCCTACATCTCTCTCAAGCTCCATCTCTGGAGTTGGGATCTGCTCCAGATCTCCTGTCTCAGGAGGACGGGATGCTGTGGCATCCCAATCCCCAGTCTCTGCATCTCAGGGCCTGGTTGCTGAAAGCCTAGAACTTCATGGTTTTAACCTTTCTCGGCAGGTAAAGGATATCCTTTATGCTTCCAGGAAACCTTCCACAAGACGCTCTTATGCTTTCAAATGGAAAAGGTTTACCATATGGTGCTCGCAGAAGGGTCTTGACCCTCTTGCGATACCTCTGGAATCATTACTGGAGTATCTTCTTCATTTGTCTAATACAGGGCTTAAGACCAATTCAGTGAGAGTTCATTTGAGTGCTATTGCAGCTTCTTTCAAGCCTCTGAATGGACAACCTACCGGTATTTCCTCTCATCCTCTCATAGCGAGATTTATGAGAGGCCTTCTTTTAACTAAGCCTCCCATTAAGCACCACCGGTGGCATGGGACTTAAATCTGGTTCTTGGGCAGCTCATGAAGCTGCCTTTTGAACCGTTAGCTACTACCTCTTTGAAATTCCTTTCCTGGAAGGTCATCTTTCTTATTGCAATCACATCAGCACGTCGCATCAGTGAATTGCAAGCATTGGTAGCTGATCCTCCGTATACAAGGTTCCATCATGATAAGGTAGTCCTTAGGACTCATCCACACTTTATGCCAAAGGTGGTGTCACCTTTTCATTTAAACCAAGCGGTTTACCTTCCTGTATTCTTCCCAAGGCCTCACGCCTCAAATGCAGAAAGGAATCTTCATACTTTGGATTGTAAAAGAGCTTTAGTTTTTTACTTGCAAAGAACTCAGCAGCATAGAAAGTCCTCTCAACTTTTTGTTGCCTTTGATCCTAGTCATTTGGGACTTCCACTCTCCAAGAAAACACTGTCCAACTGGATTGCACAGTGTATTTCTTTTGCCTATGAGAGTAAAAACCTTCCTTTGGAAGGCCATGTCACAGCTCACAATGTGAGGGCCATGGCAGCCTCTATGGCTCATCTTCACTCTGTGTCTATCGACGACATCTGTCGAGCAGCTACTTGCGCCTCGGTTCATACCTTCACAGCCCATTACTGCTTAGACAAGGACTCCCGCCGGGATGCCTTGTTTGGTCAGGCTGTTCTTCAACAACTGTTCCATAGTTAATCAACTCCTACCCACCATCCCTGGTAGGATGCCAGAGATCCATGGGGGGAAGTGGAGCCCTTTCACAAGGGCACACAACTTCTGGGGTTTCTCCCTGGCATCTGCAGCTAGGGAGTCCCCATATGTGAAGACTACATTCTTGCTTGTTCCTGGAGATAGCATAGTTACTCACCTGTAGCAGTGATCTCCGGGAATAGCAGGAATTTAGTCTTCACAACCCACCCACCTTCCCTAGGAGTTGTATCGCTCTATCTCTCTCTTTCTCTCTTTCCCTCTCTCTCTCTGTCTCAGCTATAAACTCAACTGGAGAGGGACAGTTGGGAAAGGCGGGAAGGCAGCACGCAGGCGCTGTGGGATGCTCCCAAAAGCTTTTCTATTGGTCGCTGGGGAGTGTTCCCGTACAGGCTCCGTCGTACTGACGATACCCATATGTGAAGACTAAATTCCTGCTGTTCCCGGAGATCACCTGTTACAGGTGAGTAACTATGCTATCTTGTCACTGCAGTATTTCATTCCAGAGGAAGATTTGTAGACTCTATAAGACTGATTTTAATGTAATTCATTTTCTTAATAAATGTTAAACTGCATAGTATCTATTATCTCCAGGAACAAGCAGGAATGTAGTCTTTACATATGGGTACCATCGACACCGACGGAGCCTGTGAGGGAACGCTTCCCAGCGTCCCAAAAAGAAAGCCTTTGGAAGCATCCACCATGCATGCGTGCTGCCTTCTCGCCCAACTACCTCTCCCACTTCATTTCTTCGTTTTCCATGGAGCCGACAGGACGTGTCCCCTGTCACCACAGAAAATCTTCTCTTAAATTTATATTTTTTGTGGTCGCGTCTGCCTTCTGTCGACGCCTACCGGTACCACCGGTGCTTTTCTTTCTTTTCTTTTAAAAATAACTTAATTTTAGTTGCTTTTTCTCAGGGGTTTCTTCCCTGCTCTGGTGCTTGGCGCCATTTTGGGCATTAGGCCCTCTTTTTCCTTACCATGGAAAAACCAGCCACTGGTTTTAAAAAATGTTCAAAATGTGGCGGTACAATTTCTATTACCGACACCCATGACTGGTGTCTTAAATGTTTAAATCCTGACCATTGCCCTACGGAGTGTCTCTCCTGCAGGAAGTTGACTAAAAGAAGTCTTCAGAGTCCAGCAAATCAACTCTGTGCCCTATTTGCTTCAGACACGATGTCTGTTGCATCGATGTCTTCCAGGGCTTCTACTTCTTCCCAGGGATCTCAGGTAACTAAACACAAGTCTTCCAAGTCCTCGAAGGGTAGATCTCCCTCTAAATATCGAGATGCCACAGGCGTTGCCCTTGAGGACACTTCACCGGCTAAACAGCCCTGGCGGGAGTCTTTGGGCTCCAAAGCTTTATCGGGACTTCAGGATGTTCCCGAGACCTCGACCTCGATGGAACTACTGGTGCCATGCTTGGGGGTTGTGGCCGCTTCCTTCGGTACCGACGCCCCGGCATTGGCAGTAGCGATGGACAAAAGACTCCTCACTATCGAACGCAGTCTAGCGACTCTCTTAGCTACTTCGGTACCGCTAAAGTGGCTGCAGACGGTTCTGCAGGCACCGGTACCGATGCTGGTACCGGTGCCAGTGCCCTCAGTACTGCTTCAACAGGCATGCTTCCCCCGATGTCGAGCCTGGAATCTCTCTCCAGTATGGGGGATCAGGTACCGATTCATTTCGGTACCGACATTGAGCAGTACTGACACCATCTGCTTCGGGAGAACTCGGTACTTCCTCCTTTTGAGTCTTCCGATTCCGATGACTCAGATGATTCCACCGGTACCAGAGCTGAACTTTTACAAGATTCATCTCTTTCTCCTCAATGCAGAATGTCCCCTCCTGAGGATATGTCTTTTCATGATTTTGTACGTGATATAGCAAAGGGTCTTGCCAGTACAGTAGTACCAGAAAAGGAGCCTAGAGTAGAAGAATTGTGAATTCTTCAATATCCTTTGGCTCCAAAGGAGGCAGCTATGTTTCCTATACACCAGATCTTACATGATCTAATGTTAAGAATGTGGGAAGCTCCTTTAACAGTATCTCCACATTCTAGACGTCTTGACACTATGTATCGAGTACCACCTTGCCAGGGTTTCAGAAGACTCAGTTACCACATCATTCTATGGTGGTAGAGGCTGCCATGAGGCGGATTAAGAGTGCTAAACGACACTCTTCCAATCCACCAGGTCGTGAGTCTAGAACACTGGATGCCTTTGGTCGTCGATGCTTTCAGTCCTCCATGCTATCAGCAAGAATCAGTTCCTATATATTATACATGGGAATGTTTTTCTTGAGCAGGTTACAAAAGACTTGGAGCTTTTGAACCCTTTTCTTCAAGAAGATAAACGGACAGATTATTTGGCTTTGGTCAAACATGCTCAAAATGTCTCTAAGTTTATGAATCGTGCTACCTTTGACTGTTTTGAATGTATTAGCAGAAACTCTGTTATATCCATAGGAGCACGTCGTATTGCCCGGCTCCAAGCTTCAGACTTGGAGGAATGGGTGCAAGATAAGCTGGGTAACATTCCTTGCACAGGAGAAAATCTCTTTGGCAAGGATTGGCGGTTTAAAGCTAATGAAATTGACACTGATAATACAACTTTAGACAGGTTGTCAAAATCTACAGCTAACCCAGCTAAGAAAGTTTTTCAAAAAACCTTTTTTCTCTAAAAAGAAGAAATTCTTCTTCAAACACATGTTCCCCAGAAGGGGCAACAACAAACTAGACAAAGAAAGACACAAACTCAGAAGGCTCAACAGGCTCTGCAGACCCAGCCTCCTCAGGGTCTTTGACTGTTGTCTAGAGAACTTAGCCATTCTTCCTGTTCAAAGTCCAGAACCTTTAAATATTCCAGGCCATATTTGCCATTTTGCCAAAAGATGGCAACAAATCACTTCAGAAAATTGGACTCTATCTATAGTGAGTCTGGGATACAAGCTTCATTTCCTCAGCTTGCCCCCACCCATGCTAATAAATCAGTTCAAATCTCAATCACCGTTCTCAGACCTGTTGTGGCAAGAGGTCACCACTCTTCTGGCTCAAGGGGCTATATAAGAGGTTCCAATATCCCAGCAGGGCACAGGATTCTATTCCCCCTATTTTCTCATTCCAAAGAAGTCAGGGGGACTAAGACCAATCCTAGACCTCAGAGAACTGAACAAATATTTAGTCCGAGAAAGGTTCAAGATGATCTCCCTCGGCACTCTTCTTCCATACCTTCACGTACAAGATTGGCTATGTTCTCTGGATTTAAGGGATGCTTACATGCATATCCTTATTCATGCAGATCACAGAAAATTCCTTCGATTCCTAGTCAAGGGAAGACATTTCCTTTTGGGCTTGCCTCTGCTCCAAGGGTCTTCACAAAATGCATGGCAGTAGTAGCAGCATTTATGAGGACTCTAGGAATTTTTGTCTTCCCTTACTTAGACGATTGGCTCATTTGAGCACCGTCAGCTCCAGAGGCAAGTCATGCTCTTTCCCGAGCAATGCAAATACTGCAGTACTTAGGATGGATCATAAACCTTCCAAAGTCCCAGCTCACCCCATCTCAATCCCTCGAGTTTATAGGGGCTCGCTTGGACGCACAGCAATCAAAGGTTTTCCTTCCTCAGCCTCGCTGTCTGCGCATCATCGAACTAGCATCTCAAGCAGTGCTACAAACCTTCCTCACTGCTCGACAGATGCTTCGACTTCTAGGACACATGGCATCTACAGTCCAGGTGATTCCTTATACACGCCTTCATATGCGAGCAGCCCAGTGGACCTTGGCTTCCCAATGGTCCCAGGCCTCAGGATGCCTGTCAGACAAGATCAGAATTACCACACGCCTGATTGTGTCTCTGCATTGGTGGCAATCTCTGGAAAACCTTACAGTATTCTCTCCTTTTCAGCAACCTCTACCTCAGGCTTTCCTGACGACAGATGCATCCAAGTTGGGTTGGGGAGCCCACTTGGACGATCTGTCCACCCAAGGTCTCTGGACCCCACAGGAGGCTTCTCTTCAAATAAACCTCCTAGAACTAAGGGCCATTTCCAATGCTCTTCGACAATGTTCCCTCTAATTTTCTGTAGGCTATGTGCGCATAAAAAAAATCAGCTGTGCAGCTTTTGAAGGAAGGTTAAATTTTTGTGCGCCACATAATGACACTCAGAGTTATATACTTTAGAATTTGACTACACATCAGAATACAGTATGTACACCACATTGATTTTAATCAAATGAAAGGAAAATAGATGATTACTAAATGAAGCGGAAAATCTTTTAAATTTTAAGACGTCTGGGTTGTTTTCTATCAGAATCAGAACCGTAATTTTTGTGCGCTCTGTTGTAAAGTATGTGCGCTGGTTCGGCGAGGTGTGTGCGCGCGCACATGCGCACAGCTTAGAGGGAACAGTGCTCTTCGAATCTTTTGCTTTCATCTCGTAAGCAAAACAGTTCTGGTGCAAACCGACAATCAAGTGGCCATGTTTTACCTAAACAAACAAGGCGGAACAGGCTCTCTGCAATTATGCAATGAAGCTTTGCAACTGTGGGCCTTTGCCAGAGAGCATCACATTCATTTGTTGGCAGTATACCTTCCAGGCATTCAAAACGTTTGGGCGAACAGGCTCAGTCGAGTCCTGTTGCCACACGAGTGGTCTCTCCACTCATATCAACTTGCCCGAGTGTTTCAAGTCTGGGGAACACCAGACATAGACCTCTTTGCAAGTCCACAGAATGCCAAACTTCCCTGGTACTGTTCCAGACTGCCAGCTCAGAATTGTCAGGAGAGGGATGCATTCCTGCTCCATTGGGGCCAGGATTTTCTCTATGCCTTCCCACCAATTCCCCTAATTCCCAAAACCTTATTCAAACTCCAGAGAGACAGAGGTCGCATGATACTCATAGCTCCCTGCTGGCCAAAGGAAAACATGGTATCCTCTTCTCTTAGGTCTCTCTCGAGCCACTCCTCTGGAGTTGGGGAGTGCTCCGGATCTTCTGTCCCAGAACAATGGATCCCTACTGCACCCCAATCCCCAGTCCCTTCATCTCAAGGCCTGGCTACTCAAGGCATAGAGCTTCAAGATCTATGCCTTTCACAACAGGTGAAGGATATTCTTCTGGCTTCCAGAAAACCTTCCACAAGGCGTTCTTACGCTTTTAAGTGGAAGAGCTTCTCAATCTTATGTTCTTATGTAATCTGGTGTTCCCAGAGGGGACTTAATCCTCTTTTGGTACCGGTAGAGTCCCTTCTGGACTATCTCCTTTACTTATCAGCTTCTGGTCTCAAGACCAATTCTGTTAGGGTCCATCTTAGTGCTATTGCTGCATCTCATAAACCCTTTGATGGACAACCAATTTCCTCTCATCCTCTTGTTTCAAGATTTATGAGGGGTCTCCTTTTAACTAAGCCTCCCATCAAACCACCTCCAGTGGCATGGGATCTTAATATTGTTCTGGGTCAACTCATGAAGCCACCCTTTGAACCTTTAGCTACTTTGGAGCTATTTTATTTATTTTTATTATTTATTATTTATTAACATTTTTTATATACCGCACTATTCATTATCAGCGCGGTTTACATGGAACAAGAAAACTTCAGACAAGTTACATTTATCTGGTTATTACATAAAACAGGAAAATTAACTTGGATAACAGGAGCAACTATTTACAACAAAACAACAACAAGAGCAACTATTTACATACAAGTGTCATATTGTCTGAAAAGTGTACTATTAATCTGGTAAAGTAGTGTAATGTGTTGTTGAGTCAGGGAAGATTATGTGGTCGGAAGGTAATTATTGCTATTTGGGTGTAACTGTATTTCTTTGTTCTCTGGGAAGTATTTGAGGAAAAGGTGTTGTTTCAGGGCCTTCTTGAACTGGATGAGATCAGAGATGGCCCTAATGTGTGCTGGAAGGGTGTTCCAAAGTTTTGGAGCACATAAACTGAAGGCTTGACTTGCTGTTGTAGAGTTGTATCTTAAAATTTCCTTTGGTACAATTAGCATATTTAGTTCCGCGGTTCTTCTTAGTCTGTTGGGTGTGATTGGTTGGATCATCTCCGATAATGAGGTGGGGGCGAGACCTTTGTATGCTTTAAAGGCCAGGAGCAGAGTCTTGAAAGTGATTCTCGCTTGAATAGGAAGCCAATGTAGTTGTTTTAGAAGGGGTGTTACATGTTCTCTTTTGGGTACTCCAAAAAGCACTCTTGCTGCACTGTTCAAGGCAAGTTGAAGAGGGTTTAAGGTAGATTGAGGAAGCCCTTGTAGTATGGAGTTTGAGTAGTCAAAATGGGAATGATTAGAGCCTGGTAAACAGTACGGAAATCATCCGGATCAATCAGTTGCCGGAGATGTCTGAGGGAGCGGATCTTGAAATAAACTGCCCTTACTGTGTTGGATATGTGAGTCTTCTTGTCCAGATTTTGATCCAGAGTTATTCCTAGGTATCGGATATGGGATTTTACTTGAAGCTTGGCATCTTGAACATCCAGGAATGTAGGTGGTATGAAATTTGTGTTCCTTGAGATAAAGAGAACTTCCGTTTTTTTATGTTGGATTCTGAGATTTTGAGTCAGTAGCCAATTTGATATGGAATTAAAACAGTTGGTTAAGGGGGTGAGGTCCATCTTATCTATGCAGAACGGCATGTATAATAACACATCATCAGCATATATCATACAGTTGACATTAAAAGATCTGATGATGTTACATATAGGTTGCATGTATATGTTAAATAGTAATGATGATAGAGAGGATCCTTGCGGGACACCTTGTCCTTGATGAAACGGATCTGATGTTTCCCCATTTGATCGCACATGCTGCCATCTACTTGACAGGTATGAGTTACACCATTCAAGTGCGTTTCCACAGAGGCCCTTCTCTTTTAGGCGGATAATAAGAAGCTCGTGACAAACCGAATCAAAAGCAGCCGCAATATCCAAAAAGATGAGAACAAAACCCTGTCGGATTTTGTCAATACCAGAGTTTAGGCTATTGAGGAGGGTGGTAAGGAGCATCTCGACCCCATGAGATTCTCTGAATCCATGTTGACAAGTATCCAACGGCGCTTCAGCGTCAATGTGGTCTTGCAGCTGCCTGTAGACTATTTTTTCAATTATTTTTGCAAGCATAGGTATGCTGGAAATGGGTCTGTATGAGTCTGTTTTTTGTGGATCTAACTTGAAGTTTTTCAGTAATGGTCTGATGGATGTCTGTTTGAGAGCAGTAGGGAATGAGCTGGTGTCAAATGATAGCTTTATAATCTTGGATATTATTGGAGCGAGATCTTTGCGAAGATCCTTTATCCAGAAGGCTGGGCAAGGATCAGTGTGTGCTGTGGACAAGTTGAGAGATGAGATAATGTCTTCAATCAGCTTCAAAGAGGGAGTAGTGAATGATACTAAAGGAGTTGGGTGCCCTTGAATAATTGGGGCAGAGAGTATTGCAGTCTAAGGGTTTCTTTCATGGAAAGTCATTTTCCTAATTGCTATCACTTCTGCAAGACGCATTAGTGAACTGCAGGCTTTAGTGGCTGACCTGCCTTATATGAGGTTTCATCATGACAAAGTAGTCTTGAGGACTCATCCTCATTTTATGCCAAAGGTGGTATCACCTTTTCATTTAAACCAATCGGTTTATCTTCTAGTCTTCTTTCCTAGGCCTCATGCCTCCAGCGTGGAAAGAAATCTTCATACCTTAGATTGTAAACGAGCTCTGGCTTTTTATCTTCACAGAACTCAGCCATTTAGAAAGTCTTCTCAGCTTTTTCTGGCTTTTGGCTCTAGTCATTTAGGACTCCCAGTCACTAAAAGAAGTCTCTCTAAGTGGATTGCAGACTGTATTTCCTTTACCTATCAGAGTAAAGGAATCCCTTTTGAACATGTCACGGCTCATAATGTTAGAGCCATGGCAGCCTCAACAGCTAATCTTCGTTCAGTTGCTATTGATGAGATCTGCAAAGCAGCAACATGGGCTTTTGTGCATACTTTCACTGCCCATTATTGTTTAGACAAGAACTTCCGTCGGGATGCCTTGTTCGGTTAAGCTGTTCTACAGCATCTCTTCCATTCCTAGATCAACTCCATCCCACCATCCACTCTTGGATGCCTGAGGTCCCTGGGAGGAAGCATGGCCCATCTTACTTAGATCCGCAACATGCTGGGGTCATCCCTAGGCATTTCAGCTGGGGAGTCCCCATATGTGAAGACTATATTCCTGCTTGTTCCTGGAGATAGCGTAGTTACTCACCTGTAATAGGTGATCTCCGGGAATAGCAGGAATAAGTCTTCACAACCCACCCATCTCCCCTAGGCGTTGTCTTTCTCTATCCTCTATTTTTCTTCTACTTCTGTCCTTTGGTCTCAGCTTTCAACTCAACTGAAGTGAGAGAGGTAGTTGGGCGGGAAGGCAGCACGCATGCGTGGTGGATGCTCCCAAAGGCTTTCTTTTTGGGACACTGGGGAGTGTTCCCGCACAGGCTCCGTCGGTGCCGACGGTACCCATATGTGAAGACTTATTCTGGCTGTTCCCGGAGATCACCTGTTACAGGTGAGTAACTACGCTGTAGTAACTAGGATACAATTTGTAAATTTTGTGCTTCTGGGTGATTTTAATGTACGTATTGATGAGAAAGGAGATAGTAAGGTACAGATGGTTTTATCAGGTTTGGAAACTTGATGGAGATTGTGGTTTAAGACAATTGGTGGATAAGCCAATGCACCAGCAGGGACATAAATTCAATTTGATATTTGGTTCAGAAGATATCTCAGAGAAGAGTCAGTCAAGACTTTAGTCTATTAAATTAATTTCCTGGTTGGATCATTTTCTGATTAGCTTTTATCTGTGAGGATGTAGGGAGGTGGATTTCCCATAACAAACTGCAAAAAAAGTAACCGAGGCAGTTAGAGGTCAGGTTGACATGGAAAGATGGGAGAAAATTGCTTTGGGAAGGAGATGGAAGGAGAGAGGTGGAAGGATAGAAGAATGGTTTAAGTTAACAGGAAGCAAATTAGATATTTAGCAAACCATTCAATTTACCAAGAAGTCCAAATGTGAGTAGATATTGAATAATCGTGAAATAAATCCAGAGAACTATTTAGAGTAGTAAAAGGCTTAGTTGACTAAGTGATAGTGGTGCTCAGGAACTTGGTATTAGCATGAATGGGATACTCAGGTTGTAGGGGGCACCAGGTTGGGTTGCTGCCCCTTTCCCCCGTCCTTTCAGGTGTATCATGGAAAAATTAGGATATGATGTTCATGCTCAAGTGTTATTTGCTTTCCCTTACAGGTCCTCCGAGCCAGGCCATGTGGGCCTTAGGGGACAAAATAGCTTCATCTATTGTGGCTCAGACTGCAGGCATCCCCACCCTCCCATGGAGTGGCAGTGGTAAGATCCTACAGTTCTTTGAATAGCACCATCTAAATAAAACAAAGGAGGCCTGCAGCCATAGTGCGCCCCCCCTTCTGGATGCTGGGTCTTTCAGGTCCTTGAACTTTCACACCATTACAGTGACTGCTGGTCACCACTCAACTCCAGAAGGAAAGGAAATGATCTGATATTTTAAACTTAATACCAGAGAGTTTTCTCCTCTGTGGAAGTCTGTGGTGCCTGGGTACACTGCATACACTTTATAAAACAGTGTGAAGGCCCTGTAGAGGACATGGTTGGTCTTTATAAAATCCTCTTCCCCAGGGCTGGCTGCTTGCAGGCGCTCCTGGGGGCTGTTTTCCCTGCCAGGAATAGCAGTGTCGAGAAGATCAGCACCCCTTGGAATTTGCTTTCTGGTTTCCAGGGCACGGGTTAGCTGATCTGCATTTAGCTTCTACATTTTCTGTCAGATTTGTAGACTTACCCAAAACGCCTACCTGATTTGTCCCAGAATCAATGCAGCAAAAGTAGAGCAACAGGTATCTGCAGTACAGTAACTAGGAAACAAGGAAGCTGGTACACACGCTGGCGGTCAAACAGGACTTTATTGAACCCAGACGCGTTTCGGCCGTCTAGGCCTTCTTAAGGGGAAAACAAGCTTCAAAGAATATTAAAATTAAAAGCATAAATACAGAGATAAACAAATGAATAAAACAACATGTTACATATACATAAAATTAAATATACCAAGATCAAAGCATATAAGCAGCAGAATAAATAAATAATTAAAACATACCGCACATACCTTAAAATTATCAACCTATGTGTAAAACCATACATTTAAAAGAATAGAAATAAATGTACTACCTAAGAGGCTGATGGACGGATGCTACATGATACAGAGGGAACCATCCATACTAAATACAAACACAAAGTTCCATTAACAAAACATAAAAAAAAGCTCATTCATAAATAAATAAAAACTCTGACTAGAATGAGATGAGGAGGACTAAGAGCAGGGAGGGAAACTGCTGTATACTGAATATTTCATTCAAAAAAGCAGAGGAAGAGCCAGCCATTTTATAAGATATCCAATGCAGGGGAGAAAAAGGAACGGTAAATACCTGTATCTTATAATCACTTGTAGACTGATGAGAATCAAACCATGCAAATCAAAAAACAGCAAATTTCTGTCCACTAAAAAGGAGCAAGATATGAAATAATACTCTAAAGGCAAAATTTTCTACAGATTGTAATATAAATTGTAAAGTCAAAGTCTTGCCTAACAGGTTGCAAAATGCAGACTCGCTGTAGTGTGAATCAAGAGAACGCTTGCTCAGCCCGCCAGAATTTAAACCGCCAGGCTGAGTTCACGCCAAACCAAAGGGTCAAGGGTCAACAACAGAAATGCGAAAAAATTGTAAAAGATTTTTATACTAAATGTTAAGGTGATAATGCAACCCTCAACGGCTGTGGTAAAGAATATTTATGAACTTATTCAAATGGGGGGTCCAAACACATATTCAGCACTATATTGCTGTCCGATGACGATGTATGGGCAGGGTATTGAGTGCCCCTGACAAAGACAATTTTTGAAATAAATAATAACACACGGAGCCATGTCTGACAGATTTATAAAGTGTAACAGCGCTGTGATTTGAATCAAAAAAGCGTGCGCTCAGCCTGCACAACATTTTTGAACTCTGGGCTAAGTTTACACCGTAACTAAAGGTCAATGGTGACCATCAAGAGAAGATAAAGATATAAAGAACAAATAAGTTCAGTGTAAATGAATCGGTGCTATGTGTTATTACCATGGACCGTTATGATGGGGCTTTTTGAACTGTTTCAAAAAAACTGCAACCAAATATTTTGCTCTATTACTGTCCGATGTTGGTACATATAAGGTGTTATGTGCCGTGTCAGAGGCAAAGAGAAGCTTACTTCTCAAAATTCTAATAATAAAACAAGGGGGTCACAAAAGCTAAATAACTGAATAAAAATCAAAAAATAAGGATGGACTACCCTCTCTTACCCACATCAGGGTAGTATTGGGCTGCTGCGTATGTTGGTTTTATAGCACGGATAAGCACTATATATGCTTCTATGCATTGGCCGTTATATATACCTGTTGTTTTATTCATTTGTTTATCTCTGTATTTATGCTTTAATTTTTGTTTTAATATATTCTTTGAGGCTTGTTTTCCCCCTGAAGAAGGCCTAGACGGCCGAAACGCGTCTGGGTTCAATAAAGTCCTGTTTGACCGCCAGCGTGTGTACCAGCTTCCTTGTTTCCTAGAATCTATGCAGAGAACGACTGGTACATGAGATGTCTGTGAATAAGTGTCTTCTGTCGTTGATGCGTTAGGGGCTGCACAGAAAACATGCAGCAGAATATACCAGAAACTGTGCTGTATCTCCTTTCTCTCCATCCTCGGGGGGTGTGGAGTGCGACATTATTTGGGTATTAGTAGGAGAAACTCCCTATTCTTTTCTGATACATCTACGTTTTGGTAGTTTGACTTTTGAATCCTTTGGATAAAATGTTACCAATAAGGAAAGTCTACCGATAAATTTAGCATATTGTTTTGCTATCTAGAGCCCTCTCTTTAGCTTTTCCTCTCCCTAGATCCAGGTCTCTTCAGCCTCCAGATTTAAGGAAGAGAGCAGAGAGATATGGCAGTGTGGCATCCTAGGATCCTGACTCTGGGACTTCCCCCGGGATTATCTTACACTCGCCGCAGCCATAGTCATAGCCCCTGCCTGCTGCCCACCTGTGGCATTCATGTGTTTCTATGAGGTCTTGGTACCTGAACTAGACACCAAAGACTGTGCTACAGATCTGAAGGAGCCACTCCCTTTATTTGCTGGCCGCTCCCTTTTTGTGCTGAGCTGCTAGGTGTTCACTATTCTTTTACCTGGCCTCTCCTCCACCTCTCCTCCACTCCCCCCTTGGTTTTACATGTTTGCAGGTCTGACAGTGGATTGGCAGGACCTTGAGATAAAGAAGCGCACATTGACTATTCCCGAGGAGATCTACCAAAAGGGCTACATCAAGGATGTGGATGATGGGTTGCAGGTAGGAGGCCAATGGAAGGACTGTTGCAGTGTGCATCCATAATTAAGTAATGCCTTTATAGCAAATTGATAAAGCTTGTTTGTATTCAAAATCATTTAAATAATAGATACCACGGAGTACCATGAAGGACTCCTCTCCCTTGATGACACCAGCTGATCCTCACCAACATAAAGTTGTTCTTTTAGTCTCAGCACCAGTCTGGAATGTAACATGAAACAAGTCTCTGTAGCATAACTTACCCGTCTTATTCCTTCTCAACCTTCCCTTTTTTTTAATCGTTCTCCTCATCTCCTGCCCAACCCTCTTCTTCACATCCATCCAGGCTGCAGATGTTATCGGCTATCCAATAATGATCAAAGCCTCAGAAGGAGGAGGGGGGAAAGGGATCCGAAAAGTAAACATCGCAGATGATTTCCCTAACCTTTTTCGACAGGTAAAGACGTCCATATAATTCCTTTCTGTCAGTTGTGATTTTCTGTGCAGCTTCCTCCATGTCTCACTCATAGCCTCTTCTTCCTCTTCATATTGTTGCAACATGTTAAATAAATAAACAACCTGTTACATAAATAAATAAGATAAATCATTGGTTGTGCGGCAGGTGCAGGCAGAGGTGCCTGGCTCACCAATCTTTGTGATGAGACTTGCCAAGCAGTCCCGCCATCTGGAGGTGCAGCTCCTGGCTGATCAGTACGGCAATGCTATATCCCTCTTCGGTCGTGACTGCTCTGTGCAGCGTCGGCACCAGAAGATCATCGAGGAGGCTCCTGCCAGCATCGCCACCACAGTGGTCTTTGAGCAGATGGAACAGGTACTGTGCATGGGGCCAGTCTTCTTCCACATCCTTCATACAGAGTGAAAAGAGAGAGAAATGGATACCACGTGGATTCTCCTGCCCGTGGCTCATATGGGAAGCCTTGCTGTGATTCTGGAGAAACAAGGATTTCAGATAATTTAAGGAGGGGCAGCTCTCACAGATAATTTTCCAGTGACACCACCTGGCAGACTTTGTCCTGGGTATACCTTCTGCTGCTCAGAAGGAGCATAAACAGCACTGGAGGAGGGGGTAGAGGCCACACCCATGGCTCAGTGGAAGTGTTTCACAGTGCTATGTAGGAGGTCGGTCATGGTTTTGGATGCTGTAGAGGAGGACCCAATTTGTGAATCAAAGCCAGGTCCTCTGCATGGCAGTTCTATGCAATGGGACACTTGGCTGACTGTATAGTTCTGAGGACCGAGATCTCATGTGGGACCTTGCTGTTGTGCCTCTACAATTAAGTACTCTTGGTTATCAGCCAATTGGATTACTTGATTTCAGACTTCTGTTTTGTTTACTCTTGGCTAGGTTTAATGGCTGCTGTAGTATGCTCTTTGATGCCGAGTGAGATGCCTCACTCATGCTGTATGACGATTAATGCTTTGTTATTACTTTGTCACTTTGGCGTATTTATGTCTGTGATCATCAGTAGAAGGGGTGGGCACTGACGGGGGGGGGGGAGAACGAGAGGTGTATTTATGGCACTTTGTGTAATAGATCTCTTTCTTCTCACACCTGTTAGTGTGCGGTGAAACTTGCCAAGATGGTGGGCTATGTAAGTGCCGGCACCGTGGAATACCTCTACAGTCAGGACGGCAGCTTCTACTTCCTGGAGCTGAACCCTCGGCTGCAGGTTGAGCACCCCTGCACTGAGATGGTGGCCGATGTCAATCTGCCCGCTGCTCAGCTACAGGTGAGCCATGACCAGAGCTGCGTGAGTGATTAGCGGTCAGTGAATGAGGCTTACCCCTGCAAGAATTATGCCAATGGGGGGCGTTCAGAAAGCAAGTCTTGACACAGAGATCACTTTCAATGGCTATCCACGCACCCACCGGTTTATACGTTATCGTTCAGTGTAACTTGCAAAACTTTTGCTGCTTGTAAACTGTTTTGATCCGGTGAAAAGCGGTATAGAAAAAATACTTAAACAAAAAAAAAATATTCTTTGTGCATGTGTCCACAGTGATGAGAAGTGGCTCGCTGTGGAGGCCCAAGTTCTAAGAGCATCTAAATCGTCTTTCTTTCAACAATGTCATCTCTGGCCCCTCTTTGGCAGCTCTGCCTTTGCCGCAGTCCCCCAGGCTTGGGTGATTTCCCACGTGGGTTACTGCAACTTGCTTTACTTAGGATCCTGAAAGATTCACTCAATGCCTGCAACCAATATAAAACGCTGTAGAACAAATAATGCGGAGCACAAGGAAATAAGAGGATCCCGCCAATCTTAAAATGTCCGTACTGACTCCTGATACTTCATAAAGTGAAGTACAAAATTATTTTTTCTTCTGGCCTTCAAGGTCCTCGGGGAATGTATATCGCTGTACCTCAGCTGTCGTTTCACCCCTGTACACCCTGTGTTCTCTACCACAAGCCTAGGGACGTGCACGTCACAGGTACTAGAGAGAAAGTCTTCTTGGAATCAGCTCAGACTCTACCACAACATTAGATGGGCTTCTAACCCGCTCGTCCTCAAAATTCTAGAGACACATGAGCCTATGTTTAGCTGGTGCAGTGATTGGATCAAATTAAGCCCCAGTATTTAACTTAATCTGTATATCTGGCGCCATTCTCTGTATAGACAGAAGCGCTGAATGTACATATTGGGGGTAATTTTATCAGGAGCTGTGTAAAGATACGCACCCTCAGCATGCGCAACTCGCCTATTTTCAGTGATTTGCACATGTGAATGGGCCTTTACACGCATCCTTTAGCCGATCGCCATTCTGTAAATATACGCATCAGGCCACAGGCACTTACTTTCAAGGTTGGCGTGCGAATGGGCGGAGCTTGGCTGGAACACCAATTTACATGCTTAAGTTATAAAATACTATAACTTACAGGCGCTCTTCAGAAATCTAGGCTCTGGCAGATGCACCAGCCCTGACGCTGGCTTAGCTTTGCTGCATGTATCCCACTCCTCATGCCCCTTTTTTATAAAATAAAGCGTGCTCGTACTTTATCAAATAGATGCAGTTATCACAAGTGTGACTTAATAGAATTAGCCCTGCAGTGTGGCCCTTCTGCTGGCACTGCCCATATATTTGAGGCTCGCTCTAAACATGTATATTTGCTGGATAGAAGCTGAATATTGCTGCTGTTTGGATCATTTTTCAGCCTGCCCTTGCCCTGCCCCAAACCTGGCCCCTTATATGGATAGTATCGGGCCGTTCAGTCCGATGTTCAGCCTGATGCTGTCTGTAAGATTTGAAAATCCGCGGCTAGTGAAGTTAGAAGTTCATTGGCCCCTGGTGAATGTAGACCTTCCGTTGAGTGTCTGCCCGATGGTTCTTTGAAACAGATTTTGAACTGTAAGCCGGGCTGTAACCTGCTCCCTGATCCTTGCAATTACTCTCTGGCGTGCAGTGAAATGACATGTCGTCCATTCATGTAATGCATTGCTGCATCATTCTTTGATACTTGCCATTGTACCTTTTCCAGATGTTGTCCTAATATAGCTTTCCTGTGCCGTTACTTAGCTGTACGTTATTCAGAAGTCACTCTGCCTTGTGCAGGTAGTTTTGTGTTCCAGAGGAGCTGATCTTTTTCATCTAGTTTATAATTCATTCCCATATAGGGCAGTAAGTAACTTCCCCCCCCACCCCCGAGGATGTGTTACTAAACCTGTTGCCGCTGGCATACTTGAAGCTCATTGTTTCCTTGCAGATTGCTATGGGGATCCCATTACACAGGATTAAGGATATCCGCATGATGTATGGAGTTCCTGCCTGGGGAGATTCGCCCGTTGACTTTGATAATCCTGTCCACATGCCTTGTCCTCGGGGTCATGTGATTGCTGCCCGCATTACCAGCGAGAATCCCGATGAGGTAAGCATTGCATTTTGCTAAACTGAGGTACAGTGCAGACAGAAAAGTTCTCCTGTATGGGGAAAAAGTGCTCTAGAGCAAGAGGCCCCAGTGATGGACTCTGGAGCAACATTCGGAAATATTTTCTTTGCTCAGAGGGTGATAGATGCATGGAATGGCTTCCCAGGAGAAGCAGTGGGGATACAAACAAGAAGGCAGTTCATAGAAGCATGATGAGAGAGGGGACATCCAGTGGTGAAGGTCAGAGATGGGCTGAGGTCCATGACACTGCGCCAGGAAGTAAATGGAGCAGACTTGATGATCCTTGGAGCAGTACAACTATCACCTGCAGACTGGGAAGAGTGAGTTATCAGGTAGGACATTGGACTCTATTTCAAGAAAGCTTTAAGATGTGAGTCTAAGGCTCCCTTATGCCCCTGACTCTCTCCTTTGGACAAGTCGCCTTATCTCATCGTGCATCTGGAATCCAGTTTGTCTTATTTGGATTTTCCTGGTCAACTAGTGAAAGATCTGTGGGTCTAACATGTCACGAACTGCAAGCATTTTGCTCCACGAGTTAGAGAGAAAATCTGTTTGTGTGCTGCAGCCTTTTGAGTCTGGTTGCTTCAGGTTTGCCCTGGTGATTGTGATGTGATCAGGAATGTGCGCTCATATTCATTCGCCCTGGCGCCGTTGTCTGCTTGCCTCCCTTGTAGGGTTTTAAGCCCAGCTCTGGAACGGTGCAGGAACTGAACTTCCGCAGCAACAAGAATGTCTGGGGTTATTTCAGCGTGGCGGCCGCTGGTGGGCTCCATGAATTCGCCGATTCCCAGTTTGGCCATTGCTTCTCCTGGGGAGAGAACCGAGAAGAAGCTATTTCGTAAGTGAGCATGAAATCTGGGGCTCAATGTCCTGCGAGACGGCGTTTGCCAGCTTTGACTTGGAAGACTGTTCACTACAGAAATCTCCATCAGTAAGGGCTGCAAGTACTAGATACCTGAATAGATTATTTTTCTGAAAATATATATGAGTCGATATTCAAAGTGGCAGCCACTATAAGGATATCGGCACTGGCGGCACTGTCTGGTTAGGGACACTGAATATTCTTACAGACCACCTCGACACTATCCGATTACTACTGGGGCAGTGTGTATGGGGGAGAGGCAAGGGCAGAGTTGCAGGTTATCCAGATAACAGTGATACTCGGCCTGCTATGAGGAATAGCTTTAGGACAGCCAAAAAGCTTGGTGTCCCCATATACTCGGTGTACTCCAAATCAAGATAGTAGCACTGAACATATTTGATTCATTTAAATACTGCAGCCAGCATTTAAACTTAAACTGCAGAGTTTAAATATCAACCCATTAGAGTTTCTTTTCTCCGCTTTGATTTCCATAAACTTCACAGTCTTTTTGGATTTGATTGTTAGCTATATATTTTGTTATCTATGAAACTGGGAACGCGGCTGCAGTCCCCCATATCCATTACTGATCTTTCTCCTCTCCCCCTACACTGTGTCACTAGGAGGGTCTCGGACTGATCAGCTGTGGCAGAGGTTGCAAGAGGGAGGGCGGGCGGGCATGGGGTCCTTGTGGTGTAGGTGCGTGCATGCAGACAGTCTCCCTGCGATATTGGCTGACCTTACCGTTTCTCTTTGCACTTCTGGACAGCATGCACGGTCCTTTCCTTCTTGGGAAATTCACCACGTGCACCGCCCCATGCAAATGAAAGTCCATAGCCCCTTTTATGAATATTCTCCTTCTCTCAGGATTTGTTGAAAATGAAGTGTGCCCCACATTGCCCCTCCTCCCCCCCCCCCCCAAGTTTGCAGTCTCACCATTAAGATCTTATCACTTGTCTTGGGTTCGTGCTTGAAAATGACTTACTGTGCTGCTTGTCTCTCACTCTGCCCAGTAACATGGTGGTGGCTTTGAAGGAACTGTCTATCCGAGGTGATTTCCGCACCACGGTGGAATACCTGATTAAGCTGCTGGAGACCGAGAGCTTTCAGCAGAACACCATTGACACCGGCTGGCTGGACAGACTGATTGCTGAGAAAGTGCAGGTAAGATCAGGCAGGAGGGGGAAGAGGGCAGGACAGGCGCTATTAGGCCTGCCTCTGGATGGGCAGCAGCGAAACTTCAGTCTGACATCATGCTGATGGGAAAAATGTAAATAAACCCTTCTGTAAGACTAGGAAGGGATGTTCAAAGCCATTTCTGTGGATATATTAAATCTTCTCTTCTGTGTGGGTAATTTTATAACAGGCTGCTAGGTTGAGAGGGCAAAAAGGCACCCATTCGTAGGCTGCTTTATAAAGATACATAAATGCCTATGTGTCTCTGTAGAATACTAGAGGTAAACCTGCAGAAATCCCGGCTAGATTGATGTTGCAAACATTCACACCTGCATGTCAGCTGATAGTGTGGGAAGCATGCAGGCATTTTATAAACTTCATGCATTATTGCACGGTGCTCAAACTCTGCCCCAGAACATGCCTACATCATGGGTCTCGTAAAAGGATGTGCTCGCATGTACTTTAACATACGTCACATGGGAAAAGTGATAAAATTACATTTGCCTGTTGTAGGATGAGATTTGAATTTTAAAACATATTTACATAGTAACATAGTAAATGACGGCAGATAAAGACCAGCATGGTCTGTCTAATCTGCCCAGCAAGGTGGCAAGAGTAGGTGCGCCCGCCGCTCCATGCAGGTCACCCCTCCCCATGCCTTTATTGAGGGGTGTACCCACCGCTCCGTGCAGGTCACCTCTACTTGTTGAGATATTTATTCAAAAGGTTTTATATACCATCTTTATAACACAAGATAATTCAAAATTGTTTATAATAAAATTGACAGCAAACTAAATAGAAAAATAGGTTTCAAACTGAAAGACATATCTATCAAACAGCAGAAAAGGGAATCGATCCTACCAGAACCAATAACCACTTGAGTGATTTCATATAACTGTTGCCTTAGTACTAAGACCAATATTAACCACCTCTTTCTAAAATTCAATAAATCTGGATCTTCTCTTAAATACTTTGGCAAAGCATTCTATTGAAGCAGCCCAACCACACTAAAGGCCTTTGCTCTCCATGTGGTTCCACAGAGATATTGTACTCTTGGTGTCTCCAACAGAGGAGCGAAGCACTCTCCCTGGATTATACCTGCACAACTTAATTTTTTTCCCCCTAACAAAAATCTTGCTAAGGTATTTTGTGTCACGTATAATCATCTTCACCATTTATTTTTTAGACCTCTATATAACATATTACAATAATCCAATATACTCAATAATAAAGATGGTACAATCACTAGTAGTTCTATTTCCCCTAAATAGGATTTTAGTTGATAAATTAATTGTAACTTAAAATACACTGAAACGAGTTACTGAATAAAACTGCTTTGCCCCAATCCCCTCAGGTTCTATGATCAACCCCCTAGTTCTGTCACACAAGATATTGGGATTTTTCAGTTGGCAGCAGGACATCTAACATGTTCTGAGTTTTCACCCTAGACCCAAGCAAACAGTCTTAGTGGGATTCAGTTTAATCCACTATTAGCAAGCAACTTCTGACCTGTTGCAGGCAGACATTCCATTTCACAACAGACGATCTATCATCTTTGAATGATACCATAAGCTGAACATCGTCATCGTAAAATATGCACTTTAATGCCATGTTTTCTTATTAACTCCACTAGAGGTTAAAGATAAATATGAAACAGCACAGGCGACGAAAGGAATCCTTGCGGCACTCACCAAGATAAGGGGTACTGTTTTGAGAGTACACCTCCATATCTTACTCTAAAAGTACGATCTTGTAAAACGGATTCAATCCACACTAAAGCAGACCCCCTGATCCCCATATTCCGACAGTGATGAAGTATAATTGTCGGCTCTACAAGATCAAAGGCTACTAACAAATCTAAAGAGACCAGCAGCACCGGAATCCTCATCCAAATAAACATACATTTGTTCCATAACAACTGTCAATAACGTTTCTGTACAATTTCCCTGCCTGAATCCATCCAACAAATTATTATCTTCCAGAGAGCTGCTGAGTTGGCAACATACCTCCTTTTCTATCAATTTAGCCAACATAGGTAGATTAGAAATAGGCTGAAAATGTTCACATATACATCTATCTGCCTCTATCTTCTTTAATATCGATGTAACCACAGCCTTTTTCAAGTAAGGTTGTACTCTCCCAGCCTCCAAAGAGTAATTTCCCAGCTCTTTCAGCCACTCCTGCATCCTTCCCAAGCAGTGAGAAAAGCATGCGTGTGCTTTTTACCAGGGTGGTTGTTCATAGACTTGCCCCTAAATGAATATTCCAGGCTCTAGGGACGTGGCAGTGTTCTGAAGGTTCATGCAATGAGCTTGAAGACTCTGGATGAAAGTAACAACCTCACATTTAGCGACTTATCATTCTGAAGGTCTTTAAAGAGACAATTTTCAAACTATCTGTACTGTGTTTAAATCCATGTGTAAGGCTTGGCACCAGTTTTCAAAGGGAATGTGCCTATGGGTACTTCCTTTTTGTACATCCTTTACCCCCAGAGGATATTTCAGTCTCTTCCTCTTTCTTTTTATGCAGGTAGATTTTGGCTCGGACAGTACACGCATACATATGAAAATACCATCCACATGTACTTTCCTCTCTTGATCTAAACATGTCATGGGGAGCTAGGGGGTGTGCATGGAAAAAATGTTGGACTATTTTTGATTTATTGACTGATTTTTGGATATTTTTTCGGCTCATTTCAGAAATTCATGTGCGGAAAATTTTGATTAATGTACATAAAAATGTATCAGTGCTTGTAAAATGAACTTTGCATGCATTAATTGAAAGGTTTTGTGCAGGTAGATTTCTTTTTAGTTTGCCATCTTTATGCACATAAAACTTTCCAAAATGAAGTTGCACACCGCATGTATATCCCTGTGGGGATCCAGCTAAAAGCATGGGGACTGTGGTACAGTGCAGAGACTTTTAGGCACATTAAGAGAGGGCAATTTTCAGGCAGCTTGGTAACGCAGATACATCAGTTTGGAAATTGCCATCTAACTTGTGAAGTCTTTCCGTGCATAGGCTATACTGGTGTTTTAAGACTTTGGGGCATGTTTACTAAAGAACGCTATTTGCGCCGCGTCCCGTTATCGCACGGTAAGGTACATTACCGCGCGATAACGGGACGTGGCGCAAATAGTGTTCTTTAGTAAACATGCCCCTTTGCCTTTTCAAAATTATTCTGCCGAAAATACCAGCACATGTTTACATCTACTATTTCGTATGCACCAAGTTTTCTTGAAAATGGACATGTTCCCTTTTAAAACTCAAAACTTACGGATTCATCCACATTTGGTGGTCATGCCCAAAGACTCCGGCTTTCTGGGATAAGGCGTGTAGTGTGGTCGAACAAACAATAGGGAAAAAGATTCAGAAACATATTGGGGTATATCTAGGGCCGGTGATACCATTAGGTAAATTAGGAGGTTGCCTAGAGTGCTGGCCCTCTCCAGGGGCTGAAGCAGCAGCAATAAGAACATAAGATATGCCATACTGGGTCAGACCAAGGTCCATCAAGCCCAGTATCCTGTTTCCAACAGTGGCCAATCTAGGTCATACGTACCTAGCAGTTTCTCCAAAAGACACTGGGTCAAGCATTGATATCCTGGGTCCCTCCTTAATAATGGTTTATGGACCTTTCCTCCAGGAACTTGTCCAAACCTTTTTTAAACCCAGCTACACTAACAGCCTTTACTACATCCTCCGGTAACAAATTCCAGAGTTTGATTACACGTTGAGTGAAAAAATATTTTCTTTTATTAGTCTTAAATAGTTTACCCTATAGCTTCATTGCATGTCCCCTAGTCTTTCTATATTCTGATAAGGTAAACAATCGATCTACGTTTACCCGTTCCACTCCGTTCATTAATTTATAGACCTCTATCATATCTCCCCTCAGCCGTCTCTTTTCCAGGTTAAAGAGCCCTAACCTTTTTAGCCTTTCTTCATAGGAGTATCCTTCCATCCCCTTTACTATTTTGGTGGCTCTTCTCTGAACCTTTTCTAATAATGCTATATCCTTTTTAAGATACGGCGACCAGAATTGCATACAATATTCAAGGTGCGGTCTCACCATGGAACGATATAGAGGCATTATAATATCTTTTGTTTTATTTTCCATTCCTTTCCTTATCATACCTAGCATTCTATTTGCTCTCTTGGCCGCTGCTGCACACTGGGCCGAGGGTTTTAACATGGTATCCACAATGACGCCTAAATCTTTTTCCTGGGTGGTAGTTCCTAATGTGGAACCTTGCATCGTGTAACCATAGTTTGGGTTGTTCTTCCCTAGGTGCATAACTTCGCACTTGTCCACATTAAATTTCATCTGCCATTTGATGCCCAGTCTTCCAATTTATCAAGATCCTCTTGCAATTTTCCACAATCCTCTTGGGTTTTAACAACTTTAAATAGTTTTGTGTCATTTGCAAATTTGATAACCTCACTCGTTATTCCACTTTCCAGGTCATTTATGAATATGTCAAAAAGCAGCGGACCCAGCACAGATCCCTGGGGTACACCACTATTCACCTTTTTCCATTGGGAAAATTGGCCATTTAGCCCTACCCTCTGCTTTCTATCTTTTAACCAGTTCTTGATCCACAGTAGTACACTGCCTCCTATCCCATGACTCTTTAGTTTTGCCAAAAGTCTCTGATGAGGGACCTTGTCAAAGTCTTTCTGAAAGTCCAGATACACAATATCAACTGACTCAGCTTTGTCCACCTGTTTATTCACACTTTCAAAAAAAACATAACAGATTAGTAAGACAAGATCTTCCTTGTCTAAAGCCATGTTAGCTGTCTCCCATTAGGCCATGACTATCTACATGCTGAGTAATTTTATTCTTTATGATGGTTTCTACCATTTTTCCCGGTACTGATGTCAGGCTCACCGGTCTTTAGTGAGCGGCTTTGATCATGGCTCAGAAACCGTGGGGCAACGCTTACCTTAACTCGCCGATGCTGCCCCGCGTTTTCTTCCATCTACTATTTGTCTCTCCCCTCTGACGCAGACTTCAGACCGTTTAGATATCAGGCCCTATGTGTAGGAGTTCAATTCCCACTCCAGCTCTGTCCCTGGGAATGTCTGTGCTTGTTGCTTGCAAAGGGGGTCATTTTATGTAGGGCGCGCAGGACGATATGTGTGTGAAACATGCAGAAGTCCCTATTTTCAAGGACTTATGTATGTCGGTGGGCACTTAAGCATGCGCTTGGGCCAGATTGAGTCATGCATGGAGGTGAAGCTTGGCGCGGCTTTGATCATGTGTGTAAGTTATGGGATACCATGACTTATGCGTATCAGTGCACTGATCTAGGTGTGGGAAGTCTCACCTGCCCTAGAGCAGGCGAAGGGACCGTGCCTAGGTTCCCACGTGTCCCTCTGCCCCTATAGGGGGCTCCATGTGCACACTGCAGCATGTGAAACCTGCAGGATTATGCACACTCTTTTACTTGGGGAGGGAGTTTCTGCCTTTTATAAAATGACTCCATGGTATATGCATATATATTTGCATGCAGTGATAATACCATGCATGCTTACATAGGTACCACATGTAGGCGTGCTGGGGGCATGGTTTGTGTGTAGGCGGTGTGGAGGTATGATGTATCTACATAGTTTATAAAATTTACAAATACACACACATTTTCACCAACTTCAGAACAGGTGGGAATGTGCGCGTCAGTATTTGTGCTCTACTGGGTCTGATTCTGGACGCATTTTATAAAGATGCTTTGTCAGTAGTTCTTGATTAATATTGGTGGGGGGGGGCTGAATATAGGAGGGAAGGACTATAGGAAAAGGCAAACTGTTGTGTTGGGAGATGATATTGCTGGCTTTCCTTCCCGCTCCTCTGTGTAGGCGGAAAGACCCGATACCATGCTGGGTGTGGTGTGTGGCGCCCTTCATGTCGCAGATGTCAGCCTACGAAACAGCATTTCCAACTTCCTGCACTCCCTAGAGAGGTAAATGAGGGCTGGGTTGTTTCTGTATGTAACGTGACACGCTTCAGCTTCTCTGTTCCAGTCCAGAAAGCCTCATTGCTGGTGCTTTTGGCTGGAGTCCTGGATGTGGATTTCTTTATTAGATAGTGCGTTGGGGATGGCCCTCTGACTCCATGGCAGTGGTGAGCGCTACCATGTGTGAGAACTGGGTTCGGTTCCAGAGCTCGGCTTCTGCTTCTTGGAACAGGCTGCTAAAGCCAAACCTCTGGGAGGAGAAGCGAGCCCCTCCTTCATGCACCATGACACCTACTGTCCAGGCTCTGGGCTCTTGCTTGGAGGGAGTCCTTGGTCAAGGGCTGCCCTAGCAGTGACTTAACTAGTTACATGAGCATTTTGCTAAAAATAGGGACGAACAGGTTGGCCAGAGACTTGGTGGTATCACTATTTAAAACCTTTTATATGCTTTTGATCCAAATGCATTTTATCTGCATGCAGAGACACCCAAGTCTGAGAAGAAAAATAGTTGATCTTGAATTTCCAGCTGATCCATTCTTGCCTCGCCATAGAATTGCACTGTGCTGTTGGGCAGGTGGCAGGGTTTCTAATTCCTTGTTTTGCTTGAGGAATCACTTTTGGGATAAGTCACTTTGCCCTTGACTCTCTAGAAGTCATGATGAGCCTCACTAGTCTCTTGACCATGTCTATTCTCCCTCCAGGGGTCAAGTGCTGCCAGCACACACTCTGCTGAACACGGTGGATGTTGAGCTCATCTTCGAGGGCATGAAGTATGTCCTGAAGGTAGGTTTATTCGTTTCTTTCTGTGGATGTTTTTTCTTACTGTCATGGCTGTTCTCCAGGAACAAACAGGAAGTCAGTCCTCACATATGGGTGACATTGGTACTGACGGAGCCCATGCGGAGCATTTCCCCAGCTTTCAAAGAAAGCCTTTGGGAATGCTACCACGCATGCGCGGTCCCCTTCCTGCTCAAGGGTGCCATCTTGCTCAGTCTCCTTTTTTCCACAGATCCCAATGGGCATAGTCCTCTACTTCTCTGGAAAAACTTCTTAAAATCCTTCAAATTCTCTGGTTTGTGTATTGGTTCCCTTCCCGCCTCGAGCCGGCACCCTTGGTGCCATCCTTGGCTCTCTCTTTTTTTTTTTTCCTCTAGGTTCCTCCTCGACTGTGTGCCATTTTTCACCCGGGGGTCGTCAACCCCGACTGGGTGTTCTCCAACCATGTCTCCCAGTGGATTCAAGAAATGTGACCACTGCAGTCAGACTATTTCAGTTACTGACACCCATGACTCTGTCTTCGCTGCCTGGGCCTGGACCACGACAGCTCCACCTGCGACCGGTGCCAGGCAATGACCCCCAAAACAAACAAAAAACGGTCGGAGTTGCAGGGGAAGCTGTTCCTGAGATCTGATTCTGCCCCAGCTTCCCCTTCGCCAAGCTCCAAAGCCGGCACATCCCGTGAGGTCCGGGCGTCCTCAGAGTCCCGCGGCAGCAGCTCCTCCAGCGTGGCCCCAGACCCTCCCAAGAAAAAGAAAAAGGTACTGAAACCTGCCGAGGTACCTCCAATGAAACCTGGCAAAGTCCCACGGTGGGACGTGAGTGATTCTGAGCAGTGCCTTACGAAAGTCTCGAGACAGGAGTCCTCAGCCGGAGAGACCGTGCCAGGATCTGTGAGTCCATAGTCCTCCTCGAAGACGCACTCTCTTGAGTTCCGGCGTCAGACCCAAGGCCCTCAGTGTCCATGCCGAGAGCTGCAGAGCCATCAGGCCTCAAGTCCCATATGGCGGCCATGGAGCAGAGCATCTCCTCCATCCTGGCCTTTCAGCAGGCGTTGATGTCTGGTCTTCCAGCATCATCGGCTCCGACACCCGGTCCCCCGACCTCAGGGAAGTCCCCGGGCATCGAACTGGGCACGAGTGCTATCAGCCTATGGTAAGTCTTCGGCGTTGATCAAGGTCTCGGTCATGCTCCTCGGGAATCTGGTCCTCCCTGGCAAGGTTTTGGGAGTCCAACCCCAGATCCTCTGGGGGACGCAGGTTCCTCAGTGCTACCCCCGAGGCCGATTCCTCAATGCCCTCGGGATCCGAATGGGAAACCGAGGACGAGGCCTCTCCGGAGATCTTCCGGCACAGGGTTGTCCTCTCTGAGCCATCTTCCCTGGCGCCTCGGCCCCACTCCCTGCCTTTCATGATGTGGCCCGGGCTCTTTCGGTCCTGAAAGAGTCGGAGGAGGATCCATGCACCGAGGAACTCAAGATCCTGCAATATGAGTCTCCTCCCAAAGAGACTCTCGTGGTGCTAGTTCCACCCATCCTCGAAATGCTACTCCTCAGGATGTGGGAGACCCCGGCCTTGGTGCCGGTGGTCAGTCGGCACCTGGGCACTATCTACTGTGTCTCGAAGGGCCCCGGGTTCTATAAGCCGCAACTCCCCCACAACTCCATGGTGGTGGAGTCCTCAATGCAGAAACTGAAGAGCCAAAAACCCTACTCTTCAGTTCCCCCCGGCAGGGAGGCCCAGGACCTCGACGCCCTGGGCCGCAAGTGTTATCAGGGCGCCATGCTCGGGTGCCGGATACAGTCGTATGAACTATACATGGGAATGTACCTAAAAGGCCTGATTCAGAAGCTTTCGGGGTTCTCGGTGGGCCACGCCAGGGAACCCCTGCAGAGATTTGCATCTGGGACTGTTCCAAATTTCTCTCTAGAGCCGCCTACGATGGGTTCGAGTCTGCGGCCAGGGAGGCAGCCACTGGCATCGGCACCCAGCATCAGCCATGGTTACAGACCTTGGACCTCGAGCAGTGGGTGCAAGAAAGGCTGCTGGATGTCCCCTGCAATGGCGAGAACTTGTTCGGAAAGCCAGTGTCTGACAAGGCGGCTGAAATTGAGGTCAAGGTAGTGACCCGACAAAGGCTGTCCAGGAAGACCTCAACCCTCCCCAAGAAAAAATCCTCAAGGAAAAAGCCCTGAGGAAAAGGGCTATCACCAGGCCGTGTCCTACCAGCCTTACTTGGGGCAGCAGCAGCACCAGGCCTCCCAGCCTAAAAGCCAGGAGCATGGGCCCTGGAAGCCCAAGGCCCCCAAGCCTCAGACACCAGCTCCCACCCAACCAGGGGGAAGCTTTTTGACTCCCTTGGCAGGGCCTCCCCTCCCCCAGGAGTCCCGCCTCAGCCTACAGGGGGTCGGCTGGCCTTATTTGCCCACAAATGGTCCAGTATCATCACAGACAGGTGGGTCCTGCAGGTGGTGAGGAAGGGTTACCACCTCCATCTACAACAGAACTCTCCAGACTTTTTCCCAGGAGAAACATCACGGCCACTCCTCCACCAGGCCTTGCTCATCACAGAACTTGCAGGCTTACTCAGGGATAGCGCAGTAGAGCTGTCCACAATATCTCTGGGGAAAAGGTTCTACTCTAGTTATTTCCTTGTCCCAAAAAGAACAGGGACCTCCAGCCCATCCTGGACCTGCGCAACTTCAACAAGTTCCTGGTGAGGGAGAAGTTCAAGATGCTCTCCCTTGGGTCACTGCTGCCCTTCCTCTGCCAGGGAGACTAGCTCTGCTCCTTAGACCTCAAGGATGTGTACACCCACATCCTGGTCCACCCTTCCCACAGTACCTCAGATTCATGGTGGGAGGGCAGCACTATCAGTACAGGGTGTTGCCAATCGGCTTTGCCTCCTCCCTAAGGGTCTTCACGAAGTGTCTGGTGGTTGTAGCTGCCCATGTGTGCCTCCAGGGGGCCCACATCTTCCCCCACCTGGATGACTGACTCAGAGGTAGCACCGCCCTCAAAGCCAGCCAAGCCACAAGGCTTACAATCCACACTCTGCAGCGATTGGGATTCATCATCAACTACCCCAAGTCCAGCCTCTCCCCAGTTCAAGACCTGGAATTCATAGGGGCCCAGCTGGACACTCTGCAGGTCAAGGCTTTCCTCCAGATAGGAAGTGCCTGTCACCTGATGCAGTTAGCAAAGAAAGTTCAAGACTGCAGGTCAGTGCCAGCCTGCTTGCTCCTCTGCTTGTTAGACCACATGGCCTCAACGGTTCATGTCACATTCTTGGCTCAGTTGCAAATGCGAGCAGCCCAGTGGTGCCTCAGATCCCAATGGACACAGGCCTCAGGCAGCTGAAGGACAGGGTAAAGGTCACCCACCGACTGGCGGCCTCCCTCAATTGGTGGCAGTCCCCACAGCATCTCAGGGCAGGGATGCTTTTCCAAACACCAGCACCACAAAAGGTCCTGACAACAGACACCTCTCTGACAGGCTGGGGCACACACTGTGAGGGCCATTGCACTCAGGGCACCTGGTCCCCAGATAAATCTCAGTTACAGATACAAATCAACCTCTTCGAGCTCAGGGCCATCTTCCTGGCCCTGCAGGCATTCTGCTACCTTCTGAGCAACCTCTCAGTCCTCATACAGATGGACAATCAGATTGCCATGTTCTATGTGAATAAGCAGGGAGGCACAGGCTCCTACTCCCTCTGTCAGGAGGCAGTAACCCTCCACTCCTTCGCAGTGTGCAACAGCATGCTCCTGAGAGCGGTGTACATGTCGGGCCAGGACATCCTCTTGGCAGACAAGCTCTGCAGGCTCCTTTGCCCTCACGAGTGGCGCCTGGATCCCAGAGTGGCACAGAGGCTTTTCCGCCTCTGAGACAGCTCTTGGCTGGACCTGTTCGCTTCTCTAGACAATGCACAGCTGCCCAGATTCTGCTCACCTCAGCCACTCCACAGGAGGGTGCCAGCGGATGCCTTCCTTGTCTCATGGTCGAAGGGCCTGCTTTATGCATTCCCACTGACCCCTCTAATTGCCAGGTGCCTTTTCAAGATCCAGAGTGATGAAACCTCAGTAATCCTGGTTGCTCCAGGTGGCCCAAGCAGCCCTGGTTCCCCCTGCTACTCTCCCCCTCTCAGTGGCACCCCCGGTGGCACTGGGCCATCAGCCAGATCTTTCGCAGGAGAGGGGGCTCCCTTCTCCACCCCACCCTGGGATCCCTGACGTTAACTGTATGGATGCTGAAAGGGTAGTACTGGCCCCCTTCAGTCTCACAGACGAAGTACAAAAGATCCTCCTGGTCTCCCGGAAACCCTCCACCAGAAGGGCGGCGTAGGCCTTCAAGTGGAAGAGATTCTCTCTATAATGTGCAAAGCAGAATGAGAATCCCTTCTCCTGCCAGCTGCAGCTCATATTGCAGTACCTGCTGCATCTCCCCTACCTCAGGGTTGAAATCTAATTCAGTCAGGATGCATCTCAGCACCATAGCAGCTAACCATCACCCTGTGGAGGGGAGACTCCTCTCAAGCCAGCCCCTGGTCTCCAGGTTCTTCAGAGATCTTCTGCTATTGAAGCCACCCCTCCAACACCCCCCCCCCCTTCACCAGAGTGGGATCTCAATGTGGTGCTCTCACAGCTCACCAGACCGCCATTTGAGCCCTTAACTGGCCACCTGAGTTATCTCTCCTGGAAGGTGGCCTTGACATCCACTTGGAGAGTGACCGAGCTATAGGTCCTGGTGGCAGATCCACCTTATACCAGGTTCTGTATGAACAGGATTGTGCTTTGCACGCACCCCAAGTTCCTCCAGAAGGTGGTGTCAGCTTTCCACCTCAATCAGGAGAGGTCCTCCCCATCTTCTTCCCATAAGATACAGTCATTTCTGCATATGTTGGATTATAAGAGGGCCCTGTTCTTCTATTTGCAGAGGACCCAGGCCCACCCTAAGGCTCCTCAACTCTTTGTCTCCTATGACCCCAGCAGGCTGGGGCTACCTGTGACCAAGCGAACTCTGTCCACTTGGGTGGCAGACTGTATTGCCCTCTCTTATGAACAAGCTGGCCTCTCCCTAGAGCACCGGATCACTGCTCATCATGTGAGGGCTGTTGCCACATCAGTGGCCAACCTATGCTCAGTGCTGGTGATAGAAATTTGTAAAGCCACCACATGGTCTTCAGTGGATATGTTTGCAGCTCACTACTGCCTAAAGAGTGAGTCCCACAGGGACAGTGCCTTTGGCCAGGCAGCAAGCCGAAGCATTCTCGGTGTATAGGCTACTCCTGTCCTCCGACCCTTCTGTGTTCAGGCTACCGGAGTGATGGTGATGCTGGAAGCTGGGGTCTGTAGAGTCTCTTGGTAGGGACTCACCCTCTGCAACTCACAGCCTCCCTATTGATAGCCATTGGTGCTTTTGTGGTTCGGTCCCTGGCAGCCTGGAGCTAGGGAGTCCCATATGTGAGGACTGACTTCCTGCTTGTTCCTGGAGAAAGCGTAGTTACTCACCTGTAACAGGTGTTCTCCAGGGACAGCAGAAATCAGTCCTCACAACCTTCCCTCCTCTCCTAAGGATTGCCTCCTCTACCTTATTTTACCTTATCTTACCTTTTGCCTAAGCTATGTCATCTGACTGAGCAAGATGGCACCCTCAGGCAGGAAGGGGACCACGCATGAGTGGTAGCATTCCCAAAGGCTTTCTTTGAAAGCTGGGGAAATGCTCCGTGTGGGCTCCGTTGGCGCTGATGTCATCCATATGTGTGGTTTGATTCCTGCTTTCCCTGGAGAACACCTGTTATAGGTGAGTAACTATGCTTTTTTAAAAGCAAGCATAGACCAGCTGAAAGTCTATTAGTGGGAGAACTATTGTGCAACTTTGGGAGGGAAGAGGGCCGGGGTCTGCTATCTTATGTGCTTTCAGAAAGCATGTCATAGCTGTGAACAATCAATAGGATGGTGCCTGCATCCCGCAGTGGGATGAGATGCAAATGTCTTCGGCTGTCACAGGGGACCCCAAGCCTGCCTGAAGATGCATAGCCTACAAGCAGGATTTCGGGGCCCCTTTCCCCAAATTTTGCCCTGGGGCCCAACTCTCTAACCCAGGCCCTGCCAGGATGGTTGTTATTGTTATCGTCTTGGTCCGTAGGTGACACGGCAGTCTCCCAACTCTTATGTCGTCATCATGAATGGTTCCTTCGTGGAGGTTGACGTGCACAGACTGAGCGATGGAGGACTGCTCCTGTCCTATGACGGAAGCAGCTACACGACCTACATGAAAGAGGAGGTGGACAGGTACACTGAGGGCCGCCATTCCCTTCTCTTGCATGGCTTTGTTTTTGGGTCCATGTTTTCAATGCTTTCCATTGGTTCTTTTGATGTGTTACCTTTTCCATTGCATTCAGTATACAACATAATAACATAAATGCAGTTGCAATTGTTAAAAGGTATAGATTGTGTTACAGAGCAGTGGCTTGTCTAAGTCAGGGTGATAAAGTTGTAAAATGTTTAGAAAGTGCTTTCTAATGGACAAAAACAGAGCTAAGAAATCTCTATAAAACTTCTTTGGTATGTGGGAGACACCTAAAACTTACTACTCTCGCCTCACCTCTCGCCCAGCTATCCCCATTTCCTCTTTGTAGGGTGAAGACTCTGTTTTTGGCTTTGCCTAATGAGATAAACCGGTCCTTGAACCTTAGCCTATCTTTGCAGACTTGAAATCTTTTCTCTGATTCTTCCCAGGCTTTTGTCTTGTCTGGACTCTGAGCTCCCTGGGGAAGGGTCTATGTGAATTTCTACAGTGCCACCTACCCGAGTCCTCCCCAGACCTTTCTCCAGTGGGAGCCCGTTACAGCATTAAGCAGTGTCTTGTGACCCCAGCCCCTGTCTCCATTCTGCCCCTGCTCCAGACTGGTCCCTGCCTCCCGGTGAGCTTGTGCAGGCTGAGTTATAATCTCCGGTCGGCCTGTGTGACCAAATGAGATCACTATCCTGCTTTTTTTTTTGGGCTGCAGGTGTGTTCGCCATTCCAAATGCAGATTGTGTAACTCCATTTGGAGTTGCATCCTGCAGTTTGGGAATCACTGGAATGCCAGTAGTAATAGGGAGGTACTAGGGTACCTTTATCTTTATTTGCAAGATTTGATATACCACCCTTGCTGGAGCGTCAGGGCGGTGTACAATAAAACAATATATTGGCTACAGAAAATTGAGAGAAGAAAGGAACGCCACCAGTAGATAGGAAAGAGAATGAAAAAGCGTAGCAAAACGAGGTGGGGGGGGAGGGTTTGACATGGGGGACACAGGTATGAGGGCGGGAGAAAGGAGCCACTGAATGAATAGATGAGGATATTGCTAAATTACTGGTGTAGGAGGGCTCGGTGGGGGAGGGTCAGACGAGGGAGGGTCAGAGCCATCAGCGAGTGGAGGAAGATCATAAGCTTGACAGAACAGGTGCGTTTTAAGAAGCGCTTTGAAACGTGGAAAGGATAGTAGGAAAACCCGAGAAGCCCGAGCACTGTTAGCAGGGAGAGAGTGGAGAGATGCTAACGTTTCTTGGTCAAAAAGGAGGGAGTTTTCCTCTCGAAGAAGGAGAGTTGGCAGGTCTTTGAGGAGCCATCGTACACGACCCTGTTTCGGAGATTCTTCAGCATACAGACCAGTCAGCAATGCTTGAGAGCAAGCGGAAAGCACTTGTGCTATGGCCGTTGCAGCAGCCCGTGGCTTGAGGTGTGACCAGGCCATGCTCCGACTGCGCAGTGATGTTCCGGCCTGACCTCGCTGTGCTGTATTCCAGCCACGATTTGCCTGTATCCTCTTCTGATCGTGTGTTCGTGTTTCTCTGTGTGTCTGTGGACTCCAACAGTGCTGAACCTAGCGCTCTGTTCGAACCACATTTTTGCCTCACGCTGCACCTTGACTTTGCTGCGTAATTGTTTTTTTTCCTTTTCCAGGTATCGCATCACGATCGGCAACAAGACCTGTGTGTTTGAGAAGGAGAATGACCCATCCATCCTGCGCTCACCCTCGGCGGGCAAACTCATCCAGTATGTGGTGGAGGACGGGGGCCATGTTTTTGCAGGACAGTGCTATGCTGAAATTGAGGTAAGTAATGAAAACCTCGCTTGGCTGTCTCTTATAGCAAGGCACTGTGCTAGAGCGGGACTGCTGGAGGTGGGACGTTATCATATGAATGGAAATATCGGGGGTGGGATGCTGACGCAAGGATGGAAGGGTCTAGGAACATTTCATCTTCCTTTCTAAATATGGCAGGGTTTGGGACTCCTAACTGTCCCCCCCTTGGGTAATGTGCTAATAAGCTTACAGTTTAAACACTCATTGACCATATCGTTGAATCCATGTCCATTCAGAAAATGTTCAGGTCCCTATTCAAAAAACAGTTAAATGTTCAGTGCTGTACCAAACGTATAGCTGCTTATTTGTTTTAAAAAATTTTGGGGTTTTATACATATAGTACTGCAAGGCCAAGTTTAGATAGGATATGGAGAGGGGAATTCAGACGTCCAGGCTGGAAGATGGAAAATTCCCATTATATTGTAGAAGGGCTGTGCCGAACATGGAGTCTCATGTAAAATACATAAAAGGACCTGCAGGACTGTGTGTCTGTCTCACCAAGTCCAGCAGGAACAGCGCTTTTTGTTTTTTTTTTAAAAGCTCCATGTAAGGGGGGGGGGAAACATTCTGCTTTCCCCCAAATATGTGTCGAAGCAGTTTTTTAAAATTGCTGCTCCAAATGTCACCCCCCCCCAGATCCCCTTCCTCCAGCAGCACAAATCTCCCCCAGGGCAATCATACTATCCCCCCCCCAATCAGTGCCTCAGCATCTAAATCCCCCTCAGAACACCCTCCCGACACCTCCCTGATCAGTTAATTCACTGCACCCCCCTCAACATCAAGACCCCTTCCTATTACAGACCCCCCTTGAAATTCTTACCTCTCTGATATGCCCTAGCAGGTCCCTCCATCCCCTGATCCCCCTCCCCCAGCTCTTACCAGGGTCCCTGGTTGTCTAGTGGTAGCAGGAGTGATCCCCAGCCGCTTCTGCTCTTGTAAGTTCCTAGTGATATTCTCACGTTATTGCCCTTATTTGGCATCCTGACCCCCTAGATATAGTGCTGCACGATTGCCAAAAAGGATCACAGAAACTATTTTCAACCTGCTCCTGGGACCCTGGTAATAATTGGGGGTATGAATTTCAGGGGGGGGATTGTAATGGGGGAGGATCTGGATGCCGGGGGGGGGGGGGTGTCTGGTGGGTTAATTGTTGGATGGGGGTCTGAATGTCAAGGGGGTGATCAAGAAGGTAGGGTCTGATGTTGGGGGAGGTTTTGGGAGGGGGGATCAGATGCCAGGGGGGCTAATTGGGGGGAGGCTTGGCCTTGGCTTTTATGCCTGCCTATGCAAGCAGGTGGTGATGCCCGCCTTGGGACAGGTATGAATGCCGATGTCTAGAGTTTTGGGTCGATGGGTATTCCCCTTGTATAATGGAGAATTATTTATTTATTTAGCCAGTTTTTCTATACCGCCTTATCCTTCAATCAAAGCGGTTTACATTATGTAATTACTACAAACAGGTACTGGATATATTCCCTCGTCCCTAAAGCGCTCACAACCTATGTGCATGTCTATTTTAAACCTGCCTAAACCTCTCCCTCTCCAAGCCTGAAAAACGCCTCCTTGCAGTCTCTACGTGGTGGGGATCACCACGTGTAAATAGTCTTTCTAAACTCCCTGTTTGTATGAGGAAGGGACCTACAGGTTTAGAAGCCACTGCTTTCATGTGGAGATGCTTCTAAAATAACCGCCATATGTAGAGGGGGGAGGATGGAGTTGGGGCGTTTCGGGTACTCCTGGAAATAGACATGGACATTTCCCCTCTAGACTTATAGCAGTGGTGGTCACTGCTGCTGCTTTAATTAAAACCAGATATTCGGCAGCAAGGCTTGTCTGACATTCAGTGCTGAATATCCAGTTTTGCCAAGATATTCAGCCACTAACTGGATAGCAGCACCACATAAAGTCTGGACAGCCATTGACCTGCTGTAACTTTATGTGGTTTAGCTGTCGGGACCGCCCCCGCCACACACTGCCCCTCTTGTAAGTGAACATCTATCCAGATAGTGCCGCTGAATATTGGGATTGTCCTGTTAACCAGTTAAACCCTCTTGAATATCGTCCCATAGATTATATGTTCGGCTCGGCCGTCTGAGCCAAACATATGCACAGCATGGGTCTTTGGGGTTTTGTACAGGTAGATTCCGTGCTGTTGAATATAGGAATCATTTGAAGCATCTAATCTAGCTGTTTCAGATTTTCTTTTCCCCCGGACATTTTATTGACTATTCACCTGGTTCTTTGTAGTGAGCTAGCTCTGCTCTCTCGCTGTCCTCAGGGATTCCCCGATGTGCTGAGGTCTTGCACTTCAGCCTTCACCAGGGACCTCGACTCTTTGCACCCCGACCTTGCTCTTGAACGCTGCGCCCTCAGTTGCTGCGCCAAATGCCTGTGTGTGATTGGCTGAGCTGAAGCAGGCACAGTACACTGCTGCTGTGGTACCCAGGTAGCCGCTTACACACCTGTCCTCTGTTTCTAGGTGATGAAGATGGTGATGACGCTAACGGCGGCGGAGTCTGGATGCATTCACTATGTGAAGCGCGCTGGCGCGGTGTTGGAGCCTGGCTGCATCATTGCGAAGCTTCAGCTTGACGACCCCAGCAGGGTGCAGCAGGTAGGGGGTGCCATCACCTTGGAGATGGGAGAGGCAGGTTAATAAACGCTCTGACGGGAAGGGGAAAGGAGATGCCGAACTTAGCAGTGAACATGATGCGGGTTGGAATCTGTGAATAATAGTTCCAGCACGTCCCAAGCTCTAGCATGAGGGTTACTTACTGATGGGGGCAGTCGGGGTACCCAGCACTGTACAAGACTATCCATGTGGTTTATCTGATTCCTGTCCCCGGATGGAAGTTTGGGGTTCTTGAGTTAAACAGGTCACACAGAGAGTGGCGGTAGGACGCATTGGTACTTTTGTCAACAGAGTTCAAGCCCTTTGCCCTCACCACTAGGCTCTGGCTGTCTCCCTAGCTTAGGTTAATACTAGTGTCCCAGGCCTAAATAAATAAATAAACGTTAAAGCTTATTAATGAAATATGGTTAGGTTGGAAACACTGGTTTGACACCTCTGAGTAGGGGAAAGTGTTGGCAGCTGTATGTGGGGAATAAAGGTGGGGTTAACAATCTTAAAATTAGGGGGGGGGGGGTAGAAAAACGGAGTAAAAATAGCAGACAAAGCCCTTTCAATCCAAGAGGGGGGGAGGGAGGGAGGGACTAGGAATGCTATGAGGTTACTGAGTTGGAGGATTGTAGGAAAGACAGTTGGAACAGCCAAGTTTTAAGGCTCTTCCAGGGAGGATTCCTGCTGAGGTAAAGGGGGAGGGAGTTCCAAAGATAAGGACCCAAGTAGGAGAAGAGAGAATGGTGAGAGTAGGACCGTACCTAGTCCTGTGTGAGTGTTGCGGCTGCACAGGGCACAAAGGCTTAAGGGGCGCATTTCAGCTGTCTGCTTTTTCTTCTCTCAGCGGCGGCAAGCAACGGCAGACAGCTGAAATGTGCCCCTTAAGCCTTCTCGTGGCATGCTAAGCAGGTCTGGTCCCTCCCTCCTCTGACGCAGCGTCAGAACAGGGAGGGACAGATCTGCTTAGCGCACCGGCGACTTGCACATCGGGCGCGCCTCTTCTCTCCCGCCCCCGTCCAGAAAGTGGCTAGATGGATTTGGGGGGGGGGGGGGCGCACCTGATGTGCAAGTTGCACAGGGCGTGTTTCACACTCGGTACGGCCCTGGGTGAGAGACTTCAAGACCAGATGGTAGAGGGAGGAGGGAGGGAAAGCAAGAGAGCTTGAGAGAAGTGGAGGAAGCGTGAGGGGGAACTGGGTGAAAGGAGGTAGAAAGGTAGAGGGGAGTGGCTGAGTAGTAAATGCGGTGAACTAGAACTAGGATCTTGAATTTAAGCCTGGTGGACCCTGGGAGCCAATGTAGGGTGGAGGAGGGGGGACCTGTGCAGCAGATAATGCATCTAAATATGCGACGTTAGCTGCACTGTAGAGGACACAGAAGCACGCAGGTGGCCTAGACTGAGAGAGCAAGGAGGCTCCTAGTTCTAGCCTATCTTATAAAGACACATCGGCACCTGCGTGTCTATAAAACAGCAGCACAAATCCTGCCGAAATCACACCCAAAATGAAGCTACGGGCATTTACTTCTACTTGGAAGCAAGCAAAATGTTTGGGCATAAAGTCTGTGTAAATCGTGACTTTGCTCCTGAACATGGCTGCGGCAGGGTCATGGAAAGCACCTGTAGTCTTGTCATCACCTGCCCTCTAAGCCCCAGAAAGCCCCCGACACACCTCGATGCTTTGGAGTGCGCAGTGCCGTTAACCAGGGATATTCACACCGTGTTCGCGCTGCTGAACGTCCCGCTAAGTGGCGTTTACACGGTTTACAGGTCTGTGAACCGTGCAAATGCCTTTGAATATCGGGCCCTGTGTGTTAATCTGGGAGCAGACGCCTGGAATACCCCCAGTGATTGCAAAACGTTACTGCACTTTGTTAAAAGGCCCAGTAAGTGTGTCTGTGAATGATTTTTAGCTCTTGCACTAAGGGCGGCAGTTACTAAAGTGCACTTCTGTGTTTCATGCACTTTTCCTGCGCATAGGCAGAGCTCTACACAGGCCTCTTGCCACAGATGCAGAGCTCAGCGCTTCGGGGAGAGAAGCTCCATCGTGTCTTCCACTGTGCCCTGGACAGCTTGATGAACGTCATGAATGGCTACTGCATGCCAGAGCCCTACTTCAGCAACAAGGTACTGACTCCTATAAACTGCTGTGCCTCCTGCGTATTACCAGATAATTCCTGGAGAGCAGAAGGCCCACGGTTGCTGTGAGGCCGTATGTGCAAAACAAACACAGAGCTCGGGAGTGGAATTGGGGACGTGGTGCTGTAGAGGTGGGAAGGGCTTCCTGGAGCTCAGATGTTCTCGCTGGTTATTCCGGATCTTCTTCGCATTGAAGGATTAGGTGGCATCCCAGAGACGGAGGATTTCTAGAAGACTGGACCTGAGGTTTCGGTGGTTATTTTGTGCTGTTCTTCATTACAGGTGAAAGACTGGGTGGAGCGGCTGATGAAGACGCTCCGGGACCCTTCCCTTCCTCTCCTGGAATTGCAGGACATCATGACCAGCGTTTCTGGCCGTATCCCACCCAATGTAGAGAAATCCATCAAGAAAGAGATGGCACAGTATGCCAGCAATATCACCTCTGTCCTCTGCCAGTTCCCCAGCCAGCAGGTACAGCCACTGTCTATAGCACCTCGGCTCGCTGCCAGTCCTCCCTATAGCACCTCAGCTTGCGGCCAGTCCCCCCTATAGCACCTCAGCTCTCTGCCAGTCCCTCCTATAGCACCTCAGCTCTCTGCCAGTCCCCCCTATAGCACCTCAGCTCTCTGTCATTCCCTCCTATAGCACCTCAGCTCTCTGACAGTCCCTCCTATAGCACCTCAGCTCTCTGCCAGTCCTCCCTATAGCACCTCGGCTCGCTGCCAGTCCTCCCTATAGCACCTCAGCTCTCTGCCAGTCCTCCCTATAGCACCTCGGCTCGCGGCCAGTCCCCCCTATAGCACCTCAGCTCTCTGCCAATCCCTCCTATAGCACCTCAGCTCTCTGACAGTCCCCCCTATAGCACCTCAGCTCTCTGTCATTCCCTCCTATAGCACCTCAGCTCGCTGCCAATCCCCCCCATGCACCTTGGCTCGCTGCCAGTTCCTCCTATAGCACCTCAGCTCTCTGTCAATCCCTCCTATAGCACCTCAGCTCTCTGGCAGTCCCCCCATAGCACCTCAGCTCTCTGCCAATCCCTCCTATAGCACCTCAGCTCTCTGTCAATCCCTCCTATAGCACCTCAGCTCTCTGGCAGTCCCCCCTATAGCACCTCAGCTCGCTGCCAATCCCCCCATGCACCTCGGCTCGCTGCCAGTCCCTCCTATAGCACCTCAGCTCTCTGTCAATCCCTCCTATAGCACCTCAGCTCTCTGCCAGTCGCCACTATAGCACCTCAGCTCTCTGTCAATCCCTCCTATAGCACCTCAGCTCTCTGACAGTCCCCCCTATAGCACCTCAGCTCACTGCCAGTCCCCCCTATAGCACCTCTGCTCGCTGCCAGTCCCTCCTATAGGACCTCAGCTCTCTGCCAGTCCCTGCAGATACAGCCCCCTCCCTACAGCACCTCTGCTCACTACCAGTCCCCTGCAGGTACAGCCCCCTCCCTATGACACCTCTTTTCTTTGCCAGTTCCCAGTGGGTAAATTTTTTGTATTTCCAAATTTCTAAGCTTTAAGGTTACATAAAACTTCCCCAAACTCTGCCCTGGGTCTTGTAACTCATTATGGAGTTAGCTCGCCCCTTTCCAGTAGTAGGTCAGGGTGAGCTGCGTTCAGGTGCAGGTATTTCCTTGTTCCCGGAGGACCCACGATCTAATCTCATGCCTGAGACAATGGAAGGTTAAGTGACTTGTCCAAGGTGACCAGGAGTGTCAGTGGGATTTGAACCCTGGCTTCCTTGGTTCTACCTGCTGCTCTCTTCCTCCTCTAGTGCTACTAACGAATGATTTTTCTCTTTGCTTAATATTTTTTTTCCATTAGATTGCAAATATACTTGACAGCCATGCGGCCACACTGAACCGCAAGTCAGATCGGGAGGTGTTCTTCATGAATACTCAGAGTATCGTGCAGCTGGTGCAGAGGTGAGTATCTGCTAACCCTCCCTCGGGGCTTCTTTCACCCAGGCCGACGAGTTGTGTACATAATCATTCAGTGGTGGGGTAGTATTGCAGGTTTTCCATTTCCAATTCACTAATTTAGGTAGCTTTGAACTGATGCTGACTGAAAGTGTAGCTGCGGCACTTTATTCCTGATGTTGGGAGGAAATCAGGACCCTGTTACAGTGGGTCAGACTACGGTCTATCAAGCCCAGTATCTTGCTTCCAGTGGCAGCCAGTCCAGGTCAGATTGCCAAAAAGGTACACAGGTTCCACAATGTTTGTCCTGGGGTAAGCAGGGGATTTCCTGGATCCTCTTTAAAAATGGTTTATGGACTTTCCCTCCAGGAACGTGTCCAGGCCTCTTTTAAACCCAGCTACACTAATGGCTTTTACTACATCCTCCGGTAACGCATTCCAGAGTTTGATTGTGTACTGAGTGAAAAAATATTTTCTCCGATTAGTCTTAAATGTGCTACACTGTAACTTCATTGCTTATCCCCTAGTCTTTCTACATGAAATAATATTTAGTACTGGCCTGCTGAGTATTCATGAATACATAGTGCTGTCTCAATAAACAGTTACCAGTCAGATAAATCCTCCTCCCAGCCATCTCCTAGCCCCTTCTAGCTTAACCAGACCAAGAACCTACCCTAATCCCCCCCCCCACCCATCACCCCGACTTAAGGCTGCAACTTACAATGAAAGACAAATATGACTTTCTCAAGCCTCCATTACTCAGAGACCCATGTATAATAACAACGGGGCCGAAATAACCAGAAATTTTCTCAAAGTGTCCTCTTTGAGGTGCGCCCAAATGTACTAATGATATCGCGCTGGTTCATCTGGCAGTCATTGATTTGTGGGGAGATGCTAGTCGGATTACTCCTCAGATTGTCACAGATTCACACCCATGTCTGTAAATGTCCAGAAAGTTTCCCCCCCCCCCCCGGTAGTAAAGCCACATTTTGCTTCCCTCAGAGGAGCAGAAACTCTGCCTCCCTCCCCAGTTGGCTGCAGCTGCAGTAGGAATAACTCTCCCTCTAACTCTCCACAGGTATCGCAGCGGGAATCGAGGTCATATGAAGGCTGTAGTTATGGACCTCCTTCGCCAGTACCTGAAAGTGGAGATCCAGTTCCAGCACGGTGAGTCGTTCCTTTCCATGCGGGGGTCTGTGGGATGGCAGGCGGGAGGCTGCTCCACGCTCTCTGAATGCCATCTGCCTTAGTTCCCTCGACCTCAAAGCCCTCACCAATTCTTCCCTCCCTGGATGGTATATGAGCCTGAAGAGTGTCTGTGAAAGTAAGGAAACATGTTTTGAGCAGGAGAGGCAATCTTAAGAACCATTTCTGCATGTATAGCAATGCTTTAGGCACAGAAACAGGAACTTCTGAAACTATGCATCCAAAGTGTTTGTAAGGTTACGTGCAAACGGTCTGCACGTGCATCACTTTACTCAGACTGGGTGGTGGTGTTCTGGGGGTGGGACTGAGAAGGGGTTTGCACTGATGCTCTCTACCCCACAGATTTTCTGTGCAGGTGGAAGTATAATGCATCAGCCCCCTCCCATGCCACACCCTGACAGCTATTGGATAAAAAGGAGATGAACCACCATAATACTGCTCCTTTCATACCCAGATTTGCAATTTAAAATCCAAAAGGCCATTGGGTCAGTATTCGTAGACTACTATGGAGTCGATATTGAAAAGGGTTTAACCTGCTAACTAGCTAAACCCCAGTGCTCCCCATATTCAGTGACACTATCTGGATAGTGTTGCCGAATATCCCCACAGGAAAGACGCCTGGCGGTTTGTGGACAGAGCGGGGGCGGTCTGGCAGCTGACTGGGTAGTTAAACTGCATAGAGGTAGGAAAGGCAATGGCTGCCTGGATAGCTGTCACGATCGCCGGTGAAGCTGGATAGTTAGCTCTAGACCTCAGTAGGCTCCTGTTCTGACTGTCCAGTTTTAATTTCAGCAGTGACAGCCAGATGCTGTAAGAGTGGTGACTGCTGACACTATATACAGTCATAAACTTCTTGAACGATTATCACGTAAATTCAAAAACAATCCAATTTGTTCAATATTCTAAACTCTGCAACTTGAAATCCTCCAATATCATCACTGAATAGAGATCGGGTCTCAGATAAAACTCACAGCACTAAACCATGGACTCATAGCCCTTTAAAAGTGCTAGTTCTCACATCAAGGACCCATCGCTATGAATTCTTATAACCCTATTCACGCTGATGCGTATATACCGTAAAACCTCTAATTGACCGCCATGGCGCTCTATTTTTCAACCCCTCTGCCAAGGTGGTGGTCTATTAGAGGTGGCGTTCAAATAGAGGGTGGCGGTTTATTTTTCAACTATCTGGCCAAACTTTTAAGTGGACAAACTTTACACACAGCCGACTATTGTAACGTGCAGAAAATGCGTCAGTGAACTATCACTTTTTGACAGCCAAATCAAACTAGAACGTTAGCGGTGAGCACTGCTTTTACATTGCACAATACAGCATAGTACAGTAGAAAACACATGAAATATTGCATCAGAAAAAGGCGCCAACAAGACATCTACATTAACATTCATAAACTACAAATCTTTTTATCGTTTCGAACAAAGAAAGAAACTCTATGAGAAAATCTTCATTTCTTTTACACATGAATGTTAAATGCAGTAAATTTACACAAGGTGAGAGTGGCGGTCTATTAGAGGTGGCGCTCTATTAGAGGGTGGCGCTCTATTTTTCAACCTCTCCGCCGGAGTGGCGGTCTATTAGAGGTGGCGTTCTATTAGAGGTGGCGGTCTATTAGAGGTTTTACGGTATATGCGTATGTAAACTGTTTCACTCAGCTTACCTAGAAGGGATTGACCTTTCAGCTAAGTGAAACGTTTCTCAGCTTGTGAGCAGATTTACTAGAACGTGGACTGAGCAATATTTTTCAGACACACATAGGAAGGCGAACAGGAGACTAGGGGGGATCAGGATCCAAACACAGTCTCGAAGTGAGCTTTTAGCCTGGATTTGAACAGGGCCACAGATGCAGCTGACATACCGACTCAGGTAGTTTGTTCCAGGCATAAGGAGCAGCAAGGTAGAAAGATCGAAGTCTGGAGTTAGCATGGCAGAGAAGGGCACAGACGGAAGGGATCTGCCAGAAGAGCGGAGTTCCCAAGCAGGGGTGTAGGGAGAGAGGAAATGTAGTGAGGAGCAGCCAAATGAAGGCACTTATAGGTAAGTACTAGAAGTTTGAACCCCGATTCTCTGTCCTGACATGTAATCCGCCTACTTGGAAAAATAGCCATATTCCAAATCCAGACTCACCTCGCTATCTTACACTCTCTAATAATTAACCCACACATTTTATTTATTTATTTATTAACATTTCTATACCGCGATTTCCAAAAGATTAATCACGGTTTACAAGTAACAACAATTTGAGTAATACAGAACAGTTATATACTCATTCACATGGAACCTCTCTTTTCAAATCACACAAAACTCAACTCCTACCCACATATAAAAACTATCTTAACCACTTCTATAAGGGCCATACAAAGAGGCACGTGAAGAAGTGATCCTCCTTTGCCTTTGTCCCCTTCAGCTGCACACCTGTTGCCCTCAACAATGTTGCGTTTGGTAGTTCTGGGTCTGGAGGTAGCGGTTCATGCTAGGGGCAGAGTCAAGGTCCAATGCAGTACCTAGACAGGGAAAACTGTGTGTATACTGTTTATGGGTGTAGTTGGTTATAAAATTACCCGTACAAGCGTGCCAATTAACTAGATATTTCCTCAAATGCTATAATTATCTCTTTAGTTTTACCCTAGTCCCCTGATTTTTGTATTTGTGTGTCTTGCATAGATCGTAAGGGGTTAGTTGTGTGTATAACCACCACTTAAAGGCTATAGCAGGTGACCATTCAACCATGCAACCAAACAAACCACCCAAAATATCTTAATGTCACCTTTATTTTTGATTCCTTATTTTCCCTTTTTTTAACTTTTTATACTTTTGTGTTTTTTTAATATTTGGAGTAGTAATGATGACAATAGCGTATAATGGGCCAGGTAGTCAACTGGGCAGCGCTAAGCGCTGTAGCTGCTTAGCCCTACTCGCTGACGCCCAAACCCTGGATATTCACTTCCGCGGCAATGGAAGTGAATATCCGGGTCTGGCCATGTTGCCCGGAAGCCGCCAAGGCTAACCGTGCAGCATCGATGTCGGTGATGCACAGTTAGCGCTGGTCCCCGCCTCCGCTCTGCCTCAGAACGCCCCCGGCATGCCCTGACGCTAGCCAGCTAACATCCGGGCACGTAGGGGACTTAGTTGGGGTTATTTGACGGCACTATCCATGTATGTGCCATTGAGTATCCAGTTAGCAGGCATTTGCATGGTGAACCAGCTGTTAACCGTATAAATGCCTTTTGAACATCGGGCCCAGTATGTTTAGTTGTGTGCATCATTTCTCAGCCAGGGTATATGAAGTATGATCTCAGTCGTTCAAATTTACTGCTAATGCATTGCGCCAAAGAGAGCAGGGAGTGTGTCTCACACATAGGTGTACAGTGCTGCGTTTGCGTTGTAGCGTGATACAAATGATAAGTAGTAGTACTTGTATGAATTGAAGCTTGACTATAGATGTCCAAATGATTGAATTCATTCATCATAATTTTGTTACAACCTCTAGATGGCAGCATAACACTGTGCAGAGGTTCCAATAATTACGTCTTTAGCCGCTGCTTTAAGGACATTCCAGAGTAATGAAGACCTGGTTTCTTTTTTTTTTTAAATTTAATTTTTATTGAAATTTTACAAGTTAAACCCTGCAATGAGCACACATTCTGTCATCCCGAAGCATAAATGTTAAAACATAACTTTCTCACTGCAATTTCGAGGACCTGGTCTCTTTGTACGTTTGTTATCTCTTGTTCTCGGTACACAGACGCTGCTGTTTCTGATTGCAGGTCACTATGATAAGTGTGTGTTCTCTCTACGGGAAGAAAACAAAAGTGAGTTGGGCACGGTGGTGAATTACATCTTCTCACACGCCCAGGTCACCAAGAAGAACGTGCTGGTCACCATGCTTATTGTAAGTCATCACACCCGAGGCATGTGCTACTGACTATAGTATGCTTACTGTAAGTCATGTTCCTCTCTCCCTTGGTCTACCAGGCCACAAAGCCACACATTAACCTGTGACATGCTTTACCGATGTCAGTCATTGAACCATGGTGTCTGAGCGCCCCCAGAGGTGAGAGATAACAACTGCAGCTGAGGGGAGAGAAGATTTCCTGCAGGGCCTCTGGTTGATGGAAATCCTGCTGCCCCTACAGCAGACATTCCTGGTTCTAGAACTGGCTGAGAAAGTTCCTCAGGTTTTGTCATCCCCCCCTCTCCTGGTCACCCCTGAGGTATATATTTGCCATGGTATGCTCTTTGTAGGCCACCCGTCTCATAGCTGCAGGGGATAAGAGAGCGTGTTGGAGACGTATGCGCTGTAGGGTAATAACACCCCTAAAGAAGTATATACAGTTCCTTGCTGGATGCCCCCTGTGTGGTATCCTCAGTGTCCCAGAAGGCCACTTCCTCTCCTATCTCTCACTTATCCTCTGTCTCTTTCCTCCTACCCCCAAAACCAAGCAGCCGGCGGTTGCTGCATGTTCAGTGAGGTACATTTTTTTCCCATATCCCTTGAAACACTTTCTTTCTGGGGGAAGCCTGAATCTTTTATCCTATTCTGAATCTATGGAGGGAAAAAACTTGGTTAATTCAGACCCTTAAGGGGGCACATTCAAAACAATGCAGTTAGCAGACCTGAGAACCACGTTAATCGCGGTGAGTGGGACATTGAGTGGCATACCCTGGTACTAACCATAGCATCGGGGTATTCCGGGGCCCGCTCGTGTTACCCACTCAGTGGCGATATTCAGCCACGGCCCAGTTAATGCAAACCGGCTAAGGTCAGGCACAAAAAAAGGCCCAACTTTAGCGAACTGGCTGGCAGCTGAATCTGGGCAAACTTGCTATTCAGTGCTGGAGGCCAGATACGATCCTGTCGTTGAATATCTGGTGTTGCTTTAAGGCAGCGACAGCCTGCTGCTACACTGAATATCGCCCCCTTTACTCTAGTTTCACAAGATAGTGCTGTTGCGGCATTGCTCACGTTGGATGTGTGGAAATGAGGGTCAATAAAACTGCGGTTTGGATTAACATGATACCCTTGTGACGAGCTTTGAAGAGCTGCTCCCCCTTTTATAGAAAATAAAGACATTTGCCATTAGTAGACATCAAGACTGTGATAGACTGGGAAGCAGGACCTCCCTCTGGCTTCATCCGTTATATGATATAGATGAATTCGGGTAGCACTCCGCTCTGAGGCCCATATCCTTGAGCGCTAATTGTAGGGTTTTGTTTGAAAGATGAAAATAACTTGCCTTTCAAACCATGTGCCTCCTCCCAACCCCAATAGAGCAGAGGGTAGAGTGAGGTGGCTGAAAACTAGTCCTGGGTTCTTTCAGTTGGAATTTGTGAACTGGAAGGGTTCTCGCTGACTTCATAGCAGTGTGACTGCAAACCGTTGCTTGCCCTTAAGACTCCATGCTGGGGCATCTCGTCTCTTGCCTCCCTCTGCCCAGCCCTTCATTTCCTCTGAGGATTCTGTTCTTGCTCTGAGCCGAGGCTGCTCATTTCTCTGGCAATCATGCCGAAGCGATGGAAAGGGAAAATGGCCAGCTGTTCGCTGCTCAGGCCTTCAATTTTCCTGAGAGCCCCCAGTCATTCAAGTGTGTAATTACACCAGGGTTGCCGAGGAGACGAGGCCTTGTCAGGAAAAAATAAGAAAAAACCTGAACTGGTTTGACACTTTCGCTTGCTGCCTTTGTGAATAAGGACAAGCAGAAGTCATAGAATAGGCTGGTGTTTAAGGTATATATTTTTAATGGGTATTACTTGCAAGGGAGAAGACTGAAATTTGTCGCCTTTGCCTGAAAACTGAGTTTGACGGGAAGACATCACGGCCTGTGCTTGGCTGGGTGCCCTTGTGTCCTTTTTCAGAGTTTCCTATTGCCTTTCTTCAGGGATGCTAGCCTCTCTTGACGCACAGTCTGGAGGGTCAAGGCCACCAATCACACGTCACACTACTGGCTCTTCCCATCCCCCAACAAGAATGATAACATTTATTTTCCGAACTTTCTGCAAAATGCTAACCTTCCAGGTTCTCTCATTCAACCCTGGGGAAATCTCTGTCAAAGAGCATAGAGGGCAATTTTGATACTGCCTGCTGCGCTTACAGGTCTGCCTGCGGACTCATTTTTAAGGGCAGACTCACCACTGAGTTTCTTTTAGAAAACATGGTAGTGTACACAGTGGAGGTAGACGCAGAGTATGTGTGGTGATTCTAAAAAATGTGATCACTGCAGGAGCTTTCCCTTCCCGAGCTAGCCTTGCCCACTTTTAAAGCAGGCTTACTTTTGCCCACATGTGGGGGTAGGGTAGGGTTGCCAACTGACTCCAGTGTGCCCGTCAAATATGATCCAGTCCTGGGTTTACCCTGTTAGTTTTGATATTTTTGTTGCACTCCATAAGAACAGCAAGATCACAAGTTCCTGAATGCAGTGGGGTAAGCCCAGAACTGGATCAAGCCTCTCGGGCAAATCTGGAGCCAATTGGCAATCCTAATGTGTGGTAGATTTCAAAGTGTGTTTGTATGCAGATGATGCACCTTACCCCAAGTAAGAACATTTGAATATTGTTGTCTCTGTACCTGATTTTAGTGAATGGGAAAAAGCTGCATATTTACCCCATTGTCTTTAGCTGCCGAGATTACTGCAGCTGGATGTCTGGAAGCAGAACAGTCCTCACACGGCAGTGATGGAGAAACTGATGTACTCCCTCTGAGTCGACTTGATATGTACAATAGGATTTGGGGTCCGTACTGGGCAGATCGCCATAGCCAGACTCTGTAACCTAGTAGCACAGTAAATGATGGCGGATAAACACCAACATGACCCATCTAGTCTGCCCAGTAAAGTGGTGTGAGTTGTGCCTGCCATTCTGTGCAGTTTACCTCATCCATGCCTTTGTTTAGAGTTGTGCCAAACAGTGTGGTCAGGTTACCAACTTTATTTCAGCCTCAACGCATTTCGGCAACGCCTTCCTCAGAGAGCACACACCTCAAAGATAAAGACAAGAAAACAACACTACATAAAAACTTTATTTAAAAACTCCCATAATCGTGTTTCCTGGAGAGCTCGGCTATCATATTTATTTGTTTTTTTTAAGGGAGGGGGCAGTTTGCAGACTTGTAAGGGGGATATTCAGTGGTACTTGTGTAGTTAGTCCTGCTGAGGTTCCTCTGTGCTGCTGCTAAACACCCTTCTCCTCGACACATTGTCCTCACTTGGTTTTAGGGGCTCTGAGCTATCCTGGTTCTCTTCTTATCTCTCCCATCGCTCTTTCAGTGTTTGTTCTGTTGGATCCTCCTCTACTGCTATCCCACTCTTACTCGATGTACCCCAAGGGTCTGTTCTGGGCCCTCTCCTTTTCTCTCTCTACACCCAGTCCCTTGGTGCTCTCATCTCCTCCAATGACTTTTAATACCATTTCTACGCTGATGACTCTCGAATCTATTTCTTTACATCTGATATTTCTCCGACACTCCAGGCCCACATCTCTGCCTGTCTGTCTGACCTCGCTGCCTGGATCTCTCTGTGCCTTTTGAAATTGAACAACGCCAAAACCAAACTTCTTATTTTGACCCTAAACTCTCCTCCCCACTTCCTCCTTTCTCCATCTCTGTAAATAACACTCTTCTACCTACTGTTTCCTCAGCCCGCAACCTTGGGGTCATCTTGGACTCCTCCTTCTCCTTCTCCACACACATCCAACTGATTGCTAAAACCTGTCAGGCCTGATAGTCCAAAGGCATTTACGTGGTTTACTGACCTGTAAACCATGTAAATGTCACTGAAAGGGATAGTCAACGGCACTAACATAGTAATGCCACTAAATGCCCCAGTGCTAAGTGCTTAGCATCGGGGCATGTCGTGAGCGTTCCAGAGTGTGTCGTGGGCAGTGACAGTTGCTCACTGGGTAATGGCGACTTTGCACTGCTACCCGCTTAGCAACCTGCAGGTAAAACTGACCTAGTTTTAGCCGTGGCAGCAGTCTGGGTAGTGGTGTGATATTGCTGTTACGCAGTTAGCTTCTGCAGCGTCTGATCCCAGATATTCAATGCCGGGACCGAATATGACCCTGAGGTCAGAGGTCGACGGTGATGGCTATGTGCCATAACGTTGCATAGCCGTCCCAATTGAATATCAGGCCCGTCGTTTTTTTCTCTGTAACATTAGGAAAATTCGCCCCTTCCTTTCTGAACACAGTACTAAGACACTTATCCACTCTTTGGTCACCTCCCGTCTAGATTACTGCCACCTCCTCCTTGCTGGTCTTCTGAGTCACCTCTCTCCCCTTCAGTCTGTTCAGAACTCAGCTGTGCGGCTAATCTTCCACCAGCCCCGCTTTACTCATATATCCCCTCTTCTCAAGCCACTTCATTGGCTCCCCTTCCATTTCCGTATACGATTCAAACTTCTCCTTCTGGCCTACAAATGTGTCATTCTGCTGCTCCTCTCTCCTCTCTCCCTACACCTCTCTTCGTGAACTCTGCTGTTCCTCTAGCCTACTTCTCTCTCTGCCCTTTTCTTCCACTGCTAACTCTGGACTTCGATCCTTTCACCTGGTTACTCCTTATGCCTAGAGCAGACTTCCTGACTCTGTATGTCAGGCTCCTTCTCTCCCCATTTTCATATCCATGCTAAAGGCTCACCTCTTTGAGGCTGCTTTTGAATCCGGATCCCTTGTTGTCCTTGCCTCTGCTTACCTTTCCTTATTTGTACCCCTGTTCTCGACTCTTGTATTCTCTGTCTTGTTTTAGATTATAAGCTCTAAGGAGCAGGGTCTGTCTTTCTCCTTATATATGTACAGCGCTGCATAAGTCTCGTAGTGCTATATAAATGCTTAATAATAATAGTAGTAGTAGCAGATGCTAGCCGGCTAGCATTGGGGCGTTTCAGGGCCGGAGCGAAGGTGGCACCCGGGAATAATTGACTAGCGGTGATATTCAGCTGCTGGCCGGTTAAGCCATGGCTTGCCTAACTTTCCCCACTGTAGCTAACCTGGATAGTCAGTGCCTGTGACCGGATATGGCCCCGGGTTTAAAGTTCAGTGGCAATGGCCCGCCGCTGTAGAAGCCCTTACTGCCACCAGTACTAAATATTCCACTCCAAGGAGACTGTATTTATCCAACAACATGTGCGCACATGCCACAAAATGAAACTCATTGAGACAAACAAAGACAATACCATTTTCCAAAACAGCAGAATAATAGCAATCAAATAAAATGTCCCTAATTAAATAGCCGTCTCCCTTTGTATGGATTTACAATTTAAGAAAATTCCAGCATAGAAAGTTCCCTACTTCTCTTTAGTCTCCCCCCCCCCCATTCTGCCCACTCCCCTGACAAGAGCTCAGCTACCCTTTACTCTAGCTGCTTTGCAAGTATTGGTACGACCTAAGGCCCTGAACGAATACGCCGCTGCCCCCCCCCTGCAGTTTGTTCTCTTAAGAGCTATTTATAGCATGACCTCTTGAAAATGAGTGCTGGGCACCTTATTTAGCATGTAGTGGCATCCTGGCAACAAATATATGATAGTTAATCCACATGCTCCCCATAGGGTACTCCGATCAATCCACGCTAATCGGCTCCTTCTCCCCTCCGTCTCTCAAGCCCGTCCGGAAAACCCTAGACCCTCTGCTTTCCACTTTCTGGAATCTAGCCTAGGAACAATCTACCTCCTGATCTCGGTTTAGAACCCTCCTGTTCGAAATTCAAAGCCTCCCTTCAGGCTCTCTCCTTTTTCAGCTAGCTTTTTGTCCTCTGACAGCCATAGCAGAAATCTTTAACTCCTCTGCTCCCCACCGCTCTTTCCATTCATCCTCTCTTGTTGCGATTGATTGTTTTCTTTCCGGTTTGCCACTTGCAATTCCTTTCCTTTATTAATTTGAATTGTTTATTTTAACTGTAAGAAGTCACTAGAACAGCGCAGGGAGGACACGGCCACACCTCTTAAAACAAACCTTTTATTTTGTAAAATCTTCAAAGGCACAGACCCGACTTGGCCAAGTTTCGGCAGTCAGCCAATTAAGATGCAATTGCATATATATTCCAATAGCAGTCAGGACATTGTAACAAGAGCCAGCAGTTGAAAGCTCAGAAAGCGCTTCTCAGGTAGTATTACTTTCACTTTCTCAGTAGATGCCAAAGACATACCTGAGAAGCGCTTTCTGAGCTTTCAACTGCTGGCTCTTGTTACAATGTCCTGACTGCTATTGGAATATATATGCAATTGCATCTTAATTGGCTGACTGCCGAAAATTGGCCAAGTCGGGTCTGTGCCTTTGAAGATTTTACAAAATAAAAGGTTTGTTTTAAGAGGTGTGGCCGTGTCCTCCCTGCGCTGTTCTAGTGACTTCTGTGATTTCTGCGGAGGGTTGTTGCTCCTCTTCTATTTTAACTGTAAACCACTTTGTTTCCGAAAGGTGGCATATCAAATTTTAATAAACTAAGGGGTATGTTTACTAAACCGGGCTAATAGTTAACCCGGTTTAGTAAACATACCCCTAAGTGTGGCACTGGAAGATTGGAGAGGGTGATTTTTGTCCTGCTGATGTTAGTGCTAGATACCATAGATGGTAGTGCTGAAAGTGTTGTGGGTGCGGCATCCTGAGCTCCGTCCCGTGGGTCACTTTTTTGATGACAGTCTGGTTTTCTTAACTTACAGCTGGACTCCCAGGTGGCTGCAGGCAACAACACGATTGACTTACTTTACGCTTTACTCTTCTGCACCTTGGTTTAATTATTGTGTGTCTTCATTGCATGAAATGGTAGCTTTTGAGAAGAGGCTGAAGCTCGGTGGGAGGAGGGGGGGGGGTGTGTTCCATAATGCCACTGAAAAACACCGAGTACAAATGAAAGCTTTGGGTGAGGCTGTCCTGTGGTCTGCTCAGTTCCCTAGTTAAGTAGGCAGAAGAATACATTAGGCCTTATGATGTTTGTCTTAGAAAGTGACATCATCCATGAGTGCTGTCCTGTCGTCCGCCGCTTCTGAAAGAATCAGCCTGACCTTTGCATTTGATTTTGCTGACGTTCCCTCCCCACACACCCACCTGAGGGCCACTCTAAAGCCCTATGGTAGGGTAAAAGGGGTGTAATTTGAATAGCCAGAAAATAAATGTGATGAAGTGAATCCTGTAAGTTCTCCTCTAACCAATGTGTCAATCCGTGTCCTTTCATTCCAGGATCGACTATGTGGCCGGGACCCAACGCTGACCGATGAGCTGCTGAATATTCTGACGGAGCTGACCCAGCTGAGTAAGACAACCAATGCCAAGGTGGCCCTGCGGGCACGTCAGGTAGCCATGGCCAATGTTCTGATCTGGTTTTATTCATGCATGCTTATGCCGCCGTTTGGGCAGAAAGCCCAGCAGGGTGGTTTGCAAAGTAAAAATAACAATTAATGGATCAGAAACGGAGGCTACAGTACAAGCAAGAGAGAGAAGGGTGGAAAGAAGATAAGGGAAGATGAGTAGGGAAAGCCGCATCACCCCAGGGCACCAGAGCCCTTGTCGAATTGGAGTTCAAACGGCCAAGTTTTGATGGATTTTTGAAATTGGATAAAGAGGTTTCCTGACAGATGTAGTGTGGAAGAGAGTTCCAGAGTGAAGGGCCTAAATAAAACAAGACACAAGACATCTCTAGCAGAGGTGGATGGCGGTGCTAGAAAGAGCAGGAAAGCCTAAGATCTACTGCACTCATGAGGCAAAAGAGGCTCTTGTTTCGAATATTTAACCCATTATCGCACAATCGCTCTGATCCCACATGCCAGCAAGATTCTACTGAAGATTATTCAGCAGAGACTACAACCATTCCTGGAACAGAACTACCTGAAGTGCAAGCAGGGTTCAAGAAAGGGAAAGGAATGAGAGACATCATTGCGGATGTGAGATGGATCCTTGAAAAGACAAAAGAATACCAAAAGGATATCTGTGTGTGTTTTATTGACTACAGCAAGGCTTTTGACTGTGTAAACCATGAGAAACTCTGGGCCACATTAAGAAGCATGGGTATACCAGAACACCTGATTGTTCTCTTGCACAACCTTTACATTGATCAAGAAGCAACAGTTCAAAAGGAACAAGGAGAAACAGAATGGTTTAACATCAGCAAAGGTGTTTGACAAGGCTGCATACCTTCCCCATACCCATTTAGTTTATATGCAGAACAAATCATCAGAGAAGTAGGACTGTATGAAGACAACTGAGGTATGAAGATTGGTAGACTCGTCAACAACCTTTGCTATGCTGATGATACCACAATACTGGCTGAAAGTGAAGAAGCTTTGAAACATTTGCTTCTCAAGATCAAGGAACAGAATTTTAAAATAGGCCTGCACTTTAACATGAAGAAAACAAAGATTCTGACAACTGGCAAAATCAATAAGTTCATTGTTGATGAAGAAGAAATTGAAATAGTTGACAACTTTGACTTACTTAGAACAATAATCAATTAAGAAGCAACAAGCATTCAAGGAATTTGACGATGCATTGCTCTTGCAGAATGACTATAAAGGACCTAGACAAGATTCTCAAGAGCAGAAATGTCTCTCTCCATGCAAAGATTTGACATGGTTAAGCCATGGTATTTTCAATAACGTCATATAGATGTGAGAGTTGGACAGTAAAAAAGATAGACAGAAAAAAAGAAAACTGATGCCTTTTGAATTATAATGCTGTTGAAGAATACTGTGTACATTATGAACTGCCCAAAGAACAAACCAGCCAGTATTAGAAGAGATCAAACCTAAGCTTTCTTTAGAAGGTCAGATAACAAGACTTTGACTTTCATTCTTTGGACACATCATGCAAAAAGAGAGATCATTAGAGAAAGACATTATGCTTGGGAAGGTAGAAGGTCACCGCAAAAGAGGAAGGCCGGCAATGAGATGGATAGATACAATAACAGCAGCTATGGATACCACTCTATCAACAATGAGCCGCCTGACTGAAGACTGAACACAGTTTAGGTCAACTATCCAGAGGGTCGCCATGAGTCGTCACCGACTCAACAGCACTTAACGACAACAACAACCCACTAGAGAGAGAATTTGAATAGTACAGTTTGGTTGGTTTAATATTGGGCATCTCGAATGCTCCTGTAACAACCTTACCAATCAAACTCAAACTTGATGCAAGTGATCAGGAGTCTTTCATGCTTGTGTCTGCGGGAGCTCCAGCTTCATCAGCCATTCTGGATCATGCTCACTAGCGCCCCACAAGAGCAGGCAACCCTGAGAGGAGTGCAGAGAGCGAGAGGGAATATATGGCGTTAACAATGAGCGATAGGGAGGTGTATCAGAGTGCAGAGCGCACGGTGGGCCAAAGTCAAAACCTTAAATTCATTTTACAGAACTTGTCTGTTGAGTGCTTGCTCAAATGCCACAAAATCTCCCCTCCTCACCCCCCAAGAATTAATTACATGAAGAATTTTCTTTGGCATATATGAGATCATGCGCTCTAGTATAGCTGTTCTATGCTGCAATGGAGCTGGAGTGAGGCTGCTCTCTTGGCCCTGGTTTTATCCCCATTAATTGTACCAATGTGTAGACCAAGTTTCTACATACACAAACTAAACACAGGCGCTTCAGGTCCGTAGGTGCAACTGGGATTGGCTCAGCCTGTCTCTGAAGGTCTGGAGTTTGTTCGTTGCCCTCTGCCCTGAGGGAGTTGGACTTACACACATCAGAAGGATCCTCTGCCCAGGAGTGCGATTTGCTGGTTGTACTTGTGAACTTGTACTATGGATTTCATGCTGGAAGAGACTTGCAAAGCACTGGAACACACTGGACCACAAGTTAAAATTCTGTGACAGTCTGTCCTCTCATCATCTGGGTTGGTTGGTTAGTTCTTTGTAATAACCGATATTGATCATACAGTCAGTATATACAGTGCTTAAGAGCATTTGTGGTATTTGCTGCCAGATAATTTTAAGCCATGTTTATTAAAGGAAGTCACTTTATAAGGTGCTGCAGATTTTAAGTGGTAAAGTGTGTGCCTACTTCAGGCTATTATAGTAATTTATGTGCGTATGTGGGCGCACGCCAAGTATAGATGGGTGTGCTTTGGCCTGATGGCGCGTACTTTGCCAGTAGGCGTGCACATGGGCAGAGTTTGGGTGGAGCTTGCAAGTATGCGCAGAGATGATAGAATGCTATAATTTATGTACATACTTGAAAAATGGAGGTGTGGTCATTTACACCAGCCCCACGCTTTAACTTAAGGTCAATCTCTGTTACTTAACGCTAGTATTTTATAAAGAAAAGTAGGTGCATTCTTATAAAATTGCCCTCTAATTGTCTTGTGACCCTCAGCCTCCATTCTAAACAAATTCTATATGATTATGTTTGATTAACACTTATATCACCTTAGAATAGGTGATTAGCTTGATTGGCATATTTTGCATAATTTGAAGGCAATTAAAAGAAGATAAAGGTAGACCATTCTGAAAGGAGTTACACTAATCGAACTGGGATATTACTATCTCAAAAATAAAGATGAATAATGTAGACTTGTCCAGATATGGACTGATGGCTCAAATGCTTTGAAGTGTTAAAAAGCTAGTTAACAGTTGAGGCCCTCTGAAGATCAAATGTGAGATGAGTCAAATTAGCACCCCAAGATTTTTAATGAGGAGACCACGACAGAGGAGGGCCTGTTTGAGGAAAGGGCCATATCAGGAGTGGAAGAGTGGACTGTGATCCACATAGCTTTGGATTTTGAAGAGTTGAGTTTCAGTTCATTTTCTGCCAACCACAAGGAAATTGCTGAAAGGCAAGAGTTGAGGAGCTTAAGCCCAAAGGCAGATGGATCAACATAAGCTATAAGTTGGACACTAATGCCACTGGACAAATCATAGGATTTTGTGAAGGCCATAACCAAGGTCATGACCCTAGCTGAAGATTGCACAATGAGTGATATCTCCAAGTATCATGCCTCTGTGTTGTTAAAGTGCTAAGCTGCCGCATCAACTCTTATTGCTTCAGTGCAAAGTGCCAGGACCTCATTGATCTGTAGTTTGTTGGGGGTGGATGGGGGAGGGGCCCTCTCTCTAGTTGTGCTTATACTCTTCTGCTGTTTATCTTTTCAAGGTTCTGATTGCCTCTCACCTGCCTTCCTACGAACTCCGACACAATCAGGTGGAGTCGATCTTTCTCTCAGCCATTGACATGTATGGCCACCAGTTCTGCATCGAGAACCTGCAGGTACCTGAGGGTCTGACTCCTTTCTTCTCTCCTCTGCCCCTCTCGCCAAAGTTTGGCAAGTGTTTATTTTTCAAGAGTTTTGCAATATAAGGCAAAGGCTTCTCTGCAGCCACAAGGTGGTATAGAATAAAAAAAGGACGGGGTTGATATTCAGCCCATGGCAGTCAGCATCATTCGAATGCCATGGGCAAAAAAGAAAGAGGATATTCAGCACTGGAGCCCATCTGACCTCTGGAGTGGACTATCCGATTTCACTGCCCACTATGTTGGCTATCCGGCCAACAATGACATTCAGCTGCTAACCGCACAAAGGTCGGACAGCCTTTGACCTGTCCTAACGTTTTGTGCTTTGCCTATCTGATGTGCAGCTAACTGGATAGTTGCCAGGACTGCTACAGCTCCTTCCTCAGACTGCCCGAAGCAAACTGGACATCTGCAAGGCAGTCTGTGGGGGTCTGCAGCGGCACTAGCTAAATATCAGGCCGAGCGGGATTTATGTGGATTTCAGGTCCTGCAAACTGCATAAACCTCCTGAATATTGACCCCACAGTATATTAAAGTATCCAAACAAGATTTCAATATGAGATGTAAAACTTTCTCATTCTGGGGTCATTCTATAAAACCTTTTTCCAGGTATGAAGTCCGTTTTTGACAGTTCTAAATTGGGGCAACTGCATATGTGTGTAAAGGATAGGCGCACGGAAAGAGTGCACTTAAAAGTGCGCAGTCTGCACATCGGCGTTCCTGGGGGTGTAGGTTTGGAGGAGCAGACGGGACGCTTCGGTGTGCTTGCAGGTTTTATAGATGCTTTCTCACAGCAACTGTAAATGTTTCTTGGGCATTTGTCCGCCCCAGAGGCTGCTTCTTGGAACTTGTTTCATAGAGCCACAGAGACACTTCTGTTGCCTTAATAAAATACACAATCTGTGAACCCTCCCACCCATGTTGCAGTTAGAGCAGGCCTTGGTAACCCGTGCCAACCATGATTGCTGCCCTTAGCGTGGGCGCACTTAAGTGGTGTTAACTGCACCCATGTGCCAGTTTGCACAGTGCTAGTACTAACTGCTAGTAAAGTGGCCCACACATACATTACCCCTTTGTTTGCTAATAGGGATTATGGTAGGGGGCCTAATGTTTTAAGGCACACAGGCACCTTTCGGAGAATTTTTATAGGTGCCCTGTTGTAAAATTTTTCCCTTAATCCACTTTTTGCTTAGATCCCTTGAGATAAGATAGAATTATGATTTCTGGCTGCACAAACAGGTATTTTATCTGTCATTCCTCATCTTCAGCTGAGCCCTCCAGGCACCCATCACTACTGCCGCCATTTGTGTATCCTTACGCACAGAGATGGGGAATGTGCCGGGACTGTTTCATGTACATGTGTATCAAAGTTTCCTCCCTTCATGCCCAGCCTTCTGTTGCAGAAACTCATCCTGTCCGAGACGTCAATCTTTGATGTTCTACCCAACTTCTTCTACCACAGCAATCAGGTGGTGAGGATGGCGGCGCTGGAGGTAAGTCTCTACCTGGCAATGGAATCTTCTGCCACTTTTACAGAGGGGATTTGTGGTGGTGGTTCTTACTCTGTGTCTGCAGGACCCAGTGGAAGCCAGAGGTCTCCCTGGATGAGGGTTCAGATGCTGTATAGCAACTGCTGATGATTTACTGGGTCAAAGATGGCCCATAGATCCAACAACACAAAACTAGTTGAAGAGTTTTGGAGGTGAGGTACTGGTCTGATTGATTTGGTTTATTTTCTTTCTTAGTTGATAGCTTCCAGGTTGTTAGTATGAGGTATTAATAGGAAACTCTCCAGTCCTTTTGGTTGTTTGTGGCGTTCCACAGGGGGGCTTTGTTTGAACATTATTTGGCAGCACTGATTAGAATCTCTTACAGGTGGTGGAGTGAACATTTGATTTTTGTAGATGACTTCTACTTGTATGTTCATCTGGGTACCGTATAGGCAGTGATGCTGAAGAGATTGAATAACTGTTTGGATGAGACCCAAAGATGGACCGTTCTGCAGAAACTGAAGGTGAACTCGGAGACTGAATTTTCTCCGAGGACAAGCTGGATGAGTCAGCCACACTTGGTGACATCATCCGACGGCACCACAGACAGAAGTGCTTTCCAGAGCTCAGAAAGGCAAAGCCTTTCTGAGCATGTGCCGGTAGCCCTACCCACTTGGCCCGCCCCTAGCTGGCCCAGTTTCCATTCTTTCGCCTTGCCAACAAGACAGACTGCACAGCTCTCAAAAAAAAACAAAAACGAAAATAAGATCGCAAGATGTTGAACCTTGCAACAAGATCGCAGACTTGAAGCTCAATGACAAGATCAAAAAAAAAAAAAACCATACCGCTCCAAACCTGGCCCTGCTCAAGGCTGACCACAAGGAGGAGGAAATGACTCACAAAGCACGGGATGTGCCCCCGGGCCTCCATCCACAGTATTTGCCATATCGGGCCTCCTGCACCCCAGCGGATCTCCTTGCAAGGCACATGCCAGCGCTGGATGGAACCAAGGTGGCGATCGCTTCACTGGAGCAAGTTCTGGGATGTGCCTACCCGGGCCTCCATCCTAGACGGCACTCTCCTCCATCAACAGGCTCCCTGTCGCAGATCCAGCCGGGACCCCCATCGACTATTGGCTGCTCGGCCTCGGCCTTGTGGAGAACAGTCAGGCACTGCTTGCGAAGTCGCATCCGGCCCCGCCCTGCTCAGCCTCGCAGCGCGGTGGTGTTAACGGCGCCACGGGGGAAATTCGGGTGCACATTGATCAGCCTCTTTCACAGCGCTGATGGGGGGAGTCACTTCTGGCGTGTCTGCCTCAGCGCCGATGGGGAAATCACTTCTGGTATGCACAGATCGGATGAGGCCATGATGATGATCAGCCTCTTCCACAGCGCCGATGGGGGGAGTCACTTCTGGCGTGCCTGCCTTGGCGCCGATGGGGAAATCACTTCCGGTGTGCACAGATCGTGAGGCCGTGATAATGGGGCAGCCCCTCCCTCCGGCATCAAGGTTGGGTTGTAGTGAGAACTTTGGTCTTTGACAGACCATCATATACTGAACATTAAAGCCCAAGGAGCTGATATTCACAGGCACTTATCAAGTTAGCTATCCAGATAAGAGACGGCCAGCAGGATGTTCAGTATAGTGCTGCTGACTATTTCCTCTGACCCCCTTGGAACTATCTGGATTGTGCTGAGGCGCAACTTGGTCAAAGTTGGTACTATCTGGAGAGCGGCAATATTCAGCCAATGTCTGGATAAGTTATTCAGATAAATTTAGGACTTCTGAAAGGCTATCTTAAATTTATCTGGTTAGTTGTCCAGATAGCAGCCTAAATAGCTCCAGTATCCAGAGAGTGCCAGCAGTGAGCGTTGAATCCAGAAATTCAGCGCCGGCCACTATCTAGATACCGGTGCTGAATATGCAAATTTTATTTAGCCACGGTGGCCAGCATTTAAAAAAAGCCAACCACAGAGGCTGAAGGTTGGCCCGCAAGTTACTATTCTGAGTCAGATTAGACAGTGCATGAAGCTTGCAAGATCGAGTATCGACACCAGTACATAGCTGCCATTTTTTTCTTTGACAGCAATGGCTGCTATGCCCAATATTTGACAATGAGCATTTTGCACTGAGTTTACATGCAACATTAATGGCTAATCTTGATTATTGTAATGTTCTATATCATGGAATGCCAGAGAAACCAGTAAGGAAGTTCAGTTGACCCAAAGTGCACCTGCTAGGGATAGGGCATAGAGATAGTATTTCCCAAGTGTTGGCCAATCTTCTTTGGTTTCCAGTAGAATGAAGAGTCCTCTTTACGGCTTTAGCTTTGGCCTATAATGTCTTGTGGGATTTAGAAAATAATAACCAAACAATCAAAGCACAAACTATTCACAACAAACTCCAAAAAATGAAAGCGTAGAAAAATGAAAAGTACAGCTGATATTAATCAATATAAATGTTGGAAAATTTGTCTTGAGGAAAACTTCCTCTCGTGACAACTCGTCCTTTTTACTCAAATTAGATTTACTACAATGGTGAACCCATCAAAAAACGTGTATTAACATAACCATGTGCCATACACAAACTTTAAAAAAAACACCAAGTCGTGAGCTTATAAACTTATAAACTTCCAATGTCCATCTTGAACACATTCGAAGCAACTGTTGAACCCAAGAGGTCTGCGGTTTATCAATAGTCTATCAGCAAGATCCACCATGTAATAATATTGTGGTGTAATAACTACGGTGTGTCAGCGGACATAGTACTGCGTTTAAGGTATATCAACTTATAACGCCCTCTTTCAATGTTCTAAAGTAAAACCACAAAAAATATCCTGTTTACATTGATTAATATCAGCTGTATTTTTCATTTTTCTACTCTTTCATTTTGTGGGATTTAGGGCCACAATATTTGTAATCCGAATTTAGATTATATATTTCAAGGCATTCCCTGTGTTCTCAAGATGTGCCCTTGAACTACTCATTATAAAAGCAAGCAAATTGATTATGGTTAGTATCCAGGACCCTGGCCCATGTGAGTCCATGTTACTAGAATAAGTTGCCATATAGAATTTTGGCTGCCGACATTGTGATTTAGTTCCATTTATTTATTATTACACCGTGTTTTCAAGGCAGGCTGTAATAAGGCGGTTTACAGAATATCATAAAAGGTTAAAAAAAAGAAAGGAAGAGAATAATTTATAGTGTATCTTGTCAGGTCCGGCCCCCCAACCATCTCCATTGTGGCTCAGCTGCCTGACTCTTGAAAAACCCGTATAAAAAATGATCAGTTTTCAAGGCAGCTTTGACTTTAGGAGAGAAGGTTCAGCTCTAAGATTAGCAGGAAATGTGCTTCAAAAAGATGTCTGTAGGAGGAGAAGGCCATATGCCTGGTTATTTCAAGACAAAAACAAGATGGTAATGGAAGGCCTGAAAGGATGGCCTGCTGTGATATTGTTGGTCTGAAAGACTGATCTGGGATTAATAAATGTGATAAATAGATAGAGAAGATATCCAGAGTGTAATACCTTGTGGACAATCACTAATCCCTTGAAATGAACTCAAAGAGAAAGTGGGAGCCCATGATGGTCTGTTTTTATGGAAGTAATGTGGTGATATCTGTTTGTGTCCATAAGAAGTCCAGCTGAGTTCTGAAGTAGCTGTAAGCCGTTTAGGGAGGATTGTTTTAAGTCACTATATAAGGAGTTTCAGTAATCCTTTCAGTTGAAGAGGGTAGCAAAAGTTAGGGTCATGAGGCCCTGAAAAGAGAAGATAGGTTTGACTGCCTGGATCATTCATAAAGTAGCAAAACCTGATTGGATGACTGTTGAAATTTGAGGCTCAAAGTGAGAAGAGGGTCAAAGAATTTTTAGGCCATTCTTAGTCAATCTGTTATAATTTCCAAAGAAGAATCCAGATTAGTTAAGTCTTTGGATACATAGTTTTAGGAAATACAATCTGAAGATTGTCTCTCAGTCCGAGAGACTGAATTAGGGTAGCCAGGGGTGTGATGAAAATGTTAGAGAGTAGGGGCAAGAATTGTACTTTGCAAAACACTGATCGGAGAATTGACAGTTTTTCAACAGGAAGAGCCAATATTGACCAAAATACTGCATTTAGATAGATAAGAAGTGAACCATCTAAGAACAGTTTCTGTAATGCCAAGACCAGATAGTCATGAAATGAGAAATGAGGGATCGACGGGACTATTTCCAGTTGTGTGATTTACATGTACTGGCCTAGTTGTTACTGGATAGTTCATACTGTGATGAGATTAATGTATTTTATGAACTTGTATTTAATTTTGTCAGTGCTGAGTGTATTTTTATTGTTGGTTGTGGTTACTGTGTAATATTTTGCGCTGCTTTGATTTTCTTGAGGCGGTGTGGTATATGAATGTTTTAAATTTAAAAAGATAAATCTGCGCCTGGATTTTTAAAGCTGGGCCAAATTTTAAATTATACTTGGAGCCACACAAGTGATTATGTACATCAAGACTTCTGTTAACAAGCTGCATTCCCCCCTCCCCTTTCCCGCACCCTCCTGATCTATCAGTGCACAGGAACCTGGAATCGCGATTACAATTTCTCTCCACAGCAGAGAAAGGGGAGGGCTAAGGAAGCAAACCAATGGTGACCAGCTTAGCTTGCAGCCATTTCCTCAGGGAAGCTGAACTGCCTTAAGACGATGCCGCCTTTGTTTCCTGCCATTATCCAGTCATGTGACTTTGGGCCTTGTGCTTCCCAGCCTAGCCACTGGATGGCAACCAAGAGTCGGCACCTATTGTTTTTATCTGCATTCATTGCTTTCCTGACCAGGTATATGTGCGGCGGGCATACATTGCCTATGAACTGAACAGTGTGCAGCACCGTCAGCTGAAGGAGAACACCTGTGTGGTGGAGTTCCAGTTTATGCTGCCTTCATCCCATCCAAACAGGTCAGCTTATTCCTTCCACATTCCTTCCTCTCTTCTTCCCTAAAAACAGGGGCTCGGCAGTAATAAAAACAATCTTTTTTTTCATTGTAAGAAATTATATTACCTAATCCTGATCCTCCATCAGGTTTAAAGAAAATTTCTTTTTTTTTTTTTTTTTTTTGTGGAACTCGCATCTGTCTCTTAGACTTTCTTCATATTCCTGGTCACTTCCAAGGGATTTTTTTTCTCCCCTTTACTCTCTTCCTACCCTTGTACCTGCTCCTTCCTACCTACCAGGAATCTTTCTGTAAGAGGCTGTATAAGGGCCATAGGTTACAATGAGGGGCCTGCAAACAAAATTTTGCTGAGGGCCCCCCCCATGTTGTCCCCTTTGTGTGGCAGTGGACCCCTATGCAGCGGCCGCAGCATTAAACGTCATTGTGTTTGCCGAGCTGCCTCCGCACTTGTAAGTTCGCCATGGTCCCGATGGCTGTTCCCCACCCTACCGAAGTCTCGGATTGTGGCAGGTATCGCAAGACTTCGGCCCAGCAAGGAAAAGCCCACCGGGCCTGCAGTGAATTTACAAGCACAGAGGCAGCCCGGCAGACATGATAAAGTAAGTTTGCTGCCCTGTTGCTGCCGCTGTGTGAGCCTCCTTTCTGCCTGGGTCCTCCCCTTGCATTGTGGGGGTTGCTTGGGCAGAAGTTATGCTACTAGGCTGCGTTCAATGGGAAGGAGTCAGCTGCAGAAGGATTTGCAGCTTAAAAGGAAGCCAGGTAAATTCAGATATTCAAACCCTTTTGAGAGAGGGGAGAAGGAGGAAGGGGGAGATGATCTGGGGCATGTCAGAGGATCATCTGCATGGCTCTTTTAATGTCCTTTCCAAGCCTCTCTTGCATTTTCTGAATGTAGCGTCACTCAAAACCTTTGAAAATGATTTCCAAATGTTTTCTTCCAAATCTGTGTGTGGTGTGGTGGCTAGCTCCTGATTTGAGGCCTTACTGTTAGGTGGAGAATGCCCTGTGGCTGCTCCTGTAGCTAGAGTTAGGGTGGGGTGACAGGGTGTTCCACCGGATGCCCTGTTTTTCAGGAAGCAGACCTCTGGTCTGGGAGCAGAGAAGTGGCACCATGCCGCCGTGCTACTGTACATTCAACAGCGCCCTGGGTGTACCATGACCTAATTCTAGTACTGGCTGCTCCGACCTCATGATTCAGAACTGGGGGAGGGGCACTGGTGCGCCTTCAGTGAGCGGCAGCGGTGGAAATATAATGTGTCCAGCTGTGAGGCACAGTTCTGTTCCCATCTGGTCCATGTGCTTCCTTCAGGCTTTCACGTCTCCTTCCCCCTCTCCTCCCTCCTTCCTGGTGTTCTAAGATCCGGGAAGGTGTTTTCAGGAACGGCTAACTCTGTCTCTGACCTCAGCAGCATGGCAGTAGGAGATGGGTGCGATGGATGGGAAATGAAATTCCTGTAAACCCCTTCTCTGCAGCCCCAACCTCGTGTACACCCTGTGGGCTGCCAGTGCATCAGTGACTCATGGGTGTGCTCCCTCCTGCCACAGCCTCCACCTCTACAACTTCCGCTTTTCCTGCCACAGTTGGTTCAAGGTGTTGGCGCCCTAAGCAACCTGAAGCTTTACAAGCCCCTGGGTATGAAAATCTATTGTTTAGCTTTGAATGCCCTGCTCTTTGCCGCTTCCCAGAAGTTGCCGTCCTGGGTAACTGCCTATTTTGCCTCATGCTTAGGCAGGCCCTGCCTGCCTGGTTTCCAAACCCCACCCACTTTACTGAAGGAAGCAGGGAGCACAGGACCTTTAGGTTCCCCGAGGAAGGGTCTGCGCAGCAAGAGCAGCCGGAATGAGATGAAATGAGCTTCAGCTATAATGCCAGGTGAAGGCTGGGCTAATGCTGGGTTTGCATGCATAGGGAAAGCAAGCTGACAGGAGACGGATGAACTGCCAGCTCCGAGTGTACATTCAGACACAGGCAGAAGCTCTTGTGTGTTCTTAGGTCCACGGGATTTTGCACGAGCCCTGTGGTCCTGCTCTGGGGTATTAGCCATGGAGGTTTCCCCTATTCCACATTTAGTCTGTCTCCAGCTTCCTTTTGGGCTTGAACTAGCAGCATTCAGAGTAATTTCTAGAGTTGGCAGACTGCTCTGTGATTGGCCTGTGGTACTAAGAAGGTCATTTACAAATGGTTAGTGCACTAATATATTTGCGTCTTTTCTGCTGCAGTGTCCATTTTATTCCTATGGGCCCTGTGGCCAGTAATGCACAATAACCTGCACTAAACGTTAGTAAATGACCGTCTAGTGCTGTGCCCCAGCGCTGCACGTTAAGCAACACTTTGTTCATTCATTGCCTTCCTCCCACCCACCATCAGTTATAAGATATTCCTCCTTCCTTATGACGGGTCTTTAGGGGAACCTCAGCCCTTTCACACAGTTGCTATGTTTTAGGGCGAGTTGCCAGTCCTGGATTAACACCGACTTGGTGAAATAACAGAGCGGCCCCTCACACACAGACCCGCAAACACTGCCGACATCTCACTAAGGGCCGGGAGGTTTTGGGATGTTCCTTTGATAGAGGAGGATAAACATGGTTAGCTGTAGGTAATGGAGGAACAGATGTTGCCAGCTGCTGGGTCTGACAGGTCTCTCCGGCGACCAGATGTGGTTTTGCTTGTGTGAAACTGAGCTCTGCTGTGCCCCATGTAAGCTCCGAGCTGCCAGTCTTCGCCTGCTTTAATTACAGACTCTATATTACGGCTTTCGCTAACCAATCACTAACTCTGGTTGTTTGATTACAGAGGGAACATCCCCACACTCAACAGGTAATGTAATTAGGGGTTTTTTTTTCCAATTCAATCATGGCTAGCAGAGCCTTTTGTCAAGTATAATTGTGCAGGTGTGGGCATGATGAGTGCAAGCTTCTAATAAAACACAGCACTTAGTGGTTAATTCGAGCTTTTTCACTGGCCACGCGCTGCCTGCGATGAGAGGCAGTGGGAGAAGGGTGGGGGGAGGCGAGAGAAGAAACGCTAGATGGGCTGATCTTATTGGCTGATTTGATCTTTTTTACCAGCTGCTGGTAGTGGGTTTTTTTTTCTGTTCTAACATGCTGTTACCTGTCTTTTAGAGAGACCCAGGTGAAAAAACACATACTGTCATATTTCTGTAGGGATAAAATGTCAGTGTGCACAGCGCCCTGCAAGGCCCCGTCCCACATAGCCGCACGTCTTAAGATTTTCAGCAAAGTATGACAGCCACTGATTCAGCTGTGAATCCTGCTACGAACCTTATGAATGTGTATGCAGGCGAGGGCGGTTTTAAAAGCCATTTTCATGGATGAAACTGCGTTTGCCATGGGTATGGGCCTTCAGGAATTGCCTTGCCTGATATGGCAAGCCCACTGGCACGCACACAAGTTTATATGTTTTTCCCAGGGTGGGGAATTTTCAGAAGTAGGTATGTGTGTGACTCAGAAAAATAGCCACAGAAGGTAGCAGGTGGGTATTTTTCCTGAGATAATTTTGAAAGTGAAAATAAATGTGCTCCATTGAAGTCCAGAGAGTAAAAAGTGCACATGCACTATCTGCTAACGTTGGGAAGTTATAAAATTACTCCAAAGAGAGGGACATTCAAACAGCCCACCCAGACGCAGCCTGCAGGTGCTTCGTACCTAACTTTTACAAGTTTGCTTACGGGTACAAGAGGTCTGTACATTTTCCATGCGCGTTTTCTCATGTAGATATGAAAATCCAGTCTATGCATGTTTTCCAAATGCATCTCCCTTCAATCTAGCTAGAAGCACATGTGTTGTGAAACCTGGGAGCACTTTCAGCAGGATTGAATGTGATGGAGGGTCATTTATAACTTAGGCAGGAAAGATGCATGAGTGCGTTTGATGCATCTACTGTAATGTATAAAGACAACATACGAGTCATTTTAAATTACCCCAGCGTGTGTAGGTGCATGCAATCGTGTCTGCTCCGAGGCAGGTGTAACTGGGTGTGTATCTGTGCCATACCGGTAAGAACAGGCACACATCTATACATTTTATAAAATCCCACCTGAGCTCTGCCTATTCTCCATTTCGAGGACACCTACGCGGATACCATATAAAATAATTTTCGTGCGCATACACCCCAAAGAGTCGTTTTGAGTGCGCAAAATGATATTCGACATGCTTACGTCCCTAATGAAATTACCCTCTAAAGGATCTCTCATGGTTCTAGTTTGCTTGTCTTTCTTTTCTGGAAGTGCTTTGTAGATATAATGCATAGAAACAGAGAATCTGAAGGCGGCCCATCTAACCTGCTCATTTTCTGTCTTGTTGCAGTGTCATAGACCTAAATTGCTCTTTGGCTTCACTTTATTCCTTCACAACTAGGGAGCCTCTGTGCCCTTGGTCTTCACTCCCAGTCCTTGAAGGCTACCGACCAGTCAGGGTTTTCACGATGTCCCTAATGAATGGACATGAGAGAGATTTGCACGTCTACCATCTCCATTACATGCAGATCTCTCTCATGCATATTCATTAGGGATATCCCGAAAACCTGACCTGTTGGTGGCTCTCGAAAACTGGGAGTGAAGAGCACTGCTTTATGCTCTCCTTGGACCTTCTTAATTTGTGTTAGTGTGTTTCTCTCAGCACCAAATCATTCTTTACAGTCCTTTGACACACATCTCCTGTTCCTCAGGAAGATGAAAAGCTGGTGTGATCGGGGTCCGATATGAACCGTCCGACAGAGGCTGCAGATTTCGGCGTGGGTTTATTCATCCAGCATTTCCCTATCAGCACAGAGTGGGAGGGAGGCAGGCCCTTGTAGAATGAGATCCTATGTGGCTCTGCAGCTTGTTTACCCATCCCTTAGTGAAATAGCTCCGTTTGTATTCTGAGATCGGTCACATACCCTGTAAGGTTGTTCATCTCTGCAAATTAAATACTTGCCCAGTATTTGGAAGATCTTTCTTTAAAGCTAAGAATGTGTAGCATATCTTAGTCCTTTCCTCATGTTGGATTGAATTGTCTTTTAGAATGTCCTTCTCCTCAAACCTCAACCACTACGGGATGGTCCATGTGGCTAGTGTCAGTGATGTGCTTCTGGACACCTCTTTCACGCCACCCTGCCAGCGAATGGGTGGGATGGTCTCCTTCCGGACCTTTGAGGACTTTATCAGGTAGGTGTAACAGTGGACTCCCGGAATTGACTTGCTTCTGGGTCAGGTTTTATTGGGCACTTTTGCAGACATCGTACTTGTTGGCGGCTGTTAGGACCTTGAAGCTTCACCAGAGTCATCCTAAATCTCTAGACCTCTGAGGAAGTAATAGAGCCTGAGGTGAAGCCTAAATTGCTGTTAATTCAGTAGGAATCTAGTGCTTCATCCCTTGTGGGCCCACGTTGGATTTTCTACAAAAGTATTATATCACTCCTGGAGCTAGCTAATATAAATGAAAACACATTCCAGTCTGTTGAGACTGAAGAAAGGTGAAGGGATGACATTTTTCTCCTTTGCTTTGCTGTCTCTAAAGGGTGACAGAATGGGGGCGTGTGCCTAAGCCCTGTCCTCAGAGGACCTCCAAGAGGTCAGGATTCCTTCCCTACCTCAGACTCATTTGTTGCCTCTCTCTAGATCATTCACTACAATGCAAAGAAACAGGAGCGGCTTGTTGCTATGGGCATTTGTGCACTGGGCACATGCTATTTCAACTTTTATCATACTGGGATATAGACTGATAAAATAAAAATGTATTTCATCGGTGATACCTACAGCAGTGCTGCATTAGAAATGTAGCGGTGGCATTTCAGTGACGTCTTGATACCCTACATAGATCTCTGCTTGACCTTACTGCCTGTTTCCCCACTCTTGCCCTGTCCCATCCTTAATGTTGGAGGGGAAGGGGCTGCTCTTGGGTGGACGATACTGGATTCGGCACACTTCTTTTATTTGTTGCAGAATCTTCGATGATGTGATGAGCTGCTTCTCGGACTCCCCTCCTCAGAGCCCCGCCTTTCCTGAGGCAGGCCACGCTTCGCTCTTTGATGAGGAGGATAACAAGGTAGATCTGCTTAAGGCAATCTTTTGAGTGGACCCAATCCCAACTGTGCAGTGCAGTTTTTTGAAGTAGTTGGCTGTAAGAAGATGTTAACCCATGAAGTATGAATCTCTCCAGATTGCTCCATGTGGGTAATTACTGGTTCATTATGATCTAAGGATAATGCCAGAGAAAGCAACATGGCTTTTAATTCACGCCTAAAACAAATTCCATTCTTAACTGAGCAGGTGATGAAAACAAATCCACAGATCGGCATTAATTAGAATCTCATCAAAATATGAAGATCCAGTAATGTTAGTACCAAGGGTAACTCTTCCACCGGACCTTTACAAAGGAGGATAAGACAGTCTCTGTTCCCATAGAGTTGCAGAGAGGTTGGAATCCAAGTAACTTTTCCTTTCACCATCTTCTTGCATCTTTCAGAACACAGTGACAATCTCTCAGCTTTGCTTTTAGCTTCTGAGGTGTTCCAGATTGCCACGAGACATCCACAGTCTCTGACCAAGGAAAGGCTGCTGGTCACAGGAAGCTAAAAAGCAAAATACTCTGTCTAGGGTCCCCTCCCCCTTCATTGCTGAGCTAGCACAAGAGTATTAGGTGCCTTGGGGAATCCTTCATATTCATGCCCCCCTTCAATGAACTTTCAGGCCCTCGAGATATTGATATTAACGTTAACAACGTCACCCCAGTCCGGTAGAGATACATACAATTGGACATTATGCTTTCAGCTGTAAATTTTGTTTCACGTATATATACATAATAAGGGAAATTTCCAAAAGTTGTTGTTTTTCCACATAAAATGGCTATTTGCAGATTGCCCACTCTCCCTGTATGTAGAAGTACATACTGGTGGGTGCTCCTAAGCTACAGCTTAGTCTGCCTAAGGGTTAAGCTGAACCTGATTCCCCCATCCCCCATTTTTCATTTACTGGGATCATTTCATTATGTGAAAACACTTCCCTTCCTTGAAGTTTCCTTTAGACATGAAGATTCGCCACATCTCTACTCAAATGAGCTTGAGTTGTCTTTGCTGGTGTTCGTTGTATCGGACTGACAGCACACAGTAGTCTGGGGCCCTCGCTCTACCGTAAATGAGATTCCTTCAGTAACGTGAGGTTTGCAGTGCTATAATGCTCACAAACTCTTGCTTTCCATGTCTCATCCAGCCAGTGGCCTTTGCAAGACTCTCCTCAAAGATTCGTCAAAAGATCTGCCTTATCGAGGGGCTAAAAACCAGACTTTCGAGGCAGCGAGCCCATCTCAATATAACATCTGTTTCTTGTACATAGTTACGTTAAATGTTTATCACATTTGCCTTGTAAATAGGTTTTTCCGGTGTTATAATGTAAAGTTCCCGTTTTGTTCTCTGAAAACCGCCACTGATCTTTGGAAGTGGTGGTATATAAATACTAATAAATAAATTTGCCCCAAACTCATGAAAATAGAAGGAGACTGAAAAAGGAAAATGGGACATCTTGATATTGGGCTTAAGAGTAAGGATTGTTGTGTGATAATTTCTTAAAGCAGCTTTTACAGTGACGTGGTTTGCTAAGGTGAAAAGAATGTAGGTGATTGAAGTACAGCATGTTGGACCCGTTGTGGAGAATTTTAAAGCAATGACTGATAGACCTTTGTCCATTTTTTTTGTTACAGAGCGCCAGGGAAGAGCCCATTCATATCCTGAATGTTGCCATCAAGACAGATGGTGACATTGACGATGAAGGACTGGCGGCCATGTTCCGAGACTTCACCCAGAGCAAAGTAAACATTGCTTATAACAATATCCTAAAGGCTGCACTAGTGATGTGCAGTGACACATAGCAGAGGTTTTAAAGTAGCGCAGCTTCTGTTTGAAGATTTAAATTCACACAACATCAGGAAGGGTAAAAATATTCCCTGGGAAATAATTCCACGGGAAAAATCACACATTTGAAAAACCTATGTTTAAATAGAACAGGGTGCCATGGGACTTTTTTCTCCAACATGCTAAATTTTAAGAGTTCACTGTGGAATATTTTATTTATAAATTTAACAATTGGGCAAAAGTTAACACGGTGCTTTTTGTACAAAGTTTTGCTTAATCTGGTCTTTTGTACTGATCCCAAACATTGTCTGCTAACAAAATTTCAGTACAAGAGGTGATGTGCCTTATTCAAAAGGATAAGGTACATGACGTGGGTGGGATTCAAAGTTTGGGTCTACACAGCCAGCCTTACTACTGTTTAGTGTTATTTTGTGGAAACTAGCATCTCCAGGAACAAGCAGGAATGTAGTCTTCACATATGGGTATCGTCGGTACTGACGGAGCCTGCACGGGAACGCTCCCCAGCGTCCAATAGGAACGCTTTTGGGAGCATTCCTCAGCACATGTGCGCTGCCTTCCCGCCTTTCCAACTGTCCCTCTTCAGTTCTTCGTTTTCCGCGGAGCCAACAGGACACATACCCTGTCACCGCAGAAAATTTCTTCTTTAAACTTGTTTTCTTGTGGTTGCGCCTGCCTCCACACGACACCTACTGGTACCGCCGGTTCTTTCTTTCTTCTTTCTAAAAAAAAAAAAAAAAAAAAAATCTATTATTGAACTGTTTCTCTTCAGAAACTTTTTCTTTGGTGCTAGGCGCCATTTTGGACATTAGGCCCCATTTTTCCCAAAAGATGGAAAAACCAGCTAGTGGTTTTAAAAAAAAAAAATGGACTAAATGTGGCGGTACCATCTCCGTCACCGACACCCATGACTGGTATCTAAAATGTTTAAGCCCCGACCATTCTCCATCTGAGTGTTCCTCCTGTATGGGGATGACTAAAAGAGGAAGACAGAACTGAGCTGCAAAGCTCGGTACCCTCTTTTCTTCAGATACCAGGTCCATTGCATCGACGTCTTCAAGAGCCTCGTCTTCCTCCCATGGATCTCAGGTAACTAAACATAAGAGCCGGTCCTCCAAGGGTAGCTCTCCTTCAAAGCATCGAGAGGCCATTGGCATTGCCCTTGAGGAAACTACACCGGCAAAACAGCCCCGGCGGGAGGCTTCGGCCTCCAAAGCATCAACTGGGTTCCAGGATGTTCTCGAGGCTTCGACCTCGGCAGAACTACTGGTGCCATGCTCAGTGGTTCTGGCCGCTTTTACCGGTACCAATACCCAGGCATCGGCAGCGTCGATAGACCATATATTCCTCGCTATTGAACGCAGTCTTGCAGCTCTCCTTACAGCTGCGGTACCGTTGACACCGGTGGTTCAATGGGCACCGGTACCGATGCCGGTACCAGCACTGGTACAGATACCGGTACCAGCACCGATGGTACCGGGCCCGGTGGGAATCCTTCCCATGCCGACATTTTCTGGCATCAAAAGTTCGGTACTGGACCAATTTAGTACCGACTTCGATCGATACCGAGACTGCTTTGCATAAACATCGGGATCAGAGATATTTCAAATCCTCAGATTCCGATGACTGATAATTCTGCCGGTACCAGAGTGTTTCTCCTGGAAGACTCCTCTTCTACCCAACGCAGAATGTCTCCTCCGGAAGACATGTCTTTTCAGGATTTTATTCGTGATGTGGCCCGAGGCCTTTCAATCATGGTAGCTCCTGAAAAAGAACCTAGAGCAAAGGAATTGGAAATTCTCCAATACCCTAAGGCTCCCAAGGAGGCAGCCACTCTGCCCATTCATGAAATTCTTCATGATTTGATGCTCAGAATGTGGGAGACACCTTTGACCACATCTCCTCATTCTAGGAGACTCGATACCATGTATCGAGTTCCACCATGTCCTGGTTTTCAAAAGACTCAGCTGCCACACCATTCAATGGTAGTGGAGTCAGCCATGCATAAGATGAAAAGTGCAAAGAGACATGTATCTAATCCTCCAGGTCGTGAATGCAGGACTCTTGACGCTTTTGGGCGTCAAACTTTTCAGGCTTCCATGCTTTCAGGTAGGATCAGCTCATAGATATTATATATGGGAATGTTCCTCAAAGAGGTCACAGGAGATTTGGAGCTTATGAGCCCCCTTCTCCCTGAGGACAAACGACAGGACTTTCTTACTCTGGTCATGCATGCTCAAGATGTTTCCAAGTTTGTAAACCGTGCGGCCTTTGACTGCTTTGAATGCATCAGCAGAACCTCTGCTATTGCCATTGATGCACGTCGGATTGCCTGGCTTCAGGCATCAGACTTGGAGATTTGGGTACAGGATAAATTGGGAAACATCTCTTGCACAGGAGACAACCTCTTTGGCAAGAATTGGCAGGAGAAGGCTAATGACATAGATGCTGACAATATCACTTTAGATAGATTGTCAAAATCTACAGCCACTCTAGCCAAAAAGAAACCCAATAAAAAACCCTTTTTCAGCAAAAAGAGGAAGTTTTATCCGTCCTATACCCAGCAAGGTCAAGCTCAGGGTCAAGTTGCCCAGAAGGGTCAACAACAACAATCCAGACAAAAGAAGCCAAAAGGCCTTAGAGCTCAACCAGCTCCACAGGCCCAACCCCGTCAAGGGCTTTGACTCCTTCATAGAGAACTTAGCCTTCCTGCCTCTGAAAAGTCAAGAACCCCTAAACATTCCAGGCAGGTTGTGTCATTTTGCCAACAGATGGCATCAAATAACAGCATAAAACTGGACTCTGTCCATTGTGGGAGAGGGGTACAAGCTTTATTTTCACAGTATGCCCCCTCCTACAATCGTAAGACAGTTCAATTCCCAAACCTCTGCAGGCAATCTACTGGATCAAGAGGTCTTAACACTCCTTGCTCAAGGAGCAATAGAGGAGGTGCCCATTCTTCAACAGGGTGCAGGGTTCTACTCCCCCTATTTTCTTATTCCAAAGAAAACAGGAGGACACAGACCCATTCTAGACCTCAGAGAATTGAACAAATATCTGTTCCGAGAAAAGTTCAAAATGATTTCTCTGGGAACTCTTCTGCCATACCTTCAAAGTCAGGATTGGCTTTGTTCTCTAGATCTAAAGGATGCATATACTCATATTCTGATCCATCCAGATCACAGGAAATTCTTCTGATTCCTTTTCAAGGGAAAACATTTCCAAAACAGGGTTCTTCCCTTTGGTCTGGCTTCGGCACCAAGAGTATTCACGAAATGCATGGCAGTAGTAGCTGCATTTCTGCGAACTCTGGGGATATTCGTCTTCCCTTACTTGGACGACTGGCTCATTCGAGCCCCCACGGTTCCAGAAGCCAGCTCTGCACTGCACTGTCTCGCACAATGCAAATCCTTCAATACTTGGGATTGGTCATAAACCTCCCAAAATCCCAACTTGCTCCGTCTCAGTCCCTAGAGTTCATAGGAACTCGTCTAGATACCAGACAGTCAAGGGCTTTTCTCCCACAACCCCACTGTCTTCGTATAATGCAGCTAGCTTCTCAAGCAGCGGTGAAGTCCTCCCTAACTGCTCGAGAACTACTACAACTATTGGGACATATGGCATCCACGGTTCATGTGGTTCCCTACGCTCGCCTTCATATGCGAGCAGCCCAGTGGACCCTATCCACACAGTGAACACAGGCCACAGGACATCTGTTGGACAAGATATCAAACTCACATCGACTGATCTTGTCCCTACAATGGTGGCAATCACTGGAAAATCTTCTAGTGGGGTCTCTTTTCCAGCACCCCTATTCCAGGCCACCCTAACAACAGATGCATCACAGGTGGGATGGGGAGCACACCTGCATCATCTCTCTACTCAAGGTACCTAGACTCCACAGGAGACGTGTCTTCACATAAACCTCCTGGAACTCAGAGCAATCTATCTAGCTCTTCGAGTATTCCATGCCCAGCTCAGCTACAAGACAGTCCTAGTCCAAATGGACAATCAAGTAGCTATGTTCTACGTGAACAAGCAGGGGGGAACAGGCTCTCTGTCATTATGCAACAAAGCTTTACGACTATGGGCCCTCGCTAGAGAGCATCAAATTCACCTTCTCGTGGTATATCTTCCAGGCATTCAAAACCTTTGGGCAGACAAACTTAGCCGAGTACTGCTGCCTCACGAATGGTCTCTCCACCTCGACCAGGTGGCCAAGATATTTCAGATCTGGGGAACCCCAAACATAGACCTATTTGCAAGTCCACTGAATGCCAAACTTCCCCGGTTCTGTTCCAGGATTCCGGCTCAAAATTGCCAGGCAAGGGATGCCTTCCTTCTTCACTGGGGTCACGACTTCCTCTATGCCTTCCCACTCATTCCCCTCATCCCCAAAACACTCTTCAAGCTTCAGAGAGACAGAGGTCATATGATCCTCATAGCGCCACAGTGGCCACGCCAAACGTGGTATCCCCTGCTACATCTCTCTCAAGCTGCACCTCTGGAGTTAGGCTATGCTCCAGATCTCCTCTCCCAAGAGAACGGGATGCTATGGCACCCGAATCTCCAGTCCCTGCATCTCAGGGTCTGGTTGCTGAAAGCTTAGACCTTCAGGATCTCAGCCTTTCCCAACAGGTAAAGGATATCCTTCAGGCTTCTAGAAAACCTTCCACAAGACGCTCTTACGCCTTCAAGTGGAAACGTTTTACTATATGGTGTTCACAAAAAGGGTTAAACCCCCTTATGATACCTTTGGAATCAATACTAGAGTATCTACTTCATTTATCAAATTCTGGTCCAAAGACCAATTCAGTAAGAGTCCATCTTAGTGCAATTGCAGCTTCCTATAAGCCTCTAAATGGACAACCAATTTCCTCTCATCCACTAATATGAAGATTTATGAGAGGTCTTCTATTAACAAAGCCTCCCATCAGGCCACCACTGGTGGCATGGGATTTATACCTATTCTCGGGCAGCTCATGAAACCACCTTTTAAACCTTTAGCCACTACAACCCTAAAGCTTCTGTCCTGGAAGGTCATCTTCCTGATTGCAATCACCTCTGCACGTCGCATTAGTGAACTGCAAGCTTTAGTGGCTGATCCTCCTTATACTAGGTTTCACCATGATAAGGTTGTTCTCAGAACTCATTCACACTTTATGCCAAAGGTGGTTTCGCCTTTTCATTTAAATCAATCAATTTATCTTCCTGTATTCTTTCCGAGGCCTCATGCCCCTAATGCAGAAAGGAACCTTCATACTTTGGATTGTAAAAGAGCCTTAGCTTTTTACCTACAAAGAACACAGCAACATAGAAAGTCTTCTCAACTTTTTATTGCTTTTGATTCTAGTCATTTGGGACTTCCAAATGGATTGCTCAATGCATATCCTTTGCTTATGAGAGTAAGAGTCTTCCTCTTCAAGGCCATGTCACAGTTCACAATGTGAGAGCCATGGCAGCCTCTATGGCTAACCTTCACTCTGTGTCTGTTGATGACATTTGTCGAGCAGCCACCTGGGCTTCGGTACACACCTTTACAGCCCACTCCAGCCTAGATAAAGCCTCCTGTCGGGATGCCTTCTTTGGCCAAGCTGTTCTTTAAAATCTCTTTCAGACCTAATTCAACTCCTACCCGCCAACCCTGGTGGGATGCCAGAGATCCATGGGAGGAAGCATGGCCCACCTTACTATAGGTGGCAGCTTCCTGGGGCTATCTCCCTGGCATCTTCAGCTAGGGAGTCTCCATATGTGAAGACTACATTCCTGCTTGTTCCTGGAGATAGCGTAGTTACTCACCTGTAACAGGTGATCTCTGGGAACAGCAGGAATTTAATCTTCACAACCCACCCACCTCCCCTAGGAGTTGTCTCTCTATCTCTCTGTCTCTTTCCTTTCTCCCTCTATCATTTCACTCAGCTACAAATTTAACTGAAGAGGGACAGTTGGAAAGGCGGGAAGGCAGCGCACATGTGCTGAGGGATGCTCCCAAAAGCGTTCCTATTGGACGCTAGGGAGCGTTCCTGCGCAGGCTCCGTTGGTACCGACGATACCCATATGTGAAGACTAAATTCCTGCTGTTCCCGGAGATCACCTGTTACAGGTGAGTAACTACGCTTTACGTGAGGAAATGACTGTTGAATTTATTGGCCCAACAATTTCCTCTGAGCTCATCTGGGGCCCTTTCATTCACATCAGTCCCAAGGTTTCCCTTGTGTTCAACCTTCTTTACCCTCCCATTCTATTTAGCCATTGTAGAGACAGTTCTGGGCTAGAGGCCACAGGTTGTGACTGCTGCTACATACACACCCTGAGCCTCGCCAATGGGTATCATATTTTGTGATGGCTGAGGCTTCCCCCTCCTAGATGCTGTGAATGTTGCCTCCACCAGCTGGCCCTCGGGGAGCAGAAGCTGCCCCAGTAATAGGTGCCAGCTATATGGAGGCCTGAGCACACTCCATATTGAACAATTCATTCACTCTGAAAGAGAGAGGAAATCCCTATCGGTCCCAATATTTAAAGGAAGTTGTGTTTGCTGGCAGGTGGTGAATGCTCAGAATAATATCGGTGTCTTTGTGCAGAATGGTTGCTTGTATGCACCACATAGCATTCCAGGACATGCACATACATTGTTCCAGCCCCCACCCCCCCTGCCATTATTTTTTCAGAAAAGCCCCAAAATAGCTGTAGGGGTTGTCCGCTCAAGAAACATGGATAGGTTTCTCCTCAGCACTGACAGCAGACCTCTTGAATAAGCCCTTAAGTCTCCATCAACCTAGCGTTACTGTGTGGGCATCGCGCTCAGCCTTCCCCCTTCTGCACACTTCTTCGCATCTATGCGGCATAGCCAATTGCTTGGTTATCGTCTATTTCGTATGGATTTCAGTGGATTATTCACCGACATTGACGCTGGCATCTGCACCGTGATTAGTCTCGCAGTAAATCCCGTTCTACATTCAGTGCCCATGCTACCGCAGAAAATCGTGCCTAAACGCTGCGCATTTTCCTGCATCGGCCCCCCGTGTCATAGTTCAGCTGTGCTCCCCACCTCTCCTCTCCCATCGGCTCAGTGGTGTAATAAGTGAAATTTTCACTAGTGCTACATCGTATAAAGCAATACCTCTTACTCCCCCTCAACCTTTTTCTTCTATCTGCCCTTTTTCTTCTATCTGCCCTCATTAAATTCATGAGGAGGGAAAAGCAGTTACAATCTTCACTAGGATGATCCTGCCCTAGGCAAATGAAGATGAGAAAAAGGACAAAAAAGTCTTTTCAGAAAAGCAAAACATTTAAGTAGGAAGTGGAAGAGTTCCCGATAGCCCCGATAATCTTCTTTCTCAGCGTGCTGATAAGAATTAGGATCGTCTGCTTGTAAACGAGCTGCGTAGGAGATGGAAGCAGTGGGTGGAAATGGAGTGTCTGCAGGTGCCTTCCAGCTAATCGCCTGATAATAACTCGGGACTTGCTGGGTGGCGGTGGAGGGGAGGGGGAGGGGGGAACTAGTATTATTACAATGTAATCAGACCCCCAGTACTCTCTTCTTAATATCATCCACTTGTGGAATTTTAAATGCCGCAACCTATTGGTGTTGGGTATTCTTTTTTTTATTTTTCTTTGAAAATGCAGCTTATTAAAGTTATCTTTTCTCTCTTGGCCTGGGGAGGCAAGGGAATAGGGTGGGTGGGAGTGGAAAGGAAAGGGGGATCGTAGGAATATTGCGTGGCTGCTGGTGGAATTTAAAACTTTTTTTTTGGAAGGACCCTGTGTTTTTCTTTGACAATGTGTTTGGAAGATATTTGCAGAAAATAACGAAAAGCATATCCGCATCTCTTGATTGAGAGACTGTGGGGATTGGGGAGGGGCGGCAGTTCTGTTTTGGCTTTTCATAGAAAACAGAGATTTATAATTGAGGCTGTCAGTCCCTCCGGTGTTGTTTTGTGTCATATTTAATTGATGTAAAATAGATTAGGGAACCTTTGGAACTGTATTTTTTTAATGGGATTTTATGTTTTAACATGCATGACAGTGCTACAAAACCTGATTTTCGTGGAAAGACCTTTGGTGGAAGCAAAAACATTAATAAAATTCAAGAAAGCCTGAGAGGCCCAGAGGGTTACTTGGTGGTGGGAGTTAACTTTATCTCTAGTGGTACCAATAATCTATGCAGCATGGGTGATTTTCTGTTTAAAAAAAAAAAACAAGAAATAAAACAAGGTCCCAAGTCAGGGGGGGGGAGGGGGAGCTTGCACTGAGTTCTTCTCTATCCCTTTCCGTTCAATGGTTTGGGCCTGTCTCCTGGGCCCTCCCTCATACCTCAAGCCGTCTCTGACTTACTCTTACTGAAGGACATCTCCTTCCCTTCAGTCCACATGCCACTAATGGGAGAAGGTTCTGGATCATTAGGCCAGTTTGTTCCAGGGCTGGCTTACTTATCAGGCAGACTGGTAGCCACACACAGGGCAGCAGTTTCTGAGGGGAGGGCAGCAAAGAGCTGTTATAGTCAAAGCAAAATGACAGCCACACCAACTCAAAATGCCATCAGCATGTCCTTTTGCCCGCAGAAATGGTTGGCAGTTGTCGAACAAATGACTTCTGGCAGCTATCCTAATTAAGGGGTGACTTAGGTTAGCCAGTTCTCGGCAATAGTTGGTCACTAACCGGTTCACCTCAACCAACTAAAGTTAGGGAAAGTAAAGGCTGTCCTAACTTTAGCTGGTTTAGCTAACCAGGCAGTGGCTGAATATCCGATATGTCCATGGAAGCACATTCCAATCTGGCCATCCAGCCCCCCCCGTGCGGCCGACCAGAAGTGGAACACCCAGAGTTAGACCCAATTCTGATCCTGCGGGGGACTAGATGTGCCAGCGGGATCAGAATCAGATCTATGGCCTGGACGTGCAGGCTGGGCCTCGATTCTGATTGGCCTGCATGCCCAGCCACATGCCTGGCTACCTCAGGCTCCTAAGTGGAGCCACAGTACCATGACAACCAGTTGTCATGGCAATGGAGCCGCGAATGCCAGCTGCCATGAAATCCTTCTTTCCCCGCAGCTGGACCCTTGATCTGGTTTCCCATGGCCAGGATCCGGCTGTGGGGAACTTCCTGCACCCCTACCTTTCTTTCCAGGCCCAACAGCATGATCCCGTGACGTCTAAGTTTATGGCCCCGGATGTACAGGGCCAATCTCTGAATCGGCCCTATAGTCCAGGGTCGCGGTCCACTCATACCCTGCCCTCGCTCCGCCTCCAGGATGCCCCCTCCTGCCCCCGTCTAGACCTCCCCGTGCAAATGGGATGCCCATCCCCGCTATTCGCTGTTCAGAATGACCCCCTTAGCATTTTAATGCCGATGGGCAGATATGACCCCAGCATTGAATATCCAGGTCTAATTTAAAGCGCCGACGGCAAGCCACTACTCGGGCTGCCACTGCTGCTGACTATGTCCCCTTAAGCTCCTGTAGCGCGCAAAGAGGCATGTTTACTAAAATGTATTACCGGTTAGCATGGGATTTAGCATGTGCTAAGCATGCTGCAGTAACTGTTACCATGCACCAAAAGTGCAGCTGTGCTAAACCCCCCCCCCACGTTAATCATGTAGCCTGAGTCGGGTGTTTCGGGGTCACATCGTGCATGTTGCGATTAACCCGGGGCATCTTTAATGCCCGCTAAACCGAACTGCTGCACAGCACCGGCGCACTTACTGCCACCTCGGTGGGTGATGTTTAGTGAACTTACATTAATCATGACAAACTGCTTAGTGCAGGGGTGGTGTGGAACTCACGCTAGCTACAGGGAGACATGCCGGGCATGTCTTCATCTTAGCATGGGTCCGATGCCATCCTTGCGCTAGATTTTAGGGCTTAAGACAGTGCTGCATTTTAGTAAACATACCCTAAAATGATTTGCACACATTTACATCTGCTCTGAAGAATCTGTAAATGTGTGTGTGTGTGTGTGTATGTTATCTGTGTGTAAATGCACACACACCACGACTCCATTCCAGCTCTGCCCAAACCACTCTCCAAGGACTGCATATGCATGGCGTGTATATAAGCACGCACAAATATATATGTACATATTCAGCTGTGCAATTTTACAATAGCATTTCATAAAATGACCCCCATTATGGGTCCGATACAGGAAGGTGAATAGCGGGGCTGGATGTCCTGGCAGGATGTCCAGCCCCGCTATCTGCCTTTACCATATGCTGCCTCCTGGCTTCCCTGTACACACAGAGCCGCTGTGTGTACTGTGGGGGTTGGGGGCAGAGAGTGGGCGGAGTGTGGGCAGAACTGACCCCTGGACATACAGGACCGATTCCAGTCATGGCCCTGTATGTCTGGGTATCGCGGGGGGGGACAGACAGCTTATTATACCTCAGAGGTGGAGTGGCCAGCCAGCCCCCCCCCCCAGCAGCGACGGCAGTGGGCAGGGTGAGTCCCCACCGCACGATCTGAGCTCCGGTTGCCCCCATCAGGGTCAGATGATGATGAAAAGGGACACTCCAGGTTGTGCCGTGGGGAGGATGTTCCTGCGATGATGCAGGGGCACACCGGGCCGTATCCCAGGACCCAATCCTGCCTCTGCGGGGCCATCTTGCTCCCACGGTGCAGAATCGGGTCCTAACAGGTCCGTCCTGGTTGGGGCCATCCTGACAGCCCAGGCATGCCCCTTCTAGGATCGGGCTCCACGTGTTTGGGGGGTGTGTGTATTGATAGGAAACAAACTTTATAATTTAAGAGTATGCGAGTCAGATTTCAAAAGGACATTTCAGGGCATAAATTGAAATGTCTAAACAAGATAATTCAAATTGTGCCTGATTTTCAGTGGCGCTAAGCATTTGCTTAGTGCTGCTGAAAATAGGTGCCCAAGTGTGCACATGGTTTAATCATCTGGTTAGATCTTTGTTTGGTAAGGACTCCAGGTTAGACCTGGTTTTGCGATGCCCAAAACAAAGACACAGTTTAGGCATCTAAGAAGGCAATTTTGTAATGGCAGCGCACGTCACCATGTACACGTAGACACCCTACTTTATAAAGTAGCAGCATATAAATGCTCTGAATTTTTTGTTCGATGTAAACCGCGCTGATGTCAAATAGTGCGGTATATAAGAAATGTAAAATAAATAAATAAATGTGCCATACTCTAGATGCACCAGTTACACCTGCCCTATAGCAAGAATAGCTGGTGGTGCCTACATCGGCGCAGGTACGCATATATACCATAGTGTGCTATAAGGTACATGTATCCCTTGAGGCCGCGTCTATGCTCTACCCATACAGTGGCCTGGTGCACACTCCTACCAAAGATCAACGCGTTGAGCACTTCCTAGTGCGCTTACCAAATCCCAACCAGCCAAAGTCTGCCTGGACGTGCCCATGCACACGGGTAAGTCCTCATAGGAGGTGCGGATCTTTCCATGGCAGCCTTGTAAAATCTCCTAAAGCGCTGAAAATCAACACCTAGGTGTCTAAACTATACATTCTGGTGATCAGACCCTGGAACGCCCCAAACAACTTTCCTAATACCAGGACCACATCCCTACATGGGACCCATTTCCCAAAGTCTCGTTTCCTCTTGATGTATGTTGACAAAGAAAATCTCCTTTTTCAGTCAAAAGCTTCCGCTGCAATGACAGATGGGCAGAGACCATGCTGATTTACAGGAGGGAAATGCACAATTCATTCTGAGAGGATGCTCATTGAAACCTCCTGCTTGTTTGGATGCAAAATGAAATAAACACTGGCAGTTTCAGTGCTAGGGAGACAGACGTAATTGATATTTATGCAGAGATCTTTTTATTTCCATGTAGAGCAGGAATTGCTGAACTGCTGTTTCGTAAAATTTTAAACCACGTGTTTTGTGTCAGCTACCCATAACAAATGTGTCCAGTGAGTGTAGCACCTTGATTGTCTAAGGTAGTACTTCTCAGCCCTCTCCTGTAGACACACCTTGCCAGTCAGGAATGGAGAATAAAACAAAGGATATTATAATGGAGGAGTAGCCTAGTGGTTAGAGCAACTGCCTAGTACCCAGAAGATCAAGGGTTCAATTCCCACTGGCACTCCTTGTGACCTTGGGCTAGTCACTTTACCCTCCATTGCCTCGGAAGAAAAGGCTGGCAATCTACTTCCAGTGATACGAGGAATTGCCAAGAAAACCCAGAGGTAGCTGGGTCACTATGAGTCAACACTGACTTGATGGCACTAAAAAAAAAAAAAAATTATAATGCCTCTGTATCGTTCCATTGTGCAACCTCATCTTGAATATTGTGTGCAATTCTGGTCGCTGTATCTTAAAGGATATAGCATTATTAGAAAAGGTACAGAGGAGAGCCAAGAGGATGGAAGGATACCCCTATGAAGAGAGGCTAAAAAGGTTAGGGCTCTTCAACCCGGAAAGAGACGGCTGCGGGGAGATATGATAGAGGTCTATAAATTAATAGAGTGGATCAGATAAATATAAATAGGTGGTTTACTCCATCAAAAAGTAGAAAGACTAGGGAGCATGCAATCAACTACAATGTAACCCAATTGAAAATAATAAGTGAAAATAGTTGTAAAAGCTGTTAGTGTATCTGGGTTTAAAAAAGGTTTGGACAAGTTCCTGGAGGAAAGGTCCATAAAGAGGAGTAGCCTAATGATTAGAACACTGTGTGGGAACCAAGAGACTAGGGTTTGATTTCCACTAGCACTCCTTGTGGCCTTGAGCAAGTCACTTAACCCTCCAATGCCTCAGAAAAATCCCAATTATCAATGTCCCTGTTTAATGTACATAAGCAGGTTTAAGTTACAATGTACACCACTTTGACTGAAATGATAAAGCGGTATAAAAAAACCTTGTTAAATAAATAATTTATTAACGAGGACCCATGAAATCCACTGCTTACCCTTGGACAAGCGTTGCGGAAGCTGTGTCCTTTTGGGAACCTGCCAGGTACTTGTGACCTGGATTGGCCACTGTTGGAAACACGATACTGGGCTTGATGGACCTTAGTCTGACCCAATATGGCATTTCTTAAGTTCTTAGGTTTTCAAGATCACTACAATGAATAGATATGAGACAGATTTGCATGTAATGGACCTCAGCTATATGCAGATTTCTCTTATGCATATTCATCATGATGATGCAGAAAACCCGACTGGTTAGGTGTGCCTGCAGGAGACAGCGGAGAAACACTACTCTCTGAGGCAAATGATTTGTGCGCATGAAAATGAGGAATCGGGTGCACAGTTATATGGGCCTGATATTCAAAACGATTAATGCTGTTAGTAGACTGTGTTAATTGCGGCGATGGGGATATTCCACAGCACGAACACGGCTAGTACTGCTGAATATTCATGGGTGCTGCCGCTCAACGCCATCGTGGTGTTCGGGGGTGGAGCGGAAGCAGCACCCAGTGAGAACCTGGCAGGGCGATATGCAGCCTCTTCTTTCTTATCGTTAAGTGCCGCTAAAGGCTGGATGTGGCTCTGGCATTGAATATCCAGGTCTTAAGTTCAGGGGTGACGACTTGCCACTGTAGAAGAGCTATCAACCACGGCTGCGGAGTATCAGACTCTCCTTGTATATCCAGGTGTTAAGTTCAGGGGTGACGGCCCGCCACTGTAGAAGAGCTATACACCACGGCTGCGGAGTATCAGACTCTCCTTGTATATCCAGGTCTTAAGTTTAGGGGTGACGATTTGCCACTGTAGAAGAGCTATCCACCACGGCTGCGGAGTATCAGACTCTCCTTGTATATCCAGGTCTTAAGTTCAGGGGTGATGGCCCGCCACTGTAGAAGAGCTATCCACCACGGCTGCAGAGTATCAGACTCTTCTTGTATATCCAGGTCTTAAGTTCAGGGGTGACGGCCCGCCGCTGTAGAAGAGCTATCCACCACGGCTGCAGAGTATCAGACTCTCCTTGTATATCCAGGTCTTAAGTTCAGGGGTGACGGCCCGCCACTGTAAAAGAGCTATCCACCATGGCTGTGGAGTATCAGACTCTCCTTGTATATCCAGGTCTTAAGTTCAGGGGTGATGGCCCGCCACTGTAGAAGCGCTATCCACCATGGCTGCGGAGTATCGGACTCTCCTTGTATATGGTTACTTGCCATTCCTGCCACTTAAAACTAATAGGCATTAAGTGAGTAACAAACGTAGAGGCACTTTGGGGGCATGTTATGAATTCCTACATATAATTACATTTTTGAATTTTACTCATATGGCAGATAATTTTCTAGCAGAACACTTATAAAAATTGCCAAAAATGTGTCTTCTTTAAAAAGACATAACCCCTGAGTGAAGCCATATATTGAAAAATGTTTTATATAAAAATGGCCCTCAAGCGGGTAGAGCCTTTAGTAACCTCGGGCTGCCAAGCCAGGATTCCTCTTATGTCATCATCGGCCCATTATATGCACCAACATCCAAAGCTAAATAATAGAGTCCAAGTAATTCAAAACGATGGAGGGAGGGGTGGCCTAGTGGTTGGGGCAAGCTGCCTCAGGCTGGAGGGCTGGGGGCCCAAATCCCACTGCAGGATAGCAACCTCAGGCCAGAGGGACTGAGGCGTCTAGTCCCACAGGGGCTTCTTGTGGCCTTCGGTAAGCCACTTAACCCTCCGGTACAAAACGTAGATTGCGAGCCTTTCAGGGACAAGGGAAATATATACCATACTGGTGAAAAGCAGTATATAAGCATTTCTACATAAATAAATAGATGTACTCTCACTTGGTTTGCAGCTTGTCGTGCTGTGAGGGCTTGCGTGCATCAGTGATGCTGAGAGCTAAACTATCCGTAGTTTAACTACTGGCAGGGTCTCCCAAGATGGACAGGTCTCAGCTGAGGTGCCAGACGAAGACAAACCACCCATCTGGGCAGCAGCAGAATGGGATAGTGTTGACGGCGGAGGATCACATTTCTGTGACAACGGCAACAACACCAAACTTAAACTGCGTGGAAGGAAGGCCCGGCAATCTACTTCTGTATCTTGCCATGAAAACCCAATGGATAGTTACAACAAAACAAATTGTGCTATGGTGCTGGAAGATGAGACTCCCAGGTCGGAAGGCACTCAACTAGCTACTGGGGAAGAGCTGAAGACTTTTCAGAGTAAAGCCAGCATTTATGATGTGGTTGGATCAAAGCCCTCGGGAAGTCTGACTGCTGATGTAGCTGCGCATGAAATGAGAGTCAGAAGCTGTAAAGATGTCTTACACATTGGAACATGGAACGTACGAAGCATGAACCAAGGGAAGTTGGAGGTGGTCAAGAATGAAATGGAACGTGTACAACTTGATCTGTTGGGTGTCAGCGAACTGAAATGGACTGGCATCGGGCACTTTGCATCAGATGATCACATGGTCTACTATGCTGGAAATGAAAGACAAAGAAGAAATGGTGTTGCGTTTATAATAAAGAAGAAACTTGCAAGAACTGTAATGAAATACAATGCAGTCAGCGAACGCTTAATCTCTATTCGTCTACGAGGATTGCCTATCAACACAACTATAATTCAAGTATATGCCCCAACAACAGCTGCAGAAGAGAATGAAATTGAAGAGTTCTATGAACAAGTACAAGCTGAAATTGACAGAACATGCAAACAGGATATCCTGATAGTCATGGGTGACTGGAACGCAAAAGTTGGCAACAAAGAAGAAGGCAAAGTAGTTGGAAAATATGGACTTGGCAACAGAAATGAAGCTGGAGAAAGATTGATAGAATTCTGCAAGACCAATGATCTATTCATCTCAAACACCTTCTTCCAGCAACACAAGCGGCGACTGTACACATGGACTTCACCCAATGGATTGTATAAAAATCAAATTGACTACATCTGTGGAAGTCAACGATGGAAAAGCTCTGTAACATCAACCAAGACAAAACCTGGAGCTGACTGTGGTACAGATCATCAACTACTAGTATGCAAACTCAAGCTAAAGTTGAAAAAGAGCAAACCACTCATGAATGCAGCAAAATATGACCTTGAGAATATACCACTGGAATTTAAAGACTGCCTGCAAAATCGATTTGCTGCTTTAGATACAAATGACAGAGCTCCGGAAGAGTTATGGAATGACATCAAGAAGGTTGTGCTAGAAGAAAGCGAGAAATCTCTACAAAAGGTGAAAAAGCAAAAACGGCCAAAATGGATGACGGAAGAAACTCTGAAAATTGCCCAGAAACGCAGAGAAGCTAAAGCCAAAGGAGAAAGAAAGACAATTGTAGAACTCAACAGAGATTTCCAACGTGCAGCAAGACAGGACAAGGAAAAGTACTACAATGACACTTGCAAGGAAATAGAAGCAGAAACTATTAGAGGAAGAACAAGATCGGCTTTCCTAAAGCTGCGAGAGTTAAAGAAAAAGTTCCAGCCTCGAATTGGAATGTTACAAGATGCTCAAGGTTCTATGTTGAATGATGCTGAGAAGTTCAAGAAAAGGTGGAAGGAGTATACAGAGTTTTTATATGATAAAGATCAAGTGGACCAACAGCCGTTTCAACCTGTACCTTATGATCTGGAACCATTGGTGATGAAAGAAGAAGTTGAAGCAGCATTGAAAGCCTTATCAAAGAACAAAGCACCAGGCATTGATAGCATTCCCAAAGAAGTATTACAGCAATCTGATGCAGCTGTTACCGTACTTATAAGGCTCTGCCAAGAAATATGGAAGACAACATCATGGCCAACTGACTGGAAAAGATCTGTGTTTATACCAATACTAAAGAAAGGTGATCCAACTGACTGTGGAAATTATCGCACAATCGCTCTGATCCCACATGCCAGCAAGATTCTACTGAAGATTATTCAACAGAGACTACAACCATATCTGGATCAAGAACTATCTGAAGTACAAGCAGGGTTCAGGAAAGGGCGAGGAACGAGAGACATCATTGCGGATGTGAGATGGATCCTTGAAAAGACTAAAGAATACCAAAAGGATATCTATTTGTGCTTTATCGACTATAGCAAGGCTTTTGACTGTGTAAACCATGAGAAACTCTGGACCACATTAAGAAGCATGCGTATACCAGAACACCTGATCGTTCTCTTGCGCAATCTGTACATTGATCAAGAAGCAACAGTTCGAACGGAACAAGGAGAAACAGAATGGTTTAAAATAAGCAAGGGTGTAAGACAAGGCTGCATACTTTCCCCCTATCTGTTTATTTTATATGCAGAACAAATCATCAGAGAAGCAGGATTGTATGAAGACAGAGGTGTGAAGATTGGTGGAAGACTCATCAACAACCTTCGCTATGCTGATGATACCACATTACTGGCTGAAAGTGAAGATGATCTGAAACATTTGCTTCTCACAATCAAAGAACATAGTCTCAAAATGGGCCTGCACCTTAATGTAAAAAAGACAAAGATCATGACAACTGGCAAAATCAACAGGTTCATCGTTGAAGGAGAAGAAATTGAAATCGTGAACAACTTTAACCTACTTGGATCAACTATCAATAAAGAAGCAACAAGCAGTCAAGAAATCATACGACGCATTGCTCTTGGCAGAATGGCTATGAAAGACCTAGATAAGATTCTCAAGAGCAGAGATGTCTCTCTCCATACAAAGATTCGACTTGTTCAAGCCATGGTATTTTCAATAACATCATATGGATGTGAAAGCTGGACAGTGAAAAAGACAGACAGGAAGAAAATTGATGCCTTTGAATTATGGTGCTGGCGGCGAATACTGTGTATACCATGGACTGCCCGAAGAACAAACCAGTCGGTACTAGAGGAGATCAAACCTAAGCTTTCTTTAGAAGCTCAGATGACAAGACTTCGACTTTCATACTTCGGACATATCATGCGAAGAGAGAGATCATTAGAGAAAGACATCATGCTTGGCAAGATAGAAGGTCAACGCAAAAGAGGAAGGCCAGCAATGAGATGGATCGCTACAATAACAGCAGCTACGGGTACCAGCCTGTCAACAATGAGCCGCCTGACTGAAGACCGAACACAATTTAGGATAGCTATCCAGAGGGTCGCCATGAGTCGACTCCGACTCGACGGCACTTAACAACAACAAATAGATGTATATTCTAGCAACATTTTGTGTTCAAGCAGATGGTCTTTAAAAGTTCATGCTCACGCACACAAACAAATCTGACACAGTATCGGGTTTTGAACAACTTCTCTGCATTAGGGATTCACAGAATATTCCTTTTCAGTAGGCTCTGCTATAGATCCATCTTCCTTCAAATAGTGCTAACTTTAGACAAACGGCGCTGGTACAATCCTGGCTTGGCAGCCTTAGGTTACTAAAGGCTCTATTTGCTAGAAGCTGTATAAGCTCTACACCCTTGAGGTTCTTTTTAATATAAAACATTTTTTCAATTTATGGTTTCGCTCAGGGATTATGCTATGTTTATTGAATGGTGATGTTTTTCCCCTGTTCTTAAGAGACACTTGGGTTTTTTTGGGGATGTATTAAAAAAGCAACATGGGTTCTTATCTGCCTTTATAAAATGGACTTCCAGAAGAATCCCCAGTAGCGCATAAATGTATACCAGCTGTGAGGCTTGCGCATGTACAGGGCAGTTTCTCCGTGGGAAAGCCTGCGTGGAAGTCGGTACTAGGTTGCTGTGCGCCTATAAACCCCCTACCCCTGCAGTGTTCTAGGACCTTTTGTGCACCCGCAAAACACACTTTTCATTTGGCAGATTTCTAAAGCTCTCCCTGGAAATAGCATGGAGTTTATAGCCCTATCGTTGTGCCCCATATTGCACTGGGTAAAGTGGTGTGCATGGATTTAGCTGCATAACAACCCTGATATTCAGACCCCATTTGTGCAGATACCTTGAGTTTTGAAAATCTGATGGGGCCGTAGTGAAACCCGATGGCAAGCATTATTTTAAAACACCAGTTACAGCATTGAAAGAAATCTGTATATTCAGTGCTGCTATACAGATAGATGGCAGGGCTGAATATATCTGGAGAGATTTCACTGCTGGCCTCTGTACGTACAGGGTTAGTTTTATAAAGCCCTTTTTGCACAGATGTAGCAACATATAGACATAAAAGGCTTATTATAAAAATCTGAAAGGCTTAAAAGTATGCACATAGACATGGTGGTGTGTATTTTGCTGAGGGGTCGGAGCGTGGGCAGAGTTTGCAAGTAAGCACGTGAGGCGGATTATAAAATGCATTCATCCACACACGCTCATTTCCCCCTGCTCACAAGAGGTGCCAAGCCTGCAGTTAAGGCACAATTTCTGCTACGTCCTGCCAGTATTTTATAAAGACACATAGGTGCCTATGGCCATGACATAGTGCCTAGGTAGGCGTTTACTTGCCCTCTTAAACCAGGCACCCTGTTATAAAGTTACCCTCATACCGCCAATATTCAACTGCTACATATATGGCTGTTTAATTTAAGACAGTTTCTTGCTGCCTTAAACCGCTTGGTTGTATGGAAAATGTGACTTTGCTTTGCCTGGGCGGTATATCAAGTAACAAATACAGATAAAAATAAAGATAGACGTACAGCTGGGTGGAACGCTGTCACTCTGTCCCAGCACGGTCTGCATAGTGCTGGAGTGTTTAGAAGGAATGTTTGGTGGTCTGTCCAAATGGTGTCACTGAAACTTCATGGCTGCTAAATGTCTAAATCCCTTTGAATATTGACCTGTGAGTGTTTTTGTGGCTGCCTAGAATATACACAAAAGACTTTGCGGTTAGATGCATTGCTGAGAGTTTATACCAAAAAGGGTAATAATAGTAACAGAGCTGGAAAAACATAGAATTCAAAGGGGTTTTTTTGTACTCAGGTTTTTTTATTTTTTAGTGTTCTTCTGTTTAGTTTCTTTCCCTCTTTCTATATCTTGTCCTGCATTTCCGTCTTTTGTAGGTGCCTTGCTTTTTTTTCTCTTATTTCATGTCAGGTCTGTTTGTTTTTTCTTGTAATGAAGTCTTTAGCCCCTCTCCTAAAGTCACGCCTTCTCCATCTTTTGCACATGCTCTTTTTTCTTTTCAAAAACAAAACAAATTAATTTTTTCATGTTCTTTCTCTGGCAGAAAGCTGTCCTGATCGAGCACGGGATCCGACGATTGACCTTCCTGGTGGCGCAGAAGGTGCAGTTCCCCTCGTTCTTCCTGCCTTTTCTTTCTATTTAGCTTTGCAGCTATTAATGGCATTTGCAGTCTTTGTGTATGGTCAGTAATCAAGCCATTTAAATACAAGCTTACAAAACAAGCAAATCAAATGAATCACAAACAGGTACAATAAAAGAGAATCAAATACAAACATAAGCAAAATGCAATAGTAAAAGCAAATACATATCTCTTGCATTTTCTTTGGAATTTGGTCAGATAAATCAGCTTAAGGTTTGTATTTTTACTGTGGAGGTCATTCATGAACGCGGGTTGCGGGGCTGCATGTCCCTGTGGGACGTGCAGCCCTGCAAATCGCCTGGACCCTATTCCCCCTCCTAACCTCCCTGCACGTCCCATGCTTTAAGATGGGGAGAGCTGGCGGGGGGGGGACGGGGTATGAGCGGAGCGAGCTAGCCCAGCAGCACGTATAGGGCCAATTCAGGTCAGGCCACCTCAGAGGTGGTATAAGCAGCAAAAACCTGGCGATCGGGCCCAGGGAACTCCCCCCCCCCCCCCCACCAGGGCCAGGGCCGGGTGCAGTGGGGTCCCCCGCTGTCTGATCCAGGCCCTGGCTGGCCTGCTGTGGATTGGGCGGCAGGGAGGAGGGAGGTCCCGGAGGCCAAGGGTGCCTGTGGGGAAGACGTCCCCGCAGGCAGGCAGGGGCATGCTGGGCTGTCCTCTGGCCCAATTCTGGCTGCTGTGGGGATCAGAATCAGGTCCAAACAGGCCCATCTTGCCTGGGGCCACCTGGATGTGCCCCTACAGGAATCGGGCTCCATGTGTATGATTGGACTCTAGAGAACTAGCAGATAGCCAACAGAAAACAACTGTCCCCTCTCTTGAGATGTCCTTGTGAGAGTAGTGCCCAACAAGAATAACGTATTACTAAGGGACCCCTTTACTAAAGTGCGCTGGGGTTTTGCAACGAACGTGCATTTAGCACAAAAACAAATGCCCGGTAATCGCAACTGCTGTGCGCTAACTACAGGGGTGTGCTCAGTATGCTCGCTGAAGGGCTGCAGCACTGTTAACAATTACCGTACATGCACTAACTCCACCTATTGAGACGGCGTTAGGTGAAACTGCACTAATTGCAAGGATCACAGTTAGTGTGCAGCATTTACCCCGTGCTGACCACATCCACTCTCCCCCCAAACCTGCCCATGTGCTCCCGTAACACGCCATGAACAGTCAGCATGGAAATTCAGCTGTGCTGTCGTGGCCTTCCGCTGGCTGTCAGTGTGTGTCCCTTCAGTAAAAGACCTCCTAGGACTGTTTGAATGGTTTAAAAAAATGTAAAAAAAAATCTTTGTTTTGTAAATAAATCCTGGAAAAGGCCACCGAATAGCTAGCTGTTGGCATTTCTCTGCTTCGTAGTCTCATGGACCGCACCTCTAACCTCCAGTTGCCAATCAGAGGTTTCTCAGGACTGCTTCAGGGAGCCCGTGATTGGTTGCTAGATGAGGGCTGGGCTGGAGGGAGGGAAGGCAGAGAGAGATTTAACTGGATCTTCCCTAATTCACCGAGCTACCAGGCTCTTCAAAATATTAACTTGTCTATCTATTGACTGACGCCCTCCCCCAGTTTACTTCTGGTATTATTCTTAGGTCTTCTTACTTTCTTGTTGTACTGCCTGAATTTAAAGGTCCCGATTATTCAGCGGTGACGGCTAGCACTGAGAAAGCAGCCACCCGTCACCGCTGAACTACAGACCCGGAAATTCAGTGCTGGGGCCACATCCAGCTTACCGGCATGAAATACCTGGGTTGGCTGAATAGCACAGAAGCTAACTGGAAAACGCCGATATTCAGTCACTGCCAGTTAGCTTCCATGGTGAAAATTAGGCAACCCTTTCAGGAGTGTAGCTTTCACCACTTAGCAATAACTGGGCAGCGGCTCAGTATCGCCAGTGCTCGGTTATCGCCGGATGCCGCCTCTCTCCACCCCTGGCATCTGGCTTTTCAGCGCCAGCACCTGCGGATATTCAGCAATACTAAAGCCGTGTTAGTGCCGCTGATATCCCAGGGACTGCAGAAACGCGGTCGGCAGGTTTGCTAACCGTGTGGAATATCCCCCCCCCCCAAACGTTTCTGAAAATGAATCCTAAATTAAAGGTGAGCATCTTGCCTAGTGAAAGTGCCCCTTATTTTGTCTAGACCCTTCCTTGCTCAGCTGCAGTCACACTGTAGGGCTCTGGCTTTGCACAGTGCCCAAGCCCTTGTGTGTACCTCCTTCCTAGTGCTGTGGCTCCTAGTGCTCTTCCCCAAACTGTAATGGTGAGTGTGGAGGCGCTTTGAGGAGACACCTTCAAAAGCCTTTAGCCTGGCGGTTAGAGCAAATTGTAAGGCCTCTGGGGCAAGGAAATAGCTACATGCCTGAAGGTAACTTCCCTTTCCCTTGAGCTACCATTGAGAATAAATAAATACATTTAAAAAAAACGTAAATATAGAGAGAAAATTCAGAAATGAATAAGCTTGTCTCACTGGTTTTAACAGGTCAGACTGCTAAATTGTGGGGTTTTAAAAGAATTCTTGTTTTTCAATGCAGGTGTGCACAGGGCTTCCTGCGTTAGTTGCTGAGAGGGCAGCTTGGCTGTCTTTGGGGCATGTGGTAACGGCTGCCGTGTGCTAAAGTCCCACGCTAGTGCACAGTCTAGCAGGCGTGGGTGGGGTATGGGAAGAGAGTGGGTGTGTCATCTGGTAGAAGCGAGCATACAGGACGACATTGTGCGCTATGTGTCACAAATGCTGATAACGCAGTGACACTTAGCGCCGCCTTGAGAGGTGGAGTTAAGTGCGGCCACGCTGCCTGCGGTCCAGAAGCATGACCGCTGCCTTAAAGGAAACAAAATGCCAGTGCTGCTGTGATGTCCTCCCCTCCCCCCCCGATTAGGACTTTGAGGTGCTACTTCAGCACCCCTCCTAGACAGCAGAGGAACCCATGAGACAACATCCCCAGACCCCCAAACCTCCGAACAGTTCTCCCCTGACAAGTCTTATCCCTGAACCTCCCCCCACCTCCCGAGCCCCCCCCCCCCCCAATCTTACCCAAGACTCTGTGGCAGTGGTTGTGGTTAGTGGGGAAGGAGCAGTCCCCCCTCCCCCAGCTTCAGCAGTTCTCAAAATGACACTGGTGACCCCTTAGTCTTGCGGTACTACCGCAGCAGCGTGATCCCTAGCGGAGATGCTATGACAATAGTGCTAGTTGTGGCCAGCAGCATTTTGAGAAATGCAGGGGTGGAAGGGAAGTGCTCCTGCGCTGTTGATCACTACCACCACCAGGGGGCCCTGAATAAGGCCGGTTGGAAGGTGAGAGGTAGGGGGAGGGGGGGAAGGTTGTGATTAGCTCCTTGTGTGTGTGTTTGGGGGTTGGGGGATTGTTGTATAGGCTTCTCCTTTGCTTTCTGAAAGGGGGAGTGCTAAAGGAGTGAGGATGCTTGAGGGTGGTTCTGCTTCGGGGGGAGGGAAGAGTGTTGGGTGGGGGCAAGTCATTTCTTTGTTTTGGCAGGTGATGTGTCCCTGCGCTGTGTGCCGAGGCAGGGGGTGTGACGTTTGCCCTGTACACTAGATGCAGGCCAGGCGCTGGGCACACCTCTGCATGTAGCTCTCAAGCTTTGCCCTTGCCACACCTTAACTTTGCTAGTTAGTGTATAGAGTAAGTGCAGACACTAAATAGGCTCAGTCATCCAGGGGCCTATCTTGAAGCTCATTTTACATTTTTGGGACATTTAATTCCCAGCCTTAGGGCACTGATGTGCAGTACATAAGTGTTGCTTAAAAAAAATCAAGCCAAAAGACAAGCCATGCACTCTGAACCATGACTCGGTTGTAATTTGTCTTAATTCCTTATTAATTTCACTATTAATTAGCAGCTGTCTTCTGCTTCTCTCTCTACCTGCTCGTCTGTGCTCATTTGTAAGGATTTCAGCAAACAGGTCAACTGTGAGGTGGATCAGAGATTTCATGTAAGTAAAGAAACCAGGTCTCCTTCCCTAAGTGCTGTTCAGTAATTAAGTGAAATACTAATAATTTGGATTGTTATCCCTTTTCCAAATGATGCTCCCGGGCAGCTTACAGCATTAATAGAATTCAGATACAATAAATCCCCCCCAAAGAGTTTACCATCCAAGTGCGTTCTTCATTCAACAGGATGTAAAGTGACCTCTCCAAAAGTAATATGGACCATTGCTGCCGGTGGTGCGATTTGAACCTTGGTTTCCCTGGTTTCTCAGTCTATTGCTTTAACCATGAGAGGGGTAATTTTATAAGTGCGCCCATGCGTAAGAAATACGCTTGTATTTTTTTTTCCTTGTGTGCGGTTTTGGCAAATGTTCAGAACCATGATATGTGTATACTTCTATGTTGAAAAGTCCCCCAGAAAATGTGTGCACTAATATTTACATCCGCATTTTCGCATGCATAAATTTTTTCTGGGTTAATTTACATTCATATGGTGAAAGTAGTGGGATAATCCACTTTAATGGTAGTTAAATAAAATTACAAAAAAGGAAAATAAGGTGATACCTTTTTAATGAGCTAACTTAATGCATTTTTGGACTAGCTTTCGAAGGTTAAAACTTCCTTCTTCAGGTATCCAGATATTTGATGTTTGTCTTTAGTAAGAATCATGGCCGCCCAGTCACATGTCTCGTTTTTGTAGCCCCGCCTCTCCTAGGATGCGTGTTCCTATTGGCTAAGCAAGGTTCATGGTAGGCTGCGATATTGCGTATAAGGCCAAGAGAGTGGGGTGGGGGCCAACTCTGGTCAGAAAGTGAAATCCAGAAAGAAATCTGACATTCCCTTGCCCCTGGTGTAACTGACTGGGGAGAAGAACAACCCGGAAACAAAAGAAGAAATTACTACTATTATGTGACCAATAAATTAGAATCTGAAAATCTTTCGTTTTAACAATCTGCTGTAGGACTAATAATGCTCTTATGAATGTAATTTGTGAACCGCTTAGAAGTGTTAAGATATGCAGTATACAAGTATATTAAATGAAATGATCCTTCCGTACAAGCATTTCCTAACTGCAGGTTTGTTGAGATTCACTCTGCTGGACCATTACCTGTTAGTATCGCCTGCTTCGGTGGATATCATAGCCAGCGCTTCCTCTGTCTCCCCCTCCCTCTCCCCCCCACTGGTCCCTATCGTCATTCAGAGACAGACCCGCACTGAAAGCTGCTTTGAAAAGTTCGGAGGCTGGGGCTTGTTTTTTCCTTTAATTACAGTCTATATAATTAGCTCCCAGCGTGTTTTGCTGGAATGGAGTTTCTCCAGCGATCTTCCAATTTCCTCATCTCATTAGGTTTTTAACACAATTATTAGTGTAATAATCTGCTATGATGATTTCTGTTGCAGATTTTCACATTGTCGGGTTTGCAGGGTGTCTTGATTGGCTAATTTAGGCGAATTAATTTGATTGTCTTGATGACGGTCGGCTGATTAGAACCCAGCAGGAGGTGGGATAATTTGGCTTTGTGAGGAAAAGTCGGTAGTATACTTTTGAAGTTTTGGTAACTTACAAGAACACAGAGACTTTAGTTTTAAATAGCTTTTCATTTGTGGGTTCAGGTTTTGATGGGACATTTGTGGGCCACTCTGTTAGGGGGAGAATCAAGGGGGTGACTTTTTGAAGACAGGAGTGAAGGTGGGCAGTGAGGTATCTATGGGCTGGAATGACAGATCTGCATCAGAAAGATGAGAGGTTTTGTGCCTCTTGTTTTTGGATCGTGTGTTTTGTCCTAATTTCTCTAGTATACACTGATAGAATTAGCTTCTGGATCTCTCTGACCCACTGCAAATACAGTAAAAACTAGAAATCCGAGCAGAAATGGCAGAAAATCACACAGCAGGGTCTGTCTGGCAGGCTATATTTCTCAGGTTGTCTGGATTGGTGGCCCAACCATTAGGCAAACTAGGCAATTGCTTAGGACAGCAGCTTCTGGGGTTCAGCAAAGAGTGAGGCACTCAAAACTGAACAATACATTTTGGCAGCCAGGGTGGGGGTGGGGAATAAGGCTTAAACTTTGCCAAGGGTGTCAACACTTTGAAGCAACTCTGGGGCTGGCCCTGCATGGCAGACCAGATGCTTGAGGCTGGTGAGTTATTGTAGGACCTTGTGGTTGGAATTGGAAGGGGGGCTTTTCAATTCTCAGCTGCCTAGGAGGCTCGAGTACAATGGAAGAAGCAGACAAACCGTCTTAGATATGGAGGGATGTCTTATAGGCAGTTACCCTCTATGGCCAGCAGCTGCGATCTATCCTTGACTCTGTGGACAGGGCTAGTTGGTTAGACGGCATAGGCCATTAGTTGTGTTTTGCCATCACCAGTCCTAGGTTACCATCCACAGCCACGCCCTGGACTTTCTGTATTCTTTCTTGTTGACGCTGAACAGCTGACGCCTTTTTTTAAAGCTCTTTGGGAAACAGCATATAGAAAAGACAAAAAGCCAAAATCTTTGCTTTGTGTTAGAAATATTTGTGGAACGCTCTGTTCCTTGGAAGGAGCCCATTTGGTTTATTGCTGGAAGCACAGAACTAGGAATTGTTAGACTTCTTTGGGCTTGTGCAACATCCGGAAATACTTTTTCATGGAAAGGGTGGTGGATATCTGGAATGCCCTCGCAGTGGAGGTAGCGGAGAGGAAAACAGTGACAGAATTCAAAAAGGCATATGATAAAACACAGGAGATCCCTATAAAGTAAAAGGAGCATTCCTTCTCAAAGCAAAACTCAAATGACTTTCACACTTCAAAAACGCATAGCAGGGGTAACTGACATACGGCAGCAATTAAAACCCATTTACTGTGTTATTACAGTATGAGTTTGAGTCCTCAGAAACCACAGACTCCGTGTCCCTCTCTGATCACCCTCAGTTTCTTTACCATCTTTAGATGGGTAGAAATGAGGACGTGCAAATCTTTTTTTGGTTTAATCTTCAGTTGGCCTTGTTTGGTGGCTCAAGCCACCTGCATAACCTTTTTGGATAGTGGCTGAAAATCGCCGGTATCTGTGTAAGTGTGGCCATCATCTGGATAGTGATCACAGTGCCTTTCAACTGCCCTGGCGCTCACTGGATTTTACCAAGGTGGTCTGTGGAGATGCTCAGTGGCACCATCCTATCTGGTTATCTAAATAAGGGTTTATGAAAATTGACCCCAAAATGGTCAGACAACAAATTTATTTGTATTTTGGTTAGTAGAGAAGAAAATGTCTCTCTGTTTATTTCTTCAGTTTTCCGCTGTTCATGGTTTCTTGGGTTTTCTATTTCATTATTCGTCTGCATATTTCTAATTTCCAGTCTCTGATTCTTTCCTCGCGGATGACACGCGTTTTGCCTGAGGTGTGGGATTTTGTTAGCATACAGGTTCTGTGTAGGTATCGCCAGTAGTTCACGTTGTTCTCTTTTCCCAACGGGAGGCGCACTGGTGTTCTAGACTATTTGCAGCACTGACTTTGCATAGGTAGAGCTGGTACAGTTTGAATTCTTGGACTTTGTGCTGTTACAGTATAGTGGGCCTCTGGGTGCCTGTCTGCAAGGTTTTGTGTTACTTCTTGCAGTGTCTGGTATAGGGTTGCCAACTGGCCAGTTTTGAATGTTGGGAGGCCGGCGGTTGGCAGAACGCTAAAACCGGCCAATGAAGGACCGGTTTTCTGCCGACCACTGGTGTCGGTCGCTCCTATGTCTGCTTGTGGGGATCCCAACCCCCATGGGCAGATGTGCAGAAATGGCCGCAATTGTGGCCGGGAGAGCCGGTGACTGCACAGCCTGCCATTCTTTCTCCTATAAGTGAGTGTTTCCCACGATGTCGGCAATGAGAATGCTCGGCCCTCACCTCCCCCCGCGTGTCAGCATCAGGCAATTTAAGGCACTCAGGGCCGGCCACAAGAAAGCAGTTGGGGAGTGGAAGAGAGAGAGAGAGGAAGATGTTCATGTCAGTCTGCAGGTCCTCACCCCCACTCATTGCCACAGACTCCGCCTGAAAAGAATATCAGTGCATCATCCAGCTTTCGCAGAAGGGCAACCTACAGACAGTGACAGTGGGGAGGAGAATGTGTTCCCACTGGCCCGGGTGCCTCCCTCCACCGAATGCTGCAAAGGCAGCCCCGCCCCCTCCTCTTTCTCCTCTCCCTCTTTTTGGAACACAGTGGTTTCTGCTCCATCTGGGCGCTTCCTCCCTCCCACCAGCCACTGCAGCCAACACAACTGTTGCAGAGGGAGGTGAGTGATGATTTTTGGGGGGTTTTGGAAGGGGATTTGAATAAAGACTTGAGCAGGTACAGGAAGATGTAATGGGGTGGGGAGAGAAAGATGCCTGGGAAGGAGAGAGGAAGAGCTTGGAATTGAATGGGGTGGGAGGGGGAGGGGAGTAGACACTGAGATATGATAGGGAAGCGTGGGTCTCAGGAAATAGGGACCACAGCATTGAGAAGGAGAACAGGTGGGAAAAAGAGTGCTCCCCAGTGAGAAGGGTGAAACGGGGCTGAAGAAAGATAATCCTAGGGCAAGCAAAATGGGACTTGTGGATTGGGTAGGTGATAAGTAGGGACGAGGCTGGCGATCGAGTTGGTGAACAAGAAAAACTGGAGATGTGAGTGGAGAGTCTGGAATTAAGTGAGGAGAGAAGAGGACTGATGCTGGGCTTCTGGGGAAAAAGACAAAGAGGATTCAATTCCCCTACTGGGAGGAGGGCTTGAGAGAGAGACAGACAGGATACTTCTCTGTTGATCACACTTCTTCCATAAGAAACATAGAAACATGACGACAGAAAAAGACCACATGGCCTATCTAGTCTGTCCTTCTATATCAACCACAACAACATTCCCCTTTTTTCCTTTAGAGATCCTCTGTGTTGGTCCCATGCTTTTTTGAATTCAGATACTGTCCTCATCTCTACCACCTCCACTGGGAGACTATTCCATGCATCTACCACTCTTTCCGTAAAGAAATATTTCCACATATTACTCCTGAATCTATCCCCTTTCACCCTCATCCCATGTCCCCTCGTAGCAGAGCTTGCTTTCAATTGAAAGAGGCTCTCCTCCTGTACATTTATGCCATGGAGGTACTTAAATGTCTCAATCATATCACCTCTATCCCGCCTTTCCTCTAAGGTGTACATATTAAGATCCTTAAGTCTGTCCTCATATGCTTTATAATGAAGACCACTAACCATTTTAGTAGCCACCCTCTGTACCAACTCTAGCCTGTTTATATCCTTTTGAAGGTGTGGTCTCCAGAATTGCACACAGTACTCCAAATGAGGTCGCACCAAAGACTTATACAGAGGCACTATCACCTCCTTTCTTCTGCTAGCCATTCCTCTCCCTATGCACCCAAGCATCCTTCTAGCTTTTGTTGTCGCCTTTTCTGCCTGTTTAGCTTCTTTAAGATCATCAGACACAACCACGCCTAGGTCCCGCTCTTCTTTAGAGGACAAAGGTACTTCACCCTCTATACCATATTGCTCCCTTGGATTGCTGCAGCCCAAATGCATGATCTTGCATTTTTTAACATTAAATCTCAGCTGCCAGATTGTAGACCATTCTTCAAGCTTAGCTAGATCCCTCCTCATGTTATCCACACCTTCCTGGGTGTCTACTCTATTACAGATTTTGGTATCATTCCCAAAGAGGCAAACCTTACCCGACAGCCCTTCTGCTATATCACTAACAAAGATGTTAAAAAGAATCGGACCTACTACTACTACTGAGCATTTATATAGCGCTACCAGTCGTATGCAGCACTGTACAGACATATTACCATGACAGTCCCTGCTCATCAGAGTTTACAGTCTAGTCAACCAAGGACAGATCCCTGGGGCACACCACTGGTAACCTCCTCCTTCTCAGAATGAACTCCGTTTACCTGTACCCTTTGTCGCCTCCCACTCAACCAATTTCTAACCCAAGCAGTAACTTTAGGGTCCATCCCTAGGGTGGTCAGTTTGATTAGAAGTCGCCTGTGTAGAACAGTGTCAAAGGCTTTACTGAAATCTAAATACACCACATCTAGGGCTCTCCCTCGGTCCAACTCCCTGGTCACTCAGTCAATGAAATCAGATTTGTCTGACAAGACCTGCCTCTGGTGAATCCATGCTGCCTTGGATCCTGTAATCCGCTGGACTCCAGAAACCTCACTATTTTCTCTTTCAGCAGTGCTTCCAATAATTTACTCACCACCGAAGTTAAACTAACCGGCCTGTAGTTTTCAACCACTTCCTTCTATATCTTCCTCATCCACTCCTTTCAATTTTGCTGAAGATGGAGCGGAAATGCTGGACACATGGGGTATGGTGAGATGGAGGGGACAGAGGAGATGGGACGATGATGGGCACAAGAGAGGGAGACCTAGTGAGACAGAGGGGGAGATGCTGGACATTGGAGGAAATAGGGAGAAGGGGGAATACTGGTTATGGAGTGGATAAGGAGAGAAAGAGAGGAGGAGATGCTGAATGGAGAAGGGGCAGATACTGAATGGGAGACACAGAGAGACAAAGGGAAGGGTTGATAAAATATTGGGAAATAAGAGGTCGTAAAAGGAGAGAGAGATGGGGAATAGGAGGGCTGGGGTTAGGGTTGAAAAGTGATGGGTAAAATGAGGAAAGGAAAGGAAGAAAAGAAGGAGTGAAATCTGAGGGGGATAGACAAATAAATCAAAGAAAGAAATCCAAAAGGAAAAAGATCAGTGTTAGAAATGGATGTAAGGGAGTAGGGGAGAGAAGTAGCAGTAGATGAACTTGAGACCCTGGAACGAATTAAGAGAAGATGAAAGAAAACGGAAAGCAGAGACTGGAACCAATAGGATTAGAAAAATAAAACAGCCAAACAATGGTAGAAAAAAATAATTTAATTTCATTTTAGTGATTGGAATTTGTCAGTGTTTGTGTTTGACATGTGCTGTCTTTCTGTCTGGTGTGCTGCATGCAGAGTCTGGCTTCTTGGGTCTTCAGTTTAATGTTTGCTTACATAGTCCTAGTTGTAGTTTGCGGTCCCTTATTCTGTTCTTTTTGAGAGTCGATCTATGTTCAGAGTGCACGATCCAGGCCAGGTGTTCCGCTAGCATGGAGTTTCTATGTAGGGATCTGTAGTAATCTGACTTGCTCTGTTTTTCTAGTAGGTGTGTGGATTTTCTAAGACCCACGGCAGTATTTACTGTGCTGTCCTTTTCTAGGTAGAGATGTGTGAGTTTAAGAATTTAGTACTGTTGTGGAATGGTAGATTTGTTCTATACTGTAGGTCCTCTGCTGTGATTCTCGCTTTTTCTTTTTGTTTCTAGCTCTGCTCTGCACAGAATTTTGGGGAAGGTTCCAGGGTTTGGTGGATGCAGAATAAATGTTTGGATTTAAAGTCATACGGGAGAGCGTATGTGTACTGGAGGGGCCCAAGAAGGGGGTGGGGCGGGCATGGGCAGAGCATGGCTAGCCACAGGTGGAGGGTTTTTCTCTTTTGAAAAGTTGGCAGTCCTAGTCTGGTAGTGGAGGGATTTATGTTGCTATCACAGATGTGACATCCGAATTTGAATAGTGTCTTTTTTTTGTATGTTAATTTGTAAAGCGAAATATCCTACTTCTGTTCTGTACCCATTGATGGGGGAGTTTTATTTTAATACTGCATGTGATAAATAATTATATTCTATTGGATCAATTCTGAAAAGCAATTGTCCATTTTTCAGTGAATACATAATTTGGCTTTTCAAAAAATATATGGATAATATTGGGCCATTTCAATTACTAAATGGCTTGATATTATCTGTATATTTGTGGGAGGAGTGAGGACTGAACAATAAGCAGGCCTAAATGAAACAGATAGTGCAGACATGGTTACCACATTATGCGTAGATTCAGTGCTGCTACCTGTATGGATATTGGGGCTGAATATATAGATAAAGTTAAACATTAGTACCGGTATTTAACAAGCCAGTGACACTGTTAGTCAAGAATGTATTCAGATCTGCCTGGCTCATACTGCAAGACTGACCCAAAGATGGGGGTGCAAAAGCAAAAGTTGGCTTGGGGTGCCATAACCCCTTGAGCTGATCTTACTCTGAACCTCTGCAGCGCCTCTGCCCTTTTGAAAGTTAGATTCTAGCGCAATAGATTTTGTTAGTGTCCTCCTTCCGTTTATTAAATCAAATCTGATCAGGTTATGATCACTACTGTCAAGTGGCCATTACCTCTTTCACCAGATCCTATGTTCTACTACGGACAAGGCGTCAATTAGTCCCCCCTCGTGTTCATTTCTGAACCAGCTCCTCCATGAAGCAGTCCTTTATGTCGTCTAGAAACTTTACCTCCCTAGTATGTCCTGATGAGACATTGACCCAGAAATTGTACAATCTCTGTGATTGAACATACTGGTTTTACCTTGTGCTGTATATGCCGTAAGGTATACACACTTTTTATATATATTCCACACATTGTTTAGTCTTGATTTATTTGACTGTAGATTCCATGTTTTTTCCGATCCCTTATGCAGGCAGTGTGTGCTGAAACACGGTCAAATAAATACATTTGACTTTTCTATTTTTTCTCTCCAGACTCCCTTTCCCCTGCTGGGGTTCCTGTGCCTTGTGCGTCTTGCAGGGATTTCTCTGGTGCTTTCCGTGGCCCGGAGACATCTGGCAACCCTGTGCTATAGAGACTATAACCTGCTGTATCTGCACCACCTGCAAGAGAATGTGAAAAAGATTAGGAAACTGAAGACAGAGCTAATGCAAACTGTTCTTGTTTCCTTTTATCTTACAGAGGGAGTTCCCCAAATTTTTCACATTCCGTGCCAGAAATAAGGTAAGACCAAAGCCTCTCGTGTGTGTATGATGGGCTTCGTTGTTCATTCTCAATGCGCATAATAACAGATCCTTCCAGCCCACCCAGAGGCTGAAACCTTTTAAATTGCTTTTTCCAGTTTGAAGAGGACCGGATCTACCGACACCTGGAGCCGGCGCTAGCATTCCAACTGGAGTTGAACCGCATGCGGAACTTCGACCTCACAGCCATCCCTTGTGCCAATCACAAGATGCATCTGTACTTGGGTGCCGCCAAGGTGGAGGCGGGCACTGAAGTGACTGATTATAGGTTCTTTGTGCGTGCCATCATTAGACATTCAGATTTGGTCACGAAGGTGGGTGCTAGGACTCTGTGTACTCTTCTTAAAAATCATAGCTATATATTAATGGCACTGTTCAGACGGGGATGTCGTAATTACTCATCTCTGGCGATTTGGTGACTGTGCTCAGAGGTCCAGCATTGAGGTCTGTGTCTCTGTGCTTTATCGGAGTAGTTCAATAAGTGATTTAAACATCTAAAACAGTTCCCGAGTGTGTGTATGCATAAAAATAGGCACTACTGACACATACCACATACCAGGGAGCAGCCGTTGGATGGAGCATATCTCTCAAAGTGTGTACAGGATATGTGACTATGCGCCTTCCCTGCCTAGGCACCCTGTTATAACATCAGGCCCTTAGAAGGTAATTCTATAACAAGACACCTGTGTGCACTGTTCAGAATGGCTCCTATTTTATAAAAGCAGCGTAGGCTTCCAGAACAGCTCCAGCCAATGGGCAAATAACGACACACAGGTCACACCACCTTGAATCTGTCTGTTCTCAGAAGCCAAACAGGGTTGGGTCTGCTTAATATTTGGATGGGTAACCGTGTGGGAATATCAGGTGCTGTAGACTTTTTCTGTATGTTAGGAATTATTATTATTATTATTATTAGAAGAGAACCGAGAATAAAACAATAATAGTGTGGCTGCACCTTGAAGATCGTGTGCAATTCTCGTCTTACGCATCTCATCAAAAAGATACAGTGGAATTAGGAGAAATACAGAGAAGGGGAACCAGAATGATAGAGGATGAAATGACTCTCCTTTGAGGAAAGGCTGAAGGGGTTTGGACTCTTCAACTTGGAAAAGAGACGGCTGAGGGGAGATATGATAGAGGTTTGTAACATCCTGAGTGGAGTGGAACGGGTAAACTCTTTCCAAAAGGACAAAGAGTAGTGCACATGACATGAAGTTACAAAGCAGTATATTTAAAACAAATAGAAGAAAATACGTTTCCTCTCAATGCATAGTTCTGCTTTGGAACTCTGTGCTGGAGGATGTAGTAAAAGCAATTAGCGTAACTGGGCTTAAAAAGGGGTTGGGCAAATTTCCGGAGGAAAAGTTCATGAATTGTAATTAAGGTAGACCTGAGGAAAGCCACTGCTTATCCCTGGGAGTAAACAGTATAGAGTTTGGCTGCCTTTGCCAGGTACTTGTGACCTGGATTGGCTACTGCTGGAAACGGGATACTGGGGACAATGGACCTGTGGTCTGACCAAGTATGGCAGTTCTTATGTACGCCCGTTCTTTAGCGGATGTAAATATATGCATGTAATATATACATGCAGTCCTTGTTTTTTATAAAACTCTGCTCCAGTTGCACCTAAACTACATTCCCCAGGAATGCTTGCACACATCATCCTTATAATTATATGCGGTCTTGTCACTGCACGTACTTATAGGGATATATGTATTACGCTGCACTCACTGTTTGGCGGTCAGGGCTCTCAGCCACTGACACTGGACTGACACGGACGGCTTCTCACTGCAATTCCTCTCCTTCATGGGGGGGGGGGGGGGCCCAATCAGTCATGTGCTCTGAACTGACTCCTTGTTAAAATTTACTCTCTTTTTTTAAAAAATAAAAATAACTTTAATAGATAAAATATCCTCTTGGCACCACTTTAGAGGATCCTCATGATCTGAGCCCACCATTGAGCTCCACTAGCTTTAATAGCTAGGAGCTCGCCCTCCAAAAATGCTAAAGAACAGCCAGAGGGGTTTCTCGTATACACCCTGTGGTCTTCAGATGACCAAGCTGCACTGGCTCACAACTTCAAAGCTGTCCAGGAGCTCTATGCTTCAGCTGCAGAAGAAAGGCACAACCATTTGCTGGAGACAGAGAAAACACTGAAGGGTACCCTAGCTGCACCAGGGTTTTATGTCAATGATGATGTCACAGCATAGTTTGAGTCTTTTCTCTGTCTCCATTATATGCTGGCAGGGAGAGATAACCCATTTGTCTGGACTGGTTTAGCAGGAAGATCTGGAATTTCACCTGTTAAGAAATACTTACCCACTCTACTTCTTTCACTATAAAAGATTTGAAAGGAGATTTCCTGTGTTCTCCGTGAACAAGCAAGAAATAAGTCCTCACGTATGGGTGACATCACCGACGGAGCCCCACAAGGAACGCTCCCTAAGTTCTAGAAGAAACTTTTGGGAGATCCACCATGCATGCGCACCTGCCTTCCTCGCCCACTGCAGCGCCATATTATTCAGTCTGCTTTTTTCCATGGAGTCCCAAGGACGTGTTCTTGCACTTCGGAAAAAGTTTTTTAATTTCTTGCCTTTGTGGCTGAGCTTTTGTGCGTTTTTCACCTTCCTGTCATCGGTTAGCTTTTTTCTTACACTTTGGGTGTTTTTTTTTTCTCTTTTTGTTTTATGCCCTTTGGCGTTATTTTCCCCCTTAAGGGCTTTTTCTCCGCCCACGGCCGTTTTCCATTTTGATTTTGCCGAGAGGGTATTTTTCAGCATGTCTAAGCTGGTTAGCAGCTTTAAAAAAATGCACCAAATGTGGCTAGACCATTTCTGCCACTGACCACCATAATTGGTGCTTACAATGCCTTGGACCTGACCACCAGCCGGCATCCTGCAAACTCTGCTTGCAGATGACACGTCGAGAGCTGAAGGGTCAGGAAAAGCAAAAGGAGTCCTTCTTTGACTCATCTGATTCAGTATCCTCAGCACCGACCCTTTTGTCCACGCCGGAGGTGGCCAAGGGAAGAGAGCAGAGGGCTCAGCCAGAGCAGAAGGGTTTGAGTGGAGAGGGGCATCCCTCTTCAGAGACCCCATCCATGTCGACAGGGGAGCACAAGGAGAATATCTACGTGCAGCGCCATCGCAGCGCCTCACTGCGAGACGGACAGCGAGGGCCGGGAATGACGACCAAGCTTTCCCGGCGGGGTACCCAGCTGGATGACGGAGTCCATTCCCAGTGCCCAGAGGGCTGTTGGATGTCTCCTGATACTCCTATCATTGTGGTCCCCACCCGAAGGTCTGTGGCAATGTCTGTGATCATGGCATCGACATCCTCGTCTGTGGTGGTTCTGGAGGAATGCCTACAAGCCTTAGAAGCTCTCCTGGCGGGGGTAGAAGCCCTTCAGAATGCAGGCTTCGTGGTATTGAGTGCATTGTCACTGCACTCCTTCCAGCCGATCCTGAAGACCCATCGGGTGAGAAACTGGAATTGTCACCAGTGGCCGGGGCCGTCTCACTTTCCAGTGTGTTGGAGTCCGAAGCCCCATGGCATCATCATCAACATGCTGGGTGTAAAGAGGACCATCAACATCTACCTTCTCCTGAGCTGCATAATCAGCACTCGGAAGAGACTCAGCATTATTTTGACCAAGGTGGAATTGATGGTGTCTGATCTTTGGACCCAGGATCTCCCATACAACCCATCGCCCCCTCCAGATTGGCAGAGGTCACCCCTGGAGGATATGTCATTCCAAGATTTTGTTTGGGATCTGGCCAAGGCCATCCCCTTTTCTCTGGAATCGGAAGTGCTGAGGAACTGGAACTCCTCCAATACCCTTTGGCTCCTTGTGAGGCAGTGACTGTTCCCTCCACTATGTCCTGCAGAGGCTACTACTGCAGCTATGGGAGGCGCTGCTCATCTTTCCGGCCATCAGCTGCTGGCTTGATTCCCTGTACCAGGTCCAGAAGGCCCCAGAGTTAAGGAAGCCTCAATTGCCCCAGAATTCTATTGTGGTCGAGTCTGCCTTGAAGTGGGCAAAGAGTGCCAAAACACACTTCTTGGTGCCACTCACGTGAGAAGCGTGAACCCTGGACTCCTTCGAGAGAAGGTACTTCCAGGGTTCCATGCTGATAGCCCAGATCCTGGCCTACCAAACTTACATGGCTATGTTCCTCAAAGATGTCATGCTGGACATCAAGGACTTTATTTCTTGCATTCCTGAGTACAGTCACAAGTCCTTTTGAGGGCTCGTAGCTCATGGCAAGGACTGCTCGAAATTTATGGTCCGGGGTGCTTATGACACCTTTGAATCCACTGGTAGGATCGCTGCACGGCGGATGGCCTGAGTGCAGTCTTCTGACCTGGAACAGTGGGTCTAGGACAGAATCGCCAATGCCCCCTGTCGATAACCTCTTCAGCAAGCCCATAGAAGAAAAAGCCAAAGAGCTGGAAAAGGAACAGGCAATTCTCACCATATAGACTGTGGACCGCGTGGAAAAAAGCACTGACCAAAAAGGCTTTCCTCCTGCAGCCATGGATGTACTTTCCGTGCCACCTGCAGGTACAGCCTTAGGCCCAAGCTCCCTGCTCACAGCGGAGGGAGAAAATCTTAAAGGCACAACCTGCCCCACAGCCAAAGCCGGGTGGGGGGTTTTGATGGGGTCTTCGGGAGCATAGCCAGCTGACTGTCATCCGCCGAGGTCCCCCCACAGGTGGGAGGGGTGGCTTGTCCACTTTTCCCACCGGTGGTCTCTCATCACCTCGGATGCCTGGGTGCTACTGATTGTTCAAAGTGGCTATCGGTTGCATTTCACCCAGCTGCCGCATCCTTACAATCCCGGGGAGTGCCTCATGGACCCCACGCACCGGAGCCTCCTGCAAACTAAGGTAGTGGCCCTGTTAGCTGCTCTCACCATTGAGCTGGTTCCCTTGGCCCAGATCAGGCAGGGCTTTTATTCCAGATACTTCTGGTCCCCAAACAGACCGGTGGGTTCCGCCCCTTCTGGATCTGCGAAACCTCAACCAGTTCTTGGTGTGCGAACAGTTCAAAATGGTCTCATTGGGGATGTTGCTCCTATTCCTCTTACAAGACGACTGGCTATGCTTCCTGGATCTGAAGGATGCATATGCGCATAGTCCGATCCTCCCACATCACAGACAACACTATCAGTATTGGGTGCTTCCCATCGGGCCGGCTGCAGCCCCAGGGTCTTCACAAAGTGCCTGGCAGTTGTAGCCACCTTCCTTCAGACCTGGGGAGCTTTTGTCTTCCCGTACCTGGACGAGTGGCTCGTAAAAGGTCCTACATCGGCCAGCATACAGCAGTCCACCAAGCTCACCATTCAGGTGCTAGAAGGCCTCTGCCTCATGATCAGCTATCTGATATCTCACCTCCAGCTGGTACAACTGGAGCTCATAGGGGCCCTCCTTGATACCAATCAGATGAGAGCTTTCATGCCAGTGGACCTCCTGCAGCGTCTCATCGAAGTAGTGGGTGTGTTGCAGCACAAGCGCCACACCACGGCTGCAGGCTGCTGAGAGCACTCGGACAAATGGCAGCCACGGTGCATGTCATCCCTCAAGTCCATCTCAAACCAGCCTCAATTAACCTTGCAAATGCAATGGCAGCAAGCCTTGGGCCACCTGCGGGACAGGGTGGTGGTCACTACGCCGCCACTCGTGCAGTCCCTAATGTGGTGACTCGTGCCCGCAAACTTGTGTTGGGGTCTTCTGTTCCAACCAGCAGCACCCTGCAGACTTCTAATGATGGATGTTCCCAGGCTTGGTTGGGGCACACACCTGGACGGTCTCCGCAGCCAGAGCCTGTGATCCGAGAGCGAGAGTGTCCATCAGATCAACTTCCTCAAGCTTTGTGCCTTCTTAAATGCTCTCCGTGCCTTCCATGCATCCAGGTGGTCCTGATCCAAATGGACAACCAGTTCACCATGTTCTATGTGAACAAGCAGGGGGGGCACGGGCTCGTACCTCTTGTGTTGGGAGGCTATTCGCCTCTGGAAGTTTGCCCTGCTTAGGGTGACATATTTGCCTGGTAAGCGCAACAGCTTAGTGAATTGCCTCAGCCAGGTTCTTAGCCACACGAGTGGTCCCTCAAGAGGGAGGTGTGGTGGACCGAATCTTTTGGGAATGGGGCACTCCTGATGTGGACCTCTTTGCTATGGCACAGAATGTTCAGTTCTGCTCCTGGAGGCCAACCAGCGATTGCCTGGCTCTGGATGCTTTCCTGGTCCACTGGAGGAAAGACCTGCTCTATGCCTATCCTCCAATTCCGCTCATCGCAAAGACACTCTTGAAGCCCCAGGCCAAGAGAGGATTCATGATTCTCATCGCTCCTTACTGACTTCAATAGTTGTGGTTCCTGCTACTGCTGCAGCTCTTGCAGAAGGAACCTCTTCCCCTGGGCTCAGACCCATACCTCATCTTGCAGGAGTGCGGCTCCTTATTGCATCCAAATATCTGCTCCCTAGCACTCACAGCGTGGATGCTGAGCAGGTAACCCTCATGGAGCTTGCCCTCCCCACAAGTGTCACCGAGATCCTGCTAGCATCTCACAAGGAATCAGTGCGTAAAGCCTACACGTTCAAATGGAGGTGATTTGCAGACTGGTGCACTGGTTGAGCATTGGACCCTTTGTCTGCCCCCTGGATCAGCTGTTGAGTACCTCTTGAACCTCTCAAATTCTGGGCTCGTTCAGCTCTGTGCATGTTCACTTCAGTGCGATAGGAGCATTCCATCATGGCTGCAATGAGAAATCCACCTCGGCTCAGTCTCTGGTATGCCAATTCATGCGGGACCTGCTTCTTTTGAAGTCTCCAGTTAAGCCTCCTATGGTTGCTTGGGATCTGAACGTGGTCCTTGGCTAGCTCAAGCGGGCTCCTTTTTGAGCTGCTGGATGCGTGCCCTCTGGAAAGTCCTCTTTCTGGTGGCTGTCACATCGGCCTGGTGAGTGAGCGAGCTCCAGGCTCTGGTCGCACACCCTCCATATACCAGGTTTCATCAGAACTGGGTGGTGCTCCGCAAGTACCCACGTTTTCTGCTAAAAGTGGTCTCGGCTTTCCACTTTAATCAGTCTATTGCCCTTCTGATGTTTTTTCCCCAGCCTCACACCAATCACGGTGAGGCAGCGTTGCACACGCTGGTTTGCAAGCATGCATTGGCCTTCTACTTGGAGCGCATGAAGGCACACCGTCAATCCTCTCAGTTGTTCATCTCTTTTGCCCTCAAAAGGCTGGGGGTCACTGTTTCAAAGCATATGCTATCCGTCAGGCTTGTGGAATGAATCGCCTATGCGTATTCCTTGTCTGGTCTGAGCCTTGATATTTATGTCATGGCTCACAATGTCCATGCGATGGCTATATTGGTAGCCAACCTCCGTTCTGTCCCTGCAGAAGAGATCTGAAGGGCTACGACATGGTCTTTGGTTCATACCTTTGCAGCCCATTTCTGTCTAGATGGGGATTCCCAACGGGACAGCAATTTTGGCCATGCCATGCTACAGCATCTCTTTGGGTCTTGAGGATCAACCCACTGGCCCTTCTGTCCATCCAGACTACCTGCTTAAAATTCCCTTGGTTGATATCAACTGTGGATATTGCATCAGATGAGTCCCTTGATGGGATTGCCTCTTTGGTCTTCCTGGCTTCTCCAGTTCTTGATGCCCGGTTGGGCTATTCTTTCTCCTCGGGTTTTGGTAGCTTGGAGCTTGGGCATCCCATACGTGAGGACTTATTTCCTGTTTGTTCATGGAGAAAGTGTAGTTACTCACCTGTAGCAGGTATTCTCTGTGAATAACAGGAATAAGTCCTCATAACCCTCCCACCTCCCCGGGAAGTTGCCTTTTTGGCTCCTGCTATATGATCATACCGGAGAATATGGTGCTGCGGTGGACAGGGAAGGCAGGCACACATGCGCGGTGTACCTCCCCAAAGCAGCTTCTAGAAGCTGATGAGTGTTCCGTGCAGGGCTCCGTTGATGACATCACCCTTACATGAGAACTTATTCCTGCTATTCACAGAGAACACCTGCTACAGGTGAGTAAATACGCTTTCTCTGGGTTTATCGCTGGAGGTGCAGATAGAGATCAGGAGCGTGAGTGCAGAGTCTGCTAATGTAGACTGAGCTCTGTAAAAAGCCTCTTCTTAGCTTGCAAGAGATGGCATACACTTTTCAATTTGCATCAATGTAGTTGGCACCCATGGAAGCTCAAGGCAAGGCTGGTAATGCTCTTTAGTACATATATCACTAGAACAAAAAAGGTTCCTGGGCGCACATTACAGCACTCACTGGCATTCACTAGTATTCTTGCCCTTGAGCTGAACAGAATCCATTTCCAAAGAATCAAAATGAAAAGGATTCTTGGTCTTTCTAGTCTATGCGTTTGTGTTTGTCACAGGTCTTAGTCATTCTGTGGTCTCTCACTTTCCAAAACATTCAGGCCTACACGAGCTTGCTCTTGCGTTGCACCCATGCAATACAGTGAACCGTAAAGACCATTTTGCGCCTTATGGATGTATGTGTGCGTACTTTACCTGTGTTCTCATGACTTACACGCGAGCTTCATTTATCAGGACCATTGGTCAGGTTGCAGTACAATTAGTAATGGGGGTCCATGGGAATCTCACACAGGAAGCCTCCTTTGAGTATCTGCAGAATGAAGGAGAGCGACTTCTTCTTGAAGCCATGGATGAGCTGGAAGTGGCCTTCAACAACACCAATGTGCGCACAGACTGCAACCACATCTTTCTGAACTTTGTGCCGACCGTCATTATGGATCCGTCTAAGGTATGTCCTTCGAACCGAGTACATCTGACCTTCATGTTATGGTGAACAGGTGACATGCATATTCTCAGGCCTTCCTACATCCGGTCTGGTGGGGGGGGGGGGGGGGCACGCTGTAGGCAGCAGTGCTTACTTCATGCATTTTGCTTTTAAAGACCTCATTCACTTTGTCTTCTGTCTACGAATATTTAGTTCTAGTTTCTGTAAGAAAAGTAGGATTAGAAATTCAGAGAAATCCATGAGGGCAAAATCTGAACTGGCTATGCCTGTCCCCAGTAACTTGCAACCCCCTGGTCACTTCACTGTCCATGGCATTACCGACCGATATAAAGTGTCATAAATAGCAAAGTGGCTGGTGGCAGCTTATGGACTTGTCATCGAACACTCGTTCTTCAATAAATTGGTTACGTGTAGTAGGTGTCACCTGCTTCTTTGGTGTATATGCTGCTCCTTTGGCAGTTTTTGATATAAATATGTTTGAAGTACATGGTTGAGTGAGCGACTGACCCTCTCTATATATCGTGTCCTCAGATTGAGGAGTCCGTCCGCAGCATGGTAATGCGTTATGGGAGCCGGCTCTGGAAACTTCGCGTCCTGCAAGCAGAGTTAAAAATAAACATTCGCCTAACACCGACCGGGAAACAGATTCCCATCCGACTGTTCCTGACCAACGAGTCAGGCTACTACCTAGACATCAGTTTGTACAAGGAGGTGACGGACTCCAGGACAAGACAGGTATGAGCAACATCTGTGGATGTGACCTACACATGGTCTTCGTTTGGTCTTGGTGTTTGTGGCTTTTTTATTATGTTCTGAATATATGCTTGTGTTGCAGGAACAGATTAAAGGAAGACCGAAGCCACATTAGATTCTGTCTGTGGGGAGCTGGGTTTGGGATTATAGAGTTAGGAAGGGTTCTTGTCTGTAGACAGCCTAATACTATGTGAGACCCTCCCCCTACTTTGTAACATAATATTGAATGGCCATGGGTCATATCTTCTAGAAGTGGCTCCTCCCACAAGAAGACTAAGGTGGCTAGGTAGTGTGGAGAAACCTGGACTTCCACAGCGTCTTGAAAGATATGGGGATTCCCTAGTTAGATGAAATCTGCTCCCTAGATAAGACACTGTAAAGGGCATAGAGGTCATATCTTTCAACAGATATCCTCATACTCTAAGGGAATCACAGGGTTCTTCCATGGCTGACTGTCATCATTTCAGTCCTTATCTCTATTGCTCTCTATCTGAGAATGTCTGTTCTTTGTCTCTCCTTCTCTGACAAGGTTCATCCTTCTCTAGATCTGTCTTCTTTCTTGGACTCTATTTGTCATCCTTTTCTTTCTCTGTATATCTGTCTGCCTCTCCTCCGATGTCTGCTCTCTCCATTCATCCATCTCTGTCTGTGTTTTCTCATTGCCTCTCCTCTCTGTCCATCTGTCCCTTATACTGAAGCAGTATGTGTAACAAATTTACTGCCATCTTCTTCTGTGTTCATGTACCTTTTTCTCTAAGCTTCTGCCAAAGCTGGAACCTGCTCTGGAGAGACAGAGGGGGCAGATAATAGATCTGTATTGTGTTACACACTGGAGAAGTAGCCCAGTGGTTAGAGCAGTGGACTAAGGACCAGCGAAGTCAGGTTCAAGTCCCCCTGCTGCTTCTTGGGATTTTGGGCAAGTCGCTTAACCCTCCATTGCCTCAGGTACAAATTTAGGGGCCCTTCTAACTAAAGTGCTCTAAGCCGTTAATGTGTGAAATAGCCTTTGGTAGCAGCTACCGTGCGACTGATTCACCTAGTGTGGCGCACTAAAGCACGCGCTGCCTGCCTAACACGGAACGGGTCGGGGCGAGGGTGGGTTATGGGGATAGAGTGGATGTGACGGTTAGCGCATGGTAATTACTCCGTGCTAGGTATCAGTGTTGTAGCTAGCATGGGGATGCTTAACGCCATCTCAAGGGGCAGCGTTAAGCGCACTCTCACGAACTGCAAACAAAATGAAAGCGTGGTAAGGGGCGTTTGCGCAGGGGACACTCTGGGCACGCCCCTGACAGTTACCACATGCCTTTTGCACTTACCACATGTTGGTTGGGCTTTGCTCCTAATGCATGGTAAATGCAAAAACAAACTGGATTTTAATGAAAAGTCCCCTTGATTGTAAGCCAAGGTATAGGACGATACCTAAATGTGACTTGCATTGAGCCGTCACTGAAAAAGACGGGACTAAATCCCATATCCGTTCCTTTTCCTTCTCCTTGAATGTAGAAACAGATTTTTTTTTTTTTTTTTTATTGAATTTCTATATTTTACATACAGAATAAAAAAAAGGCAATATGAAGAAAACATAACAAGAAATACAATCAAAGGAAGGGATAGCCCAAAAAGCCAACCACCACCCAACCACATCAAACATACAAGCCCACATTACGGGAGAGTGGAAATCCAATTATATAAAGAAACACATTACATCACATTAGCAGAGCAAGAACTAAACATATTTTTTTACCCTTTATTACTAATTCGTCACTGGAACCAAGGACTCATGAGAAGTCAGAAAAACCAATAAATGATCAGATTCCAAAAAGCTATAGCTCTTCCCCGAATAGCCTACTACACATTTGCAGGGGAACTTAAGAAAAACGAAGCTCCCACTGCCAATGTCCGATCTTTCAATTCCAAAAACGCCTTGCGGCGCATCTGAGTTATCCGTGACACATCAGGGAAGAGCGGGGTCCAACAAAGGGCACAACACCACGTGCAAAAGCAGTCCAACAAAGAAACGTGGATAGCAACGAAGGACGTGTGAAAATCTTTATTGGTCAAATCAGCCAAAGGCCCGACACAGGCCGTGTTTCGGAATTCCCTTCTTCAGGGGCTAAATGGCTAAAGACAAATACACAAATTAAAATAAACAACAAAAATAGTTATTTAAAAACAAAATCAAACTGGCTAAAACCACGGACATCAATGAATGCATACTAAAACAGTTTTAAATATAAAAATAATAACAAATTAAAAACATTTTTCTAATAAACGGATGTATCAATATAAATATATAAATAAATAAATATAAATATAAATGGTGGAACAAATAAGTACGGCTAACAACAGAACGACACAAAAATGCACCTAAACAGTACAATTGAAAATGAATGAAAGTATATAAATATATATAAGAAAATATAAATTTGATAAACATAAATTTGTAAATAAATAATAAATGTTTCAACAGACAATAAACATTTCATAATATAATCAAAAATTATTATTATTGTATTTAAAAAAACACATATAAATTACATATCTCTGAATCAGTAGACTATATCAATTAACCAAAAAGAACTAAAACAATGTGTGTCTTCAAAAATATACTATAACAAATATGACACCTAGACGGTACAATTGATAAAAACATATAAATATATATAAAAGATATATAAATTATATAAATATGTAAATGTAAATATGTAGATAAATAATAATAAATGTTTCAACGAATAATGAATGTTTCTTAATATAGCATAAAATGATGTATTTAAAAAACATAAAAATTACACATACCTGAATCAACAGACTGTATAAATTAACCAAAAAGGACTAAAACAGTGTATATCTTCAAAATTGTGCTATAACAAAAAACAAACATTTAAATTGAAAACTTGTAAATAAATTACTCTTAAATAGAAAAAACAAAACAAACATCATGAAATCCATACATGTATATAAAAAAATTATTAAAAATTAATTATAAAAAATAATAATAATAAATTATTAATTTCAAAAGGTATAAATAGAAATCGGCCTGATATTAGAGAGAGATGAAGACAACCCATGTAAATTGAAAAAAGAGTAATAAAATGAGAGAATGAAACTAAAAATGATACCTGACCAAGAAACTCTTCCTATGATCATAAATGTGCAATCTGTAAAACGTAAAAAATGTATAAATAATTAAATGTAACAATTTGCCAAGATGATGATATAAAAACAAGGGCTAAAAACTAACCAAAATTAACAAATTATGATTTTAAAAACAAACGTCCATTTGGAATTCTCAAAACGGTATAAGTGGCATCTGTGAAAACGATCCGATAGATTTTTAAGAAATACAAAAAAACAATTCAAAATTGGGGGACACAACGGAACATGAATGCGTGAAAGTAGTCAGAGTATATTCAAAAATGATATACAATAGTCACAAACTGCCCATTTCACCAGTTATTATACTACACAGGCCACTTCATCTAAAAAAAGTTAACAACATCAATTCTAAACAAATAAAATATTTTCATTGACAAACGCCTCTGACCACCTCAAACCATGTCTCGATGAAGTCAAAAGAGATGGAAAAACTCTTCATTTGTATGAGCGATTAAAAAACATCAAAAGACTTTTAAACCCACTCAACCATTATCAAAAATTAAAAATTATCAATGATAATGATATAGCGGATACAACAATAAAAATTCATTTATAAACTGGTGAAATGGGCAGTTTGTGACTATTGTATATCATTTTTGAATATACTCTGACTACGCATTCATGTTCCGTTGTGTCCCCCAATTTTGAATTGTTTTTTTGTATTTCTTAAAAATCTATCGGATCGTTTTCACAGATGCCACTTATACCGTTTTGAGAATTCCAAATGGACGTTTGTTTTTAAAATCATAATTTGTTAATTTTGGTTAGTTTTTAGCCCTTGTTTTTATATCATCATCTTGGCAAATTGTTACATTTAATTATTTATACATTTTTTACGTTTTACAGATTGCACATTTATGATCATAGGAAGAGTTTCTTGGTCAGGTATCATTTTTAGTTTCATTCTCTCATTTTATTACTCTTTTTTCAATTTACATGGGTTGTCTTCATCTCTCTCTAATATCAGGCCGATTTCTATTTATACCTTTTGAAATTAATAATTTATTATTATTATTTTTTATAATTAATTTTTAATAATTTTTTTATATACATGTATGGATTTCATGATGTTTGTTTTGTTTTTTCTATTTAAGAGTAATTTATTTACAAGTTTTCAATTTAAATGTTTGTTTTTTGTTATAGCACAATTTTGAAGATATACACTGTTTTAGTCCTTTTTGGTTAATTTATACAGTCTGTTGATTCAGGTATGTGTAATTTTTATGTTTTTTAAATACATCATTTTATGCTATATTAAGAAACATTCATTATTCGTTGAAACATTTATTATTATTTATCTACATATTTACATTTACATATTTATATAATTTATATATCTTTTATATATATTTATATGTTTTTATCAATTGTACCGTCTAGGTGTCATATTTGTTATAGTATATTTTGAAGACACACATTGTTTTAGTTCTTTTTGGTTAATTGATATAGTCTACTGATTCAGAGATATGTAATTTATATGTGTTTTTTTAAATACAATAATAATAATTTTTTGATTATATTATGAAATGTTTATTGTCTGTTGAAACATTTATTATTTATTTACAAATTTATGTTTATCAAATTTATATTTTCTTATATAGTTTTATATACTTTCTTTCAGTTTCAATTGTACTGTTTAGGTGCATTTTTGTGTCGTTCTGTTGTTAGCCGTACTTATTTGTTCCACCATTTATATTTATATTTATTTATTTATATATTTATATTGATACATCCGTTTATTAGAAAAATGTTTTTAATTTGTTATTATTTTTATATTTAAAACTGTTTTAGTATGCATTCATTGATGTCCGTGGTTTTAGCCAGTTTGATTTTGTTTTTAAATAACTATTTTTGTTGTTTATTTTAATTTGTGTATTTGTCTTTAGCCATTTAGCCCCTGAAGAAGGGAATTCCGAAACACGGCCTGTGTCGGGCCTTTGGCTGATTTGACCAATAAAGATTTTCACACGTCCTTCGTTGCTATCCACGTTTCTTTGTTGGACATCAGGGAAGAGCAACACTTTCTGGCCACAAAATAAATTATTCTTTTTTGGAAAATAGGATTTCAAAATAACATTTTTGTCCATCTCAGATAAAAAAGTAACTACTAGAGTTGCACGAACATCAATAATATCTAGAGAGGACTCAAGGAAATCAGAAATGTCTAGGGTCTGAGGAGAACTTTCCTGGACAGCCCCACCACTTTCCACAGTAATCACTTTTTTATTTCTAGGAACATAGTAAATGTTTGCAACCTTGAACATCTCCGGTTGATCAAAAGGTAATACCTCCTTTAAATATTTATGAAATAAGATAAGTGGGGAGAGAGAATGCGTTATAGGGAAATTCAAAAACCTCAAATTCCTTACACGCAACATATTCTCACAAACATCAAATTCCTTACACGCAACATATTCTCATAAACCTCAAATTCCTTACACGCATCATATTCTCACAAACATCAAATTCCTTACACGCAACATATTCTCACAAACCTCAAATTCCTTACACGCAACATATTCTCACAAACCTCAAATTCCTTACACGCAACATATTCTCACAAACATCAAATTCCTTACACGCAACATATTCTCACAAACATCAAATTCCTTACACGCATCATATTCTCACAAACCTCAAATTCCTTACACGCAACATATTCTCACAAACCTCAAATTCCTTACACGCATCATATTCTCACAAACCTCAAATTCCTTACACGCAACATATTCTCACAAACCTCAAATTCCTTACACGCATCATATTCTCACAAACCTCAAATTCCTTACACGCAACATATTCTCACAAACCTCAAATTCCTTACACGCATCATATTCTCACAAACCTCAAATTCCTTACACGCATCATATTCTCACAAACATCAAATTCCTTACACGCATCATATTCTCACAAACCTCAAATTCCTTACACGCAACATATTCTCACAAACCTCAAATTCCTTACACGCAACATATTCTCACAAACATCAAATTCCTTACACGCAACATATTCTCACAAACATCAAATTCCTTACACGCAACATATTCTCACAAACCTCAAATTCCTTACACGCAACATATTCTCACAAACCTCAAATTCCTTACACGCATCATATTCTCACAAACATCAAATTCCTTACACGCATCATATTCTCACAAACCTCAAATTCCTTACACGCAACATATTCTCACAAACCTCAATTCCTTACACGCATCATATTCTCACAAACCTCAAATTCCTTACACGCAACATATTCTCACAAACCTCAAATTCCTTACACGCAACATATTCTCACAAACCTCAAATTCCTTACACGCATCATATTCTCACAAACATCAAATTCCTTACACGCAACATATTCTCACAAACATCAAATTCCTTACACGCAACATATTCTCACAAACCTCAAATTCCTTACACGCATCATATTCTCACAAACCTCAAATTCCTTACACGCATCATATTCTCACAAACCTCAAATTCCTTACACGCAACATATTCTCACAAACCTCAAATTCCTTACACGCAACATATTCTCACAAACCTCAAATTCCTTACACGCAACATATTCTCACAAACATCAAATTCCTTACACGCAACATATTCTCACAAAACTCAAATTCCTTACACGCATCTTCTCCAGGACCAAGCAGGAAGTCAGTCCTCACTTATGGGTGACGTCGGCGCCGACGGAGCCCTCGCGGAGCAATTTTCCCCAGCTTTCAAAGAAAGCCTTTGGGAATTGCAGCGCGCATGCGCGGTCGTCTTCCCGCCCGAGGGTGCCATCTTAGCCAGTCTTCTTTTTTCCGCGGAGCCCTGCAGACGTCCCCGTCTTGTCCCCGCGAAAAAGTTGATTTTCCTCTTTATTTTATACTTTTTTCTTTCGGTTCGACGCCGATCGTTTTCCCGCCCGGACTCGCGACGCCGGTCTCGAGTCCTCTAGCGTTTTTTCGGTTTTTCTGACTTAGTCAGCTTTCATTTTCGTTTTCCCTGGCAGCCCGGTCCTTTGACCTCGCAGGGGCCCTTTTTCCCCCGATGGCTGCCAGTGGCTTTAAGCGGTGTGGTCGGTGTGACCGAAATATGTCACTAACTGACACACACGACTTTTGCCTCCGCTGCTTGGGCCCGGATCATGAGGAACTGATCTGTGGGCCCTGCAGCAAACTGTCCTCGAAGGCGTTGAGAAGTCGGCGGCATCAGCGCGAGAGAATCTTCGCTGACCCCAGCCGTACCCGGACCTCGTCGGAGGCCTCCGTGTCAAAGGGCTCCAGCTCGGACCGTTGCCGGAGCTCCTCCGACCGGGGTTCTCCCTCCGGGGACCATCGTCGGAAGGAAAAACCCGCGAGGGCGGCGTCGGTGGACGCTCCTGGCTCCGCGAGGGCCAGGTCGCATAGCCCCGACAGCCGCCCCGGGTCCTTGGAGAAGGAACATCTCCCGAAGCGACCTCGCCTGGAGTCGGAGATGCCTGCCCGGGTAAGTCCTGTAGTCCTTCTGGACTCGCCTCCGCGACAGCCGACGTCGGGCCCGACGCCGTCGGGGCCCGAGTCGGGGGCTGCTGGGTCACCTGAGCTCGGACTCAGGTTGACGGCCTTGGAGAGCAGACTGTCTGCCTTCATGGACCAGCAGCGGGCACTGCTCGCTGGCCTCGCTGGCGCCGCTGCCCCGACCGCCGGGACGTCGACGTCCAAGTCGACCCCGGAGACCGAGCCGATCCTCGAGTCAATGAGAACTCGAGTGGATCCTCGGTCGAGGTCACCCTCGGCCTCCCGTTCGGGACCGAGGTCGCCGACGCCGACTCCCTCGACGTCGGGGCGGCTGGCGCCGCATCCTGCCCGGGCCGACCCCACCGAGTCCTCGTCGGAGTCGGTCTGGGAGTCTGAGGAGGAAGAGTCACCTGATTCTTTCCGGACTCGGTGTGTCCCATCGGACTCACCGGGGTCCGAGCCTCGGAAGCAGTCCCCCCCGGAGGATGCCCGGTTCTCGGACTTCGTTAGGGATATGGCCAAGGCTTTGGCCTTCCCTGCGGATCCCGAGGAGGAGCCTCGAGCCGAAGAGCTCGACGCCCTCCAGTATGACTCTCCCGCGAGGGAGCACTTTACTGTGCCGGTTCCTCCTATGCTGGAACGACTACTCTTCCGCATGTGGGAGAGTCCGGCCTCCTCGCCGGTCCTGAGCAAGCGGGTCGATTCTATCTATCGGGTCCGCAAGAGCCCTGGCTTTCAGAAGGCACAGCTGCCACACCATTCCATGGTAGTGGAATCGGCCATGCATCGTCTTAAGAGCCAGAAGATGCACTCCTCGGTGCCTCCTGGAAGGGAGGCCCGTAACCTGGATGGCCTTGGCAAGAAGTGCTTCCAGGGCTCTATGCTCGCATGTCGTGTCCAGACTTACCAGCTCTACATGGGCATGTATCTCCGGGATCTGGCTAAAGAGCTAGCCGGATTCTCCGCTGGTCTCTCCGAGGAGCCCTTGCGGAGGTTCCTAGCCTTGTCCACGGGCATTCGGGAATGCTCAAAGTTCATGTCCCGAGCAGCCTATGATGGCTTTGAGGCCTCGGCTAGAGTGGCCGCAGCCGGCATCGGTGCCCGCCGACAGGCTTGGCTTCAGTCGTCGGATCTTGAGCCCTGGGTACAGGACAAGTTGGTCGATGTCCCCTGCCGAGGCGAAAACCTCTTTGGCAAGCCCATGGCGGAAAAGGCTGCACAAATTGAGACTGAGACTCTCACCAGGACCAGGCTTTCTAGGAAGACCTCCGCCCCTTCCCAGAAAAAGAAGGGCTCGGGAAAAAAGTCCTTTTACCCGAGGAAGGCGGCTGCCTACAAACAGTACCCCCATTATCAGGCCCCTGCAGCTCCCCAACAGGGCCAGCAGGCCAAGGGACGGGGTAACGGGTCCCGTAGGCAGCAAGCCCCCAAGCCTGCACCACCAGCCCCTGCTCAGCAGGGTGGGGGTTTTTGACTCGCTCAGCATAGCCTCTCCCCCCCCCCCGCTGGTTCCTCCCAGCACCGGAGGCCGGCTGGTTCACTTCGGCCACAGGTGGTCCAGCATCACCGCAGATGCCTGGGTACTTCAGGTCGTGCGAGAAGGCTACCTTCTCCACTTCCATCAGGTCCCTCCCTCCTATTTTCCGGGAGAACCTTCGCGCCCCCCTCTGCACAGGGAGTTGCTCCTTCAGGAGTTAGCAGGTCTTCTGCAGGAACAGGCGGTGGAACCGGTGCCCCACCACCTGAGAGGTCAAGGTTTTTATTCAAGGTATTTTCTGATACCAAAGAGAACAGGGGGCCTCAGACCCATCCTGGACTTGCGCAACCTCAACAAGTTCCTTGTGCGGGAGAAGTTCAAAATGCTTACCCTTGGAATCCTTCTGCCCTACCTCCAGCAGGGAGATTGGCTATGCTCCTTGGATCTAAAGGATGCCTACACGCACATCCTCATCCACCCAAGCCACCGCCAATACCTAAGGTTTGTGGTGGCAGGAAATCATTACCAGTACAGAGTACTGCCCTTTGGCCTATCCTCCGCACCGCGAGTCTTCACAAAATGTCTCGCGGTCGTGGCGGCCCGTCTCCGGCTTCACGGCCTCTATGTCTTTCCGTACCTCGACGACTGGCTCATCAGAGCAGCGTCCGCTCAGGAGGTCACCAACGCCACGTGCCGCACGGTGACTCTGCTGCAGCACTTGGGCTTTGTTATAAACTTCGCAAAGTCCACTTTGCTCCCCTCACAGGATCTCGAGTTCATCGGCGCAAGGCTGCACACTCCTCGGGCACGAGCGTACCTACCGCTCGACAGGGCTCAACGGCTCATGGACCTAGCCGACCGCTTTCGCAGCCAGCCCCTGGTCTCCGCCAGGCGCTTCCTGAGACTGCTCGGCCATATGGCTTCCACCGTCCATGTGACCCCCAATGCCCGCCTGAATATGCGGTCTGCTCAATGGTGTCTCCGCCAGCAGTGGCGACAAGCCACAGGCGGCCTGGCAGACCTAGTGCGCGTCTCCGAGCCGCTGCTCTCGTCTCTCCGGTGGTGGCTCCGGCAGCCGAACCTGATATTCGGAATGCCTTTCCAGTCACCTCAGCCGACCCGGGTGCTGACCACCGATGCATCCCTCCTGGGCTGGGGAGCACATTGCCAAGAGGCACGTACTCAGGGCCTCTGGACCACGTGGGAGTCTGCTCAGCAGATCAACTTCCTGGAGCTCAGGGCGATCCGCCTAGCTCTCAAGGCCTTCTCCCACCTGACTTCCCAACAGTCCGTCCTTGTCCAGACGGACAATCAAGTTGCCATGTTCTACGTGAACAAGCAGGGGGGCACGGGCTCCTTCCTCCTCTGCCGGGAGGCACAGAAGCTCTGCTCTTGGGCCGTCAGTCACGGCATTCTCCTCAAGGCAGTTTATCTCCCGGGCCAAGAAAATTGCCTTGCAGACAAACTCAGCAGGGTCCTCCAGCCGCACGAGTGGCGTCTGGATCCCTTGGTAGTTCAGAAGCTCTTCCTCAAGTGGGGTCTCCCCACGGTGGATCTCTTTGCCAGTCCTCACAACCGGCAGCTTCCTCGCTTCTGCTCTCGTCAGCCACACCCCCTTCGGGTGGCGGCGGACGCCTTTCTGATCTCGTGGTCGGGGAGCCTTCTGTACGCTTTCCCTCCCATCCCGCTGGTCTCTCGGACTCTTTTCAAGGTTCTCCGAGACAAAGCCTTCATGATCCTGGTGGCCCCTCGCTGGCCCAGGCAGCCGTGGTTTCCGCTCCTGCTGCAACTGGCGGTGGAGGATCCAATCCCTCTGGGGTACAACCGGATCTCCTCACTCAGGATCAGGGTCCCTTCTGCACCCCAACCTCAGGTCTCTCAACCTCATGGCCTGGCTGCTGAGAGGGTAGTCCTTGCTCCCCTTCTCCTGCCGGCGGAGGTGGAGGAGGTCGTCTTAGCTTCGCGACGGCCTTCTACCCGCAAATGCTACGCCCTTAAATGGCGTCGCTTTGCAGTCTGGTGTGCCCAACAGTCTCAGGATCCCTTCTCCTGCCCGGTGTCGGTGATCTTGCAGTACTTGCTGCACCTCTCTAATCTGGGACTTAAGTCCAACTCCGTCAAAGTTCACCTCAGTGCTCTTTCAGCACATCATGTGCCAGTGGACGGCAGACCTCTCTCCAATGACCCTCTCATAGCGAGGTTTCTCCGAGGTCTCCTTCTACTTAAACCACCTCTGCGCCCGCCAGCGCCTGACTGGGACCTGAATGTGGTTTTGCAGCGGATCACCTGTCCGCCTTTTGAACCTATGGCTACCTGTTCTCTCTCCGTTTTCTGTCTTGGAAAACACTGTTCTTGATAGCCCTCACTTCCGCTAGGCGCGTAAGTGAATTGCAGGCCCTCGTGTCTGATCCCCCTTACACTAGGTTCTACAAAAATAGGGTAGTCCTACGGACTCACCCAAAATTTCTGCCTAAAGTGGTCTCCCCTTTTCACATCAATCAGGAGGTGGTACTTCCAACCTTCTTTCCCAGACCACACTCCAGCCGAGCTGAAACGGTCCTCCATACCCTGGACTGTAGAAGGGCATTGAACTTCTACCTTGACCGTACGCGGGAGCACCGTAAAGCTGCTCAGCTTTTTGTGTCTTTTGACCCCAATAAATTGGGGCTCCCGGTCTCCAAGCGTACTCTGTCCATCTGGGTTGCGGACTGTATCTCTTGGGCTTATGGGGCAGCCGGACTCTCCTTAGAAAGTCGAGTCACGGCTCATTGCGTTCGGGCAAAGGCTACGTCAGTGGCTTACCTCCGCTCTGTTCCGCTGGCAGACATCTGCCGGGCCGCTACTTGGTCTTTGAGCCAGACTTTTGCGGTCCATTACTGTCTCGAGAGGGAGTCCCGTAGGGACAGTGCTTTCGGACAGGCAGTCCTCCGTAATCTCTTTGAGGTCTGAGCAACTCCTACCCTCCATCCCGGATGTGGGCTACCGGTGGGTGATAATTCAGCGAAGATTCTATCCTTCTGTGCTGCTGAGCTAGAGGGAGCTCATTTTTGTGCTTAGGGTCTCCGGTAGCCTTGAGCTTGGGAGTCCCATAAGTGAGGACTGACTTCCTGCTTGGTCCTGGAGAAAGCGTAGTTACTCACCTGTAACAGGTGTTCTCCAGGAGCAGCAGGAATCAGTCCTCACAACCCTCCCTCCTCCCCTTGGAGTTGCAATCGTCTGCTTATGTTCTTTTGCAAATTTTTTATGCTGTCTTTTTTAGCTATGTCATCTGACTGGCTAAGATGGCACCCTCGGGCGGGAAGACGACCGCGCATGCGCGCTGCAATTCCCAAAGGCTTTCTTTGAAAGCTGGGGAAAATTGCTCCGCGAGGGCTCCGTCGGCGCCGACGTCACCCATAAGTGAGGACTGATTCCTGCTGCTCCTGGAGAACACCTGTTACAGGTGAGTAACTACGCTATATTCTCACAAACCTCAAATTCCTAACACGCATCATATTCTCACAAATCTCAAATTCCTTACACGCATCATATTCTCACAAACCTCAAATTCCTTACACGCAACATATTCTCACAAACCTCAAATTCCTTACACGCAACATATTCTCACAAACCTCAAATTCCTTACACGCATCATATTCTCACAAACCTCAAATTCCTTACACGCATCATATTCTCACAAACCTCAAATTCCTTACACGCAACATATTCTCACAAACCTCAAATTCCTTACACGCATCATATTCTCACAAACCTCAAATTCCTTACACGCAACATATTCTCACAAACCTCAAATTCCTTACACGCAACATATTCTCACAAACCTCAAATTCCTTACACGCAACATATTCTCACAAACCTCAAATTCCTTACACGCAACATATTCTCACAAACCTCAAATTCCTTACACGCATCATATTCTCACAAACCTCAAATTCCTTACACGCAACATATTCTCACAAACCTCAAATTCCTTACACGCAACATATTCTCACAATCCTAAAATTCCTTACACGCAACATATTCTCACAAAGCTCAAATTACTTACTCGCATCATATTCTCACAAACCTCAAAGTACTTACACGCAGCATATTCTCACACAAACCTCAAATTCCTTACACGCATCATATTCTCACAAACCTCAAATTCCTTACACGCAACATATTCTCACAAACCTCAAATTCCTTACACGCATCATATTCTCACAAACCTCAAATTCCTTACACGCAACATATTCTCACAAACCTCAAATTCCTTACACGCAACATATTCTCACAAACCTCAAATTCCTTACACGCAACATATTCTCACAAACCTCAAATTCCTTACACGCAACATATTCTCACAAACCTCAAATTCCTTACACGCATCATATTCTCACAAACCTCAAATTCCTTACACGCATCATATTCTCACAAACATCAAATTCCTTACACGCAACATATTCTCACAAACCTCAAATTCCTTACACGCATCATATTCTCACAAACCTCAAATTCCTTACACGCAACATATTCTCACAAACCTCAAATTCCTTACACGCATCATATTCTCACAAACATCAAATTCCTTACACGCATCATATTCTCACAAACCTCAAATTCCTTACACGCATCATATTCTCACAAACCTCAAATTCCTTACACGCAACATATTCTCACAAACCTCAAATTCCTTACACGCAACATATTCTCACAAACCTCAAATTCCTTACACGCACATATTCTCACAAACCTCAAATTCCTTACACGCAACATATTCTCACAAACCTCAAATTCCTTACACGCAACATATTCTCACAAACCTCAAATTCCTTACACGCATCATATTCTCACAAACCTCAAATTCCTTACACGCAACATATTCTCACAAACCTCAAATTCCTTACACGCAACATATTCTCACAAACCTCAAATTCCTTACACGCAACATATTCTCACAAACCTCAAATTCCTTACACGCAACATATTCTCACAAACCTCAAATTCCTTACACGCATCATATTCTCACAAACCTCAAATTCCTTACACGCATCATATTCTCACAAACCTCAAATTCCTTACACGCAACATATTCTCACAAACCTCAAATTCCTTACACGCATCATATTCTCACAAACCTCAAATTCCTTACACGCAACATATTCTCACAAACCTCAAATTCCTTACACGCAACATATTCTCACAAACCTCAAATTCCTTACACGCAACATATTCTCACAAACCTCAAATTCCTTACACGCAACATATTCTCACAAACCTCAAATTCCTTACACGCATCATATTCTCACAAACCTCAAATTCCTTACACGCAACATATTCTCACAAACATCAAATTCCTTACACGCATCATATTCTCACAAACCTCAAATTCCTTACACGCAACATATTCTCACAAACCTCAAATTCCTTACACGCATCATATTCTCACAAACCTCAAATTCCTTACACGCATCATATTCTCACAAATCTCAAATTCCTTACACGCATCATATTCTCACAAACATCAAATTCCTTACACGCATCATATTCTCACAAACATCAAATTCCTTACACGCATCATATTCTCACAAACCTCAAATTCCTTACACGCAACATATTCTCACAAACATCAAATTCCTTACACGCATCATATTCTCACAAACCTCAAATTCCTTACACGCATCATATTCTCACAAACCTCAAATTCCTTACACGCAACATATTCTCACAAACCTCAAATTCCTTACACGCAACATATTCTCACAAACCTCAAATTCCTTACACGCAACATATTCTCACAAACCTCAAATTCCTTACACGCAACATATTCTCACAAACCTCAAATTGCTTATGAAAATACAAACTCTCTGTTACCGAAGCGACAGAGACTGCTTGCACAGTGCCCACCTTCACTTCTATCTGACCCAGTCGTTCCCTTATCTGCCCTAATTGAACATCATCCATAAATTTAGCAACAGATTCTTTAGTGAATTCTTCAATTTGTCCCATAGTTCCTGTAAGGACTGCTTCAGTTCGCGAAACTACCGCCCAAATATCCTTTAGTGTCACATCCTGAGGAGGAGATAAGGAAATCCTTTCACCCCCCACCAAAGGCGGGACATGAATCACTTTGGGTACAGGGACCTTCACAGCTGATACAATTACATCTCCTGAAGACAGTCCCAACTCTGGTACCGGCGAAACTATTGACGGTGCTCTTATCGCTCCGTCATTCGGCGGGATTCTCTGCTCTTGTGACGAATGGGGAAGGGTAAACACCCCTATTGGGGAGGAGGCAGACAATGAGGGAGTACTCACCGAGGAAGAGGCCTCAAAACTGCTGTTATCTTCCAGGACCCGTTTCACTAAATGCCTATCTGCAATCGCTCTGGTTAACATTTGCATTGGCTCAGCTGTTTCTCAAGGTGACCTTTCCCTTGCGGCAAAATGGTCAAAATCCAATATTTCCCTCATAAGATTAAAAAAAAATTCCTAAAGGATTTAAAGGAAAAAAGGTTATTTAATTTTCCATTTATTTGATGGTTTTATTTGGGGCATCCTTAAATACATATTTTGCCTGTTAAAACTTTTGTGATTGTGGTTGTTTAATTAACTTATGTGATAGCTTTGAGGCAGGTCTATTATTGGAAGGCATCTGGGAGTGATTCTGTTCTCCATAACTTTGTTTTTAACTTGAATTATCTTTATTACAGTTTTTAGATTTTTTTTATATTTAGGATTTGGTTGGATCACTTGAACTTGTGGATCCAGGATTCAGATTCTGTCTCTATTAGTTAGTTAGTTTTTTGTATTTAACTCACACCATTCCAGTAGTAGTTCAAGGTAAGTTACATTCTGGTGCAGCGGATATTTCCCTGTTCCCGGAGGCCCTCCCTGAGGCAATGGAAGGTTAACTGACTTGCCCAAGGTCACAAGAGATGTCAGTGGGACTATAACCTGGCTTCTCTGGTTCTAGTCTACTGCTCTAACCACTAGACTCCTTCACTCCAGCTCTAGAATTTATTACACAATTCCTAACTATTTATCCTTTCACTACTATAAAACCTCTTCAACTGCATTTTTTCTTGTTTTGCACCATGTGTGCTGGCGAGGGTGTCCAGAATATTGAGCTGCTCTTCTCCTGACTCTATTTAGTTTTCCTCAGATCTTCATCCTAGGTCGCCTTTCTTTTTTTCCCATAATATATTTGATTATGTGTACTTTTTCTGTGCTTTTTTTATTATCAAGTCCCCACTTGCATGAGGCTCTGAGGAAGATCCATTCTTCCACTGGCCATACTATTTTCTTGCTGTACATGCACCAGTGTGATGTCTGTGTGGGGCTGTGATGATGATCAGCACAGCAGCACCCAGATTTGGCTATGGCTAAAAAGAAGAAACTTTGAAAAAATTATTTATATCTGATGTTTATTAAAGAATAAGAGGGTCATTCTGTGCTGGCCGTATATCCCCTGTACGGCCTGTCAAAATTGGGGCGTTCAGCGGTAGTCCCGATTCTGATCCCGTGGGCACTAGACGTGCCCACAGGATCAAAATCTGTCTACTGTCCTGGATGTGCAGGCCAGGCCGCAATTCTGATCGTCTGCATGTCCTGCACCTATCCAACTAACTCAGCCAAATTCCTGAATGGAGCCACAGTGCCATGGCGTCCCGTCGCCGTGATTCCATTTAGGAGCCACGATTACTGGCCAACAAACAGATCTGTGTTTCCCCACAGCCCAACCCCCAATCGGGCCTTCCAAGGCCAGGGTCCGGCTGCAGGGAGCCCTCTGCGCCCCCTCACCTGCTCCTCTGGGTCCCATGCCATGATCCCCTGCCGTCCAGGAAGACTTATTCCAATCTTTGAGATGGAATAAGTCTCCCATCTATATTGAAGGCCCCGGACATACAGGGCCGACCTCTGAATCCCGCTCTCGCTCCTCCCCTGGCCCACCCCCTCCTGCCCACGAACAGAGCTACCTCACAGACCGGCAATACGTGCAGGGAACTCTGTCCCCAGCATCACAATCTGGGCGTTTAGCAGAATGACCCCGTAAGTGAACAACTTAGAAGGAAGTAAAAGTGAGATCATACTGAATTTTTTTTTTTGCTTTAACTGCTAAGAGGATGTGAGAAAATGCTTGAGTCAGTGCTGCAGTGACTATTTAATTTTTCAGAAAACAGCTTCCCAAAGTGGTGTGTGTAATTTTCAGACTGTTATTTTGACTCACATTTTCCTTTAACCAAAGGTGTATTTTGTTAACGAATAATGGAAAAAAAGAAAAGACGTTGCATGTGTTTGCAGGTGACTCTTAAAGCATATTCCCAAAAGAGATGGGACCATAGAGAAGGAGAAGTGTTTTCTGACTACTGCGTTTGGGATGCAGTGATTTCCCTAAACTCTGGCGGTCTCCTTTCTCTCCCTCAGATCATGTTCCAGGCGTACGGGGACAAGCAAGGGCCCCTCCATGGAATGCTGATCAACACCCCGTATGTCACCAAGGATCTGCTGCAGTCCAAGCGCTTTCAGGCACAGTCCCTCGGGACCACCTATGTGTACGACATCCCAGAGATGTTCAGACAGGTATCGGTCCCTCTTCTAGAAGGAGCTGAGTGTATTAGGACTGTTGCCACCTGTGGTATTAGGGTCCACAGCTGGTAGCTCTCTGCTTCCCCATGACTGCAGGCCAGAAAGGGCAAAAGAAATGAGCACGAGGCGCGTGTTCGTGTAACAGGTCACAGGGGCAGTGTGCGGCTCTGTCCGTTCAGCTGGTGAGGAGGCAGCTGCTTGTCTAGTTTTGGGATGGTGGAAAACTATCAGTAAGCGTATAGACAGAGCAGAGGGCTGTCCATGGGGAGGGCTGCCAAAATGGTGCCGTGTCTACATCCTAAGCCCTCTGAAGTGACACTTCAGTACCGTAATGGGAGTAATTGTATGAGAAGCCGCAGAAAGCGCTGCGCATAAATTGCGTATTTTCAAGGACTTGCATTATGTGAATAGACACTTATGCGCAGACTTCAGCTGGTCACTAGTCTGCAAGTACATGCATAAGACCAGCCGTGCATATGTTTTTTGTGAGTGTGTGGAGCGCAACTTTACAAGCATAAATTAAAAATACTATAACTTAACATGCGTTGTTTAGAATCTAGGCATGGACATTTGCCATAGGGTTGGTGGAAGGGCCTGCGCTTAGATTTAATGCATGTTTTCAAACACTTATGCCTCTGTTTTATAAAGAAAATTAGGTGCCTGCTTATCGTCATAAAACAGACTCAAGATGGGCACATTCTGTGTGCCTAAAATTAGACGCCTGGTTATAACATTGCCCTCAATACGGTCACCCTAGATGACTGGTAGGAATTTGGGGAAGATGATAGAGACATTCAAGAGGCTGAAGGGGGTAGACTCAAAAGTAACCCAGAGGGTTCTGGATGAACGGAACACAGAATATAACTGCAGACAAAGGCTGTTTGACCTTTGCACTCTGTCCAGTTTACTTCCTGATGCAGTCTATAGATCCAGATGACTCTCTGGCCTTCCCTTTGTTTCTTTGCAACTGAGGAAGCCTCTCAGGGCAATTCTAAAAGCCTTTGGCCTAGGTAAATTTGCTCCTTTTCCTGGTGGAAGTGCACATGTACGAAAGAAAAGGAGTGCAGAAGGACCACAGCTACACAGGAAGGATCTTTTGTCAACACGCTTCATTTGAGAACCAATTTGGCCAAGTTTTGGTAAACATGCCTGCGTCAGAGGTCAACATCTAAGTCATTCAGTGAAATAATGGAGCTTCGAAGTTAATAGCCAGGAATAAGACCAATTTGCCTATAGCATTGAATTGCTTATATGCTGACCCCTGATGCAGGTGTGTTTGCCGAAACTTGGCCAAGTCGGGTCTCAAATGAAGTGTGTTGATAGAAGATCTTTTCTGTGTGGCTGTAATCCTTCTACGCTCCTTTTCTTTGGTGTTTGTTGCTTGCGGAAGTTGTCCCTCCCCTCTTTTCTTCCACATATACTCTTAACCAGGTTGAAGGGAGGCATTCCTGGGTGCAGGAAGAGGGCAGGTTAGGGAAATGATGGACGTTGATTTGATTCAAATTTACACACGTTATTTTCCAGCAAGTCTTGCCCACAGAGATTGCACCTGCACGATTCCTGTCTCCTTTTTTAAATGGGGATCTAAGAAGGAATTTTCAAAGAGAGAATACCCGTGTGACTTCCCTATGGCAATAAACCACAAAGTCATTGTGGAATTTGTAATCATGACCCTTTAAATCCAATCACTAGGTGTCATCCTTGCATGATGACTGACCCCCTCCCCCAAGGGCTGTGATCGCTGACATGGGAATCAAGTTTAGGTCCTTCTGTAGGGCAGTGCACGACTCTACCACTGAGTCTGTGGCCCTACCTGTTGTTACTTCTAAGTCTACCTCTTTGGAGCATCCCAGGGAACGTGATGGACCTAAAACCAGTAGCTGAATGCAAGAAAGGCAGAGAAAAGCGGAATTCATGAAGGGTCAGTAATATCAGAAACATAGAAACATGACGGCAGAAAAAGACCACAGGGCCTATCTAGTCTGTCCTTCCATATCAACCACTGCAACAGTCCCCTTTAGAGATCCTCTGTGTTTGTCCCATGCTTTCATGAATTCAGATACTGTCCTCATCTCTACCACCTCCACTGGGAGACTATTCCATGGATCCACCACTCTTTCTGTAAAGAAATATTTCCACATATCACTCCTGAGTCTATCCCCTTCACCCTCATCCCATGTCCCCTTGTAGCAGAGCTTGCCTGCAATGAAAGAGACCTTCCTGTGCATTTATGCCACAGAGGTATTTAAGCGTCTCTATCGTATCGCCCCTATCCCGCCTTTCCTCTTAAGTGTACATATTTAGATCTTTAGGTCTGTAGAAGGAAGGTGAAATGGGCAGATTCGGTGGGCTGTGTGGCCCTTATCAGCTGTTTATAATCTTTCCTTTGTTTTTCCTCCTGTAGGCTCTTATTAACCAGTGGAAAGCTATGGTGGCAACTGCATTCTTGCCAGACTGTCCCCTGCCCTCTGATGCACTGACCTTCTCTGAACTGGTATTGGACGATCAAGGTCAGCTGGTGCACATGAACAGACTTCCAGGTGGAAATGAGGCAAGTTCCCCTGTTCCACCCTAGCGCCCCCTCCTGTCTGCTTCATCCTGCCACTTTCCATTTCCTCACCGATTGCGTCTCCTGCTGTTCTTCATCACACCTTCCTGGATTTTCCCCATTATTGCTTCCTTTTGTTTCTAGTACGTCTATACTTTCTTCCTTTGTCTGTTCTCCTTCTCATCCTGTTTTTCTGTTTCCTTCGCTTCACTTTCTCTGCCAAGTTTAACCTTTTTTTTCTCTACCCCCCTCCTTTTATTACTTTCCGGTTTCTAGAGGACTCTCTTCTTCCTTCCCCCTGCCCTTCCCTGTCTCTGTGCAGCAATAATGCAGAAGGTTCTTTCTAAAGATAAGACATTAACCTGCTGGGCTTTGCCCTGTGCAAATGAGTTGAAGTGAAGAGCGGCACAGGTGAGCCCTCAGCTCGTGGGAAGACAGGTGTTCTGTATTAACCCGATGTTGAAATTTGAGCAGATGAGAGCTCCATACTGTAAGCACCGTGCAATGGTGGCGGGCTCAAAGAGGGCAAAAGTGGAGTGGAGTCCAGCTAGAAAAGAGAGGCGCCCCAGTTCATTCCTGTTGCTTTCTTCGGCGGTCTCTGCAGGAGATAGTTCAGTTTGTCAGTAAAACCAAAAGAGAACTGGCACTCCAGAAAATGACTCTCTCCGTGCGATGGGGACTGGGAGAATAATTGTGTAACTGATGCCATTAAGACGAGAAATTAGATTGTTTTCTGTTGTGTGATAGCGGCCCTGCGGTGCTCTGCAAAAGCTCTTGCTGGGGATTGCTTTCCCTGCCTCTCTCTCTCCTTCCTCCGACCACTCTCCTCTCCCTCTCTTTCAGCTCTCGTTCTGCCTTTGAGTGGTTGAAGTCCAGGGGAGTAGGGAAGTCCCAGAGGGACAGAGCTCTCTTCTTGCTGAAATTACAAAAAGCTCAGAGCAGGCTGGTCAGGAGCATGGAGTGTTTACTCTGCCTGTATGAATACAAATAGTCTGATTATACAGAATCCTGCACTGGCAAAGGACAGAAGAAAATGAAGTACCCGTGTATCTATATCGATAGATGTATCTGCATGTGTGTGTGTATACACACAGACACACATACATAGAACTAGATGTAAATTATATAGACACAAACATAGAGATAGATGTATCCGTGTGTGTGTGTTTATCTGTATCTATACATGCATCCAGACAGACAGGGTCATTTTATAAGCAGCTGTGTAAAGAGACATATCTTTTACACATGTCGCTCACCTATTTTCAAGGGCATGTGAATGGCCCCTATGTGCATATGTTACTGGTCGCTATTCTGTAAGTACGTGTGTAAGACTGATTGCTTGTACTTTCACCGTGGCTGTGCGCAAGGCCGGAGCGTTGGTGCAGCATATGCAAAGAGCATTTATATGTGTTAATTCTAAAATATTTTAAGTGATGCAGGTTCTTTAGAGATCTAGGTGTGGGCACTCACACCATCCTAGGACTGGTTTAAGTGCTTGTGCCTAGATTTAACGCGCCTCTTTATAAAGAAAAGTAGGCATGTTCTGGATGCCTGAAACTAGATGCCCTGCTATAAATCACCCTCGTATTGCGTGGCTATGTGTACTGTATATATATAACAGCCAAGGCCACGTTCACTTTCTACCTGTGGTACTTCGTGGCTTATTTTCAAAGTGGGAAATTGCCTACGTGTATGCCTGCCAGCCTGTCTGTCTGTGCACTTTGCACTTGTTCCCTCTGTGGGCAAAACATTGATAGAAAACGGCGTCTTGCCATTAATCGGCTAAAAGCACATTTGCTCAGAATGAAGGCAGTTTTTAGGTAGGTCAGTTTATGTGTATGTGCAGATGTGTGTGAATAGATATATATATGTAATGTGAAGAAGGGAATTAAGATGTCCAGGTCGGGATGTGGAAAATTCTCGCTGTATTTTGCAAGCGTCTCTGCCAAACATAGAGCCTTTTGTAAAATGTGTTTAAGGAAGTACAGGACTGCACGCCAACATCTCACCATGTCCAGTGGGATCAGCAACTTTAAAAAGTTGCAGATGGGGAGAAAATGTGTGTAGCTTTTTCCCAAATGTGCATTGAAGCAGCTTTTAAAATTGCTGCTCCCAACAGCATCCATTCCCCTTCCCCCTTGACACTCTTGACATCAATCCCCCAATTCCTTGATGGCTTCCCAAAATGAAAACAATCGCTGTACTCCCTGAACCCCCCCAACATCAAGTTACCCACCTGAATCCCCCCCCCCCGCCCCGACATCAGTTCCTCCTTGAGGGCATCTCCTGACAGATTCTCTCCTCTTCCCCATCCCACCCTTGCCTCTTTCCAGCATTGCTGGTAGTCCCGTGGCAATGAGAGCAATCCCCAGTCGCTCCTGCTCACTGTGGCTCAGAGTTCCAAATGGCACCAGTGACACCTAGTGGTAATCTCGCTGTACTACTACTAGAGATCACGCTGTCAAACAAGGGCAAAATGGGTGGGGTGATTTTTGTAGGGAGGGCACTGGGCGGAGGAGGATGCTTGTTGGGAGGGGTTTGTGCTGTCCGGGGGAATAAACAGGCTGCTGGCCTTGGTCTTTGCTTCTGCCCCTTCAAGCAGGCATTTAATGCTTGCCCTGTGGCAGGTACAAATGCCAATGTCTAGGTTTTTTAACATCCATGTGTCGTCTCCTTGCAAAATAGGGAATACATGTCAGTACTTTAGGGCCACCCACTGCCTGTCCATGCCCATGTGTGCAATGCTGCGTATGCTTGTAGTGCTATGCAAATGCTAAATAGCAGTATGAGCCGTGCCTCTGTTTTAATCTCTGCATGGGATGGCTCACCACATGTCATAGCGGCTTTCTAAAATCATTATTTGCACATGTAAGCAATCTACGTATTTAAAATCCACTGTTTATATGTGGAGATGCTTCTAAAATATCTCCCAAAGTAGACTCTCGGCTTGTTGTCTGTCGCTTATTTGTCGTCACACTGTGCTGTTTATCGGCAGAAATGTAATGGGTTTGAGAAGAGCGGGAGAGGTGTAGCGGAGAATTCAGCAGCTCCTTTAGCCACCGAGTAGCAGTGGCCATATTTACAAGTTTCTGTCTGTCTCTACATGTATGTGCATGTGTGTGTGTGTGTTTGAATACACGGATTTATATTATATGGAAATATTAAAATCCATAGAAACAGAAGAAGATGGCTTCAAATATGGGGGACAATAAGAGCACTCATCTGTTCATCACACACCATTTGGAGCTAGAGTGTAATTTTGTGACTAATTGGCTTGCAAATGGTGTGTGATGAACAGATGAGTGCTCTTATTGTCCCCCATATTTGAAGGGACGTGGCCTCTATGTATGCATCAGAAGATGGAGAAGCCGTGACTGATGCGGCAGGTCCCGACTTTAGCTTAGGCTCAGGGGCATCGTATGTATGTCTGTCCTAACACTGGGGTGGGTAAATGAGCTGCAGAAATCGAGTTGTCCCTTTGTAGAGTATCAACACGAACCACAGCGTCACCTCCTGAGATATATTTGCATTAGGTGCCCACACATGGAAAGACCGACCTAATGATTTGGCCATGCATCTGTCTTGTGCGATGTGGGAAACGTTCCTTCAGTGTATTAGCGCCCTCATCATCGCGTATAGAATCATCACTGCAATCCTGCTCGAGAGAAGGGAGATATACTATATAGAAGGTACATAGTCCCTAACCCGAAGAGCTTACAAGTGAGCCAGAGCACGGTGGTAGTACACGGGGCATGAAAGGATAGAAAAGGGTGGCAGAGAACCTTTGATGGCATTTCAGTACAGTAGAAATTGTTGTTGGGGGAGGGGGCCTCAGATTGCACTAATTTTATGCAGGTGAGTTTGTGAAGATTTCTTTTTATTTTGGAGCATCTGAGTGAGGATGGCTTGGGGTAGGAAGGAAGCCAGTTGGCAAGGAGGACAGGTTTCCTGAGAGGTGGCTTGTTGCTGTGACGGAGATGAGTGGACTACTGCTGCATTTTATAACAAGAGGGGTGATTGCAGATTGACAGCTGCTTTATTGACCCCAGGATCTGCGTTGCAATGGGTCACCTGTTTGCATGGTCTAGTCTTCAGGGGTCTGCCACAAAACATATTATCTCCTGGCCAAAAGTGTGCTTGAGGTTCTCACTGATACCTCCAGGGCTGCCCTGTAAAGTGACTGAATGGTGTGATCATCTCTTTCATAACCAGTACGGATCAGGCTAAAATTTCGATATCGCAGCAGCGCCTCCTACTGGCAGCAGCATGGGCATAAGTTTCCAGTGCAGCTTTATGGGAATGTTGTGTGTGAGTCAATATTTTTAGTTCCACTGTCAGGCGTAAAATCAGATTTTAGTTCTCTAAGGAAGAAAGGGACTGTAAAACTTAATAGTTTTATAGAACATGGCCAAAACGGAACTTCTTATTTTTCCCCCTAAATCCTTCTCTCCCTTCCTCCTTTCTCTGTCTCCTGTAGATAGCACTCTTCTACTTCCTGTTTCCTCAGTCCGCAACCTTGGGGTTGTCTTTGACTCCTCTGTCTCCTTCTCCACTCACATCCAACTGATTGCTAAAATGGTTGTTTCTTTCTCTATAACAATAGCAAAATTCGCCCATTCCTTTCTGAACACACTACTAAGACACTTATTCACTCTTTAGTCACCTCTCTTCTAGACCAGAAATGTTGAACTCCAGTCCTGGAGTGCCACAATCCAGCCTGGTTTTCAGGATGTCCCTAATGAGTATTCATGAGATATATTTGCATACAATAGGAGGCAGTGGATGCAAATATATCTCATGAATATTCATTAGGGGCATCCTGAAAACCAGACTGGATTGTGGCACTCCAGCACTGGAGTTTGCCATCCCTGGTCTAGACTATCACAACCTCCTTGCTGGTCTCTGAGTCACCCCTCTTCCCTTTAATATGTTCAGAACTCAGCTGCATGCCTAATCTTCCGCCAGCCCCTCTTTACTTATATAACCCCTCTTCTCAAGTCACTTCGTTGGCTCCCCTTCCATTTCCATATCCAATTCAAACTTCTCCTTCTGACCTACAAATGCTTCATTCTGCTGCTCCTCAGTACCTTTCCTCTCGCCTCTCTCCCTACACCCCTCTTCGTGAGCTCCTTTCTTCTACTGGCTTGCTTCTCTCTATGCCCTTTTCTTCCACTGCCAACTCCAGACTTCGACCCTTTCACCTTGCTGCTCCTTATGTCTGGAACCAACTACCAGAGTCTGTTTGTCAGGCTCCATCTCTGCCCATTTTCAAATCCACACTAAAAGCTTAACTCTTAGAGGTTGCTTTTGAATCCTGATCCCTTGTGGCTCCTTACCCTTCCCTACCTGCACCCCTATTCTCACCTATTGCGCTGTCTGTCTTATTTAGATTGTAAGTTCTGTCGAGCAGGGACCGTCTTTCTTCATGTATATGTCCAGCACTGTGTAAGCCTTGTAGCGCTATATAAATGATTAATAGTAATAGAAGGGCAGAATGGGATAGTCTGTATGGTCTTTCTCTGCATCAATTTTGTATGTTTCTATGTTTTGAAAGTAATAATAAACTCACTCTCCCTAAACCCTACTTCCTGAGAATTAAAAAAGCAACATAGAGAAATACATTTAGGTTGCCAGCAGCTTTCTGGCACTTCGCTTTCCTGCAGTGAGTGATACAGTAGCTAATGGTGATTCTGGTTTTGTGGACCACTGGCTGCAGTTTCCCCCCCATTTGGCTTGCTCTTTTGTCCTTAAAGGGTGGAGTTTTGGGCTACTGACACTAGATGTCACCTTTTACCCTTAGAACTAACTTGAGGATTTGGGCATGGGACAGGAAGCTCATCCGCTGCTGTGTATCAGGATGGGATGGATTGCTTGCATGTCAGCCCCAGCGGGAGAGCACCTAGTGAACCTTACTGAGCAGCTAGTCATGAGTCCTCTTGCTTTCTCACTGCCTCTCCTTTGCTCTAACTGGTTTAGAATGCATTTTAGGTGTATTTTTGGGGCCGAGGATCTTTATCATATTTTTCCTACAGCTGTAAGTTTTACTAAATCTGACAGCTGAATCCTATATAAAAAGGTACCATATTAACCAAGAGGGTGGAGAATTTACACCATCAGAAGAGGCAGTCTAAATCCTGAGGTGTTAGTTTTAGAACTGGCCTCATAAGTGGCTACATCTGGAAAGCGGTAGGTTTAGCAAGGAAGGTACACAGATACTTTCCTTTCTAAAATCAGCACATATAGAACATCTGTATATTTACACTCACACACACTCTCTATTTAAAAATGCTTATCAATTGCCTAACCAAACTAGACTCCCAGACAGTGTACAACTTAGTAAACGATTAGGTCTGTTGATGTGGAACAAAAATCAGAAACAAAACTGAGACTAAATTAAAAAAAAATACAACCTCATAAAAACATAAAATGATTTAATAGAAACTTCTACAAAAACAAGTTGGGAAAGCATACAGAGCGTGACTCATGGAATTCTTTCCAGTCTCTCTGCCTGTATTGTCTCTGTGTGTCTGTGATCAGGAGGTGAGAGGCGAGGGACAGCTTGACTGGAGCAGTTCCCAAACATTCCTTTAGTATGAATATAGCAAAATAAAATAAAAACAAATGTGATAATTCAATTAACCATTAGAAGTCATTGTCAAAGAGATTCCAAAGGATGGATTTTACAGTGTAGCCATAGGGCATCTATGTTGCAAAGTAACAAGTATTGCTGGGCTTCTACACTGTAGTAGATCACTAGTAGTTGCCATACGTAGCAGTCATTAAGAAAGCTTACAGTAGAATTTATAACAAAGAAAGTGAATATAAATCTGAATTACTAAGATCCTGTCCAGTAAGGACAGTGGTGAGGCAGCAGTGGGTGTACGTGGCGGGGAACGCTTGATGGGATTAGTTTCAGTACCCCTGTGTGTGTGTGTGTGTGTGTGTGTGTGTGTGTGTGTGTGTGTATTTATTTATTTAGACAGTTTTGTATACCACCTTATCCTTCAATCAAAGTGGTCACAACACAATTGGGGGATACATTTAACACGAGGGGATATGAGACACATATACTAATACTTACAGGGGACATGGGCAATGGAGGGTGTGTGTGTGTGTGTCTGCCTGTGCACGTCTGCCACCAGGAGGGCGCGTACATTTTGGAAACAGCTTGATACAGAGCCTTCCTTGGCTCGAAACATGCATGTCGCTGTCAGGATTTTCTGCTGCCCTATTGATAACATTTTCAGATAAGTAAATTGTACTATTTAAGTTACGGTTTTTGAAAATACAAACAAAAGGCCTCTGCTGACAACGAGTGGGGAGCTTTTTCCTCTCTCCATCTCAAGTCAGCGGATCCCGACAAAAAAAGAGTGTTTGTTAAAATGGTGATTTTTGGTTTAACAGGTATACTTATGTAGTTTCATGCTACTAATTCCCAGGTCTTTTCATATGTTTTGACTTTTGGCAATGATATTCAGGGTGTCATCACATTTTTGAGGGTTTGGTTTTTATTACCAGGAGAATAAAGGCAATTTGAAAGGAGAAATTCCCTAACTGCCATGTGTCAGTGTATCGCAGCTTCTTCCATGGACAGACATTGGATCATTTTCTGGGGACGTTATTTCTCCGGAACCCTTGGACTCCTCCATCTTGATGTTTCTATTCGGTCTTTTTTTCTCTCCATGCCAAATTTAGCCCTGTTCTATCAGATTTTCAGAGAGTTATTTTAGCCTCAGACAGACATTGTTGACCCCTTTTGAGGGTAAATTCATAACAGGGCGCAAGGGTATCTGGCACCCTAGGCAAAGCTTCACCCAGGTGCCCGCTCACAAGGGACCCAGCATCTATCTTCCCTTCCCAATTCTTCCCCCACAAGGTGTCCAGCACCTCTCTCCTTCCTTTCCCCCTATCAGGGTGTCCAGCATCTCCCCCTCTTCCCTGCTCCCTTTGCTGACATCCTGCATACGAAACGAGCACAGTTCGGCTGCAGGCCTTTGAGCACCCATGCAAGCATGCTGAAAGCCTGTACATCCCACCCCTCCGACAAGAACATTGGAGAGGGTGAGACGTGTAAACCTTCAGCGCGCTAACACATGCGGGTGCCCAAAGTCCTATTGCACTGCTGGTCTGCATTTGTGTTTCCTAGCTGCGCTGCTGCCTTCTGAAGTATGCTGCCCTTGGCAAATGCCTAGCGGTAGGGCCTGCCTTGGACGCATAGGTTTAGAGGGCAAGAAGGCACCTATTTTGGCCCAATTTTATAAAGATACCAGCAGTATTCATGGCTACATTGAGGTCACAGATATTGATATCTGGTGGGGAGAAAATGTAATCCTTCACATGTAAAGTACACGACTTCAGGCACAGATTACTGTATTTTATCATTAATGTGTGGATTTCACAGCTCTGCCCCGTTCCTGCCAAACAGCATCCTGGCAGCGCCTGCAACCACTGCGTACCTTTTAATGCCTGAGGTAACTTTGTGAGCTATTACGCACGTGTAGGGTCACATATGTGCTAGAATTACTTTATAAAATCCTACAGTGCAATCCAACACCTCTAATTTCAGAAACATTCCAAATAAAAGAAGCTAAAAATCTCTAACAGTAAACGTGACCTACTCGAAGTGGCATCTAGTCCGATAAAGACAGATACAATAGTCAACAGATTACTGGCAAAGGCTCATTTTAAAGCCGCCTGATTTTCTCAAACATCTGCATTGCAAGTAATTTTTTTCCGGTTTAATAGATGTTGGTAAAGCGTTCCAGTCAGTGGGAACGACATAGGAGACTACACAGGTGCTCAGTCTAACTTAGTTAATTGCTCTTGCTGATGGGATACAGAGTAGCCCGTCATCAGCAGATTTAACCTCCAGCCTAGAGATTATCAGGCCCCTTTTTTGGCCAAACAGCAGGGCTATGAGCCTTCATTGCCATAGAGGTAAAGCATAATAACTGAAAACGAGTGTGATACAAGCCAGCGCACAGCTCTGGGAAAATAGGAGGTTCGAAAATAACAGCCCCTGACAGCAAGTTCTTGAGGCTTTTCTGCTGCATTCAGAAGGGTCATTTTAGAAAGCGTTTTCCTTATGTCACGCCTGTTTGACATGCAGAAAAGGGCTTCGATAAAATTGCACGATTGCATACATGCCTCAAAGGTACACGCATGGAAAAGGTGCACTTCCTTTCCTGCGCTCTGCAGGCCAGCATTCCCGGGGACGTAGTTTGCGCAGAACGAAGGTGGAACTTCAATGTACATGTGCAGTTTATCAAAGCTGTGCATCCACATGTGTGTAGAGCACACATACACACGTGTGCCTGCTTCAAAGCTGCTCAGCTTGTACACGTTGGCATTTGCGTGCTATTGGGGATAGTTCTGGGGGCCAGTTTTCTAAAGGTACATAGAAGTCTGGGTTGCCTTTTCAGGGCTTCTCACATAGGCCTCCTGTTATAAAATCAGGCCTTTTGTGAGATGGCATGGTGCCTTGGGGGGGGGGGGGAGATTCTTTGTGTAGGCAATAGGTACAGTGTTGAGCTCTTTATATTGATGGTGAGTACAATATAGATCAGGGATCCTCAACTCCAGTCCTGGAGGGCTGCACACTAATCAGGTTTCCAGGATATCCCTAATGACTATGCATAAGATAAATTTGAATACAATAGGAGCAGTGCATGCAAATATACCTCGTGCTTATTCATTAGGGATATCCTGAAAACCTGACTGGTTTACGGCCCTCCAGGACTGGAGTTGGAGACCCTTGATATTGAATATGTTTAGCTCTTTGAGGATACAGGATAGAGAAGGGGTCTCCAATGCCAGTCCTTGAGGGCTGCAATCCAGTCAGGTTTTTCGGATACCCACAATGGATACTGGTATATGGCGGAGATTTTTCTGCCCACTGTTTACTTTTTGTTCTGATGGTGGGCCTGTGGAAGTGTGTACTAGATTCGGGTGGCTTTATAAAGGTTTTTCCACGTGCAAAGACTGTTTTACATGCAGAAATGATCCCGTGGTATGTGCAGTGACTTGTGTGTAGGTGTTCCTGAAGGCATAGTTTGGACACAGCAGGACCAGGGTTGTGATGTAGCTCGTCTTAAACTACCGCTGAAAAGGTCTGAACTAAATCGATAATAAATAAATGAATGTATGCGTGTATTTAGTAAAATCCATGCACTCACATATAGAGCATCAGCATTGACACGCTTCAGGGGCCGGATCTGGGAGCCAGTTTTATAAAAGTCATAGATGCCCATGTTGTCTTCATGAAAAAGGCTTCAGATAGGTGTATTTTGAACTCCTTTCATAAGTGTCTTGTATAATGTATCTGGCTTTTTATGTTGATGGATACAGCATAGAGTATGTTGGTCTCTCTGTGGTGATCAGTGGGAACTTTCTTAAAAAACAAACAAACACAAAGAGGGCAGCAGATTGGAGGGGGGGGGTACCCATTCCACTCCAGCTACAATAGAAAAAGGAAGCAAGCGGGTTGGTGACTCCACATGACCCGGTGACTCGGCATCAGCGCTCTTGACGATGAGGACAGTTTGGAGGGTGCTCTTAGGCTGAGCAGGTTCCAGGCACGTCTTCGGTGAATAATTTTAAGATTTATTTATTTATTTATTTGAACAGCTTTTATATATATTGATTGTTGGTGGGTAGGATTCTTGAGGGTAATGGTGGTAATTTGTATTTAGTTTTCATGAGGTTCGAATCAATGGTACCTTATCTAATCACGTTTTTAACATTGCATAGACTCTTTTTTATCTGTGGACCATATTTGACTAAAGTTCTGTAGGTTTTAATTTTTTTGATTTTCTGTTTGATTTTGCCAGCACATATTTATCCAGTGAGGGTAGCCTACAGCAGGTTGAAATCAATGGATAGTTTTAATCTCCAGGAACAAGCAGGAATGTAATCTTCACATATGGGTATCGTTGGTACCGATGGAGCCTGTGCGGGAACACTCCCCAGCGTCCAATAGGAACCCTTTTGGGAGCATCCCACAGCACATACGTGCTGCCTTCCCGCCTTTCCAACTGTCCCTCTTCAGTTCTTTGTTTTCCGCAGAGCCGACAGGATCCATACCCTGTCACCGCAGAAAATTCCGTCTTTAAAATTGTTTTCTTGTGGTCGCGTTTGCCTCCGCATGACGCTTACCGGTACCGCCAGTTCTTTTCTTTTCCAAACCCCCCCCCCCCAAAAACCTTATACTTTCAACTGTTTCTCTTCAGAAACTTTTCTTTTTTGGTGCTAGGCCCCATTTTGGGCACTAGGCCCCATATTCCTAAAACATGGAAAAACCAACTAGTGGTTTTAAATAATGTACTAAGTGTGGCAGTACCATTTCCGTCACTGACACCCATGATTGGTGTCTTAAATGTTTAGGGCCTGAACATTCTCCATCTGAATGTCTCTCCTGTATGGGGATGACTAAAACAGGAAGATGGAACCGGGCTGCAAAGCTCGGTACCCTCTTTTCTTCGGATGCCAGATACCTGAGATCCATGGGAGGAAGAGGAGGCCCTTGAAGATGTCGATGCAATGTAACTAAACATAAAAGCCAGTCCTCAAAGGGTAGCTTTCCTGCTAAGCATCGAGAGGCCATTGGCATTGCTCTTGAGGGAACCACACCGGCAAAGCAGCCCCGGCGGGAGGCTTCGGCTTCCAAAGCATCAATGGGGCTCCAGGATGTTCTCGAGGCCTCGACCTCGCAAGAACTACCTGTGCCATGCTCAGGGGTCCCGGCCGTCTTCACCGGTACTGACACCCAAGCATCGGCAGCGTCGATAGACCAGAGGTTCCTCGCTATCGAACGCAGCATCGCAGCTCTTCTCTCAGCTGCGGTACCGTTGGTCCAACAGGCACCGGTACCAACATCGGCACCGATGCTGGTAACTACACCGGTACAGACACTGGTACCGGTACCGACGATACCGGTATCGACGGTACCGGCCCCGGTGGGAATTCTTCCCACGCCATCTTTGGCTGGAATCGACAGATTGGTACCGGATCAACTTGGTACCGACTTCGATCTATACCGGGACCATGCTTTGCATGAGCATCGTGGTCAGGAATACTTCGAATCCTCCGATTCCGAAGACTCTGACAATTCTGCTGGTACTAGAGGGTTTCTCCCAGAAGATCCCGCTTCTCCCCAAAGCAGAATGTCGCCTCCAGAGGACATGTCTTTTCAGGATTTTATTCGTGATATGGCCAAGGGCCTTTCAATCACGGTGGCTCCTGAAGAGGAACCCAGAGCAAAGGAATTGGAAATTCTCCAATATCCTAAAGCTGCAATGGAGGCAGCCACTCTGCACATCCATGAAATTCTGCATAACTTGATGCTCAGAATGTGGGAGACACCTCTGACTACTTCTCCTCACTCTAGGAGACTTGATACAATGCATCGAGTTCCGCCATGTCCTGGATTTCAAAAGAATCAGCTGCCACACCATTCAATGGTGGTGGAGTCAGCCATGCGTAGGATGAAAAGTGCAAAGAGGCATGCATCCAATCCTCCAGGTCGTGAATGCAGGACTCTGGACGCTTTTGGGCACCAAACTTTTCAGGCTTCCATGCTTTCAGCTAGGATCAGTTCATAAATACTATATATGGGAATGTTCCTCAAGGAAGTTACAAGAGACTTGGAGCTTATGAGCCCATTTCTCCCAGATGACAAGAGACAAGACTTTCTTGCTCTAGTTAAGCATGCTCAAGATGTCTCCAAGTTTGTAAATCGTGCAGCCTTTGACTGCTTTGAATGCATCAGCAGAACCTCTGCTATTGCCATTGGCGCATGACAGATTGCCTGGCTTCAGGCATCAGACTTGGAGACTTGGGTACAGGACAAGTTAGGCAACATTCCTTGCACGGGAGAGAATCTCTTTGGCAAGAACTGGCAGGAAAAGGCTAATGAGTTACATGCTGACAATACAACTCTAGATAGATTGTTGAAATCTACAGCCACTCCAGCCAAAAAGAAGCCTTATAAAAAAACCCTCTTTCAGCAAAAAGAGGAAATTTTATCCTTCCTATACCCAGCAGAGTCAAACTCAGGGTCAGGTTGCCCAAAAGGGACAAACTAGACAACAAAAGAAACCAAAAGGCCCGAGAGCCCAACCAGCTCTGCAGGTTCAACTCCCTCAAGGGCTTTGATTCCTTTCTAGAGAGCTTAGCCTTCCTGCCTCTGAGGGGTCCCCAACCCCCCAATATCCCAGGCAGGTTATGCCACTTTGTCAACAGATGGCATCAGATAACAGCAGAAGATTGGACTCTGTCCATTGTAGGAGAGGGGTACAAGCTCCATTTTCACAGCATGCCCCCTCCTACAATTCTAAAACAATTCAATTCTCCAACCTCCGCAGACGATCTGCTAGATCACGAGGTCTCAACACTTCTTGCCCAAGGGGCAATAGAGGAGGTACCCATTCTTCATTGGGGTGCAGGGTTCTACTCCCCCTATTTTCTTATTCCAAAGAAAACAGGAGGACACAGACCCATTTTAGACCTCAGAGAATTGAACAAATACCTGTTTCGAGAGAAGTTCAAAATGATTTCTCTAGGAACTCTTCTGCCATACCTTCAAAGCCACGATTGGCTTTGCTCTCTAGACTTAAAGGATGCATACACTCACATTCTGATCCATCCAGATCACAGGACATTTTTACAATTCCTTTTCAGGGGAAAACATTTCCAGTACAGGGTTCTTTCCTTTGGTCTAGCTTCAGCACCAAGGGTATTCACGAAATGCATGGCAGTAGTAGCTGCATTTCTGCGAACCCTGGGGATATTCGTCTTCCCTTACTTAGAGGACTGGCTCATTCGAGCCCCTATAGTTGCAGAGGCCAGCACTGCACTGTCTCGCACAATGCGAATCCTCCAATACTTGGGGTTGGTAATAAACTTCCCAAAATCCCAACTTGTTCCTTCCCAATGCCTGGAATTCATAGGGGCCTGTCTAGATACCAGACAGGCAAAGGCTTTCCTTCCACAGGCCCGGTGTTTTTGCATAATGCAACTAGCTTCTCAAGCAGCAGGGAAATCCTCCCTAACTGCTCGGGAGCTACTACAGTTGCTGGGACATATGGCATCCACAGTTCATGTAGTCCCATATGCTCGCCTCCATATGCGAGCAGCTCAGTGGACCCTATCCACACAATGGACACAGGCCACAGGACATTTATCAGACAAAATAGTAAACTCTCAACGACTAAGTTTGTCTCTCCAATGGTGGCAATCACTAGAAAATCTGACAGTGAGGTCTCCTTTTCATCAACCCCTTTCTCAGGCCACCCTAACAACAGATGCATCACAGGTGGGTTGGGGAGCACACCTGAATCATCTCTCTACCCAGAGAACCTGGACTCCACAGGAGGCTGGTCTACACATAAACCTCCTGGAATTAAGAGCAATCTATTTAGCTCTTCGAGTATTCCACGCCCAGCTCAGCTACAAGACAGTCCTAGTCCAGACGGACAATCAAGTAGCCATGTTCTATGTGAACAAGCAGGGCAGGACAGGCTCTCTGTCGTTATGCAATGAAGCTTTATGACTGTGGGCCCTCGCCAGAGAGTATCACCTTCTAATGGTATATCTTCCAGGCATTCAAAACCTTTGGGCAGACAAACTCAGTTGAGTACTGCTGCCTCACGAGTGGTCTCTCCATGTAGACCAGGTGGCAAATATATTTCATCTCTGGGGCACTCCAGACATAGACCTCTTTGCAAGTCCACTGAATGCCAAACTTCCCCGGTTCTGTTCCAGGATTCTGGTTCACAATTGTCAGGCAAGGGATGCCTTCCTCCTTCATTTGGGTCAGGACTTCCTTTATGCCTTCCCACCCATTCCCCTCATCCCCAAAACACTCTTCAAGCTTCAGAGAGACAGGGGTCGCATGATTCTCATAGCGCCACGATGGCCACGCCAAGCATGGTATCCCCTGCTTCTATGTCTCTCTCAAGCTGCACCTCTGGAGTTAGGGTATGCTCCAGATCTCCTTTCCCAAGAGGACGGGACGCTATGCACCCAAATCCCCAGTCCCTGCATCTCACGGCCTGGTTTCTGAAGGCTTAGACCTCCAAGATTTCAACCTGTCCCAACAGGTAAAGAATATCCTTCAGGCTTCTAGGAAACTTTCCACAAGAAGATCTTATGCCTTCAAGTGGAAACGTTTTACTATATGGTCCTCCTCAATCAACTTCTACCCCCCAATTTCTCCATACATACAAGACATCGGGAAAACAAAAAAGGAGGAGGGGTGCTCATAATCTCCAAATCAGACCTCAATTTCCACATTTTGGACTCCTCAAGCACAAACAGCTTGGACATCCTCTCCGTCGCAAACCAACAATGCTCCCTCAACCTGTTGTATAGAACACCATCTTCTTCTCCAGATGACCTTCCAACCATTGTTGACCTTGCAGCTAACACCCTCTCTCCCAAGAAACCAAATTGGATAATGGGTGATTTCAATCTCCCTTTACCCCAAAGCCACGCAAATGCATTCCTTGAGGCAATGGAAGACCTGGGACTCAAACAAATCATCAATGAACCCACACATACAAAGGGGAACATTCTTGACATGGTATTTGTTCCACAACCAGTCATGGTCCAAAACCACAATCCTCCAGTATCAATCGTAGATGTACCCTGGTCCGACCACAAATTGATCATTATACAGATACCCATCAACAATGACCAGCTGAACAGAAGCCAACCTACAAACAACACCTCTCGAACTGCCACTAGATGCTTTCGCCCCTTCGATAGGGAACACATCCTTTCGGAGACGCCATCACTCCTCAACAAAATCACACCGGATCTTGATGAACTAATCTCTCACTGGAACTCCAGCCTGCTTGCCATCTCACAACACCCAAACCCTAAGAATACAGCAAGGACAAAAAGAAGCTCCGCCCCATGGTTCTCACCTGAGTTGCGATCTTCTCTCACCCAACTACGTAGACTTGAACGCCGATGGCGCCGCTCGCGTTCAACTGAGGATCAGACCGCTTACCGAACCCACCTTGCAATACATCGAGAAACAATCACTACTAAAATGAGACAATATCATACTGACACCCTAAAGAGGTCTCTGAATAAACCACGTGACCTCTTCAACTTAGTCAAATCCCTCTCAAAGGAACCATCTCCCGAACAACATAGCGAGATTCACCCGCAAAAATTCGCTGATTACCTGCAATCCAAGATTGTGCAAACCAACAAGGTTTCAGCAGTCACATTTCAAGAACCGACGGGCCTATCCCCACTGAACATTCTCTCCACACCATCCACTAAATCTATCGAGGACACCATAGCATCTCTCAACACCTCCACTGCGCAGACTGACCCATGTCCAGCTTTTTGGATCAAGGAGCTACGTGATGTGTTCAGCCCTGTCATCGCAAATATAATGAAGATCTCCTTCACAACAGGATACTTTCCCACTTCACTCAAGCGGACCTCCATTAGGCCACTATTGAAAAACCCCAAACTTGACCCCCAAAGAGTTGACTCTTATCGACCAATAGCCAGCATCCCTCTCTTAGCCAAAATAATTGAGAAAGAGGCACAACGGCAAATTCAGGACCACATAGATGCCGCTGCTCCCTTAGACAGCTGTCAACATGGGTTCAGAGAACATCATGGGGTCGAGACACTACTCACTGGTCTATTCAATGACATCATCACAGGAATCGACAACATCCGTCAAGGTTTTGTGCTCATCTTCCTAGACATCGCTGCGGCGTTCGACTCCGTGAGTCACGAAATACTCCTCGGAAGATTGAGAGAAAAGGGCGTCTGCAACAGTGCACTAGGATGGTGTAAATCCTACCTGGACGGTAGATGGCAATATGTGAAGTCTGGATTAGAAGAGTCAATACACTTCCATCAAAAGCAAGGGGTACCCCAAGGCTCCTCGTTATCCTCCTTACTCTTCAATATTTACATGCAGCCCATCTGCAATATCATAAGATCATTCAATGTGAACTGCTTGATATATGCAGATGACATTCTCTTATACATGCCTTTCTCCACAACGCACATGGACCTGACCCCACTCACGGATTGCTTCAATGCAGTTTCAACGTGGCTCCATTCACAGAACCTACGCATTCAACATAAAAAAACAGAGGTGCTATTCATCACCAGAGACCCCAACTTTACTCCGCCATCCCACGTCAGTGTCAAGGAAGCTGACCTGCAAACTAAAGAGTCAATAAAATACCTGGGAGTTACTGTGGATCAACGTCTGGATATGAAACGCCACATAAGCAATATAGTCAAAGCCGTCTATTTTAAAATCCGTTCACTCAAGCACCTACGCTCCCTGTTGGACCCAGATGATTTCCGAACCATATATCAAGCACTGATCCTGCCACATTTTGACTTTGCAAATGCCATCTTACAAGGGCTCCCCCAATCCACACTAACCCCCTTACAGTTGGCCATGAACGCCGCAGCCAGGGTCATCTACGGAGCAGCCAGAAACGACCACGTGACTGCCATTCTCAAACAGCTACACTGGCTACCTATTCATGGGAGGATCACCTTCAAAACACTTCTATTAGCATTCAAGGCAATCAAAGGCATTTCCTCCTCCTCATTTACACATCTTATCCACATTGTACCCCCCAACAGATCCAGAAGAGCAACAGCTGTCAACCTGCTAATCACACCAAAGGCATCGACAAAGTGCAACAAGACAACCACAAACAGGGCGTGCAGTTTCTATATCCTCAAATGCTGGAATGCTCTACCCCCTGACATTAGGGCCATAACCAATCTATATCAGTTCAGGAAGGCACTCAAAACCTACCTCTTCCTCCAATACTTCCCAGCCAGCAATTGAACCTAGATACCCTTCTCAAGAAATGACCCACTCTAGAAATGCCCTCATATTCATTATCTGATTTTTAACTATCCTTGCTGTATAAATAGCTTATGTATATAGTTTACCCTGTTATCCAAGTTTGTATCCCTGTTCGATGTAAAACCTGACAACTTGTCGTTATGGTAGTTATGTTATGATGTAAACCGCGCTGATACCGAATAGCGCGGTATATAAGAAACTGTAATAAATAAATAAATTTAACCCCCTTGTCATACCTTTAGAATTGATACTAGAGTATCTCCTTCACTTATCAAATTCTGGTCTAAAGACCAATTCGGTAAGAGTCCATCTTAGTGCAATTGCAGCTTCTTATAAGCCTCTGAATGGACAACCAATTTCCTCTCATCCACTCATATCCCGATTTATGAGAGGTCTTCTATTAACCAAACCTCCCATTAAGCCACCACCAGTGGCATGGGATCTCAGTCTAGTTCTCGGGCAGCTCATGAAGCCGCCTTCTGAGCCTTTAGCCACTACAACCCTTACATTTGTGACCTGGAAGGTCATCTTCCTAATTGCAATCACTTCTGCACGTCGCATTAGAGAACTGGAAGCTTTAGTGGCTGATCCTCCTTATACTAGGTTTCATCATGATAAGGTTGTTCTTAGAACTCATCCACATTTATGCCAAAGGTGGGTTCGCCTTTTCATTTAAATCAATCAATTTATCTTCCTGTATTTTTTCCGAGGCCTCATGCCTCTGATGCAGAAAGAAACCTTCATACTTTGGATTGTAAAAGAGCCTTAGCCTTTTACCTACAGAGAACACAGCAACATAGAAAGTCCTCGCAACTTTTTATAGCTTTTGACCCTAGTCATTTGGGACTTCCAGTCTCCAAAAGAACTTTATCTAAATGGATTGCCCAATGCATATCCTTTGCTTATGAGAGTAAGGGTCTTCCTCTTCATGGCCATGTCACAGCTTATAACGTGAGAGCCATGGCAAATTCCATGGCTAATCTCCACTCTGTGTCTATCGATGACATTTGTCGAGCAGCCACCTGGGTTTCGGTACACACCTTCACAGCCCATTATTGCCTGGATAAAGCCTCCCGTTGGGATGCCTTCTTTGGCCAAGCTGTTCTTCCTAATCTCTTTCAGACCTAATTCAACTCCTACCCACCAACTCTGGTGGAATGCCAGAGATCCATGGGAGGAAGGATTCCCACCTTTCTAGGGTGGCACCTTCCTGGGGCTATCTCCCTGACATCTTTAGCTAGGGAGTCCCCATATGTGAAGACTACATTCCTGCTTGTTCCTGGAGATAGCGTAGTTACTCACCTGTAACAGGTGATCTCCGGGAACAGCAGGCATTTAGTCTTCACAACCCACCCACCTCCCCTAGGAGTTGTCTCTCTATCTCTTTCCTCTTTCCCTCTATCCTTTCACTCAGCTACAAACTTAACTGAAGTGGGACAGTTGGAAAGGCAGCACGCATGTGCTGAGGGATGCTCCCAAAAGCGTTCCTATTGGACGCTGGGGAGCGTTCCCGCGCAGGCTCCGTTGGTACCCACGATACCCATATGTGAAGACTAAATTCCTGCTGTTCCCGGAGATCACCTGTTACAGGTGAGTAACTATGCTTTTCTCAAGCTACATAGCTGAGTAACTATGAGGCATTTTTACTAAAGTGTGTTAAACTTAATGTACTAACAGTTAACACATCACTTGATAAGTAGTGCACACTAATTCCTGCAGTAACTGACAAATACAGAATGGGGCGGAGTCTCCATCTTATGCTTAACGCGTGGTACAGTGCCACAGGTTAAGTGTTTGTTAATGTACAACATTTAACGCCACCACAGTGGATGGGCCTTTAACCGGTCGCTGTTTTGTAAGTACAAACGGCAAGCTGATGGTGCATACGTTTGGTGTGGGCATGCACAGGGGCAGGGCCTACGTTACGCATATAGGTTATAAAACATATGTGCGTTCTTTAGAAATCTACACACGTGCATTTACACCATACTCACTTCTAGATGTATGGTGTGTTTTTGGCCACTTACGCCCCTATTTTATGAAGAAAATAGGCGTCTGCTTTTCTTTATAAAATAGGCTTAAAATGGGCTTGTTCTAAGTGTCTAAAATTAGGCCCCCAGGTATAAAATTACCCTCCAGGTATATTACCTCTGCATTAACTGTATGGGAAGATTTCAAGCATGACTCTAACAGTTAACACACAAGCTTTGCAGTTACCTCATTACATTAATGTTTGGTGTTTTCGTGCATTTTAGCAAATCTTGTATGACCGACGAAGAAGCAGGTTGCTTTTTTTAGGCTAACCCATTTATTAAAGCATCAGCATTAAAGACCAGAGTCCACTTTGTCAGATGCAACAAAAGCTCATGACTCAATGAATTTCTAATTCTATATGGTGCCTCCAGCCTGTCTGTAGTAGCAAAAATGGCAAACATGGTCACTCTCTGGAAGTTTATATTTTCTATGTGGGTTTTTACTATACTAGATGGACCATACTGGTCTTTATCTGCCGTCATTTACTATGTTACTATGTTGTGTTACCTGTCTGTGACTTTAGCTAAGCCTTGCGACACCTGCTGGCCAGTGGAAGAACTGCAATAGAACTGATTTAAAGGGATCTGCAGCCTGTTTTTCTTTTTACCATAGCTGGCCTATTCTTGGAAAAAACCTGGGTCTAAAACTAAATGGAAACGGAGCAGCAGGGGAATTTTCTGTGTTGGGGGGTGGGGGGGGGGGGGTCAATGAAAGTCAATGGAATCAAATTACTAGAGAGGGTTTTACTGAATTCTGTAAATAAATTTGCACAAGTGGTGGTGGAATTATCTAAGATCAAAACCTAATTATGCTTTTGTGGGAGCCAAAAGTTTAATTTGAAATATTTATTCAAACTCCTTCTCCAACCCCCTCCCTCCATTACCAAGTAACATGGATTCTCTGGGACATATTTTTGACATTGAAGAGGCAAATATAGACCTATTGGGTTTTGAGAATTGACATTTGCTTCCTTTTTAAATGTCTCTTTTTTTTTTTTCTTAAATCTAAGTAATCTGGCATTCCTGGAGTCCTCTAAGTAGTGCAGTTCTTAAGATAATTGTTCTCTACTGAAGCAGAATATATCAACTAATGTAACCACAAGACTAGTTGGGAGGGGAATAAACATGATGTACTAAAAGCTGACCTACAGTAAATAAAGGGCTTATGAAAAGAGCTATCTGTTCAGTGGCTGGTCTGTGCTTCAGACCTAAGCTTATTCAAGACAGTAATAAAGCCTGCTTAAATAAATAACCCGTAAAGGCATAAGCTGTTAAAAGGATCGTATGTTGGGCATGTACGTTAGATGTTCAACTGCACTGTAAAATTAGGTGTAATATGCTTATAGTCTTATAATCTTAATGAGCTGTATTGTAGCCGAACTATAGAAGGGTTGACTCAGCATGGAGCTGTAGAAGGGATGAGTGTCCTAGCCAGGACTGTGTGAGAGGACTGAGTGTCCCGCGGCATGTCTGTGAGTAGGAAGAAGAGACTCTATGGAGGGAGTTTAACAGTGATGCTTGACTTGTGGCCCTAAGGAGCAACTTTGGGTGGGCCGCTGCTACTCAGCGCAGAGCTGATGGTTAGAGCGCACTTGGAGGAGGCTTTTTTGCGAATGGGTACTGTATGTGATCCTGTTTTTTCTCCCTGCCGAGAGACGATGGTGGCATGCTCAAACAGAACTAGACAATGTTTAACAGAGTCAGTGGTGCCGCTACTACTAAACATGAGTAGTGCAATTAATGGTCATCTTATCTTCGCTCTTAATTTTAAGCCCTGATCGGTGTTGACACTTTGTCAACATCATTGGAAGCAAAGCAAGGAATGAAGAGGAGAGAGAACAGCAGGAAAATGAACATTGATTTCATGTTTATAGTGTCTGGGTTATTGACATTCTCCAGTGGTACCTCGGCTAATGACATCCTACTGCATCTCCTTGGTGATATTAGCCGAGGAAATGATATCGAAAAGTGTAGACTTCTATTCAGGTTTAGGAACACCAGAAATAATGACGGCTTTTGATCAGAAGCTCTGAATAATTCATTTGGTTGGATTCCATATAATTTGCCGTGATACCAGTGGAACCAGCGGCGTCTCTAGCGGTAACTAATGATACCACTTCTTATGGAAATAAGACTGATCGCTTTAAGGACGCTGAACCTTGTTGCGGAGAGAGAGAGAGAGAGAGAGAGGGGCTGTACTGTTGCTGCCTGTGTGAGCAGAGGACCACTCCGCTGCGGCCGTGGAAAGGATAATTATTCTCACCCTTCCCCTGCTAGTGCCCATGTTGTGATTAGTTCTGCATATCTAATTAACCTATGAACCTGTGAGGTCTTACTGTGAGGCATGGGACAAAAAACACAAATAAAGGTGATTGGTAACATTTGGATAAAGAAGTGGTGTTGTCATATTCATTTGAATGTACAGAAATAAAGGTTAATAAATGAAAACTAAAAGCATAAGGTGATGCCTTTTAATGAGACCAGCTTAGTACATTTCTGGGTGTTAATACTCCCGTCCTTATGTCAGAATAGAATAACTAAAATGTGTGCGTGTGTGTGTGTGTGTATATATATATATATATATATGTGTGCGTGTGTGTGTGTGTGTATATATATATATATGCGTGTGTGTATTTTTTTCTGGTCTGAAAGTCTGAAGTGCTTTTCTGCCTTCAGGAGCATGTCCTTCTTTAGGACGTGCATATTCGTAATGCTTGCTTAGCATAGCAGGTGATGGGCTAGGTGTCCTAGACAGGTCAGATCTGCCAATTCATTTCTTGACTAGGGACACCCGTGCTGCATCAGCCAATGCCCTCCACTCCTACTGTGCCAGTCCCATGCCCTTATATGTCAGTTGTGCCCCTCTTCCTAAAATGACGGGGGCTCACGGGACTTGCTCTGGGACCATCCGAGAAGAAGCTTGAGGAGGGTAGTTCCACGGTGTAGAGGTTAAGGCCTTCCTTGACGTGTTCTGTCCCACAGCACACTGTGATTAGATGCACTTAGTTAAATCAGCCCAGAGTGGTTTACACATCAACCAAAGCAGAACTGCAAAAATCATAACAATATCAATAAAAATACAGAATAAAAACATAAAGCATTACTAAAACGACTGAGTAAAGGATACATCAATCATATGAAAATGCAAGTCCAAGGGAATAAAATTCCAAACAGGCCGGGCTGCATACCTAAAGGCGATCTGTCTGGTAGAAACTAACCTGACCTCTTGTGGCTCAGTGATGTACAGTAACATGGAAATATGACAGCAGAAAAAGACCACATTGCCTATCTAGTCAGTAACTCTTGTTATGATACCAAAGTGTCCCAGCAGGATTATACAGGATCAGTCGGTCAAATACTTAAGAGTACTAAAGCACAGTGATTGAAAACGAGTAATAAATTTTAAACAGTAGCCTAAACTCCAGAGGGAGCCGATAGAAATAGATTAACAGTACAGTAGCATGATCACGGCGTTTCTTTGCTAGTGTAAGATGGGCCACTGTATTTTGTATTAGATGTAAATGCCTTGATTCTTATTTTGGGAACACCCTGATGGTAAAGCATGATAGACATCAATCCTTCTTGTAATAAGAGAATGGATCAATGTAGTCAAACCTTTCCTGCTAATAAACAGCCTGACCTAATGAAACATATGCGGATGAAAGCAAGACGAATGCACCATTGCTAAAATTTGACTTCACAGTGTTAAAGAGTCAATTTGGATGCAGCTCTAAGTTACACACATATTCCCAAGGAAAGAGCTGTAAATCTTCTACAAAAATTGAAATCTCAAGTAGCCTTCCCAGTCTACTAAACCATAGCACTTTGGATTTATCAGGATTGAATTTCAGCCCATTATCATTAAGCCAAGTTGACACGTCTGCCAAACAGGCATTGAAACTAATGACTACTGATTCTAGATCAACACATACAGGATACTGGGGTTATTGTCCTTTTGTGCAAGCCGCAGGCAGGGCTTTAAATTGATTAGAGCACACAGTGGCATGCAGTCTTTAATCTGTTTTTTTTTTCTCTTGTTCAGATAGGAATGGTGGCTTGGAAAATGACTCTTAAGACCCCGGAGTATCCCAATGGTCGTGACATTATTATCATTAGCAATGACATCACGTACCGGATCGGCTCCTTTGGGCCGCAAGAGGATCTGCTGTTTTTGAGAGCCTCCGAGCTCTCCCGGTCCCTGGGAATCCCTCGCATCTATGTGGCAGCCAACAGCGGAGCACGAATCGGGCTGGCCGAGGAGATTCGCCACATGTTTCACGTTGCGTGGGAAGATCTCTCCGATCCGTACAAAGTAAGGAGACTGATCTAGTGTGAAAGGGCGGAGTCTTACTTGGAGCCCAAAACGAGTGGCATTCGTAGCGAATCATAAGGAAACAGGATAGACATGCTGCTGTGTGACCTTTGGGTTAAGCCACCCGGTTCTATTATGTTGCTTAACCCAAAGATCACACAGCAGCATGTCTATCCTGTTTCCTTATGATTCGCTACGAATGCCACTCGTTTATTTTTCCAGTAGGAAGTAAGGTTTTACTCTGAGAGGACGGCTTTTGATATTATACAGGGTCTCCCACATGTGTGCCCTGCATTTTGTCCCTCTGATGTGCACTATGTTACAGCGTGTTGAGGATAGGTTTAGAAGAGGATGACTAGTTAAAGCACTTCTTGAGGCTCTTGTGTTAAGCCTAGTTTATTAGAACAAGTAGGTGCTTGCTTGTCTTTATAAACTATTAGCCTAAGTGGCAGAAATCGTGCCTAGATGTATAGTACAAGAGAACCCCCAGTTAGACACATACATGGAGACTGAAAGTACACACCCCCTGATAAAAGTGCCCTCTTAGAGGGTCATTTTATAAGGAGCTGAATAAAGGTGTGCGCCATGTACAGTACGTGTGTGAATCGCGGTATTTTAGTGGTTCAAGTGCGTAAACGGACACTTACACACTATTCTGTCAGTACGTGCATCTGACTGGTGATTTGTACTTGTCCCGTGGGTGTATACAAAGGTGAAATTTGGGTGGAGTGCCAAGTTGCACATGTAAATGATAAAATGCTATAATTTACATGCGTTCTGGGAAAATGTAAGCCAAGGCATTTACACCAGCGCAGGAGTGTTGTAAGTGCTGGTGCCTGAGATTTACGCATGTTTTCCAGCACTTGCACTCCTATTTTTTAAAGTTAAGCACGCGCATGTCTCACTTTATAAGAGAGGTGCGAGCTAGCTGCCCCTTACTAAAACTGCCCTCATCGCTCTCTAATGTTCTGCCTTGTTAACTCGCATTTGCGTGCGCATAATTGACATCGTAAAATGGTAGCATAAGCGTCAGAGAATGCGCCTTACGGTAAGGGGCGATGACTCACTCACACCAGCCCTAGGAATGGCGTACGTTGCCGCTTCCACTTGTTCCATGCACGTAAATTGATCAACAAATGTATTTGCATGCTCCGCCCAAACTGCGCCTATGCGCAAAGCCAGCAATGCGCTGCATCCTTTTATGCCAGTTGGTATTTCATAAGAAGCCATCTGTGCAGGGACGTGACTGATGTATTGGCATTTGGGCACGTCTGCGCCTAAAAATAGGAGGCTCCTTTATTTGAAATGTTTCTAGCCCGCACTATCTAAAATCCTAAGCTCCTTTCTAAAACGGCCCCCATAATGTGCACTGAAGGGTGGTGCGTATTGCCCTCCAGCGATTTAAGTTGCATTAAATTGGGAGACTGGCTTTTGCTCAGTAGATGCCTTGCCTTGACCTCTGCTTGCAAAGGTGAGCTGCACCTGTAGCTGTGTTACAGATGTTTAGGGCCACCATGTACCGATACTGCTGCTTCCTCCCTGGGTAAAGCCTCTCTGCAAAGTTTTTCTGATGCTGCACTTTGGATTCAGGGTGCTCATGTCAAAACCTTTGGTCTTTCTTCAGGGGTATAAGTACTTGTATTTGACTCCTCAAGACTACAAGAAGGTCAGCGCTCTGAATTCGGTCCATTGTGAGCATGTGGAAGACGGAGGGGAATCTAGGTAAGTACTGGGGCAGCGCCTTTCATCTCACGCGTTTTAGGTTGTTTCTATGCATCGTTTTTAGTAACATCACTGATGCCACAACAGACTTCACTTGGGGCCCTGTGTACTGAAGTGTGAAGTTACGACACAGAAGTTCACTTTCCATGAAAAATAGCACAAAACACCTGGAAATGCACTAAAATACCAGAATCCAGGTGCCTTTCTGGGTGTTCTATGATATTTTTCACACACAGCGCTCTTCGTGAAGTCACTTTGCAAAAGTGTGGTAAATGTTCACGTGAAGTCTGCTTCGTGTGAAGGTGTATGTAAATTTGTCATTAATGAGTTGTTACAATGCAAAATCATGCAAAATAGCCCATTAATGCATAAAAATGCAAAAATGAGCACATGATAAAGGATTCACAAACTTGTTTTCACAGAAAAAAGTTACTAAATGTTAAGAGCTCTAATTATTCATTCCCAGAGCTGCAAAAAAAAGTACCCTTCATATAGTGATGCAAAAAAATTAAGACACTCTGGCCTCAACTGACTGTCCCCTTGGACACCCTTCCCTGGGACCATCTCACCTGCCTGCTAGCCCAGGGCGCCATTCCCTTCCAGTCCTAATGCAAAGCTGAAAGGGTTTAAATCTTTCCTCCTCCCGAAGCCCTGCCCCTTAACAATATAATGGTGAGGGTTGGCGTGTCTTCTCATTGCCCCATTTTTTTCCCTTTGCCGTTCCAACAAACCCCAAGGAGTCTGGGGCAATGGGGGCAGGAGCAATCTCTACTCACTCCTATCCCATAGGCTGTCGGCTTCAAAATGGCATCAGCTGATCCCTACCGCCAGGGGGTCATTTGCATCACTTAACTAAATTTCATGGAAATGGGCACTAACCTGTGACCATCTTCTTGGGTTACTACATAGGCCCTCTTGCTCTTTCCCTTGACCCCCATTCTCCCACTGCTAAGGACCTTGGGGCAAAACCTCATTAACCGGATAAGATAACCAGATAATATTAGCCAGTTGTCTTTAGGAAAATATTTAGCTGAACCTAAAGATTAGAGTCTGATTATTCAGCGCTGGCGGCTAGCGCTCCTACAGTGGCTGGTTGCCGGCGCTGAATCCTAGACCTGGATAGACAATGCCGGGGCCGTATCCGGGTTGATTGCAGGACCCGTCGCCATCCGAGTAGCAGTGATATTCAGCCCCGTTAGCGTCAGTGGCTAGCATTTGCTGCTTCTTATTTTAGCCCTGTGTTGCTAATTGGGAAGTGGTTGAATATCGCCTCTGACTGGTTAGCGACTGGTGCCACCCCATAGTGCCCCCCAACACGCCGTGATGCCAGTGTAGCTAGTCAAAATTTGACTGTGTAGATTTAGAGTAGCCAAACTTGGTTAGTGCTGAAAATCGGGCTCAAACCAGCAAGTTCTCTTAAAAAAAGAAAAAGCCATGGGACTAATTTTAAAAATGGATTTGAGCACAGCCCGCCCCATTCCTTCTCTCCCCGCTGATATGCTGCTTAAACAAAAGAGAGCCTTGCAGTCCCTAACCCCTTTGCTGCCTCTCTCTCAATATGCTTAAAATAAAATGGATCTCCTCCACTCGGCCATCATTTCCCTCTCTCCCATTTCCTATGAAAAAAAAAAAGTTTTGAGGGTTGCCTTGAGATCTCCTGATGCCCTCTTGTCCAAATAAGGATAGAGGGCTAGCTGGGGATCCCTTTCCCCACCCTCCCATCCAACACAGGACAGGAAGGTGAGAAATGGGGATCCCCTGGCTAAGCCTCTATCCTTTTTAGGTAGGAGGGAGGCAGAGGATCCCAGGTTATCTCCAGGAACAAGCAGGAATGAGTCTTCACATATGGGTATCGTCGGTACCGACGGAGCCTGCGCGGGAACGCTCCCCAGCGTCCAAAAGGAAAGCTTTTGGGAGCATCCCATAGCGCCTGCGCGCTGCCTTCCCGCCTTTCCTAACTGCCTCTCTCCAGTTCTTCTTTTCCGCAGAGCCAGCAGGTCGTGTTTCCTGTCACCGCTGAAGAATTTCTTATTTTCTATTATTTTTCTTTAGTCGCGTGTCTGCATTCTCGATTCCGGACCAGTACCACCGGTCTTTTTTCTTTCTTTAAAAAAAAAACAAAAAAAAACCTACAGTGCATTTTTTCTTCTGGGGCCTTAGGCCTACAGATATATTTTTCCTCATGGAAAAACCCGCCTCCGGGTTTAAAAAGTGCACAAAGTGCAGCAGCACTATTTCTGTCACAGACACCCATGACTGGTGTCTAAAATGTTTAGGTCCTGACCACTCCATAGCGGATTGTGAGTCCTGTTCTATGATGTCTAAGAGAGGGTTACAAAATCGGGCAGCCAAGCTCAGTACCCTGTTTCCCTCCGATGCAGCTTCTGTAGCATCAACGTCTTCCAGGGCTTCTTCTTCATCCATGGATCTCAGGTAACCAAACTTAAATCTGGCCGGTCCTCAAAGAGTTCATTTCCCTCTAAGTATCGAGATGCCCCCGGGCTTACTCTTGAGGAATCCACACCGGCAAAATTACCCCGGCGGGAGGCTCCGGCTTCTAAAGCTCTACCTATGGAGTCACAGGTTGACATCGATGGCTCGGCCTCGACCGATCACCTGTTACAATGTTCTGGGGTACCGGCGGTCTCCACCGGTACCGACATCCAGACATTGGTGGTGTCGATGGATCAGAATATTCTGACCATGCAGCGTGCCATCACGGCATTCATACAAGCTGCGACGCCTTCGGTACCGCAACAAGCCCCGTTGTCGGTACCGGTACCGATTCTGGTACCGGATCCGAAATCGGTTCCGATACCAGTACCGCTTGCATCGACATCAGCATCGACGGCAGCGGTACGCTATCCAGTGATGCCTATCAGTACCGACTCGGTACCGATTACTCCCGATGTCGATACCTCCCGGTACGCGTATCGGGCTCTGCGAGAGCATCCAGACAGTCGATACTTCGATTCCTCTGAAGACTCTGATACATCAGAGGCCTCAATTGAAGCATCGGGGATCCTTCCTCAGGAACCCTCTTCTCCAAAAAGGAGAATGTCTCCTCCTGAAGACTTGTCTTTTCAGGACTTCATTAGGGAGGTGGCCAAAGGCCTGTCCATTTCAGTGGCCTCTGAAACTGAACCTAGAGCCAAAAAATTAGATATCCTACAATATCCTAAGGCTCCTAAAGAGGCTGCCACCTTACCAGTACATGAGATTCTTTATGATCACATGTTGGGCATATGGGAGACTCCTCTTTCCACCTCCCCTCATTCCCGAAGGTTGGACACCATGTATCGTGTTCCTCCTTGTCCTGGGTTTCATAAGACTCAGCTTCCTCACCACTCCATTGTGGTAGAGTCTGCTATGAAAAAGATCAAGAGTACAAAAAGGCACTCCTCTGCTCCTCCAGGAAGAGAATGCAGAACCCTAGATGCCTTTGGCAGGAAAATCTTCCAGGCCAGTATGCTTGTAGCCAGAATCAACTCTTATAGTCTCTATATGGGGATGTTTCTAAAAGAAGTTACAGATCATCTGCAAACCTTATCTCCTTTTATGTCAGAAGATAAGAGAGAAGAATATATCACCTGGCTTAAACAGGCACAGGATATATCCAAGTTTTCCAATCGTGCAGCCTTTGACTCTTTTGAGGGTGCCAGTAGAGCCTCAGCTATTGCCATAGGTGCACGCAGAGTTGCTTGGTTACAAGCCTCTGATTTGGAATCCTGGGTACAGGATGGTCTAGGTAACCTTCCCTGTACAGGAGAAAACCTCTTTGGCAAGCAAAGGCCAACCAGATGGATGCTGAAAATTCTGCTTTAGATAGACTTTCAAAGTCTACTACTGCTCCTTTTAAAAAGAGGTTATTAAAAAAAGGATCTTTCCCAAAAAAAGGGAAATTTTCTTCAGGTTATGGTCAGGCCTCTTCCCAAGGTCGTTTTGCTACAAAGAGACAGCAACAACCAAAACAGGCCAAGTCTCAGGCTGCGAGGACTGCTACGGCCCAACAGCCTCAGCCTCCTCAGGGCCTTTGACTTTCCACTAGAGAACTTAGCCTTTCTGGCTCTAGAACATCCAGAGCCTCTCACCATCCCAGGAAGGTTAGCTCACTTTGCTCCCAGATGGGAACAAATCACAGCAGAGCAATGGACCCTCTCCATCATACGAGATGGGTACAAGCTTCATTTCTTAAACCTTCCTCCTCACACCATGGCGAAACAGTTCAATTCTCCAACATCTCTCCTCAACCTTCTAGGTCAAGAGATTGCTACCCTTCTTGCCCAAGGGGCAATAGAAGAAGTACCCCTTCTTCAACAGGGCTCAGGGTTCTACTCCCCCTATTTTCTCATTCCAAAGAAAACGGGGGGCTACAGACCCATACTAGATCTCAGAGAATTGAACAAGTTTCTATGCAAGGAGAAATTCAAGATGATCTCTCTCGGAACTCTCCTTCCATACCTCCAGAGTCAGAACTGGCTTTGTTCTCTAGATCTCAAGGATGCATACACCCATGTTCTCATCCATCCAACACACAGAAGGTTCCTTCGATTCCTTTACCAAGGAAAGCACTACCAATACAAAGTGCTTCCTTTCGGTCTGGCCTCTGCTCCAAGAGTGTTCACAAAATGCATGGCAGTAGTAGCTGCATTTCTGCGCACTCTAGGAATATTCGTATTCCCATATCTGGACGACTGGCTCATCCGAGCTCCATCCCAGTCAGAGGCCCAGACTTCCCTGACCTGCACAAGGCGTGTTCTTCAGTATCTGGGACTGGTAATCAACATTCCAAAATCCCATCTCACCCCTACTCAGTCTCTAGAGTTCATAGGGGCCTTACTGGATACCACAACTGCAAGGGCCTATCTTCCCCAGGCCCGTTGCCTACGCTTGGTGCAGTTAGCCTCCCAGATTCAGTTAAAATCCCGTTTAACTGCTCGAGAGATGTTACAACTCTTAGGCCACATGGCATCCACGGTGCATGTGGTTCCTTACGCTCGCCTTCACATGAGGGCAGCTCAGTGGACCCTATCCACCCAATGGACAGGCATCAGGTTGCCTGTCAGACAAAATAGCAACCTCCAGTCGCTTCTTTTGGTCCCTCCACTGGTGGAAGTCCACTCAAAATCTGTTGCTGGGGTCCCCCTTTCAACAGGTATTACCCCAAGCAACCCTTACAACAGATGCCCCTCCAAAGGGTTGGGGAGCTCATCTACAAGATCTCTCGCCCCAAGGCATCTGGTCTCCACAGGAGACATCTCTACATATCAACCTCTTAGAGCTCAGAGCAATCTTTCTGGCTCTCAGAGTCTTCCACACCCTGCTCAGCTACAAGACAGTCCTCATCCACACGGACAACCAGGTAGCCATGTTCTACGTGAACAAGCAGGGAGGGACTGGCTCTCTGTCGCTTTCCAACGAAGCTCTCAGATTGTGGGCCTTCGCCAGAGAGCATCAAATCCATCTCATGGCAGTGTATCTTCCAGGGGTTCAAAACTCTTGGGCAGACAGACTCAGTCGAGTTCTGCTTCCACACGAATGGTCCCTCCATGGGGACCAGATAGCCAGGACTTTTCGGATTTGGGGTACCCCAGACATAGACCTGTTTGCAAGTCCGTGGAATGCCAAACTTCCCTGGTTTTGTTCCAGGATTCCATGTCAGGGAGTTCAGGCCAGGGATGCCTTCCTCCTTCATTGGGGGCAAGACTTCTTCTATGCCTTTCCACCTATTCCCCTCATCCCCAAAACTCTTTTCAAGCTTCAGAGAGACAAGGGGTCTATGATCCTCATAGCACCACATTGGCCACGCCAAGTGTGGTACCCTCTACTTCTGCATCTCTCTCAAGCTCCCTCCCTGGACCTGGCGTCTGCTCCAGATCTCCTCTCCCAGGAGGAGGGAACCTTGTGGCACCCAAATCCTCAGTCTCTTCATCTCAGAGCCTGGTTGCTGAAGGCCTAGACCTTCAGGATTTACACCTTTCTCAGCAAGTGAAGGATATCCTTCATGCTTCCAGAAAGCCTTCCACCAGACGTTCCTATGCTTTTAAATGGAAAAGGTTTTCCATTTGGTGTGCAGAGAAGGGTCTCATCCCTCTTGCAATCCCTTTGAATTCTTTACTAGACTATTTGCTGCATTTATCCCATGCAGGCCTTAAAGCAAATTCAATCAGAGTCCATTTGAGTGCTATTGCAGCATCCCTTAAGCCTCTCAATGGACAACCTATTTCCTCTCATCCTCTTATAGCAAGATTCATGAGAGGTCTTCTTTTGACTAAACCTCCCATTAGACCACCTCCAGTGGCATGGGACTTAAATCTGGTTCTTGGCCAGCTTATGAAGCCACCCTTTGAACCCTTAGCCACTACCTCCTTGAAATTCCTTTCCTGGAAGGTTATTTTTCTCATTGCAGTCACCTCAGCTCGCCGTATCAGTGAGCTGCAAGCTTTAGTGGCTAATCCTCCTTATACAAGGTTCCATTATGACAAGGTAGTCCTCAGAACTAATCCACACTTTATGCCTAAAGTGGTCTCACCTTTTCATCTGAACCAGGAGGTGTATTTACCTGTCTTTTTTCCAGGACCTCATGCATCAAGTGCTGAGAGGAATCTTCATACCCTGGATTGTAAAAGAGCACTTGCTTTCTACTTACAAAGGATACAGCAACATAGAAAGTCCTCTCAACTTTTTGTTGCTTTTGATCCTTCTCATTTAGGACTTCCAGTCTCCAAGAGAACTCTGTCTAATTGGATTGCTCAGAGTATTTCCTTTGCCTACCAGAGCAAGAATCTTTCTCTGGAGGGCCATGTCACAGCTCACAATGTGAGGGCCATGGCAGCCTCTATGGCTCATCTTAACTCTGTGTCCATCGACCAAATCTGTCGAGCAGCCACTTGGGCATCGGTTCATACCTTCACAGCCCATTACTGCTTGGACAAGGACTCCCGCCGGGATGCCTTGTTTGGTCAGGCTGTTCTCAAACACCTGTTCCATACCTAATCAACTCCTACCCTCCATCCCTGACTGGATGCCTGAGATTCATGGGTACAGGTGGAGCCCTTCCCAGGGACTCACAATCTGGGTGATCTCCCAGGCATCTCTAGCTGGGGAGTCCCCATACGTGAAGACTCATTTCTGCTTGTTCCTGGAGATAGCACAGTTACTTACCTGTAACAGGTGATCTCTGGGAACAGCAGGAATAAGTCTTCACAACCCACCCACCTCCCCTAGGAGTTGTATCTCTCTATCTTTCTTTCCTTTCCTCTCTCTCTCTCTTTGTCTCAGCTTTAAAACTCGAACTGGAGAGAGGCAGTTAGGAAAGGCGGGAAGGCAGCGTGCAGGTGCTGTGGGATGCTCCCAAAAGCTTTCCTTTTGGATGCTGGGGAGCGTTCCCGCGCAGGCTCCGTCGGTACCGATGATACCCATATGTGAAGACTTATTCCTGCTGTTCCCAGAGATCACCTGTTACAGGTAAGTAACTGTGCTATCCCTGCAGACAGGCTGGTAAAAGAATATTAGACGCCCTAGGTGAACCTCCAGCCTTGCACTTTCTTGCAATTAATTTTTTTTACAAAATTCTTTATTTATAAAAGTCGAGGATAACAAGTAAACAAGCACATACAAAGGAAACAGCCGAAATTGGCCCTTTCACAACCCTGAAATACCACCAACAGTTCAGTTACACATGATCCTTCCCTCTGCAACCCTCCCTCCCTTCCTTCCTCGATACCAATCCAAAGAAACGGAAAGAAAAGGGGATAAACATTCATATGGTGGATGGTGTGTCTATAGGAAATAAGGTGAGGGACAGAGTATTCAGTGTGGCGCAAACCCTAGTGCATGACGAGTCTCAAAGAGGGCATTGAGAGGATCCCAATTTTAACTGTATCTAGCGTTTTGTGCAGGGCCCAAATCTTAAGATGTTCATCATACTGACCCAAATGATGGTTCTGATTAGAATTGCCTCAATAAATGCTAAGGTCTTAACTCTTCCCTGCAAGAGACAGCTTTTGGTTAAGGAGGCTATGCGTTTATATTGGGATCTGGTGCGTGTCCAAGAGACTCATCTCCGGATAGGCCATCATGGTTTGCTGAGGGCTAGGCAGTTCCAGCATATTTTTGCGGCCTCTAAGAGACGAGGCAGCAAAATCGGAGGGGTTGCCATCTTGTTACATAAGAACTTGCAGTTTGATTTATTGGGGAGACCTATGATAAGGAAGGGCGATACGTGGCCATTAAAGGTTTAATACAGGCACAGGTAATTTCGGTGGTATGTGGGTGCACGCCTAATCAAGGGCAAGGGGATTTTTTTTTGACAAACCTGGGGTGGAACTATTGGGATTTATTTATTTTAACAAATTTTGATATACCGCTTTTCTACAACACAAAGCGGTTTATACTGAACTACATTTTTTTTACAATGAACAAGTTATGAACAACATTAGAACTTTTTACATTGAGCTAGGTTTGTGGAAGGGTCCCTTGTGGTAGCCGGGGATTTTAATGTTGTTCTCTGCCCACGGATGGACCGGCAGGGAAGTGATGGGAGAGGAGAAGCTGCTCACAGGCAGAGCTTGAGGAGGTTGCTGCACCTGTGGCAATTAGTGGCTAATCCATGGGCTTGACAGTTTTCCTTTTACTGGCCTGCGCATCGTTCCCATTCGCGCATTGATCAGGTCTTAGTCGGGATATGGGAGTCACAGTATGCCAGTAGGTATATGAGCGCATCACATGGTCTGATCATGAGCCAGTCTGGGTAGAGATGGAAGGTTGGGGGCGTCATCCAGGTTGCTGTTTTTGGCGAATGAATGACAGCCTGTTGCAGGTCCTGGAGATTGCGACATCTGTTGTGAAGTCTATTGAAGAATTTTTTGAATTGAACGTTGGGGATGAAGTAGCCAGCTCCATAGTTTGGGATGCTTTTAAAACATTTCTCATGGTCGGTTCCTAATGTGGGATGCTAGGCTCAAGAAACGGCAACAGCAGCTTGAGGAAGGGTATTGTTCCGTGGCCCAGTTAGAGCAGGACCATATGGGGAGTGGTGATCCACGGGGCTGGCAGGAAGTGGAAAAGGCGTGCCACGCATATGCGCACTCTTCAGCTTGATGATTTGGCTTTTCAGTTGCACCTTGCAAGACAGCGCTTCTTTGAACTTGGCAATAAACCGGGGAGTCTTAGCACGGTACTTAAAAGCAAGGTAAGGGTATCAAATAGTGGATAAAGTTTGGCAGGAAGGAGGGGGATGGACACAGGGGGGCATGGATGTCAGGCAGGTATTCCAGCAGTTTTACCAACAGCTATATGCTGGGGAGGGGGAACTCAGGAGGAGATCAATGCCTATTTGGGTCTGGTGGATTTACTCGTACTGAGGGAGGAAGATCGCAAAAGGCTTGACGCCGCTATTACATTAGCAGACGTGGAGGAGGGTGATTAAAGGGTTGGTGGGCGAGAAAGCACTGGGGCTGGATGGGCTTGCGGCCGCGGTAACAATTTAGTGATTACCTGGGCCCAGAATTAGTCCTGCTCTTTAATGGGGTAATAGAAGAAGATGGTCTGCCTCCCACCATACGTCAGGCAGGTATTAGTGTATTGTTGAAACCTGGGAAAGATGCTACTAGCTGTAGCTCCTACAGACCCATTTCATTGATTAACATCGATGCTAAAATCTATGCTAAAGTTTTGGATAACCGACTTAGTAGCTGCTTGTCATACCTGATTGATGCTGAGCAAACATGTTTTATCCGAGGTCATCAGGCGACTGATAACATTAAGTGAGTGGTGAACTTGATATGGGTGGCCCGGCATGAACAGGTGGTATTGGTGGTCAATGCAGGGAAGGCATTCAACAGAGTCAATTGGACCTATTTGTGGGAAGTGCTCAGGAGGTTTGGGATAGGGGAGCAGTTTATCTAGTGGGTTCAAGTGCTTTACGCCTGACCCATGGCAGCAGTGAAAGTTAATGGTGGGCACTTGGGGTTCTTCAACCTTAAGTGTGGCATGCAACAGGAGTGCCCCCTTTCCCCCCTCCTTTGCCGTATCAGCTGAACCCTTTGTGATGCGTATCAGGGGCAGGGATGACGTGAAGGGCCTTCAGGTAGGCACTGAGCATCACAAGATTTCGCTCTTTACGGACGATATTTTGTTGCTCCTTTGGGACCCACAAAGCTCTCTGTGAGCCTTCTTGGAGGATGTGGAATGGTATGGGCACATTTCAGGCTTTTGGGTCAACTTTACTAGGACTGAAGCTTTAAACTTGACTTTGACAGATGAGGAAGTTTTGGCACTTCAGGGGGCATTCCCATTTTGATGGGTGGAGCATTTGTTGGTGTATTTAGGGATGACAATCAGCGCTGATACGGGTAGTCTATATCATCTCAATTATTTGCCGCTATTTAAGGCTGTATCCACTGATTTAGAGCCCTGGCTCAAGTACCCAGTTTCTTGGTTGGGCCGGGTAGCCTGTTTAAAAATGGTGATCCTTCTTAGATTGTTATATTTTTTCCAGACTTTGCCTATGAGCATCCCCCATAGGGACTTAGAGAGGATTCAGAGGAAATTGTTCTTCTACATCTGGAAAAAGAGCCCCCGAGGGTGGCATGGGTGGTGTTGTATTGTCTGTGAGCTCAAGGGGGGGGGGTTAGCAGTACCTCATTTGCACTGGTATTATATGGCTGCCCAGCTGGCCAATATAGTGCACTGGCAAGAGGGAGCAAGTCGATGGGTGCAAATCAAAAGCTATTATGTAAGAGAGGTTGCCTTGGAGTATTTGATATGGCATGAAGGGCAAAGGGGCAGAGGTATACAATCCATTTGTAAGGCATGTAGAACGCTTGTGGCTTCGCACCGGTTGTTGCAGGCAGCTAAGACCCGCTTCTTCCTTGTTGCAAGCTATTCAGTATAACTCCGCCTTTGCGCCAGGGATGATGGATCCATTGCTCAAAGTGGTGCTACAGCTATGCCCAGGAGCGATATGATCTAGGGCCTTGGGATCAGTATGGGTATTTGCCATTGGTTGGGGGGGAAGGAGTGGGATACAGCAATAACCTAGGATCCTACTGACTTTGAAAGTCTGTGCTGGTACCCAGCTGCTCGGAGGCGGGTAGTGTCATGGATTTATAAATTGTTGAGCAAGCCCCAGGAGGGTAAGGCATGCTTTCAAATGCAGTGGGAAGAGGATATGGGGCAAAGTTGAGAGGAGATCCAATTGGCAACAGTGTTTAAGCAAGTGGGCAAGGGCTTAGTATTGACTAATCATAACGAGAATGGATATAAAGTACTGTGTTGGTAGTATCTGACACTGGTTCATCTTCGTTCCATGATTCTGGGGTAACCTGTAGTATGTTGGCAGGGTTGTGGCTAACAGGGCACGTATCGTCACATGTGGTGGGAATGCCCTAAATTGCAAGATTATTGGAGGGCGGTACGAGAGGAAGTTCAAAAGCTGGTGGGAGGGGAGACATCTTGGATGTTAGAGAATGTCATGTTGGGGGTGGCCGGGGAGGATGGTGGCGGTGACAGAGGGAAATTGCTGTGGATTTGTATAGTGGCAGCCCATAGTGAAGTGGCCTTGCATTGAAAGGCGGCCTGTTCCCCAACAGTTGTCTTGGAAAGCTCGGATGCAAAAGTTGTATATTATGGAAAGATTAACAGCCCTCAGACAAAACAAGATTGGTAAATTTCTAAGTATGAGAGGATTTGGGCTCCATTTGTTAAGAAATATGTGGTATAAATTGCTGGAGGGAGGGGTTTGGAGGGATTTGGTTGCCTTATATTGTTTGCTTGCTAGATTGTGTTGGGAGTATTGATGTTTAATGCTGTTGTGCATAAAACCAGTGTTCTAATTAATAATAAAAAATAAAGTACAAAAAACCCAAAACAAAATACATATTTGAACATCAGACATTTAAATATTAAACTTTGTTTTGTAAATACATACACAATGAGGGAGATTTTCAAAGCCACTTACCAGGGTAAATGTACTTTTAGCAAACTGCTTGTCCTTTCTGCAGGTGAAAGTAAACACTAATGTATCTTTGAGTCTGTGTGGCTATTAAGATCTATTGTTTTGCTTTGACTGTAGCTGCTCTTTTGCTGCCCCAAGAAGCTGCTGCCCTAGGTGGCTGCCTAGTTTGCCTGATGGTTGGGCTGGCCCTGCCTGCAGGCTTTTAATTTTTGTTTCTGGGCAGGAGGAAGGATGATGGGTCGTGGGGCTTCTTTCTTCTTCAGAAGAGCGCATTGGGAGGGAAGGAAGCCAACGTGGGCCACTGGTTAACTTTTAAGACAGCCTTTGGGCATGACTGCATTTATCAGTTTCGTTTTTAGCTGGATAGCTCTGATATGTCTGACTAAATTGAAGCCCTGCTCCTGGAATACCCATAACACTGCCTTTTTTTGATCAGATGCTGGTTAGAAACATAGAAACATGACAGCAGAAAAAGACCACATGGCCTATCTAGTCTGTCCTTCCATATCAACTACTACAACATTCCCCTTTTTCCTTTAGAGATCCTCTGTGTTTGTCCCATGCGTCTTTGAATTCAGATACTGTCCTCATCTCTACCACCTCCACTGGAAGACTATTCCACGCATCTACCATTCTTTCAGTAAAGAAATATTTCTGCATATTACTCCTGAATCTATTCCCCTTCACCCTCATCCCATGTCCCCTCGTCGCAGAACTTGCTTTCAATTGAAAGAGGCTCTCTCCCTGAACATTTATGCCACGGAGATATTTAAACATCTCAATCATATCACCTCTATCCCGCCTTTCCTCTAAGGTGTACATATTAAGATCCTTAAGTCTGTCCTCATATGCTTTATAATGAAGACCACTAACCATTTTAGTAGCCACCCTCTGTACCGACTCCATCCTGTTCACATCCTTTTGAAGGTGCGGTCTCCAGAATTGCACACTATACTCCAAATGAGGTCGCACCAAAGACTTATACAGAGGCATTATCACCTCCTTTTTTTCTGCTAGCCATTCCTCTCCGTATGCACCCAAGCATCCTTCTAGCTTTTGCTGTCGCCTTTTCTACCTGTTTAGCTACTTTAAGATCATCAGACACAATCGGGCCTAAGTCTCTCTCTTCTTTTGTGGGCAGAACTACTTCATCTCCTATACTATATCGCTCCCTTGGATTGCTGTAGCCCAAATGCATGACCTTGCATTTTTTAATGTTAAATCTGAGCTGTCAAATTCTTGACCATTCTTCAAGCTTAGCCAGATCCCTCTTCATGATATCTACGCCTTCCTGGGTGTCTACTCTATTGCAGATTTTGGTATCAGCCGTAAAGAGGCAAATCTTATCGACAGCTCTTCTGCTATATCACTAACAAAGATTGGACTACATTTATCTAGTCAACAAGGGAGAAAGTTTGCAATCTAAGATTTGTCTGAATAACTTCTTTTTTTTTGTAATTTATTTTTTTATTCAATTTTTCCATCATAATAAATGTTCGCAGTAATCTCCATAGTTTCCCCTAGCATCAGCCTCCTAAAGTTAAACCCTTCCTCCCTCCCCCACCCAATCCCATAATAAGATACTCTTTAAGTTGCAGAACTAATTAACTTGAACGTTTGAGCAAATGCCCCCAAACTTTCTCAAACTGCAGGAGCTTCTCAAACTTAATTGCCCTTAGGTGCTCCATCCAGTGCGCTCTACGCATTCTCAACTGCCAAAGATAACGCAATCTCGCACTTTGCCCCAGCCACACTCATGTGCACCAATTTACTTGGAAGCTCACTTTACCCTTTTCCACCCCAGCCTTACCTCACTCCCTCTACACTCCAATAAAGCCCCCCTTCAACGAAACCTTTTCCCACCCCTTTTCCAAAATCCCCATATATTTGGACTATGTAAATAATCACCCTTTGACTACATTCTTGCCAACACTTAGAGGGAATCCCAGGCACCAGTTTATGTAAGTTATGGCAGGGGTTTTCAGTCCAGTCTTCGGGACACACTTAGCCTGTCAGGTTTTCAGGATAACCACAATGAATATGCAAATGAGAGAGTTGCATCCACTGCCTCCATTGTATGCAAATCTCTCTCATGCATATTCATTGTGGTTAAACTGAAAACCTGACTGGCTGGGTGTGTCCTGAAGACTGGGTTGAGACTCTCTGATCTATACATTACCTTATAACCATTCTAAACAACCCAGCTAGAAAGCTTCCCCACCAACCTAAAGATTTTTTTCTCACTGCTCCCCATCAAGCTTCCTCCCCAAATCTTTTTCCCATTGATTTTGCAAATTTGCTTTCAAACTTCCTTCCCCAGCAGCATCTTACAGATTTTGGAGATCACCGATGACGTTCTGCTGGGCGCCATCAAAGAATCTCAGAATCATAGAATCCTTTCTCCCTTGCTCCTACACACTCTTTTGCCCCCAACCAGTGTCTCACCTGCAAATCCCCATAAACGTCCCAAGAACCAACCCTATAATCCCCTTTCAACTTGTCAAAAGTTACAGCACTCCCCTCCAAGCAGAATTCTATTAAGGAGATCAACCCCTACACCTCCCACCTCTGGAAGAGAGGGCCAGTCAACCTAGGTGGAAAATTCAAATTATATTGTATAGTCTGAAATAGAGACGCTTCCTCCACTTAATCTCCTGCAACTCAGTAATCTCATCCACATTGTATGTACAAACTTAACAAAAGGAGTAATTAACCACCTCCCCCAAGAAACCGCTCAAGGCATATACTTCAGTGGTACCTCCATGGAACAGTGACTCTCAATTTCCACCCACTTCTCGTCTCCCCTCGACCAGTCCATAATAGTCTTAAGCTGTGCTGCTAGACAGTACAAATAAATATTCGGCACTGTCAAACTCCCTGTTTTTGGTTTCTACGTATAAAGAACCCATTGAGCCACTCTAGGGGGACTTTTCTTCCAAGTATAATGAAAACATTTCCTCCGCATCGCCTCCAAATCCCTCCTAGGCCCTGCCACCAGAAGGATCCGGAATAGATGCAATATCTGGGACACTGTTACCATTTTTATGCTTGCTATCCATCCCAGCGAAGACAACGAGAAAGGTGTGTGCCTCTTCAGCTCATCGAAAGTGGCCTTCCACATAGGTGGATAATTGAGATCATAGCTTTTACGGAGTTCCTGCCCTACCTGAAAGCCCAAATACTTGATAAAACCTGAGGTCTATTTAAACGGAAATGTGCGGCAGAGCTCTTTCTCCTCTACACATGTTAGTGTGATATTCAGTGCCTCAGTTTTATTCAGATTAACTGTAATTACCACAACTTGGTCAATATGTATGCTTGTGGGGCCTGCACTACTGGCATCCCTTGAGCCGGTCATCTGAAGGTGCCCATAATAGCTTCAATCAGTGGTGTTCCCAGCCCTACCGTCACTTGGGGCAGGCGTCCCTCCATGCAGCGTGGCACTGTTCACTGCTATAAATCTCCCCCCACCCCCGGCCGGCCCCACAGAGGCAGTATGTGGAAAACTTAGAGTTAAGTTGGGTTGCCATGGATCCTCACACTCCGAGGGCCGATCGCTCTTCTCTCTTGGCTGAAGTCTTGCGATTCATGAGACTTTGACCAGGAGTGGAGCAGCCGGTCCCTGGAGCGCGAGGCATCATGGCAACCCAACTTAATCATAAGTTTGCTGCGCTGCTTCCATGGATCTGGAGGAGGTGCATCCCCCTCCCAGCCGGCACCTGGGGCAGGCCACACCCACCACCCCGTCCTTTGTACACCACTGGTCTCAATGAGTGTTTTGATTCTCAGAAAGTTTGTTTGCGTTTATTAGTTATTTTATTGCAAGCAAACATCAGACAGCCAGATTCTAGGCCTCTTGGGTGCCATAATTAGTCATGGCAAGAAAAGCTATTCAGGTGGCTTTGCCATGTTCATGCTACTGAATCACTTTTCTTATTTCCAGTTGTCCCCAAGACAAGTTTGGCTTCCAGACCAACCCAAATTGTGAAAAGTAACCTGTGTCTTAGACCAGCTATATGCAGATATACATCCTAAATTTTCATCTGAGAAGCAAGGCCTTGCGTTTTGATCCATATTTTGGAACCACTGCATACTGCTTTTTTGGATTTTGTCAAGACCACAAGCCATCCAGCCCTGGAAATAAAAGACTTGATTATCTTTTTCCCCAGGTATAAAATAACTGACATTATCGGTAAGGACGAAGGCATTGGAGTGGAGAACCTTAGAGGATCTGGAATGATTGCTGGAGAATCATCATTGGCCTACGAAGAGATCATCACCATCAACCTGGTAAGTCATACCCTGTTGTCTTCCTTAGTGCAGCATACAGTAAAGGAAAAGATGAGAACACCTAGCAAGACAGTGGATGGTGGCCTTCTTAGTGTCTTTTTGGGGAGGGGGAAGGCTTGAGCACTGAGGAGCAGGTAACTATACTGTGCTATCCAACCTTTTCAGTGAAGAGTATAGTTGTGTGATTAAAAGATGGATTTGCTTATTCATAAAATAGCTTGGGAACCTCAGAGCAGTCAAGAGAATGATCACTTTCATTGTGTTTTTGTATTTTCCCTGCAAGTTCTCTTTAGTAGACAGTGATCAGCAATGTTCACACAGCAGCACTCATATTCACGGGCTAAGTATGGAGACCGACTTCAGTCAGGAGTTAGGACGAATCCTTGAGAACCTCTGTGAGCCATCAGGCACTTGCAGGAGCTTGTCAAGCATGTAGGCTAGACTGAAAACTATCCAAAGACAGAACAAATCCAGGACAGAGAAGTGAGAGGAAAATATTAAACCACAGGAAGGTTTATCTGATTTGTTTAGTTGGCATAGTGAGTAGCAAGTGGAGATGGGATTGAAACCTATAAATATACAGTCGCTGGATTTCTAAATCTTAACCTGCAGTCTACATCTGGGGGTCCAGGAGAGTTATCAGTAGGTCTCATTATCAAGACATCCATACTTTGAACATTCATTGGCTTTGTTTGCATATCTTGTACATTTTGATAATCCTGAAAAACCAGTCCTTCACCCATGCCGCTGTCGATAGGGGAAATACTGTGATATTGCTGCCTGCCGGTTGTGACTAATAGCATGAAATCCAGCACCTTCCCCCCTACTGGCAGCAGTGTGGGTGGAGGACTTCCACACAGCTTTGCAGGAATGTTGGTCCCCAGGCCTTGAAGTTACCTAGAGTTTGTCTCAGGTGCCTCCTAAACAGATCTCAATTTTGTCCACAGGTTACCTGTCGAGCCATTGGCATTGGGGCTTACCTGGTCAGACTGGGTCAAAGGACCATCCAAGTGGAGAACTCCCATATCATCCTGACTGGGGCTGGGGCTCTCAACAAGGTAAGTAGTCTCCCTTTCCCCAGCTTGAGGGTGCTTAGAATTAAACATCATTCTAATTATTGCAGGGGAGAGGGAGGGATGTTTTCTTTTTTTGAAGTGTTGCCAACTTGAAGGAACGGTCATTATCATAACTATTATTAATATCCAGTGACTGCAATCAAACAAAAGACCTCTTAGCACCATACAATAGACAACAATACAGGGCAATGGCTACTGGAAGACTTCTCTCTAGCTCTTTGTATTGCTTCCTGCACTCATTCAGTGTCCGTGTGTTTTGTGCTTCTCTTCCTGCTTAATGAGAGTATGTTCAGGGTCTGCTTTTCCCAGGTAGTTTATGAGGAGCCCGAGAGTCGCTTGATTCTCTGAGAGGGAGTTTTCCAATGAACTTCTGTGTCGGAGAGAATATCATGACCCTGGTGTCAGCGCTAGCCTGACCTAATCAGGTAGTCAGAGCTATGTTTCAATGGTATGCAGTTATGCTGGGTTCAGGGCACGTGCAAGGCTACTGGGCTCCCTAGGAGAACATTCAATCCCCACCCCACCCTCCCCCGAGATCATCGCAACAGCACCTCTCTCATCACAATCCTGTAAAAATGCATTAATGGATATCATAACTTTTATTAAATTTTGCCTTTTATGTATTTGTGTGCCCCCTCTCCCTGCAGGTATAAGAATGTGCTGGGGCACTTTGAGTTTGTGGAGCTGTCAGGGTCTATTGTTTTGCTTGGACTGCAGCTACTCTCCGCTGCTCCTCAGAAGCTGCCGCCCTGGGTGTCTGCCTAGTTTGCCTGATGGTTGGGCTGGCCCTGGTTGGGTTATGATAGATAGATAGATAGAGTGGAATGGATTTTCAAAGATTGTGCGATAACCACTGTTTAAAATTCTGTCTTCACACTGAAAATTTCCTCTATCAATATTAAATGCGTAAGAGGTTATGAGGGTAATTTTCAAAGTTATTCCTGTTGGTAAAACTGTGCTTTACCTGATAAAATGGTCTTTGATAAAACTTCCCACTCCGGCAGTTGTATAGTGTGCATTTACCCACTGTTTCTAGAGGGTGGGCCAGGATAGGGTTTGGAACTATAATGGTATTTTTTAAGGTGACATGAGTGTGAGCAGGTTACATGCTGATATGGACACTTACGCAACTGGCCTGGGGCTTACATGCAGAAACGGATGCACTAGTTATGCATAGTGCGTTCTTTTACGCATTAGCATTGTGAAGAGTAATTTTTGTAACATCTTGCCTAGGTTGCATGTCCAGGTAGATGTCTCCCACAGAAACCATGGCTAAGATGCAGTCGTGGATACTTCCAGTATGCACATAGATGTGTACGGTACTTTATAATCTATGCGTATAAGTCGCGGTTCTACCTGTGTTCCACCTAAACTAGGCCCCCTTGGAATTGTCTATACCCGGGTCATGTAAAAGTGCACACCTGTACGGGGGGTTAATTTGATAAGCGGCATTTTATGTGCATTTATAGGCATATATGCATGAAAAGTCCTTTATAAAAGTAGGGTAAGTTACATCGGTATTATGTGAAAAAGGTGCCTATTTTGTAAAGGCCACCAAAACATGTTATTTAAGTTCTTCAAAATACAAAATTATAAATTAAACCAAAAAATACCTCGTTTAAGTAATAATCAAACTATAGCTATTTTATTGATCGTTGTGGGTATCAAACGTCACAACAACAGCCAGTACCTTGGCTTTTATAGGTCTCTGCTCTTTCTAATCATTCGCCTCACAACACATTTTTTTGAACAAGCTCTTGTATTTACTGAGCACCACTGAGTTCTTAACGGCCTTCTTAAACGCACTTGAGAGAATGTGCTGCAGCTGATAACATAAAACAAATGCAAAGGCATTCTCCAATACTTATCTGCACACTCTGGCTCTAGCTCTGCTCATCATATTTTGTGCTCAGTGCCCAACATCAATATTTCGGCAAGGAACTTGCTTCCGGGGCAAAGCTGCAAAATTGTTTTATTCTGATGTGATCTTTTTATATGTATGTTTTATATGTGAGATATGCTTTTTAAACATTGATGTTCCTATTAATAATATATTATTTGTAACTTATGTGTAAAAGTTTGCAATACTATTTTTCCCTACTTCATTGGTTGGTTCCATAATTTTGTAGGGTTTCCCTGTTTGGTTGTGTTGGTCTAGAGCAGAGGTTCCCAACTCCAGTCCTGGAGGGCCAAACACCATTCAGGTTTTCAGGCTGTCCCTAATAAATATGCATGAGATGCATTTGTATGCACTGCCCCCATTGTATTCAAATGTATCTCATGCATATTCATTAGGGACAGCCTGAAAACCTGAATGGTGTTTGGCCCTCCAGACTGGAGTTGGGAACCTCTGATCTAGAGTTTCCCTGCCCTTTCGCTGATTCCTTTATAGTCTCTCCCTCTCTGGTTCTGGCCAAGAGGGTAGCGGTAAATAATCTCCAGGAACAAGCAGGAATGAGTCTTCACATATGGGTACGTCGGTACCAACGGAGTCTGCGCGGGAACGCTTCCCAGCGTCCAATCAGAAAGCCTTTGGAAGCATCCCACCACGCCTGCGTGCTGCCTTCCCGCCTTCCCAACTGTCTCTCCTCAGTTTTCGTTTTTCCGCGGAGCCGGCAGGACGTCCTCCTGTCACCGCAGAAAATTCTTCTTTTATTTTTTAGTTTTCTTGTGGTCGCGGCTGCCTTACCCAACGCCACCAGTACCGCCGGTGTTTCTTTTTCCTTTTCTTGTAAAATTTTTCCCTTCTAAGGAATATTTTTTCTCTGTAGTGTCTCACGGTTTCTCAGGCCTCTTAGGCCTCTCCATTTTCCTTCATGGAACCGCCGGTCATTCTCCTCAAGAAATGTAAAAACTGTGGCGGTACAACCTTATTTTTAGACACTCACAATTGGTGTCTAACCTGCTTGGGTTCTGACCATTTTCCTCTGGAGCCCTCGGGCAATACTGTTGTGGGAAGAAGTTCTCAACATCGAGTTCCCCTCGACACGCGGTCCCCATCCAACTTCAGGGTACCGACCATATCTTCTTCTACACAGGATCAGGTAACTCAAAAACAGTCTGTTAAGACTAGCCAGTCCTCGAGCGGCAGTTCTCATGCAGGACATGGAGCTGCCTATGGCCTTGCCCTCGGGAATCCACTGGCTTCAAAACCCCGGTGGGAGTCTTCGGCCTCCAAAACCTGTGTGGGGTTTCAGGTTGTTCCTGAGGTTCACCCCTCACAGAACATACCTGAGCCATGCCCGATGGTGGCATCCGCTTCGAGCGGTACCGATACCCCGGCATCAGCAATGGTGTTGGATAAAACACTCCTCGCCAAGGATCGTCGTCTAGCGTTCTTGGTACCTACAGGGCCGGTGGATACGCTCCAGACCGACCTTCCAGTATCGGTACAGGCACCGATACTACTACCGACGTCGGTACCCTCCAGACGTGCATCGATAGACTCGCTTCCTTCGATGTCGAGTCTGGAATCGATCTCCAGTCTGGAGGACTGGGTACCGACTCGCCTTGGTACCGACACCCGTCGGTACGAGGGCTCGGTTCCGATAATTCGGTGCCGCAACTTTCGGTTCTTACGATACCGTTAGAGTTGCCGCCGGCTGGCCTTCATCCACCGGTATCGGATATGGTACCAAAGCCGGTACCGAGGTCCACTTTACCATTGCAGTCGGTGCCTTCCATGCTTCTCTCGTCAGAATCGCTTTCCTCGATACTGAGTCTGGAATCGATCCCTAGCATGGTCGATCTGCTACCGACTAGCGCTGGTCCCGTCATTCCACAGTACCAGCGATCATCCTATAAGGATTCTATACTGCACCATCCAGGATCTTCTATTCCTAAAAGTTGGGATAGATCTCTCGGTGCCAATGCTAGTCCTGCATCAGCTCTTGCCTATCCAAGGGAAGTTCCCTCTGTGGATCCTTCTTTTCAGGTTTTCATCCTGGATATGGCAAAATCTCTTGCCATTTCTGTTCCTGGACAGGGTCCTACACAAGGCAATACAGGATCCCTTTATAGTCCTGAAAGAGCAAAGGAAAACATCATGCTACCTTTGCATCATTCCTTGCAGGATCTCCTTCTACGAATGTGGGAAGCTCCTTTGAAGGTACCCCCACTTTCCAGAGCAACTGATCGTCTATATCAGGTGCCCCCTTCTCCAGGATTTCAAAAGACTCAACTTCCTCATCATTCCATTGTTGTAGAATCAGCAATGAGGCGGGTGAAGAGTACTAAAAAGCACTCTTCTTATCCGCCAGGGCGTAAGTCTAAAACTTTAGATGCCTTTGGACGTCAAACCTTCCAGGCATCTATGCTTTCAGCAAGTTTTCTCTCATATATTTTTTATATGGGTTTATCTCTTGAGGAGGTCACAAAGAAGTTACATCTTTTGACTCCTTTTCTTCAAGAGCCCAAGAGTGCAGACTATTCCTCACTGGTTAGTCATGCTCAGAATATCTCTAGGTTTCTTACTCGTGCTTCCCTAGACTCCTTTGAGTCTGTTAGCAGAACTTCTGCTATAGCTATAGGAGCACGACGTAAAGCCTGGCTCCAAGCTTCAGACTTGGACAAATGGGCACAAGTTAGACTGGGAAATACTCCTTGCACTGGAGAAAATCTCTTTAACAAGGAGTCTTTATTCCAGGTTGCTCAGTTAACAACTGACTATCCTGTTTCCCGGGGCTGTTCAACGCCTTCTCCTTTCCCAGTTGGTAGGAAAGGTCCTGCCAAAATTTCTTCCCCTAGGGGAAGAAAATTTTATCCATCTTCTGCCCATCATACAGATGTTCCCAAACAGGGGAAACATCATCCTGGGTTGATAAATCCACAACTTCAGCAGGGTCAGCAAACCCAGCAATCGCAGGGCTTCAAATAGTTCATCATTGCAATTCTTGCTTGGGGGTTAGAGTAGCAGTCTGCTTCTTTTTATTTGCAGTGTCTGCACTAACTTATTCTAACCTTCCTTCATATCTCTTGTGGAGATATTTTCTCTTCAACCTTTAAAGGTCTTTATGATGATCATGCCCATACTTAACAGGGTTTTCCCTCTTCCTCTTGGAGGAAAGAGAACTAACAACTATTAATAGACAGTTGTTTTCCCTGTACTGGCATGTATCATCTCACCTGTCAGAGACTTCCTCCATAGGTAGTCTTTTTCAACATTGGCTTACCCCCCTCTTACTATACCAGTTGGTCTGTAAGAGGGACCTCTTTTCCGATGGTAAGCTCCTATAGTCCTTTACTTCTTCTATAGGGGGATCCTCCCTTCTGGAGTTGTCTCCCCCCCCTTGTTACCTTAGGGCAGCCCATCAGACAATAGGAAATCCTACTAGGTTTGTTTCTTTTTCCACATCCAAAAGAGGGAGAGGAAAGAGAGATGTTCTCCGCTGCCCTGTTACATTGCTGCAGATACAGCAATTCCTAGTGTTAAGCCACTGGTTATGTCCACCACACAACCAGGGATTCTCCTCCACTAGCAATCCTTCTAGCCTCACTGCTAGGTCCCAAACAGGTTATCAACTTCGTTTGGGAAACCCTCTTATCAAGGCCTGATTGGTTAACTTCTATTCTTCGCCTCCTTGTCCTGGGCAGAATAGTTGGTTGCCTGCTGGCTTCCCACAGCCACTTTTTCTTCTAACCAAACCTGCAGCATGCTCTCTGCAACTCTACAATGTAGCTTTGCACTATGGGCCCTTGCTAGACAGCATTAGTATCTTGCCTAACAGATAACCCCAGATGGTTAACAGGATTCCCCCAGTCATGTTCCATGACTGGTAGGTATTCCTACCCTTACCATCTCATCTTAAATCTCTTTTGAGACATCAGTCTCGGGCTTTTCATTACGTGAAAACCTAAAGAAGGGCCAGTTCCCTGGCCACATCCCCTTTGGTCTTCTCCTCATAGATAATTTTCTTCACTGGCAGTTAGGGAATGCCCAATACCCTTCTTGCGCTCAAGGGCAAGTCGCTAGGGTATCTTTCTCTAGTGGCGTCCTTATCCATTCTCCATATGGCAATTCTGGAGAAATCTGGCCTCCCTGCCTACAGACTAAAATTATCCTCTGCCTTTTTCACGTAGGCCATCCTGGTTATTCAAAGCTTCTTCTTGTCAGGGAGACCTCTCCTCTGACTCTGCCAATCATAACCAGGAAAAGAGAATTCTCTGTATATCTATTCAAGCAGGTATTTACCTTCTTGCTGTTAGATGAATCTTCCTCCTAGAGGGGATCAGTTTATATAGACCTCTCTCCTTCAACATACCTGGAGATATGTGTCTATAGGTCTATATATTCTATATATAGAACTATAGACCCCAAATTGACCCCATTTAGGAAAGACATTGTGGAGCTTCAGTCAATCTAAAGCTTAGCGCTCCTGAGTCTGTCCCTACTTCTTGCCAGATACAGGGGTCTCCATACCCTTTCCTTCCTACATGGACTGATTCCATCCCAGTCCAGTTAGGTCAGACTCAATTTTCCTGTTGGTCCTAAATTTGTACTGTTTTTGGACCTGATCAGCTTAAGCTTTATGTCATGCTACCTTCTGCGTCTCCGCTGAAGTTCTACCTCTTATACTACCCCAGTTTTTCCCCTGGGGCTATTTCTCACCCTAAATAGTTCTGACCTCCACTGTTTTTCTCTAATCTTACTACCTCCACTTCTCAGTGAGGTACCCCTTTAGCACATTCACTGGCTCTTTTAACAGATCCATATGTACCTCAGTGAATTTGTGCAAGCTCAACAGGGGAGGCCCAGATTACAAAATATTCTCTATACAGGGTATTTCTCTTTAGTAACCCTGTTCTAGCAGCTGTTCCACAGCTCCTTTTCTGTTTTCAACTCCTACCCTCCATCCCAGGATGCCTGAGGTTTTAAGCAATAGCATGGCTCGTTCTAGACTTGCAACATGCTAGGACTCCCCCTAGGCATCTGAGCTTGGGAGTCCCCATATGTGAAGACTCATTCCTGCTTGTTCCTGGAGATAGCACAGTACTTACCTGTAACAGGTGATCTCTGGGAACAGCAGGAATAAGTCTTCACAACCCACCCACCTCCCCTAGGAGTTGCATTTTTCTATATCTCTATCTTTCCCTTCCTTGCTCTCTCTCTCTCTTTGTCTCAGCTTTCAAACTTAACTGAGGAGAGACAGTTGGGAAGGCGGGAAGGCAGCACGCAGGCGTGGTGGGATGCTTCCAAAGGCTTTCTGATTGGATGCTGGGAAACGTTCCCGCGCAGACTCCGTCGGTACCGACGTACCCATATGTGAAGACTTATTCCTGCTGTTCCCAGAGATCACCTGTTACAGGTAAGTAACTGTGCTTTCTGTGAAGAAGCTGTGGTGTTTGGTCGCAGTAGTACCAGAAGTGTAGTGGAGCAAAGGCTGGTACTCCCTTTTGTTTTGTACAATTCTAGATCTAAAGGCTGTCGACTTGGTTGGTAATTATGGTGGTCTGGAGTCCCTTGGAGCCCGCTTCAATTTTTGAAGAGGAAAGGTTTTCCTGACTGAGCAGAGGGTGCTGAAGTTGCAAGACTAAGTGAGGACCCTCTTGGCCAAAAGGGCACCTCAGATATGGGTTTGCATGCAGGTCCGCACAGTCAGAGCTACAAAACCTGGCCCCAGTGGGTGCCATAGACCAGGGCTGATCTAGCATGGCAGTTGAGGTTCTGGAATTTGTTGGAAGGCATGGACTTGGAGAGTCCCTGCAGTCTAGTTGGTTGGGGAGTCCATTCTCAAAGTCAAGTAGCTCTGGGAAAGATTGAGGCTGACTGGGTTTTAGGCCAGTTGAAGTTAAGAGCCATCCTTATGACCTTTGGGCCCTCAGATTGGTGATTCAAAGCAAGGCTGTCAGGATTCTGTCACATTGCCAGTGTGGTACTCTGTCAATCAATAGGAGGACACAGAGAGTGTGGAAATGGTTCAGGAGGCCATCCTCCATGCTACTTATCCCCATGAATAAACAATGATTTTCCTCAGATCTACATTAATAGTGGTTTATGGACTTTTCGTCCAGGAATTTGTCCAAACCTTTTTTAAACCAAGCTGCGCTACCTGCTTTTACCACATCCCCCAGCAATGAGTTCTGAAGCTTAACTATGCATTGAGAGAAAAAGTATTTTCTTCCTAAATGTACTACTTTGTAATTTCATGGTGAGTCCTCTAGTCTTTGTACTTTTTGAAAGAGTAAATAAGCTATTCATGTTTACCCATTCCACTCCACTCGGGATTTTATAGAACTATATCATATCCCCCCTCAGCTGTCTTTTCTCCAAGCTGAAGTGCCCTAACCTCTTTAGCCTTTCCTTAGAGAAGAGTCATTCCCTCTCCTTTATAATTGTGGTGCCCTTCTCTACTTTTTCTAATTCCGCTATATCTTCTTAGAGATGTGGCAAACAGAATTGCACACAATACACGAGGTGTGGTCACACCACGGAGTGATACATAGGCATTATGATATTAAATGTTTTATTCTGTATTCCTTTCCTACTAATTCCTAACAGTTTGCTTTTTTGGCAGTCGCCGCACGCTGAGTAGATTTCAGCATATTGTCAACAATGAGCCTTGATCCTTTTCCTGAGTGGTGACTCCCGGGGCAGTTTCTCCAAATGGGTTAGTTTTGCGCATACCATGATAGTCATGACCCTCACTTCTAAGCCCCAGGGTATCTGAAGTATGATCTCAGTCCCTCTAATTTACTGCTATTGTTCGGCGTAATACTTGCATCATGCCAAAGAGAGCTTCCTTCTGGAGTTCGTAAGATGTAACATGTATGGGTAGCTTGTCAGGATGTGCTTGGAAATTCTTCTTTATCAAGCCTGTGGCTCCCAGTACAATGGGAAATATTTCTATATCTTTCTACCACATTTTCTTGGTCTCCTGCATTTCTTGTAAAGATCTTAAATTTGCATCAGTTGCTTTTTACAGTATTCCTTGTAGCAATTTTCCTCTTCCAATTTTTGGCGGATTCTCTTTGTATAGCCTCTTATTTAATATAGGGTTTGTAGCGTAAAAATAGCAGTACATATCTCCTCTTTATCTGCAGAAGTCCACTTAACCGTAGTTAATCCTCTTAACATTTTCATTAATTTCTGTGGTTTATCTCTTGCCACAATGGGCCCACGAACACGCTCACCATGGCCTTTATCCATGGCAGAGATGTGACTCCTAATGTGGAACCTAGCATTGTGTAGCTACAATTTGGGTTATTGTTCCCTATATGCATCACTGTGCACTCGTCCACATTAAATTTCATCTGCGCAGTCTCCCAGTCTTGCAAGGTCCTCCTGCAATTTCCCACAGTCTGCCTGCAAGTTAACATCTTTGAATAATTTGGTGTCATCTGCAGATTTAATGACCTTGCTCATTGTTCCCATTTCCAGATCATTTAGAAACATGTTTATAGCAAAATGTGTTTTATAGCGAGGAGATAAAATTTAGATAAATTTACTATTTCTTTATAATTCAACAAATAGAGAGGGGCGACCTGCACAGAGCGGTGGGTACACCTACTCTAGCCACCTTACCGAGCAGACTAGATGGACTATATTGGTCTTTATTTAGTTATTTATTTGATTTATTTGAAAAGCTTATATAACATTACAAAGAGCCAGTAAACATTTCAGAGGACTACTACTACTGAGCCTTTGTATAGCACTACAGGACGTACACAGCGCTGCACAGACATGTAAGAGACGGTCCCTGCTCATCAGAGCTTACAATCTAGTCAAGACAGACAACACAAGGAGATCAGGTGAATGAAGATCTGAAAGCGGTAGTGAAGAGGTGAGTTTTCAGCCTGGATTTGAAAAGGGCCAGAGAAGGCACCTGACGTAGAGACTCGGGTAGTTTGTTGCAGGCATAAGGTGCAGCAAGGTGAAAGGAGCAAAGTCTGGAGTTAGTATTAGAAGAAATTTGCCAGAAGAGCGGAGTTCCCGAAGGGGCTTGTAGGGAGAGATAAGCGAGGAAAGGTGGTGAGGAGCTGCAGAGTGAATGCACTTACAGGTCAGCAGGAGAAGTTTGAACTGGATGCAGAAACGGATAGGGAGCCAATGAAGTGACTTGAGAAGAGGGGTAATATGAACATGACGAGGCTGGTGGAAGATTAGCCGCACAGCAGAGTGTTGAATGGGAGAGAGATGATTCAAAGGGAAACCAGCAAGGAGTAGGTTACAATAGTCAAGACGGGAGGTGAATACGAGGATAGAGGCTTATCTTGGCTTCTGTAGTCCCTTGATGAGACGGTCAATGAGTGATATTAGTAATGTTTCAACACTGTGATTGGGGCAGAAGCCGTGCTGATATGGGTCAAGCAGAGCATTTAAGCTGATGTGGTTATGCAGTTGAAGCTGCACCGCTTTCTCTATTATTTTCGTGAGGAAAGGTAAACTTGAGATAGGTCTGTAAGAACTGGGGTCTGCGGGGTCTATCTTAGAGTTATTTAAGCAATAGGCATATGGAGGCAGTCTTTAATCTAGTTGGCATATACCCTTGGGTGAAGGTGAGCTGTATCATCTTATATATGGGAGGGGCATTCTCGGATCTTGTCGTTTTTAACCAGCTTGCAGGAAAGGGATCCAGTGGAGATGTGGTTGTATTGAGATTTCCAATTACGTTATCCAGGTAGTCAGGTGAAACTAGGCTAAATGAATGAAGAGTGCTGGTAGTGCAGGGTTTGTGGGTCTAATCTGTCGATGTGGCTGGAGGGTGAAGTTGCAGTTTGGATTGGAAGTGAAGCGCAAGTGTTTGAGGTCTGGGAGCAGTCTCTGCAGTCTGAGAGCTGACGATCCCAAATAGTTCTCTGGGTTTGTTTAAAGATTTTAAGATGGTTCTGGTGTGGTAATCTTTCTTTGCTTTATTGGTATTTGCTTTATTTGCTGTATGAATGAAGGATTTGAAGGTAGTTTTTCTTGGATTGTTCATCTGAACTGTGTCTCCAAGCTTTTCTGAGTTCATGTTTGATTTTCTTCAGGTCTGTTGTGTACCATGGTGTGTGATGTTGAAGACTGCGAGCAGTTGATTTCGATGGAGGTGTGGTTGCAGTGTCGGAACTTGTCTCATTCCATTTAGATACAAAGACGTCTAAATCATCAGAATCCACATCTAGTTTAGGGATGACAGTTTCACAGAAGTGTTCTCTGTCAAATTCTTTAAATCTTTTGTAGTGCTTTTCTCTATGGTGACTGGAGATGTCTGCCATCATATACTATAAAGTACCGGTCCCAATACAGATCCCCCAATTGTGTTGTGACCGCTTTGATTGAAGGATAAGGCGGTATACAAAACTGTCTAAATAAATAAGTAAATAAAGATCCCTGGAGAATTCCACAATTCACTTTTTTCCATTGAGAAAATTGGCCATTTCACCCTACTTTCAGTTTTCTGGTTTTTTTTTAACCAATTTCTTATCCACGATAGGACATTGTCTCCTGTCCCATGGCTTTTTAATTTCTTCAGATGTCTTTCATGAGTACTTTGTGAAAGGATTTCTGAAAATCTAGATACACTATATCAGCTGGCTTGCCTTTATCCGCACGTTGACTGATGCCTTCAAATAAATGGAGCAGATGGTGAGGAAAGACTTCCCTTGGATAAATTCATGTTGACTTTGTCCTATTAAACCATATCTGTGTTCACCGGTCTGTAATTTCCTTCATCACCCTTAGATCACTTTTTTAAAACTGCCATGGCGTTGGCCAATCTCCAGTCTGCAGGTACTGTAGACAATTTTAATGAAAGGTCAGACATCAATAGTATATCTGCAATTTCATTTTTTAGTTCTTTCAGCACTCTGGGATGTAAACTCTCTGGTTCAGGTAACTTGCTACTTTTTAGTCTTTTGATTTGGCTTGTTATATCTTCCCAGTTCATTGAGATTTGTTTCATTTCTTCCAAATCGCCATCATGAAGTACCATGATCTGAAGCAAAGAATTCATGGAGTCTCTCCATAAGAACATAAGATATGCCATACTGGGTCAGACCAAGGTCCATCAAGCCCAGTATTCTGTTTCCAACAGTGGCCAATCTAGGTCATACGTACCTAGCAGTTTCCCCAAGGGACACAGGTTCCACAATGCTTGTACTGGGTCAAGCATTGATATCCTGGGTCCCTTCTTAATATTGGTTTATGGACCTTTCCTCCAGGAACATGTCCAAACCTTTTTTAAACCCAGCTACACTAACAGCCTTTATTTCATCCTCTGGTAACAAATTCCAGAGTTGAATGAAAAAATATTTTCTTTTATTAGTCTTAAATAGTTTACCCTGTAGCTTCAATGCATGTCCCCTAGTCTTTCTATATTCTGATAACGTAAACAATTGATCTACGTTTACCCGTTCCACTCCGTTCATTAATTTATAGACTTCTATCATACCTCCCCTCAGCCGTCTCTTTTCCAGGTTAAAGAGCCCTAACCTTTTTAGCCTTTCTTCATAGGAGTATCCTTCCATCCCCTTTACCATTTTGGTGGCTCTTCTCTGAACCTTTTCTAATAACGCTATATCCTTTTTAGATATGGCGACCAGAATTGCACACAATATTCAAGGTGCAGTCTCACCATGGAACAATATAGAGGCATTATAATATCTTTTGTTTTATTTTCCATTCCTTTCCTTATGATACCTAGTATTCTATTTGCTCTCTTGGCCGCCGCTGCACACTGGGCCGAGCGTTTTAACATGTTATCTACAATGACGCCTACATCTTTTTCCTGGGTGGTGGTTCCTAATGTGGAACCTTGCATCGTGTAACCATAGTGTGGGTTGTTCTTCCCTAGGTGCATAACTTTGCACTTGTCCACATTAAATTTCATCTGCCATTTTGATGCCCAGTCTTCCAATTTATCAAGATCCTCTTGCAATTTTCCACAATCCTCTTGGGTTTTAACAACTTTAAATAGTTTTGTGTCATCTGCAAATTTGATAGCCTCACTCGTTATTCCCCTTTCCAGGTCATTTATGAATATGTCAAAAAGCAGCGGACCCAGCACAGATCCCTGGGGTACACCACTATTCACCTTTTTCTATTGGGAAAATTGGCCATTTAGCCCTACCCTCTGCTTTCTATCTTTTAACCAGTTCCTGATCCACAATAGTACACTGCCTCCTATCCCATGACTCTGTAGTTTTGCCAAAAGTCTCTGATGAGGGGCCTTGTCAAAGGCTTTCTGAAAGTCCAGATACACTATATCAACCGACTCACCTTTGTCCATCTGTTTATTCACACCTTCAAAAAAACATAACAGATTGGTAAGACAAGATCTTCCTTGTCTAAAGCCATGTTGGCTGTCTCCCGTTAGGCCATGACTATCTACATGCTGAGTAATTTTGTTCTTTATGATGGTTTCTACCATTTTTCCCAGTACTGACGTCAGGCTCACCGGTCTGTAGTTTCCTGGAACCCTTTTTAAAAATTGGCGTTACATTGGCGATCCTCCCATCTTCAGGTATTTCAGATGATTTTAATGAAAATTCACAGATTACTAATAGCATGTCTGCAATCTCATATTTCAGTTCTTTCAACACCCTTGATGTATACCATCCAGCCCAGGTGATTTGCTACTCTTCAGTTTATCTAATAGTTGTAATACATCTTCCCGATGTATCGATATTTCCTTCAATTCTTCTGCACCTTTAAATACCACTTCAGTCATGGGTAACCTCCCTACATCTTCCTCAGTAAAGACTGAAGCAAAGAATTCATTCAGTCTCTCCGCTATCGCCTTGTCGCCTCTTAGTGCCCCTTTAACCCCTCTGTCATCTAATGGACCAACTGACTCTCTCACAGGTTTTTTGATACCAATGTACTTGAAAAAGTCTTTATTTTGCGTTTTTGCTTCCGCAGCAATCTTCTTCTCACATTCTCCCTTTGCCTGCCTTATCAATGCCTTGCATTTGACTTGCCAGTGCCTGTGCTGTTTCCAGGTTTCGTCGTTTGGCTCTTTTTTCCATTTCCTGAAAGATGCTTTTTTGGCAACAACAACCTCTCTGACCTCACCTTTACACCATGCTGGCAGTTTTTTGGACTTCCTTCCACTTTTCTTAAAGCGTGGAATACAGCTGGTCTGGGCTTCCAAGATAGTATTTTTCAACAACACCCAAGCTTGATGTAAGTCTTTAACCTTTGCAACTATTATTTTTATTTTTTAATTTTATTTACATTCTCTTATATACCGCGCTATTCTGCATCAGTGCGGTTTACATTGAACAAACTGAAATTACATTGAACAGGGCATTATAACTTGGAGATAACTATTTTACAGGGAACATGGGCTATGGAGGGTTAAGTGGCTTGCCCAAGACCACAAGGAGTACCTGTGGGACTAGAAACCCCAGTCCTTCCGGCCCAAGGTTGCTGTCCTCTAGTGGGATTTGAACCCCCGACCTTCCGGCCTGAAGTACCTTACCCCAACCACTAGGCCACTCCTCCACTCCACTCTCTTTAACTACTCCTTTTAGTTTTTTCTTAACTATTTTCCTCATTTTATCATAGTCTCCCTTTCGAAAGTTAAAAGGTAGTACTGTGGATTTCCTTACTATCCCTCTTCCACTAATTAAATCAAATGCGATCATGCTATGATCACTATTGCCACATGGCCTTGGCCTCCTTGAGTGCCCTGTTTTATCCCATGATCATCTAATGATCCATCTGATTCTTTCACAGGCTGCTTCCTTCAAATGTACCTAAAAATGTTTGAGTTTTTACCCTTTCTGCAAGTTTCTTTTCAAAGTCTCTTTTTGCTTTCCCTGCTAAAGCTTTGCATGAAACTTGCCAGTGTTTATGCTGTTTCCTGTTATCTTCATTTGGATCCTTTATCCATTGTTTGAAAGATGTTCATTTGGCTATGATAGCCTCTTTCTACTCACTCTTTAAGCATGCTCGCTGTTTGACCTTTCTTCTGCCTTTTTTAATACATGGAATGCATCTGGTCTGAGTTTCCAAGATGGCACTTTCGAACAACACCCATGCCTGATATAAACTTTCAACCTTTCTTCTCTCTTTTCTCATCAGGTACTTCTTCTTACTGGGGGGTTGTTTGGGGGGGATAGGGGGGGTGGGGGGAGGGGTTTATGGGGTGGCAATTGCGGGGGTCTGTTTAAAAGGGGGGGGGCCTATGCGGAACTGGGCTGGTATAAATTGTGTTTATGTATGCACGTCTGTATCAAAGGAACGTGTCTTGATGCCTTCACACTGTTCTCAGCTACCCCCTCCGTGTGGGGGGGTTGGCTGTACTGTACTGTACTGTACTGTACTGTTTGGGCCTCTCGTCATTGTTATTGGTGATGTTGTTGTTATACTGGGTTACTTTTGGAATAAAAACAGATTCACACTAAACTTTCAACCTTAGCAACTGCTCCATTTAGGTTAGTTTATTTATTTTTATCATTTTCCTCATTTTATCATAGTCTCCCTTTTGAAAGTTAAATGTTGGTGGATTGGATTTCCTTAGCGTCCTCATTCCAGTTGTTAAGACTATTAGACTAGGCGGTATATGAACGTAGCTAAATAAATAAATTTCATCAAGTTATAATCACTATTGCCAAGTGGCCCCAACACCACTATCTCTCACAGCAAATTCTGTGTTCCACTAGCATAACTTCCTCTCTTGTCAGTTCTTCAACCGACTGCTCCATGAAACAGTTATTTATTTCATCTAGGATCTTAACCTCCCTAGAATGTCCTGACGTGACATTTATACAATCAATTCGGAGGTAATTGAAATCACCCATTATCATTGTGTTGCCAAATTTGTTAGCTTCTCTAATTTCTGTTAACATTTCATCTGACCAGGTGGACGGTAGTGCACCCCCACTGCTATTCTCTTTCCCTTCACATGTTAAATTTCCTTCCATAAGATTCCATGGTGCATTCTGTTTCCTGCAGAACTTTTATTCTGTTTGACTCAGTGCTCTCTTTAATGTATAGCACCACCCTTCCATCAGTGTGATCTACCCTCCTTCTACCTGGTCTCTGAGATGCCAATTATGGAGGCCATTTTAAAAGCATTCATTGTGATTTGGACCTCCAAAACTGTGCATGCGGATGTCTAAATCACAGAGACATCCCCGGAGCCATTTTCCAAAAGGCTTTTAAAGATGTCTCTGGTGCGAGGATGTCCAAGTAGGCAGGGGGCATGGCAGAGATGTGTCAGGGCGGTGCAATGAACTTAGATGTCCCCACTCGATTTCAGAAACGTGGGGGACATCTGTGACCCTGTCCAAGTTTAGACCTGTTCCAGGCACAAATAGGCATCGGGAAAATGCTCGTTTTAGCCGTAAAACATCCAGAAGGTGTAGAGAAGGTGACACTTCACCATCCCCAGTACTCTGCACAATCACAGTGATAGCAGCGGCGGTGGGATTCGAACCCTGGCTTCTCTGGTACTAGCCCACTACTCTAACCATTAGGCTATTATACTACTCTGACTACGATTTCTCATTTGTATAGTGCTACAATATGTATGCAGCGCTGTGCATGTACAAGCAGGAGATGGTCCCTGCTCGTCAGAGGTTACAATCTAATTAAAACAGACCGCGCAACAAGAGCTGGGGACTGTGGTAATTGAAGGGGAATCACAGGATACAGATAGGGGATAAGAAGGAGAATGAGCAGATCAGGATCCATATTCTCCTGCTTGTCACCTATCTGAATCCTGTGAGTCCCCTTGAATTACCCTAGTCCCCATTTGTTCTTGTGTGGTCTGTCTTAATCAGTTTGTAAGCTCTGATGAGCAGGGACCGTCTCCTGCTTGTACATGTATGGCGCTGGGTAAGCCATGTAGGGCTATACAAATGAGAAATAGTAGTAGTAGAATAGCCTAATGGTTAGGCCAAGAGAAGCTAGGGTTCGAATCCATGGATGTCTATGTAGACAGTCCCACAGACATCCATATCATATCGGGCACGTCCACGCTGGTGAAATTGTGCCTGCATTTGTTTTTCAGACATTCTGGCTTGGACGTCTCAGATCGCACTTGGACGTCATTTGTAAAATGTACCTTTGCTTCTGCCTCTTTGTTCAGTGCGGTGTATTCGAACTCTCTCATCTTACTTTTTAGGCTCCTAGCATTTGCATGCAAACATTTCGGAGTATATGTTTTGCTTTATATTTATATTGTCAACGGTTGGCAGGGATACTTTGCAGCGCAGCCTGGGCGACCTTTGCTTTTATTGCAGCCTCTCTGTCGGGATGCTCTGTCTTCGCTGTTACGAGAGTATCCTTCAAAGATAACTTCATTCCGAACCACGTGCTCTTAAGTGACTGTTGGATTTCCTCCAAGTCCTAGTTTAAAGCTGCTTTATCTCCTTTTTAAATGTTAATTCATTTACCTAGATTTATGAGCCTAATTTATAAGCCTATGCTGAAAATCAGTGCTAAGTCCCTATTTTCCGTCCTCTAAATCCACCCCTCTTGCCACACACTTTTTATGCTTGCAGATTTAGGGGTTTAGTGACATTTTTAGTATAAATTTAGGCACTCTGTCCTAGTAAATTTTCAAAGAGGCCAATTTGGGAGCATAACTCAAAATTAGGAAGATTGGGCCTGATATTCAAAGGCATTTACACAATTTGCAGACCTGCAAATCATGTAAATGCCAGTTAGTGCTGCGGAGGTGCGCTACTACACGCCCCAGCATCGGGGCAAGCCATGAGCATTCTGCGGCGGAGCGCAGGTGGCGCCCATCACTAGCTGGGGAGTGGGAATATCCAGTTGCTGCCGGGGTAAAGTCAGGCATGGCAAATAGTGCCTAACTTTACCTGTGGAAGCTAACCTGGCAGCGGCTTAATATCATCCAGTCAGCTTCCAGGGCCTACGGATATGGCCTTAGCATTGACTATCCGAGGTTAGTATTCAGCAGTGATGGCGAGGCGCTTTACAAGCACTAGCTGCTGCCGTCGCCACCACTGAATTTCGGGCCCATAACTCCTTTGCATATCAGCCCTATGTGGCTAGATTTAGCTGTGGCAAAACCAGGGCCAGTGGGCTGTAGCCCCACCTCATTAACTTTCAGGCCCTTTGTTTCCTGCCCCTGATATTTTGATAATAAAACTCAGCAGTCATGAGTACTCTAAGACCACCGTTCCTAGAGCAAGCCTATAAACATGCAGAACTGGACCTCATACTTTGATGTATTACATTTTGCTTTATATACATGTATGTCTGATATATATATACTGGGTTGATATTTAAAAGCAGTTATGCAGTGGGTGATGATTCCAGCCACATAAATGCTTTCTAAAAAAAAGAAATTTTGCAGGGACCGAACGGATAATTTAGGAAGTATAAATTGTTAATCAGCCAAGATTAGCTCCCTGAAAAGTGGGTGGGATTTGGGAGCATTCCAGGGTTGATGCAACTTAGACATCTAACTTGTACATTTAAACAGTGATATTTAGCCACCAAACATACTGCACAAATAGCAGGGATAATTTGCAATGTCTGATTTGGATGTTTCAACTTCTCTGTGGTTGATCAGCAGTGCAGCCTAAAGAGAAGGCATTGTCGCTGAATATTTTTTGGAACTGACTAGATGTTTCAAATTACACGCTGCCCATCTCATGGAATAGTGACCTCGTATGTAACGTACATATAAAGGGTTTTCCCTGACTAAAGGCTGTTTTACACACAGAAAAGGCGAGTTTGAGTATGTCTGGGGACAAGCTGGTGCGTGCTTACATATATACTGTATGTAAGTATTCCCAGAGACGTGGTTTGAGCAGAGCAGGATCCTAGCAGCAGTGTACATATGTATTTTAAAAAAGACATGAGGACGTGCTGATAGACATTGCATAATAGGTCAGCTATGTGTGAAGGGCAAGTAGGTGCCTTTGGTAGTCCTGTTGTATGAAGGCACATACGCGCCCATGTGTCTTTATAAACTACGAGCACAAGGCTGCAGAAATCGCAGCTATAATGAACCTGCATATATTTCCACTGGCTCGAGCATGACAAGGTATACGCTGTGCTGTAGACACACACGTAAGCGTCCCGGCTCAACAGAGCTTACAATCTAACCAGGACACACAACCAGAGCACATGAAGGATGAGGGAATTCCTTGTATAGGGAAATGAACACACAGAGGGGTATATAAAAGGAGAATGAGGGGGTCAAGATCCAAAAGTAATCTGAAAAAGATGGGCTTTTAGCCTGGATTTAAATAGCAGCAGGGATGGGGATGTACTGACTCAGTCTATTCCAGGCGTATAGTGCAGCCGGACGGAAGGAATGGTGGGGGGAAGGGCAGCGATAAAAAGGATTCACCTAATGAGCAGAGCTCCCGAGGAGGAGTGTAGGGAGAGATAAGATAGGAGACGTGATGAAGAGCAGCAAAATGGGTGCACTTAAAGGTCAATAGGAGACATTTTGCACTATGTGCGGCAATGAATAGGGAACCAATGAAGTGACCTTGAGAAGTGACTTTCCCCCATCTCCTTTCGCAGTGCTTCAGATGTAAATGTACAGATGTGTTTTATAAAGTACGTGCGTAAATAGCAGCTCCTCCCATGTGTCACCTAAGCTCAGCTCCCGACCATGCCCACACCAGAATCGTGTACAAGCTGGTGTTGGGGTAGTTTCAGAAACATTTGCACATTGGGAAACCGTTCTTGAATTTACCCCCTTAGAGCCCGTGCTTTCATTTAAGCAGCTTTGAAGCGGGTGCTAATCCGCGCTTCAGCATTTCCATGCTACAGGGGCCGCTGTTAGGTGCATATTTTATAGAGGCACAGGCACATTTATGTTGCTTTCATCAAACAGTCTGAAAATAGACCTTTTCTGCACATCTCATATAGGTGCCCTGTTACAACATTACCTTTATTATGGACCAGATTTTATAATAGGGCATCTATAGAACCGCAAATGTCAGCTACTAGGCGGTAACTGTCACCCGCCTGGCTGCTGGCTGTGGATGAATGTTTGGGGGCAGTGGAAAGGGGAATGGTGGAAAGGAGAGGTGGGAGGTGGGATATATAAACCACAAACTTGGCAAAAGCCCGTACAACCACGGTTTCTGGTATGTGAATCTGTTCCTTTTCTCTCTGTTCTGTGGGATCCGTATGGGTAACGACGCCCGTAACTAGACTGGGAGGAATAAGTTGCTGTGGTTTTGTGTGGGTCGGCTTTGGTCTACATTCGCTACTGAGACATATTCTGCTATATGCCCTGTTGTTGTTCCGTGTTACTGAGACTTTCATGTTTGTTGATAACAAATATATTTAAACATAATAGGGAACCTATAAAATTTCTCACAAAAACTCTTATCTTTTGATGAGAACCTAGGTGCCTCTATAGGTTTATAAACTAGGCTCCCCCCAGTAATCCCTAACACTGCACAAGTGCTCTCGCCTAGATTTACACCTGCCCATGCTGTGCCCTGGGGAGAGTCTATGCACTGGATGCACTGTTGGCCAAGGGGCTTGTATGCAATTATAGGAACCCTTTTCCACACGTGAAACATGCTTTCCATGTGGACAGTGCTTTATATAACTACCCCCCAATGAGAGCAATGTTCAAAAGCCAAATTACTGCAGTATTTACAATAAAAAAAATGTGCACAAGAGGCAGAAAGATGCAGATAGTTTTCTGCATGGGGACAGGACGGGGGGGGGGGGGGGCACTTCTCTACACACATCCTAATTGATTTGCTGCAGGCCTGCACTTTAGCAGTGATTGATCCATTATTCCCTGTCAGTCAGCGATCAGTCCCTGTTCTGCATTAAATACTGAATGAAGATTGGCTCATTTCCTGTTAGTGAACGAGCCAATCGCTATTCAGTATTGAACAGTAGGGAATGTGCACGGGCAAAATAAAATGTGGTTGGTTTTTGTTTTTTTCACAAATGTTTCCCGTTTCCAGGGATTTTTTTTGTTGTGTTTCACACATTCATTTTAATGGGGAATTTTTAGTGTACATAAATTGATTTAGGGGCATATTTACTAATAGGGTTATTCTGAGGCGCAAATATCTCCATCCCTACCATTCAGGCCCTCTTCTGATCTCAACTAACTTCCTGGCACGTTGTATGGGGAAGTTAGACAGGGGCGGGAAAGGAGTGGAATGGGGCGGCTTTAGGGCAGGCAGTGGGCGATTGGCAGCCCCGGACATATAGAGCCGATTCCAATGTCAGCCCTGTACGTCCGGGGCCCAAAAGAGGCAATCAGCTGCCATGACGCCGCAGCTCCATTCAAAAGCCCTGACTGAGTTATTCGGGCAAGGCCTGTACGTGCAGGCTGACCTGAATGGGGGTCCCAGCCTGCACATACAGGCCTGGACACGATTCTGATTCCGCGGGGGTAGACGTGCCCTGTGGGATCTGAATCCCGGCTAACACTGTGCGTCCAGATCTGACCGGGACTGAGTCGGCCCTTAAGGTTAACTTGCGGTAATGGCTGTTAACATGCAGTAAGTGCCACTGCAGGCCTAGGAATAAAATGGCCTGCACGATAATGGCTGTTAGTGCAAGTTAACCTCTACCATACCTGCCCCTTAATGCAAAGTCGATTAGTGCATGTTAAATCATTTAGTGCATTAATGAATACACACAGCTAGTAAATACTGACTGGTGCTTGGCTTCTTTCCTGACAGCCGCCAGTGAACTGACCATTCATCGCTGAAGGGCAAAGAATAAATGAATATTAGGGGACAGCGGGAGCTGCACTTAATATTCATCCTGGCGGGAGGAGGTGAAACTCCCCGTTCCTCCTGCTGGGCTCAGAGGGTGGTTCTGGGGATCTACAGACAGGATCCACTTGGCTGCAGCATTTTTTTTTAAATATACAAAGGGCCAAGTAGGGTCATCTTCTTGGTCAGATATGTCACCCAGGAGAAGCAGGTGAGGTAGAAGAATTGCAGATAAAGCGTGCTGGCACAGGAACCGGCACCAATGCTAGTCGCCAGAAACGGGAGCTGATTTTACTCCGCCTTAGACCTGGCGCTACATCTTCAGCATTAAGGAACTATGCGTTAAGCCTTCAGGACTTGTGTGTACTTCTGTGCATTGAGGGGTAATAGCCAAGGCTTCAGTAACATAGGGCTGAAATGGCCTCGCTGAAGCGCACGCACACGGTTTTTATGCACAGAAGTCCCTTCTGCATCATTTGCTGAGTTGTATGTGCACAGAATTACATCAGCCCTATAGAGAAAGCAGCACATTTCCTGAGGGACAGATTGGTGTCTAGCTACAGGGAGGAAGTGGCCCTGGGAGCCGCCTCTCTGTGTCTCTCTGCTGGCGTCACTGTTCTGTGAGTAGAGAGTCACAGTGCGGTAAGATACCCGATTTCCTGCAGATTCATTAAGGATGTCCTATCAACCCCTTTGCCTAGCAGCTGTGAAATACTGTGCAGAAGATTCAATTTTCTCTCGCAGCTCAACTACCTTAATTGTCATTGCAGGGTTTTTGCGTAGGGAAGAAGGTGTGTGTGTATGTTTGTGCTGGCACATGAGGCCTGTGTGTTTGTATGTGCAGTCGAGTAATTGTATGGTATGTGTGCGATTTCTTGGCCCAACAGTTTCCTTCGGCTCTTTTTGAGCTTCCAGCTCAGTTGAAACCAGCTCCTATTGGGCTTCTGCACCATGAATCTTCATTTGCGATTTATTGTATTGCCCCTCTCCCCCCCTTTTAATATCCTTCTCCCTTACCACAAAACTCAGCCCAGGTACTGCAGCTACAGTCTTTGGCCGAGGGTCATGTACCAGAGCTCCTTTCTGAATCCTGCACTGAAAGCACTTGGTGTCGCTCTTGTGGGATGCCTGGGTCTCTTGCTTCAACCCTTCCCCTCCCCCCCCAAACCCAGGAGCTGTGACTGCTGCCCCCACAGGAAGTTCACTCCCAGCTGACCCACGGACTTGCAAGACCTGGCGCAGGAAGCAAACCCAGTTCCTCCACGTGGCAGTACATAGAATTTCCACAGAACCTCCAGGTCAGCCCATCACGTAATTATGTTGTCTGGCATGTGCATCAGAGTGCGTGTGACTTTGCACACACAGTGGCATATCTGTGCATGTTTGCGTGTTTTAGGTCTAGGGGTGCCTCTGCGGTACCGTGTCTGTGCTATGTGCTGTTGTGTGTAGGGGTGTGTTTGCATGCAGAGCGGGTTAGGTCTACCGGAGAAGCAGGACCTGGTCCTCCTCTCACACTGAAGCATCAGTAAAGGTGCACAGCATGGGAGTGGGAGTGGGGAAGGGAAAGCTTTTTTTATCTCTTTTGTGCCAATTCCGTTGACCCCCTTGAAAACTGAAATAATGATAATGGCGGTCTCCTGACTGCATCAAAGTATCAGCACATCAGAAGCCAGGAGGCATGAAATGCAAATGATAAAGGGAAAGCAGATGGACTGTGCATGATCACCAGACGCCCGGTGAATTTTAAAAGGTGCTGCTTCTCACGGGGAGGGGAGAGTGCACTGGAATAAACACGTTATCCCTGCAATATATTTTTTTTTGTTTTGTTCTTGCCGCTTACTCCTGATAATATTTCTTCACACTTGAGCGAGCGCCCGCTCCGTCTCTCCCTCCCTCACACACATCGCAGGTCATGTTGCTGCAGCTCCGGTGGAAATAATAAGATATAAAGCACGAGGTTGTTATTTGCATAGAAATAGCACAGAGCCCCAGGCAGCCAGAGAGAAGGACACCAGGATCGTTTGTCTACAATTTTAATGAAAACTTTTGCTGAGGCTGACTTTTTTTTTTAACTTTTCCATGCCCTCCTCCCCTCTCCTTCTGTCTGTCATCAGCCTAACATGGTGCGTTTACCGTGCAGCCCGGCATCCAATTTGTAAGTGCTGGATTGCGGGCACATGCACGTTTTCAGTTTTGTTCACATTTATAGAAGCTGCACTAAGTAGGTGTGTACTTCTTAATTTAATGCGCTGAATCTGCCTGCAAGAAATTCCAGAGAATTTCTTCAGCATGTTTCACTTCTAGTCCTGTGGAGATGCTGCATCCTATTATGTACCCTTTCCTTTTGAACTTCAGCTGACTCCGTCCCATCCTGCACCTCCTCCACCCAGAATCCAGTTCCTGAGACACCGCACCCTATAATACATTTCTCCCTCCTGGTCCTAATGGTTAGAGCGCACTGGCTTGGAAACCAAGAGACCAGGGTCTGATTCCCACTAGCACTCCTTGTGGTCTTGGGCAAGTCATTTAACCCTCCACTGCCTCAGAAAAATCCAAGTTATCAATGTCCCTGTTTAATGTACATTGCCCACTTTGTTGCAATGTAAACCACTTTGACTGAAATGATAAAGCGGTATAAAAAACCTGTAAAATTAAAATAAATGTTCTGGGGAAGACAGGGGGAAAAGTTGCAAAATTAATAAGGGAGGAAAACACATAAGACATAAATAAAACGTTCATAGAGAGGCAGAGAATTATGCAGAATCCTTAAACAAGAAGAACTTAGAGTCTTGGAGGAAACCAGTAACATTTGAGGAGAATATGAAATAGGTCAGGGGCAGAGGAACTTGGCACTGAGAGCTGGGGCAGCCTCAGGCTTGGGGACACTGTTCCCTCTAAGCTGTGAGCGTGTGCGCGCACGCACACCTCGCCGAGCGAGCGCACATACTTTACAACAGAGCACACAAAAATTACGGCTCTGATTCTGATAGAAAACAACACAGACGTCTTAAAATTTAAAAGTTATGATTGTAATTACTAGAAATTTCCCGCTTCATTTAGTAATCGTCTATTTTCATTTAATTTGATTAAAATCAATGTGGTGTACATACTGTATTCTGATGTGCAGTCAAATTTTAAAGTATATAACTCAGAGTGTCGTTATGTGGCGCACAAAATTTAACCTTCCTTCAAAAGCTGCACACAGCTGATATTTTATGCACACACAGCCTACAGAAAATTAGAGGGAACATTGCTTGGGGAGTATTGGTGAAAGACACTGTGGGTGAAGGGAATTTTCCTTTCTGAAAGTGGAGAGAGTTTGACCTTTGCTGAGAAAATGGACAGAAAAGGATCAGGCAGCAAGGAAGGGAAGCAAAGCAGAGAGAAGGACAGAGGCGCGATGCAGTGGGAAGTAGAGGAAAATTGGCCAGGAACATTATTTTTTCATGAGAACTGTTCAAAAAAAATAATCTCTAGGTATGCAATCGCACAAGTGAGAACAGAAAACACGGGGTCTCTCCTTAAAAGATGCACTGTAATTATGAACACACGATATTCAAACTAGCCTTCCACATTTATGCGGATGACATAATGTGCTACCTACCAATAAACATGAAAAATCCTAATTTCTCTCAACTCACAACATGCCTGAACGAAGTAACAAATTGGCTAAAGCAACATAACCTACAGCAAAATCTAAACAAAACAGAAATCCTACTCATAACAAGAAACCAAACTTTCACCCCGCCACTAGTCTAAAACTCATGGACATGGAAATAGAAGTAAAGCAAGAAGTAAAATACTGAAGGGTTACCTTAGATCAAAACCTTACAATGTCAGCCCATATAAAACAAATCTCAAAACCCATCCTCTTCAAACTACGAATAATCCAACAGCACAGATCATACCTGACTAACCATGACTTCCGAACTGTACTACAGGCCATGATCATGCCCCACCTTAACTTCTCAAACCGTATTCTACATAGTCTTCCTAAACAAATCATCAACCAACTACAAATGGCACAAAATATAGCAGCACGCATCATCAGAACACATTATACCACTTTTATACAAACTACATCGGTTACCCAGAGTGAGCCGAATAAAATATAAAATCCTCACAATAACCTTCAAGCTCACAAAAGAAATAGCTCCCTCGTTTCTTTCCTCACTGATTTAAAATTCCATCTTCGGAAAGAACCAGAAGAAATTTCAATAAAAATACATTGATAGTCCCAACTAATCACCGCAAAACAAACCAATCCACAAGCAACAGATCATTCGCACCCATTCTCTGGAATGCCCTCCCAGATAAGCTAAGGGCCATCAACGGCCTTAAAGACTTCCGAAAGGAATTAAAAACTCACCTGTTCATAGAGTATTTCGGTAAAACAGATAATAGTCATAAAACACCCCCAACTTAACAGCTTACATATTCCAAAATCAGTACTCACTAACCCACCATCAACCACTAACACTGGCTGATACTAATCTCATGAACACACTTATGTAAATCTGTTCTCATGTACATATATCTTATGTAAATATGTTAACTAAAATATTGTTTCAGAGAGTAATCTTGATGTTAATTGTATGTTCGCTAAAACTCAGTCCAATGTAACCACACTTTTCTAGCTCTATTCACAAGTTTAATGTAAAAGTTCTGTTATGTTCAATGTAAACTGCCCTTGATCTCTGGAAGTGGTGGTATGGAAAAACACACAAATAGATAAATAAAATAAAATGATATCAGTGGCATATCTGACTTGGGTTTGATTCTTGGCTCGGATTCTGGCCTTAGGATGATGCAGAAGCATCATTTATAGGCCCCAGATCCAACTACTAGTTGTCACAACCAGGCGACATTTAGGGGTGTGTTTACTAAGCTGGGTTAACAGTTAAACAGTGCTATCATCAACTAGGTTTCATGTTATTCAGTGGGACCTAGTTGCAGATTGTACGGGTTAACCATTAGCCTGGCTTAGTAAACGTACCTCTAGTGTCCTAATTTAGGGCCTATGAATACAGGCTTCTGGAAGGAGCCCGGGTGGGAGGGGATATAAAATAGGGGAAAGATCTCCAGGTGGCTGTGAATGAAGGCTCCTGGTGCCAGATCCCAGCCCTGGTTCCGACTGGGCTGGAAACACAAAGGAGCAAGAGAACTGCTGGCGCAACAAAAAAAAAATAACCCCAGGTCTTTTATACCCTAATAGCTTCTGAAGAATGAACGAGAACAACAAAGGAGATGTGCAAGGATTTTCAAAGGTTTCCTGGGAAATTAGTAGTTAAAAATGGCCCTTTTCTCGAAGTTGAGCGCTTTCCCACCCATAGCCTCTTAATCTTCTCCTTCCTCCCATCATACTGGACGCATCGCTGGTCTTCTGTGCTCTTTCAGTTGAAAGCATAGATGTAGTGGCCCCTATGATCCCGTCACAGGTCGGAGCAGCCTGTGCTAGAGTTTATTTTGTGATGATGAGCACCTGCCTCGGTGGGGCAAACTTACTCTAGTAGAGATGTTAATAGTCATATGGGTTCAGTAGAGCAGAAAGCAGAGTGACCAGAGAGCTCGGTGTGCCAAATGGAAAAAGACGGTGGGAAGGATGAGGAGAGAGGTGTAGTGCCCATGTGTGGAGATTAAAGCCGCTGATGGGCCGGGTTTGCATGCCCAGTATTACACCATCTACCAGTGAGCATTTCCCTGCCTCTCATAGCTATCACCTTGTGTCACGGGCTGCTAGCCAAATGAAGCTGCCACCCTTATTCTGTGCAAGGGAGCTGTTCCCCTTGCGTGAAAGCTCATTAACGGATTACATTCAACCAGTACAAGCTAGAACCTTGACCCATCTCATAGATTAAAAAAAAACCCTCAGGCCCAATATTCAAAAAAAGATGAGCTCCTAAATTTAGAATCCTCAATTTGTGCCTATTTCAACCAAATCTAGGAGCCAAACCAAAAATTGATCTTAATTTAAGAGTTCATGGTTCGGAAGGATGTATCCTTGAAGGATACTAACAAAAGAGGGAAGTTAGGGCATCCCGACAGAGAGATTGCAATAAAGATAAAAGTAACCCAGATGCCCGTAAGTGCAGAGCTGAAAGATTCCAAATTACCCTTATCAACTGATAACCAGATTAATATCAATAAAATACAACCTCTAAAATGCCTGTATGCAAATGCTAGAAGTCTAAAGAATAAGATGGGAGAGCTAGAATATTTATTTATTTAATTTAATTTAATTAACAGATTTTATATACTGCTTTATCATTTCAATCAAAGCAGTTTACATTGAAACTTAAACTTGGTAATGTACATTAAACAGGGACATTGATAACTTGGATTTTTCTGAGGCAACGGAGGGTTAAGTGACTTGCCCAAGGCCACAAGGAGTGCTAGTGGGAATCAAACCCTGGTCTCTGGGTTCCCAAGCCAGTGTTCTTAACTATTAGGCTACTCCTCCACTCCGAGGATAGATATGATTGGCATCTCATGGGACACTGTGATACCTGGGTACAAACTATATAGCAATGATAGAGTAGATCAAATTGGTGGAGGAGTTGCGCTGTATGTTAGAGAGGGCATTGAGTCACAAAGGATTAAAGTTTTGCATGAAACAAAATACACTGTAGAACCTCTATGGATAGAAATTCCATATAACAAGGGGAAGGTGATGGCAGTGGGGGTGTACTACCGAACACCTGACCAGAATGAACAAATGGATAATGAAATAAGAAATCAGGGAAGCTAACAAAAGTCACAACATAGTATTAATGAGTGATTTCAATTACCCCGGTTTCAATGTCACCTCAGGACATGCTAGGGAGATAAAGTTTCTAGATGAAATAAATGACTGCTTCTTGGAGCAGCTGGTTCATAAACTGACAAGAGGGGAAGCTATTTTGGATCTAGTCCTTAGTAGAACAGAAGATGTAGTGCAAGAGATGAGAGTGTTGGGGTCACTTGGCAAATGTGATCATAGCATGATCGCGTTTGATTTAATTAATGGAGGAGGGATGGCAAGGAAATCCACAGTACTACCTTTTAACTTTCGAAAGGGAGACTATGATAAAATGAGGAAAACAGTTAAGAAAAAACTAAGAGGAGCAGCTACAAAGGTTAAAGATTTACATCAAACATAGGCTTGTTTAAAAACTCTATCTTGGAAGCCCAGGCCAGATATATTCCATGCTTTAAGAAAAGGGGAAGCAAGGCCAAAAAACTGCCAGCATGGTTTAAAGGTGAGGTCAGAGAGGCTGTTGTAGCCCAAAAAAAAGCATCCTTGAGGAAATGGAAAAAGGAGCCAAATGACGAAAAGGGGAAACAGCATAAGCATTGGCAAGTTAGATGCAAGGTATTGATAAGGCAGGCAAAGAGAGAATTTGAAAAAAAGCTTGCTGTGAAAGCAAAAACGCATAATAAAACCTTTTTCAAGTGTGTTCGTAGCAAAAAATATGTGAAAGAGTCAATTGGACCATTGAATGATAGAGGGGTAAAAGGAGCACTAAGGGAGGACAAGGCCATAGTGGAGTGATTGAATAAATTCTTTGCTTCAGTCTTTACTTAAGAAGATTTAGGGAAGTTACCCATGCCTGAAATGGTATTTAAAGGTGATATATCGAAAGAATTAAAAGAAGTATTGATAAACCGGGAAGATATATTACAAGTATTTGATAAACTGAAGAGTAGTAAATCACCTGGATCAGATGGTATACATCTGAGGATGTTAAAAGAACTGAAGGATAAGATTGCACACCTGCTATTAGTAATCTGTAAACTATTATTAAAATCATCTGTAGTACCTGAAGACTGGAGAATGGCCAATGTAATGCCAATTTTCAAAAAGGGTTCCAGGGGTGATCCGGGATACTACAGACCAGTGAGCCTGACATTGGTTCAGGGCAAAATGATAGAAACCATTATAAAGAACAAAATTATTAAACAAGTAGGTAGTTGTAGTTTAATGGAAGAAAACCAACATGGATTTAGCCAAGGAAAGTCTTGTCTTACTAATCTGTTACATTTTTTTAAAGGTGTGAATAAACAAGTAGACAAAGGTGAGCCGGTTGATATAGTGTGTCTGGATTTTCAGAAAGTCTTTGACAAAATCCCCCATGAGAGACTCTTGGCGAAATTAAAAATAGGAGGCAGTGTACTACTGTGGATAAGGAACTGGTTATTTATTTATGTGATTTTTTTATACCACCATAACAAGAATCATAGCGGTTTACATAAACAACGGAATTACATTGAACAAGGTAGTGATGATGACATATAACTAACAATCAAAATCAAAAGATATATAAATGATTTGAATACCAGAAAACTATTTACAATTAGTCTGTTCTTGATGACTCATGTGCTTTCAGTATTATGCATTTTTGAAGAGGTAATCAGAGCAATGCAATGTATTGTGGGGTTGAGAGTAAGTAGAGAAATTGTGAAGTGTAAGGTGCTTGATTCTTCTCAAGGTTATGTCAGGTCAGTTAGTTGGATTGATCTCTGTTTGTCCAAAATGTTCTATAAATAAGGAAGTTTTGAGATATGTGCGGAAGGTGGAAAGGTCAGTTATATTTCTAAGTCCCTGTGGTAATGAGTTCCAGAGCACTGGAGAGAGATACTCGAAGGCCCTGTTACTTGTGTATTGTTTTGTCATTCTGTAATCCGGGGGGAATAGGAGGGTGTTATTCATTGCGCCCCTTCGGTGTTGATCATTGGGGGTTTTTATTAGATAAGCTGAGATAGGGTAGGGGGGGGCTAATTCTCTGATCATTTTGAATGCTGTCATGATGAGTTTATATTTCATTCTGCTTTGCACGGAGAGTCCATGAAGGGTGTGAAGTATGGGTGTGATATGATCCGTACAGTGTGAGTTAGATATGATGCGAGCTGCCATGTGTTGTGCCATTTGCAAGGGGTGAAGAGTTTGTTTCAGTTGTCCATGGAGGAGACTATTACAGTAGTCAGTATGATGGGTGATCATTACTTGCATCAATGATCTGAAGTCATTACTACTGAGTATTAGTAGGTGAATTTTATTATTAAAAGATAGAAAGCAGAGGGTGGGACTAAATGGCCATTTTTCTCAGTGGAAAAAGGTGAATAGTGAAGTACTCCAAGGATCTGTGCTGGGCCTGCTACTTTTTAACATATTCATTAATGACCCGGAAATAACGAGTGAGGTTTTCACATTTGCAGATGACACGAAATTATTGTTAAAACCCAAGAGGATTGTGAAAAATTGCAAGAGGACCTTGATAAATTGAAAGACTGGACGTTCAAATGGCAGATGAAATTTTAATGTGGACAAGTGCAAAGTTATACACCTAGGAAAGAACAATCCAAACTATGGTTATACAATGCACGGTTCCACATTACAGTAGGAACTACCACTCAGGAAAAAGATTTAGGCATCATGGATAACACGTTGAAACCCTCCACCCAGTGTGCAGCGGTGGCCAAGAAAACAAATAGAATGCTAGAAATCATTAGAATATTATAATGCATCTGTATCATTTGGTGCGACCACACCTTTAATATTGTATGCAATTCTGGTCCCGAATCTTAAAAAGCATATAGCGAAATTAGAAAAGGCACAGAGAAGAGCTAACAAAATGGTAAAGGGGATGGAAGGATATCCCTATGAGGAAAGGCTTAAAAAGTTAGGGCTCTTCAACTTGGAAAAGGGACGGCTGAGGGGAGATATGATAGAGGACTATAAATTAATGAATGGAGGGAAACGGGTAAACTTAAATCAATTGTTTATGCCATCAAAAAGTAGAAAGACTAGGGGGCACACACTGAAGCTACAATGTAACCCATTTAAGACTAATAAGAGAAAATATTTTTTCACTCAATGCATAATCAAACTCTGGATTTGCTACCGGAGGATGTAGTAAAAGCTGTCAGTGTAGCTGGGCTTAAAAAAGGTTTGAACAAGTTCCTGGAGGAAAAGTCCATAAACCATTATTAAAAAGAGGACCTGGGAAATCCATTGCTTACCCTGGGATAAGCATTATGGAACCTGTGTGCCTTTTTGGGAACCTACCAGGTACTTCTGACCAGGATTGGCTACTGATGGACACCAGATACTGGGCTTGATGGACCAGATAGCTGATTTCAGAGGGCTGGGGGGGAAGGATGTTGGAGATCCCAAAGTTTGGTGAGCCTGAGAGATGCATGTAAAATCCAGGGAGGTAAGTTTATAAAGCTATTTCTGTGTGTAAAGGCTGTTCCATATCGTCCTGCTAGACCAGTCCAGACAATTGGGTTGTGTTCCCCTACCAGCAGATTGGTGGAAACAAAGAACCAATGAAAAGCCCAGGTTTCAATGACATCACTCCCATGCCTCTATTCCTCTTAGCCACCAGAGGTCCCTCAGTATTCATCCCAAAGCATATGGGGGAAGCATGGCAAGCTTCACACAACCTCAACCGTGGGCAACAATGAGTGATCAACAGTAGAGAACTATGCACAGGAAAACATAAACATAAGGCTGTCAGTAGATGATAAACCTGCAGAGCCGTATATTTTGCATTAAGCAGTACTGTCATTTATCATTGAAAAATATTACGCAAGAGAGATCTAATAACTGTGAATAGGATGAAGCCAAGATGAGGCCAAGAATAATGGTGTTATGCTTGCCACTCAGTGGTAATTAATATCTGTTCGTATGGTCTCTTGGAAGGTTCTTGGACGGGAAGTGTACACCTCAAACAACCAGCTTGGAGGAATTCATATCATGCACAACAATGGGGTGACACACAGCACAGTACATGATGACTTTGAAGGAGTGTATACCATTCTGCACTGGCTTTCCTACATGCCCAAGGTCAGTTCTCACTCCAGCTCATGTACCCTAGAGGTTTTTTTTTTTAAGATTTATTGGCTGGGTTGGGTCACTGGCGATGGAACAGTAAAAGAATTGAAAACCTCTCCTTGTGACCTCCTACAGTCAGTTGAGTTTTCAAGATAGCAGCGGTAAATATGCATGGGATGAATTTACATATAGTAGCTCTCCAATGTAGATAAATCTATCTCATGTATTTTCATGGTGGAGATATTGAAAACCTGACTGTAGGGAGGTCACAAGGGCATGTTTAGAAACCACTTGTTTAAAATCTTTTTGCTGAGAGTGAATTTTTCAGGCAGTCAGCTTTTAACATCCTCCACTCTAAACCTTGAAGAAATTCAAACACTTGCAATAGAACATCAGTGTCCAGTGGTTTTCCTCTAGCTCCTGAAGATTCTTGCTCTGTAAACACTGGCCTTTATTCTTCTAGTTTTATGCCCCATTAAGCCCCACCTACAAAATGGAAAGAAACTGTCTCAAATAAAAGCCTCCATGTGACTGGCTGACATGGAGGGTCTCCATTTTGTTGCCCAACAGAAATATCTTGCCATGGGTAAATCTCCAGCCGCAGCAGCATTACAGTTGTGAATGTTCCCCCCATCACATCTGACACACTAGCTAGAAGCAAGGTGCTGAATTTCGGGAAAACACTTAGCAAGGAATATTTTATTCTTTTTTTTTTTTGTTTTTAAAGTGTGTCTCCAGTCCAGTCCCTATTCTGACTGCCAAGGACCCCATTGACAGAGTCATTGAGTTTGTTCCTACCAAGGCCCCCTATGACCCTCGTTGGATGCTAGCTGGCCGCCCTCACCCAAGTAAGTAAAGCATGAGATTTTTACTTGCTTTCATCTTTGTACTAATTATAGGATGGGGCACGCACATGTATGTATGCATTCTCTGCTGCTAAATGGGGGACCTGGGCTTTATATTTAGATTTAGGTTCTTGTTCCTCTGGTTAGGTAGGGCTGCCACCTGGTCCTAACCCAGTCTGATAGTCTGAGCTAATCTTCATTGCATCGTGGGCTTTCTAATGTTGATTTCTTTAGAGAAATAGAAAGTAGAAGTCCATAAGTTCAAAGGGGTAAAGTCAGAGCTGACTCTATCTGTCAGGTTTGACCTAAGAAAATGACATTGGATGTCTAGAGCAGTATTTTCCAGCTTTATCTGGGAGGCCTAACTAGCCAGTCAAGCCTTCAAGATTACCAGAAGGAATATGAATTTGATAGGTTTGCCTGAAATATTTATTTCATGCATATTCATTGTGGTAATCCTTGAAAACCTGACTGGCTAGGAGTGCTGCTGTGAGAGGGTTGAGAAGACATGGTCTAGAGCTTTGGTCTTCGTTCTCCGTCCTCAAGAGCTGCTAACAAGACATGTTTTCAGGCTGTCCCTAATGAGTATGTGTGAAAGAGGTTTGCATGTCTATTGCTCCTCGTATCAGATCTCTCTCATGCATATTCATTAGGGATGTCCTGAAAAACAGTCTGGTTAACTGTGCCTCCAGAACAGGGTTGAGAAACACTGATCCGGAGCAGGGCTTCCAAACCCGTTGTCTGGATCCTATAACCAGTCAGGTTTTCAGGCTATCCACAATGAATATACTGGGTTTCCAATGTATTCAAATTGTGTGCATATTTGTTGTGGATAGCCTGAAAACCAGTCTGGCTGCGGGGTCCCCAGGAGAGATTTTGGAAGTTCTGGTTGCTCATAGTCTTCGGTTTCCCCTGCTTGCAGCTCCTCCGTTGGTGTGTGGCCGGTATCTGACACAGTGATCTGGGAGTGATGGGCGGCCTCGGTCACCTAGTGTGTGACGTTCACATGCAGGAACAGTGCCCAGGAGTCCAGGGAAAGATGACTTCCAGTTAGACTACACTGAAATCCTGCTTTAACAGAGCCAGTTGGCAAAATGATTTATTTAAAAGGACAACAATTTTTCCCTTGTTTTTGTTAGACAATGAGGATGATTTTTATAATGGGCCATTTAACTTGCACAGCACATAAGCACGCGAGTAAAACCAGTTTTCAAAAGAAAAGTACACACATACTTTCCCTTTGAGAGTGACCCCACTGAAATTGTGTACACATTTACATTTAGTATAGCCAAACCTTTCAGAAAATGTATGCACATAGGTGGGAAAATCCAGAACGTAAGTGCATATGCTCAAACCTTATCCCAGCTCTGCCTACGGCAGGGGTTCTCAACCCAGTCCTCGGGACGCTTCTAGCCAGAATAACCACCATGAATACGCATAGGAGAGACTTGGATTCAGTGGCGGCTGTGTATGTAAGTTTCTCTCATGTGTATTCCTTGTGCTTATCCTGAAAACCAGACTAGCTAGGTGTGACCCAAGGACTGGGTTGAGAATCCTTGACCTATGGGATGCTTCTGCTTGTCACAGGTACAGTGTGTCTGTGTACTCCGAGCAATTCTAAAATGAGCCATTTCCACTCCCAAACCTCTGTTTTATTGCATAAATAGCTTTTAGAATTACCCCCAGTACCCATAGCCTGGAGGAAGGAGCTTTTGACATAGCTTGATCTCTGATCAATTTCGGCTCATTTTCAGGTGTATTAAATGAACCTCATTGAGTCCCCAGTGAACTTCTCATTGCCCCTTTTCTTATTAATGAAATCCAGGCACCAAAGTACAATTTCTAATAAAGTTCATTTTCTTGCACAGAGACTTGTGGGGGCGGGAGGGGAGCAGAGGAGGCTGGGTGATATTTTTTTGTCATCTCCCAGCCATTCATCCTGCTGTCCTGAGCTCCAGCTCTCACCAGCCTCAGATTCCAAGTCACTTCAGATTTTAATTTAGTGGAAGCGTTAAGGGGAAGCAGATGATTCTCGGTGATAAGTTGGAGCAGATATCTCCTGGGTGAAAAGTTAAAGCCATTTGTTAGGAGAGATAGTGGCGTGATATTCTTAAAGCCAACATCAGACGCTGAGCTGGAATCTAAACCATCAGCCTGGGCTGGCGATGGAAAGATAGGCTGGAATAGATGGCTGCAATGGGGCCAGGAAAACAGGGCGCGCTGAGTTCTGCAATTACAGGTTTGGGTGTGATAAAGCACTCGACAGCCTGGTCGAAGTCAGCAAAGGTTAGCTGGCTTGAGTCCCCACTTCTAATTGGTTCTGCACCAGTTTATTCTGAGGCAAGAGGTTCTTGGTCACCTTTAAAAGCTTGCCAAAAAAAACTGCATGCAGAGAGGAGACTAGAGAGAGGAGAAGTACAGAGATTGAGGTTTACAGACCTGCACAGCAGCTTAAGTGAAAAGTGAATGCAGCCTGCCCCCTCCCCTCACAAAATGCACCTCTTTCTGCCAGACAGAGTGGCACTATCAATGCATGTTTTTACTGAGGACAGGCTCCAGCGTTGGTCCAAGGTGTTGGCAAACCTTAAGCTTTACACCTTGCTTCCCCCAGCTTTGAATGCCCTGCTCTTGCTCCCCCCTTGCCTAGCGGTTGGGTTGGCCCTGATTGAGAAGGTAATTTTTATAACAGGCCTCCTATGTTTGAAGGCCAAATAGGCACTGATTGAAATCTGTTTGATAAAGGCACATAGGCCAGCTTAGTAAACATGCCCCATAAGTTCCTAACAGCGCGTGCTAACTGGGACCTAGTTACAAATAGCGCATGCTAACCTTTATCCCAGCTTAGTAAAGATGCCCCTATGTATCCTTTTAAGGTACTAGTGCAAAAGTGGCAGGAATTGCACACCGTGGGCATTTACTCCTGCTCTGGACAAGGCAGACATGTATCTGGGTTTTTTTATGTATTTAAAATATTTATGACCTGTCAAATTACTAAAGTTCGTCTATCAGGTGGTAATTTTGATAACGTGTTTTTCACACGAAAGGCCTTTTCGCACGCATAATAAAAAATTATAAAATTACCCCGAGGGTTGTGAACATTGAGGTACTGTGAGAGCCAGTGGGAAAGGGTTAACACAGAACATCTAAAATGTTGTCCAAATTGCTGGCATTGGCATTTGATGTGCTCTGTGAGTTGATAGAGGTATGAGTTCACATCAGATGTTCTGTGTTAACCCTTTCCCACTGGCTCTCACAGTACGCATTGTGCCATTGTGTATTTTAACGCAACCCACATGTAGGCAAGTTCAGGGCTGGAGTTCGGTAGAACGCAAGCAGAATTGCAATATACATGTCTTCTTTATAAAATATAACAGGAAGGATCTGAAGCACTATCTAGTCCCAAAATACTACTCGGTGTAGGTTCTATAGGGAGAGATACTCAACAATGTAAATAACTGTAGATACTCAACAATGTATTTAACTGTAGATAATTACCCCATATGTATCCAAGTTATATTCCCTGTTCAACTGTGAGTGCATTGCAGCAAGCCTGCAATGTATATGGTTTTGTTCGATGTACACCGCACTGATGTGAATAGCGCGGTATAGAAGAAAAATAAATAAATAAATATATACTGCGGTCAATTTTCAAAACCCCTTATCCAGATAACCACTATCCGGCTAAGGTCAATGACTTTCTCCACAGGCCACCTTGAGCCAGGGTGGTGATTGGGCGTAGTGTCAGCTGCTGTCTGGATAATTGCTGCACTTATTCAGATAGGGACAATTTTCAGCTGCTATCTAGATCAGCTTCTATCTAGCCGCAGAGAAAGCTGACCTAAGTTGCAAGCCAGATAGCGTATCTAGTGATCCAGATAGGAGCTGCACAATCTGCATATTCAGCGGCAGCCACGATCTCGATACTGCTGCAGAATATCCGGCAGATATTAAAGTGCCCCTGCTGATGCCACATCATTTAAATATTGGGAGCACTAAATATCAACCCCACGTTTATTTATCTATACACACACACTTTTGTTTTTTGTGCTCCTTTTGGGCTTCCAGCTTAATCAGAGCCAGACTGTACAGGATTATGGTTCCATGCATCTATCCTGGGTTATTTGCCTTTATAACCTTCCCTAGCCCAGCCATTGCAGTCACTCATAGTTGTAGGCATTGATGGTCCAGTCCTTCTGGAAGCCAGTACATATTCACACTACACCCAACCAGCAGGTGTCAGTATTAAGCAATGACTGACATTTCTCCCGTGACCTAGCTCCTCCCTCTCCGCCCGTCCCCCCCCCCCCCCACCCCAAAGTCTCTTGCAGCATTCTGGTAAACATGGAGAAATGGAAGATGGGTCTGGGAATAGAAGCTGGGTGTGATTCATAGCAGTTGTTGGGCTGATTGCCAATATAGTAACATAGTAAATGACGGCAGATAAAGACCAGCATGGTCCATCCAGTCTGCCCAGCAATACGGCAAGAGTAGGTGCACCTGACGCTCTATGCAGGTCACCCCTCCCCATGTCTTTGTTTAGGGGTGGACCCACCACTCCATGTAGGACACCCCTATTTGTTGAGAAGTTAGATGGTTCAGTTTGTTTTTATCCTGTTGCTGTAAAGGGATCCACTGTGCTTGCCCCATGCTGTTTTGAATTCCGTCACCGTGTTTGCCCCCACCACTTCCATCGGGAGAGCATTCCAAGCATCCACCACCCTTTCAGTGAAAAAATATTTCCTGACATTGCCTTTCAATTTTCCACCTTGCAGCTTCATGTTATGCCTTCTAGTTTTGCAGCTTCCCCGTCTTTGGAAGAGGTTTATTTGTTCATCGTTCCTCTTTAAGTATTTAAAGGTCTGAATCATATCTCCCCTATCCCTCCTCTCCTCCAAAGTGTACATATTTAGGTCTTCAAGTCTCTTCTCATAAGGTTTCTTACGCAGGCTCCAAATCATTTTGGTCGCCTTCCTCTGAACACTTTCCAGTCTTTTTACATCTTTTGCAAGATATGGTCTCCAAAACTGAACCCAGTATTCCAGGTGAGGCCTCACCAGCGACCTGTACAGTGGCATAAGTACCTCCTCCTTTCTGCTGGTAATCCCTCTTTGTATTCAGCCCAACGTCCTCCTGGCTTTTGCCACTGCCTTGTCGCACTGTTTTGCCACCTTGAGATCATCAGTGATAATCACACCAAGGTCTTTTTCCTGAACCATGCACACCAACCTCTCGCCCCCTATCGCATACATTTCCCTTGGATTTCTGCTACCTAAGTGCATGGCACTGCACTTTTTCGCATTAAATCGTAATTGCCAAGCATTAGACCATTCTTCCAGCTTTTGTAGATCTTTCCTCATGTTATCCACTCCCTCGGAGGAGTCCACACTGTTGCAAATTTTTGTGTCAACTGCAAAAAGACAGACCTTTCCATTCAGTCCTTCAGCAATATCACTCACAAATACATTGAACAGTGCTGGGCCCAGGACCGAACCCTGGGGCACCCCACTAATCACCTTCCCCTCATCCGAGTGAGCTCCATGTACCATCACCCTCTGTCGTCTGTCAGTCAACCAATTTCTAATCCAGTTTACTATCTTGGTACCCATCCCCAAGCTACTGAGTTTATTGACAAGCCTCCTGTGAGGAACAGTATCAAAGGCTTTGCTGAAATCCAGGTAGATGACATCCATCGCATACCCCTGATCTAGTTCCTTAGTCACCCAATCAAAGAACTCAATCAGATTAGTTTGGCAAGACCGTCCTTCAGTAAAACCATGTTGCCTCGGATCTTGCAACCTGTTGGTTTTGAGAAAGTTTACTATTCGCTCTTTCAGGAGCGCCTCCATTACTTTTCCTGCCACCGAGGTAAGGCTCACGGGTCTGTAGTTTGACACTTCTTCCCTGTCACCACTTTTGTGTAGAGGTACAACATCAGCCATTTTACAGTCCTGAGGAACCTCTCCTGTTTCTAAGGATCTGTTGAATACATCCTTTAACGGCCCTGCTAGAACTTCTCTGAGCTCTTTCAGTATCCTGGGATGTATCCCATCCGGTCCCATGGCTTTGCCCACTTTCAGTTTAGCAAGTTGTTCCAACACCTCATCTTCTGTGAATGGTGTGGTATCTACTTCATTCCCATTTTTTTATTTGGGAGTCCCAGCTGGTCCATCGCCAGGATTTTCTTTAGTAAAAACAGAGCAGAAGTATTTGGTTAGCAATTTCGCTTTTTCTATGTCACTTTCCACGAGTCTTTTCCCAGCACTTCTGAGTCCTGCAATTCCAACTCTGATCTTCTTCCTTTCCTGAATATACCTGAAGAAAGTTTTGTCGCCACCCTTAACATCTTTAGCCATCTTTTCCTCTGCCTTTGATTTTGCTATCCTTATTTCTCTTTTTGACTCTTTGAGTTTGATCCTGTATTCATTTCTGTGTTCTTTTGTTTGCAAGCTTTTGAATTTTGCGAAAGCTGTGTTTTTTGCCTTTATTTGAGCAGCCACTTCTTTGGAAAACCAAATAGGTTTCCTTCTCCTCTTGTTTTTGTTTACTTTTTTAACATATTTGTCCATTGCCCCTTTTATTGCCACCTTTAATTTATCCCATTGCAATTCCACTTCATTTGTGGGAGGAGTGGTCTAGTGGTTAGGACAAGGTACTTCAGGTCGGAGGGCCGGGAGTTCAAGTCCCACCTGGGGACAGAAATCTCAGGCCGGATGGTCTGGGATTTCTAGTCCTATAGGCACTCCTTGTGGTCTTGGGCAAGCCACTTAACCCTCCATTGCCCATGTTCCCTGTAAGTATTAGCGTATGTGTCTCATATCCCCTCGTGTTAAATGTATCCCCCAATTGACCGCTTTGACCCGGTGAAAAGCGGGATATAAATACAGCTAAATAAATAAATAAATAAATTTATCTCCTTCCACCCCGTCATCTCCTCCTTTAGGTATGTGGCCATTTTATGGAAGTCAGTGTTTTTGAAGTTTAGGACTTTGAGCTTGCTATGTTTGGCTTGTACCCTGACTTTTATCTCAAACCACACTGTGTAATGATCGCTGTTGCTCACGCAGACATTTGACACACTATCACCGTTGGTGAGCACTAAATCCAGCGTTGAGCTTTCCCTGGTTGGTTCCATGACCATTTGTCTAAGTGATGCATCCTGGAGAGCATCTACAATTTTTTTGCTTCTTTCCAGATGCACAGAAGGAGTAATCCAATCCACATCAGGTAGATTAAAGTTACCCAAAATGATTACTTCCCCCTTTGTGGCTATCTTGGCAATATCTTTAATCAAATTGTTATCTATCTCTTCAATTTGAGTCAGAGGTCTGTAGACTACAACAGTATGGATGACAGTGCCATCTCCTCTTTCCAACGCAATCCAGAGCGCTTCTTCTTTTCCCCATGCCCCCTGCATTTCAGTAGCTTTAATATTGCTTTTGACATACAAGGCCACTCCTCCTCCTTTTCCATTTTCTCTGTCTCTTCTGAATAGATTATAGCCAGTTATGGCTACATCCCAATAATGCGATTCATTGAACCATGCTTCTGTAATGGCCACAATGTCCAAATCCATTTCCACCATTAGGGCTTCCAGGTCCAGAACTTTGTTGGCTAAGCTTCGAGCATTTGTGCTCATTGCTTTCCAGCATTTACCTGGCTTGTGTGTATTTTGCATTGATTTTGTTCTGCCCACATCTTCCCACTTGTTTTTGATGTGTGGTTTAAAAGTGTGGCTGTTTCTGATATTATTCTGCTTTTGCAGGGGGTGGCGTGCCGGTCTTGACCTTCCACATCCGTCACCCCCTTTTCCTAGTTTAAATGCATATCCACATAGTGCCTGAATTTTTCATTTAAGATTCTTTTCCCTGCGACAGAGAGATATAGTCCATCAGCACAGTATAGTCTCTTGATGGTCCATCTGTTTCCCCAGTCGCCAATAAATCTGAATCCTTCTTGTTTGCACCAGGTCTGGAGCCATGTATTAAAGCTGTTAATGTGATGCAGCCTTTTTGTCCCCTTACCAAGAACAGGCAGAACCTCTGAGAATGCAACAGTGTTCACAATGGGCTTGAGTTTCTCTCCCAGAGATTGGAAGTCCTTTTGGACTGTAGAGGCACTGTTTCTAGCCAGGTCATTTGTGCCTAAGTGGATAACAACATCAAGTTTGGAGTGTTCACTTTTTGTGCTAAGTACTTCAACAATTTGGTTTGTATTCCTGCTGGCTGTTGAGCTTGGTAGGCACATGACTATCTTCTCTCCTTTTGAACTGTGTTCCCAAGTTGGTGCCTCTGATGATGGAATTTCCAAGTAGTGATAGTTTTCTGTTTGGTGAGGTTTTCTTCATATTTGGTGCTTTAGCAGGAGATTGGGCAGTGTCTGACTCATTTAAGAGCCCTTCAGTTTCATTGGATTGAGCATCCTCATTAGCCAAGACAGAGAAGGCATTATGCTGGGATATCTCTTGATGTATAGGATGTCTCTGCGTTACAGGTTGCAATCTTCCAGAACCCACTGTGATCCATTTGTTCCTGGGGTGTTTGGTTCTTTGTGGGCGCGGTGGTGGACTTTGTTCAGTCTGTATCCTAGAAGAGGTGCGTTTCATTGCAGCTATTTCCTCCCTCAGTAGAGTCACTTCTTTATGCATGGCAGCTAGGTCTTTCCTTAGTAGAGTCAGTTCGTCATGCATGACAGCTGACCTGAGGCACATAGGACAAGCTCTTAGGCTCCAAGTGATTCATCTTGGAATGAAAGTACTGCAGTTATTGCACTGAATACACGACATGTTGGTTAAGCAGTCCCAGAAGAGGAAGAAGAAGAAGATGTGGACTTTTAACCCAAGTAAGAAAGGGTAGATGGTACTTATGTGACTACTATAAAGGCAATGTAGCCCCTGGGGTGGGTGGGGCGAGGGGTAGGGTGGGCGGGAACCTAAGTGTCTCTGGCCAGTAGGCTGTTCCTGAACCGTGGGCACACACTGCTATCTGATGTAAGTCTATACAAGGAAAGCAGTCCAGATGCCCCCAAGCTTAGTTTAAAACCACATTTAACAGCTATAATAGTGATCCCCCCAAAAATCAACAGTTACAATTGATAGGTTTAAGCCAGCAGAGAAAATAGAAAAATGTGCTCTTAGCGTAATGGAGGTTCCTCTGCTTCTGCAAAACTGGCTCAGGCCAGGTGTGCAATGCTCCAAATCAGCACCTCCCTGGGAATAGGGTTTCCCCAAACAGTTCAGCAGGGGTAGAAGCCTATTTAACTCTCTATCTGCCACACACACTGGCAATAAACCCCACTTATTAACCACTGGGATGTACACAGTGTACACAAGACGTTATGAGGCAGATCACCTGTTTGCAAAGTTTCTGCCCTACAAGAATTGTAAGTGTGAGCACAGAGACTTTGTGACCTTTTTATTTTATGTCAACCCCATAAAGCATGTGGGGCAGGGAGACTCTGAGTCTGCATCTATGGAGATCTACATTTAAGGTCATTCACCCTCTCTGTTTCTCTGTATTTGCATTTCATGTGTGGTTTTCAACTTCTCAGTTCTCACAGGAGCATCTTTTGTTGATGAGGTAGGATGCAGATTTTATTTCAATGTGGTGAATGGCGCTTCACAAATATTATCACCATAGAAAGATCCCCTGTGTATTTTCCTTTTATCTTTGTTTTGTCTTCGCCCTCCCATCCCCTTTCATTTGAAAAAGAGAAAGTGAAATCTGGTCTGGTTTCTTCTTTCTGGGAGATTCCGATCTGTTATTCCTGAACAGGTAGAGGCTGTCGCCTTTGCCCAAGCCCTCACTTCTCTTTGAGATTCTTCCTGCTCCTGTTATTCTCCGCTATATTTTGTATTTTGCTTTTGCTGTACATAAAAACATAAGAAATGTCACACTGCGTCAGACCGAGGTCCATCAAACCCAGTATCCTGTTTCCAACAGTGGCCAATCTAGGTCGCAGGTACCTGACAGGTTTCCAAAAAAGGTACACAGGTTCCACAATGCTTATCCCTGGGTAAGCGGTGGATTTCCCTGGCCCTCCTTAATAATATAGTAACATAGTAAATGACGGCAGATAAAGACCAGTATGGTCCATCTAGTCTGCCCAGTAAGAAGGCCGGAGTAAGATGGCAGGAGTAGGTGCCGCTCTGTGCAGGCCACCCTTCCCCATGTCTTTGTTTAGGGGTGAACCCACCGCTCCATGCAGGACACCCCTATTTGTTGAGAAGTTAGATGGTTCAGTTTATTTTAATTTTATTCTGTTGCTATAAATGGATCCATTGTGTCTGTCCTATGCCATTTTGAATTCTGTCACTGTATTTGCCCTCACCACCTCCATCGGGAGGACATTCCAAGCATCCACCACCCTCTCAGTGAAAAAGTATTTCCTGACATTGCCTTTCAATTTTCCACCTTGCAGCTTCATGTCATGCCCTCTAGTTTTACAGCTTCCCCATCTTTGGAAGAGGTTTGTTTGTTCATTATTTCTCCTTAAGTATTTAAAGGTCTGAATCATATCTCCCCTATCCCTCCTCTCCTCCAGAGTGTACATATTTAGGTCTTCAAGTCTCTTCTCATAAGGCTTCTGACACAGGCTCCAAATCATTTTGGTCCCCTTTCTCTGAACAGTTTCCATTCTTTTTACATCCTTTGCAAGATACGGTCTCTAAAACTGAACACAGTATTCCAAGTGAGGCCTCACCAGTGACTTATACAGTGGCATTAGAACCTCTTTCTTTATGCTGGTAATTCCTCTTCGTATGCAGCCCAACATCCTCCTTCCTTTTGCCACTGCCTTGTCGCACTGTTTTGCCACCTTGAGATCTACAGAAATAATCACACCAAGGTCTTTCTCCTGATCCATGCACACCAACCTCTCGCCCCTATCACATACATTTCCCTTGGGTTTCTGCTACCCAAGTGCATGTCTCTGCACTTCTTCGCATTAAATCTTAATTGCCAAGCATTAGACCATTTTTCCAGCTTTTGTAGATCTTTCCTCATATTAAGCACTCCCTCGGGGGAGTCCACTCTGTTGCAAATTTTCGTGTCATCTGCAAAAAGACAGACCTTTCCATTCAGTCTTTCAGCAATACCACTCACAAATACATTGAAGAGTGCCGGGCCCAGAACCGAACCCTGGGGCACCCCGCTAATCACCTTCCTTTCCTCCGAGTGAGTTCCATTTACCATCACCTTCTGTCGTCTATCAGTCAACCAATTTCTGATCCAGTTTACCACCTTGGGACCCATCTCCAAACTACTGAGTTTATTGTTAAGTCTCCTATGAGGAACAGTATCAAAGGCTTTGCTGAAATCCAGGTAGATGACATCCATTGCATGCCCCTGATCTATTTCTCTGGTCACCCAGTCAAAGACCTCAATCAGATTTGTTTGGCAAGATCGTCCTTCGGTAAAACTATGTTGCCTCGGATCTTGCAACCTGTTGGTTTTGAGAAAGGTCACTATTCGCTCCTTCAGAAGCGCCTCCATTACTTTTCCCGCCACCGAGGTAAGGCTCACGAGCCTGTAGTTTGACACTTCTTCCCTGTCACCACTTTTATGTAGAGGTACCACATCAGCCATTCTCCAGTCCTGAGGAACTTCTCCTGTTTCCAAGGATCTGTTGAAAACATCCTTTAACGGCCCTGCAAGAACCTCTCTGAGTTCTTTCAGTATCCTGGGATGTATCCCATCCGGTCCCATGGCCTTGTCCACTTTCAGTTTCGCAAGTTGTTCTAACACATCATCTTCTGTGAATGGTGTGGTATCTACTTCATTCCCATTTTTATATTTGGGAGTCACAGTTGGTCCATGGTTTATGGACCTTTCCACCCGGAACTTGTCCAAACCTTTTTTAAACCCAGCTACACTAACAGCTTTTACTACATCCTCTGGGAACGAATTCCAGAACTTGACTACGTGTTGAATGAAAAAATATTTTTTCGTATTAGTCTTAAATGGGTCACATTGTAGCTTCATTGTGGCATAAACAATCAATCTGTTTACCCGTTCCACTCCATTCATTAATTTATAGACCCCTAACATTTCTCTACTCAACCGTCTCTTTTCCAAGTTGAAGAGCCCTAACCTTTTAAGCTTTTCATTATCAGGGTATCCTTCCATCCCCTTAACCATTTTGGTGGCTCTTCTCTGTACCTTTTCTAATTCCACTATATCCTTTTTAAGATATGGTGACCATAATTGCACACAATATTCAAGGTGCAGTTGAACCATGGAGCGATACAGAGGCATTATAATATCCTTTGTTTTATTCTCCATTCCTTTCCTTATGATTCCTAGCATTCTATTTTCTTTCTTGGCCGCTGCTGCACACTGGGCGGAGGGTTTCAACATGTTATCCACGATGACGCCTAAATCTTTTTCCTGGGTGGTGGTTCCTAATGTGGAACCTTGCCTCATGTAGCCATAGTTTGGATTGTTCTTTCCTAAGTGCATAACTTTGCAGTTGTCCACATTAAATTTCAGCTGCCATTTGGATGCCCAGTCTTCCAATTTATCAAGATCCTCTTGCAATTTTTCACAATCCTCTTGTGTTTTAAAAACTTTGAATAATTTTGTGTCATTGGCAACTCTGATGACCTCACTCATTATTCCCATTTCCAGGTCATTTACAAATATGTTAAAAAGCAGCGGACCCAGCACAGATGCCTGGGGTACTTCACTATTCACCTTTCTCCATTGGGAAAACTGGCCTTTGAGCCCTACCCTCTGCTTTCTATCTTTTAACAAGTTTCTGATCCACAATACTACACTGCCTCCTATCCCATGACTTTTTAATTTCACCAAAAATCTCTCATGAGGGAGGAAATGACGTCACCGATCGGAGCGGCTGCTTGACTGCGGAGCTCCGGGGAAGCAGGGGAGAAATAGTGCCCAAATCACCCCCAAACAGCTCGCGGGTAGGAGGAAAAGACGCCACGGCATTCGGGATTAAGCCCGACTCGAATGGCACAGCGCAAGAGCGTAGCTGACCTGAAAGGTTTTGCCTACAAGTCCGCCGCCGCCGGGAGCACGAGCGGCAAAGGCAAGATGGCCGCGGTGAGTGCGGGGCCTGGAGCTGACGGGGATAAGGCCCGCGGCGGGCAACAGCAGGAGGGAGAGATGGAGACCCTGAGAGGAGAGTTGAAGAGCTGGTTTGGCACTCTCAGGCAAGACTTGGCCACATTTAAATCCGATGTGCACATTTGGCTGGAGGATCTAAAGGCTGAGGTACGTGAGGTGGGACAGCGTGTGGAAGAGCTGGAGGGGAAGGTGGAGGCACATGATGCAGCCCTTATTAAGATACAGGAGCGCATGGAGGCTATGGATGCAGACACGGAAGATCTTTGGTCCCGGGTGGAGGACCTCGAGAACCGCTCGCGTAGGGCGAATATCAGGCTGCGGGGAGTGGTGGAGTCGGCGGACATAGTTGACTGTGGCAATGTGGTGGTGGCTATCTGCAAACGTATCCTGGAAGAGGCTGGCCAGGATGGTTCACAGCTGTGTTGGTCCGTTGATCGGGCCCACCGGGCCTTGGGGCCTAAGCGGGATGGTTACCACCGCGACATTATTGTTAAATTTCATGAGTATAACACTAAAAACGTGGTGGTGGAAGCGGCCCGCAAGCTTTCTAATTTTAAATGGAACAATCAACGAGTGGAGGTGTTTACTGACTTGTCCGCCATCACCATGAAAAAGAGGCGGGAACTGTCTGGCATCACTAAGGTGCTGAGGGAGAAGGGTCTCCGCTATAGATGGCTATTCCCCTTTGGCCTCCAGTTTTGTGTAGAAGGAAAAACCTCGGTGGTGCGTACAGTACCGGAGGCTTTGGTGGCTTTGAAGGAGGCTGGATGGTCTGGTCTGCCAGAGGTGCCCCAGCAAAAGATGCCTTCGGAGCGCAGCGGTCTGGCCAGGGGCTATGAATGGCGTCGGGCTCCACAAGGCGACCGCCGACTGCGGAGGCAACGCTTGAGCGAGCTGTCCGGCGGATCTGGTCTGAGCTGAGGAGGTGGCTGTACCTGTACTGGACATGGCTAGGGCTTGTGGCTCTGCGCTGCTTTCTTGCTTTCTTTATGTCTTTCTATGGTTCTTTATGTGATATGCTAAAGTGGTTATTGTTGTGTGGGCTGTTTGGAGGGGTGAGGGGAGGGGTGGGTGTAGACGGGTGAGGCTGAGGATGGAGAGGTTTAGTGGTATATATTGGTTCTTGGGCTTGTCTGTTTTATATTTCAATGATTCTAGACCCATGGGTTGAGGGGGGGGAAGGGTAGCTTCCTGGGGCAGTGGGGATTCATGCCTCTATTGGAGAAGTGGAGTGGGCAGGTTGACAAATGGGGGGAACGGGGGATGGGGGTGGGGGTGGGGGGGGGGGGGAGGGAGAGGGGGGGAGGGGCTCCCGTATGGCTGCTCTCGAGGAGAAAAAGGGAGTAGGGTTAAATGGAAAAAGTAAAAATTGTATCCATGAATGTACGAGGGTTAAATTCTCCAGTTAAGCGTCAAAGATTGTTTAAAGAAATGCATAGACTGCGTGGGGATATCTGTTTTATACAGGAAACGCACCTGAAAAAATGCGATGAATGGAGAATGGCACACCGCACTTATACGGAGAGATGGTTTGCATCTAACAGGGTGGCTTTGAAAAAGGGGGGAGTGGGGGTCCTTATGCGGGGAACCATTGCTTACTCTGAATGTGAAGTACACCGGGATAGCGAGGGTAGATACATTATTGTTAAATTGAGGATTCACGACCAGCTATACACGCTGGTTAACGTTTATGGGCCGGCTGCAGGGCAAGGGGGTTTTTACGCCAGATTGCATGAGGTATTGGAAAGGGTGGCGGGAGGACATATTATCATGGGTGGGGATTTCAATTTAATTTTGCAACCGGGCCTGGATAATTCCTCTGGGAAAGGGGGGGGGAATCTTAAGGGCAGGAAACATATGAAGCAGTTGAGTGCCAATTTAGGGGTGGTGGATGTGTGGCGGGAAATAAGGGGGAGAGAGAAGGTTTTTACTTTCTACTCGCCGGTACACTACTCCTTCTCAAGGATTGATATGTTCTGGGTCTCTAAGGGGGTGATTGCGAAGGTGGCTGAATGTGAGGTGGGAGACCGCACATGGTCCGACCATGCCCCTATTTGGATGGAAGTGGGTTTGAGTGCGGACCGGCAGAGGCGTAGGATGTGGATGTTGAACGAGTCTTTGCTCGAACAGGAGGATATTAAGCAGCGTTTGCGTGAGAAACTTAACCAATATTTGGCTTTGAATGATTTGGAGGAGTGTAAGATTGGGACGCTGTGGGAATGTATGAAAGCAGTCATGCGGGGAGAGTTAATCTCTGTGGGGGCGCATGTGAAAAAAGGGAAGGAGCAGCGGAAGGAGGAGCTCCGGATCGGTATTAAGCGTATTGAGGAACAGATACTGCGGGGAGGGAGGGAGGTGGGGTTAGGGCCGGCCTTAGCGCAACTCCAACGAGAACTTAATGAACTCGAGCTCGCAGAGCTCAAATTCGCACAGGATCTCCTGAAACAACAGTTCTTTGAGTATGGTAATAAGCCCAGTAGACTGCTGGCTCAGCAGTTGAAACAGCACCGAAATCGGAACATTATAACGAAGATCAGGGATGCCCAGGGGAGAGAAGTACGGGAGGTAGAGGCCATCCATAAGTGCTTTGTGGACTACTATCGACAGTTGTATACGGAAGAGGTTCACCACTCTGCGCAGCGGTTAGAGCAGTATTTGCAGGTGAAGCTGCCCAGTCTCACCGACTCAGAGTCGGCGATCCTTTCTCGACCTATAGAGGAACGGGAGGTACTTGAGGTGATACGGGGGCTCCCGGCGCATAAAGCACCGGGTTTGGACGGGTTTACCAATGGTTTCTATAAGGTGTTTAGTGCGGAGCTCTGTCCCCTTCTGACGCGGTTATTTAATGCATTTAAAGGGGAGGACCCTATCCCAGAACAGATGCGGACGGCGGGGATCACTGTCATACCTAAGGCGGGGAAGGATGTCTCATTGTGTGGGTCGTATCGACCTATTTCGCTCCTTGGGACCGACTTTAAGATTTTCACTAAGATTTTAGCTACCCGGTTGCAACGCTTTTTGCCTTTCTTGGTCCATGAGAATCAGTCCGGTTTTGTCCCAGGGCGCCAGACTGTCGACAATCTGCGTAAGGTGCTTAATGCCTTATGGAAGGGTAGGAGGGGGAGGGCCCCGATGGTGCTCTTTACCGTGGACGCTGAAAAAGCTTTCGATCGCGTCTCCTGGCCCTATTTGTTTAAAGTTTTGGAGCGGATGGGGATAACGGGGGATTATTTGCAGTGGGTTAAGGCTATATATGCGCATCCGATGGCTCGTATTCGGATTAATGGGGAATACTCTCCTTCTTTTGAGCTCGGGCGGGGGACGCGGCAGGGGTGTCCCCTCTCCCCGCTGCTTTTTGTCTTGTCCATGGAGCCTTTGGCCCAACGGGTTAGGGACTGTGTAGCTATTAAGGGGATGTCGTGGGGGAAGTTGGAACTTAAGCTTTCCCTCTTTGCAGACGATTTGCTCTTCATTTTGACCGACCCTAGTGCGTCCCTGACGGCATTGACAGGTGTTCTGCGGGAATTTGGCACCTATTCGGGTTTTAAGGTGAATGAGACTAAATCTGAAATTTTGAACATTTCGGTAGACGAGGAGGAGCGGGGGCGGATCAAGGCCTCCTTGCCGTACCGTTGGGCAAAACATAGTATTAAATATTTGGGGGTCTTTATAACGGAGCAGGAGCTTGATCTTTTCCGGGATAATTATGGGCGGGCAGAGAGGGCGATGCGGGTTGACTTGGAAGGGTGGCGGCTTAAGAGGTTGTCTTGGATGGGCCGACTGGCAGCTTTGAAGATGGTCATCTTGCCTAGATGGCTTTATCTCTTTGCGAATTTACCCATCGCGGTGTCCAGGAGTTATATAGCAAGGATACAACGGTTGTTTATGGATTTTATGGGTGGGGGGAAGCGTAATAGAGTTGCGGCTAGAGTTTTGATGAGTAGAAAGGAGAAGGGGGGGATGGCGGTGCCTAATTTGTGGCATTATTGGGAGGCAGCGCGAATGAGTGCGGTAGTGGAATGGGTGGCTGATGATCCCAAGGAATGGGTGTGCATGGAAGCGGCAGAACTGCCTGAGGGAGCACTAGTGGATTGGGTGTGGCTGCCCCGTCGCTGTCCCCAGAGGTTCCCGGGGAGCAATCCCTATGTACTGCGTACGCTACAGGTTTGGAATAAATGGAGGGGGGTGTGGCTGGGGCCCCACGGAGTGTCGCGCTTGCTCCCCATTAGGGGAAACCCTGAGTTTCCGCCAGGTATGGGACCCTCCGTGTTCGGATCCTGGGCAATACGGGGCTTATGTACAGTGGGACAGTTGCTAGAGGGACGGCGGGTGAGGGATTTTTTGGCCTTGGCCCGGGACTATCACCTGGACGGGTCAGATGTGTATGGCTATTTTCAGATTTGCCATTACCTGCAGCGGCACATTCTCCCACATCTCCCTCAGGACCCGTCTGCGATAGAACAGTTCCTGTTGCTGGGGCAGCGGAGACGGGCCCTGTCCACATTATATAAGTTGATGGTTCTGGACACGGGGAAGCAGAGCTATCAGCGGGTATGGGAGGCTGAGCTGGGGGGGCCCTGGGGGGAGGAAGTGTGGAACCGGATCCATGAGAGCCGGTATAAGGGCCTCCTGGCGACGAATTTGATTGAAAATAATTATAAGTTGCTTTACCGCTGGCATTTGACACCAGTTTCGATTACATAGAATGTACACACAAGTCTCTGACCTATGCTGGAGACACTGTGGGGGACAGGGCACCTACTTACACATTTGGTGGGCATGTGGGGGGGTGTTTGATTTGTGGCAGGTGGTTTGGGGATTTCTGGGGGAGGTGTTGGGGAAAGCAGTGGATCCGGGTCCGGCAACGGCGCTGCTCGGGGTGCCGGTGCCAACCCTTAATAGGGTGGAGGGCTCCTTTTTGGACATGGGGTGTGTGGCACTCCGGATATTACTGGCCCGGCAGTGGAGAACGGCAGTGATACCTACCCTCGGGGATGTTCAGGGAATGCTTTCCCAGATCTACTTGATGTCTAAGCTAACTGCTCTGAAGCGGGGAACTCTGTTGAAGTTTGGAAAGGTGTGGGAACGGTACATTCAATGGATGGATACGGTGGCAAGGGAGGGGGAGGTTTAGATGGGCTGGGTGGGTGACAGGGTGAGCGGGAACCTGGGGGCTGGGGGGTGGGGGGACACGGGGTGGGGGGGTTTAAGGTGTGCTTTGGTTCAGTTGTTGGTTCAGCACTGTAATGCAGGTTCTTGGTCTGTTGGAAGTGATTGTTGTTTCTGGTTGTACCTGTTTTAAAACACTAATAAAAATAATAATAAAAAAAATAAAAAAAAAAAAAATCTCTCATGAGGGTCCTTGTCAAAGGCTTTCTGAAAATCCAGATACACTATATCAACCAGCTCACCTTTATCTACCTGTTTATTCACATCTTGAAAATAATATAACAGATTAGTAAGACAAGATCTTCCTTCCTAAATCCATGCCGGCTTTCTGCCATTAAACCATGACCGTCTACATGTTCAGTAATTTTATTCTTTATAATGGTTTCTACCATTTTGCCTGGTACTGACATCAGGCTCACCAGTCTGTAGTTTCCCGGATTAACCCTGGAACCCTTTTTAAAAATTGGTGTTACATTGGCCATTCTCCAGTTGTCTGGTACCACAGATAAGTTTAATGATAGTTCACAGATTACTAATAGTATATCTGCAATCTCATATTTCATTTCTTGCAGGACCTTTGGATGTATACCATCTGATCCAGGTGATTTGCTTCTCTTTAGTTTATCAAATAGTTGTAATATATCTTCCCGGTTTATCAAACTTTGTTTCAATCCTTCTGACATATTCCTTTAAATACTATTTCAGGCATGGGTAACTTCCCTGCATCATCTTCAATAAAGACCAAAGCAAAGAATTCATTCAGTCTCTCCGCCAAGGCCTTGTCTTCTCTTAGGACTCGTTTTACCCTTTTACCTTCTAATGGTCCAACTGACTCTCTCACAGGTTTTTTGGTACAAATGTACTTGAAAATGTTTTGTATGTTTTCGCTTCCACAGCAAGCTTTTTTTTTTTTTTTATATACTTTATTTAGCAACACCATGTAACAGGATTAGGCAATACAACAAACAAACACCTGGAGAGGAGACAACTCTTATTCCCCTCCAGGAGAACAGAAACAAACACATAGGTGTTGTACAGTTTTGCAAATTATATGTATAAACCCCCCCCCCACCCCCCCCAACCACCCCCGTGGTAGGTCGCAACCACACCCCGAGAACCCAGGGCATCCTTTCCCAGCAGTAGCACCCCGGGCCATCTCAGTCGCTTAGAAGCCCATTTGTAGCACTTCATTCCTGTTGCGAGGACTCAGGTTCTGAAGGTAGGGGTCCCACAGCATCTGAAAACGTGGCCAGCGCTTCACATTACCCCGGGCATATCTAGCTTCCATCAGCATCATTCGGTGAAAAGCATTCCGCCACTCCTAAAAAGAGGGCGCTCTGCCTTCCCGCCATTTGTGCAATATTGGGCCCTTACCCACCAGACAGGCCTTGCGCACCAGCAGTCTCTCCCACCTACCCTTAGGCTGTGTGAGGCGCAGTTGGTCCAAGAGAACCAAAGAGCTGTCCCAACATATCGACTGCCCCAATATTCGTTCCATAAACAAACCTATTCTGGCCCAATAGGGCCGAATATGTCGGCACCCCCACCACATATGCACCAGGTGTGCCAGGGGCTCCGAACATCTCGGGCACCTGCCGTCTGAGGCGAGGTGGGAGCGAAGGGCCCGTCGAGGAGAGAAATGCACCCTAGTAAGAGATTTATACTGTACCTCTCTCCAGCGGGCTCCTACCGCCAACTCCCCTATACGCTGCAGGGCCCTCAAAAGTGTACCCGGGCCCAGTTCCCTTCCCAGCTCTGACCCCCACCCCAACTCCACCGACCGATAATCCGGAGACAGACGATGTGGAGCCAAACGCACCTTCAGCGACCGAATCGACAATTGGAACCCCCCCACCCAAATCAAAAAATTCTAAAATCTGCGCCGAGCGCTCCACCCGCAACTCCGCAGCCGGCAAGGAAGCAATGTAATGCGATATCTGCAGATAGGCGAATTGATGGCCGGCCCCCAGGTCATAGTCGCTACATAAAGACCGAAACATCTTGCAACCCCCCTGAGGGCTCAACCACATGGCCTAGGCTATGAAGACCCTTCGCCGCCCACACACGGAACCGCGCGTTCTCGGTACCTGGAGTAAACAATATATTACCCTGAATCGGCAGCCAGCTAGAAACCCTCCAGTTCGTATTCCAGTAAGCGTTTAGTTGTCGCCAAGTTCGACAAACCGGGAGAAGAAGCACACTCCCGGCTAAATGAACCGGAAAGAAACGGTAATCCGAATGTAGGAGGGAGAGAACCGACACTGGGGCTGCAAGAGCTTCCTCCACCCCCCGGGGAGTAAAGACCTCTGTACTGCCCAACCAGTCCCCCAGATGATGAGCCTGGCAGGCCAAGGCATAAGCCCCTAGATCAGGGAGTCCCAGTCCCCCACACCTCCAATTCCCCACCAGGCGGGAATACCGAATACGTGTGTGCGCCCCCCCCACAGAAATCCGCCGATAAGTCCTTCCAACCGCTTCAAGTCCTTCCGTAGAAGCCAGACTGGCAACGTTTGTAGCCAGTAGAGGATCCGTGGTAAAATAACCATTTTTACCGCTGCAATTCACCCAGATAAAGACAAGGGAAGGGGACGCCAAGCCTGCACCTGAGCTTGGAGGCTCTGAAGAATTCTAGCCAGGTTACTCTCATAGAGTTCGGAGGGCTGACCCGTCAGTAGAATACCGAGATATTTAAAATGATCAGCCGCCCATTTAAGGGGGAAGGGTCCCCGCCAGCCACCCCTCACAGTACCCGAGATGTCTAAGGCCTCGGACTTATCCATATTAATAGTTAAACCGGCAATTTGACCGAAGATCTCAAATTCGCGCATTAGGCTGGGGAGCGAGTCGTGGGGCCGAAGTAAATGAACAAGGAGGTCGTCGGCAAAGGCCGATAGTTTAAAACCAGTCGTACGGATACGCACCCCCGGTATCTCCCGTGAGGCCTCCACTCGCCTAATAAACGGGTCCAAGGAGAGAACAAAAAGCAACGGGGAAAGAGGGCAACCCTGTCTTGTTCCCCTATGTAAAGAAAAGGTATCCGAGAGCACTCCATTACAGCAAATTGCCGCCACCGGGTCATGGTACAGACTTCGGACCATAGCACAAAAAGAGTTCCCAATCCCATAGCGAGGCAGCAGGTCCCATAGATAGTTCCATTCCACTCTGTCAAAGGCTTTCTCTGCGTCAAAGCTGATTAACAGAGACGGGAGATTCCAATGGTGAACCCACTCCAAGGAAGCTAGTATTTTCCGCAGATTGCGGACTGCATACCTCCCTTTCACAAAGCCCACCTGGGAGTCGTGGATCAAATGCCCCAGCACGGTCGCCAATCTATCAGCAAGAATTTTAGCCAGTATTTTCAGATCAAAATTAAGGAGAGAAATAGGCCGGTATGAGACAGCACACAACGGGTCTTTTCCAGGCTTCGGCAGCAAGGTCATATGGGCCAAGTTACTTCCCCAACGAAACGTGCCCTGTTCAGATCTCCTAGTATGAACCGCCACCAACAGCGGGGGTACGAAGCCTGCCAAGATCTTGTAAAACTCGGCCCCCAACCCATCCGCCCCCGGAGATTTGTAACAACTCGCCTTGGTAATAACATCGTGTACCTCTTGGACAGAGATCGGTCGATCCATTTGCAGCCGCTGCTGGTCAGACAGCCTAGGTAGGTCCAGCCCATCCAAGTAGTCAGACATTTGCACCTGCGAGCCGGGCGCCGCAGTATAAAGTTTCTGATAGAACAGGCGAAAAACTCGCGCTATCTCCGGAGTTTCTCTACAAAGAACCCCGTTATCGTCCTTCAACGCATGCACCAGCGTAGAACCCCGAGAACCCCGCAGAAACCGAGCCAGTAACTTCCCTGGTTTATCCCCGTAGCAGTAAAGTTGAAATCTGTAGTACATAACCGATTTTTTGGCCCTCTGGTGTAAGAGCTCGTTCAATGTTGTCTGTAACTCCCAGAGGCGCTTCTTTGAAGCCACACTCGGATTGCTCGCCCACCGTCGCCGCTATAATGTGACTAAGCGTTCGAGGCGGATAATACGCTCCGCTAGAAGTCGGCGTTTCCGCGCCATGAAGCTGATAATATCCCCACGCAGAACCACCTTAGCTGTCTCCCAGACCAGCTCAGGATCCGCAGCATGCCCACTGTGGTCCACTTCGAATTCACGCCAGCACCGCTGTAGGAATTGACGAAACTGAAAGTCTCTATATAACTCCAACGGAAACCGCCACAATCTAGTCCCGGGACCAATCGCGCCCCATCGCAGCTGGAGCCAGACAAAGGCATGGTCGGAAATTTCCGCAGGTCTGATCTGCGCGTCCTCCACCGAAGCAAACAAGCGCTGTGAGGTCAACAAATAATCTATACGTGCGCTAGAACTGTGTGCCCGAGACTGGTGGGTGTAGTCTCTTTCAGCGGGATGTAGCAATCTCCAAGGGTCCACCACCCCCAACCGAGTCCGCAAACCATTCAAAGCTCGGGCCCCCTGAGAACGCTCCCGGGTCCCGTCCCCCCGAGATGTGTCCAGCGCCACATCCATCACTCCATTGAAGTCTCCCCCCAAGATCAGTGGGAGCTCCGGGAGTTGCTCTACTTGGGAGGCCAAGCAAGCATATAAATCGCGGTCCAGCACGTTAGGACTATAAACATTACCAAGAATAATAGGTTTCCCCTCTAGCACGCCCTGCAGCAGGAGGAACCGCCCAGTCGAATCCGTTATTTCTTTCTTGACCTCAAAACGGATCCGCTTGTGCAGTAATATGGCCACCCCCCCCTTTTTATTCTGGGCTGGCACCCCCCACACCCGTCCCACCCAGGATCTGCGCAATTTGGCATGCTCAGCTGCTGTCTGGTGGGTTTCCTGCAAGAATACTATATCAGCTTTTTGCCTCGCCAAGGCTTGCAATATTCTTGCTCTCTTACACGGGCTCCCCAGGCCACAAACATTCCATGACAGGATCTTCAGTCTGGGTTAGTATCACTCCAATATTTTAGAAAAGTATCCAACCAGATTCCGGGAGAAGCCCCCCCAGCCTGGAGCTGCCCCCCGCCAACTCGGAATATTTCTCCCAGTGCCCCGGTCCTCTTGATGGGATGCGACCACAACCCCCTCCCTCCCCTCCCCGCCCCCAACCCCCCCTCCCCTCCCTACCCACAACCCCTCATCCACCCACTTCTCCATCTACTACCTTTATTCGGTAGCGAGCAACTGTAACGCGTACGGTCTCCTCCCCCCTCCAGAAATGTCCTAGGCACCCTCCACCTCCCGCGGCCACTCGGCCCTAAGAGGATCCTACCCCGATCTAACCCCCCCCACCCCCCCAGAACTATTCATTCGTAAGCATCAGCACATGGCGGTACATAATACAAAGATCATAACTCCAGTCAAGAACTGTGCCCATTGCATTTCTGCGCCGCCCCTCTGGTGCCCCCTGACTATAACATCCCTGAGGGGGGTCAGGACGAGCCACCAAGACCGCAGTCCCGGGGACCAGGCCTTAAGCATCCCCCCCTCCCCCCGCAGCAGAGGGAGCCAACCCCTCCCAGGGCCTTCTGAGGGGGGGTAGGGAGCCAAGTCCCCAGCCGTCTCCACCCCAGGTCCCTGTCACCAGTTCAGCTAAAAGAGTTACATCCCCTAAGGCTGGCAGGGAGGCAAAGATACATATTAATCGCAAAAGGTAAAAGTGTAACAGTATAAACACACAGTTACTGCACAGTACCCTAAACAGTAGCCAAAGACATTGTTATGCAACAATATATGTAAGGAGCCATCTGAGCCCCAACAAGCTCCCACTCCCCTAGCCCAAGCCCAACCCTACCACTAGGCCCAGACCCGAATGTATAGCCCCATCCCCCCCGACCTTCCAGTCCCTGCGGTTACTATAAGAAGGAGGGGGGGAGAGAACTGGAACCCACTTACTCAGATAATACCCCCCTCCTCCCCCAGGCCCCCCGTCCGTGCTTCAGCCCTAGTTTAATCGCCCGGGTCCCAGGAGGGACCTCACGGCCCGTGGCCCATCTCCTTCAAGCCCGACACTCATCCTACCCACTATTCCACCCCCAACGTTCTCCGCTAGGCCCAACAAGATTTATCACCCCCCTCCCACCTCAAAACAACTCCCCAAGCATAACTTCCCCTAACAACGGGGGTACTAACTTAAGCCTCATTCAATTAGGCCCCTCTGCGTTCAAATTAAGAAATAACAGTCCTGGATAGGGTTCACGTGGATTGTCCTTGCGATGTGGACCTTCGCTCCTCTCCCACAATCTGCGCCACATATCCTTTGGCAGCCGCCGCAGAATCAAAGGTCTTGTGGGCTCCCCCGTGAAAAACATGCAGCCGGGAGGGATACTGCACGGAGAATTTTATTCGGGCATCAATCAGCTGCTGACAAAGTGGAGCATATGCCCTGCGCTGTTGACTGAGAGCGACGGAGTAATCCTGGGCCACTCGTATGCGCAAGTTCTCGTGTTCCAGCACTCCATTCCTCCGGGCTGCCTGCAAAATAGCCTCCTTCTGGGGGAAATGGAGAAATTTGACCAGCACTACCCGTGGCCTGTGTTCTTGGGGCTGCCTGCGCCCCACGCGGTGCGCTCTCTCGATGAGCAGTTTCCCGCCATCTTCCTCTCCCTCCAGCATATTGGGAAGCAGGGTTTCCAAATAAGGCTTCAATTCTTTGTCTGTAATAGAATCCGGAATACCCATCAGGCGCAAATTATTTCGGTGGGACCGATTCTCCAAATCGTCAAGTTTTTCCTCTTGCATTTGGACCGTAGATTTAAGGGCGTTCAACTCCTGAGTCAGGGAAGCCAGGCTGTCCTCTTTGAGCCCAATACGGGTTTCAGCCTCTTGCATACGACTGCCCAAAGCTCCAAAAGCGGCATGCAGACTGTCCATTTTTTCCTGCAAGGTTGTAAATTGCATGGCTAGGGCATCCGTTACGGCCGCAGACACCTCCTCCAGAAATGCTGTTGAGGCCGGCGATTTCGGCGGGCCCGCGGTCTCCGCCATTTTGGGTGCTGGGGTGCCGCGCTCCCTCTCCCTCCTCGTGCCCTTAACTGTCGCTGCCATCGCCAAAACGGCTCTTCAGCCACAGGATCTGCTTCGGGTGCCTTTCTCCGGTATCAACAGTCTCCTCTGTACACTGGATCCGTCCTCAAGCCGGCATTAATGACCCGATTCGGGTGGAGGAGACCGGAGCTCAACGGAAGCCGTCCGCCGAGTTCACCGCATCACGTGCTCTCCTCCACAGCAAGCTTTTTTTCAAATTCTCTCGTTGTCTGCCTTATCAATGCCTTGCATCTAACTTGCCAGTGCTTATGTTGTTTCCTGTTTTCGTAATTTAGATCCTTTTTCCATTTCCTGAAAGATTATTTTTTTGGCTACAACAGCCTCTCTGACCTCACCTTTACACCATGATGGTAGTTTTTTGGCCTCCTTCCATCTTTCTTAAAGTGTGGAATACATATGTTCTGGGCTTTCAAGATAGTAGTTTTAAACAATGCTCATGCTTGATGTAAACCTTTAACCTTTGCAGCTGCTCCTTTTAGTTTTTTCTTAACTGTTTTTCTCATTTTTTTCATTGTCTCCCCTTTGAAAGTTAAAAGGTAGTGCTGTGGTTTCCTTGCCATCTTCTCTCCATGTATTAAATCAAATGTGATCATGCTATAATCACTATTGCCAAGTGGCCCCAACATTCTAAGCAGTTTTTGGCAGGCTATAAATAAATTAAATGGGAATTTAGGAATACAAATCAAAAGTAACACTAATGATTTTTTCTTTTTGTATTTATGACCAGAAGTAAGGATGCTTTCCAGATGAGAGGCCTAGGTGCAAATGGTTTCACCCATTATGGGGGTAATTTTATGAACTTTTCCTGCATGTAAAAGGACTTTAATAAAGTGACCCCATGGTGTACATGTGTAGTTGTATGCCACTCGCGTGTAGATGTGTTCTGGGATAGAGTACACACCAGTGCTCATACTCTGCCCGTGTAAATGTACACAGTGCATTCTAGCATTGATGTCCGCCAGAGCTGTGCAAAATCAGTACCTATGTGCCTTTATAAAATAGGCCCCTACTTGCCCTCTCAACCTAGACAGCGTGTTATAAAAGTACCCTTTAGTGGGTAATTTTAAAATGCATTTCTGTGCGGAAAACAGCATTTTACTTGAAGAAGCGGCCTCTTTCAACCTCGTCCTGAGGATAGACGTCTAACTGTAGTGCACAAGGAGGGAGGCGTAGCCTAGTGGTTAGGGCAAGGTACCACAGGCCGGAAGGTAGGTGGTTCAAATCCCACTAGAGGACAGCAACCTTGGGCCGGAAGGACTGGGGTTTCTAGTCCCACAGGTGCTCCTTGTGGTCTTGGGCAAGCCACTTAACCCTCCATTGCTCATGTTCCCTGTAAGTATTAGTGTATGTGTGTCATATCCCCTCGTGTTAAATGTATCCCCCAACCGCTTTGACCCGGTGAAAAGCGGGATATAAATGCAGCTAAATAATAAAATAATAACAAGTGTGTCTGACATGGTCAAAGTTGTTCCCAAGGATGGGGTTTGGATATCTATGGCTATTTTATAAAATAGACTCATACGCAGATAAAAAGAAATTTATGCATGCCTCAGAACAGGTGTAAATATGCACATGATTCCCCTTTTCAAAATTGTCATTTGTGTGTCCACTTACTGCACATATTAGATGGCCTGTTATATTACCCTCTCTGTGTCTGTGGGAAAGATGTTTCACATATTTGGCCCTTCATATCATATCTGTAACAAAGTGTCCCTGGTAAATTGGTCCTAAAGTGTTTTTAATCTTTAGCTTACCTTTTTTTATCTGCTGTGCTTGTGGTAAGGAATGCTGTACATGAAGGGTCAGATTCTGGGACGCGAGTTGTGGGATTGCGGGACGTGCAATCCTGGTGGGGCATGCAGCCCTGCAAGCCATCTGGGCCCAATTTCCCCTTCCGGCTCTCCCCGTATATCCTAAGCATCAGGACAGGGAGAGCCGGTGGGAGACGGGAGGGGGCGGAATTAGGGTGGAACAGGGGTGGGCCAGCTCAACAGGATGTACAGGGCCGATTCAGATCATGGCCCTGTACATCCTTCTGGGCCCACGGGGACGTGCTGCTTATTCCACCTCAAAGGTGGAATAAGCAGCAAAAACCTGGCTATCGAGCCCGGGGATCCCTGCCGGGGTTGGGTGCAGGGGGTCTCCGCTGCCCGATCCAGGCCACGGTAGACCAGCCTTGGGTTGGGCGGTGGGGAAAAGGGAGCTGAGGACACGAGTGTTGGGGGCGCCTGTGGGGCAGATGTCCCCGCAGGCGGCAGGGGAACACCAGGCCGTCCTTGGGCCCTATTCTGATTACGTTCCTGCGGTCCAGAATCGGGTCCAAATGGGCCCGTCTTGCTTGGGGCCGTCTGACGGGCCGGATATGTCCCTACCAGAATCGGGCTCCACGTTTCCTCCTCATCGCCACCACACAGACAGAAAGGGGCTCATTAGTTGGGTTAAAAACTGAAGCCGGCATTCAGAAGTGGCATCTGTTACCTCCTGATAAATTTTTGCGGTGGTGGGGGAGGAAAAGGGGGAGAGAAAAAACAACGCAAAGCAAATTAATTTATTTAAAAGGATGCAAGCTGCCTGTACTGTGGGAACCTAAGAATAAATGACACCTGTGCTAACAGATGACCTCCCAGTGCAGACTAGCAAATGAAAGAGGGTACGATGAACTTTTGCCCGCCTAATGCTCTCATCTGCTGTTACTATTATTTCTAAACAAAAAAACAAAAAATGTGCAGATGGAAATGCCGCTGCTGTTTGTAACTGTGTCCTTTGCTTCTTTCTCTCTGGTCCCTTGTTCTGCAGCTCAGAAGGACCAGTGGCTGAGCGGGTTCTTTGATTCCGGCTCCTTCTCAGAGATCATGCAGCCCTGGGCTCAGACAGTGGTAGTTGGAAGAGCCAGGTAAAATATCTTTGAATCCTGCTGCATTACGCCTTGACTCAATGGGCTGGTGCAAGGGTAAAGAGACCCCTGGCGCCTACTACCTAAGTCACTAGTTTGAAACTACTTTGGATTGCCTTCTGGAAGCAGGTTGGTGGCCTATGTGGACTGAGGTAATGGTTTTCGGTACAATCTTGGGTGGATGGAATTGCTAAGACAATTTAGCACTCATTGGCACTCTTGCCCGCAGTGTCAACAGAGGCCAGAATTTGAATGGGCCATGGACACTGAGTTGCCTTCTCAATTGGAGACTGTCAGGCACATTGGCAGGGCAGTATAAATGGGAAGCTTGAACTTCTCTCCTTGTATGTTTTTGGAATATGTCTGTTATTGGCTAATAAGTCCTCTGTTGTTCTCGGAAGTCTTAACAGGGATGCACCGTAAACTAATACGTAGCATCATTGTGTGCCAGCATGATCATACTTTCATATAAACGATGGACCCGGTATTAAAAAAACAAACAAAGCTGAGTTCCTAAATTTGTGCCCTATTTTCAGCCACACTTAGGAGCCTAAGTTTTCAATTGAAAGCTCATCCTAATTTTTGGAGCTTAGAGTTTATGCTCCTAAATTTAGGCCTCAAGAAACACAAACAGCGAGCAGAGAGAGGGTCACAGGCGCTTTATTAATATTCAAAAAAACACCCCAACGCGTTTCGGCAAATGCCTTCATCAGGGGGGCTGAGGAATATTATGTATATCGTATACAGAACGTAGCGCACAGTGGAATATAAATTCGTGGCACAGGAACAATCTTATAACTTTGACACTGCAAGTAAAATCCTGCATAGATTCAGGCCTGCCATTTATTTTTCTAAATTTACGAACCTAATATTGTGCCTGGTGCTGAAAATCATTGCTAAGCTTCTAGCTTCTTTTCCTCAGCCTAAATCCACCCCCGTTGACACCCACTTTTTATGTGCCAATTTAGTAGTTTAGTGAAATTTTAAGAAAATATTTAGCCACTAACCCTAGTAAATTTTCAGAGAGACCAATTTAGGAGCATAACTCTTAAAGTTAGGAGCATAAATCCTTTGAATATTGGGCCCGATATTTATATATGAAATCTAAGAGAAGCCTGAAGCTCTTTTGAGCTGCTTTCAGCTCTCATGGCCCTCTGTAATTCCCTGCTGAAGGTGGGGTGCCTTTAGGCCACACACTGCCTCTGCATGAGGTCTGAGGTACCGATGTAAAGCACCTGATTGTAGTTGTGGGCTTCCGTTGAGAGTCATTGTGAAAGTGCCTAGTGGGGGGGATTTTTCTGGAGGAACTTTGAGGCTGGCGTTATGTGACTTGATGTAGATGGGGGGACGGAGGGAAGTGGGTGGGGGAGGGGTTGTCAGATGGGCGGCAGAAGAACTATATGCTGCACAGTAGTTCAGTAGGACGCCCAGCAGTGTTGGATTATGGAAATAGCATGCCAAACGATATCACGAAGCTTGCAGCACCTCATCCAACCTAACAGGTGGAGTGGAGGCGTAGCCTAGAGACCAGGGTTTGATTCCCACTAGCACCTTTGGGCCTTGGGCAAGTCACTTCACCCTCCGTTGCCTCAGAAGAATCCAATTTATTAATGTCCCTGGTCACGTTTTAAGTTACAATGTAAACCGTTTGACTGAAATGATAAAGTGGTATAAAAGACCTGTTAAATAAATAAATAACAAACTCAAAGCGCTAAGAGTTACCTTGATCCATTCCTTAAGCATTTTTAATTTTCACTGGGAAACTATATGTAGGTGTTGCTAGGGGTCGAACATGGTTGGGAGAGAACTACAAATATTTGTTGAATATTTCATTAGATGTGTGTTGCCCCCCCTTCCTCCCTCCCTCCCGACTACTCCCATTAGCAAAAGCCGTGAGAGCAGAGCAGAGTGTGCAGGTACCTTTGTACCCACATACATACATACATGTTAGCTAGTTTCAAAGGGAAGCTAGCTGGGCAGATTATTTCTGAGAATTTGCTAGAGGTACACAGCCACAGAAGTGCTTGCGTATTTTGGTTCTATGAAAATTGCCCTTTTAGGATCTGTGCGGGTGGGGGAGGGGATTCCTTGTTGAGACTATCTGGATGGTCTTTTAGGATGGGTGGAGGCAATAGCTGGGTTTGTTTGCAAACAGGAGCATCAGAGACTATGCTAGAGAACATTCTTGGTAGGAATTCCTTCCTGCCCCTTTTCAAATCCAGTCAACAGCCCTCCCGCAACACCACAGACCCCAGAAACTCTTCCAGGTATGACAGCAGTAAGTTGCAGCTCTGACAGGAAACACATCCAATCTTTATTCACAAGAACGTGGAATAATCAGAAACGTAATTCTGCCAGCACCCATCAGCCTTCTGCCCAAACACAACATGGTTCCTTCAGGTGAAGGGGGAAGGGGTGACATCAGACTTAGGCGCTGCTAAAACAGACATCTTCTCTTCCCTCTTCCATACGTACCTGCTTCTCTCTGCCTGCACACACGCACACAAAACCGACAAAGAAAGGAGGAGGCGAGGAGATGAGCTTGGGAGAAACGAAGCAATATTTTCTGTTTGTTTATTTTAATGGATCTCTAGACCGCTTTCTCCTTAAATCAAAGCGGTTTACAAAACAACTATAAAGGATTACATAGTATATATATATATCTGTATCTATATATAGATATATAGAGTGAGCTATATACAATGTACTTGTTGGGAAGAAGGTCTATAGAAGAAACGGGACTGGGGGGTTTAGTGGGAAGGAAGAAGGGGTGGCCTGGGCAGGGGGGTTGATAGGATGGTAGAGGAGGGAGGGGAGAGGGAGCACTTGAGAGGCAGTTGAATTGTTTCCTGTGGCCCAAATTATGTGATTTCTCTGGTGTTCAATATAGAGTGTGGTTTTCAGCATCATCCGAAAGTCTTTGATGTCTGAGGTGTCTCTTAGGGGTCGGGGAGAGAGTTCCATAGGGCGGGAGCTGCAAGGGATATAGCTCTTTCAGAAGTTGATTGACTGGCTTTGTGTATGCTCTGGGGGTTGTAATCATAGCCGTGGTGCGATGCCTCCTGGGTCTGGTGCTGGTGTCATTGGTGATTAGAGACTTCAGGCTGATTGCTGAGGTTGTGTTTGATTTTAAATATGTTAAGTAGAGTTTTGTATTTGATGCGGGAGGTAATAGGGAGCCAGTGGAGTTGGTTCAGGATAGGAGTGATGTGGGCGTACTTTGAAGATCCTGTTATAATCTGAGCAGCAGAAGTCGTAGTGATTGAGTTGGTAGACCAAGGTATATGGGATTGCAGTAGTCCCAGATGGGGGTGATTATTGTTTGGCAAACAGTACGAAGGTGTTCTGGGCAAAGAAGTGGTTTGAGTCGTCTGATGACCTGCATCTTAAGATAGGCATTTTTGGTGGTGGTGTTGATATGAGATTGGAGGTTAAAGCTAAGACGGAATTTGCCAGGAGAATAGAGTTCCTCTTTCTCCAGCGCCATCTGTTTCTCTAGCTTTTCATTTCTTTTAAATTCATTACAAACATTTAAGTAGAGGAAAAAAGTCTGATAAAGACAATGAATAGGCTATTGCGCCAACAGAGTGCATTAGTGAGTTAGTTTGCTTCTGACAGTGCCACTCATGAGTCGCTAGTGATCTGCTGTGCCACTATACCTCAAGCTGAGAGGAGCATCTTTCATTTCAAATCAATAACTTGTGCTCTCAAAATGACACACGTCTCACTCTTTCTTCCTCTGTCTTGCATTTCCTCTAGTCTTCCCTTCCTCTAGCTTCAAATGTAGGGACAGATGGTGGATACCCGGTATCGAAAATTGCGAGAGTTCAAGTGTATTTGGGACAGTGGTAAGGGCAGGTAGGGGATGAAATAGGGCAGAGAGAAGGCTGGGATCTGGGTGTAGATATGGGCATACGCCCATTTACCTAGTAGAACAGTAGAATACCAATGGGGGCATTGACAAAACCAACCTCCCTTGAGCGAAACTGCAGCTGCATTGAACTTCCAGGAAGACTTAACAAAGATGACCAGCATGCAGCAATGGGGCTTCAGCATGCTCTTAGATATAATGGAGGGGGGGGGGGAGATTCAAATAGGCAACTTGCTGACACTCCCTGTCCCAACAGAAAAGACAGAGTGGCAGAGCAATCTACCATACACCCTGCCTAGACCCCGAGTCGTGTCCCACCCCCTCCTACCAGTTGTTCTCTCACCTCCTCCTATTGCTATTCCCCTAAGTCCACCCTCCTCTTGCCAAACTTTCCTTCATTCACCCAATTTGCTGTCCCCACCCCTCCTGCCCACCCTCCCCAAGACGGCTGCTACCTCTTCTGGCCTATCACCCCTCTCTCCCTACTCCAGGCTGTTCACTTGGTTTAGAAGCAAAAGCAAATATAAAATGAGGGGTGAGGGATTGATTTTATTAAGTCTGTCACGGCTGTGTTTTGGCAGCAGGTGCTTCTGTCAAGGGCAAATATATAATAGTAATCAAAAAATTCAAATAAAATAAAATAACCATTGGATTCTTAGGAGGTAGTGAATAGAGCGGACTATGCACTACCTCCTAAGACCCTCATGGTTATTTTATTTTATTTGAATTTGTTGATTATTATATACTTGTCCCTGATGCAGGCACGGCCATGTCAGGCTTAATAAAATCCGCCGTTTTTCATTTCAATCCCCCCCTCTTCGTTTTGTTTTAAAATCGTAATATGGCCAAAATGATCTGCCTGAAAGTGGCAGGATTTGGAGTATTCCAGGACAGCGCCTCCCAGTGGTGATAACCAGCTGCTGAACACATTGAATAGATGACTGAATGGGCCACACCAATAGCAGGTAGAACCAGAGCTGGTGCAAGGATATGACGCACCCTAGGTGGACCTCATTCCTCGCACCCCTGCCCTCATTGCCCCCGCTGACGTCCTCCTCCTGGACCTGCAGGAGCAGCAGTTACTTCAAATAGTACTTCCCCGAACCTCCAGTGCTGCAGAACTGTTTGTGTTCCCCCCCCCCCCCCTCCGATGCGAACAGGAAGTTGGCATCATGCCTTGGAGGGGGTGGAAGCACCAACAGCCCCACAGCAGCAGAGCTTTCGGTAAGGTCCTGGAGAGGGACGGCGGCAGTAGGGCTGCTCTGCCATCATCGGCGCCATAGGCAACCGCAGTTCACCTAATGGTAGCACTGGCTCTGGGCACAACATGAAACGTTTAATTTGGACGTTTCAGTTTATATGTGAATATTTAGCCGTTCCAACTAGGGGAATTGGATTTAGCTCATTCCTTTCTCAAAAGTTCAAGGCAAGTTACATTCAGGTACAATAGGTATTTTCCGGCCCCCAGAACACTTGCAATCTAACAAGCCGAAAACTAGTGCGGCCTTTAAGCACATTTAAACACACTTTAAGAACATTTAAGCTAACATCAAATGCAGCAAAGAGATGGATGTGAGTGTAAATGGCGATGGAAAAATTAGTGCCTGATTAACGCCACGAGTATTTAAATGTATTTAAATTGCAAGCAAATGAGCTGCACGTAATAATCTGGTATGCAAATGATTGCTGCACCCGATGCAGAGACAGGCATAGAGGATTTTGCAACCAGCTTTAGCCCTAATTTCTCTACGCCTAGGTCTGAGGTGGCTTAAACTTCTAGTGCCGGGGTCTCAAACATGTGGCCCGTGACGGAGAGGAAACAAAAAAAAAAACCTGGCTTCTGTTGCTGCCGCTGCCGCCGTGGCAGCAGCAGAATCAACCGTCAATTTAAAAAAAACAAACAAACCCTGGCTTCTGCTGCTGCGGCAGCGGCAGAATCAGCTGTCTGCAGCCCCTTCCCATCTGCCTGGCAGAGCCCTCAATCAGCTCCATCAGTGGCAGGCTTTTCAAGCCGTGACGAGAGTATTTCCCTCTCGCGCGGCTCTGTTAAGCCTGCCGGGGCTGAAGGAATTTCCATCAGCCCCGGCAGGCTTAACAGAGCCACGCGAGAGGGAAATACTCTTTTTGCAGGCGGCCCTGAAAGCTGCTGCTGATGGAGCTGAGCTGAGGGCTCTACCGGGCAGACGGGAAGGGGCCGCGGACAGCTGATTCTGCCACTGCCACGGTGGCAGCGGCAGCAGCAGAAGCCAGGGTTAAAAAAAAAATAAAATTGACAGTTGATTCTGCCGCTGCCCCACAGAAGCCAGGGTTTGTTTGTTTTTTAATTTACCTGGGCTGATGGGGGGGGAGGGGGGTTAGGACTGGAAATGGGCTGATGGGGGTTAGGACTGGAGGTGGGCTGATGGGGGGGTTAGGACTGGTAATGGGCTATGGGGGGGCTAAGATTGAAAATGGGGTGATGGGAGGGTTAGGACGGGAAGTGGGCTGTTGGGGGGCTTAGGACTGGTAATGGGCTATGGGGGGTTGCTAGGACTGGAAATGAGTAGAAGGGGGGGCTTGAACTGCAAATAGCTGATGGGGAGGGGGGCTTGGAATGGAAATGGGCTGTGAGGGGGAGGGAGCTAGGACTGTAAATGGGCTTTGTGGGGGGAGCTAGGACTGGAAATGGACTGATGTGGGGACTAGAAGGGAGCGGATGCTGGGTGGGGCTGGAACTAGAAGGGAGCTGATGTTGGGGGAGATTAGAATGGGATGGGGATGGGGCTGGGAGAGTGAAATGGAGAGGGGAAGAATATTTTGTGTGGGAGGGAAGAAAAATCTACAATTGGCCGGGTATTGGGAGAGTAAGTGGGGATTGAGGATGGAGGGGTAAAATTTGAGTGGATGAAATAGGAATGAGGAAAGAGCAAAAGGAGAAAGATTAGTATGTTAAAGCAGATGTAGAGAGAGAATGGGAAAAAAACTAGAAGAGAGAATAAAGGACAAATGGACAGCAGACGATGGAGAGTTAGCAGAAAACACAAAGAAACCAGAAGAAAGTGGCTGGAGCAATTGCAACTGAAAGAAATGCACAAAAGGTAGAAAAATATCTCTTTATTTTGAATGTATTAACTGGAATATGTCAGCTCTGGGAAATGTGCATCATTAACGTCTGCGCTTTGTATGGTAACATTATGCAAATATTTATGCAAATGAGGCCCCTTATGCAAATGAGGCCCTGCATCTTATGCGGCCCGTGGGTTACTTTACAAGTCCTCATTTGGCCCCCAAAGCAATTTGAGTTTGAGGCCCCTGCTCTAGTGTGTGCCCCCAACAGGATTTTGATGACATCAGGGACTTCTCCCGATGCCGCGATCGCCCCGTTGCCATCAAAATCCTGTCGGGGCTGATATGCAAACTAGCCATGCAGTGCCTGTTCCTCTGGGAGAGCATGCCAAACCAGCGATGATTTCTTGTGCTCATGTGTTTGGCTTGCTCTCCAAGTTTAACGCTGCCATTTTGCGCACAGTTTTAACGCGTGGCTCATTTCGATATGAGCCCCTTTCTGCATAGCCGCGCTGAAGTCGCACACTATCTGTGCGCTGCAAACAGGTGTAAAAAGCTGATAGCATGTGACTTCAGCATCCGTTTTCTGCATCTGCCTGTAACCTTGTACCTGAGGCAATGGAGGGTTAAGTGAGTTGCCCAAGATCCCAAGGAACATCAGTGGGGGATTCAGACCTGGTTTCCCTAGTTCTCAGCCCACTATTCTAACCATCAAGCTTCTCCTCTACTCCATGAATAGCATCGCTGAATCTATGGAGGATTTGGAACAGTCTAAGCTATTCATTTCAAATAAGGTACCACTGAAACCATTTTTGTTCCTTTGATTGTGTTCAGTTATGAGTTTCTTTTTTTGAAAGGACAGACTTTTTTGGCATAAATTAAACTAATATTGAAGCAGTGTGAAACTGTATATCTTAAAGTTGCTTCATAAAAGTTATTCTGGTTTCACTTCACTGATAGATAAATACCAAAAAAAACCCCAAATATTCACAAGAACATAAGCAGAAGCAGGAAACCTCAAAATACTCTGTTTTTCGCTCATGTGAAGAGGCTGGAAATCTAGTAGTTAAATTTTTCATCATATCTGTTGCTATTACCTTGCAAATTCTAAGTGCTTGGGTTGTCCATAAGAAAGTTTTTCATGAGATTTTGCTACTAAAACATATCAAGGTCAATATTCAGCTGCACAGAGAACACATATATATATATTTTCTTTTCATTTCTTAAAAATTCCTTAATTAAGAAAAATTGAAAGTTACAATTTCAGAAAAACAAGGTGAATATATCTCCCGGAAAACATGACAATACCTACCAGAAAAACTCATATCTGAGTTTCATTAGATCCAAATTATTTTTATATTATTATATATTTAGGGCCTCTCTTCTTAGATGTTAAGAAAATGTAAGACTAGGTGCTTATTTCCAGCTAATTAGGGGTTCTTTAAGGGTGTGAAAAATCTCCACAGCTACCATTGCTGGGTACCTTCTTCACTTGAATCAAATTCGTGTTGCTGAGCGTTCTCAGTGCGGAAGACATAAAAACAGAGCGCAGGATCCAAGGTAGACGAGGCGGAGGAGGAGGGGTGGCAGAGTATTAGGGGCGATAGTGAGTTCCCGTGTTTATCTAATAAACACTTCTTTTCTTTTCTTCTTTTTTTTTTTTGGCATCTCGGTGCATATTTGTTTAAAACCTAAAATCAGAAGCCCTAGTTATACTTGCACATCTTGAACTATCCTTTCTTCCACCGTTTCATTCTACAATAATTACTCTTCCCAAGCGCTTTCAGCTAAGACTAATTGAAGGCTGGACCAAGCCACCTATCCCCGCATAGTAAGGAATGGTGTCCGTGCTTTCATTACACAGAATATGAGATGCCCCCGAGAGCACCTTCCAGGATGACTGTGGCCAGCTAGAGAGACACGCCTTATGCTTATCCCATGACTTCCATGAAAAGATACGATTTCCTTCCTCTGTATTGTTATCAATGGGCAAGACCATCACAGTCCCCGGCTCTCCACTTCCAAATGTTTTGAGGTGGGGGTCCGCAAGCCATGCTCGTCTGTTAATGCTGTTTCCTCTTGCTCTCCTTGGCACACAGATTGGGTGGTATACCACTAGGGGTGGTTGCTGTGGAAACCAGGACAGTGGAGCTGAGTATACCGGCCGATCCAGCAAACCTGGACTCGGAGGCCAAGGTAAGAAGATTTGCTGCATCCTTAGGCATTTTATCTGGCTTGAAATGTAATGCACAGATTTATTTGTCCTAAAAGGTTTTATGGGAAATCATATCAAAACATCCATGGTAAAATGTGTCTTAGTAGGGAAAGGAAAATTAGATTGAACTTGTGCCTTTCTCAGAAGTTCAAGGAGAGTTACATTCTGTCACCCAGTCTAAAGGAGCAATGCAGAAAAGCTTAGCATGTCATTTTTTTGGTGCTTTTCCTCCGCTAGGCTTGCTCTCCAATGCAGAAAGCAAGCTAGCGCCGGAAAAACAATCACACTAAATTGCAGTGCACTATGCATGCAAATCGCTGCATAAAATAATTACACCCAATGCAAAACAGCTGTGCTGAAACTTAGTGCAGTTGTTTACACTGTTTTTAATGCTGGATCTTCACACCAGCTTCAGACAGGTGTAAAAATCCAGTAGGGAGCAAAAATATCTGAGGTGAAGACTGACACTTCACCTCAGATGACGCAGGCATTGGGGAAAGCCCCTGATGCAATTGGCACATTTTCAGAGGGGGGGGGGGGCGGTGCCACCATCAGACACTGACTCCACCCCCCCAAAAGAAACAAAACCCTGGTGGCCCAGCAGCCCTGATTTCTCCCCAACCAAACCCCCCCCCCCCCCGATGGCGCCCAGCTGCCCCCATTTCCCCCCAAACAGAGAAAAACACCTGGTGGCCCAGCAGCCCTGAACCCCTCCACCCCCCACCCCTCAGTTGCCCACATGCTCTCTCCTCTATGCCGCCATCTTGTAAAATGGTGGCACCTGGCCCTTCATGGTGCATCCTGGGATGCACTGGGAGGGGATAAGACTACCATATAAGGCAAAAAAAGCCTTATATGGCAGAGTAACACCTCCCCATGTTACATCCGGGGACAGCAACCTCACTGCCCTCTGTTTTAGCACCGTTTCCATTAATTTACTCACCACAGGGTCAAACTAACTGGCCTGTAGTTCCCAACCTCCTGCTTAACTCCACTTTTGTGTAGAGGGACCACATCCACCCTTCTCCAGCCCTCTGGGACTCTAAAGAAGCATTGAAAAGGTCAGAAAGTGAGTGGGCATAGAGCGTGTGGCGGCTGGTGGTGTATTGGAGGAGTGTGTGTATCTGTGAGTGAGTGCTGTGATGCGCATTTCTATGTCCACAGGGAGGGTTTAGCAGTTTATCTCTGGAGCTGTGAGGGTGGGTGGCAGGAGGCGGGGGAAGGGTGTTTGCAGTGTCTCGGGGTATAAGTGATGGCAGTGTGTGATGGGGCTGTTTTAGTGTACATGCGCACATTCATTCTTGCATGTGTGTGTTATTTGGGGCTCCATGCTTGTGTACTGAAGGTGCTATGTATATATGTCAGGGGCTATGTGTTTACATGTATGCATATGTGTGTTGGGACTCTGTGTCATGTGTGCATGTGGGGTGCTAGGGGTGCTGTGCATGAGTGGGTGTCAGGGCATGTGTATATGTCTGTCAAAGGGCTGTCTGGGGCCATGGGCACATCAGTGTGTCATGGGGCTGTGTATGTCTGCACTTCCTGCTGTCTTCCTGCACACACTCCTTGCCCCTCCCACGCTCTTGCACATTCCCCCTCTCTACCCATCCCTACCATCTCTCTTGCACTCTCCCTCTTTCCCTTCTACCCATCCCTGCCCTTTCCCTCCTTCCCTACCACTGGCCTTTCACTCCCTCTCTCCCTTGCCCTTTCCTCTCTCCTGTAATACATTCCCTGTCCCCAGTGCCTCTGTCTCCCCTCCGTCCTTGTGTGACCTTGCTACCCTTATGTTCCAGTCCTCATTTCTCTCTTCGTCTGTAACTCTGCCTCCCTCTTTCCACCTAACCCTGCTTCTTCCCTCGTGCTTTGCCCCTTTCTCTCCTCGTACGTCTGCCCCTTCCTTTATGCTCTGCTCAGTTTTTCTCCTTGTCCTTCACTGCTGTTTCTCCTCTCTTCCTGCCGGCAGGACCCGGGGACTCTCACTGGCTCTTCACTGCTGTTTCTCCTCTCTTCCTGCTGGCAGGACCTGGGAACTCTCACTGGCTCTTCACTGCTGTTTCTCCTCTCTTCCTGCCGGCAGGACCTGGGGACTCTCACTGGCTCTTCACTGCTGTTCCTCCTCTCTTCCTGCCAGCAGGACCCGTGGATTCTCACTGGCTCTTCACTGCTGTTTCTCCTCTCTTTCTGCCGGCAGGACCCGGGGACTCTCACTGGCTCTTCACTGCTGTTTCTCCTCTCTTTCTGCCGGCAGGACCTGGGAACTCTCACTGGCTCTTCACTGCTGTTTCTCCTCTTTCCCTGCCGCAGGACCTGGGGACTCTCACTGGCTCTTCACTGCTGTTTCTCCTCTTTCTGCCGGCAGGACCCAGGGACTCTCACTGGCTCTTCACTGCTGTTTCTCCTCTTTCCCTGCCGGCAGGACCCGAGGACTCTCACTGGCTCTTCACTGCTGTTCCTGCTATCTTCCTGCCGGCAGGACCCGGGGATTCTCACTGGCTCTTCACTGCTGTTTCCCCTCTTTCCCTGCCGGCAGGACCCGAGGACTCTCACTGGCCCTTCACTGCTGTTTCTCCTCTCTTCCTGCCGGCAGGACCCCAGGACTCTCACTGGCTCTTCACTGCTGTTTCTCCTCTCTTTCTGCCGGCAGGACCAGGGGATTCTCACTGGCTCTTCACTGCTGTTTCTCCTCTTTCCCTGCCGGCAGGACCCGGGGATTCTCACTGGCTCTTCACTGCTGTTTCTCCTCTTTCCCTGCCGGCAGGACCCGGGGACTCTCACTGGCTCTTCACTGCTGTTCCTCCTCTCTTCCTGCCGGCAGGACCTGGGGACTCTCACTGGCTCTTCACTGCTGTTTCTCCTCTTTCCCTGCCGGCAGGACCCGGGGACTCTCACTGGCTCTTCACTGCTGTTCCTCCTCTCTTCCTGCCGGCAGGACCTGGGGACTCTCACTGGCTCTTCACTGCTGTTTCTCCTCTCTTCCTGCCGGCAGGACCCGGGGACTCTCACTGGCTCTTCACTGCTGTTTCTCCTCTCTTCCTGCCGGCAGGACCCGGGGACTCTCACTGGCTCTTCACTGCTGTTTCTCCTCTTTCCCTGCCGGCAGGACCCGGGGACTCTCACTGGCTCTTCACTGCTGTTTCTCCTCTTTCCCTGCCGGCAGGACCCGGGGACTCTCACTGGCTCTTCACTGCTGTTCCTCCTCTCTTCCTGCCGGCAGGACCGGGGGACTCTCACTGGCTCTTCACTGCTGTTTCTCCTCTTTCCCTGCCGGCAGGACCCGGGGACTCTCACTGGCTCTTCACTGCTGTTTCTCCTCTTTCCCTGCCGGCAGGACCCGGGGACTCTCACTGGCTCTTCACTGCTGTTCCTCCTCTCTTCCTGCCGGCAGGACCTCGGGACTCTCACTGGCTCTTCACTGCTGTTTCTCCTCTTTCCCTGCCGGCAGGACCCGGGGACTCTCACTGGCTCTTCACTGCTGTTTCTCCTCTTTCCCTGCCGGCAGGACCCGTGGACTCTCTCTGGCTCTTCACTGCTGTTTCTCCTCTTTCCCTGCCGGCAGGACCCGGGGACTCTCACTGGCTCTTCACTGCTGTTTCTCCTCTTTCCCTGCCGGCAGGACCCGGGGATTCTCACTGGCTCTTCACTGCTGTTTCTCCTCTCTTCCTTCCAGCAGGACCCGGGGATTCTCACTGGCTCTTCACTGCTGTTTCCCCTCTTTCCCTGCCGGCAGGACCCGGGGATTCTCACTGGCTCTTCACTGCTGTTTCTCCTCTCTTCCTGCTGGCAGGACCCGGGATTCTCACTGGCTCTTCACTGCTGTTCCTCCTCTCTTCCTTCCGGCAGGACCCGGGACTCTCACTGGCTCTTCACTGCTGTTTCTCCTCTCTTTCTGCCGGCAGGACCTGGGGACTCTCACTGGCTCTTCACTGCTGCTTCTCCTATTTCCCTGCCGGCAGGACCTGGGGACTCTCACTGGCTCTTCACTGCTGCTTCTCCTCTCTTCCTGCCGGCAGGACCTGGGGACTCTCACTGGCTCTTCACTGTTGTTCCTCCTCTCTTCCTGCCGGCAGGACCCGGGGACTCTCACTGGCTCTTCACTGCTGTTTCTCCTCTCTTCCTGCCGGCAGGACCCGGGGACTCTCACTGGCTCTTCACTGCTGTTTCTCCTCTTTCCCTGCCGGCAGGACCCGGGGATTCTCACTGGCTCTTCACTGCTGTTTCTCCTCTCTTCCTGCCGGCAGGACCCGGGGACTCTCACTGGCTCTTCACTGCTGTTCCTCCTCTCTTCCTGCCGGCAGGACCCGGGGATTCTCACTGGCTCTTCACTGCTGTTTCTCCTCTCTTCCTGCTGGCAGGACCCGAGAACTCTCACTGGCTCTTCACTGCTGTTTCTCCTCTTTCCTTGCCGGCAGGACCCGGGAACTCTCACTGGCTCTTCACTGCTGTTTCTCCTCTCTTCCTGCCGGCAGGACCCAGGGACTCTCACTGGCTCTTCACTGCTGTTTCTCCTCTTTCCTTGCCGGCAGGATTCGGGGACTCTCACTGGCTCGTCACTGCTCTTTCTCCTCTCTTCTTGCCGGGGACTCTTGCCGGCTTTTTGTCCCCCTTCTTTGTGTAAGCTATATGCATCTGTTTGCACGTATGCAAAGGGATGCAGACAGACGGACAAAAGGTAAGACAGATGGACCTTCTTCAATAGGCGCTACCACTTAAGCGAAACATGCCCAAAAATCAGTAGCTAAAATACTAAAGCACACAGCAGTGAGACTGGTACAACTGGGCTTGGAGTCTCTGTTCTGACAGTGAGCTGTAGGCATGACAGACCTCTGAGAGCAGTTGGTTTGTCGAACTTTAGTGTGCAGTCAGATAAGAGTTAGAGGCTTTAGGTTAAGGCATAAACAATTGAGGAAATTGCTGGTGTTTAGGAAGGTAAAGTAGAGAATAGGATAAGGCCTTGCTGAGTGCTCGAAAGTTGTGGTGTTGATCTTGTGGAGAGCTGGATGTCTGCTTGGATGACAGTCAAACATATAGATTCATGTTGTTGTAAGTTACCATTGGGCCTAGTATTCAGTATTGGCTGTACTTTCTTTATTTGTATATTTGGCAGCACTGTCCATTTAAGGTGTAGTGCTGAATATATACGTAACTGGTGGCCACTGTCAACACTTATTCATTCACGTTAGGCCTCTTAGTTTTGTAGCTGGATTGAATGGATATGTTGCCCATGTAATGGTTGAATTTTGCCGTAAACAGATAAGTGCTGGCACTATGCATGGTTGGCCCTTAATCTCGCCTGTTTTGGCTTAAAAATCTCACTACATCTCTGGACTTTTAGTTCCCGTTTCTTAAAAAATGGGAATCGCAAATCTGTTGATGCAGTGGAGTTAAACCAGTACTGGCTCTTTCTGGCCCTTATGACACATGGGGTCTTCTGATCTCCTTATTCTATATTAGTAATAATATAGTGACTCCATGCTTCACACTTTCTTTCCACTGGCAGATAATCCAGCAGGCTGGCCAGGTGTGGTTTCCTGACTCCGCCTTCAAGACGGCTCAGGCCATCGAGGACTTCAACCGTGAGGGCCTTCCACTCATGGTCTTTGCCAACTGGCGAGGATTCTCTGGCGGCATGAAAGGTAATTGTGGTTTGCTTATTGGGAGATAATGTCGTTTATCTGCAGGCCAATATTGTAAAGTTCTTCAGAAGAAGTCTCTTAGCTTGAAGAGTTTTCAGTTCAATGGATGTTCTCCATAAAGGGGGTGATTTTGAAGAGTCTGTAGTGTTGCTAGAACATCTGGGCACTATTAACATGTGTACGTTGTAGGTAATTTTTGAAGAGAACCCAACGGGGAGAGTTTCCGTTTGAACAGAGCCTATAATATAGGCATTCTGAAAGTGTCTGCATTCATTTGCAAGTCCCATTTTTCTGTGGGTGGCCAACTGAATGGTAACATAGCTTAAAACATGTGACAATCAAATATGTATCAGATGTTTTACTCCTCTAACCTGAACACCCTCTCTTGGCTCTGGCAACAGACTTGGGTTTTGATTTAACTATTCTCCTTTCCAAATCTCAGCAGACACGTAGTTATAGCCAGTCTGTGGAGGACTGGGCTCAGTCAGGCCAGTCTGTCCAGGCAAATACCTTTGGAAAATCACCCCCCCCCCCCACATGCAATAAGCACATTAAATCTTTTTCTGAAGGCTCTGACATCTCTTATTCGATCAACACAAGAATTGCCATGCTGGGTCAGACCAAATGTTCTTCAAGCCCAATATCCTCTCTGACTATGGTCGGTCTGGATCTGCTGGAAGAATAATCTAGAGCTGATAGTGTACACGCGCTTAGGAAGCCACAAAGGTCTTGTGTGGGTTCAAAAAGCCCATATGATTCAGACATTAGCCTAATGAAAAAGTAGCACAGCTTTGAAAGAATCCAGCCTTCTCTAGGATGCACGGAGCTGCTAGAACATCAATTGAAATATAAATGAAAGAACCAGATTTTGAAAAGATGCCCAATGTCACATTTGTATGCACATATTTTACCATCCTCCTGGCTGGTTGAGGATAAGTAGAGGGATAATTTTTAAAGGCTTTTTGTATGCCAGCCTACATACCTAAAATACCGCTTATAACATTTTCCCCTGTATAAAACTATGTGCGGTGACAAGAACATGCGGACTTGTACGTGACTTGGTTGTAGGTGTCTTTTGGGGGCAGATTTAGGGAAGAATGCAGGTGGAATTGTGATTTACGAGTTGTTTTTTTTAAAATAAAATATGCACTTATGTTTGTTCCAGTTTTTGAGCTGGTGTAAGCGTTCATGAGTTCATTATAGCCACGACTTCTGCAGCTTTTTGGGGACAATTTTGTAAAGACACATCATTGCCTATGTATCTGCATAAAATAAGTGCCTACTTGGCCTCCCGACCTAGGGACCTGATATAGAATTACTCTCCATGAGGTTTCAACTGCCTCTCCGGGACGAGTGACATCCAGCAAGAGGCACCCTAACATTACTTGCGGGTTTCTTAATTCTTTATTGATTTTTCTCAGAAGCTGAGAGGACTGTAGTGCTGTCTGCTATCATGACGCACTCCATGGAGAACATTTCTTTTTTTCAATGAGTTTACAGTTTTAACCTCTCATGGAGAAACACTTTCGACTAAGGGAACTTTCTGAAGAAAGGGGAGCAAGAGGCGCTTTAAACTATTTTTTCTGTGTGCGAGTAAAAGAGAGGAAGCGATGCAGGCATTTAGTTTTCAAACCCTCGAACATCTCTCTTTTTTGATTTACTTCTTTGCATGCACGGGTGCAGGGCAGCTGTCAGCAGCATCACTTTCTGGGGTGTGTCCTAGTGCACGTGCATTACATCACAATAATGCAGTTACAGTCTCCGTACTTGTCATCGTGCTTTCACGAGCCACTTAGTCCCATAGAATGTATCATGGCAGCTAAGCACTTTTCTAACCAAAGCTTACGTTCATTACAAAAAATGTCGATGCCCCACATGCCAAGCCAGTGGGAGCTGAAAGCCTTCTGTAGCCCTGTTGGCTTGACAGCTGCGCTTGAAATGAGCTCTGCAGCAGAGTTGGAGACACATAGGGAAACGGGGTATATTTGTCTTCTTTGTGTTAAGCCTGCTCATCTTTCGGGGTGGGAGGATAGGGGATGGAAAAGGGACAAACAGAATTTTAAAAACTGCTTTTGCTTTTACGTGTCCAAAAGGTAGTTTGTCTATTTTCTGCTGTAAAGGAACGTGAGATCCTGCTTTTCAAAGTGACTTGTCGGTTTGAGATTCCTTGGAGTGGGGGCTGGGGGAAGAGGGGGATGGTCTGCAGTTTGGATTTCAGGGCCGGGTAAGGCAGGAGTTCTATGAGGAGGGAAATAAACAATTACAGCATCCCTCAATGCCCGCACACACATACACACGCACACATAAACACACCCCACCAGCAGCCAACTGCACTGTGGATAAATTGAGTTCCAAAATTGTGTGTAATGGGAAGGAAAAGATTAGAGACGGCTCTTGCTATGCTGAAAATTGACATTAGTGGAAGGGGGAAAAAAATCTCTTTACTAGTCTGCCTAGGAGGTCTAATTCAGGCAGCAAAAAAATAAATAAAATATATTTACATCTATCAAGATTGCAGGGATGCTTTCTTGCATGGAGGTCTCCCTTGTCTAGAAGGCTGTTCATAATAATGCAAAATTAAATTATGAAAAAATAAAACCCCCAGCTGAATATTCAATGGAGGAGCCATTTGGAAGCAGTTTATTTAGGCGAACCAGCAATGACCCACAACGGTGAGACGTCAGGCATGAAATTTGCCAGAAATTAGCAGCAGCGTCCAGCCTCAGCGTGAGTGCGTTGATAGGATGCAAATCCCAGAGATATTAAGCTGCTAACGCTGCTGCGGGGGCTGTTCACAGTTGGTTTTTCATGTTAGAGTTATAATTTTTCTCCACTCTCCCCCTCCCAATATAGGTTACAAATGAGACATTTGAAAAAAAAAATTGCCACCACCCAGTTCATTGAAAGACTTAAGCGGAATGAAAGAATGTTTTCGTTCTGGGATTACCTGGAAGGTGAAAGGCGATCTTGCTGTTCTGTGGGGGAAACGAACGCAGGTCCTGTGGGTTCAGCTGCGTAGGCCTCTACCTGCAGGCATCAGTGGGGCCTGTGGGTGCGTCTGCCAGCCTGCCACTGTCCTGAATGTTATCTTCAGATCCTCACAGCTAAGCTAGGGTCCAGCATGCTAAGCTGTATTAAACTTTGTGAAACTGTACATGCTGTATTGCTACTAAGTGTTATGGGGATAAGTTTATCAAGAATGAGGCGTAAACCTGTTTTATGTGTGTAAAAGGCTTTGTATAAAACTTACCTCGACGGGTTACATGCGGTGATGAAAAGGCACAGAATTTTGTGCATCCGTTTTGCAGCTGTGTTTGGGGATATAATTCGGACAGAGCCAATAAGTACACCGTTGTTTATAAAATATGCCAAGTGAAGTAGCTAATTGCTTGTTTATCACGTAGTTTGAATGGGCTGTGTGCTAGCCTTGGCGCTGGCGTCTGTGCAGTGATTACATTTGTGACGCTCCCTTTTCTGCATTGTGGCGTGACGTCCACATATAAAAAAATATGTACAGATGTTGCACTAGCACTAGCTCTCCTTGTGCCTTGGGCAAGTCGCTTAACCCTCCACGGCTTCAGAAGAATCCAAGTTATCGATGTCCCGTTTAATGTACATTATTACCAAGTTTAAGTTACAATGTAAACCGCTTTGATTAAATAATAAAGCGGAATAAAAAAACCCCGTTAAATAAATAAATAAGTAAAATGAGTAGACAACGCGCTAACATTTCTGCTTCAGGTTAAACAAAACAGAAAAAAAATAACCCCAAATCTTGCTGTTAAACAGGAGAGACTATGGGGGTCATTCTGAGGCGGAAACAGCGGGGATGTGTGCCCTGCCTGGACATACATCCCCACTATTTGTCCCTCTTGCCATCCCCGTGCAAGGCTCCCTCTACGAACAGTGGGGTTGTATAGGAAGCCTTAGATGGGGGTGAGAGAGGGTGGGCAGGAGGCGGAGCAAGGGCGGTGCATGGGCGGGCCATCACCCCGGATGTACAGGGCCAGTTCTGCGGTTGGCCCTGTATGTCCTGGGTCGGCCTTCTAGACAGGGGACTTATTCCACCTCAGATGTGGAATAAGTCCCCCTGGACGTCAGGGGACAGCAGAGGCCGGTGGCGGCAGGAAGGTGAGGGGTGCAGTGGGTTCCCTGCAGTCCAATCCTGGCCATGGTAAGCTGTATTCCATGCAGGACATCTGAGGACTCGCTTGACTCCTGGGCCCATTTGAAGAACTGACCACCCAATTGAGGTCGAGCAGGTTGGGGATTCTCATGGTTCTCTGTCTGATCTCTTAGGAAGCACCTGTGAGGTCTGAGGTCTTTTCCCTTCTTCTTGCTTTCTCCCTTGCCCCTCTGCTCTGGTGCTTTTCCACCTTCTTCCCCCAGCTCCTTGAATTACAGATTGTAAAAAAAGTGCAAAAGGACAGCAAGCAGGGAAGGAGCACAGGGCTGCTGAGGTAAAGATATTTTCTAGGAGGTCTCTGTGGCTGGGACAAGGGGCTCAGTGTTAATGGAAGAATTGGATTTCGAGTAGGAAGGAGTTTCCACACTGCAAAACATTGGCTTTGAATGAGAGCAGGAGGGCCACTAAGCAGTGCAGTGCATGTGAGGTCACAGAGATAGGAGGGAGCTGCTGCATTGAGTGGCACTATTAGGAGAGTGGAGGAGGCCTTTCTGAACCCTGGGATTGGTGCAGTTTCAGGCAGCATGGGCAGTTGTGTATCAGCCCGATAAGCTGTCTAGCACGGTTCTTGCTGTGGGGCCACTACAGCACTTTGGATTCATGCAGCTTCTGCCATGGCAGGAGGACTATGGACTGACTCCAGAAGAAAGGGCCAGAAGGGGTATGGAGAGGCACCACTATCTTGGCTCTGGGGGTGAGAGACCTGAGGCATATGCCAGCATACTGACTGCTGCCATTTTAAATGCTCCTAGCTCTGAAGTTTTGTCCTCCTCTGATCCCCTAGCCCAGACTTTCGAAAGAGTGGAGGAAAATCCGGCGTTTCACCCTAGTTTGAGCTTGGGGGAAGCTTCAGTGGCACATTTCCCCTGGGCCACATTGTTTTCCCCAGAGCTTATGCTGCAGGTATTTTGTAGCAAGCAGAGGGAGCCTTGAATCCCAGAGTTAGGGCTTCTTCCTCATGCCACCTGGGCTTCAGGGCCTGTTCAAAGGCTCAGGATGGACCTGCAAGATGGCTGGGAGGAGGCCGTCACTAGCAGGATCTGAGAGATGGATGGCTGCTAACTTGTTAGATAGGGGTGGACCCTGTGGGAACTGCTGGAGGAGAGAGAGCTCCCCAATGGAGAAAGGGAGGATCTCTCAGTGATCCAGCTCTTCCAGAAGAAGGAGCTGCTGGCCTTGATTGTTTAGGCCTTAGACGCGCTGAGTCTGGCCAAGACCCTGGTGCAGGGGGAGGTTTCTTCGGGGAATCTGGTTTTGGAGGGGCTGCATAGGTTCTCTAAGTTCTTTCTGATTCATCTGGAGATTCCAGGGATAGAACCTTGGGCCAAAAGACCTGTCTCCTGTGAGAACTTGAGACTTTCCCCCACCTTAAAACTGACAAAGGTTACAGCGGTATATAAAACATCCTAAATAAATATATAGCACAGATGTCTCAGCCCTTATGGCACCACCAGCACAACAAGGCCTAGATGTGTTGTAGCTCACAGTAAGACTCTGCCTAGAAGATGCTACAAGGAAAACATACAGAAACCTTGTCAACAGCCACTGCTGCAGCAGGGCACCCAACCTGGTGGATCCTTCACATTGTGACTCATCACCATCAGGTTCAAGACAGCCTCCTTTGACAACTCTCACTCCTCTGGATCCAGGGAATGCCTACTTAGGGAATCTGCTTGCACAATCACGCATCTGCAGTGTGCACTGCTGACAATATCTTGAGGCATGCTGTCCATTGGAATAGCAGAGAGACTTCCTGACCAACTGCCACACTCCTCATACTCCCTCACACCTCATACCCCCTCTTCTGACAGTTGAGATAGACCATCACTGTGGCATTGTTGGAAAGGACTTGATGGCCTTGCCTCACATTATGGGCTTGCAGTGCCCTCCAAATGGGTCTTGTCTCCAATTGGTTGATCGATCAACTAGCTTTGGATGTTGTCCAACAGCCTTGAGCCACCTGATCCTGATAATGGGTTCCCTAACCAGACAGGCTGGCATCCATGGCCACTAACTAACTACCTGGTGCTCTTCAGGTCCATCCCTTTCAAGTCAGACTGGCCTGGCCTGTGGCACCCATGGGAGGTGGGTTTCATAGCTCCATGTCTGCACCGACCAATGCTCCAGCAATGACATGCACAATGGAAGCATATGTACCTGAGCCCTTGGGATCCGCTTAGTTATCATTGTCATGGATCCACAGAGCTGTATGCAACTCCATACACAAGGAATCCTGTTTGCCACCAGTGCCCCTCATCTGGTCCTGGAGCTCGTGGCTTGAGGAGCAGTCAGTTAGAAGCAATATGGATCTTGATTTATAAAATTCTATCTTATGGCCTGGCCCTTGAGAGGGTTCAGCCAATGTAGCCCATTTTTCTGAAAGGGATCATGCACCTTCACCCTACGGTGAATCTGGTAGTCTCAGTATGGAATCTTAATCTGATACCTAGGGCCTTAGAACTTCTCTCTGGAGCCTCTTCAGAGGGCTTCATTACAGAACTTTACTTGGAAAGTGGTGCTTCTTGTGGTTACATGTGGCCAGAAGAATCTCAAATCTCTGGATAGTTTCATGTCAAGAGCTTTTTTTTTAACACATTTCAGAGACAGAGGTCTCTGTTCAAGCAGTCTGTTCCTTCTTTCTGAAAGTTGTGTCTTTCATGTCAATTAGGTGGTCATGTTTCCCTAGTTTAGAAGGATAGATTGTGGGGAGGACTTTCAGATTCTCCAGACTCTGGATGTGCATATGGTACCACCAGTGAGTTTCAGAGATCTGATCAATTGTTTATGCCTTTTAGACATGCCTAGGAAGGGTGAGGCTGCTACGAAATCTACTCTAGCGAGATGGCTCAAGGAGGTGGTTTCCTTGGCCTATATGCTAAGGCTGTGTGGTTCCTGAGGGACTGTGATCTCATTCCACTGAAAAGTGGCATCTTCTTGGGCAGAACTTCATTCTGTTTCCCCTGAAGAGATTTGTAGTACCACAATGGGTTTGTGGTTTCACTCATTTTCAAAGCACAATGGGATTAGATGTGCTTGCTAAAGGACGTGGCCTTTGAAGCAGGGGTGCTCAGAGCTGGAGTTGGAAAATCCCACCCAGTATAAAGGATTGCCCTGTTACATCCCATCCATTCTGGTGGATGATAAGAAAAGAGACATTTGGTCTTATCTGCTAATTTTCATTCCTTGAGTCCCTACTGCATCAGTCCAGAGTCCCACCTTGAATTCTTTTAATAGTTGGATTCATTTCCTTTGAGGTTTGCATTTTGGAATCCTGCCTTGAAATTCTTTTGGGTGGCCAGGCTGAGGATCAACTCTCCCTCCCTCCCTAAATTGGGGTGGTCTTGGGGGGAGGAAGTGGTCTATATATGCTTTGTTACAGGAAATATTGAGCAACTAGGGGCTGCATAGTACCTTATATGACAAGGCTCACCAGCATGTGGTGTTTTTGTCTGCTGGTAGATGGGCATAGGCATAACTCATCCATTCTGGACTGGTCTGGTAGGACTCAAGAGAAAAAAATTAGCAGGTAAGACCAAATTTCTTCTTTTTAGTGACATGTTTTACCATCACTATTTTGGGACCTATTTATTAAACCGCATTAAGGTTTTGCATTTAACACATGTTAACAGTCAAACAACTGCAGTAATTCTGTACTATTAATGTGGGAATGGGCATTTCTGCGCATTTCAAATATCTTGGTGTTTTTCTAGACTCAGAACTGTCCTTCAAACCACAAGTCAGTCATGTCCTTCGGTCCTTTCTTGCCCTTCGTCAGTTCCGTGCCCTTTCCTTGACTCTGCAGCACAACACACACTTGCACTCATTACATTATCTCCGGCATAGATTACTGTAATTCAACCTACGCAGGTATCTCTCAATCCGAATTAAACAGACTACAGTCCATTCAAAACACTGCGGTCTGTATTCTCTACCATGCAGGTAAATTCAATCACATTACTTCACTCCTCTTTCAACACCACCGGCTCCCCGTCTGCTATTGCTTTCTTTCTTTCTTTATTTTTTATACCGCGCTCTTTAGAATCAGTGCGGTTTACATGTATACTAACAGGTACTTTTTTATTCCCTTGTCCCCAAAGGGTTCACAATCTAAGTGTACCTGAGGCAATGGAGGGTTAAGTGGCTTGCCCAAGGCCACAATGAGTGGCCATGGGACTAGAGTCCCCAGTCCCTCCGGCCTGAGGTTACTTGTCCCCATGCGGGAATTGAACCCCCGGCCCTCTGGCCTGAGGTAACCTGTCCCAACCACTGAGCCACTCCTCCCTCTTCATTACAAGATCCTCACACTGACTCACAGACACTCCATCCTATCTATCCTCTTTTTTCACGCCCCAGCTAGAGCCCTCCGGTCAGACCACGATAATCGACTAGATCTTCCTTCTGTCACTCGTGCTAAATTAGAAAGCACTAGATGCACAGCTTTTTCTTTCCAGCCCCTACCCTTTGGAATCTCTTCCACTTGCCTTATGCACAGAACCCTCATTTAAAACTTTCAAGACCACCTTTAAAACACATCTTTTTAACGAGGCTTTCCACAGTGTGACTGTGGGTCAGCACCTGCGACCTGTTACCTGTGACTTGTTATTGATAATGGTTAATATGTAACTGCAGCCTGTAGTGGTATGTCTGACGTGACGTCTGTACTCTCTGCTTCTCTCCCTGTCTCTTTCCTTTATGATTTGTAGTTCTTTTCCAATATTCCTATTTATAATATTATTGTAAGCCGCTTTGCTGTTCATTTGAAGGGTGGTATATTAAGAAGCAATAAACCATTAACAGGATGGTCGCTAACATGGAAAGCAGTTAACTACATCTCTGGAAGTGTGTTAAGTGTTAGCAGTTAACACACGTTAATGACTCCTGCGTGAACTGCCGGGTGCACCCCCCACCTCTTAATATGAAATTTCACGTTAGATGTTTAACACTGCAGTTAACATACACTATTTTCGAGGTTTCGGTGACGTCACCAGGCAGCATGGCGGTGCTCTAGACTAGCTCCGCCATAACCCCCTGCAAATTGTGAAAATTAAGTACCCCCTCGAAACTGGAAAGTAGCGGAGTGCAGTGGGTTCGGGATAGCGGTGGCTCCGGTGAAGCTTGGCGGCAGGCTTGGAGTGCCGGCGGCAGCGCGGAGAGGTGTCGGAGCGCTGGACGGCTGTGGGCCCCGGACTGTCTCCCTCCGTTCCGTGCCTGCCAACCACGTGTGAGCGGAGAGCAGCTGATCGGCTCGGTGAGCGGAGGCCGGGAGTCGCGGGGGGCTGCATTGTTTGCCTCGAGCGGCAAAATTCTCCAGGAGGCCGGCGACGAACGGGGAATCCCGGCGAAGCAAGCACCTTACGGTCCGGGTCCGGAGCGGCAAGTTTGGGGCAGAGTGGGCCGCGGAGAAGCCTGGGACGGCTTGATCGTTGTCCTTAGGGGCACTGGGCTGGCAGCATAGAACCTTGCACCCGGCGGGGTTTTTTTTTTGTTTTTTTTTTCATCCGCCCCGCGGAACGTTTGCCTCTCTGCAAAGGGCAGTATTGCCTCTACCTTATTGGGGCCCCCCCCCCCGGACTTTCCTTTCCTGCTTTGCGACCCGGCAGGCCCCCATCTGCACCTTCCACGAGCACCTCTATTTGGTGGGCTGATTGGCCTTGTGCTCGGGAGAGGAGTTCCAATAGAAAGCCTGTTGGTTGAAGCAGGCCCTGTGGGGCCCCCACTGTGAGGCGTTGTTCGAAGGGCCAGCTTTATCTTTAGGATCTGATGGCGGGTAAGAAGCCAGGAGCGGACTTAAACTCTTTCTCCTTTAGGAGTGGAACAGGGGGGAAGTCCCCGGCCCCGAAACCATCGGCGAGTACAACCGTAGCGGTGGAAGTGGGGGATGGCGGGGCCGGACAGGGCGCTGCTGGCGAAATCCTGAGCCTGCGAGAAGATTTAAGAGGCTGGTTTGAGGCTACACAATCAGAAATCTCCACCTTTAAACTGGAGGTCCAGAACTGGTTTAAGGAGCTGAAGGGTGACATGCAAACGCTGGGCGCCCGCCTGGAGGAGTTGGAAAATAGGGCGGAGGAGCATGAAGGACATTTAGGCTCTGTGGCGCAGCGCACTGCTGAGATAGAGCATACGCAGGGGGAAATATTGCAGAAGCTGGAAGATCTTGAGAATAGATCACGCCGATCGAACATCCGCATACGCGGCCTCCCGGAGGTGGATGGCGCAGTAAATTATATTTCTTTGGCGGAGGAGTTTTGCAGCGCGGTTTTGAAGGCCGCTGATATGGAAGCAGAGGGCGTGTGCCTCCGAGTGGACCGGGCTCACCGGTCTCTTGGCCCCAAGCGCGATAACAGAGCCAGAGATATCGTTTGTTGTTTGCATGAATACCGGTCCAAAGAACTGGTGTTCAAGGCCGCCAGGAAGCTGGGGAAACTCAACTGGCATGGGGCCGATGTGGAAGTGTTTGCAGACATTTCAAGTATCACTATGAAGAAGCGCCGGGAGTACCAGCAAGTGACGAAGCGGCTTCGGGAGGAAAATGTCCGATACCGCTGGCTGTTCCCTGTGGGCCTGCAGTTCACCATTAACACCAAGTCATATGTGGCACATACTGTGGAAGAGGCCATCTCGGGTTTGAAGCAGGCGGGCTGGTCCAACCTCCCGACAGCGGAATCGGGGGAGTTGATGGCGGGCGAGAGGGGAGACTCCCACAACCGCTCACAGAGGAATTGGAGTAGAGTGTCCGGCGGAGAGCGGAGGCTACGAAAGACAAAGCCAGCTCTGCAGCCTGCCGTATCGGCCACATGAACTATGTTGTAATGGTTCACATTTAGTTATGTTATTGAGTTTGAGCCTGTTGGGTCTGCATGGGGGGAGTAGGGTGGGGGGTGCTGCATAGGATGTACGAATGGGGAGTTATGTTTTCAATTATGTTCTGAGATGTCTGTGATGCTATGTGGTATTGGATGGGGACCTGTAACAGCTGATGGAAGAATGGAGGGAAGATTGTTTTTGTTTTTTGCTCGTTTTGTTTAATAAGGATGGAAGGTACAAAAGTTGGGTGCTGTTTCGAGGGGGGGGGTTATTTCTTAACAAAAAAACAGGGGGCTGCTTTTGGGTGACGGGACCTGGCTCCGATCTATCTGATAGATCGGGTGGAGAGGCGGGGGGTGGGGGAGGGGGGTGGGGATGGGGAGGGAGGGGGGAGGACTGGGTGGGGGCGAGGGGAGGGACTGTCAGGGGGGGGAGGGTGGGGGGAGGGGGGGGAACGGGGATGGCTCCAGTGCAGCGAGAGGAGGGCAGGGTTTATGGCTGCCTTTAAGCTGATGACTATTAATGTTCGGGGCCTGAACTCCTTTTATAAGAGGCAATTGCTTTTCAAAGAATGTTCCCGACTGGAGGGGGATGTGGTTTTTATCCAGGAGACCCACCTGCTTCCTAAGGATGAGGTTTGTTTGCGTCACTCCCGTTTCCCCCAACAATATTTTGCTTCCAACAAATTAGAGAAGAAAAAGGGTGGAGTGGGGATCTTGATGTCTGGCAGGGTGCTGGGGAAGGTGGAGGAGGTCATTCGGGATAGGAGAGGACGTTATGTGGTGGTTAAGTTGCACTGGGGACAGCAGCGGTATACGCTGGCTAGTGTGTATGCTCCCAACACGGATCAGGCTGCCTTTTTTGGTGAATTAGAAGCAGTTCTTGTAAGCAAGGGAGAGGGGCAGCTGCTGATTGGGGGTGATTTCAATGTAGCTCTTAATCCTTTGGTGGACACCTCTAGGGGGGCGTCGTCCCTCACTCGGAAGCATCGCCTGCGCCTGAAGCAGTTGATGGAATCCCTAGATTTGGTAGACCTCTGGCGGGAAGTGAATTATGGCGACAGGGATTATTCTTTCTTCTCCCCCGTGCATGCAGTGTACTCCCGAATTGATTTGCTGCTTATTGATAAGGCTCTGCTGCCTGTAGTGGGGAAATGTGAGATTCGAGAGCGGACCTGGTCAGACCATGCCCCTGTTCTTTGCACTTTACCTTTAGGCGATTCCAGCCCGGCCAAGCGGTGGTGGAAGTTGAATGAGTCCCTGTTGGAAGATACGGCAGTAGTAGAACAAATAGGGAAAGATATAGAGGAATATGTGCTATTGAACGATAATGGTGAGTGCTCACCGGGAACGGTTTGGGATTGTTTGAAGGCGGTGGTTAGGGGGCGGCTGATAGCTATAGGTGCCCACAGAAAGAAAGTGCGGCTAAAAAAGCAAGCGGAGTTGCTGGTTCTGATTGGAGAGTTGGAGGTGCGCTTGAAGCAGAGGCCGCGGGATGTTCTCGTGCAGGGCCAATTGAGGAAAGCTCAGCTAGACCTGAGCGAATTACATATGGCGGAGATCCGACATAAATTAAATCTTCTTCAGCAGAGGTTTTTTGAATTTGGCAATAAAGCCGGGAGGTTGTTAGCCCGGCGGGTCAAGAAACTGGCAGCTCGGAATGCAATAGTGAAAGTGAAGGGGAGAGAGGGTAGATTGTTGTGGTTGGGTAAGGAGGTTGAAGACAGGTTTGTCCAATATTATCAAGAGCTGTATACGCCGGAAACGGTAGTGTCCGAAGTTGCGATTAAGGATTTTTTGGATACGGTCCAGTTGCCGAACTTGTCCACTGCAGAGTCGGAGAGTCTCTCCCTTCCTATTGGGGAAATTGAGGTCCTGACAGTGATCAAAGGCCTGCGGGCCCATAAGGCCCCGGGCATGGATGGCTACCCCAACAGTTTTTATAAAGCTTTTGCAGGACAGCTGGTCGGACCCTTGGTGAGAATGTATAATTCCTTTCAAAGAGATAGTATTCTGCCGCCATCTATGCGGCTGGCGGGGGTCAGTATTCTCCATAAGGAGGGTAAGGATCCACTGGAGTGTGGATCCTATAGGCCTATCTCCCTACTGGGTAGCGATTTTAAGATTTTCACCCGAGTTCTAGCCAATAGGTTGCTTCCCTTTCTGGGGAAGCTCGTACACCCTAATCAATCTGGTTTTGTGCCTGGGAGGTACACCTCTGACAACATCAGGAGAGTGTTAAATTTAATATGGCATGGGAAGAGAGAGGGGGAGGAGATGGCCTTACTAGCAGTGGATGCTGAAAAAGCATTTGATAGGGTGAGCTGGCCCTTTCTGTTTCTGACGTTAGAGCGGGTGGGGATAGGAGGGGCCTTCTTAGATTGGGTGCGAGCCCTATATCGGCACCCCTTAGCCTGTTTAAAAATAAATGGCTCCACCACCCAAATTTTTGAATTGCACAGGGGGACGCGGCAGGGATGCCCTCTTTCCCCTCTGCTCTTTATTCTTGCTATGGAACCACTGGCCCAGAGGATTAGGGCTTGTAGGGAAGTACGGGGTGTAGTAGTGAGTAATATTCACCACAAGATTTCCCTCTTTGCCGATGATGTGTTGTTTTTTGTCTCTGACCCATTGCGAACGCTTCCTGCCATTTTGGAGGAGTTAACCACATATGGAGCTTTGTCAGGGTTTCGTATGAATCCCGCAAAGTCTGAAATTTTGAACCTCTCCTTGGGTAGGGAGACTGTGGCGGGCTTGAAGAAGGCCTTTCCTTTCCGGTGGGCCAAATCTAGTATTCGGTATCTTGGGGTGCAAATCACTGGCCAATGCCGGGATTTATTTCAGGCAAATTATCTACCCGCCCAGAGTAAGCTGATTAGAGAGCTAGAGCGATGGGGGACATTTGAGATCTCGTGGCTGGGCCGAATAGACCTCATCAAGATGATTTTGGTGCCTCGGCTCCTTTATCTTTTTATCAACTTGCCAATTGAGGTCCCAAAGGCCTACTTGCGGAAATTACAGGAGAAGCTCCTGGTTTTCGTATGGCGGGGTAGGAGACCGAGAGTAGCCCGGAGCATTTTGTATGCGGGCCGTGGCAGGGGGGGCATGGGGATGCCACACCTGGGTAGATATTATGAAGCGGCCAGGGTGCGAGCGGTTTTTGAGTGGATTCTGAGGGATGCAGTGGATTGGGTGGACTTGGAGCAGGCGGGTTTTGGGGAGGGTAGACGCCTATTAAATATTGTGTGGGTGAGGAAACCCGGTCTTGTGCGTCAGGATGGGGGAAATCCCTATGTCGCACTCACGCTGCGCTACTGGTTCAAATGGCGCGCCCGGTGGTATGGTGCTCGGGGATGTTCCAAGTTTATGCCTTTGTGTGACAATCCGGATTTCCCACCGGGGAGGGATGATGTTGTATTTCAGAGGTGGGCTCGGCAGGGGTTGCGTTATGTGGGGCAGTTTAAAGATGGGGGGGCCTGGGTGTCCTTTGCTGATCTACAAAAAGAGTTTTCGGTGCTGGAGGGTGCTGGATATCAGTATATGCAAGCCCGGCACTTTTGTAACAGTTTGGGGGGCTGGGGGGGTGAAGGGCAGGGTGCTGTAGTAGATGGTTTAGTGGAAAATGGGGTGATCAAGGGCTTGATTTCCCGGTTGTATGGGTTAATGGATTCGGTGGATATTGGGGGCTGGGCCCACAAGAAAGCATGGGAGCAAGATTTGCATATGTGTTGGGATGAGGATCACTGGGCAGGAATTTATAAGGGGTTATTTAGGGGTGTGTTATCAAGCTCAATTTTGGAACAAAACTATAAGATGCTCTATAGGTGGCACCTGACTCCCCAGCGCTTACAGCGTTGGTGTGGGGGGTTGGGTTTATGCTGGAGAGAGTGTGGTGCGACCGGCTCTGTCTTGCATATCTGGTGGGAGTGCCCTATACTCCAGCCTAGCTGGCAGGCGGTGGCAGAGTGGATGGAAGTGGTGTTGGCTGATGGTGTGGTTTTTGGACCCTGTCTGGCTCTGCTGAATGTGGGAGGGGGGTCAAAGTGGCGTAAGGTGGTATGTGGGGCAATGCGACAATTGATTGCGCGGAAATGGCGGACTCCTTCCCCACCCACTCTGGCGGATATCCAATTGCGGGTAGTGCACCTATCTCTCATGTATCGCCTGACGGCCCTGCGCAGGAAACAGCTAGTGAAATTCCAGGACACCTGGGGCCCTTACCTCCAGTGGGTGGAAGGGAGGACGACCTTATAAGCCCCCGATACTCGAGGGGAGGGGGAGACCCCAATTAACGGTGGCCCGTAGTGGGAGCCTGTTCACGGCGGGGGGCATGCTATTGGGTCTGCTCCCATTTTAGTTGCCCTGGGCTATAGTTTTCTCCTATCTCCCTCTGTACCATTGAGGGGGGGGGGGTTTCCCACCGTCCCACCTTATTTGGTTTACGATGTAGAGGCTGGGGGATCCTTTTCTTATGCTCGACTGGGTGTCTCAGACTCCAAAAGCTCCATGCAAATACCATTTAGCTTAACTGGTAGCTAATTGCTTAAGGTATTCAGTGCTGGCTTTCCTTTTTAGGATCATCCTTTAATGTCAATACAGGAGCCATCCTCGGGGGGGAGGGGGCAGGGGGGAGGGGGGGGGGAGAAAGTGGGGTTCTTTCACGACTAATAGCCTTGGAGGTGTTTAAGATGGAAAACAGAACTATATGTTGTGACTTAGTGTGTTAGTGTTGTATAAGCAATAGACTGTGTATTGGGAAGTGCTGTTTTTCTTTGTGTCAATTTTCAATAAAAATTTAATGGAAAAAAAAAAAACATACACTATTTTCAGAGAATGTTAGCTCTTTTGGAGACCATGTTAAGCGCTTAAGCCGTTAAACACCTAACCTGGTTTATATGCGCTGAGACAGTCCCTGGCTCCTGAATTCGGCAGCAACAGAGATGCAGGTTCCATGTCTCCTGACATTTTTACTGACATAAGGTTATATTTACAGACATATGATATTTTGTTCCTTTTTTTTTTTTACTGACAGTCTGTACTGACAGTTGTCAACCCTGTGTGCCAGTGAGCGCTAACACAACATATGTCTGCTTTTCTCTGGAGAGCCTTGGAGCTATTGGGCTGCTGGGTTGCTAGTGTGACATATGCTGCATGTTCTATGACCCACACACAATACATTTCCATATCTGGCATCAAAACCCAGATATTTCAGCTTGCCAGCAGATGGGGATCCGCCATACTTATTTCAAAAAACAGAAAACAATATTCTGTAAGATGGTCAGCACATAAAACTATCTGTAGAAGCTATATGTATTTCTTTATGTGCGTTTTCAGCCAGTTTATTTCTATAAGTTGTCACTGAACTTCTATAGTTAAGTTATCCATATAAAGTTAGGACTGCTGTTTATATGGATAAAGGTATGCAGAGAGCGACTGAGCGTGGCTGCTGTCTGGATAAATTTAGGCCCTGGTTTCTCAAGCCAAATGGATAAATTCTGGCCTGGATATTTTAAAGAAAAGTAATGACGTGGTCAGGACCTGATCTTGACTACATGAGTGCTTTTGAATGTTGGTCTAAGTCTTCATATCTGGCAGTGATGTAACATCTGGATGCTGAGAAGTAAATCCGAAACAGATCAGAATGCGCAGAGACAGGCTATGTCTTTGCTAGAAATTCTAGCCTGAATATTGATTCCTGCTTGAGGATGGACCTGGTAGGAAATAAATTAATTTCATTTCTTTGTGACTGTTTCCTCGGCCAGACATGTACGACCAGGTGTTGAAATTTGGTGCCTACATTGTGGACAGATTGCACAGATATCGACAGCCAGTACTGGTTTACATCCCACCGCAGGCAGAGCTCCGAGGGGGCTCGTGGGTGGTGATTGACCCCACCATCAATCCCCGACACATGGAGATGTATGCAGACAGGGACAGCAGGTACAGTCTTCTGTATTCTCCCAGAGGCAAAACACACATGTGATTTAAAATCTAGAGATCTAAGTTATTTCCATCCTGTGTTTTATTATGTCAGCTCATTTAAGTTGTTTTATTGCCCTGTGCTTCCACTGACCTGTTTGATGTCGCATTTAATGTTTGCTAAGGAGATTGTTTCAGGATCTGATCATTTCCCTTCCTTACATTGGGGCCGCGGCTCCGATATCGCACGGACGCTGCTACCGCTGCTTGGTAAACATACCCCTTAGTCTCCAGCTTTCCCCTCACTTCTTCACCATTCATTCTTGAATTCCAAAACCCATTCTTGCCCCCACCTTCCCAAGCAGGAAGATACATACTCACCTTGATTTACCATTCAGCACTACTATACTTCATAAGGAAGCATCAGTACAATTTAAAAATGAAAAGTATACATTGATATTCGATAGTTTATATTTTACAGCATTGTACCCCTATCCTATAGAATAAAGTAGTGCTCAAAAGTAACAAGGAGAAATTTGTATCCAACTGAAGAATAATTACACATAAATGATTTTGTTATTGCTCATGGAATATAAGCTAACAAATTTAGTAACACAATAATAATGGGAGATTTTAATTACCCCAATATTGATGGGGTAAAATTTTCATCAGGACATGCCAGAGAGTTAAAGTTTCTAGATGCAACAAAATGACCCACTTCATGGTGTGGTTGATCCAGGAACCGATTAGAATGGGAAAGTACTTTAGATCTAATCCTTACTGGTGTGCTGAACCTGGTGCAAGTGTAATAGTGGTGGGGGCGCTAGGCAATACTGATCAAAAAATCTACTGCAGTAATTCTTAATTTTAAAAAGGGAGGCTATGAAGAAATTAGAAGAAAAATAAAAGAAATAGTTGTCAGAGTCAAAAGCTTGCAGGAGGCATGGACAGTATTTAAAAAGACCATTTTGGAAGCCCAGAAACAATATATTCCACATGTTAAAAAAAAAGGTCAACAGAAGACCAAACTTCAGCCAGCGTGGTTTAATGGTGAGGTGGACGAGGTGGTATAAGCCAAAAGGGCATCTTTTAGAAACTGGAAAGCAGACCGTAAGGAAAGGGATAAGCACAAGTAGAGGCACTGAAAAGAAGCTTGTTGTAGAGGTAAGGACGAATACTAAAAAAGTTTCCAAGTACATATGAAGCAAAAATCCAGTCAGGGACTCGGGTGAACTGTTGGATAACAAAGTAATATACGGAGTGCACCAGGAGGATAAGGTAATAGCAGAAAAACAAAATGCATTTCTTTGCCTTGTCTTTACTGAGGAAGATGTTGGGTCACAACTACACCAGAAATCTTCTTTGGTGATGATTCAGAGAACATAAGAACATAAGATATGCCATACTGGGTCAGACCAAGGTCCATCAAGCCCAGTATCCTGTTTCCAACAGTGGCCAATCTAGGTCATACATACCTACCGGTAGCAGTTTCCCCAAAAGACACAGGTTCCACAATGCTTGTACTAGGTCAAGCATTGATATCCTGGGTCCCTTCTTAATAATGGTTTAGGAACCTTTCCTCCAGGAACTTGTCCAAACCTTTTTTAAACCCAGCTACACTAGCAGCCTTTACTACATCCTCCGGTAACAAATTCTAGAGTTTGATTACACGTTGAGTGAAAAAATATTTTCTTTTATTAGTCTTAAATAGTTTACCCTGTAGCTTCATTGCATGTCCCCTAGTCTTTCTATATTCTGATAACGTAAACAATCGATCTACGTTTACCCGTTCTACTCCGTTCATTAATTTATAGACTTCTATCATATCTCCCCTCAGCTGTCTCTTTTCCAGGTTAAAGAGCCCTAACTTTTTCAGCCTTTCTTGATAAGAGTATCCTTCCATCCCCTTTACCATTTTGGTGGCTCTTCTCTGAACCTTTTCTAATAACGCTATATCCTTTTTAAGATACGGCGACCAGAATTGCACACAATATTCAAGCTGCGGTCTCACCATGGAACGATATAGAGGCATTATAATATCTTTTGTTTTATTTTCCATTCCTTTCCTTATGATACCTAGCATTGTATTTGCTCTCTTGGCTGCCGCTGCACACTGGGCCGAGGGTTTTAACATGTTATCCACAATGACGCCTAAATCTTTTTCCTGGGTGGTGGTTCCTAATGTGGAACCTTGCATCGTGTAACCATAGTTTGGGTTGTTCTTCCCTAGGTGCATAACTTTGCACTTGTCCACATTAAATTTCATCTGCCATTTTGATGCCCAGTCTTCCAATTTATCAAGATCCTCTTGCAATTTTCCACAATCCTCTTGGGTTTTAACAACTTTAAATAGTTTTGTGTCATCTGCAAATTTGATAATCTCACTCGTTATTCCACTTTCCAGGTCATTTATGAATATGTCAAAAAGCAGCGGACCCAGCACAGATCCCTGGGGTACACCACTATTCACCTTTCTCCATTGGGAAAATTGGCCATTTAGTCCTACCCTCTGCTTTCTATCTTTTAACCAGTTCCTGATCCACAATAGTACACTGCCTCCTATCCTATGACTTTTTAGTTTTGCCAAAAGTCTCTGATGAGGGACCTTGTCATAGGCTTTCTGAAAGTCCAGATACACTATATCAACCGACTCACCTTTGTCCACCTGTTTATTCACACCTTCAAAAAAACATAACAGATTAGTAAGACAACATCTTCCTTGTCTAAAGCCATGTTGGCAGTCTCCCATTAGGCCATGACTATCTACATGCTGAGTAATTTTGTTCTTTATGATGTTTTCTACCATTTTTCCTGGTATTGATGTCAGGCTCACCGGTCTGTAGTTTCCCGGATCACCCCTGGAACCCTTTTTAAAAATTGGCATTACATTGGCGATCCTCCAATTTTCAGGTATTACAGATGATTTTAATGAAAATTCACAGATTACTAATAGCAGGTCTGCAATCTCATATTTCAGTTCTTTCAACACCCTTGGATGTATACCATCCGGCCCAGGTGATTTGCTACTCTTCGGTTTATCTAATAGTTGTAATACATCTTCCCGATGTATCGATATTTCCTTCAATTCTTCCGCACCTTTAAATACCACTTCAGTCATGGGTAACATCCCTACATCTTCCTCAGTAAAGACCGAAGCAAAGAATTCATTCAGTCTCTCGGCTATTGCCTTGTCGCCTCTTAGTGCCCCTTTAACCCCTCTATCATCTAATGGACCAACTGACTCTCTCACAGGTTTTTTGCTACGAATGTACTTGAAAAAATCTTTATTTCACATTTTTGCTTCCGCAGCAAGCTTCTTCTCAAATTCTCCCTTTGCCTGCCTTATCAGTGCCTTGCATTTGACTTGCCAGAGCAACTAAAGCACATCACTGTAATCCTAGAAGATGTAATACTGTAGATCAATTTGACAAACTCAAGAGCAACATATCACCAGGGCCAAATGATATTCACCCAAAAATCCTGAAGGAGCTCAAACATGAAATAGATAACAAACAGGTTAAAAATCATTCAAAACAGCCACAGTTCCTGAGGATCAGAGGGTGATCCAGGAAACTATACACTGATGAGATCAACATTGGTGCTAGGCAAAATGTTTGAAGCTACAATATACTGAAAAACAAAATTATGGACCATATAGATAGACACAGCTTAATAGGAATGAGCAAGCAGAGGCTCACCAAAAGCACATCTTGTCTTACCAATTTCTTAGACTTTTTTGAAGGTGTAAACAAATGTGTTATGGTAAGCCAGTGGATATAGTGTATTTAGATTTGCAGAAGGCATTTGGCAAAGTCACTCATAACTGAATTTTTAAGAAACGAATGTGCTGTGGAATAGGAGGCCATGCCCTTTTATGGTTTTCAGGTTGGCTAAAAGACAGGAAAAAGAGAGTAGGACTAAATGGTCAGTTAGCCACATAAACAAGGGTCAGTAGTGGAATGTCCCAAGGTCCTCACTGGGACCTGTGCTGTTTAGCATATTCACAAATGATCTGGAGATGAGTGAGAAGAACAAATTTGCGAATGATGCAGAATTATTCAAAGTTCTTAAAATTATGGAGGACTGCTAGGTACGTATGAGCTAGATCGGCCACTGTTGGAAACAGGATACTGGGCTTGATGGACCTTGGTCTGACCCAGTAAGGCATATCTTATGTTCTTATGTTCTGTGAGGATTTGCAGAAGGATCTTGTGAAACTGGAAGAATGAGCATGCAAATGGCAGGTGAAATTGAATGTGGGCAAATGCAAAGATCTTGCAGACCTTTGGGACAACATGTTGAAATTTTCAGCCCAGTGTGTCACGGTGACTAAAAAAGCAAATCGAATGTTAGGGACTATTTGAAAAGGGATAGAGAACATCATTATGTCTCTGTATAGGTCCATGGTGTGACCCCCACCTCAGGTGCTGTGTGCAGTTCTGGTGTATTGTAGATGAGAGTTGCAGAAACCGAGCTGCTCCCCCTCCTCTGGACTCAGGCCCAGTAGTGGCAATCAGCCTGGGGCCTGTGAGTCAGTAAACATTCACAGATTGTGCTCCCTCCTCTTATGTGCTCTTCCTGTTTGACTGAAAACCCTTTCAGAATAATGGGGTCTGAGCACACACAGGGGTTTGCCTCTACTGTTGCCACCACAATGCCTGAAGGAGGAAGTGGAAAGAATCGGAGTAAGCTTTTTTCGTCATCATGTGGAGGTCACATTTTATTTATTTTTTTTAAAGATAACATTGCAAATCTATTAATTCTAAGAGTGCGCAAGTTTGAACATATGAAATAATAAATTGTGATTACACACAATAGAAATTTAAAAACATACAACAAAAAGTAATAAGCACAAGATTTTAACATAATCAACAACAAAATAAATCATCATTTAAACAACTTCTCCAAAAGCTTCATTAAAGAGAGATGCTTCATAAGCCTGTAGCAGGTAATCAAGTTCTACATGCAACACCTCAGGGACATGACTGTATACCAAGGTCTCCAAATAGTCTGGAGCAAGACCATGCAACATCTTAAAGGGAAAAGGAAGTGGATTTAGCTCACACCATTTCTCAGGACTTTGAAGGCGCATTTACATTCAGGTAAAGGAGATATTTTCCTGTCCCCAGAGACAGTAGAGGGTTAAGTGACTTGTCCAAGATCACAAGGCGCAGCAGTGGGATCTTAAATATAATGAGCCTGATAGTCAAAGGCATTTATGTGGTTTGCAGACGTGCAAGCCATGTAGATGCCGATTAGCGCAATATTCAGCGACACTAAGACTGTTAGTGCTGCTGGAGGTCTGTGAGTGCTACCGTGACACATCCTGATCCTATGCGGTTAGCATCAGGGCATGTCTTGAGCATTCTGGGGTGGAGCGGAGGCGGCACCCATCTCTGCTGCCCGATTAGCTTCCAGACTGAGCGGCGACCTGGATAGTCAATGCCTGTGGCCGGATACGGCTGCGGCATTGAATACCCGGGCTTAGTATTCAGCGGCAACAGCTATGTACAAGTGCTAGTCACTGCCACTGTATATCGGGCCCAGTAGTCACAATCTGAAACTTTATTCTATGTTCCACTGGGAGCCAATGTAGCTCAGCTATTTATAATGTAATGAACATTCCTTTGAACGCCAAAAATCACTCGTAACTGCTGCATTCTGTAAAATTTGTAATGCCTTCAGATATTGATTTAGAAACTCAAACTGCATTGTAATAATAATCTATTCTCTGGGAACAAGCAGGGAGTCTGTCCTCACATATGGGTGATACTGGCACTGACGGAGCCCGCGCGGTAGCTTCTCCCCAGCTTTCAAAGAAAGCCTTTGGGAGATGCACCATGCATGCGTGTTCCCCTTCCCGCCCAGGGATGCCATCTTGCCTCAGTCTCCTTTTTTCCACAGAGCCCACTGGACATGCGTCTGTTTTCCCCGTAAACAGTGTTAAGTTTTTCTCTTGCATTTTTCTTCACCGGTTGCATACCGATTCCCTTTCCTGCCCCCGAGCTCGCTTTCCTTGGCATCGCGTCTCGGGTCTGTTCTTTTTTCCTTCTTTTTTCGAGAGCTTCTAAACCGGCTTTGTGCCTTTTTTTGTCCCTGGCTGGGCCTGAGGTTTTTGACCTCACGGGGGCCGTTTTCCCCACCATGGCCTCTATCAGTGGCTTTGTGACTGATGCGCCAAAACTATGTCACAGACCGACCTACGTGACTGCTGCCTCCAATGTCTAGGGCCAGATCATGACTCCTTGGACTGTGGTCTCTGCAAGAAGATGGCCTCCAAGGCCATCAAGAGCCATCAGAAGCAGCAGTGGGAGTCCTTCTTCCATAAGTCAAACTCTGTACTGGAGTCTCCGGCGATACCGTGCTCCAGGGCCCCCTCCGGAACCCCAGGGAGACCGGGCTGCCTTGGAATCCCGAGGCCATGGGTCCTCCAGCCAGACCCCAGAGGAAGAGCTCAAGAAGAGCTAGAAATCCTTGAAGAACGTGTTGGCGGATGAGCCTGGAAAAGTGGGCAAGTCCCCCGGGCCCACAGTCCCCCACTGCAAGTCCGAGGGGAAGGAGTGGGAGCGGCTGACCAAAATACCCCCACAGGAATCGTCGGCATCCAGCGACTGGCCTCGGATCCCTGAAGCCATCCTGATTAAAGACTCCCCCTTGGCGGAGCCGGCGTCAAGCCTGAGTCCCTCAGTGCCCACTCTGAAGGCTGTGGAGCCATTTGGCCTCAAGATCAGGATGGCAACCTTGGAGCAAATTTTATCTGCCTTCATGGCCCAGCAATGGGCTCTGATGGCCGGCTCCACTGGGTCATCACTCCTAACTACTGGGCCCTCGAACTTGAGGAATTCCCCAAACATCGAGCCGATCCTTGAGTGCCACCAGCCTCGAGAGGTTTCTCGACATCAGTCCCGATCTCTGTCCTGGTCTTCTGGACCCAGGTCATCCCCAATAAGTGCCTGCGGCTCTGACCGCAGTGCCTTTGGGGCCAAAGGCCATCAGGCTTGGGGCCTGACCTCTGAATCTGGACAGCCCTCGACACCTCCACAAACTATGAGTCGGACTGGGAGACTGAGGATGACAAATCCCCAGATACCTATTGTCACCGGGATGTGCCCTCCGACATGTCTCCCACCGAGATCCGACATTGGTCCCTGACCGAGGACACGGCTTTCCTCGACTTCATGTGGGACATGGCCAAGACACTGGCCTTCGAGACCAAGTCAGAGGAAAACCCTTGGACCGAGGAACTCAAGATCCTCCAGTATGAGGCCCTTCTGAAGGAGGCACTCATGGTGCCATTTCCCCAATCCTGTAATAGCTGCTCCTCCGCATGTGGGAGACCCCTGCATTGGCACCCATAGTGAGCAGACGTCTGGACTCGATGTACTGGGTCCACCGGAGCCCTGGCTTCCAGAAAGTACAGCTGCCACACAACTCCATGGTGGTGGAGTCAGCCATGTGTCACCTTAAGAGCTAGATGCCTAGGGTGCCTTGGACACCCTGGGCAGAAAGAGCTACCAGGGCTCGATGCTCATTGTCCGGATCCAGGCATACCATCTGTAAATGGGCATGTACCTGAGGGACACAGAAAGGGAACTTGTTGGGTTCTCTGCTGGTCTCTCCGAGAAACCTCTCCAGCGGTTCTGGATCCTGGCTTCGGGTGTCAGAGAGTGCTCCAACTTTATGACTCGGGCAGCCTATGATGGTGGCTAGAGTAGCTGCGGTAGGCATCGGTGCCCGATGCCAGGCCTGGCTATAGTCTTCCGACCTGGAGCAATGGGTCGATGTCCTTTGTCAGGGAGAAAATCTCTGGCAAACCCATGACTGATAAGGCTGCAGAGTTGGAGTCTGAGTTCCTGACAAGGACCAGGCTCTCCAAGAAGACCGCTGACCCTTTCCAACGGAAACCTTCAGGTAAAAAGCCCTTCTAACTGAAGATGAGAAAGGCTTATGGAAACTACCCTCGGTACTAGGCCTTCCTAGCTCCCCAACAGGGGCAGCAGGCCAAGGGATAAGGGCATTGCCCTCATAAGTCTAAGGCTCCCAAACCCCAGGCACTGGCTCCGGCCCAGCCTGGCAGGGGTTTTTGACTCTTTGGGCATAGCCTCTCTTCCTCCAGGAGGCTCAGCCTAGCAGCCCACAGGGGGACATCTGGTTTTCTTCGCCCACCGATGGTCATCCATCACCACTGACTCCTGGGCACTGCAGGTAGTGAGGGAAGGTTACCTCCGCTACCTGATACAGGCGCCCTCTCAGTTCTGTCAAGGAAAGCCCCCCAGGACTCTCCTCCACCAGACTTTACTAATACAAGGGCTCGCAGGCCTTCTCGAGGACAAGGTGGTGGAACCGGTGTCCACACACCTCAAGGGCAAGGGGTTCTACTCCCGGTATTTCCTCATACTCAAAAGGACCAGAGGCTTCCGGCCCATCCTAGACCTGTGGGATCTAAACAGATTCCTGATGAAGGAGAAGCTCAAAATGCTCTCCCTTGGAACACTGCTGCCATACCTCCAGCCGGAAGACTGGCTGTGCTCCTTGGTCTTAAAGGATACATACACTCACATTCTTATCCATCCCAACCACAGGAAATACCTCAGGCTCATGGTGGGAGGCAGCTGCTACCAGTACAAGGTGCTACCCTTCGAACTGGCCTCTACACCAAGGGTGTTCACCAAATGCCTGATAGTCATCGTAGCCTTCCTTCGTCTCCAGGGAGCCTTTGTCTTCCCATACTTAGATGACTTACTCACTAAGAGGCCACAGAGGTGCAATACGCAATGGCGGGCACCATCCTCATTTTGCAACCTTTGGGGTTCGTAATAAACCACCCATAGTCCCATCTCCTAACGACACAGTGTCTGGAGTTTATAAGAACAAGGCCTTTCCCCCTCGGGACAGGGCTGACCATCTCAGGGTGCTGTCCATGGCTGTGCAGCACCAACACTCTGTGTCTGCCTACCTTCTACTCCACCTGATGGGCCACATGGTGTCCACAGTTCATGTTACCCCGGATGCCCGCCTGCCCATGAGGGCGGCTCAATGGGGCCTCCGCTTCCAGTGGACCCAGGCCACAGGCCGACTGTGGGACAGGGTGGTGCTGACCTACCAACTGGCTGACTCTCTCACTTGGTGGCAAGCCCTCCAGCACCTCCTGGCTGGAATACCCTTCCAGGACCCTGCACTCCAGGGGGTCCAAACCATGGATGCCTTCCTCTTAGGCTGAGGATCCCACTGTGATGGCCTCTGCACTCAGAGCAGTTGGTCGCAGTCAGACAGTCTGCAGCAGATCAACCTCTTGAAGCTCTGGGCCATATCCCTGGCCCTCCGAGCCTTCCGTCACCACCTGCAACACCATTTCAGACAGACAATCAAGTGGTAATGTTCTACATCAACAAGCAAGGGCCATGAGATTTTACATTTTCTGTCAAGAGGCAGTAGCTCTCTGCTCATATGTGAACTTCCACGGGATGCTCCTGCAGATGGTGTATCTGCTGGGCCAGGACAACGCCCTGGTGGGCAGGCTGAGCAGGGTCCTCCAGCCGCATGGATGGTGGCTAGACTACGGAGTGGCCTACCGGCTCTTCCAGCTCTGGGAGACTCCACAGATGGACCTTTTTGCCAGTCTGGCCAACCCCCAGCTGCCGCACCTCTGCTCTAGGCAACCACGCCTGTCCTGGGTAGCAGCAGATGCATTTCTCATCCCATGGACAGAGGGCTCTGTCTTCACCTTCCCACCCACACCGCTGATTGCCAAGACCTTGATCAAGGCTCAGCGCGACAGGGCATCGCTGATACTAGTAGCTCCTCGGTGGCCCAGGCAACCATGGTTCCCACTGCTCCTTCGCAATCCATGACGCCCCCGGTCCTCCTGTGGAATGCCCTGGGGCTGCTGTCGCAGGAGAAGGGCTCCCTCCTACACCCCAACCTGGGGTCTCTGATGCTAACGGCCTGGCTGCTGAAAGGATAGCCTTGGCCCCTTTCAGGGGAGGTGGAGGAGGTCCTGGCCTCCCGTAGGGCCTCTACAAGATGGGCTTATGCCTTCAAATGGTGACGATTCTTGGTGTGGTGCGGGGAGTGACAAGTCAACCTTTTCTCATGCTCTGTGCAGCATGTGCTGCAATATTTGCTTCACCTGTCTCAGGCAGGACTGGTCCAACTCTGTCAGGGTCCACCTGAGTGCACTCGCAGCGCACCACCACCTTATTGAGGGCAAGTCCCTCTCCATCCAACCTCTCATGACCCACTTTCTGCGGGGTCTTTTGCTGTCCAAGCCTCCTGTACGCCCGCCGGCTGCGGAATGGGACCTCAATGTGGTGCTGTCACAGTTCACTGGCCCACTGTGTGAGCCCTTTGCTACCTGCCACCTGCGGTACCTGCCCTGGAAGGTCGTGTTCCTAGTGGCACTCATGTCAGCTTGCAGAATCAGTGAGCTCCAGGTGTTGGTGGCGGATTCACCCTATAAGAACAGGGTTGTGCTCCACATGCACCCCAAGTTCCTTCCCAAGGTGGTGTCCCTCGTCCACCTCAATCAGAAGGTGGTGCTCCCCACCATTTTTCCGCAGCCTCACACCAGCAGAGTGGAGACTATCCCTTCACACCTTGGATTATAAGAGGGCCCTGTCCTTCTGCCTCCAACGTACCCAGGGTCACCACAAAGCCTCATAGCTTTTCGTCACCTATGATCCCAGTTGGCCGAGGGCAGCGGTGACCAAACGAACTCTCTCCACCTGGATGGCGGACTGCATTGCTGTTGCCTACGAGCAGGCTAGGCTCTCACTGGGGCACTGGGTCATGGTGCACAGCATCAGGCCGGGGTGGCATCCATGGCAAACCTGTGTTCCGTTCACTTGTCAGAAATCTGTCAAGCTGCTATCTGTTCCACAGTCCATACTTTGCAGCTCATTACTGGAGAGGGAGTTGCACAGGGACAGCTCCTTTACTCCGCCATCTATTTGGGGTGTAGGCAACTCCTGTCCTCTGGCCCTTCTGTGTTCAGGCTACCGCAGTGCTGGTTTTCTCGCTGGACACTTGGGCCCCTCGGGAGTCTGTCTTCTTAAGGACTCAATGCTGCTGCTCACGGCTCACCTTTTCCTGGTCACCAGTGGATTTTTACAGGTTTTCCATAGCCTGTAGCTAGGGAGTCCCATATGTGAGGACTGACTTCCGGCTTGTTCCTAGAGAAAGCAGAGTTACTTACATGTAACAGGTGTTCCCCAGGGACAGCATGAATCAGTTCTCACAACCCTCCCTCCTCTTCATGGAGTTGTTTTATGTGTCATTTTTGCCTTTGAACTATATCATCCTACTGAGGCAAAATGGCATCCTTGGGTGGGAAGGGGACCATGCTGTGTGGTGCATCTCCCAAAGGTTTCTTTGAAAACTAGGGAGAAGCTACCGCATGGGCTCAGATATCATGAATATGTGAGAATTGATTTCTGCTGTCCCTGGAGAAAACCTGTTACAAGTGAGTAACTACGTTTTGCAGAATGTGGATTTTAACAATGCTTTTAATTGTGCTAGAAGAGCTAAATTAGAATGATGGTTATCACCTAAATTCTGGTTTCACCACAAGGCAAACACTTCCTCTTGATAAATAGTTAGGTGCAACTCCCTCAGGATTGCGGGTCATTAACATAACCTCACATTTGTTCATATTCAAAGCTGGTTTATTACATTTCATCCACTGTGCTGTTTTCACAGCACTGGACAACATCTTTAACATTCTAGCAAAGGGTCCCATACTAGCAGAAATACTAACATAGCATATATGGATAAACGTGATAATTCGGGTCCAAATCCTTTAGGATAGCACAAAGATCTCAGGTACAAGCTAAACGTATAGGGGGGTCATTCCAAACAGCTTTTAGCCAGGATGTATGTCCTGTTTGGATGTAAATCCCCCGCTAAGCGCTTGGGGCCGATTCTGTCCCCAAAGCTCCCCACACGTACAGAGAAGATGTGCAGGGAGGGAGCTCTGGATGGGGGTGGGCTGGAGGAGGAGTATGGGCAAGGCAGAGGCGGGCTCGCGACCCCGGACATACAGGGCCTATCCCGGTCGCGGCTCTGTACATCCAGGGCAGCAAGGATGGACGGGGGACTTATTCTACCTTGGAGATGGAAATCACTCCAGTTACCAAGACTGATTAATAGTGGTTAACACTGGGACCATGATCTGTCTTGCTACTACTACCTACTGTACATTTGTATAGCGCTACAAGATGTAAGCAGCGCTGCACAGACACATGTAAAAGACAGCCCCTGCTCATCAGAGCTTACAGTCTAGTCAAGACAGACACACAGTAGCTTTAGACAGGGGATACATCTAGGGGGAATGGTAAGGAAACACAAAGGAGATCAGGTGAGTTAAAATCCAAAAGCAACAGCAAAGAGGTGAGTTTTCAGCCTGGATTTGTAAAGGATCAGAGAAGGCGCCTGACGTACAGACTCAGGTAGTTTGTTCCAGGCATAAGGAACATCAAGGTGAAAGGAGTGAAGTCTGGAGTTAGCAATAGAAGAGAAGGGCACAGATAGAAGCGATTTGCCAGAAGAGCAGAGCTTCCAGGGAGGGGTGTAGGAAGGTATGAGAGGAAAGGTAGTGAGGAGCTGCAGAGTGAATGCACGTATAGGTCAGCAGGAAAAGTTTTAACAGGATGCAGAAATGGATAGGGAGTCAATGAAGTGACTTGAGAAGAGGGGTAATATGAACATGACGAGGCTGATGGAAGATTAGCTGCGAAGCAGTTTTGAAAAGATTGAAGGGGAGAGAGATGATTCAGAGTGAGACCAGCAAGGAGTAGGTTACAATAGTCTAGATGGGAGGTGACTAAAGATTGGCTAAGTGTCTTAGTAGTGTGTTCAGAAAGGAATGGGTGGATTTTTTTGATGCTATAGAGAAAGAAATGGCAGGTCTTAGCTACCAGTTGGATGTGTGGAGAAGGAGGGAGAGGTATCAAAAACGACCCCAAGTTTGCGAGCTGAGGAAACGGAGGAGTAGAGAGTTATCCACAGATACTTAGAAAGGGAAGAGGAGGGTTTAGGGGGAAAAATAAGTAGTTTAGTTTTGGCCGTGTTCAATTTCAAGTGGCAGTGAGACATCCCAGCAGCAATGTCAAAAAGGCAAGCAGAGATCCTGGCCTGGATTGCTGGAGAGATTTCAGGTGTAGAGAGGTAGATCTGGGAGTCATCATCGTAAAGATGGTACTGAAAGCTATGGGAAGAGATGACAGCACCAAGGGACTGGGTATAGAGAGAGAAAAGGAGTGGACCCAAGACACATCCTTGGGGTACACCAACTGAGAATGGGATAGCAGCAAAGGAGGATTCACCAGAACAAATTCTAAAGGAGCAATGGGAGAGATAAGAAGAGAACCAGATAGTACAGAGCCCTTAAAACCAAGCAAGGACAAGGTTCTAGGAGATGTTTGTGGTCAACCGTGTCAAAAGCAGCAGAAAGGTCAGGAAGGATGAGGGTTGAGTAAAGGCCCTTGGATTTTGCCAGGAACAAGTCGCTGGAGACTTTGGCAAGAGACGTTTCAATAGAATGTAAAGGACAAAAGCCAGATTGTAAAAGATCCAGGAGGGCTTGAGAGGAGAGGAGAGGAAGTCGAGGCAATGGTGGTGAACCACACATTCAAATAGTTTAGAAATGAAGGAGAGGAGGGAGGTGGGTCGATAGGACAGGTAGGGTCTAGTGAGGGTTTCTTGAGGAGAGGTGTAACCACAGCATGCTTGAAGGCTGCAAGGACAGTTGCAGTGGAGAGCAATAGGTTGAGAATATGAGAGATGGAAGAGACAACAATGGAGCAGATGGGGTTCAGGAGACGGGTGGGAATACTATCAGGGGAGCAGGTAGTGATTTTGGAGGAGGAAAGAAGGTGTGTGGTTTCTTCCTCAGAGATCATAGAAAAGGAAGAAAGGGTAGCAGAGGTGGGGGGGGGGGGAGTTGGGAGTGAAGAGAGGGAGGAGGGGAAGTAGCTGACCTCGTGGGGAATTAGAGTGTGATCTTGTGGATTTTGTCATGGAAATAGCCAGGGTTTGGGCAGAAAGGGAAGGAGGGGTCGGAGGCAGAAGCACCTTGAGGAGAGAGTTGAGAGTTGTAAAGAGACTGCGAGGGTCAGAGGCAATATAGTTAGTCAGATTGACATAATAGTCTTGTTTGGTGAGTGCTATGGCTGACTGGAAAGAGACGAGCATGAATTTGAAGTGTAGAAAGTCCGCAAGGATGTGGGATTTGAGCCAAGCGCGCTCAACTGAACGGGCACAGGAACGTAGATAAGGGGTAGTGGAAGGCAGCCAGGGCTGGGGTTTAGCATGCCTCACAGGACGTGGCATGGGCAGAGCAAGAGCATCCAGGGCAGAGGAAGTGCAGCATTATAGGAAGCTATTGCCTCATCAACAGACTCAAATGACATAGTGGAGGAAAGAGGCGATGAGACAGTGGAGGAGAAAGCCAAAGGGTCAATAGCATGAAGATTTCTAAAGAGTTTGGAGGAGACAGGGTGAGGTTGAGGCAGGGGTGTGTCTTGCCCCCTTAAACAATGTATGTGGTTCAAGGGTCCAATATACAGGTAATATTCAATAAAAATTTTTTAAAAAAAGCATTCAACAAGCTCTTAAACACCTGCTCTATCTCCTCATTCCCCACTGCCTCAAATGAATCCCATCTCATCAGCAAAACACTCTGCAACGATGGCACAAATACTACATCAGATAAATAATGCCATTCACGTAATGCTTTAAATTCATTAGCCTCATACTACTCCAAGCCTTCACAGAGCGACTGTATCTTCTCAGGAAAAATACAGCAAGATTTTGTGCTGTAAAACCTACCTCGTTCTCAGGAAGCATCTTCTTCATTAAAGCTCTTAACTGTCGAAAACATTATAGCAGGATGGTGAATCACTTGATTAATCTGTCTTGAAAAGTATTCCTTTATCTCTAACAGTATATTCTAAAAACTCAGTAACTCTTTCAGATAAACTTCTTTATTAGTACAGCTCTGAGATCTCCAAAACCACTCTAATTTGTATATCTTTTTTAAAATTTTACATTAACCAGGGTAGTAGAAGACTATGGGGCAAAATGCCTCCACCCAACTCCTTTAACTGTAGTGACCAACACTTTCTTGACAACACCCTTCAATAGACTATTCCATACTTCTGCCATCTTAGTTATATCAGAAGGCCTTTCTGTATTAGTTACTTGCTTTTCGAAAGGCGCTTTAAGATGCTCTAAATCAATTTTAGTCCGAGGTTGATAACCTGAATTAACACCAACCCCTGGCTCCCTCCAAACAAACGTAACTTGAATGTTACCAAAGAATGATCGGACCAGACTGCTGGTTGAAGAGCAAGTAGTCACTAACTTAGACATTGACCAGGCCTTTAGCAAGAGTCCAGATCTAACAAGTGACCCTTCACATGTGTAGCACCAGAGACTAATTCTGTTAAACATATTGCCTACAGTTTTGCCAAAAATACCTTAGTATCATGTGGAAGCAGCCCCCCATCCAACCTTAAATTAAAATCGCCTAAAATCCTTAACACTAACACTCGTCCATTCCATCACACTCATCAAATTCTGCACCAGAGAATCCAAGGCTGATAAATTGCACAGGCATTTTGGGGCTGATTTTATTAACAGCTGGGTGAAGATATGATCCATTTACATGCGCAAGTCACCTATCTTCAAAGGGTTATGTGTGTACTTTAGGTAGGGTTGCCAACCGGCTCCAGACATGCCCGACAGGCTTGATCCAGTCCTGGATTTACCCCATTGCATGCAGTCTTGGTAATTTTCAATTTCTTATGGAGTACAATGGAGAAATCAGAACTAAATGTCCCTGCATGCAATGGGGTAAACCCAGACCTGGATCAAGCCTGTTATGTGTATCTGGAGCCAATTGGCAACCCTAAATTTAAGTGGTCACGCTTATAAGTCCAATAGTGTATGCTTTCAGTGTGATCATGCAAAGGGGCAGAGTTTGGGTAGAGCGCCAATTTACACATGTAAATATTAAAATACTATAGTGTACATGCACACTTGAAAAATCTAGGCACAGGTATTTACATCTACCATAGAGCAGGGGTAAATTTTCACGCCTAGTCTGTACATGTCTATACCCCCTGTTTTATAAAGTAGAGTACGTGTGTACTTCACTCTGTAAAATAAACCTTGAATATGCACGTGCTAATGTGCGTTAACTCTGCAAGAATTTATGGAGTTTCCCTCCACACGTGTTAAAATGAGGTCAGATCGAGTAAACATTTGGGAAGCTCTGATACAATGGAACTAGAAAAGGTTCAGTGAAGGATGTCAAAACTACTAAAGGGAACAGAACATGTCCTTTATTAAGAAAGGCTAGACAGGTTTGGATAAAGGACAATTGAGAGGGGAGATGATGGAAAGGGTTCAAAATCATAAGTGGGCTGGAATGATTACAGAGGGAACATTTCATACACATAAATGAGAGGGCATTCCATGAAACCAATAACCACCATATTGACAACAAATTGTAGAAAGCTTTATTTCGTGCAACTTATAATAAAGCTGTGGAATATGTTGTCGGAGGATGTGGCCAAGGTGACTAATGTAGTGAGATTTAAAACAGGTTAAGACAAAATGATTAGCTAGGTAGATTTGACAGAGGCATTCCTCATCCCTGGAAATAGGGTTAGCTTTTTGGAATCAGCCCACACTGGCCACTGTTGGAGACACAATGGCTCGACGGTCCTGTGTCTGACTGAGCATGGTTTTCTTATGTTCTTATGAAGAACAATTCACTGATTACACAGGTTAAATACATACGTTGTTAAAGGTTTTTTTTAAGGGATTTCCATGGATGAAAAGGAAGTCAGTCTGCAGAAACAGGCGTTTTAAAATTTGTCCCAAGCCCTAAGTGGGGAAAGTTGCAGAGCTAGGGCAGAGTTTAGAAAAGCAAACACAGGGTTTTCATGTTCAAATCCATGCCCCTACTTTTCACTTTCTTAACCCAAATACTTTGCACCTGCAGAGCATAGGCCAAAAAACTCCCCGACTCCCCACAATGCAGAGAATTTCCTTTTAAACTGGCTTGCAGGCCACTGAAACTTGCCCTGTGTGTGTGTGCATATTTGAGCACATTTCAGTTAGGGGCATGTCCGGGACGTCTGGACGGCCCCAAGCAAGATGGGCCCCTTTGGACCCGATTCTGGACTGTGGGAACTAAACATTCCCATGGTAACCAGAATCGGGCCAGAGGATGGACCCTGCGTGCCCCTGCCGCCTGTGGGGAGGTCCTCGTCTCAGGCACCCCTGACTCCCGCATCCTCGGCCCCCCTTTTCCCTGCCGCCCAACCCAAGACTGGCCCACTGTGGCCTGGATCGGCTGGTGGGTACTCCCCGCACCCAACCCTAGCCCCGGGGGAGGATCCCTGGGCCTGATCGACTGGTTTTTGCTGCTTATTTCATCTTTGAGGTGGAATAAGCAGTGCGTCCCCAAGGGCCCAGCAGGACGTACAGGGCAGTGACCTGAATCAGCTCTGTATGTCCTGCCGGGCTGGCCTGCCCCCTTTCCGTCCCCTCCCAGCTCTTCCCATCCTGATGCTCGGGACGTATGGGGAGAGCCGGAGGGGAAATCGGGCCCGGACAGCTTGCGGGGCTGCATGTCCCAACAGGACATGCAGCCCCGCAATCCGCATCCTAGAATCAGGCCCATAATGACTGCAAGGCCTATATAGTCTATGCAGAACTGGTGCAGTACCATGAAAGCTCCCCTCATGGTCTTGCATCCAGGCTTCTCTGTGCATGTTCCAGGTAGTCTTAAATTCTGATTCTGTTTTGGCTTCCAAATGGAAACTATTCATCACTCTTTCTGTGAAGAAATATTTCCATATTTTGCTCCTGAATTTATTCCCTTTAAGCTGCATATCCTGATCCCTTGTTCTAAAATTTCCTTTTCATTGGGAGGGGAGGAAGGTATTCATCATTTTTTCATTTCTTCCCTATCCTTGACCTCTTTATATTTCTGTGCAGATATGATATTGTTGATCATGTATGAAGGGGGTGACTATGCTTTATCGCTGTTTACTTTCTCTCTCAGGGGAGGTGTCCTCGAGCCAGAAGGGACGGTGGAAATCAAGTTTCGCAGAAAAGATTTGGTGAAAACCATGCGCCGAGTGGATCCCATCTACATCCACCTCGCTGAGCGACTAGGTACATTTCATTAGCCATGATCAGTGGTCTCAAACAGTTCACTTCATGATGCTCATGTTGGAATTGTAGCTGTAGGAGTTGGAGCAAAGCACTGGATTTGAGGATTCTTCCTAGTTTTGACACCCCAATTAGCATACGGTACGCAAGGGAGCAGCAGTAGCGCTGGGGCATAGTGGAGCAGGGGAGAACAGGTGGGTGCTTTAGGCCCAGAAAAAGATTGTCACAAATTTGTGCTTATCGGGGTAAAACGGTATCATCGATAGGGCACCTGTGTGAGGTCAGCTTTCATTGCAGCTGTGCCAAGAGGGAAAGAAACAGCTGCAAGGTAAAGGAAATAAAAATGGACAAATAGTGCAGAAGAGGGCTATGGATACCAGTTAACACCAGGCCAACCTGAAACAGTCCTAGTTTTACCTCTGTCTCTATGGACTTGCACGTCTTGCTTTCATTTATTTATATTTGTAAGCTGCTTAATTTGAAAGAGAGGCTTTGTAGGAGGTGTATATCAAAAACAAATCAGTAATAGTACGTAAAAGCATTTAAGAAAAAAAAATCACTAAATAACAGAGCCTGATATTCAAATGAGTTATGCATTTTCCGGTAGGTGGCCAGATTTAGTGGGGGAAGGGGGGGAAGATCAGTGTGTTCCAGCCATTGCTGAAGTTTCTGGCCAGACTCGTAGTACAAGCCATGAGGAGACGCTACAAGCTGGTTGATCTGGTTGGAAGGGGAGGGTTTAAAAAATAAGGGAAAACTCTGGTTGGTAGCCAAGGTAGGCTCAGGATGCCGAAAGGCCAAAAGGAGAAGAGGAAAGCTTCCAAGGCAAAAAAAAAAAAGTAAGGTGACCGATAAAAACTTGCTATTCCCTATACAGCTGTTTCTAAAGAAAAAGATTATAGGTAGAGACTCAGCAGCACTCGCCCACTCCCAGAAAATAGTCTTCAGTTCACAGTTGCATTTTTGTGCTCCTCTCCGTAAACAGGAAAAGTACACGAACAAGCTCCCATGGGCACTAGATAAAAAAGACCATGACATAAAAAAAAACAGAAGCCATACAGCTGAACACAGTCAAATCCTTAAAAGCCCAGCCGCTGATAAGCTTTTGCATTCAAAGACTGGCAATTGCTCAGAACATCACTTGACTGCTGCTGCTCTTTTGCTGCTAATACTGTTCAAAGGCAGGACGAAACAGAAGATTACAGAACAGCCTCATTTTCCTGGGGGATTTTTAGTGTTTTTTATCCCCATTTCTGGCCAATTTAAAATTTGTCGGAGTTGGTCTTCTTCTGGATCACTGCCCTTTGATATTTCACGCACTCCATTTGCCACAAACAAGCCAAGGGGGCTCCCGTTCCTGCTGACTCCAGCAGAAGCTGAGAGCTCCATTTATCTTGAGCTGCCTGCTGAATTCTTTACTCATTAACCGGGGGTTCACTGCCTCTTTTAACCCCTAAATAGCTGTTACCATTTCCTCTGGAGCCACTGGATGTTATGGGAGGGGGGAAGGGTAGAAGAGGCAGAGAGATCCCTTCCTATATGTTAGTAGGGGGTACAGAGGATATTGGGGAGATGGTAGGGGTGTAGAAGTTGTAAATGAATCAGGCTTTTGCAAATCAGCACGTTCTCCAGAGATCGTGAGATCACATTCTCTAGAGTTTCATGATGCAAGGATAGGATGGAAGACTATGCACCTAGGGAAAGACCAGTTTGTATCTGTTTCTGTAGTATGATAGCAGAGCTGTGGGTTTCATATTTATTAAAAAGACAATTGTTTATGCCCAACTCAATGATGATACAGTATATAAAGAATTCTCTGGGAACAAGCAGGAAGTCAGTCCTCACATATGGGCGACATCGGTACCGACGGAGCCCTCGTGGAAGCATTCACCCAGCTTTCAAAGAAAGCCTTTGGAAGATGCCACCACGCATGCGTGGTCTCCCTCTTGCCCAAGGGTGCCATCTTTCCCAGTCTTCTTTTTTCCACGGAGCCCTTCAGACGCTTGTCTGGCTTGTCCCCGGTAAAAACTGATTTTTCTCTCCGAGTTTCATACTCATCTCCGGTATCACACCGGTACTCTTCCCGCCACCTAACCTTGTTGACTCGGCGTCGAGTTCAGGTTTATTTTTGTAGTTTTCTTTCTTTCTTTTCCTGGCATCTTCGTGCCTTTTATTCCAACTGGCAGCCTGGAAAGTCTTTGACCTTGCTGGGGTATTTTTTTCCCCCATGGCTACCAGTGGCTATAAGAAGTGTGATCAGTGTTCTAAAATTATGTCTTTGACTGACACACACGACTGCTGTCTCCGCTGCCTCGGGACACGACCACGACCCATTAGCCTGTGGTTTTCTCCAAAAGGATGTCCAGTAAGGCCCTAAAGAGCCGCCAGCAGCAATATGATATGTTTTTCCTTAAGTCCCCGGTGCCTTTGAAGGCCAGGGCCTTGTCTGAGGCCTCAACATCTTGGGCAGAACCTCCCAAATCCGAGCCCCATCGTGGATCCTCAGAAAGGGGGTCTCCCTCGAGGGAACCCAGGAAGAAGAAGAAACCCTTGAAGGCGGCTTCTTTGGATGGTTCTGACCGGCCAGGTGCCCCTTGGGCCCGCTCCTGCAGTCCGAGATGCTCGTCCGAGGCTTTGGAGAAGGATCAGCCTACAAAGGTCCCCCGAAAGGATCCGACCATGGACTGGCCTCGGTCCCCAGACACCATCCTAGTCAAGGATTCCCCTTTGAAGGAGCTGGCGTCAGGCCTGAGTCCCTCGGTGCCCGCGCCGAAGGCTGCGGAGCCTTCTGGTCTGGAGTCCATAATGCGCGGCCCTGAAGCGCAGTTTGTCTGCCTTCATGGACCAGCAATGACCGGCATGACCGGTTCATCCACCCCAACTACCAGTCATTGAGGTCCTTTGGCCTCGAGTTGATCCTCAGCCGAGGTTGTGATCCGAGTCCCGCTCGACAAGACCGCGGTCATCCCCAGCAAGTATGCTGGGCATTGGTCGTGAAGCATCGGGAGCCCCAAAGGCCTGCAGAGCAGCCCTCCTACGAGTCCTCGACGGACTACTCCGAGTACGAGACGGAGGATGAAGAGTCCCCCGATACACGTTGCCGCCGCCGCAATGTCCCTTCCGACTCTCCTATCTCGGAGCCTCGACAGTGGTCCCCTTCTGGAGGATATGGGCTTCCTTAATTTCATCAAGGATGTGCCAAAGACCCTGGCGTTCCCTATGGAGTCAGAGGAGGACCCTCAGACGGATGAGTTGGTAATCCTCCAGTACAAGGCTCCTCCGTGGGAATCGCTCACGGTGCCCATCCCTCCCATCCTGGAACAGCTGATGCTCCGAATGTGGGAGACACCGACTTCGTTACCGGTGGTGAGCAAACGACTTGACTTGATGTATCGAGTCCGCCAGAGCCCAGGCTTCCAAAAGTCACAGCTGCCGCATAACTCCATGGTGGTGTAGTCGGCCATGCGTCGGCTGAAAAGCCAGAAGACGCACTCCTTGGTGCCCCCTGACAGGGAGGCCTGCACCCTGGATGCCTTCAGCAGAAAGTGTTACCAGGGCTCAATACTCATTGACCGCATCCAGGCCTACCAGCTGTACATGGGTATGTACCTGAGAGACCTGGTGAAGGAACTCACCGGGTTCTCAGCTGGTCACTCCGAGGAACCCTTGCAATGCTTCAAGAACCTGGCCAAGGCAGTCCATGAGTGCTTCAAATTCATGTCTCAAGCGTCCTATGATGGGTTCGAGTCAGCAGCTCAAGTAGCGGTGGCAGGCATCAGTGCACGGCGCCAAGCTTGGCTACCGTCGTCCGACCTCAAGCAGTAAGTTTAGGACAAATTGGTTGATGTCCCATGCTAAGGAGAGAACCTCTTTGGCAAACCCATGACCAACAAGGCTGCTGAGCTGGAGACCGAGTTCATGATGAGAACTAGGCTCTCAAAAAAAGACTACCGCCCCTCCCCGACGGAAGGGCTCGGGTAAAAAGTCCTTCTACCCAAGGAAGGGAGCTGCTTACAGAAACTACCCACCTTTTCAGGCCTCCCCAGCTCCCCAACAGGGTCAGCAGGCCAAGGGACATGGGCATGGCCCTAGTAAGCAGAAAGCTCTGAAACCCCAGGCACTGGCTCTGACTCAGCCAGGGGGGAGTTTTTGACTCCTTGAGCATAGCTTATCTACCCCAAGGAGATCAGCAGCCCACAGGCCCTCTATGCCCAGAGGTGGTTGTCCATCACCACCGACTCTGTAGTCAGGGAGGGTTACCTCAGATACCTCTCCCTTATTTCCCGGGAGAGCTCCTCAGGTCTCCCCTCCACCGGGACCTTCTACTGAAGGAGTTGGCAGGTCTTCTCGAGGACAAAGCAGTGGAACCGGTGCCCCACCATCTCAAGGGCTACTCCAGGTACTTCCTCGTGCCAAAAAGGACAGGGGGCCTACGGTCCATTCTCGACCTGCACAACTATTACTACTACTGAGCATTTATAAAGCGCTATCAGACGCATGCAGCGCTGTACAGAAAAAGACAAAAATAGACAGTCCCTGCCCAATAGAGCTTACAATCTAAAAAAGACAAAACAAAGAAGGTGAAGGATGAGGAAAGAACAAAGGTAATGGAAGGATAACAGGAGAAACAAGACAAAGGAAAAAGGTAAGAACAAGGGAAAAGAAAAGGAACAGGTGAAAACAAGACAAGGGAAGAGGAGAACAGGAAGTCATGAACCAAAGGCAGAACCAAAGATGTGAGCTTTCAACCTGGATTTGAAGAGGGTCAGAGAAGATGCCTGACATATAGACAGAGGAAGTCTATTCCAGGCGTAGGGTGCTGCAAGGTGAAAAGAGCGAAGCCTGGAGTTGGCAACAGAGGAGAAAGGCATAGCAAGAAGCAGTTGGCTAGAAGAGCGGAGTTCACGAGGGGGGCTATAAGGAGAAATGAGAGAAGAAAGGTAAAGAGGAGCTGCAGAATGAATGCATTTATAGGTCAGTAGGAGAAGCTTGAACTGGATGCGGAAAAGGATAGGGAGCCAGTGAAGAGACCTGAGGAGAGGAGTGATATGGGCAAAACGAGGTTGGCTGAAGATCAAACGAGCAGCAGAATGCTGAATAGACTGAAGGGGTGAAAGATGACTCAGTGGAAGACCAGCAAGGAGCAGATTACAGTAATCAAGGTGAGAGGTGATAAGTGAATGGATGAGCGTTTTAGTAGGATGTTCTGAAAGAAAAGGGCGGATTTTGCCAATATTAAATTCCTGGTGAGGTAGAAGTTCAAGATGCACTTCTTTTGAACATTGCTGCCATACCTCCAAGCTGGGAGATTGGCTATGCTCCTTAGACCTCAAGGATGCTTATACCCACATCCTCATTTACCCCAACCACAGACAGTACCTGTGGTTCGTAGTGGGGGACGGGCATTTTCAGTACAGGGTGCTCCCCTTCTGCTTGGCCTTGGCCCCAAGAGTCTGCACAAAATGCCTGGCGGTCATGGCCATATTCCTCCGCCTCCAGGGGGTCTTTGTCTTCCCCTACCTGGACGACTGCCTCATAAAAGGAGGCATTAGAGGTGCAGCAGGGCACCGCATGCACCATCCAGGTTCTGCAGCACTTGGGGTTTGTCATAAACTACCCCAAGTCTTACTTCCTCCCGGCACAGTGTCTGGAGTTCATCGGGGCAAAGCTCAATACTCTCCAGTCGATGGCCTTCTTGCCCAGGGACCGAGCCGACCATCTCAGGACTCTGACACAGGACATACAGTATCGTCCCTCGGTGCCCACTCAGTTTCTTCTGCACCTCCCCGGGCACATGGCCTCCACGGTCCACGTCACCCCAGACACTCGCCTCCACATGAGGGCTGCGCAGCGGTGTCTCCGGGACCAGTGGTCTCAGGCCATGGGTCGTCTCCGGAACAGAGTTTCTGTAACCCACCAACTGGCAGACTCCTTGGTCTGGTGGCAATCTCTCCAGCATCTCAAGGTGGGCATGCCTTTTCAGGTCCCAAGCCCCTCAAGGGTCCTCACCACGGACGCCTCCCTGCTCGGCTAGGGAGCCCACTGCAGGGAGCTCTGCACCCAGGGCAAGTGGTCACCAAATGAGAGCCCCAGCAGATAAACCTCCTGGAGTTGCGAGCCATATACTTAGCCCTGCGAATCTTCTGCCACCACCTGTGTCACCAGCCAGTGCTGGTCCAGACAGCCAGCCAGTGCTGGTCCAGACAGACAACCAGGTGGCAAAGTTCTATGTGAACAAACAGGGGGGCACAGAGTCTCGTACCCTTTGTCAGGAGGCACTGGTCCTCTGCTCGAACGCAATCCAACAGGGTATCCTCCTATGGGCAGTGCACCTACCAGGCCAGGACAACCTTTTGGCTGACAGGCTGAGCAGAGTCCTCTAGCCGTACAAGTGGCAGCTGGACCCCAGGGTAGCCAGTCGGCTTTTCCAGATCTGGGGTAACCCGTGATGGACCTGTTCACCAGCCCGGACAACTTCAAGTTGCCCCACTTCTGTTCCCGGCAGGCCCATCACTCCAGGGTGGCAGCGGACGCGTTCCTTGTCTCATGGTTATAAGGCCTCATGTACAGTTTCCCTCTCACGCTGCTGATCGCCAAGACCTTGTTCATAACCCTCCGTGACAGGGCATCACTCATGCTGATAGCCCCTTGGTGGCCCAGACAATCGTGGTTCCCTTCCCCTCCGGTTGACAACAGAGACCCCCATCCCCTTGGGGACCGTTCTGGGATTCCTGTCTCTGGAGGGGGTTCTCTTCTGCACCCCAGCCTGGGGTCCCTGTCGCTGACAGCGTGGCTGCTGAGAGGGTGACTCTGGCCCCTTTCAACCTTTCGACTGAGGTGGAGGAGATTCTGCTGGTTTCTTGCAAGGCCTCAACTAGGAAGGCTTATGCCCTCAAATGGCATAGGTTCTCGGCTTGGTGCGCCGAGCACGGGGCTGACCTGTTCTGCCCAGTGGGACTGGTTTTACAGTACCTTCTCTACCTCTCTCAATCTGGGCTCAAGTCTAACTCCGTCCGAGTGTACCTTAGTGCCCTGGCAGTGCACCACCATCCGGTGGATGGTAAGCCCTTCTCGGTCCAGCCTTTGGTGACCCATTTTCTTTGGGGCCTGCTCTTAGCGAAGCCCCCGGTTCGCCCTCTGGCAACCGAATGGGACCACAACGTAGTGTTGGGGCAGCTCACTTGCCCACCCCTTGAGCCTCTGGCTACCTACCACCTTTGCTACCTCTCTTGGAAGGTGGCTTTCCTGGTTGCGCTCACCTCCGCTCACAGAGTTGGCGAGCTTCAGGCCCTAGTGGTGGAAGTACCTTATACCAGGTTTTACAAGAACAGAGCAGTGCTTCGCACGCACCCCAAATTCCTTCCGAAAGTAGTATTGCCCTTCCATCTCAATCAGGAAGTGGTGCTCCTTACCTTCTTCCCAAGACCTTACTCCAGTCGGGCGGAGACGGTCCTTCACACCTTGGACTGTAAGAGGGCTTTGACTTTCTATATCCAGTGCACTCAGGGCCACCGCAAAGCTTCTCAGCTTTTCATCTCCTATAACCCCAGTAGGCTGGGGGAGGTGGTGACCAAGCGTACACTGTCCACCTGGGTGGTGGACTGTATCGCCCTCTCCTATGAGCAGGCGGGGCTCCCGCTGTAAGGCCACATCATGGCGCACAATGTCAGGGCCATGGCGGCCTCTTTGGCAAACTTGTGCTCCATCCCAATAGTGGACATCTGCTGGGCTGCCACCTGGTCTTCAGTCCATACCTTCGCAGCCCATTACTGCCTGGAAAGAGAGTCCTGATGGGACAGTGCCTTCGGCCAGGCTGTGCCCCGTAACCTTTTCAGGGTTTAAGCAACTCCTACCCTCTGACCCTTCTTTGTTCAGGCTACCGGAGTGCTGGTTTCATCGGACACAGGGGTCCTACTGTGGTCTATGGACACAAACACATTTGCTGCTGCTTGCGGCTCCCCATGAGGGAGCCCCTATTTTTGGTATGGGTTTTTGGTAGCCTGTAGCTGGGGAGTCCCATATGTGAGGACCGACTTCCTGCTTGTTCCCTGAGAAAGTTTAGTTACTCAAATGTAGCAGGTGTTCTCCGGAGACAGCAGGAATCAGTCCTCACAACCCTCCCTCCTCCCCTTGGAGTTACTCCTTTAGCATCTTGTTTCTGCCGTCTTTTAGCTATGTCATCTGACTGAGCAAGATGGCACCCTTGGGAGGGAAGGGGACCACGCATGTGTGGTAGCATCTCCCAAAGGTTTTCTTTGAAAGCTGGGTGGATGCTTCTGTGAGGGCTCCGTCAGTGCCGATGTCACCTATATTTGAGGACTGATTTCTGCTGTCCCTGGAGAACACCTGTTACAGGTGAGTAACTATGCTTTATAATCCTGTGGCTTTAGAAGTGGATTTCTCCATACTTCAGAGAATAGGGTTATCCTTGGAATACTGACTGAGGAATGGAACCGTTCTTGTGGTTAGGCTTTCTCTTAGCACTACTTTGGAAAGAAATGATTCCTGTGAGTAGGGCTGTCCTTGGATACCAAAACAGAAATAAAATGGTCCCTGTGGATAGACTTCTCTTTGGTGCATTGTATTGGGAAAGGGATGGTTCCTGTGAATTGCTTTGGTGTGTGGTGTTGAGAATGGAATGGCTCAGGTTGGCTTCTTTTTGGTGTGTTGTGCTGGGAATGGAATGGTTCCTGTGGGGTGGCTTCTTCGTGGTGTGCTGTGCTGGGAATGGAATGGTTCCTGTGGGGTGGCTTCTTTTTGGTGTGTTGTGCTGGGAATGGAATGGTTCCTGTGGCGTGGCTTCTTCGTGGTGTGCTGTGCTGGGAATGGAATGGTTCCTGTGGCGTGGCTTCTTCGTGGTGTGCTGTGCTGGGAATGGAATGGTTCCTGTGGGGTGGCTTCTTCGTGGTGTGTTGTGCTGGGAATGGAATGGTTCCTGTGGGGTGGCTTCTTCGTGGTGTGTTGTGCTGGGAAAGGAATGGTTCCTGTGGGGTGGCTTCTTCGTGGTGTGTTGTGCTGGGAAAGGAATGGTTCCTGTGGGGTGGCATCTTCGTGGTGTGTTGTGCTGGGAATGGAATGGTTCCTGTGGGGTGGCTTCTTCGTGGTGTGCTGTGCTGGGAATGGAATGGTTCCTGTGGGGTGGCTTCTTCGTGGTGTGTTGTGCTGGGAATGGAATGGTTCCTGTGGCGTGGCTTCTTCGTGGTGTGCTGTGCTGGGAATGGAATGGTTCCTGTGGGGTGGCTTCTTCGTGGTGTGTTGTGCTAGGAATGGAATGGTTCCTGGAGAGGCTTCTCTTTGTGCATATGTGTGCCTCTTGTAAAAGTGTGTGCAATTTCCTTAGGTTAACCTTCAAATCAGAAATCATTTTTAGAATGACCTTGAAGCCTTTGAATTGTTTTCTGAGGTCTTCAGACCCTGAAAGACTCATCTGGAGCTCGGCATTGGACTATGGAGATACTTTTAGAAATGAGAAGAAAAACCGACCCGCATAAACGCTATTGCACGTTCTCTGCACAGAATACACCGTGTTTCAAAGAGTTAGTTACAGGTTTTAATTTCATCAGCTGTTACTATCGTACTTGATTGACAAGCCAGTGATTCAGAATAAAATGAATGTGGTAGTTTTTGTCACCTGCATAGAGTCTACAGCACTGTTAGACTATGACAGGGGACTGAAAGGGGGCACAAACCTGGGATTAAGGCAAGGAAACATTTCTTTGCAGGATGAGTAGTGGATCTGTGAATCAGCCTCTTCCTGCAAGTGGGAAATGCACAAATGTGTGATGCGCAGGAATTTGTAGGGTAAAGCAGGTGATCGGGTAGTGTGGTGTGTGGTATTGCTATAGGGAGGGCGAATAGTTAAACCAGATGGGTTTGGAGGTCAGTTCTGCTTCACTGTCTGCCTAATTTGGGTTTGTTCTTTTCACTTGGCTGGGAACTGGTGAAGTAAGATGAAACCATGCAGTGGATAGAGAGAGAAATGTTAGTTTGGGGGTGGGCAGTGGGGAGGGTGGTACAAGGTTCAGTTCACATTTTTCACGTATTAAAAATACTTTTCAAAAACCATTCATTTTCATTTAATCTCCCTCCGAATAAAGGCCTCTTATTGAAACAAGGCGTAAGCAGAATGAGAGGGGGCACGTTTGTGCCCATCAGCACCGTACCTAGCCCTGTACAAGCGGTGCAGCCACACAGGGTGCAAAAGGATTAGGCACGCATGTTGGGATGCCGGCCTCGGCACCCCCCATCTCCCCCTGCATTGCTCTGCTGCCGCCATCACGTTTTTGTTTTTTCGGAGGCGGCGGCAGCAGCAGCAGCAGCAGTGAGGCAGACCCACGTTTCTAGGCAGGTCGGGTCCCTCCCCTTCTCTGATGTAGGTCACTTCAGAGGAGGGAGGGACCAGGCCAGCCATACAAACGCTGAGTTGCAAAGACCCGTGTTTGCATGGCTGGCCTGGTCCCTCCCTCCTTTGACACGATCTACATCAGAGAAGGGAAGGAGGGACCCGACCTGCCTAGAAACACGGGTCTGCCTCACTGCTGCTGCCGCCGCCTCCGAGAAAACAAAAAAGTGGTGATGGTGGCAATGCAGGGGGGGGGGGGGGCAGGCATCCAGCGGGGGGGGGGGGGGAATGGGGAGTGGCGGTGCCAGATTTGGAAATAGCACAGGGCGCAGTTATGGCTTGGTATGGCCCTGGTGCCCATCATAGCAGAGAAAAGAGAAGCTAGTAGCTAAGTAGCATGTTGAGACCCTTTTATCTGTGATAGACATCCTCCAGGAAATCAGAAAACAGGAGGTCTTGCAGCTTGGTGAAATATTATTGGGCAGGAGATTGCAAATATGTACAAACTCCCAAGAGTCTGAGAAGTAGAAGTACAAGTATAATAGATAATAGATCTTGGATGGGAAGGTGATCCTGGATGCTGAATAATTCCCTGTGACTGGTTTTATTTTCAGCACAGGAGTCTAATTGAGAGAACCCCTATCCCAACTGGTAATGCCCAAAGAGTAGGTGGAGTTAGCAGGGCCAGTCCAACCACTAGGCAAATTAGGCTGTCACCTAGGGCGGCAGCTTTTGGAGGGGTGGCAAAGAGCAGGGAATTCAAAGCTAAACGATAGATTTTGACAGCCGGGGGTGGGTGAAGAGACATAAGGCTTAAGGTTTGCCTAGGCTAGGGTGTCAACACCTTGAAAGAACTCTAGGGTCAGCCCTGGGAGTTAGAAATTGTAGCCTGAGATTGCACAGTATTTTTGATCAGCTCTAAAACCAAGTAGCCATTACAGTGAACCTAATGAATGGCTGTAGGTCACAAGGCATGGACTGAGCTAGTCTGGCTCAGCCTCACTGCAAGGTGGGTAGGTCACAGTTTCTCTCCAAGAAGCGAGACTAAAAGACTGCAGGTGCAGTAACAGGATGTAGAAAAAAAAGATGAATTCAGCCATAGCTAGTGTATCTGGTAACCTCACTAGTCACACGTAGCCGAGAAAGCTTTTGCCATGATGCTTGATATCTGATAATGGGAGAGTAGGGGTCTTGGGCAGGGCTGACCCATCAGTAGGCAGCGTCAGCAGCACACATGGATGGCCACCACTGCCCCCACCTAGCTACCGCCAATTCCGTTTGGGAGGCGGGCAGCAGCAGCATGTCCAAAAGCAGCGGCTTTGCCACTAGCCCGCTGCCCCCTCTCTAGACGGAATCAGTGGCAGCTAGAGGGAGGCGGCAGCAGTGGGGTGTTAGCAGCAGGGGGGGGGGGGGCAGCGAGATCTAGGTTTCTGCCTGGGGTGGCAGAAACCCTTGGGTCAGCCCTGGTCTTGGGGAGGGAGATCTCTGGCTGCTTAGTTTGGAAGTTAGTGGAATCCGTTGGATCTCTGGGCTGAGGGCAGGTACCTTGACTCGCTCTCGGCGATTTATGTCATGTCAGAAAGGCTATAAGCAGAGCATCACCCAAACTTGGTGGGGGGGGGGGGGAGCCACCCTTGTATTGTCTTACATCTTGGGAAAGGCATCTCCAAACAGCCAGCGAGTTCGCAGATCATGGGGTGAGGCAGTGGGGAATGGGGGAAGAGGGCACTGAAATCCACGTCTTCTAAGAACAGCTTGGAAATCATAAACTAGTCCTTTTTATGCACTCACAGAGGAGCTGTAATAAAATGCCTTAAAGTCATTTTATTTAACTCATGAAAATGGTCGTGTTTGGTAGGAAAATACTCTGTTTACCACAAAACGTTATGGGAAACAGTGATTCATGCTGCTGCTGTGGCAGCGACTTTATTGAAGCCTTTGTGATCATCAGGGCAGGCTGCTCGGTGAGAATGGGGCACAGATGTCTTTGCTTAATGGGGCACAAATCAAAATAGTTCACGCATTGCTTTCTCCGTAGCAGCTGGTCTTAACTTTGGAAGGAAGGTAAATGGATATTCAATAGCCGTCCACTCTATGGAAGGGGGCACTGTGTGGATTTATTTCGGTATCTTTTTTCCACTATTCTGCCAGGCAGTTGTCTTCTAATGAGACTGTTTCCTGCCTCTAGAATCCTGTGCTGCGCCCATCCTTTGCCAATGCTTACACAATAAATACAAATACACATGTCAATATCCTTTCTGTATTAAAGCAGTTAAACATTATGAGATGTAGAGTTTCTGTGGTCCAGATGTGAACAGATGCTTCTATTGTTAAGGCAAGCGGCAGCAGACCGTGGCCTTCCTGGTTTGTGCCCAGCAAGCAAGGCTGGCTCAACCATTAGGAACAACTAGGCAATTGCCTGAGGCAGCAAAGAGTAGCAGCAGTCAAATCAGAACAATAGATCCTGACATGCAGACAAGCTCAGAACCAGCAGCACATTCTTTACCAGCATGGAGAGTGGGCAACACGTACTACATGCAAAGCAAAGTTTAACCTTTAAAAGTAGGATGTCCAGCCACGCCTTTTTACAGGATTGTTGTGGGAAAGATTGTGTGATAGTTATTTTCAGTTTAATTATTAGAATGTCAGGTTGGGGGGAGGGGCATAAGGCTGAAGGTTCACCCAGGGCACCCATTATCCTTGCACCAGCCCTCCCTGCAAGCTGCCCCACTTTTTAGGGGTAAAGGCAGAGACTTTTAAAATGTGCACTTGGGGCTCTTATGGCGAAACGTGTGCGTTTATCTTTATTGCAGCACAAAATAGTCTACAGTGGAGGATAGGGAATTATTTTTAAGAGTTAAGAATACTCCTGCTTAACTTCTCTAGTTCTTCCAGTCACAGTTAATGGGCCTCCTTGATTCACAAGTCCAAAACAATCGGTTCTCTTCTACTTCCTCACAAATCTTGCATAGATGTAGGGGCTTGGTATGTGTATAATGGCCCCTCTTCTGAAACCAGGCAGTGTTTTGCTCACCTAGAACCAATCAAAAAACGATTGTTTTATGGTTTTCCTTCTATGACCTTTTCCATATAACAAGAGCTGCTGAAGGATGCATGCAGCCACTTTTGGGATGGATGGAATAGCAGCAGAATTTTGGGCCATGAAAATTTTCAAAGGATCAGGAGGGGAAGGAATCACTGATATCATCATTACAGAGGAGGGGGGGGGGGGAGAGAACGCCATTCACACGCACACACAAAGTTTGGATTCCTTTTCAGAAGGATCTCAGGGAGTAGCTGTAGCTTTGAACTCGAAAGAAGAACGTTGCAAGGTGTTTAATTGTGAAGGGGGCTTACAGGATCGATTGTAAGCTTAGCTTTACAATAGTTCAGTGAATGCAGAATTCCGGGACCTGACAAGCGATCGATGCAAGGATAATCACTCCTGATCCCCCCTCCTCATTATTCCCTTCTTTATTTCAGAAGAACGGGATTCAGAAGTCAGAAATCTTTATAGACGTCACTTTTAAATTAAGCAGAAAATAGACATCGACACATTTGTTAATCTGGCCTCGATCGTTATTCAGGCTGGCAAGGTCGCCTCTGTATGCGGGGCCAGCGTATGTTAGCATGGCTAGCACCCTATCCTTATCCAAATTGTTAGGCAGCTTCCATCATCTCCTCTGGTGATCTAAGAAAAGAGGGTATTCTTCTCATTGTCCCTTTCAGATTCCATGCAGGGCAGCACTTTTATTTTTTAAGATTTCGTCTACATTTTTTGATGGTGTAAAACAATTATTCCAGTGTATTCTCCAGTTGTGTGGGTTTGGGAGATGAGTCCTTTACACCTGAAGTACACTGAATGTATTGAAAGAGGATTTTTATTTTACAAGATTCTATACAATGTCTAGATGAGCCCAGTGTTCTTGATTTTATATTGCATACTCGAGAATGGACTTGTATGGTCTTGAGAATTCACGTGCTGGATAACGTTAACATTGACCCCATACAAACTATCATGGCCTGCAGAGAATCCACTTTCCCTAGTGGAAGCAGAGCTCTAGAAAGCATTTAGATATAGTAACATAGTATATGACAGCAGATAAAGACCAGTATGGTCCATCTAGTCTGCCTAATAAAGTGGCAAGAGTAGGTGCACTTGCTGCTCCGTGCAGGTCACCCCTCCCCATGCTTTTGTTTAGGGGTGTACCCACCACTCTATGCAGTTCACTCCTAATGGTTGAGATATAAGACATAGTTAAATTTATTTTGTTTTTATCCTGTTGCTATAAAGGGATCCACTGTGTTTGTCCCATGCCATTTTGAATTCTGTCACTGTGTTTGCCCCCACCACTTCCATCGGGAGGGCATTCCAAGCATCCACCACCCTTTCAGTGAAAAAGCATTTCCTGACATTGCCTTTCAATTTACCCCCTTGCAGCTTCATGTTATGCCCTCTAGTTTTACAGCTTCCCCATCTTTGGAAGAGGTTTGTTTGTCCATTAATACTCTTTAAGTATTTAAAGGTGTGCATCATATCTCCTCTGTCCCTCCTCTTCTCTAGAGTGTACATATTTAGGTCTTCAAGTCTCTTCTTACAAGTCTTCTGACGCAGGCTCCAAATCATTTTGGTCACCTTCCTCTGAACCATTTCCAGTCTTTTTATATCCTTTGCGAGATATGAACACAATATTCCAAGTGAGGCCTCACCAGCGACTTGTACAGTGGCATTATCTTGGAAAAATATTTTCTCCATGGGCAGACGGGATAAATGCTCACATATGGGTGATGTCGCTGACGGAGCACATGCGGGAACCCTTCTCGGCTGCTTTTAGATTGGCTCTACTGTGCCATGGTGCGAGCTCCTGCTTGCCGCTGCTGCCTCACCCTATCTCTCCACTCTTTTTTTCTCCACAGCCTGCCGCATGTGTTTCCATGTGTAGCACTGTGCGGATATTTTGCTTTTAGGATTTTTCCTGTCGCTCTTGTGAGTTACTTTGTCAGCTGCTGTTGCACTCTTTTCCCCCTAGTAAGTTTCTCCTAATTCAAGTTTTTTGGTCATTTTGTAAGTTTCCTTGTTTTTATTGAGTCATCATTTTAGGCCACATTTAGGCCTGCCAGTGCCTCAGTTGGGCTATCTCTTTTTTTGTAAAAATCAAGCCGTTTGATTTCATTGTAGCTGTTTTTTCCAGATGTAATGTCTCACTCTAAGTTCTCCAGCAGGCTTAAGAAATGCGCTTGGGGCAACATGACCATATCCACCATGGACACCCACAAATGATACCTGCGATCTTGGGGCCTGACCATGAACCCTCTCATTGTCTCTTTGTGTTCGCAGATGACAAGAGGAGATCTCTAGGATCATGAGAAACAGCAAAAAATGTTCTTTGGTGCTTTGAAATCCAATCTCTCATCATCAGCATTAATGGCATTGGTTGCCATTGACTTCTGCAGCTGCTGAAGGTGCATTGACAACCAAGAAGTCATGAAGACCAATCAGAGTCAAGTATCTAAAAGAGTCCCCAGGAACATTCAGGCACCAACTTCCGCCCAAAGAAGAGGAAGGATTCCTCCCTTTCTCTGATACTGAGAGCTAGAGACTCTGGGCATCAAGCTGAGACTGAGATGCATTAGCGATGGAGCTTATCAGAGCACAATGTCAGGAGTATCAAAGTATCAACAAATCACTGGAATGCCCCCAAAATACCTGCTGACCTGTTATGAAGTCAACTATCCAATGTATTTGATCTGTCATTTAACAAAAATTGAAAGAGATTCCTTAAAAGTAAAAGATTATTTACTGGGGCCAGCCTGATTGCTCAGTGGTTGCTATGATAGTTAAAAGCATGTTAGAGTGCTGGCGCAGCATTGCCATGTGGCTAATTCGCTGTTTGATTTAATGAGGGGAAGGGAGTCATGGCCATTATTAAGGGTGACACCTTGTGTCTGAATTTAGAACCTATTATACAGGGTTTCAGAAGGAGCCCTGGTGCATGGCTGTCAGTCTCACGACTCTTGCTTTAATGATCACATTAGGAAGAGTGGAAGGGCGAGTTTATTAGATGGTGAAAACTCTCCTGGTACTTGTGAGAGAAGGCTTATTGTAACAAGATCCCAGCATAAATCCTCATCTAAGATGGAAATAAAATGGGAAAGGAGGGGAAGTGCTGGACCCCACAAAAGCATATTTGAAATCCAGTTTGATTCTGGAACCTGGCTTCTGCTTCTTGCTCCGTCCAGAACTGGTTATGCCTTTGACTCTTGGACCTTAGAAGTAGCCCCGACATGAGGACCGCTCATCCTTCTTGGTACCAGAGGGTTTGTGCCAGACTCCAGAAGGCTGGGACCAGCCTGCCAATATTTCCTGCCAGATTCCAGAGACATCAGCTGGATCTGCTGACGCTCCCACGCCTTTGTGAATGGCAGCCCTTTAGGAATCTCATGAAGTGCCTTGAGCAGAGAATGACAATGTTCCTTACTCTATGCGAAGCTCCTCCTTCGATGGCATTGTTGATAGCATATCACTACATTGAGCCAATACATGAGACCCACCAGCTATCTATGGAAAAGGCATCAACATTGAGGCACTGAAGGACCTTGACACCCATACTTACCCAGATAATGTCTGTCTTGAGCACAAAGGGAGGTGATCACTCTCCAAGATCTTAAAGAGCACCGGCGCATCAGCACTCCTGGAAGAGCTTGGGTTCTCACGTGGATCAAGCCAGCTAGAGACTGAGATGTCATTTGAGTATATCTCTGAGTTGATTTTGAGTACTCCTGGGATACTGATTACAATTCAGAGTACTTCTTGGAGGAAAGGTCTTCTGAGCTACCTTCTGATCCCATACCTCCTCATGAGTGATGCAGGTCTCCTCCTGAGGAGTTGCCTTTTCACAATTTTGTCTGGCTTGTGGCCAGGTGCATACCATTTCAGTTAGAAATAGAGGAGGAGCTCAGGGCTGAGGAGATGGATATCCTCCAGTATGCTGACAACGAAGCAGTGACAGTGCCTATGTACCTACCGCATGCTTCAGAGGTTACAGAGGAGAATATGGTAGAGCCCCCTCCCCCCCTGCTCAGTGCCTCCAGTCAGTAAGAAGATGTACTCTATGTACAGAGTTTAGAAGGCTACTGAATTTGAGAAGCTCTAGCTGTCACTCCATTTCGTGGTCATCAAATCTGCTCTCAAAAGACCCAAGAATTCAAAGTCTTAGTCTTCGGTGCTCCAGCAGCATAAGGCTAGGGCTTTAGATTCTTTTGGGAGGAAGTTTTATTAGAGTGCTGTGATTCCATTCCTGGTCAAACTTTCAGTTGGAGGGAGGCTCAGCTTCTTCACAAAGCAGTGGTTTCTTCTAACCTCTGACCATTGAGTACTCAAAATTGTCCAGAATGGGAACAGATTGCATCTATTCAAGCTTTCATCGAATTTCCCACTGAGGAGGCATACCATTCCTCCTCAGCACCAGCAGGTACTTGATTAGAAACTCTCTGCCCTTCACCAAACAAATGCAGTCAAACCAGTTCTACCAGGGCAGGAAGGGCATGGTACTTTCTGGTCACCAAGAAAATGGGATGATTCTGCTCCATCTGAGGAATCTGAACAAAATTCTGGTCTGAGAAATGCTCAGAATGGTTTCTCTCAGCACCCTACTTCCCATCTTCAAAAGGGAGGCTGGCTATGCTCTCTAGACTTCAAAGAGGCCTATACCCACATTCAGATACATCCCGGTCACAGTAAGTCTCTACAATCCATCATAGGAGAACACCATTACCAGTGTTGTGTTCTGCTCTTTGGCCTTGCATCTGCACTTCTCATCTTCACAAAGTGCCTCGTGATTGTTGCAGCATATCTATATAAGCTGGGCTTGAAAACATAAGATATGCCTTACTGGTCAGACCAAGGTCTATCAAGCCCAGTATCCTCTTTCCAACAGTGGCCAATCCAGGTCACAAGTACCCGGGTCCTCTTTAATAATGGTTTATGGATCTTTCCTCCAGGAACTTCTCCAAATCTTTTTTTAAAACCTAGCTACACTAACAGCTTTTAGTACATCCTCCAGTAACGAATTCCAGAGTTTGATTACGCGTTGAGTGAAAAAATATTTTCTCTTAAATAGGTTACGGTGTAGTTTTTCATTGTGTATCCCCTAGTCTTTCTATTTTTTAATGGAGCAACAACCGATCTCATCTTTATCTTCCTGTTTATTCACACCTTCAAAAAAATATAACATATTAGTAAGACAAGATCTTCCTTGGCTAAATCCATGTTGGCTTTCTCCCATTAAACCATGACTATCTACGTGTTCGGTAAATTTATTCTTTATAATGGTTTCTACTATTTTGCCCAGTACTAATGTTGGCACATTAGTCTGTAGTTTCCCGGATCACCCCAGAACCCTTTTAAAAAACTGGCGTTACATTGTCCATTCTCCAATCTTTAGGTACTACAGATGATTTTAATGATAGGTCACAGATTACTAATAGTAGGTCTGCAATTTCATATTTCAGTTCTTTCAGCACCCTCAGATATATACCACCCAGACCAGGTGATTTGCTACTCTTTAGTTTATCAAATAGTTGTAATACATCTTCCTGGTTTATTGAAATGTGTTTCAGTTCTTCTGATACATCACTTTTAAATACCATTTCAGGCATGGGTAACTTCCCTACATCATCTTCAGTAAAGACTGAAGCAAATAATTCATTCTGTTTTTCTGCTATGGCCTTGTCCTCCCTTAGTACCCCTTTTACCCCTCTATCATCTAATGGTCCAACTGACTGTCTCACAGGTTTTTTTTGCAATGAATGTACTTAGTTTTTATTGTGTGTTTTTGCTTCCATGGCAAGCTTTTTTTCAAATTCTCTCTTTGTCTGCCTTATTAATGCCTTGCCTTGCTTATGTTGTTTCCCGTTTTTGTCATTTGGCTCCTTTTTCCATTTCCTGAAAGATGATACTTTTTTCTACAACAGCCTCTCTGACCTCACCTTTATTTATTTAGCTGGGCTTATATACCGCTTTTCACTGGGTCAAAGCGGTTTACAGACAAAGGGCTCACATTCTAGGTGTACCTGAGGCAATGGAGAGTTAAGTGGCTTGCCCAAGGCCACAAGGAGTGGCCATGGGACTAGAGACCCCAGTCCCTCCGACCTGAGGTTACTTGTCCCTAAGTGGGAATTGAACCCCTGGCCCTCTAGCCTGAGGTAACCTGTCCCAATCACTTAGCCACTCCTCCCTCCTTTAAACCATGCTGTCAGTTTTTTGGCCTTCCTTCCACCTTTCTTAAAGCGTGGAATACATGTGGTCTAGGCTTCCAAGATAGTATTTTTAAACAACATCCATGCTTGATGTAAACCTTTAACCTTTGCAGCTGCTCCTTTTAGTTTTTTCTTAACTATTTTCCTCATTTTATCATAGTCTCCCTTTTTAAAATTAAAAGGTAGTACTGTGGATTTCCTTGTCATCCTCCCTCTATTTATTAAGTCAAATGAGATCATGTTATGATCACTATTGCCAAGTGGCCCCAAGACTCTTAACTCTTGCACCAGATCCTGTGTTCCACCAAGGACTAGGTCCAAAATAGTTTCCCCTCTTGTTGGTTCAAGAAGCAGTTATTTATTTCACCTAGAAACTTCATCTCCCTAGCATGTCCCCTTCTGTGTCATTGACCTAGACGATACCGGGGTAATTGAAATCACCCATTATTAATGTGCTGTAACTTTTGTTAGCTTCCCTAATTTCTTTTAGCTTTTTATCATCCATCTGTTCATTCTGGCTAGGCGGTCGGTAGTACACCCCCACTGCCATCGCCTTCCCCTTTTGACATGGAATTTCTATCCATAGATATTCTACAGTGTGTTTTGTTTCTGCAAAACTTTAATCCCTTATGACTCAATGCCCTCTCCAACATAGAGCACAACCCCTCCACCAATTTGATCTATCCTATCATTGGGATATAGTTGGTATTTAGGTATCACAAGATCTCATTTGTTGTCCTCCTTCTACCAGGTCTTGAGTGCTATATATTCTAACTCTCCCATCTTATTTTTTAGACTTCTAGCATTTGCATGCAAGCATTTTAGTGGTCATATTTTATTCATATTAACAACCTGGTTATCAGTTTAGAAGGGTAATTTAGAATCTTTCAGCTCTGTCTGCTTTATACTTAAAGGTATCTGGGTTATTTTTATCTTTATTGGAACCTCCCTATCAGGCTGCCCTCTCTTTTGCTATCATGTCCTTGTTTTGCTAGTGCGTGTGTTCCCCTACTTGGATGATTGGCTGATCAAGAGCACCACTCAGGAAGAGTGGCAAAAATCCATACGCATTACCATCTAGATGTTAGAGTTACTAGGGTTTGTCATTAACTATTCTTACTTGACTCTGTTACCGCAATTGGAATTCAGTGGGATTCTGCTAGACACAATTCAGGAAAAAGCCTTTCTTCTTTCCAATAGATGCGCCTACCTGATGGCAATACTATAGAGGCAGCAGAGAGCAGCCAGAGACATGTTGAGAATATTGGGCCACATAGTCCCAACAGTTCATGTAACTTCCTTGCCACATCATCACATGAGACAATTGCAGTGGACCATGAGCATGCAGTTGATGCAGCCCAAGCACAGACTCAGCAACGCTATGTGTATCACAGCTCCCCTGCAGGACTCCCTCTACTGATGAATGGAGTCATCCAACTTGGCTGCAGGCTTGCCCTTCAAAATACTTCCCTACCAAAGGTTATTCATGACAGATGCATCCAAACTGGGCTGGAGAGTCTATGCAGATGGGTTTCACACTCAGAGTTGATGGTCTTCCCAGGAGTATCTCCATTAGATCAACTTCCTGGAGCTAAGAGTGGTGTCAAATGCTCTAAATGCTTTTAGAGATCAGCTAGTCAACCAAATTATTATAATTCAGACAGACAATTGGGTTGTGATGTAGGGAGCAAGGAGGAATGGGGTCTTACCTCCTGTGCTGGGCAGGGGCGGCCCAAGGGGGGTGCGGGGCCATGTGCGGAGACTCGGTGCGGGGCCTCATTTGCATAAGGGGCCTCATTTGCATAAATATTTGCATAATGTTATCATACACTAACTTTTAGTAAACATGCCTCTTCATGAGTGTATGGATAAAGAAAGACAAAGATTTCTACATTACTATAATCCAGTGCCAACCGCCAGGCACATTAGGAACTACTACAAACACTGCCCATTTAGAACCCATAGCAAACCCACCGTATCCCAACAGCACTACCAGGACTCATAAAGCACCATACACTACCTATCAAAAGGCAACACTGCAAATATTAAACCAATACATTTCAGAGAATAACAATACATGACCTACTGGGGAAAGAGAACAAGTGACAATGTCAAATAGGAATTACATAAACAGAATACCTCAGCTCAGTTACACATGCAGAACATAGACTATCACCAAACAAGGAATCACAATTTAAAAACAGGAAGACAATAATTAAACTGGGAACCCTAAAAGCCAAACTTGGAATGTACAACAATGTAGAAATAAAACTATAAATTAATTTCCTCTTGTACTAAACAAAGCACAGACATTAATGATGCACATTTCCCAGAGCTGACATATTCCAGTTAATAAATTCAAAATAAAGAGATATCTTTGTACCTTTTGTGCAGTTTTTTTCAGTTGCAATTGTTCCAGCCACTTTCTTCTGGTTTATTTGTGTCTTCTGCTATCTCTCCATCGTCTGCTGTCCATTTGTCCTTTCTTCTCTTCTAGTTTTTTCCATTCTCTCTCTACATCTGCTTTAACATAATAATCTTTCTCCTTTTGCTCTTTCCTCATTCCTATTTCATCCACTCAAATTTTACCCCTCCATCCTCAATCCCCACTTAGTCTCCCAATACCCGGCCAATTGTACATTTTTCTTCCCTCCCACACAAAATATTTTTCCCCTCTCCATTTCATTCTCCCAGCCCCATCCCCTTCTAATCTCCCCCAACATCAGCTCCCTTTTAGTTCCAGCCCCACCCAGTATCCGCTCCCTTCTAGTCCCCACATCAGCCCATTTCCAGTCCTAGCTCCCCCATCCATTTCCAGTCCTATCCGAGTCCCTTCATCAGCTCATTTCCAATACCAGCCTCCCATCAGCCCATTTCTAGTCCTTTCCTAGCCCCACCATCAGCCCATGTTAAATCCTAGCTCCCCTCCACTCAGCCCATTTCTAAACCAAGCCCCCCATGAGCCTACTTCCAGTTCTAGCCCCTCCATGAGTCCATTTCAATCCAAGCCCCCACCAAAGCCCATTTCCAATCTTAGCTCCCCCCAACACCCAATTCTCAGTTCTATCCTAGCCCATCCATCAGCCCAGTTCCTGTCCTAGCTCCCTCCCCTAAGAGCCCATTCCAAGCCCCCCTTCCCATCAGCTATTTGCAGTTCAAGCCCCCTTCCACTCAGCCCATTTCCATTCCAAGTCCCCTCCCCATCAGCTATTTGCAGTTCAAGCCCCCCACTTCCCCTCAGCCCATTTCCATTCCAAGCCCCGTCCCCATCAGCTATTTGCAGTTCAAGCCCCCCACTTCCCCTCAGCCCATTTCCATTCCAAGCCCCATCCCCAACAGCTATTTGCAGTTCAAGCCCCCTTCCACTCAGCCCATTTCCAGTCCTAGCAACCCCCCCAACCCATTACCAGTCCTAGCCCCCCCCATAGCCCACTCCCAGTCCTAATCCCACCAGCCCATTTCCAGTCCTAATCCCCCATCACCCAATTTTCAGTTTAAGCCCCCCCATAGCCCATTACCAGTCCTAACCTCCCCATCAGCCCACTCCCAGTCCTAATCCCCCATCACTCAATTTTTAGTTTAAGCCCTCCCATAGCCCATTACCAGTCCTAACCCCCATCAACCCACTTCCAGTCCTAATCCCACCAGCCCATTTCCAGTCCTAATCCCCCATCACCCAATTTTTAGTTTAAGCCCCCCCCAGCGCCCATCACCACTCCTAACCCCTCCCCAGCGCCCATCACCACTCCTAACCCCCCCAGCCCAGCACCCATCACCACTCCTAACCCCCCCAGCCAGCCCAGTGCCCATCACCACTCCTACCCCCCAGCCAGCCCAGTGCCCATCACCACTCCTAACCCCCCCAACCAGCCCAGTGTCCATCACAACTCCTAACCCCCCCCCAGCCTGCCCAGCCCATCCCATCACTACTCCTAACACCTCCCCCCCCAGCCCAGCCCAGCCCAGCCCAGCCCATCACAACTCCTAACCCCCCCCCCAGCCCAGCCCAGCCCATCACTACTCCTAACACCCCCCCCCCGCCAGCCCAGCCCAGCCCATCACTACTCCTAACACCCCCCCCCCAGCCCAGCCCAGCCCAGCACCACTTCTAACCTCCAGCCCAGCCCAGCCCAGCCCAGCACCACTCCTAACGCCCAGCCCAGCCCAGCCCAGGGAAATTTTAAAAAAAAGAAAACCTGTCTCCTGCCGCTGTCGGGGCCGCCGCGGCAGAATCGAGCGTGCCGCGGGGCCCCCCTATACCCGGCACAGCCTCTCCTCCCTGTAGCAGCTCTCTCGTTGGAGCTGAAGTCAGACGCGCCGGCTTGCAGAGCGCGAGGGAAGAGTTTTTCCCTCGCTGCTCTGTTAAGCCCGCGGGGGCTGATGGGAAGTTCCCATCAGCCCCCGCGGGCCTAACAGAGTCGCGAAAGGGAAACTCTTCCCTTCGCGCTCTGCAAGCCGGCGCGTCTGACTGCAGCTCAGAAGAGAGAGTTGCTACAGGGAGGAGAGGCTGTGCCGGGTACAGGGGGGCCCCGCGGCACGCTCGATTCTGCCGCGGCGGCCCCGACAGCGGCAGGAGACAGGTTTTCTTTTTTTTTTCAATTTTACTTTTACAAAAGAATGTTTTTTGCGCGGGGCCCCCTGAAACGCGGGGCCCTGTGCAAAAAACATTCTCGCTCAATGGACGGGCCGGCCCTGGTGCTGGGAGTCAGACTATGGAACTCTGCAGTTTCTCTTGGAATGACTTTCAGAGCCATTTATTTGGCAAGTGAGGACAACACCCTGGTGGACAAGCTGAGCTATGTTCTGCAACCTTATGAATAGACTCTAGACAAAGGAATTGCAAGGAACATCTTTCAAGAGTGGCGTGTCCTTTCAACAGACCTATTTGTCACTCCTCAGAACAAACAGTTACCTACGTTTTGCTCCAGGTTGGGGACACATGGCAAACTAGCCTTGGATGCCTTCCTCTGGTGAGAAGAGATCTTCTGTATGTGTATTCTCCCATCCTCTGATAGTAAAGACTGTCCTGAAATTCAAGCAGAAGAAGGGTGAAATTATCCTCATAGTGCCTGACTGGCCCAGACAGCCTTGGTTTCCTATTCTTCTAGAACTTACAGTGAGGAAACCAATCCATCTGGACAATTCTCCAAACTTGATTTTGCAGCACCAGGGGACACTGTTGCATCCCAACTTCTGGTCCCTAGCTTTTACAGCTTGGATGTTGAGAGGCTAACCCTGTCCCTTCTAGATTTGCCGTTGGAGTCTCCCATGTCCTCTTGATTTCCAGGACAGACTCCACACAGAGGTCATATGTTGTCAAGTGGAAGACGTTTGCAGTCTGATGTGAGGGAAAAGTCCTAAACCCTTTTTCTTGTCCCATACAAAACTGCTTTGGTACCTTCTAGATATGCCAGTCTGGTCTGAAAACAAGCTCCATAAGGGTTACTGCAGTGCAATTGGCGCCAATCATCATCACATAGAAGGGAAGCCCATCTTTCTACAGCCTTTAGCTGTTCGCTTTAGGCAGAGCTTGCTTCTAACCTCCCATCAAGGCTTCTGCTGTGTCTTGGAACCTGAATGTGGTACTAACTCAGCTGATGAAAGCCCTTTTTGAACTGCTAGATGCCTATGAACTGAAGCACCTGACCTGGAATGCCTTGATTTTGGTAGCAGTGACATCTGCCCTCAGTTAGTGAGCTCCAGGCTCTATTAACTAATCCACTCTATTATAGATTTCATTACAATAGGTTGGTTTTGCATTTCCCAAAGGTAAAAATGCATTGCACATATCGGACTAGAAGAGAGCCTTGGCCTTCAATTTAGAGCAGACTAAAACACACACAAAGCAACCCAGCTTTTTCTTTCTTTTGACCTCAACAGGTTGGGGGCTGGCCAATTGCACCTCCTTCGCTTATCCTCTGGCAGGCTTGATGCTTGAGGGTCATGCCATAACTCAGTCTCCGAACCATGGCTGTGTCAGTAGTCCACTTGAGGTTGGTCTCCATGTTTGCAAGACTGCCACTTGGACTTCTGCTGTCACGTTCAAATCCCATTATTGTTTGGAAAGGGCATGACAGTAGATTTGGCCAGTCTGTTCTTCAAAATCTGTTTGGGGAATAGAATCCAATTGCATTCCCCTCTAGGCCCAGTTCTTTTCTGTTCAGGCTGCATCTGGAAAAAAATACAAAAAACCCAAAAACAAATGATAATAAAAATTAAAAGGGCTATGGCCACCAACATGATGTTTTGGTTGGTGTCAGCCTGTTGCAACATTAGGGCTTTTTTTCTCCTTTTTTTCTTTTGAGGCCACCTTTACCAAGAGATTCCCATATGTGAATACTTATCCTGCTAAATTACTTACCTGTAGTAGGGGTTCTCTATGAACAGCAGGATAATTCCTCACAACTCTTCCTCCTCCCCTTGGAGTGTATTCTGGCTTGACTAGTTCACTAGCAGGAATGGTAGAGTCAATCTAAAAAGCTTGTAGAAGGAGCTGAGAGAGGTTTCTGCGTGGACCCCATTGGTGACATCACCCATCTGTGAGGGGCTTATCCTTGCTGTTCATGGAAAACACCTGCTACAGGTAACTGTTTTATAGTACCTGGCCAGATCTAGGATATAGAACATGGAGATGAGAACCACTGTAGACACAAGAATAACAGAGGCAAGCCTGACTAATTTATTGAGGCATGAGCTTTTGAGGACAAGAGTCAACTTCAGCAGACACTAATTAGACAAGGGATCTCAAAAAGGGAAAAAGACTACTCTGGAAAAGACAGGACAAGGTGGGAAAGTGAAAACCAGAAGAGAAAATTGTCCCAATTTCCTATGACAGCTCAAGCAATGGTTGTGCCAATAACCAGTTTTTGAAACATACAAGTGAATCTATATTGGTCCTGGCACAGGGCGTAGGGTGTTTCAAAATATATATATGCATCTGCATGGTAGCACCAACAGATCCAAAAGAACAAAAAGGGCTCTTGCAGAGGGAGGGAAGGGAGAATGGCGCAAATTTTATATTTCGGTAACTTGAAAAAGGAGGTGATAATGCCTCTGTATAAATCACTGGTTAAACCTCATTTGGATTACTGTGTACAGTTCTGGAGACCATCCTTCAAAGGAATATAAAGAGGATGGAGTTTTTTTCCAGAGTGCAGCTACTAAAATAGTCAGTGGTCCTTATCATAAAGCATATGGGGAAAGAGTTAAAGATCTCAATATGTATACTTTGGAAGAAAGGGGAGATACAATAGATATTCAAATACCTCCATGGTATGCACAGGAGGTGGTCTTCCAGCTGATGAAAGCTCTTAAAAGGGATACACGTACGAGTGATTTTGGAAAATATTTCTTTATGGAAAGGGTGGTGATGCGTGGGACAGCCTCCCAGTGGAGTTGGTAGAGACGAGGACTGTATTTGAATTCAAGAAAGTATGGGACAAGTACAGAAGATCTCTAAGGGAAAAAGAAAGGATTGTAGAGCTTAATATTTGGTGGGATGGGCCGACTGGATATACATTGCATGGTCTTTATTCTGCTGTCTTTTTCTAAATTTCTATGTAACAAATCATTTTACCAGTGAGCTTATTTGATTACACAAAGTGTGAACACATTTTTTTTTTGTGACTAGTTCATTTAAGGAAAGTTAAAACATCTGAACAGTAAATTCAGGTGTTATCTATGCAAAGTATTGTAATGAAGTTCTGTAAAAAGCCCAAAATTTATATGATGCAATGTGGTAATGTCTTCATCTCACCATGTGTGATCTTTTGGTCAGTAGCCTTCCAGGCTTATGCTCCCTATCTGTTCACAAGAGAGAGAATGTAACTCTGAAAAGCTAGTTGCCAAAAAAAAGGTCTCAGAGGGAATTGCCTACAACTTACTTTGTCTACCATTTATTTCAAGATATTATGTAAGACACGATAAAAGGGCACTAGGCAGAGGAGGCAAGCTAGAGAGCCGGGGCTGTCACGTTGCTTATCTCTTCACCACTGCGCGTTTCCGACAGATAGCTGTGTGTCATTACAGGCACCCCGGAGCTCAGCTTGGCAGAGCGGAAAGAACTGGAGACCAAACTGAAGGAACGAGAGGAATTCTTAATTCCCATTTACCATCAGGTGGCTGTGCAATTTGCTGACTTGCACGATACACCAGGGAGAATGCAGGAGAAGGGCGTTATCACTGTAAGTCGGAATGGGTCACGTGCACAAGAATTGCAGTCAAGTATAGATACAATACAAACATCTATGGGGCTGTGTGGGTGGAAGAAAAACCACATGCAAATGAACCTTGTTTGGATTACACCTATTGCATTCCACTGGGTCTAATAAACAATGGTGGAGATCCTGAGAAAGCTACCTTTAAGGCACGCACAGAAATCAGTGGATTAATTTCCTTATTGGGTAGCATAGTGTCACAAGTAGCTAGAATGTCTGCTAGGCCCATTATGAAGTCATCCAGTTTATTTGATCTGTCAAAAATGAGAACGATTCCTTAAAAGTGAAAGATTATTTAGTGGGGGCTAGCCTCATGGATCAGTGCTGCCATGATAGTTAAAAGCTTGTTAGAGGGCTGGCACAGCAGTGCCATGTGGACAGTTGTCATTGTTAAGGTGTCTGGCTTTAAAAAGAGTCTCAGAAGGAGCTGTTGCTTTAATGATCAGACTACGAAGAGTGGAAGGGCAAATCTGTTAGGAGATGAAAACATCCCTGGTACTTGAGTGAAGGCTCATTGTGCCAAGATCCCAGCAGTAATCCTGATCTAAGACAGAAGAAAAATGAGAAAAGAGGAGACGTGCCATTGTCCCAGAGCCTAGCTTCCGTTTGTTCAGGGCTGGTTATGCCATGGACTTCTGTTTTTTTTTATTCATGCTTTAGAAGACTGACACTACAGAGAGTTTATATTTGAGTTTTCAGGTTCACATACCATATGGGCCGCTGCAGGATTGCTCACTATGAGGCATGGCTAAGAACTATTCTTTTTATATGATAGCAGTTCCTCCCCCCGTCTCACCCTTTACTTGTATATAGGATGTCCTAGAATGGAAAACCTCCCGCACATTCTTCTACTGGCGACTGCGGCGGCTGCTGTTGGAAGATGTGGTAAAAGGGAAGATCCACAGTGCTAACCCTGAGCTCACGGATGGACAGATCCAAGCCATGCTGAGGCGTTGGTTCGTGGAGGCTGAGGGAACAGTAAAGGTAAAAAGCTGAAGACAATGCCTTGCCATGGCGTGGGCAGGGGAGAGGCAACTGGAAGCCACATTTTGGGTTCTAGGCTCACACTCATGATCATGCACTACCTGAAAGCTGGTTGGGATAGGGTGGGGTCATTTTGAAAAATGAGTCAGTAGCCCACCATAGTCATCTATGATGGTCAGCGTTGGTTGACCCCATCAGGCAAACTAGACAGCCACCTAGAGCAGCAGCTTCTTTGGGGGGGGGGGGGGTGACGCAGCAAAGAGCAGGACATTCAGAGCTAAACAATATATTCTGACAGCCATGAGGGGCATAATGCTTAAGCTTTGGCTAGGATACCAACTCTGGGGCGTGCCCTGGTAGTGGTAACTGGCAGTCTCCAGTAGCAAGACTAAAGGCCTAGGCGTAGTTTGAGATCAGAAAATGAGGTGATGTTCAAAATTCCTGATAGTATGAATTGTGGATTGGAAAGGGTCAGAAGCCAAGCTTTTTCAGCTGTGGGGCTTGTATTATGGAATAAACTACCCAGGGTAATTGGGCTAGCTATCTTTAGCTTTCCTTCAAACCCTACATTTCAAAGATGGTCAAAGTTGTTTCTTCTCATTACGTAAAATTAGATCAGCCCAAGCCTTTTCTGGATAACATACAGGTCTATGACTCTCTGTTTTTCTGCACCTTCCCTTTGGAACTGTCTTCCCTGCACATCTTCACCTCGAACCAGTCCATAAGAAATTTAAGGTAGGGCTGAAAACCTGGCTCTTTGAGCAAGCCTTTAAGTAATGCTCTTGCCCTAGTAAACCCAACAGTGGTCCCCTTCGTCTAACTACAGCCACTAATTGCATACTCCTGCCCTTATGTTTCTCTTGGCTATATGTTTTTCTCTGTCCCAGAATATATCGTTGTCCTACCACCATTCTGTTTCCTTTTGTTTCTGCGTCCAGTTCTTGTGCGTCCATATATTTCTTTACAAAACATCATGTGTATATTAATCTGCTCTCTTTTTTTATTCCAATTGTAGACCTCTATGATGTTCATACCTTAGCATCTAGAAATCTTTGCAAATAAATAAATACAATTGTGAAAGATAATGAAGGCAGATATATTTCCAGAGGCTTTGGGGTAGAATCTTATGGTAGGATGTTTGTATTGTTAAAAGGGGAATGGGGCGATGAGCTGGAAATTGTTATAGAAGAGGTTTATGCATACATTGTGATTGTTTTGAAGGTGTAAATCACTCCAAATGTGAAATAGAGGTGATAAGTACTGCAAAATCAATCAATCAATAAATTAATTAATTAATTAATTAAAATAAACTGAAAAGCAACTGGCTTCTTAGTCCTTAGAACTGGTCATCTCATGGAAGGACTGAAGAGTGTCAGTTTTCCATTTTTTCCAAATTGAAGACTTTTATTGACTAATCATTAACATAAACAGTTCAATATCATTGTTTTCATGGATTATACAAACAATCCCCCTCTCTATTCCTCCCCTTCCCCCCCATGTGCAAATATTCCAACACCCCATTCTATTCAGTCTCAAAGCACGTCATCCTTTGTCTTTGCAGACGCCCCACCTGAAGTGCCAGCTGAGGAGGGCCAGGCTGCTTCAGCAGTAGGCCAGCTCACATTTAACCGTACTCAGACACGCCATGATCTGTCTCTTGGGGGCCGCCCCCCCCCCCATGCACCACCAGCCTAGTAAATAAAGTCCAGGCTCAACCTCCACTTTCACTCCCACCACTTGTTTTATCCAAGCCTGGACGGTTTCCCAAAATGCTACTACCCAGAGACATGTCCACCAAATATGGATGAACGAACCTTCCTCCCCACACCCTCTCCAACAGCTTTTAGAAACTGAGGGAAACATTTTCTGGTCTAAGAGGTGTATGGTACCACCACATTACTAACTTGTGCCAGTTCTCTCAGATCGCTAGCGAGAGGGGTGCTTTCCTGACCTGTTTGAAAATTGCCTTCCAGTGCTTTGTGTCTAATTCTACGCCCAGATCCTTCCCCCATTCAATCATATAGTGATGCTTGGTCCATGTGTACCCCGCACCATCCTGTAAAGTGCAGACATCAAAACCCAGGAGTTCTTCTTCCCATATCAAAAGACCTTCAACTCAGTGAAATCTCTCCCAAGCCCCTCCCTATCTAACTTTTGGTGTTGGAAATGTATCACCTGCCCATATTGAAACCTTTTGCCTGCTTGTAGAACCATTTTCAACCCTACTCATTCCCACCTGTTATAAATACCCCCCTCTTTCCCCGGAAGAAACTCCTCCATATGGTGCAAGGTTCTTATCACCAAAAAAGCTCGGTCTCCTCCACCCCTCCATACCTTATTCCACACCTGCAGGATATGCCATACAAAAGGGTTCCCCCTCTCAGGCAAACCCCATTTTATCTGATTTACCCATGGTAAACACCCCAATGGACTTCCCCTTCCCTCAGTCCTCTTGAGGGCCTCAAAATTATTTTCTTTTCCGTCTCGCCAATCCATAAGATGACGGATCTGTGCCACCCAGTAATATGCCTGGAAATTGGAAACTCCTAGAACCCTTCCTCCCTCCTTCTGTAAAGGACTGGCTTGGCCACTGTTGGGGGCTTCCTCTTCAAAATAAAACTGAACACTTTCCTCTGTAGCTCTCTAATGTGCCTTACCAAAATCTGTATTGGTAGGGTATGAAAAAAAATATAATACCCATGGTAGGATATTCATCTTCAGCACAGCCGCTGTCCCAATCAGGACACTTCCAGTCCGCACCATTCCTATAAATCATTCCCAACCACCCTCCATAAAGCAGAGTAATTGGCCTCATATAGGCTCACAGGGTGTGCTGTAATGCGCACTCCTAGATACCGAAGTGCCTTCGATGCCCACCGTAGGGCATCTCGATCCAGGTTAATATTTAATGCTTCCATCTTTTCCAGATTCATCTTGAACCCAGAAACTGCCCCATATTGCTGGATTTCCCCCAACACTACCGGAAGGGACTATTCAGGCTTCATCACCACAAGCAAGATACCATCTGTGAATTATGAAATCTTGTACTTCTGTCCCCCAACTATCACTCCCCTCACCTGATCTTGGCCCTCACCGCCTGGGCTAGCGGCTCCACCACCAAAATAAAGAACATGGGGGATGGGGGTATCCCTGTTGCATACCTCTCTTCACTTGGAAAGCATCGGTGTAGCAGCCATTAATTTTGTACCCGTGCTCGGGAATTTCGACATACAGCTTGTATCCACGCCACACACCCAGGCCCAAATCCCATTTTATGTAACACCAGGAACAAAAATCCCCAATCCACTATCAAACGTTTTTTCAGCATCGATAGAAAGAAGTATCGCACCCTCCCGCAGCCGGTGCGCCGCCCACACCTCATTTACCACTCGCTGGATATTGTCTGAGGCCTGCCGCCCGCCTATGAACCCATTCTGGTCCCATGTCATTAACCCCGACATCCACCTTGCTAGGCGGTTAGCTAAAACTTTGGCCAATATCTTTACATCGACATTTAGCAATGATTTCCTAATCATCTCTCCAGGCCAGTTCAGTAGGCATGGGTTTTCTCCGCCCACCAGCAGCTGAGGACTGAATATGACAGAGTTCTGATGTCACCTTACAAGAGCTCCCTCTTTTGCTCCAGAACTCAGTCTTTCAGTCCTCAGCCGCTGAGTGAAGACCACCTGTGTAGTGGACTCCACTGAACGGCAATAAGGGCAGGAAAAGGATAGAATTCAAAGAAAAAAAAGACAGGTTTACTTAATTGGCTAGGGTCCTTCACCTTCCTGTATTTTTGTGTGGCAAGGCCTACCTTAGTTCCTGGTTCTGACAGAGCCTGGGATAAACTACCTGGGTGTCCCAGGTCCCTTTTCTCCCCCAGCAGGATAGTCCAAGGGGTCTGTTGGCAACAGGCTGCTGGTTTTCCTCAGGCTCCATGGTGGGGTTTGGCTCCAAATTGTGTTGCCTGTACACGGATGGCTAAAGTCTGTTGAAAGAAAAAGAAAAAAAAAAAAGGCAAAGCAAAAGAGCAAACTGAGAAGTAGGTTTCCGAGCGGCATAGGAAAAGCCATGGGCAGCAGCGTGTGAGTAGTTGGGGTTGTGTGTGACAGATAGCTGCGGGCTGCCCCCCCCCCCCCCCCCCGGCCTTCCTTTTTGGCAGCTCCCGTGGTGTCATGTGGCAGTGTGGTTGGGGCTTCGTCACGTGCTGGGGCCGGTTCTCTCCGCAGCCGCAGTAGCATCGAGGTCAGACAGTGTAAAGGCGTGTTACGTGGCTTGGTTGTTCTTCCCCGATTGTTTCTTCCCTGGCTCAGTTTCCTTTGCATCCTTGGGGTCGACGCGGGAGCGCGATCATACCTGTGGAAAGGGAAAGTGCAGCGGCAGCTGAAAGGGAGCTTGGGGAGTACGAGAGTTTTGCGGGAAAGTCAGCCATTTCCAGGCAGGCAACCATTTTCTCAAGAGATACAGACAAGCCAGACAACAGAAAGGCCAAAAAGAAGGGGAGGCAGGGGCAGTGTTCAGTGCAGAGATGCTAAGGGCCATTCTCCCCAGATTTCATTTTGTCCATGCACAAGGCTTACTGCCTAAAGCGGGAGAGTTTGGGCCAGAAACAAACTGAAGCTGGAGTTGGGGCTGCATTTGATTCCCTGCAGGAGGGACACCCAGAGGAGGGCTCTCCTTCAGTGAAAAAGGTCAGAGAAGATCCTGAGCCCTGGCTGGGTCAGGACTCTCTGCCGTATCAAACCTCAGAGGAGCTGGGGGAGGACCCTTCGGATCTCTGGGGTGAGACGGGGGGTTCAGCACTAGAAGAGGGCGGATTACAGCAGGAGAGGATCCAAATGTGGCCGTCATATTCCATAAGGAGGAACTGTCGGCCCTCATTAAGCAGTCTTTGGCAGCCTTGAATATTGTGCCTCCACTGATAGTGGTGCCTCTGGAGGATCCCTTGTTCAAAGGGGCTCATGTTTGTTTCCCAGTCCACAGAGTGATCAGGAAAATGATTGATTCAGAATGGGAGTGCCCTGAGGCTACGCTGAGGGGCAGCAGGGCAATGGGTCGCTTGTATCCTATGCCACAGGAAAGCCAAGACTGCTCTGGATGCCCAAGGTGGACGTCTCGGTCTCCATGGTGACCAAAAAGACAACCATACCAGTGGAGGGCAGAGCAGCGCTGAAGGATCTCCAGGACCGTAAGCTGGAGTCACTCCTCAAACAGGCTTTTTGATGCTAGTGCCCTGACACTGCAGGTCGCTATTTGTGGAACTTGTGTGTCCCGAGCATCTATTTGCTGGATTCAGGGGCTGGCGCCTCCTGATCTGGAGGGCAGACAGCCTCGGATAGGGCTAAGCTGGAGTCATATTCAGCCTATTTAGCAATGCCTTCTATGGTCTGGTCTGGGCCTCCTCTATGGCCTCGATTATTGCAGCATGCCAGTTTTTATGGGTTCACACTGGACAGCGGACGCTCCCTCTAAGGTCAGACTAAGTAAACTTCTGTTCAAGGGCAAGTTGCTATTTGGAGAGGTGCTGGATAAGCTGGTTAAGGACCTAGGTGACTCCAGGGGTAGCCAGCTGCCAGAAGATAGACCTAAAGGACCAAAGCAGGATGTCCCCCAACGCGGTCAGCCTAGGGACTTCCACAGGTTCAGGGCCAACCGTTTCGCTGCCTACCAAAGGGGACGTTATGGAGTAAGGAGGCTGGCCATTCAGGGCTAACTGGGGTCCGGGTGGGATTCCTACTCCGCTCCACAAATCCCTTCCAAGAAGCTAAAATGATGCAAGAACAGCCAAGGCGGAATGCATAGCAATTGGAGATTGGCTACAGCAGTTTTATTCCATCTGGGTGTCTTTCGCAACCGACCAATGGGTTCTGGAGATTGTGCAAGAGGGGTACGCTCTAGAACTTGCGCGACCTCTATCTGATGCCTTCGTGGCCTTGCCTTGCAAAGCCCTGGAAAAGGCAAGGGCAGTCCAGGAAACGTTGAACTGCTTGTTATCCCTAAAGGTGGTGGTCCTGGTGTCGCTAGACCAGTGTGGCTCAGGTCGATACTCCATTTATTTTGTGATGCCCAAGAAGGAGGGTACGTTTTGGCCCATTCTCGATCTCAAGAATGTGAATCGCGCACTCTGGGTGCCTCATTTCCAGATGGAGACATTGCGTTCGGTCATCTTGGCAGTGCGACAGGGCAAGTTCCTGTCCACCCTGGATCTCACGGAGGCTTATTTACATATTCCAATAAAGCCAGAGCATCAACGCTTCCTGCACTTTGCAGTATCAATGGGGCACTTTCAGTTCCGGGCACTGCCGTTCGGCCTGGCAACCGCTCCCCGCATCTTCACCAAGATCATGGTGGTGGTGGTGGTGGCCTTGCATAAAGAAGGAGTTCTGGTGTATCCCTATTTGGACGACTGGTTGATCAGGGCAAAATCGGCAGCCAAAGGAGTTTCCGCCATGGAGAGGGTGGTGATGTACCTTCAGAGTTTGGGCAGATAGTCAATCCAGACAAGAGTCAACTGGAGCCAGTTCAGTGGCTGGTCTACCTGGAAGTTTATTTATTTAACAGTTTTTTTATACTGCTTTATCATTTCAATCAACGTGGTTTACATTGTAACTTAAACTTGGTAATGTATATTAAACAGGGACATAGATAACTTGGCACTTTTATTTTTAATGTTTAATGTTTTTTTCTGTTTAATATGGCCTCAGGACTAGTCTTGCTTCCGAAGGAGAGTGTGGAAGATTCAGGGGCAGGTGCAGAGGTCCCTGGGCATGAAGGCTCTATTGACGTGGCATTACCTTCAGTTACTGGGCTCAATGGCGGAAGAATTGGATATGGGGCCATGGGCCAGAGCACATATGTGGCCACTGCAGCAGGCCTTGCTCTTGCGGTGGTCTCCGCAACATCATCCCTTGTCCTGGAAATTGGAATGTCCGGCTGACATGTGAAGGAGTCTGGCCTGGTGGGACAGACTGAACGTCTAACAGCCAGGGTCCCGCTGGAGCCTCCACAATAGATATTGGTAATGACAGATGCCAGCCTCATGGGGTGGGGAGCGCATTGTCTCTTGCAGGTTACGCAGGAGCAGTGGTCCAGTCAGGAAATCGCTTGGTCCATCAATCGCCTGGAGATGAGAGTGGTATACTTAGCCCTCCAGTTCTTCCATCCCTGGATAGCCCGCAAAGCAATGCGGGTATTTTACAACAACGCGACTACAATGGTGTACATCAATCAGCAGGGTGGCATGGGCAGTGCGACCCTGGCAGAGGAGAATCAGCCCATCCTGGAATGGGCAGAAGAGCATCTGACGGCACTCTCCATGGCTCATGTCACAGGCAAAGACAATATATAGCAGATTTTCTCAGCCGACACTGGTTGGATCCAGGAGAATGGGAGCTGAATGCGTACGTTTATCACATTACGGTGTGCTGGGAGGTGCCAATGGTGGATCTCATGGCCTCACTGGGCAATACCAAAGCAAGCTGGTTTTACAGCCGACGCAGAGAACACATGTCGGAGGAGCTTGACGCACTGTCTCAGCATTGGCCTGAGGAAGGGCTGCTCTATGCCTTTCCACCGTGGGCGCTGATCGGACACACTCTACAGATTATAGTGGCTCACAACAGGCCAGTGATTATGATCATGCCGGATTGGCCGTGAAGACCTTGGTATGCAGACTTAGTTCGGCTTCTGATCAACCAGCCTTGGAAGCTGCCCGACAGAATCAACCTGCTCTCACAGGGGCCCATACTGATGCCGCAAGTGGATCGGTTCTCGCTTATGGCTTGGCTCTTGAGTGGACGCACTTGCGCCGGAGAGGTTATGCCCCGGCAGTTATCACAACATGTTTAAGGCCAGGAAGAGTTTGACTTCCCTGGCTTACGTAGGGTGTGGCGCATATTTGAGGCTTGGTGCTCCCAGAGGGACATTCACCCGTTCTCTTGTTCATTGCCAGACATCCTTTTGTTTTTACAGCATGGGCTAGAGAAGGGGCTAGCCCTAAATCTGTTTAAAGTCCAACTGGCTGCCCTCTCTTCCTACAGGGCATGAATGTGCGGGCCATCCTTGGGGGGGAGGTCATGCGGATATGGTCCGGTTCTTTGCCGGTTTTTGCCACACAGGGACAGTCAGCGGAGGAGCACTGGCTTCATCTTTTAGATTTGCACAGGGTGCTGCGCAGTTATCTTAAGCACAAAATGTCTTTACGGAAGTCGGAACGATTGTTTGCGCTCTTTGGCAGCCCACGAAAGGGGGAGGCCGCCTCTAAGGCCTCTATTGCGCATTGGGTGAAACAGACCATTGCCATAACTTATGCGGAAATATTTCTTTACGGAAAGAGTAGTGGATCCATGGAATAGTCTCCCAGTGGAGCACTGTTCCCTCTAAGCTGTGCGCGTGTGCGCGCGCGCGCACACACCTCGCCGAGCAAGCGCACATACTTTACAACAGAGCGCACAAAAATTATGGTTCTGATTCTGATAGAAAACACAGACATCTTAAAATTTAAAAGTTGTTGTGTATTTATGGTTTTCACAAGTTCCACACTATTTTCTAGTGCAATCAATGTGCTGTACATACTGTATTCTGACATGTAATCAAATTTTAAAGTATATAATGCCAAGTGTCATTATGTGGCGCACAAAAATTTATCCTTCCTTCAAAAGCTGCACAGCTGATATTTTATGTGCACACAGCCTACAGAAAATTAGAGGGAACATTGCAGTGGAGGTGGTAGAGATGAGGACAGTAACTGAATTCAAAAAAGCATGGGACAAACACAGAGGATCTCTAAAGGTAAAAAGGGGACTGTTGTAGTTGTTATGGAAGGACAGATTAGATAGGCCATGTGATCTTTTTCTGTCGTCATATTTCTATGTTTCTTATTCTGGGCATGGGCAGGTGGTACTGCCTGGGTTTAGAGCTCATTCTACTAGAGTGCAAGTAGCTTCCTGGGTGAAATGCAGTGTGGTGATCCCGGCGGACATCTATCAGGCAGTGACATGGGCATCACTGCATATCTTTACGCGGCACTATTGCCTGGATGTTCAAGCAGCGCAAGCTGTGCATTTTGAGACGTCAGTGCTCCAAGCAGGACGCACGGATCCCTCCCTTTCTTAGACTGCTCTGGAACGTCCCATGTGTATTGGACTGGCCTGGAGGGACGAATGGGAAGGTGAAGTTAGACCTTACCTGCTAACTGTCTTTCCTTGAGTCCCTCCAGGCCAGACCAGGACCTGCCCTATTCTTAAGAGTGCCTAGGCATGCAGTTTCTGGTGCAGCAAGTTCGGGTGGCTTGGACGAGACTCTGGTACAGTTGCCCTCTCTCCCATACGGCCCCATTGAAAATCCTACCCATCATTCTCATCAACTCCCCAATGTATACTTTATAGAAACCACTAGGCAATCCAACCAACCCTGGGGACTTCCCATTAGCCAAGCCTTTAATTACTGTACTGATTTCCTCTCCTCAGATCTCCTCCTCCAGCATGATCCGCACTTCTTCCCCTAGTATGGGAAGCTCCATCCCTGTAAGGTATTGCTCGCCCTGCTCCTTGGTAGCCCCCTTTTGCTGGGTATATGGCTCTCAATAAAATTGTTGACACCTGGTCCCTATAAGCTTCTCCATCCCCAGGAATTCCCCGGTGTCCCCTTTAATCTGGGTAATGGTAGCCAATGCTTCCAACTTCTGCAGCTTACACACCAGCAACCTCCCTGCTCTGTCCCCCATTCATAGTATCATTGATGAACCCTCTCCAACTGAAACGCAATGGCCTTCAGTTGTAACTATGTAACTCCATCCACAATTGCGTCAATTGTCTTAACCCTTGGGAGTTGCCCTTCTGCCTATATAGCTCCGCAGCTTCCTTGATAGCATACTGCAACTTCTCTTCCTGCTCCATCCTTCTCCGTTTTGAGCCTAGTGGCCCACATTACCAACCACACTCATATAACGGCTTTCATCCCCCCCAGAGGACCACATTCCCCATCTCCCCAGTATCATTCCGTTGCCAGTACTCCTGAGTAGTGGCCCAGATATCTTTCACCACTTCCTCTCTTTTGAAAAGGCTCTCATTTAACCTCCAGAATTGCACCCCACCTTCCCCTCTATGATCCTCTAGGTCAATCCATACTGGAGCATGGTCTGACCAAGTAATATTTCCTAGCTCTGCATCACGAACCCAGAGCTCCCAGACCCAGTCCACCAACACAGTGTCGATGCAACTATAGCTGTTATGAGGATGTGAGAAAAAGGTGTAATCCCGCCGTCCACTATTATGTACCCTCCATAGGTCTGCAAGCTGGTAGCGGTTCATTATCCCCCTCACCAACCTCCAACTCCTTCTGCCCCCATCTCCTCCCTTGGCCTGCCTATCCCATCTAGGGTATAATGCGAGATTGAAGTCCCCCACCAAAATGAGCTTTTCCTGCACAGATTTCTCCAATAAAGCTCGAACCCCCCGTCAAAAAGGGGCCTGTCCCACGTTGGGTGCATAGACATTTGCCCCCATAACAGATTCCCCCTGTAATTCTCCCCATAAAATTAATATCCTACCCTCTCCATCCCAAACCACATCCAATATCTGAAGGGGGCAGCTGCGCCTGATCAGAATTGCCACCCCACCCTTTCCCTTCCTTCCCCCCGTGAGTTGCCAAAATTCTGATGTGGGAACAGATTTCGCTGCAACAGCCCGTCATCATTCTTTCAGAGATAGGTCTCCTGGACACACAGTAGGTTTCCAGCAAAGCTGCTCCACCTCACGAAAGAGCTGCTTTCTCTTCATCTGAAGCGCCTTAGCATTGATGGAGCCTATCCACACCTTCTTTGTAATTGGTAGATGACATGCTTTCCCTCCCCCTTGCCTTCCCTCCCCCTGCCCCTCTCCTCCATGTCCACTCTCTAAAGAGTAAGAATACTGAAGTGACCCCTCAGCCCAGAATCCTGCATACCCCTAAGCTCTCCCCGCCTTCCACCATCCTCCCCGCAAGCTCCTTACCCCCCTCCCCCCTCTTCCCTGCCCTTCTCCCCAGGACCAATGTTCCCTCTAATTTTCTGTAGGCTGTGTGCGCATAAAATATCAGCTGTGCAGCTTTTGAAGGAAGGTTAAATTTTTGTGCGCCACATAACGACACTCGGAGTTATATACTTTAAAATTTGATTACACGTCAGAATACAGTATGTACACCACCTTGATTTTAATCAAATTAAATGAAAATAAGATGATTACTAAATGATGCGGAAAATTTCTAGTGATTACAATCACAACTTTTAAATTTTAAGATGTCTGTGTTGTTTTCTATCAGAATCAGAACCATAATCTTTGTGCGCTCTGTTGTAAAGTATGTGCGCTCGCTCGGTGAGGTGTGTGCGCGCGCACACGCGCACAGCTTAGAGGGAACAGTGTCCAGGACCATCCACCTTATCACCCACACTCTCCACATCCACTCTTAAGCCATACCATTCCCCCCTTCCATCCCACAACTGAGAAACATCTTCACAAAAATAAACCAATGAACATATTTTAATCTAGCAATAGGCCAACCTCCTATGGGCATAATATCCTATGTAAAAATGATCTGGCAGCAATCCAAATGAGTGCACCACTATCCTACTCAAGATATTCCAGTGTCTGGAGGATTCTTTGGGCTCTTCCCTTTGGAAAGGCATTTTGGCCGCGATCCTCTTATTTTAAACCAGTGGTCGTGGATCCTGCTTTCGGTGTATTACTCTCCTGCATGCCAGGGGTCTCTGGCACCGACTCTAGGCCCAGATCCTTTAGGGCTTGCCATGCTTTTCCGACTGTCTTAACTCATCAGGAGATCCCTTTCAGAGTAATTAGGAGGCCAAAAGGAAATAACCATTTGTATCGCAGTCTCTGCCTCTGAAGCAGAGCTGTCACCTCCCTCAGTTCTCGTCGGCACTGTAATGTTCCCGGCAAAAGATCATTATGCAGTTCCATGATGCAGTCTTCCCACTTGAAGGGCCCTTGCTTCCTGGAGATAGCGAGCAGCCTCTCCTTCATCGGGTAGAACCGCAAACATGCCACTATGTCTCTAAAGCGAGTCTCTTGCACCGGGCCCAGGCCATGATGAGCCCTCTCTACTTGCAGCAAAGAATTATCACTGTCTCTCTCAGGCCCTGTGGTCGCCAGTAGGGACTGGAAAAAGCGTAGCAAAACACTTTCACAGTCTTTATATTGGGTCTCTTCCAAAATGCCGCCCACTCTCAAATTGCCCCTCCGAGATCTGTCTTCTAGATCTTCTCTTTTTTCCTGAAGCAACTCCTGCGCTCGCTTTAAGCCCTCCCAGCCCATTTGGAGGTCATGAAGAGGCCTTCACTGACCCTCCATATCCTCTATACATGCCCCCAAATCATCCACATCTTGTCTTACCGCTGATAGGGTTTATTTCACCTCATTCTTAACCCACAGATTTCCACTTTTAAATCTTCCCGGAGCTCGCTCAACCAAGCTTTTAATGTTTCCACTACCCTGGAGCCCCACACTGCATTGAGCACTGAGTCAGTGTCCCTCACACTCCCAGCAGCCATCTTGATGTCGTTCTCCACACTCCAGGCTGAATTGGCAGCTACATAAAGGGAGCGAAACTCCACTAGCCACTACTTCATGGACATGCTCTCCTCCGTCCTCAGATGTTCACTCAGCCCTGGGGCAAGAAAAGGTGAGCCCACCGCCTCTCTTTTTGTGATTGCACAGGATCGGCCCGGAGATCTCTCAAGCTGCGGCCATCCTGTCCGATTACATCACTTCCTCCCAGTTTTCCATTTTTAATCATGACAAAAGAAAAAATTCTCAAATAGGCTTGCATACCTCTAAACCCACTACATTTAGGAATATTGGAAATGCATTAGATTTAAGAAATTCTGCCATTCTGAAATGATACAAGATAGTAGTGACCAAATACATGTTGTTGTTGTTGTTGTTAAGTGCCGTCGAGTCGGAGTCGACTCATGGCGACCCTCTGGATAGCTATCCTAAATTGTGTTCGGTCTTCAGTCAGGCGGCTCATTGACGACAGACTGGTACCCGTAGCTGCTGTTATTGTAGCGATCCATCTCATTGCTGGCCTTCCTCTTTTGCGTTGACCTTCTATCTTGCCAAGCATGATGTCTTTCTCTAATGATCTCTCTCTTCGCATGATGTGTCCGAAGTATGAAAGTCGAAGTCTTGTCATCTGAGCTTCTAAAGAAAGCTTAGGTTTGATCTCCTCTAGTACCGACTGGTTTGTTCTTCGGGCAGTCCATGGTATACACAGTATTCGCCGCCAGCACCATAATTCAAAGGCATCAATTTTCTTCCTGTCTGTCTTTTTCACTGTCCAGCTTTCACATCCATATGATGTTATTGAAAATACCATGGCTTGAACAAGTCGAATCTTTGTATGGAGAGACACATCTCTGCTCTTGAGAATCTTATCTAGGTCTTTCATAGCCATTCTGCCAAGAGCAATGCGTCGTCTGATTTCTTGACTGCTTGTTGCTTCTTTATTGATAGTTGATCCAAGTAGGTTAAAGTTGTTCACAATTTCAATTTCTTCTCCTTCAACGATGAACCTGTTGATTATGCCAGTTGTCATGATCTTTGTCTTCTTTACATTAAGGTGCAGGCCCATTTTGAGACTATGTTCTTTGATTGTGAGAAGCAAATGTTTCAGATCATCTTCGCTTTCAGCCAGTAATGTGGTATCATCAGCATAGCGAAGGTTGTTGATGAGTCTTCCACCAATCTTCACACCTCTGTTGTCTTCATACAGTCCTGCTTCTTTGATGATTTGTTCTGCATATAAATTAAACAGGTAGGGGGAAAGTATGCAGCCTTGTCTTACACCTTTGCTTATTTTAAACCATTCTGTTTCTCCTTGTTCCGTTCGAACTGTTGCTTCTTGATCAATGTACAGATTACGCAAGAGAACGATCAGGTGTTCTGGTATACCCATGCTTCTTAATGTGGCCCAGAGTTTCTCATGGTTTACACAGTCAAAAGCCTTGCTATAGTCGATAAAGCACAAATAGATATCCTTTTGGTATTCTTTAGTCTTTTCAAGGATCCATCTCACATCCGCAATGATGTCTCTCGTTCCTCGCCCTTTCCTGAACCCTGCTTGCACTTCAGGTAGTTCTTGTTCTAGGTATGGCTGTAGTCTCTTTTGAATAATCTTCAGTAGAATCTTGCTGGCATGTGGGATCAGAGCGATTGTGCGATAATTTCCACAGTCAGTTGGATCACCTTTCTTTAGTATTGGTATAAACACAGATCTTTTCCAGTCAGTTGGCCATGATGTTGTCTTCCATATTTCTTGGCAGAGCCTTGTAAGTACGGTAACAGCTGCATCAGATTGCTGCAATACCTCTATGGGAATGCTATCAATGCCTGGTGCTTTGTTCTTTGATAAGGCTTTCAATGCTGCTTCAACTTCTTCTTTCATCACCAATGGTTCCTGATCATAAGGTATAGGTTGAAACGGCTGTTGGTCCACTTGATCTTTATCATATAAAAACTCTGTATATTCCTTCCACCTTTTCTTGATCTTCTCAGCATCATTCAACATAGAACCTTGAGCATCTTGTAACATTCCAATTCGGGGCTGGAACTTTTTCTTTAACTCTCGCAGCTTTAGGAAAGCCGATCTTGTTCTTCCTCTAATAGTTTCTGCTTTTATTTCCTTGCAAGTGTCATTGTAGTACTTTTCCTTGTCCTGTCTTGCTGCACGTTGGAAATCTCTGTTGAGTTCTGCGATTGTCTTTCTTTCTCCTTTGGCTTTAGCTTCTCTGCGTTTCTGGGCAATTTTCAGAGTTTCTTCCGTCATCCATTTTGGCCGTTTTTGCTTTTTCACCTTTTGTAGAGACTTCTCGCTTTCTTCCAGCACAACCTTCTTGATGTCATTCCATAACTCTTCCGGAGCTCTGTCATTTGTATCTAAAGCAGCAAATCGATTTTGCAGGCAGTCTTTAAATTCCAGTGGTATATTCTCAAGGTCATATTTTGGTGCATTCATGAGTGGTTTGCTCTTTTTCAACTTTAGCTTGAGTTTGCATACTAGTAGTTGATGATCTGTACCACAGTCAGCTCCAGGTTTTGTCTTTGTTGATGTTACAGAGCTTTTCCATCGTTGACTTCCACAGATGTAGTCAATTTGATTTTTATACAATCCATTGGGTGAAGTCCATGTGTACAGTCGTCGCTTGTGTTGCTGGAAGAAGGTGTTTGAGATGAATAGATCATTGGTCTTGCAGAATTCTATCAATCTCTTAAATATTAACAGAGATCTAATGATTATAACTGTTGGGTCAGAGGATGGAGTATGTATGATAGGAGAGTTATTTGTGGGGGTGTAGCTTGAATTTGTTATGAGAGACCTCGAGGCTTCGGGTGGATTACTGAATGGTAAAATAATTCAGCAACGCCCACGTGCCACAGGATGCCGTGTCCCTTGGCTAGTGTAAGCACTCCCCCCTTTGCTTCTTAGCTGTCATGTTGTTACCATGGTCCCTTTTTTAGCCTAATTTTTCAAGATTACTTTCTTCCATCTCTTCACACGCATGCCATGAGTTTGAATAATTTCCACGTTGTCCCCTGATAAAAAGTACCAAAACTTGCAAAGAATCTAGCTTTCTCCAGAAGCTGTACTACTGCTGGAAGAATTACAACTGTTATAACCTTGATAGTCGGCTTCTCCTGCTTTCAGGGTCAGTGTTAGGAGTTAAACTAGAATCTGTCTGTAAGAGGTATAAAAACAATAAAATAAACGAGCATCAGCAGGTCATATAAGATCCCGAAAAAAAAAAAAAATAGAGCAAATTTCCTCCTCTGGGGGCCAGGCTTTCCAAGGTAGCATGTGAGAGTCTTAAGACGTGGGCATCCTGTCAGCTAACACATTACATCAGTCAGGATGAGTTATCTAAAGCCACAATTAATCTGCTCCCTGCCATACGCTGATAGGAAAGCATCACGCTGTTTCTTAATTAAAAGCAAACGGATTAAAAATGATTAATAACAGTATTAAATATTCTCTCCGACTAAAAAGGCTTTGGGATTCCTGGGCAAACAGAGCATAAGTAAGGCTCTTTTAAAGAAAAGCACTTTTCCTGGTTTATTTAATGAAATGTATGCATGCGCCCAGAAACTTGCAAGTTTGCCGAGGTCGAGTGGGGGCTAAGAAAAAGAAATGTATCAGGGTGTGTGTGGAGCAAGGGCAGAGTCGGGAGGTATGCGTTTTGATTATGAAATACGTTACTCTGCTCATGTTAACAAACCTTAATTCACTTTATATATGTCCAGTTTCTTTATATTAGCTGCAGAGATTCTCGGGACATACATTTAGCTAGATCATGGATCTATTACATAAATAAATTAGTTTGTCATATGTTGTAGAGAGATACCATTTCGGTAGGCAGAGAAAACAGTGAGCTTTTCTGATGTGAGGTTTCCGTCCGCTCAAGGACAAAGGGCATGCCCCGCTGAGGTTTCATTTTATACGCTGTGAATTTGTCATGGAAAATCTCATGACCTGATCTTTGTGTAAGAAACACTAAGCATACAGCACAGGTAAAATAGCTTTTATTGTACAAGAACTGTATGCACTGCACTTCTAAAATTCAAGGAGGGAAGCATTTGGAAAGTGAACGTACAAACATGTTTCTTAAGCTGGTTCCTTAGCTAATCTGCTTTTCACGATGAATTTGTAGGAGGGAGAAATTTACATGCATTGCCTCCATTATGAGAATAATTCTGTAATAGGTTGCTTAGGTTAAGTCAGCAGGGAAGTGTCTATTTTAAACCTACTTTATAAAGACATACGGGCACCTGTGTACATATCTTTATAAAATGCCAGCGCAAATCTAGCAGCAATAGGCATACATTTCGTACATAGAATATGCATGTAAATGAACTTATTTTATAATCAACGCACATACTTCCCAGTTCTGCCTATGGTTCATCCAGACCTCATCTCCTGCAATGCCTACAATGAAAGTAGGTACATGCAGGCCATCGCCTACACCTCTGCGATTCACTGATCTTATATCTAACAAAAAATATTACAGTCCACACTTTGGTGCAGAATAGTATATCATCAAATAATAAAAACTCCATTACTGTCACTTAAATCTTCTTTTCAAGAGCTACTCATGAATAAAAAATTAATTTTTGTCAGACCCCTTGATCAAAGGCTGATATAATCAAAGTTTTGTGGTGATTGGGGATCACTTTATTATTTCAAAAAAGGAACTAAAAAATTTTAGTTTCACTTTGGCCCATGAGACAGATGATGATATGTGAGGGCTTTGGAGATCAGTTGATCTTACCACAACCCACTGATGTCTCCTTGAGGAGTGTCCTGGTTTTTGTTATCTTTTGCTCATTTTTTAAGAGCCACGTATGTGCCAAAATACCCTCAATATGCAAAGCTGGCTTATTCACTGTAGATATCCTGGAAACCAGACATGTAAGGCTTGAGAAGCTTTTGCTCTAAAGCAGGGGTCACCAACCTCCAGAGGGCCGCGGGCCGCACAGCCGACTACCGGCAGACTCGCGGGCCGCACCCCCCTCCCCCCCCCGCGCGAAAAAAAAAAACTGCTCATACCTGTACTTTTATTTTTCCATGTCAGCTCCCTCCCTTCTTCTGCAGCCGCGGCTCCCTGCCTCTTAGGGAACTGCGGCTGTGCTTGTAAAATCATCGCGGAGCCCTTCCTGTCTTGACGGGCTCCGTGCAGCATTGTTCCGCCTCTAAAGGAAGTTGTTTACCACTTCCTTTGGAGGCGGGACAATGCTGCACGGAGCCCGTCAAGACAGGAAGGGCTCCGCGATGATTTTACAAGCACAGCCGCGGTTCCCTAAGAGGCAGGGAGCCGCGGCTGCAGAAGAAGGAGTTGGTGAGTTTGCCTTGGCGGGCCGCACCGGGGTAGAATCTCGCGGGCCGCACGGAGGGACCTCGCGGGCCGCAGGTTGGTGACCCCTGCTCTAAAGCATTAGAGGACGTAGCCTGCCGATAAGAAGTGGCTACAAGGCTTTCCAAAAAGTCTGGCTTTTTAGGTGTCCACAATAAATATTCATGAATTGTGTGTATATATTTTTGGTGCAAGATGCAAGCTAATTTGCATAGTTTATTTACTCCAAAGCCCAGACCTGTTGGTGACTCTTAAGGCCTGGTGCTGAAGAGCCCTGTTTTGAAAATCTATGAATAAACACAATTAAACTAGACTACTTTTCATAGTGTTTTTAGGAAAACGTTTACGGTAGCAGTATAGACAGGGCTTTTCTGAGAGGGTAGTTGTGGTATGGAGTACTGGCACCTTTTTCATTGCCTGCCAAAATTCACCCATGGGCTTCATGTATTAATGAAAAAGCCCCACATATGAGTACCAGCACATTTTTTGCTAAGAAAAATGCACTGGGTATAGACATAAAATAGATAAAATTAATATGTTTACAAACATAAAAGTTTGTTGTTTTTTTTAAAAGGAAGATGGAAAAAACAGAACAAGACAAAAGCAATTAGTTTACCAATCGCCTTGTATATACCCTCCAAATTCTTACGTTCAGTTCACAAGAATCAATGAGCATTCCCCCTGTTTCCCAGGCAGAGTTCTTTTTCTTTAATCCTTAGCTGGCGTATGGGGAGTAGGTTGTCCTCTCAACCAGTATGCTGCTGTAGGTATCGCCAAGGTTGTTCACAATACGCTTCCAAACTTGGTGATTGGTTGCGATATTTCTGGCCTCGTCGATGGTCAGTCACTGGCTCCTTAGGTCTTCCTTAAGTGTTTGAGCTACGTTTTCTTCGGAGCTGCTTGGTGAACCTCCATTGAATGAGTTGCTCTTGCCAGAGGAGTTTGTATGGCAGCTGACTGGTGTTCATTCTGCAAATGTGGTCAAACCACTGCAGTCTGCATTTTTAGATTTGTTCTTCGACTGAAGATTGATGGTCTCACCTTGTCTGAATTGTCTCATTTCAATGGCGTTCACGAAGAGAGACACCCAAAATCTGTGTCCGGCTTCGCATTTGAAAGACCCTGAGCTTGTTCATGTCAGATTTGAGAAAAGTCCATGTTTCTGATCTGTATAGGAGAATTGGCAGGGTCAGTGTTCAGACGAGGTGAATTTTGGTCTTGGTGGAGATATTGGCCTTCTTCCAGAGACACTATTTGAGTGAAGCAAACGCTACTTTTGCCTGGCCAATCCTGCTGTGGACTTCAGTGGTGGATGCCACCTTCTTCTCCTGCACCAGCAATCCAAGTTATGTGAATTCCTGGACCTGCTCGATTTGGATTCCCATCAAGGTGAACATTGGCCTGTGATCCATCCGTGGTCATAACTTTGGTCTTGTCCGCATTGATTCTTAGGAAGTAAGATTGGGCGATGTGGTAAAGGATGTCGGTGGCCTCTGCATCCGTGTCAGCAAATATGGCACGGTTGCCTGTGAACATCGTCTGTCAAGAAGTTGTTCATGTCATACTGGAACCCACATCTGTCCTCAAATGTTCTCATAATAGCGTTGATCACGATATTGAAAAGCAGGAGCGAGATGACATCTCCCTGACGGACTCCAGTTTGGATAGGAAATTTCTTTGGATAGTTCATTTCGGATCTTCACGCTGCTAGTTGAGCCATTGTATGATGCTTAGAGGAGTTAGATGATCTTCAGCAGCACATGCTCATTTTCCAATGCCCTCCGCAGAGCGGGCCAGTGAACACAGTCAAATGCAGATTTGAAGTCAATGATGACGATGATGGTTCATTGTCCACACCTGTCCTTTCCTCCACAGTTGACGAATGGTGATGGGTGGCCTAAATCGTGCTTACTTTTCTCAGATGGTCTATTCACAATGTTTCTGAACTGAAACTGAACTGGGCATGTCTGAGGGATCTAGTACTCAGTCAAGAATTCAAAATCGCCCTATCCAACAAATTTTGTAGCACTTGAACCATTGCAGGTATCAGAGTCCATCCTGGAATGCGCCGCCCCTCTGTCCCCACCCATCTGACGTCAGACACAGCCATGGATTTCGGACGGGTGCCTGGATCTGGTGGATAAATGGAAACAAATGAAATATATTGACTTTGAGCAGTACCGGCGACTGAATAAAGAGGTCAGACAGAAGATGAATGCAGAACGAGAAGTCTACTGGAATCACCGTGTCACAGCCAACCTGGAAGAAGCAGCGTCCAGGCATGAGTACTGGACTCTGTATCAGACCTTCAGGAGACTAAGTGGTAAAACCAAGTCGACCAACAACAACATCAAGAAAGCAGACGGCACCTTCGTGAGCTCCCCTGGTGAATGCCTGCAATGGTGGAAAGAATTCTTTCAACAGTTATAGAACCATAATATGCCCCAGGGACCACCACCAGAGCCACCACCCATCGACCTGCCGGAGAATCCATTCCTCAACGGTGAGCCAACAGTCAATGAACTGAAGAGCACATTGAAGAATGGAAAGGCAACGGCTTCACACCCTCTTAACATTCATCTGGCACATGGAATGAGTTCCATCAACATGGAAGAAAACCATCATCGTGCCAATCCTAAAGAAAGGCGATAGCTGGGCGTGCAAGAACTACCATGGCATCAGCCTTCTTTCAATCATTGGCAAGGTGTTCATGAAGATCATACAATCAGGCAGAGTTAGAAACCACTAGGCAGCATGCCTTTTTCTTTACTTCCCACACCTTTTGCAATGATCTCCCATCTCATTTACAGCATGAACCATCCTTTAAAAAATGTAAGGCTGACTTAGACCCAGTTCTAAAGGCGGGCCTTTTAGAGCTACTGCGAGCATGGATAGAGGAGGAAAGCTGTCAGATACAGAGTCCTCTATCTGCTAATTCTTTCCTATCTGTTGTATGTAGTTCTGTTATTGTCCTTCTCCTAGATTATAATAAACCAGTCTTTTCGAAGGGTGGTATAACAAATAACCAATAAACCATAAACAATAGCAACTTAAGCACTAGATCCTAACCCTCCCCTCCGTCAATCAAAGGCTTGCATGAAGAAGAGTTTGTAACACAACCCTGAATTTTACATATATGGCCTCTCTTTGCAGGGTATTTCAAAGAGGAGGAGCCAGATAAAATAAAGCTGTACAGTGGCTGGATTCTAAGCATGTACTTTCTACAGGAGGAATCATTAAGATTCTCTTGATGAGATTGCATCATCTAGGATGACATTTGTGGGATCAAATGATCTAATAAATAATTGGGAACACCTGTGTCAAACGCTCTGTGTGCAAGAAGCAAAATTTTATATTTCACTCAAAGTGGGACTGGTAATCAACATTGATTAATATGCCAAGACGTGACATGATTATACCTGTGGACCAAGAATAATAGCCTCATGGTGGTATTTTGAATATTTTGTTATTTCAAGGCAAAAAGCTTGAGACAACTGTAAAAAATGTTGCCAAAATCCAGTGCAATTGAGAATAAGTGAATCACAGTCTTTAAGATGTTAGCATCAAAACCAGATTTAATACCATAGATTAAACATGCCTTAAAACATAAGAGGATCTTGTAACCGATCACATGTAACCACAGAAGCAAAGTGGCAACACAATCTTAATAGCTATAATGGAGCTTGAGTTTCCTAAAAGAATTAAAGTATCTGGTTTTCCAGCTCAATTTGTAATCCACGTCATCTGGGACTTAGATTAATCTTTAATCTTTGAGCTACTAAGCATATATTAAATGGAGAAAGATCTGGGCAAAGAGGATCCTCAAAGTAAAGTCAATGAATATCATCTGCAAAGTAAACCCCGCTAATCCCATGGGTCTGAATCAGCATGGTTAAAGGACTAAGAAAAACGTTGGAAAGTATAGGTGCGAGCACGGAGTCCTGGGGAAACTCTGCAGTTCAACAGATCAGAGGGGGCTTGCAGCATCTTGTCTGTTTTACTTTTATGTTATTTTATTTTATTTGTATTTGCATTTAACCCACACATTTCTAATACTAGTTACATCTTCTTTCTGTATTTCAATCTTGATTGGAATCCAGTCTGTCATGCACTCTTTTTTCTTGCCTCTTAACTTTGGAACTCTCTACCTGAGTACCTCTGAATCATCCTATAAAATTTAAGAAAGATGTAAGGACTCTTTCTTTTCAAAGGCTTTTGGGGACGGAATGGTGCTGTAACACATTATTGCCTTTGACCCTTGCCGTTTTCCCATTCGTAATACATGGTGTCTGACCCATTTTCCTTTCCCTGTCGTAGTACGCAATGTCTAACAGTCTTCTTCCCTTCTTAGACTGTGACATCCACTTGTCTTCCCTGTTATACTGTAAGCCACTTTTATTTGTACTTAATTCATTGCAGCTTTGCTGTCTGCACTATGAAAGGCAATATAGAAAGAATACGAATAAACTAAGTTAATACCTGAGGCAGTGGAGAGTTAAGTGACTTGGCCAAGGGCATACGGAGAACCAGTAGGATTTGAACCCAGGCTTCCCTGGTTCTGAGCTCATTGTTCTAGCCATTAGGATACACAAACCATTGCTCAAATGGTTATTTTCAGCCATTCAAACCCCTCCCTCCATAAGGAAAGCTTTTTGCAAGGCATATCCAAAGTAGTGACTGTACTATTTTTTTCTCACACCCTCTCATGGAATTTGTTTCTCCATAATAATCAATTCAGCAGTTGCACTGCATCCTTGACTTGGTCCCCATGGACCATTATCCCAGAGTAAGCGATAGCTGATGGGTTTCTCCCATCCCCCGGCTGCTAAGCCACTGAGATTTTTCTTAATGTGCCTGCTTATTAAATTATGCAACCCATCTCATTGTCGTTCTGACTTTGATTTTGTTAAGGGACAACCAGGAAGGATAGTGCACCTTTAAATGAGAAGCTTGGTGTTTAATTACCCAAACAAAATGACATAAATATGAGTGAACGCTAATGGTGGTACTTGGTTTACCGGAAACCATTAACAGAGTAATTCCTAAATGATTTGTAAGGAAAATGAGAGAACAGAAGAACGAGAGGGCTATTAGGTGTCTAACACATTTCTGAATTATTATGCAGTCAACTACCTACGAAGTACCAGACTAAATTATCTTTAAAAAAAATGAAAAAGGGAAGCTGTTTGTTGTAGATAATTTGGTGGTGGTGGTTTAGGTCACTGGCAGGTTCAAGGTTAACACCAAGGGTTTTAGCTCACCCTTTTCATTGGAAGTTCAGCTTCCAGAATCTTTAGGAAATGAGCATTCGGAAAATAAATTGGTCAAGGTTGTGGGAAAAAATCTTTTTGTAGATATGTATTAAATAAATTTATGATTATGTATATACTGATTTTATGAATTATGTAGTTATTTATCTCCAGGAACAAGCAGGAATGTAGTCTTCACATATGGATATCGTCGGTACCAACTGAGCCTGCGTGGGAATGCTCCCCAGCGTCCAATAGGAAAGCTTTTGGGAGCATCCCACAGCGCCTGCGTGCTGCCTTCCCGAACTGTCCCTCTCCAGTTCATTTTCTGCGGAGCCAACAGGTCGCACATCCTGTCACCGCAGAAAATATTCCGGTTTATTCTTCTTTTTTGTGGTCGCATCTGCCTTCCTTCGACGCTACACCAGTACCGCCAGTTTCTTCTTTCCTTTTCTAAAAAACAAACAAACAAACCTTTCTTCTGGAATTTCTTCCAGCTACTTTTTCCTTTAGGTGCCACGCGCCATTTTGGGCACTAGGCCCAATTTTCCCTCTAACATGGAAAAACCCGCTTCGGGTTTTAAAAAGTGTTCTAAGTGTGGCGATACCATCTCCGTCACCCATGAGTGGTGCCTCAAATGTTTAGGTCCTGACCACTCTATTTCAGAGTGTGTTGCCTGTGGGATGATGTCGAAGAGGGGTCGGCAAAACCGAGCTGCTAAACTTAGCACCCTTTTTCCCTCCGATGCAGCGTCTGTGCCATCAACATCTTCCAGGGCTTCGTCTTCCTCCTATGGATCTCAAGTAACTAAACATAAATCTGGCCGGTCCTCAAAGGGTAGATCTCCTTCCAAGCATCGAGATGCCTCTGGCGTTGCCCTTGAGGGACTTGTAGCGGCAAAATTGCCTTGGCGGGAGGCTTCAGCTTCCAAAGCACTAACGGGGCTCCAGGATGTTCTCGAGGCCCCAACCTCGGCAGAACTACCGGTGCCATGCTCTGGGGTAACGGCTGCTTCATCCGGTACCGATACCCAAGCATCGGCAGCGTCAATAGACCAGAGATTCCTTGGCTATTGAACGCAGTCTGGCGGCTCCTCTCACGGCCTCGATGGACTTGAAACCACTTCAGACAATTCAATCAGTACCGGCACTGACATCGGTACTGGTACCGGTACCGACTGTTTCAACATCGGCAGGTATTCTACCGGGACCGAGTCAAGCTTACCCATCCGGTATCGACAAGTCGGTACCGGACCCCTCCGACAAAGACTTCGATCGGTACCGGTATCGTGCCTTGCACTATCGCCCTGATCGGAGATACTTTGAATCCTCGGATGAGTCTGAAGACTCTGAAAGCACTACCGATACCAGAGTACTTCTTCCCGAGGATTCTTCTTCTCCTCAACGTAGGATGTCTCCTCCAGAGGATATGTCCTTTCAGGATTTTATCCGAGATGTGGCTTGAGGTCTTTCCATCACAGTGCCTCCTGAAAAAGAGCCTAGGGCAAAGGAATTGAAAATCCTGCAATACCCTAAAGCTCCCAAGGAGGCAGCTACTTTACCTATTCATGAGATCCTGCATGATCTCATGTTAAGGATGTGGGAAACACAAAACCACCTCTCCTCACTCTCGAAGGCTCGACACCATGTATCGAGTTCCTCCTTGTCCTGGATTTCAAAAAACTCAGCTACCACACCATTCCATGGTGGTGGAATCAGCTATGAGAAGGATCAAGAGTGCAAAAAGACATGCATCTAATCCTCCAGGACGTGAGGGTAGGACTCTTGACGCCTTTGGATGTCGAACCTTCCAGGCTTCCATGCTTTCTGCCAGGATCAGTCCCTATATATTATATATGGGAATGTTCCTTAAGGAGGTCACCAGAGATTTAGAGCTTATGAGCCCTCTCCTTCCTGATGATAAGAGGCAGGATTACCTTGCACTTGTCAAACATGCTCAGGATGTTTCCAAGTTTGTAAATCGTGCAGCCTTTGACTGCTTTGAGTGCATAAGCAGTAGCTCTGCTATTGCCATAGGTGCACATAGGATTGCCTGGCTCCAGGCATCTGACTTAGAACTTTGGGTACAGGACAAACTGGGGAATTTTCCTTGCACAGAAGAGAATCTCTTTGGCAAGAATTGGCAGGAAAAAGCTAATGAGATAGATGCTGACAATATCACCCTGGATAGATTGTCTAAATCTACAGCTGATCCTGCAAGGAAAAAATCCTACAAGAAACCATTCTTCAGTAAGAAGAAGTAGTTTTACCCCCCCTATATCCAACAGGGACATCATAAGAACATAAGATATGCCATACTGGGTCAGACCAAGGTCCATCAAGCCCAGCATTCTGTTTCCAACAGTGGCCAATCTAGGTCATACGTACCTAGCAGTTTCCCCAAGGGACACAGGTTCCACAATGCTTGTACTGGGTTCAAGCATTGATATCCTGGGTCCCTTCTGTAGGTTAGTCTGCCCAAAAGGGACAGCAGCAACAGCCTAGGCAAAGAAAATCAAAAGCTGCTAAGCCTCAATCTGCTCAGCAGACTCAGCCTCCACAGGGGCTTTGACTCCTATCTAGAGATTTTTGTCTTCCTGGCCCTGAATGGCCCAGAACCCTCCTCCATCCCTGGAGGGTTATGCCATTTTGCCCCCAGATGGGAGCAGATAACAGCAGAAAGTTAGACTCTGTCCATTGTAAGAGAGGGATACAAGCTTCACTTCCTCAGCATGCCCCCTCCTACAGTGGTAAGACAGTTCAATTCTCAGACCTCTCTCAACGCCGTTAGGTCAAGAGGTCACTTTGCTTCTTGCCTAAGGGGAAATAGAAGAGGTACCCATTCCTCAACAGGGTAAAGGGTTCTACTCCCCCTATTTCCTTATCCCAAAGAAAACAGGAGGACACAGACCCATTTTGGACCTCAGAGAATTGAACAAATTCCTGTTCAAAGAGAAGTTCAAAATGATTTCTCTGGGAACTCTGCTGCCATACCTTCAGAGTCAGGATTGGCTTTGTTCTCTAGATCTCAAGGATGCGTACACTCATGTTCTCATCCATCCAACTCACCAAATGTTTCTTCGCTTTCTATTTCAAGGGAAGCACTACCAATACAGGGTTCTTCCTTTTGGCCTGGCCTCGGCACCAAGGGTGTTTACAAAATGCATGGCTGTGGTGGCAGCATTTCTTCGCACCCTGGGAATATTCGTCTTCCCTCACTTAGACGACTGGCTCATTCGAGCCCCATCGGAGCCAGAGGCCAGGATTTCTCTATCTCGCACAATGCGTATCCTTCAGTATTTGGGACTTCTCATAAACTTCCCAAAATCCAATCTTGCTCCCACTCAGTCTCTAGAGTTTATAGGAGCTCTGCTGGATACCAGGCAGACAAGGGCCTATCTTCCACAGCCCCGCTGCCTTCACATGGTGCAGTTAGCTTCCCAAGCAGTGCTAAAGCCTCACCTCACTGCTCGGGAAATGTTACAATTGCTAGGCCACATGGCATCAACTGTGCATGTGGTTCCTTATACTCTCCTCCATATGGGGGCAGCCCAGTGGACTTTATCCACTCAATGGACTCAGGCATCAGGTTGCCTGTCAGACAAAATAAACATGGATCGTCTTATTTTGTCCCGCCAATGGTGGCAGTCACCCCAAAATCTTTTGGTGGGGTCCCCTTTCCAACAACCCCACCCCAAGCCACTCTGACAACAGATGCCTCACAGGTGGGTTGGGGAGCTCACCTACAAGGCCTCTCTACCCAGGGTACCTGGACTCCACAGGAGACCTATCTACACATCAGTCTCCTGGAACTCAGAGCAATCTTCCTTGCTCTTCGAGTATTCCACACCCAGCTCAGCTACAAGACAGTCCTAGTTCAAACAGACAATCAGGTAGCTATGTTCTATGTGAACAAGCAGGGCGGAACAGGCTCTCTGTCGCTCTGCAATGAAGCTTTGCGACTATGGGCCCTCGCTAGAGAGCATCAGATTCATCTCCTTGCGGTGTATCTTCCAGGCATTCAAAACTCTTAGGCAGACAGACTCAGTCAAGTTCTGCTTCCACATGAATGGTCTCTCCATGTAGACCAGGTGGCCAAAATGTTTCAAATTTGGGGAACCCCGGACATAGACCTCTTTGCAAGTCCGTGGAATGCCAAACTTCCCCGGTTCTGTTCCAGAATTCCGGCTCAGGGTTGTCAGGCCAGGGATGCTTTCCTCCTCCATTGGGGTTAGGACTTCCTGTGTGCCTTTCCACCCATTCCCCTAATTCCCAAAACCCTGTTCAAGCTTCAGAGAGACAGAGGCCATATGATTCTCATAGCTCCACATTGGCCACGGCAAGTGTGGTACCCTCTGCTTCTACATCTATCTCAAGCTCCGTCTCTGGAGTTGGGATCTGCTCCAGATCTCCTGTCTCAGGAGGACGGGATGCTGTGGCATCCCAATCCCCAGTCTCTGCATCTCAGGGCCTGGTTGCTGAAAGCCTAGAACTTCATGGTCTTAACCTTTCTCAGCAGGTAAAGGATATCCTTTATGCTTCCAGGAAACCTTCCACAAGACGCTCTTATGCTTTCAAGTGGAAAAGGTTTACCATATGGTGCTCGCAGAAGGGTCTTGACCCTCTTGTGATACCTCTAGAATCATTACTGGAGTATCTCCTTCATTTGTCTAATACAGGGCTTAAGACCAATTCAGTGAGAGTTCATTTGAGTGCTATTGCAGCTTCTTTCAAGCCTCTGAATGGACAACCTATTTCCTCTCATCCTCGCATAGCGAGATTTATGAGAGGCCTTCTTTTAACTAAGCCTCCCATTAAGCCACCACCGGTGGCATGGGACTTAAATCTGGTTCTTGGGCAGCTCATGAAGCCGCCTTTTCAACCGTTAGCTACTACCTCTTTGAAATTCCTTTCCTGGAAGGTCATCTTTCTTATTGCAATCACATCAGCACGTCGCATCAGTGAATTGCAAGCGTTGGTGGCTGATTCTCCTTATACAAGGTTCCATCATGATAAGGTAGTCCTTGGGACTCATCCACACTTTATGCCAAAGGTGGTGTCACCTTTTCATTTAAACCAAGCGGTTTACCTTCCTGTATTCTTCCCAAGGCCTCACACCTCAAATGCAGAAAGGAATCTTCATACTTTGGATTGTAAAAGAGTTTTAGCTTTTTACTTGCAAAGAACTCAGCAACATAGAAAGTCCTCTCAACTCTTTGTTGCCTTTGATCCTAGTCATTTGGGACTTCCAGTCTCCAAGAGAACACTGTCCAACTTGATTGCACAGTGTATTTCTTTTGCCTATGAGAGTAAAAACGTTCCTTTGGAAGGCCATGTCACAGCTCACAATGTGAGGGCCATGGCAGCCTCTATGGCTCATCTTCACTCTGTGTCTATCGACGACATCTGTCAAGCAGCTACTTGGGCCTCGGTTCATACCTTCACTGCCCATTACTGCTTAGACAAGGACTCCCGCCGGGATGCCTTGTTTGGTCAGGCTGTTCTTCAACACCTGTTCCATAGTTAATCAACTCCTTCCCACCATCCCTGGTAGGATGCCAGAGATCCATGGGGGGGGGCGTGGAGCCCTTTCACAAGAGCACACAACTTCTGGGGTTTCTCCCTGGCATCTGCAGCTAGGGAGTCCCTATATGTGACGGCTACATTTGTGCTTGTTCCTGGAGATAGCATAGTTACTCACCTGTAACAGGTGATCTCCAGGAACAGCAGGAATTTAGTCTTCACAACCCACCCACCTCCCCTAGGAGTTGTATCTCTCTTTTTCTCTCTCTTTCCCTCTCTCTCTCTGTCTGAGCTATAAACTCAACTGGAGAGGGACAGTTGGTAAAGGCGGGAAGGCAGCACGCAGGCGCTGTGGGATGCTCCCTAAAGCTTTCCTATTGGACGCTGAGGAGCGTTCCCACGCAGGCTCTGTCGGTACCGAAGATACCCATATGTGAAGACTAAATTCCTGCTGTTCCCAGAGATCACCTGTTACAGGTGAGTAACTATGCTTTATTGTAGTTTTTTAAAGTATTGCTTATTTTATTTTATGCGTTATTTATTAAATATGGGCCTGATATTTAGCGGTGGCTAGCGCTTGTAAAGTGCATAGCCATCGCAGCTGAATACTAACCTTGGATATTCAATGCCAGAGCCATATCCGGCCACCAGCAATGAATATCTGGGTTTGCCGCTGAAGCAGGAAGTTACCTGAGCAGCGGTGATATTCAGCCAGTGCCCGGTTAGCTTTGGCAGCAAAGGTTAGGACAGCCTTTTCTGTGCCTAACTTTCATTGCTGGAAATAACCAGTCAGTGGCTGAATATTATTGCCCTCAGGATTCCCCAGTCTAACCGGTTAGCATCGGGGTGTGTAGCAGTGGTACCTGTGGATATTTAGCCGCACTAACCATGTTTGTACCGCTGAATATCACACATAGCAGTATTCACACAGTTTGGAGGTCTGCAAACCATGTAATGTGTTTGAATATTGGGCCTGAACTGACTGAAATCCATAATGAACAGGCTGTCACATTAAGGCAGGACAGATGATGATGAAACAAAAAGAAAACAAAACATAAGTCATGATTAGTTAGGTGGTGCTGCAAAAGTTCATTTGCTGAGTAATTTTTCGGCAGGAGACGGCCAGCAAGCCTCAGAGGGATCTTTGCCACGCTGGCGATGGAGGTTCCATTTTGTGAGAATTTCATCACTAAGGCTGTAATTTTAGAAAGCCTTCTCTCTGTAGAAAGCCTGTCTCACATGCAGAAAAGGGCTTTGGGAAAACTGCATGCACATGTAAAAGGTCTGAGTGGCGTTGAGGTGGAGTTGCAAGGTGTGCGCATGTTCTATAAAATATGTGGGCACATGCACAGAGTTTAGGCCCACATTTACACCAGAGCTGGCGTGAGCACATGTACCAGCATTTGCACGTTGTCAGAGCTGCTTCTGGGTGCCTATTTATAAGGAGGCATGTTTCTAAAGCAGGCGACCCGGTAGCGTGGGGTTTAGCGTGACATTTGGCTGCGTGCTAAAATGTAGCACAGGGCTGTGCACCAAAAACTTTGCATTACTGTGGTAGGATGTGCTGGGGTGGTGACTGCGTGGAACCGGCTTGCCCACTGTGCGCAGCTAGCGTGGAATTGTAGCCTGTGCATGCTAAACTTTGGACTTCCCACCCACATCGGGCCTGCTTTTATAACAGGACACCTAAATGCTAATTGATCGTATTGGAAAACTGATGTTTCCTGAAATCAGTCACTTGTGCTTCTGATTTCCAGGCATACCTATGGGACAATAATGAGGATGTTGTGGAGTGGCTGGAGAAACAGCTGGCAGAGGAGGAAGGGGCCCGCTCAGTGGTGGAGGAGAACATCAAGTACATCTCCAGGGACTATGTCCTCAAACAGATCCGCAGGTAGGCCAGCAATCCCCATCAGGACCGTAGCAAACTCAAAATGCATCTTGTGCACCTAACGTGCCCCCACTCAGCAGGCACGTCCAGTAACTCACTCTTTTTGAGCTTCTTGGAAGCCCAGTGCCCCTTCTGTATTGCGCCCTGTGCAGCCGCACTGCTCACATAGCCCTAAGTATGACCCTGCCACCCATCAGCCACTTTTGAATGTGGGGGTGGGGGAGGAGTTCTGCTGTTTATCACACACGTTTTTAGCCTCAGTGTGCAGGAAAGTTATGTCAGGGCTTCCCAAACTTGTTCTGCTGACCCCACAGCAAGCTGGCTTTTATTTATTTATTTAACCAGTTTTCTATGCTGCCTTATCCTTCAATCAAAGCGGTTTACATTATTTAATCACTACAAACAGGTACTGGATCCATTCCCTTGTCCCCAAAGGGCATGAGAAATACGGATGTAATCTCATGCAGATTCATTATATGTATTTTGAAACCTTGAGTGGCTGTAGACACACCTTGGCAGGTTTGGGAAGCCCTGGCTGAAGAGTTTTTAACTTCCAAAATAATTCTGCATCTCCTATAAATCAGAATAGGAATTCTAATAAACACAAACCAACAGGTGCCGTGCTGGATATTTTTTTAAACTTCTCTCTGTTCTAATTTAGACATTAGAGTTTAATGTCCCGATTTACTACTTTAGGATTTGTTGTGGTGACAGGTTTCTGCTAATTTCACGTTTTTTGCTAATTTTCACGTTTTTGGGATGAATGCTTTGCATGCAAAAGGACAGTGATGCATAATGGAACAAGCTGAAATATTATTCTACTCCAGGCTAACAGAAAGATACTGTAGCTAGACACTATTAACCAACCAGCCAGACACGCCTCACAACAGTGACCAGGGAAGGGCTTGAAAAGGAGGTTCCCATCTTGACCTCAGAGGGGATTAATGATAAGTCTTCGGAGTGACATTGGCACCAGGGATTGCTGTGACGTTCCCTGCTGGTTTAGAAGACACTGCACAGCTCTCCCTTGTACTGTACTGTAAAGTAGGTGCTGATTCAGCAAACCCTGCCACAGTAGCTTAGCCTGCATCAGAATTTATGGCTATTAGTCCTGAGGGAAGCCTAGGAAGTGCTTTGGGTAGTAGACTAGGCGTCATAGGACCGCTTTTGAGTAAGATGGCCAAGTGCAGGTTACACGGATCCTACTGTATGGGTGAACCCTGGTAATTTCCCATTTAAAAGTGGCAACGAGTTACACATATTTAAAAAAAACAAGTATCTGCATACCTTGTGCCAGCTGGAACAGTATATTTTGATTTGAAAATGAAATGTAGACACTCATTTTCCCTCCCATGACCCAAACATCCTGGGTCCATTTTCTAATCATGGCATCCAGGAAGCCTCCGTGGACCTGTGACTTTAAAGCCTGCTTTCCCACAGTCCCCCTTATCTATGCCTGGCCTCACATTAATCAAGGATCATAATCCTTTGGCAGGGGTAGAAAGGTATCTAGAAAATTCAAGCACCATCCAAAAGAGTTTGGGAACCAGGTTAGAAATGTATATTAACTTTGTACCCTTTCGATTTTGTCATGCTTTTTTTTCTTGTCTGTACTTAAAACATTGACATTTGTCTCTTTTTATATATAATTTTATTTGCTCCTTCTCTACCAATCCCCCCGCCCCCACATTCCACTATATGGCAGGCAGTGGCTCTTCTGTTCTGCCCTGGCCTGACACGAGACATCTTCTCCCAGACCAGCACCAGACACCACGTGCCTACATTTAAGCAACCTAGGGCTTTTCCAGGAACTTATTCTACTAAAAAGGCCTCAAAACTGGCTATCAGTTCAGCATTTGCAGAATCTAAAAGATTAAATGTCTACAGCTGAAAGAAAGACAGATTTAAAAAAAATTATTACTAACATTAGATGATACCAACTGCTTTCTTCACAGACTGGAACTAAAAAATCTCTTATCAGCCCATGAGACACCCTACATAGCAAAGTAACTCTTAACTGTCTTTTATTTACGCCTATTGCCCTGGTATGCTGCACCCTTTCAACACAGTTAATGCATATAGCCAAAGTCGGAAGCTTGCAAGGGGGCCTGTAGATCCCATCAGGTCAATATTTACAAGGATTATTTATGTGGCTGGCCGGCCAGCCAGCCAGCCAGCAACAGGTGCCATCTGCCTAAATCTTTTTGATTACATTTTCCCATTTGTCCAGAGTTAGGCAAGATTAGAGGCATTTTAGCAGTGAAACTTAGTTTTCTCCAGGACCAAGCAGAAGTCAGTCCTCACATATGGACGACATCACCACTGGAGCCCTCATGCAGGAACTCTTCCCAGCTTTCACAAAAAGCTTTTAGGAGATCCAGCAAGCATGCGTGATCGCCTTCCCACCTGAACGGAGCCATCTTAGCTCAGTCTTCTTTTTTTTCCCCGGAGAAAAGCTATTTGCCCTGTCAGTAGTTTTTGACGTTTGGTATCCTTTTTCTCTTGATTCATGTTTTTTTCATCTTCCTCTACTTCCCGGTATCATTGCTGCCTCAGCGCCACATTTTTTTTCGGGTCTTTCTTTTCTTTTTTTTTTCTGTGCATGGGTTTTTCTCACGCCCTCCTGGTCGGGGCATTGGAATCTTTTGACTTTGCGGAAGCCATCTTCCCCGATATGTCCACCCCACCAGTGGCTTTAAGAAGTGTGCCGGATGTGGTCGGACCATTTCCATCACGGACTGCCATAACTGGCGTCTTCAATGTCGCGGGCCTGACTACAAACACTCAATATGTGCTCCCTGCTTGCAGATGATGCGCAAGAGACTGAAGAACCATGAAAAGCAGTGGGAATCGCTGTTTGGCTCCCAGACATGAGCACTGACCCCAGCATAATCATCAGAATCAATGCCCACGAAGGGCATTGCCAAGGACTCGGCTTCACATGGTGACTGAGCCCTTTCAGAGCTGCGAGGCTGTGGGGCTCTGAAATGGAGACTCTCCTTCATAGAGTAGCATCCCCAGAAGGAACTGACTCTGTCTCAGTCATTGTCGAAGGGCACTGCTGAGCCCAGGGTGAAGATCCATGGGCATTGCCATCGAAGCCCTCGATGCGACTTCGAGGGCAAAGGCTGGGAGCGGCCTTTGAAGCTGCCCCAGTAGAAGGTGCCTCCTGTGGTCTCGGAGGGCCGATGCGGGACTCCCAAGGCTGTTACCATTGAGGAGTCCCCGCCGATCTCTCAGGTGGAGGGGACCCTCCTCCGCCCCAATCTCAAGTCCCTAGCCCTCATGGCTTGGATGCTGAGAGGGTAACTCTTGCTCAGTTTCACCTGCCAAGAGATGTGGAGAATATTCTCCTTGCATCCCGCAAGGATTCCAGCAGACGTGCATACAAATGCCTTCAATTCTCTGGTGTGCGGACAGAGCTTTAATCCTTTTTCTTGCTCGGTGGAGCAGGTCCTAACGTACCTTCTACACCTTTTTGATGCTGGCTTGAACTCTAACTCAGTCATCTTAGTGCTCTGGCTGCCTACTATCATATGATAGATGGTTGATCCCTTTCCACTCACCCCCTCATTGGCCGCTTCATGAGGGGCCTCTTGCTATTGCATCCACCAATCCAACCACCACCAGTGATATGGGACCTTAATGTGGTCCTTGAACAGCTGCTGGCCACCTGCCCTCTCAGGTGTCTGTCCTGGAAGGCCATTTTCTTGGTGGTGCTTACTTCAGCGTGCAATAAGTGAATTACAGGTGCCCTATACCAGGTTCCACAAGTACAGAGTGGTCCTAAGTTTCTGACTAAGGTAGTTTTGCCTTTTTATCTCAACCAGTTGTGGTACTTCTTTCCTAGGCCTCATGCGAACAGGGCAGAGGCCTCGGATTGTAAGAGGGCATTGGCTTTCTATCTGGAACAGATGAAAGCTCACCGGTGTTCCTCCCAGCTCTTCATTTCTTAGGACCCGAATAGGCTGGGTGTGGCAGTTTCTAAACACATCCTTTCCCTCTGGGTGGCTGACTGCATCTCCTTTGCCTATGCCCAGGCTGGACTTTCTTAGAATGCCATGGCCGCCTCTGTGACAAACTTGCGCTCGGTTTCCTTGCTGGAGATCTGTAGAGCTGCAATGTGCTCTTCTATTCACATTTTCGCAGCCCAGTGCTGCCTGGATGAGGATTCTTGGTGTGACAGCACCTTTGGCCAAGCTGTACTCTACCATCTTTTTGGGAATTAATGCAAGTCCTTACCTCCAGCCCTTCTGTCTGTCCATGGTACTGGAAAGTCATTCTCTTGGTTGATGCCGGAGCCGTTATGTCGACTCCTGGAAACTATTCAGCATCTTTTCCGCTGTTCTTCATGGTTCATTTTTTTCTGGTTGCCCTGTTGGGCAATTTACAGGGTTTTTTCAGTAGCCTGTAGCTAGGGAGTCCCATATGTGAGGACTGACTTCTTGCTTGGTCCCAGAGAAAGCGTGGTTACTCATCTGTAACAGGTGTTCTCTAGGAACAGCAGAAATCAGTTTTCACTACCCTCCTCCCCATGGAGTTGTTTTTTCTTTTTGGCTTAATTAAGCTATGTCATCATACTGAGCAAAGATGGTTCTGTTTGGGTGGGAAGGCAATCACGCATGTGAGCTGGATCTCCCAAAGGCTTTCTGTGAAAGCTGGGGAGAGTTCCCGCACAAGGGCTCTGTTGGTGATGTCACGCATATGAGGACTGATTCATGCTGTTCCTGGTGAAAACCTGTTGCAGGTGAGTAACCATGCTATACAGAGAGCAGCAAAATTCAGCTGCTATGAAAGTAATTTTATACAGGTACGTTTGTGCATGTATGACTGGGTGCACAAAATTCTCCGTGTATACAAGTAGAACATACATACTTCTACAGGACTCAGTAGTAGGCATGTTCACAGGCAGGTTTTGTGTAGAGCACAGGCGGAGGCACAATTACATACCTAATTTATAAAATGCATGTGTTTGTGCAGATTTTATGTGGGAACATTTACATTCACGGCTTCATTTTGGCTGCAATTTCTGTGGCCAAAAACAGACACTCACTTGGCCTTTCCAGCTAGACAACTTTTATAAAATTACTTTCTGTCTGTATAACTTTATTCTCTGGAAACAAGCAGGAATCAGTCCTCACATATGGGTGACATCGCTACCGATGGAGCCCTTGTGGAAGCATCCCCCCAGCTTTCAAAGAAAGCCTTTGGGAGATGCCACCACGCATGCGCGGTCCCCTTCCCGCCCAAGGGTGCCATCTTGCTCAGTCTCCTTTTTTACACAGAGCCCTTCAAATGCTGTCTGACTTTCCCCCGGAAAAAGCTGATATTCTTGTGCCTGAGCTTTCAACTCGACTCCGGTCTTGCACCGGTACTCCTTCTGGCTACCGTCCTTGGTGCCTCGGCGTCGAGTTCGGTTCATTTTTATAGTTTTCATGCTTTTTATTTTCTGGCGCCTTCTTTCCCCTTTTTCCCTGCTAGCAGCCCTGGGAGTCTTTGACCTCGCCGGGGTACTTTTTTCCCCCATGGCTACCAGTGGCTTTAAAAAGTGTGATTGGTGCTCTAAAATAATGCCCTTAACCAACATACATGACTGCTGCCTCCGTTGCCTTGGACCGGACCACAACCCGGCAGCCTGTGGTCTCTGCAAACGGATGTCCAGCAAGGCCCTGAAGAGCCGCCAGCAGCAGTGCAATAAGTTCTTCCCCGAATCCCCAATGCCTCTGAAGGCCAGGGCCTCGTCTGAGGCCCCGACATCTCAGGAGGAGCTTTCTGAACCAGAGCTTCGTCGTGGGTCCTCAGAGGGGGGGGTCCCCCTCGAGGGAACACAGGAAGAAGAAGAAACCCTCGAAGGCAGCGTCCTTGGATGGTTCCGACCGGCTGGGAACCTCTCGGGCCCGGTCCCTCAGTCCAAAGCGCTTGTCCGAGCCGTCGGAACAGGAGAGACCTGCCAAGGTCCTCCGGAACGACCCAGTTGCAGACCGGCCTCGGTCTCCATTCTCGTCAAGGATTCCCCTTTGGGGGAGCCGGTGTCGGGCCTGAGTTTCCTTGGGGCCTGCGCCGAAGGCTGTGGAACCTTCTGGCCTGGAGTCCAGAATGGCGGCCCTGGAGCACTGTTTGTCTGCCTCCATGGGCCAGCAGCGGGTGCTGTTGTCCGGCACGTCGTTCATCCGCTTCGACCACCGGGCATTCAGCGTCTCTGAAGGCCGAGCCGATCCTCGGCCGAGGTCACGCTCGGTGTCCCGCTCGACGGGAGCTCGGTCATCCCCAGCCAGTCTACCGGGTGTCAACCGCAGGGCTTCGGGGGCCTCGACATCCACGGAGCAGCCCGCCTACAAGTCATCCTCGGAGTACTCTGAATGGGAGATGGAGGATGAGAAGTCTCCTGATACCTGTCGCCACCACGATGTCCCTTCTGATTCCCCAGTCTCAGAACCTCGAAGGCGGTCCTCGCCAGAGGACATGGGTTTCTTGGACTTTGTCAAGGACATGTCCAAGGCCCTGGCGTTTCTGACCGAGTCAGAGGAGGACCCTCGGGCGAATGAGCTGGAGATCCTCCAGTACAAGGCCCCCTCCTCGGGAATCGCTCACAGTGCCCATTCCTCCCATCCTGGAATGGCTCATGCTCCGTATGTGGGAGACACCGGTGTCGGTGGTGAGCAAACAGCTCGACTCAATGTATTGGGTCCGCCGGAGCCCAGGCTTCCAGAAGTCACAACTGCCGCACAATTCCATGATGGTGGAGTCGACCATGCATCGGCTGAAAAGCCAGAAGACGCACTCCTCTGTGCTCCCTGGCAGGGAGGCCTGCACCTTGGATGCTCTCGGCAGGAAGTGCTACAAGGGCTCGATGCTTATCTGCCAGGTCCAGGCCTACCAGCTGTACATGGGCATGTACTTGAGAGACTTGGCAAAGGAACTCGCCAGGTTCTCAGCTGGTCTCTCCAAGGAACCTTTGCAGTGGTTCAAGAGCCTATCCAAGGCCATTCATGAGTGCTCCAAATTTATGTCTCAAGCAGCCTATGACAGATTCGAGTCGGCGGCGGGCATCGGTGTATGCTGCCAGGCTTGGCTTCAGTCATCTGACCTCAAGCAGTGGGTTCAGGACATAAGAACATAAGATATGTCATACTGGGTCAGACCAAGGTCCATCAAGCCCAGTATCCTGTTTCCAACAGTGGCCAATCTAGGTCATACATACCTAGCAGTTTCCCCAAAAGACACAGATTCCACAATGCTTGTATTGGGTCAAGCAGTGATATCCTGGGTCCATTTTTAATAATGATTTATGGACCTTTCCTCCAAGAACTTGTCCAAACCTTTTTTAAATGCAACTACACTAACAGCCTTTACTACATCCTCCGGTAACAAATTCCAGAGTTGGATTACACATTGAGTGAAAAAATATTTTCTCTTATTAGTCTTAAATAGTTTACCTTGTAGCTTCATTGCATGTCCCCTAGTCTTTCTATATTCTGATAACGTAAACAGTCAATCTACGTTTACCCGTTCCACTCCGTTCATTAATTTATAGACTTCTATCATATCTCCTCTCAGCCGTCTCTTTTCCAGGTTAAAGAGCCTTAACCTTTTTAGCCTTTCTTCATAGGAGTATCCTTCCATCCCCTTTACCATTTTGGTGGCTCTTCTCTGAACCTTTTCTAATAACGCTATATCCTTTTTAAGATATGGCGACCAGAACTGCACACAATATTCAAGGTGCAGTCTCACCATGGAACGATATAGAGGCATTATAATATCTTTTGCTTTATTTTCCATTCCTTTCCTTATGATACCTAGCATTCTATTTGCTCTCTTGGCCGCCGCTGCACACTGAGCAGATGGTTTTAACATGTTATCCACAATGACACCTAAATCGTTTTCCTGGGTGGTGGGTCCTAATGTGGCACCTTGCATTGTGTAACCATAGTTTGGGTTGTTCTTCCCTAGGTGCATAACTTTGCACTTGTCCATATTAAATTTCATCTGCCAATTTGATGCCCAGTCTTCCAATTTATCAAGATCCTCTTGCAATTTTCCACAATCCTCTTGGGTTTTAACAACTTTAAATAGTTTTGTGTCATCTGCAAATTTGATATCCTCACTCATTCATAAATGACTTGGAAAAGGGAATAATATGTCAAAAAGCAGCGCATCCAGCACTGATCCCTGGGGTACACCACTATTCACCTTTTTCCATTGGGATAATTGGCATTTAGCCCTGCCCTCTGCTTTCTGTCTTTTAACCAGTTCCTGATTCACAATAGTACACTGCCTCCTATTCTATTACTCTTTAGTTTTGCCAAAAGTCTCCGATGAGGGACCTTGTCAAAGGCTTTCTGAAAGTCCAGATACACTGTATCAACTGACTCACCTTTGTCTACCTGTTTATTCACAGCTTCAAAAAAACATAACAGATTAGTAAGACAAGATCTTTCTTGTCTAAAGCCATGTTGGATGTCTCCCATTAAGCCATGCCAAGGGGAGAACCTATTTGGCAAACCCATGAATGACAAGGCGGTAGAGCTTGAGACCGAGCTCATGAGGAGGACCAGGCTCTCCAAGAAGACCATTGCCCCTCCCTGATGGAAGGGCTCGGGTAAAAAGCCCTTCTACCCGAGGAAGGGGGCTGCTTACCAAAACTACCCACCCTACCAAGCCTCTCCGGCTCCTCAACAGGATGAGCAGGCCAAGGGGACATGGGCATAGCCTGCGTAAGCAGAAGGCTCCAAAACCCCAGGCACTGGCTCCGGCCCTGGCCCAGCCAGGTAGGAGTTCTTGACTCCTTGAGCATAGCCTCTCTACCCCAAGGAGATCAGCAGCCCACAGGGGGACGTCTGGCCCTCTATGCTCAGAGGTGGGTGTCCTTCACCACCCATTCCTGGGCTCTGAGGGTAGTCAAGGAGGGTGACCTCCTCCACCCGACTCAGACACCTCCCCCTTATTTCCCAGGAGAGCCCCTCAGGTCTCCCCTCCATCAGGACCTTCTCCTGAAAGAATTGGCAGGTCTTCTCGTGGACAAAGCGGTGGAACTGGTGCCCCACCACCTCAAGGGCAGAGGGTTCTACTACTCATACTTCCTCGTCCCAAAGAGGACAGGGGGCCTAAGGCCCATCTTCAACCTGCGCAACCTCAAAATTCCTGGTGAGGGAGAAGTTCAAGATGCTCTCCCTTGGAACATTGCTGCCATACCTCCAGCAGGGAGATTGTCTATGTTCCTTAGACTTCAAGGATGCTTATACCCACATCCTTATCCACCCCAACCACAGGCAATTCCTGCGGTTTGTGGTAGGGAGTGCACACTTTCAATACCGGGTGCTTCCCTTCGGCCTAGCCTCTGCCCCGAGGGTCTTCACGAAATGCCTGGCGGTCATGGCCACCTTCCTCAGGCTCCAAGGGGTCTTCGTGTTTCCCTACCTGGACGACTGGCTCATAAGGGGAGGCACAGCCCCCGAGGTGCAGCAGGCCACTGCATGCACCATCCAAGTTCTGCAACACTTAGGCTTTGTCATAAATTACCCCAAGTCTCACCTCCTCCTGGCACAATGCCTGGAGTTCATCGGGGCAAAGCTAAACACCCTCCAGGCCAAGGCCTTTCTGCCCAAGGACTGGGCCGATCGTCTCAGATCTCTGGTCCGAGACGTACAACACCGTCCCTTGGTGCCGGCACGACACCTTCTCCGTCTCCTCAGGCACATGGCCTCCACAGTCCACGTCACCCCAGACGCTTGCTCCATATGAGGGTGGCACAGTGGTGTCTCCGGGACCAGTGGTCTCAGGCCATAGGCTGCCTCTGGGACAGGGTTGCAGTGACCCGCCAGTTGGCATATTCCCTGGTCTGGTGGCAGTCGACCCAACACCTAGAAGTGGGCATGCCCTTCCAGACTCCCAGGTACTCAAGGGTCCTCACCATGGACGCCTCCCTGCTCAGCTAGGGAGCCTACAGCGGAACCCTCTGCACTCAGGGCACCTGGTCACCAGACGAGAGCACCCAACAGAGCAACCTCCTGGAGCTCCGAGCGATACACCTCGCTCTGAGAGTCTTCTGTCACCACCTGTTCCACCAGCCGGTCCTAGTCCAGACGGACAACCAGGTAGCAATGTTCTATGTGAACAAACAAGGGGTTCTGGGTCCTTTGCCAGGAGGCACTGGCTCTCTGTTCATACGGAATCCAACAGGGTATCCTCCTGAGGGCAGTGTACCTGCCAGGCCAGGACAACCTACTGGCAGTTAGACTCAGCAGGCTTCTACAGCCGCACAAGTGGTAGCTGGACCCCAGGATAGCCAGTCTCCAAATCGGGGCTCAAATCTAACTCTGTCCGAGTGCACCTTTGTGCCCTGGCGGCGCACCACCACCCAGAGGATGGTAAGCCCCTTTTGGTACAACTTTGGTGACCTGCTTCCTTTGGTGCTTGCTCCTGTTGAAACCCCTGGTTTGCCCTCCGGTGACCAAATGGGACCTCAACGTGGTTTTGGGGTAGTGCACTCGCCTGCCCTTCGAGCCTCTGGTGACTTACCACCTTCGCTACCTCTCTTGGAAGGTGTTTTTCCTGGTTGTGCTCACCTCCACTCGCAGTTAGCGAGCTCCAGGCCCTCGTGGCAGAGGCACCTTACACCAGGTTCTACAAGAACAGAGTGGTGCTTTGCATGCACCCCAAGTTCCTGCTGATGGTAGTTTCGCCCTTCCACTTTAATTAGGAAGTGGCCACTTTAATTAGGAAGTGGTGCTTCCTACCTTCTTCCCAAGACCTCACTCCAGCCGGGCGGAGACGGTCCTTCACTCATTGGACTGTAGGAGAGCCTTATCCTTCTACATCCAACGCACCCAAGGCCACCGCAAAGCTTCTCAGCTTTTCACCTCCTATGACCTCAGTAGGCTGGGGGAGGTGGTGACCAAGCGTACACTGTCCACTTGGGTGGCGGATTGTATCACCTTCGCTTATGGGCAGGTGAGGCTCACACTGGCTGGCTGCGTCACGGCGCACCGTATCCGGGCCATGGCGACTTCGGTGGCAAACTTGCACTCTGTCCTGATGGCAGACATCTGCTGGGCCGCCACCTGGTCTTCAGTCCATACGTTCGCTGTTCATTACTGCCTGGAGAGAGAGTCCCGATGGGACAGTGCCTTCAGCCAGGCTGTGCTCTGTAACCTTTTCGGGGTCTAGGCAACTCTTACCCTCCGACCCTTCTGTGTTCAGGCTACCAGAGTGCTAGTTTCAGCAGACACAGAGGTCCTATTGTAGTCTGTGTGCACGGACTAAAATTCCTGCTGCTTGCGGCTCCCCTCGTGGGAGCCCTGTTTTTGCTATGAGTTTTCGGTAGCCTGTAGCTGGGAAGTCCCATATGTGAGGACTGACTTCATGCTTGTTCCCGGAGAAAGCGTAGTTACTTCTCCAGGGACAGCAGGAATCAGTCCTCATAGCCCTCCCTCCTCCCCTACTGTACCATCCTTTATTTTTTGCCATCTTTTAGCTATGTCATCTGACTGAGTAAGATGGCACCCTTGGGCAGAAAGGGGACTGCGCATGCATGGTGGCATCTCTCAAAGGTTTTCTTTGAAAGCTGGGGGGATGCTTCCGCAAAGGCTCCGTCTGTGCAGACGTCACTTATATGTGAGGACTGATTCCTGCTGTCCCCGGAGAACACCTGTTATAGGTGAGTAACTATGCTAACTAGTGACTTGAAGGGTTATCCTTTAATGGCTATATTATGGTTTCTGCAGGAACAAGCAGGAAGTCAGTCCTCACATATAGGTGACATTGGCACAGATAAGCCCGCTCGGAAGCATCTTCCCAGCTTTCAAAGAAAGCCTTTGGGAGATGCACCACAGATGCATGGTCCCCTTCCCATTGCCTCAGTCTCCTTTTTTCCCCATGGAGCCCTGTGGATGTCTGTCCAGTTTCTCCTGAAAAAAGTGTCTTTTTACTTTGTTTTTCTCCAATATGCATATTGATTCCTTTTCTGCCTCCGAGCCAATCATCTCGGCATTGCTCTTCGGGTGCATTTCCTTTCTTTTTCTCAAGATATTCCTCGACCGGTGCTTCGCACCCTTTCTTGGCCTCAGGCCCCAGCCGGGTGGCAGGATCCCCTTTTTCCCCGATGGCCTCCAGCGGCTTCAAGAAATGCGATCGATGTGGTAAGCTAATGTCCTGCATCGACCCACATGACTGCTGCCTCCACTGCCTTGGGTCAAAGCATGACGACTCGGACTGTGAACTCTTCAGGACCATGACCCCCAAAGTCCGTCAGTTGCAGCAAGGACAGTTCTTTCACAAGTCTGACTCTGCATCTGAGTCTCCAGCGACATCATGCTCCAGGGCCCCCTCTGCTACCTCAGTGCCTCGTGAGGCTCAGGTTGTCTCAGAGTCCTATGGCTGTGGGTCCTCCAAGAGGAAATCCCCGGAGGTGGCACCCAAGAAGTCAGAATCCCCAAAAACTACCTCTGAGGATGTTTGTTTATTGTTGTTTTATAATCACTTGATATACCGCCCCCCATTTTCCCTTCTTCCCGGATGGATCCGGGAAGAAGGGAAAATCCCATTCCAGGCCCCGCAGTCCCTGGCGTGAGTCAGAGGGGTCAGAGTGAGAGCAGCCCCACAAGCTGCCCCAGAAGGAGTCATTGGTACCTGGCACCCTGCCTCAGATACCCAGGGCCATTCTCATTGAGGACTCCCCCTTGACAGAACAGACGCCAGGCCTGAACTCCTCGGTGTCTGTGTCGAAGGCTGCAGAGCTAATTGGCATGGAGACCAGGATGGCAGCCTTAGAAAGTAGTATATCTGCACTCGTGGCCATGCAGCAGGTATTTATGTCTGGTTCTTCCGGTTCATCTGCCCCAACGACGGGACCCTTGACATCGAACTGATCCTCTAGCGCCACCAGCCTCGAGAGACACATCGACATCGGATGAGGTCCCGGTCCCATTCCCCGGGACAACGGTCCTCTCTGGTGAATGCACATGGCTCGGACCACAAGTCCCCTGGGGGTCTTGGGCCTATGGGTTTGGGCCCAATTGCAGTGACCACAATGCCTCAGCTTCAGAGTCCAAATGGGAGACCGAGGCAGAGGAGGATCCATGCATGGAGATTCTCCAATATGAGGCCCCCCTAAGGAAGCCCTTACGGTGCCTGTCCCTCCGATCTTCAAGTGCTTCCTCCTCCATATGTGAGAGACTCTGGCATCTGGACTCAATGTACTGAGTCCGCTGAAGTCCTGGGTTCCAGAAGACCCAACTTCTCCACAACTCGATGGTCGTTGGGTCTGCCATGTGCAGATTCAAGAGTCAGAAGAACCATTCTTCGGTAGGAAAGCCCGACCTCGATGCCCTTGGCCGAAAGGCCTTCCAGGGCTCAATGCTTGCGTGCCGAGTCCAATCCTACCAACTGTACATTGACATGTACCTTAAAGAACTGGCAAGGGAGCTCACTGGCTTCTCGGCAGGCCTTGACGGATAACCCCTTCAATGGTTCAAGTCTCTGGCCTCAGCAGTCAAGGAGTGCTTGAAGTTTTTATCCCGAGCAGCTTAACACAGCTTTGAGTCTTCAGCCAGAGTAGCCACCGTGGGCATCGGGGCCCGAAGCCAGGCATGGCTGCAGTCCTCTGACCTAAAACTATGGGTTCAGGACAAACTTATCAATGTTCCCTGTATTGGAGAGAATCTCTTCAGGAAACCCATGGCAGACAAGGCAGCTGAAATAGAGATTGAGTTTCTGACAAGGATCAGACTCTCTAAAAAGACCTCGATGCAACCCCTTAAAAAGGCCCCGGGGAAGAAGCCCTTCTTCCCAAGGAAAAAAAGGAGGTTTTGGCAATGCCTCAGAGTTCTAAACCTTTTCAGACCCGCAGCAAGATCAATAGCACAAGGGGCAAGGGCATGGCCCCCGCAAACAAAAAACAGCAAGTCCCAGGCACCAGTCCCGGCTCAACCTGGGGGGAGCTTTTGATTCCTTGGGTACGAACTCCTCTCTCCTAGGAGGTCCCCAACAGCCCACAGGGGGGGCATCTGGCCCTGTTTGCCCACAGGTGGTCCACCGTCACCACCGACTCTTGGGTACTGCAAATGGTTAAGGAGAGCTACCTCCTCCACCTGCAATGGGCGCCACCCTTATACTTCCCAGGAGAGCCTATAAGACCTCTCCTCCACCAGACTCTGCTCCTCACCAAGCTCGCAGGTCTTCAAGGACAAAATGGTGGAACCAGTGCCCAAGCATCTCTGGGGCACCGGCATTTACTCCAGGTATTTTCTCATTCCCAAGCGAACAAGGGCCCTCAGGCCCATCTTGGACCTGTGAGACCTAAACAGATTTCTGGTAAGGTTCAAGATGCTCTCCCTTGGAACGCTGCTGCCATACCTCCAATGGGGAGACTGGCTATGCTTCTTAGACCTGAAGGATGCCTATACGCACATCCTGATCCATTACAACCACCGAAAATACCTTCACTTCGTGGTGGGAGGAGGTCACTACCAATACAGGATGCTGCCCTTCTGCTGACTTCCTCACTAAGGGTCTTTACCAAGTGCCTAGCGGTGGTCGCAGCCCACCTTGGTCTCCAAGGAGCCTTTGTCTTCTCCAACCTTGATGACTGGCTCATAAAGGGAGGCACAGCTGCAGAGGCGCACCACATCACAGAGCACACCATCCACACCCTGCAGCACTTGGGGGTTTGTCATCAATTTCCCCAAGTCCCACTTCCTCTTCCTCCCGGCTCAGTACCTTTAGTCCATAGGGGCTCAGCTAGATACCCTCCAGGCCAAGACCTTCTTCCCTCAGGAGAGGTCAGAACACCTCAGGGGACTAGCCACAGAGGTGCAGCACCACCGGTCGCTACCCGCCTGGCTTCTCCTCCGCCTGCTGGGCCACATGGCCTCTACGGTCCATGTGACCCTCCCATATGCCCGCCTATACATGAGGGTGGCCCAGTGGTGCCTTCGTTCTCAGTGGACACAGGCCACAGACAGGCTCCTGGACAGGGTGAGAGTAACCTGCGAGCTGGCAGACCCCCTCGACTGGTGGCAGATTCCCTGCCACCTGCAGGCTGGGATGCCCTTCCAGGCACCCACCCCCCCAGAGAGTCCTCACCAAAGATGCCTCCCTGCGAGGCTGGGGAGCTCATTGCAAGGACCTCTGCACACAAAAGAGCTCGTCCCAGATGGAGTGCGAGCTGCAGATAAATTTTCTGGAGCTCCAGGCGATATTCCTGGCTCTCTGCACCTTCCGCTACCGGCTGTAGCACCAGTTGGTGCTGATCAGACCGACAACCAAGTCACAATGTTCTACAAGGGGGCATGGGGTTGTACTCCTTCTGCCAGGAGGCAGTAGCCCTCTGCTGATATATGACATGCAACGGGATTCTCCTGAGGGTGGTCTACCTTCCGGGCCAGGACAATACCCTGGCAGACAAGCTGAACACAGTCCTCCAGGTGCATGAGTGGCACCTGGATCCCAGGGAAGCCTCCTGGCTGTTTCAGCCCTGGGGTGTCCTTCTAGCGGACCTGTTCACCAGCCCGGACAACACACAGTTGCCCAGCTTCTGCTCCCACCAGTCACACCCATCCCAGGTGTCAGCAGATGCATGCCTGATTCTATGGATGGAAGGCCTCCTTTATGCCTTTCTGACATCTCCACTGGTTGCAAAGACTCTCTTCAAGGTCCAGCACGACAGGGCATCACTGATACTGATAGCCCCTCCGATGGCCCAGGCAACCTTGGTTCCCACTACTTTTCCACCTGTCGCCCGGCACCACCGATCTCCCTGGGCCCCAACTTGGGGTCCCTGTCTCTTAAGGCTTGGCTGCTGAAAGGGTAGCCCTGGCTCCCTTCAACTCCCACGGGACGTGAAAGAGGGCCTTCTGGCCTCTTGCAAGGCCTCCACAAGGAGGGCATAGGGCATACACCTTCAAGTGGCATCGCTTCTCGGTCTGGTGCACCAAGAATTTGATGAACCTGTTCTGCTCGGTCCATATGGTACTCCAGTACCTACTCCACCTGTTGCAGGTGGGGCTAAAGTCCAACTCAGAGTGCACATGTGTACTATCGCAGCGCATCATCATGCCATTCAGGGAAAACCCCTCTCCGCCCAGCCGCTTATATCACAGTTCCTGCGGGGCCTCATGCTATCCAAATTCGACATCTTCCCTCCAGCGGCAGAATGGGATCTCAACATGGTGTTCTCACAGCTTATTAAGCTGCCGTTTGAGCCCCTAGCTACCTGCCACTCGTGGTACCTCTCCTGGACAGTCGTCTTCCTCATGGCACGCACATCAGCTCACAGGGTCTTTATCTTTTATCCTTATCTTTATTCAGTTACTTGATATACCGCCTAGGTCAGAACATAAAAGCGGTGTACAATATAAACAAAATGACTGCTTATAACAGAAAGAAAGGAAAGCTAATGATTAATAGGACAGCAGGAGGAAAGAGCTAAAGAGACAAAGAGAGAAAGTAGCAGAAACAGACAATACTCAAAGGGGAATGTATGGGAGATTGAAAGCTAACTGAAACAGATGGGTCTTTAAGTCTGCTTTGAAACAGGTGAAGGAGGGTTCTGACCGGAGACTGAGTGAGAACAAGTTCCAGAGAGAGGGGGTGAGGAAGAAAAAAAAGCAGAGGAGCGAATGCATTCGATGTGCGCCTGAGTGGAAGAGGGGAGAACCAGATGATAATTATAGACAGAACACAAAAGATGGTGAGGGGTGTGGTGATGAAGATCTGCAACATATTGAGGATTTGAGAAATGAATGGTTCGATGCACAGAGATGAGGATTTTGAACCGAATCCTGAAGCGTACTGGCAGCCAATGGAGACGGGCAAGGAGGACATGATCATAGCAGGAGGAGGAGGTGAGAATGCGAGTCACTGTATTTTGTAATAACTGAAGTCTGTGGAGATGGTATTGCGGAAGACCAGCGAGAGTGATGTTACAATAGTCAATCCTGGAGATAAGAAAGGTTAGAAGAAGAGTGATTAAGGAGGGAGAGGTAAGAAATGGTCGGACCGCATGTAACGGTGGAAGATAAAAGAAAGCATGACGAGCAACTGATGAAATGTGCTCGGAGAATGAGAGGGAAGAGTCGAGGGTAACACCAAGATACCTAAAAGACAAGACCAAAGGTATAGCAGTAGAAGTAAGGGAAGGAGCCAGAGATGGGAAGGGAGATCCAAAAGTGATCCAAGTGGCTGTGGATTTCAGAGGATTAAGATGAAGAAAATTAGTAGACATCCAATCATGAATTGAGGAGAGACAGACATTAAGGGGTGAAATGTTGGGAGTGGAGGAACTGGTATGGTAGAGAATAATGTCATCTGCGTAATAATACGCAGAGATGACAGACTGTTGTATAAGAAGGGTGAGTGGGGCCAGGAAAACGTTAAAAAGCAGTGGGGACAAAACAGAACCCTGGGGGACCCCGCAAATCAAAGGCACGGGGGGGTGGGGGGGTAGAAGACGACATAAGAGAGGAGCGGGAAGTGAGAAAGCAGCGAAACCATAGCCAGGAAATACCAGAAACACCAAGGTCCACAAGATGCCAGAGTACAGTGATCTACTAAGTCAAAGGCAGCAGAGAGATCCAAGGAGATAAAAAGAGTATAGTCACCCTGGTCGTGTGTGACATGCAGTTCATTCAGAAGGGAGATGACAGATTTCTGTGCTGTGACCTGAGCGGAAACCAGATTATCGTGGATGGAAAGCATTGGTGGAGGCAAGGTGAGAGGACAGCTGTGCAAAGATGAACCGCTCAAGGAGTTTAGAAAGAAAAGGAAGGTTAGAGACAGGGTGCCAGTGTGCCAAGGTGGAGGGATCAAGGGAAGGCTTCTTGATGAGGGGATGAACTAGAGCATGCTTCCAAGATGAGGGAAAGCGACCAGAAGAGAAAGATGTGTTGAGCATAGTGAAGACAGAAGGAAGAAGGGAAAGAGAAAGCTCCAGGAGCCATTTAGAGTTATAGGATCCAACGGGCAGTAGGTCTTCCATGAAGACGAAATGATCTGGAGAAGTTTGGAGGCAGTCAATGACTGAAAGGAGGACCAAACGTGTGGAAAAAACGGGGTCAAGGGAGGAGAGAGTGGCGGTGAGGAAGAAAGGGGAAAAAGGGGTGGGGAATAGGATGCAAAAGCAAAGAGAAAATCTTATGTGAGAAAGTCAGCCAGGTTGGTAGAGTAAGGGCAAGAGGATAGAACCGGACCAGCAGAGAGAAAGGATAAAGACCGGAAAACAGAATAAAGCTGTTCGGAGGAATTGGAAGAGTGAAGGATTAAATTGGAATAATATTCCTGCTTTGTGGAGTGCAGCAGGCCCCGATACTCCTTATGATTTTGGCGATAGATCAGCATGGTAGTGGGGGAAGGGTGAGCGCACCACGCAATTGAGTACGATAGACACGCAACCCTGGGGAGAACCAGGGGTGGCAGGTAGGACGACGTGCAGCAGGGACTGGAAGGGAGGAGCCAAAAGATCAAGGGCATTTGAAAGGGCAGTGTCCCAAGTCCAAGCTTGGGAATCAGGAGAAAATGAAGAAAAATCAGGAGGAGGTTGGCGAGCTCCAGGCTCTGAAAGCAGAGCCTCCCTACATGAGGTTCTACAAGGACAGGGTGGTGCTTCGCACATACCCCAAGTTTCTGCAGAAGGTGGTGTCCCCATTCCACCTCAGTCAAGAGGTGGTACTCCCCACCTTCTTTCCGAGGCTTCATGCCGGCAAGGTGGAGACCGTCCTCCATACTTTGGATTGTAAAAGGGCCCTGTCCTGTTTGCAACGGACTCAGGGCCACCGCAAAGCACCTCAGCTTTTCTTCTCCTATGACCCCAGTCGACTGGGGCTCACAGTGACTAAGCAAACTCTGTCCACTTGTGGGGGCAGACTGCATGCACTCGCTTATGAGCAGGCTGGGATCTCACTGGACCACCGGGTCATGGCAAACCAAGTCAGGGTCATGGCTACCTCCATGGCAAATCTGCATTCCATACCTGTGACAGAAATCTACCAGGCCGCCACCTGGTCTTCTGTCCATACTTTCGCAGCTCACTACTGCCTGGAGAGGGAGTCCCGACAGGACAGTGTCTTTGGCCAGGTCATACTCCATAGTCTATTTGGAGCGTAGGCAACTCCTGCCCTCTGACCTTCTGTGTTCAGACTGTGTGCTGGTTCTCCACCGAACACCTGGGTCTTGCGAGAGTCTCTCTGTTGGGACTTAACTGCTGCAGCTCACGACTCACTTCTCTGGCCGCCGTGGCATTTTGTACAGGTTCTCGATAGCCTGTAGCTGGGGAGTCCATATGTGAGGACTGACTTCTTGCTTGTTCCCAGAGAAAGCGTAGTTGCTCACCTCTAGCAGGTGTTCTCCAGAGACAGCAGGAATCAGTCCTCACAACCCTCCCTCCTCCCCTTGGAGTTGCTTCTTTACCGTATTTTAATTTTTGCCATCTTAGCTATCTCATTAGGCATCCTTGGATGGGAAGAGACAAGATGGCATCCTTGGATGGGAAGAGGACCACACATGTGTGAGGCATCTCCCGAAGGCTGTCTTGGAAAGCTGGGGAGATGCTTCCACACGGGCTCCGTCAGCGCCGATTTCACCCATATGTGAGGACTGATTCCTACTGTCCCCGGAGAACACCTGTTACAGGTGAGTAACTACGCTTTACTTAGGGCTTTTGATTTTAGATTTAAACTGATTAAACTCTGATAAAACACCTTCAGTCCAAAAAAATAAGTGTTTATCAGATAAACACCACTTCCTTGGGTACTCTTTCACCGCTCTCCTGGCTTGTCTTGTATCCTCTTCTTAGATTTTGCATTTTTTCTGTGTGAATAACTTCTACGTGACACAGACGTACATGTTTGATTGCAATGGAAAAGGCACCCAGCAATAGTACCTGAAACACTTTTTTTTTGGACCCCAAAAAAGCATTTAATTAGTTGGAAAATAAACACTTAAGTTTACAGTTTATAAATACCTACGAACAGAAGCCCTAGTTTTACTTTCATCTGTATGCATTGCTTTCATGTATTGTTTATGTAGCTGTTTTTAAAATATTTTATATTGCTTTATGTTCCTGAAATCCACCCTGTACAACCTAATGGATGAAACGGCAGAATAAAAGTTCTTTTAATTTAATGTGTAAAATGTTGTTTGCATAAAGTTATAACTTTATATAGATTAGCAGCTATATGTGTATCTTTAGCCTTTTCAGCATGGAGGTGATTGCCATTTACATGTGCATAAACGAGATTACGTGTATAAATAGCAGTTTTAGAAAAGCCACTTTTTGCAGGTATATACCCAGAGGGTGCATGTTTTAAGGGGGGCATGGTTTGGGCGGACTATAAAAGTATACATGTGCTTCCAGTTTTGCAATGGTACTGCAGCTTCTCAGTCTCACACATAACTGGCAGCCATTTGGACCCGGGCTTTGGAAGAATGATTGAGGGGGCAGTCATACTTCTCTTGTTTTAAATGACCTCAAAACTCAAAAGATTTGAGTTTTGGAACTTGGCTTCTTAGGGGGCTAGTTATGAAGCTGTGGTAATGCAGTTCTGCAGGTCGGTAATTCCCGTGCTAACACAGATTCAGATGAAGCTCGCAAACTGCATTATTCTGCTTCACTGGAGCATTGGGCCACTAATGTGTAGCCTGACGCGCTGGGGAGCATTTTTAAAGGGGCTGGTGCTTTTAGTTACCGTAGCATAGGCTGAGGGTGCCCCTCCCCCTGGCTGCAGTAAGCAGGCAGCACCCTGGTGGTCTCCCCAGGAGACTGCAACATAGTGATACAGACCCCCACCCTCCCCCTGAAACCACATTCCAAGTCCCCTGCCCACCATCGATCCCTGATGGTCTAGAGGGATGCAGATAGAAGCAATCCCCTATTGCTCTTGCCCATTACAGCACCAGATTCAAAATGGTGTCTGCGACGCCTAGTAGTAGTCTCGCAGTACTAGTACTAGGGATCAAGATGCTGTATAGGGCCTGGTGCCACAATGGGCAAAAGAGGCTGGGGATTACTTCTACCTGCAATGCCAGACCACCAGGCATCAATGGTAGGCCCTGGTGTGGAGGTCGGGTCCCTCAGGGGGGGGGGGGGGAGAAATATTGTCATATGGGGTCTGGGGTGGGAATCTGCACCAACATGTAGCCGTCTTTGGGGGGAGCTGCCAGAGTGCTGCATCTTTGCTGTGGCTGGGGGGGGGGTGGGGGATCTCCCAGACCATGCTGCATAACGAAACATGCCAGCCTCTTTAAGAATGTGCTCTGGAGCATCAGGGTGTGTGTTAGTGGCTCGATGCTCCTGGGTGGAGAAATCATGCCAGCTTAGAGCTGACGTTATTTTCCCAAGAAAGCCCCAGGTGATGCTGCTTATGAAATGGCTGTTCCCACTGGGCCATAACACAGCATTTAACAAGTCTTGTAAAACAGCCTGAAAATTAGATGTACCTTTTCCGGCCTAGACAACCTATACAAAAATTGGACTACATATGTATACCTTTATACGGGTCACTTATCCATACACCGTTTTATATGGTGGACACCCATTGAAAATTTACCTTTAATATGTCTAAACAGCTGATGTTGCCTTTCCAGCTTGGTGCAGGCAAACCCCGAGGTGGCCATGGATTCCATCGTACATATGACCCAACACATCTCCCCGACCCAGCGGGCTGAAATTGTGCGTATCCTCTCCACCATGGACTCTCCGACTTCAGCATAAGGGATGCAGATGGCTGCCCCACCTCCTCCTAAGCCAGTGATGATGTCTAGCGTGCAGATGGGAAAAGGACTATATTCTTGCCCGTGGTTTTAGTCTCAGCAGGACCTACTCACTGGAACGCTACAGGGAACAGTGTAAAAAGGAACTTACCTGTTAACTTATAGATTATATATGGTCGTTTTATTTATTTAAAGCCATAGCTGGAAGTCTTGAGACACTGGCTGTGTGGGAAAGTTCTGTAAGGCAATGAAAGGGACTGATGATACCATGAGGCCTTACAGGCAAAAGACTTTTTCCCTTCGTTCTATACTCTGTGTTGTTTTTAAAGAACATTTTATGGTGATATGCCCCCCCCCCTTTTAATATCATATTATTTCCGGAAAAGGAATGAGAGCTTACAAGCAGTGATGCTCTGCCATCAGCCCCTCTGCTGAGCTGTTTCATCCAGGCATGCTTTTATGAGAATGGTCATCCCTCGGTAAAAGTTAGCAATGTCCATTCATCGGCACCTGCCTTAGACTGGCTATTGTAGCCAAGGAAATGCTGAATGCAGGGACAAAGTGTGCGGATACACTGGTATCCAGGGGAAGACCAATTCCTGCATTTTCAAAGCCAAACACTGTGGGGAGGTTCCCTTTGAAAATGATCTTGCGCATTGCATTTTTCCTATGATAAAAATGTGCTAGTGCTCATATGCAGGGCTCTTTCATTAATACATGAGGCCCATGGGTCAGTTTTAGCAGGGAATGAAAAAGGTGCTGGTTCTCCTTCAAAAAAAGCCCTGGTCTTGTGGAGGGAAAATACCCATGGGCTGCAAGCTTCCCAAAGCGTTTCAGAAGTTCCCCAATAAAGGCCATTTTTGAGTGACAGAAAAAATACAGAACTCAGCTCCATGATTTCATTTAATTTAATTTTATTGTGATTGTTACATTTTGTTTACTTGGACTGCTCTTTTGACAACAAGTTCTACAGAATTAAAAAATAAAAAGGTTTTGAATTTATTTGAACTTAAAAGTTTATCAGCCTTGGGAGCAGTGATGAAACATGTGCAGCACGTTACACTATATTTTGGTGCCCGATGGTTTTGAGCGCCCTTGGTTGAATAGGTTTATTATTTTTTGTATAACAGGAGTGCTTCTGATTTAGTTTTGTGAATGTTTGTTCTTGGAATGATTTTTGAATAATTAACATTTGCTTTCTGCAATTTTTTATTTTTTGCAGAGTGTGAGGATTTGTATTGTATTTCTACTCAGATAAAATCAGTCTTCGCATAAAGTAGACAACCACAGCACATATAACAAAACATTCAAATTAAAATACTGTATTACTTATCGTTTCCCTACAGCCTTACTGTAATCTAACTTTACCTTGAGAAATCAAGCTTAACAAATAAAGCATAGTTACTCACCTGTAACATGTGATCTCTGGGAACAGCAGGAATTGAGTCTTTACATATAGGTATCATTGGCACCGATGGATCCCGCGCGGGAACGTTCCCCAGCATCCAATAGGAAAGCTTTTGGGAGCATCCCACTGTGCCTGCGCCACTGCCTTCCCGCTTTTCCAACTCTCCCTCTTCAGTTGAGTTTATAGCTGAGACGAAAGAGAGAGAGAGAGATACAACTCCCAGGGGAAGTAGGTGGGTTGTGAAGACTCAATTCCTGCTGTTCCCGGAGATCACCTGTTACAAGTGGTTAACTGTGCTATCTCCAGGAACAAGCAGGAATGTAGTCTTCACATATGGGGACTCCCAAGCTGAGAGATGCCAAGGAGATGACCCCAGAAAGCTGCGAAACCCAGGTTGAGATGGGATGGCGGGTAGAAGTTGTTTTAAGTCTGAAAGAGATGCTGGAGAACAGCCTGGCCAAACGAGGCATCCCAACAGGAATCCTTGTCTAAGCAGTAGTGGGCCGCAAAGGTGTGTACCGAAGCCCAAGTGGCTGCTCTGAAAATGTCGTCAACGGACACTGAGCGAAGGTTGGCCATAGAGGCTGCCATTGCTCTCAAATTGTGAGCTGTGACATGACCTTCGAGAGAAAGTCCCTTGCTCTCATAGGCAAAGGATATGCAATCTGCAATCCAGTTAGAAAGAGTTCGCTTGGAAACTGGTAATCCAAGATGACTGGAGTCAAAGGCAACAAAATGCTGAGGAGCCTTTCTATGTTGCTTAGTTCTCTGAAGGTAAAAAGCTGAAGCTCTTTTACAATCCAGAGTATGAAGATTCCTTTCTGCATTAGAAGCGTGAGGCCTAGGGAAGAATATAGGAAGGTAAACCGACTGGTTTAAATGAAAAGGCGAAACCACCTTTGGCATAAAGTGAGGGTGAGTTCTAAGAACTACTTTATCATGGTGGAACCTGTAGCTCACTGATGCATCTTGCAGAAGTGAGGGCAATTAGGAAGATTACTTTCCAAGAAAGAAACTTCAGAGATGTAGTGGCTAAGGGTTCGAAGGGCGGTTTCATAAGCTGCCCGAGGACAAGGTTCAAATCCCATGCCACGGGTGGTGGCTTAATGGGAGGTTTAGTTAAGAGTAGGCCTCTAATAAACCACACTACAAGCGGTTAAGAGGAGATAGGTTGTCCATCAAAGGGCTTGTAGAAAGCTGCAATGGCACTAAGGTGGACCCTTACTGAATTAGTCTTAAGACCAGAGGATGATAAATGAAGGAGATACTCCAGTAATGCCTCCACTGGAACTGAATAAGGATTTAGTTTCTTTTTTGAACACCAGATAGAGAACCTTCTCCACTTAAAGGCATAGGCCCGCCTTGTGGAAGGTTTTCTTGAAGCCAAAAGGATATCCTTAACTTGTTGAGAAAGGTTGATGTCCTGGAATTCTAGGCTCTCAGCAGCCACGCCCTCAGGTATAAAGACTGAGGGTTCGGGTGCAATAGCGTCCCGTTCTCCTGGGAAAGAAGATCTGGAGCACATCCCAACTCCAGAGGCTTAGCTTGAGAGAGACGTAGAAGCAGTGGATACCACGTCTGTTGTGGTCAGCGTGGGGCTATGAGGATCATCTGGCCCCTGTCTCTCTTATACTTGAATACAGTTTTGGGAATGAGGGGAATGGGTAGGCATAGAGGAAGTCCTGATCCCAATGGAGATGGAAGGCATCTCTTGCCTGACAGTTCTGAGCCGGAATTCTGGAACAGAACCGGGGGAGTTTGGCATTCTGAGGACTTGCAAAGAGGTCTATATCTGGAGTTCCCCAGATCTGAAAACTTTGAGCAATTTGCCCTGGATGAAGAGACCACTCGTGTGGCAGCAGTACTCGACTGTGTTTATCTGCCAAGAGATTTTGTGTGCCTGGAAGATACACCACCAATAGGTGGATTTGAAGATCTCTGGCGAAGGCCCAGAGGCTTAGAACTTCATTGCACAGCGCCTGAGAACCTGTCCCACCCTGCTTGTTCACACAGAACATGGCTACTTGATTGTCGGTCAGGACAAGAACTGTCTTGTAGCTCAGGCGGTCCTGAAATACTTGAAGAGCATAGAAGATGGCTCTGAGTTCCAGGAGGTTTATGTGAAGACAAGCCTCTTGCTCGGTCCAGAGACCCTGAGTGGAGAGATTAATTTTATTTATTTAACATTTCTTATATACTGCCTTTCATGATATCAAGGCGGTATATTGTCCAAGTGAGCCCCCCAACCTAACTTGGACGCATCTGTCGTCAAGGTGGCTTGGTGTAGTGGCTCCTGAAAAAGAGACCCTATGAGAAAGTTTCTAAATGATTTCCACCACTGTAGGGACGAAATGAGGCGTGTAGCATTTCTGATTTTGTCCCCCAGGCGGCCTGACGCCTGTGTCCACTTGAGAGGCTAGGGTCCACTGGGCTGCCCACATGTGTAGGCACGCATAGGGACCCACATGAACAGTGGATGCCATATGCCCCAGCAGCTGAGGCATTTCTCAAGCAGTTAGAAAGGTTTTCATAGCTGCTTGAGAGGCCAGCTGGAGTATTCAAGCAAAACGTGGTTGTGGCAGGAAAGCCTTTGCCTTGTGTCGAGAAGAGCCGTTATGAACTCTAGGGACTGAGAAGGGGTGAGATGAGATTTTGGGAGGTTTATGACCAGTCCCAGGTACTGCAGGATTTGCATTGTACAGGAGAGAACAGAGCTGGCTTCTGGAGCTGTTGATGTTCGGATGAGCCAGTCGTCTAAGTAGGAGAAGACAAATATCTCCAGAGTTCTCAAGAATGCTGCTACTACTGCCATGCATTTTGTGAAGACTCTTGGGGCAGAAGCCAGTCCAAAGGGTAGAACCCTGTACTGGTAATTTCTTCCTTGAAAGAGGAATCAAAGAAACCTCCTGTGATCTGTATGTGCATGCATCCTTTAGATCTAGAGAACATAGCCAATCCTGACTCTGAATGTAAGGAAGAAGTGTTCCGAGAGAGATCATCTTGAATTTTTCTCGAAACATAGTTGTTCAACTCCCTGAGGTCCAGTATAGGCCTGTATCCCCCTGTCTTCTTTGGAATGAGGAAGTAAGGGGAATAGAAACCCATGCCCTGTTGGGGCACAGGTACCTCCTCTATTGCTCCTTCAGCAAGTAGTGAGGTGACCTCTTGACACAAGAGAATGGTGAAGGGGGCCCGAGAATTGAACTGTCTTGTGATGGTGGGAGGGGGCATACTGTGGGAATGGAGTTTGTACCCCTCTGTTACAATGGAGAGAGTCCACTGCTCTGATGTTATCTGTTGCCACCTTTCGGCAAAATGACAGAGTCTGCCTGGAATGGTGAGAGGCTCTGGACCCTTTAGAGGTAGGTTGACTAAGTTCTCTAGGAAGGAGTCAAAGCCCCTGAGGAGGCTGTGTCTGCTGAGCTGGTTGAGCTCTGGGGACTTGGACCTTCCTCTGTTGTTTGGGTTGCTGCTGCTGCCACTTTTGGGGAGCATGGACTGGGCAGTGGACACCCTAGGTGTAAGATGGATAGAATTTCTTTTTCTTGTTGAAAAAGGGTTTCTTAGCTGTCTTTTTCTTAGCTGGGTTGGCCGTGGCCCTTGATAGTCTGTTCAAGGTGGTGTTTTTGCACTCAAGCTGTGAAGCTTTGTCCTGCCAATCCTTGCCAAAGAGGTTTTCTCCTGAGCAAGGAATATTCCCCAGCTTGTCTTGCACCCATTATTCTAAATCAGATGCTTGTAACCAGGTAATGCGATGCGCACCGATAGAAATAGCAGAGGTTCTGCTAATGCACTCAAAGCAATCAAAGGTTGCACGGTTCATGAACTTAGAGACATTCTGGGCATGTTTGACTAGAGTGAGGACGTCGGCCCTCTTGTCATTCGGAAGAAGTGGAGCCATAAGTTCCAAATCTCTTGCAACCTCCCGAAGAAACATACCCATATAAAGTATGTAAGAGCTTATTCTAGCCGATAGCATCGAGGACTGAAAGTATCGACACCCAAAGGCATCGAGCGTCTTCGATTCACGACCTGGAGGGTTAGACAAATGCGTCTTAGCACTCTTGATTCTGCGCATTGCTGATTCCACTACGATGGAATGGTGTAGTAATTGTGTTTTTTGAAAACTGAGACATTGCAGTACCCGGTACATTGTATCAAGTCTCCTAGAATGTGGAGACACCGTCAGGGGTGTTTCCCACATCCTAAGCATGAGATCATGCAAAATTAGGTGAACGGGAAGGGTAGCAGCCTCCTTAGGAGCTGCCAGATACTGAAGAATTTCTAATTCTTCAGCTCTCGGTTCCTTCTCAGGGGTCAAGGTAATCGAGAGTCCCTGTGCTATATCACATATGAAGTCCTGAAAGGACATGTCCTCCAGAGGAGACATCGGACGCTGTGGTGAAGGAGAGGGATCCTCCGGAAGAACCGCCCCGGTACCAACAGATTCCTCGGAATCACAGGAATCAGAGGATTCGAAGTATTGTTGGGCCGGATGCTCTCATATTGCTTGTCAGCGGTATCGATCGAAGTCAGCATCGGAATGCCTCAATACCGGACCCTTGATGCTGGAGACCGATTCCAGGGCCAGCATGGGAGGAAGCATGGAGAGAGGAGCATCGGTCGATTCAGGTACATTCGGTACAGATATCGATACAGGTAACTGCGTCGATTGTAGCAGTTTTGGCGGTACCGAGGCTGCTAATTAAGTCACAAGACTGCGCTCAGTGGCCAGGATACATTGATCCATGGAGCCTACCGATGTCTGGGTGTCGGTACCTGCGGAGCAGGCCACGACACCAGAACATGGTACCAAGAGTTCTCCGGAGGTGGAAGCTTCGGGAACATCCTGGAACCCCGTTAATGCTTTGGAGGCAGGGACCTCCCGCCAGGGCTGTTTGGCTGGTGTGTTTTCCTCCAGGGCAACGCTAGTAGCATCTTGATGCTTAGAAGGAGATCTACCCTTTGAGGACCGGCTGGTCTTGGAAGACCTGGGTTTGGTTACCTGAGATCCATGGGAGGAAGATGAAGTCCTGGATGACATCGATGCAACTGACATTGCATCCGAGGCAAAGAGGGCACCAAGTTTTGCAACTCTTTTGGTCATCTTTCTACAAAGGAGACACTCCGATGGCAAATGGTCAGGACCTAAACATTTAAGACACCAATCATGGGTGTCAGTAGCAGAAATGGTACTGCTACATTTTGAACATTTTTTCAAACCACTAAATAGTTTCTCCATTTTGGAAGAAAAGAGGGCCTAGTGCCCAAAATGGTGTCTAGCACCAAGAGGGGACAGACCCTCAAAAAAGTTGTTTTTTTTAAAAAAATTTTAAGAAAGAAAATAAAGAAGGCACTGGTGCTACTGGTATAGGCATCGACGTGAAGGCAGATGCGACCACAAAAAAGAAAATTTTCTGCGGTGACAGGGTTTGCTGCCTGTCGGCTCTGCGGAAAATGAAAAAGTGAAGAGGGAGAGTTCAAAAGGTGGGAAGGCAGTGGCGCAGACGCAGTGGGATGCTCCCAAAAGCTTTCCTATTGGACGCTGGGGAGCGTTCCCGCACGGGCTCCGTCAGTGCCAACGATACCCATATGTGAAGACTACATTCCTGCTTGTTCCTGGAGATTAACAAAAGTGATACTAATTTAATATATTTCTTGACTAGTTTTTGGAAGCTACCACCCCCTTCCTCATTTCAGAACAGTAGCATTTTATGGTTCAGAAATGCATTAGAAACCTCAGGTCTCTATTAAGTCTTTTCTTGTCAATTTCAACGGGTCTGATAATTTTGACTTCAAAATTCTTACATTGCTAGACTGTTTTAAAGTTTCCTTTGAGTACCCTGATAATGAAGTCATGGATGTAGTGCTCTGGTTCTAAAACTTGCTCCCCCACGAAGATGTCGCCTGGGGCTGTTGGGTGCCATCTGATTTTGAGTCTATGTGAATTGATTCTTGTCTTTAACATCTGGTTACAGAAATGTAGCATCCTTGTTCCCATTTTCTGATTGAATAATATATACATGGCTTCTTATTTTAGGTTTTATCTGGTTAAAACACCTCAATGCAAAAAAATTAAAATCAGTGTTTATATAATAAGCACCAGAAAAATACCACTTCCCCAGTATTTGGTTTTACCTCTCTCCTGGCTTTCCTCCACTCAGGTTGAGTTAAATATGTACGTTCTCCGGGAACAAGCAGGAAATCAGTCCTCACAGATGGGTGACGTCGGCACTGACGGAGCCCGCACAGATCCAATCCCCAGCTTTCAAAGAGGGCCTTTTGAGAGCTACACCACGCATGCATGGTCACCTTCCCACCCAAAGGTGCCATCTTACCTCAGTCTTCTTTTTTCCCACGGAGCCCTGCAGACATGCTGTCTGTGCACCTGGATAAAGTTGATTGTTTCCACCGTTCATTGGTATTTTCTGCTTCTTTTCTTTGGTTCAATCACCTTTCCGCCATCTGAGTCTACCGCCTCAACGTTGTGTTTTTCGCTCAGGTACTTTTCTTTTAGCTTTTATATCCCCTTATGCTGAATATCTTTCATATGTGGGTGACTGTGGGGGTCCTGTGATATCAGCTGATACACTTTGCAGCGTGTGGCATATTGCAGGGGCTTGTGCACTTTGGATTTTTCCATTAGAAGCTTGCTTTTTACTCATTTTTGCTTCAGGGTAAGTGAGTGCTGGAAGGCCGGTACTGGTGGAGCAGGGAATCTCTTTCAGTGGTGTTTTCTCCAGGAGCAGTGCCTGTAGGTGGTTTTTTGCTGTTTCTCTGTTTTTCCAGTTATGCATTGCACTCGCATGTTACTACGAACGGTACGTTCTCTGTGGCTTTCTTGGTTCTGCAGTAGATGTGCCCTGGGTGTGTTCAGTGAAAAAGCACTCTTCCTGGAGATGATCTGTGGATTGTAGCCAGGACATGAAGATCATTCAGCAATGGCCTTTATTTATTTATTAGTTATCTAACCATCCAATTTACATCCCACTTTATGTGCAGAATCAAGTGGATAACAGGAAGTGCTACACTATTAAGTGAATACAAGGACATAACACAACCACCAAGTAATGCAGGCAGGCAATCACTAGGCAATATTGTATCAACCGCATTCTGCATCAGAGCCATGTTCCCTAAATAAGTGAGTCTTACCTCCCAGGCTAAAGCCTTTTTAAGTAGAGAGAGAGTAATTTCATAACCTAGGTGACGTGTACAAAAGAAACTCCTGTTTCATGAAGTGCCTATGTGCCTTTAGAAAATAGGTTCTCAGATTTAGCATAGTTACTCACCTGTAGCAGGTATTCTCCGGGAACATCAGGAATCTGTCCTCGCATATCGGTCACTAACAGAGTCCATGTGAGAACACTTCCCAGCTTCCAAAGGAAGCCTTTGAAGGTACTCCACGCATGCATGCCGGTCTTCCCGCCTGAAGGAGTCATCTTACCTCAGTATGATGACATAGCTTAATCAAGCCCAAAAGGAAAAACTCCACAGGAGGAGCAAGGGTAGTGAGGACTAATTCCTGCTGTTCTCGGAGAACATCTATTACAGGTGAGTAACTATGCTCTTTCCAGGACCAAGCAAGAAGTTGCTCCTCACATATGGGACTCCCTAGCTACAGGCTACTGAAAAACCCTGTAGATAGCCCAATGGAGCAAATGGAAAAATGAACAGAGAGAACTGCAGGAAATACTGATGTTTTGAGAGTCAACACCAGCCTCAGGCATCAACCAATAGTCGACTCTGGTAGCCTGGATAGACAGAAGGGACAGAAGGAAGGAGTTGCATTAATTTCCAAAGAGATGCCGAGCATGGCTTGGCCGAAGGTGTTGTCACGCCGGGAGTCCTTATCCAGGCAGTAGTGGTCTGCAAAGGTGTGGATGGATGACTGCATAGCAGCCCTACAAATCTCCACTATGGAGATGGAACGCAAGTGAGCCACTGAGGCTGCCATAGTGAGAACATTATGTGCCATGATGTGGTGCTCTAAGGTAAGCCCAGCTTGGATGTAAGCAAAAGAGATGCAATCAACTACCCCGATGGAGAGGGTGCACTTAACAGACAGCTGCCCCTAGCCTGATGGGGTCATAGGAAACACAGCTGATTGGAATGGTGAAGGGGCTTCATCTGTTCAAGATAAAAAGTGAGTGCTCCCTTACAGTCCAAAGTATGGAGAAAGGCCTCCGACCTGGTGGCATGAGGCCGTGGGAAAAAGGTGGGCAGTACCACGGACTGGTTTATGTGGAATGTGGAAACCACCTTAGGGAGAAACTTAGGATGAGTACGCAATAGTATTTTTGTAGAAGCTGGTATAAGGCAGGTGCACTACAAGCACACTGATTCTATGTGCTAAAGTAAGTGCCACCAAAGAATTACTTTCTAGGTGAAGAACTTGAGAGAACAGGTGGCTCAAAGGGTGCTGAGAGCAGCTGTCCCAGGATGACATTGAGATCCCATGCCACCGGTGGTGGTTAAATAGGGAGATGAGAAAGCAGACGGCCCTACATAAAGCGTCCTATGAGCAGATGAGCAGAAAGGGTCTGATCATCAATGTTGCTGTGATATGCTGCAAGAGCACTCAGGTGCACCCTGACAGAGTTAGACTTCAGTCCTGAGTTGGAGAGGTGAAGCAAGTAAGTCAGCACCGTCTCCACTGAGCAAGTAAAGGGGTTGAGGACCCGGTCCTCACACCTTACTGAAAATCTGCACTACTTGAAAGCATACACCCTCCTAGTGGAATTCTTGTGAGATGCCCGGAGAATGTTTTCGACATTTATGGGCAGATAGAAATCTGCCAGAGTTACCTGCTCAGCAGCCGAGCCGTGAGTAATAGGAAGTGGAAGTTGGGGGTGTAGGAGGGTGCCCTCTTCCTGCGAGAGTAGATTTGGGGCACAGCCCAGCTGAAGGGGCGGTGCCTGAGACAGCTGTAGTAATAAGAGTACCACAGTTGCCGGGGCCACCATGGGGCAATGAGTATCAAGGAGGCCCCATCCGCTTCGACCCTGAAGAGGGTCTTGGCCACTAGGGCAGTCAGTGGGTAAGTGTAGAGGCGGCCCTCACTCCAATCCAGAAGGAAAGCATTGGATGCCACCCGACAGACAGCCAAAATTACTCAAATGGCAAAACGTAAAATATCAGACCCAGCTAAAATTTTGCCTGGTGTTCTGAAATTCATACAAATAATTTCAAATGGTTCATATAAATATTTTTGTCTGTGGTACTCCAATACTTTTTCCTAAGCAGGTCTCAGACTAGGAGCCGCAGCATATGTAACTGCCTTCATTCGCTCCTTTTTTGCATCAATGACCCTTTTTTTTGAGCAGCTTTTCAAATCGATCTTTAAAACATGTAGCATAAATAGAAATGAAATTAGGCTTATCTTTGAATCTTATTCTTATAGCCCAACGCCAGACTCAGCGCTGCTACGTTTCACGAACCCGTGCCGTTTCTTCAGGGGCTCATCAGCCTATTCCAAAAAGCTGTTTTTTTTCTGAAATAATCAAATGCCATGGTTAAAACAGTGGTGCTTAAATAAATTTTCATATATATTGAGAAGTAATACACCAGTTCACTAAAATAAATGAGAGAGCAGAATCTCACCACGTGTTCACAGCTTGTATGCTCCCTACCAAGTGTCCAAAGAACGCCGCGCATGCGGCTTGTGTCCCGGAGGGATGTTAATATATACCAAAACTCCCCTTGTTGATAGTTACTATCCACATGGTAATCAGGTGCATAAATGCCAGTCTATTTGAGTATTCAGTCCATTAGGATGGACCGTTTGCAATAGAAAAATCCAGCGCTGCTCCCGGTATGTTAAAGTTTGATCAATGGATTTACCGCAGACTCCCCTAGTAATGCGTTCTATACAGAAACAGCGTAAATCTTTGAAATTATGGCGGTAATCAAGGCAATGAGCTACTAAAGGGGCAGTTAAGATCTTGCAATTTAATCTGCTCCGATGCTCGATCAAACGAGTCTTAAAGGACCGGAGGGTCTTCCCTATATATAACAGCTGGCACGGGCATTGTATCACATATACTACTTGTGCGGTTTGACAGTTGGTAGAATGTCGTAAACCATATCTTTTGCCTCGATGTTCAAAATGAGTGATTTCTTGATTAAGATCACAAAATGCACAATCTCCACAGCGGGAATGGCCTGCTGGTTTCTCTAAACCAATTGGTTCTGCCCCCCGTGCCACCGTAGGGCATAGCATTTCTTTAAGATTCCTATTCCGAGTCCATACACACCGTATGTGCTTGTCCCGAAGGAATGTGAGGAACAAGTGGTCGTAGAAAAGAATCTAAGTAAACTGAGAGCGGTTCCAGCAGGGTGCCCCTAGTGGACACTATAGGTCTACCTGGAGGATTAAAAAGATTTTTGTGAATTTTTGGGACCTGCTGGAACCGCTCTCAGTTTACTTAGATTCTTTTCTACGACCACTTGTTCCTCACATTCCCTCTTATGTTAGGGACACGATGCATTTTTTGCAATTGTTAGAAACTAGAGCTACGATAGCAACTGAATCAGACCTTTGGTTGGTTACTCTCGATGTCAATGCTTTGTACACCAATATACCACAGGAAAAAGCATATGTGGAGGTGATGAAGGTGTTACGTACAAGATTGGACCTTACCCCGGGTCATTTAAAGTTTTTGGAACAAGTTACCAAACTAGTTCTATTTCACAATCATTTCCAGTTTACAGATAAGATCTATCACCAAAAAATGGGGGTGGCCATGGGTGCTACATGTGCCCCCTCCATTGCAAACATCTATATGGGTGCTTTTGAGGCTGAGTGGCTGGAGCAGTCGGATCAATATCATCAAATTCGCTTCTGGTGTCGATATATCAATGATATTTTTATGATCTGGACGGGGTCGCTTGAATCACTCCATAATTTTGTTAATTGGCTGAACACAAGAGAAAATTTAATACGTTTTACTATCATCTATAGCCAAACTCACATCACTTTTTTAGATGTACGAGTATGTAGAGGGGAAACAGGTTGGATTACTAGTGTCTATTGCAAACCCACGGATCGAAATGGGTTATTACATTATAACAGCTTACATCCGCGAAAATTGAAAGACAGCCTCCCTTTTTCTCAATTCCTCCGCTACCGGAGGAATTGTTCAACTATTCAAGATTTTAAATCTCAAGCCACCAGCCTAAAACATAAGTTTTTACAACGTGGATACCCCCCTAGAACTATAGACAGGGCTTATAAACGGGCATTATGTAACCACCGAGAATATCTATTGGAATCAAAGCCTTCCAATGATCAGGATACATCCATTAATTTGGTGACCCAATACTCTCCATACAGTTATGATATACAAAATATCCTTAAAAAACACATGAATGTTCTACATAGTATTCCAGCACTTTGGGACAAGCACATACGGTGTGTATGGACTCAGAATAGGAATCTTAAAGAAATGCTATGCCCTACGGTGGCACGGGGGGCAGAACCAATTGGTTTAGAGAAACCAGCAGGCCATTCCCGCTGTGGAGATTGTGCATTTTGTGATCTTAATCAAGAAATCACTCATTTTGAACATCGAGGCAAAAGATATGGTTTACGACATTCTACCAACTGTCAAACCGCACAAGTAGTATATGTGATACAATGCCCGTGCCAGCTGTTATATATAGGGAAGACCCTCCGGTCCTTTAAGACTCGTTTGATCGAGCATCGGAGCAGATTAAATTGCAAGATCTTAACTGCCCCTTTAGTAGCTCATTGCCTTGATTACCGCCATAATTTCAAAGATTTACGCTGTTTCTGTATAGAACGCATTACTAGGGGAGTCTGCGGTAAATCCATTGATCAAACTTTAACATACCGGGAGCAGCGCTGGATTTTTCTATTGCAAACGGTCCATCCTAATGGACTGAATACTCAAATAGACTGGCATTTATGCACCTGATTACCATGTGGATAGTAACTATCAACAAGGGGAGTTTTGGTATATATTAACATCCCTCCGGGACACAAGCCGCATGCGCGGCGTTCTTTGGACACTTGGTAGGGAGCATACAAGCTGTGAACACATGTGGTGAGATTCTGCTCTCTCATTTATTTTAGTGAACTGGTGTATTACTTCTCAATATATATGAAAATTTATTTAAGCACCACTGTTTTAACCATGGCATTTGATTATTTCAGAAAAAAAACAGCTTTTTGGAATAGGCTGATGAGCCCCTGAAGAAACGGCACGGGTTCGTGAAACGTAGCAACGCTGAGTCTGGCGTTGGGCTATAAGAATAAGATTCAAAGATAAGCCTAATTTCATTTCTATTTATGCTACATGTTTTAAAGATCGATTTGAAAAGCTGCTCAAAAAAAAGGGTCATTGATGCAAAAAAGGAGCGAATGAAGGCAGTTACATATGCCGCGGCTCCTAGTCTGAGACCCGCTTAGGAAAAAGTATTGGAGTACCACAGACAAAATATTTATATGAACCATTTGAAATTATTTGTATGAATTTCAGAACACCAGGCAAAATTTTAGCTGGGTCTGATATTTTACGTTTTGCCATTTGAGTAATTTTGGTATTTTTTGGCTCAACTGAATAATTACTCATAAATCCTAAGACCATAGAAGATTACCCGACAGACAGGGCATCCTGGAGCAAAACAGCGGTAGCTGGGCTTTGAGAAGAGATCCATGGTGGAAGTGCCCCAAATCTGAAAGATCATGCAGGCCATTTGGGTGTTGAGAGCCCACTTATGCAGTTGCAGGATTCTGCTGAGCTTATCTGCTAAGACATTGTCCTCGCCCAGGAGGTACACTGCCCGGAGAAGCATCTGGTGCTTCATGGTGAACTTCCAGAGCTGGATTGTCTCCCAATAGAGGAGGTATGAGCCCATGCCCCCTTGCTAGTTGATGTAGAATATTGCTACCTGGTTGTTGGTTTGTATGAGAATGACCTGACTGGCCAGCTGCATCTGGAAGGTCCACAGTGCATTTGCAATGGATCGGATTTCAAGGAAGTTTATCTGGTGGAGGCTCTCTCCCTCCGACCAGAGGCCTTGCATGCAGAGGCCACCAAGATGGGCTTCCCAGCCGAGCTTGGAAGCATCTGTTGTCAGAATTTGCTGGTGCGGGGGTGCTTAGAAAATGCACCGACTACTGCCACCAGGGGAGGGATTTGAGTAGTGGTGGAGTTATGTGTACTCTGTTGGAGAAACGACCCAACACTTGATGCTACCGAGTGCAGGGGATCCACCTGCACTTGCTGCATATGCAGGTGGGAGAACAGAGTGACATGGACTGTGGAGGCCATGTGATCCAGGAGGTGAAGCATCCATCGAGCAGCACTGAACCTGGTGCACCAGAGAGATGAGTCGGTGGGCCTGGTCTGTCGGGAGATATACTGTGGCCATTGAAGTATCGAGGAGAGCTCCAATGAACTCAAGGCACTGAGCAGGTTGCAGGGGGGACTTTGGGTAGTTGATAACGAAGCCCAGCTGCTCCAGGACCCAGATGGCAAACTTCATCCAGAGAGCTGCTCCTTACCAACCAGTTGTCCAGGTAAGGGTAGACAAAAATCCCCTGCACGCGTAAAAAAGCAGCCATAACTACTAGGCACTTTGTGAAAACTCTGGGAGCGATGCTAGTCCAAAGGGAAGAACCCTGTATTGGTAGTGCCTGCTGCTGATGATAAAGTGGAGGTATTGTCAGTGCAGGGGGTGAATGAGGATGTGAGGGTAGGCATCTTTTAGATCCAAGGAGCACAGCCATTCTCACTGGGGGTAGGGCAGCAATGTTCTAAGAGATATCATCTTGAACTTCTCTCTTACAAGGAACAGATTTAGATTGCAAAGATCCAGAATGGGTCAGAAGCCACCCGTCTCTTTGGGGACCAGGAAGTATTGGGAGTAGAACCTTCTTCCTGTCTGAGATGGTGGAACCAGCTCCACTGCCCTGCCCTGCAAAAGATTGGCTACTTCCAGTTGGAGAAGTTCTCGATGATGAGGTTCCAGAGGACATTCCCCTGGAAAGAATGGAGGGGGGGGGGGGGGAATCTGCTCAAAGTGTAGGAGATAACCCTCCTTTCACTATTTGCAATGCCCAGGTGTTGGTGGTGATGCTGAGCCAATGGTGGGCAAAGAACTGGAGATCCCCCCAACGTGCTGCAGAACTGGTTGGGGTTTTGATCTCTTAAGCCTACACTGCTGTCTTTGGCCTTAGCCCTTGGCCTGCGGTCCTTCACCTGGTAGGAGTGGTACGGGGGTATGCACAATAGGCTTTTCCTCTTTTTCTGGTAGAAGGACTTTCCCCTGAAGCCTTCTGTTGGGAAGGGTCAGCAGTCTTCCTGGAGAGCCTGGTCATGGTGAGTTGTTCAGCCTCCAACTCAGCAGCCTTCTCCATCATGGTTTGCCGAAGAAGTTCTCTTCCCGGCATTAGACATCAGCCAATTTGTCCTGAACCCATTGCTGCAGGTCAGAGGACTGTAGCCATGCCAAGCAGCGGGCACCAATGCCCACTGCAGCCACTCTAGCCATGGACTCAAAGCTGTCATAAGCTGACGGAGTCACAAATTTGGCGCATTCTTTGGTTTTACTGACCAGGCTTCAGAATTGCTCAAGATGGTCCAGCCGAGAACCTGCTAAGCTCCCCTGCCAGGTCTCTCAAGTATATGCCCATGCTTGTATATGGGCCATGAGAATCGAGCCCTGGTAACACTTCCTGCCAAAACCATCCATGGTGCAGTCCTCCCGACCCAGGGACACCGAGGAGTGCATCTTAGTGCTCTTGATACAGTGCATGGCAGACTCCCACCACCATGGAGTGGTGAAAGGCAAGGCCTTTCCCATGTCCCTCACAAACTCCAGAAGAGATAGGTCCTTGGGGGAGGTGGACCTTTGATGCTCAGGAGGTGAACAGGGACCTGAGGGCACATCCCGGTGCCTCACCATCTCCAGGGACTCATCCTCAGTCTCCCAGTCAGAGTCACTGAGGAACTCTAATTATTGACGGGATCGAGGACTCCATCGAGGACTGGGGGGGACCCTCGGTTCTTGATGCTTGGAACTGGAGACACCCGAGGAAACTGGCTGCACCAGCCGGGATCAGGAGCGGTCTCGGGAACCCAAGGAAACTGCAAGGGGTTCGAGGATCAGCTGCACCTTGGTCGGCGAGGCCTCTGCCGTGGACAGGGCCATCACTGGCATCAAGGAACTGGAGTTACCTGGTCCTCGGGGAGCAGGGGGGTGTTGTGCCATTAAGGCAACCAGGCTGTGCTCGATAGCCAGCTTCCTCTCCGCTAGGAGAGAGGGCTCCGCAGCTGCCGGTGTGGGTACTGGCACTGGTGAAGCTGATGCTAGCTCCTTCAGCAGGGACTCCACGAGGGTTATAGCCTTGGGAGCCCTGCATCGAACCTCTGAGATCTTAGGAGGCAATTCCTCCTGCCAGGGCAGTTTGGGAGGCCACTCGCGGCCTTCGCCTTCAGCATCACGTTGAGGGCTCTGATGCTGAAGACCAGGGGATTTACCCCTGGCATTGGCATCACCCTTTGATGCCGACTCGGACTCCTTCTGGGGCAGCTCCTCGGCAAAGGAGAGCTGCCGGTCCAATGGCCTTGACCCTTAGGCTCGGAGGTCGCCTGATCCTCTTTTGGAGCTGAGGCCTCAGACGGGGCCTTCGAGGGCATAAAAGCTGAGGTTGATGTCGGGGATGGTGTTGGCCTTGGAACCGAACAACAATTCCCACTGCTTCTTCCAGATCTTTAGCTCCTTATGCGTCATCTGCAAGCAGAGAGGGTAAGCCGAAGGCTCATGGTCGGCCCCGAGACATTGATGGCACAAACTCTGGCAGTCAGTGACCGAGATGAACTGACCACATTGAGTGCACTTTTTAAAACCACTGATTGGGTTTGACATGGTTGGGAAGATGGCTCCCGCCAAAAGGACTCCAATTTTATCACCAACCAGGGGGCGCAAAAACCCCCCATGCACCAAAAAAGAAAAAGAGAACCCGAAAAAAAACACTGACGCTCCTCGGGATTGTCAAAGGCCAGAAGGGTGACGCGAATCGAGACGAGACAAGACAAGACCGGAATAGCAAAACACAAATAGTAAGAAAATAAACGTATTTTTGGGATTCAAATGGACATCCAAAGGGCTCTGTGGAAAAAAGAAGACTGAGGTAAGATGGCTCCTTTGGGCAGGAAGACCAGCACACACGTGTGGAGTACCTTCCAAAGCTTCCTTTGGAAGATGGGAAGTGTTCCCGCACGGGCTCTGTTGGTAACATCACCCATGTGAGGGCTGACTTCCTGCTTGGTCCCGGAGAAATCCCCAATAGCGAGCAAATTTACACCTGCTCTGCAGAAGGCATAAATGGTGTGTGTGTGTACATTGTGACAGCACCCCTGTTCCTCTCAAACGACATCCACAGGAATGCCTACATGCGGTGCATTATAAGCAAGTACTTGTAGTTATATATTCAGCTGCATAGTTCTATAAGAGCCATTTTCCTCGTACCAAATATGCTTTACTAATGGAAGATATTTTTAAATAAAATTACTCCTTTATGAAAAAAAAAAGTATGGTTGCTTTGGAACGGACATGAAAGAACCGGTGAGCTGGGCTTTCTAAGAGCTGGAAAATTCTACCAGCTGCCATCCTTCCATCACCGATCAACCTCCTCCCTCCCTTCCCCTTCAGCCTTTCCTTGCAATGCTTTCTATGATTAGCTTATATATTCCAGTGCTGTGTTCTGATCTGAGGAAGGAGGTGGGGGGGATGGGAGGAGTTATAATTCTCCGAAACTAGTCAAGAAATGTATTAAATTAGTCCAAGGCAGGGGTTCTCAACCCAGTCCTCAGGACACACCTAGCTAGTCAGGTTTTCAGGATAACCACAGTGAATATTCATGAGAGATTTGCATACAATGGAAATACCTCATGCAAATCTCTCTCATGCATATTCATTGTGGCTGAAAATCTGACTGGCTAGGCATGTCCCGAAGACTGGGTCGAGAACCGCTGGTCTAAGGAAAGGAAATGACCTTATATTGTTTTGTTTTTATGCATGCAAGTGCACTAACGTAGCAACCACACTACTGTCTGATCTGCTTTGCTTGTAGCAGAGTCTCTGTTTAAGTTCCTGCCCTGAGGTCTTTGGGACCCATCAATGGGTATCGGGTCGCAGTTTGGACTGACTTGGCAGAGGAATACATAGTTGAGGTTAACTGCCATGGAAAGAATGAGGGAACTGAGCCATGTCTGGAACTGTGCTGGCTGCTGTTGGTTACAAGGCGGTGACCCAGAACACCTGCAGTCTATCTAAACATCCTTCCAGTTGGTCTCATCTCATACTCTTGTGGCTGAAGGGTAGGCACATGTGTTTTACTTCTCCAAGAGAGCTGTAGTGGCCTTTGCTACTGAGGAGCCAGATCCAAAATAGTGTCACAGATCTGCTGCACATGGAGTTCAATCTCCAAGCTGCCCCTCCCCCGTAGCTTTGCATCTATCTACCCCTAGACCAGTGGTTCTGAACCCTGTCCCGGTATACCTGCTAGCCAGTCCGGTTTTCAGGATATCCACAATGAATAAGCAAGAGACAGAAATACATATGCTGCCTCTACTTCATGCAAATCTCTCTCATGCATATTCATTGTGGATATCCTGAAAACCTGTCTAGCTAGCAGGTATACCGGGACAGAGTTCAGCACCACTGGTTACACTCTATGTCCACCAGTGCTTCCCAACTCAGGGCTGCTGCTCCCTCTTCCACCTTCAGCAATTCAGAAATGCTGATCTGGTTCTTCAGGATATCCATAATGGATATTCAGCACTTTTCTTTAAGCAGCAGCTCTGAGAACAAGGTTCTCGCTGTAAAATTCTCATAGTGATATTTGTTGTCTATATGCTGAAAGAGAGACTGAATTTGAGGTGAGGTCCCAAGGACTGCATTGTGAGCGACTTCCATACACACTGCTTTATATTAAAACACACTTGGTTACGCATCAGCGGTACGCTATAATACAGATGATATCAGCATGCATACCTTGAATGGCCTCTAGCCGAGGTACCAATGTCATCTGATGAGAGGGATCAACGACAACCAGGATGGTAGGTGCACTCTCAATGGCTAAAATTCTTCGCTGCAATGTAAGAGTTAAATGTGGCTTATTTTCATTTCATAAGGTGACAATATTACCTTGCATTCTGTTTCACCCCCTTCACTCAGGAGTGAAAATGCACCACAGGCGAGTGAAAGTAAATTGCTTCTAATGGTCCAGAGGGAGACGTAGCCCAAGCATGCATCCATCTCCTGAACAGAGTGGGGTGCAGGTTTCCAGGAGAAGGCTTTAAAGCTTTTGTAAATGACATGTAGAGGTTTTCTGCACAAGCATGCCAGTCTGCAAACCTTGCCTTTTTGAGACAGTAATGGAATTAGAATTGTTTAATACAACAGATAAGTCAGTGAAATGTGGCAAAGAGACCGAGAGAGAGAGTGAAAAGTGAAATATTCCCAGCGCTGCAACCCTGAATACTAAACAGATACAAAGCTACTGAGGCAGAAAGAGTGTAAATGATATATTGACTAAAGCCACTTTAACCAACAATGTCATATTACTTTCTAATTATGCGTCTGAAGCAATGTTTACTTGCCCCAGCTTATGAAATTCAACAAAAGAACCCATCTGGCATATGAAGGTAGGCTGGGTTCTGAATGTCTCCTCGCTGTACTCACACTCTGTTCTCCCTCTCCAAATTCACACAATTCTGGAAGCTTCCAGCAGTCATGTTGAGGCTTCAGCGTAGGTCAGCATCCAATCACCGGCTTCCAAAGCTGCCCTGAATGTGTTTTGGAGAGAATTGGGAGCTCTGTGTGTTGTGATAGTATTTATTGGACCAACCCATGCATTAGCAAAATGATAATAGATGAACTCTCAAAATTACATTTGTCAAGACATCTGCAGAAAAAAAAACCTGACAAGGTTGCTTGTTTTGGGGGGAATGGGCATCAGTCTGTCTTGTTCCCTGACTTTCTGGCATCACGTATTAGGACTAAACTCCAGCCATGGACAAATCCCTGTGTAAAGGGAAGAGTTTAAAATCCCCTATCAGAATTGCTTTAGTATATCTCTAGAACATAGGTGACATAAGCAAATGTTGCCCTCCTGAGATGCCCCATCGTTTGCTGCAGGCTTAACAGGCTAGACCCGAGGCTTTCCTCCCTCCTGCCAATTTTGGTGCATGGTCTGGGAATCTTAAACAAGCTGGACTCCAGAGATGGTCACTTGTTTGCAAACCTAGCAGAATAGTACTGCGCCGATCCCTCAGTCCCAAAGCTACATTTGGTTCAACAATCCTATCTCCCCAAGGTTTGTATTTGTCCCCAAAGCTATTTTCTCAATTCTTTGCAAGTGCCACATGGAAAAGCTCACTAGAAGCATGCAGTCAGGCTATGAAACCAGTATGGAGATCCGCACCAACTTCAGGGGACATGCTTATCCATCCCCCTGCCACATTGCTAACTTGCTGCACCATTGTAACTCGGCATGCAGATGCACCTAATGCGCCCTCTGAGATGGACAACAAGTGCAGTTCTCTCATGTCATCACGCCCCCACTAACTGCGATGCCCATGTACGGCCCCCAACCCACCTTGTCTCTAGCCATTCGCGTGCTAACCCGCTAGCGTGGGATTATTAGCGCAAGGCCCCATGCTAACATTTAGCACGGTGCACTGAGTACGAGCTGAACATCACACTAATGGATGGCGCAGTTTAGTAAACATTCCCCTTGGATTTTCAGATGGCATTTGACAAAGTCTTTCATGAGAAATCAAAAAGTCATGGGATAGGTGGAAACGCCCCATTGTGTACTGGAAACTGGCTAAAAGACAGGAAACATGGCATAAGATTAAATGGCCTCTTTTCCAAATGGAAAAGGATCAACAGTGGAGCGCCCCAAGGATCTGTACTGGGACCTGTGTCCTAACATATATGATCTGCAGAAAGGAATAAGGACTGAGGTGATCAAATTTGCAGGTGACATAAAATTATTCAAGGTCATCAGGCACAGCAGGGGATACCCTGCATGGAGTGGCAGGCGCTACCCTAAATAAGGCACGGGGGAGGGGAAGAGGGAGTAATCTGCATGGAGTGGCAAGTATATCTCTCACCACCTCACTGGTCAGATTAGATAGACCATGCATGTCTATATCTGTCGTCATTTACTATGTTACATTAAAACAGCAGAGGATTGTGAGATCCACAGAAGACTCTTGCAAGACCAAGAGCCTGGGCATCCGAATGGCCGATTAAATTTAAAGTAGAATAGTGCAAAGTTGTGCATATAGGACCCAATATTCAGTGGCAGCAGCGGCGGTGGCGACTACCTGATCTAATGTGGCTAGTCGCAGTTGCCGAATTTTAAACCCAAATATTCAGTGCCAGGGTCATATTCAGCCACTGCCCAGTTAGCTTCCACAGCAAAAGTTAGACCAGCTCCGTTAGTACTGCTGAATATCCCTCGGAGCAGTACTTACAAACCATGAATATCAGGCCCCTAGAGAATCATCCTCCCAACTACAGCTACAAAATGTTTGGTTCTGTGTCAGACGTTAGCACCCAAGAAAAGGATCTTTGAGTCATAAGATGATATACTGAAATTTTCAGCAAAGTGTCCCATGGCTGCCAAAAAAGCAAATAGAATGCTAGGGATTTCTCGAAAAGAAATGGAGAACAAAAATTTACAGGCATGTCTACTAAACTATGGTAGCCTTTTGCAGCTATTATTGTGCAATAGCTGCAAAAGGCCCACAATAAGTCCAAAATCTCCACGGTGTCCTCAGGGAGCGTTCCCAGTCTTCCCCCTGCAGATTCTGCAGAGGTGTTGGACTTATTGCAGAGATCCATGATTCCTGCATTGTCAGGTAGTGTGAGAAGTCCTGCAGTGCCTGTCGATGCAGGTAGCACGGATCTCCATGGTAAGTGCAAGTGTAGGACATGTAGCAATCGGAGAGTCAGAACTTCTACCAGCTCTGTCCCCACGATCTCACCCCAAAAGTCCCCCAACTTAAGATCCTTGTCGGTGACGTGGATATATAGATCTATAGCACTGACAAGTAAAACAAAGTGGCCTCCCCCCACTCAACACCAATCCACCAACCCCCCCCCCCCGGGATAGATACTGATCCTCATCAGGACCTGTTGGGGTGGGGGCAATCAGTGCACCCCCCGACTACGTTCAAAGCCCTGCTAACCAGGCATCACCATATCAGAACATCACAAAAAACCAACATGCACGCCACATACTTCCTCCCACTCTACCTACTCGTCACACAACTCCTCCCACCAGCCACACACCTCCACTACCCACAAGCAAACACAACATGGCACCCACCAACCGTATGGCCATACTTAAAACCTCAGCGCACATACAAAGAGACACTCGGAACCTCCCAGGCAAAGCACACAACATGGCACCCACCAACCGTATGGCCATACTTAGAACCTCAGCGCACATACAAAGAGACACTCGGAACCTCCCAGGCAAAGCGACCAAACAGACACAAATCAAACCCCCACGCCTGCACAAAGGAAGCACATGTAACAGCAACCTCCTCAACAAAGACAACAACGATTGAGCTCATAAACGCCAGATCCGTCTGCAACAAGATTCACACTCTTGTAGATCACATTGAAGAGCGACAGCCCGACATAATATGCATCACAGAAACATGGCTCAACCCGACTGACAATGTACTACTCAACCAACTAGTACCGGACAACTACTCAGCATACAACTGCCCGCGCACCCACAAGCGTGGAGGAGGAGTTTTGATAATAGCAAAAACGAAACTAAAGTTCAAGACACAGAGCCTCACCGATACACAGCAATGCAACACAATTAGCATCAAGAACAAGAGCATTGCAATCTGCCTAACCTACAGAGCGCCCAGAGCTCCACCCGACGAACTAGCCTTCACACTCGAAGAAGCCTGTGCCATAACAACAAACAACAAACCAGCGCTGCTAATCGGAGACTTCAACCTCAAGTCCACAAATGTAAAAGACGCAGAGGCCTTCCTTCAAGCAATGTCCTCACTTCAATTCACACAGATAATCAATGCACCAACACACAGACATGGATCATCCCCAGACCTCATATTCGCATCCAATTACCTAACATCAAGAGACCTGATCTCTCCACCCACCATTACCCCAGTGCCATGGTCTGACCACTACCTAATCGAGACAAGGCTGCGGTCACAAGAGGACCAGACAAACGAAAGAGCTAACATCTCACACACACAAAGACGATTCAAGAGTTTCGACAAGGACGAATTCATACAGGACACAATACAACACCTGAACCCTACCACAGACGACCTGGAGGAACAAGTTTCCAGCTGGAACAGCATTTTAGCCAACGCCGCCAAACCATCTGATGGTGGGACCAAGAAACAACACCACAACAAGAGACAAAACAAACCATGGTACTCAGCAAAAATACGACAGGAAAAGAGGGAACTCAGGAAGATTGAACGGAGATGGAGAAAAAACAAGGCAACTGTCGACCAGCATCTTTATCTAACAAAGCAAAAGCAATACAATGAACACATCAACCAATCAAAGAAGGAATTCCACACAAACTTGATAAACACTTCCATCAACAAACCCAGAGAGCTTTTCGAAATAGTGAAAATCCTCACAAAAGAGCAAACGACAGAAGGGGAAGTACAAGTTGATCCACAGGAATTCGCCGACCACATCAAAGAAAAATTTCACTCCACAGAACGAACAACGCCTAGTAGGACCACCAGGATGGACGTTCACTCCAAAACCTGGGGCACATTCTCCTCACCCTCAACAGAGCAGTTATCCCACATTATTTCAACAATCAACACAAGCACTGCTCCTACAGACCCATGCCCGGTGTCATGGGTCAAAGTCACCAAATCAAGCCTCATCCCTACCATACATAAAATGGTACACAACTCACTCACTCAAGGACTCATGCCAAAGCAACTAAAACTTGCCTCAGTAAGACCCATCACAAAGAAAACAACTCTCGACAAAAAAGATCCAGCAGCATACTGACCAATCTCCAGCATACCCTTCCTCGCAAAAATCGTCGAAAAAACAGTTCAACTACAACTTCAGGATCACATCGACAAACACGAAATTCTCGACGACAACCAACACGGATTTCGTCCCAACCATGGAGTCGAAACGCTACTGATCCATCTCTTCGACAGCATCCTAAGAATAATTGACAACACCAGGAATGGAATCATAATGATCTTCATCGACATCTCCTCAGCCTTCGACACAGTGGACCACAACACGCTCCTGGAAAGACTAAAGAACATTGGTATACATGGTATCACATTGAAATGGTTCCACTCGTACCTAACCGAAAGACAGCTACAGGTCAAGGTGGGACACATCACCTCCCGACCCATAAAAGTCCGACAAGGAGTGCCTCAAGGATCTGCGCTCTCAGCACTCCTGTTTAACATCTACATCCAACCAATATGCAACATCATGAAAGAGAACAACATTCAATACACAATCTATGCGGATGACATCATGATATACACCCCGATGTCAATCGACAACCCGGATTTCTCTAAGATAACAAACTGCCTTACCCAAATGACCAGTTGGTGTCAAAACAACAACCTTGCAATAAACTACAACAAGACTGAAGCTTTAATCATCACTCGGAACCAAGGCTTCATACACCCACCAAATATAAAGATTCAAAGCACTACCATACCAATAAGGTCAGAAGTGAGATACCTCGGGGTTACTCTGGACAATAAACTCAATCTCAAGCCACACATAGACAAGACCATCCAAAAAGCCTACTACAAGATGCGAATCATCAGGAGACTGAAACCACTCCTCGCCCCAGAACACTTCCGTACCGTCTGTCAAGCACTGATAACCCCACTACTGGACTTCTGCAATCCGATATACCTCGGACTACCAAAACAAGCCATCAAACCACTCCAACTGGCACAAAACACAGCAGCAAGAATCATATCCGGAACTGCAAGACAGGAGCACATCACACCCACCTTAAAGGACCTACACTGGCTTCCAATCGGTGCACGCATCAGATACAAAACTATCATAAACCTATTCAAGATAAAACAGCACACATCAGCCAACAGCCTGCACTCCCTCATACAACCAGACACCAGCACACGTCCTAGAAGAAAGCAAACACACAACCGCGTCAGCACCCCAAGTGAATACAAACACACACGCAAGGACACAACAGACAGAGCACTATCCATGGCTGCTCCAACAATATGGAACAAACTACCGGACGACTTGAGGGCAACCACAGACCTCAAAGACTTTAGAAAACAGCTGAAAACCATGCTGTTCATAGAACACTATGGACACATCACATAACCTAATTGACTGTATAGCAGCACATGTTAACCGCCTAACACTGTATGTATATAAATGTCTTTAGCACCACTGTATATAGCCCACATTGTACATAGCTCAAACCAATCCAGCACACAATACGACACACACTAAACAAAATCCTCACCCTCACTGCATGTATAACACACTCACACTACCAGATTGTTTGCTGTGATACCACCTTGATTATTATGATAAGGCGGTTTAGAAATACTGTTAAATAAATAAATAAAATAAAAACCAGTCAGGCACTCCTGCATCCCTGCCATCTCCCCACCCCCTGATCTAGAAGTAATAATCCTGGCTAGCCAGTCAGGCCTCCTGACTTCCTCTCCTCCGAAAAGTTAACTCCCAGTTAGCCTGTCAGCCTAGTGAAGGCTCCAAGGCCTCCCACCCCAATCCCCCCTCCAAAGCCATACCTTAATCCATGGTGGTTGAATGTCCACAGGGGGGCAGAAGTGGTCCTCTCTGCTCCTGCCCCTTGCATTGCGGCTTCTCAAAATTTCCATGATCACGTGGTCCTGCCACCTAGTTTCACATGAGATTGTGGCCATATTTGTTAATACTACTGAGAAGGCCTCCTTTTCTGGCCTCTCAGTAGTGCTAACAAAAATGTCCACGATCTTGGGGTGCTGCCCCCTATCATCGAGCTAGGGGCAAGACCATGTGATTGCAGCCATTTTGAGAAGCTGAGATGCAAGGGGCAGGAGCAAAGATGACTGCTCCTGCACCCTGGGGCCACTAGACCGCCATAGCTTAAAGCAGGGGTCTCAAACTCAAATTGCTTTGAGGGCCAAATGAGGACTTGTAAAGTAACCCGGGGGCCGCATAAGACGTGGGGCCTCATTTGCATAAGGGGCCTCATTTGCATAAATATTTGCATAATGTTACCATACACTAACTTTTAGTAAACATGCCTCTTAATGAGTATGGATAAAGAAAGACTAAAAGATTCAGAAATAGGAAGACAATAATTAAACTGGGAACCCCAAAAGCCAAACTTGGAATGTACAACAACACTGTAGAAATAAAACTATAAATTAATTTCCTCTTGTACTAAACAAAGCGCAAACATTAATGATGCACATTTCCCAGAGCTGACATATTCCAGTTAATAAATTCAAAATAAAGAGATATTTTTCTACCTTTTGTGCATTTTTTTTCAGTTGCAATTGCTCCAGCCACTTCTGGTTTCTTCGTGTCTTCTGCTATCTCCATCGTCTGCTGTCCATTTGTCCTTTCTTCTCTCTTCTAGTTTTTTTCCATTCTCTCTCCCTACATCTGCTTTAACATACTAATCTTTCTCCTTTTGCTCTTTCCTCATTCCTATTTCATCCACTCAAATTTTACCCCTCCATCCTCAATCCCCACTTACTCTCCCAATACCTGGCCAATTGTAGATTTGTCTTCTCTTCCAGACAAAATATTTTTCCCCTCTCCATTTCACTTTCCCAGCTCCATGCCATTCTAATCCTCCCCCAACATCAGCTCCCTTCTAGTTCCAGCCCCACCCAGCATCTGCTCCTTTCTAGTCCCTGCATCAGTCCATTTCCAGTCCTATCCTAGCCTCACCATCAGCCCATTTCCAATCCTAGCCCCCCATCAGCCCATTTCCAATCCTAGCTCCCTCCCCTCACAGCCCATTTCCATTCCAAGCCCCCCTCCCCATCAGCCATTTGCAGTTCAAGCCCCCCTTCCACTCAGCCCATTTCCAGTCCTAGCAACCCCCCCAGCCCATTACCAGTCCTAGCAACCCCCATAGCCCATTACCAGTCCTAACCTCCCCATAGCGCACTTCCAGTCTTACCCCCCCATCACCCCATTTTCAGTCTTACCCCCCCCCATAGCCCATTACCAGTCCTAGTCCCCCCCATAGCCCACTTGCAGTCGTATCCCCATCACCCCATTTTCAGTCTTACCTCCCCTCATAGGCCATTACCAGTCCTAAACCCCCAATCAGCCCACCTCCAGTCCTAACCCCCATCACCCCATTTTCAGTCCTAGCCCCCACCATAGCCCATTACCAGTCATAACCCCCCCCTGCCAATAGCCCACTTCCAGTCCTAACCCCCATCTGCCCATTTCCAGTCCTAGCCCCCACCATAGCCCATTACCAGTCATAACCCCCCCCCCTGCCAATAGCCCACTTCCAGTCCTAACCCCCATCTGCCCATTTCCAGTCATACCCCCCCCCCCCGACAGAGGAAAACAAAAAAACCCCAAAACCCTGACTTCTGCCGTTGCCGCCATGGCAGCGGCAGAATCATTGTCAAATTTAAAAAAAAAAGACTTCTGCTGCTCAAGCAGCAATATCACCTGTCCTGCGGCCCCTTCCCCTGTGCCCGGAGATCCGAATCTGCTCATCAGCGGCGTGCTTTTCAAGCCGCGAAGAGTATTCCCCTCTCGCGCGGTTTCAAGCCGCGCGAGAGGGGAATACTCTTCGCGGCTTGAAAAGCACGCCGCTGATGAGCAGATTCGGATCTCCGGGCACAGGGGAAGGGGCCGCAGGACAGGTGATATTGCTGCTTGAGCAGCAGAAGTCTTTTTTTTTTAAATTTGACAATTGATTCTGCCGCTGCCACGGCGGCAACGGCAGAAGTCAGGGTTTTGGGGTTTTTTTGTTTTTCTCTTTCGCGGGCCGCACAAAGTTGTCTTGCGGGCCGCATGCGGCCCGCGGGCCGCGTGTTTGAGACCCCTGGCTTAAAGGTATGGCCTTGTGGGGGCAGGGGGGGGGAGGGTTTGGAGGTAGCCTGTGGGGACCCCCAGTAGGCCAACTGGCTAGCCAGGAGTTAACTTTTCAGAGTGGAGGGAGGATGGGAACCCAACTGGCTAGCTAGGATTATTATCTTTAGATTGGGGAGGGAGTGGGGGGAAGCAGAGGTGCCTGACTGGCTAGAGGGGCTTTGAACTTGGTCAGGGGGTGCAAAGATTCCCTCTCCCCTGGACAGTTCTCGATGGGGATTGGGAGCTGTTGGGGAGGGGGGAATTGGTGCTCAAGGGTAGGGGCGGCCCAGGGGTATAAGGGGCCATGTGCGGAGACTCATTGCGGGGCCTCATTTGCAAAAATTTAATTTATTTTATTTTGAAATGTATATGTTGCCATCTAAAATTTGAGGTGGCTTTCAAGAGTCCTTCACAAGCCTCTCTTTTGTTCTGGCAATGACTTGGGGGCATGTTTCCTAAATATTAATATGCGTTAAGTGAGACTGCGGCAATAGAAATAAATAGGTGTTCCTGCACTTAGTAACATTAACATTTATGAACGTGCATTAACTTTTAAACATGCCTCTTAATGAGTATCTGAATACCATTTGCATGGGCAGTGAGGCTAAAGAAAGATTACCAGATTTCTACATTACTATACTCCAGTTGTGACTGCCAGGAAGTACTATAGACCCTGCTCATTTTGAACCCACAGCAAATCCGCCATAGCTTAATAGCACTACCAGGACGCAACAAAGCACCATGGTGAGACCGCACCTTGAATATTGTGTGCAATTCTGGTCACCATATCTTAAAAAGGATATAGCGTTATTAGAAAAGGTACAGAGAAGAGCCACCAAAATGGTAAAGGGGATGGAAGGATACTCCTATGAAGAGAGGCTAAAAAGGTTAGGGCTCTTCAACCTGGAAAAGAGGTGGCTGAGGGGAGATATGATACAGGTCTATAAATTAATGAACGGAGTGGAACGGGTAAACGGAGATCAATTTTTTACGCCATCAAAATATAGAAAGACTAGGGGGGCATGCAATGAAGCTACAGGGTAACCTATTTAAGACTAATAAGAGAAAATATTTTTTCACTCAACGTGTAATCAAACTCTGGAATTTGCTACCGGAGGATGTAGTAAAATCTGTTAGTGTAGCCGGGTTTAAAAAAGGTTTGGACAAGTTCCTGGAGGAAAGGTCCATAAACCATTATTAAAGTGGACCCAGAATATCCACTGCTTGCCCCAATACAAGCATTGTGGAACCTTTTTGGGAAAACTGCTAGGTACTTGTGACCTAGATTGGCCACTGTTGGAAACAGGATACTGGGCTTGACGGACCTTGGTCTGACCCAGTATGGCATATCTTATGTTCTTATGTTCCCTACCTATCAAAAGGCAACACTGCAAATATTAAATCAATACATCTCAGAGAATACAAATACATCTACTGGGGAAAGAGAACAAATGGGACTGTCAACATAGAAACTACATGAACAGAATATTGTAGCTCGGTTACACATGCAAAATAGGCCGTAAGCAAACATAGAACAAGGGATCACAATTTAGAAATACGAAGATAATAATTAAACTGGGAACCTCAAAAGACAAACTTGGAATGTTCAACACTGGAGAAATAAAACTATAAATTTCCTCTTGTACTAAACAAAACGCAAAGACGTTAGCGATGCATATTTCCCAAAGCTGACATATTCCAGTTAATAAATTCAAAATAAAATAGTGTTTTCCTATCTTTTTGTTTGGCATTCTATTTTTCCATCGCAACTACCCTAGTCGCTTTCTTCTGTTTTCTTCATGTCCTCTGCTAACTCTCCATTGTCTGCTGTCCATTTATCCTTTCTTCTAATTTTTTCCATTCTCTCTCTACATCTGCTTTAACATACTGATCTTTCCCCTTTTGCTCTTTCCTCCATTTCTTTCTTTATTCCTTTTTCATCCACTCAAATTTCACCCCTCCATCCTCAATCCCCACTTACTCTTCCAATTACTGGCCAATCGTAGATTTTTCTTCCCTCCCACACAAAATATATTTTCCCCTTTCCATCCTCACTCCCCCAGCCCCATCCCCTTCTAGTCCTCCTCCCAACATCAACTCCCTTCTAGTTCTAACCCCACCCAGCATCCACTCCCTTCTAGTCCCATTCTCTCATCCTCCCATATCAGCCCATTTCCAGTCCCAGCCCCCCCCCCCATCAACCTATGTCCAGTCCAAGCCCCCATCGGCCCATTCCAGTCCAAGCCCCCATCGGCCCACAATCCGCTACCTTGGCGTTACACTGGATCAACACCTGGATCTGAAAACTCACATAAAAAACACAGTAAAAACAGTATACATGAAAATAAAGACCTTAAAACATCTCCGACCGCTACTCGACTTCAGCGACTACCGATCGATCTATCAGGCATTAATATTACCTCATTTCGACTATGCCAACGTAATTCTACACGGTCTCCCTCAAGCAACGTTAGCTCCTCTCCAGCTTGCAATGAACACTGCTGCAAGAGTACTAACAGGGGCTTCACGGAGAGAGCACATAACGCCAGTACTGATGAACCTCCATTGGTTACCGGTTCAAGCAAGAACCCTCCACAAAGTTCTAACCTTAACTTTCAAAGCCTCAAACACTCTGACCCCCACAGCCCTCAGCAAGATGATACATAAAGTACCACAGAACAGAAACAGAAGAACCATGATGCAAAACACCCTAGAGGTCCCAAAAGTAATGACAAAATGCACAAGAACAACAACAAATAGGGCCTTTACGATTTACGCTCCCAGAGCATGGAATGCTCTCCCTACCTATATTCGAAATATCACTTACCTAACCCACTTCAGGAAGGCAATAAAGCAGCACCTGTTCACTACATACTACCCTGAATCTAGCCTTAGTAACCATACATATGGCCCCCCAGACAATCTCTCATTACAAGTAAACAATCAGACTCAGCATGAAAAAGGATAATCAACTGATCGCTCAGAATGTACCCCAGTGTAAATAAGATGTAGATATGTTCTGCCTGAAATCAGGTACCAGTGTGATACAATGTATAGAGTTAAGAATTGTACATAGTTTCCCCCAGTTACTTCCAAGTTGATCTCCCTGTTTATTGTAAATACAACTCAAAGTTCCTTGTGTTGTATAGTTGATGTTAAATGTAAACCGCTCTGATCTAAAATAGAGCGGTATAGAAGAACTGTTAAATAAATAAATAAATAAATAAATTTCCAGTCCTAGCCCCTCCATCAGCCCATTTCCAGTCCAAGCCCCCATCAGCTCTTTCCAGTCCTAGCCCCTCCATCATCCCTTTCCAGTCCTATCCTAGCCCCTCCCCCCCATCAGCCCATTTCCAGTCCTAGCCACTCCATAAGCCCTTCCTGGTCCTATCCTAGCCCCTCCATCAGCCCATTTCTAGTCCTAGCCCCTCCATCAGCCCTTTCCAGTCCTATTCTAGCCCCCCATCAGCCCATTTCCAGTCCAAGCCTCCCCATTCAGCCCATTTCCAGTCCTAGCCTCCCCCCAAAGAGCCCTGCGCCTATCTGACCAATTTCAGAGGGAGCCGGGAAGGGCCTGAGGCCCCAGCTCACCTTTGCACAGCTGCCGAAGTGAAGTGTGGTGTTTTCTTTCACTCTGGTAGCTGTGTTCTCGTGGAGCCTGCTGGCACGCTGAGTACTGAAAGCAGGACATGCCCTTTAATCTCTGGCATGCCAGTGGGCTCCATGAGAACACAGCTGCTGGAGTGAAGGAAAACACTGCCCTTCACTCTGGCAGTTGTGCAGAGGTGAGCCGGAGCCTCGGGCCTCCCTAGCTCCCTCTGAAGCTGGCCCTGCAAATGATCAGGAGCAACAACATGTGTGGGAAGAAATTGGTGCAGGGCCACCTGCAGCGTGGGGTCCTGTGCGAACAACATTCCCGCACAATGGACGAGCCGGCTCTGCTCAAGGGGAGTGGGAAGGCCGCTTTGTTTTTCTTGTTGGTGCTGCTGATCTGTACATCCTTGTCACAGACTATGATCTTAAGTTGATTAGGGAACCAATGGGGGGTAGTGATCGTGTCCACGAAGAGGCCCACTGCAGTCTCATCTGCAGCCACAATACAGCCATTTTTGGCAGCCATCGCACAAATTATTTTTATGTGGTGGCTACCAAAAATCGGAACACCTCCACCGGGTCCACTGTGCAAAATGCAGATATTGCAGAAAAGTACCTGTGATATCTGCATGTCTCCCACATTAGCTGCTGTCGGGCGATAAATCTGAATTAGTCCCACGGTAGCAGCTCACGCCCTTTAGTAGACATGCCCCTTAGAGTACTGTGGAACAGTTAAATAGGGGATAGTTATTTAACCTTTCAAATAGCACTAAGATAAGAGGACTTTCTATGAAATTAACCACCAGCAGAAAAAAAAAGCATAGAAAGTATTTTTTTTAATGAAGTCTATAATTAAACTATAGAATCTGTTGCCAGAGGACATAATCAAGGCTGCTACCTTAGTGGCACTTAATAAAGGTTTGGACAAGGTTCTGGAGGAAAAGCCCATGAAAATTATTAGCAAACTTGGGAAGCGATTGCTTATCTCTGGAGATGAGCTATAAGAAATTGATCTACTTTTTGGGATCTGCCAGGCATTTTGTGACCCAGACAGGAAGCCGAGCTTGATGGTCTGACTCAGCATGTTTATTCTTACGTAATTTGTGTTGTCTTCCCCTTTTCCCCTAATTTTCAAGAGGCCTGCAGACAAGCTGTCCTCAACTCTGCTTGGTACCTGTGTGACACAGCTCAAGTCATCCTATGATACACTTGCTTGAGGTCTTTGCCAGGTGGGTGACCTCTGGATGTGTACAGGTGTTGTCAATATTATTGGCACCCTTGCATTTTAGGTATGTTGTATACAATATCTTGAGAAATAATTGGAAATATTCCGACTGTATGTCGTCATAATATTTTAATAGTGTGTTCAAAGGTATACAACAGAAAAGATGTCTGCGCAACTTAGATATAGTGGAGGAGTGGCCTAGTGGTTGGGGCAAGGTACTTCAGGCCGTGAAGGTCAGGGGTTCAAATCCCACTAGAGGACAGCAACCTTGGGCAGGAAGGACTGGGGTTTCTAGTCCCACAGGTGCTCCTTGTGGTCTTGGGCAAGCCACTTAACCCTCCATAGCCCATGTTCCCTATAAAATAGTTATCTTCAAGTTATAATGCCCTGTTCAATGTAATTTCAGTTTGTTCAATGTAAACCACGCTGATGCAGAATAGCGCGGTATATAAGAGAATGTAAATAAATAAATAGTAATTTCTGAGAAAAACAAAAAAATATGACCTGGACAGGATTAATGGTACCCTTCACTAATATTTGGTTGCACAACCCTTGGCAGTGTTGACAGCCTCCAAACATTTCTTGTAGCCATCTTTATGTTTCATATGTCTGTCTGCTGGTAGTTTCTCCTACTCTTCAACTGTGATTTGTTCCAGCTCATGAATGTTTCCAGGATGCCTTTTACCAATGGCAGGTATCAGCTCTTTCCAAAGGTTCTTGATTGGATTGAGATCATGACTCATTGCTGGCCAGTTTCAAAGTGTCAATTTGTTCATTTTGAACCATTCTTTTCTACTTTTGGAAGCATGTTTTGGGGGTCATTGTCCTGCTGGAGGACCCATGACCTTTGACCCAGAACTAGCTTTGTGACACAAGGTAGTACATTTCATGCCAAAATATCTTGGTAATCCTCTGACTTCATGATACCTTTAAAACATTCCAGGCCCACAGTTCCTGAGGCAGCAAAACAGTCCCACAACATTACAGAACCTCCACCATATTTAACTGTAGGAAGGGTGTTTTTTTCCTTATAAGCTTCATTTCTTCGCCTATAAATGTATCAATGGCCTGTATTGCCAAAGAGCTCAAGTTTGGTTTCATCTGTCCACAGGAAGCAAGGCAGACAAACCAGTGCAAAAATATAACAACAAAAGTTACATTAAGCACAGGGACCCATCAAAAAGCTCACAAGTGGAGAAAAAAAGACCTCAGTGAGTCTTGTCAACCAAGCTGATGCAATGGCACTATGTCAGTGTAGCTGGGTCAACTATACATCATGTACTATGCAACCACACCATCATAGGTCAGAAAAAAATTCCACTCTTTTGTTCAATGTGTGAGATCAGTACAGCCTGACTAAACATAACCACAAACTGGTATAACTGGGAGCAAGGCAGTCAAACCAGTACAAAACTATAACAACAAACTTCACATTAAGCCTCGGGGTTGTTATGTGGGTTGGTGGGGTGCAGGTGGAGAATGGTTTCTTCAATATTTGCTTTTTTTTTTTTGGTGTTCTGGAGTGCCCGGACCAGGCTATAGCATGATGTTGTAGGTTGTGTCATCAAGCCCCACCATGGGTAGCGATTGTTTAAAGCGCATACACCGCACACTTTTCCGGTTACATTGCGCTGAAGTCACTGCGGACAAGAATACTGTCTGCTGCCTCAACCGCCAGTGTGTGAGAGTCTTTTATATTCTTCATCGGTTTCTTTTCAGGGTTTTATGAGAGATTTAGTTGGCTTTGGGCCGCAGCTTGTGGTTATGTTTAGTTAGTTAGGCATGGGATGAGTTTTGGGATCCTCTGATCGTTTGTTTGCTATTGTAGGTGTCGGTGGTGTTACATTGCCATGGTGTGGGATTGGAGTGTCCCCTGCTCCCTGAGACAGCTTTTGTAAAACGCCTGGCGTCAGAGTGGACAACGTGACAGTTTCTGACAGCTTGTACTCCAGCTAGGTATGGGATGGTTAATGTGACAATTTGGGTTTGAGTTAAGTGCGTTTGTTTAGTGTCCAGTTTTGCCTGCATATGTGAAATTGCTATTGGTCAGGCCGTAGTGATCTCAAACATTGAACGAAAGAGTGGAGTTTTTTTTCAGACCTATGACGGTGTGGTCGTGTAGTACATGATGTATAGTTGACCCAGCTACGCTGACATAGTGCCATTGTGTTGGCTTGGTTGACAAGACGCACTGAGGTCTTTTTTCTCTACTTGTGAGCTTTTTGATGGGTCCCTGTGCTTATTGTGACGTTTGTTGTTATATTTTTGCACTGGTTTGTCTGCCTTGCTCCCTGTTATACCAGTTGCTCTGAGGTTTGCATTTTGATTAAGTGTTCATCTGTCCACAGAACATTTTCCCAGAAGGATTGTGGCTTTTCAAGGTGGGTTTGGGCAAAGATTAGGCATGCCTTTTTATGTCTGTCTTTGAGCAGTGGGGTCCTCCTTGGCCCTTCACTCATGAAGTCCTCTTTTGTTTAGTGCATGGCGCATGGTGAGGATTGAAACCACCACTCGAGGATGTTTCAGGTTAGCCTTAAGCTCTTTGGATGTTGTATGTGGAGTTATTCCAACAGTTTGCACTAACTTTCAAAGACTTCTTGGATTAAATTTTCCTCTTCCCACCATGTCCTGGGAGGCTCTTGACAGTTTCATGAGCAGAAAATGTCTTAATAACATTGTAAACTGTAAACACAGGAATCCCAAAGTCTTTGGAGATGGCCTCGTACCCCTTTGAAGTTTGATGTTTGGTGATAATGGCTTTTCTGATGGTCTCAGACAGCTTTCGTCTTCACCATTGTGAAAATGGAACAGGGAGTGAATGTGGCCATTTTAAACATTACAGACATTATTCATTGGTCGATTCAAGTCACGTGAATACTGACAATTGATCACAGGTGCGTCTAATTTTACTGCAATGAGAATGTAGTTCTTCTATTCAAACTGATTTGAATTGTTTATAAGGGTGCCAATAATCATGGCCTGGCAATGTCCCAGTTTTTATACTATTTCCTACACAGATTGATAAAGAGGTATATAAAAACAGCTAAATATATCCTTTATTAATTGGTCTTGTTTTAGTTGATTCTTTTGTGTGTCAAATATGTGTGTGTATATAGTCCAAAGCGATTTCACTGGGCACTTTTTTTTTTTTTTTTAGGAGATTTTGGACATTAAGGAGTTGAACTGCAAGGGTGCCAGTAATGCTGACCACAACTGTACCTGCCCTGAATTTTAAAATCTTTTAAATCACATTGGCTCCGTTATTGCTTCTAGTAGTTAATGCTTCATTAAAAGTCAAGGGTTTTCCTGCTCTACTGAAGCAGGAGGTGGTGTTTCCACATTTTAAAAAAGTCTGGATTGGAGAACGTAGTCATGCCAACTATCTACCGGCTTCTAATTTATCTGGGCTGGTCAAATTGGTTGATAAGCATGTTCTCTCACAGCTAGTTCATTCTGTAAGGTTATTTCTATAAAATATAAAGTGTTTTTCAACAATATCATTGTACTGAGACAATGTTGACTGCTGTGGTGGATTCACTACATGGGTCTTTGCCTAGACACATGAATGTGATGTTAGTCCTTCTTGATATGGCTGCTGTGTTTGACACTTTGGATCATGGATGGTTGCTGCAGTGGCTGAAAAGGTTGGGTATCTCCGAGATAGTGTGAAATTGGTTTTCCTAAGTTTTATCTGGCCATAGTCAGATGAAGATCTGTGGGTTATAGGAGTCTGAATGGAAACCCTTGGTTCCAAGAGTCTGTAGGGCTCTTTCCCTATGGCCACGTTTTAATTTTTATTTGCATTGTTCTTTGGTTAGATTAAGGTTATTCCTTAGGTGTGCACAGATAATGTGCAAATGTTGATACCTGTGGAACATGATATGAATGTTTCTTCATTGATTGCATCATGCCTTGCCTTGTTGGTGACTGACTGGATGGCCAGAACCATCTTGTGCTAAATTATGCCAAGACTGAGCTTTTATAGTTTGGTAGTAAGCCATACGCAGATATGGTGGACAAGGTAGTGAATGAAGGCTATATGATTCTGGTGCTTCAGGTGGTATGCAACCTGGAGGTTTAAGCTGGATTCTGCTTTGAATTGGAAGAAGCAGGATAAGGTAGTGGTGTGTTAGCTTTTCATAAACTTCGTCTGCTGCAGCCATTGAGATACTATGTATCACCTGCAAATTTTAGATCAGTGCTTTAATCACTAGTGCTTGCAGGATTGGATCATTGTAACAAGTGCTATCTAAGACTGCCTGAGACAGTGTAGTTACTCACCTGTAACAGGTGTTCTCCAGGAACAGCAGGAATCAGTTCTCACTTATGGAGCCTGCACGGAACAATTCCCCAGCTTTCAAAGAAAGCCTTTGAAATTGCTGCAACACATGCGTGGTCCTCTTCCTGCCCAAGGGTGCCATCTTGCTCAGTCAGGTCCCATAGCTAGAGCCCTACTAAGCGGGTGGTAAGGGAAGGATAAGAATAGCAACTCATCAGGGGAGGTGGGAGGGTAGTGAGGACTGATTCCTGCTGTCCCTGGAGAACACCTGTTACAGGTGAGTAACTATGCTTTCTCTAGGAACAAGCAGGAAGTCAGTCCTCACTTATGGGACTCCCCAGCTACAGACTACCAAAACCTGTACACAAAAAATGCCTACGTGAGACCGTGAGCAAATGCCGATGATCCGAGGGAAGCCCGAGTCCTCAGGTTCTCGGGAGCCAAGCTCCCAGTAGCCTTAGAAGAAGGGTTGGAATATGGCCTGGCCAAAGGCGCTGTCCCGGCAGGACTCCCTCTCCAGGCAGTAATGTGAAGCGAAGGTGTTCGCTGAAGACTAGGTCGCAGCCCGGCAAATGTCTGTCAGAGGCACTGAGTACAGCGAAGTCACCGATGCCACCTTGGCATGGATGCCATGCGTGGTGACTCGCCGATCCAGCGGGGATCAAGCCTTTGCCTGAGCGAAGGTGATGCAGTCCACCACCCAGATGGTTGACTGCAAGCCCCAGACGATTAGGATCATAGGCAATTAAGAGCCGGTCGGACTTGCGATGACCCTGGGTGCGCTACAGGTAGACAGCGAGAGCCCTCTTGCAGTCGAGCATATACAGGACTGCCAATACCCAGTTGGCGTGAGGTCTCGGGAAGAAAGTCGGTAAAACTCTCTCTTGTTTGAGATGGAAAACCGCGACAACTTTCGGTAGGAACTTGGGGCGAGTTCGGAGGACCACCCTGTTCCCATAGAACCTGGTGTAGGGGAGCCACGACCATGAGGGCTTGCAGCTCGCTGACTCTCCGAGCCGAGGTCAGTGCCACCAGGAAGACTACCTTCCAGAAGAGGTGCTGAAGCAAGCACGTCGCCATTGGCTCAAAGGGCGTCTGCGTCAGCTGCATGAGCATGATGTTCAGATCCTACTCCACTGGTGGAGGCCGGACGGGGGGCTTGGAAAGTAAGAGGCCCCGCATGAGGTGGGAGACCAGAGGCTGGCCTGAGAGGTTTACACTCGACCGGGAAGTGGTTGGCTGAAATGGCACTCAGGTGAACCCTGACTGAATTGGATTTCAGCCCCACTTGTGAGAGGTGGAGGAGATACTGGAGAACCCACTGGGTGGAGCAGAAGAACGGATCGATCTGGAGCTCAGAGCACCAGACCGAGAAGCGCTGCCACTTGAGGCGTAGGCCTGTCTCGTCGAGTCTTTCCTCGATGCGAGCAGGACTTCCTTGATCTCCTCTGGGAGATGCAGCGAAGCTAAAGAGACCTGTTCAGCCGCCAGACTGTTAGGGATAGCGAGTCCAGGTTCGGGTGAAGCACTCGTCCCTCCTCCTGTGTCAGTAGACCCGAGGCACTGCCAAGGGGGACCGGGGATTCCGACGAGAGTCGGAGTAGAAGCGGGAATCAAAGCTGTCAAGGCCACAAGGGAGCCACGAGAATCACCGAGGCTCGGTCCCGCTGAATCTTGTGGAGGGTTCATACAATGAGAGGAGTGGGGGGAATGCATAATGGAACCTGGAGGCCCAGTTCAGGAGGAACGCATCCAGGGCTACCCTGCTCAGATGCGGTATCGGCCCGCAAAAGTGGGGAAGCTGTGATTTCGCTGGACTGGTGAACAGGTCTATGGACGGAGGCCCCCAGCAGCGAAACAGGTGGAGAACCACCTCTGGACTCAGGCGCCACTCGTGCAGGTGGAGAAGCCTGCTAAGCCTGTCCTCGAGGACACTGTCCTGGCCCAGGAGGTAGACAGCTCTTAGAGTCATGCCCTGGCATACGGCAAAGGAGCAGAGGACGACTGCCTCCTCCCTTGTTTATGTAGAACATCGCGACCTTGTTGTCAGTCTGCATGAGCACCGACTTGCCTCGCAAGTAGTATTCGAAGACCTTCAAGGCCAACTGGATCACTTGAAGTTCGAGCAGGTTGATCTGCTGCCAAGATTCCTCGGGTGACCACCGTCCCTGGGTATGGAGGTTGTCGCAGTGGGCTCCCCAGCCCGACAGCGAGGCATCTGTCGTCAAGATGAGCTCGTGTTGCGGAGTCTGGAAGGGCATGCCCCGAAGAAGGCTTCAGGGATTCTGCCACCAATCCAGGAAACTTGATAGGCTGCGAGAAACCGAGTTGGGATCCCAGAGCCAGCCCGAGGCTTGGGATCATTGCGCTCTGAGGCACCATTGGGCCGCTTGCATATGCATGCGAGTGTAGGATGATGTGCATGGCGCTCAAGGAGGACTGTGCGCAATGCCGAGAAGCGAGCCTCCTCTGCCGATGTGCCCGTGACGAGCTGGTCATCTAGGTAAGGGTAGACGGATATGCCCTACAGCTGGAGGTGGGCTGCGGCCGCCGACAAACATTCTGTTAAGGCTCGCAGGGCAGACGCGAGCCCAAAGGGGAGCACTCTGTACTGGAAATGATCCCTCTGCACCCTGAAATGCAGGTACTTCCTGTGTTTGGGGTGGACATGGATGTGGGTGTAAGCGTTTCTGAGATCCAAGGAGCATAGCCAATAACCCTTCCGGAGGAAGGGCAGCAGGACACCAAGCGATAGCATTCTGAACTTCTCCTGCATCAGAAATTTGTTTAGGTTCCTGAGATCGAGGATGGGGCGCAGGCCCCCTGTCCTCTTCGGAACAAGGAAGTAATGGGAGTAAAAACCCCAACCTCAAAAGTGCGGCGGGACCCTTTTGACCACCTGTTGACCGAGGAGGATGTTCAATTCTCTCTGCAAGCAAGACTGGTGCGAGGGAAGCAGAGTAGGCTCCGCTGGGGAGAAGGGAGGAGGGAGTCTGTCCAGATGAAGATGATAACCGTCCTGGATTACCTGGAGGACTCAGGTGTCTGATGTGATGACCTCTCTCTCGGGGACGAAAAGGGACAGACGTCCTCCCACCAGTGGGGATGCCGCTGGGAGATGAGAGGCTATGCATTTGGCGTCAAAACCCAGGGGCTGGCTGGAGTGGCGCTGGTGGTTGAGTCTTGGGCCTCTTCATTTTCCGGTGACCCTGAGCTTCCCCTTTCCTTGGCCGCTGGGCACTGGCGGGCGGATAGGGTGGGTATCCCCAGTAAGGGAGTCCGTTCCTCTGGATGAAGGGTTTCTTACTGTGCTGTTTCTTCTGGGAAAGGGAAGAGGTTTTCCAAGAAAGACGGGTGCGGGTCTCGAACTGTGTCTCAATCTCGGCTGCCTTGTCCTCCATGGGCTTGCCGGACAGTTTTTCGCCGAGGCAGAGAACATCCAAGAGTTTCTCCTGGACCCACTGTTCCAGGTCTGAGGACTGGAGCCACACTGGACGCCGGGCTCCGATGCCAGCTGCTGCCATCTGGGCAGAAGACTTGAACCTGTCATATGCGGCACGGGAAAGGTATTTCGAACAGTCCGCAACCAATTTCAGGAGTGTCTGAAATCTGAGAAGGTGTTCACCTCCAAGGCCCAAGGAGAAACCGCTGAGCTCTTTAGCGAGGTGATGAAGGAACATACCCATATATAGTTGGTATGCCTGGATGCGGCATGCCAGCATGGACCTCTGGTAAGCCTTGCGCCCAAGGGCATCGAAGGAATGGGATTCTCTACCAGGCGGGACCGAAGAATGTGACTTCAGGCTCTTCTGCTTCCGCATCGCAGATTCCACTACTATGGAAGTATGGGGAAGTTGGGTCCTTCAAAACCCAGGACCGCGCTGGATTCTGTACATGGCATCGAGTCTTCTACTGACAATAGGGACCGAGGCAGGTGCTTCCCACATGCGGAGGAGCAGCTGGGTCAGGATGGACGGCACAGAGACCATGAGAGACTCTCTAGGGGGGGACTCATATTGCAAGATGTTGAGTTCCTCTGCCCTTGGCTCTTCCTCTGTCTGTGTGGGCAGATTGAGGGTCCGAGCCATATCCCGTACAAATACCAAGAAGAAGGTATCTTCAGGAGGAAACCGCCTTTGTGAGGCGGGTGGGGACGGGTCAGAAGGAAGATCTCTATGGGCGCAGGTTTCAGGGGATGTGTCCCTGTCCAATTCCCAGCCCGAGAGGTCCGAGAAGGACTCGGACTGATCCCCATGTCCGGTGGCCGAGGCCTGCTTGGAGCCGGAGGCACTGACTCTGGAAGACCTCACCCCTGAGGAATGGGACAGCGAGTGAGACCGGTGCCGAGGGCCCTCATGAAGCCCATGGCTCTCAGGGGTTTCCAAGGCAGATTTTGGGACCACAGTCGAGGGGACCCTTGGTCTCGAGCCAGCTGTGCTGGGCAAAAGCGCCTGCTGGGCAGCTAGGAAGGCAGAAACGCTGCGCTCTAGTGCCATCACACAGGACTCCCACTCAGGGGTGGATCCTTGTGATGCCGACCCTGGGTTACCGGGTCTGGCATGGAGGACGAGAGGGGTTCTTCACCGGGGTGACCCTCAGGAGACTGGGCGCCATTGCCGGAGGCCTCCGTATCTGTATGAGGTACCTTTCGAGGCCGCTCCTTGTCCAACTCTTGGAAACGCCGGGGAGGGCTAAGGGAATGAGTGCGAGACCGCTCACGCTTATCCAGAACCCCCGACAGCGACTTTGAGGTCGTCGTCTTCTTTTGCCATTCCACCTCGGGTGAACCCTGGTCGAAGTGACGCCTGGGACACGGAGTCACTGCAGGGGACACTGCAAGTGGTGGATCGGTGGAGCAGGGCGCCACCAGGGACCCCAGGGCTGCCTTACAGAAAATGTCATCTGACTTCTGCTTAAGGCTTAGCAATGCCTTAGCAGACATTTTCTTACAGAGCGAGCAGAGCTCTGAGTTGTGGCTAGCCCCCAGACACCGAAGACAACAGTCGTGGGTGTCCGTGAGGGACATATATTTGGAGCATCTGTCACATTTTTTGAAGCTGGTGGCCATGGGGGCAAAAAGAGCCCCTGTGAGGTCGAATGCCCTCGAGGCCAGCGGTTAGAAAAAAGGGCGTGAATAGGTCCCGAAGCAAGAAAAAAGGAAAAATATGAATCCCCTGGCCCACAGCCAAAGTGGGGGCGTGGGGAGGATGGGAGAGGACTGGTGCAACCGGAAAAAAGGCCAAAGTGCCAGAAGAGAAAAAACTTTTTCTGAGGGACGAGGACGTGCGTCCGAAGGGCTCCATGGAAAAAGGGAGGCTGAGCAAGATGGCACCCTTGGGCAGGAAGAGGATCATGCATGCGTGGCAGCAATCTCAAAGGCTTTCTTTGAAAGCTGGGGAATTGCTCCGCGCGGGCTCCATCGGTGCTGACGTCACCCATAAGTGAGGACTGATATCCTGCTTGTTCCTGGAGAACATCCTCTCTCTTCAGATGGTGAGGCTGTTATCTGTGACTTGTAAATCTGCTAGGCGTTAATTTGGCTCCTTGTGGTTCAGCATGTGGAGGGTCTAAATGCTTGTGCCTAGATTAGTAAAGAACTCACATAAATTATAGAATGTTATAATTTACTTGCATACTTGTGCGTTTCACCCAAACTCTGCCCATGTGCACACCCACAGAGCAAGTATGCATCATTGGTCCAAAGTGTGTAATTTCAGAATAGTGACAGCTTCAGTTATTGCATAAATCACTAAAATAATACAATTTATGTACATAAATGGCACAAAACTGTAGGCGGCTTCATATGAAATTACCCTTATAAAATGCAAGGTCTGTTTTTTGATTTTTAAGGGTATGCACTATGGGGAAAAGTTGCAGCGACAGGTCATTGGCAACAATTTGTTGTCAATTCCAGGCTTGTGGGAGGTTAGACAGCTAAGGCACAGACATGCATGTGGTCCATTGTTGGGCCCAAGCAGTGGAACTCCCTATCAGTTTCCTGTTTGATTGGAGTCTGATTAATGTTTAGGAAACGATCTGAAACTGTTCTTTTCTTCACAGTTTTGACAGTTTGAGGCAGCTAAGTGGCTGATGATTTTGGGGTGTAGTTGAGTGGGTGGGGTCTGCCTGATTTTAATGTGTCGTGCTTGCTTATGACTGTTTTTATTGAAAATGTATATATGTATATTTGGTTTACTGCCCTAGTTACCCACGTAAATGCCTTATCTGGGATTTTCCAAAGGCACTTACACGGGTAGTGCCTTTGGAAAATCCCGGATAGGTCCCTAATGTGCCCAGATGTTGTGTGATTAGCATATTGGGCCCAGAGAGTCTTAGAGGAGTAATTTTATGAAGGATTTTTTGTACGCTCGTACGTCTCTTGTAAATTGCCACATTTGTACAAGGATGCAACCTAAGTGTAAACGTGTTTAGGAAAAGACACCCAGCAGAGCATGGGCAGCGTTTCACATACACACGTTAAGGGGCATTTTAGAAAGGATGTTTAGGTGCAATCTGGTGCATCCAGGCCAAAACATCCCCCAATTGGACGATTTCAGAAATGTAGATGTTCTCGATATGGATGTTGGTAGGGGTGTCTATATAGACCTCCCTGCAACTGTTTCATAGGCCAGAAATGTTTCCCAGCCTGTCATTCCAGTAGTGGAGATGTTTTGCGATCTTTGCTATCTCAACAAATAGGTGTGACCTGCATGGAGCGGTGGGTATACCCCTGAACAAAGGCATGGGGAGTGGTGACGTATACAGAGCGGCAGGTACACCTACTCTTGCCACCTTGCTGGGCAGACTACATGGACCATGATGGTCTTTATCTGCCACCATATCTTATGTTACTATGACAACCCCACAACAGGTATCCCCAAATCCTATCAATTCTCTTTACTAAAGTGAATTGTACCAAGGATAATAGTTCCATCTCCTCTACACCCTCCAACTACTTTTCTGGGGAAATGAGCACCTTTCAGATGCCTATTCGTGCCCTGGAGCAGGTATAGGCTTGGATGGGGATGGAGACATGCTAGCTGCTTCTGAAATCGGGCGTGCACATCTAAGGTCTCTGGAATGCCCCCAACACGGCTCTGGGCAGGACAGACGTCCCCACTGTGGTGATGTCTTTGGGGTCATTTTGTAAAATGGCTCTGGGGGCGTGTACCTGTTTTCAGGTGTCCAAATCACAATTAGAGTTTCAAAAATGACCCCAATGTAAATATATGCAGCACTTTAGCTAGGATTTCAGCAGTTTTTTTGCTGGTGTTTTATAAATCTTTCCGTAAACTTCTAAAAACATTTCTGTTCAAGGAACACTTTGGTGAACTAATCACTTAGTTCAAAATTCTCCAAGTAAAGCAACAATCCTGCTCACAGTTCAAGATGCTTTCAAGTTCAGTGTACTTAAACAACATGCTTAGTTCTCTGTATATAGTTATTGCTTAAATCGTCTGATAGCTGTTTTAAGTTATTTCTTCCCTTAATCCCCATCACTCCTTGTTCACAATGTTACATGTATTTTTTGTTAAATGGACTGTTCAATTCTTTGAGTTCATTGTAAACTGCTTTGATTCACGAAAGGCGGTAAATAAGCACAAATAAATAAATAAATACACTTGGGAGTCTTTATAAAATAAGCTTACACTAGGCATCCACTTGACCTCCCAACCCAGATGACCTGTTATAACATTACCCTCTCTGAATCTTTCTAGTTACCCTGGTTTGAACTGTTATGGGTTTTCACTTAATTGCAGCAAGCAAAGTTATAATATAAAGCATAGGGTTACAGATATTTACTGACCCCAGCTCAGAAAAGAGTACACCCTGAATTGTATGCACCACTATCGCTATACACTAACAAAATAAAAAACTAATAAACTGAGGAGGTAAGCAGGTAGTCGTGATGCAACAACTCATTTGTAAACGGAAAAAGGCTACTGGAAAGTAAACATTGACTTTCCACTATACAATCTACATGCTTGAAAAAGCAACTTAGGTAAAGCAAAACAAGCACTCACTTGTAAACTGCCAAGAACTTTGAGACTGATGCTATAGAAGAATGCTAAAATAAAATAAATAGAAGCAATTCAAGCTGCCGCCCAGTTCAACTGCCTTCCAACTCTCTGCTGCAAGAGATCAACTGGTGACAGACTGCTTATACTGTCACAAAATGCCTCTTTGCTGTGCAAGACGCAGCTCACCAGTGGCTGCAGACTTTAAAAAAAATAATAAAAAATAGAAAGACAACGACAGCTACTATAAATGCAGAGAAGCGGCTAGTGATGGGACTTTGCAGTGGCTAATTCCCTGCTCTAGGAGACTGCTTTATCCCTACCGAATGGGGCCGCAGGATCTCGCTGGCCTCCCAAGTGCTTGTAATAAAGCATAAAACAGTCGGTTACCAAAAATGTCCTGCATCCTACCCCTCTTTACCCTTATTTCCTGCATTTAAAGATTATTGTAAGTTCTTTAGCGAATCAACAGAATATTGATTTTTACCCATAAATTCCCATAACATCTAATTGAAGGAGAAGAAAACTTACTTCTCCTTTTCATTGCCATTTTTCTTTCCAGGTCGACAGCTCACCCAGGTCAACACAAACAGGATGAGTCAATCGCAGTGATGCCTCTTTGCATGCATAGAATTGTAGCTCCAATCACCTTTTTTTCAGAACAACCTTTATTCCTATGTAAAGTGGGAACTAAAGAAAATGGACTGGTTAGTTTGTTCAGATCAACTAAAGTCAGACCGGAATCCTGTCTAAAGTTGGATCTCTTAGGAACGTTTGCCTGACGGGCTAAGCAAATGTTTTCTTGGAACACACAATGCCCCAAATAAATTTGAAAAATAAGTTTAAAACTACAACTTTGTTGATTCTATTGAGGTCTTTATGATTTTGTTTTAGTACAATACATTTTCTCCAAGGACAAGTAGGATAGGAAGTCCTTGATGGATACTGGTGTGGGAATGCTATTCCAGCTTAGATTATTCCAGAAGCTTTTGCACAGCCTCACCACTTATGGCATCACTTCCTGCCTGCCATGAGAGGCTACCTCAGTTTCTGTCTTCGGTGAAGCCGATTGGACATGTCACTATAGCACCCTCCTCCATCAAGACATCTCCAAGCATCTCTTTCCCTAATTTTTTTTAGGATTTTCTTTCTTTCTTTTTTTTTTAAAATTGAATCCTGTTGCTGTTGTTGTGGTTTCCAATTCCCACTAGTATCTTACGCAGGTTTTCAGTCAGTTTTAAGTTTTCTTTCATTTTTCGCATTTACCCAATTCAGGCCTCCGTGTAAGGCTTTGTGTGTATCGCAGTCAGATATATTTTCAAAATCGAGTCATTTGATTTTGTTGCACTTAAATATTTTGGTAGTATGTACCCGAAAAATCTCCCAATGGGTTTAAAAAGTGCATCTTGTACTATAAAACCATATCCATGATAGATACAACTGGTGCTTGTACTGACTGAGCCCTGACCATGAATTATCTCTTTATTTCCCATGTTGTTTTGATGCACAATCCTACTAATTGCAGATTTTACTTTCTTAGACACACAGTTTCACATAATTTATGAACTGGGTTGCTAATTGGACAACTAGGATCTGGAGTGGAGAAGTAGTCTAATGGTTAGAGCAAGAGACCAGAGTTTGATTCCCACTAGCACTCCTTGTGGCCTTGTTAACCCTCCATTGTCTCAGAAAAATCCAAGTTATCAATATCTCTGTTTAATGTACATTACTAAGTTTAAGTTACATTATTAACCACTTTGACAGAAATGATAAAGCAGTCAAAGTGGCTAATAATGATAGATCTGCATACAATGGAAGCCGTGCATGCAGATCTATCTCATGCATATTCACTGTGGCTATCCTGAAAACCTGACTGGTCTAGGGATCCCAGAGGACTAGATTGAGAACCACTGGGCTGACAAGGGTCACCAGTTCGAAGCCAGCCCATGACAACTATTAACAAAACTGAAAAAAACAGCAGAATGTAGGGGTTTTTTTTTCTTTTGTTTCAAATGAAAAGTAATACGAAATGACAAGGGGAATGTTTATATTTCTCATGCTGCTTCAAATGAATGCACATCTCTAGTTTTGATTGCTTCTCTGAGAACATAGCCAGAATCCAGTATCCTTACTAGGCAACCTACAAAAGGAAGAAGGCTAAGGCTTTACACAGTCATTAGACACTATAATTGTCCAGCTAGGATACCGATTTCACCTATTCGTCATTCCACTATGCCTACCAAGAGTATCTTGGTCAAACTCGCCACATCATAAAATGTTTACCAAGGAGCCCTCTTCTCTCTTAGAGCTCACTGTGGTTGAACACATTCCACCAGTGGAAAGAGGGAGGGATTATACTCCAAGTATTTCCTGATCGCAAAAAGACCAGAGGACGGAGGGGATTTCATTCCATCGTAGACCTAAGGGCAATGAACATGCATCTAGTTTGAGGAAAGTTCATGATAGTTTTCCTTGGCATCCTCATTTCTTATCTCCAAAAGAGAAACTGATTATGTTCTCTGCACTTAAAGGATGCTTACACTCACAAAGAGATAAATTCCAGGGATAGGAAGTATCTCAGATTTGTAATAATAAAACATCATTACCAGTACCATGTTTACCCATTTGGACTTGTGTCCTTAAGTCTTTACAAAATGTCTTGCCATTTTGGAGTGGCCTAGTGGTTGGGGCAAGGTACTTCAGGCCGGAAGGTCGGGGGTTCAAATCCCAGTAGAGGACAGCAACCTTGGGCCGGAAGGACTGGGGTTTCTAGTCCCACAGGTGCTCCTTGTGGTCTTGGGCAAGCCACTTAACCCTCCATAGCCCATGTTCCCTGTAAAATAGTTATCTCCGTTATAATGCCCTGTTCAATGTAATTTCAGTTTGTTCAATGTAAACTGCACTGATGCAGAATAGTGCGGTATATAAGAGAATGTAAATAAATAAAATAAATAAATAAATAGCTAAGCTGCTACTATGCCGAATGGGGGTGCACATGTTTTCCTATCAAAATGATTGGCTGGTCAAGAGCACATTTCAAGAAGTCGTTCAAAGATCTGTGTGCATAATCATCTAGGTATTGGAATTATTAGGGCTAGTCATAAATTAGCCCAAGCCTCAGTTAAGTGCGTCAACTTAATTAGAATTCATAGGAGTTCTGCTACACATGACTAAAGCAAAAGCCTCTCTTCCACAGCAAAGGATCACAGAGGAAGAAGTTCAAAAGAATTAACAGACATCAGCATGGAGCATGCTGAGGATATTAGGCCATGTGGCCTCAACAATGCATGCAACTCCCTTGGTAGATCTCAAAATCAGATAAGCTCAATGGGTGTTGAGCACACAGTGTACTCAAGCTACTCAAACAATCTGGACATCATATCTGTCACCATACCTCTTTGGGAGTCTCTGACCTGGTAGATGGCACAATCTTTGTCAAAAGGCATCCCTTTCCAAACTCTGCCATTCCAAACAGTAATGACAGACGCGTCCAAACTGGACTGGGGAACCCATATAGATGGGCTTCACAGTTGGGGGATTGTGATCCGTTCAAAAGAAACTTCATCTGATAAATTTTCTGGGATTGTGAACAGTCTGGAATGCTCTAAAGGCTTTTGAAAGATCAGTTTAGCCAAAAAAATAATTTTAGTACAGACCAACAATCAAGTGACAATGCATTACATCAACAAACAGTTGATGTAGGCTTGTACTTCTTGTGTTGCGAAACAGTCAGGATGTGAATCTAACATTTCTCATGGGATGAACCACATGCTTAGTAGGGAAGGACAACACTCTAGCAGACAAACTGAGCCATGTACTTCAACCACGAGAGGTCCCTGGATGTGGAAGTGGCTCGGAAGATTTTTCAACAGACCACTCCTGAAAACAAGGAAGTACCCTCAGTTCTGTTCCAAGATAGGGACACATGGCAAGCTAGCCTCAGATGCCTTTCTCCTAAAGTGAGTGGAAGGCCTTCTGTATCCCTGATGGCAAAAACTCATGAAAAATCAGATGGGAACCATGATTTTTTATGAATTACTTTTTGGCCAAGACAGATGTGGTTCCCTCTCCTTCTGGAACTTTCCTTATGAAGTCCTATAAAACTGTTGGTTCTCCAACACTGATCACCCAGGCTCAAGGAACTCTGTTGCACCCAAACATCAAGTCCTTTGCCCTCGCAGCTTGGAAGTTGAAAGGATATCTTTGGCTTCCTTGAACCTGGTCCATTTCCAAGTTTCCAAAACTCTCCACATCTAATTAACAGCAAATATTTAATTCTAAATCATAGCAAATTGGATCAAAATATGAACAAATATTCTTCCTCCTAAAAACCCTCCCCGAAACCTATCAGTTTCATATAATTGTTTCAGCCAATACCTTGAGGTTCTCAATGTGTACCTCCCACGTACAAAAATAAAAGCAGAGGCTAAAGGATGAGGGGTGTATATGGGAGAGGTTGTGGGGGAGGGGGGGAGGTGGGCAAATGGAACCCTCACTGAACTCCATAAGCCTGTTTCTTTTAGCCTAATATCTACACATAAAAAGGTTTAATTCAATTTAATCTTAAACTTGATAATCCACTTTAGATGTAACATCTCAAAGAAGAGTTCAATGAAATATTAAGTTAAACACTCTACAGAAACATTGTGAAAAAACTATCATTCACAATTTAAACTGCCATTCAAAGGATGGTTGATCAAATTTTAACACAAGTAAACAAATATCTTGACGGGTTCCGTAACAGGGCAGGTCTTTAGTTGTTCTCTAAAAGGAATATAGTGAATCTCTGTATGAATGCCAGCGTCACAGCTCAGGCTCAACACGGAAAAATGCAGAATAGAGTCTGCACCCTAGCTATGGATAGGAGGAGAGGGGGCAATAGGGCCAAAAGCAGATCTTGCTGAGAGAATCAAAGTAACCTTCAGTAAACCTGTAAGATATTTAGGGGCATGTTTACCACGTAAGCTAGATTAGGCTTTTGCAGCTAATGCACCTTTTTTTGTGGAAAAAGAGCAGCATTAGCTGCAAAGCCATGCAGTATCTACTGGGGGCATGTCCAGAATGTCCCAGACACTGCACCGAAAATGCAGAGAGCGTGATCGGACAGCAGTCTGGATGTAGCTAATACCACTCATTGAAGTGGTGTTAGCAGCACCCACGCCGTCTTCATATTCGATGGTTACTATGCACTGTTGAGGCCCGCAGTAATTGTGCGATGCAGATATGCTCACTTTCCAACTTAATCCCGCCCACTCATGCAGTTAATGCACTTTCTGCATGCTATCTGGCCACATTAACAGATAAGGTGTGCAAGATAAACAAAGCAGCGATTTTCTGCGCTGTTGCTTAACAAATAGCGCAGCTTAGTAAACATTCCCCTTAGAGCCAAATCTAAATACTACATGTAAAATCAAACTTTACGGGGGGGGGGGGGGGAGGGGAGGGTGTGTGAGAAGAGAAGACAAGGCAGAAGGCTCTAAAGTTCCAAAAAGCAAAGGATCAAAAGTGCCTTCATTGGTTTTAAAGAGGGATGTGATCAAAATTAAGAGAATCCCTGAAATATACTGCACATACTTCCATTGGTGGTTTAGTATCCTTCAATTCGGGCCATAAATAGGTCAGTTCCATTACTGATCAGCCACCCCCTGCACCCCCACCAACAAATATTTTAACACAAATTGAATTGCACACCCAATACCCATCACAATTACGCCAGGCACAATAACTAAATTAGCAATTCAACAAAATAATTGGAAATGCGATTCTCTCTGTTCCACTGGTCTCCCCTGAGGGTTTCTCCGGTCTACGGGGGTGAAAACGCAGCTTTGCTAATTCTGCAGCTAATTAGAGACACCACTTATAAATGAAGTTGTTTGTCTAAAAGTTACAATTCTCGGCTAGGGGGAAGGAGTGCAAGAAAAATATAAGAAAGGTGGCCGGCAGTCAGATCTTTTTAAAGGTTTAATGGATATATTTGTAGCTGCTAATTAGCAGCTACAGAAATTTATTAAAGCATTTTTGTGTTCCACTGGGACAATCGTCTGCACCATTAATGGAAACATTAGTTCAGAACCTAGGGTTGAAATTTTTACATTTAAATTTCAGATCCTTGGCCTGCCTTACTTCTTCTGCATGCCCCAAGAAGTAAGGGAACACTTCTGTACTGACTAGGGGACAACTCCTTTAATCTGATAGATTTAAAACAAATTTAAGAAAGTAGTCTTTTCAGTCAATGCACAATTAAGCTGTGAAGTTTGTTGCCAGATGATGCAGGCAAGATTAATAGCATAGCTAGGTTTTTAAAAAGGTTTGGACAAGTTTCTGGAGGCCAGGTCCATTAAAAATGATTAGATGTGATGATGGCTGCCTACTTCTGGGAGTAAGAAGAAACCTATCTGCCAGATACTTCCAAGTGGCCCAGTATGGTCAAGGTCAAGGTCAGAGGCAGGATGCTGGGCTCAATGGACTATTGGTATGACCCAACATGACACTTGCAATTGTTAATGGGCTGATAAACTTTGCAGTCGGCGGTCACCTGAAAAGTTGGCTGCAGTGTTTAAAGACACATTCAGCAATAGATAGCAGAGCTGAATATCCAGTTTATGCTGGCGACTGCCTCTACAATCCACATAACTTAGAACGGTTATTAAAACAAGAGGATTGTGAAAAAATGCAAGAGGACCTCTAAATTGGGAGACTGGGCATTCAAATGGCAGATGAAAGTTAATGTGGACAAGTGCAAATTTATGCACTTAGGGAAGAACAACCCAAACTATAGTTACATGATGCAAGGTTCCATATTAGGAAACACTCCAAAGAAAAGGATTTAGGCATCATCATGGATAATACATTGAATCGCTCTGCCCAGTGTGCAGTGGCGGCTAAGAAAGCAAATAGAATGCTAGGAATCATAAAGAAAAGAATGGAGAATAAAACCAAGGATATAATGATGCCTCTGTATCGTTCCATGGTGCGACTGTACCTTGAACATCATGTGCAATTCTGGCAGCCATATCTTAAAAAGGATATAGCAGAATTATAAAAGGTACAGAGAAGAGCAATAAAAATGGTAAAGAGGATGGCAAGATACCCCTCTCCCTTATGAGGAAAGGCTTAAAAGTTTAGGGCTCTTCAGCTTGGAAAAGAGATTGCTGAGGGAAGATAAGATAGAGGTCTATAAAATAATGAGTGGAGTGAAACAGGTAAACGTAGATCGGTTGTTTACTCCTTCAAAAAGTAGAATGACTAGGGGACATGCAATGTAGCATATTTAAGATTAATCGGAGAGAAAGTAGTTACTCAATTGTAGCAGATGTTCTCCGTGGAAAGCATGTCTTCACGTATGGGTGACATCATCTGACAGAACCCATGTGGTAATGATCCCCAGCTACTAGTTCCACGACATCTGCATGCCATCCTCCAGTCTGCTACCGCAGCAGCATCGTGTCTTAATCTGATACTATAGCTATACAGTATGCCCTCATACATTCGCGCTTCGTGATTCGCAACTTCACAGATCCGCGGAAATTTCATTGGAACTGAAGGGTTGGAAGTAGCCAATCACAGAGCTTTGTGAAATCACAGTTCATCTTCCTGCATTTCAGTTCAACACGCACATATTACTTACAAGTGTTATAACTATTTCCAGTGTCCTTGGCATACTTATTTATAAAAACCCTCAAGATGCCTAAACGTTCCATACATTCTAAGGCTCCTAGCAGTGTTCCTAAGCGTCAGAAGAAGGTGATGACGCTAGAGGAAAAAGTCAACGTTTTAGATTTGTTGAAATCTTGTGAAACAGCTACTAACGTAGGATGCCAATAAGTAAAGAAGCCGAAATTAGAAAATTGGTCTCCAAGGAGCAAGGAGGAAAGCAGGTTCGACGAAGAGAGATCCGTACATTGTTAAAATGGAATTAGCCCTGGCAATATGGATTGAAGACAGCCGTAAAAAGGACATCCTCTTGCAGAGCAATACAATTCGGCAGAAGGCTCTGAATCTATATAAGAAGACTGATGAAGAGGATGCACAAGACCCGCAGCCAGGAACATCGACAGCACCAGACCCTGGACGTTTTCAGGCCAGCAAGGGGTGGTTTGAAAAGTTTTCAAACCGTTATAACCTAGAGTGTGACATTGCATGGAGAGGCTGCATCTGCTGACGTAGAAGCCGCAGAGAAGTATCCAGAGACCTTCAAACAAATCATCCAGGAAAAGGGATACAGGCCTGAGCAGGTCTTCAACAATGGCGAAACAGGATTGTTTTGGAAGAAAATGCCATTGAGAACATACTTGATGAAGGAAGAGGCCAAAGCTCCTGGATTTAAGGCACAAAAGGACAGAGTCACGCTCATTATGTGTGGCAATGCTGCTGGCCATTTGCTCAAACCAGGGCTGATTTATAATTTTGCAAACCCCAGGGCCCTCAAGAACAAGAATAAGAATGCCCTGCCTGTCTACTGGATGCATAACTCCAAGGCCTGGATAACCAAGGTCATAGTATCAGACTGGTTCCACCGGTGTTTCATCCCTGAAGTGGAGAAATACCTTCTCAGCCTAGGCCTTGAATTTAAGGTGTTACTAATCATGGACAATGCTGGAGGGCACCCCCTAGATCTGTCGTATGATGGTGTGCAGATCGAATTCCTCCCTTCCAACACCACCTCCCTCATACAACCTATGGACCAAGGCGTGATCCGTGCCTTTAAGGCCCTCTACACACGTAACTCTATGCAACACTTGGTCAATGCAATGGATATGATGGAGAACTTCACCTTAAAGGAATACTGGAAGAAATTCACCATAGCAACGTGCCTTACTGTAATTAAGTCTGCTCTCAAAGAAATGAAGAAGGAAACTCTCAGTGCATGCTGGAAAAAACTGTGGCCAGACGTAACCCACAACTACAAGGGCTTCTCGCCGGAGGAGATTCATAATGAGGCTGTCAGCAAGACTGTGAAACTGGCAAGATTGCTTGGGAGTAAAGGATTCGAGGATTGCACCGAAGAAGAAGTCAAACTCATCGATGCCCACTCTGACCCCCTGACGGATTATGACTTGCTTGAGCTGACCAAGTCAGCAAGTGAAGAGGAAGAGGAAACAGCTGAAGAAGAAAAAGAGGACGACGAGGGTCTTTCATTGGAATGTCTTGGAGTAATCATGAGGACTCAACAGCAGTTGCAATCCTACATAGAAGAGTGGGATCCCTCTTTTGAACGTGCTCTGAAAACCATAAATGGATTAAATTCAGTCATGGAGACATACAGAGCCCTCTACACCACTATGAAAAAACAGCATCAGCAGAGCAAAATAACTTGGTTCTTCAAGCTGAAACCCAAAAGCTCCCACGAACCCCCACATTAAGAAGCCCAGTCAGAAGAGTCTCCTCTACCTGAGCACATAGTATTTTTACAACTTATTATTTCTTTAAGTCTTTACATAATTTTTAATTGATTGAATACCTGTACTGTTTTTATGGGCGTATTAAGCTAATTTTTTAAAAAAAATTAAAGTGTTTGAAAGCACGACTGGGGTCATATTTAGGGTTTAAACTATAGAAATAAGCATATATTACCATTTTTAGTGACTCTACCAAACATCCGCGAATCCTCCTCATTCGCGACGGGTTCTGGAACCTAACCTCGCGAATATCCGAGGTCTGATTGTAGTAGAATACAACTCTCAGGGGAGGTGGAAGGGTTGTGAGGACTTATTCCTGCTATCCACGGAGAACACTTGCTACAGGTGAGTAACTACCTTTTCTCCATGGACAAGCAGGAATGAATTCCTCACGTTTGGGATTCCTTAGCTACAGGCTACCAAACATCCATGGGAAAGCAGACAAGCCCAACAGGGGTGAATTTTGACTGCATAAAGGCAGTAGGCCTTAGTAACTCAAGATACAGAATTATATACAGTAGAATTGTTCTCTCTCTTTGTTTTTTTTTTTTGTTTTTGGTAGCCTGAACAGAATAGAATGGGCCTAGAGGGGGGTGGAGTTGGATTCTAATCTCCAAACAGCTTGGGTGAAGTTGCGTTGTATTGGAGAATCCCCATCTAGACAGTAGTGAGATGTGAATATGTGGACAGAAGTCCCATCCAAGAGCACACACACTCACAATTCAACGAAGAAGCAGACAAAGGGATGAGGTTAAACTGCAGCTGGTGTCTAAAAAGTTTTATTAATCTAAACACCAGCTGCAGTTTCACCTCACCCCTTTGTGTGCTTCTTGTGTGGACAGACGACCGCGTGGCAGCCTTGCAGATCTCTTCCATGGAGACCGAGCTGACATTGTGAGCTGTAACATGACCATCAAGGCTCAGGTCTGCTAGGGCATAAGCAAAAGAGATGAAATCTGTTAGTCAAATTGAAAGAGAGCATTTGGAAATGGCAGCCCTTAGCTTGCTGGGGTCAAAAGAAACAAAAAGATGGCTGGACGTTCTATGGGCTTTTGTCTACTCTGAGTAGGAGGCTGAGGCTTGTTTGTAGTCCAATATGTGCAACACAGCTTCCCCTTTGTGGACATGAGGTCTTGGGAAAAATGCTGATAGAACAAATGACTGCTTAAGATGGAAATCCGATACCAGTTTTGGAAGGAATTTGGGATGAGTATGGAGGACCACTCTATTATGATGGAATTTGATGTAAGGTGGATAACTACAAGAACCTGAAGCTCGCTCACTCTGCGTGAAGTGACCGCCGAAAACAAAACCTTGCAGGTCAAGAACTTCAGAGGGCAGGAATTGAGTGGCTCGAAGGGAGCTTTCACGAGCTGCTCAAGAACCACACTGAGGTCCTAGGACACAGCGGAAGGTTTGTAGGGAGGCTTCAAGACCGTACCAAGATGGACTTCCTCTCTACATCTTGATAAGCACCAATTACAAGGAGGTGGACCCTGACAGAGATAGACTTGTCCAAACTCGGAGAGGTGTAAAAGATATTCCAGCAGTTTTTGTGTGGGATAGACAAAAGAATCTAGGACATGCCACTCACACCAAACCTCCTCCATTTGCAGGAATAAGACTTCCTCATTGAGGCCCTCCTGGAAGCTGGCAGGCAAAGCTGAGCTCAGACAATACTAGCCTCTCAACATCCACACTGTGAGGGCCAAAGATTGAATATTGGTGTGCAACATTATCCTGTCCTCCTGCAAAATCAGATCCGACACGGGGCCCAGCCAGAGTGATTCCTGACTGGAGAACTGCAGCAGGAGAGGAAACCAAGGCTGTCTGGGCCAGTATGTAGTGATGAGAATCATTGTGTCTCCATCTGTTTTGAACTTCAGGAGTGTCTTTGCAATGAGAGATATTGGAGGATACACATACAGAAGACCCTTTTCCCCAGTGTAGGAGGAAAGCATCAGAGGCTAGTCTGTTGTGTGATCTTATCCTGAAAAATAATTGATCCATCTGAGCATTCTGCGGAGTGGCAAACAGATCTATTGAGGGGGTGTCCCACTCCTGAAAGATGCAGGTTGCCACCTCCTTGTCTAGTGTCTATTCGTGTGATTGGAGGATTCAACTCAGTCTGTCTGTCAGAATGTTTTGTTCACCTGGCAGGTACATGGCTCTCAAGTCCATCCCATGTGCAATGGCAAACTTTCACAACGTGACTGCTTCCCAACAGAGAAGGTAAGAGCCCGTTCCTCCCTGCTTCTTGATGTGGAACATTGGGACCTGATTGTCTGTCTGAATCAGAAAAATTTGGTTGGTCAATCGATTCTGGAAAGCTAGTAGAGCATTTGCTATGGCTCTTAGCTCGAAGAAGTTGATCTGTTGGAGACTTTCTTGGAAGGACCAATTATCCTGAGTGTGAAACCCATCAACATCAGTTCCCCAACCCAGTTTGGATAAGTATGTTGTTAAAGGTTTTTGAAGGTGGAGCAATTTGGAAGGAGAGACCCTTGAGCAAATTGTTGTGGACTCTCACCATTGCAATGACTGAATGAAAGAATTAACATAAGAACATAAGAAATGTCATACTGGGTTAGACCAAGGTCCATCAAGCCCAGTATCCTGTTTCCAACAGAGGCCATCTAGGTCATAAGTACCTGGTAGGTTCCCAAAAGGCACACAGGGTTCCACAATGCTTTTCCAGGGGCAAGCAGTGGATTTCCTGGGTCCTCTTTAATAATGGTTTATGGACCTTTCCTCCAGGAACTTGTCCAAACCTTTTTTAAACCCAGCTACACTAACAGTTTTTATTACATCCTCCGCTAACAAATTCCAGAGTTTGATTACGTGTTGAGTGAAAAAAATATTTTCTCTTATCAGTCTTAAATGGGTTACGTTGTAGCTTCATTGCACATCCCCTAGTCTTTCTATTTTTTGATGGCGTAAACCGATCTACATTTACCCATTCCATTCCGTTCATTAATTTATAGACCTCTAACATATTTCCTCTCAGCCATCTCTTTTCCAAGTTGATAAGCCCTAACCTTTGATGACATACAGATGATCCTTGAGATGACCGGTGGCCTGGGTCCGCTGAAGCCTCAGAGTCCACTGAACCTGCCTCATGTGGAGGCATGCCAAGGGTGTTACATGCACAGTAGAGGCCATGTGGTCTACTACAGTTAACATCTTGTGAGCTGCTACCTGCTGACTCAATTGAGTCTCCAGCACCAGCATCAACAATCAGAGGAATCTGTCGTGTGAGCGGAAGGCTCTTGCCTGGGTCATTTCGAGTAGGGCTCCTATGAATTCCAATTGTTGGGTGGGCTACAGGTGGGACTTTCGGTCATTTATGATGAACCCCAGAGTTCCAACACCTGAATGGTCAACAGTGTTGATGCTTGAACCTCTTTGGGAGGGTATTCTTGATCAGCCAACTGTCCAGATAGGGGAAGACAAACACTCCCAGCGTCCGGAGGTAAACAGTTACTACTGCGAGGCATTTCAGGAAAACACGAGGTACTGAGGCTAGGCCAAAGGACAAAGTGCTGTCTTCCCCAGGACGAATCTGTGATACATAATGTTCATAGAAGTATCTATATGTGGGAGTACACACCCTTCAGATCCAGGGAACATAGCCAATCTCCTTTTTGAAGATAAGGAAGCAGGGTGCCTAGAGAAATTATTCTGAACTTCTCTCTTACGAAGTATGTGTTCAAATCTCTTAGGTCTAAGATAGGATGGTATCCCCCCCGTTTTCTTGGGGGATCAGGAAATACCTGGAATAAAATCCTCACCCTCTTTGCTCTGGTGGCACAAGCTTGATTGCGAGATCTGTCAAGAGGGCGGTGATTTCTCTCTCAAGCAATTCCTGATGCAGAGGGTAGAGGAAATGTACCCTTTGGGGGAGGAGGCAATATGGAGGTAGTTCAAATTCAGCTGTGGTCAACATTATTGGCATCCTTGCAATTAAACCCCTTAATGTCCAATATCCCCTAACAAAAAGTGGCCAGTGAAATGGTTTTGGACTATATATGCACACATATTTGACACATTAAAGAATCAAATAAAACAAGACCAATTAAAAACAGAAATAGTATAAAAACTGAGACACTGTCAGGACATGATCATTGGCATCCTTATAAACAATTCAAATCAGTTTGAATAGAAGAACCACATTCCCACTGGAGTAAAATTAGACACCTGTGATCAATTGTCGGTACTCATATGACTTGAATCAACCAATGAATGATGACTCTAATGCTTAAAATAGCCACATTCACTCCCTGCTCAATTTTCACAATGCTGAAAACAAGGGATTTGCCTGAGACCATCAGAAAGGCCATTATCACCAAACATCTAACTTCAAAGTTGTACAAGGCTATCTCCAAAGACCTTGGGATTCCTGTGTCTACAGTTTGCAATGTTAAGAGGTTTTTTGCTCATAGAACTGTCAAAAACCTCTCAGGACGTGGTGGAAAGAGAGTTCCAATTTCTCTGGAGGAAGATACTGGGATGGATCAGAGAAGTCACGCATGCCCATGTAGAGCTGGTAAGAGGCCATGCAGGCTATGAGCATGAAACTCTAAAAATACCTTCTCCCCAAAGAATCCAATGTCTTAGCCTGCCTCCCTCCCCAGGGGCCCCAAGGAATGAGTCTTGGAACTCTTGGATCTCTTAAGGGCGGATTCAACCTCCAAACAGTGGTGCGGAAGCTGGGGCTTCTCAAATACAGGAGCCTTCTGAACTCTATTCATGGAGTCAGGCTTTCTACTAACCAGAGGTAAAGTGAGGGGTTCTCCCACATTCTCATCTGTATTCTCTGCAGGATGCGGTGCGCGAGCACTGTCACTGCATCCTTAGGGGCCAAGGGATACTGAAGTATCTCCAGCTCTTCTACCCTGGACTCATCCTCAGTCTCCAAAGAAAATGGTATGGGCCTTGATCATGTCCCTGACAAAATCCTGGAAGGTGATGTCCTCAGGACGGGACTTGCACTGCTTATGAGGAGGAGAAGGGTCCGACGGAAGTTCAGGGGACCTGTCCTCCAATAAGTCTTTGGACTAGATATCGGTTACTCAGCCTTCTGAGTCCGAGTCAGAGAGGGAGTCGAACTCCTTCTGAGTCTCTGCCTGGATCTCTCTCCTGACCCAAGGGGAACAGGAGCTCCTTCGGGAGCGATGATGCACTGATGCTAGTCTAGACTTCGGGAATGCCTTAGATCCCAAAACACTAGAGAGCAATATCGGCTGGGCAGGTACCGATGTCTGAGTCCTTCGATGCTCCAATGTCTATGCCTCTCCTGCAGGCAAAGCATGCATCTTGAGGATTGGTTGCTTGGTTGCTGATGTCGATGCAGCGAACATGAGGCACCAGCCTGCTGCATGGCCAAGAGTGCTGCGATACGTTCCTTGAAAGTCTGTGGTGGTGTTTCTCCAAGGCTGCAGAGTCCAAAGGCTGCAGGGCCTCAGCAACTTCAACCAACGTACCCAGAATCTGAACAGGGTTATCTTGGCTCTCAGTAGGCCATCGCTGTCCCTCTGATGTTCTGAAGGATGAGCTCTTCTCCCTTCAGGGCAGCTTAGAGGGGCACTCTTGTGGACCCTCACTGCTCTCAATGTCATGCCTTGAGGGGCTCCAACACCTCTTCATTCGGTGCTCGGCGTGATCTACCTTTGGTGTCAAAGCTTAAACTGAATACTTCCTCATCCTTGGGTGGAGAATGATTGATGGCCGATGCTCCAGGGTACTATAAGTGCTTAGCTCTGAGTGGACTTGAGATCTTCTCAATGTCAATGCAACACCAGAGTTCGATGCAGCCTTTGAAGCCACTGAAACTGGTGCTGTCAATGCCAATGTATCAGACTTATGAATACCAAAAAGTAATCTGCACCGCTTCTCTTGACCCCTGAGTCCTCCTTTTGTCATCTGCAAACACAAATTACAAGAAAGGTGATGATCAGCTCCCAGACCCTGAAGGCACCAACTATGAGAATCCATGGCGGATATAGTCCTTGAGCACTGGGAACACTTAAACCCGCTGGCCAGTTTCTGGGACATGTCATCTGTAAAGACAGCCATGACAAAATCAAACAGCTCGATTTTGAAAAGAGCAGTGCTCAGCCGGTGCACCAGCACCTAAGGAAGCAGAGGTGCCGTGGAAAAGGAAATAAACTTAAAACAACCAAAAATGGATTAATAAAAAGGAAAAGAGAAAGATACCACAACGGCAGGCAAATTTAATAAAAGCCGAAGGCAGCAGAATCCCAGGAGGGGAAAAATAATTACTTAGGCGGAGACATGTCAGTTGGACTCTATGGAAAAATGAATACTAAGCCAAGATGGTGCCAAGGTAGTAGTGGAAATATGGCATGCAGATACAGTTGGACCTTCCAAAAGCTTCCACTAGTAACTGGGGAGTGTTCCAATGCTGCTTTATCGGATGACATCATCCATATGCAAGGACTAAATTACTGCTTGTCCACTGAGAAAATATTTTTTCCACTCAGTGCATAATTCAGCTCTGTAATTTGTTGTCAGAGGATGTAGTAAAAGCTGTTAGTTTGGCTGGGTTTAAAAATGGTTTGAACAAGATCCTGGAGGAAAAGTCCATAAGGTGACATTTTATTTACCAATGTATTTTTTTGAGTCCTACTAGACCAATCCAGACAAATGGGTTATGTTCCCCTACTAGCATACTGGGGGAGACAAAGAACCAATGAAAAGCCCAGGTTTCAATGACATCACTCCTATGCCTCTATTCACCTCAGTCACCAGAGGTCTCTTCAGCATTCGTCCAGAAGCATATGGAAGAAACATGGCAAGCCTCGCACAATCTCAACTGTGGGCAACAATGAGCGATCAACAGTAGAGAACTATGTATGGGAAAGGCTGTCATAAGGCTGACATAAGGCTGTCAGTAGACGATGAAGCTGTAGAGCCAAGTATAAAAATAAAATCACAGGAGACCCAAGTGTACTGGAGCAGAAGAACAGCGTAGTTACTCACCTGTAACAGGTGTTCTCCAGGAGCAGCAGGAATCAGTCCTCACTTATGGGTGACGTCGGCGCCGACGGAGCCCTCGCGGAGCAATTTTCCCCAGCTTTCAAAGAAAGCCTTTGGGAATTGCAGCGCGCATGCGCGGTCCTCTTCCCGCCCAAGGGTGCCATCTTAGCCAGTCAGATGACATAGCTAAAAAAGACAGCATAAAAATTTGCAAAAAACTAAAGCAGACGATTGCAACTCCAAGGGGAGGAGGGAGGGTAGTGAGGACTGATTCCTGCTGCTCCTGGAGAACACCTGTTACAGGTGAGTAACTACGCTTTCTCCAGGACCAAGCAGGAAGTCAGTCCTCACTTATGGGACTCCCAAGCTCAAGGCTACCGGAGACCCTAAGCACAAAAATGAGCTCCCTCTAGCTCAGCAGCACAGAAGGAAAGAATCTTCGCTGAATTATCACCCACCGGTAGCCCACATCCGGGATGGAGGGTAGGAGTTGCTCAGACCTCAAAGAGATTACGGAGGACTGCCTGTCCGAAAGCACTGTCCCTGCGGGACTCCCTCTCGAGACAGTAATGGACCGCAAAAGTCTGGCTCGAAGACCAAGTAGCGGCCCGGCAGATGTCTGCCAGCGGAACAGAGCGGAGGTAAGCCACTGACGTAGCCTTTGCCCGAACGCAATGAGCCGTGACTCGACTTTCTAAGGAGAGTCCGGCTGCCCCATAAGCCCAAGAGATACAGTCCGCAACCCAGATGGACAGAGTACGCTTGGAGACCGGGAGCCCCAATTTATTGGGGTCAAAAGACACAAAAAGCTGGGCAGCTTTATGGTGCTCCCGCGTACGGTCAAGGTAGAAGTTCAAAGCCCTTCTACAGTCCAGGGTATGGAGGACCGTTTCAGCTCGGCTGGAGTGTGGTCTGGGAAAGAAGGTTGGAAGTACCACCTCCTGATTGATGTGAAAAGGGGAGACCACTTTAGGAAGAAATTTTGGGTGAGTCCGTAGGACTACCCTATTTTTGTAGAACCGAGTGTAAGGGGGATCAGACACGAGGGCCTGCAATTCACTTACGCGTCTAGCGGAAGTGAGGGCTATCAAGAACAGTGTTTTCCAAGACAGAAAACGGAGAGAACAGGTAGCCATAGGTTCAAAAGGCGGACAGGTGATCCGCTGCAAAACCACATTCAGGTCCCAGTCAGGCGCTGGCGGGCGCAGAGGTGGTTTAAGTAGAAGGAGACCCGGAGAAACCTCGCTACGAGAGGGTCGCTGGAGAGAGGTCTACCGTCCACCGGCACATGATGTGCCGAAAGAGCACTGAGGTGAACTTTGACGGAGTTGGACTTAAGTCCCAGATTAGAGAGGTGTAGCAAGTACTGCAAGATCACCGACACCGGGCAGGAGAAGGGATCCTGAGACTGTTGGGTACACCAGACTGCAAAGCGACGCCATTTAAGGGCGTAGCATTTGCGGGTAGAAGGCCGTCGCGAAGCCAAGACGACCTCCTCCACCTCTGCCGGCAGGAGAAGGGGAGCAAGGACTACCCTCTCAGCAGCCAGGCCATGAGGTTGAGAGACCTGAGGTTGGGGTGTAGTAAAGACCCCTGATCCTGAGTGAGGAGATCCGGTTGTACCCCCAGAGGGAATGGATCCTCCACCGCTAATTGCAGTAGGAGCGGAAACCACGGCTGTCTGGGCCAGCGAGGGGCCACCAGGATCATGAAGGCTTTGTCTCGGAGAACCTTGAAAAGAGTCCGAGAGACTAGCGGGACGGGAGGGAAAGCGTACAGAAGGCTCCCCGACCATGAAATCAGAAAAGCGTCCGCCGCAACCCGAAGGGGGTGTGGCTGACGAGAGCAGAAGCGAGGAAGCTGCCGGTTGTGAGGACTGGCAAAGAGATCCACCGTGGGGAGGCCCCACTTTAGGAAGAGCTTCTGAACTACCAAGGGATCCAGACGCCACTCGTGCGGCTGGAGGACCCTGCTGAGTTTGTCCGCCAGGCAATTTTCTTGGCCCGGGAGATAAACTGCCTTGAGGAGAATGCCGTGACTGACGGCCCAAGAGCAGAGCTTCTGTGCCTCCCGGCAGAGGAGGAAGGAGCCCGTGCCCCCCTGCTTGTTCACGTAGAACATGGCAACTTGATTGTCCGTCTGGACAAGGACGGACTGGTGGGAAGTGAGGTGGGAGAAGGCCTTGAGAGCTAGGCGGATCGCCCTGAGCTCCAGGAAGTTGATCTGCTGAGCAGACTCCCACGTGGTCCAGAGGCCCTGAGTACGTGCCCCTTGGCAATGTGCTCCCCAGCCCAGGAGGGATGCATCCGTGGTCAGCACCCGGGTCGGCTGAGGTGACTGGAAAGGCATTCCGAATATCAGGTTCGGCTGCCGAAGCCACCACCGGAGAGACGAGATCAGCGGCTCGGAGACGCGCACTAGGTCTGCTAGGCCGCCTGTGGCTTGTCGCCACTGCTGGCGGAGACACCATTGAGCAGGCCGCATATTCAGGCGGGCATTGGGGGTCACATGGACGGTGGAAGCCATATGGCCGAGTAGTCTCAGGAAGCGCCTGGCGGAGACCAGGGGCTGGCTGCGAAAACGGTCGGCTAGGTCCATGAGCCGTTGAGCCCTGTCGAGCGGTAGGTATGCTCGTGCCGGAGGAGTGTGCAGCCTTGCGCCGATGAACTCGAGATCCTGTGAGGGGAGCAAAGTGGACTTTGCGAAGTTTATAACAAAGCCCAAGTGCTGCAGAAGAGTCACCGTGCGGCGCGTGGCGTTGGTGACCTCCAGAGCGGACGCTGCTCTGATGAGCCAGTCGTCGAGGTACGGAAAGACATAGAGGCCGTGAAGCCGGAGATGGGCCGCCACCACCGCGAGACATTTTGTGAAGACTCGCGGTGCGGAGGACAGGCCAAAGGGCAGTACTCTGTACTGGTAATGATTTCCTGCCACCACAAACCTTAGGTATTGGCGGTGGCTTGGGTGGATGAGGATGTGCGTGTAGGCATCCTTTAGATCCAAGGAGCATAGCCAATCTCCCTGCTGGAGGTAGGGCAGAAGGATTCCAAGGGTAAGCATTTTGAACTTCTCCCGCACAAGGAACTTGTTGAGGTTGCGCAAGTCCAGGATGGGTCTGAGGCCCCCTGTTCTCTTTGGTATTAGAAAATACCTGGAATAAAAGCCTTGACCTCTCAGGTGGTGTGGCACCGGTTCCACCGCCTGTTCCTGCAGAAGACCTGCTAACTCCTGAAGGAGTAATTCCCTGTGCAGAGGGGGTCGTGGAGGTTCTCCCGGAAAATAGGAGGGAGGGACCTGGTGGAAGTGGAGAAGATAGCCTTCTCGCACGACTTGAAGCACCCAGGCATCTGCGGTGATGCTGGACCACCTGTGGGCGAAGTGAACCAGCCGGCCTCCGGTGCTGGGAGGAACCAGCGGAGGGGGAGAGGCTATGCTTAGTGAGTCAAAAACCCCCACCCTGCTGAGCAGGGGCTGGTGGTGCAGGCTTGGGGGCTTGCTGCCTACGGGACCCGTTACCCCGTCCCTTGGCCTGCTGGCCCTGTTGGGGAGCTGCAGGGGCCTGATAATGGGGGTATTGTTTGTAGGCAGCCGCCTTCCTCGGGTAAAAGGACTTTTTCCCCGAGCCCTTCTTTTTCTGGGAAGGGGCGGAGGTCTTCCTAGAAAGCCTGGTCCTGGTGAGAGTCTCAGTCTCAATTTGTGCAGCCTTTTCCGCAATGGGCTTGCCAAAGAGGTTTTCGCCTCGGCAGGGGACATCGACCAACTTGTCCTGCACCCAGGGCTCAAGGTCTGACGACTGAAGCCAAGCCTGTCGGCGGGCACCGATGCCGGCTGCGGCCACTCGAGCCGATGCTTCAAAGCCATCATAGGCTGCTCGGGACATGAACTTTGAGCATTCCCGAATGCCAGTGGACAAGGCCAGGAACCTCCGCAAGGGTTCCTCGGACAAACCAGCGGAGAATCCGGCTAGCTCTTTAGCCAGATCTCGGAGATACATGCCCATGTATAGCTGGTAAGTCTGGACATGACATGCGAGCATAGAGCCCTGGAAACACTTCTTACCAAGGCCATCCAGGTTACGGGCCTCCCTGCCAGGAGGCACCGAGGAGTGCATCTTCTGGCTCTTAAGACGATGCATGGCCGATTCCACTACCATGGAATGGTGTGGTAGCTGTGCCTTTTGAAAGCCAGGGCTCTTGCGGACTCGATAGATAGAATCGACCCGCTTGCTCAGGACCGGCGAGGAGGCCGGACTCTCCCACATGCGGAAGAGTAGTCGTTCCAGCATAGGAGGAACCGGTACAGTAAAGTGTTCCCTTGCGGGAGAGTCATACTGGAGGGCGTCGAGCTCTTCGGCTCGAGGCTCCTCCTCGGGGTCCGCAGGGAAGGCCAAAGCCTTGGCCATATCCCTGACGAAGTCCGAGAACCGGGCATCCTCCGGGGGGGACTGCTTCCGAGGCTCGGACTCCGGTGAGTCCGAGGGGACACACCGAGTCCGGAAAGAATCAGGCGACTCTTCCTCTTCAGACTCCCAGACCGACTCCGACGAGGACTCGGTGGGGTCGGCTCGGGCAGGGCGCGGCGCCTGCCGCCCCGACGCCGAGGGAGTCGGCGTCGGCGACCTCGGTCCCGAACGGGAGGCCGAGGGTGACCTCGACCGAGGATCGACTCGAGTTCGCATCGACTCGAGGATCGGCTCGGTCTCCGGGGTCGACTTGGACGTCGACGTCCCGGCGGTCGGGGCAGCGGCGCCAGCGAGGCCAGCGAGCAGTGCCCGCTGCTGGTCCATGAAGGCAGACAGTCTGTTCTCCAAGGCCGTCAACCTGAGTCCGAGCTCAGGTGACCCAGCAGCCCCCGACTCGGGCCCCGACGGCGTCGGGCCCGACGTCGGCTGTCGCGGAGGCGAGTCCAGAAGGACCACAGGACTTACCCGAGCAGGCATCTCCGACTCCAGGCGAGGTCGCTTCGTGAGGTGTTCCTTCTCCACGGACCCGGGGCGGCTGTCGGGGCTATGCGACCTGGCCCTCGCGGAACCAGGAGCGTCCACCGACGCCGCCCTCGCGGGTTTCACCTTCCGACGATGGTCCCCGGAGGGAGAACCCCGGTCGGAGGAACTCCGGCAACGGTCCGAGCTGGAGCCTTTGGACGCGGAGGCCTCCGACGAGGTCCGGGTACGGCTGGGGTCAGCGAAGATTCTATCACGCTGATGCCGCCGACTTCTCAACGCTTTTGAGGACATTTTGCCGCAGGGCCCACAGATCAGTTCCTCATGATCCGGGCCCAGGCAGCGGAGGCAAAAGTCGTGTGTGTCAGTTAGTGACATATTTCGGTCACACTGACCACACCGCTTAAAACCACTGGCAGCCATCGGGGGAAAAAGGGCCCCTGCGAGGTCAAAGGACCGGGCTGCCAGGGAAAAACGAAAACGAAAGCTGACTAAGTCAGAAAAACCGAAAAAAAGGAAGAGGACTCGTGACCGGCGTCGCGAGTCCGGGCGGGAAAAAGACCGGTGTCGAACCGAAGGAAAAAGAATAAAATACTGAAGAAATATCGACTTTTTCGCGGGGACAAGACGGGGACGTCTGTAGGGCTCCGCGGAAAAAAGAAGACTGGCTAAGATGGCACCCTTGGGCGGGAAGAGGACCGCGCATGCGCGCTGCAATTCCCAAAGGCTTTCTTTGAAAGCTGGGGAAAATTGCTCCGCGAGGGCTCCGTCGGCGCCGACGTCACCCATAAGTGAGGACTGACTTCCTGCTTGGTCCTGGAGAAAGAGCAAATACAGTTTCAGGATGGGCCCTGGACTGGTCTAGCAGGACTTAAGGAAAGGACTTTAAAGGACTTTATCTGGTAAGTAAAATGTCACCTTCCATATCGTCCTGCTAGACCAGTTCAAACAAGTGGGATGTACCAAAGCAACAATTCCACTGAGCGGGAAGAAGAGACGGCAGCTTGCAAAACCCTTTATCCAAAGGCCACTTCTGCCCTCACGTGGACATTCAAGTGGTAATGCTTGTGAAAAAGTGGAAAGTCATGCCCATGTTGCTGCCTGACAAATGTCTGCAGGGGCCATAAAGCTCTGCTCCACCCACAAGGATGCTCGTTCTCAGGTAGAATGGGCACACAAACTTTCTGGAATCAACTGGTTCTGCATCAGATACGCCTAGGCAATGTACTCCTTAATCCAGTGCCCCAAAGTCGACTTGGCTACCGCAACACCTTTGCATGGGCCAACAAACAATACAAAAGATGGTCAGACTTACAAAGGGAATTCATAACCTCCAAGTATCAGAGAAGCACCCTCCAGACAACAAGGAGGAGATTCTTATCCTTTCCCCTGACACTAATTCATTAAAGTCTGGTCTATATGAGATCAACTCTAGATAACATAATTTAAAGAACTGATAAGCAACATATGATGACTCAGACAGCATAGTTACTCACCTGTAACAGGTGATCTCTGGGAACAGCAGGAATTTAGTCTTCACATATGGGTATCGTCGGTACCGACGGAGCCTGTGCGGGAATGCCCCCCAGAGTCCAATAGGAAAGCTTTTGGGAGCATCCCACAGCGCCTGAGTGCTGCCTTCCCGCCTTTCCCAACTGTCCCTCTCCAGTTGAGTTTAAAGCTGAGACAAAAGAGAGAGGGAAAGAGAGAGAGAGAGATACAACTCCTAGGGGAGGTGGGTGGGTTGTGAAGACTAAATTCCTGCTGTTCCCGGAGATCACCTGTTACAGGTGAGTAACTATACTATCTCCAGGAACAAGCAGGAATGTAGTCTTCACATATGGGGGACTCCGTAGCTGCAGATGCCAGGGAGATGGCCCCAGAAAGTTGTGTGTCCTTGTGAAAGGGCTCCACTTCCCTCCCTGGATCTCTGGTATCCTACCAGGGATGGTGGGTAGGAGTTGATTAAGTATGGAACAGGTGCTGAAGAACAGCTTGACCAAACAAGGCATCCCAGCGGGAGTCCTTGTCTAAGCAGTAATGGACTGTGAAGGTATGAACCGAAGCCCAAGTAGCTGCTCGACAGATGTTGTCGATAGACACAGAGTGAAGATGAGCCATAGAGGCTGCCATGGCTCTCACATTGTGAGCTGTGACATGGCCTTCAAGAGGAAGGTTCTTACTCTCATAGGCAAAAGATATACACTGTGCAATCCAGTTGGACAGTGTTCTTTTGGAGACTGGAAGTCCTAAATGACTAGGATCAGAAGCAACAAAGAGCTGAGAGGATTTTCTATGTTGCTGTGTCCTTTGCAAGTAAAAGGTCAAAGCTATTTTACAGTCCAAAGTATGAAGGTTCCTTTCTGCATTTGAGGCGTGAGGCCTTGGAAAGAATACAGGAAGGTAAACCGTATGGTTTAGATGAAAAGGCGATACCACCTTTGGCATAAAGTGTGGATGAGTCCTAAGGACTACCTTGTCATGATGGAACCTTGTATAAGGAGGATCAGCCAACGCTTGCAATTCACTGATGCAACGTGCTGATGTGATTGCAATGAGAAAGATGACTTTCCAGGAAAGGAATTTCAAAGAGGTAGTGGCTAATGGTTCAAAGGGCGGTTTCATGAGCTGCCCAAGAACCAGATTTAAGTCCCATGCCACCGGTGGTGGCTTAATGGGAGGCTTAGTTAAAAGAAGGCCTCTCATAAATCTCGCTATGAGAGGATGAGAGGAAATAGGTTGTACATTTAGAGGCTTGAAAGAAGCTGCAATAGCACTCAAATGAACTCTCACTTAACTGGTCTTAAGCCCTGCACTTGATAAGTGAAGGAGATACTCCAGTAATGATTCCAGAGGTATCGCTAGAGGGTTAAGACCCTTCTGCGAGCACCATATGGTAAACCTTTTCCACTTAAATGCATAAGAGTGTCTTGTGGAAGGCTTCCTGGAAGCATAAAGGATATCCTTTACCTGCTGGGAAAGGTTAAGACCGTGAAGTTCTAGGCTTTCAGCAACCAGGCCCTGAGATGCAAAGATTGGGGAATGGGATGCGACAGCATCCCGTCCTCTTGAGAAAGGAGATCAGGAGCAGATCCTAACTCCAGAGGCGGAGCTTGAGAGAGATGTAGGAGCAGAGGGGGTACCACATTTGCCTTGGCCAACGTTGAGCTATGAGAATCATATCACCTCTGTCTCTCTGAAGCTTGAACAGGGTTTTGGGAATTAGGGGAATGGGTGGAAAGGCATACAGGAAGCCCTGACCCCAATGGAGGAGGAAAGCATCCGTGGCCTGACAATCCTGAGCTAGATTTCTGGAACAGAACCGGGGAAGTTTGGCATTCAGCAGACTTGCAAAGAGGTCTATGTCCGGGGTTCCCCAAATTTGAAAACTTTTGGCTACCTGGTCTGCATGGAGCGACCATTCGTGTGGAAGCAGAACTCGACTGAGTCTGTCTGCCCAAGGGTTTTGAATACCTGGAAGAAACACCGCAAGGAGATGAATCTGATGCTCTCTGGCGAGGACCCATAGTCGCAAAGCTTCGTTGCAGAGCGACAGAGAGCCTGTTCCGCCCTGCTTGTTCACATAGAACATGGCTACTTGATTGTCAGTTTGAACTAGGACTGTCTTGTAGCTGAGCTGGGTGTGGAATACTCGAAGAGCAAGGAATATTGCTCTGAGTTCCAGGAGATTAATGTGGAGATAGGCCTCCTGTGGAGTCCAGGTACCCTAGGTGGAGAGGCCTTGCAAAGATGGACTCCCCAACCCACCTCTGAAGCATCTGTTGTTAGAGTGGCTTGGGGTGGGGGTTGCTGAAAAGGAGACCCCACCAAAAGGTTTTGGGGTGACTGCCACCATTGGAGGGACAAAATAAGGTGTTCTGAGTTTGCTATTTTGTTTGACAGGCAACCTGACGCCCGAGTCCACTGAATGGATAAGGTCCACTGGGCTGTCCTCATATGGAGGCGAGCATAGGGAACTACATGCATGGTGGATGCCATGTGGCCTAGCAACTGTAACATTTCCCGAGCAGTGAGGTGAGGCTTTAGCACTGCTTGGGAGGCTAACTGCACAATGCAAAAGCGGCGGGGCTGTGGAAGGAAGGCCCTTGTCTGCCTGGTATCCAGCAGAGCTCCTATAAAAACTCTAGTCATTGAGTGGGAGCAAGGTTGGATTTTGGGAAGTTTATGACAAGTCCCAAATACTGAAGGATGCGCATTGTGCGAGAGAGAGCAACCCTTGCCTCTGGGTTCTGAAGGGGCTTGAATGAGCCAGTCATCTAAGTAAGGGAAGACAAATATTCCCAGGGTGCGAAGAAATGCTGCCACTACAGCCATGCATTTTGTGAACACCCTTGGTGCAGAGACCAGGCCAAAAGGAAGAACCCTGCATTGGTAGTGCTTCCCCTGAAACAGAAAGCGAAGGAACTTTCGGTGAGTTGGATGGATGAGAACATGAGTGTACGCATCCTTGAGATCTAGAGAACAAAGCCAATCCTGATTCTGAAGGTATGGCAGCAGAGTTCCTAGAGAAATCATTTTGAACTTCTCTTTGAACAGGAATTTGTTCAATTCTCTGAGGTCTAAAATGGGTCTGTGTCCTCCTGTTTTCTTTGAAATAAGGAAATAGGGGGAGTAAAACCCTGTACCCCGTTGGGGAATGGGTACCTCTTCTATTGCCCCTTGAGCAAGGAGCACAGTGACCTCTTGACCTAACCGGTCGTTGAGAGAGGTCTGAGAATTGAACTGTCTTACTATTGTAGGAGGGGGCATGTTGAGGAAATGAAGCTTGTACCCCTCTCTTACAATAGACAAGAGTCCAATTTTCTGCTGTTATCTGACCCCACCTGGGGGAAAAATGACATAACCTTCCTGGAATGGTGGAGGTTTCTGGGCTGTTCAGGGCCAGGAAGGTAAAGTTCTCTAGATAGGAGTCAAAGCCCCTGTGGAGGCTGAGTCTGCTGAGCCGGTTGAGGCTTAGCTGCTTTTGGCTTCCTTTGCCTAGGTTGTTGCTGCTGTCCCTTTTGTGCAGACTGACCTAAACGATGTCCCTGCTGGGTATAGGAGGGATAAAATTGTTTCTTCTTGCTGAAGAATGTTTTCTTAGAGGATCTTTTCCTCGCAGGATCAGCTGTAGATTTAGACAATCTATCCAAAGTGATATTGTCAGCATCTATCTCATTAGCTTTTTCTTGCCAAACAGATTCTCTCCTGTGCAAGGAATATTCCCTAATTTGTCCTGTACCCAAATTTCCAAGTCAGATGCCTGGAGCCAGGCAATCCTACGTGCACTATGGCAATGGCAGAGGTTCTGCTTATACATTCAAAGCAGTCAAAGGCTGCACGATTCAAAAACTTGGAAACATCCTGAGCATGTTTGACAAGGGCGAGATAATCTTGCCTTTTATCATCAGGAAGGAGAGGGCTCATAAGCTCTAAATCTCCTGTGACCTCTTTAAGGAACATTCCCATATACAAGATATAGGAACTGATCCTAGCAGAGAGCATAAAAGCCTGGAAGGATTGATGTCCAAAGGAGTCAAGAGTCCTACACTCATGTCCTGGAGGACTAGATGCATGCCTTTTTGCACTCTTTATCCGTCTCATGGCTGACTCCACCACCATGGGATGGTGTGGTAATTGAGTCTTCTGAAACCCAGGACAAGGAGGAACTCGATACATGGTGTTGAGTCTTCGAGAGTGAGGAGATGTGGTCAGAGGTGTTTCCCACATCCTTAACATAAGATCATGCAAGATCTCATGAATAGGTAAGGTAGCTGCCTTCTTGGGAGCCTTAGGGTATTGTAGGATTTCTAATTCCTTTGCCCTAGGCTCTTTTTCAGGAGCCACTGTGATGGAAAGACCTTGAGCCACATCTCGGATAAAATACTGAAAGGACATATCCTCTGGTGGAGACATCCTATGCTGAGGAGAAGAGGAATCCTCAGGAAGAAGTACTCTGGTATCGGCAAAACTTTCAGAGTCTTCAGACTCATCCGAGGATTCAAAGTATCTCCGATCCGGGTGATCGTGCAAGGCACGGTACCGGTACCGATCGAAGTCGGCATCGGAGTGGTCCAGTACTGACTTGTCGATGCCAGAGACGCATGACTCGGTCCTGGTAAAACACCTACCGATGTCGATGCAGTTGGTGCCGGTACCGGAGTCGGTGCCGGTTGAATTGTCTGAGGCGGTCTCAGAGGCATAGAGGCTGTGAGAAGAGCCGCCAGACTGCATTCAATAGCCAAGAATCTCTGGTCTATCTACGCTGCTGATGCTTGGGTGTCGGTACCGGATGAAGCGGCCGGAACCCCAGAGCATGGCACTAGTAGTTCTGTCGAGGTTGAAGCCTCGAGAACATCCTGGAGCCCCGTTAGTGCTTTGGAAGCCGAAGCCTTCCACTGGGGAAATTTTGCTGGTGAAAATCCCTCAAGGGCAACGCCAGAGACATCTCGATGTTTAGAATGAGATCTACCCTTTGAGGACCGGCTAGATTTATGTTTAGCTACCTGAGATCCATAGGAGGAAGATGAAGCCCTGGAAGAAGACGATGCCACGGAAGCTGCATCGGAGGGAAAAAGGGTGCTAAGTTTAGCAGCTTGGTTTTGCCGGCCCCTTTTTGACATCATTCCACAGGCAACACACTCTGAAATAGAGTGGTCAGGACCTAAACATTTGAGGCACCACTCATGGGTGTCGGTGACAGAGATGGTACCGCCACACTTAGAACACTTTTTAAAACCCGAAGCGGGTTTTTCCATTCTGAAGGAAAAAGTTGGGCCTAGTGCCTAAAACGGCGCATGGCACCTGAGGAGAAAATTACTGGAAAAGACTCCAGAAAGAAAGATTTTTGTTTTGTTTTTTTAAAAAAAAAGAAAGAAGAATCGGCGGTACCGGTGTAGCGTCGAGGGAAGGCAGACGTGACCACAAAAAAGAAGAATAAGAGTGAAAAACATTTCTGCGGTGACAGGATGTGCGACCTGTCAGCTCTGCGGAAAACGAAGAACTGGAGAGGGACAGTTGGGAAAGGCGGGAAGGCAGCATGCAGGCGCCGTGGGATGCTTCCAAAAGCTTTCCTATTGGACGCTGGGGAGCGTTCCCGCACAGGCTCCGTCGGTACCGATGATACCCATATGTGAAGACTACATTCCTGCTTGTTCCTGGAGATTAGTTCTTTGCCATCAGAAACTGGCTTATTAAACAAAGTGCAACATTTTTAATTATTCTGTTTGGTTCTTTGGTTTTAATACCCAGAATTAAAAACATTCCTTATGAAGGGTACATTTATATTTTGCAGACATTTTTATAACTAGTGGAAAAAGGAAAAACAGTACTTATCTGTAACAGGTGTTCTCCACAGAAAACAGGATTAATCAGGCATACAAGTGAGTGATGTCATCCAACAGTGCCAGAATGGAACAACTCTCCCAGAGCTCAGACCTAAATTCTGAGCATGTATGATCCTTCCCACATGCTGCGGTCTGCTTAGTCTCTTTAGTTAGTTCTGTAGCTCAAGTGGTAATGCACCTTGAGGAGGTGGGAGAGATTGTGTGCCTGATTAATTCTGCTGTCTATGGAGAACACCTGTTACAGGTAAGCCATTTGTTTTCTTTCTTCAAGAGTAGAATTGAGACCGGTATGCAAGTGGTTGACTCCCAGGTTCTGGGTTGCTTCAGTTCCTAGATAAGGTTTTTTAGTGTTTAGGAACACCCCAGTCAGATGCTAACACAAAAGTTGAATAGATTACATAGGCTCAGTAATGCATGAGCGAATGCATGTCTCTGACTGAAAGCTGGTCCAGAGAGTAGTATAAAGTGAAGATATGATGCAAGGATCAAGTAGCTACTTAGTGATGCAGAATTCAAGAACGTTACACTAGAAGCAGTCACTTTGATTTGATGAGACTTGACTATATTGGTTAGAGGGATACTTATCTGCTCATAACTAAATTGAATACAGGATACTAACCAATTAACTAGTGTGTGTATTGCTACTGAAATTCCAAGTCTATTGTCTCTGTTGGCACCAAACAGTTATATAGACTTTCTGATGGATTCTTTTCTTTCAAGATAGTGAGAGCTTGCTTACAGTCTATAATATGGAGACTTTTCATGTCTGTGAGGTTTAGGATAAAAGGTAGGGAATACTATCTTCTCATTAGCGTGAAAAAGCGTGACCACCTTTGGCAGGAATTTAGGGTTTGTGTTGGACCACCTTATTATGATGAAATTATGTACAAGGCTCCATATATCATTAAGGCTTCATGTTCACTAGTCCTTCTAGCTGATGTGACTATTGTAAGAAAGAGAACTTTCAAGATTAGAATTGAGACGAGGACTCCATTGGCTCAAATGGTGTTTTCACCAGCGATGAAAGGACATTCTGATCCCATGGAACCATGAGGCTTCGGGATTTCTGGTATTACGTGAAGAAGTCCTCTTGCAAATTTAGAAATAATAGGACATGGGAAGCTGAAGCTCAGTCTATCTGGACATGATGGGCTGACAGCACACTGAGATGTACTCTAATAGAGGACATCTGTAGTTCACACTGATGGAAAGAGTAGAAATATATTGTACTTGAGAGTGATCTAAGATGCCAGCAGCGTGAAGGCTGTTTCTCCTTACCTTTAAACTTTTTTCCTTATAAGGGAAAAACTAAGGGGAAGACAAAGTTCTATCCCTTGGAGACCCCAACTCTTCCTGCTGTGGGAAAGGTGGACTGGTGGGATCTCCTGGACTTGAAAGCACTCTTAGCTCAGAACAGCAGACTCATCTTGTGTGGCCACAGATGCCATCACCCAAAACTGCTATCACAGATAGGCAGGCTGAAGCTGGACAGGCATGATCTGAAGCGGTCAGTACCCCGTTGGCCCAAGGAGGGAACTGCAGTCAGTGGCGGGAGTTGGTGGTGATGCGGCAAGAGAGCACTATCAGGCACAGGAGCCCTGCCTTTGCAGCATGTAACATCCAAAGACTATGGACAGAGTATTTCACAGTTCCTGGATGAATTCATAGGTCAGTCTCCTAGTAGTTCTCCAGAAATCCAATTTACTCTGCTCTGTCCTGAGCATTTCTCATTAGAAACCATTTGGCAAGTAATTTTGGAGCTAGGGCAAGCTTTGATCCCTCAAGTAAATCCACTGGCTACAAACATTCATTATAGCAAATTGTAACTATATTCCTGTGAAGAACATAAGATATACCATTCTGGGTCAGACCAAGAGTCCATCAAGCCCAGTTTTCCTGTTTCCAACTGCAGCCAATCCAGGTCACAAGCAGTTAAGTTCTCAAAAAGGTACACAGATTACATGCTGTTTATCCCAGTGGGTTTCCCTGGTCATTTTTAATAATGGTTTATGGACTCTTCCTCCAGGAACTTGTCCAAACCTCTTTTAAATCCAGTTACACTAACAGCTTTTAGTACATCCTCTGGTAACAAATTCCAGAGCTTGATTACATGCTGGATGTTTGAAAAAACATATGGATAAGTGTAAATCCAAAATTACATGTACAAATATTGGCTATCCCCTTTGGGTGGCACTTAGAGCTAAAGTTGAAGCCTTGGAAAATGAAGTAAGATCTTCTAACTTTAGGTTGATTAATTTCCCTCACCTCCCCTTAAGATAAGAACATAAGATATGCCATACTGGGTCAGACCAAGGTCCATCAAGCCCAGTATCTTGTTTCCAACAGTGGCCAATCTAGGTCATACGTACCTAGCAGTTTCCCCAAAAGACACAGGTTCCATAATGCTTGTATTGGGTCAAGCATTGATATCCTGGGTCCCTTTTTAATAATGGTTTATGGACCTTTCCTCCAGGAACTTGTCCAAACCGTTTTTAAATCCAGCTACACTAACAGCCTTTACTACATCCTCCGGTAACAAATTCCAGAGTTTGATTACATGTTGAGTGAAAAAATATTTTCTCTTATTTGTCTTAAATAGTTTACCCTGTAGCTTCATTGCATGTCTCTTAGTCTTTCTATATTCTGATAACGTAAACAATCGATCTACGTTTACCTGTTCCACTCCGTTCATTAATTTATAGACTTCTATCATATCTCCCCTCAGCCATCTCTTTTCCAGGTTAAAGAGCCCTAACCTTTCTTCATAAGGGTATCCTTCCATCCCCTTTACCATTTTGGTGGCTCTTCTCTGAACCTTTTCTAATAAAGCTATATCCTTTTTTAATATACGGTGACCAGAATTGCACACAATATTCAAGGTGCGGTCGCACCATGGAACGATACAGAGGAGTAATAATATCCTTTGTTTTATTTTCTATTCCTTTCCTTATGATACCTAGCATTCTATTTGCTCTCTTGGCTGCTGCTGCACACTGGGCGGAGGGGTTTAACATGTTATCCACAATGATGCCTGGGTGGTGGTTCCTAATGTAGAACGTTGCATCGTGTAACCATAGTTTGGGTTGTTCTTCCCTAGGTGCATAACTTTGTACTTGTCCACATTAAAAGATGTCCTAAGGAGCTGTTTAAGCACTATTTGATGGAGGTTTTGTAGTTTCCCCTGGGGTTATTACCCCACTATCAAACATTTATAATTTGCTTACTGCAAATAAAAGACAAGACCAGGTCAAAACTGAATTTACATTGGAGGATAGAATTTAGGCTCAATTAGTAATACCAGCCTCACTGATTTTTTTCTTTGCCTTTACGGCTGGACAGAGACTGGTTGTTACAAACTTTCTTTAAGCATCAAAAAGATTTATTTTTGAACAGTGAGATGCTTCTAAGAACACTCAAAGATGATGCAGAGAAATTCTACGGAGATCAGGAGTTCAACTAGGTGCTTTGCTGTTTTTCTCAAATATCCTTGTCAATATGTAGTTAAAAACAGATCAGTTAAGTGTATCTTCTCTGAGCCTTTGCAGTTAACATCCTTTGTATTTATATTTAGCTCCTGCCTTTCCAGTAGCAGCTCTAGGCACATTACATTCAGGTATTTCCCTGTCCCCAGAGAACTTACAATCTAAGTTGCACCTGAGGTAAAGGAGGGTTAAATGTGACTGGTACGTGCAACTCATGGAAATTGATGATTTATGCGCTTAACGTGGCTCCTTATCCAGAGATAGGAGGATCCAAAAGAATAACTGTGCAGAATTATTCTTCAGGGAAGAGACTTCTGGAATATTTGTATAGTCTTCCAGAAAAATATGAGATTATGAAGTGTGTGGAGGAAAGCTAAGGACCCTCTTGCAACTTAGCATCTGAGGTAGAAAGAAGAGAAACAACTGGATCATGAGAAGCTCTCTCTGCACAAGAATCAGCACATTGGAATACTGAAAGAGGAAATTCTTCAATAACGTTAGGAGAACGTTGCTTCATGTCCATTTAGTTAATGGACGGCTTTCATTCGGTGTTGACTGAATGGACCTGAAGCAGGGCAGTTAAATTTGAGCCCGAAACACAGGACTGTGTTGTGTGTGTGTCTTACACCCTGAGAAGTTTGCCGTAGCAGTTAAGTTTGCATTTAATTTACTACTGCTGGTTTGATTAAAAGGACTAAGATTTGCCAAAGTCCAGGGAGTCTGATCTTATTCCCCTTGACAAGGCATTATATGGTCCGACAAAAATTATTTTCCTTCTGCGGGGGATTGTTTTGTTTTCCTCACCTTTTTTTGTTTTGTGCTATTTGAGCCAAGTGGTGGGGTTGGCTCACAGGACCAGGCTTGCGGCCTTTTGTGATCGATTCATGTCCATTTAGCACAGTGGACCAAAATAAAACTGAAGGGACTGAGGAGATCACTGTGCACATTAAGGGCTGCACATGCTCAGAACGTTACACTAGTTCTGAGCTTTGGGAGAGCTGTTCCCTACTGGTGCTGCTGGATGATATCACCCGCATGGGCCTGATTTAATCCTGCTCCTCAATGGAGAAAACTCTTCCTATGGTCTCTGTTTAGCAGTGCGCTAGGCTGTGGATTCCATATAAACAAGAGCAGTAGGCTAACTTTTTAAGATAAACATTAGGCTACACCCATATTCTGATTTGTTCTGCATTACTCAAGACTGCTGTGTCATATGCTTGCTATTCTGAAAGCTTTTCAGATTCACCACAAGCTTTACATCAGGTTCTCTCTTCGGTGCTTTCAAACAGTGCGATTTCCTGGTGGCTTTTCCTCATTAAGATTGTTGCTTATATAACCTACACTGCTTTGTGTGGGGGATTCGGACTTGCTAGGGTCTGGTCAGCAGTCAGCAAAGCTTGCATGTGTAGCTTCTTATCCTGATCGCTTAAGGCCATAAAGATCGCTATTTAGGACAAGAATTAGAAAGGTCAGGAAAAGGAGTCATCTTTAGTGACATTTAGTAATTTTTGAAACAGCAGACCCGGACTAGTCAAAACACTTGGCCAAAGGAAAACAAACAATATATTTATAGGAGATGCAGCGATAGTGTGGCCCATGTCTTGGGCTTATGGCACTCAGATATACAGTTTCAATGGCAAAGTCAAAGGTGGCCAGTAAATTCACATATATTGATATTGCTTTAAACAAGTGGGGAAAGCATGCCGAGCAGGCTCGTGGAATTTTTTTTCCAACCCTTCCTTCTTCTCTTTGCTTTACCGTCATTTTATTGAATTTTTGACTGTATAGCTTTTATTGTACACCACCCTGATACGATGTGATAGGGTGGTATATTAAAACCTGTAATAAACTATAAACTGTGTCTGCATTGCTTGTGGTGTGTCTTGTGTATGTATTTTGTCTGCTAATGCGTGTGTGTACATCTCTCTATATTGTATCTGCTGTATGAGTGAATTTTTGTGGGCTGTAATGTGCATGCTTCGACTGTATGTACATATGTTTTGTGTGTCACTACATGTGTATTAGTATGTGTGTCTGTGCATGCTTGGAAATGATAGTATTTTCATGTGTGAATTAATATCTGTGTGGTTTTTCTCTGGGTCTGTGATCAGGAGAGGAGATGAGAAGGAGGGTTATTTGATAGGAGCTATTTCGTAATCACTATGGTACTGTGAATCAGCGTTTGCATTACTGCAGCTGTTGGAACAATTTTTCCTACAGAAATACACAGAGGCATTTTGGGGGGGGGGGAGAGAGGGGGTGAGAGCTTCATTTCTCTTCCATTTCCCAGCACAAGCAGAAACTTAACTTGTACATCACAGGAATTTCTCGGAGCTAACCCCTTCCCTTCCTGTGACTAAAGCAGCATTCCAGAGGAGTTTTTTGGGGTGGAGCAATTTGTGAGGTAGTGGGACAGTTGTGTTGTGGTAGTTTTTAGGGATGGGGCAGTTGCAGGAGGGATTAAATTTTGCCTGTGGGGCAAATTGGGGGATGGTGGGCAGTTGTGAGGTGTAGATTTTGGGATGGGGCAGCTTGCAGGGTGTGAGGCAGTTGTGTGGGAGTGTTTTTGAAATGGGAGCATTTAGTGTATTGGTAGCTCAGTTGTGAGAGAGTATTTTGGAGGTAGGGGTAACATAGAGGGTGCTGGGGTAGTTGTGTGGGAGAGCATTTTAAGGGGATGGGGCAGTTTAGGGGGTCAGGTAAGTAGAAAACAGGGAGAGCACAGTTACTTACCTGTAACAGGTGATCTCTGGGAACAGCAGGAATTAGTCCTCACATATGGGTACGTCGGTACCGACGGAGCCTGTGCGGGAAAGCTCCCCAGCTTCTTAGAATAGAAGCTTTTGGGACCTCCCACTGCACATGCGCACTGCCTTCCCGCCTTCCTGAACAGCTCTCCTCAGTTTCGAGTTTATAGCTGAGTCAACAGAGAGAGGACAGGAAGATAGATAGATAAAAGATACAACTCCTAGGGGAGGTGGGTGGGTTGTGAGGACTAATTCCTGCTGTTCCCAGAGATCACCTGTTACAGGTAAGTAACTGTGCTATCTCCAGGAACAAGCAGGAATAAGTCCTCACATATGGGGACTCCCTAGCTTAGATGCATGGGATCCCCTGTAAAGGTTCGCCATCTTCGTATGGATCTCAGGCATCCATTCTGGGAAGGTGGGCAGGAGTTGTTTAGGAATGGAACAGGTGCTTGAGGACAGCCTGGCCAAACAAGGCATCCCGGCGGGAGTCCTTGTCCAAACAGTAATGGGCTGTGAAGGTATGAACCGAGGCCCAGGTAGCGGCTCGACAGATCTGATCTATGGAAACAGAGTGCAGATGAGCCATAGAAGTTGCCATGGCCCTCACATTGTGAGCAGTGACATGGCCTTCCAGAGAAATGTTTTTGCTCTGGTAAGCAAAAGAAATACACTGAGCAATCCAATTGGAAAGTGTACGCTTGGAGACTGGAAGTCCCAAATGGGAAGGATCAAAGGCCACAAAAAGTTGAGAAGACTTTCGATGTGGCTGAGTCCTATTAAGGTAAAAAGCGAGAGCTCTTTTACAATCCAGAGTATGAAGGTTCCTCTCTGCATTGGATGCATGAGGAGCTGGAAAAAAGACAGGTAGATATACCTCTTGATTAAGATGAAAAGGCGAGACCACTTTAGGCATAAAGTGGGATTCGTCCTAAGGACCACCTTATCATGATGAAATCTTGTGTAAGGTGGATTAGCCACTAAAGCCTGCAGCTCACTGATGCGGCGAGCCGAAGTGACTGCAATGAGGAAGATGACCTTCCAGGAAAGAAATTTCAAGGAGGTGGAAAACATTGGCTCAAAAGGTGGCTTCATAAGTTGACCGAGCACTAGATTCAAATCCCATGCGACCGGGGGGTGGTCTGATGGGAGGTTTAGTGAGAGTCAGGCCTCTCATGAATCTTGCAACAAGAGGATGAGAGGAGATAGGTTGTCCATTTATATGTTTCAAGGATGCTGCAATAGCACTTAAATGGACTCTTACCGAATTCGTCTTGAGGCCTGCATTGGATAGATGCAGGAGATAATCAAGAAGAGAATTCAAAGGAAGTGCCAGAGGGTCAAGACCCTGCTGAGCACACCAAATGGAAAAACGTTTCCATTTGAAAGCATAGGAACGCCTGGTAGAGGGTTTCCTAGAGGCAGAAAGGATATCTTTCACTGGTTGGGAAAGATGAAAGTCTTGAAGGCTTAAGCCTTCAGTAACCAAGCACTGAGGTGAAGGGATTTGGGGTTTGGGTGCCACAAAGTCCCCTCCTCCTGAGACAGGAGGTCTGGCGCAGCTCCCAGATCCAAGTAGGATCCCTGGGAGAGCTGTAGAAGTAGAGGGAACCACACTTGGCGTGGCCAGCGTGGAGCTATGAGGATCATAGTTCCATGATCCCTCTGGAGTTTGAACAGAGTCTTGGGAATCAAAGGAATGGGTGGAAAGGCATATAGGAATGCCTGATTCCAATTCAGGAGAAAGGCGTCCGTAGCCTGAGCTCCCTGACACGGAGTTCTGGAACAGAACCGGGGAAGTTTGGCATTCCACGGACTTGCAAAGAGGTCTATGTCCGGGGTCCCCCATTCCTGAAAGATTCGGTTTATTTGGTCCAAATGTAGGGACCATTCGTGTGGCAGCAGAACTCGACTGAGCCTGTCTGCCCGAGAGTTTTGAACTCCTGGGAGATACACTGCTAGCAGGTGAATCTGATGCTCTCTGGCGAAGGCCCATAGTCTTAGAGCTTCGTTGCAAAGCGACAGAGAGCCCGTCCCTCCTTGTTTGTTTATGTAAAACATGGCCACCTGATTGTCCGTCTGAACTAGGACAGTGAGGTTGGCTAGGAGGGAGTGGAAGACCTTGAGGGCAAGGTAAATTGCTCGCAGTTCCAGAAGATTGATATGAAGGGTGGTCTCCTGTAGAGACCAAGTGCCCTGAGTGGAGAGAGTTTGCAGATGGGCTCCCCACCCTGTTTGGGAGGCATCTGTTGTGAGGGTTGCTTGGGGTAGCAATGGTTGAAATGGAGCCCCCAACAACAGATTCTTGGTGGAAGTCCACCAGTGGAGGGACCAAAACAGACGATCGTAGTTTTGTATTTGGTCTGAGAGCGCTCCTGACGCCTGAGTCCACTGAGTGGCCAGGGTCCATTGAGCTGCTCTCATATGAAGACGAGCATAGGGCACCACATGCACTGTGGAGGCCATATGACCCAGTAGGCGTAGCATTTCCCTGGCTGTCAAGTGAGTGCTGGACTGAGCTTGGGAGGCCAAACTCAGGAGGCGCTGGCCTCGAACATGTGGAAGGTAGGCCCTTGCAGTGATGGTGTCCAACTGGGCCCCTATGAATTCTAGAGATTGAGTAGGGATGAGTTGGGACTTGGGAAGGTTTACTACCAGTCCCAGATACTGCAAAAGGCTCCTTGTGTGGTCCAGGGAAATCTGGGCCTGTGACTGAGTTGGAGCTCGGATGAGCCAGTCGTCCAGATATGGGAAGACAAAGATTCCCATGCCTCTTAGAAATGCGGCTACGACTGCCATGCATTTTGTGAATACTCTTGGAGCAGAGGCTAGACCGAAGGGGAGTACTCTGTATTGGAAATGTTTTCCCTGAAACAGAAAGCGAAGATACTTTCTGTGGGATGGATGGATGAGTATATGTGTATACGCATCCTGTAGGTCTAGAGAACAAAGCCAGTCCTGACCCTGGAGGTAAGGAAGGAGAATGCCGAGAGACAGCATTTTGAATTTCTCCTTGAAGAGAAATTTGTTCAATTCTCTCAGATCTAGGATTGGTCTGAATCCCCCTGTCTTCTTTGGAATGAGAAAATAAGGGGAGTAGAAACCGGACCCTTGTTGAGGAAGAGGAACCTCTTCTATTGCCCCTTGGGCAAGAAGAGAGGAAACCTCTTGACCCAACAGGGTTAGGAGAGATGGGGGAGAATTGAATGGTCTCACCATATGATGGGGAGGAAGGCTGGAGAAATGAAGTTTGTAACCCTCTCGAATGATAGAGAGGGTCCATTGTTCTGTTGTGATTTGTTCCCATCTGGGAGCAAAGTGAACCAACCTTCCGGGTATGGTGAGAGGTTCTGGTTGTGTTAGAACCAGAAGTGGCAAGTTCCCTAGGAGCAAGTCAAAACCCCTGAGGGGTTGGAGCCTGCTGAGCTACAGTAGCTGCTGCAGGCTTAGCTCGTGCTTGTTTGGATTGCTGACGCTTAGCAGTATAGCGAGGTTGAGAAGACTGCTGGCCAGTATTTGAAGCAACTCTGGCCTTCTTATAGTAAGGCCTTTTAAAAGACTTTTTCTTAGTAGGAATTGAAGTGGACTTTGAAAGTCTTTCCAAGGTGGCATTTTCAGCATCCATCTGGGTGGCTTTGATTTGCCACTCTTCCCCAAATAAGTTCTCACCTGTACAGGGCAGATTCCGTAAGCCATCTAGAACCCAAGGTTCCAGATCAGAGGCCTGGAGCCAAGCAAGACGTCGGGCTGCAATAGCAATGCCCGAAGCCCTACTGGCTCCCTCAAAGGAATCATATGCTGCCCTATTAGAGAACTTAGAAACCTCTAAGAGTTGTTTCACTAGGGAAAGGAATCCCTGCTTTTTATCCTCAGGGATAAAGGGGGCAAAATGCCGCACCTTTTTGGCAAGTTCCTCCAGGAACATGCCCATATAGAGACTGTAGGAATTAATCCTGGCTATAAGCATACTAGCCTGGAAAATTTTCCTACCAAAAGAGTCCAAAGTCTTACATTCCCGTCCTGGAGGGGTGGAAGAGTGCCTTTTGGTACTCCTAATCTTCTTCATTGCAGACTTCACCACAATAGAGTGGTGGGGCAATTGAGTCTTTTGGAAACCAGGAGAAGGAGGGACCCTATACATGGTGTCCAACCTACGGGAATAAGGAGACAAAGTCAAAGGATTTTCCCAGAAATCCATCAGTTGTTCTTGAAGGATTTCATGGATAGGCAGGGTAACTGCCTCCTTAGGGGCCTTTGAGTATCCCAAAATATCCAGTTTTTTGGATCTGGGTTCCTTTTCAGAGGATGTGGTAATAGAAAGGGCTGTAGCCATATCTAAAACAAAGTCCTGGAAGGACAAATCCTCTGGAGGGGACATTCTCCTTTTAGGAGAAGAGGGCTCCTCAGGTAAGTTGAGTGAAAACTCAGCAGAATCATCAGAGGAGTGAAAATCCTCAGAGGAATCGGTGCTTTCCTCTAACGCACGATACGCGTACCGATCGGTATCGATATCGGGCGTATCGGGTATGGAACCGGTATGGAGCGAAAGCCCATACGGTACCGACTTGCGTTTAGAGGTGGACGGCCTCGATACCGGCATGGCGGACGATACCGGTATCGGGCCCGGAACCGCTGAAAGCGGAACCGATGGCGTTGCAGCTTTAATGAAAGCCATGACGGCCTGCTGCATGGACTGTACAGTATCGCCCATGGACGCCATAGCTGCCTGGATGTCGGTACCGGAGTGACCCGGTACCCCAGAGCAGGCTAACAGGTGATCTGTCGAGGCCGTAGCATCGATATCAACCTGAGACCCCTGAATTGGCGTTTTTGGAAGTTGGACTTCCCGCCGGGGTTGTTTGGCTGGGGCAGGGTCCTCAAGTTCTAAGCTAAGAGCCTCTCGATGCTTTGAAGGAGATTTGCTCTTTGAGGACTTGCCCACAGAAGGTTTGGTTACCTGAGATCCATCCGGAGAAGAAGACCTGGATGACTGTGATGCTGTATTCTCTGAAGCAAACAGCACATGGAATTTGTTGGCCCGGTTCTGCAGCCCACGTTTAGACATGTGGGAGCAAGATGGGCAGTCCGGTATGGAATGGTCAGGCCCCAAACATTTCAGACACCAGTCATGGGTGTCTGTGACTGAAATAACAGCATTACATTTGGTACACTTCTTAAATCCAGGGGCTGGCTTCTCCATGAGGAGAAATTGAGTAGGCCGAGAGGCCTCTCTGAAGTGACCAAAAAGCTAAAAAATAAGAAAAAAGAATTATAATTTTTTAAAGAAAGAAAGAAAAGACCGGCGATACCGGTATCGGTATGGGGAAGGCAGGTACGCGGTCTAAAGAAACAAATAAAATAACAATTTCTTCAGCGGTGACAGGAACACGACCTGCTGGCTCCGCGGAAAAAGAGAAACTGAGGAGAGCTGTTCAGGAAGGCGGGAAGGCAGTGCGCATGTGCAGTGGGAGGTCCCAAAAGCTTCTATTCTAAGAAGCTGGGGAGCTTTCCCGCACAGGCTCCGTCGGTACCGACGTACCCATATGTGAGGACTTATTCCTGCTTGTTCCTGGAGATAGGGATTTTGAGCAAACAATTCTGTAACTGTTGCATTTCACTCTATGTATGTTACTATGCTACAGAAGCTAGAACTCCTCTCATAGAAATGCATTGGGCCATTTTCTGTGTCTGTCTGTCTGTGTGGGGGGCTTGTTCCTCTGGAACCCATGGTATGATATGACCCATTTGCAAACTTGTCTACATACCAAGTTTCATCCCATTCTGTTAATTTTTCAGAGTTATTTTGTGGTCAGACATTCTCGACCCCTTTTCTGTAATTCTTTCCAACTTCCATTGGGTTGGAAAGGATAAAAAAAAATCGGAAAACTGTTAAAGAATGATAAAGGTACCAGCACTATCCTGACTCTGAATATAAAACCGTGGAGGCTGTGTGTCTGCTGCTGTGCAAAATGGAGACAAAAGCCTCATTTAATAGGTGTAAAGTTTTTTTTGTTTTACAAAGGGAGCATACAACATCTATGCTGACAACTCTTACGTGACATTCACCAACTGCAACAGAGATGCCCAAAACATAGAACTGAAATGAGACAATAACCAAGTGCGATGATTCCAAAATAGAGCACGCTTACAGAGAATATCCACTACTGCACATTTGTAGAGTATGATTTACTACAGATAGTTTTTAGTGAAAATCATTTTTTTAAAATTTTCATTCAAATACAAAAAACACATTCTTTGCACTGTATAAGCACTCCTGTAACACAATTACATTAACACACTATATAACCCAGCACAAAAGTTGCATAACTCTTTTTTCCCCTTATTTATTTGTTTATTCTCCCCCCCTCCCCCCCATATGCCCCCCTCCCTTTCCTTCGCCCTCCTCCTAACGCCCATGGCCCGTACACAGTATGAAATCGACATAATATACTGGGACTACAGATAGTTTTTAAAGAGAGGACTAGACAACAAATACATACCATCCAGTCACTGTCAGAAAAGGCTTCTGTACCTCCTGTACACTCCACATAGGAGGAGTGCACCACCATACTAGGACGCTGAAACTGGCTGAGTGATGGAATTCATTCTGAGGAGAGAAAGGTGATTAGTGGAGTTCCCCAGGGATCTGCCCTGGGGCCAGTTCTGTTCAATATCTTTGTGAGCAATATTGAGAAGGGACAGACGACACTAAGGTCTGCAACAGTGAGCACCTGACAGAGTAAACAGAATGAGAAGTGATCCAAGAAAGCCTGAAGAGTGTCTGGGTGCTTGACAGTTAAGATTCACTTTAAAAAAGTAAAGAAACATCCATTTGGGGAGTGGGGCAGAAATCCAAAGAGCAGTACATCTGACCACCTCACTTCTCAGTCCTTTCATGAATATGTGAAAGGCATAGGTACAGGCCCTTGGAGCACACCGCGGCGTAGGGCATTTCCTTCTCTCCTATGACTCTTTAATTTCCTACGTTTTCCATGAGGGTCAAAGCCAAATGCCTTCTGAAAATCTTTATACACTATATCAAACTGCCTCACCTTTGTCCATATATTTATTTACACCTTAAAAAAAACTCCAATAAATTGTTACGGCAAGACTTCTGTTTGCTAGACCTGTGCTAACTCAGCCTAAGAGATGGGGCATCTAAATGGCAGTAGAAAATTTAATGTAGAGAAGTGTAAAATGATGCATACAGGGGAAAAGCAAACCAAATTACAAGCACGCGATGCTGGGTTCCAAGTCAGGAGTCCACCCAAAAGATCACGGAATCACTGGACAATATGTTGAAATTTTCAGCTCAATGTGCCACAGCTGCTAAAAAGCACATAGAATGTTAGGGGTTATTTAAAGGGGAACAGAAATCAAAGTGAGGATGTCATTATACCTCTGAAAAGGCTCATGGTTGAAGTGCACCTTGAATATTGTGCACAGAGGGCAGCAAAAATGATATAAGGGATGGAACACCTCTCATGAGAAAAAAAGGCTAAACACGCTAGAGCTCTTCAGCTTGGAAAAGAGATGAGGGGATACAATATACATTTATAAAATTACGAGTGGAGTGGAACAGTTAGAGAATGGTGATTTAAACAGAAACAGAGAAAATGATGGAAGATAAAAACCATATAGCCTATCCAAAAGGTCTATCCATACTAACTACAAAGCTCTACAATCCCTTGCTTTCCCTTAGAGATCCCTCTTTACTTGCTCCATGCTTTTGTTTTCCTTTTTTAATTCACATACCGTCCTCGACTCCATTACCTCTTCTGAAAGGCCATTCCACACATCCACCATCTTTTCTGTAACAAAATATTTCCTTAGATTTCTCCTCAATCTATCCTCTTCCAAATTCTTCTTATGCCTTCTGGTTCCAGAGTTTCATTTCAACTGAAAGAGGCCTGCCTCCTGTGTATTTATAGAATGGAGGCACTGAAATGTCTATCATGTCTCCCTTCTCCTGCCTTTCTTCCAAAATAGACCTATTGAGATCTTTAAGTCTTCCCCCGTATGTTTTATGACAAAGACTACTAACCATTTTAGTTGCATTCTCTAGTCTAGACCAACTCCACTCTCTTTATATCTCCAGATCTTTGCACAGTATTCCAAATGTGGTATCACCAGAGACTTACACAGAGGCACCATCACCTCCTTTTTATTACTGGCTATTCAAGCCGCCTCGCTTTGGTGGTCACCTTCTCTACCTTAAGATCATCAGATATGGTCATCCCCAGGTCAAACCGTTCTTTTGTGCACAGAAGTAATTCATCCCCTTATACTATATCACTCCGTTGTTTATTTTGCAGCTCAAATGCATGATCCTGCTTTTTTTTTTTTTGCATTAAATCTTAGCTGCCAAATTCTAGACCCCTTCTTCAGTTATCCACTTCTCCTGGATATTTACATTGTTGTAGATTTTGATATTATCTGCAAAGAGGCAAACTTTATCCAATAGCCCTTCCACAATATCACTTACAAAAATGATAAAATGAACCAGACCAAGAACTACTCCATGTACCACACCACTGATAATGCCCTTATACTCTGAGTCAACTCCATTTACCACTGCCCTCTGTCGCCTCCCACTCAACCAGATTCTAACCTAGTCAGTCACTTCAAAACCCACATCAAAGATGATTTGTTTATTGATATGTCACCCAGGGGCGGCTCAAGGCAATCTGCTGCCTGAGGCAAAGGATGAGATGACGCCCCCTCCCCCATAGAGAGGGCGTGGCCTTTTCAAAACTCCAACCAGGGACTGAACCAAACCAAAAAGCTGATTAGATTATATGGAGGACATTCAAGATGTTTGCACACCAAGGAACTAAAAGAGAGCGAGAACCACAGCACAGTTTATAAAACTAAATTATAACGCATTCTTATTTTGTTGTTATAAACTGTGTTATGGTTATTGCTTTTTCTTTTTCAACATATATTTTGCATCCACAGAACCCCCTTCAACAGTGGGTGCAGAGCAGAACCAGGACATTCACCCACAGAACTCAATATCTTAAAAAAAAATCTGATTCTGATCATCTCACTAACAACAATAACAAACATTCTCCAGTATCAGGCATATTGTGAACTAATACAAAACCCTACAACAAAGTCACTGAGTATCTTTGGAGCAAATCTACCATACCATATCAACACCAACTTCCAAAACTCACATAAGGAGCCCACCAAAAAAATTGTCACTTGAAATACTACAGTGGGCCCTGGAACATCCATACACCTATTTGAAAAGCTGAACATGTCAAATTACTACAGTACACTATAGCTCTTTATGCACAAACTCCATGTTAACAGAACACCTGGACTTAGTCACACACTCCAAACACAGACCCTCACCAAGTACAGAAGTAGTAACCACAATCTAAAGTAAAAATAAAAATATGTAGACAAAATTTAAACTGAAACCCCAAGCGGCCAGACTCATCAAGCAGTGCAACATCAGATAAAGCGTAGTTACTCACCTGTAACAGGTGATCTCCGGGAACAGCAGGAATTAAGTCTTCACATATGGGTATCATCTGTACCGACGGAGCCTGCGTGGGAACGCTCCCCAGCGTCCAAAAGGAAAGCTTTTGGGAGCATCCCACAGCGCATGCGTGCTGCCTTCCCGCCTCACTGCCTCTTTCACTTTAGTTGAGTTCAAAGCTGAGCCAAGGAGAGAGACAGAGAGTGAGAGAGAACTCCTAGGGGAGGTGGGTGGGTTGTGAAAATTCCTGCTGTTCCCAGAGATCACCTGTTACAGGTGAGTAACTACGCTATCTCCAGGAACAAGCAGGAATGTAATCTTCACATATGGGGACTCCCCAGCTGAAAGATGCCAGAGGAATGACTCCAGCGAGCTGTGAACCCGTGTGAACAGGGTCATACTTCCTCCCATGGATCCCTGGCATCCTACTGGGATGGAGGGTAGGAGTTGCATTAAGTCTGAAAGAGATGCTGTAGGACAGCCTGGCCAAACGAGGCATCCCAATGGGAGTTCTTGTCCAGACAGCAGTGGGCTGTGAAGGTGTGTACTGAAGCCCAAATAGCCGCTCTACAGATATTATCTATAGACACAGAGCGGAGATTAGCAACCGAGGCTGCCATTGCTCTGACATTATGAGCTGTAACATGGCCCTTGAGGGAAAGACCTTTACTATCATAAGTGAAGGATATTCAGTTTGCAATCCACTTAGATAGGGTTTGTTTGGAAACTGGAAGTCCCAAATGACTAGAATCAAAAGCAACAAAGAGTTGAGAAGACTTCCTATGTTGTTCAGTTCTTTGAAGGTAAAAGGCTAATGCTCTTTTACAATCTAAGGTATGAAGGTTCCTTTCTGCACTGGAGGCATGAGGCCTAGGGAAGAATACAGGAAGGTAAATCAACTGGTTTAAATGAAAAGACGAAACCACCTTTGGCATAAAGTGTGGATGAGTCCTGAGGACTACTTTATCATGGTGGAACCTTGTATAAGGATGGTCAGCCACTAAACTTGCAGTTCACTAATGCGTCTAGCAGAAGTTATTGCAATTGGACAATGACATTCCAGGAAAGGAATTTTAAAGTTGTAGTGGCTAAATTTGAAAGATGGAGAGATACTCCAGAAGTGACTCCATGGGCACGGAAAGGGGGTTAAGCCCTTTTTTTGAACACCATATAGAAAACCTTTTACATTTGAAAGCGTAGGAACGCCTTGTGGAAGGTTTTCTCGAAGCTTGAAGGATATCCTTCACTTGCTGAGAGAGGTGGATATCTAAAGGTTCTATGCCTTCAGCAGCCAGGCCCAGAGGTTCAGGGACTGAGGATTGGGATGCAGAAGCTTCACGTTCTCCTGGGAAAGGAGATCTGGAGCATATCCCAACTCTAGAGGAGTTGCTTGAGAGAGACGCAGAAGCAGAGGGTACCACGATTGCCTTGGCCAACGTGGAGCTATAAGAATCATAACATCCCTGTCTCACTGAAGCTTGAAAAGAGTTTTGGGAATTAGGGGAAAGGGTGGGAAGGCATAGAGGAAGTCCTGACCCCAATGGAGCTGGAAAGCATCGTTTGCTAGACAGTATTGAGCCGGAATTCTGGAACAGAACCGGGGAAGTTTGCCATTCTGTGGACTTCCAAAGAGGTCTATATCTGGTGTTCCCCAGGTTTGGAACACTCAAGCCAGTTGGTCTGACTGGAGAGACCACTTGTGTGGCAGCAGTATTCGACTGAGCTTGTCTGCCCACATGTTTTGAATGCCTGGAAGGTATACCGCTAGAAGGTGAATTTGGAGCTCTCTGGCGAGGGCCCATAGTCGCAAAGCTTCGTTGCATAGTGACAGAGAGCCTGTTCCGCCTTGTTTGTTTATGTAAAACATGGCAACCTGATTGTTGGTTTGGACCAGAACTGTCTTTTGACTGAGCTGGGCCTGAAATGCTATCATAGCATTATAAATGGCTCTTAGCTCTAAGAGGTTTATTTGAAGAGAGGCCTCTTGTGAGGTCCAGAGACCCTGAGTGGAAAGATCGTGCAAGTGGGCTCCCCAACCCAGCTTGGACACATCTGTTATCAGGGTGATCTGGGGCAGTGGTTTCTGGAAGGGGGAACCTACCAGGAGGTTTTCGAGGGACTGCCACCACTGTAGAGACAAAATGAGATGTGTCAAATTCTTGATTTTGCCGTTAAGCAACCTGCGGCTTGTGTCCAATGCGAAGAAAGGGTCCACTGAGCCACTCGCATGTGTAGGCAGGCATAAGGGACCACATGTACAGTGGATGCCATATGCCCAAGCAGTTGAAGCATTTCCCGGGCAGTTAGGAGGGTTTTCTTTACTGCTTGGGAAGCCAATTCTATTATTCGTAGACAGCGTGGCTGTGGCAGGAATACCTTTGATTGCTGCATGTCTAAGTGAGCCCCTATGAACTCTAGGGATTGAGAAGGGGTGAAGTAAGACTTTGGGTGGTTGATTACCAGACCCAAATATTGGCGAATTCCCATGGCACGAGAAACAGCTCGTTCTGTTTCTGGAGCTGTTGGTGCTCTGATGAGCTAATCATCTAAGTAGGGGAAGACAAATATCCCCACAGTTCTCAGGAATGCTACAACTACAGCCATGCATTTTGTGAAGACTCTTGGGGCAGAGGCCAGCCCGAATGGAAGGACTCTGTATTGGAAGTGGTTTCCTTGAAAGAGAAAGAGAAGTTACTCACCTGTAACAGGCGTTCTCCAGGAGCAGCAGGAATCAGTCCTCACATATGGGTGACGTCGGCGCCGACGTAGCCTCCGTGTGGAGTATTTCCCCAGCTTTCAAAGAAAGCCTTTGGGAATGCAGTGCGCATGCGTGGTTCCCTTCCCGCTCAAGGGTGCCATCTTGCTCAGTCTGATGACATAGCTAAGAGACAGCGAAAATAACAAAATAAATCGTAGGACTGCAACTCCAAGGGGAGGAGGGAGGGTCGTGAGGACTGATTCCTGCTGCTCCTGGAGAACACCTGTTACAGGTGAGTAACTACTCTTTCTCCAGGACCAAGCAGGAAGTCAGTCCTCACATATGGGACTCTCTAGCTTAAGGCTACCGGAGACCCAAAGCTGAAAAATGAGCTCCCTCTAGAGGCTCAGCATGCAAGAAAAGAATCTTCTCTGATAACGCCCCCCGACAGGTAGCCCAACACCAGGGCCGGAGGGTAGGTGTTGCCTAAACCCCAAAGAGATTATGGAGTACCACCTGCCCGAAAGCACTGTCCCTGCGGGACTCCCTCTCAAGACAGTAATGGGCCGCAAAAGTCTGACTTGAAGACCAAGTAGCGGCCCGGCAGATGTCTGCCAACGGAACAGATGAGCCACTGACGCAGCCTTCACCCTGACACGGTGAGCCGCAACTCGACCCTGTAACGAGAGGCCGGCTACCCTGTAAGCCCAGGCGATACAGTCGGCTACCCAAATGGACAAAGTACGCTTGGAGACAGCCAACCCCAACTTATTGGGGTCAAAAGAGACGAAGAGCTGAACAGCCCTCCGGTGCCCCCGCATACGGTCAAGGTAGAAGGACAACGCCCTCCTACAGTCCAGGGTATGCAAGACCATCTCAGCCCGGCTGGCATGCGGCATAGGAAAGAAAGTTGGAAGAACCACCTCCTGATTGAGGTGGAAGGAGGAGACAACCTTAGGAAGGAACTTAGGGTGAGTCCGTAAGACTACTCTGTTCCTATAGAACCTAGTATAAGGTGCATCTGATACTAGGGCCTGAAGCTCACTCACTCGCCTGCCTCGCTGAGGTAAAGGCTACCAGAAACAACGCTTTCCAAGAGCGAAAACGCAGAGGGCAAGTAGCCATAGGTTCAAATGGTGGGCAAGTAAGCCGCTGCAAAACCACATTTAAATCCCATTCAGGGGCAGGCGGACGCACTGGAGGCTTAAGCAAAAGCAGGCCTCTGAGGAAGCGAGCCACCAAAGGGTGGCTTGAGAGAGATTGACCCTCCACTGGGGAGTGGTGTGCTGAAAGAGCACTAAGATGAGCTCTCACCGAATTGGACTTAAGGCCTAGGTTGGACAGGTGAAGCAAATATTGCAGCACCACTGGTACTAGGCATGAGAAAGGATTCTCGTTGTGTTGAGTACACCAGGTAGAGAATCTACGCCACTTAAGGGCATAAAACCTTCAGGTGGACTGCCTCCTAGAGGCCAAGACCACGTCCTCCACTTCCCTAGGCAATAGTAAGGGCGCTAGAACTACCCTTTCAGCAGCCAGGCCATCAAATTGAGGGACTGGAGATTGGGGTGTAAGAGAGATCCCTGCACCTGAGACAGGAGATTGGGTTGCATCCCCAGAGGAAAAGGAGTGTCCACCGCTAGTTGCAAAAGAAGTGGGAACCAGGGTTGCCTTGGCCACCTGGGGGCCACCAGGATCAGCGAGGCCTTGTCCCTGATCACCTTGAATAGTGTCTTGGACACTAGAGGCGTGGGAGGTAAAGCATATAGAAGGCCTGTAGACCATGGAATGAGAAATGCATCCGCTGCAACTCTGAGAGGATGCGGTTGCCTGGAGCAGAACCTGGGAAGTTGACGGTTCAGAGGACTGGCAAAGAGATCTATGGTTGGAAGACCCCCATCTCAGGAAGATCTGTTGAACCACTAGAGGATTCAACTGCCACTCGTGCGGCTGCAGGATCTTGCTCAATCTGTCCGCCAGGTAATTCTCCTGACTTGGGAGATAGACTGCTTTGAGAAGAATGCCGTGACTGACTGTCCAGGAGCACAGTTTCTGCGCTTCCTGACATAGAAGGTGGGACCCTGTGCCCCTTGTTTGTTCACATAGAACATAGCAACTTGATTGTCTGTCTGAACCAAGATGGACTGGTGAGAGATGAAATGGGAGAAAGTTCTCAGGGCTAAGCGGATAGCTCTCAGTTCTAAGAGATTGATCTGCTGTGCAGCCTCCCAAGGAGACCACAGGCCTTGAGTACATGCTCCTTGGCAATGTGCACCCCAACCTTGAAGAGAAGCATCGGTTGTCAGCACTTGAGAGTGTGGAGGTGCTTGAAAAGGCACCCCTTGCACCAGATTCGGAAGATGAAGCCACCACTGCAGAGAAGACTCTAGTAGGTTGGACACCCTCACTTTGTCCGTGAGGCGTCCTGTGGCTTGGTGCCACTGAGTCCTGAGGCCCCATTGAGCTAGCCTCATGTGTAGATGGGCATTTGGAGTTACATGGACCGTGGATGCCATGTGGCCTAAGAGCCTCAGGAATTGTCTGGCAGAGACCAGAGAATTGCTGTGGAACTGCCTGGCTAGATTCATCAATCTGTGGGCCCTGTCCACTGGTAGAAAGGCCTTCGCATGAAGGGTGCCCAGCCTTGCTCCTATGAACTCCATGTTCTGTGAGGGGTGCAAAGTGGACTTTGCGAAGTTTATAACAAACCCCAGGTGCTGAAGCAGAGCCACTTGATTGGCCTCTTGTGGGGATTGACCCCTGATGAGCCAATCGTCCAGGTATGGGAAGACAAAGAGGCCTTGAACCCTGAGGTAGGCCGCCACCACCGCCAGGCGCTTGGTGAATACCCTGGGGGCGGATGTAAGGCCAAAAGGCAGTACTCTGTACTGATAGTGGTTTCCTCCCACTACAAATCTGAGATATTGTCTGTGGTCTGGATGAATGAGGATGTGAGTATAAGCATCCTTTAGGTCTAAGGAGCATAGCCGATCTCCCTGCTGGAGGTAGGGCAGCAGGATTCCAAGGGTAAGCATCTTGAACTTTTTCCTCTCCAGGAACTTGTTCAGATTCCGCAAGTCTAGGATGGGCCTGAGGCCTCCTGTTCGTTTTGGTACCAGGAAGCACCTGGAATAGAAGCCTTGACCTCTCAGGTGGTGGGGCACCGGTTCCACTGCCTGCTCCTTTACAAAACTTGCTAACTCCTGCAGGAGTAAGTCCCTGTGCAGAGGAAGTCTTGGAGGCTCCCTTGGAAAATAGGAGGAGGTTACCTGGTGGAAGTGGAGGAGATAGCCCTTCTAGACTATACTTAGTACCCAGGTATCCCTTGTGACGGCTGACCACCTGTGGGCACACAGGGTCAGCCGGCCTCCAGAGCTGATAGGGGCCAGCTGAGGAGGAGAGGCTATGCCACTGGAGTCAAAACACCACTCCCTGCTGTGCAGGAGCTGGAGCTGGTGGCTTGGGAGTTTTCTGCCTACGGGACCCATATCCCTGCCCCTTGGCCTGCTGACCCTGTTGGGGAGCTACAGAGGCCTGAAAATGAGGGTACTGTTTATAGGCAGATGACTTCCTCAGGTAAAAGGTCTTTTTCCCCGAGCCCTTCTTCTTCTGAGAAGGGGCAGAGGTTTTCCTGGACAGCCTTGTCCGGGTAAGAGTCTCGGTCTCGGGTTCTGCAGCTTTGTCAGCCATGGGCTTTGCCAAAGAGGTTTTCACCTCGGCAGGGCACATCGACCAACTTGTCCTGCACCCGTGGCTCGAGGTCCGATGACTGTAGCCAGGTCTGACGGCGTGCACCGATGCCGGCCGCGGCTACCCAGGCCGAAGCCTCGAAGCCATCATAGGCTGCTCGAGAGATAAACTTCGAGCACTCACGAATACCCGATGACAGAGCATTGAACCTCTGCAAAGGTTCCTCGGAGAGACCAGCAGAGAACCGGGCAATCTCCTTTGCCAGGTTTCGAAGGTACATGCCCATGTACATCTGGTAGGTCTGGATACGACAAGCAAGCATAGAGCCCTGGAAGCACTTCTTACCAAGGGCATCCAGGTTCCAGGCCTCCCAGCCGGGAGGCACAGAAGAGTGCATCTTCTGACTCTTCAGACGATGCATGGCCGATTCCACAACCATGGAGTGGTGCGGTAATTGTGCCTTTTGGAACCCGGGGCTCTTGCGGACTCGATAGATGGAATCGACCCGCTTGCTCAAAACTGGCGACGAGGCTGGCGCCTCCCACATGCGGAAGAGCAGCTGTTCCAGCATCGGAGGAACCGGTATAGTAAAGGCCTCCTTTGGGAGAGAGTCATACTGCAGGGCCTCGAGCTCCTCGGCTCGAGGCTCCTCCTCGGGATCTGCGGGGAAGGCCAAGGCCTTGGCCATATCCCGCACGAAGTCCAAGAACCGGGTATCCTACGGTGGGGACCGTCTCTGAGGCTTGGACTCCGGTGAGTCCGATGGGACATCCCGAGTCCGAAAGGTGTCGGGTGACTCCTCATCCTCCGTTTCCCAGCCGGACTCCTCGGAAGAGGAATCAAGCAGCTCCAGCCGGGCAGGCACCGATGCCATCCGCCCCGACACCGAGGGTACCGGCGTCGATGACCTCGGTCCCGAACAGGAGGCCGAGGGGGACCGTGGCCGAGGATCGACTTGAGCGCGCATGGACTTGAGGATCGGCTCGGCCTCCAGCGTCGACTTGGATGTCGATGTCCCGGTGGTCGGGGCAGATGCACCGGTGAGACCGGCGAGCAGTGCCCGCTGCTGTTCCATGAAGGCAGCCAAGCTGCTCTCCATGGCCGTCAACCTGAGTCCGAGCTCAGGAGACTCAGTAGCCCCCAACTCGGGCCCCGATGGTATCGGGCCCGACGTTGGCTCCCCTGGAGGAGAGTCCATGAGGACTACAGTACTCACGTGACCCGGGGACTCCATCTCCACATGAGGTTGTTTTGTAGGCCTCTCCGACTCCGAAGACCCGGGACGGCGCTCGGGGCTATGCGACTTGGCCCCTGAGGAGCCAAGTGCGTCCACCGACGCCGCCCTCGTGGGTTTTTTCTTCCTGCGATGCTCCCGCGTGGGAGACCCCCTCTCAGAGGAACCTCGGCGCTGCTTGGGGCCGGAGTCCTGAGACGTCGAGGCCTCTGACGAAGTCCGGGCCCGTCCGGACACGGAGTCAGAGAAGATTCTTTCCTTTTGGTGCTGCCGACTCCTCAATGCCTTCAAGGACATTTTCCCACACGGACCACAGACCATCGGGTCATGATCGGGTCTGAGGCACCGGAGGCAGCAGTCATGTGTGTTGGCGAGAGACATAAGCTTTTTACACCGATCACACTTTTTAAACCCGCTGGCAGCCATCGGGGGAAAAAGGGCCCCTGCGAGGTCAAAAGACAGGGCTGCCAGTGAAAAAAGAAAAATGGCGCGAACGCTAGTCACTAAGGACAAAAACTGAAAAAAGAAGACCGGGCTCGATACCGATGTATTGGGCCCAGGTGGGAAAGGAAACCGGTGTCGAACCGAAGAAACGGGTCAAACACAGAACAAAATCCACTTTTTCCTTGGGTGAAAACGAAACACGTCCGTCGGGCTCCGCGGAAAAAGAAGACTGAGCAAAATGGCACCCTTGGGCGGGAAGGGGACCGCGCATGCGCGCTGCATTCCCAAAGGCTTTCTTTGAAAGCTGGGGAAATGCTCCGCACGGGGGCTCCGTCGGCGACGACGTCATCCATATGTGAGGACTGACTTCCTGCTTGGTCCTGGAGAAATCAAAGTTACTTCCTGTGATTTACATGGATGAGGATATGTGTGTACGCATCTCTTAGATACAGAGAACATAACCAATCTTGATTCTGAAGGTATGGTAAAAGTGTTCTGAGGGAGATCATCTTGAACTTTTCTCGGAACAGATATTTGTTCAATTCTCTGAGGTCCAGGATAGGTCTGTATCCCCCTGTCTTCTTTGGGATAAGAAAATAAGGGGAGTAGAACCCCCTCCCCCATTGGGATATCGGTACCTCTTCTATTGCTCCCTGAGCAAGAAATGAAGAGACCTCTTGACACAGGATGTCGGTGACAGGGCCTTGAGAATTGAATTGTTTTATGATTGTAGGTGGGGGGCATGCTGAGAAAGTGAAGTTTGTACCCCTGTCCTACAATGGACAGAGTCCAGTTTTCTGATGTTATTTGTTGCCATCTTTTGGCAAAATGGCATAATCTGCCTGGAATGGTCAAGGGTTCTAGACCTTTCAGAGGCAAAATGGTTAAGTTCTCTAGGTAGAAGTCAAAGTCCCTGCGGAGGCTGTACTTGCTGAGCCGGTTCAGCTCTTTGAGCTTGCGGCTTTCTTTGTTGTCTAGGTTGCTGCCCTTTCTGGGGAGCATGAACGGGACAGTGAATTGGATGGGAATAAGAGTGGTAAGAATTTTTCTTTTTGTCAAAAAGAAAAACTTCTTGCCTGTTTTTTTTCTTTGATGGGTTGGCTGTAGACTTTGATAGTCTATTCAAGGTGGTACTGTCAGATTCAATTTGATTAGCCATGGTCTGCCAATCCTTCCCAAATAAGTTTTCACCTGTGCAAGGAATGTTTCCTAACTTCTCTTGCACCCACTCCTCTAAATCTGATGCTTGGAGCCAGGCGATGCGCCGTGCTCCGATAGCAATAGCAGAGGTTCTGCTAATAGCTTCAAAGCAGTCAAAAGCTGCACGGTTCACAAATTTGGAGACATTTTGAGCGTGCTTGAGCAGAGTGAGGTACTGACCCCGTCTATCTTCAGGAAGAAGAGGGCTCATGCGTTCCAGATCCGCTGTAACCTCCTCAAGAAACATTCCCATGTAAAGGGAATATGAGCTAATCCTAGCTGCTAGCATGGAGGATTGAAAACATTGATGCCCAAAGGCATCGAGTGTCCTCGATTCACAGCCTGGTGGGTTGGAAGAATGCGTTTTAGCACTTTTTATTCTCCGCATAGCTGATTCCACTACCATGGAATGGTGTGGTAACTGTCTTCTGAAACCCTGGAGAAGGTGGGACTTGGTACATGGTATCGAGGCGTCGAGAATGCGGTGACACCGTTAAGGGAGTTTCCCACATTCTGAACATAAGATCTTGAAGGATCTGATGAATGGGCAGCATCGCTACCTCTTTGGGAGCCATAGGGTATTGCAGAATTCTTAGTTCGTCTGCCCTAGGTTCCTTCTCAGGATTAACCATGATTGAAAGCCCTTTAGCTACATCACGTATGAAATCCTGAAAAGACACGTGTTCTGGAGGAGACATTCTGCGCTCAGGAGAAGGATCCTTCAACAGAACTGCTCTTGTATCAGTAGAGTCATCGGAATCGGAAGACTCATCGGAGCATTGCATCGATAGATGCTGGTACCGATGATGCTTCGGTTCCAACCCCTCGATGCCAGAGAAACTCTCGAGGCTCAGCATGGGAGGAAGCCATCCCACCTGAGTAGGTGCCACTGGAGCCGGTACCGGTGTCAGTACTGAGCTCATTTGAACCATCAGTAGCTGTCTTAGTGGTACCGAAGCAGCTAAGAGAGACTCTAGTCTGCGTTCAATATCAAGGATTCTCTTATCCATTGCTAATGCCGATGCCTGGTCGGTACCGGTGGAAGCGGCTACGACCCCAGAACATGGCAACAGACGTTCTGCAGAGGTGGAGGCCTCTGGAACATTCTGAGACCCCATTTGTGCTTTGGCGACCAAAGACTCCCGCCGGGGCAATTTTGCCGGTGTACTTTCCTCGAGGGTAGCGCCAGTGGCATCTCGATGCTTTGCCCTTCGAGGACCGGCTAGTCTTTACAGACTTTTGTTTAGTTACTTGAAATCCATGAGAGGAAGACGAAGCCCTGGAGGACGTCGATGCAACTGACATCATATCAACCGTGAAAAGAGAACCAGCCTTTGCAGCTCTGTTCTGCAGGCCCCTTTTGGTCATCTTTCTACAGGAGTGACACTCCGCTGGACAATGTTCAGGACCCTAAACATTTGAGACACCATTCATGGGTGTCGGTGACGGAAATAGTACCGCCACAGTTTGAACATTTTTTTAAAACCACTAGTTGGCTTCTCCATGTCTGGAGATTTTTGGGCCTAGTGCCCAAAATGGCACCTAACCCCAGGAGGGGTGAGTCAGCAAAGAAAAAGAAGAAAAGTTTCTTTTTTTTCTTGTAGAAGAAAATAAGAAAAGAGAACCGGCGGTACCGGTAGGCATCGAATGAAGGCAGATGTGACCACAAAAACAAGAAAGAAGATAAAGTTTTCTGCGGTGACAGGAGAGATGTCCTGTCGGCTCCATGGAAAACGAAGAACTGAAGTGAGAGAGACAGTGAGGCAGGAAGGCAGCACGCATGTGCTGTGGGATGCTCCCAAAAGTTTTCCTTTTGGACGCTGCGGAGCATTCCCGCACAGGTTCCGTTGGTACCGACGATACCCATATGTGAAGACTACATTCCTGCTTGTTCCTGGAGATATAAGATATGCAGTTCCCCCATACAGTGTAAAACATAAAGATAACACAAATAACACAAAGTCCAACCACTAAAATGAAATAAAATTATTTTTTCTACCTTTGTTGTCTTACCATTTTATTCTCTGATCATGCTGGTCCCGATGTGAGGCTTCTGCTTTCCTGTCTTTTCTTAGCTCTCTTTCTGTGGTCTATGGTCCATCTGCCATTTCTTATCTCTTCTTTTGTTTTCTTCACTTCTTTCCATCAGCCTATTTCCAGTTCCAGTAACCCTCCCCGGTATCAGCCCCTTTCCAGTCCTCACTCTCAGTACCTTCCAATGTCAACTTGCATTGCCATTACTGCCACTGGTGTCCATTCCCTTCCAGTCCCTCTCCTTCCCCATTGTCCAACTCTTCTAGTCCAAATACCATGGCAGCCCCTCTCAGATCCACTCCCTTCCAGTCCCATTCTCCCATCCCCTCGTATCAGCCCATTTGTAGCCTTAGCCCCAAGTTTTCTTCCAGGGCCAGCAGCTCTGTTCTCCCCTCCCCACAAATCAGCCCATTTCCAGTCCTAGCCCCCCCCATCAGCCCATTATCAGTCCTAACCTCCCCCTAATCAGGTCATTACCAGTCCTAGCCCCCCACGATTGGCTCATTTCCAGTGCTAGTCCCCCCTCAGTCCATTCCCAGTCCCAATCTGCCCATTTCCAGTGCTAGTCCCCCATCAGTCCATTACCAGTTCTACCCCCTCATCAGCCCATTATCCATCCTAGCCTCCCCTAATCAGGTCATAACAAGTCCTAGCCCCTCCCCTCAATCGGCCATTTCCAGTGCTAGTCCCCCCTCAGCCCATTCCCCCCTAATCATCCCATTACCAGTCCCAGCCCCTACTCGATCAACCCATTCCCAGTCCTAGCTTTCCCTAAATCAACCCATTACCAGTGCTAGTCCCCCTAAAATCAGCCCATTTCCAGTGCTAGTCCCCCCCAATCTGCCCATTTCCAGTGCCAGCACCCCCCCTCCAAATCTACCAGATTTGGAGGGGGGGCTGGCACTGGAAGGGCCTAATGGTTGGGGCAAGTTACCTCAGGCCGGAAAGTCAGGGGTTCAAATCCCACTAGAAGACAGCAACCTTGGGCCAGAAGGACTGGGGTTTCTAGTCCCACAGGTGCTCCTTGTGGTCTTGGGCAAGCCACTTAACCCTCCATTGCCCATGTTCCCTGTACAATAGTTATCTCCAAGTTATAATGCCCTGTTCAATGCAATTTCAGTTTGTTCAATGTAAACCACCTTGATATCATGAAAGGCAGTATATAAGAAATGTTAAATAAATAAATACCCATTTCCGGTGCTAGTCCCCCCTCCCCCCATTCTGCTCATTTCAGGTCCTAGCTGCCTCATTATAGAGCCACCCCTGATGTCACCTATGTGGAGCTGTGTGAAAGGCTTTACTGAAATCAGAGTATACCACATCTAGCTTTCTCCCTCATTCCAACTCTGTGAATGCCCAGTCAAAGAAATTAATCAGATTTATTTGATAAGACCTACCTCTAGCAAAACCATCCTGTTTCAGATGCTGCAATCCATTGGATTCCAGAAAATGCACTATTCTCTTTCTGTAGCAACTCCATTCCAATATTCACCACCGAGTTCAGACTAACAGGCATGTAATGCCAAACCTACTTCTGCTTTTGAGGATCACATCCACCCATCTACAATCCTCTGGAACTACTTCAGACTCTAAAGAGGCATCAAAACCGCTAGAACTTTCAAAACCTCGGCTGTATGCCATTCAGCCCCATCACTTTGTCTACTTTTAGTTTAGCTAGCTCCTCACAAACAGTTTTCTGAAAATCATTCAAGATCTACCTCATTTCCATTCTTGTGTGTGTTTTTGCTTTCTGCAATCCCACTCTTGGCTATTCACTCATCCCCGAAGATCCTAGTTTAAAGCCTTCTTCAGTAGGTTAGCCATTCTGCTGCAGAAGACCCTTTACCCCTTCTTTGACAGATGGATAGTTTTTTTGCCGTGCTAGAGTTTTTACATATTCTTCTTGGCAGACTAGCTCAAGCTCTTTCAAGTTAGCTAGGGATCATTTGTGGATTGAGACACTCAAGAATCTTCCAAACAACCCTAAAAGACACTCCATGAAATTAATAACCAGCAGACTGAAACCAATCCTAGAAAACATTTTTAACATGAAGAGCATAATTGAGCTTCAGAATCTGTTGCCAGTGGTGTGGACAAGGTGACTAATGAAGCAAGGTTCAAAAGAGGTTTAGCCAAATTCCTGGAGGAAAGGTCCATGACAACAAATTTGCCAGACCTGGAATAGCTATTTCTTATCCCTTGCAATGAGCTATGAGAAACTGATCTACGTTTTGGGATTTGTCAGCTACTTGTTACCCATGGTTGGAGACAGGATGCTGGGTTGTTCGATGGACTCTGGTCTGGCTCGGCATGGCTTAACTTATGCTTATTGTGTTTGATGATCTTAAAGTAGCAGGGCTGGCCCAAGGGTATTTGACACCTTCAGCAATGCATCCCCCCCTACACTGTTTACCCAGATGTGCTGCTGGTTGATAGATGACTCACCTGATGCTGCAGAAGCAACTGGTAATTCATTTCTGAAAGGTAAATGAATCAGAAACATTTAATTACATGGATTTAAATTCCCCCTTGTACTTTCAATTTGTTTTGTGCCACCCTATGTGGTCGCCTAGTTTACCTAGTGCTAGGGCCTGCCCTGCAAGGCAGTAAAACAGTGTGATAAGGTAGGGGTGAAGCCCAAGTGATGCTAGGGTGCATAATCAACAGAAAAAAAGGCTTTTGTACAGGTCATTACTGAGACCTCAACTGGAACACTGTGTTCAGGTTAGGATGATATAAACAGGCTGGAGAAAGCTATAAAATGGTGAAAATTCTGCATCAAAATCCATATGATATGAGAACATGACCAGTCTGTGAATTGTATATATTGTTATTGTATATAGTTCCCCTGTTAGCCAAGTTGAATTTCCTGTTCATATGTAAACACAAAGTACTATTGGAAATGTGTGTGTTCATTGTTTATTGTAAACCGCGCTGATGCTGAATAGCGCGGTATAAAAGAGACTATAAATAAATAAATAAATAAATAAAGTAGCTACAATGCCTTGTAAAAGTCTTCACACCCTTGTATATTTTTCGCATTATGCTGTTAAAAAAATATTTCAACATGCATTACAACAGGAGCTTGGTTCACTGATATGTACAACATACCCTAACTTTCAACATAATAAAAATTACAAAAATCTTGAAAAATTACAAATAAACCAAAATGTTTATTTCATACATCTTCAGCTCCCTTGCTGAAAGCCCTTTTTCAGAGATATCAGCTATGAGCCATTAAGACATTTGTCTTCAAACTGCATAGAGGGAGGGTGGAGTTTTTGTCCATTCTTTCTCAAGCTCTTTGAAGTCGGCTGGGGATCATCTGTGGACTGCAGTCTTCAATTTTTGCCATAGATTTTTTTAAACATTTATAAAAGGCGAGGATATCAGTACAAATCAGCATATACATCTTCCATATGTCTACATTCTGTATCCATAAGTCAGAGTGTTCTTATATTTATATAATCAACCCTCAAAAAGCAGGTTGCTATACTAGAAAACTAGAAAATGATCACAGAAGTTGAAACTTGAAAGAGACGGATGAGGAGGGAAGTCGGGCCCCTGCTGAAGGTGGTGACCCCGCCCCTCCACCTCCCTACAGCATCTAGCAGTTGGGGATGTGCTGGTAGTGTCATCCTACCCAACAACACTATTATAGTGCAACTTAAGGCAAGAAGGGAGTCACAGGCAAGTACAACCATATTCGTTGAGCCTCTCTCAAGAGCATTGCGAGACCAAGATATACAGAGGCATTATCGGAGGTTGGAGGACACTCAAATAAGGAAACATCCAACCCTTACATAATATTGAGATGGGTCCCCCTTGGACTCCACCCAGGAGTATGGTTTAGTCTGCCTGGGAAAAGGGGGTATTAAGTCGACTCTGCGTTAACACTCGCTTTAGTACTAGCCTCCTAGGTGGCAAGCCTCACCTGGTAAGTTTATCATAGAGCAATGTGGGAATTCAATTGCCCTTTGACTAAGGAGACCAGCTGATCCATATTCATGAGGTCTCCTACTCAGGATGTCCAGTCCCTGATGGTCGGTCCCTTCAGATTTTTCCAGTAGCGTGCCACCACCATAAGTGCCCCCAAAAGCAGCAGCTTGTTTAAGCGTCGTGAGTGCCGTGGGACTCCCAATGTAGTATTAAGCAATCCTAAGAGAGAGCAGACCAGGTTGGTTGTAAGGTTCCCCTCAGCTACTGTGTTAACAGTATGGATCCGTTCATCTCAGAAATCACAAATTCGTGGGCAACCTCACCACATGTGAAAAAGTACCCTCTTGCCCACAGCCTCTCCAGCAGTCGTTCCCCGCCCATAGACCACATTGCGCCATCCTAACAGGGGTCATATAAGCTTGTTTTAGAAGCTGAAACTGTGTTTGATGGCAGCTAGTATTCCAAACACACAGATATCGCCTTCTGTGGATGGTGTGCCATGCCGCCAGGGTAAGGGCTCTGCACAAGAGACGGTGCCAGGAGTCCATGTGTGAGGCTGACCCAAAAATATATGTCAGCCAGGGCTTGGTAAAAATGGGCGAGCAATCCCTTCCAGTGTGTAACTCTGTGAAACAATACACACTCTAGGTTGGTAGACGGTCGCATGATCTGAAAACGATGTTCGCTGCGTATGATAAAGTATCTCAACTGGAAATACTGGTAGAAGGGAATCCAGGTCCCGCCTGTGTCATCTAGTTGTGCTATGCTCATATAGGATCCACTATCCAACAGGTTGGTGAAGCAGCGTATGCCCTTATTCTGCCAGGCCTGATGCAGGGCCGAAAAGGATAGGCCACTAAAAGGGAGAAAGTCATTCAACTGTGCCTTCGGGAACATCTGGCTGCAGTTCCCCTCTTTTCTGTGAATTTGAGCCCACAGCCGAAGCAAAGGATTTAGGAACACATGTCCCTCTCTTCCCTTCTGATGGTCTGCTGTATCCTTAAAGACTGAATAGGGTGCCATCCAGTGGGCATCAGGGGGCTGTACATAATGGTAGCGCAATCCTCTCAGGACCGCTGCTTTGTAATATTTGAGAGAGATGGGGGCAGCCTATTCCCCTATCATCCACATGTGGTATTAAATTCTTCCAAGCGATCTTTGCCTTACGTTTTCGCAATACGAACCTACTAAATTGTTTCTCCAGTTTGTAGAAGAAACTGGCAAGCACCGCGATTAGTAATTGTGAGAAGGTATAATTGTCATTTTCAGTGCTGCCACCCTACTAATCCACCCCAGAATGAGCCTGTCCCATCGGGCTAGTTCAGCTGCGATCTGAGATGCCAGGGCCACGTAGTTCAGCCAGAACAAGTCCGTCACATCAGCTGATATCCGCACGCCTAAGTATTTAATAGGGGATGTCGCAAGCTTGAACAGACAATCTGCTGGCAGTTTGCTACTTGCTCCCCCCAGCAGCAATACCTCAGTTTTTTCGAGACTGGCTCTAAAGCTGGAAATTCGTGAGAAAGCCTGGACCGCAACAGTCCATGCATTGAAAGAGTGGGGTTTTCTAAGAAAATAAATGTATCGTCTGCATATAAAGAGACATGATGTGGATTCCTCTATAACAATGGATGTATGTCTGAAGCTGATTGAAGTACAGCCGCTAAGGGCTCAATGGCCAGGGCAAACAGCAAGGGAGATAGGGGGCATCTCTGTCATGTGCCCCTGTGAAGACAGAAAGATGCAGAGCACATGTCGCTTACTACAACATGGGTAGTGGGAGCAGCATAAAGAGTTTTTACCTAGCCAACAAACTTGGTTCCCAAACCAAAGCGAGCCACCACTGCGAAAAGATAGCTCCATTCTACTCTATCAAAAGCTTTTTCAGCATCGAGGGTGACACACCACACTGTCTTCTTTTCCAGAGCGGTGTACATTACTACATTCAAGAGCTGACAAACATTGTCATAAATCTATCTTCCTCTTATAAATCCAGTTTGGTCTGGATGTATTAGCAGTGCAATGACCCAGTCCAGATGATTAGCCAGCACCCAGGCAAAGATTTTTGCATCGCTATTAAGGAGAGAGATGGGGCGGTAGCTGCCACATTCCAGAAGGGGAGCATGGACTGTTGCAGGTTCATACAAACTGCGCAGAAGTTCCTTTGGGTATTAAACAATCTGCAATCCCTTTGTACCATTCTATAGGGAGGCTGTCTGGGCCCATCGCCTTTCCAGGTGCCAGAGATTTACTTGCTAGTTCTTTTTCTGCCCCAGTAATATCTCACTCTAGGTGGGCTCGCTGTTCCGTGGACAAAGTGGGTAGATGTACTCCTTCTAGAAAGGAAGATACGCCTCCAGAGATGTGGTGCATTCGAAATTATAAAGGGAGGAGTAGTAATCCCGAAAGGCCTGAGCTATCCCTTCCGAGTTTTGATGTAGTTGTTTCCTTTGATCTATTACAAATAACTAGATGAAGCTACCAACGCATGGAATAACACTATCCTGGCAGCATCTCAACTCCCACCTCAAAAGAGCTCACACTACAATAAAAACAGACCTAGATCGACACCTTGGTATTCAAACACCATAAGAGAGTCCAAAAGGAAATTACAACAATTGGAACGCCGCTGGAGACGTAACAAATCAGAAACTACATTGAGACAATATCAGGAGATACAAATAGAATATAATAATATAATTAACAAACAAGAATACCATACAAACCTTGTGCTAAAAGCCTGTAACAAACCTAGAGAGCTCTTGAACATTGTATGCAACCTTACAAATGACCCAACCATGAAGTATGAAAGCAAGATCCATCCTCAAACCTTTGCTGATTTTCTAATAGCTAAGAATAATCCCAATCCCAGCACATCACCTACGAGCATCCCTCCTATGGGCACACCAACTACAGATGCCGACTGCAATATCACCAAGCAATGGAAGAACTTCAGCATTCCATCATCGAAACAAATAACTCAAACCATCATTGCTCTAAGCACCACCAATTCTCCATTGGACCCCTGCCCGGTGACATGAATTAAATCCACTAAAGAAGATCTAAGCACATACATTCAAAAAATAGTAAGCACCTCTCTCAACCAGGGCTACATGCCCAAAGCACTCAAACAATCTACTATACGCCCTATTCATAAAACCACATCAACTAGCAACACTGACCCAGCAAACTACCGCCCAATATCAAGCCTTCCATTCCTAGCAAAAATAATAAAAAAAATCGTACAGAGACAACTTCGATATTGATCAACATGCCCCACTGGACCCTCAACAGCATGGATTCCGTCCAAACCACAGCGTTGAGACACTTCTCATTCATCTATTTGATAACATACTAAAAGGAATAGACAAGATAAAGAAAGGCTTTCTACTTATCTTTATCGACATGTCATCCGCATTCGATACAGTTTCTCATCACATCCTTCTGAAGCGCCTAATGGAAATTGGCCTCCAAGAAACCACCATAAAACGGTTCCAATCATACCTTGAAGACAGACAACAAAATGTAACATTCGATAACCTCACCTCAGCACCCTTCCACACAACACAAGGAGTTCCCCAAGGCTCCTCATTATCTGCACTCTTCTTCAACATCTATATCCAACCTATTTGCAACATATTTAATAAATACAAGATTCAATATGCCATATATGCCGACAATATCATGGCATATACTTCAATCCACCTGGATGCCCCAGACTACACAGATATATCAACCTGCATTCACAAAATAATGACATGGCTTACTAACAATTTAAAAATCAATATAAAAAAATCTGAAGCAATCATCATCACAAGGGAATCTACATTCACTCCTCCTACCACCATCAACATTTCAAATACACCAATCATTGTAAAAGAGGAAGTTCGGTATCTTGGAGTGATACTAAACAATTTATTCTTCAAGCACACATTAACAAAACAGCCTTCTTCAAACTAGCAATGCTCTGAAGACTAAAACCTCTGCTCAGCAAAGAACACTTCCGTACAGTATGCCAGGCAATTATCACACCTGTGCTGATCTATTGTAATCTCCTCTTCCAAGGCCTAGCCAAACAATCCACCTGACCACTTCAAATAGTCCAAAACACTGCTGCCGCATTATTGCTGGCGCTTCACTACAAGACCATATAACTCCCATACTACAAGATCTGCAGTGGCTACCAATCTCCTCACAAACAAAATATAAATCAGCGCTCACAATCTTCAAGATCAAAAACAACATGTCAGCAGAAATACTTCAAGAGCTCATCGGAACCAAAACAAAAGAAAGACCGGACAGAAACAGCACTAAAAACACAATACCAATTCCTAGTTTATTTACAAGTACCAATAAATCCACATCCATGCGGGCTTTCTCCCTTGTTGCCCCTGCTATTTGGAATGCACTTCCAGAAAAGCTACGATCCACAACTGATTTAAAAGACTTCCGCAAGTTACTCAAGACTACCTTATTCATTGAACATTATAACGAAGACCACCAATCACACCAATCTCAATCTTAAGAACATAAGATATGCCATACTAGGTCAGACCAAGGTCCATCAAGCCCAGTATTCTGTTTCCAACAGTGGCCAATCTAGGTCATATGTACTGTCACACCTCCTCTGGCCAAGCGGTAGCCTCCTGTATTGCAAGGCCCCTGGAGGGTGGTAGTTGTGCCTTTATGAATATAAACGCAAACACTTCTTTCTTCAAATCAAAGGGTTTTTATTCCCCGTCCCATTGAGGGTATTTTATCTCCAAGGAACATAAATTATATGCTTTGCTTGGACATCATATATACAATAACAAAAGGGAAACATAACTTGCTTTCTTCAGCTTTTAAAGGATAAATCAACAAAAGAACAAAAAGCTTAAATATTGCTGTAAGGTTCTCTCCCCGGTAGCTATGAGTAGAGCATACCTCTGTTCTGCCTTGAGAGAGAGAGTTACAGGTTTGTTGCTGTATTACTGAAGTTAAGACACCAAGTTACTTTCCTTATCTCAGGGAGAATTCAGGTTCAATTAATGATAAAGAACAATCCATTAATTCCTGTGTATCATTCTCCTCAGCATTCTGGTATTCCATCATCTTTGGTTGACTGGTATATTCATTCTGTACTTTAGGAGTACTCTGTGAGACTTGCTGCCTAAGTACGTCAACCAGGAAGTTCTTTTCTTTCACCGGGCTAGAGCCTCTCTGGGTATTACCATATATACTGGAATAGAGATTTCCCAGGCACTGCCCCTGCTGGTACTTTTGAGTAGAGCTTAGCCCCTTACTTGCTCTGCTCGTGGGATAATTAAGGGAACTTTCCAACCTATCCAGGTTTCCCTTTTGTAACCCAGCTGAGCTGAATCGGAGTGCTCGTGACGGAGTTTCAGACGGAGCTGTGAACTTACAATTACAAAACTCTTCAGCTTTATCTGGTAAGTGAAAGCTTTTCTCTTGCTCATACACACTATTTGGCTGTGGATATCTCTCTGATTTATTCAGGTCCTCGGGTTCCCTCTGACCTTCATATGGGTACTCTAATTGCTCCAGAGTTTCTTTATCACTCTCTCTTGCAATCTCATACCTGTGCCATGCTTCCCGGGGCTTTAGCTGCCCTCTCTGTATTTTCTCCAAGTGTGTCCTTGGCTGCCACGGCTTCTCTCTCTCTCTCTCTCTCAGCTCCGGCACCAGCTCCTGGCTTTGCCTTAATCCTGATCCGAATCCTAAACTGTCTCTGAATGTCTGAGAGCTTGTTTTAAACCAGCGTTCGCTTGCTCCACCCTTAGTTAGCTGAACCCTGTCAGGTGAAGTGAATTCCCTTCCTGTGCTAGCTGGGTGTGTCCTGATTGAGCTTTTGCACGTGTTCCTGCGTTGCTCAGGGTAACTATCTGACACTTTCTTGTTTACCCTGTCACTTTTTCTGTTTTCACTTGTGCTGGCCTGCATTTCCTCTGTCTGTACAGGGTCTACCCTGTTACAGTACCTAGCAGTTTCCCCAAGGGACACAGGTTCCACAATGCTTGTATTGGTTCAAGCATTGATATCCTGGGTCCCTTCTTAATAATGGCTTATGGATCTTTCCTCCAGGAACTTGTCCAAACCTTTTTTAAACCCAGCTACACTAACAGCCTTTACTACATCCTCCGGTAACAAATTCCAGAGTTTGATTACACGTTGAGTGAAAAAATATTTTCTTTTATTAGTCTTAAATAGTTTACCCTGTAGCTTCATTGCATGTCCCCTAGTCTTTCTATATTCTGATAAGGTAAACAATCGATCTACATTTACCCGTTCCACTCCGCTCATTAATTTATAGACTTCTATCATATCTCCCCTCAGCCGTCTCTTTTCCAGGTTAAAGAGCCCTAACCTTTTTAGCCTTTCTTCATAGGAGTATCCTTCCATCCCCTTTACCATTTTGGTGGCTCTTCTCTGAACCTTTTCTAATAACTCTATATCCTTTTTAAGATACGGCGACCAGAATTGCACACAATATTCAAGGTGCGGTCTCACCATGGAACGATATAGAGGCATTATAATATCCTTTGTTTTATTTTCCATTCCTTTCCTTATCATACCTAGCATTCTATTTGCTCTCTTGGCCGCCGCTGCACACTGGGCCGACGGTTTTAACATGGTATCCACAATGATGCCTAAATCTTTTTCCTGGGTGGTGGTTCCTAATGTGGAACCTTGCATCGTGTAACCATAGTTTGGGTTGTTCTTCCCTAGGTGCATAACCTTGCACTTGTCCACATTAAATTTCATCTGCCATTTTGATGCCCAGTATTCCAATTTATCAAGATCCTCTTGCAATTTTCCACAATCCTCTTGGGTTTTAACAACTTTAAATAGTTTTGTGTCATCTGCAAATTTGATAACCTCACTCGTTATTCCACTTTCCAGGTCATTTATGAATATGTCAAAAAGCAGCGGACCCAGCACAGATCCCTGGGGTACACCACTATTCACCTTTCTCCATTGGGAAAATTGGCCATTTAGCCCTACCCTCTGCTTTCTATCTTTTAACCAGTTCCTGAACCACAATAGTACACTGCCTCCTATCCCATGACTCTTTAGTTTTGCCAAAAGTCTCTCATGAGGGACCTTGTCAAAGGCTTTCTGAAAGTCCAGATACACAATATCAACCGACTCACCTTTGTCCACCTGATTATTCACTCCTTCAAAAAAAACATAACAGATAAGTAAGACAAGATCTTCCTTGTCTAAAGCCATGTTGGCTGTCTCTCATTAGTTCATGACTATCTACATGCTGAGTACTTTTATTCTTTATGATGGTTTCTATCATTTTTCCCGGTATTGACGTCAGGCTCACCGGTCTGTAGTTTCCCAGATCACCCCTGGAACCCTTTTTAAAAATTGGTGTTACATTGGCGATCCTCCAATCTTCAGGTATTAGAGATGATTTTAATGATAGTTCACAGATTACTAATAGCAGGTCTGCAATCTCATATTTCAGTTCTTTCAATACTCTTGGATGTATACCATCCGGCCCAGGTGATTTGCTACTCTTCAGTTTATCTAATAGTTGTAATACATCTTCTCGATGTATCGATATTTCCTTCAATTCTTCTGCACCTTTAAATACCACTTCAGTCATGGATAACATCCCTACATCTTCCTCAGTAAAGACTGAAGCAAAGAATTCGTTCAGTCTCTCCGCTATCGCCTTGTCGCCTCTTAGTGCTCCTTTAACCCCTTTATCATCTAATGGACCAACTGACTCTCTCACAGGTTTTTTGCTACGAATGTACTTGAAAAGGTCTTTACTTTGCGTTTTTGCTTCTGCAGCAAGCTTCTTCTCAAATTCTCCCTTTGCCTGCCTTATCAATGCCTTGCATTTGACTTGCCAGTGCTTGTGCTGTTTCCAGGTTTCGTCGTTTGGCTCTTTTTTCCATTTCCTGAAAGATGCTTTTTTGGCAACAACAGCCTCTCTGACCTCAACTTTAAACCATGCTGGCAGTTTTTTGGACTTCTTTCCACTTTTCTTAAAGCGTGGAATACAGCTGGTCTGGGCTTCCAAGATAGTATTTTTCAACACCACCCAAGCTGTGGATTTCCTTACTATCCCTCCTCCACTAATTAAATCAAAGGCGATCATGCTATGATCACTATTGCCAAGTGGCCCCAACAACCTTATCTCTTGCACTAGATCTGGTGTTCCACTAAGGATTAGGTCTAATATGGCTTCCCCTCTGGTCGGTTCATGAACCAGCTGCTCCAAGAAGCAGTCATTTATTTCATCTAGGAACTTTATCTCCCTAGCATGTCCTGACGTGACACTGACCCAGTCGATACCGGGGTAGTTGAAATCACCCATTATTACTGTGCTGTAACTTTTGTTAGCTTCCTTGATTTCTTTGAGCATTTCATCATCCATTTGGTCATTCTGGCCAGGCGCTCGATAGTACACCCCCACTGCCATTGCCTTCCCCCTTTTACATGGAATTTCAATCCATATAGATTCTACAGCAGATTTTGTTTCCTGCAAAACTTTAATCCTTTCTGACTCAATGCCATCTCTAACATAGAGAGCAACCCCTCCACCAATTTGATCAGCTCTATCATTACGATATAGTTTGTACCCAGGTATCACAGTGTCCCACTGGTTGTCATCCTTCCACCATGTCTCTGATATTCCAATCATATCTAACCTTTCATTTAGTGCTATATATTCTAACTCTCCCATCTTATTTTTTAGACTTCTAGCATTTGCATACAAGCATTTTAGAGAATGTATTTTATCCATATTAATTTGTCTGTTAGACATGAGTAATTTGGGATCTTTAAGCTCTGTCTGCTCCATACTTGAGGGCATTTGGGCTACTTTACTCTTTTGTGGAACCTCTCTGCTTTTGGTAGTATCCTTCAAAGATACCGTCTTCCGAACCATCCGCTCTTGGGCGTGTCGGCTTTCCCCTAATATCTAGTTTAAAAGCTGCTCTATCTCCTTTTTAAAGGTTAATGCCAGCAGCCTGGTTCCATCCCGGTTAAGGTGAAGCCCATCCCTTCGGAAGAGCCCCTCCTTTCCCCAGAATGTTCCCCAGTTCCTAACAAATCCAAACCCCTCATCTCTGCACCATTGTCTCATCCACGCATTGAGACTCCAGAGCTCTGTCTGCCTTTTGGGTCCTGCGCGTGGAACAGGAAGCATTTCGGAGAATGCTACCCTGGAAGTTCTGGATTTCAACTTCCTACCTAAAAGCCTAAATTTAGCCTCCAGAACCTCCTTACCACATTTTCCTATGTCATTGGTACCAACATGTACCAAGACAGCAGACTCCTCCCCAGCACTATCTAAGACCTCATCTAGGTGGCGCGTGAGGTCCGCTACCTTCGCACCAGGCAGGCATGTTACCAGGCGATCCTCACGTCCACCAGCCACCCAGCTATCTACATGCCTAATGATCGAATCACCAACTATAACGGCTGTCCTAACCCTTCCCTCATGGGCACATGGCCCTGGAGAAACTTCCTCGGTACGAGAGGGTTTTACATCACCTGGAGGACAGGTCCTAGTTACAGGATCACTTCCTGCCACACCAGGGTGATGCTCTCCTGTCACGTGACCTCTCTCCTCCATGGCAACAGGGATGCTGCCAGACTGGAGGTGGGACTTCAGGACTATATCCCTGTAGGTCTCGTCTATGTACCTCTCTGTCTTATGCTTTCCAAGTCTGCTACTTTAGCCTCTAGAGAACGGAGTCGTTCCCTGAGAGCAAAGAGCTCCTTGCACCTAGTGCACATGTAAGACCTCTCACCAACTGGGAGAAAATCATACATGTGACACTCAATGCAAAAGACTGGAAAGCCCCATCCAGCTGCTGGACTGCTGTCTGCATCTTAGTTTTAAGTTTGTGTTTAGATCTAAGTTCTTTACTTACTAAGGGTTGCTATGGATATTTAATACTAATAAAACTGAACCTAATACGTGTAATATACCTTGTTCACCTGAAGCTTAACTAATCTCAGGTCCTTAGTGTATGACTGATTTGGGTAATGAGCTTCACCTGAGAGCACCTCCTGTCTTTTAAGATGTGTAAGTACCTATAAAGCTACGATTATCCCAGGGGAGGGAGGGAAATAACACTTATTAAAAGAGGGCTGCTACACAGTACCCTGTCTTGTGCTGCTGAGGTAAGCTATATTATGATTTGATTTAAATTATAGCTCTTAGCTGCTGCTAGGCTCTAACTTCTTATGAAATTTAAAGTACAAGCTCTCTGCTGGGTTCTAAATTTAACCAGAAAGCTCTTTTCTGTGTTGTAAATTTAAGCTAAAAGAACTTTGCTGATGCTAGGCCCTGAGTGACTATTAAATGTAAACTACAAGCTCTCTGCTGGGTTCCAAATGCAACCAGAAAGCTCTCTTCTGTGTTTTAAATTTAAACTAAAAGTACTTTGCTGTTACTAGGCCCTGAGTGACTATTAAATTTAAAGTACAAGCTCTCTGCTGGGTATGAAATGTAACCAGAGAGTTCTCCTCTGTGTTTTAAATGTAAACTTAAACTGCTGCTACTAGGCCCTGACTGATTTAACAAAAATAGTGGATCGCAGATTAATTAGCTTTAATACAAAGAATTCCTTTTAGAAAATTACCAGAAGTAAATACTCACAGTTGCAGATCTCCCTCCAGAAGCAACAGTCCCCCTTACCAGTCTTTCAAGAGTCTTAATTTATGAAGTTACAAGACTGTTTACGTTTTTGAAATGCAATGTTACAATTTACAATTGAATGTTCCTAGTAAAAAGAGCATGAAGTTACAAGTCTGTTTAAATTGTTAAAATATGATGTTACCGTTTACAATTGAAAGTTCTTTGTAGAAGTTATTGTTTAAAATTGATGTTCCTTGTATAAGTTAATGTTAATTTAAACCGCCGGGTTAAATGTTAATTTAAACCGCATCGAACTCCCTCCCGGACGACCGACGATCAACTATGGACCTCAAGGACTTCAGGAAGCAGCCCAATACAATGCTCTTCATTGAACACTATAGTCCTATGTCCTATAGCCCCATGGCTACCTACCAATCTGCCTGACTCCCTATCCTCCCTGTCTATAACCCCTTGTACATAGCTCATCCCGTAAATAGCACACCAAGAAATCATCGCCTTCACTCACACAAATACTCACCCATGTTAACACTGCATGCCTACCCCTACAGATACTGATTTTTGATTGTTTGAAGTGTAAACCGCTTTGATTTCAGGACAAAGCGGTATATAAATCCTTTTAAATAAATAAATTATGGCTCCTACCAACTGATTAGCCCACTTTTTCCGTAATTGCCAGGCAAGAAGTTTCCCAACTCTACTACTGCATTCTAAAAGGTTGCGGTGGGTAAGTCTAAGCAGGAATTCAATACGTTCCGTCTCAATGGAGTCCATTTGTTGCCATACCTCTAGAAGCCACACATACATTTTTTTTATTCCCAGTATGCTTATGGTCTGCCTGTAAGGTTTACAGTTGCGTTTTTAAAAGTGATAGCTGGGCATCTCTTTCCCATTTACGGCACAACGCCAGCTGCAGCAATCATCCACGTATATAGGCCTTACCTGTGTCCCACAACAATGCTGCGGACACTCCTTCAGTATCATTAACAGCCAGGTATTCTGCCCACCACTCTCGCATACTTTCTTGTACCTTTTGATCTTTAAGTAAATGGACATTAGCTCTCCATGTCCTCAAACCGACCGGGTGTGCTCCCCATTCCATGTCTAGGGTCAGACTCACCATTGCATGGTTGCTAACCAAGGGGATTGCGATCTTACACTCATCCACTTGTGCAAGTTCTACTTCTTGCCCGCAAATAATATCTAACCGTGAGTATCCCCAGGCCTTTACAGAGCAATGCGTGTAGTCTATTTCCTCCGGGATGGGCTGCTCTCCACACATCTATCCAACTCACTGTATCCAAGGCCCTACGAAGGGCAGCACCCTCCAGAAGGGGGAGCATCAACCGAAGTGGACCTGATCTGTCTAAAGAAGTGAGGGCACAGTTCATATCTCTGCCCACCCAAATGGAACCCCTAGCTTTCTACCCGAAGGCGGAGAACTGCCGGAAAAACAATCCCTTAGGCCCATTTAGGGCATACATCGACAAAGGATACCTCTTTATTTTCAAAACCAATTGCCCAGACAATGCGGCCCGGTGTATCCCCCCCCCCGACTCTGTTAGAATAAAGGGAATGCACTTGTTAATCAGAATTATGACCCCCTGCTTTTTAGAGTTGTATGTGGAGTAGTATATTTGCTCCCAACCCCACTTTTCAGTTTTTCAACCTCAGAGGGGATCAGCTTGACCTCCTGTAGGAGTGCTATGTCAACTAGTTCTTTCTGGAGGTAACTTAGTACCCTTTTTCTCTTAATGAGATTATTGAGGCCTCCAAGGTTTAGTGTGGCAAGCTTAAGAATCATGGAACATCCCTGCAGACCTTCCGTATATCACACAGCCATGAGTTATGAAAGTAAAAGAGAAAGCTCCTTTTTCTACATGTGGTCACAATCTTGCCTTGCATACATCCCTCAACACTCACCCATCTACCATACCTCCAACTCTCCCCAACACTCCTGTACACCCCGCCGCATACATTTGCTCTTCCCCATGGTTTAGAGTTTACCCAATATTCAACAAACAGTAACCAGAAACACAATCCTCTTTTCCAAATGTTCAAATACCGGGCTTCCATTGCCAATAATGAGCAGGACCACTGGGCCTATATAGCCAATGGACCCAGTCAGGGTCTGTAGCTCTGCGTAACTTTAGTTTCTTACTCATCCCTTCATCAAGACCTGTTTTTGCCCAGTCCGACTCGGTCATAGGCTTTGTGAGGTATTCGGGATACCATGTTAATGTCCAGTGTCTCTGAATCAACAGTGTATGCTATGTATTCTAAACATACTGTCTTATATTTCCCAAAGCTGCAAAGTCCTCAGTGCTGCTCCAATTCACTCCTTCAGTGATCCAGAGCCAGTGGGTGAATTGTTCTCTCCTGAGGCAATAAAGTCTTTCCCTGGTGATGCATGCAGGCCATCATGGGTACTTGCACCAGATACTGGAGAGGCCAGAGACTGCTTGGCTCCATTTGTTTTTTACCGGGCCGAGCTTCCGGGTGACAAATCTTGTCAATGATTATTGGGCTTATTGTTAGACCCCTCTCACATCAGCAGTTTCTCCACAGCCTCAGGGGAGCATAAAAAAAGTCTCTGCCCCTGAACCACTGCTGAGAGATGTGCAGGAAAATATATTGCTGCTTTAATCCCTGCCTTAATAAGTGAGTCTCAGTATGGAAGCAGTGTTTTCCTTCTCCGGGCCGTCTCGGCACTGACATCTGGGAAAACCGAGTGTGTCGTTTTCATATTGCACTGTTTTTGTCTTCCTTGCCTCTATGATAACATGTTCCTTCTCTTGATATCGGAGCAGCCGCACAATCATGGCTCGAGGTCTCTGCTCCGCCACCGGTTTTGGCCTAGTATCCCGGTGCGCACAGTCTATTTCATAGGATGGTGTTGCTATTTTGGCAGGCAAGCATGACTGCAAGAGCTTTCGGATGAAGGCGTGTGCGTCCGGCAGCTGAGCCCCCTCCGGTATATTGAAGATGAGGAAATTTTGTCATTGATCACGGTTTTCACAGTCTTCCGCTTTATCCTCCAGCGAACGAACTGCCTTCTTCAGTTCATTATCTCGTGGCAATTCACGGTCTTCCACTTGCCCTATTCTCTTATCCATCTCAGTCACTTGGTTAACCAACGCATCAAAACGTTCATCGAATCGTGCTGATACTGTGGCAATAATTTCTAGTTTAGAGGCCCTAATCTCTTTCAGTATCTTGGACAGGTTTCCTTCTTTGTCATCCTCAACACTCACTGCTGCTGGCGCCTCGCTGGCTTCCATTTTCACTCCGGGGCTTAGCCTGACAAGTAAGGGAGGATTTGCTTTTCCCTGCCACCAATTTTGTACTGGACTCGTCAGAGCATGTCCACAGGGGATTGGGCATGATATTTCGGCAAACCATCAATTAGAATAGTGGGTAAGTATTGGTATTTAATAGGTCGCCCGGAGCCTTGCTCAGCCACTGCTTCTTACATTGAGACCGGAACTGGAACTCTGCCATAGAATTTTTTATTAGATTCCAATCTGGGCTCTGACTGAGCCACTCAAGAACAATCATTTTCTCCTTGCTAAGTCACTCCATTGCTGCTTTGCTTTGTGCTTAGTATCATTTTCCTTTGGAAAGTGAATCTTTTCCTCAGTCTCAGATCTATGGCAGACAGGAACAAGTTTTCCTCCAGGATTTCCATGGACTTTCCTCCATGATGCAACCACAGCTTGAGTAATGTATTCTGGCCATTGCATTTCAAAAAAGATATGGAGGAATCAGAAAAGGTAAAAGAAGGGCAACTGGGAGGAAGTGATGTCACCCTAAGGAACGGCGGCGTGAGGTTGGAGTTCCCTATACCCCCCAAAGTAAAATGGAGCAAAACTATAGTTACCCTCCCGAGATTTACCGGCAGCAAAGGGCTCCAAGTGGGGAGCAATAGCGCGCATATGACGAGCAAAAAGAAAGTCGATATAAAGAACTTTGCTTATTTGAAAGCGGCGACGCTGCATCGAGAGCCCAAGATGGCGCTGGGAGAAGCGGTGCGGAGCCACGCATTGGGGGAGAGCACAGAGCAAGAGAGTGAGATCGGGATGGCAGAGAATGCTGGGTTGAGAGATGCAGAACTGCGAACCCTATTAATGGAGCTGAAAACCAAGATTCGGAGCTTGAGAGGAGACTTGGGAACGATGGCTGTGGACCTTCGAGCGGAGATACACGAGGTTGGCTGCCGCATTGAATCAATAGAGGAGCAGGTGGATGAGCATGAATCTAAAGTTGTGGGACACAGTGGACAAATTACAGAGCTAGCAGCAGCTCACCAGGCTCTGGCAGATAAGCTTGAGGACATGGAGGTGCAACCTTAGGATACCTGGGGTCCCCGAGGAGGCGGCTTCCCAAGACTGTGAAGAAGTGGTTTGGCTTATCCTGCAACAACTGTGGGCAAAGGGGGAGTGCCCCAAAATGACATTGGATAGAGTGCATAGAGCCATGAGACCGCAAAAAGACACAAGGGAGAGAGATTTTGGTGTGTTTTCACCATTATACCATCAAAGAGCAGGTGCTGTTAAGGGCACGGAAAAGGGACAATTTGTGTTGGAAGAATCATCAAGTGGAAATTTATGAGGATCTAATCCCAGCCACTTTACGGCGCAGGAGAGAGCTTTGTGATATTACTAGGAAGTTGCGCAAAAAAGGGATCCGATACTGGTGGAAGTTCCCATTTGCCATAGCTATCTCCAAAGAGGGGTGGACTATTTGCAGCCACAAGAGGGCAGAAGTCATAGAGGCTCTGAAGGAGCTGTATATAGTGACAGATGTGGAATTTCCGGCGGAGAGGCCCACGGAGTTATGAAGGACAACAGCATGGCAGAGAGTCGAAAGAGGGACATGCCCGAGACGTCAGCAAACCCCTCAAGAGGCATCTCAAAATATGGACAATAATAACTGAAGTTTTGTATGAGAGGGGAAGCAAACAAGTGTAAAGGCTGGGATGAGTGAAAAGAAATGTGTGGTTCTGCGTGTGGAAAGGGGACAGGCGGGGGAATGGGGGGGCAAACAGGGGAGAAATTTAACAGGACAGAGGTAAGCGGGCTGAGACTATAATCATAAAGCGTAGTTACTCACCTGTAACAGGTGTTCTCCAGGAGCAGCAGGAATCAGTCCTCACTTATGGGTGACGTCGGCGCCGACGGAGCCCTCACGGAGCAATTTTCCCCAGCTTTCAAAGAAAGCCTTTGGGAATTGCAGCGCGCATGCGCGGTCCTCTTCCCGCCCAAGGGTGCCATCTTAGCCAGTCAGATGACATAGCTAAAAAAGACAGCATAAAAATTTGCAAAAAACTAAAGCAGATGATTGCAACTCCAAGGGGAGGAGGGAGGGTTGTGAGGACTGATTCCTGCTGCTCCTGGAGAACACCTGTTACAGGTGAGTAACTACGCTTTCTCCAGGACCAAGCAGGAAGTCAGTCCTCACTTATGGGACTCCCAAGCTTAAGGCTACCGGAGACCCTAAGCACAAAAATGAGCTCCCTCTAGCTCAGCAGCACAGAAGGAAGGAATCTTCGCTGAATTATTACCCACCGGTAGCCCACATCCGGGATGGAGGGTAGGAGTTGCTCAAACCTCAAAGAGATTACGGAGGACTGCCTGTCCGAAAGCACTGTCCCTGCGGGACTCCCTCTCGAGACAGTAATGGACCGCAAAGGTCTGGCTCGAAGACCAAGTAGCGGCCCGGCAGATGTCTGCCAGCGGAACAGAGCGGAGGTAAGCCACTGTCGTAGCCTTTGCCCGAACGCAATGAGCCGTGACTCGACCTTCCAAGGAGAGTCCGGCTGCCCCATAAGCCCAAGTGATACAGTCCGCAACCCAGATGGACAGAGTACGCTTGGAGACCGGGAGCCCCAATTTATTGGGGTCAAAAGACACAAAAAGCTGAGCAGCTTTACGGTGCTCCCGCGTACGGTCAAGGTAGAAGTTCAAGGCCCTTCTACAGTCCAGGGTATGGAGGACCGTTTCAGCTCGGCTGGAGTGTGGTCTGGGAAAGAAGGTCGGAAGTACCACCTCCTGATTGATGTGAAAGGGGGAGACCACTTTTAGAAGAAATTTTGGGTGAGTCCGTAGGACTACCCTATTTTTGTAGAACCGAGTGTAAGGGGGATCAGACACGAGGGCCTGCAATTCACTTACGCGCCTAGCGGAAGTGAGGGCTATCAAGAACAATGTTTTCCAAGAAAGAAAACGGAGAGAACAGGTAGCCATAGGTTCAAAAGGCGGACAGGTGATCCGCTGCAAAACCACATTCAGATCCCAGTCAGGCGCTGGCGGGCGGAGAGGTGGTTTAAGTAGAAGGAGACCTCGGAGAAACCTCGCTACGAGAGGGTCGCTGGAAAGAGGTCTGCCGTCCACCGGTTCATGATGTGCTGAAAGAGCACTGAGGTGAACTTTGACGGAGTTGGACTTAAGTCCCAGATTAGAGAGGTAGAGCAAGTACTGCAAGATCACCGACACCGAGCAGGAGAAGGGATCCGGAGACTGCTGGGTACACCAAACGGAAAAGCGACGCCATTTAAGGGCGTAGCATTTGCGGGTAGAAGGTCGCCGAGAAGCTAAGACGACCTCTTCCACCTCTGCCGGCAGGAGAAGGGGAGCAAGGACTACCCTCTCAGCAGCCAGGCCATTAGATTGAGAGATCTGAGGTTGGGGTGTAGCAGAAACCCCTGATCTTGAGTGAGGAGATCCGGTTGAAACCCCAGAGGGAACGGATCCTCCACCGCTAATTGCAGCAGGAGTGGAAACCACGGCTGTCTGGGCCAGCGAGGAGCGATCAGGATCATGGAAGCTTTGTCTCGGAGAACCTTGAAAAGAGTTCGAGAGACTAGCGGGATGGGAGGAAAAGCATACAGAAGGCTCTCCGCCCATGAGAGTAGAAAAGTGTCTGCCGCAACTCGAAGGGGATGCGGCTGACGAGAGCAGAAGCGAGGAAGTTGCCGGTTGAGAGGGCTGGCAAAGAGATCCATCGTGGGGAGGCCCCACTTTAGAAAGAGCTTCTGAACTACCAAGGGATCCAGGCGCCACTCGTGCGGCTGGAGGATCCTGCTGAGTTTGTCCGCCAGGCAATTTTCTTGGCCTGGGAGATAAACTGCCTTGAGAAGAACGCCGTGACTGACGGCCCAAGAGCAGAGCTTCTGTGCCTCCAGACAGAGAGGTAAGGAGCCCGTGCCCCCCTGCTTGTTCACGTAGAACATGGCAACTTGATTGTCCGTCTGGACAAGGATGGACTGGTGAGAGGTCAGGTGGGAGAAGGCCTTGAGAGCCAGGCGGATCGCTCTGAGCTCCAGGAAGTTGATCTGCTGAGCAGACTCCCACGTGGTCCAGAGGCCCTGAGTACGTGCCCCTTGGCAATGTGCTCCCCAGCCCAGGAGGGAAGCATCTGTTGTCAGCACCCGGGCTGGCTGAGGTGACTGGAAAGGCATGCCGAGTACCAGGTTCGGCCGATGAAGCCACCACTGGAGAGACGAGAGCAGCGGCTCGGAGACGCGCACCAGGTCTGCTAGGCCGCCTGTGGCTTGTTGCCACTGCTGGCGGAGACACCATTGAGCAGGCCGCATATTCAGGCGGGCATTGGGGGTCACATGGACGGTGGAAGCCATATGGCCGAGTAGTCTCAGGAAGCGCCTGGCGGAGACCAGGGGCTGGCTGTGAAAACGGTCGGCTAGGTCCATGAGCCGTTGAGCTCTGTCAAGCGGTAGGAACGCTCGTGCCTGAAGAGTGTGCAGCCTTGCGCCGATGAACTCGAGATCCTGTGAGGGGAGCAAAGTGGACTTTGCGAAGTTTATGACAAAGCCCAAGTACTGCAGAAGAGTCACCGTGCGGCGTGTGGCGTTGGTGACCTCCGGAGCGGACGCTGCTCTGATGAGCCAGTCGTCGAGGTACGGAAAGACATAGAGGCCGTGAAGCCGGAGATGGGCCGCCACCACCGCGAGACATTTTGTGAAGACTCGCGGTGCGGAGGACAGGCCAAAGGGCAGTACTCTGTACTGGTAATGATTTCCGGCCACCACAAACCGTAGGTATTGGCGGTGGCTTGGGTGGATGAGGATGTGCGTGTAGGCATCCTTTAGATCCAAGGAGCATAGCCAATCTCCCTGCTGGAGGTAGGGCAGAAGGATTCCAAGGGTAAGCATCTTGAACTTCTCCCGCACGAGGAACTTGTTGAGGTTGCGCAAGTCCAGGATGGGTCTGAGGCCTCCTGTCCGCTTTGGTACTAGAAAGTACCTGGAATAAAAGCCTTGACCTCTCAGGTGGTGGGGCACCGGTTCCACCGCCTGTTCCTGCAGAAGACCTGCTAACTCCTGAAGGAGTAATTCCCTGTGCAGAGGGGGTCGTGGAGGTTCTCCCGGAAAATAGGAGGGAGGGACCTGGTGGAAGTGGAGAAGATAGCCTTCTCTCACGACTTGCAGCAACCAGGCATCTGAGGTGATGCTGGACCACCTGTGGGCGAAGTGAACCAGCCGGCCTCCGGTGCTGGGAGGAACCAGTGGCGGGGGAGAGGCTATGCTTAAGGAGTCAAAAGCCCCCACCCTGCTGAGCAGGGGCTGGTGGTGCAGGCTTGGGGGCTTGCTGCCTACGGGACCCGTTACCCCGTCCCTTGGCCTGCTGGCCCTGTTGGGGAGCTGCAGGGGCCTGATATTGGGGGTATTGTTTGTAGGCAGCCGCCTTCCTCGGGTAAAAGGACTTCTTTCCCGAGCCCTTCTTTTTCTGGGAAGGGGCGGAGGTCTTCCTAGAAAGCCTAGTCCTGGTGAGAGTCTCCGTCTCAATTTGTGCAGCCTTTTCAGCCATGGGCTTGCCAAAGAGGTTTTCGCCTCGGCAGGGGACATCGACCAACTTGTCCTGCACCCAGGGCTCAAGATCAGACGACTGAAGCCAAGCCTGTCGGCGGGCACCGATGCCGGCTGCGGCCACTCGAGCCGATGCTTCAAAGCCATCATAGGCTGCTCGGGATATGAATTTTGAGCATTCCCGAATGCCAGTGGACAAGGCCAGGAACCTCCGCAAGGGTTCCTCGGACAAACCAGCGGAGAATCCGGCTAGCTCTTTAGCCAGGTCCCGGAGATACATGCCCATGTATAGCTGGTAGGTCTGGACACGACACGCAAGCATAGAGCCCTGGAAACACTTCTTACCAAGGCCATCCAGGTTACGGGCCTCCCTGCCAGGAGGCACCGAGGAGTGCATCTTCTGGCTCTTAAGACGATGCATGGCCGATTCCACTACCATGGAATGGTGTGGTAACTGTGCTTTTTGGAAGCCAGGGCTCTTGCGGACTCGATAGATAGAATCGACCCGCTTGCTCAGGACCGGCGAGGTGGCCGGACTCTCCCACATGCGGAAGAGTAGTCGTTCCAGCATGGGAGGAACCGGTACAGTAAAGTGTTCCCTGGCGGGAGAGTCATACTGGAGGGCGTCGAGCTCTTCGGCTCGAGGCTCCTCCTCGGGATCCGCAGGGAAGGCCAAAGCCTTGGCCATATCCCTGACGAAGTCCGAGAACCGGGCATCCTCCGGGGGGGACTGCTTCCGAGGTTCGGACTCAGGTGAGTCCGAGGGGACACACCGAGTCCGAAAAGAATCAGGCGACTCTTCCTCTTCAGACTCCCAGACCGACTCCGACGAGGACTCGGTGGGGTCGGCCCGGGCAGGGCGCGGCGCCTGCCGCCCCGATGCCGAGGGAGTCGGCGTCGGCGACCTCGGTCCCGAACGGGAGGCCGAGGGTGACCTCGACCGAGGATCGACTCGAGTTCGCATCGACTCGAGGATCGGCTCGGTCTCCGGGGTCGACTTAGACGTCGACGTCCCGGCGGTCGGGGCAGCGGCGCCAGCGAAGCCAGCGAGCAGTGCCCGCTGCTGGTCCATGAAGGCAGACAGTCTGCTCTCCAAGGCCGTCAACCTGAGTCCGAGCTCAGGTGACCCAGCAGCCCGCGACTCGGGCCCCGACGGCGTCGGGCCCGACGTCGGCGGTCTCGGAGGCGAGTCCAGGAGGACCATAGGACTTACCCGAGCAGGCAGCTCCGACTCCAGGCGAGGTCGCTTCTTCTCCAAGGACCCGGGACGGCTATCGGGGCTATGCGACCTGGGCTATGCGACCTGGCCCTCGCGGAGCCAGGAGCGTCCACCGACGCCGCCCTCATGGGTTTCACCTTTCGTCGATGGTCCCTGGAGGGAGAACCCCTGTCGGAGGAACTCCGGCGACGGTCCGAACTGGAACCCCTGGACGCGGAGGCCTCCGACGAGGTCCGGGTACGGCTGGGGTCAGCGAAGATCCTATCCCGCTGATGCTGCCGACTTCTCAACGCTTTGGAGGACATTTTGCCGCAGGGCCCACAGATCATTTCTTCATGATCCGGGCCCAGGCAGCGGAGGCAATTGTCGTGTGTGTCAGTTAGTGACATATTTCGGTCACACTGACCACACCGTTTGAAACCACTGGCAGCCATCGGGGGAAAAAGGGCCCCGGCGAGGTCAAAGGACCGGGTTGCCAGGGAAAAACCGAAAACGAAACTGACTAAGTCAGAAAAACCGAAAAAGAAGAAGAGGACTCGTGACCGGCGTCGCGAGTCCGGGCGGGAAAAAGACCGGCGTCGAACCGAAGGAAAAAAGAGAAAATATGAGTAAAAATCAACTTTTTCGCGGGGACACGACGGGTACGTCTGTAGGGCTCCGCGGAAAAAAGAAGAAGACTGGCTAAGATGGCACCCTTGGGCGGGAAGAGGACCGCGCATGCGCGCTGCAATTCCCAAAGGCTTTCTTTGAAAGCTGGGGAAAATTGCTCCGCGAGGGCTCCGTCGGCGCCGACGTCACCCATAAGTGAGGACTGACTTCCTGCTTGGTCCTGGAGAACAGGAGGACCACAGGACTTACCCGAGCAGGCAGCTCCGACTCCAGGCGAGGTCGCTTCGAGAGGTGCTCCTTCTCCAAGGACCCAGGACGGCTATCGGGGCTATGCGACCTGGCCCTCGCGGAGCCAGGAGCATCCACCGACGCCGCCCTCGCGGGTTTCACCTTTCGTCGATGGTCCCCGGAGGGAGAACCCCTGTCGGAGGAACTCCGGCGACGGTCCGAACTGGAACCCCTGGACGCGGAGGCCTCCGACGAGGTCCGGGTACGGCTGGGGTCAGCGAAGATCCTATCCCGCTGATGCCGCCGACTTCTCAACGCTTTGGAGGACATTTTGCCGCAGGGCCCACAGATCATTTCTTCATGATCCGGGCCCAGGCAGCGGAGGCAATTGTCGTGTGTGTCAGTTAGTGACATATTTCGGTCACACTGACCACACCGTTTGAAACCACTGGCAGCCATGGGGGTAAAAAGGGCCCCGGCGAGGTCAAAGGACCGGGCTGCCAGGGAAAAACCGAAAACGAAACTGACTAAGTCAGAAAAACCGAAAAAGAAGAAGAGGACTCGTGACCGGCGTCGCGAGTCCGGGCGGGAAAAAGACCGGCGTCGAACCGAAGGAAAAAAGAGAAAATATGAGTAAAAATCAACTTTTTCGCGGGGACACGACGGGTACGTCTGTAGGGCTCCGCGGAAAAAAGAAGACTGGCTAAGATGGCACCCTTGGGCGGGAAGAGGACCGCGCATGCGCGCTGCAATTCCCAAAGGCTTTCTTTGAAAGCTGGGGAAAATTGCTCCGCGAGGGCTCCGTCGGCGCCGACGTCACCCATAAGTGAGGACTGACTTCCTGCTTGGTCCTGGAGAACTATAAAATAGAGAAATGTTTCTCAGGTTCAGGAATATAGGAAAAGGGAGGGGGAGTTGGGGAGGATGGAGGAAGGAAGGAGGGGGATGACCGTCAGTTGCTTGTGTGAGTGGAGCTGCCAGGAGAGGGAGGTCAGTATGGATATTAGGGGAGGGAGGTGGGGGGGGGGAAGAGGGAGGGAGGGAGGACAAGCCCAAGTTTAGGGAATTGTAATTTGGAGGGGAAGGTAAGGATAAGCCATGCTGGGGTTAAGAGTAAGCACTATAAATGCGAAAGGGCTGAACTCGCCAAGGAAAAGGCATTTATTATTTAAAGAATTATACAGAATGCAGACTGAAATAGAATGTATACAGGAAACTCATTTAAAGTTAAGGGACCATAGATTGTTACAAGATAAGAATTACCATAGATGTTTTTGTGCTTCTAAAAGATGAGGGGGGAAAACAGGGGGAACGGCTATTATCTTGCGGGATTCAGTCCCATTTGAAGAACTGGGGGTCATGAGGGATGGGGAGGGGAGATATGTGACATTGAAGGGTCGACCAGGGTTTGAGCATTACTATACTTAGCATATATGCCCCAAACCCCTGCCAAGGGTTTTTTTTTTGTTGTTTTTTTTTTAATGATTAGGGCTTGAGCTGTCAGGGTTTTTATAGAGGGAAGGATGGTGGTTTTAGGGGATTTTAATATGGTACTGTCTCCATCTTTAGACAGCACTGGTGGGAGATGGGGGGTGGGGAGCAGAAGGCCAGGAAACAGCTGAAAAAACTAATGCACTTATGGCAGCTGGTGGACGGGTGGCGAGAGTTACACCCGGGGAGTAGGGTTTTCTCCTTTTACTCGGCGCCGCATGACACTTACTCACATATTGATTTGATATTGCTCCAGATGGCTCTCATGGCGGAGGTAGGACAGATTGACTATGACCTATTTCCTGGTCAGATCATGGGATGGCATGGCTCGAATTAAAGGAATGGGCTCGCAAGTAGGAGGGAAATACTAGCGAATGAACGACAGCTTACTGAAACATCCAAGAATGGTGAAGGAGGTTACCCGAGACAGAGGAATTCTTTCGGTATAACGAAGGGGGGGGGGGGGAGGTTAGGGCAGAGGTGGGATGAGATGCATTTAAAGCGTTTGAGGGGGATTTTTGTCAGATGGGGAGCTAAAAAAAAAAAGACAGACGGAATCATCTGGATAATACTTTGCGGGACTTGAAAGAGCTAGAGAGAAGGCAGGGAAGGGGGGAGAGAGGGAAGCTCTTAGGAGATATAGCGGTAGCAAGATCCCAGGTGAGGGATTTATATGCGGAGTCACTGGCATTTCAACTTCAGTGTTCTTGACAATGCTATTATGAGCATGGCGATAAACCAGGGAGGTTGCTGGCTTTGGAGTCTCAAGAAGCAACAGGCTCAGTTGTCGGTGGTCAAAATGAGAAAAGGGGCCAGGGGACTGACCTATAGAGAGGCTGATATAAGACAAGAATTTCAGAAATATTATGATAATTCATATAGCGTGGAAAGGGAGCCAGAGACTGAGGCGACAGAGCAGTACTTGGTGTCTGTAGAGATGCAGTGTTTAACTAAGGCCAAGCAGGATAGATTAGACTAACAGATCGGGGAGGAAGAGGTGGATTGGGCCATATCGACCCTTGCAAGTGGAAAGGTCCCTGGCTTGGATGGTCTAGCTGCACAGATATATAAACAGTTTTGAGCACAACTTATCCCCAAGCTTCTACACATTTTCAATAGTGTGGGGGGGGGGGGGGGAGATTGTCAGACTCCTAGGGTCAGGCAGGAATCAGTGTACTGCTAAAACCAGGGAAGGATGCTGCTAGTTGTGAGTCATACAGGCCTATATCCCTAATTAATTTAGATGCCAAGATTCTGGCTAGGATCCTGGCAGCATGGCTGGGTCGGTATCCACCCCAGTTGGTGGATCCGGACCAAACAGGGTTCGTCCAGGGGAGACTTGCGGCAGACAATGTAAAAAGGGTGATCGCCTTGTGTTGCATGTATAGAGAGAGCAGATACCAGCTATAGTGATGGCTATAGACGTGGAGAAGGCATTTGATAGAGATGACGGAGTTTCTTTGGGCTACTATGTGCAAGGTGGGTTTTGGTGAGAATTTTCTGGTGTGGGTTAAAGCTCTCAATGCTAAGCCTGTAGCGGCAGTAAAAGTGAATGGAGGGTAAACTCCTTTTTTTTCATTGCATCGAGGAACACGTCAGGGTTGTCTGCTCTCTCCCTTGCTCTTTGCTTTGTCGGTGGAACTCTTTGCAACAAGATTTCGCAGTAGTGAATCTATAAAAGGCATTGCAGTACAGGATCGGGAATATAAAATTGCACTGTTTGCGGATGATATTCTCCTGACCCTGACTGAGCTGGGGCAATTGTTAGGAGGTGTAGTGGCAGAATTGGAGATTTATCATTGAATTGCAAGGTTCAAGGCCAATCTGGATAAAACGGAAATACTGAACTTGACAATATCTGAGAAGGAACAGGAGATAGCGAAGCATTTCACCTTTAGATGGACAAAGGGGCCAGTGAGTTATTTAGGGGTTCAGTTGACAGGGGAGGTATCTCAGTTATCTAGGTTTAACTATGTGCCCCTCTAGAAGAGAACAGAGGCAGACTTGGATCGATGGAGGTATTTCCCGATATCATGATTAGGGCGCATCGCAACAGTGAAAATGGTGGTATTACCTAAAATGCTTTATTTTTTTCAAACACTACCAATGAAAGTGCCTAAAAAAATACTGCCACCACAATATGTTAGAAAACTGTGCTGCTACATAATACCAATAAAAATTGGGGAAACCCAGCCTCCCCTCTCCTCCCATGAGCAGTATAAAATATGCCTTTCTACCCGTGGAGACCGGTGGTTCCAGATATAATGGAAATTTTTCTTTTGAATCCAGTACTCTAAAGGAGAGTAGCAAAAAAGCTTATACAAATAAAGTTGCAAACATACCATTTAACATAAGAAAATCTTTACTGGAGATCAATCAACAATAGCTTTAGTTTCTAGCTTTTTGACCTTCTGATGAAGCAAATCATCCCCTCTTGACAGACTTATGCTGGTGGTCAACTCAAAAGTGTGTTACTAGTGGTGGTGAAGGAAGAGGCATCCCTACTGCAGAGAACCATCTTACTGAAACGAAACCATGTTCTCTTACAAATAGTGCAATACAGGGAAATAAGCGTCTCGACATTTTCCACAGCAAAACATCCAGGGTTCCCATTTTTTAATGGTAATTATATCAAGTAGTCTGAACAATGAGCAAACCCATATCATGGACAAGGGGAACAATAGTTTGCCAATTTTACTACAGATAATGTTACACTGGAACATAGAGGTGTCACGTCTTCGGCATGGTTGAAAGCAAGACCACAATTAAAAATGTATACTCATACGTAAGTTGATTTATTTCCATCCTTGTATTTTTGTAAGTTTTTTAACATTTTTGGAAGCACTAATCCCTCTTTTCCTGGCCTCCTTTAGACCTAGTAAGGGGAAGACAATACAAATGCATACTGTGCTCTTCATTTAATTGCTATGTGTTCTTTTTATGCTTCCGACTTTCTGCCTCTCATATTAAAGGGTCAGAATCAACCATTTCATTTAGCTCTAAGAATGAGCAAATACAACATCTTAAAACACTTATAAATACAGTTGTGCGCAACAGTTTAGGCACCTCTGGTCAAACTATGTTTCAATGAATCCCTAGGTAAACTGAAGTGGGCAACATCTACATGGTATAAAGTTAAAACATGACATCTTTCTGCAAATTTCAATGCCACAACAAAAGTCAGAAGGATGCTTGGGTACATAGGGAGAAGAATGGTCAGCAGAAAAAAGGAAGTGATGGTGCCTCTGTGTAAGTCTTTGGTGGGACCTCATTTGGAGTATTGATTGCAATTCTGGAGACTACACTTTCAAAATGGTATGTACAGGATGGAGCTGGTGCAGAGAATGGCTACCAAAATGGTCAGTGGTTTTTGTTATAAACCATATGGGGACTTAAAAATCTCAATATGTTTACTTTAGAGGAAAGGTGAAACAGAGGAGATATAATAGAGATGCTTAAATACCTCCATGGCATAAATGCACAGGAGGAGAGCCTCTTTCAATTGAAAGTAAGCTCTGCAACGAGGGGACATAGGATGAGGGTGGAACAGGATAGCTCAGGAGTAACATGCAGAAATATTTCTTTATGGAAAGAGTGGTAGATAGGTAGAATAGTCTCTCAGTGGAGGTAGTAGAGATGAGGTCATTATTCGAATTCAAGAAAGCATGGGAGAAACAGATGTCCTCATTGTTCCAGAGAAAGCATAGTTCCTTACCTGTAACAAGGGATAGCAGGAATCAGTCCTCACATATGGGTGATGTCAGTGCCGACAGAGCCCTCGTAGAAGCATCTCCCCAGCTTTCAAAGAAAGCCTTTGGGAGATGCCACCATGTAGGCGTGGTCCCCTTCTGGTCCAAGGGTGTCATCTTGCTTAGTCAGATGACATAGCTAGAGCAGACAAAAGAAGATGGCAAAAAAATGACAAGAAGCAACTCCACGGGGAGGAGGGAGGGTTATGAGGACCGATTCCTGCTGTCCTCGGAGAAAGCACAGTTACTTATCTGTAACAGGTGATCTTTGGGAACAGCAGGAATAAGTCTTCACATATGGGTACGTCGGTACCGACGGAGTCTGCGCGGGAATGCTTCCCAGCGTCCAATCAAGAGCTTTTGGAAGCATCCCAGCACGCCTGCGTGCTGCCTTCCCACCTTTCCCAACTGCCTCTCCTCAGTTAAGTTTTAAAGCTGAGACAAAGAGAGAGAGAGAGAGGAAAGGAAAGATAGATAGAGATACAACTCCTGGGGAGGTGGGTGGGTTGTGAAGACTTATTCCTGCTGTTCCCAGAGATCACCTGTTACAGGTAAGTAACTGTGCTATCTCCAGGAACAAGCAGGAATGAGTCTTCACATATGAGGACTGCCAAGCTGAGATGCCTGGAGTCCCAGCATGTCATAGGTTGGAACATGCTATCTCCCAGAACACCAGGCATCCTGAGGATGGAGGGTAGGAGTTGAAGAAAGAAAAATGCTGTGGAACAGCTAACCTAGCATAGGACTGCAGAGAAGGAGTCCATGTGTGGATGATGATTGTCATCAATGATATTGCAAAGAAAATTGCAATATGGACCTCCCCTGACAGGATTTCACAGAAGTATGGAGGTTCATGGATCTACTGGGACCCAGTAGAGGAACCTTGAAGAGGACCTCACTGTAAAGTGCAGGTAATAAACCTGTAGGAAAATAATGGAAGTCAGAATCCTGAAAGGTAACAGGTAACCCCAGTAGGAAAAACTGGGGTAGTACAAAAACGGTGGGCCTTCAGTGGAAGGGTTTATGACAAAAACCTAACTCTTTTGACAGCAGAGTGGCTCATTCTTAGGTGCAAAAAGAGAAAGGCTAACCGATTTAGACAAACAGGCACAGTCCTTGTGGGGAGAAAGGGTATGGGAACCCCTTGTATCCCAAAAGGAGAGGACAAATGCCTGAGGCGTTAAGCCTGTGAGTAACTGAAGATCCACAATGTCTCTCCTAACTGGGGTAAGCTAGGAGAGATATTGGGTAGGGAGAGCTTCAGAGGTACCTAAACCCTTAGGTTATGGTATAAAAATTGTTGACTACCACAGGAGTGGTTGTGTGTGTAGAACCCCAAACCTGCTAGATAGCATAGGTATGGGTAAAGCCCCTCTGTCAGAAACATATAGCTATATGAGGATAGACAGTGAGATAGATAATTATGTGGGTACATATCTATCTATAATAAAATATCTTGACAGATACAGATATATATATAGATATATAGATAGACAAATAAGAATATATCTATAGGGAGATATGGAAGGGCATAAAATACACACAAAAAATAATATGGATATGTAGGCCTACATATGGGTGTCTGCAATTAAACAGACAGAGATATGCCTACAGCACAGTGATCACATAGGATATGTGGAGAGGAAAGATTCATCTAACAAGGAGGTGGAACCTATTTGAGAAGACATATAGAGAATCTATTCCTCCTGGTCATGATCTGCAAGAATGCTAGCTAGTGAAAATAACCAGGACTGTTACGTGAAAAACAGAGGATAATATCAATGTGCAGCCAGCAAGTCCCGAGTCTTCCAGGACTCTAGCATGGTAAGTAGACAGAAGACGCCTAGAGATGAGATACCATGTTTCTTTATGCACCTAGGAAAGAACAACCCACACTATAGTTACACGATGCAAGGCTCCACATTAGAAACCACCACCCAGGAAAAAGATTTAGGAGTCATCGTGGATAAGATGTTAAAACCCTCCGCCCAGTGTGCAGCGGCGGCCAAGAAAGCAAATAGAATGCTAGGTATCATAAGGAAAGGGATGGAGAATAAAACAAAGGATATTATAATGCCTCTGTATCGCTCCATGGTACGACCGCACCTTGAATATTGTGTGCAATTCTGGTCACCGTATCTTAAAAAGGACATAGAGTTATTAGAAAAAGTACAGAGAAGAGCCACCAAATTGGTGAAGGGGATGGAAGGCTACTCCTATGAAGAGAGGCTAAAAAGGTTAGGGCTCTTTAACCTGGAAAAGAGACGGCTGAGGGGAGATATGATAGAGGTCTATAAATTAATGAATGGAGTGGAACGGATAAACGTGGATCAATTGTTTACGCTATCAGAATATAGAAGGACTAGGGGACATGTAATGAAGCTACGGGGTAAACTATTTAAGACAAATAAGAGAAAATATTTCTTCACTCAACGTGTAATCAAACTCTGGAATCTGTTACCGGAGGATGTAGTAAGGGCTGTTAGTATAGCTTGGTTTAAAAAAGGTTTGGACAAGTTCCTGGAGGAAAGGTCCATAAACCACTATTAAAAAGGGACCCAGGATATCAATGCTTGACCTAGTACAAGCACTGCAGAACCTGTGTCTTTTGGGGAAACTGCTAGGTACGTATGACCTAGATTGGCCATTGTTGGAAACAGGATACTGGGCTTGATGGACCTCGGTCTGACCCAGTATGGCATTTCTTATGTTCTTATGTTCTTATGACCTGCTTAAGGGCAAAAGTATCATGCGTTCTTACCATGAGGACGAGCATATCCCCGATTGGGAATACTATGGACCAAAGCAGGGAACTGGCAACTCCTTGAGCTTTCACGTAAGAGAAGGCCTATGTCCTTTATATCAAAAAAGGAGATAGTAAAAAAGGGAGAACCTTCTAGTCATGAGAGACATGACTGAAAAGCCTTTTCTAACCAGCTAGGATAGCTGTTGGAGAGAACCCCCCCCCATGCTCTCTAGCAAGGGCCCATAGTGGAAAGCTTCTCTGTAAATTGCAGAGAGCATGATGCAGGAGAATGAGGAGATAGAACTGGCTGCTAGAGAGCCAGTATCTCTGCCAACTATGCTGCCAAACCCAGGAAAATGGAGATGGCAGAAATAGAAGACAATCTAGAAAGCTTGTAGTGAGATGCCTGTCTACTTACCATGCTAGAGTCCAAGAGAGATGAAAGCACTGACTTGGAGCCACTACTAAGACTAGACAGAATGTTAGTGAAGGACAAATCTGGTTGTTTGTGGACAAGAACCAGTGGTCCAAACATTAAGGCTCCTGCATAGGCAGCTGCTAGCAAGACAGCAGAAAGAATCTTACTGTTCAAAACAGAAAGAACAGACAGAACAGGAGTAGGAAACTCTGGACATGTCTGATAAGCTGCCCCAAAGCAAGATTGAAACAGAGGAGGTAACTCAGAGAGGAAAACTCCGCACTGGAAAGTGAGAAAACTAGAGAGGCTGAAGAAAAAGCCTCCCAGTAAGTAATTCCGCTCTTACAGAGGAAAAGCTTGGTAAGAGGGTGAAGAGAATGGAGTTGAAGAAGACTTACGAAGTAGGAAGTCTATAGAAAGGAAAAATACATGCTGGCACAGGAACTATCATTTGATAGTGGTTAGACCTCTTTCCCTAGCAGGAAAAAGAGGAGAAACCTGTGACCTATAGGCATGAACATCCTGACAGCTCATAGAAATATAGAAAAAATGGATATCTTTTGGAAAGAGATCCATGTGTAGGGGTTAGAATGAAGCGATGGATTGCCTCCATTGAGAAGAAGCGTTGTCAGCCCTGCTTTTCAATATTTACATAAAGCCAGTCTGTGACATTTTCAAAAAATTTGGAGTAAAATATCATCTATACGCAGATGATATTATGATGTATATTCCATTTACGATACCCAACCTACCGCTCCAACTCCAATCGGACTGTTATAATGAAATTACAACCTGGCTAAATGCACAAAACCTCCACATAAATCACACTAAAACTGAAGTTCTAATAGTGACCAAAAACAAATCCTACATCCCCCCAACACATATAAGACTTCAAAACCAAGAAATTAAAATAAAAAAGGAAATAAGATATCTAGGCGTTATACTTGATACACACCTTACGCTGGAAACACACATCAGCAATACCATAAAGAAAATTTATTTCAAACTCAAAGCCCTCAAACAACTTCGTCCTCTAGTATTTACACAAGACTTTATCAACATAATTCAGGCCACCATAACTCCACATTTTGACTTTGCCAATCTAATTCTAATAGGCATATCAAAACAAAACATCAAACGAATGCAATTAGCTCAAAACGCAGAGGCTAGAATTATACTGAAAGGTAACTCACTCCAACACATATCACCCATACTAGCCTCCCTCCATTGGCTACCAATTCAAAGTAGAATAATCTACAAAACAATAATAACTTCATTCAAAGCCTTATATGATATGGCCCCGACTACGCTATGCAACCTAATACACAAAGAACCATCTAAGCCTACACACAGAAAAGGACAACTAAACAAATTAAGGATTCCGAGAGAGTATACAAGAGCCCATAAATCAACAAACAGAGCATTTTCTCACGTTGCCCCAACTATCTGGAATTCCCTTCCAGAGGAGCTACGAACACTAACGGAGATCATGGAACTCCGCAAAAAACTGAAAACTTATCTGTTCACCAAACACTATAACATAGAAAACCAATCACCTACTTTAGACACAGGCTAAACGGGTATCTGTCTGCCTTAAACAAAATCCCTTCAACCCACACACATAGCACACATCCTTGAGGATCCCACATCTTTTGTCTTCTCACTTCCATGTATATTTACATATATATATTTGTATATAGTTTATGCTGTTCTGTATTATTTCACATTGTTAAGACTATTATATGATGTTACCATGTACATATATTCTGTTATATTATGACGTTCTCTGTAAAACAAACTTGCTTTGTTAATTGTTGTTCACTGTGAACCGCAACTGAACTTTGGAAGATGCGGTATTATAAATGTGTATAAAAATAAATAAATAAAATAAATAAGCAACTGTAGATTCTAACCCCAAGAGTCACAAGCATCTGATGATGACTGATCAGAAACCCTGCAGCTGCTGGGTTTGCTGAGCCTGGTGAGAGGTTGGATTCTTCAGACCAGGACGATGCTTCCCCTGTTGGGGAACATCTGTATGATGGGCAAGTGATGAATAAAACCTTCTTCTCCTGTGGGAAGAAAGTTTGGTAGGACATTTCTTACCTACTGGGACAGAAGAAGGTGTAGAACAACCCTTAGGAACAGGTAAATCAGTGGACAACTGAGTAACCTGACGTAAAGACTCCTTGTTGAAAAGATTTTCTCCAGTGCAAGGAGTATGTCCCAGTCGTTGTTGTGCCCATTTATTATTTTTATTTATTACAATTTCTTATATACCGCGCTATTTAGCATCAGCGCGGTTTACATTATAACTGAACGACCAAAACACAAGCTGTCAGGTTTTACATGGAACAGGAATACAAACTTGGATAACGGGGTTAACTATATACATAAGCTATTTACACTGGAGGGATAGGTAAAAGTCAGATAATCATGTAAGAGATTTTCTAGATTGGGTCATTTCCTGAGAGGTATATCTATATTCAAGTACTGTCAGGGAAGTATTGGAGGAAAAGGTGGGTTTTGATAGCCTTTCTGAACTGGTATAGATTGGCTATGGCCCTAATGTCAGGGGGAAGAGTATTCCAGCATTTGGGAACATAAAAACTGAATGCCCTGTTTGTGGTTGTTGTGTTAGACTTTATCGATGTTTTTGGTATTGCTAGCAAGTTGACAGCTGTTGCTCTTCTAGATCTGTTGGCAGGTACAGTGTGGATAAGATGTGTGAGTGAGGATGCTGAAATACCTTTGATTGCCTTGAACGCTAACAAGAGGGTTTTGAAGGTGATCCTCCCATGTATCGGTAGCCAGTGCAGCTGTTTGAGAATGGGGGTCACGTGGTCGTTTCTGGGTGCACCGTAAAGTACCCTAGCTGCGGCATTCATGGCCAACTGTAAGGGGGTTAGTGTGGATTGGGGGAGACCTTGCAAAATGGCATTTGCAAAGTCAAAATGCGGCAGGATCAATGCTTGATATATGGTTCGGAAATCCTCTGGGTCCAACAGGGAGCGTAGGTGCTTGAGTGAGCGGATTTTGAAATAGACGGTTTTAACTATGTTGCTTATGTGGCGTTTCATGTTGAGATGTTGGTCCAAAGTAACTCCAAGGTATTTTATTGTATCTTTAGTTTGTAAATCAGCTTCGTTGACACTGATGTGAGAAGGGGGAGTAAAATTGGCGTCTCTGGTGATGAATAGCACCTCAGTTTTTTTATGTTTGTCCAAGTCTGAAGCTTGGAGCCAGGCTCTACGTCGTGCCCCTATAGCTATAGCAGAAGTCCTGCTAACAGACTCAAAAGAGTCTAGGGAAGCACGAGAAAGAAACTAAGAGATATTCTGGATATGCTTAAGCAGTGAGGAATAGTCTGTATTCCTGGAATCTGGAAGGAAAGGAGTCAAAAGATGTAATTGCTTTGTGACCTCCTCAAGAGAAAGACTCATATAAAATATATATATGAGAGAATTCTTGCAGAAAGCATAGATGTCTGGAAGGTTTGACGTCCAAAGGCATCTAGTGTCTTAGACTCACGACCTGGCGGATAAGAAGAGTGCTTTTTCTTACTCTTTACCCGCCTCATTGCTGATTCCACTACTATGGAATGATGAGGAAGTTGAGTCTTTTGAAACCCTGGAGAGGGGGGCACCTGATATAACAGATCAGTTGCCCTGGGAGGTGGGGGTACCCTTAAAGGTGTTTCCCACATTCCTAGAAGGAGATCCTGCAAGGAATGATGCAAAGGAAGCATTATGTTGTCCTTTGCTTTGGTGGAAACAGAGCCTTGTGCAGGATCATGTTCTGGAATAGGAATGGCAAGAGATCTTGCTATATCCAGAAGGAAACTCTGAAAAGAGGGATCCCAAACAGTAATCTCCCTTGGACAGGTTAGATCTAAAGAACTAGCCTGAGCACCCACAGTTATCCAAATATATAGGAATAGAAGATCCTGCAGGGTGCAGTGTGGAATGCTTAAGGGATGGTTGCTGGTACTGGGTATCAGGGGCAGCAACCGTCCTTACCACATTGTCCATGCCAGGTATAGACTCCAAGCTTGGTATAGAATGGAGCGATCCTGTTGAAAAAAGCATGGCAGGAGTTGGCCACGATGCTACTGTGGATACCGGTACCGATGCCAATACCGGTACCGATGTCGGAGTCGAGCCCAACAAAGACATCGGAACAGTCATCGGTGACAGTTCAATCGGTACCGAGGTAACCGAAAACCTCCGGCCACTATCTTCGGTACCGAAGCACCGGTATCGATCGATGTCGGTACCAAAACTCATTGGTACCCCGTCTTCTAGACTAGAGATCGATTCCAAACTCGGCATCGAGGGTAGAGAGCCTGATAAGCGAAGCATGGAAGGCACCGACCGTAAGGGTAATGAGGACATCGGTACCGACTTCGGTACTGTGTCTGATACCAGTGAAGGAAGGTCAACCAGTGGCAACTCAATCGGTCTCAGGGGAACCGAGAGTTGCGGATCCAAATCATCGGAATCGAGCCTTCGGTACCGCCGAGAGCCGGTACCAAGGCGACTCGGTACCCAGTCCTCCAGACTGGAGATCGATTCCAGACTCGGCATCGAAGGAAGCGAGGCTATCGATGCACATCTGGAGGGTACCGACGTCGGTGGTAGTATCGGTGTTGGTACCGATAATGGAAAGTCAATCTGGAGAGTATCTACCGGTCCTGAAGGCACCGAGGACGCCAGACTACTATCCCTGGTGAGGAGTGTTTCATCCGACACCAGTGCCGATGCCGGGGTATCGGTACCGCTCGAAGCAGATGCCACCACCGTACACGGCGTAGGTATGTTCTGTGGGGGGTAAACCCCAGGAACAACCTGAAACCCCTTATAGGCTTTGGAGACCGAAGACTCCCGCCGGGGTTTTGAAGCCAGTGGGCCCTCGAGGGCAAGGCCGGAGCCATCTACATGCTGTGCATGAGACCTACCACTCGAGGACTGGCTAGTCTTAACAGACTGTTTGTGGGTTACCTGATCCTGTGTGGAAGAAGAAGGGGACGGTGCCCCGAAGTTGGAGGGCAACCGTGTATAGAGGGAATCTCGATGTTGAAGACCTCTTCTCACCAAACTGTTGTCAGGACCCAAGCAGGTTAGACACCGATTTCAAGGGTCTAAAAATAAAGTTGTACCGCCACAGTCTGAACATTTCTTGGAGAAAGTGTCTGGCGGTTCCATGAAGGAAAAAGAAGAGGCCTAAAAGGCCTAAGAGACCGTGGGACACTATGAAGAAAAAATTTCCCTTGGAAAAGGAGATTTTACAAGAAAAGAAAACACCGGCGGTACCGGTGGCGTCGGGAAGACAGCTGCGACCACAAGAAAACTAAAGAAATAAAACAAGAATTTTCTGCGGTGACAGGAGGACGTCCTGCCGGCTCCGCGGAAAAACGAAAACTGAGGAGAGGCAGTTGGGAAAGGCGGGAAGGCAGCACGCAGGCATGCTGGGATGCTTCCAAAAGCTCTTGATTGGACGCTGGGAAGCGTTCCTGCGCAGACTCCGTCGGTACCGATGTACCCATATGTGAAGACTCATTCCTGTTTGTTCCTGGAGATCACTTTTTACAGGTGAGTAACTACGCTTTCTCTCAAAACAAGGAGGAAGTCAGTCCTCACATATAAGACTTCCTAGCTACAGGCTATTGAGAACCTGTAGAAAACCATGGTCAAGCCATGAGCAGCAGCATGTGAGTCCAATAGCAGACTCTGAAAAGACCCCAGTGTCCAGGGAGAACCATCACTCCAGTAGCCTGAACAAGAAGTGTCAGAGGGTAGGAGTTGCCTAGACCCTGAAGAGATTACGGAACACAGCCTGGCTAAAGGCGCTGTCCCGTCAGGGCGTCCTCTCCAGGCTGTAGTGAACTGCGAAGGTGTGGACTGAGGAACAGGTGGCGGCCCAGCAGATATCTGTCATAGGGACAGAGCGCAAGTTTGCAACAGAGGTTGCCATAGCCCTGACACTGTTTGCCGCAACCCAGCGCTCTAGTGGGAGCCCTGCCTGTTCACAGGAGAGGGCAATGCAGTCCGCCACCCAGGTGGCAAGGGTCTGCTTGGTTACTGCCTCCCCCAGCTGATTAGGGTCAAAGGAGATGAAAAACTGGGAGGCTTTGCAGTAGCCCTGGATATGCTGCAAGTAGAAGGACATGGCCCTCTTACAATCCAAGGTATGAAGGATGGACACTTCCCTGTTGGCGTGAGGCCGTGGAAAGAAAGTGGGGAGCACCACCTCCTGATTGAGGTGGAATGAGGACACCACCTTCAGAAGACATTTAGGGTGCATGTGAAGCATGACCCTGTTCTTATATAACCTGGTGTAAGGTGGCTCTGCCACCAAGGCTTGAAAATCGCTGACCTTGTGAGCACATGTGAGTGCCACCAGGAAGACAACCTCTCAGGAGAGATACTGTAGGTGGCAAGAAGCCAGGGGCTTGAATGGTGGCCTAGTGAGCCATGACAGTACCACATTAAGGTCCCATTCTGCTAGAGGTGGGCAGATATAGGGCTTAGAGAGCAGGAGGCCCCATAAGAACTGGGTAACAAGGGGCTGTGCAGAGAGGGTTTGACCTCGATAAGTTGGTGATGTGCTAAAAGAGCACTCAGGTGCACCCTGACAGAGATGGACTTGAGCCCAGCCTGCAAAAGGTGAAGCAGGTACTGTAGCACTGTCTGAAGTGGGCAGAATGGGTTGACTTGATAATCTGCGCCACTTGAAGGCATAGGCCTGCCTCATGGAAGTCTTAGGAGAAGCCAGGAGGACCTCCTCCAGGGGAGCCAAGGCTAACCGTTCAGGAGTCATGCTGTTAACACATGAGTCCCCAGGATAGGGTGAAGGAGGAAGCCCTCCTCTGGGATGTTTTCCAGAGGAACTCGGGGCTCTGTCATTAGATGGAGCAGCAGCAGGAACCAAGGCTGCCTCGGCCACCTCAGGGCCACCAGGATCAGCAATGCCTTGTCCCGGAGGACCTTGAAAAGGTCTTGGCAACCAGTGGCATGGGCAGGAAGGCATAGAGGAGGCCCCCCGACCACGGGATGAGGAAGGCATCCGCTGCCACCTGGGACAGGTGAGGCTGGTGAGAGCAGAAGTGGAGCAGCTGAGTATTGGCTGGGCTGGCAAAGAGGACACTCATGGGGTGCCCCAGAGGTGGAAGAGCCACTGGGCTGCCCTGGGGTCTAGCTGCCATTCATGGAGCTGTAGGACCCTGCTGTCTGTCTGCCAGGGCACTGTCCTGGCCCGGCAGGTACACAGTCCTCAGGAGCATTCCTTGAATGATTGCATATGAGCAGAGGGCTACTGTCTCCTGGCAGAGGGTGTAAGACCCTGTGCCTCCCTGCTTGCTCAGGTAGAATATAGTGACCTGATTATCTGTCTGGATCAGCATTTCAGTAAAGAATTTGACACGGTTCCTCACAGGCGACTTATAAACAAAATGAGCACCCTAGGGATGGACCCTAAAGTTACTGCTTGGGTTAGAAATTGGTTGAGTGGGAAGCGACAAAGAGTACAGGTAAAGGAGATATTAGACCTTACCTGCTAATTGTCTTTCCTTGAGTTCTCTCCGGGCCAGTCCAGGAATGTAGGGTAGTCAATCCCTTCCAGCAGCTCTGAGGACTGATAAACTGAAAAACTCTTAGCTGACAGGTACTATAGCTCCCCCTGGTGTCAGAGAGAATCAGTCTACTAGTAACAAAGCAGAAGAACAAATATGCTAAGCTAAAATCGAACCTTAACAACCAACAAGAAACTCATTCATCTCCTTGGACCCTCTCATCTTATTTGAGGCATGCTCTTTTTTTTTTTTTTTGTTCGTTCTCAGAAGAACTTCGAACAAACCCGGTTAAGCAAAAACCCCAGCCCCCGGAAAGCTTAGAACCTGGTGGCTGAGGATCGTAACAGCTTCACATCTCGCAGCTAACTGAGGGCGGGTCCTGGACTGGCCCGGAAAGAACTCAAGGAAAGACAATTAGCAGGTAAGGTCTAATTTCTCCTTCCTATTCATCTCTCCGGGCCAGTCCAGGAACATAGGGCAGTACCAAAGCAGTACTCATCTAAGGGAGGGCCCTGCGAGCCCCGCTACAATAGCCGAGGCCCCCACCCTGGCATCTGCCTGAGCCTGAACATCCAATCGATAATGTTGAGCAAAGGTATGCAAGGAAGACCAAGCTGCCGCTCTACAGAGTTCTACGGGCGGAACTAAGGCGGACTCTGCCCACGAAGTAGCTTGACCCCTAGTCGAATGAGCACGAATCCCGACCGGAGCCATTAGGTTCTTAGCTTCGTAAGCCGCCCGGATGGCGTGCTTCACCCATTGGGCGATCAAAGCCTTAGTCGCCACCGCGCCTTTAGCTGGACCTGCAAATAGCACGAACAGCCTGTCAGACCTCTGAAACGACTCTGTTTCCCGGAAATACTTCCACAATACGCGTCCGAGATCTAACGTCTTCAGCAACCTATCGCGACTGCGTCCCTCACTAGGCCGAAATGTAGGAAGGAAGATAGCCTGATTCATGTGAAAGCTAGACACCCCACTTTAGGCAGAAAGCTGGGCACCGGACGGAGAACAACCTTCTCCGCCGTAAACTGCAGGTACGGCTCCCTGCATGAAAGGGCTTGAAGATCCGATATCCTGCGCGCGGAACACAAGGCTACCAAGAAGGCCATCTTCCAGGAGAGCTCTCGGATATGACACACCAACTTGGACTCAAAGGGCGGCCCAGTCAAGGTCTCCAACACCAGATTAAGATCACACGGCGGAACCAGTTGACGCAGCGGAGGACGAAGAATCCTGGCTGCTCTTAGAAACCGACGCACATCCGGATGGGAGGAAAGATCAAGGAGACGCACTGAGTGCTTAACCAGAGTAGTACAAAAAGAAACAGAAGAGTGCTGAGCTGATCTGCCCTGCTAGGGCCAAATAGTCAGCGCTTCCGAGAGATTGACCACGTTGTCAAAGGACCAGAAATGTAAAAGCGCTGAGCTGATCTGCCCTGCTAGGGCCAAATAGTCAGCGTCTGTTTAAGCAATCTCTTTTAGGCATTTTAAGTAACTCCCAAAGTCAGACCAAGTGCCTTTCCTATTAGTCTCTCAGCCTGTCAGCTATATATCCTCCTTCGCTGCTGAGGACTGAAAGACTGATTCTCTCTGACACCAGGGGGAGCTATAGTACCTGTCAGCTAAGAGTTTTTCAGTTTATCAGTCCTCAGAGCTGCTGGAAGGGATTGACTACCCTACATTCCTGGACTGGCCCGGAGAGACGAATAGGAATAGAGCTCACTCTGAGGAGAAGGAAGTTACCAGTGGTGTGCCCCAGGGATCTGTCCTTGGTCCGATTCTTTTTAACATCTTTGTTAGTGATATAGCGGAAGGGCTGCCGGGTAAGGTTTGCCTCTTTGTGGATGATACCAAAATCTGCAATAGAGTAAACACCCAAGAAGGTGTAGATAACATGAGGAGGGATCTAGCTAAGCTTGAAGAATGGTCTAGAATCTGGCAGCTGGGATTTAATGCTAAAAAAATGTAAGGTCATGCATTTGGGCTGCAGCATTGCAAGGGAGTAATATAATATAGGGGGTGAAGTACTTTTGACCACTAAAGAAGAGCGGGACCTAGGCGTGGTTGTGTCTGATGATCTTAAAGTAGCTAAACAGGTAGAAAAGGCGACAGCAAAAGCTAGAAGGATGCTTGGATGCATAAGGAGAGGAATGGCTAGCAGAAAAAAGGAGGTGATAGTACCTCTGTATAAGTCTTTGGTACAACCTCATTTGGAGTATTGTATGCAATTCTGGAGACCGCACCTTCAAAAGGATGTAAACAGAATGGAGTCAGTACAGAGGGTGGCTACTAAAATGGTTAGTGGTCTTCATTATAAAGCATATGAGGACAGACTTAAGGATCTTAATATGTACACTTTAGAGGAAAGGCGGGATAGAGGTGATATGATTGAGATGTTTAAATACCTCTGTGGCATACATGCACAGGGGGAGAGCCTCTTTAGATTGAAAGCAAGTTCTGCTACGAGGGGACATGGGTTAAGGGTGAAAGGGGATAGATTCAGGAGTGATATGCGGAAATATTTCTTTACGGAAAGAGTCGTGGATCCGTGGAATAGTCTCCCAGTGGAGGTGGTAGAGATGAGGACAGTATCTGAATTAAAAAAAAGCATGGGACAAACACAGAGGATCTCTAAAGGAAAAAAGGGGACTGTTGTAGTTGTCGATATGGAAGGACAGACTAGATACGCTGTGTGGTCTTTTTCTGTCATACTTTTTCTAGGTTTCTATTGTGGTAAGGAGAGTGCAGCTCAGCATGGAAATAACAGAGAAAGAAAAACTTTTTCTTCTTTTCGGGGGATGGGTGCACTAGAACACATACACCACAGCAAAATCCCTGAGAGAAACCAAGAGGGTAGAGCTAGGTTTAAGCCACTCCCAGACTCCATGACAACCCCAGGTAAGAGTAGGAGGTACAAGTGGGTGGAGTCAGGAAGGGAGGTGCCCTGCTCAACGTTTAAGTTTGAGAAAACAAAGTAGAGGGAAGCAGCCAAGAGAGAAGCAGCCAAGGGAGAAGCAGCCAAGAGAGAGGCAGCCAAGCAAGAAGCAGCCAAGAGAGAAGCAGCCACAAAGAGAGCAGCAGCAGAGACAAGAGCAGCCAGCACTGCAGCCAAGGAAGCTACAGAGAAGGTTCCAGGCAGAGGACCAAACAGACTGGCAAGAGGGAGAGAGAGAAAAGGTTGGCTTTGAGAAGGCTAAGGCAAGAGTGCTTAGACTCCTCTGATGAAGGGTCTGTCTGCAGGCAGCAGAAGCCCCAGGAAGGGAAGTGGAGATCTTACCCTGATTCCCTGTCTAGCTCAGAGGCAGAGAAAGTCACAAGCCACAGAAGCCTCAGCCAGGAAGGTGCTGCAACAAGACTCCAAGGTAGGAGAAAGAAAGCCAAAACCCTGTGTTTCTTGCTCTGACTCTGAAGAGAGGTTTAGGCCTGGGAAAACCCGGATTAGGAAGAAGGGGTTTTCAGGAGGAACTGAACAGGAGAAGCCCGTTGAAGTCCTACCTAGAGGAGAAGGGGCCATTCAGTGGAATAGGCTTTTTAACCTGTTAAAGGACATTAAGCATAAAGTGCCCAAGCGTTTTCAAACTTTGCCAAGATACAGCTCAGCAGAAAGCATGGAGGTAGAAAGTAAAGAAAGTGACCTGACTTCAGCTTGTTCTGAGATGGACTGTGATATGTGCATTGTGGCTAAGTAATGGAAGCCTGAGAGCAGTGAGAAGTTAGGAATTGTAAATACATGTGCTCTATGATTACGGAATTGAGAAGCATCATAAAGGGGAAAAGGAAAGAAAGCCTGTGTAAAAACTTTTACTACAACACTGGTTGTAAGCTTTACTTTAATGGGAGAAGATTATCCTTTATTTTCTTTGACTTGAGTGTACAACTGCTTTAAAGATTTGTTACCCGCTTGCCACGGAAGCTAATAAAATTCCTGTGTGCTTTGAAACAACCACTTGGTTCATTTATCTCTATGCACAACTACAATCCTTGGTAAAGAGGAATTCAAGATGGCTTCCCGTCCCTACTAGGCGACCGCCTAGTAGGGGCGCGACCGCCACACTATGTATTGTAGGTGGTGGTGGAAAGCTTTGAGTGCCAGGAATATGGCCCTGAGCTCCAGCAGGTTGATCTATTGTTGGCTCTCTGCCCTGGACCAGATGCCCTGCATGCAGAGGCTCATGAAATGGGCCTCCCACCCCTGCAAGGAGGCATCCGTGGTGAGGACCCCCTGGGGCACTGGGTTCTGGAAAGGCATGCCTGTCTGTAGGTGCTGTGTGGCTTTCCACCAGCTGAGCGACTCTGCCAGAGGGTGGGTCATGCACACCCTGTCCCGAAGCTGGCACATGGCCTGTGTCCACTGGGAGCAGAGGCCCCACTGAGTTGCCCTCATATGAAGGCGGGTGTTGGGGACAACATGGCCTGTCAATGTCATGTGGCCGAGTAGAATGAGCAGGGAGCGAGTTGACACAGAGCAGCAGCTATGAGGCGACTTGCTCTGTCTAGGGGGAGGAAGGCCTTGGCCTGGGGAGTGTCCAGTCGAGCTCCTATGAACTCCAAATCCTGTGTAGGGGGGGAGGCAGGTAGGACTTGGGGTGGTTTATCAAGAACCCCAGGTGTTGCAGAACATTGATAGTGTGGCCCATGGCCTGTTGCACCTCTGCGGCTGTGTCTCCTTTTACGAGCCAGTCATCCAAACAGGGGAAGACAAAGGCACCCTGGAGACAGAAGGCGGCTGCCATTACTGCTAGGCATTTGGTGAAGACTCTGGGTGCGGAGGCTAGACCATGAATCTGAGGTACTGCCTGTGGCTGGGATGAATGAGATGTGGGTATACGCATCCCTCAGATCCAAGGAGCATAGCTAGTCTTCCTGCTGGAGGTATGGCAGCAACATTCCAAGGAAGAGCATCTTGAACCTCTTCTGCTCCAGGAACTTGTTTCAGTTTCACAGGTCTAGTATAGGCCTTAGGCCCCCCGATTCATTTTGGGACTAGGACATACCGTGAGTTGAACCCCTTGTCCCTTAGGTGATGGAGTACTGGTTTCATGGCTTTGTCCATGAGAAGACCTGCAAGTTCCCTGGTTCAGGAGAGTCCAAGAGGGCTTTCTTGGGAAGAATAGGGGAGGCGTCTGGTCCAGGTGGAGAGGGTAGCCTTCTCTGGTGACCTAGAGTGCCCACGTATCAGTGGTGATGGCAGGCCACCGGTGGGCAAAATGAGCCAGACGTCCCCCTGTGGGCAGCTGATCTCCTGAGAGGGGAGAAACTATGCCCCGGGAGTCACAAGCTCCTCCCAGGCTGTGCTGGAACGGCTTTGGGGGCTAGGGGCTCTTTTGTTTGCAGGGGCCCTGACCTGCTCCTTTGGCATGGTGGCCCTGCTGAGGAGCTGGAGGAGCCTGATACTACGGGTATCCCTGGTAAGCCTGACCCTTTCTCAGGTAGGGAGGCTTTTTTCCCAGTGTTTACCTCCTGAGGAGGGTAGCAGTCTTCTTAGAGAGTCGAGTCCTTGTAAGGAACTCTAACTTAATCTCTGCCACTCTCTCTGCCATGGGTTTGCCAAAAAGATTCTCTCCTTGGCATGGGACATTGATGAGCTTGTCCTGCACCCATTGCTCCAGATCCGATGACTGCAGCCATACCAGGCGTCTGGCACAGATGCCTGCGGCAGCTATCCTCGCAGTTGACTCAAAGCTATCGTAGGCTGCCCAAGTCAGATACTTCGAGCATTCCCCAACACCCTTGGTCAGGCTCCAGAATCGCTGGAGATGGTTATCCCTGAGGCCAACAGAGAACTCAGTAAGCTCCTTCATCAAGTCCTGAAGGTACATGCCTGATGTCAAGCTGGTATGCTTGGATCCAGCAGGCAAACATCAAAGCCCTGGTAGCACTTCCTACTGAGGGCATCGATGGTATGGGCTTCCCTGCCGGGGGGCACCAAAGAATGCTTCTTCTGGCTCTTGAGCCAATGCATGGCCGACTCCACTACCATGGAGTTATGGGGCAATTGCAGTTTCATGAAGCCGGCGTCTCACCGGAGTCAGTACATCGCATAGAGTCGACAGATGATTAGGGGCACCAACGCTGGCATCTCCCACATGCACAGGAGAAGTCTCTTGAGGATGGTGGGGACGGGAATCATCAGTGCCTCCTTCGGCAGTGAATCGTATTGGACAATCTCTAGCTCTTCTGTGTGAGGATCCTCCTCTGACTTCGTGGAGATGGGGTGAGTGCCCTTGACATGTCCTGCATGAACTCAAGGAACAAGGTGTCCTTGGGCAGTGACCGACCCCAGGAAGGGATGGGTCCGACAGGTCACTGCGGTGTTTGGGAGTGTCCGGCGATGTCTCATCCTCTGACTCCCAGTTGGAGTAGTCAGTCGAGGACTCGGCACCAGGTCAGGCCTGCGGGACAGGACCCAGGTCAGGCAGCCGATGGATCATAGAGGCTTCGTGGCTGGAGCTGCAAGCGCTTGCCCAGAGGATCTCATTCCAGATTGAGACCTCTGCCAAGGATCGACTCAAGATGATGGGCTCATGAAGATCTGCTCAACAAGTGGGGAAGTCATCAATGTCGAGATCCCAGTGGTCTAGGCAGATGCACCGGCAGAGCTGGGCATCGGCACCTGCTGTCTGGCAAGGAAGGCAGACAAACTGCGCTCCCAGGCCTCCATCCTGGTTTCCCCCTCAGGAGGTGTTGCAGCCTTCGAACCGGATATTGGGGTTACCAGGTCTGGTGTTGGCTAGGAGAGGGAGTCCTTGGCGAGGATAGCCTGGGGTGTCCAATGCCAATTGCCAGAAGCCTCCGAATCCTTCTGGGGGATCTTGCCGGCTGCTCAGACTCCTCGGGTTCGCTGTGCAGGCTGCTGGACCTAATGTGGTGTTTGCCCACCTTGTCTGAGTCCCGAGAGGAGTTCCTCGAGGACTTTTTCTTCTTCCACTCATGCTCCGGGGAACCCCTGTACAATCAGTAGCCGATGGATCTCTGCGTGACTCCCAGGATTCGTATGGGGCCCTGGAGCATGGAGTCCCAGGGACTCCTGGGCAGACTCTGACCATTTGAAGATCTCATCATGCTTCTGCTGACTGAGTTTGATGGCCTTAGTGAACATCTTTCTGCAAAGGCTGTAGGCCTCCGGGTCGTGGTTAGTCCCTAGACACCGGAAGCAGCAATCGTGTGTGTCAGTGAGGGACATATTTTTTGTGCACCGATAACACTTCTTAAAGCTGCTGGCCATCGGGGAAAAAAGTACCCCGGCAAGATCAAAGACCTGAGGAGTGGCTAGCAGTGTAAAAAAGGCACAAATCCGCGCCGAGGGAAAAACTACAAAAATGGGTCTGAGCCACTATGCCGGGGCAAGCGAGCTTGGAGGCAGGAAAGGAACCGGTCACAACCAGAGAAAAAAGAAAACACTTCACTGAGAATTTAATCAGCTTTTTTTCCAGGGCAATCAGACACACGCAAGATGTCATCCTTGGGCAGGAAGGGGACCACACAGCTGTGGTGGCATCTCCCAAAGGCTTGCTTTGAAAGCTGGGAAGATGCTTCCACGAGGGCTTTCTGTCTGTGCAGACGTCACCTATATGTGAGGACTGACTTCCTGCTTGTTCCCACAAAAAGCGTAGTTACTCACCTGTAACAGGTGATCTCCGGGAACAGCAGGAATTAAGCCTTCACATATGGGTATTGTCGGTACCGATGGAGCCTGCGCGGGAATGCTCCCCAGCGTCCAAAAGCTTTTCGGAGCATTCCACAGCGCATGCGTGCTGCCTTCCCGCCTCACTGCCTCTCTCACTTCAGTTGAGTTGAAAGATGAGCCAAGGAGAGAGACAGAGAGAGAGATAGAGAGAGAGAAACAACTCCTAGGGGAGGTGGATGGGTTGTGAAGACTTAATTCCTGCTGTTCCCGGAGATCATCTATTACAGGTGAGTAACTACGCTATCTCCAGGAACAAGCAGGAATGTAGTCTTCACATATGGGGGACTCCCCAGCTAAAAGATGCCAGAAGAATGACCCCAGCAAGCTGTGAACCTGTGTGAACAGGGTCATACTTCCTCCCATGGATCCCTGGCATCCTACCGGGATGGAGGGTAGGAATTGCATTAAGTCTGAAAGAGATGCTGTAGGACAGCCTGGCCAAACGAGGCATCCCGACGGGAGTCCTTGTCCAGACAGTAGTGGGCTGTGAAGGTATGTACCGAAGCCCAAGTAGCCGCTCTACAGATATCATCTATAGACACAGAGCGGAGATTAGCAACCGAGGCTGCCATTGCTCTGACATTATGAGCTGTAACATGGCCCTCAAGGGAAAGATCTTTACTATCGTAAGTGAAGGATATGCAGTTTACAATCCACTTAGATAGGGTTCGTTTGGAAACCGGAAGTCCCAAATGACTAGAATCAAAAGCAACAAAGAGTTGAGAAGACTTCCTATATTGTTCAGTTCTTTGAAGGTAAAAGGCTAAAGCTCTTTTACAATCTAAGGTATGAAAGGTTCCTTTCTGCACTGGAGAAGTGAGGATTAGGGAAGAATACAGGAAGGTAAACCGACTGGTTTAAATGAAAAGATGAAACCACCTTTGGCATAAAGTGTGGATGAGTCCTGAGGACTATTTTATCATGGTGGAACCTTGTATAAAGGAGGGTCAGCCACTAAAGCTTGCAGTTCACTAATGCGCCTAGCAGAGGTTATTGCAATTAGGAAAATGACCTTCCAGGAAAGGAATTTTAAAGTTGTAGTGGCTAAAGGTTCAAAAGGCGGCTTCATAAGCTGCCCAAGAACAAGATTCAGGTCCCACGCCACCGGTGGCAGCTTTATGGGGGGCTTTGTCAGTAGTAGACCTCTCATGAATCTTGACAAAAGTGAATGAGAAGAGATTGGTTGTCCATCTTGGGGCTTGTGAAAAGCCGCAATAGCATTGAGATGGACTCGCACTGAATTTGTCTTAAGACCAGAATTTGAAAGATGGAGGAGATACTTTAGAAGCAACTCCATGGGCACGGAAAGGGGGTTAAGCCCCCTTTTTGAACACCATATAGAAAACCTTTTCCATTTGAAAGCGTAGGAACACATTGTGGAAGGTTTTTTCAAAGCCTGAAGGATATCCTTCACTTGCTGAGAGAGGTGGATATCTAAAAGTTTTATGCCTTCAGCAGCCAGGTCCAGAGGTGCAGAGACTGAGGATTGGGATGCAGAAGCTTCCCGTTCTCCTGAGAAAGGAGATCTGGAGCATATCTCAACTCTAGAGCATCATTTGCTAGACAGTATTGAGCCGGAATTCTGGAAAAGAACTGGGGAAGTTTGGCATTCTGTGGACTTGCAAAGAGGTCTATATCTGGTGTTCCCCAGGTTTGGAACACTTGAGCCAGTTGGTCTGACTGGAGCGACCACTCGTGTGGGAGCAGTTTCGACTGAGCTTGTCTGACCACACGTTTTGAATGCCTGGAAGGTATACCGCTAGAAGGTGAATTTGGAGCTCTCTGGCGAGGGCCCATAGTCGCAAAGCTTCGTTGCATAGCGACAGAGAGCCCGTTCTGCCTTGTTTGTTTATGTAAAACATGGCAACTTGATTGTCGGTTTGGACCAGAACTGTCTTTTGACTGAGCTGGGCCTGAAATGCTATTATAGCATTGTAAATGGCTCTTAGCTCTAAGAGGTTTATTTGAAGAGAGACCTCTTGTGAGGTCCAGAGACCCTGTGTGGAAAGATCATGCAAGTGGGCTCCCCAACCCAGCTTGGACGCATCTGTTGTCAGGGTGATGACAAATTCTTGGTTTTGTCCGTTAAGCGACCTGTGGCTTGTGTCCACTGCGAAGAGAGGGTCCACTGAGCCACTTGCTTGTGTAGGCGGGCATAAGAGACCACATGTAGTGTGGATGCCATATGCCCCAGCAGCTGAGTAATTTCCTGAGCAGTTAGGAGGGTTTTCTTTATTGCTTGGGAAGCCAATTCTATTATTCATAGACAGAACGGCTGTGGCAGGAATGCCTTTGATTGCTGCGTGTCTAAGTGAGCCCCTATGAACTCTAGGGATTGAGAAGGGGTGAGTTGAGACTTTGGGTGTTTGATTACCAGACCCAAATATTGGAGAATACTCATGGCACGAGAAACAACGCGTTCTGTTTCTGAAGCGGTTGGTGCTCTGATGAGCCAGTCGTCTAAGTAAGGGAAGATGAATTTTCACAGAGTTCTCAGGAAAGCTGCTACTACAGCCATGCATTTTGTGAAGACTCTTGGGGCAGAGGCCGGCCCGAATGGAAGGACTCTGTATTGGGTTTCCTTGAAAGACAAATCGAAGGTACTTCCTGTGATTTACATGGATGAGGATATGCATCTCTTAAGATCTAGAGAACATAACCAATCTTGATTCTGAAGGTATGGTAAAAGTTTTCCGAGGGAGATCTTGAACTTTTCTCGTAACAGATATTTGTTTCAGTTCTCTGAGGTCAAGGATAGGTCTGTATCCCCCTGTCTTCTTTGGGATAAGAAAATAGGGGGAGTAGAACCCCCTCCCCCATTGGGATATGGGTACCTCTTCTATTGCTCCTTGAGCAAGAAGTGAAGAGACCTCATGACACAGAATGTCGGTGACAGGGCCTTGAGAATTGAATTGTTTTATGACTGTAGGCGGTGACATGAGAAAGTGAAGTTTGTACCCCTGTCCTACAATGGACAGAGTCCAGTTTTCTGATGTTATTTGTTGCCATCTTTCAGCAAAATGGCATAATCTGCCCAGAATGTTCAAGGGCTCTGGACCCTTCAGAGGCAAAATGGTTAAGTTCTCTAGGTAGAAGTCAAAGCCCCTGCGGAGGCTGTACTTGCTGAGCCGGTTGAGCTCTTTGAGCTTGCGGCTTTCTTTGTTGTCTAGATTGCTACCCCTTCTGGGAAGCATGAACTGGACAGTGAACTGGATGGGAATATGAACGGTAAGATTTTTTCTTTTTTTTAAAGAAAAACTTCTTGCCTGTTTTTTTTCTTTGATGGGTTGGCTGTAGACTGATAGTCTATTCAAGGTGGTATTGTCAGATTCAATCTGATTAGCCTTGGTCTGCCAATCCTTCCCAAGTAAGTTTTCACCTGTGCAAGGAATGTTTCCTAACTTCTCTTGCACCCAACTCCTCTAAATCTGATGCTTTGAAGCCAGGCGATGCACCGTATTCTGATAGCAATAGCAGAGGTTCTGCTAATAGCTTCAAAGCAGTCAAAAGCTGCACGGTTCACAAATTTGGAGACATTTTGAGCGTGCTTGACCAGGATCTGATGTATGGGCAGAATCGCTGCCTCTTTGGGAGCCATAGGGTATTGCAGAATTCTTAGTTCTTCTGCCCTAGGTTCCTTCTCAGGAGTAACCGTGATTGAAAGCCCCTTAGCTACATCACATATAAAATCCTGAAAAGACATGTCTTCTGGAGGAGACATTCTGCGCTGAGGAGAAGGAGATGGATCCTTCAACAGCACTGCTCTTATATTGGTAGAGTCATCGGAATCCTCATCGGAGCTTTGCATCGAACAATGCTGTTACCGATGAATATCGGTACCGTGGCGTTTCAGTTCCACCCCCTCGATGCCAGAGAAACTCTCGAGGCTCCTGGGAGGAAGCCGTTCCACCTGAGTGGGTGCCACTGGAATCGGTACCGAGCTCCTTTGAACCGTCTGTAGCAGTCTTAGCGGTACCGAGGCAGCTAAGAGGGATACTAGACTGCGTTCAATAGCGAGGATTCTCTTATCCATCGCTAATGCCGATGCCTGGTCGGTACTGGTGGAAGAGGCTACGACCCCAGAACATGGCAACAGAAGTTCTGCAGAGGTGGAGGCCTCTGGAACATTCTGAGACCCCGTTTGTGCTTTGGAGACCGAAGACTCCCGCCGGGGCAATTTTGCCAGTGTACTTTCCTCGAGGGTAGTGCCAGTGGCATCTCGATGCTTTGCAGGAGATTTACCCTTCAAGGACCGGCTAGTCTTTACAGACTTTTGTTTAGTTACCTGAGATCCATGAGAGGAAGATGAAGCCCTGGAGGACGTCAATGCAATTGACATCGTATCAAGAGTAAAAAGAGAACTGGCCTTTGCAGCTCTGTTCTGCAGGCCCCTTTTGGTCATCTTTCTACAGGAGAGACACTCTGCTGGACAATGTTCAGGACCCTAAACATTTGAGAAACCATTCATGGGTGTCGGTGACGGAAATATTACCGCCACAGTGTGAACATTTTTTTAAAACCACTAGTTGGCTTCTCCATGTCTGGAGATTTTTGGGCCTAGTGCCCAAAATGGCGCCTAACCCCAGGAGAGGTGAGGCCCCGAAGAAAAGAAAGAATAGCTTCCTTTTTCTAAGAAAATAAGAGAACCGGTGGTACCAGTAGGCATCGAATGAAGGCAGACACAACCATAAAAAACAAGAAAGAAGATAAAGTTTTCTGCGGTGACAGGAGAGACGTCCTGTCGGCTCCGCGGAAAACGAAGAACTGAAGTGAGAGAGGCAGTGAAGCGGGAAGGCAGCACGCATGCGCTGTGGGATGCTCCCAAAAGCTTTCCTTTTGGACACTGGGGAGCGTTCCTGCGCGGGCTCCGTCGGTACCGACGATACCCATATGTAAAGATTACATTCCTGCTTGTTCCTGGAGATACAGAAGATCTCTAAAGGTTAAAAAAAAAAAGACTATAGTAGTTGATACAGAAGAGCGGATGATATAGATCATGTGGTCTTTTTCTACCATCATGTTTCTATGTTACTATTTATTTGTTGATTTTACCAGACTGAAAATAAAAGGAATATGGCACATTAAAAATCTGGACACACTTCCAGTTGATTTATTACTACTTTTTTAAATTGTTTATAAGGCCCCAAAAGCTTTGTGACTGGTTAAGCCTTCAATTAGTCAGGTGAAAACAAATCCACAGTTGATCAAATACTTTCATCCTTCTTACTTCTCAGTTTGTGATTATAGTTCTGTCTTCTTTCAGTTACTATGGGCTCCTCTCTAAGCAGCTGTCTGAGCATTTGAAAATGAAGATAATTCATTTTTATAAAGCAGAGGAAGACTATAAAAAAATTTCTACCTGCTCCCAGCTAGCAATTTCAGTTATAAGTAACAATATTAAAGGAATGAATGACGTCAACGATCAGCGTATTCTACGTCCCACAGTCAATGAAGTAATTGAAACAGTGAATAAGTTGGATATTTTAGCAAGACAACAATGTAAAACATACCTCAAAAATCAACCTAGAAGTCCTCAGAGGGAAGAAAAATGTACGCTTTGGAATGGCTTTTAGAGTTCCCACACGAATACTATTAAAGGTTTGTGGGGAGATCTGAAACATAATTGTGCATGCAAGGACACCTAAGAATATTTCAGAGCTGAAGGTTTTACAAAGATAAGTGAGAAAAAACTCCAAAAGCAAGAATGAGAGAGACTTAGGGCCCCTTTTACTAACACTTTACACGCACTATCTGCCACACAGTCCATAGGAATAAAATGAGCCATTCATCAGATAGCACATGTGAAGCACTAGTAAAAGGGGCCCTTAGCTGGGTGTCTAAAACATTTACACACATCTGTACCTAACAACTGGATGTATTTCTGTAACTAACAGGCAAAATCAGTCTGCATACATGCAACATCTTGAAACCCACCGCAAAGCTATTTCTGAAAAAATGAGACTATATCATGCAGACATCCTTAAACGTGCTATAAACAAACCTCACGACCTATTTACCCTCGTTAAGAAATTAGCCAAAGAACCCTCACAGGAGCACCAGTGTGAAATCAACCCACAAGCTTATGCCCTTTACATACAATCTAAGATATGCTGCACAAATAAAATTACAATACCCACCATCTTGAATGCTCATGCACTCCCAGCTCCTTTAGCTTCTTTCTCCACCCCTTCTTTGAAGCTAATTGAAGATATTATCTCATCTCTCAACTTATCCACAGCACACACCGATCCGTGTCCAGCTTTTTGGATAAAGGACCTCCGCAAAGAACTTGCTCCAACAATATCCAAAATCATAAGTCTATCATTTGACACTGGCTCATTCCCTTCTGCCCTCAAACAGACCTCCATACGGCCTCTACTAAAAAACCTCAAATTAGATCCGCAAAAAACAGACTCTTATCGACCCATCTCCAGCATACCCACCCTTGCGAAAATAATCGAAAAGATAGTCTACAGACAATTGCAAGACCATATCGACACTGAAGCACCTCTGGACACCTGTCAACATGGATTCCGGGAATCTTACGGGGTCGAAACGCTCCTCACCTCACTTCTCAACAGCTTAAACTCTGGCATCGACAACATCAAACAGGGTTTTGTCCTCATCTTTTTAGATATTGCGGCTGCTTTTGACTCGGTCTGTCATGACATTCTTATTGTCCGCCTAAGAGAGAAGGGACTCTGTGGAAATGCTCTTGAATGGTGCAATTCTTACCTCTCAGAAAGATGGCAGCAAGTTCGCTCAAATGGTGAAACATCAGATCCATTTCACCAAGGTCAAGGAGTCCCACAAGGTTCCTCTTTGTCATCATTGTTATTCAACATCTACATGCAACCCTTATGCAACATTATCAGGTCCTTCAAAGTCAATTACATGATATATGCTGATGACGTCCTATTATATATGCCATTCTGCATCGATAAGATGAATCTCACCACCATATCCAACTGTTTTAACGCCATCTCAGACTGGCTACTGACTCAAAATCTCAGAATCCAGAACAAGAAAACAGAGGTACTTTTCATCTCAAGAAACCCCAAGTTCACACCACCTACATTCCTTGAAGTCCATGATGCTAAGTTGCAAGTAAAACCCCACATCCGTTATCTTGGTGTTACCCTGGATCAAAATCTAGATATGAAGACCCACATAGCCAACACTGTAAAGTCAATTTATTTCAAGATTCGCTCCCTTAGACACCTTCGCCAACTAATTGATCCAGATGATTTCCGTACTGTCTACCAGGCTTTAATTATCCCACACTTTGACTTCGCAAATTGTATACTACAAGGGCTCCCCCAATCAACCCTCAACCCGCTTCAACTAGCATTAAACAGTGCTGCAAGAGTGCTCTTCGGGGTACCAAAAAGAGAACATGTAACACCTCTCCTGAAACAATTACACTGGCTCCCTATCCAAGCGAGAATCATCTTCAAGACCCTGCTACTAGTCTTCAAAGCTCACAAAGGACTTGCTCCCTCCTCTCTATCAGAGTTGATACAACCTATCCCCTCCAACAGACTTAGAAGAACCTCGGAACTAAACATGCTCAAAGTTCCAAAAGAATCCTTAAAATACATCTCTGCAACTGTGAACCGATCATTCAGCTTATGTGCTCCAAAACTGTGGAACTCCCTCCCACCACACATTAGGGCCATCTCTGATATCCCCCAGTTCAAAAAGGCCTTGAAGCATCACCTTTTCATCCAATACTTTCCAGAGAACACAATAACACAAGTTCATCCAAATAGCTCTAATCCCGTTCCTATCTAACAAGATGCCTTTTCATGTAATATTACTATCATATGTATATAGTTCAATGTTTATTATCCTTTGTTATAATTACCCCGGTTTTCCAAGTTTTTCTTCCTGTTCCATGTAAAAACAGATATATGTATCTTATCTGATGTTTTGTAGTTCTATGTAAACCGCGCTGATAATAAATAGCGCGGTATATAAAAATGTTAAATAAATAAATAAATAATAAATAAAACTGATGCTTCCTTGTCAGCGATTTTAGTTGTCCAGCCAGAGTCCTGCTCAAAGTGAGTACAGTGATGGTTAAATTAGACTTACCTGCTAATTGTAGTTCCTGGAGGAACTCCAGTCTAGTCCCGGAAACTCTGGGGATGTAACGGAGCAGTAAAAGAACTCACCGGGCAGGACCTGCCATACCTGAAGCACCGCTGATCCAAAACAGGTATCTCTACTCGCCTGAATATCCAGACGATAATGCTTGACAAACGAATTTAATGATGACCACGTCGCTGCCTTACAAATTTCCACTGGAGGAACAAATTTGTACTCAGCCCAAGACGCGGCCTGCGCTCTCGTAGAATGCACTCTTAAACCTTCTGGAACCCGCTTACCTTTCAGCAGGTACGCAGACGCTATTGCCGCTTTTATCCATCTTGCAATTGAAGCCTTTGAAGCTGCTTTCCCTTTGCGAGGACCACCGAACACCATGAACAGTCTATCCGATTTCCTGAAGTCCGCCGTCCTCCTGAGGTACCTCTTCAAAGCCCTCCAGATGTCCAAAAGATGCAACTGTTGCGCAGACGAGTCCTGTGAATCCGCACGGAACACCGGTAGGGACACCACCTGATTCACGTGAAACGGCGACAGCACCTTCGGCAAAAAGGACGGCACCGGCCTCAAGACCACCTTTGTCTCAAAAAAGGACAGAAACAGTTCTTTACACGATAGAGACTGTAACTCCGAAATTCTCCTCGCCAATGCAATTGCAACCAAGAATACCACCTTTAGCGTAAGATCCTTCAATGTTGCCTTAGCCAAAGGCTCAAAAGGCCGCCTTCCTAACACTTCCAATACCACCTGCAAATCCCAAGTAGGAACTAGTTGCCTGCACGGTGGCCTCAAGAGACCAACCGCCCTTAAAAATCGCTTAACATCCGGATGCACGCCTAGCGCTTGGCCCTTGATCTTTCCCCTATAAAAGGAAACTGCTGCCACCTGCACCTTTAGGGAAGAGGCCGCTAAGCCCTTTTGAAAACCACCCTGCAAGAACCTAATATTTGCGGCACTGAGGCCCGTAACGCCTCCCAATTCCTGTCCACACACCAAGCCTCAAAAATGCGACATACTCAAACATATGCTTGGGAAGTAGACCTTCTACGCGCCCCCAGCAAGGTGGAGACTACCGCCTCTGAGTAGCCCTTAGCTCTTAACCTTGCCCTTTCAAGAGCCATGCCATAAGCGAGGACCGAGCTACCTGAGGCATGCACAACGGGCCTTGCATCAATAGATCCTTTCTGACCGGTAGTCGCCACGGCTTCCCCACTACCAGCCTCCTGAGATCCGCATACCATGGCCTTCTCGGCCAGTCCGGAGCGATCAGAATCACTAATCCTCTGTGACTTTCGATGCGCCGCACTACGTGTGCTATTAGCACTCAGGGCGGAAACACGTACAACAGCCGCTCCACCGGGCAATGCTGGATGAGAGCATCCAGCCCTTCTGACATTCTCTCTCTCCTTCTGCTGAAAAATCGACAGACTTTCGCTAACTTGAATGTCGCCATGAGATCCATTATTGGCGCTCCCCAGCGCTGCACCACCAACTCGTACACCTCCAGATGAAGCGTCCACTCCCCGGGGTCTATTTTTACTCGACTCAAGAAATCGGCCGCTACATTGTCTACTCCTGCCACATGCGCTGCTGACAGACCGAGAAGATTTTGCTCCACCCATTGGAACAACTGATCCGCTTCGGGCTCCAGGGCAGTACTGCTCGTGCCTCCTTGCTTGCTGATGTAGGCCACCGCGGTCGCGTTGTCCGAAAACACCCTGATTGCTGTTTCCCTTAGACACGGCTGGAACTTCACTAGTGCCAATACTACTGCCCGCAGTTCCAACCTAATGATTGACCAGGTCCTCTCCTGCTCCGTCCACTGACCCTGCGTGAACCTGCCCTGAAAATGTGCTCCCCAACCGAGGAGGCTGGCATCTGTAGTCAGTGGTAACCAGTTCGGAGTCTCCAAGGGCATACCCCTTGTTAAGGACTCCGGAAGCAACCACCAGCGCAACGCTTCCCGAGTCTCCTCCGGACAGACAAGACGCCGAGACAGCGGACCGTTTTGGTGAGACCATCTTCTGAGTAATACTCTCTGCAACGGCCTCATATGCGCCCTCGCCCAGGGTACTAACTCGATCGTCGCCGCCATTGTTCCCAGGAACTGTAAGTAATGCCATGCTGTCGGATGCGACCTGCCGAGGAACCCTCAAACTAAGTTTCGTAAGGCCACCGCCTGATGTGGAGGCAGAAAAACTCTGCCTGCCACCGTATCGAACCGTGCCCCCAGGTATTCGAGAGTCTGAGATGGAACTAGACTGCTCTTGGCCATATTTACCACCCAACCTAACCTTTGAGGGCAGTTGACGACCTTCGCTGTAGCTTCCTCGCTTTCCTTTCTCGATTTTGCCCGAATCAACCAGTCGTCGAGATATGGATGCACCAGAACACCTTTCTTCCTTAAGTCCGCCGCCACGACCACCATGACCTTGGTAAATGTCAGTGGCACCGTTGCCAGCCCAAAAGGTAACGTCCAAAACTGAAAATGGCCCATCGGCACCGTGAACCGAAGGAATTGCTGATGTTCAGTACAAATGGGAATGTGTAAATACGCCTCGGACAAATCGAGGGATGTCAGAAACTCGTCTTTCCTGACTGCCATGATAACTGATCTCAGCATCTTAATATTAAAATGAGACACCCTGAGTCACCGGTTCACCTTTTTCAAATCCAAAAATCGGTCGATAAGTTCCCTCTTTCTTTGGAACTACAAAATAAATGGAGTATCGACCTAAACTGCATTGGTCTCGAGGTACTGGTACTACCGCTTTGAGATCCAGCAATCTGATCAACGTTTGACGGACCATATCGCGTTTGCGACGCACCTCGCAAGGGGACTGTACGAACGAGTCTTACCGGTTTCTGAAACTCTTTTTTTTTTTTTTTAATTTCCAAAATTTATTTCAAAATGAAACAAAAATTACAAAGAAAACATTACATAACTGTAATATCCAGTCCACATCAAGGAGCAGCTTCACACATTTGCAGTCAAATTTAAAAGGAAACCTGAGAAAACCAATAAGCTCAATATACTAAATCAAGTGATACACTATATTCCCCCTATAATTACACCAAGTTATACCAGTTCCCTCTCACTCAACAAGCTAACTAATTGATCAGGTTCAGAAAATATATATCGCTTACCTTGAAACGTAATCTGACATTTACAGGGAAATTTAAGATAAAATAAACCCCCCAAAGCAAGAACACGTGGACGGAGAGCTAAGAAAGCCTTACGGCGTTCTTGTGTGATTTTAGCCACATCTGGAAATATCTGAATAACTTGACCACAGAACTGTTCGGTTTTCTTCTGAAAGTAAACCGTCAAAACCCTATCCTTATCCATCTCCCGAACAAAGGAAACTAATAAGGTATCTCTTTGTAGGAATATCATCTGTGGAAGATTCAAGAAAGCCAGATAGATCCAGAGTGGAAGAAGCCAGCTTTTCACTTTGGATATTCCCTGACATGTCACCATCCAAATCTTTTCTAACTCTAGGTATATAATACAATTTCGAAATTAAAATATCCGAAGCATCTTTAAACATCAGAATTTCCTTAAAGTATTTTTGCAACAACAACAAGGGGGATAAGTAATGTGTCCTAGGAAAATTTAGAAAACGTAAATTTTTTGACCGATATCCATTTTCTCTAAATTCATCCTGTCGTTGCAAAGAACTAAAACCCTGGGAAAATTTCAAATTAACTTCACTTTGAGAGGAAACAAATTGCTCAGTAGAATTAACAAGCCTTTCCACAGATGTCAGCCGAGCTTCATGATCAGTTAGTTTACCAACCGTCTCTTTCGAGAAAACAGATATCTTCTGCAATGAAGCACTTAACACTGTTTCCATCCGTGAAACAACAAGCCAGACATCTTTCAAAGAAACATGTTCAGGAGGGGAACATCGTTCAGCAAAACCCGGAAAGGAAACCACCGATGATAACGGTAATGACAATGGTAGATTAGAAGAAGTTACTTGCAAAAACGAATCTGGAAGTAAAGCTGGAGAAACAGCCAAGCTTTTCGTATCCACAGGAGAAGAAACGGCACAACTATCAAGAACAGTTATCTCTTGATCAGGCTGAACTAAACCCGCAGCGGAAGCAGAGGTGGATGAGGAGGCGGTACTCACAGTTGATGAGTCCAGCGAATCCGATGGGAAGGAACCCAACAGTGCCGGAGAGTTCTCCACACGTACGTGGGCATCCATGGGGCCAATAATCTTAACTGCCTTCGATTGCGCTGGCTGAGAGTGCTGTTTCCTCCGCTTCCCCATAACCTGAATATCACCAATGCACCTCGTGCACCGAAGGGGCACCAAAGGGGCGTGTCCTGCCTCTTTGGTCACGCCCCTTCGGTCACGGAACTGCAGGAACGCGCCCGCTTAACGCGTCCCGCGTAGGGGCCGGTCTTTAATGGCCCTCCTCCAGTCCAGTGGTCCAATGAGGAGCTAGGCAGGCAGGATCCTCAGGCAAGCAATCAGGAAATCAAAAGAAGCAGCTCACTGTTCCACCTGAGAGCTGGTCTTTAATGGCCCTCCTCCAGTCCAGCGGCCCAATGAGGAGCTAGGCAGGCAGGAACCTCAGGTAAGCAGTCAGGAAAACAAAAGAAGCAGCTCACTGTTCCACCTGAGAGCTGGTCTTTAATGGCCCTCCTCCAGTCCAGCGGCCCAATGAGGAGCTAGGCAGGCAGGAACCTCAGGTAAGCAATCAGGAAATCAAAAGAAGCAGCTCCGGTTTCTGAAACTCTAATGCATAGCCTTCTTGAATCACCTCTAACACCCACTGATTGGACGTAATTTCAACCCAGGCAGCATAAAACTCTTGCAGACGACCCCCCACTGCTACGTCCACCTGGGCCTCCCTAACTTCATTGCGGCTTTCTGGCCGTCAAAGAGGTGGCAGCAAAACCTCTGCTCGCTCCTTGGAAACCTTGAAACCCTTGGTTCCTATAGGGGAAACGACCTCTCTGACTCTGGGGAAACCTGGACGAACGAAAACGACGATAATCTCTTTGCGGCATCCTAGCCCCTGACGGAAACCTCCCCTGTTTCTGCTTATCCTCCGGAAGCCTTCCGCCTTTGGATTCCCCCAGATCCTTATCAGTCTTGTCCAAATCTTCACCAAACAGGAGCTTTCCCTTAAAAGGAAACTTACTTAACCTGGCCTTAGAAGATGCATTTGCTGCCCAATTGTGCAGCCAAAGGTATCTCCTTGCTGCTACCACTGACGCCATACTGTTCGAAAGCTCTCTAATGAGGTCATAATGGATATCGGTGAGATACGCCATCCCGGACTCCAAACGAGGCGTTTCACCCATCGAGTCCTCGGTACGGTCCCCCTGGACTCGCTGAGCCCAGCGCAGACAGGCTCTTGCCATCCAAGCCCCACAAATAGAAGCTTGAATGGAAAGGGCATTAACCTCAAAGACCTGCCGTAACAAAGCATCTAGCTTTCTGTCCTGACCATCCTTGAGAGCAGCACTCCCTTCCACCGGAATGGTCGTCTTCTTAGTCACCGCAGACACAGCCGCATCCACTCTTGGCGACTTAAAGATCTCCTTGTCTTGCTCTACCAGGGGATATAGACGAGACATTACCCTAGAGCCCTTGAGAGATGCCTCGGGCATGTCCCACTCACCTTGAATCATTTCCTTTATTACTCTATGCATAGGAAAGGCTTTTTGTGTCTTCCTAAAGGTCTGTAAGAGCGGATCCTCTAACGCTGCCTCCTCCACTGGCCCTGACACCGGAACATTAAGCGCCTTAAGTGTCTCAGAAATGAGTGCGGGCAACTCTTCTCTCTGAAAAATCCGCACCACTCTGGGCTGGTCCTCCTGTTCAGCAATCTCTCCTTCTTCCAATTCCTCGTCTAACTCCAGATCCTGCTCCCCATCTTCCATGCGCAAATCCTCCAAAATCTCAGACTGTCCCTGCCTTTCCATTTCCACTCTCGCTTTCTTCGGCAAACCCGCCGAAGCAGCTACCGACAGCGGCGTTCCTGGCCTCTTCTGTCCCAAGCTCCCACCCATGGGACCCGTAGCCGCAGAGGGCCCCTCACGATGTGAACCTCCGAATGCCCTTTGAATCACAGCTACAAAGTCTGGGGAGAAAATTGATGCCAAATCTGCTGGCCAAGACGCCTGAGGAACCGGCCCATCCGGTATCGTGGACGGCCCCGGTACTGGCTCCGCCAGATCCACCACCGGCAACAGAGTTCCCTCGGGAGCCACCTCCCGCTCCTCTGCCATATCCAAGTATTTGTGTTCTGCAAGAGATGCCTGGCTACAGCTCTTATAGATCCCGGCATCCGAAACTGCAGACCTTTTCACTCCGCAGAGTAAACATAACACTTTTGCAGGTATCTTGATCCGCTTGTCTCCCAGGTCTGATGCTCTTAAGGTCTCTCCCCCCAAAGAGAACACCCTGCAAAGGAGGGCTCTCCCAACAGCTGATTCCCAAAGCAGCCCTCCTAACCCGGGCCTTTTTTTTTTTTTTTTGACTAGCACAAAATAAAGCAGGAAACCTCCCGACTTGAACCTGACAAGAAAAAAACGAAAACGAAGCTCTGGAACGGAACCACACTTGATTCTTTCCCCGCTAGCGCTAACCACGTTTCCCGCCGAAACGCCACACAGCGTGGGCCTGCTGAGTCTCCTGAACTCTGCACAAGCATGGACCGCGAAAAACAAAAATCCCTGTTTACCTGACTGTTCAGAGCCGCCGTTATCGCTCACTACCTTCAAAGACTGCAGGTCTGCTGACAGCTACCCGTACTCGGCATTACTCACTCCCGATGCAGAGAAGCCAGAAGGAACGGAGGTACCGCGGCTGCTTTATGCCCGGTCTCCCAACAGCAACAGGCAATCAGCTCCTTTCTGCCCGGTCCCCCCAAAGCACCAAAACAGGCAAACTCTTCTGTGTAACGCTAGGGGAGGGCTCCTTCCTAAAATTAGAAGTCTGACCCTGCTGACCTGTACCTGGGTCTACAGTTATCTCCTCAGCCCCTTCTCGATTACAGAGAGAGGCAGAGAGGGAGCGAGGTCCTTAGCAGCCAAAATTTAAAGGTATATTCCTCTAGACATTGAAAACCTCCCCCCAAAGCAAATATGAAGTCCTAAAAGAATTTAAAATAAAATAACTCTACAAATGTCCTTAATTGTTCCTCCAGTGAGCCGGAACTCCGGCTCACACCCTCCAGCTGCTTGGAGACTGATCTAAACTGGAGTGAGGAAGCGGTGCCTGTGTCCTTATACCAGTGTCATCAAAGAATGACGTGGATCAGTCTCCAAGCTGCTGGAAGAGGATCACAACCTCAGAGTTTCCGGGACTAGACTGGAGGGACGATCAGGAACCTGGATAATTTTTAGGATACCCGATTAAAGGGCTCCACCAATTCCAGGGCTGTTTTTCTATGCCAGTCTGTCTACTGTTTATGTCAAATATAAAAACATCCTTGTAGTACACAGATTTCTAGGGCCACAAAGTTTTAAATATTGTATGTCACATTGAGGTAGGCTATGGCCTAGCATAGCCTGCTACTATGAAAGGCCTGTAAGTTAGGCCTGGATCCTAATTTCCAGTACAGCTAGAAAAGAACCATAAATCTGTGAAAAATGAGAAAGATGTTTTAAAATGCTTAATAAGAAGTTTTTATGAATGCATAAGTTTTCTATTATTCTCTTGTATGTGAAAGAACCAGAAAGTAACAGTAAAAGTAACAGTATATGCATTCCAGCAGCCGAAGTTAACCTTGCAGTAGAAAAGTTACCAAGTCAAGACTATACCATTGTTCAAGCAATCCTAGAGGAGGGGGCCGGTTGCTAGGTTCCGGAGGGATTTCTAATTGGACAAATGAAGGGAATGTATAACCAATGAGAAGTTTGTATGTATCGAGCTAGAACCAATAGAACGTTTTCATGTATCAAACTGAAAAAGCGGTATAAAAAGTTATGTCTCTGTATAAACCTCCGCTCAGTACCTTTTGCTGCTTTGAATGACTGGGCCTTGTGCACAATAAACTGACTTGGACCCTGTCAATCGACTCCTGGACTTATTCATTGACTGCAATTTGCTACAGCATATTCTTGGTGCGTTGGCCGGGAAGTGCGAGTGGTAAATGGCATTCAAGTGAATAATCCCGGTTGGGACCGTGTCTGTCCGACTGCGGGGGAAACCTCAGGTGCCACCAGCCCCTTTGAGCCGGAGAGAGTTCCGCCTGCCTCGGCGGACCATTGGGTCCAGCTGGCCAACACCTCCGACCTGGGGGAGTCCAGGTTCCAACTCAGAAGGTGGTGAGGTATCGGTGACCGGATCCGGTGAGTAGACATTTTTGTAATTAAATAGTCAGAAAGAACAGCCTGGGACAGCGTCTTGCGAGTGCAAGACCAAATTGGTAAATTTGGTATAGACTAACTGGGAAATCTGACATGAGTGTGCGCGAGACAAAGGAGCCTGATCGCCTCCTATAAGGGCGGTCCTAGTAAGCTCCGCGTAAGGAAAGCGGAAGCTGAAGCTATCGACCCTTCTTGTTTGTTTGAAATAGTCAGTCAGAAAACCTGGGCACTTGAAATATTGAAATATGATATCTTGTTGCTTGTGTGCGTGTGAATGAGAGGTCTTGAAATACAGACCAAGCGAAAATTGACTCCTAAGTAGTGCAGTTCCTGGCCGGGCGACCGCACCCAGGTCGCGAACAGGAGGAAGCGAGTGGCGTTTGTCCCCCCCCCCGTGTTCTGTGGGCTGTACGGACCCCTTACCTACAGCCATACTACCTATCCTTATTGTACGTTGTCTTGTACGCCATTACGTGTACGTAAGGACATACGTTATGTACCCTACGTTGAGTACGTAGGCAGCGTAGGCAGGTACAATTATATTATGGGAGGGACGGAGTCCACGCAAACTCCGTTGGCATGTACGATCAAGAATTTCCGTAAAGGATTTTCGGGAGATTATGGTATAAAAATGACTTCATCCAGATTAAAAATGTTATGTGAAAGGGAGTGGCACGCATTAGCTGCTTCATGGCCCCGAGAGGGAACCTTTGATTTTGAGACAGTTTTACGAATTCACCAGCTTGTACTGAGAGGGTATCCTGGCCAGTTCCCCTATATAGATTCCAGGTTGAGTGTATGTGAACGGCGGCCATCATGGATGAAGAGCTGTTATGAGGAGCACTGTAAAATATTTGTAGCCACTACTAAGGGACCCACTAAAAAGGTTAAGGAAGAAAAGCCACCAGTATATTCTGACCCAGAGTCCTCAGATATTCTGGATAATTTACCCCGGCACCCACAGAAATTAATCCCCAAGGCCCCACAACTTGAAGTAGAGCCCGATGAGGAGCCCCAGAAAATACATAAGCTACAGCCTAAGAAGCGCCCTACCCCGAGTGAAAGTTCCGGGTCAGGCCCAAGTACAGCAGGGGGACTTGAGTCATCTGATGAGATAAAGTGGAAGCTCTCCTACCAGTTCAGGGTCACCCACCAAGGAAACTGGTGCTCGAGAGCCTTATGAGTTAAGAAGCGTAACTCCCAAAAAGAAGGAGAAAGCAGGGCATTTGATGCCATTACGCCAAGTGCCTGGAATTACTGTGTTGAATGATCAGGGCCAGATGGCGCCAGGACCAACCAGCTTAGTTTATGTACCCTTTTCTACTACAGATTTATTAAACTGGAAAACACATTATGCTTCCTATACAGCCAAACCCCAGGAATTAACAGAATTAATGTCTAGTATTATGCAAACCCATCAGCCTACCTGGGCCGATTGTCGCCAGCTCCTGTCCACCCTTTTCACTACTGAAGAGCGAGGCCGGATCAGGCAGGCAGCCCTCCGGTGGTTAGAAGAGAACCCTGTAGAAAGGGGGGCAGTAAATCCCCCCCAGACCGCAGCTGCAGAATATCCCAACGAAGATCCCGGGTGGGACCCGAATGACGAAAGGGGGGTGGTGGCCCTAACCAGATTTCGCCAGGCCTTAGTGCAGGGCCTGAAGAGGGGAGGCCAGAGGGCCATGAATATTGGAAAAGTATCGGAAGTTCTCCAGGGTCCAGATGAGAGCCCAGCGGCCTTTTATGAGCGGTTGTCTGAAGCTTATAGACTGTATACCCCATATGATCCTGCTGCTCAAGAAAATCTACGCATGGTAAATGAGGCATTTGTTAGTCAGTCCCAGAGAGACATAAAACGAAAATTGCAGAAATTAGATGGATTTGCGGGCATGAATACAACTCAGTTAATGGAAGTCGCTCAAAGTATTTGTGAATCGTGAGAATGAACGAGATAAAGAAAGTGAACGAAAAATGAAGAAGAAAGCAGATCTTCTTGCTGCTGCTATAACCAAACGACGTGGGGGAGGTTTCCCTAATCAAAGGACCAGAGGACGTGGAAGAGGCCGCGGAAGCGATAGGCCTCCATTAGGTGCAAATCAATGCGCCTACTGCAAGGAAGAAGGACATTGGAGAAATGAGTGCCCGCATTTGGACTCCGCCCCTGCGAGGGGAGGAGGGAGTCCCTGGAGGCCAGGAGGAAGATTTCGAAGGAGAGGAGGAATGAATCGAACGCAGTTCCAACAAGAGAGGGAAGAAGCCATTGAGGGAGTGGCAGTAGCAACGGGCTATGACCTGGATGACATAGATGAAGACTAGGCCAGACCGGGCTCCAAGTTCACCCTGGGTCCCCAGGAGCCTATGGTCAATTTAAAGATAGGGGACCAATATATGGAATTCATGGTAGATACAGGAGCAGAACATTCAGTAGTAGCCAAGCCAGTAGCTCCACTGTCCTCACGATCTGTCACCATAACAGGAGCCACTGGAAATAAAGCCACAAAACCATTTTTACAGAACCGCATGTGTGAGCTAGGGGGACAGAAGATAACGCACCAGTTCTTGTATATGCCTGAGTGCCCTATTCCACTATTGCCAAACTCCAGGCCCAAATAACCTTTGCTGAAGGGGGAGAAATGAAAATGACTGTGAACCCAAAGCCTGCTGGATTAATGGTACTGACTGTTCCCCGAGAAGAAGAATGGCGGTTCTATAGTGCACCTGCAATAAAGTCAACCAGTCCCTGTATACCTACCAACCTTATAGCCCCACCTGAAGTTTGGGCAGAAGATAATCCACCTGGCCTAGCAAAGAACATAGCCCCTGTCATTGTCACCCTCAAGCCAGGAGTGGAACCAGTACATGTGAAGCAGTATCCTCTCCCTCGACCAGCCATTGAAGGAATTCACCATCATCTGATGAAACTGCTGAAGTATGGACTTCTCAAAGAATGTCAGTCACCATGGAACACTCCCCTTCTCCCAGTAAAGAAGCCTGGGACAGGGGACTACCGCCCAGTACAAGATCTAAGGCGAGTAAATGATGCAGTTGAAACTATACACCCAGTAGTCCCAAATCCTTATACTCTCTTGGGATTGATCCCCGCTGAGGCTACTCACTTCACCATCCTGGACCTGAAAGATGCCTTTTTCTGTGTGCGCCTAGCACCTACCAGTCAACTTTTATTTGCTTTTGAATGGCAAGACCCTACAACAGGAAGACGGGGTCAACTCACCTGGACTAGATTACCCCAAGGATTTAAGAATTCACCTACCCTCTTCAGTGCTTCTCTGAATCAGGATCTCTCAAGTTACCCAGTGGACCCAGAAAAAAGGGTTCTTCTTCAGTATGTAGATGACCTGCTCATAGCCACCAACTCAAAAAGTGAATGCCTGCAAGCTACTAGTGAACCTTTGTACCTTCTCAAAGATGCCGGATACAAAGTTTCAAGAGCCAAAGCACAATTATGCCAAACTGAAGTCAAGTATCTAGGATTCCAGTTGTCCAGTGGGATCCGACGTTTAGGACCAGAACGCAAAGAAGCTGTATGTAATATCCCCACTCCAACCACTAGGAGGCAAGTAAGAGCCTTCCTGGGGGCAGTAGGATATTGTCGCATATGGATCCCCAACTTTGCCCTGATTGCAAAACCACTCTACCAAGCCACCAGAGGAATGGAAAAATCCCCACTAGATTGGGGACCTGAAGAAGATGTAGCATTCCAAACTTTGAAAAAGGCTCTGATGTCATCTCCAGCGTTAGGTCTTCCAGATGTTCAGAAGCCTTTCCATCTTTTTGTCCATGAGTCACAAGGAAACGCATTGGGAGTATTGACCCAATCTCTTGGATCCTGGCAACGACCAGTAGCTTATCTGTCAAAACAATTGGATGTAGTTGCAAAAGGATGGCCCCCTTGTTTGAGAGCTGTTGCAGCAACAGCCCTCCTAGTGGGCGAAGCAGACAAACTTACCCTGGGACAAACTCTTCAAGTCACCGTGCCACATTCTGTTCTAACTCTCATGGAACACAAAGGAAATTTCTGGCTAACCAATGCACGAATGTTAAAGTATCAAAGCATGTTGTGTGAAAATCCTCGGATACAGTTGAAAGTCAGCCAAGCTTTGAATCCTGCTACACTGTTTCCAATTGGTCCTGGGCCACCTGATCATATTTGCTTAGAAACCATGGACACTGTATTCTCAAGTCGCCCTGATTTGACTGATGTCCCTCTAGAGGACCCAGAACGGACTTTCTTTGTAGACGGAAGCAGTCTGGTCATCAATGGACATCGCTGTGCTGGATATGCAGTGGTGACCCTTGATCTGGTAGTTGAATCCTCAGCCCTAACCCCAGGAACTTCTGCACAGAAAGCTGAATTGATAGCCCTCACTAGAGCCCTGACATTAGGAGAAGGACTCCGCTTAAATGTGTACACAGATTCTAAATATGCTTTCACTACTTTGCAAGCACATGGAGCCCTGTACAAAGAACGAGGGTTAATCACCTCAGGGGGTAAGGACAATTAGGTATGGGCCCAAGATATTGATGTTATTAGATGCTGTGTGGGCCCCCAAACAAGTGGCAGTCATGCACTGTCGAGGTCATCAGGCGGGAGCAGGAGAAATTGCTCAAGGGAATAGATTTGCAGACGCCACAGCCCGAAAGGCAGCCACCACAGGACAAGTAAGGACCCAAAATACTGTAATGCAAGCAGCCCTATTCCCTGTGCCCCTTAGTTCCTGGGCACCCCGATATACTACACGAGAGTTAGACTATTATTGTAAGAAAGAGGGAGGAGTCTTAACAGAACAAGGTTGGATAGTGCTACCACCTCCAGAAGATAGTCCACCCCCAGGTCCTACAGTCATTCCTGAAGCACTAGGACCAGCCTTTGTCCAAGCTTTCCATCAAGCCACACATTATGGGAAAACAGCCATGGAGAAAGCCCTCAGACCCCATTTCTGTATTTCATTGCTAGGATCCCTGACTGCCTCAGTGGCACAGCAATGCCTGATATGTGCCAAAAATAATGCCAAGCAAGGTCCTGTTCCACCCCCAAGAGTTCAGTCAGTGGGGGTGACCCCAATGAGTGATATACAGATAGACTTTGCTGAAATGCCCCGTGCAAATGGATATCACTATATGTTAGTGTTAGTCTGCACATTTTCAGGGTGGGTAGAAGCCTACCCCACCCGAACTGAGAAAGCCCGAGAAGTCACTAGGGCATTGCTCCATGAGATCATTCCTCGATTTGGAATACCATCAACTATAGGGTCAGATAATGGTCCATCATTTGTATCCCAAGTGACCCAACAGTTAGCTCAAGCTTTACAAATAAAATGGAAATTACACACTGCTTACAGACCCTAGAGTTCAGGGAAAGTAGAACGCATGAACAGAACCCTGAAAGCTGTTATCCAAGCTTTGCCAAGAAACACACTTGAAGTGGCTCCAGGTTTTACCCATAGCCCTTCTTAGGATACGTTCAGCCCCCACCAGATCCTTGGGAGTCTCCCCTTTTGAGATTTTGTATGGGCGACCTCCCCCCATAGTGCAGGGAATAAAGGGAGACATGAGGCAGATAGGATCTGAAATAACTAGACAAGAACTATTAGCTTTTAGGTTCTGTTTTGCAGAAACTCCAAACGTGGGTGCAAGACCGACTACCTATCAACCTGACTGAACCTCTGCATCCCTTCAAGCCAGAAACGTCCGTGTGGGTGAAAGAGTGGAGGAAAACCCCACTGGCGCCGCATTGGAAGGGACCATATGTCGTCATCCTGTCAACACCCACCGCAGTGAAAGTTGCAGAATTCAAACCCTGGATCCACCACAGTCGAGTGAAGCCAGCAGCTGCTCCTGATCCTAGTCAATGGACATCAGCAAGTGATCCTGAGACTCCATTGCGACTCACCTTGAGGAGACAGCCAGTATTATAGAAAGAAACTTCAGAATCCACCTACGTCACGTGAAAGTGACCATCGCAGCAGAAACAGAAGCAAGCTCAGCATAGATCATCATTCTCAACTCTCCAGTTAACTTCCAGAGACTGTAATCATCATGTTCTTCCACTATTGCTTTGTGGGAGTGGTGATCCTGGGAATTATGGAAAAGACGTTTGCTCTACCCCCTTGTGCAGCTTGCATAACCACCACCCGAACTGGACAGAAGATTACTCAGACTTTGCTCTATCATTCCTACTATACTTGCACTGGTACAGTCAGCCGGTGTATTTATAATGGTACTGAATTGAACATTTGCACAAAGGGGAAAAGTAAGACTTGTTATAACCCCCGACAGAATCCATCCTACTATACATTTGAGATACGCTGGAATGATGAGGATGGAGCCATCTTGAATATAACTAAACCTCTTACCAACCCCACCAAACCTATCATTTTGAACTTTGATGCTTGTGGTGCCATAAATAAAAATGCCTATCACAGATATGCGTCCTGGTCATGGGAGCGAGCATATTACCATGATGATAAGTATATGTGTCCAGAGGGAGCCTATGGATGGGGAAAATGTACTGGAAAAAGTACAGCAGCCACCATCTACTCCACTGCATCTCGACATGATTACTTTTGCCCAAAATGGGAGTGTGTATATTTTGCTACCTGGAAGAATGCACCTATGGGACGAGATGGAGATCATCGGAAAGGCAGTCTAACCAAGATTAAACTGTCAGAGCCTGCGAAATGTCAGAAGGGAGCTTGTAATCCTCTCCAACTTTTCATCGCCAATCCTAGCCAATGGAAGCAAGGATACAAGTTTGGATTGCATATAGCAGGAGGTGGTGTAGATCCGGGGACTATTTTATATCTACGATTAAACACCAACACCCATGTACCCTCACCTTATCGTATACATCATTCTTTCTATGAAGCCATGAAATCAGAGTTTGAAATTCCTCCTGCCTCCCAGAACTTATTTCTTGAATTAGCAGGAGCAGTTGCATCTAGTCTCCATGTTACGGACTGTCTGTTTTGTGGAGGGACAACAATGGGAGACCAATGGCCTTGGGAGGCACAAGAACTGAACTATTCTGTTCCATATAATCAGACCAATATACACAATACCACAAGTGAATGGGTATTGGCTCACTCTATTGTAGGTAACTTATGTTTTTCTCGCTATGGACCCATGTTTAATATGGAAGTGGGGCAGCTGGTCTGTCTCAATCAGAAGTTCTACAACAGTACCACTAAGAAGACATCTTGGTGGTTTGGCGTTAACACTACTGAACCTCCCAATCCTCTTGTTCAATTCCCCAAGCTTGCTAGTATCTGGACTAACTTAGCTACATATAATTCCTGGCAAGCACCACCTGGACTGTACTGGATTTGCGGAACCCGAGCATATGCCAGACTTCCTCATCACTGGGGGGGTGCATGTGTATTGGGAACCATACGACCTTCCTTTTTCCTTCTGCCTACATCCCAGGGAGAACTGCTGGGATATCCTGTGTACAGAAGTCGACAACTGAAGGAGGCCTTGAAAATAGGCCAATGGGACAAATGGGAAGGAGATGAATGGCCACCGGAAAGAATCATCGCATACTATGGACCTGCTACTTGGGAGCAGGATGGGACTTGGGGATATCGTACCCCTGTTTATATCATTAATCGAATAATACGTTTGGTTATTATTTCAACAACAGCTTGCAATGAAACCAGCAAAGCACTAACCCTTCTAGCAAAGCAAAGTACACAAATGCATACAGCCATTTATCAAAATCGTTTAGCTTTAGATTATTTGTTAGCAGCTGAAGGCGGGGCATGTGGGAAACTGAATCTAAGTAATTGTTGTTTGCAGATTGATAATAATGGGCATATAGTTGAAGACTTAGCCATCCAGATGAGAGAACAGACATTTGTGCCGGTCCAGACCTGGCACAGTTTGAAGATGGATGGGTGGTTTGGGTCATTGTTTTCTTGGATTGGTGGTCTGAAATCCCTTATGTTGATTGTCTTATTCATATTAGCCATGTGCTTATTGCTCCCTTGTCTCCTACCCCTTTGCTTACGCATGATAACATCATCCCTTGATAGCACTATAGAGCGGAAGGCAGCTACGAAAGTATTAGCTATGTGGCGATATCACCCTATACCCCATAATGCTGATGCTGTTACACCTGTATAATGTGTTAATTGACTAATGAGTGATTTAATTCTCACCCTTCCTCACTTGCGGGTGAGAATAATCAAAGGGGGGAATGAGGTAGGCTATGGCCTAGCATAGCCTGCTACGATGAAAGGCCTGTAAGTTAGGCCTGGATCCTAATTTCCATTACAGCTAGAAAAGAACCATAAATCTGTGAAAAATGAGAAAGATGTTTTAAAAAGCTTAATAAGAAGTTTTTATGAATGCATAAGTCTTCTATTATTCTCTTGTATGTGAAAGAACCAGAAAGTAACAGTAAAAGTAACAGTATATGCATTCCAGCAGCCGAAGTTAACCTTGCAGTAGAAAAGTTACCAAGTCAAGACTATACCATTGTTCAAGCAATCCTAGAGGAGGGGGCCGGTTGCTAGGTTCCGGAGGGATTTCTAATTGGACAAATGAAGGGAATGTATAACCAATGAGAAGTTTGTATGTATCGAGCTAGAACCAATAGAACGTTTTCATGTATCAAACTGAAAAAGTAGTATAAAAAGTTATGTCTCTGTATAAACCTCCACTCAGTACCTTTTGCTGCTTTGACTGACTGGGCCTTGTGCACAATAAACTGACTTGGACCCTGTCAATCGACTCCTGGACTTATTCATTGACTGCAATTTGCTACAGCAACATCACTGATTAGATATATTAGGAAGGGATATTTGTGCACAGAATAATCATTAGCCAATCAAATTGTGCTTTTATTTATAAACACACACACTGCTAATATCACCATATGACCAGAAAGCATTGAATATTTTCAGCATCCATGATAGTATTGAGATTCATTAGTGACCTTTTAAAAAGATCTTTAAAAAAAAAGGATTAATGCACATTATACATCAGTTTCAAATCCACATCATTAGACTTCAGATGCTGCAAAATACAGCCATTTGCTTATTTTACAAAAATTAAGAACTCCATTATTAACTGTGAACATTGGCTCCCTATTCCTTGTTATATCAAGCTCAAATTAAACTACTTACTTATAAAGCTCTCTCAAGGGGGACTCTACATTATATTCTGAATTCTTTGATACCATAAGTCCCAACTAGGTCTTTACGCTTCTTAAATGATAATCTGCTCATTACCTCACCTCTATCGCAAGTTAGATATGAGTTCATACACCACTTAGCGGTTTCCTGTCTGGCATCTTCCCTATGGAGTGACCTGGTTGGGGCAAGTTACCTTGGGCTAGAGGGCCAGGGATTCAAATCTCACTAGAGGACAGCAACCTTGGGCCGGAAGGACTGAGGTTTCTAGTCCCACAGGTGCTCCTTGTGGCCTTGGGCAAGCCACTTAACCCTCTGTTGCCTCAGGTACTAAAACACAGATTGTGAGCCCTTCGGGGACAAGGGAAAAATATATACAGTACCTGAATGTACACTGCTTTGACTGGTAGAAAAGCAGTATATAAGCCCAGTTAAATAAATAAATGTCCTTCCTTGTTATCTCAGGATGGAGAGCTCTTTTGAAAACCCACTGTTTCGAGATGGCATTTGGTGACTTTTGAGTAAGGACAGACTGCAGCAGCTCCTACTCTGCTACTCTCTTAGGTTTTCCAATTAATTTCCTGTTAGTTTTTAAATGCTATCTGTAATGAAGTGCTAACTATTTTTATTTGTCAATTTATTTCCCGCTTTCTGTGCCTTTGAAAGCTCAATGAACAAACAAAATAACTGGGTTGAATCTTCAATAAAGCTAGAGTGCATTATGACATCACTGAGAACAGCCAATGCTGCCTTGCTGCTGGCTGGTATCTCACAATGTGCTCTCATTGTGCACTTAAGATGCCTGATCACTTGATGCTGTCTGATACACCACACTTCCAAGACCAGTACACCACGGCTGATGATTTCCTGTAAATAAGGCTTGTTTAATCCAAATCTTTTAACAACTATTTACATTGTCTTTAAAAATAATCATATACACTTACATGACAGATCAAATTTGTGGTCCTTCAACTGTAACTTGTAGGTAAAAGCTACTACATATCGGTTTCAGGTACTACACACGACTTCAGTGGACTTGCTATGGCTTGGTTATACAATGATTTTCAACTTAGCAGCAAACCAATGGAAGCTGTTACCCAGTGCCAGAAGTGATGAAAAAGAGGAGGGTGCAGACCCTTTATATTTTGTTTGTGCAAGTATAAAAATACTTACATTTTATAGCATTATAGGTGTTAATGGCACCATGTAAGTAATTTGGTTGCATTAAGAGCTCTTACACTTGAATAGTGAAGATATTTAAATGATGTGCTTGTGGTTAAACAATGGACTCAACTGTGTCCCCTTGATCATTCTGCCATACTGTTGGCCACGATGAAAAAACTCTCATCTGAAATGGCGATGTATGAATCCCAAGACTTCCGAGATCACGATGTCCAGAATCTGCTTGTTCCAGCCTCATGGTTGAGAATGGCTTAGGATTTATATATCTCCAGCAGATGTAGCTACATTGTCTTCTCTCCTTCATGGCGCTTGGTTCTACCAAACAGTGACTGATAAAGCTCAGACCTGAAAGAAAAGTACAGAAAGACTTAAGCAACTTTTCAAGGTCAAGTTTGATGTTACGGGTCAAGGGACCTTATTGCTTTGCTGGTTGGGAACAAAAATAAAATCATAATTAAATATGCAACCCTGGCTCTCTCACTAATAAATACGATCGTAGGAAAGTACATGCATAAACCCAATCAGATACAGCAGAGAAATATGCAAATATCTCCATGTGGCTGACTACTGTCTCTCTAGGGAATAAGGTTTTCGATAAGCTTGCCCTTTGCAAGCAGACTCTTCAAGTGAGAAACCAAGATTGAATATTTTAATAAGATGTAGAAGAATGCACTAGGAAGATTCAATCAGATGGGCTATGTGGGGTATAATTTAGTTTTCATACATTCTCCTGGACTTGACGGCACTTGAAAAACAATGAAAATGACCCAGCAGCAATATTCCAATTAATATTACCCATGCAAGATCCCTGATAAGAATTTTGAGCTTCCCATTTTACAACCAGAAATTTGTTTTTTGGGGGGGGAAAGGGGGGCTGTATATTTTTTTTCCAGAATACATATCCTTTGTACAGCAGGGAAAGACAGAACATACAAGGATGGCGAACAATGAGAAAACCTCAGGTGCAAGAGAGTGTTTTCCATTTCTGGAGAGCTGAAGGAAATCTGAGAAAGGACTAGGCCTTTGCTCAGGCTGGTCTTTGTTAGAGCATTTATTACAAAGGAACTGTATATTCTGTCACAGACAGAGAACAGCTTGTGAACAGCTCAAGAGAAATCTTTTTATTTTAATATATTTGTATTTTTCCATTTCTGTTGCCATCCTTGCTGAAGGACAGCGGGGGTGGTCTTTATTCCCTCACATGAGGCTCGTCGATTTTCTAATCTACCAAATTTTGAGGACAATTCATGTAGTCTTCCAGTGAAGAAAGATTCAGTCTGGTAGACTATTATACATTCTCATGATGATATAAGACATGGATTAGAAATACTCATTTTTCCCTGGTGTCCAAGGTCACAACCTCCTTGTTTGACAGGCAACTGTGGTGAAGTCATGGCAAGTATAAGCACCAGTATGACATCCCAACCATATAAAATCAAGATCAATACTGATGATATAATAGCAAGAAACCCTCTGGGCTGACCCTTACCTGACCATATAAATAAATGCTTTGCAGTTTACTTTGACAGTTCCCTACAGCAGGATGAATTATGCAAGGATTCTGTGATAAGCCATAGACAGCAGCATACCCTGGGTTAGGAAGATCAGGGTTAGGAAACTAAATGCTGGAGGGGGAAAGAAAACCTGGCTGGGCAGGGGGATAAAGAGAAAACCAAGTCAGTAGACAAATCCTAGGAGGAAGATGGGGGTCATGCTGCAGAACAAAACAGGTGAGAAAGACACAAAAAGAATGAGGAACTAGGAAAAAAAACTCAGGGGAAGAGCATAAGGGAATATAGAGAAAGCGCAGGGGTAGATGGGGACCAGTAGAGAAGGGCACAGAGAGAAAGCTCAGAGGGAGATGGGGACAGAAGGGCATAGAGAGAAAGTTCAGGGATAGATGGGGGGGCAGAGGATAAGGGAAGAAAGAGAACATTCAGGGGTAGATGGGGGGGCCGAGGATCAAGGGATAAAAAGAAATATTTGGATGGGGTGAAGGCCCAAAGCATCACGGACTAGATAGAAGCCTTTTAAGTGGCGAAGGCTGAGAAGATCAGAAGCTGGGAAAAAACCTAGGAAGGGGGGTAGGGATGGAAAGGCATGAGTTAAAATTCTAAAATATTAATACATAAAAATAATGGAATTACAGATCAATTTTTCTTTGATCAATGTAGAGAGCAACATTTATGCCAAGTGTTGGCTGTCAGCCCAGGTAGTGCCCTTTTTAAAACATATGGACCAAAATGGATTCGAGTGTAAGCGGATGGCCTCTTGACAATGTGAGAACATTTTGTAACATCTCTAATACTGCTAGCTCCCAAACTACAGAAAATCAAGGCAAAAAATGGACCTTCCAAAATGGCCTCTAGAGGGAGATCTCTCAACTTATTGTGAAATAATATTCACCCTTATATTCACATTGTCAGAGCTTGGTGCAACATTAAATGACACAATGCAATTAAATGAGCGGTACAGTGAGCAAATGCGAAATGATGGAGTTTAATAGTCTCCACTCCGTCTCTTCTGGTGGGGCTGATGAGATGCTATTAAAATGGCTTTTAACACCTTAAAGTCAATAGGTTACTAGATATGCTTCCTGTCTCTTTTCCAGAACAGGGTTATAAGAATGTTTTCTCAATTTTTATGGAGGATGAAGTTCTGTATATAGGTTTAAACAACTGAAATAGAGTAAAACACTGGGAGGTGTAAACTTCCCTGATTTTAAAATCATGTGGAAGCAACTATTATGGATTCTACTGCTTTGACGTTTCGAATGGAGATGTTGGAAAACTTGACTAGATTTCTTAATCCACCTTTAATAAATTTTCCTAGGTCCCTATGTATAGGTACCAAAGAAATGTTTCAATTGTATTTAACAGAGGATCTAGGTGTCCCAATGGAATCCTATTCCCTTATGACCAAGATGTATTATTTGCCTGTGAAGAAAAAAACTGAGGGAGGTGGTTTAATATCTGGGGATCAACCAGCGAATGCCCTAGATGTATCTGCTATATTGGAGTCATCTGATTTACAACCTATTACTCCATCTACCCTATTAGTAACTTTTGTGCTTGCTACTGATTGTGAGTAGTTTAAGCTGTTTAAGGAGGAGGAAATAGCCAATGCAATAAAATGGGGGGATAAGACATTTTTCAGATATATTAGTGAGAAGAGGAAGAGCAAAAGTGGTATTGTCAGACTCAAGGGTGCAGGGGGGGGAATATGTAGAAGCTGATAAGGATAAAGCGGAATTGCTTAACAAATATTTTTGTTCTGTGTTCACAGATGAAGAACCAGGAGCAGGACCTCAGAAAACACCCACAAATAAGAACAGAAGCGAGGGACATCTTGAACTATTTTCAGAAGACTGTGTTCGTGAGAAACTAGCTCAACTTAAAGTAGACAAAGCGATGGGACCGGATGGGATACACCCTAGAATACTGAGGGAACTTGGGGACGTTCTAGCAGCTCCACTGACTGACCTTTTCAATGCCTCGTTGGAGTCGGGAGTGGTGCCAAAGGACTGGAGAGAGGCTCATGTGGTGCCTTTACTCAAAAGCGGAAGTAAGGATGTGGTTGAAAACTACAGGCCGGTTAGTTTAACTTCGGTGGTGAGTAAATTATTGGAAACGCTGCTGAAAGAGAAAATAGTGAGGTTTTCTGGAGTCCAGCGGATTACAAGATCCGAGGCAGCATGGATTCACCAGAGGCAGGTCTTGTCAGACAAATCTGATTGATTTTTTTGACTGGGTGACCAGGGAGTTGGACCAAGGGAGAGCTCTAGATGTGGTGTATTTAGATTTCTGTAAAGCCTTTGACACTGTTCCTCACAGGCGACTTATAAACAAACTGAGCACCCTAGGGATGGACCCTAAAGTTACTGCTTGGGTTAGACGTTGGTTGGGTGGGAGGCGACAAAGAGTACAGGTAAATGGAGCTCACTCTGAGGAGAAGGATGTTGCCAGTGGTGTGCCCCAGGGATCTGTCCTTGGTCCGATTCTTTTTAACATCTTTGTTAGTGATATAGCGGAAGGGCTGTCGGGTAAGGTTTGCCTCTTTGCGGATGATACCAAAATCTGCAATAGAGTAGACACCCAGGAAGGGGTAGATAACATGAGGAGGGATCTAGCTAAGCTTGAAGAATGGTCTAGAATTTGGTAGCTGGGATTTAATGTTAAAAAATGTAAGGTCATGCATTTGGGCTGCAGCAATCCAAGGGAGCAATACAGTATAGGAGGTGAAGTACTTTTGTCCACTAAAGAAGAGCGGGACCTAGGCGTGGTTGTGTCTGATGATCTTAAAGTAGCTAAACAGGTGGAAAAGGCGACAGCAAAAGCTAGAAGGATGCTTGGGTGCATACGGAGAGGAATGGCTAGCAGAAAAAAGGAGGTGATAATGCCTCTGTATAAGTCTTTGGTGCGACCTCATTTGGAGTATGGTGTGCAATTCTGGAGACCGCACCTTCAAAAGGATGTGAACAGGATGGAGTCGGTGCAAAGGGTTGCTACCAAAATGATTAATGGGCTTCATTATAAAGCATATGAGGACAGACTTAAGGATCTTAATATGTACACCTTAGAGGAAAGGCGGGATAGAGGTGATATGATTGAGATGTTTAAATACCTCCGTGGCATAAATGTTCAGGGTGAGAGCCTCTTTCAATTGAAAGCAAGTTCTGCTACGAGGGGACATGGGATGAGGGTGAAGGGAGATAGATTCAGGAGTGATATGCGGAAATATTTCTTTACGGAAAGAGTAGTGGATCCGTGGAATAGTCTCCCAGTGGAGGTGGTAGAGATGAGGACAGTAACTGAATTCAAGAAAGCATGGGACCAACACAGAGGATCTGTAAAGGCAAAAAGTGGACTGTTGTAGTTGTTATGGAAGGACAGACTAGATAGGCCATGTGGTCTTTTTCTGTCGTCATATTTCTATGTTTCTATGTTTTGGAAAAAGACTATTCTATTTAAAGGTTTGGCAGTGCGTGCCTTTCCTGATTTAACCAAAGAAACAACGTAGAAGGGAAGAATTTCTGTTGCTTCTTCCTGGATGTCAAAAGTTGGGGTTTCTTTTCTTCCTTAAGTTCCCGTGCAAGTGCAAGGTAAAGTTTCAATCAAATATGTTCATTTTTTTTGAGCCGTCCCAATTGCTGGCATTTCTGAACACACATAGATCCATGGATCTGGGGCTTTCCACTCTCTTCACTACATAAAAATATGCTGTCTGTGTGTTTGCCTTATTTTTTTCTCAGTGGTTGGGACAGGTTACCTCAGGCAGGAGGGCCAGGGGTTTAATTCCCACGTAGGGACAAGTAACCTCAGGCTGGAGGGACTGGGGTCTCTAGTACCATGGCCACTCCTTGTGGCTTTGGGTAAGCCACTTAACCCTCCATTGCCTCAGGTACGCTTAGACTGTGAGCCCTTCGGGGATGAGGGAATAAAAAGAGTCTGTTGGCATATATCTGTAAACTGCTTTGACCAGGTGAAAAGCGGTATATAAGCATAGCTAAAAAAATAAAAAAATTATATTTTCTTTCTATGGATTCCTTTTGTTTTTTGTGGGCTAGAGAAGGGGCTGGGTTATGGTGTTTTTTGTTTTTTTGCTATGTATAAAGCAGAGTTTTCATTAATTGCTGTCTTTGGACTGATTGTATCCTAGCTTTCTTATTTCTGTACAAGTATAATGTTTGGAACTAATTTGTAAAATGATAAATACATAAAAAAATAATTCCATAAATAAGAACATAAGATATGCCATACTGGGTCAGACCAAGGTCCATCCAGCCCAGTAGCCCGTTTCCAACAGTGGCCAATCTAGGTCATACGTACCTAGCAGTTTCCCCAAAAGACACAGGTTCCGCAGTGCTTGTACTGGGTCAAGCATTAATATCCTGGGTCCCTTCTTAATAATGGTTTATGGACCTTTCCTCCAGGAACTTGTCCAAACTTTTTTAAACCCAGCTACACTAACAGCCTTTACTACACCCTCCGGTAACAAATTCCAGAGCTTGATTACACGATGAGTGAAAAAATATTTTCTTTTATTAGTCTTAAATAGTTTACCCTGTAGCTTCATTGCATGTCCCCTAGTCTTTCTATATTCTGATAACGTAAACAATCAATCTACGTTTACCCGTTCCACTCCGTTCATTAATTTATAGACTTCTATCATATCTCCCCTCAGTCGTCTCTTTTCCAGGTTAAAGAGCCCTAACCTTTTTAGCCTTTCTTCATAGGAGTATATTTCCATCCTCTTTACCATTTTGGTGGCTCTTCTCTGAACCTTTTCCAATAACGCTATATCCTTTTTAAGATACGGTGACCAGAATTGCACACAATATTCAAGGTGTGGTCTCACCATGGAACGATATAGAGGCATTATAATATCTTTTGCTTTATTTTCCATTCCTTTCCTTATGATACCTAACATTCTATTTGCTCTCTTGGCCACCGCTGCACACTGGGCCGAGGGTTTTAACATGTTATCCACAACGACACCTAAATCTTTTTCCTGGGTGGTGGTTCCTAATGTGGAATCTTGCATCATGTAACCATAGTTTGGGTTGTTCTTCCCTAGGTGCATAACTTTGCACTTGTCCATATTAAATTTTATCTGCCATTTTGATGCCCAGTCTTCCAATTTATCAAGATCCTCTTGCAATTTTCCACAATTCTCTTGGGTTTTAACAACTTTAAATAGTTTTGTCTCATCTGCAAATTTGATAACCTCACTCGTTATTCCCTTTTCCAGGTCATTTATGAATATGTCAAAAAGCAGCGGACCCAGCACAGATCCTTGGGGTACACCACTATTCACCTTTCTCCATTGGGAAAATTAGCCATTTAGCCCTACCCTCTGCTTTCTATCTTTTAACCAGTTCCTGATCCACAATAGTACACTGCCTCCTATCCCATGACTCTTTAGTTTTGCCAAAAGTCTCTGATGAGGGACCTTGTCAAAGGCTTTCTGAAAGTCCAGATACACTATATCAACCGACTCACCTTTGTCCACCTGTTTATTCACACCTTCAAAAAAACATAACAGATTAGTAAGACAAGATCTTCCTTGTCCAAAGCCATGTTGGCTGTCTCCCATTAGGCCATGACTATCTACATCATGAGTAATTTTGTTCTTAATGATGGTTTCTACCATTTTTCCCGGTACTGACGTCAGGCTCACCGGTCTGTAGTTTCCCGGATCACCCCCAGAACCCTTTTTAAAAATTGGTGTTACATTGGCCATCCTCCAATCTTCAGGTATTAGAGATGATTTTAATGAAAATTCACAGATTACTAATAGCAGGTCTGCAGTCTCATATTTCAGTTCTTTCAACACCCTTGGATGTATACCATCCGGCCCAGGTGATTTGCTTCTCTTCAGTTTATCTAATAGTTGTAATACATCTTCCCGATGTATCTGTATTTCCTTCAATTCTTCCGCACCTTTAAATACCACTTCTGTCATGGGTAACATCCCTACATCTTCCTCAGTAAAGACCGAAGCAAAGAATTCATTCAGTCTCTCTGCTATCGCCTTGTCGCCTCTTAGTGCCCTTTTAACCCCTCTATCATCTAATGGACCAGCTGACTCTCTCACAGGTTTTTTGCGAAGAATGTACTTGAAAAAGTCTTTATTTCGCGTTTTTGCTTCCGCAGCAAGCTTCTTCTCAAATTCTCCCTTTGCCTGCCTTATCAATGCCTTGCATTTACCTTGCCAGTGCTTGTGCTGTTTCCAGGTTTCGTCATTTGGCTCTTTTTTCCATTTCCTGAAAGATGCTTTTTTGGCAACAACAGCCTCTCTGACCTCACCTTTAAAACATGCTGGCAGTTTTTTGGACTTCCTTCCACTTTTCTTAAAGCATGGAATACAGCTGGTCTGGGCTTCCAAGATAGTAGTTTTCAACAACACCCAAGCTATCAATGTAAGTCTTTAACCTTTGCAACTGCTCCTTTTAGTTTTTTCTTAACTTTTTTCCTCATTTTATCATAGTCTCCCTTTCAAAAGTTAAAAGGTAGTACTGTGGATTTCCTTACTATCTCTCCTCTACTAATTAAAATCAAACACAATCATGCTATGATCACTATTGCCAAGTGCATAAATTTCTCACTGGTTTTGCGACTCACCAAAACCACTGCTGCCTAACTGAACACTTTGTCTTCAGTCTTTAAATTCTCATTTAGTGATGAAGCAGCAATGGTACACTCCACGCATAAGCTGTTGAATTTTGTGTTAAAATGGGTCGGTATATCCTGGCAAGTCTCTCAAAAGCTATTAATTTGGAAAACCCCTCTCTAAGATTCAAGGTGTTCCTATTAATTGGCAATGTTGCCAAGAAAGAAGAATATAGGAATTAGCCCAACTGACCTGCAGGAGTAGTATGCGTTACCAAATTCATTTCATTTTCAATGGTTGCAACCAAAACACTGCATCTCTCTGGTATTCAGTGCCAATAAATTTCTTGGAGGAGAAATCAAAATTAGAAGCTATTTGTAATTTCTTTTTACCAGGATCAAAAGTGATTATGGGTGTGGAAAAAGCACGGTACCATGACTTTCAATCTCACCTACCTCGGAAGGAGTGGGAACATTTTTTGGTCTAAATCCTTGTGTTCTTCGCTTTCAGCAGCAATTTTTTTTTAAATTATACAAAGGGTTTTGTGGATCCCTATCAGAGCTGCCAAACTGTCCACCAGTCCATCACAGCAATATTGTCATATGCTGTCCGGAAACCCTGTCTCAGATATTGTTCTTTTGTGAAAACTTAACATGTTTTAAAGGCCAATTGTGAGAGTTGCTTTCTAATATTTTTAGCTTGATGGAGGAGATGTCCTACAAAGTAGCAATTTGGAAGTCTGCTACTTTGCAGCAAAAGCTCTTAGCAGATAGGGCTAAGCTCTTCGATCTTCTAATTGCTTTAGCTTTAAAGTTAATCTTATCTGCCTAGAAAAATATTAGAGGTTTTATTTTGAACCTGGTGGATCAGGTCTTTATAAGTTGTAAACCTATGAAGAAACAGCAGCAGTAAATGGAATCAAATAGTTCCCTTCCTAAGGGTTTGGAAGCTTTTAGATGACTTTTGTACTTAATTCCATAAGGAGGTCAGAGTCATTTGCTTAATGTAAGTCTCATATCGACTTCAGTATGTGTTATATTTGCATTGGATGTGTATGAGGTTTGCTGCCGAAGTGATGGTGCACTAAGATTTTGGTTATGTGCTTTATTTGCTGATGAGGTAAATTAATACAAAAACTGAACTTGAACTTCATGTCTACAGCCTGGCAAATCTCTTCCATGGGAGGTTGATCTCGGCTTGACCACACCTACTGCCATAGTTCTGGCATTAAGTGCCTTGCCATGTCTAGACATAAGCCAAAACAATATAATCTTCTATTCAGTTATATACTGTATGATTGGCTAAAGCCATTCCAGGTTTATTGGCATCAAAAGAAACTATTACTGCTGAACATACGCAGTGCTATACAGAGACAGACTCCCTGCTCGTGAGAGCTTACAATCTAATTAAGACAGACAAGACAAAGGATAAGAATAAGGGGGGAAGGAGGCACAAGGAAAAAAGGGGGTCAGGATCCAAAAACAGCTATAAAGAGGTGAGCCTTTAGCATGGACTTGAAAAGGAACAGAGATGAAGCCTGATGTACAGACTCAGGGAGTTTGTTCCAGGCATAAGGAGCAGCAAGGTAAAAGGACCAAGTCTGAGACTTCATTCATTTCACATTGCTGCTCCATATGCCTGGAACAAACTACCTAAGTAATACATTGGACTCCTTTCTTTAGTCCTATTCAAATCCAGGCTAAAAACCCACCTCTTTGAGGCTGCTTCTGGATCCTTATGCTCCTCCCTCTCTTGTTCACTTCTTAATTGTATCTTGCCATACTCTAGCGCCCAGTTTTGCAATGTTTGACTTGATTAGACTGTAAGCGCTGCAGAGCAGGGACTGTTTCTCACAGCTATATGTACAGAGCTGCGTATGCCTTGTAGCGCTATACAAATGATAAGCAGTAGTAGTCAATATGGACTTGAGCTCAATGTGGCATGTATTAAAAAGAAAAAAAAGTTAAGAAAAAGCCAAAATGACCACCACCACCCTTTAAGATCAGACACTTCAGAGCTCCCAGGAATCTAGTGCCTCAAAGATAGCTTTTATCAGGTGGCTTAGAAGCATGCTGAGCTCCCAAGACCCAGCAGGAGGCTTGATGAGAGATTTCAATTTTTATTTTATTTTATTGATTGAACTGGTTTTGCTATACTGTTTTTCTACCAGTCAAAAGAGTTTACCTGGAACAAGGTGAAAACATAGAACTATAAGGTACACTTGGGCTACATAGAACATTATTAAGCACAGAAGTTACAACTTTAGTTTATTTATTTATTTATTTAGCGTACATTTGTATCCCGCTGCTTCCAGTGATCAGCAGCGGTTTTACACTTGGAGATGTTGGCTGTACCGGCCAGAATTACAAATGCATACAATGTGATTAGGGATGGGAGGAAGAGCACAGCAAAAACATGGGGTTACAGTTTACAATTGATTGTTATTAAGGGTTAACAAGGCATGAAACTGTTGGGGGCACTTAGGCTACATAAGACACTGCTGAGCATAGGAGATTACAAAAACTATCTTACAGGATATAAAAGCAAAAACTATCTTACAAGATATAGAAGCAAAACCCTCAGAAAGGGAACAACTAAAGGCTGTAAAGAGATGTGCTTACTTAGTACATCAGGGGTGCACAAATTCAGTCCTTGGGAGCAGCGAACAGGGTCACATTTTCAGGATAACCCCAATGAATATACATGACCTATTTGCTTGCAGTATTGATAGTATGTGTGTAGATCTCTTATGTATATTCATTAGGTATCCTGAAAGTCTGGCTTTCTCTCCATACTTTGGGAGGAAGAGTCTGATCACAGTGGCCCATGTTGGGATGTGGGTGGAGGAGCAGCTTAGTGATTAGGGTAGTAGCCTGCAACCAGAAATCCCACTGCACTGGCATTCCTTGAGACCTTTGGCAAGTCACTTAACCCTCTATTGTCTCGGAAGAAAAGCGTGGCAATCTACTTCTGGCCACACTGCCAAGAAAACCCAGGAGGAACTGCTGGGTCACTAGGAGTCAGCAATGACTCGAAGGCACATTGACAATGTATCATATTTCTGTTATTTGAATGTTCTATTATGCTGTTGTAAGATGTAAATTACTGACATTGCATCTTATTAGTATCTATTACTGCCTATCTCACTGTTCTGCTATTCAAAGTTGTCTGTTGTGTTGGGTTAATCACTTCATAAAAGTGGTTAATAAATAAGTGCCAACTGCACTGAGATAAGCCCTAATGGACTTGTTTTTTAAACCTGAATCTTATAGATGTAGTAGGTATTCAAGCAGTTTTTGTGTAGGACAGGGTATAGGCCATTTCCTTCACAGACTTCATAGGCCTTAAGACCTTCTAACAGAGCACTGGTTCCTAAATGGAGTCACATCATTAGTGGATGAGGTCACAGAAACATGGCTATTTCCTCTTCTCTCTGGGCTTCCACTGTAACTTATGCCAAGTAGTGGTAGTCACCAGTCAGCATATGGCCTGTAAGCCAGTGAACATTCATTGGTCCTTGCCCCCTCCTGGGTAAGCTTCCTGTTAGATTGGAAACTCAGGCTGAGTACTGGGGTCGTAAGCACAAACTGACACAAGGGTCCCTGTACCACTGCTTTCTGCTTTAGACGAGTAGAGGGAGAGGGAGAGGGAGAGGGAAGGAGGCCGAAAAGCTGCTATTTTGATTTCATCATCATCTGGGGGTCATGTTACTAAATTGGGGACAGACAGGATAAAAGTTTGGAAAGCACTGTAATAGAGCTTCTCCTAGAATCCCAGAATGATTTGAGTTACATTATCAGGCAGATTCAGTGAACTACACTTAACTTTCAAGCTGTGAGGGTTAGGCTCTAATGGGGTTCCTTGATTTTGTGTGATAAGGGTTGGAAAAGACCCCAAATAAGACTGGGTCCTTGATGAACTCCTCCCAGAGGAAAAGGAACATAATTTCTCTCTGCCAATGAGACTCTACGGGTATCATAGCTCCTGACCCCATCTGAATTTTAGGAGAGTTTTTGCTACTGAAGGAATCTGAGGATATGTATATGGAAGGAGAAGGCATCTGAAGCTAGTCTGCTATGTTATATACAGACCTCCTTCACAGAAGAGGTGGACGGAGAGTTAATTGAAGACATACCCAGCACTGCCAGGAAAGGAGAACTGCTACTGATAGGGGATTTCAATATGCCAGATGTTGACTGGCACATCCCTACTGCACTATCATCTAGAAGTAAGGAGATCCTGGACTCTCTATGGGGAGAACTATTCAGGCAACTGGTAACAGAACCCACACGTGAAGGGGCTATACTGGAGTTGGTGCTTACCAATGGTGAAAGTATTTCTGATGTTATAATGGGAGATCATCTCGCATCCAGTGATCACCAGATGGTGTGGTTCAGTATTAGGACTAGGGCTGATAAAATCCATTCAAAAGCAAGGGTCTTAGACTTTAGGAAAACTAACTTGGCCAAGATGGGACAATACCTCAAAGAATCATTAGCAGGGGATTTTGAAAAACAGTGGGCAAAACTGAAAGGGGATATTTTAAGGGCAACCAACCTTTTTTGTAAGAATGGTAATAAAGGTAAAAGGAAAAGGAGGCCTCTATAGATCTCAAAAGAAGTAGCTGAAAAGGTAAAGAAAAAGAGGGAGGCCTTCATGAATTACAAGAGATTACAGAGAGAGGAAGACAATCATCTATATATTTGGAAAAACTTAGAGAAACTAGTAAAGTAGTCAGAAAAGCAAAGATTCAAAAAGAGGAGGAAATAGTCAATGCAATAAAATGGGGGGGGGGATAAGACATTTATCAGATACATTAGTGAGAAGAGAAAGGGCAAAAGTGGTATTGTCAGATTCAAGGGTGAAGGGAAGGAATATGTAGAAGCTGATGAGGATAAAGCGGAATTGCTTAACAAATATTTCTGTTCTGTGTTCACAGATAAAGAACCAGGAGCAGGACCTCAGAAAACACCCACAAACAGGAACAGAAGCGAGGGGCATCTTGAACAATTTTCAGAAGACTATGTTCATGAGAAAGCAGTTACTTACCTGTAACAGGTGATCTCTGGGAACGGCAGGAATAAGTCTCCACATATGGGTACATCGGTACCGACGGAGCCTGCGCGGGAATGCTTCCCAGCGTCCAATCAGAAAGCTTGTGAAAGCATCCCACCATGCCTGCGTGCTGCCTTCCTGCCTTTCCCCACTGCCTCTCCTCAGTTAAGTTTTAAAGCTGAGACAAAGAGAGAGAGGAAAGGAAAGATAGATAGAGAGATACAACTCCTAGGGGAGGTGGGAGGGTTGTGAAGACTTATTCCTGCTGTTCCCAGAGATCACCTGTTACAGGTAAGTAACTGTGCTATCTCCAGGAACAAGCAGGAATGAGTCTTCACATATGGGGACTCCCAAGCTAAGATGCCTGGAGTCCTAGCATGTTATGGATTGGAACATGCTACACCTCATAGGGCCAGGCATCCCAGGATGGTGGGAAGGAGTTGAAACAGAAAGGTGCTGTAAAAGACAGCTAACCTAACATAGGACTGCAGATAAGAAGTCCCTGTGTGGATGACAATTATCATCAAATATATTGAAAATGAAATATTGCAATATGGACCTCCCCTAACAGGATTGTACAAAAGTATGGAGGTTCATGGGATCTACTGGGGATCCAGTAGAGGAACCTCAAGGAGGATCTCACTGCAAAAGTAGAGGTAATAAACCTGTAGGAAAACACAATGGAGGTCAGGAATTCTGAAAGGTAAGAGGTAACCCCAGGGGTAAACTGGGGTAGTACCAAAACTGTAAGCCATCAGCAGAAGGCTTTATGAAAAAAGCCCAAACTCTTTTGGCTACAGAGCGACTCACTGATAGGAGCAAAAAGAGGAAAAGGCTGACTGATTTGGACAAACAGGCCTAATCCTTGTGGGAAGAAGGGGTATGGAAAACCCTTATATCCCAAAAGAAAGGACAGATGCCCGAGGCGTTAGCCTCAGAATGACTGAAGATCTGCAATGTCTTTCCTAATTGATGTCAGGTAGGAAAGATACTGGAACATGGAGAGCTTCATGGGTACCTAACCTTTAAGGTTATGGTAGAAAAGTTGTTAACTACTACTGGAATGGTGGTGTGTGTAGCACCCCAAACATGCTGGAACAGCATGGTATGGGTAGAGCCCAACTGTCAGAATCATATAGAGATATATCTATATGAGCATAGACAGTCAGATAGATAAGTATGTAAATACATATCTACCTATAACACACAAATGACAGACATATATATCTATATATAGATATGAATATATAGGCCTATATATAAGTGTCTGCAATTAAGCAGACAGAGATATGCCTATAGAAAGTATATTCACATAGGAGATGTGAAGAGGAAAGATTCATCCAACAACAAGAAGGTGGAACCTACTTGAGAAGATATATAGAGAATCTATTCCCCCTGGCTATGATGGAAGGAGTCAGGGGAAAAATCTCCGACAATGAACAGACTAGATTACTGCAAGAATGCTAGCCAGTGAAATAACCAGGATGGTTACGTGAAAAGCAGAGGATAATATCAGTCTGCAGACAGCAAGTCCCGAGTCCCTCAGAACTCTGGCATGGTAAATGGACAGAAGACGCATAGGAATGAGATACCATGTTGACCTACTTGAGGGGCAAAGGGTATCATGCGTTCTTTAGTTAAATATGCGCTGTCCATGAAGGATTAGGATACCATGAGGACAAGCTGCAAGGAAAAAGAAAGCATATTCCCAGTGGGAATCCTGAGGACCAAACGAGGGAATTGAACAACTCTTTAAGCATTCACGTAAGAGAAGGCCCATGTCCTTTGCTTTAGAAAGGAGATAGTAGGGTAGGAAGAACCCTTCCAGTCATGAGGGGCATGACTGAGGGAGCCTTTTCCAACCATCTAGGAAAGCTGTTTGAGGAAATCCTAATGCTCTTTAGCAAGGGCCCATAGTGGAAAGCTTCTCTGTAAGATTGCAGAGAGCATAATGCAGGAGAATTAGGAGATAGAACTGGCTGCCCAGCACCTAGTTCGACTATGCTGCCAAGCCCAAGAGAACTGGAGATGGCAAGAATAGAAAACAATCTGAGAAGCCTGTAGTGATAAGATTTGCCAAGAAAGATGAATGCACCGTCTTGGAGTCACTACTAAGGCCAGAAAGAATATAGTGGAGGACAACTCTGGATGCTTGTGGGGAAGAACCAGTGGTCCAATCACTAGGGCTCCTGCATGGGCAGCTGCTAGTAAGACATCAGAAAGAAACTTCCTGTTAAAAAACAGAAAGAACAGACAGAACAGGAGTAAGAAAACTCTGGACCTGTCTGAAAGCTGCCCCAAGCAAAAAAGAAGAAGGAGTTAACTCAGAGAGGAAAACTCCACACTGGAATAGTGACAAAACTAGAAGGGCTGAAGAGAAGCCCTCCAGTGTAATAATACCACTCTTACAGGGGAAATGCTTGATAAGAGGGTAGAGAAGATGGAGCTGAATGGAGACTTACAATGTGGTAAGTCTATAGAAAGGAAAAATTCATGCTGGTACAGAAAACTATCGTTTGATAGTTGTTAAACCTCTTTCCCTAGCAGGAAGAAGAGGAGAAGCTGTGACCTATAGGCATGAACATCCTAAGAGCTCGTATAACAGAGAAAAATGGATGTCTTGTGAAAAGAGATCCATGCCTAGAGTTTAGAATGAAGCAGTGGAAGGCTTCTACTGAGAAGAAGCCAACTGCAGGCTCTAAACCCCAAGAGACACAAAAAATATGTGATTAATCAGAAACCCTGCAGATGCTGGGTTTGGTGCGCCTGGTGAGAGTTTGGATTCTTCAGACCAGGGCGATGTTTCCTCTGTTTGGGAACATCTGTATGATGGGCAGAAGATGAATAAAACCTTCTCCCCCTAGGGGAAGAAAGTTTGGTAGGACATTTCCTATGTACTGGGAAAGAAGAGGGCGTAGAACAGCCCTTAGAAACAGGTAAGTCAGTGGACCACTGAGTAACCTGGCGTAAAGACTCCTTATTGAAGAGATTTTCTCCAGTGCAAGGAGTATTACCCAGTCTTTGTTGTGCCCATTTGTCTAAGTCTGAAGCTTGGAGCCAGGCTCTATGTCGTGCCCCTATGGCAGTGATGGCTAACCTTTTTGAGCCCGAGTGCCCAAACTGCCGCACAAAACCAAAGAATTTCCTCAAAGTGCCAGCACGTCATTTGCATAAGTGGTCTTATTTGCATAAATATTTGCATAATGTTACCATACACTAACTTTTAGTAAACATGTCTCTTAATGAGTGTATGGATAAAGAAAGACTAAAAGATTTCTACATTACTATAATCCAGTGCCAACCGCCAGGCACATTAGGAACTACTACAAACGCTGCCCATTTAGAACCCATAGCAAACCCGCCGTATCCTGACAGCATTACCAGGACTCACAAAGCACCATACCCTACCTATCAAAAGGCAACACTGCAAATATTAAACCAATACATTTCAGTGAATACTGGGGAAAGAGAACAAGTGGCAACGTCAAATAGGAATTTCCTCTTGTACCAAACAAAGCGCAGATGTTAATGATGCACATTTCCCAGAGCTGACATATTCCAGTTAATAAATTCAAAATAAAGAGATATCGTTCTACCTTTTGTGCATTTTTTTTCAGTTGCAATTGGTCCAGCCATTTTCTTCTGGTTTCTTCATGTTTTCTGCTAACTCTCCATCGTCTGCTGTCCATTTGTCCTTTCTTCTCTCTTCTAGTTTTTTTTCCATTCTCTCTCTCTACATCTGCTTTAACATACTAATCTTTCTCCTTTTGCTCTTTCCTCATTCCTATTTCATCCACACAAATTTTACCCCTCCATCCTCAATCCCCAATTACTCTCCCAATACCTGGCCAATTGTAGATTTTTCATCCCTCCTACACAAAATATTTTTCCCCTCTCCATTTTACTCTCCCAGCCCCATCCCATTCTAATCCTCCCCCAACATCAGCTCCCTTCTAGTTCCAGTCTCACCCAGCATCCATTCCCTTCTTCAAGCCCCCCACTTCCCCTCAGCCCATTTCCATTCCAAGCCCCGTCCCCATCAGCTATTTGCAGTTCAAGCCCCCCACTTCCCCTCAGCCCATTTCCATTCCAAGCCCCATCCCCAACAGCTATTTGCAGTTCAAGCCCCCTTCCACTCAGCCCATTTCCAGTCCTAGCAACCCCCCCAACCCATTACCAGTCCTAGCCCCCCATAGCCCACTCCCAGTCCTAATCCCACCAGCCCATTTCCAGTCCTAACCTCCCCATCAGCCCACTCCCAGTCCTAATCCCCCATCACTCAATTTTTAGTTTAAGCCCCCCAGCGCCTATCACCACTCCTAACCCCCCCCAGCGCCCATCATCACTCCTACCCCCCCCAGCCCAGCGCCCATCACCACTCCTAACCCCCCCAGCCAGCCCAGTGCCCATCACCACTCCTACCCCCCCCACCCCATCACCACTCCTCCCCCCCCCAGCCCAGCGCCCATCACCACTCCTAACCCCCCCAGCCAGCCCAGTGCCCATCACCACTCCTAACCCCACCCAGCCAGCCCAGTGTCCATCACCACTCCTAACCCCCCCAGCCCAGTGCCCATCACCACTCCTACCCCACCCCAGCCCATCCCATCTCAACTCCTAACCCCCCCCAGCACTTCCCATCACCACTCCTATCCCCCCCCAGCCCAGCCCAGCCCATCACCACTCCTAACCCCCCCCAGCCCAGCCCATCACCACTCCTAACCCCCCAGCCCATCACCACTCCTAACCCCCCCCCCAGCCCAGCCCAGCCCAGCCCATCACCACTCCTAACCCCCACCCACCCCCCAGCCCAGCCCAGCCCAGCCCAGGGAAAATTAAAAAAAAAAAAAAAGAAAACCTGTCTGCTGCCGCTGTCGGGGCCGCCGCGGCAGAATCGAGCGTGCCGCGGGGCCCCCCTGTACCCACCCGGCAGAGCCTGTCCTCCCCGTAGCAGCTCTCTCTTTGGAGCTGCAGTCAGACGCGCTGGCTTGCAGAGCGCGAGGGAAGAGTTCCCTCGCTGCTCTGTTAAGCCCGCGGGGGCTGATGGGAATCAGCCCCCGCGGGCTTAACAGAGTCGCGAAAGGGAAACTCTTCCCTTCGCGCTCTGCAAGCCGGCGCGTCTGACTGCAGCTCCAAAGAGAGAGCTGCTACGGGGAGGACAGGCTCTGCCGGGTGGGTACAGGGGGGCCCCGCGGCACGCTCGATTCTGCCGCGGCGGCCCCGACAACGGCAGCAGACAGGGTTGTTTTTTTTTTTTTCAATTGCGAACCTTCCCGCGTGCCAGCTGCAAGGCCTTCGCGTGCCACAGCTGGCACGCGTGCCATAGGTTCGCCATCGCTGCCCTATGGCTATAGCAGAAGTCCTGCTAACAGACTCAAATGAGTCTAGGGAAGCACGAGTAAGAAACCAAGAGATATTTTGAATATGACTAAGCAGTGAGGAATAGTCTGCACTCTTGGGTTCTGAAAGAAAAGGAGTCAAAAGATGTAATTTCTTTGTGACCTCCTCAAGAGATAGACTCATAAAAAATATATGAGAGAATTCTTGCTAAAAGCATGGATGTCTGGAAGGTTTGACGTCCAAAGGCATCTAGTGTCTTAGACTCACGACCTAGCGGATAAGAAGAGTGCTTTTTCTTACTCTTCACCCGCCTCATTGCTGATTCCACTACAATGGCATGATGAGGAAGTTGAGTCTTTTGAAACCCTGGAGAGGGGGGCACCTGATATAAGAGATCAGTTGCTCTGGAAGGTGGGGGTACCCTTAAAGGTGCTTCCCACATTCCTAGAAGAAGATCCTGCAAGGAATGATGCAAAGGAAGCATTATGTTTTCCTTTGCTTCAGTAAAAACAGAGCCCTGTGTAGGATCATGTCCAGGGATAGAGATGGCAAGTGATCCTGCCATATCCTAGAGGAAACTCTGAAAAGAAGGATCTCCAAAGAGAACCTCCCTTGGACAGGTTAGATCTGAGGAACTAGCCTGGGCACCGAAGGCTGTATCTGCACGGTGCAATATGGGATCCTTAACGGATGGACGCTGGTACTGGAGGTCAGGACCAGCGACAGTCAGTAGCACATCGTCCATGTCAGGTATCGACTCTAAACTTGGTATAGAAGGGAGCGATCCTGTTGAAAGGAGCATGGAAGGAGCTGGCCACGATGCTACAGTGGATACCGGTACCGATGTCGGAACCGAACCAGACACAGACATCGGAACAGCCATCGGTGACAGCTCAATCGGTACCGAGGTAACCGAAAACATTCAGCAGTCACCCTCGGCACCGAGCCTTCGGTACCGACAGGTCGCGGTACCAAGGCGTGTCGGAACCACGTCTTTCAGACTGGAGATCGATTCCAAACTTGGCATCGAGGATAATGTAGACATCGGTACCGACTTCGCTGGTGGCAACCTAAACGACATCGGAGGAACTGAGAGTTGTGGATCCGAACCATCGGAGCCGAGCCTTCGGTACCGACGGGAGCCGGTATCAAGGCGAGTCGGTACCCAGTCCTCCAGACTGGAGATCGATTCCAGACTCAGCATCGAAGGAAGCGAGTTTATCGATGCATGTCTGGAGGGTACCGATGTCGGAGGTAGTATCGGTGCCGGTACTGATAGTGGAATGTCAGTCTGGAACGTATGCACCGGTCCCGTATGTACCGAGGACGGCAGACGACGATCCCTGGTGAGGAGTGTTTCGTCCAACACCAGTGCCGATGCCGGGGTATCGGTACCGCTCGAAGCGGATGCCACTACCGGACACGGCTCAGGTATGTTCTGTGGGGGGGTGAACCCCAGGAACAACCTGAAACCCCACATAGGCTTTGGAGGCCGAAGACTCCCACCGGGGTTTTGAAGCCAATGGTCCCTCGAGGGCAAGGCCGGAGCCGTCTACATGCTGTGCATGAGACCTACCACTCGAGGGTTGGCTAGTCTTAACAGACTGTTTGTGGGTTACCTGATCCTGTGTAGAAGAAATGGTCGGTGCCCTGAAGTTGGAAGGGAACCTCATATCGAGGGAAACTCGATGTTGAAAACCTCTTCTCACAATACTGTTGCCCGAAGGCTCCGGAGGAAAAAGGTCAGGACCCAAACAGCTTAGACACCAATTATGGGAGTCTAAAAATAAAGTTGTACCGCCAGTTTGAACATTTCTTGGAGAAAGTGGCTGGCGGTTCCATGAAGGACATGGAGAGGCCTGGAAGGCCTGAAAAACCGTAAGACACTGAGAAGAAAAAAAAAAATTTCCCTAAAAGGAAAAAATTTTACAAGAAAAGAGAAAGAAACACCGGCGGTACCGGTGGAGTTGGGGAGACAGCCGCGACCACGAGAAAACTAAAGGATTAAAAGAAGAATTTTCTGCAGTGACAGGACGACGTCCTGCCGGCTCCGCGGAAAAACGAAAACTGAGGAGAGGCAGTTGGGAAAGGCGGGAAGGCAGCACGCAGGCGTGGTGGGATGCTTCCAAAAGCTTTCTGATTGGATGCTGGGAAGCATTCTCGCGCAGGCTCCGTTGGTACCGACGTACCCATATGTGAAGACTCATTCCTGCTTGCTCCTGGAGATACCAGATAAACTTAAAGTAGACAAAGCAATGGGACCAGATGGGATACACCTGAGAATACTGAGGGAACTTGGGGACATTCTAGCAGCTCCACTGACTGACCTTTTCAATGTCTCCTGAGTCGGGAGTGGTGCCAGAGGATTGGAGAGAGGCACATGCGGTCCCTTTAAATAAAAGCAGAAGAGCGTGGTTGAAAGCTACAGGCCAGTTAGTTTAACCTCAGTGGTGAATAATTGAAAGAGAAAATAGTGAGGTTTCTGGAGTCCAATGGATTATCAGATCAGAGGCAGCATGGATTCACCAGAGGCAGGTCTTGTCAGACAAATCTGATTGATTATTTTGACTGGGTAACCAGGGAGCTGGAGAGAGGGAGAGCCCTAGAAGAGGTGTATTTAGATTTCAGTAAAGCCTTTGACATCGTTCCTCACAGGTAACTTATAAACAAACTGAGAACCCTAGGTATGGACCCTACTTGGGTTAGAAATTGGTTGAGTGGGAGGCAACAAAGGGTACAGGCTTATGGAGCTTACTCGGAGGAGGTGGTGGAGGATCCGTGGAATAGTCTCCCAGTGGAAGTGGTAGGGATAAGGACAGTATCTGAATTCAAAAAAGCATGGGACAAACACAGAGGATCTCTAAAGGGAAAAAGGGGACTGTTGTAGTGGTTGATATGGAAGGGCAGACTAGATAGGCCATGTAGTCTTTCTGCCGTCATGTTTCTATGCTCCCCTATCCTCCAACAGGACTGAGGAACTTTTCTGTTTAGAAGAGACAGAAACAGATCTGCTGTGGGTGCTTCCCACTCGTGGACTTTGTTTACCATGTCTCTGTCCAGGGAATATTTGTGTGGCATCTCAAGCTCTGAGAGGCCTGAATTCACTAAGCATGTGGGGCCTTTATTGGGCCTATCTCACAGCGAGATGTGTCAAGGGAGCTACATGTACTGCTGAAACCAAAAGGTCATTCAGGGGTGGCAGGCGGCCTTTTATTTTGGTGGGGGCTCAAGCACCACCACACGCTCCACCCCACAGGCAGAGACCCTTCCTCTCTGCTCACGGGAGATCAGATCCCCGCAGGCAGAACAGGAAGGGTCTTTGACACAATTACGGATTTTCTTCTTTTGCCCGCAGGGAATGGATCACCGCTGGCAGCCTGTCAACAGGGATCCCATCACCCGCAGGCAGAAGAGAAGCTGTGACCACGGCAAAGGTCCTTCCTGTTCTGCCTGCGGGGATCCGATCTCCCGCAAGCAGACATGAAGCGTCTTTGCCGCTATCGTGGCTTCTCTTCTTCTGCCCCTGGGGGATGGGATCCCTACGGGCAGCCTGCTGCCTGCCACTGCGAATTTTGGTAGGGACAGGGCTGGTGAGGCCCACCCCTTTCCGACACATATGATCTCAGTAAGTCCCAGACTGATGTCTGCTGTTTTCTTTTTTTCAATTTCTCCCACAATGAATACCCAAGCTGGTGATCCTTTCCTATGATAAAAAGGCTTCTGCCCAAATCATGTCTAGCAAAACTCCAATAAATTCCAGCTGAGATGACGATTCAGGCAGGATTTGGAATAACTTATGATTAAATGTAGTAACTTCAACACCCAGATAGTTGTATTCATTGACTTTATGACTCCTTCGTTAGTTGTGCTCTTGACCAGCCAATTATCCAATAGCAGAAAATGTGCAACCTGTTTGTGTAAGTGTCCTGCTATCACGGCTATGCATTTTGTGCCAATGCATGGTGCTAACACTAGGCCAAAATTAATTAATTTATATTAATTTATTTATTTTTTATACCACGCTATTTAGAATCAGTGCAGTTTACATGTATACTAACAGGTACTTTTTATTCCCTTGTCCTTGAAGGGCTCACAATCTAAGTGTACCTGAGGCAATGGAGGGTTAAGTGGCTTGCCCAAAGCCACAAGGAGTGGCCATGGGACTAGAGACCCCAGTCCCTTCGGCCTGAAGTTGCTTGTCCCCATGTGGGAATTGAACCCCCGGCCTTCCTGCCTGAGGTAACCTGTTCCAACCACTGAGCCACTCCTCCCTCAAAATGCAATATACAATACTGGAGATGGGGTCTCCCTATTACAAATCTGAAATATTTCCTGTGCTTTAGATGTCCTTCAGTTCCAGGGAGCAGAAGCCAGTCTCCATTTTGAAGGAAAGAGGTTAAGGAGTCTATGGAAATCTTGAACTTGTCTTTCACAAAGAACTTTTTCAAAGCCTTTGGGGTCTAGGATGCAGCAGAATCCACTCTGCAGAAATGCTTGGGAGGTAGTTGCCTTCATTCCCCTGCTCCCGATATCATGTAGCAATGAGGACCAATGCCAGTGTTTTCTTACCTTTGCTCAACCTCAGATCTGCCCCTCTGTCACCAACGTTTAGCCCTGTAGATTGTGAAACTCATCAATCATGCAGGTTTAACCTTGTCTTTCTACAATTCACCAGGGTAAGTATGTATTTTAATACTTCCAGCCCCTTCAGGCTGTGCAAAATGAAGCTGGGATTTCTGTATTCTAATTTCTCTCTCCCTATATTCAAAAAAGCAAGATTTGAGTTAGTGAATTGAGATCAGTTCCTTGTTTTGGTCGTCTCCTGCAACACACTCCACTTCAGCACAGTGTATTTAGTAGTGAGAATGAGCAGTGGAATAACCACTACAGAGTAATTAATGCAGCTTCTACCCGAGGTAAAAAGGCAGCACGGAATCAGGTCGATACTGGGTCTTCCTTAAATTAAAATTTAACTCACCCTTTATTGCAGCCTACAAACGCAAGTAATGAGCACTAACATTTTTATTTCTTTTAAACTGTCCTTTAGGCTGCAGAGGGGATAATTACTGATTTCCACTACACTGAAAGGTTTTATAATCCTTAGTGAGGCATTTTTTAATTTAATCTTTTTACTATATTATCATAAAAACTATTTTGGGGGGGTGGGGGGGGGGGGAGAGACTAGGAAATCACACCACCATTTCTCAGGGAAAGTGTGAGGAGGTGCCTTGGCTTAATTATTTAAATACCTCCCCTGGTCCGAGGCATAAGAACTCCGAAGACCCAGTGGGAGGCTCAATGGGAGATTTGAATATAAGCAAGATCCACAAAAAAGGAATAACTAAAGGCTGTAAAGAGGTGGGTTTACCTTCTGCATCAGGGTGCATGTTTACTCCACGAGGGCTACAAACAGACCAGGTTATCAGGATATTCCTAACGAATATGCATGAGAAATTTGCATACAATGCAGGTAAGTATGTATGCAAATCTCTCTCCTGTGAATTCATTACGGATTCTGCCTCGCTCCAACTCATGCAGCAAACAGCCAGTAAGTGAAACACTGAACACTGCCGCCAATAGGCTCCTCTCTTCCGGGCTCTAGACTCAGCACTCCACTGCAGCTGTAAAATAAAAATCCATGAGCTGTCATGTGCCGTTGCTGCGGCTGCCACAGCGCTACTGGGCCTTTCCACCTGTGCATGCCTCTAGTTGTGTCTCCCACCACCCTGCACCTAGGGCAGCTGCTACTGCTAGAAGGTGGTTAGGACCTCTTCAAAGGAGACAGTCAGAGAGGACAGGCACTGTGGCAATGTGCACAGGTTCAGAGTCCGTGTGGTTCTATGGCTCCATTTATAAATGCCACTATTGGAACAACTGCTTCTGGACCAGTGCTGCACTGTGCAAGGAGTCAGATACTCCAAGAGCTGTGGGACACACAGGATTCCATTTAATATGCTGCTGTCACTTGGAACAATGTGGTAAACCCACTGCTCAGGTTCAGAGACCACATGATACTGCTATGTTGAGCAGAGCTTGTAAGGATCAGGGAAAGGGGTGAGGGAGGAAATTATTGAAAAATATGTTCTTCTAGAGGGTAAATTGGCAGAGCAGAAATACTAGACCGTGGTGGCCTTAGGATTGCTGAGATCCCGAGCAAGAGAATCATTTGGGACTACTTAGAAACTGAAATTAGTGACCTCCAGAAGAGAGGGATTCCCATACCAGAAGAAAAAACATGTGGTCTAGGAATGTTTGACTTGGGATGAGCAGGAATTTAGGTATTTGGTGATGGTGGTGGGGGGAGGGGGTGGTGAGGGCAGCTGGGGCAGAAAGGGGATGAGGAGACCGAGGAAAGAGGAAATGCTGAAAATTGACTAGGGGGTGGGAGTAGAAAGTGGGCTATTCCCTATAAACTGACAAAGTAAATGAGAGACCAGGACCAAAATGATCAGAAAACCAATGTCCAGAGGTTACTTTGGTTTCTGAAATATATCATCTTTCACAATGTACCTCTCTTATATCTTTGTGCTTTGCTCAGTAAGGAAAATGCATTTAAATTAAATGCAGTGTGTAGAGAGTTCTCATTTTAGATTTTATTTTTTATTTATTTTTTTATTTCTCTTATATACCGTGCTCTTCAACATCAGTGCAGTTTACATGGAACATTTATGTTTTACGGTGGGTTAGCCATAAAAATACAGATAACAGGTAGTTCAACTTGGATAGTCAAAAATTAACTATTTACACATATTTAAACATAGTAGTATTTACATAATATACATCATGAGAGAGAAAATTACCTATACATTTCAAATTTGCAGCCCCTTATTCTGTTTTGGGTGAGGTTTGGTCTGCATTCCGTGTATGTGGCCGAGTGAGGGCTTCTGCTGCTAGTGCATAATTTCTATGTGGTGATCTAATTTGCATTTCAATAGATGTATTGGTGTATTCTAGGACTTGGTGTAATGTTTGCAGTATTGTTTGAGTTCTGAGTGTTAGTGCTGATGTAGTGTAATCAAATTCTGGAATTTGTTACCGGAGGATGTAGTAAAAGCTGTTAGTGTAGCCAGGTTTAAAAAGGTTTGAACAAGTTCCTAGAGGAAAGGTCCATAAACTATTAGGGATATCACTGCTTGACCCAATACAAGCATTGAGGAACCTGTGTCTTTTGGGGAAACTGCTAGGTACTTATGACCTAGATTGGCCACTGTTGGAAACAGAATACTGGGCTTGATGGACCTTGGTATGATCCAGTATGGCATATCTTATGTTCTTATGTAGCTTTGCTACATATGTGCAGAGTGTGTGGGTTTTTTCCATATTTTGCTGTTTAAGTTCTTGGGGTTACTGCTCTTTTGGATAGCAGGTTTGTGATATAGCTTCTGAGTGTCTTAATTGAAAGGTTTTGCGTTATTAGAGAGTTAGTGTCTATAATTCTGATGTTGCATTTTTAAATTCTTGTTTTTGAGCTGTATGACAGCAGCTAATTTTCTGGCGCATCACCAGAAACAGTCATCCCATGCCCCTGATTAGGGATACCCTGAAAATCTGGTCTTTGTGTGACCCCCGAGGACTGAACTTGTACACTCCTGTTCTACATGGTGGTGATTTGAACAAGCATGTAGAAATTCAGGAAGAGCCGGAAATACTGACATTTCAGAAAGCATAGTTACTCACCTGCAACAGGTGTTCTCCGGGGATAGCAGGATGCGCTGTACTGGAGGAGCCCAGAAAGGCAGGTTGGCTCTGAGGTTGAGGTAGCCCTGGCCACCAAGCAAGGGATGTCACTAGGGCCAGTATGACCTGGATCCTGTCCTCCAGGTGGCCAGAAGCCTGTGTCCACTGGGCCTGCCGCATGTGGAGGTGCGCAAACGGCAAGACGTGGACCATAGATACCATGTGCCCCATCAGGCGGAGCATCTTTCTGGCTGTCACCACTGATAAGCCCTGCACATCCTGTGCCAGGGCCGAAAGGTGCAGTGCGTGGGTCCTGCGGGAGGAAGGCCTGTGCCTGGGTGGAGTCCAGCAGGGTGCTGATGAACTCCAAGCGCTGGGTTGACAACAGGTGAGACTTTGGGAAGTTGACCACAAACCCTAGGTGCTGGAGCAGCCCTATGGTGTAGTGAGCTGTATAGCACACCATCTTCGGCAAGCTGGCTCTAATGAGTCAGTTGTCCAGGTACGGAAAGACGAAAACCCCCAGGAGGCTGAGGCCGACAGTCATGACGGTCAAGCATTTGGTGAACACCCAAGAAGCCAAGGCCAGTCCGAAGGGGAACACCCTGTATTGGTAGTGTCGGCTCCCGACCACGAACTGGAGGTACCGACGGTGCCTTGGATATATCAGAATATGGGTGTATGGCTATGCTCTTTGGATCTCAAAGATGCAATCGCCCGCAGGAGGTAAGGCAGCAAGTTTCCAAGGGATACCATTTTGAACTTTTCCTTGGCTAGGAAGCGGATGATGTCCCACAGGTCCAGAATGAGCCAGAAGCTCCTGGTTTTCTTGGGGACAAGAAGTAGCGGGAGTAGAAGCCATGGCCCTGGATGGGCTGGGGAATGAGCTCTACCGCGTGATCCTCAAGCAGGGCCTTGAGTTCCCCCTCAGGAGCTCCCTGTGCAAGGAGCCCATGAGTATGTCCCCTGGGAAGTAGGGAGAAGGCTGCTGAAAGAAGTGGAGGAGGTACCTCTCCCTGACCACCTGCAGCACCCAGGCATCTGTGGTGATGTCTGGCCATAGGTGTGCAAAGTGGACTAGCTGTCCTCCCTTGAACCTAGGGCTTGTTACATCCTGGGGGAAGGGGGGGGGGACTATGCACAAGGAGTCAACCCCCCCCTCAAGCTGCACCTACAGTGCTGTTTGGGGCTTGGGGGCTTTTGGCTTATAATTTGTGATAATCACTGTAAGCCTTCCTGGTCTTTGGGTGGAAGGGCTTTTTCCCTAAAGCCTTCTGACAGGAAGGGTCAGCAGTCTTCCTGGACAGCTGGTTTCTGGTCAGGAATTTTCTCCAGTTCGGCAGCCTCTTTATAACCAGGGCTCAATCCTTCTCCCTTCCATCATCATTTACTGTCAATAACGCTGAATTAACGGACAAGCTGGAAGTGCGTTATCTTGGTATCACCATTGATCAACATCTCACATTCCAGTCACAGATATATAAAACAAACTACAAACCATCCACAACAAGATGAGGGTCTTTCAGCACCTCAAGCCACTCCTCGAGCCTCATGACTTTAGAGCAGCCCTCCAAGCATTGATTTCCCTCACTTACAGGCCAATGCAGAAAGCTAGTGTAGCCTTTAAGAACCCATAATGCCATGTTTAAGCACACTTTACATCTGTTTTCTGTATTTAAAAGGTTCATAAACACCAACGGAAAAACTAGCACCCAATTAACACCATGCATATTTAAATATATTTTAATGTATTTTAATCAGCTGCACATAATGGTCTGGGATGCAAATCACAGCTATACCCGATGCAGAGACAGGCATAGAGGATTTTGCAACCAGCCATAGCGCCAAAATGTTTATTGAAGGGTCTGAGGTGACAAACCTCTAACGCATGCCTCCAACAGTATTTTGATGGCACCGGGTGCTTTTCCCAATGCCTAGATCATCTTCTCCTCAGATGAACAGGCATCGGGAAAAGCCCCCAATGCCATCAAAAAACTGTCGGGGGCTGTGCCCCAACAGAAAGTAAGTACCTGGTGGTCTAGGGGTCCCTGTACCCCTTATCCCCACCCCCAAGTAAAATAAAAATATAAATCACCTAATGGTCTAGCAGCCCCTAAATCCAACCCCCCCCCGTACCATAACACTAGAAGCCCCAAAAAAAGGTTTTACCTAGAAACCCTAAAGTGTGTCAATTGACGCATCATCACGATGACTGCATTTAGCATGAAATGCAGATGTGAATTAATGTGAAGTTACTTATTTATTTAATACGTGCAGTATGTGACATCATTACATGATGTCATCGTGTGTTTACGGTTTGTAATTTCGGAGTAAAACTGTAAAGAGTGATTGATGTAAAACCAAAATTTACTCTGTTACACAGGTATGTACAATATCGTGACTTTTGAATATGCCCTAGAACAGGCTGACACTGCAGAACTTTTAGCATATCGCTTTCTCCCTGAAATTTTATTCATTTTTTTTCTACGACTATTTACAGAATGCCGAGACCTCGTAAGAAAACAGCAGTGCCTAGATGTGCTGGTGCAAAATCAGTTGATCTGTTGCCAGCTGCGTCTACCACTTCGATGCAGAAAACGAGAGAACTGCGTCCACATCGCATGACAGCAGCACAAGCACTTGTCAAGCTGCAAGATATTTTGGAAATTGATAGTGGCTCTGATTCAACTGAATCAGATTCAAACGTTGACCAACATGTTATAGGTTGTGCAGGCGTAGAGGATTTGACTAGTTCAGACTACAGCAGAAACACTGATGAAAGTGATGATGATGATGATGCTCATTATCCAATAATCGCTGAAAACAAGAGCAGGACGACAGGGTCAACCGTGGTAGCAAAAGATGGGACTGAATGGAAGATCATGTCACAAGGTGAAAGCAGTGACAGATTGCAGGCCCAAAATGTATTCACTGCTAAAAGTGGGGTTACTGCATATTGTCGTAATGTTGAAACACCAGTGGATGCCTTTAGATTGATTGTTGACCCCAGTTTTGTGAGTCACATCAGGAGCTGCACTGTGAAGTATGCCTGTTTATCAGACCCATCATGGGTCCAGTTTGCAGACAGTGTCTGTTGACAATCTGCACCAGTTGCACATAGACTCGATATGTACAATAGCAATCCATACATTCTTATCCTGTTCGTTTGTTAACTGACATGGACTTTGCAGTTAACTAAATTTAAAAGTAACTGCAAATTCAAAAGTAACACTGTTCTTATGTTAGTCATCGTACAAAAACTTGTGAAAACCACTCAATTTTCTTGGTTGCGTCAATTGACGTACTTTGGGGCTTCTAGGTATAAATTCATTTTCCCACTAGGTGGCACATCTGTCATTAATTTTCGATACACATATTTGAACATCTTGACCTCGCTAACAAAGTTATGGAGTGGAGGAGTGGCCTAGTGGTTGGGGCAAGGTACTTCAGGCCGGAAGGTCAGGGGTTCAAATCCCACTAGAGGACAGCAACCTTGGGCCAGAAGGACTGGGGTTTCCAGTCCCAAAGGTGCTCCCTGTGGTCTTGGGCAAGCCCATGTTCCCATAGCCCATGTTCCCTGTAAAATAGTTATCTCCAAGTTATAATGCCCTGTTCAATGTAATTTCAGTTTGTTCAATGTAAACCGCACTGATGCAGAATAGCGCGGTATATAAGAGAATGTAAATAAAATAAAATAAAATAAAAATGGAACATAACTGACATGGTTCTAGCAGTGGCGCTGGTATACAACTTTGAAGATGCATTTGCATCAATTGACGCACTTTGGGGCTTCTAGTGTTAAAATAAGCGGGAGCACTGCCTACACGCACCTGTTCCAGTACACCATCTTGTAAAATGGTGGCACAATGCACCATGTGGGGCCAGGCGTTGCCGTTTTACAAGAGTGGGATCGGGAAGGCAGCACTCATCTACTTTAAGGTACCACTGGCTTGGTAACCAAGCAACCAGGGTTCGATTCCCACTAGCACTCCTTGTGGCCTTGGGCAAGTCACTTAACCCTCCATTGCCTCGGAAGAAAGGCCTGGCAATCTACTTCCGGTGACACTGCCAAGAAAACCCAGGAGCCTCTGGGTCGCCAGGAGTCAGGACTGACTCGAAGGCACACATTGCATTATTGGGGGGGAGGGGGTTGGATTTAGGGGCCACTAGACCACCAGGCACTTACTTTGTCAGGGCATTGGCCCCAAAAGTGTTTTGATGGTACTGGGGGCTTTCCCTGATACCATCAAAATACTATCGGGGCTGATATGCAAATTAGCCACACGGTGCCTGGAGAGCAAGCCAAACTAGCGCAGGCTTCTTGTGAGTATGTGTTTGGCTTGCTCTCCCAGTTTAATGCTGCAGTGGTTTACTTGCATGTGCATGGTTACTGCAGCGGTCATTTGCATACCCTATCCTTCCTGCATCGCACACTAAAATGTGTGCATTGTCGGGAACGTTAAACAAAACAAAACAAAAAAAAATCGCTTCAGTGCAGATCTAGCATTGGCTTTCTGCATCAGCCAGGTCAAGGCAGGGCCGGCCCATCCATTGAGCAAGAATGTTTTTTGCACAGGGCCCCACGTTTCAGGGGGCCCCGCGCAAAGAACATTCTGCTTTTTTAAAAATTTAATTTAAAAAAAAAAAAAAAAGCTGGCTGCTGCTGCTGCCGCCACGGCAGCATCAGAATGGAGTGTCCCGCGGGGCCCCCTCTGCCGGGCTGAGCCCCTCTGCGCCGGCTTTCAGATACGCAAAGGGAGAGTGTCTCCCCTCGCGTCTCTGTTAAGCCCGCAGGGGCAGATGGGAAATTTCCCATCAGCCCCTGCAGGCTTAACAGAGACGCGAGGGAGACACTCTCCCTTCGCGTATCTGAAAGCCGGCGCAGAGGGGCTCAGCCCGGCAGAAGGGGCCCCGCGGGACACTCCATTCTGATGCTGCCGCGGCGACAGCAGCAGCAGCCAGCTTTTTTTTTTTTTTTAAATTTTCCATGAGCCGATGGGGGGGGGAGGTTAGGACTGGTAATTGGCTATGGAGGGGGTTAGGACTTGACTTGAGGTGGGCTGTGGGCTGTTGGGGGGGTTAGGACTGGTAATGGGCTATGGGGGGGTTAAGACTGGTAATGGGCTGTGGGCTGATGGGGGCTGTCTGGAGATGGGGTGATGGGGGGTTAGGACTGGTAATGGGCTATGGTGGGGTTAGGACTGATAATGGGCTATGGGGGGGCTAGGACAGGAAATGGGCTGATGGGGAGTGTTTAGGACTTGAGGTGGGCTGATGGGGTTAGGACTGGTAATGGGCTGTGGGCTGTTGGGGGGTTAAGACTGGTAATGGGCTGTGGGCTGTTGGGGGGGTTAAGACTGGTAATGGGCTGTGGGCTGTTGGGGGGGTTAAGACTGGTAATGGGCTGTGGGCTGATGGGGGCTGTCTGGAAATGGGGTGATGGGGGTTAGGACTGGAAATGAGATATGGGGGTGTTAGGACTGGTAATGGGCTATGGGGGGGCTAGGACAGGAAATGGGCTGATGGGGAGGGGTTAGGACTTGAGGTGGGCTGATGGGGGGTTAGGACTGGTAATGGGTTATAGGGGGGGCTTAAACTGAAAATGGGGTGATGGGGGTTAGGACTGGAAGTGGGTTGATGGGGGGGGGCTAGGACTGGAAATGGGCTGAGTGGAAGGGGAGGCTTGAACTGCAAATAGCTGCTGGGGAGGGGGCTTGGAATGGAAATGGGCTGTGAGGGAAGGGAGCTAGGACTGAAAATGGGCTGATGGAGCAGCTAGGATAGGACTGGAAATGGGCTGTTGGGGGGAGCTAAGATTGGAAATGGGCTGTGGTGGGGGCTTGAATTGAAATGGACTCATGGAGGGGCTAGAACTGGAAGTAGGCTCATAGGGGGTCTTGGACTGGAATTGGGCTGAGTGGAGGGGAGCTAGGATTTGACATGGGCTGATGGTGGGGCTAGGAAATGACTAGAAATGGGCTGATGGGGGGGGGGGGGGGGCTAGGATTGGAAATGAGCTGATGAAGGGACCCGGACTGGAAATGGATGGGGGAGCTAGGACTGGAAATGGGCTGATGGGGGGCTAGGACTGGAAATGTGCTGATGCAGGGACTAGAAGGGAATGGATGCTGGGTGAGACTAGAACTAGAAGGGAGCTGATGATGGGGGAGAATTAGAATGGGATGGGGCTGGGAGAGTAAAATGGAGAGGGGAAAAATATTTTGTGTGGGAGGGATGAAAAATCTACAATTGGCCGGGTATTGGAAGAGTAAGTGGGGATTGAGGATGGAGGGGTAAAATTTGTGTGGATGAAATAGGAATGAGGAAAGAGCAAAAGGAGAAAGATTAGTATGTTAAAGCAGATGTAGAGAGAGAGAATGGAAAAAAAAAAACTAGAAGAGAGAAGAAAGGACAAATGGACAGCAGACGAGAGCAGAAAACATGAAGAAACCAGAAGAAAGTGGCTGGAGCAATTGCAACTGAAAAAAAATGCACAAAAGGTAGAAAGATATCTCTTTATTTTGAATTTATTAACTGGAATATGAAAGCTCTGGGAAATGTGCATCATTAACGTCTGCGCTTTGTTTGGTACAAGAGGAAATTAATTTATAGTTTTATTTCTACAGTGTTGTTGTACATTCCAAGTTTGGCTTTTGGGGTTCCCAGTTTAATTATTGCCTTCCTGTTTCTAAATTGTGATTCCTTGTTTGGTGATGGTCTATGTTCTGCATGTGTAACTGAGCTGAGGTATTCTGTTTATGTAATTCCTATTTGACATAGCCACTTGTTCTCTTTCCCCAGTATTCTCTGAAATGTATTGGTTTAATATTTGCAGTGTTGCCTTTTGATAGGTAGGGTATGGTGCTTTGTGAGTCCTGGTAATGCTGTCAGGATACAGCGGGTTTGCTATGGGTTCTAAATGGGCAGCGTTTGTAGTAGTTCCTAATGTGCCTGGCGGTTGGCACTGGATTATAGTAATGTAGAAATCTTTTAGTCTTTCTTTATCCATACACTCATTAAGAGACATGTTTACTAAAAGTTAGTGTATGGTAACATTATGCAAATATTTATGCAAATAAGACCACTTATGCAAATGAGGCCCCGCACCGAGTCTCCGCACATGGCCCCGCACCCCCCTTGGGCCGCCCCTGGGTCAAGGTGTACCCAAAGGTTTTCTGCACCCTCTACAACTTGCCTAACATGCTGTTGCTCGAATACTCCTAGGAGCACCCAAATCCAGCCATATCAATTTAGAAGGGGAAATCAGGGGGATAAACCCCTTAAGTCTTCTTGTAAAGGACTGGCTGATATGCACACTTTTTAAAGCTACATTTGCCAAAGCAGGAATAAATTCGGGCATGGAGATTTCTGGGCTAAAATGTTCACTCCCTATGTGAAATGGGGAATATATGTATAGATGTTTGTCCCACACAAGCCATGTCCAGACCACGCCCCTTTGCAACTTCCACATACTAAGGACATCCACATGTAAACCAGATTCTTTCTAAGACAGCCATTTTTTCATGTCAATCGCGAACAGAACTTCTAAAATACCCCTTAACCTTTATCTGCTCAAGCATAGGAATTATAACTTTAAAAAAAAATACTTATTCAATGGAACCCATATACTACTGTAATGTTCCCTGGAGGATGAACCCAATTCTAGCCTACATTTGGCTGAAGATCTACTTTTGCTGCCAAGGATTCCTCACGCAAACACTCACTGCCACCTCACAAGTTCAAGGGGTGCTTACCAGAACAGAACTATGGCACTTCAGGGAAGTGTAAATGTGAGTGGGGAAGCATTTACATCTTTTATGACAATCATTTCAATCTTTGATAGTGTAGTATGAAGGTAGAACATAAGAAATGCCATACCAAGGTCCATCAAGCCCAGTATCCTGTTTACAACAGTGGCCAATCCAGATCACAATTACCTGGCAGGTTCCAAAAAAGGCATCAATGATTCCAATTCCTCTCCTTCCCCCCCCCCCCCCCAATAAACTGTACAGGGACATTACCACTTCTTAATCTTGGGCAATTTTTAGAAGTGATTTACCCAGGAATACTGGCTATCTGAAAATTGCCTAGCCTTTATCCTGCTAAAAGTACATGCAGGGATTAACACTCACGCGTGCAAAGATTACACTTTCAAATCGATGAAAGTTATTTCCAAGGGAAAATGTGCCCGCAGAAAAAGGAGGTATGAATCTCTGCAGGTATTTTTCCCATAGAACATTTTAAGAAAGGGAAAACATGTGCGTACTGTGCTTTTGAAAGCTGGTGCAAAGCCTGCAAAGTAATAGTACCAGCACATTAACACAAACAGCTTTTGCAATAATCCTTTCATATGCTGACTCTCGCGCCTCTCTAGTTTTTTTTTTTTTTTTTTTTTTAAAGTAATGTAATCTAGCGAGGGTATACACTATAACAGCCCACACTCTCCAACTGAATCACAATGTTTGCCCCATCATGCCATGTGTTATGCATGTAATACATCCCGGAAAAGGTAGTTACTCACCTATAGCAGGTGTCTCTGTGGACAGCAGGAATAAGTCCTCAAGATGAGTGATACCCTCATCTGGAGCCCACACGGGAACGCCCCCCCCCCCCCAAGCTCCTATTGAAAGCTTTTGGAAGGCTCCACCATGCCTTGCATCTCCTTCCTGCCTGCTGTTGCAGTGCCATCTTAAACCAGTCTGATGCAATAGCTGTAGCAGAATACAACTCCTCAGGGAGTTGGGAGGGTTGTGAGGACTTATTCCTGCTGTTCACGGAGAACACGCGCTACAGATGAGTAACTACCTTTTTTCCATGGACAAGCAGAAATGAGCCCTCATATATTGGACTCTCTAGCTACAGGCTACCGAAAACAGTAATATGCAGACAAGCTCAACAGGGGCAACAATACATCTGTGTAATGGCAACAGGTCTTAGCAGTCAAGCGACCAACTATGTACAATATCAGCGATTCTCTCCCTTTTTTTGGCAGCTAGGACAGAATAGAATGGGCCTAGGGGTGCTGGAGTTGGATTCTAATTCCCAAACAGATTTCAGAGTACAGATTGGCCGAAGTTGCTGTCACGTCAGGAGTTCCCATCTAGACAGTAGTAGATGCAACTGTGTGGACAGAGGACCATGTCACAGCCTTGCAGATCTCTTCCATGGAGACACAGCGTAAGTTGGCCACTGATGCAGCCGTAGCTCTGACACTTTCAGCTTTGGCATGATCATCAAGACTCAGATCTGCCTGGGCATACGTGAAAGAGATGCAATTGAAAGAGCATTCGGAAACGGCAGCCCCTAAGCTTGCTAGGGCCAAAAGTAACAAAGTTGGATGGACTTTCTATGGACTTTTGTCCACTCCAAATAGAAGGCTGCATGCATTCCAGCATGTGTAATGCAGCTTTGCCTCATTAAGATGGAAATCAGATACCACTTTTAGAAGGAATTTAGGATAAGTACGTAGGTCCACTCTATTATGATGGCGTTTGGTGTAAGGTAGATGAACTACTACAACCTGAAGCTCACTCGCTCACTCTGAGTGCTGAAGTGACCACCACCAGAGACACCTTCCAGGTCAAGAACTTCAGAGGGCAGAAACTGAGTGGCTCAAAGGGAGTTTTCATGAGCTGCGCAAGAACCACACAGAAGTCACTGCAGGTGGTTTGTAGGGGCACTTCAAGAGAAGCAACCCCCATATTAAGCAAACAACTAAAGGCTGTACTGAGATGGACATTCGTTCCACACCTCTATGACAAGATCCAATTGCGTAGAGGTGGGCCCTGACAGAGTTGAACTTAAATCCTGACTCTGAGAAGTGCAGAAGACACTTGAGCAGTTTTTGTGTGGGACAGACAAAAGGATCTAGGACCTGGCCCCTCACACCAGACAGAAAACCTCTTCCAGTTGCAGGAATAAAACTAAGACTTTCTCAATGAAGCTCTCCTGGAGGCCAAAAGGATATTGTTGAACTGTCCGGTAGGTTGAGCTCAGACATTAGCTTCTCAGCATCCAAACCATAACGGCCAAGAACTGGATGTTGAGGTGCATAACCATTCAGTCTTCCTGTGAAATCAGATCCCGTGCATGGCTGAGCCAGAGTGGCTCCTGACTGGAGAGCTGTAGGAGGGAGCGATGAGAATAATCATGCCTCCGTCTGTTTAGAGCTTCAAGAAGGTCATTGCAATGAGAAGGATTGGAGGATACATGTACAGAAGATCCTCTCCCCCTACCCCCCAAAATGCAGAAGGAAAGCATCCAAGGCTAATCTGCAGTGTGATTTTACCTTGAGACAGAACTGATCTATCTGGGCATTCTGCGGAGCTGCAAACAGATCAAAGGGGTGCCCCATTTCCAAAAGATGCAAGCTGCAACCTCCCTGTCCAGTGTCCACTCGTGTGGTTGGAGGACTTGACTCGGCCTGTCTGCCAGAGTGTTTTGTTCACCTGGAAGGTACGTGGCTCTCAAGTCCATCCCTTGTGCATGGCAAACTTCCACAACCTGACTGCTTCCCTACACAGGAGGTACAAGACCGTTCCTCCCTGCTTGTTGATGTAAAACATGGCAATTTGATTGCTGGTCTGAATCAGAACAATTTAGTTGGCCAGCTGATCTCAGAAAGCCTTTAGAGTATTTGCCATAGCTCTTAATTCCAAGAAGTTGACCTGGGGGAAGACCTTCTTGGATGGACCAATCTCCCTGGGTGTGAAACCCTTCAAGATGAGCTCCCCACCCCAGCTTGGACGCATCTGTAATCAAAACTTTTTGGGATGGAGCAATTTGGAAGGGGAGACCTCTGAGCAAATTCTGGTGGATTGCCCACCATTGCAGTGACTGACTGAGGGGATTGGTGACACTGGTTGTGGTGATGGTGTGAGGCTTCAACATCCTGCCAATTTCAATCCTTCCTTCTGCATCAGTCTCAACTCCTTTCCCTCCTCTGAAGTCCACTCCACTACCTCTCTGGATAGCTGTTATCAACCCTCTGACAAGTCCACCTCTACTTTTCTCACTGACTGACTTATGGCCTTCCTTCTTTCTGGACTTATCTTCCCCCTCCCTTATTTTTGGAGATTTTAACATTCATGTTGATAATCTCTGACCCTTATGCTTTAAAGTTCCTTTTCTTTACCTCCTCATTCAATCTCCAGCTTTGCTCTACTGCCCCCACTCACCAGTACGGCCACTGCCTGGACCTTGTCTTCTTTAACTGCTTACCCTCTAACCTCTGTACCTTAGTTCTTCCCTTATCTGACCATCACCTGCTAAGCTTCATTCTGCATCATCCCCCGCCTCAACCTTTCCCAATCTCCTCCAACTTCTTTAGAAATCTTCATGCTATTGACCCACTGGCTCTCTCCACTACTGTCTCACCATCTCTTTCCTCCACTATGTCATCCGAATCTGTTGATGAGGCAGTAGTTTCCTATAACACTGTGCTCTCCCCTCTGCTATGGATGCTCTTGCCCCACCCTGACACATCCTGTGAGGCATACTATACCCCAGCCCTGGTTGTCTTCCACTACCCATTATCTACGTTCCTGTGCTCGCTCAGCTTAGCACACTTGGCTCAAATCCCACACCCTTTTAGACTTTCTATACTTCAAACTCATGCTTGCCTCCTTCCAGTCAGACATAGCACTTGCCAAACAAAACTATTATGTCCATTTGACTAATTCTCTCGCTTCTGACCCTTGCCGTCTCTTTACAACTCTCAACTCTCTCTTCATGGATGTCTCTGTCTCAAACCCCTCCTTCCCTTTCTGCCCAAACATTGGCAAACTATTTCCATTACAAAGTCCACAAGATTCCACTCCAATTCTCCATAAGGTCAGCTCCATCCCCTCTTCTCCCTCCCTTCGCACCCAACTTTCCCCCTCAACCTCTGCTACATTTTCTGTGATCTCTGATGAGGAAAGCACACACCTTCTTTCCTCCTCCAAACTCAGTACCTGCTCCTCTGATCCTATTCCCACCTGTCTCCTAAGCTCCATCTCCTCCACTGTTACCCCTTCCATCTCTCATATTCTCAACCTATCATTCTCCACTGCTACTGTTCCTGCAGCCTTCAGGCAAGAAAGCCTCACTTGATCCTACCTGTCCTAACTATTGACCCATCTTCCTCCTCCCCTTCATCTCTAAACTACTTGAACATATGGTTCACTGCCGTTTCCTTGCCTTTCTGTCCTCTCAAGCCCTTCTGGATCCTTTGTAATCTTGCTTTCATCCCTTCCATTCTACTAAAACAGCTCTTGCCAAAGTCTTCAGCGACCTGCTCCTGGCAAAATCCAAGGACCTTTACTCCATCCTCCTTGACCTTTCTGCTAGTTTTGACACTGTTGACCACCACCTTCTCCTCAATACCTTGTCCTTTCTTGGTTTTAAGGGCTCTGTGCTATCCTGGTTCTCTTCTTATCTCTCCCATCATACTTTCAGTGTCTGTTCTGGTGGATCCTCCTCTACTGCTATCCTGCTCTCAGTTGGTGTACCCCAAGGGTCTGTCTTGGGCTCACTCCTTTTCTCTCTCTATAGTCAATCCCTTGGGACGCTCATTTCTTCCAATGGTTTTCAGTATCATCTTTACGCTGATTCTCCTCAGAACTACCTCTCTACACCTGAAATCTCTCCGGCCATCCAGGTCTGGATCTCTGCCTGCCTGACATTGCTACTTGGATGCCTAACCACAGTTTGAAATTGAACATGGCCAAAATTTAGTTTATTTTTCCCCCTAAACCCATCTCTCCCCTTCCTCCTTTCTCAATCTCTTTGGATAATGTCCTACTCCTCCCCGTTTCCTTGGCTCGCAAACTTGGGGTCATCTTTGATTCATCTCTCTCCTCCACACACATCCAACTCATAGCTAAAATTGGTTGTTTCTTTCTCTATAACACTAGCAAAATTCTCCCCTTCCTTTCTGAACACACTAAGACATTCATCCACTCTTTAACCTGCTGCCTTGACTATTGGAACCTCTTCCCTGCTGGTCTCCCTCTGAATCATTACTCTCCCCTTCAATCTATTCAAAACTCAGTTGCACAGCTAATCCACATGCCTCAATATGCTCATATAACCCCTCTTCTCAAGTCACTTCAGTGGCTCCCTATCTGTTTCCGTATCCAGTTCAAACTTCTCCTACTGACCTATAAGTGCACTCACTCTGCTGCTCCTCACTACCTTTCCCTTTCTTATCTCGCCTATGCCCTAAACTCTGCTCTTCTGGCAGAGCACTTCTATCTGTGCCCTTCTCTTCTATTGCTAACTCCAGACTTCGATCCTTTCACCTTGCTGCTCCTTATGCCTGGAACAAACTACCTGAGTCTGTGTGTCAGGCTTCATCTCTGGCCCTTTTCAAATCCAGGTTGAAAACTAACCTCTTCGAGGCCACTTTTGAATCCTGATCTGCTCAGTCTCCAATGTGTTTCCTTACCATTCCCCTAGATGTATCCTTGTCCTCAGCTGTTGTGCTTTCTGGACTAGATTGTAAGCTCTAATGAGCAGGGGCCGTCTTTTACATGTGTGTGTACAGTGCTGCGTACGCCTTGTAGTGCTATACAAATGATCAGTAGTAGTAGTACATACAGATGAGCCCAGAGTCAGCCTGTGGCTTGGGTCCATTGGGTACTCAGAGTACATTGAGTCTGCCTCATATGGAGGCATGCCAAGAGTGTAACATGCACTCTAGAGGCCATGTGGCATAATACAGTCAACACCCAGTGAGCCAATACCTGTGGACTTGCTTGAGTCTCCCGCACTAGTGCTATCAGTCTGAGAATTTGGTCATGCAGGAGGAAGGCTCTTGCCTGAGTCATGTCAAGCAGAGCTCCTATGAATTCCAATTGCTGGGTGGATTGAAGGTGGGACTTGGGTAATTTATAATGAACCCTAGAAGTGCCAACACCCGAATTGTCAACTGTGTTGATTCTTGCAATCCACCAGAATTTGCTCAGAGGTCTCCCCTTCTGGAGTGGTATTATTGATCAGCCAATCATCCACATAGGGGAAGACAAACACTCCCAGTGTCCAGAGATACGCAGCTACTACAGCGAAGCACTTTTGTAAACATGCGAGGCGCTGAGGTTAGGCCAAAAGGCAACACTGGGTAATGGAAGTGTTGTCTCCCCAGGAGAAATCTGAGATACCTCCTGTGGGTGGGATGTACCTGTGTACACATCCTTCAGATCCAGGGAGCGTAGCCAAGCTCCTTTTTGAAAGCAAGGAAGCAGGGTGCCTAGAGAAATCATTCTGAACTTTTCTCTTACGAAGAATGGATTCCAATCTTTTAGGTCTAGGATGGGACAATATCCCTCCATTTTCTTGGCGGATCAGTAATTACCTGGAATAAAATCCTCACCCTCTGCTCTGGTGGCACGAGATCAACCACAAGATCTGACAAGAGGGCAGTGATTTCTCTCTGAAGCAGTTCCTGATGCAGAGGGTCAATGTTACCCTCGGGGGGGGGGGGGCAATTTGGTGGCAGATCCAATAGAGGTAGTTCGAAACAGTTTTGTATTATCTCTAGAACATAGGTGTCTGAGGTTATGAGGGGCCACCTTTGGGCTAAAAGAGCGAGCCATCCCCCGATCAGAGGGTTTCCTACTGTAGTTACTGGTAGAGCAGCTATGCTCCAAAGGAACCAGTCAAAATCCCAACCCTGGCTTTGGTTGAGGAGCCAGATGGGCTTTCTAAGGCTTCTCTCGACACTGTTGTGGGTGAGAAGCCTGTTTGGGCTGGGAGGTTTGAGATCCAGGAATGTACCTACGCCTATGAGAGTAACAGGTCTTTTTCTGTCCCAGTTCTTGGTACCTCCTGTGAAAGGCAGCCAGCTCAGATGTGCGCCTTGAGAGATTATGAAAGGTGACATGCTGCTTTTCGATGAAGCCAGCCTTCTCTTCGACCTGCTCTCCGAAGAGATTCTCTCCACGGCACGTCAGCAAGCTTGTTCTGCACTTATTGTTCCAGGTCTGAGGACTGGAGTTAGATGAGTCTCTGGGCATCAATACCCATGGCAGAAACTCTAGATACTGTGTTAAAGATGTCATAGGTCGCCTGGACCATGAATTTCAAGCAGCCCTTGCCGTGAGCCACTAGGGAATGATACTGTTCCAATTTCTCTGGAGGGAGAAACAGCACAGCGAGGTTGCACATGATGTTCTTCAATAACATGCCCATGTAGAACTGGTAAGAGGCCAATGCAGGCTATGAGCATGTAACTCTGAAAATACCACCTCCCTAAAGAGTCCAATGTGTGAGCCTCCCTCCCCAGGGCACAGAGGAATGAGTCTTGGTACTCTTGGTCCTCTTAAGGTCTGATCTGTCACTGCCTCCTTAGAGGCTGAGGAGTCCTACAGGATCTCCAACCCTTCTGCCCTGTGTTCACCCTCAGTCTCCAAAAAATATGGTATGGCCTTGGCCATGTCTCTTGTAAAATCCTGGAAGGTCATGTCTTCAGGAGGGGACTTATAACATTCATGAGGTGAAGAAGGGTTCAATGGAAGTTCAGGAGACTTGTCCTCCGACAAGTCTTCAGATTCCCAGCCTTCTGAATCAGACTCAGAGAGGAAGTCGAAGTACTTCCAAGTCTCTGCCTGGAACTCTCTCCTGACCCAAGGGGATTGGAAGAGCCTTCGGAAGTAATGATGCACCGATGCTCTTTCAGATTTCAAGAGTGCATTTGACTCCAAAATGCTAGAGACACATTCTGGCCAGGCACACACTGGTGTCGGAGCATCGTTGCCCTTCCGATGTTCTAGAGAATGAGCTCTCCTCCCTTTGGGGCAGTTTTGAGGAATGTTCTTGCAGACCCTCATCACTCCTGACGCCATGCCTCAATGTGCTCTAATGCCGATGCACCAGAGTCTTCACTTGGTGCTCGGTTTGATCACCCTTTGATGTAGATGAAGCTGAATCCTTCTTCATCTTTGGGTGGAGATCAATCAATGGTTGATCCTTTGGGGCACTATGGGTGGCTCAGCTCCGAGTGGGCTCAAGAACTCCCCTTGATGTTGATGCGCCACCAGCATCCGATGCAGTCTTTAAAGCCATTGAGACCGGTGCCATCAATGCCAATGGAGCGGACATGTGGGCATCTAAAAGCAATTTGCACTGCTTCTCTCAACCTCTGAATCCTCATGGTTATCTGCAAACACAAATTATAAGGGGGCTGATGATCGAGTCTCAAGCACTGAAAGCACCAACTATGTATATCTGTGGTGGAAATGGCCCTAGTGGACTGGGAACACTTTCTGAACCCACTGGCCAGTTTCTGGGACTTATCCAGAAAGATAGCCGCAGCAAACGGCTTGATTTTGAATGAAGAGCCCAGCCAGTGCACCGGTGCCTAAGGGGACAGAGGTACCACAGAAAAAGAAAGAAAATTAAACTATCGATAAGGACAAAAAAAAATAAAACAAAGGGAGAAGAGAAAAAGTGCAATGGCAGAGGATCGCCGAGTGCAACTGAAAGCGCAGGACCCCTTGGGGGGGGGGGCGGGGGGGAAGAATAAACAAAAATAAATAATTGATTTAACAGGTTTTTTTATACCGCTTTATCATTTCAGTCAAAGCGGTTTACATTGCAACTTAAACTTGGTAATGTACATTAAACAGGGACATTGATAACTTGGATTTTTCTGAGGCAATGAAGGATTAAGTGACTTGCCTAAGGCCACAGGAGTGCTAGTGGGAATTGAACCCTGGTCTCTTGGTTCCCAAACCAGTGCTCTAACCATTAGGCTACTCCTCCACTTCAAGTGGAGAAGACCGTAGCACATCCATAGGGCTTTGCAGAAAAACAAAGACCTGGTTTAACACTAGAAGTCCCAAAAGGAATTTTACCTAGAAACCCCAAAGTGCGTCAATTGACGCATTATCACAACAACTGCGTTTAGCATGAAATGCAGATGTGAATTAATGTGAAGTTACTTATTTCTTAAATACGTGCAGTATGTGAAATGACATCATCGTGTGTTTATTGTTTGTAATGTTGGAGTAAAACTGTAAACAGTGATTGAGATGCGCCACCTAGTGGGAACATGAATTTATACCTAGACGCCCCAAAGTACGTCAATTGACGCATCCAAGACAATTGAGTGCGTCAATTGACATACTCTGGGGCTTCTAGGTATAAATTCATTTTCCCGCTAGGTGGTGCATCTGTCATTAATTTTCGATGCTCATATCTGAACATCTTGGCCTTGCTAACAAAGTCATGGAACATGACGGACATGGTTCTAGCAGTGGCGCTGGTTTACAACTTCGAAGATGCATTTGCATCTAGTGTAAAGATGGTGCTGTGGCTGCACGCAGTAAGGAGGCGCATAGGCGCAATGAAGCCTCCCAAAAGCTTCTAATAGGATCTGGGGAGCACATTCTCGCATGGGCTCTGGAGGGTGTCACCCATACGCAAGGACTCATTGTCTATGGAGAATGATTATTACCTGTGTCATGGACGCATGTCATGGTTAAGCTCTCATAAGTGAGGGCATGGCAACAGAAAAGTTCTCCAAGTGCCCCTTTATCAAATTCATAACTATGCTTACAGAATGTCTTCCCATTCTGCCAGAAGGCAATTTTAGTCTTCTCTCTCTTTATAAACTAATCAGACTCTTATGTTTATTCAAGCCACTTAATAGCCACCATCATCATTCGTTTCTAATAGCTCCTCTCATTATTTGTTCAAACAGAATCACATGGTCCAGTGTAAGATGAACTGTGCCCTTCCAAATGAGACTACAGTTAATGGGAAGCCATCAACCACCTGCTGTCTGAAATTCCTTTTTAAAGTGTTGTCATAAATAGAAATAGGAAACCCGTCACTTGTGGCCCATATTGAAAAACTACTGACCTGCTGTGTGGGAAGAGCACAATTCCCCTACCCTTGGAAGAAGGGATTTCTTCAAAGAACAGTGACACAAGTAGAATATTTTTTGCAAAAGTATAACTTACTTGGCTACAACACTAAGGCCCTTTTATTAATGCTTAGTGCATGCTGTTACATGGCCCGTTTTATTCTTATGAGTCATGTAGCAGATAGTATACACTAAGCATTAGTAAAAGAGGCCCTATATTTCTAATGCAAAGCTGGAAAATTTTTGGAGGGGAAAAATGAAGGGTGCATTATGGTGTAGTTAAATACAAAGGAACTGTGCTGATCCAAGAACTTCAGCTGATCACCATAATTAGAAGTCAGGAAGGAATCACAATATTCATTGTGCTGCAGAAGTAACAATGAGACACATTTTATTTTATGTTCTTCTGGATTATCAGAGAAAGCATAGTTACACACCTGTAGCAGGTGTTCTCCGTGAACAACAGAAATAAGTCCTCATATATAGGTGATGCACCCTGATGGAGCCTGTGCGGGAATGCTCCCCAGCTTCCACAGGAAGCCTTTGGGAGTTCCATCGCGCATGCATGCCTGCCTTCCCACCAGCCAGAGCCATCTTTACCTCAGTATGACAAAGCTAAAATCCAACAACTCCACAGGCAGGTGGGAGGGTTGTGAGGACTTATTCCTGCTATTCACTGAGAACACCTGTTACAGTGAGTAACTACGCTTTCTCCATGAACAAGCAGGAAGTAAGTCCTCACATATGGGACTCCCAAATTACAGGCTACCGAAAACAGTAAAAACAAACCCAGTGGAGCAATTGACAGGAGAAATGGAACAAACAGCATGAGTAGTCCCTCCGAGGGACTCGTCTAATTCAGCGTTCCACTCCAAGTAGAAGGCTAAGGCTTGCTTGCAGCCCAACACATGCAATACAGCTTCCCCTTTGTGTACATGAGGTCTCGGGAAAAATGTTGGAACTACTGACTGATTAAAGTGGAAATCCGATACCACTTTTGGAAGGAATTTAGGATGAGTACAAAGGACCACTATTATGGTGGAATTTAGTGTAAGGTGGATGAACCACTAGAACCTGAAGCTTGCTCACTCTGAATACTGAATTGACCACCACCAGAAACAATACCTTCCAGATCAAAAACGTTAAAGGACAGGAATTGAGTGGCTCAATGGGAGCTTTCATGAGCTGCGCAAGAACACCACAGATCCCAAGACACTGCAGGAGGCTTGTAGGGAGGCTTCAAGAGAAGCAAACCCCATATAAAGCAAACTAAAGGCTGTACCGAGATGGATTTGCCTTTCACAGCTCGATGGTAAGCTCTAATTGCACTGAGGTGAACCCTGACAGAGTTAAACTTAAATCCAGACTTGGAGAGGTGTAGAAGATATTAAAAGCAGTTTTTGTGTGGAACAGACAAGGATCTAGGGCCTGGCTCTCACACCAGACAGAACCTCTTCCATTTGCAAGAATAAGACTTTCCTGTAGAGGCCTTCCTGGAGGACAAAAGGACTTCTGTTACACTGTTCAGCAGGTTGAGCTGAGACATTAGCCTGTCAACATCCACACCGTGAGGACCAAGGACTGGTTGTTGGGGTGCAACATCACCCCGTCTTCCTGCATTATTAAATCAGATGCATGACTAGGCCAGCCATGGCAGCTCTAGACTGAAGAGCTGCAGCAGGAGGGGAAACCAAGGCTGTATGGGCCAGTAGGGAGTGATGAGAATCATTGTACAACCATCCGTTTTGAGCTTCAGGAGGGTCTTTGCAATGAGAGGTATTGGAGGATAAGCATAAGACGACCCTCCCCCCCCCCAATTAAGGAAGAAAGCATCCGATGCTAATCTGCTGCGTGATCTTACTCTGGAGCAGAACTGATCCACTTGGGCATTCTGTGGGGTGGCAAACAGATTTATCGAGGGAGTGCCCCTCTCTTGAAAGATGCAGGTCACAATTTCCCTGTCCAGCGTACACTTGTGTGGCTGGAAGACAATGCAAACTGTCTGCTAGAGTGTTTTGCTCGCTTGGCAGATATGTGGCTCTCAAATCCATCCCGTAAGTGATGGCGAACGTCCACAACCTGACTACTTCCCAACACAGGAGATATGAACCTGTTCTTATCTGCCTGTTCACGTAGAACACGGCAACCTAATTGTTAGCATGAACCAGAACAATCTGGCTTGCCAGTCTATCTCAGAAAGCCTTTAGAGCGTTTGCCACTGCTCTTATTTCCAAGACGTTGATCTGATGAAGACTTTTTTGGATGGACCAATTGCCCTGGGTGTGCAGCCAATCAAGATGAGTGCCCCACCCCAACTTGGATGTGTCTGTCAGAACTTTTTGGGGGTGGAGAAATTTGGAAAGGAAGACCTTTGTGCAAATTGTGATGGACTGTCCACCAGTGTAATGACTGAAAGAGAGAGGCAGTGACACAGACGATCCCCAAGTCATCCTGTGGACTGGGTCCATTAAGTCCTCAGAGTCCAGTGAGCTTGCCTCATCTGGAGGCATGCCAAGGGTGTGACATGTACCGTGAAGACCTTGGGGTCTATGCCGTCCCCATCTTATATGAGCATTTATATGGGAGGCTTAAACAGGGGCAAGAGGGCATTCGGGAGACAGAGCGAGGGCGGGGCATGGGGTGGTCCATGACGCCAGACGTATATGGCCGATTCTGAGGTTGGCCCTGTACGTCTGGGGCCGGCAAACTGGACAGAGGACTTATTCCACCTTGGAGGTGGAATAAGTCCCCCTGGATGTTCAGGGACAGCAGGCCCGGACAGCATCAGAAAGGTGCGGGGGTGCAGGGGATTCCCCGCAGCCCGACCCTGGCCATGGAAGACAAGATCGGGGGTCGGGCTGCAGGGAAAGAACATTGTGGTCGGTGGCTGGGGATTGCGGCTCCTGAATGGAGTCGCGGTGCCATGGCAACACAACACCATGGCACTGCGGTTCCATTCAGGAGCCTGACTGAGATAGCTGGGCAGGTGGCTGTGCGTGCAGGCCAATTGGAATCGGGTCCCAGCCTGCACATACAGGCCCTAGACCAGATTCTGATCCCACGGGGCACATCTAGCCCCCGCGGGATCAGAATCGGGTCTGCCTCTGGGCATCTTGATTCCGATCGAACGCACAGGGGCTTGGATGCACACATTAGAATGTGCCTCTATGTCGCCTAGCACAGTCAACATCTTGCGAGCTGTTACCTTGCTGACTCAATTAAGTCTCCTGAACAAGTGCCATCAATCTGAGAAGTATCATAAGGAAAGGAATGGAAAATAAAACAAAGGATATTATAATACCTCTGTATTGTTCCATGGTGCGACCGAACCTTGAACATTGTGTGCAATTCTGGTCGCCGTATCTTTAAAAAGGATATAGCGTTATTAGAAAAGGTACAGAGAAGAGCCACCAAAATGGTAAAGGGGATGGAAGGCTACTCCTATGAAGAGAGGCTACAAAGGTTAGGGCTCTTCAACCTGGAAAAGAGGCGGCTGAGGGGAGATATGATAGAGGTCTATAAATTAATGAATGGAGTGGAACGGGTAAACATAGATCGATTGTTTACGCTATCAGAAAATAGAAAGACTAGGGGACATGTAATGAAGCTACAGGGTAATCTATTTAAGACAAATAAGAGAAAATATTTTTTCACTCAACGTGTAATCAAACTCTGGAATTTGTTACCGGAGGATGTAGTAAGAGCTGTTAGTGTAGCTGGGTTCAAAAAAGGTTTGGACATGTTCCTGGAGGAAAGGTCCATAAACCATTAGTAAAAAGGGACCCAGGATATCAATGCTTGACCCAATACAAGCATTGTGGAACTTGTGTCTTTTGGGGATACTGCTAGGTACGCATGACCTAGATTGGCCACTGTTGGAAACAGGATACTGGGCTTGATGGACCTTGGTCTGACCCAGTATGGCATATCTTATGTTCTTATGTAACACGGTTGACATGGACAGGGGGGGGCTGACATGGATGGATGGAGGGAGGAGGGGCTGACATGGAAGGAGGGGGGCTGACATGGACAGATGGAAGGATGGGGGCTGACATGGAGGGAGGGAGGGGGCTGACATGGAGGGAGGGAGGGGGCTGACGGACAAAGGGGCGAGACAGGGGGACATACTGGACAGACGGGATAAATGCTGGACAGAGGCGAGAGACAGTGCGGTTTAGGATTATAATGGGCTGATGTGGGAGCTAGCACTGGTAATGGGCAGATGGGGGGGGGCTAGGACTGGTAATGGGTTGATTAGGGAAGGCTAGGACTGGGAATGGACTGATCAAGGGGGGGGGTTGGGACTGGTAATGGGCTGATAGGGGGGTTAGCATTGGAAATGAGCTGATCGGTGAGGTTAGGACTGGAAATAGGCTGATGGGAGGGGGGGGTAGGACTGGTAATGGGCTGATTAGGGGAGCCTAGCACTGGTAATGGGGTTGGGGGGGGGGGGACTAGCACCGGAAATGAGCTGATTAGGGAGGAGTGGTCTAGTGGTTAGGACAAGGTACTTCAGGCCGGAGGGCCGGGGGTTCAAGTCCCACCTGGGGACAGCAATCTCAGGCCGGAGGGACTGGGATTTCTAGTCCTATAGGCACTCCTTGTGGTCTTGGGCAAGCCACTTAACCCTCCATTGCCCATGTTCCCTGTAAGTATTAACATATGTGTGTCATATCCCCTCGTGTTAAATGTATCCCCCAATTGACCGCTTTGACCCGGTGAAAGCACAGTTACTTACCTGTAACAGGTGATCTCTGGGAACAGCAGGAATTAGTCATCACATATGGGTACGTCGGTACCGACGGAGCCTGCGCGGGAAAGCTCCCCAGCTTTTCAAATGAAAAGCTTTTGGGGCCTCCCACTGCACATGCGCGCTGCCTTCCCGCCTTCCTGACCAGCTCTCCTCAGTTCGAGTTTAAAGCTGAGACAATAGAGAGAGAGGACAGGAAGATAGAGGAATAGAGAGACAACTCCTAGGGGAGGTGGGTGGGTTGTGATGACTAATTCCTGCTGTTCCCAGAGATCACCTGTTACAGGTAAGTAACTGTGCTATCTCTAGGAACAAGCAGGAATAAGTCATCACATATGGGGACTCCCTAGCTGAGATGCCTGGGAGATCCCCCTCCAAGGGTAACCATCTTCGGATGGATCTCAGGCATCCATTCTGGGAAGGTGGGCAGGAGTTGTTTAAGTATGGAACAGGTGTTTGAGGACAGCCTGACCAAACAAGGCATCCCGGCGGGAGTCCTTGTCCAAGCAGTAATGGGCTGTGAAGGTATGTACCGAGGCCCAAGTGGCTGCTCGACAGATCTGATCTATGGATACAGAGTGGAGATGAGCCATAGAAGTGGCCATGGCTCTCACATTGTGAGCTGTGACATGGCCTTCCAGAGATATGTTCTTAATCTGGTAAGCAAAGGAAATACACTGAGCGATCCAGTTGGAAAGTGTGCGTTTGGTGACTGGAAGTCCCAAATGAGAAGGATCAAAAGCCACGAAAAGCTGAGAAGACTTTCGATGTGGCTGAGTCCGATTGAGGTAAAAGGCGAGAGCTCTTTTACAGTCAAGAGTATGAAGGTTCCTCTCTGCACTGGATGCATGAGGAGCCGGAAAAAAGACAGGTAGATATACCTCTTGATTAAGATGAAAAGGCGAGACCACTTTAGGCATAAAGTGGGGATTCGTCCTAAGGACCACCTTATCATGATGAAATCTGGTATAAGGTGGATTTGCCACCAAAGCCTGCAGTTCACTGATGCGGCGAGCCGAAGTGACCGCAATAAGGAAAAGGACCTTCCAAGAAAGAAATTTCAGGGAGGTAGATACCAATGGCTCAAAGGGTGGCTTCATAAGTTGACCCAGAACTAAATTCAAGTCCCATGCTACCGGAGGAGGCCGGATGGGAGGCTTAGTGAGGGTTAGGCCTCTCATGAATCTTGCAATAAGAGGATGAGAGGAAACAGATTGTCCATTTATAGGTTTTAAGGATGCTGTAATAGCACTTAAATGGACTCGTACTGAATTCGTCTTGAGGCCTGCATTGGAAAGATGCAGGAGATAGTCTAGTAGAGAATTCAAAGGAAGTGCCAGAGGGTCAAGACCCTGTTGAGCACACCAAATGGAAAAACGTTTCCATTTGAAAGCATAGGAACGCCTGGTAGAGGGTTTCCTAGAGGCATAAAGGATATCTTTCACTGGTTGAGAAAGATTAAACTCTTGAAGGCTTAAGCCTTCAGTAACCAAGCTCGGAGATGTAGGGACTTGGGGTTTGGATGCCACAAAGTCCCCTGCTCCTGAGACAGAAGGTCTGGTGCAGCTCCCAGGTCCAGGGAGGAGCCCTGGGAGAGCTGTAGAAGGAGAGGGAACCACACTTGGCGTGGCCAGCGTGGAGCAATGAGGATCATGGATCCGTGATCCCTCTGAATTTTGAACAGAGTCTTGGGAATCAAAGGAATGGGTGGAAAAGCGTACAGGAACTCCTGACCCCAATGCAGGAGAAAGGCATCGTTGGCCTGAGCTCCCTGACACAGAGTCCTGGAACAGAACCGGGGAAGTTTGGCATTCCACGGACTTGCAAAGAGGTCTATGTCCGGGGTCCCCCATTCCTGAAAGATTCTGCGTATCTGGTCCATATGTAGGGACCATTCGTGTGGAAGCAGAACTCGACTGAGTCTGTCTGCCCGAGAGTTTGAACTCCTGGAAGATATACTGCCAGAAGATGAATTTGGTGCTCTCTGGCGAAGGCCCATAATCTGAGAGCTTCGTTGCAAAGCGACAGAGAGCCCGTCCCTCCTTGTTTGTTGATATAAAACATGGCCACCTGATTGTCTGTCTGAACTAGGACAGTTAGGTTGGCAAGGAGGGTATGGAAGACTGTGAGGGCAAGGAAGATTGCTCGCAGTTCCAGAAGATTGATATGAAGGGTGGTCTCTTGGGGAGACCAGATTCCCTGAGTGGAGAGATGTTGAAGATGAGCTCCCCACCCTGTTTGGGAGGCATCTGTTGTGAGGGTTGCTTGGGGCAACGAAGGTTGGAAGGGGGTCCCCAACAACAGATTTTTGGAGGATGTCCACCACTGGAGAGACCAAAACAGACGTTTTGAGGTGAGTACCTGGTCTGACAGCAGTCCCGATGCTTGAGACCACTGGGTGGCCAATGTCCATTGAGCTGCTCTCATATGGAGACGAGCATAGGGCACCACATGAACCGTGGAGGCCATGTGGCCCAGAAGTTGCAGCATTTCTCTGGCTGACAAGTGACTTCTGGACTGAGCTTGGGAGGCCAAGCTTATTAGCCTTTGGCCTCGGACCAGAGGGAGGTAGGCCCTTGCAGTGGTGGAGTCCAATTGGGCCCCTATGAATTCCAGAGACTGAGTAGGGATGAGTTGGGATTTGGGAATGTTTATCACAAGTCCCAGATATTGAAGAATACGCCTTGTGCGGTCCAGAGAAATCTGGGCTTCTGACTGAGATGGAGCTCGGATGAGCCAGTCGTCCAGATATGGGAAGACAAAGATTCCCATGCCTCTGAGAAATGCGGCTACGACTGCCATGCATTTTGTGAAGACTCTTGGAGCAGAGGCCAGACCAAAGGGTAGTACTCTGTACTGGAAATGTTTTCCCTGGAACAGAAATCTTAGATACTTTCTGTGGGATGGATGGATGAGTATATGAGTGTACGCATCCTTGAGATCTAGAGAACAAAGCCAATCCTGACTCTGAAGGTATGGAAGGAGAAGGCCCAGAGAGAGCATTTTGAATTTCTCCTTGAATAGAAACCTGTTCAATTCTCTCAGATCTAGGATAGGTCTGAAGCCCCCTGTCTTCTTTGTTATGAGAAAGTAAGGGGAGTAGAAACCTAACCCCTGTTGTGGAGGAGGAACCTCCTCTATTGCCCCTTGGGCAAGAAGAGAAGAGACTTCCTGACCTAACAGGGTCAGAAGAGATGGGGGAGAACTGAATTGCCTCACCATGGTATGGGGAGGAAGGCTGGAGAAATGAAGTTTGTAGCCCTCTCGGATAATAGAGAGGGTCCATTGCTCTGATGTTATTTGCTCCCATCTGGGAGCAAAGTGAGCTAGCCTTCCAGGAATGGTGAGGGGCTCTGGCTGTGCTAGAGCCAGAAACGGCAAGTTCTCTAGAGGGAAGTCAAAACCCCTGAGGGGGTTGAGCCTGCTGGGATGTAGCAGACACTGCAGGCTTTGACTTTACCTGTTAGATTGTTGACGCTTAGCCGCAAGGCGAGGCTGAGCAGATTGCTGGCCAGTATTTGTGGGAAATCTGGTCTTTTTATAATAAGGCCTTTTAAAAGGCTTCTTTTTGGTAGGGGTAGAAGTAGACTTGGAAAGTCTATCTAGAGTGGCATTTTCTGCATCCATTTGAGCAGCTTTAATTTGCCAGTCTTCCCCAAATAAGTTCTCACCGGTACAGGGCAGATTCCTGAGGCCTTCTACAACCCAGGGTTCTAGGTTAGAAGCCTGGAGCCAAGCGAGACGCCGGGCTGCAATAGCAATTCCCGAAGCTCTGCCTGCAACCTCGAAGGAATCAAAGGCTGCCCTGTTGGAGAACTTGGAGACCTCTGAAAGTTGTGTCACCATAGAAAAGAAGTCCGCCCTTTGATCATCAGGGATAAAGGGGGCAAAGTTCTGTATTTGTAGGGCAAGTTGCCCAAGATACATGCCCATATAAAGGCTATAAGAGTTGATCCTGGCTATAAGCATACTAGCCTGGAACATCTTTCTTCCAAAAGAGTCTAGGTTCTTACATTCACGCCCTGGAGGGGTAGAAGAATGCCTCTTAGGACTCTTTATTTTCTTCATAGCAGACTTCACCACAATGGAGTGGTGAGGCAGCTGAGTTTTTTGGAACCCAGGTGAAGGAGGGACCCGATACATGGTGTCCAACCTGCGGGAATGGGGAGACAGTGTTAAAGGAGTCTCCCACAAATCCATCAAGTGTTCTTGAAGGATTTCATGGACAGGCAGAGTGACTGCCTCTTTAGGAGCTTTTGAGTATCCTAAAATGTCCAATTTTTTTGATCTGGGTTCTCTTTCAGAAGATGTGGTAATAGAAAGTGCTTTAGCCACATCAACAATGAAATCCTGGAAGGATAAATCCTCTGGAGGAGACATCCTCCTCTTGGGAGAAGAGGGCTCCTCAGGAAGAGTAAGCTCAGCAGAGTCATCAGAGGAATTGAATTCATCCGAAGAATCTGAGTACTCCTTTTGTACTTCCAATGTACGATACGCATACCGATCGGTATCGACATCGGGCGTATCGGGCATGGGATCGGTACCGGGCGAAAGCCGGTATCCGGCATGCGGAACCGATCGACGTTTGGAAGTCGATGGTCTCGGTTCCGGTGTAGATACCGGAACCGGGGTCGGTACCGATGAAATCGGTACCGAGGGCGTCGCAGCCTTAATGAATGCCAGAACGGCCTGCTGCATGGTCTGGACAGTACTGCCCATAGACGCCACTACTGCCTGGATGTCGGTACCGGTATGGGCCGGTACCCCAGAGCAGTCCAACAGGTGATCTGTCGAGGCCGTGCCATCGATGTCAACCTGTGACCCCATGATTGCTTTGGAGGCCGGAACCTCCCGCCGGGGTTTTTTGGCCTGGGCAGAATCCTCGAACTCAGAACTGAGAGCCTCTCGATCTTTAGAAAGAGATTTGCTTTTAGAGGATTTGCCCAGAGAAGTTTTGGTTACCTGAGATCCATCCGGAGAGGAAGACCTGGATGACTGTGATGCTTCTGAAGGAAACAGCACATGGAGCTTGTTAGCCCGGTTCTGCAAACCGCGTTTAGACATCTGGGTGCAGGATGGGCAGTCCGGTATGGAGTGCTCAGGTCCCAAACATTTGAGACACCATTCATGGGTGTCTGTGACTGAAATGACAGCACTGCATTTGGTACATTTTTTGAAACCAGGGACTGGCTTCTCCATGAGGAGAAATTGTGTAGGCCCTAAGGCCTAACACCGGGTACCAAGCAGTGCTGAAGTAAAAATAAAAAAGTCTTTTTTTTTTTTTTTTATATATAGAAAGAAAGACCGGCGATACCGGTTTCGGTATGGGGAAGGCAGATACGCGGTCTAAAGAAATAAACAAAAGTAACAAATTCTTCAGCGGTGACAGGAACACGACCTGCTGGCTCCGCGGAAAAAGAAGAACTGAGGAGAGCTGGTCAGGAAGGCGGGAAGGCAGCGCGCATGTGCAGTGGGAGGCCCCAAAAGCTTTTCATTTGAAAAGCTGGGGAGCTTTCCCGCGCAGGCTCCGTCGGTACCGACGTACCCATATGTGATGACTTATTCCTGCTTGTTCCTAGAGATAAGCGGAATATAAATACAGCTAAATAAATAAATAGTGGAGGCTAGGACTGGTAATGAGCTGATGGGGGGTAGGACTGGTATTGGGCTGATTAGGGGAAGCTATCAAATGGGTTTGAGGGGGGATTAGCACTAGAAGTGAGCTGATTGGAGGGCTTTGACTGGGAATGGGCTGATTGTGGGGAGGGGAGGATAGAGCTGCTGGCCCTGGAAGAAAACTGGGGGCTAAGGCTACAAATGGACTGATACGAGGGGATGGGAGAATGGAACTGGAAGGGAGTGGATCTGAGAGGGGCTGTCATGGTATTTGTACTAGAAGGGACTGCTCAGTGGGGAAGGAGGGGGACTGGAAGGGAATGACACCAGTGGCATTCATGGGAATGCAAGCTGACATTGGAAGGTACTGGGAGTGAGGACTGGAAAGGGGCTGATACTGGGGATGGTTACTGGGACTGGAAATAGGCTGATGGAAAAGAAGTGAAGAAAATGAAAGAAGAGATAAGAAATGGCAGATGGATCATAGACCACAGAAAGAGAGCTAAGAGAAGACAGGAAAACAGAAGCCTCAGATCGGGACCAGCATGATCAGAGAATAAATTGGTCAGACAATAAAGGTAGAAAAAATAATTTTATTTCATGTTAGTGATTTGACTATAAAATCATCATAATTTTGAAATCAAATATTACTTGTTATTGGGATTAGTTATTGTGGTTTAAATAAGTAAATTTTATAAATCAAAACATAATGCAAAGGCCTATAATATGTTTTCAAAAAATGATTACAGCGACAATGCGTTAACGGTAAAGGAAGAGAGACGCATTTGATTTTATCATTGGGGTCATCACAAGTTGACCAATGGTAAAAGGGGTCACGGTGCAAAAAAGGTTGAGAACCACTGCTCTACTGGTACTGCCCTCCTCCCACCACAAACCGTAGGTACTGCCTGTGGGGGAGGTTAATCAGGATGTGAGAGTATGCATCCTTTAGCTGACTGACCTCTGAGGCTGTACCACCCCTGATTAGCCAGTCATCTAGGCAGGCGAAGACAAAAGCCCCTTGTAGGCACAAGTGAGCGGCTATCACCTCCAGGAATTTGGTAAAGACCCTTGGCAGGGAGGCCAGGCCAAAGGGTAGCATCCTGTACCGGTAGTACCCTCCTCCTACCCCAAACTGTTGGCACTGTCGGGGGGGGGGGGGGAGGGGGTGATCAGGACGCGAGAGTACGCATCCTTTAGGTACAAGGAGCACAGCCAATCTCCCTGGTGGAAGTAAGGCAGAAGTGTTCCAAGGGAGAGCATCTTGAACCTCTCCCTCGCCAGAAACTTGTTTAAGTTTCTCAGATCTAGTATGGGCCTGAGGACCCCCGTTCTCTTTGGGACAAGGAAGTACCTGGAGTAGAAGCCTTGTCCCCATAGGTGTTTGGGTACAGGCTCTACTGCGTCATCCCTGAGCAGACTTGCGAGCTCTGAGAGCAGAAGGGTCTGGTGAAGGAGAGGTCACACCGTCTCTCCTGGGAAGAACTTGGGTGTAGGTGGAGGAGGTATCTCTCCCTTATTACTTGCAGTACCCACTAGTCCGAGGTGACCTTGACCCACCTGTGGGCAAACAGCACCAGGCAGCCCCCTGTGGGGTGAAGGTCTCCTGGGAGTCAAAGGCTTCCCTCGTGTTGGGCTGGAGCTGGGGCCTGGAGCTTCTGAGTCTGGAGCTTCTGAGCTCCATGGCCTTGTCTCTTAGGGTGAGAACCCTGTTGCTGGTCTGATTAGGGCTGGTTGTGGCGAGACTATTGGAAATGCCCCTTTTTCCTGAGGAACAGGGCTCTTTTTTCCAAGGGTTTCTTATGGGAAAAGAAAGGTGTCTTTTTTGAGAGCCTCTGGCGGGTCACCACATCGGCCTCTATCTCAGCTGCCTTGTCGGCCATAGGTTTGCCGAACAGGTTCTCTCCAGTGCAGGGGATGTTGAGCAGCTTGTCTTGGACCCATTGCTCGAGATCCAAATACTGTAGCCAGGCTTGGCATCAGGTACTGATGCTGACCGCTGCTACTCAAGCTGCTGACTCAAAGCCATCATAGGCCACCTGGGAGAGGAATTTAGTTCAAATCATTTTTATTAATTTTCAAAAAAGATACATACACAAACTGCCGAAGAAGTGGCGGTATATAATAATAGCCAATAAAGCATACACAGCAAGATCAGAATCCCAATTATTTGGACAGTATTGAACACTACTAAGCAACGAGTCAATGCTAGGTAGGGCAGGTCCCTCCCAGACAAGAACATGGTAAAGCAGAACATCAAAAACACATCACAGGATAACCATAAAAGGATACCACAGATCTGCATAGAGGGCTGCGCCCTGTGTTAGCCGCCCCTCCCCCTCCCAGTCTCCTATGCACTAGTACCCCTGCTATCTGAAGTTCCTACTACCCTCCCCCATCCCTAACCCCAACCCCCCATCCCCCCCCAACCCCCCCTCCCCCCCATACCAATACCCCATACCCCTCCCCAGGAGTACCGTTAAGTTGTCCCAGAAACCCTCCGTCTAGGTATAGACTGTTCCAAACATCCAGGCTCTCATGCATGCCCATGATACATCCCATTACTCCAATCATCCATGTAAATCAATCACGTCCTCCAAGCCCCCCCTGTGGGAGATAAATGCCTCTTCCGTGACCCCCTCCCAGACTTTGGCGCAGGCCAGTTGCTTCTTGAGCCCCAGCAGATGGGCGGTACAGAGCTCATGTCTACGTAGCTGTAGCATCGCTCGACACCATTCCCGGACTCCCGGGGGCTTATCATCTACCCAGTGGCGAAGAATGCACTGTTTCGCTAACAAGAAGCCGCGAGCATAGAGCTGTCGTGTGGACGTAACATCTAAGATCAGGGGGCCATCAACCGCGGCTGGAGCAGGAAGAGAGACAGGACGAACTACATCTCCCGGGGTCCCCCCCACTCCCCTCGGGGCTGCCTCTGCTAAGCCAAATAGGCACCATTCAGGGGACAGAACTCCCCCCAGGGGTCTGCAAGCCTTAATTCATTATAGACAGTCTGCCAAAACTGAGATATACGCACACAACTCCAAAAACGATGGAGGAGCGTTCCCCTATGGATTCCACATATGTGGCAAACATCTGTCGAGAGCACCCGCATCCTAGCCGCCCACGTATTAGGCACATAGGCCCGCCAGAGCAATTTATACTGTATCTCTTGAAGTTTGACAGATTCAGAGAGGAGCCGAATTTGGTGGAAAGCGTCCTGAAGGTTGGGCACCGCTATTTATTTATTTATTTATTTAACAGGTTTTCTATACCGCCTTTTCCTTAAATCAAAGCGGTTACCAGACACAAGAAGGGAGAACAGAGACAGGGGGGCATACACTGACTAAACTAAAGAGTGAAGGTAAAATTGGGATACCTCCTTGCACCATCTCTGAGCTAGCTTCTCTAACGAGATTCGCTCGCCTCCCGGATAGCACTCCTCCCGCCATAATCGAAGCGAAAATTTCCTGTCAGTGGCCGCTATGATCTCCCATACTCCGGACGCACTGAATTTAAACCCTCCCATATGCTGCAGCGTTCGTATATAGTGACGCACCTGCAGGTAGAAAAAGAACGTCTGAGGTGCAAGATGAAATCTACGCATCAACTCCTGAAAGGAGTCTAACTCCTCCTGGGATTGCATACGTAGTTGCCCCAAAAACCCCAATTCCGCCTGCGCCCAACTTCGGGGCCGTCCCCCTTGGAGCCCTGGCGAAAAAGCAGCATTATCACATAGGGGGAGACAATCAGTGCTAGACCAAGGCACCCCTTTCTTTTGACAGAGAAACCGCCATGCTTGTCGTAAGGCACCCAGATATATCGATCCGCGCCACATTTGCGGCAATGCCGAGGTCCGGGCATGAAGTAAGTAGGCAGGGTGAAAGGGTGCGGAGAGCCGCTCCACCAGTCCTCCTGGCAGAATAACTGCTCTGCCCAGTATGACGTCTCTCAGCGGCGCTAGCAAGGCTAGGAAGTTATAATCTCGCACCAAAAAGAGTTCAGCCCCCCCATCTGCTCTGCTGCTCATCAACACCGATAGTGGGATCCGCGACTTCCTGCCCCTCCAGAGAAACTGCCTAATAGAACGCTGTAAAAGTAACACATCTCTTCTAGACAACCAGATGGGCAGATGTCGCAACATATACATCCACCGGGGGGCTTCCATCATCTGAAAAAGAGCAATGCGCCCCATCAGCGAAAGTGGAAGGTCCCTCCACTTCTGCAATGTAGCCGCCGTGTTAAGCAGCATAGGTCTGACATTCACAGCATACAACTGCGAGATCTGATCCGGAATCTGAATCCCCAGGTATCGAAATTCCCCCAGCGCCCAACGCAGGGGAAAGGGGCCCTGCCATAACCGTCTCGCTCGGCCACCCACATCCAGCGCAACCGATTTACTAAGATTAATCCGAAGACCAGAAAAGGAACCAAAGCTCTGGATCAACTCCAAGGCCCTCTGCAGGGAGGCCTGCGGCTTACACAGGCAGAGGAGCATGTCATCTGCAAAGGCATTGACCTTTATCCCACCTCTGGGCCATTCAATGCCCCGTATCTGCGCGTCCGCTGTAAGTGCTAAGAGCAAGGGTTCGAACTGTAGCACAAAGAGAAGGGGGGACAGGGGGCAGCCCTGTCGGGTGCCTCTGCGTAACTTAAACGGCTCAGATCGCGTTCCCCCACTCGCTACACAGGCCAACGGACTAGTATATAACGCTCTCACCCAGGATAAAAATGCTCCTTCAAAACCAAATTTCGCCAGAACTGCAAACATATAGGACCATGATACCCTATCAAAGGCCTTTTCAGCATCGAGACTCACCAACAGCAAGGGGAGCTCCTGGTGCAAGCATTGCTCCATGCCGAGTAGCACTTTGCTGATATTGGAAAAAGCCGCTCTCCCTTTGACAAAGCCTGATTGGTGAGTCCCAATTAGCCGAGGGAGAAGCCCTTGAAGGCGGGCCGCTAACACCGAGGCCACCAGCTTCATATCATAGTTAATTAGAGAAATAGGACGATATGATGCCGGGTCCTCCGGGTCGCGACCCTCCTTCGGTATGATAGTTATCGCCGCGGTTCTCATATCTCTCGGGTAGAGCTCCCCGTCCCGGACCTCGTTGTACAAGGCCACCAAAGTGGGCGTTATATGAGGTGACAATATCTTATAAAACTCAGCGCCGTATCCATCAGGGCCCGGAGCTTTATGAGGTTTCCCTTTCTTGATAACTGCCTGAATTTCCGCCCCAGTAATCCTCGCATTTAAGTCCCGAAGCTCCGTCTCAGTCAACTGAGGCACGGGGACGGTCGCCAGAAATTTACTTTCCTGGGCTCTATCTTCAGGGTCTGGGGTATATAGAGCCTGATAATATTGACGAAATACCTGAACAATTTGCCGTATCTCTGTGTGGACAACCCCTTGGTCATCCTTCATGCGGGCCACCCCCTGAATTCCGCCCCTACGCCGAACCAAACGCGCCAGGAGTCTCCCAGTGCGGTCCCCAAATCGAAATAATTGATGCTGATAGTACTGCAAAGACTGGGTGGCACGCTCATGCAATACCTCATTCAGATCACTCTGCACCTCTAAATACTTCCCAAATCGTTTCAGGTCCATGAGAGCCACCCGCTTTGCCTCCTGTAGCTGGCGCGACAATACTAAGATCCGTGAATTAAGACGTCTCCTCTCTCTCGCTACATATGCTATTATAAGTCCCCGGAGCACAGCCTTACCCGCCTCCCAGAAGGTCGCTACTGCCACATCTCCGGTATCATTCAATCTAAGGTACTCCTCCCATTGACGTAGCAGATAGGCTCGAAAGTCTGCTTTCTGCCAAAGATGACTCGGAAATGTCCAGCGCGCTCCCCCCGAGACCGTACCCTGCCACACCAACAGCACCTTAGCATGATCAGAAACCACGACGGGCCCAATCTCCACGTTGACCACTTTCCCCAGGTGCTCTCGTGAAATCAAAATATAATCGATCCGTGACCAGGTTTGATGTGCTCTCGACAGATGCGTATAGTCTCTTTCCGTCCCATGTAAGACTCTCCAGGTGTCAATTAGCCCACCCATCTGACAGAGATATCCCACTCCCTTCCTGCTCCAAGCCCCACCTAAACCAGTAGTCTTAGACCTATCTAACAGTGGGTCATGTGGGCAATTAAAGTCTCCTGCCAAGATCAGGGGAATCTTCGGGGCCTCCAATACCTTCCGCAGTATCAGTTGAAAGAATCGATGATCATATGTATTGGGAGCGTATATATTTCCCAGAAAAAGTTCTTGCCCCTGTATTTTTGCATGCAGAAATATAAATCTGCCTCCCGGGTCCACCTCCTCTCGCAGAGTTTCCACTCCAAGACCCCGGTGCACTAGAATCGCCACACCACGCTTCTTGACGTCTGCAGACGCCGCAAAAACCTGTCCCACCCAATCTTTCTTCAACTTAGCATGCTCTACCGCCGTTAAGTGTGTCTCTTGCAATAGGGCTATTTGAGCTTGATCTCGTTTTAGGGCCTGGAGCATTTTGGTCCGCTTAACAGGGGTATTTAGACCTCCAACATTCCAGGTGACTATACGGAGATCATCCCGCATTCTCCCAAACTCTCACACAGTCCATTAGCCAGATCCACCAAGCATACCACAGTTCCAGGTCGCCCAGCCTCGACCCAGAACTCCATAACATCCGCAGCCCACCCATAGAGATTATAAACAAGGGAGGTAGGGTTAGCAATCCATATACTGAGAGCAACAACATGCATTTCAGGCGCAATCCGCTCATATCCCAGACGTACCCCCCCTCCTCCCCCTTCCCCCTCTCCTTCCCACCCCTCCCCCCCTTCCCCTCCGATCCCCCTCCCCCCCCCAAGAACATCTCCCTTACTTACCACCCGTCTTACCACTAATACTAAATGAACTCTTCCCAGCAAAGAATATACACACCCCATAAAAACACAAATCTTAACCCTCAGTTACCTCACTGAGGTAGAACTTCCAATACGGTGCCGCAGGACCGCCCCACTCCTCATTGTGCCTGCGGCCTCCCGCCTCCCCCCTCCAACAACAAACCAAAACAGAAAACCAAATAGATGGAAAACAGATAATATAGTAATGGGAAAAACTAGGGCTCCTTGTGTCCTTGGGCAAGGCAGTCACTCCTCCACTACTTCAGGAGACAGGTCTGTCCATCCACCCCCGGCGACACCACCAAGAAACCCGGGTGCGCCCAGGCCGCCATGAGCCAGGATCAACCCGAAGGCACACACCGCATCTGTAAGGGCAACTAGAATTATAATGATATCCCCTCAATTCAGCAGTTCGGAGCAAGGTAACAGGCCGATCCCCTAGTGCTGCAATACAAGGTCCAGAGGTGGGGTAATCCTGTTCGATGAGTTAGGACCAGCTAGAAGAGAGAGTCAGATCTGGCCCGTTAAAGTGATAATCACCCCGACGCAGCAATGCAGCAAAGGCATCAAAGGCTGTGGGCCTAGACGTCGCCCAGCATCCCCACATCCGCAAATTCTCACGCGGGGGTCCCGGCGAAGCCGCCCACCACCCTGAAAAAACACCCAGCACTTAGGATCATGCCTCTGGCGTGGTTGCAGGAAACTGCTGGGCTACAAATTTTCTTGCTGCCGCCACCTGGTCAAAAATATGGCTCTGGCCATTCAGGGAGACACGCAATACAGCTGGAAAAGCCAGAGTGAAACGGGCCTTTCGGCGATACAGTTCAGAGCAAATCGGGGAGAACTCCCGTCGCTTCGCTGCCACGGCCGCCGAATAGTCCTGGAATAGGAGCACGCGTCTATTATCTAGCATGAGTTCGCCGCTTTTCCTGTAGGCCTGCAGTATACGCCACTTATGTTGGAAGTTCAGTACCCGAAGTATGACCACACGTGGCCGGTCGCCCTGTTCTCTCCTAGCACCCAGACGATGTGCCCTTTCAATGTGGAATTTACCTTTCAGTTCCGCTAGGCCTAATACTTCAGGCAGCCAAGTTTCCAGAAACACCAGTAGCTCTCCATCCGGTCTGTCCTCTCCCAGACCCACCAACCGTAAGTTATTCCTACGAGATCTGTTCTCCAGATCCTCTAGCTTAGCTTGCATTTCAAGGAGGGTCCGCTTCTGGCATTCGAGCTCCCGGTCTTGCTGGCTCTCTCCCTCCTCCACTTCTGCCACGCGGTGTTCAAGCTCCTCCATGCGTCTGCCAAAGTCGGCCAGCGTCTCCTCCATACCGTCTAATTTTTTCAGGAGACGATCGAACTTCGGGTCAAGGAGCCGGACCAACTCTTTCGCCAGCTCTTCCGAATGCGAATCAGTGCTGTCCGCCCCCGGAGAGGTCGGCTGTCCCGTAGACGCGGCGGAGGGCCCCGCTCTGAGCGGCTTTTCACGCTCCTTTCGTGCCGGCAAAGGCATCGTTGTTCCCCGTCAGGTGATGTAACGAAGCAGGGCAGCCTCCGGTATGCTATTTCGAGGATCGAGAGGCAGGAGATCCCAAAAGTAAGATTAATTAGCTGATTAATCCGTGAGGCGGCCCCGGAGCGAGAGAGACACGTCTGCTCTCACTCACGCATCGCCGGAAGTCCCTCGGGAGAGGAATTTAGAGCAGTCCTTGATCCCAGAAGTCAGAGCTTGGAACTGTTGGAGGGGTTCCCTGGCAAGCCCTGCTGAAAACCCAGACAACTCCCGAGTTAGGGCCTTCACATATATGCCTATGTATAGCTCATAGACCTGGATTAGCCACCCTAGCATTGAGCCCTGGTAGCACTTGCGCCGAAGGACATCGAGGGCCTTAGCCTCCCTTCCAGGGGGGAACACACAAATGGGTCTTCCCGCTCTTAAGTTTTTCCATGTTTGATTTGACAACCATGGAGGTATGTGGGAGCTGAGGTTTGTGAAGCCCCAGTACATGGGGTACTGATGCCAGGATCTCCCACATTCTCAACAGTAGCCGCTTGAGGATTGGCAGCACCTGCACCTTGAGTATTTTCTTGGATGGAGACTTGTACTGGAGAATCTCCAGTTCTTCGGTGCATGGGTCCTCCTCCGCCTCGGTTAGCACTGGCCATATCCTTGACAAAATCGTGGAAGGTCATGTCCTCCAGAGGAGAATGGCGCTGGGGTGCCAGGGAAGACGGGTCCAAAGGAATATTTTTTTTTTTTGTAACTTGAATTTTTATTGAATAACAAATTAAACACACTTCAACCAACATTATACATCATAACCCCATAGACTTCCAATAATACATCAACAAATTTCCACGCATAGAACCTACCCCCCCCACCTGATCCCCCCCCAACCCCCTCCCTCAACCCTCTCGCCAGGCCTCATACCTATCCCAAACTGCCTTAAAGGCCTTCACTGCATGTCTCTGATGAGCAGTGATAGCACTCATAATCCAGAGGTGATCAATGCGTTGCAGTACCATCCCCAGGGTCGGGGCCCCCTCACATCTCCACCTGGCCATAATCGCCCCCCGCCCCGCCCCTACACAACACCCCACAAACCGTATCAGCGCCCGGTCTCCCCCCTCAGGCATTTCGTTTAATAAAATCATAGACGCCGTAAGGAGCACTTCCCCCCCTACCAGATCCTGGAGCCAACTCTGCAAAGCACCCCACATCAATTGAACCTTTACACAACCCCACACTATATGGAACAAGTCCCCCCGCCTCCCACATCCCCGCCAACACTCTCCTGATTCCTGAGGTCTAAACCTCTTCAACTTCCAGGGGGTCCAGTACATTTGATGCCTCATTTTGAGACTATTTTCCAGATAAGAAGGACCTGGGGCCAGACGCCTAGTCCATTGATAAATCAGATCCCACCTCTCCTCCCCCCATTCCCCCCCCAGTTGTTGTTCCCACGCCAACTCCCCTTTGCTCTTCCCCCTCGTTCGTTCCCCCCCCGGATCACACAACTCCGCATACAATAGCGTGATTAAGCCCCTCCTCCCACCCCCCCTCCTCATTGCCATTTCAAATGGAGTAACCCCTTTTCGCAAATCAGTCCCTACCCCCCTCCTCCGAATGTAGTACACCAGTTGTACATAAGCAAAATAGTGTCTGTTCATCACCCCATATAATTCCTGCAATTCAGTAAACGACCTAACCCCCCCTCCGCCATCAATTAGCTGTCCCAGGGTCTTTAAACCCAAGGCCCCCCATTCCGTAAACACCCCCCTCCCTCCCAGGATAGAAATCAGCCATCCCCCTGATAAAAGTATCTCTAGTATAGCGCTTTCCCCTCAATAATGTCCCCTTCACCCTCCCCCACAGCTGCTGCGTGTATTCCCTAAAGGGGTTCCCCCACCCCCCTCTCCCCCTTCTCCCCCCCGGGTCCCACATCCACATTTGCAGGCTCATTCCCTCTCCTCTCAGCTGTTCCAATTCCACCCAGATAGGGGTCTCCCCCCCTCCCCCCTGCCAACTTGCCACTGCCTTCACTTGCGCCGCGATGTAATACTTCTCCAGCCAAGGGACTCCCATTCCTCCCTCCCGCTGATCCCGATATAAAGTAGCTTGCGACACCCTAGCTCGTCCCCCCGCCCAAATAAAATCCAGGAGCAGACGTTGTGCTCTGCGCAAGTAGCTGCGTGGGATCTTACCCGGGATTGAGCCAAACAGAAAAAGAAAACGAGGCAGCACATTCATTTTTATAACCGCTATGCGCCCAATCCAGGTCAAATATAAATTCTGCCACCGGGTCAGGTCGCTCCTTACCGCTTTCATGAGCGCACCAAAATTCTGCTCCCAAATCCGCCACCAGTCCACCCCCATCTGTATCCCCAAATACCTATAATCGCCCTTCACCCACCGAAATGGGAAACTACTTCTAAGGCTCGACTCTAACCGCTCCCCTAAATTAAACCCCAGAATCTCGGTTTTACTTCCATTGATTTTGTACCCTGACACTTTACTATACTGTTCTATTTCCTTCATTAACACCGGCAAAGATATTAAAGGCTCTCGCAGAGTATAAATAATGTCATCCGCAAACAAAGCTATCTTTGACTCCCAAGCATTCATAATCACCCCTTTGACATCCACCGCTCTCCTGACCCGGTCAGCCAGAGGTTCAATAGCTAACGCAAAGAGCAAGGGCGACAACGGACATCCCTGTCTAGTCCCCCTCCCTAGCCCAAACCCTTCAGAATAGCTCCCATTGACCCGTACGCGAGCTTTAGGCCCTGTATAAAAAGCACGAATCCATTTAATAAAATTCTCCCCCAACCCCACCTTTTCCAAGACCATCAATAAAAAGTCCCACTCCACCCTATCAAAGGCCTTCTCTGCATCGACAGAAATAAACACCGCCTTCTGTCCCGTTCTTTCCACCTCCCAGGTGAGGTTACACAAGCGTCTGATGTTATCCCCCCCTTGTCTCCCTGCCACAAAACCTGTCTGGTCCACGTGCACCAGAGAAGGTAATACCCGCTGCAACCTCATAGCCAATATTTTCGCCAATAGCTTTGCATCCACATTCAGAAGAGAAATCGGTCTATAAGAGCCACAAACCATGGGGTCCTTACCAGGCTTCAAGAGAATAGTGATCCCCGCCTCCTTCATCGTGTCTGGGACTGCTCCCATCTGAAGAACCCCATTAAAAACATCCACCAACAGCGGTTCAAGCACCCCCTGAAAAACTTTGTAAAATTTCCCGGTCAGGCCATCTAAGCCTGGTGCCTTTCCCAACTTCAAGGTTTTGATTGTCTCTGCCACCTCCTCCACCGTAATGAGCCGATCCAACCCCTCCCCCGGGTCTAACTTGGGCAAGTCACACCCTTCCAGGTATTGCCTGCTGTGCTCTACTCCACCTCTCACTTCACTGCTGTACAACTGTTGATAATATTCGCGGAATGTCGCGCGTATCTCATTGTTCCCCGACACTAGCTGTCCTCTCCCATTCCGTATACTGCCTATCGTCGACTGGGCCACCCTAGCCCTTAACCTCCTTGCCAAACGGGTCCCTGCCTTATTTCCCCCCTCGAACATGGCTTGCTTAAGTACGTTCAGTTCATAGGCCATCTTACTGGCTCGCAACTGACCTAACCGTCCACGCACTCGCTGCAACTCGCCGAGGACCCCCTCATTCAGGTCACATTGATGACTGCCCTCCAACGTCCTAATAGCCCCTAGTAAGCGCTCCTCCTCCTCCCCTTGCAGCTTCCTCTGCCTCGACGCCTCACCCAGTAAATGTCCCCGCACCACGGCCTTCATACCATCCCATACCATTCCAAGCCCCACCTCCCCATTCAAATTGAAACCCTTCTTAATAACCCCTACCGTTCGTTCCACTACAGCAGGATCGTCCAGCAACGAATCATTCAACCTCCAGAACTTCACGCCCGTGTCCTTATACCCCAAGTTGAACTCAATGCTCACTGGAGCGTGATCCGACCACGTGATCGATCCCTGCTCTACTACCTCTGCCACCTTACTCATCCACCCACTATCTATCCATATCATATCTATTCGACTATAACACCCATGTGGCATGGAGTAGTAGGTATACTGTTTCCGTCCCGGATTCCGGCAACGCCAGGCATCTGCCAACCCCAGGCCGGCTTTCATCGCCAACATGAGTGACCGCTCTCGGCGCTTCCCCCCTCCCGCTCCCTGTCCATTGTCTAGTCGGGGATTCACCGTTAGATTAAAATCCCCCCCAACAATTATCGGCAAATCCCCCAGCTTCTCCAAATCTGCCCGCATAGCGGTATAAAACTCTCCCTGCCCCTCGTTCGGTCCATAAACGCTAAAAATCCACACCATCTCCCCTTCCAGCTGCACCTTAACCCCCACATACCGCCCCTTCTTGTCCCGGTACTCCCCCATCACCTTATCCCGCATCCCAGCTCCCACCATTATGGCCACTCCCCCCTTTCGCGATTCGGCCCTCTGCCCCGCCAGCACCACCTTAGGGTACCTCCGTGTCTCTAACATCCGTTCCTGCCCCACCCTCAGATGTGTTTCCTGAACACAAACAAAATCCGCCCTAGTCCGTGCTCCCTCCTTCTCAACCAATCTACGCTTCCTCCAAGTACGCAGGCCCTTAGCATTAATGGTAACCACCCGCATTTTTTGCTCCCCCACTACTCCCTGCCCCTGTCTCCCCTGTAGTCTCCGATCCCCCCTCCTTACCCCCCCCGCACCCTGACCCCCTCCCCCCTCCCCCTCTCCCTCCCCCCCTACACCCCCCTCCCCTTCCCCCCTTACTCCCTCCTCTGGAGGCCTCCCGCAGAGTAGTGCCCATCAGTGCAGATCAACCCAGTCCCCCCCCCGGCCACCCCACATACCCACTCCTCCGCTGCTCTCCACCCCCCTCTTGCTCATTACTAGCCCCGCTCAACCCCATCCCCACCCCTCCACACTCTTAACTCCCCAGCCTCCCACCCCCCCCTACAATGCTCACACAACGATATATCAACCCTCAAGAAACCCCCCCCATCCAATCCATCCCTCCCCCTCCAGCCCTTTCACCTCCCTAAAGCCCCCTCCCCCACCTCCGCGAACTCCCTCCCCATCCATTGCAATACTCCCCAATGTCTCCACCCCCCCCCTGCAGCTCCCACTCCCCCACCTCCTCACCCAACCATCCAATTAAGCCCAACCTCAACCCAACAGTGCCCATCCATACCACCACCCCCCCCCCCCACCACCCCCTCCCTCTCAACACTACCAAAGCCCTCAAGGCAACAAACCAAAATACTGGGTCAAACATGTCCAACAAATTGCAAAACAAGAAAATCCAGTGGAGTCCACTCAGTCCTTCATGTCAGCCCCGACTGGGCTGCCTCCTCCCGCTGATTCTGCTTTGGACTGGGAAGGCTCTCCTTTCCCGCCAGCAATGAGTCCCGATCAGGCCGCTGTTCCAAGATCTCTCCTGGTCGTCGCTGCCGTTCGCCCAGTCCAGCTTCACACAGGGCCTTCTGCGCCTCCGTACAGTTTTGCACCCGCCAAGTTCGGGTACCCACCGTAAAACAAAGTCCAAAAGGGTAGAGCCATCTATAGCGTACATTCTCCTGCCGCAACAGCGTCGTAATAGGTTGCATCTCCCGCCTTCTCTGCAGGGTCCCTGCCGCCAGGTCTGCATAGATGGCCACCTTATACCCCTGCCACACAAACTCTCTCTTGCTCCGCATCTTCGTGGCGATCTTGTCCTTTATGGCAAAATCATGCAAGCAGACTACAATGTCACGTGGCCAATTAGGCCTACTGGGACCCAATGCGCGATGTGCTCTATCCAGAGCCACCTTTGTCCCCACCATATCCTCCTCTCCCTCCATCAAGATAGCCTGAAAGATGGCTTCAGCTACCCTCCGACTGTCCATAAATTCAGGGTCCTCAGGCACACCTCGAATGCGCAAATTATTACGTCGCGTGCGATTTTCAAGATCCTCCATCTTATACTGTAGTTGCGCTTTCCACTCCTCCCATGCTTTCATCGAGTGTGCCAATTCCCCCTGTTGCTTTTGTACAGTCTCTAATTGCTGTTCCTGTACCTCCGTTCGCCTGCTCAGCTCACTCACTCCCGTAGTTCATTGCAAACTTCACCTACTTCTGCTTTCACAGCCGCCAACTCCGTCTTCAGCTCCCCAAACCATGCTTTCAGTTCAGCTCGAGAGACTCCGTTCACCACCATCGCTCCCTTTTCTGTCTCCAGCGCACACGGTATCAGGCTCTCAACAGTTTCCCGGGGCTGTCTCTCCCCCGCCGCCATCTTAGCCTCCCGTCCTCCGACCTGCACGCCACTATAGGCAAATTCTTTCAGGTCTGCTGCCTTCTTGCGCGTCGTCATCTCACCCCGTACCACCACCACTCTTTCCGCCACCACTATCCACGGTCTGCGGTACTGTACCGATCTTTGGGGGCTGCTTTTTTCACCTTTAGCGGGGTGCCACGCCGGAGCTCCTAACTTAGGCTGCCATCCGCACCGATGACGTCACTTCCTCCTCCAAAGGAATATTTTTATGCTGTCTGGTTTCCAGGGATGCCTAGTCATCGGTCTCCCACTTGAAGTCGAGGGGTGATGACGAATCTAAGGCCCTGCAACTCCTTGCCTCGAGGCCAGTGCCGAGGACCTCCAGAGGACTGGGTGTCCAAGTCACGGAAACTGGCCAGGGAGGATTGGATATCTGGGGAACAGGACCAGGACCTCGACCGGTGCCAAGGGCTTACCTAAGGCCAGTTGTGCTTGGATCATGGCTCGATGACAGGGCACTCCCCTGCAGTCGGGGGACGTGTCATTGGGGCAGATGATGCGGATGAACCAGCCATCATTGCCTGCTGTAGGGCCAGGAGGTTGCCAGTCTGGTTTCCAAGTCAGAAGGCTCCACAGCTTTCGGCGTGGGCACCGAAGATCTTGGGCCTGGTGCTGGCACTCTCACAAGTGCATCCTCGACTAGGAATAAAGTCTCGAGGAACCTTGAATGGTCTCCACCGGCCAAGGAATCATTTTTGAGGACCTTGGTAGGAGGTTTCTCGGAGCCACCAGAGTCTCTCCGAACAGTTTTACTGTGTTTCTCCAGTGGAACCTCAATGGACTTAGAGGATTTTTTTCTTCTTTCTCTCAGGGTCCATAGGACTCAGACGCTTGGGCCTCAAGGGAAGTGCTGGGCTTTGAGCTCGGTGTCAGGGAAGCCACATCAGACCTTGGAAACAGTTTCTCCTGCAACTCTGACCTCTTTTTATTGTTCTTAGGCATCATGGTCTAGCACAAGTCACAGGAGGTGCTGTCATGGTCCAGTCCCAGGCAGCGTAAGCAGCAGTCATGGGTGTCAGTGACTGACATGGTTTGACTGCAGCGGTCACATTTTCTGAACTCACCAGGAGACATGGTAAGAAACACCCAGCAGGGTCGATGACCCCCGGGTGAAAAAAGGCACAAACACCTGTCAAAGCAAGTCTCGATCAAAAAAGGGGTAAAGCCGAGAACAGCACTCAGTCTTGGTGCTGAGGCAGGAAAAGGAACCGGTATGCAAACTAAGAAAAGCTAACAAGTATATAGCAAGGATTTTTTCCCGGGGAAACGGGACAGACGTCCATTGGGCTCTGCGGAAAATAGGAGTGAGCAAGATGGCACCCTTGGGCAGGAAAGGGACCACGCATGTCCCAAAGGCTTTCATTAAAAGCTGGAGAAATGCTCTGCGTGGGCTCCGTCGGCGCCGATGTCACCCATATGTGAGGACTGGCTTCCTGCTTATTCCTGGAGAAAGGCGTAAAGTCTGGATTTAGCAAAAGAAGAGAAGGGCACCGATAGAAGCGATTTGCCAGAAAAGTGGAGTTCCCAAGGAGGGGTGTAGGGAGAGAAGAGAGAAAAGGTAGTGAGGAGCTGCAGAGTGAATGCACTTATAGGTCAGTAGAAGTTTGAACTGGATGCAGAAATGGATAGGGAGCCAATGAAGTGACTTGAGAAGAGGGGTAATACGAGCATAAGGCTGATGGAAGATTAGCTGCGCAGCTGTGCTGAAAAGATTGAAGGGGAGAAAGATGATTCAGAGGGAGAGCAGCAAGGCATAGGTTACAATAGTCTAGACGGGAGGTGACTAAGGTGTGGGGAAGTGTCTTAGTAGTGTGTTCTGAAAGGAATGGATGAATTTTGTTGATGTTACAGAGAAAGAAATGACAGGTTTTACCTATCAGTTGGATGTGTGTGGAGAAGGAGAGAGAGGAGTCAAAGATGACTCTAAGGTTGTAAGCTGTGGAGACAGTGAAGAGTAGAAAGTTATCCACAGAGCCTGAGAAAGGAGGAAAGGGAGAGCAAGGTTTAGGGGGAAAAATAAAATGCTCAGTTTTGGCTATGTTCAATTTCAAGAGGCAGCGAGACATCTAAGCAGCAATATCAGAAATGGATTACCAGAGAGATTTCAGTCGTAGAGAGGTAAATCTAAAGGCCATGTGGCTCAAAAGCCTCAACATGGTATGAGCTGATGTCTGCTGACTCATTTTAAACTCCTGCACTATCGATGTCAATCAGGATAGTCTGTTGTGCAGGAGGAAGACATAACATATGCCATACTGGGTCAGACCAAGGTCCATCAAGCCCAGTATCCTGTTTCCAACAGTGGTCAATCTAGGTCACAAATACCTAGCAGTTTCCCCAAAAGACACAGGTTCCACACAATGCTTGTATTGGAGCAAGCAGTGGATATCCTGGGTCCCCTTTAATAATGGTTTACGGACCCTTTCCTCCAGGAACTATTCCAAACCTTTTTTAAACCCGGATATACTAACAGCTTTTATTACATCCTTTGGTAACGAATTCCAGAGTTTGATTGCACATTGAGTGAAAAAATATTCTCTCTTATTAGTCTTAAATAGGTTACCCTGTAGCTTCATTGCATTTCCCCTAGTCTTTCTATATTTTGATGGTGCAAACAATCGCTCTACGCTTACTCATTCCACTCCATTCATTAATTTATAGACCTCTATCATATCTCCCCTCAGCTGTCTCTTTTCCAGGTTGAAGAGCCCTAACCTTTTAAGTCTCTCCTCATAGGGGTATCCTTACCTCCCCCCTTTAATATTTTGGTGGCTCTTCTCTGTACCTTTTCTAATAACACTATATCCTTTCTAAGATACGGTGACCAGAATTGCACACAATATTCAAGGTGTAGTCGCACCATGGAACAATACGAAGGCACCACAATATCCTTTGTTTTATTCTCTATTCCTTTCCTTATGATACCCAGCATTCTATTTGTGCTCTTGGCCGCCGCTGCACACTGGGCAGAGAGTTTCTACATGTTATGTACGATGACACCTACATTTTTTTCCTTGGTGATGGTTCCTAATGTGGAACCTTTCATTGTGTAACCATAATTTGGGTTGTTCTTTCCTAGGTGCATAACTTTGCACTTCTCCAAATTAAATTTCATCTGCCATTTGGATGCTCAGTCTTCCAGTTTATCAAGGTCCTCTTGCAATTTTTCACAATCCTCATGGGTTTTAACAACTTTGAATAATTTTGTCTCATCTGCAAATTTGATTACCTCACTCGTTATTCCCATTTCCAGGTCATTTATGAATATGTTAAAAAGCGGACCCAGCACAGATCCATGGGGTACTCCACTGTTCATAAGAACATAAGATATGCCATACTGGGTCAGAACAAGTTCCATCAAGCCCAGTATCCTGTTTCCAACAGTGGCCAATCTAGGTCATATGTACCTAGCAGTTTCCCCAAAAGACAGGTTCCACAATGCTCGTATTGTGTCAAGCATTGATATCCTGTGTCCCTTCTTAATATGGTTTATGGACCTTTCCTCCAGGAACTTGTCCAAACCTTTTTTAAACCCAGCTACACTAAGAGCCTTTACTACATCCTCCGGTAACAAATTCCAGAGTTGGATTACACATTGAGTGAAAAAATATTTTATTAGTCTTAAATAGTTTACCCTGTAGCTTCATTGCATGTCCCTAGTCTTTCTATATTCTGATAACGTAAACAATCGATCTGCGTTTACCCGTTCCACTCCGTTCATTAATTTATAGACTTCTATCATATCTCCCCTCAGCCGTCTCTTTTCCAGGTTAAAGAGCCCTAACCTTTTTAGCCTTTCTTCATATGGGTATCCTTCCATCCCCTTTACCATTTTGGTGGCTCTTCTCTGAACCTTTTCCAATAACCTTTTCTAATGAAGCTTATTGGTGCTTTGATTAACATAGCATTAACTGTTGAGAGGGCTAGAAATGGGAAGGCAAACTACACCGATGCCGAATGTTGATTTGTAGAGATTCCAGGAGTGTCTCCTGACGTGTTGCACTTGAGCAGCCAATCATCAAAGTAGGGAAAAACATGCACTTCCAGCTTGCGTGAAAATGCTGCTACTACTCTGAGGTATTTTGCGAAAACCCGATGTGCCAATGTAAGTACATGATCTGGAAGTGCTGCTTCCCTACAAGGAATCATATATGTCCTGTGAGGGGGAGGTATCTGGATCTGGGCATATCCATCTTCGAGATCCAGAGAACATAGCCAATCTCCCTTTTGCAGATAGGGCAGTAAAGTGCTTAGAGAAAGCATTCTAAACTTGTCCTTGACCAAATATTTGTTCAGATCTCTTAAGTCTAGGATGGGATTGTATTCCCCTGTCTTTTTTGGGACCAGGAAGTACCTCAAGTAAAATTCATGCCCTTTCTGCCCAGGTGAAATGGGTTTGATTGCAGACGTGGTCTGAAGAGCAGACATTTCTTGAAGAAGCAACTCTTGGTGTTGATGGCCTAGAGAGTGAACCCTTGAAAGGCAATTAGGAGAGAGTTCAAATAGATGAAGTTTGTAGCCGTTTTTGATAATTTGCAAATCCCAAGAGTCAGGGGGGTTATACAGGGCTACCTCTGAGCCAAGAGTGTGTGCCTCCCCCGACCAGTGGGTTCTCCACAAAGATTCTGGGTAGAGGCTATACTCTGTAGGAACCAGTCAAAACCCCACCCTCAGTTTTGGTTCAGGTGCAGGCTAGGCCTTTTGCAACTTCTCCTACTTAGGATGAGCATCAGACGTCTTCTTGAAATGGGTGTAGTGGGAGGCAAGGAAATACTTACACCTTTGAGAAGAAGATTTTTTTCCCATTGCTACCATGAAACCTCCTGTGATAAGAGGCCGGCTCAGATGTGTTCCTGAAAAGCACTCTAAGCATGTTAGATTGCTTCTCAATGACATTGGCAGCCTTCTCATCTTTATTTCTAAAGGGACTGTCTGCAGCATGGCCCAGCGTTGAGCTTATCCTGCATTGATGGTTTCAAGTCTGAAACCCAGAGCAATGACAGTCTCCGAGCACCAATACTGATGACAGAAGCTTTGGATACTGTATCAAAAATATCATGGGTTGCCCAGACCATGTATTTTGATAAGTCCTTGCGTGGTTCACTAGGGAACGATAGTGTTCCAGTTTCTCTGGAGGAAAGAATCCAGACATTTTATCTAGGCTGTGCATGATGTCCCATAAAAGCATGTCCATGTATTTATTTATTTTATTTTATATTCTCTTATATACCGCGCTATTCTGCATCAGTGTGGTTTACATTGAACAAATTAAAATTACATTGAACAGGGCATTATAACTTGGAGATAACTATTTTACAGGGAACATGGGCTATAGAGGGTTAAGTGACTTGCCCAAGACCACAAGGAGCACCTGTGGGACTAGAGACCCCAGTCCTTCCGGCCCAAGATTGCTGTCCTCTAGTGGGATTTGAACCCCCGACCTTACGGCCTGAAGTACCTTGCTCCAACCACTAGGCCACTCCTCCACTCCATGTAGAGATGGTAAGGAGCCATATGGGAAAGCAAGCATGGCATTCTGAAAAACTTTCCTCCCAAAAGAATCCACAGTCTGAGCCTCCCTCCCTGGGGTCAAGAGGATTGCAATTTGGAGCTCCTGGACCTCTTGCGAGTGGATTTGACGACCAAAGAATGGTGCAGAAGCTGGAGCTTCTTGAATCCGGGAGCCTTTTGAACTCTGCACATGGAGTTCATCTTTCTACTTACTGGAGTAACAGAGGTGGGTGTCTCCCACATCTTCATCTTTAACGTCTGAAGAATGCAGTGCACACGCACCATCACCACTTCTTTGGGGGCTGTGGAGTATTAGAGGATTTCCAATTCTTCTGTCCTGGGTTTCTCTGTCTCCAACAAAAATGCTATAGCTTTAGTCATGTCCCTTACAAAATTATGGAACGTATCCTCAGAAGGGCATTTATGCCTCTCATGAGGTGGACAGGGCATCAGAGGGGAGCTCTGGAGATCTATCCTCTAACAGGAGAGACTCCTAATCTGTGATCCAGCCTTCTGAGCATGGAGAAGAGCATCGTGTTTCTTTCTTTGACAGCCCTTAGAAGGCAATTCTTCAAGCTTGCCATCTCCAAAGGCACAGGGGGGAACAGCAGAATCGGCTGATGTTCCCGGAATTTGTTGGGGGTTATCAGCTGTCTGGTTTCTTATAAGTAGGCTGTCACTGTTAATCAGAATTGTTTTGAGGATAAGCTCTCCTCCCTTTAAGGTAGTTTAGAGGGGGTGCTCCTGTGAACCTTCGATGCTCTTGGTATCTCACCTCAGAGAGCTCCAAAGTTGATGCACTAGAACCTCTGCCCGATGTTATTTGTCTTTACTCTTCGATGCTGATGAAGATGTGGTTGAATCTATTCTCATCTTTGGGGGCGGAAAAAAAATTAATGGCTGTTTGATGCCCATAAGATCTAAGGGTGCTTGGTTCTAAGTGGGCTTGAGAACTCAGATACCGATGCACCGCCAGCATCTGGTGCACTTTCTGAAGCTACCGAGATTGATGTTGCTGATAAACAGATCGGACTTAGAAGCACCAAAAATCCTTTTGCACCGTTTCTCGGTCCTTTGGGGGTCAGTAATGGATATGGGTCCTGAGCACCTGGTACACTTTTAAACCTGACAGCAAGTTTTTGAGACATGTCATCCAGAAAAATAGCCACAGCAAAATCAATCCGCTCAATTTTGACCAAATACACAGCCAATGTGCCAAGCACCTAAGGGGGCTGAGGAGCCACATAAAATAAATTAAACTTAAAACTGGCCAGAAACTCCTAACTAAGGAGAAAAAAAAGCACAGTTACTTACCTGTAACAGGTGATCTCTGGGAACAGCAGGAATAAGTAGTCACATATGGGTACGTCGGTACCTATGGAGCCTGCACGGGAACGCTCCCCAGCGTCCAATCAGAAAGCCTTTGGGAGCATTCCACAGCGCCTGCGTGCTGCCTTCCCGCCTTTCCCAACTGTCTCTCCTCACATGAGTTTTAGAGCTGAGACAAAGAGAGAGAGAGAGAGAGAGAGAGAGAGAGGGAAAGGAAAGAGACAGAGAGAGAGAGACAACTCCTAGGGGAGGTGGGTGGGTTGTGAAGACTTATTCCTGCTGTTCCCAGAGATCACCTGTTACAGGTAAGTAACTGGGCTATCTCCAGGAACAAGCAGGAATGAGTCTTCACATATGGGAACTCCCTAGCTTTAGATGCCAGGGAGAGATCCCATAAGTTGTGTGTCCCTGGGACAGGGCTGCACTTCCCCACATGGATCTCTGGCATCCCATGAGGGATGGTGGGTAGGAGTTGATTAAGTATGGAACAGGTGTTTAAGAACAGCCTGACCAAACAAGGCATCCCGGCGAGAGTCCTTGTCCAAGCAGTAATGGGCTGTGAAGGTATGAACCGAGGCCCAAGTGGCTGCTCGACAGATGTCGTCAATAGACACAGAGTTCAGATGAGCCATTGAGGCTGCCATGGCTCTCACATTGTGAGCTGTGACAGGGCCCTCCAGAGAAAGGTTCTTGCTCTGATAGGCAAAAGAAATACACTGGGAAATCCAGTTAGATAGTGTTCTCTTGGAGACTGGTAGTCCCAAATGAGAAGGATCAAAGGCAACAAAGAGTTGGCAAGACTTTCTATGTTGCTGTGTCCTTTGTAAGTAAAATGCCAGAGCTTTTTTACAGTCCAGGGTATGAAGATTCCTCTCTGCACTTGATGCATGAGGTCCTGGAAAAAAGACAGGTAGGTAGACCTCCTGGTTGAGGTGAAAAGGCGAGACCACCTTAGGCATAAAGTGTGGATTAGTCCTAAGGACCACCTTGTCATGATGGAACCTTGTATAAGGTGGATTAGCTACGAGTGCTTGCAATTCACTAATACGACGTGCTGATGTGATTGCAATGAGAAAGATAACCTTCCAAGAAAGGTATTTCAAGGAGGTGGTAGCTAAAGGTTCAAAAGGCGGCTTCATAAGCTGACTAAGAACCAAGTTTAAGTCCCATGCCACCGGGGGTGGTCTAATGGGAGGTTTTGTTAAAAGGAGGCCTCTCATGAATTTGGCTACAAGAGGATGAGAGGAAATAGATTGTCCATTTAGAGGCTTAAGGGAAGCTGCAATAGCACTCAAATGGACCCTTACTGAATTTGTCTTAAGGCCTACATTAGACAGATGGAGGAGATACTCCAGCAAAGATTCCAGAGGTATGGCAAGGGGGTTAAGACCCTTCCCAGAACACCAGATAGTAAACCTCTTCCACTTGAAAGCATAAGAATGTCTAGTGGAAGGTTTTCTGGAAGCATAAAGAACATCTTTCACTTGTTGAGAAAGATGAAGATCCTGGAGATCTAGGCCTTCAGCAACCAAGCCCTGAGATGCAGAGACTGGGGATTGGGATGCCACAACTTTCCGTCCTCTTGAGAGAGGAGGTCTGGAGCAGACCCTAACTCCAGGGAGGGAGCTTGAGAGAGCTGTAGAAGCAGAGGGTACCACACTTGCCGTGGCCAATGTGGAGCTATGAGGATCATGTGGCCTCTGTCTCTCTGAAGCTTGAACAGGGTTTTGGGAATTAGGTGAATGGGTGGAAAGGCATAGATGAAGTCTTGACCCCAGTGAAGGAGGAAAGCATCTGTTGCCTGAGCTCCCTGAGCCAGAGTTCTGGAACAGAACCGGGGAAGTTTGGCATTCCACAGACTTGCAAAGAGGTCTATGTCCGGGGTTCCCCAAATTTGAAAAATCTTGGACACCTGGTCCATATGTAGGGACCACTCGTGTGGAAGCAGAACTCGACTGAGCCTGTCTGCCCAAGAGTTTTGAACGCCTGGAAGATAAACTGCTAGAAGATGAATGTGATGCTCTCTGGCAAGGGCCCACAGTCGCAGAGCTTCGTTGCAAAGCAACAGAGAGCCAGTTCCTCCCTGCTTGTTCACATAGAACATGGCTACCTGATTGTCCGTGTGGATAAGGACTGTCTTGTGGCTGAGCAGAGTGTGGAAAACACGCAGAGCAAGGAAGATTGCTCTGAGCTCCAAGAGACTGATATGTAGACAAGTCTCCTGTGGGGACCAGATGCCCTGGGTGGAGAGGTCTTGCAGATGAGCTCCCCACCCCATTGGAGAGGCATCTGTTGTAAGAGTTGCTTGGGGTAGAGACTGTTGAAAGGGGGACCCCAGCAACAGGTTTTGAGGGGACTTCCACCAATGGAGGGACAAAATGAGGCGACTTGTGTTTGCTATTTTGTCTGACAGGCAGCCTAATGCCTGGGTCCACTGGGTGGATAAAGTCCACTGAGCTGCCCTCATGTGAAGGCAAGCATAAGGTACCACATGCACGGTGGATGCCATGTGGCCTAGCAAATGTAACATCTCTCGAACAGTTAGGAAGGGTTTCAACTCTGCTTGAGAAGCTAACTGCACCAAGCGAAGGCAACGGGCCTGGGGAAGATAGGCCCTTGCCCTTGTGGTATCCAACAACGTCCCTATAAACTCCAGGGACTGAGTAGGGATCAAATTGGATTTTGGGATGTTTATTACCAGCCCTAAATACTGAAGGATACACATTGTGCAGGTTAGAGAACTCTTGGCCTCTGAGTGAGTGGGAGCTCGAATGAGCCAGTCGTCCAGGTAAGGGAAGACGAATATTCCCAGGGTGCGCAGAAAAGCAGCTACCACTGCCATGTATTTCATGAACACACTTGGTGCAGAGGCCAGACCAAAAGGGAGCACTCTGTATTGATAGTGCTTCTCTTGAAAAAGGAACCGAAGGAACCTTCTGTGAGTTGGATGGATGAGAACATGAGTGTACGCATCCTTGAGATCTAGAGAACAAAGCCAATCCTGACTCTGAAGGTATGGCAGCAGAGTTCCTAGAGAAACCATCTTGAACTTTTCCTTGACTAGGAATTTGTTCAACTCTGAGATCTAAGATGGGTCTGAAGCCCCCTGTTTTCTTTGGAATAAGAAAATAGGGGGAGTAGAACCCTGTGCCCTGTTGTTGAAAAGGCACTTCCTCTATTGCCCCCTGGGCGAGAAGAGTGGCAACCTCCTGCTGCAACAGGTTGAGGGAGGGAGGTTGGAGAATTGAACTGGTGCACTCTTGTGAGAGGGGGCAAGCTTGAAAAATGAAGTTTGTACCCCTCTCTTATGATGGAGTGTCCAATGCTCTGCTGTAATTTGCCCCCATCTGGGAGCAAAGTGACATAACCTTCCTGGAATGGTGGAGGGCTCTGGTCCTAGAGCCAGGAAGGCTAAGTTCTCTAGCGGAAAGTCAAAGGCCCTGAGGGGGCTGAGGTTGCTGGTTTGGAGCAGGCCTAGCAGCCTTTGCTTTGGTCTGTTTGGAAGATTGCTGACGTTTGGTAGGGAACTGAGCTGCAGAAGATGCCCGCTGAGCATAAGCAGGATAGAATCTTCCCTTTTTAGAAAAAGGTGTTTTCTTGAATAACCTTTTCTTAGCAGGAGCAGCTGTGGATTTGGATAGTCTATCCAAAGCAGAATTTTCAGCATCTGATTGGCTTTTGCTTGCCAATCCTTACCAAACAGGTTCTCACCTGTACAAGGGATATTTCCCAATTCATCTTGAACCCAGATCTCCAAATCAGATGCTTGAAGCCAAGCAATCCTACGTGCACCTATGGCAATAGCTGAGGCTCTGCTTACGCATTCAAAGGAGTCGAAAGCTGCACGGTTGGAGAATTTGGAGATATCTTGGGCATGTTTGAGCCCAGTGAGAAAGCCCTGCCTTTTATCTTCAGACATATAAGGACTTAAGTCTGCAAATGGTCAGTGACTTCTTTTAAGCAGCTGTTATGGTCAAGTCTGTCTCGAAGGACTGAGCTGTGGTGGTACTATATTCTTTCTCTCTGGATGTTATAATGAGCCTTTCCTCTTGTCTCTTCTATTTCTTTGACTATCACTATATTTCTAACTCTGTCCTATCTTAACAATGGCGTTCCTTTCATATTTTCAGTATCATTTATGTAGTATTGTAAACCGCTCTGATGCTTTGGCCTGAGCGGTATATCAAATGTAATAAACAAACATAAACATAAGAACATTCCCATGTAGAGACTATAAGAATTAATTCTCGCAGCAAGCATGGAAGCTTGGAAGACTCTTCTTCCAAAAGCATCCAGGGTTCTACATTCATGTCCTGGAGGATTAGAGGCATGACTTTTGGCACTTCTAATCTTTCTCATTGCAGACTCCACCACAATAGAGTGGTGAGGAAGTTGAGTTTTATGGAAACCAGGACAAGGAGGGACACAATACATGGTATCCAACCTGCGAGAATGAGGAGAGGTGGTTAGAGGAGTTTCCCACATCCTCAACATGAGATCATACAGAATCTCATGAATAGGCAAGGTAGCTGCCTCCTTAGGAGTTTTAGGATATTGTAAAATATCTAACTCCTTGGCTCTGGGCTCTGTCTCAGGGGCCACTGTGATAGAGAGGCCCCGAGCCACCTCCCTGATAAAGTCTTGAAAAGACAAGTCCTCTGGAGGAGACATCCTTCGTTTAGGAGAGGACTCCTCCTGTGGAAGAAGCATCACTGCATCAACCGACTCTTCAGAATCCTCAGAGGAATCGAAGTATCGTCTGTCCGGATGCTCTTGCAAAGCCCGATACCCGTACCGACCGGGGTCGGTATCGGGAATAACCGGTACCGGAGGGCTTTAGCGGACAGAGAACCGGCATAGCGGACACCGATGCCGATGCCACCGGTACTGGGATCGGTACCGATGCCGATGCCACCGGTACTGGGATCGGTACCGATGGCGATGCTAGAGCCGGTACCGGCGGAGTAGTCTGTTGCAGTACCACGGACGTCGATGCCACAAGGAAAGCCGCCCGACTGCGTTCTATGGACAGAATCTTCTGATCCATTGACGCCACCAATGCTTGGAAATCGGTACCGGTGGAAGCCACCAGTACCCCAGAGCATGGCACCAGGAGATCTGTCGAGGCCACGCCATCGAGATCATCCTGGAACCCCGATGATGATGCTTTAGAGGCCGAAGCCTCCCGTCGGGGTAATTTTGCCGGTGCAGAATCCGAGGGCAACGCCAGAGGCATCTCGATGCTTAGGAGATCTACCCTTCGAGGACCGGCTGGATTTATGTTTAGTTACCTGAGATCCATGTGAGGAAGCAGCAGCCCTGGAAGACGTCGATGCCACCTAAGCTGCATCAGAGGGAAACAGGGTACTAGCTTGGCAGCTCGGTTCTGCCGACCTCTTTTAGACATCATGGAACAGGACACACAATCTGTTATGGAATGGTCAGGACCTAAACATTTTAGACACCAGTCATGGGTGTCGGTGACAGAAATGGTACCGCCACATTTTGTGCACTTTTTAAATCCTGAGGCAGGCTTTTCCATATTTAAGGAAAAAAGGTTTTGGGCCTAAGGCCCAAAACGCAAGTGCACCTGAAGAAAAAGAACGGAAAAAAGGTTTTGGTTTTTTTGTGTTTACAAGAAGAAAAGAATAAAGACCGGCGGTACCGGTACAACGTCGAAGGCGGCAGACGCGACACAAAAGAAATAAAGAAAAAATAAGGAAATTCTTCTGCGGTGACAGGAACACGACCTGCTGGCTCTGCGGAAAAGAAGAACTGAGGAGAGACAGTTGGGAAAGGCAGGAAGGCAGCACGCAGGCGCTGTGGGATGCTCCCAAAGGCTTTCTGATTGGACGCTGGGGAGCGTTCCCGCACAGGCTCCGTCGGTATTGACGAACCCATATGTTAAGACTCATTCCTGCTTGCTCCTGGAGATTATGAGAAAAACACAGAAAAACCATGACAGCAGGCAGGAAAAAAGCAGCATGAAGTGAAAACGCCACATTATCCAATTTACGAGATATCCATAAACATGTCTGTGAGGCTCTGCAGAAAGAAAAGGACTGAAGGTAAAATGATATCGCAGCGGCAGATGGGAAGACAGACATATGTGGGGTCAAGCTTCCAAAAGCTTCTAGAAGAGGCAGGTACATCTCCTACACAGGGCTCCCTTCAGAGGACATCATCTATACGTGAGAAAAGGCCTTTTTTCCTGCTTGTCCATGGATAACATCCATTTTGTATAAGCAGCCTGTTAATGTAACAGTGCTAGTGCGCTTTGCAATAATCAAGCACCTTTATAGCAATAGTTTCAGTTTAATTTCATCCTGTATTGAGAGAAACTCTTCAGCTGAGTGGCAAAAATTACTTTAACCTTGAAGGACAATATTCTGTTTTTTAGACCTAGCTGATAAATCAAGGCAATTCTGTTGCTTCCCTTTAAATTTTGGGCTCTGGGCACAAGATGGCACTGTAAGACTCACAGCCATAGAAAACAAAGTAACTGTGTAGAGGGGGAAGGGATGGGAGGGGGAAGAAGTGAAAGAGAGTGCAAGAGAGGGAGGGAGGAGAGGAAAGCTCAGACCATAAATTACACAGCCAGTCTGCCGTCATCAGCCCCAGTGCTTGAAGGAGACTCAGGAAGGTCTGCTTCAATTCCCTCTTTTCTGGTCAGGTCAGGACTGGGTCCTTCAAGCCTGTGAAAATGCTTTTAGCCCTAGGGCTTTAAATTGTGAAAGGTGACATATGACCTCTGGCTAGTCTCTTGAGATCAGTTGCAAGCTTTATAAATATTTAAGGAAGTCAGATCTGGGTCCTGGACAAAAGAACCTGGCAGGGTTTGCTAGAGAAAGCCAAGGTATGAGGGTGAACAGGTACGAGTCAGGCTTCTCTTTCCTGATAGGCTGCTTCCCTCCACATTACTGCCTCCTGTCTAGACAGTTCTGCCCAATCCGGACTGCAGTCCATCCACCAAACACTGGATATTCGCCAAGAAAGAGGTAGCAGGAAAGAGTCCTAATTGACCCCAGCCAGGACGATAACACCTGAAGGCATAAAAATGAAAGAAAAGGAAGAAACAAGGCAGGAAAGCAGGAATAAAAGATTAATCACCCAAAGATACCTCAAACCATTTGAGTCGAAATACTGGTTAGGCGGTTGCATTCTAAATGTGATGCCTTTTAAAATGTGCATCTTGGGTGAGGGTATAAAAATGGCTTTTGGTCCCGATATAATAAAAGTGAGATGAAATCCATGCTTATTTTTAGTGCAGAAGTTTTGCTCACTCATGCTTTAAAAAAAAAAAAAAAAGCACGTTAACACCTGAGATAGTAAGCTAATGATATGCTAATTCATCAGTGTTAAAAAAAAGAATCTGCACTAGAGGGGGGGGAGTTTGGAAGACTGCGATTCAGTTTCCTGGTGGGGTAGGGAAGCGGGGGAGGACGGACTCTGGGGTGAAGCGATCAGCGGGGAGCTGGGACAGTGGTCCTCTCTAATGTAAAACGCCGAATTCTTGGTAGAAAAGAGTTTAGAGAGGGGCAGAGGAATAATGTGGATATTATTCTCATACAGGAAACACATTTGAATAAAACTAAGGAAGGGTGGTTGAATTTGGAGAACTACTGTGGGTGTTTTTGGCTTCTAAGAAGGGGTGTCCCAAGAAGGGAGGGGTAGGTATGTTTTCAAAGAAAAAGGTGGTGAAAGTGAGTGAAGTAGTGCAGGATAATGAGGGGAGATATTTAGTATGGCGCTGTAAAATTGTTGCAAGGACAGTAGTATGTGTATATGCACCAAATTGTCAACAGGGAGTGTTTGAGCACATTCGGGTAGAGCACTGCTCCACTTTTCCTGTAATTATGGGGGGGGGGGGGGGGGGGACATGATTGTTTGGTAATTGAGGGGGGGATGGGGGTCAGTGAGTCCACCATCAGAAACTAAAAAAAAAGATGGAGAAAACTGCATGGACATCTGGAGACAGCAGGTAGGGGGAGTGCAGGATTATACTTTGTACTTGCACCCACATAATTCCTAAGCAGGATTGATATGATTTTGATTGATGCTTCTTTAGTGTTGGGTGTGGAGGATGTTGGAATTGGCTAAACTGGTCGGATCATGCCCCAATGACTCTTGCATTAGATTTGGAGCGGCAAGAGTCGGGATTGACTTTTTGGCATCTTAATGAGGCCTTGTTGGAGGATGGGAAGGAAATGTTAAAATTGGGAACCCGATCAAGGAATATTTTGAGTTGAATCATACTGCTGTCAAGTGGGGGATAGTTTGGGATGGCTTTAAGGCCTTTATTAGTGGCCATTTCATTGCTCTTGCCTTGAAAAAGTAGTGAGAGGAAGAGACGGGAGATGGAGCTGAGAAGTATGTTGCAGTCTTTGGTGGTGAGCTATAAGATCACACTAGCAAAGGATACATATAAAAAAAATTTAAGAAGTCAGGAGGCGTTAAGGGATTTGCAATTGCAAGAGTGGGCTTATCAAATGGAGAAGCTCCAACAGCAGCGTTTTGAGTTTAATAAAATAAGAGGGGGTTTTGGCAAATAAGTTGAAAGCCAGAAGGGCGCAATATCAGATACTGCGGATACGAAATAGTAAAGGGAAGATGGAGTTTGGGAATAGGGGAATTTCAGGGTGTGTTTAGGGAGTTCTACCAAAAACTATGCATCGGAGGGGGGAAGTGAGGAAAAGGCACAGGAGTATTTAGATAATATTGATTTGGTGGGACTTCAGGAGGAGGATAAGGCAGTAATAGTTAGGGATATAGCTAGGACAAAGGTTTTGAGGTGATTAAGGGATTAAAAGATGGTAAGGTGCCTGGCCATGATGGATTTACGACTACATTTTATAAAACATTGGGGGGGGGGGGGAGAGGTGGTCAACTTTTTAGTGGAACTGTTTAATGGGGGTTACAGATGGGGGGTGGGGGGAGTTGCCAGACTGCATGAATGTGGCAGGAATTACAGTCATCCCGCAGGAATTAGTCATCCCCAAGCCGGGTAAGGATGCAAGTGTTTGCAGCTCCTATCAGCCAATTTCCTTCATCAACTTGAATGCTAAGATTCTTATCAAAGTTTTAGCCAGCAGGTTGCAGAGGTTTCTACCTCAGCTGGTGAAGAGTGACCAATCAGGATTTATACTTGGCAGGCATGCAAGTGACAATGTAAGGAAACTACATCTTATATGGGTTGCTCAGCAGAAGGTTCCCTCTTTATTGATGGCAGCTGACATGGAAAAAGCATTTGACCACAAAGTAGAACTTTATGTTCCAGGTTCTAAAGATGAGGGTGAGGAATAAGCTTATAGGGTGGATTAGGGCAATCTATAAACTCCCCAGGCAAGGATCTGAATCAATGGCCGATAGTCGGAGGAGTTTGGGTTGGAGCAGGGAACCAGGCAGGGATGCTCACTGTCTCCCTTACTGTTTGCAATGGTAATACAGCCATTAGTGGAGTCATTCAAGGTATATGGGCAGCAGACAGGGAATATAAAATTGCGCTTTATGCAGATGTGATTATTTGCTGTGAAGAATCCTCTAGTCTTGTTGCAGAATCTGCTGAAGGTTATAGAGCAATACAGTAGGGTATCAGGTTACAAGATGAATATGGGGAAGACTGAGGTGCTAAAAGGAGCTGGAACCAGGGTTGGAAGAATGGTTATGGGAGGTGTTCCTATTTAAATGGGCAAAAAAGTCTTCTCAATATTTGGGAGTACAGGTGGGGCGAGAGCTCCAAGAATTCTACAAGTTAAATTATGAGCCTTTATGAGGGCCACTTTTGAGGGATTTGGATCAATGGGATAAGACCTAGTTTTCATGGATGGGATGGATCTCTTATTAAAATGAACATGGTGCAGAGGATTTCATTTTTATTTATGGCAACACCAATTAAAGTGCCTGAGGTACTGAAAAAAGTTCAAAGGCGGTTGTTTTCCTTTATCTGGAGACGGCACCCACCAAGGTTGAATAGAAAGGTAATGTATAAAAGGAGGGAGGAGAGGGTCATGGGATCCCAGATTTATATAGGTGGTATTTGGCTGCACAAGGGAGAACAGTCTTGGGGTGGAGGGGGAAGTTGGAAGGGAAGCAGTGGGTGGGGACTGAACAAAATATATAGTGGGGAAGGGACCTCTGGTGTAGTCATTGTAGGCTGGGAAGGGACCTCTGGTGTAGTTACTGTAAGCTGGGAAAAAGAGTAGGGGAGGGGTGTGGAACATCCAATTATCGGGCATATCTATAAGGTGTGGGATAGGTTGAGGGAAAGACTGGTGGGAAGGGTAAGGTGCTGTGCATTCAAGGGATTCAATGGTGTGAGGAATTTCCCTCTGATAGGAAGGATAGCATGCTTGAAAGATGGGAACGGAAAGGATTGCAGTGATGGGGACAATTGCTATGGGTTGACGGGGGAGGAGGTCAAAGGTTCTCAGGAGTTGAGGGAGGAATTTGCTTTAGTAGAAGATGACAGATTCGGTTATTTTCAAGTGGTACATTTTTATCAGCATTAGAAGTGAGCAGGGCTGCTTGGGGGGGGGAGGGGGAGAATCTGTTTTTGAGAGGTTTTATCAATCCTACTGTAGTTCCAAAGGGTTGCTTTCTAGACTATCAACTGATCGGGTGTAGTGGGGGAAAATAAATTTATATTGGCATAGGAGGAGGATTTGGGAGGGGAGTGGGATGATAGTAAGTAGGGGAAAAGTGTTTGCAGGAATTAAAGTATATGTTTAGTCTCTGCGAGGATTCAAGAACACAGTTACAACATGCTATATAGAATGCATTTAACCCCATATCAGCTCAGTCAGCGGGGAGCAGAGTATAGTCCTTTGTGCTGGAAGGGGTGTGATGGGAGGGGGGATTATATGCATATGTGGTGGCTCTGACCAAAGGTTAGTAATGTGTTGAAGTGGATGGTGCAATTATTCAAGGAAATGACAGGGTGTGAGCTAGAGTTGACCTCAGAGGGGCTTCTTTTAAATTACTGGGAGAATGATGGAGATTATGAGCTGAGGAATCTTGCCAGATATATGGCATTAGCAGTGTGAATGGAACTTGCTAAACGGTGGAGGAGCTGTTCCGCTCTGGATAATATAAACGTGCTTAGTAGGTTGGCATTATATGTATAGAATCTTTGGCTGACAGCGTACAGGAATCATCAATGGGAATCTGTTCAATGTATTTGGAAACCTTATGAGGAATGGTGCACTAAGAGGGGACAGTTAGGAGAAATGTGTGGTGAAAGTATGGATGAGGCTGGAGGGGTAAGGATGGGGCTTTGGGGATAGTGCACAATGACTTGTTTCACTGGGGAGAGATACCTGGTTGAATACCAAATTAATGCTTTCACTGAAGGTTATTTTGAGGGTTAGCAACATATCAGACTAGTTGGAGGACGACGTTTCCTGCGTGCATTTCATGTTGGGTGTGTTGTGCACCTTTAAGTGTTGAAGAAGTGGAAAGTGGTTTGTTGTGTTTTCTTGTATATAATTAATACAATATAAGTTACAAATAAGAATCTGCACTAACTAAAAAGCACTTTAAAACCTGAGTAAAAAATGTGTGCTAAACATGGTGAATAATATAAGGTATTTCACATCAGGCGATACCACCTATGACTGAGGATTAGTCTGTCTGGTATCCATTCATATGCATAACTATGACTGCATATGCACAAACAAAGCTATGGAGACAGAATGTGTGCGTGGGGGTGGGGCATTTTAGTAGTGCTGTAGGATAAATACAAAACTGTGTTGAAAAGAGAGCAGGAAGAGGTCTCTGAGGCTGCAAAAGATCACTGAAGAGTTGACTGACGTGGCAGGCAGAGTCTAGATCCGTCTGTCAAAGAGGGGATTGGAGTTCTGTGGCAGGCAGAGAGCCTAGTCCTGCCTACCGAAGAGGAGGAAACTGCTAAGGATGTCCGTGCTGCGACAGGTGGAATGCCAAGATTCTTCCTGATGAAGCAGAGGAAGCTACCAAGGATGTTGGTGCCATGGAAGGCAGAGAGCCCAAGCCCTGTCTGCCTGCTGAAGTGAAGCCACTGAGTATCAGAGTGCTGTGGCAGGCGTTGAGCCCAGGAGGATGTACAGATGCAGGGAAGGAGTATGGGTAAAGGGGAGGGGGGCTGACAAAAGATCTCTCGGCATGCAAACCCTACTTCCCTCCCTCTACTGATGGATACATTCACACATCTTTTCGGTGTTTTATTCATCTACCCTGGCACTCATAATGCCTGTTCTCCCCTGTTTGTTCACGTAGAACATGGAAACTTGGTTGTCCACCCTGACTTGAACAGGCTGCTCTGAAAGTTGGGGTTGAAAAATCAGAAGAGTATTTGTCAGTGCCCGAAGTTCTAGCAGGTTGATCTGCAGGGCAGATTCCTGTGGTGTCCAAAGTCCTGCGTGGTTAGGTTATTCAGATGTGCCCCCAAGCCAGCTTGGAAGCATCAGTTGTCAGGGTGCATCGAGATGGAGGCATCTTAAAAAAGGTGACCCGACAAGTAGGCTTTGTGAGGAACACCAAACAAAGGAGAAGAGTGCTCCGCAAACAATATCATCTAAACACAAAGCAGAGAAAACAAAACTACAGCCACATTGACGAGTTCTCACACAAACTGTTTTATTTAGCGGGTCACTAAATAAAACCGCTTTGTGTTTGGATGTTTGTGGGGAACAGCACCACTGAAGGGACTTGATCAGTTGAGGGGTGATTTGGATCTAGTCTCAGATGCCCCTTTGTCTGTGTCCATTGGGAAGACAGAGTCCACTGCGTTTGTGCATGTGTAATTGAGCATAGGGGACGACATGGATTGTGGAGGCCATGTGTCCTAATAGATGTAGTATCTCTTGAGCTGTTACTCAGCACTGCTGTTGTACCCCTTTGGCCAGCTCGATGAGGTGGGCAGAGCAATCCTGTGGGAGGAAGGTTTGGGCCTATTGAGTGTCTAAGAGCGCTACAATGAACTCCAGTCGTTGGGATGGAGTGAGGTGAGACAGAGGTTTATGACAAATCCCAGATATTGAAGCACTGTGATGGTGCAATGAAGAGAGAATCATACATCCTGAGGAGGGTCTCCCCTGATCAGCCTGTTGTCTAAGTAAGGGAAGACGAATACCCCCAAAGTACGTAGATATGCAGTCACGACTGCCATGTATTTCTGTGAAGGCTCTTGGTGCAGAGGCTAGTCCAAAGGGGAGAACCCAGTATTGAAAATGGTGTCCTTGAAACATGAAGTGCAGATATTCTTTGTGCAAGGGAAGTATCAAATGCATGTACGCCTCTTTTAGGTCTAGAGAACATAACTACTCATGTCTGTGGAGGAATGAAGAAGAGTTCCTAGAGAAATAATTTTGAATTTTTCTCAGACCGGGAACTTGTTTAGGTCTCTGAAACCCGAGATGGGCCTGAACCCTCCTGTTTTCTTTGGAATGAGAAAATATGGAGTAGAAGTCCATCCCTTCTTGAGGTGGAGGAACTCTTTCTATGGCACCCTGGGACAACAGGTGGTCACCTCTTCTTTTAAGAGAGTGCTTTGAAGGGGATGGGTGGTATAATCCCCTGTAAAGCTGATGGGGGTAAGGTTTCAAAGTGAAGCTGATAACTCCTTTGGACAATGTGGAATGTCCACTGCTCTGATGCTATGAGGTGCCACATGTGGGCACAGGGACAGTCTGCCTGCTATATAGAGGGGCTGGGGCCCTCCAGAGGCAGATTGGCCATGCTCTTTAGGAAGGAGTCAAAAAACAAGCGCAGGTTGTGCCTGTGCAGCTGGGTGAGGCTTAGGAGCCTTGGGTTTCTTGGGTTGGCAAGGGCCTCGCTATCTCAGCTGAGGATGCTGAAACTGATAGGCAGCTGAAGGTGGGTAAGGAGGATAGCCTTCCTTTAGGAAGGGTCAGTTGTTTTCCTGGAAAAGTGTTTTAGGGTGAGATCATTTGTCTCAATCTCTCCTGCTTTTTCCCTCCAATCATTTCCAAAAAGGTTTTCTCCAGTACATGGGATATTGGCCAGTTTGTCCTGGGCCCATTGCTCAAGATCTGATGCCTGCAACTAGGCCATTCTGTGAGCCCCAATGCAGACTGCTGAAGCTCTGCTTGTTGATTCAAAGGCATCAAAAAAGGCCCTGGTAATAAACTTAGAAGTATTTTGGACTTGTTTGATGAGTGTCTGGAATGTACCCCATTTGTCCCACACGGAGAGGTGGGTTTACCCCCCTAAAACAGACATGAGGAGAGGTGGTCTGCACAGAGCGGCAGGTGCACCTACTCTTGCCATCTTACTGGGCTGACTAGATGGACCATACTGGTCTTTATCTGCCGTCATTTACTATGTTACTATGTTATCCTAAGGAAGCATGGGAGCAAAAGCCTCCAGATCCTTGGTGACATCTTTTAGAAACATGTCCATGTACAGCATATGTACGAATTTATTCTGGAGGCCAACATGCATGCCTGGAAATATCGACGCCCAAAGGCATCGAATATCCTCAAGTCTCTACCAGGAGGCATGGATGAATGGTTTTTTTGAGCTCTTTATTCGGCACATCACCAATTCCACTGTCAATGAATGGTAGGGAAGCTGAGGGTTTTGGAGGTCTGGGCACTCTAGTACTTGGTACCTGGTATCAAGCATCTTGCTGACAGGTGGAACCATGAGCAGGGCCTCCCACATGTGGAGCATAAGATCCTGCAGGATTTGATGCAACGGTAAGGAAGCCGCCTTCTTGGGTTTGGGGGGATATTGTAGTATCTCCAATTCTTCTGTCCTCGGTTCCTTTTCAGAGGCTCCTATGATGGCAAGCCCTGCTGCTCCGTCATGTATGACGGACAAAGATTTAGGCATTATCGTGGATAACATGTTGAAACCCTCCACTCAGTGTGCAGTGGCGACCAAGGCGGCAAATAAAATACTAGGAATCATAAAGAAAGGAATGGAGAATAAAACACAGGATATTATAATGCCTTGGTATTGTTCCATGGTGCAACCGCACCTTGAATATGGTGTGCAATTCTGGTCGACATCTTAAAAAGGATATAGCAGAATTAGAAAAAGAACAGAGAAGAGCCAACAAAATGGTAAAGGGGATTGAAGGATATCTCTATGAGGAGAGGCTTAAAAGGTTAGGGCTTTTCAACCTGGAAAAGAGATGGTTGAGGGGGGATATGATAGAGGTCTATAAATTAACGAATGAAGTGGAATAGGTAAACAGATCGATTCTTTATGGTATCAAAAAGTAGAAAGACTAAGGGACATGTAATGAAGCTACAGCGTAACCGGTTTAAAACTAATGAGTGAAAAAAATATTCTCTCTTAACGCATAATCAGAGGATATAGTAAAAACTTGTAGTGTAGCTGGGTTTAAAAAAGGTTTGGACAAGTTCCTGGAGGAAAGGTCCATAAACCATTATTAAAGAGGACCCAGATAATCCACTGCTTGCCCCAATACAAGCGTTATAGAACCTGTCTCTTTTTGGGAAACTGCTAGGTACTTGTGACCAGGATTGGCCACTGCTGGAAACAGGATACTGGGCTTGATATACCTTGGTCTGATCCAGTATGGTACTTCTTATGTTAAGTCCTGAAAGAACATATCTTCTGGTGGGGACAAACGCCGCTTTTGAGGTGGCGAAGGGTCCAAAGGGATGTCTGGAGGTTCTCGGGAATCAAGTGATCCCTCATCAGATTCTGAAGAGCTGAAATCAGAGTCTGGTAAGATACTGACGAATTGGCAGTCTTGTGTTTGACCTCGATGCTTCATGGATGTTGAGGGTCGATGCTGATACAGATGCTCAGAGGTATTGGAATCGAGAGCCATGGCAGTTCGAGCCTGTTTGGTACTGGGGGTATCGGTTGTTCTAACAAAGGCATCGGAATCAGAATATAAAAAGACTAGGGGACATGCAATGAAGCTACAGGGTAACTTATTTAAGACTAATAAGAGAAAATATTTTTTCAGTCAATGTGTAATCAAACTCTGGAATTTGTTACCAGAGGATGTAGTAAAGGCTGTTAGTGCAGCTGGGTTTAAAAAAGGTTTGGATAAGTTCCTGGAGAAAAGGTCCATAAACCATTATTAAAAGGGACACGGGATATCACTGCTTGACCCAATACAAGCATTGAGGAACCTGTGTCTTTTGGGGAAACTGCTAGGTACTTATGACCTAAAATTGGCCACTGTCGGAAACAGGATACTGGGCTTGATAGACCTTGGTCTGACCCAGTATGGCATCTCTTATATTCTTATGGCTTCGGGGGTTCCGACGATGTCAGTTCGAGGGCTGGGATCAGGGCCGATACACCTGGCTATAGGCTCTGTTCCAAAGCCTGCACTCCTGGATCTCTTGATGCTATCGGTACCAAGGCTGCCAGGAGTACAGCCAAACTCCCCTCAAGAGCCAGCATGCGCTGGTCTAGGGAGATGGCCAGTGTCTGGGTGGAATCACCCACAGGGCTCTGAGCCACCATTCCAGAACATGGAACTGGTAGCTCTCTGGAGGTCAATTCCTCGGGAGCATCCCAGAGCCTTTCCAGTGCTTTGGAGGACAGGTCCTCCCACCAGGGCAAGTCTGCATTGGAAGCACTCCTAGTGGAGCTGCAAAGCTTATGCTGGGACTTCTTTCTAGTCTCAGTATCGGTCTTCGATGCCGATGACTTACAAGTGGCCAGAGACTTTGACTTACTTTTATGTTTGGACTTTGAAAAAACCTGAGGAGAGGAAGTCGATATCCTCGAAGTGGAAGCCACTGAAATCGAGTCTGGGGCAAAAAACAATCCATACTGTCTGGCTTGATTCTTTAGGTCTCTGTCATTTGCTGGCACAAAGGAAAAGAACTGGGTTGATGGTCAGGGCCAAAACATTGTAGACACCAGTCAAGTTTATCAGTGATTGATATGATACCGGAACATTTGGTACATTTTTTTTTTTTTAAAACCACTAGTTGGTCCATGCCTCAAGATTGAAGATAAAGACTATGGAGGCCTAAAGGCCCAGTCTGGCAGTGAAAACCACGTTAAAAATGAAGAGAAAAGGAATGAAAAATGTATAAAATAAAAAAGAAAGAATTATTGGGGCCCGGTGTCAGACTTGATGGAACCGGCGGCAACAGGAAAGCAGAAGCACGATAGTCCACAAAAAAGATACATTTTTTGGCGGTGACAGGACTGTATGTCCTGCTGGCTCCATGGAAAATGAAGAACTGAGGAGAGGAGTTGGGAATGGCAGCTGCTTGCCATTGACCATCCCTGCATCTACTCACAGAAAGTCTGATTACTTGGCATCCAGAGCTAATACCACCACAATTTACTAGCTCTCCATTCTAATTATCACTTATAGTCAAGCTTGTCTGCTCCATCCACTCACTGACATACACATCCCAACTATGCCTTTGTGCAATGCTTGCAGTATATGGTTTTCTTCTTATTTATTAGCATTTAGCGCATGACTTTTCAGTAGTATTTCAGCAACTGTTACATTGGGTTGTGCATTAAGAATGACAGTAAAGTAAAAACTATTACTACAGTTTGAAAAAATAAAAAGGACTCGGGGGGGGGGAAGAGGAGGAAGAGGCCAAATTCCTGATGGTCCAGTGAGCCCCTTTAGAGAACAGATTTGCAAATATGTGGTGGTCCAGTGCTCCCCAAAGCCCACACCACTTCTTAAAAGAACAAGAAAAGAAACATGGTACTGTTTCCCTAAATCCTAACTCACACTCAAGCCAGAGGGAGGAGCAATCTCTACTTCCTCCTGTCCTATGCTGCAAAATGTCAGTGGCTGATCCTAATGGTATGTTAGAATGTAACGCTTAGAATATAATGCTATGGCCAAATAAGAGCTATGCTAGAGGAGCAGCAAGTGGGGGCTGAACTGGGACCAAGCGGATTAGAGGTGTCAAAGCAGGACATTCTAGGGAGATAAAGTTCCTAGATCAGCGGTTCTCAACCTGTGGGTTGTGACTCCCACGGGGGTCGCCACAGGATTTAGCGGGAGTCGCTTAGCCTCCAGCAAGTTAAAAAAAATAATTAAGACGCGCACAAGTTGCTGCCGCTGCCGAATCCGCTTCTTGGCAGCGGCAAACTCTGGCAAACTCACCGCCTTCTTCTGCAACTGCGGCTGTACCTGTAAAATCGTTGCGGAGCCCTTCCTGTCTCGATGGGCTCCGTGCAGCATTGTCCCGCATCCAAAGGAAGTTGTTTACCACTTCCTTTGGAGGCGGGACAATGCTGCACGGAGCCCATCGAGACAGGAAGGGCTCCGCAATGATTTTACAGGTACAGCTGCGATTCCCTAAGAAGCAGGGAGCGCGGCTGCATTAGAAGGGAGGCAGACATGGGGAGAGGTGATGAGGGGGCAGGGAACCTGCAACACGGCTGACATGGAGGGATGTGGGGGGTTGACATGGAGGGAGGGAGCTGATATGGACAGATGGAAGGATGGGGGCTGACATGGAGGGAGGGAGGGAGGGAAGGGGCTGATATGGATGGATGGAAGGATGGGGGCTGACATGGACAGATGGAAGGATGGGGGCTGACATGGACGGAGGGAGGGGGCTGATATGGATGGATGGAGGGAGGGGGCTGGAATGTACAAAGGGGAGAGACAGGGGGACATACTGGACAGACGGGATAAATGCTGGACAGAGGCGAGAGATAGTGCGGGTTAGGATTATAATGGGCTGTTGGGGGAGCTAGCACTGGTAATGGGCAGATGGGGGGGCTAGGACTGGTAATGGGTTGATTAGGGAAGGCTAGGACTGGGAATGGACTTATCAAGGGGGGGGGGTAGGACTGGCAATGGACTGATGGGGGTCTAGCATTGGAAATGAGCTGATCGGTGAGGTTAGGACTGGAAATGGGCTGATTAGGGGAGCCTAGCACTGGTAATGGGGTTGAAGGTGGGACTAGCACTAGAAATGAGCTGATTAGGGGAAGCTAGGACTGGTAATGGGCTGATGGGGTGGGGTAGGACCTTTAATGTACTGATGGGAGGCTAGCATTGGAAATGAGCTGATCGGGGGGAGGGCTATGACTGGAAATGAGCTGATTAGTGGAGGCTAGGACTGGTAATGAGCTGATGGGGGGTAGGACTGGTAGTGGGCTGATTAGGGGAGGCTATCAAATGGGTTTGAGGGGGGATTAGCACTAGAAGTGAGCTGATTGGGGGGCTTTGACTGGGAATGGGATGATTGTGGGGAGGGGAGGATAGAGCTGCTGGCCCTGGAAGAAAACTGGGGGCTAAGGCTACAAGTGGGCTGATACAAGGGGATGGGAGAATGGAACTGGAAGGGAGTGGATCTGAGAGGGGCTGCCATGGTATTTGTACTAGAAGGGACTGGTCAGTGGGGAAAGAGGGGGACTGGAAGGGAATGGACACCAGTGGCAGTCATGGGAATGCAAGCTGACATTGGAAGGTACTGGGAGTGAGGACTGGAAAGGGGCTGATACTGGGGAGGGTTACTGGGACTAGAAATAGGCTGATGGAAAGAAGTGAAGAAAATGAAAGAGATAAGAAATGGCAGATGGACCATAGACCACAGAAAGAGCTAAGAGAAGACAGAAAAGCAGAAGCCTCAGATCGGGACCAGCATGATCATAGAATAAATTGGTCAGACAACAAAGGTAGAAAAAATCATTTTATTTCATATTAGTGATTTGACTACAAAATCATCATAATTTTGAAATCAAATATTGTTACTTGTTGTTGTGATTAATTATTGTGGTTTAAATAAGTATTTTATAAATAAAAACATATTGCAAAGGCCTATAATATATTAATAATTCAACAAATGATTACAGTGACAATGCGTTAACGGTAAAGGAAGAGAAACGCATTTGATTTTATCATTGGGGGTCACCACAAGTTGACCAACGGTAAAAGGGGTCACGGTACAAAAAAGGTTGAGAACCACTGTCCTAGATGAAATAAATGACTGCTTCTTGGAGCTGCTGGTTCATGAACTGACCAGAGGGGAAGCCATATTATACCTAGTCCTTAGTGGAACACCAGATCTAGTGCAAGAGATAAGGGTGTTGGGGCCACTTGGCAATAGTGATCATAGCATGATCGCGTTTGATTTAATTAGTGGAGGAGGGATAGTAAGGAAATCCACAGTACTACCTTTTAACTTTCGAAAGGGAGACTATGATAAAATGAGGAAAATAGTTAAGAAAAAACTAAAAGGAGCAGTTGCAAAGGTTATCAAATTTGCAGATGACACAAAATTATTTAAAGTTGTTAAAACCCAAGGGGGATTGTGGAAAATTGCAAGAGGATCTTGATAAATTGGAAGACTGGGCATCAAAATGGCAGATGAAATTTAATGTGGACAAGTGCAAAGTTATGCACCTACGGAACAACCACCCAAACTATGGTTACACAATGCAAGGTTCCACATTAGGAACCACCACCCAGGAAAAAGATTTAGGCATCATTGTGGATAACATGTTAAAACCCTCGGCCCAGTGTGCAGCGGCGGCCAAGACAGCAAATAGAATGCTAGGTATCATAAGGAATGGAAAATAAAACAAAGGATATTATAATGCCTCTATATCTTCCATGGTGAGACCACACCTTGAATATTGTGTGCAATTCTGGTCGCCGTATCTTAAAAAGGATATAGCATTATTAGAAAAGGTTCAGAGAAGAGCCACCAAAATGGTAAAGGGGATGGAAGGATACTCCTATGAAGAAAGGCTAAAAAGGTTAGGGCTCTTTAACCTGGAAAAGAGATGGCTGAGGGGAGATTTATTTATTTATTTAGCTGTATTTGTATCCCGCTTTTCACCGGGTCAAAGCGGCGGGAGATATGATAGAAGTCTATAAATTAATGAACGGAGTGGAACATGTAAATGTAGATCGATTGTTTACGTTATCAGAATATAGAAAGACTAGGGGACATGCAATGAAGCTACAGGGTAAACTATTTAAGACTAATAAAATAAAATATTTCTTCACTCAACGTGTAATCAAACTCTGGAATTTGTTACCGGAGGATGTAGTAAAGACTGTTAGTGTAGCTGGGTTTAAAAAAGGTTTGGACAAGTTCCTGTAGGAAAGGTCCATAAACCATTATTAAGAAGGGACCCAGGATATCAATGCTTGACCCAGTACAAGCATTATGGAACCTGTGTCTTTTGGTGTAACTGCTAGGTACATAATGACCTAGATTGGCCACTGTTGGAAACAGGATACTGGGCTTGATGGACATTGGTCTGACCCAATATGGCATATCTTAGGGTCCTTTCTTTTTTTCTTATTGAAGGACCTCTTAACAGGGGCCCACTGGGCCTCTTGGGACTTGAGATCTACCCAGGGGTCAGGGCTCTTTGGCTCATGGGTCCCCAAAGCACTGTTCTCAACTGGGAATGTTCAGTGGTTCCCAACTTGAGCAACCCAGGTCTCAGGATTTTTTTTTAGACTTCTATTTATTTCAATTGAAGTAAATTACTCCTGCTTGAATTCTGCAAACTATTTCAAAATTGTGCACTTTGTGATACTTAATTAGAATACAATTTAGAAAAAAATTCATCACTCAAAGAATGTGTTTTGTTATTTTCACAAACTACGCAGAATTTTGCATAATTCCAGCAGTAGAAGAATGGAAGGTAAGAACTCTACTTCTAGGACTGGTGTTACGAACTAGCTCTAAGACGTGAAATAAAAAAGCACTTTAAAGTTTAATCACGTTTTCCTGCATTGGAAGCAATACCATACACAGATTTTTTCTGAGCATTTGCATAGAATATGCACTAAATACAGAAACACAGAAAAATGACAGCAGATAAAACCATATGGCCTGTCCAGTCTGTCCATCCATTACTACTAAGCTCCATTATCCCTTCCCCTCCCTCAGATTTTCTGCGTTTTCCCATGCTTTTATGAATTAAGATCTGGTGCACTCTTCCACCATCCCTGCCGGGCGGTCATTAGATGTATCCGCCACCCTTTCCATAAAGTGTAGTTACTCGCCTGTAGCAAGTGTTCACCATGAACAGCAGAAATAAGTCCTCATTGCATGATGTCCATGACTGAGCCCAATGCAGGAACGCTCCCCAGCTTCCATTGAAACTTTTGGGAGCCTCCATTGCATATGCGTGCTTGCCTTCCTGCCTGTCGCTACACTATCTCCAGTAAGATACAAAGCTACAAGCCAAAACTCCACCATGGGGGGGTGGAAGTGTTGTGAGGACTTATTCCCCCTGCTCATCAGAGCTTACAATCTAGTCAAGACAGACAACACAGTAGGGATATGGCAAGGGATATTTCTAGAGGGAATGGTAAAGAAACACAAAGGAGATCAGGTGAGTCAAGATCCGAAAGAGGCAGCGAAGAAGTGAGTTTTCAGCCTGGATTTGAAAAGGTTCAGAGAGGGTGCCTGATGTACAGACTCAGGTAGTTTGTTCCAGGCATAAGGAGCAGCAAGGTGAATGGGGTGCTTACCAATAGAAGAGAAAGGCAAAATAGAAGTGATTTGCCAGAAGAGCAGAGTTCCTGAGGAGGGATGTAGGAGGAGAGAAGAAAGGAAAAGTAATAAGAACATAAGATATGCCATACTGGGTCAGACCAAGGCCCATCAAGCCCAGTATCCTGTTTCCAACAGCGGCCAATACAGGTCATAAGCACTTTGTGGATGATACCAAAATCTGCAATAGAGTAGACATCCAGGAAAGCGTAGTTACTCACCTGTAACAGGTGTTCTCCAGGAGCAGCAGGAATCAGTCCTCACTTATGGGGTGACGTCGGCGCCGACGGAGCCCTCGCGGAGCAATTTTCCCCAGCTTTCAAAGAAAGCCTTTGGGAATTGCAGCGCGCATGCGCGGTCCTCTTCCCGCCCAAGGGTGCCATCTTAGCCAGTCAGATGACATAGCTAAAAAAGACAGCATAAAAATTTGCAAAAAAACTAAAGCAGATGATTGCAACTCCAAGGGGAGGAGGGAGGGTTGTGAGGACTGATTCCTGCTGCTCCTGGAGAACACCTGTTACAGGTGAGTAACTACGCTTTCTCCAGGACCAAGCAGGAAGTCAGTCCTCACTTATGGGACTCCCAAGCTTAAGGCTACCGGAGACCCTAAGCACAAAAATGAGCTCCCTCTAGCTCAGCAGCACAGAAGGAAGGAATCTTCGCTGAATTATTACCCACCGGTAGCCCACATCTGGGATGGAGGGTAGGAGTTGCTCAAACCTCAAAGAGATTACGGAGGACTGCCTGTCCGAAAGCACTGTCCCTGCGGGACTCCCTCTTGAGACAGTAATGGACCGCAAAGGTCTGGCTCGAAGACCAAGTAGCGGCCCGGCAGATGTCTGCCAGCGGAACAGAGCGGAGGTAAGCCACTGTCGTAGCCTTTGCCCGAACGCAATGAGCCGTGACTCGACCTTCCAAGGAGAGTCCGGCTGCCCCATAAGCCCAAGTGATACAGTCCGCAACCCAGATGGACAGAGTACGCTTGGAGACCGGGAGCCCCAATTTATTGGGGTCAAAAGACACAAAAAGCTGAGCAGCTTTACGGTGCTCCCGCGTACGGTCAAGGTAGAAGTTCAATGCCCTTCTACAGTCCAGGGTATGGAGGACCGTTTCAGCTCGGCTGGAGTGTGGTCTGGGAAAGAAGGTCGGAAGTACCACCTCCTGATTGATGTGAAAGGGGGAGACCACTTTTGGAAGAAATTTTGGGTGCGTCCGTAGGACTACCCTATTTTTGTAGAACCGAGTGTAAGGGGGATCAGACACGAGGGCCTAGCAATTCACTTACGCGCTATCAAGAACAATGTTTTCCAAGAAAGAAAACGGAGAGAACAGGTAGCCATAGGTTTAAAAGGCGGACAGGTGATCCGCTGCAAAACCACATTCAGATCCCAGTCAGGCGCTGGCGGGCGGAGAGGTGGTTTAAGTAGAAGGAGACCTCGGAGAAACCTCGCTACGAGAGGGTCGCTGGAAAGAGGTCTGCCGTCCACCGGTACATGATGTGCTGAAAGAGCACTGAGGTGAACTTTGACGGAGTTGGACTTAAATCCCAGATTAGAGAGGTAGAGCAAGTACTGCAAGATCACCGACACCGAGCAGGAGAAGGGATCCTGAGACTGCTGGGTACACCAAACGGAAAAGCGACGCCATTTAAGGGCGTAGCATTTGCGGGTAGAAGGTCGCCGAGAAGCTAAGACGACCTCTTCCACCTCTGCCGGCAGGAGAAGGTGAAGCAAGGACTACCCTCTCAGCAGCCAGGCCATTAGATTGAGAGATCTGAGGTTGGGTGTAGCAGAGACCCCTGATCCTGAGTGTGGAGATCCGGTTGAAACCCCCGAGGGAATGGATCCTCCACCGCTAATTGCAGCAGGAGTGGAAACCACGGCTGTCTGGGCCAGCGAGGAGCGATCAGGATCATGGAAGCTTTGTCTCGGAGAACCTTGAAAAGAGTTCGAGAGACTAGCGGGATGGGAGGAAAAGCATACAGAAGGCTCTCCGCCCATGAGAGTAGAAAAGCGTCTGCCGCAACTCGAAGGGGATGCGGCTGACGAGAGCAGAAGCGAGGAAGGAAGTTGCCGGGTTGAGAGGGCTGGCAAAGAGATCCATCGTGGGGAGGCCCCACTTTAGAAAGAGCTTCTGAACTACCAAGGGATCCAGGCGCCACTCGTGCGGCTGGAGGATCCTGCTGAGTTTGTCCGCCAGGCAATTTTCTTGGCCTGGGAGATAAACTGCCTTGAGAAGAACGCCGTGACTGACGGCCCAAGAGCAGAGCTTCTGTGCCTCCCGACAGAGAGGGAAGGAGCCCGTGCCCCCCTGCTTGTTTACGTAGAACATGGCAACTTGATTGTCCGTCTGGACAAGGACGGACTGGTGAGAGGTCAGGTGGGAGAAGGCCTTGAGAGCCAGGCGGATCGCTCTGAGCTCCAGGAAGTTGATCTGCTGAGCAGACTCCCACGTGGTCCAGAGGCCCTGAGTACGTGCCCCTTGGCAATGTGCTCCCCAGCCCAGGAGGGATGCATCTGTTGTCAGCACCCGGGCCGGCTGAGGTGACTGGAAGGCATGCCGAGTACCAGGTTCGGCCGATGAAGCCCACCACTGGAGAGACGAGATCAGCGGCTCGGAGACGCGCACTAGGTCTGCTAGGCCGCCTGTGGCTTGTTGCCACTGCTGGCGGAGACACCATTGAGCAGGCCGCATATTCAGGCGGGCATTGGGGGTCACATGGACGGTGGAAGCCATATGGCCGAGTAGTCTCAGGAAGCGCCTGGCGGAGACCAGGGGCTGGCTGCGAAAACGGTCGGCTAGGTCCATGAGCCGTGAGCTCTGTCGAGCGGTAGGAACGCTCGTGCCTGAGGAGTGTGCAGCCTTGCGCTGATGAACTCGAGATCCTGTGAGGGGAGCAAAGTGGACTTTGCGAAGTTTATAACAAAGCCCAAGTACTGCAGAAGAGTCACCGTGCGGCGTGTGGTGTTGGTGACCTCCGGAGCGGACGCTGCTCTGATGAGCCAGTCGTCGAGGTACGGAAAGACAGAGGCCGTGAAGCCGGAGATGGGCCGCCACCACCGCGAGACATTTTGTGAAGACGCGCGGTGCGGAGGACAGGCCAAAGGGTAGTACTCTGTACTGGTAATGATTTCCGGCCACCACAAACCTTAGGTACTGGCGGTGGCTTGGGTGGATAAGGATGTGCGTGTAGGCATCCTTTAGATCCAAGGAGCATAGCCAATCTCCCTGCTGGAGGTAGGGCAGAAGGATTCCAAGGGTAAGCATCTTGAACGTTTCCCGCACGAGGAATTTGTTGAGGTTGCGCAAGTCCAGGATGGGTCTGAGGCCTCCTGTCCTTTTTGGTACTAGAAAATACCTGGAATAAAAGCCTTGACCTTTCAGGTGGTGGGGCACCGGTTCCACCGCCTGTTCCTGTAGAAGACCTGCTAACTCCTGAAGGAGTAAGTCCCTGTGCAGAGAGGGTCGTGGAGGTTCTCCCGGAAAATAGGAGGGAGGGACCTGGTGGAAGTGGAGACGATAGCCTTCTCGCACGACTTGAAGCACCCAGGCATCTGAAGTGATGCTGGACCACCTGTGGGCGAAGTGAACCAGCCGGCCTCCGGTGCTGGGAGGAACCAGCGGGGGGGGGGAGAGGCTATGCTTAAGGAGTCAAAAGCCCCCACCCTGTTGAGCAGGGGCTGGTGGTGCAGGCTTGGGGGCTTGCTGCCTACGGGACCCGTTACCCCGTCCCTTGGCCTGCTGGCCCTGTTGGGGAGCTGCAGGGGCCTGATATTGGGGGTATTGTTTGTAGGCAGCCGCCTTCCTCGGGTAAAAGGACTTCTTTCCCGAGCCCTTCTTTTTCTGGGAAGGGGCGGAGGTCTTCCTAGAAAGCCTAGTCCTGGTGAGAGTCTCCGTCTCAATTTGTGCAGCCTTTTCAGCCATGGGCTTGCCAAAGAGGTTTTCGCCTCGGCAGGGGACATCGACCAACTTGTCCTGCACCCAGGGCTCAAGGTCAGACGACTGAAGCCAAGCCTGTCGGCGGGCACCGATGCCGGCTGCGGCCACTCGAGCCGATGCTTCAAAGCCATCATAGGCTGCCCGGGATATGAATTTTGAGCATTCCCGAATGCCAGTGGACAAGGCCAGGAACCTTCGCAAGGGTTCCTCGGACAAACCAGCGGAGAATCCGGCTAGCTCTTTAGCCAGGTCTCGGAGATACATGCCCATGTATAGCTGGTAGGTCTGGACACGACACGCAAGCATAGAGCCCTGGAAACACTTCTTACCAAGGCCATCCAGGTTACGGGCCTCCCTGCCAGGAGGCACCGAGGAGTGCATCTTCTGGCTCTTAAGACGATGCATGGCCGATTCCACTACCATGGAATGGTGTGGTAACTGTGCTTTTTGGAAGCCAGGGCTCTTGCGGACTCGATAGATAGAATCGACCCGCTTGCTCAGGACCGGCGAGGTGGCCGGACTCTCCCACATGCGGAAGAGTAGTCGTTCCAGCATGGGAGGAACCGGTACAGTAAAGTGTTCCCTGGCGGGAGAGTCATACTGGAGGGCGTCGAGCTCTTCGGCTCGAGGCTCCTCCTCGGGATCCGCAGGGAAGGCCAAAGCCTTGGCCATATCCCTGACGAAGTCCGAGAACCGGGCATCCTCCGGGGGGACTGCTTCCGAGGTTCGGACTCAGGTGAGTCCGAGGGGACACACCGAGTCCGAAAAGAATCAGGCGACTCTTCCTCTTCAGACTCCCAGACCGACTCCGACGAGGACTCGGTGGGGTCGGCCCGGGCAGGGCGCGGCGCCTGCCGCCCCGACGCCGAGGGAGTCGGCGTCGGCGACCTCGGTCCCGAACGGGAGGCCGAGGGTGACCTCGACCGAGGATCGACTCGAGTTCGCATCGACTCGAGGATCGGCTCGGTCTCCGGGGTCGACTTAGACGTCGACGTCCCGGCGGTCGGGGCAGCGGCGCCAGCGAAACAAGCGAGCAGTGCCCGCTGCTGGTCCATGAAGGCAGACAGTCTGCTCTCCAAGGCCGTCAACCTGAGTCCGAGCTCAGGTGACCCAGCAGCCCGCGACTCGGGCCCCGATGGCGTCGGGCCCGACGTCGGCGGTCTCGGAGGCGAGTCCAGGAGGACCACAGGACTTACCCGAGCAGGCAGCTCCGACTCCAGGCGAGGTCGCTTCGAGAGGTGCTCCTTCTCCAAGGACCCGGGACGGCTATCGGGGCTATGCGACCTGGCCCTCGCGGAGCCAGGAGCGTCCACCGACGCCGCCCTCGCGGGTTTCACCTTTCGTCGATGGTCCCCGGAGGGAGAACCCCTGTCGGAGGAACTCCGGCGACGGTCCGAGCTGGAACCTCTGGACGCGGAGGCCTCCGACGAGGTCCGGGTACGGCTGGGGTCAGCGAAGATCCTATCCCGCTGATGCTGCCGACTTCTCAACGATTTGGAGGACATTTTGCCGCAGGGCCCACAGATCATTTCTTCATGATCCGGGCCCAGGCAGCGGAGGCAATTGTCGTGTGTGTCAGTTAGTGACATATTTCGGTCACACTGACCACACCGTTTGAAACCACTGGCAGCCATCGGGGGAAAAAGGGCCCCGGCGAGGTCAAAGGACCGGGCTGCCAGGGAAAAACCGAAAACGAAACTGACTAAGTCAGAAAAACCGAAAAAGAAGAAGAGGACTCGTGACCGGCGTCGCGAGTCCGGGCGGGAAAAAGACCGGCGTCGAACCGAAGGAAATAAGAGAAAATCTGAGTAAAAATCAACTTTTTCGCGGGGACACGACGGGTACGTCTGTAGGGCTCCGCGGAAAAAAGAAGACTGGCTAAGATGGCACCCTTGGGCGGGAAGAGGACCGCGCATGCGCGCTGCAATTCCCAAAGGCTTTCTTTGAAAGCTGGGGAAAATTGCTCCGCGAGGGCTCCGTCGGCGCCGACGTCACCCCATAAGTGAGGACTGACTTCCTGCTTGGTCCTGGAGAAGGTGTAGATAACATGAGGAGGGATCTAGCTAAGCTTGAAGAATGGTCTAGAATCTGGCAGCTAGGATTTAGTGTTAAAAAATGTAAGGTCATGCATTTGGGCTGCAGCAATCCAAGGGAGCAATATAGTATAGGGGGTGAAGTACTTTTGTCCACTAAAGAAGAGTGGGACCTAGGCATGGTTGTGTCTGATGATCTTAAAGTAGCTAAACAGGTAAAAAAGGCGACGGCAAAAGCTAGAAGGATGCTTGGGTGCATACAGAGAGGAATGGCTAGCAGAAAAAAGGAGGTGATAGTGCCTCTAAGTGTCTTTGCTGTGACCTCATTTGGAGTATAGTGTGCAATTCTGGAGACAGCACCTTCAAAAGGATGTGAACAGGATGGAGTCAGTGCAGAGGGTGGCTACTAAAATGGTTAGTGGTCTTCATTATAAAGCATATGAGGACAGACTTAAGGATCTTAATATGTACACCTTAGAGGAAAGGCGGGATAGAAGTGATATGATTGAGATGTTTAAATACCTCTGTGGCATAAATGTTCAGGGGGAGAGCCTCTTTCAATTGAAAGCAAGTTCTGCTACGAGGGGACATGGGATGAGGGCGAAGAGGGATAGATTTAGGAATGATATGCGAAAATATTTCTTTACGGAAAGAGTGGTGGATCTGTGGAATAGTCTCCCAGTGGAGGTGGTGGAGATGAGGTCAGTAACTGAATTCAAAAAAGCATGGGACAAACACAGAGGATCTCTAAAGGTAAAAAGGGGACTGTTGTAGTTGTTGATATGGAAGGACAGACTAGATAGGCCATGTGGTCTTTTTCTGTCGTCATATTTCTATGTTTCTATAATGAGGAGCTGCAGAGCAAATGCACTTATAGATCAGCAAGAGAAGTTTGAACTGGATCCTGAAAGATGTGCCCCACCACCCTCCTGCTGTGCGCCCATTCATGCGGCTGAAGGACCCTGCTGAGGTAGTCTCCAGGGAATTGAGCTCCCTAGGCAGATGGGACAGAGCAGAGGGCAACCTATGAGCAATGGAGAACTTCCACAGGTGCACTGCTTCCCAACATAGTAGGCACGACCCATGCCTCCATGCTTGTTGATACAGAACATCGCAACCTGGCTGTCAGTCTGAATCAGGACAAACTTGTAAGCCAGGTGTGCCTGGAATGACCGTAGGGCAATTGCGATGGCTCGCAGCTCCAAGAAGTTTATCTGGTGCAGACTCTGAAGCCCTTCTCGACGCAATGTTGAAGGCAATGACAGGGAGCGAACTGCGAAGGTGCCCCAAGTGGGACGAATCTACTCCCAAGGCTCCAGAGAGCCACAGGCTGCCTCCCAATGCCGTAACCATCGTGGAGTCCCCGGGACAGGTGCTGGAGTCTGTGGCTGAAGTCGTCGTACCAGCCCCGATGACCTTGGAGACTGCAATGCTGGCCCTTGGCTTGGTTCTCAGCAGCCCTCTTCAATGTCAACAGGGTGGACTGTGAATTCTTCCATGGCTCTGACCGGAGGTCGATGGAGAGTCTCTGTTCCAAGGTACTGCTTGCCTCAGCTCCAAGTATGGGCACCACACAATGCTGAGACCTCGGCAAAGCCCCATGAGAGCGTAGATGCTGATGTTGATGCCGGTGCCAAGGATACAAAGTCCGACAACCCAAAGAGGGAGTCATGCTTTTTCTTCCGGCCTCTGAGACCCTTTCTGGTCATCTGCAAGCAGAGATTGCAGGAGGAGAGCTCATGGTCAGGGCTGAGGCACTGAAGGCACTAATTATGTCAGTCAGTGACAGAGATGGTGCATTCACACTGAATGTAGTTCTTGAACCTGCTTACTGATTTAGACATGACTAGAAAAGAAAAGAAACTGCCGCAAAATCAAAGGGCTCAATGTCTGCCAGCAAAAATCCGCAAGGGAAAAGGAAAGATCCCAAAGCGCAAAAACTCGAAAAATTTTTGAAGTCCGGAGCTGGCACACCTGACAACAGGCGGTAGGCATTAGAAAACAAGGAAAGAAACTCTGAAGGGCCTGAAAACTTTTTCTAGTGACGAACAGGAACATGTCCTAGGGGCTCAGTGGAAAAAGACAACAGAAAAGATGGCACTGCGGCAGGTGCGCATGCACGATGGAAGCTCCCAAATATTTCCAATGGAAGCTGGGGAGCATTCCCGCAAGGAGCTTCGTTGGGGACATCACCCATATGTGAAGACTTACTTCCTGCTTGTTTACAGAGAAAAAAATATTGCCTTAGATTGTTCCCAAATCTATCTATTTTCACCTTCGGTCTATGACCCCTTGTTCCATGTCCCCTCTCAATTTAGAGGCCTATTTTCTGTTTATGCCTCAGAGGTATTTCAATGTCTCCATCATATCTCCCACCTTTCTGCCAGAGTGCACATATCTTAGATTTTTAAGTCTCTCCCAAAAGCTTTGATGAAGAGTACTAACCATTTTAGTAGCTGCCCTCTAGACCGACTCTAGTCTATTTATATCCTTTTAAGGTGGTCTTTAGAACTGTACAGGGTACTCTAGATGAGGTCTCACCAGAGTCTTATACAGAGATTACCTTTTTCCTGATGGATTTCTCTTCCTATGCACCCAAGCAGCCTTCTGGCTTTTGCTGTCACCTTTTCTACCTGCTTGGCCGCCTTAAGATCATACTTAACTCCCTATACTTTATCTGCTCTCTTGGGCTTTTGCAGCACAAATTCCTTGCATTAAATCTTAGCTGCCTGGGATCCAAGATGGCGGATGGTAGGCATTTGTGAGCAGCACAAATTACTTCATGGGAAGGAAGCTGAAGGCTAAGGGGGCTAAGCAGCCCTCACTTGCCCCCTCGACCTCCACTCCGTTACCTGTTGTTGGTCCTATGGACTCTCTTGCATTTTGTTTGTCTCACAGACCAAAGAATTTGGGGGAGTGTGGCTCGGCTGGGATTCCGCTCGTTTCGGGCGATTGGGCAGTCTCTTCGAGCAGTGATTCTGTCTCCCCCGTCCCTCAGTGAACTCCAAAGTCAGCGTGCCTGCAAGTGTACCCAGAAGTGATGCGGTTGGAGGTATTGGCTGAGGAAGAGATTCTAGATGACTGGCGAGGGACAGCCTTCGGGATGTCACAGGTGGGGGTTTTAGCCCCTTTGATCCTGGACCTGCAAGCTTTTACTTTGGAGCAGATGGTGGAGACCCGAGCTGCAGGGTCGGCTGATGTGGTGGGAACAGCGCCAAGTGCAAGTGAAGGGAGCTCTACGGAGGCACAGTTTCCTTCGACTTCTGTTGCCTTTTTTCTGCAGCGACCTACATCTTTTACACTGGAGGCAATATGGATTGCAACTGAACAGCTAGGAGTAGCTTTGGTGCCCCAGATAACTTCGACACCGAAGGTGCAGAGGAATTCGGTGATTATAGAGGAGAATGCTGTGAAGGTACTTTCTCTGCAAAACTTGGTTGTGGCTATCCAGTCTCAGCTTAAAGTGCTAGAAGATCACTCAGATTCCTTTGTTGAAGACGCTCTTGTATTAAACGGAAAGTTGGAGACATTGGAAAACTCAGAGTTGCAAATTTAAGATCAATTTTTCTAGATCTTCTTTGGTGTCGGCCAGATATATGTCTCGGTTATATTTGACTGATAGTCTGGGAGTTCCTGTGGACTCACTTCCCCCGTTTGTTAAGGTTTACTATCTTCCTGTGGCTAAGAAGTCCTCTTCAATAGCTGTGGAATCTGGATTGGCGCAAGCTGTTATTAACTTGACTGCAATGTTGGAAGACTCTTGGGAGGAAGTTATAAAGCGTAGTTACTCACCTGTAACAGGTGTTCTCCAGGAGCAGCAGAAATCAGTCCTCACTTATGGGTGACGTCGGCGCCGACGGAGCCCTCGCGGAGCAATTTTCCCCAGCTTTCAAAGAAAGCCTTTGGGAATTGCAGCGCGCATGCGCGGTCGTCTTCCCGCCCGAGGGTGCCATCTTAGCCAGTCAGATGACATAGCTAAAAAAGACAGCATAAAATTTTGCAAAAAGAACATAAGCAGACGATTGCAACTCCAAGGGGAGGAGGGAGGGTAGTGAGGACTGATTCCTGCTGCTCCTGGAGAACACCTGTTACAGGTGAGTAACTACGCTTTCTCCAGGACCAAGCAGGAAGTCAGTCCTCACTTATGGGACTCCCAAGCTCAAGGCTACCGGAGACCCTAAGCACAAAAATGAGCTCCCTCTAGCTCAGCAGCACAGAAGGAAAGAATCTTCGCTGAATTATCACCCACCGGTAGCCCACATCCGGGATGGAGGGTAGGAGTTGCTCAGACCTCAAAGAGATTACGGAGGACCGCCTGTCCGAAAGCACTGTCCCTGCGGGACTCCCTCTCGAGACAGTAATGGACCGCAAAAGTCTGGCTCGAAGACCAAGTAGCGGCCCGGCAGATGTCTGCCAGCGGAACAGAGCGGAGGTAAGCCACTGATGTAGCCTTTGCCCGAACGCAATGAGCCGTGACTCGACTTTCTAAGGAGAGTCCGGCTGCCCCATAAGCCCAAGAGATACAGTCCGCAACCCAGATGGACAGAGTACGCTTGGAGACCGGGAGCCCCAATTTATTGGGGTCAAAAGACACAAAAAGCTGAGCAGCTTTACGGTGCTCCCGCGTACGGTCAAGGTAGAAGTTCAAAGCCCTTCTACAGTCCAGGGTATGGAGGACCGTTTCAGCTCGGCTGGAGTGTGGTCTGGGAAAGAAGGTTGGAAGTACCACCTCCTGATTGATGTGAAAAGGGGAGACCACTTTTGGAAGAAATTTTGGGTGAGTCCGTAGGACTACCCTATTTTTGTAGAACCGAGTGTAAGGGGATCAGACACGAGGGCCTGCAATTCACTTACGCGTCTAGCGGAAGTGAGGGCTATCAAGAACAGTGTTTTCCAAGACAGAAAACGGAGAGAACAGGTAGCCATAGGTTCAAAAGGCGGACAGGTGATCCGCTGCAAAACCACATTCAGGTCCCAGTCAGGTGCTGGCGGGCGCAGAGGTGGTTTAAGTAGAAGGAGACCTCGGAGAAACCTCGCTACGAGAGGGTCGCTGGAGAGAGGCCTACCGTCCACCGGCACATGATGTGCCGAAAGAGCACTGAGGTGAACTTTGACGGAGTTGGACTTAAGTCCCAGATTAGAGAGGTGTAGCAAGTATTGCAAGATCACCGACACCGGGCAGGAGAAGGGATCCTGAGACTGTTGGGTACACCAGACGGCAAAGCGACGCCATTTAAGGGCGTAGCATTTGCGGGTAGAAGGCCGTCGCGAAGCTAAGACGACCTCCTCCACCTCTGCCGGCAGGAGAAGGGGAGCAAGGACTACCCTCTCAGCAGCCAGGCCATGAGGTTGAGAGACCTGAGATTGGGGTGTAGTAGAGACCCCTGATCCTGAGTGAGGAGATCCGGATGTACCCCCAGAGGGAATGGATCCTCCACCGCTAATTGCAGTAGAAGCGGAAACCACGGCTGTCTGGGCCAGCGAGGGGCCACCAGGATCATGAAGGCTTTGTCTCGGAGAACCTTGAAAAGAGTCCGAGAGACTAGCGGGATGGGAGGGAAAGCGTACAGAAGGCTCCCCGACCATGAAATTAGAAAAGCGTCCGCCGCAACCCGAAGGGGGTGTGGCTGACGAGAGCAGAAGCGAGGAAGCTGCCGGTTGTGAGGACTGGCAAAGAGATCCACCGTGGGGAGGCCCCACTTTAGGAAGAGCTTCTGGACTACCAAGGGATCCAGACGCCACTCGTGCGGCTGGAGGATCCTGCTGAGTTTGTCCGCCAGGCAATTCTCTTGACCCGGGAGATAAACCGCCTTGAGGAGAATGCCGTGACTGACGGCCCAAGAGCAGAGCTTCTGTGCCTCCCGGCAAAGGAGGAAGGAGCCCGTGCCCCCCTGCTTGTTCACGTAGAACATGGCGACTTGATTGTCCGTCTGGACAAGGACGGACTGGTGGGAAGTCAGGTGGGAGAACGCCTTGAGAGCCAGGCGGATCGCCCTGAGCTCCAGGAAGTTGATCTGCTGAGCAGACTCCCACGTGGTCCAGAGGCCCTGAGTACGTGCCCCTTGGCAATGTGCTCCCCAGCCCAGGAGGGATGCATCCGTGGTCAGCACCCGGGTCGGCTGAGGTGGCTGGAAAGGCATTCCGAATATCAGGTTCGGCTGCCGAAGCCACCACCGGAGAGACGAGATCAGCGGCTCGGAGACGCGCACTAGGTCTGCTAGGCCGCCTGTGGCTTGCCGCCACTGCTGGCGGAGACACCATTGAGCAGGCCGCATATTCAGGCGGGCATTGGGGGTCACATGGACGATGGAAGCCATATGGCCGAGCAGTCTCAGGAAGCGCCTGGCGGAAAACCAGGGGCTGGCTGCGAACGCGGTCGGCTAGGTCCATGAGCCGTCGAGCCCTGTCGAGCGGTAGGTATGCTCGCGCCTGAGGAGTGTGCAGCCTTGCGCCGATGAACTCGAGATCCTGTGAGGGGAGCAAAGTGGACTTTGCGAAGTTTATAACAAAGCCCAAGTGCTGCAGAAGAGTCACCGTGCGGCGCGTGGCGTTGGTGACCTCTCGAGCGGACGCTGCTCTGATGAGCCAGTCGTCGAGGTACGGAAAGACATAGAGGCCGTGAAGCCGGAGATGGGCCGCCACCACCGCGAGACATTTTGTGAAGACTCGCGGTGCGGAGGACAGGCCAAAGGGCAGTACTCTGTACTGGTAATGATTTCCTGCCACCACGAACCTTAGGTATTGGCGGTGGCTTGGGTGGATGAGGATGTGCGTGTAGGCATCCTTTAGATCCAAGGAGCATAGCCAATCTCCCTGCTGGAGGTAGGGCAGAAGGATTCCAAGGGTAAGCATTTTGAACTTCTCCCGCACAAGGAACTTGTTGAGGTTGCGCAAGTCCAGGATGGGTCTGAGGCCCCCTGTTCTCTTTGGTATCAGAAAATACCTGGAATAAAAGCCTTGACCTCTCAGGTGGTGGGGCACCGGTTCCACCGCCTGTTCCTGCAGAAGACCTGCTAACTCCTGAAGGAGCAACTCCCTGTGCAGAGGGGGGCGCGAAGGTTCTCCCGGAAAATAGGAGGGAGGGACCTGATGGAAGTGGAGAAGGTAGCCTTCTCGCACGACCTGAAGTACCCAGGCATCTGCGGTGATGCTGGACCACCTGTGGGCGAAGTGAACCAGCCGGCCTCCGGTGCTGGGAGGAACCAGCGGGGGGGGAGAGGCTATGCTGAGCGAGTCAAAAACCCCCACCCTGCTGAGCAGGGGCTGGTGGTGCAGGCTTGGGGGCTTGCTGCCTACGGGACCCGTTACCCCGTCCCTTGGCCTGCTGGCCCTGTTGGGGAGCTGCAGGGGCCTGATAATGGGGGTACTGTTTGTAGGCAGCCGCCTTCCTCGGGTAAAAGGACTTTTTTCCCGAGCCCTTCTTTTTCTGGGAAGGGGCGGAGGTCTTCCTAGAAAGCCTGGTCCTGGTGAGAGTCTCAGTCTCAATTTGTGCAGCCTTTTCCGCCATGGGCTTGCCAAAGAGGTTTTCGCCTCGGCAGGGGACATCGACCAACTTGTCCTGTACCCAGGGCTCAAGGTCTGACGACTGAAGCCAAGCCTGTCGGCGGGCACCGATGCCGGCTGCGGCCACTCTAGCCGAGGCCTCAAAGCCATCATAGGCTGCTCGGGACATGAACTTTGAGCATTCCCGAATGCCCGTGGACAAGGCTAGGAACCTCCGCAAGGGCTCCTCGGAGAGACCAGCGGAGAATCCGGCTAGCTCTTTAGCCAGATCCCGGAGATACATGCCCATGTAGAGCTGGTAAGTCTGGACACGACATGCGAGCATAGAGCCCTGGAAGCACTTCTTGCCAAGGCCATCCAGGTTACGGGCCTCCCTTCCAGGAGGCACCGAGGAGTGCATCTTCTGGCTCTTAAGACGATGCATGGCCGATTCCACTACCATGGAATGGTGTGGCAGCTGCGCCTTCTGAAAGCCAGGGCTCTTGCGGACCCGATAGATAGAATCGACCCGCTTGCTCAGGACCGGCGAGGAGGCCGGACTCTCCCACATGCGGAAGAGTAGTCGTTCCAGCATAGGAGGAACCGGCACAGTAAAGTGCTCCCTCGCGGGAGAGTCATACTGGAGGGCGTCGAGCTCTTCGGCTCGAGGCTCCTCCTCGGGATCCGCAGGGAAGGCCAAAGCCTTGGCCATATCCCTAACGAAGTCCGAGAACCAGGCATCCTCCGGGGGGGACTGCTTCCGAGGCTCGGACCCCGGTGAGTCCGATGGGACACACCGAGTCCGGAAAGAATCAGGTGACTCTTCCTCCTCAGACTCCCAGACCGACTCCGACGAGGACTCGGTGGGGTCGGCCCGGGCAGGGTGCTGCGCCAGCCGCCCCGACGTCGAGGGAGTCGGCGTCGGCGACCTCGGTCCCGAACGGGAGGCCGAGGGTGACCTCGACCGAGGATCGACTCGAGTTCTCATGGACTCGAGGATCGGCTCGGTCTCCGGGGTCGACTTGGACGTCGACATCCCGGCGGTCGGGGCAGCGGCGCCAGCGAGGCCAGCGAGCAGTGCCCGCTGCTGGTCCATGAAGGCAGACAGTCTGCTCTCCAAGGCCGTCAACCTGAGTCCGAGCTCAGGTGACCCAGCAGCCCCCGACTCGGGCCCCGACGTCGGCTGTCGCGGAGGCGAGTCCAGAAGGACCACAGGACTTACCTGGGCAGGCATCTCCGACTCCAGGCGAGGTCGCTTCGGGATGTGTTCCTTCTCCAAGGACCCGGGGCGGCTGTCGGGGCTATGTGACCTGGCCCTCGCGGAACCAGGAGCGTCCACCGACGCCGCCCTCGCGGGTTTTTCCTTCCGACGATGGTCCCCGGAGGGAGAACCCCGGTCGGAGGAGCTCCGGCGACGGTCCGAGCTGGAGCCTTTCGACGCGGAGGCCTCCGACGAGGTCCGGGTACGGCTGGGGTCAGCGAAGATTCTCTCACGCTGATGCCGCCGACTCCTCAACGCCTTTGAGGACAGTTTGCTGCAGGGCCCACAGATCAGTTCCTCATGATCCGGGCCCAGGCAGCGGAGGCAAAAGTCGTGTGTGTCGGTTAGTGACATATTTCGGTCACACCGACCACACCGCTTAAACCCACTGGCAGCCATCGGGGGAAAAAGGGCCCCTGCGAGGTCAAAGGACCGGGCTGCCAGGGAAAACCGAAAACGAAAGCTGACTAAGTCAGAAAAACAGAAAAAAGTAAGCGGACTCGAGACCTGCGTCGCGATTCCGGGCGGGAAAACGATCGGCGTCGAACCGAAAGAAATAAGGATAATACAAAGAAGAAAATCAACTTTTTCTCAGGGACAAGACTGGTACGTCTGTAGGGCTCCGCGGAAAAAAGAAGACTGGCTAAGATGGCACCCTCGGGCGGGAAGACGACCGCGCATGCGCGCTGCAATTCCCAAAGGCTTTCTTTGAAAGCTGGGGAAAATTGCTCCGCGAGGGCTCCGTCGGCGCCGACGTCACCCATAAGTGAGGACTGACTTCCTGCTTGGTCCTGGAGAACTCCTGCTACACTTCTTGTCACCCTTGCTCTGTTATCTGATAAGGAGTGGTTGATGAAGGTTTTCTTGAAGAGGAGGAACCTGAGGTTCAAGGGACTTCTTGTTCGTATGTTTCCCAACGTAGCTCGTGATAAACAGTGGAGGAGGCATGAGCTTTTCTTCTGCATCCTGGAGTGCAGCAGCTGGGAGCTCTTTGCTTTTTGAAATACCCTTGCAAGTGCTTGGTTAAGCATTTGTCTATTTCTTATGTTTTTATGAGCTATCCCAGCTGCTGGCCTTTATAGACGCTCGTCAGCTGGAGAATCCCCCAGGGTCTCCCATAGATCCACTCTAAGGAGATTGGTAATCCAGTCAACATTCTGTGCATATCTTGATTATCCTTGCATCTTTGGATGTGTTTTTCTTAACCTGAATCCCCTAGCTTGAGGGCTAGAGTGGGATTGACTGTTTTCTCTTTTCCTTGTTGTGTTCTTTGTATAATGTTTTTGCAATCATTTCCCAATTTCTGTACAAGATTTATTCTGGCAGTATATGTAAAAATGGTATAAATATAAAATTAAAAAAATATATAAAATAAATCTTAGCTGCCAAATTCTCGACCATTCTTCAAGCTTCGTTAGATCCCTTTCTTCATGTTATCCACACCTTCCAGAACACCTATTCTGTTGCAGATTTTGGTATCATCCACAAAGAGGTAAATATTTCCCGATAGCCCTTCTGAAATATTGCTTATAAATATGCTAAAAAGACTAGACCAAGGGCTGATCCAAAAGGCACAACACTAATAATATCTTTATCGTCAGAATGAGCTATTTACCACTACCCTTTGTCTCCTCCCATTCACACAGTTTCTAACCCACTCAATCACCCCAGGGGTCATAATAAGGGTGCTCAATTTATTTACAAGTCACCTATACAGAACAATGTCAAAGGCTTTATTAAAATCTAGGTAAACCATATCTAGTGCTTTCCTTCAATCCAATTCTCTGGTCACCCAGTCAAAGGAACGACAAGACCTACTGCTACTAAATCCATCCTAGCTCGGATCCTGTAATCCATTGAATTCCAGAAATTGCATTATCCTCAGTTTTAGCAGTATTTTCATTAATTTGTTTACAACAAAGGATAGACAAACCAGACTGCAGTTTCCCACCTCCTCCTTACCTTCACTTTGGTGGAGAAAGCACAGTTACTTACCTGTAACAGGTGATCTCTGGGAACAGCAGGAATAAGTCTTCACATATGGGTATCGTCGGTACCGACGGAGCCTGCACGGGAACGCTCCCCAGCGTCCAAAAGGAAAGCTTTTGGGAGCATCCCACAGCGCCTGCGCGCTGCCTTCCCGCCTTTCCTAACTGCCTCTCTCCAGTTTGAGTTTTAAAGCTGAGACAAAGAGAGAGAGAGAGGAAAGGAAAGATAGAGAGATACAACTCCTAGGGGAGGTGGGTGGGTTGTGAAGACTTATTCCTGCTGCTCCCAGAGATCACCTGTTACAGGTAAGTAACTGTGCTATCTCCAGAAACAAGCAGGAATGAGTCTTCACATATGGGGACTCCCCAGCTAGAGATGCCTGGGAGATCACCCAGGTTATGAGTCCCTGGAAAGGGCTCTACCTTCACCAATGAATCTCAGGCATCCAGTCAGGGATGGAGGGTAGGAGTTGATTAGGTATGGAACAGGTGTTTGAGAACAGCCTGACCAAACAAGGCATCCCGGCGGGAGTCCTTGTCCAAGCAGTAATGGGCTGTGAAGGTATGAACCGAGGCCCAGGTGGCCACTTGACAGATTTGGTCGATGGACACTGAGTTTAGATGAGCCATAGAGGCTGCCATGGCCCTCACATTGTGAGCGGTGACATGGCCCTCCAGAGAAAGGTTCTTACTCTGGTAGGCGAAGGAGATACACTGAGCAATCCAATTTGACAGAGTTCTCTTAGAGACTGGAAGTCCTAGATGAGAGGGATCAAAAGCAACAAAAAGTTGAGAGGACTTTCTATGTTGCTGTGTCCTTTGTAAGTAGAAAGCAAGTGCTCTTTTACAATCCAGGGTATGAAGATTCCTCTCTGCACTTGATGCATGAGGTCCTGGAAAAAAGACAGGTAAATACACCTCCTGGTTCAGATGAAAAGGTGAGACCACTTTAGGCATAAAGTGTGGATTAGTTCTGAGGACTACCTTATCATGATGGAACCTTGTATAAGGAGGATTAGCCACTAAGGCTTGCAACTCACTGATACGGCGAGCTGAGGTGACTGCAATGAGAAAAATAACCTTCCAGGAAAGAAATTTCAAGGAGGTAGTGGCTAAGGGTTCAAAGGGTGGCTTCATGAGCTGGCCAAGAACCAGATTCAAGTCCCATGCCACTGGAGGTGGTCTAATGGGAGGTTTAGTCAAAAGCAGGCCTCTCATGAATCTTGCTATCAGAGGATGAGAGGAAATAGGATGTCCATTGATAGGCTTAAGGGATGCTGCAATAGCACTCAAATGGACTCTTACTGAATTCGTTTTAAGGCCTGCATGGGATAAATGCAGTAAATACTCTAGTAAAGAATTCAGAGGTATTGCAAGAGGGTTAAGATCCTTCTCTGCACACCAAATGGTAAACCTCTTCCATTTAAAAGCATAGGAACGTCTGGTGGAAGGCTTTCTGGAAGCATGAAGGATATCCTTCACTTGCTGAGAAAGGTGTAGATCTTGAAGGTCTAGGCCTTCAGCAACCAGGCCCTGAGATGAAGAGATTGAGGATTTGGGTGCCATAAGGTTCCCTCCTCTTGGGAGGAGATCTGGAGCAGACCCCAAGTCCAGGGAGGGAGCTTGAGAGAGATGCAGAAGTAGAGGGTACCACGCTTGGCGTGGCCAATGTGGTGCTATGAGGATCATAGACCCCCTGTCTCTCTGAAGCTTGAACAGTGTCTTGGGAATTAGGGGAATGGGTGGAAAGGCATAGAGGAAGTCTTGCCCCCAATGAAGGAGGAAGGCATCCCTGGCCTGAACTCCCTGACAGGGAATCCTGGAACAGAACCGGGGAAGTTTGGCATTCCACGGACTTGCAAACAGGTCTATGTCTGGGGTACCCCAAATTCGAAAAATCCTGGCTATCTGGTCCCCATGGAGGGACCATTCGTGTGGAAGCAGAACTCGACTGAGTCTGTCTGCCCAAGAGTTTTGAACCCCTGGAAAATACATTGCCATGAGATGGATTTGATGCTCTCTGGCAAAGGCCCACAATCTCAGAGCTTCGTTGCAAAGCGACAGAGAGCCAGTTCCCCCCTGCTTGTTCACATAGAACATGGCTACCTGGTTGTCCGTGTGGATAAGGACTGTCTTGTAGCTGAGCAGGGTGTGGAAGACTCAGAGCTAGAAAGATTGCTCTGAGCTCTAAGAGGTTGATATGTAGAGATGTCTCCTGTGAAGAGCAGATGCCTTGGGTGGAGAGATCTTGTTTATTTATTTATTTATTTACATTCTCTTATATACCGCGCTATTCTGCATCAGTGCGGTTTACATTGAACAAACTGAAATTACATTGAACAGGGCATTATAACTTGGAGATAACTATTTTACAGGGAACATGGGCTATGGAGAGTTAAGTGGCTTGCCCAAGACCACAAGGAGCACCTGTGGGACTAGAAACCCCAGTCCTTCCGGCCCAAGGTTGCTGTCCTCTAGTGGGATTTGTACCCCCGACCTGAAGTACCTTGCCCCAACCACTAGACTACTCCTCCACTCTTGTAGATGAGCTCCCCAACCCTTTGGAGAGGCATCTGTTGTAAGGGTTGCTTGGGGTAACACCTGTTGAAAGGGGGACCCCAGCAACAGATTTTGAGTGGACTTCCACCAGTGGAGGGACCAAAAGAGGCGACTGGAGGTTGCTATTTTGTCTGACAGGCACCCTGATGCCTGGGTCCATTGGGTGGATAAAGTCCATTGAGCTGCTCTCATGTGAAGGCGAGCATAACGAACCACATGCACTGTGGATGCCATGTGGCCTAACAGTTGTAACATCTCTCGAGCAGTTAAATGGGATTTTAACTGAATCTGTGAGGCTAACTGCACCAAGCGTAGGCAACGGGTCTGGGGAAGATAGGCCCTTGCAGTTTTGGTATCCAGTAACACCCATATGAACTCTAGAGATTGAGTAGGGGTGAGATGGGATTTTGGAATGTTTATTACCAGTCCCAGATACTGAAGAACACGCTTTGTGCAGGTCAGGGAAGTCTGGGCCTCTGACTGGGATGGAGCTCGAATGAGCCAGTCGTCCAGATATGGGAATACGAATATCCTTAGAGTGCGTAAAAATGCGGCTACTACTGCCATGCATTTTGTGAACACTCTTGGTGCAGAGGCCAGACCGAAAGGAAGCACTTTGTATTGGTAGTGCTTTCCTTGGTAAAGGAACCGAAGGAACCTTCTGTGTGTTGGATGGATGAGGACATGGGTGTACGCATCCTTGAGATCTAGAGAACAAAGCCAGTCCTGACTCTGTAGGTATGGAAGGAGAGTTCCGAGAGAAGTCATCTTGAATTTCTCCTTGCATAGAAACTTGTTCAATTCTCTGAGATCTAAAATGGGTCTGTAGCCCCGTTTTCTTTGGAATGAGAAAATAGGGGGAGTAGAACCCTGAGCCCTGTTGAAGAAGGGGTACTTCTTCTATTGCCCCTTGGGCAAGAAGGGTAGCAATCTCTTGGCATAGAAGGTTGAGGAGAGATGTTGGAGAATTGAACTGTTTCACCATGGTGTGAGGAGGAAGGTTTAAGAAATGAAGCTTGTACCCGTCTCTTATGATGGAGAGGGTCCATTGCTCTGCTGTGATTTGTTCCCATCTGGGAGCAAAATGAGCTAACCTTCCTGGAATGGTGAGAGGCTCTGGATGTTCTAGAGCCAGAAAGGCTAAGTTCTCTAGTGGTAAGTCAAAGGCCCTGAGGAGGCTGAGGCTGTTGGGCCGTAGCAGTCCTCGCAGCCTGAGGCTTGGCCTGTTTTGGTTGTTGTTGTCTCTTTGTAGCCAAACGACCTTGAGAAGAGGCCTGACCATAAGTAGAAGAATATTTCCCTTTCTTTGGGAAAAATCCTTTTTTGAACAACCTATTTTTAAAAGGAGCTGAAGTAGACTTTGAAAGTCTATCTAAATCAGAATTTTCAGCATCCATCTGGTTGGCCTTTGCTTGCCAATCTTTGCCAAACAGGTTTTCACCTTACAAGGAAGGTTACCTAGACCATCCTGAACCCAGGGTTCCAAATCAGAGGCTTGTAACCAAGCTACTCTGCGTGCACCTATTGCAATAGCCGAGGCTCTACTGGCACCCTCAAAAGAGTCAAAGGCTGCACGGTTGGAAAACTTGGAAATATCCTGTGCATGTTTAAGCCAGGTGAGAAACTCTTCCCTTTTATCTTCTGACATCTTTTTGTTTAGCTCTGTGGCAAGTGTATGGTGAGAAACCGGCTGGGGTCATTTGATTGATGATCGCATTATCACATTCTGATAACCATGTCTCCGTGATCATTAACATGTCGAGGCTGTGGAATGTTATAAGATCAGAGATTGCTGGCCATTTTTGGCGTGTAGATCTAGCATTTATAAGCGCACATTTCAGTAATTGTTGTTGCTGTTTGTCCGGGTGGGTTTTTTTGATATTTTGTAAGGGAATGTATAGTAGGTGCTGATAAGGTGTGTTGGAGGTGTTCTGAGCAGTTTGGTAGAGTTTCTCTGACCATCTCCTACTATTACTACTGAGGATTGGAATATGCTTAGCACATGTATTGAATGCCTGACTAGGGAGTCCAGAAGTGAGAAAGAGAATAGCCAGTGGTATGAATATAGACATCTTGGGGGATATTGGTGTGGGTCTCAGGTGAGATGTGGAAAGTTGTTAGGAGTGATTTAGTGGTATGGTGTAGCTAGGCAGCTATGTGACTAAGCTAATTAGATGGGATATCTCAATCTACAAGAGGCTGGCATACACCTTTGGACTTACATTCACTACTACGCAGTTTGACTAAACTTCAGCGTTAATGAAATGGATACAAGGAAGTGACAGTGTTAATTTACCATACCGTGTGTCTCACCAACAATGGATACTCTGTTAATAAATATGGTCTTACAGAGCTTAGTTATGCGGAACACAGCCAACAATCATCAATCTTGCATGCAACTCAAATAACCCACTATCCTCAAACTGGCTAATGGGAGACTTCAACCTCCCCTCCCTGCCTGAAGCACAAGCAAGAACCTTCCTTGAAGCTCTATGTGACCTGGACTACAAGCAACTAGTAGACTCTCCTACGCATACAAAGGGCGGTATCCTTGACCTTATTTTTTCCCCCCAGTCTATAGTCGACACCACTCCTCAGCTGTTGACCTCGATATCCCCAGTACCTTGGGGTCTGATCATAATCTCCTCAAATTCTGCATACCTATCACCTGCCACTCCAAGAACAGTGACAGGACCAACACCTCCGATTCCAGAATACTAACAACACGATTTCGTCCACTCAACAAGGAGGATGTACTTGTCAAGCTACTTCCACGCCTAGACGTTTCAACCCTTGACCCCGACGAACTTGTAGTGAATTGGAACAATAGCATTAGAGCTATAGCCTGTATACCATCCACTAACAAGTTACCCAAAAAACGCGAACATGCCCCTTGGTACTCTACTGACCTTCGAGCATCCCTCTTACAACTACGTAAACTCGAAAGATGATGGCGCAGAAATAAGACTACCGTAACTTACCACAACTACAACTCATATTTAGCATTACACAGAGAGAAAATAAGTGAAAAAAGGAAACAACTTCACTCAATGATTCTAAAACGATCATTGAATAAAACACACGACCTATTTAATATAGTAAAATCATTAACAGGGGACCCAGCACCGGCACGTCCATTCATGCCTCAACCCCAGGATTATTCGAACTACCTGCAATCCAAAATGATCCAATCCAACATGACTTCAACCACCTGTAACTCAACCAATGCACTCAGTACACCAAAGCCTACCCTACTACTCAAATTCTCTGCAGTATCTACTAAAAAAATTGAAGACACCATTGCTTCCATCAATCTCACCACGGCTCCTAATGACCCTTGTCCAGCAAGCTGGATAAAGGAACTTCGACATGAACTAAGCCATTCATCATGTAATATAACCAACCAATCATTATCAAGGGGTATCTTCCCACAAAGTTAAAAACATACGTCAATCAGGCCCCTGCTAAAAAATAGTCGCCTTGACACATCCAAAGTCGAATCGTACAGACCTATATCAAGTATTCCCCTGCTTGCTAAGATCGAGAAAATAGTCCAGCGACAGATCCATCAGCACGTTGATGCCGAGACACCTCTCGATCCAGCTCAACATGGCTTCAGAGAATTGCATGGGGTAGATACCATCTTGACTACCCTCTTCGACAAACTAATTACAGGAATTGACAATATACACCGAGGATTCGTCCTTATATTTCTCGACATTGCAGCCGCCTTTGATTCTGTGAATCATAAGATACTATTACAACATCTCCAAGAAAAAGGGTTACAGGGCACTACACTACAATGGTGCGAATCATACTTAACTAATAGATGGCAGCAAGTAAAAACAGGCAACACGTCCTCTGAGCCTTTCCTACAGAAGTAGGGAGTGCCCCAGGGATCATCCCTGTCTGCTTTACTATTTAACATTTATATGCAGCCTATCTGTTCTCTGATCCGCTCCTTAAATGTAGAATGCCTCGTGTATGCTGATGACATACTACTATATATTCCATTCACTATCGAACAGCCTGATTTCTCCCCTATCATCAGATGCTTTGATGTAGTTGCTGAATGGCTTCTCACACAAAACCTGAGGATCAATCACAGCAAGACTGATGTCCTCTTTATCACAAGGAATCAGAAGTTCGTCCCACCACCCTATCTGCAAGTTAAAAATGCTGAACTCAAGACAAGAGATACAATCCGATATCTAGGCAACACCCTAGATCAGCGATTAGATATGACAACCCACGTAAAGACCGTTACAAGATCAATATACCACAAGATACGAACCCTACGCCACCTCTGCCCATTACTTGATTTTTCAGACTATCGAACGATATTTCAAGCCCTAGTGATCCCACACCTAGACTTCGCAAACACCATCCTCCATGGCCTACCACAAGCAACCCTCAGCCCGCTTTGGCTGGCCATGAACTCAGCTGCCAGGGTTCTCACAGGTGTATCAAGATCGGAACATATAATTCCAGTAATGAAAAATTTACACTGGCTACCTCTAAAAGCCCGAATTCAATACAAGGTACTAGTCATGACTTTCAAGGCACTGAAGAATCAATCTCCCACACCAACCAGCAAACTGATTAACATCCCCGACAACAGAATCAGAAGACCTGCACTACTGAACATGTTAACAGTCCCTAAGTTTACCACAAGGTGCACAAAGGCAACTACCAATAGAGCCTTTTCGATTTATGCTCCGACAGCCTGGAATGACCTTACCACCTGTATTCGATCCATATCGAGCCTCACCACATTCAGAAAGGCAATAAAACACCATCTGTTTCAAATCCACTATCCTGAAACCAGTCCCGAAAAACACAAGTCGCACGCACTCACCCCCCACCTTAACTATCCCAACCCCCTAACCCAACATGAGAATGGTTAGTCGCTCCTCGCCCTATAGTTGTTATCCGGGTTCCCACTTGACCTAGCTATGCTCACCCGTAGATCTTAAGTATTAGTGTATATAGCTCTATGTAAATATTATGTATATATCGTGTAAATAGTTTCCCCAGTTATCCCCTTCATGATTGTCCCCCTGTTCTATGTAAGCACATTGTGATATTAATGCATTGTTGCACTGTTCAGTTCTAATGTAAACCGCACTGATTTTAATAGCGTGGTATATAAGAAATAAAAATAAATAAAATAAATAAATAAGGTTTGCAGATGATCTGTAACTTCCTTTAGAAACATCCCCATATAGAGACTATAGGAGTTGATTCTGGCTACCAGCATACTGGCTTGGAAAATTCTCCTGCCAAAGGCGTCTAATGTTCTGCATTCTCTTCCTGGAGGAGCAGAGGAGTGTCTTTTTGCACTCGATCTTTTTCATAGCAGACTCCACCACAATGGAGTGGTGAGGAAGCTGAGTCTTGTGGAAACCAGGACAAGGAGGAACACGATACATGGTGTCCAACCTACGAGAATGAGGGGAGGTGGTAAGAGGAGTCTCCCATATGTCCAACATGTGATCATAAAGAATCTCATGTATTGGTAAAGTGGCTGCCTCTTTAGGAGCCTTAGGATATTGTAAAATATCTAATTTTTTGGCTCTAGGCTCTTTTTCAGAGGCCACAGAGATGGAAAGGCCCCTGGCCACCTCCCTGATGAAGTCTTGAAAAGACAAGTCTTCAGGAGGAGACATTCTCCTTTTTGGAGAGGAGGGTTCCTGAGGAAGGATCCCCGATGCTTCGATAGAGGCCTCTGATGCATCAGAGTCTTCAGAGGAATTGAAGTATCGCCTGTCTGGATGCTCTCGAAGAGCCCGATACACGTACCGGGTGGTATCGACATCGGGAGTAATCGGTACCGATTCGGTACCGATGGGCATCACAGGATATCGTACTGCTGCTGTCGACGTCGATGCAATCTGTACCGGCAGCGGAACCGATATCGGATCCAGTACCGGAATCGATACCGACAACGAAATTTGTTGCGGTACCGAAGGCGTCGCAGCTTATATGAATGCCGTGATGGCACGCTGCATGGTCAGAATAGTCTGATCCATCGACGCCACCAATGTCTGGATGTCGGTACCGGTGGAGACCGCCGGTACCCCAGAACATTGTAACAGGTGATCAGTCGAGGCCGAGCCATCGATGTCAACCTGTGACCCCATAGATAAAGCTTTGGAAGCTGGAGCCTCCCGCCGGGGTAATTTTGCCGGTGTGGATTCCTCAAGAGCAAGCCCGGAGGCATCTCGATACTTGGAGGGAGATGTACTCTTTGAGGACCGGCCGGATTTAAGTTTGGTTACCTGAGATCCATGGGAGGAAGAAGCAGCCCTGGAAGACGTCGATGCCACAGAAGCTGCATCAGAGGGAAACAGGGTACTGAGCTTGGCTGCTCGATTCTGTAACCCCCTTTTAGACATCATGGAACAGGACTCACAATCCGCAATGGAGTGGTCAGGACCTAAACATTTTAGACACCAGTCATGGGTGTCAGTGACAGAAATAGTGCCACTGCACTTCGTGCACTTTTTGAACCCGGAGGCGGGCTTTTCCATGAGGAAAAATATTTCTGCAGGCCTACGGCCACAGAAAGAAAAAATGCACTGAAGAAAGAAGAGTAATTTTTTTTTTTTTTTTTAAATAAGAAAGAAAAAAGACCGGCGGTACCGGTCTGGAGTCGAGAAGGCAGACACGTGACTAAAGAAATAAAAGAAAATAAGATTCTTCAGCGGTGACAGGAACACGACCTGCTGGCTCCGCGGAAAAAGAAGAACTGGAGAGAGGCAGTTAGGAAAGGCGGGAAGGCAGCGCGCAGGCGCTGTGGGATGCTCCCAAAAGCTTTCCTTTTGGACGCTGGGGAGCATTCCCGCGCAGGCTCCGTCGGTATCGACGATACCCATATGTGAAGACTCATTCCTGCTTGTTCCTGGAGATAAGTAAAATGTATATTTATCACATTTTTCCCCATGCTAAAATCTGTATTAAATATGGCAATAAAATTAAATTTGATAAATCCCAAATAAGTGTGCTAAGACTAGCATCCTTTATGAGAAATCAGAGCCTCTGCAGGAAAAAGGTGGCAGCTAGCAAGGGGAATAATCAAGCATAGATATTTCATACTCTAGGAATGATTCTCACTTTCAAATCATCTAAAATAGATATGCAATATGGGAAGACTAATCATCTCACAAAAGCAAGAAGATGAACATATCTGCTGACTTAACGGTGATGGGTTCTGGGAGTAGAGGGAGGGCATTGTTATTTATATATGTCTTCAGCCCAGGAATGCCTTATTTTATGGCAAGGCCTCAGTATCAGAAGGATGGCCATTGACATGTCATGCTTTAAGGCACTAGAGTAGACCTGTGCAGAATATTCACTATTTCTATCTGCCGGCCTGAGATGATAAAAATGGATGACACCTCTTGCTCAAATACCAGCTCTAACAGCGATAGCTAAGAGCCATAGAATGCTTCACTGCCTATATCGGAATAAACTTTTTAACAACAGCTTAAGATGAACTGCTAGAAAAGACAGTGGGCAGAGGCAATGTGAAAATATTGTTCTTAATAGCAATGTTAGCTCATGTCTCCGAACAGACAGCAGAGTTATAGTCAAGGCACCCAGCTCAAGAGTAGATTCTACAGGAAGCATTGAGAAATTCGGTGGCAGTTATGTTGCCCATTTGAATAAGTTTGTATATGTAATTATGTAAATGTTCTACTAGCTAGAAATAAAGTCACTTCTGGCATTTCATGTGTGCTCAGTTAATATAAATGAGCATGGAGGACAGCACGTGAAAATGGATGTGGGGGATGGGAAGAGATACTCCTAAGGGGTCTCAGTCAGGAGGGGCCTAGGATAGAGGATGAAGAGGGGATTCAGGTGCAGAGGATGGGGGAATCCAGAAGCATTAGGAGAATGAAAGAAAATGAGAAGAGGGTGAGAGAAGGAGGGAGGAGAGAGAAAGAGGGGATTCTAAATTGGTGAAGGAAAATTCCATCACATCTCATAACCCATCTGATTACCTCACTCACTCTCTCCACCCTCCTGCATTCTTCTCATTTCCTCACTCTCACCCCACACCCTCCTATATAATCCTTCCCCTCTCTCCCTCCTTCCCCCTACCACAGAGGGGAGAAGCAGCGCCATTATATTGCAGCTGCCGACGGCGGGAAGAACACCTCTGCTGGGCTCCCGTGAGGCGCGTGCCCAACTGCCTACCTGCCTCCGGCCCAATCGGGGCTGTGAGAGGGGAGAAGCAGCGCCATTATATTGCAGCCGCCGACGGCGGGAAGAACACCTCTGCTGGGCTCCCGTGAGGCGCGTGCCCAACTGCCTGCCTGCCTCCGGCCCAATCGGGGCTGTGAGAGGGGAGAAGCAGCGCCATTATATTGCAGCCGCCGACGGCGGGAAGAACACCTCTGCTGGGCTCCCGTGAGGCGCGTGCCCAACTGCCTGCCTGCCTCCGGCCCAATCGGGGCTGTGAGAGGGGAGAAGCAGCGCCATTATATTGCAGCCGCCGACAGGCGGGCCCGCGCCTGAGGGCCTCGCCAGAGGGCCCTTTGGCGTGGCCCTTAGGCGCGGGCCCGTGGCAAAAATTGAAGAACATCAAATGTGTATAAGATCTAATTTGAGTATTTATTCTCAGTATAACTTCCTCTGTCTGTCTCTCCCTTTAGATGCTCTTCCGTTTAGAGGTATGTCTGTATTACATGTTAACCTGATGTAGTCTTCCTTTGTTACCTATAGATCCATTGCTTATCACTTTGATATTTTGATAAGGTGGTATAAAATTGGATGCATTGTTTTGTCTTTGTAGTCTGATGTTTTTATGTCTGTATTTCATGCTAACCTGATGTAGTCTTGTAACCGCTTTGATTGTAAGAAAGGCGGTATAAAAAACCTGTTAAATAAATAAATAAATATCCCATTCACTCACGATACCTTCTTGCCTTAGCAGTAGGACAATGTCAGCAGCAGTATGGTATTTCAGGCTACATCCTCTTCTCCCTGTCTGCAGCCTGGTGTCACGCTTTGAAAGGTGCAGGATTGTACAGTAGTGTGCATTTCAAAATGTGACATCCCCAGGAAACAGAGTGAGAGATCTAGCACTTGTTTAATTAGGTGTGCCTCTTCTATTCCTTTATCTATCACTGTGTCTCTTATTCTGTCCTATCTTATAAATGGCGTTCTTTTCATATTTTCTGTAACATTAATATTGTATTGTAAACCGCTCTGATGCTTTGGCCTGAGCGGTATATCAAATGTAACAATAAACAAACAAAGTGACAGATCAAAGGGGCATTTTAATAGACTCCCTCTATCAAAGGGTGATACGGAACGGAAGACTAGATAGGCTATGTGATCTTTTTCTGCCGTCACATTTCTATGTTTCTAAGCAAAGGCTGTGTGAATCACCCAGGAAATTGGTCACAGATTACCTTAGAAGCACAGATCTGGGACCTGTGTAGCAAGCCAGCCTTTACTAAGTGTTAGTTCCCTCCCTCCCACCCTGACTCCCACCCACCGCAGGCATAATCCTAGCTTTATAAGAACATAAGATATGCCATACTGGGTCAGACCAAGTTCCATCAAAGCCCAGTATCCTGTTTCCAACAGTGGCCAATCTAGGTCATACGTACCTAGCAGTTTCCCCAAAAGACACAGGTTCCACAATGCTTGTATTGGGTCAAGCATTGATATCTTGGGTCCCTTCTTAATAATGGTTTATGGACCTTTCCTCCAGGAACTTGTCCAAACCTTTTTTAAACCCAGCTACATTAACAGCCTTTACTACATCCTCCGGTAACAAATTCCAGAGTTTGATTACACGTTGAGTGAAAAAATATTTTCTTTTATTAGTCTTAAATAGTTTACCCTTAGCTTCATTGCATGTCCCCTAGTCTTTCTACATTCTGATAACGTAAACAATCGATCTACGTTTACCCGTTCCACTCCCTTCATTAATTTATAGACTATCATATCTCCCCTCAGCCATCTCTTTTCCAGGTTAAAGAGCCCTAACCTTTTTAGCCTTTCTTCATAGGGGTATACTTCCATCCCCTTTACCATTTTGGTGGCTCTTCCTTCCTTCCATCCCCTTTACCATTTTGGTGGGTCTTACATCTATTAAAGGGGGGAGTTGTATTCACATTCCCTCCTAGGTTCAGCTGATTATCCTCACCAGGAATAGATGAGTTAAGGCCCTGAAAATAATTAATCTTGAGGTAAACAAAGTCCCTTAAACGTATTTGGTATAGTTGTATTAGTACAAGTATCCCTAGCAACTAAAAACAACTTAAATAACTAAACAAAACTTTAAAACTAAGATGCAGATAGCAGTCCAGCAGTGAGATGGGAGTTACCAGTCTTTTGTATCGAGTGTCACATATACGATTTTCTTCCAGTTGGTGAAAAGTCTTACGTGTGCGATAGGTACAAGCAGCTCTTTGCCCTCAGAAAAGGAGTGCAATCTCTGGAGGCTAGAGTAGCAGACTTGGAAGACATAAGTCAGAGAGGTACATAGACAAGACCTACAAGGACACAGCATTGAAGGCCCACTTCTAGTTTGGCAGCCTTTCAGCTGCCATGGAGGAGAGAGGTCTCGTGAATGGAGAGCATCACCTTGGTGAGGCAGGAAGTGATCCAATAGCTAGGACCTGTCCACCAGGCGATGCAACACCTTCTTGCACCGAGGTTGTTTCTCCAGGGCCATGCTCCCATGAGGGAAAGGTTAGGACAGCAGTTATAGTGAGTGATTCAATCATTAGGCATGTAGATAGCTGGGTGGCTGGTGGACATGAGGATCACTAGGTAATATACCTACTTAGCGCAAAGGTAACAGATCTCACACACCATATAGACAAGGCTTTAGATGACGCTGGGGAGGAGTCTGCCATCTTGGTACATGTTGGCACCAATGACATAGGAAAATGTAGGAGGGAGGTTCTGGAGGACAAATTTAGGCTTTTAGGTAGAAAGTTAAAATCTAGAACTTCCAGGGTATCATTCTCTGAAATGCTTCCTGTGCCACGTGCAGGGCATAAAAGGCAGGCGCAGCTCCAGTCTCTTAATGCGTGGATGAGACGATGGTGCAAAGAAGGTGGGGTTTTGGATTTGTTAGGAACTGGGCAACTTTCTGGGTAAGGAAGGAGCTCTTTCGAAGGGATGGGCTCCACCTTAACCGGGATGAAGCCAGGCTACTAGCATTAACATTTAAAAAGGAGATAGAGCAGCTTTTAAACTAAATAATAGGGGAAAGCCGACAGTCACCCAAGAACCCATGGTTCAGAAGTATGTATCATTGAAGGATACTAAAAAAAAACAGGGAAGCTAGGACATTCAAACAGAGAGATTCCAATAAAGATTAAAAAAAAAAAAACTTACCCAGATGCTCTTAAGTACTGAGCAGAAAGATTCCAAATTATCCACATCAACTGATAGCCAGATTAATATGATTGAAATACAACCTCTAAAATGCCTGTATGCAAATGATAGAAGTCTAAAAAATAAGATGGGAGAGTTAGAATACATAGCTCTAAATGTGAGGTTAGATATGATTGGTATATCAGAGACCTGGTGGGAGGAGGACAACCAATGGGACATTGTGATACCTGGGTACAAACTATATCGCAATGATAGAGTAGATCAAATTGGTGGAGGGGTTGTGCTCTATGTTAGAGAGGGATTAAAGTTTTGCAGGAAACAAAATATGCTATACAATCTCTATGGAAAGAAATTCCATGTAAAAAGGGGAAGGTGATGGCAGTGGGGGTCTATTACCGACTGCCTGGCCAGAATGAATAGATAATGAAATGCTGAAAGAAATCAGGGAAGTTAACAAAAGTTACAACAGAGTAATAATGGATGATTTAAATTACCCAGGTATTGACTGGGTTAGTGTCACAGCAGGACATGCTAGGGAGATTAAGTTTCTAGATGAAATAAATGACTACTTCTTGGAGCAGCTGGTTCATGAACAGACAAGAGGAGAAGCTACTTTGGACCTAGTCCTTAGTGGCATGCAGGAGATAAGGATGTTGAGGTCACTTGGCAAAAGTGATCATAGCATGATCGCATTTGATTTAATAAATGAAAGGAGGACAGCAAGGACTATGATAAAATGAGGAAAATAGTTAACAAAAAACTAAAAGCAGCAGCTACAAAGGCTAAAGATTTGCATAAAGCATGGGCATTGTTTAAAAATACTATCTTGGAAGCCCAGAACAGATGTATTCCATGCTTTAAAAAAAGTGGATCAGGCGGTACGGCTGGGCTGGGAGGGAAACTTTCTGTTAAGATGGGCTGATAATGGAATCAAATACTTGGGTATATATTTGCCAGTAGATCTAGGTAGGTTGCAGGAACATAATATTGGGAAATTAATGGAGCAAACTATGAATTGTTTGCCTGGATGAAGAGACCTACCACTGTCATTAGGAGGGCGAATAGCTCTATATAAAATGACCATATTCCTAAAGTGGTTATACATGTTGCAAACTCTGCCTATATTAATGAAAAGGGGTGAGATTGCTAAATTGGAGAAGAGTATTTTTTTGGAACGGAAAAGAGCACAGATTAGTATAACAAAACTGCAGAGACCCTGGGAATGTGGAGGTATGGGAGCCCCAGATATTAGAAGATATAATATAGCATGTTTGTTGCGGAATTTGAGGGATTGGTTGAGTACAACAGCAGATTATACACCTATAGAACATGAGCAGGAGGTAGCATGGCCATTGGCTTTGAGATATGTACTACATGCGAAGGTAGCAGATCTACCCCAAGATATTAGTAGTCACCCAATATTTAAGGTGATGAGGAAAGTGTGGTGGATAGCTTGTAACAGATGTCTGGGAAATCCACAGGTGACTCCCTTCCTGCCATTATATGGTAATGGGGCTTTTATTCCAGGGATGCAAGGGGGAGCGTTCCGTAGGTGGGAGACCAAGGGAATAGTGGCTATTGAACAGGTAGTAAATGAATCGAGAAAGCTGTTGGAATTTAATGAGCTGAGAACTAGGTATGGGTTGGAATGTAGGGATAGTTTTTCTTATATACAATTGAGAAGCTATATACGTAGTTTTGGGGGTAAAGGATTTGCAAGTAGATATATGCACTAAACTAGAAGAGCTTTTGTATTCTGGAATGGAATCACAGGCCTGGGTCACAAATTTACAAAAGGAATATTTTAAATTTGGAAGGAAAACCACAAGAGCAGGGTTTAGCATTAGCATGGACAATCTGGGGGTGGAGATTGGAGGAGTAGATATGATTATAAAAATGCGGGTTTTCGAGAGACGCAGTACCGAGTACTGAGAAGGAGCCATTTTGCTCCATGCAGAGCATTTAAAGCAGGAAGTAGTGCCACAGCAAATTGTCCGAGATGTGGGACAGAAAGAGCAGATTTGGGGCGTATGTGGTGGCAATGCTCGGGAGTGGTGCGATTTTGGGGAGCTCTAGTGAGACATCTCACATCCATCCTGGGGGTTACACTGGGGAAAGATCCTAGGGTTTTGATTTTGGGCCTGCTAACGCCCGTGGAGGGGTTGGAGTGTGTTCAGCAGGATTGGTTGGGAAGGGTGTTATTGGTGGAGCGGAGAGTTATGCTGCAAAATTGGTTACTTCCAAGGGGACCCACTATGGGGCAGTGGAAGAGGGAAGTGTACATGTTATTACTTATAGAGCAGGTGGGAGCTCGAGCTAATGAGAGAAGCCACCAGAATATTCATGGCAAGGTGGGGTCTATATATACAAACAGACACCACGAAATAGGAGCAGAATCCTTGATGTACTCCATTGATGACTTAAAAATATCTAAGGATTCGTATGAAGTATGTCTCCAAAGTAAAAGGGAGGGAAGGGGAATCTGGAATAGGGAGGGGGGAACTCGTAAGAAGGGGGGAAAGGGGGGGTCGACATAAGGTTAAGAGTAAAGTGGGGGGGGGAGTTCTAGCAGTATGTGATGTATGTTGATTAGTGCTGGATAAAGAGGGAGGGGGGATGGAGGGGGGGGAAGGGGGAGAATATAGAAGTAGAGACAATAAGCTATATGGACGGGGAAAAAGAGTTCATTCCTAATAGAAGTAATGGAAAGACGTAATTAAAGAAGTTTGTTTTAAGCGGATTATAGATGTTCAAAATTTGGTTTATTTGTTTGATCTGTAATATAATGTGACACTGATGGAATCCAAAGTGTACTTGGTTATGTCTCAATAAAAATATCTACTAAAAAAAGTGGAAGGAAGGCCAGAAAATTGCCAGCATGATATAAAGGCAAGGTCAGAGAGGCTGTTGCGGCCAAAAACATCTTTCAGGAAATGGAAAAAGGAGCCAAATGACAAAAATCAGAAACATAAGCATTTATTTATTTAGACAGTTTTGTATACCGCCTTATCCTTCAATCAAAGCAGTCACAACACAATTGGGGGATACATTTAACACGCGGGGATATGAGACACATACACTAATACTTACAGGGAACATGGGCAATGGAGGGTTAAGTGGCTTGCCCAAGACCACAAGGAGCATCTGTGGGACTAGAAACCCCAGTCCTTCCGGCCCAAGGTTGCTGTCCTCTAGTGGGATTTGAACCCCCGACCTTCCGGCCTGAAGTACCTTGCCCCAACCACTAGGCTACTCCTCCCTCCTCCCTAAGCATTGCCAAATTAGATGCAAGGCATTGATAAGGCAGGCAAAGAGAATTTGTAAAAAAGCTTGCCATGGAAGCAAAAATGCATAACATGTTCAAGTACATTTGTAGAAAAAAAACCTAAGACACAGACAACTGGACTAATGGATGATAGAGTAAAAGGGGCGCTAAGTGACAAGGCCATAGCGGAGAGATTGAAAGAAATCTTTGCTTCGGTCTTTACTGAAGATGATGTAGGGAATTATCCGTGCCTGAAATGGTATATAAAGGTGATATATCAGAAGAATTGAAAGAAAAATTGATAAACCAGAAAGATGTATTACAACTATTTGATAAACTGAAGAGTACCAAATCACCTGTTCCAGATGGCATACATTCAAGGGTATTGAAAGAACTGAAATATGAGATCGCAAACCTACTATTAGTAATCTGTGATCAATCATTAAAATCATCGGTAGTACCTGAAGAGTGGAGAATAGCCAATATTTAAAAGAGGTTCCATGGGGGGGAGGGGGGGAGGGGCAGAGCCTAACTTCAGGCAAAATGGACGTGTGAGAGCTTAGCTAAGAGGGGTAGTTTAAGAATCCTGAGTCCTGCTGCTTTTATTAGAATGGACCCAATCTATCTTGGAAGCAGTCAACTACGAATATGCCTGGCCCCAAACCGACGCGTCTGGATTATCAAGGAACACAAAGTGTCAGTGCTAAGCGAACTAAAACAAAGCCTCTCTCACCTCACAAAATGGCAGTCATCTGAGATTACCCCGAGGCCTTGCAGGAACATCTGTCTGAGATCCGCGCTATTAAAGACATGGTTAAATCAAATGGAGACTCACTGACCACAATGCAAGAAGATATTTCTGCCTTAAAAAACAGTCTGGAGTAGATCACGATGAGACTAGAGAAGGTGGATAACGTGGTTGCAACACACTTGGAGCGGTTCAGGGACGTTGAGAAGCAAGCAAAGCTGATCCGATCATTGCAGAGGGACCTGGAAGATGGTAACAATCGCACTTGTAGAAACATCAGGATCCTGCGAGTCCCCGAAGGAGCTGAAAGGCACAGATATGATGGCCTTTTTGCAGTCAATTTTTCTGGGGTGCTCAAAGTCAAGTTTGCTATGCCATTTGAGATCAAACATGCCTATCGGGTGCCTACTCAGTCTATGGTCTCAGGCAAGAGTCCACGCCCAATCATACTAAAGGTGCTGCGATTTCAACAAGTCACACAAAATCATGGAAGCAGCCAGATTGCACTCTGCATTGGAATATCAAGGGAATAAACACTCCTCTTCTTTACGGACTTTGCAAAAGCAACTGTAGACTGGAGGAAAAGTTTTTTTGGCACTGCGTCCATGATTGCTGCAGTTGCAGGCCCATTTTAGGCTGCTTTATCCTGCACGTATGAGAGTCACGCTGCACAATCAAACCAGGACATTCGACAATCCAGGGGAGTTGCATGCTTTCTTGAAAGATAAAGAACTGGTGTTGATGCGGTGAAAACCCTGCTTTATACTCAGTGGTGGATATAAGCTTGCAGTGTACCTTAACTTTCCTTACGTGGGTGCCTTAACTGGTTACAAGATCATGAAGTCATGATTTGAATTATAATGGAGTCGACATTCATTCTGGCCCTTCCAGGGCAGCCCCAGAATATTGCTATGGTCACACTGCTCTTTTCATTTTTTATTCTTTCTCTTTTTTTTTTTCATCTGTGGCGTTTGGGCTAGAACAGAAGGCATCGGAGCACTGAAAGATAGGATGGCCCTCATATAGTTATATTTATTTTTTTTGCAATCATACAATGCTTTGGGAGGGGCCGTTCTGCTCTAGTGTTCTAGAGCTTCAGTGTTTGAGGAAGATATACTAGTTGTGGGTAATTGTTAAAACAAGGAGTTTTACTTGGCAGAGGAGAAGTGCTGAATCATTTGGTCATACCCTCTGTGCCTGTCTTGTCCTTTTAGGCTCACCTGCCAAGTTTAGAGTTCGGCATAGCCCCCCCAAGGTTTTGGTGGCCTTTAGTATTTAGAATCATGTTCTTTTTTGGGCAGTCTTTTATAAGGGCTATAGAAATATAGAAAAATGATGACAGAAAAAGACCACATGGCCTATCTAGTCTGTTCTTCCATATCAACAACTAAAACAGTCCCCTTTTTTCCTTTAGAGAACCTCTGTGTTTGTCCAATGCTTTTTTGAAATCAGATACCGTCCTCATCTCTACCACCTCCACTGGGAGACTATTCCACGAATCCACCACTCTTTCCGTAAAGAAATATTTCCGCATATCATTCCTGAATCTATCCCCTTTCACCCTCATCCCATCAAAAAAAAAATAGTTATCTCCAAGTTATAATGCCCTGTTCAATGTAATTTCAGTTTGTTCAATGTAAACCGCACTGATGCAGAATAGCGCGGTATATAAGAGAATGTAAATAAATAATGTCCCCTCGTAGCAGAACTTGCTTTCAATCGAAAGAGGCTTTCCTCCTGTGCATTTAAGCCACGGAAGTATTTAAACGTCTCAATCATATCACCTATATCCCACCTTTCCTCTAATGTGTACATATTAAGATCCTTAAGTCTGTCCTAGTATACTTTATAATGAAGACCACTAACCATTTTGGTAGCCACCCTCTGTACTGACTCCATCCTGTTTATATCCTTTTGAAGGTGCGGCCTCCAGAATTGCACACAATACTCCAAATCAGGTCGCACCAAAGACTTATACAGAGGCACTATCACCTCCTTTTTTCTGCTAGCCATTCCTCTCCGCATGCACACAAGCATCCTTCTAGCTTTTGCTGTCGACTTTTCTACCTGTTTAGCTACTTTAAGATAATCTGACACAACCACGCCTAGGTCCCCTCTTTAGTGTCAAAGGCTTTACTAAAATCTAAATACACTACATCTAGGGCTCTCCTTTGGTCCAACTCCCTGGTCACCCAGTCAAAGAAATCAATCAGATTTGTCTGACAAGACCTGCCTCTGGTGAATCCATGTTGCCTCGGATCCTGTAATCCGCTGGACTCCAGAAACCTCACTATTTTGTCTTTCAGCAGCGTTTCCAATAATTTACTCACCATCGAAGTTAAACTAACTGGCCTGTAGTTTTCAACCACATCCTCACTTCCGCTTTTGTGTAAAGGCACCACATGAGCCTCTCTCCAGTCCTTAGGCACCACTCCAGACTCCAATGAGGCATTGAAAATGTCAGTCAGTGGAGCTGCTAGAATGTCCCCCAAGTTCCCTCAGTATTCTAGGGTGTATCCCATCCGGTCCCATTGCTTTGTCTACTTTAAGTTCAGCTAGTTTCTCATGAACACAGTCTTACGAAAATTCTTCAAGATGGCCCTCACTTCTATTCCTGTTTGTGGGTGATTTCTGAGGTTCTGCTCCCAGTTCTTCATCTGTGAACACAGAACAGAAATATTTGTTAAGCAATTCTGCTTTATCCTCATCAGCTTCTACATATTCCTCCCCTTCACCCTTGAGTCTGACAATATCAATTTTGCCCTTCCTCTTCTCACTAACATATCTGAAAAATATCTTATCCCCCCATTTTATTGCACTGGCTATTTCTTCCTTTTTTAATCTTTGCTATAGATGCCTGTCTTCCTCTCTCTGTGATCTCTTGTATTTAGAAACATACAAATATGACGACAGAAAAAGACCACATGGCCTATCTAGTGTGTCCTTCCATAACCACAAGTGTCCCCCTTTTTTCCTTTAGAGATCCTCTGTGTTTGTCCCATGCTTTTTTGAATTCATATACTGTCCTCATCTCTACCACCAAAACGTAGCACAAGGCAAGCTTTGGCTTAAAAGTTTTTTTATTTTTTACTCAATTAAGACTGCGTGCCAACGACCCGACACAGGCCGTGTTTCGTCACTCCATCAGGGGTATTGGCATACGTCGCCATAGCTGAACTTCTTAAAATATACACGAAATCTCAATCACAAGCACTCACTTCTACTGCAGATTTCAGTAGAAGCGAGTGCTTGTGATTGAGATTTCGTGTATATTTTAAGAAGTTCAGCTATGGCGACGTATGCCAATACCCCTGATGGAGTGACGAAACCCGGCCTGTGTCGGGTCGTTGGCACGCAGTCTTAATTGAGTAAAAAATAAAAAGCTTTTAAGCCAAAGCATTCCTTGTGCTACATTTTGGACTTGTTCTTCTGGTTTTCGTGGCACAGTGCTTTTTTGTTGGTTGGGCTCATCTCTACCACCTCCACTGGGAGACTTTTCCACGGATCCACCACTCTTTCCGTAAAGAAATATTTCCGCAAATCACTCCTGAATCTATCCCCCTTCACCCTCATCCCATGTCCCCTCGTAGCAGAACTTGCTTTCAATTGAAAGAGGCTCTCCCCCTGTACATTTATGCCACGGAGGTATTTAAACATCTCAATCATATCACCTCCATCCCGCCTTTCCTCCAAGGTGTACATATTAAGATCCTTAAGTCTGTCCTCATATGCTTTATAATGAAGGCCACTAACCATTTTAGTAGCCACCCTCTGCACCGACTCCATCCTGTTCACATCCTTTTGAAGGTGCGGTCTCCAGAATTGCACACTATACTCCAAATGAGGTCGCACCAAAGACTTATAGAGAGGCACTATCACCTTTTTTCTGCTAGCCATTTCTCTCCGTATGCACCCAAGCATCCTTCTAGCTTTTGCCGTCACCTTTTCTACCTGTTTAGCTACTTTAAGATCATCAGACACAACCACGCCCAGGTCCCGCTCTTCTTTAGTGGAGAAAAGTACTTCACCCCCTATACTATATTGCTACCTTGGATTGCTGCAGCCCAAATGCATGACCTTACATTTTTTAACATTAAATCCCAGCTGCCAGATTCTAGACCATTCTTCAAGCTTAGCTAGATCCCTCCTCATGTTATATATTTCAAGGCTATGGTCAAGGTGTGGTATTTCTGCTTGTGTTGTTTTTTCCTTGGGTTATTAATGCTGCTTCAAAATTCTGGGTGCTTCAGAGATGTGGATTAACAATGTAAAATTTTATGTTACAACCTGGTATGTTTCTGTAACAATTGTACATTATTGTGTGCAATATTGTCTCTATGTCTTCCTTTAAGACAGTCTCACTGAATGTTAAGGGCATTAACAATCCCATTAAGAGAAAAAAAGATTTTTATATGGGCGCAAGGAATGTGCCGACATCCTATTTCTGCAAGAAACATTTGAATGCAAGGGAGTCTTTAAAACTAGATATGAAACCCTTTACACTTATAGCTTTCTCAGTTGCAAATCATAAGAAAAATGGGGTAGCCATACTAGTAAGGAAATCTCTATCCCCTACTGTGTTGTAAACCAGATCTAATATCGAAGGGCGTTGGGCAATGGCTGTTATCAAGATAGGACTCACTGAACTGGCCTTCATCAATATTTATGCCCCAAATATAGATTGCCCTACTTTCTTTATTTCTACAGTGGCTCTGGCGCAAGAGGTATCCAGATTTCTGACTATTATGGGTGGAGACTTCAACGTCACATTAGACCCCAACCTCACGTTAGACCCCTTGTTGGACAGGAGACCTGTGATAACTAGTAAGGTCCCCAAAGCACACCCTGTTCTTTTGTCACTAATGCAAGAGTTAGGCTTAATGGATACATGGCGGTTGCAGCATCCTTTTGATAAGGAACACACTTTTTTCTCTCCTCCTCATAACTCTGTATCGCGCATAGATTTTTTCCTAGTCTCCAAGGGATTATATCCCAGAATCAGTGAATCCAGTATTCATGCTGCTCATATATCTGATCATGCCGCAATCTCATTGTCCCTATTAGACTCTGAGTTGCTCATCTCATACATGATGGCGTTTTGACAGAACTCTTCTTAGCAATCAGGAGTTCCGTGAAACCATTCTAGTAGCTATAGAGGAGTATTTTCAGTTTAACTCGCCCCAGGACACGTCAGGATGAGCGTGGTGGGAGGGTTTCAAAGCTAACATACAGGCCACCATAACCACCTTTGCTATACGTCATGCCAAACAACGTAAAGCAGAACTAGAAGCTTTGGATAGGCAGATTAAAATGGGGGAACGCATCCTAGGCCAGAAAAACTGATCCTAATATTCTGATACATTTACAACGCCTCAGATTTAGATATAACACGATCCTGACTACTGAAGCTTCACAGAATATTCAGGTGCAGAAAGGGCGGTATTTGGAAGGCAATAGGGCTGGACGGTTACTAGCTAACTCGTTAAAAGGTGACACAGAAGCTTCTCGCATCGCTGCATTAAGAGACTCCCAGGTGCAAAAATTAATTGCTGTGGACACTGAAATTGCAGAAACCTTTTGTCATTTTTACGCTCAGCTGTACTCTCCAGAGACAGAATTCTCTGAGGAAGTTTTTGAGAGATTACTGGCCGATGTTCAGAGGCCTTTTCTGGATCAGGAAACAGCTGCAGTTCTCGATAGGCAGATCACGGTCACGAAAATTATCCAGGCCATTGATTCTATGCAAATGGGCAAGGCTGCCGGACCAGATGGCCTTCTGGTTGAATTTTATAAAATCTTTTCTAAAGTGTTAGGCCCATAACTTCAACAATATTAACGGCTCCACTTGGAAGCGGATGCCCAGACTGGAGCATTCGCCTCTGCGAACATTGTGGTTTTTGAAAAACCTGGGAGGGATCCTCAGCTGGTCAGTAATTATTGCCCAATTTCATTACTAAACGCAGATTATAAAATATTTGCTGCCACCTTGGCTGGTCATCTTTCCAAATTCATTCCATCTTTGATCCATCTGGATCAATGTGGTTTCACAGAGGAGCTCTCTAGAGCTGATAATGCCAGTGTGTTCTGCCATATGTATACGAGACCACGTGCAAATATCTTTGTGAATGCGACTCAATCTAGAGATTTTCTCTTAGGGCATGGCACCTGTCAGGGTTGTCCACGTTCACCTTTCCTATTCAATCTTGCCTTGGAACCCCTGGCTCTGCTGTTGAGATAGAGTTCTGTGGTTAAAGGAGTGCCTATTCCTGATATGGAAATTAAGCTTTCTGCCTACGCTGACAATCTATTGCTGTTCAATCCCAGCTGTTCTAGAGCTGATAGACCAATACTCAGGGTTATCGGGATATAAAATTAATTGGACAAAGCCTGTAGTGTTCCCTTTAAATTCACGAATTTGTAGTGCAGACTTGACTGACAGCATAGTTATTCACCTGTAACAGGTGATCTCCGGGAACAGCAGGAATTTAGTCTTCACATATGGGTATCGTCTGTACCGACGGAGCCTGCACAGGAACGCTCCCCAGCATCCAATTAGAAAGCTTTTAGGAGCATCCCACAGCGCCTGCGTGCTGCCTTCTCGCCTTTCCCAACTGCCTCTCTCCAGTTGAGTTTTAAAGCTGAGACAAAGAGAGAGAGAGGGAAAGAGAAAGAGATAGATAGATACAACTCCTAGGGGAGGTGGGTGGGTGGGTGAAGACTAAATTCCTGCTGTTCCCGGAGATCACCTGTTACAGGTGAGTAACTATGCTATCTCCAGGAACAAGGAATGTAGTCTTCACATATGGGGACTCCCTAGCTTTAGATGCCAGGGAGAAACCCCAGAAGTTGTGTGCCCCTGAGAAAGGGCTCCACTTCCCCCTATGGATCTCTGACATCTAACCAGGGATGGTGGGTAGGAGTTGATTAGGTATGGAACAGGTGTTGGAGAACAGCCTGACCAAACAAGGCATCCTGGCGGGAGTCCTTGTCCAAGCAGTAATGGGCTGTGAAGGTATGAACAGAGGCCCAGGTGGCTGCTCGACAGATGTCGTCGATAGACAGAGTGTAGATGAGCCATTGAAGCTGCCATGGCTCTCACATTGTGAGCTGTGACATGGCCCTCTAGAGGAAGATTCTTACTCTGATAGGCAAAGGAAATACACTGAGCAATCCAGTTTGACAGTGTTCTCTTGGAGACTGGAAGTCTCAAATGAGAAGGATCAAAAGCAACAAAGAGTTGAGAGGACTTTCTATGTTGCTGTGTTCTTTTGTAAGTAAAAGGCTAGAGCTCTTTTACAGTCCAATGTATGTAGATTCCTTTCTGCAGTTGATGCATGAGGCCTTGGAAAGAACACAGGTAGGTAGACCGCTTGGTTTAGATGAAAAGGCGAGACCACCTTTAGCATAAAGCGTGGATGAGTCCTAAGGACTACCTTGTCATGATGGAACCTTGTATAAGGTGGATCAGCTACTAATGCCTGCAACTCACTGATGAGACGTGCTGATGTGATTGCAATGAGAAAGATAACCTTCCAAGAAAGGAATTTCAATGAGGTAGTAGCTAAGGGTTCGAAAGGTGGCTTCATGAGCTGACCAAGAACAAAGTTTAAGTTCCATGCCACAGGTGGTGGCCTAATGGGAGGCTTAGTTAGCAGAAGGCCTCTCATAAATCTTGCTATAAGAGGATGGGAGGAAATAGGTTGTCCATTTAGAGGCTTAAAAGAAGCTGCAATAGCACTCAAATGAACTCTCACTGAGTTAGTCTTAAGTCCTGCATTGGATAAATGAAGGAGATACTCCAGTAATGATTCCAGAGGTACGCAAGGGGGTTAAAACCCTTCTGCGAACACCATATGGTAAACCTTTTCCATTTGAAAGCATAAGAGCGTCTTGTGGAAGGCTTCCTGGAAGCATAAAGGATATACTTTACTTGCTGAGGGAGGTTAAGACCATGGAGATCTAGGCCTTCAGCAACCAAGCCCTGAGATGCAGAGACTGGGGATTGGGATGCCACAACATTCCGCTCTCCTGAGATAGGGTCTGCTCCAGATCTCCTAACTCCAGGGAGGGAGCTTGAGAGAGATGTAGAAGCAGAAGGTACCACACTTGCCGAGGCCAATGTGGAGCTATGAGAATCATACGGCCTCTGTCTCTCTGAAGCTTGAATAGGGTCCTGGGAATTAGGGGAATGGGTGGAAAGGCATAAAGGAAGTCTTGGCCCCAGTGAAGGAGGAAAGCATCCTTGGCCTGAGAGTCCTGAACCGGGATTCTGGAACAGAACCGGGAAAGTTTGGCATTCAACGGACTTGCAAAGAGGTCTATGTCCGGGGGTCCCCAAATTTGAAAAATCTTGGTCACCTGGTCTACATGTAGAGACCATGCGTGTGGAAGCAGAACTCGACTGAGTCTGTCTGCCCAAGAGTTTTGAATGCCTGGAAGATACACTGCCAGGAGATGAATCTGATGCTCTCTGGCGAGGGCCCATAGTCGCAAAGCTTTGTTGCAAAGCAACAGAGAGCCTGTTCCTCCCTGCATGTTCACTTAGAACATGGCTACTTGGTTGTCCGTGTGAATAAGGACTGTCTTGCAGCTGAGCAGAGTGTGGAACACTCGAAGAGCAAGGAAGATTGCTCTGAGCTCCAAGAGATTGATATGTAGATGAGTCTCCTGTGGCGTCCAAGTGCCTTGGGTGGAGAGGTCTTGCAGATGAGCTCCCCAACCTATTGGGGAAGCATCTGTTGTGAGAGTTGCCTGGGGTAAGGGTTGCTGAAATGGGGACCCCAGCAACAGGTTCTGAGTGGACTGCCACCATTGGAGGGACAAAATAAGGCGATTTGTGTTTGCTATTTTGTCTGACAGGCACCCTGATGCCTGGGTCCACTGAGTGGATAAAGTCCACTGGGCTGCTCTGATATGGAGGCGAGCATAAGGAACCACATGCACGGTAGATGCCATGTGGCCTAGTAGTTGAAGCATTTCTCGGGCAGTGAGATGAGGCTTTAGCACTGCTTGAGAAGCTAACTGCACTATGCGAAGGCAAAGGGTCTGGGGAAGATAGGCCCTTGCCTTTTTGGTATCCAGCAAAGCTCCTATGAATTCTAGAGACTGAGTGGGAGTTAGACTAGATTTTGGGACGTTTATGACAAGACCCAAATACTAAAGGATACGCATTGTGCAAGATAGAGAGGTCCTGGCCTCTGACTGTGATGGGGCTCGAATGAGCCAGTCGTCTAAGTAGGGGAAGACAAATATCCCTAGAGTGTGGAGAAATGCTGCTACCACAGCCATGCATTTCATGAACACTCTTGGTGATAAGGCCAGGCCAAAAGGAAGCACCCTGTACTGGTAGTGCTTTCCGTGAAAAAGGAACCGAAGGAACTTTCTGTGAGATGGATGGATGAGAACATGAGTGTACGCATCCTTGAGATCTAGAGAACATAGCCAATCCTGACTCTGAAGGTATGGCAGCAGAGTTCCTAGAGAAACCATCTTGAATTTCTCCTTGAACAGGAATTTGTTCAATTCTCTGAGGTCTAAAATAGGACTGTGTCGTCCTGTTTTCTTTGGGATAAGGAAATAGGGGGAGTAAACCCCTGTACCCTATTGAGGAATGGGTACTTCTTCTATTGCCCCTTGGGCAAGAAGTATAGTGACCTCTTGATCTAATAGGTTGATAAGAGAGGTCTGAGAATTGAACTGTCTTACCATTGTGGGAGGGGACATGCTCGAAAAATGGAGCTTGTACCCCCTCTTTTATAATGGAGAGTGTCCAATGCTCTGCTGTTATCTGCCCCCATCTGGGGGCAAAGTGACATAACCTTCCTGGAATGGTGGAAGGCTCTGGTCCATTGAGAGCCAGGAAGGCTAAGTTCTCTAGATGAAAGTCAAAGGCTTTGTGGAAGCTGAGATTGCTGAGACGGTTGAGGCTTAGCAGTCTTTGCTTTCCTTTGTTTGGGTGGTTGCTGACCTTTCCGGACAGGTTGACCTGCAGAGTGTCCCTGCTGGGAATAAGCAGGATAAAACCTCTTCTTTTTGGAAAAGAATGGTTTTTTTTTTAAATTTCTTTCTTGCAGGATCAGCTGTGGCCTTGGATAATCTATCCAAGGTGGAGTTGTCAGCATCCAACTCATTGGCTTTTTCTTGCCAATCTTTGCCAAACAGGTTCTCACCAGTACAAGGAATATTGCCCAGTTTGTCTTGTACCCAGAGCTCCAATTCAGATGCCTAGAGCCAGGCAATTCTACGAGCACCTATGGCAATGGCAGAGGTTCTGCTTATGCACTCAAAACAGTCAAAAGCTGCACGGTTGACAAATTTAGAAACATCCTGGGCATGTTTGACCAGTGTGAGAAAACCCTGTCTTCTATCCTCAGGGAGAAGAGGGCTCAAAACCTCTAAATCTCCTGTGATTTCCTTCAGGAACATTCCCATACATAAAATATAGGAACTGATCCTGGCAGAAAGCATGGAAGCTTGGAAAGTACGACATCCAAAAGCATCCAAAGTTCTGAACTCACATACTGGAGGATTAGAGGCATGCCTCTTTGCACTCCTGATCCTTCTCATAGCTGATTCCACTACAATAGAGTGGTGAGGAAGCAGAGTCTTCTGGAAACCAGGACAAGGAGGACTTGATAGATAGTATCCAGTCTACGAGAGTGAGGAGAGGTGGTAAGAGGCGTCTTCCACATCCTTAGCATGAAATCATGCAAGATCTCATGGATGGGTAGAGTAGCTGCCTCCTTAGGAGCTTTGGGATATTGTAAAATTTCCAACTCCTTTGCTCTGGGCTCTGTTTCAGGAGCCACAGTAATGGACAGACCTCGAGCCACCTCCCTGATGAAGTCCTGAAAGGAAATATCCTCTGGAGACATCCTGCGTTTAGGGGAGGAAGGCTCCTCTGGGAGAAGTATTAACGTACCGACAGAACTGTCAGAATCCTCAGATTCCTCTGAGGACTCGAAGTACCTTCTGTCCGGATGCTCTTGAAGAGCCCGATACCTGTACCGACCGAAGTCGGTACCGGGGGGAGTCAGTACCGGTGTATCGGTACCAGAGGGCATCGCATAACTGGGTGCCGGCAATGCCGACACCGATGTCGATACTGTCGGTACCGGTTGAACTATCTGACGCGGTTCTGAGGGTGTTGATGCCGCAAGGAGGGCAGCCAGATTGCGTTCAATAGCCAGGAACCTCTGGTCTATCGACGCTGCCGATGCCTGGATGTTGGTACCGGAGAAAACAGCCGGTACCCCAGAGCATGGCACCAGTAGTTCTGCCGAGGTTGAGGCCTAGAGAACGTCCTGGAGCCCCGATAATGCTTTGGAAGCCGAAGCCTCCCGCCGGGGCAATTTTGCCAGTGCAGAATCCTCAAGGGCAATGCCAGAGGCATCTCGATGCTTAGGAGGAGATATACACTTTGAGGACCGGCTGGACTTGTGTTTAGTTACCTGAGATCCACGGGAGGAAGAGGAAGCCCTGGAAGACGTCGATGCCACCGAGGCTGCATCGGAGGGAAACGGGGTACTGAGCTTAGCAGTTCGGTTCTGCCGACCTCTTTTGGACATCATGGCACAGGCCATACATTCAGTGATGGAGTGGTCAGGACCTAAACATTTAAGACACCACTCATGGGTGTCGGTGACGGAGATGGTACTGCCACACTTGGTGCACTTTTTGAAACCCAAAGCGGGTTTTTCCCATTGTAGAGGAATTTTGGGCCTAAGGCCCAAAAGGGCACGTGCACGTTGAAAAAAGAACTAAGTATACATTTTTTTTTTTTTTTTTAAAGGAAAGAAAAAAAAAAGAAGAACCGGCGGTATCGGTATAGCATCGAGGAAGGCAGACGCAACCACAAAAAAGAAGGGAATAAGGAATAATTTTCTACGGCGACAGGAACAACGACCTGCTGGCTCCACGGAAAACGAAGAACTGGAGAGAGGCAGTTGGGAAAGGCGGGAAGGCAGCACGCAGGCGCTGTGGGATGCTCCCAAAAGCTTTCTAATTGGACGCTGGAGAGCGTTCCCGCGCAGGCTCCGTCGGTACCAACGATATCCATATGTGAAGACTACATTCCTACTTGTTCCTGGAGATTACCTTTTTGTGTGGGAACCCAAAATGGTAAAATATTTAGGAGTTCACTATTGCCACCCACTTAGTGAAACTCTGCAATATAACGAAGAGACTCTCCTTACTACTGTACGAAATATGACTGCAAAATGGTCACTGGTCTATCTTGGTGGGGTCGTCTTGAAGTGATAAAAATGACTATCACCCCTAAGGTGAACTATGTTTTAAAAATGCTCCCGGTTTTCCTTTCAGATAAAGCATACCAGCAAGTGGAAAAACAAACCGCCTAGAATTGCTCTTAGGAAGCTTAAGTCAAAAAAAGAGGAAAGAGGAGGGGGTGTGAACTTTCCTGATTTTCAAGCCTATCACTGCACTTTTCTGTTAAAACAAGGGTGAAGATGGGTTGAGAAGCCTAAGGGTCAACGTCCAGTGTGGCTTGATTTAGAAGAGAGATTGACAGCTCCATTTCCTTTGAGTCTCCTCCCTGGCATGGTGTCTTCAGAGAGGATGACGTTCCATAGGGTTATAAGACACCCAAAAGGCTTTCCAGCAGTTAGTGAGTATAATTCCTCAGGAAAAATGCTTGTCGATGCTTATTCCCATTTAGTATAGTCTTTTTAAAAATTCATCAAAATCCGTTCACCTGGAAGCAATGGTTTAGCAGGGGTATTTAGTCTATAGGGCAGCTGATATCCGATGGTAAGTGGAAGCCTTTTGTGTGTCTGCAGCGTGAATTTGACTTGCCTAGATCCTTATACTTTCTGTGAATTCAGTTGAGACACTTTATAGGGAAATCCCTCATCGATATCAGATCTTTACCTGAGGAATAGGGTTACTTAAGAATATTGGAAAAGCCCAACAGGCCTCAGGGGTGGCTTCTTATTATCAGTTGGTAGCCCATCGTCCCTTTCCACATTCTACTCGTACTCAGCGGATATGGGAACTGGGGACACTCTCTCTCCGGATGCGTGGGGGAAACTTTGGGGTAAACTAATTAGAATTTCCCAATCTGCCTCCATTTCCCAGGCACTATACTTTTTTTGCACATAGAGCTCATTTTAAGAACATAAGAACATAATATATGCCATACTGGGTCAGACCAAAGTCCATCAAGCCAGGTATCCTGTTTCTAACAGTGGCCAATCTAGGTCATACATACCTAGCAGTTTTCCCAAAAGACAGGTTCCACAATGCTTGTATTGGATCAAGTATTGATATCCTGGGTCCCTTCTTAATAATGGTTTATGGACCTTTCCTCCATTTTACCCCGATAAAGGTATCTAAGTGGGATAAGTCAATTGGCAATGTGTGTTGGTCTTGTCAGAGGGATGTTGGCACTTTAAGGCACGTGGTCTGATTGCCATAATGTTTAGTCCTACTGGATTTCGATTTGGAACCGAATCCAAGAGGTCTTGGGATTCAGGGCCACTCTCTCTTGGTCTATTATTGATTTCCTTTCAGCAACTGACATCTCGTCGTTACAGAGGGATTGTCATTTCCTGTTTGACTTTATGATGGGAGTGGCGCTGCATCTCGTAATTGCCAATTGGAAACACAGGGTAGATCTCAATTGGCAAGCATGGTGGAATCGATTATGTTTATGTTGTAAATATGAGCAGATGCCACGACGTTATGTGCAACTCCTATGCCTTCTACCTTGCTTTAATGGCAACCCCTATATGATTATATATCGAAAGCACAATATGCTGTGACTTAGGGGGCAATCAATCAATCATGTTTGTACATGGTATAGGGCAGCTTTTGTGATATATCATAGTCCTTGCAAGCCTCTTTTCTTCTAGTCCTTTTCTAGGATGGCCGTCTGATGGGGGGGGGGGCTGGTGTTGGGGTGGGCTGTTAATGTTTTTTTTCCCTTATGTTCAAAGGGATGTATTATTTCAACTGTATTCCTTGTTTGTTTCTGTTGTAACTTTCTAAAAACTTAAATTAAAAAAAAAAAAAGGTTCCATGTGTGATGTGGGAAATTATAGGCCTACGAGTCTGACATGAGAACCAGGCAAAATGGTAGAAGCAATTATAAAGAATAAGTTACTGATCATGTATATAGTCATGCTTTAATGGGAGAAAACCAACATGGATTTAGCCAAGGAAAGACTTGTCATACTAATCTGTTATATTTTTTTGAAGGTGTAAATAAACAGGTAGACAAAAGTAAGCTGGTTGATATAGTGTATCTGGATTTTCTGAAAGTTTCTGACAAGTCCCTCATGAGAGACTCTTAGACAAATTAAAAAGTCATGGGATTGGAGGCAGTGTAGTACTGTGGATCAGAAACTGGTTAAGACAGAAGGCAGAGAGTAGGGCTAAATGGCCAATTCTCTCAATAGAGAAAAGTAAATAGTGGAGTACCCCAGGGATCTGTGCTAGGCCTGCTGCTTTTTAACATATTCATAAATGACCTGGAAATGGGAACAAGTGAGGTGATCAAACCTGCAAATGACAAAATTATTCAAAGTTGATAAAACACACAAGGATTGAGAAAAGTTGCAAGATGACCTTGAAAAATTGGAAGACTGGGCGTCCAAACGGCAGATGAAATTTAATGTGGACAAGTGCAAAGTTATGCACCTAGGAAAGAACAACCCAAACTTTGGTTACACGATGCAAGGTACCACCTTAGAAACCACCACCCAGGAAAAAGCTTTAGGCATCACTCTGGATAATACATTGAAACCGTCCACCCAGTGTGTAGTGGTGGAAAAGAAAGTTAATAGAATGCTAGGAATCATAAGGAAAGGAATGGAGAATAAAACCAAGGATATTATAATGCCTCTGTATCGTTCCATGGTTAGACTGCACCTTGAATATTGTGTGCAATTCTGGTCGCTGTATCTTAAAGGATATAGTGGAATTAGAAAAGGTACCGAGAAGAGCCACCAAAATGGTAAAGGGGATGGAAGGATACCCCTATGAGGAAAAGCTTAAAAGGTTAGGGCTCTTCAACTTGGAAAAGAAAAGGCTGAGGGGAGGTGATAGAAGTTTATAAATTAATGAATGGAGTGGAACGGGTTAACATATATCAGTTGTTTACGCTATCAAAAAGTAGAAAGACTAGAGAACATGCAATGAAGCTACAAAGTAACACATTTAAAACTCAGAGAAAATATTTTTGTCACTCAACGTGTAATCAAACTCTGGAATTTGTTACCGGAGGATGTAGTAAAAGCTGTTAGTGTAGCTGGGTTTAAAAAAAGGTTTGGATAAGTTCCTGGAGGAAAGGTCCATAAGCCATTATTAAAGAGGACTCGGAAAATTCATTGCTTACCCCAGGACGAGCATTGTGGAAGCTGTGGACTTTGGGTACCTGCCAGGTACTTGTGACCTGAATAGGCCACGGTTGGAAACACGATACTTGGCTTGATGGACCTTGGTCTTACCCAGTATGGCATTTCTTATGTTCACTATTCTGCTGCTACTGTCCTCCTTATAAAACAAGGATAGCACAGAGGGGAGGGAGAGGAGGAGAAGGGTTGTTGCTGTTGTACCATTTTGGCTATTTTGTGTTAAGTTCCAGCCCTTGTTTCTTGCTACAGATCCTCAGGGAAGGGAAATTCTGTGAGAACAGCTGGATTTTTCAACCTTTACCATGGCTGCAGGATCATAGACTGGTGGCTCTGAACTTACTGCTCTCCCGTACTCAGGCTGGGTATGCACATTCTAGGCTCTGGAAACTGTTCAGAATTGTTCCGGTATGGTGATAGTGCTTGACAAGACCACTGGACTGATGCAAGACATTAGCTGAAAATTGTCAACACAATGGTTGGGTCATAAGATCAGGAAAAAATCCCAGGGTAGCAGTAAAAAACACATTCCACTGGCACCCCATTTTTCTTCCAACAGAGCCAGAAGCCCAAAAGGAGCATGAAAATAACTTCTGGGTTTAAAAAAACAAGATTTCTCACCTGTTGTATTGTCTGTCTTTACTAGATTGTAAGCTCTCACGAGCAGGGACCATCTTTTACACGTATATGTGCAACGCTGCATACGCCTTGTAGCGCTATATAAATTATCAGTAGTAAGTAGTAAGCTGGTGTCTTGTCCCAGGGCACAATTCTGCCAGTCTGCAATGCTAGAATGCCACTTAAACCTATTGGATGTAGAAGGGAAAAGGAAAAGAGCCAGAGCAAATACTGCAAATCATAATGAAAAGTTGTAAAAGTGGACCCAGGATTCCAAAAGGTTTTCTCCTATTGTCTATGATAAATCAGGAAACTGTTGTATACACAGAAGGGAAATTTAAGGGTACCCCTACCAGGAAAGGCTTAATAGGTTAGGACTCTTCAACATGGAAAAAAGTTGGCTGAAGGGAGATATGATAGAGGCATATAAAATAATAAAGGAGTGGAATGGATAAATGTAGATAGGTTGTTTACTCTTTCAAAAAGGAAGAAAGGCTAGGGGGCATGCAATGAAGCTACAATATAGTACATTGAAGACTAATCAGAGAAAATACTTTTTTCACTCGACGCATAATCAAACTCTGGAATTTGTTACCAGAGGGTGTAATAAAAGTTGTTAATGTAGCTTGGTTTAAAAGAAGATTTGACAAGTTCCTGGAGGAAAAGCCCATAAACCATTAGTAAAGAGGACCAGGGAAATCCACTGGGAAAGCAACGTGGAAATCGGTGTACCTTTCGGGAACCTGACATCTGATGGGTCTTTGGTCTGACAGTATGGTATATGCTACATTCTTATCTGTATTCACGTTTTAATATCAAATCCTGCCACACATTTACAATATTATAGGCATAGTCCACAGTTTCCTATGGAAACTCATGGGTAAAAACAACCTGAGTTAGAAAATTTTGTGGCAATTAGGTAGCATACTTTCATTAATCTGATTGTGCATACTAATGAATGCTAGATTGTTTTGTATAATAAAAGTAAAATCTTTTTTCAACCTTCCATGTTATCTAAATAATTGTGTGGGATTCTTTTGGTTTTTTAAAGAAATTCTGTAGGTGTGGAATCTCAGGCACTGACATGTGGGGAAGCTCAGGGATGGCTAGAAAGATACAGGAGGGAGGACTGGAGACAAGAAGAGGAAGAGAAAATCATGAGCGTAAAAGAAGGGAAGAAGGTTCTTGAGAGGAATTTGGGGAGAAACGGGTCCCTTTTCCTGACTCTAGACCACTCCCTCCTTTCTCCTTTTCCCAACTTCTAGTCCTCACCCCTTCTCTCTTCTCATCATCACTTTGATCTTCTCACCCCTTTCTTCTCATCCCAAGTGCAATACACAGGCACAGACACACTCACCTGCCCCTAATTCCTCTTTCACAGATGTCGAGTCTCTCTTTTTCACAATTTACCCAGACCTTCTTTCACATACACCTGCCCCTTCCAAATGTCCTTCACAGCCCCCCCCCCAACACAAAAATCTGGGAAGATGGAGGGAGAATAGTCACAGCATATCAAAACTACTGCTGCCGCCTCCTCTTGGGGCCTGACTGCTGATCTAAATCATGTGAAGCAGTGGACAGTCACATGATTCAAAGCAGAATGCTGGGCCTTGGGTGGTAGAGGAGAACATGGTCCAAGTCAATGACACTACTACTCGCTTTTCTTGATAGTATAAGGGGGCCTCCTGGGCAGCAAGGGCCACTATCTCACCTTACACGGAGGAAGTACACAGAGACCAATGTCTCAGCAATACTCACAAAATCTTTATTGTACAGAATCCTTTTCTCAGCATAAATTCTTTACACACAAATTCTACTTACAGGTTCAAGGTAGCTACTGCATAGTGAACAGACAGAAAAGAAAGGTTAATGGGGCAATTCAGCACTCTGTCATCTTCATGACAGGGCTGGATAACTAAATACCCAACACCCGCTCTTAATCCAAAGCACCACTCTAATTCACTATTACTACTAATATTTCATAAAAAATTCAATACAAAGGCAAAATTGACCTCAGGATGGCTCAAACCCTACATTTAGTGAGAAAACTCACTATAGGGAATAGCTGACGCTTCACATCACAGGTCAAATAGCCTCCATACTCATCCAAAATCATTAATCATTAATAACCTCAAACCACATCAATTACTACTGGGAAAACACGTAAGACACTGCTAAAACATCCACTATAAACATACACCATTCACAACATACACAATCTTACAAAAAGCGTCATCATACTGCAGGGTTTGAGCCATCCTGAGGTCAATTTTGCCTTTATGTGTTGAACTGTTTATGAAATATTAGTAGTAATAGTGAATTGGAGTGGTGCTTTGGATTAAGAGCGGGTGTTGGATATTTAGTGAATTGCTCTTGTACAGCCCTTGTGATTTAGGTTACTTTTATTGCTGTTATGGATATTGCGTGGAAAGATTCCTTTAGCTATAGTACTGAGAAAGCTTCCGAGATTTTGAAATTGCCACCCTTGTTGGGGGATGATGCTAAAGGTTATCCTGATTGGGATTCGTTTGTTACTAAATCTAAGAGGAGTGTGAGGTTGGAGCTCCAGTGTCACACTAGTGGAATATTGTCATAAGGAAGTTATTCCTACAGGTTTATGGATATGGAAAGCTCCAGGCATGTTTTTGGAGGATGAGGCTTTCATTAGTTGTTGGAATTACATTTTGAATAAATGTTCACTGGACCTTATGCTATTAGTTATAGATACAAACACAAACATTAACCCTCACTCCAACACATATAGCAACCTAACTTCCTAGAGTGAATGTATAATAGTAACTAAAACAAATATTTTTGTCGGAAGTTGTAGCCATGGGAGGAAATCCTCTCTTGAAGCGTAACTTCCCTTTTATTCAAAATATGGTTAAAATTACCACTAAATTAATCATGAAATATGCACACCAATCAGTGCTACATCACAATAACAAAGACTGAAATACTAATCGTCATGAAAAAACTGCTAACTTCACAGTTGCGTCCACGCACCACTGTCGCAGTTAGAAGAACGAACACAGCACTGCGTTTGGGACCAGGGCACTTCAATCCGGTCCTGTTTCAACCCTTAAAGTTACTGCGGAACAGCAATCAGTCGGAATTTAAATTTCAGCGTGGAGCTCTTGCAAACTCTCAAACGCTGTAAATGATTCAGTCCAACGTCATGACCACTGAATACATAAGACAAAGTTTTTTAAATGCAAAAGCCAATCAGCTGATATTACATCATAATAAGCTAGTCCAATCCAGTTCAAGGTTAAGCCCAGTCGGTTCCACCGATGACAAACGGAAAATCCAAGTTTGTTCAAGCAATTGAAGTTTCTTCTCCCTATCGCCCCCTCGAGGGTTAGCAGGAACATGATCCAAAACTCGCCATTTAAAATCACTAAATTTGTGCTGAAAGTCCACACAATGTTGTACTACAGGTGCAGAGAGCACTAAATTTCATACTCTTGAAGCATGTTCTTGTAAACGACGACGCACTACTCGAGTAGTGCGACCAATGAACAGCTTCTGACAAGGACATATTAATACATATACAACAAAAGATGACAGGCAGGAAGTAGACCATTTCAAGACATGTTGAAAATTCATATGAGGGATCTGCCATTCCCTTCCCTCAATGGCTTGTGCACAAAATTCACATTTAGAACAAGAAAAATGCCCCATGTTACTTCCGTAAGGGAGTTTTGAATGCTGGTCAAACTAATAGTACTACCAATCAAATCTCCAATATTAGGTCCTCACCTGACTCACCTAATATTGGAGATTTGATTGTAGTACTTCTGGTTTGAAATTTAAATTCCGACTGATTGCAGTTCCGCAGTAACTTTAAGCGTTGAAACAGGACCGGATTGAAGTGCCCTGGTCCCAAACGCAGTGCTGTGTTCGTTCTTCTAACTGCGACAGTGGTGCGTGGACGCAACTGCGAAGTTAGCAGTTTTTTCATGCCGATGAGTATTTCAGTCTTTATGTTATTGTGATGTAGCACTGATTGGTGTGCATATTTCACGATTATTTAGTGGTAATTTTAACCATATTTTGAATAAAAGGGAAGTTACGCTTCAAGAGAGGATTTCCTCCCATGGCTACAACTTCCAACAAAAATATTTGTTGATTTAGTTACTATTATACATTCACTCTAGGAAGTTAGGTTGCTATTAGTTATAGATACTATATTTGGTCAATTAACTGAGCAATCACTGCTGATAAAGTATAGGCTTGTTATCTGCTCATAGATTTACCACTTTGAAACTAAAGAAAAATTTTTTTTTTGTAATACCACAAAACTAACACTAGGTACAAAGGTCTCAGTAAAAAACACGCAGCTGTTCATAAGGTCTTAGAATCATCACCATTACTCTTGCTGCTGTTCACATCAATGACCCTTTTTTTTTGCACCATTGTAGCTGTTATTTACTTTTTTTGTTATTTCATTATGTCTATGTTCGTTTATTTTTATAAAACAATTTAGTCCATTTTTCTTGTTTTCTTAAAACTATCTGAAGCACCTCCTCAAAAATATTGATATTATAAACTCTGATTTTTCGTATGAAAGTGGCTGTACTATTAACACTTAGCTTCTTGTTCATACGCAATCTCCGTCATTTCTCTGAGGTGATGTCCAGCACTTATGCTAGCGGCTGCAAATGAAATCCCAACGCCGTTCTTCTAAGGCGCCCAAGCGTTTCACAGTATGTGTTTCTTCAGGGGAGTGCTCACAGTCATTGTAAACTGATCTAAAAAAATACAGTTTTTAATGAAACAAAGAAATAATATTCTGTGGCTGTATTTTTTTAGATCAGTTTACAATGACTGTGAGCACTCCCCTGAAGAAACACATACTGTGAAACGCTTGGGCGCCTTAGAAGAACGGCATTGGGATTTCAATTGCAGCCGCTAGCATAAGTGCTGGACATCACCTCAGAGAAATGACGGAGATTGCGTATGAACAAGAAGCTAAGTGTTAATAGTACAGCCACTTTCATACAAAAAATCAGAGTTTATAATATCAATATTTTTGAGGAGGTGCTTCAGATAGTTTTAAGAAAACAAGAAAAATGGACTAAAAAATTGTTTTATAAAAATAGACATAATGAAATAACAAAAAAAAGTAAATAACAGCTACAATGGTGCAAAAAAAAGGGTCGTTGATGTGAACAGCAGCAAGAGTAATGGTGATGATTCTAAGACCTTACGAACAGCTGCGTGTTTTTTACTGAAACCTTTGTACCTAGTGTTGGTTAGTTTTGTGGTATTACAAAAAAAAAATTCTTTAATTTCAAAGTGATGAATCTATGAGCAGATAACAAGCCTATATTAGTTATAGATACAGCACATACTAAGAATGTTTCTCTTAAAAAAAGAACTCGAGGAAGATTTGAAAGAGTTGAAGGTGGCAAAAGATTTTGATTCCCATTATGCTGATATTTCCAAGTCTATTGATAAATATAAAAGTGATCTGAAGAGTGCTAAGATTAAAAAATTTTTGAAAGATGAAAAACAGACTAAAGCTGGTCCTATTTATAATTGGCAAATAAGGAAGGCACGACAACAGAGTCCACATTGGCAAAGAAGTAGTAGTGACATATCAGCGTATTCGTCTGACTCTAGTTTTGAAAATAAGTGTTCTGATTTACGTTTCAGGAATAAGGGGCAGAAGGATTCTTCGACAAATCTTGCTGATGTTCATCGAGATAGACAAGAACATTTTTCCAGGCCCCCGACACGCGCACGGTGCAAAAAAGAGGGGTGACCTTTCAGTAATGCAAGCCGTTATTAATCTTTCTGATGTATCTTTGACGTCAGCGCAGAAGAGTCTATTATCTAAAGGTTTGTCTTTTGTGGATGGCCCAAGTTACGATGGTTTTCGTAGTCGTATAGCCGTAGAACAACTGATACGGTCTCTGCAATTGAAGAGTTTTTTTCAGGATAAACCGGAAGCATTAGATTCGTCTGTGATTCGCTTGAAATCTACTTGGCCTCCTCCAGGACCCTTGGATCCTATTTTACATACTTTTAGGCATTTAGTTTTGACCGATTTGGTGAACTTGGAACAGAATATAATCAACCGAAGAATCTGTCTCTAGAGGAGTTTGGAGCATTGGGAGTTGCAACAAATGACTAATATCGTTATTAAAAGGGCCGATAAAGGGGGCACTGTGGTGGTTTTGAAAACAGCTGACTATTATAGGGAAGTGATGCGACAATTGAATAATTGTGAACACTATTTACGTTTGCCCTGCGATCCTACTGAAGAATTGCAAAAGTTTGTTTTGGATATCACCAATGCAGCGTTTGATCAAGGTTTTCTAACTGGGCATGAGAAATCCTTTCTAAATCCACCTCATCCGAAGATACCAGCCTTTTACATATTGCCTAAAATCCATAAAGGTTTGTCATCCCCTCCAGGCCATCCTATTTTGTCCAGTAATGATTCCCTGCTGGAGCGTGTTGGGATGTATTTAGATATGTTTCTGAAAGACGAAGTTTCTAAAATCCCCTCTTTCATAAAGGATACTACTCATTTTCTGCAATTATTAGCTGCTATTGATAACACTGAGCAGGTTGATTGAATGGCTGTCTTGGATGTGGCAGTGCTTTATACTTACATTCCTCAGGATGATGCGGTTAATATTTTGACAGCAGTTTGGGAGGCTAGACAGACACCGCATAAGGTGCCAACATCTTTTTTGTCTACCTTGGCGGAGTTAGCACTGAAGAAGAATTACTTTGTGTATGATCAAACTTATTTTCAACAGATTTCAGGGACAGCAATGGGTGCTACATTTGCTCCGCCTCTTGCCAACTTGTATATGAGTTTTTTTGAAGATCGGTATGTTTATTCTTCTAGATATGCGGTCCATATTATTACATGGTACCGCTATATTGACGATATTTTTCTTCTTTGGCAGGGTTCAAAAGATCTTTTGGATGAATTTTTTCAGTATCTGAATGGTTGCAAGGCCGAAATTTCTTTTGATATTGACATACAAAGCTTCTGAGGTGCATTTTTTAGATGTTAGAATTTTTAAAGCTCAATGGGGTTTCTCCTCAACGGTTTATTCAAAGCCTACTGATAGGAATACATTTCTGCACTTTAAAAGTTTTCATCCTCAACATCTTAAATGCAATTTACCTTATTCACAATTTTTGCGCTGTCGGCGTATTTGTTCAACTTTGTCAGAGTTCAAGAAACAGGCTCGGATTATGTTGTGTAAGTTTGCAGATCGTGGATACCCTCTTGAAGCTCTTGTGAAAGCATATAGGAGAGCACAGTATACCCATCGTGAATGATTGTTTTATCCTAACCGTGCGGAATCTGAGCAATTGCCTGTGGTCACATGTGTTTTGCAAAATTCTAGCCTTTCACATCGCATAGCAACAATGTTGCGTAAACGGTGGACTTTGATTGAGGCACATCCTAAGCTTTCTGGCTGTACGCTACGTTTGGCGTATAGCCATGGATGCAATTTAAGGGATCGTTTGTGTCCAGCAGTGCTACGGAGAGAAAGTATTTCAGCTCCAATTTTGGGCCATTTGGCGTGTCAATGCTGTTCCTTTTGCAGTATTATGATGAACGAAATTTGTGCAAAATATCAAAGCAAAGTTCGACAATTACAGTGCAATACAACCTGTACTACTACACATGTCATTTATGGATTGTGGTGCTCCTGTTCACAATTGTATGTTGGAAAAACCACTCGCCCGTTGTGGACGCGGCTTACTGAACATAAGTACAGTCTCCACAAAGCTCGTATTGATACACCATTGCTACAACATTGTATTGACTTTCACCATTGTTTTGAAGAGTTATGCTGTATGGTGTTGGAGCATGTCCCCTATAACATTCGACAGGGGGATAGTAATAAGATACTGTTACAAAAGGAACAACGGTGGATATATCTGCTTAATACTACGCGCATCCGCATGGTTTGAGTGATAAAATCGAATGGTCTTTATTTTTGTGAGACCTTTTGAAAAGAGCATAATTGGTGTCCTGTAGCTATTGACTGTTCTAGCTTGTGTGTCTGTGGAGCTCCACTTCTACTTTTCTGGTAATGTTGTGCTATTATGTTATAGTTACTGACGTGGTTTAGTAGGTTGGTTTTGATTGGTTGTTGTACTTTATAAAGGGTGCGTCACACGCTGTCCTTTTGATGGCAGAGAGCATGAAGATGTGTAGCTTAGCACATTACTATGTGGTAGTTTAATCCCCTGAAGAAGCCTTGCTTTAGCAAAACAAAAGCTTTCGTAGGGATTTTGATGTGAATTTACTAAATCTGCTAGTTGTGCGCCTATCTGCTTTCTTCAGTTTGGAGTTTACTGATATTGGAAAATCTGCTGCGTTGCGGTGGAGCAGCTACGGGGTTGAAGATCTGAAGAGATAAGTACTTGTTGACCTGTATTGGTTGTTTATTGAATATAAGCTATTTATTTGTCCTCTTTTTTGCTTAAGAGGACATAACCTGTTCCTGTGCTGCTCTATGCAGCAACTGCAGTATGACAACACTTTTTGTATGATTGTGTATGTTGTGAATGGTGTATGTTTATAGTGGATGTTTTAGTAGTGTCTTATGTGTTTTCCCAGTAGTAGTTGATGTGGTTTGAGGTTATTATTGATTAATGATTTTGGATGAGTAAGGAGGCTATTTGACCTGCGATGTGAGTGTCCGCTATTCCCTATAGTGAGTTCTCACTAAATGTAGGGTTTGAGCCATCCTGAGGTCAATTTTGCCTTTATATTTATTTATTTATTTAACAGTTTCTTATATACCGCCCCTTCCAGAGATCAGGGGATATCTAGAATTATATGTTGAATTGTTTATGAAATATTAGTAGTAATAGTGAATTAGAGTGGTGCTTTGAATTAAGAGTGGGTGTTGGGTACTTAGTGAATTGCTCTTGTACAGCCCTTGTGATTTAGGGCTGGATAACTCCCATTTTTCTCTGTTGTCCCAGTCTGTTTTTTATACGGTTTTTTTAGTGGTTCCTTCGATAACATTTGTAATGAGGGATCAGACATCTCCATGTACTTTCGAGGTATCCAAGCATGGTGCATTGCTATTGACAACCAGGATACAAGTAACTGATATTTTGCAGAGAGACAGAACAGGAACACAGGAAATAAAACAGAAATCAGAAGATTCTAGGTTTGACTCCTGGCTGGTTCGCCAAATGTAAGGGGGCCTACCGGACCACTATCTCAACCTACATGGAGGAAGTACACAGAGACCAATTTCTCAGCAATACACACAAAATCCCTTTCCATATTCATTAAACCAACATATCACATCACATTATTCTGTTTTTAAATTTGCTGTTTTTCCCCTCCCAGAACTTTATCTTTTTATGTACCCACTATCACCATCAGGCTCATTATACATGTTCTCTGTGTACTAAGCATTCAAATTACTTTAGAAAAAATTGTGGCCTGTATCTAGGCCTGCCTCACAATAGCCCAGATTAGCATGAGAAGGGGGAATTAGGAAGCCAACAGGACAGCAGCCACATTCCCCATTTCCGGCAATTCTGTGCCAACTGGCCAGTTCATTGGAAGCACCAGATGTTGCTGCTCTTCCTGTGGCATCATGGAAGAACAAGGACCTTGATCATAAGCACATCACTTAACCTCACTCACTTTTTCTTCCATTGTTTCTTCATGCACGCCACTACGGTAATCAAAATAACCATACTCCAGAGGTGGTTGTTTACTTCCTTTTTATCATTTATGTTGTTCTCTGGGATACCGAAATGCAGCAATGGAGCTATCCTTATACATATAAATGCTAAGGTCTTTCCCCAAAGAAAATGCTATAAAATGCTGCACTTGGCATCACTCCACCATATATAAGTGGTATGTCCAGTATCTACAGAAGGGAATTCACAGAGAGCAAGGTTAGAAATTGAGGCAAAGATATCACTCAACTAGAATAAACCTAGAGCAAGATATCAAAGTGACTAGATTTGGGTTCTGAAAACACTAATCTATTTTTTTAAAGAATTCTTTGTAGCTCACTTTTCCAAAGAATCTCAAGGTGTCTTACAACATATTAAGTGGGCACCTGAGGTAACAGGAGATCTAAAAAACTTGCTTAATGTTTACAACATGTGTCAATGAGGAAGTGGAAATGGTTTTCCTGGGTTCCAGCCTATTTTTCTAACCCTAGGCCACTACTCCTCTTTGGTGAAGTAGGGGGAAGGGGAAACATACTGCAAACTAGAACATAAGCAGGCATCATGCAAGCTGCATTAACACTGCTGTGGATGTCCAGTACAGGCAGCTATAATAGCACAATCATGGACCATGGAGCTATTTGCTGCAAACAGTGACACCTAATGGAAAGTAAAAATAAAGCAGTATTGGCAATGGTGCTGAAGGAAGCTGCATTACCCCTCCTTTATGCAGGTTACATTTAATTGCCATGTATATGAGGAAAGGGATGTGGGGTGGTGGGAAAGCAAATATACAACATGAAAACAAAAACTCTTGCAGGCAAGGGCAAATGAGGGGAAAAAATATCAGTGCTTTACATCAGATTCCCTTTGCACAGTGACTTTTTCCTACAACACTTCTAGTAGTTGCAGACAATGGCTGTGCCACTGAAGTGGAACAGCCAGCCCCTTCACGATAAGCCTTGAAACTCAGGCAGGAGAGGAGTGAAGAATAAAAGTGAAGGTGTGTGCTCCCAGGGCACACAAAAGAACAGGCTTGGCAATTTCTCTTTTTAAAGGAATTATGATTCACAACAGATCGCCGAAAGTTACCTTCTGCTCTGGATAACAAACAGCAAAAGGGAAAGAAAAAAAAGCAGCACACCATTCACGGCTTGAGACAGAGCAAGGGAAATCATCATTGATTGCATTATATTCAAAAGTAATTGGTATTGTATGTAATATCTCATTGCATAAGATATCACAGAGAGCTTGTGGTAGAAACAGAATATAAAGTAAAGTTGACGAGTACAACTTAACATCGTCAGTCAGTTTTTGGCTCCTGCTCTAAAAAGGGATGAAAGTTGGGCTTTTTCAGAATGCCTTCACCAACATCTAAATCATACCTGTCCGTTAGTTCAGTAGGCATATGCTATGTTCTGGGCTTCCCCCTCCCTGTATGGATCTAGTGGCTCCAATAGTAATGCCACAATGCCATTAGATTTTTGAGCCAGAGCAGTGACTAGTTTAAGCTAAACTTTGACACCAGCATATAATTGAATCCAGATAGTCAGCAACCCCTATACATTTATTTATTTATTTAGTGTACACTTGTATCCCGCCACTTCCAGCGATCAGTGGCGGTTTTCTATACAAAAGGGAGCGGTTGTACAGACCAGAATTTAAGCATACAGTAGGATTGCAGGGGAGGGTGAAAGTCACAGCAAACGGTTACAGATTTACATTTGATTTCTTGAGAGGAGGCTTTACATATATACATAAATTACATAATTACAGGATGCATTTCTTGTTGAATATGATTTTTAGTAGCTATGTTGTTCGAAAGGATTACATTGACTAGGTTAGGTTGTAATGAGTCTGAAATAGGTGAGTCTTTAGTTTTTTCCTTAAGACCTTCAGGTCCTTATTTGCTCTCAGTTCGTGGGGCATTTGGTTCCAGAGTCGTGGAGCCATAAAGGAGAACGCTCTGTTGGTGGTGCTAGCATTGAAATTTCTCAGGCTACTCGGGACTTGAAGGGTATTGCTATTCACTGTTCTTCTGCTTCTGTTGATTGGTTGTGCTGAGATTAAGGTGTTGAGGTAAGAGGGTGCTACATTATGAACATGAAAGCAGTGGTGCTGAATATTCAGCTAGTGTAATCACTGGGCTGGCACCTGTGTTTAGTTGAACAGCAGGCCCAAACTAGTCTAAACTAAACATATAAGTATACAGGGGACAGCTGAATAGCACCCACTATCTGGATAATTTTTAGATCCATCCTTGTTCCACTCTTCTTGTGCCTCTTTCCTAGACAGATTGTTGGCTAGGTACTATTCATATAGGGTCTGAAAATCCAAGAATACGCTAGTTAAACACTCATCAGCTGCCATTGAATGAATGCCTCACTAGCTTTGAATATCAGGTTTTAAATTTTTATAATTCAAAACAGAATACTACTGGAATCTCCGGCCCTACTCACATAGCAGGTCATACTTTAGACTTAGTTCTCACACCTCCCACATTGCATCCTTCAATCTCTGTCCCTACTACCCACTGTATTCCATGGTCGAATCACTTTTGTGTTTCTTTCTCTGTTTCTTGCTCACTCTCAGATACTGCTGGTCTACCAAAGTCCCAGTCCTTTCCTTTATGCGGCGTCGCATTACTCCTGCTACGCTTAGTGCTTTCCCGTCCGCTCACTCTCTTTCCTTCAGATTTTGCTTTGCACTCACCTGACACCCAGGTCTCGCTCTGGAATTCTGTTCTCACTAATGCTTTAGATAACTTAGCTCCCCTCCATCCCTCTACCAGGCCCTCTCGTTTGGTTCATTCTCCCTGGTATCATCCTGGATTGTGTCTCCAGCGTACACAACTCCGTGAAGTAGAGTGCCGCTGGTCCAAACGCCCCACGCCCGAGACACTGACCTAGTTCAAACAACTGTATTCTGATTACCGCGTGGCAGTCCAGTCTGCCAAGTGCTCTTTCTACGTTGCAGAAATTTCCGAGGCTGCTAATTCTTCAAGGCAGCTATTTATGATTTTACGCAAGCTTTCTTCTACCACCTCTACTCCTAATCTGTCAAGTAAAACTCCAGCTCCTCAGATGCTGGCTACTTTCTTTGCAGAGAAAATTCTGAATTTGCGCTCCTCTTTCTCTAGCCTCCCCCCTTGCTGTCCTTGCCCTCTTCTCCTTCATCTCCTACTCCTTCCGGTGAGTTGAATATTTCTGGGCAACGGAATCTACCCTCCTCTCCTCCCAATCAAGCATTAGCTCATACCTGGTCTTCCTTTTATCCTATTACTTCTGCAGAATTACTACAAGTGCTTTCTAAGTCCAGGAAGACAACCTGCCAGCTGGACCCAATTCCATCCCACTGGCTGGCCGAGCCTTCCTTACAATTAATACCCATCATGGTCTCTATTATTAATACTAGTTTATCTTCTGGCCACTTCCCTTCCCTATGGAAATCTGCCATGGTCTATCCTCTCTTGAAACAACCTTCCCTCGATCCCTCTATGCTATCTCATTGGCGTCCTGTTTCAAACCTTCCTTTTCTGGCCAAGTTATTGGAATGTTTTGCATTCTTGCAACTGAACTCGCACATAGAAGCCACCAATGCCCTTCATCCTCGGCAAGCAGGAATCCGGCCAGGGCACAGTACAGAAACTGTCTTTCTGGCCCTCTTGAATGAAATCCATATTACCCACGACCATGGAGATGTTTACCCTCATTGTTTCTCTTGACCTTTCCGCAGCATTTGATTTGATTGACCACCAGACTCTTCTTTCTCGCCTCTACGATATTGGGTTGCGCGGTACAGTATGGCAGTGGTTCCGCTATTTTTTTCACAGCTCGCTCTTTTACTGTCCTAACAATCAGTCCTCCTCTTCTCTCCCTCTTGCCTGTGGTGTCCCAGGGCTCTGTCCTCTCTCCTTTGCTATTTAAATGTTTTCCTCTCTCCCCTGCCTCTCCTGATTTAACAGTATCCAGTCTCCTCTTACATTTATGGGGATGACATTGTCCTCCTTTATCACACTTCACCGGTAAACTTGAACATCTCACAGCTTAACTGTTGCCTCTCACGTTGCCTCCTGGCTCTCTCTGAATTACTTTCATTTGAACCCTTCCAAATCCACAGCTATGTGGGTCTCCTTAAGTTGCCCTTGCCCAACCATTACACCTCAGATTGACCTCGCTCCTATTCCCCTTGCCTCCTCTTTCCGATACTTGGGGGTAATCTTGGATTCTTCTCTCTCCTTTAATAGCCATATATCCGCCCTCACTCGCCGTTCCTTTGCAGCTCTGCATCAAATGAGGGCTGTTCGCTCCCTTCTCCCCTCCAGTTCACTGATGACTTTAGTTCTGGCCATGGTCACCAGTAGACTCGACTACTGTAATGTGTTCTTAGCCAATCTACCAGCTTATCAGCTTCAGCATTTACAGCTCTTACAAAACACTATAGCTTGTCTTATTACATTCGCTTGACAGTTTGATCATGTCACTCCCCTCCTCCTTCGCCTCCATTGGCTCCCTCTTCGTTTCAGATTTCAGTACAAATTTCTCATTCTGACACATAGGGCCATTTACACTTCAAATCCTCTTTACTTAGCTGATCTTATCTCTCTCCATACACCGTACCACCAACTTCGCTCATTGCATGCTAACCGCTTGTCCTTACCCTCCCCTTCTCAGGCACATCTAGAACAGACTCGTCATTCGGCCTTTTTTCTCAGCCCGCTGCTCTGGAACACTCTACCATCTTCCCTCCATTTGGAACCTTCATACCCTAAGTTTAAAGAATTGCTAAAAACTCACTTGTTTCAACGGGCCTTTGACTTCCCCTATGACACCCCTCCCTGAGTATTTTCTGTTTGTGTTTTGTTTATTTATTGCTTGATTTTGCTGCTGTCTCTCACTCTTTCCTATTTTTTATGGCGTTCTTTTTCCTTAGTTTAGTGGCATAGACCTTTTTATTGTAAACCGCTCTAATGTCCTGACAAGTTGTTAAGTGCCGTCGAGTCGGAGTCGACTCATGGCGACCCTCTGGATAGCTATCCTAAATTGTGTTCGGTCTCCAGTCAGGCGGCTCATTGTTGACAGACTGGTACCCGGAGCTGCTGTTATTGTATCGATCCATCTCATTGCTGGCCTTCCTCTTTTGCGTTGACCTTCTATCTTGCCAAGCATAATGTCTTTCTCTAATGATCTCTCTCTTTGCATGATGTGTCCAAAGTATGAAAGTCGAAGTCTTGTCATCTGAGCTTCTAAAGAAAGCTTAGGTTTGATCTCCTCTAGTACCGACTGGTTTGTTCTTCGAGCAGTCCATGGTATACACAGTATTCGCCGCCAGCACCATAATTCAAAGGCATCAATTTTCTTCCTGTCTGTCTTTTTCACTGTCCAGCTTTCACATCCATATGATGTTATTGAAAAAACCATGGCTTGAACAAGTCGAATCTTTGTATGGAGAGAGACATCTCTGCTCTTGAGAATCTTATCTAGGTCTTTCATAGACATTCTGCCAAGAGCAATGCGTCATCTGATTTCTTGACTGCTTGTTGCTTCTTTATTGATAGTTGATCCAAGTAGGTTAAAGTTGTTCACAATTTCAATTTCTTCTCCTTCAACGACGAACCTGTTGATTATGCCAGTTGTCATGATCTTTGTCTTCTTTACATTAAGGTGCAGGCCCATTTTGAGACTATGTTCTTTGATTGTGAGAAACAAATGTTTCAGATCATCTTCACTTTCAGCCAGTAATGTGGTATCATCAGCATAGCGAAGGTTGTTGATGACTCTTCCACCAATCTTCACACCTCTGTTGTCTTCATACAATCCTGCTTCTCTGATGATTTGTTCTGCATACAAATTAAACAGGTAGGGGGAAAGTATGCAGCCTTGTCTTACACCTTTGCTTATTTTAAACCATTCTGTTTCTCCTTGTTCCGTTCGAACTGTTGCTTCTTGATCAATGTACAGATTGCGCAAGAGAACGATCAGGTGTTCTGGTATACCCATGCTTCTTAATGTGGCCCAGAGTTTCTCATGGTTTACACAGTCAAAAGCCTTGCTATAGTCGATAAAGCACAAATAGATATCCTTTTGGTATTCTTTAGTCTTTTCAAGGTTCCATCTCACATCCGCAATGATGTGTCTCGTTCCTCGCCCTTTCCTGAACCCTGCTTGCACTTCAGGTAGTTCTTGTTCCAGGTATGGTTGTAATCTCTTTTGAATAATCTTCAGAAGAATCTTGCTGGCATGTGGGATCAGAGCGATTGTGCGATAATTTCCACAGTCAGTTGGATCACCTTTCTTTAGTATTGGTATAAAACACAGATCTTTTCCAGTCAGTTGGCCATGATGTTGTCTTCCATATTTCTTGGCAGAGTCTTGTGAGTACGGTAACAGCTGCATCAGATTGCTGCAATACCTCTATGGGAATGCTATCAATGCCTGGTGCTTTGTTCTTTGATAAGGCTTTCAATGCTGCTTCAACTTCTTCTTTCATCACCAATGGTTCCCGATCATAAGGTACAGGTTGAAACGGCCGTTGGTCCACTTGATCTTTATCATATAAAAACTCTGTATATTCCTTCCACCTTTTCTTGATCTTCTCAGCATCATTCAACATAGAACCTTGAGCATCTTGTAACATTCCAATTCGAGGCTGGAACTTTTTCTTTAACTCTCGTAGCTTTAGGAAAGCCGATCTTGTTCTTCCTCTAATAGTTTCTGCTTCTATTTCCTTGCAAGTGTCATTGTAGTACTTTTCCTTGTCCTGTCTTGCTGCACGTTGGAAATCTCTGTTGAGTTCTGTGATTGTCTTTCTTTCTCCTCTGGCTTTAGCTTCTCTGCGTTTCTGGGCAATTTTCAGAGTTTCTTCCGTCATCCATTATGGCCGTTTTTGCTTTTTCACCTTTTGTAGAGACTTCTTGCTTTCTTCCTACACAACCTTCTTGATGTCATTCTATAACTCTTCCGGAGCTCTGTCATTTGTATCTAAAGCAGCAAATCTATTTTGCAGGCAGTCTTTAAATTCCAGTGGTATATTCTCAAGGTCATATTTTGCTGCATTCATGAGTGGTTTGCTCTTTTTCAACTTTAGCTTGAGTTTGCATACTAGTAGTTGATGATCTGTACCACAGTCAGCTCCAGGTTTTGTCTTTGTTGATGTTACAGAGCTTTTCCATCGTTGACTTCCACATATGTAGTCAATTTGATTTTTATATAATCCATTCGGTGAAGTCCATGTGTACAGTCGCCGCTTGTGTTGCTGGAAGAAGGTGTTTGAGATGAATAGATCATTGGTCTTGCAGAATTCTATCAGTCTTTCTCCAGCTTCATTTCTGTTGCCAAGTCCATATTTTCCAACTACTTTGCCTTCTTCTTTGTTGCCAACTTTTGCGTTCCAGTCACCCATGACTATCAGGATATCCTGTTTGCATGTTCTGTCAATTTCAGCTTGTACTTGTTCATAGAACTCTTCAATTTCATTCTCTTCTGCAGCTGTTGTTGGGGCATATACTTGAATTATAGTTGTGTTGATAGGCAATCCTCGTAGACGAATAGAGATTAAGCGTTCGCTGACTGCATTGTATTTCATTACAGTTCTTGCAAGTTTCTTCTTTATTATAAATACAACACCATTTCTTCTTTGTCTTTCATTTCCAGCATAGTAGACCATGTGATCATCTGATGCAAAGTGCCCCATACCAGTCCATTTCAGTTCGCTGACACCCAACAGATCAAGTTGTACACGTTCCATTTCATTCTTGACCACCTCCAACTTCCCTTGGTTCATGCTTCGTACGTTCCATGTTCCAATGTGTAAGACATCTTTACAGCTTCTGACTCTCATTTCAAGTGCAGCTACATCAGCAGTCAGACTTCCCGAGGGCTTTGATCCAACCACATCATAAATGCTGGATTTACTCTGAAAAGTCTTCAACTCTTCCCCAGTAGCTAGTTGAGTGCCTTCTGACCTGGGGGTCTCATCTTCCAGCACCATAGCACAATTTGTTTTGTTGTAACTATCCATTGGGTTTTCATGGCAAGATACAGAAGTAGATTGCCGGGCCTTTCTTCCGCGCAGTTTAAGTTTGGTGTTGTTGCCGTTGTCACAAAAATGTGATCCTCCGCCGTCAACACTGTCCCATTCTGCTGCTGCCCAGATGGGTGGTTTGTCTTGGTCTGGCACCTCAGCTGAGACCTGACCATCTTGGGAGACCCTGCCAGTAGTTAAACTACCGATAGTTTAGCTCTCAGCATCACTGATGCACGCAAGCCCTCACAGCACGACAAGCTGCAAACCAAGTGAGAGGTCCTGACAAGAGCGGTATATAAAATGTAGAAATAAAGAAAGATAATATTCCAAAATACAAATATTCAAATTGTGAGGTAAAGAATTAAGAAGTAAAAAGAACTCAGATTTCACAAACACGGAAAAAAATCTGTGTGCTTCAAAACTATGGTACAATCTAATTATTGTTCTAAAAAAAATAAACCCAGTGCACGTGCACTAAAACACAAAAGTGATTTTAAACAAAAGTTCATAATATCGAGATTTATCTTATTATTTTCATACCCTCTTCTAATGGTCTCAATACTGAGGCACTGGAATTTTTTTCTTATTAGTGATCTAATCTTCCCCCCCTTTTTTTTTCTTTTAAGGCTTTTTAGCTAATTTGAATATTAGTATTTTGAAATATCCCAAAAGTATTTTGTCTGTTGGTTCTCATATCTGCTGGCTCTTCTTCGGAATAGCACAGTTACTTACCTGTAACAGGTGATCTCTGGGAACAGCAGGAATAAGTCTTCACATATGGTTACGTCGGTACCGACGGAGCCTGCGCGGGAACGCTCCCCAGCGACCCAAAAAAGGAAAGCTTTTGGGAGCATCCCACAGAGCCTGCGTGCATGCCTTCCCGCCTTTCTTAACCGCCTCTCTCCAGTTCGAGTTTTAAAGCTGAGACAAAGAGAGAGAGAGGAAAGGAAAGATAGAGAGATACAACTCCTAGGGGAGGTGGGTGGGTTGTGAAGACTTATTCCTGCTGTTCCCAGAGATCACCTGTTACAGGTAAGTAACTGTGCTATCTCCAGGAACAAGCAGGAATGAGTCTTCACATATGGGGACTCCCCAGCTAGAGATGCCTGGGAGATCCCCAAGGTTGTGAGACCCTGAGAAGGGCTCTACCTCCTCCCATGGATCTCAGGCATCCAACCAGGGATGGAGGGTAGGAGTTGATTAAGCATGGAACAGGTGTTTGAGAACAGCCTGACCAAACAAGGCATCCCGGCGGGAGTCCTTGTCCAAACAGTAATGGGCTGTGAAGGTATGAACCGAGGCCCAGGTGGCCGCTCGACAGATCTGGTCGATGGACACAGAATTTAGATGAGCCATAGAGGTGGCCATGGCCCTCACATTATGGGCTGTGACATGGCCCTCCAGAGAAAGGTTCTTACTCTGGTAGGCGAAAGAAATACACTGAGCAATCCAATTGGACAGTGTCCTCTTAGAGACTGGAAGTCCCAAATGAGAGGGATCAAAAGCAACAAAGAGTTGAGAAGACTTTCTATGTTGCTGTGTCCTTTGTAAGTAAAAAGCAAGAGCCCTCTTACAATCCAGGGTATGAAGATTCCTCTCTGCACTTGATGCATGAGGACCTGGAAAAAAGACAGGCAAATACACCTCTTGGTTAAGATGAAAAGGTGAGACCACTTTAGGCATAAAGTGTGGATTGGTCCTAAGGACTACCTTATCATGATGGAACCTTGTGTAATGTGGATTAGCCACTAAGGCCTGCAGTTCACTGATGCGGCGAGCTGAGGTGACTGCAATAAGAAAGATAACCTTCGAGGAAAGAAATTTCAAGGAGGTGGTGGCTAAGGGTTCAAAGGGTGGCTTCATGAGCTGACCAAGAACCAGATTCAAGTCCAATGCCACTGGAGGTGGTCTAATGGGAGGTTTAGTTAAAAGGAGGCCTCTCATGAATCTTGCAATAAGAGGATGAGAGGAAACAGGTTGTCCATTGAGAGGCTTGAGGGATGCTGCAATAGCACTCAAATGGACCCTTACTGAATTCGTTTTGAGGCCTGCATGGGAAAGATGCAGGAGAAACTCTAGTAAAGAATTCAAAGGTATTGCTAGAGGGTTAATACCCTTCTCAGCACACCAAATGGTAAACCTTTTCCATTTAAAAGCATAGGAACGTCTAGTAGAAGGCTTTCTGGAAGCATGAAGGATATCCCTTACTTGCTGAGAAAGATGCCAATCTTGAAGGTCTAAGCCTTCAGCAACCAAGCCCTGAGATGGAGAGATTGGGGGTCTGGGTGCCACAACGTTCCCCCTCCTGAGACAGGAGATCTGGAGCAGACCTTAAGTCCAGGGAGGGAGCTTGGGAGAGATGCAGAAGTAGAGGGTACCACACTTGGTGTGGCCAACGTGGAGCTATGAGGATCATAGACCCTCGATCTCTCTGAAGTTTGAACAGGGTCTTGGGAATTAGGGGAATGGGTGGAAAGGCGTACAGGAAGTCTTGACCCCAATGAAGGAGGAAGGCATCCCTGACCTGAACTCCCTGACACGGAATTCTGGAACAGAATCGGGGAAGTTTGGCATTCCACGGACTTGCAAAGAGGTCTATGTCCGGGGTTCCCCAAATTCGAAAGATTCTGACTATCTGGTCCATATGAAGGGACCATTCGTGTGGAAGCAGAACTCGACTGAGTCTGTCTGCCCAAGAGATTTGAACTCCTGGAAGGTATACTGCCAGAAGATGAATTTGATGCTCTCTGGCGAAGGCCCACAATCTCAGAGCTTCGTTGCAAAGCGACAGAGTCAGTCCCTCCCTGCTTGTTCACATAGAACATGGCTACTTGGTTGTCCGTGTGAATGAGGACTGTCTTGTAGCTGAGCAGGGTATGGAAGACTCTGAGAGCCAAGAAGATTGCTCTGAGCTCTAAGATGTTGATATGTAGGGAGGTCTCCTGTGGGGACCAAACGCCCTGGGTGGAGAGGTCTTGAAGATGAGCTCCCCAACCCTTTGGAGAGGCATCTGTTGTAAGGATTGCTTGGGGTAACAACTGTTGGAAGGGGGACCCCAGCAACAGATTTTGAGTGGACTTCCACCACTGGAGAGACCAAAAGAGGCACCTGGAGGTTGCTATTTTGTCTGACAGACCCCCTGATGCCTGGCTCCACTGGGTGGACAAAGTCCATTGAGCTGCCCTCATGTGAAGGTGAGCATAAGGGACCACATGCACAGTGGATGCCATGTGGCCTAGCAGTTGTAACATCTCTCGAGCAGTTAGATGGGTTTTTAACTGAATCTGAGAGGCTAACTGCACTAAGCGTAGGCAACGGGCCTGGGGAAGATAGGCCCTTGCAGTTGTGGTATCCAGCAAGGCCCCTATGAACTCTAGAGACTGAGTAGGGGTGAGTTGGGACTTTGGAATGTTTACCACCAGTCCCAGATACTGCAGAACACGCATTGTGCAGGCTAGGGAAGTCTGGGCCTCTGATTGGGATGAAGCTCGGATGAGCCAGTCGTCCAGATATGGGAATACGAATATTCCTAGAGTGCGTAGAAATGCAGCTATTACTGCCATGCATTCTGTGAACACTCTTGGAGCTGAGGCCAGACCAAAGGGAAGCACCCTGTATTGGTAGTGCTTTCCCTGATAAAGGAACCGAAGGAACCTTCTGTGTGCTGGATGGATGAGTATATGGGTATACGCATCCTTGAGATCTAGAGAACAAAGCCAATCCTGACTGAAGGAATGGAAGGAGAGTACCTAGAGAAATCATCTTGAATTTCTCCTTGCATAGGAATTTGTTCAATTCTCTGAGATCTAATATGGGTCTGTAGCCCCCTGTTTTCTTTGTAATTAGAAAGTAGGGGGAGTAGAACCCTGAGCCCTGTTGAAGAAGAGGTATTTCTTCTATTGCCCCTTGGGCAAGAAGGGTAGAAATCTCCTGACCCAGAAGATTGAGGAGAGATGTTGGAGAATTGAACTGTCTCACCATGGTGTAAGGAGGAAGGTTTGAGAAATGAAGTTTGTACCCTTCCCTTATGATGGAAAGGGTCCACTGCTCTGCTGTGATTTGCTCCCATCTGGGAGCAAAGTGAGCTAACCTTCCTGGAATGGTGAGAGGCTGTGGTTCTTTTAGAGCCAGAAAGGCTAAGTTCTCTAGCTGCAAGTCAAAGGCCCTGAGGAGGCTGAGACTGTTGGGCTACAGTAGGCCTTGCAGCCTTAGGCTTGGCCTGTTTAGGTTGTTGACGCTTTGCAGCAAAACGACCTGCAGAAGATGTCTGTTGACCATAAACAGGATAATATCTTCCCTTCTTGGGAAAATATGCCTTTTTGAACAACCTCTTCTGGACAGGATTAGAGGTAGACTTTGAAAGCCTATCCAAAGCAGAATTTTCTGCATCCATTTGAGTGGCCTTTGCTTGCCAATCTTTGCCAAACAGGTTTTCAACTGTGCAAGGAAGATTTCCTAATTCATCTTGGACCCAGGGTTCCAAATCAGAAGCTTGTAACCAAGCAATTCTGTGTGCACCTATGGCAATGGCCGAGGCTCTGCTGGCCCCCTCAAAAGAGTCAAAGACTGCACGGTTAGAAAATTAGGAAACATCCTGGGCATGCTTAAGTCAGGTAAGAAAGTCTTCCCTTTTATCTTCTGGAAGAAAAGGGAGGAAAGTTTGCAGATGATCTGTAACTTCCTTCAGAAACATCCCCATATATAGGAGTTGATTCTGGCAACAAGCATACTGGCTTGGAAAATTTTCCTGCCAAAAGCATCTAAGGTTCTACATTCTCTTCCTGGAGGAGCAGATGAGTGCCTCTTTGCACTCTAACTTTTTCATAGCAGACTCCACCACAATAGAATGGTGAGGAAGCTGAGTTTTATGAAATCCAGGACAAGGAGGGACAAGATACATGGTATCCAACCTACGAGAATGAGAAGAGATGGTGAGAGGGAGTCTCCCATATGCCTATCATGTGGTCATAAAGGATCTCATGAATTGGCAAAGTGGCTGCCTCTTTAGGAGCCTTGGGATATTGCAAAATATCCAATTTTTTGGCTCTAGGCTCTGACTCAGGGGCTACTGAGATAGAAAGCCCCTTGGCCACTTCCCTTATGAAGTCTTGAAAAGACAAGTCTTCTGGAGGGGACATTCTTCTTTTTGCAGAAGGCGGCTCCTGAGGAAGGAGTACCGATGCTTCGACAGAGGCCTCCGATGCATCAGAGTCTTCGGAGGAATCGAAGTATCGCCTGTCTGGATGCTCCTGTATCGACATCGGGAGTCATCGGTACCGAATCGGTACCGATAGGCATCATCGGACAGGGTACCGCTGCAGTCGACACCGAAGCCGATGTCGATGCAACCGGTACCGGCACCGATATCGGAGCCGGTACCGACAATGAAGCTTGTTGCGGTACCAGCGGTGTCGCAGCTTGTATGAATGCCGTGATGGCACGCTGCATGGTGAGAACATTCTGATCCATCGACGCCATGAATGTCTGGAGGTCGGTACCGGCAGATTCCACCGGTACCCCAGAACATTGCAACAGGTGATCGGTCGAGGCCGTGCCATCGATGTCAACCTGTGACCCCATAGGAGGAGCTTTGGAAGCTGGAGCTTCCCGCCGGGGTACTTTTGCCGGTGCATGATCCTCGAGGGCAAGCCCGGAGGCATCTCGATGCTTAGAGGGAGATCTACCCTTCGAGGACCGGCTGGACTTATGTTTGGTTACCTGAGATCCATAGGAGGAAGAAGCAGCCCTGGAAGACGTCGATGCCACCGAAGCTGCATCAGAGGGAAACAGTGTACTGAGCTTGGCTGCTCGGTTCTGTAAACCTCTTTTAGACACCATGGAGCAGGACGGACAATCTGTGATGGAATGGTCAGGACCCAAACACTTAAGACACCAGTCATGGGTGTCGGTAACAGAGATGGTACCGCTGCACTTAGTGCATTTTTTAAACCCGGAGGCGGGCTTTTCCATGAGGAATTTTCTGTTAGGCCTAAGGCCCAACGAAGAAAAAATACACTGAAGTGTAACGGAAAGTATCCTTTTTTTTTTTTTAAGAAAAAGAAAGAAAAGACCGGCGGTACCGGTCTGACGTCGAAGGAGGCAGACGTGCGACCAAAGAAATAAAATAAAATAAATTACTTTTTCAGCAGTGACAGGAACACGACCTGCTGGCTCTGCGGAAAAGAAGAACTGGAGAGAGGCGGTTAGGAAAGGCGGGAAGGCAGCGCGCAGGCGCTGTGGGATGCTCCCAAAAGCTTTCCTCTTTTGGGACACTGGGGAGCGTTCCCACGCAGGCTCCGTCGGTACCAACGTACCCATATGTGAAGACTCATTCCTGCTTGTTCCTGGAGATTGTGTATTACCTATCTAAATTTCTCATAACATTTTCCTATAGAGGCAGTCTCAGTAAAGGATTACAAAAGAAATGATTTTTCTGTATTTGGGAAGGCAGAGTAATTTTTTTAAGGCATATCTACTTTTCTGTGCGTGTTTGCATGCATACATGTTTTTTATACAGATAATGTAGTTGGTTGCTATTCTGAAGTTACGCATGTTTGACCCAAGGCATGTACCTTCACAGTGTTTGTGCACACGGGCAGAATTTAAGGGAGTGTGGGCAGAGTGCCAATTTACCCACATAAATGATAAAATACTATAATTTACATGAGTTCCTGAAAAATCTAGGAATGGGCATTTACACCAGCCCTAGGGTTGCTGAAAGTGCTCACACTTAGGGGCATGTTTACTAAACCGTGGCTCCGATATCGCATGGAGTCCGCTACCACGGTTTAGTAAACATGCCCCTTAGTTTAAATGAGAATTTTTGAACACTTATGCACCCTTTTGTTCTTGTAGTGTAAAGTATGCACCTACCTAACCTTATAAAGATAAGCATGAAATATGTGTTAATCTAGCAGACCCCGATAAAATTACCATCTTTCTGCACAGAAACAAATTCTCTAAGACGATTTCAACACAGCTAATGCTTCTCCCAGACTTAAATCCTTCCTCTATCCTGCGCTATTCCAACTCTCTAGACCCAACTCTTACAAGGCAAATATACTCCAGTTTCTTTTCGTCTTCTGGCTATGCCTTGTCATTGCACTTCAGAAGATTGAGATACCTAAGTGCAGCAAAAATCAAAAGCCAAATATGCACAAAACTAAATAATTCTAGTCTTCCTCTCTTGTACTAGCGTACACAACTATCACACTGTTGTCACTAAGCTACAAGGATGTATTTTCAAGGAGGCACCTAACAAAACATGCATTAATAAATTCTATCTTCAAATACTAAATATACTTTCTCAGCGTGTGTAATTTTAGCCTTGAGGGTGTGGGCTGTAGCCTGGTCAAGGGCAAAGACTTTGTGTGTTTTTCTTTTCCTTATTTGCAGCGCATGGTAAAACAGACGTGCACCTTAAGGCATTGCAAATAAGGGGAAGAAACACATGCAGTCTTTGCTCCTCATCAGGTTACGCTCTCAAGGGAACGCCTCTTTTCACTGCAGCTAAAAGTACACATGCTGGGGGAAGTACACATGTACTTTTAGGTGACTGAAAATATGCTTAAGCAGATTCAACCATTCTATGCATAGGGAGGGTAATCTTAGAGCAGAAAGCCTATGTGAGAAATCCAAAAACGTGCCTACTGGCAACAGACACCTCTGAGTCTTTATGAACCAGGCTCCTAGAACCAGCACTTTACTGCATGCAAAACAGGCTTTACATGCAGGGAAAGCTTTATGAAATTATCTCCATAAACCTCAATTTTACCGCAGATCCGAACTAAACCTTTGAAAATTACCCTAAAGATACTGTCGCACACTGATATTATGAAAAGCTAAAACATGAGCATTTCTGTGCTGATACTCCAGGAGGAAGAGACTCTCACCTCTTCTCTTTTTAGTGGGAGGAGGGTGCCATCTTTAATGATGATGCATGGGTGTCCTTTCTCGATACGCTTCTGGAGGTGGGGAGGGAAGAGGTCGAATGCGTAGATACTCCTGGCATGAGTATCAACAAGCAAATTATAAACCGTGTCAACCTGAGTTAATGAAAAGCTGTAATCCTCTTTAACGAGAGATCAAATCAGTGCCATGAGTTATGTTCATCCTAGAATCTGATAAGGAAGAGACTAACTCTCTAATAAAAGAGTAATGAGAGTCCTTAACAATACTGTTAAAAGGTAGGACCATTTAAAATATTGCTCTTTTCAAGCGATTAGATCAATGCCGCATATTCGCCTGGTCATCTTCTACATGTCAGAGTAACCTGCCTCCGCTCAGGAGAAAATGGGCTTCAAAAACATCTGTATCTTATATAAAAGAGGAAAAGGCTTTAAACATTTGAAGCCATGCAGAGAGACTAAAAGGCAATTCTGTAACTCTATTGATTTCCCATTTTTCACCTTCGGTTTTTAAAAGAACAAAATGTGATCTCCATAGTAGGGAGGCCAGTTGGTTCGAACCGGATGCAGGCTAATCCAGTTTGCGTTTTGGCCCAGCGCATGCATGGAGTCCTGTTTTGATTTTAAAAATCAAAGCTACACATTCATGCAGGCTATGGGGAAAACCAGGGCTAGATCAGCCTGCTGGAAAATCCTAATTCTGGACCCATATTGCATGTCAAGCTTGGCACATCTTGATTACTCTGAAGAGGGGTTCTGGGAGCTCCTGCTTACATAGCAGGGCCCCGACAAAGCAGATGGTGATTGATTTGCACATCTGGATTGATCAGGATTGAGCCAATTCATAGCACAAATGGAATCTGCCAAATGCCACACCAACTGAAAGCTCATTGCCAAATTATGTGCCCATCTAGCCTGGGAGGCAAATATTTTTACGTTCAGTTTTAGTTTTCAAGAATGACATTAAACACTGGAAACTTCAAACCTAAGAATACTGGTTTGAATCAGAATCAAGCCTTGAAACCTAGATTTGCAGGAAAAAGGTAAGTCAAATTCCAGCTGTGATGCCACACCATGATTATGCAAACAAATCACATATACATACAGTACGTTGCAAACTGACAATTTCTAGCTCAAGGTTAACTGTGAAAACAATGTCCCAGCAATGTTAATAGCTTTTTTATCCAATGTCATATTGAGGACGAATGTGTTTCCTAAAAAATTTCAGAGCTCATAACTCAATAGATGACAGCAGAAAAAGATCAACTGTCCTGTCCAGTCTGATCAGCTGTACCACAGTGGAAAGATGTAGCCCAGCTGCTAGCCGTAATGCATAACTGCCTCTCTCTCATATTATCTAATAGTACGCTTGGATCCCATTGTAGCAGCACAAAAGATCTCTCCTTACCAAGTGGTTTTCTTTTCTTCTGTACTCCACCAACCCTTATTTACCTCGCACACCTAGCACAACCTTCCCATGTCTATCATAAACTTTCTAAATATCCAACCAACCAACCTTGTAGTCCCCATGGCCTTCTAGACAGTATCCCACAATCAACAATTCCCAGGCCATTCAGCTAGACCAGCCCAAACAAGTGGCAACAGATGCTGAGACAGAGAAAGTAAAGAGCCAAAAGAAGCGTGACCTCATCCATGACAAATGCCAGGCACAGCTAGGGGTCCCCTCAGTACTTTCTCTCAGCAGATGTTCAATATCTTTTCTTCCTCCAGCATGGCCTCAGTTGCTTACCTTGTAGTTTGAACGCTGGACCACACTGACCCAGGTGGGATATTAGAGATACCCCGCCCGGTGGTCTTTCTGTGGAGCTCCTTGCTAAGGAGAGCCAGTGCAGCTCAGCAGGAGGGCCCTGGGTCAGGAGGACCATCTGAGATACCCAGACATTTCCCTTTACTTTTCATTTGCTACCCTTTAACTTCTTTATTTTAAAAAAGAAAGAGCCTCCTCTCCATTTCAAGCAGCTTGAGTCCTTCCAGTTCTGAGGCTTTTTGTGTTGTCTCTCTCCAGCCCCCCTTGCTCCTCAGCTTCCAGGGATGCTATGGTGCAGCAGACCACCGCCGGTGCATACACTGTCTGCCTTCCTCCTTCGGCGGCATTCCAGCCGCTGCGATGAACTAAGTTTTACGGCTCCAGTTGTTAGGCCGCGCCTTTCCCTTCGAAGATCACCCTTCTCCTGCTTTTCCTGCAGAGTTGCCATTTTAATTTTAAAATTCCCATTGCCCTTGTGATGCTGGCCTCCCTGCCACGCTGCCCGGGGTGTGGGCACAAACACAGGGTTCTAATTAACAACATGTGCTCTGTCTGCCAAGCACATCCTGGGGAGTCTTCTGCCCTCACAGCAATGTATGCCCCAGCTGCCATACCTACAGGAGAGCAGGCCATTTTGGGGGCCCCTCTTCTGATGTCTCCATCCACATTGGGCACTTCGGCATCGGGACAGCTTTCCTCCACTCCTCCGGCGGACTCCCCAGTACCCCCTCCTCCTTCAACAGCAGCAGAAGATGGACTTGGCGGCCTCAGATTCTTACTTTTCCAGCATGTATGGAATCTCTGGAAGGGGGGGGGGGGGTGGAGGCAGAATGGTTCCTCCCCCTCGGCCTAGCCCTGCAGGAATTATTTTTATCCAGCATAGCCCTGCTCCTCTGCCTGAATCCAGGAAGTGCCCATGCACTGCTCTGGCCCATCCCTCCACTAGAGCCTCTGGGAATGCTTGGGAGGTTGATGGATTAGATGAGGGAGATGTGATGGGAAGTGTATCCCCTGTGGCCTCGTCCTCTATGTGTGAGGCGGAGGAGGGGGAGCTCTCTCTGGAGGAATATGGTAACAGGTCCACCTTTTTCATTTATGCCGCCAGGAGGTGGTCCCTGGCCTCATCTCCCAGATTATCAAGGAGCTTCACATTCCAGAGGTCTCTGACCCTGTTCTCCCAGCTTCTACAGCTGATCCGATCCCCCCCCCCCCCCAAGGCTTTTCACTTTTCTGCCTGAACTCCAGCGAATGGTACTAGAGGAGTGGGATTCTCCGGACACCCTTCTGAAGCAGGTGCAGCGTTTTGGTCGGATTTGTTCTTGGTCAGCAGCGGACCTCAACAAGTGGTTGCATTTCCCCGAAGGTGAATGCTCTTATTACAGTAGTTACTAAGCGCACCACCATTCCGGTAAAGGGTGGTAAAGCCCTTCGTGACTGCAAGGAAGGAAGGTCTTCTAAAGACTGCATTTTCTGCTTCCTCCCTCATGCCCTGCTTGCAGTAGCCTGGGAGCCTGTGCTCTCCTCGCTGATCCAGTTGCTTCCTGAGGATGACAGCTCCGCACGTCTCAAGTCCCTCTTACTTCCTGGTGGATGCCTTTTATGATTTGCTGAGTCTCTTGGCCTGCAGCATTGCGTCAATCATAGTAGCCTGCCTTTGGCTCTGGCTCCACAACTGGTCTGCCGATGTGGCTTCTAAGAGCTGCTTAGCCAAACTCCTGCCTTAAACAACCATCCGCCCTTAAAGGGACCTCAAGAAGTTAGTTAAGGATCTTGGAGAAAATAAGTCTCGGCGCTTACCGGAGGACAAACAGAAGACCTCTGCTAAGCGTTTGGCTTCTTTCTCTGGCAGCGCCACATGCCGCTCCAGGTTTCAGGACTCCCGAAAGTATTGCCTTGGCTGACAGAGCTCTGCGCCCTTTTGATCAGCAGCCCGCTCCAATTCCTTTCATGGTGGCTGTCATCCCTTCTCTCAGGGATCCTCCGGCAGTAAGTCCGCCCACCATTCTTCACATTGATGGGATGGAGGCCCATTCACCTCTGCTGCACGTGGGAAGTCGCCTTTGACATTTTTACTCAGAATGGGCCTTAAGCACCGATCGATAGCCATTCTGTATGATGTCAAGAACCTATGTTCGACTGTGCCAGGCCCATCCGGGATGCTTTTGTCATTTCCCCCAGTAGGGCATCCGCCAAGCAAGCGGCAGTTCACAGAACCCTTCATCGTCTTCTGATGTTGTGGGTGGTAGTGCTGGTTCTGCAGCAGACAAAGGTCAGGGCCGCTACTCCATTTACTTCATCGTTCTGAAAAAGGACGGCTCCTCCCGGACCATCTTCGACCTCCAAGGGGTCAACCACAGCCTCCACGTCCTATGATTTCGCATGGAGACCATCCGCTTGGTCATCCAAACTGTCTGGGCAGGGGTATTCCTCACCTCCCTGGATCTTGCCAAGGCTTATTTCCACATTCCCTTTCAGGAAGATCAGCAGCGTTTCCTGCATTTTGCCATCCTCTGGTCTCACTTTTAGTTTGCTGCTCTGCCCTTTGGTCTCACAACCACTTCTCATACCTTTTCCAAGATCATGGTGGTGGTAGCGGTGGTGCTCCGCCGAGAGGGCATCTGCGTCCACCTGTATCTGGACAATTAGTTCATCTGTGGCAAAACCTACCACGAGGCAACGGCTGTCATGGCTCGGGTGATCCACCTATTCGAACAGCTCGGATGGGTCATCAACCACTGCAAGAGCTCCCTCTCGCTATCGTAGTCACTGGACTTCCTCAGAGCCTGCTTTGACACGCGACAAAGCTGGGTCTTTCTTACCCAGGGGCACTGGCACAAGTTTTAGAATCAGACGTTGTTTCCTGGTGCTTCCCTGTCCAACAACTTGGGATTATTTGCAGCTCCTGGGAGCCATGGCTGCCACCTTGGACCTGGTACCATGGGCAATGGCGCATATGCGGTCTCTTCAGCGGGCCCTTCTCTCTCACTGGTCGCCCTCTTGCTAGGACTATCCAGTTCCGCTGCCACTTACTCAATCTGCAGCGACCTGCGTTGGTGGGCATCCAGCTGCAACCTCCTGAAGGATAATGCCTCTCAAAAACCTCACCTGGACTGTTCTTATGACCGACGCCAGTTTGACAGGCTTGGGAGCTCACTGCTTGCATCACTGTGAGTCCATCTCCTGGCTCATCAATTGCCTCGAGGCTCAAGCCATCCGGCTGGCCCTCTAGTGCTTCAGACACCTACTGCAACACCGTGGTGTGAGTACTCTCAGACAAATGTGACAGCAGTAGCCTACATCAATTGTCAGGGCAGGACCAAGTGCTGCGGAGTAAGCAAGGAGATGTCCCTGCTCTTTTCCCTGGGCTGAAATGCACCTGCAGGCCCTTTCTGCCCAGCATATCGCTGGAGGGGACAAATTTGGAAGCAGATTACCTCAGCCGCCACCTCCTGGATCCTGGTTAGTGGGAACTGGCCCCAAGGGCCTTTGCCCACACAATCCAGTGCTGAGTAGGGCCGGGAATGGACCTGATGGCAACCAGGCACAATACCAAAGTGCACGCCTTCAGTCGCCAATGGGAAGCGAAGTCCAAGGGCCTGGACACACTCATCCAGCCCTGGCCCACCGACCTCCTGCTCTATGTCTTCCCATCATGGGCCATGATCCCCCGCTTCCTCCATCGGATCGAGCGGCATCTGCACCTACTCATACTGGTAGCGTCAGACTGGCTGCATCGCCAATGCAGCTCAGAGTCCAGCGAGGCCTTCTCAGACAGGGACCCATCCTCTTGGAGGATCCTGCTCCCCTTTTTCACTTACTGCATGGCCCTTGAAAGGCAGCAACGGACTACTCTCCTCTGGTAATGTCTATGTTGCTTAAGGCCTGCAGGAAGTCTATGTCCATGGCTTATGCCCACGTGTGGCTTCTCTTTACGACCTGGTGCAGCCAGTGCAATCTCTCCCCTTGGCAAGCCCTGCCTCCTGCCATTCTCACCTTCCTTCAGGAGGGTCTCAACTGGGGACTTGCATGGAATTCCCTGAGAGTACAGGTTGCAACTCTCTCAGCCTTCCACGGTCCTGTAGCACACCACTCCCTCACCATGCATCGGGATGTGCAAAGTTTCCTGCACAGTCCTTATGGCCTCCAGTGCACCCCATGGTGCCTCCTCGGGACCTTGGCCTTGTCCTATCTGCCTTCATGTGCTCTCCATGTGAGCCTCTCAAGCGAGCCTCGCTCAAAGATGTCTCTCAAGATAGTGTTTCTGGTGGCCATTACCTCCGCCAGGTGAATCTCGGAGTTACAGGCCTTGTCTTGTTGTGACCCATATCTTATCTTTTTGCCTGAAGGGGTCACCTTCTGGACCGCGCCATCCTTTTTACCAAAGGTCCTATCCTCCTTCCATGTGAATCAGGTCCTTTCCTTGCCAGCCTTTGCTCATGAACAGTGTACGGGAGCAGACAAAGGCCTCCGCTACGTAGATGTTCGATGCACCCTGATGTGCTATTTGGAGGCGACCAACCCCTTCCAACTGTCTGATCACCTCATTGTGCTCTTCTCCAGACCCAGTAAGAGTCAGGCAGCTTCAAAAGCCACCTTGGGCTGCTGGATTCGTGAAACTATCATTTCAGCCTATCTGTTGGTTGGATGGCCTGTTCTGCAGAACCTCCAGGCCCTTCTACTCGCGCGCAAGAGACTTCGTGGGCAGAGTCAGCATTCGCATCTCCTTTGAACATCTGTCGTGCAGCAACAGGGTTCTCCTGGGCTACCTTTGCACATCACTATTGGCTTGATGTCCAGACATGTGCAGCTGCCTGGTTCGGTTCCTAGGGTGCTATCTGCTGCACGTTCGTTCCACCCAACGGGGGAATAGCTTAGGCACATCCCATTTGTTTGGAATGGTGTAGCTGGATGACCTGGAAGGTGACATTTTCCTTACTGTTAATTTCCTTTTCTAGAGTCCTGCTAGACCAGTCCAATCTCTCCCCTCCCGTTTGCACTACAGTGCTGGTGCATGCCTGGATCCTACAAGCGTGTATATAGTGCTCAAAGCATCCTATGAGCCTGCATGCTGACTGGACATAGTTCTCCAGAGTTTCTTAATGGACTCTGTATCAGGGTCCCTTAGACGGTTCTTGCCTCCATTGCTTGTTACGAATAGAACTGAGGGGACCCCCAAGCTGTGCCTGGCATTTATGCCATGCATGAGGTCAGAGCTTCTTTTGGCTCTTTACTTTCTCTGCCTCAGCATCTGCTGCCAGGGGGACACAACCCACTGGTTTGGACTGGTCTAGAGGGAATCCAGGAAAGGAAATTAATGGTAAGGAAAATTTCACCTTCACTTCCAAACAGTAAAATAGTAGGTGGAAGAAATGACTCTATAAGGACTTTTGTTTCAGGATAACTATTCCCGAACAATGGCTTTGAGTTTTTCTTCTATCTGCAATAAAGTCAATGGATTGAATTATTACATCATTGCTAAAAAAGTATAAAGATGAGAGAAACAAAGACAGATGGAACACAAGCAGACAGAAGGATGATATACTAATATTTTTAGACCTTGTACATTTCTCTAGGACTTCAATGTAGCCCTCTTGTGTCTGTAACATGCTTTGGATAAAAGTGCTCAGTGTTCCATGGGAGCTGTGGGAAATACACTAGAACAGTAGAGGCAGAATGCAGCTGGCTGTCTTGGTATGCACAACTGGAGAAAGCGCTCAGATTGCTACATTAATCCTGTGGATCATTAGTCTTTCCTGCAAAGTTCCTCTTGTTTTTTTTTTCATTTTGTTTTGTTTTTAAAACAAAAGTTTGGTAAACAGTTGAAGCTCAAGTCTTTCTTCATGAATTTTTTTTTTGTGTTGCAAAACAGTAATAATCACACTAGTGTGACATCATTAACAACTTTCCAATATGATGTTATAATTGTGGGTGACACATACAGTTCAGACATTTGAACTATTAGAACCATAAAGATCACTTGCTGCATATTTCGCTATGATATGTACTGACACTGCCTTCCATCTCAACCAGAACCTAAAGCATGTTGACACAGCCTCTGCAGTGAGCCCAGCTCTGTGCCAGGTCATGAAGCGGAGTCCCTGAGTCAAGGATCAAACATGGGACCCACTGTATGGCAGCACACAGTGCTAATACTGGTCCCACAGAACATCATGAGTTAAAGCAATCAGGGCCAAGAGAGCAGTGCTTCCCTGATAGAAGACCCCAACTTCAACATGTTGTTGTGAAAGCTAAGGCTGGTGTCAAATTAATCTGTAGCTGAACTATGCTAAATTTAAAGCAAGTGGAGGGAGTGCATGTCTGATAATTGGAGACCGGAGTAAGCGTTTGCCAGAATAGAGAGCTTTCTCATAGCCACTGAAGGATATATTTCTATCCTGTTACTCTGACAATATCAAATTATTTTGATTTGCCAGTGCTGTTTGAGTCACCATCCCTTTGATGGAATCACAAGTATAGGACACAAAAAGCATTAACCATAAATAGCAGACAGGTAGTTTTGTTTACCCAGACAGAGGCTTCACGCTGTTCCTTGCAATGCTCCATGGAGGTTTTTTCCAAGTAATTATTCACTCCTCTCACTAAGACTCAAGTGTTGCTTTCCACACTAGCTCTGCATAGCTTACACGTTATAATTTAAACTAGCCCTATGATGGGCAGTAGAGCAAAGTACACAGAAGCCTTTGGGTCAGCCTGAGAGCACTCGCACAAGCTTGCAGACTTCTGCCTATGAAGAAGTGGTGAAGCTTTGCTTCACATACAAAACACCAGATGAGGCTGCAATCAGCAAACCAAGCATCAGAGTCAATGCTTCTGCAGGGACTGGTCAGCATGGGGGCGATGAGCGAGAAACCTGCCAACTACAGACCAGACACAGAAACAAAATGCCTCCTTTCTAGCAAAACCTTATCTTCAGCGTCTCTGGGGCAAGCGACAGGAGGGTGGCTCCCTACCCACAGGCCACAACAGTGTAGCAGTACATAACAGCTAAGAGATCAAATCAGAATTGCCTGCTAAAGACAGGAAACCCCAGGCTTTTCTCTGAAATGCTGAAATCAAATATAGATGAGAATTCAGCGAGCACTGCATTCAAAGCTGAGAAGGGTGGAGAACTTAAGCGTAATATTAGAATACTCTGAACAACATTCATATGGCGGTGGGGTTCGGAATTGCTACCTCTTGATCCAGCAGCCTCTGGCAGGTTAACAATATGCATTTGAGCTTGAATCCAACAGCAAAAAATAAAATATATGTACTGCCTCCAAGCAAACCTCAGTTTCACTAGCATAAGAACATAAGATATGCCATGCTAGACCCATCAAGCCCAGCATCCTGTCTCTAACAGTGGTCAATCTGTGCAGATGCCAAAGAATAAATTAATTTCTGACCGTTCCATCCCAGAGAGGACTGGGAGCATTCAGTTCTTCCACATGTTGCATCTGCCATCTCTTATACTGTGAATTTGTGATTTTAATATATTAGAGAGAGATTCCTTCATTCTGGCAAGGATTTGGGCTCTGTGCCCAAATCTTTCACGACCCTTTTTGAATTTCCATTTCTGAATACCTGGCACAAGGGTCCTACAGCTACAGCTGGCACCAGTCTCGCTAGACGCTTCCCTTGCACCTTCCCAGAATTCCCTTTTCTTCTACCACTCCCACTACAGAGCAGCAAACTGATTTTGTGTGACCGTTCCACTAATTTTCAAAGTGTGTGGAATGCAGTTGACCAATAACTATAATTAGAATCTGGTTGACTGTAATTTACAAATAATTTAGAGATGGGATATACCACACTTCATGCAAGGATCGTGTAGTTATGCAAGCTGTGCAGTGGGTCTTAAACTGAGCATCTTTGAACAGCTCTGACTGGGAGCTCCCTGCCACAGGGCTCTCACTAAACATTCATTTTATCAGCTCAGTCTTCTCTATCGTCTGTATGAACTCCCTCTTATCCAAAATAACTGGGATTCCTAACAGACTTGATTCTGTCTCTTCCTCTTTCAAGCACTACAGGAAAGTGTGTCAATGTTTTAAGCACGATCATACCATCAAGATAGCTTGTGAAAAACCCACTTTAATACATATCACATATTGTTCAAGTACAAAAACACTATTTTCCAAAATGGTATGAATTCAACATCACTGCAATACTCCTGTCTCCTCCCATTGTACCTTACTCTCCCGTAAACACATTTTGTGCTGGATGCATCTCCTCTGCCCTCCCCCACCTAAATCTGGTGTCAGATTTACCGAAATCTCAGTGCCATGGTGCTCCAGTAATTACAGACAGGAAAGCTCATTGCAAGGGCAGGTGTGGCTGAGACCCTGACTCCAAAGCAGATGACAAATGACTAAACAGATAAGGTGAAATGGAAAGCATGGCAGGCCAAAGAACGGATCAATATCACACTGTCACGGGGCCGATGGATAAACACAATCTATTGCTCACCTGGCATCATCGTTCATTGTGCTGTGGTCAATTGGTGCCATGAAGCTTACCAGTTTGCTATGAACATGGTACCTGAACAACACAGAAAACAAGCAGCAAATGAACACAGGACACATTGTAGCTGGTGCAAAGATCAGTCTGATGCTCCTTGGACATGCGATTACATACTTCAAAAATAAGACATTAAAAACCTCAGGCACTACAGTGGTTAAAGGGTTTTCAGGATATCCACAATGAATATGCAGGAGACAGATCTGCACACACTGGAAGCAATGGATGCAAATCTCTCTCATGCATATTCAGTGTGAATATCCTGAAAACCTGACTGGCTAGGACTCCTCTAGGACTGGGTTGGGGACCACTGCTCTAAAAAAAATAATGCCTATTTTCCTAATGTTTATCCAAGTTTGTTTCTCATATCTTTTCTTCCTTGCTAACTGATCATTGTTCACTCACCTCGTGGTGAAATTTTCATTTCATCTGTACTTCAATACTGCCCCCCCCCCTCCACAAACACATAAGATGGGACTCAAAGCAGTTTACAGAATCTAATAAAATTCAAACTAATAGAACAATTTCACCTATAAAAATTAGTAAGACTGTCCCAGCAAACCTAAACATTGGGTAATGGGGATGAGGAAAAGCAGGAGCTGCTGGGATTTCTGCATCAGGATTTTACGCATCAAGTTAGAAACATCAACAATTACCAAGAATAGATAGAAGATATTATCAGACAGAAATCGCTGCTGCAAAATTCCCTAGTCAGGTCAGCATCCAAGAAACTCGATATTTGTCTCACAGAAAGTTTATAGGACAAGGTACAAAAAAATAACCAAGCTATACTGTGGTGCTACTGTAAAATACAACTAAAAGGTGTGGCATATTATATCTAAATCCACAGATTTAGAAATGTGGTCTGGATTCTTTCCTTGGTCCAGACTGACTACATGGATATATTTTTTTTCATGGATTTTAAAAATTAAGTCAATTTTCACCTTTATTTTCAAGCATCAAAAATCAGAGTTTAAAAAATCCAAGAACACATTACAGAGATAAAGCAACATTTCTAGGATAATTTTTTTTGGATGCAAAAGTTATTCTGACTCCAGGTACAAAGGCACCACAAGAGTCTATCTATGCCATCGTCAAAGGTGGCAGACATCATACAGTTTGCCACAGAGTGGGACACAGATGTCGCTGCAAACAGGCTGCCCCGCCCCCCACTCTATCCTCAGCCCCATTCAAAGATAAAACGCATTTCCGAAACTCTTTATGAGTGACCCAGCCAAGTGATGTCAGGGTTTTATGTTCTTTTTCTGCAGAAAGGAAGCTCCTGGTGTAAGTGCTATGGTTCCAACTTTCTTAGAAGAAGCAAATGACAGGAGAAGAAAGTTGGAACAGAGTATGGCTGCCTTCTTGAAAGCACCAGAACCATATAAAACTGAAATATCTATCTCCCCCATAAAACAGTTTAGCAATAGCAGATTTCCCTTATGCACAAAATGCTGAAGGGATGCAGAAGGTTGCTGATAGTCATTATCCTTGGCTAGCTTGAGGATGGCTTTATCCCAGCATGCCAAGCAGTCCACCACTTGATCTCAGTTGCAACTAGACACCATCATCATATACTTAATGAATGAAAAATGCATCTAAACAGTTACAGTGTATCAACTGTAGAGTTAAATGGTGAAATTTTTATTAGACCTTACCTGCTAATTTTCTTTCCTTGAGTCCCTTCAGTCCAGCCCATACTCCTGGGTTTTGTCCCCCCTCCAGTAGATAGAGACTGAGAAGTTCCAACTTCTGTGATGTTCATACCATAAAAGAGGCAAACCTCTCCAGAAGTCAGTATGGAACAATCACAAAGCAGAACACTACCAGACAGAACTCAGGTAGGTAAGGTCTAATTTCACCTTCCATAGCATTCTTCCAGTCCAGACTCCTGGGATGTACCAGAGCAGTATTTAAGAATGGGAGGGACCAGCGAGGATGGCCTGCAACACCCGTGCCCCGAACTGTGCATCATTTCGCATTTGCATATGGAGATGGTACTGCTGAACAAGGTATGCAGCAATGATCAAGTAGCCACCTTGCAGATCTCCACTGGTGGGATGAGACTAAACTCAGCCCATGATGCCACCTGTGCCCTGATGGAATGTGCCTGAGGCCCCACCAGGAGAACCTTGCGGCACAAGAGATATACTGTAGCAATCGTCTCTTTCAACTAGTGGGCAATGGAAGCTTTCAAAGCAGCCTCACCCCACCGAGGTCCCCCAAAAAGGAGGAACAACCGATCTGACCCAAGAAAGGACTCAATGTGCTTGATATACTTCTGAAGCCCACTGTGCAAAGCAGATGCAGCTGTCGATCTGCCGAGTCTGAAAAGAATCAGAGAACCACCATCTGATTTACATGAAAAGCAGACACTGCCTTAGGCAAAAAGGAGGGCACCGGCCAGAGGACCATCTTCTCCTCTGACAACAGCAGAAAGGGCTTCCTACACAAAAAGAGCCTGAAGCTCTGAAATGTGTTGCACCGAAGCAATAGCTACCAAAACCACCACTTGAGTGTAAGGTCCTTTCAAAAATGTGGATGACAGAGGTTCAAAGGGAGCCTCCATCGACACTGACAGGAACCAAGTTAAGGTTCCAAGCAGGCACTATTAAAGTGAGACGGTGGTCAGAACTGCTCTGCTTCACCACTTGGAGAAACCAGAAAATGGCTGAATGTGCTGCCAGGGAAACTCCCTGCACCGACCCTGATAACATGCCAACATGGCTACCTGGAGACACAACGAATTCAAGGCTAATCCTTTGTCAACCCTAGCCTTCAGGAAGGCCAGAATGTTCGGCACCCGCTGCCAGCAATGCTCACTTGTCTCATTCTGCACACTAGTCCTCAAAACACTACACCTTAACATAAGCCAAGGATGTGGAGAGCTTGCTATTACTGGTGCCAAGTAGCCACACTGCCTCAAGTCGAGCCCTCAAGAGCCAGGCTGTAAGCAAGCATCGATCTACCTGAGGCATAAGAATTGGACCTTGAGACAAGAGGGTGCTCCGGCCATGGAGACCCTACCAACAGCTGAATCAGATCTGCATGCCACTTTGATGGGGCCATTCTGGTGCCGTTAGCACCAGACCGCTGTGTGTTTCTATGGACTGGATCACTCTGCTGATTAGAGGTCATGACGTAAACATGTAAAGCAATTCCTGCGAGGGTCAGGGCTGCGTTAACGTGTCGAGCTCCTCTGACATTCTCTCTTGATGTCACTGAAGAGGCAACTTGCCTTTGCATTGTCGGTGGACACCATGAGGTCCATAATTGGCTGTCCCCATCTCTGGGTAATGCCATGAAACACCAACTCCTCCAACATCCATTCCCCCGGATCCAACCTTTGGTGACTGAGGAAGTTGGCCTGCACATTTTTCTTGCCAGCCACATGTGCTGCTGACAGTGCCAGAAGATTCTGCTCTGCTCACTGAAGCTATATATCACCACCCCTATAGCGAAACAATTCAAACTGCTATCTTTCAAGAATCACTAGAATATCACCTCATTGCTTATATTCTTTTTGTCGAAGCTATGCTGTAGGAGGGATAGCACTATCAGCCACCCCACACCAAGCAGCTAGCTGCCTTTTTTTCTTTTATATGGTCCTGTGTCACCAAGCAATATATCTTTAAATAACAGAAAGTTTGTACTTAACTTAAACTCTCAATCTCAGTTTCGTCGTTCCGTCACTCCGTCAAAGGGAGCCTCCATCTCGTGGAGCGACGGAACGACGAAACTGAGATTGAGAGTTTAAGTTAAGACCAAGCTTTCTGTTATTTAAAGATATATTGTTTGGTGACACAGGACCATATAAAAGAAAAAAAGGCAGCTAGTTGCTTGGTGTGGGGTGGCTGATAGTGCTATCCCTCCTACAGCATAGCTTCGACAAAAAGAATATAAGCAATGAGGTGATATTCTAGTGATTCTTGAAAGATAGCTGCTCACTGAAGCAGCATCACAATCTCCTCAGCCAGCGCTGAACTCCCAATGCCTCATTGGCAATTGATATAGATCACTGTGGTGACATTGTTGGAGAACACTTATCGCTTTGTGCAACAGCAAAGTCTGGAAAGCTTGGAGAGCTAGAAGAACTGCCCTCATCTCCAGGCTATTGATAGATCACTGCCTTTCCTTCATCAACCAGTAGCCCTGCACCACTTGTGATAAACAGTGGGCCCCCCCAGCCGGTCAGGCTGGCATCCACTGTCATGACTATCCACTCCATTAGGATCCCTTTCCTCAAGGACTCGGAAATTAGCCACTAGTCCAGACTCGCCCGTGTGCCCACCGGGCACACCAGCCTTTGGGCAAGGGAATGGTTTTGTGGTGACCACCTTGTCAGGAGAGATTTCTGTTAACAGCCGCATATGCGCCTAGGCCCAGGTCCAGTGCCGCCGCCATCAACTCCAAGACCTGGAGATACAACTACATTGAAGGAGCCAACTGCCTGAGGAAATCACAAATCTGACTCTGCAGCTTGTGAACCCGGTTCTGTGGCAAGACGACCGGACAGAGCCGGGTACTGAAACGGGCTATGAGATAGAGGAGGTCTTGTGAAGGTGTCAGAGAGCTCTTAGCCAAGTTGACTACCCAACTAAGGTCCCGCAGGACCTGGAGAACGCACTGTGCTGGCCAGGCTCTCCTCCAGCAACTCTGCTCTGATGAGCCAGTCGTCCAGATAGGGATGAACCAACACTCCCTTGTTCCGAAAAGCCATTGTCACTACCACTATGATCTTGGTGAACGTTTGTGGGACTGTTGTCAGCCCGAAGAGCAGTGCTTGAAACTGAAAATGTCCCATCGGAACCGCAAAGTGCAAGTACCGTTCATGCACGACCCAGTCGGGCATGTGCAGATATGCCTCAGTGAGATCCAACATGTTGAAGAACTCACCCTTGTGAACAGCGACTATCATGGACTGCAGAGTCTCCATGTGAAAGTGCAACACTCAGGGCCCATCTGATGTACTTCAGGTCGAAAATAGGGCGAAAGGACCCTTCCTTTTGGGAACTATAAAGTAGATAGAGTATAGACCCTGTCCGTACTGGTCTGCAGGCACTGGGATAACTGCCTGTAGTTGCAGAAGACGCCTAAGAGTGTCATGAATGGCCTGCCGCTTGGCCGAAGCCTTGCAGGGTGACACCAGAAAGGTCTCTGCTAGGTGACATGCAAACTCCATGCATACTCCTTTTGAATAGCCTCCAAATATCCACCGGTCGGAGGTAAGGCGGATCCAGGCAGAGAAAAATTGATAGAGGCTGCCGCCCACTAGAACCACCTCTGCTTCAGCTCCCCTCATCTCACTGCACTTTAATTCCTCCGCCAGTTCCAATCAAGTAACTGCGACTGGCTCTGCGACTGTCCTGAAAGAACTGTCCCTTGGGGGCATACCTACTGCACTGCTGATAGGGAGTGAAATTCACTGCTCAGAAAGCCTGAAATCCTTTGACTGCCTATGTCCCATCAAGTCCCCCTTCGGGCCCTTGGGCTTAGCCTCACACCCAAGTCCTTGACCAACTTATCCAAGGTGTCCCCAAACAGCAGCTTACCCTTGAAGGGAAGCCTACTAAGCAAACCATGCCTTCAATGACACATCCGACACCCAATTATGCAGCCACAGCAAATGGTGAGCTGCCATTACTGAAGCTATACCCTTGGCTGAGGCTCGGAGGTCATAGAAAGCATCCACCAAATAGGCACACCCAGACTAACTTGGGGAGCTCTGCCGACAAGCCAGGGTCTGCTGCCTTCAGCAACACTTGTGACCACCGTAAACAGGCCCGCACCACATAGGCCCCACATACAGAAACTTGAAGAGCTAGAATGTTCGCTTTGAATGCCTGCTTCAACAGGTTTTCCAGTTCCTTGTCCTGCAGATCCTTAAGTGCAGCACCCCCTTCAACCAGGACTGTAGTCTTCTTGGCGACAGTTCAGACGAGGGCATTCACTTTTGTAACTCTAAGAAACTTCTTTTCCACGGTCTTGGATAGGATACAAGTGACCCATAGCTTGTCCACCCTTCAATCCCGCTTCCGGTACCTCCCACTCCATGTCCATCATTCGCTTAAGAGCCCGATGGACCGGAAAGGCTGTTTCCTGCAACCTGATGCCCTGGAGGAGAGGATCCTCCAAGGGAATGTCGTGTTCTGTCACGGGCTGCGGGAGACTTAGTACAGCCAAGGGATGCGCAATAAACATGGGAAGTTCTTCTCGCCTGAACACAGGCACAATACTAGGGTCTTCTCCCAGAAGGATCTCACCCTCTTCAAGTTCCCTCCAGTGCATCATCAGAATCCTCCAAGGATTCTGAAACCCTCTCTGAACATAAGAACATAAGATATGCCATACTGGGTCAGACCAAGGTCCATAATGCCCAGTATCCTGTTTCCAACAGTGGCCAATCTAGGTCATACGTACCTAGCAGTTTCCCCAAAAGACACAGGTTCCGCAATGCTTGTACTGGGTCAAGCACTGATATCCTGGGTCCCTTCTTAATAATGGTTTATGGACCTTTCCTCCAGGAACTTGTCCAAACCTTTTTTACACCCAGCTACACTAACAACCTTTACTAAATCCTCCAGTAACAAATTCCAGAGTTTGATTACACGTTGAGTGAAAAAATATTTTCTTTTATTAGTCTTAAATAGTTTACCCTGGAGCTTCATTGCATGTCCCTTAGTCTTTCTATATTCTGATAGCGTAAACAATCGATCTACGTTTACCCGTTCCACTCCATTCATTAATTTATAGACTTCTATCATATCTCCTGTCTCTTTTCCAGGTTAAAGAGCCCTAACCTTTTTAGCCTTTCTTCATAGGAGTATCCTTCCATCCCCTTTACCATTTTGGTGGCTCTTCACTGAACCTTTTCTAATAATGCTATATCCTTTTTAAGATACGGTGACCAGAACTGCACACAATATTCAAGGTGCGGTCTCACCATGGAACAATATAGAGGCATTATAAAATCTTGTTTTATTTTCCATTCCTTTCCTTATGATACCTAGCATTCTATTTGCTCTCTTGGCTGCCACTGCACACTGGGCCGAGGGTTTTAACATGTTAACAATGATGCCTAAATCTTTTTCCTGGGTGGTGGTTCCTAATTTGGAACCTTGCATCGTGTAACCATAGTTTGGGTTGTTCTTCCCTAGGTGCATAACTTTGCACTTGTCCACATTAAATTTCATCTGCCATTTTGATGCCCAGTCTTCCAATTTATCAAGATCCTCTTGCAATTTTCCACAATCCTCTTGGGTTTTAACAACTTTAAACAGTTTTGTGTCATCTGCAAATTTGATAACCTCACTCGTTATTCCACTTTCCAGGTCATTTATGAATATGCCAAAAAGCAGCAGACCCAGCATAGATCCCTGGGGTACACCACTATTCACCTTTCTCCATTGGGAAAATTGGCCATTTAGCCCAACCCTCTGCTTTCTATCTTTTAGCCAGTTCCTGATCCACAGTAGTACACTGCCTCCAGTCTCTGATGAGGGACCTTGTCAAAGGCTTTCTGAAAGTCCAGATACACTATATCAACCGACTCACCTTTGTCCACCTGTTTATTCACACTTTCAAAAAACCATAACAGATTAGTAAGACAAGATCTTCCTTGTCTAAAGCCATGTTGGCTGTCTCCCATTGGCCATGACTATCTACATGCTGAGTAATTTTATTCTTTATGATGGTTTCTACCATTTTTCCCGGTACTGACGTGAGGCTCACCGGTCTGTAGTTTCCCGGATCACCCCTGGAACCCTTTTTAAAAATTGGTGTTACATTGGCGATCCTCCAATCTTCAGGTATTAGAGATGATTTTAATGATAGTTCACAGATTACTAATATGAGATTGCAGACCTGCTATTTCAGTTCTTTCAACACCCTTGGATGTATACCATCCGGCCCAGGTGATTTGCTACTCTTCAGTTTATCTAATAGTTGTAATACATCTTCCCGACGTATCGATATTTCCTTCAATTCTTCCGCACCTTTAAATACCACTTCAGTCATGGGTAACATCCCTACATCTTCCTCAGTAAAGACCAAAGCAAAGAATTAATTCAGTCTCTCCATTATCACCTTGTCGCCTCTTAGTGCCCCTTTAACTCCTCTATCATCTAATGGACCAACTGACTCTCTCACAGGTTTTTTGCTACGCATGTACTTGAAAAAAATCTTTTCCCGTTTTTGCTTCCGCTGCAAGCTTCTTCTCAAATTCTCCCTTTGCTTGCCTTATCAATGCCTTGCATTTGAAACCTGGAAACAGCACAAGTGCTGGCAAGTCGTCATTTGGCTCTTTTTTCCATTTCCTGAAAGATGCTTTTTTGGCAACAGCCTCTCTGAACTCACCTTTAAACCATGCTGGCAGTTTTTTGGACTTCCTTCCACTTTTCTTAAGCAGCAGGCCCCGTCTTGAGCTGCAACTCCTGCACCAAGCGTGGAGGTGACAGGGCTGACTTCTTCCTCTCCCCCCCCCCAGGCCCCGCTTTAGGCAGTAGGCCTGATGAAGGAGAAGGACGAAATCAGAGGTAAAGGCCCCTGCCTCATGCCTTCCAGAGGCATCCCCCCCCCTTGGGGTGCCTCCCAGGCCTGCGGGAAGAAGCAGGGACTGAATCCTGACTTCCCACAACTGTCTGCAATGGCTGCTCCGACTGAGTCAAAATAGCCACGATTCCCACCAAAACCACAGGAACCATAGGCTGAGCAGGAGACTCTTCTGTGCCCCTTATAAAAAGCTCCTGCTGCCCGGAGTCATCCTCCCCTGCAGAATGGTCCTGCATCTCATAGCCGTAGCAGAGGACAAGAGAGGACAGATGCATTTTCTTAATGCCACATCCTGCACATGGAGCTTTAGGCATGCTGGCTGCACAACCTCGATGCAAAAGCGCGATGCTGAGATATGCAGCTCCCCGCTGAAAAGGAAACTACAATCGCTGGCCAAAAGCCAATAGCGATCTCCTCCAGGCACTGCCTGCACTTACCCTCTGACCAGTGCCTGCAGCTCAGCGATGAGAAACTTGTACTCTCCCCTCTTCCCGCTAGCAGCCGTAACTGAATGCAGTAGCTCGATTAGCAACTGAAGGAGGCTGTTCTTTCTTAAAAGCAGTTAGCGTCTGGGAGGCAGAACAGAGCCTGACTAAACTGAGCTCTTTCCCCCCTCCATGGGAAACCTTGCCAACTGAACAGCTCAGGTTCCTGGAAGGCAGCCTGGACCAGCACCTGCCACCAGAAGGGAGGAAAGTCAAGAGCCCTTAACAACCACCTAATTTAAATTTTTCTTTTTTTAAATAGCTCAGTGCAGCCCAATACTGATTTCTGGAGAGGGTCCACCCCCTCTTTTGATGTGACATCACTGAAGTTGGAGGTTTTCAATCTCCATATGCTGGAGGGGGGACAAAATTCAGGAGACTGGACTGGAGGGACACCATGGAAATGCCTTTATTCCAGGCAGATCAATGAATGTTACAAATTAATCTTCAGGAAGCCACATCTGGAATAGCTAAACTAAAAGCAGTTTGCTGGATTCCAAGGAGAGGAGAAAAGGAACAACTTTCAGCCTTTCTCCAGGTAGGTAAATGGAAGCATTAAACAGTCAAAACTTTCCTGACGCTATGAGCAGTTATCTGGATTCTTATTTTAACATATCTCCTGGCTCAGCTCAATGTATCAAACAATTGCCAATAACCGCCATTACCACTAGTCGAGAAGATATTGATGCAGTCGCTTTAGGAGACACCATATGCCACAGATCATTAGGAATCAAAGTATGTATATATAAAGTTCAAAGCCAGATATTTAACATCTTTTTTGAAAATTTAAAAAAAAAAATTTATACCGCCTTTCAGCGTCAAAGTGGTTTGCAATGAACGTGGTTATATGTGGTTCAGTGAACACTGAAACACTGAGTAATAATCAAACTTTATAATACAGTGATCTTTAAAACAATGAATAGTAAATTGAACTGTGGTAGCATGGGATAAGTATTTGGTGAATACAACAAACAGAAAGTGGGTAGCATTTTGCAGATTACACGGGGTTGGGTGCGAGTACATAGTTTGCGGCAGTGACTGCATTCATGAGGTGGGTTTTGAGTTTCTTGCTGAATTCCATTATTTCATTGATGGATCTTAGGTGGTCCGAGAGTATATTCCAGATCAATGGGCTGTATAGGAAGAATGTTCTGTTGCATGTGATTTATTAAGATTTCAGTAAAGCATTTGACACTGTTCCGCACAGGCAACTTATAAACTAAGCACCCTTGGGATGGACCCTAAAGTTACTGCTTGGGTTAGAAATTGGTTGACTGGGAGTGACAAAGGGTACAAGTAAATGCAGTTCACTCTTAGAAGGTGGTGATTACCAGTGGAGTGTCGCAGGGATCTGGTTCTTGGTCTGATTATTTTTAACATCTTTGTTAGTAATATTGCAGGAGGACTGTCAAGTAAGCTTGGCCTCTTTGCGGATGACACCAAAATCTGCAACAGAGTAGACATCCAGGAAGGTGTAGATAACACAAGGAGGGATCTAGCTAAGCTTGAAGGATGGTCTAGAATTTGGCAGCTGAGATTTAATGCTAAAAAAATGTAGGGTCATGCGTTCGGACTGCAATAATCCAAGGGAGCAGTACAGTATAGGGAGGTGATGTACTTCTGTCCATGAATGATGAATGGGACCTAGGCGTGATTGTTTGACAATCTCAAAGTAGATAAACAGGTAGAAAAGGCAACAGCAAAAGCTAGAAGGATGCTTGAGTGTATAGGGAGAGGAATGGCCAGCAGAAGAAAGGAGGTGATAGTGCCTCTATATAAGTCTTTGGTGTGACCTCATTTGGAGTAGTGTGCGCAATTCTGGAGACCACACCTTCAAAAGAATATAAAAAGGTGGGGGTCGGTGCAGAGGGTGTCTACTAAAATGGTTAACGGTCTTCATTATAAAGCATATGCGGACAGACTTAAGGACCTTAATATGTTTCCTTTAGAGGAAAGGCGAGATAGAGGTGATATGATTGAAACATTTAAAAACCTCTGTGGCATAAATGCACAGGAGGAGAGCCTCTTTTGATTGAACACAAGCTCTGCTACAAGGGGACACAAGATGAGGGTGAAAGGGGATAGACTCAGGAGTAATATGCAGAAATATTTCTTTACGAAAAGAGTGGCAGATGCATGGAATAGTCTCCCAGTGGAGGTGGTAGAGATGACAGTATCTAAATTCAAACACAGAGGCTCTCTAAAGGAAAAAAAGGGGACTCTTGTAGAGGGTGGTATGGAAGGGCAGACTAGACAGGCCAACTAGTAATTTTTTGCTGTCATGTTTCTATGTGGCTTGCATACGTTTTGCTCTGTGTGCTCATATGGCAAGTAGGAGTTGGCTGGGTTGCCTCCTTGATCTGTTGGGGACTTTCTGTGTAGGTGATCAGCAGATTGGTTGTGGAGGGTTTTGAATATGGTTTGTATTCGATGCGCACCATTATTGGGAGCCAGTGTAACTGCTTGAGAATTGGTGAGATATATTGCTGCATGGTTTACTTCAGCTAAAAAGTTTAACACACACACACACTTACCGCACTTTCCTTCCTTTGCTTGCTTTTGTGTCAACTTTCTTCTTCATTTTGCTCCGTAATTTCTGGATTGCCAACCACTGTCTGGAAATCCAAAAATAATGTTTACATATAGCAGGGCCAAGAATATCAATTCACATAGCTTAAGAAAAGGTTTGCTGGAGATTCCTATGGAGAAGACTGCTGGACTCTATGGGCAAAATTAGACCTTACCTGCTAATTGTCTTTGAGTACCTCCAGGCCAGTCCAGCTAGGGATGGGTTGCCGTGGCCCACCAGCAGATGTGGGCTGAACATGACAGAACCCCAACATCACAGCATAAGGACTCCTCCTTCAGTTCCAGGATCCAGTTTTCTATTGACAAAGCAGTCTGCAGCTCCCCTTCACTCAAAAGGCCATATATCAACTAAACAAACGTATGGGAACCTTGCTTGAAGGGTGTCTGTGGAACTCAGAAGACACACCCTAAGCCAGCATGGCCAAAATTCATTTGTGTTTGACTATTCTGTACCAGTTTCTTTTTTTTCTTTTTGTTCATTATGTACAGAGCAAGAGCCAAACCCAGCTGTCAGAACCATCTAGCCAATTCATCGGTAGCTCTGCTCACACCCTTGCTGAACCAACTAGGCAGCCTGAATAAAAGAATTTGCTGCACAATGCATTACCGGGTGGGAGGGGGTCCTGGACTGGCCTGGAGGTACTCAAGGAAAGAATTAGCAGATAAGGTCTAATTTCGCCTTCCTAATCATATCTCCAGGCCAGTCCAGCTATGCGTGGGATCTAACAAAGCAGTGCCTACATGCAGGAGGGCCCAGTGAGCCCCGCCTGAAGCACCAAAGCCCCAAGTCGTGCATCTGCAGCCACCTGCATGTCCAACTGGTAATGCCTTGTGTGAAGATACAACCAATTCGCGGCCTTACAAATCTCTGCTGGCGGCACCAAGTCAGACTCTGCCCACCACCTCTGACCTAATAGAATGGGCCCGGAGCCCTCTAGGAGGCACCTTCTTCCATGCCCCATAAGCTGCGGTAATGGCCAGCTTCACCCAACAGGCAATGGAAGCCTTTGAAGCTGCTTCCCCTTTTCTTGCTCCGCCAAATAGCATAAACAACCGATCTTTCCAATCTCCTTTGTCTCTCTAAAGCAGTGTTTCTTAACCTGGGTTCGATCGAACCCTAGAGGTTCAGTGAGTCAGTCTCAGGGGTTCGGCAGAGGTCAAGACACAAGACACGCACCCGACTCATATGATTCGTGATGACACACCCCGCTTGGCCATCATTGGCTGCAGGTGATCACGCTACATTGGTTGGCCAATCTGTGCTGCAGAGAATTTGGTGCACTCAGTAGTCGACTTGTGACTGTTGTGATGGTATGTCGTGTGATTTCTCTCTTAATATTTTAATCCATACTAACTATGTCGAGCAAAGAAAGAAAGTGGTGGGACGAATATGTACAACATGGATTCACATATATAACAGAACGTGATGGGAGTCAGCGTCCTATCTGCATGATTTGCAATGCCAAGTTAAGCAATTCTAGTCTAGTACCAGCAAAACTAAAGGAACACTTCCTTAACCTGCATGGAGATGGGGAATACAAGAACACAATGCTTGCTGAATTCAAGGTGAAGAGCCAGATTCGATTCGATGAAAAGGCTACTCTGCCTGCTCTCGGCTTTGTACCCATCAACAAACCGATCCTCACAGCATCGTACGAAGTTGCTTACCTGATCGCAAAGCAGGGCAAACCACACACCATTGGTGAAACACTCATAAAACCAGCTGAGTTGAAGATGGCGAATCTGATGCTGGGAAAAGCGGCTGAAGTTAAATTATCCCAAATTCCTCTTTCAAATGACATCAGCGACAGAATAGAGGACATGAGCAAAGACATCTTGGCTCAAGTAGTTGCAGATCTGATTTCAAGCCCGGCAAAATTCAGCCTCCAACTCAACGAGACCACAGACATTTCTAATCTAAGTCAGCTTGTTGTATTTGTGCGCTATGTGAAAGACGACATGATAAAGGAAGATTTTTTTATTTTGTAAGCCTCTTACAACAACTAAGGCAGCCAAAGTGAAGAAACTTGTGGATGACTTCTTCAGAGACAATCTTTCGTGGAATATGGTTTCTGCAGTTTGTACGGACGGAGCTCCAGTCATGTTGGGAAGAAAGTCTGGTTTTGGTGTGCTAGTGAAAGCCGATGCACCACACATCATTGTTACGCATTGTATTCTGCACAGGCATGCGTTGGCAACAAATACCTTGCCTCCAGAAATGACAGAAGTATTAAAAATTGTAGTGGAATGTGTGAACTATGTGCGAAATAGTGCACTGAGGCACCGCATCTTCAGTGAGCGGTGTAAAGAAATGGGCTCTGAATTCGAGGTACTTCTGTACCATTCTAACGTTCGGTGGTTATCCTGGGGACAGGTGCTGAGTCGTGTTTTTGCCATGCGTGTGGAATTAGCCGTGTTTTTGCAAGAGCACCAACATTGTCATGCAGATTGCTTCAAAAATTCTAAGTTTATTCTCATTTTAGCGTACATGGCTGATATATTCGCATCTCTCAATCATCTCAATTAGCAGATGCAGGGTGGTGAAGTCAACATCGAAGCGGAAGAAAACCTGAAGGCTTTTCAAAAAAAGCTACCGTTATGAAAACGACGAACAGAGAACGATAACTTCGCAAACTTTCCCCTGCTGTATGACTGTGTAAGATAGATTGAAGATGTGTCTGGAATCGGAGACATTTCTGTACCCACGGAACTGAAGCAAGCAATTGCCATGCACTTAGATGAGCTTGCAAAGTCTCTCGACGGATACTTCCCTACAAGAGAGTCATATCCAGCATGGGTGAGACAGCCGTTCACGTTTGGTGTTGAGACAGCAGATGTCAATGATGAATACCTCAACGAAACCATTGAAATTCAGCAGAGCCAGGTTCAACAGCAACTCTTCAGAACAACAACGCTCTCAACATTTTGGTGTCGACAAATGGTAACGTATCCTGTTATTGCTAGGAAAACCCTGGAAATTTTTATACCATTTGTTACAACATATCTTTGCGAGCAATCCTTTGAGGATGCTGGACATAAAAACAAAGAAAAGGAACAGACTTTGCTGTGAAAATGACATGAGAGTGGCACTTGCCAAGGTGAAGCCACGCATTTCTGAACTGGTCTCTCAAAGGCAACAGCAGAAGTCACACTGATTTGCAGTAAATATTCATTTACAAAAAGTTTCCCAAAGTTATAATCCCAGTTGAATTCTCCTGTTATATGTAAACTCACAACAGCCTGTTGCTTGTAATGAGTATTCTTGTTTAATGTGAACCGCGCTGATGAAAGAGTGCGGTATAGAAGAACTATAAATAAATAAATATTATAGCGGTGTAGCCTGATGGAAATTAGGTGATGGGTGTGTGTTAAAATGTTAAAAATAACAAATAGCATAAATACAATAAGTTCATTATTGGAATACAAAAGGTTAAAAATTAAAACCACTTCAGTGTGGTAGTATTAAAAAAGGTCATGTCTTTGTGAAAAGTTATGTATGTAATTTGTTGTGAGTTCATGCATTGTATTGGTTTTGTTCTTTGAACACAGTGATGTTAATGCACGATTCATTTTGTGAACCAGTAAAACATATACCTATGTCTTGAATTTGAAAAAAAATCATATTTTATTTTTCAATAAAGGAGGGTTTGGTGAATGTGCATATGAAACTGGTGGGGTTCAGTACCTCCAACAAGGTTAAGAACCACTACTCTAAAGGTATCAACGGAGAATTCTGCACAAATCCAACAAATGGAGTTGACGGTCCATCTCGGAGTCGCCCAGTGCTAGGAAGGCAGGCAGTGAGACCATCTGACTCAAATGAAAACAGGAGAGCACCCTAGAAAGAAAGGAAGGTACCGGCAACAAGACCACCTTCTCGTTGGAAATCAAAAGAAAAGGCTCCCTGCAAGACAGAGCTTGGAGCTCCGATATACATCTTGCTGAACAAATAGCCACCAGGAATACCACCTTCAAAGTAAGGCCCCTTAGCGATGCCCCCATCAGGGGCTCGAAAGGAGATGCGGGTCAAGGCTTCCAAGACCAAATTAAGATCCTATGACAGCACAGTCAGCCATAAGGGAGGACAGATCTGCTTAACCACCCTAAGGAAATGAGCAACATCTGGATGGCCTATCAAAGCGTGTTTACCAATCCGCTCACTGTAGCGAACTGCTGCCACCTGCATCTTTAAGGAACTGAGCAACAATCCCTTCTCGAGACCACACTGCGGGAATTGCAACACTTGTGGGAGAGAAGCTGCTATGGTTCTCCAGCCCCTCGATGAACACCGTTCCTCGAATATATGCCAGATGTGCACCTAAGCCAGTGAAGTCTATATCTTCCTAGACTTCAATATGGTCGCTATGACTGAGGGCGAATATCCTCTACCCTTCAGCTGTGCCCTTTCAAGAGCCAAGCCGTAAGCAAGAACCAATCTATCTGGGACATGAGTAAAGACCCCTGGAAGAGCAGAGTCATCCAGTCCGGGAGTCGGCAGGGACAGTCTGTGAGACATCAAATCAGATCCGCATAACAGCCTCTGTGGCCAATCTGGCGCAATCAGAATCACCAAACTCGGATGGTGCTCTATGCGCTGCAGGAGCCAGCCTATGAGTGTCCATGGCAGGAAGACATACAAATCCCATCCATCGGTCATACCTGGGAGAGCGCATCGAGTCCTTCGGACATGTGTTTTCAGCATCTGCTGAAGAACTATGCAGCCTTGACACTGTTCAATATCATCATGAGATCCAATCACTAGTGTCCCCCACCGAACAGTGATCTCATGAAACACTGCTGCATGCAACACCCACTCTGGGATCGAGCCAATGCCGACTGAGAAAGTCACCCTGAATGTTGTCCTTTCCTGAGACATGTGCTGCGGAGAGAGCCTGCAAGAACTCCTCTACCCACTGCAACAGTAGCAGACTGTCAGCCAAAAGGACAGAACTTCCCGTGCCTCCTTTGCAATTGATATATTCCACCATAGTCGCATTATCTGAACAAATGCGCACTGCCTTGCCCTCGATCAATGGACGAAAGACCTGCAAGGCTAAGAATACCGCTCTCATTTCTATCTGTTGATGGACCAGGAGGCTTCCTCAGAGTCCACTTTCCCTGAGTCAACAGACAACCAATGTACTCCCCAGCCCGCTAGGCTAGCATCAGTCATAACAAAAATCCACTGGCAGCCCCGCTTGGAGATTGATGGGCTGCAACCACCAATGCAAATTCTGGTGTGCTTACTCTGGACAAGGCAACTTTGGAGACAGCAGCTGATGCTGTGGGGACCAACAGGAAAGCAGCACCTGTTGCAATGGTTGCATGTGAGCCCTCACCCAGGGCACCAGATCTAACATCGCCACCATGGAACAAAGCAGCTGAAGATAAAACCATGCTGCCAGCGCTTCCTTCTGTAGAAAGCTGCAAATCTGCACTTAAATCTTGAGAATTCTGTCCTCCAGCAGAGACTGCCCCCCGCCAGAGTATCGAACTGTGCTCCGAGGTAAACCAATCTCTGCACCGGCTGCAGAGGACTCTTGGCCAGGTTGGCCAGCCCAAACTCTGCAAAAACTCAACCAACCCGATTCATGGCAGAGCGCCCCTTGGCCTCCGACTCTGCTCTGATGAGCCAGTCATCCAGGTAGGGGTGCACTAGAATACCCTCCTTCCTTAAGGTCACCGTTACGACCACCCTTTCTGGATGATCTCTAACACCCATTGATCGGAGGTTATCCTGGCTCAGGTGAGAAAAAAAGCTGCTGTAAACGCCCCCCGATCTCCATTGCAACAGGGAGTCCTCTAAAGGCTCCTCCACAACTGCAGCTGGAGGCGGAATGTTGAGAGCTGGCCAGGGAATGCCAAAGGAGGGCTGTAAGCTTCTCATGGTGGAACACACTGTTGGGAGACAACCCAAACGCTGTCCGTATCTCACCATCCTCTAAATCTCTGGACACTACCTTTCCCCACAGATCTGAGGGACCCTCTGAGACATGGGAGGGTGGGGAGCCCTGAATTGGCCAGGCCTCAGGCTCTCCCCTATACTTCTAAGGTGGAGGCATGGAGTCAGCCGTAGCCACCTCCTGGAACTCTAAATCCTCCTTTCCCAAAGGATTCTCCAGCCTTCCAAGAGCAGCCTGCTTCCTCTTCAGGCAATATGCACTATGGTGAGCTAATATGAAGTCTGGAGAAAATATTTGAGCGCGAAATCCACCAGCCGAAGTTGAAACCATACTCTCCCCTGAAAAAGGGCCCTCCGTAGCCTTTCCTTTGCTTTTCCCATGCTTCAGAGGCTTCTGAGATGCCAGAGCAGACTGCGACAAAATGGCCATGGCTCCTGCCGAAACTGCAGGAACCGCCGGCTCTGAAGGCTCCCTGCCGCTGCTTCCATTGAGCAGTTCATGCCTGCAAAACTCTCCACATAAAAATATCAAACAAAAACATCAAACTCCCACTGCCTGCAAACCACGTGTCTCTGAACAGAACAGACAGGCTAACAAACATCCTGGACAAACCACGTGCTCTCAGCCCCCCAGTGCGGTCAGGAATCAGGAGGGGGGCCGGTTACCAAAACTTCACACCAGCAAAGTAAGCCGCAACTGCAAGTGCTCGGGAAACACCCCCCCCCCTTGCTTCATAGAGAGCAGTTATGTAGCCGCTAGCTGCCTGCTTTCTCCTCCAAAGCGATTTCTGTTCCCTTACACAGAAAGGCCCAATCTGTGCAGAAGGGGGGGGGGGGGGCTCAGTGATCTGCAGCTCACAGGCACTGGCCAACCCTGGCTGTAGGCTCCAGCAAAGATAGAAGAGTTAAAGCAATCTGGGGCAGCCAGGAATTTAACCCTTGGGTACTAGGCTGACAGGCTCTGACAGCTCTCTGGTCCCTACTTACCCACAGCACTCTCCCCAATACCACAATATACAAAATGAACCCTCTTCTGAGTTGCCTGCCAGACAACCTTTTCACAGACAAAATCTCACAAAATAAATGGAAATTACACTTACCTGGTAATTGTGGTTCCTTTAGGGAATCCAATTTAGTCCTCCACTTCTGGGTAGTGCACCTCCTCCTGCAGCTTGCAGACTGGGCATGTCCAAAAGCGTGACATCACTGCATGTAGTCCACCGGCTCTCCCATCAACGCCCAGTGAACTATTGACAAAGCACACTTAAAGGAGCAACAAATAATTAGCTAATAACAATGTCCTTGAATATATAACAATAAACCCGTAAGAATAAAACATGAAATAATTTCTCTCTTTTTTTTTTTTTTTTTTTTTAATGCAGACAGGCCTTTTTCCTTATGCCTGCCTCCGAGCTCTTGTAGCAAAGCAATAGACAGAAAAAGAGAAAGATTAACTTTTACCTATTAGTAACCACACTCGACCTGAATCCCTTCAGCTCCCTATACCATCCCGGGCGGGAATGAGGACTAAACTGGATTCCCTAAAGGAATCACAATTACCAGGTACATCTAATTTCCATTTCCTTATCGGTCATCCAGTTTAGTCCTCCACTTCTGGGATGTAACAGAGCAGTAACTATTGGGAGGGACCTTTCCAACCGGCTTGCAACATCGCCATCCCGAATACAGCATCCTTTGCTGAAAGTACATCCAGGCGGTACTGTTTACTGAAAGTATGAAGAGACGACCAGGTTGCCGCCCTGCAAATTTCCACAGGAGGCACAGAGCTATACTCTGCCCATGATGTAGCCTGAGCCTTGGTCGAATGAGCTCGCAAACCTGCTGGGCACCACTCTGCCATCTGAGAGATAAGCGGAAGCAATGGCTTCCCGAATCCACCGAGAAATAGACGCCTTAGTGGCCGCCTCACCCTTACGAACACCTTCGAATAACAATTGATCCGATTTGCGATAGAACTCTGACACCTTTAAATATCGCTGCAGCACTCGCTTCAAGTCCAACCGGCGCAAACCGCAGTCTGCAGCACTGCCATCCAACAAACCTAGGACTGGAAGAGAAACTGTCTGATTCAGGTGAAACGGCGAGACCACCTTTGGCAAAAAGGAGGATACTGGCCTCAACACTACCTTTTCTCTAGAGAAGGACAAAAAAGGTTCTCTACAAGATAGCGCCTAAAGCTCTGAGATTTGTCTTACTGAACAAATGGCTACTAAAACACCGTTTTTAGAGTTAAATCCTTCACCGATGCCTTGTGCAAAGGCTCAAAGGGCTCCTTAGCTAAGGCTCCTAAAACCAAATTGAGATCCCACGAAGGAACTATGACTCGACAAGCAGGACGCAGCTTGGTAACAGCCTTCAGAAAGCGAAGCACATCCGGATGTGCCCCAAGCGACACACCCTGCACTTTGCCCCTATAGCACGCCATAGCCGCCAACTGAACTCTTAACGAACTAGCAACCAATCCCTTCTCAAAACCGTCCTGCAGAAAGCTGAGAATCACCGGAACTGATGCAGTCACCCCCCCCGGACTTGTCTCCTGGAACACCAATCCTCAAAGACATGCCATATGCAAACGTACGCCAAAGATGTAGACTTCTTCCTCGCCTTGAGAAAAGTTGTGATAACCGCTCTCGAATAACCTTTCTTCCTTAGCCTGCCCATTCAATGGCCATACCGTAAGCGAGAATCAATCCACCTGAGGCATTCGAAGTGGACCTTGCTGTAATACTCTCTGACGCCAGTAATCTCCACGGATTCCTGCTGAGGAGACGAATGAGATCTGTGTACCACGGTCGCCTTGGCCAGTCCGGAGCCACCAACAACACTCTCCCTTGATGGGCCTCGATCCGTTGCACCACTCTGCCGATTAGCACCCAAGGAGGGAACACAGAGGAGAACTGATATTGGCCAAGGCTGCATCAGGACGTCGATTCCCTCCAACATCCTTTCTCGCCGTCTGCTAAAGAATCAACTCATTTTTGCTGACTGGAAGGTTGCCATGAGATCCATGATCGGTGTCCATCTCTGGGCTATCTGTGCAAACACGGCCGGATGCAACTCCCATTCCCCGGCATCTACTTGCACCCTGCTGAGAAAGTTCGCCGTCACGCTGTCCTTCCCTGCGATATGTGCCGCTGAAATCTCCAGCAGCCGAGTCTCCACTCACTCGGAGCGCCTCTGCTTCCACTTCCATGGGCACACTTCCCATGCCGCCCTGGCGATTGATGTAGGCTACTGTCGCCGAATTGTCAGACAGCACTTGGATCGCTCTTCCAGTCACCGCTCTAAGTTCCAACCTGTTGATCGACCACGTGGCCTCCTGAGCTGACCAGAGTCCCTGCGTGAAGAGTTGTCCGCAATGCGCTCCCTAGCCCGCAAGACTTGCGCCCGTCAGCAATGGAAGCGACTCTGGCTGTTCCAGAGGCATCCCCGAGGAACTGATAATGCCCCCACGGAAGGGCAAAGCGAAGATACCTGTGATGGCTCTCTCCGATTGGAATCTGCAGATACGCCTCCTTAAGATTGAGACACGTTAAGTACTCCCCTTGCTGCACTGCTACAATGATGGACCTTAAAGGTCTCCATTCTGAAATGCGGTACTCGGAGACAGCGGTTCACTCCTTTTAGATCCAATATAGGGCGTAGTCTTTGGGACTACGAAATAAATGGAGTATTGACCCCTGCCGTAATCATCTATGGGTACGGGAATGACCGCCTGCATTTGTAATAAACGGTCCAGCGTGCGGCGGCTTGCCATAGCTTTCCTTTGGCCCTTGCAGGGAGACAGCACAAAGGAATCCTGTACGGGCTGAGTGAACTGCAGAACATAACCATCTTGAATTATCTCTAGCACCCACTGATCTGTTATTTGGGCCCAAGCAGGAAGAAACTCCCGAAGTCTTCCGCCTATCAGTGGACCTCCGACCAGGGCCCACCTCACTTCATTGTGATTTCCTAGCGGGTGCCGCAGAAGCTGCTGCAAAACCTCTGACTCCCCGAAACCCCTGTGCTCACAGAGCAAATCTTGCCGTTGGAAGCCCCCCAACCGAGAAGTTCGAAACCTCCGGAAATCTCGGAACCGACCTCGAAAGAACTGCGAGGACTTCCCTTGCTTAGGTTTATCTTCCGCAAGGGCCCCGCTGCGGTTGCCACATACCACACACTGAGGGTGTGCTGCCATAAAACCTCCCCCAAAGGAGACAGTAACAATCTTTTTTCTTTTTTTTTTTTTTTTAAATGTAGACAGGAGCAAGCCTGCCAAGAAATAGAACAGAATGAGTCCCCAAAGCACAATCACCGCTGCCTAATAAGAAGAGTAGCTTAACCTACCCACCAGAAAACCTCTAGGCACAAAAAACAGACTCCTTCCCACCAGAACCTCCAAAAGAAAATAAAGAAACTTAAGAAATTAAAGAAAGCAAATCTACAACAGGCTGACCGAAAAAGTTGACTTCCTAACCTTTATCTGACGCGCTCACATTTGCTTGCAGTCTGCACGCAGCTACCATGAGGCCAAAATGGCCGCCGCTGACAGAAGCAGAATAATGGCGCCAAAACATCCCGCGACGCTTCACAGTCAAGGCAATCAGCCTTAGACTTCCCACTGCTCGGCCCTCCGCCTACTTGGAACCGCTGCTCAAATGCTCTTCTCCGAAATCGTGGGGCTCCAGCCAGCACAGCTCCGCTCCGCCCGAAACGAGCAAGGAGCCGGACGAGCAACCCGCTAACCATCCTTCCTACTCTGCTGGCTCGGGGCGTCTGATCAGCGGTGTGCATCCAAGCGTCTCGCCGAGAACAGAGATCTCCCTCATACTAGCAAGGAGGAGAGATCGGAGCTCTGAGCAAAGTGACAGCACTTAAGAGAGATCAAGTAGGGACCAGCAGAAGAAAAGTTAATCTCCCGTCTTTTTTTTTTTAATTTAAAGATATAGAACACAAAATAACCAAAACCAGCAAATAACCCTCAAATCAAACCCAAAACTAAGGGACTGCTACTCTAATGCTCCTGAATTGTTCCCTAAAGTGAGCCCAGCACTAGGCTCACTACGTCCTCCTGCTGCATGGAGACTGGACACACTGGGGGTTGATGGGAGAGCCGGTGGACTACATGCAGCGATGTCACTTTTTGGACATGCCCAGTCTCCAAGCTGCAGGAGAAGGTGCACTACCCAGAAGTGGAGGACTAAACTGGATGACCGATAAGGAACCTCTAATTGTGCCCCCAGGAAGCCACTACCCCCAGGGCCGCTCATTCAGCTGCTGAGGACTGAAAGACTAGATGCTGGAGCTGAAGGTGGAGCTCTTATGCTGAGATGTCAGGGTTTTGTCATGTTCAGCCCTCAGCTGTTGGTGGGCAGTGGCAACCCACATATAGCTGGACTGGCCTGGAGGTACGATTAGGAATCAAGGTAAGGTGCTATTGGCTGGGAGGGTTTTGTTTGTTTAGATGGTGGGTGGATGCTGTTGCAAAAACCTTATATCAGACTGACAAGGAAAACTAAGGGTTTGATGTACTCCAAGTTCTCTCTCCTGTTCTCTATGGAAATAATGCTTAGCACATAGGCCCTATCGGATGCAGCTAAGGATTTGAACGCCTCCTGTCTGTGGCTCACTGGATTCAGCTCTACCCAGACATGATTTCAGGTGAATACATTAGAATATTTCTAACTTCGCCAATGACCCTATCCAATCCGGCACATACCTAATACCCACTTTCCATCCAAACTTAAAGTTCTCAAAACAGCTTACAGAAAAACAAAAAAAATAATGTAGAATGAAGCATAAAACACAATAACCATCACCACACACAATGCAGCATAGCCTGCCCACCCATCCACCTCCTAGAGGAGTCAGGAGAATTTTTAATACCTGCCCACCAAAAAATATAGGAAAATATAAATATATAGAGGCTGATATTCAAAAGCATTTATGAGGTGTCTCAACTGGTTCTGCTCTGCTAGTAGCTGTATTGGTCCTGCACAGAAACCACAAAGTACTTGTGGTCTTTTTAAAAGCTTATTTTAAAAAAGCAAGCACCCTGTATTTATTGCTGGTAAGCTCCCAGCAAAGATTATAGTTTAACAGTTACTTTTGTCCTCTGATGAGGTCAAAAGGTACAGATATCAGGGGGAAAGAGCTCTCTTTCAGGAAAAAAATATACAAAGACTTTATTCTTCTATTTAAAAAACAAATCCTCCTTGAAAGATTTTTTTCTCAAATAACAAAGTTGTTTTTTCATTATCTAGTTGTGTTTCCCTGGTTTAAAAACAATAACTATCTCACATCAGAGACACATCTAAGAAAATCCAATTATTGCAATCGTAATATCTTAATTACTAGGATCTAGGTTTATTGGAAAGCCAGATAATAGAGTATAAGCACTCTAGAAGAATGTTATACTGTCACAAACAGGGAAGACATTTCCATTGCAAGGCCTGACATAGCTGAACCAATTGCTAATATTTTATTGAGACAGCATGACTGCTCAGCAGTAGCGTTGCAGACTTGCGTTTCACTCCAGAGACCAGTTCTTGCTTTCTTAGCTAGGCAGAGGTTGGGGTGCTACTGACACAGCACTGATAGGCCCCTCCAGGGTAGAGGGATCACAGTCATCACACCACAGCAACACCTATTGGCTAGGCTCAGAGCACAGGAGTGCGCTACAGTCTGAACTTTGTCCAAAGATCACTGTTCCTCTAAAGGGGATTAAAAATGAGGGAGGAAGTTCTTTCTGGTGGGGGTGGGGTAGAGAAAAAGCAGGGGGATTCTGATTGATTCTCTAGAAACCTGGAGGGGCAGGAGGAAACTGAGTGTGCCTCTGTTGTGCCACAGGGCCACAAACCTTGAATGGAACTACCTGGGGTTTGTCTCCATGCCCCTACCTGCTCCCCCTCCTGATTAGCCAGATCATTGCTGTGACAATGTACAGCTAAGGTTGATAAGTGGCAACTTCCTTTGCCCCTTAGCATCACGAGCCCTGAATCCTATTACTAGGAGTTGGTTTCAAATTTCACATTTATTTAACCCTCATCCTACCAACATATTTTACATATAAATCTTACCAACTGGGGTCTAAATGGACCCCATGTAGTTGCGTGATTGCTGATGAAAGTTATCACTGAACACTTTCTTAATGTGGAAAACAGTCTGATGTTGACGACAAAATTTAAGTTAGACATTTTTCTTGTAGCGCTTTTAATCAGGAATAATTATACATCAATCAACGAAATGTGACTTTGTAATGAATTTGTGTCTGGTTTTGATGTTACATCTGAACTTAAACTAAACTATGAACTTTAGAAACTAATGGTAGACAATGTTCATGATAACTTTACAAATTCTGACATAGGAATGCACGCATTCACTTATATTTTAATGCATTCATTACAAACAGTACTTATAAACTAAAGTCCAAATAATTTGGGGTCCTTTCGGACTCCAGAGACTAAATAGCTGCTGTGGGCACAAAGTTTAACATAAGAAAAGAATATTTGATTTGAACTTACCACTAGTGAGAGAACAAATTCTCAAAATGGCGGCTGTTGATAACTTACGGTGTTTATATAGTGCAAGCAAACTACTGCGTGGTGTCCAAATTGACACCACTTGATAGGATGAGGGTTAATACACCATCTATTATTCAGATAGCTAAACAGTTTATAGAGTAAAATACACTAAAAGTTAAATGAATTAAAATTTATAAAATATAAAACATTTTGATAAGCATCTCACTACACAAAGAACAACCAACCATACAATGAGCAACAATAAATAGACAATGAAATAATCACATGACTGGCTTTTAGAGATATGGGGCCAGATTCTGGGACACAGGTTGCAGGGCTACACATCCCGGTGGGACATGCAGCCCCACAAGCCATCTGGGCTCAATTCCTCTTCCGGCTTTCCCCGTATGTCCTGAGCAGCAAGATGGGGAGAGCCAGAGGGAGTGGGATCTGGGCAGGTTGGAGCGTGCCAGCCCAGCTGAACGTACAGGGCCGATTTGGGTCACAGCCCTGTATGTCCTGCTGGGTTAAAGGGTATGTGCTGCTTATTCTACCTCAAAAGTGGAATACGCAGCACCAACCCAGCGATTGGGCCCCCCCCCTCCCCGGGCAGGTGCAGGGGAGTCCCCGTCCCCTGATCCAGGCACCGGCAGGCCAGCTGTGAGTCGGGTGGTGGGGGGGGGCAAAGCCGTGGGAGTCAGAGGCATCTGTGGGGAGGACGTCCCTGCAGGTGGCAGGGGCATGCCAGGATGTCCATGGGCCCAATTCTGTGCACCATGGGAACGTTTTGTTCCCATGGTGCAGAATCAGGTCCTAACTGGCCTGTCTTCCTCGGGGACGTTTGGACGGCCCGGACATCTTCCTCCCTGAACTCAGTCTCCAAATTAACAGTTCCACACTCATATTTGTAATAAGCTAATGACTTTAAAAATATAAGATTTTTGATCTTAAGACTGTTGAACTTGATGGATTAAATTCTGCTATTGATGGAGAGTATTCCTGTGAGTTTAAAGGAAATGGTTACATCACTTCTCCTCTCCGTCCTCTTGATTGGTTCAGAAAGGCATTTAAATTGGAGCATTGACGTCAGACGCTACAGCCAGAGAGATAAATGGTTTGGAGTGATAAAGTTAAGCCCCCGACTTGTTTGCAAAACAGATCTTCGTAGGGCGTTTGAGGAAAGAATTATATTCTTCTGGAAGACACTCCATAAGTAACAGATTGAAACTACTTTAAAAGTCTGGTGAAGTGTTCTGGCTTTTAGGTTTGCCTTGTTTCCGTAAGGTTCATGAGAATGCTGTGGGGTCCCTGGAGTACTGAGCTGGCAAGACATGGATTTTCTACATTTCAATTAATTGAGCTGACAAGCAGTGTATGAGTAGTGTATTAGTTCTCTTTGATTGTGAAATTTTAATTGTGATTTTGGTAATATAAAAAAATAAATGAGCAATTAAAGATTTTGGGGAGTTTTTCAGACCTGTGATGGTATTCCAGAGCGGTTTCCCTTCAGGCAAGCAATGACTGCCATGTAGAGGGATAGCAGAATTACTGAGGTCTTTTCTCCTTTCTGTTAGGGAGTTCTTCCAAAAGTATAGTATTAAGGTAGGATTATGGATTAGATTAATTGGTAAGGTGATACTGAGGGTTTTTGATTAAGTGGATTGTTTATATCCTCAGCTAGTGTTTCGTTGCTTGGTTTAACAACATTAGAACATAAGAGATGCCATATTGGGTCAGACCATGGTCCATCAAAGCCCAGCATCCTGTTTCCAACAATGGCCAATCCAGGTCACAAGTACCTAGTAGGTTCCCAAAGAGGCAAACAGGTTCCACAATGCTCCTCCTGGGGCAAGCAGTGGATTTCCCGGGTCCTCTTTAATAATGGTTTATGGACCTTTCCTCCAGGAACTTGTCCAAGCCTTTTTTAAACCCAGCTACACTAACAGTTTTTACATCATCCTCTGGTAACGGATTCCAAAGTTTGATTACGTGTTGAGAGAAAAAATATTCTCTCATATTAGTCTTAAATGGGTTACATTGTGGCTTCATAGCATGCCCCCTAGTCTTTCTACATTTTGATGGTGTAAACAATCGATCTACGTTTAACCATTCCACTCCATTTTTAAAATTTATAGACTATCATATATTCCTTCAGCCATTTCTTTTCCAAGTTGAAGAGCCCTAACCTTTTAAGCCTTTCCTTATAGGAGTATCCCTTCCATCCCCTTTACCATTTTCATGGCTCTTCTATGCACCTTTTCCAATTCTGCTATTTCCTTTTTTAAGACACAGCAAACAGAATTGCACACAATATTTAAGGTGCGGTCACACCATGGAGAGACAGCGTAGTTACTCACCTGTAACAGGTGTTCTCCAGGAGCAGCAGGAATCAGTCCTCACATATGGGTGACGTCAGCGCCGACGGAGCCCTCGCGGAGCAATTTTCCCCAGCTTTCAAAGAAAGCCTTTGGGAATTGCAGCGCGCATGCGCGGTCTCCTTCCCGCCCAAGGGTGCCATCTTAGCCAGTCTGATGACATAGCTAAAAGACAGCATAAAAATTTGCAAAAAAAACTTAAGCAGATGATTGCAACTCCAAGGGGAGGAGGGAGGGTTGTGAGGACTGATTCCTGCTGCTCCTGGAGAACACCTGTTACAGGTGAGTAACTACGCTTTCTCCAGGACCAAGCAGGAAGTCAGTCCTCACATATGGGACTCCCAAGCTTAAGGCTACCGGAGACCCTAAGCACAAAATGAGCTCCCTCTAGCTCAGCAGCACAGAAGGAAGGAATCTTCGCTGAATTATTACCCACCGGTAGCCCACATCCGGGATGGAGGGTAGGAGTTGCTCAAACCTCAAAGAGATTAAGGAGGACTGCCTGTCCGAAAGCACTGTCCCTGCGGGACTCCCTCTCGAGACAGTAATGGACTGCAAAAGTCTGGCTCGAAGACCAAGTAGCGGCCCGGCAGATGTCTGCCAGCGGAACAGAGCGGAGGTAAGCCACTGACGTAGCCTTTGCCCGAACACAATGAGCCGTGACTCGACCTTCTAAGGAGAGTCCGGCTGCCCCATAAGCCCAAGCGATACAGTCCGCAACCCAGATGGACAGAGTACGCTTGGAGACCGGGAGCCCCAATTTATTGGGGTCAAAAGACACAAAAAGCTGAGCAGCTTTACGGTGCTCCCGTGTACGGTCAAGGTAGAAGTTCAATGCCCTTCTACAGTCCAGGGTATGTAGGACCATTTCAGCTCGGCTGGAGTGTGGTCTGGGAAAGAAGGTCGGAAGTACCACCTCCTGATTGATGTGAAAAGGGGAGACCACTTTTGGAAGAAATTTTGGGTGAGTCCGTAGGACTACCCTATTCTTGTAGAACCGAGTGTAAGGGGGATCAGACACGAGGGCCTGCAATTCACTCACGCGTCTAGCGGAAGTGAGGGCTATCAGGAACAATGTTTTCCAAGAAAGGAAACGGAGAGAACAGGTAGCCATAGGTTCAAAAGGCGGACAGGTGATCCGCTGTAAAACCACATTCAGATCCCAGTCAGGCGCTGGCGGTCATAGAGGTGGTTTAAGTAGAAGGAGACCTCGGAGAAAACTCGCTACGAGAGGGTCGCTGGAAAGAGGTCTGCCGTCTACCGGCACATGATGTGCTGAAAGAGCACTGAGGTGAACCTTGACAGAATTGGACTTAAGTCCGAGATTAGAGAGATAGAGCAAGTACTGCAAGATCACCGACACCGAGCAGGAGAAGGGATCCTGAGACTGTTGGGTACACCAAACGGAAAAGCGACGCCATTTAAGGGCGTAGCATTTGTGGGTAGAAGGGCGCCGAGAAGCTAGGACGACCTCTTCCACCTCCGCCGGCAGGAGAAGGGGAGCAAGGACTACCCTCTCAGCAGCCAGGCCATTAGATTGAGAGATCTGAGGTTGGGGTGTAGCAGAGACCCCTGAGTGAGGAGATCCGGTTGAAACCCCAGAGGGAATGGATCCTCTACCGCTAATTGCAGCAGGAGTGGAAACCACGGCTGTCTGGGCCAGCGAGGGGCCACCAGGATCATGGAAGCTTTGTCTCGGAGAACCTTGAAAAGAGTTCGAGAGACTAGCGGGATGGGAGGAAAAGCATACAGAAGGCTCTCCGACCATGAGAGTAGAAAAGCATCTGCCGCAACTCGAAGGGGATGTGGCTGACGAGAGCAGAAGCGAGGGAGTTGCCGGTTGACAGGACTGGCAAAGAGATCCATCGTGGGGAGGCCCCACTTTAGAAAGAGCTTCTGAACTACCAAGGGATCCAGGCGCCACTCGTGCGGCTGGAGGATCCTGCTGAGTTTGTCCGCCAGGCAATTTTCTTGGCCTGGGAGATAAACTGCCTTGAGAAGAATGCCGTGACTGACGGCCCAAGAGCAGAGCCTCTGAGCTTCTCTGCAGAGAAGGAAGGAGCCCGTGCCCCCCTGTTTGTTCACGTAGAACATGGCCACTTGATTGTCCGTCTGGACAAGGACGGACTGGTGAGAAGTCAGGTGGGAGAAAGCCTTGAGCGCCAGACGAATCGCTCTGAGCTCCAGGAAGTTGATCTGCTGAGCAGACTCCCACGCGGTCCAGAGACCCTGAGTACATGCCCCTTGGCAATGTGCTCCCCAACCCAGGAGGGACGCATCTGTCGTCAGCACTTGAGCTGGCTGAGGTGACTGAAAAGGCATGCCGAGTACTAGGTTCGGCCGATGAAGCCACCACTGGAGAGAGGAGGCCAGCGGCTCGGAGATGCGCACTAAGTCGGCTAGGCCGCCCGTGGCTTGTTGCCACTGCTTGCGAAGGCACCATTGAGCAGGCCGCATATTCAGGCGGGCATTGGGGGTCACATGGACGGTGGAAGCCATATGGCCGAGCAGTCTCAGGAAGCGCCTGGCGGGGACCAGGGACTGGCTGCGAAAACGGCCGGCTAGGTCCATGAGCCGTTGAGCCCTGTCGTGTAGGCATCCTTTAGATCTAAGGAGCATAGCCAATCTCCCTGCTGGAGGTAGGGCAGAAGGATTCCAAGGGTAAGCATTTTGAACTTTTCCCGCACGAGGAACTTGTTGAGGTTGCGCAAGTCCAGGATGGGTCTGAGGCCTCCTGTCCTCTTTGGTACTAGAAAATACCTGGAATAAAAGCCTTGACCTCTCAGGTGGTGGGGCACCGGTTCCACCGCCTGTTCCTGTAGAAGACTTGCTAACTCCTGAAGGAGTAAGTCCCTGTGCAGAGGGAGTCGTGGAGGTTCTCCCGGAAAATAAGAGGGAGGGACCTGGTGGAAGTGGAGAAGATAGCCTTCTCGTACGACTTGAAGCACCCAGGCATCTGAAGTGATGCTGGACCACCTGTGGGCAAAGTGAACCAGCCGGCCTCCGGTGCTGGGAGGAGCCAGCGGAGGGGGAGAGGCTATGCTGAAGAAGTCAAAAACCCCCACCCTGCTGAGCAGGGGCTGGTGGTGCAGGCTTGGGGGTTTGCTGCCTACGGGACCCGTTACCCCGTCCCTTGGCCTGCTGGCCCTGTTGGGGAGCTGCGGGGGCCTGATATTGGGGGTAGTGTTTATAGGCAGCCGCCTTTCTCGGGTAAAAGGACTTCTTTCCCGAGCCCTTCTTTTTCTGGGAAGGGGCGGAGGTCTTCCTAGAAAGTCTAGTCCTGGTGAGAGTCTCCGTCTCGATCTGTGCAGCCTTTTCTGCCATGGGTTTGCCAAAGAGGTTTTCACCTCGGCAGGGGACATCGACCAACTTGTCCTGCACCCAGGGTTCAAGGTCAGACGACTGAAGCCAAGCCTGTCGGCGGGCACCGATGCCGGCTGCGGCCACTCGAGCCGATGCTTCAAAGCCATCATAGGCTGCTCGGGATATGAATTTGGAGCATTCCCGAATACCAGTTGACAAGGCTAGGAACCTCCGCAAAGGTTCCTCGGACAATCCAGCGGAGAATCCGGCTAGCTCTTTAGCCAGGTCTCGGAGATACATGCCCATGTAGAGCTGGTAGGTCTGGACACGACAAGCAAGCATAGAGCCCTGGAAACACTTCTTACCAAGGCCATCCAGGTTACGGGCCTCCCTGCCAGGAGGCACCGAGGAGTGCATCTTCTGGCTCTTAAGCCTATGCATGGCCGATTCCACTACCATGGAATGGTGTGGTAGCTGTGCTTTCTGGAAGCCAGGACTCTTGCGGACTCGATAGATAGAATCGACCCGCTTGCTCAAGACCGGCGAGGAGGCCGGACTCTCCCACATGCGGAAGAGTAGTCGTTCCAGCATGGGAGGAACCGGTACAGTAAAGTGTTCCCTGGCGGGAGAGTCATACTGGAGGGCGTCGAGCTCTTCGGCTCGAGGCTCCTCCTCGGGATCCGCAGGGAAGGCCAAAGCCTTGGCCATGTCCCTGACGAAGTACGAGAACCGGGCATCCTCCGGAGGGGACTGCTTCCGAGGTTCGGACTCAGGCAAGTCCGAGGGGACACACCGAGTCCGAAAGGAATCAGGTGACTCTTCCTCTTCAGACTCCCAGACCGACTCCGAGGAGGAATCGGTGGGGTCGGCCCGGGCAGGCTGAGGCGTCGGCCGCCCCGACGCCGAGGGAGTCGGCGGGTGACGACCTCGGTCCCGAACGGGAGGCCGAGGGTGACCTCGACCGAGGATCGACTCGAGTTCGCATGGACTCGAGGATCGGCTCGGTCTCCGGGGTCGACTTAGACGTCGACGTCCCGGCGGTCGGGGCAGCGGCGCCAGCGAGGCTAGCGATCAGCGCCTGCTGCTGGTCCATGAAGGCAGACAGTCTGCTCTCCAAGGCCGTCAACCTGAGTCCGACCTCAGGCGACCCAGCAGTCCCCGTTACCCGAGCATGCAACTCCGACTCCAGGCGAGGTCGCTTCGGGAGGTGCTCCTTCTCCAAGGACCCGGGACGGCCATCGGGGCTATGCGACCTGGCCCTCGCGGAGCCAGGAGCGTCCACCGACGCCGCCCTCGCGGGTTTCACCTTCCGTCGATGGTCCCCGGAGGGAGAACCCCTGTCGGAGGAGCTTCGGCGACGGTCAGAGCTGGATCCTCTGGACGCCGAGGCCTCCGACGAGGTCCGGGTACGGCTGGGGTCAGCGAAGATTCTATCCCGCTGGTGCCGCCGACTTCTCAACGCTTTGGAGGACATTTTGCCACAGGCTCCACAGATCATTTCTTCATGATCCGGGCCTAGGCAGCGGAGGCAATTATCGTGTGTGTCAGTGAGTGACATATTTCTGTCACACTGACCACACCGCTTGAAACCACTGGCAGCCATCGGGGGAAAAAGGGCCCCTGCAAGGTCAAAGGACCGGGCTGCCAGCGAAAAACCAAAAACGAAACTGACTAAAATCAGAAAAACCGAAAAAGAAGAGAAGGACTCGTGACGGCGTCGCGAGTCCGGGCAGGAAAAAGACCGGCGTCGAACCGAAGGAAAAAAGAGAAAAATTACTAGAAAATCAACTTTTTCGCGGGGACACGACGGGTACGTCTGTAGGGCTCCGCGGAAAAAAGAAGACTGGCTAAGATGGCACCCTTGGGCGGGAAGAAGACTGGCTAAGATGGCACCCTTGGGCGGGAAGGAGACCGCGCATGCGCGCTGCAATTCCCAAAGGCTTTCTTTGAAAGCTGGGGAAAATTGCTCCGCGAGGGCTCCGTCGGTGCCGACGTCACCCATATGTGAGGACTGACTTCCTGCTTGGTCCTGGAGAATACAATATCCTTTGCTTTAGTCTCCATTCCTTTCCATATGATTATTAGCATTCAATTTGCTTTCTTGGCCGCCACTGCACACTGGGCAGAGGGTTTCAACAAGTTATCCACGACACCGCCTAAAGTTTTTCTGGGTGGTAGTTCCTAATGTGGAACCTTGCATCCTGTAACCACAGTTTAGGTTGTTCTTTCCTAGGTGCATAACTCTGCACCTGTCCCATTAAATTTCATCTGCCATCTGAACGTCCAATCTTCCAATTTTTCCTCCCCTTGGCATTCCCCACCCCTTTCCCCGAGGAGTTATCCAATCCGGGATTCATTATTAAATTGAAGTCCCCTCCCATGATTATATGACCTTCTGCCACCCTTGCCACCACCCCATGTAACCCATCATAAAAACTCCCCTGCCCCACATTGGGCTCATAGATATTAATCAATGTATAAACCTGTTCCTTAATACGTAATTTGACAATTATATATCTGCCCTCTTTATCCCGATATACTACACAATCAGAATAAGCTAACGTCCCCCTCATCAAAATCCCCACCCCCCCCCTTTTTTTTTTTTTTTTTTTTTAAGTCCACCTTATTAGAAGCAAACCATCTCTCTGAAAAGGTGCGGTGCGCCACCCTCCATTCATCGCATTTTTTCAGGTGCGTTTCCTGGATAAAGCAAATGTCTCCCTGTAGTCTATGCAGCTCCTTAAACATTCTCTGTCGTTTTACTGGTGAGTTTAAACCTCTTACATTCATGGATATGATCTTCACTTTTTCCATTTAACCCTTCTTCCCCCCTCCACCTGATTGCAGCCTACCCTGGGCCCCATTCCCTCCTCCCCCCCCTCCCCCCCCACTCTTCCCCCGCCCCCCCTCCCCCTCCCGGTCTACCAACTCCCCACTCCGACCTCATTCTAGAGGCATGAATCATCACCACTCCAGGAAACAAATTTTACTCCCCTAAATCTTTAGGCCCAGTAGCCCAGCACTGCCCACGTAGAGGGAAGGCCTATGGGATATACTACTCTCCTCGCCCACCCACCAGTAGCCTCCCCCCCATTCCCCCTCCCCCCGTCCATACCCATACCCTCACTACCACTTAAAACAGCTTTCAATATCCTAAACATAATAGCATAATAGCAGAAAAGCATAGTAACAAAGACTTAGCAGAACAGTTCTTGATTGCAACCAAAACAGGATCCGGCTCGCCCTCAGCCTGTGCCAACGCCACTGGTCGCGCTGCTCTACCGCTGCCGCCGCAACCTGCGATCTCCTTGTGGGGCTCGCCGCCATTCATTGCCCCGTATCGACCCTCTCTGCTCTTTCACCCCCTTCTGCTGGGAAGCCTCTGGCAGCTCAGTCCATCCCGCCTCTCTCAAAGCTGTAACAGCCTCAGGCACAGTTCGCACTGATGATGTCCGCCCCTCCACACAAAACTGTAGGCCAAATGGAAAGAGCCAGCGGTATTTGATGCCTTTCTCCCGCAGCGCCTTCATGACTCCTGACATCTCCCGCCTTTTTCTCATGGTGATAGCTGATAAATCCGTATACAAGTCCACGCATTGATTATTCCACTTGAAGTCAGAGAGCTTTCGCGCTGCCTCCACCACGGCATTTTCAGTGGCATACTCATGGAATCTAGCTATAATGTCTCTATGGTAGCCATCGCGCCGGGGGCCCAGCGCTCTGTGAGCCCGATCAATGGACCAGCACAGCTGGGAACTATCTTGACCAGCTTCCTCCAGTAGCCGCTTACAAATGGTCACTACTAGACTGCCACAGTCAGCTGCTTCCGTAGACTCCAATACCCCTCTCATCCGGATATTGGCCCTCCGCGATCGATTCTCCAGATCTTCAACTTTAGACCAGAGTTCTTCCGTATCAGCATCCATATTGTCCATCTGCTCTTGTAGCTTAAGGATAGTGGCATCTTGTATCTCCACTTTTCCCTCCAAATCTCTCGCACCTCGGCTTTCAGATCTTCCATCCATATTTGCACTTCAGATTTAAAATGTGCCAAGGTTTGTCGGAGGGTGCCGAACCAACTTTTCAATTCCCCTCTCAGGGCTTCCACATCGCTCTCCTGGCGCTTCTCGCCGTCTCGGGCCTTATCCCCGTCCTCTCTATTTCCCGCACTCAACGCAGCCATCTTGCTTTTGCCACTGGAGCCCCCCCCGCGGCACCTTTGTATGCGTAGCCTTTCAAATCCACCACACTTCTCTTCATCGCCATTCGCTCCAGCCCGTAGCCCTGCTCACCAAGCTATTTTCCACCGGCCTCCGAGCCATTTAAGGGTAGTTTGGGCAAAATTCTCCCCTGCTTCCCCGGAGCTCCGCGTTCAAGCGGCTTCTCCGTTCGGTGACGTCATTTCCTCCCCCACAATGTAAACTACTTTGACTAAAAAAATGATAAAGCGGTATAAAAAAACCGTTAAATAAATATGTTCCCAACAATAAATTTAAAGTAACAGCAGAAGTGCAAAAGCTGTGAAGATATGAAGAAAACAGAAAGAAATTAAACTATTCAGAAAGAACCCAAAACAGTTCTACAGGGAATTGGGAAAGAGCATTAATATGGTAAAAACACCACCAACAAAAGCTGAAAAAGAAACTCTGGAGAAGCCTATACAAGGACCCCATAGAGCACAATCAAGAAGCTGAATGGTTCCCTACAGGAACATTTAGAAAAATCAAACATCAAATCTATGGAATGGTCTGTAGTAACAAAAGAAATGGAAAGCAGGTTAAAATGAGCCTCATATTGGAAGAGCCCTGGCTCACATGGGGTAACCAACTTTTGGCTCAAACAGTTATCACTCCACCAAGACCTGGCAGACTGCAAAAAACAATTGATCAAGCAGCCAAACCTAACACCACAATGGCTTAAAAATTCAAGAACATTTCTCCTTCCAAAGGGGGACCCAAGCAACATTCCCAACAACTACAGACCAGTAACTTGTTTACCTACAATCTATAAGCTGTTCAGTGCAACAGATGCAGACAGAATATATAATCATATAAAATCATGGCAACAGAGCAAAAGGGCAATAAGAGGGGAGCATATGGAACCAAAGATGAGTTAATATTGAATAAGGCCATCATGGACAGCGCTAAGAAAAGCAGAAAGCTCAGTATAGCACGGATTGATTATACGAAAGCTTTTGACAGTGTCCCACACTCTTGGATAATAAATTGTCTTGAGATGTATAAAATAATGTACTCTATCAAGCCAGCATTTAAGTTAACCATAACAATGTGGAAAACCACCCTATTTTTGAAGTATGAAGATGGTCAGTACATTATTCTTAACATCAAGATCCAGTGAGGAATATTTCAGGGAGATTCCCTGTCGCCACTTTCGTTTCGTATGGCACTTAATCCAATGAGTACTTTCATCAACTCTTTGAGATAGATTTAGCCTGAATCCTAAAGAAGGTAACAACCCAGAAGTAACATCCAATTTACTATTTGTAGTTGACCTGAAACTCTACAGTTCCTTGGACCAACAATTAGAATAACTCCGTGTGGTGAAAAGCTTTTCCAATGATATCAGGATGACATTTGGCCTAAACAAATATGCTAAGGCAACTTTTTTAAAAGAGGAAAATTGAGCAAAACAGAAAACACCTCCCTGGCTGAGCGTTGTGACAACAATGAGCTTGAACAGGAAGGTGTATATAAATATTTTGGAGTGGAGGAAGGAACAACACAAGCAGAAATTACTAAGAGAAAAGATCAGTAAAGAATATTATAGAAGGTTAAAATCATTATTGAAAAGTGCCTTAATATCACGTAATAAGATACAAGTCATCAATCAGCTGGCAATTCCTCTACTCTCATATAGCTTTGACCTCTAAAAGATCTTGAAAAACTGGATGTGCAACAAGAAAACTCATCCATGCCCATGAGATAATTTACAAGAATCAGTGTATGCCAAGACTGTACATTCCTAGAGCTAAAGGAGGGCTAGGCCTCAGAGACTGATTACACATACAGAGCTACTCACATAAGCCTACAGAACAGTAACAATGGGTGATTTCAATTACCCCGGTATTACCCATGTCTAACAATAGCCAAATTAATATGAATAAAATACATTCTCTAAAATGCTTGTATGCAAATGCTAGAAGTCTAAAAAAATAAGATGGGAGAGTTAGAATATATAGCACTAAATGAAAGGTTAGATATGATTGGAATATCAGAGACATGGTGGAAGGAGGACAACCAGTGGGACACTGTGATACCTGGGTACAAACTATATCGTAATGATAGAGCTGATCAAATTGGTGGAGGGGATGCTCTCTATGTTAGAGAGGGCATTGAGTCAGAAAGGATTAAAGTTTTGCAGGAAACAAAATCTGCTGTAGAATCTATATGGATTGAAATTCCATGTAAAAGGGGGAAGGCAATGGCAGTGGGGGTGTACTATCGAGCGCCTGGCCAGAATGACCAAATGGATGATGAAATGCTCAAAGAAATCAAGGAAGCTAACAAAAGTTACAGCGCAGTAATAATGGGTGATTTCAACTACCCCGGTATCGACTGGGTCAGTGTCAAGTCAGGACATGCTAGGGAGATAAAGTTCCTAGTGCTCTTTATCATCTAATGGACCAACTGACTCTCACAGGTTTTTTGCTATGAATGTACTTGAAAAAATCTTTATTTTGCGTTTTTGCTTCCGCAGCAAGCTTCTTCTCAAATTCTCCCTTTGCCTGCTTTATCAATGCCTTGCATTTGACCTGCCAGTGCTTGAGCTGTTTCCAGGTTTCGTCGTTTGGCTCTTTTTTCCATTTCCTGAAAGATGCTTTTTTGGCAACAGCCTCTCTGACCTCACCTTTAAACAATGCTGGCAGTTTTTTGGACTTCCTTCCATTTTTCTTAAAGCATGGAATACAGCTGGTCTGGGCTTCCAATATAGTATTTTTCAACAACACCCAAGCTTGATGTAAGTCTTTAACCTTTGCAACTGCTCCTTTTAGTTTTTTCTTAACTATTTTCCTCATTTTATCATAGTCTCCCTTTCGAAAGTTAAAAGGTAGTACTGTGGATTTCCTTACTATCCCCTCCTCCACTAATTAAATCAAAAGGCGATCATGCTATGATCACTATTGCCAAGTGGCCCAACACCCTTATCTCTTGCACTAGATCTGGTGTTCCACTAAGGACTAGGTCTAATATGGCTTCCCCTCTGGTCGGTTCATGAACCAGCTGCTCCAAGAAGCAGTCATTTACTTCATCTAGGAACTTTATCTCCCTAGCATGTCCTGCCGTGACACTGACCCAGTCAATTCCGGGGTAATTGAAATCAACCATTATTATTACCACGCTGTAACTTTTGTTAGCTTCCTTGATTTCTTTTGAGCATTTCATCATCCATTTGTTCATTCTGGCCAGGCGGTCGATAGTACACCCCCACTGCCATCGCCTTCCCCTTTTTACATGGGATTTCAATCCATAGAGATTCTACAGCAAATTTTGTTTCCTGCAAAACTTTCTGACTCAATGCCCTCTCTAACAGAGCGCAACCCCTCCACCAATTTGATCAGCTCTATCATTACGATATAGTTTGTACCCAGGTATCAGTGTCCCACTGGTTGTCCTCCTTCCACCATGTCTCTGATATTCCAGTCATATCTAACCTCTCATTTAGTGCTATATATTCTAACTCTCCCATCTTATTTTTTAGACTTCTAGCATTTGCATACAAGCATTTTAGAGACTCTTTTATTCATATTAATTTGGCTATTGGTAGACATGGGTAATTTGGGATCTTTAAGCTCTGTCTGCTCCATACTCGAGGGCATTTGGGCTACTTTACTCTTTTTTGGAACCTCTCTGCTTTTGGTAGTATCCTTCAAGGATACATTCTTCCGAACTATCTGCTCTTGGGCCACTGTTGACTTTCCCCTATTATCTAGTTTAAAAGCTGCTCTCTCCTTTTCAAAGGTTAATGCCAGCAGCCTGGTTCCATCCCGGTTAAGGTGAAGCCCATCCCTTCGTAAGAGCCCTTCCTTTCCACAGAATGTTCCCCAGTTCCTAACAATTCCAAACCCCTCATCTCTGCACCATTGTCTCATCCATGCATTGAGACTCCGGAGCTCTGCCTGCCTTTTGGGCCCTGCACGTGGAACGGGAAGCATTTTGGAGAACGCTACACTGGAAGTTCTGGATTTCAACTTCCTACCTAAAAGCCTAAATTTAGCCTCCAGAACCTCCCTACCACATTTTCCTATGTCATTGGTGCCGACATGTACCAAGACAGCAGACTCCTCCCCAGCACTATCTAAGACCTTATCTAGGTGGCGCGTAAGGTCCGCTACCTTCGCACCAGGCAGGCATGTTACCAGGCGAGCCTCACGTCCACCAGCCATCCAGCTATCTACATGCCTAATGATCGAATCACCAACTATAACGGCTGTCCTAACCCTTCCCTCATGGGCACATGGCCCTGGAGAAACTTCCTCGGTGCGAGAGGGTTTTACATCACCTGGAGAACAGGTTAGAGGATCACTTCCTGCCACACCAGGGTGATGCTCTCCTGACACGTGACCTCTCTCCTCCATGGCAACAGGGATGCTGCCAGACTGGAGGTGGGACTTCAGGACTATATCCCTGTAGGTCTCGTCTATGTACCTCTGTCTTTCTTATGTTTTCCAAGTCTGCTACTCTAGCTTCTAGAGAACGGACATGTTCCCTGAGAGCAAAGAGCTCCTTGCACCTAGTGCACACGTAAGACCTCTCACCAACTGGGAGAAAATCATACATGTGACACTCAATGCAAAAGACTGGAAAGCCCCCATCTCGCTGCTGGACTGCTGTCTGCATCTTAGTTTTTAGTTTTTGTTTAGATCTTTAAGTTCTTTACTTACTAAGGGTTGCTATGGACATTTATAAAACTGTACCTAATACGTTTAATATACTTTGTTCACCTGAAGCTTAATTGATCTCAGGTCCTTAGTGTATGACTGATTTGGGTAATGAGCTTCTCCTGAGAGCACCTCCTGTCTTTTAAGATGTGTATGTACCTACAAAGCTACGATTATCCCAGAGGTGGGTGGGTGTGGGGGGGTGGGAGGGAGGGAAAGAGTAGTTACTCACCTGTAACAGGTGTTCTCCAGGAGCTGCAGGAATCAGTCCTCACATATGGGTGACAGACGCCGACGGAGCCCCCTGCGGAGCATTTCCCCAGCTTTCTAAGAGAGCCTTTGGGAATGCAGGCATGCATGCGCAGTCCCCTTCCCGCCTAAAGGTGCCATCTTTGCCAGTCAAATGACATAGCTAACAGCAGCACTTAAAATGCAAAAACAATAAACTATGTACAACTGCAACTCCAAGGGGAGGAGGGAGGGTTGTGAGGACTGATTCCTGCTGCTCCTGGAGAACACCTGTTAAATGTGAGTAACTACTCTTTCTCCAGGACCAAGCAGGAAGTCAGTCCACACATATGGGACTCCCCAGCTTCAGGATACTGGGGACCCCAGAGCTGAAAAATGAGCTCCCTCTAGCTACAGCATCAGAGAAAAAGATTTCACTGGACTACACCCCCACCGGTAGCCCAACCAGAGGGCTGGAGGGTTGGAGTTGCCTAAACCTCGAAGAGATTCCGGAGCACTGCCTGACCGAAAGCACTGTCCCTACGGGACTCCCTCTCAAGGCAGCAATGAGCTGCAAAAGTCTGGCTTGAGGACCAAGTTGCAGCCCTGCAGATGTCTGCCAACGGTACAGAGCGGAGATGAGCTACCGAGGCCGCCATAGCCCTGACACGGTGGGCCGTAACCCGCCCCTGCAAGGGAAGGTCTGCTGCCCTGTAAGCCCAGGTGATACAGTCAGCCACTCAGGTGGACAAGGTACGCTTGGCAAAAGGCAACCTTAAGTTATTAGGGTCAAAAGACACGAAGAGCTGAGTAGCCCTCCTATGCCCCTGCGTACGCCCAAGGTAGAAGGACAAGGCCCTTCTACAGTCCAGGGTATGCAGGACTGTCTCAGCCCGGCTAGCATGGGGCCTAGGGAAGAATGTTGGAAGAACCACCTCCTGGTTGAAATGGAAGGAGGAGACAACCTTGGGGAGGAACTTAGGATGAGTCCTAAGGACTACCCTGTTTCTATAAAAACGAGTGTAAGGCCTGAAGTTCACTTACTCGCCTGGCCGAGGTTAAGGCCACTAGAAAGAGTCTTCCAAGAAAGGAAGCGAAGATGGCAGGTAGCCATGGGTTCAAAAGGTGGGCGTGTTAACTGCTGCAAGACCACATTCAACTCCCACTGAGGGGCTGGTGGACGGATAGGCGGCTTGAGCAGAAGCAAGCCTCTGAGAAACCTGGACACTAATGGGTGAACTGACAAGGAGTGTCCCTCCACCAATGAGTGGTGAGCTGCTAGAGCCGAGAGGTGTACCCGAACAGAATTAGACTTAAGGCCCTAATTGGACAAATGCAAGAGATATTGAAGCACCACTGGCACAGTGCAGGAAAAGGGATCCGCTTGGTGTTCTTGACACCACAATGAGAACCTTTTCCATTTCAGGGCATAGGTTTTCCTGGTGGATTGCTTTCTAGAGGCTAATACCACCTCTTCCACCTCCTGAGGCAGGCACCAGGGAGCTAACACTACCCTTGCAGCCTCCAGGCCATCAAATTGAGAGATTTGAGATTGGGGTGTAGAAGGAAACCCTGATCCTGAGACAGGAGATCGGGCTGTAACCCCTGAGGCAGTGGGGTGTCCACTGCCAGTTGAAGCAGAAGTGGGAACCAGGGTTTCCTCGGCCATCTGGGAGCTACCAGAAGCACCAAGGCCTTGTCCCTCACTATCTTGAGCAAAGTTCAGGCCACCAAAGGCGTGGGAGGAAACGCATAGACAAGGCTCTGGTTTCAGGAAATGAGAAAAGCATCTGCTGCTACTCTTAGGGGATGCGGTTGCCTGGAACAGAACCTGGGTAACTGGTGGTTCAGGGGACTGGCAAAGAGATCCATTGATGGAAGTCCCCATTTCAGAAAAATGTGTTGAACCACCAATGGGTGCAGATGCCACTTGTGGGGCTGCAGAATCCTGCTCAACCTCTCTGCTAGGAAGTTCTCTTGACCTGGCAAGTAGACCGCCTTGAGCACCATGCTGTGTTTGAGAGCAAAAGAGCAAAGGGCCTGTGCTTCCTGACACAGGAGTCTGGATCCAATGCCCCCTTGTTTGTTCGCATAAAACATGGCCACCTGATTGTCCGTCTGTACCAGAACAGACTGGTGAGTCAGGGTGTGAGAGAAGGCCTTGAGGGCTAATCGAATGGCTCTAAGCTCTAAGAGGTTGATCTGTTGAGTGGCCTTCCCCCGGAGACCAGAGGCCCTGGGTGCACTTGTCCGCACAATGAGCACCCCAGCCCTGCAGAGAGGCATCCGTGGTCAACACCACAGTGGGGGCAGGAACCTGAAAAGACACCCCCTGCAGTAAGTTGGGGGGGTGTAGCCACCACTGAAGGGAGTCCAGAAATGGCTTGGACACCTGCACTCTGTCGTTGAGGTGGCCTGTGGCCTGCTGCCACTGAGGCACCACTGGGCCGGCCGCATATAAAGACGAGCATTGGGGGTCACATGCACTGTTGACGCCATGTGGCCCAGGAGCTGCAGGCAAAGCCTGGCAGACACCCTTGGTACAGTGACGAATTGGTGTGCCAAGGCGATGAGCCTCTGTGCTCTGTCCAGGGGCAAGAAGGCCTTCGCCTCCTTGGAGTCCAGCCTTGCTCCTATGAACTCTAGGTTCTGGGAGGGGTGCAAAGTGGACTTTACGAAGTTTATGACAAAGCCGAGGTGTTACAGGAGGGACACCACCCTGGAGGTGGCCTGTCTGGCTTCCTGGTGAGTTGTCCCCTGATAAGCCAGTCGTCCAGGTAGGGGAAGACAAATACCCCCTGGTTCCTGAGGTAGGCCGCTACTACAGCCAGGCCCTTTGTGAAAACTCTTGGTGCGGAGGTGAAGCCACCCTGTACTGATAATGGTTTTCTCCCACAATGAACCTGAGATATTTTCTGTGGTCGGGGTGAATGAGGATGTGAGAATACGCATCCTTTAGATCCAAAGAGCATAGCCAATCTCCCTGCTGGAGGTAGGGCAGAAGTGTTCCCAAGAGTAAGCATCTTGAACTTTTCTTTCACTAAGAACTTGAGGGTCCTGAGGTCTAGAATGGGCCCGAGGCCCCCGGTTCTCTTTGGCACCAGAAAATACCTGGAGTATAACCCTTGCCCTTGCAGGTGTGAGGGGACAGGCTCCACCGCCTTGTCCAGAAGTAGACCTTGAAGCTCCTAAAGGAGAAGGTCTGTGTGCAAGGGAGGCCTTGGAGGCTCCCCTGGGAAGTAAGCAGGAGGAAACTGTTGGAAACGGAGCATATAGCCCTTGTGGACTATGCTCAGCACCCATGCATCTCCCGTTACCGATGGCCACCTGTGGGCAAACAGGGCCAGACGACTTCCTGTGCAGAGAGGGGACAGGCTATGCTTAGGGAGTCAAAAAACCCCTCCCTGCTGTGTAGGAGCAGGAGCTGGAGGCTTGGGGGTTGGCTGCCTATGGGGCCCACGTCCCTGCCCCTTGGCCTGCTGACCCTGTTGGGGAGCTGGGGAGGCCTGGTAATGAGGAAAAGGTTTGTAGGCAGCCGCCTTCATCGGGTAAAAGGACTTTTTACCCGAGCCCTTCTTTTTCTGAGAAGGGGCAGAGGTCTTTCTGGACAGTCTGGTCTGAGTAAGGTGCTCGGTCTCGAGCTCAGCAGCCTTCTCGGCCATGGGTTTGCCAAAAAGGTTCTCACCTCGGCAAGGGACATCGACCAACTTGTCCTGAACCCAAGGCACAAGGTCCGATGACTGCAGCCACACCTGGCGTCGGGCGGTGATGCCGGCTGCCGCTGCTCGGGCCGAAACCTCGAAGCCATCGTAGGCTGCTCGGGACATGAACTTAGTAGCAGTCCCGGATACCTGTAGACAAGGACTGGAACCTCTGCAAAGGTTCCCCGGAGAGGCCAGCCGCGAACCTGGACATTTCCCTGGCCAGGTCCTGAAGGTACATGCCCATGTACAGCTGGTAAGACTGGACATGGCAAGCAAGCATCGAGCCCTGGAAGCACTTTCTGCCGAAAGCATCCAGGTTCCGAGCCTCCCTGCCGGGAGGCACCACAGAGAGCATCTTCTGGCTTTTCAGACGATGCATGGCCGATTCCACCACCATGAAATGGTGCGGCAGCTGCACCTTCTGGAATCCAGGGCTCTTCCTGAGTCGATAGATGGAATCGACTCTCTTGCTTAGAACCGGCGCCGAGGCCGGTGCCTCCCACATCCTGAAGAGGAGCCGTTCCAGCATCGGAGGAACCGGCACAGTAAAAGCCTCCTTCGGAGGAGAGTCATACTGGAGGGCCTCGAGCTCCTCGGCTCGAGGCTCCTCCTAGGGGTCCGCGGGAATGGCCAAAGCCTTAGCCATATCCCTGACGAACTCCGAGAAACGGGTATCCTCCGGAGGGGACATACTCCGGGGCTCGGACTGCGGTGAGTCCAATGAGACTCACCGAGTCTGGAAGGTATCAGGGGACTCATCATCCTCCGTCTTCCAAGCAGACTCAACAAAGGAGGAGTCGGGGGACTCCGACCGCGTGGGTCTTGGTGGCACCTGCCCCGACGCCGAAGGCACCGGGGTTGACGCCCTCGGTTCCGAACGGGAGGTCGAGGGTGACCGCGACCGAGGACGACCTTGAGCCTTCATGGCCTCGAGTATCGGCTCGGTCTCCGTGGTCGACTTCGACATCCCGGTGGTCGGGGCAGATGCACCAGCGAGGCTGGTCATCAGTACCCGCTGCTGCTCCATGAAGGCAGACAATGTGCACTCCAAGGCTGTCAGCCTGAGTCCCAGCTCAGGAGACGCAGCAGCCCCTGACTCGGGCCCCGGCAGCACCGGGCCCGACGTCGGCTCCCTCAGAGGAGAGCCCACGAGGACTACAGGACTTACGTGTCCGATGGACTCCGACTCCACACGAGGCATTTTGGTCGGCTTCTACGGCTACAAAGGCCCGGTGCAGAGGTCAGGGGTCTGAGACCTGGCCCTCGAGGAGCCAGGGACCTCTTCCGATGCCGCCCTCGTGAGCCGCTTCTTCCTCTTGTGTTCCCGGTCGGGGGACCCCCTGTCCGAGGAACCCCGGCGATGCTCGGGATCCGACTCCCGAGACGTCGAGGCCTCAGACGAGGTCCGGGCCCGGCCGGAGGCAGAGTCCAAAAAAATCCTTTCCTTTTGATGCTGTCGGCTGCGTAGTGCCTTGGTAGACATTTTACCACATGGGCCACAGGACTGAGGATCGTGGTCCGGGTCCAGGCACCGAAGACAGCAGTCGTGTGTGTCGGTGAGAGACGTAAGTTTCTTACACCGATCACACTTTTTGAAACCACTGGAAGCCATCGGGGAAAAAAGGGCCCCCACGAGGTCAAAGGACCGGCTATCCAGGGAAAACAGAGAAAAAAGGTGCGAACGCCAGCCACGAAGGGCAAAAACTGAAAAATAGAAAACGGGCTCGATACCGGTATACCGAACCCGGCGGGAAGGGGAACCGGCGTTGAACCGGGGAAAAAACGAAGAATCGCTGAAGAAAAAAAAAGTCAACTTTTCCGGGCAACTAGGACAAGCGTCCGACGTGCTCCACGGCAAAAAAGAGACTGGCAAAGATGGCACCTTTAGGCGGGAAGGGGACCGCGCATGCGTGCCTGCATTCCCAAAGGCTTTCTTAGAAAGCTGGGGAAATGCTCCGCAGGGGGCTCCATCGGTGTCGATGTCACCCATATGTGAGGACTGACTTCCTGCTTGGTCCTGGAGAAATAACACTTATTAAAAGAGGGCTGCTACACAGTACCCTGTCCTGTGCTGCTAAGGTAAGCTATATTCTTATTTGATTTAAATTATAGCTCTTTGCTGCTGCTAGGCTTTAACTTCTTATGAAATTTAAACTACAATCTCTCTGCTGGGTTCTAAATTTAATCAGAAAGCTCTCTTCTGTGTTTTTAAATTTAAACTAAAAGTACTTTGCTGATGCTAGGCCCTGAGTGACTATTAAATGTAAACTACAGCTCTCTGCTGGGTTCCAAATTTAACCAGAAAGCTCTCTTCTGTGTTTTTAAATTTAAACTAAAAGTACTTTGCTGATACTAGGCCCTGAGTGACTATTAAATTAAAACTACAAGCTCTTTGCTGGGTATTTAAATGTAACCAGAAAGTTCTTTTCTGTGTTTTAAATTTAAACTTAAACTGCTGCTACTAGGCCCTGACTGATTTAACAAAAAAATAGTGGGTTCACAGAATAAATAGCTTTAATAGAAAGAATTCCTTTCAGAAAATTCCCAAAAATATATACTCACAATTGCAGATCTCTCTCCAGAAGTAACAGTTCCCTTTTCTAGTCTTTCAAGACTCTTGCCACTGTTGATGACCCAGGCGAGTTGCTCAAGGAGTTAGATCACTCGATGCAGCACCCGAATGACTTCTGGATGAGACTTGACCCGGAAAAGCCAATCATCCAAGTAGCAGTGTACGCAGAAGCCCTCGTGCCTGAATCTCGCCACAACTACCACCATCACCTTGGAGAACGTTCGAGGGACAGTGGCCAGTCTGAAAGGCATCGCATAAAACTGGCAGTGAGAGACCAAGATCACAAACCAGAGAAAGTGCTGCTGGACCTCCCAGTTGGGAATGTGAACATAGTCTCTGCCAAATCCAAGGAGGCAAGGACTCATCCTTCTGGACTGCCTGGATAACAGCTCGCATTTCCATGTGGAACCATAGAACTCTCAAGCTGCAGTTGATCCTTTTGAGCGCACTCTAAAACAATGTTGAGTACCCCGCAATCTATCGTCACATGGGCCCATTTGCGATAAAGTTGTCACAGAACGCCTCCCACTTGCAGGGGAGTAGGAACGGACCCCGTAATAGTCAGTAGGAGAGGCAGGGAGGAAGGTGGTTTTCCTGCCACAGAAGCCTGTGAATAGGCCCGGCATTCTTGAAAGGACTAGGGTTTGGATCTGGTTCTGGAAGAGAAGGAGATCTGCTTATTTGGTTGATACAGACAAGAATCGCAGAACTTCAGCAGCAAAGACGATGCCCCCGACGACGAAGAAGAGTGACTGAAGGAACCCTTGGCCTCCAGCAGCAGCCACTAGGGCTCGACTTTGCCAAGGTCTTTGACTAACTTTCCCAAGTGTTTGCCAAACAGGATCATGTCCCTAAAGGGAAATTTGGCTAAGCACCACTTACAGGTGACTTTCACAGAACAATTTCTGAACTATAGCCCCCAGTGAGCCACTGTCACTGCTGTGACTCTCTGCGCAGAAAGGTGTAAGAGATCATAAAACGTATCCACCAAGAAAGCCACCAGATATTTGAGGAAGGCCGGAAAGCTCATCCTCAGGAACAAGTTAAAGCCGGAGGAGAAGGGCACATGCACCGAAGCCACCCCACATTGTCACCTGAAGGGCTAGGGAGGAGGCAGAGAAGGCTGTCTGAAGGAGTCCTTCCACCTTCTGTCCCTGTAGGTCCTAAAGGGCAACTTCACTTCTACAGGAATGGTGGTACACTTGGTGACAGCCCTGTTCAAGACATCGACCCTGGGAAACTGCAACCACTTTCCAAGGCTGCTGGTGACCAGGTGTAAATGTGACCCAATCACTGGGTCTTCTAGAGGAGCACATTAGGAGAAGCTCCAGTGGAAAACAAAAGGTTCTGGAAGACACCCCCCCCCCCCCCCAAGATGTGAGAATCAGAAGTAGAGGAAGTTGGGGCTGGTCCACAGAGATCTGAAATGTGCAGTTCAGTGGCAACCTGGACCAACAAAGCGGGGGGAGGGGGGCAGGATCTCCTCTCAGCAACAGACACGCACCATGTGAAAGTCGCTATGGTCCTCCCAGGAAAGAGTTCCCCCTCCTCCACGTTGGAGAGAGCTGAATTGGAGTCATCGTGGGAAATGTCCTCAGGGTACTCCGTCAAAAGATTCCGCCTCACTCCAATAAGGAACTTTGGAGGGTGCCACGGACCCTCCTGGACAGAGTCCTGCCCTCTCAATCATTTGCGGGAACCACCCACAGGGTCTATCGGAGGATCAGTGGAAAATGGGCCTGGCCGAGATGGAACAAAGCCTTGACCCCGTTCCTTAGTCCACAGGCATCTTGGAAGATTAGCAAAAAATCTGCCACTGCGGGGTCAGACAGCCACAGTGGCTGAAACACTTGTGATTGCTGTGGCTGGGAGCGCTGTGACTGTGAAAACAGAAGGAGAGCAGTCTCCCTGTCGGCCACAGGAGCCAGTCCCATGGTAAAATTCAGCATCGCAGAAACAGTAGGTCTCCCTGGAGGAGGAGGAGGGGATAATCCCTGATGTAGAAAGTGGCAACGTATCTTCAACTGCTTTGGGAGCCAGAACTGCTAACAAGGACGCGGAAGTGGCAGAAGTCTCCCCCTGGATCAGTTGTGCAAGTGATGCAGAGATAATCAACAAGGGAATTATCGCCACTTACTGCAGCTGAGGCATCATGGCAATGAGGTACATACCGATCCTAATGCACCACCAAGTTACACTGGCTCTCATAGCCAGGAGTTTGCCCCAGGAGGCAGAGAGAAAGCAGCCAGAGGGGTATCTTGTATACTCCCTGGAGTCTCGGCCAGCCAAGATACCCTGAAACCAGTCTCAAACTGACCAGGAGTTATAGATCTTAAGGAAGGAAAAATGGTGCGCGGCCTGCACAGGCTGGGGATGTTGGACGGGAAAAGCGGGATTGCAACAAACACAGTTAGGTGCAGCGGCACCTTTTTGCCACTGGTGAAATTCAGGCAGTGATCCTCTAGAGTTGCCTGCTGGAAAAGGCAGTGATCCACTACTGCAGTTCCTCTAGAGCTCAGGGGAGTGGGGATGGTGGTAATGGGGTGCAGGGAGGAATTCCCGATCAGTCATGTGCTAAGGAACCACACAGAGCTGTGCAGAAGATTCTCAGATCTTTTATGCTTTTTTATTTTTTTTTTTAAAGAAATAGAAATAAAGGGAGTAAAAAAAAGAAAGAGACCAAAAGACAGCTAAGGGTCCCTCAGAAGATTCCTCGTGATCCAACACCCCTACCAAGCCACAATGGCTCTCCTAGCCAGGAGCTACCCCCAAAGTAACAGATCAACCAGAAACAGATATCTCAGACATCCCCGGGATCTAAAGTGGCCGAGCTGCACTATGCATCCAGACACAGACTGGGCATGAGCTATAGGCCTCTCTAACAAAACCACCATCTGCCGAGACAGAGAAAATACTGAGGGCTCCCTCTAGCTGTGCTAGGTTTTATGCTAGTGGGGATGTCATGGCATAGTTTTGCTTTCTTTTCTCTGTCTCCCATCTGCTGACAGGGGGAAATAACCCATTAGTCTGGACTAGGGTTGCCAACTGGCTCCAGATGCACCTGACAGGTTCGATCCAGTCCTGGGTTTATCTCATTGCATGCAGAGATATGTAGTTCTGATTTCTCCATTGCACTCCATAAAAAAAAAGGAAAACTACAAGTCGCTGCATGCAATGGGGTAAACCCAGGACCGGATCAAGCCTATCGGGCGCATCTGGAGCCAGTTGGCAACCCTAGTCTGGACTGGTCTAGCAAGAAGATCTTGAAATTCTCTTTGGCATGATGCAAGTACTACGCCAAGTATTAGCAGTAAATTTGAGACTCATGACCGTCATGGTTTGAGCAAAACTAACCCATTTGGAGAAATTGTCCCCAGATATCAGCATAGTAACAATGCAACCATCAATCCTTCCCCTTAATGCCACCCCCTCCTCCCCTTCTGTCAGTGTTCGTTCATACTTTATTTGAATTCAGGATGTTGCTATTTTCTCCAAGGCTTAACTGTATTATATAAAAGGATGCCACATTTTCAAAATCTCTTCTTCTTTTGGAGTTTAGTAGTGCTCCGTTTACAAAAACGCATACATTTACACCTTCCATCTAGCCAACTGGGATGAGCTAGATTCATTTTCCAGCTACAAATTTCAGACAAAAATACTTGTTGATTTGTTTTAAACGTGCTACCTATCAGTTATACTCTGAAATGTAATTTAAGATCCTGACAGGATGCACTACTTTAGATACCATCGTCATAGGAAGTCAGAACAGTGTTAAAAGTAGAACAGCTACCCCTGTATTTTGGAACAGCTTTCCTACTAAGGTTACACATGAGATGAATTCCTTAACTTTCTCTGAGGTAAATGAAGATTAGCTTTGACTGTTACTGCTGGATTAATGTATGGTTACTAAAGGGGAGATCTGACTATGGGTGGATGGTGAGAATGTCTTATTTGGATCATAGAGATATGAGGTTTTACTGTACCCAATGATGGGGTGTATTTGGCTTCAGCTGGTGGAATATGACGACAGAATATAAGGTTTAATTTCTTGTTTTTTTATTTTTTCATATATTTTTCTGATACATTTATGCTGTGTTGTGTTTTGTATTTGATCAGCTTTAAACTGCAGACCATTTTCAGTATTTTTACTTCCTGAACTGAGAAACAGTCTACAAAAATAAACTCTTGTCAAAGTCCAATACAGGCATAATACCAACACTGACAGACGCACACAGCATAGAGCCCCATGCAGACATTGATGGGAGAGTTCTGTTTTGACTAATAAATTTAAGACCTCAAAGACATCAAACAGCACAGAGAGCTAAAGAGTAGATTTCACCAGAACACCATGAGGGTGTAAAGCATGAAGGCAAGGAGGGCTGAAGAAAAGATATTTATCAGAGCCCCATGAAAGCATCATACTGATAGCAATAAAGCATGAATACAGCACACAGATCTTTACCAGAATACCATGAAGGAGTCGCAGTGATACACACACTACAGAAACAGCTGAAGAGGATCATCAAAGTCCCATGGCAGGGGGAACACTAATATATGCAGAGGACAACTATAGCACAGACAGCTAGTAAGTGGGCACAGAAAGAAGGGTTTTATGAAAACATAGTAGGTTTGGCCAAAGGAGCATACCTTTTACAATAAAAACAGTAGCAAAAAATGACCACCGCTGATTTTTGGGACAACTTTCAAAATGTGGATATTTGCAATGTCTGCAAGTACTTTAAAGTGTGAAGTTTGTACTAGTTTGCAAAAAGGAGAGTAAAAGTACGTTTCCTTTGAGACCAGCCTGCAGATATAGCACAGTTACTTACCTGTAACAGGTGATCTCTGGGAACAGCAGGAATAAGTCTTCACATATGGGTACGTCGGTACCGACGGAGTCTGCGCGGGAATGCTCCCCAGCATCCAATCAGAACGCTTTTGGGAGCATCCCTCAGCGCCTGCGTGCTGCCTTCCCGCCTTTCCAACTGTCTCTCCTCAGTTGAGTTTTATAGCTGAGACAAAAGAGAGAAAGAGGAAAGGAAGATAGATAGAGAGATACAACTCCTAGGGGAGGTGGGTGGGTTGTGAAGACTTATTCCTGCTGTTCCCGAAGATCACCTGTTACAGGTAAGTAACTGTGCTATCTCCAGGAACAAGCAGGAATGAGTCTTCACATATGGGGACTCCCAAGCTAAGATGCCTGGGACCCCAGCATGGTGAGGATTGGAACATGCTACACCTCATATGGCCAGGCATCCTGAGGATGGAGGGTAAGAGTTGAAAAGAGAGGAGCTGTAGGAAAAACAGCTAACCTAAGGACTACTGGTAAGGAGTCCTAGTATGTATGATACTTATGAAAAATATTGACATGAACAAACACAATATTGACCTCACCTACTGGATTGCAGGAAGTAGAGAGGGTGATGGAGTCTACAGGAGATCCAGTAGAGGAATCTTCAAGGTGACCTCACTGAAGTGAAGGCGAAGGTCCAAATCTGAGATTGACAGGTGACCCAGGTGTCAACTGGGGCAGTACAAAAAGGTCAGGTCTTTAGTGGAAGCTTTATGGAAAAAGCTGGGAACTCTTTTGGATACAGAGTTAGTAACATTTAGGAAGACTGACTGATTTGGACAAATAGCGTAGTCCTTGAGGGAAGAAGGGGTATGGAAAAAGCCCATATTCTCAAGGAGAACAGATGTTTAAAGGGCTGAAACTTCAGATCTACTGAAGATCCACCCTGTCTTTCCTATCTGTTGAAAGATAGGAAAGATAGTGAAGCATGGAGCTTCAGGGATACCTAGACTTAGGGTTAAAGTAGGAGCTGTCAGTATCTCGACAGATACACATATATAGATATACAGGGGTGGGTGTGTATGTATATATATATATATATATATGGAGATCAGGAGGGGCATAAGATATGCACACGCAGCTTACAGACGTATGTATCTATAGAAAAGCATATAAAAATATATACATACATGTATATAGATGTCTAAAGATAAATGACTGCAACTAAGCAGATAGAGATATGTCCATAAGAACATTCACATGGGAGATGTGAAGTAGAAAGATTCATCTAATAACAAGGTGGAACCTACTTGAGAAGATATATAGAGAATCTGCTAGGTATATATGACCTAGATTGGCCATTGTTTGAAACAGAATACTGGGCTTGATGGACCTTTGTCTGACCCAGTATGGCATATCTTATGTTCTTATCCATTCCCCCTGGCTACGATGATGCAGGAATGCTATCCAGTGAAATAACCAGGACGGTTGCGTAAAAAACAGAGGATAATATCAGTCTGTAAACAGCAAGTCCCGAGTCCTATAGAACTCTCGCATGGTAAATGGACAGAAAACGCATAGGATGAGATACCAGGTTGACCCACTTGAGGAACAAGGGGGAGGGGGGGTATCATGCGTTATGAAATTAAATATGTGCTGTCCATGAAGGATTAGGATACCATGAGGACAAGCTGCAAGGAAAAAGAGCCTATTTCCTGTAGAAACTGGGTAACTCTTTAGACTGTCACATAGAGAAGGCTTATGTCCCTTATTAAAAGGAAATAGAAGGGTGTAAAAAACCCCTACAGTCATGGGAAATGACAGAGAAAACCTTTTTCAACCATATAGGATAGTAATTAGAGAAAAAATCTCCATGCTCTCTAGCAAGGGCCCATAGTGGAAAGCTTCTCAGTAGGATTGCAGAGAGCACTATGCAGGAGAACTGGGAAATAAAAGTGGCTGTTGGAGCAAAGCAGCTGCCACCTCAATTATGCTGCCAACTCCAGGGATTTGGAGACGACAGACAAGAAGCGATAAGGATTTTCCAAGAGAGATGAGCACTATCTTGGAAGCACTACTAAGACCAGAAAAAGTAGTGGAAGACAAGACTGGAACTCATAGAAAGTACCAGTAGACTAATCACTGGAACCCCTGCATGGGCAGCTGCTGAATAGAACAGCAGAGAGATTCCTTCTGTTTGTAACAGAGAGAACAGACAGAACAGAGGAGAAATCCTGATTATGTCTGATGAGCTGCCCAATGAAAGCAGGGAGGTTACTCCAGAGAAAACTCTGCACTGGAAAGGAAAGGAAGACTAGAAAGGCTAAGAAAGCCTTCCAGTCGTATGGTACCACTCGTACAGGGGAAGCCCTGTGAACGAGGGTAAAGAAAAAGAGGAGCTGGAGGGAGACTTGCTATATGGTAAGTCTGTAGAAGGAAAAGATTCATGGTGGTACAGGAAAACTATCATGAGATAGTTGGCAACCCTCTCTTCATGGTAGGAAGAGGAGGAAAACCCTGTGACCCACAGACATGAATCTCCTGACAGCTCAGCCTACCTGAGAGCAAGGGGATGTCTTGGAAAAACAGGAATCCATGCGTAGAGTTTTAAATGAAAAAACAGTGAAAAAACTTCTGATGAGAAGTGAACTGTATGTTATAAGAGATCAATTAGAACCCCATTGAGGGTTAATTTTCCTGGCTTGAGTTTGGATTCTTCAGACCAGGGCGAGGTCTCCCTTGTTTGGGAACATCTGTATGATGGGCAGGAGAAGAATAAAACCACCTTCTTTTAGGGAAAGAACGTTTGGTAGGGCATTTCCTACCTACTGAGGAAGGAGAAGGCTTAGGATAGCCCTCAGAAACAGGGAAGTCAGTGGAGCAATGAGCAACCTGACGTAAAGACTCCCTATTGAAGAGATTTTCTCCAGTACAAGGAGTACTACTCAGTCTTTGTTGTGCCCATCTGTTCAAGTCTGAAGCTTGGAGCCAGGCTCTACGTCATGCTCCTATGGCTATAGCAGAGGTTCTGCTAACAGACTCAAAGGAGTCAAGGGAAGCACGAGAAAGAAACCAAGATATATTTTGGCTATGACTAAGAAGTGAGGAATAGTCTGCAGCCTTGGGCTCTGATAGAAAAGGAGTCAAAGGGATAATTTCTTTGTGACCTCCTGAAGGGATAGACTCATAAAAAATATATGAGAGAATCCTTGTTGCCAGCATAGACGTCCAAAAGCATCCAGTGTTCTAGAAGCACGATCTGGCGGATAAGAAGAATGCTTCTTCTTGCTTTTTACCTTCCTCATTGCTGATTCCACTACAATGGAATGATGGGGGAGTCTTTTGAAACCCTGGAGAGGGGGGCACCTGATACCGAAGATCAGTTGCTGTAGAAGGTGAGGAAACCCTTAAAGGAGTTTCCCATATTTTCAGAAGAAGATCCTGCAAAGAATAATGTAAAGGCAGCATTATATTTTCCTTTCCCCCAGAAGAGCCTTGTGTAGGATCATAGTCAGGGATAGGAATAGCAAGGAATGTAGCCATGTTAAGGAGAAATTTCTGAAAAGAAGGATCTCCAATGGGAACCATCCCTGGACAGGCTAAAGTTGAAGAACTAGCTTGGGCACCGGATCGGTGCAGAAAAGGAGCCCTAATGGATGGATACTGGTACTGTCGGTTATGACTTGGGACAGTCAGTACTGCATCATCCATGCCGGGTATCGACTCCAAACTAGGTATAGAAAGGAGCGATCCTGGTGAAAAAGGCATGGAAGTAGATGGTCCCAATGTTACTGCCGGAACCGGCATCGATACCGGTACCGGTGGGTATGCCGGAATCGGAGGCAGTACCGACATAGAAGCAGACATCGAAGGCTGCTCAATCGGTACCTAGGGGACCAATAACTCTTGGTGAGTATCCACGACACCGCGCATCCGGAACCGGTAAGCATCGGTTCTGAGACGTGTCGGTACCCAGTCTTCCAGACTAGATATCGATTCCAGACTCGGCATCGAAGGAAGCGAGTCTATCGATGCATGTCTAGAGGGTACCAGCATCGGTGGTCGTATCGGCGATGCTGCCGATACTGGAAAGTCAATCTGGGACGTATCGATCGGGCCCGAAGGTACCGAGAACGCCAGGTGACGATCCATGGTGAGGAGTGGATCACAACACTGGTGCCGATGCATCGGTACCGCTCGAAGCGGATGCCACCACCGAGCATGGCTCAGGTATGTTCTGTGAGGGGTGAGCCCCAGGAACAACCTGAAAATCCATAAATGCTTTGGAGACCGAAGACTCCCGCCGGGGTTTTAAAGCCAATAGGGTCTTGAGGGCAAGGCCGGAGCCGTCATCATGCTTGGCATGAGACCTACCACCCAAGGATTGGCTAGTCTTAACAGACTGTTTGTGGGTTACCTGATCCTGTAGAGAAGAAATGGTCGGTGCCCTGACATTGGAAGGGACTCGGTATCGAGGGAAACTCGAAATGGAAAATCTCTTCTCATAAAATTATAGCCTAATGGCTCCGGAGGAAAAGGGTCAGGACCCGAACAGGCTAGACACCAGTTATTGGAGTCTAAAAAGAAAACTATTTCCACAGTTAAGGCACTTCTTAGGAGAAGGCGGCTCCATGATGGAGAGGCCTTATAGGCCCAAAAAATTAAGACAGAAACTGAGGGAAAACTCTCCCTGAGTTTGAGAAAAAGAAAAGAAAAAACCCACCGGCAGTACCGGTGGAGGTGGGAAAAACAGCCGCGACCACAAGAAAACAAGAATTAAAGAATTAAAGAAAAAGGTTTCTGCGGTGACAGGACATCCTGCCGGCTCCGCGGAAAAATGAAAACTGGGGAGAGACAGTTGGAAAGGCAGGAAGGCAGCACGCAGGCGCTGAGGGATGCTCCCAAAAGCGTTCTGACGCTGGGGAGTGTTCCCGCGCAGACTCCGTCGGTACCAAAGTACCCATATGTGAAGACTCATTCCTGCTTGTTCCTGGAGATCAGCACCTTCCTTTTCTGTACACTGTAGTGTTCCCGGCTCTAACTCTGCCCCCAGGAATGCTGCTGTTCAGTGGGAATAAAAGTAGGCACATTACCGAACACCACAAGTACGTTCTCCTGCATAAAGGTGTGCTATGTTAGACAAATCATCCGACCCCTGCCGCCCGTGCCATCAATGGATCAACTAAGCACGATCACATAACGCCCCTCTTGAACCAGCTCCACGGGCTACCAATTACTTCACATGGCAAATATAAAGCTGCTCCGACCATCTTCAAAATCAGAAATATGTCCTACAGGATCTGATTTGCACTACACCCAACACTAGACCAAGGAGACAGAGCACCAGAGACACCATTCCAACACCCAACTTATACACAAAAGCCAACAAGTCCAGTGCGAAGAGGCACTTTCACTTGCCATACCTGCTATTTGGAACTCTTCCATAGAAACTAAGGACCACCACGGATTTAAAAGACTTTAGAAAACTGCTAAAAACCTTCCTCTTCATTGATCACTTCAGTGAAGACACCTAACACCTCAGTCTCTGGACTCCTGTTTACATGCCATTTAGCATTTGTATATTTATTTAAATTTAATGTAGTTAAAATGATTTCATTAATTTTATTTTATTTAAAAGGATTTTTATACCGCTTTATCCTTAAATCAAAGCATTCCATTGTAAATAAGCTATGCTTCCGAGCATTCCCTGCATGTCACCCCTCCCCATGTTTTCAATGTAATGGTTTGAGTTATAATGTAAACCGCTTTGATTTTATGATAAGGCACTATAAAAAAAACTTGTTAAATAAAAAGTGTCTTTATCCATCTGCATGAATTGCTTTTGAAGCTCACACTTCCTAGAAGAAAGATGTCAAGGAACAGGAAGAAGCAGAAGTCAAAGAGACATGTAGTTTCAATAATTTTGAATCAGCATGGAACTTTTAAAACAAAGCACCAATGCAGAGACAAAGGGAAGGAGGGAAGAGAAGGCTGTGTGCCCAGATTGTGAAAATAAGTCACTGCACTTCACCCAGATTTATTTTTTTATCCGAAAGAATGAACATCTGTAACATCACCCTTAAACATTACTTATCATGATTTATGGTAGGCAGAAGTCTTTTATCCATTCCTAGTGGCTCATTTAATTGTACTTAGCCTCTAGGACTATTTTTTTTAATCTTCTCAATGGAAAGAAAGAATAGAATTTTGGTGCAACTACTACAAAGCAGCAAAGCTCCCTCACTCACCTGCCCATCGCCACCTGGTCATTGGGGTCTACGGCACTGGTTTTACGCTCTATGAGTTCCCGGAGCAGCTGAAAAAGAACAGGCTAAAACATTCAGGGATATAAAAATGCAAACCAGCTAAAAAACAAACAAACATCAACATGAATGAAAGAATTCATCAATAAAGCTTCCACTTGGTGAAACTCATTGTACACCTCTATGGAGCACAGTTCCAAAATATTAGCAGGGCTGATCCAGAATCGAAAGGAAAACACAATTTAAGATACTATATAAAATGGGCATGTCAGATAGAAAAGTGTCTACTGCATAGGCTGCAACTTAAGGGCATCAGTTTTCCTTTTACATACATTTAAAGCATGAACACAGCATGGAGAACAGACCCAGAAAATTAAGGTGGCTTCTATCATCTCCATAACAATTACCACCAGCAAATAGAAAAAAATATTATTTCTATATAACTGCAAAATTAATGTGGCATCAGACACTTGCTGTTGAGGAACGTGACAGTCAGTGAAAACCCTGCATTACGCTTCATTCATGTATTACCTGACCAATGACACATAACAGGACAGCACTGAAAAGGGGTGAGGAGTGTTTGTATATCCATATTATAACATTACATCTCTTGGGCATATCAAGGTGGAAATATGCTGAAGTTCCAGAAGAGGGAAGTGGCAGACACTATTGGCATGATCCCTTGCTGGCAAAGAATGAGAGAGAGGAAATCAGTCTCTGGGGAAACCTCCTCAATCCCTCAGCCAGCAAAGGATCCTGTAGTCACCCAGCCCTGTTATCCAAGGAAAGAGGAAAACAAAGATAAAAACGTGTAGTGTACGTGTGGATGCAGAAAAGGGTAATAATATATCCTGGAGTGGTATGGACTGTGCTACTAAAGAGGTTGTTTGATGGGGGGTGGAGGGGGGGGAGGTGACAGAGCAGATTAGCAACCGGCTTACACTTTCTATTATGTGAACAAAATACTTAATTACTTGTGTGCAAGGTTCTGTGACTGAAATTTTCAAACAAACACATTTATATAAAAATAGCATTGCAAGTTACTAGTAAATCCCATTAATTCTTTGGAGTCCCAAAAGGGCAAAGTAACTCCAATTTGGTGGTGGGAAAGTACAAGCTAGACAACGATAAGTTTAAAAAAAACAAAAAACAGGACTTGGGAGGAGGACCACAACACTTGAACAAATCAATGCATGAACAGGTGACTTTTGTGCTTTTCTGAGAACACCTCCCCTCCCCCGTGTAAACCAGGACCAGAGATGACACTGGCAATTAAATGTTTTTATTTTTTGCTTACTCTGAGATTTCTCCTTCAGCCCTAAAGCCTTAAAGGAAAAAAACAAACAAAAAAAAAGCCCCACAGACCAGAGGGCCAATGGTTTATTATCACTAGGAAACAGCGAACTACTCCTCTGCTCCGTTTATCTGATTGATTCCCAACATCTTCCTGGCAGCCAATCTATCAGCTTATCTCTCCTACTTCATCACAGTCATTTCTGGCAGCTAAATACAAGACCCAAATCCAGTGTTACACAGACATGCGACATGAAAAAACCCATGTAACGCCACTGCCGCTCAGTAAACAGCTGCCCCCGAGGCTCAGCAAAAACATTCTCTTTGTTTCTGGTCAAAGTGGGCTATCTAAAGCTAAGTGGTAGGGAGAAGAAATAACAAAATACAGCTGCAGCCTTTTTCATCAAGTGCACTTATGTTGGTAGGCTCTATATGTTAAGGCTAATTATGGCATTCTCTCTCGGGTGGGGGGTGTTTGTTTAGTATTGCACTATTGATTTTATAGTCAATATTGGCAGCTTCATTTACATTTGAACAAAAGCAAAGAACAAAATTGGAGCGGACCAATTTATACTTTTCATTGTGGAGATTAGAGACCAATCCATATAGTAGTAGTAGTAAGCACTGTACGGATGGAAGGAACTTCTTTGACCGAGTCTGAATCAAGGTCAAAAATACAATATTTTACTATATTTACTCTGATATTCACCTTTTATCCTAGAACAACTTTTGAGGTAAATTTAGAGAAAACAATCTTTATTGATTCTGTCCAATCCAGATTAGATTAATGTGAATGCTGCTAAGGTGACATTTTACTTACCAGTTAATGTCCTTTCCTTGAGTCATTCTAGACTAGTCCAAACAAGTGGTTTGTGCTCCCTTACCAGACTGGTGGAGACAAAGAACCAATGAAAACCCCAGGTGTCAGTGACATCACTCCCATGTCTCTACTTGCCTCAGTCACCAGAAGTCCCTTCAGTATTTGTCCCAAAACATATGGGAGAAACATGGAAAGCCTCACACCACCTCAATTGTGGGCAACAATGTGTAATCAACCGTAGAGAATTATGTACAAAAATGCAATATGTGCCATCAAGTCAATGTGTGTTTTCTTAGCAGTGTAAGTGGAAGTAGATAGCCAGGCCTTTCTTCAGAGGCAATGGAGGTTAAGTGACTTGCCCAAGGTCTCAAGGACTGCTAGTGGGAAGTCAACCCTGGTCTTGTGGTTACCAAGCCAGTGCTCTAACCACTAGGCTACTCCTCCACTATGTACAGGCAAGCAAAAACAGAAAGCTGCCAGCAGAAGATGAATCTGTAAAGTGAAGTACAAAAATCATAATGGACCCAAGTGTACCTCAGCAGGAGGACAGAGCAAACAGTTTCATAAGCAGGGCCTTGGACTGGTCTACCAGGACTCAAGGAAAGGACATTAACTGGAAAGTAAAATGTCACCTTCCATATCATCCTGCTAGATCAGTCCAGACAAGTGGGATGTACCAAAGCTACAACTCCACTGGGCGGGAAGAAAACATAGCACCTTGCAAAACCCGTGAGCCAAAGGCTGTGTATGTTTGCGTGTTGACATCCAAGCGGTAATGCTTGACAAAGTAGAAAGTGATGCCCACATTGCTGCCCGACAAATGTTTGCAGGGGTTTCCAAGCTCCGCTCCACCCACGAGGATGCTCGTCTTTGGGCAGAATGGGCATGCAAACCCTCTGGAAACAGACAGTTCCACAATAGATACACTGAGGCCATGAGCGCCTCAATCCAGCACCCTAAAAGTGACATAGCCATTGCAGCACCCTTGCACGGGCCAGCAAACAGCTTAAAAAGAAGGTTGGACTTACAAAAGAAGTTCATAAACTCCAGGTACCAGAGAAGCACCCTCAGAAGATCCACAAAACAGAGATCCTTATCCTTCCCCTGATACTGCTCCTTCGAGGAGTAAGGCAGGCAAATCCCCTAGTTCATGTGAAACGGTGATGGCATCTTAGGCAAAAAGGCAGGCCCAGCCGAATGGAAATGACCACCTTTGAAAAGACAGATAAGGCTCTCAGCAAGACCGAGCCGGCAGCTCAGAAATCCGCCTTGCAGAACAAAACATGATCAAGATGACCATCTTGAGCGTCAAATCCTTTAAAGTAGCACGCTTCAACGACTCAAAGGGCACCGCCACCATGTTTCTGAGCACCAGACATAGATCCCAGGAAGGGATCACAGACCGGAGGGGAGGATGCAGATGCTGAACCTTCATGGAGAAAGCACAAGGTGGCTGGGGAGCAAGGCTAGAGACTTACCAGCCACCAGACCTTGGAAACAGGCCAAAACTGCCACCTGAACTTTCAGGGAGCTAAGGGAAAATGGCCCCTCTCTGGGCCATCCTGTAGACAGGCCAACAAAGCTGGCAGCCTGGCCACCTCAGGAGCCAACTGTTGAGTGCTGCACCATCACTCAAAGAGGCACCAGATCCGTACGTATACTAGCCTGGATGGGCTCCGAGCAGAGTAGAGACCACTGCTGGAGAGTAGTCCTTATGTACTAGTCATCGTCTTCCAAGAGTCAAGACGTAAGCGAGAAGGGAACCGGGTCCTGCAAGACGATCTGCCCCTGCCGCAATAGGCCTTAAGATGGAGGCAACAGAAGAGAAGCAACCTGCAGGAACTGCTTCAGGTCTCCAAAACTATGCTTTCCTTGGCCAATCTGGTGCCACCAGAACAATTCTGCCTGGGTATATGTTGAATCACACGCCCCACTGACTTGGCCAAGGCTAGATCAGGGTGACGACTCCCTTGGATCCAATCTCCGTGTGGCGACTGAAGAAGTGGCAAACATTGGCACTGCAGCAGGTCACTATCAGATTCATTTCATGGTGACCCAAGAGGAGCAGAATCAGCTGAAATGCCTCCTAACTCAATTCCCACGCTCCAGGGTCCAGAGAGTGCTGACTGAGGAAGTCCGCTTCCACATTGTCCACCTGACAATGTGCTGAACCAACAAGACTGAGGATCTTCTCTGCCCAGGCAAACATGTGAACCATCTCAAGAGCTACCCCAGCACTCCTTGTGCCGTCTTGCCGATTGACATAAGCCACCACTGTGGCACTGTCTGAAAACACTCGAACCGCCCAGAACTCGATCAGGGGCCAGAAACACAGAACAGCCAACCTGATGGTCCTGGCCTCGAGGCAGGTGATGGATCACACCGCTTCCCTACAGTTCCAACGGTCCTGTGCCATATGGTCTTGGCAATGGACTCCCCACCCAAGAGACTGGCATCCATCATAAGAAGGATCTATGAGAAATCATCCAGCGGCATGCCCTTCCTCAGATAACAGGACTGCTGCCACCACTTTAGGCTGGACTTCACTATCAATGGGAGCCTACGCTTGAACTCCTGAACTCAGGGACCACAGAGCAACAAGGATGCAGATGACACAAAATTATTCAAAGTTGTTAAAATGCAAGAGGATTGTGAAAAATTTCAAGACCTTGAAAAATTGAAAGACCAACTGGAAGATGAAATTTAATGTGGACAAGTGCAAAGTTATGCACCTAGGAAAGAACAACCCAAACTATGGTTCCACAATGCAAGGTTCCATATTAGGAACCACTACCCAGGAAAAAGATTTAGGCATCATCGTGGATAAAACCTTGCAACCCATTGCCTAGTGTGCAGTGGCGGCGAAGAAAGCAAATAGAATGCTAAGAATCATAAGGAAAGGAATGGAGAATAAAACCAAGGATATTTATAATGCCTCTGTATCATTCCATGGTGTGACCTCACCTTGAATATGGTGTATGGAGGAAGTGACATCAAAGTGAATGGCAGCTGAAATTGCAAAAATCTGCTGGTCTACTCTATAAATTTAGTTAAACGGCACATCTGAACAGAAAGGGAGTTGAAGCTGAATGGTGAGCAAGAAAAAAGTGGACATTAAAGATTGTGTATGCAAAATTGGCCCCACCAAGAAAAGAGGTTAAAATGGTGCTGGGAGAAACAGCACGCAGACACCTGGTGGGGGAAGTGGCTCCGATTTGGAGGAGGAAGAGGTGCTTAAAGCCGAAGAGATTAAACAGCTTCTATTGGAGCTCAAAATGGAACTCCAGAGCTTCCGAGGAGACTTTGGCACTTTAGTAGTAGATCTTAGGGCGGAACTGCACGAGATCGGATGGTGTATTGAGACCGTGGAAGACCATAGCAGAGCATACCTCCAAAATTGCAGAGCTGGACATTGTGCGGCAAGCTTTAGCAGAAAAAAAAATAGAGGATATGGAGAACAGGAACCATCACAGTAATTTAAGATTCAGCAGCTCTGGCCAGAGGGAGAGAAACCCCTGTGGAACTGAACCAGGCACATAATAAGCATTAGGGCCACGACGAGCAAATCAAGGGTGCGATATCATGGTTTGCTTCCACAAATACACCATAAAGGAACAGGTGCTAACCAGAGCAAGGAAGGCAGGAGGCTTGAACTGGAACAATTGTAAGGTGGAGATCTTTGAAGATCTGGTACCAGCTAAGCTGAAGCAGAGAAGGAAATTCAGGGATATAACTGGGAAGCTGCAGGAGTCTGGTATCCGGTACAAATGGCTCTTCCCATTTGCCTTGGCAATCACCAAGGAGGGGTGCACCATCCGGAACCGCAAGACCACGGAGGTTCTAGCGGCAATTCAGGAGTTGGGAATACCGAGCGCTATGGACTTTCTGGCTGAGAAGGAAAAAGAGAACTGCAAAGAAACATGGCAGAGAATGGAAGGTGGATGGTGCCTGCAGCAGCAGCAATCACCACATTCTTTAGGCAACCATATGGACTAATGACTGACTTCTGAACATTGGTGGAATGCACAAGGGGTGGATGGGTAATAGATGAGTGCAAAGAGGGCTCTGAAAGAGATGAAGCCATAAGTAGTATGCATGAGGGGTTGTCTGGAGAAGGCTGGGAGGAGGAGCAAAAGGTATGTGGATAGGTGGTGTGTATGTAGAAGTGGAAGCACATGGTGACCATGAGGAAGGAGAGGGCTGTTTGAGGAGTGAACTAGGATGGACCTACGTCACTTGCACCATGGAGTGGAACTGCCCAGTGGTGGGGGGGCAGCGTGATTCAGGAAGATGGGGGGGGAGGGGAACAGAGAAGGATAGGGAGGAAAGGGAGGATGTGGTGTGACCATTGATCTGGTTGATAAAGGGAAGAAGGGTGATTGTTGTTGTTAAGCGCCATCGAATCTGTGTTGACTCCTGGCAACCCTCTGGATAGCTGACCTAAACTCTGTTCAGTCTTCAGCCAAGCGGGCTCATCATTGATAGAGTGGCATTCATAGCTGCTATTATTGTATTGCTCCAACTCATTGCCGGCCTCTCTTTTACGGTGACCACCTACATTGCCAAGCACTGTGTCTTTCTCCAAAGTATGAAAGTCGAAGTCTTGTCATCTGAGCTTCTAAGAAAAGCTTAGGTTTGATCTCCTATAGTACTGACTGATTTGCTCTTTGGGCAGTCCATGAAACACAGTATTCGTCATCAGCACCATAATTCAAAGGCATTAATTTTCTTCCTATTTTTTTCCACTGTCCAATTTTTGCATCCATATGACATTATTGAAAATACCATGGCCTAGACAAGTCAAATCTTTGTATAGAGAGACATCTCTGCTCTTGAGAATCTTGTCTAGGTCCTTCATAGCCATTCTACCAAGAGCAATACGTCATTGGATTTCTTGACAGCTAATCCTTTCTTTATTGATTGTTGATCCAAGTTAAAGCCGTCAACTATTTCAACTTCTCCATCAATGATGAACTTATTGATTTTGCCAGTTGTCTCTGTCTTAAGGTTAAGGTGCAGACCCATTTTAAGACTATATTCTTTGATTGTGAGAAGCAAATGTTTCAAATAGTCTTCACTTTCAGCCAGTAATGTGGTATCATCAGCATAGCGAAAGTTGTTGGAGTCTTCCATTAAACTTCACACCTCGGTTGCCTTCATACAGTCCTGCTTCTCTGATGATTTCTTCTGCATATAAATTAAAGAGGTAGGGGAAAAGTATGCAGCCTTGTTGTACACCTTTGTTGATTTTAAAGCATTCTGTTTTTCCTAGTTCTGTTCAAACTGTTGCTTCTTGATCAATGTAAAGGTTGTGCAAGAGAACTATCGGGTGTTCTGGTATACCCATGCTTCTTAATGTGGCCCAGAGTTTCTCATACTTTACACAATCAAAAGCTTTGCTATAGTCAACACAACACATATGGATATATCCTTTTGGTATTCTTTTGTCTTTTCAAGGATGCATCTCACATCCACAATAATGACTCTCATTCCTCGCCCCTACTGAACCCTGCCTGCACTTCAGGCCGTTCTCGTTCCGGGTATGGTTGTAATCTCTGCTGAATGATCTTGAGTAAAATCTTGCTGGCATGTGGGATCAGAGTGACACTGCGATAATTTCCACAGTCAGCAGGGTCACCTTTCTTCAGTGTTTATGTAAACACAGATCCTTTCCAGTCAGGTGGCCATGAATTTGTCTTTCAAATTTCCTGACAGCCTTGTAAGTATGGTAACAGCTTCATCCGATTGCTGCAATACTTCAATGGGGATGCCATCAGTGTCCGGAGCTTTGTTCTTGATAAGGCTTTCAAAGCTGCTTTGACTTCTTTCATCACCAACGGTTCCTGATCATAAGGTACAGTTTGAAGGGAGGCACATGTTTTAAATGAAGGGTTTAAGGGTGAGGTCTATAAATTCCAAAGGGCTGAACACACCACAAAAATGTAACTTATTGTTTAAAGAATTAAACGGATTGCATTTGGATATAGCTTGTGTACAGGAAACACATCTAAGGCTGAGGGATCATAGGGTTCTGCAGGACAAGAGATTACACCAGAACTACTGTGATTACAAGAGAGAGGGAGGGAGGGAAGCAGGTGGGACAGCTATTATTGTCCGGGACACAGTTCCCTTTCAGGAATTGGTTTTTTTAAAAGTTGAGAAGTTATATGGGGCTGAAGGGATGGCTGCAAGGACAGTGTCTTATGGCAATTAGCATTTATGCCCCAAATTCACAACAAGGGCATTTTTTTGATCGCCTTAGTGTGGAACTCACTGGGTTCCTGGAAGGAGTAGTCCTAGTAATGGAGGATTTTAACATGGTACTCTCACCACGTTTGGATAGCATGGGAGGACAGCAGTGGGGGGCGTGCGCCTCAAGGCAGCATCTGAGGAAGCTAATGCATCTTGGCACCTGCTAGATGGATGGAGGGAGACACATCCAGAGAGCTGGGTGTACTCATACCATTCCTCACCCCATCTTCACGTATTGATTTGATATTGGTCCAAATGGCTCTTACGGTGGGCATAGTCCAGATAGATTATGAACCTATTACATGGTCTGATCACAAGACAGTATAGATGGAGCTGAACAGATGGGGTCAACAACAGTCAGATATTGGCAAATGAACGACAGCTTATTGAGGGCCCTGGGAATAATGAAAGAGGTAATGAGATATTACTGTTTTATTTGTTAACTCTGTTATTTACTGTAAGCTCTGTTACTGTTACTTGTCAATGTATGGACGGTCAATGTAAACATGTTCTATGTATCAAGTTGTTCCTCTGTAAACCACACTGAATCTAAATAGTGTGGTATATAAAACCAAATAAATAAATTAACTGAGGAATTCTTTCAGCACAATGAGGGGGTGAGATCGCCAAAGCGGAAACCTGGGACACTTAAGGCATACTTGCGAGGGTGATTTATTTAGTGGGGAGTTAGGAAGAAGAGAGCAGGTAGAAATGACCTGAAGAAAGCAGTGCAGACCCTAAAAGAGCTGGAATGACAGCAGGGAATGGGGATCGGTGGGAGCTCCAAGGAAGAACTGGAAGCAGCACGCTCTCGGGTATATGTATGCATGCTGAATTCATAGCATTTCAGCTACACTGTGTCTGGCAATGGTTTTATGAGCACAGTGACAAGCTGGGGAGGTTGCTGGCACGGAGTCTCAAAAAGCAACAGCCACAGATAGCAGTAAGAAAGATAAAGATGAAGGGGGGGGGGAGGTGGGCATATAGTGAAGAGGAGATTAGAAAGGAGTTTCGAACTTTCTATCAGGAACTGTATAGGTCAGAGGGTGATCAGAATGCAGTAGACATTGAAACCTACCTCAAGCAAGTGGTACTTCACAGGATAGCGGAGGAAGATCAGGCTAGGTTGGAATACCCGATTAATTTGGGAGAGGTGGAGAGGGCGATTAATGCTCTGGTGAATGGTACGGCACAAGTGTATAAGCTGTAAGGCCCAGCTAGCGCTGTGGATTCTCCCGATTTATAATGGGGTGCGAGGTGGGGGGAACTACCGGATACTATGGGACAGGAAGGAATTAGTGTCTTACTAAAACCAAGAAAAGAAGCCTCAAAGTGTGCCTTGTATAGACCTCTCTCACTTATAAATTTGGATGCGAAGATCCCAGCATGGATACTGGCATCACGTTTGGGTAGATACTTACCACAGTTGATTGACTCAGACCAAACAGGATTTGTTCAGGGGAGATTGGCAGGGGACAATGTCAAAAGAGTGGTCAACCTCTGTGGGTATGCTAAGAGTGAGGAAATACCAGACATAGTGGTTGCTATCGACACAAAGAAAGCATTTGATAGTGGTCCACAGGAACTCCCAATCAACCCTATGTGGAAAGCAGTTATAGGGGACTATTTTGTGGAGTGGGTGAAAGCTCTTTATGCTAAACAGGTAGCAGCTGAAAAGGTAAATGGGAGGTGCTCTCCCTTTTTTTTTTTTTAACACTGCATTGAGGGGACAAGGCAAGGGTGCCCACTGTCTCCATTGTTTTTTGCCTTATCAGAAGAGCCATTTGCATCTTAGATCCACAAAAGTACAGAAGTTAGAGGTATAAAAATTGAGGGCCCAGAATATAAAATATCGCTTTTTGTGGATATCATCCTCTTAACTCTGAGCTGGAGAAGTCCCTGGGAGGGCTTAAAGATGAGCTGGAGAAACATAATAAGGTATCAGGCTTCGAGGCCAATATGGACAAAACTGAAGTTCTAAATCTAATGATGGGTGACAGAGAACAGAGTTTGGCGATGCGATTTCCTTTCCACTGGACCAAGGGGCCTCTATGCTATTTGGTAGTTCAGTTGAGAGGAGCTTTATGAAATAAATTATGTTCCCCAGTGGCGAAAAAGTTTAGAGGATTTGGATCACTGGCAACAATTTCCGTTGTCTTGGTTGGGGCGAATTGCTAGCGTGAAGATGGTGATTTTACCCCGGGTGTTGTACTTTCTCCAGACACTACCAATGTAGGTGCCAAAGAAGGTGCTAGACAGGGTGCAGCGTAAAATAGTCCATTATATTTGGAACCACAGACCACCAAAGGTGGCGAGGCATGTGTTATATCAACCACAAGAGATGGGAGGCTTAGCAGTTCCCAGTATATACTGCTATTATGTAGCAGCCCAACTCTCAAGCATACTATGGTGGCAGGAGGAAAAACAGCAGAAGTGGGTGCAGATAGCTCAGACAGACACACAGAATTGCCCCTCGAGGTGTAGGCCCCTGGGTGGGGAAGGAGCATGAGTGAAATGTAACATAGTAACATAGTAGATGACGGCAGATAAAGACCAGCATGGTCCATCTAGTCTGCCCAGCAAGATGGCAAGAGTAGGTGCAGGCCACCCCCCCCCATGTCTTTGTTTAGGGGTGAACCCACCACTCCATGTAGGACACCCCTATTTGTTGAGACATTAGATGGTTCAGAAGTTATATGTTTCAGTTTATTTTGTTTTTATCCTGTTGCTGTAAAAAAGGGATCCACTGTGTTTGTCCCATGCAGTTTCGAATTCCGTCACCGTGTCTGCCCCCACCACTTTCATTGGGAGGGCATTCCAAGCATCTACCACCCTTTCAGTGAAGAAATATTTCCTGATATTGCCTTTCAATTTACCACCTTGCAGCTTCATGTTATGCCCTTTAGTTTTACAGCTTCCCCGTCTTTGGAAGAGGTTTGTTTGTTCATCATTTCTCTTTAAGTATTTAAAGGTCTGAATCATATCTCCCCTGTCCCTCCTCTCCTCCAAAGTGTACATATTTAGGTCTTCAAGTCTCTTCTCATAAGGCTTCTGACGTAGGCTCCAAATCATTTTGGTCGCCTTCCTCTGAACAGTTTCCAGTCTTTTTACATCTTTTGCAAGATATGGTCTCCAAAACTGAACACAGTATTCCAAGTGAGGCCTCACCAGTGACTTGTACAGTGGCATAAGTACCTCTTCCTTTCTGCTGGTAATCCCTCTTTGTATGGAGCCCAACATCCTCCTGGCTTTTGCCACCGCCTTGTTGCACATAAGAACATAAGATATGCCATAAGAACATAAGATATGCACGGTTTTGCCACCTTGAGATCATCAGAGTTAATCACACCAAGGTCTTTCTCCTGAATCGTGCACACCAACCTCTTGCCCCCTATCGCATACATTTCCCTTGGATTTCTGCTACCCAAGTGCATGACACTGCACTTTTCCGCATTAAATCGTAGTTGCCAAGCATTAGACCATTCTTCTAGCTTTTGTAGATCTTTCCTCATGTTAACCACTCCCTCGGGGGAGTCCACTCTGTTGCAAATTTGTGTCATCTGCAAAAAGACACTTTTCCATTCAGTCCTTCAGCAATATCACTCACAAATACATTGAAAAGTGCCGGGCCCAGGACCAAACCCTGGGGCACCCCGCTAATCACCTTCCTTTCATCCAAGTGAGCTCCATGTACCATCACCTTCTGTCATCTGTCAGTCAACCAATTTCTAATCCAGTTTACCATCTTGGGACCCATCCCCAAGCTATTGAGTTTGACGACAAGCCTCCTATGAGGAACAGTATCAAAGGCTTTGCTGAAATCCAGGTAGATGACATTCATTGTATGCCCCTGATCTAGTTCCTTGGTCATCCAAAGGACTCAGATTTGTTTGGCAAGACCGTCCTTCGGTAAAACCATGTTGCCTCGGATCTTGCAACCTGTTGGTTTTGAGAAAGTTCACTATTCACTCTTTCAGGAGCGCCTCCATTACTTTTCCCGCCACCGAGGTAAGGTTCACGGGCCTGTAGTTTGACACTTCTTCCCTATCACCACTTTTGTGTAGAGGTACGATAGCCATTCTCCAGTCCTGAGGAACCTCTCCTGTTTCCAAGGATCTGTTGAAGACATCCTTTAACAGTCCTGCAAGAACCTCTCTGAGCTCTTTCAGTATCCTGGGATGTATCCCATCCAGTCCCATGGCTTTGTCCACTTTCAGTTTAGCAAGTTTTTCTAACACCTCATCCTCTTTGAATGGTGTGGTATCTACTTCATTCCCATCTTTATATTTGGGAGTCACAGCTGGTCCATCTCCAGGATTTTCTTTAGTAAAAACAGAGCAGAAGTATTTGTTTAGCAATTTCGCTTTTTCAATGTCACTTTCCACGAGTCCTTTCCCAGCACTTCTGAGTCCTGCAATTCCAACTCTGATCTTCTTCCTTTCCCGAATATACCTGAAGAAAGTTGTCGCCGCCCTTAACATCTTTAGCCATCTTTTCCTCTGCCTTTGATTTTGCTTTCATTATTTCTCTTTTTGACCGAGTTTGATCCTGTATCCATTTCTGTGTTCTTCTGTTTGAAAGCTTTTGAATTTTGCAAAAGCTGTGTTTTTTTTGCCTTTGAGCCACTTCTTTGGAAGACCAAATAGGTTTCCTTCTCCTCTTGTTTTTATTTACTTTTCTTACATATTTATCTGTTGCCCCTTTTATTGCTACCTTTAGTTTAGCCCATTGCAATTCCACTTCCTTTATCTCCTTTCATCCCGTCATCTCCTCCTTTAGGTACTCAGCCATTTTATTGAAGTCAGTGTTTTTGAAGTTTAGGACTTTGAGCTTGTTATGATTGGCCTGTACCATGGCTTTTATCTCAAACCACACCATGTGATGATCACTGTTGCTCACAGGGCCACTCACGCAGACATTTGACATGCTATCACCGTTGGTGAGCACTAAATCCAGTGTTGAGCTTTCCCTGGTTGGTTCCATCACCATTTGTCTAAGTAATGCATCTTGGAGAGCATCCACAATTTTTTTGCTTCTTTCCAGATGTGCAGAAGGAGTAATCCAATCCACATCAGGTAGATTAGAGTCACCCAATATGATCACTTCCCTCTTTGTGGCTATCTTGGCAATATCTATAATCAATTCGTTATCGCTCTTCAATTTGAATCGGATGTCTGTAGACTATAGCAGTATGGATGACTGTGCCATCTCCTCTTTCCAACACAATCCAGAGCGCTTCTTCTTTTCCCATGTCCCCTGCATTTCAGTAGCTTTAATATTGCTTTTGACATACAAGGCTACTCCTCCTCCTCTCCCATTTTCTCTGTCTCTGCTGAATAGATTATAGCCAGCTATAGCTATATCCCAATCATGCAACTCATTAAACCATGTTTCTTTAATGGCCACAATGTCCAAATTCATTTCCACCATTAGGGCTTCCAGGTCCGGAACGTCCAGGTCCAGAACTATTATACAATATACAGAGGCTATGTAGAGACAAAAGCAGTAAGGGGCACTTGCAAGGGGGGAAATCAATATTACAATCATTATGATACAACAGAGTTTCCCCCAGGGCTGGACGACCCCCTTATTCAAATGATGGAAACATAGGGGGTTACATACAGCTTATCAGTTATGCCCCAAGGGAATATGTTCATTTGAGGAATTACAGGCTCAGTTTGGCCTGACTAAGCATGAGCTGTATGGTTATTTACAAGTGAGACACTGGCTGATGAGGGGTGGATGGGACAAAGTGATAGCAGAAGGTTTAACAGCATTTGAGAAAATGTGCTGGCTTCCTTTTGCAGGACGAAGAGGTTTATCCAAAATATATTGACTACTTTTGGAATCTATTAGCAAGGGACAGATGTCCTTTCAGAGCCATTGGGAGAGGGATTGCACTGGACAACCAGAGTTGGACAGGAGTCTAATAAGGGGATGACAGAGGGACTGATGGCATCACACCATGTTGAGAATAATTACAAAATGCTATACCGGTGGTATCTCACCCCTGCCAGACTGTATCACCAAGGCAGTAGGAGAGTGAATAAGTGCTGGTGAGGATGTGCAGAAGTGGGAAATTTCTGTCAAATGTGGTGGGATTGTCCTCAGATGAGATCTTTTTGGGAAGCAGTACGCAGAGAAGTGGTTCAGATTATCAGAAATGCAGTAGCATGGAATAAAGAGAACATTTTGTTGGGAATATGAAGGGAAGGATGGAGGGGGAAAAAGGGCTGCTAATTAGATTGGGGCAATAGTGAAACTGCTAAACAATGGAGAACGACGGATCCCTTAGCCTTAGATCTTTGGGAAGCTCGCATGCATAAGATCTACCAAATGGAGAAAATGACAGCTATAAGAAAGGATAGATGTCAAGAATTTGAGAGGGTATGGAAACACTTTGTGCAATGGAAGGTCTGGGGTCGACCTAGTTAACCTCATTGATGTAGAAATTAAAAGCAGTTGATATAAGAATGCAATATACAGTTATGAGGGTCGAGTAATTCGTCACCTTCTTCCCTTCAGGGGGAAGGGCAAGCTTAATCTTGATCAGGGGGTCGGGGGAGGGGTGGGCATTGTAGGGATAAAAAAATACAAAAATTGGATTAAAAGATTTGTAAGTTGCTAAATTGTTGTATAAGTCGCAAAGTTAATAAAAAAAAATTGCATATAATTCTGGTCACCATATCTTAAAAAGGATATAGCTGAATTAGAAACAGTACAAAGAAAAGCAACAAAAACGATAAAAGGAATGGAAGGATACCTCTATGAAGAGAGGCTTAAAAAGTTGAGGCTCTTCAACTTGGAAAAGAGAAATCTGAAGGGGGGATATGATAGAGGTCTATAAATTAATGAATGGAGTGAAACGGGTAAATGTAGATCAGTTGTTTACACCATCAAAAAGCAGACTTGAGGACTTGCAATGAAGCTATAATGCAACTCTTAAGAATATGAGAAAAATTTTTTTTACTCAATGCGTAATCAAACTCTGGAATTCGTTAGCAGATGAGGTAATAAAAGCTGTCAGTGTAACTGGGGTTAAAAAGGTTTGGACAAAGTTCCTGGAAGAAAGGTCAATCAACTACTAATAAAGATGACCCAGGAAATCCAGCACTTGCCCTGGGACAAGCACTGTGGAACCTGTGTCTCTCTTTGGGAACCTACCAGGTACTTGTAGCCTAGACTGACCACTGATGGAAGCAGGATACTAGGTTTGATGGACCTTGGTCTGACCTAGTATGGCATTTCTTACGTTCTTAGGACTGCTGTAGCGGTCACATGTGATCACGCGCTCATGGCACCATCTTTATAGTTGCTGCCATCAATCTGAGAAGCTGAAGATAATCAGACTCTTGGAGCCTGTTGCGCACATTACAGCGCCAGGCAATTCAACAATCTTTTGACTCTCTCTTCTGGCAGGAAACTCTGCCCACTTGAGCGCTGAAACATGCTCCCAGAAACTCCAGGGACTGGGAAGGCCACAGCTGGTTCTTTCCCTGATTGAACATGCAACTGAGGCTAAGACGACACCACTTGGGACGCCACCAGAGATGCTTCTGAAGGGGATCTGGCCTGGATGAGCATAAGGATGGACAGATTCCTTAGCGCTGCCACAGCGCTGCAGCCACCACCACAACCACCTTGGAGAACATCTGAGAGTTTCCTGAATAGCCCGAAAGGGAGGGCAGAAAACTGATAGTGAGAACAAGCATGGCAACATGTAAATACTTTGCTGATCCTCCTGGATCGTGATAAGAAATATGCCTCGGCAAGATCCAGAGAAGCCAAGAATGCCCCTCAGCGCACTGCTTCAATCACTGAACATAAGGTTTCCATCTGAAAGGGCAGGATGCGCAAGTGCTCGTTGACCCCCTTGAAGTCCTGATTGGGCAGGAAGGAACGGACCTTTTGAGCACCACAAAACAGATGGAGTATCTGACCTTGCCCCACTCATCCAGCGGGAAGGGCATCACCACCTTTAGCCACAGCAACTTGTCCAAGGTGGTCCACACAGCAGCACTTTTGATCGCAGACCCACAAGGGGAGATTACAAAGTCATCTGAAATTGGCTCTTTGCATTCCAGGTAATAGCCAAACTGAATGGTGTCTAGCACCCAGTGATCCTTGGTAATTCTGGACCATCTTGAAAGAAAAGGCGAAGTCTGCCTCCAACTGGAGGAAGCAGGGAATGGGCCCCCAAACCTTCCTTGCGCAGCCTGGGAGGGTCCTCCTGTGGAAGGGAGCAAGTCACTGGGCCTACATGTCCATGAAAGGACAGAGAACGGACAAGCCTTGAGACCCCCAGGGATCTGGCCAATGTGCTCTCAGTAAACGGGTGGAGATGGATGAGAAGGGGCATCAGCCCACTTCACAGGTCCCTTAGACCTATCTTCCGGAAAGTGGCAAGATTTTGTCTCACCCAGGTCCTTTACCAGCTCCTCCAAATCAGCTCCAAACAGAAGCTTTCCCTGAAAAGCCAAATGAGCCAACTGTGCTGTGTAAGATGTGTCCGCTGTCCAGTGCCAGAGCCAAATTCATTGCCATGACACAGTAGTCAGAGAACCATTCCTGGCCACACATGGCATCAGAAAGGAAGGCTGTAATAGACTCCAAAATAGGGGTAGTATCATCCAGCTGGGCTCGAGGCGTCAGGTTGGTACATACTGCCAACTGCAGAATAGCCACCGCCACAGTAACTGGCTCTTCAACAATGAATCTTACGGTCCAGAAAATCCCTTAAGGCCGATCCGCCTCCCACAGGAATGGTGGTCCGTCTGGTAACCGCCATGACCTGCACATCCACCTTGGGAATGCCAAAGCACTCAACACACTCCTCCTCCAAGAGCGGAGTTGTTCTTACACACCCTTAACCTTTTAGGCAGGGAGTTGGGAGAGTCCCACGCCAACCGGATCATATCCTTGATCACATCTGAGAACGGGAAGACAGTAGTGAATTTTTGCATCTCTGGAAGGAGCAGATCTGTCACGTTCAAGGCAGATGAGACTGGCCAGCTCCTCCTTCCAGAATAGGTGGACCACACTAGCCTCCTCACAATCCTCTGGTGAGATTATTTCTACATCCACGTCACAGCCTATTAACAAGCCATCTGAATCCAAGTCATAGTCAAAATCTCGGACAACTCCCAGCTGCTCCCCATCTCCAGGGAGTGCCCCATATCAAGGACGCTTAGCCAAAGTCAAACAGAGCTACCCCTTCAGACTGCCCCACATGAGACTGCACCCGGGGGCACCCAAAGGCCACAGGGTCTGAATTTCAACACCAGGCCTACTGAATAAAAGAAAGAATTACTGAGAAGACAATCCAGAGTCCAGAAGCTCTCCTCTCAGAAATGAGCTCTCCCAACACCAGAGGGCAGAGCTACCACAGATCCCCTAGATGATGATGAGCGGCTCACAGCACGGTGCAGGATCCTCCGGCTGGCTGGATATCCTTACCCATGGTGCCATCCATCACCTCCTGCCCTGAGGCAGAGAAGGCCAGATTAATTGCATCCCCCGGCTGAAAGAGGGGGAGCAGGCCATCCAGGGACGACTTAGAAACTGCCATACTAGAAGAGCAGAGTCCAGAATCTGGAGACAAGATACCTTGCTTGCCACACAATGTTTTCTGGAAGAAGACAGAGTGTTAAGGCAAGTATCACAACAGTGCGTGCTAAGGCTGCGGTGGCCTGAAGGCATGCGTTAACTGCACTTTTACTGCAGCAAGTGTTGACTACGCTTTTATGTGGTGCGCATTAACTGCATTTTTACTGCAATGTGCGCACAGACCACGTGACTGCCAGGTGCTTTATTTATTTAACAAGATTTTTATACCGCCTTCTCATACAATCAAAGCGGTTTACATAAAACTCAAAAATGTTACAGAGAACTCAATGAACAAATCAGGTAAGGGTGGCATGTGGGAGATGCCTGGAGGCAGAACTTATATACATAGCAACATAGTGAGAAAACGCTATTAAACGCGTGTAGAGAACAGCAGGAAACCTCCACACTGCACCAACGGTCGTTAGCAGTCTACCCCGAATTGCGTCCTACAGACTGAATCGGGAGTCTCCCACAAGGACAATGACAAGGTCAAGCCTTCATACTCACCCCCTGAGAGTCCCAGGTAGATGATCCATTTTGGGTTCAGCTCTATTCCCATGATACTGTTTCACTGGCTTTTGCAGCACTGTGTTTAAGATGACTGGCAGGCAGATCCCTCAGAGCCTTCTGCAATCCTCAGGAGACAGGAAGAGGGAAGAGAGGAGGGGGGGGGGGGGGAAGGAGCACTGAGGTTGTGTGAGGCTGCTACATTCTTCCAGATCCTTCCAATTTCTGGCTGCTCAACAGGTTCTTGACAAGAGTGTGGAGCTGAACCAAATTTTCCCTCCTCTTATGACTACCGAAAAAACTGCAGTCTAGTGTAGCCTCTCACATCATGCTCAAGAGAGAGAGAGTCACCATCAAGGTAGTCATTCACAAGCATTTAATCAATTTTTTCCTCTCAAACCTCAGATTTTTTTGAGAGAGGAGAAAATCCATCCACCATCTAATGGAGACAGAGAAATACTGAGATGACCTATGGTGGCTGAGGCAGAGGCCTAGGAGTGGTATCATCAAAATCTAGGCTTTTCATTGGTTCTTTGTCTCCACCAATCTGCTAGTAGGGGAACACAACCTACTTATCTGGTCTAGCAGGATGATATGGAATCTGAGTTATACAAAATATGTCAAAATACTTTTAGCACAGTTACTTACCTGTAACAGGTGATCTCCGGAACAGCAGGAATTAGTCTTCATATGTGGGAGACGTCGCCGACGGAGCCCGCACGGGAATGCTCCCCAGCATCCAATCAGAAAGCCTTTGGGAACATACCCCGCGCCTGCGCGGTGGCTTCCCGCCCTTCCTACTGCCTCTCCCCAGTTGAGTTTCATAGCTGAGCCAGAAGGAGAGGAGAGGAAGGAATAGAGAAAAAAGAGATACAACTCCTAGGGGAGGTGGGCGGGTTGTGAAGACTAATTCCTGCTGTTCCAGAGATCACCTGTTACAGGTAAGTAACTGTGCTATTTCCAGGAACAAGCAGGAATGAGTCTTCACACGTGGGGACTCCCTAGCTAAGGATGCCCGGGGAGATCCCATAAGCGCAGCCCAGGAGGGGATGGCATTTGCCCAGCCTGAATCCCCGGCATCCCCTGAGGGATGGAGGGCAGGAGTTGAATAGAGGAACAGCGAATCTAAAGACTACAGAGGGAAGTCTTTAGAGTGCAGAACAGGTATCATTAAGATACAGCAAAAAAAAAACCCAGGCTACAGGAAGAGTAGTCAGAGGGATGCATAAATAGTATCAGTAAGCATTTAATGAGTAAATGACCTAGTACCATATAGAGCTTACCGGCCATTAAGTTGTAATGAATTAATGGTGTGGAACCCTGTAGAGCTTACCTACCGGGTTGCCGGAAGCAGACCTGTGATGAAGGCACCGTAGACGCAGTAGCGAAGTCGTCAAGGAAACTTCGCCACAGCGAGGAGGAAGTTCCAAATCCGGAAGGCTAGGAGATCCAGGCGTCAGCCAGGTCAGGAGAAGGACGGCAGGTCTTCCAGGAGGCTTAGTGCAAAGCAGAGCACTCCCTTAGGAGTAGAGTCCAGAACCCAGAGGACTAACAGTAGAAGACTGGCCGAACCAGAGAGCCCATTCCGGAGAAGAGTAGGGGTGTACCCTGGAGCAGAAGGAGTACACAGGCTACCCTAGCGAGAGATAGGGAGACAAGGGTCCGAACCCCCGGGAGGAGGACCTAACTGAAAAGGGAGCTGTAGACTTCACAGCGGTAGAGTACCACCAGTCCGCGGCCCGATCGAGGAATAGGCAGGCGGACTGGCCGGACCCGGGGGGGGGGGGGGGCGTGAGTACCGGCCATAGGGAAATTAGGCGGTAGAACAGAGGTACTGCGGGCATCCCCCCAATATGCGCCTATCGCGCAGGTGATATCTAGTATATCTAAGCCGGTGGGCATGAGGGCGCCCACTCCGGCACTAACGCAGGTATGCCGAGGGGCCTACCTCCCTGAGCATCACCCTGGTAAGGCGGATCTGCCATTGATCCACAGAACGTCCACCTGGGAAGGTGGCAGCAAGATCCGTCAGTAGAGGGATCTATTCCGGAGGACAAGGGCAGATCGGCGAACCAACAGCGCGGTAGCGTGGGGGACGGAGGATAGCATCAGTCCGGTAGAACGCCACCGGGGCTGGAGGCCCTATATGTGTCCCCAGGACCTGCACGCAGAAAACTCGCCCCCCGCACAGACGGGGGACAGGAGGGTATAGTCCTGGCAAGCATTGGGGGACTATAGCGGCTGGAGGGGAATTCCGGTACGGAGGCAATCAGCAGGGGGATACTGGCTGAGAAGGGTTCGGAGACGTACCGAAGGGTAATTAAGTTGGCCGTGGGCCATAGCTATCACGGAATAGAGGTGGTCTCCCTTCCAACGGAAGGAGAATACCTGAACCCCTAGATAAGCCTCCGAACCATTTGTCAACTGAACGAGCCCCAGAGTAGAGCTCAATTTTTAAACTTCCGATAAGAGGGTTAAGTGCAGGCAGCCGCCCGCCTGAGCCTAAAAATGCTTAGTATGAGAGTCCTGGCGCGGGCCCGGTGGCATCAACCCGGGGTGAGAGGTCCCTTGCTTGGGCACGCCTGGAGGGTGGGCGGAGGGCTGATATTTCCTCTTCCTAGGGAAGGGGGGTCTGGAGAGGCGTTTACCACCGCCGGGGGGCCGGGCCCTAGGCTGGCTGCTAACTCTGGGAAGGTTAGCGAAGCACTGTGCGACCTGACGCAAGGCTTCGCTATTGAAGAGGTGATCTCCGTCGCAGGGAGAATTACCCAGGTTGTGCTGTGCCCGTCTACACAACTCGGACGCCTGCAACCATGCTGTACGGCGTGCTCTAATGGCAACAGCAGAGGCTCTGCTGACCAACTGGAAGAAGTCCAGCGAAGCACGAGAAAGGAACCCGGAGATATTCCTGCAGTGATAAAGGAGCAGGGCATATTCAAAGGCCTTGGTTGCAGATACGAAGAGGGATAACCGAGACAACCTCTCGGTGACCTCCCGGAGCGACAGACTCATATAAAATATATATGAAATAATTCTGGCCGTCAGCATAGACGTCTGGAAGGCTTGACGTCCTAGAGTATCTAGCGTCTTTGAGGCGCGGCCTGGGGGGCGAAAAGCATGCTTCTCCTTGCTTCCGGCCTTCCTCAGCGCTGATTCCACCACAATGGACCAATGTGGAAGCTGGTGCTGCCGAAAACCCGGGGACGGAGGCACCCGGTACAGAGCCTGCATCGCAGTCGACGGTGCCGGAACCCTCAAAGGCGACCGCCAAGCCCCCAGCAGGAGATCCTGCAGGGAGGGATGCAGAGGAAGCATCACGGCTGCCTGTTCCGCAGGGCCCGGGCTCGGGTCTGGGGTAGGGATGGCCAGCAAGTCCGCCATGTCAAGGAGGAAATCTTGAAAAGGTGGCTCTGCCGGAGGAGTTATGGCGGGGGAGGCTGCCAGGGCACACAGAGGCTGCTCGGGCCGATGCCCGCTGGGCAGAGGAGGGGACCAACCGACCCAGATCGGGGCAGTCCCCATGGCGTCGTCGGCTCCTGGGATTGATTCCAAGCTAGGCATCGAAGGGGTCGATGGCACCGACAGCGCCGCAGGAATCGGCCTCGGCCCCGAACCCGGGGGTGGCGCTGCTCCCGGCGATCGAAGTGGTTCCGCGGCCGCCGGAGGGCAGGGGCCAGCGGTCTCCGCTCTGCGTCGTGGGAGGGGACAGGGACCGATCCCGAGACGTGTAGTGTCCAGGCTTTCATCGAACCGAGCGAGGAGATAGACTCCCTTCTAGAGGGCCCCGGCGGGGGCAACCGCGCCGGTGGTGGAGATCCCGGAGCGCGGATCGGAACCGCGCCGATCGGTGCCGCGAGCATCAGGGGTCCCCGAGGGCAGAGCTCGGTGGAGAGGGGGTCATCTGACGCCGGCGCCGATGTCGATCGGCGGGCACTGCCCGATGCCGGGCTCCCTCTCGAACCCGTCCGACACGGAGAGAAATCCTTCCGGGGCATAACGGCCCGTCCCCGAGGGGACCCCGGTCACCCAACGACAAGTCCCTGCGGGGGGGGGGGGGGTGGGGAGTGCAAAGCCCCTGCGCCGACGTCGGGGTACCGTTGCGGGGCGGCGCAGATCCAGATTGGGTCGAAGCAGTCGAAGACCCCGAGGCCCCTTCTCTAGGAAAGGGCGGGGCCCTCGACGGCCGCGTCGATGCCGGGGAGTCGCCTGTGCGCTGGCCGACATACCCCGAGGTCCCCGGGGAAGGTCGATGGCGGTCCCTCGTGCTCGACGCCCCTGCCATCGCCGGCGGAGCGGCGCCGCTCGAACCCAGTACCACCCTTGCGCAGGGCTGGGATACCGGCGACCCGGCGCGGGTCGAAGCGAGCGGCCCCGAGGGGGAGGGAGGCCAGATGACCATCCCCGGTGCGGGGCGGAACCACCGACGCCCGCACGCTCGAAGCGGGTACTACCTCTGCGCATGACCTGAACGTAGGGCCGTCAGTGTCGAGTCGATCGGCCCCCGAGGTGCTGAGGGCAGCGGCTGGCGATCCCCGGTGGGGAGCGGGTCACTCGACACCGACTGGTCGGCACCGCCCAAAGCGGATACCACCCCCGTAGGAATGCCATACCGGCGCGAGTCGGTCGGCCCTGGAGGCGCCTAGGACCGCAGCCGCCAATCCCCGGTGAGGAGCGGAATGCTCGACACCGACGCCGAGGGGTCAGTACCGCCCGAAGCGGGTACCGCCCACGCGCATGGCAGGGATGGAGGAACGCCAGGCTGGACCGAGTCGATCGGCCCTGGAGGCGCCGAGGACACCGGCTGACGATCCCTGGTGAAGAGTGGAACACTCGACGCCGACGCCGGGGAATCGGCACCGCTCGAAGCGGGTACCTCCCTTGGGCATGGCTCGGGAATGTTCTGTGAGGAGCGAACCTCAGGAACATCCCGAAACCCCGTAAATGCTTTGGAGCCCGAGGACTCCCGCCGGGGTATATCAGCCAAGGAGGACTTGAGGGGTTGGCCGGAGCCGTCGCCATGCCGCGCATGAGACTCGCCCCTCAAGACTCGGCTAGTCTTAACAGACTGTTGTGTGGTTACCTGATCCTGGAGAGAAGAACAACCCGACGACCGCGCCTTGGGCGCGAAGACGTCGTCGAGGGATATCCGAAAGAGGGAGGGTCTTCTTCCGACACTGTAGCCCGGGGAATCCGGGAAAAGGAGGTCAGGCCCCAAACAGGAGAGGCACCAGGCATTGGAGTCCACGTGGAAAATTAAGTCCCCGCCGTGAGGCTGGGGGGGAAGAAGGCTCCATGCCCTGGTCCTCAGCGCCCGGAGGGGGCGACGAAAATTAAATGAAAATAATTAAAAGAAAGAAAAGGGGGGCACGGAAGTGCCACCGTCGGCGGGAAAGCCGCGACTACAGAAAAAAGAAAAAATTTCTGCGGTGGCAGGAGGGACGTCCTGCCTGCTCCGCGGAAAACGAAAAAACTGGGGAGAGGCAGTAGGAAGGGCGGGAAGCCACCGCACAGGCGCGGGGTATGCTCCCAAAGGCTTTCTGATTGGATGCTGGGGAGCATTCCCGTGCGGGCTCCGTCAGAGACGTCTCCCACGTGTGAAGACTCATTCCTGCTTGTTCCTGGAGATATTCAAAATATTAGAAGATGGTATATTCCAGCATATCTGCATCCCAAGTGTGTCAAAGAGATTTGGCTCATTCCAATATTTAGTTTCAAGTCAAAATTAATCTGTGAACCCATTATAAATTGCTCCCAATAGATTTTGATTATCTGAAACAGAGTCCAAATCAAACTGGTCCACCTTACTGAAAACTGTCCACTCTCCAGGGTGCTGAAATGAAGGGCTGCTCAGACACTTAACTCCTTTTGGTATGTGGCTTTACAATTAACTGTAGCCAGTGCAGGGGCGGGGGGGGGGGGGGGGGGTGGGAGGGGGGGGGGGGGGGGGGGGGGGGGTGGGGGGGGGGGTGGGGGGGGGGGGTGGGGGGGGGGGGGGGGGGGGGGGGGGGGGGGGGGGGGGGGGGGGGGGGGGGGGGGGGGGGGGGGGGGGGGGGGGGGGGGGGTGGGTGGGGGGGGGGGGGGGGGGGGGGGGGGGGGGGGGGGGGGTAGGGGAAAGAATTTAGGGACTAGAATGTCTAGTCAGCTAAATCTTTCTGCAAATGCCAGCATGAAAGGACTTAACTTGTACTGACACAAGAAAAATACCAGACCAAATTCTCTAAACACAGTAAATGACTCCTACTCTCCCCACACCCTTCAGTACCTTGGACAGCCCACATTTTATCAGGCAATGCCTTCTAATTATAGAAAAACTGACAACTTTAAATGAAACACTTGTGCTCTTCATTCAGAATGCAGCTGCACTTGTAATTGTGGGGGAGGGTAGAGAACAGCATATCATCCCAGTCTTGCACAACTTACATAGTCTCTCTGTGAAATGGCACATAAAGATCATCATGTTAGCGTTCAAGGCATTAAATCAGGTGGTTCGCTGAGTTCTCTCTCAGCAATGCACATTTAACGTTCACCATGGACGCAAAATCTGATGCTGGTGGATGTTCCATTCTATCGACAAGTAAATTAGTGTATTGCGAGACTGTATGTTCTCTATGACAGCCTTGAAATTATGGAAGTCTCCGCCAGCTAAGTTTAGAACTTTGTTAGACACCTCCATCTTTTGCAAACAACTAAAGGCATATTTGTTTCAGCAAGCTTTTGCAACAGCAGTATAACATTAAATAGTGGTACGCCATATGGCGGCACATCAAATAAAATAAATAAATACATGATTACTTAATTATTCCATCTTAATGCATTTATCTGTCATTTGGGTGATATGTTATTGATATGGTCTCTTGTGGAATTAATTTTATATTAGCTTTTAATTTTATATTATGTTGATTATTTGATTTTGTGTGATTCATGATGTGGCTTGTTTGCAAACTACATACTTAATAAAATGTGGCAAATCTGCCTAGATGTCTTGATAGCACAGGAAAGAAATCATTTAAAATAAATAAAATCTTCACTGCCGTTTCATAGTAGATACATATGGTAAAAATTACCACAGAATAAATCCGAGGAAGAAACAGTGTTTTGGAAAAGGCAATAGAAAGTAAATAGGTCTGCTTGCCAATCCTTGTAGCTTTGTATTGCCATGAGGGAGAACTGGCTTTGATTTCTCAAAAAGGAGGAGCAGTGGCTGTGGTTGGGACAGGTTACCTCAGGCTGGAGGGACTGGGGTCTCTAGTCCCATGGCCACTCCTCGTGGCCTTGGGCAAGCCACTTAACCCTCCATTGCCTCAGGTACACTTAGACTGTGAGCCCTTCGGGGACAAGGGAATAAAAAGTGCCTGTCAGCGTATATCTGTAAACCGCTTTGACCAGGTGAAAAGCAGTATATAAGCACAGCTAAATAAATACATTTCTGAGCTTTTTCCAGGGTGTGGATGCTGTGGACACAGCACATAATTTTGCTTTGAAAATCCAGCTGATGCCATATAGAGGGAAGTGTGTGCATACTTTTTTTTACACATGCACACAGTTATAAAATTACTTCCTCTTGGCTAAACTTGAGATACATGTGTATCCTGTTGGGGAAGGACCCAGGGTCTGTTGCTCCAGATGGTCACAAGAGGCAGGCAAGCGAAGTAATCAGCCCTTTTCATTCAGTCGGTCTGTGATTTTGGGAGCAGGAAAGTAGAGGGGGAATGATGAAAAAGCATAGTTATTCATCTGTTACAGGTGTTTTCCAGGGACAGCAGGAATCAGTCCTCACATATAGGCGACGTTGGCAATCAACGGCGTGCACAGGAAGGCGTACAGAAGGCCCTCCAACCACAGGATGAGGAATGCATCTGCAGCCACCCGAGATGGGCGAGACTGTTGGTGAGCAGAGGTGGGGAAACCTGGAGTTGTCCAGGCTGGCAAAGAGGTCCACTAGTGGGGTCCCCTAGAGCTGGAAGAGCCAACTGGCCACTCTGAGGTCCAGCCACCACTTGTGCAACTGAAGGATCCTGGCTCAGTCTGTCCGCCAGGGAGTTTTGCTGGCCCAGCAGATACACCGCCCGCAGGAGCATCCCTTGGTGGATAACATAGGAGCAGAGAGCCACTGCCTCCAGGCAGAGGGTGCAGGACTCCATGCCCCCTTGTTTGTTGATGTAGAACATTGCAACCTGATTGTCTGTATGGATCAGTACTGACTGATGCTGCAGGCAGTAGCAGAGGGCCTGGAGAGTCAGGAATATGGCCCGGAACTCCAGGAGATCAATCTGCTGCTAGCTTTCCACCTTGGACCAACTTCTCCGAGTGCAAAGTTCCTCACAATGACCTCCCCAGCCCAGCAAGGAGGCATCCATAGTGAGGACCCTCTGGGGGATGGGGGTCTGAAAGGGCATAATGATGCTGTGTGGCCTACCACCAGCTGAGGGACTCTGCCAGTTAGCGGGTCACTGATGGTTTCATAGCTGGCCCTTGGCCTGTGCTCACTGGGAGCGGAGGCAGCACTGGGCCGCCCTCATATGAAGGCAGGCTTCTGGTGTAACATGGACTGTGGAGGCCATGTGGCCGAGTAGGCGCAGCAGGAGGTGAGCAGGCACTGAGGGTCAGTGCCATAGTCTGCGGCCAGTGCCCAGAGACAGTCCAGAGGGAAGGCGGTTCTGGCCTGAACAGTATCTTGCCTTGCCCCAATGAACTACAGACACTGTGTCGGGAGGAGGTGGGACTTGGGGTGGTTTATCAAAAACCCGAGATGTTGTGGGACATGGATGGTGTGGGACGTGGCCTGTTGCACCTCGGCAGCCATGTCCCCTTTTATGAGCCAGTTGTCAAGGTAGGGGAAGATGAAGGCCCTTTGGAGACTGAGGTAGGCCGCAACTACTGAGGTAGGCATCTGGCAAAGACTCTAGGGGTGTAGGCGAGGCCGAAGGGCACTACCCTGTACTGATAGTGGCTTTCCCCCACCATGAATCTGAGTTACTGCATGTGGCTGGGATGGATGAGGATGTGGGTGTAGGCATCCTTCAGATCCAAGGAGCATAGCCATTCTCCCTTATGGAGATAAGGCAGCAGTGTTCCAAGGGAGAGCATCTTGAACTTCTCCCTCACCAGGAACCTGTTTAGGTCCCGCTGGTCCAGGATGGGTCGAATGCCCCCGGTTCTCTTGGGAATGAGGAAGTAACAGGAGTAAAACCCTTTGCCCCAGAGATGCTGGGGCACCAATTCCACCACCTTGACCTCAAGGAGACCTGCGAGTTCTTGCAGTAGTAGAGTCCGGTGAAGGGGAGTCCTGGGGGGTCTCTCCCAGGATGAAAGGAGGCGGTGTCTGTGCCAGGTGGAGGAGGTAACCCTTCTGAACCACCTGGAGTGCGCAAGTGTAGGTGGTGATGGCTAGCCACCAGTGGGCAAAGAGGATCAAATGTCCCCCTGTGGGCTGCTGACCTCCTGGGGGTGGAGAGGCTATGCCCAAGGAGTCAAAAACTCCCACCCGGATGGGTCAGGGCTGGTGCCTAGGACTTGAGAGCCTTCTGCTTATGAGGGCCATGCCTGTGTCCCTTGCCTGATGACCCTGCTGGGGAGGCCTGATACTGCAGGTAGCTTCTGTAAGCAGTTCTCTTCCACGAGTAAGGGGGCTTTTTACTTGAGCCCTTCCGTCAGGGGAGGGTAATGGTCTTCTTGGAGTGCCTGGTCCTAGTCATGAACTTGGTCTCCAACTCTGCAGCCTTATTGGTCATGGGTTTGACAAAGATTCTCTCCCTGGCAGGGAACATCGACCAATTTGTCCTGAACCCATTGCCCAGGTCGGACAACTGTAGCCAAGCCTGGCGTCAGGCACCGATGCCCACCGTGGCTACTCTAGCCAGCGACTCAAAGTCGTTCAAGTCAAACTTGGAGCACTCATGGACGACTTTGGCCAGGTTATGGAGCCACTGAAGGGGCTCTTCAGAGAGACCAGCCAAGAACACGGCGAGCTCCTTCACCAGGTCTTTCAGGTACATGCCCATGTACAGCTGGTATGCCTCAATCCAGCTAATGAGCATCGAGCCCTGGTAGCACTTTCTGCCGAGGGCATCCAGGATGCAAGCCTCCCTGCCCGGGGGCACCAAGGGGTGCGTCTTCTGGCTCTTGAGCCGATGAATAGCTGACTCCACCACCATGGAGTTATGCAGCAGTTGTGCTTTCTAGAAGCCCGGGCTCCGGCAGACTCGATATATGAAGTTGAGCCTTCGGCTCATGGTGGGCACTGACGCCAGTGTTTCCCACATGCGGAGAAGCAGCCATTCCAAGAGGGATGTACGAGGGTCCTCCTCTGACTCAGTGGTGAATGCCAATGCCTTCAACATGTCCCGTATGAAGTCGAGGAATGCCATGTCCTCGGGCAGGTATCAGCATCGAGTCTGAAGGGGATGGGTCTGAGGGTACATCATGGTGGCGACGGGGGTCCAGTGACTACCTGTTCTTAGCTGTCCAGTCAGAATAATCCGTGGAGTCGTTGGGGGACGGCCAGGCTGGATGATCCAGCCCCAAGCCTGGCCCATGTCCCTTGGAGGCTCCGCAGCCGAAGCCTTGGGCACTCACCAAGGAGGACCTCTGTCCTGTGGAACGGGACTGGGATCGAGACCAATGTAGGAGGATCAACTTGAGGCTGCAGGCTCTCGTGAATCGGCTCGATGCTCGGGGATGTCCTCGAAGTCAAGGTCCTGGTGGGCTGGGTGGATGACCTGGCAGAGCCAGGCATCATGGCCTGCTGCTGGAACATGAAGGCAGACAGCCTGTGCTCCAAGACCGCCATTCTGGTCTCCAGATCAGAAAGCTCTGCAGCCGCCGGCATGGGTACCAAGGGGATTGGGCTAGTCGCCAGTTCCGCTGAAGGGGGGCCCTCAACTAGGATGGGCTCAGGGGTCCAAGACCGATCACCGGAGACTGATGATTCTTTCTGGGCTACCTTGGTAGGCTGCTCCCACTCCAAGCCCTTGGATAAGCAGCATGGACTGCGGGATCTGGCTCTGCACTTCCTTCCTTCCCAGATCTGTCTTTGGATGTGGCCCTCTAGGATTATTTCTTCTGCTTGTGTTCCCCCATCTGCAGAGGTCCTCTCAGAGGACCCACAGCCTCAATCACAGCCCATGGAGTCACCACGCGACTCCGAGGCCTCAGAGGGGGCCTTGGAGCGCTGTGTCAGTGGAGACTTAGTAACATAGTATATGATGGCAGATAAAGATTAGTATGGTCCATCTAGTCTGCCCAGCAAGATGGCAAGAGTAGGTGCACTTGCCGCTCCGTACGGTCACCTCTCCCCATGCCTTTGTTTAGGGGTGTACCCAATGTTCCCTCTAATTTTCTGTAGGCTGTGTGCGCATAAAATATCAGCTGTGCAGCTTTTGAAGGAAGGTTAAGTTTTTGTGCGCCACATAACGACACTCAGCGTTATATACTTTAAAATTTGACTACACATCAGAATACAGTATGTACACCACATTGATTGCACTAGAAAACATTGTAGAATTGGGAAAACCGTAAATACATAACTTTTAAATTTTAAGACGTCTGTGGTGTTTTCTATCAGAATCAGAACCGTAATTTTTGTGCGCTCTGTTGTAAAGTATGTGCGCTCGCTCGGTGAGGTGTGTGCGCGCGCACACGCGCACAGCTTAGAGGGAACAGTGGGTGTACCCACCACTCCATGTAGGTCAGTGAAAAAGTATTTCCTGACACTGCCTTTCTGTTTACCCCCTTGCAGCTTCATATTATGCCCTCTAGTTTTACAGCTTCCCCGTCTTTGGAAGAGGTTTGTTTGTTCATTAATACTCTTAAGTATTTAAAGGTTTGAATCATATCTGCCCTGTCCCTCCTCTCCTCTAGAGTGTACATATTTAGGTCTTCAAGTCTCTTCTCATAAGTCTTCTGACGCAGGCTCCAAATCATTTTGGTCACCTTCCTCTGAACCGCTTCCAGCCTTTTTATAACCTTTGCGAGATACGATCTCCAAAACTGAACACAATATTCCAAGTGAGGTCTCACCAGCGACTTGTACAGTGGCATTAGTACCTCTTTCTCTGGGAAAATTTTGTCATGCTGATGCTGACAGCTCTTAATGGCCTTGTATTACATTTTCTTGCACAGGCTACTGTCTGAAAAGTCATGGTCTAGTCCAAGGCAGTGGATGCAGCAATCATGTGCATTGGTGAGGGATATGGTCCTTGAGCACCAATCACACTTTCTGAAGCTGCTGGCATTAAGCCATGGGGGGGGGGGGGGGGTGCCCAGCTAGGTCGAAGACCCAAGGCTCTGCCAGAGGGGGAAAAAAGGCATGGACCCGCAGCAGAGAAAAAAATACAAAAACAAACCAGAGATGCAATGCAGAGGCAAGTGAACTCAGGGGTGGGAAAGCATAGTTACTCACCTGTAACAGGTGTTCTCCACAGACAGCAGGAATCAGTCCTCACATATGGGTGACATTGGCATCGACAGAGCCCATGTGGAGCATTTCTCCAGCTTTCAAAGAAAGCCTTTGGGAATGCTACCACGCATGCGTGGTCCCCTTCCCACTCAAGGGTGCCATCTTGCTCAGTCAGATGACAGTTTAGGAAAAAGACAAAATAAGGTAAAGGAGGCAACTCCAAGGGGAGGAGCAGATTCCCTAGATGGAGCCTTGTATTGTAAGATATCGAGTTCTTCCGCACAGGGCTCCTCCTCGGATTGCGTGGAGAGAACTAGGGCTCGAACCATGTCCTGCACAAATTCTAGAAAGGAGATGTCTTCGGGAGGAGACCGCCGCTTCTGAACAGGCAGAGGAGGATTTGAGGGGAGGTCCCAATGAGCACAGGATTCAGGGGAAGTGTCATAAGAACATAAGAACATAAGATATGCCATACTGGGTCAGACCAAGGTCCATCAAGCCCAGCATTCTGTTTCCAACAGTGGCCAATCTAGGTCATACGTACCTAGCAGTTTCCCCAAGGGACACAGGTTCCACAATGCTTGTACTGGTTCAAGCATTGATATCCTGGGTCCCTTCTTAATAATGGCTTATGGACCTTTCCTCCAGGAACTTGTCCAAACCTTTTTTAAACCCAGCTACACTAACAGCCTTTACTACATCCTCCGGCAACAAATTCCAGAGTTTGATTACACGTTGAGTGAAAAAATATTTTCTTTTATTAGTCTTAAATAGTTTACCCTGTAGCTTCATTGCATGTCCCCTAGTCTTTCCATATTCTGATAAGGTAAACAATCGATCTACGTTTACCCGTTCCACTCCGTTCATTAATTTATAGACTTCTATCATATCTCCCCTCAGCCGTCTCTTCTCCAGGCTAAAGAGCCCCAACCTTTTTAGCCTTTCTTCATAGGAGTAGCCTTCCATCCCCTTTACCATTTTGGTGGCTCTTCTCTGAACCTTTTCTAAAATCGCTATATCCTTTTTAAGATACGGCGACCAGAATTGCACACAATATTCAAGGTGCGGTCTCACCATGGAACGATATAGAGGCATTATAATATCTTTTGTTTTATTTTCCATTCCTTTCCTTATCATACCTAGCATTCTATTTGCTCTCTTGGCCGCCGCTGCACACTGGGCCGAGGGTTTTAACAAGGTATCCACAATGACGCCTAAATCTTTTTCCTGGGTGGTGGTTCCTAATGTGGAACCTTGCATCGTGTAACCATAGTTTGGGTTGTTCTTCCCTAGGTGCATAACCTTGCACTTCTCCACATTAAATTTCATCTGCCATTTTGATGCCCAGTCTTCCAATTTATCAAGATCCTCTTGCAATTTTCCACAATCCTCCTGGGTTTTAACAACTTTAAATAGTTTTGTGTCATCTGCAAATTTGATAACCTCACTCGTTATTCCACTTTCCAGGTCATTTATGAATATGTCAAAAAGCAGCGGACCCAGCACAGATCCCTGGGGTACACCACTATTCACCTTTCTCCATTGGGAAAATTGGCCATTTAGCCCTACCCTCTGCTTTCTATCTTTTAACCAGTTCCTGATCCACAGTAGTACACTGCCTCCTATCCCATGACTCTTTAGTTTTGCCAAAAGTCTCTCATGAGGGACCTTGTCAAAGGCTTTCTGAAAGTCCAGATACACAATATCAACCGACTCACCTTTGTCCACCTGTTTATTCACTCCTTCAAAAAAACATAACAGATTAGTAAGACAAGATCTTCCTAGTCTAAAGCCATGTTGGCTGTCTCCCATTAGGTCGTGACTATCTACATGCTGAGTAATTTTAATCTTTATGATGGTTTCTACCATTTTTCCCGGTACTGATGTCAGGCTCACTGGTCTGTAGTTTCCCGGATCACCCCTCAAACCCTTTTTAAAAATTGGTGTTACATTGGCGATCCTCCAATCCTCAGGTATTAGAGATGATTTTAATGATAGTTCACAGATTACTGATAGCAGGTCTGCAATCTCAAATTTCAGTTCTTTCAACACCCTTGGATGTATACCATCCGGCCCAGGTGATTTGCTACTCTTCAGTTTATCTAATAGTTGTAAGACATCTTCCCGATGTATCGATATTTCCTTCAATTCTTCCACACCTTTAAATACCACTTCAGTCATGGGTAACATCCCTACATCTTCCTCAGTAAAGACCGAAGCAAAGAATTCATTCAGTCTCTCCGCTATCGCCTTGTCGCCTCTTAGTGCACCTTTAACCCCTTTATCATCTAATGGACCAACTGACTCTCTCACAGGTTTTTTGCTACGAATGTACTTGAAAAGGTCTTTATTTCGCGTTTTTGCTTCCGCAGCAAGCTTCTTCTCAAATTCTCTCTTTGCCTGCCTTATCAATGCCTTGCATTTGACTTGCCAGTGCTTGTGCTGTTTCCAGGTTTCATCGTTTGGCTCTTTTTTCCATTTCCTGAAAGATGCTTTTTTGGCAACAACAGCCTCTGTGACCTCACCTTTAAACCATGCTGGCAGTTTTTTGGACTTCCTTCCACTTTTCTTAAAGCGTGGAATACAGCTGGTCTGGGCTTCCAAGATAGTATTTTTCAACAACACCCAAGCTTGATGTACGTCTTTAACCTTTGCAACTGCTCCTTTTAGTTTTTTCTTAACTGTTTTCCTCATTTTATCATAGTCTCCCTTTCGAAAGTTAAAGGGTAGTACTGTGGATTTCCTTACTATCCCTCCTCCACTAATTAAATCAAAGGTGATCATGCTATGATCACTATTGCCAAGTGGCCCCAACACCCTTATCTCTTGCACTACATCTGGTGTTCCACTAAGGACTAGGTCTAATATTGCTTCCCCTCTGGTTGGTTCATGAACCAGCTGCTCCAAGAAGCAGTCATTTATTTCATCTAGGAACTTTATCTCCCTTGCATGTCCTGTTGTGACACTGACCCAGTCGATGCCGGGGTAATTGAAATCACCCATTATTATTACTGCACTGTAACGTTTGCTAGCTTCCTTGATTTCTTTGAGCATTTCATCATCCATTTGTTCATTCTGGCCAGGCGGACGATAGTACACCCCCACTGCCATCGCCTTCCCCTTTTTACATAGAATTTCAATCCATAGAGATTCTACAGCAAATTTTGTTTCTTGCAAAACTTTAATCCTTTCTGACTCAATGCCCTCTCTAACATAGAGCGCAACCCCTCCACCAATTTGGTCAGCTCTATCATTACGATATAGTTTGTACCCAGGTATCACAGTGTCCCACTGGTTGTCCTCCTTCCACCATGTCTCTGATATTCCAATCATATCTAACCTCTCGTTTAGTGCTATATATTCTAACTCTCCCATCTTGTTTTGTAGACTTCTAGCATTTGCATACAAGCATTTTAGAGACTGTATTTTAGTCATATTAATTTGGCTATTGGTAGACATGGGTAATTTGGGATCTTTAAGTTCTGTCTGCTCCATACTCGAGGGCATTTGGGCTACTTTACTCTTTTTTGGAACCTCTCTGCTTTTTGTAGTATCCTTCAAGGATACATTCTTCCGAACCATGCGCTCTTGGGCGACTGTCGGCTTTCCCCTGTTGAACTCCTAACCCAAAATTTCCAAGGAAGACTCAGCCACGTTGCTTGAGCAGAGCCTGTGCTGTGTGCTGGGCTCTCAAAGATGAAGCTTGCCTGGATCCAGAAGTGCTGGCTCGAGAAGATCTCGCACCCGAAGACCGGGATGGAGATCAAGACCTCTGCCAGGATCCCTCACAAGGCCCCTGGCTCTTGGGGGTTGTCACTGCGATCTGGGGAGCCATCACAGGCATCGCCCTAGAGGTCTTAGGGCGCATGCCAACATCTGCTGGACAGCAAGGAAAGCAGAAACGCTGCGCTCCAGTGCCAGCATTCGGGTCTCCCACTGGGAAGCCGACGCTGGGGTGACCGGGTCAGGGGTCAAGGAGGAGTGGGGGTTCTCGCTGGGACGACCCTCGGGAGACCAGATGCTATCGCCGGAGGTCTCTGTATCTGTACGAGGTACTTTTCGCAGACACTCCTTCTCAGACTCTTGAGACTGCCGAGGGGGGGCTGAGGGACCAAGCATGAGAATGCTCACGCTTGTCCAGAGCCCCCGACAGGTTCCTCAAGACCTTCTTCTGCTCCTTTTCGGGGGACCCTTGCTCAAAGTGACGCCAGGGTTGCAGAGCGGCCACAGGGGACCCTAGAGGCTGAAGGTCAGTGGAGCAGGAAGGTACCAGGGACACCGGGGCTGCCTTGTGGAAAATATCGTCCAATTTCTGCTTATGGCTCTGGATGGCCTTGGAGGATGACATCTTTTTACAAAGGGAGCAGAGCTCCGGGTTATGGTCAGCTTCTAGGCACCTAAGACAACAGTCATGGGTGTACGTGAGTGACATGATTTTGGAGCATCAGTCACACTTTTTGAAACCAGAGGCCATGGGGGCTAAAAGAATTTGGCTAGTGGTTGAAAAAGGCGCGAAACGCGCTAGAGATGAACTCAAAGAAAAAAGAAAAAAATGAAAAACAGCAAAGTCCCGGGGCCTGCTGCCAAGGCAGAGGCACTGGGGACGGTAAGAGGAGGACCGGGAAACCAGAATTAGAGAGACAATCATGAGACTTTTTCCGAGGTACAAGGACATACATCCCGAAGGGCCCCACGGAGGAGACTGATCAAGATGGCACCCTTGGGCGGGAAGGGGACCACACATGCATGGCGGCATTCCCAAAGACTTTCTTTGAAAGCTGGGGAAATGCTCCACACGAGCTCCATCGGTGCTGATGTCACCCATATGTGAGGACTGACTTCCTGCTAGTTCCTGGAAAAACTCAAAATATATAGCTCTTTTTCTTGAATAAAAACCAGAAAAACGTCTGGTGGGCTCTGTGGAAAAAAGGAGACTGAGGCACGGTGACACCCTTGGGCGGGAAGATGACCTGGCATGTGTGGTGGCATCTCCTAAAGACTTTCTTTGAAAGATGGGGAGATGCCTCCGTGATGGCTTCATTCGCAGCCAAAACGGAGCGCAAACATGCGTTCTCAAGTTTGTGTTGATGAGAATGCATGTCTGCGCTCTGTTTTGGCTACGAATCTAAATGGATTGTTGAATACCATACTTGAAGCTGAATACCATACCTGAAATAGGGTTTGAATGTCTCGACCCGAAACGTGACACGTTGTGATATTTCTGGATAAAGTTTAAAGCTAAGTACTTTCTCATTTTCAACACTTTAATATTATAAGTAAAAGGAACAAGCACAGCGAGTTGGTGGTAATTTCCACCTCCTTTTGTGTTTTTTGTTCCGACAAAAAGAAAAAAAAAAAAAAAGTTAAAAACTTTTTTCATTTGTTTGCCGTCATCACTGGGCCTTTTTTATAAAATACTAGCATCAAGTGGCATAATGCATGCCTAAAGCATGCGTAAACATCCACCCTTATAATTTTCAATATGCACATAGAACACCATATTTTATAATCCACATGAGTACTTGTGCATGCCGCCCAAACTGCCTATATGTATGTCTACTGCCAAAGGACGCACCATCATGCTGAAGCATGTGCTTTTACACCAGCCAGCAGAGTTGGCCCTAGGACTGATGCAAGCTAATGTGCACCCTATGAAAGCGGTCAGTTTTACGTATCCTGCTGTGATTTTTATAATTAAATTCAACAATCATTATCATCATCTGGACGCCACCTCTTCTAACAATAATCCTGTAAGAATGCATAATTGGATAGGATACTTTAAATACTAAAAACTTTGCTTTGTATGTATATGTGCACCTGCTATTGCTGCTTGTAAAGAATGTCCGAGTTTGTGTGGCTGTCAGTAACATAGTATATGACGGCAGATAAAGACCAGCGTGGTCCATCTAGTCTGCCCAGGAAGGCGGCAAGAGTAGGTGCACTTGCTACTCCGTGCAGGTCACTTCTCCCCATGCCTTTGTTTAGGGGTGTACCCACCACTCCGTGCAGGTCACCCCTATGTGTTCAGATATAAGAGATAGTTATGTTTCTTTTGATTTTATCCTGTTGCTGTAAAGGGATCCACTGCGTCTGTCCCATGCCATTTTGAATTCTGTCACTGTATTTGCCCCCACCACTTCCATCGGGAGGGCATTCCAAGCATCCACCACCCTTTCAGAGAAAATGTATTTCCTGACGTTGCCTTTCAGTTTACCCCATTGCAGCTTCATGTTATGCTCTCTCGTTTTACAGCTTCCCCATCTTTGGAAGAGGTTTGTTCATTATTTCTCTTTAAGTATTTAAAGGTCTGAACAACAACTCCCCTATCCCTCCTCTCCTTCAGAGTGTACATATTTCGGTCTTCAAGTCAGGATCTATTTTGTTTTGAATGCTGCTGCTCCCCCAGAAGCTGCTTCCCTAGGTTACTGCTAGTTTTGCCTAATGGTTAGGCCAGCCCTACCATTTATAAGAGGCCACATATGAACAGGAATGATTTTATAAAAATAGCGCCTATCTGGTGCAAAGTCTGTTCTTCGCCCCTTCAAATTAAAGCAAACAAAATAAAATGACTTAAATATTCTTATTTCATTTCAACATGAAGGGGGGAATCATATTAGCTATTTTATAACAGGTATATAGTTCCAAATTTTTAAATGAGTTTTATCAGTTGCACTAGTTTTTAACTTAGAAATTTTTGGTAGAATATTATATTTTTATAATGTGATTTATTAGCTTTTCGTGGAAATTTGTAAGCCACTTTGATGCTTATGATACTGTTACATATTAAAGTAAATCAAATCAAACTCAATTGATAATTTTATCTTCATGTGAAACCCCCCCCAAAAAACAAACAAGAGGGGAAGATGGGAAAGAGAATACATTTTCTAGATCTTGACTCCTTATCTTTATGGAAATTGATCCATTCATCTCATACACCATAGGTTACACTCCTGCTGGAATTCTGCACACAATAACTCAAAATTCTGCACCTTTTGGGAATTGTTTTCTGTACTGCATTTTAAATTAGGTATCACTCAGAAACAATATGCAAAGCAGGCAAAATTTAGCATAATTCAGACCTTTTGACACAGAATTTTGCATTTTGCGTGCAGAATTGCAGCAGGAGTCATAGGTTTCCTTACCCAACATCACTGCCTAACTGATGCACAAGTGGGATAAACACCAGTGAATCAAGATAACTGCTGGCTTAGCTCTCTGGCTGTAGGTGAAATGTCCAATGGTAATTACCAAAGTACGAGACTGGAAGATAAAAAGATAGGAGTACAAAACAAACATCCTCCGCCCCTTTAAAAAAAATGTATTCTCCAACATTTAGGTTGTGCTTTTGAAAATAAATTAGGAAAAACATGCCGCTAACTCTGGTTGCTAAAATGAAGGTGGCTGTAGCCAGAGGCTATCACTGAAATGATTCAGTCTAGTACTGCTTCAGTGCTTTTGGTCTTTAAGGATTTGATTAGTTTTTATGCTTTCTAGTTCACGGTTTCGCATTATGCATGTGCTCCGAAGTCAGACTAAGACTCGGGATTCAGAATGAATGATAAATTCATTTGCTGAACACAGGAGCACTAAAATGTTTTCCAAGCTGTAACATTTCATTAGCTGGCGTCGCTGGTCTTAAATTTATTAGTCAAAACAGAACTCTCCCATCAGAGTCCATATATTCCATAAGGAGTGATATATAGTGTCTCCAAATGTCTAACTAACTAGGAGTTACAAGTAAATTGCTTAATGTAGAAAAATAGAGGAAGACTTTCTACTGAGGAAGACCTTAACCTTGAACTGGCTCAGTTTCCTCGTGGAGATGAAGTCAACTGTTGAAATAGCTCCTGAAAGACACAGAACTCTCCTGAAGGCCATGAGCATATTCATCCATGAGTTGGCTGCACATACGTGTGCAAGTAATGCTGAAGGGGAAGTTCTGTCTTGATGAATACTGCTAGGGAAATCTTAACTTATCATACTCTTTTATTTTTTTAAAGCCACAAGCAAACAGGCTGCAGACTCGAGACCCTGATCAATACCAGTTTTGTACATTTCAGTTTCAGAGGATACCCTTTCTAGAAAGATGGTGCTTGTGTTTTAAAACCTAGATGCAGACCAGGCTCAATACTGCAGCTGCAAGGAAGGTCAGGAAAACAAAGCTACAGATGACAGACTAGTCAAAAGACTTTCTCCTGCCCAACAATGCAGGGGAGAGAAACTAAAGCATAGGGCTGAGAGCCAAGATTCCCTGATCTGAATTCTAGCATTGTCACAAGCTCTTGGTACACCCCAGGTCTTTTCTTCTTCTTTATCAAAAAACCTGTGTGCTTCAGGGGCACAAAGATCTTGAAGTTATGCTAACATATACAGAGCACACACATACAGAGACACATATTTAGCCACAATAAGCCACATCTAGAAAGCTCCTTGACCCTCAGTGACATACTGTCCAGTTTCTGAATGCTCTTTTCAGCTCTGGCTCCCTGCTCTGACACATAAAAGGAAAGCCCTTCACGAAACCAATTTAATAAGGCGGCGACAGAATACATGCAGTCATTCTTTCTAGTCCTATTGGCAGCATTGGCTTCATCTTCAATCTCTGCCAAATCCCATTCAGCAGAAGAAATTAACCAGGTCAGCAGAAAAGGTGCAACATCATGTCTGTGATTGCTAGTGGATAGTGAAGTGGTAATCTGGGCATATCTTCTCTCCCAAAGAACATATAGAAGGGAGGGGGGGAGGGAAATATGAACTGGTTGAAAGATGAGGGAATTTACAAACAAAAGGAAAAATTAACGTGTAATTGCCCTGCGGCTCAGCAGATGCTGGCATGAGATCTACGAGCCTTGGATAAGCTTTCGGAGTCTGCTGCCAAAGACTGATAAGTGATTAAAATTGCCACAGTTCCCAGCACCATGTTTAAGAAACTGCAGGGCTTCAAGACTTGCACCCATTCCTTGCTATGTCGGCCGATATTGCCAATTGGTCCTGATCCTCTCTGCTATGCATGCTTGGCATAGCAGTCGATACAATCTGGATGCTTCGTGAAGATGCTCTGTATTAGCAAGTGCACCATCAGTCACCTTTACAGAGCTCTCAAACACCTCCAATTTGCTGCCACTTGCCTCGTGGGGACTGGCCAAGATAAAGTTGTGGATGGCAGCCTATTTGTAATACTCAGGTGTTTCTGTTGCCCTTTCTGATCTCCATTAGTTTAAGTTTTAATTTAGATTAACCTCAGCACCCCAATTAACCAGTAAGGGGAAAAAGATAAGATGGGACTTGTCATAACTCCAAATCTGGAATTTATCAAGACTTGAAATTATGTAGCAGGATGAAGGGCCAGTCTGTTGCTACTATCTGTCTGTGAACTTGCAATTGTAGAGTAAAAAAAGGTCATTAGCATTTAGCTGGAGCTGACACAAAGACATGGTCCCCTAAATAACTTTGTAAACTGATGAGCTTGACTGCTTAGAACATAAACCTAGAATGGATTAGAGTAAGAGTTCAGAATGCATCTTCGAACTGATCTGATAAACACAGCCTAACATTAATTTCTCAGGTAACTAACTTTAAACAGAAGGAAAACTACCAAAGTAGACCACCAGAGGATTTCGTGTAGTTACTCACCTATAGCAGGTGTCCTCCATGAACAGCAGGAAAAAGTCCTCACATATGGGTGATGTCCCCCCGATGAAGTCCCACGCGGGAATGCTCCCCAGCTTCCACCAGCAGCTTTTGGAAGCTTCCATCACTCATGCACGCCTGCTTTCCCACCTGCTGTAACACCATCTTATCCCCAGTAAAATACAAAGCTAATAGCCAAGATCAACTCCATGGGGAGATGGGAGGGTTGTGAGGACTTATTCATGCTGTTCATGGAGAATACCTGCTACAAGTGAGTAACTATGCTTTCGCCGTGAACTATAGAAAATAAGTCCTCACATATGGGACTCCCAAGCTACAGCTTCTGAACACAAAATAAATAGCCCAACTAGGGCAACAAGAACCGGGAGAATCAGCATGTATAGTCCCTCTTTGGTATTCGGTCGATTCAATGGCCAAGGCATACATCTACATCAGGATGACACTTTTGGTAGCCTGGACAGACAGAAGGACTGGTGAGAAGGGGTTGACCCTAAGTCCCAGAGGCCAGAGTACAGCTTGGCCAAAGTTATGTCACGCCGGGAATCCCCATCTAGGCAGTAAAGCGTAGTTACTCACCTGTAACAGGTGATCTCCGGGAACAGCAGGAATTTAGTCTTCACATATGGGGTATCGTCGGTACCGACGGAGCCTGCGCGGGAACCCTCCCCAGCGTCCAATAGGAATGCTTTTGGGAGCATCCCTCAGCACATGCGTGCTGCCTTCCTGCCTTTCCAACTGTCCCTCTTCAGTTAAGTTTGTAGCTGAGTGAAAGGATAGAGGGAGAGAGGAAAGATAGAGGGAGAGAGGAAAGATAGAGAGAACTCCTAGGGGAGGTGGGTGGGTTGTGAAGACTAAATTCTTGCTGTTCCCGGAGATCACCTGTTACAGGTGAGTAACTACGCTATCTCCAGGAACAAGCAGGAATGTAGTCTTCACATATGGGGGACTCCCTAGCTGAAGATGCCAGGGAGATAACCCCAGGAAGGTGCCACCCTAGAAAGGTAGGCATCCTTCCTCCCATGGATCTCTGGCATTCCACCAGGGTTGGTGGGTAGGAGTTGAATTAGGTCTGAAAGAGATTAGGAAGAACAGCTTGGCCAAAGAAGGCATCCCAATGGGATGCTTTATCCAGGCAGCAGTGGGCTGTGAAAGTGTGTACCGAAGCCCAGGTGGCTGCTCGACAAATGTCATTGATAGACACGGAGTGGAGATTAGCCATGGAAGCTGCCATGGCTTTCACGTTATGAGCTGTGACATGGCCTTGAAGAGGAAGACCCTTACTCTCATAAGCAAAGGATATGCATTGGGCAATCCATTTAAAGTTCTTTTGGAGACTGGAAGTCCCAAATGACTAGAGTCAAAAGCTATAAAACGTTGCGAGGACTTTCTATGTTGCTGTATTCTCTGTAGGTAAAAGGCTACGGCTCTTTTACAATCCAAAGTATGAAGGTTTCTTTCTGCATTAGCGGCGTGAGGCCTCGGAAAAAATACAGGAAGATAAATTGATTGATTCAAATGAAAAGGCGAAACCACCTTTGGCATAAAGTGTGGATGAGTTCTAAGAACAACCTTATCATGATGAAACCTAGTATAAGGAGGATCAGCCACTACAGCTTGCAATTCACTAATGCGACGTGCAGAGGTGATTGCAATTAGGAAGATGACCTTCCAGGTAAAAAACTTAAGGGTTGTAGTGGCTAAAGGCTCAAAAGGCGGCTTCATGAGCTGCCCAAGAACTAGATTTAGATCCCATGCCACCGGTGGTGGCTTAATGGGAGGTTTGGTCAACAGAAGACCTCTCCTAAATCTGGATATGAGTGGATGAGAGGAAATTGGTTGTCCATTCAGAGGCTTATAAGAAACTGCAATTGCATTAAGATGGACTCTTACCGAATTGGTCTTTAGACCAGAATTCGATAAGTGAAGGAGATACTCTAGTATCAATTCTAAAGATATGACAAGGGGGTTTAATCCCTTCTTGGAGCACCATATAGTAAAACGTTTCCACTTGAAGGTATAAGATCTTCTTGTGGAAAGTTTCCTAGAAGCCTGAAGGATATCTTTTACCTGTTGGGACAGGTTGAAATCCTGGAGGTCTAAGCCTTCAGCAATCAGGCCGTGAGATGCAGGGACTGGGGGACTCGGGTGCCATAGTGTCCCGTCCTCTTGGGAAAGGAGATCTGGAGCATGCCCTAACTCCAGAGGTGCAGCTTGAGAGAGATGTAGAAGCAGGGGATACCACGCTTGGCGTGGCCATCGTGGCGCTATGAGAATCATGCGACCCCTGTCTCTCTGAAGCTTGAAGAGTGTTTTGGGGATGAGGGGAATGGGTGGGAAGGCATAAAGGAAGTCCTGACCCCAGTGAAGGAGGAAGGCATCCCTTGCCTGACAATTGTGAGCCGGAATCCTGGAACATAACCGGGGAAGTTTGGCATTCAGTGGACTTGCAAAGAGGTCTATGTCTGGAGTGCCCCAGAGATGAAAAATCTTTGCCACCTGCTCTAAGGTGGAGAGACCACTCGTGAGGCAGCAGTACTCGACTGAGTTTGTCTGCCCAAAGGTTTTGAATACCTGGAAGATATACCACTAGAAGATGAATTTGATACTCTCTGGCAAGGGCCCAGTCGTAAAGCTTCGTTGCATAATGACAGAGAGCCTGTCCCGCCCCGCTTGTTCACATAGAACATGGCTACTTGATTGTCCGTCTGGACTAGGACTGTCTTGTAGCTGAGCTGGGCGTGGAATACTCAAAGAGCTAAATAGATTGCTCTTAATTCCAGGAGGTTTATGTGTAGACCAGCCTCCTGTGGAGTCCAGGTGCCCTGGGTAGAGAGATGATTCAGGTGTGCTCCCCAACCCAACCCACCTGTGATGCATCTGTTAGGGTGGCCTGAAAAAGGCGTTGATGGAAAGGAGACCCCACTGTCAGATTTTCTAGTGATTGCCACCACTGGAGGGTCAAAATTAGTCATTGAGAGTTTACTATTTTGTCTGATAAATGTCCTGTGGCCTGGGTCCACTGTGTGGATAGGGTCCACTGAGCTGCTCACATGTGGAGGCGAGCATATGGGACTACATGAACTGTGGATGCCATATGTCCCAGCAACTGTAGTAGCTCCCGAGCAGTTAGGGAGGATTTCCCTGCTGCTTGAGAAGCTAGTTGCATTATGCGAAAACACCAGGCCTGTGGAATGAAAGCCTTTGCCTGTCTGGTATCTAGAAAGGACCCTATGAATTCCAGGCATTGGGAAGGAACAAGTTGGGATTTGGGGAAGTTTATTACCAACACCAAGTATTGGAGGATTCGCATTGTGCGAGACAGTGCAGTGCTGGCCTCTGCAACTGTAGGGGCTCGAATGAGCCAGTTGTCTAAGTAAGGGAAGACGAATATCCCCAGGGTTCGCAGAAATGCAGCTACTACTGCCATGCATTTCGTGAATACTCTTGGTGCTGAAGCCAGACCAAAGGGAAGAACCCTGTATTGGAAATGTTTTCCCTTGAAAAGGAATCGTAAGAATTTCCTGTGATCTGGATGGATGAGAATGTGAGTGTATGCATCCTTTAAGTCTAGAGAGCAAAGCCAATCCTGGCTTTGAAGGTATGGCAGAAGAGTTCCCAGAGAAATCATGTTGAACTTCTCTCGGAACAGGTATTTGTTCAATTCTCTGAGGTCTAGAATGGGTCTGTGTCCTCCTGTTTTCTTTGGAATAAGAAAATAGGGGGAGTAGAACCTTGCACCCCGTTGAAGAATGGGTACCTCTTCTATTGCCCCTTGGGCAAGAAGTGTTGAGACCTCGTGATCTAGCAGATTGTCTGCGGAGGTTTGAGACTTGAATTGCCTTAGAACTGTAGGAGAGGGCATCCTGTGAAAATGGAGCTTGTACCCTTCTCCTACAATGGACAGAGTCCAATCTTCTGCTGTTATCTGATGCCATCTGTTGGCAAAGTGGCATAACCTGCCTGGGGACCCCTCAGAGGCAGGAAAGCTAAGCTCTCTAGGAAGGAGTCAAAGCCCTTGAGGGGGCTGAACCTGCAGAGCTGGTTGGGCTCTCGGGCCTTTTGGCTTCTTTTGCTGTCTAGTTTGTCCCTTTTGGGCAGCCTGACCCTGAGTTTGGCTCTGCTGGGTATAGGAAGGATAAAATTTCCTCTTTTTGCTGAAAGAGGGTTTTTTTTATAAGGTTTCTTTTTGGCTGGAGTGGCTGCAGATTTTGACAATCTATCTAGAGTGGTATTGTCAGCATCTAACTCATTAGCCTTTTCCTGCCAATTCTTGCCAAAGAGATTCTCTCCCGTGCAAGGAATGTTGCCTAACTTGTCTTGTACCCAAGTCTCCAAGTCTGATGCCTAAAGCCAGGCAATCCGTCGTGCCCCAATGGCAATAGCAGAGGTTCTGCTGATGCATTCAAAGCAGTCAAAGGCTGCACAATTCACAAACTTGGAGACATCTTGAGCATGATTAACTAGAGCAAGAAAGTCTTGCCTCTTGTCATCTGGGAGAAGTGGGCTCATAAGCTCCAAGTCTCCTGTAACTTCTTTTGAGGAACATTCCCATATATAGTATATATGAACTGATCCTAGCTGAAAGCATGGAAGCCTGAAAGGTTTGGCACCCAAAAGCGTACACAGTCCTGCATTCACGACCTGGGGGATTGGATGCATGCCTCTGCACTTTTCATCCTATGCATGGCTGACTCCATCACCATTGAATGGTGTGGCAGCTGAGTCTTTTGAAATCCAGGACATGGCGGAACTCGATACATAGTATCAAGCCTCCTAGAATGAGGAGATGTAGCCAGAAGTGTCTCCCACATTCTGAGCATCAAGTTATGCAGAATTTCATGGATGGGCAGAGTGGCTGCCTCCTTTGGAGCTTTAGGATATTGGAGAATTTCCAATTCCTTTGCTTTGGGCTCCTGTTCAGGAGCTACCGTGATTGAAAGGCCCTTGGCCACATCACGAATAAAATCCTGAAAAGACATGTCCTCTGGAGGTGACAATCTGCGTTGGGGAGAAGAGGGATCTTCCGGGAGAAACCCTCTGGTACCAGCAGAATTGTCAGAGTCTTCGGAATTGGAGGATTCTAAGTATTCCTGACCACGATGCTCATGCAAAGCACAGTCCTTGTAGCGATTGAAGTTGGTACCGAGTTGATCCGGTACCGATCTGTCGATTCCAGCCAAAGATGGTGTGGGAAGAATTCCCACCGGGGCTGGTACCATCGGTACCGGTATGTCAGTACCGGTGCCCACGGTACCGCAGCTGTGAGAAGAGCTGCAATGCTGCGTTCGATAGCGAGGAACCTCTGGTCTATAGACGCTGCCGATGCCTGGGTGTCGGTACTGGTGAAAACGGCCAGGACCCCTGAGCATGGCACCAGTACTTCTTGCGAGGTCGAGGCCTCGAGAACATCCTGGAGCCCCATTGATGCTTTGGAAGCCGAAGCCTCCCACCGGGGCTGTTTTGCCGGTGTGGTTCCCTCAAGGGCAATGCCAATGGCCTCTTAATGCTTAGCAGGAGAGCTACCCTTTGAGGACCAGCTTTTTTGTTTAGTTACCCAAGATCCATGGGAGGAAGAGGAGGCTCTTGAAGATGTCAATGCAATGGATCTGGCATCCTAAGAAAAGAGAGTACCGAGCTTTGCAGCCCGGTTCTGTCTTCCTCTCTTAGTCATCCCCATGCAGGAGAGACATTCAGATGGAGAATGTTCAGGCCCTAAACATTTAAGACACCAATCATGGGTGTCAGTGACGGACATGGTACCGCCACACTTAGTACATTTTTTAAAACCATTAGTTGGTTTTTCCATGTTTCAGGAATATGAGGCCTAATGCCCAAAATGGCGCCTAGCACTGAAAAAGAAAAGTCTCTGAAGAGAAACAGTTCAAAGTATAAAATTTTTGAGAAAAGAAAAGTAAAGGCGGTACCGGTAGGCGTCGTGCGGAGGCAAACGCGACCACAAGAAAACAATTTTAAAGACGGAATTTTCTGCGGTGACAGGGTATGGGTCCTGTCGGCTCCGCGGAAAACGAAGAACTGAAGAGGGACAGTTGGAAAGGCGGAAAGGCAGCATACTTGTGCTGAGGAATGCTCCCAAAAGCGTTCCTATTGGACACTGGGGAGCGTTCCCGCGCAGGCTCTGTCGGTACCGACGATACCCCATATGTGAAGACTACATTCCTGCTTGTTTCTGGAGATTGGACTATAAAGTGTGGAAAGAGGAACATGTAGCAGCCCTGCAAATCTCCTCCATGGAGACCGAATGCAGATTGGCCATGAATGCAGCCATGACCCCCAAGGTTCAGACTGGCCTGAGAATTTATTTTATTTAGCTAGACTTCTATACCGTTTTTCACCAGGTCAAAGCGGTGTAAAAAAAAACAAAAAAAACAAAACAAAACACTTAACTGGGTTTCCATAAAACTTCAAACTATGTACAGTAACTTGAAGCATGCGGAGAGATTGTAACTATTTACATGTAGGCGATTGCGTGTTTCTTACATACAGGATTGGGGAAGAGGTTATGTAACATTTACAAAGTTCTTTACAAACAAGTAGGTTTTTAGTAATTTTCTGAAGTTAGAGAGTTCGGCGGAATTTCTGATGTTGTCTGGGAGGGAGTTCCAGAGGGAGGGTGCATAGAGTTCAAATGATCTCAGCCAGGCTTGTTGGTTGTTTCTTAGTTTCTCAGCTGGTATTGCAAGGGTGTTAGCTGTGGACTTCCTTGTAGGTCTGTTTGATGAGCAAGGGTGTAGCAGTGTTTGGAGGTAAGCTGAGGAGAAGTTGTTGATGGTTTTAAAGGTTATTAGGAGGGATTTGTATTGTATTCTGGCGGGAAGTGGGAGCCAGTGGAGGTGTTTCAGTATGGGTGAGATGTGATCGATTCTGGATGCTCCTTGGATCGTGCAGACCATGGTATGGAGGGCAGATTGTAGGAGGCCTTGGTATATGGAGTTGCAGTAGTCTATGTGGTAGATGGTGAGAGCTTGCAGAGCAGAGCGGAAGTCAGATGGTTCTAGTAGTGGGCAGAGGTGTTAAAGAGTTCAGATTTTGAAATATACTGTTTTTGTTGTGTTGCCTATTTGAGGTTTGAGCGTAAGGAGTTGGTCAAGGGTGATCAAGGTATTTGACTTCATTCTTGACCTTGATTTGGTAGGTATCGAGTGTGATTGAGGAGGGAGAGTTGTATGTGTGGTCTCTGGTGATGAAGTGTTTCCGTTTTCTGGAGATTCAAGGTGAAGTGGTTTTGTTCAAGCCATTTGGAGACATTTAGAAAACATTGCTGGAGGGTGTGGTGTGATGGGTTGTTAGTGTTGAAGGGGGTATATAACAATGTCATCAGCATATATGTGGAAGGAGATTTTGTGAGAACGGATTATTTTGCAGAGCAGTTACATGTAGATGTTAAAAAGCTTAGTGGAGAGAGTGGATCTTTGTGGGACTCCTTGTGTTTGGGTATATGGGGATGAGGTGCAGGTTCCATTCTTCACTTATTGCAGGCAGTTCGTGAGGTAGAATTGGAACCAGTTTAGGACCGAGCTTGTTATTCTGATGGTCTGTAGTCGCTGAATTAGAATGTGATGGTTGATGTTGTCAAAAGCTGCTGAGATGTCAAGGAATAGGAGGATGTATCCATAGTTAGGCTTTTGAATCCCCCTTTGTGAGCTCACTTAGGAGTGACGTTAGCAGTGTCTACTCTGTGATGGGGTTGGAATCCATGTTGGTCGACAAGTATGTTGTGTTTGTCTAGGTGGTCTTGAAGTTGTTATATGGTGTTTTCAATTATGTTTGCAATAAATGGGAGGCTTGCAATGGGTCTGTAAGCTGATGGGTCAAGGGGATCTAGAGAACAGGCAAAGGATATAGAATCCACCATCCAGATGGACAGTATGAGCTTGAAGACAGCCATGCCCAGCTTGCTGGGGTCATAGGAGATGAAAGCTGCATAGAATGACAGTGCGGATTGGTCAGCTCAAGGTAGAAGACCAGTGCCCATTTACAATCCAATGTATGCAGCTGGGCCTCCCCCTGTTGGCATGAAGCCTAGGAATAAAGGTGGGCAGCACTACTGACTGGTTGAGGTGGAAAGCAGAGACCATGTTGGGCAAAACCACCCGGTTATGGTGGAACCTCATGTACGGAGAGAGTGAGCCACCAAAGTCTGAAGCTCACTGACTCAGCAAGTCGAGGTGAGAGCCATGAGAAAGACAACCTTCCAAGTCAGAAATTTCAGGGGGCAAGTAGCCAGCAGCTCAAAAGGCGCTGACAATAACTACGTCAACACCACATTTAGATCCCACGCGACCCGTGGGGGCTTAATTGGAGGCTTCGAAAGGAGCAGGTCCCGCAAGAAAAGGGCCACCAGTGGCTGAGTAGAGATGGGCTTGGCTTCCAAGCCATGGTGGTAGACCCTAATCGCACTCAGGTGTACTCAGATGGAGTTGGACTTAAGGCCCGAGTTAAAGAGATTCAAGAGGTACTCCAGCCAGCTTTCCACAGAGCATGAGAAGGGGTCCAGCGCCTTGTTAGCACACCAGAATGAGAACCTGCGCCACTTGAAGGCATAGGAGTGTCGTGCTGAATCCCTGCAGGAGGCCAGGACGACATCCATCACCTGCCCCGGCAAGTTAAGCTCAGACAGTACTACCCATTCAGCATCCAAGTTGTAAGGGCTAGAGACCAGACACTGGGATGCAGTAGGGTCATGCCCTCAACCCATCTGAAGGGGCTCCCGACAGGAGAACTGAAGCAACAGGGAGAACCATGGTTGCTTGGGCCAGTACGAGGTGATGAATATCATGGTCCACTTGTCCAAATGGAGCTGGAGTAACATCTTCACCACTAGTGGAATTGGGGGGTAGGCAAAGAGCAGGCCCACATCCCAGTTCAGGAGGAATGTGTTGGAAGCCAACCTGCCCTGGAAGCCATGTGAGCAAAAATGACCCACTGGAGCATTGTGCAGTGTGTTGAAGAGATCCACTATCGAAGTGCCCCACACCTGAAAGATGTGCTCTACCACCCTTCTGTGGAAGGTACATTTGTGGGGCTGGAGGACCCAACTGAGATGGTCTGCCAGAATGTTGAGCTCTCCAGGCAAGTATATCGCTCTCAGCTCCATGCCATGTTTTAATGATGTACATGGTTTTAAATTTATGTTTTATTTATTTTTACTCATCGTCTTTTGTATTGTCATGCTTTCCTTTCTTTCCTATCATTTTTGGCGTTCTTTTCCGTAGTTTTGCAGTGCTGCCTTTTTTATATTGTTTGTACACCGCTTAAATGTTTTTAACGCAAGCGGTCTATCAAGTACGAAATAAAGTTAAAGTTAAAGTTATGGGCAGCTGTGAACTTCCAAAGGTATGAACCCATATACCCCTGCTTGTTGACACAGAACATCGCCACTTGATTGTCTGTCTGAATTAGGACAACCGGATTAGCCAGGTGTGCCTGAAAGGCCTTGAGGACATTCGCGATCAACTACAGCTCTAGAAAGTTGATCTGGTGAAGGCTTCTCCTGCTTCAGTCACAGGCCATGTGTCCACAGGCTGTCCAAGTGCACGCATCAGCTCAATTTTGACGCAGCGGTGGTGAGTGTCCTGTGGGATGGCGTCAACTGAAAAGGGAGACCCTGGAGCAAGTGCTGTGGTTCCAGTCACCACTGTAGGGATTCCATGAGGGGCATGATAACTGCCACCCAGTTACTGAGGCAGCCCATGGCCTGTCGCCACTGGGTGCTGAGTCCACTGAGCCTGGCACATTCTGAGCTGGGCCACTGCGGTCACTTAAACCGTGAAGGCCATATGGCCAGGCATGCGCAGCATCCCTGCCACCGTGGTGTGCCACCTTTGACAGATGGCAGAGACCACCTCTGTGAGCTGCTGCAAGTGGTCCACTGGAAGAAAGGATCAGGCTCGCATGGTGTTCAGGAGGGTCCCAATGAACTCTAGCTGCTGCAACAGCTGTAGATGAGCCTTGGGGCAGTTTACCACAAACCTGAGTCTCTTGAGCACCTGAATCTTCAGGTGAGCTGAGTTCCGCATGCTGCCCAGTGTGGGGGCCTTTATCAGCCAGTTTAAGTAGGGGAAAATGAATACCCCCAGGGTCGAGGTACGCAGCAATGACAGACATTTTGTGAAGACCCTGGGGGCCGACGCCAGCCCGTAGGGTAGCACCCCATACTGAAATTTCTGCCTGAAAGCACAGTTACTTACCTGTAAGAGGTGATCTCTGGGAACAGCAGGAATTAGTCCTCACATATGGGTACGTCGGTACCGACGGAGCCTGAGCGGGAAAGCTCCCCAGCTTCCCAGAAGGAAAGCTTTTGGGGCCTCCCACTGCACATGCGCGCTGCCTTCCCACCTTCCTGACCAACTCTCCTCAGTTCGAGTTTATAGCTGAGACAATAGAGAGAGGAAAGGAAGAGAGAGAGAGATACAACTCCTAGGGGAGGTGGGCGGGTTGTGAGGACTAATTCCTGCTGTTCCCAGAGATCACCTGTTACAGGTAAGTAACTGTGCTATCTCCAGGAACAAGCAGGAATAAGTCCTCACATATGGGGACTCCCTAGCTAAGATGCCCGGGAGATCCCCTGAAGGGTATGAGACCCTGAAAGGTTCCTCATCTTCCTATGGATCTCAGGCATCCATTCAGGGAAGGTGGGCTGGAGTTGTTCAAGAATGGAACAGGTGTCTGAGGACAGCCTGACCAAACAAGGCATCCCGGCGGGAGTCCTTGTCCAAACAGTAATGGGCTGTAAAGGTATGAACCGAGGCCCAGGTGGCTGCTTGACAGATCTGGTCAATGGACACAGAGTTTAAATGAGCCATAGAGGTGGCCATCGCCCTCACGTTGTGAGCAGTGACATGGCCCTCCAGAGAAAGGTTCTTACTCTGGTAAGCAAAAGAGATACACTGAGCAATCCAATTGGAGAGTGTTCTTTTGGAGACTGGAAGTCCTAAATGAGAAGGATCAAAAGCAACAAAAAGCTGAGAAGACTTTCGATGTTGCTGTGTCCTGTGGAGGTAAAAGGCAAGAGCTCTTTTACACTCTAGAGTATGAAGGTTCCTCTCTGCATTGGATGCATGAGGAGCTGGAAAAAAAGACAGGTAAATATACCTCTTGATTAAGATGAAAAGGTGAGACCACTTTAGGCATAAAGTGAGGATTTGTCCTAAGGACTACCTTATCATGATGGAACCTTGTATAAGGTGGATTAGCCACTAAGGCCTGCAGTTCACTGATGCGGCGAGCTGAAGTGACTGCAATGAGGAAAATAACCTTCCAGGAAAGAAATTTCAAGGAGATAGTGGCTAAGGGTTCAAAAGGTGGCTTCATAAGCTGACCAAGAACCAAGTTTAAGTCCCATGCTACCGGAGGAGGTCGAATGGGAGATTTAGTTAAAGTTAAGCCTCTCATGAATCTTGCAATAAGAGGATGAGAGGAAACAGGTTGTCCATTGATGGGCTTAAGTAATGCCACAACAGCACTCAAATGGACTCTTACTGAATTCGTTTTGAGTCCTGCATTGGAGAGATGGAGATATTCCAAAAGAGAATTCAATGGGAGTGCCAGAGGGTTAAGACCCGTTTGAGCACACCAAATGGAAAATCTTTTCCATTTAAAAGCGTAAGAACGCCTAGTGGAAGGTTTCCTAGAGGCATGTAGGATATCCTTCACTTGCTGCGAAAGATTAAAGTGTTGAAGGTCTAGGCCTTCAGTAACCAAGCTCTGAGGTGAAGGGACTTGGGGTTTGGGTGCCACAAAGTCCCCTCCTCCTGAGACAGAAGGTCTGGAGCCGCTCCCAAGTCCAGGGAGGGGGCTTGGGAGAGATGCAGAAGTAGAGGGTACCACACTTGGCGTGGCCAGCATGGAGCTATGAGGATCATGGACCCTTGATCCCTTTGAAGATTGAACAGAGTCTTGGGAATCAAAGGAATGGGTGGAAAGGCATACAGGAAACCCTGACCCCAATGCAGGAGGAAGGCATCCTTGGTCTGAATTCCCTGACACGGAATTCTGGAACAGAACCGGGGAAGTTTGGCATTCCACGGACTTGCAAAGAGGTCTATGTCCGGGGTTCCCCATTTCTGGAAGATTCTGAGTACCTGATCCATGTGCAGGGACCATTCGTGTGGAAGCAGAACTCGACTGAGTCTGTCTGCCCAAGAGTTTTGGATTCCTGGAAGATATACTGCCAGGAGATGGATTTGATGCTCTCTGGCGAAGGCCCATAATCTTAGAGCTTCGTTGCAAAGCGACAGAGAGCCAGTCCCTCCTTGTTTGTTTATGTAAAACATGGCTACTTGATTGTCCGTGTGAATAAGGACTGTCATGTTGGTGAGGAGGGTATGAAAAACTTTGAGAGCTAGAAAGATTGCTCGAAGTTCCAAGTGGTTGATATGAAGGGTGGTCTCCTGTGGAGACCAAGTGCACTGAGTGGAGAGATCTTGGAGATGAGCCCCCCAACCTGTTTGGGAGGCATCTGGTGTGAGGGTTGCTTGGGGCAACAATGGTTGAAAGGGGGCCCCCAACAACAGATTTTGAGTGGATATCCACCATTAGAGAGACCAAAAGAGACGATTGGAGTTTGTTATTTGGTCTGAGAGAGCTCCTGATGCTTGAGTCCACTGGGTGGATAAAGTCCATTGAGCTGCGCTCATATGTCGGCGAGCATAAGGCACCACATGCACTGTGGAGGCCATGTGGCCTAATAGTTGTAGCATCTCTCTGGCAGTCAAGTGGCTTCTGGACTGAGTCTGAGAGGATAAGTGCACTAGACGTTGGCAACGGGCCTGAGGTAGATAGGCCCTTGTGGTGGTGGTATCCAACCAGGCCCCTATGAATTCTAGGGATTGAGTAGGGGTGAGTTGGGACTTTGGCAGATTGATCACAAGTCCCAGATACTGTAGAATTCGCCTGGTGCGATCCAGGGAAGTCTGAGCCTCGGACTGAGACGGAGCTCGGATGAGCCAGTCGTCCAGGTATGGGAAGACAAAAATTCCCAGGGCGCGTAGAAATGCAGCTACTATTGCCATGCATTTGGTAAATACCCTTGGAGCAGAGGCTAGACCGAAGGGAAGTACTCTGTATTGGAAATGTTTTCCCTGCAACAGAAAACCGTAGGAATTTTCTGTGGGATGGATGGATGAGTATATGTGTGTACGCATCCTTGAGATCTAGAGAACAAAGCCAGTCCTGACTCTGTAGGTATGGAAGGAGAGTGCCTAGAGAAAGCATCTTGAATTTCTCCCTGTATAGAAATTTGTTCAATTCTCTGAGATCCAGAATGGGTCTGTACCCCCCTGTTTTCTTGGGAATGAGAAAATAAGGGGAGTAAAAACCTGACCCTTGTTGAGGAAGAGGAACCTCTTCTATTGCCTTTTGGGCGAGAAGAGTGGTCACCTCCTGACCCAACAGGTCTAGGAGAGATGGGGGAGAATTGAAACTTCTCACCATGGTATGGGGAGGAAGGTTGGAGAAATGTAGTTTGTAGCCCTCTCTGATGATAGAGAGGGTCCATTGCTCTGATGTGATTTGCTCCCATCTGGGAGCAAAATGGAGTTAACCTTCCTGGAATGGTGAGAGGTTCTGGCTGTTTTAGAGCCAGAAAGGTTAAGTTCTCTAGTTTTAAGTCAAAAACCCTGAAGGGGTTGGGACTGTTGGGCTGTAGCAGCCCCTGCAGGTTTTGCCCTGGCCTGTTTAGGCTGCTGACGCTTAGGAGCAAAGCGAGCTGCAGAAGATTGTTGGCCAGTATTTGTAGAAAATCTGGCCTTCTTGTAGAAAGGCTTTTTGGAAGATTTCTTCTTGACAGGGGTAGAGGTAGACTTAGAAAGTCTATCTAAAGCAGCATTTTCTGCATCCATTTGAGTGGCTTTGATTTGCCACTCCTTACCAAACAGATTCTCACCTGTACAGGGCAAATTTCCCATCCCATCCTGGACCCAGGGTTCAAGGTTAGAGGCCTGGAGCCAAGCAATTCTGCGAGCCGCTATGGCAATACCTGAGGCTCTGCTAGCACCCTCAAAGGAGTCAAAGGCTGCTCTGTTGGAGAACTTTGAAATATCTTGGGTATGCTTTAGCAGAAGGAGCTCCTCCTTTCTATCCTCTGGGATAAAGGGGAGAAAATGGCGTATTTTTAATGCAATTTCCTTCAGAAACATGCCCATATAGAGGCTGTATGAGTTGATTCTGGCAATAAGCATACTTGCTTGGAAGATTTTTCTTCCAAAAGCATCCAGAGTCCTACATTCTCTTCCTGGGGGAGTAGAAAAGTGTCTTTTAGTACTCTTGATCCTTTTCATAGCTGACTACACCACGATGGAGTGGTGCGGGAGCTGAGTTTTTTGAAACCCAGGAGAAGGGGGGACACGATACATGGTGTCCAGACGAGAATGTGGAGATGGACTTATGGGAGACTCCTCTCACCCTATCATGTGATCTTGAAGAATTTCATGGATGGGCAAGGTGATTGCCTCTTTGGGAACCTTAGAGTATCCTAAAATGTCTAACTTTTTTGCTCTAGGTTCTTTTTCAGAGGATACAGAAATAGAAAGACCTTTAGCTACTTCAATGATGAAGTCTTGAAAGGATAAATCCTCTGGAGGAGACATTCTCCTCTTTGGAGAAGAGGGCTCCTCAGGTAGAGTAAGAGATACTTCAGCAGAGTCATCTGATGAATCAGAATCATCAGAAGACTCAAAGTATCGTCTGTTTGCTTCCAGGGATCAATAAGCGTATCGACATCGGGGGTACACGGAACCGGATCGGTATCGGGAAAAACCCCAGAACCGGGAACCGGAATCGGTATCCTGGTCGATGTGAAAGGCATGGGTACCGGTATCGGTTGTGGTACCAGAACCGGAGTCGGTACCGCAAGGTGCGGTACCGAGGGAGTCGCAGCCTTAATAAAAGCCAAAATGGCCTGCTGCATGGATTGAACTGTATGATCCATGGACGCCACGACTGTCTGGATGTCGGTCCCAGATGATTGAGCCGGTACCCCAGAACAGTCTAACAGGTGATCGGTCGAGGCCGTGCCATCGATGTCAACCTGTAACCCCATAGGAGCAGCTTTGGAAGCCGGAGCTTCCCGCCGGGGTTGTTTGGCTGGGGCAGGGTCGTCAGGGTCAAGCCCAGGGGTATCTCGATACTTAGAGGGAGATTCGCCCTTTGAGGACCTGCCAGAGGAATGTTTGGTTACCTGAGATCCATCAGGAGAGGAAGACCTGGAAGATGTCGATGCTGGAGTATCTGTAGAAAACAGCATGTGAAACTTGGCTGCCCGGTTCTGTAAGCCACGTTTAGACATCAAAGAACAGGATGGGCAATCCGGAATGGAATGGTCAGGCCCCAAACATTTAAGACACCATTCATGGGTGTCTGTGACTGAAATAGTACCGCTGCACTTGGTGCATTTTTTAAACCCAGAGGCTTGTTTCTCCATGAGGGAGAATTAGTGAAGGCCTAAAGGCCTCACAAAAGTAACACACCAAGTGAGGGAAAAAAATAAGATTTTTTTTTTTTAAATAAAGGAAAAAAGACCGGCGGTACCGGTCTGGAATCGGGGAAGGCAGACACGCGGCCAAAGAAATAAATTAAAATAACTTCTTCAGCGGTGACAGGAACACGACCTGCTGGCTCCACGGAAAAAGAAGAACTGAGGAGAGTTGGTCAGGAAGGCGGGAAGGCAGCGCGCATGCGCAGTGGGAGGCCCCAAAAGCTTTCCTTCTGGGAAGCTGGGGAGCTTCCCCGCTCAGGCTCCGTCGGTACCGACGTACCCATATGTGAGGACTTATTCCTGCTTGTTCCTGGAGATCTGTAGGTACTTCCTGTGGAGAGTATGGATCGGGATGTGTGTACACGCATCCTTCAGATCCAAGGAGCATAGCCAATTGTCCTTGAGGAGATATGGGAGCAAGGTACTCTGAGATCATCAAACTTTTCTCAAACCAGAAAGCGGTTCAGGTCCCTGAGGTCCAGGATGGTCCGGAACCATTCCCACCCCCCCCCCCCCCGTCTTTTTGGGAACAAGGAAGTAGCTGGAGTAGAATCCATGACCTATCTGAACCTGGGGAACTGGCACGATGGCCAGTTCGGCCAGCAGGGTGGTGATCTCCGTCTGGATATCATGATGGTGCAGGTCTAGAGGGTATTCTCCTGGGTAAAAATAGAGCAGGAGCTGGTCAAAATGCAGCGGATACCCGTCCTGTACTATCTGTAGCACCCAGGTGTCCATGGTGATGAGGGGCCACCTGTGTGCGAAATGGACAGTCCAACCACCCACCTAAGAGGGCACACTCCTTCAGCAAGCAAGCAACAGGCTATGTTCTGGATAACGGTGTCAAAACCTCACCCCTGGCCGTGGCTGAGGCGCGGGCTGGGCCTTCTGTGTCGCGGCTCAGCCTGCCCTGCCACTGCAGACGTTGGGCCTGCGCCTTTGGCTAGGCTCCCAGAGAGCTCTGATAATAGAAAGGTTTCTTCACTTGGTTCTTCTTCTTGGCGGGGTCAGCCATCTTGCATGAGAGGCGAGAGATGGTCATCTGCTGTGTCTAGGCTGCCCTTTCCTGCATGGGCTTGCTGAAGAGGTTCTCACCTGTGCACAACATTGTTTGCCAGCTCATCCTGGACCCCCTGCTCCAAGTTGCAGGACTAGAGCCAGGCCAGCCGGTGTACCCGATGCCCACTGCTGCTACCCTGCCCAAGAGACTCAAAAGGTATCGTAGGTAGCTCACACCATGTATTTGGACACATTCTTCCTATGGCCCACCAGGGCAGAGAAGGTCTCCAATCACTCTGCTGGGATGAGGGAGCCAAACTCACTCAGGTCCCCCATGATGTCCATCCCCATGCAGAGCTGGTAAGACAAGATGCAGGCGACCAGCATAGAGCCCTGGAAGAAGCACCTCCCAAAGCCATCAAGGGTCCTCTGCTCCATGCTAGGAGGCATTAACGAATGGGTCTTGGAAATCTTGACACACTTCATGTCAGACTCCATCACCAGGGAGTGATGCAACAATTCGGGCTTCTCGAACCCGGGCGCCTTTTGCACCCCGTACATCTAGTCGAGCTGGCGACTGATGGCTTCCTTAGGAACAGAGAAGTACTGGAGAATATCCAGTTCCTCTGCCCTCAGCTCATCCGCCGCCTCCAGAGAGAAAAGTGATTGCCTTCGCCATGTCCTGGAAGTACATGTCCTCTGGGGGAGACTTTCGCCTCTCGTACAGCGTGAACAGCTCTGATTGGATGTCCAGTGACTCCCTCTCAGTGACGACTGCTCTGTCTTTCATCCATCGGAGTTCACTCTGAGAGGAAGTCAAAGTACCTACTAGTCTCCTCCCGGCAGATACAACTAGTGGCAGTCCTCCCCTGGGTGCCTGTATGCAGGGGCATTGGAGCTCTAGCCACTGTAGAGGGGTATCGTGGTCAGGCCCGGAGTAGACTCTGACCGCTGACTTGATGTCCCCAGCTTGGCAGGGAGGGCATGGATGTCTAGAATAGGCTGCATGGCCGATGGTACCACCACAGGCAGCAGGGTCACCAGGCTCATGCAGCCAAGAGAGCTAACATGTGCGCCTCGAGGGCCCTAAGATGCTCAGACAGACCTGTGGTCTCCAAGGGCATCGGAGCTGGTATGATGACCTCTGTCACTGACTTCGGCACCCATCTCGCACACTCCATGATGGCAAGGTCATTGGGAGATTGCCAGTGGCCCTCCGGGGCCCTGGGAGTTGACTGCTCCCACCGGGGCACCTTTGCAGGTCACTCCCAGCCATTGCCCTCGAGGATGCACAGAGAGGGGCTCTGGTGTCTATGCCCATGCTTGGCACAGTCTCCGGCTGTCCCCTTTTATGCAGACGAGTCCTTCCGATGCTCTGACCGGACGTCAATGGAGAGCCTCCGTTCTATGCTGTAGCGGCCCCTCCACTTTGAGTGAGCATGGGCACTGCGTGAAGTAGAGGCCTTGGCAGAGAGCCCCTCAAGGGCATCAATGCCGATGTTTATGCTGGTGCAGAGGATACAGAGTCTGACGGCCCGAAAAGGGACTCATGCTGTTTCTCCCGGCCCTTGAGGCCCTTCTTAATTAATCTGTAGACAAAGTGCAGGTGGAGGGCTTATGATCAGGGCCGAGGCACCAATTGTGATGGTCGGACACTGAAATAGTACATGCACAGCAGGTGCACTTTTAAAGCCGCTGGCCGGTTTCAACATGACTGGAAAGAAACAGCCACCGCAAGATCAAATGGCTCAATACCGACCAGCAAAAAAAGCCTGGGGAAAAGCTGAAAAACCTCTCAGGGCAAAAAAAAAAAAAAAAGATGAAAAGAAGAGGGAAAAACCCTTGAATGATGGCCGGCACCAGCAAAAACCGGCATCCTGACAAAAGGCAGTTAACACTGGCAGAAAAAGCATAGTTACTCACCTGTAACAGGTGTTCTCCGGGGACAGCAGGAATCAGTCTTCACATATGGGTGACACCAGTGCTGACGGAGTGCTCGTGGAAGCATCTCCCCAGCTTTCAAAGAAAGCTTTTGGGAATTGCCACCATGCATGCGTGGTGCCCTTCCCGCACAAGGGTGCCATCTTGCTTAGTCAGATGACATAGCTCAAAGACGGCAGAAAAGGTAAAGAAGCAACTCCAAGGGGAGGAGGAAGGGTTGTAAGGACCGATTCCTGCTGTCCCCGGAGAACATCTATCACAAGTGAGTAACTACACTTTCTCCGGGAACAAGCAGGAAGACGGTCCTCACATATGGGACTCCCTAGCTACAGACTATCACAAGCCCATAGGGAAAACCATCGTAACCTCAAGGGGAGCCATGAGCAGCAGCAACTGAGTCTGCAAATACCGACTACAGTATGATACATGTATCCAATGGGAACCAGCACTCCAGTAGCATGAACACAGAAGGGTCAGAGGATAGGAGTTGCCTAGTCCCTGAAAAGATTACAGGGCATGGCCTGGCTGAAGACACTTTCCCTTTGGGATTCCCTTCCAGACAGTAATAAGCTGCAAAGGTATGGACTGAAGATCAGGTGGCGGCCCGGCAGATGTTCATCATTGGGACAGAGTGCAGGTTTGTCACAGAGGCTGCCATGGCCTTAACATTGTGAGCTGTGACACGGCCATCCGGTGTGAACCCAGCCTGCTCATAGGCTAAGGCGATGCAGTCTGCCACCCACTTGGACAGTGTCCGTTTGGTCACCGCTTCACCCAGAAGACTGGGGTCACAGGAAATAAAAAGCTGAGAAGCTTTCTGGTAGCCCTGGGTAAGCTGAATGTAAAAAGACAGGGACCTCTTACAGTCCAAAGTGTGAAGGACAGTCTCCACCCTACTGGAGTGAGGCCTTGGGAAGAAGGTGAGTAGCATCACCTCCTGGTTTAGGTGGAAAGGAGATACCACCTTCGGAAGGAATTTGGGGTGTGTACTTAGCATAACCCTGTTCCTATAGAATCTGGTATATGGCACCTCTGCCACTAGGGCTTGGAGCTCGCTGACCCTGCGAGCAGAGGCGAATGCCACCAGGAACACAACCTTCCACAAGAGGTACCTCAAGGGGCAGGTAGCCAGAGGCTCAAATGGTGGGAGAGTGAGCTGCGCCAACACTACGCTGAGGTCCCATTCTGTTGCCAGAGGGAGGATGGGGGGGTTGGACAGTAGGAATACTCTCAAGAAGCGGGTCACCAGAGGCTGGATCGAGAGGGGCTTGCCTTCAACAGGGTGGTGATGTGCCACCAGGGCACTGAGGTGCACTCTAACAGTTTGATTTGAGCCCAGATTGTGAGTGATGAAGAAGGTACTGCAGCACTAGCTGCACTGGGCAGGAGAACGGGTTCACCCATTGCTCCTTGCACCAGACCAAGAACCTGCATCATTTGAAGGCGCAAGTTGTCCTGGTGGAGACCTTATGGGAGGCCAGCAGGATCTCCTCTACTTCTCTTGAGAGGTTGAAAAAGGCTAAGGCCATCCTTTCAGCAGCCCTGCAGTCAGTGTTAGGGACCCCAGGTTGGGGTGCAGGAGAGAGCCCTCCTCCTGAAACAAGAGCATCGGAGAGAGCTCCCCAGGAGAATCGGAGTCTCCACTGACAAACGGAGGAGCAGCGGGAACCACAGCTGCCTGGGCCACCATGGAGCCACCAGAATCAGCGACCAATGTTCCCTCTAATTTTCTGTTGGCTGTGTGCGCATAAAATATCAGCTGTGCAGCTTTTGAAGGAAGGTTAAATTTTTGTGCCCAACATAACGACACTCGGAGTTATATACTTTAAAATTTGACTACACATAAGAATACAGTATGTACACCACATTGATTTTATTCAAATTAAATGAAAATAGACGATTACTAAATGAAGCAGAAATTTTCTAGTAATTACAATCACAACTTTTAAATTTTAAGACGTCTGTGTTTTCTATCAGAATCAGAACCGTAATTTTTGTGCGCTCTGTTGTAAAGTATGTGCGCTCACTCAGCGAGGTGTGTGCACGCGCACAGCTTAGAGGGAACAGTGTCAGCGACACCTTGTCGCAAAGAACCTTGAAAAGAATTTTGGCAATCAGCAGCGTGGGTGGAAAGGCATAAATGAGACCTTCCAACCATGGAATGAGAAAAGCATCTGCCGCCACCCAGGACAGGTGGGGCTGCCAGGAGCAGAAGCATGGCAACTGGTAGTTTACCGGGCTGGCAAAGAGGTCCACCCATGGGGTCCCCCAGAGATACAAAAACCGGGTGGCTACTCTGGGGTCCAGCTACCACTTGTGCAGCTGGAGGACCCTGCTCATTTTGTCCACCACAGCACTGTCCTGGCCTGGTAGGTATAGAGCCTTTAGGAGTATTCCCTGACGAGTGTCATCACTTCACGGCAGAGGGTGCGAGACCGCATGCCCCCCTGCTTTTTCAAATAGAACATTGCCACCTGATTGTTTGGATCAGCACTGGCTGGTGCCTCAGGTGGTGGCAGAACACTCAGAGGGCTAGATATACTGCCCGAAGCGCCAGGAAATTGATCTGCTGGTTGGCCTCCGCTTGTGACCAGCTGCCCTGGGTGCGAAATTCTTCGCAGTGGGCTCCCCATCCCAGCAGGGAGGAATCTGTTCGGACTCTCAGAGGGTTTGGGGTTTGGAATGGCATCCCTGTCTGAAGGTTTGGGGGGTTTTCCGCCAAGTCAGAGATTCTGCCAGCCAGCGGGTCACTGAGAGACCATCTTGGAGATGGCCCGTGGCCTCTGTCCACTGGTTCTGAAAGTACCACAGAGCAGCCCTCATGTGTAGGTGGGGGCCTGGGGCAACATGGACCTTGGAGGCCATGTGACCGAGTAGGCACAGTAGAAGCCAAGCTGACACAGAAGAATGGTGTTGGACGTCTGCGGCCAGTGCCCCGAGATGGTCGGCTTGGTCCAGGGGAAGAAAGGCCTTTGTCTGTAGATGGTCCAGCCTTGCCCCTATGAACTCCAGACATCGTGTCAGGAGAAGATGGGATTTGGGGTCGTTTATCATGAACCCCAGATGTTGTAGGACCTGGATGGTACATGCCGTGGCCTACTGCACCTCTGTGGCCATCCTCCTTTTATGAGCCAGTTGTCCAGGTAGGGGAAGACAAATATCCCCTGGGAGAAGAAGGAAAGCAGCCACTACCACCAGGCATTTGGTGAAGATCTTGGAGGCAGACACCAGGCCAAAGGTTAGTACCCTGTACTGGTAGTGGCCACCCCCCAACCATGAAACGCAGATACTGCCTATAGCTGGGGTGAATGAGGACGTGGATATAGGCATCCTTCAGATCCAAGGAGCATAGCCAGTCTCCCTGCTGGAGGTAAGGCAGCAATGTTCCAAGGGAGAGCATCTTGAACTTCGCCCTCACCAGGAAACTGTTCAGGTTTCGCAGGTTCAGGATGGGCCTTAGCCCACCTGTTCTTTTGGCACAAGGAAATACCTGGAGTGGAACTCCTTGCACCTGAGATGTTGGGGTACTGGTTCCACCAACTTGTCTTCGAGAAGGCCTGTGAGCTATTTTAGTAGAAGGTCCTGGTGAAGGGGGTTCTCCCAGGAAGAAAGGAGGAGGTGTCTGTGCCAGGTGGAGGAGGAGAAGTGCCCAGGAGTCGATGGTGATGGATGGCCACATGTGGGCATAATGAATCAGACCATCCACCTGTGGGTTGCTGTCCTCCTTGGGGTAGAGAGGCTATGTCCAAGGAGTCAAAAACTCCCCCCTGAATGGGCTGGAGCTGCCGCCTGAATCTTGGAAGCTTTCTGCTTATGAGGGCCTTGCCCATGTCTCTTGGCCTGCTGACCCTGCTGGGGAGCCATGGAGGCCTGAAAATGTGGGTAGTTTTTATAAGCAGCCCCTTTTCTCAAGTAAAAAGGCTTTTTACCCAAGCCCTTCCATCAGGGAGGAGCAGTGGTCTTCTTGGAGAGTGTGGTCCTTGTCATGAACTCTGTCTCCAACTCGGTAGCCTTTTCCATCATGGGTTTGCCAAAGAGGTTCTTTCCTTGGCATGGGATATCAACCAATTTGTCCTTAACCCATTGCTCGAGATCGGAAGACTGTAGCCAAGCCTGGCGTCGGGCACCGATGCCCGCCATGGCTATGCTAGTCACCGGCTCAAAGCCATCATCAGCTGCTCGTCATGAATTTTGAGCACTAACGGATGGCCTTGGACAGGTTCCTGAACCACTGCAGGGATTCTTCGGAGAGTCCAGCCAAGAACACGGAGAGCTCCTTCACCAGGTTTCTCAGTAACATGGCCATGTACAGCTGGTAGGCCTGGATCCGGCCAATGAGCATCAAGCCCTGGTAGCACTTTCTGCTGAGGGCCTCCAAGGTGTGGGCCTCCCTACCCAGGAGCACAGAGGAGCGGGTCTAATGGCTCTTGAGTCAACATATGGCCAACTCCACCATCATGGAGTTATGCAGCAGTTGTGACTTCTGGAAGCCTGGGCTCCAGAAAACTCAATACATCGAGTCGAGCCGCTTGCTCACAACCGACACCAATGCCAGTGCCTCCCACATATGGAGCATCAGGCATTCCAGGATGGGTGGGATGGGTACTGTGAGCCATTTCCTCGGTGGGGCCTGATACTAGAGGATTTCTAATTCCTCTGTCCGAGGGTCGTCCTCCAATTTAGTCGGGAACGCGAGGGCTTTTGACATATCCCACATGAAGTCAAAGAATGCCATATCCTTGGGCGGGGAGAGATGCCAGGGTTCAGAGGGTGGCGAGTCCGAGGGGACATGATGGTGGTGTCGGGTGTCCAGAGACTCCTCGTCTTTGGTCTCCCATTTTGAGTAGTCCGTGGAAGACTCGAGGGAAGGGCGACAAGTGGGCTCAGGACCAGAGCCCTGCACACATCCTTCGGAGGCTCTGTGGCTGGTGCCATGTGCGATAGCCAGGAAAGACCTCTGTCCCATCGAACGGGACCTGGATCGAGACTTAGGCCGAGGATCGACTTGAGGCCATATGGTCTTAAGGATCGACTTGGCATCTGGGGAGTCGTCGACACAAGGCCCAGTGCACTCGCAAACTAGTTAACTAGGTCAATGATGGTCCAGGTCTACCACTGGTCTTCCGGGAAATCCTTGAGGCACTACCCTGTCAGCAAGGGCTAGCAGGAGATCCAAATCGGTGGTTACAATGCTCACACCTTAGAGACCTAAGCCTGCTTACTACAGATGGATTAGGGGAAATCAGCCATCCAGGCACTGTTTCCTGAGAGTCCATAGCCTCCTCCTGGCCCAGGTAGGTAAGTACAGTGGCACTCTCTGCCCTCCTGCCCAGATCTGCACCATCTACTGGAGTCGGAGAAATACTGAAGGAGCAGCAGCATTGGCACCAGCCTTAGAGGGGTGGAGAGTCCACCTATCAGTTTTTGTGTCTCTATCTGCTAGGAACAAATTATAACCCACTGATAAGGACTGGTCTGGTATAGATGTTGAGGAAGAAACCTATGTTGTATCTATAAAACTACACCAGCAAATCAGCAGAAATTTTGATTAAAATGAAACTGAAGCATTTGTGTCTGCTCGGGAACAGTTATGAATGTATGCTCATAAATCAGGAACCAGCCTACGTGTCACCCAAACTCCGCCCCCCGATCACACCTACACTCAAGCCCTGTAAAAGCACACACTATTTTTATTGTGCATACTTTTTACGCATGGAGTAATTTTATAAGCAATATTTTTTATGTTGTGTGTGTGCATAGTGACATATAAACGTGAAAAAAGCCTTTAGAATAATTGTACCACCTAACTGTGCAAATGTGATTGGATCTCACGTGAATGCCTGCCGCAAGATAACCACTTCATCTTTTACAGCAGCATATTTGCAGGAAGCGTAGTTACTCACCTATAACAGGTGTTCTCCAGGGACAGCAGGAATCAGTCCTCACATATGGGTGACATCGGCACAAAACGGAACCCACGCGAAGCATTTCCCCAGCTTTCAAAGAAAGCCTTTGGGAATGCCACCACGCATACATGGTCCTCTTCCCGCTCAAGGGTGCCATCTTGATAAGTCTGAAGACATAGCTCAGGCAAGGATAAAAATAAAGGAGTGGGCAACTCTAAGGGGAGGTGGGTGGGTTGTGAGGACTGATTCCTGCTGTCCCTGGAGAACACCTGTTACAGGTGAGTAACTATGCTTTCCCCAGGAACAAGCAGGAAGTCAGTCCTCACATATGGGAATCCCCAGCTACAGGCTACTGAGGACTCATAGAAAAATGCCACGGAGAGCCATGAGCAGAAATTGGTCCCCGAAGACCACACTCCCAGTAACTGCAGAAGGGTCAGAGGGCCGGAGTTGCCTAAACCCTGAAGAGATTACAGAGTACAGCCTGGCCAAAGGTACTGTCCCAACAGGACTCCCTCTCCAGGCAGTAATGCATTGCAAAGGTGTTAGCAGAGGACCAGGTTGCGGCTCGGCAGATGTCCACCAGGGGCATGGAGCGCAGATGTGCCACCGACGCTGCCCTCGCATGGACACCGTGTGCCGTGACTTGGTTGTCCAGCAGTAGCCCAGCCTGAGCCTGGGTGAATGCGATGCAATCTGCCACCCAGAGGGAAAGGGTCCGCTTGGTGACCAGGAGCCCCCAAACAGGCAGGGTCGTAGAAGACAAAGAGCTGCTAGGACCTGCAGTGGGCCTGTGTGCGTTGCAGGTAGGAGAGAGCCCTCCTACAGATGAGGGTGTTGAGGATTGCTGACACCCAGTCGGCATGAGACTTCAGAAAGAAGGTTGGCAGCACAATCTCCTGGTTGAGGTGAAAATCCAAGACAACCTTCGGGAGAAACTTGGGGTGCGTTTGGAGAACCACCCGGTTCCCGTAGAATCTTATGTAGGGAGCATCAACCATCAGGGCCTGGAGCTCACTGACCCTCCAGGCCGAGGTGAGGGCTACTAGAAAAACCATCTTCCAAGAAAGGTGATGAAGCGAGCAGGACACCATCAGCTCGAAGGGTGGTTGGGTTAGTCGCATAAGGACGACATTGAGATCTCACTCCACCGGAGGCAGTCGGATGGGAGGCCTGGAAAGAAGCGGCCTGTGCATGAGGCGGGAAACCAGCAGCTGGCCCAAGAGGGGTCCGCCCTCAACTGGATGGTGGTTGGCTGAGATCACGCTCAGGTGGACCCTGACCGAGCTGGATTTCAGGCCCGCTTGCAAGAGATGGAGTAGGTACTGCAGGACTAGGTGGGTGGGGCAAGAGAACGGGTTGGCCCGTACCTCCGCGCACCACACCGAGAACAGACACCACTTAAAGGGATAAGCCCTCTAGTCGAGTCCTTGCACAAAGCCAGCATTATGTCCTCGATCTCCACCGGGAGACAAAGAGGGGCTAGCGTGACCTGCTCAGCCACCAAGCCGTGGGGAATAGGGACCTCAGGTTCGGGTGAAGCAGGAGACCCTCTTCCTGTGTCAAAAAGCCTGGCGTGCTGCCGAGGGGAACCGGGGGCTCCGACAAGAGGCAAAGCAGCAGCGGAAACGAGGGCTGCCGAGGCCACCACAGGCCATGAAGATTACTGAGGCCCCGTCCCGCTGAACCTTGAGAAGAGCCCGCGCTATGAGCGGGGTGGGAGGAAACGAATACAGAAGGCCGTGCATCCATGGTAGCAGGAAGGCATCAGAGGCTTCCCTGCTCAGGTGGGGAACCGCGCCGCAGAACCATGGGAGCTGCAACTTCGTAGGGCTGGTGAAAAGGTCCAGGACCGGAGTCCCCCAGCGCCAGACAGCCACTGCACTGTCTGCAGGCAAAGACGCTACTCGTGTGGCTGAAGGATCAGACTCAGTCTGTCCGCCAGAACGTTGTCCTGACCTGGGAGATAAGTAGCCCGCAGGACTGTACCTTGGTGGATCACAAAGGACCATAAGACTACCGCCTCCAGGCAGAAGTTGTAAGAGCCAGTGCCCCCCTGTTTGTTCATATAGAACATTGCCACCCAGTTGTCCATCTGGACAAGCCCTGTCCGATGATGAACACAGTGCCTGAACACCCAGAGGGCGAGGAGGACCGCCCGGAGTTCAAGGAAGTTGATCGGTAGTTGAGACTCCCCGAGGGACCATGTCCCTTGCGTGTGGAGTTCGCTGCAATGTGCTCCCCAGCCAATTAGAGAGGCATCCGTGGTCAAGACCACGTCATGCTGTGGAGCCTGGAACAGCATGCCTCGAAGCAGATTCCAGGTGTCCCGCCATCAGTTGAGGGACTTGGACAGTTAGGGAGTGACCGAGACAGCATCTTGGAGATGGCCCGTTGCCTGAGCCCACTGAGTATGAAGGCATCACTTGCATGTGTAGGCGGGCGTCGGGGATGACGTGGACTGTTGAGGCCATGTGGCCGAGAAGACGGAGTATCATCCGGGCTGAAACTGCATTGCAGTGTTGGACCGGAGGCCAGAGCAATGAGCCGCTGCCCTGTCCTGGGGAAGGAAGGCCGTCACCTGCTGGGTGTCAAGGCACACGCCGATGAACTCCAGGGACTGTACCGGAGTGAGGTGTGACTTTGGGTACTTCACCATGAAGCTGAGGTGCTTGAGGAAATGGATGGTGCAGGCCGCGGTCTGCCGTGCTTTGTCAGCCATCTCCCCTTAATGAGCCAATCGTCTAGATAAGGATAGACGAAGGTGCCCTGTAACTGAAGGTGGGCTGCGGCTACCATGAGGCACTTGGTGAACACTCGTGGAGCAGACGCAAGGCCAAAGGGAAGCACCCTGTATTGGTAGTGGTTCCTTTGTACTCTGAAGCATATCTTCTGTGCTTTGGGTGGACCAGGATATGAGGCGTACACATCCTGAAGGTCCCAGGAGCATAGCTAGTCGCCCTGCTGGAGGAAAGGCAGCAAGGCACCAAGGGAAAACAATTTGAACCTCTCCCACACCAGGTATTTGTTGAGATTTTGTAGCTCGAGGATGGGTCGGAAGCCGCCCATCCACTTTGGCACAAGGAAGTAACAGGAGTAGAACCCGTGACCTCTGAGGTGCCGCAGGACCACTTCCACTGCTCTCTTCAAGAAGGATGGCAAGCTCCTGCGCCAAGAAGATCTGGTGCATGGGGAGCCAAGGGAGCTCTGCAGGGCAGAAGGGTAGAGGAAGCCGGTCCAGGTGAAGGAGGTAACTCTCCTGGACAACCTGGAGGACCCAGGTATCTGAGACTCCCATCGGGAAGCAAAGTGGATGAGGCGCCCTCCCACCGGTAGCTGGGTCGCCAGAGGGCGAGCTGCTATGCATCTAGTGTCAAAATCCCAGGGCCGACTGGGCCCGTGCCAGGGTATGGCTTTTGGGGCCCTTTGGCTTACGTGGACCCTGGTGGCTGCTCTGGCTCTGTCCGCCTTGAGGCAGAGCTGGCACTGGGGGATAAGGTGGGTAGCCCCGATAGGGGAGACCCTTCCTCTGAAAGAAAGGCTTTTTGCCTTGTTGCTTCTTCCACAGGAGGGAAGAAGTCTTCAGGGAGAGACGGGTGCAGGTTACATACTCTGTCTCAATCTCTGCCATCAGTTTGCCGAACAACTGTTCAATATTTTCCTTGCCCTCCTCACTCTCCTGGTTCAGCAACATGTCGTCTCTGCCTACTACTATGCAGATGACATCTTTCTTCTCTATCACACAGACTCGGCTGCCCCAGACTCTCCTTAATGATGGTCTCTCCTCCGTGGCGTTCTGGCTCTCTTCCTATTTCCTTCACATCAACCTTTCCAAAACCTCAGCCATCTTGTTCACTGCCAGTAGCCCCGCTCCCCCTCTCATCTCCCTACTCTCTTCCTCTCCTATTCCCATTGTAACCTCCCTGCGCTACCTTGGTGTGACCCTCGATTCCTCTACATCCTTTAAAGCTCATATCTCCTCTGTAGTTCAATGCTGTTTCTTCACCCTGAGACAACTTCATTCTGTTCGCCCCTTCCTTTCTTCCTCCTCTATGACCACCCTTCTTTCCCTTGTCATATCACGTTTAGACTATTGCAATTTTTCCCTGGCCGGTCTCCCCCAATCACAGCTTCTACGCCTGCAGCAAGTCCAAAAGACAGCCGCCCGTATTCTCACCTGCACTTCCCGCTTCGATCACATCACCCCCCCCCCCTCTTATCCATCTGCATTGGCTCCCAATCTCCTTCCGAATCCAATACAAATTCCTCATCTTTGTCCATAGGTCTATCCACACTGGCACACCCCTCTACTTTGCTGATTTGTTCCATCTCCACACTTCTTACCGCTCCCTCCATTCCATTCACGAAAACCACATGACCCTCCCTTCCCCATCCCAAGCTCACTTAGAATCTACCCGCTCCTCTGCCTTCTATTTCCTCGGCCCCTGACTCTGGAACTCACTCTCCCCCAGCCCTCCTTCAAAACTTTCAAGGTCAACCTAAAAACCCATCTTTTCTGTTCAGCTTTTGACCTTCCCCTACCTTCCTCCCCTCTTCCCTCCACCCCTCCCCCCCCCCCGCTGATGTTCAATAGCCAGCCCTTTCCTCTGGTCACCGCTCTCCTCTGTCCCCTCAGTTCTTATTCTATCCTTGCCTATTAAACTGTATTGGCATTTTTTTCCTTTTCTAGCAGCTTTTATGTATTTTGTAAACCACTCAGACGCTGTTGTCATGGGAAATATATTAAGCAATTTAATAAACATAATAAACTGTTCGCCCAGGCACGGTACATCAAGCAGCTTTTCCTGGACCCATTCTTCGAGGTCTGAGGACTGGAGTCAGGCCTGTCACCTGGCCCCAATACTTGCAACTGATACCCGAGCAGAGGACTCAAAGCTGTCATATGCAGCTTGAGAGAGGTACTTCTAACAGTCCCCCCCACTGATTTCAGGAGGGACTGGAAGCAATGTTATCCTCCCTTTCTTTCCTTCCTCTCTCTCTGTCCTTTATAATTTTTATAATCTATAATTTATACTTGATGTTTTAATTTGGTTAATTTTTTTTATATAATTATTATTGTACATTTCCTATTTTATCCTCCAGCTTAGGCTGGTTTTTATGTGACTTTTTACTGTACACCGCCTTGATTGCACTTGAAAGGCGGTTTTATCAAGCTCAATAAACAAACAAACAAACAATGGAGGTAATCGCTGTCGAGGCCCGCCTGGAAGCCCCCCCCCCCCCCCCCGAGTTCCTTTGTGAGGTCATGAAGGAACATATCGATACATAGCTGGTAAGCTTGGATGCGGCAAGCCAGCATGGAGCCTTGGTAGGCCTTTCACCCAAGGGCATTGAGGGCACGAGACTCCCTACCCAGCAGAACCGAGGAGTGGATTTTTAGACACTTCTGCTTCCACATGGCAGATTCCACTACCATTGAGGTATGGGGGGGAACTGGACGTTCCGGAAGCCGGGTACCCACTGGACTCTGTACATGGTGCCCAGGTGCTTGCTGACAATGGGGATAGACGCAGGCATCTCCCACATGCGGAGGAGCAGCCAGGTCTGAATGGTGGGACCAGAACCATGAGGCATTCCTTCGGTGAGGCCTCGTATTGCAAAATATCAAATTCCTCAGCATAGGCCTCCTCCTTGGATTGTGTAGAGAGTGCCAGGGCTCAAGCCATGTCTGCACAAACTCCAAAATGGAGGTATCCTCGGGAGTCGACTGCCGCTTCTAAGCGAGCAGGGAAGGAACCAAGGGGAAGTCCCGATGAGTCCGAGATTCAGGGGAAGTATCCCCGTCGGACTCCCAGTCCGAAATCTCCGAGGGGGATAAGGAACTAGGCTGCTCCAGTGGAGCCTGTGAAGCGTGCTGGGCTCTCGAGGCCAAAGCCCCTCTTGAGCCAGAGGTGCTGGCCCAGGAAAATCTTGCATCCGAGGACTGGGACGGAGATCGAGACCTCTGCTGGGATCCTTCACAAGGCCCCTGGCTCTTGGGAGTTGCAGCGGCAGTCTGGGGAGCCAAAACAGGTGTCGCCCTCAAGGTCTCAGAGCATGTGCCAGCAGGGCCTGGCACCAGCACTTGCTGGGCAGCAATGAAGGCAGAGACGATGTGCTCCAGTTACAGCATTCAGGCCTCCCACTCAGGAGTGGGGCCCTGTGACGTCAACACCGGGTAGCCAGGTCGAGTGTCAAGGAGGAGAGGGGGTCCTCGCCAGGATGACCCTCAGGAGACCGGGCGCCATTGCCGGAGGCCTCCTTTGGGGCCACTCCTTCTCAGACTCCAGGGACTGCCGAGGAGGGCTAAGGGACCGAGCACGAGAATGCTCACGCTTGTCTGGAGCCCCAAACAGGGTACTCGAGGCCTCCTCCTTCGGCTCCCTTTCGGGGGATCCTTGCTCAAAGTGATGCCGGGGCCACGGGGCAGCCATGGGGAACCCCAGAGGCGGAGGATCAGTGGAGTGGGAAGCTACCGAGGACACCAGGGCCGTCTTTCAGAAAATAACATCCAGTTTCTTCTTACGGCTCTGGATGGCCTTGGAGTACATCTTTTTACAAAGGGAGTAGAGCTCCAGGTTATGGTCCGCGCCAAGACACTGAAGACAACTGTTATGGGTGTCCGTGAGGGACATGTTTATGGAGCATCTATCACACTTTTTAAAAACTGAGGCCATGGGGGCAAAAAAGATCCCTGCAAGCTCGAAGACCTTCGGTTCGGCCAGCGGTTGAAAAAGGTGCGAAATGCACTGGATACGAGAAGAAAAGGGGAAAAGAAAAATAAAGTCCCGGGGTCCGCTGCCAAAACAGGGGCACTGGGATGGCGGGAAGAGGACCAGGAAACCAGAATAGAAGACAATATGAAAAAGCTTTTTCCAAGGTACACGGACGTGCGTCTGAAGGGCTCCACGGAAAAAGGGAGACTGATCAAGATGGTATCCTCGGGTGGGAAGGGGACCGTGCATGCGTGGTGGCATTCCCAAAGGCTCTCTTTGAAAGCTGAGGAAATGCTCCGCGCAGGCTCAGTCGGTGCCAATGTCACCCATATGTGAGGACCGACTTCCTGCTTGTTCCTGGAGAATGAAATATTTGTAAGAGGAAATGATGCAACAAGTGCTTGGCCTGTTTGGGCTTCTATATGAGATAGACCTGCTTGATCACTTGCTGCTGAGTGGAAATTGATTGCTTAGCTTAAGCTGTGGTATGGCTTCTGACATCTGAATATGGTGTGAAATCACTGCTGAGCATAAGGGATGCAAAGCTAGGAGGGGGCAAGCAAGTCTCCTCATTTCAGTACTGCTAAGGAAGGGACACAGCAAATAGAGAATAGGGACTGGTTTCACCACAAATGGAAGACCACTTCGTGCCCCCCTTAACTAGTTTGTATAGCTTATTACACTCATGTACTGCACAAGTGCATTTATCTTTACAGTCCAGAGTAATCTATCCACTTGCAGCTCTCCACCCTCAATCACTTTCCCTGGTGATCAATACCAATGTATAACACCTGCAATGGAGTACAGGTTTACTGCCAAATTTCAGAACAAGCTCTATACCTCAAAGATCACCATCTACCTGTTTGCTTAGGGATGACATGAATGGATAACTTGCCGAGAAAGGATACTGTTACAGAGCCCTCAATATGTGAAAAAGTCACAGCCATTTTTCTAGTTGGTACCTCAATGTAGGTTTCAGTGATTTGAAATTAGAATTCATCTGTGTATACCACTAAATTACCACCAAAAAATCTCAGTGTGAATAACCCTGTTATGGGAAGTGCAAGCAGAGCCAGGGACTTTAACAGACCAAGAAGCTGGGGTAGCGACCTCATGGATCTGACTGCAAATAACTTTGATAATTAGGGCATACAAATCTTACATCCAAAGTGTAGCAGCAGTCTGGACATGTACCTACGGCAACAGGAAAACCACAGCTGCCATTAGATCTCTTCCAAGATTATGGAGAATATGGGCTCTCAGACTGGGATCAGAACTCACATGTGGATTGCAGAAGAAAATGCTCCTGTTTGGAAAATGAAGAACGAGGGAAAAGTGTCCTCCAAAACAGCTTACTGATACATAAACGTAAGACTAAGTCTTAGGTTTAGCTGCAGTGTTTCCTGAAACAGAGGTTTAGATTTGAGCTCTGTGATTTTATTGCCAGTCTTTGGTGGGTCACAAGCAGGAGAAAGCCCAGACTGAGAGGGAATAATGATGTATACAGGAGAAGAACATAGGGTTGTGACACTGGAAGAAGGTGAAGGAGTTACGTGTACCTGATGATAAAAGTCACTGTCATCAAAAATCTCCTCATCCAAGTCTTTCAGGTGAGCGTTTATTTTTCCTTGGGACAGGGCCTCCTGCAACAGGAAGGAGAAGGTAAGCAGACAGCATGGACAGTAGCCTAGCACAGCAGATTTTTATAAAAACAGAATGCAACACACACACACACAACGTGCTGGAACCCAGCTTCCAGACAAACCATCTGCACTGAGGCATGGACACTTTCTTTGTGACCTGGATCAAGGCCTCACACCACCAAAATGGTCACTGGACAAAGTCAAAAGAATTCTGATATATATAATATGACTTTAGGGTAAGCACTGGACAATATACCTCTCTACAGGATAACAAATGATATTTTTTTTTTTACTATTGCAGGCTCTCATCAGAGAATAGAAGAACCATGGCTTTGGAACAAATAGTGGTTTAAAATGTGCATGTTTTTCATTTTTTCCTTGCCAAATTCACATTGTGTTACAAACCGTTTTTTCCCCGATAAGGTACAAGACCAATTCTAACCAACACCGAACTTATACTTTATCCTACATGCAGCCAAAGCAAATGACTTACCTTCTCCTGTCCCGGCACGAGCTCGCGTACTGGCACAGATTCGAGTTCCACTTTCCCCAACACTTTGTAGGCAGAGCGCTTGGTTTGTGTCCGACGCAGCAATCGCTCTTTGTCCATTAGGATCTGATCAATCTGAGTCAAGACAGAGCGTTCGAAGGCGCCAAAACCCTGCAGGAACATTAACCAGTGTCAGATAACGCAGGATGTGGACACTAGAGGCATCCATCTGCAGCTGTCCGTCCTTCTCCTTATCTTTAAAGTGTTGCACTGAGCCGGGAATCAGTTCTTCACCCAGACCAGCTGCATTAGCCTCCAGCTCAACTTAACTTTTCATCAGGTCATGCCACTGCTCCTAACTGAATATTTCTGATTTATGCATTAACTGTGATTTAAAATGCCTTCTCCTGTTACTTCATTATAAGCCCCAGCATGCTCCTAAAATCACCAGCTAACACAAAACAAATATGATTCTTATTATTTACTGATTTGTTACAATTCATTGTTATTTGTATCAACTATTTTCTTATGTATGTTTTATTGCCAACCACACAGATGTATAACTGATGTGCAGTATATAACCAATACAATAAATGAAATGAAATGTGGCAAAGGAGGGAACGTTACAAAGCAAAACTTCTGCAAATGGATTTAGAAAGACAAAAATTAATTATGAGCTCGAGAGTAAATAACCGAGTGAAATTTTGCTTTTAAGAAAGAAGGAACATTTCTGCTTTTTTTGACCAAGCAGTTTCCACCTGCCCCTCTGTACTTCCAGCGTAATCAGAAACAGGGCTGGGAACTAGCACTGTAAGTCTTCGTTCTCAACTACCAACCGATTTTTCCTTTATTTTATACCCCTCTCCCTCACAACATACCTCGCCTAGTCATCAGTGATGGTCCTGAGCCCAGGGCCACCCACCAGGGCCACCTGGAATGCAGTAATTACGAGACCTGAATCCAGTCTCTTGGGAGGGGGGGGGGGTATTTACTAAACCACATTAGATTCTTACAGCCAACATGGCAAAAAAGTGCAGATCCTGCATGTTTTTTTGCAGCTGATGCAGCATTATTGGTTGGCAGCATGCACGGCATTTCCCCAGCAAATAATGCATCAAAATGAGGCCCAGCGGCACCACGGATGCAACTTACACCACTCATCGAGGTGATGTTAATTACACCTGTGCTGTCTGCACCTTTAGTGCTTACAGCTCCCTGCTGATGCCTGCAGTAATTGCGTGATGAAGACACACCTGCTCTCCACCCCTATCCCCCCCACTCCAGCAGTCAGCATGGGATCTGCAGATAATGCAGAAAATTGCTGTGCTGATAATGACTTTCCCAAGGCCACAAGGCGTGCCAGTGGGATTTGAAACCTCCACTTCACCTATGTCCGTAGCCGTAGAGAAAACCCTAGCCTCTGGGACCTGAACCGAGGCCCCCCCCCCAACTCATACTGTGTAGGTGAATGTATTGGCCATTAGATATAGGGAATCTCAATGTTTGAAAATGATTAATGTTAGGTAAACAGTTGATTGTGAAAAGCAAGTATTTCCACGTTCAACTGCTTTTTTGCTTTTTGTCTTATTCAGAGTACCTAGGCTTCTAATGTGTTCTGACTGGGTTTTAGAAGTCTGCTGTATTCTTTTTAACCCTATGCCTGCTCTTCTCCTCAGCAGCTCCTGCTCCTCCTCCTCGTACTGCATGTACACTCTGTGTGACCCCAATTACTCGGAACACTGTTCGAATTCTTTTCTGTTTAGTTACACAGCAAAGCTGAGATGAAGCTACAGCAATGCTCAGAGTAACTGGCATTGTCAGAAACGTCCCTGTTCTATGAAAAGGGAAAAGAGCAGAGAAATCCTACAAGCCAGAACAGTAACACTGAAAAGAGCTGCTTTTGGCTCTAACACAGAACTTAGAGAACAGGATATATCCTTCAGGAAAGGCTTAAAAAATAAATAAATAAAATAAGGCTGGCCTGGTGACTCAGGCAGCAAAGGTACCGGCCAGTGTCATGCCGACGGCCCCTGGCTTGATTCCTGTATTAGGTTTTCTGCTCTTGGGATCAGCTGGGGATGCTGTGGGTGTAGCATTCACAGTCCCTGGGGGAGGGACTCATGGTCATTGTTTGAATGACACCCAGGGGTGGTGTTTACAAAGCTGTGCTTTATCCTTCATTGCCTCGGAAGAAAAGGCCTGGCAATCTACTTCCGGTCACAGGAGTCAGCATTGACCCAATGCACTTAAAACAACCCCCCCCCCCCCAAAAAAAAAAAAAGAAAAGACAGAAACAGATAAACATGAAAACCCTCCTCTGGAGACTCATTTCATGTAGGCAAATATATAATAAAAACCACCTCCACCGCTAGAGACTGAAACCCTCCCTTTATGGTTTAGAAGTTGCTCCTTGAAACCAGATCGGGGCAAGTTGGCACATCATCCTAGAAGCAGTCGGCACTGCTGCCATCTGTGAAGAATGATAAGGATGCTGGGTTTTCAGCACATCACACCACAAAAAAAACCAAAACTAAAGTAACTAGACTTGCCTTCCCAAATTTCCCAGAGGCCAGCTTGGTCTTGTCGTACCACTTCTGCAATGTACTGTTCCGAAATGTTCTGAAGTCAGTGAACCGTTTGGCCATGAATTCGGGGTACTCCTCCATCTCCAGTTTCCTCTTTGGTGGCTTTTTCCACTTCTCCCCCAGCAGCTTGTCATCTTCATCACTGGGAATTTCTTCATCACTGAGGAACAAATGATTTCAATCCAGTCATTAGAAATCCTCTTAAAATGCACGCCACGTATACAATATAGAGGAGTGCAGAATATAGGTTGGGGACCTTACTGCCTTCTAAAGGATCCTAAGACAGTGTCAGCTTCCAGTTTTGTTTTGTTTTGATTTAATGTTTATTAAGCTTCAAATACAAAAGATAACAAAAAATACAGTGCTTAAATATTTAAGCAACCCCAGGAATAACCAAGAGAAACACTCATGGCCTCACAGAAAATAAATGAAAGAACATGGTCCCATCATACAAAATATTATAATCTCAATAATCCAAAGAACAATATCCTTGAGGGTACCTCCCAGTTATATGCACCCCAATAATGTATAGCCCATCCAACACAGCAGTTATCTACAGAAATAGTAGAGACATATTACAAAACTTATTCATCAACAGATTTTTCATGAGACCGATACAGGGCCTGAAGCTGATCTGGTTCCAAAAAGACAATCTTTCCCCAAGTCAGTCAAACATTTCCTTGGATATTTCAAAAAAGGTGGTCATACCTAAAGCCAAAGCCCTAGGCTTTAGCTGAAGGAATCTCTTCCAAATTTGTTGGAGTCTTAATAGATATATCAGGATATATATAAATAAGAAAAACATGAAAAGGCTTTACCCTTTCCTTGAAAAAAAACAAACAAAAAAACTATCATAGAGACTCCAGAAGGAAGCCATCACAATACCCCTGTTTAATGTCTCTTCCTCCTCCTAAGTCTCCAATAGTACCGTCAGATCACCCTCAGAGGGACGGACGAAACTACCACCCCAATAGTCTTAATAGAAGACAACATCAGAAAATTTGATTCTCCCCCATATGCAAAATATTTGTAAAATAAGACTTAATTTGCCATTTTGTGATAGGATTTCTGCTTTAGAAAAGCTTAACAATACGCAAATTCAATAATTTCAAGGAGTTCTCTAGTCTTTCAATTCTATTTTCTACCACTAAATTTCCCCTCAACAAGGCACTATTGGCCCTTCTAAAGCCAATATTCTTCCTGTTGTCTTCCAACAGCCCCTGTTGGGACCGTACTTTCCCTTCAAGTATGGTCATTTGGTTAATAGCCTCACCTGAGAACCTAGATAACTGCGAAAGACAGCCAGACAGTCATATCCATCTTGGTGACCTCCTTGGGAGGGGAGGGGGCCCCCCCATCATGGGTATGAGGGATCTACGCCCCAGAAAACACAATGGGCTTAAAGGGAGGAGATGTCAAAACCGGCACAGAACCTCGTGTTTCACCCATCACACAGGTAGACATGGAGGAAGAAACCCCCACCACAAAAGCAGATGGCAATAAGGGTTTAGATGTAAACAACTTTTCATTAAGGCCAGCTAGGCTACCTTCACCTTTCAACAGGGTGGATTCAAGCCAGTGGCAACCTGGTCAACTACTGGATGAATAGAAAGCGAGCACGAGTCTGGACTGAAACATAGAAACATGACAGAAAAAGACCACATGGCCTATCTAGTCTGTCCTTCCATAACTACAACAGTCCCCTTTTTACCTTTAGAGATCCTCTGTGTTGGTCCCATGCTTTTTTGGATTCAGTTACTGTCCTCTACCACCTCCACTGGGAGACTATTCCACGGATCCACTACACTTTCTGTAAAGAAATATTTCTGCATATCACTCCTGAATCTATCTCCCTTCACCCTCATCCCATGTCCCCTCGTAGCAGAACTTGCTTTCAATTGAAAGAGGCTATCTCTGGGCTAATGAAACTCAAATCAATGGATAGTCCAGGGCTGTCACTCTCCTTGCCCTGTGCTAGGACAAAAGGAGTCCACCAGGCCAAAAGTCACAGTTTGAACCCCCCTGGGACCATCTTTGAGTTTCGCCTTCCTTTTCCCCATCCCCACATAGAAACCTAGAAACATGACGGCAGAAAAATAACCACATGGCCTATCTAGTCTGCCCTTCCATAACAACCACTACGGCAGTCCCCTTTTCCTTTAGAGATCCTCTGTGTTTGTCAAAGATAATACCTACAGCAGATATCAAAACCGCCATGTAGTTCCTCTCAGCTCCTCAGACGGCTCCAAAGGGGCCAAATGTGACCCTTTGGTCACACAACCGCAGGCCACGTACTGCAGCTGTCAGCTGGAATTTAAGCTGCGGGACCAGAAGCGACATCACTGCACAGCTCCCAACATCCCCGGAACACACTGAGGAAACAGCACAGGTCCCAGGCAAACCTCCATAGAGCTCTCAGCAGGCTCCTCAATGAAGAATGGAATAGCCTCTCCCCAGCTTCCAGTTTATATAGGACAGAAGCCATCAGGTCAGCCATATGCACCATCATCTTACACAATACTGTATACGCAAGCAAGCTATAGATGGACAGCGCTTGGTGTGCTTTACAAGACATCAGCAAAATCCTTACATTTGCACTTGGCTTCTCCTCTTCAGTATTATGCTAAAAGTATCCATAACCCTTTTAACACTATTTTAAAGAAGCCACTGCTTTGTGGGCTAGCACATCAAAAAAAAAATGGCCAGGTTCTGCAACATTTCTTCTCTCCCCCACCCCCCTTCCTTGCATTAGGCAGATAACTAAAAAGATGTCACATATGAAAGACTTATGTGGTGCAGAAGTCTTGCATTCAATATAGTCTTCAGATAATTCTCAGGTTAGCCCAATAAAGATTTGATTTCTCCTGGACCCATATGATACTAGAGAACTCTATACAAGCACAAAGGCGACCACTGTGTCCTCCCTGTCCCTCCCCCCTCTTCTCGTCATTTACTGCTCAGCAATGGTACATCATGAAGGGTGGAACAGAGCAACCTGCCAAATGAATCCTGCTGGAGCGTGAAATGACAAGCATGGGTAAGTGACAGTGGCGTAAACGCCAACCAAGCCACTCCTGTAGTGCAGAGAAGCCCAGAGAAAGAGGGGCCCCTTCCTTCCTTTCTTTGATTTTATATACCGCACTATTTCAAAATCAGCACGCTTTACAGAGAACATGTATTAACGCTTTACAAAGAACAGGTATCAAAGTACAAAACAATAGCGTCAGGTACTGCGCTATAAACAAACATTTTACATTGAACAGGGGTGTCAACTTGGGTAGAAATAGGGCGACCTACAAGCTGGTTAGTGGACCGTGAGAAGTAGATAAGTCTGAGCTATGGCTGGCAGGCGTGATCCATAGTGTAGCTATGGTATATGGTCATAATACAGTTGGAAAAGTTGCATCTTTATCGCTCTCCTGAGGTTTGATAGGTCAGAAATGGAGCGGATTGGGGCAGGGAGGGAGTTGCAGAGAGTTGGTATGTATAGTGAGAGAACTCAGTTCTTAGCAGCTTGGGAACTCTTTCTTATTGCTGAAGGGATGGTGAGTGTGCTTGTCATGTTTGTTCTTCTCATCCTGTTGTTCGGTGTCCAATTTCCTCCAGGGAGGTTATGCAGGATTTTAAATGTCATTAGGAGGGCTTTGTACTTTAGGCGGCTAGCTATTGGGAGCCAATGCAATTGTCTTAGGATGGGTGTCACATGTTCAGATCTGGAGGCTCCATACAGGGTTCGGGCTGCAGAGTTCATGGCCATTTACAGAGGATGAAGTGTGTAGCCTGGCAGGCCATGGAGAATGATATTTGCATAGTCAAAGTGTGGAAAGATAAGTGCCTGGAATATGGTGCAGAAGTCGGCAGCCTCCAGCAGTGGACATAGGTGATGGAGGGTCCTTATTTTGTGGTATACTGCCTTAGTAATATTATTTGTGTGTATTTCCATACTCAGGTGCTGGTCCAGAGTGATTCCTGGATAACGCACCTCTTACCTGTAAGGAAGGTGGTGGTATGAAGGCTGGATCTTTTGTGATAAACAGCACTTCAGTCTTCTTACAGTTCACTTTCAGGTTGTGCATACTGAGCCAATCCGTATTTCTGGTGTAATTGGGACTGTCCGTGGAGAATGGGGCATAAATTGTCAGTGTACATCTGGTAAAGTCTACTGTATGATTGGATTATAGCGCAGATTGGCTGGATGGAGATGAAGAGCAAGGCAGATAAGGATGAACCCCGCAGTACTCCTTGTGTTTGCTGGTAAGCAGATGATGTTTGAGCACCTATGCGCACCAGTTGTTGGCGATCTGTTAAGTAGTATCTGCTAAAACAAAGGCTATTATAATGCCTCTATATCGTTCCATAGTACGACCGCACCTTGAATAGTGTGCGCAATTCTGGTCGCCGTATCTTAAAAAGGATATAGTGTTATTAGAAAAGGTTCAGAGAAGAGCTACCAAAATGCTAAAGGGGATGGAAGGATACTCCTATAAAGAGAGGCTAAGAAGGTTGGGGCTCTTCAACCTGGAAAAGAGATGTCTGAGGGGAGATATGATAGAAGTCTATAAATTAATGAACGGAGTGGAACGGGTAAACGTAGATCAATTGTTTACATCAGAATATAAAGAGACTAGGGGACATGCAACGAAGCTACAAAGTAACATATTAAAGACTAATAAAAAAATATTTTTTCACTCAACATGTAATCAAACTCTGGAATTTGTTACCGGAGGATGTAGTAAAGGCTGTTAGTGTAGCTGGGTTTAAAAAAGGTTTGGACAAGTTCCTGGAAGAAAGGTCCATAAACCATTATTAAGAAGGGACCCAGGATATCAATTCTTGACCCAGTACAAGCATTGCGGAACCTGTGTCTTTTGGGGAAACTGCTAGGCATGTATGACCTAGATTGGCCACTGTTGGAAACAGGATACTGGGCTTGATGGACCTTGGTCTGACCCAGTAAGGCATATCTTATGTTCTTTTGCACCAGTCTAAGGCTAAGTTCTGTATGCCTTTCTGTTGTAATTGAGCAAGTAGGAGATTATGACAGACTATGTCAAAGGCCGATGCGATATCCAGGAATATTAGGATAAATCCCCGTTTCGCTTTGTTCATGCCCATAACGAAATTGTCTAGGAGAGTGGCCAGGAGGGTTTCAACACCATGTTGTTGGTGGAACCCATGCTGCTGAAGGTCTAAGGGAGCATAGGAATCAATGTGATCTTGGATCTGCTGCTGAACTCTCTTCTCCATTATCTTAGCAAAGAAAAGGAAGCTAGATAAAAAAAAAGGGGGGGAGGACTGTTGTAGTGGTGATATGGAAGGACAGACTAGATAAAAACATGACGACACAAAAAGACCACATGACAGTGGCAGTTTTTAGAGGTGAAGGTACCAGACCTTTGGTGAAAGAAAGGTATACGATCCTCAAAAACACACACTTAGGTCAGAGCAGGCTGACATAATCCAGAGTGAGGGGTATGGATCGGTTGGGGAGGTGGTGGTGTTGCTCCGCTGAGCACATCAATGACATCATAAGGGGCTCATGTGTGAATGGACTTTAGCTCTGGAATAGCAGTGTTTTTATTAGGAGGATTGTCAGAAAGGATTTTCTGGTTTAGGGGGATTGCCGTTGGTTTTGTTTTGGAAGTGGGTAGCGAACTCCTGTGGGTGGGGGGTACCAGCAGCTAATACATCTTCTGAGGTGGAGTCCCCCTTTTCTGGGGGCACTTTCCAATGTTTTGCTTAGAGGCCCTCAATTTGAATTTCTGCCATTGATGAGTGGCAGTTTTTAATTGCACCATTTTAATTACTGCATGGTACCTTGGATAAATAAACTAAATACATTCACAAATGTAAACATAAATCCTGGGTAAACAATCTTTGCGAGTGTGTAAAGATCTTAAGAGTCACTTTGGAGAAGTAACCTCTAAATACATACATACACACACACACAGTACAGCACACTACACAAGACCAGTCGATGAGTTCTCTCTAGAAAGAGCAGATACTTTAATCTGGTTAAAGATTAACAATTAATTATGATTCTCAGCAGGCATAGCAGAGTAAAAAGTAAAGCAAGTTCTCCATGGACAAGAAGGCCGCGTCAGCCACGCCTAAGAGTCATCACCAGCAAGGATTGGATTAGCTCTCCCATAGTTCAGAAATGGAAAAAAAAAGCCAAATGACGAAAACGGGAAACAGCACAAGCACTGGCAAGATAAATGCAAGGCATTGATAAGGCAAGCAAAGAGAATTTGAGAAGAAACTTACTGTGGAAGCAAAAACGTGTAATAAAGATTTTTACAAGTACATTCATAGCAAAAAACCTGTGAGTCAGTCAGTTGGACCATTAGATGATAGAGGGATAAAAGGGGCAGTAAGAGGGGACAAGGCTATAGAGAGACTGAATGAATTCTTTGCTTTGGTCTTTACCCATGACTGAAGTAGTATTTAAAGGTGATATATCAATATCTCTTTCAATTCTGCAATAACGGGAAGATGTATTACAACTATTTGATAAACTGAAGAGTAGCAAATCACCTTGACCGGATGGTATACATCCAAGGGTGTTGAAAGAACTGAAATATGAGATTGCAGACCTGCTAATAGTAATCTGTGAACTATCATTAAAATCATCCGTAATACCTGAAGACTGGAGGATCGCCAATGTAACTCCAATTTTTAAAAAAGATTCCAGGGGTGATCCGGGAAACTACAGACCGGTGAGCCTGACGTCAGTACCGGGAAAAATGGTAGAAACCACCATAAAGAACAAAATTACTCAAAATGTCATGGCTTAATGGGAGTCAGTCAACATGGCTTTAGACAACAGATTAGTAAGACAAGATCTTCCTTATGTTTTTTTGAAGGTGTGAATAAACAGGTGGACAAAGGTGAGTCGGTTGATATAGTGTATCTGGACTTTCAGAAAGCCTCCGACAAGGTCCCTCATGAGAGACTTTTGGCAAAACTAAAGAGTCATGGGATAGGAGGCAGTGTACTATTGTGGATCAGGAACTGGTTAAAAGATAGAAAGCAGAGGGTAAGGGCTAAATGGCCAATTTTCCCAATGGAAAAAGGTGAATTGTGGAGTACCCCAGGGATCTGTGCTGGGTCTGCTGCTTTTTGAGATATTCCCTTTTCCAGGTCATTTATGAATAACGAGTGAGATTATCAAATTTGCAGATAACACGAAACTATCTAAAGTTGTTAAAACCCATGAGGATTGTGGAAAATTGCAAGAGGATCTTGATAAATTGGAAGACTGGGCATCCAAATGGCAGATGAAATTTAATGTGGACAAGTGCAAAGTTAAGCACCTAGGAAAGAAAAATCTAAACTACTATGGTTACACGATGCAAGGTTCCACATTAGGAACCACCACCCAGGAAAAAGATTTAGGCGTCATTGTGGATACCATGTTAAAACCCTCGGCCCAGTGTGCAGCGGCGGCCAAGAGAGCAAATAGAATGCTAGGTATGATAAGGAAAGGAATGGAAAATAAAACAAAAGATATTATAATGCCTCTATATCGTTCCATGGTGAGACCGCACCTTGAATATTGTGTGCAATTCTGGTTGCCGTGTCTTAAAAAGGATATAGCGATTTTAGAAAAGGTTCAGAGAAGAGCCACCAAAATGGTAAAGGGGATGGAAGGATACTCCTATGAAGAAAGGCTAAAAGAAACGACTGAGGGGAGATATGATAGAAGTCTATAAATTAATGAACGGAGTGGAACGGGTAAACTTAGATCGATTGTTTACCTTATCAGAATATAGAAAGACTAGGGGACATGCAATGAAGCTACAGGGTAAACTATTTAAGACTAAAAAGAAAATATTTTTTCACTCAACGTGTAATCAAACTCTGGAATTTGTTACCAGAGGATGTAGTAAAGGCTGTTAATGTAGCTGGGTTTAAAAAAGGTTTGGACAAGTTCCTGGAGGAAAGGTCCATAAACCATTATTAAGAAGGGACCCAGGATATCAATGCTTGAACCAATACAAGCATTGTGGAACCTGTGTCCCTTGGGGAAACTGCTAGGTACATATGACCTAGATTGGCCACTGTTGGAAACAGAATACTGGGCTTGATGGACCTTGGTCTGACCCAGTATGGCGTATCTTATGTTCATCTCATGCATCCCCGGGGCATATCTAACTAAAGAAATGAGCTCCAGTCACCTTGACCAATGCCTTGTAAGGAATCCATTCGTCTCCCTTTATTACACATACTGTACATGCTCTTTTTTCCACCCCCCCCCACCCCCCTCTCGGGCAAACAAAACCACCCCGAAAGACAATGAGATAAGAAAAAATGAAAGATCCACTTAATTTCCCCCAAACTATGTAATTAATGATGAATTTCTCCTGGTCTGGGATTGCTACCACTGTAAAACTTGTGTGGGTCCGGGACTGGAGGTCGTTAAGGAAAGCCAATTAGCAGGTTTCACCTTGTGTATTGTCCCTCCAGTCCAATCCCGACACCTGGCTTGTATCATAGCAGTACTAATCTCAGGAAGGTCCTGCGAGCACAGCCTGAATGACTGCTGCACCAAAACTCATATCACCCTTTGCTTGCACTTCCAAACAGTAATGCTTCACAAAGGTATGCAGGGACGCTCAGGTGGCCGCCCTGTAGATATCTGCCAGAGGAACTAGGCTTTATTCTGCCCACTAAGCAGCCTGCGCCCTAGTTATCTATTTAGCAGGTTTTCTATACCACTGTATCTCCATGTCTGAGCGGTTTACATGAGAATAAAATTGGTCAACAGGATTTTACACAGAACCTTCTAATACAGGGATGGCTAACTCCTGTCTTAGTGCACCACGATCCAGCCTGATTTCAGGATGTCCCTAATGAATATGCATGATATATATTTGCATGCAATGGGAGGTGTATGCAAATTTGTCTCATGAATATTCATTAGGGACAACCTGAAAACCAGGCCGGATCACGGTGTACTAGGACCAGAGTTGGCCATCCCTGTTCTACTAATTGTAAATAATTAGTGAGCTAACAGAGGAACACTAACATTTAACTATGATATATGATTGTAAGAATGTATTAAAGTGTGGGGCAAGGTGAGTGAGTGGTGGGGGGTTCTACTTAAAATGTGGGGAGGGGGGGAATTTAGCTGAAAATGTAAGAGGCCTATTTAATGTGCCCTCAGGCCTGCTGGTGCCGAAGCAAGTAAGAAGAAAAGGCTTCTCTAACCATCAGGAGATAGAGGCCTTAGAAGCGTCTTCTCCCTTACGTGATCCTCCAGACAGAACGAACAAATGGACCGATTTCCACATCTGTCCAATCCTCTTCAGATATCCGTAGGGCTCTATGACGCTATCTAAGAGGCGCAACACTGGCTCTTATTGAGCCTCCTCCATCCCTGCGAAAACCGGCAGAGTAACTGGCTGATTCAAATGAAAGACAGATTACCTTGGGCAGAAAATAAGGTACAGGCTATAACACCACCTTTTCCTTGGAGATGTAAAGAAAAGGTTCAAGAAAGGGTTCCCAGCAAGACAGTGCTTGTAACTCCAAAATTTTCCTTGCGAATAGATAGCCATCTAAGAAATGGTCTTCAACGTCAAATCCTTTAACAGCAGCCCTGGATTCCAGCTGAGTTGCTTCTGGTGGTGGGGACTGCCCCTTGCCAGTATTTTCCAAAACACTCTGCACCAGCACAAACCAGCTCTAGCCACAAAGGCCGATACTTGCAACGACAGCACATTTATGTCAAATGCCTGCTTCAGCAATGTCTCTAACTTTCTGTCCTGTACATCTTTAAGAGTGGAGATACCTTCCACCAGTATGGTGGTCTTCTTGGTCACCGCCAACACTGCCGCATCCACCTTAGGTGAATGCAGGATGGAGAAATTTCATTTACCATTAATTTCCTTTCCTGGAATCCTGCTAGACCAGTCCAGACAAGAGGGTTAAGTCCCCCTGCCAGCAGATGTTGGAGACAGAGAAAGTGCCAGAAGCTTTAATAATTGGGCTCTGGCATATAGAGAGGCTCCCCTAGGTGTCACACTCAGTATACTCCTGTAAAAGCAGAGGAAGCCCCTTAACAAATGGGCCCATAACCATGCATGAAATAAGGAAGCTAAAAGCATCAACCAGTGCAACTCTGTACAAGGAGCCCAAAAAGCTGAGATCTACTGGTACAGAAAGCATAGGGCAGAATCCACAGCTGTAAGTTTTTGAAGGCTCTACAGATGCAGCTGATGAGTTGGACAAAAGGCTGTTGTAAGAGAACGCAGTGAGGGGTGGGTTTTAGACTGGTCTAGCAGGATTCCAGGAAAGGAAATTAACGGTGAAATTTCTCCTTCCAATATACCCTGCTAGACCAGTACAGACAAGAGAGAAGTACCAAAGCTCCACCACCCCTGGGTGGGAAGAGAGCTGCTACCACTGGCCCCAAAATGCACTGAGGCCTGAGCTTGCAGATTGAGATGGAAGTGGTGTGCAAAAGTGGACAAGGAGGACCAGGTGGCTGCCTGAAATGTCGACAGGAGATACGAGCGACTGTTCCGCCCATGAAGCTGCTTGAGCATGCGTGGAGTGAGCATGAAGGCCCACCGGTACTGACTTCTTATGAAGAATGTAGGCAGATTTGATAATGCGTTTGATCCAAAACACAATTGTCGCTTTAGAAGCAGCAAGACCCTTCCGGGGCCCTACAAACAAAACAAATAAACAGTCTGACTTCCAAAAGTCACTAGTAGCCCAAAGATATCGACTGAGGACTCTTGACATTGACCGCCCATAGTTCGCTCTGTACTTCGGAGCCTTCCTCTCGAGGGAAGGCAGGAAGTGAAAGATTTTATTCACATGGAAGGGCAAGAGCACCTTTTGCGAGGAGGGTACAACACAAAGCAAAACTCCTTCCTAAGTAAAAGGAGAGAAAAGGCTCCCTACAGGAGAAAGCCTGCAGCTTCAACACTTGCTGGGCTGAAGTAATGGCGACCAGAAAGGCTGTCTTCATGGGGAGGTCCAAGAGAGCAATATGCTTCAATGGCTCAAAGGGGGCCTTCATGAAGCTCCGAAGAACCAGAGAAAGGTTCCATGAAGGAACTAGGGTGCGCCACGGAGGCCGGAGTGTGCATACACGGCAGAGAAAATGGCTGATATCCGAGTGAGAAGCAACTAACTATCCTGCTATGGGACCGCAAAAGCAGGTAAGCGCTGTTACATACACGCAGAGAGTTAAGGGCTAACCCTTTATCAAACCCCTCCTACAGAAATGTGAGTACCAGAGGTATCCGCACTCACCAGGGAGAAAGCTGTTGAGCACATCATGACTCAAACAGGCACCATACCCAAGTGTATGCCATAGGGCGTTGTGCTTTGAGAAGGGTCTCAACTACCCTACAAGAGTATCCCTTGTGGATTAGGCGGCTCCTCTCAAGAGCCAGACTATCCATCAGGATCAGACCCTGCCACAGCAGCCCCCAGAGAGAGCCAAGGGGCAGAGGCGATTCCACTTGCATCTGGATGAGGCTGGCATACCACGGACACTGGGGCTAATCAGGGGCCACCAGTACCACATGACTGGGGTGGGTCTCGATACAGAAGAGACACTGCCCGATCATTGCCCATGGAGGGAAGAGGTAGAGCAGCAGGACTACCGGCTATTGTTGGACCAGTGCATCCAGTCCCTGAGAGCTGTAATCTTTCCGGCGGCTGAAGGCGGCAGGAATCTTGGCATTCTTTGCGGTGGCCATCAGATCGAAGCCAGGACAGCCCCAGGTCCATACTATGCGCTAAAACGCCAATAGAGCAAGCTCCTATTTGCTGGGGTCCAGGATATGGCGACTGGAAAAAAAAAAAAAAAGTCTGCTAGAACATTGTCCACGCCCGCAATGTGTTAGGCAGATAGCATTTGCAAGTGTTTCTCGGCCCAAGGGAAGAGAAGATCCATTTCCCTGGCTACCCCCTGGGGCTTGGGTGTCACCCTGCTGGTTGAGATAGGCCACCGCCGTAGCACTGTCGCAGAGTACACAAACTGGCTGTTGGAAAAGCCGTGGCAGAAAGGCTTGCAGGGTTAGATGAATGGCTCACGCTTCGAGACAGTTGATTATCCATTGTGATTCCTGAGCATTCCATGAACCCTGGATTGTCTGGCCAAGACAATGCACTCCCCAGCCCAAAAGACTGGTATCCATTGTGATAAGAACCCAGCATGAAGTGTCTAAGGGAACCCCTAGCATCAGGTGGTGTGGACAGAGCCACCATCGGAGGCTGGTGCAAACGGCCCTGGCAAGGGAAGGTGAACCTTATACTCCTGGGTAACTGGGGACCAGCGGGACAGAAGGGAATGCTGTAGGGGCCTCGTGTGAGCTCAGGGAACTACCTTGATCATGGCCGCCATGGACCCCAAGACCTGAAGATAATCCCATGCCCATGGACGAATCTGAAGCAGGAATGCCTGTATTTCATCAGTCAACTTCCGAAAACTGTCCTCCATCAGGTAGACACATCCCCAATGTTTGTTGAAACAGGCCACCAGGAACTCCAGAGATTGGGTGGGCTTGAGACAGCTTTTGGCATGGTTGAGCACCCAGCTGAGATTTGAGGAATGTTGCAATGCGGGTGATGGCCTCAAGGGCCTCGGCCTGTGACGTCGCTCTGATTGACTAGTCATCCAGGTACGGATAAATGCGAATTCCCCGCTTCCACAAGGCCGCTGCCACTACCACCGTGACCTTTGTGAAGGTCCTTGGCGCAATTGTCAGACCAAACGGCAGTGCACAGAACTGAAAGTAGTGCCCGAGCACCGTGAATGGGAGAAAGCGCTGTTGATCAGCACGGATCGGAATGTGGAGATAAGCCTCTGCCAGATCAAGAAAAGCCAAGAATTCTCCACTGTGTGTACTGCTAGGAACACCGATCGAAGAGTCTCCATGTGAAAATGAGGTACCCAAAGCAAGTGATTGACGTCCTTGAGGTCCAGAATGGGCCGAAAGGAGCCATCCTTCTTCGGGACGACAAAGTAAATGGAGCAGTGGCCAGAACTGACCTCTGAAGGAGGCACTGGACAGATGGCCCGAAGTGCCAACAGGTGATGAAGTGTAGCCTGTATGCCCGAGTGCTTTGGGCCTATACCACACAGGAAGACAAAGGTGTCCTGTATGGGCTTTGCACAGTAGTCATAGTGGACAATTTTGAGAACCCACTGATCAGCAGCGATTGTCTCCCACTAGCAGGCAAACAATGCCAGCCAACCCCCCCCATGGGTGGTGCCCCGGAGTGGGCCTGGAGACCATCAGCAGGAGGAACAACCAGAACCGGAGAACTTCATGGGGGTGGAGTAGGAGTCCTTTGTCCAGAGAACCCCTCAAAAAGCTGGGATTTGAAGCCAGATCTTCCATTCAAGGGTCCTGAAGACCTACCCAAATTGGTAGCATCGAGCATCTCAGAAATGCTACCGAGCATGAGAAGAGAGATGAATGAGATCCAGTTTGGCGATTACCAGACTTAGTTTTGTCCTCTGGTAACCACTGTGGCTTCAACTGTCCTAAGTCCTTCACCAGCTTTTCAAGGTCCTCAAAGAGAAGCTTGCCCTTAAATAGGAGTCTAGCCAGACACGCTTTTGAAGCTGAATCTACTGACCACTGTTGAAGCCAGAGCCAGCAGTAAGCCATGATAACCGCCGCTATGGACCAGGCCACCAGGCAGAGTAGATCATAAAGAGCATCAACCAAAAAGGCAGCTACTGACTCCAAATATGCTGAAGTAGGATTGTCCAGCAACAACTGGATTCAGTGAAGAAGGGCACTCGCTGCCAGTCTGCCAAAGGCAGAAGCTTGCAGGGTGAGCGATGAGAAGCCAGTTTTGAGAAGCCCTTCAACCTTGCAGTCGTGTTGATTCCGAAGAGCTGCTCCATCTTCTATGGGAATCGTTGTGTGCTTGGTGACTGCTGTGACCACTGCATTGACCTTCAGATATCTGAGCCATCTATCGAGGTCCTCAGGTGACCACAAATGACGACAGCCCAAGTGTCGAGCTGTGCGAAGGGGATACATCAGGAGAGTCCCATTCGAGGGAAACCATCTGCTGCAGTTCTTGAGGAAACGGGAAGTTAAGGCTTTCAGATGCCCCAAAGGATAGGATCCACCTGAGAAGGCTGCTGGCCTGCATCCTGTCCTGGAGGCTCAGAGAGGTGCAAGGCATCTACAGTCTGCGCAATTAAGGCCGAAAGTTCCTCTTTCCGGAACAAACATCTTGAGTCTCCTCTTGGTCTTTTGCCTGATCGTCTGAAGGGGACTATTTCCCATTCTTGCAGTCAGACGAATTAGGGCTGTTATCGACAGAAAGGCGATCCTGCTCTTTGGTCCAATCTCCAGCCACTCAGGAGATTCCCTTATATGGATGTCCCACCTGTGGAGGAAGGCTATCCCTAGCCCGCTTCCGTTCCAGGTGAGATGGCTCTGCCATGATCGTAGCAAGAGAAGAACCCCCTGCTGGGAGATCCGCTGCTTGGGAGAAAGAAGGGGCAGATTTCCAAAGATTTCAAGTGTGCCTGAACAGGATCATAAAGTGGTCAAACTCTGAAGGGTGCCCCAATGGATTGGCTTGCTGGGGAAACAAGAGGGATGAAGGGAGGATATCCCCTGCTTGAGAACCTGGAGAAGATCCTCTGACCGGCAAACTAAATGGAGAGGGGGCCTGCTGGAGTACAAAAGCCTGAGAGATTGTGCCTTGCCTCATCCATAGCTGCACTAGAGACATCCTGTGCTGTCCTGGAAGAATCCCCTTGCGCAGCCCTGGAAGACTCCCCCGGGTGATCAGAGCATACCTAACAGCCAAACTGTCAAGATGTGGTATTTCTTGTCACAGGGGATGCAGCGTAGTAAAGAAGCAGCCATTGTTCCCGCAGGTACTAGGGCCGAAATTGCCACACTCAACCGTGGCAGTTCAGGGGTGCGCGGTTGCTCCCAAGATGTCCACTTCAGCAAAGAGACAGCTGCACGGCAAGCAGGACGCAGTAAAATGGTGGGAAGGCAGTTGCAAGGCAGTGCTCGCAAGCAGAGTGAAGGGTGGTGGATAAAAGAGAAGGGATGCGGGTAAGCAGCCCGAACCAGGACACGGTCTAATACCGGAGCAGGAGTGGTGGGGGAGGGGGGTGGCAAAGACTTACTGCGGATTTCTTCAAGAGCCACCGAAGCTGAATGCAGAGGTGCAGGTTCACAAAAAAGGAGCTGTTTTGTCTACCTTAGCTTAATTGAGGAAGTTAAAATAACAAAAACTAGCAGGAATTCCTCTGCTGTACAGGCGGCCCTCTCCAGAAACATGCTCTATCGGTCCTCCTGACCAGGAGCTTCTCCCCCCCCTCACAGGAGCTTCTGTGCTTAGATCTGGGACAGCACTCAGGTATCCTAGTAGAAAACAGGGGAAACACCTCGTGTGATCCCCAAAGACATCCACAGAGGGAAATAAAAAGCAAACTTCACTGACAGAGTACGCCAAACCCACTAGAGTGACTGGCAGCCAGGAGCAGAGAGAGACATCCATCATCTGCTGGAGACAGAGAATACCGAGTATGACACCTAGAGGAGCCTCTCTATATGCCAGAGCCCAGTTATTAATGCTTCTGCCACTTTCTCTGTCTCCAATGTCTGCTGGCAGGGAGACTTAACTCACTTGTTTGGACTGGTCTAGCAGGATGTATTGGAACGTTCTTTCCTGCTCTGAGAGAGGATAGAGCCTGGCCATCTTCTGCGTGCCCTTTAGGGCTCCCTCTGAAACGTCCCATTCATCCTATGCAGAGGACATACTAACTGCATTTTGTGGACGGCGTGAAACAGCGGATCCTCCAAAGGATCTTCATCCTGGGAAACTCCTGCCAGCATATTCAGTGTTTTCAAGGACTGTGAAATGAGAGTCGGCAACTCCTCCCAGTGGAAAACGCATACAATGCAAGAGTCCTCTTGCGGAATTTCTTCTTCCCCCAGGTCCATCTCGCCCTTGAAGTCCATTGGGTCTTCCGAATGAAGACACCCCGCCTCCTCCCAGGCGTCTCTCTCCAGTCGCTGCTTACTCACTGCCATCTCCTCACCAATGTCTCTGTGTCTGGCAGTTTTCTCCTTTTACCTCTTTCCAGTGCCCCGGAGGTTTCCACTTCCTGCTGCTTCATACAAAAGGCCTGATGCATAAGCAGCATGAACCCGGGAGAAAACAAACCTGTTCGCGCACTGCTCCTCTGTGCTGCTTGGGATGTCAAAGGCAGAGGGGATGAAAAATCCCTGTCTGTCCTCTCGAGCAAGGGTAGGCCCTGTGTCAGCCTCTTCAGTTACGGCCAGGACCTCCTGCCCAGAGGCGGGTACCCCACGGCCCACTGTGACCTGCAAGTCCCCAACAGGCCCCCTCAGAGACTCCTGCCCACTCAGTTCTGTCCTGTAAGCCTTCCTCTGTGGAGTGTGATTCTACCTTGCAACTGCAACAAAATCTCATGGCCAAACATTTGGCCTTAGACAGAAGGTGAGATGCCCCTAGCCTCTTCCAATCCACCAGGATGCAAAGGCAACAGAAACTTTTTTTTTTTAACTTAAATCAAGCTGTTCTGCAGAATGGAGGGAAAGCACAGTTACTTACCTGTAACAGGTGATCTCTGGGAACAGCAGGAATTAGTCCTCACATATGGGTACGTCGGTACCGACGGAGCCTGCGCGGGAAAGCTCCCCAGCTTCCCAGAAAGGAAAGCTTTTGGGGCCTCCCACAGCGCATGCGCGCTGCCTTCACGCCTTCCTGACCAACTCTCCTCAGTTCGAGTTTAAAGCTGAGACAATAGAGAGAGGAAAGGAAAGAGAGAGATAGATACAACTCCTAGGGGAGGTGGGTGGGTTGTGAGGACTAATTCCTGCTGTTCCCAGAGATCACCTGTTACAGGTAAGTAACTGTGCTATCTCCAGGAACAAGCAGGAATAAGTCCTCACATATGGGGACTCCCTAGCTAAGATGCCCGGGAGATCCCCCCTAAGGGTATGAGACCCTGAAGGGTTCCTCGTCTTCCTATGGATCTCAGGCATCCATTCAGGGAAGGTGGGCAGGAGTTGTTCAAGAATGGAACAGGTGTCTGAGGACAGCCTAACAAGGCATCCCGGCGGGAGTCCTTGTCCAAACAGTAATGGGCTGTGAAGGTATGAACCGAGGCCCAGGTGGCTGCTCGACAAATCTGATCGATGGACACAGAATGAAGATGAGCCATAGAGGTGGCCATGGCTCTCACATTGTGAGCTGTGACATGGCCCTCCAGAGAAAGGTTCTTACTCTGGTAAGCAAAAGAAATACACTGAGCAATCCAATTGGACAGTGTTCTTTTAGAGACTGGAAGTCCTAAATGAGAAGGATCAAAAGCAACAAAAAGCTGGGAAGACTTTCTATGTTGCTGTGTCCTGTGTAAGTAAAAAGCAAGAGCTCTTTTACAATCTAGAGTATGAAGGTTCCTCTCTGCACTGGATGCATGAGGAGCTGGAAAAAAGACAGGTAGGTATACCTCTTGATTAAGATGAAAAGGTGAGACCACTTTAGGCATAAAGTGAGGATTTGTCCTAAGGACTACCTTATGATGGAACCTTGTATAAGGTGGATTAACCACTAAGGCCTGCAGTTCACTGATACGGCGAGCTGAGGTGACTGCAATAAGGAAAATAACCTTCCAGGAAAGAAATTTCAAGGTGGTGGTGGCTAAGGGTTCAAAAGGTGGCTTCATAAGCTGACCAAGAACCAAAAGTTTAAATCCCATGCTACCGGAGGAGGTCTAATGGGAGGTTTAGTTAAAGTTAGGCCTCTCATGAATCTTGCGATAAGAGGATGAGAGGAGACAGGTTGTCCATTGAGAGGTTTAAGAGATGCTGAGATAGCACTCAAATGGACCCGTACTGAATTCGTTTTGAGTCCTGCATTGGAGAGATGCAGGAGATATTCCAATAGAGAATTCAAGGGAAGTGCTAGAGGGTCAAGAGCCTTTTGAGCACACCAAATGGAAAATCTTTTCCATTTAAAAGCGTAAGAACGCCTAGTGGAAGGTTTCCTAGAGGCATGGAGGATATCCTTCACTTGTTGAGAAAGATTGAAGTCTTGAAGGTCTAGGCCTTCAGTAACCAAGCTCTGAGGTGAAGGGACTTGGGGTTTGGGTGCCACAAAGTCTCCTCCTCCTGAGACAGGAGGTCTGGAGCAGCTCCCAAGTCCAGGGAGGGGGCTTGGGAAAGATGCAGAAGTAGAGGGAACCACACTTGGCGTGGCCAGCGTGGAGCTATGGGGATCATAGATCCTTGATCCCTCTGAAGTTTGAACAGAGTCTTGGGAATCAAAGGAATGGGTGGAAAGGCATACAGGAAGCCCTGACCCCAATGAAGGAGGAAGGCATCCTTGGCCTGAGTTCCCTGACACGGAATTCTGGAACAGAACCGGGGAAGTTTGGCATTCCACGGACTTGCAAAGAGGTCTATGTCCGGGGTTCCCCATTTCTGAAAGATTCTGAGTACCTGATCCATGTGCAGGGACCATTCGTGTGGAAGCAGAACTCGACTGAGTCTGTCTGCCCAAGAGTTTTGGATTCCTGGGAGATATACTGCCAGGAGATGGATTTGATGCTCTCTGGCGAAGGCCCATAATCTTAGAGCTTCGTTGCAAAGCGACAGAGAGCCAGTCCCTCCTTGTTTGTTTATGTAAAACATGGCTACTTGATTGTCCGTATGAATAAGGACTGTCATGTTGTGGAGGAGGGTATGAAAAACTTTGAGAGCTAGAAAAATCGCTCGAAGTTCCAGATGGTTGATATGAAGGGTGGTCTCCTGTGGAGACCAAGTGCCCTGTGTGGAGAGGTCCTGAAGATGAGCTCCCCAACCTGCTTGGGAGGCATCTGTTGTGAGGGTTGCTTGGGGCAACAGTGGTTGGAAGGGAGCCCCCAACAACAGATTTTGAGTGGATATCCACCATTGGAGAGACCAAAAGAGACGTTTGGAGGTTGCTATTTGGTCTGAGAGAGCCCCTGATGCTTGAGTCCACTGGGTGGACAAAGTCCATTGAGCTGCTCTCATATGCAGGCGAGCATAAGGCACCACATGTACCGTGGAGGCCATATGGCCTAGTAGCTGTAGCATCTCCCTGGCAGTCAAGTGGTTTCTGGACTGAGTCTGGGAGGCTAAGTGCACTAGACGTTGGCAACGGGCCTGAGGCAGGTAGGCCCTTGCAGTGGTGGTATCTAACCAGGCCCCTATGAATTCCAGGGATTGAGTAGGGGTGAGTTGAGACTTTGGCAGATTGATCACAAGTCCCAGATACTGCAGAATGCGTCTGGTGCGGTCCAGGGAAGTCTGGGCTTCGGACTGAGATGGAGCTCGGATGAGCCAGTCGTCCAGGTATGGGAAGACAAAAATTCCCAGGGCGCGTAGAAATGCAGCCACTATTGCCATGCATTTGGTGAACACTCTTAGAGCAGAGGCTAGACCGAAGGGAAGTACTCTGTAATGGAAATGCTTTCCCTGGAACAGAAACCGTAGGAATTTTCTGTGGGATGGATGGATGAGTATATGTGTGTACGCATCCTTGAGATCTAGAGAACAAAGCCAATCCTGACTCTGCAGGTATGGAAGGAGAGTACCTAGAGAAAGCATCTTGAATTTCTCCTTGCATAGGAATTTGTTCAATTCTCTGAGATCTAGAATTGAAACGTCTCACCATGGTATGGGGAGGAAGGCTGGAGAAATGTAGTTTGTAGCCCTCTCTGATGATGGAGAGGGTCCACTGTTCTGATGTGATTTGCTCCCATCTGGGAGCAAAATGAGTTAACCTTCCTGGAATGGTGAGAGGCTCTGGTTGTTGTAGAGCCAGAAAGGTTAAGTTCTCTAGTATTAAGTCAAAAACCCTGAGGGGGGTGGGACTGCTGGGCTGGGCTGTAGTAGTCCCTGCAGGTTTTGCCCTGGCCTGTTTAGATTGCTGACGCTTAGGAGCAAAGCGAGTTGTAGAAGATTGTTGGCCAGTATTTGTAGAAAATCTGGCCTTCTTATAGAAAGGCTTCTTAAAAGATTTTTTCTTGGCAGGGGTAGAGGTAGACTTAGAAAGTCTATCTAAAGCAGCATTTTCTGCGTCCATATGGGTGGCTTTGATTTGCCACTTTTCCAAACAAATTTTCACCTGTACAGGGCAGATTTCCCAAGCCATCCTGGACCCAGGGTTCTAGGTCAGAAGCCTGGAGCCAAGCAATTCTGCGAGCAGCTATAGCAATGCCTGAGGCTCTGCTAGCACCTTCAAAGGAGTCAAAAGCTGCTCTGTTGGAAAATTTTGAAACATCTTGGGTATGCTTTAGCAAAAGAAGGAACTCCTCCTGTCTATCCTCTGGTATAAAAGGGAGAAAATTGCGCAGCTTTAGTGCAATCTCCTTCAGGAACATGCCCATATAAAGGCTGTATGAATTGATTCTGGCAATAAGCATACTGGCTTGGAAGATTTTCCTACCAAAAGCATCCAAACTCCTACATTCTCTTCCTGGAGGAGTAGAAGAGTGTCTTTTGGTACTCTTTATCCTTTTCATAGCTGACTGCACCACAATAGAGTGGTGAGGGAGCTGAGTTTTTTGAAAACCAGGAGAAGGAGGGACACGATACATGGTGTCCAAACGACGAGAATGTGGAGATATGGGAGACTCCTCTCACCCTAAGTCCATCATATGTTCTTGAAGAATTTCATGAATGGGCAAGGTGACTGCCTCTTTGGGAACCTTAGGGTATCCTAAAATATCTAATTTTTTTGCTCTAGGTTCTTTTTCAGAGGTTACTGAAATAGAGAGTCCTTTAGCTACTTCAATGATGAAGTCTTGAAAGGACAAATCCTCTGGAGGAGACATTCTCCTCTTTGGAGAAGAGGGCTCCTCAGGAAGAGTAAGAGATACTTCAGGAGAGTCATCTGATGAATCAGAATCATCAGAAGACTCGAAGTATCGTCTGTTGGCTTCCAGGGATCGATAAGCGTATCGACCGGTATCCACATCGGGCGTACCCGGAACCGGATCAGTATCGGGAAAAATCCCGGAACCGGGAACCTGGTTGATGTGGATGCCCTGGGTACCGGCATCGGTTGTGGTACCAGAACCGGAATCGGTACCGCTCGCTGCGGTACCGTGGGCGTCGCAGCCTTAATAAAAGCCATTATGGCTTGCTGCATGGATTGATCCATAGACGCCACGACTGTCTGGATGTCGGTACCGGAAGAGTGTGCCGGTACCCCAGAGCAGTCCAACAGGTGATCGGTCGAGGCTGTGCCATCGATGCTAACCTGTAACCCCATAGGAAGAGCTTTGGAAGCCGCTGGGGCAGGGTCCTCAGGGTCAAGCCCAGGGGCATCTCGATACTTAGAGGGAGATTTGCCCTTTGAGGACCTGCCAGAAGAAGGTTTGGTTACCTGAGATCCATCAGGAGAGGAAGACCTGGAGGATGTCGATGCTGGAGTATCTGTGGAAAACAGCATATGAAACTTGGCTGCCCGGTTTGTAAGCCACGTTTAGACATCAGAGAACAGGACTGGCAATCCGGAATGGAGTGGTCAGGCCCCAAACATTTAAGATACCATTCATGGGTGTCGGTAACTGAGATGGTACCGCTACACTTGGTGCATTTTTTAAAACCAGAGGCTGGTTTCTCCATGAGGGAGAATTTTCTCTAGGCCTAGAGGCCTAAAGAGGAAATACACCAAGTGGGGAAAAGAAGATTTTTTTTTTTTTTTTTTTTTTTAAGAAAAGTAAAGAAAAAGACTGGCGGTACCAGTCCGGAGTCGGGGAAGGCAGACACGCGGCCAAAGAAACAAATTAAAATAAGAACTTCTTCAGCGGTGACAGGAACACGACCTGCTGGCTCCGCGGAAAAAGAAGAACTGAGGAGAGTTGGTCAGGAAGGCGGGAAGGCAGCGCGCATGTGCAGTGGGAGGCCCCAAAAGCTTTCCTTTCTGGGAAGCTTTCCCGCATAGGCTCCGTCGGTACCGACGTACCCATATGTGAGGACTTATTCCTGCTTGTTCCTGGAGATAAAAAACACACAAGAACACAAAAGGAATGCCCCCCCCCCTTCTGCTTCACTAAACTAAGGTCCCTGCTGAAAATGTGCTATTTCCCACGCTGCCGATAAAGGCCACTGCAGCCACACTGTGTTCATCGCTGCCTTAAAGGCCTCCGATCCCGATGGAGCACCCCTTTCTTGCCATAAAACCCCCCAAAAATGAGAGGCTTACCTTTCCCCGGGCAAGCCAACCTTTCAGGACTGTACCGGGAGGCGTAATTAAGGCACTGCTGCTCTGCTTTGTGCTCAGCCTGCTACCACGGCTGCCGTTAGTCAGAGTGGCGAACAATGACCTGGTGAAAAGGCCAAACTGCCTTTCCACTTGCAGCACCTCACCTGTTGTGGGTTCGGGAGCCACTTGTCTGCCTCTGCCTGAAAAACACACTCTTCCCCTTCACCTCGGGGACAGGTGATTGTGCAATACCCCCCTTTTTATAGTCTTTACTGAAGGAAAAGGTGGGCATATAAAACTGGTTAAATAACTAAACAAACAAACAAACAGTCAAAACTCAGGCAGACCACAAAGAGCCTCTTATTCATTCTAACAAAAATTGAATACAACAAAAAGGCTCTTTAGTTGTCCCTTCAGTGAGCCCAGACTCTGGGATCAGCTCTCTCCAGCTGCTTGGAGTCTGAGTTTACTGGGGCTGGTGCTAGCTGCCTACGAACAGTGATGTCATCAAAGATGACATGCTCAGTCTCCACACTGCTAGTGAGAGCTGAAAACCCATGTCGGAACTGGACTGGAGGGATGATAAGGAAGCCCCCCTTCTGTTCTTTTTTTTTTTTGGGGGGGGGGGGGTACTTCTCTGAAGATGCTCCCTCTCCTTTCCTCCCCCTCTCCCTGCCCATCCTGCCTTAGTTTTTTCCATCTGTACTCCATATGGATTATAAATCACATACTCTTGGCTGTATTGGGGCAGTAACTGAAGCACTGGCATAGGAAGAGGGCGACATAGGTGAGGATCTCTAAAGACAGTCTCATGGGCTGCTGGACTCAAACCTAATTCTTTTGCGAAAGGAGAACCAAGCATAAGAAGTTGTGAGGTGCTGGGTTCACTGACCTCTCTTTATGAGATCTGTAATAGCCTCATAGTGGGATGGAAAATTTGAAAGAAAGAAAAATGTAAATGTTTTAGTGGGTTCTATTACATGACAATAAATGAAATGAAAAAAAGAAAAAAATGCTTACGCAAATCAAGCGCACATAAAACACATATATTGCTTCTCAAATGGGGATCTTGAGGAGAGGGACTCGGGACCTAAGACATAGTTCCTTCCCCAAAAGGTTTTCACATATGCATTTGGTGCTTGGCACCGCCTCAATTTTCTCTGAAATGAATCCTGAAGCTATAAGAAAAGGAGGCCAGCTGGATGGATTAGGAGAATGTTTAACTCTGAATAGAAATGCAGCAGATCAAACCTACTCTAACTGCTGTCTCTGGCATCAATAACTAGATGCAGTTAAAGTTAAGTTTGCTTCGTAACAATAGTGGTTCTCGACTTCGATGCTGGACTTACCTATCAGTTTTTGATTCCTTCCCATCTATCAGAGGCCTTGTATCTGGATACTGGGACAGCAGTTCATCCTGCAGCTCTACCAGGGATCTCAACAATGCTTTCAGTGCCTTAAAATCTGCCACACACAAGATGGTGGATTATTACACATGAATTCAATTTATAGATTTCAGCTTGTGACTACATGCCCTTGTGTCACTGCTTAACCACACCCGGCATCTTATTTAAATGGTGTTTATGCCTGTAAAAATCTTTTAAATACAGTCTCAAATTTGTCTGTTTTGTTCTGACATTTTATGAAAATCTGGCTAATCAATGTTTCAAACTGGGATGGGTAAATTGACATTTAAATTTACTCTTGCTTGAAAATATAGCATAAAAGGAAAGATATCACCCACACAGATGGAGTTACATGTGCTGTCACACCGCATATTACAGGTTTTTAAGCACCTTTGCTGATCTCAGATCTGATAATCTTGTAGCTTTAGACAAATATGACCACACCCCTCAGCAAATACCAAACAATCGAGACTACCTTGTTAAAAGACTTTCCTGGCATTTAAGCATTCAAAAGTCTTAAAAGTTTGAGGATCAAAACATATCTGTTTGCAAAAATGAGACAAAACAGTGTCTTGGAGAAAACCACCACACTTTATTCCATAATTCCGCCTTTGGCGATGAAAGAATGAGGTGGAGAATATCAAACTCATTCACTCTTCCTAAAGGCTGTGGCTTCTGTTCTATGAAAATAAAGAACATTTTCAGTACTTCTATATGAACAAGAGAGAAATAGCACCAACTTAATAGCCAGTCTATTTGGGAACCATGAAAACACCTGGAGTGAGTCACCACCTAATACGTCTCTTCAAAGTGGCCCTTGTGAACAACTTTATTTTTGTGCAAGCCAAAAGGAGGGGGGAGGGGGAGTTCCATTGAGAAGACAGTCTATCAATCCAACAAGAAAGCTTATCAGTAAATCAACTCGTGCCTTTCTGTTAATACTCCCTCTTACGCTCTCATCTTATACATCCTTTCACCCGGTCAAAAAAGTAGCCCTGGAGTATTTAAGCTCCATGCAAGGAAAGCACAGCCATGCATCAAAGTGTCACAAGACCCACTAGAGATGAAATCTGCCCTACTGTTCTAAACCCACAAAAATCAATTCTATATAGCAGCACCAATGGCTGAAAAAAAGCCGATTCTATTCTATTGTGACCTCTCCTCTTTTGGAGTCTGTGGAACACGTTCAGATCCTTCTCCAGACCAAAGAGACCATCTTTCAGGCTCATTTATAGACAGACGAATAAGAGAGATGGTGTCACCTAGTGGATTAAGTACTAGTTTGGAAACCAGAAGAGTTGAGTTCAAGCCCTGCTATTACCAGTTGCTGTGACCTTAGCCAATACTACTATTCTTTGGTACTGCAAGTGCTCATTTAGGAGGCAATTTATAACCATGCATAGATAAAAAAAAATACATATATACATACATATATATGCCTTTCTCTATGTAGACTTGACCAGATTTTTAAAAGTGGAAATATGCATTTAATTCTGCTTTGAAAATTATCGGAGAAACTATGTGCACAGGTTTACATCTACACTTCGGCATGCACAAATTTTCAGTTAATTTATGTGCAGATGCTTTCAATTTTCAAAAGTATCCACATAAGTGCACACTCCACACCAACCCTGCCAACACTTCTGTTCGGTCTAAGTAAACTTAGTATCTACTAGCCAGTTTGCATATTTATTTATTTATTTATTTATGTGTCAGGCAGGCAAAGCCCATACCTGTAGAAAGGCACTGACCCTCTTAGCATACCTGTATGTCATTTCTGTACGATGCCCTTGTTTTGGATGCCAAATGTGTAAACATCAAGAAGAAATAAAGCAATGCTGATTATTTGAAAGTCAACTGCTCTGCTGCTGCTTACAACATCTTTCCTTAACCTGCATTTTTTGTGTCTTTTTTTAATGTACTAATCTCAATAAGCAGAGTGCACACAGGCATCTTAAGGGCAGCATTTTCAATGTTTCACATGGGAAATGTAATGAGCACATCTTGTTTAAAGACGGAGAACTTAGTTTCAGGGCTAAACACAGAAGTAACATGATGTAACCGACAAGCAATAAATCCAAAATGATCCATTCAATCTGCCCAGCAGAGAGATTTGCCTATTTTGCACACAGAGGGTACGATTCAAAGCTATTTACTACAGTAATTACTCATGGAAATGCCCATCATGTATGACGGTAAAATCACACGTGTATCGCTATGTGTGCAATTTTATACACATTAGAGGCAGGATATGATAATATGCACTTATTTTAAAGTTTTCAAAAGCAAGCATATAGTTTTGCTTGGATGCAGATGTGTTGGGAGTACTTTTTCCTCTGGTAGTTGCCAAAGCGACGCGCGCGCGCGCGCACACACATTCAAAACGAACTACCCATGGACTTTGCAGATCTGCAGGCAGTTTGAAGATTACTCTCAACAGGGCCAGCCCCAGAGCTGGTTGAAGGGTTTGGCACCTTAGGTAAACCCTAGGGCTTATGGCCCCCACTGGCTGTCAGACTCTATGGTTTAGCTTTGAATGCCTTGCTCTTTGCTGCTGCCCCCCCCCCCCCAAAGAAGCTGCCACCCTAGGTGCCTGCCTAGTAATTGGGCCAACCCCAACCCTCAAATTCCCTTATTCAAGTCAAAATGCACACCCAATGCACCTTCCCCTACCTCTTAACCTTTTCTCACTACAGCCCTCCAAATCTCTCCCAACATGTACAAAATCTGTACAGTAACTATCCGCCACTTCCACTCATGAGGACATTTCAGGCCTTGCCATGTTCGGCTTTCCTTCTTGTGACACCAGTACTTAAGTCAACACTCAGGCCCCTTTCTGTTTCTTATTACAAGTTTTGTAATAAGCCCCTCAGTCACCAAAGTTAGTGAAGATGTGAAAAAAAGAAAATGTAAACGTGAGCCTCCTCGTGCTCACTGAAGCTTAGGTTTCAACTATAGACCCTCTGTTGGATGCCCAGTGCTATTGTAGCACTGCTGTGAAGCGATGAACAAACTGCACAAGAGCAGCTGGGAAACTGCACAAGAGCAGCTGGGAAACTGCACAAGAGCAGCTGGGAAACTGCACAAGAGCAGCTGGGACCCTCCAGAAGATCCCCTACCGAGACTTTGTGGGACAAATCACCACCAAAAAAGCATTCTAAAATAACTATCTAAACCTATCTCAGGTACTACGGACTCTAACAGCATTTGCCAACTTGTAATCGACATCAATGGTGCCAAAGACAGAAGCACAAAAAAAATAATTCTATCATCTTACCATGAATATGTGCAGGAGAAAAACAAAAACGCTTTGGTTTCAATTTCTCTCTCTGTTCTTATTTCAAAAAGGGAGAGTGAAATAGATGGCGAGCAGGGCAATCCTCACCTAGTGACTACCTCCTGCTCCTTTCAGCCTAAATCAGAACTGGCCTCTACCAGGTCTATGCTGCCATATGCCTTCATTCACAACTACCCAAGCGGTTCCCCTTTTCTACGCCTCTCCTCCGAGCCAATCACTTCAGGGATATTTCTTTGCCAGGAATCATAGACCGTGGCGTCCTCCAGGAATAAAGCTCCTTTTTCACCCTAAGCCTGATAGGGAAAAGCATTTCCAAAATCCTGTATTTGATTTTTTAAAATATATTCTTGTATTTGAAGTACCTCCCCCTAAAAGAGTCACAAGGCAGGATGGTGGCTGCACAGGCAAAGATTTCTTTTCTGCCTAGTAAAGGAACGCCAGAGCCTGAGCAGAAAGCATAGGTCAAAGTGACACACGCTGGATCTCGCCCAAGAACAATACTTTCATTCAAAACCACAAGCCTGCCACTTGCTCTAGCCATCCCCAGCAATTAATCCCCCAAGAAATGCATCTGATTAAATCTTTTCAAGCAAATCCTTTGCTTTGCTTTTGTTAGTTCGCGTCTTGTCAACATCCATTAAAATATGCCTTTAATTCTCCCGCAATCTTATAAAAAAACCCCACAGATTCCACTGTCTTCAACTTTAATCAACTGTATGGTCGGCATTTTTCATTTCATAATAATGTGCTACTTGGAATTCAAAAGGCAGGCTCGACATCAATCATTCGACAAGAATTTTTCCACTGCAATAAATATGCAAATGAGGAAAGCCAGTCAGTCGTATTTCAGGCCCGACTTGCTAGTGTTTTAAAAAAGACACAAATTTATTAATTGCCGGTGGCCAGAGGAATCCTATTACTTTGGGCATTGATTACAAAGCTGTGTGAGTGATTATTGTGTAACTCGCGGGCTACCCAGGCATGAGGAAAAATTATTAAAGCAAGCCTGAGATTATCAACACAGAATAACAATAAGCCTTAACATTTAGGCCCCAAGTTCTCCCGCAAAGAATTACGCATAAATGGCGGGGTGTTGTTATTCCAAGGCCTGCCAACACGGCTGTTGCAGCAGGTATTTTATACCCCCGCCCCTCAGAGCAGAACAATGTGATCAGCAACAAACATGACATGGGATGGCAGGAAGAATGGGCCAAATCGCTATTACTCTTCTTTCAATGGTCCTACTCTAAAGGGTCTCTTATAAAAATGTCTTGGCCACACTGAACCACATGCCTGGCTGAGAAGGAGTCACCTAGGAATGGGCCTTTTATTATGCTCTTTTACAGATAGCCAAAAATTGTTTTTTTTGTTTTGCATTTGTCAAAAATGATTGTTCCAGGATTGTTGCTTAACTGCACAAACTACTGGGCTATTGCCTTCGCCCAGAACTTCAGAAGACAGTACCTAATTACAGGGGCAGAAAGAATAAACTGGTAGAGCCACAACTAAAAGAAATTAAGTCAGTCTGTTCCTTTTTATGTTCCTAAAATTCGCAAAGCCATATTGGAAAGGAATCTCAGGTATATGTTACATAGACTCTCAAAGTCCCTGAAAACTCCTAGGGCTTCAAAAGCCTTAAGCCTATGTGTTTTCTGGAGCAGAAACAGTGAGGGCATGTGGATTTTCTTGTACAGAGCTATGTATAAAGACAGTGCTATTCAAATAGGAATCATCTATGAATCTCCCTGGATGAGAAAAATGAATAAAAGCATTTAAAACCACTGGTTAAAAAAAAATATAAAAGATACTTTATGAATTTATATGAGCAGCAGACCAGGAATAAACGCAAGCATCATCTCAGAGCCTCAAATGTGCTGCTTGATCCCAGGCAAAAATAAGTACACAAACAGGAGGTCAAGAAGGGCAACACAGAGTGTGTGTAGCCAGGCGGTGGAACACATGCACTCTGATACTGTTCCTTTGCAATTCATTGCACCCACAGGCCCAAGTTCAGCTCAGCCAACCCGGATCAAAGTCATAAGAAAACCAATATGCAGCAGATGAACCTCTAGAATGCTGAAAACCTGACACAAGCAACTTCACACTGCAACAAAGAACCCCTCAGTAAAATGAGATCATTCACTTTAAACAACGTACCTAGAGCGGGGAAAGATTCCAATGTATGTAGAAAGAAAAAAAAAAGAGAATATGACTGTAGAGATTTCCTCCAAGTAAGAATGTATTAGAGAAGCACATCAACACACAGATCAAAGTTTGCACTCCCATCTCCTTACTACGTGGAACACCTATCCTGCAAATTAAAAAGTAAGTAGCTTGCTTTCATCATATGCTACAAAATCTTCCAATGCATTACTCTTCAAAAGGACTCCAAGCAGAGCATATTTTATAAAAAGGCAGCATATATATGTGTATGTGATTTTATCAAATGTCGCTTGTAAAATAATCCCCTGCTAAGCACAAATGCTCTCTCAAACGTATACCTATTTCGAGGCCGGGGCAATTTTCTGCACGTCTATTTTATAAAGCACCTGTGCAACTCGTAAATCTACCCAAGCTCTGCCCAAATGTCACCTCCATGAACAAGTAGGCATGTATACACCTGTACAAATTTTATAAGCACCATTTCCCACACGTAACGCATGCTTTACATATGAGAAACAGCTATTATAAAACTTTACAGCCAAATATGTGCATACAACTGTGAACTGATTATATATGCACGGAATATAGGTGTTCCCAGGGGTATAGCTTGAATGAAGCTACAACGTAGTTGTGTATTTTACAAACTCTGCCAGTACAAGCACACATCCACACGTGCATTTACACCTTCTTTGGGACAGGTGTAAATTTGTGTGCGTAACTACGGCTGGTTTATGGGTGCCTATTTTATAAAGGCACATAAGTGCCTACATTGCCTATATATAAATAGATGCCATTATGGACAATCCATCTAGGAGCATTTCAATAAAGTTACCCCACAAATGAGCAAACAAAGGGGTTTACTCACTTTAATATGCGATTTTATAAAACTGCTCAAAATATTCAAAACGCTTAATTGTTTTTCTTTAATAAAATTTGACACAAACTAGCATCTTCCCCCACCGACTGTGCGCAGCAAAATGGCATTTTCTGTGCAGAACAAGAAAGCAAGATTGCGGAGGAGGGTGTCTGTGAACCAAGCAATGCAACTGGTACATTGCACACTGGTGCAGTATAATCTTTGCTAGAAGTGCTCTCACCGTGATATAGAGGAATACAGGAGTTATTAGAAAACCAGGGTAGGTGAGATCTAACACGTCAATCGTTTTTCTCAATGCCCATGCTTATCATCATAAAGTGTACTTTAAAACTGCAAAACCAATATAGTGGGCATGCAAGATGCCCACTGACAGTGCAACTCCACTTGAGCAGCTGCCATTCTTTTTGTAGTCCTTTCACATGAACTTTATAGAACAGCCTTTGTTACCTCATAAGAGGCATTCCAGAGGCTGCCACCTGACTGCAATCATAAGCTGACTCTCCCTAGCAGAAAGCTTCCATGGCCTTGCAAGAGACGCGGTAGGTAAGATTAAATAAAAATAGAAGGTATGACCTGCTAAAAAAAAAGATCTTTGGGAGGACAATTACCCCTTGCCATCTAACACTGAGAATTTCTAAAAATAAGTGATAGTCTACATGAAGTGAATTGATGCACTGTTGATGTGTGTGGGAAGAGCATGACCAAAAACAGACTATATAATCAGTTTCCCACTCCAGACCTCTAAATGCTCTAAAGCTGGATAGGGGCTGAAACAGCACTTGTAAAAATTTGCAGTCTATTTTATTAAAGATTCAAACATCACAGAGCCTTTTGTAAAATATGTATAAGACTGCAGTAAAATGTGCATTCTATGCAGAATGCACATTGGGAAGAGTCATTTTATTTTAGAAAAATAATTCTAAAAAACATTGATAACATCCAAGACTTTGCACGTCTTAAGTACGGGAATATGCAAAATTGCACATCTAAGGGGGGAGCCACTTAAGGTTCTGAGATTCTTTTTATACACCAGAGAGGCAAGCACAATTGCCCTCTCATCATTCCTCCAAAGCCCAGGTCCAAACAAGCAGTTAAAGGACAGTTACTAAGAGCTCACAAGTGTAAATGCCAATGGGGACATTTTTTGAGGTATATGCGTACTACTGTTGCAACATATGAAATGAACATTAAAGTCCACTGAAACCACATCCAGAGCATGCCCCCTTCAAAATCTGTGCATGGCATGTGTTTACAGCTGTAAGTAATTGATTTTCTAAAACGGTTACTGTCACATGTATGCCATTTACATGTGTAAACCAGCTTACAGGTGCAAGAGATGCCCAAAACTTCTAAAATCACCTCCAAAATGGGCTAAAGCACACTTTCACATTTTAAGCATTTTTAGATGCATTCTATTAAAAACGAAATTGGTCATGCATTTTATGTAAGTTTAAAGTGTATTCTGCTGTAATGGGCACGTGTCTTTCCTTTACAGGCAACTGTTCCAGTTGTGCAAAAATAGCTTTCATCAGCATGCACTGCAGCTTTAAGAGTTGCTTGAAATTAAAGGGAAAAAAAAAACATAGGAAAGAAAAATAAGAAAGCTTAACCGAAGCTATGCTGCCTCTAACAGCAACTCATCCCATATAAATTATGGCCATAAACTTTTCCTACAGCGCAGCCTAATTAATTCTTGTTCTATACACAAAGGGAAATGCTGGGTGACAAATGGGTGCTAGGCTTGAAAGCTGCCAGCTCTGCAAAACACTTTCTGCCTCCATTTATAAGCAATTTTGCAGTAAATCACTGAGCAGAACGTGGAGCCTAAAACTGGCCGCGCCATGTAACATCACTTAGCACACCACAAGAAAGGCCGCTTAAAGGTGCATCTCATTTTCCCATGGAAAAAATAAAGGCAACACATTTTCCAAAGCCAGTTGGCACACCCATGTTTAGAGAGAAAGAAAGAGGATGACTGCTGAGATAATGGCAAGCCCTACCAGCTATACCTCCAAGAGAGTGCCCAGCCGCGGGGGTCAGGCAAGTTTCTATTTGCGCATGACCATTCAGTGATAGACAGACCACTAAAGGTAAAAAAGGGACAAAACTTTTTTTTTTTGGAGTGACATCAAAATCCAAAGACCAGGATGTGTCCCTTAAGTAGCAGAAGCCATCAACTGACATCCCCAGAGAGCAAATATGCTCTCGTGTTTTAACACGGTTACTGAAACATGCTCAGTGCTCCACGGTTCATTCTTGTAGTTTAGGAATGCCAATTGTGATTTTATTCCGACTACAGCTAGCAGGTGCAGAGCAGTTAAACTGGGGTAACAAATACTTTAAAGAAATTTCAAGCCCTGAATTAATTATGAAAAAACTAGATACAGAATAATTTAACAACTGGAGCAAAGACTACATACATCAAGCAGAGATTCGAGAACATTAACAGAAAAGAACCTGCGTGAAAGATAAGAGCTCAAGCACCTAGATAAGATTAAATTTAAACCCAGTTTAAGTAATGCAATCAATCAATAAATTATCAAAATGTTATCCATTTTTTTTAACAGTCATCGCTGGTTCTGTTAATGGTCCATATTTTGCTTATATGAAATGTCAGCCTTCGTTCCTGTTAAAGGTTTCCAGCGATGCTGCATTTCTGACCTCTAATGAAGCAGGTTGCCTGCTGCTATCTGTAATGCACCTTGTTAAATATATTAATAGCACACATTTCCCAGAAAGGTCAGGTAGCTACTACTGCTGTTTGGCTCCTTAATCTCTCCATTTAAAGCTGCAAATAAGATGACCATGCAAGGCGCCCAAGACCTCGCTTTTCATCTATTGGCACAAGGTTTTGTTTTATTGTCACTAATTGTCTGCACCATTCCCAGGCCACTACTGTCATGATAAAAGTCCCTGCTAGCGCAGCACATGGATGGTGTTTCAGATCCATTCTAGGGGTCCTGAACAGCAGCAGCTTTTGAAAATCTAAACTTGATAAGCATGCGAACATGGAACTGGCCCTTCAAAATCCTGAAACCATTTCAGTTATCTCCTTTATGTGACAAAGCAGGAGCCTTTGATATCCACCGTGATTCCTTATGCTCCTCGGTGAGGAGTTTCTTCCCCTTTGCAAACTCTTAAGTGACCTTTTGACCTCTGCTGTGCTCTGTATTTCCCGGCAGCGGGCAGGCTCTTCTTTGCAACAGGCAGAACTAAAGAGATTAAGCTTGCTTGCTGGCTTAACATGGAGGTATTTCCTACCTTTCCTTCAAAAATTGTAATTATGATGTCTCAAGTATTTTAAGGTAATGCAATGCTATTGGCCAGGAAGCCAGTGTCCTGAGTTCTGCAGCACCAGCTCCAGAGAGATCTAGCTGATTTTAGCAGAAATCTCAGTCCTAACAGAGGACCAGATTTGTATTAGCACTCTGTACCGCTCGTGAAGAATATCCTCTGGACAGATCCACTGGAGCTTCCCAAGCTCCAGCAATTAAATTAGGTCTTAAGTAAACTGTATAATATTTACTCTTTTCCCCATTCATTGTTTGCTGTTATAACTTTTACAGTTCGCTGTAAGATTTTCCTAATAAAATCTTTTAATTTATTAGCCTGCATGTCCGTGACCAAGCCATGAACTCAATATTTTTTTTTTTTTTTGCATTTAGTCTGTAGGTATATTTCTAGGAACTGAGAGACTTCACAAAACTCAGGGGGCAGAATGTTCCCAGAAATCACCAGGGAATAGCTCGTGGGCAGGGTACCCGCCCAGGGGCATGTAGAAACCCAGTTTATTTATCATAACTTATAGTCAACTGTTCCTATTACAATGAGACTGGGATGAATCACAACCAAACACGCACAGTGAAATAATGCAATGCAATAAACAAACATTAAAACTGGCAGCTGATAGGTATGGGCTGCTAATATAGGGGCACATGTGCAGGTCCAGGAGAGACTTAAACAATGCTTAGCAAGACTCTCCAAGTGCCCATCTAACGTGAACATTAAGTGGAGTGCTGACGTGTTACATGACACTAGGAATTCTCAGCCAATATCTGCCTGCATATTATTCATGGATCCAGTTAATTTTTGCATTTCAGTTATTCTGGTGTGCTGAGTTGCCTGCACCCTGGGCAAGGAGTTGATCAAACAAACAGGACCTTCTTATAATGTGTAGTGCTATATTCTTGGCAATAATTGACGTTATCAGAATCTGTCACTTTGAACAACTTCTCAGGTTCTAGCTTACTGTTATTTGCCTCTAGCAAAAGAGCAGTAGCACAGCACAGCAGGAAGCGAAGGGAAAATTGGGCCAACCAGGTCAGCCAAAAACTATTTAAAAATCTTATGCAGGACTGGTTCAGTAGCTCTGTAACAGCAGTACCATGTGGAAAACCTAAGTTCAATTCCTTGGCTCAGCTTCTGCTTCCCAGGTCAGAAAAACTACAGATGCCACAGGGAGGGAGAAGGGCATCTCAGTCATTGTTTAATGGTGACAACTAATGGCCCAAATTAGGGTCTATATATACAGAATTACAGCAGAAATCACAGCCAGTGGCTCCTGGCCAATATCTAATGGCAATGGCTGAGCTAAGGGAGATTATAAAAATAGGGCAAATATCTCAGGTTAGCTGTGAACAAAGGCTCACTGTGCTATGGCCCAGTAGAAGCAGGAGAAGAAATCCATTGGGCCAAATAAGCGACTTATCTTATGTGACTTTGTCAAGCATGTTGACCGCTCAGACACAAGAGCGCTATCTGGTAGCAGGAACATACAAGCAATGAGAGCAGTTTGCTTCAGTCAGTTCTATACGATTAGGATTATCACAAGCAATTTTGCCGTCTACAACTGCCCAAGTTGGTGAATAGGCCATTAAAGGGCAACATTCAGCAGAGTATATGAGGCAGTTTTCAAAGCCATGCAGTTAGGTGCAAAATCCATAGTACTTTTCTTGTGAACTTTGCATTAATTCTCAAAGGAAAAGTAGGTGCATACTTTCCTTTTGAAAAATGCTTGAGGATAAAGGACTCACAGAGATCTGTGCTTGATCATTCCGGGAAACCACACATGCATGTATTTTGAAAATGCAAAATAACACATTATTTCTTTCACTGACCCGACCCCATCCACTTTTCCCACAAGGAAAGCAAGCATTTTGCTGATCCCCCACATGTACTTTTACCTGCGTACAGGTGGGCAGTTTTCATGCAGCCAACTTATCCAAATAAAGGCCTTGACAACTGCCCTCACTATAGACATATCTGTACATATAATGGGGAGTATGACAATGGGGCGCTAAATACTTGTGCACTGAACCGAAAGCTATTACTACATATACAGTACATGCGCGTGCAAGAGAAAGATAGTTCAAGGAGAATTGTGCATGGACAGGTTCTTACTGTTCTTCAGTGCATTGGAAAGCTCAGCCCCGCCTTTCTGTTTAAAAGCTGGGAGAACATCTGGCTGCGGAAGCTGATTGGCTGTAAGAAGAGCTTTCTGTATTTTTATCCGTCCTTCCAAAAGTTGGTCCCAGAGTGCTTTACCAAAGAGAGATAAGAGAAAATATTTATTTACATAATTATCCAGTGCTTACGCAGCCGCTCTGGGTGAGATACAACAGACTTTCTAGTTTATCATCAGGGAAATATCATGGAACCTGCCAGATCACAAATTGTGGAATTTCTTTCGTCATTTTGCCTCCTACTGTATTTTTGGCTTCTGCCAAGATGCTTGCAATTTTTTTTTATTTGTTTCCAACAATTTCCAAGTACTTTCTAGTGATTTTATAACCGTTACACTGTTGGAAGCACAAGGCGTCTTTGACCTTCCTTCAGGCAACTCTGTTGTCAGAAGTTGCCCCACCTTTTGCTGGCGCTAGCAAGTGCTCACAACAGCATCCAATGTCGATGTACTGGCACTTGGAGCACAGAGATCAACTAAAAGTAACTGACATCTCAAGAAGACTGGCGCTAGCCACTCTGGCAATTCTAAATGTTTTGTACTTTACACCAGCACTTAGATGCCACAACGTTCCCCTGCCATAAACAGAAAATCATTAGACATCTAAAGATGTTCAGAAAATTCTGCACAACAGACAAAACTGGCCATACTTTTCTATGCTATCATAATATTTTTAACTTTGTTTTGTCTTACAAAATAAAACCTTGTGGTTTCAAAGAACTGCCCTTGAATGTGATGTTAAACAACACTGCCACATGTCCCTCCCGAGTGTCTGCCTGGGAAATCTTTACAAAAGGAAAACAAAACACCCACCATTCTAGCGCTTTCCATTACACAGAAGTGAAGCTGGACATGTTCAAATCAATGTAACGGTAACTAAAAGATTTTTTTCAACAACTACAGTTGTGGTCAACATTATTGGCACCCTTGCAGTTCAACCCCTTAATTTCCACTATCTTCTAAAAAAGTGGCCAGTGATATGGCTTTGGACTATGTATGCACACATATTTGACAGATAAAAGAATCAAATAAAACAAGACCAATTTAAAAAAAAAGGAAATAGTAGGAAATACTATAAAAACAGGGACACTGCCAGGACATGATTATTCCTACTACAGTGAAATTCAAAAATTCTAAGCCTTCACCTATCTTAAATGATTATCTTACATATAACTTCTTGTCGGAGAGTCCACCGTGAGAGAATACTCCCTCTTGTAGTGGGTGCCTCCTTTTTAATCAAATTTTTTAGAAAGCTGAAAATCAGCCAGTTTACCATGGGCAATGCACTCACCAGAGTGCTCCCATAGATACCCTCAACTCACTAAGTGTTCCGCGGTAGTTGAAGTGAAGCTTAAGCCACAGAAATGTTATTTCAAAGCTGCTGCGTCTTACTCATGCACTGCAGTGCTATGGGAGCACTCTGGTGAGTGTATTGCCCATGGTAAACTGGCTGATTCAGCTTTCTAAAAAATTTGATTAAAAAGAAGGCACCCGCTACAAGAGGGAGTATTCTCTCACGATGGACTCTCCGACAAGAAATTATATGTAAGATAATCATTTAAGTTAGGCGAAGGTTTAGAATTTTTGAATTTCACTGTATTTAGTAGGAAGAATTTGTAGTGAATCCATGGGGTTTAATTGTTTGTAAAGGACATGATTATTGGCACCCTTATAAACAATTGAAATCCATTTGAACAGAAGAACCACATTCCCATTGCAGTAAAATTTAGATACACCCGGGATCAACTGTCAGTACTCACATGACTTGAATCAACCAATGAATGATGGCCCTAAAGTTTAAAATGGCCACATTCACTCCCTGTTCCATTTTCACAATGAAGACAAAGCTGAGACTGTCAGAAAAGCCATTATCACCAAACATCAAAAGACCTTGGGATTCCTGTGTCTACAGTTGCAATGTTAAGAAGTTTTCTGTTAATGAAACTGTCAAGAATCTCCCAAGCTGTGGTGGGAAGAGGAAAATTAATCCAAGAAGTCTTTAAAGGTTAGTACAAACTTCTGGAAAAACACCACATACAACATCCAAAGAGCTTAAGGCTGACCTGAAGCAATCTGGAGTGGTAGTTTCAACCTGCACCATGCACTAAACAAAAAAGGGACCCCACTGCTCAAAGAGACATAAAAGGCACACCTGATTTTTGCCCAAACCCACCTTGAGAAGCCACAATCCCTCTGGGAAAGTTTTCTGTGGACAGATGAAACCAAACTTGAGCTCTCTTGCAATGCAAATCAGCACTACATTTATAGGCGAAGAAATGAAGCTTAGAAGGAAAAAAAATACCCTTCCTACAGTTAAATATGGTGGAGGTTCTGTAATGTTGTGGGGCTGTTTTGCTAACTCAGGAACTGGAGGCCTGAAACATATTAAAGGAATCATGAAGTCAGAGGACTACCAAGGTATTTTGGAGCAAAATGTGCTACCTAGTGTCAGAAAGCTAGGTCTGCAGAAAAGGTTGTGGATCCTCCAGCAGGATAATGACCCAAAACATACATCCAAAAGTACAAAAGAATTAAAATGGAAAAAAATGGACTGTTTTAAACTGGCCAGAAAGGAGTCCTGATCTAAATCCAATTGAGAACCTTTGGAAAGAGCTGGAATCTGCCATTGGTAAAAGAAATCCTGGAAACATTCATGAGCTGGAACAAATCACAGTTGAAGAGTGGGAGAAACTACCAACAGACAGATGTATGAAATTTATAGATGGCTACAAGAAATGTTTGGAGGCTGTCATCACTGCCAAGGGTTCTGCAAAGAAATATTAGTGGAGGGTGCCATTAATCCTGTCCAGGTCATATTTTCTTTTTTTCCCCTCAGAAACTACGTCTAAGTTACAGACATATTATTTTTGTTGTATACCTTTGAACATACTATGACATACAGTTGGAATGTTTTCAATTATTTCTCAAGATATTGTACACAACATACCTAAAATGCAAGGGTGCCAACAACTGTATAGCACAAACTTTTATCTAACTGAAATACCACCGTTACAAAAAGTAACACAAGGAGCATCAATCTGGTAGCGATTTCCTTTAAACCTGCATATACAAACCTATTTGGTTTTTGATAGCTTGTCCTTTTTCAGCCTCCAGACTGACATTTTCTTTAGAGAAAGTCATGAGCTCTCCATCTTCTGCACGTGTTTGGTCCTCTGTCACATATTCCTCACTTTCTTCATCATCCATAGATTCAGAGCTTTTTCCTAGGCTGTCATTTACTTCTTCCTCCTTTTCATCTTCACTGCCTTCATCACTGTCTATGCTCCCTTGTATAGTCTCTTCCTCCTCTTCTGTTAACTGTTCATCTAAGAAAAAGATTGAAGAACGGCCTTAGATATCAGAATCATCAAAAGCATTTCTTTTTGATGCTAGCCATGTACATTAGTGGCACTGCTATGTGGAATATCCATGCAGTTTGGGCACATGGCTTACAGCAACAGCACTGATTAGTTTGGGAAAATGCTCCATCCCACCAAAAAGGCTCCAGTGTGGTTAAAACACACACAGCAATAGCTATGGTAGATAATTAAAATGAAAGGAACAAAAGTCCTCTAATGGGGCTCAATAGGTTTGAAGGCTCACCAAGCCAACCCATGTAGCCTTTATGGAAGCTGGACACTAATAAGCCATTTCTCACCTGATTCTTCTAGTAGCAATGGTTCCCCAAAATCCTCTTTCAAAGCTTTCCGTGTTGTGGCTCTCCCAGAGTAGCGCATATCACTGTCAGATAGACAGGCAGCATGCTTCCGTATCTTGCCAAGCTGCAAGGTATCATCATCGCTTCCACTTTCATCAAACTTATTAATGACCCTAGCAGAGGTATCTGCAAAAGAGAAAGGTCTTTCATACTTCTGCATTCTTGCCATACTGATTAAGATGATCTGTAGGTTGCACAACAAAGCCATTGATCTACGCTACAATCTGTGGCCTAAAGCATCAGTCCATAACCTTTCACTTCCAGGATCGAGAACTTAGTACAAGTTGTAGCACTCTAGGCCCTTTATTCTGAAAATGGTAATAAGTTTCAGTTTAACCATATAACCCTTCAACAGTGGGAGTAAAGGCATGCAACATCATCACACCAGAAACCTGCACAAGCTGCTAATGTGGGAGAAATCAAACTTCTGACGTTGAAGAGCAGACAACACTAACAAGGATTTGAAATCTGCTCTACTAGATTATACTGTTCTCAAAGGAAAAATAAAAACAAGGCACTGCATAATTCGTTTTAATTTTAAAAATCCCCACTGTATTAAATAATTAGATAGGTTAGTGAAAAAAAAAGCAATAAGAGGCACTGAATGCATGTAGAATTGTGCCATTTTAGAAATACTGGAAAATTATTCTCCGTTTGGGAGCTTTGATCTTTGTTACAGTGAACACTAACCACGTGATTTGATTAATGAACTATTTAAACGTGTTATTTGTATTTTAGGTCAGGACTTTCTAGTAGTAGCTCAAGGTCAATTATTCTAATAGAGCAGGTATTACCCTGCCGCTTATGATTTACGTTTGTACCTGAAGCAATGGAAGGTTAAGTGACTTGTCCAAGGCCACAAAGAGCATCAGCAGGATGTGAACCCCGGCTTCCCTGCTGCTCTAACCACTAGGCAGCTACTCCACTCAAAAAACCTGGACAGACTGAATGCGTCATACCGGTCTTTATTTGCCTTTATTTATTATACTGAGGAGAAGAATGACGTTTCCATCCCCTTCCTAAAAGTTCTTTATTTAAAAAAACAAGCAAACTACCATTTTGAGGGTCGGGAGAAGGCGAAGGAAATGGAAGATTTACCATACGTTATTCATATTCAACCAACTTTAAGATGCTGCTGCTGCTATTACAAACATCTGTGTTCAACTAATGCAGCAAGAGAAATGGGCGAAGGTGTCGCGGGGTGCTTAGGCAACTCCCCGGTACACCAAATTTGCCTTTGAACTTCCTAGGCTTAACCGGCGGGGTTTGGTGGAGAGGAGAGGAGGCGCTTCAGATCGTGAATGTCCCCATCTGAAACGAAAGAGCGGATTCCGGATTCCTGCTGCCCGCGGAGACCCCCGGGAACGCCGCGCTCCCGAGCCACGTGCGAGCTGCCCCCGCTCCCTCCCGTCCTCCGACTCCAACCAACGCACCGTCACCAGGCTCGTCCTCGGGATCCGCGCAGGCTGGTAACGGATTCAGCAAGTCCTCTAGCTGCTGCCGCAAGGAGGCCGCCATACTACCCGCGGCATAGAGCACTTGCACTGAATGACGTAGCAGGATCAAGCAAGATACGTCACGTCCGGGTGAGCAGTGCCTGGGAGGCGCTGTTGCTGGGGCGGGGACTGGGAGGAGCATGCGTATTCGGCAGGTCCGCTCCGTACGTAGCCAGACGGCGAGATTGTTGTAACTCAGCCAGCTGTGCGACGTGTGTTAACGATTCACTGTGCCTTCTTTCTTTACTGCATAGAAATAAAGGCTAACGAAAACGTTGTGCTCGATACCTTTTTACTGGACTGATATGATACTTTCTAGCTTACTTTTTTGGCGTTAAACTCTCTTCATTAGGTGAAAGAAAAATGCGTAGGGGCTGATGTTGCCTCAACGCATTACTACAGTGGTATAATATTGAAAATGGGGAAGGAAGTGAGAAACAGGAGGAGGTGAGTGAGTAGTGAGAAGGCTGATTGGCAACTATGGGGTATGTTTACTAAACCGGGCTAACGGTTAACCCAGGCTATCTGCCACTAGGTCCCAAATTATTCAATGGGACCTAGTTGTAGATAGCCTGGGTTAATAGTAAACATACCCCCATGTCTGGTAAACTACAATCACCTTTTGTTAATCTTTATTTTTATCTACTAAATAGACCAGGGGTTCTCAATTCAGTCCTCGGTACACACCTAGGCAGTCACCTTAACTGTTCTTTCATGTAAAATTGTTTAATGTATAATTCTGTTGACTCTGTTTAATGTTTAATGTAATTTTTAGTTCTATGTAAACCGCTTTGATTCACGAAAGGCGGTAACAAATACTAATAAGTAAATTAAGGCATATTCATTATGGTTACCCTGAAAACCTGACTGGCTAGGTATATCCCAAGGACTGGGTAGAAAATCCCTGAAATATGGTTTATGATTTATTTGGTGCTTGATATACCTCCCTTTGTGGGGCACACAGGGTGGTTTACAAAAAGATAAAAACATATAACAAAAAGAAATTTAAAAAGAAGTACAGTATAGGATAAGAAAGAAGATGAGGACGAAGGCAGGGGACAGCAGACAGCAGGAACATTCAGACCATAGACAAATGAACAGTCAAGTAAAGAAACTGATGCCACTGCAGCCTAGATCGCATCCAGACCGAAAGCCTGTTCAAAGAGGTAGTTTTTTTTTTTAAGGATTTAAATTTGGGAAAAGAAGGTTCTAATTGAATGTGAGGCAATTCGAGAGAGACGGAACCAGGGGAAAAAAAGCAGAGCATCGCCTGGACTCAAATTTGGTGCAAGTAGGGGAGACTTGCAGTGATTCCCAAATTTTTCCTATGGGCTCCTAGCCAGTTGGTGTTACAAGATAACCACAATAAATATGCATGAGAGAGATTTGCATATACTGCCTCCACTGTATGCAAATCTCTCATGAATATTCATTGTGGATATCCTGAAGACTGGACTGGCTGGGGAGCCTCCAGGACAGATTTGGGAACCACTGGATTAATGCCTTCATTGGTGAAGAAATTTACACACGATTATGACATTTGTTATATTATGGGAACTTCTGTTTAGTAAATGCATCATTAAGCATTAGAGATTCTTTGTCATATAAAGATGTGCAGTCAGCCAATGAGGAGAGCCAGTAGCAAAGTATTTTAAAAATGATTGATATCAACTGGGGCATAATCATGGGTGAGCCTAGAGAGACTGTGTCTCCCTCACTTTGGAGTCAGGCCCATTCAGTCAGCGACATCAGTTCAGACTAAAGAGAGAGGAACTGGAAGTGATGTCAATATTTGCAGTGCCTAGTGGCCAACCATGTTAACCTTGGGCCTTATAGCTCTGCTATCAATCAACAGCCATGCAGCTTTAAAAAGGCTTGATGACATCATAATGTGTTCTGATCTCCTTTTTTGGGTCAATATAACAACCCAAAGTGGTTTACAACAATTAAAAACAATAATATAACAATCATAATGAAATTGCAACATTCATAATGAAATTACAACAATAAAATAGAATAAACAATTAATACAATCATGACACATCAAATACAGTACAAAAAATACACTAAAATAATCCTGGAAATCTAACTTGGCCCTCTCTAGAGAAAGGCAAAGCTACAAATCCAACAATTCAAATCTAGCATTTTCAATCTTGGATTAATACAAAATCAAACCTACCAAAAACCACACCAAACTGTTTCAAACCCACACAAAATCCCAGTTTCCCAGATATTATGGACGGACTTCCCTAAAAGACAGCCCCTATAGATTTCAACTGAATTTAACCAAACTGGTCGGTTTCCTAGAAATAAAACAAGGTATCATAAGTACCAGGAGTATTAAGGGCACTTGAAAGGTGTAAGCCAATGGCCACTACCATCTACGATGTCTGTAATACAAATTAGAATCAAATTGAACAGTTCATAAGTTATTCAATGGTAACAGACTTACAGACAAGGTGATCCGAAAAGCCAATTTTTCTATAGGAAACTAGGCTGAAAAGATCATTTGCCTCTTTATTTCTAGAGAGTCAAAATAGCATAGCATTTAAAGAAAACGAAGATGTGTATGAAAGCCATTTATTGCTGTTATCTTATTTCAGAAGAGTTTTGGAAATAAAATGAAAACCCAAAGAGACGTTAACCAAATAATTTTCTGTAGTGGAGCTCTGATTTATGTGACCCATAATAGAGCATTCCATGAGCCAACAAATATTCCTTAATAGGGTTTTGGAGAGAGGAGCTGTAACTAAATATGCAAATGAATTAAACCAGTTCTTACTGCAAAGGTATGCTAAGAAAGTTCATGAATAATTATTGTGAATATCCTGAAAACCAGAGCTATTGAGTGTTGAAGCATTTTTGTTGTGGCGATTGAGCGCTAGTCAGCACAATTATTTCTAGGGAAACATAATTGTCTTCATTTGTTTTACAGTTTAATTGCAAGTGCTAAAACCATACTTTACCACTGCATTATAACAGAGATTGGTATAGTACATGTACATCGTATCTTCTCTTTACTGGGCAGCAAGGATGTGGAGCACCTAGAAGACTAGAAAATATAAGAGGTAGTGGCTATCATAGTGACGTAGCACAGCAGAAAGTTAAACTGGCTCCCTCTGTCCAGTTGAGACTCCTGCAGTTTTTCATTTTTGAGCTGTGTGTAGCACTAGATTTCAGCACTACACACCCACCAAGGGTATTTCAGTTTGGGCAAATGCCATGTTAGCCAAGATAACATGCCTCTTAATTTAATGTAAGAGCCCCTATTTCTGTTGTGTGCATACAACCAAAAGCATCAGATGATTAAAGAAAAATAGATAATAGGCCTTGCTAGTTTGTGTATTCACCCATATCATGCATAAGCCTAAAATGCATAGCAGAAGAGCTAAGTGCAATACGTTTTGAAATGCAACTCACTTCCACTGCATTTCTGTTAATCTGCTGAAGTTAGCATTTATTTGCATGATAATGGTGCGCACAGAAGATGGTTTCAAGTGTATTCCACAGGCTCTTCCTTATGTATGTTGCCTTCTATTCTGCAAAGTTTAAAGGTGTGCAAAAAATCACACCATATGTTCAGAAGTAAATCCCCAACAGACTGAGGTCATATATCCCCCTAACTGGCCCTACTGCAGCATCAAAAGCCAAATTTCTCCAAATGTGTTCATTTAACTAGCTCTGGAACTTTGCAGATAGGAACTCATACTGCTAACTATAAAAGTCTAGGTGATAATAGATGCAGTTTATCTTTTTTTAGATTTTCCGATTTATAATAAACCTTTTCTCCATTATCAATGATCACTAATTAAAGTTAAGCTTAGGAGAAAGTACATGAAGTTAATTTAAATAAATGCAACATGCAGCTTTAGCATATTTTCACTTGTATGGATCATTGCCTGGGATAGATAATGTCCTTTACCATTTGAGAAGTTACATGCCAATAGGCCACAATCTCTGATGGACCAGGGTGTTTACTGCCGGTTAATACCCTGTTTGGAGGAATTCAAGACAGCTGCTACCTGAAGCAATTCACACAGGTCTTAACTGACATTAATACCTTGAGCAGATAAAATTAATTCCTATTATAAGATAAAATGAATTTATGTTATAATGGAAAAAACAACAACAGTCTATTTAAAAAAAAGAAACAGTAGACAGGAACTGTTAATCCCACCCAAACAATACTTCACTGGATTCCCAATCTCAAACACTTACTGTACCTAAATGTAATTCGTCTTGAACTTTTGAGAAAGATGTGAGTTAAATCCAACCCAATTCTCTGTTCCAGCCTCTTAAATTATCCAGAATTAATTAATTACTTTATTTAGCTCCCTACCCAGTTAAACTGATGAACATCCTGTTTGTGTATAATAATGGTAGAAGCGCTTTAGACGAGCACTATCTGACCTTGTGCGGGCACAGAAAGATTAAGGCGTCTTTCAATATTCTTTATCTAGTTATAAAAAGACTAGCGTGAGTTTATTCCCTGAAAGATACGCTACGCTGTCCGTTTTATTAACATGTCCTACCTCTTTTTCCCCCTCCCGCAGTCTGCCTGTAGCCAAAACAGAAGTAGTCACCGTTTGCCGATTTATCTCGAAACGTGTCGCATGCACTATTGAAAATAAATGGAAATCCTTGTGCGTTGTTTGTGGCCGCTCGCTCGGGTACGAGGAGGGGGCGGGCTGCTGGGGCTGGGAGGAGAGATGTAGCGGAGGCACCGGGAGCGCAGAGGAAACGTCTCCCCGTTGGACTCAATGCTGCCAAGCGCCCTACAGAGGGCAGAGGCAGCTCATTAATTACGACTCGCTCGAGCTGCTAGATAGGATTTTGCTAGCAAACCTTTCTAACCTGAACCCCGCCGGAAAACCGCCTCTTAAAACAATTGCAAAAGGCTTTCTTCAAAACTAGAACCAAACAAAACACCACCGTCAACTCACGTATGTCAATTACTATTTAAATTGTGTGTGTGTGTGGTGAGGGGTGGAGGGTATCCCCGTATGAGCTACTATTGTAAAGCCTAACTAAATAAATAAGCATCCTGAAACAGCCGTGAACTCAGAGGCTCTAATCTCTTGGTATTGGTTGGGCGCGCATTACTTTTCTGAGCAGATTTCAGATGCACGCGTTTAGTTTTAGTGGGGAGAAGGAAGGACTCTCTGTAGGTGCGCTTTCGGTACAACGTCTTCGGACTCTGCATTTGGCCGGCACTACCTATACCCGCTTTATACTAGGCATCACTACCACAGCGCTCCCTGTTTAGTGAGGGAGTTTTCTAACCACAGCCACAATAAATAAATAGTAACGAGAAAAATATGATTTCATCGTGATCCGTTTCCCTTACCAACACTGCCGGGATAGAGGTTAATATTATTTTGATTTCCATTGTACATTAGGCAAAGGAGGCTATGTTACGTTTGTCATTTTGATGTTTTAAATACGGCAGCGCTGATGATGATGATTTTTTTAATGGAATGAGACTAGCAGTCCTGAGATCGAAAATGTTCTAGCAACTTAAAGCAGAGGACCAAAAACAAGACTGCAGCAGGTTGTTAATAGAAGTGTTAATGATTACACAAATGAGTCAAGAGGTGACATACATGTTTCAACTGAACATCTACATTTCCTGTTAAGATACGGTACCAGAACTTGCCATTAGCCATTGCTATTTTTATGTGATAGAAGCCATATCAGTTGACATGAAGGCCCTGCTTTGTGGTTAGAACGAAAAAAAAAAGTTAATGGCGTTACCTTGATTTGTTTCTTTTATACAAATTTACTGAATAATCGCGTCTATGCAGATTTAAGACGATGCAATTCAAGGAAGACTACTTCGTACTGATCATGCAAGCCTTTAGGATTCATTGAAATTCTTTTGAACAGGATATCATATAGTTTACCTTTGTTGGGGGAGTGGGGGAAGGAAGAGGAATAATCTATTGAATAAACTGCACTACGGCTTCCAAGCACAGGATGGAAAAGCAATTTAAAGAAAAACAGATATTGTGGGCATGCTATGAAGCAAACAGCGAAGGATGCCTGAATTAATACAATCTTAGGGATGTGAACAGGTGACCTCGGTACTTGGTTTTATAGTGTTGCTGAAGCTAGCAGGGCCCTATTGAATTTCGCTTCCTGGGCTGGTTGTCAACAAAATATACATTCAGCGAAAATCCATATAATCTTGTACATTATTTCTACAATGATAATTAATTCTGGACATAGAGAGATATGAGGAAACAAGTTTTCTAGAGCCAGCAGCATTGAATTAATCGAACTGAATCAGTTTTACAGACTAGCAAAGCAAGTTAGTTCCCCTGAAAAATGGAGTTACTTGCTACCTTATTCAGGTTCAACTCATACTGCAGCCAATACAGATTTCCAATGCGATTGCTTTGGCCCTCTACAATAAACAAACAATTACTTCCAGAAAACAGCCAGCCAAATGATACAACGTCCCTTTCTGGTAGGGGACTTGGGAAAAATTATTTGTGGGGAGCTATTTCACTTCTAAATATACACCTAATACTATAATTTCACGAATTGGGAAGTAGAATTAACTCTAGAAACGAAATTGAATGGATGTGTAATGACTAAATTTTGTACCATAATTATAGAGTTTCCTCTGCATATAAATATATACACACACTTGTAAATGTTGTATGTTGTCCGTTTTTTGCCATATACTATCACATGCTTAGGCAACGATCTGATCTTGTTTTGCAACATAGTTTAACAATACATATTAGTAGTAGTTTTACTGAAACAACTAACACTTTATATACAATAAAAACTACCATTTACAAACAGTATCTATTTCACTGGCCAATGGGACCTAGTCATTCAAAATGCATGTGCTCACCCAGTCGGTATTTATCACCCAGGAAAGTCCATAACAAGCTCCTAACATAGGCAAAGAAGCACGAGCTATCCGAACATCTGATTTTCTATTTTTATTAAAAACGCACAAATTTGTTCACCATGTTTCCTTTCATACAGTGAATGGTCTAATATGCACTGGAGGTCACACAAGCTTAGGTTTATTAGAACAATAAAGACCTATGAGAAATTTAATATATAAAGGAGGTGTAGCAGCTGTTGACTGCATATTTGACCATAAAATTTAAATATTTTGGACTTTTCTTTAAAGACACAAAAATAAAACCTGTGTGGGTCTATATAAGTCATATTAACAATTTCATGAATGTTCAACAGGACTAAAAAGTAGCAAAGATGTTTTTTTTTAAACCTTGTAGTACTCTACTTAAACACCTTTTCCAGTGGCTGGTGCCAAGCACCGTGCTGTATTTGTGCTATGCAATTACTGTATTTGGTAACGGATTTCCACATTTTCTTTTCCTTATCTTCTGTAAACAACAGCTTAAACTAGCACAGTGAACCACAAGCCGGCAATCTGTCATAGAACATCTACAGAAAAAAATATGAAATATTTTGGTTGGTTGCTCAAAACATTTCGCTTTGAACAAGAGGTTTCTAAAACAGGATTATTACTAAAACATTGAACTCCTGAATTTAACATCATACGTAAACAGTTGACTGCTTTTAGTCCAATAGTCTTTGTTTAGCTTTGTGTGTTGTGCGCCTATGTTGTGTGTCTATAAGGTAGAATGTTTTTTTTTATTTTTATTTCAAGTCTGTCTAGTGAGAGGTTTTTCTATAAGACGTTTTGTTGTCGTGAGGATATTTTTGAGTAGCTTTATGAAGGTAGAAGAGTTGATATCGAGGGCTCTACATGATGTTGCTATTTTGGCGAAAAATAAAAAAAAGTTCGCCTCCACCCCGACCTCATCTGCAGCGGGTTGGCCTTTCTGAAGGTAAAACAGTTCGCATGATTTTCCACTGAACTGTCCAAAAGACAAAAAAATAATCGACTTTTAACGTTAGAACCCGTCTCGAAGCAAGAATTCGAGCGTCACGGCAGCAGGTATTTCAGACTTTCACATATTCCCTAGCGACCTATGAGAAATGCATGAGGATTGCGGCTCTTGGAGTCTCATCTAACAAACTCGGGGTGCTGCTACGGCAGCACAGTAACTATACAGTTTCACAAGTTTCTTTGCCAAGGTACAAAAAGTGTCTCTCGCTTCATTTACGTCTGCTTTTTGTTTGTTTGTTTTTTTACAACTGTATTATAACAATTGGCCCAGGACTAGTACAAAGCTGACCGTAGTGATCTGAATTCTGTTCATTCCAATAGATAAAACGTTTATGGTCTTGGGAGAAGGGGGAGTCAGGGGGAGGAAAGGTGCTTACGCCTGTCCAGTTCTGTACACCATAAGCTAAGCGGACGTACGGGTGATCACTTACTGGACCCAGTCTCTTGAAAGCTACCATACGGCTGTCTCGTTCATTTCCGGTGGATGTGACAAGTGATTGCCGTAGCTTGCACCACCGTTGACGGATAAAGAAGAAAAGGGAGCGCTTGGTCCAAAAACTTCCGCGGACATGGAGTGCAAGGAGCCCGGCAAGTTAGGCTCCGGGCTGGGCGAGTCCCCTGGAGGGTGGGACATGATGTCAGTGAAGCGATGGGCGTCGCTGGATGGATGGTGTCCGGGTAAAGGGTGGTCCATGGCGCCCAGAGGCGTCCCTGCGGGGCCAGACGAAGGCGCGAAGGGGAGATCCACCGGAGTCTGCGCTTGAGAAGGCGGTCCTTGGGGGAAGAAATCGTAGTTGCTTCCGGGCCCATAATATTCACTTTGATAATCTAAAAGAACAAAGAACACACGAATTAGACACTCAGCAGAGACGTTTTAAAAGAGGGAACCATTGTTTTTCAAGGTTTTATTTAGCACAGGATGACAGTCAACTTTCCTACTCGTCTATACTTTTCGTCACGCTTTCCTGCTTTTTTTGTTGTTGTTGTTTTGAAATTAAAGCTCCCCCTGTTTATTCCAGGTCTAATTAAATTATAACACTGTTCATTTCAAACAACTAAAAACAGATAACAAATGCTTGGGCATAGATATATTAAATGTGCTTAGTTCATATCGTGTGAAATCGCGTTGTAGTCCATTTTAAAAAATGTATTTATATTGTGCTCACGCTTCAGCGAGAGATTTCTTCCTTGCAAGGACAGGAAATAGAGGGGTTTTTTAAATTCTTTTTTTCTTATAAGGGCTATGTGTTACTGATTCACTCAGGCTTCCCCAACGTCTATTAAATATTAACAAGGCGCACCAGGATTGTGCTCTGGGTTTTACTTAGGAATGCGGATAACCACCACCTGAAGAAAGGACCCGGTCAACTGCCTGATACCGCACTCGAGGTCCAATGTTCCCGAGATTTTCTGTCAGTCCTTGTCTCTCTCGTGTGTAAATATTGGTAAAATGTGGCCCCAAGGCCACCCCCCCCCCCTCCCCAGGCACAATGGGAGAGATTCTCCCAATCAGTGGAGAGAGCGCAGTTTCTGTGCCAGCTTCATTCTGAGAACGGGACAGACCCCAAAGCAGCTTTTCTCTGACATGCCTTAAAACGGCATCGAGAAACCTAAACCCTTTTTCCCCTGCCGCCTTTCTAGATAAGGCAATTAATTGCCTGTTTTACGGGCATTGACCTCTTCCTAAGACGCAGGCAACCCGGCACGGAACGCTTTCACTTTTCTACGTGTTTGGCAAAGTTAGTTTATGGGTTTCACGGTTACAAGAGATTTGGTGTCGAAACCCAGGAAGACAGTTTTAGATTTTGCAAACACATCAGCTGCTGTTCATAATTTCGTTCTGCAGCTCCCCATGTTCTTTTCTTTTTTTTTTTTTTTTAAATCTTGGAAACGTTGGCTGATTTCTTTTTGTTGTAACAAACTTGCAGATAAACTTGAACTTGCTTTGGAGAAGAATGGAAAATAAATATTCATGAACCGGCTAATTAGCTATGCAGGCCTCAGGGAGGTAGCACAAGAACAGGCGAAAGAGAGCTCAATAGAAAATCCAAGGCCGCGGCCCCTCCACTCTCATCCCGTAGCAAAGACTCGCTTATAATAAATAACTCTCTTTCTGGGCATGATTTCTCAAATAATTCACAGTCCTCCAAGTGCCTTAGCGGTTCAGATTACAAAAAAAAACTGGCTGTAACTCCACTACTTTAACAGTGTGAAACTATTAGTTTAGGCGAACTTTTTTTTTTATTTTCAATGGAGATTTCGCGTGGCCTGTTGTGTGATTTAATCCATTTGTGATGTACTGAAAGAACTATGTGCATGTTCCGGTCCGATGTCCAATAAAAGACATATAGGAAGGGGATGGGAGGGAGGAGGGTGTTATAGGTCGGTGTTGATATGAGAATATGAGGTTTGAATAAAAGAGGAGGGAATACAAGAAAATCTTCGGCGCCAAACTGGAGAAATAGGTTTACTAAGACTATTACATTAACATCTGTGGACATTTCTGCTTTGGTCAACATAATTGCACAGACTGTTGTTGTATTGGTTTTGCTAAATGCTCACTATCTGCTCACGGCAATAAGCAATGGTGCGGGGATGTAGGTGCAGTGTGGAGCCTCACCGCCATAGAAGGAGAAGGGCCCGTTCGGGATGAGCTCCCCGGGCTCCAGCCGGTCCACCAGCGGCCTCATCCTGCGGGGACTGCGGAAGAAGGCGTGCCGACGGGCCCCGAGGGCGCTCAGCTGCTTCATCCGCCTCTCCTTCGAGCGCCTGTTCTGAAACCAGACCTGCCGGGGACAAAGCAGAGGGGGGGGGGGGGGTCAGCATTCCGTCTTCAGGCAGCCGCTTAGGCCATCCTGCAGTCCCAGCAACGGTACTACTGCTGTATAGACACACTGACTACAGCCATAGTCGCTGTTCTCACGTTAAACGTGGAATTCCATGTGCATGTTGGAAATGGTGTGCTTTAAACTTGGGATAACCTGAGGCTATGAACAATATTTCCATGCTCAGATCATCTTCAAAGACCAGCCCAGTTACATAAATTCTATTTATTACAAGTTACCCTCAAACACTCAGATATATACACGTTTACATTTTATTGACAAACATTCCTCCTGTCATTCAAGTCCTCCCTAAACGCATAGACCCTACAGGAAGAGATGCACGGATTACAGATTGCCTTTACAATACGCATATATAGGGCTTGCAGTAAAGTATATATATCTGATATTCATGAAGTTATTTATTTATTTGTAAAAAGTAATCATTCTCACACAGAAGCAGAGTTAAACACGCAGCACATATATTGATGACTTCCACCAAGCACGTCACCTTCTAACGCTAAAGGTCTACATAGGACTGGCCCGACCTCGAGTCATTTGCCCACTCGGGTTCTAAAACATTTTTTCTAATCTCCCAATCTGTATCGCTGGATTTTTTTTCAAAATATATCCCCAAGAAGGGAACCAATCAAACAAACCCCCTACACATTGCAATGATTAATGATTTTTTTGTATACTGTAAAACCACACGTACATTTTATCCAGTTCATTTTAGAAAATGATCCTAAGACTCTCTATGATTTACATTTTGTAAGGTCCATTAAAGTAGTCACCAAAAAAAAAAAAAGAGAAAAGAAAGGGAAACAAAAGGCGAGGAAGCTACATCTACAAGAAGATATAGGTGTGTTTCTGAATAGCTCGCCTTTCCTTTTTTTATGATCTATTTCTTGAAGACCTAAGCATAGTTTTGGAAAACCCTCTCCCCCTATAAGATACCCAAGCAAAACCAAACCCAAAACAAACAATACCCCAAAGTCCTGTTTGAAAATGAAAACGCTTCAAGACGCGGGTCATTTATTAACGCGGCGTTCTGCTTCAAAGACCGAAGGAGCGGCAGAGCGAACGCAGCAGCCCGTACCCTTTTCTCCAAGTAAGAGGAAGAATGGGGTGCACAATTATTCTCCCCTCCCTTTTTCTTTTGTACTCCCCATTCCCATCTCAAACATGAAACTTACTACTCTAGAAATATCACAGAAACGCTTCCGTTTAAAAATAATAATAATCTCTTGTTTGCCACTTCGCGCAGTGTCCGAGCATCGTCCCTCCCGTTTAGTTCACGCACCTACCCGGCTATCCAGAGTTGAAAGCGCAAAAACGGCCTTTCCCCCAGCTTGTCTCTGCCGTCGCAGGTCAAGAATGATTGAGTTAATTCTTATTACCCTGACAAGATTACCCCTAATTATCCTCACACTGAGACTCTCCAATCTAACCTCGCTTTAATGATCTTTTAACCCTCCATTAGCCTCAGCTCTGCGGGTTTATAAACCTTTTAATAATCCCAACTCATTTTCATTCTTATTTATCCATTAACCCCTCACATTTATGGTTATTAATTTCTGTGCCATTTGCAACATTATGGAACCGTCTCTTCGAAGTGTTTGGAGTCGAAAGGTTCTTGTCATGTAAGATGAGACGGAAATCTCGGAAAATCAAAACACACTGCTATTTCTTTTCCTAGTTCTCAGAACAAAATGAAAGCTGTGTTCTTTAGAAGCTCCCCCAGAAAAAGAAAGATCAGGTTCTCTCTTTTTTTATTTTAACCTTTTCTTGGTAGGAGTGAGTGGAGTGGTTAAGGGCGGATTTAAACTGAAGTTAATTTCATTATTCTCTGCTGCCTCTTTCTGTTTTATTGTTCGAGGTCGGATATGAATGCTCTTTATCAAAAACAGACCGATTTAACTTTTATCCGTGCCTTGTGTAAAAAAAACAGTAAATAAAATATTGTTTGTACACGTCCCCCCCCCCCCCCCACCCCTCTTTATTTGGTCGATTTTTACGCCAAAATTCAAGTGACATTTTCATCTGACCGAGATTTCTTCTCAGTGGAGGCTCCAACCCTTTACTATTTTAGCATTTCATTTGAAAAGCCATATCCGAGATTCCATAATTGTGCACAGGCCTCAGATTTGCATATCCTTAGATTATTCTGCTGACATTTTATGCCACTATTTTTCTTCGTTGGTACACTGCAGTTCCAAGCCTACAGTGGAATGTGCGCACTTCCTGCGAAGGTACTAAAAGGGGCGCTTTGAATGTCTATAGTTCCTTTCCTAAAAGAGGCAGGTGGTGTCGCCAATAGGTGCCTCCGTTTAACAGGATTTAAACGTGGCATCTGCTTTGCAGCCTCCGACGTAATCGTCTTTGACCACCGACTTTATTAAATCTTTAGGACACGCTTCGCCATTCCTCAAATGACATTTTACTTCTTTTCCTAAAACTCTCTACAATTTGGAGGCCTACGTTGAGATCCCATTGAAGCATGGAGCGTTCTCTGGAGGTGACTGATGACTGCGTCACGGCTATAATTTTTAAAATTCGCTCTTACAACCAAGCAGAAGGTCCCCTTGCTTAGAGAGGGGGAGGTTTATCGTTAAACAAAAAATAATTGCATTCAGAATAAACGCATTGCCAGCTTTGGCTGTTTGCATGCTGTGAAGCCAGTACCTGAATAACTCGCATATTTAGCCCTGTTTCTTGAGCCAGCTGTTCCCTGATGTGCCTGGTGGGTTTGGGCGTCGCTGCAAACGCTGCCTTCAGCGTCTCCAGTTGTTTGGCTTTGATGGTGGTACGTGGCCCTCGCCTCTTGGTGCCCAGGTTCTGGTCATCGTTTTCATTAATCCCCACTTCTTTGTCCGAGATGTTGGCGCTCTCCGAGTCCTTAGCGTCATCCTGGGAGGGGTCTTGCGAGTCCGGCGACAAGCTAGGGTCACTGCCCGTTGTCACTAGAAAGAAAGAAGAGACCCCCTAGGTCAGTCAGAGATCCTGAAATGCATCACGCCCTAGGCAAATTTGTAGCATTTTACACGGACAAATTCGATTTCTAACGGGGTCATTTTTGTTTTACTTTAAAGCAGCTCATTTCAAGCTCTGTATTATTTCGTTGGATCTCGCGCTTGAAAATTTGCTGATTTATGCGAATAATATTTAAGGGATTTAGGTCTTTGTTGGTTTGCAATTTTTTTTATTGGGGCGGGGGGGGGGGGAGCTGCATTCCAACGAACTCTTCATATCCTAAGAAACCAGCTGAAACTTTATAATCTTTTGGGCTTTTTTCTCTTTTTTTTTAAGAAGTATCTTTGGAAGCACAAGCCAGGGAAGGAGCGCTGGAAAGACAGTGGGCTATATTAAAGAATTCTATGGATAGTGCTTCTCCCTCTCCCCCCGCTGACATCGCAAACATTGTAGGTCTGAGTTTACAGAAAAATAGGCCATGCATTTTGTCATTTTTAAAAATGTTCCATTCAATATTTAGATACATTGCTGAAAATATTCCGATTAACTGCAAAATGCACGTTGTCCCTCTGCAGTGGAGGGGCAGAATGTTCAGATGAAAATGCAATCGGAAAACATTAAGCCGTATATAATAATAATAGTGATGTCACGTGTCATTGCTTATTCTATTTCTGTATGTCTTGCAAGTGCATCTAGTATCTACCTGAAGTAGAGATGCGAAATGTTTTGGGCAGCAGGGACTGTTCCGGCGCTGGGAATGGTCGTCCTTACCTGACAGGAAGCCGTTCTCTTTGGCAGTATTGTTACTTAGGTAATCTTCTTTGCAGACAAACTTATTCTCGTCGATGATGTAGAGTTCCTCCCCAGTGGAGAGCTGTTTGTTGCACATCATACACGTAAAACAGTTCAAGTGGAACACTTTGCTCCTTGCCTTCCTCACCAGGTCACTGGGCGAGATCCCCTGGGCACATCCTGCACACTTGGTACCAAAACGCCTGGCAGAGAAGAACGCACCAATCAGAACCCTAAGCCTTAGGTGTGCTTCTGCAATCTTGCTTTGTAAAATAAATGGGAGCAGTCTAATTTATCACAAATCCGGAGCATAAAGAGAAACTCCGGGTTATTCAGGTAGATTTGTTACAGAGTTCTTTTTTAAATACACTTCCTTAATTTGCACCTCCTCCTTCCAGTGTTCTATGGGTAGGAGGGGAGGCTCCATTAAAGTGAATATTTATCTTTGCAAGTTCTCTGGAAGACACAAGGTTCTTGCTACTTGAATTTTAAGTTGCTGCCATAATTCTGGGCCTCCTTCAAAGCGCCTCGGCACATTAACTGAGGATGCCCCAATAGAGGTTAAGTGAAATTTGGAATGAGTTATTTATTTATGCGTATACATTCTAGACGAAACATATAAAAGCGACAGAGAATATTACTGTCCAGTTTAGAATAAAAAAAGATTATTGAGATTTTTAGAACCCTTTTAATTCTTCATATTCAGCAGGCAATTATTTTATAATTTAGGTCGAGACTAATTCCGTTGAAAACTCTTAAATATTTTGCCGATTTCGATCTAGTCAGTCTGGTAACTTGCTTTTTCGAATTTAGATAAGCAATGTGCACAGTAAATGTATCGAATGTCAGAATAAACGATAATGGCAGATTAAAATCGTTTGCACCGCTCGATCTATAAATGGGCTGACCTACTCCTGCTTTCTTAGCGAATTAAAGATAAACTCGGCAATAAGTACTTACGCTTTATGTTTCTGAGATAGGGACTCCAGACCTGAAGTATAAGTAATGTAACTATCTGTAATTTATTGGTTTAATTAACTTTATCGGTATTAAAAAACAAACATAGGCTTGGTACTTAAAACCTTAGCAAACTGGGGGGGGGGGGGGGAAACAGTCAATTATACTGGCTAAAGCAAGGTTTACTTTATCCGTACATTTCGAGCAAAACTAAAACAAAATAAAGAACGCAGTTGAATCAACAAATTCCATTTTGCTTCCACAGTTCTATGCATAGCTAGACGGACTTCACGCTAAAAAATGAGGACATTTGAAAGAGGAAACAAAAAGTATTTATTACAGGTGAAATGAAATTCCATTGAGTGATGCATCACTGAACTTAGAGTTAACCACACTGACATTGCACAGAGCAAACCATTTTGGAATTTTTCTGGCTTAAAACGACTGACTAAAAAAAGATCCAGATTTTAATGGTTTCATCATCGCATCTTTTCTATGCTGAATTCTATATACAAACAGGGAAGAGTTGATAGCAATGGGTCAGGGGCTGTAAATGCCATTTAGCTAGATTTCGTTTGCAGTCTACAGTACTAGATGTTGATTGCTAGTCTGTCATGTGAGTGTCTACCGTTTCCTTTCCTCTCCAAACACCTCTATTATTCAAATCCATTTATCACATCTTTACTAGAAATCACAGTTAAAACCCAGCGCAGACAGACGTAACACGACCCACCTCCCAGCACAGGCTTTCTCCAAAACGCCTATAGCTTTTGGTTTATTGCAGACTAAAAGACGTGTTATTTGGAATGCATGAATACGTGGAGTAATAGACCACAGTCTCTGCAGACAGCCTTAGAGGGGCGGCAGGATTTTTCCGGCAAATGGGCCATTTCCATGACAAAAATATACTTTCCCTGGTGTCACCTATAAATAATGAAATAAACATTGGAAGCATAGAGCATGCAGACCTCTTTGTTTAGATGTGCCATATAATAAAAGCCAGATGTCAATGATGAATAAATCACCGTGACATCCAGAAACTTTTCCAAAATATGCATCTTGTAATGTAAAAGGGAACGATACACTCCCACCCCCTTCTCCATTCTGAGCTACAGGATTGGTCTAGAAATAAATATAAAGACTGATACGAAGTCAGACGAAAATGACATTTTTTTTTCTGGGCCCATATCAAAAGGGGCATCTACAAGAGCTCCCGGGACTAGAGCCGACATCTTTGCCTTATCTGCCGAGTTGTGTCATTTTCATCCGTCAAATTAGCACTGTCACCCGTCGCTTGACCTCGAAAATCGCTGGGAAATTCATTTGGTGGCGTATAGTCGCTAGGCCATTTTCTGTTTGGATTTTCGCTCTGGGAATAAAAATCTGCTTTGCATAATATTGTGGACGGATAGCACAGATCGCAGAGTATTTAAAAGTACGTTTCTCTGATAATCTCATTAGGCGTTTCTTGCCTGGTTTGCTTTTCACTGTGTCGGAAAGCACAGGTTACCTATGCTTTACACTTTCCCCCTTTAAAACCAACATATAAGTGATAGGGATTTGTGTGTAAAATATTAGAATAATATTCTTTTTTTCTTCTATGGGGTAGTGGAAAAGTTAATAACTTTTATATGATTAAACCAGAGCGAAACATTTCCAGTCTTTGACCTCCTCCCGAAGCACATAAGCTTGGAAATTAGCATGCTTGAATTTTAGCATTGTGATGGGATGCTCGGCTAGAAAATCATAACTGCATTTAAATCATTAGATCTTGAACTTTTCCAGAGAAAGTTATCCGTTCACTAATAACCTTTTTTTTTAGTTAGTTACCGGCTTCATTTGTTTAAAACATCCCGTGAGTTGACTGCTAGATGTAAAGTATTAGAGATAATCCTTCCGGATGAGTTTGTGCGCGCATTGCCCCTAGTACAGGTCTTTATAATCGTCCCTATATACACACACACATTATATATGCACACACTTCATGCGTCTGCCCTTACCATAGCACATTATGAAAATCTGTAAACAGAAGTGTAAAAATGATGTTGGAAGTAGGGTTTGTGGAGCAAGCCTACTGGAGTACTTACCGAAAGAAGTCGTTTTTACAGTAAAGCTTGCCTTCTCTGGAAAAACATTTTTCTGTTAAATTGCATTTACATTCACAGCACTGAACGCACTTGACATGCCAAGCCCTGTCCAGGACATTTAGCAGAAAGCGGTCCAGGATGGGTCTGTCGCATCCCGCGCAGTGCACCATTGTCTTTGGTTTGGGGTTCTGTTTTTGGATGGAGGGAAGGGGGGTCCCAGATGTCACAAGTCGCAGGACAAGCCAAACAACAACAACAACAACAATAGAAGACCCGGGGTTAGAAAGAAGCCGGAGGGGAATCTTCTTTGCAGCTGTCTTAGAACGACCAAAGGCGACCAGACCAGCTCCGAAAGCGTGGAGAATTCCGACCCAGCAGAATCAAAACGGAATGGAAAATAGAAAACAAAACAAAGCTGACGAGGTGTTTTCTCTCAGAGCTGAGGTAGTGCAGTCAGGAGTCAAAGTGCTTCTGCTTTCCAAAAGAAATCAAAGTATAACAAAAATTGTAGAGAGAGATGTGCACGCTTCTCTAACCTACACCCAACACTGGCTATTGCTTCCAAAGAGAAGCCGCACACACCGCCCTCCTTATATTCAAATTAATTTTTATTTTATTTGTTTGCTATCGGTCATTGCGATGATCTCTCGCCCTTTCTGTTTGCTTTCTCCTTCTCAGTTAATTTCAGCAAGACAGTTACCTACCCCTGTGATTTCTCTAGAGTCAAAATTCCTAGCTTTGTCCGGGCAGCTCTGCAGGCTTTCAATACAGTTCTCCCTCTCTTTTTGTTTCTTCTTCTTAGGTGAAAGGTCCCACTGGCCATGTAAAACAAAAAGAACCTTTGGATGCCTGATCTGTTTCCGAAACTGTGTCCTTGTGGACCGAATCTACAGGTCTGTGGACGCTCCCCGGCCGTCTCTTTGCGTCTGAACCAGTTTCCACAGGACTGCATGTTGCCAACAGCTCAGGAGCTAGCCTTATGCACAGCCTCGTGACGTCACACGCAGCCCCAGCCAACCAGCGGCCCGCTGTCCCCTTGTAAACCATTAACCATCCTCCTCGAGCGGCGATAGTACAGTAAGACCATTTATAGAGAATAGCAGAGAGACCCATTGTCAAAAGTGTTAGGTAATGTCATATTTTCATTTTTATTTGGTAAAATATTGAAATATATAGTGGAGGTGGATCAGGAAGAGAGTGATTGTGGTATTTCATTTATGGTAAGTGCACAAGCATCCAGCGCAGACAGTGATAAAACTGGTAGGTAATAATATATATATATATATTTTAAGCTAAAGAGAGGTTCATATATAAATATTAAAAACTGAGCTGGGAGGTGTTTTATTAAGGCGCATCTTACTTGATGGGATGCACAAGAGAAATCATAATGATTTAGTGCAATACTTGCTAATAATTTTTTACTGCGAAAAAACTGAAAGGATCTACAGTCTGTTAGATGTATGCAAGGATATAGAAGTGACTTGGACTTATAATTCAGTAGAAGGCAATTTCATAATGGCATGCATGGATTTGTAACAAGGAACGAATTTATTTATTTGTTATGAGTAAACCTGGAATGAATAACCTCTGTGCATTGCATGAAATCTTGAAAAATCGTATTTTAAAAAGTAAGTGCAAAAAGAACTGTATCAATACATTCATCTCTGCGGAATATTGGCTTTTGTATCGGACACAGGCCATGAGACGGGATTACGCAGCAGGAAAGGCAGAAGGAGATCTTTTTACTTTTTGAAAAAAAAATGCCTTGACCCAACTGGGATGAAAGCCACTTTGTCTCAGGGCGAACAAAGTAACTTGTCGCTAGAAATTATTATTTTGGATTCAGGCCCCAAAGAACTTACTTGTTTGGGACTATGTGCTTCTTAACGTGCTATTACTGACCATTCCTTCTTGAACACACACACAATTCATTCCAAAATCATTAGTGCATGTAACTGGCGAGGGCAAAGTTAACCTAACCTATACAAGACATGCTGAGGTTTTTTTACAAGTAGTTAGATTAGTAGTAGTTAGATTTTGTGTTTGCAATTTTCTTGTGATGGGATGTTGTGTATTTGGGTACCATAGTAGATAACTGTTAATCGTTACCCGGAACTGGTTGCTATCCTCGAAGAACTCACCAGACACTAAAAAAAAAAAAAAGATTTACAGCTGGCCGGCAAAAGTTTACATATGCCAATGATCGGAGACCTCCGACTCCCCCTCACTCACCCCAAGGAGTCGCTTTGGATGTGTAGTGAACATTGTTAATTCAATTCACTTCGGATTCCCAAATAACATTTCTGCAAAGAAACCAAGCTGGTTTTATCTATCTGGCGGGTTTGACTGACGTGGTGATTGTTTGGAAAGCTAGGTGAGGAAATGCATGCTCTGAAACCTGAAAGCCACACAGTTTTAAGTACAAAGTCTGATGCAAACCGGCAGCCTCTCGTCTCCACCCTCTTAAAACGCGTCTGATCTGTCCAATTGCTGAAACGGACAATAAGGTTGGAGAAATTTCTGCCCTTATTGGCTTACGGTACGGTTGCTGGTCATACTAGCTATCTAGGCATTGTTTGTTTACCTTTGAAATTAGTTGTAATTGTTAGGAATAAGGCAATAGCATGATTTTAAGACTGGTTTTAGGGAAGTTAATAATATTTCACACGTTGGATCCATTTAGTTTGTATGTTGTACCGGTTTTATTGATTTCAGAACTGTGCCTTGAACATTTTCCACGCAGTGGGCACAATTCCTGTCAAACGATTACTTAAACACAAAAACATATCTTTTGCTCTCACCCCACCACATCGAAAACCATATTTAAAGATGTTTAAATAAGTTATTCATATAGTGCTGAAGTATTTCATTGAGCGATATTTAGGTACGTCCAGTTTTTCCAGTCAAATGAATGGAGGGGCAGAATCCAGGTCTGGACCTAGTTGCACCTGGGACTGTCCACAATCTACACACAATATCGCAGCCTACTCCAATTATGCCGACTAATGACCACTGGAAACTGATATTTTTTCCAGAGCAATAATGGCACAGAGGGCAAGTGGCGAACTGTTCCACAGTGTAACGAGGCTGGGAGAAGAGACTTTGAAATATGCGCCTGACCGGTCCAAGGAAAACGGTTCTGCCATTTATTTAACCTTTCCTATCCGCTTACTTTGCATTCCTGTAACGGAGGGAAGAGCGATCGCTTCTAAAACGGAGCACTTTGGGCAACTTATCATCCTGCTTGCTCTGTGCTGTCTGCTGGAAGTGAAGCTGGAAACGTATAACCCCCCCCCCCCTCCGGGATAGAACAAACGGTTTGGATGGAACCGAAGCCCCCCAGCCTCTCCCCCTCCCCGCCTCTCTTCCCCTCCGGTCTCAGCTCCTTGGTTTTGTATTCTCTCCGCGTGTATTGCTAAACGTGAAACCTGGAATCAATACGGCGGCCTCTCGCCCACCCCTCTTTCTCGCCACATATGGGTTTCTTCTCATGTAAAACAGAAAGAAGACATGTCTGCGCCTGCTATGGTCTTATATAGGGCGACAGCTGTACCCTTCTATCAAGGGACCTCTTCTCTTTGACTGGAGCCTTGGGATGACATGTGTTGGTCAGGGATGAATAAGAGATGGGAGATGAGCATCTCACGCTTATTTCCCTTCCCTTAGCCCCCCCCCCACCCCCCCCGCACACTTTTTGAATGCTTTGGCAAAGCATCTAGGTATTTTTCTACAAATCGTAAAACCCCTTCTCCAAAGAGTTTGGCAGTAGGGCGAGGAAAGTCACCGGCACACGCCACTTCTTCAAACGGATCCGCCGCTGTCCGAGTTTCCTAGTGCTGGGGCCCAGTTTACGAGCCAGCTCGCCCTTTTCCTTGCAGATTTCGCTGGCTAGTTCTGAGTCCAGCACTTGGAGGGCAAGGGAGGCCTTGGAGTAGGAAACAAGATCTCTCTCCCTCTCCCCCCAAAGCCGAAATAAAACGAACTCATGTCAAGTTTCCCTTAAACATGACTTTCTATGCTAAGGCTAGGCTCTGCAGAAATGACAGTGAAAATACCTTACTATGATTTACAATTGAGAGTAGAAAAAGGAAAAAAAGTGTTTAAACTAGTCACAGGCACACAGGTAACACAGACAGACACATATGACGACATTTAACATTCATTTTCGTGATATATTAAATCATTTCTTTCTTTCCCTATGGAAGCTCCCAAGAGGGCACTATGGTAAACGACCTATCATCTCAGATAATAGTACGGGATTTGGATAGTTTAAATTTGGAGGGTAGCCTTTCTGTTTCTAAAGCAGTGCAGCTGGTCATTTTTAAAATAAAATACAATAAAACCCCACCCGCCAATGAACCAGCGATTCTCGGCTCCTTAGTTTATCGTTCGAGATCTCCGTCCCTCAAGTGGGAATCTTTTCTTTTTTAGAAGAATCTCTTTCTTGCAGTGTTAGTAGTAGTTGCGGTCTGTTTTTTAGGGCGAGTGGGGAAATCAGGAACGATGTCATTCTGCTGCGCGGTGCAGTGAATCGGGGCACGGGGGGGGGGGGGGGCGCAGAATCCAGGTCAGGACCCGGCGTGGTCCAGTTACGTGCACGAAAGATCCGAGGAGGCCGGGACGCTCTCGGTGAACTGGAAAGTTTCACTCGTCCAGTCCGAGGCTGAGAAGTTTCCTTTGATCCGCGATTTTGAAAGTAACATTGATTTATCGTCGGTATTTCCTGGCAAGGTGTTTTCTGGAGTTTTTGTTGGCCGAAGCCTGGGAGAGTCAGTGGGTCGGTTTCCTGCTTTCCAGTGCAGCTACTGGAGCATAACTTTAAGCATGACAATTACCTGAAGATCTTTTTTTTTACATTCTGTTCGCCATGACATATTACCGGTTTTGTCTCTCAGAACATTTTAGCTGAGTCTGATTCCTCCTTTTGGCAGACGAAAAAATGATCATACAGGTACAACCGAATAAAGCGATGTGCGCTTTCTGTTTTACGGTTATACTATGGCGAAGAGTCTTTTGTAGAAACATCTTGTAACACGGTGTAAGGCAACCGACTACAAAATTGTCTAGTTTATGTTTAAAATAATTACATCTCATTGATAGCCCGATATTAAACAAAGGAGGGCAGGTATGGAAAAATACAAGTTAAGCCAGGCGAGTGAAAGTAAACTCTCAGAGGGTGAAGACTGGCAATAAAGGAAGGAAAAGGTGACTCTAACTCTTTCTGAATGGCCGGGAGCCCCATCATCTATCCAGATGAGCCCCCGTGTTACCTAGAGGATCCCAAGGCTCTGCAACCCACCAATCAATCAGATGAAAGGGTTTAGTTTTCTTCTTTTTAGCAATGCGATTTAACAGCTAACAATTTAAGACAACTCCTCCATTATCTTTGTGACTGAAAGTCCCGTCTTACCCTCTGAAAAATCCAGAGCTTTTTGATTTGTATATTTTCTGTTTGGGGTTCTATTTCTTTCGATTTACGCTTTTCTTTCTCACTGATCGAACTGCTTTGCAAGAGGTTTCATTCTGTTGGATTTCATTTGCGACGAACTTTAGTTCATTTGAAACAAGCAGCCATGGCAAGGCACCCTTCCTGCCTTTTCTGAGATGCCCCACGATTCGTCTCCCACTCCTGCTCTCCCTTTTTTTTGTTAAGCGATCCAGGTCTATTTATTCCTCTTTGTTCTTTTGCGAGGCAAGAAGGATAACATACAGCTATTGACACCCTGCTCAATAGAATTAGTGTGATTATTAGAGAGCTTGGCTTGTTATTGGTAAGATGTAAGCAATGATCTGGAAAGCGATCATTGAAGTTTGTCGGTCAGATCTAGATGAATATTGGAATCTCCAACAAGCTGCATGCGGTCGTTTAATTGGGATAAAAGAGAGGTTCAGTGGAACCCTGCAAAGTCCCGGTACAATTTCACCATAACTTTCTTTCCTGTGAACTTTTAGGTCAGAAATCTGAAAAACGAATCTCTAATCTCTCGTATAGTAGATTCCTCTCCATTTTTTTATGACACAGAGATTTGATATGAGTGTGTGACACACATATGTATCTCCTCTTTCCTACACCCGTATGCATGTGCGTGTGACATATATGCATATACGTTTCTCTAGCTCACTCTGAGACATACACGAATAAATATATTACTAGGAGGTTCCAAGCTTACATATTTCTAAGTCCTTTTTAAAGGATGCAAGATACAAATTTGATTTTAACATTTAAATCGTATGGGCCTAAGAAAATGGGCGTTAACTTCCGAAAGCCAACCATGACATGTATTAAGTTTGCCCAGTAAAAAGGTGCCACCTTATATTTATTTATTTATTTATTTATTTATTTATACATCTCTTCTATACCGCCACTTCCAGCGATCAGTGGCGGTTTACAAGTAAACAAAGTTTAATAATAGCATGCTATTATTTTACATAGAACGGGTTTAGAAACTATTATATTTTGATGTTCGTGCATTAACACAGATTTGTCAACAAATAATGGCTGAAAATTAATACTCTCCAAATTTGCAGGTTCTCTCTTTTCTTTCTGGAGAGTTTTATCCAAATGAGTTCAGTTCCTTTTTAGGGAGTTAATTTCTCCCCCTTCCCTTTAACTTTTAATTTGATCTCTATAGTATGGAGTAGAACAGGAGGCGCATGCAAGTACACTTTGGCAATAATTTTGTTAAAAAGAAATATATTTCATTCCACCGCCTTGATGGGAAAGATACCATTCCAAATCTATTCTTTCAAGGGCGGGTACAGGTCTCAGCATTTCCGTCGCTGCCATTTAACCTCCAAAGCAGTTAATACTCAGCCGAGTTGAAAAGTTCAAGTTGAAAGTTTCCACCGGTGCACAGGGCACAGATTTTTCATGGATACAGGTGACATTAACCTCCGTGCTCTCTATGCATTGCCCCCTCCCCTCTTAGGTCTTGACTGTTCTGATCTCCATGCATGCAAGCCGGTGAGTGACACTTCATAATCAAGCGAGAAATATTATTCCCGGCTTGCAGGGCTTTGATCAGCTGACTGAGACTAAGATCACCTCTTGCTTTTACTAGACCTCGTAAGGGCTGCTACCGAACTTAACAGCGACTTTGCAGGGGAAGTAACAGTGAGCCCTGGTATCTCAGCCCTCCAGATATTCTACAGAGAGGGACTGGAAAGTCCACCCCAATTAGTCCTGACCCAGAAATGTACTTTCCCTATCCGTGTAATAGCTACACTTACCAAGCCACCGCCGGTCTCTGAGGAGATACTAAAAGTAAAAAAGAAGACAAGCAAATAAAGGTCTCTTTCCCCTGCTAACTTTATCCCTGCTGCTTACTGTATGTATTTCAATAGTAACGATTTCTAGTAAGCCGAGGAGTGGAGGGCTGGCGGGGCTGCGGTTCTCTTCACGCTTCTTCTTTGTTCCGTGCTCTGGAAGTCGCCACCGGCTTGAGGTTTTAAATATGATTTAACCAGTGCAAGTGAATGAAGCAGATAGATCACCTCCCGCACGCCCATCTTCTCCCTAATGCAAGCTGGCAATACAATTATTTGTAAAGGAATATTTTAATAAGGGATAACACTGACGCTTCTCTGACAGGTCCCTTTATATATATATATTTTTTCTTTTAGAAGATTGTCTTCTCTTTCTCTCCACCTAGGTTACCTTTTAGCTACATCTTCGGAAACAACTGATAGTTCAACAGAACCTATATATATATAAAGTGCTCACGATAATCTTCAAGGTTTGCAAGTGTAGAATAGGATGTTTCCAATTTTAAATCTGAAATTTGGCAGATAGCAAGTCAGTACATTTTTTAAAACTAACTCGACCTTTAAGCATAATACCAGAACCTCAAATCAAGACATGTACCGAAGTAAATAAAACTTTTTTTTTAATAGTTTAGTTCTTATTGATTACTCTTTGCTTCTGAAGACAGTATTCCGATAAAAAACAAATCGAATTCGGAAACTTACTACTTATCCGTTTATTTTGCAATCTAAGGAAACTTCCCAAACTTTAAAGTAAGAAAAGGTGACAATGAAAAATGTTAAGGTTTTTTTGAGAACTGCTGTAGTAGTCAAAGATGAAGTCAGTGGATGTGAGTGAGCCAATGGTTTGTGCGCTCGCTTAGTGAAGTCGCTTCCGTATAAACCCTGAGAGGACACAGCTTCCCACTAAGGGCATCCTTTTGCTGACGAGAACAGCCGTAGGGCTATTATCAGCACGCTAGCTTCCTGTAGCTATCCAGGCGCATTGTGTATTTAAGGATAAAGGTAAGCAGGGGAGCCGGGGAGCTAGACCCTTACAGCCTTTCTACTGCCAAGACAGAAAGGTCTAAGCTTTGCTTGCATAACACACTTCTAAAGGGAAATCAAGTTCCTTTAGTGCCCACCCCTTGTTCCTAAAACTCCGTTTTAGCGGGAACATTCAGTCTGATTAGTGATTATGACTGTAGTTAATGATCTTGGATCCTCTGAGCCTGAAACCTAGAACCGAAGGCATCTGCCAGTGGAGATATTGACCGGATCTCAACCAAACATTTTCCTGACTTTCAAAGTCCCCAGTAGCCTCGGCTGCGAAATTCGATGGATCTTATAGATTTTTCTTGTTCCGTAGCTCTTGTCTTTGCAACGGCTGTATTTTTTTGTCTCCAGAAGTCACTAATTAAGCCGAAGCTTAGCTGAGTTACCTCTTTTACTATAAGAAATAAAACGTTATGGGCTTTTACACTGTGTTGTAACAATGGTTAAAGGGGAGAAAAGAAACCTTCAAACGTCATGTCTTTTGAGAGTCTTTTAGCTTCTAGTATGACTTGATGGTACTAAAAAAAAAACATTCACCTTCACCCATCTGTCCATCCAGCCATCCAACAATATCCGCTGAGGGAGGAGGGGCCTAGTGTTTGGGGCGAATTGCCTTGGGCCGTGGGTTTGAATTCCGCTGGAGGACAGCGACCTCGGGCCCGAGGGAATGGGGGTTTCTAGTCCCACAGACGCTCCTTGTGTCCTTGGGCAAGCCACTTAACCCTCCGTTGCCTCAGGTACAAAAACACAGTGACAAGTATACATCTTGACATGTGAACGGATGATTCTCTTTAATGTTCAAAAGATAGGTGATCTTTCTAAACATTAAATATGGTGAAACATTATGGACTGATGGGTTCAAGATCTGTAACAATTTTGACTCAGTATCTTCCCCAGCATAAATAATACGCTATATAAGTTTTTCATTGATAGACCTGGTGCAAATCTTGCAACAGAGGAAAAGTAGCACAAACCTTCATAAAAAACAAACATGGCTTTCATGAAAATGCAAACTATAGGAGGTACATTCCTAAAAATTCTCTAAAATAAGCCAAGTTAATTTAATGTATCACCTGTTTTAAGTGCAGTCTGAGCAGAAGTGGACATTTAAACCCTACATCACTTAAATAAGGAAATTGCACACATTTCAGGAAGTCTTTGGCCACAATGCAAGCTTTAAAAAATGCAAATAATGCCTTTTGGAGCGCAGGGGAAGGCGTTAATTACCGTTACCCACACCTGAGCCTACTACTGCTACGGATCACTTGTATAGCGCTACAAGGCATAGGCAGTGCTGTGCACCTAAGAGACAGTCCCTGCTCAAAAGAGCTCACAACCTGTCCAGGACAGATACGTACAACAAACAGGGGACTAGGGTAGAAGAAAGGGGAAATGGTAAACAGGAGAAGAAGGGGTCAGGATCGAAAGGCAGCAGCATTGCTAACTTTTTGGGAGCCTCAGCTGCTGTGAGCTGAAACGTGATCTGGCCTAATGTCCATCAGCCCTGGTCTGTTCATATCTTGCTACTGAAGGACCAAATCTGGGCAGAGCTCTGGCGATATGTAATCTGAGCATATGAACTGAATGTATGCTCTCCCACATCGACTTCAGCTGCAAAAGCAATATTACTGTAAGCCAAGGTTTCTGTGATCTGCTTAGACAACCCTGGCTTCCACACTCACCCTACCAAAAACGTAACGGGACTATCATTAAGCTGTGAATAAATGTTAATAAATATTTCCTCTAACACTCTAGATAAATATTTAACATGGGATCAGATGTAATTAAGCAGGTAACACAGTGCTGTAGCCATTGTGCCACACGATCTATTTTAAGGTTAATTTAAAAAGCTTGAAAGGTCCTTAAATTATGTATTAAACAGTCCCAAGTTTCTTTACACTAGAAAAGTTTAATCGATTATAAGGGTAAACAGTCTTTAAACAAGCCGCAGGAATGTGTCAGTGACAGTCGCACAAGGTCCTATATGCCATGCGCGTGTGAAGACAGAAACTTTATCCGGACGCAAGCGGAATTCTAGAGCAAGGGCCACTAGGAGACTCGGTCACAGATTTAACTTCGCTCCCCAGAGCATAATGTTAAAACTTGTTTTGTAAATCACAGCCTTCGCACACAGTAACAGAAATAAAAATACCTTTTGGGGGGTTGGGAGGTACCTGCCGGATTCCTATACTTCACTTACCCTTTCCATTTCCCGGTATCTTGAAGGGAAGCTGATTTGTAGGAGAGCAGATGCAATCTTTCGCATTTTTTTGAAGTGAGGGGCACTGGCAATTGAAATAATGAAACGAGAAGAACAAAATGTTAATCGACTCCCAAATAAGCTGCAAAGGTGAACACTAATAAAAAAAAGTGAGTGTGTCTACATGCAAGGGAGGGTAGGAGGAAGAAAAAAGTGGTGAGAGTTGGCTCTAAGGATAGGGAAAGAAATCTGTTTAGGGTCAGATGTACTAAGTAGTTTTCCTATAGGCAAAGAATGGGAAAATCTCATTAATACATCTGGTCCTTCTAGTGTTTACTCACGTTGGCTTGTTGACAAACCCCTAAAACAAACGAGTGTGAGGATGAAAGGCTCCTTCAAAACCAGCCTTATAAAGTCCGGCATGTTCTTGGAGAACAGTGAACCGGAAAGAAGTAGGCTCCAAAAATACCTGTGAAATTCTCAGCAAATTCGTGATTTTCTGGGGTCTATTTTTTTTGTGATTGCCCTTGCTAGATTCTGTGCAGTTTGTTGCAAAACACGCACACGAGAAAGACTGCAGCTTTTTGGGGGTAGTGGAGGATGGAGGAAGGTGTATTATTAAAAATAATAATTTTATCAAAAAGAAGGGAAAGGACGAATAAAAGGCAATTGCAAGTGAACGGGGGGAGGGGGGGGGAGCTAGTATAATAAAAGAGGGTGAAAGAAACCCCAAGAGGATACACCCAATCCCAGCCCATCTATCTTCATTGTGTCTGTGTGCGCAAAACCAACGGCAACATAAGGAAAAGCCGCTATGAAAGCCAGGGCTTTATTTTATATCCTATAGATCAGGAGGGAGGCAAAGCTTTATTTTCGCCAAGAGACAGATATTTTATTTCTCTCTTACGGTTTTATGTGTGAGAGATGTCAGAAAGGTAAAATGGATTGCTAATGCATAAGCAAAAGGAAGCTGTTTTGGCATGCTGTGTGTCAGCGGGGCTTGCAGGCAGAACAGTGCCGGGATTTAGGACTGATGGGGCACCCTTGGGAACAGCTGCTAAAACATCTTTCTTCATAAATTCAGAAGCATGGTCAACTCAACAGGGAAAAAAGTGTTTTACGTAAAATAGCTAGTTCCAAGCATAAATACATACAAAACACGCAAAGAAATAAATTACCTTTTTAATATATAATTATCACATTTTTTCTCTAGCAAATTACCTTTTCTTATGCACCTGCAAACGTCTTATTTATAGAGGAATACATTTTATTTTGAAAGTAATGCACATTTTTAGCCTGCTAAAAGGGTACTTTAAAGTGCATACACAGACAATACTATGACCAGGAAAACATTACGCAACTTTGCCTTTTTCCTGGCCTCTGTATTTGTACATCGGAATCTAGATAGGTTTCTCCAGGCTGGGTTAAGGTCATACCTTTTTCAAATTTGCTTGGCACATTTAGATAGAGGGCTCATATATGTCCTCCTGTGAGACATCACTAGTATTATTGTTCTTATTATAATTGCTTTACTTTTTTTCATTTTAAGTAGTGGGCTCCTTCTGAGGTTACAAAGTCTTGCAAGAAAATAATTTGCCTTCCTTATATGACTATGTGCTTTAGGAAATGTATGGGTGCATAATTCATTTCAAGCAAACAAAAACAAATAACTGGATATCATGAAGGTTCTTTAAGACAAATGAAAAAAAATAAGGATGTGCTTTAAGTCCGTCATTCTATACATGTAGGAACCAAATATAGGTTTATATTTACTATAATGTTACCATGTTAGCATGCTCTAAAGCAGGGCTTCTCAACCCAGTCCTTGGGACACACCTAGCCAGTTGGGGTTTTGGAATAATGGCACTGAATATGCATGAGAAAGATTTGCATGCAATGGAGACAGTATATGCAAATCTCTCTCATGCATATTCATTGTGGTAATCCTGAAAACCTGACTGGCTAGGTGTGTCCTGAGGACTGGATTGAGAACCCCTGCTCTAAAAACATTTATGCTCATTATTAGTTAAGTAGGTCCCATTGCAGAGTGGAGGAGTAGCCTAGTGGTTAGAACACTGGCTTGGTAACCAAGCAACCAGGGTTCAATTCCCACTAGCACTCCTTGTGGCCTTGGGCAAGTCACTTAACCCTCCATTGCCTCAGAAGAAAGGCCTCGCAATCTACTTCCAGTGACACTGCCAAGAAAATCCAGGAGCTTCTGGGTCACCAGGAGTCAGGACTGACTCAAAGGCACACATTGTATTTTTTTTTTTGCAGGTCCCATTGCATAAAATGGGACCTGCAGTAAATAAAGTGCATTAGTGTATATTAGCATGCACCAAGGCAGTAGCACACTTTTGTAAATCTAGACCAGGGGTGGCCAACTTCAGTGTTGGAGAGCCACAATCCAGCCTGGTTTTCAGGATGTCCCTAATGAATATTCAGGAGATATATTTGCATCCACTGCCTCCCATTGTATGCAAATATATCTCATGAATACTCAGTAGGGACATCCTGAAAACCAGGCTGGTTTGTGTTCTCCAGGTCTGGAGATGGCCACCACTGATCTACACCATAGTCAGCAAAGTTTGCAGCACCAGTGCTCTTTGCAATCTAAAAATGGAGTGCCCACTAATCAGCACTGGTGGCTAGTACTGCTTACGCTGCTAGCCACTGCCACTGAACCTTAAACCTGGATATTGAATTCCAGGGCCATACCTGGGCTGCCCAGATTGCCATGAAGCTAGCCAGGCAGCAGTGATATTGGCAAAAGTTAGGTCAGACTTTACTGTGCCTGACTTTCGCCAGTTAGCGAGAACTGGGCAGCGGCTCAATATCACTGGTGCTGCCCTCAGACCACCGCTAGAATGCTCTGATGCTAACCGGCAGCATCCGTGGTTACTCAGCGCCATTAACTGTGTTAGTGCCACTGAATATCCTGGCAAGGGGGATTAACATGGCTAGCAGGTCTACTAACTGTTCTAATCCCTTGGAATATCGGGCTCAGTCATTCTGATGGGATGCAGAGAAGAGGTGGGGCTTGGAGGACTGTCAGTTCCATGGACTACTGCTGCTGAAAGCAAGGCTGGAATGCTGCTGGTTTTGCCGGTCAGAGACTTATTTACTAAAGGTCCTTTCCCCAAAAAATCAATGAAATAAAAATTCACAAGAAAGGTACAGCTGATTTGGATTTGAGTTTTAATTGCTTGCCTTTGCCAAATCTGAGCTCAAGGCAAATTAGAAGCAGGTACACCAGTTATTTCCCCGTCCCTGCTGCATCCCAGGAGTTGGAATTTTCTTGGGCTAATGTGGGCATCTCTGTTGGTTTTCTCCAGGTTTGCTTCAGCCACATTTGGGATGCAGAAAATGTTGTCACTTAAAGATATTCATTGAGTTCCAGTGGCATAAATTCAAATAAACTGCCCCCAAGCAAAATGCTGATGGCTCTATATAGCTGGGGGGGGGGGGGGGGGGGAGGGGTTCACCTGCCCATCCCCCTGCTTTGCTCTCTCCCCAAGCCTTAGGTTTATAGGAGACAGAACATGACAACACTGCTTAGCTTTTAACAGTGTTGCCTGCTGCCTCCTGACATCATTCTTTGATCAAATACAGCGTTTTGTCTCAGCAGCCAGAGACGTGCCTACCTGCAGAATCTCCTGCTGCTGGGCCTAAATATCACAATAAGAAATGCTAAAATCTAAGTACCGTGGTGTTGTGCTCGGCCTCTGCTACAGCAGTGTGGGAGTTCAAGGGCCCCCTTCTCGACTGGTGCCCTTCCCCTGCACCGAGGAGGTTGCTTGAGCAGAATTTGTGCCACTGGTGAGTTCAAAAACTAAAGTCTGTGATCTAACAAGAAGTAAGGAATCATATTTGCAGATGACATGAAATTATTCAAATTTGTTAAATCAATGTGAATTGTGAGAAATTGCAGGTGGACCTTGCAAAACTGAGAGACAGGGCATCCAAATGGCAGATGAAATTAAATGTGAACAAGTGTTACGTGATGAATATAGGAAGAATAACCCAAACTATAGATACTAAGTTCCACATTAGGAGTCACCACCCAAGAAAAAGATCTGGATATCATCATAGATAATATGTTGAAATCTTCTTCTCAGTGTGAGGAAACAGAATATTAGGACTTATTTGAAAAGGAATGGAGAATAATGCGAAAAATATCTTAATACCTCTGCATTGCCTCATGGTGCAACTGCATCTTGAGTATTGTGTACAAATCAGGTCTCCGCGTCTCAAAAAAGATATAGCAGAATTAGAAACAATACAGAGAAAGGAAAGAAATATGTTAATGGGGATCGGATGACGCCCTTATAAATAATTAAAGAGGTTAGAGCTCTTCAGCATGGAGATGAGACAGCTGAGGGGAATACTGCTGAGCCAAAATATCATAGGTAGGTTGTAAATGAATTAAAATAAATAAATAAATATGGTACAGCAGAGGTCTACAAATCCTGAGTGGAGTGCAATGGGGTAACCTGGATTGAATTGTTTACTTTTCAGGAAGTACAGAGACTAGGGGGCACTCTATGACGTTGCTAAATAGTACGGGTCCAATATTCAGCGGGATTAACATGATTGGCAGACCTGCTTGCCATGCTAATCTCTCTATCCAGGACATGGTCAGTGCTGCTGAATATTCCTGGGCACCGCTACTGCGTGCTCCGATGCTCTCCGGTTGGCAGCGGGGCATTCTGGGGGCAGCACCCAACAATAACCAGGCAGGGGCGATATTGAGCCACTGCCCAATTTATGGCATAGTGGCAAAAGTAGGACACAGCAAAGGCTGACTTAACTTTTACTGTGGAAGCTAACCGGGCAATAGCTGAATATCCCGGATATTCAATACTGGGGCTGGATATGACCCCAGCACTGAATATCCGCATTTATTTATTTATTTTTATTTATTTAGCACACATTTATATACCGCTCTTTCCCAAGTATCAAGTGCGGTTTACAGATAACAGTAAAAATTTAAGGTACATGGTTAATCATGTCCTAGTCATATTACAGTGAACAGATTTAACTTTTTACATTTAACAGTATAATTAAGACATGCAAACAGTGATTTCATCCAATTGTATTGAGTGGATGTACTCAAACTTTTTTACATATTTACATTAATTTTATATAGTTTGAATTAGATCTAATTTAATTGAGTGGATGTACATCCAATTTAATTGAGTGGATGTAATCAAATTTTTACATATTTAAATTGATTTTATACAGACTTTTATACAGATTTTATACAGATTTATACAGATTTAAGTTTCAGTGGTGTTGGCTTGCTGTGTTAGAATGGTTAGCTGCCACTGCTGAATATCCCCCCCCCCACCTCCATTTTAAACAAATAGGAGCAAATATTTTTTTACTCAGTGCATAATTAAACTCTAGGGGGTATATTAACTAATCGGCGGTAGCGGCTTCTGTACGATATTGGAGCTGCGGCCCCATGGATGAGTAAACATACCCCTAGAATTCATTGCCGGAGGATGTGGTAAAGCATTTAGTGTAGTGGGTTTAAAGAAGGTTTGGATATGTTCCTGAAGGAAAAGTCCATAAACCATTACTGTATTTAGGTAGACATGGGGAAAGTCACTGCTTATCTCTGGGGTTAAACATCATAGAGTCTTGCTACCTTTTGGGATTCTGCCAGGTATCTGTGACCTGTATTTGCCACTATTAGCTATGGAATACTGAGCTTGATGTTCTTAGAGAAACAGAATTCAGAAACAAGTCTAGAATTCCCATTAGACCATGTAGGTCCATGCCTGGAAGCACTGCAGTAAAAAGGGGCATCTTCTCCTCTATGGGGCTGTCTTCTCTCTTAAATATTCTTCAGCCTTAGCAGCAGTGTGATTTTGGACCCATCCCCTTATGTGTGTAGGAACAGATGACAGTACTGAACTGTTATGGAATTGCTGCCTGCTTACCTCTATGCCTTTAAGGGGTTAGATGTGGGTCTGATGTTATATAATTATTAAAACTTAAAAGAAAGGTCTGCGCATTGGAGGAGGGGCACCTTTTTCCCATGTTGTATAGCCCCCTCTGCACAGTCTAGGACTTCCCATAAGGTAAATCCTACTTCCTAAAGTTGGTCGTGCTCAGAAGCCATGTATATTTCAAGAATATTAAATAAACCCTTCCCACTCATGATCATGTGATACTTTCCCAACTTCACTACAGTATGAATGACCATTGTTACCTCTTTGCTGATGTGTTCCTGATGTTTTGGTGAAACAAGGAAGACCATAATGTCAGCTAGAATTAAGGTCAAGAAGCCACAAATGCTTGACCCCACTGCCTCATTTATATATTATGGGGTAATTTTATAAGGAGGCACCTTGTTTGAGACACCAACAATGTGCATAAATGTCACAGTTTTAGTCATTTATCAGCATAAGTGGCCACTTATACCCATAAATGGCTTCTCATAAAATTCTGATTAGTGTGAAAGTACATTGCACATACTGTATTTCCACTGTGGGCATGTATATGGACAGAGTTTGGGTGAAGCATGGGTAATATGAAGAAATACCCATGTGGATTATAGAAGACATAATTTAGGCATGTACCTGCAAAAAGTAGGTGTGATCATTTACAGTAACTCCAGGGCTAGTGTAAGTCATTGAACCTTAACTCTGCCATTTAATGCCGATATTTTATAAAGTCAAGTATGTGTGTAAAATACACGCATGAAAACTTGCATTAACTAGATGCAGTTTTATAAAATTACTCTCCATAGGACACATCAAGTTTAGCGTGAACTCACTAAAAGCATGTTGTGCAGGAAGACCTCAACATGAACATTAAAGGAATCCTAGAAGATGTTAGTGTGTGCAAGCAAAAGTGTGTATGCGCACACATGCAAATGAAGGAGCTTCATCAGTCTTATGCTAAATAGTGTGGTATGTTCCTAATGCTGCTGTTTCATATCTACCTTAGACAGGTAACCGGAGGCTGTTATTAATCAAGCAGGAGCTAAGTAGCATGATCACACTATGCTGAGTATGCTCAGTTCCCCTTTTGCCTTGGCTCCTCCTACTGACTTCCATGAGCTATATAAAGAAATCTGGGAGTTGCTTGTCATTACTACTACTAGTACTACTATTACTAATCATGTATAGAGCGCTACAAGGCGTATGTAGCCCTGTACAGATAATATACCGTCCCTGCTCGTCAGAGTTTACAATCTAATCAAGACAGACAATACAATAGATGAGAATAAGGGTGCAAGTAGGAAAGGGACGCGGGAAACAAGGGATAGGCATCTAAAGGCAGCCTGAAAGAGGTGAGCATTTAGCATGGATTTGAAAAGGGGCAGAGATGAAGCCAGATGTACAGACTCCAATAGTTTGTTTCAGGCGTAAGGAGCAGCAAGGTGAAAGGATCCAAGTCTGGAGTTTGCAGTGGAAGAAAAGGGAATAGAGAGAAGTAGGCCAGAGGGAGTTCACAAGGAGGGGTGGAAAGGTAGTGAGGAGCAGTAAAATGAATGCATTTATAGGTCAGAAGGAGAAGCTTGAACTGGATACGGAAATGGAAGGGGAGCCAGTGAAGAGACTTGAGAAGAGGGGTTATATGAGTGTTTTGGGGCTGGTGGAAGATTAGCCGTGCAGCTGAGTAGATTGAAGGGGAGATTGTGAGCCCTTTGGGGACAAGGGAAAAATATATATATACAGTACCTGAATGTACACTGCTTTGATTGGTAGAAAGGTAGTATATAAGGCAAGTTAAATAAATAAATAGAGGTGACTCAGAAGGAGCAAGGTGGAGGTTGCAATAGTCGAGATGGGAGGCGATTAAAAAGTGGATAAGTGTTTTAATAGTGTATTCAGAAAGGAAGGGGCGGATTTTGTTAATGTTATAGAGAAAGAAACAACAGATTTTAGCTATCTGTTGGATATGTGTGGAGAAGGGGAGGGAGATGACCCCAAGGTTTGGGCTGAGGAAGCAGGAAGAGTGTTATTGACAGAAACAGAGAAAGGAGGAAGGGGTGAAGAGAGTTTAGGGGGGAAACTAAGAAGTTCAGCTTTGGTCATGTTCAGTTTCAAGTGGGAGACTTACTGTTTGCCAGGAGAGGAGTTCAGATGAGAACAAAGAGTTCCTTCCTGAAGAGAAAAAACAATCTTAGAACAGATATTCAGGTTTTAGCCAAGGAGGTAGAGGAAAGGTAAACTATTAGACAGACCCAATTACAAGTAAGGATTGCGGGTGCCACACCTTCTTTAAGGCGGGATGAGCATAGAAACTCTTTAGTGGCAAACGTGAAGCGAGGAAACAAAGGACAGAGAGAAGTAGGTGAGAGAGGAGCACACGTGAGCACTTCAAATATAGATCTGCCTGTCTTCATAAAAGGCAAATTTATTTCCAAGCACTTGACTTGGTTAATGTAGCCAAAGACCACTGTAGTCATTAAAAGGTCTACATAAGAACATACAATGTGCCCTACTGGGTCGGACTAGTGCTCAGATTCCAACATCCTGTCTCCAACAATGGTAGCCCAGGAAGTACTTGCAAAGTCTGTTTCTTATTGCTCTCTCCGAGAAGTAAGAAGTAGAAACATCGAAGTCTGTCTGGGTACTAATGGACCTGTACTCATAAACATGTACACATCTTTTGAAATTTGGCTATACTATTAGCTTTGACCACCGTCTCTGGCAACAGATTCCATAGCTTCAATGTGTATTGACAGAAAAACACCTTCTTAAATTTTTGAAAAATCTGCTACTAGTTTCATGGAGTCTCCCATAGTCCTACTAATATCTGATAGTAACATAGTAAATGGTGGCAGATAAAGACCAGTATGGTTCATCTAGTCTGCCCAGTAAGATGGCAGGAGTAAGTGCACCTGCCACTCTGTGCAGGCCACCCCTCCCCATGTCTTTGTTTAGGGGTGAACCTGCCGCTCCATGTAGGACACCCCTATTTATTGAGAAATTAGATGGTTCAGTTTATTTTGATTTTATCCTGTTGCTGTAAAGGGACCCACTGTGTCTGTCCCATGCCACTTTGAACTCCATCACTGTGTTTGCCCCCACCACTTCCATCGGGAGGGTATTCCAAGCATCCACCACCCTTTCAGTGAAAAAATATTTCCTGACATTGCCTTTCAATTTACTACCTTGCAGCCTCATGTTATGCCCTCTAGTTTTACAGCTTCCCTGTAATCATTCCCTGCTAACTTATGATTTTATAAACTATATCACAGTGTTTGTCAACCCAATTCTCAAGACACACTGATTGAGTTTTCAGGATATCATAGTGAAAATGTATGAGACGGGATTGCATACACTGGAGGCAGATCTATCTTATGCATATTTCTTGTGGATATCCAGAAAACCCAATTGTCTGGGTTTTTCTGAGCACAGAGTTCAGAGCCATTCCTCTCTCACATCCTTCTCCAGGCTGAAAACCTAGACTGCTTAGCCGATCCACCCTCATAATTATTTCTGTTTCCCTTCTCTGCATTTTTCTAGTTCTGCTATGGGCTTGAGGCTGAAGAGCAGTGTGAGCCTCAGATGTCTTTTTAGATCTAATTATTTTGGTTTGAGTGAGAGCTCATGTCTGTGGGCATTGAGGCAGTAGCGAATATGTTGCATCCGTTGCAGCACCTACACTATCATAGAGGAGGAAGGGGTATTCAGATGTTAGAGCCTGTGCCCTCCTAAGTTAGGGAAATCAGAATCTCCCTTGCATGGTCCCATCTGTCCCCATCTACGTCCTCAGATTTCACTCTTTAAAGAGCCTTACTGACACTTAAGACAGATAATTGCAAATATACAGTCATTTCTCAGTTCTCCTGGAACTCTTCATTCTCCTTTGACCTCTTCATTTAGAGCGTACTAGCACTCTGAGTTCTTCTCTCCGCACTGACAAGTACCCCCCATACTAGGCTTAGCTATAGAGCCTTAGAAGCCAGCAGGAGGAACCATGTGGAAAGGGAAGAGAGCACATACAGTTCAGCATGCCCATACTCATGCCATGTAGCCAATGCATTTGGGGGTTATCATACATGACAACAGTGATCACACAATTTCTGCCATTTTTTTTTTACCATGAGCATGTTAAATATTTTTGCAAGGCTTGCTAAACGGCCTTTTAACAAATCCATTACATTTTTTTGTGAGTCTGTACTAAAATTGGTTTAGAGTGGGTTTTATGGGCATAGGCTCTACAACTTTGTCGACTAATGCTTTATGATGGATTAGCGTTATTTTGCTTGTACTGAATGTTCTCTTTCTTGTTTACAGAACAGTCTCAGGCACAGAAGGGTGGGAGCACAAGTCCTCCACATTGCCAGGAAGCTGGTGGTCAGGTGATATGCTGGTGCTCTCCTGCCTTGCCCAGGCAGAGCCTCTGGAACAGGCAAAATGGAACAGGCAGTGCCCCCTATTCCTACCAGCAACAGTATGGCCGGAAAACTCCTGCGTAGGAACATTGCACTAAGCATTCCAAGCAACTATCCAGAGGGTCGCCATGGCAGGAACATTGCACTAAGGATTCCAGGGCTAAACAGAAAATGCCTGACACAAGAATATAGGACAATAGTTTCCTGTGTCATATATTCTTGTGTCAGGCATTTTCTGTTTAGCCCTGGAATCCTTAGTGCAATGTTCCTGCGCAGGAGTTTTCCGGCCATACTGTTGCTGGTAGGGATAGGGGGCACTGCCTGTTCCTTGTTACTAAAAGCACAATATCACACTGTCTTTCCCTACTGGCAGCAGCGTGGCTGGAGGACTCCCATGCAACTTGATGAGAACATTGCCATAGTAATGACTTTGCAAATAAATCAATAAAATGTTGCAATGTAATGATTTTGTTCAGAAGGATGAAGAAAGATGTGTGGCTGAAAGTGAACGTTTTGCTGAACTTGACCAGTATGCTATAATATGGTGTTATGATATGCTGTAATATGGTGTAATAATATGGCGTTTTAGCATTAGCTAAAATACCGAGAATGTTGCTGCACCTTAGACTGTCCAGGATTCCTGGTATGTGAGATATTGCCAAGCAGCATGGTTTTGCATGTATGTATACAGGGAGAAATAAACTGCTTATAGTATTGTGAACTCACAGGCTTTGCAGCAATAATGAAACGAAAAGCATGTATGCACATTTGTTTCCATTGTTGCCCCTGAAAAATTACCCATAGAGCACTGCACCTGCTTTCTTTGTGGGTAACTTTACTGTTGGAAACAACAGAGTTGTTTTTAATTATTCAAACCTATATACAATGTTCCATGCTCCTTCATGTGGCATGGCTTCCCCTTCTCAGCAGTCAGCCGCTATGTCAGCTGGTTCGTCAACTTGAGGTATGCTGTTGAGGAAGGGCCCAAACTCTCATATATGCTCTGCCCTTCCCCCTTCCCCAGGATGACACCTAATCCCCAAGCCTAAATCCAGCACTATTCCCCTTCCCTGACCCTGGGAAATTCCCCCATTCCAGGCATCTCTGGTAGCAGAGAACAACCCTCTACCTCCTCTTCTTTCCTGTCCCCTCGCAAGCAGCATGCAGAGAACAGGAGAGGGGTGAGACCAAGGTCTGGGCATATATTCAAATAATTTTATTGGTTTAATGAGTTTTAGATGTATTGCTAAAATAGTTGAAGGGAAAACATTTTATAAAATAGTGATAATAACGAAAAGATGAATGTAAAGGACTTGTGGATTTTTTAGAAAGATCTGTGTTCCCAACAGTAGAGAGCATATGAAGAGCTGTGGAGGTAAAGTGGACTGAACCATGTGGAGGGAGGAGTGGCTCAGTGGTTGGCACAGGTTATCTCAGGCTGGAGGGCTGGGGGTTCAATTCCTGCATGGGGACAAGTAACCTTAGGCCGGAGGGACTGAGGTCTCTAGTCCCATGGCTGCTCCTTGTGGCCTTGGGCAAGCCACTCAACCCTCCATTGCCTCAGGTACACTTAGATTGTGAGCCCTTCGGGGACAAGGGAATAAAAAAAAGTACCTGTTAGTATATACATGTAAACCACTCTGATGCATAAGTAAAGGGCAGTATATCAAATGCCTAAACCATAACCATGTTACTAAGTTGCTCCCTTCAGGAGTGACAGGGCCAGGACCAGCCTTTGCTGCACAGGGGACAGATATTCAGAATTCTACCCCTTGCTTTTTTTTTTTTCCCCAAATTTTGAGCTAATTTTAAGTGTGAAGGTGATAGTGAGGAGGGTTTGCATGGAACAGCAGCACCACGGCAGGTGCAAGGATATGAGATATCCTAGATGAACCCTCATTCTTGCGGCCCTCACACTCGTCTGCAACCCTGTCCTTAGCACTGCCACATCTCTCTGGGACCTGAAGTGGTGGCAATGATAATAAAACAGTAAAGAAGTGCGCCACAGAGTCTCTGAGTCCTTGCATGCCAGTGCTGTTCTCTGAAAGTCCACCAGTTCAGCCCCGTGCAAACAGGGAGTTTGCATCATAGGAGCGGGACTAGCTGGACTGTCAGAGCGCAGCACCAGTATTCAGGCGTGCAGAGGCTCTGTGAAGTGCTTCTTTGCTGCTTTCTCATCATCACTGCTGCAGTCTCCAGAGAGGTGTGGCAGTGGAGGTAATGGTAGGAATGGGAGATCAGAAGCTACTTCTTTCTGCTGCCCTCCAAAGTTTGGCGTTCTAGGTGACCACCTAGTTTGCTTAGTGGTGTTGCCGACCCTGAGCAGCACTGGTTCTCCTCAGGAAGTGCTGCAGCCAGATGATCGGTCAACCAAGGTGGGGACATGGAGGCCAGCACTGGGCAGAAGTATTTGGGGTGGCAATGGAGGGGGGCAAACCAAAGTGACATTCCCACACATCATCCCTGCCACGACATCACTGCCTCTTCTCCACCTTTAAATTAGCTATGAAAAACAATATGAGAAAAAGTCCAAAGGGTTTCCTATGCATGAAGAACGTCCAAGCCAGCATCAGCCATCCAGAAAAACCACTATTATAACTGATAGCATCATTCAAATATTCTATACAGGAGGATTAGACAGCATCTCAATAGAAAACCTTCACCTTCAGTTCTGTAATGTCCACTTTCATATTCTCCCAAAAATGGTGTTAGAATATTTTCCCTTACAACTCACCTGATCAAAAAACATATTTAAATCACAGTATCACCTCAGGAACAGCAACATTCTCCTCCACTGCCAGACAGTTTTGCAAAATAACACGAAACCCTTCATAAAGACACACAGAACCTATACTGCAAAGTTATCATGACAGTATTAAATCCTAGACTGCAACAATCCTATCTATTAAACGACAGCACTGTAAATATTACACCAGGCTCTCGAATACTGGAAGAAGGATTGCTTTAAATCCCTATACTGGAACTACATCCTTGCAGAATCACACAAAGAGAACATGGACAGGCCCTCAGTTGATACACAATAAGAGATCACAAATTAGAAGCAAACTTACAGACTGAAATGGATCCCCCTCATGCCCGAATCCTAGAATCTATGAACAGTGCAATACTAGAAAATGCAAAAGTGAAAGCTTTTTCTCCTATACTGTGCAAAATATAAAAATAGGAGAGGAGCACACATCCTAAAACTCACATATTCCAAACCCTAAAAATGTAAATATTTTGTTCTTTCCTAACTTTGTGATCTAGGCATTTTAGTTTTCTATTCTGATTGGTTCCAGTTTCTCTTTTTCATGTTCCTTATGTCAATCTTCTAAGCTCTTTTCCAGGGTCTCCTTTCCATTTCCTCTCTCCTCCTATCTTTTTCCATTGCTTTTATACATCTAGCTGATACTAATCTTCCCTTTCTTTTATTTTCATTCTCTCTTCTCTGCCTCTCCTCCCAGTTAGATTTTATCCTCATTCTCCCTTCCAATCCCATTTCCCATTATTTCTTGTTTCCTTCTTTCTCAGCTTTCTATTTCCCCCATCACCCACTCCATAGTTCCCTATTGCCACCCTCTGCACTTGTTGTTGTTAAGTGGCATTGAGTCAATGTCGATTCATGGCGACCCTCTGGATAGTTGACCTAAATTGTGTTTGGTCTTCAGTCAGGCGGTTCATTGTTGATAGACTGGCACCCATAGCTGCTGTTATTATATTGATCCATCTCATTGCCAACCTTTCTCTTTTTCATTGACCTTCTACCTTGCCAAGCATTATGTCTTTCTCCAATGATCTCTCGTCACATGATGTGTCCAAAGTATGAATATCAAAGTCTTCTCATCTGAGTTTCTAAGGAAAGCTTAGGTTTGATCTCCTCTAGTACTGACTGGTTTGTTCTTCGGGCAGTCCATGATATACACAGTATTCGTTGTCAGCACCATAATTCAAAGGCATCAATTTTCTTCCTGTCTATCATTTTCACTGCCCAACTTTCACATCTATATGATGTTATTGGAAATACCATGGCTTGGACAAGTCAAATCTTTGTATAGTGAGAGACATCTCTGCTCTTGAAAATCTTGTCTAGGTCCTTCATAGCCATACTGCCAAGAGCAATGCATGATCAGATTTCTTGACCTCTTGTCCTTTCTTTATTGATCCAAGAAGATTAAAGTTGTCAACTATTTCAATTTCTTCTCCATCAACAATGAACTTACTGATTTTGCTAGGTGTCAGGATCTTTGTCATCTTAATGTTAAGGTGCAAGCACATTTTAAAACTATATTCCTTGATCTTGAGAAGCAAATGTTTCAGATCGTCTTCACTTTCAGCCAGTAATGTGGTATCATCAGCATAGCGAAGGTTGTTGATGAGTCTTTCACCAATCCTCACACCTTGGTTGTCTTCATACAGTCCTGCTTCTCATCATTTACCTTCCTCTGAGTCTTATTTGCTCACCAGCCTCAGCTCCTTCTCTGTTATTCAACCCCTCTTGGCATCCAACCCTTTTCTTGTCTTACCTCTACCTGGTTTCCTATTGCTCCTCTTTCATCTCCTCCCTAATCCCATTTCCACAGCTTCCACAGTCCCCTGCCTCTTTACATGACTCTCAATCCATTGCTAGCTCCTGCAAATCCTTCATACTATATCTTCAAACCCCCTCCAGACATGTTTTCCCTTCTTATCTTCCTCTATCTCTACATGATCTTTCTCCTTCCCACCCACTCACTTCATAAACTATTCCCTTTTTCTTGCTCCTTCCCTTGTTCCTTCTTACCCCTTCCTCTACCTCTTCCCCTTCTAACCCTTCCTTTTAGATACACTTCACTCTTTTGTCCTCCCCCCATATTATCCCATTTTCACTTCTTCCATCTAGAAGGCTCTTCCTTTCTAATGCTAACCTCTCTTCTGACATCATTCGTCCCTCCAGTGCTTTCCCCCCTCTGTCTCCCTTGTCCACCTCCCGTATTCAGCATCCCTTCTGTCTCCCTAGCCTCCTCTTGTCCAGCATCTCTCTCTCTCTCCTTAGGGCCCCCCATGTCCAGAATCTCAGATCTGATATCCTATTTCCTCTGCTGTGTCCAGCATATTCCCTGTCTTTTTATTCCCCCCATCCCAGGGGCATAGCCAGAATGCATTTTTTTGGGGGGGACCAGGGTTAACATAGGGAGCAATAGGCATACAGCCTCCCCCATCAGCATGACATTCACCCAAGCTATACTTTCCTTTCCCCAATTTGCATCTGGCATGGGGTGCACTTTAAAACTTTGTAGGCAGCACATCCCACAAGCTCATAAACAGGACATGCATATAATGCCAGCTGCAAATCTGGAAAAGCAACAGGAAATGGAGGGGCCTGAGGCAAACATGGAGGGGTCTGGGCCCCTCCAGGTCCATCTGTGGCTATGCAACCACTAGTGATCCAGCATGTGTCCTCCAACCTCTGCCCCCTCCGGTCCAGCATCTCCCCTTCAGGTGCTCAATCCTTCCCTTAGCCTAACATCAATCTTCCTCTCCCATGTACCAACCACTACCACCGCAGCTACTGTACATCACCCCCAGATCTATGGCAGCTGCAATAACAAAGAAAGGATGCATGGACCTTGAGCCCCACTGCTCTGAAGACATAGCCATGTCCTGACCCCACAGAAACAGCAGGTGTGCATCAGATGGTCAGGATGAAGCTGAGACCAATGCAGACATGGGCTCAAGGTACTGTGCTTCCTTTCTCTATTATTGAAGCTGCTGCAGGTCCAGGGCTGATGTAGCTATGGTGGCAATGATTGGCCAATGGGAAGGGAAGGCCAGTCAAACACCAGTTGGTTGGTAACCCTAAAAAGATTTTGATTGATAACCCTTGTCATGACACCCAGGGCAACTTTCCCGTTTGCACCTCCCTCTTCCCAGTCCAGGTTCTGAGGAGAGATCATAATAATACTGGGACTGGTCAGAGTTTGCAGGCTGAAGATTCTAGAAGAAGGATTCTGGGCTGGGAAGAAGAAGAATAGTTTTCTGTGTCCTGGGTCTAGAAGGGAGCAGGAATGAAGAGATTGGTCTCCAGCTCCAGAGTGTATTTGTAGTTGGAAGGAGAGGGATGAAGCCTGCCTCATCCCTGAAGCAGAAGAACTCTGAAACATAAATTCATGCTTTTAAACATATTTCTGACCCCTCTAGCAACTCCAATTCAGAGCTGAGAGCTTAGTCCTTATATCTTTGCAGATGACAGACAAATCTTCGTCATCAAACTTGAGACTCATCTTTTCAAGTCAGTCTACTGAGGCATTAAACAAATTCACTTCCTAGATAAAAACACAGCAATTGGTTCTCAATACATCCAAATGTGAAGCTCTCTGTCTCAATAGAGCCAATACACCTCCATCCTTTGCCCCTAAGATGGCAGATATTTCCATTCCCCTGAAAGATTCAGTGTGATCCCTGGGAGTAATTCTTGATACTACCCTTTCTTTTTCTAAGCATATCTCAAAAATAATGAGTAATTCATTTATGGCACTTAGACATATTAGATCTATGAGGCTATACATTAATAGAGTAAAAGTTTTACTCTATTAATAAATATTTTGCTAGATGCTTTGGTTCATACATAACTTGATTACTGCAATTCACTCTTTGCAGGCTCCACTAATAGCAATTTTAAAATGATGCAACTTGTCCAAAATATGGCCATGAGGTCATTTTGATTTACTAAATCTAGAGATAACATCACACCCCTTTTGACAGAGCAGGAATGGCTTCCAATTGCTAGTAGAATAAATTATAACATTTTGTCACTCACTCATAGAATTTATTAGACAGGACACCCACTATATTTTCATTCATTAATAATTCTTTTTTGCCCAACTCAACTATTATGATCATCACAACCAAACTTATTGGTGATTCCACCAGCACCCTGATTTAGATTGGCATTAACAAGATATGCAGCTCCCATTTTGTAGAACAGTTTTCCACTGAATCTCTGTTTAGAGCAGAGGTTCTCAACCCAGTCCTTGGGACACACCTATCCAGTCCGGTTTTCAGGATAACCACACTGAATATGTATTAGAAAGATTTGCATGCACTGCCTCCATTGTATGCAAATATCTCTCATTCATATTCATTGTGGTTATCCTGAAAACCTGACTGGCTAGGTGTGTCCTGAGGACTGGGTTGAGAACCCCTGGTTTAGAGAGCTTAACTAAAAGAGTCAACAAAGAAATTCCAGAATGGCTCTTTAAAAGATCCTTTACCTTGAGTGAGCAGGTGGAGACTATCAATTAACTGTTTAATCCTACTGTATGTTATTAACCATTGTATGCTGGCTGAAAATTGTTATCCTATTTTTCCCTTTCCCTGTTGTTCTTTTTGTTATGTTTGATTTATGATATATATATATATATATTTCATTTTTATTGTTACTGCTAAATTACATTGGGTTTGTAAACCTCTCTGATGATCTTTGGATAAGAGTGGTATGCCAAATATTAACAAATAAATAAAGAAATGAATGGTGGAGAGAAATATACATTAAGTATTTTCTATTTAATTAGAGTCTTCAAGATTATGGAGTTATAGCACAAAGATAAAAAATGACAGAAGTAAACAAAAGTGCGCCAGTGAGAATGAGTTGTTATGTGGACTGAGGGTTATTATGATAATAGAGTTAAATTGTTAAATAAACGGATAATATCCCCTTTGTATCTATATGATGGTCCATTATTTAAACATCGATACAATGGCCCACTTAAATAGGAAGTAATACATCTTTCATTGGGTGTGGTGACTAAAAAGTGCTTTGGTAAAATTGATCTGGTATATTTTGTGATGTGCCTTTTTTTTTTTTGCAAATCTACTTTATTAACCATAAAGCAACACAACCACTCTCCTGGCCTGAGGATAGTCCGCACAGAACCGGGAGAGAAGAGACCAACAAGATGATACAATATTGTTCAATGACAAACCCAACCTTTCCCTCCCCTCATCCCCTCTCAAACTCCTCCCCTTCCCCCTCCCACCCCTGCAGACACCCACCAGATACGGACCAGTGAGGGATCCCACCAACTAAGCACTAAAAACCACTATGGGATCCTCCCCCACCCCCAAGCATGACCTTCTGGTTCCTAGATCCTCCACCCCCTAGTTGCCCCCCCCCCCCCCACAAGCTCTTTCACCTCTCACTCTCCCCCTACAACTAAATCCACAAATAGGCACAAAATAGGCGCCTTTTGGGATTTTTAACATAGGCTCCCTATTACAAAATTAGGCCCTATGGAGTAATTTTGGAGATGGAAAGGTGCCTATTTTATAAAGAAATACGGAAGGTAATTTTATAAACTATTTTTGCACATAAAATCTCTGATTTATGTGTGTAACTTGCATCTTATAAAATTAGGTCACACCTGTGCAAGCTGGAGAGTACTTGTATAAGTCACACTTGGGGCAGAGTTTGGGAAGAGTCACAGTTCATTCATGTGTATCTTATAAAATACATGTGTGTGTGCATAGAGGGTAGTTTCTATGTTTAAATCATTTTTATTGAGAACCACTAACAAAATTCAACAACACCCCCCCTAGCCCATGGGGACACTTACACAGTGCCAGGAGATAATAAACAAAAATTGTTTTGCTATTTTAGTTACAGAAAACCCAAAACCCTAACTCCCCCTCCTCCCCCCCCCCTCCTGGCAGGAGATCATACATGAAACTACAAACAGCAGAGACATGAAGCTCAAAGAGCAAAGGCTTAGAGTGGAGATCAAATAAAACCAAAGAAGGAAGACTGTAGACATCAAATGATAGAGGGTAGTTTTATAACAGGAGGCCATGAGTAGATGCCTACTTAGGCATCTACTTGTCTTTACAAAATACTGGTGTAAGTGGCAGAGATTGTGCCTTCTATTTATTTATTTAACAGTTTTATATACGTCTTTCATCAATTCAAGACGGTTTACAGGTAACAAAAACGTAACAGCATGGCACTGCTATTTTACATGGAACAGTTAAATTGAACTCTTATAATATGAGAATACAAGAACCATCAGGTAACTATGTACATATTTACATTATAGGGAAATCATTAGGCGAGGGGAGTTTAGAGGCAGTGTCCATAAGGCCATGGGGGGGGGGGGGGAGGGAGCTAGGGTGATGTAGAGAAGTATTCATTGAAAAGGTGAGTTTTGAGTCTCTTTCTGAAATCAGAATGGTCAGCACAGTTCTGAAGTTCAGGAGGAAGAGAATTCCATATGGAAGGTGCATAGAGTGAGAAGGCCTTGTTACAGGTGGTTTGCTTGTAGGGTTTCCTTTGAGAGGGTATGTTTAGCAGGTTTTTGGTGTTTGAGCGGCGTGATCTACCGTTATTGAGGTTCGAAATAAGGGAGAATAGGCATGGAACTGATTCTTTGTGAATGACTTTATGGATAAGAGTTAAAACTTTAAATTTGGTTCTAGAAAGTATAGGGAGCCAATGTAGGTCATAGAGGATTGGGGTTATGTGTGTGTGGCTAGTATTATTTGTGATTAAGCGGGCAATTGTATTCTGTGCCATTTGGAGAGGATGGATACTGTTTTTAGGGAGGCCATGGTAAATGAGGTTGCAGTAGTCTAGGGTAGGTATAGTGAGGGATTGGCAGACTGTACGAAATGAGTCAGGGTTTAAGAGCGGTTGGAGGTTTCGGAGGGTTCAAATTTGGCATAGAGAGAGTTCGAGGTTTTTCTTATGTGTTCAAGGAATGTGAAGTTCTGGTCGAGGGTAATGCCAAGATATTTGATGTGGTTTCTTATAGGGAGGGTTAGGTCACCGAGGGTCAGAGATGAAGGAGGAGAGTAGGAGGTGTTGGTGAATTTCTATTATGTGCCAACCTCTCTGTTATTAAATAAACATGAACATTTTCACAGTTATGCACTATTTCCTTCTGGCACTAGCTACTACAGGTATAGCAACACTTATAGCTGTTTGAAGTTGTAACCCAAACAACAGCCACTCTCCACCTCTCCCCTCAAATTTTACATTATCAAAGAACAAGGTTGGCACTGGTTGTTAATTTGATACAAACTAATATGCCAATATTCATTAAGTATGAGGCTACCCTCCAACAATTGCCCCACAATCCCACTCTCTCCTACTACTCACACCTAGATATCCAGGTGTTCGCAACCAGATACAATGCCACACTACATACTACTACACATATCCATATTACCACTCACAGTAACGAAAGATATTCAGTGATTCGATAAAGCACTTTTAGCTCAGCGTGATAGGACAGTCCAGAATAGTTTCCATACTTTAAGGAAGGCCCTCCACTGAGGATGCCTGCCTCTCTTCTTTCACATCCATCTTTTCCATAGCCATCATATGATACAAATGTAAATGCCACCGAATCAATGTGGGCATCTCTGTCAGAAGCCAATTTACCAAACTACTTTTATGTCCCGAAAGATAACACTTCTGGAGGAAAACCTTCTTGCCCTTGGCTAATGGGAAATCTCCAAACTCTTTAAAGAACAATGTTGAGACTGAGTTCAGAAAGTGCTCACGAAGAAGGCTGCCCACACATCACCTGGGGACATTTCCAGAAAACATGATCTAATGTAGCTGCAATGTCCCTGCATTTACGACACTTATCGTTGTGAATTATTATAGCTTGCCCAATATGTGCTCTTAATAGGAATTTATATTGCAACTCCTGCAATACCAGATTAGTTGTTAAACTCGGCAAGTGGGCCATACTCTCTGCTTCTATCAGACTGCCCAGGTTCTGGTTCCACTTAGCAATTAGCTTGGTTAGGTCACATGGCTCTATTAATTGCAAAAGAGTTCTATGAAAATCAGTCATACAAGACTTCTCTTCTTCATCGAGAAATAGCATATTAAGATTCTCTAGCACCGCCTCTCCAATAGAATTTACTTGCAGGCCCGAAACAGATTTTAGCACTGCTGGCAGGGCCGGCCCGTCCATTGAGCAAGAATGTTTTTTGCACAGGGCCCCGCGTTTCAGGGGGCCCCGCGCAAAAAACATTCTTCAGCATCCCAAGTTTAAAAAAAAAACAAAAAACCGGCTGCTTCTGCCACGGCAGCATCAAGAGCTCTGCCGCGGCAGCATCAAGAGCTCTGCCGCGGGGCCCCCCCCTGCCCGGCAGAGCCTCCCTGCATCATCAGCTTTCTTCAAGTCCCAAAACGCGGGCTTCTTTCAGAGCTGCGAGAGTTTCCTTTCTCGCGGCTCTGTTAATCCCACCGAGGGTGATGGGAAATCCCATCAGACCCAGCAGGATTAACAGAGCCGCGAGAAAAGAAACTCTCGCGGCTCTGAAAGAAGCCCGCGTTTTGGGACTTGAAGAAAGCTGATGATGCAGGGAGGCTCTGCCGGGCAGGGGGGGGCCCCGCGGCAGAGCTCTTGATGCTGCCGCGGCAGAGCTCTTGATGCTGCCGCGGCAGAGCTCTTGATGCTGCCGCAGCAGAAGCAGCCGGTTTGTTTGTTTTTTTTGTTTTAATTTGGGATGATAGGGGGGAAGGGGGTTTAGGACTGGTAATGGGCTATGGGAGGGGGAGGCTAAACTGGAAGTGGGCTGATGGGGGGGGGGGGGGTGGTGGTTAGGACTGGTAATGGGCCATGGGGGGGGGTGGTTAGGACTGGTAATGGGCCATGGGGGGGGGGAGGCTAAGACTGGAAGTGGGCTGATGGGGGGGGGCTAAGACTGGAAATGGGCTGATGGGGGGGTAGGCCTGGTAATTGGCGATGGGCGGGGGGCTATGACTGGAAATTGGCTGATGGGGGGGCTAGGGCTGGAAATAGGATGATGGGGGGGGGGGTTAGGACTGGTAATGGGCTATGGGGGGGCTAAGACTGGAAGTGGGCTGATGGGGGGGTAGGACTGGTAATTGGCTATGGGGGGGGCTAAGACTGGAAATAGGCTGATGGGGGGGCTAGGGCTGGAAATAGGATGATGGGGGGGGGTTAGGACTGGTAATGGGCTATGGGGGGGCTAAGACTGGAAATGGGCTGATGGGGGGGGGTAGGACTGGTAATGGGCTATGGGGGGGCTAAGACTGGAAATGGGCTGATGGGGGGGGGGCTAAGACTGGAAATAGGCTGATGGGGGGGCTAGGACTGGAAATAGGGTGATTGGGGGGTTAGGACGTAATGGGCTGATGGGGGGTTAGGACTACTAATGGGCTATGAGGAGGCTAGGACTGGAAATGGGCTGAGTGGAAGGAGGGCTTGAACTGCAAATAGCTGATGGGGACGGGGGCTTGGAATGGAAATGGGTTGTGAGGGGGAGGGAGCTAGGACTGGAAATGGGTGAGTGGGGGGGGGGGCTAGGACAGGAAATGGGCTGATGGAGGGGCTAGAATAGGACTGGAAATTGGCTGTTGGGGGGTGCTAAGATTGGAAATGGGCTGTGGTGGGGTTTGGATTGAAATGGACTCATGAAGGGGCTAGAACTGGAAGTAGGCTCATGGGGGGCTTGGATTGGAAATGGGCTGAGTGGAGGGGAGCTAGGATTTGACATGGGCTGATGGTGGGGCTAGGAAAGGACTAGAAATGGGCTCATGGGGGGCTGGGATTGGAAATGAGCTGATGGAGGGACTCGGATGGGACTGCAAATAGATGGGGGAGCTAGGACTGGAAATGGGCTTATGGGGGGCTAGGACTGGAAATGGGCTGATGCGGGGACTAGAAGGGAGCGGATGCTGGGTGGGACTGGAACTAGAATGGAGCTGATGTTGGGGGAGGATTAGAATGGGATGGAGCTGGGAGAGTGAAATGGAGAGGGAAAAAATATTTTGTGTGGGAGGGAAGACAAATCTACAATTGTCCGGATATTGGGAGAGTAAGTGGGGATTGAGGATGGAGGGGTAAAATTTGAGTGGATGAAATAGGAATGAGGAAAGAGCAAAAGGAGAAAGATTAGTATGTTAAAGCAGATGTAGAGAGAGAATGGAAAAAAACTAGAAGAGAGAAGAAAAGACAAATGGACAGCAGACGATGAAGAGTTAGCGGAAGACACGAAGAAACCAGAAGAAAGTGGCTGGAGCAATTGCAGCTGAAAAAAAATGCACAAAAGGTAGAAAAATATCTCTTTATTTTGAATTTATTAATTGGAATATGTCAGCTCTGGGAAATGTGCATCATTAATGTCTGCACTTTGTTTAGTACAAGAGCAAATTAATGTATAGTTTTATTTCTACAGTGTTGTACATTCCAAGTTTGGCTTTTGGGATTCCCAGTTTAATTATTGTCTTCCTGTTTCTAAATTGTGATTCCTTGTTTTGTGATGGTCTATGTTCTGCATGTGTAACTGAGCTGAGGTATTCTGTTTATGTAATTCCTATTTGACATTGCCACTTGTTTTCTTTCCCCAGTAGGTCATGTATTGTTGTTCTCTGAAATGTATTGGTTTAATATTTGCAGCGTTTCCTTTTGATAGTTAGGGTATGGTGCTTTATGAGTCCTGGTAGTGCTGTTAGGATATGGCGGGTTTGCTATGGGTTCTAAATGGGCAGTGTTTGTAGTAGTTCCTAATGTGTCTGGCGGTTGGCACTGGATTATAGTAATGTAGAAGTCTTTTAGTCTTTCTTTATTCATACACTCATTAAGAGGCTTGTTTACTAAAAGTTTGTGTATGGTAACATTATGCAAATATTTATGCAAATGAGGCCCCTTATGCAAATGAGGCCCCGCACCGAGTCTCCGCACATGGCCCCGCACCCCCCTTGGGCCGCCCCTGACTGCTGGTAATATCCACACACATCTGGCCTTGGAAATTTAGGAGTTACTAAATTGTTGTACTCAATTGCTATAGTTTAGTAAACTCATGGAAAGTAAAGTGAATTAAAATGGCATACCTAATGCACTGTTTAACACACTGTAGCAGACAGAGTCCTAAATTAGCCATAGCCAGTTAAGCGGATTTTTAGCCTGAACCACCTGAGTAGACAGAGGCTTTCATAATGAATATATTTTAGGCTGCACATGTATTTTGGCTCTGGGGTACTTGGAAACTGTGAATGTACTTTCGGAAGTGATTTTGTAAAGAATTTTTCTCATATATATGCCAATAGAGGCATGTAAAAGGCCTCTTCTAAAATTACCTTATGCGTAGAAATTCATGAGGTACAATTAGTTGCGTCCCTGTACATGACTGTAGAGTAGAAGTGTACAGGGGAGGAGTTTGGGCGGAGTCACGATTTATACATGTATTTATAAAATACATGCATATGTATTTACTTTACGCACTGTTTATTTGCAGAGCTTAAAATATCGTTAGTGGCAAGCGCATTATAGCAGTTTACAAAATCTCAAAAGTTAAATATCAGCAACACAAAGAGACACGCACAAAAAATCAGCCCGAAAGGACAAAAGGAAAGCAACTAGGAAACATCAGGAAGGGGAATGGAGTAGCAGAACAATTTTAACCAAAAAAACCCAAACTGGCTCTTAGATAACATAAGGGAACAGGGAAAACAGCGGTAAAAGAAAAAAAGATAACTAAGTCACTCTTTGAAGGCCTGGGTGATGAACCACATTTTTAACACCGTCTTAAATTTAGTGCATGATGATTGCAAGCAGAGTTCAGTGGGCATGGAGTTCCACAAGGAAGAGCCTTGGTACATAAAAGTCATAGATCTATAAGTTATCAGGTGCAGGGCATTCTTTGTTGGAAGGACTAAGTAGTTTTCACTGGAAGTCCGGAGGGTACGTTCTGGATGGTAGGGGATGAGGTGTGAATGTAAATAGGCAGGTAAACCAGAGTAGAAAACGCAGTGTGTGAGCAATAAGATCTTGTATTTAATGCAGAAAATAACAGGGTGCCAATGTTCACGCAGGAGAGGTGTAGCATGATCAAGACACCTAGCACCATAAAGCAATTTAATGGCCGTGTTCTGTATTACCTGCAGTCTCTTAATTTGCAGTTAAGAAGAGCCTATTAGTAAAGAGTTGCAATAATCAAGTTTATTCATGATAAACAAGTGAAGCAAGATTTTAAGGGCCTGATCATCAATAAAAGGCTTTATTGCTTTTATTCTCCATAGTGAGAAAAAGCAGTAGCTCACTTCATTTGAAATATGAGGGGAGAAGGTAAGCTGCTCATCTACGATGATGCCTAGGGTTTGGATAGAACGTTTGAAGGAGACTAGAGAACCAGATATTTTAGACAAGTAAGGGGGTGATTTGTCATTATGGGTAAGCCAGAGAGCCTCTGTGTTTGAATTTAGTATCATTTTGTGAGATGTTAGCAAAGTTGCAATTGTGTGAAGTTTCTGGACTAATTCTGCTTGGAAAGAGGGCAATCAAGAGTGAATAAACAATTGGCTCATCAGCATAGAAATATGCACTTATATTTAGGTCCTGAATGAGGAAGGCCAAGGGGGATATAAAAAGATTGAAAAAGGTAGGGGCAAGAATGGGCCCCTGCGGAACACTGAGGGATTGAGGAAAGGATGCGGCTAGCTGATTGTCGATACAAGTCTGAAAAGTGCGGCCAGAAAGATATGAGGAACAACAGTGTTGTACCTGAATCTCTTAGATGGTTCTGTAGGAGAGATTGACCAATAACATCAAAGGCGAAACTTAGGTCCTATTGAATAATCATAACATCTTTAGAATTGTCTAAGTATACAGCAATTTTGTTTAGTATTCCTAATAGAGTGGTCTCTGTACTGTGTTGTGGATGAAAACCAGATTGCCAAGGATGAGATGAGTGATTGGATTTCCAACCCTAAATGTCCATGGCTTTAATCTAATTTCTATTTCTGCTGGATTTGCAAAAGTATTTTATAATGATGCATAGGTACTTACTTGGCCTTCACACATAGGTGATTTGATTTGAAATTACTCTCTTAAAGCTCAATTTTCTATAGGGTGTCTAGATTGGAAAAGGGACATCAGAGTTAAAATGTTCAGTCTGTAGCATATTTTACAAAATGCTCACTGTACATGGAGCCTTTTACAAAATAAGTATAAGGCCTTGGGAAAATGCATATTCGGTAGCATGTCTGTGGAAATAGCCATTTTACAAAAAAATAAAAAAAGAGCAGCATCACTTGGGAGTTTGTCAGGGCTGGTCCAGAGTTGGTTCAAGGCGTTGGCACACTAGGCAACCTTAAGCCTTATGTTCCTTATGGCTGCCAGAATCTATTGCTTAGCTTTGAATGCCCTGCTCTTTGCCGCCAGCAGAAGCTGCTGCCCTAGGTGATCACCTGGTTTGCCTAATGTTTGGGCCGGCCCCAGGCTTTGTATACATTAGTGCTGGTATTTATAGGTGTAAATGGCAGACTCTGCCCTTCCATGTGTAACTACACGATTTAGCCTGCATGTCTGAGGCAGGCCAGCTAAGGAGCCAAGTTCCACAACTCAATTTTTTCACTTTTTGAGATAGTTCTGAACACCAGAGACATGAGCACATTTTGCCCATCAATCACTTCTCCAAACCCCATGTCCAAATGAGCAGTTAACTAACAGCTGTGTGTGTCTTAGAGCAGGTGAAAAAGCCAGTGGGGAAATTATTGACTTATACATATGGGAAAACAGGAAATACACATCAAATGTTAAGGTCCGTCCAAACTACACACAGAACATGCCCCTTTCAATCTGCGTGTGCTGGATGCATAATTAGCATTTCTTCTGAAATTGTTACTTATACATGTATGCCAATTTATATATGGAAATAGCATTTTTTACATATGTAAATCTTCTAAAATCACCTCCTTACTTAAAAAAAATACACATATAGCAGACATGCTGCCAATGTGCCCAATATATGCCTATTGTTTGCAGACATGTAAGGGTCTGTGCACGTTTTTAACTCCATCGCAGTCCAACGTTCAAACGCAATTTACAGGGACACCTTGTGCTTGAAAATTAGCTTGTTTTGTGTGGACTTTATAGTACCTCCATACCTTTTCAGCTAAGCGCCGTAGTGAAAATGTACCCAATTACGCATTACATGTTTTTGAGAATTGAATTGCTGTTTGCATTTTTCTAACAACATGTTTCATCTGTCTAAATGTACCGTGGGTGTATTCCATTACTTCTTGGAACTGAAACAACATAAAACAGTGTGGGGTCCTTTCTTTATATGGATATTTTATGCACAATAAACTGAGATTATGGGTCTTAGTATTTTGTTGTTTCTGAGAGGAAACAGAACAAGCAACAGCACTTCTTCACCGCAGATGTTGCTTAAACACTTGAAGGATGGTTTTGACTGATTTTGTACAGCATTTTAAATCCCCAGATTAATATTCCGCATGGACATCCCTCTGGAGAACAAATACGCATCATCTGAACGTACATGAATATTGTAGATCTACATACTAGTGAACCTCTGTGCTTGAATTCAAACCGTTGTATCTTATTATGCTCCAAATCATGGCAGACTTTGCTGTGAGTAAGAATGGTATCACCTGGAATGACTGAGCAGTGCACAATGAACACAGTCCTGGTATTAACAATAATGAGGTGTATCTAGAGCTTGCCATTGAAACCAGACCTCACAGCCCTCTAGAAAGTCTCCGGGCTTATAACATTACAGATTACCCTTGGGTTCATATTGAGACAATCAGGGATACAGTAAATTGCTTGCAGCCATATAAAGTACGTGGCATACTCGAGATCTGAATCCAAGGTTTCTTGACTCCCAAGTCTAAACTGCTATACTGTATATCCTCCCTACACTGTTGTATGCAAGGCAATTCTTTATACACTACTAGGCAAATTTATCAATTATTACACAATATCCTGAAACTAAACAAATATTGCTCAGGGTACATACAGTGTAGTTCTTCTTTTTTGTGCCGAATCCACCAAAGTCCTATTTCTTTTCACTGAGGAGCATAATTCAGCACTTGTGAGTTAAGTCTGAGTGAGATCCTACTCTGTGAAGGTGCATATGGATCCAGATCCAAATGGGGAGGAGCAGGGTAGACAGTTTTGGAACATCTGCAAGGCAGGCAGCAGCCCCAGGCTGAGGACCCCAACTGCCAGCCTCCTGGGTATGTGCTATAATTATCTTCTATTGCTGGCTCTTCTGCTATCAATCACCAGAACTAGCTCCTCCCCCTCTCACTGACTTCAATGGCATGTCAGAAAGGGAGGAGGAGCCAGTACTGCTGCTGATTGGCTTTTCTGCTGTAAGCCACAGTCTCTTCTGCTCCTCCTCCCATGAGTTCCGCGGAGCTGGTTTCTTGAAATCATGGTAGAAAACGAAGGTCATTCTCGGATCCTCCTGTTACCCTTGGCAGCTGAATCGGGTCTGCTTCTCCTCTCACCGATCGGCTGCACCTTGGCTCTGCCTCTCATGGGCATGGCTGTATGTAGGCTCTTTTTTGTTGCACAGGTTTTCTGAGCTGGATAGATAATGCTCCTCCACCATGGGTTTGCGGCTTGCTGATCTGGCTGTCACCGTGTGTGATGTTTTCTGCGGACAAAAGGTACAAATCTACACTGTTGGGGAATTCTGCACAAATTCTGCATTGTGCAGTTGCACAGAATTCCCCTAAGAGTAGCACATCTAAGCATGTACAGAAACATATATAAGTACACTGTATATGCAGTGACACACGCATACATCATACAAACATGCACAGAATAGCAGCCCATAAAGATACACACATACACACGCGCGCGCGCACACACACACACACACACACAAACACGGTATATGCAAAATTAACCCGTTTGGAGAAATTGCCCTGAAACAAAACACAGACAGAAGACACACACACAGGCGATGCAAATACAGATGGATATGGACAGGCACCCACTTGCATATATGCACAAACATGCACAGAATTCCATGATCCATGCTCTGCATGTCTTTTCACTTGTTGGAGCTGAAGAAATGGTAGACATCAAGCAGGAAAGAGACTTGGGTGTTATTATCTTTGATGATCTCAAGGTAGCCAGCTAGTATGCCAGATTGTACTGGGAAAGCTAAGAGAATGCTTGGATGCATTAAGGGAGGTATCGCTAGTAGAAAGACAGAAGTAATATTATCCATCTATGGAGGTGCCATCTCAAGTATTATGTTCAGTTTTGAAGACCATATCTGCAGAAGGACATTGAAACATGTAGAGGCAATTCAAAAGAGGGCCATCAAAATGGTGTAGGGACTGCACCGCAAGCCTTGCTTACACAGAGACTGAGGAAGTAAGATGGAAAAGGGGAGATTTAACACAAACATTGACATTTCTAGTAGGCTTCAATAAAGCTCCAGAAGGTAGGTTTTTTTCCCCATAAAATAGAAGGATCAAGAAACTGAAGAATGAAGAAATATGAGAAAATATGTTTTTACTGAAAAGGTAGTGGATGCTGAGAACAGTTTTCTGCAGACACTATAAGCCCCAGAACATTGAAAGTGTATATATAATAGACATTTGGAGGGCAATTTTATAGAAACTTGCATAGATTGGGGGGCCAAGTAGGCACCTAGTTTGAGGCTGTTTTATGAAGATATCCATGTGTCTTTAGAAAACTGCATCACAAAAGAGGCCAAACTCATGGCTAAGATGAGGTGGTGCATATTTACACTAGCTCAAACGGTGTAAATATCTACAGTCCAGCTGACGTATGCATGGAGGTGAGTATACAGTATTTATAACCTAGTGTGGATTTCTCTCATGTTCCACCAAAACCCCTCCTCTGAACATGCCCACCTTCAGATCACGTGATAAGGCGTCTTCTTGTCTCCATGCGCACTTTTATGCGTGGGGTAATTTCATAGGACTTTTTACGTATGCACAAGAGGGTTTATGAATGAAAAATCCTTTATAAAATTTCCCCCATAGCAATCTCAGGGGGTCTTTTATTAATGGGCGCTAGCTGGCAGCATATATTTAATTATTTTTATTTTCACACCTTTTCCATCTGGTGTGCGCTAAAGGCCCACTGGGATGCACATTACAAGCTATTGCAGGGCCATGGCAGTTAGAGCAGGATGATTCCCACGCAAACTGCGCAACCCATGCTAGAGGCGTGAGTGGGCAGGGTAGGGCGGAGAGTGGGTGCAGTGAGCTCAGCATAGTTAGCGCTTGGTTCACACTGCGTGCTAAGTGAATTAAGTGGCATTAGGTGCACTGTACTAATGCAGCATGCTCTATGGGACAGAGCTCCGCATTAACTGCCAGGGAAATGCTTTCCACACCCTGACAGTCAACGCTGAGGTGTTGCATCTAACGCACTACAGTTTCGGCACTATTGGCACATTAGATAGTGCGTTAGATGCAACACTTCAGCACCCATTAATAAAAGACGCTCTTGGTGGTAGAATGATGAGGATTACAATAGAACTAGCAAACCTGTGACCCACACAGCCATTGCAGTAAGCATTGTGCTTAAAATAAGCATAACTCATGTCACAGATGACATAACTCATGGACAAAATGTCTCATTCCATGTTAGACTGGCTAATGAGATCTAATAGAAAAAAATCTCGAAGAGCAGAAAATAATTTAAATGTGATTGCACAGGCTTGTTGCTAATGTTTTGCTCTATACACATGATTAACGCTTGAGCAAAACGCAGTTTTTCTCAAGAATATAATACATTCATGCAATCTGGATTCTCGAGGTGACTTCAGAATGAAATGACTAAAGAAACCTTGTTTTGAGGTCGTAATGACCCACAGGTTCACAACTGCTGACACAGATGATGCAAAATGTTTAGCCTTTTTAATAGGATCTTGAAGATGCTACATAAAGGGCTGAGATACACTGAACAGATGTAAAATCAGACCCTAGAACAGTTCAGCTGGTGTTGTGATGGAAAACATTTCATTTATCTGTGCAAAACACAGCACAATATTAACAGTACCAAAAAAGGAGCAAAATCCCTTTTGACAGAAAAATCAGGGACCTGATTGCTAAAGCCCTGCTGGGTTTTTCCATGGTTTGCCTCCCTGCTTGCATACGGATAGAAGACTGCACTAACAATTATATTCCAAAGAATAAATTATATAAACTGATTATGTTATGTGCATGATGAATAGCCTCAGAGATGGATCAGTGTCTATGAGAGAAAGACTAAAGCTTGCACGTGAAACTATTTGCCTTATCACAGTCTTCAGTTTGTCTACCATGCCAGCACAGAATCGCAGAAGCCATAAACCTTGTTCGTTTTCACTTGACTCATGCAGTGATACTTGCTCCTGAATAATCGTAAAGGGGAGTGGTCACAAAATTAGCAGCAAGGCAGAGGGTTGGGAGGGATCTCCAGTGGGCTCATGATTCTCACCTTGACTCCTAAAACCTGATTCAGCAGCTGGGCATGAAGGTGTCACCAATACAGGATCTCTGTGGGGATTTTGGTGTCCTGCATTGGGAAAGTGTGACTAGGAATACTGACCTTGATTTAATCTCCCTACTCCTCCTCCTGTGCCATGGAAATTGTCAGAAGTTCCCTATTACGCTTTGAGCAAGTTACTTTAAACTCCATTGCCTTGGAAGAAAGGCCTGGTAATCTACTTTTGGTCACACCTTGCTGAGAAACCCAGGAGCTGCTGAGTTACCAGAGTCAACCTTGATTCAATGGCATACATTGCAAAGCAAAAGTCCCTTTTTTGCAAGTCTTTTTCATAATTCAGTTACCAAGACATGTGACATGCAGTTTCAATAGATTAGTTTCTCCTATTTCCTAACCTAGACAAACAATTATAAACATTTAAATTTAAGGAGCACATACTGTACAAAGTTATCCTGATAAATCACTTGTATCTTAGGGACTTAGGTTGTTACATGGACTTTTAAACAATAAATCCTGACGACATCTGCATGTTCATCTTGCAAAGCCTACAAAAATCAAAAGCAAGGAGACAGCAGACCCTTTTGCCACAGATGCTTGAGGATCCAAATATTTTTAAGGAATTTTGCCTAAGGCAAAGAAATCGATGGAAACCTTTTTGAAAATACAGTTTAACTTTAAAATAAATGTTTGCATCAACATAGTTGCGCATAAGGTAGGTGTCAAAAGTTAGTAAGCTTTTCACAGCACCCACCGAATCTACATGATTTCTGCTAACCATTTATTATCTCAGGAGCAATGTCTCCAAATGACTCACCTGTATGTACTTCGTTATGGCCAAGTACAGTGCTGCATGCTATGATGAAGCTGAAGCCATTGAAGCTATAGACTTAGAAAAAAAAACACTGTTTATTATAAAGCAACTGACTCACAGAAGGTGCAGTTACCTAAAAGTGCAGCTAGAGGGAGCAGGCATGAGGCTGCAGAAGCTAAGCTGACACACCCAGGTTTTGAGAATGCAGGAGCTAATCAGGTACACCTGAGTGGAGAGCCAGGAAGCTCAGTGGAGAAACGGCTTTATAAACAGTGCTCAGAAGGAAGAAAGCAGAGAGGACCTCGAGCTGAGAGAGGAACTGAGAGAGGACCTCGAACTGAGGGAGGACCTCGAGCTGAGAGAGGAACTGAGAGAGGAGCTGAGAGAGGACCTCAAGCTCAGAGAGGACCACAAGTTTGGAGAGGAACACAAGTTCAGAGAGGAACTGAGAGGGGACCTGAGAGAGGAACCTCACATACTGAAAGGCAGAGAAGCTTGGAGTACCTACAAGGAAGAACTAAGTTCCAGGGAGGATAAGGCCGTTCCAGAAAGCTCCAGGAGCCAGTCTTCAGGGAAGACGGTGATAGAAGGAGACTGTCAGGTAGAGCAAATATCAGCAGAGCACGTCTCAAAGATCCAAGGTACAGTTATATTTCCTTTCCAAGATGTGAGCCAGCTCCTAGAAAAGCTTATAACCCAGAGAGCCGTACTGATAGGAAACAAAGCTGGGAAAGGCTTGTGAAACCTTTACAGAGAGGCATAGTAAAAAGCCATAACAGTTATTTGCAAAACCAAGACCAGCAAGGCTGGGGAATATTGGAGAGATCTATTGAACTACAACCTGCCTTATCCAGGGAAAGCTCAGGACTAGCTGACAACATGGCTGAACAGGAACCTATGCAAATAGAGGTGATAGAACCAGAGCCGTTGCAGTTAGAGCACCCGATGGACTGCTCACTCTGTGTTTCCAAGAGTCTAGAATCTCTCACAGAATTGTAACCTGCAGGACATGCTTTAACATATCTTTCTGCTTTTGCTAAGCTGAAAGAAGACGTTTTTGTATTTGGTTTTCCTCTTGGTGTTGAAAACCTGTTTGAATGCAAAGAACTGCGAAGCGCCTGTAACAGTTACTGACTTTGTAAATATTTTGGCCTAAACCCTGAAGTAAGGTACATTCTGTTTTTGTCTTCCTGGAGAACCTTTTCGCAACAAAGGGAATAAAAACCATTTAAGTTTAACTCTGCACAAGGCTCACAACTATTTCTTTATGAAGTGGGACTACAAAGACCATGATGCAACTGGTCTAGAAAAGGTTTTCCTTCTTCAACCAACAATAAGTGTCCGCCCTCTCCTTTCTGCACACTGCCACTAGGAGGGGCTGTGACAATACATCATCCATGTACTATAAGTCATGGGAGTGCTGTTCCTGCACTAACAGAGCTACACCAGCAAGTGTTCATTGGCGATGATGGCCCCATTTGAATTTAAAAGGAACCCATTTAGAAAGTGATACCCGAGAACATAAGAATTGTCATGCTGGGTCAGACTAATAGTCCATTGAGCCCAGCATCTTGTCTCTGACAGTGGCCAGTCTGGGTCAATAGCAATTATCCAGCAGAAGCCAATGGGAAAATTTATTTCTTGTTCCTCACTCTTAGAAGTAAGGGGCAGCAATTCCCAAGTTTATCTGGCTAGTATTCGTAGCTAGCATAATCACGGGTACCAGTTGGCATTCACACATAACACCCATATTGAAGCAGCTACACTGGCCTTCCTATCTATATGAGGGTGAAATACAAAGCTGTACTGACCGTTTTTAGGACCATCCACCACCTCTCAGTGGACAGTCTTTGGCCTCTACTTAACCAGCCCATAAGTAAGAGAACACAGAGGAAAGCCAATCACAACCTCCTCACAGTACCAGCATCAATTGCCAGCACCAACAGCTCCACCTCCAACAGAGCCTTCTGCTTCTATGCACCAACCATCTAGAACTCCCTCCCCCAGAGATACGCTCACTCACAGACATCAGAGAATTTCACCACAACCTAAAAACTTTCCTCTTCCTGGAATACTTTGGCTCGGACACCTAGCCCCCCTCCCACCAGTGGCACACACCAAAGCTACCTCAATGTCCCTCACGGTTTCTCCTGTAGCTCACCCGTCGAACATACCTTGGTCCCTACACTCCCACTTGCTAAGCTCCAGCCCATTAGCTAAGATTAGGCCCTTAGCCCAATGAAAGTCTTCATCCTCACATATTGCATGTGGCTAGCAGCTAGTTTTGTTTTAGTCATTGTTAACTGTATATCACACTGTTTACATTGTTGCCTTTGTTCCATGTAACATTCTATGTTTTCTAATTGTTCTCTGTAAACCGCTGTGACTAGTAGATACAGCGGTATAGAAATCTTGCTAAAAAAATAAATAAATAAAGTATGTTATTAGCCTTCACCACATCCCTGGCAACAAACTCCACAGCGTAATTGTGCATTTAACTGAAAAACAGACAAACCAGTTTCTTAAATTAATTTTAAATCTGCTACCAGTTAGTTTTATGGGGTGCTTACTATTTCTCATACTACTTGAAAAGGTAAATCACCATTCCTTGTTGACTTCTTCCAGACTAGTTAGAAAAGTCAAGAACTTATACATGGCTTCTTGAGAAATATGGAGGGTAATGTTATAAATACTTACCCATGTGTGAAGGTCAAGTAGGTGCTTATATGGGGCTATTTTATAAAGAAACATAGAAACATGATGGCAGAAAAAGACCACATGGCCTATCTAGTCTGCCCATCCATATTAACTACTACAATAGTCCCCTTTTTTCCTCTTGAGATACTCTGTCCCATGCTTTTTTGAATTCAGATACTGTCCTCATCTCTACCACCTCCACTGGGAGACTATTCCACACATCTACCACTCTTTCCGTAAAGAAATATTTCCGCATATTATTCCTGAGTCTATCCCCTTTCACCCTCATCCTATATCCCCTCATAGCAGAGCTGGCTTTCAATCAAAAGAGGCCCTCCTCCTGTGCATTTATGCCATGGAGGTATTTAAACGTCTCTATCATATCTCCTCTATCCTGCCTTTCCTCTAACGCATACATATTAAGATCCTTAAGTCTATCCTCATATGCTTTATAATGAAGACCACTAACCATTTTTGCATTTTAGTAGCCACCCTCTGCACCGACTCCAACCTGTTTATATCCTTTTGAAGGTGTGGTTTCAGAATTACACACAATACTCCAAATGAGGTCACACCAAAGACTAATACAGAGGCACTATCACCTCCTTTTTTCTGTGGGCCATTCCTCTCCCTGTGCACCCAAGCATCCTTCTAGCTTTCACCGTCACCTTTTCTACCTGTTTAGCTACTTTAAGATCGTCAGACACAATTACACCCAGGTCCTGCTCTTCTTTTGTGGAGAGAAGTACTTCACCTCCTACACTGTACCGCTCCCTTGGATTATTGCAGCCCAAATGCATGACACTGCATTTTTTAGCATTAAATCTCAGCTGCCAAATTCTCGACCATTCTTCAAGTTTAGCTAGATCCCTCCTCATGTTATCTACTCCTTCCTGGGTGTCTACTTTATTGCAGATTTTGGTATCAGCTGCAAAGAGGCAAACCTTACTCGACAGCTGTTCCGCAATATCACTAACAAAGATGTTAAAAAGAATCGGACCAAGGACAGATCCCTGCGGCACACCACTGGTAACATCTTTCTTCTCAGAGTGAGCTCCATTTACCTGTACTCTTTGTCGCCTCCCACACAACCAATTTCTAACCCAATCAGTAATATTAAAGTCCATCCCTAGGGTGCTCAGTTTGTTTATAAGTCTCCTGTGCAGAACGGTGTCAAAGACTTTCTGAAATCCAAGTAGACCACATCTAGGGCTCTCCCTCAGCCCAACTTTCTGGTCACCAAGTCAAAGAAATCAATCAGATTTGTCTGACAAGACCTGCCCCTGGTGAATCTATGCTGCCACTGATCCTGTAATCCATTGGACTCCAGAAACCTCACTATTTTCTCTTTCAGCAGCGTTTCCAATAATTTACTTACTACAGAGGTTAGACTAACCAGCTTGTAGTTTTCAACCTCATCTTTACTTCCGCTTTTGTGTAAAGGGACCACATGTGCCTCTCTCCAGTCCTCTGGCACCACTCCTGACTCCAAAGAAGCATTGAAAAGGTCAGTCAGTGGAGCTGCTAGAAAATCCCCAAGTTCCTTCACATATTCTCAGATGTATCCCATCTGGTCCCATCGCTTTGTCTACTTTTAGTTTAGTTAGTTCCTCCCAAACACAGTCTTCTGAAAATCGTTTGAGATCCCCATTGCTTCTGTTCCTATTTGTGGGTGTTTTCTGAGGTCCTGCTCCTGGCCCTTCATTTGTGAACACAGAGGGCCCAATTCTGACATGGATGTGCTGGCCCTCTGTGTGCCCGGTCGGAACTGGATGCACCAAGGGAGCCGTGATTCTGATCCCGTGGGGCACGTCTAGCCCCGCAGGATCAGAATCGCAACCAGGCCTGTACATGCAGGCCGGGATTTACAGGCCTTGCCCGGATAGCTCAGTCAGGGCTGTTCAATGGAGCCACAGCGCCATGGCATCTGGTTGCCATGGCACCGTGGCTGCATTGAAAAGCCGTGATCCCCGGCCACCAGCTCTAAAGGTGCTTGCCCCACAGCCCGACCCCTGATCTGGCCTCCTAAGGCCAGGATTGGGCTGCGGGGAATGTCCTCTGCCCCCCATGCCCTTTGCGTCCCGGGCCTGCTGTCCCCCGCTGACATTGGAATCGACCCTGTATGTCTGGGGCTGACAACAGCCCATTGCCTGCCCCTATGCCACCCTCGATCCACCCCTTTCCCACCCCCTTTCCCTTCCCCGTCTACTTTCTCCGTGCAATGCATGGGGAAGGTAGACAGGATCGGGAGAGGGCCCAAAGAGCGGAGATGGACTATTCGTGCCTCAGAATGACCCCTAGAACAGAAATACTTGTTAAGCAATTCAGCTTTATCCTCATCAACTTCTACATATTCCTCCCCTTCACCCTTGAGTCTGACAATACCACTTTTGCCCTTCCTCCTCTCACTAACATATCTGAAAAATGTCTTATCCCCCCATTTTATTGCATTGGCTTTTTTCTTCTTCTTTTTGTATCTTTGCTTTCCTGACTACTTTGCTAGCTTCTCTTCAGTTTTTCCAAATACAGTATAGATGCCTGTCTTTCTCTCTGTGTGATCTCTTGTAGTTCATAAAGGCCTCCCCCTTTTTATTCACTTTTTCAGCTACTTCTTTTGAGAAATATAGTGGCCTCCTTTTCCTTTTACCTTTATTTACCTTTCTAACAAAAAGACTGGTTGTCCTTAAAATATCCCCTTTCAGTTTTGCCCACTGTTTTTCTACATCCCCCAACTGTTCCCATCCTGCTAATGACTCTTTGAGGTATTGGCCCATCTTGGCATAGTTAGTGTTCCTAAAGTCTAAGACCCTTGCTTTTGAATCAATTTTATCAGCCCTAGTCCTAATACTGAAGCACATCATCTAGTGATCACTGGATGCGAGATGATCTCCCACTATAACATCAGAAACACTTTCACCATTGGAAAGCACTAAGTCCAGTATGACCCCTTCACGTGTGGGTTCTGTTATCAGTTGCCTGAATAATTCTCCCTATAGAGAATCTAGGATTTCCTTACTTCTAGATGACACCACATCAGGAATGTGCCAATCAACATCTGGCATATTGAAATCACCTTTCAGTAGCACTTCCCCTTTCCTGACAATGCTGCGCATGTCTTCTATTAAATCTCTATCCTCTTCTTCTCCCTGTGAATGGGGTCTGTATATCATGCCAATGCAAATGGTTTTCTCTTTCCCTCTTTCTAGTTTAACCCACAGTGCCTCCTCTCTCCCTTTTAAGCCCTGTAATTCTATAGCTTTAATATTACTTTTTACATATCGTGCCACTCCTCCTCCCCTTCTTCCTACCCTATCCTTGAGTAAAGTATAGCCTGCTATATAATTATATCCCAGTCATGGTTGTTCGTGAATCATGTCTCTGTAACAGCCACTAAATCCAAGTCAGCCTCTTCCATTTAAAGCCTCAAAATCTGGGATCTTATTTCCCATGCTACAGGCATTTATACACACCGCTTTCCAGATGTTGCTTCTTTTACCCATTGCTATAGAGGTTTTTAATGTTTCACTTACCTGGGAGCTTTTGTCACCCATCCCCAACAAATCTAGTTTAAAGCCCTCTTCAGTAAGTTAGCCAGTCTGCTACTGAAGACACGTCAACCCTTCTTGGACAGAAGAATGCCATCTCTGCTCTGCAGCCCTTGGAACATCATCCCATGGTCCAGGAAACCAAAACGCTCTCAATGACATCATCCACGCAGCCATGCATTTGTCTCCAGGATGCAACCTTCTCTGCCTTGGCCTTTACCCTCAACAGGGAGGATTGAAGAGAACATGGGGGAGGAGTGGCCTAGTGGTTGGGACAAGGTACTACAGGCCGGAAGGTCGGTGGTTCAAATCCCACTAGAGGACAGCAACCTTGGGCCGGAAGGACTGGGGTTTCTAGTCCCGCAGGTGCTCCTTGTGGTCTTGGGCAAGCCACTTAACCCTCCATTGCCCATGTTCCCTGTAAGTATTAGTGTATGTGTCTCATATCCCCTCGTGTTAAATGTATCCCCCAACCGCTTTGACCCGGTGAAAAGCGGGATATAAATGCAGCTAAATAAATAAACATCACCTGCGTACCTGTCTGCTTCATCCTCTGTCCCAGAGCCATGAAGTCACTTTTGATATGTTCAGAGGGATACTGGCGGTATCATTTGTGCCAACATGGATGAGCAACATTGGGTAATAGTCAGTAGGTTTGATGAGTCTCAGCAAACTCTCCGTAACATCTTGGATTTTGGCACCTGGCAGACAGCAGACCTCTCTGCACATCAAGTCTGGTCTGCAGATGGATGCCTCAGTACCCCTCAGAAGAGAATCACCAACCACCACTACCCTTCGCTTCCTCGTGCCAAAAAATAACCCCCCAAAACCCCAGAAGATCAGAGATTTGGTGCAGCTCTGCCCTGCTGCCGTCACTTCCGCTTTTCTTGTGTTGGGGTCGACAGCGGCAGAGGCAGGCTGCCGAAGCTGAGACTCCAGAAAAAAACCCCAGAACCAAAAGCGTGGGCCCATGCATCATTTCACTCCTGTGAGCAACACAGCCTATCCTGCCCCCTAACATGACATCAGAGGGGGCGGGATCGGCTGGGCCACTCACAGGAGCAGAATGATGCAGGGGCCCGCACTTTGGGGTTTTTTTTCTCAAAGTTTCAGATTTGGCGGCTTGCCTCTGCCGCTGCCAACCCCAATGCAGGAAAAGTGGCAGTGGTGGCAGGCAGGGGGGAGAGGGAGAGGGAGAAGGGGTTGAAAGAGAGATGGCCAACATTAGTGTGTGTGTGTGTGTGGGGGGGGGGGGGGGGGGGAGAGCAGATGTTGTACACAAGTGGGGCGGGTGGCGGGCAGATGTTGGATATAAGTGGGGGTCTGAAAGGGAGAAGTGGACACAAGTTGGGGTGCGGAGGACGATACTAGACATAAGTGAGGGCAGGAGTGGCTCTATCATTAGGCAGAGTGAGGCAGCTGCCTTAGGTGGCAAAGTTTTGGGAGCAGCAAAAATGGCATCAAAACAGTCCAGCAGCGGCCACCTCTCTCTGCCTACTCTTAAAAACATAAAAAAAGTTTTGTTTTCACATGTTTTCAAGACCAGATACAGCAGCTGCCGCTTCTGCCGGGTCTGCGGCAGTGGCGGCATCACCCCACCTCCTGCGGCCACCGCCAACTTGGACCCAATGGGAGGCAGCAGCAGTGACAGCGGCAGGCTACAAGTTCTTAAAAAAAAAAAAACAACAAAAAAAGTGCGGGGCCTTCGAATTCCGCTCACTTGAAAGTCCTGCAGGTCCCCCCTTTCTGACATATGCTTCACATCAGAAGGGGGGGACCTGCACTTTTGTTAATGTATTTGCTGCCACTGTTGCCTCTCTCTCTGAACCTCTACAAGATTGTTTCAAGCCAACCATCTATATGTGTTCTGTGACCAAGCCCAAGTATTATGTTAGAATGGAGTTTCTATGTTGGGATAGGTAATAATCCGGCTTGCTCGGTTTTCTGAATAAGTGTATAGATGTTCCAGGGTCCACTGCAATATTTACATTGCTGCTCTTTTCTGAGTAGGCTCCTGAGTTTTGGAAGTTAATGCTGTTACGATATAGTATATTTTCTTTATAGGTCTTGAGTAATTTTTGTAAGATTTGTATTACTTCACAATATGACCAGTACTGATGAGGGTTTATATTGCTGTTACTGAGATGACACCAGAATCAGAAATTATTTTTGATATGTTAAGTTCAGATTGAAATGTCCTAGTTTGGCTCGGCACCCATTGTTGGAAGAGGGGTTTCTTGGGACACAGGATATGTGTTCAAAAACAAAAAGCAAGAACCACAGCACTGTTTAAAGCACCAATAAGCTTAGAACATCAAGCCTTGTATCCTGTTTCCAGCAGCAGCAGCAGCAGCAGCAGACAATCTAGGTCACAGGTACATGTGAAGAAAGCACTCCATCCCCAGTAGTCAACAGCAGCAGTAGTGGTATTTGAGCTCTGGCTTCCCTGTTACTAACCCACTCCTCTAACTACTAGTTATAACCATGCTATGGTTCTCACTTTTTTGGGGGGTTATCTCTTTGCTTCTCCTTTGCCTTTTGCAGAGTATATATTTACATTAAATACCATGTCAGTCCAGTGTGCAGTGTCAGGAGTCTGTTTTATATTAGATTCTTAGGCTACATAATTAAACTTCTACAATTTTTGCTGAACGTAAACATCATCGCAAAGTTTAAAAATAAAATTATATATACTGGGAATATGTTGCTTTCTTTATCCTTGGGGCAACTACCTGACTGGTCTCTTGAGTGAGGGGACCCCTTGTTCCCTGACTAGAGCTCTGAGGAGGTCCCTTCATTTTGGCTATTGGGGGGGGGGGGGCATCTCATCTGTCGTCTCAGGCAGCTGATTGTCTTAAACCACCACTGGGAGATATGATAAAAATGTTTAAATACCTCCGTGGCATAAATGCACAAGAGAAGCCTCATTCAATTGAAAGCAAGCTCTGCAATAAAGGACAGAGGATGAGGGTGAAAGGGGATAAACTCAGGAGTAATATGTGGAAAGAGTGGTAGATGCATGGAACTGTCTCCCAGTGGAGGTAGTAGAAACGAGGACAGTATCTGAATTCAAGATAACATGGGACAAACACAGAAGATCTCTAAAGGGAAAAATGGACTATAGTACTTGGTATGGAAGAGCAGACTAGATAGGCCATATGGTTATGTTCTGCCATCATGTTTCTATGTTTCTCTCCAAAGGTGCTGAGGAATGGCTGTTTTAACATAGGGGAACAGGCAAGGTACCCAAATGTTAGCTGCAGGTTCATTGAATCCCTTTTTCTTAAATTTGTTTCAAGTACATTCTATCAAAGAGCTTTAAAGCGGATTTTAGAAAGGCTGTTTAGGTGCCATCTGGATGTCCAAGTCAAGAAGTGTGAAATTCCATGTTTTAAAATTGAAGATATGTTTGTGTTTATAATATAAGTGAGGAGGGGTTGTCAGGGCACTGTGTTTGAAAAGAGGCATCTGAGCTCAGGGTAGGCATCCATTTGACCATAAAGGCAATACATGATTGAAGTACAAGTACATACAATCAGGATAATTTTATTTTGGTGTGCCTAGGTTTGGGGATCGAGAAGGCACCTATATTAAACTATTTTATAAGGAAACCTGTATTCACAAATTCTGCTGAAATTGTGCCCAGATTAATGGCATACTGTAGATATTAAGCCTCATCAAAGACTTTTGGCAAAACTAAAGAGTCATGGGATAGGAGGCAGTATACTATTGTGGATCAGGAACTAGTTAAAAGATAGAAAGCAGAGGGTAGGGCTAAATGGCCAATTTTCCCAGTGGAGAAAGGTGAATGGTGGTGTACCTCAGGGATCTGTGCTGGGTTCGCTGCTTTTTGACATATTCATAAATGACCTGGAAAAGAGAATAACAAGTGAGGTTATCAAATTTGCAGATGGCACAAAATTATTCAAAGTTGTTAAAACCCATGAGGATTGTGGAAAATTGCAAGAGGATCTTGATAAATTGGAAGACTGGGCATCAAAATGGCAGATGAAATTTAATGTGGACAAGTACAAAGTTATGCACCTAGGGAAGAACAACTCAAACTATGGTTACACGATACAAAGTTCCACAGTAGGAACCATCACTCAGGAAAAAGATGTAGGCGTCATTGTGGATAACATGTTAAAACCCTACGCCCAGTGTGCAGCGGCGGCCAAGAGAGCAAATAGAATGCTTAGTATCATAAGGAAAGGAATTGAAAATAAAACAAAGGATATTATAATGCCTCTGTATCGTTCCATGGTGCGACTGCACCTTGAATATTGTGTGCAATTCTGGTTGTTGTATCTTAAAAAGGATATTGCACTGATGCAGAATAGCGCGGTATATAAGAGAATGTAAATAAATAAATATTAGTAAAGGTACAGAGAAGAGCCACCACAATGGTAAAGGGGATGGAAGAATACCCCTATGAAGAAAGGCTAAAAAGGTTAGGGCTCGTTTACCTGGAAAAGAGACAGCTGAGAGGAGATATGATAGAAGTCTATAAATTAATGAACGTCGTGGAACGGGTAAACGTAGATCGATTGTTTACGTCATCAGAATATAGGAAGACTAAGGGACATGCAAAGAAGCTACAGGGTAAACTATTCAAGACAAATAAGAGAAAAAGTGTAGTTACTCACCTGTAACAGGTGATCTCCGGGAACAGCAGGAATAAGTCTTCACATATGGGTATCATCGGTACCGACGGAGCCTGCGCGGGAACGCTCCCCAGCGTCCAATAGGAAAGCTTTTGGGAGCATCTCACAGCGCCTGTGTGCTGCCTTCCCGCCTTTCCAACTCTCCCTCTTCAGTTGAGTTTATGGCTGAGATCAAAGGAGAGAATAGACAAAGAGAGATAGATAGATAGAGACAACTCCTAGGGGAGGTGGGTGGGTTGTGAAGAGTTATTCCTGCTGTTCTCGGAGATCACCTGTTACAGGTGAGTAACTATGCTATCTTCAGGAACAAGCAGGAATGTTGTCTTCACATATGGAGACTCCCCAGCTGAGAGATGCCAGGGGGATGACCCCAGCTAGCTGCGAACCCCAGGTGAGATGGGTCATGCTTCCTCCCATGGATCTCAGGCATTGAAACCCAGGACGGCGGGTAGGAGTTGTACTAAGTCTGAAAGAGATGCTGGAGTACAGCCTAGCCAAACAAGGCATCCCGACGGGAGTTCTTGTCTAAGCAATAGTGGACTGTAAAGGTGCGTACCAAAGCCCAAGTGGCTGCTCTACAGATGTCATCAATGGACACAGAACGAAGATTAGCCATTAAGACTGCCATTGCTCTCACATTGTGAGCTGTGACATGGCCTTTGAGAGAAAGTCCCTTACTCTCATATGCAAAGGATATGCAATTTGCAATCCATCTAGAGAGAGTTCTTTTGGAAACTGGAAGTCCCAAATAACTAGAATCAAAAGCAACAAAAAGCTAAGAAGATTTTCTATGTTGCTTAGTTCTTTGAAGGTAAAAAGCCAAGGCTCTTTTACAATCTAAGGTATGAAGATTCCTTTCTGCATTAGAGGCATGAGGCCTAGGGAAGAATACAGGAAGGTAAACCGCTTGGTTTAAATGAAATGGCGAAACCACCTTTGGCATAAAGTGAGGATGAGTCCTAAGAATTACCTATCATGGTGAAATCTTGTATAAGGAGGATCTGCCACTAAAGCCTGTAGCTCACTGATGTGTCTTGCAGAAGTGAGGGCAACTAGGAAGATGACCTTCCAAGAAAGAAACTTTAGAGCTGTAGTGGCTAAAGGCTCAAAGGGCGGTTTCATGAGCTGCCGGAGAACAAGATTCAGATCCCATGCCACCAGCAATGGCTTAATGGGAGGTTTAGTTAAAAGTAAACCTCTCATAAATCTTGCTATGAGTGGATGAGAGGAAATAGGTTGTCCATCCAGAGGTTCGCGAAAAGCAGTAATGGCACTAAGATGGACCCTTACTGAAATTGATCTTAAGACCAGAATCTGATAGATGGAGTAGGTACTCCAGAAGCGATTCTACAGGCACTGTATGGGGATTATATTCCCTTTGAGAACACCATACAGAGAATCTCTTCCTCTTGAAGGTGTAGGATCGCCTGTGGAAGGCTTCCTGGAAGCCACAAGGATATCCTTTACCTGTTGAGATAGGTTGATATCTGGGAATCCTAGGCTTTCAGTAACCAGGCCCTGAGGTGCAGGGACTGGGGATTTGGGTGCTAAAGCATCCCATTCTCCTGGGAAAGAAGATCTGGAGCACATCCCAAATCCAGAGGTGTGGCTTGAGAGAGACGCAGAAGCAGAGGATACCACGTCTGCCATGGCCAACATGGAGCTATGAGTATCATATGACCTCTGTCTCTCTGAAGCTTGAATAAAGTTTTGGGAATGAGGGGAATGGGTGGGAAGGCATAGAGGAAGTCCCGATCCCAATGGAGGAGGAAAGCATCCCTTGCCTGACAGTTTTGAGCCGGAATTCTGGAACAGAATTGGGGAAGTTTGGCATTCTGTGGACTTGCAAAGAGGTCTATATCTGGCGTTCCCCAGATTCGAAACACTCAAGCAAGCTGGTCTGAGTGCAGAGACCATTCGTGTGGCAGCAGTATTCGACTCAGTTTGTCTGCCCAAAGATTCTGAATGCCTGGAAGATATACCACTAGGAGGTGGATTTGAAGCTCTCTGGCGAGAGCCCACAGTCGCAAAGCTTTGTTGCATAACGACAGAGAGCTTGTTCCGCCTTGCTTGTTCACATAGAACATGGCTACTTGATTGTCAGTCTGGACCAGAACTGTCTTGTAGCTGAGATGGGCCTGAAAAACTCAGACAGCATGGAAAATGGCTCTGAGCTCTAGGAGGTTTATGTGAAGACAAGCCTCCTGTGGGGTCCAGAGACCCTGAGTTGATAGATCGTGCAAGTGAGCCCCCCAACTTGGATGCATCTATTGTTAAGGTGGTTTGGCATAGAGGCTGCTGGAAAGGAGAACCCACGAGAAGGTTCTCCAGTGACTGCCACCATTGTAGGAACAAAATGAGACGTGTGGAGTTTCTGATTTTGTCCGTTAGTCGACCTGAGGCCTGTGTCCACTGAGAGGATAGGGTCCACTGGGCTGCTTGCATATGAAGGCAAGCACAGGGAACCACATGGACCGTGGATGCCATATGCCCCAGAAGCTGAAGCATCTCCCGAGCAGTCAGGAAGACCTTCATAGCTGCTTGGGAGGCCAGCTGTACTATACGAAGACACCGTGGCTGTGGTAGGAAAGCCCTTAACTGCCTTGTGTCTAGATGAGCCCCTATGAATTCTAGAGACTGAGAAGAGGTGAGATGAGATTTTGGGAGGTTTATGACTGGTCCCAAGTATCAAAGGATTCGCATGGTGCGAGAAAGAGCGAAACTGGCTTCTGGAGCTGTTGATGCTCGAATGAGCCAATCATCTAAATAAGGGAAGACAAATATTCCTAGAGTTCTCAGGAATGCTGCTATTACTGCCATGCATTTCGTGAAGACTCTTGGGGCAGAAGCCAGACCGAAGGGAAGAACCCTGTATTGGAAGCGTCTTCCCTGGAAAAGGAATTGAAGGAATTTCCTGTGATCTGCATGGATGAGAATATGCGTATATGCATCCTTTAGATCTAGAGAACATAGCTAGTCCTGACTCTGAAGGTATGGCAGAAGTGTTCAGAGGGAGATCATTTAGAATTTTTCCCGGAACAGATACTTGTTTAATTCTCTGAGGTCTAGTATAGGCCTGTGTCCCCCTGTTTTCTTTGGTATGAGAAAGTAGGGGGAGTAGAATCCCATTCCCTGTTAGGGTATGGGTACCTCTCCTATTGCTCCTTGAGCAAGAAGTGATGCGACCTCCTGACCCAAGAGATTGGTGGCAGGGACCTGAGAATTGAACTGTCTTATCATTGTAGGAGGGGGCATATTGTGGAAATGAAGTCTGTATCCCTTTTGTACAATGGACAGAGTCCAGTTTTCTGATGTTATTTGTTGCCATCTTTTGGAAAAATGGCATAACCTGCCCGGGATGGTAAGGGGTTCTGGACCTTTCAGGGGCAGAAAAACTAAGTTCTCTAGGAAGGAGTCAAAGCCCCTGAGGAGGCTGAGTCTGCTGAGCTGGTTGAGCTCTTGGAACTTGTGGCTTCCTCTGCTGTCTGTTCTTTTGTTGTCCCCTTTGGTGAATATGAACTGGACAGTGTCCCTGATGGGTGTAAGATGGGTAAAATTTATTTTTCTTGTTGAAAAAGGGTTTCTTGACTGACTTTTTCTTTGCTGGGTTGGCTGTAGAATCTGATTAGCTTTGTCTTGCCAATCCTTGCCAATGAGATTTTCTCCTGTGCAAGGAATATTTCCCAGTTTCTCTTGTACCCATTGTTCTAAGTCTGATGCTTGAAGCCAGGCAATACGATGTTCACCGATAGAAATAGCAGATGTTCTGCTAATGCATTCAAAGCAATCAAAGGTTGCATGGTTTTCAAATTTTGAGACATCCTGGGCATGTTTGACCAGAGTAAGGAATTCCCCCCTTTTTTCCTCAGGGAGAAGAGGGCTCATGAGCTCCAAGTCACCTGTAACTTCTTTGAGGAACATTCCCATATAGAGAATGTACGTTAATAAAGCAGCCATCCTGTAACTGGACTTTAACTCAAGACCTTAACTTAACTCAAGACCTTTACTCTTAATCTAGTCTTCATCATTTGCTGATGTGCTCTTCTGTAACATGTAACTCATTTGCATATGTTTTAACTTTGTACCTTCACCCTAATCCCTACCTGAAACATTCGCTCCAACACAAATCATTACCATACACCCAAAGCCAACACACTAATCCAATATAAATGGCCTACTCTTTAATCACCCTTGCCCTTATCTATACTCTTGCCAGTAATTTCCAATACTCTGCTGCATTTGCAAATCATCATAGCACTATCCAGACAATTCATAATGCAAGCAAGAATCACCCCAACAACCAACACCAGCCACCCCCAAATCCCCACAATAGGAGACAGTCGCACCTACTCTATGTATCCCTGGAGCTCACCATCCCCACAAATGGCAAGAAATCTAAGACACAGAGAGACCTTAGGTGTGCCCTCGCCAATGCACGCTCAGCCCGCAATAAATGACCAGTGATTACAGATCTAATAGCCAAACACAACCTGGATATACTATTTGTAACTGAAACTTGGCTCTCTGACACAGACAACGTTATACTAAACCACCTTACTCCACCTAATTTCTCAATCTACACCTGTAATAGAGAACACAGAAGGGGTGGCGGAGTCCTCATACTTGCTAAAACAGCACTACATTATCGGACAGAATTAACCAAAAGTTCCCAACACCTGAATACGCTAACTATTGCCAATAATACCAATTCTATTAACCTCATCTATAGGGCACCAAGTGCTCAGTCAGATGAACTCTCAGACATCATAGACCTAGCCTGTAATCCTGCGGACCCCTCCAAACCAAACTGGTTGTTGGGAGATTTTAATCTTGCTTCTACTCAACCTACCTTAGCCAATACTTTCTTAGAAGCAATGTCTTACCTCAACTATAAGCAAGTAGTGATGGACCCTACCCACCAACATGGGAACCTCTTGGACCTAGTCTTCATCCCTCAACTAGAGACGACTAAACTGAACCAAATGAATCTCTCTATCACTCCTGTCCCCTGGTCGGACCATAATCTGATAACATTTCAAATTCCAGCGTTTCAAACTACAGACAGCTGCTCAAACACAACCAAATCTTCAACAACTACCAGATTCAAACAACTCGACAGAGAGAAGTTTACAACCCATGCACTTCCCAAGCTCGTCCAACCAACAGTCAACCTCAATGAAATGGTAAGCAACTGGAATGAAACCCTCTCCTCGTATGCACAACACCCGGTCTCTGTCAAGAAATCGACTCCTGACAACCTGACCACCAAAAAACAATCTACCCCATGGTTCTCATCTGATCTCCGTACTTCACTCATCCACCTCAGAAAACTAGAGAGAAAATGGAGAACTACACGTAATTCCTCCGACCAAGCCACCTATTTAGAACATATTAAAAGACATCGTGAAGCGACTTGGGCCAGGAGGAAGGAATTCCACACCGAGATCCTGAACCGCTCATTGAACAAGCCAAGGGAACTATTTAAATTAGTAAAATCCTTTACCAACCAACCATCTCCTCCTCAACAAGACTTTATTCAGCCCCAGGCTTATGCGAACTATATACAATCAAAAGCAATAAAAATAACAACTACAGCACCACAAGAACCCTCCCAGTCTTCTCACCCACAGTTCCCATTCACCAAACTTGCCCCACCTTCAGCAAAGACCATAGAGGATGTAATCACCTCCATCAACACGACAATGGCCCCAACTGACCCATGCCCAGCACACTGGATTAGGACCATGCGCACAGAGCTCAGTCCAGTCATAGCCAGCATTGCGAAGATGTCATTTGAATCTGGTGTCTTCCCAGACGCTCTTAAGCAAACCTCCATCTGTCCGCTTCTGAAAAACAACCAGCTGGACCCAAAGAGAGAGGACTCTTACCGTCCAATTTCTAGTATTCCATTACTGGCTAAAATACTCGAGAAGCTAACCCTGAGACAGATCCAGCAGCATATAGATTCCTCTTCCCCATTAGATCCTTGTCAACATGGATTTCGGGATGCCCACGGTGTAGAAACTCTACTAACAACCCTGATGAACACTCTTATCAACGGCATTGACAATCTCAAGATGGGCTTTGCTTTAATTTTCCTCGATATAGCGGCTGCGTTCGACTCCGTTGACCACACACAGCTTCTGAAGCATCTCCACGAGAAAGGAATCCATGTCCGAGCATGGGAATGGTGAAAATCTTACCTGGAAGGCCGACAGCAACACATACATATTGGTAACGCCACATCTGATCCCTTCCAGCCGACAATGGGTGTGCCCCAAGGTTCCTCCCTGTCTGCGCTTCTGTTCAATATCTACATGCAGCCAATTTGCGACATCACACGCTCCTTCGGTATATCCTGCCTCATGTACGCAGACGATGTACTGCTATTCTCACCCACATCTGTTGCATGTCCAGACTACACAATATTAATCAACTGCTTTAATGCAATAACTGATTGGCTCCATACTCAGAACCTCCGTATCAACTTCAAAAAGACGGAAGTCCTAATAATTACAAGAAATAAAAGTTTCTCTCCTCCACCTACTCTAAAAGTCAGAGACGCTGATCTCCCGGTCAAATCCAATATACGCTATCTGGGAGTGATATTGGATCAACAATTGGACCTCAAGGAACATATAAGACGCACCATAAAATCAATATACTTCAAGATAAAAACCCTAAGGCACCTGAAACCGATGTTGGAACCTGACAGCTTCCAAACTATCTTCCAAGCTCTAGTTACACCGCACTTTGATTATGCAAATATTATACTCCATGGCCTCCCTAAGATCACCATCAATCCCTTACAGTTAGCCATGAATGCAGCAGCACGTATCCTCCATGGAGCCCCAAGGAGTGACCACATCTCCCCCATTCTGATGGAACTTCATTGGCTTCCAATACACTCTAGGATCCTATATAAAGCCCTCCTTATTACCTTTAAGGCCTTCAATAAACTATCTCCTACAGCCATCTCGGATCTCATCACTCACACAGAGAACAACAGGCCTAGAAGATCGTCTGCTGTGGACATCATACCAAGTAACACCATAAAGTCTAACCAATCAACTATCAACAGAGCCTTTGTTAATTTCGCCCCCAGATGCTGGAACAAACTCCCTCCTGGCATTAGAGCGACCAGGGACCTTAGACAATTCAGAAAGGCCCTCAAACACTACCTTTTTACAACTCACTTCAAGCTGCCGGTTGTACCCCCCCCCCTCCCACACCTACCCTCACAACCCCACACCTATCCTATATGAATGCATAAAGCTGACATATGTCCCTACAGGTAGTTTCAAAGATTGTATATAGTTCACCTTGTTTACCTCCATGTTAACTCCCTGTTATCTGTAAACGAAAGCCAAATTAACTGGCCTATGTGTTTTATTGTTACAATGTAAACTGCACTGATGACAAATAGCGCGGTATATAAGAAATGTTAAATAAATAAATAAATAAATAAACTAATCCTGGCTGCTAACATGGAGGATTGGAAACATCGACACCCAAAGGCATCGAGTGTCCTTAATTCACGGCCCCGAGGATTGCAAGAATGTGTTTTAGCACTCTTAATCCTACGCATCGCCGATTCCACTACCATTGAATGGTGTGGTAACTGAGTCTTTTGAAAGCCAGGACAGCTTGGAACTCGGTACATGGTATCGAGTCGTCGAGAGTGTGGAGACACCATGAAAGGAATTTCCCACATTCTTAGCATAAGATCATGCACGATTCTGTGAATAGGCAGAGTAGCTACCTCTTTAGGAGCCTTAGGGTACTGAAGAATTTATAGTTCTTCTGCTCTAGGTTCCTTCTCTGGAGTCACCGTGATTGCAAGACCTTAAGCTAAATCACGTATAAAATCCTGGAAGGACATGTCTTCTGGAGGAGACATTCTTTGTTGAGGAGAAGGAGATGGATCCTCCGGAAGGATAGCTCTAGTACCGGCAGAGTCATCCGAGTCATCGGAATCAGATGATTCAAAGTATCTCTGCGCCGGATGTTCTTGCAAGGCATGGTACCGGTATCGCTCGAAGTTGATATCGAGGTGTCTTAGTACCGATCCGTCGATACCTGAGATAGACTCATGGCTCGGCATGGGGGGAAGCATACTGTCATGCCCTTGCCCCTGGCCTCTGGCTTAGAGGTGTGAGGTAATGGAGAACTTCTCTTGGTGAGCTCAAATAAACTAGCTTTTCCTCAAGTGGATTCTGGGACATGTAGTTTGGCTCTTAAGAAGAAGTGTAGTCATGGTCCGATGTTAAGGCAAATCACAGAATTTATTTTAAAGTAAAGGTTCAAGTAAACTGTACACAGGAATTTTGTACATTCAGGATTGTTTGTAACAGAGCATTTAAATCAGTATAACTGCTTCACAGTCTTTTAAACACATGCAGCTGGTTAACAACGTTGCTCAGTCTTAGAGAAACAGCTCTGCTCAGCAAGGTAAAAATACTTCTTTTTAACCTTGTGTTTGTGAAGCACTTAACAGCAAAAGAATAACTCAGTTCCTCTGGAATGACTTTTCTTTCCCTCCTTTCTTTCCGGATAGGTTTTAAACTCAAAATAAGAAAACAAGTAACAAACATTCACAAGCTTTCTCTTCAGCGTGACTCAGCACTTTGCCTGAGAAATGCAAACACGTGGAGTTTTCTTCAAACCCAATTCCTGGCTCAATTCCAGTTTCCTGCTTCTAGGAGACATTCTCATTCAATGCTAGCCTTTAGCATAATGATTCCATGCTTGTAGCTTGACACAGGGTACAGTCCATGGGGATATCTAGATCTTGCAATTCCTCCCCTGCCAACTCAATCTGCATATCCTCTGATGTTGTTAGGGCAGTGTCCTGTTCTGAGCTTTGGACATAGTGCTCAGAATACAGCCTCCCTGGGGGTTCTAATGTCTCTCCTGAGCTCAACTCTCCCCGATAAAGTCAGTACCTGAAGCACTGGGCAGTTCTCCCTGGTTGTGCTTGCTACGGTTCCTTGTCTCCTTCCAGCCTCTCCGGAACAGCTCTCTGTATTCCTCTCTGGGTTCTCTCCTGGAGATCTGCAGGTGCTCCTGGTTCCACTCCTGATTCCCCTGAATCCTCTGAGTCTTCCAAACCTCCTGAGACCTCTGAGCTTCTCCTTTCCTCTGCTTTAGCAGGGGTTTATATTTCCCTCTCCAGGGCTCCAGCCCTTCCTCCCCTCCTCCCAGGTGATTGTAATCACCTCTCAAGCCTGCAGTTACGTCATAGGAGTTAGGGTGTGGCTGCCTGAACTTTCTCTCCCTCGGGTTTCTTTCTCTATGAGGGGCCTGAAATCCATGCCCTGCAGGGATTTCTCCTTTCTCTAAGTTAAAGTCACTGGCCTTTTCTATACTCATAGGCTCAAAACAGGCTTCCTTGTCACAATACTCACCAAGGCACTCGGTACTGGTACCAGTGTCAGTAACGATAGCTGTGGAACCATCTGTAGCGGTCTTAGCGGTACCGAAGCTGCTAAGAGGGCCAGTAGACTGCGTTCAATAGCGAGGATTCTGTGATCCATCGCTCCTGCCGATGCCTTGGTGTCAGTACTGGTGGAAGCGGCTATGACCCCAGAACATGGCACCAGTAGTTCTGCAGAGGTGGAAGCCTCTGGAACATTCTGGAGCCCCATTAGTGCTTTGGAGACCAAGGCCTCCCGCTGGGGCTATTTTGCCGGTGAACTTTCCTTGAGGGCAACGCCAGTGGCATCTCGATACTTGGAAGGAAATCTACCCTTTGAGGACCAGCCAGTCTTAGAAGACTTAAGTTTAGTTACCTAAGATCCATGGGAGGAAAATGAAGCCCTGGAAGACGTCAATGCAACTGACATCGTATCTGCGGCAAAAAGGGTACCAAGTTTTGCAGCTCTATTCTGAAGGCCCCTCTTGGTCGTCTTTCTGCAGGAGAGACACTCTGATGGAGAATGGTCAGGACCTAAACATTTAAGACACCATCCATGGGTGTCAGTGGCGGAGATGGTACCGCCACATTTAGAACATTTCTTGAAACCACTAGCTGGTTTCTCCATGTTTGAAGAAAAAATGGGCCTAGTGCCCAAAATGGTGCCTAGTCCCGAGAGGGGAAAAGCCCCTGAAAGAAAATCTTTAGAAACTAGTTGTTTTTTTTTTTAAAAAAAGAAGAAAAGAGAACCGGTGGTACCGGTAGGCATTGAAGGAAGGCAGACGCGACCACAAAAAAACAAAAGAATAAGGATAAATTTTTCTGCGGTGACAGGGTATGCGTCCTGAAGAGGGAGAGTTGGAAAGGCAGGAAGGCAGCACACAGGCGCTGTGGGATGCTCCCAAAAGCTTTCCTATTGGACGCTGGGGAGCGTTTCCGCGCAGGCTCCGTCAGTACCGACATACCCATATGTGAAGACAACATTCCTGCTTGTTCCTGGAGATTATTTTTTCACTCAACGTGTAATCAAACTCTGGAATTTGTTACCGGAGGATGTAGTACAAGCTGTTAGTGTAGCTGGGATTAAAAAAGGTTTGGACAAGTTCCTGGAGGAAAGGTCCATAAACCATTATTAAAAAGGGACCCAGGATATCACTGCTTGACCCAAAACAAGCATTGTGGAACCTGTATCTTTTGGGGAAACTGCTAGGTACGTATGACCTAGATTGGCCACTGTTGGAAAGAGGATACTGGGCTTGATGGATCTTGGTCTGACCCAGTATGGCATATCTTATGTTCTTATGTTCTTAAGCCTGCTCATATTTTATAAGATACAAGATCGATATTCAGCGGCAGAGGCTAGGTGCTTTTAAACCAGATAATTAGTGTTGGAACTTATCCTGCATCCGGCGGTAAATATCTGATCTTATCAGACAATTTTGGCACTATCCAGTCAGTGGTGATATTCTGCTGCTAAGCAGATAGTGGTAACCAGTTAAAATTAGAACAGCCATTGACTAGTCCTAACTTTAACTGGTTTAGATATCAGGTTAGCGGCTGAATATTGCTACTTCCCAGATAATGAGCGGCACTGCCCCTGCTTTTCCCAAGGACTGTCCTGGGTGTGTGGTGATATTTAGTGGCACTGCTCAGATAGTATCGCTGAATATCGGGATTGCTGCGTTTTAGCCGGTTATCAGGTCTGCTAACTGACTAAAATGGTTTGAATATGCCCCCTCTGTGTGTGAATTATGACTCCTCCCACTCTCCACCCTAATGCCTCCCCTGAAAACGCCTGCTCTGTCAGTATGCACCATCTTTCACCGGTCTACATTTAGGCGTGACTTAATTTTATAGGGCTTTTCTACACATAAATCAGTGTTAAACACATAGAAAAGGTTTATAAAATGACTCCCAATATGCATAAGTGTAACTGTGAGGCTGGCATGAGCTCAGAGGGGTGGCGTCCTCTAATAATTCTAAACACTTTCTCCTTCTGCTCACTTTAATATCAAAGGAAGGGAGCTGGACCCTCTCCAACTTATTAACCCAATCCCTCAGGCTGGGGCTCTAGTTATTAGTAGTATGGACAGGTATATAGACTGATAAAAGACCTGCTGAATCAGATGTATTTCTTTTTATCCAAACACCTTCATGTTCAGAATTTCAGAAATGCAAATACCCTGAATCCATCATCCCTAACTTACCCCAGGGAGAAAGAGCCTCCCAAATGTAAACATCTCCTCCCTGAAGCTTCACAGCAAGGTCATTTTCAAGCTAGGCCCCCAGCATAGCTTTGCCGTAATATGAAAATAAAACTGGAAAAAATTACATTCAACAGCATTTCCAGCCAGGAGTCAGAAAAGTGTCCCTTCTATACCAGCTAGCCTCAAACCAGAATGGTGCTCTGGTCTGCCAGGAGTTAAATGGTGGCTACAAAATTATCTATGACTACATGCTTCAATATTTACTGCATTGATTTCACTTTAAATGCTTTGTAAATCAAAGTGAAAAAAATAAATGGCCTTCTAGCAGAGAGTCATGTACCACAATCAGAGAGAAGAAAGTTGGGAATGTAATTTGAAAAAGAAAAGAAAAGAGCCCTTCTATAAGTTTTCAGTTTAAATTAAGAGCATGAACGTGATTTCAATACCAAGGCTTCTGTGAAGTTAGTTTTTCTTGGCAAATTAGAGGTGGCTCAAAATGGAACAGAAGAGGTGCGAGGGTGAAAGACTGAAACCCTCCTGAATCTTAATCTCCTTTTGTGGGTGCTTCCCCTCCCCTTTCCCCATGGTCCCTTCTAATTCTGTTTTGGTAATTAAATACACACATATATATATATATATATATTATTTATTTATTTACATTCTCTTATATACTGCGCTATTCTGCATCAGTGCAGTTTACATTTAACAAACTGAAATTATATTGAACAGGGCATTATAACTTGGAGATAACTATTTTACAGGGAACATGGGCTATGGAGGGTTAAGTGGCTTGCCCAAGACCACAAGGAGCACCTGTGGGACTAGAAACCCCAGTCCTTCCGGCCCAAGGTTGCTGTCCTCTAGTGGGATTTGAACCCCTGATCTTCCAGCCTGAAGTACCTTGCCCCAACCACTAGGCCACTCCTCCACTCCACTTCTATATATACATATAGAAAATATATTTTACAAAAAGTATAATTGGAATAGAAGTACAAAAACTAATTTACATGTAAAGCGAGTTAGATTAATCCATTCTGCCCAGTTTCCTTTCCTAGTACCACAGACCCTATTTGATATCTAGAAGATCCATTTGCCTTCTTGCATCTAAGAATCCACTGCATTTGTCCTACAATGAGAGGCCATTACTAATTTCTGGATAGCGGAGGGACCTTTATGCGCACAATAACATTCTATCTTCGGATCTGCCTTCCCAGATGCACGAGAGGACCCAAACGCAGCAGCGCTCTGTCCCGAGTTGTGGTTCTGATTGGATATTGCTAAGGAAGGGCAGGAGACGATGGAAGAAAAAGAAGCTGGACGAGTTGGACGCAATTTTCATTTTTGTTGCTTTGCTTACAGGAAGTTCTAGGGCTTGTTCTCTGCTGGGTACCAAAGTACCATGGCTCAAAATAAAATCATAGGAAGAGAACACAAATACAGTATGTTCTTACCATCTGGCTGGCAATGAAGGCTATTTATGTAAGGTTTTGATTCTTCTGTTAGATGTAGGAACATAAGAAGCGCTTTGCCAGGTGAGGTCAAAGACCAGTTGAGCCCAGCATTCTATCTCCAACAATGGCAGATCCAGGTCCATTGGAAATACCCAGCATATCCAAAATAGGGGGATCCATTCACTGTTGCTCATCCCCAGAATTAAAAGATGACAACCTCATGCCTACCTGCTAATAATTTCTAATGAACCTGTCCTCCAGAAACTTTTAAACCAAGGAATACTAAGAACCTCTTCACCACATCCTCTGGCAACAAATTCTATAGCTTCATTATGCTAAGAAAACACTTGCTAGAATTTGTTTAAAATCTGCTGCCTATTAGTTTCATGAGCGCCCCAGTTGCAGCACTATTGGAAAAGATAAATTGTACCACATTACTTAAGAATTCATTTAATTTTATAAAGCTGGCGCATTAACAAAATAGCCCCGACACTCCAAACTCCTTTGTAAACACCTCCAGCATGCACCCTCTGGCATCTAGTAGGGGTCTCTCTAGCGGATAGTGGGCATGGCAGGAGTGGTCCCCAGACGTTCTTGACTAGATATCTCCCAGTTTCAAAATAGTAGCCTCGGCCCTCTGGCAGAGGTCCCACGGCAATACCATGAGGAGATTAGGCTGCCAGTTTTATGCTGGGAGCTGACGAGGCAGCAGCTCCGGGGTGGAGGGTGCTCCTGCCCCTTCACTACCCACCGAGGTACAAGGAGGGCACGTGGGGAAGGGGGGATAAGGTGTTGCAGAGGGGATCAGATGGGTGGAGGGTTTTTTATTAATGCAACCTTTCCTTGACATTGCTTCCTAGGAGCCTCAGTCCGCATGTTAGTACCCTCATGCTCCCAGAGAAAGCGCAGTTACTTACCTGTAACAGGTGATCTCTGGGAACAGCAGGAATAAGTCTTCACATATGGGTATCGTCGGTACCAACGGAGCCTGCGCGGGAACGCTCCCCAGCGTCCAGTAAGAAAGCTTTTGGGAGCATCCCACAGCGCCTGCGCGCTGCCTTCCCACCTTTCCCAACCGCCTCTCTCCAGTTCGAGTTTTAGAGCTGAGACAAAGAGAGAGAGAGGAAAGGAAAGATAGATAGAGAGATACAACTCCTAGGGGAGGTGGGTGGGTTGTGAAGACTTATTCCTGCTGTTCCCAGAGATCACCTGTTACAGGTAAGTAACTGTGCTATCTCCAGGAACAAGAAGGAATGAGTCTTCACATATGGGGACTCCCTAGCTGCAGATGCCAGGGAGAAACCCCAGGTTGTGTGTCCTTGAAAAGGACTCTACCTCCCCCAATGGATCTCTGGCATCCGACCAGGGTAGGTGGATAGGAGTTGATTAGGAATGGAACAGGTGTTTGAGAACAGCCTGACCAAACGAGGCATCCCGGCGGGAGTCCTTGTCCAAACAGTAATGGGCTGTGAAGGTATGAACCGAGGCCCAGGTGGCCGCTCGACAGATTTGGTCGATGGACACAGAGTTTAGATGAGCCATTGAGGCTGCCATGGCTCTCACATTGTGAGCTGTGACATGGCTCTCCAGAGCAATGTTCCTACTCTGGTAGGCGAAAGAAATACACTGAGCAATCCAGTTGGACAGTGTTCTCTTAGAGACTGTAAGTCCTAAATGAGAAGGATCAAAAGCAACAAAGAGTTGAGAAGACTGTCTATGTTGCTGTGTTCTTTGTACTTGATGTATGAGGTCCTGGAAAAAAGACAGGTAAATATACCTCTTGGTTCAGATGAAAAGGCGAGACCACTTTGGGCATAAAATGTGGATTGGTCCTGAGGACTACCTTATCATGATGGAACCTTGTATAAGGTGGATTAGCCACGAAAGCTTGCAACTCAATGATGCGGCGTGCTGAGGTGACTGCAATGAGAAAAATAACTTTCCAAGAAAGAAATTTCAAGGAGGTGGTGGCTAAAGGTTCAAAGGGTGGCTTCATAAGCTGGCCAAGAACCAGGTTTAAGTCCCATGCCACTGGAGGTGGTCTAATGGGAGGTTTAGTTAGAAGAAGGCCTCTCATGAATCTTGCTATAAGAGGATGAGAGGAAATAGGCTGTCCATTGAGAGGCTTGAGGGACGCTGCAATAGCACTCAAATGGACTCTTACTGAATTCGTTTTCAGACCTGCATGGGATAGATGCAGGAGATACTCTAGTAAAGAATTCAAAGGTATTGCAAGAGGGTTAAGACCCTTCCCTGAACACCAAATGGTAAATCTTTTCCATTTGAAAGCATAGGAACATCTAGTAGAAGGCTTTCTAGAGGCATGAATAACATCTCTGACTTGCTGAGAGAGATGAAAATCTTGAAGGTCTAGGCCCTCAGCAACCAAGCCCTGAGATGGAGAGACTGGGGGTTTGGGTGCCACAATGTTCCTTCTTCCTGGGATAGAAGGTCTGGTGCAGAGCCCAAGTCCAGGGAAGGAGCTTGAGAGAGATGCAGAAGTAGAGGGTACCACACTTGGCGTGGCCAATGTGGTGCTATGAGGATCATGGTCCCTCGATCTCTCTGAAGCTTGAATTGGGAATTAGGGGAATTAGGGGAATGGGTGGAAAGGCATAAAGGAAGTCTTGACCCCAGTGAAGGAGGAAGGCATCCTTGGCCTGAACTCCCTGACACGGAATTCTGGAACAGAACCGGGGAAGTTTGGCATTCCACGGACTTGCAAAGAGGTCTATGTCCGGGGTTCCCCAAATTCGAAAAATCCTGGCTACCTGGTCCATGTGGAGGGACCACTCGTGGGGAAGCAGAACTCGACTGAGTCTGTCCGCCCAAGAGTTTTGAACGCCTGGAAGATATGCTGCCAGAAGATGGATGTGATGCTCTCTGGCGAAGGCCCACAGTCGCAAAGCTTCGTTGCAAAGCGACAGAGAGCCAGTCCCACCCTGCTTGTTTACATAGAACATGGCTACTTGGTTGTCCGTATGGATGAGGACTGTCCTGTAGCTGAGCAGGGAATGGAACACTCTGAGAGCTAAGAATATTGCTCTGAGTTCCAAGAGATTGATATGCAGAGAAGTCTCCTGTGGAGACCAGATGCCCTGGGTGGAGAGATCCTGCAGATGAGCTCCCCAACCCATTGGAGAAGCATCTGTTGTAAGAGTTGCTTGGGGTAGCGACTGCTGAAAAAGGGTCCCCAGCAACAGATTTGGAGAGGACTTCCACCACTGGAGAGACCAAAAGAGGCGACTGGAGTTTGCTATTTTGTCTGACAGGCAACCTGATGCCTGAGTCCATTGGGTGGACAAGGTCCATTGAGCTGCCCTCATGTGAAGGCGAGCATATGGAACCACATGCACGGTGGATGCCATGTGGCCTAATGGTTGTAACATCTCTCGAGCAGTTAAATGGGACTTTAACTGTAACTGGGAGGCTAACTGCACCAAGCGTAGGCAACGGGCCTGAGGAAGATAGGCCCTTGCAGTTGTGGTATCCAGCAAGGCCCCTATAAACTCCAGAGACTGAGTAGGGGTGAGATTGGATTTTGGGATGTTTATTACCAGTCCCAAATACTGAAGGACACGCATTGTGCAGGTTAGACAAGTCTGGGCCTCTGACTGGGATGGAGCTTGAATGAGCCAGTCGTCCAGATATGGGAATACGAATATTCCTAGAGTGCGCAGAAATGCAGCTATTACTGCCATGCATTTCGTGAACACCCTTGGTGCAGAGGCCAGACCGAAAGGAAGCACCCTGTATTGGTGGTGCTTTCCTTGAAAAAGGAACCGAAGGAACCTTCTGTGTGTTGGATGGATGAGGACATGGGTGTACGCATCCTTGAGATCTAGAGAACAAAGCCAATCCTGACTCTGAAGGTATGGAAGCAGAGCACCGAGAGAAATCATCTTGAATTTCTCCTTGAATAGAAACTTGTTCAATTCTCTGAGATCTAATATGGGTCTGTAGCCCCCTGTTTTCTTTGGAATAACAAAATAAGGAGAGTAGAACCCTGAGCCCTGTTGAAGAAGAGGTACTTCTTCTATTGCCCCTTGGGCAAGAAGGGTAGCAATCTCCTGACCCAGAAGGTTGAGGAGAGATGTTGGAGAATTGAACTGTTTCACCATGGTGTGAGGAGGAAGGCTTAAGAAATGAAGCTTGTACCCTTCCCTTATGATGGAGAGGGTCCATTGCTCTGCTGTGATTTGCTCCCATCTGGGAGCAAAGTAAGCCAACCTTCCTGGAATGGTGAGGGGCTCTGGTTCTTCCAGAGCTAGAAAGGCTAAGTTCTCTAGTTGCAAGTCAAAGGCCCTGAGGAGGCTGAGGCTGCTGGGCCGTGGCAGGCCTGGCAGCCTTTGACTTGGCCTGTTTAGGTGGTTGCTGACGCTTTGCAGCAAAACGACCTGCAGAAGATGCCTGCTGACCATAAGCAGGATAATATCTTCCCTTTTTAGAAAAAGATGTCTTTTTGAACAATCTTTTCTTAACAGGAGCAGAAGTAGACTTTGAAAGTCGATCCAAAGCAGAGTTCTCAGCATCCATCTGAGTGGCCTTTGCTTGCCAATCCTTGCCAAAAAGGTTTTCACCTGTACAAGGAAGATTTCCCAATTAATTTTGGACCCAGAGTTCCAAATCAGAGGCTTGTAACCAAGCAATTCTGCGTGCACCTATGGCAATAGCCGAGGCTCTGCTTACACACTCAAAAGAGTCAAAGGCTGCATGGTTGGAAAATTTGGAGACATCCTGGGCATGTTTGAGCCAAGTGAGAAATTCCTGCCTTTTATCTTCTGAAATAAAAGGAGTTAAAGTCTGCAGATGATCTGTGACTTCTTTTAGAAACATCCCCATATAGAGACTATAGGAGTTGATTCTGGCAGCAAGCATATTAGCTTGGAAAACCCTTCGGCCAAAAGCATCTAAGGTCCTGCATTCACATCCTGGAGGATTAGATGAGTGTCTCTTTGCACTCTTTATTTTCCTCATGGCAGACTCTACAACAATAGAGTGGTGAGGAAGCTGAGTCTTATGAAAGCCAGGACAAGGAGGGACACGGTACATGGTGTCTAACCTACGAGAATGAGGAGAGGTGGTAAGAGGAGTCTCCCACATGCTCAACATGAGATCATAGAGAATCTCATGAATAGGTAAGGTAGCTGTCTCTTTAGGAGCCTTAGGATATTGCAAAATATCTAATTGCTTGGCTCTAGGCTCTGACTCAGGGGCCACTGTAATGGAAAGGCCCCTAGCCACTTCCCTAATGAAGTCTTGAAAAGACAAGTCTTCTGGATGAGACATTCTTCGTTTTGGAGAAGCAAACTCCTGAGGAAGAAGTACCGATGCCTCGACAGAAGCCTCCGACTCATCAGAATCTTCGGAGGAATTGAAGTATCGCCTGTCTGGATGATCCTGTAAAGCCCGATATGCGTACCGAGTGGGATCGACATCGGGAGTAAGCGGTACCGGTTCGGTACCGACGGGCATCATAGGACAGGGTACCGTTGCAGTCGACACCGAAGCCGATGTCGATGCAATCGGAACCAGCACCGGGAACGATGCTGGTGCCGGAGCCGGTACCGGCAACGGAGATTGTTGCGGTACCGGAGGCGTCGCAGCCTGCATAAACGCCGTTAGGGTGTGCTGCATGGACAGAATCTTCTGATCCATTGACGCCACTAGAGTCTGGATGTTGGTAACAGTGGAGGCCACCGGTACCCCAGAACACGGCAACAGGTGATCGGTCGAGGCCGAGCCATCAATGTCAACCTGTGACCCCATAGACAATGCTTTGGAAGCCGGAACTTCCCGCCAGGGTAATTTTGCCGGTGCGGGATCCTCGAGGACAAGCCTGGAGGCATCTCGATGCTTAGAGGGAGATTTGCCCTTCGAGGACCGGCTGGATTTATGTTTGGTTACCTGAGATCCATGGGAGGAAGAAGAAGCCCTGGAAGACGTCAATGCCACTGAGGCTGCATCAGAGGGAAACAGGGTACTGAGCTTGGCTGCTCGGTTCTGCCGACCTCTTTTAGACATCATGGTACAGGACACACAATCCATGATGGAATGGTCAGGACCCAAACATTTTAGACACCAATCATGGGTGTCGGTGACAGAAATAGTACCGCCACATTTTGTGCACTTTTTGAACCCGGAAGCGGGCTCCTCCATGAGGAGAAAAATATTCAGGCCTAAGGCCCAAACTGAAAATGCACAGTTAAAGAAAGAATAGCTTTTTTTTTTTTTTTTTTAAAGAAAGAAAAGAAAAGACCGGCAGTACCGGTCTGACGTCAAAGAAGGCAGACGCGACACAGAAAAATAAAGAACTTCTTCTGCGGTGACCGGAACACGACCTGCTGGCTCCGCGGAAAAGAAGAACTGGAGAGAGGCGGTTGGGAAAGGCGGGAAGGCAGTGCGCAGGCGCTGTGGGATGCTCCCAAAAGCTTTCTTACTGGACGCTGGGGAGCGTTCCCGCGCAGGCTCCATCGGTACCGACGATACCCATATGTGAAGACTCATTCCTGCTTGTTCCTGGAGATAAAAGATAATGCCACAGCTCGTGAGATATCATGAAAGCTGCATTCGTAATTTTGCATAATAATGAGCTGCTTTGCATACATATGCATGTTTTACATCTTATTATTAATGAATGTGCATTGAGGTAACAATCATCTGTTGAGGGGTAAATAACGCAGATTTTTGTCAATGAAGTGTGCCTTATTTGGCAAATAATGTGCCTTATTCCCTTAACACACCTTAGTAACTTTCCCTATAACATGGCTGTTCCCAGTTAACATAATGGCACTTGAAAGTGTAGTTCTTACATCCTTAAATGTATTTTACAAAAGGCTCCCCATTCTGCGCACCTTTTGCAAAATACTCGGGAAACTATGCATATCCTGACCTTGATGTCACAATTCCTATCTAGGTGCCCTATGCAAAATTGGCCTTTAATTGTTAGAGAACTAAGAACATAAGATATGCCATACTAGATCAGACCTGAAGTCCATCAAGCCCAGTATCCTGTTTGCAACAATGGCCAATCCAGGTCACAAGTACCTGTCAGGATCTCAGAAGGTAGACAGATTCCATGCTGCTTATCCCAGGGGTAAGCAGTGGATTTCCCCAGTCCACTTTAATAATGGTTTATGGACTTTTCCTCCAGGAATTTGTCCAAATCTTTTAACCCCAACTACACTAACAGCTTGTATTATATCCTCTGGCAATGAATACCAGGGTTTGATCACACATTGGTATTCAGGTGAATAATATTAACTAACTTAGGGAGCATTACAGTGTGGTAAAGTTTTCTAGTTACTGCGCAGGAAGTGCCCACATTACCATGGATAACCATAAAGCCTTTGTGGTAACTATTCATGGCATTCCTGGTATTTGTCCATGCAGTTACTGCAGAGGAAAAATCTTTCCCAAGAAATTTCATAGGAAATCCTTACATTTAGGATTATAACACATTTGGATTCATTTGCCAAAGAAGTCTTTTACATTTCTCACCAATTTCTAGCTTCAAGGAAACTCTAGAATATTCTGAGTACGTTGGCCTCAATAGAAAATGTGGCAATCAAATTAAAAAGAGAATCAGAAGTGAGAAGATAATCTAATCTGGAGTATAAATCATGTGGTCTGGAACAGAAAGTATAATCTGATTCCTTCGAGTGAAAATCAACTCAGACCGTAAAACATATTCATCTTTATTTTGCCAATTGTTTTCTTTTTTTCTCCCTATTTGTGGAGCTTTGCGGTTCAATAGTGAGGTAGCCACCATCTTGAAACCACCCATTATAATATGATGATGATCAGGATATAAAAGTAATTTTCCTAGAATGTCTGAAAAGAAATTATGATCATAGGCATTAGGTGCATAAATACAACACAAGATGCAGTTTTGAATTGCCAGTGTACCCAGGACTGCAGTAGTCATCCAACAGGATCTGCTATCTGTTTATTACTATAGGACAGAACTTCTCAGCTAGTGTTCCATAGCACAATTCTTTGCCTTGGTAGAGTCCTTGGTATGCCTTAGTGGTGACAGGAAGGGACATGGTTAGGCATGGATTCATGCTACAGGGAACAGCCCTCTGCTTCCTGCTCCGGCCTGACCTCTCAGTGCCACCATGTAGACAATAGGAGAGAGGGGAGCCTGAAGCCTAAAGCCTTCTCCTCAAGTGCTAAGAAATGCAGTCAGAGACCAAGAAAATAAGGCAGAAAGATACCAAAATATTTCCCATCGTGTTGACTGCCACCGACTTGATAAGAAGGAATTCCCACCTTGACAAATTACCTATACTTGTTGCATCTCATGAACTCCAGAAGGAAGCTTTCTATGACACCATGCAAGTACTACGACAAGCATTAGCACTGAATTTGAGAGATTGTGATCTTACTCTACATACCCAGGCTTAAGAGCAAGGCCATACCAAGGGCTGTGCAAGCAGTGTGGCCACACTGGATGCAAGTAAGGAAAGGCATATTAAATTACAGAAACATTCTAAATGTAAATCTGACAAAGCCAATGGTGTCTTTAAGTGGCTGTATTATCCAATAGGCTTTTGTGAAGTTGGAAATACCATTTGACAAAAGTACTAAACACACAATTGATAAATTCTGATATGTAATGGGGAAGGGGAAGGGGAGGGGGAGAACACCAGATTTGCGAGTCATACAGGGTGCAATTTTAGCTTAGTGCAGCACTGCTTAGGAGTGAGGTTTATGACTGTCATGGTAGGCGCAAAACGGAAATTTAAATCTGGATATTCAATGCCGGTGTCATATCCAGTCCAGGCACTGAATATCTGAATTCGCTGCATTGCTGCAAGGCTAACCAGGCAGCGGCAATATTGAGCTGCTGCCCGGTTAGCTAACGCAGTCAGGGTTTCCTGTGCCTCACTTTCACCATGTATTGGTAACCGGGCAGTGGTTCAATATTGACGCTGCTCGGTTAGTGATGGGTGCCATCTCCGCTCTGCCCCAGAATGCCCCAATGCTAAACACATAGGGCTCAATTCCGTCTTGGATGTAGATCCCCTCTGTGCGTCCGATCTGATCAGGATGCACAGAGGGGATCACAATTCTGACCCCGTGAGGCACGTCTAGCTCCACGGGATCAGAATTGTGAACAGTCCTGGACTGTCCCCATCTAACTCAGTCAGACTTTTAAATGGAGCCGTGGCGCCATGGCGTCATGTTGCCATGGCACTGTGGCTCCATTTAAAAGCTGCAATGCTGGCCACCTGAAAAAGGGGTTTATTCCCTGCAGCCCGACCCCCGATCTGGCCTCCTAAGGCCAGGGTCAGGCTGTGGGGAATGTCTCCTGGCTCCCCCTGCCCATTCGAAGTACCAAGCACCTCAAAACCTCACGTCCAGGGACGTTATTCCACCACGCAGGTGGAATAACTTCCCTGCACATGTCGTTGGCCTTGGACGCACAGGGCCGACATTAGAATTGGCCCTGTACATCCAGGGCCAGTGAAAGCCACTGTCCACCTCGACTCTGTCCCCAGGCCGCCCATTCCCTGCCCCTGTCTAACTTCCCCACACGACCGGCGTGGGCAGGAGCCAGCACAAATTGTGGGGATGGACATCCTGTCAGGCTGTCCATCCCCACTATTCGTAGCACAGAATAACCCCAATAGCATCAGGGTGTGTAGCGGTGGCACCCAGGGATATTCAGCAACATTAACCATTTTAGTAACATAACATAATAACATAGCATATGATGGCAGATAAAGACCAGTGTGGTCCATCTAGTCTGCCCAGCAAGGTGGCAAGAGTAGGTGCACCTGCCGCTCTGTACAGGTCACCCCTCCCTATGCCTTTGTTTAGGGGTGTACTCACTGCTCTGTGCAGGTCACTCCTATTTGTTGAGATATAAGAGATAGTTAAGTTTATTTTGATTTTTATAGCAACAGGATAAAATCAAAATAGACTTAACTATCTCTTATGTCTCAACAAATAGGAGTGACCTGATCATTGCTGTTAGGTTTCCCCCTTGCAGCTTCATGTTATGCCTGCTAGTTTACAGATTCCCCGTCTTTGAAAAAGGTTTGTTTGTTCATAAATACCCTTTAAGTATTTAAAGGTCTGTATCATATCTCCCCTGTCCCACTTCTCTTCTAGCATATACATATTTAGGTCTTCAAGTCTCTTCTCTTAGGTCTTCTGGCACAGGCTCCAAATCATTTTGATTGCATTCCTCTGAACCGTTTCCAGTCTTTTTATATCCTTTATGAGATATGGTCTCCAAAACTGAACACAATTCTCTAAGTGAGACCTCACCAGCAACTTGTACAGTGGCATTAATACCTCCTCCTTTCTGCAGGTAATTCCTCTCTGTATGCAACCCAGCATCCTTCTGGCTTTGGCCACCGCCTGTTCACACTGCTTTACCACATTGAGATCCTCAGAAACAATCACTCTGAGGTCCTTCTCCTGGTCCGTGCACACCAACCTCTTGCCCCCTATCACATACAATTCCCTTTGGATTTCTGCATCCTAAGTGCATTACAGTACAGTTCTTCACATTAAATCTTAACTGCCAAGCATTAGACCATTATCTACTCCCTCAGGGGAGTCCACTCTGTAGCATAGTTTGGTGTCACCTGCAAAAAGACAGACCTTTCCATTCAGTCCTTCAGCAATATCATTCACAAATACATTGAACAGTACCGGTCCCAGGACCAATCCCTGGGGCACTACTCACCTTCCTTTCATCTGACTGAGGTCCATTTACCTTCACCTTCTGTTGTCTGTCAGTCAACTAATTTCTGATCCAGTTCACCACATTGGGACCCATCCCAAGTTTGTTCAATTTATTGATAAGCCTCCTATGAGGAACAGTATCAAAGGCTTTGCTGAAATTTAGGTAGGTCACATCCATCGCATGACCTTGATCTACTTCTCTGGTCACTCAGTCAAAGAACTCAATCGAATTTGTTTGGCATGATCGTTCTTTGGTAAAACCATGTTGCCTTGGATCATGCAACCTATTGGTTTCGAGAAAGTCCATTATTCTGTCTTTCAGGAGTACCTTCATTACTTTTCCCGCCACCAAGATAAGGCTTACTGGCCTGTAGTTTGTCACTTCTTCCCTATTGCCACTTTTGTGAAGAGGTACCACATCAGCCCTTCTCCAATCCTGCGGAACTTCTCCTGTCTCCAAGGATCTATTAAAAATATCCTTTAAAGGTCCTGCAAGAACCTCTTTGAGCTCTTTCAGTATCCTCGGATGTATCCCATCTGATCCCATGGCTTTGTCCACTTTCAGTTTTTCAAGCTGTTCAAACATATCATCTTCTGTGAATGATATAGTATCTACTCCATTCCCATTTATATATTTGTCAATCATAGGTGGTCCTTCTCCAGGATTTTCTTTAGTAAAAACAGAACAGAAGTATTTGATTAGCATTTTCGCTTTTCCAATGTCACTTTCCACGAATCTGTTCTTGGCACTTTTTAATCTGGAAATTCCACCTCTGATCTTCCTCCTCTCCCAAATATGCCTGAAAAAAAGTTTTGTCTCCACGCTTCAGATCTTTAGCCATCTTTTCTTCTGTCTTTGCTTTTGCTATCTTTATTTCTCTTTTTGTCTCTTTTAGCTTTATCCTGTATTTTTTTCTGTGCTCCTCTGTTTGTGAACTTCTGAATTTAGTGAAAGCTGTGTTTTTTGCTTTTATTTGTGCAGCCAATTCTTTGGAGAACCATATAGGTTTCCTTTTCTTCTTGTTTTTTTTTACTTTCCTCAAATATGTATCTGTTGCCCCTTTTAGTGCCTCCTTTAATTTAGCCCACTTGAATTCCACTTCCATCCTGCCAACTCCTCCTTCAGGTACTTGGCCATTTTACTGAAGCCAGTGTTTTTGAAATCTAGGACTTTGAGCTTGCTGTAATTGGACTCTGCCTTGGCTTTTATCTAAAACCACACAGTATGATGATCACCGCTGCTCAAGCGAGCACCCACTAGGAATTCGACATGCTATCTCCATTGGTGAGTACTAAATCCAGCATCAAACTTTTCCTGGTCGGTTCCATCACCATTTGTCTAAGCAATGCTTCTTGGAAAGCATCCACAATTGTTTTTACTTCTTTCCAGATATGCAGAAGGAGTACTCCTGTCCACATTGAGTAGATTAAAGTCACCCAATATGATCACTTCCCCCTTCATGGCTACCTTTACAATATCAATAATCAAACTTCGGTTTGAGTTGGAGGCCTGTAGACTACCCCAATATGGATGATAGTGCTATCTCCTCTTTCCAACACAATCTACAGTGCTTCTTCTTTTCCCCATGTCCACTGCATTTCAGCAGCTTTAATATTGTTTTTGACATATAGGGCCACTCCTCCTCCTTTTCTGCCTTCTCTATCTCTTCTAAATAAATTATAGCCAGCTATGGCTATATCCCATTCATGCGACTTGTTAAACCATGTTTCTGTAATGGCTACAATGTCCAAGTCCATGTCCACCATTAGGGCTTCCAGGTCAGGAACTTTGTTGGCTAGGCTTCGAGCATTTGTACTCATTGCTTTCCAGCATTTGTAGAATGGCTTACCTATATTTTACATGGATTTTGTTCTACACGCCTCTTCCCACTGAATATCTCTTAAAGTGGGATTTACATGGTTTGCAGGTTTGCAAACCATGTACATGCCTTTGAAAATGCTCCCCGATAATTTTACCCAAATTGCTATACCTTTTGCAGACATTGCCTCTTTGGACTAAGAAGCAGGAGGGACTGCAATACATGGCAATACGTCAAAGATTTATATGGAAAGCAAAGAATGCGAGGATCAGTCATTCTAGATTGATTAAAGCCAAATATCACGAAGGACTTAATCTCCTGGGCTTGAACATGTACAATATTGTTTCCCTGTTGAGGTGGATAAATGAGGAGTGTATGGTGGATGTGAAATAAGCTCCAAAGGACTTATGGAGGGAAGTGTGTGGGCCAGGGACACTGGTAGCCATACTGCATGAGAAATCCTTTGTGGATACTTCGAGTTGGGGGAAGTTGTTGATAGGGCCTTTGAAGCAGGCATGGAAGTGGAGGCAGGGAATGGGGGAGGTCCAAGACTGTGAAATGGTGGGGCAGCTGTTGGACATGGGCTCAGGGCAATTTCCTCCCTTTGAACTGGTTAGGGAGAAATGGCATCTTCCAAATGGACATTTTTATGCATAACTACAAACTGGACATTACTGTTCAGCACTGTCTAAAACATTTTGGAATTAATGGAATAGCAATGAGCTGGATCAACAGTTTTCAGAAGATTTCCATATGGTATTGGATGGGAAGAGAACAGATTGGTACAAAGCAACTGGACACCTTTGCCGGAAAATGGTCAGTGGAGGTGGGGAAAGAATGGGATGTGGAGCAGCTGGCAGAAGTCTCCTCCAAGCTATATGATCTAGTTAAGAAAATAGATTTATAAGACATGCAATTTAGGATAATCCATGGGACATTTTTAGCTAGTGACAGGGAGTCCAGTCCCAAATGTGGATATAGGTGCAGGCAGCTTAGAAGTTTGTGGGAGGGGAAACTGCAGATAAAGATTCAAATGATACAAATGCAAGTTAACTGGACCTATTCTACTAGGGGATGAAGAACCACTGTTACAATGTTAAATGCCCAAAGCTAAAAGGAAATTTATTTTGATGGGCATTTTGGCTATGAAAAGATGATATGACTTAACTGGGGAGTGGAACAGCGCCCTCTCTTCAGCACTGGGAAAATAAGATGCATGAAACAGCTTCTTTCGAGCAATGCATGTATCAGAAGAAGCTCAAACCAGAATGTCTGTTGTATAAGTAGCAGTGATATAGATTTGTGGTTGCACACCACAAAACATAAGGGCTGTGGCGTAAATTCCATCCAAGCAGCCCCCACAGTGCGGGAGACCAGGGCAGGAAGGGGGCCCACAAGGCAGCAATGAAGGCAGAGCAGCAAACTTACTTTACAATCTTTGTCATACTGCCTCCTGCTCCTCTCTTTCTTTTAAAGTTTTCAGGTCCAATGGCCTTCACCTCCTGCTGCCGGGCCGAAGTCTCGTGAGCCGCGATTTTTATCATGAGACTTGTTTTCTGCCCACGAGACATGGGATCCCTGCGGCCAACCAGTTGCCATTGAGACCGCATTGTGGCCTTCACTTCTGTCTATGGAAGATCGGAGCAGATAGAAAGGATCGTGGCCATCCAGGGGGAGAAGAAAATCCCAGACACCGGATGCAAATTTATGGTCACCATGGTGACCTGGCGCCTGGGATTTGTTGAGCCCTGCCCAAGGGTATCTGATGCCTTAGGCAAACCTTCAACCATGCGCCCCCCAAACATAGTCCAACATCTCCCCTTCCATACTCCCACTCCATGTCCAGCATTTCCAGGGTCAGTACACTGTTGAAAAGCACTACTGGACATTAGTATGAACACATATTCTGCATTTATACTATGTATATGTGTATAGATAATGAAGGGTATATGGTAGGGTGTAAGGTGTGTGCATATATATGTATGGGTGTGTGTTGCAGGGGGGCGATTTGTGTCTGTGATTGTGGGTGTATGTGTGCATGTAGGTGGTCCAGAGGATATGGGTTGTGTGTGTATATGTGCATGCATATGAATGTGGAGTGGGGGTGCCTCCAGCTCCCTCCTCGCCCCAAGCTTCCAGCCTCCTTCTCCCCTTTCCGAGTCCCAGAATCAGCCCCCAGCCTCACCAGTAGCTATGTAGACACAGTAGAAACAGCACATTCATGCTTCTTTCACACTGCAATGCTCTTTCTCTGCATCATGGCCATTTCCAACGTGAGAAGAGGTGCTTTCTGGTTTTTGCGAGAATACAGGAAGTGCCATTACTAGCATTTTAACATGACCGTGGCACATAAAGCTGAGCAGGCATAAATATTAGTGTGTAAAGGACACGCATATACATCTGTTCTATAGAAAGCACATGCAAATTGCAATCTCACCCACGCTCTGCCCAGTTCCTTCCCTGAGCATGCCTACTCAATAAATATGTGCCTACTTGCTCATGTACTTGTAGGCATGACCTGATTTTATAAGATGACTTTTATGCGCATAAATCAGTGTTTTATGTGTGAAAAAGGTTTACAAAATTACCTCCTTAATGCCAAACTTTCTGGTGTAATGATTTCAAATAAATCAGACAAACTTACAGAGACACACAAAAATGTGATCAGAACAATGCCATTATCCTGTAGTCAGATCATGGCCTGAAGCCTAGGAGGAATTTCGGCAAACTATTACTTTTTAATTCACTTTTTTGGCCAGCCATGATTATCAGTGCTTATGTAACAGATTGACAAGCTTGGCTGCTCTTATCATTTTATGGATGTGTGTGTATGGAAGAACACTTTAAGATAAATTCGGAACTACTTTTTTCTTTCTTTGTGTTGTAGTGGTTGCTGAGGGACTCATAAATATTTAAATGCAGACCGACTATGCCATTCGCAAGTACAAATATGGCAGCATTGTGCTTCCTTAGTCCTTCAATTTTAATAGAAACCTTTGCTTTGTCCCTCCATAGGATTTCTATCCATCCAATATACTTCAGCTGGAATTTAGGTCTTTAACCCACTAAAACATAATTTCAGCTTTTGGAAACTATGATAACTAGACAACTGAATACTAACCCATGATCTTACAAAGCAGAGGTGGCCATCTCTAGTCCTCAAGGGCTACAATCAGATCTGTTTTTTAGGACAACTGCAGGATCTATACTGAATGCTTGTGATACAAATTCCAGATTAAGTTGCATTTTTTTACTCTCTTATAAACCACTCCTGAATAAGGTACAGGCACACCATCTTCTACAGGTTGTGATAAATCTGACTTTCATTTTACTAGCAGAATTCTGCATATTAGGATGCTTTTAGGTAAGCAGAATATGCTTATATTCTCCACTCATGTTAAAAGAGGTTGGGTTAGTTTTAGCTTGTCCCTCTCGGCTTTTGAGAGAGATGCTACATGGCCTGCAATGGCTTAATAATTGTTCTTTTTCAGAAGGGAAATGCTAGGAAACTTTATTGAAAAACATCATTAGACCCTAAGGACTTTCAAAGCTTCTATCTAGTCTCGAATCTTTCCTTTCCATAGACCTTGCAGTGTTAACCCAACTTAAACATTCTGTTCATACTGTGTATCTTTTTACTAGTAGGCAATTAGGGAGTAATTCTATAAAGGAATTTTCATGCATAAAGATCTTTTGGCACATGTAAAATGGATTCTATAAAATTACTCCAGGGTTTTATCATCCATGTGTGTCAAGAGCATCTCTAGTCCCCTGTCCTGCTTTATTTATTGAGCAAGGACTGCTTACCATGTGTGTATGTACAGTGCTGCGTATGCCTTGGAGTGCTATACAAATGAAAAGTCGTAGTAGTAGTCAGGTAGGAATGGCTTTGAAACGGTGACACAGCACTTAACCACTGTCTCCGGGGCTGCAGCGCACTTTCAGTTTTGCCTAATCTGCCACTCGGCTCCGGACCTCTGCACTCAGGAAGGGGTCTTGGGGGGGGGGGGGGAGTGCAGAAGGTAGGAAGTACAGAAAGGACCATGAGGGGGAGATGCATAGAGAGAAAGACACCAGCAAAGCACTAAGGGGGAAACACTATGGGTACTAGTGACACTAGATAAGGTCTTAGATAGTGCTGGGGAGGAGTCTGCTGTCTTGGTACATGTCGGTACCAATGACATAGAAAAATGTGGTAGGGAGGTTCTGGAGGCTAAATTTAGGCTTTTAGGTAGGAAGTTGAAATCCAGAACTTCCAGGGTAGCGTTCTCTGAAATGCTTCCCATTCCATGCGCAGGACCCAAAAGGCAGGCAGAGCTCCGGAATCTCAATGCGTGGATGAGACAATGGTGCAAAGATGAGGGTTTTGGATTTGTTAGGAACTGGAGAACATTCTGGGGCAAGGTGGGGGCTCTTCCGAAGGGATGGGCTTCACCTTAACCGGGATGGAACCAGGCTGCTGGCATTAACCTTTAAAAAGGAGATAGAGCAGCTTTTAAACTAGATAATAGGGGAAAGCTGACAGTCGCCCAAGAGTGCATGGTTCAGAAGAATGTATCCTTGAAGGATACTACCAAAAGCAGAGAGGTTCCAAAAAAGAGTAAAGTAGCCAAATGCCCTCAAGTATGGAGCAGACAGAGCTTAAAGATCCCAAATTACCCATGTCTACCAATAGCCAAATTAATATGAATAAAATACAGTCTCTAAAATGCTTGTATGCAAATGCTAGAAGTTTAAGATGGGACAGTTAGAATATATAGCACTAAATGAGAGGTTAGATATGATTGGAATATCAGAGACATGGTGGAAGGAGGACAATCAGTGGGACCCTGTGATACCTGGCTACAAACTATCTCGTAATGATAGAGCTGATCAAATTGGTGGAGGGGTTGCGCTCTATGTTAGTGAGGGCATTGAGTCAGAAAGGATTAAAGTTTTGCAGGAAACAAAATTTGCTGTAAAATCTCTATGGACTTAAATTCAATGTAAAAAGGGGAAGGCGATGGCAGTGGGGGTGTACTATTGACTGCCTGGCCAGAATGAACAAATGGATGATGAAATGCTCAAAGAAATCAAGGAAGCTAACAAAAGTTACAGCGCAGTAATAATAATGGGTGATTTCAATTACCCCGGTATTGACTGGGTCAGTGTCACGGCAGGACATGCTAGGGAGATAAAGTTCCTAGATGACATAAATGACTGCTTCTTGGAGCAGCTGGTTCATGAACCAACCAGAGGGGAAGCCATATTGGACCTAGTCCTTAGTGGAACACCAGATCTAGTGCAAGAGATAAGGGTGTTGGGGCCACTTGGCAATAGTGATCATAGCATGATCGCCTTTGATTTAATTAGTGGAGGAGGGATAGTAAGGAAATCCACAGTACTACCTTTTAACTTTCGAAAGGGAGACTATGATAAAATGAGGAAAATAGTTAAGAAAAAAATAAAAGGTTAAAGACTTACATCAAGCTTGGGTATTGTTTAAAAATACTATCTTGGAAGCCCAAACCAGCTGTATTCCACGCTTTAAGAAAAGTGGAAGGAAGTCCAAAAAACTGCCAGCATGATTTAAAGGTGAGGTCAGAGAGGCTGTTGTTGCCAAAAAAGCATCTTTCAGGAAATGGAAAAAAGAGCCAAACGACGAAACCTGGAAACAGCACAAGCACTGGCAAGTCAAATGCAAGGCATTGATAAAGCAGGCAAAGGGAGAATTTGAGAAGAAGCTTGCTGCGGAAGCAAAATCGCGAAATAAAGATTTTTTCAAGTACATTCGTAGAAAAAAACCTGTGAGAGAGTCAGTTGGTCCATTAGATGATAAAGGAGTTAAAGGGGCACTAAGAGGCGACAAGGCGATAGCGGAGAGACTGAATGAATTTTTTGCTTCGGTCTTTACTGAGGAAGATGTAGGGATGTTACCTATGACTGAAATGGTATTTAAAGGTGCGGAAGAATTGAAGGAAATATCGATACATCGGGAAGATGTATTACAACTTTTAGATAAACTGAAGAGTAGCAAATCACCTGGGCTGGATGGTATACATCCAAGGTTGTTGAAAGAACTGAAATATGAGATTGCAGACCTGCTATTAGTAATCTGTGAACTATCATTAAAATCATCTCTAATACCTGAAGATTGGAGGATCGCCAATGTAACACCAATTTTTAAAAAGGGTTCCAGGGGTGATCCGGGAAACTACACACCAGTGAGCCTCACGTCAGTACCAGGAAAAATGGTAGAAACCATCATAAAGAATAAAATTACTCAGCATGTAGATAGTCATGGCCTAATGGGAGACAGCCAACATGGCTTTAGACAAGGAAGATCTTGTCTTACTAATCTGTTATGTTTTTTTGAAAGTGTGAATAAACAGGTGGACAAAGGTGAGTCGGTTGATATAGTGTATCTGGACTTTCAGAAAGCCTTTGACGAGGTCCCTCATCAGAGACATTTGGCAAAACTAAAGAGTCATAGGATAGGAGGCAGTGTACTACTGTGGATCAAGAACTGGTTAAAAGATAGAAAGCAGAGGGTTGGGCTAAATGGCCAATTTTCCCAATGGAGAAAGGTGAATAGTGGTGTACCCCAGGGATCTGTGCTGGGTCCGCTGCTTTTTGACATATTCACAAATGACCTGGAAAGTGGAATAACGAGTGAGGTTATCAAATTTGCAGATGACACAAAACTATTTAAAGTTGTTAAAACCCAAGAGGATTGTAGAAAATTGCAAGAGGATCTTGATAAATTGGAAGACTGGGCAACAAAATGGCAGATGAAATTTAATGTGGACAAGTGCAAAGTTATGCACCTAGGGAAGAACAACCCAAACTATGGTTACATGATGCAAGGTTCCACATTAGGAACCACCACCCAGGAAAAAGATTTAGGAGTCATTGTGGATAACATGTTAAAACCCTCGGCCCAGTGTGCAGCGGCAGCCAAGCGAGCAAATAGACTGCTAGGTATCATAAGGAAAGGAATGGAAAATAAAACAAAAGATATTATAATGCCTCTATATCGTTCCATGGTGAGACCGCACCTTGAATATTGTGTGCAATTCTGGTCACCGTATCTTAAAAAGGATATAGCGTTATTGGAAAAGGTTCAGAGAAGAGCCACCAAAATGGTAAAGAGGATGGAAATATACTCCTATGAAGAAAGGCTAAAAAGGTTAGGGCTCTTTAATCTGGAAAAGAGACGGCTGAGGGGAGATATGATAGAAGTCTATAAATTAATGAACGGAGTGGAACGGGTAAACGTAGATCAATTGTTTACGTTATCAGAATATAGAAAGACTAGGGAACATGCAATGAAGCTACAGGGTAAATTATTTAAGACTAATAAAAGAAAATATTTTCTCACTCAACGTGTAATCAAACTCTGGAATTTGTTACCGGAGGATGTAGTAAAGGCTGTTAGTGTAGCTGGGTTTAAAAAAGGTCTGGACAAGTTCCTGGAGGAAAGGTCCATAAACCATTATTAAGAAGGGACCCAGGATATCAATGCTTGACCTAGTACAAGCATTGCAGAACCTGTGTCTTTTGGGGAAACTGCTAGGTACGTATGACCTAGATTGGCCACTGTTGGAAACAGGATACTGGGCTTGATGGACCTTGGTCTGACCCAGTATGGCATCTCTTATGTTCTTATGTTCACTATGGGAGGAGCGAAGGGGGGAGAAGAGGAGGTGAAGGATCAGGGAAAGGGACACAGAGGTGACATGGCAGTCAGAAAGGGACCCAGAAAGGACCTAAGAGTAGAGGGATGCACTGAAAGAGGGCTAGTCCTCAGGAAGGGGCCATGGGGGAAGGCAGGAGGAAAGACACTTGGAAGGGGAATCAGGGCAGGAGGGAAAGCATTTAGGAAGGGGCCATGGAGAAATGACTTCCAGGGATTATGTGGCAGGGGAGGGGGAAGAAAAAGAAAACAACTACCAAGGATCAAGACAATGGAAGGAAGGGATGGAATTAAAAAAGGTACCGAGAAGGGTGAGCAAAATGATAAAAGAGATGGAAGGATATGCGTAGGAGGAAAGACTTAAAAGGTTAGTGCTCTTCAGCTTGGAAAAGAGATGGCTGAGGAAAGATATAATAGTGACCTATGAAATAATGAATGAAGTGGAACGAGTAGATGTGAATTTCTTGTTTGCTCCTTTAAAAAGTACAAAGATTAGAAGACATGCAATGAAGCTACAAAGTAGAACATTTAAGACTAATTGGAGAAAATATTTTTTCACTCTATGCATAAGTAAGCTATGGAATTTGTTACCAGAGGATGTAGTAAAATCTGTTACTTCAGTTTGGTTTTAAAAAGATTTGGGAATGTTCCTGGAGGAAAAGTCCATAAACAATTATTAAAGTGGACTGGGGAAATCCACTGCTTATCTTTGGGAAAAGAAGCATGGAATCTGCCTACCTTTTGAGATCCTGTCAGGTACTTGTGACCTGGATTTGCCATTATTGAAAACATGATACTGGACTTGATGGACCTTTGATCTGGTCTAGTATGGCAAATCTTATGTCCTTCTGTAAAGTCTGTAGGTGCTAAAGTACCTTCACCATCACTGGACCCAGAAGTTTAAAAGTGAACATCTATGAGGAGCATTCCTTTGAAAATTCCATTGCAGGTCTATGGATACAAAGCATGAAGTGGCTTCTGGGAGGGGGGGAGATGTTGAAAGGAAGAGATATTGGTGAAGAGGAAATGGGCAGAAGAGAGAGAAAGACCCAAAAGAGAAATTGCAAGGGGAGGCTGAAGAGACAAAGAGAGACATACTGGTTTGTTGGCAATTTGTGGGAGGGAGAAATTACTAGGAAGGCACTTGTGTAAGAGAGGCTAGTAAGGAGTGCTTGGGGAGAGATAGACTGGTGTAGAGGGACTGAAAAGGAAACAGAAGTACTGATGGGAAGAGGCTGGGGGGGGGGGGGTGCGAGAGAGAGAGACAGACTGGTGAGAAATGGCTTGACCAGAGAAGGGAGTGATTCCAGAGAGGGAAGAGATAGTGAAAAGAGGTCCCAGAACCCAAAAAGGTTGTGGACCTCTGGAATAGGTGGCTCAAATCTTTTCTGAAAAGGTTGGTACAGCAAGTTCTGGTGGTTGAGTTCCCATCCTTATGCTATGTGATGACACCAGGTTTTATATTATCGTCTATATTATTTAACTTGTCTTTGAGGCCACTGACTAACTTGCTTAGACAAGCCAGTGCTTGGTTCAATTTATTTGCAGATGTTCTATGGGCGTACGTCACTCTGCGAAAAGAAAGGGATTGGAAACTTGATGACTTGAACAACTGTTTAATCTCAGTTAAAGAATAGATGATATGCAAAAGCTTGATGCTGAATAATACAAAATTGACATTTTGATTGCAGGGAAAGAATCACCAAATTTTTAATGTGCTTCTTTGTGTTAGAAATTGTGAGTTTATTGGTAAAGGATCATGTGAAGATTCTGGGAATGATCCTAAATTCTAAACTAACAATGGGTCTACAAATATCTGGAGTAATTAAAGGTGACTTTATGTCTTCTTTGTATGATTTATTCATTGAGGTCAAAAAAAGATTAAGCCATTTTGATTCAGGCTCTTTCTGTCTTGAGACTTGGCTATTTCAGTGCCCTATATCTAGGGCTGCTGTATACATCTATCTGTAAGTTACGATTTATTCAACTATGGCAGCCTACTCTCATTCTGGGGTAAATTATGATGACTAGTCCAGCTACTCTAACTTCCATGATACTACATAGTGCTGTTAAAAACAATGATTTTTATATTGAACTTTCTCCAAAAGCAGGGATCACATTATTCGGAGGAGTCTTAGAAAAAAAAATCTACAAAAATTAGAAGAATGGTCTCCAGCTTGGCAGTTAAGACTTAATGCATACTTGTAGAAGTGCAGAGTGATGCATAGACGCTGTATGTGATAAGAGGTGAGAGGTTGGTGTGCACAGACCAGGAGAGGGACCTCGGGCTGACAGCTAGTATTAGTGCCCCTGTACAAGTCATTTGTGAGGCCTCACTTGAAGTATTGTGTTCAGTTTTGGATGTTAAAGATATGAAAAGACTTGAAATGATTTAGAGGAAATTGACCAAAATGTTATGGGACCTGCACCAGAAGACATATGATAAGAGACTTGAAGACCTAAATGTGTATACCCTGGAAGAGAGGTGGAGCAGGAGAGATATGATTCAGATGTTTAAATACTTAAAGGATATTAATGAACAAGCAAAACTTTTTCAAACATGGGGAAGCTGTAGAACTAGAGGTCATGAAATGAAGCTGCAAGGAGGTAAACTCAAAAGTGATGTCAGGGAACACTTTTTCATGTAAAGGATGGTGGATGTCTGGAATGCTCTCCTGAAGGAGGTGGTGGGGATAAATACAGTGACAAAATTCAAAAGGCATGAGATAGACACAGAAGATCTCTTTATAGCAAGAGAATGGAATCAAAACATACTTAACTTTTAAAGCTCACAAAATAGAGGGTACTAAACTGCTCAGAGCAGAGGGTACAACTCTAGCCACCTCACTGGCCAGGCTAGATGGACCATGCTGGTCTTTATCTACCAAAATAGAAATAAGCCAATCAAAGAGTGAAGCTAATAAATCCACATAATCTCAAAAAATGCTTTCACCCATATAACTTCTTCGGGAGTTCAAACAAACTGTTCTGTTTAATTCAGAAGATACCAAAAATAGGAGAAAAAAAGATCTCAGTTTCACAAGAGCAATCAAAATGTCAGGCACTTTAATCTTTAAGCCTAGACGTCAGCTCAACATATCTTTGATCTGAAAAAAATCTCCTAGTGCGGGAAGCTGTATAAAATATAAAGCAGTTAAATGTAGTATTACACGTTATTGTGATACTATGTGCTTTTATTTAATGCACATTTTTGTGAAACTTCCTATTTGAAAAGTGTTACATGATTCCATTTTTAGGAGTTTTTTTTAGATCAATGATGTGTTGAGCTGACGTCTAGGCTTAAAGATTAAAATGCCTGACATTTTGATTGCTCTTGTGAAACTGAGATCTTTTATTCTTCTATTTTTTGTGTCTTCTGAATTAAAAGTAACAGTTTGAATAACCGAAGAAGTTATATGGGCGAAAGCATTTTTTGAAATTTTGTGCTCTTTATCTGCTGTCATTTACTGTGTTACGAGTTTCTGTGACGAGGGGACTTTTTCTTGTTAGTACTGACAACGGAACAAGCTAGATTATCATGAACTAGCCAGAGAGCCTTTTCTCATGTGGTATCAGTTTGGAACAGGCTGCCATTACAAATATGCACTTTGATAGCTCTATGCAGCTTTCAGGTGCTCCTGGAAAACATGGCTCTTCATGTAAGCCTTTGAGTATCATTGCTAAATATTGTGCTGTTGTTCCACTGAATATTGATTCCTAAATTCAGATTATTTAATGTTGTTTAGGAATGTTGTTAATTAAATTATTATGCTTTATAGGTTTAAACATTATTTTATTAGGGTTATAATATTTTTATCTATTTTGAGTTTGGTTACCATAAGTCTTTGTTTTAACTCGTTCTCTGTATGATTTTATTGTAGTTTACTTTCTTGGTTTAAAGGCACATTTTACAGTGGGACGTCCAAGTGAGATCTGGTACATCAAAGTCAGAACGTCTGGAAAAAAGCAGGCACGTGCAAGTTCAGGAACAATTCCAGAAACGTGGATGTGCCCAATATGGACATTTATAGAAATATCTACATAGATATCGGCAGAATAAACTCTCAGAATATGGGTGTCTAATAGCATAATGATTAAAGTAGTGGGTTGGGAGTATGGTGGCCAGGGTTCAAATCCCACTGTGGGTCTTTGTGATCTTAGACTAGGCTCTACACTCTTTGCATGTTTTAAGACCAAAACAAGCACCTTCCTGATGCCTATTCACACCTGCAGCAGGTCTAAATGTGAACGTGCCTGCAGATGTCCCCGTCATTCCTGAAATCAAACAGAGATGTGTAAGTCCATTGCGCCTCCACCACACCTCCTTGCCCTCTTAGACATCCTTATAGGGACATCTGTAAATGTCATTTGTGGAACAGCTTCGGAGAGGTCATCCACGTGCACATCTTCAGATGTCCTAAATCATGACTAAGCCTTTTAAAATGACCCTCTTAATTAATTTGTCTATGGGGCATGTTTACTGAGCCATGTTAGCCGTTAACGCAGTGATAGTGTGGCAAATGCATACTGTGGTAACAGCTAACATTGGCCAAATGCAGATAGTGAAGTGATTTCCTGCACTATCTGCAGACTGCGCATTAGTTGCACAAGTGGGCAGGGTGTGAGCGGAGAGTGGGCATGCTTGCAATGTTTGGGCTACTGCGAGCATCGACAGCGAGTGGTAACTGCACGTGTTGCAGACATTGCAGATGCAGCTAATGCCATTCCAATGGGTAGTGTTAGCTGCATTGATGATGCTGTTGCACCATGTTCTCTGCATTTTCACTTCATTATCTGCTGGGAAAATGCTATGCATGCCCCCAGCAGATAACGTGCAGCTAACGCGCTATTCGCACTGATGTGCAGCGTTAGCTGTAAATGCCTCTGCACCCGTCCCCCCCTCTACACCTGGGAGGCATATTGCAAAAACTGAAAGTTCATCAAAGGTATGTCCAGCAGACACGCAATGCTGGACAATAGGAGCCTCCATAACTTTACAATTTAAACTCCTGTGCTCAAGAATCCATATTTTTAATTCTCTAGTAGTCTGACTTGCATGGGCATTTAATGATGTAGACCCATGTGTGGACCTACATGTAGTATGCAACTGCAACTTATACAACTGCCCATTATGAGAAAATTTGGTCAAAGACAAAGACACTGCACAAATGTGACATTGTCCACATAAAAAATGACCAGCATTATGTTACTCATATATTTCTCAGGAGGAAAGGTTGATGGACACAAAACTTCCCAAATGTTCCTGTTTCTAGAGAATACCACTCTAGTCGGTGTCTGCTGTAAACCTGGAACCACGGTAAGAATCTCAGCAGGTCTACGCACGATATTACATATTTTACTCCCAAGCAGGATCTCATAACCTTTTCAGTTTCAAATTGATTTTGATAAGTTTATACGGAAATTAAATATAAAAGCTTTCTTTGGGGAGACGTCTGATTTGCCTATGAATAGTACCAGTGAGGATGTTTTGAAAAATAATAATGTGGGTAGAGTAAAATTGCCCTTTTGATCAAAATGGGTTTTCTCCTGGGGCATCTCATTCTGCTATATTAACTTATAAAGAGCTAGTCCTCAGGGATACTGAGGCATTAGAACATGCTCACTCTAGATATAGAGGCCTATTCCCTTCTGGACATCCAGCCCCTGTACGGCCCCTCAGAATCAGGGCGTACAGCGGTTGACCAGATTCTGATCCTGCGGGGGGGGGGTCTACCTGCCTGTACGTGCAGACTAGACCCTGATTCTGAAGGACCACATGCCCTACAGATCCCTGGCTCTCAGTCAGGCTCTTGAATGGAGCTGCGATGCTATGGCGTCCCATTGCCATGGCACCGCGACTCCATTTAGGAGCCACGATTGCTGGCTCCGGGACAGACCCCTCTTTCCCCGCAGCCCGATCCCCGATCTGGCCTACCATGGCCAGGATCGGGCTGTGGGGAACCCACTGCACCCCCTCACCGTCCTGCCGCCATCGGCCTCCGCTATCCCCCGATGTTTAGAGGGACTTATTCCATCTCCGAGGTGGAATAAGTCCCCTGTCTAGAAGTCTGACCCAGGACATACAGGGCCGACCTCAGAATTGGCCTTGTATGTCCGGGGTGACGGCCTGCCCATACACCGCCCTCGCTCCGCCTCCTGCCAACCCTCTCCTGCCCTTGTCTAAGGCTCCCCGTACAACCCTGCTGTTTGTACAGGGAGCCTTGCATGGGGACGGCAAGGGGGATGAATAGCGGTGATGTAGGTCCAGGCAGGGCATACATCCCTGCTATTTGTGCCTTAGAATGACCCCCATAGTGTCCTGAGATGATCAAGGGCAGAGAATGAGGCTTTAGTGCAATTGCAATCTAATTTAGATACTGTGATTAAGAGGGCCGATAAGAGGGGCGCCATCATTGTGATAGATATCCACGTTTATTGGTCTGAAGCTTTAAGACAGTTAAGTGATGTGCTAACATAAAGTATTGTCTAATGATCCTATGAGTATTTTACAAGAACGTATTTAGTCTTTAACTCAATGTTTCATCAGTAAGAAAAAATATACATTTTTGAATCCTGTGAATTCGAGCGTACCTTCATTGTACCTTTTGCCCAAGATTCATAAAACATTGATAAATCTGCCTGGGTGACCAATTGTGGCAGCAAGAGGTTTGATCTTGGAACCTTTATCTACTTTGGTTGATTCTTATCTTTGTCCATTGCTCCACACTATTCCTTCCTATTTGAAAATTTCTAGGCATTTTTTGAATACTCTTGATTTTGAAAAGAAGTAGGACATCAGTGATTTGCTTTTTGTGACAATGGATGTCACTTTATTATATACGAGCAAAGCATCCCTCAGTTGGAGGCTCTTCAGGTTATTGAGGAAGTGCTTATGAATAGAGGTGATCTGTCTACTGAGCATGTGCAGCTTTTAGTCAGGTTGGCATCCATGGCTATGACCGAAAACTATTTTGTTTTTGATAACATCTTTTACCAACAAGTGCAAGATGTAGTCATGGGTGCCACCATGGCTCCCTCTGTAGCCAATTTCTACATGGCCAGGTTTGAGAAACAGTGGCTTGCGAGTTCTGCCTATCAAGCAAATATGCTGTTGTGGAAACGCTATATGGATGATGTGTTTGTCTTTTGGAAGGGTAGTGTTGGTCTTTTGCAAGAATATGGACAATGGTTAAATACAGTTGATCTCAACATTAAATTTACTATGACATGACTCTGATGAAATTTTGCATCTTGATGTTAAGATTAATAAGGTCACTGGTTCTTTAAAAACCAGTGTGTATAAGAAAGCAACTGACAGGGGGGGCGGAGCCTGATGTCCAGCGGGTTAGACACTTCGCGCTGAAGCTCCCGAGAGGCCTACTCAGAATCCTGACTTAATACCTACATAAACTCAATTTTTTGCTCCGAACTTACCGGGGTACCTCGGGGGGGATGGCGGCCCATAAACCAGCGCGCTTGGACTTCGGGTCTCCTTCTTCTTCACACGGAAAGCGCTCCAAAACCGAGGTGTCTTCCCCACAGAAGATGGTTCCACTTCGGGAAAACCCCGAAATGCATCAGGAGATCTTAGAGGAAATACGCGGCGTGAAGGAACTGGTGCAGTCCAACGGAGAAGCGCTTCGAGCCATGCGAGAAGACTTCGGTGTGCTCCAGGACCGACTTGAAAGTCTTTCATTACGGCAGGACAACATGGCGGGGGTCCTCGACTCGCACGCGGTGCGCTTGGTCAAACTGGACAAGGCTGAGCGCCAGATACAGAATCTTCAAAAGAGTTAGAAGATAGCAATAATCGAGCCCGTCGCAACAATGTGAGGCTCCTTGGAATACCGGAGGGGGCGGAAGCAGGAGATATAAGAGAATTCCTGCTCAAAACTCTTCCTTCCTTGCTGAAGATCACCTTTCATAGAGATCTGGAAATTGATCGAGCACATCGTGTTCCTACCCATATGGCGCTCAACCGAACGACCCACGGCCTATTATCTTTCGATTACTACGATATCAACAAGTGGAACAAATTCTAAATGCTGCCCGGGCGAATCGTCATCTGGAGTTTGAAAGTCATAAAGTCTCCTTCTTCCCTGATTTGGCAAAGCCCACAGTTGACCGTCGGAAGAGACTCCTTGCTTTTCGCCCTCGACTTCAACAGCTACAGGCTCGCTTTGGCCTGTTGTATCCAGCGAAGCTCCGAGTGACTCTCCACAACCAAACTAGGACATTCGAAGATCCTGATCTACTATCAACATTTTTAGACTCCAAAGAAGCAGAGCAGATGCGCTAACCCAACTACTTGGACTTATTATCTGCCGGCTCTGTCCGCCATTTTGAAGGGCCCGACGCGGTGGTCATAGCCAAGCACAGAGACTGCCTGGACTTTTCTTTCTGTCTTTATATGACTTTCTTGGTCTCCTATCCCTCCATGATGTGTGCCTCGGTTGGATTCGGAGCACGCACAGTTATACAGGTTATATGTTTTCAATTTCGGCCTTCTCTGGGGTTTCTCCCCGCAGACACATGGTCGCCAGTAATTTCTGGGGTTCTGCTTCTTCTCTACCGCACTGCGGTTCTTATTTTTTAATTTGGGGCGCTTCATTGTATTATATTAGCTTATTTTCTATCAGGTCATGTGTACAGCTAGATACAGTTACTATGAGGGACATTGTGAAACTATGTGCGTTATCATGTTCTCTTTCAGAATTTTTAACCTTTTTCAATGGCCTTATGTAAGATCTTATCACTTAACGTAAAAGGCATCAATAGTCCAATCAAAAGAAAGAAAATTCTTAGCTATCTTAACCATGAGCATGCTGATTTAGTGTTTCTTCAGGAAACGCATCTAAACTCCGCTGAAACACTGAAACTCAATGCTAAACCTTACATGGTGGCTGCCTATTCTCCCGCCGTTTCCAAACGGTGTGGGGTAGCCATTCTGGTTAAGAAGTCTTTGCAGGCTACTGTAGTGGATGCTGGCTCTGATAGGGAGGGTAGATGGGCCCGTGCACACTTTAAGGTTGGAGATAGTGAATTCACGTGTATTTGTATTTATGCCCCGAATGTGGATAACCCTGCTTACTATGCAAGTATTGCGCAGTTGGCACAGGCCTCTGCCAATACTCCATTAATACTTGGTGGCGATTTCAATCAAGTGCTAGACCCTTTGATAGATAGACAACCGCCTAGAACGAGTAATCCACCCAAGAGTCTTGCTACCCTTACAGCTCTGATGCAAGATCTTGCGCTAGTAGATATATGGAGGCTGCTTCACCCCTCCGACTTAGAGTACACCTTTTTTTCTGCCCCCCATCACTCACAATCTAGAATAGATTTCTTTCTCATTTCCAAAGCACTGATTTCTCAAGTGGACACGGCTAGGACTCATCCTCTCCATATTTCTGACCATGCTGCCATATCTTTTTCATTACATGTCACTACGCGAGATGATCATCCCCGTGCTTGGTTTTTTGATAGATCCCTACTAGATCAAAAAGATTTTCAGGTTGACATAAAGGCCGCTATCCAAGATTATTTTCATTTTAACTCACCCCATGACACAGCGAGCTGGGCTTGGTGGGAGGGTTTTAAGGCATCTATCCGTGCTACTATAACCAGTTATCAAATTCGACAGGGGAAACAAAGAAAGCAACACTTACTGATTCTAGAGCAACAGATACAAGCTGGGGAGCGTCTCCTCACGTCCCGTACTGACCCATGTATTTTACTCCGTTTACAACGCCTCCGCTTTCAATACAATCAGCTTTTATATACTGCTGCTGCTAAAAATATTGAATCACAACAAGGGTTGTATTACCGGGAAAATAACCGTGCTGGCAAATTGTTAGCGAATGCCCTGAAAGGTCAAAAAGAAGCCAAGCGTGTTACCGCTCTCCGTAATCCGTCGGGGGGGGGGGGGGGCCTGGTCACTAAAGATACAGAAATCTTAGAACTCTTTCGTGAATTTTATACTCGGCTTTATCAATCTGAATGTGATTTTGAGCCAGAAGTATTTGAACGATTGCTCTCAGGGGTACAACGACCGACCCTACCTGACGAAGATAGAGAGGCCATGGACAAACCATTCACTTTATCAGAAATTCATTCTGCTCTCAAGAGATGTGCCACAGGTCGAGCTGCAGGCCCGGACGGTCTCCCTGCTGAATTCTACAAAACCTTTAACGCTGACTTAGCTCCAGTTCTGAAACTTTATTTTTCTGCTCTGGCCGAGGAGGGCTCTCCTTCTGGGTCCTTTTCAATGGCAAATGTAGTAGTTTTTGAGAAAGAGGGGAGAGATCCGCAACTAACAGCTAATTATCGTCCAATTTCCCTTCTAAATGCGGACTATAAAATATTTGCCACCATTCTCTCCACCCGGCTCTCTGATAGGATGTCTACTTTAATACACCCAGATCAATGCGGTTTCATTCCCGGTAGATCAACTGCTGACAATGCTCGGACTCTATGTCATGTATTGACTACCGCAGTTAATCTTGATCGACCATTTGTTGGCCTCTCACTTGATGCTGAGAAGGCCTTTGATCGCTTAGAATGGCCTTTCCTGTTTGCAACTCTCCGCTGGTACGGATTCGGAGAAGGTTTTCTCCGTTGTCTCCACACCATGTACGCACAGCCTACAGCCAGTATCTGTGCTAATGCTTTAAAGTCTCAGCCATTTCCCCTTCAACGCGGTACTCGCCAGGGATGCCCACTGTCTCCACTTCTTTTCGATCTTGCACTCGAACCCTTAGCTTTACTAATCCGGCAATCGGAGGAGATTCATGGAGTCCCCTTCTCTCATAGGGAAATCAAAATTTCCGCATATGCTGATGACCTTATGCTCTTTGTCTCTCTAGACTCAGTGCCGGCTGTCCTAGAGCAAATCGGTAAATATTCACAACTCTCGGGGTATAAGATAAATTGGACCAAATCGGTAGCCTTTCCACTAAATCCTCTGATTCATCAAGCAGATATGCAATCCTTTCCCTTTTTATGGCAACCTCGCATGGTCAAATACCTTGGGGTTCACTATTGCTCTCCTTTGGAAGACGCTATCTCCTTTAATGCCAAAGACTTAACCTCTAAAGTCCGGGCGCTTACTCACCGTTGGACTCCTCTAACACTTACCTGGTGGGGTCGCCTAGAAACCATAAAAATGATGATTGTTCCTAAAGTGAATTACATTTTAGAAATGTTGCCCTGTCTCCTACCTCGACGTACATATAAAGATTTAGAGGGCCTTCTGACTAGATACTTATGGCAAAACAAGACACCTAGGATAGCGAAGCATAAGTTGCAAGCTGATAAGGAAAATGGGGGTGTCAGATTCCCTGATTTCCTGAAATATCACCACTCTTTTCTTCTCAAACAAGGCGCTCGTTGGCTGGAAGATCTAGCACCGAGTAGACCTGTGTGGCTAGACATAGAGGAGAACCTTTGCAAACCGTTTCCTCTTACTTCTCTCCCTGGTATGACTCTCCCATCAGACTCCCACTATCCACCAATGCTTTTAGACACTTTAGGTGCCTTTAATACTCTTATTCATTCTCTAGACTCCCGATTCTGTCCGTTAGACAGACTCCCGCTTTGGTACAATACTCGATTTCAAATACAAAATAAACCGATGGCGTGGAGCCCCTGGTACACTAGGGGCATTTGGACCCCTACCCAGTTGTTCCATGATGATCGCTGGAAAACTTTTAGTGAATTGCAAATTGAATTTGGTCTCCCAGCGAAACACTACTTTCAGTTGGTGCAACTACAGCATTGTCTTCGGAGTGCTAAGGTGCTCCCGCCATCGGAATCCCCTACCCAAGACTTGTCGGAGATTATCCGATCTATCGGGAGCTTACCGGGTGTAGCATCTAACTTTTACAAAACCTTAAGTAATGCTGTAAATAGAGGTACCCCTATAGCACAGAAAGCATGGGAGCGGGAACTGCATGTAACTTTGACCCCGGAGCAATGGAGCCTTGTCTGGAGTAGAGTGACACGGGTCTCCAGATCCGCCTCACTCACTCAGACACTCTTCTTTCTAGCCCACCGGTGTTTCTATACTCCTGACAGATTAGCCAAATGGAACACCTCCCAGGGCAATAGATGCTGGACATGCCATGCGGCCATTGGTTCACTAACTCATGTTATGTCCCGCACTACAGTATTACTGGCGTCGGGTCTGGGGTCGTATCCAATCTATTTTGCACTTTCAAGAGCCCCTGTCTTGGAGGATAGTGGGACTTCGCTCAGCTGCGGGGATCCCCTCTCTTCCAAAATCGGCTTACTTCCTTTTGGACTTTATGCTGGGCATTGCTATTTCCCTAATTACGAAATACTGGAAAAATAGCTCCCACCTGAGCCCCAATGAATGGTGGAATCATGTCTGTCTCTACAGTAAATATGAACAAATACCTCGTATGTTTGCTTCTTCCGTTCAGATCCCCCATCATCTGTCTAAATGGAAGATGCTCAATGACTATGTTCACACCGCTAAATGCTCTCATCTGACTGTTTAAATTTGTATAAATCTCTGTCACATGATCATTCTGTATCGCAGATGCTATTTATGTTCGTTTTGATGTACAATCACTGTTGTTTGGCAGCGCTCACATGCTGATACTGTCGGCTTAGAGAAGAAGCATGGGGGTGGGGGGTAATAGGGTTTGCTTTTCCTTATTGTATACTTGTTTTGTCTCCTTTGGTGTGTTGTTTCTTTTGTTTGTTGCAAAATGAAAATAAAAGTTTAAAAAAAAAAAGAAAGCAACTGACAGGAACACTTTATTGCACTATAATAGTACACATCCTCCAGCCCTTAAAAACAGTCTACCTTTTTCACAATTTCTGCACTATCGTCACAATTGTAGTTCCAATGATACATTTATTATGCAATCCCGCTCTTTGGTCGACGCTTTTAGGGAGCGTGGCTACAATAGACACATCCAAAAGATCATTGAAAAAACATTACAACACCAACTTCAAGACCATATTGACAACCTACTAGACCCCCAGCAGCATGGGTTCCGCCCACATCATGGAGTGGAAGCTCTTCTCACCACCCCGATAAGTAACTTAACTTAAGGAATGCAGAAAGCCAATCAAGGCTTCCTATTAATCTTCATGGACATCTCGTCAGCCTTTGACATTGTAAATCACCAAATACTACTACAACATCTACACACCAATGGACCTCAAGGCACTGTACTCAAATAGTTCACATCCTACTTCAGGATAGACATCAACAGATAAAGATCGGTCAAAACACTTCCACCCCATACAGGCAAACACAAGGAGTCCCCCAAGGATCCACCCTCTCCGCCATTCTCTTTAACTTCTGTCTGCGACCACTCTGCTCCATCATAAGAACACACAACCTATTCATACACATCTATGCTGACAACATTATGATATATGGACCTATTAACTTAAACCAGCCCACTCTATCTGCCTACCAGGAATGTTTCACTGAGCTTACCAACTGGCTAAGAGACAACAACCTGCAACTCAACTACAACAAGACGGAGGACCTCTACATAATGAAGGACACCACCTTTGCACCCCCCCACCCCCTGCTACAATAACACTGAACAACACTAAAATAAAAACCAAGACTGAAGTCAGATACCTTGGGGTCATCCTTAACCATCACCTAACATTCAAACCCCACATAAATAAAATCACCCAAACAATATACCACAAAGCAAAGACTCTCCAGCGTCTCCAACCATTCCTCAAACCTGCAGACGTCTGTACTATACTACAAGCCTCAATAATAACTCACCTGGATTACTGCAATGCCATCTATCAAGGACTACCACACTCCTATCACTCCAAACAGCGCTCCATTCGACAGTCAGAACCCTACAAGCATCAGCAAGGCAAGATCACACCCTGATACTAAAACAGCTCCACTGGCTCCCACTACAGAAACGCATAACATACAAATCCATAATACTAAACCATAAAGCATTCCACTCAGACCCTCCAACACACCTCCACTCACTGCTTCAGCTCTCCCAACCACACAGATCTAGATGGACATCCACAATGAACGCCCTTGTCATCTCCCACATGAGAACCAAATCCAGTCAGCAAGCATCCAAATGAGACTTCCAGCTATATGCACCCTCCATATGGAACAAGCTACCAGAACAATTCAGGAATATCACTGACCTAACGACTTTCAGAAGACATTTAAAAACACATCTGTTCAAGGAACACTTTAACCCAAGCTCATTACCCCCTCCCCCCTCCCGTAGAACATTACAAGATGTCTATCATTACAACCATACATAGCCAGAAACGTGTATGGTTAAGATCTATAGATCTGTTATATAATTAAGAACCCAAGGGTTCATAGTTGCATGTTTGTATATAGTTTAATGATACAGTTATAATGTATTTTTACTTTCATTCCATGTAAACTGCCTTGACCCAGTGAAAGGCAGTATATAAATACAGCTAAATAAATAAATTGTTCATAAGGCGCAATTACTTGTTTTGTATAATGATAGTGATCTCTTGTTCAGTGAATCTAGTGTGAATGATATGGAAACAGACTCTTTTGTTCATTTGATTATCTAATTTTCCCCTCTTGGGAGTAAAATATATACCGGGCGTAGATATGCTGAGGTTCTTACAGTGGTGCCAGGCTTACAGCAGACACAGATTAGATTGGCATTCTTTAGGAACAGGAACATTTGGGAAGTTTTGTGTCCATCTACATTTCCTCCTGAGAAATATATGAGTAACAATAATGCTGGTCGTTTTTTATGTGGACAATGTCAGATTTGTGCAGTGTCTTTGTCTTTGACCACATTTTCCCATAATGAGCAGTTGTTTAAGTTGTAGTGGCATACTACATGTAGGTCCACACATGTGGTCTACATCATTAAATGCCCATGCAAGTCAGACTACTAGAGAATTAAAAATACGGATTCTTGAGCACTTGAGTTGTTTAAATTGTAAAGTTATGGAGGCTCCTATTGTCCAACATTATGGGGCTTGTTTACAAAGCCGCGGTAGCGGTTCGCGGTCGTTATCGGAGCCGCGGCCCCATTGAAGTCAATAATGATCGCGAACCGCTACCGCAGCTTTGTAAACAAGCCCCTATGTGTCTGCTGGACATACCTTTGATGAACTTTCAGTTTTTGCATTTGATTATGTTCCTCCCAGGACAAGTGCGAAGTTATGCACCTAGGGAAGAACAACCCAAATTATGGTTACACGATGCAAGGTTCCACATTAGAAACCACCACCCAGGAAAAAGATTTAGGCATCATTGTGGATAACATGTTAAAACCCTCGGCCCAGTGTGCAACGGCGGCCAAGAGAGCAAATAGAATGCTAGGTATCATAAGGAAAGGAATGGAAAATAAAGCAAAGGATATTATAATGCCTCTATATCGTTCCATGGTGAGACCGCACCTTGAATATTGTGTGCAATTCTGGTCGCCTTATCTTAAAAAGGATATAGCGTTATTAGAAAAGGTTCAGAGAAGAGCCACCAAAATGGTAAAGGGGATGGAAGGATACCCCTATGAAGAAAGGCTAAAAAGGTTAGGGCTCTTTAACCTGGAAAAGAGACGGCTGAGGGGAGATATGATAGAAGTCTATAAATTAATGAACGGAGTGGAACGGGTAAACATAGATCGATTGTTTACGTTATCAGAATATAGAAAGACTAGGGGACATGCAATGAAGCTACAGGGTAAACTATTTAAGACTAATAAAAGAAAATATTTTTTCACCCAACGTGTAATCAAACTCTGGAATTTGTTACCGGAGGATGTAGTAAAGGCTGTTAGTGTAGCTGGGTTTAAAAAAGGTCTGGACAAGTTCCTGGAGGAAAGGTCCATAAACCATTATTAAAAAGGGACCCAGGATATCACTGCTTGACCCAATACAAGCATTGTGGAACCTGTGTCTTTTGGGGAAACTGCTAGGTATGCATGACCTAGATTGGCCACTGTTGGAAACAGGATACTGGGCTTGATGGACCTTGGTCTGACCCAGTATGGTATATCTTATGTTCTTATGATGGGTGTAGAGCCTTATATGTAAAGAGCAAAAATGAATCTTTATTTTGAAAACAATCACTCCCCCAGTTGGTTGAATATGAGTATTGACTGGCATCTATGTTGAATTGGAGAGGTTTTTTTCCATACCTTTTTTAATGGTCTTGTGTGATTTGATCTGTTTACACTAGAGGCTTTTGTTGTACCAATACTTTTGGTTTCTGTAATGTTTCTTTGTTTTTTTGTTGGTAAGATGGTTGTTTGTGAATGGCTCTCTGATGATGTTCTTTTGTTATAGTATCACAGTGAGGTTATTGTCTTTGCCCGGAAGGTGTTCTGGCAGGTTTAAATATAGTTGGTTGATTGTGGAGATGCGTTTTGTTGAGGATGCTATCTAATTGATGCTTTTATTGGGCTTGTGCATAGCTCTGTGAGTTGAATTAACATCATTGGTTTGTTTGGGATGTATTCTGATTGGCTGCTTGGACTGTGTTCAGATTAGCTGCTTGTGCTGTGTTTAGGTTGGTTGCTTTGGCTGTGTTCTGATTAGCTGCCTTTTGATTTAAATTACTGGGCTGTTTAGGCGCCATTTTATGATCTGTGTGATGAGACGCAGAAGTAGCATTCTCCTGGGTTAAGATGGCTACAAAGTGACTCTGATCCGGTGGATTGTAGCTCAATGTCAGTGCTTTGAAGTAAGTTCTTTGAACCTCTGCAATTGTTGGTGTAAGTGTATTTTAGGTTTAGTTTGGTTTGACTTGTCAGTGTTGGTTTTGTTGGTGAGCTAACTAATTGCGGTGTGTTGGTGTTTTATTTGTAGATTACCTCCTGATGCAGCTTACATTGCAAAACACTGCAAGCATCGGAGTATATGTCTGGTGTTATGAAACTGTACTGAGACTCTGAAGCCATATATGTTTTTGAAGATAAGTGTGATTTATATATATTTAAGTTGAAGATGTAGGCACTTGATGTTTGTATGGTTTAGTTTATGTGGTTCTATTATAACCCACTTTGAATTTGTATACCATTTTTTACTGATGCCTATCACCTTCATTTGTTGTTCTATTCTTGGAATCTACATTAGTAGTCATTTTTGATAGTATTGTTTGATTCGGCATGTTTTTCTTCTATTTGTTTTTGAGGCTTTTTTATGTCTGTGTTAGCTGTAAAAGCATATTGCAGCTTAGTAAACAATAAACATGCCCCTGTGTGTCTTTATAAAACAACCTCCTTGAAAGCTCCTGAACAAAGTCATGTTTGCTCCTGGGCAGACATAACATTTCTACACAAGATTTTGTGAATATGAATGCATTCTATAACATATGTGTGTATCTTGCAACTCCACACCTTATGACTGTGCACATGAATACTATATCAAAGTACCCTCTATTTGTCGGCAGTGTCTACTTTTAGGCTTTCAAACTCTTAGGCAATTTTATAAGGGCCAATTTCTGTGCGTGAAATGTTATTTTTTATGTTAAAAAAGGCTTATAAAATTGCATCCATGTGCATACTTTTGAATTTCCATAGTCATGAGTGTATGTTCAGAAAACATATCTGCACAAATGAGCAGATGTAAATATGTGTGGGACACTTTTTTGGGGATCATTTTCAAAACAAATGGCTGTGGAGACTTTTGTTCTAAAATTCCTGCAGAGTTCATAGAGTGAAAAATACTCATGTACTTATCACCAGCATGGGTAGTTATAATGTGGCCCCTAAAGTGATTTCTACTATTATTATTACAAATACAATGGAGAGTCATTGATTAATGTATTGGTGGGGTAGATGGGCTATGTGGAATGGGTCTTGACTTATACAGAACAATGATGGATATTTAATTTGAATTCTGTTGCCCCATCTGGATTGAATTGCGATCATTGATTAGACTATGTGGGAAGAGCATATATTTGTCTGGATTTTAAATTTTCGGATGCTCTGTTGCATGGAATAAATATGTGACTTTTCAGGATCCCTGTTAAAATGCTGATGCCATTTTATTCTTTTCAGCAATACAGGGATGAAAGTTATATATGGACCATTGTTTTGCAAGGAATCCCTGAAGCAGATGTAATATCAAAATGTGTTATCATATCAGACATTGTTTTTGGATGTTTGGATTGATGGACTTTTCGATTAGACATTTTGGAAGAAACTTTATGAATAAGTTAAGTATACTTAGGCTTTTTTTATGAAGGATTGACTTTGAAACAAGGATGAAGTAAATTTGGAAGAGGATTAGAAGATTATAAAGTCACAAGTTTGATGTGCTTGATTAAAAAGACTTCTTTGTATACTGGACTTTAATATGTTGTAGACCAGGGGTAGAAAACCAAGAGCCTGTGTTGCCCTCGGCTAGGAATTTGCAACAGGAATAAGCGGATAGATGGGATGGGACATTTTTTCTTTCTGGCATCACCTACTACTTCATTATTTTATGCAGTTCTAATCAAGGATTAAAGTGAGACATGATGCTGTCATGTTGCCTCTGATCATGGGTTTGTCAATTTGAAGTGGCATTTTAAAAGGGATGTGTAGGAAGAATCTGGGACCTCCAGACCAGGACATCTAAAGATCCAGGGGGGTAACAGCAGTGCCTTTTGAAATCACCCCACCCCAAAAAATGAACATCCTAGTTATTGGTTCTGGAGGCAGGCCTTGCGCAGGTAACAAGGCTGGGTATATGCATGGGTGTAGGTTGGAAGAATTGAAAAAAATATTGACAAACCGGGAAGATGTATTACAACTATTTGATAAAATGAAGAGTAGTAAGTCACCTGGACCTGATGGTATACATCTGAGGGTGTTGAAAGAACTGAAATATAAGTTTGGAGACCTACTATTTTTTTATTTTATTTTTTATTTATGCAATTTTCAAAATATACACAAGAAATTACTTGTTACAGAGTAAAAAAACAAAACACAATCAAAATAATAGACAAGGGGGGAGAAACACCCCACACCCCTTGCCCTATCAAACCAGAAAAAGGCATAACATTTCACTAGTCCACCATACTTCTTGGAGAGACCAAAACTCAAATCACAGGAAACTATTTGCAAGAAATAAGACGTGATATTGGTGTAGTACTACCTACTATATGAGATCAAATCAAAGGGGAGATACCATCATGGATTCACAGGCTCCTGAGGAATGCAAACACTTTTACTAACCACAAACTGAATAAGGTGGGAGGGATCAAAAAAGATATAGTTCACACCCTGGTACTTTATCAAATATTTACAAGGATATCGCAAGAATCACAAACCCCCAACTGCAAAACCTTTGGATGCAGAAATAAAAATGGCTGTCTACGCTTTTGGTTGGTCTTCGAGACATCAGGAAACATCCTAATAGGAGCACCCATAAATAACTTATTTCTAAACTTAAAATACATCTTCATCAGCCAGTCACGGTCAGGTTCCAAGGCCAAAGTCAGCAAAAGTTTAGATCTCTGGATAGCCTCCAGTTCCGAGGTCTCTACGAAACCAGTCAGGTCTAAAGAATCAAGAACAGGTTTCTGAAGTGGCAAAGATGATATAGGCTCTTTCCGCTTAGCGGCCGGCAAGTAGAAAACCCTTGTGAGGGGAGGAGTAGACTCCACAGGTATTTTCAGTACAGAAGTAAGATATGAGTGGAAAAGTTCCTTAGGAGAAATAGTAGGAACCCTTGGAAAATTTAATAAACACAAATTCCTTCTCCTCACAGAGTTCTCCAAAGACTCTATCTTCAGATGAACGTTTAATAAATCTTTAGTCACAGTACCTGACACAGCAGCACTATCCACAAACTTCACTTTCAATTGAGAAACTCTAGTTGCCAACTGTGATGATGAGAGCTGTGCTGAGCCGATGGAAACAGAAGAAAACAGTGAATATGCCTTTAAGGTGAGAGACAGGCAAGGTATTCACAGGGTTCAGACTGCAGGCAAAGGAAAGAAGCACATAGTTGCTGAAGCCAAGCCACACCCAAGCTCTAACGTAAGTGCAGCCTTGGAGGGTAATGATAATCACCTGTGCAGAGACAGGGGAGTGTTAGTTAGGAAACAGCTTTATAAGCCCTGTTCAGAGGAGAGGAAAAGGAGAAGTGGGAAGTTTGACTTTGAGTTGGAGAACGGCTCCAGTAAGAAAGGAAGCAGCAACAGAGGAAGCAGTCCTTGTAAGAGAGGTACTCTTAATTCAGAAACCAGCAGATGGGTGGCTGGGAGAGTTGCTGACAACGAGGAACAGATTGCAGTGCAGAGTGTTCGTGAACCAGCTCAGAAAATTCAAGCTGCCAGAAGGTGGGTGAATACGGTTACAACTGGAAGTGACCAGAACCCAGCTGAGGGCAGAGAACCAGAGTTAAACACGATTGAAGCATTGAGGCAATTGATCCAGGGAAAGAAGCCCCACTCTCAAGGTACAAGTATTCCATATCAGGGAGAGCAGCTGTGGAAGGAAATTCAGAAGTTCCTACAGAACAGTAACCTTGAAGGAGTTAATGAAAACCCAGAGACAGACAAGCATTTCGTAGCACAGGAAGAAATGCAAATTGACTCTTTTGGGCAGGATTCTGTTACTGAGGAGTCTCCTATGGACTGTTCTTTGTGTAAGAAGGAAGTTTGAAAGTTGGTGATAAAAAGTGTTAACAGAAGAAGCTTTTGAGAAGCAGGGTTTTACCTAGCCATGTGAATGCCAAGAACTTCTTCTAAGGAAAAGAGCCCTTGCTTAACCTAGAGTTTGATAACCAAAGCAGCACATGATAAATGAAGAAATTTAGCTGTGCTGGACGAACAAAGGAAGCTGTGATTTACTTGCTGAAATTTTCTTTTTTGCTGAAAACAGCTGCACATGTTTAAAGGTTCTTTCAGTTTCTTCAGTTCCAGTTGCATATGTTTCCTGTTATTATTTACTTGGAGAATAAGCCTTATGTCGGCATTGAACCTTAGTGCTTATGGGAACCTAAATAAAAATTCTTGTTTTGCCTTAAAAACCAACGGTCTCACACTACTTTGTCTTTGAGTACAAGAATCAACTACAAGTCCCAGAGTTCCCTGCTGGAGACAAGGATAGTAACTCTTTATTTAAGGACAAACATTGGCAGCCCTATGCCTGTAAGCCTTTGGCCCAGGCGAGGGTCACGACACAACGCATTAACTGACTGCTTCTGTTGTTCCAGGGCCTGGAGATGACCAGCCAGCAAAGCTTGAAATGAGGCAAAATGGGCAAGAAGAGAAGATTCCAAAGTCTGTAAGCTGCCCCACAAAGTCTTCAAGGTAATATTAGCCGGTTTCTGCAGGATAGGTTTCAACTCAGATGAATCCAAGACCGGGGGTAAACTCAAGTCTTCCTGGTTCCCCGCTGTCACACCCTTGCCCCTTACTTCCAGTATGGAGGGGCGTGGTTATCATAGAAAGTTTCACCTTTTAGCCTTTAACTGACTGGTTCCTTTGCCATGCCCTTTGGGAAAGGTAGTTCAGTCACAATCCACTTGGCTTCAGGTAGAAAAACACTTGTAGTTGGCTCAAATGATAAGGCAATGACAGAATTTATTGACTCAAATGCAAGGTTCACAAATACTACCCTTGGATACTTTCTCCAGGATTCTTCACAATACACATCAGGACATAAATAAACTCAAAGCAAACTTTCAGCTTATAGTGTTCTTCAACTGAAAGGAAAACCCTTTTAACAGTCAATGCTACCAGCTTGGCTAGCATTGCTGTTTAAAGCAAACAAAAACAGCATTTCTTAATGGCAGTTTTCTGCTCTCATAGTCCCAAACACTTCCAGGCTGGTTTGTCTCCTTACAAACAAAGTAAAACTTTTAACAGGACAAAAACTTCTCATAAGCAAATAATGCTCTATTCCATGCTTTAGGAATATTCAAAAACAAAGCCAAAACTTTACTTCCTTTCACCATTAGCTCGGCTTCTTGCCGGTGCACTGCTCTGGATATCAGGTGTTTATCAAGCACAATCAGAGAGCTTCAGCTTGCTCTTGCTTTCTCAGCAAACGTATTTCTTCTTTAACACAGGACATGCACAAAACCATCTACAGGCTTTCACGGTTACCTGACTCTGAAGGTTTTCTCTTAAGGGTGGTTTTCTTTCAATCCCTCTGCAGTAAAGGATTGACACAAGGAGCAATCCATGTATGAGTCTTCGTCATTCACAGCTAGGTCTGGTTCACCTAGTTGCATAGGCTCTACCTCTCCTTCCAGTTCACAGGGTTCAGCTGACTGCCTTCCATTAGAGCTGAGAGTATCACTTGCAACTCTGCACTGCTCTGTATTAGACAAGCTTTCAAGGCTCATAACTGGGCCTGGGCTTGTAGCAGCTTCTCCTCCCTCATGCTCTGTCCACCATTCTCCTGTGCTTCCTCGTCCTGTCCTCCAGCTTGTGTTTCTGCTTGGGTCTCTCCCTGAGACTCTCTCTGGGACTCTCCTCCTCCTCTCCCTTGCTTCTTTCTCTATCCTAGACTTAAATCCCCAAGGCTCCAGCCCCACCTCTTCTCCTCTCAGGTGACGGAGATCAGCTTGCCTCCTGGCAGCTGGGTAATTAGGGAACTCAGTGACGTAAGGGTCCTTTACCCTGGGTCTGTATTCCCTCTCCTTTTCTCCACTAGGGGAACTCTGAAACCTATCCCATCTGGGAATTTCCTGCTTTCTAGGTGTGATTGGGGTTTTGTTTCTCTGAACTTGCAAAATAGGTCCTTTTATAAGGGTGAATTCCTTTCCTTTATCCCTTTCTCCTCTGTCATGATAAGCTTCCTTATCACACCGCACACTCCAAAATAGAAGCCATAGCCCCTAGCTCCCCAGCGGGATTCACAGCTGGCATTGAGGCAGCTGCCACACACTCCAGCCCCCAATGACGTCTCTGCACTGATGGCAGAATCCACCACTGAGGCCCCGACATCAGGAATAGAGGGCCACACTGGGGCAGATCTCAGCTCCGGGCTCAAGGAGATGTCATGCTTAGAAGAACACAAGGAGCCCCCTTCTGCCCCTGCAAACTTCAGTGAGCCATTCACCGGAGCACCCTCTGCTGCACTGACAGGCCAAACGAACTCATCGCGTGGCCTCTTAACCGAAGGTACGCTCTTCAGGGGTTCCCACACTTTAGCCTTGCATTTACGCGGCATCATTAAGGTAAGACCAAGACTAAATAGGAAAAAATCAGGAGCCTCCGAGAAGATGGTCTGCCATCTTGGTCTCCTACTATTAGTAATCTGTGAACTATCATTAAAATCATTTGTAATACCTGAAGATTGGAGGATGGCCAATGTAACACCAATTTTTAAAAAGGGTTCCAGGGGTGATCTGGGAAACTACAGACCGGTGAGCCTGACGTCAGTACCAGGCAAAATAGTAGAAACCATTATAAAGAACAAAATTACTGAACATATAGATAGTCATGATTTAATGGGAGAAAGCCAACATGGCTTTAGCCATGGAAGGTCTTGTCTTACTAATCTGTTCTATTTTTTTGAAGGTGTGAATAAACAGACAAAGGTGAGCCAGTTGATATAGTGTATCTGGATTTTCAGAAAGCCTTTGACAAAGTCCCTTATGAGAGGATCTTGGCAAAATTAAAAAGTCATGGGATAGGAGCAGTGTACTATTGTGGATGAGGAACTGGTTAAAAGATAGAAAGCAGAGGGTAGGGCTAAATGGCCAATTTACCCAATGGAGAAAGGTGAACAGTGGAGTACCTCAGGGATCTGTGCTGGGTCTGCTGCTTTTTAACATATTCGTAAATGACCTGGAAATGGGAATGAGTGAGGCTATCATATTTGAAGGTGACACAAAATTATTCAAAGTTGTTAAAACCCAAGAGGATTGTGAAAAATTTCAAGAGGACCTTGATAAATTAGAAGACTGGACTTTCAAATGGCAGATTTAATTTAATGTGGACAAGTGCAAAATTATGCACCTAGGAAAGATCAACCCAAACTATGTTTACACGATGCAAGGTTCCACATTAGGACCATCACCCAGGAAAAAGATTTAGGCACGTTGAAACCCTCTGCCCAGTGTGCAGCGGCGGTCAAGAAGGCAAACAGAATGCTAGGAATCATAAGGAAAGGAATGGAGAATAAAACAAAGGATATTATAATGCCTCGGCATCGTTCCATAGTGTGACTTCACCTTGAATATTGTGTGCAATTCTGGTCGCTGTATCTTAAAAAGAATGTAATGGAATTAGAAAAGGTACAGAGATGAACCACCAAAATGGTAAAGGGGATGGAAGGATACCCCTATGAGGAGAAGCTTAAAAGGTTAGGGCTCTTCAACCTGGAGACAGCTGATGGTAGATATGATAGAGGTCTCTAAATTAATGAATGGAACAAGTAAACATAGATTGATTGTTTATGCCATCAAAATATAGAAAGATTAGGAGACATGCAATGAAGTTACAGTGTAACTCATTTAAGACTAATAAGAGAAAATATTTTTTCATTCAATGCATAATCAAACTCTGGAATTTGGTACCGGAGGATGTAGTAAAAGCTATTAGTGTAGTTGGTTTTAAAAAAGGTTTGGACATGTTCCTGGAAGAAAGGTCCATAAACCATTATTAAAGAGAACCCGGGAAATCCATTGCTTGCCCCAATACAAGCATTGTGGAACCTGTGTGTCTTTTTGGAAACTGCTAGGTACTTGTGAGCTGAATTGGCCACTGTTGGAAACAGGATACTGGGCTTGATGGACCTTGGTCTGACCCAGAATGGCATATCTTATGTTCTTATGTTCCTAGGTCATTTCACAAAGTGGACATTCCCAAAGTACATGCCTGCAGAATCGGGTACCTTGGCATCCCGGCAATGGTAGTTCATAAGGGGGGCGACTATGTTCTGAGATTCGGAAGTCCTGGTCTGGCATTTCAGATATGAGTGGCGGTGGACCAGTAATATGCTTGAAGCATGTATTTATGCTCAGGTTTCTTCTGGCATGAAATAATAACTGTGGTGATGTGAGTGCATTATGCACTTTCCCCTGGAAGAGTTTTGTCCATGACATGAGCATGTTTTTGCACCTTATTCATGGTTAGGAGCAGGTATAGACATGGATGCCTCAACAACCAGGGCCAGATGTGCTTGCGCCATTCTGCAATGGCACTGCAACATGAAACTGCCTTGCTGCATCCAGAGCAGACCTCCTCCACACCCTTGTGTTACATGGACGTTCTCGTGCCAGGGACGTCTATATACCCAGCACATCCATGTGCCTGCTTTCAGACATCCAGCTCACGAACAGGGCTTCTAAAATGACCCCCTTTATGTTTTTGAGGCCATTTATTTTTCACAATAAATCTCAAGATATTAATACGATAATAAGAGGAGGATCAAGTGCCCTCTCCTCTACTCACACCAAAAATAAAAACTAAAAGCATGATATTCAATGGTGGCAGCCAAGCATGCTCAAATTGCCTGGCCACTGGCGCTTTAACTAAACCATATATTCTGTGCCAGAGCCTATCCGTTATCCAGCACTGCATATCTGGTTTCGCTGGGCAGCGCATGCACTCTCTGATCAGCATTGATATCACTGGTCAACATTGAAATCGTAACTGACTTTAAAAGGCCCTAATCTGTAGTATCTTGGTGAGCTGAACACGAATATAACATTAAAAAATTTTTATTGGCTCTCGTTTTGAAGATATTGCATGTAGTTCATTTTTGACGTTTCACCCTGTAAATGTATCCAGTAGGACATCAACAACATCCCAAATAAGCCTTGAATGATGTAATATTGCATCACATTGCATAATACTAGCATGCACACATCATCCAGTGTTGATTGCATTATTTTCTGATGCAATGCAATACTACTGCCAGACGGCTGCTGAAGCCATCTGACGTCAGCAGTGTATTATACACAGTTGGAAAGGTTGAGCATTTAAAATATTCAGACTGTGTGCGAGACAGTTTAAGCTACTGTTACATGTAACTTTTATTAATCATATAATTTTAGCCATTTAGGTACAATGCAGAACAGTAATGCTGCGAAAGTGCGTTAATACCGTTGGCAATTTCTGCTACATTTGTGGGGAAGTGACATTTGCCAACCAGAAGAAAAGTATCACTTCTCAACTGAAGAAGGCATATCATCTTTACTTCGAATGCAAGATTGGTGACCAAGACAAGCCTTGGGCCCCTCATATATGCTGCGCTACATGTACAACACAGCTTTCACAGTGGTTGAATTGCAAAAGACCATCAATGCCGTTTGCAGTCCCCATGGTATGGAGAGAGCCAAGCAACCACATAAATGACTGTTACTTCTGCTTGGTTCCTCCTCTTTCCAGCGGAATAACGAAGCAAAAGTAGTCGAGCATAGTCTACCCAAACATTCCGCCTGCATTGAGACCGGTTCCACATGATGAGGGACTTCCTATTCCAGAACCTCCATCAGAATATTCTCTTGATTCATCTGATGAGGACAAGGGTGAGCCGACCTGTTCTTCTCTTGGTCCGTCAGCATGCAGTGACCCAGATTTTCACTTGGATGCATATCAACTCCACACAGAATAACACAGGAAGAACTAAATGACCTGATTCGTGATTTGGACTTATCCAAGAACAAGGCAGAATTGCTAGGATCAAGACTCCAACAATGGAATCTTCTAGAAGAAGATGTCAACATTACTTCATATCGAAAGCGCCACCAGCAGTTGGAGCCTTTCTTCAGAAAGGAAAGTAATCTGGTATTTTGTTCCGATATTGAAAGCCTCATGAATGCCTTAAAAATCACTCATGACCCACAAGACTGGAGACTATTTATAGACTCTTCGAAACTGAGTCTGAAGGCTGTGCTTTTGAACAATGGAAACCGTCTTCCATCTATTCCAGTAGCACATGCCGTCCACATGAAAGAGACATACGATAACTTAAAGCATCTACTGACTTCCATTAACTATAACAAGTACAGCTGGCACCTCTGTGGTGACTTGAAGGTAGTTGCCCTTTTAATGGGACTGCAGCAGGGATATATAAAATACATGTGTTTCTTATGTGAGTGGGATAGCCGAGCAAGGGATTGGCAGTACTTGCGGAAGGAATGGAATCGCAGACAAAATGTAACAGTTGGAGAGAAGAATATCCAGCACCCAGCTCTGGTTGAGGCTCACAAAATCCTGCTACCACCCCTTCACATCAAACTAGGTTTGATGAAAAACTTCATGAAAGCCATGAACCGCACTTCGCCAGCTTTCCGATACCTGCATGAAAAATTCCCTCGACTCAGCGAAGCAAAGATTAAAGAGGGAGGTTTTGTGGGTCCTCAGATTCAAGAGCTCTTCAAAGATGACCGGTTCAACAACTTGCTGTAGGGTGATGTGAAACAAGCATGGAATGCTTTTCACCTAGTGTCAACAAACTTTCTCAGGAATGTTAGGGCAGAAAACTACAAGGAACTAGTAGAAGACATGCTGATGCAGTATCAGAAACTTGGCTGCAATATGTCTTTAAAGATCCATTTCCTTGATTCCCATCTCAATTTCTTTCCTGACAACTGTGGTATGGTTAGTGATGAACAGGGCGAACGTTTTCACCAGGATATCGCAACGATGGAGCAAAGATACCAGGGAAAATGGTCCACTACAATGCTGGCTGACTACTGCTGGACACTCCCCAGAGAAGCTCCCGAACAGCTGTACAAGAGACAGGCGAAAAAATCTAAGAAGTAGTCTATGACTTGTTTTTTTACAGGTATTAACCGAAGGCCTATTATATTTACTATTGACATGCATTTCATGATGTAAACATTAATTCTTGTAGATTACAAAAAAACTAGAGCCAACTTTGCAATTTCACTGTCATATTTTTATTTCAGTAACATGACTTTTGTAAAAATTTGTTGACCAGTGTATTCAGTCGCTAACTGGTTAGCAAAAAATAGATAAAGTTAGGACAGCCATTGACCTGTGCTAACTTTATCTGGTTTAGCTATCCTGTTAGCAGTTGCGTATCGCCGCTGGCTCCAGATAGCTGCAGGCCCTGCTAACCAGCTAACTGTTCTGAATATGCCCTCTCTAAGGTTCATGCTGCAGTTCATGTTTCATTGCAGTGTGATTGAATACTTAAGTATATCATTCCTCTTTCACATAATCTATTTAGACTTTTTAATTAAGTACAATTATCACAATTTGTTCTGCTGCCTGCCTTGAAGTGAAGTTTAATCCTTTTTAAAGTCATGTTGATCTTTAGGGCTAGATATAAGTTTGAATGAGATGGACACATTCTCCTAGGACAAGCAGGATGAGTCAGCCACACTTGGTGACGTCATCCGATGGCGCCGAGACAGAAGTACTCTCCATAGCTCAGAAGGGCTTTCGCCCTTCTGAGCATGAGCCAACTGGCCCCACCCCCCTGCCCGCCCCTAGCTATCCAGTTTCAGTTCTTCCGCCTTGCCAGCAAGACGGACTTTTCTACTCTCCACCAAAATTTAAACTTAAGTTTTCTAATTCTCCTTCTACTCGTATGTATATAACAGCTTACTTGCATTAATGTTTCCAAAGCTTCCTTTTCAGAGCTGTTCCAGCGGAGCTTAGATTCCTGCGGGCCATGTGCTCCCAATCTCAATAGCTTATGAAGTGTTCCCTTCCTACAGCGTATGTATGACCAGTTTAAACTTGCATTAATGCTATTCAAGCTTTGTTTTCAGATTGATCCGGTCTGTCCAAGGGCTGCGCTCCTATGCCAGCCAGGTGCTCTCAGCAGGCGGCATAACAGCTGCATACAAGGACCGGGGTTCACTGGGATGACCTGGTGCTAGTCGCTTTGCTCAACGAACCTTCTTCATGGGACATCTCTGACACCCCGCCAGCTCTGCCGCCGCTCAGGGTGTGCCTAAGGGCCTCCACCCCCAGCCGCAGGCTTCAGCCACCAGCTCTGCCGCCGCTCGGGGTGTGCCTAAGGGCCTCCACCCCCAGCCGCAGGCTTAATCCACCAGCTCGGCGTCCAATCAAGGTGTGCCTAAGGGCCTCTGAACAGCCTTAGACGTCCAATGCGACTCCCAAGACGCTCCACCAGGATTCTCCCGGGTGTGAAAGCCCTCGCGGCAGTCAGACCCTGCCCTGGACCTTCCTCACACGTGTGTGGACCATGGGGGCGGCCATCTTGCTGCGTCTGTGTGCTGCAACGCAAGCCGCGCCCCCTCTGCTGGATTGGACACACAAGCTTGGACGGCATCGCAAGCTTGTAGCAACCGGCACAGCGCCTTGACTGGTGCCACGTCAGTCTGTCCGCAACTCTATTGGCGGGTGTCACATCAAGCTGGCCCACTCAGAGCAGCGCCACGGGCTGGGCGCCATGTCCGATTGGACGGCATCTCAAACTCAGATTGGACGGCTCTATCAAACGGCACTGTGCCTTGTCTGGTGCCATGGCATTCCGCGCAACTCCATCTGTGGGCGTCACATCAAGCCGGCTCAATTAGCACCGCGCCATGTCCGCCTGCCCCCACGACTCCACTGACTGCAATCACGTCGCCGGAGTCTCGAGGCCATTGGTCACATCAATGGCGCCACGGCAACCAGTAAATCAGCGATGGCACAGAGAGAGTATGTTGCCACGATCACCTGCAGGATCTCTCTGGTGGTGCTTCTGCCTCCACGATCTGGAACCACCGGCATCCATCTGCCACGCGCATCGGGGTCGAGTGTCAGAACATCTTGCATGCGCCTCAGGGCCGAGTCGCGCCACAAGGACCCCTACGCAGTACTGTGACCTGAGTGTCTGGGATCCGCTTACCACCTCACCCCTCACCTTCGCGTGTGATCAGGTCGGTAAGCTCTGTTCCTCCTCACTGTGAGGATATGACTACAGCTACGCTAAGCTGTTAGAATGGCCAGCCAGTTCTCCTCTGCATCAAGGCCTACAGCTACGCTGTTAGTGCCCAGCCACCTCCTCAGCTACACTACGCCGTTCGAGTGGCCTGCTACCTCCTCAACGTCAAGGCCTGCATCTGCAGGGCACGGGGAGAAATCGTCTGCTGAAGAGGATTCCCCTCCAATCTTGGCATGAACCCTGCTTGGCAGGGAGACCTGAACCCTTCTGGCCTGCTCAGGTAAGCCACCTCAGCAGAGTCCACAGGGCCTATCAGGAAAGGCAGCCGTCACAGCAATGGCAACAGTGCTGGGTGCTCCTCCTCCATGTCAACTACAGTATCACGACCCGGGTACCAGCTCGGCAGCTGCCTCCTTCAACATCAGAACAGGACATGGCCAGGAATCGTCCAAATTCGGATGAGGAAGGAAAATGTCCCATATGGCGCTGACCTTTTTCGCACTTGCATCACTCCAGACCGGCATGCTACTGACTGACTGCCTGTCTGTGGAATCCCCAACAGCATCTAGAAAAGATGGCAGCACTGCAAGGCTGAATAGCTACTTTACAACACTCCTACGGGCCTCTCTCATGCGGCACTACCGGACTTGCCTAATGCTTAGAGCTCTACCTTGCTAACCACAAGATCAAGGTTTGATTCCTGCTAGCAACCTGTGACATCGCCACAGCAGAGTAAGTCAACGCTAGAGCGGCCAGCTCCAACTATCAGACCCGCAGCAGTCCTCAAAGGGAGGCTCGGGTAGCCCAGGACCAGATCAAGAATAGGGCCAGATCTAGAATGGCCAGGATCAGATCCAGAATGGCCAGCTTGGCCACGTCGTCTTCCAGCACCTGCTTCTGTCAAAAAAAAAAAAAAATAGTAGCAACACGGTGGTGCAGTGCACACAGACAGTGTGTTCAGATGCAAAAGGTCACAGGTTCAAGTCCCAGCCGTGGCTCCTGCCTACACAGTCCCCATATAAAAGGAAACACAGCTCAAACCCTGAAGACCTGAGTGCTGTGTCCATGAGTGCTGCAGCATCACTGGAGTTCACATGCATTCACACAATACCACCTGACCCTCAGACTCACCTACCCCCCGGCTACACCTTAATTGACCATAGAAGCCTCTGGTGGTGCGGAGTCCGTGACCCTGCAACCCAACCAGTGTGACCTGGGGCCTCAAGGACCCCAGACGGTGCACAGAGATTAAGAGACTCCCTCCACATCGCACTCCTGGGTAGGGCATCGGTAGAAGTAGAAAGAAAAGGTCCAGCTCCGCTTAGTATCTGGCTCATCCCAGATACCTATGATCCCGACTCCAAAGGGAACAATGAGTACCGATCCAGCCATAAGTGAACCTCGCATGTCAAGTTTGCGAATCCACCGACTTCAAGGTATATATATATATATATATATATATATATATATATATATATATATATATATATATATATATATATATATATTGTCACCAGCAGTGGCTGGACTGAGGCGTAGGCAGCCAGTCACACTGCTGGGCCTGACCCTTCTTTATGAAAAGGAGTAGTTGAGACTGAGTGGTCAGGTTTAAGAAGGATTTTTATTCCCCTCCCGGGGTTTGGATTTTCAAAAACAGTACAAAACACAAGAACTCAAAATGTAGCCATGCTTCTGGCAAAACTGAAGGTGAAAACAAAACACAGCTTATCGCTTGAACAAAAACAGTAATTACATTGAACAGAAACCAAATGAAATGCTGAAAGTCTCTTCTGTGCTCATTCAGCTCTCTACAAGACACTCTTGTCTTTAGCTAGCGCAGTGAACTTATATCAGCCATTAGCAAAGAGCAATCCATGTCCTCAATACAGGGATTTAAGCTACTTGGCTCTGTAATCATTGGTTCTTCAACCACATTATTTTCTCTAGGGCAGAAAGTTTGAAACCTCCTCAAATCAGTCTCTGAACTCTCATCACAGCCCTCTCCGCAATAAGGCAGGTATTTATCAGACAGCTTGTAAAAGCAGGACGGAGAAACAGCTCTGTTTAAACCCGCTTTCTCTTTGTAGCTTTTCAATCTCCTACCTCTTGTGCCTGGCATTAGCTCATAACACTGTCCTGTTCTGGTCCTGACAGACTTTTCTCTTGGAAGTCTTCTGCAGGGTTTTAGGGACATACATTCATCCTCATCACTCATACAAACATCTTCAACCAAATTACTTTCCCTCTCACAGGGTTGTAAGAATTTCAAGCAGCTCTGATTTTCAATTATATATGGCTTCTTACCAGCTGCCTCACGTTCCTTCCACTGAGCTCTGTGCCTGGGAAAATCACACTGCGTCAGAGGTGAGTGTTTCCTGTAACTAATCCCTCTTGTTGCAGGTAGCTTTGTTTCCCTTTGCAAATTCCTCCTTGGCTTTCTGCTCCAAGAGTCAGGTAATTCAGAGTCAGCATAGGAATATTCTGAACCTCCGTCTGAGACCTGCAAGTTTCCTCTTACTTGCCAAGCTTCTGCAGCTTCCTGTTCCTCGTGAACTTCCTGCTCTCCGAGATCTCCCTGATCTCTCTGGTCTCTCTGGTCTAACTCTGTTTGCTTTGGACGTTTTTTTATACAGGTTTAGGGGCGTTTTCTTGCCCATGTGAAAACTGTTTTCCTGATTAACTGGGGAGTGTTTGCTAGCTAGGCGTGCCTTCAGACCTCGTGTCTCAGCCTGTTTTGGTTGCCTATGGTAACTGGGAAGCTTTTGATCTCCCTGCCTGTCAGAATCTGAGCTAAACCCAGCAGATTTCTGTATTTTAAAGGCACAGGGCAGATCTTCCGTGTCACACATCCCCCTCCTTAAGATATTACGAGCTGCGGACGTCCTCGTCGGACAGCACGTAATCTCATCTGAGTTGAATCTTTTGCTCACTACATGTACCAACCTCACCTCCGCTGACCTTTCACGCCAAGGCTTCAGCAGGTTCAAGTGGTATACTTGGCGGCGCCCTTTTTCGTTTTCCACTTTGTAGGAAACAGGACCCACCTGGCCAACTATTAAGAACATAAGAACATAAGAAATGCCATACTGGGTCAGACCGAGGTCCATCAAGCCCAGTATCCTGTTTCCAACAGTGGCCAATCTAGGTCATACGTACCTAGCAGTTTCCCCAAAAGACACAGGTTCTGCAGTGCTTGTACTAGGCCAAGCATTGATATCCTGGGTCCCTTTTTAATAGTGGTTTATGGACCTTTCCTCCAGGAACTTGTCCAAACCTTTTTTAAACCCAGCTATACTAACAGCCCTTACTACATCCTCCGGTAACAGATTCCAGAGTTTGATTACACGTTGAGTGAAGAAATATTTTCTCCTATTTGTCTTAAATAGTTTACCCTGTAGCTTCATTACATGTCCCCTAGTCCTTCTATATTCTGATAGCGTAAACAATTGATCCACGTTTATCCGTTCCACTCCATTCATTAATTTATACACCTCTATCATATCTCCCCTCAGCCGTCTCTTTTCTAGGTTAAAGAGCCCTAACCTTTTTAGCCTCTCTTCATAGGAGTAGCCTTCCATCCCCTTCACCAATTTGGTGGCTCTTCTCTGTACTTTTTCTAATAACTCTATGTCCTTTTTAAGATACGGTGACCAGAATTGCACACAATATTCAAGGTGCGGTCGTACCATGGAGCGATACAGAGGCATTATAATATCCTTTGTTTTATTCTCCATCCCTTTCCTTATGATACCCTAGCATACCCGGGCCTTTCCATCTGGCCTCAAACTTCAGACCCGCGTCCGCTACTAGGATTAAAACTTTATCTCCTATGGATAAATTCCTTGTTTTAGTCCCCCGGTCATAATATTTTTTCTGCCGGCGCTGGCTGGCCTGCAGATTGTCCATAGACACTCGGGATGTCCGTTCTAAACGGTTCGTGAGGTCTTTTAGAAATTGGGGTACCCCTACTTCTGTCTCATCTGGTGCAACCCACTGCTCCCTAAGGATATCTAGGATCCCTCTCGGAGCCCTACCAAACAACAGCTCGTAAGGAGACGCCCCAACGATGCCTGTACGCGCTCACGACACGCGTAAAGGACGAATGGGAGGACATTGTCCCATTCAACCATATTCCCTCCTAAGCTCCGCCTTAACATCTGCTTCAAGGACTGATTCATGCGTTCCACCAGTCCGTTGGACTGGGGATGGTACGCTGAGGTGCGGATATGACGTATCCCAAAGGCGTCCCAAAGCATGGCCAAGTGTTTTGACGTAAAGTTTGTCCCTTGATCAGTTAAGATCTCTTGCGGAAACCCAATCTCACAAAACAACTTTATGAGCTCTATTGATATGGTTTTTGCAGAAATGTTGCGCAGGGGTATTGCCCATGGAAACCTGGTTGCATGGTCCATGATCACTAAAATATATTGAAAACCCCTTGGTGTTCTTATTAACGGGCCTACAATATCCATTGCTAATCGCCTCACTGGGGTTGCAATGGTGGGTGGTGAAACCATCGGTACTGGCTTTGGTTTGGCAGCCATGACCCGTTGGCATGCTGGACAGGACTCGCAATACCGGGTTGTTTCCTTAAACACTCCTGGCCAGTAAAAGCGAGCTAGCACCTGGTCTAATGTCCCTTGGACACCTTTATGACTGCTTACCGGGTGGTCGTGCGCCAATTTCAAGACTACCGATTTAAAGGTAGTTGGCACCACCAACTGCTTGCGTACAGTACCTGTTCTGGGATCTGCGCTCTCCCTGTACAACAGTTCCCCTTTTAAGAAGAACCTGGGTAAAATTGTCCTAGCCTCTTGAGCATACTCGAATGCCCTTTTCAATGCTGGATCACCCTGCTGTTCTTTAGGGAAGGAAGGGAATTTCTTCACCAGCTCGGCTGGCACCCAAGGTAAACCCCCCCCCCGGCTTCCAGGTCTGCTCTTCCCTGTGACCTCTGTCTCCTCTCTTGACGTCTTTTTGCCTTATTCTTCCTGACCTTTTTAGGAAGGTTAACTAAATCCTCATTGGAGGGAAGTATGTCTTGGGGTTCCTCATCTGGGTTGGACTCTGGCTCTGGGGGTATGTCCCTATCCTCGGGCACTTCATCTGGCTCTGATAGCGGACTTGTCCCTGCCCCTGAGACCTTACTTTGGGACCTAGTGGAAGCTAGACCTATTCTTTCATCTAGCCTCTCCTTAAGGGCTTTTTGAAAAGAAGGCCAATCCCTTCCTAACACCACCTCTCTTGGAAGGTGTGAGATTACCACTATTGGCACTTTCTCACTGGTACCTAGTCCCTCGATAAGCACATCATACAATGAGTAATAGGATGAGGTTCCACGCATACATTTCACTTTCACATTCGGGGGTATCTGGCATAGGACAGAGGGGTTACTAGTCAGAATAGCCTGCCACATCGTATGTGAGACCATACTCTGGTCTGCTCCTGTATCAAGGAGTGCTACGGCCTTCACACCCTCCACCTGGACATCTATGAGAAATCCTCCCCCAGGGTCTCTCTCTCCCCCTGAGATAAGGGCCATACGCTCTTTACAGTCCCTGCGCATGTGATCACTCTTCCCGCATTGAAAACATTTCATCACATCATCATATTTCCTCACATTTTCCCTCTGTACCTTATGAGTATAAGCTTTCTTTATACCTGGCATTCTTTCCATGCCCGTTACTCTTAGAATGCTATCCCTGGAAGCTCCGGCTAACTCAGCTTCAAAATAACATTCTGTTAGTTCAGCCGCTTCCCTAGTGGATTTGCACTTCTGTAACAACAAAAAAGCTTTTACTTCTGGCGGTACAGCCTCAAAATATTGCTCAAGGAGCACAGCGTCCATCAAGGATTCCACTGTTGCCTTCTCTGGAGCAAGCCATTTTGTTGCTAGACCTTTAAGTCGCTGCATCAAAGCCTTCGGCGTCTCTTTAGGCAAGAGCCTTGCCTCTCTAAAAAGACGTCGATAGTGCGTAGGTGTTAAACCTAGCCTATCTCTTACCGCTAGTTTTACGTCTGGGTAATTGGACGCTAGGCCTGCGGGCATCGCCTTGTAGGCCGCCAATGCCTCTCCGGTTAAAGACATGGCGAACCTAACGGCCCACTGGTCTAGTGGCCATTTAGCCGCCTCCGCAATCCTTTCAAAGGCATCAGAGTAGTCGTCAAAATTGTCAGTCTTTTGCAAAGGTCCCAGTGCCAATGCACTACAGTTTTGCAGTCCTACCATAGGTGGTACCGGTACGCCTTCCCCATCTGTGGTGGGTGTCCTCTTTAACAGCGCGGTTAGCAAGTCCAGGAGTGGCTTCTGCTGCGCAGCCAGTGCTGCCATAGTCCTATCCTGGGCTTGTCGTGCGAGCTCACTCTGGGCTCTCCATTGTTCATCCATCCATCCCGGCGTTGAGGTATACCTGTATGGGAGAGAAAAAACAGGGCCCACCAAGGGCGGCACAATATATATATTTTTTTCTTTTCCCTGTCTGCCTTTAGCAAGGTATAGCTTCCTCCCCCTTTCTCAGCAATCCTCACCACCCATGCCCACCTACTTATACCTCAGCACAGTGTAGGATCTCGCGTTGAGAAAGGTTCTCTGCACGCCTCCTTCAGGTCAGCCTGTGGACGTCCACTCTGTGTCAGGATTTCCTCTTTCAGGATTTTCCTTCGCTGCTGTTTTTTTCTTCAGCCAATTGTATCCTCTTAGGAAAAAGCCTTGGGTAGTACTTTTTTTTTTCCCAAAATCCAAATTACTACGCCATTTATGTCACCAGCAGTGGCTGGACTGAGGCGTAGGCAGCCAGTCACACTGCTGGGCCTGACCCTTCTTTATGAAAAGGAGTAGTTGAGACTGAGTGGTCAGGTTTAAGAAGGATTTTTATTCCCCTCCCGGGGTTTGGATTTTCAAAAACAGTACAAAACACAAGAACTCAAAATGTAGCCATGCTTCTGGCAAAACTGAAGGTGAAAACAAAACACAGCTTATTGCTTGAACAAAAACAGTAATTACATTGAACAGAAACCAAATGAAATGCTGAAAGTCTCTTCTGTGCTCATTCAGCTCTCTACAAGACACTCTTGTCTTTAGCTAGCGCAGTGAACTTATATCAGCCATTAGCAAAGAACAATCCATGTCCTCAATACAGGGATTTAAGCTACTTGGCTCTGTAATCATTGGTTCTTCAACCACATTATTTTCTCTAGGGCAGAAAGTTTGAAACCTCCTCAAATCAGTCTCTGAACTCTCATCACAGCCCTCTCCACAATAAGGCAGGTAGTTATCAGACAGCTTGTAAAAGCAGGACGGAGAAACAGCTCTGTTTAAACCCGCTTTCTCTTTGTAGCTTTTCAATCTCCTACCTCTTGTGCCTGGCATTAGCTCATAACACTGTCCTGTTCTGGTCCTGACAGACTTTTCTCTTGGAAGTCTTCTGCAGGGTTTTAGGGACATACATTCATCCTCATCACTCATACAAACATCTTCAACCAAATTACTTTCCCTCTCACAGGGTTGTAAGAATTTCAAGCAGCTCTGATTTTCAATTATATATGGCTTCTTACCAGCTGCCTCACGTTCCTTCCACTGAGCTCTGTGCCTGGGAAAATCACACTGCGTCAGAGGTGAGTGTTTCCTGTAACTAATCCCTCTTGTTGCAGGTAGCTTTGTTTCCCTTTGCAAATTCCTCCTTGGCTTTCTGCTCCAAGGGTCAGGTAATTCAGAGTCAGCATAGGAATATTCTGAACCTCCGTCTGAGACCTGCAAGTTTCCTCTTACTTGCCAAGCTTCTGCAGCTTCCTGTTCCTCGTGAACTTCCTTTATCTTTATCTTTATTATAAAACTTTATATACCGCCTGAACCAAAAAGGCATACAGCGGTGTACAATAAAACAGGCTACTGAGGAAACAGAAAGGAACGCCAATTATTCATAAAAGAGACAGCAAAGGATAGAATAAGGAAATCAGAGATATAGACCAATCAGCTATGGGCAGGGAGGGAAGGGAGATCAAAAGCAATACAAAAAAGGTGCGTTTTGAGGGAAGCCTTGAAAGTACTAAAGGATGACTCCAAACGTAGAACAAGGGGGAGAGAATTCCAAAGGCGGGGGCCGAGGAAGAAAAAGGAAGAAGAACGCGTTGATTCAAGATGAGCCCTGGAAGGGGGTGGAAGAAAAAGACGGTTAGTGTGAATCGACCGAAGTGCTCTGGAGGGACAGTGGAAGTGCACCAAATCAGAAAGATAGAGAGGAACACCGGTGTACAAAGCCCTGCTCTCCGAGATCTCCCTGATCTCTCTGGTCTCTCTGGTCTAACTCTGTTTGCTTTGGACGTTTTTTATACAGGTTTAGGGGCATTTTCTTGCCCATGTGAAAACTGTTTTCCTGATTAACTGGGGAGTGTTTGCTAGCTAGGCGTGCCTTCAGACCTCGTGTCTCAGCCTGTTTTGGTTGCCTATGGTAACTGGGAAGTTTTTGATCTCCCTGCCTGTCAGAATCTGAGCTAAACCCAGCAGATTTCTGTGTTTTAAAGGCACAGGGCAGATCTTCCGTTTCACAATATATATATATATATATATGTTGGTCACCCAACGTATGATCGTTCGGAATACCAATATGTATAAGGGCAACAAGCGGACTTGGCAACTACTTACAGATGTCACACTGCAGTGGTTAAACCTAAACAATTGCCTGGTCTTAGATAAATTACTGCGAGGACTTAGGGGGGTCCCCGAGTGTCCTACATTTACATTTGCCTTCTGACTTATAATGACCTATCTCCCCGTCCCTCTCCGACGGTGTCCGGCTGGGGTCGGGCTACCGCCAGAACCTGACTGTGGGTGGCATAACACCACCCGACGGGTAGTGACTCACTGAGATGGACTCACCGATTATGGACTCGCCCACTTCCTTCCTTCCTACAAAGGGTATCACTTGCGGCATCCTCCCTATCTCCCTAGTGGCGACGTCCTAGGTCGGCAGTGGCCGCATTGTGGTGCAGTACACACAGACAGTGCACTCAAGAGCAGAAGGTCACAGGTTCAAATCCCAGCTGAGGCACTGACATTCCAGGCCCAATATTTTACCTGCCGTGGAAGTGAACTCAAAGCATCCCTGTTGTCCTGCTTTGCCCATATCAGTATCACTCTGGACTGAGTTTACCGTTTTCTACGGTGACATAGTGTAGTGGTTAAACCAGTGCATAGGGCCGTAAAGACCAAAGGTCAATCCTGCTCAAGTGCAGCTGCTAGCACTCCTTACGGTGAGCATGCGCTAATGCCTGTGAAATATGTGAAATATCAAGGTTCAGTGCAGTAAAAAGAGCAACACTTCTATCTGCTAGCACCTCTTAGGGCTGGACATCTCGCCCTATCACCAGCACTCGCGCTAAGAAGCCGTCCCTGCCTTCCTCCCTATGGCCAGTGATCCTAATACTGACAACAAGGACCATCGACAAAGGCCCAACCCTTGACATAGTAATGCTTCAGCCCCAGTACCCAGGGCAGCATCGGGATCCCTTCGACTGTCACGCGGCACCAACTGGATCCTGTCCATGAACCCTTCGGTTCCTCATCCCTCGACCCGATGTCTTCTCCTGTCGGTTGCACCAACTGGTTCCCTCCCATGAGCCTCTCAGTCATCTCTACTATAGAGCGCATTCTGAGCACCAAGGAGTGAGCCATGCCAGCTCATGTAAACCGCTGAGAACACCGCCCAGAGAGGCCTACACAAGCTGCCTGGCCTCTATCAGCTCAACATTTCCCTCAATCAACCCAGACGTGAGCCATGCCAGCTCATGTATGCTGCTGAGACGAAGTGGTTGTCAGTGTTGAGTGGCGTCGATCCGATGTCGACTCTTGGGACCCTCTGGATGGCTCTTCAGTGGCACACAGGTCCGTAGCTGCCGCGACTGTATTGATCCACCTCATTGCTGGCCTCCTCCCTCCACGAGCAGGTTGCCCATCCTCCAATGGTATCCTCTTCGTTATTACCTCCTCCTTTTCTGCTGGTAATTCCTCTGTATGCAACCCGGCATCCTTATGGCTTTGGCCACTGCCTTGTCACACTGTTCACCACTTGAGATCCTCAGGAAAAATGACTCTGATGGCTTTCTCCTGGTCCGTCACACGAACCTATTGCCCCTGTCTAATGCTTCCCCCTTGGATTTCTAATCCCAAGTGCATGACACTGCACTTCTTCACGTTATTCTCAGCTGCCAAAATTAGACCATTCTTCCAGCTTTGCAGATCTTCCTCATGTTTTCCCATCCCCTCAGGGGAATACACACTCTAGACTGCATCAGGGCCCGGTGCATCTCCTAAAACAAGGCATCGCACCAGGCTCAAGAGACTCTGCGTCAGTCAAGAGCCCCTGCAACCTGGGTCCCTCGACCCTTCTGCACAGGACACCCTTCACCAGGGAAACAGCTTACAGCAACTCCTTCAGCCTAGACCGGTAGGAGCCCCGGCCGACATGAGAATAATGCATCGGCTACGGAGGCAAGCCACCCAGTTCTGCGCCCGGCTTACGACTGCAGCCACTGGTGCCAACAGAGATGCGCTAGCATGCAGGGAATGAGGACATACACACACCCCTTATGCAGGGTATGTCCGGATTGCCTAACCTGCAGCATCGCTGTGCTCGGTATCCGTCCCATCAGCGACAAATGCAGGTCATGTACAACACTGACCATTTCAGGTCATGTCTCCCCAGAGATATAGGTTCCCAAAGCTGGACCGAGCAGTGATTAATGGTCCCCGACAAATCCCAGAGGTGGACTAAAAAAAAAAAAAAAAATAAAATAAATAAATGAATAAAATAAGTAATAATAATAACAAGAGATGCCTCTCGTGTCTGCGAGGTATTCACGCTCCATTTATACTGTTGGCACCGTTCTCGCACTGCCCGATGGGCCCATATCTCCGTTTTCCGCACAAGTGTACCTGGTACACCCTCTGAACATGTGTGCCTCGCGTCTGCATGCCGGCTTACAGTGCCCTATAACTGCACTCCCCTCAGCGCGGCCACTGCACATGCATGCGGCGTGCATGGCCACTACGGGCCTACATGCTCTTCGGGCAACTCGCGGCACCACAAGACTGCATGCTGGCCCGTCTGTAGGCTTCTCTAGCCTAGCCTGAAATAGCGCCTCGGCCTCCCCCTTCCACCACAGCGAATGGTAGCTTGGGAGTCACCAAGTGTGGCTGACTCATCCTGCTTGTCCTAGGAGAAAACGGAGTTACTTACCTGTAACATGAGTTCTCCGTGGACAGCAGGATAAGTCAGCCACACATACCCGCCCACCACCCCTGGGAAGGGGTCGACCTCCATTCTAGTGCCCGCCTCCTAGCGGCAAAGGCTCAGCTAGTGACGTACTGGATAGCTAGGGGCGGGCAGGGGGTGGGGCCAGTTGGCTCATGCTCAGAAGGGCGAAAGCCCTTCTGAGCTATGGAGAGTACTTCCGTCTCGGCGCCGTCGGATGACGTCACCAAGTGTGGCTGACTTATCCTGCTGTCCACGGAGTACTCATGTTACAGGTAAGTAACTCCGTTGTCTTGGATACATCCACTTTCATTTTCTTTGTCCTAACAGGATCTCCCAGACTCCAACTGCCCCTCTCCCAAGAAGAGGATGTGTCAATGAACTCTTAGAACTGATGCTTGTCTGAGGATCTGGATTGCTTAATAACTAGTGAGAGTAGGATGTGAGCCCCAGTTGGGTGTTAGGATGTTTACTGATTTATTGCATTGGTTATCAGTGGCAGTCTGAGGGTTTCCTCTGCCCTAGGTAGATCCTTCTTGCCGCCTCCCCCCAGACTGCACTGCCATCTGGCCCACCATGCTAAGCCCCTCCTCTTGTGTTGAAGCGGCTGTGACTGAACTGCTGCTTCAGTGCTGCGTCGGGGCTTAAAGTACCTGCCTGCATGTGTGCTCACTGCTTGCAGCACCTGACCCCGCCAATACAACTTTCTTGGAGGGGGCAGGAGCGGCAGGCTGGAACTGCACGCACGAGCACAGGTGTTTTAAAGCCTGCCATGGTCCTGAAGCGGCAGTTCAGCTACTGCTTCCTGAGGGGGATGGTTAGTGACCCACCAGGGTTTGCCGCCCTAGGTGAACACCTAGTTTTCCTGGTGGATAGGATGGCCCTGTTGGTTATGAATTTTTGGAGCTGTTTTCTTTGATTTTTATCTATATTTATCAATTAATTTTTAATATATTGCATTTTGTAATTTGTATTTATGAAGCTGTATTTCTATCTGCTGTAACTATTTTGAGTGCAGGGTAAAGTATAAGATTAGATTAGATATAGGCACATCTAACTGAAGTAACAAAAGGAAAAAAATCAGAGGTAGAATTGTTAAATTGAAAGGAGAACTGATACAACACTAAGACCCTCAAACAAAGCATATTTTTATTTATTTATTTGTCTTTAGTTCACACCTTTTTAGTAGTAGTTTAAAGTGAGCTACATTTATGTGCCAAAGGTATTTCTCTGTCCCCAGAAGGTTTGCAATCTAAGCTTGTCCCCAGTATCACCCCCGCCCCCCACCCCCTGTTTCTTCACTCCCAGTATTGTATGCACTGGTGTTTCTACATGCATGCTGTCCGCCTTCTCAAATGCTGAGCTCAGGCAGGTCTGCTTAATTGGAATTGGTTTGCAAGCTCGATTTTCCTTTTGATTGAGAAAAAAAATTCAGATTAAGAAGCCTGTTGTACTTGCTAGACGAGTGATAACTACTTAAGATCTTACAGATATCTCAGGAAACAGCTGAATCTATAGCAGGTGTTAGGATATTTGCAAATGAGCACTCTTGTGTAGGGAAAGCCATTCAGTAAATGTGGTTTCCAAGGGCTGACACTAGCATTGTAAAACCAGGGACTGGCTCACGTGTCATCCTAATAGCACCTGCTTTCTATTTCTTCACATAATCACAAACCATCAGCAGCGGCCACATTTTGAAATTGGAGTGCCTGCCTCCTTTCTGTCCGATCCTGCGGGCAGACAGAAGTTGCTCATCTTGATTTCAGTCAGCTAGGTTGGTGCTGCAGTAGCCAATACTAGCAATGTGTCTCCAGTGGCAAAGTGAGACACGATGAAAAACAGAGTTACTTACCTGTAACTGGAGTTCTCCGTGGACAGCAGGATAAGTCAGCCACACTTGGTGACATCATCCGATGGCGCCGAGACGGAAGTACTCTCCGTAGCTCAGAAGGGCATGGATCAACTGGCCCCACCCCCTGCCCGCCCCTAGCTAGCCAGTACGTCACAAGCTGAGCCTTTTGCCGCTAGGAGGCGGGCAACAGGACGGATGCTGACCCCATCTCAGGGGAGGTTGGCGGGTATGTGTGGCTGACTTATCCTGCTGTCCATGGAGAACTCCAGTTACAGGTAAGTAACTCCGTTTTCTCCTAGGACAAGCAGGATGAGTCAGCCACACTTGGTGCTTCCCAAGCTGCCATGCGCTGTGGTGGATGGGGGAAGGCCGAGACACTTCCTCAGGGCTAGCCTGCACCCTTGTGGTACAGCAGCATGTTGCAACGAGAACATGTAGGTCTGTGGTGGCATGCAGTAGCACGCACGCATGTGCCGTAGCTGCGTTGTGAGAGGGTGCAGTTACAAGTCCACGTATGATGGTTTGTACCGAAGTGCAGATGTGCAGAGCACGCCTGTGCAGAGGGTGTAGTTACCAGGCACGCCTGTGCGGTAACAGAGACGTAGGCATATCGAGCAGTAGTAATGCGGGAGTCACCGCAAAGAATGCAGTAGTAATGCGGGAGTCACAATGAATGCAGTAGTAATGCGGGAGCCACCGCAACGAAGTAGGCTTATTGAGCAGGAGTATGCGGGGGGGAGTCACCGCAAATGCGGGATTCACTGCAATGAAGCAGGCACATCGAGCAGCAGTAATGCGGGGGTCACTGCAATGAAGAAGCGACGGCCTCAATATCACAGTCCACGAGAGTGGTGCGAAAAGGAGCATTAATACATCACTAATAAGAGTGGCCCCTTTTTTGTAGTCCACTCTGGGACTTGTTACCAGACTAGAAAACGATTGCTGCCTGACCCAATAGAGCATTGGGGAACCTGTGTCACTGGGGAGACATGCCCTAGACTGGTCAATGTTGGCCTAGACTGGTCAATGTCGGAAAGAATACTGGGTTTGATGGTCCTCGCTCTGACCCAGTATGGCGTATCCTACGCTCTTTGTTATCAGCGATCGCTGCGAGCAGGGAGAGCAGTGAAGCCATATGAGGTTGATTCTGAAGCCCGCAGTGGCCGGAAGTCAATCCCAGCCCCAGGCGGCATGCAGAGGTGGCAGTCCAGATTGTTGGGGCTGTCAAGAACTCACAATCTTATCCTTCTCGAACGGTTACTGCGTGAGGTGCATTATCGCTGGTGGGTGCATAGTGCGCGTGCCCTCTGGCCTAAGCCCTTGCTTGTATCTGTGGCAGATGAAGATTCAGGCGGAGTCCCCTAGGGGTGTAGGCCGTAGGAACTGGGCAGCCAAGCTTGTGCCCTGGGCGGCCAGGCTTGTGCACTGTACTGTGTATGTCCTGGGCATACAGTTACACAGGGCCATGGAGCTTTTCAGAGCGACTATGCTTCCTGGGGATCTATTTCAGATCATTATGTCATGGAAGAGCAAAGGCCTTGAGGCGGCGCCCATTCGGCATTGGGGACTGTGTGCTGATGGGAGTCACAGGAGCCGTTCTGTTGTGGTGCATTGGTAGGTGAGGTCTGGATCACCACCTGTCAACCGGGTCGGGTTCTTGGGGAAGAACGCAGTGAGCATAATGAGGGCATTGCCCGTTTTAACAGTTGTGCTTCCTGTCCTCCACGTGGTGAGCAGATGTATTTGCGGTCAGCCCCCCTGATGTAGCGTGCCTAGGGTTGACCTCTTATGTGATTCTAAGGGAAAGGACTGCCTGGAGCATCCATTTCCTCACCGTCCAGGCTGTGGAGTATAGAGCCACAGGCATTGCTGCACCATGGTGATGCGTCGCAGTTTCCCATGTCTTGACCTGCCATGTCTTGATCTGTGACCCACTGGTGGGATACACTCGCCTTTGGGCAGGCAGAGTCAGAGTGCTGCCCTTGAGTTGGTATGGGAAAGATCCAGACAGGAGATCCCAGGCTGGCCATGAGCCTGTTACTTTACCGTGATGTTAGGTTTGGTGCGACAGAGCTTACTGGGGCAGGGTGCTCTTTGCAGGGCGGAGAAGAAGACCATCGTGGGAGGATTGCCTGGAAGGTTGTGTGAGTTTTGGAGAGGCTCACCAGATGACGCAAGGGTAACAGGCGGGTATGGTTTGCTGCACAGGGCCCCCAAGATGGCAAGGCAGAGATGGGCAGTGCAGCTTGAGTACAGGTGAGAGAAGACTAATACCTTTTCTACAGAGGTGGGCTGTCACCACATTTTTTTTGGGTTTTTTTGAGGGCCAATGTGGGCCTGTCCGCCCAGATGGATGGAGTCTGGAAGGGTGTGGATCCCGTGAGTTGTTCCCGTGAGTTGTTCCTCACCAAAGTATATGGGAAGGCGACACCTCAGATGTAGGATCTACAATGCGCATCAAGCGGATGCAATGTGCATCAAGAGGATGCTGACGCAATGTGCATCAAGCGGATGTTCCAGGGTTGGCCGATCAAGGGTTCTTCAGGTCGTGCACTATCCTGTGGGCGATGGGGTGCGTCCCCTGGATGTTGGGTGCATCCTCTGGATGTCCCCGTGGGAACCGTAGGCCACGAGGTACTTCCTCTGTGCCCGAGTTCTGGATGTCTTTGTGGGAACAGTTCTGGATGTCCCTGCGGGAACAATAGGCTGTGAGGTACCCCCTCTGTGTCTGAGGGGTTGTGAATGTTGTCCTTCACACTCCCAGATGCAGGTGGTGCCCACAGGTGCATATGATGTTCAGAGGGTAGCTGGTCATGAATGGTCATGCCTGTTTTTTCTTTTTGCCTTGCCAAACGTTCAGTGGTGGTGGTGTGTGTGCGACACAGTTCGACTTCCGCTCCGCGGCAGCACGGGCCTCGGCAAGTCAATACAGGTTCTTAATCTCCCTGGCTGAAAGTTGGGATATGCACTGCAGGGTCCACAGCTGTGATCTGAACTGTGACCTTCTGCTCGAAGACACATTTACTATGTATACTGCACCACCCTGTTGCCACTGCAACTGGTGGTGGATTGTCAGGGCTTCCTTTGGGGTCATGAGGAGTGCGTCTTATACATGTCCGGTGTGTTGCCAAGTATTCCATTGTCGGCCGTTCTTTAGTCCTTGGACAATTCTTCAGGCAGGCACCCAAAGAGCTAGCTTTAACCTAGTGACCTGTACGTTCTTGTTAGTGACATGAAGGTGTCACCTGAGGGAGGCCCTGGAGAACTACTGACGTGCTATAGCTTCGGTTGTGCAGCCATGGTGATTCAGGGTCCTCATGGAACTGCTTTGTGCCGGGACACTGCTGAGACACTTCCTTAGGGTTAGCATGTGGGCCCGTGGCCCTGGCTTCTGCCCTAGATCCAGAGCAGGAAGTGGCACGAGGCGCAGAGGTGCCATATGTCGGGCAGTGTACTGTAGCAAGGACAAAACCCTTACTGGCTTATTTCTCGCAGTCGGAACTGGTCTCAATCTGTGAACTTGGAGGCACAGGACAAGCGCAAGTGTCATGTAAACGGGCCACCATGGGACTGCCAAGGGGTACGGAGCGAAATTGCTGGTCTAACCAAGAGGCTAGTCTTTTGAGTCCTTAGAAGAAGTCACCGGGCCACTATCCATGTGGCGTATTGTGAGAGGGATACCGACCTCGCTTCCTTCATGCCTGACTTGCTGTCGGCTGATGGTAGCGAGCTGCTCACCTTAACCAGGCCCGCTTATAGAGATATTGCACTAACCAATAGACTACATCTCCATTCCTTGGCAGGATGTGTTGATGTCACGGGTTCCACACAGGGACTGGCGGTAAGGGCGCCTACTTTATGGCTGTTTGTTGTGATTTCTGCAGAGCCCCGGCCGGGGTCTCGTGAAGCCGTAGTGATGCGGTATCCACTGGTAGTTTGTCTGCCTTGTTGGTGTTCGACCCTTCCTCGCTACAGCTCAGGTCACCACTGGCAGCAGGTGGTCAGAGGTGATTAGACGTTATTCGGGAGCAGCTCCATGGACAGGATGCACCATGTAGGTGCGATCCGCCCTTGGATTCCCCGAGGCCATGGTGCCTTCAATCAGATCCATCCTTGGACTCCCTGTAGCCATGGTGCCTTCAATCAGTGGCCTCTACCTTGGGTAAAGTGACTTGCTCAATGTCACCAGGAGTGCCAGTTCTACTCACTAGGCTACTCTTCCACTTCGGAAAGGGGATGGTATCCAATGCTGCGGCCGCGAGCATAAAGTCTGGAAAACAAGTGCTTCAGCCTGGCAGTACCCCCGGCGCTATGACTCAGCCCGATGAAGCTGAGTCCGGAGCATCTGGCCACACCCGTTGTCTTGGGAGATCCCGGTGTCACGAGGGAGAGCTGTGCACCGTTGTTGGCCTCGGACTGTGCTCCTGTCGGCCTCCCACCAGGGGAGGGCGCCATATGTGAGAGTCAGCGTAGGCATGATCATGGCGGCACCAGTACAAGGAGCAGTCTGCGTGGACATCGGTCCACATGGAGCCAATGAGTGGTCACTGCAGCTGATGCTAGTTACTGCTACGTGATAAGGCACATGCCTTGTTTGCAGGGGCAGAGAGGTTTGAGGGCAGCAGTCCTGCGCCAGAGGGAGAATCTTTTCCTCAACAACAGGTTTGTGTTGAGGATCTCCCTCCACGTCAGAGCCTGGACCATGCCCGGCCCGGTTGTGTTACCTCCACATCAGGGCATGGACCATGATTGCCGAGCTGCTGCTTGTTGAGCTGCTGTCACACTTACAACTGGAACCCAGGGGGCGTGACTCTATTGATGTCGGCAGCGCCAAGGGAGGAACAGAGCACGCAGCGCTGTCATCGGCGCCGATCACGTGCTTGGAGTGATGCCCCCAACGGCGCTGTGGACTCAGCTGAGCGGGCAGGCAGGGAGGAACAGAGCACGCAGCACTGTCATCGGCACAAATCTTGAGTGGGCAGGCAGCCTCCAGAGATACCGGCGCCACGAGGAGATCCCAGTGCCAGAGAAGGGGTGGAGGGGATCTCCTTTGGCAGCTGTTCCGTCGGGCCGGCACCAAATGAAAAGGAGTTCTGCGTCAGCATGGCACTGCCCCGGAGTCCCCCTGTTGCCATGGTGTTAGCCAATGGTGTCGTGGGGCGGGTCAGCCTTCAGCCAATGGAGATTTCCTTGCTCATCCAATCATGCAGAGTTTTCGCTTGCTCATCCAATCGGTGCAGGGGGAGTGGCGGCTTGCAAGGCAGCATGGCCAGAGCAAGATGGCCGCCCCCATGGTCCCCACATGAGGATGGCCCTGGCAGAGGAGGGAGGCACTGGAATCGTGGCTGGCTGGGGACGGAGGCCTTCTAGGCACGTCCTGGACTGCCACGAGGGCACTTGACTGCTGGAACGCCTCCCAAGTCCGGAGTTCGAAGGTCTCCCATCAACGGCATCTGCAGCATGATCCGGTCTCCCATCAGCGGCATCCGCAGCATGATCCCATCTGCAACAAGAGCATGGCATCTGCCTTAACTCGCGCCGGAGTTCAGGCGTTCCCCTAGCAACAGCAACCACGGGCTGCGAGTGGACATGGCCGGCAGGCCCCGGGGTTCCAGCCGGCTCTCCGAGCGATATCGGATCTGAAAGGGAAGCACGAGAGATCAAACACATATAGACATTTCAAGCAAGTAAGTAAAAGGGGGAAATTCCTCTTCTTTCTCTATAGGATAAGAATAAGTTCAAGATTTGATGTTTCATTTCAGTCGGAGAGTAGAAGGTCCGTCTTGCTGGCAAGGTGGAAGAACTGAAACTGGCTAGCTAGGGGCGGGCAGGGGGCTGGGGCCAGTTGGCCCATGCTCAGAAGGGCGAAAAGCCCTTCTGAGCTATGGAGAGTACTTCCGTCTCGGCGCCATTGGATGACATCACCAAGTGTGGTTGACTCATCCTGCTTGTCCTAGGAAAATTAAGGCTACAAGAGTCAATGGCATGAATTCACTGGGGCAGAAGGGCATGTTAAAGTTAAGAGCTTTGTCTGTTTTTTAAAACCAGGATGAAATTAAATAGACACCACAGGAGTTAGACTGTTCCCTTGCAAGCACCTAGCACCGCTAAGGAAACTGTTCAGAATTTATGACTGGTGTACTATGCTAACTTGAAATACATCAACTGTCTCCCTCCCGTCTCCCCAGTGTATATAATACTGAGCTGGAGCACAGTCTTTGTTGTTCTGCAAACATTTGTTAATGGAAAACTAAAATTTACATTTTTATCCTAGAAAGAGTACAACTATGGAATGCGATTTATGTTAATGCCAAGCAAAGGATGCATTTTAATACTGTATGGTATATCACTGGATATGCAAAAGAAATTGAGCGACCTAATTATTACTTCCACAGTGCATTCAAGGTAAGCAGTGCACGGCATGACTGTAAAGCCCTCGTCTTCAATTAAAGCTGCAGCCTAAAGAGGTTAAAAGGCCGGTGCTGAAGCTCGGTTAAAAAGGCGCAACTGGCATTTGCTTACAACTGCGATGCAGTAATGAAGAGATGCAAAAGAAACTGGGTCAACTGTATAGGCCAAGCCTTTTGCTTCCAATCTGCATAACCTTTGCTCCAGCAACACAGATAAAAATGAACATAAATAAAACCCTAAATGAAACACAAGAGATTGCAGAAAAGGCATGAAAAAGTAAGTTCCTTTTATTTCAAGAAATCAAATTTGCATATCAGTTATAAGCAATTCAAAGCCTTTGTGATGACTGACAATGATCAACTGACAATGATCAACTACTCTGGTGTTAACACCTTCAAAATATATTAGAAATAAAGTAAAGGAGCTAAAGACAAGAAATAAAAGGTATTAGGAAATTTCTATCACAAAACTATTAGGCTGGGGGACTGTTTACTGAAGTGCAATAAAGCTTTGCAGTTAATATGTGTTAGCTGCAAAAAGGAATGCACAGAAATTGCAAAGCCTGCACAGTAACTGTTGGGGCCGTGCCTAGAATCTGACCATGCAGTTACTCTACAGGGCAGACATTTGCCGCACCTGCATTACCAATAACATGGTTACATCTGAGCTATCAGCAGTTCTGTTGTCGTGGCCAGTGCAAGGACATCAGCATTACCAGTCCTCCAGGCCTCCCTGGACACCCCCCACTCCACCAGCAGCAACCCTGGACTCCTCAACATCAGCATCACATCTCCATCCCTCTCGACCTCCCTTGACATCAGCATCACATCTCCATCCCTCTCGACCTCCCTTGACATCAGCATCACATCTCCATCCCTCTCGACCTCCCTTGACATCAGCATCACATCTCCATCCCTCTCGACCTCCCTTGACATCAGCATCACATCTCCATCCCTCTCGACCTCCCTTGACATTAGCACCAGCATCTCCCCTACCTCTCGGACCTGTAATGATGTTAGCATTACACACCCCTCTGACATCTGTAGCTCTACCCCTTACCCAACCTCTCCTCAGCTCTTAGCAGGGCTCTCCCTGGTATTTACTGAGGGGTAGGAGTGATCTCCAGATGCTCCTGCCCCATTGGTGCCTGGCATCAAAATGGTGCCTCTGACTCTTAGCAATAGTCCCATGGTGCTATCACTAGGGGTAAGCTGCCAAATAAGGGAAGACGTCTGCCCCCATTAGACAGCAGGCAGGAGTGTCCAAAGGGGTGGTGAGTGGTGATGCTGTTGCAAGGGGGCAGTGGGGGTTTGGGTGGGAGGGTTGGGCACCTTCACTGGCTGCAATAAGGTATTGCTGTTAGCATGGAACTACTTTCCACCTTCAGGAGGTTGTAAGAGCATTCACAGTTCTATAGCTGTGGCAGCGCACAACCGCAAGGCATTGCCACACTCATAACGCATCCATTCTTTACCCATTTCCCTCCCTCTTGCATGGCAAACACATGATGTATGAATTAGCATTCCCTAGGTGTCATAGCTGTGCGTGAACAGTTACTGCATAGTGATAGCTACTTACTACACTTTAGTAAACAGGCCCTATGAGACTTGAGAAGGGGACCAAGGAGTTCCATTGGAAGGTGGAATCTGAGTCTCTCCAAGTTTCACAATATTCACTCCCTAGGCTTCAATGCCAGCCCTCCACTCATCCTCAGCTCCTCTATGGCAGAAGCGCATCATTGATTCTGCTATGACCTGGTACTCGGTAATATGAAGAGGATCAAGCATCCAGTGTTTAGTTCAGACTCAGTCACTCCTGATTATTGGCTAGAGACAACCCTCTTGTGTGCTCAGAGCTGGAGGTCAGATTGCTTCCCAATCTCAATCATATTAAACAGCATTGTACAGCAAGCCGCTGCTTCACCCATGCAGGGGATCTCACTCTCTGCTTGCTCTACATACAGATAAATCCTACAGAGAAAGAACTCATAATGGGCCACACTTAAGCCCGTGTTAGCTACTTCCCAGTGATTTAAAATCTCTCTGTGGTTTCCTCTTTTTCAGCACAATAGAAGGGTTCAACTGTGACTGCCAGCCAGCACAACAGACTCTGTGCTGTTTGTTTTTGGGTTCAATGGCATCTCATTTACACGTGTTAATTGCAGCTAATTGGCACTAATTAGATGAACAGGAAACCCTCTGGGAGCACTCATACCTTTAATTTGTAGTAAATATCATTAATTAACATATGCTAATTAAAGCCAATTAACATTGATTAAGGGTTGTCTGCTACTGGGAAAGCACAAATATCCACATTGTATTAAGTCAGCACTAAATATGATGCACACTTAACTATTAAAGAGAACTCGACATACGGCAACATCTGCCTGAAGTCTTTGCTGGCCCACTTCCTAATCACCTGAGCTGCCATGAGATTTCCAAGGAACTTGTGTCGATGGTGAAACTCTTTTGCCCAGAGATATTCAACCGCTGGTTTGGCAACTACATGTGACCTCTCGGGGCCCTCACGGTAACTTTTCCACACCAGAGATTTTTGGAAACTTCATAGAATCACATGAAGCTGAGATGGAAGCGACTGGTGGTTCTTTTTCTTTTCAAGACAGGCAAATCCAATCCTGATTTTACCCCCTCTCCCTGCCCACACTGTGGGTATGAACTATAAATAAGGGGGCAGAACTGGGACTAGGGATAGATGAGCCAGGCATCATCCTAGGATGCATCACAAGAAATGGCAATTTGGACTTTCTGCTTTGCAAATGAACAACTGTTTGAGAGATGAAATTATGCCCTGTACAGTGGAGGATAGGAAAATGTTGTTTTCAAACTTTCCTTGGGCCCAAAAGTAATTTGTTTCAGTTTTGGATAGAGGTAAATCCAGGATTAGATCTTCCAGGGAACCAGCTATCAGCACTGGCATAAGGAGGGGGTGCAACCAGGGCAGTTGCCCCTGGCCCTCATGCCAAAGAGGACTCTAAGGGCCCGATATTATATTAGGCAGGTTATGCGCTGCTATGGCACATACCTCTGCCTGCCAACCTTAACACTGGCTGTTCAATGCTGCGGTGACAGCAATGAATATCTAGCACTGCCGCACATGCTCTGGAGCTGCCGAGGCTAACCGGATAGCGGCAATAGTGTACCACTACTTGGTTAGCATCTGCAGCTAAAACTAGGCTAGCCAAAAGCTGGCCTAGTTTAAGCTGCAGATCACTAACCGGGTAGTGGTACAATATTGCCGCTACCTGGTTAGCAGCAGTCTCCACCTTCACTCTGCTCCAGAACGCCCCCAACATGCCCTGATGCTAACTGCAGAGCATCGGGGCGTGTAGCGGACTTTGAAGGGGATATTCAATGGCACTAACCATGTACGTTCCATTGAATATCCCGATTTAGGGCATTTACACGGTTTACTGGGCTGTAAACCATGTAAATGCCCTTCGTGCCCAAAGCTGAAGGAAGCACAGCTTGTTGGTGGGCTCTGGGGCTCCTCCAAAATTTCAGCTCCGAGCACTAGCATGTCTAACTCTGGCCCTGCCAACTTTTCGCTTTAACAGAGACTTACAATAGAAGATTAAATATGTGAATGCCAATATTCAAAGGATGCTGACTGCCCGACACAGGATCCTCAGTTTTAGGCATCTAAAATAAGGAACAATTTCAACCAAACATAGCTGCTTAAGCTGTGAGCTGAAAATTCTTCTAACTTAAGTGACCACTACTTGTAATCAACATAGGTAGGCTTGTAGCATTGATTTTCAGTACCTAACTTACTTCCCTCATCTTGACCCTATCCCCTTTTTAAGAACCTAAATTTAGGAATTCTCAATCCTAGTTACGTTTTATAGCTGCTAATTTAGGTACATACAGTATCTCCAAGTTAGATTCCTAAATTCACTGAACTCAGCTCAAGGCTCTTTGAGAGTTATGTTGAAGTTGAAATGATTCACTAGGTGACAAAATCTGAGTACTTATTCCTTTATCTCATGTCTGGGAAAAAATATAAGTTTGATGAACCAGACAATATGATCTAACTTGAAGGATCTGAGATTAAAAGTGTGCAATCGATGGAAAAACTCATCGATTTGATACGGTTTGATTCTACCAACCAGAGAGGATAGATTTTTCCTTCCTCTTTTTACTTCTGTGGTTATTAAAAACGCTTGCTAACATATACCCGTAAAGGGGGATATAGCTGAATTATGGGCAGTTTCTCTAATCGTGATGCAGTCTTGGCATTTGATCATATAGGCCATCTTGCTTCACCTTGGCCAAGACCAGAAGGCACTAAAGGGAAATGCAGGATACAAGGAGATTGGGAAGGAAAAGGGAGCAGCAACCGTAGCAGCCCAGGACTGGTCCATCTGTGCTGTAGGACCATCTGCTCAGTGGAAGAAGCAGGCCTGCAGCACTCAAACACTCCCACACACAGTAAACGAGCAGAAACACGGCAGTACAGCATATAGTGTCTTCAGCAATTCTTTCACCACTCTGGTTGAGTGTGGCTAAATCGCAAACTGAAGAGTAGCTCGCCTGTTTGAGACCATTCCTAGTGCAGAAATTGAGAAAACTGGAAATACAGGGAAAGCAAAACCAAGCAGCATCAGAGATAGCATAGTACTTGGCTGCAGACAAAGACCAGTATGGTCCATTCAGTCTGCCCAGTAAGATGGCTAGAGTAGTTGTAGTTGTATCCGCCGCTCTGTGCAGGTCACCCCCTCTATGTATTACATGTTACGGGAAGGGGAAAATGAACAGAAGCTTGGATGGGGATTTTTCTGTTTTATTTTATTTGCTGGCCATTTATTCTGCAAATATTGAACACTCTCTTGTTAGTATTAGCATCCTCTTTGCCCTCCCCATCCTGCTCTGGCACGCCTGTAAACAACTGTCTGCCACTGCAATGTGGCACAGTGCAACCTGGAAATTTTCAGTTTCAGAAAAGACAAAAAAAAAAAAAAAAAAGAAATGCCAGGGGGCAATGGTTGTCAATATATAGTATTCAGGTAACAAGATTTCTTTATTTAGAAATTATGTTAGTATTTCCATTTTATGAACTCCAACTGAGGGGAACTTAAAGTCCTTAAGGACCATATTGGTTGGGTTCTCAGGAAATCCCCACCCTTGTGATTGGCATGCAAACATTTGCATATATTAGAGGCAGGCCAATGCAAATTTATCTCATATATATTCAATAGGTATATTCTGAAAACCTGACCAGGGTTCCTTCCCCTGCTTACTGGAAGCACTGGCTGGCAGCAGAGGGATCAGAGAGGTTGGAGCTCAATTATCTGTTGCTCCCCTGGAGCTTATAGTGTATCTAGAATCTATTATGAAACTGTTTGCATCCTGGATTACCATTTTCTCTCCTTTTTAAAGAAATGCTTATCAAGTAAGTAAAGAAAAATGAAAAAGGAAATGGAAAGACGTCTGTTTAACCTTAACAAACACCTGTAAGAATGTGAGTTTCTTTGCTTGAATATCAATTTACACCTTTAGAAATGGATTAGCTATGTGTGTGTGCAACACAGCAATGCTTGGAAAAGGCATAAGGGGACACAGAGAGAAGAATACAAGTACAAAACTGGAACTATGTTACTTACCACTATTAAATTTGTATTTACAGTGTTATTCCTGGTTAATCATCCAGTGCATAAAATCCCAAATCCAGTGCATACACTACAAATCTATCTAATGCACATTCATTGTGGCTATCTTAAAAATCAGACTGGTTAGGTGTGCCTCCAGGATCCATTTGGGAAACAGCTATAATCCCACGCACTTACAGATGGCTTTACTGTAAGACTCCCTAAACCCATCCTGGGGACCTCACGGTTTGTTGTGTTTTCAGAATATCCACAAGGAATATATATAAGGTAAATCTCTATGCATTGGGTCTTTAATGTATGCCAGTATATCTCACGCATATTCATTGTGGGTAATGTGAAAGCCTGTTTGCTTTGTAGGGTCACCAGGAAATATCTGAGATGCCCTCCTTATTGTGATATGCTGGTCCCATTCCCTGCACCTTCTCAACAATGCAGCCTACCACTTCAAATTACACTCCAAAGCTGGGAAGATGATTTAATGTCAGCTCTTGCTCTCTTTATGCTGCTGTTTGCACTGAAGCAAAAGGGAAGTTCAGAGGGGAAAGAGTGGAAAGGATGGTGTGGGAAGAGAAGAAGTTCTATACCAGCGATTCTCCAAATCTTCCCTGGAGACCGCAAGCCAGTCAAGTTTTAAGAACATCTGCAATCAATACTCATTAGATTTGCATGCACTGTCTCCATTGCAGGCAAATTTCTCTCATGCGTATTCATTGTGGCTATCCTGAAAACCTGACTGGCTTGCGTGGGAACCCCAGGGCGGGGTTGGAAAACCCCGCCCTAAGCTTAGTTTTCTAATAGTAAGAGGACCAGACAGTTCCATGCCATAAAGAAGACACTGAGCCAGTCCTGGATTTAACTCTAGTGCATCTCTGGACTCCTAGAGAAAGTGCATGGGGTAGAGTGTAAAGCAAGGACTATTGTGTTAGAGTAGTTACTCACCTGTAACAGGTGTTCTCCAGGAGCAGCAGGAATCAGTCCTCACATATGGGTGACGTTGGCGCCGACGGAGCCCCCGTGTGGAGCATTTCCCCAGCTTTCATAGAAAGCCTTTGGGAATGCAGCACGCATGCGCGGTCCCCTTCCCGCCCAAGGGTGCCATCTTGCTCAGTCTGATGACATAGCTAAAAGACAGCAAAAATAGCAAAAATAAATCATATGACTGCAACTCCAAGGGGAGGAGGGAGGGTTGTGAGGACTGATTCCTGCTGCTCCTGGAGAACACCTGTTACAGGTGAGTAACTACTCTTTCTCCAGGACCAAGCAGGAAGTCAGTCCTCACATATGGGACTCCCTAGCTTAGGGCTACCAGAGGCCCCAAACTGAAAAATGAGCTCCCTCTAGAGCCTCAGCATGCAAGAACAGAATCTTCTCTGATAACGCCCCCGACAGGTAGCCCAACACCAGGGCTGGAGGGTAGGAGTTGCCTAGACCTCAAAGAGATTATGGAGTACCGCTTGCCCGAAAGCACTGTCCCTGCGGGACTCCCTCTCAAGGCAGTAGTGGGCCGCAAAAGTCTGGCTTGAAGACCAAGTAGCGGCCCGGCAGATGACTGCCAACGGAACAGAGTGGAGATGAACCACTGACGCAGCCTTCGCCCTGACACAGTGAGCCGTAACTCGACCCTGCAACGAGAGGCCGGCTGCCCTGTAAGCCCAGGTGATGCAGTCAGCTACCCATATGGACAAAGTATGCTTGGAAACAGCCAACCCCAACTTATTGGGGTCATAAGAAACGAAGAGCTGAACCGCTCTCCGGTGCTCCCGCATACGGTCAAGGTAGAAGGACAACGCCCTCCTACAGTCCAGGGTATGCAGGACCATCTCAGCCCGGCTAGCATGAGGCCTGGGAAAGAAAGTCGGAAGAACCACCTCCTGATTGAGGTGGAAGGAGGAGACAACCTTTGGAAGGAACTTAGGGTGAGTCCGTAAGACTACCCTGTTCTTATAGAACCTAGTATAAGGTGCTTCTGAAACTAGGGCCTGAAGCTCACTTACTCGCCTAGCTGAAGTAAGGGCTACCAGAAATAGCATTTTCCAAGACAGAAAATGCATAGGGCAAGTAGCCATAGGTTCAAATGGCGGGCAAGTAAGCCGTTGCAAGACCACATGTAAATCCCATTCAGGGGCAGGTGGATGCACTGGAGGCTTAAGCAAAAGCAGGCCTCTGAGGGATCGGGCCACCAAAGGATACTACCAAAAGCAGAGAGGTTCCACAAAAGAGTAAAGTAGCCCAAATGCCCTCAAGTATGGAGCAGACAGAGCTTAAAGATCCCAATTTACCCATGTCTAACAATAGCCAAATTAACATGAATAAAATACATTCTCTAAAATGCTTGTATGCAAATGCTAGAAGTCTAAAGAATAAGATGGGAGAGTTAGAATATATAGCACTAAATGAAAGGTTAGATATGATTGGAATATCAGAGACATGGTGGAAGGAGGACAACCAGTGGGACACTGTGATACCTGGGTACAAACTATATCGTAATGATAGAGCTGATCAAATTGGTGGAGGGGTTGCGCTCTATGTTAGAGAGGGCATTGACTCAGAAAGGATTAAAGTTTTGCAGGAAACAAAATCTGCTGTAGAATCTATATGGATTGAAATTCCATATAAAAGGGGGAAGACAATGTCAGTGGGGGTGTACTATCGAGCACCTGGCCAGAATGACCAAATGGATGATGAAATGCTCAAAGAAATCAAGGAAGCTAACAAAAGTTACAGCGCAGTAATAATAATGGGTGATTTCAATTACCCCGGTATCGACTGGGTCAGTGTCACGTCAGGACATGCTAGGGAGATAAAGTTCCTAGATGAAATAAATGACTGCTTCTTGGAGCAGCTGGTTCATGAACTGACCAGAGGGGAAGCCATATTAGACCTAGTCCTTAGTGGAACACCAGATCTAGTGCAAGAGATAAGGGTGTTGTGGCCACTTGGCAATAGTGATCATAGCATGATCACCTTTGATTTAATTAGTGGAGGAGGGATAGTAAGGAAATCCACAGTACTACCTTTTAACTTTCGAAAGGGAGACTATGATAAAATGAGGAAAACAGTTAAGAAAAAACTAAAAGGAGCAGTTGCGAAAGTTAAAGACGTACATCAAGCTTGGGTGTTGTTGAAAAATAAAGAAAAGTGGAAGGAAGTCCAAAAAACTGCCAGCATGGTTTAAAGGTGAGGTCAGAGAGGCTGTTGTTGCCAAAAAAGCATCTTTCAGGAAATGGAAAAAAGAGCCAAACGACGAAACCTGGAAACAGCACAAGCACTGGCAAGTCAAATGCAAGGCATTGATAAGGCAGGCAAAGAGAGAATTTGAGAAGAAGCTTGCTGCGGAAGCAAAAACGCAAAATAAAGACCTTTTCAAGTACATTCGTAGCAAAAAACCTGTGAGAGAGTCAGTTGGTCCATTAGATGATAAAGGGGTTAAAGGAGCACTAAGAGGCGACAAGGCGATAGCGGAGAGACTGAATGAATTCTTTGCTTCAGTCTTTACTGAGGAAGATGTAGGGATGTTACCCATGACTGAAGTGGTATTTAAAGGTGCGGAAGAATTGAAGGAAATATCGATACATCGGGAAGATGTCTTACAACTATTAGATAAACTGAAGAGTAGCAAATCACCTGGGCCGGATGGTATACATCCAAGGGTGTTGAAAGAACTGAAATATGAGATTGCAGAACTGCTATCAGTAATCTGTGAACTATCATTAAAATCATCTCTAATACCTGAAGATTGGAGGATCGCCAATGTAACACCAATTTTTAAAAAAGGTTCCAGGGGTGATCCGGGAAACTACAGACCGGTGAGCCTGACGTCAGTACCGGGAAAAATGGTGGAAACCATCATAAAGAATAAAATTACTCAGCATGTAGATAGTCACAACCTAATGGGAGACAGCCAACATGGCTTTAGACAAGGAAGATCTTGTCTTACTAATTTGTTATGTTTTTTTGAAGGAGTGAATAAACAGGTGGACAAAGGTGAGTCGGTTGATATTGTGTACCTGGACTTTCAGAAAGCCTTTGACAAGGTCCCTCATCAGAGACTTTTGGAAAAACTAAAGAGTCATGGGATAGGAGGCAATGTACTATTGTGGATCAGGAACTGGTTAAAAGATAGAAAGCAGAGGGTAGGGCTAAATGGCCAATTTTCCCAATGGAGAAAGGTGAATAGTGGTGTAACCCAGGGATCTGTGCTGGGTCCGCTGCTTTTTGACATATTCATAAATGACCTGGAAAGTGGAATAACGAGTGAGGTTATCAAATTTGCAGATGACACAAAACTATTTAAAGTTGTTAAAACCCAAGAGGATTGTGAAAAATTGCAAGAGGATCTTGATAAATTGGAAGACTGGGCATCAAAATGGCAGATGAAATTTAATGTGGACAAGTGCAAGGTTATGCACCTAGGGAAGAACAACCCAAACTATGGTTACACGATGCAAGGTTCCACATTAGGAACCACCACCCAGGAAAAAGATTTAGGCGTCATTGTGGATACCATGTTAAAACCCTCGGCCCAGTGTGCAGCGGCGGCCAAGAGAGCAAATAGAATGCTAGGTATGATAAGGAAAGGAATGGAAAATAAAACAAAAGATATTATAATGCCTCTATATCGTTCCATGGTGAGACCGCACCTTGAATATTGTGTGCAATTCTGGTCGCCGTATCTTAAAAAGGATATAGCGATTTTAGAAAAGGTACAGAGAAGAGCCACCAAAATGGTAAAGGGGATGGAAGGATACTCCTATGTAGAAAGGCTATAAAGGTTAGGGCTCTTTAACCTGGAAAAGAGATGGCTGAGGGGAGATATGATAGAAGTCTATAAATTAATGAACGGAGTGGAACGGGTAAACGTAGATCGATTGTTTACCTTATCAGAATATAGAAAGACTAGGGGACATGCAATGAAGCTACAGGGTAAACTATTTAAGACTAATAAAAGAAAATATTTTTTCACTCAACGTGTAATCAAACTCTGGAATTTGTTACCGGAGGATGTAGTAAAGGCTGTTAGTGTAGCTGGGTTTAAAAAAGGTTTGGACAAGTTCCTGGAGGAAAGGTCCATAAACCATTATTAAGAAGTGACCGAAGATATCAATGCTTGATCCAGTACAAGCATTGTGGAACTTGTGTCTCTTGGGGAAACTGCTAGGTACATATGACCTAGATTGGCCACTGTTGGAAACAGAATACTGGGCTTGATGGACCTTGGTCTGACCCAGTATGGCATATCTTATGTTCTTATGTTCTTATGTTAAAGGATGACTGGAGAGAGACTGACCCTCCACCTGTGAGTGGTGTGCTGAAAGAGCACTAAGATGAACTCTAACAGAATTGGACTTAAGGCCTAGGTTGGACAGGTGAAGCAAATACTGCAGCACCACTGGTACTAGGCATGAGAAGGGATTCTCATTGTGTTGAGTACACCAGACAGAAAATCTACGCCACTTAAGGGCATAAGACTTTCTGGTGGACTGCCTCCTAGAGGCCAAGACTACATCCTCCACTTCCCTAGGCAGTAGTAAAGGCGCTAGAACTACCCTTTCAGCAGCCAGGCCATCAAATTGAGGGACTGTAGATTGGGGTGCAAGAGAGATCCCTGCTCCTGAGACAGGAGATCGGGTTGCATCTCCAGAGGAAGAGGAGTGTCCACCGCTAGTTGCAACAGTAGTGGGAACCAGGGTTGCCTTGGCCACCGGGGGGCCACCAGAATCACTGAGGCCTTGTCCCGGATCACTTTGAACAGTGTCTTGGACACTAGAGGCGTGGGAGGAAACACATATAGGAGGCCTGTAGACCATGGAATGAGAAACGCATCCGCTGCTACTCTGAGAGGATGCGGTTGTCTGGAGCAGAACCTGGGAAGTTGACGGTTCAGAGGACTGGCAAAGAGATCTATGGTTGGAAGACCCCATCTCAGGAAGATCTGTTGAACCACTAAAGGGTTCAACTGCCATTCGTGCGGCTGCAGAATCCTGCTCAATCTGTCCGCCAGGTAATTCTCCTGACCTGGGAGGTAGACTGCTTTGAGAAGAATGCCATGATTGACTGCCCAGGAGCACAGTTTCTGCGCTTCCTGACATAGAAGGCGGGACCCGGTGCGCCCTTGTTTGTTCACATAGAACATAGCTACTTGATTGTCTGTCTGAACTAAGACGGACTGGTGAGAGAGGAGATGAGAGAAAGTTCTCAGGGCTAAGTGGATAGCTCTCAGTTCTAAGAGATTGATCTGCTGTGCGGCCTCCCAAGGAGTCCACAGGCCTTGAGTACATGCCCCTTGGCAATGTGCACCCCAACCTTGAAGAGAAGCATCGGTTGTCAGCACCTGAGAGTGTGGAGGTGCCTGAAAAGGTACCCCTTGCATTAGATTCGGAAGATGAAGCTACCATTGCAGAGAAGACTGTAGTAGGCTGGACACCCTCACTTTGTCCTGAGGCCCCACTGAGCTGGTCTCATGTGTAGATGGGCATTTGGAGTCACATGGACCGTGGATGCCATGTGGCCTAAGAGCCTCAGAAATTGTCTGGCAGAGACTAGAGAATTGCTGTGGAAAAGCCTGGCTAGAGCCATCAATCTGTGGGCCCTGTCCACTGGTAGAAAGGCCTTTGCCTGAAATGTGTCTTGTCGAGCTCCTATGAACTCCATGTTCTGGGAGGGATGCAAACTGGACTTTGCGAAGTTTATGACAAACCCAGGTGCTGAAGCAGAGCTACAGTGCGAAGGGTGGCTTGATTGGCCTCTTGTGGGGACTGACTCCTGATGAGCCAATCGTCCAGATATGGAAAGACAAAGAGGCCCTGAACCCTGAGGTAGGCCGCTACCACCGCCAGGCACTTAGTGAATACCTTGGGGGTGGATGTAAGGCCAAAAGGCAGTACTCTGTACTGATAATGGTTTCCTCCCACTACAAATCTGAGATATTGTCTGTGGTCTGGATGAATAAGGATGTGAGTATAAGCATCCTTTAGATCTAAGGAGCATAGCCAATCTCCCTGCTGGAGGTAGGGCAGCAGGATTCCAAGGGTAAGCATCTTGAACTTTTCCCTCTCCAGGAACTTGTTCAGGTTTCACAAGTCTAGGATGGGTCTGAGGCCTCCAGTTCTCTTTGGTACTAGGAAGTACCTGGAATAGAAGCCGTGACCTTTCAGGTGTTGGGGCACCGGTTCCACTGCCTGATCCTTTAGAAGACCTGCCAACTCCTGCAGGAGTAAGTCCCTGTGCAGAGGGAGTCTGGGAGGCTCCCCTGGAAAATAGGAGGGGGGTACCTGGTGGAAGTGGAGGAGATAGCCCTTCTGGACTATACTTAGAACCCAGGTATCCCTTGTGACGGCTGACCACCTACTTGCCTCCAGTGCTGATGGGAGCCAGCTGAGGAGGAGAGGCTATGCCAATGCAGTCAAAATCCCCCTCCCTGTTGAGCAGGAACCAGAGTAGGAGGCTTGGGGGCCTTCTGCCTATGGGGCCCATGACCCTGCCCCTTGGCCTGCTGACCCTGTTGGGGAGCTACAGAGGCCTGATAATGAGGGTACTGTTTATAGGCAGATGACTTCCTCGGGTAAAAGGTCTTTTTCCCCAAGCCCTTCTTCTTCTGAGAAGGGGCAGAGGTTTTTCTGGACAGCCTTGTCCGGGTAAGAGTCTCGGTCTCGAGTTCGGCAGCTTTGTCAGCCATGGGCTTGCGAAAGAGGTTTTCACCTTGGCAGGGGACATCGACCAACTTGTCCTGCACCCATGGCTCGAGGTCCGATGACTGTAGCCAAGCCTGATGGCGTGCACCGATGCCGGCCGCGGCTACTCGGGCCGAAGCCTCGAAGCCATCATAGGCTGCTCGAGATATAAACTTCGAGCACTCACGAATACCCGAGGACGGCGAGGACAGAGCATTGAACCTCTGCAAAGGTTCCTCAGAGAGACCAGCAGAGAACCCAGCAATCTCTTTTGCCAGGTCTCGAAGGTACATGCCCATGTACAGCTGGTAGATCTGGACACGGCAAGCAAGCATAGAGCCCTGGAAGCACTTCTTACCGAGGGCATTCAGGTTCTGGGCCTCCCAGCCGGGAGGCACCAAGGAGTGCATCTTCTGACTCTTCAGACGATGCATGGCCGATTCCACAATCATGGAGTGGTGCGGTAATTGCGCCTTGCGGACTCGATAGACGGAATCGACCCGCTTGCTCAAAACCGGCATCGAGGCCAGTGCCTCCCACATGTGGAAGAGCAACCGTTCCAGCATCGGAGGAACCAGAACAGTAAAGGCCTCCTTTGGAGGAGAGTCATACCGTAGGGCCTCGAGCTCCTCGGCTCGAGGCTCCTCCTCGGGATTCGCGGGGAATGCCAAAGCCCTGGCCATGTCCCGCACGAAATCCGAGAACTGGGTATCCTCCGGGGGGGACCTTCTCCGAGGCTCGGACTCGGGCGAATCCGAAGGAACGCACCGAGTCCGAAAGGTATCGGGCGACTCCTCATCCTCCGTCTCCCAGCCGGACTCCTCGGAGGAGGAATCGAGCGGCTCTGGTCCGGCAGGCATCGATGCCATCCGCCCCAACGCCGAGGGTACCGGCATCGACGACCTCGGTCCCGAACGGGAGGTCGAAGGGGACCTTGGCCGAGGATCGAGCTCGCATGGACTCAAGGATCGGCTCGGCCTCCGGGGTCGACTTGGACGTCGATGTCCTGGTGGTCGGGGCAGATGCACCGGTGAGACCGGCGATCAGTGCCCGCTGCTGTTCCATGAAGGCAGCCAAGCTGCTCTCCAAGGCCGTCAACCTGAGTCCGAGCTCAGGAGACACAGCAGCCCCTGACTCGAGCCCCGGCGGCACCGGGCCTGACGTCGGCTCCCCTGGAGTTGTCCACGAGGACTACAGTACTCATGTGACCCGGGGACTCCATCTCCACACAAGGTTGTTTTGCAGGCCTCTCCGACTCCGAAGACCTGGGACGGCACTTGGGGCTATGCGACTTGGCCATTGAGGAGCCAAGTGCGTCCACCGATGCCGCCCTCGCGGGTTTTTTCTTCTTACGATGCTCCCGCGAGGGAGACCCCCTTTCAGAGGAGCCTCACGCTGCTCGGGGCCGGAGTCCCGAGATGTCGAGGCCTCTGACGAGGTCAGGGCCCGAACGGACGCAGAGTCAGAGAAGATTCTTTCCTTTTGGTGCTGCCGAATCCGTAACGCCTTAGAGGACATTTTCCCACACGGACCACAGATCATCGGGTCATGATCGGGTCCGAGGCACCGGAGGCAGCAGTCATGTATGTCGATGAGAGACATAAGTTTCTTGCACCTCTCACACTTTTTAAACCCGCTGGCAGCCATCAGGGGAAAAAGGGCACCTGCAAGGTCAAAAGACAGGGTTGCCAGTGAAAAAAGAAAAAATGGTGCGAACGCTAGTCACTAAGGACAAAAACCGAAAAAGAGATCCGGGCTCGATACCGACGTATCGGGCCCAGGCGGGAAAGGGAAACCGGCGTCGAACCGAAGAAAACAGGTTAACGCAGAGAAAAATCAACTTCTTCCTCGGGTGAAACGAATATACATCCATCGGGCTCCGCGGAAAAAAGAAGACTGAGCAAGATGGCACCCTTGGGCGGGAAGGGGACCGCACATGCGCGCTGCATTCCCAAAGGCTTTCTATGAAAGCTGGGGAAATGCTCCGCACGGGGGCTCCGTCGGCGCCGACATCACCCATATGTGAGGACTGACTTCCTGCTTGGTCCTGGAGAAATCTAATATATTGTCAAATAGAAAAGCAACTAGATGCTGAAGAGATGGAAAAGTGTTTTTGAAGTTTAATGTGTAGCAATGAATATGGATAGGTATAGTTCTGGCTACCTGTATGATTACCAAATTCACTCTTTGGCTTCTAACTTGCTGAAAGGAATGGATGGCTCAGTGGATTGGGAAGGCATAGACTGAGGATGTCTGCTCTCAGTTTGCTGGTGTAGGGTCAGCTCAGATTGGTATTAATCAATGATCACCAACATTTGTTAATTATTACATCACTCACGGCCTCGGGGTGCTGCAAACCAGTCAGGTTTTCAAGTACCCCTAATGAATATGCACGAGATAGATCATGCATATTCATTAGGGATATCCTGAAAACCTGACCCTGATGCGGCCCTCAAGCACTGTGAGTGAATACCACTGTTTTATGATACTTTACGGTTTCAGATATAAATATCAAACATTGTCTTGGCACAGAGGCTAAGAACTGACTGAATTTGGAACCTCTGGTTTGAAAAGCTCATATACCTACAGTATTATCTTTTGAGGATCCAATAAAAGAGATCACAGGCTGCATTTTCTCCAGACATCAGGAATGACAGTGGAGGTAACAGCATCTTGAGCAGCTGGGGGTGGGGTCACCCTCCAATGACGTGGCAGTGGCAGCTGCTTGATGCCCTCTGGCCTAGCATGCCACGTGGGTGCCTGTCTTGCCTGCCCTTGTGACAGACTTGCAAGGATGCAGACAGCTAGTAGAACTCACTCCCCACGGAAATGTCAGTTTTTAAAACTTAATAAAACAACTTTCCAAGAAAGAGCTGAGGCATACAAAATGAGTTTTGAACATTAAATTCTACTTTTTCCTTGTGGCTCACAGTATTTTCAAGCTGTGTGTGATTTGGGCTTCACCAAAATAGCTAAAAGCGTGGAGCAATCAATAATATAAAATATATTAAAATAATCTCAACCCATCCCATCCTTCCTCCCCTCAAACCTCAAATCCACCCACATGAAGGGGGGGGGGGGGGGGGCTGATAAGTCTCTGGCCTTGTAATGAAACAGAGCGCTACAGGCACACTTTGGTTCCGGAGGTCTGAATGATCTCTCTGGTACCAAATAAAACAAAACTGCAGAGAGATCTTTCGGAGCCCTGGAACCGAAGTGTGCCCGTAGCGCTCTGTTTCGTTACAAGGCCAGAAACTTACCAGCTCCCCTTTGTATCAAATTTTAATCCCAAATCCTCCCAGCCAAATTTTAAACCTATTCATTTATCCCATCCCCTGCAACCAACTACTCAATATCCCACTCTGTCCCAACCCTAATCCTAACTCATCAGCTTCACCAAACAAACTAATAATAACATTTCATCTTACATAATGAATGCTGTATTGAATGGCTCAGAAGCACATTTCTGGCTACTAGATGGTATGACAGCCTCCCAGGGATTGAAGGACTGATGCTACAACTATTGATACCCCATTTCACTCAAGTGAGATAAAAGGAGATGCAGGTGTTTCATGTCTTGACCTAAGGTCAGGGGATTCTCAAACTCATATCTGCAAAATTCTTCAACCTCTAAACCTTCCAGTTCAGCTGTCAACAAAACAAATGTGACTGATGGAAAAAAAAAGAATCAGGTTTCAATGCCAGGTAAAAAGCAGTGTGTGGGTCCAGACCTGGCAGCCAGTTGAGTAGTACTAATTGCTACTCACCCTGCCTCGTGCATTTCATGGGATCTATGAAACTGTTAATAGTGTTTGCAATGAGCTAATTAGTGAACTGATTTTAATTTCTCATTAATTATAATCTTATCAGACAATTAAATCATAATACTAAGTTCAACACTGTTCAGTGACACAGACCAATAAGCAAACAAGCACAATAATCTGATTTTGTACAAATCTAACAACGATTTTGGGGAGGGGGAGAAGAAAGGTGGCAGTGTTACCAAATGTGTAAAGCTCTCTTCTGTATAAATACGGAGAACGAGTCACTTCATTGCATTGAAGAAGAGGTGTTTGGCGTCTGTAGTAAAATACCCACTGACAATTAGAAAGATAATTTCTTTATAGCATTTGACATGCTAATTGTACAGTGGAAACCCACAGCCTATTAGAAGACAGCATAATGGAATCCTGCAGAACATTCTGGTTCCTTTGTTACTATTGGTTGAACGTGGATTGAAGCACAGACAGGTACTCTAATGAGCAGGAAGGCATAAGCTTCTTTAAGAGTGGTTGGCAAACTAGCTCCACGAGCCTGCACAATATCTAAGATCTGTCCTCTGGTCAGATCCAGTCATAGATGGCAACAAAACTCAAGCCACCACAGGCTCTAGTGAGTCAGTCCAGGTTTTTAAACATAAGGCTGGGTGTCTGGAAACTGCACTTCAGGGTTACAGTGTGGGGTGGGAGCACAGCTCCTCTTCCCTGGCCACCGGGGCTGTGGGGGATGAGAGAAAAGGAAAGATCTCTGTGGGACACTATCTCTGGATACCTCTTTCTTATTTTGAGCATAAGAACATAAGAACATAAGATATGCCATACTGGGTCAGACCAAGGTCCATCAAGCCCGGTATCCTCTTTCCAACAGTGGCCAATCTAGGTCATATGTACCTAGCAGTTTCCCCAAAAGACACAGGTTCCACAATGCTTGTACTGGGTCAAGCATTGATATCCTGGGTCCCTTCTTAATAATGGTTTATGGACCTTTCCTCCAGGAACTTATCCAAACCTTTTTTAAACCCAGCTACACTAACAGCCTTTACTACATCCTCCGGTAACAAGAGTTACTGTCAACAAAAGCAAATCCAGTCCAATAAGTTAAAAATTCAAACTGGATTTTCATTTACTGAGACAAAAAAAAAGAAATGAAAAATCAGAAAGAGATGGCCAATAATTATCTCTCTAATGGTGCTCGATTAGTCCAGCTCCTCTTTTTTGGTCTTCAGCTCTTTATTCCCTGGTTTTCAGTCTTTTCCTCTGTTCTCTGGAACATTCATGGTCCTTTCTTCTGCATTTGTAGAGGCAAGGGGAAGGGGAAGGCGATGGCAGTGGAGGTGTACTATCAACCGCCTGGCCAGAATGAACAAATAGATGATGAAATGCTCAAAGAAATCAGAAAAGCTAACAAAAGTTACAACACAGTAATAATAATGGGAGATTTCAATTACCCCGTTATCAAGTGGGTCAGTGTCATGGCAGGACATGCTAGGGAGATAAAGTTTCTAGATGAAATAAATGACTGCTTCTTGGAGCAGCTGGTTCATGAACTGACCAGAGGGGAAGACATTTTGGCTTTAGTCCTTAGTGGAACACAAGATCTGGTGCAAGAGATAAGGGTGTTGGGGCCACTTGGCAATAGTGATCATAGCATGATCGCATTTGATTTAATAAATGGAGGAGGGAAGGTAAGAAAATCCACAGTACTATCTTTTAACTTTCAAAAGGGAGACTATGATAAAATGAGGAAAATAGTTAAGAAAAAACTAAAAGGAGCAGTTGCAAAGGTTAAAGATTTACATCAAGCTTGGGTGTTGTTTAAAAATACTATCTTGGAAGCCCAGACCAGCTGTATTCCATGCTTTAAGTAAAGTAGAAGGAAGTCCAAAAAATTGCCAGCATGGTTTAAAGGTGAGGTTAGAGAGTCTGTTGTTGCCAAAAAAGCATCTTTCAGGAAACGGAAAAAGGAGCCAAATGATGGAAACTGGAAACAACACAAGCACTGGCAAGTTAGATGCAAGGCATTGATAAGGCAAGCAAAGAGAGAATTTGAGAAGAAGCTTGCTGTGGAAGCAAAAACACATAATAAAGACTTTTTCAAGTACATTCATAGCAAAAAACCTATGAGACAGTCAGTTGGACCATTACATAGAGGGGTAAAAGGGGCACTAAGAGGGGGACAAGGCCATAATGGACAGACTGAATGAATTCTTTGCTTCGGTCTTTACCGAGGAAGTTGTAGGAATATTACCCATGACTGAAATATTATTTAAAGGAGGTGCTGCAGAAGAATTGAAATAAATATTGATATACCGGGAAGACGTATTACAACTATTTGATAAACTGAAGAGTAGCAAATCACCTGGACCGGATGGTATACATCCAAGGGTGTTGAAAGAACTGAAATATGAGATTGCAGACCTACTATTAGTAATCTGTGAACCATCATTAACATCATCTGTAATACCTGAAGACTGGAGGATGGCCAATGTAATGCCAATTTTTAAAAAGGGTTCCAGGGGTGATCCAGGAAACTACAAACCCGTCTGATGTCTGTGAGCCTGACGTCAGTATCGGGAAAAATGGCAGAAAACATCATAAAGAACAAAATTACTGAACATGTAGATAGTCATGGTTTAATGGGACAAAAAAACTGTATCAGGTCTAACAAAAAAGTGAACTACAATCACACTAACATATATCTAAATTCACTCCTATCAATGTTTTAATTTCAACACATGTTTAGTTAGCCAGCGGTCTCAGATAAACGGTAACTTATGACACTTATTATGGGTACTTAGACTCTCCCAATATCGTGTCCGTTTACATCAATGACCATAGGCATATTTAATGTCTTAAATAGTATATATTTGCATTGCTTTTTTGTTTTTTACTTGTTTTTTTAACTCATTTCTTTAAAAAATCAGCACCACTCCACTTATCTTAGTTAGAATGGTGTGAATCAACGTCCTTTCCAGCTTGATGAAAAAGAAAAAGAAGAACCCCAACGCCTCAATATTCTAAGCGCTCCGGCGTTTCTCCAAATGGGTTTATCAAGGGGATCATCACTCGGCTTCTTCAGAGGACTACGTGAATACTCGCTTTCCTCTAATTCTTAATAATGTTTTCTGAAGCAATACAAACAAAAACGATGTTAATGGTTGAATAACATTGAAAATCATTCTCTTATATACACACCACTATTTGGCGTCTTTTGGTTAATGTGCAACAATAATAGACTATGCTGAAGATCGGTGGAATGTAGAGAACTGAGAGATTTTATAAAATAGTGGTGTGTATATAAGAGAATGATTTTCAATGTTATTCAACCAACTATTAACATCGTTTTTGCGGCACACTTCTTGCGGCACACTTCTTGCAGCACACTAAGCAGGTCTGGTGACTTGCACATTGGGCGAGCTTCTTCTCTCCTGCTCCCATAAAGTGGCTAGATGGAGGTGCGGGGAGAGGGGGGGTGGCATGCACCCGATGTGCAAGTCACACAGGGTGCATTTCACGATTGTTACGGCCCTGCTGCTAGGTACTTGTAACCTAGATTGGCCACTGTTGGAAACAGGATACTGGGCTTGATGGACCTTGGTCTGACCCAGTATGGCATATCTTATGTTCACAGATACCACACTTCTCTACTATCCCTTTCTCCCCTTCTGTAGATCTATCAGACACAGACCCTTACCTGTGGATTTCTCTCTTCTGTCCTAGCTCCTAACACCCAACTGCCCTAGTGACACTTTGATGTAGGACCCACGCACTCTGTCTCTCCCCTGTCCTAGATGTACAAGACCTACAGGGTCCAGTCGCTCCTCTCTTGAGCTCTGGTAGTCCAGACAGTACAATAAAGAAAGACCAGGAGATGTCCAACCCCGCTTTACTCCATTACATCACTAGGTACATCCTCTTTGGATATGGACATTGTATCACTTTTCTCCGCCCATTACCAGTTTTTGCAAACAGGCCAGATTTTCAGGATATCCCCAATGAATATGCATGAGATAGATCCGCATACATATTACCTAAACTGCATGCAAATCTATCTCATGCATATTCATAGAGGATATCCTGAAAACCTAGCCTGTTTGTGACCCTTAAGGACTGAACTTGTGCACTTCTGCGATAAATCAATTCAATCTGAAGTTCTACAAATTCCAGAGCACTTTTGAGTTGGAGGTGGCATGGAGCTAGGCTGTGATGTGAAAGAACAGGTGTTCATTTCCAACTTTTGAGCTATCTGTACCCTGTGTTTCCGCTTTGAGACAAGGATACCATAGGACCCTCACATGTAGCTCTCATTTAGTTTCCATCCATGCACTCCTTCTGGACTCAAGACTCTCAAGAAACTCCTGGCTTGAATGGACACTTCCCCCAGTAGAAAACCTAGAGGGATCCTTCAAGAACCCTTGGCTCAAGCCAGAAGGAATCAGTCAACAGGGTCTTGGTCTTCACTCAGTTCTCAAAGGCTGCCTATGGGCCAGACGTTTAGGATATCCTGAATAAATATGCAAGGAAGAGATTTGCATACAATGGAGGTAGTGGCATACAAATCTCTCATGTGCATTCATTAGGGATAGCCTAAAAACTGACCTGGTAGTGGCCCTTGAGGGCTGGGAGTGAAGACCGAGGCAATAGGAGTTGCTAAAAAACAATACCCGGGCTTCCTCCCTTCTTTCAATGTGACTATAGAATTCCATGTCAAAGGCTGAGCCAATCCTGGATTTACCCCACTGCACACAAAGAGATGTAGCCCTGCTTTTCTTAGAACTACATTATCATGGATCTGATATCAGGTTCATCTGAACAGGCTGTGCAATTCTGGTGTTTCTCCACTGCATGCCTAAAAAAAGCCCTACCTCTCTTAGAACTGAATGAATGCAATAAAGCAAAGTCAGGCCTGGATGAGTCAGTTTAGTTTCTCCTGGGTAACAGCAACATAGTAGATGGTGGCAGAGAAAGGACCATTGGTTAATCCAGTCTGCTCGGTTATTTGGGATATCCACAATGAACACTGATGAGAGAGATTTGCATGTACTGCCTCCACTGCATACAAATTTATCTCATGCATATTCATTGCTGTCCATACTGCCAAGGATATATCCCAGCTTTCAGTCATTGGGCAGGCCACCTGTAGGATATCATGCCCTATTCAAGACATCTTTTATCATTTTCTTTGGTTGAGCACACACAATCCTCTTTTTTAGTTCACTCCCGGTACCCCTCTCGTCCTATGACCAACACAAGCAGAAGTGCCACATTACCCAATTCCAAAAGAGAGATTTTAGGACAGTCCATGTCCCATGGCAAGTCTAGTTGTGAGTGCTGTGTTCATTCAAAACTTGTCTTCACATTCATGCTGTATTAGATTTATACTTTAAAATTTAAAGCAGGGGAGGTGGAGGATTCAAGATGGCGACAGAGTAGGTCGTGTTGGTGTTTGCTCCCCACTGACCTTTTTCCTTGATACCTAACCGGAAGGCTAAGGGCAAGGGAGGTGTCCCCTCCATGCCCATAGCAGTATCGGTGGGACAGCGCACCATGAACGACTTCACACAGGTGAAGCTATCGGGCAAACCTGCTGTTGGGGCAGGGGAGAGCCTGGCTTGAGCAGAGATGTTTTGCTGAGCCCAGCTGGCTCATCCACTCCTCCTGCACCTGGGGTAGCTAAGTGTGGTGCATCTGAAGTTGGAACAGATGCCGGAACTCAGCACGCCTTGGTCTCGGCATTGGTTTCATCGGCGGCTGAAGGCAACGGGATCAGCAGTCTCCAAGAAGGAGGTTTACCCCCCACTCGAGAGAGTGTGGCTATCCAGGAACATCCTCCTCTTGTTCGATCTCCGGAGGTGACCCCTGGACTCCATTTGGGATGCGATGCAGTCTCTCTACCAGGTATGTGCTGGTGTGCTGCAGGCCTTAGCTTTGTACTCTCCTAGGCTGGAGAGTTTGGAAAAGACTGTGCACCACCAGCAAGGACAACTGGCTGGACTTGAGGCTTAAAAGTCAATATTTACAGGAACAGCAGGGGGTCCTAGTCCAGGATAGACTGTTTTTTCAGCGTAAAATAGAAAACTTGGAAAACCAACAGAGAAGTTTAAATCTTTGTTTATTGAATTTTCCATGGGTTTCATTGTGTTCACCTAGGGACCTGTTTATTCGGTTCCTTAAGGAGTTATTCAGCTATCCTGAATCTGGGATTCCTCCATTTCAAAAGATTTATTTCCTCCCCTCAACATCTACCAAAGACACTTTGCAGAAAGCCGACACCTCCTTGGTAGAGGTCTCTTTTGACTCCTTGGAGTTGGGGAACCTCTCTGAGTTGTTAGAGCAGTCCACCGAGGTGGTTGAAGCTAGGGCTATGTTGTTAGTATCTTTTGTATTTCTTCAGGATAAGAAAGCATTATTACGTTTGTATTTTAAAAAATCAGATGTTCCCTTTTTGGGGGGTAGGATACCTATCTTCCCAGATGTGTCCAAATGGACACAGTCTTGGAGGAAGACGTTTTTGGAATATTGTGCTGAAGCTTTGGCTTTGGGCGTGAGTTTCCAATTGAGATTTCTTTGTAAATGTATACTCATTTATCAGAATAAGACTTTTCGTTTCTTCAAGCCCTCTCAGTTACATTTCTTTTTGGATGCTAAACGATTGCGATGCTACCCTGTGGTATTAATGTGGGCTTTAGGTGTGCTTTGCTGTACATCCTACTCATCATTTCCTCTGCTATTTCCTTTTCTTTACCGTCTTTCCACGGTTTTTGTATTTCTTGAATCCTCCTCCTTTTCAGAGTAGTGGTCTATTTGCATTGTATCATGTTTTGTTTTTGTTCTGTTTACTTCCTATAATAATGTGATGCATGATCAAATGTGATATTCTTGATCCAAAGTTGGTTTAATGTAAAAATTCAATAAATATAACATTAAAAAAATAATTTAAAGCAGGGTCAGTGTTACACCGTTTTCGTTGGGGAGACCAAGCTCCACCCCTTGGCCAGCTACACTGAGTGCGACTGTGATCCTCGGCCTTCCACTCCTTCTACCTGTGGGGATCTGATCACGGCAGCGAGATTTTGGTGAGGCCAGGTGACCAGATAGCCTGATCCTTATGACATGGAGCCAAGTCAGACCTGGCTTTACCTGTAGTGCTCCTATGGATTTATAGTTCCAGTTTCTCTAAGAGCAGCAGGAACTACGAGTCCAGAGATGCACTGGGAGAAAATCAGGACTCGCTTGACCCTTGTGCCAGGGAACTGTCTTGATCACTGAAAAGTAAGCATTCCCATTCATATGTACTGTAAAAATAATAGTCATGGAGCAAACCAAATCATATAGGTTTTGGCTACATGTCTTCTTATTACCAGGGCAATTCAGTCGCTTGATCAGGCTAAACTCGGACTCCATTGCATCAAACATATGCAAAGGAGAATGAAAGGATTAGCTAGTGGCTTCTGATGTTTTTTAAAATCTTTGGATTAGCAGGAAGGACACGGATGGTAGCATGTGGAGGAGAAATGCTTTATCCTTAGACAGCTTCATGTCTTATTTCCCTGTGCACTACAGAATATCAAATGGTAATTTTGTGCTTAGAAAGGAAAGGAGTCTACACAGTGAGCTGACGGTGCTGAAGATGATAATGGGGGCAGGAGATATTTTCATTTTTAAGGAGATGCATGGGATTGTCATTTCACTCAGGATAACACGCTGGACCACTCTTGGGTTTGCTCTTTGGCATTTCATGGAATAATTGTTTTGATTTTCACTATGTAAAGTAGGAGCAGAACTGCCAAATTGCCTATTCAAGGGGGAGATGTTGTGGCCCCTCCTATTCTGAAATTCTGTCCTAAAAGAGTGTTGCATTTGTAGCCCGATTGAACAGCTGAAATCAGTGCTACAGCCCCATAATGAATAAGACGGCTGCCAGAAATCCAGGACTGGTCTGAAATCTTTCAGGAACTGGAAGCAATGGGACTGATATTTAATTCCTGTCTAGAGAGCTATTCAGCAGCACTGCCTGGATAGTGCTGCTGAATATCTTTACAGGTCGCCTTGGTGCTATCAGGATAGTGCTGTGGGGGTCTAGAGGCAATGCTGGGGTGGAGACATGAGTTATCTGGGTAGCTGTGATAGTCAGTGCTGAATATTGCTAAACATAAGCTGTCCTAAGTGCTGTCCAGTTAGCGACTGAATATCTCTGTTATCTGGTTAGTGCCAGCCACTATCTGGACACTGGTATTGAATAACTGGATATTTTTACCCACAGTGACTGACATTTAAAAACACTGACTGCCGCAGACTTAATATTGGCCCATGTAATGCAGTAAGGGCAGGATTTAATTTGCCTCTTTAGGATGACAGGGCAAGGCATCACCCGTAGTCACACACTGTGCACATCCCTATTTTCTTGGTTACTCACGTTTTCTTTTGGCCATTAGCCTTACTCAGAGATGCTCCATGCCTATGATTTGATCTCTGAGGGCCTGCTGTTAGCTGTCACGGACGTTTACCAATAGATTTAGTCCTGAGTTTATGCTATTGCCTGCTTGGACTCACAGAGCTGCCAAGTTGTCGAGTTCCAGGAGAAAGATTTTCAAGCAGCCCTGGAGTTCCAGCAATCCCATTAGGATGCATTAGGGAATCTGCAGTGCTGATTGCATGGGATAGACTTAGGGACTACAAACACTACACTGCCTTCAGATGCAAGTTCAAGTACTGGTTAAAAGGTTTCTCTTCCTGAACTGGGTAACTTGGTAGCTCCGGACACACAGTCCTGATTTTCTTTTTTTGCGTCTGTGGGAGAGAGGAGGAGGAGAGGAGGGGAAGGAAGAGAGTGGTGGTGGGTGTAAAAATTAGAATTACAAGTCCATGCAGGTGGTGAAGATAAAGCCAGGACTAGATTTGTCTATTCCGCCTAAAGAGAGACAGCTGATGACTCTACCATCCCTTCCACTTACTGTAGTTTGGATACAGAAACCTTGGCTGATGCGCAAACACAAACTTTCCTAGCAAGCAAACAGTACAATGTCATTATTCATAAAAGCAGCAAACATGGCAAAAGACTTTCACTATGCATCAGCCAATCAGCACCCCGACGGCTACTGTTATAACAAGAATGAAGGGAATGAGCTATTTCAGTTCAGAAGATTACCCTTGTGCAAGGCCGTAACAAAGGCTGTGCGAGTGGTGCGACCTTGCAGGAAACTTAACAAGAGCAAGTTTCTGCATGGAGCTGGGAAGGTAAGGTGAGGGGGGCACCAGGTTCGTGAGTGGCACAGGGTGCCTTTCTAGCTTGGTACGCTTGTTCCCCCATGTAGTATTACTGAAAGTAAAATGAGAAAACCTCTCTTTCTCTCTGAATCATTCAAACGTTAGATAAATCCAGGGGCTTTGTTTCTCCTCCCCTTGGGTGATATTTTCCATTTTTCAGTCGTGCCTTTCCTTTGGAAGTGAAAATTCCCAATGGTTACATCTATTTGTTCTTTACTCAGTTCAGCCGATGAGCACCAGGCTGCACTGTGAAGTGGCCCCATTTTGCCCTGAACCTCCTTGAGGACAAGATATGTTTCCTGCTCTGCCGCTGCAAACACTCGATGCCATTTGCACTGCTGCTTCTCATAATTATCATTTAACATGAAAGCCAGCCCTCTACATGAAATCAGCAATTAGGTGAAGACTGAAGGTTAAAAGAGATCTCATTTATAGAATCCTCCAGCAGGATGTTAAGTGCAGATGCATGTCAGATGGTCCAGCTTGCAGGATTACACAAGGGTCTTGCCAACAAGGACTACAGGGTCACGGAGGGGCCTTGTAACAAGTCTGCCAAATGCAGCAGTGCAGTCTGGGATCTGTGTCAGGCTTCTAGTACATGTCCTTAAAGACATTTCTGTAAAACAGGAATAACAAAATAAACAAAATGCTTTGAATTGTATTTGTCTGGTCTATTATGAGCAATTTTTTTTTCTCAGGGACAGTGTTTCCAAATAGGTTAGTTCTGCGCATACCATGGCAGTAATGGAGCTCACTCCTAAGCCAGAGTATGTGGAGTATGAGCTCAACCTTTTGATGTTCCTGTAGGGTTCTCACTTTCACCTGGACAGGAAAGGAGCAGGGCCGCTTTTACCTGTGGGCAAAAGTGACAGCTGCCCTGGGCCTCTGCACAATGAAGGCCCAGCTGTCCATGGGTAAATTTAGCCCTGAGTGCCGGCTGCTGAAAGATAGTGGCTTTTGTTCTTTTATAAGACTGTTACCACATGGCTGCTACCTCTTTTCATCATGTAATGCCACTGCTGCAGCATCCGCATGGCTGCCCCTGCAAGACTCTGCCCCCTTCCTCCAAAACAACAGTAAGTGAAGCAGCGGTATAACCAAGGAGGGACTCAGGCCCCTCCTTTTTCTTCAGAAAGCTTTTATCACGCCTTTGCTTCACATTGCTCCCTTCCTAGTTGGATGTAACATCATCATGCTGTTGACACCTTGGGAGCAGTTTCATTGATGATCTCTTGAGATTATCAATACGATGGGCCCCCTTGAGGTTTTAATGCTAGCATGCGTGTGGCTTGAAAATGTTGAAACTAACCAGGAATGCAGTAATGGGGATCAGAGAGACAGATTCCAGCAGAGACCAACAGTGAGCGGTAAGTGGGGAGAAAGGAAGAAAAACAGGGGACCAATACTAGTGGCCTGATGGATAGATGGAAGGAGGGAAAAATAAAATTGGGTCCACAAATGTTTGCTCGGGGCCCCATAAGCAGTTAAAGTGGCCTGGAAAGAAGGTGTTCACTTGAAATTCAACTTAGGCACTTTTGTTCAAACAGTTTTGGTTCCCATAAGATTTTGTAACTTGTTTTTGGTGTTCCAGGGGGAAGTTTTAGACCAGTTCTGAATTTCTGACAACCCTATCCTGATGCATTCTGGTAGTGCTTCTCAACTTTTTTTTACTTGGTGGTACACTTTTTGAGTTCATTTGATCCTTAAGGCACAGAAAAGACAAATGATTCTCACTTTCAGTCCTAACCACTAGCAAAGAACAGTACATTTTACCTGTGTGGGTCTCAATCTGTTGGCTTCACTCTAATGTGGGAATATGCAAGGTCATGCACTCAGACATCAGACAGAATTTGGCAAAAGAAGGACGCAGGTAAGAAACGCTGCTCTCCCTTACCAGTGGGAGGGAAGAAGTCTGGTAAGTGAATCTGGGACACTTGCTCTCTGTAGTACTGGTACTAAGCAAGCAGTTCAGTTTGGTAGGAGAATAAGAGGATTCCAGTAGACTATCTTCATGGAAAATTGTAGTAACCTACTCTTAAACTATACTTAAAAGCACATTCTTTAGGTTTTCCTATCACCAAATATTTTTGGGCCCAATACAAAAGCCTCAGGGATGGCAGATAGGTCCTGCATACTAAAAAATACCAAAGAATTAATTATGCACCAGAAAAAACTCATCAGCCAACATAATCCAACTATTTCCAACACATAAATTCTATGTAGGAGATATGTTCAAGGCAGAGATTTTAGTAGAGTTCCAGAATAATCCAGTTTACTTGAAGAGCTAGATACTAATGATACCCTAAACCTAGATACTAATGATACCCTAAATCTACAATATTAAGTTATGTTACTCTCAAGTTGAGCTCCCTGTTCTATGTAAAACATTATGTTATAATGTAAACCACTTTGTCCGAAGGAAAAACGATATAGAAAACCTGTAAAATAAATAAATAAATAAAAGCTGAACACTTATTAGGTCACTACATTGCATCTTCTAATGCTTTTTTCTGCCTCTATGCTGGAAAAGAAAGTGGTTGGTGAAGGGAGAGTGGAGGTTCTCCTCTGCTGTGCAGAGTCAGCACCAGTCACACTCCTCCACTCCATAAATGATAAGAAAAGAGGGGCAGAGTAGAGAGCAAAGTCTCTATGTGCTCCAAGCTCACTCCCTCCTCTCCTGTTCTCTACACGTTGGCTCAGTAAGGAGAGGCTGGAGCCGAGGGCTGTTCTCTGTAGCACTGTCCAATAGAGATGGAGCAACACCCTCATGAAGCCATGCCTAACCATGTCCCTACCTGTTATTGACATGACACACTGGTGGAGAAGCATTGCCTTATGGGATGTGCAGCAAGAGTTTCCATGGGTGGAATTAGGGACTACAAATACCACGTAGTTTTGGCCAAAAATTCTCCCTTCTGGAACTGGATAACTTGCAAGCTTTGATTATATCTCATGTCAAGTTTAACCTTTGTATATCCTAGGCAGCTTTCCTTTTCAGAGTTGCCAAGTTATCCGATTCTCTGCCTCCTTCATAACCTCCTCCAGCATTTACCGTGGGTTTCCCTGGTGGGTTAGTGGCAGGGCAGGAGTGATCTCTGGATGCTATAACCCTCGTTGTAGTCTTGCAGAACAACCACTAGTGGGTCAAGTTGCCATATAAAGTGCCATCTTTTTGAACTTGGTACTGGTGGGGATAGGAGTGACTAGGGATCTCTCCTGTCTTTGAAACTCTAGACACTATGGAATTTAGAAGGTACACCAGGGTCCGGAGACCTATGGGGGAATTTTCTTTGGGGAAGTGGTCTTCTTGGGGGGGGGGGGGCAGAGGGGTCTTTGGAGGATGGGGGATCATCATGATGTGACCACCAGCACCAGTCCCTTTAACATGGCAGCTGGGAGTACTGGGCCATGTATTATTATCCTGATGCTCCCGGACAGATGTCAGTACTAGGAAAATTGTTAGAAACCATTATAAAAAAAACAAAATTACTGAACATGTAGATAGTCATGGCTTAATGGGAGACAGCCAACATATCTTTAGTCAAGGAAGGTCTTGTCTTATCAATCTGTTATGTTTTTTTGAAGGTGTGAATAAACAGGTAAACAAAAGTGAGTCGGTTGATATAGTGTACAGTCAAACCTCGGTTTTCATTTGCCCCGGTTTTCATACGCTTCGGTTTTCAACGTCTTTTCTGACTGAGATTTTGTCCCGGTTTTCATGCATTGCTTCGGTTTTCAACGTCTTTTGACTGAGATTTTGTCCCGGTAGCAGGGAAGAAAAGCTGTCAACGTAAGCAGGAGATGTTGCATGAATGTGGGAGGCAGTTCTTTCTCTTGCAGGGTACGTCTGAAGCTATATCATTAAGATTTTCTGCCATTCTGAAGCATTGAGCAGATAATGTAAAGGTATTTTAATGGACTGAATTCAATGTGATTCCGAAGAGAGCTGGGCACAGCAGCTTGTCAGGGGTGGCTAAGGCCAGATGTTAACATACTGTACTGTACAGTACTGTACTTAGCTTGCTTTCAGTGATGTTAAATGTTCATTTATCCATTTCATTAGTCATTTATATTTATTTCTCATTGTTTTCTGTATGTAAAAATATAGTTATTCTCTATAAAATGTATTTTTTGTGAATATTTTTGGGTGTCTGGAACGGATTAATTGGATGTACATTATTTCTTATGGGAAATATTGCTTCAGTTTTCATACGTTTCGGTTTTAGTCAGACTTTTTCGAACGGATTAATCATGAAAACCGAGGTTTGACTGTATCTGGATTTTCAGAAAGCCTTTGACAAGGTCCCTCATGAGAGACTTTTGGTGAAATTAAAAAGTTATGGGATAGGAGGCAGTGTACTATTGTGGATCAGGAACTGATTAAAAGATAGAAAGCAGAGGGTTGGGCTAAATGGCCAATTTTCCTAATGGAAAAAGGTGAATAGTGGAGTACCCCAGGGATCTGTGCTGGGTCCGCTGCTTTTTAACATATTTGTAAATGACCTGGAAATGGGAATAACGAGTGAGGTAATCAAATTTGAAGATGACACAAAATTATTCAAAGTTGTTAAACCCATGAGGATTGGGAAAAAAATGCAAGAGGACCTTGATAAATTGGAAGAGTGGGCATCCAAATGGCAGATGAAATTTAATGTGGACAAGTTCAAAGTTATGCACCTAGGAAAGAACAACCCAAACTATGGTTACACGATGCAAGATTCCACATTAGGAACCACCACCCAGGAAAAAGATTTAGGCATCCTTGTGGATAACATGTTTAAACCTTCCGCCTAGTGTGCAGTGACGGCCAAGAAAGCAAATAGAATGCTAGGAATCATAAGGTAAGGAATGGAGAATAAAACAAAGGATATTATAATGCCTCAGTATCGTTCCATAGTGCGACCACACATTGAATATCATATGCAATTCTGGTCACCGTATCTTAAAAAGGATATAGCATTATTAGGAAAGGTACAGAGAAGAGCCACCAAAATGGTGAAGGGGATGGAAGGATACCCCTATGAAGAGAAGCTAAAAAGGTTAGGATTCTTCAACCTGGAAAAGAGACGGCCGAGGGGAGATATGATAAATTAATGAATGGAGTCGAATGAGTAAAAATAGATCAATTATTTACGCCATCAAAATATAGAAAGACTAAGGGGACATGCAATGAAGCTAAAGTGTAACCTATTTAAGGCTAATAAGAGAAAATATTTTTTCACTCAACGTGTAATCAAACTCTGGAATTCATTACCGGAGGATATAGTAAAAGCTGTTAGAGTTGCCAGGTTTAAAAAAGGTTTAGACAAGTTCCTGGAGGAAAGGTCCATAAACCATTATTAAAAGAGACCCAGAAAATGTACTGCTTGTCCCAATACAAGCATTGTGGAACCTGTGTCTTTTGGGGAAACTGCTAGGTACTTATGACCTAGATTGGCCACTGTTGGAAACAGGATACTGGGCTTGATGGACCTTGGTCTGAACCAGTATGGCATATGTTATGTTCTTATGCATTATTTTTCCAGAAATAACACAGCTTGCACTGTTCAACACAAGCTTTGTGATGCTTTTTGCATAATAGTGAGATGTTTTACATGCTTTGCATCTTATTTATTTAATGGCTTTTATACACCACCTTATCATATATTCAAGGCGGTCTACATTACAACTTGAATTTACATTAAACAAGGGTTCAATAACTTGGATGCAACAATCTAACAGGGGATGAACTTGTAACAAAAATGTTATTATCTAAAGTGTTCCACCGATGTAAGTACAATGTAGGTACTTAATGGGGATATGTCAGATGTTGGGTATGTCCATCTGGTTGGAGTCATTATTTTGTCCATAGTATTCTGTGAAGAGGAATGTTTTTCGTGTCCTTCTAAAGTCCCAGAGGTCCTTGATGGCTCTCATGTTTTCTGGAAGGGCATTCCATAAAAGTGGCACACTGTGAGAGAGTGCTCTGTTGCAGGTCGAGTGGTTGAGTTTCTTCCTTAGACTCGGGACAGCGAGGAGGTTTTTGTAGATTGTTCTTTTTGTTCTGTTCTCTGGTTCTCTTTGTATTAGAGGATGCAAGGTGCATGGAGTTAGGTTGTGTAGTATTTTGAATATGATAGTTAATATTTTAAATTTAGTGCACATATGCATAGGGAGCCAGTGAAGTTGTTTTAGTGTGGGCGTGATGTGGGTGTGCCTTGCAGTTCCGTGATTATTCGTGCAACTGTGTTCTGAACCATCTGGAGTGGGAGTGGGATGTGTTTTGGACGGCCGTGATATATTATATTACAGTAGTCCAAGTCAGGTGCTATCATTACTTGGCAGACTGGTCTAAAGTCGCTTTCCTTGAGGAGAGGTTTGAGCTTCCTTATTGTTCTCAATTTATGATATGCTGATTTGGTCGTGTTGTTAATATGAGCTGGGAAACTTAGTTTCTGGTCCAGTGTTACACCCAGGTATTTGACCTCAGACTTTACCATGATGATTTTCTTATGTACTTTGATGGTGGTAGGTGGGGTAAATGTAGTGCTTCTAGTTATGTGTAGGGCCTCTGTCCATGCATCAAACACATCTCTGCTACTCTTTTCACAAATCCTGCCTTATGTGGCATGGATTTCCCCTGCCAATGTTGTGCTATTTCATTTCTAGAAGCTACTATACAGTGATGTATCACTCCACTAACTCTCTTTGGAACGTCTACATCTAATTGATGTAGTAAACAAATCTCTGGCTTTCTTTGTATTTGATATCCTGTAATGTATTGCATCTCTCCAACCTCACCCTCTCCCATCCCCCTTCCCATTTCTAATCACCCCTCATCACCCCTTGTTTAATCTACCAATCTTCCTTCAGAAGTATGGGTCACATTAGGATGCAATGGAGTCTCCTGCCTTCTGCCATTTTATCAAACTCTATACATTCCCTCTTTCAATTCAGGCCTAATCCTAATAACTGTCTCTCAGTCCAAAGCATTTCCACAGCCTATTCAGAGTTCCCTATGCAAGCTGCAGTTCCAGTCTCTTCATATAGGTACTATCAATATTCCAAATCAGCTTCCTCCAGTTGGTTCAGATAGTTTCCTTTCTCGGCCCTCCTCTTCCTATTACCCTACAAGAAAAGAAATAGAAAGGGAGAGTCAAAAAAACAAAAAATGACAAGAGAGAGACTTCAGAACAGGGAGTGCTGCCTCTTACCCCAGGAGAAACCTGGAGTCCAGAATACCCAGCCACTGCTTATCCCAGCAAACCCTCCAGTTGAGTACTGCCCATCTGCCTCCATGTCAGCTAAGGTCCTTTCTCTTTTGGCCAGCTGGAATTAATTCACCTCCCTATCAACACCTCGCATCTTCTCCTTCACTGTTCCTATTCATACTTTTGGATATCATTCACAAAACCTTTAGCCTCTGTCATCATTGTAAAAGTTCTCATGATGTGTCACATTACCATGTGTAATCCAAAGCTTCACCAGGCACTGCAACGTGAGTCCCATCTTTAGTGCACACAACTTGGAGCAGAGGGGTGAAAACGCCTACCTCTGTGCTGCCAACTTCAATGAATAATCTCAAAAAATCAGACCTCTCTTGTTATCATATATTAGCAGCTTGCAGCTGCCACTCGGTACCTTCATTCTCACTGTGCAAAGTTCAAAGTCTTTATTATGACAATGCACGGGTGCCCTGTTCCATCCTGTTTAGGCCTGTGTGTGCACTCTATGTATTCTTAGCGGGTCTGATGGTTTTGCAGATCTAACTCCTTGGCCAACTAGGACTCCAAAAAGCTCTGGAATTCACCATCCGTGAGGCTTTCCAGGAGGTGGATAAGCCCCAGATTACTCCTCTTGGACCTATTCTTCAAGTTCTTAACTTTGGCCTTACAGAAAAGTACCTGGTCCCTGAGCAGCTCTAGTTCTGAGATAGTGGTTTGTATCTGATCTTCTGCATTGGACACCTCTGCTCCACTGCATGCAACCACTTACACATCTCCACTAGCACAGCTGAAATCTCCTCCAATTTGACTTGAATCTGGTTCAAGCATGATTCAAAGATATGGGTTACCACCACTGAGATCTCCCCAACCAGTGAGACTCCTTGGCTTTGGACCCTCCTTCTACGTGGTCTGCTGCCATCTTGGCTTCTGAAGATTTATTCCTTTCCTTCTCTTTTTTCCCTGCCTTTGCAGCTATTTGAATCGCTGCATGGCCCAAATCAAGGAGTGTGGTTTGTACAGTTTCAAAGTGGGTTCCAAGGATGATTATAGCTCAAATATTGACCAGGACTAGGACAGATAGGAAGCTCTAGGACCAGGAGAAAACAATGCATCCCTGCTCACTATATCATGTATCTTTGTGATGGTTCTCTTTACAACATTCTTGAAAACAAAGTCTCACGAAGCTTTTCTTGTGAGTTTAAAGTACCAAGAATAGCTCCTAAGCTGACCAGGTCAGGGCTTCACAATCCTATCTTGGTGATTCTCAGCCAGTTGGGTTTTTGGGGGATTTCTATAATGAATATGCATGAAATAAATTTGCATTTATTAGATCTTCAATGTATGCATATATAATTCTTGTATTCTCATTGTGGATCTCCTGAAAGAATGACCAACTGTGGGGTCACCAGAATAGGTTTGGTAAACACTGATCTAAATGCTGGTGAGAAAGTGCAGAGGGGATGTTACTCAAAGTGCCATGCAGTAAAAGTCTTTGAAAATTCACATGCACCATGATTTTAAGTAAATAGAGACCAATATGAAAGGAAATCAGATACAACATTAGTTTTCACAATGCATCATACTGCTGGTAAGTGCTTAGCTGACCATGAACAGAGCCAGCCCAAGAACATCTGACACTCTAGGTCAGTGCAAAAGAGGAAGGCCAGAAATGTGATGGATGGATACAATAATAGCAGCTATGGATGCCACTCTATCAACTATTTGCCACCTGACTGAAGACCAAACACAGTTTAGGACAACTATCTAGAGGGTTGCCATGAGTCAGCGTTGACCTGATGGCACTTAACAACAACAACAGCAAACCTTCAGCTATGCATTTCCTTCCTCCATAGTCCAGCATTTCTCCTTTCAGATACCGGCTCATGCGTTTGAGGTCAAGAATAGGTTGAAAGGAGCCCTCTTTCTTGGGCACCACAAAAAGATGGCATTCTGACCTGATCCGTACTGGTCTCTTGGAACCGGCACCATGGCTCCCAACTGCCGTAGTCACCCCAAGGATGGTTCCAGCAGTCTGGCAAACTCCAGTGCGTAGCCCTCTCTAATGATCTCCAGAACCCATCGGTCGGACATGATCTGAGCCCAGGCAGAGTAAAACTCCCGTAGCCGACCTCCAACAGGCTGCACCTCTGCTTGGGCACCCCTCGCTTCATTGTGACTTCTTAGGCCCGAGGATGGGGAGGCCCCATAATAGCTTCACCCTGCTCCTCGAAATCCTCAAAAGCTCTGCCCCCGAGAGAGGAAACGACCCCTCTGGTAAGGCGCAAAATGTATGGCTTGAAACCAGCGGAAGTCCCGTGGCTGACCCCATACCTGAACCAAGCTGAGGACTGGCTTCTTTTTATCCTTGGGGAGGCAGCCTCCTTTGGACTCCCCCAAGTCCTTCACCAACTTTTCCAACTCCTCTCCAAACAGAGGTTTCCCTTTGAATGGAAGCTTACTAAGCCGGGCTTTGGAGGAGATATCCGCTGCCCAATTTCACAGCCAGAGATAGCGGCGAGCCACCACCATTGAGGCCATACTCTTGGACAGACTTCTAATAGAACATATCCGCAAGGTACGGAGCCCCTGATTCCAGCTTAGCCACTGGTCCCGCGGACTTGTGATTTGACTCCCCTGGCTCCAGAACCCCCTGGGCCCACTTCAGGCAGGCTCTGGCCACCCAGGCCCCACACATTGAGGCTTGCAATGAGAGCACATTGATATTTAATTATTTATCTATTTACATTCTCTTATATACCGCGCGGTTTACATTGAACAAACTGAAATTACATTGAACAGGGCATTATAACTTGGAGATAACTATTTTACAAGGAACATGGGCTATGGAGGGTTAAGTGGCTTGCCTAAGACCACAAGGAGCACCTGTGGGACTAGAAACCCCAGTCCTTCCAGCCCAAGTTTGCTGTCCTCTAGTGGGATTTGAGCCCCCGACCTTCAAATGCTTGTTTCAGCAAGGTGTCCAATTTCCTATCTTGAGCATCCTTGAGTGCTGTACTGCCCACTACTGGGATTGTGGTCTTCTTTGTAATGGCCGAGACCGCTGCATCCATCTTTGGTGAATGGAGCATGTCCTATTCATGCTCCGGCAGCAGGTACAGCTGTGGCATGGAACTCACCCCCCTGAGCCCGCCTCTGGCAAATCCCACTCATCCTGGATCATCTGCTTGACCACTCTATGTACTGGAAACACCTTCTGTGTCTTCCAAACCGCCTGGAGGAGTGGGTCCTCCAACACTTCTTCCTCCACTGGGGGACCAGCCAGCATATTAAGGGTCTTCAATGACTCGGTAATGAGCGCCGCCAATTCCTCGCACCGGAAGACTCAGACTATTCGGGACTCCTCCTCCTGCAGAATCTCACCTTCCTCTAGCCCCTCCTCCTCTTCCAATTCTGTTTCTTGGTCTGCCACTTCTAGCTCCTCCAAGAGTGGCAACTGTTCCCCTCAGTCTCCCTCCAGAGATTGCCATTTGGCTGGCTCCACCTCCGCATCCTGTTCCTGCACAGCAGCCGAATGCTTTCTGCCCTGTGGTGCAGATTTGTTCCTCATCCCCCTCTGTTGCATACAGAATGCCTTATGCATGAGGAGGACAAACTCAGGTGAAAAACGTCCAGCATGACACTTTCCACCTAGGGCCTGAGATGTGGAGGGTATAGGAGGGGCTTGATCCGAACCAGATGGTTGCAGCCGCAACAGCGGCAGGGCACCCAAATCCCTGAGCTCGCCCTCTGCTGAACTATGTCCTTCCTGGGGACAGTCGGAACCCCCTGACTATTCTGCAGCGTCATCCTGCAAGCTATAATCTACTAAACTGGCCTCTTTTTCACAGCTGTGGCAAATGCCCATTTTGGAGACAGACCCCCGCTGGGCTCCGCATGCCAAACACTGCGGTCTTACAGGCATGGTCTCTCTTCTTTTTCTTTTTTTTTTTTAAATCAGCAGACTGGCTCCCCTGACCGCCCTTGCTGACCATATCTGGAGGGAAAAACCTTTCTACTCCTTTAAACCTGCTTTGTTTTTTTTTTTACTCGAGAAAAAGGGAGACCCCGGTCCAAAATAACAGACCCCACTGAGCCCCCACCCGGCACTTAGCAAGTACTCCTAGCAAACCCCTGAGGTCTTGTCAATGGCACAGCAAAAAAATGGCACTTTTCCCCGCGCTGCCGAAGGAACCATTATCAACCACGCGGTTACCCTCCTGAGTGCCGAAAAAAAGCTAAAGACCAGTGCTGCCGTTTGCCGCTCCCCCTACAGCTCAAGCCACACTCACTGGTTGTCTGAAAAACCTCTGCTGCTTCTGTACACTGCTCCCGCCTTGTGCTCAGCCTGCCTCTGTCAGCTTCGGCACAGAGCTGGGAGTTCTGCGAATGCTGTGCTGCTCAACTTGCGGCTCCTCACCCGGTCAAGAGTTTGGGAGCCGATGATCAGGGAAGGCCACGCTCTGTGCTCTCAAGCCCCCGCAAGCCCCTTCCTTCACCGGAAGGGGGGGGGGGGTGGTGGGAAACCCCTGGACTAGGCCGGATCTGTGCTTTTACAGCTTCTACGGTCCCCTGGCCAGCCAAATCTTTTTTTTTTTTTTAAATAACTAAATGCACCCAAGAACCTACATTAAACTGTCTAATCTCTTCTCAGTTGTCTCTTCAGGGAGTCCAGCCTCTACTGATCTCCTTCAGCTGCTTAAAGACTGAGCTTACTGGGGCTGGTAGGGGGAGCCAGCTACCTAAGTATACTAATGTCATCAAAAGATGGCATCTCAGTCTCCAAGCTGCCGAAGGAGGTTGACCACTCAGAGATGCGGGACTGGACTGGAGAGACGATAAGGAATATCTTTATCTTTATTATTATATTTGATTAACTGCCTGGGCCGAAACATCAAGGCGGTGTACAAAAACAAATAAATTGCTACTAAAAAAGAGAGAAAGGAACGCTAAAAACAAGATAGGACAGAGGACAGGGCACCCAGAAAAGATAGAGGATAGGAGGAGAGAGGGGATGGGTTATGCAATATGAACCTAGGTATGAGTTGGACCGAGGGACGGGTTAAGCAATATGAACCTAGGTAGGGGAAAGGTCGGATGTTGGGGGAAGGTCAAAGGCAATGCCAAAGAAGTGCGTCTTCAGCAGCACCTTGAACTGGGGGAAGGATTGCTCTGCTCAGAGGGTAGGCAGTAAGGAATTTCAGAGTGCTGGCCCGAGAAAGAAAAATGCAGAGTGGCGTGTAAGTTCCAAATGTGCACGAGCCGGGAGGGGAAAGATAGACTGTTGTTGTGAATGGAGCGGAGAGCACGGGCGGGGGAGGTGGGGGAGGTGCAAGTGTAGTAGATCGGCCAGATATTGTGGAGTACCGATATGTAATGCGCGATGTACAATGATAAGAACTTTGTATTGAAAACGGTATTGGAGAGGGAGCTAGTGCAGGTTGAACAGGAGGGGAGTCACATGATCAGTACGAGAGGCATGGGTGATGAGCCGGGCAGCTGTATTCTGTCATAACTGTAGACGGTGAAGCTGGTAACAGTTTAATGAGGCTTGCGCTGGCACTATCCGTATAGCTGGGATATTCAGTGTCACCTTCTGGATAGGTTATCCAGGTAGCCATTAGGATGACTTTGTTCCATTCTAAGTTATCTGGATAGTTATCTTTTTAGTAGTGCTGGATATCTACGCTATATGAACAATCCCCAGCACCGCCTCCACTCTGCTCATGGACTGCCCCAGCATTATCTGGATAGTGCCAAGACAGTCTGCTGGGATGTTCAGTGATGCTATCCCTATAATATTGCTGACTATCCCTTATCTGGATAGCCAGGGCTGTTATATGGATAAGTGCTTTTGAAAATTGACCTGTATATTTTTTATCTTCTTGCCACACCACAAAATACAAAGGAGCAGTCCAGACATTTTCCCTTCAGGAATAGCTGGTGCGATCAGTGTTGCATTTGATAACCATGTCAAAAGGAAGTAAATTTAGAAAGGAGAAGCATGCCAGGCAGACTCACCCAAAAAGTCAATAGAGTGCAAGCCACCCCGGAAAAGCCTGCAACAGGAGTCACCAGTTCATAAGCATCTTGACGCCAAAGACAGTTAGGCGTTCAGGATGCCCACAATGATTATGCAGAAGATAAATTTGCATATACTGCAGCTTCAATACATGCAGATTTATCTTATGTGTCATTCATAGTGGGCATAATAACCTGACTGGCTATGGGGTCATTAGGATAAGACTCAATTCTATCGTGACTCTCATGAAGTTGCTTCACCAAAGTCGGGACCTCTGATTTTAAATAAATAAACAAACCAACGCTGCCCATGCTTTGTTGAAGTTCCTCAATAGTAAATGAGCCTTGTATACGGCTCGTTTATTCTGCTTCCAGGTAAGTGTCCAAGTGGTTGACAGGAGAGCCTATTTCTAATGTATTAAGATAACCTTTCCGTCTGAGAAAAGCAGACAGCTCAGAGTTGGTTTTTCACTCCGCAGAAACACATGCTTCTTATGCCTTTACCAATTAGTGTAATAACTGGTTTAGTGCCATCTGAGTTTTCACTAAGACTTTAACTTTAATGTGCGCTTGTTTCATTCTCCTGGGTCTTAGGCCATGACAAAAACATATGTCCAGAGGTTGCCACCTCCCTGCTATCTGGGGACTTCTTTTATTTGATTCTAAATTAGTGCTGTAGTGTGACATGTGCTCTCTGGATTATCCTAAACTGCATTTCCTGGAGCTAAACACAGTAGGACATCTTAGCAATGCTATTCCAGGAAACAGTAAGGGGTGTAGGGGTGAGAAGAAGAGTAGATTTAAGAATTCAGTCTATGTTGCGGCATCACAGAAAGAAATCTGCCACTTTTCATCACACTGAGTACCAGAGGAAGCTATGTGTCACGTGTTAAGAGTTTATCCCTTATCGTGCTTGCTGATACCATTTCATGGCAGTAATTCAATGTACTCCAACAGCCCTCATCTGAAAAAAATAATGTCTAAGCGCTGCATACAATTATAGAAAAAAATACAGGAAGGGAAATAAGTTTGGATTTTAATTTGATTACTTGCCTTTCCCAAATCTGAGTTGAAGGTGAGTGACAACTGAAGTTCTGTCATTATTTCTCTGCCGAGGGGGCCCACAGTCCAAGCGGCCTGCTTACTAAAGTCCGTGCCAGCAGTGCACATCTGTGGTGTGAAATTAGTACAGAGGCCCATGCTAATTTTTGAGGGTGTGTGCATCCCCCCCCCCACTGCCATTAGCACATTACTGAGGTGCAGCACAGCGCTAACCAGCATGTGGGTGCACTTAATGGCACCCGCTCTAATGGCAACAGGCATTGTTCGTGCATGCCCAAAATGCCCACGTTATCAATGATGCACTGTCAACACCCACGTTACACCCAATCACACACTAACCAGTTAGCACAGGGTTCCACGCTGTTAGCACAGCCCATAGGTTTTGTACCTGAGGTAATGGAGGGTAAAGTGACTTAGCCAAGGTCACAACAAGTGTTGAGAAGAGAGGCAGGATTTGAACCCTGCTTCTCTGCCACTAGGCTACTTCTCCATTCCTTAATGTGCATCAGCATAGCAAGATACCAAACTGTGAATTAAAAAGCATTCCTGTTTATAGTTGAATTACCAAAGTCCTAGTTTCTCTCTTTTAATTGTTCACAACTGCCACTCTTTTTCTGCTGGAATGAGCTAGAGCCCTGTTTTCCAACAAGGTTCACCAGGTTACTCCTTTCTGTGTTCCACTGGAAGTGGACAGACGTGCTGTTGGGGATCTGATGATCATGCCGGATTGGCCAATAGTCAGATGCATTAGTCAGATTCTCAAGTGTCAAATGTGCTGGAGGTGAGGGTGAAAAGTAGAATGTAAGTCTGAAAACCACCGTGGAGACAACAGAGGCTGAAAATTTCGAGGACTACAACCAAATGCAATGTGGAAGTATAGGAAGTGATAAAGTCCAGGAGATAAGCAGAAGGGACCCAACCGAAGAGCTCTCCACCCATCTATTCACTGCAGAGGATGCCCAAATCTTCATTCACTTTCTTATAAGGGTTTCGTAGCTGAGCGCTACAGTAATCATACTGATCACAAAGCAAACCTGACTTACAGTAGAGCAGGGTACCTCTGATCGGGCCACCTAAAATGGATATTATTTTTCTCTATCTTTTCAGAACATGTAGGCCCAGGACATTTGAAGAAGGTACCTGTGTGGGCCTGGAAGTTCAGCATTTTCCTATGAAAAAACATGAATCACAGCCTGCAAAGATTCCACTGAAGTATGTTTTTCTAAAGCAGTTTAGTGCATCCAAATTCTGCTAAAGTGATTTGACTCAGTTTAACCATATACCGGGCATGATAAGGATAGGGCTCAACTGAATTGGTTTACAGTGCCTTTTTTCATAAGACATCAAGAAACATGACCCCTTGTGCAAATACAGATTCTCTATGTCCTCCCCATCGAACTTCAACCTTTCCTTACATGGATGGGTGGCAAACTTATTCATCTCTCTATATGCAGATCAGCCAGGCTCTGACACTCCATCCCCCTCCTCCATGGAACCAAAGTCGGAGTGGCACTTAGTTAAATTATAGAATGGCAAACAACATATGACAGATTTATTTGTAATTATACTGTATTTAAAAAGGAACAGGATGAGCTTAATGAGTTAATAAAGTGACTGCCTGTCAGGGCACTCCCATTTTCCATAGAAGATTTCTGAGAGGGGGGGGGGGGCGAGAAGGGGACCCCTTCAAGCCAGCCACCCCGGGCTCATGAATATTCAGAGCCCCCTGTCAAGGAGGTGAAACAGGCTTGCCATAGCAACCAGCCTGCAGGTAGTGGTTTGAGTCCAGCTGCCCCAGGAGGTCCCAGTAGGCTTGTATGAAGTGAAGACTTGTGAGCTGTGAGCATTTTGTCTCTGTACACTTGACAAAACAAAGACAACTCACTCCTCTGGTTCCCTGCCACATTTCTTATTCATAAACAAGCTGTTGGCTGTAAAGACATGATAAAGCTCAGAGTCAGAAGAGACCGGCAAACATCTGAATGCAAAGCCTCAGCTGTTACAGATCCATCCTATTATTCAGATGGATTTTTTTTTATCCATTTTTGTCTTAAGCTAAGCTCGGCAGGATCCCAACTACAGATATGTGATGAATTCTGATCTAGAGGAAAGTAAAACATTTGCATAAAAATTAAAAGGTCTGTATGAAAGAGAGGAAATGGAGCATTGTGCGTGAAAGGAAGGCGAGAGAATATTATTTAGTCATTGTTCTGCATTTGGATTTTAAGGGTCAGCTGCATATGCAAATTTCTCTTTTCATTCAATGTTGGGTTTCATGTTCTGTATATTTTTTTGCATTTTAGTTTTATGGCAGTGGCCCATCTGTTTTTGCTAAAATATTGGGACATAAAGGGTGAGCAAAGAATTTTTAAAACAACAAAACTCATAAATCCTCTAACACTCCATCTCCAGAAAAAAATATAAAATAATTCCGTGAGCAGTTTAAAAAATCTTAGGGGCATATATACTAAAGGGCATTAGCTGCTACCATGGGGCTAATGCAAATCGATTGTCTGGTGGTAGCAAAATGCAAATATCGCAGGCACTTTTTTGTGATATCTGCATTTCACGTGGTGGACCTAGGGGAAGCAGGATCAGAAAAGGGAGTACGCATTCTTATTTTTGGTAGTCATTGCATTATCTGCAGGTAATCCTGTTTGCGCAGCAGGATGTCTGACCTGTGGGCGATTGGCCCTCAAATCGCCCAATCGGGCTCCCCCTTACCTGTCAATACTGTTGGTGCCACAGCGGCACCGACAATAAAAAAAAAAAGTGGCCTCCTCTGTTCAGCACCAACTCCCCTTGGATAGCTCCCAATCCCCATTGGGAACTGCCCAGAGGGGATTGGTGCACCCCCTGCTAAACACCAAAGGCCCGATATTCACTTGGGCAGGCTATGCGCCGCTACAGCACATAGCCATGCCTGCCGACACTTAACCCCCGGATATTCAATGCGGGGGTCATATACAGCCCCGGCACTGAATATCTGGGGATCGCCACACACACTGGAAGCTGCAGTAGCTAACTGGGCAGCAGCAATACTGCAAGCTGCCCGGTTAGCTCCTGTACCTAAAAGATAGGTGAGGTTTTTCTTGCCCATCTTTTAGGCACATGTTGCTAACTGGGCATTATGCAATATCACCTCTGCCTGGTTATCGATTGTCTCCACTTCCGCTCCTCCCTGGAACGCCCCGACACACATTGGGGTGCCTAAGGGCCATAATCAGGGATATTCAACGGCACTAACCATGTTAGTGCCTTTGAATATCTCCCTCAGCGGCAATTACATGGTTTACAGGGCTGTAAACAGCGCACGCGCCCTTTGAATATCGGGCCCCAACATCCTGGCTAGTCAGTCGGGCGCCTGAAGTCCGCCTCTATTCTCCCTGTTAAAAAAGAACCTAGCTAGCCAGTCAAGGCTCCAACCCCCCTCCCTCCCCCCTCATCCAAAACTGTAAATCCTGACTAGTCAGTTGGCCTGAGACGGCACGTCATCCCCTGCCTTCTCCCAAAGTTATTATCTTCATTGTCCCCGGTGATCCAGTGGTCACTGGGGGCAGGAGTGGTCCTCCCTGCTTCTGTCCCAATTATCGCTGCTACACAAAATGGCCATGACCACGCAATGCTGCCCCCTAATAATTGCATGTGAATCTGTCCTCCTGGAATTTGTCCAAACCTTTTTTAAACCCAGACAAAACTATGCAAAGTGTACAGAACACTACATGACATATCTAAAAACAAATATGCACAGTGTGGTACATTAATTTCCTACCCTAATGAATTTAGAATCTCTGACGACTATAAAAGATCTGTGTCCAAAGAACTTTACTCAGTAGGAGTCTGAAGAAGGGACTCATGTGTTCTGGGACAGTATCCTCAGCTTGGAGAAAAGACAGCTGAGAGAGAATATGATAGAGGTTTATAAAATTATGAGTGGGGTGGAACAGTGAAATAGGGAAAGCTTGTTTAACCTGCCAAACAACATGAAACAGTAGAGCACTCCCAGTGCATTTTTCCTAGGAAAAAAAAGTGCCGGTACTCATATGCAGGGCTCTTTCGTTAATACATGAGGACCATGGGTCAATTTTAGCAGGCAATGAAAAAGGTTCCGGTACTCTGTACCACCGTATACCCCCTCCAAAAAAGCCCTGGGCACTCCATTAAGCTAAGGACTAGCAGACTGAGAACAAATCGCAGAAAGTTCTTTTCACGCAGCACATACTTAAGCTGTGGAATCTGTTGCCAGAGGATGGGGTCAAAGTAACCAACATAATGAGTTCAAAAGAGGATTGGACACATTTTTGGAGGAAAAGTTCATAAAAATTGATTTGCTAAGTAGACTTGGGAGAGCCATTGTTCATCCTTTGAAATGAACTATCTACATGTTGGGATCTGCTGGTTACTTGCGATCCAAAATGGCTGGTGGTCATTGTCAGATATAGGATGCTGGACTCAGTGCACTTTAAGTTAACTCAGCCTGGCTTGTCTTAGGCTTTTTTTTAAACTCTTATGTCAATGTCAGTCCAATAAAGAGAAATCACCAGAAATCATGCAGCCAAAACAATAAATAGAAGCTGGGAAGTTATTATAGATCTGACAGTGTATGAAGCATTTTGCAAAGCAAGTATGAATTATTTCTGTTTTGTTTTCCTCTTCCCTGCACTGTAATCTATTAACTACATTCCTGGCTCTTTGATAAACCTTCTGCCTTGTTTGAATTAAATTTCATTGCCGAAGTGCTTACTCCCAGTGTGTGAGGGCAAGAAAAATGTGAGAGAGCAAGAAAGGCTGAGAGGAGAAGGAGATAAGGAAAAAGAAGCGACAAAGAAGAGAAAAGCGAAGAAAGAAAGAGTAAGAGCTGTACAATGCTCTATGCTTATAGTGTTTTCCAATCACTGATGGCTTCTTCTTAATTTCTCTAATATTAGATGCCTAAACATGAAATGTATAATGTAAGGATGCACGTAGTGAAGGATTGTGCTGAACAATCGTGACCTGTTCTCTTATCTACCTCTTAGTAATACCGTTGTCACGCCATTTAACTGGAGATTGGTTCTTGTCTACTTCGAGATGGGTGAATTCTAGCTTCCCATGAAATTTGTTGTTATTCCAATGTCAGTCTTCACATGGTCTATCATTCTGAACCATTCAAAGCAGACCCCTAGACATGATGAAGAAGGGAGCCTTAGTCATAATCTGCATTGACTGTCCACTTTTTTCATGGATTGTGATGTGACTGAGAGATTCTCTCAAAATAATATGGTACAAAGTGTACCAGTAGATCAGAATCTCTGAGCATTCAATGGTATCTATACATATGAAATGCACAGAATCAGAAACAGACAGAGCTAAAGAAACCCCCTGAGATCATCTAGTCCAGTGCTTCTCAGCCTTCTTCTGGAGGTGTATCTAGCTAGTCAGGTTTTCAGGATTATCCCAATGAATATGCATGAGATAGATTTGCACATAATGGGTCCCTAAAACATGCAAATTTGTCCATGTATATTCATCAGGGTAATTCTGAAAACTCTACAGGCTAGGTGTGCCAAAAGAGCTGAGAAACACTGATCTTGTTCATCTTCCTTTCTAAGACAGATGTCAAATCTGCTCTTCAAATCTTCCAATGATAAAGATTCCAACACCTCCGACAGCCTAATTGCTCCCAATGTACTAACCTTTGTGGGAATGTAGCTGTTTTCATTAAAATTAGCTATCAATGCAAATAAGCTCCTAGTTTAACTGCATCCGTAGCTAAGTTTTGCAAGATATTTTCAAACATTCCTGGCTGTGGGAAAACATGAAATGTTTTATAAAAATTCTCCCTTACCTGGCAGTACATATTGTTAAAGGCCACTGGCCTTGATTCAGATGCTTCCTTGGAGGATTTAAACTTGATGGTGGGCCAGTGGCCCACTTCAGCAGCTCCCATTGTTTCACACTATCTGGGGCAATAACATCAAGAAGGTATACCACTGTCTGAAGTCCTGCTCCATTTCACCATAACATGTGTGCAGCTATAGGACATTCTGTGCCCCATTTCCCATGACCCCCAACTCATCTGCAAAGATTCCAATTCAAATGAGAGGAGGAGCCATCAATTTTCACCCACTCTTACTCTGGGGGCCACTATAGAGGTGAGCTACTGCCATTTTCCAAGTAGGGGGTGCAGGGGCAGGAGTGAATGGGGATAGTTCCTGTCCCCTAGCAGACTGAAATCCCTAAGGATGAGGCACCAAGAGATATCCTGGATCCAGGACCCTTTTCGTTAATGGGGGTGGGGCTTGTCCCATGAAGGTGGGGATTAGTAGAGGCCTGAATTGTATCCTATTTGAGCCTTGGATTAGGAATATAAGGGGGTATTAGTGGGCCTCTATACAACAGGAATTTGAGACTCTGGGGACCATGACATGGGGTCAGTGGTACCTTTAAATAAAAGCCACCACTGTGCAAGGAGGAAGTCCAGTGCAACCAAAAAAAAATAATCACACTTAACTGAGGTGTGGTTATTATTTTTTTAGCAAAAACTGGCGTGTGAAACCTTTATAATGTGCCTGTTTTCACAAGATTCCATATTTAGGAATTGTTTTCATGATTTTTCTTAGCAGCAGTTAATGAATTTGGAATTTAAATAAACTTTCATGCATGGCAGACTGTCACGCCACCACCACTCGCCTCTAGCTTAGAGGGGCGTGGATTAGGAACTTTCTGCTATCCACTTTTTCCAAACTATTCCCCGCAGTGCCCTCTGGGAAATGTAGTCTTTGTTTAGCTGTATGGGTGCATCAGGCAGAAAGTTGTAGTCAGGCTCAACGAGGTAAGGCAAATGACAGAATTTATTTTGTACACAATGGTTCGATCATACCACATACAAGATTATTTGTTCAGGACTCTTTGAAGTAGAGCATTGTCCAAAAACAAACCCAAACACAAAAATGCTGTTTAAAGGTTCTCTATAGTTCAGGATACACAGTCTTTAACAGCAAGGATATTGCATTCCCTTTTTAGCCTTGCTGGCTAAAGCACAAAAACAAAATCACATTTAAAGTCTGTGGTAGTTTAGCTTCTATTCAGCTTCAAACCTTTCTTGGTTACCTTCCAAGTAACAAATATAATCCATGGGCAACAGAAAGCTTTGTTCCAATAGCTACTTTAGCTTACCCCAGTGTCAGCCTTCCAGCAGCAGGTGATTAACAAGCTTATCACAGTCCCAGGCTTGCTCCTTAGTCCCCGTAAACTTCCCCTTTACAAACACATGGGAATCACGGCCACCCTGCTTGTGGAATATGGGTACCTTTTTCCTGGAAGACTTTCTTTCAGGACTGGCTTGCTTTCTCTACGTTCCCAGGTTTAAAGCTTGGCAAAATGAACAGTCCATGGGAGTGTCCTCATCATTCAGCTTCACCTCAGGCTCTCCCAGCTGCATGGGTTCTGACTCCCCATCTCGCTCACAGTGCTCAGCTAACAGCCTCCCGGGGGATCTTGGAGTCTCTCTTGTTCCTGGCTCCAAACTCTCCTGCAGACGTGCTATATGCCAATTAGCATTTTCTTCTCCTGGAAGCTCAGTTCCTCTGCTCTGCTCAGCACCAGTCAAGCTTCCCTTGCTTGTGTCTGTGCCTCTGCTCGTGTCAGCCTGGCTTCCTGATTCTCTTCCCCTTCTCTCACACTCTGGCCTAGGTTTATACTTCCAGGGCTCTAGCTCCAACTCCTCCCTGCCCAGGTGACGGCAATCAGCTTGACTTCGGGCACCTGAGTACTTGGAGAATTCCCTGCCATAGGGGTTCTGGGCCCTGTATCCTCTCCCCTTCATTCCACTAGGGGGAGCCTGAAATGTGGGCCACGTGTAAGTTTTCTGATTCCTAGAGGTGGTTGTGGCTTTCCTACCCTGACTCAGTGAAAGGGGGGCCCTTTACTAGGGTGAATTCCCTGTCTCTTTGTCCTCCCACAGACTCTGGATAGGCCTCCTTGCCACACAGACTATGCACAAAACTTTACTATCACAAAAGTAGACTTCACACAGAAAATAAAAATGTCAAATTTCTGGTGCTTTTGCCTGTTTTTGTGTGTTTCAAGCTGTTTTCCACATGAAGCCCACTTTTGCAAAATTACTTCTCATTCTAATACATCAGCCTGTTAATGATTATATAGCTATGATTTGCCCATTTTTAAGATTTTAGGTGCTGAAACTCTCAAACTTTTAGCAGTACACACAATGAATCACTGACAACAGTCGTGTCTTGTCATATCTACAAAATCTTAAACCATTTCTTACTCTAGTAAAGGGATCATCCCAACTCTGTTACTTTTTTGGTTTTCAGATATTAGTTTCAAATTATTTTTTAAACATCAGCCTGGGTTGTCTGGTATTAAGTGTATTATGATGGCTACTATGGCTTGTTGGCACTCAGCCAAACCTGCAAAACCTTGGCATCTTTTGGAAGAAGCTCCTACTGTAATCATTTATCATGATTACAGAGTAACCAATGAGGAGTAAGATAACATCAGACTCTACATACTCAATAAGAACATGCACAGGCTGGAACTTAGCACATGATGGAAGAAAGAGATGCTGCTTCTGTCCATGCCACCAATCAAGATGAACTCACTTTTCCATCTACTGAAGTGTGGCCTATGTTCGAGAATCTCCCTGTGACTAAATCTGAAACCCTCAGCATGATGGAGCCTAAGAGACCTCTGAGAAAACCTTGCAGTTCATGGGTCTGAAGATCCTTGGTGATGCTTGAAAGCCTAGATGTAATGGGATGGGTTGAGTGATCCCAGTGTGTACAACATCAACTGCATATCTTGGTTCAATTTCAATTATTTCTCTTGCTGAGGCCCCTTGAAGAAACTGGAGACAGAGGGTGCTGCTGCCTTTACTGGCATTCCAGACCAAAGAGGCTATTCCCGAGCAAAAGTGTTATGGTGACCAAGAATGGCTAGATGGGCCTATCAAGGAATCTGGCAGCTGTAGCCCGTATTAGTGTTTCCACCCGAGAGCTTGGAGAGGACTCAGTTAACTGTTGAATTGTTCTTGGGTACTGTTAGTAGTTTCTTAGGATCAGGGAATGATGAGGGTCTGAGCATGCCACCCAAGTCCCTCTGCCAGCATGGACCCTAACTGATCGCCCCTACTCTTTGATAAGGCTAGCTGTGAGAGTGTTATGGAGGTAACCGTCACTTCATTGAGTCAGTCTAGTGGAGCCAAAACCATATGAGGAGTGAGCATAAGAGATCACATACTAACTCAGATCAAAGGGCCATTAAGTCCAGCATCCTGTTTTCACCAGTGGCCAATCCAGATCCAAAACACTTGGTAGGATCCCAAAGAATTGATCTTGACCCTGCAGTTTTCCTTATGCTACTTCTAGAAGGGAGGGGGCAGAGAAAGATTGAATATGCCTCTTGGGGGTGGCAGGAAGGGATGGGAAAGGAGGTAGATAGGTAGGAACCCACAAATATATGCTTGCCTAGGGCCCAATATAGTGTTAATCCAATTCTGCCTGGAAGGTATGGATGACATGAGGAGGGATCTAATGAAGCTTGAGTAATGGTCTAGATTTTGGCAGTTAGGATTAATACTAAAACATAATACATTACCAGGGTATGTATTTGAACTTCAAAAAAACCAATGGAATGATACAGCTTAGAGCAAGAGTCACAAAACGTTATGGACAGAGGGCCACATTGAACCTTTCAGATCACTAAACAGGCCAAGGAGTTTTCTGAGAGGGGGTTTCTTCACCCTCAACCCCTATACCAAAAGTAAAACCTCCTCCCATCTTTTGTTCTGTGGCCTGATGCAGCAGAAATGGCTGTAGTCTGGGGACCCCATGATATAGAGGATAACAATACAGCATTTCCATTCCACACCATGATCCAGCATCTCCCGCTCTCTTTTCTACCATTTCCTGCCATGTGGTCCAGCACCTTTCCCTCTCTTCTACCCCTGTGGTTCAGCATTTCTCTTGGCAACATGTCTAGAATAGCTGATGCCTTATGGCACCACACAACTCTCAGTCTGTGCCTATACTTTCATACCGATGTCAGTCATAGCCTTACAAGGACAATGCAGGAGAGGCACTGCATGGCTCCAACCCACCGAGAACTGCATGTGGCTAGAAAGCATCAGTTACACCTCTGTAACATCAAGAGAGACTGCGAATGAAAGAGGAAGGTGGGAAGGGACTAGCTCGGTAGAGCAATGGCTGTCCGGGTGGAGGAGACAGGTTGGTTGTCAAGGGAGGGGTTAAAGATAGATTGGTGGAGACAAGATGAGAATGAGATGACATCAGAGAAAAGAGAGAGAGGTGTATGTGTGTGTTTGTGGGAAGGAGATGTCAAGCTGTATGTAGATGTAATGCTGCCACTGTCGCTGCTGCCGCAACATCATGCCAGGCTCATGGCAGTGGCAGCAATTTTAAAAGTCTTATATTGTAAGCCTGGAACCTTCCCTGTGCTCTGCCATGCTGGAAAATGGAAGTTGAGTTGTAGGGGGTGAAATGCAGCACAGCATAGGGGGGTTCAGGTACACACGAGTTATACACATGAGGTGTTGGCACCAGGGGCTTGGTGGGATGCATGGTGGCAGTGTGTGTATGGGAGGGGGAGGGGAGTTAAAATTTGAGTGGACCAGGGTCCATGAAAATTTAGGAGCACAAAGAGAGAAAGAGAAAGCCAGTCCATGGGCTATAGTTTGTGAGATGTTCTTCTGTGTATGAAAGAAAGGTAGGATCTGGGGCTGATCATATCTGATGATCTTAAGGTAGCCAAACAAATAAAAAAAGTGAAGGCAAAATCCAGAAGGATGCTTGACAATGGAATGGCCAGTAGGAAAACAGAGGGGATTGTGCTTCTATAAACGTCTACGGTGAGACCTCATTTGGAGATTTGTGTGCAATCTGGAGTTTGCACCTTCAAAAACTGCCTGAGGGCTTTCAAGGGAAGATAGCCTGTTGGAATTCAGAAAAACATTGAAAACAGTCTTGTTCTCTGATGAGCCATGGGGAGGGGGTGGGAGGAAGAAGGAGGGGGTCACATTTTATCTGTAGACAGTGTTTTGATTCTTGCTGTACTGTATATTAGCTTGATTGTTCTAGGATGTTTTTTGTATTATGAGATTATTGTAAACCATCTTGAATGAATTGTGTTCAATAAGGTGATATAAATCTTTTATAAATAAATAAAAGGATTTAAATGGGATGGAGTCAGTCCAGAAGGTGGCTGCTAAAATGGTCAGTGGTCTTCATCATAAAGCATATGGGGATTTTCTTAAAGATCAATATATATATATATATTGGAAGAAAAATGAGAGTGGGAAGATATGATAGAGAAATATAAATATTTCCATGGTATAAATGCATAGGAGGTGGGCCTCTTTCATTTGAAAGAAAACTTTGGAAGAAGGGGGCCATAAGATGAGGATGAATAGGTATATACCAGGAGTAATCTATTGACACATTTCTTTACCGAAGGATGGTGGATATGTGGAACAGCCTCCCAGAGATGCATGGGGCAAACACAGAGGATCTCTGAGAGAGAGGAAGATACTGTAGAGCATAGTAATTGGTGTGAATTTGCTGTATGGTCTTTATTAGCCATCATTTTCTATGTTTCTCTATGCTCCTATGTGTTTTTCCTGTCTGGGTGTCCTGTAATAAGATTACCATCCATGTGTGCATACAAACGCACAAATAAAACAAAAGCATAAAAATAAATACTAAAAGAAAAACAAAACTACTGTTTTTCCATGCACGCTGCTAGTAATTAGAAACTTCCATGAAGTAAACTGGATTTCTGTTTACAAAATCTTCTCACTTAATTTTATAACAACAGAGAAAAAGGCCAAGAACCTGGTTAGAACATCTGCTTTGGACCAGTGACATCCAACTAAGCATATTCGATGGGCCACTTAGCAGTGTACCCGGCTTTAAAAAGTCAAATTCAAAAATACTTTTTTCATCAAACCTTAAAATTTTCATCGGTTTTGTCCATTTTGTTCTGAAATTTTTTACAGACTATGAAATGCAAAAAAAGCCCCTTGGAGAGCATGTTTTATTTAGCATTGTTTCCTTATGCTACGCCTCATGGATGATTTAATGTTGGTGGGCTGGGTTATTGTATTGTTTTTTACCTTTTGGTGAGGTTTACATTCTGTCAGTGATTTCCGATTATCTTTGGATGGTGAATGTTTAGTTTGCAATTTACAACTGCACCTGACCCCAGCCCCTGTGCTTCCACTAGCTGTGTCCAGAACTCAGTGTCTGGGCCATGACTGCGACCCATAAATGTGATTTATAGCCAGCCTTTGGGGAAAGACACTACCTTTCTGCATTAGCTGAGTGTGGCAGATGGGCCGTCTGCTCTTTCACTGATAAGTTTATGCAGGACTTAGGTGAACACTAAATACTCTTTGACCTCTCTCCCTATTGCTTCTCTCTTTCTCTCATTACAAACATGTTGAGTAGACTTTGTGTGATGCCCGGAAGAAAGAAACAAAGCTATAACAATGCAATTGTAATTCCAGGAAAATGACATATTTGACATACCAAAGCTTGAGAGGCAAAATACTTCGAAGAAAAGCACTGAATGTAAGCCAAGAGAAACCACTAGGTGTGTCTTGCCAGAGCATAGAGCCCTTGTAGTGTTAATAGTGGCAATCCCATAGTTACGGTTCAGTTCTCATGTCATGTTAGAAATGAATGAAGCTTGAGGTATGTGTTGAGCCCTAATGGTAAGGAGATGAAGTGGCAAATCATCTTGCATTGATTATTCTGCTCTTGTCACCTTATGAACTTCATCATGAAGAAGATATTTCAAGAACGACGACAAATGCTGAGATGCAATGTGTTGCTGGCATTTCTTCTGTGACATACTGTACAACTAGTTCCCTCCCTTCACATCAATTCTACTGTCCCTATATTTACTATTTAAAAAAACCTTGATACTATATATAAGGAAATCTATAAATTACTCCTTCCTAAATAGCTCCAGAGTGTTCCCATGCTCTAGTAGTAATGTATTTAAAATAGGGGGAGTAGAACATGGTAATGCCCTCCAAAGGGAAGTGTCATAGGAGGAGTGTGATTTATAAAATCCATCTGTTCCATGTGGTTTGGGTTATTTTTTCTCTATCTTTCCTGCAGTGCATCAGGGCTTAGGGGAATGCATTGTGGAGTTATTCCCAGGGGCCACAGAGGCTAAGGATATTGGGAGAGGCAATCCACCCAAGAGAAGTAGGTTTTGTGGTGTTGGATTTGTTCCACAGCAACCCTAAAGTGGTGGTTCAAGGAGCCACAGAGAAGAAAGGAACGCGTTGTAGCCAAATGAGTGAAGGCTGGCTCTCTGAGGAGAAAAGCAGCCAAGGCTACTGGAAGTTTGAGGTTGGATGCACTTAGCCATGGAGAACAGGAAGTTGCCACAAGCAAAGGAAGGAAATCTAAAGGACCTCAGGATGTCTATAGAATCTAGATTAAGTTCCTTTTTCCTTGAGAGAATGAGTTTGAACTGTGTTTGGAATGCTCTATTGATTTGTGCATGCTCCTACTGATGGCTCTGAGTTAAAAGAATTCTTCAGTAAATCTGCTTTTGTTCTGAACAGCCAAACCTGCCTGTACACTAGATTTCTTTTGTGAATAACTGTATTGTCTCTGGAACTTGGCGTGATGGGTCCATAGGGAAGGGCCCTGGAAGGCTGCTTCCCCCCTTGTTCAGCAAGGCCTCTGTTGCGTGGAGGTAAGATGGTTGCCCCTGCTCCTATCCAGACCCTATGCCAAGAAGATAAAGTATCATAGGGTTATACATAGATGGAAGTATTCTCCAACTCCTTATACAAAAATGTATTAATTTATATATTCATTTCTTGGAGGTGTACACAAACCAGCTACATCAATGTATTATTATATATTGTATACATTTTAGGATTGGTAGGAAAGTAACATTACATGCCATAGATAAGACCAGAAATATCAATGATCTTTTTTTGAGAATATGTTTATTAAACCAAGACTGAAATAGATTCATCAATACAACAACACTGTATAAAAACAATTTCCTTTTAAAATGTTTGTGATCTTACTTGATGGAGAGTGATTGTATTTGTTTTATGTTAATGCAAAATTTGTTTTTTATGTATAGGGGTGATGGAATTGTATTATACAGTCAAACCTCGGTTTTCATTTGCCCTGGTTTTCATACGCTTCGGTTTTCAACGTCTTTTCTGACTGAGATTTTGTCCCGGTTTTCATGCATTGCTTCGGTTTTCAACGTCTTTTGACTGAGATTTTGTCCCGGTAGCAGGGAAGAAAAAGCTGTCAACGTAAGCAGGAGATGTTGCATGAATGTGGGAGGCAGTTCTTTCTCTTGCAGGGTACGTCTGAAGCTATATCATTAAGATTTTTCTGCCATTCTGAAGCATTGAGCAGATAATGTAAAGGTATTTTAATGGACTGAATTCAATGTGATTCCGAAGAGAGCTGGGCACAGCAGCTTGTCAGGGGTGGCTAAGGCCAGATGTTAACATACTGTACTGTACAGTACTGAACTTAGCTTGCTTTCAGTGATGTTAAATGTTCATTTATCCATTTCATTAGTCATTTATATTTATTTCTCATTGTTTTCTGTATGTAAAAATATAGTTATTCTCTATAAAATGTATTTTTTGTGAATATTTTTGGGTGTCTGGAACGGATTAATTGGATTTACATTATTTCTTATGGGAAATATTGCTTCAGTTTTCATACGTTTCGGTTTTAGTCAGACTTTTTCGAACGGATTAATCATGAAAACCGAGGTTTGACTGTATATATGTTTTTGTAAACCACTCTGAGCCCAGATGGATGGATGGATATAAACTGAATGATTAAATAAATAACTATCATACTTTCAGTTTCATTGGACAATTTTCATACTGTATATTTTGGTTCACCTCAAACCGATGAGATCATTTTATTTATTTATTTATTTGAATGACTTATATACCACTAATGGCGGGTGCATCATAGCGGTTTATAAAATTAAGGTTAAAAAAAGATGCAAGCAATTAAGCGTAGACAAAACATGTAATGATATATTACTTTGAGGAAACATCAGGGAAGGGAAATGGAGTCGCATAACAATTATACCAGAAAAATGGCTGAGTGTCAGAACACGAGGGGGGGGGGGGAGCTGCACAAATGAAGAGAAAGAGTCAGGTATCAAAGGCTTGAGTCAAAAAATAAGTTTTTAATCCTATCTTGAACTTTGCATAGGAAGTTTCAAGTCTGAGGTTAGTGGGCAGGGAGCTCCACAGGTAGGATGCTTGGATCATAAAGATAATGGACCTCTATGTGGTTAGGTGCAAAACATTTTTGGATGGGATAACCAAATAGTTCTCACTGGATGAATGGAGGATACGTGAAGGACAGTATGGAATTAGATTTGAGAGTGAAGATAGGTGGGTAATCAAGAATAAAATGTGCAGTGTGCTAACAGGAGTATCGTGAATTTGACAAGGTAAGCAACAGGGAGCCAGTGCTGTTCCTGCAGTAAAGGGATAGAGCCTGATTCCCTTAGGGTCACTTCCGGGCCATCTGGACGGCCTCGAGCAGGACGGCCTGTTAGGACCAGATTATGCAACGCAGGAGCCAGATGTTCCCGCAGGTGCAGGATAGAGCCCTGAGACGGCCAATCGTGCCCCTGCAGACCTGCGGGGATGTCCTCCCTGCCTTCCCCCTGACTCCTGCAGTACCGACCTCCTGTTTCCCCACCGCCCAACCCAAGGCTGGGCAGCCAAGGCCAGGATCGGGCAGCAGCCTTGGCTCCAGCCTTTTGGGAGTTATGGCCACGATCACCCCGGTCCAAGCTGCTTATTCCATCTCTGAGGTGGAATGAGCAGCACATTTCCCCTGACCTGCATGAAGTACAGGGGCATGACCTGAATCAGCCCTGTATGTCCTGCCACCTCGGCCCGCCCATGCTTCACCCACACTCTGCCCCTCCCGCTCCCGTTGGGTCTCCCTGTACTGCAGCTCTGGCCGTGCGGGGAGCGCTGGAGGGGGAATACGGGCAGGATGGCTTGCGGGGCTGTACGTCTCACTGGGATGTGCAGTCCCACAAATTGCCATGCAGAATCGGGGCCTTAGTATTATATAAAAGTTTAATGGCCATATTCTGCATTATTTGGAGATGCCTTGATCAAAGTTGGGGGGACACCTGATAACAATGAATTACAGTAATCGAGTTTGTTTATTACAAACAAATGAAGTAAGATTCTGAGTGCTTGATTATCAAGAAATAGTTTTATAGATCTTATTCTTCTTAATGAAAAGAAGACGTTTTTCACAGTGTTAGAGATGTAGAGAACAAGGGTAGGTTGGTCATCAAAGACAACTCCCAGAGAGCGAATAGAATTTTTAAAGGATACTAGGGAACCAGATAAGTTTGGTTGTTAGGGAGGAAATTTCTGGTCACGAGGAATCCAAAGGGCTTCAGATTTGCTGGAATTGATTTTATGTGAATTAAGCCAGGTTACAATGGAACATAATTTAGAATCCAGTTCTGCTTGGAAAGTGAGGTTGCAGGTCTCATGTTGTCTGCATAGACATAGGTGCTAATGTTTAAGTGCTGAATAAGTAATCCTAAGGAAGAGATAAACAGATTAAACAGAGTAGGGACAAGAATGGAAAGGAAGCAGATAATTGGTCTTTGATGTAAGTCCAAAAGGTATGGTCGGAGAGATTGAGCGGAACCAGTTTAAAGGAATGGAGGCAATACCAGAATCTTGTAGTCCTTCAAGCAGGAGAAAGTGGTCTATGACATCAAAAGCAAAATTTAAGTCAAGTTGGATATAATCATAACATCTCTAAGACTGTCAAAGTGCAAGGTGATTTCATTCAGAATGCCTATATTTCCACATTAGCAGCAATGATCTTGATAACAAAGATATGCTATTACACAGGACCTAGGTTTGACACAGTCGAGAATCAAAAATGGACAATCAGAAAGAAAAATAGAACTATAAAGCTTTATCAATATAGAATCATAGTAGATAATGACAGAAGACCAATTGATTTATCAAGATTGCCTAGTTTTTTCTGACAACATTACTATAGAGCATGAGTGCCAGTAAGATTTCTCTCCTTATGCAGGTGATCCTCCTCATTTGTACTGCATTCCCCATGAGCATACAGGCTCCTTCTTTAGCTCACACCCAGCACCACCACATGGCCAATCTCCATCCACAAGGTTGTATAAAAATCCAAACATACAGTGCCACCAGTGTGGCTATTACCTGAACATCCAGCCCTTCGGGTGGGCACCATTGCCTTTTTGGATGAATGATAAAACATTGGTGGAGGATCACCGAACTTCTCCTAATTACTAATGAAGGACTTAAAATATTAAAAACAAAACTTTGCATCAACTAAATCATGAACTGGATTCTTTCCATACTGTGCTACCTACATTTCACCAAATGAAGTATTATATGGAAATGCTTTTGTAAATGAGTTTTCCATGTATTCTTTCTTCAGAATCTGTGTTGCCTTGAAAGCTCCTTACATCATCCTTTTAGAGAATTCTTATGTTGGACCAACGTAGGTGCTAGAACTTTTTACTATGAAACCGTGATTGGTAACATGAGGCAAGATATAAGGACAAGACTGTAGGAATAGGTCACCCATGAAGAAAGTCAGGAGGGGCTTTCTTTCCTTAAATAATCAACAAAGTGGGAAAAGGGGCAAGAGTTAGTTAGAGACAAGTCTTTAATTAACTTATGCTTACCTGCTGCATGGAACAGTTGAGGAATACCCTAGTGCTTAAAGCAGTGGGTTGAGAACCAAGGAATCCAGGGTTCAATTCCCACTGAAGTTTCTTGTGACTTTGGGCAAGTCACTTAACCCTCCATTGTCTTAGGTACAATCCAAGAAACTGATATTCATATGGTGTGGTGATCAGCTGTGGTGCTTAAATATTAGCGGGATATTTAGCAGCAGTATCTAGATAGGAGCTGCTGCTGCATATCGGGGCTGAGCAGCACTCTCTAGATAAGTGCTGTCACTTAGGGCCCGATTCCGAACGGGGAATGTTCTGCTCACCCAGATGTCCAGGATCTGGAAAGGCCAATCTAGACCCTGATTCTGAACCAATGGGAGCTAGATGTTCCCGTGGGATCAGAATCAGGTCTAGACAGCCATCCCTGCTAAGCATTGCTCGGAATGACCCCCACATCCATTCAGTGGGATTTTCAGTCATCATTTATCAGGATTACAGCTTAGGACAGCTTTTCATGAAGCCTAAATTGCCTGGATAAATGCCGACTGAAAATTCTGCTAACTGGATGAAGTGGCACTTATCAGGAGTGCTAACATCGCCCTTGTTCTGCCCGTGCACTAACTGGATAGTGCCAGGGGGGTCTATGGAGATGTTCAACGGTGCTATCTGGATAGTGCTGCTGAATATCACAATCAGTACCCTTAGCCAACCAGACTCCCGTTGGCTGACTGGCTAAGGGTTCTGAATATTGGCCCCTTAGATTGCAAGCCCTCCAGAGACAGGGAAATATCTACAGTACCCAAATATAACAACTTGAGCTACCACTGAAAGGTGTGAGCTAAATCCAGATACAATGAAGATACATGTACAATGAAACACAAACAGTATGGTGGGGAGATGGCGTCCCTTGCCCAGAGGCAATGGAACATAAGATAATGTAGTAGGGATGTGGCAATAGTGCACCCTATTGCACAATAGCATGCACTAGTCACACATGCATGAATACACACTATTCACACATATGTGAACAGCGCATGCTACTGTACAACAGTGCGCCATATTGTACAATGGGCATACTATTTTTTAAAAAACTATACAAAGACAAAAAAGCGAACCCCCACCAATGAAACAAAATCTTTTCCCTGCACACCCCTATAATGTAGTTCTAGATTCAAGTGGGCTTTGGGATATCACCAGATTGTTCACCCTGATGACTCTAAGATCCCATCTGTCAAGAAATGGTTCTTACTGATTAATAAATGTATTATAAAACCAAGGTAGAGATCAAAAAGTATATTATGGACAATAAGGATGCTTGTGGTTTTCTTAGCAAAATATTGTTACTAATAGGAGAGGCTGGATCAAAAGTTACTGATCAAATTATATTAGCAGCATAGTACTGGAAACTAGTTACAAAGTAGAAGAGAATAAATGGTATCCTTAATAGAGGGACAGCCTAACTATTTGAGGTTTGGATTAGAGACGTTTCATTGTAAACAGATCATGTTAAATAGCTCACAACAAGTTAAGTGCAATCTGCTAATATATGCACAGAACAGGTCGCAAAAACTATCTATTTAAAATTTCCACAAGACCCTGCAGGAAAATTACATTTAACAGTACCAACAAGGTCAAAGTTTAATGCGAGCTGCTTAAGAGCTGAAGGGCGGGATCAGTTATACAAAGGTTGCAAAGTTAAAAAAATTATTAATAAAATCCCCTAACCTTTTTATTCAGGTCCCGAGGAGTGAAACGACCCAGGAAAGTAGAGTGCCGAGCTCTGAAGAAGGTTCCTGTTCAAAACAACAACAACAACAACATAAAAAAGGAGCCAAATTATTATTCCACTCATAGCTTTCACAAAGAAAATAGAAGCAGCAGATTGAGGCCTGTTTTCATATTCGATAGGGAATCAGATAAATGGCAGGCAGCTTGCTCTGATAAGGCCTTGCTCTGGGCACAACCTTTCTCTCTGAAAGCCTCTTACTATGCATAGAGTCAGGTTATCTGTGCAGCTGCACCTTGACACAAATATATCTGTGCCCAAGACGCAACAATCCCCCTAGAAATTACAGGAGTGGGATTGGATCGGAGGAGGGGGTCACATCACCCTTCTGCCATTTCTTTTTTTCTTTTTTTTTAAGTACATTTTTCAAGTGCTTTTCAAATAAACACATTTTTTATCCCTCTTCTCCTTCCCTACTCTTCTTTTTTGAAAGTTCATATGTACTTTTCTATCTTTCCTGCATCCTCCATTCATTAGTTGATCCCAACCTTGACCATCACCCTAACGATAATATATATGACCAAGTTTCGAGTCTATGATGGATGCATTCAGTTCCCGTAGTCATTTGGTTTCTCAGGCTGGACATAGTTTCGAATTAGCTGCAGTGCTAGGGAACATGCTACGATGACCACTGGCCAACCGAAGGACATGCCTCTCCTTTGGAATACACTGCACAGATGTTCAATGCATTATGTAATTTTATATGCACATCTGTAAAAGGACTTATGCCCTCAAAAACTCACACATCATAACACCTTGTTTTAGTCTAACAAAAACAATGAGTGAAAAGAGAACAGCAGTGACCCAGAGGCCATCATTCCTCCTATTCCAAACTACTAAATTGTAACACAAGGGTTAAAAAAAATAATCTACTGAGGGTTGCTATTCATCAACTGTTTTTTCCTTGTGGGCAAAGAATGAATGAGGCCCTTGAATAATCAAGACCAGAGGTTTCAGCTCCTTTTATTTTTTTTTAACAGAATAATTTGGGGCCACAGAGCAGGTAGGTGGACTCATTTCCTGAAGGATCTAGCTAATCAGGACGCAGGATTCTTACCTCAACATTCAGATCATGTTTATCCTGAATGGTACTGATTAATTTTTATGCCTGAAAGATTAAAACCACCCATGTACACAGATACAGAAATATTCTCTCTTTGTGGCTAACAGAACAAGTATAGTAATAAAAAGATGTTCAATTTATTTTAGCAAAACCGTCAGTTCTATCTGGATATCATATTCTGCCAAGCTGTCTTGATTTGGAAGACCATTGATAATTCTTAGAAATAAAATAAAGTGGGATGCATACGAGTATTCAGAGATGATAACCAGTGCAGTTAAAGTGGCTGGTTGTTGCTGCTTTAAACTATCCACGGAGATTCAGTAATGGGGGCCATATACGGCCAGAAGCACTGAATATCCAGTTTTGTCGGATAGCAATTTAGCTATCTGATCAGCGACCATATTCAGCCGCTGTTCAGCTAGCTAAGCTGCCCAAAGTTAGGGCAGCCTTTTTTCTTCCTAACTTAAGCAGGTTCACATTAGCCAGTTAGTGGCTCAGTATCATCGCTGACCGGCTAACCTTTGATGCAGTCCCCAGAACACCCTGCTGCTAAACAGTTAGAGTTGGGGCATCTAGACGGACTAAGGGGATAGTCAGTGGCACATACTGGGTATGTGCTGCTGAATATCCTGCTAAGCAGCTTTTATGCAGTTTGCAGGTCTGCAAACTATGCTTTTGAATATGCCCTCACTATACCTCCAGTCTGTTGCCAATAACACAGGTACAATACCAAAAAACTGCCTCCAGTTTTGCAACTGATTCCTATAGATTTTGGGGTGCTGAATCGAGGAAAAATAGCCAAAATGTTCCATCACGTCACGTTTTCTTGCAAAATTAGATTTCTTACCCATATAAGGAATGTTCACATAATTTCTTTTAGCCGACTGCAGTTTATTTTCTTGGCCCAAAATAGAGGTTGTAATGGTTAACTAACTAGAAACACTCCCTCATGATATTTTAGAGTGTTTTGTATTCATTTTATACATTAACAGGACAATTGGGAGGCGGGGGGCTAAATCCAGTACTCGCGCTGGCGCATGTTCTTTCCTTTTCGCCTCGCCTCGTTCGCTCGCTCGCTCAAACACGGTGGTTGCGACATGAACGTTCCTGTCAAATTTCAGTTTCTTGCAAGTTCATTATTACCTTTTGTTTGCTCAGTCGTAATCCAGCTTTATTCCGAAGTGGTTCACTACAGTTGTAGTTTGCAGTGCTGTGTATTTGTGATGGCTCACAGAGCCAGAGGTTGCGTCAACTCTCCGGACAGTTTTTGTTTTATTTGTGGGGAATATACCGTGAAAAAGCGGCAGAGGAACATTTCTGCATTTATTAAAAAAGTATATTTTGCCTATTTCGGTTTGAAGTTAGGCGATCAAGACAAACCGTGGGCTCCTCAAAAAGTGTGCAAGACATGTGAGGAAGATCTACGCTTATGGATGAAAGGTAAAAAACAAGCATTTCGTTTCGGAATACCTATGATGTGGCGTGAACAAAGAGACCACAGCAGTGACTGCTATTTTTGCTCTTGCATTGTGAAGGGATACAACTTAAAAAATAAGAATGTAATAAGTTACCCCAACCTTCCCTCAGCAATTAGGCCTATGCCTCATAGCAATGAAGTACCTGTGCCTGAACCACCAAAATCTTTGGATCATATTTGTGTGGACGGTTCTGATCATGATGAGACTCATCAGATGGCTTTTCCCGATGAGTCCAGTACTTCCGAGTTTGAAACTGAACCAGATCCGAAACCTGAACTTTTCTCTCAAGCTGAATTGAATGATTTAGTCCGGGATTTAGGACTCCCAAAAGATGCTGCCCAACTGCTAGGTTCTCGGCTTAAAACAGAAAAATCTATTGTCACCAGGAACAACTTTTTATTGGTACCGCAACCGCGAGACACAATTTTTGAAGTATTTCAGCAAAGAGGAAGATTTGTTATTTTGCAACGATATATACGGAGTGATGGAAAAGTTTAAACTCAAGTATGATCCTGCTGAATGGCGGCTGTTCATTGATTCGTCAAAAGACAGCATAAAAGGTGTTCTTCTTCATAATGGCAACACATTCGCTTCAGTTCCTATTGCTCACTCTGTTATTCTCCAAGAAATACGAGAATTTGGCCCTGATTCTTCAGAAGATTCGTAATGATGAGCATAAGTGGATGATTTGTGGAGACTTTAAAATTCTATCCATGCTATTAGGGCAGCAATCCGGTTTCACCAAATATCCCTGCTTCCTTTGCTTGTGGGATAGCCGGGCCCGCGACCTACACTGGGGAAAAAAGACTGGCCAATTCGGGAGTATTTGAGACCCGGTGAGAAAAATGTTCTTCATGAGAGCTTGGTACCTCGTGATAAAATTCTATTACCACCTCTTCACATTAAGTTGGGTCTCATTAAGCAATTCATCAAGTCCCTTCCAAAAGATGGTGAGTGCTTTCGGTACCTTTGCTCAAAGTTCCCCCGACTTTCTGAAGCAAAGCTAAAGGAAGGAGTGTTTGTTGGCCCTGATATAAGGAAACTCATTTCAGATGGAGCATTCGCTGAAACGATGTCTGAGAAGGAAAAAGAAGCCTGGGATTCCTTCAAGGATGTTGTTCTCAAATTCTTGGGGAACAGGCGGGATGAGAACTATAAGGATATTGTTGCCAGGATGCTCAATGCCTTCAAAGAACAAGGCTGTAACATGAGCCTGAAAGTCCATTTCTTGCACTCCCATGTGAACTACTTTCCCGAAAACTTGGGGGCGTACAGTGAAGAACAAGGTGAAAGGTTTTTTCACCAGGACATCAAGGACGCAGAGAGAAGGTACCAAGGAAGATGGAACACCACTATGATGGCTGATTTCTGCTGGTTGCTGCTGCGGGAAACCCCAGATGAAAAATACGCCAAGCAGCGCACCAAGAGAAGCATTCGGGGGAAGAAGAAACGGGCCCACCAGGAGATTGATTGACCCAAGAATGACTTTAAAATCTAAACTGTGTTGACAAATATCGTGTTTTTACTAAACTTTGAAATAAAAATTTGCTAGTTATTACCACAGTGTCGGATCTCATTTATTAGAATTTTATTTTCACACCATCGGGTGTTTGTCTTCATGTATTGCAATGGTGCGGTTTACATACCTGTACAACATTTTTTGCACATTTCTTTGCTTTGCTTTGTGTCTAACCTCGCTCTTATATGCTCAATGTTTGTGCACATGTATGTGGCTGTTTTAAGTGCAGACAATTTTGCTACCATCACAGTGTGTTTTGTTGACATTACTCTATTCTTATGTGCTGCCTTGTTACAATTTTCTTTATTCTTATTTGAATAACTACTAAACAATTAGTATAAAGAATTCATCCAAGAAACTTTTATCTCGATCGCACTCAATCTGAAACGTTCACCTCAAACTGCTAACCCAATGTAGCAAAAAATCTGTACGTGATGGAGCAAATTGGTTACCAGATTTGGATTCAGCGCACGAAAAAACATAAAAATCAATCGAAACATTAGAGGCAGTTTAAAAAAAATTTTTTTTAGTGTACCTGTGTAATAGAATGGTTTCATCTTTTTGAGCCCAGCAGTTTCCTCCTGTTCATTTGGGCTTCTAGCTCAATCAGAACTGGTTTCCATTAGGCTAAGATGTTATAAGCGTTTATTTACATCTATCCAGAGATTTTTTGTCATGTTTTATATGCCCCTCTCAACTCACTTAATACAGTGGTGCAGTGAAAGCCTTTTGCTGAGGACCATGCATAAGGGCTCCTTCTGGAACCCCTCAATCATGGACACTAAATCCAGCAACTAGGTGTCACCATTGCACAATGGCTGGGACTCTCTTCCCCAGAGGGCTGCAAATGCTGCTCCAGAGCAATTCCAGCCCTAGATGATCTGGGGAGCAGAACATGTGAGCTCGGAATCAAACCTAGCACTGCCACTGGTCCAGGCCATCCTGATGGGGTGGTTTCAGCAAAGCTACTTTTGGCCTAGTCAATAGTAGTGTCCTTTCATTCTTGGCGGATCAGAACTGCTTCCCTGTCCCAGGCTATAATTGCTATTCTTAATTATTAGACATCACCTTGGGTGTGCATTGCTTCATAAGTATCCGGAACCTAAGCAGGGAGGATACATAAATATATTAGACATCCACAAGCCAAACCTAAGTACGCCAAACTAAAATTCAGGGATGTTAGGTGATGAATCAACAAGAAAAGAGATTTTTGATGGACGAGAAGTTTGATAACATAAGAACATAAGATATGTTGAGGGAGGAGTGGCTCAGTGGTTGGGACAGGTTACCTCAAGCCAGAGGGCCAGGGGTTCAATTCCCACATAGGGACAAGCAACCTCATGCCAGAGGGACTGGGGTCTCTAGTCCCATGGCCACTCCTTGTGGCCTTGGGCAAACCACTTAACCCTCCATTGCCTCAGGTACACTTAGACTGTGAGCCCTTCAGGGACAAGGGAATAAAAAGTACCTGTTAGTATACATGTAAACCACGCTAATTCTAAAGAGCACGGTATAAAAAATAAATAAATGTCATACTGTGTCAGACCAAGGGTCCAAAAAGCCCAGTATCCTATTTCCAACAGTGGCCAATCCAGGTCACAAGTACCTGTCAGGCTCCCAAAAGGAATACAGATTCTATGCTGCTGGTCCAATGGGCATGCAATGGATTTCCCTGATCCTCTTTAATAATGGTTTATGGACTTTTCTTCCATGAACTTGTTCAAACCTCTTTTAAATCCAGCTACACCAACAGCTTTTACTACATCCTCTGGTAATGAATTCCAGAGTTTGATTACGCATTGAGTGAAAAAATATTTTCTCCAATTAGTCTTAAATGTGCTACATTGTAGCTTCATTGCGTGCCCCCTAGTCTTTCTACTTTTTGAAGGAGTAAAAATAAATGATCTATATTTATCCATTCCACTCCATTCATTATTTCATAGACCTCTATCGTATCTCTTCTCAGCCATCTCTTTTCCAAGTTGAAGAGCCCTAACCTTTTAAGCCTTTCCTCATAGGGATATCCTTCCATCCCCCTTTACCATTTTGGTAGTTCTTCTCTGTACCTTTTCTAATTCTGCTATAACTTTTTAAAGATATGGTGACCAGAACTGCACACAATATTCAAGGTGTGGTCACACCATGGAGCGATACAGAGGCATTATAATATCCTTCGTTTTATTCTCCATTCCCTTTCTTATGATTTTTAGCATTCTATTTGCTTTCTTGGCTGCCGCTGCACACTGGGTGGAGGGTTTCAATGTATTATCCACGATAATGCCTAAAGCCTTTTCATGGGCGGTGGTTCCTAATGTGGAACCTTGCATCTTGTAACTGCAGTTTGGATTGTTCTCCCCTAAGTGCATAACTTTGCACGTGTCCACATTAAATGTCATTTGACATTTGTACACCCCAGTCTCTCAATTTATCAATGTCCTCTTGCAATTTTTTAGAAACCTCTTGTGGTTTAACAGCTCTGAATAATTTTGTGTCATCTGCAAATTTGATCACCTCACTCATTGTTCCCATTTCCAGGTCATATGTTAAAAAACAGCAGGCCCAGCACAGATCCCTGGGGTACTCCACTATTCATCTTTCTCCACTGAGAAAATCGGCCATTTAGCCCTATTTTCTGTTTTTTTATCCTTCAATCATTTCTTAATCCACAATAGTACATTGCCTCCTAGCTTCTTATTCTGATCAAGTAAAAATAAAAATGTAACCAAAAGACTTATCAGGCATTCTTGTATAAATGGACAGCTTGATAGTCAAAAAGTACTTAAATGTTTGGTGCTGTGCTGAATATGTAGGCTAGGTGGGTTACTTTAGAAGCCCTATTTATGTTTTAAACATGGATAAGGTGCCAAAAAAACGTGGAAGCCATGCCCACGTCTAAACATGATTTTAGGAAGGCTGTGAGAGGCACATTTTTGAGCCAGGCATGTCAATCTCCATAGGAGGCTTTCTGGGGCCATTTCTGGGTGTAGTCTGGGTGGTGTTGATGTTTACACATCTATGGCATATTTCACACAGGGTGACAACTTGCAGGGTGGATTTTTTAAAAATGCCAGCTACACCTGCAATAAAGCATAGTTACTCACCTGTAACAGGTGATCTCTGGCAACAGCAGGAATTTAGTCTTCACATATGGGTATCATCGGTACCGACGGAGCCTGCGCGGGAAAGCTCCCCAGCATCCAATAGGAAAGCTTTTGGGAGCATCCCACAGCGCCTGTGTGCTGCCTTCCCGCCTTTCCCAACTGTCCCTCTCCAGTTGAGTTTAAAGCTGAGACAAAAAGAGAGGGAAAGAGAGAAAGAGAGAGAGATAGAGAGATACAACTCCTAGGGGAGGTGGGTGGGTTGTGAAGACTAAATTCCTGCTGTTCCCAGAGATCACTTGTTACAGGTGAGTAACTATGCTATCTCCAGGAACAAGCAGGAATGTAGTCTTCACATATGGGGACTCCCTAGCTGCAGATGCCAGGGAGAAGGTCCCAGAAGTTGTGTGCCCATGTGAAAGGGCTCCACTTCCCCCATGGATCTCTGGCATCCTACCAGGGATGGTGGGTAGGAGTTGATTAAGTATGGAACAGGTTTGAAGAACAGCCTGACCAAACAAGGCATCCCGGCAGGAGTCCTTGTCTGAGCAGTAATGGGCTGTGAAGGTATGAACCAAAGCCCAAGTAGCTGCTCGACAGATGTCGTCGATAGACACAGAGTGAAGATGAGCCATAGAGGCTGCCATGGCTCTCACATTGTGAGCTGTGACATGGCCTTCAAGAGGAAGGTACTTACTCTCATAGGCAAAAGATATACACTGTGCAATCCAGCTGGACAGTGTTCATTTGGAGACTGGAAGTCCCAAATGACTAGGATCAAAAGCAACAAAGAGTTGAGAGGACTTTCTATGTTGCTGTGTCCTTTGCAAGTAAAAGGCTAAAGCCCTTTTACAGTCCAAAGTATGAAGATTCCTTTCTGAATTTCAGGCGTGAGGCCTTGGGAAGAATACAGAAAGGTAAACTGCTTGGTTTAAATGAAAAGGTGACACCTTTGGCATAAAGTGTGGATGAGTCCTAAGGACTACCTTATCATGATGGAACCTTGTATAAGGAGGATCAGCCACCAACGCTTGCAATTCACTGATGCGACGTGCTGATGTGATTGCAATAAGAAAGATGACCTTCCAGGAAAGGAATTTCAAAGAGGTAGTAGCTAATGGCTCAAAAGGCGGCTTCATGAGCTGCCCAAGAACTAGATTTAAGTCCCATGCCACGGGTGGTGGCTTAATGGGAGGCTTAGTTAAAAGAAGGCCTTTCATAAATCTTGCTATGAGAGGAAATAGGTTGTCCATTCAGAGGCTTGAAAGAAGCTGCAATAGCACTCAAATGAACTCTCACTGAATTGGTTTTAAGCCCTGCATTAGATAAATGGAGGAGATACTCCGGTAATTTATTTATTTATTTATTTAGCAAACATTTATATACCGCTGCTTCCAGCGATCAGCAGCGGTCTGATTACACAAGGAGAACATAAGGAGGACTGTCAATCAGTACAGTAAAATTTGGGTGTGTACAGGTTGATCAGGAGGGTAGGCACATCACACGAGGGGTTTGTTAAGTAAATGAGAACTAATTACATATATACATATATACATTATACAAAAATGAGCAGGAGTACATAAATATGTTCTGGACTTAGACCCCTTAGGTTAATTCAAATTATAATGACTCTGGAAAAGATGAGTCTTGAGGTTTTTCCTGAAGACAGTTAGGTTCCAGTAATGATTCCAGAGGTATCGCAAGAGGGTTAAGACCCTTCTGTGAGCACCATATGGTAAACGTTTTCCACTTGAATGCATAAGAGCGTCTTGTGGAAGGCTTCCTGGAAGCATAAAGGATATCCTTTACCTGCTGAGAAAGGTTAAGACCGTGAAGTTCAAGGCTTTCAGCAACCAGGCCCTGAGATGCAGAGACTGGGGATTGGGATGCCACAGCATCCCGTCCTCCTGAGAAAGGAGATTTGGAGCAGATCCTAACTGCAGAGGCGGAGCTTGAGAGAGGTGTAGGAGCAGAGCGTACCACATTGGCCGTGGCCAATGTGGAGCTATGAGAATCATATAACCTCTGTCTCTCTGAAGCTTGAACAGGGTTTTGGGAATTAGGGGAACGGGTGGGAAGGCATACAGGACATCCTGGCCCCAATGGAGGAGGAAAGCATCCCTGGCCTGACAACCCTGAGCTGGAATTCTGGAACAGAACCGGGGAAGTATGGCATTCAGCGGACTTGCAAAGAGGTCTATGTCCGGGATCCCCCAAATTTGGAAAATTTTGGCCACCTGGTCTGCATGGAGAGACCATTCGTGTGGAAGCAGAACTCGACTGAGTCTGTCTGCCCAAGAGTTTTGAATGCCTGGAAGATACACCGCAAGGAGATGAATCTGATGCACTCTGGCGAGGGCCCATAGTCACAACGCTTCGTTGCATAGCGACAGAGAGCCCATTCCACCCTGCTTGTGCACATAGAACATGGTTACTTGATTGTCCGTTTGAACTAGGACTGTCTTGTAGCTGAGCTGGGTGTGGAATACTCGAAGAGCAAGGAAGATTGCTCTGAGTTTGAGGAGGTTGATGTGTAGATAGGTCTCCTGTGGAGTCCAGGTACCCTGGGTAGAGAGGCCTTGCAGGTGGGCTCCCCAACCCACCTGTGAGGCATCTGTTGTTAGAGTGGCTTGGAGTGGGGGTTGCTGAAAAGGAGACCCTACCAAAAGGTTTTGGGGTGACTGCCACCATTGGAGGGACAAAATAAGGCGAACTGAGTTTGTTATGTTGTCTGACAGGCAACCTGACGCCTGAGTCCAATGAGTGGATAAGGTCCACTGGGCTGCCCTCATATGGAGGCGAGCATAAGGGACCAGATGCATGGTGGATGCCATGTGGCCTAGCAACTGTAACATTTCCCAAGCAGTGAGGTGAGGCTTTAGCACTGCTTGGGAAGCTAGCTGCACAATGTGAAGGCAGCAGGTCTGTGGAAGGTAGGCCCTTGTCTGTCTGGTATCCAGCAGAGCTCCTATAACCTCTAGGGACTGAGTGGGAGCAAGGTTGGATTTTGGGAAGTTTATGACAAGTCCCAAATACTGAAGGATGCGCATTGTGCGAGAGAGGGCAACCCTACCCTCTGGCTTTGAAGGGGCTCGAATGAGCCAGTCGTCTAAGTAGGGGAAGACGAATATTTCCAGGGTGCGGAGAAATGCTGCCACCACAGCCATGCATTTTGTGAACACCCTTGGTGCAGAGGCCAGGCCAAAAGGAAGAACCCTGTATTGGTAGTGCTTCCCTTGAAACAGAAAGCGAAGGAACTTTCGGTGAGTTGAATGGATGAGAACATGAGTTTACGCATCCTTGAGATCTAGAGAACAAAGCCAATCCTGACTCTGAAGGTATGGCAGCAGAGTTCCAGAGAAACCATTTTGAACTTCTCTTTGAACAAGAATTTGTTCAATTCTCTGAGGTCTAAAATGGGTCTGTGTCCTCCTGTTTTCTTTGGAATAAGGAAATAGGGGGAGTAAAACCCTGTACCCCGTTGTGGAATGGGTACCTCTTCTATTGCTCCTTGAGCAAGAAGCACAGTGACCTCCTGACCTAATTGGTCATTGAGAGAGGTCTGAGAATTGAACTGTCTTACCATTGTAGGAGGGGGCATGCTGAGGAAATGAAGCTTGTACCCCTCTCTTACAATAGACAGAGTCCAATTTTCTGCTGTTATCTGACCCCATCTGGGGGCAAAATGACATAACCTTCCTGGGATGGTGGAGGGTTCTGGACCATTCAGGGCCAGGAAGGCAAATTTCTCTAGACAGGAGTCAAAGCCCCTGTGGAGGCTGAGTTTGCTGAGCCGGTTGAGGCTTAGCTGCTTTTGTCTTTCTTTGCCTAGGTTGTTGCTGCTGTCCCGTTTGGGCAGACTGACCTAAACGATACCCCTGCTGGATATAGGAGGGATAAAACTTTTTCTTCTTACTGAATAATGGTTTCTTATAGGATTTTTTCCTTGCAGGATCAGCTGTAGATTTAGACAATCTATCCAAAGTGATATTGTCAGCATCTATCTCATTAGCTTTTTCCTGTCAATTCTTGCCAAAAAGATTCTCTCCTGTGCAAGGAACATTCCCTAGTTTATCCTGTACCCAAATTTCCAAATCAGATACCTGGACCTATGGCAATGGCAGAGGTTCTGCTTATGCACTCAAAGCAGTCAAAGGCTGCACGATTCACAAACTTGGAAACATCCTGGGCATGTTTGACAAGGGCGAGATAATCTTGCCTCTTATCATCAGGAAGGAGAGGGCTCATAAGCTCTAAATCTCCTGTGACCTCCTTAAGGAACATTCCCATATATAAGATATAGGAACTGATCCTAGCAGAAAGCATGGAAGCCTGGAAGGTTCGATGTCCAAAGGCGTGAAGAGTCCTACACTCACGTCCTGGAGGATTAGATGCATGCCTTTTTGCACTCTTTATCCTTCTCATTGCTGACTCCACCACCATGGAATGGTGTGGTAATTGAGTCTTCTGAAACCCAGGGCAGGGAGGAACTCGATTTTATTTTTATTTTATTTTAATGGTTTTTCTATACCGCACTATTTATCATCAGCGCGGTTTACAAACAACAAAAATTTGAACAATGTAGAACAGCCTAGCATTGAACTTGCAATGAACAGGGAAGCTAACATGGTGAACAGGTAAACTATATACACTATATACAATATAGTAAGGGGGATGTAAATGAGGTGTGGGATATTTACATTGGGCAGGGTGGCTAAATGTATGTAAATGTTTGTGTTGGTAGTCTAGGGTATTTAGGGCATGTAGTCAGGGATGATATGTTTATCATGCAAGATGTTGTGATAGATACGTTGATCTGTAAGAGCTGCTTTTGCCGGGTGGGGATGGCTAGGTGATGCTGTCAGAGTTAGAGAAGTGTTGCAAGAAAAGATAATGTTTGAGTGCCTTTCTGAACTGGGGAAGGCTGTTTAAGGCATGGACGTCTGATGGGAGAGAGTTCCAGCTGGAGGGTGCATGCAGTGCAAAGGAACATTTTCTCGTGGTCTTGTTACATTTGGTGAATGCTTTTGGGAGAATTATGGTGTTGGAGGTTGTTGATCTCCTTGATCTGTTGAGGGGGGTAGGGTGAACAAGGTCTGAGAGGGTGGTTGCCGTGCTTCCTTTGATTGCCTTGAATGTCATGGTTAGGATCTTAAAGGTGATCCTACAGTGGATAGGGAGCCAATGTAAGTTTTTTAGGATGGGGGTGATATGGTCTTTTCTTGAGGCTCCGTAGACTGTTCTAGCTGCCGTGTTCATCGCAAGCTGCAGAGGATTTATCGAGCTCTTTGGGAGGCCAAGTAAGATGGAGTTGGCGTAATCAAAATGGGGCATTATTAAGGCCTGAAAGACTGTACGGAAGTCGCGTGGCTCAAGGATTTGCTTCATATGGCGTAGTATCTGGAGTTTATGGTAAATTGCTTTCACTGTGTTGCTTATCTGGGCATGCATGTCGAGGCCCTGGTCAAGTGTTACACCTAGGTATTTGATCGTCTCCTTAGAGGTGAGTTCGGCGTCGCGTACCTTTATTGAAGAGGGGGGGGGGGGGGCAAATGTCTGATCTCTACTGATGAATAGAACCTCTGTCTTTTTTAAATTTATTTTGAGCATTTGGGATTGTAGCCAGTCTGCGACAGCATCAAAACATGTGAGAGAGGTCGGAGTGATCTGTGGCTATTGGTGTGAATATTAGGATATCATCGGCATAAACTAGGCAGTTGATGTTGAATGACCGGATGATGTTACAGATGGGTTGCATATAGATGTTGAACAAAAGGGCAGAGAGTGAAGATCCTTGTGGGACCCCTTTCTCTTGTGGGAAAGGTGTGGAATTGGAGGGGCCAGAGCGGACATGTTGCCATCTGTTGTTTAGATAAGAGGCACACCATGCAAGGGCATTTCCATGGATGCCCTTCTCGGCAAGGCAGGCTAAGAGTAGTTTGTGGCTGACGGAGTCGAAGGCTGCTGCGATATCTAGGAAGATGAGGGCAAAGCCTTGTCTAATATTGTGAAGTCCAATGGTGAGGGTGCTGAATAATGTTGTCAGCAAGGTTTCAACTCCATGCGACTCCCTGAAGCCATGTTGACAAGAGTCTAGAGGTGCACTTGTTTTGATATGGTGTGTCAACTGCTGTTGGACTATTTTCTCCATGATTTTGGCAAGGAGCGGGATGCTCGAAATAGATCTGTATGAGTCCATCTTTGTGGGGACAAGCTTATTGTTTTTCAGCAGTGGTCTTATTGATGTTTGTTTTAGTTCGATACATGGTGTCGAGTCAATGAGAGTGAGGAGATGTGGTTAGAGGTGTTTCCCACATCCTTAACATGAGATCATGCAAGATCTCATGAATAGGTAAGGTAGCTGCCTCTTTGGGAGCTTTAGGGTACTGCAGGATTTCTAATTCCTTTGCCCTAGGCTCTTTTTCAGGAGCCACTGTGATGGAAAGACCTCAAGCCATATCTCAGATAAAATCCTGAAAGGACATATCCTCTGGTGGAGACATCCTATGCTGAGGAGAAGAGGAATCCTCAGGAAGAAGTACTCTGGTATCGGCAGAGCTTTCAGAGTCTTCAGACTCATCCAAGGTTTCGAAGTATCTCCGATCTGGGTGATCGTGCAAGGCACGGTACCGGTACCGATCGAAGTCGACATCAGAGTGGTCTGGTACCAACCTATCGATACCGGATGGATATGCATGATTCGGTCCCAGTAGAATACCTGCCGATGTCGATGCAGTCGGTGCCGGCACCGGGGTCGGTGCTGGTACTGGTTGAATTATCTGAAGCGGTTTCAAGGGCATTGAGGCCGTGAGAAGAGTCGCCAGACTGCATTCAATAGCCAAGAATCTCTGGTCTATTGACGCTGCCGATGCTTGGGTATTGGTACCGGAAGAAGCGGCTGGTACCCCAGAGCATGGCACCAGTAGTTCTGCTGAGGTTGAAGCCTTGAGAACGTCCTGGAGCCCCGTTGCTGCTTTGGAAGCCGAAGGCTCCAACCGGGGCAATTTTGCCGGTGAAAGTCCCTCAAGGGCAACGCCAGAGGCATCTCACTGTCTAGAAGGAGATCTACCCTTTGAGGACCGGCTAGATTTATGTTTAGTTACCTGAGATCCATGGGAGGAAGAAGAAGCCCTGGACGACGTCGATGCCACAGAGGCTGCATCGGAGGGAAAAAGGGTGCTAAGCTTAGCAGCTCGGTTCTGCCGGCCCATTTTTGACATCATCCCACAGGCAACGCACTCTGAAATAGAGTGGTCAGGACCTAAACATTTGAGGCACCACTCATGGGTGTCGGTGACGAAGATGGTACTGCTACACTTAGAACACTTTTTAAAACCCGAAGCGGGTTTTTCCATTCTGAAGGAAAAATTGGGCCTAGTGCCCAAAATGGCGCGTGGCACCTGAGAGAAAATTACTGGAAAGACTCCAGAAGAAAGTTTTTGTTTCTTTTTTTTTTTAAGAAAAGAAAGAAGAAGAACCAGCAGTACCGGTGTAGCGTTGAGGGAAGGCAGACGCAACCACAAAAAAGAAGAATAGATGAATAGACGGGATTTTTTTCTACGGTGACAGGATGTGCGACCTGTCGGCTCCGCGGAAAATGAAGAACTGGAGAGGGACAGTTGGGAAAGGCGGGAAGGCAGCATGCAGGCGCTGTGGGATGTTCCCAAAAGCTTTCCTATTGGATGCTGGGGAGCGTTCCCACGCAGGCTCCGTTGGTACCGACGATACCCATATGTGAAGACTACATTCCTGCTTGTTCCTAGAGATATCATGAATAAGGATAGCACTTTGCTTTCTGTTAGAACTGCTTGTGACAGTAGTAACTGGAGGAGCTTGACTTACAAGTTTGGCATGGAGGGGAGGTTTCCAGAGCAGCTGCCTGCCCATTGCAGTATTCACATAGACATCAGCATGGCCCAAGAGCACCCTCTAGTATTTGAGGACCTCCCGCAACACGAGTTGTACCTCATCCTGGCAGAAGTTGTCCTTTCTGATGAGCTCCTACAGCTTGGATGCCATGACTTAGTCAGAGGCAGTACCTCATAGAGGAGTCAATACTCAGTGGTGCAGTCAGCATTTTTAAATTGTCTGGCTGCTGTCTGAAACTAGAAACCTAGAAACATGATGGCAGGAAAAGACCACATGGCCTATATAGTCTGCCCTTCTATATCAACTATAATAATCCCTGAGATGAATCAAGGACGGTGATCTGCACAGAGTGGTAAGTACAACCCTACATAAAGGCATCCAGGGGGGGGGGGTAGCCTGCATGGAGTGGAAGGTATAACCCTAAAAAAGGCATAGAGGGAGTAACCTGCACAGACCAGCAGGCACCACTTGCCACCTTCCAGGGCAGACTAGATAGACCATACTAGTCTTTATATGCCGTCATTTACTATGCTACTGTGGGGTCTATTCTGAGCTATTCGTCTGTCTTTCCCATCCCCGCCAAGCCTCCCTGTATGAACAGGGAGTTTGTACGGGGATGTTAGATGGGGGTGGGAAAGGGTCGATGTAGAGGTGGAGATGGGGCGGGTAGTGGGCGGTCTGCGGCCCTGGATGTACAGGGCCGATTCTGATGTCAGTCCTGTACATCCGGGGCCAGCAGAGTAGACGGGGAACTTATTCCACCTCTGAGGTGGAATGTTCCCCTAGACAGGAGCGGACGGCAGGCTTGGGGAGTGTCAAAGGGTGGATGGGCCACAGAAGATTCCCCACAGCTGGACCCTGGCCATTGGAGGCCAGATCGGGGTTCTGGCTGCGGGGAAAGCACAAAATTGGCAGCGGTCGGGGATTGTGGCTCCTGAATGGAGCCACAGTGTCATGGCAACTGGACACCATGGCTCCATTCAGGAGCCCTGACTGAGTTAGCCAGGCAGGTACCTGTACGTGCAGGCCACCCAGAATCCTGTCCCGGTCTGCACGTACAGGCTTAAATGGGATTCTGATCCCGCGGGGGCTAAATATGCCCCGTGTGATCAGAATCCCATCTATCTCTGTGGATCTGGTTCCGACCGGACGCACAGAGGCCGGGACGTTCAACACGGAATAGGCCTCCATGTTACTATCTACTATATTTCCCTGCCTCTACACTGGGTGTCTGCCAACAGCTAGGTATCCCCCTATGAGATGTGCCTACTGGTATTTATTTTATTTATTTATTTAACAACTTTTTTATACCGCTGTATCTACTAGTCACAGCAATTTACAGGGAACAGATTAGAACAGAAACTCAAACGTTACATAGAACTTTATGAAAATAAACACGATAACTATATCTATGGGATGCAATGATTGCCTCACAAGGCTAAGGACACGCAGATGCGCTTTCAGATCCTCCTTGCTGCAGCATGTGCTGGCCTGCACTGTCCTGGTGGGTACAAAACCAGTCTTGAAAACTTTGGCTGGCATGTGGATGCCATCCTGCTCTCCTGTGCTGCTTTGCACGGGCCAGGAAGCATATGCACATATTCTGTGTTTGGGGTGCATATGTTGTGTACCCGGGCACATATGGGTGTTGTAGGCACATCTACACTGGCATCAGTGACTGCACACATGCAGACTGCAAGGAAAGAAAAGCAGACGTGCATCTTTTACTGTGCAAATGCATGTTGCCTTGGCTGCTCCTCTCTTTGGGGACTATGCATGTATGCAGCAACCCATTTTCCATCGTGTGCATGTTCAGGTCTCCACTGCAAATTATTTTCTCCAATGTCTAGATTTGGGGGCAGCAATGTTCAGATTTTAGAAGGCTGCATGGTGCCTTTTCTAAAATTTCCATTGATTTTCACACGTTTTGCTTTGCATGTTCCTGCCACTACCTAAGCAGCCTTTCTAAAATTCCCTTTATATGCACAGGTGCTGATATTTGGCTCCTAGCTGATACATTTGGCTCATACACAGAAGAACCAGATATAATCTGAAGTGTCTGAGCCGATGTCTGCCATTTTTATATATGGACTTATATAGAGAGCTGCAGCACTCGCTATATATATGGAGGGTAATTTTATAACCCTCCCCGCATAGCTGACTCATGACACTGCATGCACATACTGTAGGTGGACTATTTTATAAAGTCAGGCTGACGTGTCTCACTTTATAAAATACCTGTATATTGATAAGCTGAATGCTAGGTGCATCAGTTACGCTCGAGCAGCTGTAGCTGGCAGCACCTAGATTGGCATAGGTACACATGTACATCATAGTATTCTATAAGGCAGTGTTTTTCAACCTTTTTTGTGCAAAGGCACACTTTTTTCATGAAAAAAATCACGAGGCACACCACCATTAGAAAATGTTAAAAAAATTTACCTCTGTGCCTATATTGACTATATATAAAGTAATTCTCTTGAATAGGAATCAAACACTCACACCAACCCCCCTCCCCTGCTGGTTCACACCAACCCCCTCCCCTGCTGGTTCACTCACACTCCCCCCCCCTTGCTGGTTCACTCACACACACCCCCCCCCCCTCTGCCCAAGCCGCTGCTTCTGCTTTGTACAGAGCAGCGGCTGCACTACACTTACATTGAAAAGTAAAGAGAAACTGTGGCAGGAGCCCTCCGGTCATCGCAGAGCCCGAGGAAGTGATGTCATGGGGGCGGGCTCCTCACAGGCTGTCTTTCCTTTTCAAATTAACTTTATTGCAGCTAAAGTTAATTTGAAAAGGAAAGACAGCCTGTGAGGAGCCTGCCCCCATGACATCACTTCCTCGGGCTCTGCATGATCGGAGGGCTCCTGACACAGTTTCTATTTACTTTTCAATGTAAGTGTAGTGCAGCCGCTGCTCTGTACAAAGCAGAACCAGCGGCTGCACTGCTATAGGGAATCGCGATCGCGTTCGCGCCGTGGACTTCGGCACAAAAGCCGTTTTTTTGCTCTGGTCGCTCCCGATCTTGCGGCCAGAGCAAAAAACCAGCTTTTCAATGGCCGGTTTTACAACTGTGTCGGCAGCCGGCCTGGCCATGGAAAAACCGGCCAGGCCGGCTGAAAACCGGCCGGTTGGCAACCCTAATTTGTGAGCCGAGGCCACATGTTACGGATGAAATTGGAATTTTTCCCACGGCACACCAGACAATATCTCACGGCACACTAGTGTGCCGCGGCACAGTGGTTGAAAAACGCTGCTATAAGGTATGCACATCTCTTGAGGCCATATCTATGCTCCACTCATACTGCACCCAGGCTGAGATTGGCACGAAGAGCGCTTCTGCATGCACTTATAGAATGTTGCCCGACCACAGCACGCACAGAAGTGCCCATGCACATACACAAGTCTTGGAAAAGCCAGACTTTCAAGCATAGGAGTCACAGATCTTTCAGAGGCTCCCCTATAAAATTACTTCCTAGTGCTGCTGAATATTGCAATAATTTTGAATACCTAGATTAAATGTTTCAAATGATTCCCCAGATGTTATATAAGGTACACTTAGATTGTGAGCCCTTCGGGGACAAGGGAATAAAAAGTACCTGATAGTATACATGTAAACCGCTCTGATGCTCAAGCCAAGGGCAGTATATCAAGTGCCTAACCATAACCATAACCATATATTCAAAATTGACCTATTAATTTGCAAGTGATTTATTTATTTTATTTATTTACAAGTTTTTATATGCCGCCTCTTCCAGTGATCAGAGGCGGTTTACAGAGAACATAACAAGTAACTTTACATTAAAACAATAATTGAGCTCATTAACAAACTAAAGTTGGTATCAAAAACTATATTACCAAAACTATATACAAGTAAGCAGTTTGTTGTATGTTGAACATTTTATTATTTATGAGTTAACTTTGATAGTGGTAAGGGCTTGCAGAGAGGCTAGTTTGAGACTGAGGATTATGGGTGGATGTACAATAGTATTCAATGAAAAGGTGTGTCTTGAGTGTTGGGGCAATATATGTGAAGGTTCTGGAGCTGGTAGTTTTATTGGTGTTGGGGATGTGAGTAGGTATTGCTAGTGTGTTCTGGGAACAATTCCTTCTATTTCTTGTAGTGTCAGGTAAACTGAGGAGGGAGCAGAGGTATGATGAGGTTATTTTATTGTAACGTTTGAAGTCTGTTATTATATATTTGTATTTTGTTCTAGTTGCAATGGGCAACCAGTGGAGGTGACCTGTTTTATTTTTGAGTTTGGTGCTAAAAGAGTGAAACAAGTTGAACCCTATTACGTGTTTATTTGCTTGTGATTTAAGGCATCATTTGTTCATGTTAACAACTAAATTACAAGGTTTGGCGATATTCACTGCAGCACGTCTCTTATCCTCTCTCAGATCAACTAGGCTATCTGCATTGCACCAGGACTGAAACTGAGCAAACTAGATTTGCCTTCTGGTCCTCATCTGTAATCACATTCTCAGTCAATATGTTTCAGAAGTGTTGCAAGTTTAGGAATGAAGCGCACTGGGCTCCTGCGCATACTATGGTGGTCTCCAGCCAGTATTACCAGCCTTTTGCTTCCTTGAACCTTGTGGCTGAATGAAGAAACAGCAAGAAAATGGCCGAGTGAGCTCAGGTATTAGGGTTCTTCATACTTTCAAACTGAAGCCATTGCTCCATTCACTCACCGGTGGAGTCCTGGATTCAGAGTCAGAAGTTTATTGACTCAAAACCTTGAGAAATATAGTTTATGGTTTTTATGGTTAGGCATTTAATATACCGCCCTTTACTTATGCATCAGAGCGGTTTACATGCAAAGCTGAAGGAAGTGCCTTCAAATATCCTGGCCAGTGGCCTCATACTCACCTGACTCTGAACTCTCAGAGAACTTGAGTTTTTTACTGCCAAAAATATATAGAAAAATAAAAGAAATGATGGTGGTGCTCTACTTTCAATTTTTTTTAAAGACATACATTCAAAAATCACAGCATTAGTTTGCCTTTCAGGTATATGAGAAGGCTTCTAAAATTTATCACACGAATGACTTTGATTCCCATAATTCAAAATATAACTGAACTGCTGCCCACATCCAATAAGAGAATGGTGGCTAAAAGCCTAAACAAAGTTCCTAAACCAGCTGCCCCTCACCGGGAGCATTTTCATTTCCATTTCTGTTTACGTTTAGAGAACAGCAAATTCTCCTTTTCTTCTTCTTTAAACGAGAGAGGAGTTTGAGATTAGTTTCCTAGGTTAAAGACTTTTACCCTAGTGTCCCGTTTTGGTGGTGACATCAGTTTTATCATCCTAAAAGGAACAAGTCAGCAATTAGTCTGCACAAGACATCAGCAGGGAGACAGAACAGCCCCTGGCCAGAAATGGAAAGGGAGCCCTTTACAATGAAATGACCCCAGGGAGTCAGAACCTGACTCTCATGATGATGATTGATGCAGGCTCTGCAGAGACACCCCGCACCTCCCCAGAAAATTAAAAGCCTATTTGCTGTGTTACTAACAACACACCGCATTGATATCTTGCCATTACCCCTTCAGCCCATTCCCTTCTCTCCCATCAAATGCCATACAAATCAGCCTTCTTTTCTCCCTACTTGCTGAGTTCTAGTGCAGGACCTGACCTGGCCTAGTTCTTTTGTACTGCTGCTTGAAATATAGAGATACAAAGTTCCCTCAAAGTTTATGAGACCGATGTACTAATGCGCATGAATTTCACACGCCATTTTGTTTTAGTGCACATTATTTTCCATTCCTACGGGGGGGGGAGGGGGTTATCTGCAAATTAGCAAAGAGCAAGTTTTCCATGGATAAGTTTGCAAAAGTTTAAATTTCAACTCATTCAGATCTAGTTAATTCTTTTGTAAAATTGCATTTGTGAGGGGCTTTTCACTTGTAGTTTAGCTTTTTACTCATAGTTAATGAGTTGCTTTACATAATTTTGCATTGCAATCATTCATTATAAATAGAAACAAAATTTTAAAAGTGTAAAAATAAGCATGGAAATAGCTTAGTAAAAGTTTACAAGCAGTGCACAGTATCCCATGTGGAGGGTAATTTTATAAGGATCACCTAGTTTTGCGTGCCTATCTTAAAAAGAAAAGTGGGCACCTACTTTTCTTTATAAAATAAGAGCATTATGGTGCAAGATACAGTATGTGCACCAAACATAGGCGTGAGAACTTATGCCAGTTCTAGACTTGGTGCAAATGCACGTGACTAGATTTTGAAATTTAGGCTCCACCTATGCTCTTCCCCTGTCCTTGTCAACTCTGAAGGTATACGCCATTGCAACCACCTAAACTATTCATGTAAGAGCCCATCTGTGCACATACATAATGGAAAAATACATGATTTATGCATGTGGATGGTATGTTATGCAGTTTCTTATAAAATTACTTCCTTTATGTGAACTGTTAGCAAATTTCACATATGCAGCAGCCTTAGCAAAATTCTGCACTTTTTAGTATACCAACCTCATTGAGGCTTATTCAGAAAAGTTACTTTTTCCATTCTGTCTATATGTAACCTAACAGGCATATTTATTGAAGAAAGGGTTCATTGTGTCCTTGGCCATTCAACTGCTATGGTACAACCTTGGCAATGCCATGCCTTCTCCAACTTTGTAAAATCATGTAGTGTGCAACAAAAAATGATGACTCAGCTATTAGTATCAATAAAGCTGTAAGGGCATGTACAGTTTGGAAGAGTTATGACCATAAAACCTGGCTTTTCAGACCAACGTTCAAGACCCCCACAGGTAGCTAGTTTTCCAGGCTGTCTACAATAAATACACATAAATTTGCATATACTGGCTCTCCATTGCATGCGGATTTATCTCATTCATATTCATTGTGGGTATCCTGAAAACCCAACCTGCTTATTTTAAGTCCTACTTTTGATATGCAATGATATTGAGCCGGTAGTGATAATCTTTCATCCAGTTTTACAATGCTCATGGTGTTGAGTTCCATAAACTCATTTATTCATTTTCTTGTCTAAACTATAAACAATAGAGAAAACCTTTGCAAATGATTTGCCAATTTCTCTCAGCTCCTGAGTTTTACAGTACAATGCACCCCTCCGAATGTAGAAAACACAGCTCACAGACTCAGGCATAGGGGAAGAACAGTTGGGAACCAGACAAGAACATTTTCAAAGGAAGAAAAGGGGCAGGAACTCTTCAAATATACAATGATGCCTTTATAATTACTCATATAGTGGATTCTTCATTAGAAGACAAGTTTAGGACTGTTTTCATCCTGTGATTCAGGTTCTAACCAAGAACCTAGGAATCATGCAGGCATCGGCACGAGATGTAAGCTGTTACAAGTAGGGGGTTATTATTAAATTATGGTTATTATTTTGCACTTCATAAATGCACTATTGGCCAGGGAGTTTTGTCTCCCAGATCCTGTAATAGTAAGAGTGTAAGAAAAACTCTAACATAGAAGTAACATTTCAGATCAAAACAATATCCCAGCTCTTGAGAGTCACATGGATTCACTGTGAGTCAGGGGTGCCTGCGTTTTCTTTAGGATGCCACAAACTCAGCTATTGCTTTTGTCTCCTTTTCATGATGAAATATAAGACTAATCCTACAAAAATCTTTGCTGAAGTTTTTCTTTGTGGTCGAATAGCCCTCAATTGCTACGTTGGTGCTCACACCAATAAAAAAAATACAGCTTCATTAACTAAAATCATGACAACACGGTTAGAGTATTCTGTATCCATATTATTTGGTATAAATGTGAATTTATGAAGACCTTCAGTCTCTCTTCTAATCACACTCTTTTCAAAAGATCATTTGAAGGTTCTGTAGTACAGCCTCAAATTCATTTGCCATAATGTCAGTTTTCTGCTTTTGAAACCCACAAAAGAGAGGTCATCTCCATGTCAAGTAGGATGTGGAGACCAGCTGAGGAGCACTACAACTGAATTGTGCAAACTTGTGCATCCAGGACCCGTTAAAAAGAGCCCTGATAGGAAGGCATGTGCCGGCATATGGTGCTTGGCTCAAGAGGCTGCCATTCAAAAGCTCAGCCGTGATGATTCTCTTACAGCCTTTCACACAAACAGACATGGCCCCCACTTGTGCCTGCCTGGAGGGTGGAGCTGCAGGGAACAACCGAGTATGTGTGTGTGCGTGTCTGTGTGCGTACTTTCTCCCCATCCCTCTTGCTTTTTTGAGCCCATCTGCACACAAAGCAAACAGAGCATGGAAACCGTTTTTCCAAATTTCTCAGGGTTTGTCCTACTGGGTCACAGATCTCATCTGTGAGGGATTGGGGCTTGTGTTTGGATTTCATGCTGCATGTCATTCAAAGATGCGGCTGTGGAACAAAGTGCACCGATGTCCACTGGCTGCTCCCCTTTCCACTGTCCTTGATTTTTCAAGACCGTGTCTGATTTCATCTCAGAAAACTCTCTCTGCTCTTTTCCCTTGACCTATTAGTGGCCATAGCTCAAGGCTGGCAGAGAAGTGCTATGACATTAAAAACCCCGAACCAAGAGTTGTATTAAAACCTCTTCAAAAGCATAACCAAAGACTCTCTCCCCTGAACTGTTCAGATACACATTTTATTGTATATCAGAAAAGACATGGAAATGGAAATTAGAGAGTGCTTTATATCCATAGCAAGATATTTTTTTTAAAGTCGTCATGCACATACTTTTTCCACTTATTTCTGTGTTCTTTATTTTTGCCTGGAAGGTTTTTATTAAAATGTGTGTGTGCGAGGAGGGGGGGGAGGGGAGTGAGGAAATGGAAATTTGCATGTGCTAGAGAGAAATTCAGAAAAACTTCTTGCTCTCTTTATAATTATGCCACACTCTCAAGAACTCATTTAAAGCAGTCCTGCATTTCTTTTTTCTGCATGCTGCTTTAAATGAGTTCTAGAGAGAAATTCTAAGCATATCACTCCCCATAGGTTCTAATTTTCTCTGTGGGGGACTGTGAAGGTTCCTCGCTTTTTATACATTCTACGATGATTCTGCCCATATTTTGAAATGGGGAACCTTGAGTTTTGAATCTGGAAATGTCTGCCCTCCTATTATTCTACCTTCTCACAGATACACATGCTTAACGACACTGCATGCATGCAGGAGTCACAGATGAACAACTTAATATGACCATAATGCAGATAAGTGATCTGACTGAAGGAAAATATATTGAACGGTATAACAATAAATTTGGTATCCCAAATGTGGGTAAAATAAAGATAGTTTAAAAACAGAAACAGTAAGAAAATGCCAACAGGCAAAGTAACACAGTAGATATATTTTATTTAATGTTTCTTATATACTGCTTTTCATGATATCAGTGCGGTTTACATTGAGCAAACTGAAATTATGTTGAACAGGGCATTATAACTTGGAGATAACTATTTTACAGGGAACATGGGCAAAGGAGGGCTAAGTGGCTTGCCCAAGACCACAAGGAGCACATCTGTGGGACTAGAAACCCCAGTCCTTCTAGCCCAAGGTTACTGTCCTCTAGTGGGATTTGAACCTCTGGCCTTCTGGCCTGGGGTAATTTGCCTCAAACAATAGGCCACTCCTCCCTCCCATACAGCCATTTCTAATCTACATAGAAACACAGAAAATGATGGCATAATAAGACATATGGTCCATCCATACCAGCTGCTCAGCTCTACAATCCCTTCCCCCCTCAGAGATCCTCCATGACTGTCCCATGCTTTCTGATTTCAGATACTGTCCTTACCTCCAGCACCTGCACTGGGATGTTGTTCCATGCATCTACCACCCTTTCTGCAAAGATATATTTCCTTTGATTACTCCTTATTTTACCCTCTTTTATCTCCATTCTTTAATCCCTTGTACAAACCCTTCTATCCATAGAAAGAAGTCCTTCCAGGCCTGGCCCAACCATCAAGGAAGACTAGGCAGGCATCTAGAGCAGTAGCTTCTGAGAAGCAGCAAAGAACCATCAGCACATAATTTTACCTGTAGGGAGACCAGGTACGCACTTACATTCAAAGCAAAGTTTAATATTCCCTGTTGCCATGGAGGAGAGAGGTCACGTGACAGGACAGCATCACCCTGGTGTGCCAGGAAGTGATCCTGTAGCTAGGATCTGTCCTCCATGTGATGTAAAACCCTCTCGCACTGAGGAGGTTTTTCCAGGGCCATGTGCCCAGGAGAGAAGGGTTAGGGCAGCCGTTATAGTTGGTGATTAAATCATTAGGCATGTAGATAGCTGGGTGGCTGGTGGACGTGAGGATCGCCTGGTAATATGCCTGCCTGGTGTGAAGGTAGCGGACCTCACGCGCCACCTAGACAAGGTCTTCGATAGTGCTGGGGAGGAGTCTGCTGTCTTGGTACATGTTGATACCAATGACAGGAAAATGTGGTAGGGAGGTTCTGGAGGCTAAATTTATGCTTTTAGGTAGGAAGTTGAAATCCAGAACTTCCAGGGTAGCGTTCTCCGAAATGCTTCCTGTTTCACGCGCAGGACCCAAAAGGCAAGCAGAGCTCCGGAGTCTCAATGTGTGGATGAGACAATGGTGTAAGGATGAGGGTTTTGGATTTGTTAGGAACTGGGGAACATTCTGGGGAAAGGAGGGACTCTTCCGAAGGGATGGGCTTCACCTTAACAGGAATGGAACCAGGTTGCTGGCATTAACCTTTATAAAGGAGATAGAGCAGCTTTTAAACTAGATAATAGGGGAGAGCCGACAGGTTAGATATGATTGATATCTCAGAGGCATGGTGGAAGGAGGAAAACCAGTGTAATACCTGGATACAAACTATATCGCAATGATAGAACTGATCAAATTGGTGGAGGGGTTGCGCTCTATGTTAGAGAGGGCATTGAGTCAAAAAGGATTAAAGTTTTGAAGGAAACAAAATTTGCTGTAGAATCTCTATGGATTGAACTTCCATGTAAAAAGGAGAAGGCGATGGCAATGGGGGTGTACTGTTGACCGCCTGGCCAGAATGAACAAATGGATGATGAAATGCTCAAAGAAATCAGGGAAGCTAACAAAAGTTACAGCACAGTAATAATAATAGGTGATTTCAATTACCTCGGTATTGACTGGGTCAGTGTCACGGCAGGACATGCTAGGGAGATAAAGTTTCTAGATGAAATAAATGACTGCTTCTTGGAGCAGCTGGCTCATGAACTGACCAGAGGGGAAGCCATTTTGGACATAGTCCTTAGTGGAACACCAGATCTGGTGTTCCACTAAGGACAAAATACAAAGCCATCCTACTCACCCACAAAGCTATCCATCAAACACAGGACACCCAGCTTCGCACCCTACTGGCTCGTCCAGCTCACGGCAGATCTACTAGACAAGCCTCCAGCGTCTCCCTCACTGTCCCTCATAAAAGAACCAAATGCTCGCAATGGACCTGCAATCGAGCCTTTGAACTTTATGCTCCATCCTTATGGAACTCTCTACCGAGCTATCTCAGAAACAATGTCGACCTATTATCTTTCAGAAAACAGCTAAAAACCATCCTTTTCCAGGAATACTTCAACTCAAATCCCACCGAAAAACCCACAAACCCCTGATCTCACCCACAATGAACCTCTAACTCAAAGCTACACTAACCTGTCTGTGTCCTTTGTCTGTCTAATGTCCAGAGTCTGTCCTATGTCAAAATCATTAATGTTGCCCCCCCGGTGATGGCCCTACCCTTGGACTTAATTCTCCCCTCCCCCCCCATGTAACACCGCTTTGACCCGGTGAAAAGCGGTATATAAATACAGCTAAATAAATAAATAAATTTGGTGCAAGAGATAAGGGTGTTGGGGCCACTTGGCAATAGTGATCATAGCATGATCGCGTTTGATTTAATTAATGAAAGAGGGATGGTAAGGAAATCCACAGTACTACCTTTTAACTTTCGAAAGGAAGACTATGATAAAATGAGGAAAATAGTTAAAAAAAGCTAAAAGGAGCAGTTGCAAAGGTTAAAGACTTACATAAAGCTTGGGTGTTGTTTAAAAATACTATCTTGGACGCCCAGACCAGCTGTATTCCACGCTTTAAGAAAAGTGGAAGGAAGTCCAAAAAACTGCCAGCATGGTTTAAAGGTGAGGTCAGAGAGGCTGTTGTTGCGAAAAAAGCATCTTTCAGGAAATGGAAAAAAGAGCCAAATGACAAAAAGTGGAAACTGCACAAGCACTGGCAAGTTAAAAGCAAGGCATTGATAAGTAAGGCAGAGAGGGAATGTGAGAAGAAGCTTGCTGTGGAAGCAAGAACACATAAAGCGTAGTTACTCACCTGTAACAGGTGTTCTCCAGGGACAGCAGGAATCAGTCATCACATATGTGGTGACATCGGTGCCGACGGAGCCCTCATGCGGAGCAATTCCCCAGCTTTCAAAGAAAGCCTTTGGGATTGTATCGCGCATGCGTAGTCCCCTTCCTTCCCAAGGGTGCCATCTTGCTCAGTGAGATGACATAGTTAAAAAGACGGTAAAAATGAGAAAAAATTAATCAAAGGACTGCAACTCCAGGGGAGGAGGGAGGGTCGTGATGACTGATTCCTGCTGTCCCTGGAGAACACCTGTTACAGGTGAGTAACTATGCATTCTCCAGGAACAAGCAGGAAGTCAGTCCTCACATATGGGACTCCGTAGCTATAGGCTACCGAGAACCCATAGCTGAAAATGGCTCCCTCTAGCAGAGCCTCAGCAGCAGTGATAGGATCTTTCTCCAAGAACACAACCCTCACGGTAGCCTGACTCCAAAGGGTCGGAGGGTAGGAGTTGCCTAAACCTCGAATAGGTTACGGAGTACCGCCTGACCGAAAACACTGTCCCGCCGGGACTCTCTCTCCAGGCAGTAGTGGGCTGCAAAAGTCTGGCTTGAAGACCAAGTTGCGGCCCGGAAGATGTCTGCCAACGGAACAGAGTGGTGGTTAGCCACTGATGCGACCTTAGCCCTGACAGAGTGGGCCGGGATTCGCCCCCTGCAGCTGGAGGTCAGCTGCCCTGTACGCCCAGGCGATGCAGTCTGCTGCCCAGGTGAACAACGTGTGCTTGGAGACAGATAGACCCAGTTTACTAGGGTCATAAGAGACGAAGAGCTGGGAAGCTCTCCGATGTCCCCGCGTATGCTCCAGGTAAAAGGCGAGCGCCCTCTTACAGTCCAGGGTATGCAGAACTGCTTCTGCCCTGCTGGTATGTGGCCTGGGGAAGAAGGTTGGAAGAACCACCTCTTGGTTAAGGTGAAACGAGGAAACCACTTTTTGGAGGAACTTGGGGTGAGTATGGAGGACCACCCTGTTTTTGTAAAATCGTGTATACGGTCTATCCGATACTAAAGCTTGCAGCTCGCTCACACGTCGAGCAGACGTGAGCGCCACCAGAAAGAGTGCTTTCCAGGAAAGGAAGCGGAGAGGACAGGTGGACATTGGTTCAAAAGGTGGGCAAGTAAGCCGCTGCAAGACCACATTTAAGTCCCACTCTGTAGCCGGTGGGCGAATTGGAGGCTTCAAGAGGAGGAGGCCTCTGAGGAATTGGGATATCAAAGGGTGAGCTGAAAGAGGTTGCCCGTCCACTGGAGAGTGGTGAGCTGATAGTGCACTCAGGTGACCCTGACAGAGTTAGACTTGAGGCCTAACTCCGAGAGGTGGAGCAAGTACTGCAATACCTGAGGTACTTGACAAGTGAATGGGTTCTCCTTATTCTGAGCACACCACCCTTCAAATCTACGCCACTTGAACGCGTAGGATTTTCTAGTAGATTGCCTCCTAGAGGTCAGTAACACCTCCTCAACCTCCTTAGGAAGGAGTAGAGGAGCAAGTACTACCCTCTCAGCAGCCAGGCCATTAAGTTGAGGGATCTGAGATTGGGGTGTAGCAAGGAACCCTGTTCCTGGGTCAAGAGGTCAGGCTGCACCCCCAGTGGGAGTAGAGTTTCGACCGCCAGTTGAAGGAGAAGAGGGAACCAAGGCTGTCTGGGCCACCTGGGGGCTATCAGGATGACCGAGGCCTTGTCCTGAAGAATCTTGAACAAAGTGTGTGCCACTAGGGGCGTGGGCGGGAACGCATAGAGAAGGCCCTGTGCCCACCAGATCAGGAAAGCATCCGCAGCCACGCTCAGCGGATGCGGCTGCCTTGAGCAGAACCGGGGCAACTGATGGTTTTGCAGACTGGCAAAGAGATCCATGGATGGGAGACCCCAACGGTTGAAGATCTGCTGGGCTACATCCCGGTTCAGTTGCCATTCGTGAGGCTGAAGAATCCTGCTCAACATTGGCCAGGAGGTTCTCCTGACCGGGCAGATAAACTGCCCTTAGGGACATGTGACGTGCCACTGCAAAAGAGCAGAGGTCCAGAGTTTCCTGGCATAGGATGCGAGATCTTGTGCCCCCCTGTTTGTTGATGTAGAACATCGCTACCTGATTGTCTGTCTGTATCAGCCCCGACTGATGTGCAAGAAGATGACAGAAGGCTTGAAGAGCTAGGCGGATGGCCCGAAGCTCTAGAAGATTGATCTGAAGTGCGGCCTCTCGCGAGGACCACAGACCCTGAGTGCATGAACACTGGCAATGGGCACCCCAGCCCAGCAAGGAGGTATCTGTCGTCAGCACTCTGGTGTGAGAGGGAGGTTGGAATGGTACTCCCTGAAGCAAGTTGGGGGGGGGGGTGTAAAGCCAACATTGCAAGGCTGTCACCAGTAGCTTGGAAATCGCTACTCTGTCTCTGAGGCGGCCAGTGGCTTGCGTCCACTGGTCTCTGAGGCTCCATTGAGGTGTGCACATGTGGAATCGAGCATACGGAGTCACATGCACTGTGGAGGCCATGTGGCCCAGGAGGCATAGGAAGACCCTTGCAGAGACTTGAGGTTTGGCGCTGGACCTGCTGTACCAAGTCCAGCAACCGCCTCGCCCTGTCCAGCGGTAGGTACGCCCTTGCCGGATGTGTGTCCAGTCTTGCCCCTATGAACTCCAAGTTTTGAGTGGGGAGTAAAGTGGACTTTTCGTGATTTATCATAAACCCTAGGTGCTGGAGCAGGGTGACTGTGCGAGCAGTGACCTGCTGTGCCTCCTGTGCCGATTGGCCCCTGATGAGCCAGTCGTCCAGGTATGGAAAGATGAAGACTCCCTGGCTTCTGAGGAAGGCTACCACCACTGCTAGGCATTTGGTAAATACTCCGGGAGCGGAAGCTAGGCCAAAGGGAAGCACCTTGTAGTGGAAGTGGTTTCCTCCGATCACAAACCTGAGGTATTGTCTGTGGTCTGGGTGTATGAGGATGTGAGTATAAGCATCATTTAAATCCAAGGAGCATAGCCAGTCTCCCTGGTGGAGGTAAGGCAGTAGGATCCAAAGGGAAAGCATCTTGAACTTTTCCCTCACCAGGAACTTGTTCAGATTCCACAAGTCCAGGATGGGGCGTAGGCCTCCTTTTCTTTTTGGTATGAGGAAATACCTGGAGTAGAAGCCTTGCCCTTGCAGGTGGTGGGGCACTGGTTCCACCGCCTGATCCTTTAGCAGACCTGTCAACTCCTGCAGGAGGAGGTTCCTGTGAAGAGGGGGCCTGAGAGTCTCTCCTGGGAAAAAGGAGGTGGGCACCTGGTTGAAATGAAGTAAATAGCCCTGCTGGTCTACTTTCAAACCCCAGGCATCGGTAGTAATGGCTGGCCACCTGTGAGCATACAGGGCCAGCCTTCCTCCTGTGCAGGGCCAAACCACTGGTGGGAGAGGAGCTATGCACTGGGAGTCAAAAAACCCCTCCCGGCTGGGTAGGAGCCGGAGCTGGAGGCTTGGGGGTCTTCGGCTTATGTGGGCCATGCCCCTGTCCCCTGGCCTGGTGAGTGGGGTAGTTTTTGTAAGCCGCACCCTTCCTCGGGAAAAAGGGCTTTTTCCCCGAGGCCTTCTTCTTGTGAGAAGATGCAGATGTCTTCTTAGACAACCTTGTCCGGGTCAAGTACTCGGACTCGATTTCTGCAGCTTTTTCAGTCATGGGTTTTCCGAAGAGGTTGTCTCCTCGGCACGGGACATCGACCAACTTGTCCTGAACCCATGGCTCCAGGTCCGACGACATGAGCCAGGCCTGACAGCGTGCACTGATGCCGGCTGCGGCTACTCGGGCCGAAGCCTCGAAGCCGTCGTAAGCTGCTCGAGACATGAACTTCGAGCACTCTTGGATCCCCATGGACAAGGCTTTGAAGCGCTGCAAGGGTTCCTCGGATAGGCCAGCCGAGAACCCGGCAATCTCCTTTGCCAGGTCCCGCAAGTACATGCCCATGTACAGCTGGTAAGTCTGGACACGGCATGACAGCATCGAGTCCTGGTAGCACTTTCTGTCGAGGGCGTACAGGGTCTGGGCCTCCTGGCTGGGAGGCACCAAGGAGTGCTTTTTTTTTTCTTTTCAGCCGTTGCATGGCCGATTCCACAACCATGGAGTTGTGCGGCAGGTGCGCTTTCTGGAACCCAGGACTCTTGTGGACTCGATAGATGGAATCGACCCGCTTGCTGAGCACCGGCATCGAGGCCGGGGACTCCCACATGCGGAGCATCAGCCGTTCCAACATCAGAGGCATCGGTACAGTAAGGGCCTCCTTTGGGGGAGAGTCATATTGGAGGGCATTGAGCTCTTCGGCTCGAGGCTCCTCCTCGTCATCTGCAGGGAATGCCAAAGCCTTGGCCATGTCCCTGACGAAGTCCGAGAACCAAGTGTCCTCTGGAGGGGACCTATTCCGAGGCTCCGAACCCGGAGAGTCTGACAGGATACACCAGGTTCGGTAGGTGTCTGGGGAGTCTTCTTCCTCCATCTCCCACGCCGAGTCCTCCGGTCTCGAGAGCTTCGAGCCCGACCACCCCGATGCCGAGGCCACCAGCATCGATGACCTCGGTCCCGAACGGGAGGTCGAGGGGGACCTTGGCCGAGGATCGACTCGAGACTTCATCAACTCAAGGATCGGCTCGGCCCCTCGGTGTTGGCTTCGACATCGAAGTCCCGGTGGTTGGGGTGGATGGACCGGCGAGACCAGCCATCAGCGCCCGCTGCTGCTCCATGAAGGCAGCCATGCTGCTCTCCAGGGCCGCCAACTGAGACCGAGCTCAGAAGGCTCTGCAGCTCCCGGCTCGGGTCCCGACGTTGTCGGGCCCAACGCCGGCTCTCCCGGAGGAGAGTCCACAAGGACAACAGAAGTTACCTTGTCCGACGTCTCCAGCTCCTTGCGAGGTAGTTTAGCCGGCCGCTCCGACTGAGGACCCGGGGTGGTGGTCTGGGCTCCGCGGCCTGGAACCTGAGGGCCCAAGCCAATCAGAGGTGTCTAGCGATGCCGCCCTCACGAGTTTCTTCTTCCTCCGGTGTTCCCTGGAGGGAGACCCCTGCTCAGAAGACCCACGATGGTGCTCGGGCTCCGATTCCTGAGATGTCGAGGCTTCTGACAAGGTCCGGGCCCGGGCGGATGCGGACTCAGGAAAAATGCTGTCACGCTGATGCTGCCTGCTCTTCAAAGATTTCGAAGAAATCTTACCACACGGCCCACAGACCACCGGGTCATGGTCAGGGCCGAGGCATCAGAGGCAGCAGTCATGTGTGTCAGTGAGAGACATCAACTTCTTACACCGATCACACTTTTTAAACCCACTGGCAGCCATCGGGGAAAAAGGTCCCCTGCCAGGTTAAATGACCGGGCTGCCAGTGAAAAATAAAAAGAGCACGAACGCTAGTCACGAAGGACAAAAATGAAAAATATGACTGGACTCGATACTGGTGTACCGAGCCGAAGCGGGAAGGGGAACCGGTGTCGAACCGGGAAGCTGAAAAAAATAAATCAACTTTTCTACTTTTTCCACGGTGAAAACAGGACCATGTCCGTTGGACTCCGCGGAAAAAAGAAGACTGAGCAAGATGGCACCCTTGGGCGGGAAGGGGACCGCTCATGCGTGTTGCAAACCCAAAGGTTTTCTTTGAAAGCTGGGGAATTGCTATGCACGAGGGCTCCGTTGGCGCTGACGTCACCCCATATTTGAGGACTGACGTCCTGCTTGTTCCTGGAGAATAAAGACTTTTTCAAGTACATTCATAGCAAAAAACCTGTGAGAGAGTCAGCTGGGCCATTAGATGATAGAGGGGTAAAAGGGGCACTAAGAGGGGACAAGGTCATAGCGGAGAGATTGAATGAATTCTTTGCTTTGGTCTTGACCGAGGAAAATGTAGGGATGTTACATATGACTGAAGTGGTATTTAAAAGTGATACTGCGGAAGAATTGAAAGAAATATCGATACACCGGGAAGATGTATTACAACTATTTGATAAACTGAAGAGTAACAAATCACCTGGACCGGATGGTATACATCCAAGGGTGTTGGAAGAACTGAAATATGAGATTGAAGACCTGTTATTAGTAATCTGTGAACTATCATTAAAATCATCTGTAATACCTGAAGACTGGAGGATGTAATGACAAATTTTAAAAAGGCTTTCAGGGGTGATCTGGGAAACTACAGGCCCATAAGCCTGACGTCAGTACTGGGAAAAATGGTAGAAACTATAATGAAGAACAAAATTACTGAACATGTAGATAGTCATGGCTTAATGGGAGACAGCCAACATGGCTTTAGACAAGGAAGATCTTGTCTTACTAATCTGTTATGTTTTTTTGAAGATGTGAATAAACAGGTAGACAAAGGTGAGTCAGTTGATAGAGTGTATCTGGACTTTCAGAAAGCCTTTGACAAGGTCTCTCATCAGAGACTTTTGGCAAAACTAAAAAGTCATGGGATAGGAGGCAGTGTACTATTATGGATCAGGAACTGGTTAAAAGATAGAAAGCAGAGGGTAGGGCTAAAATTTCCCAATGGAGAAAGGTGAATAGTGGAGTACCCCAGGGATCTATGCTGGGTCTGCTGCTTTTTAACATATTCGTAAATGACCTGGAAATGGGAATAACGAGTGAGGTTATCAAATTTGCAGATGACACAAAACTATTTAATGTTGTTAAAACCCATGAGAATTGTGGAAAATTGCAAGAGAATCTTGATAAATTGGAAGACTGGGCATCCAAATGGCTGAAGAAATTTAATGTGGACAAGTGCAAAGTTATGCACCTAGGAAAGAAAAAAACAAACTATGGTTACACGATGCAAGGCTCCACATTAGAAACCATCACCCAGGAAAAAGATTTAGGTGTCATCGTGGATAACATGTCAAAACCCTGCACCCAGTGTGCAGCGGTGGACAAGAGAGCAAATGGAATGCTAGGTATCATAAGGTAAGGAATGGAAAAGAAAACAAAGGATATTATAATGCCTCTGTATCGTTCCATGGTGAGACCGCACCTTGAATATTGTGTGCAATTCTGGTCACCGTATCTTAAAGAGGATAAAGCGTTATTAGAAAAGGTACAGAGAAGAGCCACCAAAATGGTAAAGGGGATGGAAGGATACTCCTATGAAGAGAGGCTAAAAAGGTTAGGGCTCTTCAACCTGGAAAAGAGACGGTTGATGGGAGATATGCTAGAGGTCTATAAATGAATGAATGGAATGGAACGGGTAAACGTTGTTTGATTGTTTACATCATCAGAATATAGAAAGACTAAGGGACATGCAATGAAGCTACAGGGTAAACTATTTAAGACTAATAAGAGAAAATATTTTTTCACTCAAAGTGTAATCAAACTCTGGAATTTGTTACCAGAGGATGTAGTAAAAGCTGTTACTTGGCTGGATTTAAAAAAGGTTTGGACAAGTTCCTAGAGGAAAGGTCCATAAACCATTATTAAAAGGGAACCGGGGTATCACTGCTTGACCCAATACTAGCATTGTCTTTTGGGTAAACTGCTAGGTACTTATGACCTAGATTTGCTACTGTTGGAAACAGGATACTGGGCTTGATGGACCTTGATCTGACCCAGTATGGCTTATCTTATGTTTTATGATGTCCAATTATGCATTTTTACATGGGTGTTGTGCTGAGTTAAATTATCAAAATCTTGGGGAGGGGGTGGTATCAATAAAGCTAAAGGTTCACCTAGGGCAACCTATATCCTTGTACCAGCCCTAAGTCCTCCTCTTGTGCATTTATACTTGAAGATATTTAAATGTCTCTATCATATCTTCCCTATCCTGCCTTTCTACCAGGGTCTTTAGATTCTTAAATTTATCCTCATATGCTTTATGACAAAGACCATTGTGCATTCAGTAGATACCTTCTGGACCGATTCCATTCAGTTTATGATGATGTGGTCTCTAGAATTGTACATAGGACTTCAAATGAAGTCTTCCAGAAACCAATGGTCTCTTTTTTTCTGATAGCTATTCCTCTTGTTATGCACCCAAGCATCCTTTTGGCCTTATTTATCAGCCTGGCCATCTTCAGATCATCATTTACAATCTCTCTCTCACTCTTCTTTTGTGCATAGAACCTCACCTGATATACTGTACCATTCTCTTGGGTTTTTGCTGCTCAAATGCACGATCCTCCATTCTATTTGCATTAAGTCTTAGCTGCAAAGCTCTTGACCATTCCTCAGGCTTTTCTAAATCCCTCCTTTTGTTTTCTTGACCTTCCAATGTGTTTATCATGTTGCAGATTTTGATATCATGCACACAAGGCAAACCATTCCTGTAATTTTACTTAGGAAAACATTAAAAAGAACCAGACCAAAAACAGATGACTATAGGACACCACTGGTAACACCTCTTACCACTACCTTATTTTGCTTTACGTTGAACCAGTTTCTAACTCAGTCAGTCACTTTATGGTCCATACCAACAGTGCTCAGTTTATTTATAAGTGGCGTGTCAAAGACCTTACTGAAATTCAAGTATACTGCATCTAGCACTCTCTGCTGATTCAATTCTCTGGTCACTCAATTAAAGAAACTGATTATATTTGTCTGACAAGACCTACCATGTTGTCTCTGATGCTTCTTCAATATCGCTCACAAAACATTGAACAGAATTGGTCCCAGGATCAATCCACGTGGCACTCCATTACTCACCTTCTTTTCTTCCAAGTGAAATACATTTACCACCATCTTCTGTTATCTGGCAGTCAAACATTTTCTGATAGTCGACAGATGGTGGCGAAGCCTGGGCAGTCTCCAGCCCTGGACGTACAGGGCCAATTCTAATGTTGGCCCTGTACGTCTAGGGCTGGCGACTTATATGGGGAAGTTATTCCGAGGTGGAATAACTTTCCCGTATGTCATTTTGCAGAGGGCTGAGGGCTTGCAGTGGGGGGAGGGGGGGGGGAGGGGCCTGAAGGCAGTTCTTGCAGCCCAACCCTGGTCTTTGGAGGCCAGATCGAGAGTTGGGCTGTGGGGAATGAGGTCCTGCGGTCCGGCGGCCAGCATTACGGCTTGTCAATGGAGCCGTGGTGCCATCGCAACATGACGCCATGGCACCGCGGCTCCATTGAGAAGCCTTGACTGACTTAGCTGGGGACAGTCCTGCACGTGCAGGCTGGACTGAATTTCAGTCCGTGACTCTGATCCCACGGGGCTAGATGTGCCTCACGGGATCAGAATCACGATCCCCTCTGTACGTCGAATTCAGACCAGATGTACAGAGGGGATCGATGTCCGGGACAGAATCGGGCTCATTCTGTTTAATGTCTTTGTAGGTGTTACTGCCAAAGGGTTACAAGGAAAAGTTTGCCTTTTCTATTAGCAGGGAACCCCTGTGAAGGATGGGGTTGATGCAAAGCCTATGAACACCTCACAGGAGCAAGGGCATTGTGAAGCACTAGCACTTAAGACTCATACCCCAACTGTATGGGCCAATGCCCTGAATGTAGCTGTTCTTTTGCTGCCCCACCCTCCCCCACTCCCTCACCATTCAAGCAGGATTGGATGGCTGAGAACAATGAAGTGGATAACTGGATCTTTGGAAGGCGATGTCCTCTTGCCTCCTAGGAAGAAGCCATGGAGTGTTCTTTCCACAATTTGTACTTGAAGATCTGAAATTGAACTCACATCACCGATTATGCCATTCTCCTAAAAATTGTTAGCATAGAATCTCTCCTTAAGATACTGCTGGCAAAATAAGAAACCTAGCTACAGAGTCCATTGACCTCATCAGATTATTTGCCAGTATACAAAACTCTTTATAATAAGATCAACTATCCATGGTGATCAGGAATGCGAGACTAGGTAATAGTCATACTGGACAAGTTCTCGAGTTCCTTAATTCACAGATTTTCACTCACAGAGTTCAAGGATTACAGTATTGACCAATGAGTCATCAGAAGTCCCAGCACACACATCTAAGACTACTTTGCCACAGACACTCTGTTTCATCATGGGCAAGCTGCTGTATGCCCCAGTTTACCCAGCTGTAACTAGGTAATCAGCACTGACTTTACCATAAGATGATTGCTTAGGGCAGCAGTTTCTGGGAAGAGGTAAAAAACAGCTGCAGTCAAAGCAAAACAGTAGATCCTGGCAGTGACACTACTTCAGGGATCTATCGATATATACTTTTCACCCATAGGGAGGTTGGGAAGTTTTCAAATAGACTATTTACCTGGATAAACATTCATTTACCCAGATAAATGGCTTTTAGGAATTAAGTTCATTAGGGATAATTTCATAAACTATTTCCTATGTGAAAAGCATATGTGAAGTGTTATTTTAGAAAGGGTGTCCCCATGCAAGCTGGGACAACAAGGACAGAACATGTAGAAAAACGCTGGGCACGTCTATGTTTAGGTCTAATTTTAGAAACAAAGTTGCCCCTGATGTGGATGCCTGTGCTGGCATCTATATAGAAATCCCCACTATGATACCATGGGCGGGGGGACATCCATTTAATGCAAGGTTGCATACGGGAATATCCATTGGCATGGCAAAACAGAAACATGAGCCTGCATTGTCCGGCAGTGTTTGCTGTCAACATAGAAATTATAGGGGACTTGACTGCACCTCCTTCTTCACAGCTTCTGCATGTTTGGCTGACAAAACAAGCACTTTTTCAATGTCTATTCGAGCTTGGAGCAAGTATAAAGTGTGATGCAGCTCAGGACGTTCAGGGTTTTAGTGAAGTCGGGTGCGGATGTCCAAGTTCATGGAAATGCCTCAGACATGCTTACACCATGCTCTCGTTCTGCCTTGGATTCGCTCTCGGGTGGGAACGTCTATAGAGCTGGCTTCTAAAATGACTCCGGGATGTTTCCATGCTTTGGACATCACAATGCCCATTTCCAGACATCCAAAGCATGAATAGGGCTTCTAAAATACCCCCACCCCTTATATGCAGAAAATGGCTGCTATAAATTCTGTACACCACAAGATCACACCTACTATTATGTGCTCTGGGGCATATTTACTAAAAGGTTTGCCCTTAGAACATGGTTGGTGCTGAAAACAAGCATGGGGGTGGCGCTCGACCCATGCTAGTAAATGGAGGTGTGTCTTGCATGTCTAAAGGTTATTATCTTTATCTTTATTTAGTGCTTGATATACCGCCCAACCGTATGCGTCAGGGAGGTGTACAATAAAATCAATTAGAAAAAGAAAAGAACGCCATTATTTGGATAGGAAAGAGAGGGATAGGAAGAGACAGAAAAGGACAGTTAGACATGGGTATCACGTTTCCCCCGTGATCATCTGGCGCAAACAACACGATGCAGTCAATGGCACCCATTGAGTTGATGGTAAGGCATTTACTTGATTTGCAAGTCTGTAAATCGTGTAAATGCCTTTGAATATCGGACCCACTATGCCCTCAGCAGGCTATTGAATAGTATGGAATTAAGAAGATGCCCAAGCATTTTTCTTATCTCTGCATACCTATTTGCCTTCTTATTTACTAACTGTTAAAACTAAATCATCAGAACTGTACACACCATCTTAATGCACTGCTAATCTCAGGGTGACCATTGCCTGTAAACAGCAGGTATGGTTATAGGTATGGAGGAGGATCTGTACAGCTGCAGACGGCCGTTGCAGACCTGGTCTTTGGGGACACCTTCTGTCACCAAGAACTCAGGGCATTGTCTTTTTTTTTGTTTGCCTTTGCACCTCCCCTCTCTCTCTTTCCACTCAGTGCTCACACAGATATTTCCCTTCACTCCTCCCAGCTCTGGGAAACAGAAAAGCTATATTTCTCCTAAATTAGATTAGACATACTCAACAGTAAATAACCCCAATGAATCTTGTTCGGTTCCCAGTACTGATGCCATGTCACAGCACTTTAGTTAGTTTTTTATTTGAGGGAAGGTTGGATGCACCAAAAAAGTGAAAGGGAGCCTGTGCCAATCACCCACATTTAACTGATTTAATCTCTGGTTGTGTTGTGTTTCACTTTTGTTTTATTGTGAACTGTCTTGTTGCTCTTAAGAAATGACATATAAAGTAAGTAAGTAAAGAAATACTTAAACCCTCCAATTTGATAGTATTGTTTTGTAATTTAACTGGAGGGGGGCAGGAGAGAGGACATATTTTTATTTTCCAAAGCCAAAAATGAACTCCACCAATGAAAGCCAAATGAGCATTCATGGCCAAGACTAATCTCAGAAAGGTCTTCCAATAAGTTCTTTGGATGATTGTTTCTTAAGTTGATCACTGATCTGCATTGAATTCTTTAATGTCTGAGGCAGATGGGCACCTCACAAAGGGACCCCTTACCTCTCCAAGCTGGTCTTTCAGCATGCCTGATTAAATCCTAATGCAGAAGTTAGGAATGATACAGTGGCACCAGGGTGATTCAATTAGTGCAGTGGGCAGGAAGAAGACAGCACAAAGGAGATGTGGTAGTTAGAAAGTCATTTCCATTTGATCATTATAGCATCTCACACGTGGAAGCAGAAAATTATAGGCTCATGTGTCTTTACTTAATATCCTTTGGGGTTAGATTTGTTGTAACACTGAAGCTAGCTGTCAGAATTGACAAAATCATGTAGAGTTGCAGAATTTACGGAATGGGGTAGGATTTTTTTTTCAGATACAGACTTTGTATATTTTTTAAAGCTGAAAATAGAATTGGAGGAAAAGTCTACCCATAGAAGTGAATTCAGCTTCTGTGGTATTACATTTTTATTTTTTTGCTTCTTCTGAGAACATTTTCCATTCCCTCATCCTGTTCTTTGTAGACTTTTATTCCTTACAGATAAAAAGCAGAGTGTAGGAGATGAAAAGTCCAACCATCTACAGCATATGAATGTTATATATGGAAGTCATTCCAGAAAGCGAATAAGGCTTTGTACGTGCGCCGGGGACACTTATCCCCTGAAAACGTCTGTGATCGTATTCTAGTACATAGCCCTATGGACATTTATCTTGCTAACACAGGGATCTCAGAACATGTCCAGGCACCCCTCCTGGACATGTTCTGAGATCCCTGTGTTAGCAAGATAAATGTCCGTAGGGCTATGTACTAGAATACGAAGCATGGAATGGAAGCATAGTTTGCCACAGAGATGTATAAAACGTTTTCAGGAAAGGCCCATGTATGTTTAGGGAGGTCCCTGCAGATGTGCCCATTATACCTGCCAGAGACATGGAATAAGGCCAATACTTAGAAAATATTCTGCTGTGTTTGTATAAAGGTGGTGACTAGTCTGTTCTAAATTGGTGGACTGCAGTATGAAAAAATACCACAAGATGCATTTAAAAAGAATATAAATCAAAGGTGTGGAATCGTGTAAGCTAAAGAGGAATTAATAGCTAACCTGAAAGAAATATTAAGAAGAGCAATAGCACATTTGCTGTTTGTGCTAAAAGAGCTAATCTAGGGACCCTAAGAACATACCATACTGGGTCAGACCAAGGTCCATCAAGCCCAATATCCTGTTTCCAACAGTGGCCAATCTAGGTCACAAGTACCTAGCAGTTTCCCCAGAACACACAGGTTCCACAATACTTGCACTGGGACAAGCAGTGAATTTCCTGGGTCCCCTTTAATAATGGTTTATGGACCTTTCCTTCAGGAACTTGTCTAAACCTTTTCTAAACCCAACTACACTAACGGCTTTTACTACATCCTCTGGTAACGAATTCCAGAGTTTAACAATTCCTGTGTCCTGAAAAATGGGACTGTTGATGTAGGTATAGTATGTGAGTGAGTAAGCAAAGGAATCATGTCTGGGTGAGAAAAGGAGATCATATTTTGAGTCCTGGGACTCCATGCTATTATGTTATACCAGCTGTTATGTATAGGTTCAGGGCATCTTTTTGGCAGACATGTTTTTTGTGACTGAAAGTGAGAGGATGTGTGTGTGTATATGTGTGGTTTGATGGTTGCACAGGAGGATCTGGTGTGCTCATCTACAATTCAGGGGGGACATGAATACCTGCCCAGTACCTGGATTGTAAGGATGACCGCAGCGTCACCAGGAGCCAGTGTGATAGGGCAGAAAAATCACAAAAGGTTCTCCATAGCTAAATGTCAAAATGTATCACTTTCAAAAATAAGAGACTCTCAGAATAAGAGCATTCAATAGTACAAGCAGCACTGAAACATGCCCAAAAGCACCATATTCTGTGAGGATGGTAAGGGTCCATACTTGCATTGTAAAGACAGTTTTTAGAGAAGACCATTGAAAGAATAGCTATGGACTTCTACTGCTGTCTATATTTTGATGCAAGATATGTCATGACAAACATATCACTTTCTACTTGCTGTTATTATATCTTCGAATGCACTGAGATCACCTTTCACAGTTCTGGGCATGCAGCAAACTAGTATATCTAGTCTAGTTTGCATCAACATTTATGTATCTTTAGTATTTATGTGTAGTTTGCATCAGCACAACACTATCAGTGAGAGGAGCAGCTTAGAAGATGCATGTTTTAACAGTGGAAGCGTGGCCATTTGAGACATCCACGGTTATGTGGCGGAGCCGGGCAGGATCGGAAACGCCTATCTTTTAAGAATACGGTGAGCACGGGGATGTCCACACCACTTGCTGCATATAACCGTGTCTCGTCATAACAGCGGGGCCCATGTTTCTCCATAGTGGTTTGCCTGTGCCGCAGCGGAAACGTCTATATCCCCGATTTGGGAATGGTGGGCGTTTCTATACCTGCAGCTGTAGAATCAGGGTGAAATCATGCCTGTTTTCGATTTGGATGTGTCCGCAGTCCCGATGTGCATGATATGGAATTGGCTTCCACGTGTTTCGATCTTAAAATGGACAGCAATATCCTTAAATTACTGCTTGAGAGCTGTAGCTTGACTGCCCAGCAATCTGCAGTGAACATAAGAACATAAGATATGCCATACTGGGTCAAACCAAGGTCCATCAAGCCCAGTATCCTGTTTCCAACATATATTCAGACATCAAACCAAGATGCCAGGGTTCAAATCTTTTTTTCTCCCACTGGTCCTCTTTGCAACATTGGGCAAGCAATGACACCCTCCATTGCTGAAGCTACAACTTAGATTCTGAACCTACTTGGGCAGGGTTTAGGCCCAGATTTAGGAAATGGCAACATAGCCTAGGGTACCAGATTTTGCTTTAGGATCATGATCTATCATCTCCGAGGAAGAATCCCTCCTCCTCATCACCCTTCAGTCCTGTCCATGGTAGGGGCAGCGGAACATCTTTTGGTTGGTGGGGCTCATAGTGCTCGAGGCAGTTACAGTTTACAAGGAACAGGAACATATTGAACAATAACATTAATCAACATTATAACAGTCTTTTACATTAAGTGCAGGCTGGTAGGGTGCAGTGATGTTATGACAACTATTTACAGAGGTTATTTACAATAAGATGGTATGTTATATTACAGCTATTAGGCATTTAACAACCAGGGGTATGATTGTGTGGTGAGGTGAGTGTGAGTTATATGAGATGTGGATTCTTATGTGTTTAGGTTTTCCATTGTGGGCTGGTAGTATTCTGCAAATAGGAAGATCTTGAGGTGCTTTCCGAACATTGTTAGGTATTTTATTTCCACAGTTTGTTAGGTAGTGCGTTCCATAGGGCTGGGGAGAAGAACGTGAATGACCTTTTAGTAGTTGATTGGATTGCATTTCTGACAGTCTTAGGGATAATTAATAAGTTCTGCATGTTATCTCTTCTCCTTCTTGTTTCTTGCATCTTTATTAGTTAATTAAGACAGGTTGGTGCTATATTGTTTACTGTTTTGAATGTGGTCATTAGAGCCTTGAATTTGATTCTTTGTATCACAGGCAACCAGTGTAGGTGGTACAGGATGGGGGTTATATGTTCTGATCTGGCTACCTTCATTATTGTGCGTGCTACCATGTTTTGTGCCATTTGTAGGGGTTTCAAGGTTTGTTTGGGGAGTCCTTGGAGGATAATATTACTAAAATCGAAGTGTGGGCATATCAGCGCTTGTGCTATAGTGCGGAAGTCTTCTGTCAATAGTAGAGGTCTTAGATTTTGAATCATTCTGGTCTTGTTGTAGATTGTTTGTGTTGTCATGTTAATATGCTTGCTTATATTGAGGTTTTGGTCTAATAGGATCCCCAGGTATTTTATTTCCCTTTTGACTTCTAGAGAGGCATTGTTTACTTGTAGTTGTTTAGGTGGAGAGAATGTTTTGTTCCTGGTGACGAATAGGACTTCGGTCTTTTTTAGGCTTATTGATAGGTTAGCTGAGTTGAGCCTGTGTGAGATGTCATTGAAACAGTTAACTATTTTCTCAAAGTTTGGATTTGAGGTTTGGACTGTTGTGAAAAGCATGATGTCCTCAGCGTATATTCTGTAATCCACACTGTGTGATCTGATTATGTCACTGATAGGCTGAATATAGATATTGAAAAGTAAGGCGGATAGCGCTGAGCCCTGTGGGACACCTTGGGTCTGATTGAATTGTTTAGAAAGGGCATTATTGAATTTCACCTGTTGCGTGCGATTAGAGAGGTAGGACTCAAGTCATTGAATTACATTGCCTCCTATTCTAAGATGTTTTAGTCGATTGATTAGTATTTTATGACTTATGGTGTCGAAAGCTGATGATATGTCTAGGAATACAAGTATGTAGGCCTATTTTGTGTTATCAATTCCTTGTATGATTGTGTCGAGTAAGAATGTTAGGAGGGTTTCCATTCCATGGTATGCTCGGAATCCATATTGGTGTGGGTCTAGCTGAGCATTTGTGTCTATGAAGTCTTGAAGTTGTATCTGTACTGACTTTTCTATCACTTTGGATAAGAATGAGAAACTTGAAATAGGTCTGTACGAGCTTGGGCAGGACTTGCTTAAAGAGTTGTGTTTTAAGACTGGACGGATGGTAGTCATCTTTAGATCATTTGGTATATGCCCTTGAGATAGGAAGAGATTGATAATTTTTTGGATGTAGGGTGTTAGTTCTACTCTGAATATTTTAATCCAGATTACTGGACAAGGGTCAAGTTGAGAAGTGGTTGTATTGATGGATTTGATACATTGTTCTATCTGTTCATTGCTGTTTAGAGAGAATGTGTCCCATAGTACGGAGCTTGTCGGCTCATCAAATGATATTTTCTTTAGGCTGTTTGTTTGGAGTCTGGAGTTTTCCATGTAGTGGTTGGCTAGTTGTTGGGCACTTATGTCGCTAATTGGTGGGATGTCTATGTTTTGTTTTTTTTTATTAGATCTTGTACAATGAGGAAGTGTTCCCTAGGTCGATTTAGTGATTTCATTAGTATTTTTGAGTAGTATTCTTATTTTTAGGTCATTGGTACTTTCTCGATATAGCTTTAGTGTGTCCATGTATTTCAGCCGGTCTGGTTCAGATTTAGTAGCTCTCCATTTTCTGTCATCCTTCCTCAAGGTTCTCTTTAGTGCTCTCAGGCAGTGGGCTGTATGTTTCCGTGTTTCTTTAAGGTATACCTCTGTGTGTTAGTTGATGCCATGTGTAGAGTGTTGTTCCAGATCATAAGGAGGGTATCAAGGTCATTGCTGTTATTTGTCAGTGTGGGGATGATGTTCTTTAGGAAGTCCTCTTTGTCAAATTTCTTAAATTGATGATGTGTTAGATTTCTGTGGTGTATGTTATGTGCAGAATTGTATAAGGACATGGTCCGACCATGGTACTGGTTGTGTTTGTATAGTAGATATCTTTCTATTATTTTTCCATTCCTTGGGGGAGAATATAAGATCCAAAGTATTCCCTCTTGTATGCGTTGGGGTGTCAATGTTTTGCTGGTAACCAACGTCATCCATTGCTTGAAGGAATGAGGTACTTTGAGCATGCTTGCAAGGTGTATTGCCTTGCTTGCAATGCAGACCATCTAGGAATATAATTTCTGGCATGGGTAATTTCCCTAGGTCTCCTTCAATAAGGCTGAAGCAAAGTATTCATTTAGTCTCTCCACTATGGCTTTGCTCTCCCTTTGTGCATCTTTTAGCCCATCATCTAATGGCCCAACTGACTCTCACAGGCTTTTTGCTATGAATGTACTTGAAAAAGTTTTTATTATGAGGTTTTGCTTCAATGACCAGCTTCTTTTCAAATTCTCTCTTTGCCTGCCTTATCAATGCCTTGTATCTAACTTTCCAGTGTTTATGTTGTTTCCTGTTTTTATCCATTTGGTTTCTTTTTCCATTTTCTGAAAGATGCATTTTTTGGCTATAACAGCCTCACTGACCTTTAAACCATTTCAGAAGTCACGTGGCCTTTCTTCCATTTTTCTTAAAGGGTGGGATACATCTGGTCTGATGAAAACTCTTAATCTTTGCAGTTGCTCCTTTTACTTTTTTCTTAACCATTTTCCTCATTTTATCATAGTCTCCTTCTAAAATTGTAAATGCTAGAACAGTCGATTTCCTTGCTGTCGCCCCTCCGTTTATTAAATCAAATGTGATCATTTTATGATCACTATTGCCAAGTGGCCCCAAGACCATACCTCTTGACCAGTTCCTGCATTACACTAAGGACTAGGTCTAAAATAGCTTTCCTTCATATTGTTTCCTGAACCAGCTACTCCATGAGGCAGTCATTTATTTCATCTAGAAACTTTATCTCCCTAGCATGTCCTGATGTGATATTGATTCAGTCAATACTGGAGTAATTGAAATCACCCATTATTACTGTGTTGTAAATTTTGTTTGCTTCCCTAATTTCTGTTAGCATTTCATCATCCATCATTCTGGCTAGGGGGACAATAGAATACCTCCACTGCCATTCTCTTCCTCTTTTTATATGGAATTTCTATCCATAAAGAGTCTACAGTGTATTTTGTTTCCTGTTTGACTCAATGCCCTATTTCATATATAGTGCCATCTCTAAGCCAATTTGATCCTATTATTGTGATATAATTTCCAGTGCCCCATTGGTTATCCTCCTTTCACTAGGTCTTGCCAATTATACTTAACCTTTCATTCAGTGCTATATATTCTAACTCCCTCATCTGGCTTTGTAGACTTCTAGCATTTGCATATAGGCATTTCAAAGGTTGTTGTTTGTTCATATTAACAATCTGGTTATAAGTCCACAGGGGTAATTCGGAATCTTTTAAATTTGCTCTTTACTTAAAGGCACCCAAATTACTTTTACCGTTATTTGAACCTCTCTATCGGGATGCCATAATTTCCCTGTTTTGTCAGTATCCTTCAAAGATACAACATTCTGAATCATGCTTACCTTGGCAATTGTCAGCTTTCCGCCATTATCTAGTTCAAAAGCTGCTCTATCTCCTTTTTAAAGGTAATGACAGTAACCTGGTTCTACCATGGTGAAGGTAGAGCTCATCCTTCCGAAAAAGCCCTTCCCCTTTCCCAGAAGCCTCCTAGCTCCTAACAAATCTAAAATTGTCTTCCCTGCACCATCATCTTATCTATGTATTGATACTCTGGAGCTCTGTCTGCCTCTTAAGTCCTGAGAATGCTACCCTTGAAGTTCTGGATTTCAACTTTCTACTTAAAAGTCTAAATTTGGCTTCTAGAACTTCCCTCCCACACTTTCTTATGTCATTGATACCAACATGTACCAAAACTGCAGGCTCCTCTCCAGCACTGTCTAAAAACCTTATCTAGGTGACCCGTGAAGTCTGCCACCTTCATACCAGGCAGGCAAATTACCAGACAATCCTCATCCACCATCCACCCAGCTATCTAGATGCCTAGTGATTGAATTGCCAACTATAATGGCCATCCTAACTCTTCTCTCATGGGCAAATCCCCCTGGAGACACACCCTTGGTGTAAGAGGGCATTATATCACCTGGAGGACAGGTCCTAGCTACAGGATCAATTCCTGCCACACCAACATGATTCTCTCCTTTGAGGTGACCTCCATGGCAGCAGAGAGGCTACCAGACTGGAGGTGAAACCTCTCTATTATTTTCCTAGAAGGTCACCTTTATATACCTCACTGTCTGCCTCAGCTCCTCCAAGTCTACTATTCTAGCCTCCAGAAATCGGACATTCTCTGAGAGCAAGGAGCTCTTTCCACTAGTACACACATAAGACATACGATGTTGCAGTCTTCCCCCCACACCCACCCACTCTCACATCTCAATGCAGCACCTCAAACTCATGCACGTCACATTCCCAGACTGATCACTCGCAATCACACCTTCTCCTCCAACCACCATGAGAAACTTATGCAGTGCCGCATAACTCATTATATTGTTGCATAAAGTAGACTGTATTTATTCATCGTGTCTCCTTGTTAAGGGACTGGTTATTTATACCCCATTTTACCTGTTATACCTGCTTAATGCATACCCAAGTTTAATTTTCCTGTTTAATGTATACCCAGGTTATTATACCTGTTTCACTGTAAGCACAAATCACGAAATTGAGATGTGCAACTCTTATGTTCATTGTAAACCGCACTGATGTTGAATAGCATGGTATAAAAGAGACTGCAAATAAATAAATAAATAAATAAGACCTCTCATGGTGACCACACAAACAAAGTGCAGCAGCACATTATTTTACCTTCAGGGAATGTATGTGCACACATACATTACATACATATAAAACAAAGTTTAATATTTAAAAGTAAGATGTGCAATTATGCGTTTTTATAGGAGTGTTACGGGAGGAGTAGTCTTGAGATGATCATGATTGCTGAGTTTAATTAACAAAATCTCGAGGGGAGGGAAGAGGACATAAGGCTAATGGTTCGCCTATGGTACCTTGCCAGCAGCCACTACAAATGACAAAACTATAGGAGGTCATTCTGAACCATGAATAGTGGGAATGGACGTCCCAACGCTATTCGTGCTGGCTTCAACCCCCGACTAACTTCCCCGCCGGTTGTGCGGGGAAGTTAGTCGGAGGTGGGAAATCGGCAGACTGGGGGTGGAGAGTGGGCAGGCAGTGGGTGGTTGCCGGCCCTGGACATACAGGGCTGATTCTAATGTCGGCCCTATACATTCAGGACTGGCGAAATGGTCGAGAAGTTATTCCACCTCCGAGGTTGAATAACTTCCCTGAACATTGTTTTTAAACTTCGGGACATGGAAGGGGTTGGGAGAACCAGAGGACATTCCCCGCAGCCCAACCCTGGCCTTTGGAGGCTGGATCGGGGTTCAGGCTGCGGGGAATTTGCAGTTTTGGTTGGCGGCCGGCATCGCAACTTTTAAATGGAGCCGTGGTACCACGGCAACATGCCATGGCGCCGCAGCTCCATTTAAATGCCCTGACTGAGTTAGCCAGATGCCGTCCTGCACATGCAGGCCAGACAGAATTGCTGTCTGAGCCTGCACGTGCAGGACTGTTCGCGATTCTGATCCCATGGGGCAGCGTTCAGACCGGATGCACAGAGGGGATGGACATGCGGGACAGAATTGGGCCCTAGGTGAGCATCCCGCCATCTTATTATTTTTCTTGGCTCTTTTCCATGTGTGGCAACCTCTTCCTGCTCATGCCCATTCATTCTTAACCTCCTTCACCTTTCATTCTACCAGAGCATTATTTTTTTTCAGAAATGGCGAAGTCTTAATTCTTCATCTATCTGGTAATGACCTACTGTGCCCTCATGCTGGTGAATCCTTTAGCTCCATTCCTACGGTATTGCTGAGACTAACAATTTTCTAGCACCGACAAAAGGAAGGAAGTAGAATTCTAATCACTCTGCTTGCTCAGCAGGATCTCAGCTAGTTCATTAACTGATCTGTGCTCATTGCTTGGTCCCTTACTTAAACAGATACAAACATTCCTACATTACTCAACACAAAATGTGCCTTGGCTCTAACTCATTAGAGGAGTCAGGTGGAGACGTTTTTCTCATGCTTGAAATGAATTTTGATATAGACTCATGTTTTACCCTCCTCCGACTCTACTTATCATAGCATTTTGGAGAGAAAAAATTTAATCTCAAGTTTGTTACAAATATGAGGCAATGCACTATATGAAGATTCAGTCACAGGTAATCAAATAGTCAATCTAGGTATTTTTTCTCAAGACTAAAACATATTTTCTTAATATCAGGGCAAGGTCCATGCCTTTTCCGGTTTATTAACCTTGTAAATCACATTATTTCCAACCATCATCTTATAGGCTGTTGTAATTCTTGTAAATTTGTTCATCTTCAGGATTCTCTTTACCTTCCTGTGCTCTTCCATCTCTTCCTGGTCTTTAAGATATGCTAATCAGTGTGTAAGTATATCCTTTCAAATAATTATCATATATTATACTCTACTCATCTCTGTATAATTTCCTCATATGCATAATTGTATTTGACTTCGTTGTGAATGTAAAACCATCTTACCTTGGGCAAGTTAATCTTCATTGATTGAATATCAAATTCATTTGAATGTCTTAGCAAAGTTGTTCTCTTACAGCAAAAAATGATACCAATAGAAAACTCCATTTTATCCTATTCTGCAAAGAAACAATAAGAATGATCTAGAAAATATGTTTGCTATAGGCACAGAATAAGAGAAAACATCTTAACCCAACTATGTGCTGTCTAGTTCTTTCAGCATGACGATGTTTCTGTTTTCAGATTTTTCAGTTTTGACCCACTTTTCTTTATCCACTTAGGACCCGATTCTGTGCCACAAATATTTGTGCCTTCCCCCGCCAACGTCTAACCTCCCCGCCAGTTGTGCGGGGAAGTTAGACGGGGATGGGGAAGGGATGGCTCAGGGGCGGAGTCTGTGCAGGTGGTGGGCGGTCGCCAACCCTAAACGTACAGGGCCAATTCTAATGTCGGCCCTGTACATTCAGGGCCGTCGACTTCCCTGGATGTTTTTTTTTTTTTTGTGCCCAGGTCGCAGAGGACATTCCCCGCAGCCCAACCCTGGCCTTAGGAGGCCAGATTAGGGGTCAGGCTGCGGGGAATAAGCTTTTCTTCTGGCGTCCGTGCATCGCAGCTTTTAATTGGAGCCGCGGTGCCATGGTAACCGGATGCCATGGCACCATGGCTCCATTTAAAAACCCTGAGTTAGTTGGGCTTGTTATGTACATGCAGGCCAGATAGATTGCGATTCTGATCCCGCGGGATCAGAATCGCGACCTCCTTTGAGAGTTATGCTCCTAAATTGGGCTATTTGAAAATTTTCTAGGGATGAGTATCTAAGTTTATATCCAACATTTCACTAAACTTCTAAGTTTAGCAGCATAAAAAGTGGGTTGCAACAGGAGTGGATTTAGGTTGGGGAAGTAAAGTTAGAAGCAGCACTGATTTTCAGCACTAGACTCATAGATTAGGCTCATAAATCTAGGCAAATGAATAGCAAGCCTATATTCATAGGCATAGGGCCTGATACTCAAAAGCACTTGCCCAGTTAGCAGGACCTGCCAGCTAGTGCAATGTTCAGTGGTGTTATCTGGAGACTGCCACTGAATATTTCCTCTGGCTACCTTGGCACTATCTTGATAGTACTGGGTTGTCCAAGGGATTATCCAGAGCAATTGAGTTGGAGGTTATTTGGCTAGCAGCAATATTCAGACTGCTAACCAGATAATAAATTGTATTAAATTAGGCATGAAAAAAGAAGCCAAACTTTATATGGTTTTGCTATTCAACGCTGAAACCCGATATTTAGCACCGGCTGCTATCTGGATTCCAGTGCTGAATATCTGGTTTTATTTTTAAATGCTGTGGCCAAATATCGACTGTGGAGTTTAAATATTGACCTGATAATTTTTAAACTCCTAAATTAAGAGGAATTTTCAGCCGTAATCTTAAGTTTGGCTGAAAATAGGGCACAAATTTAGAAATCTAATTTAGGATCCTAAATTCAGGAGCTCAGCTATTTTTGAATATCATAACCTTAGTTTTCATTCTTAATAAAGCACCTCTTTCTGTCACCACACTTGAGATATAATGCTCAGAGTTTTCTTCCAGCCAACTAATAATTTCTTTGTAAAGAGGGAACAATTTGCTATGGCTTTTTGCTGCCCAGAATGTGCCTGATCTTGACTGATCTCAGAAGTTAAGGAGGGTTAGGTCTGGCTAGTACTTGGAAACTACCTTAGAATACCAGGTGCTGAAGACACACTGTGTGGGAAAAACATCTGGCAATCTACTTCCAGTTGCACCTTGTCAAGAAAACCCAGGGGATGGGTCACCAGGAGTCAGCATTGACTCAATGGCACACACACACAAAGAGGAAACAAAGTTACTGCCCCTTAGTTCTTTTCAAATGCAATACAAACCTGGAAATGCTCAATTGGGAAGCTCATCCTTTAATAGCAATGAGTTTAGAAAAGCGTATTCCCTTTGGGAGTACAGTGGAGTACCAGATGTGTTCTTTATGGGTAGTTTTGTTTGCCCTCTCTAATCTAGATCCTCGATCATGGATTTGTTCATGCATAGAGATAAGTCAGCTTATTCACATGTGGATGAGTAGGCAGTCAGGAAATACTGTAGCTCTGAGTGACTCACAAGCATTAAGTCCCTCGTGCTGATGGACTTGAGCGTGCATCCAGATGGATGGACATAACACCATCTCTATACATTCATTTACATTACATAAAGAATGGTTAAAAAATTATTGGAAATTTCAATGCCCACAAGACACAAATAATATAGCATCTGTAGATTTCTTGCAGTTTATGGTTAATCACAGCCTCCAGAAGGATGAGCCTTCTAAATTTTTCATAGCTTCTAAAGAGGCAATAGAGCTGTGATGATCATTATGGAACCCCAATGGTGCTCTGTGGGCAACAGGACTTAGCATCACACTAGGTTTGTCTCCTCAACAAGGTCAACCCAAACAGGAGAATCCAGTCTAATTGCACTCCTGTCATGCACTGAGTTGTGGTTCTGATTTCCCTAAGGAAAGCAAGAACTACATGTCCCTGGAAACAGTAGAGCAAAACCAAAATTGGATCCATGCATTTGGGTTGACCTGAGATGAGGTAGTGACCCCTACAATCCCACAAGCATGTAAGCAGCTGTATACCTTTTATAGAGAGCAAGGCTTTAATGCAAACGTTTATGTGAAATTCATGGAATCTGATGGAATGGCAGACAGAGCGTGACCTGCCCCTTTATATCTGCAGCCTGCAGTTAATCAGGCAAGAAGATTCCATTTCAGCCACTTCACCATCAGTGGGCAGATTATAATCGCCAACTGTCCTATAAATTGTTTTATTTTGTTTTTCCTATCATATTTCTATCCATTTCTTGGTTTTGAAAGTTAGATCTTTGTTGTCTCACACACTGCAATACCTATGATCGTTTCTTGGTGAAATACAGAGAAACTTTAGCTAGTTCCAGTATGGACATTTTAGGCCAGTTCTGGATTTCTGAGAATCATTTTCTGATGCAGGAGGAGACTAATTTTATAAAGTTGTGTCTAGTTAATGTGCATTTTCACATGCATATTTTACGCCTATTTTATAATGTCAAGTAGGCGCCTACCTGAATTTGTAAAAGACTTGCAGGAATGCAAAAGAATGTGGGTACATGTAGACACTAGCCCTTGCTCCAGCTCAAGGGCACTTTCCACACATGCATAAAGTGAGGAATTTTATAATCTACACAAGAACAGTTTCTGTCCATGCTCCTTTCAAACTCTGCCTCTGTGCACACCCATCATGAAAATATGCAACCTCAAATGTATGCAGGTACGTTTACACTAGTTGGTATTTTATGAGGTCATTTGTGTGCTTAAGTATCCACTTACAGACATAAATGACTAAAATACTGACATTTACACCCATTCTTAGTGCCTAAAACCAGGCAGCATCTATAGGACCAACTGCACTGATTTCAATGGGTAAAATTAGGGAACCACAAATACCGCACTGCTTTGAAGATGTAAGCTGAAAAACAGGACTCGCCTAAAATGTCTCTATTGGAGCTGGCAAAGTTGGGAGCTGTGAGAATATTGCAGAAGTATGTCATTGCCTTCTGAAGTTCACAGTATTCAGATTTTCTCTGGTAGTTCCTAATCCAGGCCTAGAATTTGAGAGTTAGCAAGTCCAGGACCTCCAGATTTACTCTGTCAGTCTATTTTATTTATCAAGTTGTCAAGTAGTTCCATTTTTGTTCACCAGACTGAGTCAGTTTCAGTTTAACCCCTTGCATTTATAGACTTATAGACAGTAATTCTGTAAGAGGCGGTTGGATTAATGCATTGTACCTATTTTATAAAGTCAAATCCGCATGGATTTGGCTTTATAGAATGGCAGCGTAAATGACCACCAATGTGCATAAACAAAGCAGCAGTCACTTGCACCATCTCTAGCTAGTGTAAATGACCGTGTCTATCTTACACACGTTTGGCTGTATTGTATAAAATACATGCATAAATACACACTTTTCCCACACTCAATCCAAACCAATAGCCTGTGCAATGCTTTCAGAATGGCAACCTTACATGCATAAGAGGTGAGTTACTTGCATAAAGAAGCTCATAAATCCATCCATCCCTTACAGAATTACCTCATAACTTTGATTTCTCCTATGAAAAGTACAATAATAAACTTACATACCCCTCCAGCCAGTTGGGTTTTTAGGATATTCCAATGAATATGCATAAGATATATTTGCATACATTAGAGGCAGTACATGTATTATGGTTTCCTAAAAACCTCACTGGCTGGGAGAAAGTAAAGGGGAGGGGGGGGGGGGTCTAAGAATCAGCTTGAATTTTCTGCAACACCGCATAGCTTCCACAGGTAAAATCTGGAACTACAGGAGAGTAAGATGAATAAAGGACAGCTCAATAAATCCACTGAAGAATGGAAGGAGAAAGACCAGGAGGTGGAGGAATTCGAGATTGAACTCCTAGTCCACATGGAAAAAGATGAATATGCTGGGTTCCAGGCAAAGGAAAGATTACCCAAGTTAAATTTAACACCTAAGGTTAAGAATATAATAATTAAGATGAACAAGGCCATATCCTCTATAAAGGGATCATTTACTGACATCACCAAAATAAATTGAATGCGATATTATGCAGCTAAAATTATTACTGCAAGAATGCTGCCAGCTAAAGTGCAGGGCCAGAAGAAAAAAAAACAACAACAATTCCTCCTTGGAAAAAGTGCATTGAAGGAAAAATACAATTATTGTGTGCAGAGGTATCTCTGATAGACGAGTATCTAAAAGAACTAAGATCATCAAAGATATTGAGGAAGATCCAAGACATCAAGCTGAAACATGTTGCATTAACAGAGGAAGACCTGAAATTTATATGTTCCAACAATAAATTGAAAGTAGCAGCAGAAGCGCAAAAACTACAAAGATATGAAAAAAACAGAAAAGAAAGATATCAAAATAAACGTTTTTGAGAGAACCCAAAACAATTCTACATGGAATTGGGAAAGAGCATTAATATAGAAAGTACCACCAATCAAAGCTGAAACAGAAACCTTCTGGAGAAAACTATATGAGGATCCCATAGAGCACAATCAAGAAGCAGAATGATTACCCTGCATACAAGAGCATTTAGAAAAAGCAAACATCAAACCTATGGAATGACTTGCAGTAACAACAAAGGAGCTGGAAAGCAGGTTAAAACAAGCCCCAAACTGGAAGAGCTCTGGCCCAGATAGAGTAACCAACTTTGGCTAAAACAATTAACATCACTCCACCAAGACCTGGCAAACTGCAAAAATCAATTGTTCAAGCAGCCAGATTTAACATCACAATGGCTTACTACAGGAAGAACATTTTTCCTTCCAAAAGGGGATCCAAGTAACATTCCCGATAATTACAGACCAACCTGTTTACCTACAGTCTACAGTATAAGCTGTTCACTACAATAGATGCAGACAGAATATATGATCATATTGAATCCAATAACATCATGGCAATAGAGCAAAAGAGCAATAAGAGGGGAGCATATGGAACCAAAGAGCAGTTAATGTTAAATAAGGCCATCATGGCCAATGCTAAGAAAAGCAGAAATCTCAGTATAACATAGATTGATTACAATGAAGCTTTTGACAGCGTCCCACACTCTTGGATAATAAATTGTCTTGAAATGTATAAAAAACAGACTGGTTTGTTAGAGTACATTAAGGGGCTTGTTTACAAAGCCGCGGTAGCGGTTTCCGATCGTTATCCAATTTCAATGGGGCCGCGGATCTGATAACGATCGGAAATCGCTACCGCGGTTTTGTAAACAGGCCCCTAAGTTTACCATGACAATGTGGCAAACCACATTCTTTTTGAAATCTGAAGATGGTCAGTACTTTATTACTAACATTAAGATCAAGCGAGGAAAATTTTAGGGAGATTCCCTGTCATCATTTCTGTTTTGTGTGGCGCTTAATCCAATGAGTACTCTCATCAACTCTTTGGGATACGGATTTAGCCTGAATCCTAAAGAAGGTAACAACCCAGAAGCAACATCCCATTTACTGTTTGTAGATGATTTGAAACTCTACAGTTCCAGCAACCAATAAGTAGCAGAGCAACACAGTGTGGTGAAAAGCTTTTCTGATGACCTTGATAGATGTGATAAGGCAACTTTTTTTTTAGAGGAAAATTGAGCAAAATGGAAAACATCTTCCTGGCGGAGGGCTGTAACATTAAGGACCTTGAACAGGAATGTATATATAAGTATCTCGGAGTAGAGGAATGAACGACACTCAAACAGAAATTACTGAGAGAACAGATCAGTAAAGAATACTACAGGAGATTAAAATTGTTACTGAAAAGTGCTTTAACATCATGGAATAAGATACAAGCCATCAATCAGCTGTCAATTCCTGTACTTTCATACAGCTTTGGGATTGTGGGCTGGCCTCTTAAAGATCTTGACAAATTGGATGTGCAAACAAGAAAACTCCTCTATGCCCATGAAGTAATTTACAAGAATCAGTGCATGCCAAGACTGTACATCCCTAGAGCTGAAGGAGAGCTAGGCCTCATAGAGATTGATTACACATACAGAACTACTATCATAGGCCTCCAGGCCTACCTAACTGCATCTTTGAATCCAAATATGCAAAAAGTTGCTGAAATATGAAAGTAAACATCCAGAATTTGTCTCCATCATCAAACTTGGACAAACGTTCTGACGACTAGAAGGAATGAGTGAAAATCCACAAGCATACAGAGGGAAGGAAGTAACAGAATGTGCAAAACAAGAGAAAAACTCTTCAAAGAATTAGATCAACAAATGAGGAAAAACAAGTAACAAATGTACAAATATAGCGGGAAATACAGAATGTTACTCCAGGAACTCTTTGTCAATCAAGAACGGACACATGAATGGTTAAGGAGAAGTGAACTGAAACCAAAGGATGAGAGGTTGATTGTTGCAGCCCAGGACAATGGCTTACGAATGAGATGGTTTACAGCGATCATTGAAAACACTAGCAAAACAGACATATGTTGATTCTGTGGTAAAGAACTGGAAACAGTGACTCACCTCATAGCTGCCTGTGAAGTTTGGAAGGCAGAAAATTTCTATACAAAAAGGCACAATAAAGTAGCACGCCTTATCCACTGGAAACTCTGCAAATACTACAACATCCCTATATCTGAAAAGCACTGGGATCATAATCCTAAAAGAATTACAGAAGAGGTTATGATCAGCTGGGATACTCCCATTCTGACTGATAAAAAGCTGGATATGAGGAAGCCAGATATAGTGGTAAAGGAGAACAACACCAGAACGTTATTGATTATAGAGGTGTCAGTTCCAAGCAATACTCCGTGAATCGCATTGTGAGGGAGAAAATCTTTAAGTACCTAGAAATGCAGTCAGAGACCAAGAAAATATGGCAGAGAGAAACCAAAGTCATTTCCCACTGTGTTGGGAAATAACTCGGTATCTTTCTTATGACCTCTATAAGAAAGTACACATTCTATGGGCTTTCCCTTGACAGGACCTTTAGGAAACATGTCTTTGGGTGGGTAGTCCCTTTACAGTGGAAAAGATTACCTGAATGACTGAAACTGGAAGAAAATTACACTGGTCAACAATCTTTTACAAAAGTCATGTTACTGAAATAAAAATAGTCATTTCTTATCAATTTTTATATGCTGAACACGAATATGACAGTGAAATTGCAAAGTTGGTTCTAGTTTTTTTGTAATCTACAAGAATTAATGTTTACATCACGAAATGCATGTCAATAGTAAATATAATAGGCCTTCGGTTAATACCTGTAAAAAAACAAGTCATAGACTACTTCTTAGATTTTTTCGCCTGTCTCTTGTACAGCTGTTTGGGAGCTTCTCTGGGGAGTGTCCAGCAGTAGTCAGCCAGCATTGTAGTGGACCATTTTCCCTGGTATCTTTGCTCCATCGTTGTGATATCCTGGTGAAAACGTTTGCCCTGTTCATCACTAACCATACCACAGTTGTCAGGAAAGAAATCGAGATGGGAATCAAGGAAATGGATCTTTAGAGACATATTGCAGACAAGTTTCTGATACTGCATCAGCATGTCTTCTACTAGTTTCTTGTAGTTTTCTGCCCAAACATTCCCGAGAAAGTTTGTTGACACTAGGCGAGAAGCATTCCATGCTTGTTTCGCATCACCCTGCAGCAAGTTGTTGAACCGGTCATCTTTGAAGAGCTCTCAAATCTGAGGACCCACAAAAACTCCCTCTTTAATCTTTGCTTCGCTGAGTCGAGGGAATTTTTCATGCAGGTATCGGAAAGCTGGCGAAGTGCGGTCCATGGCTTTCACGAAGTTTTTCATCAAACCTAGTTTGATGTGAAGGGGTGGTAGCAGGATTTTGTGAGCCTTAACCAGAGCTGGGTGCTTGATATTCTTCTCTCCAACTGTTACATTTTGTCTGTGATTCCATTCCTTCCATGCCAATCCCTTGCTCGGCTATCCCACTCACATCAGAAACACATGTATTTTATATATCCCTGCTGCAGTCCCATTAAAAGGGCAACTACCATCAAGTCACCACAGAGGTGCCAGCTGTACTTGTTATAGTTAATGGAAGTCAGTAGATGCTTTAAGTTATCGGATGTCTCTTTCATGTGGACGGCATGCACTACTGGAATAGATGGAAGACGGTTTCCATTGCTCAAAAGCACAGCCTTTAGACTCAGTTTCAAAGAGTCTATATAGTCTCCAGTCTTGTGGGTCATGAGTGATTTTTAAGGCATTCATGAGGCTCTCAATATCGGAACAGAATACCAGATTACTTTCCTTCTGAAGAAAGGCTCCAACTGCTGGTGGCACTTTCGATATGAAGTAATGTTGACATCTTCTTCTAGAAGATTCCATTGTTGGAGTCTTGATCCTAGCAATTCTGCCTTGTTCTTGGATAAGTCCAAATCACGAATCAGGTCATTTAGTTCTTCCTGTGTTATTCTGTGTGGAGTTGATAATGCATCCCAGTGAAAATCTGGGTCACTGCATGCTGACGGACCAGGAGAAGAACAGGTCAGCTCACCCTTGTCCTCATCAGATGAAGCAAGAGAATATTCTGATGAAATTCTGAAATAGGAAGTCCCTCACCATGTGGAACTGGTCTCAATGCAGACGGAATGTTTGGGTAGACTATGCTCTACTTCTTTTGCTTTGTTATTCTGCTGGAAAGAGGAGGAACCAAGCAGAAGTAACAGTCATTAATGTGGTTGTTGGCTCTCTCCACACCATGGGGACTGCAAACGGCATTGATGGTCTTTGCAATTCAACCACTGCGAAATCTGTGTTGTATATGTAGCGCAGCATATATGTGGGGCCCAAGGCTTGTCTTGGTCACCAATCTTGCATCCGAAGTAAAGATGATATGCCTTCTTCAGTTGAGAAGTGATACTTTTCTTCTGGTTGGCAAATGTCACTTCCCCACAAATGTAGCAGAAATTGTCAACGGTATTAACGCACTTTTGCAGCATTACTGTTCTGTATTGTACCTAAATGGCTAAAATTATATGATTAATAAAAGTTACATGTAACAGTAGCTTAAACTGTCTCTCGCACACAGTCTGAAATATTTTAAATGCTCAGCCTTTCCAACTGCGTATAGTACACTGCTGACGTCAGATGGCTTCAGCAGCCGTCTGGCAGTAGTATTGCATTGCATCAGAAAATGATGCAATCAACTCTGGATGATGTGTGCATGCTGATATTATGCAATGCGATGCAATATTACATCATTCAAGGCTTATTTGGGATGTTGTTGATGTCCTACTGGATACATTCACAGGGTGAAATGTCAAAAATGAACTACATGCAATATCTTCAAAACGAGAGCCAACAAAAGTTTTTTAATGTTATATTTGTGTTCAGCTCACCAGGATACTACAGATTAGGGCCTTTTAAAGTCAGTAACAATTTCAATGTTGACCAGTGTTATTTAAGTTTCTTTTTGCCTATTAAAAACATGGCTCTTTGAACAGTTTTTCAATTATTCTTGATAATTTATGATGAGTACGTATTGTAATAGACTATGGCCAAATCCAGAGATGCAAATAGAGTAGTTGTACCTCCCAGTGGGACGTGCAGCACCGCTATCCGTCTGGCCCATATTCAGGCATGGGGGTGGAGAGTGGGTGGGGCAGGGCGGGACATGCACCCAGACATACATGGCCAATTCATGTCAAGGCTTGTATATCCACCGGCTGAATTTAGGATGTGGGGTTTATACCACCTCAGAAGTGGTATAAGCCCCGGGGGCAGCAGCTGGTGGCCCACTCAACCCCACCACACAGCCAGTGGAGGGGCAGGTGAGTCCCCGCCACTCAATCTGGGCCCTGGTTGCCCCCGCTGAGGGTCAGATGGAGGGGAAATGGGGGTCAGCTCTGCATCAGGCTGGCCGTGACGCAGGGATGATGTCTCCCGTGGGTTAGCATGGGCATGCCGGGCCATATCAGTGCCCGATCGTGCACCCGCAAGAACGTCTAGCTCCCTTAGTGCAGAATCGGGCACTAACGGGGCTGTCCTGTTCGGGGGCGTCCAGACTGCCCAGATGTGCCCTTTATGGGATTGAGCTCCACGTGAATAATAGAAGATAGATCAGTAGTAAAGGATTTATTTATGCTTTGGATTTCTAGACTGATAATTATGCATAGCTTTTTTTTTCTGTTTTAAGTATTGATTTGATTTGATATTGTATATGGTAGATTTGCATCATTTTAATTGTTTATGTACTATGTATACTGTTTGTACCTCCTATTTGGAGAAAGACTAGGTTATAAATGAGCAAATTAAGTTACATTAAATTAAATTAAATGAGGAGACAAAGAATACCTGACCAATCCAAAGTGACCTGTGCCCTCCATAAGTATTGTAGAATTGTCTTATGTTTAAAAAGCGAGGAAAGCCCTATAATAGGAGTGTGCAAGTAAAAAAATTTGGTATGTTTTTTTTGGATCATTTTAAAATCTTTTGGCCAATTTTTGGATGTTTTTCTTTGTATTTATCGTTGTTTTATTATATGATTAGTATTTGCATAATGCAATTATTTGCATTGTATGTTTTTCTTAATTTAGCTACGAGATCAATTTTACATAGATTAGCTAGATTGAAAAAGGAATGTCCATATTTGGATGTTCACAGTTTTTAGAGTATTTTACAAAAAGACTTGCTGAATGTGAAGCCTTATGGAAAATATCTCTAAAGCCACAGGAAAAACACATGTAGTTTGCAGCATGTCCGGTGGGAGCACCACTTTACAAAGGAAATGATAAAAAAGAGAATTACATTACTTGGGTTTGTGAATGTCTAAGCATCAGTACTTACACATATAAGTGGTGATTTTGCAATCTATGCATAAATGCCAGATTTTACAAAACTGGACACCCAAGTGGAGCCAATTAAGGAATGAAGCTACAAAACTCAATGGGGGTCTTTTAATAATGGGTGCTAAGGTGTTGCATGTAAAGAGCCAATAGCACTGAAGCCATGGCACATTTACATGCAACACCACTGTGTTAACTGTCAGGAGCGTGGAAAGTCTTTCTCTGTCCTATAGCATGTGCTGCATTATCATGGCTGCATCTAACGCCACATACACAATCAATCCACAGTTAACTAAAACAATATAAGGCCCATTCTACATAGAATACATAGAGATAGGAATTAAGACATCCAGATTGGGAGTGCTGAAGTTTACAAAAGGCTTTACCGAACATGAGCCTTTTGAAAAATCCCCGTATGGATGCTGGCAAACACACGTGTATTCACTGGTATGCACAGTAACAATAAAAGTGTACAAAAACAGCAGAGTCCCTACAGAGCTTTACATGAATAAGCCTGACAAACTTCACTGCAGTTACAGGAACTTATACTACCTAGTACAGACACCCCCTAGTTGTCTCCCCCTGACTGCATAAGATCACACCCCTGTCCCTGAACCCCGATAAACATTTCAACTCCCCGCTCCTCAGCATAACTCCACCAACCACCTTGAATCTTCCCAACAACACTCCATACCCTCCCACAGTCCTTATTTGGCAGCTTGATCACTAGCAGTAATACAGCAAGACTATCGCTAGTGCTGAGAGGCTTCATTATGAATCTGGGCACCAAATGGTTCAGGATCAACTTGGAATCACTCCTGCTATCTGCTAGGCCACCCCTGGTAAGAGCTGAAGAGTATCCAGGGATGGGAGTAAGGTATAGATTGTGTTGGAGGGGTCTTGGGGTGGGAGGTATGGTGTGCTGTTGGGGAGGCAAGGAGAGTTGATGGAGGTATGTTGCAAGGGTTGGAATGTGCTTTAGGAGTTTGAGGGAAGAGAGATATGAGAGGGGAATTGGTGATGAGGGGTATCCAGGGGTAGGGAGAGGGGATTCTATTGGGCTTTGCATGTGCCCCTTCAAGCTGACACTTATATGTGCCTCAGGGCAGGTGTAAAAGCCCACATTGAAAATAGCTGACATAAACATGTATTCTCCTTATAAACTGGGCAATACACACCCTATCTAGTCCAAAACCATGCCCCCTTAAAATCTGTGTGGTGTAGATTTCCACGGGTAAACAGTGACTTTTTAAAATTGCTATTTGCACATGTAGGAAATCTATACGTGTACATACCACTATTTAGAGGTTTGTCAGGCTTCTAAAATAAGGGCCAATACCTTGCAAATGTCTTAAAAATAAATGACAAATATTTGGACTGCTAATTGGATAAGTGCCACTGACTATGATATTCAGCAGCACTATTTAAATACCACCAAAAACCACCTCAGTGCTATTCAGATACTGCTGGGACAGAGTTGGGGCAGAGTGGGAAATTATCTGGATAGCTGAGATTTTCAACGCTGTTCTCTGCATAACTATCTGCATAGCTTAGGACAACAGTAGTAAGAAAAAGTCTATCCTAAACTATTTGGATAGACTGCCTGGATAGTGGTTAGAAAAAAACTGCTATCCAGATGGTGCCGGTGGTTAGTGCACAATCTGGATATTGAGCACTGGTCACAATCAAGGGCAGCCCAAGGGGAGGAGCGGGGTCATATGCAGAGACTCATTGTGTGGCCTCATTTGCATAAATATTTGCATAATGTTAACATGCACTAACGTTTGGTAAACATACCTCTTAATGAGTATATAAATAAAGAAAGACTACCAGATTTCTACATTACTATACTCTAATGACAACCACCAGGCATATTAGGAAGTACTACAAACCCTGCCCATTTAGAACTCATAGCAAACCCGCCGTATCATAACAGCACTACCAGGACTCACAAAGCACCATACCTTACCTATCAAAAGGCAACACTAAATATTAAACCAATACATCTTAGAGAATACCAATACATCTTCTACTGGGGAAAGAGAACAAGTGGCACTGTCAAATAGAAGACATATAAACAGAATACCTCAGCTCGGTTGCACATGCAGAACATAGACCATCAAACAAAGAACAAGGGATCATAATTTAGAAATAGGAAGACAATAACTAAACTGGGAACCCCAAAAGCCAAACTTGGAATGTACACCAGAGAAAAAAAACTATAAATTAATTTCCTCTTGTACTAAACAAAACGCAAAGATGTTAGCGATGCATATTTCCCAGAGCTGACATATTCCAGTTAATAAATTCAAAATAAAAAAGTATTTTTCTACCTTTTGTTGTTTGCGCATTTTATTTTTCAGTTGCAATTGCTCCAGTCACTTTTTTTCTGGTTTCTTCATGTCTTCTGCTAATTCTCCATTTTGATGTGCTGTCCATTTGTCTTTTCTTCTAGTTTTTTTCATTCTCTCTCTACATCTGCTTTAACATACTGATCTTTCTCCTTTTGCTCTGTCCTCCATTTCTTTCTTTATTCCTTTTTCATCCACTCAAATTTTATCCCTCCATCCTCAATCCCCACTTACTCTCCCAATACTCGGCCAATCATAGATTTTTCTTCCCTCAAACACAAAATAGCTTTTTCCCTCTCTATCCTCATTCCCCCAGCCCCATCCCATTCTAGTCTTCCCCCAGCATCAGCTCCCTTCTAGTTCCAGCCCCACCCAGCATCCGCTCCCTTCTAGTCCCATTTTCCCATCTCCCCGCATCAATCCATTTCCAGTCCTAGCCCCCAAACAGCCCATTTCTAATCCTAGCCTCCTTATCAGCCCATTTTCAGTCCTAACTTCCCCATCAGTCCTTTCCAGTCCTATCCTAGCCCCTCCATCAGTCCTTTTCCAATCCAAGCCCCCCATAAGCCCATTTCCAGTCCTATCCTAGCCCCTCCATCAGCCCATTTCCAGTCCAAGCCCCCCCCCCACAGCCCATTTCCAGTCCTAGCTCCCCCACTCAGCCAATTTCCAGTCCAAGCCCCCCAGCCCATTTCCAGTCCTAGCTCCCCCTCACTCAGCCCTTTTCCAGTCCAAGCCCCCTTCCCCATTGCCAATTTCCAGTCCAAGCCCTCCCTGCCCACTCCAGCCCATTTCCAGTCCTAGCTCCCCCCACTCAGCCAATTTCCAGTCCAAGGCCTCCTCCCCATCAGCGATTTCCAGTCTTAGCCTCCCCCCCCCCCCCCACAAAGAGCCCCGCGGCTGCCTAACAGGCTTTAGAGGGAGCCGGCGAGGCCCTGGCTCACCTCTGACAGCTGCTGAAGAGCACCTTTTTGCTTCTCTCCAGCAGCTGTATTGTAGTATAGTGCGCTGGCGCACCAAAGTCAAAGATAACTTTGTTTTTCCCAGCACTCAGGACACCAGCATCCTATACTACAGTATAGCTGCCAAAGAGAAGAAAAAAGGCGCTCTTCACTTCGGCGGCTGTCAGAGGTGGCTCCCTCTAAAACCACCCTGCCTGCTGGTGCCGAATGTGAGATGATGTTGGAGTGGAACCCCCTTAAGTGCAGGGCCCTGTGCAAACTACATTCTCACACAATGGACAGGCTGGCTCTGATCACAATTCAAATATTGGTGCTGAATATCTGGATTTTATTTAAATGCTGCAGCTGGAGTTTCAAAAAATGATGACTTCAGAGTTTAAATATTGCTACAAAAGTTTAACATCCCAATCCAGCATGTCATTTGCCACCATAGGTAGGTCTCCCATTCAGCTGCATATTTATTTAGCTCAGGCCTTTGCAGTAGTACTTCAAGGCGAGTTACAATGAAGCTACAATGTAACCGATTTAAGAGTAATAAGAGAAAATATTTTTTCATTCAACACATAATCAAACTCTGAAATTTGTTACCGGAGGTTGTAGTAAAAGTTGTTAATGTAGCTGGGTTTAAAAAAGGTTTGGACAAGTTCCTTGAGGAAAGGTTCATAAACCAATATTAAAGAGGACCCAGGAAATCCATGCTTGCCTCGGGACAAGCATTATGGAACCTGTGTGTCTTTTTGGGAACCTGCTAAGTAATTGTGACCTGGATTAGCCACTGTTGGAAAGAGGTTACTGGACTTGATGGATGTTGGTCTGATCAAGTATTGCATATCTTATGCTCTTAGGTACAGTAAGGGGCTTGTTTACAAAGACAGCGGTAGTGGTTTCCGATCGTTATCGAAATCAATGGGCCTGCGGCTCCAATAACGATTGGAAACCGTTACCGTGGCTTTGTAAACAAGCCCCTAAGTATTTCCCTGTCCCCAGAGAGTTCATAATCTAAACTTGAATCTGAGGCTCTGGAGGGTTAAGTGACTTGCCCAAGGCCACAAGGACTGCCAGTGAGATCTGAATGCTGGTCTCTTTGGTCACCAGGCTGGTACTTGAACCACTAGGTTACTCCTCCACTCCATAAACCTCTCCATTTCTGATACTGCAGTGAAGGTGATATTGCTGTCTTCATAAGAACCCACAGCTTAGCAGGATAAATTGCATATTGGAGCCCATGCTTGCAGAACTGCTTGTTATCATCCAGGAAAGCCTGTTTTTTCCTCTGTAAATCTGATAAGCAGCCTTGGAACAGAAAAATTCTGTGATTCCCATATTATACGTATTTCCCTAGCTTTCCATGCTGCTTCAAAAAGCCAAACCTCGTGGAAATTTTGAAGCCTAATGATAACAGCTCTAGGTTTGCCTCCCTCCACAGAAGCTGGTACTAAGGGGCTGTGAACTTGATCAAGCTTAACAGAGCCAACTTTTCCCTTTTAAGCCAAGTACTTTAAAGGGCCAGGGAGCAAAATGGCTGTAGAGTCACCAGCCTCTATTGTTTTCTGGGACCCAATTACTCTAACATTGTTTCTCCAGTTTCTTTTTGCTAATTCATCATGCTATTCAGTCAAAAGTAGTCTTTTGCTCAAACACTTCTACCTTCAATGCATAGGCTGTAGGAGCGTCCCTGAGTACTTCAATCTGTGTTTCAACACCATCTATCCAGGTGACATGCTCCTGTAAGACCTCAGGGAGCTGACCAATCGTGCTCAGAAGCATTTCAAGTTTTGAGTTCATGCTCGCTGAAATTGTATCTGCCATTTTCCCCCAATACATTTTGGATCAGCTCAACAGCATCATTAGAGTCAGAGATCTCAGCCCAGTTCTCCTCTTCAACTGCTGTACCTTCCATTGCACCAGCTCTCTCCAGTGTCTGTTGCTTCCAAATGGCTCAGTTGGGTCTAGCAGCTTGATCAGTTCGTAAGGCAGCTATGGACCTTTTTTCTTGCTTCTTGGACACATCTACAGTAAAGGTCTTTTTTTGACCCAATCTTGCTTTAAATCAGAGAGTTGGGAGCTTAGAGAACCAATGTGTGCCTCTTAATCTCACATAATTGGAAGTCCTTGTTATATATGTCTAGTTTATTTTTGCCATTATTTTATATAATGCTGCCGTAATCTGCTTTGTGATTGTCTAGCAAGCCATGAATAGCTTGAAGTATTTATGTATTTTTAGGGGCATGTTTGCTAAAGCATGTTAGTTGCTCATGTGGTGGAAAAGCATGCCTTGGTAGCAGCTAATGCAGGACAAATGCAGAGAGCACAGGGATTCCAGCGCTATCTACAGATCATGCGATAGCTGCATGCCTGGACAGGGTTTGGGCAGAGAGTGGGAATGCCAGTAACATGCGATTTCCACAAGTGTCAACAGCACAGTAACCACATATTTTGCAGACATCACAGATGCAGCTAATGCCAACTCAATGGGTGGTATTAGCTCCACCCATGATGCTGCCGCACAGCATTCTCTGTTGTTCCACATTATCTGTTGGGGTTGTGCATGCCCGTGACAGACAATGCCCAGTTATTGCAACTAACATGGCACTGTTTGCACTAACATGCCACCTTAACTGCAAGAGCCTAAAGCGCTTTAGTAAACATGCCTCTCAATGTTTTGTTTTAATATGTCTGGTATGCTTTATTGGAGTTCTAATGTTGATTGTGAATTGCAATGACTATTTTGTATTTATTTATTATTTAGCTCACATCTTTCCAATGATAGTTCAAGGTGTGTTACATTCAATTATTAGGTGTTTCCCTGTTCCCAGAGGACTTACAATCTAAGTTTATACCCGAGGCAATGGAGGGCTGAGTGACTTGCCCAAGGTCACAAGGAATGTCAGTGGGAATCAAACCTAGATCTCTTGGGTACTAAGCTGTTGCTCTAAACACTAGGTCACTCCTCATGGTTTTACAGTTTATAAGTGTTTTAAATAAATAAGAAATAAAGTTTGGGTTTAAGTAGAGTAGAAGTTCATTGAAATAAATAAATAAATTAATTAATATTAGCATTGTGATGCACTAACCATATCTTTCTTATCTAAGCAATTTAGATTGCTATCCTAAATTTCTTTATTTGGCACCTATTAGAGCTTGGAAGAGTAGCTTGTCCTCATTATATCTCACTTTATGGTATAATATAAAAATCATATTTGCCTGCAGGTTCCGAACACTACAGAAGCAGAGTTATGGTACAAGGGGTATTAGGTATTCTATGTAAACAATTAGCCTGCACACCTCTAAATTATCTTTACTCCCTTCCTGAGATTTTAATAATCAACAATCATGATTAGCCCACCCTCCCAGAAAAACCCTGTAAAAATGTGTAATTGGACATTACCTTTGTAGATACTAAAGATTGATTTCTATATATAATGAGCTATTTACCACGGTAAATGGACTATTTGAAAAAGTGCCATCCTCTTTGCATTTCAAGGTACAAACTGACTGTACTTTGAGGTTGTTTGGCTGTCAGGACTTACTATTTTGCTCTGACTACAGCAGCTCTTTCCAATCACTTTGTTTGCCCAGTGACTAAGCTGGATATGCAGAGCTCCAGGACCTGGGAGCAAGCTGAGCCTCCTGATTTTGCTCTTTTGTGTGCATGGAGACGTAGTTCTGATTTCCATAGTGAGTTTCCTAAGACAATGAGAACTGCATCTCCCTACTGGGATTGGCTCAACATGTTATCCCTGGAAATGAAACTACGTGATCAGCCCCTCGGCATAACTCAAAACTCTTAAACTACACCATACTTTTGATACTTCAAGAAATGAATCTCTATTTACATAATTACACTGATGTCCTTTCACCCTTAACTATGTACAAATTCAGTATTGCCCATGCTTTCAGCTACCCATACGGCATTGCTGGAAAAGAGCAGGTCAAAAAATGGAACATTAAGTAATCAGCACATCAATTAGTTAAAGAAAAAGGAACTTGGAAAGAAAAAAAGGGTGAAGCTTTTCACCTTGGCTTAAAATATAAAAATGAGCTAAGATAAAGGGTCATGCAGCTCCCTAATAATTCTTTTTAGAAGTTCATTCATCTTTGTATATGTTCAAAGGGAGATCACAAATTTCCAGTCTCGCTGCGGCCTCCAGGGATGGTGACCAGAAGCAGGGGCACAATGGGTAGTCTCTGTCATTGGCGTCATCCATCAGGGCCCCCCTCAACCCTACCCCTTCTATTTCAATGGGGATTTAATGATGATGAGTGGGGGGGGGGGATCCTGCTTTCACCTCACCCCTGGGATGCTGGGAACAGACGAACTTTCACGGAATCCTTGCACTCTGTCTGACCTTTGAACTCAGGTGCTGGCACGTTTTGGAGATGAAATAGCACCATTTCAAGTAACCTGCTCCCTCCTCCCCTGGGAGGGCTTTGGGTGTGGGGAGGGGAGCGGAAACCTAGATGGAATCAAATGAGAAAATGAGTTTTCATTTATCTTTTGATGATACACGAGGTTACATGAAAGACAAATCGCTTCTTCTGACTTTTCCTTTATCACTGTCATTGCAATTAATAGTCTGTAGCCTTCGTTACTGTGTTACTGCTAAAGAGACGGTAGAGCCCCCGGGGTATGTTAACAAGAGAGGGAAAAAAACCAATCCAATCTTCTAGAAGTTTTGTCTTGCTAAAATATTCCAACCAGTATCTCTTTAACTTCTTATTAAGATAGCAGTTGAGGCTCAAAATAGCAGTTTGTTAATTTCTCTTCTGGTTTAATTTCAGGTCTCTTTCCTTCTTTATTTTCTGGCATTCATACTTATTTCTTGCACCATCACACTTTTGCTTTTTTAGGGAATAGAAGGTGGTCGCCTTTGACTACTACTACTACTCATTTGTAAAGCAGTACACGGCATATGCAGTGCTGTACCGAGACATGTAAGAGACAGTCCCTGCTCATTTTGTTATGGTCCCACTTCCTCATCTGAATTACTGTCTGTCCTGAGTCCATATTCTTCAGCTGTTTCTGCATCAGCTCGACGCATGCAACAGATTTGGATCAACAATATCTGATTTATTTAGACACAGAAAACTGGGAGTGGATAAGGAGGAAAGGAGCAGGAACATTAAGCACCTAATTCGGGAATGAAATTAAAATTGGAAATAAAAAGGCGAACCTTAAATATCTTAATTGTCAATTTAATGAATTAAAAAATGTATTTTGCTGGTAACTGCTGTTGTAAGGTGACAGTGGGCAACCAGGACATTATCATGGAATATTCATGATATTAAGTTGCATATAAGAAGAAATTAGTCCTTACCTGCTAATTGTCTTTCCTTTAGTTCTCTCCAGGCCAGTCCAGGCACCATAGGGTAGTCAATCCCTTCTAGCAGCTGAGGACTGAAGCACTCCAAGTTCTGCCGACTCCCTATACAGCTCCTCTGGTGTCCCAGGCTCAGTCTTCTATTGACAAAGCAGCTCAGATTGAACTACTTCCTCTTACCAACCTCCCAAGGACTCTTGAAATAGAAACTCACAATTCTGTAAACTTATACAACCCTGAAACCTATTTTTTTTTAATGACCCCTACCTTCCACCCCTCACTGGAAAAGGAGAGCAAAAGGTAGAGCCACCGCGATGCCCACAGGATCCAAACTGCTGAACCACCTAGTCTCTCTTGTCAGTCGACCCACACCAGTCGACCCTCCTTGAACAGCGCACCGAAGCAACTCATGCATTTAAACTTGCAAATGTACTGGGAGGGCCCTGGACTGGCCTGGAGAGAACTAAAGGAAAGACAATTAGCAGGTAAGGACTAATTTCTTCTTCCTCTTTGTCTCTCCAGGCCAGTCCAGGCACCATAGGATAGTACCAGAGCAGTACCAACACCGGGAGGGCCCCGCAAGCCCCACAGAATGGCTGAAGCACACACATTTGCATCTCCTCTCGCCTAAACATCCAACCGATAATGCTTCGCAAAAGTGTGGAGAGAAGACCAGGTCGCTGCCCGGCAAATCTCCACCGGAGGCACCAGTGCAAACTCCGCCCATGAAGTCGTTTGACCCCACGTAGAATGCGCCCGTAGCCCCCCCGGAGGCTCTCTGCCCCGTGCCACATAAGCTGATGCTATCACCTGCCGCACCCAACGCGCAATGGACGCCTTAGACGCCGCCTCTCCTTTCTGCAGCCCTTCAAATATCACAAACAAGCGATCCAACTTACGAAACGCTTCTGTCCTACGCAGATATCTCCGGAGCACCCTTCCGAGGTCAAGCTGCCGAAGTGACTGATTCCTACCCTCCTTCCCCTCCGGAAAGGTGGGCAGTGAAATGGTCTGATTCAAATGAAAACTCAAAATCACTTTCGGAAGAAAGGAAGGTACCGGTCTCAAGACTACCTTTTCCACCGAAAACTGAATGAAGGGCTCCCTACATGAGAGCGCCTGAAGATCCGAAATCCGCCGAGCCAAGCACAACGCCACTATGAATGCCATCTTCCAGGAACAATGCCGCAAAGACACCACCCCCGCTGGCTCAAATGGCAGCTCCGACAACGCCTCCAGCACCAAGTTCAAATCCCAAGGAGGCACTACCTGCCGAATCGGCGGGCGGACATTCTTCACCGCAGCCAGGAAGCGCCACACATCTGGATGCCCAGTCAACCAACAACCCTGCACCCAGCCTCGATAACAAGCTAGCGCCGCCTGCTGAACTTTAAGTGAACTCAACGCGAGACCCTTATCCAGTCCTCCTTGCAGAAACTGTAAAATATCTGGCAACCCCGAAGAGAACGTCCGCACGCCCCTATCCGCACACCAATTTTCAAAAATGCGCCAAACTCAATATAAGACAAGGATGTTGACCGCTTCTTGGAACCCAACATCGTGGAAACCACTGCCGCTGAGTATCCTCGTCATCGCAACCATTCCCTTTCAAGAGCTAAGCCGTAAGCAAGAACCGATCCACTTGCGGTAGCACGATTGGACCCTGATATAACAAGTTGATCCGGTTGGGAAGTTTCCACGGGCGATCCACTAGAAGGCACCTGAGATCCGCGTACCAAGGTCTCCTAGGCCAAACCGGAGCAATGAGTATCACCTGACCCTCGTGCATTGCTATCCTCTGAAGTACCCGACCGAGCATCGGCCAAGGGGGAAACACATATAGCAGCTCGTCTTTCGGCCAAGGTTGCATCAGCGCATCGAGACCTTCTGACATGTGCTCCCTGCACCTGCTGAAGAACCGACCCGCCTTGGCATTGGCGAAAGTGGCCATCAGGTCCATCACCAGCTGTCCCCATCGCATCGTAATGTCGTGAAAGACTGCCACATTGAGTTCCCACTCTCTGGGATCTATAACATTCTGACTGAGATAATCGGCCTGCACATTGCCCTTTCCTGCTATGTGTGCTACCAACAACGCTGTCAGATGGGATTACGCCCACCGCAGTAAGATCTGGCTCTCCAGTAACAGAGACGGGCTGCCTGTGCTCCCCTGACAGTTCATATAGGACACTGTCACCGCATTGTCAGAGAAAATGCGAACCGCCCTTCCGACCACCAAATCTTGAAAGTCGAGCAGCGCCAACCACACTGCTCTCATCTCCAGATGATTTATTGACCATCCAGTCTCCTCCTCGTCCCATGAGACCTGCGTTACCTGCGACAGACAATGAGCCCCCCATCCCGAGAGACTGGCATCTGTCGTGACCAACTCCCACTCTGGCTGCTCCAAAGGCATGCCCGCCTGCAGGTGCATAGTCTCCAGCCACCACTCCAGCGAGCCGCGCACCTCCTCTGGACACACCAGCCTCTGGTACAAGGAGTGATCCTGCGGAGACCACCGCAACAGAAGAGGCTGCTGGAGCGGCTGCATATGAGCCCTGGCCCACGGAACGAGATCCAAGGATGCTGCCATTGACCCCAACAGTTGCATGTACCGCCATGCTGTCGGAGCTCTCATGCACAAAAAGGCCCGTACCTCACCCTGTATCTTGTGCACCCTGTCTACAGGCAGGAAAACTGACCCGGCGACCGTATCAAATAAGGCTCCGAGATATACCAGCCTTTGCACTGGACAAAGCTGGTTTTTGGCCTGGTTCACCACCCAACCAAGCTCCTCTAGGAACCCCACTACACGCTCCGTCACCCTGACCGACTCCTCCACAGAGTCCGCTTGCATCAACCAGTCATCCAAGTAAGGATGCACCCGAATGCCTTCCTGCCTTAACGCCGCCACGACCACCACCATGACCTTTGTGAATGTACGCGGTGCAGTAGCCAGCCCAAAGGGCAAAGCACAGAACTGAAAGTGTCCCATGAGCACCGCAAACCTCAGGAACCTCTGATGCTCTTGTCTGATCGGAATGTGCAGATAGGCCTCTGTAAGGTCTATGGACGAGAGCACTTCCCCGGGTTTCACGGCCAGAATCACCGACCTCAGCATTTCCATCCAGAAATGAGGCACCCTCAAACAGCGGTTCACGTGCTTGAGATCGAGGATGGGCCGAAAAGAACCCTCCTTCTTTGGGACCACATAATAAATCGAGTATCGACCTAACCCGTACTGGTCTCTGGGTATGGGGACCACCGCCTGAAGCTGTAGCAGACGCTGCAGAGTGCTGCGCACCGCTTCTTCCTTTGCATGCGCCTTGCACTCCCAGTGAGTGCCCAAGGTGCCCCGCCCTTTCTCCCACTCCTTTCTAATGAAGAGTTTTTCCATTGACATCATCCCATCATTGACTTTGGCTGATACAGGAAACAACCAACTTACTATGTAGTCACTGCATGCACCAGATCCTAGATAACCCAGAAATAATTTGTTGACTCCCTCAGTCGTTGAGAGGAGACATTGCCTGTACATTCAAAAACAACAACCAGCTGGTAGCTGATTCTTTTTCATTTGAGGATACTGAGGATGCTGGTTCTTTTGTAAGTCTAGCCCAGGATCTCTATGTTGCATGAAAGGGGCTATGAGGTATTTCACCACAGAGAGAGAAGCTGATACTTCAAGACCCTACTTATGGTGGGAACTGGCATAAGGCATTTCGGACTCGTCTCAATAATCCAGGTCAATTATTCCTGAAACTGTCTGTCCTCCCTTCTTCAAATAATGATTAGAATAATAATTTTATAGGAGAAAATAAAAACATTTAGGAGTAGTTTCATAAGGCTTTTTTTTGCATGCAAATCCTGTTGTGCACATGTAAATGTATATATATGTATATATATGTAAATAGTTACTCTGGTTATCCAAGTTGTGCTCCCTGTTATTTGTAACTTATGGTATAATCACCCACCGTAAGAATTTTATTGTTCCATGTAAACCGCACTGATGTCGAATAGCGCGGTATATAAGAGAAATAAATAAATAAATAAATAAAAAGAACCTCTTATGAAATTGCTCAACACAAGACAGTGCATACATTTATGTCAACCAAGTTTTGGAATGTTTGGGGGGTGCAGTTTGGGCAGAGTCATAAAGTATACATACAGTTTATAAACTACATACCAACGTGTATGCTTCAGCTCCTGACCTGACATAAAGGTGCATCGCTGCATTTTAGCCTATATTTTATGAGGTTATTTTTATAAGGATAGAAGGCAGCTATGCGCTGTTATAAAAGACTCAGAATCGGCATCTCTCAATCTAGGTGAGCTGTTATAAAATGACTGTCTTACAGTCCATTTCCTGGAAAGTGATGAAGCAAGTTGCATTGTCACACACACCAGACATTGCGCCAATCTAGATAGCATAAAAAAATAGGCCTTAGAACAGCAGACAGCAGAAAGAAGAGACTCAACCCACAGTTGGACCCAAAAGTCCCCTCTAGAGATTGAAAAAAAAATATGACCTATGATTTCTCAAACAAGAAATTCTATAACTGTTCAGGATTTTTTTTTCTATATGTGTTCCTCTCACTGCATCCTAAGCAGGCAGGTACTGCCCCTTCAGCCACACTCAAGCTCTCCTGCTGTCTCCTCACAGACATTTCAAGCTTCTGATGAACTGGCAGTGGGACTAATTGTAATCTAATTAACTTGTACCTTTTTCAAGTAATCCAGAAAGACTGGGAACTCTTTCAATTTGTGCAATAGTTTCTACATTGGTTTTTTTTTGGCAAGAAGTGTGTTTTGTTAAAGATGCCAAGGTTGATTAATTTTGTGTTAAAACTGACCACTCACGTACTTCAGTAACTCAGACAAGCTTTCTTCTTTTTTCTGTTAAGGAAGTCACTGCTGATGTATTCAAGCATGTGATTTACTAACTTCCGAAGATATTCCCTTTCATAGAAACTAACATTTCCAATTTTTGTCAGCTAATTTTTTCCCTATTGGCACAGTTTTGGTTATTTAGTGTTAGCAGTCAATTAAATGTTATTTTGTTCCCTCGGTTTAGCAAAATTCCTGAAATATGTAGGTGGCTAAATATCCAGAGAGTGTTGGCCCATTTCGGTTTTTTCTCATGTCACAAAAAAATTAACCTTTGCGCTGGTTTGGAGGAGTCAGAAACATAGAAAATGATGGCAGAAAAGACCAGATGATCCATCTAGCCGACCATCCAAAACAACAGCCCAGTCTCTACAACCTCTTCTTTTCCTGTAGAGATCCTTGGTGCTCTCCTCTTCTCCACTGTATCTGGCTCTGTCCCACTGAGAGTTTTTCATCTGCAGTGTTTTGCATCAAAACCTCTGTTCCAATATAGAAAGAGTCTTTTGGTAAGGCAAAGTTCACTAAAAAGAGAAAGTTCTTTCTTCTGACTTCTGACTTTCCACTGCAACAAGCCTGGAAGGAACCATTTTGTTTCCTAGTAATGCAAAAGACTCCCTGCTAACTTGCATCTCAGTTCAGGAAATATAAATATTTTATAATAATAAACATTTGGATTTATATGGTGCCCTTTATGCAGAAATGATCACAAGAGCTAGATACATAAAGCACATTTTAGAAATGACGTCCAGCTGCAATCAGGGACATCCAAGTGAAAACATTTCAAAGAAGGCCAGGCACATCCAAGTTTGGGTACAATTTCAGAAACGTGGACATACCCGATAGGGATGCCATCAGGGGTGGCTACATAGACGTCCCTGCAATGCTATTCTAGACATGACATGCATCCCAGCCTGCTATTCTACTAGCGGAGATGTTTGGCAGCACGACAACCACAAAACAGTTTTCCCCAATACCTATCAGGTATCTTTATGGTTGTGGACAGTACTGAGGATATCAGAGTAACATCTCCTCTAGACGCTCTGGAGGTTTTACTGGCAGAATGAGCACTTTTCAAATATCTATTCATGTCTTGGAGCAGGTGTAGAGTTGGAGGAGGGCGGAGATGTATCAGTCTTTTCTGAAATCGGGTACAGACATCTAAGATCTTTGGAATGCCCCGGAACCCTCCTGCCACGTTCCTGTCCTAGATGGACGTCTCCATGCCGAGGATGTCTTTATAATTGTTTTGTAAAATGGCTCTGGTGACCTTTCCATGATTTGGATGTCTGTTTTCAGACATTCAAAGCATAAATAAAGCTTCTAAAATGACCCCCATAGCTGCCAACTTACCCAGTTCTGGCAGGGACATTTTAGGCTAGTGCAGGTTTTCAGTTTACATTCCCAATGGAGTGTGGTATTTGTAGTCCTTGATTCTACTAATTAAAACCAGAGCTGATGGTCCCATAATGCATTAGAATAGAGTTGACAGAAATCCAGAACGGGCCTAAAATCTCCTTACTGGAACTGGGTAAGTTGGCAGCCATATAGATATTCTTAAATAAAAGTCATCATAGATTGGTCATTGCTCAATCTCATGTTGCTGAATGCCACTTGTCTGTCTTAGAAGCTGGACGCTGACTGCTGGGGGGTCATGTAACTAGTTAGCATTGAGGAATTACTATTTATGTGACTCCCAGCAGTAGGCGTCCGACTTCTTAGAAGGACACGTGGCATTCAGCCACATGAGACCATGTAACAACAGGTTTGTGATGCCCTTAGATGTCTGGGGCTGCATGTGCGCTACACTGAATGGACATTCTGAAACATGTATGTAACTGAGCTGCAAATTATCCAATTCTAGAAGGAAGACTTTTGGACCAATCTTGCTTTTTTTTTTTTTAATGCTTTATTTTCGTTTTATAACAACAAAGGAAAGGAAGACATACAGCTAAAAGACAGATACATACATAGAATGTGATACATACACCAAAGTAAACCCCTGCCACCCCCCTCCCCCCTGCTTCTTCTCTAGAAACTAATCATTCCCGAAAACGGGCGTGTACTGACATTATTGTGGTACAAAACCTAACGGTGATCTGAAACATGATGAGTATACATTAAACAGACATGTCGGAGCAATGAGCAGATTGTACATAATCATTGAGCATCTGCCATTTAGACAAGCAAGAGTGAGTTTGGATATGGGGAATAGCTCTCCGAGATATCTGCTCATATTTACTATATAAGCAGACGAGGTTCCACCATTCATTGGCAGTAATTCGAGAGCTATCCTTCCAATTCCTCGTGATTAAACATATGGCTATACCCAGCATGAAATCAAGGAGAAAGCGACCCTTCTTAGGAAGAGAGGGGACCTCCGCCACTGAGCGGAGTCCCACAATCTTCCAAGAAAGAGGCTCGTGGAGGTGTAAGATGGATTGAATACGACCCCAGACCCGCCCCCAGTAAACCTGCAGTTGAGGACATTCATAAAGAACATGAGCGAGGGTTCCCACAGCTGTATGGCAAGACCAACACTGGTCCCTAGCAGTTGTGTTCCATTTGGCTATTCTTTCTGGAGTATAAAAGCATCTATGTGCAAAAAAGAAGAGAGTTTGGGTAACAGAGGCAGATCGGGAAACCCGCACTACTTTGCTCCAGAAAACGCTCCATTGCACAGGGGTTAAAGTGGTTTGCAGTTCGCGTTCCCAGGCTTGTTGAGCTCTACAAGTAGCAGTATCGGTACCCTGACATAATAATTTATAAAAGTTAGAGGCTACCCCATGTGTACTACTAATAGAGTGAATTAGTTCTAATAGCCCGTCCTCAGTAGGGGCAGAGGGCGGCAGGATTTGAGCACTTTTGAGGCAGTGTTGAAGCTGCATCAATTGAAAGTAATGCTTCGCTGGTAACGCAAATTCCTTTTGTAAATCAGAAAAGGTCTTCCAACGAGCTGCAGAGAAGAGTTGTTGGGGTGTCCAGATCCCCCTAGAGTACCAGGGTTTCCATGCGATCGTTTTATTTAGGACTTGAATTCTGGGGTTATTCCACAGCGGGAGTCCGTCCTGAGGACATACGTTTGGGCCCAGTGACAGAATGAGAGTGTTAAAGGCCGCAAGAGTATCGACAATCATTGGGGGATGGCGGGTGTCTACTTGATGGGACATACCGGGGAGATGGATCAACGGAATTGGGCTACTTAGCTCCTCTTCAATGTCAAGCCAAACTGGTCTGTTGTCTGTTGAGGCAGCTAGCCATCGGGCACCTTGTTTAAGTAGGAAGGCTTGATGATATCTAAGAAAATCAGGAAAGCGGGTACCCCCTAGTTCCTTCGCAGACTGTAGTTTTTGTTTAGCTACCCTTGGTGGTTTTCCCTGCCAGAGATAACGGACGAGAAGGCCCTCAATGTCTTTGTAGGTGTGTAGCGGGAGGAAGCAGGGCAGCATTTCTAAAATATAGTTCACTTTGGGGACTATCATCATTTTCACGGTTTCTAGGCGGCCCCACCATGTAAGGGATAAGGGAGACCAACGATTTGTGAGCTCACGGACTTTGGAGACTACCTCCTTGGCATTAAAACTAATAGTGTCTTCTAAAGGAGAACAGTAGTGGACGCCAAGATATTTCACCATGCGGGATTGCCAAAGGAAAGGAAAGGCCTGCATGTCAGCCTCATGTACCCAGCGGTTCAGTGGGAATGCTACGGATTTGGTCCAGTTTATTTTATAGCCCGATAATTGTGAGTATCCATCAATCAGGTCCAAGACAGCTGGGACCGAGTCAAGGGATACGAAGAGCATAAGGTCATCTGCATATGCAGAGAGTTTAATCTCTCTGTGATTAAAGGGGACACCTCGAATACATGCGGACTGTCTAATAAGAAGGGCGAGGGGTTCAAGAGCTAGATCAAAGAGCATTGGTGATAGGGGGCAACCTTGACGCATGCCTCTTTGGAGATTAAAAGGCCTAGACTTAATGGCATTTACACAAATACTGGCAACAGGTTGAGAATACATGACTTGGAGGTATCGGAGGAAGCCCTCCCCAAAGCCATACCATCGGAAAACTGCAAATAAGAAGGGCCATTCTAGGCGATCAAAGGCTTTTTCAGCATCTAGGGAAAGACCCACCCATGGGTGGTCTAAATTGGCAGCACTGGATAGCACATGGCACAAGGTCCGAGCATTGTCAGCGGTGGAGCGGCCGGGTATAAAACCACATTGGTCGGGATGGACTAAGGTGGCCATCCTGTCAGATAGCCGGGTGGCCAAGATCGTTGCGAAGATCTTATAGTCGGCATTAAGTAGGGAGATTGGACGGTAGTTGGCGGTTAGCAGCGGGTCTCTGCCTTCTTTCTCAAAAACTACCACATTAGCTGCAGAAAAGGATCCCAAAGAGGATGTATCTACCGCAAGGGCAGTAAAGTAAAGTTTTAAGTAGGGAACTAAATCTGCACTGAACGTTCTGTAGAATTCTGTCGGGAGACCATCAGGCCCGGCGGCTCGACCCGAGGCTGTTCGTTTTAGGGCAGAATGGATCTCTGAAGTAGAGAAGGGTTCATCCAGCGCATCCCTATCAGCTTCAGAAAGGGTCGGCCGCTGAATACCAGAAAACAAGCACTCGAAGGTCTCGGATGAGAACTCACATTCAGATTGATATAGATGGGTATAGAAATCCCGAAAGAGTTCTACGATATCGGAGTCTGTGGTCAGTATGCCCCCTCCCTGTGGGGCACGAAGGGCCGCTACGCGTTTGGCTTCTTTTTGACCTTTCAAGGCGTTGGCTAAAAGTCGACCGGCTCGGTTGCTTTCACGGTAGTATGTCCCTTGTTGAAGTGCAATACTCTGAGAAGCTGCAGTTGAAAGGATTGCATTATATTGAAAACGGAGACGCTGCAAGCGAACTAAGACGCATGGATCAGTACGTGAAGTTAGAACTCGTTCGCCTGCTTTGATTTGTTGGTCTAGTATAAGGAGCTGCTGTTTGCGTTGTTTCCGCAGGCGAATTTGATAACTAGTGATCGTTGCACGAATGGCCGCTTTAAAACCCTCCCACCAAGCCCAATTTGCAGTGTCCTGGGGTAAATTAAAGTGAAAGTAATCTTGTATGGCTGCTCGAATTTCTAACTGGAACTCTGGTTGAGTTAATAAGGCTCTATCAAAGAACCAGGCCCCCGAATTCCCTTGGGGCGCAGTGGTGTGTAATTGAAAAGAAATAGCAGCGTGATCTGAGATATGTTGGGAGTGAATCTTTGCAGTGTCCACCTGAGGAACTAACAGTTTTGATATTAGAAAGAAATCTATGCGAGACTGGGATTTATGAGGGGAAGAGAAGAAGGTAAAGTCAAGCTCATTGGGGTGTAGTAACCTCCATAGATCGACTAAAGCAAGATCTTTGATCATAGAAGTAAGCGTGGTGTGACTCTTGGGGGGACCACTCGTCCTAGGCGGCTGTTTGTCAATCAGGGGATCAAGAACTAAATTGAAATCCCCCCCAATTATCAATGAAGTATTAGCAGAGGCCTGCGCAACCTGAGCAATGGTAGCAAAAAAGGCAGGGTCATCTACATTAGGAGCATAAAGGCATATACATGTAACTTCAAGGTTACCTATCTTGAGGTGAGCCCTGGACCATCTGCCTGCTGTATCTGAGCTAGTCGCAATAATAGTAGCATGCAGAGATCTCCTAACCAGTATGGCAACCCCACATTTCTTAGAAACAGCTGGGGAATAGGCGGCCACCATGTAAGGTTTAATATTGAGTTTAAGAGTTTCCTTCGAATTTAAATGCGTTTCTTGGAGGAAAATCAGGTCCGCAGCTTCATGACTTAGATAGCTCAGGATTTTCTTACGTTTTATCGGATTATTGATGCCTTTTATGTTCAATGATAAAATCTTACATGGTGCCATCAATCGGTAATAGACATTTTAGGTAAGGGAGCTTGAAAACATACAACATAAGCAGAATCTGTACAACAATGACATAATCACCGAGCATGCTGGCTAATACACCCCATATTGAAAAGCCTGTACCAAAGTAACTTAGAGAAGAAGCAAAACCCCCAATGAATATGGCGACCATATGTCTGCGGGAGGAGGCCCTAGAGAGGAGGATAGAGACATGAAAAAAAAAGAAAAGAAACACCAGAGTCCATAATTAACACTGTCTCTGATATTCATCGAGGCTACTCTGGGTAGATGGAGTCGGGTCACAAATATCATCAAAATAAGGCAACAAACCGCCCTCGACAGACTCTTTGCTGAACCGTGGCAAATCCAAGATGGCAGGTACAGCGGATATGAGAACACTGGTAGGAAAACTCTGGAAGTCAGCGCATCAAGTCGGCTTCTTTAGCATCCAAAAATTCCGCTAGTAGATCAGGGTCCTCAAATGTTCTTGTCTGATTGTGAAGCGTGACTCGGAGCTTGGCCGGGTACATCAGGCCATAGCGTGCTTGTAATTGTTGAAGCCTCGGCCGAAATTCCAGAAAGCGCTTTCGGCGATCAACCGTGGGTTTAGCCAAGTCAGGATAGAAGGAGATCTTGTGGCTCTCAAACTCCATATGGCCCTTTGCCCGAGAGGCGCTGAGAATTTGCTCCACATGTTGATATCTCAAAAGTCGAAAGATGATAGGCCGCGGGGTCTTCCTGTTGAGCGTTATGTTTGTGGGTACACGATGAGCGCGATCGATCTCCAATTCTTTGGTAAAGGTGATTTGGAGCAGAGAAGGGAGGATTTTATATAAAAACTCCTTCATGTCTCCCGATTCCGCTCCCTCCGGTATGCCCACTAGTCGTAGGTTGTTGCGGCGCGCTCTATTATTGCCATCTTCCACTTCTTTCTGCAAGGCCCGCACCTGACGTTCAACTTTGTCGAGCTTGGACAGCCGGACCACATGGGAGTCTAATATGCTCTCCATTTTGTCCTGACGCGAGGAGAGTCCCTCTAGCCTGCCTTGCAATATACCAAGGTCTTCCCGCAGCGCTCGGAGTGCTTCCCCGTTTGACTGCACAAGGTCTTTAACCCCTCTGATCTCTGCAAGGATTTCCTGCTGCATTTCGGGGCCCTCGCGTAGAGCCAGCCCCTTCTGCGGGGACGGGGGTTCAGTTTTGGAGCGTTTGCCGTGAGAAGCCGCTGGAGATCCAAATTCCAGGCGCGTAGGTTTGGTCCCCGCCATCTCACCAATGTGCCCCGGTAAGATCAGAGCCGAAATACAAGTATATCCGGTGTTAATTCAGGATTCTGAGTAGGCCTCTCGGGAGCCTCAGCATTATGCGACCATCCCGCTGGACATCGGGCTCTGCCCCCCCCCAATCTTGCTTTTTAACTTACATCTCAAAGCAATGTGCTAGAACTTGATTCAGCTCATCAAAATCAGTCCTATAATGCAACAGGACTGTAAGTCACATCACACACCAGAACTAGGTTGTCAAAAATCTAGAACTGGCTTAGAATCTCCCTTCTGGATCTGAATAACTTGGCAACTTTGAGGAAACCATGTCTGCAGCAGATGTGCTGCCAGCATCCTTCCGTCTGCTAGACTGTCTGAAAACTTCCAAAAAAATCAAAAGAAGAAAAAATAGTATTACTACTCTGCAGTTACAATTGAACAAATGAAGGTAAAAGGATCTGACGCTTGACCCTTAGGGCAGAAATAGATTTGCTAGAGTGTTCCAGGAGTTCTTCACTTTATATTTCAATGTTTTACCCCATCACCTCTCCTTACCTTTTGCTCCTGGGTTTTGATGTGTCCTGCTGTGTGTTTTTAGTTAAGAAAGAAAAATACAGAAGCATGAGAAACAAATTATTTTACTTTGATAGACTTTTGTGGAACTAATGTAGGGTGTATGTTACCAGTGACATCATAAGCCAACCAAATATCTCCCTCGATGCCTGGTAAACTGGGTAATGAAAGGTAATGCATCTAATAAAACCTCTGCCATTTGGTTACACAGCTAAAATTCTACTGTTCTAAGATTGCATGCTTTATTCCAAAGAGTACAGATACCTCCTTCTATTTAGAGCTCAGGGGAGGGATAACTCTGAATACTTACAGTACAGAAAGGGGTGGCCCAAGGGGGGTGTGGGGTCATGTGTGGAGACTCGGTGCGGGGCCTCATTTGCATAAATATTTGCATAACGTTACCATACACTAACTTTTAGTAAACATGCCTCTTAATGAGTGTATGGATAAAGAAAGACTAAAAGATTTCTACGTTACTATAATCCAGTACCAACGGCCAGGCACATTAGGAACTACTACAAACACTGCCCATTTAGAACCCATAGCAAACCCGCCGTATTCTAACAGCACTACCAGGACTCACAAAGCACCATACCCTACCTATCAAAAGGCAACACTGCAAATATTAAACCAATACATTTCAGAGAATAACAATACATGACCTACTGGGGAAAGAGAACAAGTGGCAATGTCAAATAGGAATTACATAAACAGAATACCTCAGCTCAGTTACACATGCAGAACATAGACCATGACCAAACAAGGAATCACAATTTAGAAACAGGAAGACAATAATAATAATTATTTTTTTTATACTGTGCTCTTTAAAATCAGTGTGGTTTACATGTATGCTAACAGGTACTTTTTATTCCCTTGTACCTGAAGGGCTCACAATCTAAGTGTACCTGAAGCAATGGAGGGTTAAGTGACTTGCTCAAGGCCACAAGGAGTGACCATGGGACTAGAGACCCCAGTCCCTCTGGCCTGAGGTTGCTTGTCCCCATGTGGGAGTTCAACCCCTGGCCTTCTGGCCTGAGGTAACCTGTCCCAACCATTGAGCCACTCCTCCCTCCTAATTAAACTGGATACCCCAAAAGCCAAACTTGGAATGTACAACAACACTAGAAATAAAACTATAAATTAATTTCCCCTTGTACTAAACAAAGCACAGACGTTAATGATGCACATTTCCCAGAGCTGACATATTCCAGTTAATAAATTCAAAATAAAGAGATATCTTTCTACCTTTTGTGCATTTTTTTTCAGTTGCAATTGCTCCAGCCACTTTCTTCTGGTTTCTTTGTGTCTTCTGCTAACTCTCCATCGTCTGCTGTCCATTTGTCCTTTCTTCTCTCTTCTAGTTTTTTTCCATTCTCTCTCTACATCTGCTTTAACATACTAATCTTTCTCCTTTTGCTCTTTCCTCATTCCTATTTCATCTACTCAAATTTTACCCCTCCATCCTCAATCCCCACTTACTCTCCCAATACCCGGCCAATTGTACATTTGTCTTCCCTCCCACACAAAATATTTTTTCCCTCTCCATTTCACTCTCCCAGCTCCATCCCATTCTAATCCCATCCCCCCCCCACTCAGCCCATTTCCATTCCAAGCCCCCTCCCCATCAGCTATTTGCATTTCAAGCCCCCCTTCCACTCAGCCCATTTCCATTCCAAGCCGCTGTCCCCATCAGCTATTTGTAGTTCAAGCCCCTCCTTCCACTCAGCCCATTTCCAGTCCTAGCAACCCCCCCCAGCCCATTACCAGTCCTAGCCCCCCCATCTGCCCACTTCCAGTCCTAACCCCCCCATTACCCCATTTTCAGTCTTAGCCCCCCCATAACCCATTACCAGTCCTAACCCCCCTATCAGCCCATCTCCAGTCCTAACTTCCCCCCATCAGCCCATTTCCAGTTAAGCCCATCAGCCCCGGTGGGCTTAACAGAGCCGCGAGAGAGAAGCTTTCCCTTCGCAGCTCTGAAAGCCGATGCTGAGGGAGCTGATGCTGCAGGGAGGGCTCTGCCGGGCAGGGGGGCCCCGCGGGACGCTTGATTCTGCCACTGCTATGGCGGCAGCGGCAGCAGCAGCCGGTTTGTTTGTTTTTTTAATCTACCTGGGCTGATGCAGAATGTTTTTTGCGTGGTGCCCCCTGAAATGCGGGGCCCTGTGCAAAAAACATTCTTGCTCAATGGACGGGCTGGCCCTGAGTACAGATAATCCCATATACACAAAGCCCAGAAAGGAAGTAAGCCTGCACCTTATCTAAATATGTACACTCTAGAGGAGAAGAGAGACAGGGGAATATGACAGAGATATTCAAATAACTCAAAGCTATCAATAATGCCCCACAGGTAAACCTTTTTTCAGAGAAAGGATGCCCTAGATAAAGAGGTCAACAAAACAAATTATTTATTTAGTGGCTTTGCTATACCGCTGTATCTACAAGTCACAGCGGTGTACATGGAACGAGTTTAACAACTTTAACATTATATGGAACGCAGTTTGTGAAATTAACAATTAACCTACGATAACTCTACATAGCACATAATAAATAGGAAGTAAGAGGCAATAATTAAACATGCAACAATAACAGGGAATTTTCGAAGGCACATACACAGGTAGTGCCTTTGAAAATTCCCTGGTTTGTCCCTTACACGCCCCGCAGCTATGTGGTTAGCATCGGGGCATGTTGGAGGCATTCCAGGGTGATGCGGAGGTGGCCCATGGCTCTACTTGTGCAGCACCAATTTTCGATGCCACATGGTTAGTGCTCAAAAATACCGTGGTCAAGTTGTAGAGTGTGATAATCCAGAACTCCAAAAAACTCACTCTAATGCAACAATGTTTGTTTCTTTATCAAAATGACATGTGACACTTCTGTTAGTGCTAATATGGAACGGAGGTGGCAAGGTCTCAGCTCATTCGGGCAAAGGCACAAATAATCAGGACAAAAGTCCAAATTTTACTGCCATCAAAAAGCCCATTAACATCAACGACCTGTTGCCTCCCCCACCATATGCACATTTAAACACAAATTGTAGCAGAAAATACGTTTTCAAATGCACTTGCGGTCCAGCCCCTATGTATCACACTTAGCTTGAAAAAACATCTTGAGGTACTTGGACCGCGGACTGCTCCCTGACGTCAACCATAGAGCTCCCATACGTTTCGCAATCAAATTGCTGCATCAGGGGAATATGTGATGGGGTGGGGTTTGTTTTTGTTTCTGGTTTTAAATTTTGTGGCTAGTGTGTATGTTGGTTTCTGTTTTGCAGCAGAATTCCCCTGATGCAGCGATTTGATTGCGAAACGTATGGGAGCTCTATGGTTGACGTCGGGGAGCAGTTCGCGGTCCAAGTACCTCAAGATGTTTTTTCAAGCTAAGTGTGATACATAGGGGCTGGACCGCAAGTGCATTTGAAAACGTATTTTCTGCTACAATTTGTGTTTAAATGTGCATATGGTGGGGGAGGCAACAGGTCGTTGATGTTAATGGGCTTTTTGATGGCAGTAAAATTTGGACTTTTGTCCTGATTATTTGTGCCTTTCCCCGAATGAGCTGAGACCTTGCCACCTCCGTTCCATATTAGCACTAACAGAAGTGTCACATGTCATTTTGATAAAGAAACAAACATTGTTACATTAGAGTGAGTTTTTTGGAGTTCTACATGGTTAGTGCTCTGCACCTTAAAGATAGATGAGGGAAACCCTTGCCTATCTGTAAGGCACTAGAGCTAAAAGTGTAGCTTTGAAAATCAGTGCTACATGGGTTGCTCCTGCGGCCTTCTAGCTGTGCAGCAATACTTGGATTTTAAGTGCCCGGGCCGCATATTACCCTGGCATAGAAAATCCAGGTTGGCGGGAGTGGGGTGGGCTATGTGCCAATACGGTGCATAGCACCGCCCAAATCAATATCAGGCCCTAGGTGTCTGATCCGAAGTGCTCTAGGAAGAGATGGGTTTTTAATTTACGCCGAAACTCCCCAATGTTTGTCAAGGAGCACATCTCTGGGGGAAGGGAATTCCAGATTGATGGTGCATAGAAAGAGAAGACTCTGCTAGAGGTGGCAAGGTTGGTGTGGGAGAACGTAGGTGGGACTGATAAGAGGTTATGGTTGGTTTTTCTCCTTGATCTCTTATTGAAGGGCTTGAGAATGAGAAGTCAAAGGATGTCCACTGAGATTATGAAGGATCTTGAAGATGGTGACGGAGACTTTGTGTTTATCTCTCATGTGTATGGGTAGCCAGTGGAGCTGCTTTAGTACAGAGGTAATGTGTGCTCGTCAAGTAGAGCCTGTGATTATTCTGGCAGCTGTACTCTGTGTGAATTGAAGCAGGACTAGGGTGCTTTTTTGGATCTTTGCATAGTTGAATATTGGCATGATGAGGGCTTGACAGATGTTTCTGAAGTTGAAGTGGTCCAATAGGGGCCGAAGGTTCTGAACTGCTTTCATTCTGAAGTATGCAGATCTGGTGACTTGTTTAATGTGGGCATGGAAGTTAAGGTTTTGTTCAAGTGTAATGCCAAGGTATTTTACTTGGTCTTTTACCTGTAGTGTTAAGTTGGCCAATCTTATTGTGGTTGATGGAGAGAATGTAGGATTCTTGGTTATATGAAGGACTTCTGTCTTGTTAGGATTGATGTGCATGTTGCGATGGCCTAGCCATTGGATGACGGCTTCAAGGCATTGGCCTAGTGTGGAGAAGTCTGGATTGTTGATGGAGAATGATGTATAAATTAAAATATTATCAGCATACAGGTGATAGAGCATATTGTGGCTATGAATAGAGCTACATAAAGGTTGGATGAAGATATTGAACATTAGGGAGGATAGGGCAGAACCCTGAGGTAGGCGTTGATGTGATGTGAATAGGTATCAGGTTTTCGTTCCTATTTTAACTTGTTGATAGTGGCTCTCCAGGTAAGACTGGATCCATTGTAACATTGTTTCCTGACATTGCCTTTCAATTTACCCCTTTGTAGCTTCATGTTATGCCCTCTAGCTTTACAGCTTCCCCATCTTTGGAAGAGGTTTGTTTGTTCATTATTTCTTTTTAAGTATTTAAAGTTCTGAATCATATCTCCCCTGTCCCTCCTCTCCTCCAGAGTGTACATATTTAGGTCTTCAAGTCTCTTCTCATAAGGCTTCTAATGCAGGCTCCAAATCATTTTGGTTGCCTTCCTCTGAACAGTTTCCAGTCTTTTTATATCCTTTGCAAGATATGGTCTCCAAAACTGAACACAGTATTCCAAGTGAGGTCTCACCAGTGACTTATACAGTGGCATTCGTACCTCTTCCTTTCTGCTGGTAATTCCTCTTTGTATGCAACCCAACATCCTCCTGGCTTTTGCCACTGCCTTGTTGTTCTGTTTTGCCACCTTGAGATCCGCAGAAATAATTACACCAAGGTCCTTCTCCTGGTCCATGCACACCAACCTCTCACCCCCTATTGTGTACATTTCCCCTGGATTTCTGCTTCCCAAGTGCATGACACTGCACTTATTCGCATTAAATCTTAACTGACAAGCATTAGACCATTCTTCTAGCTTTTGTAGATCTTTCCTCATGTTATCCACTCCCTCAGGGGAGTCCACTCTGTTGCAAATTTTCATGTCATCTGCAAAAAGACAGCTTTTCCATTCAGTACTTCGGCAATATCACTCACAAATACATTGAACAGTGCTGGGCCTAGGACCGAACCCTGGGGTACCCCGCTAATCTACCCTCCTTTCATCCGAGTGAGCTCCATTTATGATCACCTTCTGTCGTCTGTCAGTCAACCAATTTCTGATCCAGTTTACCATCTTGGGACCCATCTCCAAACTACTGAGTTTATTGATAAGCCTCCTGTGAGGAATAGTATCAAAACCTTTACTGAAATCCAGGTAGATGACATCCATCGCATGTCCCTGATCTAGTTCTCTGGTCACCCAGTCAAAGAACTCAATCAGATTTGTTTGGCAAGATAGTCCTTTGTTAAAACCATGTTGCCTCAGATCATGCAACCTGTTGGTTGTATAACATGTATAACAGAATCAAAGGCTGCTGAGATGTCAAGAAAAATAAGAATGAAACCATGTGATGTTTTCTCAGTACCTTTGATTAAGGTGTCCAGGAGAGAGGATAGTAGGGTTTTCGTGCTGTGAAAGGATTTAAAGTCATATTGGTGTTGATCAAGGTGGGTGTGGGAGTCAACATAATCTTGCATTTGTAGTTGCACTATTTTTTCAATGAATTTAGCTAAGGATGAAATACTGGAGATCGATCTGTATGAGGATGCAGATGAAGAGTCGGCTTTTATATTTTTTAGTAATGGTCTGATTGATGCTTGCTTGAGGGCCTTCGGCATGTAACCCAGAGATAGTGAGGACTGAACTATGGTAAGGATGATTGGGATGAGGTTGTGCCTGGAAATTTTGATCCAGGTAAATGGATGCGGCTGGATGTGTGGGAACCAGAATCGGCCTCAATATGTTTGGGCCCAATTTTAAACTGGGCGGTGCTATGCGCCATGTCAGCGCATAGCTCAGCCACCCCCCTTCCACCTAACCTGGATTTTCAATACCAGGGTCATATGTGGCCCTGGCATTGAAAATCCAGGTCTCGCTGCACACTCGGGAAGCCGCAGGAGCTAGCCGGGTAGCACTGATTTTCAATGCTACCCGCTTAGCCCTTGCACCTGAAAGACAGGCAAGGGAAAACCTTGCCTATCTTTAAGACGCAGAGGGCTAAGCGGGTATCACCAGAAATCGGTGCTACTCAGTTAGCACTTTCCTCTGCCCCTGCTCCACCCCGGAAAGTCCCTAAAATGCCCCGATGCTAACCGCATAGCATCTGGGCGTGTAAGGGACATATCCAGGATTTTCGGATGGCACTACCGGTGTAAGTGCCCTTCGAAAATCCCTGATATGGCATTTACATGGGTAACTAGGGCACTTACCCATGTAAATGCCTTCAAAAATTGGCCCTTTATGTTTATGTTTGTCTTTATTCGATATACTGGGGGGATAATTTCTGGGGACAAGCATTACAGTTCACATTAAAAATCATTAATCAGAGAAGAAAGGAATGCTGATTTCATGACAGGAAAGGCATAGAGAAACTAAAGTCGGAGACATGAGAGGGAGAGGGAAGAGGAAAGCAAGGATGGTAAGGTCCTGTGTGACTGAGATAGGTTAACTGCACCACGAGGGGATAATTTATGAGGGGCCAAAGGCCTCCTCAAACAAGAACATTTTGAGGGCTTTCTTGGGACTGTAGCAAAGAAGGCAGATTTCCAAGTGGTCTCAAATTTGATTAAGGTTGGGGAGGGGATGTGCAAAGAGCGGAGCGCCCTGGCAGGGTCATGGAGGATAGTAAGGCCTTATACCGAATACGTGAGCTAATCGGGAGCCAGTGATGTTGAATCAAGAGAGGAGTAATGTGATCAAATTTGTGTGGAAGGGTGAGAGTGCAAATAGCTGTATTTTGAATGGATTACAAACGTCGAAGTTGGTATTGCGGAAGACCTAAATAGGAAATATTGTAGTAGTCCATGCGGGAAATTACGGTATGGAGAAGAATAGCTCTTTGGGCGTATTTGTCGAGAAATGGCTGGACAGCATGAAAATGGCTTCAGCTGAAGGGAGAAGGAAAGTTTGGAGTCCAATAACACCCCTACGTAGTGAAGGGCAGACTGTAATTGCACTGGAGTACCTTCCAGGTTAGGAACAAGAGTTGGACTGTTTGAAGAGCCTGTGAACCATGTGGCTATGGTTTTTGATGGGTTAAGTTTAAGAGAATTGTGCAGCCACTGTGCAATATTGTGCAGACAGGTGATTACAGGGGCAAAATCAGGGGAGAGTGCACCTGTGGAGGATAGAAGGAGGATGTCGCCTGCATAGACATAACTAGATATGCCGAGGCTCTGAATTAAGATATAGTGCCGATTGCTGGATATGGCCCAGCACTGAATATTCAGTTTTAACTTAAAGCAGCAATGTCCAGCCATTTTAACAGTGCTGGCCGCCGCAGTTGAATATGCCCCCCCCCCCCATATTTCTATTTTTATTTCTCACTTAATATAAAAGTTATTCTATTACAACTAGATGAGCTGATTGGTAGTACGTGACAAATTTACTGGACTGGGAATTGAAGAACTTACCTTCCTTTAAAGACCTCAATGTGAAGTGTCAAAGAGCTGATTATGTATTTGAAATGAAATGAACTGTTTCATCATATCAGAAACACAGAACATGATAGTAGACAAAGACTGCCAAGACCATTTTATCTGAGCATTTTCCTTTTCTACTTCAATACCCCACATTCTTCTTCACCTGTGGATATAGTCTTGCTTCCTCATTGCTAAAAATCCTCTGCGCACCTCCTCCAGGTCAGTCTGAAGATGCTGCTCTAGTTCTGATTTTGTCTCATTTCTTGTATGGAGCTGCAGTTCTGATTTCCCTAAGAAGAGTATGAATTACATCTCCATGCACACAATAGCCCTCCCCCCCCCTCCCAACCAAACCAGAACTAGTTCAGCATCTTTAGGTTGATCTGGGTGATTAGCAGCCCTATACTTGCCCTATGTTTTCCAGAATTATGTTACTGTTGTATGCAATGAAGTCATTGCATGCATCCTCACCTTCCCTTTCCGTCCAAGATACTCGAAAAAGTAGTCTTCAGTCAACTCTCTCATCACTTAAACTCTATTAACTTCCTTCACCCCCGCCAATCTGGTTTCCGTCCCGGTCACAGTGTCGAAACAGTCCTCCTTGCTTTTCTTAATGATCTGCACGTTGCACATGACCATGGGGATATTTTGGTGGTGGTTTCTTTGGATCTTTCAGCTGCCTTTGACTTCGTGGATCACTCTCTCCTCCTCTCCATGATGCTGGTCTTGGGGGCTCTGTAAACCGGTGGTTTCACCCCTACCTTTTTTTCCCAGTCATACTCGGTTCTTTCTCACTCCTCCTCTGGTGTTTCTTCTGACCCCATCCCCTTACTCTGTGGTGTCCCTCAGGGTTCAGTGTTGGCCCCTCTTCTTTTTAATGTCTTCCTGGCACCACTTGCTCTTCTGATTCAACAGTTTGGAATATCCGCCTTCTTTTACGCAGATGATCTTCTCTTATCTCACCATACCTCCCCTCTTCTGCCTGATCTTTCCCCTCTTAATTCTTGTCTTCTCTCTGTTTCTGGCTGGCTCACTACTAACTGTCTGCATCTGAACCTCTCCAAAACACTTGCTATTTGGTTCCCCTTCAGTAGCCCCTCCCCCCTCATTGCTCCATCTTTTGCTGGTTCCTCTATCCCTGTAGTCCCTTCTTTTCGATACCTTGGAGTCCTCATTGGCTCAGCTCTTTCTTTTCATGAACATATTTCTAATATTACCAAAACCTCTTTTTTTCACCTCTGTCAGATTTGAGCTGTTCGTCCCTTCCTCACCCCTGAAGCCCTCACTACTCTCGTTCTTTCTCTTGTCACCTCACTTCTGGACCTCTGCAACTCGGTTCTTGCTGGCACTCCCCAATCCCAACTAAACAGACTTCAATGCATTCAGAACACAGCGGCATGCCTCATTACCCATTCTTCCCGCTTTGATCACGTCACCCCTCTTCTTCTTCACCTTCACTGGCTTCCCGTTGATCACTGCATTCGTTTTAAGATTCTCACTGTTGCCCACCAAGTCATCTACACACGCACCCCTCAATATCTGGCTGATCTCCTTCAATCTCACACTCCCAGTCGCTTTCTTAGGTCCCTCCATGTTAACCACCTTCACCTTCCATCTCCCTCTCAGGCTCACCTACAATCTACCCGTTCCTCTGCCTTTTTCTTTCTAGGACCCGCACTTTGGAACTCACTACCCTCCTCCCTCAGACTCGAATAGAATTACTCTACTTTCATATCTCACCTGAAAGCACATCTATTTTCATCTGCTTTTGACCTTCCTACCCACACTATCTGACCTACCCTCTATGCTATGACCTCTCTCCTCTGTCTGATATGCATGCTTACTCTTTCTGTCCTGTTACTATTGCAATTTCCTTTTCTCTTCTAGGCCACTGGCCGTTACTGTGACTTTGATTTTGTAAACCGCTTTGTTTTGATACTTGAAAAGCGGTATATCATGCTTAATAAACATAATAAACATAAACATAACATCCTATCCTGTGAATAATTTAGTTTAGAGAAAATGTACCAATTTTAGGTAAATGTGAAGCAGATATTCAAAAGCTGGTGCCAGCGCTGAACACATATGTGCTCTTTCTAAGAAAACCAGGGCCACTGTACCTATAATTCTATAGGCATAATTTATGATATGTCTAGAATTATATGCCAAAAAGAGGGCAGAGTTTGCAGTGTTCTGGATGGTGCCAACTGATGGGTATAGGATAATTTTATAAGATGCACCTGGCTAACGCACACTTTAACATACGAGTTTCACACCTATTTTGTAAAGTCATGTATGTGTGTATTTCATTTATAAAATAGAGCACAGGTGATTTACAATGTGTGTCAAATCTAGCATTAGCACTTACACCAAACCTATAGCTGGTGTAAACATTTTTAAGTATCTAACAGGCTGCAACGCCTCCAGCTGGGCCCAGGGGCTTACAGCCTGGAGGACGGCCTTGTATGTCCTTTTGGAATAAAGTTCTTTAAAGACACCAGAGGATTCTGGGACTTGTAGTACGCTTTACTCCTCGAGGGAAATAATGTAGTTGAGTCGGTGGTAAGGCATGCAAGAAAATTTATTTGTGGGGATTTCCAAAATACGCTAGGGCTCATACACAACTAAGGCAGTAGGATACATCTCCAACGAAAAAGATGAAATCAGGATTTAAACCAGAGGGAGAATAACAAACAAAAACCTTTTCACTTCTCAGCTGTTCTGCTTTCTTACACATTCACACCGGGGACTGCCCCGTGTGGTCAATTAGCAGAATTCCAACAAACTTTGTCACAGCTGAGTTTCCTTTTCAAGCACACAGTTCCTCACTGCTTCTTTACTTCAACCAGTGATACAAAAAACACAGAATTAGCTTCCTTCAATAAAGGTAAGAACTGCCCCTATTTTCCTATAGGGTTTTCAGACTCTCTGTTCTTGTTCACAACTGTAGCATTCTTTCTTTGTGCCAAAGAACAATCCATGGGCATAGGTAAATATTCAGAGCTAGGCACACATGCATCTATTTGCATTCCCTCACTATCATTAGGGTAAATAGAGTCTCTCTCACAATTAGGAGCTTCCTCAAACTTCCTTTCTTTTAGGAACTCCAGAAACTGGCTCCACAGCCCTTGTTGGCACTTTTAACTTAGGGGAGTGAAACTTCTCTTCAGAGAATAGCTTCCTTAATCCCTCTAGCTTAGAGGTCTCACAGGCTTCACTGTTATCAGAGCTACGGCCTTTAACATCAGATAAGCTTTCTATCCACTTCTTAATCGTGGGAGGTGAGGGCTCAGCTTCCTGCCCTTTAAAACTAGCAAATTGTCTTTAAGCTATATTATCAGAAATGAAAGTGTGGGCTTTACCTGGAGGCTGTTTCTTCACATAAGCGCTGCTTCCTTTCCTCCTGGGTTTCTCTAGGCTTTGAAATGCAGGCTCCTTCTCTCCTACTCCAGTCCCTCTGAGGTAGCTGCTTTCTGGAGAGACTTTCTCTGGCCTTCTCTTCCAGCCTAGCACTGCTCCAGCCTCTTTCCTTTCTCTCCCACCTTTCCAGCTCTCACAGCTGTTCCTGTTCCTTGCCTGACGTCCAGCTCTCCTCCATTCACTCGTGCCTCTGCCTTCAGTTGCTGTCTCTGTCTCTTCCTCCTCCCGGTCTGTATCTGTGTCCGGGCTCCAGCCTGAGACTGCCACTGCCTCAGCCTCTCCGTGTGCTTCTCTGTATGTTTCCCTGGGTGCTTCTCTCCAGCTGTTCCTGGGTGCTTCTGTCTTGCTTTGCTTTGCACGTGTTTTTAACCACTGCTGCCTGCTGGGCCTTCCCTGCTCTCTGCCCCCATGTGACCAATCAGCAGGGAATCCTGTCTCCACCCCTGAGCTAGGGCGTGGTCTGACTCTTGCAGGGAGCTGACTTTGCTTCTGACCTGGGCTGTAATTCCCCTGCACCTGTGCGCTGCCATTCACTTCTATGGGGAATTCAGGATTTTCATCCAGTTCCATGCTTTCCAAAGGGCTTTCATCACCACAATGCCTACACTTGCATTTCGTAAAATGCATGTGTAATTCCATGCTCTGCTCAAGCTCCTCCTATGTGAGTGCTGAGAGTGAAAGTGCATGTCATTGGCCTAACACATAAGATATGCCATACTGGGTCAGACCAAGGTCCATCAAGCCCAGTATCCTGTTTCCAACAGTGGCCAATCTAGGTCATACGTACCTAGCAGTTTCCCCAAAAGACACAGGTTCCACAATGCTTGTATTGGGGCAAGCAGTGATATTCTGGGTCCCTTTTAATAATTGTTTATGGACCTTTCCTCCAGGAACTTGTCAAAACCTTTTTTAAAACCAGCTACACTAAGAGCTTTTACTACATCCTCCGGTAACAAATTCCAGAGTTTGATTACACGTTTAGTGAAAAAATAATCTCCAAGAACAAGCAGGAATAAGTCCTCACATATGGGTACGTCGGTACCGACGGAGCCTGAGCGGGAAAGCTCCCCAGCTTCCCAGAAGGAAGCTTTTGGGGCCTCCCACTGCACATGCGCGCTGCCTTCCCGCCTTCCTGACCAGCTCTCCTCAGTTTCTCTTTTTTCCGCGGAGCCAGCAGGTCGTGTTCCTGTCACCGCTGAAGAAATTCTTATTTTAGTTTGTTTCTTTAGACCGCGTACCTGCCTTCCCCATACCGAAACCGGTACCGCCGGTCTCTCTTTTCTTTTCTTTGAAAAAAAAACAAAAAAACCTTTTATTTAGCAACTTGGTGACTTCGGTTAGGCCTCAGGCCTACACAAATTCTCCTCATGGAGAAACCAGCCCCTGGTTTCAAGAAGTGTACCAAGTGTAGTGCTGTTATTTCTGTCACAGACACCCATGACTGGTGTCTTAAATGTTTGGGACCTGACCACTCCATTCCGGACTGCCCATCCTGCTCCCAGATGTCTAAACGTGGTTTGCAGAACCGGGCCAACAAATTCCATGTGCTGTTTGCTTCAGATAATCCAGCATCACAGTCATCCAGGTCTTCCTCTCCGGATGGATCTCAGGTAACCAAACCTTCTTCGGGCAGGTCCTCAAAGAGCAAATCTCCTTCAAAGTATCGAGAGGCTCTCACTTTTGATTCTGAGGATCCTGCCCCAGCCAAACAACCCCGGCGGGAAGCTCTGGCTTCCAAAGCACCATCTATGGGGTTACAGGTTGACATCGATGGCACGACCTCGACTGATCACCTGTTAGACTGCTCTGGGGTACCGGCCCATGCCAGTACCGACATCCAGGCAGCAGTGGCGTCTATGGGCAATACTGTCCAGACCATGCAGCAGGCCGTTCTGGCTTTCATTAAAGCTGCGACGCCCTCGGTACCGCATCTAGCGGTTCCGGGTCCGGTTCCGGTACTGTCTTCCATACCGGAACCGAGACCATCATCTTCCAAACGCAGATCGGTTCCGCATGCCGGATCCAGGTTTTCACCCGATACCGATCCCATACCCGGTACGCCCGATGTCGATACCGATCGGTATGCGTATCATGCGTTGGAAGCAAATAGAGGATTCTCTGATTCTTCTGAGGATTTTGACTCCTCTGATGACTCTGAGGAGCTGTCTCTGGTTCTTCCTGAAGAGCCTTCTTCCCCAAAGAGGAGAATGTCTCCACCAGAGGATTTGTCCTTTCAAGACTTCATTATAGAAGTAGCTAAAGGACTTTCTATTACTACATCCTCTGAAAAAGAACCTAGATCAAAGAAATTGGATATTTTAGGATACCCTAAGGTTCCTAAAGAGGCAGTCACCCTGCCTATCCATGAAATCCTTCAAGAACACTTGATGGACTTATGGGAGACTCCTCTAACGTTGTCTACTCATTCTCGTAGGTTGGACACCATGTACCGGGTCCCTCCTTCTCCTGGTTTTCAAAAACCTCAGCTGCCTCACCATTCCATTGTGGTGAAGTCTGCGCTGAAAAAGATTAAGAGTACCAAAAGGCACTCTTCTACCCCTCCAGGGCGAGAATGTAAGACCCTAGACTCTTTTGGTAGGAAAATCTTCCAGGCTAGTATGCTTATAGCCAGGATTAATTCCTACAGTCTGTATATGGGCATGTTTCTAAGGGAACTTGCCCTAAAGGTATGGCATTTTACCTCATTTATCCCTGAGGATAGAAAGGAGGAGTTCATTTCTCTGGTGAAACAGCTTCTAGATGTTTCTAAGTTCTCCAACAGAGCAGCCTTTGATTCCTTTGAAGGTGCCGGTAGAGCTTCGGGCATTGCCATTGCAGCCCGACGACTTGCTTGGCTCCAGGCCTCTGACCTAGAACCCTGGGTCCTGGATGGCTTATGGAATCTGCCCTGTACAGGTGAGAACTTATTTGGTAAAGACTGGCAAATTAAAGCCACTCAAATGGACGCAGAAAATGCTACATTAGATAGACTTTCTAAGTCTACCTCTACTCCTGCCAAGAAAAAGTCTTTCAAGAGGCCTTACTACAAGAAGGCCAGATTTTCCACAAATACTGGCCAACAATCTTCTCAACCTCGCTTTGCTGCTAAACGTCAGCAGCCTAAACAGGCAAGGTCAAAGCCTGCAGTGTCTGCCACTCCTCAGCAGGCTCAACCCCCTCAGGGGTTTTGACTTGCCCCTAGAGAACTTAACCTTTCTGGCTCTAGAACAACCAGAGCCCCTCACCATTCCCGGAAGGTTAGCTCACTTTGCTCCCAGATGGGGGCAAATTACATCAGAGCAATGGACCCTCTCTATCATCAGAGAGGGCTACAAACTTCATTTTTCCAACCTTCCTCCATATACCATGGTGAGGCACTTCAATTCTCTCCTGGGCCTGTTGGGTCAGGAAATCTCTTCTCTCCTTGCCCAAGGGGCAATAGAAGAGGTTCCTCTTCTTCAACAAGGGACAGGATTCTACTCCCCTTATTTTCTCATACCAAAGAAGACAGGGGGATTCAGACCTATCCTAGATCTGAGAGAATTGAACAGATTTCTGTACAAGGAGAAATTCAAAATGCTTTCTCTAGGCATTCTCCTTCCATACCTTCAGAGTCAGGATTGGCTTTGTTCTCTAGATCTCAAGGATGCGTACACACATATACTCATCCACCCATCCCACAGAAAATATCTAAGATTTCTGTTTCAGGGAAAACATTTCCAGTACAGAGTACTTCCCTTCGGTCTAGCCTCTGCTCCAAGAGTGTTCACCAAATGCATGGCAGTTGTTGCCGCATTTCTAAGAGGTCTGGGAATTTTTGTATTCCCATATCTGGACGACTGGCTCATCCGAGCTCCATCTCAGTCAGAGGCCCAGATTTCCCTGGACCGCACAAGGCACATTCTGCAGTATCTGGGACTGGTGATAATCCTTCCCAAGTCTCAACTTATCCCTACTCAGTCTCTGGAATTCATAGGGGCCCAGTTGGACACCACCACTGCAAGGGCCTACCTACCTCAGGTCCGGGGCCAACGTCTGGTGTGCTTGGCCTCCCAAGCTCAGTCCAGCAGTCACTTGACAGCCAGAGAAATGCTGCGACTTCTGGGCCACATGGCCTCCACGGTACACGTGGTGCCCTACGCTCGTCTTCATATGAGAGCAGCTCATTGGACCTTGGCCACCCAGTGGACTCAGGCATCAGGAGCGCTCTCCGACCAAATACTCACCTCAAAGCGTCTGTTTTGGTCCCTCCAATGGTGGATGTCCACCAAGAATCTGTTGTTGGGGGCCCCCTTCCAACCTTTGTTGCCCCAAGCAACCCTCACGCCTCCCAAACAGGGTGGGGAGCCCATCTACAACACCTCTCCACTCAGGGTACTTGGTCTCCACAGGAGACCACCCTTCACATCAACCTCCTGGAACTGCGAGCAATCTTCTTTGCCCTCAAAGTCTTCCATACCCTCCTTGTCAACCTGACCATCCTAGTTCAAACAGACAATCAGGTGGCCATGTTCTACGTAAACAAACAAGGAGGGACAGGCTCTCTGTCGCTTTGCAACGAAGCTCTCAGATTATGGGCCTTCGCCAGAGAGCATCAAATTCATCTTCTGGCAGTGTATCTTCCAGGGGTTCAAAACTCTTGGGCAGACAGACTCAGTCGAGTTCTGCTTCCACACGAATGGTCCTTGCATATGGACCAGATACGCAGAATCTTTCAGGAATGGGGAACCCCGGACATAGACCTCTTTGCAAGTCCGTGCAATGCCAAACTTCCCCGGTTCTGTTCCAGGACTCCGTGTCAGAGAGCTCAGGCCAACGACGTCTTTCTCCTACATTGGGGTCAGGACTTCCTATATGCCTTTCCACCCATTCCTTTGATTCCCAAGACTCTGTTCAAACTCCAGAGGGATCACGGATCGATGATCCTCATAGCTCCACGCTGGCCACGCCAAGTGTGGTTCCCTCTACTTCTGCATCTTTCCCAGGGACCCTCCCTGGACCTGGGAGCTGCACCAGACCTTCTGTCTCAGGAGGAGGGGACTTTGTGGCACCCAAACCCCAAGTCCCTACACCTCAGAGCTTGGTTACTGAAGGCCTAAGCCTTCATGACTTCAATCTTTCTCAACCAGTGAAAGATATCCTTCATGCCTCTAGGAAACCCTCAACGAGGTGTTCCTATGCTTTCAAATGGAAACGCTTTTCCATTTGGTGTGCTCAACAGGGTCTTGACCCTCTGGCACTTCCCTTGAATTCTCTACTAGACTATCTCCTGCATCTTTCTAATGCAGGCCTTAAGACGAATTCAGTCAGAGTCCATTTAAGTGCTATTGCAGCATCCTTAAAACCTATAAATGGACAACCTGTCTCCTCTCATCCTCTTATTGCAAGGTTCATGAGAGGCCTGACTCTAACTAAGCCTCCCATCCGACCTCCTCCGGTAGCATGGGATTTGAACCTAGTTCTAGGTCAGCTTATGAAGCCACCTTTTGAACCGTTGGTTTCTACCTCCTTGAAATTTCTTTCCTGGAAGGTCCTTTTCCTTATTGCAGTCACTTCGGCTCGCCGCATCAGTGAACTACAGGCCTTAGTGGCTCATCCACCTTATACTAGGTTTCATCATGATAAGGTGGTCCTCAGGACGAATCCCCTATTTATGCCCAAAGTGGTCTCGCCTTTTCATCTTAATCAAGAGGTATATCTACCTGTCTTTTTTCCGGCTCCTCATGCATCCAGTGCAGAGAAGAACCTTCATACTCTAGATTGTAAAAGAGCTCTCGCCTTTTACCTCAACAGGACTCAGCCACATCAAAAGTCTTCCCAACTTTTTGTGGCTTTTGATCCTTCTCATTTGGGACTTCCAGTCTCCAAACGTACACTTTCCAATTGGATTGCTAAGTGTATTTCCTTTGCTTACCAGAGTAAAAACATTTCTCTGGAAGGCCATGTCACAGCTCACAATGTGAGAGCCATGGCCACTTCTATGGCTCATCTTCACTCTGTATCCATAGATCAGATCTGTCGAGCCGCCACCTGGGCCTCGGTTCATACCTTCACAGCCCATTACTGTTTGGACAAGGACTCCCGCCGGGATGCCTTGTTTGGTCAGGCTGTCCTCAAACACCTGTTCCATACTTGAACAACTCCTGCCCACCTTCCCAGGATGGATGCCTGAGATCCATACGAAGATGGCGAACCCTTGGAAGGGGATCTCCCAGGCATCTTAGCTAGGGAGTCCCCATATGTGAGGACTTATTCCTGCTTGTTCCTGGAGATAGCACAGTTACTTACCTGTAACAGGTGATCTCTGGGAACAGCAGGAATTAGTCCTCACAACCCACCCACCTCCCCTAGGAGTTGTATCTTCTATCTATCTTCCTTTCCTCTCTCTATTGTCTCAGCTATAAACTCGAACTGAGGAGAGCTGGTCAGGAAGGCGGGAAGGCAGCGCGCATGTGCAGTGGGAGGCCCCAAAAGCTTTCTTCTGGGAAGCTGGGGAGCTTTCCCGCTCAGGCTCCGTCGGTACCGACGTACCCATATGTGAGGACTAATTCCTGCTGTTCCCAGAGATCACCTGTTACAGGTAAGTAACTGTGCTTTTTCTCTTATTAGTCTTAAATAGATTACACTGTAGCTTCATTGCACGTCCCCTGGTCTTTCTATATTTTGATGGCATAAACAATCGATCTATGTTTACCCGTTCCACTCCATTCATTAATTTATAGACCTCTGTCATATCTCCCCTCAGCCGTCTCTTTTCCAGGCTGAAGAGCCCTGACCTTTTTAGCCTCTCTTCATAGGGGTATCCTTCCATCCCCTTTACCATTTTGTACTTCTAGAACAGTGGCCAGCTAAGGTGCATGTGTAAAGACTCATTGAAGCATATGTCATTGAAAATGTGTGATTTCCATGCATAGATGGCACATAACTTTCTGTGGATTTTTATAAATTTACCCCCATGGAGGCACATTCTGCTTTGTACATCTCTGGGCCTTCCGGATGTACAGACAATATTCTTTCCCCGCAGCCTAACCCCAAATGTGGCTTTCCAAAGGCAGGGTCGGGCTGCCGGGAAGCTCCTCCATCCCCTCATCCCACTGACCTGGTCCTGCGCCGCCATCCAGGGAGACTTATTCCACCTCTGAGGTGGAATAAGTTCCCACTCTACCCAGCTGACCCCGGACATACAGGGCCGACCTCAGAATAGGCCCTGTATGTCCAGGGAGATGACCCGCCCTCGTTCTGCCCTCCCCCGCCCCATCTAAGGCTCCCCGTATAATTCAGATGTACGTATGGGGAGCCTTTTTCCAGCAGCCACATTTGGATGAATATCGGGGCTATACGTCCAGGCTGGTGAGAATAACTCCCATAATCTATGGGGAGCATTTTCAAAACATTTATCAGACTGGCTAAAATGCAGTCACCGGGATTTTCAGCAGCCACTGAATATCCCTTCCTAATCTGATTAAATGCCCCATCACTAACCAGTAAGCAATGGAGCATTCCGAAGCAGAGAAGGGAAACATCAGTAGCTAGCTACTTCATGGCGATATTCAGCCACTAACCGGCTAGCTAAAACGCCTAAAGTTAGAACAGGTGAGAAGCTGCTCTAACTCTAAGAGCTTTTGCAAGCCAGCTAGTGGCTGAATATTGCCGTTGACCAACTTGCAAAAAAGCAATCCATTGAACCCAGATATTCATTGCCAGTCACTGAATATGACCCAGCACTGAATATCCGGGCTTAAATTAAAGTGGCGACAGCCAGCCACATTGACAGTGCGGGCTGCTGCCGCTGAATATATGCTTATGCGGCAATATCCAGCAGCTGTACATATAGATTAAGGGAGTAATTTTTTCCTTATCGTCTCTCCGGGCCAGTCCAGGGTACGTTAGGGTTGTCAATCCCCTTCAGCAGCTGAGGACTGAAAAACTCCAAGTTTTGCTGACAGGCTAAGCCACTCCTCCTGGTGACAGCTCCTCAGTATTTCAGTCCTCAGCAGCTGAATTGGACGCTTAGCTGACTGCCTCCCTGGTTGAAGACATTAGTTTTTTTGTTATTTTCGTTGCTATTTGCAGTAGATTGGCTCTAGCAGGGCTGTTTCTCTGCTGTATTTTCCAGTGCTCTGATTAAACTCTTTAAAAAGAAAAAAAAAGGTGGACGTCCCGGGCTGCCCTGTTCGGAGCGGCACTAGAAAGCAGAGCCTGTTTTCTTAGGGACTTGCTGTCTGCCTTACCGGAGGATTACTTCTGGGAGCCCCAGTTGTCCCTTCCTCTCTTTGGGTTACTCGTGCTTTTCGGCCCCCGCTAGCAGCGGGTGGCCCGGCACACGCGATTTAGCACTCCTGTCAGGTGGGTGATTTCTTTCTTCCCGCGGCTCGGCCGCAGCATCGGGGAGTGTGTTTGCCGGCAGGCTGTGCTTAGCGCTTCAGCGGCAGAGAGCACGTTGGGTTTTTTGCGGCGATTCAGGGCCATTTTTCATTTTGCTGTCCCTGGCTTGGGCCCCGGTTTGGTCGGGAGATGGAAGTTAAAGCTTCTGGGGAATCCGACAAGGCTCTTCTCTCCTCAGAAAAGGCGGGAACGGTGGCCATTTTGGCAGAGCAGCCTGTTTCTCCCGCAGGCCACCATAAACAGGGAAAGAGAAAAGCCAAAACACATAGAGAATCGGTGGCTGCGATTAAGACCCCGCAGTCCCTGAAGGGGGCTCCGGAGGGTTTTTCTACTTTATTTTCTCCAGAATTCATTTTGCAAATGCATAAGGCTTTTCTTTTAAAGACATCACAGGCCAGCGCTGCTGTGGCTGGTTCTGAGGGGTTAGAGGCTCCGCTTACGGCAGGGGCTATTATGGACCCGGGGGAAGGTTCCTCCCAGTCCCTGTTGAAGCCAGAGTCTGATTTATTTCTTAAAGGAGAGCAGAGCGGGCAGCCGCCAGACTTAGAGGATGGAGAAGTTCTCTCAGAAGCCTGCTTAGACCCTTGGCTAATGGAGCTGGAAGAGGGTGAATTAGCACCTGGCGAAGATCCTAACCTTTTTCGGGTTTTTCGCAAGGAAGAGCTGGGAGCGCTTATTGCGCAGTCTTTGGCGGCTCTAAATATTGCTATGCCCACAGTTTCTCAGGAGCCCTTGGAAGATCCGTTATTGCAGGGCTTTAAGACCGAGCAACGCTGTTTTCCAGTACATCGCGTCATTAAGCAGATGATTGACTCTGAGTGGGAGTGTCCTGAGGCTACGCTACAGGGTAGTCGAGCCTTAGGTCGCCTGTACCCAGTTCCACAGGAGGACAGAGAGTTGTTGAAAATGCCCAAAGTTGATGCTTTAGTATCTGCGGTGACGAAAAAGACCCTTAAAGATCTACAGGATCGTAAGCTCGAAGTGCTCTTGAAGCAAGCCTTCGAAGCCACTGCTCTCTCGCTGCAGGCTTCTATTTGTGGAGCGTATGTCTCCAGGGCTTCCATCCGTTGGCTGCAGGGCGAGGTTCCGACGGATTCGGGGGTGAGTCCTTCCGCGGAAGGAGCTAAGTTGGATTCTGCGGCGGCTTACTTGGCCGATGCCTTCTATGATTTGGTTAGAATTGCCGCTAAGTCCATGGCATCGCTGATAGCGGCCAGGCGTTTCCTTTGGTTACGGAACTGGGCGGCTGATGCCTCGTCTAAATCTCGCCTAAGCAAGCTCCCCTATAAGGGTAAGTTTCTCTTTGGAGAGGCCTTGGAGAAGATTGTCAAGGATCTCGGTGACTCCAAAGGGGGTCGGTTACTGGAAGATTGGCCGAAGGTCTCTAAAGTGGGAATGCCGCAGCGGGGATCCGGTAGGGATTCTCGGAGATTCCGGGGTGCTCGGTTTGCTCCCTATTCTCGGGGCCGTTTCACTTCTCGTGGTCCGTCCTTTCGCGGAGCCAGAGGTTTTGGTAGAGGCTATTTCTCAGCCCAGCAGTCCTCCGCTAAGAAGCCTCAATGAATAACTCGCTCCGGGCTACTAACATTCGTTGTTTAAATTTTCCTCATACGAGGTTGATATCCCCTCAGATTTTATTTGACAAATATCTAACTGAAGTTTTGGGATATGATAACAATTCGAAACCGCTTATTAATAAGCTTTATTATCTGCCTGGGGCTAGAGCTCCTCCTGTTGCTGACCCACTTGCTGTAGTTTCTACAGTTCAAGCTGATTCTATGGATCTGTCAGCATTCATAGAGTCATCTCAGGATTTGATTTCTTCTTGTGCTACACTTCTTGTATCTTTTACCACAGAAGCGGATAAAAATTCTGTGATGAGATTATTTTTTGCTAATAAAGGTGCTCTTTTTTGTGGGGCAAAAATAACCATTTTTCCCGATGTTTCGAGACAGACACAGTTGAGGCGCAGGGCTTTTTTAGATCTGAAGCCCCGGGTCTTAGCTGTGGGTGCATCATTCTTTCTCAAATTTCCCTGTAAATGCGTGGTGGTCTTAGAGGGAACTAAATATGTTTTTTCTGAAACGTCGTCGTTAGAGACATTTATTATACATCAGGCTCCTTCAAAGCTGTAAGTTTTTTCCTTATTATTCTGTTTTCTGTAATGCAAAGTAATTAGAGCTTATGTATTTTTCAGGGCTGTATTTCCTTTGTTTTCCTGTAACGCTGAGTATTTTCTTATATGTTTTCTTAATGATTCACTTGTACTCCCCCTTAATGTGGACTAGGTTGATTGCTGTTATTTTCTTATTTCAAATATTGTTATTGTTTCTTTGATAATTTGAATAAAAATATAATTCAAAAAAAAAAAAAAAAAAAAAAAGAAGCCTCAATGAAGGTCGGCTGGTCCAGCCGGAGGTCCCTGTGGGCGGTCGCTTACGGGGTTTTCTTTCCGCCTGGACCGCCATAACGTCAGACAAGTGGGTACTGGACATTATTCGAGAAGGCTACGCGCTGGAGTTCGCTTGCCCACTACCAGAAGCCTTCATAATGTCCCCTTGTGGTCGGGGACCCAAGGCACAGGCCATTACCGAGATGTTGGAGCGCTTGTTGTTCCTACAGGCCGTAGTTCCCGTTCCTCCCGCCCAGTGCGGCTTTGGTCGATACTCGATTTATTTCGTGGTCCCCAAGAAAGAGGGCTCCTTTCGGCCAATTCTCGACCTCAAGCACGTGAATCGAGCGTTGCGGGTGCCCCATTTTCGGATGGAGACGCTGCGCTCTGTCATTCAGGCGGTGCGTCCCGGGGAGTTTCTCTCGGCAATAGATTTCACGGAAGCTTATCTCCACATTCCGATTCGCGAGTCGCATCGGCAGTTTTTGCGCTTTGCGGTTCCCATGGGTCATTTTCAATTCCGAGCCTTACCTTTCGGTCTGGCAATGGCGCCGCGCACTTTCACGAAGGTCATGGTGGTGGTGGCAGTGGCTCTGAGAAAAGAGGGGATCAGAGTGCATCCGTACCTGGACGACTGGTTGATCCGAGCGGATTCTTTGCCAGACTCGGTCGCGGCGACTGCTCGGGTAGTCCAGCTCTTGGAGCAGCTCGGTTGGGTTATCAACCAAGCAAAGAGCCAGTTGTCTCCAGTGCAACAGTTGACTTACCTAGGAGCCTTTTTCGACACGGAACGGGGATCGGTCTTCCTGCCCGAAAGCAGGATAGTAAAATTGGTAGGACAGATTCACGCGTTTCTACGGCTCCGAGCGCCATTGGCATGGGCCTACTTGCAGCTGTTGGGTTCCATGGCGGCGGCTCTGGACCTGGTGCCATGGGCAAGAGCGCATATGAGGCCGCTTCAGCAAGCGTTGCTCTCCAGGTGGTCTCCGCAACTTCATCCTCTTTCGCAGCGGTTGGTCTGTCCGGAGGGGGTGCGCCACAGTCTTCTTTGGTGGCTGGAGATCCGGCATCTTCGAGCAGGGGTTCCCTTGCGGGAGCCATACTGGGTGCTGTTGACAATGGACGCAAGTCTATCCGGCTGGGGAGCGCACCGTCAGTCTCAAGTAGCACAAGGAGTCTGGTCTCTGGAAGAGAGCTTGTGGTCGATCAATTGTTTGGAGCTCCGAGCAGTGCGCCTTGCACTGCTGCATTTCCAAAGCTTGTTTGAGGGAACGGCGGTTCGAGTGTTCTCCGACAATGTGACGATGGTCTCGTATATCAATCGTCAAGGCGGCACAGGCAGTGTGCTTTTATTGGAGGAGAGTCAGGAGTTGATGCTATGGGCGGAGACTCATCTCGTTGCCTTGTCGGCGGCGCACGTAGCGGGCAAGGACAATGTGCAAGCTGATTTCCTCAGCCGCAACATTCTCGATCCCGGGGAGTGGGAACTGACTGCGGCAGTGTTTCACGACATCACGCTGCGCTGGGGGCAGCCGGTGATGGATCTGATGGCGACTTGTGGCAATGCAAAAGCGTCGCGGTTTTTCAGCAGACGCAGGGAGCGCATGTCAGAGGGCTTGGATGCCTTGGTACAACCTTGGCCGTCGGACGCCCTTCTCTATGTGTTTCCTCCGTGGCCGATGCTCGGTCGAGCTATCCAGCGTATCTCGAGTCACGGTGGGCCAGTGATTCTCATTGCTCCGGATTGGCCTCGCCGTCCTTGGTATGCAGATCTCATTCGGCTGTTGATAGATGCTCCCTGGCGTCTGCCCGATCGTCTCAACCTCTTGAGCCAGGGGCCCGTGTTAATGCGGCAGGTGGATCGCTTCTTGCTTACGGCTTGGCTCTTGAAAGGGACCGATTGAAGTGTAAGGGTTACTCAGAATCAGTGGTTTCCATGTTGTTACAGTCTAAGAAAACTTCAACTTCATTCACATATGCGCGAGTTTGGCGAGTTTTTGAAACTTGGTGCGGCCAGCGTAGCATTAGCCCTAGGGAGGCTACTTTACCGCAACTCTTGTTGTTTCTTCAACACGGTTTGGAGAAGGGATTGGCCCTTAACACTCTCAAGGTACACTTGGCAGCCTTATCTTGTTTTCGGGGTGCTGTACAGCGGCATAGGCTCTCGACACATGTGGATGTGCTGCGTTTTTTTCGAGCGGCCAGGATTATTCGCCCTCCGGTACGTTCGGTAGTGCCTCCTTGGGATTTGAACTTGGTTCTGGAGGCTTTGACCCGCTCTCCCTTTGAAGTAGGTTCCTCGAGTGGTTTGCGGGAACTTTCCTGGAAGACAGCGTTCTTGGTGGCGTTGTGTTCTGCTAGAAGGATTTCGGATTTGCAGGCTCTCTCTTGCAGGGAGCCTTACCTTCAATTTTTGCCGGAGAAAGTGTTGCTTCGGCCGGTGCCTTCATTTCTGCCTAAAGCAGTCTCGACTTTTCATGTTAATCAGTCTGTGGCACTGCCGGTTTTTCCCCATCGTTCCGGTTCACGGGTAAATCACACGCTACGAAAATTGGATTTGGCGCGTGTGCTGAAAAAGTATCTTGCGGCGACTGAGTCTTTTCGTAAATCAGATCGCTTATTTGTCTTATTTGCGGGGCCACGTAAGGGTAATGCGGCGTCGAAGGCTTCCATTGCCAGATGGGTGAAACAGGCCATATCAGCGGCTTATGAATTTAGCGGTCAGACACCGCCAGTGGGGCTCAGGGCGCACTCTACTTGAGCTCAGGCTACGTCTTGGGCTGAATACGCCTTGGTTCCACCAGTAGATATCTGTAGAGCTGCGACTTGGTCTTCCCTGCATACTTTTGCAAAGCACTATCGGTTGGACGTGCTCGCGAGGCAGGATGCCATTGTAGGGGCTTCGGCGATTGTCGCAGGACTTGCGGGTCCCTCCCAGCTTTAGGTACTGCTTTGGTACTGCCCTAACGTACCCTGGACTGGCCCGGAGAGACGATAAGGAAGGAGAAATTAGGTCTTACCTGCTAATTGTCTTTCCTTGAGCTCTCTCCGGGCCAGTCCAGGGCCCACCCAGTTTTCGCCTCAGTATTTTTTCCTTGGTTTTCTTTCCGGGAGTTCGGTTTCTCTGAGGGGTAAGAAGTATTTACACCATAGCAATTCTCTCAGAGGACATGGTTTTTCTTTTTGGGGCTCCCGTCTCTTCCTTCGGACTAAAATTATAAGAAAAAAAAATAATAGTAATAAAAAACAAACAAACAAATTTCGACCCAATGGGTATCCTGTACCACAGGGTGCATGACTGTTTGGAGCAGGGCTGTCTCGTTTTACATGACACGTCCGTCACTGAGAAATATAGCAGATATTCAGTATTCTTTTCTTCTTTAGTTTTCTTTTCTGTTGGATTTTGGCTGGAATGGTTGAGCTGCTTTGTCAGAAGTAGACTGAGGAGCTGTCACCAGGGGGAGTGGCTTAGCCTGTCAGCAAAACTTGGAGTTTTTCAGTCCTCAGCTGCTGAAGGGGATTGACAACCCTAACGTACCCTAGACTGGCCCGGAGAGAGCTCAAGGAAAGACAATTAGCAGGTAAGACCTAATTTCTCCATAAAGGATTTTTTTCACAAAAATGATAGCTTATAAAATGATCCAAGGGTTATGTGTTTAAAAGTATATACAATGACTAGAAGATGTGCACTTTTATTTGTCCCATGTGCGAGCATATTTGGGCACACTCTTTGGATAGACAGCAGGAAGAATTACAAAGTATGCTCCTAATTTATCAAATTCATACCCAAACATGTATTTTACCATGTACATTTCCACCTGCATGTACCACAATTGCATAGATTTTGTGAGGTTATTTTAGAAAGATGCATAAGTACCTTTGTATCCTTATAATATAACCTCAAAATAGGTGTCAACTTGGACTTCCAACCTGGATGACCTGTTATAAAGTTACCCTCTGTATTTTATAAAATACATGTGTAAGTCGTGAGTCTGCCCATGATCTAGCTTAACTCCACCCCTGAGCATACTGTATCTACTGTACAAGTACATACTAGCTTGCACTGTGTGTTCTTTTAGACTTGATCTAATTTTATAAGAGCCCACCTGCTTGTAAATTAGATCTATAAAATTACCCTTTTTATGTCCAGCTATGCCAGACATAAAGCAGGTAAGGTACTTTATAAGTTGGAATATCTAATTTGTACATTTCATGTATACTAGTAAATATTCATCAGCACTGTCTCGCCTATAATGCTATAGAATATATGCAGAATTTGAAACATCCACATTAGACATTTCAAATTATACACTACCCTTCCTGTTTAATATCAACCTCCGTGAGTGCAGACAAAAAGAAGCATAAACAACCCCTCTAAAGCATTGCTCTTCAGCATCCCATATTTCCATTCTTCCTTTTCTCCTGAAATATCAGACTTTTAAATATGTAATTAATCAAATTAGCGTCAATGTTACAAAAGCAAGACTGCATTAAAGTTTATAACTCATGTTCATAAAGCTATTCTTTTTTTCACAGTGGTATAATTTTATACTTGATTGTTCATATCATTTGGATGCATTAAATTGACACTGAGTAGAAGATGAGAGGTGAAAGGGGCAGGAAATTGTTTTTGAGTGGCTGATAGTGGCTCTATTTCCCACCCAGCAGTCTCCTTAAATTTGCAGTGCTTAACACCTCCAGTGATACCAGCACAAAAAACGATGGAGGATAAACAGATCTGCAGTTACAAGAAAAGCAGTCTAGAACCTGAAGTGCTTGATAATTATGCGATGTCACGTGTATGCATTACAGTGCCTACACTCAAAATGTTGAAGCATTGGAATCATTTTATATCAGGATGGAAAAATAAATGAAAGGGCTTGATGTATATTGCAGGGATCCCTGATAGACTGTGTGTTTAAACAATCTTTCCTGGTGGATAAATTATCCTCAAACCTTGATTCTGGAGACCCCAAACTAGCTCTGATTTTTGAGGTAATCAAAATATACAAAGCAACTTAGGGTTTAGCCTGAATATATACAAATACATCTCATAACTATATATTGTGGATGTCCTAAAATCCAGTCCTGGCTACAGCTCTCTAGGACTGAGTTTAGTATTGTCCAAGGCAGGGCTTCCCAAATTTGTCCTGATGACTGTACATCCAGTCAGGTTTTCAGGATATCACATGTGGATATGCATGAAATATATTTGTATACACGAAGGCTGAATTTAAATTATGACTGCTCATAGGTAATGGTGGTGGTCCTCACCCCTAATTACCCCTTCTACTTTTATCCTCTCTCACCTCCACTGCTATCTTCAAGAGTGACCAACCCCACAGCAGCAGTTCCCCTCTAGCAATTAACATCAACACATGGTCTGCCAGTCCTCTTGTGCAGTCAGGCTCCGTGGGGCCCCTCCTCCTCCTTCTGTACAAGCTTCCTGTCACCATGGAAAACTGTGTGAATGGTAGGGTCTGTGGTCCCTGTCAACTGGCAAGGTCTGCTTAAGCTAAATGCAATAGAGGAATTCCTACTGCAGGTCTGGATGATTTTCAAGACAGTGGTGCCAAGCAGGCCTGGATCAAGACATGAGAGCAGCAGCTGTGCTTTGTTGGCTATCAAAATTTGGCACCAGATGTCTATGTTGCCTATGTCTAAATCCAACTCCTGGGGGAATTTTGTATTAAAATTTTAAATTCTGTGTAAGATTTTTGAAACTTCTGCACATTGTATTTTAAAAATCTGCCTCCTTAATTTTCATTTTATTTATGTTGAATCCCCCCAATCAAAGGGACAGGCTTCTCCCTGCCCCAAACCTGACATCCCCTAAGCTTTCTCCCTGGTCATGCTTGACTTCTTCCCCAGCAGTCTCATATCCCAGCTTAGCTTGAAGCCCACCCTAGGCTTGATCTGTCTCCTCCTGTCTGTTGGCAGATTCAACTGCAAGATTTCTCTGCCTTCTCTCCAGGGTGGACAGTGGACACCACCACAGCTTTCTTTCTTTCTATCCCTATCCCTTAGCAAGATCCCCTCAGTTCTCTTTCCATTCCTCACTTTCTCAGTCCTCCTTGGCACACTCCTTATAGCTCTTTCTCAAACCCTGTCTAGCACAAACTCCATCATAGCATTCTTTCAGCTCCCACTCACACCACCATAGCACTCTCTTAAAGCCAGCCCACATAGTTCTCCTTCTCTTTCTTCCCCACCATGACACACCCATAGTTCTCCTTCTCTTTCTTCCCCTCCATGCACACGCCCATAGTTCTCTTTCTCATTCTTCCCCTCCATGCACACAACCATAATTCTGTCTCATTCTTCCCTCCATGCACACACCCATAGTTCTCCTTCTCTTTCTTCCCCACTATGACACACCCTAAGTTCTCTGTCTCTTTCTTCCCTCCATGCACACGCCCATAGTTCTCTTTCTCATTCTTCCCTCCATGCACACACCCATAGTTCCCTTTCTCATTCTTCCCTCCATGCACACACCCATAGTTCTCTTTCTCTTCCTTCCCCTCCATGCACACACCCATAGTTCCCTTTCTCATTCTTCCCTCCATGCACACACCCATAGTTCTTTCTCATTCTTCCCTCCATGCACACACCCATAGTTCTCCTTCTCTTTCTTCCCCACTATGACACACCCTAAGTTCTCTGTCTCTTTCTTCCCTCCATGCACACGCCCATAGTTCTCTTTCTCATTCTTCCCTCCATGCACACACCCATAGTTCTCTTTCTCTTCCTTCCCCTCCATGCACACACCCATAGTTCTTTCTCATTCTTCCCTCCATGCACACACCCATAGTTCTCTTTCTCTTCCTTCCCCTCCATGCACACACCCATAGTTCCCTTTCTCATTCTTCCCTCCATGCACACACCCATAGTGCTTTCTCATTCTTCCCTCCATGCACTCACCCATAGTTCTCCTTCTCTTTCTTCCCCACTATGACACACCCTAAGTTCTCTGTCTCTTTCTTCCCTCCATGCACACGCCCATAGTTCTCTTTCTCATTCTTCCCTCCATGCACACACCCATAGTTCTCTTTCTCTTCCTTCCCCTCCATGCACACACCCATAGTTCTCCTTCTCTTTCTTCCCCACTATGACACACCCTAAGTTCTCTGTCTCTTTCTTCCCTCCATGCACACGCCCATAGTTCTCTTTCTCATTCTTCCCTCCATGCACACACCCATAGTTCCCTTTCTCATTCTTCCCTCCATGCACACACCCATAGTTCTTTCTCATTCTTCCCTCCATGCACACACCCATAGTTCTTTCTCATTCTTCCCTCCATGCACACACCCATAGTTCCCTTTCTCATTCTTCCCTCCATGCACACACCCATAGTTCTTTCTCATTCTTCCCTAAATGCACACACCCATAGTTCTCTTTCTCTTCCTTCCCCTCCATGCACACACCCATAGTTCCCTTTCTCATTCTTCCCTCCATGCACACACCCATAGTTCTTTCTCATTCTTCCCTCCATGCACACACCCATAGTTCTCTTTCTCATTCTTCCCCTCCATGCACACAACCATAATTCTGTCTCATTCTTACCCTCCATGCACACGCCCATAGTTCTCTTTCTCATTCTTCCCTCCATGCACACACCCATAGTTCTCTTTCTCATAAGAACATAAGATATGCCATACTGGGTCAGACCAAGGTCCATCAAGCCCAGTATTATGTTTCCAACAGTGGCCAATCTAGGTCATACGTACCTAGCAGTTTCCCCAAGGGACACAGGTTCCACAATGCTTGTATTGGTTCAAGCATTGATATCCTGGGTCCCTTCTTAATAATGGTTTATGGACCTTTCCTCCAGGAACTTGTCCAAACCTTTTTTAAACCCAGCTACACTAACAGCCTTTACTACATCCTCCGGTAACAAATTCCAGAGTTTGATTACACGTTGAGTGAAAAATATTTTCTTTTATTAGTCTTAAATAGTTTACCCTGTAGCTTCATTGCATGTCCCCTAGTCTTTCTATATTCTGATAAAGTAAACAATCGATCCACGTTTACCCGTTCCACTCCGTTCATTAATTTATAGACTTCTATCATATCTCCCCTCAGCCGTCTCTTTTCCAGTTTAAAGAGCCCTAACCTTTTTAGCCTTTCTTCATAGAAGTATCCTTCCATCATCTTTACCATTTTGGTGGCTCTTCTCTGAACCTTTTCTAAAATCGCTATATCCTTTTTAAGATACGGCGACCAGAATTGCACACAATATTCAAGGTGTGGTCTCACCATGGAACGATATGGAGGCATTATAATATCTTTTGTTTTATTTTCCATTCCTTTCCTTATCATACCTAGCATTCTATTTGCTCTCTTGGCCGCTGCTGCACACTGGGCCGAGGGTTTTAACATGGTATCCACAATGACGCCTAAATCTTTTTCCTGGGTGGTGGTTCCTAATGTGGAACCTTGCATCGTGAAACCATAGTTTGGGTTGTTCTTCCCTAGGTGCATAAACTTGCACTTGTCCACATTAAATTTCATCTGCCATTTTGATGCCCAGTCTTCCAATTTATCAAGATCATCTTGCAATTTTCCATAATGCTCTTGGGTTTTAACAACTTCATGCACACAACCATAATTCTGTCTCATTCTTCCTCTCAATGCACACACCCATAGTTCTCTTTCTCATTCTACCCTCCATGCACACACCCATAGTTCTCTTTCTCATTCTTCCCTCCATGCACACACCCATAGTTCTCTGTCTTTCTTCCCCTCCATGCACACACCCATAGTTCTTTCTCATTCTTCCCTCCATGCACACACCCATAGTTCTTTCTCATTCTTCCCTCCATGCACACACCCATAGTTCTTTCTCATTCTTCCCTCCATGCACACACCCATAGTTCTCTCTCATTCTTCCCTCCATGCACACACCCATAGTTCTCTGTCTTTCTTCCCCTCCATGCACACACCCATAGTTCTTTCTCATTCTTCCCTCCATGCACACACCCATAGTTCTTTCTCATTCTTCCCTCCATGCACACACCCATAGTTCTTTCTCATTCTTCCCTCCATGCACACACCCATAGTTCTTTCTCTTTCTCCCCTCCATGCATGCACCCATAGTTCTGTCTCCTTCTTCCCCACCAAAACACACCCATAGTTCTCTTTCTCATTCTTCCCTCCATGCGCACACCCATAGTTCTCTTTCTCATTCTTCCCCTCCATGCACATCCCATAATTCTTTCTCATTCTTCCCTCCATGCACACACCCATAGTTCTCTTTCTTATTCTTCCCTCCATGCACACACCCATAGTTCTCTTTCTCATTCTTCCCTCCATGCACACACCCATAGTTCTCTTTCTCATTCTTCCCCTCCATGCACATCCCATAGTTCTCTTTCTCATTCTACCCTCCATGCACACACCCATAGTTCTCTCTTTCTTCCCCATGACACACCCATAGTTGTCTTTCTCATTCTTCCCCTCCATACACACACCCATAGTTCCCTTAATCATTCTTCCCTCCATACACCCAACCATTGTTCTCTTTCTCATTCTTCCCTCCATGCACACACCCATAGTTCTTTCTCAAACTTCCCTCCAGGCACCCCCCCATAGTTCTCCCTTTCTTCCCTCCATGCATACACCCATAGTTCTTTCTCATTCTTCCCTCCATGCGCACCCCATAGTTCTCTTTCTCATTCTTCCCCTCCATGCACACACCCATAGTTCTTTCACTTTCTTCCCCTTCATGCACACACCCATAGTTTTATTTCTCATTCTTCCCCTCCATGCACACACCCATAGTTCTTTCTCATTCTACCCTCCATGCGCACCCCATAGTTCTCTTTCTCATTCTTCCCTCCATGCACACACCCATAGTTCTTTCTCATTCTTCCCTCCATGCACACACCCATAGTTCTTTCTCATTCTTCCCTCCATGCACACACCCATAGTTCTCTTTCTCTTCCTTCCCCTCCATGCACACACCCATAGTTCCCTTTCTCATTCTTCCCTCCATGCACACACCCATAGTTCTTTCTCATTCTTCCCTCCATGCACACACCCATAGTTCTCTTTCTCTTCCTTCCCCTCCATGCACACACCCATAGTTCCCTTTCTCATTCTTCCCTACCTGCACACACCCATAGTTCTTTCTCATTCTTCCCTCCATGCACACACCCATAGTTCTCTTTCTCTTCCTTCCCCTCCATGCACACACCCATAGTTCTCTTTCTCATTCTTCCCTCCATGCACACACCCATAGTTCTTTCTCATTCTTCCCTCCATGCACACACCCATAGTTCTCTTTCTCTTCCTTCCCCTCCATGCACACACCCATAGTTCCCTTTCTCATTCTTCCCTCCATGCACACACCCATAGTTCTTTCTCATTCTTCCCTCCATGCACACACCCATAGTTCTCTTTCTCTTCCTTCCCCTCCATGCACACACCCATAGTTCCCTTTCTCATTCTTCCCTCCATACACACACCTATAGTTCTTTCTCATTCTTCCCTCCATGCACACACCCATAGTTCTCTTTCTCATTCTTCCCCTCCATGCACACAACCATAATTCTGTCTCATTCTTCCCCTCCATGCACACGCCCATAGTTCTCTTTCTCATTCTTCCCTCCATGCACACACCCATAGTTCTTTCTCATTCTTCCCTCCATGCACACACCCATAGTTCTCTTTCTCATTCTTCCCCTCCATGCACACAACCATAATTCTGTCTCATGCTTCCCCTCCATGCACACGCCCATAGTTCTCTTTCTCATTCTTCCCTCCATGCACACACCCATAGTTCTCTTTCTCATAAGAACATAAGATATGCCATACTGGGTCAGACCAAGGTCCATCAAGCCCAGTATTCTGTTTCCAACAGTGGCCAATCTAGATCATACGTACCTAGCAGTTTCCCCAAGGGACACAGGTTCCACAATGCTTGTATTGGTTCAAGCATTGATATCCTGGGTCCCTTCTTAATAATGGTTTATGGACCTTTCCTCCAGGAACTTGTCCAAACCTTTTTTAAACCCAGCTACACTAACAGCCTTTACTACATCCTCCGGTAACAAATTCCAGAGTTTGATTACACATTGAGTGAAAAAATATTTTCTTTTATTAGTCTTAAATAGTTTACCCTGTAGCTTCATTGCATGTCCCCTAGTCTTTCTATATTCTGATAAAGTAAACAATCGATCCACGTTTACCCGTTCCACTCCGTTCATTAATTTATAGACTTCTATCATATCTCCCCTCAGCCGTCTCTTTTCCAGTTTAAAGAGCCCTAACCTTTTTAGCCTTTCTTCATAGAAGTATCCTTCCATCATCTTTACCATTTTGCTGGCTCTTCTATGAACCTTTTCTAAAATCGCTATATCCTTTTTAAGATACGGCGACCAGAATTGCACACAATATTCAAGGTGTGGTCTCACCATGGAACGATATGGAGGCATTATAATATCTTTTGTTTTATTTTCCATTCCTTTCCTTATCATACCTAGCATTCTATTTGCTCTCTTGGCCGCTGCTGCACACTGGGCCGAGGGTTTTAACATGGTATCCACAATGACGCCTAAATCTTTTTCCTGGGTGGTGGTTCCTAATGTGGAACCTTGCATCGTGTAACCATAGTTTGGGTTGTTCTTCCCTAGGTGCATAAACTTGCACTTGTCCACATTAAATTTCATCTGCCATTTTGATGCCCAGTCTTCCAATTTATCAAGATCATCTTGCAATTTTCCATAATGCTCTTGGGTTTTAACAACTTCATGCACACAACCATAATTCTGTCTCATTCTTCCCCTCAATGCACACACCCATAGTTCTCTTTCTCATTCTACCCTCCATGCACACACCCATAGTTCTCTTTCTCATTCTTCCCTCCATGCACACACCCATAGTTCTCTGTCTTTCTTCCCCTCCATGCACACACCCATAGTTCTTTCTCATTCTTCCCTCCATGCACACACCCATAGTTCTTTCTCATTCTTCCCTCCATGCACACACCCATAGTTCTTTCTCATTCTTCCCTCCATGCACACACCCATAGTTCTTTCTCATTCTTCCCTCCATGCACACACCCATAGTTCTCTCTCATTCTTCCCTCCATGCACACACCCATAGTTCTCTGTCTTTCTTCCCCACCATGCACACACCCATAGTTCTTTCTCATTCTTCCCTCCATGCACACACCCATAGTTCTTTCTCATTCTTCCCTCCATGCACACACCCATAGTTCTTTCTCATTCTTCCCTCCATGCACACACCCATAGTTCTTTCTCTTTCTCCCCTTCATGCATGCACCCATAGTTCTGTCTCCTTCTTCTTCCCCACCAAAACACACCCATAGTTCTCTTTCTCATTCTTCCCTCCATGCGCACACCCATAGTTCTCTTTCTCATTCTTCCCCTCCATGCACATCCCATAGTTCTTTCTCATTCTTCCCTCCATGCACACACCCATAGTTCTCTTTCTTATTCTTCCCTCTATGCACACACCCATAGTTCTCTTTCTCATTCTTCCCTCCATGCACACACCCATAGTTCTCTTTCTCATTCTTCCCCTCCATGCACATCCCATAGTTCTCTTTCTCATTCTACCCTCCATGCACACACCCATAGTTCTCTCTTTCTTCCCCATGACAAACCCATAGTTGTCTTTCTCATTCTTCCCCTCCATACACACACCCATAGTTCCCTTTCTCATTCTTCCCTCCATACACCCAACCATTGTTCTCTTTCTCATTCTTCCCTCCATGCACACACCCATAGTTCTTTCTCAAACTTCCCTCCATGCACACACCCATAGTTCTCCCTTTCTTCCCCTCCATGCATACACCCATAGTTCTTTCTCATTCTTCCCTCCATGCGCACCCCATAGTTCTCTTTCTCATTCTTCCCCTCCATGCACACACCCATAGTTCTTTCACCTTCTTCCCCTTCATGCACACACCCATAGTTTTATTTCTCATTCTTCCCCTCCATGCACACACCCATAGTTCTTTCTCATTCTACCCTCCATGCGCACCCCATAGTTCTCTTTCTCATTCTTCCCTCCATGCACACACCCATAGTTCTTTCTCATTCTTCCCTCCATGCACACACCCATAGTTCTCTTTCTCTTCCTTCCCCACCATGCACACACCCATAGTTCCCTTTCTCATTCTTCCCTCCATGCACACACACATAGTTCTTTCTCATTCTTCCCTCCATGCACACACCCATAGTTCTCTTTCTCTTCCTTCCCCTCCATGCACACACCCATAGTTCCCTTTCTCATTCTTCCCTCCATACACACACCCATAGTTCTTTCTCATTCTTCCCTCCATGCACACACCCATAGTTCTCTTTCTCATTCTTCCCCTCCATGCACACAACCATAATTCTGTCTCATTCTTCCCCTCCATGCACACGCCCATAGTTCTCTTTCTCATTCTTCCCTCCATGCACACACCCATAGTTCTCTTTCTCATAAGAACATAAGATATGCCATACTGGGTCAGACCAAGGTCCATCAAGCCCAGTATTCTGTTTCCAACAGTGGCCAATCTAGATCATACGTACCTAGCAGTTTCCCCAAGGGACACAGGTTCCACAATGCTTGTATTGGTTCAAGCATTGATATCCTGGGTCCCTTCTTAATAATGGTTTATGGACCTTTCCTCCAGGAACTTGTCCAAACCTTTTTTAAACCCAGCTACACTAACAGCCTTTACTACATCCTCCGGTAACAAATTCCAGAGTTTGATTACACGTTGAGTGAAAAAATATTTTCTTTTATTAGTCTTAAATAGTTTACCCTGTAGCTTCATTGCATGTCCCCTAGTCTTTCTATATTCTGATAAAGTAAACAATCGATCCACGTTTACCCGTTCCACTCCGTTCATTAATTTATAGACTTCTATCATATCTCCCCTCAGCCGTCTCTTTTCCAGTTTAAAGAGCCCTAACCTTTTTAGCCTTTCTTCATAGAAGTATCCTTCCATCATCTTTACCATTTTGCTGGTTCTTCTCTGAACCTTTTCTAAAATCGCTATATCCTTTTTAAGATACGGCGACCAGAATTGCACACAATATTCAAGGTGTGGTCTCACCATGGAACGATATGGAGGCATTATAATATCTTTTGTTTTATTTTCCATTCCTTTCCTTATCATACCTAGCATTCTATTTGCTCTCTTGGCCGCTGCTGCACACTGGGCCGAGGGTTTTAACATGGTATCCACAATGACGCCTAAATCTTTTTCCTGGGTGTTGGTTCCTAATGTGGAACCTTGCATCGTGTAACCATAGTTTGGGTTGTTCTTCCCTAGGTGCATAAACTTGCACTTGTCCACATTAAATTTCATCTGCCATTTTGATGCCCAGTCTTCCAATTTATCAAGATCCTCTTGCAATTTTCCATAATGCTCTTGGGTTTTAACAACTTCATGCACACAACCATAATTCTGTCTCATTCTTCCCCTCAATGCACACACCCATAGTTCTCTTTCTCATTCTACCCTCCATGCACACACCCATAGTTCTCTTTCTCATTCTTCCCTCCATGCACACACCCATAGTTCTCTGTCTTTCTTCCCCTCATGCACACACCCATAGTTCTTTCTCATTCTTCCCTCCATGCACACACCCATAGTTCTTTCTCATTCTTCCCTCCATGCACACACCCATAGTTCTTTCTCATTCTTCCCTCCATGCACACACCCATAGTTCTTTCTCATTCTTCCCTCCATGCACACACCCATAGTTCTCTGTCGTCTTTCTTCCCATCAATGCACACACCCATAGTTCTTTCTCATTCTTCCCTCCATGCACACACCCATAGTTCTTTCTCATTCTTCCCTCCATGCACACCCATAGTTCTTTCTCTTTCTCCCCTCCATGCATGCACCCATAGTTCTGTCTCCTTCTTCCCCACCAAAACACACCCATAGTTCTCTTTCTCATTCTTCCCTCCATGCACACACCCATAGTTCTCTTTCTCATTCTTCCCCTCCATGCACATCCCATAGTTCTTTCTCATTCTTCCCTCCATGCACACACCCATAGTTCTCTTTCTTATTCTTCCCTCCATGCACACACCCATAGTTCTCTTTCTCATTCTTCCCTCCATGCACACACCCATAGTTCTCTTTCTCATTCTTCCCCTCCATGCACATCCCATAGTTCTTTCTCATTTTTCCCTCCATGCACACACCCATAGTTCTCTTTCTTATTCTTCCCTCCATGCACACACCCATAGTTCTCTTTCTCATTCTACCCTCCATGCACACACCCATAGTTCTCTCTTTCTTCCCCATGACACACCCATAGTTGTCTTTCTCATTCTTCCCCTCCATACACACACCCATAGTTCCCTTTCTCATTCTTCCCTCCATACACCCAACCTATGTTCTCTTTCTCATTCTTCCCTCCATGCACACACCCATAGTTCTTTCTCAAACTTCCCTCCATGCACACACTCATAGTTCTCCCTTTCTTCCCCTCCATGCATACACCCATAGTTCTTTCTCATTCTTCCCTCCATGCGCACCACATAGTTCTCTTTCTCATTCTTCCCTTCCATGCACACACCCATAGTTCTTTCACTTTCTTCCCCTTCATGCACACACCCATAGTTTTATTTCTCATTCTTCCCCTCCATGCACACACCCATAGTTCTTTCTCATTCTTCCCTCCATGCGCACCCCATAGTTCTCTTTCTCATTCTTCCCTCCATGCGCACCCCATAGTTCTCTTTCTCATTCTTCCCCTCCATGCACACACCCATAGTTCTTTCACTTTCTTCCCCTTCATGCACACACCCATAGTTTTATTTCTCATTCTTCCCCTTCATGCACACACCCATAGTTCTCTTCTCATTCTTCCCTCCATGCACACATGCATAGCTCTCTTTCTCATTCTACCCTCCATGCACACACCCATAGTTCTTTCTCATTCTACCCTCCATGCACACACCCATAGTTGTCTCTCATTCTTCCCCTCCATACACACACCCATAGTTTTCTTTCTCATTCTTCCCTCCATGCACACACCCATAGTTCTTTCTCATTCTTCCCTCCATGCACACACCCATAGTTCTCTTTCTCTTTCTTCCCCACCATGACACACCCATAGTTGTCTTTCATTCTTCCCCTTCATGCACACACCAATAGTTCTTTCTCATTCTTCCCCTCCATGCACACACCCATAGTTCTTTCTCATTCTACCCTCCATGCACACACCCATAGTTCTCTTTCTCTTTCTTCCCCACCATGACACACCCATAGTTGTCTTTTTCATTCTTCCCCTCCATGCACACACCCATAGTTCTCTTTCTCATTCTTCCCTCCATGCACCCACCCATAGTTCTATTTCTCATTCTTCCCTCCATGCACACACGCATAGTTCTCTTTCTCAATCTTCCCTCCATGCACACCATAGTTCTTTCTCATTCTTCCCTCCATGCACACACCCATAGTTCTCTTTCTCATTCTTCCCTCCATGCACACACCCATAGTTCTCTTTGTCATTCTTCCCTCCATGCACACCATAGTTCTTTCTCATTCTTCCCTCCATGCACACAGCCATAGTTCTCTTTCTCATTCTACCCTCCATGCACACACCCATAGTTCTTTCTCATTCTACCCTCCATGCACACACCCACAGTTCTCTTTCTCTGTCTTCCCCACCATGACACACCCATAGTTGTCTTTTTCATTCTTCCCCTCCATGCACACACCCATAGTTCTTTCTCATTCTTCCCTCCATGCACGCACCCATAGTTCTATTTCTCATTCTTCCCTCCATGCACACACGCATAGTTCTCTTTCTTCCCCTCCATGCACACACCCATAGTTCCCTTTCTCATTCTTCCCTCCATGCACACACCCATAGTTCTTTCTCATTCTTCCCTCCATGCACACACCCATAGTTCTTTCTCATTCTTCCCTCCATGCACACATCCATAATTCTCTTTCTCATTCTTCCCTCCATGCACACACCCATAGTTCTCTTTCTCCCCTCCATGCATGCACCCATAGTTCTGTCTCCTTCTTCCCCACCAAAACACACCCATAGTTCTCTTTCTCATTCTTCCCTCCATGCACACCCCCAAAGTTCTCTCTCATTCTTCCCAAACATGCACACACCCATAGTTCTGTCTCTTTCTTCCCCACCATGACACACCCATAGTTTTCTTTCTCATTCTTCCCTCCATGCACACACCCATAGTTCTCTTTCTCATTCTTCCTCTCCATGCACATCCCATAGTTCTTTCTCATTCTTCCCCTCCATGCACATCCCATAGTTCTTTCTCATTCTTCCCTCCATGCACACACCCATAGTTCTCTTTCTCATTCTTCCTCTCCATGCACACACCCATAGTTCTCTTTCTCATTCTACCCTCCATGCACACACCCATAGTTCTCTCTTTCTTCCCCATGACACACCCATAGTTCCCTTTCTCATTCTTCCCTCCATACACCCAACCATTGTTCTCTTTCTCATTCTTCCCTCCATGCACATACCCATAGTTCTTTCTCATTCTTCCCTCCATGCACAAACCCATAGTTCTCCCTTTCTTCCCCTCCATGCATACACCCATAGTTCTTTCTCATTCTTCCCTCCATGCGCACCCCATAGTTCTCTTTCTCATTCTTCCCCTCCATGCACATCCCATAGTTCTTTCTCATTCTTCCCTCCATGCACACACCCATAGTTCTCTTTCTTATTCTTCCCTCCATGCACACACCCATAGTTCTCTTTCTCATTCTTCCCCTCCATGCACATCCCATAGTTCTTTCTCATTTTTCCCTCCATGCACACACCCATAGTTCTCTTTCTTATTCTTCCCTCCATGCACACACCCATAGTTCTCTTTCTCATTCTACCCTCCATGCACACACCCATAGTTCTCTCTTTCTTAACCATGACACACACTTATTTGTATTTTTGATTCTTCCCCTCCATCCTCTACCCCATAGTTCACTTTCTCTTTCTTCCCTCCATCCACCCAACCTATGTTCTCTTTCTCATTCTTCCCTCCATGCACACACCCATAGTTCTTTCTTATACTTTCCTCCCTGCACACACCCTTAGTTCTCCCCTTCGTCCCCTCCATGCATACACCCATAGTTCTTTCTCATTCTTCCCTCCATGCGCACCACATAGTTCTCTTTCTCATTCTTCCCTTCCATGCACACACCCATAGTTCTTTCACTTTCTTCCCCTTCATGCACACACCCATAGTTTTATTTCTCATTCTTCCCCTCCATGCACACACCAATAGTTCTTTCTCATTCTACCCTCCATGCGCACCCCATAGTTCTCTTTCTCATTCTTCCCTCCATGCGCACCCCATAGTTCTCTTTCTCATTCTTCCCCTCCATGCACACACCCATAGTTCTTTCACTTTCTTCCCCTTCATGCACACACCCATAGTTTTATTTCTCATTCTTCCCCTTCATGCACACACCCATAGTTCTCTTTCTCATTCTTCCCTCCATGCACACATGCATAGCTCTCTTTCTCATTCTACCCTCCATGCACACACCCATAGTTCTTTCTCATTCTACCCTCCATGCACACACCCATAGTTGTCTCTCATTCTTCCCCTCCATGCACACACCCATAGTTCTTTCTCATTCTTCCCTCCATGCACACACCCATAGTTCTCTTTCTCTTTCTTCCCCACCATGACACACCCATAGTTGTCTTTGTCATTCTTCCCTCCATGCACACACCAATAGTTCTTTCTCATTCTTCCCCTCCATGCACACACCCATAGTTCTTTCTCATTCTACCCTCCATGCACACACCCATAGTTCTCTTTCTCTTTCTTCCCCACCATGACACACCCATAGTTGTCTTTTTCATTCTTCCCCTCCATGCACACACCCATAGTTCTCTTTCTCATTCTTCCCTCCATGCACCCACCCATAGTTCTATTTCTCATTCTTCCCTCCATGCACACACGCAGAGTTCTCTTTCTCAAGCTTCCCTCCATGCACACCATATTTCTTTTTCATTCTTCCATCCATACACACACACATAGTTCTCTTTCTCATTCTTCCCTCCATGCACACACCCATAGTTCTCTTTGTCATTCTTCCCTCCATGCACACCATAGTTCTTTCTCATTCTTCCCTCCATGCATACAGCCATAGTTCTCTTTCTCATTCTACCCTCCATGCACACACCCATAGTTCTGTCTCATTCTAAACTCCATGCACACACCCAAAGTTCTCTTTCTCTGTCTTCCCCACCTTGACACACCCATAGTTGTCTTTTTCATTCTCTTCCCCTCCATGCACACACCCATAGTTCTTTCTCATTCTTCCCTCCATGCACGCACCCATAGTTCTATTTCTCATTCTTCCCTCCATTCACACACGCATAGTTATCTTTCTTCCCATCCATGCACACATCCTTTGTTACATTTATATTTCTTCCCTCCATGCACACACCCATAGTTCTTTCTCATTCTTCCCTCCATGCACACACCCATAGTTCTTTCTCATTCTTCCCTCCATGCACACATCCATAATTCTCTTTCTCATTCTTCCCTCCATGCAACACACCATAGTTCTCTTTCTCCCCTCCATGCATGCACCCATAGTTCTGTCTCCTTCTTCCCCACCAAAAACACACCCATAGTTCTCTTTCTCATTCTTCCCTCCATGCACACCCCCAAAGTTCTCTCTCATTCTTCCCAAACATGCACACACCATAGTTCTGTCTCTTTCTTCCCCACCATGACACACCCATAGTTTTCTTTCTCATTCTTCCCTCCATGCACACACCCATAGTTCTCTTTCCTCATTCTTCCTCTCCATGCTCATCCCATAGTTCTTTCTCATTCTTCCCCTCCATGCACATCCCATAGTTCTTTCTCATTCTTCCCTCCATGCACACACCCATAGTTCTCTTTCTCATTCTTCCTCTCCATGCACACACCCATAGTTCTCTTTCTCATTCTACCCTCCATGCACACACCCATAGTTCTCTCTTTCTTCCCCATGACACACCCATAGTTCCCTTTCTCATTCTTCCCTCCATACACCCAACCATTGTTCTCTTTCTCATTCTTCCCTCCATGCACATACCCAAAGTTCTTTCTCATTCTTCCCTCCATGCACAAACCCATAGTTCTCCCTTTCTTCCCCTCCATGCATACACCCATAGTTCTTTCTCATTCTTCCCTCCATGCGCACCCCATAGTTCTCTTTCTCATTCTTCCCCTCCATGCACACACCCATAGTTCTTTCACTTTCTTCCCCTTCATGCACACACCCATAGTTTTCTTTTACATTCTTCCCCTCCATGCACACACCCATAGTTCTTTCTCTTCTACCCTCCATGTATACACCCATAGTTCTTTCTCTTTCTTCCCCACCATGACACATCCATAGGTGTCTTTTTCATTCCTCCTCTTCATGCACACACCCATAGTTCTCTTTCTCATTCTTCCCTCCATGCACCCACCCATAGTTCTTTCTCATTCTTCCCTCCATGCACACATTCATAGTTCTCTTTCTCATTCTACCCTCCATGCACACACCCATAGTTCTTTCTCATTCTGCCCTCCATGCACACACCCATAGTTCTCTCTTTCCTCCCCACCATGACACACCCATCGTTGTCTTTCTCATTCTTCCCCTCCATACACACACCCATAGTTCTCTTTCTCATTCTTCCCTCCATGCACACACCCATAGTTCTTTCTCATTCTTCCCTCCATGTAGACACCCATAGTTCTCTTTCTCATTCTTCCCTTCATGCACACACCTATAGTTTTCTTTCTCATTCTTCCCTCCATGCACACACCCATAGTTCTTTCTCATTCTTCCCTCCATGTACACACCCATAGTTCTCTTTCTCATTCTTCCCTCCATGCACACACCCATAGTTCTCTTTCACTTTCTTCCCCTTCTTGCACACACCCATAGTTCTTTCTCATTCTTCCCCTCCATGCACACACCCATAGTTCTTTCTCATTCTACCCTCCATGCACACACCCATAGTTCTCTTTCTCTTTCTTCCCCACCATGACACACCCATAGTTGTCTTTTTCATTCTTCCCCTCCATGCACACACCCATAGTTCTTTCTCATTCTTCCCTCCATGCACCCACCCATAGTTCTATTTCTCATTCTTCCCTCCATGCACACACGCATAGTTCTCTTTCTCAATCTTCCCTCCATGCACACCATAGTTCTTTCTCATTCTTCCCTCCATGCACACACCCATAGTTCTCTTTCTCATTCTTCCCTCCATGCACACACCCATAGTTCTCTTTCTCATTCTACCCTCCATGCACACACCCATTGTTCTCTTTCTTTCTTCCCCACAATGACACACCCATAGTTGTCTTTCTCATTCTTCCCCTCCATGCACACCTCATAGTTTCTTTCTCATTCTTCCCCTCCATGCACACACCCAGTTCTCTTTCTCATTCTTCCCTCCATGCACACACCCATAATTCTCTTTCTCATTCTTCCCCTCCATGCACACACCCATAGTTCTCTTTCTCATTCTTCCCCTCCATGCACACACCCATAGTTCTTTCTCATTCTTCCCTCCATGCACACACCCATAGTTCTCTTTCTCATTCTTCCTCTCCATGCACACACCCATAGTTCTCTTTCTCAGTCTTCCCTCCATGCACACACCCATAGTTTGCTGTCTTTTTCTTCCCCACCATGACACACCAATAGTTGTCGTTCTCATTCTTCCCCTCCATGCACACACCCATAGTTCTCTTTCTCATTCTTCCCCTCCATGCACACACCCATAGTTCTTTCTCATTCTTCCCTCCATGCACACACCCATAGTTCTCTTTCTCATTCTTCCCTCCATGCACACACCCATAGTTCTTTCTCATTCTTCCCTCCATGCACACACCCATAGTTCTCTTTCTCATTCTTCCCTCCATGCACACACCCATAGTTCTCTTTCTCAGTGTTCCCTCCATGCACACACCCATAGTTTGCTGTCTTTTTCTTCCCCACCATGACACACCTATAGTTCTCTTTCTCATTCTTCCCCTCCATGCACACACCCATAGTTGTCTTTTTTCTGGGTGGTGGTTTCTAAGGTGGTGCCTTGCATTATGTAACCATAGTTTGGGTTGTTCTTTCCTAGGTACATAACTTTGCACTTACCTGCATTAAATTTCATCTGCCATTTGGAAGTCCAATCTTCCAATTTTCAAGTCCTCTTGCAGTTTTTCACAATCCTCTTACGTTTTAACAACTTTGAATAATTTTGTATCATCTGCAAACTTGATCACCTCACTTTGTATTCCTATTTCCAGGTCTCTTATGAATGTGTTAAAAAGCAATGGGCCCAGCACAGATCCCTGGGGTACACCACTATTCACCTTTCTCCATTGGGAAAATTGGCCTCTGATTTTCTATCTTTTAACCAGTTCCTGATCCACAATAGTACATTGCCTCCTATCCCATGACTTTTTAATTTCACCAAGAGTCTCTCTCATGAGGGACCTTGTCAAAAACTTTCTGAAAATCCAGACACACTATATCAACTGGCTCACCTTTGTCTACCTGTTTATTCACACCTTTAAAAATATATAACAGATTAGTAAGACAAGATACAGTTTTAAGGTACAGAGTGCAGAGGTGAGGAAATGTTGTAAGGTCTAGACACATTAATAAACACCTTTACAGACATATTAAGAAGAGCAATAGTGTTTATTCTGGCTATGCACTAATGTGCTGTTTGTGCTAAAGGAGCCAATCTAGGGACACTAACAATTCCCATGTTCTGAAAAATGGAATTGCTGATGTAGGAATAGAATGAGCGTGAGCAGGGAAAGGATTCTGGTTTGGGTGAGAAATGGAGATCATACATTCAGTCATGGTACCCCATATTATTATGTTATATCATAGTTGTTATGTATAGGTTCAGGACATCGTTTTGACAGAATTATATTTGTTATGACAGAAAGTGAGAGTGTGTGTATGTGGTTGTGAGGGGTTTCCGGGATCTGGTGTGCTCATCTGCAATACAGGGGGGATATGAAAACTGGCCAGTACCTGGACCGTATGGATGATTGCAGTATAAGCAGGTGCCAGTGTGATTGGGCAGTCAAAATCTGAGAGGGCTCACTATAGCTAAGTGTCAAAACATATCCCTGTCAATAAGGGACCCCCAGAGTAAGGGTATTCAACAGTGAAAACAGCACAAATGTATGGCGACAACACACATTTTGTGGGACCAATGGTGTTCCTTTTGAGCATGTATTAGTGCTGTTTGCACTGCTGAATGCTCATTTTCTGAGGGTTCCTTATTATTGACAGGGATATGTTTTGACATTTAGCTATGCTGATTCCTTCTGGATTATGTTTCATAGGGTACTCTAGTACGATTTAATATTTTTGGCAATGTGATAGGGCAGCCATACATCTGCTGTGCCAGACATGACTGATGTGCCAACATTCCCCAGATTGTACCTTGCGGCTTACATCCCTACCCAGGCCTAGATCAATGAGAGCTGCGAGAGTCGTGACATATCTGGAGTCTTGGTGTGATGGCATAGGGATCGCCACTCCCATGGCCACACAGGCCTGACCAGGGAAGCAGTGCCACAAAGCAGACAGGGTTGCTTGCACAGATAGTGGACGTATGCAGACCAACATACGCCATGATGGGACAAGTGTACCTGCTGTGAGAAATGCCATTACCCAGATAGATGGGCTTCAGATGCCATAGTCAGAAGACCCTACTACTACTACTACTATTGATCATTTGTATAGCGCTACAAAATGTATGCAGTGCTGCACAGACACAAGTAAAAGATGGTCTCTGATCAGCAGTGCTTACAATCTAGTCAGACAACACAGCAGCTGTGGAGTTGATACCTTTAGGGGGAATGGTAAGGAAACACAAGGGAGCTTGGGCAGATCAGATCCAAAAGCTTTCACAAAGAGGTGAGTGCTCAGCCTGGATTTGGGAAGGGCCAGAAACAGGGGCGGCCCAAGGGGGGTGCGGGGGTCATGTGCGGAGACTCGGTGCGGGGCCTCATTTGCATAAATGGCCTTATTTGCATAAATATTTGCATAATGTTACCATACACTAACTTTTAGTAAACATGTCTCTTAATGAGTGTATGGATAAAGAAAGACTAAAAGATTTTTACGTTACTACGTTACTATAATCCAGTACCAACCGCCAGGCACATTAGGAACTACTACAAACGCTGCCCATTTAGAACCCATAGCAAACCCGCCGTATCCTGACAGCATTACCAGGACTCACAAAGCACCATACCCTACCTATCAAAAGGCAACACTGCAAATATTAAACCAATGCATTTCAGAGAATACTGGGGAAAGAGAACAAATGGCAATGTCAAATAGGAATTACATAAACAGAATACCTCAGCTCAGTTACACATGCAGAACATAGACCATCACCAAACAAGGAATCACAATTTAGAAACAGGAAGGCAATAATTAAACTGGGAACCCCAAAAGCCAAACTTGGAATGTACAACAACACTGTAGAAATAAAACTATAAATTAATTTCCTCTTGTACCAAACAAAGCGCAGACGTTAATGATGCACATTTCCCAGAGCTTTCATATTCCAGTTAATAAATTCAAAATAAAGAGATATCTTTCTACCTTTTGTGCATTTTTTTTCAGTTGCAATTGGTCCAGCCACTTTCTTCTGGTTTCTTCATGTTTTCTGCTAACTCTCCATCGTCTGCTGTCCATTTGTCCTTTCTTCTCTCTTCTAGTTTTTTTTCCATTCTCTCTCTCTACATCTGCTTTAACATACTAATCTTTCTCCTTTTGCTCTTTCCTCATTCCTATTTCATCCTCACAAATTTTACCCCTCCATCCTCAATCCCCACTTACTCTCCCAATACCCGGCCAATTATAGATTTTTCATCCCTCCCACACATTTTACTCTCCCAGCCCCATCCCATTCTAATCTTCCCCCAACATCAGCTCCCTTCTAGTTCCAGTCTCACCCAGCATCCATTCCCTTCTAGTCCCTGCATCAGCCCATTTCCAGTCCTAGCCCCCCATCAGCCCATTTCCAGTCCTAGCTCCCCCATCCATTTCCAGTCTGAGTCCCTTCATCAGCTCATTTCCAATCCTAGCCCCCCATCAGCCCATTTCTAGTCATTTCCTAGCCCCATCATCAGCCCATGTCAAATCCTAGCTCCCCTCCACTCAGCCCAATTCCAGTCCAAGCCCCCCATGAGCCTACTTCCAGTTCTAGCCCCTCCATGAGTCCATTTCAATTCAAGCCCCCACCACAGCCCATTTCCAATCTTAGCTCCCCCCCACAGCCCATTTCCAGTCCTATCCTAGCTGCCCCATCAGCCCATTTTCAGTCCTAGCTCCCTTCCCTCACAGCCCATTTCCATTCCAAGCCCCCTCCCCATCAGCTATTTGCAGTTCAAGCCTCCCCTTCCGCTCAGCCCATTTCCAGTCCTAGCAACCCCCAACCCATTACCAGTCCTAGCCCCCCATCAACCAACTTCCAGTCCTAACCCCCCATCACCCCATTTTCAGTTTAAGCCCCCCCATAACCCATTACCAGTCCTAACCCCCATCAGCCCACTTCCAGTCCTAACCCCATCAGCCCATTTCCAGTCAGCCCCCCATAGCCCATTGCCAGTCCTAAACCCCCCATCAGCCCACAGCCCATTACCAGTCCTAACCACATCAGCCCACCTCAAGTCCTAACCCCTCCCCATCAGCCCATTTCCTGTCCTAGCCCCCCATAGCCCATTATCAGTCCTACCCCCCCCCCTGGCCCATTACCAGTCCTAACCCCCCATCAGCCCACAGCCCATTGACAGTCTTAACCCCCCATAGCCCATTACCAGTCCTAACCCCCCATAGCCCATTACCAGTACTAACCCCCCATCAGCCCACAGCCCATTACCAGCCTTAACCCCCCCCATAGCCCATTACCTGTCCTAACCCCCCATCACCCCAATTCCAGACAGTCCCCATCAGCCCACAGCCCATTGCCGGTCTTAACCCCCCCATAGCCCATTACCAGTCCTAACCCCCCCATCAGCCCACAGCCCATTACCAGTCTTAACCCCCCGATAGCCCATTACCAGTCCTAACCCCCCTTCACCCCATTTCCAGACAGCCCCCATCAGCCCACAGCCCATTGCCAATCTTAACCCCTCCCCCCATAGCCCATTACCTGTCCTAACCCCCCTTCACCCCATTTCCAGACAGCCCCCATCAGCCCACAGCCCATTGCCGGTCTTAACCCCCCCCATAGCCCATTACCAGTCCTAACCCCCCTTCACCCCATTTCCAGACAGCCCCCATCAGCCCACAGCCCATTGCCAGTCTTAACCCCCCCATAGCCCATTACCAGTCCTAACCCCCCCATCAGCCCACAGCCCATTACCAGTCTTAACCCCCCCCCATAGCCCATTACCAGTCCTAACCCCCCCATCAGCCCACAGCCCATTGCCAGTCCTAACCCCCCCCCCATCGGCTCATGGAAATTAAAATAAAAAAAAAGCTGGCCGCTGCCGCCGCGGCAGCATGGAGTGTCCCGCGGGGCCCCCTCTGCCCGTCTGAACTCTCCCGGCACGGCTGAGCCCCTCTGCTCCGGCTTGCAGATACGCGAAGGGAGAGTGTCTCCCTCGCGTCTCTGTTAAGCCCGCAGGGGCTGATGGGAAGCAGGGGCTGATGGGAAATTTCCCATCTGCCCCTGCGGGCTTAACAGAGACGCGAGGGAGACACTCTTCCTTCGCGTATCTGCAAGCCGGAGCAGAGGGGCTCAGCCGCGCCAGGAGAGTTCAGCCGGGCAGAGGGGGCCCCGCGGGACACTCCATGCTGCCGCGGCGGCAGCGGCCAGCTTTTTTTTTAAATTTCATTTTTAAAAAAAGCAGAATGTTCTTTGCGCGGGGCCCCCTGAAACGCGGGGCCCTGTGCAAAAAACATTCTTGCTCAATGGACGGGCTGGCCCTGGCCAGAAAAGAAGTCTGACATACAGACTCAGGTAGTTTGTGCCAGGCATAGGGAACAGCAAGGTGAAAAGAGCAAAGTCTGGAGTTGGTAGTAGAAAAGAAGGACACAGATAGAAGCAATCTGCCAGAACAGCGGAGTTCCTAAGGAGGGGTTTAGGGAGCGATAAGAGAGGAACGGTAGTGTGGAGCAGCAGATTGAGTGCACTTATAGAGAGAGGCACAAAAAGGGTATACATTTGCTGCTCAGCAATATTATGCATCCTTTGGGGAACTGCAATGTTAGTTTCGGGTTTTGACACTTCACCTCAGCTGATCCAGGCATCGGGGAAAGCCCCCAGTGCCATCAAAACACTGCCAGGGCATGCGTAGGATTTTTAAGCCACCTCAGACCAGGCGTAGAGATACTGGCATTTTGGCTGGTTACACAATCCTCTACCAGTTTCTCTGCATTGGGTGCAGAAAATGTTAGCATACCATTTTAATATGAGAAGCTCATTTGCCTATAATTGAAATATACTTGTCATTGCTATGTGTGCTTGCTTTTCCTTTGCTGTTTATGTGTGCGTCAGTCTCGTTTCTGCATTTGGCCTGTTGAAACTGTGCTTATAAGTTGCGTTATCTTCGTGCAAAGAGCGCATTGGTCTTTCTGCATCAGCCCCTAGGTTTGCAAAATGGTTAGAACAGAAGTGTAAGTTGCCAAGGTTCCCTCATGGATTTTTCCCATGTGTATGTTTATAAAAATAGTGTTTTCTGCTGCATGTGGATGTCCATCCTTGTGCATTCCTGCACTTCCTTCTTTGATTTAAAAAAATGCATCCACCATGAGGAGCAAAAATATGTAAATTTTACATCAGAATTATATGTGCCTACCTTTTGGGAACCTGACAGGTTTCTGTGACCTGGATTGATTACTATTGGAAATAGGATACTGGACTTGATGGACCTTTGGTCTGACCCAGCATGGCATATCTTATGTTCTCCTCTAAATTTGACATAGATTTGTAGATGTTTTCACTTGAATGTTGCTGAAACCACATAAACGGCGTGCCTTCACATCATCAAATTCTTCTGTCCTAGAATCAGTAATAGAGGATGCCTAGCACGACCGGAAGACAAAGTTACACAATCTTTTACTGTTTCTGCTAACTACAGTAAAGAAACAAAAATCCAATGTGTGCCTTTGAGTCAGTCCTGACTCCTGGCGACCCAGAAGCTCCTGGGTTTTCTTGACAGTATCACCGGAAGTAGATTGCCAGGCCTTTCTTCCGAGGCAATGGAGGGTTAAGTGACTTGCCCAAGGCCACAAGGAGTGCTAGTGGGAATTGAACCCTGGTTGCTTGGTTACCAAGCCAGTGTTCTAACCACTAGGCTACTCCTCCACCAGTAAAGAAACAGAAGGTGGTAAATACTGTAAGCAGTTACTGAGTGAGAAATAAAACTTGCAAGAAGCATTGTCTGATAAAGATGAGGCAAATGGCCGGTGACGTCAGCGTACAGAATGGCAGCGTGAGCCATAAGCTCCCACGCTCCCTCAGCAAAAGTAGAGATAGAACCCAATCAAATCGTCACTGTTCCGCTGTTTGGCAGAGTGCAAAAAGGCAAGAATAAGTCGGCAGGCTTAAGTGGGGCATGACAAGCAAAAAGAAGCCTCATTTCAAAGAATTTGCCTACGATCGGGCTGCAACTCCAAGGAAGGATCCCAAAATGGCGGTGACTGCAGTGCAGCACAAACAAAGCCGGGATGAACATGACGATCAGGGGAGTGATTAGGAGGAGGATGCTTATGAGGTGATGAGTGCAAGGGAGATCCGTAGGTGGTTCTTAGAGATAAAGAGTGAAATGAACAATGTGAGAACAGACATTGGCACATTGGCAGCAGACTTTCAGTAAGAGCTGAGCTGCATGATCTGGGAAGTAGAATTGAAACGGTGGAAGAGCAAAGTACTGACAATGCAGAGCAAATAAAAACTCTGAACTCAACACTAAAGGAATTGGAGAGAGCTCAAGAAACCCTAGTTGACAAGCTGGAGGATGTGGAAAATAGGAGCAGAAGATGTAACATCAAGGTCCGAGGGGTGCCAGAGAAACAGGAATACCAGGACTGTGCAAAAACCATAGAGAGCATTATAAAGCAACTGTGGGCTGAGGAGGAAGCACCGGAGAACTCTTAAAAGAGCACACAGAGCTTTGGGCACCCCACGGAGCAATCTCCCAAGGGACATTGTGGCCTGTTTCCATCGTTTTGTTACGAAAGAGGAGGTGATGCGGAAAGCCAGAATGGCAAATAGCATTCAATGGGAAGGTCACTCTATCGCCCTATATGAGGACCTGTCTTCCACAACTTTGAGGAGGAGGAGAACTGCGGGACATAACTGCAAAACTACGAGAAGAGGGGATAAAATATAGATGGCATCGCCCCTTTGCTCTAGGTATAACTAATTAGGGCTGCACATTCAGAGGACGCTCCAGAGCGGAGGTGATAGCCCATATGCTGGACTTGGGAAATGAAGGGGCAGTGGCCTTTTCGAAGGCTCAAAAACCCTCCGAGCATTTGCAAACCACATGGCAATGAGTAAGAGGCAGAAGTAGACTACAGAGACAAACAGCCCAGTTGGGCAGAGTATGAGCGGAAGGCAAGATTACGGACTCTAAGGACTGATTAGTGCAATTAATTTGTAAGCTGTTCTGTAGTATTACGGGGGCGGGGGGGGGGAGGTGGTATAAGTATGTGATGGGTTAAAGATGATATGAAAACAAGGCAGCAGTTATTGGGGGGTGGAAAGTAGTAAAAGTGGGGAGGGAGGGTATATATGTAGCACAGGGGGTAAACATAAAGGGTGCACTTTATAGCAGGTGAAGAGTGCCCACTTATGTGGAAGTTGTAATCAAAGCAAGAATGATCACAACGGACAAGAAGGGCGGGCAGAGAAAGGGAGATTCGACCAAGAGCTATAAGAAAGGAAGAGAAGGAATTCTGGGGCTGGTGTTCACTGGTTTCCAAAAGTGGTACTGCTGGAGGAGGTAGGCAGTAAGGGTTTATGGGGTAGAGGGTGGGGGGTGTGAAGATGGGGGGGGGGCTAAGAGATGCGGATAAGGGCTACCTAGAGAAGGGCAAGGGAGGTTTGGAGTTATCTAAAATGCTATCACTTAAAGTAGGGTCCATAAATGCGAATGGCATAAATTCCCCACTCAAAAGGCAGCTGTTTTCTAAGGAGGTGGGCAGGTTGCAATTGGGAATTATTTGCATACAAGAACCACACCTGAAAGGCGGGATTATAAGATGCTAAGTAATAAGCAATATGAACAATATTACTGTGCCTCGAGGAGGGGGAGGAGTAAAAAAAGGAGACACAACAATCTTGATTCACAATAATGTGGCTTTTGAAGAGATGGAGGTTTATAAAGAGGATGGGGGTAGATTTGTGGCTCTCAAAGGCAGAGACAAAAACAGGAAGCGGCAGATTCAACACCCAATACCTTTATTAGTACCAATTAAGTGGCCTAAGCCCAACACAGGACCGTGTTTCGTATGTCACTTCATCAGGGGCTATCAGGGCCGACTAAAAAATAAATTATAAAATTACATTAATATAATCAAAATTAAAACAATAGATATGCAAAAAAAAGGGGGGTTAAAACAAAGAAATATAACATAAAAATACAATACACATAAAAGAAAGGCTAAATTGGACTATATCAGAAAACTTAGGTCTCAAAGAAAACTAGAAACACATTGATGAAACCAGATGTTGCAAATCTTTATGTGCATAATTTTGAAGAACTCTTTCTGAAGGATTTTTTGTATAAGGATAATGTCCGGTTGTGGATAAGATATATTGACGACATTTTTATCATATGGGATGGTTCAGTTGAATTATTAGCAGAATTTAATGTATGGGTCAACAATTTGGATAGCAATTTACGGTTTCAAGTTACTTATGATATGGTTAAGATATCCTATTTGGATTTATTGATAAAGAGAGAGGGGTCAGGATTTATCACTACACTTTACAGAAAACCGACCGATCGTAACACTTTACTTCATCATTCAAGTTTTCATAATCCCGCCTTTAAAAACAATCTACCAGTAGGACAATTTCTACGAGTCAGGAGGATTTGTACCTTGGATGAAGATTTTGAGAATCAATCTATTGCTTTACGAGAGAGATTTCAGGAGCGTAAATATCCACTTTGTGCTATTAATAAGGCCTATGTTAGAGCAAGGGATTCATCAAGGGCTGATTTACTTAGACCACGTGGCATGAAAAATGGCCAAGACAAAATGGTTTGTCCCTTAAATTATTCTTTGGTTTCTCATAAGATCATTGATATTCTGAAAAAAGAATGGCACTTGATACAAGCTGTTCCAGGTTTTGAAAAAATGGAATTAATGATAGCGCATAGAAGAAGTGCCAATCTCCGAGATCTTCTTGTTTCCTCAGCTCTCACTGAGAGGAAACCCCTCTCAAATTACAAAGGTCAATACCAGTGTGGACACTGCTCTGTATGTACACATACTCTTCCGATCCGAAAGTTCTTTACACATCCCATTACACAAAAAAAATATTATATACATGATCACTCCAATTGTGATACCACAAATGTAATATATGTAATTATATGTCCATGCAAGATGCTTTATGTTGGAAAAACTAAACGAACAATACGTGTCAGGATAGTTGAACATAAGAGTAGTATCAGAAGGAGGTTAGAGGATAAACCGCTGGTCCAACATTGGCTTGAGAAGAATCATAACCTATCTGATTTACGTTTCTTTGTGATAAAGAAGGTTATACCCAATTGGAGGGGCGGGGACAATGATAAAACATTATTAAGGCTTGAACAGAAATATATTTTTTTGATGGATACGCTAACTCCTCGGGGTTTGAATTTAGAAAAAGATCTGTCCGTGTTTCTTTAGGATGGTTTTCTCTTACAAGTATTTTAATTTCTTTAGGATGATTTTCTTTTATAAGTATTTTAATTTTATATGTTTTAGCTGCACCTTTGCATGTTTGTATATAGCCTCTCTTTTTCCTTCCTTCTCCTTCCTCCCCCTCCCCCCTCTTCCCTATCCTTCCCTCCTTCCCCCTCCCCCCCCTTCCCCCTCCCTCCCCTCCCCCCCTTCCCCTCCCCTTTCCCCCCTCCCCTTCCTTCTTTTCCCTTCCCCCTCCCCTCTCCCCCTTCCCTCCCCCCTCCCCCTTCCCTTCCTTTTCCCCCGTTTTTTCCTTTCCCTTCTCCCCATTCCCTTCCTCCCCTCCTCCCCTTCCTTTCATCTCTCCCCCCTTTTCCCTCCCCTCCCCTCCTTCCCCCTTCCCCCATTCCCTCCCCCTTCCTTCTCTTCCCCCACTTCCCCCCTTCCCTCCCCCCTTCCCCTCCTCCTCTTCTCCCTCCCCTCTTTTCCCCCCCTCCCCTTCCCCCTCCCCTCCCTCCCCTTCCCCCCTCCCCCCTTTTCCCCTCTCCCTCCTCTCCCCCTTTCCCCCTTCCCCCTCCCTCCCCCCTCCCCCTCCCCTTTCCCCTCCCCTCCCCCCTTCCCCCTCCCCCCCTTCCCCCTTCCTTCTCCCTTCCCTTTCCCTCCCCCTTCCTTCCCTCCCCCTTCTTCCTCTTTCCCTCTCTTCCCCCCCCCCCCCTCCCTTCCTCCCTTCTTCCCCCTCCCCCTCTTCTCCCTCCCTTTCCCCCCCCTCTCTTTTCCCCCTCCCTCCCCTCCTTCCTCTTCCCTTCCTTCCCTATGGAGATTTGAATATGGCTAAGTTTAATGATTGATACACTGTTTTTTGTCACTTTGATTTCATATGGATGGTTGTATGGTTTATATATGATTTCTATGGCGTATTTATTAGGTTTTAAAATGCAATATTACATAAAGTTTCTTTGATTATATTTATATTTATGGTTTTATATTTTGAATTTTTATCTTATCTGGTTGTTGGGTACATAATCTGAATGTGTTTGTTTCGATTTCGATTTTATAGGCATGGTTTTATGCCATGGAATATTTTTACTGCATCGATGGATAGAGAATTGTGATCCCCTTCTGGTTGAGCGAGTGCTTTTTTATCAACAGTTTCTTGAGGTTTTTAATGTGGTTGGTTCCTTTAAGAGTAAGGTTCATTAGTTTTAATCCATATGAATTTCGTCATTTTTTTACACTTCCGGTTTGGCTCCTTCAAATGCGCATGTGTCGGCGTCTTTCAACGCTTTGAGAAACTTCATACGGTTTTTTGTAGGTGGTATGTCTGTTAGGTCCCTTTTCAGTTGGAATATATAATGCAGTTTGCCCTATTGATAAAAGACTTAGTATTATTGAGTGCGACTGCCCTCATTGTATTAAGTGTATTTTAGCGCCATTTTTATCCTTCGCCTAAATAAGGTCCTTTTAATGCTTTGTGCTCTCGATGCTATAATGATACGATACATGTTGTGTTTAAGGTTTCATGGACATTGGGTTAGAAGCTCGGAGTGGATAACGTGGAACTAGGCGTCCTTCGGGCTTTGTAAAGGCAAGAAAGATAAAGGGTTTTTATGTGGTTATTTGCACTTTTATGGGCTGGTTTTGGCGTCTTTTTGAATCTCGATGTGATCCTTTAGCGTTTTATGGTGCCTAAAAGGTTTTTTCATGGGTGGTTTCTATTCTTAATTTGCCTGTGCAATTAATGTGGGTATTTCCCTTCCCTTCGTTCATTCGTTAAATTAATGTAAGTCTTTCATATTGATTCTCAGGAACACATTTTATTCTGAACATCCTTTTACACCTCCGAGGCACCTTTTAGTCAGCCCGCTGATCATGTATTCAATGCGGGTCGTATAGGTTTATAAATGAAGGTCTTATTCTTTATCCTTCACACCCACATCCCCTCCTCCCCCTTGGTTATTGTATTTTAAATAATTGTAAAATTTTGATGAAATTTCTTAAATTCATAGTAAACCCCATTTTTTTCGAATGTTTTACCATTCATTCAATTATTCTGTATTTAATTACTTCCCCTTTCTCATGTTCATGAGATTTCAATTGGGGCAGTATCCAAAACCCTCCATATCTTAAAATTTTATATATTATCATCATTTTTTTAAAGGGGATAATAATTAAAAAAAAATAACTTATTTAATTAAAAAATAACTTATTTAATTAAAAAAATAACATTTAATTGGGTAATTATCTGACTTTGCATATGTTTCATGTTTTTATTTTTATTTTTAGAAGCTTTTTAGTTTATAGCGACTTCCATTGTCTCTGTCGAGCCTGGTGAAGTCTATGTACATCACACCCTCAGGTAATGTCCCCCCTTATATTATGTAATTTATCCAGTATTTTTGTATTAGGTATTAATCAGACTTACTCCTTCATTCTCCTCATCCCTTCCATTTTCTTGGTTTTATATAGTTGTTTACAGGTTTTCCGTATATGGTTGGTCAAGTTCCTTATAATTATAAATGTTTGATCTAGTAATTTTATTTTCTTTAATCTCTTGTATCTCTATTTGTATTCCATTTTGCATTTTTACATTTTTAATTATTTAATTATTTATATATTTATTTATATATGTGTATGTATATAAGTTTATATGTATCGTTTTATTCACAGAGCGGTCGTTTATTCAATGTACTGGGATTAATTTTAATTTTAAATGTATTATTTTTATGATTTTAATTGAGACATTCATGATGGTTCCCTTGGGTTTCATCAATGTGTTTCTAGTTTTCTTTGAGACCTAAGCTTTCTGATATAGTCCAATTTAGCCTTTCTTTTTTTTTTTTTTCAAAGGTCTGTTTATTGAAAACACAAGGTAACAAGAAAACAATACCATCCAATCCATTAGTCATTTTCGATAAAACATCCATGACATGGCAAGCATCCCCCGGGCAGGGCTGTGTCTTGTCCACCACCCTGGGGGCAATACTACAATTCACATAATAAGAATCCTAACAATACCCAAAATAGCAACAATACCCCAAAAGCCCCCCCCCCACCCAGGACCACTGGACCACCCACCGCACTAATATATTCTCAGGGGACCTACCACCTCTCCATCCATTACTACCCCAAATGTAGTATTTCACTACGGGTTTTAGGCCCCAGGTTTTGAATATAAGGCATCCAAATTAAGAGAAAGGAGGCCCAGCTCCGCGGGTGTCTCATCGCACCCCGCCGTTCCAACAGCATGAACTGGTGGAAGCCGTTGCGCCACTCCCAAAAGGAGGGGGCCACCGGTTCCCGCCAGTGTCGGAGGATAGGGATCTTACCCACCAGACAAGCCTTCCGCACTAGCATTCTCTGCCATCTGCCCTTCGGGTGGAGGGGTCCTAAGAGATCCAGCGCCACTAACGGTCCCGTCCAATGAACCGGCTGCTGCAATAAGCCACCTAGATAGCTTCCGATCCGCGTCCAATATCTGCGAACATGCGTACAGCCCCACCACATATGGCCCAAATCGGCCAGAGCGCAGTCACACTTCGGACACCCACCATATAAAGTGAGGTGACTGCGCAGTGCGCGCCGTGGGGAAAAATGGGCTCGGAGAATACATTTAAGTTGGACCTCTCGCCATCTAGCCCCATCCGCCAGTCGCCCAATCCGGCCTAACGTGGCCCGAACCGAGCCCGGGGCTATCCTACAACCCAAGTCCTGCGCCCAAGAGACCTCCTCCATCGAAAAGTCAAGAGGCCCGTCACAAGCATCCAAAGCTTTCTTTAGCGACGCTATAGAAGGGGGAGACTCCATCCCCAACCGGAAAAATTCTAAAATCCGCGTAGAATGTTCGACCTGCATTTCCCTTCCTGAAATAGAGCCCACATAATGAGTAAGTTGCATGTACGCAAACATAGAGGTAGCAGGGTGCAGGTCATATTCCTTACACAACACTCCCAGAGCCTTACAGCGCCCCTCCAAATCAACTACATGTCCCAGACTCCGTATCCCCGCCTGCTCCCATCGGCGGAAGGAGACAGAGTCCGACCCCGGTGGAAACTGGGGATTACCCCGTAGGGGCAGCCAACTCGAAATCTCCGGGGAGCTGCCCCACTTTTTGTTCAAATGCTGCCACGTATGTCGCGCCGCTTGGATCAATACACTATTCATCACCCGAGCTGGCAAGGCTCCCCGCCGCAGATGTAATACGGCCAGCAGGGACTGTGGCGCCACAAAGGCCTCCTCGAATTCTCTCGGGGTATAGACATCCGTACCTCCCAGCCAATCCCCCTTTAGCCTTTCTTTTATGTGTATTGTATTTTTATGTTATATTTCTTTGTTTTAACCCCCCTTTTTTTTGCATATCTATTGTTTTAATTTTGATTATATTAATGTAATTTTATAATTTATTTTTTAGTGTGCCCTGATAGCCCCTGATGAAGTGACATACGAAACACGGTCCTGTGTTGGGCTTAGGCCACTTAATTGGTACTAATAAAGGTATTGGGTGTTGAATCTGCCGCTTCCTGTTTTTGTTTCTGCTCGTTTGAGTGGCTAGCGCTGTTTTCTTTGTGGACCTCTCAAAGGCAGAGTACATGGGGGAGTGCTGACAATTATAAGCATATACGCCCCGAATCAAAATCAAAGGATCTTTTTTGATAAAATTTCCCTAGATTTATCTGGGTTTGTAGATTCTAAGATCATATTAGCAGGAAAAGTTAATACAATAGTAAGCCCAGAACTTGATACAACAGGAATGAGAGGCAGAGGGTAGAGGGTACATAGGAAAAGAATGAAAGCGCTGATGTCAGATTGGCAACTATTGGATGCCTGGAGATAACTTCACCCCAGGAGTAGAGGTTTTTCATGTCATTCACACTTACATGGTTCAAGTTCTCATATTGATATGATTTGGCTTTCAGCTTCTCTGATAGGGAAAATTAGGAGAGGAGATTATGAACCAGCAACGTGGGCAGATCATAAGCTGGAATGGATAGAGCTGAATTGGGGGGACACCAAGCTAGATCGCGCTTTTGCTGAATAAATGATAGTTTGTTAAAGGATAGAATGGTGGTCATGGAAGTACAGAGGGTGATCGAGGAGTTTTTTTTGATAATAATCACCAGAAAGGATGCACTGATGAAGTTTGGGATGCCTTTAAAGCATTCTTGCTTTTTCATCTTTTGTAGAGACTTCTCGCTTTCTTCCAACACAACCTTCTTGATGTCATCCCATAACTCTTCTGGAACTCTGTCATTTGTATCTAAAGCAGCAAATCAGTTTTGCAGGCAGTCTTTAAATTCCAGTGGTATATTCTCAAGATCATATTTTGCTACATTAATGAGTTGCTTGCTTTTTTTCAATGTTAACTTGAGTTTGCATACTAGTAGCTTGTGATCTGTACCATAGTCAGCTGCAGGTTTTGTCTTTGTTGATGTTATCAAGCTTTTCCATCGTTGTTTTCCTCAGATGTAGTCAATTTGATTTTTGTACAATCCATTGGGTGAAGTCCACGTGTATAGTCGTGTTGCTGGAAGAAGGTGTTTATAATGAATAGATCGTTGGCCTTGCAGAATTCTATCAGTCTTTCTCCAGCTTCATTTCTGTTGCCAAGTCCATATTTTCCAACCACTTTGCCTTCTTCTTTGTTTACAACTTTTGCATTTCAGTCACCCATGACTATCAGGATATCCTGTTTCCATGTTCTATCAATTTCAGTTTGTACTTGTTCATAGAACTCATAGAACTGTTAGTGTAGTTGGGTTTAAAAAGGGTTTGGACAATTCCTGGAGGAAATGTCCATAAACCATTATTAAAGAGGACCCAGGAAATCCACTGCTTACCCTGGGACAAGCATTATGGAACCTGTGTGTCTTTTTGTGAAACTGCCAGATACTTGTGACCGGGATTGGCCACTGTTAAAAACAAGATACTGGGCTTGACAGACCTTGGACTGACCGAGTATGGCATTTCTTATGTTATGTTCTTATGCTATGTTATGTTCTTTTACTAAAGTGTGCTACACAGTACAGGTTTTGGTACAGACTAGCTGTGCTCTGTGGCCCACAGTAACTGTTAGTATGCGACTATGACAGCACACATCGATTCCCGCACTAACTGTGCCTCGTGCATTAGAGTGGGAAATGGGTGGGTTAGGAGAAGAAAGTGAACAAGGTGAACACTCTGCCTTCAGCACTTGGGTAAACACTATGCAGTAATGGTAGATCTTGCAATTAGCGCAGGTGCAAGTACCCCCACCTCAATAGATGAAGTGCATCTGTAGTAATAGTGCCCCACGTTACCGAACTGCACCATATGTTGACTTCTGGGAAAAGGCTGTACATGCCTCCAACAGTTAACAGAGTGGATTTGCATTTAATGCATCTGGATTTTGCATGTTATTGGTGAGTTAGGTGCATAACTATAGCGCACTTTAGTAAAAGGGCTCCTTAGTGATACTATCTATTCAGGAAGAACACGGAATATCCATGTAGAACTGACATGTTTAAGTCAGACATGTGAAGATTATTTTATAAAGCTTTTTCTGTGTAAAGCCTGTTTTACCTGCAGAAAAGGGATTTTCTAACATTACGTGACCGCTTATGCCCATAACTGTGTGCCTAATTTTACACAATCTTTATGTCGACATTCCTAGGGCTATAGCTTGGGCAGAGCAGAAGCAGGGTTGTGATGATGCATATACGAGGGGGGGGGGGCTGATAAGTCTCTGGCCTTGTTATGAAATAGAAACCTATGGGCGGACTTCAAGAGGTCTGAATGATCTCTCAGTTTCATCTTATTTGATACTATATTTTATGAAATATGCAGGTACATGCTAGAGGGCACACCCACATTACATTTTCTTTGGAACCAGTGTCACTTTATATGTCAGCATTTGCATGCTATTGGGGCTGGATCTGGGACCCCATTTTATGAAGGCACATAGGCACCAATGTTGATTATATAAAACAAGTGCATTTTTGGACTTCTTGCATACAGTAAGAAACATAGAAACATGATGGCAGAAAAAGACCACGTGGCCTTTCTAGTCTGCCCTTCCATATCAACTACTGCCACAGGAATACCTGGCAGTATAATTAGTGCTGACATGGATGAGCAACATCAGGTAATAATCAGTAGGCTTGATGAGTCTCGGCAAACTCTCCGTAACATCTCGGATTTTGGCACCTGGCAGACAGCACACCTCTCTGGACATTAAGTCTGGTTGGCAGATGAACACCTCAGTACCCCTCAGAAGAGAGTCACCAATCACTACCCTGTGCTTCCTTGTGGTAACTGATTCTGCAACTTTGGGGTGCTCAAGCTCTGGTTCTTCCCTTTCCTGGGATGCTTTCACCTCCTCCATTTCTAGAGCTGCATAATGGTTCTTCAAGTCAAGGGCTGGAGGAGCTGGATTGGTGATTCTGCAGGCCCTGTGACTCATGTCCAGCTTTCATCATTCTGTAGGTTCCTTCACCTCTGTTGGGGAGCTTGAATTTTTCAAGAAGCATCTCATCAATGTAATTCTCACTGTCTTGAATTCTTCTTAGCCTCACCACCTCTTCTCTCAGCTCCTCCACCTCTTTTCTGAGAGCTTCAGCATGCAAACATCCTGCACATGGAACCTGTCCTTCAGCTAGTATAGGGATTTCTGGACAGAGGCAGAGGCTGTAATGGGGGCAACAGCTCTGACAATGCGATTCTTCCCTGCCATGTGCCAGTTGGTGGAGTTTTGATACTTGTTGAAATAAAAGAGAGAGACCTACCAAAGTATCAGCCTGTTCCTCAGTTGTCCTTTCAGAGAAAAAGCAGTTAACCTTTTTTAAGTGTGTTCTAAAACAGTGCTGTTCAGGGTCCCTTGTGTGTAGCTAATTGGGGAGTTGCCCTATAAATGTGTAGCTAATTGGGGAGTTGCCCTATAAATGTGTAGCTAATTGGGGAGCTGCCCTAAGCATCCAGTTATAAAATGAAGCCCTTGACATTACACCTGCTATTTGGTCAGCTGACTTCTAGGTTTAATGTCTGAATACCACCCCTTAGGGAAAACACAGAGAGCGAGACGTGACTGACAAAGTCCTTTATTTGCAAACAGCGAGCCCGACACGGCCGCATTTCAACTTTTGAAACTGCACAGCAACCATTTACGGAACTCTGGCAGGTTCAGATTATTGCTTATCATTGTGCTTTTAGATACATACAACACTATTCATTTCTGCTCAGTTCACCCCCTGACGAAGGCTTATGCCAAAACACAGCCGAGTCGGGGTTGCTGTTTGCAAATAAAGGACTTTTTTAGTCATGTCTCACTTTCTGTGTTTTCCCTTGTTTTTTTTTGCGAGTATGGTGCATTCCCTAAGAACCTGAATATCACCCTTTAGACATATAAGTTAGGCAGTTAAATAGCACTGGCTCAGAAATACTCTAAATCCCACCCCTTTACAGATTAATAATCTTGGCCATATAGCAATTTATACATCCAAAATTATCCATTTAGGTGTTGCAGATTTTTTTTTAAAGCACTTTTGGACTAGGTACCACTGCCAACTGCATGAATGCTTTTGAATATCAATCTCGTGGTATCAATTTGAACAGCACAGCAACTGTGCATGGATATGTTGCTCGCAGAAGACAAAATTTGCATAGTGCCTTCGCTTTTGCTCAAAAACAACTCTGGAAAGAACTGCTAAAGGCAGAAAGCGTATTGTAACCTGAGGATAACTTAAAGTGGTGGAAAGTATTCTACTTTGACTAAGGCAGAAATAAAGTAAAGCAAGTTTTGCCTAGTTGGAAAGGTTCATTTTTAATAGTGGATTAGAAGAAGCTTTACCTGTCATATCCAAATTAAGAAAAAGACTGATGGTGAAGATCTCCTTAAATTAGTGCACATTAATCAACTGAAGACCTGCTATCTCAGCAAGTTTGTAAAACAATATCTTGCTTTGGAAATGAATGATACTAACCTAGAAACAGTGTAGTCTGTTTATCTTTACAGATGAAGAATCAAACCATGAATCCTCTTTCTGATCCCTGTTTCTAGTGGGAGCTAAGGTGGCCAAGCTGATTGAATCTGGTCCTCCTTCTAAATTAACCTGCTGTTTTAAAATTGTTAATATAGTTTAATGTCAAAAACAGCATGATAGAAGACTGAAAGCCTCTTCCAATGTGATTTGTGTCTCTTCATGAGCTATTTTGTTTCACAATGCAGCCCTAATGCAAGCCAAGACAAACTCAAGAGTCTACATAACTGATAAGTTGTATCATATGTGATAATTTGGCACTTTCTCTTGCAGTACTGTTTCTCAAGTGGGTCTTGGTGTATTCCCTAGCCATTCTGGTTTTCAGGATACCGTTATGAATATTCATGAGATAGATTTGCATGCACTGCCTCCACCGGATGCAGATCTGTTTCATGCATATTCATTGTGGTTATCCTAAAAACCACACTGGCTAGGGGGTACACTAGGACTGTCTTGAGAAACAGTGCCTTACAGACTGGCTAAGGGATTGCCAGGACATATTTGGGAAGTCCTGCCTTAAGGGCTTGAAGAGCTCCAGGATATACCTGGGTTCCTGATTAGCCAGTTGCAAAAAGTCACACAAAAATTATTTGCATCACCGGATCATTATATTCTTCAGAAACATTTCTGAGACAAAGGGGTATGTTTACTAAGCTGGGCTAACGGTTAACCTGGGCTATCTGCAACTAGGTCCCATGTTATTCAATGGGACCTAGTTGCAGATAGCCCGGGTTAACTGTTAACCTGGCTTAGTAAACATACCCCAAAATCACCAGATTCCCAAGTTTGGTTCAAACAACACACTAACAAAACTACTACTAATGTGAAGAATATCCTAAGTCAGCTGGAGAAGGTTAGAATCCAGCTAATCAGGAAAGATCCAATTTGCTGCTAAGAGCTATTCTATTTGCAGTTTAGGTATTTTACTAGGTCCAGCAATGTCTATAGTGAATGCTATTTTTGTAAGAAATTTACAGAATAGTAAGAATTTTACAGAACAGTGCCCAAAGAGTTACAAGCTGATATCAAAAATATTCACACTCAGATATGACAGCAGCAAAACCAATTAACTGCTTTTGGTAAAACGTGGGATACAGTAGCTTTGCTTAGCCTATGCTCACAAGCCATTGAACAGAATAGAAATGATTTGCTTGTTATTAAGAGTTGGTTGAACAAAGAAAATACTTTTATTCAATTCATACAAGCTTGCATAAGTGATCTGTTTAAGCATCTAGACAATAATATCGTAGTTTTATGAAGGGACAAGTCCCTACCTATCTGGTTTCTCCAACAGGCCCAGATTTAGTCTTAGGCAACAGAGACAACCACTTAGAGTGCCAAATGCTGAAGGCATCAAGTGCCCAGGCCTAAAAGGAGCCTTTTCCCATTTACTTCAGGGCTGTCCATTGGTAGGCATGACTTAACCCTTTGAAGGCCTACTTTAAATTTTTAATCCACATCAGGTTAATTTTTGCATATTTCAGGAAAATTGTACCCATCTTATTCAATATGTTCTAATAGTGATTTTCCTTCTGCTATGGCCATGTATTATATACCATTTGATAGGAATATTTAGTCAGAATTTTGGATCCTGAGAGTTTTGGGCTCGGCCTAAAAAGGGTTAACACTCTACACCTGCTTTCCGGCCTCCAGGGGGCTTTCCATCTCCAAGAGAGGATCCCCGTCCTACCCTTCCAGTCCTATGTTTGAGCACTGAAATCTTAAATTCAGCCCTGTTCTTTAGAGGCTGAATTTCTGAAGGTTTTGCTAAAATAGCACAAAATAGCATTGGGCCTCTTCAATTTCAAATAGTTTTCCAAATGGGAAAAACTATTCTATTATATGTTACAAAGCATGGAGATTGCTTGTGTTTAAAATGTGTCTTTTAGATTGCCTGAGAATGCTTAGCAGTGGAAACAGGTGATTAAGTTTGGTACTTGATCAGATAACCAGTTCATGTTGATACATCCACATTTTCAGCATATCAACAGGACAACCCGCAACAGTATCTAGTACCCAGTTCAGGGTGTGAACAAACAAAAGGCATTCGCTGTATGTCCTGGTAAACTCCTGCTGAAAGACTATAGAAGCTGTTGTGGTCTAGCATCTGAAAATGTACAGGAGACATGTAAAATTACAATATGACAGATAAAGACCAGCATGGTCCATCTAGTCTACCCTGTAAGGTGCCAGAATTGTAGAGTTGTATATGCTGCCAAGGCCAGCTCAAGGTTTTCTGACACTCCAGGCAGAAAACCCAGGCGGGCTGCCCCCCCCTGTGCCAAGCTGCACAATACCACACCATGCCGCCCCCCATGCAGAGCCACCACCCCACGCTGCCGCCAATTCCATCATCGAGGTCGGGAGAACAGCACAGCAATGGCAGCCATGTGCTTCAGCACATTTATTTACATTCTCTTATATACCGCACTATTCTGCATCAGTGCGGTATATAAGAGAATGAGCACATATAGTCTGCCGCTTCTGAACCCCTCTGAAACAACTTCCTGTTGGAAGGGGATCAGATGTGGTAGGCCATGTGGGCCGAAGCACATGGCCTGCTGAGGCGCTCTGCCACCCACAGAGGTCTACCGCCCTAGGCAGCTGCCTAGCTCACCTAGTGGACGGGCCAGCCCTGCATGCCATTCCAGGCAGGTCACCCCTCTCCATTTAGAAGTTATTTATATTTGTGTTGATTTCATCCTTTTGCTATGTAGTGATCCTGTGTGTCTGTTCCAAGTCCGTCATCATTTTGGCTCCCACCACCTCTTTTGGGAGGGTATTCCAGGTATCCACCACTCTTACATTCTCTTATATACCGCACTATTCTGCATCAGTGCGGTATATAAGAGAATGAGCACATATAGTCTGCCGCTTCTGAACCCCTCTGAAACAACTTCCTGTTGGAAGGGGATCAGATGTGGTAGGCCATGTGGGCCGAAGCACATGGCCTGCTGAGACGCTCTGCCACCCACAGAGGTCTACCGCCCTAGGCAGCTGCCTAGCTCACCTAGTGGACGGGCCAGCCCTGCATGCCATTCCAGGCAGGTCACCCCTCTCCATTTAGAAGTTATTTATATTTGTGTTGATTTCATCCTTTTGCTATGTAGTGATCCTGTGTGTCTGTTCCAAGTCCGTCATCATTTTGGCTCCCACCACCTCTTTTGGGAGGGTATTCCAGGTATCCACCACTCTTTCTATGAAAAAGTATTTCTTGATGCTGCTTTTAAATTTACCTCCTTGTTGTTTCATTTCATGTTCTCTAGTTCTACAGCTTCCCCATCTTTGAAAAAAGTTTGTTTGTCCATTAATACCTTTCAAGTATTTAAACTTTGGTTTCATATTCCCCCTGTATCTTCTAGGGTATACATATTTAGGTCTTCAAATCTTTTCTCATATTCCTTCTAGCGCAGGCCCCAAATCATCTTGGTCACCTTTCTCGAAACCATTTCAAGACTTTTTATATCCTTTGTAAGGTATGGTCTCCAAAACGGAACACAGTACTCTAAGTGAGGCCTCACCAACGACTTGTACAGGGGCACTAATACCTCTTATTCCTGCTGGTTATTCCTCTTTGTATACAGCTTAACATCTTTCTGGCTTTGGTTATCACCTGGTCACATTGTTTTGGCACCTTGAGATCTTCAGATATTATAACCCCTTAAGTATGTTGATTTTTCTGAAATAAGATTCGCTGTTATAAATAATCTCTGGTTAAACAGTACCCATTGAAAGAAGTTACTATTTCTTATAGCAAGCATGATGTTTTCAATAGAGTTCTTCTGCCTAGTAATGTCTGCTTAATTGCCATTCCAAACTACTTTATTATCAATGTGGGAGAAGTATCATTATATTATCTGAAACCAGACCCTTTCCCTATACAAACAGAACATGAAATCAACTTCAATAAAAAGTTGGACTATAAGACTTTCATACTGTTGAATTATATGTTGACCAAGATATCCTACAAATCACCAACCCCAATTTAGAATCTTGAGATGAGGATATTTTGCAGACTGATTATGTTTGGACTGTGTTCTTTTTCTTTTTTTGTCCTTCTGATTGGACAATGAATTATCTTATTTTCTTTGGAAGAAGGATCATGGTTGCATCTCAGACCATACATGACAGCTCTCCTTTTGTTTATCTGTGTATCCAAGATCTCATGGAATCTAGACTTACTATATTTTATGTAATGCATGTAAATATTTTTAGCTTAGTTTACAGATATACGTGAATCAGATGATACACTTTGTTATACCTGGCCAGTTCTAGTAATATGAATCATCTGAATTTTACATTTAAGTGATATTTTGACTTTTATATTAACACGCATTGTATCAGATATGCATGATGATGCCACCTGATGTTTTAAAGTTACAGTTATCAATGGTTATTACATAAGACTTAACTTGTGATAATGAAGTGCAAGAGCATCTATGTGCTGTACTAGGAATGTCTAGCAATTGTATATAATAAAAAATAATATAGAGATGAAAGTAGAATAACAACAGCATGAGGAGCCGAACAGCATGTGCAGGATTTTGTTGGGGCAGGGACCCCTGAAGTGCGGGGCCCTGTGCTAACAACATTCTCATACAATGTATGGGCTGGCTCTGGCCTGACTGGCTTCAGAGGGAGCCGGGGAGGCCCGAAGCCCAGTGCCCCGGCTCACCACTACAGAGCCACGAGACAGAATGATGTTTTCCTTCTTTCCCACAGCTCTATTAAAGTTGAGTCTGCCGGCACGCTGAGTGTCAGGAGACAGGAAATGCCCTCGTTTACCCTCCCGACACTCAGTGCGCCGGCGTACTCTGCAGAACCGTGGGAAAGAAGGAAAATGCCATTCTTTCTCGTAGCTCTGCAGAGGTGAGCTGGGGCACTGGGGCCTCTCCTGTTCTCTCTGAAGCTGGTCAGGCAAGTGCAGGCTTCCCGAGGCGCGGGACAATGTGCGGGCAGCATTCCCGCACAATGGATGGGCCGGCCCTGCTGCCAAGTTACCCAGTTCCAGAAGAGCGATTGTTTGGCCAATCCTGTTTTGGAACTTATATCCCAGAGCAGTGTGGTATTTGTAGTCCCCGATTCTACCGATTAATATCAGTGCTGCTGGTAGGGTTGCCAACTGGCTCCAGATGCGCCCGACAGGCTTGATCCAGTCCTGTGTTTACCCCCATTGCATGCAGGGACTTGTATTCTGGCTTTTCTTATGGAGTGCAATGGAGAAATCAGAACTACATGTCCCTGCATGCAATGGAGTAAACCCAGGACTGGATCAAGCCTGTCGGGCGCATCTGGAGCCAGTTGGCAACCCTAGCTGCTGGTCCCTTAATACATCAGGATGGGGTTAGCAGAAACTCAGGCCTGTCTTACAATCTTCCCTCCTGGAACTGGGTAGCTTGACAGCTTTAGAACGGTAGAACTATTGTTATCATTTTCCGTGATACCATTGCACTCGCTTCAGCATCACACAGAATGCAGCATCTCATAACTCTTCATGTTTATGATAAAGTGGAGGAGTTGCTCTCGCAGACAGCCACTCTGATATTCAGTAGCCCCAGAGGTTATGCCATGATGCTTTCTTCCACCATTCACTCCTTAATGTGCCAATTTTTTTCTGGAGGTTGCCTAAAGGAAATTTATTGCTGTGTGTGATTGCTGTGGGCAAATGCTAATAAAATGCTCTTTTGCTGCAATTTGTTTAATTGGCCACAGAAGAGACGTTTCTGTATGTTAGCTTGGGGTCCTGACGCTTCCTGCCCACTCCACAGATACTCTGAATGTGATACACTCTGATCTCTTCACTTAAGAAAAATCTCCTTCCCCCAAAATCTAAAACGCAAAACTACTGTTGTTATTTTCTTTGTAGTTTGCTGCTGCTTGGGTTTAAATGAGATGTTTCCCAGTTCATTGGATTTGCTATTTTAAAACCCGGGTAACAGCAGAGCCGGGCCAAAATTATTTTCTTGATTTTTATAAAAAAGGTAAAATAAAGAATGACCTTTGAACCATGTACTAAGGAGAGATGAAAAGTTTCCACATTTTCCTTTGCCCGCACTGCACATAAACTACACATAAAGTAGTTTGTGCAAATCGGACCCAAAGGCTTATACAAAACAATGAAAGGCACAAGGTAAAAAGAAGGATGCGGATGGGAGGGGTTGGCAGGGGGGGGGGGGGGTTTACAGCATGATCCATATTCAAAGCATGAATTCCTCAGAGACCAGTTATATTTCAAATGTGCCCTAATCAATTCAAATCAATATTTAGGAGGTTTTTAGACTATAAATCCTTCTTTTTCTATATTTATACTGCAGAATAGGAAGCATCTGTAACCACTGAATGGGATGGGGCAGCATGCATGCCATATACTTCACACTGCAACGTCTAATACTGTGTAATAAATATACCACGGAGTGAAAAGAGACTTTGTCTGAAACGTCCTAGAATGTGATTTGTACAGAGTGAGTATGTTACAGCTCTCCCAGGATTTTTTCTGATACTCATTAAGTTCTTCCCTGGCAGTAAGTTTCAAGGATACTGTGATGGTGGTGGTTGGGTTCCGTAGACTGGCTTACAGCACTCCCAGGGAGCTGAAATATGACATATATGCATGTAAAACAAGAGGCTAATAACTTAACTCCACATGGACAGAACACATGGCGAGATATGTAAATTTACCTAGAGAAATTAAAACTGGAGAAAAAGTGATGACTAGGAGTCCAATTCCATCAGAATGTTTTGTATCCCACCCCCACCCCTTCCCCCATATTTCTTACTCTCTCTTTACTCTGTTCTGATTTCCATTCCTGGCTGCCTTTCATGCCAAGTCCATGTTACAGTTTTGACTAAGGATGCACAGTTGACCAAATATACAGACACCAATGAGTAAATCTTGTTTCTCCCAGTGGAAGTGAATATGAGGGAATATGAAAAAATACTATCATACACAGAGGATGGAGGATGTCTGGAATCACCTACCAGCAGTGGCATAAATACCACCTAAGCAGTCCCCACAGTAGAGGGAGGTCCAGTGAAAAAGGGGCCCAGTGACCCCCGCACTGCTGCAAGGGAGGCAGAGCACAGCATATTGTACTTATTTTTAAATGCAATGCCTTCGGCCTCCTGACATCTTTATTCTATTAAATTAGTCAATCTCCTCCCCCCACCTGCAGCTGGAGAAGTGCTTAATTAGGCAGACCTGCAAACTGTGTAGACCCTGCTCACTGAGATATTTAGTGGCACTAACACAATTAGAGCTGTTGAATATCCCCTCCTAATCCGGTTAAACTCTCCAACACTAACTGGTTAGCAATGGGGCGTTCTGGGAGGAGAGCAAGGGCGACACTTTTCTCAGTGGCAATATTGAACCATTAATTGGCTAGCTAAAACCTCTGAAATTAGAACAGGTGAAAGGCTGTCCTAATTCAGGAATGTTAGCTATCTGGTTAGTGGCTCAATATCGCCGCTGCTGCTGCTATGGGCCTGATTCTGTGCCACGAATAGCGGGAATAGACATCCCAGCGGGTCGTCCATCCCTACTATTCGTGCCTTCTCCGGTCATGTCTAAATTCCCTGCTGGTTGTACGGGGAAGTTAGATGGGGGGCGGGGAAGGGGTGGCTCAGGGTGGAGTCTGGGCTGGCGGTAGGTAGTCACCGGCCCTGGACATACAGGGCTGATTCTAATGTTGGCCCTGTACGTCCAGGGCTGGCAACTTGTGTGGGGAAGTTATTCCACCTCCGAGGTGGAATAACTTCCTTGGACCTTTTTTCTTCGGTGGCCTGGGGCTTGGATTGGGCAAAGGGGGCCTGAAGACATTCCCTGCAGCCCGACCCTGGCCTTAGGAGGCCGGATCGGAGGTTGGGCTGCAGGGAATGAAGCTCTGAAGTCCGGCGGCCAGCATTGTGGCTCTTCAATGGAGCCGTCACTGAGTTAGTTGGGTACAGTCCTGTACGTGCAGACTGGGCTGAATCGCAGTCCTGGCCTGCACATAAAGGACTGTTCGTGATTCTGATCCCACGGGGCTAGAATCGCAATCTCCTCTATATGTCCGGTTCAAACCAGATGTACAGAGGGGATCTACGTCCGGGACTGAATAAGCCTGTATCCAAACAAACAGGATATGGCCCGGCACTGAATATCCAGTTTTAAAGTGGTGATGGTCAGTCACATTAACAACATTGGTTGCCACCGCTGAATATCCCCCTCCCTCATAGTCTTAAAATAGGTCTGCACCTTAACATGAAGAAGGCAAAGATCTTGACAACTGGCAAAATCAATAATTTCATCATTGATGGAGAAGAAATAGAAATAAACTTTAATCTGCATGGATAATCAATAATGAAACACCAAGCAGTCAAGAAGTCTGACGATGTATTACGTTTGGCAGAATGACTATGAAGGACCTGGATAAGATTTTCAAGTGCAGAAATATATCTCTACATTCAAGCATTCAACTTGTCCAAGCCATGGTATGTCCAATAACATCATAGGGATGTGAAAGTTGAACAGTGAAGAAAAAAGAGAGAAAGAAAATTGATGCCTTCGAATTATGGTGCTGGCAACAAATACTGTGTGGATTGCCCTAAGAACAAATCAATTGTTACTAGAGGTGATCAAACCTAAGATTTCCTTAGAAGCACAAATAACAAGACTTCAACTTTCATACTTTGGATACATCGTGCAAAGAGAAAGACCATTAGAGAAAGACATCATGCTTGGCAAGGTTGAAGGTCAGCACAGAAGAGGAAGATCAGCAATGCAATAGATCAATACAATAATAACAGCTATGGATGCCAGGCTATCAACAAAGACACCTGACTGAAGACTGAACACAGTTTAGGGCAGCTACGTATCTACAGGGCTGCTAACAGTGTTTTCTGTACTCAGCTCCTGCTAAGTGTTGGGAAGAATCTCCATCCCAGCTATTGGAGTCTTTCAGCAAAACTTTGCTTAGGGGTTTCAAATTTGACCTTAAGCAACTGATTGGTAATATGTCTTGGGCCCTGAGGTGGAGAATCCACACCAGGTTTTGCAGATAGTCATCGTACTTGCACCAGGAAATAATTGAGACTCTTAACTAACATGAGTATCCAGAAGAGAGGTTACATTTATGTTGGTCCAATACAAGCAATCACAGCCTGCAGGGAATCCAGTTTTCTGAAGGACAAACCCATGCACTATTCTTGCACTAGGCAGCCAATTAATTTTTGTTTTTATTTCATGATGATGTCCTTTTATAAGTTATTTTTATATTTTTAGGCACATTTCATCTAAGCGATAGCACCTATTGTTGAACCTCCATCTGTGTTTGTCTGTGTTATCTAGAAGTAAGGAGATCTTGAATTCTCTATAGGCAAAATTATTCTAGTAACTGATAATAGAACCTGTGTGGTAAGGAGCCACACTGGACTTCTTGCTTACGAATGAGGAGAGTGTTTCTGATGTCATAGTGGGTGATCGCCTTGTATACAGTGATGACTGAATGGTGGGGTTCAGTATTAGGACAAGGGCAGAGATGGTTCATATGAAAGTGAGGATCTTAGACTTTAGGAAAACTAACTTTGTCAAGATGGGGAAATATCTCAAGGAGTCGTTAGTTGGATGGGAACAGTTGGGGATGTAGAAAAGCTATGGGAAAAAATGAAAAGGGGATATTTTAAGGGTAACCTTTTTGTTAGGAAGGTAAATAAAAGTAAGAGTTAAAAGAAGTTGTCATGACTCTGAAAAGAAGTAGCTGAAAAGGAAAGGAAAAAGAAGTTAATCTTCATAAAATACAAGATATCATAGAAGGATGAAGACAAACAACAATATTTAGAAGCTAAGAGAAGTTGGGAAGATAGTCAGGAAAGGAAAGATACCTATAGAAGACAAAATAACTAATGCAGTAAAATTGGGTGGACGATACATTTTTAGATATGTTAGTGACATGAGTAATTACAAAAGTAATATTTTCAGACTCATGGAAAAAGGGGAGGAATATGTAAAAGCTGATGAGAATAAAGTATAGATCACTACCACTAAACTAAACTCCCGACCCCTTTACTCTAAACAATAATAACCAACAAAAAGGAGGAAAGTAAAGAAAAACCAATCAACCCTGACTCAAAATCTACTCACTGCGCCATAACAAAAAACTCCCATAAGTAAACTATCACCTATGGGAGGAGGAATTAAGAGGGAAAAGAAGCCTCAGACGGGGGTTATTGGCTGGTAATGCAACTAAGTACTTCCACACAGCTCATAAACTGCCCCACCTGCCATTCATAGGCTTCTAAGTGCACTAATGTTTTTTATACATTTTTAAATGCATTTAAAATCATAAAAAAATTTGCAACTGCACTTATCTGACAGCATATGCCCGCAAAACCTCCTAAATCCAATGGCAGCAGACACACCATAGATGGACTGTCGACTCAAGTTTCAGCTCATACATTTTGAAGAGGCTTCAAATTTGACCTTAAGTAACTGATTGGTAATATGTCTTGGGCTTCTTCTTTTAAGCAGCCTCTTCGAATGTATGAGGTGAAACTCGAGTCAACAGTTATGGCGCAGTGAGCAGGTTTTTAGTAAGAGTTGATTGGTTTTTCTTTACTTTCTTCTTTTTTGTTGGTTATTATTGATGAGAATAAAGTGGCATTGCTTAACAAATATTTTTGTTCTATTCACAGATGAACAGCAGGGAGTGGGACCTCAAAATACAAACACAAATAGGAATGGAAGTAAGGTGGATCTTGGAGAATTTTCAGAAGACAGTGTTAGTAAGGAACTAGCTAAACTAAATGTAGAGGAAAGCCATGGAGCCAAATGGGATACATTTAAGAGTATTGAAGGAACTTAGGGAAGTTCTGGCCTTTTCTTTTTCTCTTTAGCTCACGTATTTTATTTCTTTAGAAAAAGATAAGAAAGAAGTAAGTAACCACTAACAAGAACAACAAAGACATCCACTGCACATACATTAAGTTGGCATAGCAAGACAGGCATCCACAGGTTCCCAAACATTATAGAGTCTATGGCTGTCAAGTAAACCTTCAACTCTAATTGACTTGTATTTGTGAATCATGCATATAGAACTCCACTAGTAGTTAAAGTCAACCTGTCGACAATTCCTCCAGTTAGACAAAATTATGTGTAGAACCACTTCCAACAGAATGTCCATAAGACGTTGCAGAGGCATGAGACAGTTAAGGTAATTAGTCAATTTATAAATAATTAGCTTGCATGAAAGCAAATTTTGCAGACATTGGATTCTGGAAATCCTTCATCATACAGCTTCCCAAAAAGATTGTAAAGGTCTGCAGGAAAACAACATAGGTTCTAAGGATTCTATATCCACTTTTCAGGACCAACAAACTTTATCCTTTTGCAAATTTGTCCAATATAAATGCAGTGGTATACATAACATCCAATGAAGAATCAGGTATCCAGATTGCACAATACTTGCCCTTATCATTCTTGACCACAGATAAGTCCATAGCTGATTAGATAATTCACACTGTAATTCTTGATAGCTCATTGATATCTCCTGTTCAGACATTACTTGTACCCTGGTCTGACCATTACCTAGTCAACTTCACTATAACACATCAACCACGCATAAACAAAAACATAGCTAGACCGCTTCATAAGCAAGAGGCCATAGGTACTATTCTTCCAATGCTGATAAGATGGTCCCTCCTTTGTTAACCACATTTGCATTATCACTTTACGGGCCATCAGACATGCTAGCCATCTCATAATATGGCTCCCTTCAGTCAGGTCCTCTTCTAGTGGACAAATATCTAATAGGGTTGAAATAGGTCAAACTGCCCGTTGCGTACCTGAAACTCCCCGAATATCCCTCAGTATTCCCGTCCAAAATTTCTTAATCACCATACATTGCCATAGCATATGCCCCAGGGTCGCTGAGGGCACATCACACATAGGACATGCACCGGTTGGTGCCAGCCCTGCCTTCCATTCACGGTGTGGGGTGTAGTATAGTCATCATAGGAGCTTGAATTGCAAGTCACGTAGGGTCACTGATGTGATCAATCCTGGGATATCCCTCAGCACTTTTAAGAGGTCCTCACTCGACAGCTGTTCTCCCAAATCACTCGTCCAGGCCACTACCAGTCCACCCACCTCCAATTCGGGTGCCAAGCCTGCCAAGGCCTGGTGTAGGTATGTGATGTGAACCCTACGGTCCCCGCCCATGAGTGCCTCCTCCATATGCGAACATATGCTTGATTCCAGGGCCGCTCTCAGTAGGGTGTGAATGTAACTCCAGACCTGCAGATAAGAAAAAATGTGATTGCCAGATAGCCCAAAGTGATCTCTAAGCTCAGGAAAGGAAAGTTCTTCCACCACCTGTTCAACATTAGTGAGCCCCAGTCGTTCCCATCATTCAAAAATTGAATTCCCAATTCCAGGGGCAAATGCATCATTTCTGCCTAAGGGCAGATATGGAGAGCTGGATGCATTGCGTTATATTAATCTACAGATACATTTCCATGCAGTGCGGGCCAAATGAATCATTATATTCCTTTGCGTGTGAGGCAACCTAAGAACATAAGAACATAAGATATGTCATACTGGGTCAGACCAAGGTCCAGCAAGCCAAGTATCCTGTTTCCAACAGTGGCCAATCTAGGTCACAAATATCTAACAGTTTTCCCAAAAAACACAGGTTCCACAATGCTTGTATTGGGTCAAGCAGTGATATCCTGGGTCCCCTTTAATACTGGTTTATGGACCTTTCCTCCAGGAACTTGTCCACACCTTTTTTTAAACCCAGCTACACTAACAGCTTTTACTACATCCTCCGGTAACAAATTCCAGTTTGATTACACGTTGAGTGAAAAAATATTTTCTCTTATTAGTCTTAAATAGGTTACCCTGTAGCTTCATTGCATGTCCCCTAGTCTTTCTATATTCTGATGATGTAAACAATCGATCTGCGTTTACCCATTCCATTCCATTCCACTCCATTCATTAATTTATAGACCTCTATCATATCTCCCCTCAGCCGTATCTTTTCCAGGTTGAAGAGCCCTAACCTTTTTAGCTTCTCTTTATAGGGGTATCCTTTCATCCCCTTTACCATTTTGGTGGCTCTTCTCTGTACCTTTTCTAATAACGCTATAACCTTTTTAAGATACGGCGACCAGAATTGCACACAATATTCAAGGTACGGTCGCACCATGGAATGATACAGAGGCATTATAATATCCTTTGTTTTATTTTCCATTCCTTTCTTTATGATACCTAGCATTCTATTTGCTCTCTTGGCCGCCTCTGCACACTGTTATCCATGATGACGCCTAAATCTTTTTCCTGGGTGGAGGTTGCTAATGTGGAACCTTGCATCGTGTAACCATAGTTTGGGTTGTTCTTTCCTAGGTGCATAACTTTGCACTTGTCCACATTAAATTTCATCTGCCATTTGGATGCCTAGTCTTCCAATTTATCAAGATCCTCTTGCAATTTTCCACAATCCTCATGGATTAAATAGTTTTGTGTCATCTGCAAATTTGATAATCTCACTCGTTATTCTCTTTTCCAGGTCATTTATGAATATGTCAAAAAGCAGTGGACCCAGCACAGATTCCTGGGGTACTCCACTATTCAACTTTCTCCATTGGAGAAATTGACTATTTAGCCCTACCTTCTGCTTTCTACCTTTTAACCAGTTCCTGATCCACAATAGTACACTGCCTAAAATTGCCTATATTGATTATCCCCGTGTAAGAGATAACATATGTGATATGGAGTTGCTATAACTCGGTACCACTCTATAGGGGTATAATCTGCCAGATCCCAGAGCCAGTCCCTCACATGCCTTAGTGCAGATGCCATATTGTTCCTTTGAATATCTTGAAACTCCATTCCCACTTGTGCCCACGTTCTCTGCAAAACCATCAGCTTCATACATGGTTTGCATCCCTGCCACAGAAAAATATTGATCTGCCTTTCCATTTGCTGTAAATCTTTCTTTTTAAGCACCAGAGGAAGTGTCTGGAGTGTATATAGCCATTTCAGGAAGATGACCATTTTAAAAAGTGCTATCCTGCCTCCCATTGATAGGGAGAGATCTCATTAGTGCTGGACTCGCTTCTCGACATCCTCCAGGAGGCTTGTGATGTTGATACTGTAGAGGTCAGTGCGCTTGGCCGGGAGGTAGATTCCTAAGCATTTGAATTGTCCTTCAGTCCATTTGAGTGGGAACACTCCGTTCCATCACTGGGGAAGGGAGGGATCCAGTGGAAGCACCTCGGACTTATCAAGATTTAATTTAAATCCCAATAGCCTGCTATATGTATGTACTGTATGAGCGTTAACAGTGCTGGTAGACTCTTCAGGATCTTCAATAGGTCATCTGCCACCCAAAATTCCTCTGACCCTTTTTGAATTCCTTTCAGATCCATAGCTGTGCGAAAGTTAGAACAAATAATAAGGGTGAAAGGGGACACCCCTGTTGCATGCCCCGCCTAAGAGGGAAGTCTGTTGTCTAGCCATTGATCAGCACCATGTCTTGCGGATTGGAATATAACAACTGAACCGCCTCCGCAAAGAAATGCCAATTGGAACATGAAGCCCCAGTTCAGCCGGTCAAAGGCCTTCTCGGCATCAAAACTAACCATCATAGATGACCGGGATTCCTGGAGACTAACGTACAAAGAGCTGAACACTCTTCTAACTCCTACCATAACACTTCTGCCCTGTACAAAGCCCACTTGATTATCATGGATTAACTCGGGCAAACATATTGTCAACCTGTCTGCAAGTATCTTTGCCATTATCTTTATATCTACATTTAATGGCGAAATTGGTCTATATGATCCCGGTATCAGGGGATCCTGGCCAGGTTTAGGCAAAACTGTAATTAATGCCTTGTTAACTTCAAAGGGAAAGCCATCACGGGCAATCAAATAAGAGCAGTATTCCTTTAGCGGTAGTACTATTTTATCTGTCATTTCTTTGTAGAATTTGCTACGAAATCCATCTGGTCCTGGAGCACGTCCCTCTTTCAGGTCTTTTATGGTTCGCTGTACTTCCAAAGGTGTAATAGGGCTATTCAACTCCGCAATTTGCTCCTCTGTCAGCACAGGAAGCCCACACTCCTCCACAAACTGCTTCCCTTCAATCCCCAGATCAGCCTCCTCTTGATATAGAGAGCGATAGACGTCACTGAAAACCTTTTCCACTCCAGCCATTGTACTGTTGTAGATTCCCTTTGGTGTCTCGCATAACTCCCAAGTATCGTGGCCCGTCCTTTATTCCAATCAGTAATGAGAGGCGTTTACCCACTCTATTGCCAAATCTATATAGCCAGTAGCGGTAATAAAAGAGATTTCTTTGCTCTTTGATGGATAAGCGAGTTTAATTCCACTTGCACCTCGTATATTGCACTTTGGTTTTCCCTTCGAGGATATGCTGTCAGCCTTCGTCTGGCTTCCCTCAGTGCACGCTCCAACTGCAATATCCAGTTGTTCATTCTTTTCCACTTGGCCGCCACATATCCAATTATCTCGTTCCGCATTACAGCCTTCCCGGCCTCCCAAAACAAGGACGGCTCTGTTAAGAACATAAGAACATAAGAAATGCCATACTGGGTCAGACCGAGGTCCATCAAGCCCAGTATCCTGTTTCCAACAGTGGCCAATCTAGGTCATACGTACCTAGCAGTTTCCCCAAAAGACACAGGTTCTGCAGTGCTTGTACTAGGCCAAGCATTGATATCCTGGGTGCCTTTTTAATAGTGGTTTATGGACCTTTCCTCCAGGAACTTGTCCAAACCTTTTTTAAACCCAGCTATACTAACAGCCCTTACTACATCCTCCGGTAACAGATTCCAGAGTTTGATTACACGTTGAGTGAAGAAATATTTTCTCCTATTTGCCTTAAATAGTTTACCCTGTAGCTTCATTACATGTCCCCTAGTCCTTCTATATTCTGATAGCGTAAACAATTGATCCACGTTTATCCGTTCCACTCCATTCATTAATTTATACACCTCTATCATATCTCCCCTCAGCCGTCTCTTTTCTAGGTTAAAGAGCCCTAACCTTTTTAGCCTCTCTTCATAGGAGTAGCCTTCCATCCCCTTCACCAATTTGGTGGCTCTTCTCTGTACTTTTTCTAATAACTCTATGTCCTTTTTAAGATACGGTGACCAGAATTGCACACAATATTCAAGGTGCGGTCGTACCATGGAGCGATACAGAGGCATTATAATATCCTTTGTTTTATTCTCCATCCCTTTCCTTATGATACCTAGCATTCTATTTGCTTTCTTGGCCGCCGCTGCACACTGGGCGGAGGGTTTTAACATGTTATCCACGATGACTCCTAAATCTTTTTCCTGGGTGGTGGTTTCTAATGTGGAGCCTTGCATCGTGTAACTATAGTGTGGGTTGTTCTTTCCTAGGTGCATAACTTTGCACTTGTCCACATTAAATTTCATCTGCCATTTGGATGCCCAGTCTTCCAATTTATCCAGATCCTCCTGCAGTTTTCCACAATCCTCTTGGGTTTTAACAACTTTAAACAGTTTTGTGTCATCTGCAAATTTGATAACCTCACTAGTTATTCCCTTTTCCAGGTCATTTATGAATATGTCAAAAAGTAGCGGACCCAGTACAGATCCCTGGGGTACTCCACTATTCACCTTTTTCCATTGGGAATATTGGCCATTTAGCCCTACCCTCTGCTTTCTATCTTTTAACCAGTTCCCAATCCACAATAGTACACTGCCTCCTATCCCATGACTTTTTAGCTTCGCCAAAAGTCTCTGATGGGGGACCTTGTCAAAAGCTTTCTGAAAGTCCAGATACACTATATCAACCGACTCACCTTTGTCTACCTCTTTATTCACACCTTCAAAAAAACAGATCAGATTAGTAAGACAAGATCTTCCTTGTCTAAAGCCATGTTGGCTGTCTCCCATTAGGCCATGACTATCTACATGCTGTGTAATTTTGTTCTTTATGATGGTTTCTACCATTTTCCCTGGTACTGACGTCAGGCTCACCGGTCTGTAATTTCCCGGGTCACCCCTGGAACCCTTTTTAAAAATTGGTGTTACGTTGGCGACCCTCCAATCTTCAGGTATTACAGATGATTTAAATGAAAGTTCACAGATTACCAATAACAGGTCTGCAATCTCATATTTCAGTTCTTTCAACACTCTGGGATGTATACCATCCGGTCCAGGTGATTTGCTACTATTCAGTTTATCAAATAGTTGCAATATATCTTCCCGGTGTAGCGATATTTCTCTCAATTCCTCTGCAGTATCACCTTTAAATACCACTTCAGTCTTGGGTAACATCCCTACATCTTCCTCAGTAAAGACCGAAGCAAAGAATTCATTCAGTCTCTCTGCTATAGCCTTGTCTCCTCTTACTGCCCCTTTTACCCCTCTATCATCTAATGGTCCAATTGACTCTCTCACAGGCCTTTTGCTACGAATGTACTTGAAAAAGTCTTTATTTCGTGTTTTTGCTTCCGTAGCAAGTTTCTTCTCAAATTCCCGCTTTGCCTGCCTTATCAATGCTTTGCATTTAACTTGCCAGTGCTTGTGCTGTTTCCAGTTTTCATCATTTGGCTCTTTTTTCCATTTCCTGAAGGTTGCTCTTTTGGCAGCAACAGCCTCTCTGACCTCACCTTTAAACCATGCTGGCAGTTTTTTGGACTTTCTTCCACTTTTCTTAATGCGTGGAATACAGCTGGTCTGGGCTTCGAGGATAGTATTTTTAAATAACACCCAAGCTTGCTGTAAGTCTTTAACCTTTGGAACCGCTCCTTTTAGTTTTTTCCGAACTATATTCCTCATTCTATCATAGTCTCCCTTTTGAAAGTTAAAAGGTAGTACTGTTATATGTTGGGCATTATTTAGAGCATAGTCCTTCCATTTCACCCAAAGGAAGGTCCCAAAATGGGGGTCCCCTGTTACTTCCTTTCTACTTTCTCCAAGTCACTTCCAAGGTTATTATGGCATGCTTAGATATGATGATCGGCCCTATATCCACCCGTGTCACTCGCTCAAATAGGCCGGCCGAGATTAGAAAATAATGAATGCAAGACCATGTACTGTGCGCCCACGAGAGATGTGTAAAATCCCATTCGCTTGGGTGGAGTATACGCCAAATGTCTAACAAATTATGTCCATCACATATTCCTTGGGTTCAATGTGCTTGACATTGATCTTGTGCCCTAGTGGTCTGTGATCTGTCCATTAAGCGCTCCAGTATACAATTAAATCTCCTGCCAATAGCAATAGTTTATCCCCCATTGCATTTAAACATTTCTCGAGGTTCTGATAAAAGGAAGCTTCATATGCATTTGGGGCATAAACAGAACCAAGAACCACCCAGGTACCCATGAGCTTTCCTTCAATTAGTACATATCTGTCCGTCGGATCTGAATATACCTTGTGCATTTCAAAGTCTACACTTTTGGCTATTAAGATTGCCACCCCTGCTTTCTTGCCTACAGCCGTGGCTCCATATACTTGCTCCACCCACCCTCTTCTCCATTTAGCATGCTCTAGCTCTAACTGATGAATTTCCTGGAGGAATGCAATGTCAGTATGGCAAGCGCACAGAGCTGCTGTAGCAGCTTGTATCATTTTATGGGTGTACCCACTCCACACACATTCCACAAGGCCATATGCAGATCCGTACTCATTGTCCCAGGTCCTTTCTGATTTCTCCAAAAGGATATCTCTTAGCGCATTTTTTCAGAATAGGCCCCCCCAGCCTAGGGCCAACTCTACTGTTCCCATCCGTTCTCTGCAACTCCAGGGCAATCTTCCATATTCCTTTCTCCATTCCCCATTCAACCACTTCCAATCCAGTAGTTCCACACAGGTCCCTTCCCCTCCCCCTCCCTCCCCTACCTAAATTATTCCTTCCCTTTCCTTCCCATTCCTATGTTTCCTCCCCTCTCCTCCCCACCCTCCTCCCCTCTCCTGTCTCCTATAATTTACAGTCCTGCACACCATAGTGGAGCCCACTTTCGGAGTCCCTGATGCGATGGGGGTCCCGCTTCTGTGTAAGATCTATCTACCACTCCCCTACTTCTTCCATTAGCATCCTTCCCCACCCTCATCCATCCCTCTGCGCAGCCCATAAGAGGGTGTTCATCTGCCAGTCATCTCCTTGGGGGATAGAGACAAGGAACCCAGGGCCCACTACAGGAAGAGGGGTCAGGCGTTGCCATTGGCTATCCTGCCCTCCCATCTGCGGTACACCCCACCCTGCTACCATCCTCTTCATCTTCCACTTTACCACCGCCCTCTTCCCAACCCATTCTACCCTTCCCTATTGGACCGAGGGAGAGCCCTAGATGTGGTGTATTTAGATTTCAGTAAAGCCTTTGACACAGTTCCTCACAGGCGACTTATAAACAAACTGAGCACCCCAGGGATGGACCCTAAAGTTACTGCTTGGGTTACAAATTGGTTGGGTTGGAGGCGACAAAAAGTACAGGTAAATGGGGCTCACTGTGAAGAGAAGGATGTTACCAGTGGTGTACCCCAGGGATCTGTCCTTGGTCCGATTCTTTTTAACATCTTTGTTAGTGAGATAGCAGAAGGGCTGTCAGGTAAGGTTTGCCTTTTTGCGGATGATACCAAAATCTGCAATAGAGTAGACACCCAGGAAGGTGTAGATAACACGAGGAGGGATCTAGCTAAGCTTGAAGAATGGTCTAGAATCTGGCAGCTGGGATTTAATGTTAAAAAATGTAAGGTCATGCATTTGGGCTGCAGCAATCCAAGGGAGCAATATAGTATAGGGGGTGAAGTACTTTTGTCCACTAAGGAAGAGCGGGACCTGGGCGTGGTTGTATCTGATGACCTTAAACTAGCTAAACAGGTAGAAAAGGTGGCGGCAAAAGCTAGAAAGATGCTTGGGTGCATACGGAGAGGAATGGCTAGCAGAAAAAAGGAGGTGATAGTGCCTCTGTATAAGTCTTTGGTGTGACCTCATTTGGAGTATAGTGTGCAATTCTGGAGACAGCACCTTCAAAAGGATGTGAACAGGATGGAGTCGGTGCAGAGGGTGGCTACTAAAATGGTCAGTGGTCTTCATTATAAAGCATATGAGGACAGACTTAAGGATCTTAATATGTACACCTTAGAGGAAAGGCGGGATAGAGGTGATATGATTGAGATGTTTAAATACCTCCGTGGCATAAATAAATACCTCCATGGCATAAATGTTCAGGGGGAGAGCCTCTTTCAATTGAAAGCAAGTTCTGCTACGAGGGGACATGGGATGAGGGTGAAGGGGGATAGATTCAGGAGCAATTTGCAGAAATATTTCTTTATGGAAAGAGTGGTGGATCCATGGAATAGTCTCCCAGTGGAGGTGGTAGAGATGAGGACAGTAACGGAATTCAAAAAAGCATGGGACAAACACAGAGGATCTCTAAAGGAAAAAAGGGGACTGTTGTAGTTGTTGATATAGAAGGACAGACTAGATAGGTCATGTGGTCTTTTTCTGCCATCATATTTCTATGTTTCTATTGTCCTTCTCCCTTCCTTGCTAACCCCCTTATGTCGGGATTCCTCTCAATGGTTTCCTTCTCTCTCCTTGTGCAGCGTTTTAAGTCAAAAGACAATAGAGTTTAGATCAATTACGTTATCAGAATACAGAAAGACTAGGGGACATGCAATGAAGCTACAGGGTAAACTATTTAAGACAAATAAGAGAAAATATTTTTTCACTCAACGTGTAATCAAACTCTGGAATTTGTTACCGGAGGACATAGTAAAGGCTGTTAGTGTAGCTGGGTCTAAAAAAGGTTTGGACAAGTTCCTGGAGGAAAGGTCCAGAGACCATTATTAAAAAGGGACCCAGGATATCAATGCTTGACCCAATACAAGCATTATGGAACCTGTGTCTTTGGGGAAACTGCTAGGTACATATGACCTAAATTGGCCACTATTGGAAACAGGAAACTGGGCTTGATAGACCTTGGTCTGACCCAGTATGGCATATCTTATGTTCTTATGTTATGTTCATACCATTTAAGTGAAAAACTTCAATTGGTTAGTTAATCTGTTTATCCCCACACTTCTTCCTTACTACCACCCCCTAAGATCATTAAACCACTATCAACATTAAACCCGTTATCAACCCTCCCACCCCAGGGAGGGGCATGCTGAAGTGTCAAGGGAGGATCATGGGATGGGAGAAGGAAAAATGAAATAGGAAGTAAGAAAGAGAGATATAAAATAAGAGAAAGGAAAAGAAAAAATGCTTTGCATTCCGTACCCATGAGCAATCCGGCATATGCCTGGTCCCAAAAATACAAATTAAAAATGGTAGACGTGGTAAGTAAAGAAAAACCTAAATTATTTGTCCATTAGGCCTCACACTCATTTTTGGCCTGATTGTTCCTGCCACAAGAAGGAAGAGGAAAAAGAAAAAAGAAAATAGGACAAAATAGAACAAAAATAATCTGAATTACTCCCCCAGGAGCAATCTGGCTTATGTCCAATTCCAAAAATACAAAATAAAGACATTAATGATGATAAATGGAAGAGGAATTGAGCTGTTTGCCCAGTTTCAGCTTAACTGTTCCGTCCCAGAAAATTAGGCACTCAATAGTTTCCGCTGTTTACATCAGGGCGTTTCCCGAGGGCTCCGTCCTAGCCGTCTCATCTCTAAATGATCGTGAGTAGGTCGTTCCATGAATCCGGTTTTTCTGTGGTATATCTTTACCTGATCACTGTTTCAACTGCAAGCCATACACTGCTCACTTTTTCTTGTACATATTGACCTCCTCAGCACTCCTAAGACTCTCAAGTATGTGTCTAATTAATGCTCAAAGTTCAGGAAACGCAGTTCTTTAATTTCTCGCATCACTCCGGCAGAGCTCCCAAGAATCCAGCCGCCTCTTCTGGGGTAGAGAAAAGCTTTTGAGAACCGCGGTAGTCAATGTGGAGTTTTGCAGGGTACAGGAGGGAGAAACAAAGCCCTTTGGTGATCAGGCCCTTGCATACAGCAGCGTATTCCCACTTCTTCTTGCTTACCACCACAGAGTAGTCATGGAATATTAAATAGTCCCGGGTCCCCGGTTCCACATTCTGGCATGCTCTGGCTGCTCGGAGGACCGCTTCTTTCTGGGCATAGCTTAGGAAGCGCGCTATTATCAAGCGGGCCCGATTCTCTCCCTTCCGCCGCTGTCCCAGTCTATGTGCTCTTTCCAGGGTGATCTTCCCCATTTGTTATCTAGAGGGAGATGAAGCGAAAACCATGTCTCCAGGAAACCCCTTAATTCCTTGTCAGTAACAGTCTCTGCGATCCCCACATTGCATATGTTCTTCCTTCTGCCTCGATTTTCCAGGCCGTCCAGCTCTCGCTACATTGCTGGATGAGGGCCTGCAAATGCTCTACCTTTGCGACCATTGTATTCAGCGTGTCCTCTGTCTCTACAATCTGGTGCACTGCGCCATCCATCTGGGCACAAAAATCAGCCACTCCCTGTGCCACCTGAGAAAGCTGTGCTGTGAGGGCAAGGAAACATTCGTCCAAAGCCTTTACGGCCGCTACTGTAACCTCTTTGACTATCCCAGCCAGCGGTTCATGTTGTGGCATGGGCAGGCTAGGTGGGTTGAGGTCCGCCATTTTAGAATTACCAGGCCAGGGCTTCTCTCATCGCGGCACCTTAGTAGTCATCGAAATTACCACTGTAGGTCGTTCTGCAAGACCCGCCACCAGTATGTATGCCAACCCAGTCTAATCTCTGTTCAGTCGGGTGAATTTTGGTTCCGGGAAATAGGCTTTATTGTTAATTTACAGTGGGTTACCCCGGAGCCGAGGAGATCTCTGCCACCTCGGTTCACCGCATCATGTGACTCGCTTATTAGTCTTAAATGGGTTACATTGTAGCTTCATTGCATGTCCCTTAGTCTTCGTACTTTCTGATGGCATAAACAACCGCTCTATGCTTACCTGTTCAATTCCACTCATTAATTTATAGACCTCTATCATATCTCCCCTCAGCCCTAAGCTTTTAGCCTTTCTTCATAGAGGTATCCTTCCATCTCCTTTAACATTTTGGTGTCTCTTCTTTGAACGTTTTCTAATTGAACTATATCTTTTTTGAGAAATGGCAACCGGATTGCATACAATATTCAAGGTGCGGTTGCACCATGGAAGGATACAGAGGCATTATACTATCGTTGGTTTTATTCTTCATTTCTTTCCTTATGATTCCTAGCAATCTATTTGCTTTCTTGACCACTGATGCACACTGGGCAGAGGGTTTTAATGTATCAATCCACGATGACGCCTAAATCCTTTTCCTGGGTGGTGGTTCCTAATGTGGAACGTTGCATTGTGTAACCATAGTTTGGGTTGTTCTTTCCCAAGTGTATAACTTTGCACTTGTCCACATTAAATTTCATCTGCCATTTGGATGTCCAGTCTTCCAATTTTTCAAGCTTCTCTTGCAATTTTTGCAAACCTCTTGTGTTTTAATAACTTTGAATAATTTTGTGTCATCTGCAAATTTGATCACCTCATTTGTTATTACTATTTCCAGATCATTTATGAATATATTAAAAAGCAGCAGGCCCAGCACAAATCCCTGGGGTACTCCACTATTCACCTTTCTCCATTGAAAAAATTGGACATTTATCCCTACTCTCTGCTTTTTATCTCTTAACCAGTTCCTAATCCAGAATAGTACACTGTCTCCAATCCCATGATTTTTTAATTTGGCCAAGAGTCTCTCATGAGGGACCTTGTCAAAGGCTTTCTGAAAATCCAGATCACTATGGGCCTGATGCTGAGACAGGTCCTGCGGGGATGCCCAGCAGGACAGGGAGAGCTAGTGGGAGACGGAAGGGGGCGGGTTCTGGGTGAAGCAGGGGCGGGCCAAAGAGGCAAGCCATACAGAGCCGATTCCAGTCACAGCCCTATACATCCTGCAGGGTCATGGGAGATGTGCTTCTTATTCCATCTCGAAGGTGGAATAAGCAGCACAAACCGGGCGATGGGGGCTGGAGATCCCCCCCCCCCGGAGCCGGGTGCAGGAGCATCCCCACTGCCCGATAGAGGCCCCAGCTGGCCAGCCATGGGTCAGGCAGCGGGGAAGAGGGGGGTCTGCACCACACGAGCCAGGAGAACCTGCGGGGAGGACATCCCTGCAGGCCCGTCCTCGGGCCCGATTCTGTATGCTGCAGAAACGTTTTGTTCCCACGGTACAGAATCTGATCCTAATGGGCCCGTCCTGCTCGGGGCTGTCTGGATGGCCTAGATCTGCCCTTTTCAGTATCGGGCTCTATATCAACTGGCTCACCTTGGTCTACCTGCTTATTCACACCTTCAAAAAAATAGAAGAGATTAGTAAGACAAAACTTTCCTTGGCTAAATTCATGTTGGCTTTCTCCCATTAAACCATGACTGACTATCTACATGTTCAGTAATTTTATTCTTTATAATGGTTTCTACCATTTTGCCCAGTACTGACGTCAGGCTCACCGGTCTGTAGTTTGCAAGAGCACTCCTGGAACCCTTTTTAAAATTGGCGTTACATTTTCCATTCTCCAATCTTCCAGTACTACAGATGATTTTAATGATAGTTCACAAATTACTAATAGTAGGTCTACAATCTCATATTTCAGTTAAACTCAGTAGTAGATCAAGGGTGGTATTAAGTGCATCTGTGTTGCCACCAGCATGCTATAGGGTCTGAATCAATGTGGTATCTACTGGGGCTATGCTGGTGGTGCACTACTTTTGCACGTACTTTGCATTCATTTCTATCCTAAACATGCACTACCCGCAAAACCTTAGTGCACTAGCAAACATACCCTCTAGATTGCAGGCCCTCTAGGGACAGAAAAATACCTACTGTACCTAAGTGTAACTCACCAGGAGCTAAATCAAATAAATAGTACCTAGTCTTGCTTCATGAAAAACAAAAAAAACCACCTTTGATGAAGTGCAGTACAAGAAATGATACCTGTGCTGTAAAGTCTTGTCTATATTATTAAATTTTAGAGAAAAAAAGGTGAAGCCTACTTCTGTCATCTGCTGACTGCAAGGGGAGAGAATATTTAATATTTATTTTTTTAGCTTTGCTCCAGTGACATTAGTGCTAAATGTTATTTACTATCTTCCCTCTTAGCCCCCACATAATCACTAGAGACTGAAATAAAAGTGCCATGGCCTTGCAGTTTGAGACGTTTTGAGTGATCCTCTCCTGGCTTGCCTTACCTGCGGCTGCTTTCTTTGGAACTCACCGGGGCTGCCAAGGGACAGGTCTCTTCTCTACACTTTGAGTACCCATCAGCGAACACAGAGACATTAGTAGATTCAAACTGGGATAAAATCCAGTATAAAGAAGCAAGAGGTGGCAATGTGAGACTGCACAGACGGGACATCTCAGCGACGAAGAGACGGCATCTGCACTGTTCTGAAGGGTGCCTAGCAAAAATCCATTATTCCTTCATTCCCAAGCATTGAAAGTGGGCACAATGCCATCTTAACAGATGGGCACGATTACAGCAGCCAAGAGAACCACATGTGTGTTGTGCATCTGCTTCGGGTAAGAATTCCAGCTGAGAACTTTCAAAAATGTTAATCTGTTTAGGCCTAATGTGCCTATGGATCAGAAACATGCAATAAAGTAATGTCGGGTACAAGTAGAGGGCTTCTGATTCTAAATGTTAATAAATTCTAAATTTAGCGGTTTATTTTTCAGGCAATTGGCTATTTTAGATGGTGCTGAACATAGATGTTTATCTGTTTTTTTCAAGACATGAACTATATTTCTAGCTGCAGTTTTTGATTAATTCAATTTAAGAAAACTTAATTCCATTTTTTCAAACTTTTAGATCTACTGTAAGTTAAATATTGATTTAAAAAAAGCAGTTTCACATTTGCATTTGTGGGGTCAGTAACAACCACAGAACGCTCATCACTTCCCAGTATTGTCATACACTGGATTAATGCAAAAAGCAAAACAAACAAAAGAAATCTTACCTCCACAGCCTCAGGACTGACTCCCACCCAAACAATTCCCCTTAACACATCCGGTACTCTCCCTCCCTCCCCCTTAGCCCAAATATAGCCCATTACCTCAGTACTCTCATATGTTCCAGCACAATCCACCACAATTCAAATACAGCCCCCACAGCCCCCGGACTCTTCCCCCCTCCCCATAGCCTAAGTACAGGCCCCACCACTCCAGCATTCTCACTCCTTTCCAGCACAGTCCCCTACAGCAAAGGTATAGCCCCCATAGTGTCAACATGTTCCCTCTCACACCTCTCGCTCTCCCCCAGGTTGCCTCAGCACACTTGAACTATCCATTCATAGCGAGGCCCAGGAACGGACTGGGGGATACAGAGGTATAGTCTTCTCTCTGTCCCGAAGGAAACCACTTGGAGTCAGCAGCTCCAGCAAATTGCAGAGTTGCAGGAGGCACTTGCAGCAGCATGCCGAGGAAGGACGATTGCCAGGGTTTTCTGCTTATAATCTAAAAACCTGATTTTCATTTCAAGAATGTTTTAGCAGTATTTTTTCAGTTATAACCAAAAACCAGCAGCCCTACACTTATGCTTGTAGGTGGAAGTGCCATGCAGACAACGTTTAAGTGAATAAAAACATATTACATTTGTTAGACCATAAAGTGTAGTTACTCACCTGTAACAGGTGATCTCCGGGAACAGAAGGAATTTAGTCTTCACATATGGGTATCATCGGTACCAACGGAGCCTGCGCGGGAACGCTCCCCAGCATCCAATAGGAACGCTTTTGGGAGCATCCCTCAGCACATGCGTGCTGCCTTCCCACCTTTCTAACTGTCCCTCTTCAGTTAAGTTTGTAGCTGAGTGAAAGGATAGAGGGAGAGAGGAAAGAGACAGAGAGATAGAGAGACAACTCCTAGGGGAGGTGGGTGGGTTGTGAAGACTAAATTCCTGCTGTTCCCGGAGATCACATGTTACAGGTGAGTAACTATGCTATCTCCAGGAACAAGCAAGAATGTAGTCTTCACATATGGGGACTCCCTAGCTGAAGATGCCAGGGAGATAGCCCCAGGAAGCTGCCACCTATTGTGAGGTGGGCCATGCTTCCTCCCATGGATCTCTGGCATCCAGGGGCGGCTCAAGGCAATCTGCTGCCTAAGGCGAAGTATAAAAAGGCGCCCCCCCCCCCAACACCTTAGAGGGAGGCGGGGCTTTTTCAGAAATCCAATCAGAGACTGAACCAAACCAAAAAGCCGATTAGATTAGATGGAGGAAATGCAAGATGTTTGCACACAGGGTCATATCAAGCTGTAATCGCACCCTGTGCGACTTGCAGCTCAGACACACGCCCCCCTCTCCCCCCATACCTCCGTCCAGCGCTGTCTACTCTTTCCCTGCTGCTGCCGCCCTCTGTTTTTTTCACGGAGGCACCGCTGGACGGAGGTATGGGGAGGAGGAGGGGGGCATGCGCCCAATCTGAAAGGTGCCGGCACTTTAAGAAGATCTGTCCCTCCCTACTCTGACATTGCGTCGGAGAAGGGAGGGACCAGACCTGCTTAAAGTGCTGCAAAGAGGCTTGGGGAGCGCATTTCATCTGCCTGCTATTGTCCTGCCAGCAGCGGCAGGGCAACAGCAAACAGCTGAAATGCGTCCCCCAAACCTTTACGCCCTGTGCAGCTGCAGCGCTTGCACAGGGCTAGTTACGCACCCGTTTGCACACCAAGGAACTAAAAGACAGCAAGAACCAACAGCACAGTTTATAAAACGAAATCATAACTCATTTTAATTTTGTTGTTATAAACTGCATTATGGTTCTTGCTTTTTCTTTTTCAACATATATTTTGCATCCACAGTAGGTGCAGAGCAGAACCAGGACATTCACCCACAGAACCCAATATTTAAAGAAAAAAAAATCTGATTCTGATCATCTCACTAACAACAACAACAACAACCACTATTCTCCAGTACCAGGCATATTGTGAACTAATAAAAAACCCTACAACAAAGAGCAAACCTACCATACCATACCATATCAGCACAAACTTCCAAAATTCACATAAGGAGCCCATCCAAAAAAAGCATCACTGTAAATACTACAGTGGGCCCTGGAACATCCATACACCTATTTGAAAAGCTGAACAAGTCAAATTACTACAGTACAGTATAGATCTTTATGTACAAACTCCATGTTAACAGAACACCTGACCTCAGTCAAACACTCACAACATCAACCCTCACCAAGTACAGAATAAGTAATCACAATCTAAAGTAAAAATAAAAATATGTAGACTAAATTTAAATTGAAACACCAAGAAGCCAGAGTCCACATGCAGTGCAATATCAGATAAATAAGAGATGCAGTTCCCCAATACTGTGTAAAATATAAAAATAGCACAAAGTCCAATAACTAAAATTATCTTAAATTATTTTTTTCTACCTTTGTTGTCTGACCATTTTATTCTCTGTTCATGCTGATTCTGATCTGAGGCTTCAGCTTTCCTGTCTTCTCTTAGCTCTCTTTCTGTGGTCTATGGTCCATCTGCCATTTCTTATCTCTTCTTTTGTTTTCTTCACTTCCTTCCATCAGCCCATTTCCAGTTCCAGTAACCCTCCCCAGTATCAGCCCCCTTCCCTCCCAGTACTTTCCAATGTCAACCGCCTTGCATTCCCATGACTGCAACTGGTGTCCATTCCCTTCCAGTCCCCCTCCTTCCCCACTGTTCAGCACCTTCTAGTCAAAATACCATCTCAGATATCAGCTCACTTCCACTCTCAGTGCCACCCCCCCAAGTCAGATCCCTTCCAGTCACCCTACCCTCTGTCCAACCCCCTTCCAGTGCCATTTGCATGTCAGCTCCCTTCCAGCCTCCTCCCCATTACCCAACCACCTACCACTCCCATCCCCAAATGTCAGCTCCCTTCCAGTCCCCCTTCAGTACATCCCAGGTGCCAGCTCCTTTCCAGCCCCCTCCTTCCCCCATGTCAGCTCCCTTCTTGCCCCCTCCTTCCCCTGGCAGACCCTCTCATTTTCTGCTCCCTTCCAGTCCTATTCTACCATCCTCCCGCATCAGCCCATTTGTAGCCCTAGCCCCAAGTTTTCTTCCAGGGCCAGCAGCATTCTCCTCCCCTCCCCCATTAGCCCATTTCCAGTCCTATCACTTCAGCCCACTCTAGTCCTAGCCCCCCAATCAGCCTATTACCAGTCCTAGCTCATTTCCAGTGCTAGCCTCCCATCTGCCCATTACCAGTCCTACGCCCCCAATAAGTCCATTTCCAGTCCTAGCCCCCCAATCAGCCCATTTCCTGTCCTAGCCCCCCTAATCAGCCCATTTCCAGTTCTAAACCTCGATCAGCCCATTTCCAGTTCTAACTCCCCCATCAGCCCATTTCCAGTCCTAGCCCCCCTCCCAATCAGCCCATTTCCAGTCCTAGCCCCCCATAGCCCATTACCAGTCCTAAACACCCCCATCATCCCACTTCCAGTCCTAACCCCCCATCAGCCAATTACCATTTCTAAACTTCCCCATCAGCCCATTACCAGTCCTAGCCCCAATTAGCCCATTACCAGTCCTAAACAACCCCCATCAGCCCACTTCCAGTCCTAACCCCCCATCAGCCCACTTCCAGTCCTAACCCCCCCATAGCCCATTACCAGTCCTAAACACCCCCCATCAGCCCACTTCCAGTCCTAGCCCCTCATAGCCCAGTACCAGTCCTAAACACCCCCCATCAGCCCACTTCCAGTCCTAACCCCCCCCATCAGCCCAATTCCAGTCCTAACCCCCCAAAACCCATTCCCAGTCCTAAACACCCCCATCAGCCCACTTCCAGTCCTAGCCCCTCATAGTCCATTACCAGTCCTAAACACCCTCCATCAGCCCACTTCCAGTCCTAAACCCCCATAGCCCATTACCAGTCCTAAACACCCCCCATCAGACCACTTCCAGTTCTAACCCCCCCATCAGCCCATTTTCAGTCCTAACCCCCCCAGCCCATTACCAGTCCTAAACACCCCCCATCAGCCCACTTCCAGTCCTAGCCCCATAGCCCATTACCAGTCCTAAACACCCCATCAGCCCACTTCCAGTCCTAACCCCCCCATAGCCCATTACCAGTCCTAAACACCCCCCATCAGCCCACTTCAGTCCTAGCCCCTCATAGCCCATTACTAAACACCCCCCCATCAGCCCACTTCCAGTCCTAGACACTGCCCATTTCCAGTCCTAGCCCCCAGGGGAAAAGACAACCCCTCAAGTTGCTGCCGCTGCCGAGTCCGCTTCTCGGCAGCGGCAGTCTCCGGCAGACTCACCTGCCTCTCCTTCCTATAGCAGCCGCGGCTCCTGCTTCTTGGAACTGCGGCTGTGCTAGCGACATCAACTTAAATACAAAGCAAAACCAGTGCAGAAGACTGCAGAGCCTTCCCATGCAGCGGCGTCCGGCCCCCAAAGGAAGTAACTTCCTTTGCATACAACTTCCTTTGGGGGTGGGACGCCGCTGCATGGGAAGGCTCCGCAGAGTCTGTCCCAGTTTTGCTTTGTGTTTAAGTTGATGTCGCTAGCACAGCCGTGGTTCCAAGAAGCAGGAGCCGTGGCTGCTATAGGAAGGAGAGGCAGATGTTTATGTTTATGTTTATTTAAAATTTGTTATACCACCCAACACCATGGACATCTGGGTGGTTTACAATCATAAAATCATAAAATTACATAGCTGCAGAAACAGAAAGGAACGCCATTATTTAAGAACAGTAAAGAGGAGAAAAAGATGACAGGGAACAGTTAAACGAAATAAGACAACGGAAACACAACAGCAAGGAAAAGAAGAAAAGGAGTGAGGACTACAGGGGAAGGTCAAACGCCAGGCTAAACAGGTGGGTCTTGAGTTTTGTTTTGAAAAGCTGGAATGACGTTTCAGATCGGAGGGAAAGGGGAAGCGAATTCCAGAGCCTCGGGCCTAAAAAATAAAAAGAGGAAGAGTGAGTGGATTCCAGGTGAGCATGTGAGGGAGGGGAGAGGGACATACGATTGACATGGATAGAATGGAGTGAACGGTGAGGAGTATGAAAGCGGACCTGGTCTGCAAGATAAAGGGGGATGCCTGTGTGGAGTGCCCTGTGAACGAAGGTAAGAATCTTATACTGAATACGGAATGATACTGGTAACCAATGTTGTTGCATAAGAAGAGGGGTGACATGTTCAAACCGGGAAGCATGAGTTAAGAGGCGGACCGCAGTGTTCTGAATACACTGGAGACGGGAAAGTTGGGACTGTGGGAGACCTGCTAAAGCAACATTGCAGTAGTCGAGTCGGGACATCACTAAGGAGAGTAGAAGTGTAGCCAAGGCGGGGGAGGAAAGAAAGGGGCGAACAGCCCGCAGCTGCTTAAGAGAAAAGAATGGACGACCGAAGAAATATGTTCCTTAAAGGAGAGGGAAGAATCAAGAACCACACCTAAGTAACGGAAAGAAGATACTAAGGGAATAGATTGGGAAGAAAAAGTGGGAGCACACGTGGGGGAAGGGCTCCCTAATGTCAACCAGGTAGCAAAAGACTTAGAGGGGTTTACATGAAGAAAGTTAGATGAGAACCAGGATGCAACGGCAGAGAGACAACGGTTAAGAGGGATGATGTCCGGAGTGAGAGAGTCAGTGTGATGCAGAAAAAGTATGTCATCCGCATAATAATATGCGGAGATACCAAACTGTTGAACAACAAGTGCAAGAGGAGCCAGAAAGACATTGAAAAGAAGTGGGGCAAGAACCGACCCCTGGGGTACACCACAGGAGAGAGGGGTTGGAGCTGAGGAAGAAGACCCAGAAACAACAGAGAAAGAGCAATTAGATTGGAAAGAATGAAACCACTGGAGAACCGTGCCTGAAATACCAGCTTCCTGGAGACTAACAAGAAGGGTACGGTGGTCCACCAGGTCGAAAGCCGCAGAAAGGTCAAGAGAAACAACAAGAGTGAAAAGACCATGATCGTGTGCATAGTGAAGTTCATTGAGAAAAGAAAGAAGGATAGATTCTGTGCTGTGACCAGGGCGAAAACCAGACTGCCGGGGGTGAAGAGTAAGAGAGGCTTCAAGGTGAGAGGAAAGTTGAAGAAAAACAAGTTTCTCAAGGAGTTTCGAGAGAAAACAGAGATTGGAGATAGGGTGCCAGTTGGAAAGAATGGTGGGATCAGAAGTATGAGATTTCTGAATTGGGCGGACAATAGCATGCTTCCATGCTGTGGGGAATGTACCAGAGGACAGACTAGTGTTGAAGAGAGAAAGGATATAGGGGGACAAGAGCAATGAGGGCTCCAGCAGCCACCGCGAGGGAATAGGATCAGCGGAGCAAGTTGCCGGAGCAGATGAGTCTGCTGGAGACTGCTGCTGCTGAGAAGCGGACTCGGCAGCGGCAGCAACTTGAGCGGTTGGATTTTTTTTATTTTTAACTTTAGAAGTTGAAGTGAGGCGGCTATTTTGGGGGCATTTTTTGCCACCTTTAAAACTTCGCCGCCTGAGGCAGCCGCCTCACTTCGCCTCATGGTAGAGCCGCCCCTGCTGGCATCCCACTAGGGTTGGTGGGTAGGAGTTGAATTAGGTCTGGAAGAGATTTTGAAGAACAGCTTGGCCAAAGAAGGCATCCCGACGGGAGGCTTTATCTAGGCAGTAGTGGGCTGTAAAAGTGTGTACTGAAGCCCAGGTGGCTGCTCGACAAATGTCATCAATAGACACAGAGTAAAGGTTAGCCATAGAGGCTGCCATGGCTCTCACATGCTGTGACATGGCCTTGAAGAGGAAGACTCTTACTCTCATAAGCAAAGGATTGTGCAATCCATTTGGACAGAGTTCTCTTGGTGACTGGAAGTCCCAAATGACTAAGGTCAAAAGCAATAAAAAGTTGAGAAGACTTTCTATGTTGCTGTATTCTTTGTAGGTAAAAAGCCAAGGCTCTTTTACAATCCAAAGTATGAAGGATCCTTTCTGCATTGGAGGCATGAGACCTCGGAAAGAATACAGGAAGATAAATTGATTGATTTAAATGAAAAGGCGAAACCACCTTTGGCATAAAGTGTGGATGAGTTCTAAGAACAACCTTATCATGGTGAAACCTAGTATAAGGAGGATCAGCCACTAAAGCTTGCAATTCACTAATGCGACGTGCAGAGGTGATTGCAATTAGGAAGATGACCTTCCAGGACAAAAGCTTTAGGGTTGTAGTGGCTAAAGGTTCAAAAGGCGGTTTCATGAGCTGCCCGAGAACTAGGTTTAAATCCCATGCCACCGGTGGTGGCCTGATGGGAGGCTTTGTTAATAGAAGACCTCTCATAAATCTTGTTATGAGTGGTTGAGAGGAAATTGGTTGTCCATTTAGAGGCTTATAGGAAGCTGCAATTGCACTAAGATGGACTCTTACCAAATTGGTCTTTAGACCAGAATTTGATAGATGAAGTAGATACTCTAGTATCGATTCCAAAGGTATCATAAGGGGGTTTAATCCCTTCTGTGAACACCATATAGTAAAACGTTTCCATTTGAAGGCGTAAGAGCATCTTGTGAAACGTTTTCTAGAAGCCTGAAGGATATCCTTTACCTGTTGGGAAAGGTTAAGATCCTAAAGGTCTAAGCTTTCAGCAACCAGGCCCTGAGATGCAGGGACTGGGGATTCGGGTGCCATAGCATCCCGTTCTCTTGGGAGAGGAGATCTGGAGCATAGCCTAACTCCAGAGGTGCAGCTTGAGAGAGATGTAGAAGCAGGGGATACCACGTTTGTCATGGCCACCGTGGCGTTATGAGGATTATACGACCCCTGTCTCTCTGAAGTTTGAAGAGTGTTTTGGGGATGAGGGGAATAGGTGGGAAGGCATAGAGGAAGTCGTGACCCCAGTGAAGAAGGAAGGCATCCCTTGCCTGGCAATTTTGAGCCGGAATCCTGGAACAGAACCAGGGAAGTTTGGCATTCAGTGGACTTGCAAATAGGTCTATGTCTGGGGTTCCCCCGATCTGAAATATCTTGGTCACCTGGTCTAGGTGGAGAGACCATTCGTGAGGCAGCAGTACTCAGCTGAGTTTGTCTGCCCAAAGGTTTTGAATGCCTGGAAGATATACCATGAGAAGGTGAATTTGATGCTCTCTGGCGAGGGCCCATAGTCGTAAAGCTTTGTTGCATAATGACAGAGAGCCTGTTGTTCATGTAGAACATAGCTACTTGATTGTCCATTTGGACTAGTAGCTGAGCTGGGCATGGAATACTCAAAAAACTAGATAGATTGCTCTGCGTTCCAGGAGGTTTATGTGAAGACAAGCCTCCTGTGGAGTCCAGGTACCCTGGGTAGAGAGATGATGCAGGTGTGCTCCCCATCCCATCTGTGATGCATCTGTTGTTAGGGTGGTCTGGAATAGGGGTTGTTGGAAAAGAGACCACACTAGAAGATTTTCCAGTGATTGCCACCATTGTAGGGACAAGATCAGTCGTTGTGAGTTTGATATCTTGTCCGACAGACATCCTGTGGCCTGTGTCCACTGTGTGGATACGGTCCACTGGGCTGCTCGCATATGAAGGCGAGCGTAGGGAACCACATGAACCGTAGATGCCATATGTCCCAATAGTTGTAGTAGTTCTCAAGCAGTTCGGGAGGACTTCACCGCTGCTTGAGAAGCTAGCTGCATTATACGAAGACAGCGGGGTTGTGGGAGAAAAGCCCTTGACTGTCTGGTATCTAGACGGGCTGCTATGAACTCTAGGGACTGAGATGGAGCAAGTTGGGATTTTGGGAGGTTTATGACCAATCCCAAATATTGAAGGATTCGCATTGTGCGAGACAGTGCAGATCTGGCTTCTGGAACCGTGGGGGCTCGAATGAGCCAGTCGTCCAAGTAAGGGAAGACGAATATCCCCAGGGTTCGCAGAAATGCAGCTACTACTGCTATGCATTTCGTGAATACTCTTGGTGCCGAAGCCAGACCAAAGGGAAGAACTCTGTATTGGAAATGTTTTCCCTTGAAAAGGAATCGTAAGAATTTCCTGTGATCTGGATGGATCAGAATGTGAGTATATGCATCCTTTAGATCTAGAGAACAAAGCCAATCCTGACTTTGAAGGTATGGCAGAAGAGTTCCCAGAGAAATCATTTTTAACTTTTCTCGGAACAGATATTTGTTCAATTCTCTGAGGTCTAGAATGGGTCTGTGTCCTCCTGTTTTCTTTGGAATAAGAAAATAGGGGGAGTAGAACCCTGCACCCTGCTGAAGAATGGGCACTTCCTCTATTGCTTCTTGAGCAAGGAGTGTTGAGACCTCTTGATCCAGTAGATTGCCTGTAGCGGTTTGGGAATTGAACTGTTTTACGATTGTAGGAAGGGGCATACTGTGAAAATGAAGCTTCTACCCCTCTCCGACAATGGACAGTTATTATTTGGTGCCATCTGTTGGCAAAATGACACAACCTGCCTGGAATGTTTAGGGGTTCTGGCCCCTTCAGGGGTAGGAAGGCTAAGTTCTCTATGAAGGAGTCAAAGCCCTTGAGGGGACTGGGTCTGTGCAGCTGGTTGAGCTCTAAGGCCTTTTGGCTTCTTTTGTCTGGATTGTTGTTGTTGACCCTTCTGGGCAACTTGACCCTGAGCTTTCCCTTGCTGGGTATAGGATGGATAAAACTTCCTCTTTTTGCTGAAAAAGGGTTTTTTTATAGGGTTTCTTTTTGGCTGGGGTGGCTATAGATTTTGACAATCTGTCTAAAGTGAGATTGTCAGTATCTATCTCATTAGCCTTCTCCTGCCAATTCTTGCCAAAGAGGTTTTCTCCTGTACAAGAGATGTTTCCCAATTTATCCTGTACCCAAATCTCCAAGTCTGATGCCTGAAGCCAGGCAATCCGACATGCACCAATGGCAATAGCAGAGGTTCTGCTGATGCATTCAAAGCAGTCAAAGGCTGCACGGTTTACAAACTTGGAGACATCTTGAGCATGCTTGACCAGAGTGAGAAAGTCCTGTCGTTTGTCCTCAGGGAGAAGGGGGCTCATAAGCTCCAAATCTCCTGTGACCTTTTTGAGGAACATTCCCATATATAAAATACATGAGCTGATCCTAGCTGAAAGCATGGAAGCCTGAAAAGTTCAACGCCCAAAAGTGTCAAGAGTCCTGCATTCATGACCTGGAGGATTGGATGCATGTCTCTTTGCACTTTTCATCCTACGCATGGCTGACTCCACTACCAGTGAATGGTGTGACAGCTGAGTCTTTTGAAAACCAGGACATAGTGGAACTCGATACATAGTATAGAGTCTCCTAGAATGAGGAGATGTGGTCAAAGGTGTCTCCCACATTCTGAGCACCAAATCATGAAGAATTTCATGAATGGGCAGAGTGGCTGCTTCCTTGGGAGCCTTAGGGTATTGGAGAATTTCCAATTCCTTTGCTCTAGGTTCTTTTTCAGGAGCTACCGTGATTGAAAGGCCTCGGGCCACATCACGAATAAAATCCTGAAAAGACATGTCTTCCGGAGGAGACATTCTGCGTTGGGGAGAAGAGGAGTCTTCCGGGAGAAACACTCTGGTACTGGCAGAATTATCAGAGTCATCAGAATCGGAGGATTCGAAGTATCTCTGATCCCGATGTTCATGCAAACACGGTCTCGGTATCAATCGAAATTGGTACCGAATTGGTCCAGTACCGATCTGCCGATTCCAGAAAAAGTCTGCATGGGAAGAATTCCCACCGGGGCCGGTACCGGTACTAGTATCTGTACCGGTGCTGGTACCGGCATCAGTACTGGTACCCGTTGAAACACTGGTGTCAACGGTACTGCAGCTGTAAGGAGAGCTGCAAGACTGCGTTCAATAGCAAGGAATCTCTAGTCTATCGATGCTGCCGATGCCTGGGTATCGGTACCGGTAAAAGCGGCCGGAACCCCTGAGCATGGCACCAGTAGTTCTGCCGAGGTCGAAGCCTCGAGAACATCCTGGAACCCCATTGATGCTTTGGAGGCCGAAGCCTCCCGCTGGGGCTGTTTTGCCAGTGTAGTTTCCTCAAGGGCAATGACAATGGCCTCTCGATGCTTTGAAGGAGAGCTACCTTTTGAGGACCGGTTCTTATGTTTAGTTACCTGAGATCCATGGGAGGAAGATGAGGCTCTTGAATATGTCGATGCAATGGACCTGGTATCCGAAGAAAAGAGGGTACCGAACTTTGCAGCTCGGTTCTGTCTTCCTCTTTCAGTCATCCCCATACAGGAGGAACACTCAGATGGAGAATGGTCAGGGCCTACACATTTTAGACCCCAGTCATGGGTGTCGGTGACGGAGATGGTACCGCCACATTTAGTACATTTTTAAAACCACTAGCTGGTTTTTCCATCTTTTGTGAAAAATGGGGCCTAATGCCGAAAATGGCGCCTAGCACCAAAGAAAAAGTTTCTGAAGAGAAACAGTTAAAAAAAAAATATATATATATATATTTTTTTTTAAAGAAGAAAGAAAGAACTGGCGGTACCGGTAGGTGTCGTGCGGAGGCAGGCGTGACCACAAGAAAACACATTTAAAGAAGAAATTTTTTGCAGTGACAGGGTATGTGTCCTGTCGGCTCCGCGGAAAACAAAGAACTGAAGAGGGACAGTTGGCAAGGCGGGAAGGCAGCGCGCATGTGCTGAGGGATGCTCCCAAAAGCGTTCCTATTGGACGCTGGGGAGCGTTCCCGTGCAGGCTCCGTCAGTACCGACGATACCCATATGTTTGATACCTGCTTGTTGCAGGAGATAAACTTTGCACCGGTTTCAATTAATTCAAAATGCTGCAACATGGCCGATAGAGGGTCGCGAGCAGCATGACCATGCTGCACCTTTCCAGCAAAAACTGCACTGTTTATTAGCAGCCTACATGGCCAAACTAAAACTCTTGTTTCTGATTTTCAAGGCCCTTAGACAAAATGGACCCTCTATGCACCTTTGAGGCCTCTAAAATTGTCTGAAGAAACATCCCTAACTGTATCCTTGACAGAGGAAATCACATTTTGTGACTCCTGCCAGTGAGCTTTCTCAGGAGTTGCTCCCACACTCTCGAACTCACTCCTAGAGGGGTACGCTTAACTCAAGACTACCTCTGCTTCAGGAAGCATGTAAAGCCTGGCTCTCTCCCAAGCCTTGTTATGACTATAGTGACTGACTTTCCATTCACAAACACTGCTTCAGAACTAGCTTCTGCACATCCTGAAACTGTGACCAGATCTACAGACTTTATTCATCTGTATACATATATACATATAATTTATCCTCGATCTAGTTACCCATTTTTTTTATCCCTAGGAGCTTCTGGGTGGCCAGGAGTCAGGACTGACTCGAAGGCACACATTGTATTGCATTGCATGCCTTGGGTTACCCATCTTGTTTATCTATATGTCCCAACTTGTCCCGGTCACCTGTGCTACTTATTAGGATGTTTCATTGTACAATGCAGGCATTGTGAGCAGTGCCGTACCTAGCCCTCTGCGAGTGGTGCAGCCATACAGGACGCAAAGAAATTGAAGCGCATTTGGGGCTTCCAACCTTTGCTCCCCTCCATGCTGCCTGCCCTTGCCCCACTACCGTTGCTTTTCCTGTTGACCTGATGGCAGTGTTAGCGATGGCAGCAGCAGACCAGGCTTCCAATTAAAAACAAAAACGCAGGTCTTTCCGACTCCACGCTTTCATGCAAGTCTGATCCCTCCCTCCTCTGATGTATGCGCTCGTCAAAGGAGAAAGGGACCAGACCAGCCATTCAAGTGCAGAGTTGCAAAGACCCATGTTTGAATGGCTGGTCTGGTCCCTCCCTCCTCTGATAGGGACATATGTCAGAGAAGGGAGGGATCAGACCTGCATGCAAGCACGGAGTGGGAAAGACACACTTTTTTATTTTTTTAAATTGGATGTCTGCTTCTGCTGCTGCCATCGCCGCCGCAAAGACAACATGAAAAGCGGCGGCAGCAGCTGGGCAAGGGCAGGCAGTGCGGGAGGGAGCCAGCTAAATATGGAGGTAAGATGGGGAGATCTGGGCATGGTGCATATGACAAACTGTGATTGGGGGTGGGGGGCACCAGATGTGCAAGTCGCACAGGGCACAGGTACGACCCTTATTGTGAATATCCTCTCTAAGTCATATGAGTGTCCTACCATGTTGCCTTTTGAGTACATCATTTGTTCTGTGCGGACATTGTGAGTATCCTATCTGTGTTATCTGAGTGTTCTACTGTGCTGCCTTTTAAGGTATATTATTTCTATTCTGCTGACATTGTATAATATTACTATTATTTGAATGTTCTACTATACTTTCTAAGGTGTGCATTATTGACATTGTATGATATTATTGCTATTATTGCCTAACTCCAAGTTCATCTCATTGTACTAATTGTCTATTCTGCTGACCTGGGGTCATTTTGCTACTGTTAAGCTGCTACTACAATGTAAGTTATCTATGTCAGAGAAGATCTATTGTATACCTCTTTGGGTCAATCTCTTCATAAAGTTGATTAATATATCCTAATAAATAAGTAAATAAATTTGAAGGAAAAAGAATGTCAGCATTGGTATAATAAAATCTGTTTTTTTAAAAATTTTATTTCCCCTGCTCCTTTTTTTGCTTTTGCTTCTTGTGGGGGTGTCCCTTTGTTGTGGTTACGTCCATGTGTAGCTGGGCAGAGCAGGGGTGAAGTAGCAATGTGCATGGAGGGAGAGTCAGCATCAGGCAGATTAAAGAGCAGTTTAGGGCAGTGCAATTTTAGGGGCAGCAGAAAAAGCACAAGTAATTCAATTAGCAGCAATTAGTGAGTCGTTCTCCTACTTATCAATCCTTGATATGGCAGCCCCTCTGTGCCTGGGTGTGCGAGACTACACCTTCCACATAGACCATCCCCCCTCTTCCCCTTCTATTCGTTTTGAAAGTTGTGTTTAGGGTTTTCTTCTGTCTCTTTTCTATACTTTTCTTTCTCTTTGCCCTTCACTCTCTCTTTCCTATAAGTTAATGGCATTCCTTTCCTCCCCTGTTCTCTTCTGTCAGCCTACATTTTACTGTACACCGCCCTGACGCTCAGGCACAGGTGGTATATCAAGTCTTGCAAATAAAGATAAAACCCCCTTTCTCTCCAAACCTACTCCTAGCAGCCATGCAGACCCATCTCCTAGCTATTTCTTGAAGCGCTGGCTATGCTCTCAAACTCCTCCAGTGCTCTGCAAGAAGAGGACATGACTTCACATGTAGCCACAATGTCATAAAGAGAATATAAACGCAAGTTCCTCCTCTCCTTTCTTGGCAATGTTGATCGTTGGCTCCTGATGGCAGTAGCTGAGGGCAGCGAAGCAGGAAGCAGCACACAGTGGCCCTGGTGATGGGAGAGGGACTCAGAATTTTCCTGTCAACTGCCCCTAGCATAGAAGCATCAACCTCCTTGTTTTCCCACCTTCCCAGCAGCACTTCTAAATCCAGACTGGCAGCAGCAGCAGCAGGACCTTGTTTCACTGTTTGTCCTGCCCTGGCTCTGGCTGTGAGTACCATAGGGGTTTCAAAATTGAGAACAAGTGATACAGGAAGTACTTGCTAATTTCAAATATCTGCATGGTACCAGTGGCCAGAGTCAGCAGATTATGGACAGAGTGAGGGGAGTGAAAGAACCGGCTTCCATCGCTCTGGATTTAGAACTGCTTGGCAGATGGGAAAAGGGGACTGATTCTGGGAATAGGGCTGGGAGGTCTGACTCTGAAGCTGGAGCTGGGGGTGGGGCACATTTTAATGAAAGAGTGGAAGAAAGGGGCTGGGGGTTGAAAGAAGGCTGCAGATAGGAGAAGAGGATAAATGCTAAGGGGTAGGGATAGGAGAAGGGATCTGATGCTGCAGCTGGGAAAAGTGGGTTGGGCTAATACAAGTGCTGTGAAATCGGTGTAGGGGCTGACACAGCAGCTGTGGCTGGGGGCTGATACAAGATGGGGATGGCAGAAGAAGACTCACACTGATAGGTATTAGGGATGGCAGAAGTAAGCTAATGCTGTGAACAGGTGGCAGAAGGGGACTGAGCTGATGTGAGAGTAGCAATGCAAGAAAGAGAGATGCTAAGACACTTTTTGGATTTCTCATATAGACACCCTTTGATAAAATCAGGCCTACAAAGTATGCAACTCTCTATCTACACATATAAATCAACAAAGAATAAAGACACCATCCCTGGTCATTGTGGGGACAATTAGCAGTAGTCCGTATTGTTGCAAAGTCCATAAGTAAATTTGTGTCTATGGATCTTGTAGCCAGTTTTCAAAGGGAAGAAACAGAAATAGTTTCCCTTAAAAAATGACCTGCAAGGTAAGCAAACACAAACACTTCCGCATATTTTACACCTCCTATTTCTGTTGTTGGTAAGAACATAAGAAATGCCTTACTGGGTCAAGCCAAAGTCCATCAAGCCCAGTATCCTGTTTCCAACAGTGGCCAGTCCAGGCCACAAGTATCTGGCAGGTTCCCAAAGAGGCACACAGGTTTCACAATGCTTGTCCCAGGGTAAGCAGTGGATTTCCCAGGTCCTCTTTAATAATGGTTTATAGACTTTTCCTTCAAAAGCTTGTCCACTCCATTTTTAAAACCAGCTACACTAACAGTTTTTACTACATCCTCTGGTAACGAATTCCAGAGTTTGATTATGCATTGAGTAAAAAAAAAATTACTCTTATTAGTCTTAAAGGGTTGCATCATAGCTTCATTATGTGTCCTCAAGTCTTTCTACTTTTTGATGGCATAAACAATCAATCTACGTTTATCCATTACACTCTATTCATTAATTTATAGATCTATATCATATCCCCCTACAGCCACCTCTTTTCCAAGTTGAAGAGCCCCAGCCTTTTAAGTCTCTCCTCATAGGAGTATCTTTCCATTCCCTATACAATTTTTGTCGCTCTTCTTTGTACCTTTTCAAAATCAGCGATATCCTTTTTAAGATATGACAACCCGAATTGCACATAATTTTCAAGATGTGTCGCACCATAGAATGATACAGAGGCATTATAATATCTTTGGTTTTATTCTCCATTCCTTTACTTATGATTTCTAGCATTATATTTGCTTTCTTGGCCACCGCTACACACTGGGCAGAGGGTTTCAACATAGTAGCCATGATGACGGCTAAATTTCTTTCCTGGTTGGTGGCCATTTGGACTCCAGTCTTCCAATTTTTCAAGGTCGTCTTGCAAGTTTTTACAATCCTCTTGGGTTTTAACAACGTTCAGTAATTTTGTGTCATCTGCAAATTTGATCACCTCACTCGTTATTCCTATTTCCAGGTCATTTATGAATATGTTAAACAGCAGCGGGCCCAGCATGGATCCCTAGGGCACTCCACTATTCACCTTTCCCATTGAGGAAATTGGCCATTTAGCCCTACTCTCTGTTTTCTATCTTTTAACCAGTTTCTGATCCACAATACTACACTATCTCCAGTCCCACTTTTTAATTTCGCCAAGAGTCTTTCATGAGGGACCTTGTTAAAGGCTTTCTGAAAATTCAGATGCACTACGAGGTCTGTCCCAAAAGTAATGAAAATGATCTAAAAAAAATAATTGATTGAACATACATGCAATTACAGTTTATCCCCTTCAAAATAGGCACCTTGTGATCCAATAAAGTGATTCCAGCATTGCTGCCACTCTTCATAGCAGTGGAGGAAATCTTCACTTGAGATGTTGTTCAAAGCCCTCGCCGCACCTGCCTGTACGTTTTCAACTGTCCCAAAATGATGTTCTTTGAGGTGGGTTTTGAGCTTGAGGAATAAAAAGAAATTGCACGGAGCCGAGTCAGGGCTGTACAGTGGGTGGGGAAGCGTTGTGATATTATTTTGAGCCAAAAATTCCATCACAGCGAATGATGTGTGACTTGGCGCATTGTTGAACCACGTATTTGCAATTTCACGGCGGATGCGCACAATTCTGTTTCTCAAACACTCGAGTGCCTGTAGGTAAAATGTTTGATTCACAGTCTGTACGGGTAGCACAAACTCCTTGTGAACATCTCCCTTTGAATCAAAATAAAATGATAAGCATGGATTTCACTCTTGATTTGCTCATTCGGGCCTTCTTTGGTCGAGATGACTGGGAAGTGTGCCACTTTGAACTCTATCTTTTGGTTGTGGGATCGTACTCGAAAACCCAAGTTTCATCTCCAGTAATCACTCGCTGCAGAAAGCCAGTCTCACTTGTCATACAATCCAAGAGTTCCCGAGAAACCAACCATGATTGTCCTTTTGTTCATCAGACAAATTCTTCAGGACCAGTTTCACACAAATTTTTCTCATGTGCAGATCCTCCCTAATGATTCGGTGGACGTCCGTTTTCGGTAGTCCTACCTCCTCTGCAATTAACCGCACATTCAAAAGTCGATCCCTATCCAGAACAGCCTTCACACGAGCCACATTGTTCTCAGTTCTTGAAATTGAAGGACATCCTGCTCGCTATTCGTCCTCAACGCTCTCCCTTCAATCCTTGAACGCCTTGTGCCACCTAAAGACTTAAGCTGTCCTCAACAACTGCAATGTTTCGGAAACAGATTTTCCGAGTTTTGTGCAGAACTTGATCATCTAACGCTGCTCCAGACTCCTCTGCATTTTTGCTCGTGACAAGACACAAAAACTACTACGCACTTTGCTAACGTACCGATTGCTATAAAGGCATGGACTTAACTGAGGAAGGTCAAACTGTATACCTGGGTCCCCCCTCCACCTGCCTCTTTCCTTTCCTGGCCCTTCTGTGCTGTGCAAAAAAATCATTCTCATTACGTTTGGGACAGACCTCATATATCAACCGGCTACCTTTTGTCTACCTGTTTATATACACCTTCAAAAAATATAACAGATTAGTAAAATAAGACTTTCCTTGGCTAAATCCATGTTGGCTTTCTCTCATTAACCCTGTGTCTTTTTTATAGTACTCAGAGAGAAATCCATCCCTTCCCATGGACTTTCCCACAGGTAGGCAGCGTATAGTTAGCTGCACCTCCTGTACAGTTACTGCAGCTTTGAGGATCTATCGATCAGCCCCCGACAATTCCGGGAGGTCCACCCCACAAAGGTATGCCCCCACACAGTTGTGATTGACCGCGTCCCCAGTATACAGATGCTCAAGATAGGTCGCGAATGCCACCCGTATCCTGCTGGACTCCACCTGAAGCTCCCCCGCAGTGTCCTTCACCTCGTGTAACATTCAAGAGGCCCATTGCTTCCAAAGACGCAATGCAAGATACCTCCCAACCTTATTACCTTGTTCATAGAAAGTTTGGTGCAGCCAGCATTGCATATTGTCCAAATCTCACTGGACATGTCCATCAAGGTGAGCCCAGACCGCCCACCACTGATTCCAGGCTCGACAAGAGCCGGTATATGCATGTTCCAACTGGAGACGCTTGGCCTCCTCCTCTAAGTACCAGGACTAATGCGCGTACTTCTACTTAGTGTGCACCGCTTCTGCAATGAGGTGACCTCAAACTGTAGCCTTAAAGGCATCCCAAATAATTGGCAGTGCCACCTCACCTGAGGAGTGCAGCTCAAAGTATTCTTGGATAAAAAGATCATGTGCCCAAACTCTCACCATACGATGAAGAAAGCTCCCTTGCAGCACCCATGTTCATTCGTGCATATCAGTCGCCGGGTCCCCAACCTCTACCCAACAAGGGGCATGATCCGACCATGTAATGGTCCCGTGATCCACCGCCACACCTCCATCTAGCAAGCATTGGTCTAACAGCAGATAGTCAATTCTGATATGAACCTGGTGAACAGGCGAGTAGTAGGTGTAGCATCAGTCACCATGGTGTGAGTCCTGCCACACATCTCGAAGACCCAGATCTGCTAACATGGCCCTAAGCACCCTACTGCCCCCATTCACCACCTGAGCACCTTTGCCCATGGAGTCCAAATGAGGCTGCATAGCGTAGTTACTCACCTGTAACAGGTGTTCTCCAGGAGCAGCAGGAATCAGTCCTCACATATGGGTGACGTCGGCGCCGACGGAGCCCTCGTGGAGCAATTTTCCCCAGCTTTCAAAGAAAGCCTTTGGGAATTGCAGCGCGCATGCACGGTCCTCTTCCAGCCCAAGGGTGCCATCTTGCTCAGTCAGATGACATAGCTAAAAGACAGCAAAAATTAGCAAAAACGAAAGCATATAACTGCAACTCCAAGGGGAGGAGGGAGGGTTGTGAGGACTGATTCCTGCTGCTCCTGGAGAACACCTGTTACAGGTGAGTAACTACGCTTTCTCCAGGACCAAGCAGGAAGTCAGTCCTCACATATGGGACTCCCAAGCTTAAGGCTACCGGAGACCCTAAGCACAAAAATGAGCTCCCTCAAGGTCATTAGCACAGAAGGAAGGAATCTTCTCTGAATATGTCTGCAACCGGTAGCCCAACATCCGGGACGGAGGGTAGGAGTTGCCTATACCTCGAAGAGGTTACGGAGGACTGCCTGTCCGAAAGCACTGTCCCTGCGGGACTCCCTCTCCAGGCAGTAATGGGCTGCAAAAGTCTGGCTTGAAGACCAAGTAGCGGCCCGGCAGATGTCTGCCAATGGAACAGAGCGGAGGTAAGCTACCGATGTAGCCTTCGCCCGAACACGATGAGCTGTGACTCTACCTTCCAGCACGAGGCCCGGCAGCCTCGTACGCCCAAGCGATACAGTCCGCAATCCAGATGGACAGAGTACGCTTGGAGACAGGGAGCCCCAACCTGTTGGGGTCATAAGACACGAAGAGCTGAACAGCCTTTCGGTGCTCCCGCGTACGGTCAAGGTAGAAGGTCAACGCCCTTCTACAGTCCAGGGTATGCAGGACCATTTCAGCTCGGCTGGAGTGTGGCCTGGGAAAGTAGGTCGGAAGTACCACCTCCTGGTTGATGTGAAAAGGGGAAACCACTTTGGGAAGAAATTTAGGGTGAGTCCATAGGACTACCCGGTTCTTGTAGAACCTAGTGTAAGGAGGATCAGAAACCAGGGCCTGCAGCTCACTAACGCGTCTAGCCGAAGTGAGGGCTACCAAAAACAAGGTTTTCCAGGAAAGAAAACGTAGCGGACAGGTAGCCATAGGCTCAAAAGGCGGACAGGTAATCCGCTGCAACACCACATTAAGATCCCAGTCCGGGGCTGGCGGGCGCAAAGGTGGCTTAAGGAGAAGGAGGCCTCTGAGAAACCGAGCCACCAGAGGGTGGCTGGAAAGAGGTCTACCATCCACCGGCATGTGATGCGCAGAAAGAGCACTGAGGTGGACCTTTACCGAGTTGGACTTTAGTCCAAGGTTGGAGAGAGAGAGCAAGTACTGCAAGACCACTGATGCTGAACAGGAGAAAGGATCTTGAGACTGCTGAGTACACTAGACGGAGAACCGACGCCACTTGAGAGCGTAGGCCTTGCGGGTGGAGGGCCTCCTGGAGGCCAAGACGACCTCCTCCACATCTGGAGGTAGCTGCAGAGGAGCAAGGACTACCCTTTCAGCAGCCAGGCCATCAGATGAAGGGACCGGAGATTGGGGTGTAGGAGAGTCCCCTGATCCTGCGACAGGAGGTCGGGCTGAAATCCCAGTGGAAGAGGAGTGTCTACCGCTAGCTGCATCAGAAGCGGGAACCAAGGTTGTCTCGGCCACCGGGGAGCCACTAGGATCATCGATGCTTTGTCTCTGAGAACCTTGAAGAGCGTCCGAGACACCAGTGGCATGGGAGGAAAGGCATACAAGAGGCCGGTGGACCATGGAATTAGAAAAGCATCCGCCGCTACCCGGAGAGGATGCGGCTGTCGAGAGCAGAATCTGGGCAGCTGCCGGTTCAGAGGACTGGCAAACAGATCCATGGTGGGGAGGCCCCACTTGAGAAAGATCCGCTGAACCACCAGTGGATCCAACCTCCACTCGTGTGGCTGGAGGATCCTGCTGAGCTTGTCGGCCAGGTAATTTTCTTGACCTGGAAGATAGACAGCCTTGAGGATGATGCCGTGGTGGACTGCCCAAGAGCATAGTTTTTGTGCCTCCTGACAGAGAAGGAAGGAGCCTGTTCCGCCTTGTTTGTTCACGTAGAACATTGCCACCTGATTGTCTGTCTGTATCAGCACCGACTGGTGAGAAACCAGGTGAGAGAATGCTTTGAGCGCGAGGCGGATGGCTCTGAGCTCCAGGAAGTTTATCTGCTGAGCAGACTCCCAAGGAGTCCAGAGGCCTTGAGTACATGTCCCTTGGCAATGTGCTCCCCAACCCAGGAGAGAAGCATCGGTCGTCAGGACCTGAGAATGCGTAGGGGGCTGAAAAGTCACTCCTAGTACCAGGTTTGGCAGATGAAGCCACCATTGTAGAGAAGAAACCAGCTGGTCGGAGATCTGTACGGAGTCCGCTAGGCTCCCCGTGGCCTGATGCCATTGATTGCGAAGGCACCACTGAGCAGGACGCATGTTCAGTCGGGTATTGGGGGTCACATGGATCGTGGAAGCCATATGGCCGAGCAGTCGCAGAAAGTGCCTGGCTGAGACCAGCGCATTGCTGTGAAAGTGGCCGGCGAGATCCATGAGCCGCTTGGCCCTGTCCAGAGGGAGGAAGGCCTGCGCCTGAAGTGTGTCCAACCGGGCGCCGATGAACTCGAGATTTTGAGAGGGGAGCAAAGTGGACTTTGCGAAGTTTATGACAAAACCCAAGTGCTGGAGCAGAGCCACAGTGCGATGAGTGGCTTGAGCGGCCTCTTGGGAAGACTGGGCTCGGATGAGCCAGTCGTCCAGGTATGGGAACACAAACAGACCTTGAAGTCTCAGATAAGCCGCCACCACTGCGAGGCATTTGGTGAACACCCTGGGTGCGGAGGATAGGCCAAAGAGCAGCACTCTGTACTGGTAATGATTTCCTCCCACAACAAATCTGAGATATTGTCTGTGGTCCGGATGAATGAGGATATGAGTATATGCATCTTTCAGATCCAAGGAGCATAGCCAGTCTCCCTGCTGGAGGTAGGGCAGCAGGATTCCAAGGGTAAGCATCTTGAACTTTTCCTTTGCAAGGAACTTGTTGAGGTTTCCCAAGTCCAGGATGGGTCTGAGGCCTCCTGTTCTTTTTGGAATCAGGAAGTACCTGGAGTAAAACCCTTGGCCCTTCAGGTGGTGGGGCACCGGTTCCACGGCTTGTTCCTGAACAAGACTTGCTAACTCCTGAAGGAGTAAGGCCCTGTGCAAAGGCAGTCTGGGAGGCTCCCCCGGAAAGTAGGAGGGAGGTACCAGGTGAAAGTGAAGAAGATAACCCCTTTGAACTATGTGAAGTACCCAGGTATCTGTGGTGATGTTGGACCACCTTTGGGCAAAGTGGACCAGCCGGCCTCCTGTGCTGAGAGAAACCAGCTGAGGGGGAGAGGCTATGCTGAGGAAGTCAAAAACCCCCACCCTGCTGAGCAGGGGCCGGTGGTGCAGGCTTGGGGGCTTGCTGCCTACGGGACCCATTACCCCGTCCCTTGGCCTGCTTTCCCTGTGGGGGAGCTGCTGAGGCCTGATACTGAGGGTAGTATTTATAGGCAGCACCTTTCCTTGGGTAAAAGGGCTTTTTCCCCGGGGCCTTCTTCTTTTGAGAAGGGGCAGAAGTCTTCCTTGAGAGACGAGTCCTGGTGAGAGTCTCCGTCTCGATTTGTGCAGCCTTCTCATCCATGGGCTTGCCAAAGAGGTTATCACCTCGGCAGGGGACATCGACCAACTTGTCCTGTACCCAGGGCTCGAGGTCGGACGTCTGAAGCCAAGCCTGGCGGCGTCCACCGATGCCGGCCGCAGCTACTCGAGCCGAAGCCTCAAAACCATCATAGGCTGCTCGAGATATAAACTTGGAGCACTCCCGAATACCAGTAGACAAGGATTGGAACCTCAGCAAAGGTTCGTCGGAGAGACCAGCAGAGAACCCGGCTATTTCCTTAGCCAGGTCTCGGAGATACATGCCCATGTAGAGCTGGTATGTCTGGACTCGACAAGCAAGCATAGAGCCCTGGAAGCACTTCCTACCGAGGGCATCCAGGCTTCGGGCTTCCCTACCAGAGGGCACCGAGAAGTGCATTTTCTGACTCTTAAGTCTATGCATGGCCGATTCCACCACCATGGAATGGTGCGGTAGTTGTGCCTTCTGGAAGCCGGGGCTCTTGCGGACTCGATAAATGGAATCGACCCGCTTGCTTAATACCGGCGACGACGCCGGGCTCTCCCACATGCGGAAGAGAAGTCGTTCCAGCATCGGAGGAACCGGTACAATAAAGGCCTCCTTTGGGGGAGAGTCATATTGGAGGGCATCGAGTTCTTCGACTCGAGGCTCCTCCTCGGGATCCGCGGGGAAGGCCAAGGCCTTGGCCATATCCCTCACGAAGTCCGAGAACCGGGTATCCTCCGGGGGGGACCGTCTCCGAGGTTCGGACTCGGGGGAGTCCGAAGGGACACACCGAGTCCGAAAGGAACCAGGTGACTCTTCGTCCTCAGATTTCCAGGCCGACTCCTCGGAGGAAGAGTTGAGCGGCTCCGGTCGGGCGGGCACCGATGCTATCCGCTCCGACGCCGAGGGAGTCGGCGTCGACGACCTCGGTCCCGAACGGGAGGCCGAAGGAGACCTCGACCGAGGATCGACTCGAGCCCTCATGGACTCGAGGATCGGCTCGGTCTCCGGGGTCGATTTGGAGGTCAACATCCCGGCGGTCAGGGCAGAAGCACCGGCGAGGCCAGCGATCAATACCCGCTGCTGGTCCAAGAAGGCAGTCAGACTGCTCTCCAAGGCCGTCAACCTGAGTCCGAGCTCAGGAGACCCAGCAGCCCCCGACTCGGGCCCCGACGGCGGGTCCTTCGGAGGCGAGTCAACGAGGACAACAGTACTCACGTGAGCGGGCAAGTCCACCTCAAGTCGAGGATGTTTTGACGGCCTCTCCATCTCCGAGGACCCGGGACGGGAGTCGGGGCTATGCGACCTGGCCCTCGAGGAACCAGGAGCGTCCACCGATCCCGCCCTCGCGGGTTTCTTCTTCCGATGATGTTCCCGGGTAGGAGACCCCCTCTCAGAGGAACTTCGACGATGCTCAGGACCAGAGTCCCGAGACGTCGAAGCCTCTGACGAGGTCCGAGCCCGGCCGGAGTCAGAGAAGATACGCTCCCGCTGATGCTGCCGACTCCTCAATGCTTTTGAGGTCATTTTGCCACATGGCACACAGATCAGGGAGTCATGATCTGGGCCGAGGCAGCGGAGGCAGAAGTCATGAGTGTCTGTAAGAGACATGAGTTTCTTACAGAGATCACACTTTTTAAAGCCGCTGGCAGCCATCAGGGGAAAAAGGGCCCCTGCGAGGTCGAATGACCAGGCTGCCAGGGAAAAAGGAAAAATAGAGAAAAAATCAACTTTTCTGCGGGGATTCACAGGCAACGTCTGTAGGGCTCCGCGGAAAAAAGAAGACTGAGCAAGATGGCACCCTTGGGCGGGAAGAGGACCGTGCATGCGCGCTGCAATTCCCAAAGGCTTTCTTTGAAAGCTGGGGAAAATTGCTCCGCGAGGGCTCCGTCGGCGCCGACGTCACCCATATGTGAGGACCTGACTTCCTGCTTGGTCCTGGAGAAACAGGCGTTACAGTCCCCACCCAAGATCACACGCCCCTTAGCAAAATCCGCCAACGAGTCTTTTAAGGTCGCAAAGAAATGAGGCTGCCCCTCATTAGGAGCATAGATGTTAGCCAGGGTGAAGAGAGTACCATCCAGTGAACGTTTAGAAAAATCCACCTACCAGCTTTATCTCTCCGTACTTCCTCCACAGCAATACGCAAAGTCTGTCAGAACAGTATAGCCACCCCACATTTCTTACGTCCCTGCACCTCAGAGGCAGCCCAGATCTCTCAATAGGGCCTTTGTCTCAACCAAACTTGGTGGGTGCTGCGGAGATGTGTCACCTCCCATGGTCCGCAGCTCCTTAAACAACAGGGAGCATTTCCGGGGCGAGTTCAGCCGCTTCACATTAAAAGATACAATTTTTAGCATGGCTTACTATGACTCGTCCCCCTTCCCCATGCCAGTAACATCACAGGTCATGGCCCTCTATCCTCATAAATCATCCACATACAGGCTCCCATACATATAGCTCCCATTCTTTCATCTGGACCTACCATCAGGACCCCCCTCCCCATTGTTGTTCCACAAAGGACCCTACCCTTCCCCTTATAACCCTTAATCCAAACCCTCCCTAAAACTATTCCCAACCAATTCCTATACTACCCCTTCTCCCTTATGACACCCCTCCCCCCATCCCAACCCACTTGGGTATCTGCATTCGTTGCAGATCAGGAGGATCAACATCTCTTATCGTCCGGCCAGTCCTGACCACCCCCCCACCCACATCCATATCAACAATACATTCATTCCCCCCATATTTCAAACTCAAACATTACAGCAAGAGCAATGTGAAGAAGCTACAAATAAACATCTTAAATCGGATTCCCCCAGGCCAGTCTGGACAAAGGACTGTAGCCCAGAGTAGGTTCCTAAAGACCCAAGGAGGATAAAGTATTAGCTCTGAGGCAAATCAGAAAGAGTTGGCTTAGTCCCCTCTGTCCTGCAAAAGGTCCCTTGACATAAGATCAGAAAAGGCCCTTCTAAAGTTATAACTGTCACTAGGTGGACTTCCCCACCCTCTGCCACTTAGGGTGCAATGGTTGAGAGGCAGGCGATGCTAGCACAGCATGGTTATCCACCAGCCCCGCAAGCCATAAGGCCCACTAAAGAGTAGTTACTCACCTGTAACAGGTGTTCTCCAGGAGCAGCAGGAATCAGTCCTCACATATGGGTGTCATCGACGCCAATGAAGCCCCAGCAGAGCATTTCCCTAGCTTTCCATGACAGCCTTTGGGAATGCAGGCACGAATGTGCGGTTCCCTTCCCGCCTAAAGGTGCCATCTTACCTCAGTCAAATGACATAGCTAAGAACAGCACACAAAAAAGAAAAAACAAACTAGGTACAACTGCAATTCCCAGGGGAGGAGGGAGGGTTGTGAGGACTGATTCCTGCTGCTCCTGGAGAACACCTGTTACAGGTGAGTAACTACTCTTTCTCCAGGACCAAGCAGGAAGTCAGTCCTCACATATGGGTGACTCCCTAGCTCTGGGCTACCGAGGAACCCAGGCTGAACAAGAGAACTCCCTCTAGCCCCAGCATCAAAGAAAGGCTTTTCACTGACACAACCTCCACCGGTAGCCCAACAGAGGGCAGGAGTTGCCTATACCTCAAAGAGATTCCGGAATACTTCCTGGCCAAAAGCACTGTCCCTACGGGACTCCCTCTCCAGACAGCAATGGGCCACAAAAGTCTGGCTTGAAGACCAAGTTGCAGCCCTGCAGATGTCTACCAACGGTACAGAGCGGAGATGAGCCACTGAGGCAGCCATTGCCCTGACACGGTGGACCGTGACCCGACCCTGCAAAGGAAGGTCAGCCGCCTTGTAAGCCCAGGTGATACAGTCAGCCACCCAGATGGACAAGGTACCCTTGGACACAGCCAACCCCAACTTATTAGGGTCAAAAGATATGAAGAGCTGAGTAGCCCTTCTATGCCCCTGCGTACGGTCAAGGTAGAAGGATAAGGCCCTCCTACAGTCCAGGGTATGCAGAACTGCTTCAGCCTGGCTTGCATGAGGCCTAGGGAAGAATGTTGGCAGAACCACCTCCTGGTTAAGGTGGAAGGAGGAGACAACCTTTGGAAGGAACTTTGGATGAGTCCTAAGGACTACCCTGTTCCTATAGAAGCGAGTGTAAGGCCTGTCAGAGACCAGGGCCTGAAGCTCACTCACTCACACTCGCCTGGCCGAGGTTAGGGCTACCAAGAAGAGGGTCTTCCAGGACAGGAAGCATAGAGGGCAAGTAGCCATCGGCTCAAAAGGTGGGCGAGTCAGTTGCTGCAAGACCACTTTCAACTCCCACTCAGGAGCAGGAGGACAGATTGGAGGCTTAAGCAAAAGCAAGCCTCTGAGAAACCGGGACACCAAGGGGTGAACTGAGAGAGAATGTCCTTCCACCATTGAGTGGTGAGCTGCTAGAGCTGAGAGGTGGACCCGAACAGAATTGGACTTAAGTCCCTGATTGGATAAGTGCAGTAAGTACTGAAGCACTACTGGTACAGTACAGGAGAAGGGATCCTCTGTACGTAGCTGACACCACACAGAAAACCTTTTCCATTTGAGAGCATAGGTTTTCCTAGTGGACTGTTTCCTAGAGGCCAGGACAACCTCCTCAACTTCCTGAGGTAAGCCCCAGGGAGCCAAAACTACCCTTGCAGCCTCCAGGCCATCAAATTGAGAGCTTTGAGATTGGGGTGCAGAAGGGAACCCTGATCCTGAGAGAGAAGGTCGGGTTGCAACCCCAGAGGCAGTGGGGGATCCACTGCCAGCTGAAGCAGAAGTGGAAACCAAGGCTGTCTCGGCCTCCTGGGAGCCACCAGCAGGACCGAGGCCTTGTCCTGAAGAATCTTGAACAGGGTTCGGGCCACCAAGGGCGTGGGAGGAAACGCATACAGGAGGCCCTGAGACCATGGGATCAGAAAAGCAACTGCTGCTATCCGCAGAGGATGCGGTTGTCTGGAGCAGAACTTTGGCATCTGTTTATTCAGTGGACTGGCAAACAAATCTATGGATGGAAGTCCCCATTTCAAGAAGATCTTCTGAACTACCAAAGGATGCAGCTGCCACTCGTGGGGCTGCAGAATTCTGCTCAACCTGTCGGCCAGGTAGTTTTCCTGGCCTGGAAGGTACACAGCCTTGAGGAGCATGATGTGCTTGAGGGCAAATGAGCAAAGGTCCTGTGCCTCCTGACAAAGGAGCCTGGACCCAGTCCCACCTTGCTTGTTCACATAAAACATGGCTACCTGGTTGTCTGTCTGAACAAGGACAGATTGATGAGCCAGGGCAGGAGAGAAAGCTTTGAGTGCTAACCGAATAGCCCTGAGTTCTAGGAGTTTGATCTGCTGTGCGGCTTCCCAGGGAGACCACAGGCCCTGGGTGCACTTGTTCAGACAATGAGCCCCCCAGCCCTGCAGGGAGACGTCTGTGGTCAGTACTACTGTGTATCCAGGAATTTGAAAAGGCACCCCTTTTAGTAGATTGGGTGGGTGCAGCCACCAGTTGAGGGAGTCCAGAAAAGGTCTGGACACCCTTATCCTGTCTCTGAGGCTGCCTGTGGCCTGTGACCACTGATTCTGAAGGCACCACTGTGCAGGCTGCATATGGAGCCTGGCATTGGGGGTTACATGAACTGTCGAAGCCATGTGGCCAAGCAGCCTCAGGCAGAGTCTGGCGGAGACCACTGACCCGCTGAGAAACTGTCTTGCTAAGTCCATCAGTCTTTGGGCTCTGTCTTCTGGCAAGAATGCCTTTGCCAGGATAGAGTCCAACCTTGCCCCTATGAACTCCAAGTTCTGGGAGGGGAGCAAAGTAGACTTTGCGAAGTTTATTACAAACCCCAAGCTTTGAAGAAGAGCAATAGTTCTGAGGGTGGCCTGTCGGGCCTCCTGGCACGTCTGACCTCTTATGAGCCAGTTGTCCAGATAGGGAAAGACAAAGATGCCTTGATTTCTTAGGTAGGCCGCCACCACTGCCAGGCATTTGGTAAAGACTTGGGGGGCGGAGGTTAGGCCAAAAGGCAGTACCCTGTACTGATAATGGTTTCCTCCCACAATGAACCTGAGGTACTCTCTGTGGTCTGGATGAATGAGGATGTGAGTGTATGCATCCTTTAGATCTAAGGAGCATAGCCAATCTCCCTGCTGGAGGTAGGGCAGAAGTGTTCCAAGAGTAAGCATCTTGAACTTTTCTTTCTCTAGGAACTTGTTGATATTCCTGAGGTCCAGGATAGGTCAAGGCCACCGGTTCTTTTGGGTACCAGGAAATATCTGGAATAGAACCCTCGACCGGGCATTGGAAGGGGCACAGGCTCCACCGCCCTGTCCACCAACAGACCTTGGAGCTCCTGGAGGAGAAGATCTGTGTGCAGGGGAGGCCTTGGAGGCTCCCCTGGAAAATATGGAGGAGGCAGTTGGTGAAAGTGTAGTACATAGCCCTTGTGGACTATGTTTAACACCCAACTGTCCCCAGTGATGCGGGGCCACTGGTGGGCAAAGAGGGCGAGGCGACCTCCTGTGCAGGGTTGGGAGAGCAGGGACTGAGAGGCTATGCTCAAGGAGTCAAAACCCCCCACCCTGCTGAGTGGGAGCAGGGGCCGGAGGCTTGGGGGTCCTCTGCCTACGGGGCCCATTACCCTGCCCCTTGGCTTGCTGACCCTGGGGTACAGCTTGGGCAGCCTGATACTGAGGGTACTGTTTGTAGGCAGTGCCCTTCCTCGGGTAAAAGGGCTTTTTACCCGAGGCCTTCTTCTTGTGAGAAGGGGCAGAGGTCTTTCTAGACAGCCTTGTCCTTGTAAGGTGCTCGGTCTCGAGCTGTGCGGCCTTCTCGGCCATGGGGTTGCCAAAAAGGTTCTCACCTCGGCAAGGGACATCGACCAACTTGTCCTGAACCCATGACTCGAGGTCCGATGACTGCAGCCATGCCTGGCGTTGAGCCGCGAGGCCGGCTGCCACAACTCAGACTGAAGCCTCGAAGCCATTGTAGGCGGCGCGGGACATAAACTTGGAGCAGTCCCGAATCCCCGAGGACAAGGACTTGAATCTCTGCAAGGGCTCCCCGGAGAGACCAGCAGAGAACCCGGCCAACTCCTTGGCCAGGTCTCGCAAGTACATGCCCATGTACAGCTGGTAAGACTGGACACGGCAAGCAAGCATCAAGCCCTGGAAGCACTTTCTACCAAAACCATCGAGGTTCCGGGCCTCCCTGCCGGGGGGCACCGCAGAGTGCATCTTCTGACTTTTCAGGCGATGCATGGCCGATTCCACCACCATGGAATGGTGTGGTAGCTGCGCCTTCTGAAAGCCAGGGTTCTTCCGGAGTTGATAAATCGAATCGACCCGCTTGCTTAGAACCGGCGCCAAGGCCGGTGCCTCCCACATCTGGAAGAGGAGCCGTTCCAGCATCGGAGGAACCGGGACAGTAAAGGCCTCCTTCGGAGGAGAGCCATACTGCAGGGTCTCGAGCTCCTCGGCTCGAGGCTCTTCCTCGGGGTCCGCCGGGATAGCCAATGCGGTGGCCATATCCCGGACAAACTCCGAGAACCGGGTATCCTCCAGAGGGGATCTCTCCGGGGTTCAGACTGCGGTGAGTCCGACGGGACGCACCGAGTCTTGAATGTGTCGGGGGACTCCTCATCCTCCATCTCCCAGGCGGACTCGTCTGACGAGGAGTCAGGATCCGACCCCGCGGGGCCCGGGAGCACCCGCCCCAGCACCGGAGGCACCAGCGTCGATGCCCTCGGTCCCGAACGGGAGGTCGAGGGAGACCGCAACCGAGGTCGACCTCGAGCCATCATGGTCTCGAGTATCGGCTCGGTCTCTGGGGTCGACTTCGATGTCGATGTCCCGGTGATCGGGGCAGATGCGCCAGACAGGCTGGCCATCAGTGCCCGCTGCTGCTACATGAAGGCAGACAGTCTGCACTCCAAGGCTGTCATCCTGAGACTCAGCTCGGGAGACGCAGCAGCCACCGACTCGGGCCCCGCGGCACCGGGCCCGACATCGGCTCTCTGGGAGGAGAGTCCTCGAGGACTACAGGACTTATGTGTCCAGCAGACTCCGGCTCCATGCGAGGAACTTTGGCAGGCTTCTCTTGTTCCACGGGCCTGGGGCGACGGTCGGGGGTCTTAGACCTGGCCCTCGAGGAGCCAGGGACCTCTTCCAACGACGCCCTCACGAGCCGCTTCTTCCTCTTGCGTTCCCGGTCGGGGGACCCCCTGTCCGAGGAGCCACGACGGTGCTCGGGATCCGAATCCCGAGATGTCGAGGCCTCAGACGAGGTCCGGGCCCGGCTGGAGGCTGAGTCAGAAAAAAGTCTTTCTTTCTGCTGCTGGCGACTTCGCAGTGCCTTGGAAGACATCTTCCCACATGGTCCACACGTCTTAGGGTCGTGATCAGGACCAAGGCACCGAAGGCAGCAGTCGTGTGTGTCGGTGAGAGACATCAACTTCTTACACCGATCACACTTTTTAAAACCGCTGGAAGCCATCGGGGAAAAAAGAGTACCCGCGAGGTCAAAGGACCGGCCTTCCAGGGAAAAAGCAAAAAAGGGCGCAAACGCCAGCCACGAAGCGCAAAAACCGAAAAAGAAGAAACGGGCTCGATACCGGTGTACCGAACCAGCGGGAGGGGAACCGGCGTCAAACCGGAGAAGAAAAAATAGCGAGAATCCCCGAAAAAAATCAAACTTTTATCCGGGATGACAGGACACACGTCTGGTGGGCTTCTTGGAAAAAGAGAGACTGAGGTAAGGTGGCACCTTTAGGCGGGAAGGGAACCGCGCATGCGTGCCTGAATTCCCAAAGGCTTTCATGGAAAGCTGGGGAAATGCCCCGCTGGGGCTTCATCGGCATCGATGACACCCATATGTGAGGACTGATTTCCTGCTTGGTCCTGGAGAAGCCTTGGTGTGGTCCTTAGCTGACACCTTCTTGCCTGTCATGCAAAGTTCATTTGAAAGGGAAAAAAACAGGAATATCTGATCCCCTCCCTCAACAGTACCTCAATGACTGGCTTCATTTCGAGGTGGCAAACCAAGGTAAAGGTGGAAAAGTCCTGGTAAAGGAATATTTGCACCTCACGATATTGTAATGTTTCCTTTTCCTAGCTTTTCCTCAGCAGCAAATCCACATCTGTATAGTGCAGAAAGCACACGATAATATCATGCAGCTTGTTTCCAGGTGGTTTCCCTAATGCACAATGCATCTGCTCAATCTCCATAGATGTTCCCCGGGCTTGAAATTCCTCAGGCGTCAGCAGCTTCCGCGCAACAGCTCTTACCACTTCCTCAAGATTCTCAGTGTCACTGGATTGCTCAGGCACCCCTCGCAAGTGTACACCATTGCGATGGGCTCTATTTTCTAAATCATCAAGCTTGTTAGTCACCTCCAGAGTTTGTAAACGCTGTTTGTCTGCTGCGCCTTGCAATTCCATTAGGGTCTTGGCATGATCCTCTAAATTTAGTCTCAGCTTCCTCAATGCGATGCCCCAGCTCCTTGATATCCCCGTAGACCTCAGCAATAGTACTCGAAAGTGAGCCGCCATGGGCCCGGTCTTGCTAAGGAGCTGCTGCGATGCATGCGGTTTTTTTTTTAAGTCTCTGGTTGCTTGTTTTTCATTGCCATCTAGTCTCTGGGAGTCCATGCCCTTACCCCTGCACTGCATACACTACTCAGTTTCCTGCAAAAGTAATTTTTGGGGTTTTTGTTCACTTGGGGTGGTGGAGAGATTGACCTAGGCTGCTATTTATTTATTTAGCTATGCTTATATACTGCTTTTTCACCAGGTCAAGGTGGTTTACAGATATATGCTAACAGGCACCTTTTATTTCCTTGTTCCTGAAGGACTCACAATCTAATTTCACCTGAGACAATGGAGGGCTAAGTGGCTTGTCCAAGGCCACAAGGAGTGGCTTATGAGGCTAGAGACCCCAGTCCCTCTGACCTGAGGTTGCTTGTCCCTATTTGGGAATTGAACCCCTGGCCCTCTAGCCTGAGGTAACCTGTCCCAACCACTGAGCCACTCCCCCCCCCTGCAGCATTGGTGACATCACTCAGATTCCACTCTATCTTCTTTTTAAAGGATAATGCCAGCAGCCTGGTTCCATCCCTATTAAGGTGGAGCCCATCCCTTCGGAAGAACCCCTTCCTTCCCCAGAATGTTGCCCAGTTCCTAACAAATCCAAAACTCTCTTATTTGCACCATTGTCTCATCTGATAGAACTAAGGAAAACTATCAAGAGAACTTTGAAATTCCAAAAGCATGTGCCTTTGTTTTTTTACCCCCACCCTGACCTAAACTCACCCCTGGGAAAGCCTCTGTTTGTTTCAGCTAAATGGATGCCTGCTGTGGCAGCCTGCAGGTACCTCTAGTCATTCTGAAGGAATGGTTTTCAGCCAGGGCAATCTGACTAACCACTTAATAGGCCAATATTCAAAGGATTTATGCTTCTAACTTTCAGAGTTATTGGGTCAGCATTCAAACTCTGTGGTTGGCATTTTTTTATGCACCAGCCATGATGTTTAAAATGGAAACTGGATATTCAGCACCGGAATCCAAATATCATTCGCACTGAATATCTGGTTCAGCATTGACCGTCATTGCTATCTGGATAGCGGAAATATTCAGCCGCTATCCGGATGGCAAAACTGAAGGAAGTTAGGACAGTTTTTTTGCCTGTCTGGCCAGCGGACTGGAAATCGCCACTAATAGTACTTATAACGTCCTCTCGCATCAGGCGATTCTCCAAGGCCATTTCCTCGAAGCCGAGCCAAAACTCCCACGCAGGAAAATATTGTTCATGGGTCGGTGCACTCTGCTGCTCATCTAGCCCTGCCACAGTCCCCCCCCCCCCCCCCCGGCATTATCTGGACTGCTGTGGTGATTAGAGGGGATATTCAGCAGCACTAATTAGTTAGTGCATCTGAATGTCCCTTTCTGCAGGGTTTATCTGGTTAGCAGGTACTGCCCACTATTCAGAACAGCTGATATTTAAACACTGCAGCGGTCAGCCACGGCATTTAAATATCCCACCACCTGCTAACCGGATAAAACCTTTTGAATATTGATCCCTATGCTCCTAACAGCTTCTTTGAAATTTTACTAGGGCGGATCGCCTCAATTTATGCTCACTTAGGGCCTGATATTTAAAAGCCCATATCCAGATAACCACAGAGAGCTATTCAACAGCAATATTCAGATAGTGCCACTGAATATCTCCACACACTGCCTTAGAACTATCCGGTTAATGCAGGGAGGGTCTGTGGCAGAATCCGGATAATGGCAATAATTATTTGGATAGTGGCGATTTTCAACCCGCTGTCTGGAAGAAAAGCAAGCCTAAATTGCTATCCAGATAAATTAGTTGGATAGCAGCTGAAAATCATCACTCTCTGAATAATCACCACTCTTAGCTGAATAGTGGCTGCACAATCAGGGTATTCAGTGGCAGCTGCTGTCTGGATACTGCCGCCAAACATGCAGAGAATATTGAAATGCTGTGGCTGACCGCTGTGCTCTTTAAATATCAGCTGCTATGAATATTGGGCAGTTAGGGCCCAAAATTTAAAAGGTTTTATGTTGTTTCTATAAAGATAGGACAGATCAATGGCTGTCCTAACTTTTATTTTATTTATTTATTTATTTGTGTGCTTTTCTATACCGCCCCTTCCAGAGATCAGGGGCGGTTTACAAAGAACAAGTAAAATCAATTAAAACATTGAACATTGAATTACAGAGAACATTTTAGCACAAAAAGAATAAATTAGACTTACCTGCTAATGGTCTTTCCTTGAGTATTCTCCGGGCCAGTCCAGGAACAGTAGGGTTGTCAATCTCCTTCAGCAACTGAGGACTGAAAACTTCAAAGCTTTGCTGACAGCCTCCTAGCTCCCCCTGGTGTCAGAGAGCCAGTCTACGAATGTCCAAGCAGTATATAAAAACAAGAAACAGCAAACTAACCGCCAGGCAACTTACGAACCCCTAAAGTCCGGCATGCAACTCCAAAGAAAACTAGAACTCGCAATAGCCTGCAGCTAAAGCCCCCTGAAAGTCGAACAAGGAGCCGAAAGGGAGCCCCCTAATCCAAACCTGCACGTCCACAAGTGTTCCCCTAGAGAATCGAACACCATTGCGCTATACCCGAAAGAACACGGCGGACGAACGCTGCTGCGCGGTCCACCCCCGCACCGATAAGTACTACCATTTCCTGAGCGGGCCCTGGACTGGCCCGGAGAATACTCAAGGAAAGACAATTAGCAGGTAAGTCTAATTTATTCTTCCTTTTTGTCTCTCCGGGCCAGTCCAGGAACAGTAGGGCAGTACCAAAGCAGTACCTACTCTCGGGAGGGTCCCACTAAGCCCCCCAAAACCACGGATGCACCAACACTAGCGTCCGCCGCTGCCTGCACATCCAAGCGATAGTGCTTCGCAAAAGTATGCAAGGACGACCAGGTCGCCGCCCGACAAATGTCCACCGGTGGAACCAGAGTTCTCTCGGCCCAAGAGGCCGCTTGCCCCCTAGTCGAATGAGCCCTCAAACCTTCCGGCGGAACATTTCCGCTCGCGTGATACGCTGTCGCAATCGCCTGCTTGACCCAGCGATAAATGGAGGCCTTGGAGGCCTTGGAAGCCGCTTCCCCTTTGCGGGCTCCGCCAAACAAAAAAAACAGCCTATCCGATTTCTGAAAAGACTGCGTACGTCGGAGATACCTATGCAACACCTTACCAAGATCCAAGCGATGAAGCGAACATTCCCCCGCAATCGCTGGGGTCGACCGAAAAGTAGGCAGCGAGATGGACTGATTCATATGAAAAGCGGACACCACCTTTGGGAGAAAAGAGGGTACCGGCCATAAAACCACCTTTTCCGCTGAAAACTGCAGGAAGGGCTCCCTGCAAGAAAGAGCCTGCAAATCCGAAATACGTCTAGCTGAACACAAGGCCACCAAAAAGGCGGTCTTCAAAGAGAGCTCTTTTAGGGCTATCCTCTTTCCCGGCTCAAACAGAGCGCGCATCAAAGCTCAAAGAACCAAGTTTAAGTCCCAGGGCGGCACAACCGATCTCCGAGGAGGGCGCACTTTCCTAACCGCGCGGAGGAACTGACGCACATCCGGATGGACTGACAAACGACGTCCCTGCACCTTGCCGCGATAGCAAGCTAGAGCCGCCAAGTGAACTCTCAGAGTACTGAACGCCAAGCCCTTGTCCAACCCGTCCTGGAGGAACGACAGGACTTCCAACACCCCTGTGGAATGCGGAAGCACCCTGCGCCTTGCGCACCATCCTTCAAAAATCCTCCAAACGCGGATATAAGCCAACGTCGACGACGTCCGTCTTGCCTGTAACATGGTGTTTACTACCGCCGCGGAATAGCCTCTCCGCCTCAACCGCTGCCCTTCAAGAGCCAAGCCGTAAGCAAGAAGTGATCCACCTGCGGCATGAGAATGGGTCCTTGGTACAACAAGTTCATCCGACAGGGCAACCTCCACGGACGGTCGGCCAACAGACGTATGAGATCCGCATACCACGCTCGTCGAGGCCAATCCGGCGCAATGAGAATTACGTGCCCCTGGTACTGAGCGACTCTGCGAATGACTCGCCCGATCATCGACCACAGAGGGAAGACATACAGAAGTTCCCCCACCGGCCAGGGTTGAACCAAGCCATCGAGGCCCTTGGCCATGCGTTCCCTGCGCCGGCTGAAAAATCGGAAGGCTTTGGTATTGGCGCAGGTTGCCATCAGATCCATCACTGGTTGGCCCCAATGCCACGTAATGTCGTGAAAGACGGCGTCGTTCAAGCGCCACTCTCTGTGGTCTAGGACATTGCGACTTAGAAAATCGGCCTGCACATTGTCCTTTCCTGCCACATGCGCCGCCGACAGGACTAAGAGATGATCCTCCACCCAACCTAGCAGCGCCTGACTCTCCTGCAACAGGATCGCACTGCCTGTGCCCCCCTGCCGATTGATATATGCCACGGTGACCGCATTGTCCGAGAACACCCGCACAGCTCTGCCGCTGACCAGACGAACAAACTCTTTCAACGCCAACAATACCGCTCTCATTTCCAGTTGATTGATGGACCAGGAGGCCATCTCCTCCGTCCAACTCCCTTGAGCTACGTGAGACAGACAATGAGCCCCCCAACCGGAGAGGCTGGCATCCGTGGTGACCAACACCCACTCCGTGGGGTCCAGCGGCAGCCCGGCCCGAAGATGCGCAGGATCGCTCCACCACCTGAGACTCTCCAGAACCGGAACCGGACAACTCAACCGCTGACTGAGAGGATGCCGCTGTGGAGACCAACAAGACAGCAACAAGTGCTGGAGAGGGCGCATATGCGCTCTGGCCCACGGCACGACATCCAGGGTAGCTGCCATGGAACCGAGAAGATGCAAGTATCTCCACGCCGTGGGAGCCTTGAGGCGCAAAAAGGCGGCCACCTGCCTCAACATCCTTTGAATTCTGCCCTCTGGAAGAAACACCGCTCCCCGCTTCGTGTCGAACACTACCCCCAAATACACTAGGGATTGCACGGGCGTCAACTGACTCTTGGACCGATTGACCACCCAGCCTAAGCTTTCGAGAAAGGATACCACCCTGGAGGTGGCCGCTGTCGATTCTGGAACCGAGCGAGCCCGGATGAGCCAATCGTCCAGATAGGGATGAATGAGAATACCCTCTTGGCGCAACGCCGCTGCCACTACTACCATGACCTTCGTGAACGTGCGAGGAGCCGTTTCCAGCCCAAACGGCAGCGCCCGGAATTGAAAATGTCCCATGGGAACTGCAAAGCGCAGAAACCATTGATACTGGGGATGAATGGGAATGTGCAAGTACGCTTCCGTAAGATCTATGGAGGACAGCACCTCGCCCGGCCTCACGGACCGGATCACGGATTGCAGCGTTTCCATGCGAAAGTGCGGCACCCTTAAACAGCGGTTCACATGCTTTAGATCCAAAATGGGCCGAAAGGAACCCTCTTTTTTGGGCACCACAAAATAAATGGAGTATCCACCGAAGCCGCACTGGTCTGGAGGCACCGGGACCACCGCCTGGATCTGCAGCAACCGCTGAAGGGTTTGTTGCACCGCCAAAGCTTTCGCTGGAGACCCACATGGCGACCGCACAAACGCCTCCGGAAGCGACTACTCGAACTCCAGAGAATAACCGTCCCGAATGATCTCCAATACCCAGCGGTCCGTAGTGATGGCGGTCCCAGGCGGAAAGGAAGCGCTGCAAACGTCCCCCAATGAGGCTCTCCCCCTGGACCTGCCTCATTTCATTGCAGCTTCTTAGGGGCATTGGACTGAGAACCGCTAAATTCCCGTCCAAATCCTCGAGCCCCACGAAAGGACTGACCCCTGGGGACAAACCGCCCCCTCTGATAAGGCGTAAACCGAGACCCTCGGAATCTGCGAAACTCCCTATTCGGTCCTCTCTGCACCGAGGCCTGCCTGGGCCCCTTCGGCCGGTCCTCCGGCAGACGTCCGCCTTTGGAGTCCCCCAGATCCTTTACAATCTTCTCCAATGCCTCCCCAAAAAGCAGCTTGCCCTTATAAGGCAACTTACTAAGATGCGCCTTCGAAGAAGCATCTGCTGCCCAATTCCTCAGCCAGAGGAATCTGTGAGCGGCAATGACGGAAGCCATGGACTTGGCTGACATCCGCACGAGATCATAGAAGGCGTCGGCGAGATACGCCGCGGCCAATTCTAACTTCGCGCGCTCAGGTGCCGATGTGCCATCCAAAGCCGGAGAAGACTCCGCCTGTAGCCACCTAATCGAAGCCCTGGACACATATGCCCCACAGATGGAAGTTTGCAACGCCAAGGCACTGGTGTCAAAAGCCTGTTTAAGAAGGGACTCCAGCTTTCTATCCTGCAGATCCTTAAGGGCCGCGCCGCCTTCCACGGGAATAGTAGTCTTTTTAGTCACCGCGGAAACCAACGCGTCAACCTTCGGCATGCACAACAAATCCCTCTCGTCCTGAGGAACCGGATATAAGCGGCCCAACGTCCGTGCCCCCCTCAAGGTGGCTTCAGGATACTCCCACTCGGACTCAACCATCTGCTTAATCACTCAATGTACCGGAAAGCACCTCTGTTCAGCCTTAAACCCCTGCAATAAGGGATCCTCCAAGGGCTCAGCCTGGGCTGCCGGCAAGGCAATATTCAAAGCCGCCAGAGAATGGGAAATAAGCGCCCCGAGCTCCTCCTTTCGAAATACCCTAAACAGATTGGGATCATCGCCAGCTGCAATCTCGCCTTCCTCGAGATCCTCCGGCCATAAATCTAGACCAGACTCTGAAGGAAGCTCTCCTTCCTCTGGACCTGAGAACCCTATAGCCTGTTGGTCCAAATCCCCAGGAGCCACCCCGATGGACAAACCCGCATGTGAAGGCCCTTCTCCGGGGTCCCCCGCCATGCCAGGAATCGTGGGCAAAGCTGGGGGGCTGGGCGCAGCTGCTGCATCTGGTCCCCGCTCCAATCTGAGGCAGTAAGCCTTATGGAGCGATAAAATAAAATTGGGAGAAAAAACGGCAGGAAATCCCTCAAGCACCTGAGCAACAGGAGCAGGGTCCACCACTAACTCGGGAGCTGACCATTTTGACTTCGTTTTCCATTTTACAGAGGTTTGTGACAGCGCAGGAGAAACAGCAGCTGCCTTTAAAATGGTCGCCGTTCCCGCCTTGTCACTGGCGGCAGGAAGCTTTCCCGCCACATTTTGTACCCCCGTAGGCTCCTCCATAAGCCCAAAATCGAGAACCGGGATCCCCGAGGCCTAACCACGATGCCCTCCGAGGAAGCTCCGCTCGCCGAAAACCGCCGCCCGGACTTACTGACAGCGCCGCTGCTCCCCCGGCGCTTAGCGATCGCGGCCCGCACAAACGAAGGAAAACCAGAAAGAAACGCACCTGATCAAACAGCGACCCTTCAAGCACAGCTGCTCGCGGCAGAGAAGGGGAGAGGTGGACGCAGAGGCTTGATTCTGGGGCTCCCAGGATCCTGCTCTTCTCTCTAGCGCGGCACAGGTCGTCGAGGCAGGCTCTGCCTCTACTGCCCTAACAGGCAGTGAACTGCCGGCTTCCTTGCAGAACCCAATGCGGGTTGTTGTTCTGTGGCTGTTTGAGTTATGGAATTTCTTTTTTTTTTTAAATCAATTCAAATCAATGCACAATCAATGCACCCTCAGCCCTCCTAACACCAACCCAGCTAGGGCCAGGTAGGAGAACCGGATAAAGACAAAGTCAGTTTTCTTCTCTCGGAGCCTGTCAGAAACACCTCCTTCAGCTGCTGAGGACTGAAAAGACTGGCTCTCTGACACCAGGGGGAGCTAGGAGGCTGTCAGCAAAGCTTTGAAGTTTTCAGTCCTCAGTTGCTGAAGGAGATTGACAACCCTACTGTTCCTGGACTGGCCCGGAGAGACGAAAAGGAATAACTATGATACATGGAACATGTTTAACTATTTACAGAGAACTATTTACATCAGTGGTTTACCAATTACTAAATATGATATAGGAGAACAATGTACTACTGGAGTGGTGAGTGGTACTTTGAGTTAGGTAGGGGAGGTGAGAGGTACTTTGAGTTAGGTAGGATAAACTTGCGTCAGTTGCGTTGTGTATTCTTGTGTTGTGTGTTCAAGAGTGGGCTGTAAGTTGTAGTAGTGTTGGGTGAAGAGATATGTTTTAAGCTCCTTCCTAAAAGAAATAAGATCTTTAATCTCTCTCAGGTTAATTGGTAGCTTGTTCCATTGACTGGGTGCATAGTAAGAGAAGGCAGAATTGGTAGTTATTTGCTTTAATTTTCTCACAGAGTTAGGAATTAGAAGCATGTTGAGGTTTGCTCTTCTTATTATTCTGTTTTCTAAGGGGGTATGAATTAATGTTGAAAGATGTGAGGGGGCTATGTCATTAATGAGTTTAAAAACGGTGACTAGGGTTTTATATTGAATCCTACTGGCTATAGGTAGCCAGTGAAGAGCGTATAAAATTGGGGAAATGTGGTCAGAAAGTTTAGCTCTAAAAATGATCCGAGCTGTGACATTCTGAGCTCGTTGTAGGATGTGTATGTTCTTCTTAGATGTACCTTGGAGTAATCCGTTGCAGAAATTTAATGTGGCATTATAAGAGTCTGGACAACTGTTCTAAAATCACTAATGTCAATGAGGGGTCTGAGTTGTTGGATGGTTCTGAGTTTAAAGAATATGGTTTTAGCGGTCTGTTTTATGTGATGTGACATGCTTAGTGTTTTGTCTAAAGTAACTCCTAGATATTTTACTTCCGATTTGACTGGAACTTTATATGGTTCCCACTATCTGGCTGTCGCCACTACCCAGATAGCAAATGTGTGGCCGCTGAAATGGGGTATTCAGCTGTGGACTCTAGACAGACTTCAATATCTGGTTTAGTTTCAGCAGTGGCCAACGGCTTTAAAAACGCTGACCACCACTGTTGAATGCAATGCAATGTGTGCCTTCGAGTCAGTCCTGACTCCTGGCGACCCACAAGCTCCTGGGTTTTCTTGGCAGTGTCACCGGAAGTAGATTGCCAGGCCTTTCTTCCGAGGCAATGGAGGGTTAAGTGACTTGCCCAAGGCCACAAGGCACTGCTGAATATAGACCTCTTAATGCCTAAATTTTGGAGCATAAAAGTAAATGTCAGCTGAGGTGTATTTAGGTGGAGAAAATAATTTTCAGCAATAGGCTTGTAAATGAGGCTCGTTAGTCTAGACAAATGAATGGCAGGCTTAAACGTCTAAGCATAGGGTGGCATTTTCAGTGGCAGCAGCCAGTGCTGCTAAAGTGCTTGGTCGTCGCTACTTTAAAATAAACCTGGAGATTCAGTGCCAGGGTGTATCTGGTGACCAGGGCTGAATATCTGGTTTGCCTGGATTGCTCTTTTGCAATCCACTCAGCAGTGGTATTTAACCGCTAACCAGATTGCAAAACCACCACAGTTAGGACAGCCTTTTACCTGTCCTAACTTTAGGCAGTTTAGCTAGCTGGTCAGTGGCTGAATATCGCCACTAACTGACGAGCTCATGGTGCCGCCCCTGGAACGCCCAGCCACTAACCGGATATTGATGGGGCATTTAGATCACTTAGGGTGAGTGGCATTTATGAGGTTTCCAGGACGGCTAAGAGCTTTGAATATCGGCCCCTCCACTTTTTTGGAATATCAGGCCCTTAATTACCTAGAATAATACCTTTAAAATATATTAATGATACATATTGCTAAGATTTGCTAAGGCTAAGTTAAATGAACCAATTCCAAATGCAAAAATTACTTGTTAGAAAGGTTACAGAAGAGTCAGCATAAACTGAAGGAGACGGCCTTACCAGACAAAAGTAGTGCAGACTGGGGGCAAACTGTCCTAAATAAACAATGAAATAAATAGATATTAGAGGACTAATATTCTGCTGGCACTGACGCTTAACTTTACATATATATTCAGCCATGCTATCTGTGCAATTAGCACTACTGCATGTACATATAAGTGGCGACCATGACAGAGACTATGAGGGTACTTTTATGAATTCCCATGCAGGCAAAGCATGTTGCTGCACATGTATTTGGGGCCTGTTTTAGAAAAGGGGTGTACAGAAGCACTGGAACCTAGTTGCCATGTTTACACCTGCCCTAGAGCAGACGCTGCATTGATGCACGTAAATCATAGTATTCTACAATTTAGATATATCAATCGAGGCTGCACCTGCACTCCGCCCAAAGCATTACCCCTATATATGTCCCAACAGAACTTCCATGTGCACTCTTACAGAATAGTGACTGGCGCAAGTACCCATCTCTGACATATAAGTCTTTGAAAATAGGAACTTCCGCACATAAATAGCGTGGAAGTTTCTGCACAGTGCTTATAAAATTGGCCCCTATCTCTTCAGATTTAGGCCTGCCATCACAGCTTTGAATATCAAGTCTTTGAATGGAAAGCACATCGAGCCCTCTTAGGATGTGTTTCCAGAGAAGTACAGACGGGGAGTAAATTTAGAAACTTTGTCAATGCATAAAACCTTGTTTTATGGGCATGGAAAGACTTTTATAAAATTATTCTAGAGGTTATTGTGTAAAAGTCCATGTGATGACAAGAAAGTGTGTACTTTTATGCGACCCACACGTAAGCGTGTTGAGGAACGGAATCTAGGCAGAGCGCAGGCAGAGTTCTGAACCACATGCATATTTTATAAAAGACCCATGTACAAGCATAACTTACTTGCTAACATTCTCACCTGCTTCGAAGCAGGCATAAATATCCTCAGCTCAATCTAGCCATTTCTGCCGGCATACCCTAGTATTTCATAAAGACACATAGAGCCCGATTCATGGAGGGGGCCGTCCGGGCCGTCCCCGATGAAGACAGGGATGTGTGGAATCGATTCTGGTCCATGGGAACAAAACATTCCCGTGGAAGCCAAAATCAGGCCCATGGATGGACCGGTGTGCCCCTTCTGCCTGGGGGGATGTCCTTCCCGCAGGTGCCTCTGACATCTGAAGCTCCGGCCTCCCATTTCCCCTGCCGCCCAACCCACAGCTGGCCTGCCATGCCCTAGATCGGGCAGCAGGGACCCTCCCCCTCCACACCCAGCCCTGGCCCCGGGGGGGAGGGGATTCTCGGGGCCGCTCAGACCAAACGTGCTGCTTATACTACCTTTGAGGTGGTGTAAGTAGCACGTCCCTACAGGCCCGGCAGCACATATAGGGCCATGACCTGAATTGGCCCTCTATGTGCTGCTGGGCTGGCCTGCCACCACTCTGCCCTGTTCCCAACCCCTCCCTCCCCCCCACCGGCTCTCCCTGTCCTGATGCACAGGACATACAGGGAGAGCCAGAGAGGGAATCAGCCCCAGACGCCTTGCAGGACTGCACGTCCTGCCAGGACATGCAACCCCGCATTCGGGAATGACCTCCATGGGCACCTGCACTTCTACCAAATAAGCAAATAGGTGCCTACTCACCCTCTCAACCTAGATGACCTATTAAAAATTACCTCTACTATGTGTGTGTGTCTGTGAGCGTGTGTGCATGGCATTAAGTTAATGCTAACTCTTGGCAATCTAGTCCCTGCTTTTCTTGGCAAGGTTCAACTGGAAGTAGATTATGTACCCTCCTCTATTTATCTATAGTATCAGTAAATATGTTTTTTCTGCTTTCCTTTGGTTCCCAGTGTTATTTTACATGATCTTTGCTCTCTTAATTTCTCAGTGGAGAAAGGTGAATAGTGAAGTACCCCAGGGATCTGTGCTAGGCCTGCTGCTTTTTAACATATTCATAAATGACCTGGAAATAGGAATAACGAGTGAGGTGATCAAATTTGCAGATGACACTTAAACACAAGAGGATTGTGAAAATTGCAAGAGGACCTTGATAAATTGGAAGACTGGACGTCCAATCGGCAGATGAAATTTAACGTGTACAAGTGCAATGTTATGCACCTAGGAAAGAACAACCCAAGCTACGTTTACACGATGCAAGGTTCCACATTAGGAACCACCACCCAGCAAAAAGATTTAGGCGTTATCGTGGATAATACGTTGAAACCCTCCACCCAGTGTGCAGCGGCAGCCAAGAAAGCAAAGAGAATGCTAGGAATCATAAGGAAAGGAATGGAGAATAAAACCAAGGATAGTATACTGCCTCTGTATCATTCCATGGTGCGACCATACCTTGAATATTGTGTGTAATTCTGGTTGCCATATCTTAAAAAGGATATAGCAGAATTAGAAAAGATACAGAGAAGAACGGCAAAAATAATAAAGGGGATGGAAGAATACCCCTATGAGGAGAGGCTTAAAAGTTTGGGACTCTTCAACATGAAAAAGAGATGGCTGAGGGGGAATATGATATAGGTGTATAAATTAATGAATGGAGCGGAATGGGTAAATGTAGATCGATCATTTATGCCATCAAAAAGTAGAAAGACTAGAGGACACGCAATGAAGCCACAATGTAACCTATTTAAGACTAATAAGAGAATTTTTTTTTACTCAACACATAATCAAACTCTGGAATTCCTGAAGGAAAGGTCCATAAACCGTTATTAGAGGATCCAAGAAATCCACTGCTTATCCCGGAATAAGCATTGTGGAATCTGTGTTCCTTTTTGGGAACCTGCCAGGTTCTTGTGACCTAGATTGGCCACTGTTGGAAACTTGATGGACCTTGGTCTGATCCAGTATTGCATTCCTTATGTTCTTAAATAAAAAGAGAAATAAAAAAGGAAAATAAGGTGATACCTTTTTGCTGGACTAACTTAATACATTTTTGAACTAGCTTTTGAAACTTAAAATTTGTCCTGACCTGAAGAAGAAGGCTTTAACCTTCGAAACCTAGTCCAAAAATGTATTGTTAGTCCAATAACAAGGTATGACCTTATTTTCCTTTTTTTGTTTCTCTTTTTATTTAACTACTGCTAAAGTGGACAAACAGCAAAAACACAATTTAAGTTCATAAAGAACTTGCAAAGGCCATATGCTCTTGGTATCCTAGGCTTTGGAAAGCGCCGTAGGTCTGTAGCACATAGTAAAACAATGAGCTCCCCTTCTTCTGCATAAAATATAACCTGAACAGAATACATAATCTCTCCAACCTGCCTCTGGCTGGAATTCACTTTGAGCGAGGAAGGTGAACAGTGAATATAGATGCTGCACTGTATGCTATAGAAGGTAAACCCCTGTTCTCAGCTTAATTATTTGATCGACTGACAAAGATATTTAAAGCATATTTCTTTTTTTTTAGAACCAAGGGGAAATGTTAAGCAAGTGCAAAAGGACTATGTTAAATATCATTCCCTGAATACTAAAGGTCAAAATTTTCCATACACAGCATAACCCCCTTCCAGCAAACTCTCTTGCTTTCATTAAAATAAGCGCACTACCTCGGGAAATTCATGAGAGCGGGAGAAAGCCATTTTTCCTGCTAATCTGTCAAGCACATAGGAAGACCATGTAGAAACAGATATATGTTGATGTAATAAAGACCATGCAAAAGTGTTTATATCTCATCCATCTTACTTTATGGTACAGTCTGAAGTGATGATCTTTTTTGCATATACAGTATAACATTATCATATGCTGAAATTCAGGAAAAGATCTGGAGAAAGTGAGGTGCCCTTTAAAACAGTGTATGCAGCCAGGACTTGAATTAACCTCTATTTAAAAGTATTTCACTTCCAAACAAGGTCAAAATCTTTCAAAAATAAGACCAGTGAAGAAATTTTCAAAAGCATTCCCCCCTTCAATTTGTATTATTCTGGGATTTCTTTTATGTTTGCTTTTTTCTTTGTTTGTCTTTATTTCTTGCATTTATATTTTTGCTTCTTCGTTTGTGATATTTGAATTATTGATAATGTATATATTATATGGTACTTTTATTTTGATGTACATCAGCCAGAACGGTATAAAAGATGAGACTCAAATAAATAAATAAATAAATATTGGGGTAGTGAAATCTCATTATTTTGAATCCTCCAAAACAAACAAATAAAATCAACTTTCACATTTGGATGGCTGGAATTTTTCAACTTCAGGTACTTTTACCTGAACCCCCTTGTCTGGGTGAAGCACAACAACTTCTCATTAAAGCACTTTCATCCCCTGTGATAAGATCTTTGCTTAGCTAAAGCATATATGGTAAGGAAATGGGAATTCAGGATATGATCTCGGTTAAGAAATTCACAGAGCAGAATAGTCCATTATAGCATTCCACTGTAATTTTCAGGTGAAGAAATATTATGACTTTCTCTTCTCTGTTAAACAACACTGATCTATTTTAAGAGAATTGAAGTAACATGCTTTTATATGCATTTTCTGCTTTCATTAAGATATGCTTTGGCAGAGACAAAACTGTATTACTACTACTACTACTAATCGTTTATATGTATGCACGCAGATGTTGGATCAACCGATTATCAAAAATTAGTGAGTTTAGTTCCACGGTCTCTCCATAGACACATCACTCTCACTGGAATTCACAGTGCCTTCAAACCTGAGCTAATAGCAACAGAATCCCTAGGAAAACAGCCGCACGTGCATACACATATCTATAGAGAGAGCCCCCTATTTGTAAGGACAATGCTGCTACTCGTACCCTTCAAGATTAGGCATTGTGCTTCCATTTGCTGAGAAAACTCAGCAGCGTGTGTAACTCAGGCCTGGCTGAGCAAGCACTCCTTGTGCCTGATTTACAAAGGAAAGGACATATTTGAAAATATTTGTTCTGGTTTTTCCCTGCTTGGCTTGGCATGACCATGTAGAAACCTTTCTGTAACCAAAGGACTGTTAATCACGTCAAGCTATTCCAGAGTGAGTGTGCTATGTAAGCCGTCTCTCCTTGTTTACACATCAAGGATGGCGGCTGATCAATCCTTTGGAGAGTTTCCTTTTCAGGGAACAAAATTGTTTTAGTCAAATAGCTAAAAAAAAAAGCTGTTTATTTAGTATTACAGTCTTTGCACTCTTTCAGTTTATATGCAGCTGGTGAATCAAAAGGGGAATTATGTTATTGTGCTGGAAACTCACTCCGCCTGAGATTTGTGTACCAAAGTCTTGTCCACCAGAATGGTTGCCGAAGATGTGCTATTGCATGTGTGGCTGAGAAGTACCAGCACGGTTTAAGCATTATTCAGAAGTCCATCAGCCGTCACGCTAACACAGGGGTTCTCAACCCAGTCCTCAGACGCTCCTAGCCAGTCAGGCTTTCAGGATAACCACAATGAATATTAGGGTGGTCCACTGCCACAGGGGAAAAAATAAAAATAGGAATTTCTTTGCTCCCTGGCCTGATTCTGGTTCCATTTATGTAGAAAACAATGTGTGCAAAATTTGAAGCCAATCAAATAATATTTAGGGGTGGCTCAAGGTCCCTATCTATCAGGCCCCTGGATCCCCCCCAGGCTTCGTCAGACCACTGGGTATTATCCGCTCATAGACGGGGGTATCATGCTTGCCAAGCACTCAATGTGGTCCAGATGCTAGTAAGGACTTTGACGATGTGGGGAACATCTTACGGTGTTGCGAGACAACACCCAGAAGGAACTGGAGTTGCTCTTCTTTTGTGGTGTGTCAGCCGTTGAACTCCTCAATGAGTTTGACCCCTCGCTCAGCCACATCGTTGATCACTGGAAGATTTTTTACTTTCTTCAGACCGTCTTTGAATGATGCATTCTCTTCCCAGTCTTCTGGGTCTGCATTAAGAAAATCACTGTTGATGTCGAGGTGTTTCAGGAAACGGATTGACTTGCGAGTTGCAAAAGATTCAAGTGGTGGAATCATGGAACTTTTCAATTCGACCCGCTTTGGGGGATCTTCGTCTTCGTCATCATCCTCATCGCTTTCATCTGATTCTGCCGGGATCATGGCCGACACTATGGCCCGCTTTGTCGGTGCTGAAACAGCTTCATCGAACAGTGACAGTGCCACAAGCTCCTCTGACACATACCACAGATGCTGTTGCAGTTTGTCTCTGGCCGCTCTTCCAACACGGTCATTGTGGTAAAAGTGTAGTTTCTTCAGCATCTCCAAATCTGTTCGAGGAGCAACTGCGGCATCAGGGGCAGAAAACCAGGCTTCCACATGAATCAGGATGGAGAAAATGCTCACATCACGAACACAGGACTCCTCCCGTTGGGTAAGATCTTTGAGTTGTCCTCGGAACATCCAAATCTTGAGACAGTACAAGACTTTTGCCATCCATCTGGCATGATGGAAAGCTCCGGGTTTCTTGAAATTGAAACTAGGAAGATTCCCTCCAAGGCAGACAATCGTTAACTCCAAGAATTCCAGGTAATCATCTCGGTGATTGCCCTGTGCCAACTTGGATTCTGCAAACTTCATGATGCGATCCCTGTCAGGTTGCAGCACCTCCAAGTCTTTTCCAGTTTGATAGTTGGACTTGTCAAGGGAGCCCCAATTCTTTTGGAACCGGCGAAAGAGTTGGACATCGGGACCCGATGAAGCTCCAGAGCATGTAGAGAATACTGCACCAAGAATTATTTCGTAAATGTGATGGCGGCATGCCAAATGAAGGACTGTGCGACGGAGTCTCTGTTCTAGAAGAATGCATGCTCCTGATCAACGTCCCGTGTTCGATGCAGTTGTATCAAAACAGAAGCCTGCAACCTTTTCATCCAAACACCATTCCTGTAACAGTTCATAAACTGCTGCAGCTTGATTCTCGCCCGTTCCTGATGTCAGTTTTGGTACACCAAGAAGTTGTGTTTCTCCAGTGGAGACAGCCGTTATCAAAATAGGAAGGCGGTCAACGGATGTGGTTGAACAGAGGAGAGATGGCAATAACTTACTATCCCAATGCACAATGCATGTTTTGCCTTCGGCTTTGAATGTGTTGTGCAGGTCCGTCCATTGTTGCTGACGGTGCTTTTCTCTATGGCGCTTGACGCTGGAGCAGCTGATATTGAGCTCCCCAGGATAATGTCCCAGACATCTGGCGGTTTCAGCTACCACAAACAGAGCATTGCGATCCGTTGTCCCTGTCCGATCCAGGGCTGCTGTAAGCTCTGGGGTCAAGACATTGTTAGGTCGAAACTGCTTCGTTTGTGGAGTTGCTTTCTTCTGTCCGTTATCTGAATCCGCAGATGTCGACGGGTCTTCACCTGACTCTGCTGAGGAAGAAGATCCTTCCAGCTGAACTTGGCTTGTAGTTGCCTCGGCTTCGGCAACATGTTTTTGTCTGCACCTTTTCAGTTCTTCTTCTCGCTGTTGCGATCTTGCTTCCATGTTGGCCAGTTTCTTGTCCATCGCGCACATTGAACCGCGGCACCCTGGTTCTCGTTGCACTATTAAGAATTCTTTGTCTTCTTGAATATGAATTAAAGACATTGCATTGGCATGTGCCACATCAAATAGGTTTTTCATTGCAACCTGGAATTCTTTTTCATTTGCCTCGTTTCCCTCTTCTCCCTTTGTTTTTCTTCAAAAGTTTCCACTGATTGAACAATTTCTTTACTTTTTCTTGAATTTTGTCATTTCTTTGAACAGGATGCCTGGCCTTTTCCCAGTAAACTTCTACTTCACTTGTTACAATAGATGCACTTTCACTAACGCCTTTGTTTAATGTCATATGGTGATGTAAAAATATACTTAACACTTGCTCCTTGCTGGGGAGCTTGACCCCCAGAATTGTGGTGGACATTTCTTCAATGAGATAAAAACCACGTTTTTTCGCCATCTGAAAAGAATAAAGATACAAAGATAATAGTACAATGTCTTTGCCACCTCTCAGAGACGAGATTAGTTCAAATATGACACAATCAAATGTAATCAGCGTGGAACTGGGTGGATGATACAAGATGATGCAACATTTCATCTTCTGCTTCCAGGGGGAAATCTCAAGACTTGTTGAGCCACCCCTAAATATTATTTGATTGGCTTCAAACTTTGTACACAGTGTTTTCTATCTAAATGGAACCAGAATCAGGCCAGGGAGCAAAGGGATTCAGGAATTCATTTTTATGGACCACCCTAATGAATATGCATGAGAGAGATTTGCATACAATGGAGGTAGTGCATGAAAATCTCTCTCAAGCATATTCATTGTGGTTATCCTGAAAACCTGACTGGCTAGGTGTGTCCTGAGGACTGGGTTGAGAACCTCTCCTGTAACCCCAGCAACAACTGCTTGGGAGAACTTGAACTTGTTAGGTCTCAGAAACCAAGCAGGGTCAGACCTGACAAGCATTTGGGTGGAGGTCGTCAGGGAAAGAGTAGTTACTCACCTGTAACAGGTGTTCTCCAGGAGCAGCAGGAATCAGTCCTCACATATGGGTGTCATCGGTGCCGATGAAGCCCCAGCGGAGCATTTCCCCAGCTTTCCATGAAAGCCTTTGGGAATGCTGGCACGCATGCGCAGTTCCCTTCCCGCCTAAAGGTGCCATCTTACCTCAGTCAAATGACATAGCTAAGAACAGCACACAAAAAATGAAAAATAAACTATGTACAACTGCAACTCCAAGGGGAGGAGGGAGGGTTGTGAGGACTGATTCCTGCTGCTCCTGGAGAACACCTGTTACAGGTGAGTAACTACTCTTTCTCCAGGACCAAGCAGGAAGTCAGTCCTCACATATGGGTGACTCCCCAGCTCTGGGCTACCGAGGAACCCAGGCTGAACAAGAGGCCTCCCTCTAGTCCCAGCAGCAAAGAAAGGCTTTTCAAGGACAGAACCTCCACCGGTAGCCCAACAGAGGGCAGGAGGGTAGGAGTTGCCTACACTCAAAGAGATTCCGGAGAACTGCCTGGCCAAAAGCACTGTCCCTACGGGACTCCTTCTCCAGACAGTAATGGGCTGCAAAAGACTGGCTGGAAGACCAAGTTGCAGCCTTGCAGATGTCCACCAAGGGCACAGAGCGGAGATGAGCCACTGAGGCAGCCATTGCCCTGACACGATGGGCCGTGACCCGACCCTGCAACGGAAGGTCAGCCGCCTTGTAAGCCCAGGTGATACAGTCAGCCACCCTGAAGGACAAGGTACGCTTGGACACAGGCAACCCCAACTTATTGGGGTCAAAGGAGACGAAGAGCTGGGTAGCCCTTCTATGCCCCTGCATATGGTCAAAGTAGAAGGATAAGGCCCTCCTACAGTCCAGGGTATGCAGGACTGCTTCAGCCTGGCTTGCATGAGGCCTAGGGAAGAATGTTGGAAGAACCACCTCCTGACTGAGGTGGAAAGAGGAGACAACCTTAGGGAGGAACTTTGGATGAGTCCTAAGGACGACCCTGTTCCTATAAATCCTGGTGTAAGGCCTATCACAGACCAGGGCCTGAAGCTCACTTACTCGCCTAGCCGAGGTAAGGGCTATCAGGAAGAGTGTCTTCCAGGAGAGGAAGCGTAGTGGACAAGTAGCCATCGGCTCAAAAGGTGGGCGAGTCAGTTGCTGCAAGACCACATTCAGCTCCCACTCAGGAGCAGTAGGACGGATGGGAGATGTCGAGGCCTCAGACGAGGTCCGGGCCCGGCCGGAGGCAGAGTCCGAGAGAAACCGTTCCTTCTGATGCTGTCGACTCTTTAGTGCCTTGGAAGACATCTTCCCACATGGCCCACACGACTTGGGGTCGTGGTCAGGGCCGAGGCACCGAAGGCAGCAGTCGTGTGTGTTGGTGAGAGACATAATTTTCTTACACCGATCACACTTTTTGAAACCACTGGAAGCCATCGGGGAAAAAATAGCCCCAGCGAGGTCAAAAGACCGGCCTTCCAGTGAAAAAATGAAAAAAGGGAGCGAACGCCAGCCACGAAGGGCAAAAACCAAAAAATGAAGAAAACGGGCTCGATACCGGTGTACCGAACCCGGCGGGAGGGGAACCGGCATCAAACTGGAGAAAAATAGCGAAAATCGACGAAGAAAAAAAATCACTTTTATCCGGGAGAACAGGACACACGTCCGATGGGCTTCTCGGAAAAAAAGAGACTGAGGTAAGATGGCACCTTTAGGCGGGAAGGGAACCGTGCATGCGTGCCAGCATTCCCAAAGGCTTTCATGGAAAGCTGGGTAAATGCTCCGCTGGGGCTTCATCAGTGCCGATGACACCCATATGTGAGGAATGACTTCCTGCTTGGTCCTGGAGAATACTAGATGCTGTGGGCTGTAGAAAGCAATGGCAAATCACCATAGCAATCTGGCACGGAAAGGTTTTTATTTATTTACATTCTCTTATATACCGCACTATTTTGCATCAGTGCGGTTTACATTGAACAAACTGAAATTACATTGAACAGGGCATTATAACTTGGAGATAACTATTTTACAGGGAACATGGGCTATGGAGGGTTGTGGCTTGCCCAAGACCACAAGGAGCACCTGTGGGACTAGAAACCCCAGTCCTTCCGGCCCAAGGCTGCTGTCCTCTAGTGGGATTTGAACCCCTGACCTTCCGGCCTGAAGTACCTTGCCCCAACCACTAGGCCACTCCTCCACTCCAGGTTGCAGAAGGTTGCAGAAATCATGATCATGCATTATCCAGAAATGGGTAGAGAAAATGCAACGTGTGCCTTCGAGTCAATGTTGACTCCTGGCGACCCAGTAGCTCCTGGGTTTTCTTGGCAGTGTGACAGGAAGTAGATTGCCAGGCCTTCCTTCCAAGGCAATGGAAGATTAAGTGACTTGCCCAAGGCCACAAGGAGTGCTAGTGGGAATAAACAAGCTGTCAATATTTGGAACAGCAACAGCGGTCAGGACTACTGTTTGGGGGATGACAAACAGGGCAATTGCCCTGAGCCCTTTGCCACAAGCTGAAGGAGTGGCCTAGTGGTTGAGGGAGGAGTGACCTAGAGGTTGGGGGCAGTAGCCTCGGTCCGGAGGGACCAGGATTGAAGTCCCACTGCGGGACAGCAGCCTTGGACCAGAGGGACTGGGGTTTAAGTCCAACTGGTGCTCCTTGTGGCCTTGGGCAAGCCATTTAACCTTCCATTGCCTCAGATACAGATTTAGACTGTGAGCCCTTTGGGGACAGGGAAATGCAAACACATACCTGAATATAACTACCTAGCTGCTACCCTCCATAGGCAGTATATCAAATAAATTAAAACTAAAGGAGGCATAGTCTGCAGGTGAGGCTTTGGTGCCCCTTACCACTTTCTGCCCTGGGCCCCTGTATGTCTAACACTTGGTGCTGATGGTGGTGCCTGGATTCATGGCTCTGGAAGCTTGGATAAAATGGATGCTGTCCCAATAGTTTCTGGCACTTGGGCAGAAAGTGAAGAGTTTGATCCTCTGAGCCATGCTTTTGAGGAGAGAGATATCATTACTTCTCCATTTTAAAGCTGTCCACGCTGCTGAAAAATAATAGGGGCCCTTTTACTAAAGTGTGCCAATGGTGCGCTGACATGGCAGTTACTATGTGCTAATTCCTGCGTTAACAGCTCATCACATGATGTGGTGGGGAAGAGGTTTGGCCTGCACATTGGAGTTAGTGCATTGTACTTACCATGCGCTGTCAAGGTTGTAATTAGCATGGGTGCACTTAATGTCAGTTCAATGGGTAGCGTTAAGTGCACCTACAGTAATTGTGAATGACCTTACGGCATGGTAAGGGACTCTTCGGTGTGATAACTATTGGGAACATGAGAGGCATGCCTCTAATAGCGTGGTGCAGTTGCGTGTTATTTTTTGCTCCTAATGCGCAGTAAATGCAGAAACTTACCACACTTTAGTAAAAGGGTCCCATATGTACTTTTCATTCTGCGGACTTTGTCAGATTTCCAGAGCAGAAGTGCACAGAGCTCCCAGGAAACAATATCCACACATATTTACACCTGATCATTCATGCAAGCATTTTTTCTGGCTAAACATTTGTGCATACTTTTGAAAATTCAGAAATATGCATGTAGATCCAAAGCTCACCTCAAGGGAAGCATCCCCCAGCAGCGGGTAAAAGTATATGTTAATTGGCACGACACATGTCCTTTTGCTCACATAAAGGGCAGGCAGTTGGAAAATTAGCATCTATATAATACAGCTAAATCTGGAGAGGACATGGCCTAACAGAACAATCAGCTGAGAGGATGTGACCTAGTGGTTAGAGCAAAGGGCTAAGAATGAGGGAAGCCAAGATTAAAATCTTCTGTTCTGACACTTTTTGTGACTTTGGGCAATTCAATTTTTCTTCCATTTCCTCAGAACCCACTTAGATCATAAGCTCTTCATGGAAGGGACATTCTTGACATGAATACTTATCAACACTGTCTATATGTGGTATAGCTATAAAAATGATAAGTAATATTATTATCTCTTTTTATGGCCTTTATTATAGACTCTTGCAGAAATACTGGTAGAGGTGATTCTTCAGTAGATGCAGCGACCTCACTTCTGGATAGTATTCCAGTTCTTCCGCTGACCTCTGAATAGTCTGACATTGTCTAACAAACTCTGATAATATATTCAGCCCGATGTGGGACATGTCTGCAAGCATATTTGATCGGATCCCATCCCACATGCATGCAAAAGATTTTTGCACCCCTGGGTATCTGTGTTATCTCAGCTCATCCTCAACCCTTATCACTGTCAAACCAGCCAAGTGTATACCAACCACATGGGGAAGTTCTTTTTAATGCTCTTCCTGACACTTCAGGACACCTCTGTCATAGAAGGATATTATCAATTTCATAAAAAATAATTCAAAGATCATCCCAGTGGCCCTGGTCAATGTTTGTACATCATATGCCTCAGCCTCCTGTTCCTGCATGAAAATCCATCTCCATCTTTTCATATAACATTATTCAAGGTGGATCATGGAGGCCATTTTTGTGAAATTTTTGGCATCGCTGAACTAGCCCCAGCTGGAAGAATTTTGCTTGAACAGGACAACATTTTCCATCATCTGTGCTGCTGCTTTGATTGCAATTGATACCAATGGAAAAGAACCTTGATTTAAATTTAGCCCACTTTTAATGAACTTAAACTGCAAAAGAATTCTGCACGATGCAATGTCAGTATTTTGTATTTTGCTCACACTTTTCCAGTAGTAATTCAAAGAGAGTTACATTTGGATACAGGAGGTATTTCCCCATCCCAGGAGGGATTACAACCTAAGAAACCCTTTTACTAAAGTGTGTTAGATTTTTGCACTTAGTGGGTTATTTTAGAAGTGCTGTTCATGCTTTGGACATCTGAAAGTGGGCATAGAGGTGTCCAAAGCACAGAGACACCCCCAGAGCCATTTTAGAAGTAGGATCTGTGGACTTTCCCAGCACAAGGATATCCAAGTCAGAACAGGGGCATGGTGTAGGTGTGTCCGGGGAATTCCCAGGAATATGGACACCCTTGCCCTATTTCAGAAATGTCTTGGATGTCCTGAGCCACATCAAAGTTAATACCAGCTCCAGGCACAAATAGGCATGGGAAAAGAGCTCATTTTGTCAGGCACACATCCTGACAGTGTGGAGAAGAAGGCATACTTATATCCACGTTAATTTAAAAGTTGACAACGAACACTGACGGGGAATGAGGACTCATGTTTTCAGTTTTCCATGCCGCCCGACATCCCCTTATCAGCTTTGCATGAGATGGATGTCTTTGCCCCATGGTTTCGTAGAGGGACATCTATGTGGATGCTGGGGGTGCTATGTTTCCAAAATTGGGCTGAAATATAGATGTCCCCAGTGTTTCTGGTATGTTCTGCCCTGGACATCCAAATGTTCATTTAGCGCAAAATCTAACATGCAGTAAGTGCAAAGCCTCCACGGAAAATGTCAGAGGCATAGCCAACATGTTCCCGATAGTTAACACATGGACCCCTCCTTGAAGAAAAAGACTTCAGAGCAGTCATCCAAGCCATCATCACCCCCCATTTTGACTACTGCAACAGCCTGCTGCAGGGTCTACCAGAAAAAAACATACACATACTCCAACGAGCACAAAACATCACAGCTAGAATCACTGCAAAGCCAGACTAACCGACCATGTCACACCACTTCTATATGGCCTACACTGACTCCCAATAGAAAGCCGAATAATATACAAACTACTCGTGACTACATTCAAACTCATCAACAATGTCGCACCCTCCTTCCTCTCAACCCTCCTCCACACTCCTGCGAACACCAGATCCCGTAGGGAAAATGCCTTACACTCCATAACAGTCCCTCCCTCTATCCGCAAAACGAAACACACCACCAGCTCCAGAGCTTTTTCATACACTGCCCCCAGCCTCTGGAACTCCCTCCCACTGCACATCCACGCAACAAAAGATCTCAAAAACTTCAGAAAACAGCTCAAAACCTACCTCTTCACTATGCACTACGGTAGTGAAAGCTTGCACCCAACAACTCACACATCACCAGGCTAGTCCCTCACCTAACACAGCCATGACAAGGCATGCCTAAGACCCCTCAGAACAAACACAAACATCTCCTGTACATAATTAATCTGTACATTGTTATGTTTTTAAGCTACTATACATAAACCTGTTCAGAAATTCAAGTTATCCTGTACAAAAGATATCTCCTGTTCTATGTAAAATGTTATCCTGTACAAAAGTTGTTTCCTGTTCTATGTAAATTGTTGTTGGGTTCCCTGTAAACTGCCCCTGATCTCTGGAAGAGGTGGTATAGAAAAATGTAACAAATAAAAAATGCATACCTAACATACGACACAATTGCCATTGAAGTGGCATTAGGCAATCCTGTGCTAATTGCAATATTGATAGCATGCAATATGCACCCCCAAGCTAACTGCAATGTGTTCACTATGCCCACTCTCCATCCTTAACCCATCCATTCAGCACCCTAATGCACGATTGGCAGCTAGCTTGAAAATCGGCGTGCATTATCTTTTACCATGAACCCGAATGCAGTTAATGCACATCAAATTATATATTAACTGCATAGTGCACTTTAGTAAAAGGGCCCTTGAGTTTGTATCTGACGCACAGGGGCGGCCCAAGGGTGATGCGGGGCCATGTGCGGAGACTCATTGTAGGGCCTCATTTGCATAGTCGCTGCATCTCATTTGCATAAATTAAATGTATTTTATTTTAAAATGTATATGTTACCCATCTAAAATTGTAGGCAGCTTTCAAAGGAGCCCTTCACAAGCCTCTTTTTTCTCCTGGCAATGGACCTAGGGGCATACTTTCTAAATATTAATGTGTGTTAAGTGCCACTGCGCCAATAGAAATAAATGGGTGTTCCTGCACCGTTATTAACGCACATTAACATTTGTGAATGCACATTAACATTTAGTAAACGTGCCTCTTAATGAGTGTCTGAATTCCATTTGCATGGTATTGAGGATAAAGAAAGACTATCAGATTTCTACATTACTATACTCCAGTGCCAACTGCCAGGCACATTAGGAAGTACTATAAATACTGCCCATTTAGAACCCATAGCAAACCTGCCATATCATAGCAGCACTACCAGGACTCACAAAGCACCAAACCCTACCTATCAAAAGGCAATACTACAAATATCAAACCAAAAGATCTCAGGGAATATCAATACATCTCCTACTGGGGAAAGAGAACATGTGGCACTTTCAAACAGAAACTACATGAACAGAATACCTCAGCTTGGTTACACATGCAGAATATAGTCCATCACCAAACATAGAACAAGGGATCAGAATTTAGAAATATGAAGACAATAATTAAAATGGAAACCCCAAAAGCCAAACTTGGAACTACAACAACACCGGAGAAATAAAACTATAAATTAATTTCCTCTTGTACTAAACAAAACACAAATACTTTAGCAATGCGCATTTCCCAAAGCTGACATATTCTAGTGAATAAAATCAAAATAAAATAGTTTTTTCTACCTTTTGTTGTTTGGGCATTTTATTTTTCTGTTGCAATTGAACCAGTCACTTTCTTCTGCTTTCTTCATGTCTTCTGCTAACTCTCCATTGTCTGCTGTCCATTTGTCCTTTCTACTCTCATCTAGTTTTTTCCATTCTCTCTCTACATCTACTTTAACATACTGATCTTTCTCCTTTTGCTCTTTCCTACATTTCTTTCTTTATTCCTTTTTCATCACTCAAATTTCACCCTTCCATACTCAATCCCCACTTATTTTCAATACCTGGCCAATCATAGATTTTTCTTCCCTCCATCACAAAATATCTTTTCCCCTCTCCATCCTCACTCCCCAACATCAGCTCCTTTCTAGTTCCAGCCCATCCCAGCATTTGCTCCCTTCTAGTCCCATTCTCCCATCCCCCCGCATCAGCCCATTTCCTGTCCTAGCCTCCCCATTAGCCCATTTCCATGCCTAGCACCCCCATCATCCATTTCTAGTCCTATCCTAGCCCCTCCATCAGCTCATTTCCAGTCCTAGCTTCCTATCAGCCATTTCCATTCCTATCCTAGCCCCCCATCAGCCTATTTGCAGTTCTAGCCCCTCATCAGCCATTTCCAGTCTTATCTTAGCCCCCCATCAATTCATTTCCAGTCCTATCCTAGCTCCTCCATCAGCCCATTTCTAGTCCTAGCCCCCCCAATCAACCCATTTCCAGTCCTAGCCCCCCATCATCCCATTTGCAGTCCTTGCCCCCATCAGCCATTTCCAGTCCTATCCTAGCCCCCCACCAGCCCATTTTCAGTCCAAGCCCCCCAATCAACCCATTTCCAGTCCTAGCCCCCTATCAGCCCATTTGCAGTTCTTGCCCCCCATCAGCTATTTCCAGTCATATTCTAGTCCCCCACATCAGCCCATTTCCAGTCCTATCCTAGCCCCCCATCAGCACATTTGCACTTCTAGATTCTCATCAGACATTTCCAGTCCTGTTCTAGCCCCTCCATCAGCCCATTTCCAGTCCTATCCAAGCCCTACCATCAAATCATTTCCAGTCCTATCCAAGCCCTCCCAATCAACCCATTTCCAGTCCTAGCCCCTTCATCAGCCCATTTCCAGTCATATTCTAGCCCCCCACATCAGCCCATTTCCATTCCTAGCCCCCCCATCAGCCATTTCAAATTCTAGACCCCTCATCAGCCATTTCCAGTCCAAACCTAGCCCCCCATCATCCCATTTCCAGTCCTATCCAAGCCCCACCATCAACTCATTTACAGTCCTATCCTTGCCCCTCCATCAGCCCATTTGCAGTTCTAGCCCCCCCATCAGACATTTCCAGTCATCCTAGTCCCCATCAGCCCATTTCCAGTCCAAGCCCCCCCAATCAACCCATTTCCAGTCCTAGCCCCCTCATCAGCCCATTTCCAGTCCTTGCCCCCATCAGCCATTTCCAGTCAAATTCTAGCCCCCCACATCAACCCATTTCCATTCCTAGCCACCCCATCAGCCATTTCCAGTCCTATCTTAGCCCCCCATCAGCCCATTTCAACTTCAAGCCCCCCCCAATCAGCCCCTTTCCAGTCCTAGCCCCACCATCAGCCATTTCCAGTCCTATCTTAGCCCCCCATCAGCCCATTTCCAGTTCAAGCCCTCCCATCAACCCATTTCAAATTCTAGCCCCCTCATCAGCCATTTCCAGTCCTATCCTAGCTCCCCCATCAGCCCATTTGAAGTCCTTGCCCCCATCAGCCCATTTCCATTCCTATCCTAGCCCCCATCAGCCCAGTTGCTGTTCTCGCCCCACATCAGCCCTTTCCAGTCCTCTCCTAGCCGCGCAACCGCCCAGTTCCAGTCCAAGCCCCCCCATCAGCCTATTTCCAATCCTTGCCCCCATCAGCCATTTCCAGTCATATTCTAGCCCCTGCATCAGCCCATTTCCTGTCCTAGCCCCCTCATCAGCCATTTCCAGTCCTATCTTAGCCCCCATCAGCCCATTTCCACTTCACGCCTCCCCAATCAGCCCTCCAGTCCTAGCCCCCCCCCCAACAGCCCTGCAGTCCCAGCTCACCTCTGCACATCCCCAGTGTTTTCCTTCAGTTTGGCATCTGTGTTCTCTTGCAGCCCACCAGTGCACTGATTACCGGGAGATTAAAGATTTCATGAAACAGGAAATGCCCTTTAACCTCCCAGTAATCAGCATGCCGGTGAACTGCAAGAGAACACAGCTGCGGGAATGAGAGAAAATGCTGCTCTTCACTCCAGCGGCTGTGCAGAGGTGAGCTGGGGCTTTTGGTCTCTCTGGCTCCTCTGAATGCCGGTCAGGCAGGCGTGGGGCCATGTGCAGGCCGATCCTGCAAACAGTAGGGACACACTCAATCAGATAGCATGTGCGCCATGAAGTTGGCGCGGGGCCCTGTGCGAAAAACATTCTCGCACATGCGTTGGGATGGTCCTGCTGAGGCAATAGAGGGTTAAGTGACTTACCCAATCCCAGCCCACTGCTATAACCACAGCAGAGACTGATACACAGCTAACTATGTGTAATCTAGACAAAAAAAGGTAGAAAGTTACTTCTGATGCTTTATATATATTGGAGGCCTGCAGAACCTCTAGGCATGCGATCCACGAGATGGGCATTCTAAGATACTGCCGCTTTGTGCTACACTTTGCAATACTTGCCATTGATGGAAACAAAAGAATTAAAGAAACCAGCCTGAAATGCCACACAAAGGACTAGATTCATCAAGAGACTTTCTCCTGGTGGCAAAAAATGTATTTATTTATTCAAAGACTTATTTTCCACCCTTACAAAAAGTCCAAAGCAGGTTACAATAAAACACACTAATAAAATCAAGCATACAAAAATTTATAAAATCAAAATGATAAAACCATTTGAACAATAAGGCCTGACGTCTTCTTGATGCATAACCAGGTGTGCATGTGCACATATGGGGGGTAGAACAGCAAAGAGAAAATAAACAGACCCTCACAGAGAGTACAGTGGAGCCATAAAGATGTTTTGTAACCTATATGAATTTCCAAAACAGCACAGGTCTTTTCTTCGGGTAAAGAAGAGTTTGCAGTGTTTTTTAAAGTTCATAACCCACAGTTTTTGTTCGCTCACTTAAAGGTAGCACAGCCTGCAGCCATTTTTTTCCAGGAGCAATTTGGCTACTAGACCCATGTATAAGAGAGCCTGATCCGTTTCATGTAATGATACAGTCAGCTCATCCTTTCCCTAAGTTATGGTTTATTGCTTTCTATGGGTTGGTTTGGTTGAAGCCTCAGAGAGGAGACGCCTCCGTGCTCTCCTCCTTGGGTCAGTGCCCAGTAAAAAGCTTCTTGTCAAATCTTACATCATGAACCTGTCTCCAAAGAACTTTCCCAGGCTACTGGCTGACATAGCAGTGAAGTTACACCAAGCAAAGTGGGAGAGGTACGATGAGGAACTTGGTGGGGGTGGGAGGAATGAGCTCTGGCAGCATGAGAAAGTGTCCCATCTTGCAAATACTCAGATCTATAAAACACTATCCAATTAGACACTTCAGTAGTCAAAGTAAGGACTGCTGCTGTTTACCTGTAAAGGAAATCCAGAAAGTTCTGGTATCCTAAAATCATGTATTATCCACATAAATGATAATACAAATTTGCTGCAGATATACACTGAAGTCTGTTTACAGGGGACTGATCTTAGTAATGGTACATTTCCAGAGACGGCATATATATATTGAGAAGCTCCTTTTCCCACTCATTGTTCTTCCAAGGAGTGAGAGTCCCACAATGAAAAACTGGGCAGCACAGGTCAGTTCAATCAAGCCATGATGCTGAAACAATTCACGCATCTGATCCATGGTCAAACTTATTAGGCCTGAAAAATGTTGCAAACCGCCTTGATCTAAAATTGGAAAGATGGTCTAAAATTCCAAAATATTCTTTTTTATAAACAAAACCAGCCACAAGGAGACTGTTCACAATTTCACCCTGATGAAGCAGAATACTGACTTAAATGCCCACCTATGTTTTATTACCTTATTCCATATGCGTTTATTTTGGTTTTCCTATGCTTTGTCTGATACAGGTCTTTAAGAATACGAAATTAGTTCTTACCTGCTAATTATCTTTCCTTGAGACTTCTCCGGGCCAGTCCAGGGACAGGTAGGGTTGTCAATCCTCCATAGCAGCTGAGGGCTGAAAACTTCAAGCTTTGAAGAGAGGTGAAGCCACTCCCCCTGAGCATTACCCAGCAGTCTTCAAATGACAAAGCAACTAAAAGAAAGAACTGAAAACACGAGATACAGCCTGAAACACTGACAGCGTTCTATAGTCCTTGAAAATGCTGAAGCTACAATTGGTCCGCAAAATATAATTAATTTTTTTTTTTTTTCAAAAACTTTAGTCGGCATTGAAGGAAATCTGAAACCCCCAAATGTGAGCTCTGCCGTGAACGACTGCCGGAACCTCACAGTTATCCTTAGCCGGCGATGAACAAAAAGTCTATATATACAGCAAGAGGTGGGACCCTGGACTGGCCCGGAGAAGTCTCAAGGAAAGATAATTAGCAGGTAAGAACTAATTTCGTATTCCTATTCGCTTCTCCGGGCCAGTCCAGGGACAGGTAGGGCAGTACCAAAGCAGTACCTAAATCTGGGAGGGACCCGCGAGCCCTGCGATAAGAGTCGCAGCCCCCACTTTTGCATCGTCCCGTGCATGAACATCCAGTCTATAATGCTTAGTAAAAGAATGTAAGGACGACCAAGTAGCCACTCTGCAAATATCTATTGGCGGTACAAACGCAAACTCCGCCCAAGAAGTGGCTAGAGCCCGAGTAGAATGAGCCCTTAATCCCACCGGCGGAGAAATCCCTTTGGCAGTATAAGCCGCTAATATGGCACTTCGAACCCAACGCGCTATGGTGGCTTTGGTGGCCGGTTGACCCTTACGTGGTCCGGCGTATTGAACAAAAAGCCTATCCGTTTTCCTAAAAGGTTTGGAAAGTCGTAAGTACCTCCGTAAGACCCGCGCAAGATCCAACTGCTTGAGAGCCTGATCCATGGCAGAACCGGAAGAATCGGTAAACACCGGCAAGGCGACAGATTGATTCACATGAAAAACAGACAAAACTTTAGGCAAATAGGAAGGTACAGTGCGCAGCAACACCCGTTCCGGTAGAAACTGAAGATAAGGCTCTCGACAAGACAATGCTTGCAAATCGGAAATCCGACGAGCTGAACATAAGGCAACTAACAAAGCCGTCTTCCAGGAACACTCGCGAATCTCACGAGAACCAAGGGAAGCTAAGGATGATTGAGAAAAAGCTTCCAATACCACGTTCAAATCCCAGGGAGGAACGATAGACCGCACCGGAGGGCGAAGAAGTCTTGCGGCCCGTAAAAAACGTTGGACATCGGGAATCGCCGAAAGACGGCGATGCTGCACGTATCCCCGAAAACAAGCAAGTGCGGCTACATGGACCTTAAGGGTACTGAGAGCCAAACCTTTGTCGAACCCATGTTGAAGAAAAAGAAGAAGCTGAGGCAATGTAGACAACATAGGATGAATATTACGCTGGCCACACCAAAATTCAAAGAGACGCCAGATGCGCACATAAGCTAAAGAAGTCGTAGGCCGCTTAGACTGAAGCAAGGTGGCAATTACGGATTCCGCATAGCCTTTGCGTTTCAAGCGATCCCTCTCAAGAGCCAAGCCGTAAGTAAGAATCGATCCACCCTGGGCATGAGAATCGGACCTTGATGTAACAGATTGAGCCGAACCGGAAGAGGCCAAGGCGGAGCTATGAGCAGGCGAACGAGATCGGCATACCACGGACGACGAGGCCAATCCGGAGCAATGAGAATCACCACACCTCGGTGATGCGCGATCCGCTGAATGACCCGACTCAACATTGGCCAAGGAGGAAAAACGTACAAGAGAGAGTCCTGAGGCCACGGTTGGACAAGAGCATCGAGGCCCTCGGACATGCGCTCCCTGCGTCTGCTGAAAAACCGGCTGGTCTTGGCACTGGCAAACGTCGCCATGAGATCCATCACTGGAGATCCCCAACGCAGAGTCAGGTCGTGATAAACCGCCGCATTGAGTTCCCACTCCCCGGGATCGAGGACATTGCGGCTGAGATAATCGGCTTGGACATTGTCCATGCCCGCGACATGCGCTGCTGAGATCGCTTGGAGATTGGCTTCTGCCCAAGACATTAACTCTTGACACTCGGACAGGAGAGGGAGAGATCTGGTGCCGCCTTGACGATTGATATAAGACACCGTCACCGCATTGTCGGAAAATATCTTGACCGCCTTGCCCCTGAGTATGACCGCGAAGTGAAGCAGGGCAAGCCGAACCGCACGCAGCTCTAATCGATTGATCGACCACGCACTCTCTACTGGAGACCAGGAGCCCTGAGTCACCTGAGCTTGACAATGAGCTCCCCAGCCCGAGAGACTGGCATCGGTCGTAACCAAGACCCACGAGGGCTCCTCTAAAGGAACGCCCTTCGTGAGATGCTGCAGAAGTAACCACCACTGCAGACTGAGCCGCACCTGCTCTGGACAGGGAAGGCGCTGCGAGAGCGGGTGAAGTTGCGGCGACCAGCGGGAAAGAAGCGCCTGCTGTAACGGTCGCATGTGGGCTTTGGCCCATGGAACCAGATCTAGAGCCGCCGCCATGGATCCCAAAAGCTGTAAATAGGTCCATGCCGACAGAGCCGAAAGACCCAGGAAAGCCTGAACCTGCCGGAGAAGCTTCTCTACCCGCAGATCGGGCAAGAAAACTATCCCCCGCTCCGTGTCGAAACAAGCTCCGAGATAGGTTAGCTGCTGGCTTGGTATCAAATGGCTCTTGGGATGATTGATCACCCATCCGAGTTGTTCGAGAAGCTGAACGACACGAGCTGTCGCCGTCACCGAAGCCTCCCGAGAATCGGCCCGGATCAGCCAATCGTTGAGATAGGGATGGACCCGAATACCCTCCTTGCGAAGCGCCGCCGCGACTACTACCATCAGTTTCGTGAACGTACGCGGAGCCGTCGCGAGACCGAACGGCAAGGCGCGAAACTGGAAATGCCCCATCGGAAGAGCGAAACGCAAATAGCGCTGATGAGATTGTCTGATGAGTATATGAAGATATGCTTCTGTGAGATCCATGGACGAGAGAAATTCTCCCGGCTGAACCGCTCGGAGTACGGTGCGCAAGGTTTCCATGCGAAAGTGTGGCACTCGCAACGTACGGTTGACCCCTTTGAGATCCAGCACGGGGCGAAAAGAACCTCCCGTTTTGGGAACCACAAAATAGATCGAGTATCGACCGCAGCCGCACTGGTCCAACGGCACGGGAATGACTGCCTGGAGATGCAAAAGACGATCGAGCGTATCGGAAATGGCTTGCCGCTTCATTCCGTTCGTACACGGGGACATCACAAAGGAGGGTGGCAAGGGGCAGGCGAAGTCCAGAGCATAACCTTTCTGAACCACCTCCAACACCCACTTGTCCGAAGTGACCGAGGTCCAGGCCGCTAGAAAATTCCGGAGACGACCGCCGATCGGAACTAACAGCTGGACCTGCCGACCTTCATTGTGACTTTTTAATGGAAGGTTGAGAAGCCGCCCCGTACGAGCGAGCAAAACCTCTGGCTCCTCGAAAGGACTGACCCCGAAAACCGGAACGCCCCCTAAAATAGGGCGCGAAACGCGCTCCCCGAAACCTGCGGGAATCTCGTGAGGAACCCCGAATGGTTGCAGAGGCACGCAGCGGCTTAGGCCTATCCTCAGGCAAGCGGCCGCCCTTGGAGTCACTTAAATCCTTTACAAGCTTTTCCAAAGCCTCTCCAAACAGCAACTTTCCCTTAAAAGGCAGCTTACTAAGTCGTACCTTCGAGGAAACATCCGCTGACCAATTTCGCAACCAGAGAAAACGTCTAGCTGCCACCAGCGAAGCCATCGTCTTCGCTGCTATTCTCACCAAGTCATAAAAAGCATCAGCCGCATAAGCAGCAGCTGACTCCAACTTTGCAGCTTCCGGAAGCTCTGAAGCTGCGTCTCCGTCCGCGCTGCCCTGCAACCAGCAAATAGATGCCCGCGAAACATAGGCCCCGCAAACAGCCGCTTGCAGCGCCAAAGCGCTAGAATCAAATGCTTGTTTGAGCAGAACTTCTAATTTCTTATCTTGAAGATCCTTAAGCGCCGCAGCGCCTTCAACCAGGATGGTAGTTTTCTTAGTGACAGCTGACACGAGGGCATCCATCTTCGGCATGCGTAACAAATCCCACTCCTCTTGCGGGAGAGGGTACAGGCGTGATAAAGCGCGTCCACCCTGCAGGGAAGCTTCAGGACACTCCCATTCCGACTCTATCATCTGTTTAATTACCCGATGCATGGGAAAACAGCGTTGCTGAGATTTAACACCCTGCAACAAGGGATCTTCCAAAGGTTCCTGTGAGGACGAAGGAGGAAGCAGGTGAAGAGCTGACAAAGATTGCGCAATGAGAGCCGCGAGCTCCTCCTTGCGGAAAACTCTGAAAATATTGGGATCTTCCCCGGGAACAATCTCTCCCTCCTCCAATTCGTCAGCGTCCTGCTCCAGAAAGGGTTCTGCCAGAACCTCTGTGTCCCCCAGACCAAATTTCATAGAATCTTGGGACAAAGCAGGACCCAAGGGATCTGGTAGAGCACTCCTAGCAGCAGAAGTCCCTTCCCCCGGATCCTCAGCGCTGTGGGGCTGGGGAGATGGTGTTTCCATAAGAGGACCCTCATTTTGAGATGACCTGAGGAGAAATGCCCTGTGCATTGCAAGAATAAACTCAGGTGAGAAAAAGGAAGCAATATCCCCCTGAGCCCCAATTTTGGGAGGTGAAGGCTGCGAGTCAGGCAAAGGATTTTTCGGTGTCTTAGCCTTCCTTTTGTGCGGTCTCGGCTGCTCTGAGCGAGAGCTGACAGGCGCCGTCAAAATGGCTGACTTTCCCGCCTTTTCGGCGGGTAAAGAAGGCTCTTGTAATGGACCCTCATGACTGTCGGTCATTGTGAACGTGAGAGCCGCTTTCAGAACACACACACCCGGCGAAAAAATAGGCGCGGAGCAGGCGAACCGCACCGCTAAAAAGAAGCGCTAAACGGAGGACCCGGCAGAAAACGGAAACGGCGAAAATAAATCAAAGAAAGAAAAAGAAACTCACCGCGACCTAGCAAATACCGTCGGGTCAGAGAAGGAAGTCCCGCAGCCAGCGAGCACCCCCTAACTCAGAAGCGGCTGCGGCAGAGGCACAACTGGGGCTCCCAGAGAATCCTCTGCCGACTGAGACGGAGCCGGTACAGGGAGACAGGCTCTGCCTCTCACCGGACTTACTCGACGTCTCCTGAAATTTTTAAAGATACAGCACCACAAATCTTGAAGGCACAAGGACTGAAGAAACTAATCAGCTCTGCTAGAGCTAATCTTTATCAATAGAAAAGAAAATTGAAAAGAAAAACGAGGGAGAACACCCAATTCGACCCTCTATAGCTGCTGAGGACTGAAAGACTGCTGGGTAATGCTCAGGGGGAGTGGCTTCACCTCTCTTCAAAGCTTGAAGTTTTCAGCCCTCAGCTGCTATGGAGGATTGACAACCCTACCTGTCCCTGGACTGGCCCGGAGAAGCGAATAGGAAAATATGTTTTCCTTCAGAAAAAAAAATATTTTTTTATTCTTGATTTAATGAACCATACCATGAAAAAGCAGGACTGGAATATATACAGCAGTTTCTCATGAAATCTTTTAAGTACTGTTCAACCTATGTAGGCAGCTGGCAGCCAGTTAGAATAACTAGTTTTGAAAGCTGTGTTTCCAAGTTAAAGGAGGCACTGACATATAGCTAGAAGCAAGGCTTATGATCCCTTTGTTCTGCCCTATTGTTCCACTGAAGATAGCTCAGCCTACCCAATAGAGTGGTACTTCTCAACCTTCTCCTGGAGGCACACCTAGCTAGTCGGGTTTTCAGGATTATCACAATGAAACTGCATGTGATAGATTTGCATTCCCTGGGTCTCCAGTGTATGCATATTTGTCTCATGCATATTCATTGTGGTAATCCTGAAAACCCAACAGGCTGGGTATCCTGCAGAAAACCATCTCACAAACCAATAACTTCTAGAAAAAAGCCCTGTGAGAAGTCTTCCCTACTCTTAAATTTAGCATTTGCCAGCAAAACTCTTATCCCACTGTGCTTTCCATGGAATTTTTGTTGATTGGGAAATTTTATTTTTCCTGTGAAAGATTTTCCCTCTCTGCATTTCCTGAATCCTGGCGACCCAGAATTGGGCACATGGTAACAAACGCACTAAAGAGATCATATTAGAAAGATTTTTCTGTGTGTAAAGCCTCTTTTGTACACAGAAAAGGTGCATGGCTATATATGTGCATAGAAGTACTCATTCGGACAATAACGCAAGCATTCTCAGGGATGGAGCTATGATTTATGGGAGTCTGTATAAATGGGTGAGTACATGCATAGAATAGGCGTTTATGTTTATACCTGCTTGGTGGAAGGTGTAGATTTGTGCGCATGCTTGGTACTTTATTTTATAAGGGTGCGTAGGTGCCTATATTGCCTTTATATAATAAATTTCTATTTCAACCGAACAGAAACTACACTTTTTTCAAAAAAATGTTTTGTTTAAAAGAGGCATCAAAACAGCGTACGAGGGATCATATCCCCCTCACTGCACATTCTTACCAGTTGCCTCAAAGCTATTTAAATTCTTTGTACCCGGTAGCATGACTATTGTCTTATTTTTACAAACACATCTCCAAAACTTTAAATCCAAAAATGCAGCAACAATCAACAACACCACCTACCTTAAAAAGATTTGTTTCTTCTTTCCTCGCAGTACTCCCCTCACATTGGCCCGTCATCGATGTTTCGGCATCTGCCTGCTTCCAGGGCTTGTGAGTTTTCAAACTGTGGAACAAACCAACCAGTAACATTTCTACTTCAAGCAGCACCTCACACAGTGTTTGTGCAGCACTTCAAACCCATATGTTGTTTTGATGCTTCTTTTAAACAAAAAATATATTTTTGAAAAAAGTGTAATGTTTCTCAGGGGCAGTGGAACGCCTGTTCGTTTGGGGAGCCTCAAGCTTTGCCTCAACTCTACCTTAACTCTGCCCCTAGCTCCCTCTGGCCAGGCATCATGCATCAAGACTATGATCACGCCTTCCTCTCCTGTTCTGCCCAGAGACAGAAATCTTTGCCATGATTGTGGCAGAGAAATATTGGTAGGGCCAGGGCCTGTGTGGCCCACCCTGTTCTGACGCCAATGATATTTCTATTTTGTTGAAAGAACAATTAGTTTTGTGGGGAACACAAGGAAGAGTCAATGGATCTATGTAGACTTTTTATAATAAGCATATAATTGGGGGAGCCTGTTATAAAATTCCCATTTAAGTTTCGAACTCATGAGTAATAGTGCCAGTTGCCAAATCTTCAACCCTGCTTACTGACAATTTATGCTTCTGTCATATGTACTCAGAATTCGATCACCTTAGAAAAGCTTCAGGGAAATTAGCCTAAATATGCTTTATTTTAAAACTGTGCCAAAAAATTGATCTGTGGGCTTTTCTGCCTGCACATGGACTTTAGAGTACAGGGGGCAATTTATTCCACACATCTCTACCGTTTCCCTCCAAAAATCAGGTTCTCAGTGTTTTATGCAATTTTATTCGGCATGTGTTGAGAGTTCCCCAAGCTAGTGTCAGATTTGACTTTCCTGTGCTGTCACAGCTTGAACCCTTATCAAACAAGGGCAGAATTTTTCAGTTTTTTGTTGGTCATGCTAATTACTTTTTGATCGTTGTTTTTATAGTTTAGTTGTGTTCACTTCTTGAAGCGTTTGGCAATCTATACGAATTTTAAATAAATAAATGAATACTGTTACCCACATGAGCAGCTTCCATCTTCAAGATAGATAACTAGATCTACTGAAGATGTTTTGTCTTTGTTGATAGCTTAATAAAACACTTCGTTTCTGGTAGAAAGGATGCCTGGCTATCTCCACTGTGAAAGGTAATGGCATTGCCCTCTATGTACAGTGGAATAGAGTTGGAATGAGTGCTCCAGGGACTCTGACAGCCTATTTAACAAGGTGTCTAACATCCCATTTCCTAGGCACTTCCTCTCTTCTTAATCCTTTTCTTGGAAACTCACTCAGGAGTAAGCACCTGTGAAATTGAGGACTCTCTGATACACGTTGCATGACTCAGGCGCGCTGGAATGGAGGAGCTCAGCTTTCTGACATCAAGCAGTAAAGCAAGAAAGCTTGTTGTATTAAGACATGCCTTTTCCTCTTTCTGGCTGAAGTGACCTACATCACATGATTCTGGGCATTGCCAGTAGAGGTGTGCATAGCTAAAATAACTTTTGCAAATTTTTTGATGTTCATTTGACCTAGTCATTGTATATACAAGAACTTAAAAAAGCATGCTATCGATTGTATGCATGTTCATTCACAGGTACACACATGTACAAGCGATTTGCGCACATTAGAGCCAGTTTTCAAAGGCACTTATCCAAACAGATCCTGTTATCCAGACAACTGCCACTCTGGATAGTGCTGCTGAAATATCTCCTATGATCACCTTGGCACTATCTGGATAGTACTGGGGCAGTCCAATAGTAGAGCTGAGGCAGAGCCAGCACTTATTTGGATAGTGGCGATTTTTAGCATGGATATCCGATAACTGTCTACATAGCTTAAGACAGCAAAAACGTTGTCCTAAGTGGTATATGGATAGCATATCTGGATATCGGCTGAATATTGTTGCTATCCAGGTAGTGCTGGTGGTGACTATAGTGCCAACCATTATTTATTTATTTATTTGGTTTTTCTATACTGCCCCTTCCAGAGATCAGGGGCGGTTTACATTTAACAGAAAGAGAGCAGAACATTTTACATGGAACACTATTTGAACTATTTACAGGAACATATCTTACGAATCAAATTTTGTATAAACTTAGCAGAGCTTGGTAGATCTACTATTTACATAGGTTCAAAGTGTATTCAGCAGTTCTGGGAGGTGAGGATTGACTATTGAATCATAGGTGAGCATAGGGACCTTAGTATAAGTTACATAGTTTATGTTGTTCCTTGGGTGTATTGTATGTCTGTTTGTGAGGGAGGGGTTTCAGTTGAGTTTCCAAAATGCTCAGAGAATAGGAACATTTTGAGTCCTTTTCTAAATAGCTGTAAGTCTTTGGTCATGCGAATTGTTATCTGCATCCTGGTGCTGAATATACAAATATAATTTAACTGTAGTGGCCGATGTTTTAAAAAAAACGCTGATCACCACGATTGAATATTACCCTGCTTAAAGTTTTTGTGCCCAAGCAAACTGAATGTACCCACTAATGCACAGCCCTAATTGCCAGTTTGTGCTGCAGGGTATTAGCCACTCACGTGGAGGCTGATTCCATTTCTTACACTTCCACCAGCTTTGGCTGGGCAAAAACCAGACATGCCGGAGATGGACCTGCACCTACAGGACATGGATGTACCCACGATGGCAGAATCGGGGACTTAGATGTCTAGACACTCCCCGTATGCTGAGCAGATCGGCATATGGGGAGCTACCCGTCAAGATGCCAGAATGCCACTGCTCTTGCGAAGGAAGCAATGGCATCCTGGCACCATGGCAACGAGATATCCACAGGACAGCTCGGAATGCTACGGTGTGCAACTGCCCCTGCAGCCCTCTGTCCAGCCGTCACCGGAAGCATCTGTGGGCTGGATCGTGGCTGCAGGGGCACCGTGTGGCAGACTGACCATTGGGATGGAATAAGCCAAGTTTTTAGGTCGGAGCTGGGGAACGTACAGAAGCACGATCGGAATTGCCTCTGTAAGTCCCAGCTGCTGGCCCCTCCCCTCCCCCACACTGCCCCGCTCTGCCTCAGCACCGCCCTAGTCCAGCGCTCCCCACACAAATACTCTGTAGGTGCAGGGAGCGCAGAGAGCTGAATAGCAATCAAGGGCTAAGCGTGGGTTGGACATCCAACCCAGATGTCTAACCCCGCTATTCGTTGTTGGGAATGACCGCATAGCTTTTTGACTGAGACGCCTCTTTCTAAATAAGGAAATGGGAAGTTCCAGTAGTGGTTCATGAGAAGGTTGGAGTGTGACACTGGTAGCACTATCATATAGAAATAGTTGCATCTTTTCATCTTTTACAAATAAACATAAAGCCTAGAATTACTGAGGAAGCAGAGTGAAGAAAAATTCATAAAAGTTACAAAACAGTGGTGATCCTTTTTCTTAATTCTGCAACACTCTGGACAAAAGCACAACACAAATGCAATCTTGCTATTAGTATAATTTCTACAAACATTTTTCATCTAACGGCAGATAGATTTGCCTGCTACAGTGTCTTTGACAGACAGTTCAATTTCAGTAGACACACAAGTCCTCCATTCCTAATTTTCATTCTGGTTATACAGATGTCTATCACAGTATGTTGAAAAGAATAGTCTGATTGAGAATACTGTACCAACAGTTTGTCTTTAAAGCAACATCTTTTATGCACAAGAGCAAGGTGTTACAACCAGCAAAGACTTAAATGTCCTCCAGGACCAATACAGCAGTTAAAATCTATGCTATATATATAAGCAAATTAAGGAACAGACCCTTTTGTGTAAGTTTTTCCAAGAGAAGGGGAAAGAGGTTTTGGATTTAAATATGCACCTTTCCAAGCACAAGCTCAAGATGAGTTACATACAGGTACAGTAAATATCTCCCTTCCCCAGAAGACTTATAATCTAAGCTCGTATTGAGGCAATGGAGGCTTTAGTGACTTGCCAAGGTCAGAAGAAGCATCAGTAGGAGAAGCAGGAATTTAACCCTGGTGTCCCTGGTTCTCAAACCACTGCTTTAAACACTAGGCCATTCCTAGTATGGACAGTTTGGGGGTAGATTGTATGATGGTAAAATGGGTTAAGTGATATAATAGACCGGTGGTAAAAGGAGTGCACTCCAAGGAAAGGAAGGTGACCAGTGATGCTCCACAGGTCAGTTCTACTCAATGTCTTTGTAAGGGTGAGCAGACTGTATCGGCTGTAAGGTATTATCTGCTGTCATGTTCTATGCTTATGCAGCAGAGGAGCTGAAAAGAAAGATGTGTCCTTTTGCGGATAATTAAGGTAGGCAGCAGGGTTGCTTCTCCAGGAGGGATGGGAAATGTGAGGAGGAAATTGAGAAAGTATGCGGAATGGTCCAAAACAAGGCACATGAGTATCTAATGCAAAATCAAATGCGTAGAGTCCTGCCTCTGGAGCACAGAAACCCAACAGAGCAGTATATGATAGAGGGCGAGGTGCTTGAGAGCCAGACAAGAGACTAGGGCTGATCACATTTCTACACCACTTAGGGTGAACCCTCTTGTTGGTATCAGGAATGCAGTCTATATGTTGTTTAAATAAATAAATAAATAAATATCTAATAAGTCGAAAGTGACAAAATAGTGGGAAGAAGCAATGGGCTGCTGAGATGTATCCGAAAAAATATAATCATCAGAATTAGCTTGTAGAGCAACATTTTCTCTTACAGATTTGGCTAATTAAACAAATTGGATTTGTCTTCCATTAAGCTCAACCACTATCCTAAATCTGAAAACCACATCTCTTGAGGTTCTCCCACATTCCTATTTGTTTATTCTTTCTGTAGTGGCTGGACTGTGGGCTCAGTAAAATAAGAACCAGCTCCTGAGTGTGTCTGTTTAGCACTGTTTGCTCCTATGAGCTGCTGCCTACTTTAGTTCTGTTGAAAGCACCTCCTTGCTCCCTTTCTTGGTACTTTAGCACTGCACATTCTGAATCTTCAGGACTTCATATCTTTGTCAGCCATCACTACTCTCCAACATACTATTTTACACCAATCACCTTGTCATAGATATGATTCCCTTCCTATCATCTTCATCTCCTTCGTAATGCCACTCTCCCATCAGTAAGGCGTTCCTTTCTTTATCATGTCCCTTCATGACTTCTTCTATACTACCCAGAATACCAGAGGCTGCTCTTCTTCACATCCTTCTCCTCTACTGCTAAATTTCTACCCTGCACCATGGATTTGCTTCTTATGGGCACTTCTGGTGCAGCACCACAACACCCTTTAGTAAAAGGGACCCTTGGTTTCACTGGTTTCCTAGATGGAGGAGCCTAAACTGTGGGTGGAAACAGGGTGGATTTAGGGAAGGGAAAAATGTGAGGAGCATACCACAGATTGTTAGCACTAGGTTCATAACTCTAGGAAAAGGAATGGCAAGCTTAACTTTAGGAGCATAGGGCCCACTTTTTGAAGACAGTTACACAGGTAACAGCCCATGTTACTCATGTAAATGCCTTAACCTGGATTTTCTAAAGGTACCTACATGGGTAATACCTTTAGAAAATCCTGGTTAAGTTCCTAACATGCTCAGATGCTATCTGCTTAGCATCGAGGCATGCTTGGGGCATTCTGAGGCAGAGCAGAGGTGGGGAATGGTACTAAATGGGTAGCAGTGATTTTTTATGCTGCCCGCTTAGCGCTCTGTGCCTTAAAGATAGGCAAGGAAAACCCTCGCCTATCTTTAAGGTGCTGGGGCTAATTGGGCAGTATTGAAAATCGCTGCTACCTGCTTAGCCTCGGCAGCTGCTGGCCTGTGCAGCATGACTTGGATTTTCATTTCTGTCTCTGCAGAAATGAAAATCCAGTTAAGGGGGTCAGCGGGCAGGTAAGTGCCGATGCGGCGCAAAGCCTGCCTAAATGAAAATCGTGCCCATAACACTTACGATTCTAGATTTAGATGAATTTTCTTTTTTTGTTTTATATTCAGGGTCGGTTCTACCATGAGGACACCTGAGGCGGTCGCCTCAGGTGGCACTCGGACGGGGGCAGCACACGGACACCGGTGGCACTCCGGCTCTGTTTTAATTTTAGATTTTGCTGCCTCTGGCCTGCCTCTGCCTTCCCACCCTTTTTTTTCTTGCTCAATCATTCTTGAGAAAAAAAAGTGGCAGGAAGGTAGAAACAGGCCAGAGGTGGCAAAATCTAAAATAAAAACAGCCGGAGTGCCACCGCCGGATGAATCAGCCAGATTGCTTGCAGGGACATCCTAGTGGTAGTGCAGGAAGAGAGGTGCAGGTGGAGGGAGGGGGACAGGAGGACAAGTGCTGGACAAAGGGAGGAGACAGGGGGACAAATGCTGGACTACAGGAGAGCGGGACAGGAAGACAAATGCTAGAGAAGAGCAATCAGGGAGACAAATGCTGGGAAACAGGGGGGGGGAGACAGGAGGACAAGTGCTGGACAACAGGGGGGGCATGAGGACAAATGCTGGACAACAGGGGACAAGGGCAGGAAGACAAATGCTAGAGAGGAGGAAGCAGGGAGTGGAGGAGTGGCCTAGTGGTTGGGGCAAAGTACTTCAGGCCGGAAGGTCGGGGGTTCAAATCCCACTAGAGGACAGCAACCTTGGGCTGGAAGGACTGGGGTTTCTAGTCCCACAGGTGCTCCTTGTGGTCTTGGGCAAGCCATTTAACCCTCCATTGCCCATGTTCCCTGTAAGTATTAGTGTATGTGTCTCATATCGCCTCGTGTTAAATGTATCCCCCAATTGTGTTGTGACCACTTTGATTGAAGGATAAGGTGGCATACAAAACTGTCTAAATAAAAAAAATAAATAAATGCTGGGCAACAAGATGGGGAGAGACAGGAGGACAAATGCTGGCAATGGGGGGGGGGGAGATAGGAGGACAAGTGCTGGACAATGGGGGAGGGCAGGAGGACAAATGCTGGACAATGGGGGGGAGACAGGGGGACAAATGCTGGACAACAGGGGAGGGGGACAGGAAGACAAATACTGGAGGGGGGAACTAGGAAGACAAATGTTGGATGGGGGTGTAGGGAGACATGCTGGACAACAGGGGGGACGACAGGAGGACAAATGCTGGACAATGGAGGACAAACAGGAGGACAAATGCTGGACAACAGGGGAGGGGGGCAGGAAGACAAATGCTAGAGGGAGGGAAGCAGGGAGACAAATGCTGGATGGAGGAAGAAGAAGACAAATTCTGGACTACGGCCAGTACAACCCAGTAAGCTGGGTAAGCGTGACAGGGGAAACCAATGTCACAAGGGTACTATCACTATCTACTCACTCCGCATTCAGTGTGGCCTGCAGAGTGCCGGTGGCCTAGTGAAGAGCCTGCCCACAGGACACGCTGCTCCTGCAAGTAGAAGGCTGTGACTAGCGATTGTGGCTTCTCATAGCCTTCTGCCCACGGGAGCAGCATGTCCTGTTAGGCTTTTAGCACTCTGCAGGTCACTAGGCTGCTAGCACTCTGCAGGTCATCCTGAATAAGGAGAGGGGGCAGGCAATCAGCAACAGTGCCCTTCTGATGCCGGCTCCTGCAGGTAGGCTCTATTTCTCTAGGCCACAGTCACGGCTTGCACAGTTCCTGCCTGCAAGACATACTGCTTCTGCAGGCAGAAGCATGTGTGAGGCAACGATCATGGCCCAGAGAAGCAGAGCCTGCCCACAGGATCAGCATGTCCTACACACAGGGACTGTGCAAGGCCAATTGTGCCCTGCCGCTATGGGCTTGGATCATGGAGGGAGGAGTGGTCTAGTGGTTAGGACAAGGTACTTCAGGCCAGAGGGCCGGGGGTTCAAGTCCCGGCCAGGGGTTCAAGTCCCACCTGGGGACAGCAATCTCAGGCCGGAGGGTCTGGGATTTCTAGTCCTATAGGCACTCCTTGTGGTCTTGGGCAAGCCACTTAACCCTCCATTGCCCATGTTCCCTGTAAGTATTAGCGTATGTGTCTCATATCCCCTCGTGTTAAATGTATCCCCCAATTGACCGCTTTGACCCGGTGAAAAGCGGGATATAAATACAGCTAAATAAATAAATAAATAAATAAATGGTCTGCACAGTCCCTGCTCATGGGACATGCTGCTCTGTGGGCAGACTTTGCCTCTTGTACATAAATGGGGGGTGGGGAGCATTGGGAAGGAGGGAGTGGACATGAGGAGGCATTGGGAGATGGACATGAATGGGCACAGGCAGTCAGAAGGGAGATGCTGGGTGCGGGGGCGGGGGGTGGTGGAAGGTGGAATAGGGAGGCAGCGGGGATAAGATTGAGGTGGGGAGATAGGTAGATACTGGAAATGGAAATGGGTATAGGGAGAAGCATGGAGGGATGATGGAGTGGTGATGTTGGCCCAGGGGGTTATAGGGAGACCATGGGAAAATGCTGGACTTGTGGAGGGGGAGACAGAGGGAAGATGTTGTACACTGGGTAATAAGGAGAGAAGGAAATGCAGGACATGGGGGTAATAGGGATAGAGATGAGAGAAAACGGATATGGGGGTAAATAGATTGAGAAAGACAGAGAGATGCTGGACATGTGAGTAATAGGGAGGGGATGGCATGGTATGGAGATGGGGTAGATGCTGGTTACAGGGGGGATAGGAAAGGAGATGGCAGACATGGAAAGAAAGAGAGGGAGGAGATACTGGATGGAGGGAAAGAGAAAGCGAGAGAGAGAGATGCTGGATGGGTGATGAGAGATGTTAGACATGGAGAGTGAACAAAAGATTGGGGAATAATGGACCAGGGAAGAAGAGCTGGGGAATGGAAGGACTGGGGTGAAGGTTGAAAAGCGGTAGATGGTGTAAAAAAGAGGGAGATTGAGAAATGGAAAGTAAGGAGTAGTGAAATCTGGGTGGCCAGAGAGAGAGAGAGAGAGAAATAAATGGAAGAAAGGAGGAAAAAAAAAGATCAATATCCAAGATGGAAGGAAACAAAAGGAGAGACAAGAAATGGCAGATGGAGTAGACACCATAGAAAGAGAGCTAAGAGAAGGCAGAAGAAAGCAGAAGCCTCAGATTGAGATCAGCATGTTCAGAGTATAAATGGTCAGACAACAAAGGTAGAAAAAATAATTTTATTTTCAAATGAGTTATTGGACTTTGCACTATTTTTATATTTTACACAGTACAGGGAAATGCGTCTCTTTTATTTCTCTGGTACTGCAGTGCATGCCGAGTCTGGCTTCTTGGACTTTCAGTTTAATTTTTGTCTACATATTTTTATTTTCACTTTGGATTATCCTCACTTATTCTGTACTTGGTGAGGGTCTGTGTTCTGAGTACGTGACTGTAGCCAGGCGTCTGTTAATATGGAGTTTGTACAAAGGGACCTGTACTGTAGTAATTTGACTTGTTTAGCTTTTCAATACGGTTGCTTTTATCTGCTTAGGCCCCTTGTATGAGTTTAGGAAGTTTATGCTGGTATGATATGGTTGATTTGGCCTTGTAGATAACCGGTGACTTTTGTAGGGTTTTGTATTAGTTCACAATATGCCTGGTACTGGAGAATGTTTACTTTGGTGAAATGATCAGAATCAGAATGTTTTTTAATATATTGGATTCTGTGGGTTAATGTCCTACCTCTGCTCTGCACCCACTGTCCAGGGAGAGGTTTCTGTGGATGCAGAACATATATTCAAAAAGAAAGAGAACTATAATGCAGTTTATAAGAAAATAAAATGAGTTATAATTTTAGAATTTGGTATTATAAACTCCGCTGTGATTCTCGCTTTTTCTTTTAGTTCCTTGGCGTATGAGCATCTTGCATTTCCTGTTTTTCAGAGGGTGGGAAGTGCTGTGTTGGGGTGCCCAGTCACTCATGTTATGTGGAACTGGGAGGTGCTGCATGGTGCTGTTGAGTCCCTTTTTTGGCATATTTAGCAATACGTTTCCTAAGCATTTGTGCTGGTAACATATGAGCATAAGAACATAAGAAATGCCATACGGAGTCAAACCAAGGTCCATCTAGCCCAGTATCCTGTTTCCAACCGTGGCCAATCCAGGTCACAAGTACCTGGTAGGTTCCCAAAAAGGTACACAGGTTCCACAATGCCTCTCTTGGGACAAGCAGTGGATTTCCTGGGTCCTCTTTAATAATAGTTTATGCACCTTTCCTCCAGCAACTTGTCCAAACCTTTTATAAAACCCAGCTACACTAATAGCTTTTACTATGATCCTCCAATAACTAATTCCACAGTTTGATTATGCGGTGCCATAGACTAACTGCAGGGAGGCAGTTTTCCTCGCCTATCTTTAAGGCGCATTTAGCTAACTGGGCAGCATCCAATATCACTGCTGTTCGGATAGCACCAATCTTCTCCCTGGAACACCCCCAACATGCCCTGATGCTAACTGGAACACATCAGGGCACATCGGGAACTTAGGAGGGGATATCCAATGACACTAACCATGTAAGCGCCGTTGAATAGCCCCAACTAAGGCATCTACATGGTTTACTGGGCTGTAAACCGTGTAGTTGCCTTTTGAAAATCAGGCCTTTGGTTCCTAAGCTAGTGCCCTAACCATTAGGCTATTCCTCCACTCCTATTAGTTCACAATATGCCTGATGCAGGATAATGTTTGTTAGTGAGATGACCAGAATCAGAAGTTTTCTTTTTAATTAGATATTGAGTTTTGTGGGTGAATGTCCTAGTTCTGCTCTGCACCTGTTGTGTGTTGGTGTGTGGGAGGGTGGATTCTGTGATTGCAAAATATGTGTTCAAAAAGAAAAAGCAACAACCATAAAACAGTTTATAACAACAACATAAAAATGAGTTATAATTTGGTGTTACAAACTGTGCAGTGGTTCTCGCTCTTTCTTTTAGTTCCAAGGTGTGCGAACATCTTTTTATTTCCTCCACATTATCTAATTGACTTTTGATTTGGTTCAGTCCCTAACTGAAGTTTTGAGAAAGCCTCCCCTCTGGCTCGGGGGGGGGGGGGGGCACCATCTCATCCCTCGCCTCAGGCAACAGATTGCCTTGAGTCGCCCCTGTTTATATTTATACAATTTACATGTAATAATACAAGTGTCCAATCTTGAACAGAAAATAGAATGGTTATCAGAAAACAAACCAAGTAAACCTGTTTCGTGGATCCTGAAACTGTGGTCTACCAAACCCACAATATGACGGGGGGGGGGGGGGGGTGGCAGAATCCTTCCAGAAAAATAAGGGAAGATAATATTTAATCAGTAACATCTCAAAATAAATAACAGACTTATAAATAGCCCATATTTATATCTTAACTACCAGAGTTACCATTTGAACTCTGAGTTGACTCCACAATTATATCCTGTTGAGCAAACGTTTTTGTAAGAAATTCTTTCAAATGAATGGGATCGGAGAAAATATAATGAACACTAGAAATCATAACCAAACATTTAGCAGGATAGCTTAAGAAAAATTCTTCAATATGTAATGGCAGAAAAAAAGTTTTAAAATGCTTGGCCATGTTTTTAAAAGCAGGCAGGTTCGGCCTGAATTTGTGCTGTAGGGAGGCAGAGGGAGCATGCTTTCTGGCTGCCCAGGTTTGCTGTGGCATCAAGTTGGTGCTAGGGGGCCATATAAAAAAGAAAAAGAGGTTGAAATGAAAAAAAAAAAAACCAGACTGACAGTCACATTAAAAATAAATGAAAAGAGTCAGTAACGTTTCAAATCAGGAACAAAACATTTAAAATGAAAGTCTGGCTAGTTCAAATGAAGAGTCAAATAAGGAAAAATACCAAATAAATAAATTGTTACTGATTCTGAAGGAATATGTGTGTATATGAATGTAAGGGGAATCAGACTGCAGTTTCACTACAGTGTTGAAGGAGTTAATGAATACAGCAGAGCTGATGCAGGAAGCAACTGAGCCTGTGGCAAGCAAGAGGAGAGCTCACAGGAGATAAGGAGATAAAAAACATAACCTAGCTAAATAAACAACACAGATCCTAACCAAACTTTTAAGAAAATGGCTTGTAAAATGACTTTTATGTGTACAAGGTCTTCTAGGGGCTTTAGAGCACTGAAAGTGCACTGTGTGAGCTGAAATGAAGGTAGTAAGGAACTATTTCCAGACAGAGCTGGGTGCAAGAACACTTTTACAGGTGGATAGAATCCTCATGCCGGAACTTCAGTTATTGATTGGGAAGAAGATTTCTGATGGGGTAAGGTGTGTTTGTATGGAAAAGCTGGAAACAAATTTAATTGATATCAGAACTGTAACTAATTGAGAATTATTTACAGGAGGAGTGTGTAAGAAGCTGGAATGCAAGCTGAAGAGGAAATTTAAAATTAAGTGTGGAAACATTTTCATTGGTGACAGGAATAAGATCGAATAAGCTCTGTAGCTCATTCAAGCAGTTTTAAATCCAAGCTGAATGAGGATTTGAAGTAATTTATTTGAGAGTGAGCATTTGAAGTGACTCCATTGCAAAGCAAGGTAATACTTTCTGAAAGCTCTCAAAGGGGTTTTGTTGTTCATTTTTAAAAGCTAATTCTTAAAGGGGTTTTCGTGTTCATTTTTAAAAGCTAAGGGTGTCATTCTGTGCCACAAATAGCGGGAACGTACATCCTGTCAGGATGTACATCCCCGCTATTCGTACCCCTACCGCCCCAGTGCACAGGCCCCCTGTATGTACAGCTGTGTTGTATGGGGAGCCATAGGTGGGGCAGGAGAGGGCAGGCAGGAAGCAGGGCGAGGACAGGGCGTGGGCGGTATAAGACCCCACACGTACAGTGCCAATTCAGAGGTCGGCCCTATACATCCGGGGTCAACTGGGTAGACAGGGGGCTTATCCCACCTCTGAGGTGGAATACGTCCCCCTGGATATCAGGGGGCAGCAGTGGACGGTGGGGACAGACTGGTGAGGGGTGAAGGGGGCTCCCTGTTGCCCGACCCTGGCCATGAGAGGCCGGATCAGGGGTCAGGCTGTGGGGAAAGGGCATTTTGGGTCGGTGGCCAGGGATCGCAGCTCCATAATGGAGCCAGACTGAGTTAGCCAGGTATGTGGCTGGGCATGCAGTTGGTCAGAATTGGGGCCCGACCTGCACGTCCAGGCCATAGACCCGATTCTGATCCCGTGGGTACATCTAGCCCCCATGGGATCAGAATCGGGTCTACCTCTGTATGCCCCAATTCTGATCGGCCATACAGGGGCTGGACGGCCAGTACGGAATTGGCCTCTATGTCTTTTTTTTATATTGCAGAGGGGGATTTTTATTTTTTGTTTGCTTTTGGTGTTGGGCAAGGCTCTGTCAGTTAGAGTTCATTGTCTTTGTTCCTGCACCAATTCACAGCTAACTCTTGATGCCACTGACCTCATCAAGTGTTAGGTCCCTCCCTGCCCACCCGACCCCCACCTACCCCATGTGAGCATTCTTGCTTTATAGGGCAACTCCCTAATTAGCTACACACAGGGATATAGAACATCACTGTTAGAACACTCTTAAAAGAGGTCAACTGTTTTTTCTCTTAAAGGACAGCTGAGGAATGAGTATGGACTTTGGCAGGTCTCTCTTTTACTTCAACAGGAACCAAAGCTCCATCAACTAAACAATGGCTGGGAAAGATTGTATTGCTAAAGCTGTTGTAACAGCTTCTGCCTCTGTCCAGACAGAGATCTCAATGCCAGTTGAAGGACTGGTTTCATGTGCAGGATGCCTGCATGCTGAGGCTCTCAGGAAGGAAGTGAAGGAGCTCAGGGAAGAGGTGGCGAGGCTGAGAATCATTTGAGACAGTGAGAAGTACATTGATGAAATGCTTCTTGAAACATCCAAGCTTTACGACAAAGGTGAAGATGGGAGGCTACAGGAGGATGAAGGTTGAACACGAGTCACCAGAGCCTGCACTACCAACATTCCAACTCCTCCAGCCCTTGAATTGAAGAAGCAGTATGCAGACCTGGAAGTAGAGGAGGTGGAAGCATCTGAGGAAAGGGAAGAACCAAAGCTTCAGCACCCCAAAGCTGCAGAATCAGTCACCACAAGGAAGTGAAGGGTAGTCGTGGTTGGTGACTCTCTTCTGAGGGGTACTGAGGCATCCATCTGCCGACCAGATTTGATGTCCAGAGAGGTGCTGTCTATCAGGTGCCAAAATTTGAGATGATATATAGAGTTTGTCAAGACTCATAAAGCCTACTATTATCCAATGTTGCTCATCCATGTCGGCACAAATGATATTGCCAGGTATCCCTCTGAGCATATCAAAAATGACTTCATGGCTCTGGGACAGAGGGTGAAGCAGATAGGTGTGCAAGTGGTGTTCTCTTTAACCCTCTCTGTTGAAGGTAAAGGCTGAGGCAGAGAAGCTCGCATCCCGGAGATGAATGCATGGCTGTGTGGATGGTGTTATCGAGAGCGTTTTGGTTTCCTGGACCATGGGATGATGTTCCAAGGGCTGCAGAGCAGAGATGGTGTCTATCTGTTCAAGAAGGGTCGAAGTGTCTTCAGCAGCCAACTGGCTAACCTACTGAAGAGCACTTTAAACTAGATTCATTGGGGCTGAGTGAAGAGAGCCCCCAGATAAGTGAATAAAGCCCCCAGATAAGTGAAACATTAAATATCTCTGTTGAAATGGATAATAGGGGCAACATCTGGAAAGCAGTGTGTATAAAAGCCCGTAGCATTGGAAATAAGATCTCAGATGTTGAGGCTTTAATGGAAGAGGCTGACTTGGATTTAATGGAGGTTACGGAGACATGGTTCACAGAAAACCATGACTGGGATGTAATTATACTGGGCTATACTTTATTCAGAAAGGACGGGGTAGGAAGAAGGGGAAGTGGAGTAGCCTATATGTAAAAAATAATATTAAAGCTAGAGAATTGCAGGGCTTAAAAGGAAGAGAGGAGGCACTGTGGGTTAACACTAGAAGCCCCAAAGTGCGTCAATTGATGCAAATGCATCTTCGAAGTTGTATACCAACGCCACTGCTAGAACCATGTCAGTCATGTTCCATGACTTTGTTAGCAAGGTCAAGATGGTCAAATAGGTGCATCGAAAATTAATGACAGATGCACCACCTAGCGGGAAAATGAATTTATACCTAGACGCCCCAAAGTACGTCAATTGACGCACTCAATTGTCTTGGATGCGTCAATTGACGTACTTTGGGGCTTCTAGGTATAAATTCATGTTCCCACTAGGTGGCGCATCTCAATCACTGTTTACAGTTTTACTCCGACATTACAAACAATAAACACATGATGAAAATGTAATGACATCACATACTGCACGTATTTAACAAATAAGTAACTTTACATTAATTCACATCTACATTTCATGCTAAACACAGTCGTTCTGATAATGTGTCAATTGACGCACTTTGGGGTTTCTAGGTAAAATTCCTTTTGGAGCTTCTAGTATTAAACTAGAAAGCGGCAAAGAGAAATCCATTTGCATTGGAGTACAGATCCCCCTCACAGGGTGTAGAAGTGGATGAATATTTAATAGAAGACATACACAGTATTGCCATGAAAGAAGAAATGCTATTGATAGGTGATTTCAATATGCCGGATGTGGATTGGGAAATCGCTGCTGCGGTGTCATCTAGGAGATCCTGGATTCCTGGAGAACTATTCAGGCAACTGGTAACAGAACCCACATATGATGGGGCCATACTGGACTTAGTGCTTACCAATGGGGAAAGTGTTTCTGATGTTAAAGTGGGAGATCATCTCGCATCCAGTGATTACCAGAAGGTATGGTTCAGTATCAGGACTAGGGGTGATGAAATCCATTCAAAAGCGAGGGTCTTAGACTTTAGGAAAACTGACGTTGCAAAGATGGGACGATACCTCAAAGAGTCGTTAGTGGGATGGGAACAGCTGAGGGATATAGAAAAACATTGGGCAAAACTGAAAGGGGATATTTTAAGGGCAACAAACCTTTTTGTTAGAAAGGTAAATAAATGTAAAAGGCAAAGGAGGCCGCTATGGTTCTCAAAAGAAGTAGCTGACAAGGTGAAGAAAAAAAGGGATGCCTTCATGAAGTACAAGAGATCAGAGAGAGAAGAAGACAGGCATTTATATTTGGAAAAACTTAGAGAAGCTATCAAAGTAGTCAGGAAGCAAAGGTACAAAAAGAAAAAATAGCCAATGCAATAAAATGTGGGGATAAGACATTTTTCAGATATGTTAGTGAGAGGAGGAAGGGCAAAGGTGGTATTGTCAGACTCAAGGGTGCAGGACAGGAATATACAGAAACTGAGAATAAATGAGAAATGAGGATAAAGCAGGATAAAGCAGAATTACTTAACAAATATTTCTGTTCTGTGTTCACACATGAAGGGTCAGGAGCAGGACCTCAGAAAATACCCACAAATAGGAACAGAAGTGAAGGGGATCTCGAACAATTTTCAGAAAACTGTGTTCATGAGGATCTAGCTAAACTAAAAGTAGACAAAGCCATGGGTCTGGATGGGATACATCCTAGAATACTGAGGAAACTTGGGGATGTTCTAGTGGCTCCACTGTCTGACCTTTTCAATGACTCTTTGGAGTCAGGAGTGGTGCCAGAGGACTGGAGAGAGGCACATGTGACCCCTTTACACAAAAGCAGAAGTAAGGATGTGGTTGAAAACTACAGGCCGGTTAGTCTACCCTCTGTGGTGAGTAAATTATTGGAAACGCTTCTGAAAGAGAAAATGGTGAGGTTTCTGGAGTCCAACAGATCACTGGATCTGAGGCAGCACGGATTCACCAGAGGCGGTCTTGTCAAAGAAATCTGATTGATTTCTTTGACTGGGTGACCACGGAGTTGGACGGAGGGAGAGCCCTAGATGTAGCGTATTTAGATTTCATTAAAACCTTTGACATCATTCCGCACAGATGACTTATAAACAAATGGAGCACCTAGGGATGGACTCTAAAGTTACGGATTTGGTTAGAAATTGGTTGAGTGGGAGGCGACCAAGAGTACAGGTAAATGGAGCTCACTCTGAGGAGAAGGAGGTTACCAGTGGTGTGCTTCAGGGATATGTCCTTGGTCCAATTCTTTTTAACATCTTTGTTAGTGATATTGTGGAAGGGCTGTTGGGTAAGGTTTGCTTGTTTGCGGATGATATCAAAATCTGAAAGGAGTAGACAACATAAGGAGGGATCTAGCTAAGCTTGAAGAATGGTCTAGAGTTTGGCAGCTGAAATTTAATGCTAGAAAATGCAGTGTCATGCATTTGGGCTGCAAAATCCAAAGGAGCGGTACAGTGTAGGGGGTGAAGTACTTCTGTGCATAAAAGAAGAGTGGAATCTGGGCATAATTGTATCTGATGATCTTAAAGTAACTAAAGAGGTAGAAAAGGCAACTGAAAAAAGCCAGAAGGATGCTTGAATGTATAGGGAGAGGAATGGCCAGCAGAAAAAAGGAAGTGATAATGCCTCTGTATAAGTCTCTGGTGCAACCTCACTTGGAGTATTGTGTGCAGTTCTGGAGACCACACCTTTAAAAGGATATAGGCAGGTTGGAGTTGGTGCAAAGGGTAGCTACTAAAATGGTTAGTGGTCTTTGTTATGTAGCATATGAGGACAGACTTAAAGATCTTAATATGGATACTTTAAAGGAAAGGCGAAATAGGGGCGATATGATAGAGACATTTAAATACCTCCATGGCATAAATACACAGGAGGGTCTCTTTCAATTGAAGGCAAGCTCTGCTATGAGGAGACATAGGATGAGAGTGAAAGGGGATAGACTCAGAAATAAGATGCAGAAATATTTCTTTACTGAAAGAGTGGTAGATGCATGGAATAGTCTCCCAGTGAAGGTGGTGGACACAAGGACAGTATCTGAATTCAAAAAAGCATGGGACAAACACAGAGAGGTAAAAAGGGGACTATTGTAGTTGATATGGAAGTGCAGACTAGATAGGCCATGTGGTCTTTTTCTGCCATCATCTTTCTATCGATGAATGAGTTCAATTCTGAGCACTGTTTTGATTAAGAGTTAAACAGTGAATGAGACTTGCTTTCTATAGCATTGCCATCTTTCAAGCAGTAAAGGAAAATTAAGGCTGAGGGTATAAAACTCCAAGTGTAGTGAAAAACCCCCTGAAAGTGAGCTGTTTTAAATGAGTGTACATCTCACAGGATTTATTTAATCCTGATACAGCTTAACTGTTTCAGTGAGGAAGAGAGTGTAAGTCTGAAAGAGTGAAGGACTGAAGTGTGGAAGAAAAAAACCCATTGTATTATTTAAAGAACTGAATTTATTGGCAATTGGTATGGTTTTTCCTGAACTGAGTGGCAGTTATAGAGGATTGATTCTGGCACATACCTAAAGAAAAAACTGATTTTTGCACAGAAAGTTCTTTGGGAGGAAAAGATAGGGGATTTAATTATCCTTTATTTTTGGGGGAATAGCCAGCCTCACGAGTAACAGAAATAGAAAAACAAAGAAAAGGACAGGAACACTTTCTAGTTACTTCACACATAGATAGAGAGATAGCCTTTTTTATTAATTTTAAAGACAGATAGTAGGTATCCTGATTACAGCTGGACATCACTGGAGCAGAGAGGATTCTAAGGCACCCAACATCAAAAAAACTGCAAAACCTGGAAAGAAGATTTGAGATAAGTGACTAACACACCATAGTGAGTATTTTTTGGGAAAACACTAGTGCACTAGTAATGGAATTTTTTGAAACAATGGCATCCTTACTGAATGATAATACTCATTCACCTGCAAAGTTACAGATAAAAGACAGTGTTAGAACTAAATTTCTCTAATATTGAGGAGTAAAGAAACCTCAGGCTTTAAACTGCTTAACTAATATTTGCCTGGTTTTGAAAAAGACAATGCTGTACCTCTGTTGAATAGAAGCATTTAAAGATTTGTTCAGAGAAAATACTTGACTACATTTATAAAGATTGTTATTGTTTATTTATAAATCTTGAATTTACACTATTTTTTCAAATTAAAATTATAAAATTTTGCAAAAGCTAAACTTGTTCAAGTGGTTCATTGTGGGAAAGTTCTCATCCCTTGGTAAGTTCTGATTTTAAATTTGAGGTTCCTCAAACAGTAAAGTGTATGTAGAAAAAATAAAAAATATTTTCTCTGTAAGCTGGGAGTTTCCATTGGTGGCATACCTGAGGTAACTCAGCCACCCCTGACACTCATAACATCAAGGTAAAGTAGAGTAATGCCCCAGTGGAGCTCCCAATTTACAGTTATTTGAAACAACCATTTGACAGAGTTGCAGAAAGAGTTTACATCTTTTCTGTGTCTTTACACAAATCAGGGAAACACTTCTTTCCTCCTCCAAACTCACTACCTGCTTCTCTGATCCTAGTTCCACCCATCTCCTATGCTCCATCTCCTCCATTGTCATCCCTTCCATCTGTCATATGTTCAACCCATCACTTTCCACTGTAACTGTTCTGCAGCTTTCAAGCATGCTCTGCTTACACTTCTCAAGAAACCCTCACTAGACCCTACTTGTCCTTCCAATTATTGACCCATCTTCCTCCTTCCATTCATTTCTAAACTACTTGAGTGTGCAGTTCACCGCTGTTGCCTTGACTTTCTCTCTCTTCAAGCTTATCTGGATCCATAGCAATCTGGCTTTCAACCTTTACATTCTACTGAAACGGCTCTTGCCAAAGTCTCCAGTGACCTGTTTCTGGCAAAATCCAAGGGCCTTTACTCAATCTTCATCCTTCTTGAACTTTATGCTGCTTTTGACACTGTTAACCACCACCTTCTCCTTGATTCCTTATCCTCGCTTGGTTTTAAGGCCTCTGTGCTATCCTGGTTCTCTTCTTATCTTCCCACTGCACTTTCAATGTTTGTTCTGGTGGATCCTGTTCTATTGCTATCCCACTCTTAGTTGGTTTACCCCAAGGGTAGGTCTTGGGTCCACTCCTTTTCTCTCTCTATACCCAGTCCCTTGGCGCATTCATCTCCTCCCATGGTATTCAGTAGTATCTTTATGCTGATGACTCTCAGATCTACCTCTCTATACCTGAAATCTCTCTGGCAATCCAGGCCTGGATCTCTATCTGCCTATCTGACATTTCTGCCTGGATGTTTCACTGCCATTTGAAAATGAACATGGCCAAAACCAAACTTCTTATCTTTTCCCCTAAACCCACCTATCCCCTTTCTCCTTTTTCAGTCTCTGTGGCTAACATTCTACTCCTCCCTTTTTCCTCAACTTACAACCTTGGGGTCATCTTTGACTCCTTCCTCTCTTTTTCCACACACATCCAATTAATAGGTAAAACCTGTCTTTTCTTTCTCTATAACATCAGCTAAATTCTCCCCTTCCTTTCTGAATGCATACTAAGATACTTATCCACTCTTTAGTCATCTCCCGTCTAGACTATTGCAACTTCCTCCTTGCTGGTCTCCCTCTGAATCATCTCTCTCTCCTTCAGTTTGTTCATAATTCAGCTGCGCAGCTAACCTTCCACCAGTCTTGATATGCTCATATAACCTCTCTTCTCATCGCTTCATGGCTTCCTATCCATTTCTGTATCCAGTTCAAACTTCTCCTACTGATCTATAAGTGCACTCATTCTGCAGCTCCTCACTACCTTTCCTCTCCCTACACCCCTCCTCAGGAACTCCACTCTTCTGGCAGATCACTTCTATCTGTGCCCTTCTCTTCTACTGCCAACTCCAGACTTCAATCCTTCCACTTTGCTGCTCCTTATGCCTGGAACAAACTACCTGAGTCTGAATGTCAGGCTTTTTCTCTGGCCCTTTTCAAATCCAGGCTGAAAACTCACCTCTTCGAGGCCACTTTTGGATCCTGATCTGTTTAGTCTCCTATGTGTTTCCTACCATTCTCCTAGACATATCCTTGTCCTCAGCTGTTGTGTGGTCTGTCTTGACTTGATTGTAAGCTCCAATGAGCATGTGTCTGTACAGTGCTGCATATGCCTTGTAGTGCTATAAAAATGATCAGTAGTAGTAGTAGTAAATCTCTTGTCCTATAAATAGTAAATTTCTATCATGGAAAAACAAACACATTACAGAATTCTTTGTTTTGAAAATATTTTTATTGATGAGATGCTCAAGGATATAAGACAGATCAATTGTTCGTAATTTCAACAAAACTGAACAACATCATTAACAGACAACTGTGCCTTCAGAGATCCATTCCAGCAATATTTTCAGTTCCCACATAGCTCTCCTCCTCCAACATATATTCTTAAAAAATACCCATACTTCCTCCAGCATTCCCTTTTTATTTAGTTACCATTCACACTCATTCCATCATTCATACTCCCTGCTATTCATTCAGCAGTCACACATATCCCACTTTCCCCTTTTCCCCCCACCTCTCTTCCAGAGGTCAAACCATAGCTTCTTATAGCTCATCCAATTGGGCACAATCTTTTCTTTATGTACTCTAAGCTTCCAAGAAGTCATTTCAGATATCAATTCCCCCCAGTGCTGGAACGTTGGTGCTTCTTATTACTCTCAAATACAAATGTTACTAGAAGATTGGCCCTTTTGTGAACCTCTTCAGATGACATCTCTAAGATAGCAGCAACAACCAAACTATCAGTAAAATTCTGCCCCATGTCTTGCTCCCCATCTTCACCATTTGATCTTCTCTTATTTGATAAATAGAAAACCTTATTCATTGGAGGAATGGCTTTGGGAGGTATCTTTAAACAGTCAGTGAAATATTTATTTAGGAGTTCACAATTTTTTATGCTGGAAATTAGTGGGAAATTCAATATTTGAATATTTAAATTCCATGGTTTGTTCTCTAACACTTCTATTTTCAGCCTCAGTGCCTGGTAGTCCTTAATCATCCTTGACTGGGCAAGGTGATATTCTCCCTACACAATCTCTAATCCAACTATCCAACTGTCCTGACCCCTGAAGGATTCTTCAGCAGATGTTAACCACTGAGCCAAATCCCCCACAGTATATTCCAGCACTCCAGTCTTGTTAACAATTACATCCTCCAGGTTAAACAATTGCTTGCCAAATCATATCGAGAGTAATTACCTTTTGTCTCTCCAACCTTCTCACGGCTGCCAATATTGCTGCTCTCCTGGACTGTGGCATCCACACATCTGCCACTTCCTGGTTCCAGACCAACAACAATCCAGGGTCACTCCAACTTCTACCACCATCGCAGTAGGCTGTGTGGGCTCCTCTAGCAACCTTGTTCCCCTATCAGAAAACTCCACCAGCTGCACTTCCCATCGCTGGTCCTCCAATGGGGGAGCTCATCAGCAGACAAAAGGGAGGAGGGTGAAAGTCCGGACCGATCAAAACTTCCTTCTATCTTGAAAGACTTTCTGTTCATTCAAGACTAGCAGAACAGGACTCAGTAACCAGAGATTCACTTGGGGGCACCACAAAATAGGTAATCAATGGTTGACTTGAGGGAAAAGGCTTTGGGCTACCCCCCCCCCCCGACTTGCGCTTCCTTTTCCCATTCATTCTTCCTATAACCAAAATGGGAAAAGTAATAATTTTTTTGGAATTGTGGTCTCAGTCTGGGAGCAGCCTGATCAAATGTCTGCAACCATTGTCATTTTGAATTTCCTTTTCCCCCAAATTTAGGTGCATTTTCAACTGAAAACTTGCAGACCACTATTTAGTGGGATGGGCAATGTATAACTGGAAAAGATCTAAAAAAAAAAGGCCACCAGGGATTCTTTTTGTTTGGGTATGGGGGCCACAGGTGATTGTTTTGTTGGGTGGGTGGGGGGATTGGGGCCACTGGGGATTTTCTTTGTTTGGGTGAGGAAGGGAATCGAGGCAGCTGGGCCACTGGGGATTCGGTTTCTGTCAGGAAGTTGGGATCCTGGGGGGGGGGGGGGGGGCGCGGGCACTAGCCAGTGGCATTGAGGGTTTTCTCCGATGCCTGGATCATCTGAGGTAAAGTGTCAAGCTTCACCTCAGTCGATACTTTTGTTCCTGGCTGGATCTTTACGCCTGCCTGAATCTGGCTTGAAGATCCAGTGTTAGAAAACTGTAAAAAACTGTGCTGAGTTTCAGTGCGGTCTTTTACATCGGGCGCAATTACCTATGCAGTGATTTGTATGTCATTTGCATGCCAAGTGCACTGAAGTTCAGCGTGGTTGTTATTTGGCATTTTGCTGGTGCTAGCTTGCTTTCTGCATTGGAGAGAAAGCCTAACCTGGGAAAAGCAACAGAAAAATGCAGCACTAAACTGATAATTCATGATTCTGCTCATGCTCCACCCATCCTCCGCTCCAGAATACATCTACACATGGGTCGTGTAAAAGTACAGGCTTTCTTGTTCACGACGTATACTTTTATATGTGTAACCCCTGAGGTAATTTTATAAAACCTCTTTTAAACATGTAAAACTGGGTTTTATGCACTGACAACATTTATACAATTGTCAACATTATTGGCACCCTTGCATTTTAGGTATGTTTGTGACATCACCTAAAGGACACCTACCCATCCATACTGACTACATATCATATTCCCCCCCCCCCTTTTTACAACTGTACATAGTTCTTGTATATAAGCTAGCTTAAAACATCCCCTGCATGCCCCTCCTTTTTGTTTTTGTTCTTTGTAAACATGTTATGCTGTAAACCCTTTGATTCTCCCCTGCATGACCCCCCTATTTGTTTATTGTTCTTTGCAAACATATAAGTTGCACTGTAATCCGCTTTGATTTTAGGAAAAAGTGGTATAGAAATCCAGTTAAATAAATAAATAAACAATTTGAAAGGGTTCAATTACATGTGTTCACCAGCCGACATGCAAAGCGCATGCAAACCTGCCCAATTGGGAATTGTCGCCAATGTAAAAAACCACATTGAATCTTTGCATGGTTTTTGTTTACTTTCCCCTTAGCACAGAATCATTACTTCAGTTTGGGGGTGAAGTAAAGTTCTATGTGACAGCAACAAGGTCATCTGAATTGAAAAGCAGCACTTCAACTTAGAGAATTCATTGCCCAGGTAGACCCAGTAGTTACCCAATCCCCTGACCTCCTTGGACCCTCACTCAGGAATATCTGATCCAGGACACTCCTGGCCCTTTCACTCTAAGCCAGGGAAACACTAACTCAGGCACCCCTTGCCCAGGCATCTGGAGTCAGGGCCCCCATGGCCCAGGCACCCTTGGACAGGAAGGCCTTCAACCAGAAATCCTCCATACAGATGAATCAGATTTCTCTGGACCAATAATATTTACCTGGTCCAGGAATGTATCCATCAGTATCCTTTTTTTGCCACTGCCATCTTGGGATGGGATCAGGCATTTTTTTTAAGTGCCATCAAGTCAATGTTGACTCCTGCAACCCAGGAGCTCCTGGGTACTTTTTTGGCAAGATGTGACTGGAAGTAGATTACCAGACCTTTTCTTCCAAGACAATGGAGGGTAAAGTGACTTGCCCAAGGTCACAAGGCATACCAATGAGAATTAAACTCTGTTCTCTTGGGTATGAGGCTGCAGCTCTAACCACTAGGCTACTCCTCTACTCCAAAGTCAGTTGCAGCCATTTTAAAAGATGGCAGTGGTGAGAGACATGCACTAGATGCCTCCCCGAGCAGGTAAACATTAGTAGTTCAGGGGTGTCCAGCAGCATGGAGGTTCTCTGGTTGAGGGCATCCCTGTACCGGTTATCCAGTCCAGAGGTGTTCTGACTTAGGGTACCTGGGCGAGGTGTGCCCTGGAATAGATAGCCCTGGGGCAGCACCATACCTAGGCCTGCGTGAGTGGTGCAGCTGCAAAGGATGCAAAAAAAGAAGGGCGCATTTAGGGTTGCCAACCATCGGCCTCGGCTCCCCACCACACGGCCTGTCTTTGCCCCGCCACCGCTTTTCCTGTTTACTTGGTGGCGGGGTGGCAGCGGACTTTCAATTTTAAAAAAACGAACACGGGTCTTTGCAATTCCATGCTTGCATGGCTGGTCTGGCCCCTCCCTCCTCTGCATACATCAGAGGAGGGAGAGATCAGACCGGCCATGCAAGCACGGAGTCGGAAAGACTTGTGCTTGTAAGGGTGGGCAGATGGGGGGTGGGGATTGGGGGGATCAGGAGTGCTCCAGAGCCCACTGGGCCACCAGGGATTTTTTCAAGGTGGAGGTAGAGAGCAGGGACCAGAAGTCCAGACTTTTTTAAAAAATGTCTCCCTTGCTGTCAATGCATACTGACAGAATGGGAGACATTTGACTCTGATATAGCAAACCTTTGTAGATTAACACAGCGGAATACACTATTTTTGTTTTCTGTGAGCGCATCCTTTTTAATGCTGCCGTAATTTGCATGCTATTAGTCTACTGATTCAACTGTAAAAGATTTTTTCAGTGTTTGCTTTAGAATACTGTGCACTGAAGCGTAACGCAGTATCCAAACATATAGCTTGCTTTATCGAGGCCCTAGTCTGCCTAATGGTGAAGCCAGCCCTGACATTAGGAAATATATCTTCTAGGAAACATTGATGTGTGTATGGAATAGCCCCCTGGCAGAGGTATTGAAGGGTCAATCAGGGTAATCAAATTCATGGGACAGACAAAAAAAATCCTTAGCAGTGGGAATGACAAAGGGGATTTGTAGTGGTGGGAAAGTGAAGGGTCAAGAAAAACAGATTAAATGATGTCTACAATCTTGCAGTATGCAGCGAAAAAAGGCACACCTGATGGGGCTTGCGGTTTTTATCAACCATGAATTTCTATGCGAAATATATGTTGCAGATCTTGGGAGGGAGATACAAACTAAAGAGAAAACATTCTGCTTCACTTCACAGTGGAAAATGGTGTTGCACTGCTGAGTATGTAGTTGTACTTTTTTCATTTGCAAACCTGAAATCAACAGATGTGCTAGAAAGCTTATTTAGCAGCTAGCAGTAGTACAGGGTGATTGCTACTATTACTAATTACTACTACTAATCATTGTATAGCGCTACAAGGCATACGTAGTGTTGTACATATAGAGGTAAGAAATGGTCCCTGCTCTTCAAAACTTACAATCTAATCAAGACAAAAACGCGGAGCCCAATTCCACAATGTGCATGTCCGGCACGTCTGGACATTCAAAATATGAATGGGCACAATCCTTCCAGATTCTGCAACCGCAGGAACTATACGTTCCCACGGCTGCAGTATTTGGGAACATGGACGGGCCAGCGTGCACAGTATTCTGACCAGGGAGACATACAGCATGCTGCCCATTTCCACCGTTCAGTGCTCCTGCTGGTGTGCCAGTGCCCTGGCATCCCATTGCAATGGCACCAGGATGCTCAGCAGGAACAAGCAAGGCCTGACAGTGAGATATTTCCTCTTGCCCCACCACCCAACCTTCTGCCAGGGCCAGGGCCAGGATCAGGTGGAGGGGTCTCACCTGCCACAGTTCCCTGTGTTGGGGGGGGGGGACTGCCTGGCCCAGTCGCCACCTTTGCTGTGACTTATTATATCTCCAAGGTGGAATAAGTACGACGTCCAGCCTACACTTACTGGACATACAGGGCCCTGATTGGAAAAGGCCCTGTACATCCGGGTGCTTCGGCTCACCCCCACTCCTTCTCTGGCCCTCCCCCTCCCGCCCCCGTCCAGTGCTCACCGTACTAACCCTCTGTATATGTGGGGAGGGCTGGACTTGGAATAGCGTACCAGGCCAAAACGGGGGTTGGACGTCCAACCACGCTATTTGCGTCTCTGCATCGGGCCCATAGTGAACCTGGAGACTAGAGTATGGTAAGATACACAAAAGTAGTGGACAAGAGAGTGAGGAGCATCAGGATCCAAAAATGACTTCAAAGAGATGGGTTTTTTTAGCCTGGATTTGAATAGGGCTAGAGAAGGGGCTCGAAGCACAGACTCAGGTAGTTTGTTCCAGGAATTTGAAGCAGCAAGATGGAATGAATGAAGTCTGGAGTTGGTAGTGGCAGAGAAAGGCTGCTAAGGATTGGGCAGCACCATTTTGAACCTGGTTGCCGAGAGATGGAAGAGAGACTGGAAATTGCTAATGTTCTCCTTCCCAATACACAACAGGGAGATCCTGGTAGGTGCCAGGGGATGATGGGAGGTGAGAGATCTTGTCTGGAGTCCTCTCAGGTAAGTGGTCTTTTTGGAGGGGGTCTGTCATCTGGTGCTGGTCTCGCTCACCAGATCTATATAGGTATTGGTCTCTTGGGTCACTCTGCCAGTCCCACACCTGCTACTTACAGCAGTAAAAAGACTAGCACCTGGACACCATTAAAGAAGGGGAATGACTAGTAGGAAAGAGTAGTTACTCACCTGTAACAGGTGTTCTCCAGGAGCAGCAGGAATCAGTCCTCACATATGGGTGTCATTGACGCCGATGAAACCCCAGCGGAGCATTTCCCCAGCTTTCTATGAAAGCCTTTGGGAATGCAGGCACACATGCGCGGTTCCCTTCCCGCCTAAAGGTGCCATCTTACCTCAGTCAAATGACATAGCTAAGAACAGCACACAAAAAATGTAAAAACAAACTATGTACAACTGCAACTCCAAGGGGAGGAGGGAGGGTTGTGAGGACTGATTCCTGCTGCTCCTGGAGAACACCTGTTACAGGTGAGTAACTACTCTTTCTCCAGGACCAAGCAGGAAGTCAGTCCTCACATATGGGTGACTCCCCAGCTCTGGGCTACCGAGGAACCCAGGCTGAACAAGAGAACTCCCTCTAGTCTCAGCAGCAAAGAAAGGCTTTTCACTGACACAACCTCCACCGGTAGCCCAACAGAGGGCAGGAGTTGTCTAAACCTCAAAGAGATTCCGGAGTACTGCTTGGCCAAAAGCACTGTCCCTACGGGACTCCCTCTCCAGACAGTAATGGACCGCAAATGTCTGGCTTGAAGACCAAGTTTCAGCCCTGCAGATGTCTACCAAGGGCACAGAGCGGAGATGAGCCACTGAGGCAGCCATTGCCCGGACACGGTGGGCTGTGACCCGACCCTGCAAAGGAAGGTCAGCCGCCTTGTAAGCCCAGGTGATACAGTCAGCCACCCAGATGGACAAGGTACGCTTGGACACAGCCAACCCTAACTTATTAGGGTCAAAGGATACGAAGAGCTGAGTAGCCCTTCTATGCCCCTGCGTACGGTCAAGGTAGAAGGATAAGGCCCTCCTACAGTCCAGGGTATGTAGAACTGCTTCAGCCTGGCTTGCATGAGGCCTAGGGAAGAATGTTGGAAGAACCACCTCTTGGTTAAGGTGGAAGGAGGAGACAACCTTTGGGAGGAACTGGATGAGTCCGAAGGACTACCCTGTTCCCATAGAAGCGAGTGTAAGGCCTATCACAGACCAAGGCCTGAAGCTCACTCACTCGCCTAGCCGAGGTAAGGGCTATCAAGAAGAGTGTCTTCCAGGGCAGGAAGCGTAGAGGGCAAGTAGCCATCGGCTCAAAGGGTGGGCGAGTCAGCTGCTGCAAGACCACATTCAACTCCCACTCAGGAGCAGGAAGACGGATTGGAGGCTTGAGCAAAAGCAAGCCCCTGAGAAAGCGGGACACCAAGGGGTGAACCGACAGAGAATGTCCTTCCACTAGTGAGTGGTGAGCTGCTAGAGCTGAGAGATGGACCCGAACAGAATTGGACTTAAGTCCCTGATTGGATAAGTGCAACAGATACTAAAGTACTACAGGGACAGTACAGGAGAAGGGATCTTCTGTACGTAGGTGACACCACACAGAAAACCTCTTCCATTTGAGAGCATAGGTTTTCCTTGTGGACTGTTTCTTAGAGGCTAGGACAACCTCCTCAACTTCCTGAGGTAGGCCCCAGGGAGCCAAAACTACCTTTGCAGCCTCCAAGCCATCAAATTGAGAGCTTTGAGGTTGGGGTGTAGAAGAGACCCCTGATCCTGAGACAGAAGGTCGGGTTGCAACCCTAGAGGCAGTGGGGGATCCACTGCCAGCTGAAGCAAAAGTGGAAACCAAGGCTGTCTCGGCCACCTGGGAGCCACCAGCAGGACAGAGGCCTTGTCCTGGAGAATCTTGAACAGAGTTCGGGCCACCAGAGGCGTGGGAGGAAATGCATACAGGAGGCCCTGAGACCATGGAATCAGAAAAGCATCTGCTGCTATCCGCAGAGGATGCGGTTGCCTGGAGCAGAACTTTGGCAGTTGCTTGTTCAGTGGACTGGCAAAGAGATCTATCAAAGGGAGACCCCATTTTAGGAAGATCTTCTGAACTACCAAGGGATGCAGCTGCCACTCGTGGGGCTGCAAAATTCTGCTCAGCCGGTCGGCCAGGTAGTTTTCCTGGCCTGGAAGGTATATCGCCCTGAGGAGCATGTTGTTCTTTAGGGCAAATGAACAAAGGTCCTGAGCCTCCCGACAAAGGAGCCTGGACCCAGTCCCGCCCTGTTTGTTCACATAAAACATGGCTACCTGATTGTCTGTCTGAACCAGGACAGATTGATGAGCCAGGGCAGGAGAGAAAGCTTTGAGAGCCAAGCGAATAGCCCTGAGTTCTAGGAGATTGATCTGTTGTGCAGCCTCCCAAGGAGACCACAGGCCCTGGGTGCATTTGTTGAGACAATGAGCTCCCCAGCACTGTAGGGAGGCGTCTGTGGTCAGTAGCACTGTGCACCCTGGAATCTGAAAGGGCACCCCCTTTAGTAGATTGGGTGGGTGCAGCCACCAATTGAGGGAGTCTCGAAATGGTCTGGACACCCTTACTCTGTCTCTGAGGCTGCCTGTGGCTTGTGACCACTGATTCCGAAGGGAACACTGTGCAGGCCGCATATGGAGCCTTGCATTGGGGATTACATGAACTGTCGAAGCCATGTGGCCAAGCAGCCTCAGGCAGAGTCTGGCGGAGACTAGTGACCTGCTCAGAAATTGGCTTGCCAAGCTGATGAGTCTTTGGGCTCTATCGTCTGGCAAGAAAGCCTTTGCCAGCAGAGAGTTCAGCCTGGCCCCTATGAACTCCAAGTTCTGGGAGGGGAGCAAAGTGGACTTTTCGAAGTTTAATACAAAACCCAGGCTTTGAAGAAGAGCAATAGTTCTGAGGGTGGCTTGTCTCGCCTCCTGGCATGTTTGACCCCTGATGAGCCAGTCGTCCAGATAGGGGAAGACAAAGATTCCCTGATTTCTCAGGTAGGCCACCACCACTGCCAGGCATTTGGAAAAGACCCTGGGAGCGGAGGTGAGGCCAAAAGGCAGGACTCTGTACTGATAATGGTTTCCTCCCACAATGAACCTGAGGTACTTTCTGTAGTCTGGATGAATGAGGACGTGAGTGTACGCATCCTTTAGATCTAAGGAGCATAGCCAATCTCCCTGCTGGAGGTAGAGCAGAAGTGTTCCAAGAGTAAGCATCTTGAACATTTCCTTCTCTAGGAACTTGTTGAGGTTCCTGAGGTCCAAAATAGGTCAAAGGCCACCGGTTCTTTTGGGCACCAGGAAATACCTGGAGTAGAACCCCCGACCTTGCAAGTGGGGAGGCACAGGCTCCACCGCCCTGTCCACCAACAGACCTTGAAGCTCTCGGAGGAGAAGATCTGTGTGCAGGGGAGGCCTTGGAGACTCCCCTGGAAAGTATGGCGGAGGCAGTTGGTGAAAATAAAGAGCATAGCCCTTGTGGACTATGTTCAACACCCAACTGTCCCCAATGATGTGGGGCCACTGGTGGGCAAAGAGGGCAAGGCGACCTCCTGTGCAGGGTTGGGAGAGCAAGGACTGAGAGGCTACGCTCAAGGAGTCAAAACCCCCACCCTGCTGAGTGGGAGCAGGGGCCGGAGGCTTGGGGGTCCTCTGCCTACGGGGCCCATTACCCTGCCCCTTGGCTTGCTGACTCTGGGGTGCAGCTTGGGCAGCCTGATACTGAGGGTACTGTTTGTAGGCAGTGCCCTTCCTCGGGTAAAAGGGCTTCTTACCCGAGGCCTTCTTCTTGTGAGAAGGCGCAGAGGTCTTTCTGGACAGCCTTGCCCTTGTAAGGTGCTCAGTCTTGAGCTGTGCGGCCTTCTCAGCCATGGGCTTGCCAAAAAGATTCTCACCTCGGCAAGGGACATCGACCAACTTGTCCTGAACCCATGGCTCGAGGTCCGATGACTGCAGCCATGCCTGGCGTCGAGCCGCGATGCCGGCTGCTGCAACTCGGGCCGAATCCTCAAAGCCATCGTAGGCGGCGCGGGACATAAACTTCGAGCAGTCATGAATCCCCGAGGACAAGGACTTGAATCTCTGCAAGGGGTCCCCAGAGAGACCAGCAGAGAACCCGGCCAACTCCTTGGCCAGGTCTCGCAAGTACATGCCCATGTACAGCTGGTAAGACTGGACACGGCAAGCAAGCATCGAGCCCTGGAAGCACTTTCTACCGACACCATTGAGGTTCCGGGCCTCCCTGCCGGAGGGCACCGCGGAGAGCATCTTCTGACTTTTCAGGCGATGCATGGCCGATTCCACCACCATGGAATGGTGTGGTAGCTGCGCCTTTTGAAAGCCAGGGCTCTTCCGGAGTCGATAAATCGAATCGACTCGCTTGCTTAGAACCTGCGCCGAGGCCGGTGCCTCCCACATCCGGAAGAGGAGCCGTTCCAGCATCGGAGGAACCGGGACAGTAAAGGCCTCCTTCGGAGGAGAGTGGTACTGCAGGGCCTCGAGCTCTTTGGCTCGAGGCTCTTCCTCGGGGTCCGCCGGGATAGCCAACACAGTAGCCATATCCCGGAAAACTCCGAGAACCGGCTATGCTCCGGAGGGGATCTACTCCAGGGCTCAGACTGCGGTGAGTCCGACCCGAGGTCGACCTCGAGACATCATGGACTCGAGTATCAGCTCGGTCTCCGGGGTCGACTTCGATGTCGATGTCCCGGTGGTCGGGGCAGATGCACCAGACAGGCTGGCCATCAGTGCCCGCTGCTGCTCCATGAAGGCAGACAGTTTGCACTCCAAGGCTGTCATCTTGAGACTCAGCTCGGGAGATGCAGCAGCCACCGACTCAGGCCCCGGCAGCGCCGGGCCCGACATCAGCTCTCTGGGAGGAGAGTCCTCGAGGACTACGGGGCTTACGTGTCCAGCAGACTCCGGCTCCACGCAAGGAACTTTGGCAGGCTTCTCTTGTTCCACGGGCCCGGGGCAACGGTCGGGGGTCTTAGACCTGGCCCTCGAGGAGCCAGGGACCTCCTCCGATGATGCCCTCACAAGCCGCTTCTTCCTCTTGCGTTCCCGGTCGGGGGACCCCCTGTCCGAGGAGTCCCGACGGCACTCGGGATCCAAATCTCGAGATGTCGAGGCCTCAGACGAGGTCCGGGCCCGGTCGGAGGCTGAGTCGGAGAAAAGCCTTTCTTTCTGCTGCTGGCAACTTCGTAGTGCCTTGGAAGACATCTTCCCACATGGTCCACACGTCTTAGGGTCGTGATCAGGACCGAGGCACCGAAGGCAGCAGTCGTGTGTGTCGGTGAGAGACATCAACTTCATACACCGATCTCATTTTTTAAAACCGCTGGAAGCCATCGGGGAAAAAAGAGTCCCCGCGAGGTCAAAGGACCGGCCTTCCAGGGAAAAATAAAAAAAGGGCGCGAACACCAGCCACGAAGGGCAAAAACCGAAAAAGAAGAATCGGGCTCGATACCGGTGTACCGAACCTGGCGGGAGGGGAACCGGTGTCGAACTGGGAAGAAAAAATAGCGAAAATCGCCAAAAAATCACACTTTTATCCGGGATGACAGGACACACGTCCAGTGGGCTTCTCGGAAAAAGAGAGACTGAGGTAAGATGGCACCTTTAGGCAGGAAGGGAACCACGCATGTGTGCCTGCATTCCCAAAGGCTTTCATAGAAAGCTGGGGAAATGCTCCGCTGGGGCTTCATCGGCGTCGATGACACCCATATGTGAGGACTGACTTCCTGCTTTGTCCTGGAGAATATTTTATTATCAAAAGAAAACAAGAGTAAACTAAAAATATCTCCAGTGCTGTCTCTTGAAGCAGTTTCCTCACTGCTAAAAGGCAAGGGAAAAGAAATACTGATCCCATTCAAGGCCAGGCTACCATTAAGCAGACTAGGCATCTGCCTAGAGCGCTGGCCCTCTGGGGGCACCCACTGCCACTGCTGTCACCCCTCACCAAGACCTACAGTGGCAGCAATGGAATGAAACAGTCCTGCGGCACTTACCTGCAAACTTCGTCACGATGGCTGACTTCCTGTTTCCACAGGGGCAGAACTATCAGAGGGGTGGAAGGAGCCAGCCCTGCAGCTCCGGTTTGCATTTAAGTGCCGTGGGGCTGTTTCATTCCATTGCTGCTGCTGTAGGTCTCGATGAGGCGTGACAGCTGGGGGGGGGGGGGTGCACAAGGAATGAGGTCCATCTAGGGTGCCTCATTTCCTTGTGCCTTCCCTGGTCCATTCAAATACCATCCAGGTTCCTGGAGTCCATATAGCTCTGTCAATGGCAACAATGCCACCACAGATAAGGGAAAACAAATAGCAGTCAGTCACAGAGGTTTCTTACTGCAGTGCACCACCTTGCAGTCCCTTGTTTCCAAACTTTTCACATTCCATCACTAACTTGTAATTGCCCAGGTACGCGCCCTTGTCCCGGCTCTTTATCTTTAAGCTCTACTTTCTAATGCTGCCCCAAAATCCACGCAGCCATGCCCTCAAGGATTAAAGGTCCCAAAAAGAAAAAAATGTTTATTTAAAGCCATATGCTGCTTTTAAACTCTGGTGTTTCCCTTGGCTATTACAGCCTCAGACCACAAGTCCAGATCCAAAACTCCCAGGGTTTGTATTTTAAAAGTCCACGTTTATAGTTCCTGACCAACAAAGCTGGTTTGGCCAAAAAAAACCCCACCTCTGTTATCCCAAGAGACTTTCTTTCAGTTAAACAATGGGGAGAGAGCAGGTAGGGAGGCACCCTCACTGCTGTGATTAGTTAACGCTCAGTCACACCTCTCATTTGTACCTCTACTAGCAAGTCTGTAAAAGAAAAGGTTTATTGCATAAGGGCTTCTTGCATTTCCATAGCATCCTCACCTGGCTCTGTCACCAAAGGCAAGCACTCTGAAGTCTCCATCTCCATTTCTTCACTATATTCTGTTGAAAATAACTTGAAGTGGAGTATCAGGGCCCTCTGAAAGGGTTAATATGGAGAATGGCTTGGAATGTTGCTGACACTCTGAAGCCTAGCAGCCTGGAGAGAGATGTGTTATAAAAGCCAAGGTTATACTTTGGGATGACATTGTTTGTGAGAACTAGACAGAATGGTTTTGTTTTCAGAATGCTCAAGCTGAGAAATCTCTGTACTCTGACCTATAACATGTAGATAAACAAAGCTTGACGTAGAGCTGAATTTGTACCATGTAACAATTTTTCCCTAAAAAAAGGAGGTGCGATGGCCTAGCTTGAGAAGGGAATCATGGGAACCTGCACAAGTTTGTACACCTGTGAATTCCTCACTTAAGCACAGTGTGCTTCTTTATTTGCAGTTGAATTTAGAGAATTGAAGTCCAAAGACCGAGGTTAAGTTATGCTACCTGGTCAGAAGTAGGCCACAGGCTAAGAGATCCATTTCAGTTTGTGCTGTGACTCGGATATTCCTTTCTTTTTATTCAAAGCAAGACAGAGACGACAGAGGATTGTGAATATGGAGCACAGATAGAGTCCGATTCTGGAAGCGGGACGTCCAGGCCATCCAGACGTCCCCATTGAAGGCAGGGCAGTTAGGACACGATTCTGGTCCATGGGAACAAAACGTTCCCACTAGAGCCAGAATCGGGCCCGAGGACAGCCCAGTGTGCCCCTCCAGCATACGGGGAGGTCCTCCCTGCAGGCGCCCCAGACTTCTGCGGGTCCGGATCCCATGATCCCTGCCACCCGACCCACGGCTGGCCTCCTGCGGCCTGGATTGGGCAGCAGGGACCCCCCCCCCCCAGCCCCAGTAGTGGCTGCTGTTCCCCGAAAAATATAAGTTGTTTGTACGAGGAGTTGCTGATAAGTCTTTGGCTTTCCCTAATTACCCTATTTTTTAACTAAAAATAATTAAATCATGTCAAATGTCATTGTTTTGAAAGTGACTGGCCAAAATTACGATTGTAACTCATATACTTTTCTTTTTCTGTAGGTCTGAAGCCAGAATGTCACAAAACAATGGAGATTTCACAACAAAACAGTGTCGAGCAGTGATGAAATATCTTTTTTAAAAGGGAATTCGGCCAAACAAATCTACGATGGTTCTATTAGGTGATAAGTGTCCTTCCTACTCTACAGTCAAGAAATGGGTTGCTAAGTTTAGGACAGGACATTTCAGCACTGAAGATGAAGAACATCCTGGGAGACCAAGTGAGGTGACAATTCCAGAAAACATGGATGTTGTTTGTTCCATGATCCTGGAGGATCGAAGAATATCAGCTAAAAAGACAGCAGAAACACTGAACATATCCCGAGAATGTGTGAGCTTCGAGTTATATCATCCATGACATTTTAGACATGAGGAAACTCTCAGCCAAATGGGTTCCCAAATGCCTCAATGCTGACCAGAAGTGTGATCGAGTGGTTGCTTTATATTCCATTTTTGACAGATTTCATAGGAATACTGTGGGATTTTTGGATCGTCTTGTCACTATGGATGAAACTTGGATCCATATGTATGATCCAGACATCAAAGAACAATCCAAGGAGTGGAGACATAATGGTTCTCCACATCCTCAGAAGTTCAAGACTCAAAAATCAGCTAACAAGGTGATGGCGTCTGTCTTCTGAAACAAAGATGGAATTTTGCTTGTTGATTACCTGGAAAAAGGTGCAACCATCACGGCAAACTATTACATTTCACTTCTGGACAAATTGAAGTGGGAACTGGTCTCCAAATGTCGAGGCAAGCTTTCAAAAGGAATTTTGTTTCTGCAGGATGATGCCTCTCCTCACACTGCAGCCATCACGCAGCAGAAACTGGCTGATCTACGCTTTAAAGTGCTGAAACGCCCATCATATTCACCTGACTTGGCCCCTTCTGACTATTACTTGTACCCTAACCTCAAAAAACACTTAAAGGGAAGAAAGTTTTCAAACATTCAGGAGGACGCATCAGTTGCTGATGAGTGATTTGCAGAGCAACCACCAGAATTTTATTTGGAGGGCTTGAAAAAGTTGGAGCAATGAACTAATAAGTGTATGGAGTTTAGGGGGGAATATGTGGAGTAAATAAATATTTTCAAAACTGTAGCTTTTTGTTTTCTTTACAAAGCTAAAGGCTTATCAGCACCTCCCGTATTAGAAGAGAAAGTGTATAATGATTCATTTGTTTGCTTTTCTGACAGTGTGTTTTTAAAAGGATAATGTTTTCTGTTTATAACAGATTTAAAAAGCCTGGCTGAAACTTAGTAATTAATTATTGTGTTCTCATATGCTGATTTTCTTCCTTATGTAGTAAGTCAGAGCTGTATTTCGTCAGACTTGTAAGTTGATATTTGAAATGTCTGTGTTCTTATCTTTGCTAGTCGGTAATGCGTAAAGACAGATTTGTCTTGTTTTGTTTCACGCTTGGGTCTTAGGTAAGGCAATTTCAATTCCTTTTCGTTCCTTCAGCTTAGTCCTCCAACTCTGGGTAGTGCACCTCCTCCTGTAGCATGGAGATTGGACCAATCAAAATTCTGACAACAGTGGATGTAGCGTACTGGCACTCCCATCAGCCCCCAGTGTGTCCAGTCTCCATGCAGCAGGAGGACTTGTGAGCCTAGGTGCTGGGCTCACTGGAAAATCTGTTAGGATCAGGCTAGTTAGATTCAAGCTTTTCATTTGATTTTTACTTCTCTTTCCATTTATTTTGGGGTTTCCTCAGATTGACATTGTAGATGCTATTTTAAATTTCCCTTTGGGACGTTCCTTGCTTTCCCTTTAAAAAAAAAAAAAAGTAATTTCATTAAGGGCTTCTTTTTAAATGGGGGACTTTAGTATATCGGTTTGCGTGCAGGACTATGGTATCCTAGTCCTATTCCTGCTTAGCCACGCAACCTCTCTGCGATCTCTTCATTGGATCTTTTTCCCCTTGAAGGAGCGGGGTTAAGATCTTTCACCGGCAAGCGGTCAGCCAGATCGCGTCTGTGCTGCAGGCGTCGATGGCGAAAGCGGCCCCACAGAAACACAGCTGACTTCGTGGAAGGTCTGTGCGCCATTTCTTTCAGCTTGTGAGTGCCGGTTTCGAGTGCGGGCGGCCCAGGAGCAGTGTCTTTTTCTCTCCTCGGGTCTGCAGGGCTTCTTGCCCGTTCCCGCCTAAACGCTCAGTGAAACCGCGGCCATTTTAGACATGCGGTTTCTCCAGCAGCGTTTTTTCTCATGCCGGCGGTGCTGTGGCTGTCTCGGAGGAGTCTCTACATGCAGGTTAGCACGTTCTTATACTTTTCTTTTCATTTTGGCCTCGTTGTTTGAGATATAATTATTTTCTATTGCCATTGGTTCCAGGAGGGCTGCTTTGGGCGGTGCTCTAAGCAGCTCTGAATTTGCTTAGAAGCTGAGTGCTTTTTGTTTAGGCATTCTTCTGTAATAAGAGTACATAAAAAAAAAAAAGACAAAGAGGAGATAAAGCGTAAGGCTTCTGTCTGGAGCTGTCTTCCCAGGTTTTCTAGTTCAAGCTGGGTCTTGCTTTACCCATGGCAAGCAGAGCCCAGTGCATTATTTGTGGCTCCCGGAAGGGCGCGGGGATTGGGACAGGCATCTGTTTGAGCTGCGCCACAGGGTCTGTCAGTGAAGGACAGCAAATGGAGTCTCTCTCGCCTCCTGGGCCCCAGGAAACCATAGCGGAGTCAGCTAGTGTCTCTGGGTTAGCTGAACCTTCCGCTTCAGCTCCAGAGGTGGCCTCCGGTGCCTCTGGGGCTGCTGCAGATCTTGGTTCTCTTGCGCTAATGGAAGATTTTTCCCCAGATTTTATATTGCTCATGCATCAGGCTTTTTGTCGTAGGAGGCAAGGCCAGCTTCTGGCTTCCCTGCCTGTTCCCGCCCTTGTCCAACAGACCGGGCTTGGAGTGGGTGAGGCGTTACCGTTAAGAGCGGCCAAGAGACCGCGGCCTCCAGAACCTGCTACCTCGGACTTGGAGTGGCAAGAGGTGGAAGAGGCGGATTCTGAGATGCTGGTGGATGAAAATGACTTGGAAGAGGGAGAGATTCCTGCTCCAGAGGACTAGGCTAGGATTATTCATGTGTTTCAACGTGATGAGTTGCCGGCTCTTATCTCAGAGGCCTTGCAAACCCTTCGGCTATCTCCCGAGCAGCTGGCCGACGAAGATGATAGTGCAGATCCTATTATTCAGGCAGTCTGTCAGTCGCAAGTGGTATTTCCTATCCATAAGGTAATCGATAAGATGATTCAGAACGAGTGGGATCATCCAGAAGCAGGACTGAAAGGCATTAGGATTATGAGTAAGCTCTATCCCTTGGCGGATAAGGACAAGGAAAGGTTTCGTTCCCCAAAGATTGATGCTGCAGTCTCGGCAGTCACTAAAAAGACCACGAGTTCGGTAGAGGGCAGCGCGGCCCTGAAGGATGTGCAAGATAGGAAGGTGGATGGTCTCTTGAAGCAGTCCTTCGAAGCAGATGCCATTTCTTTGTAGGCCTCTATCTGTGGAGCTTGGGTGGTGAGAGCCTGTCTCCGTTGGGTTCAGCACCTCAGGCAGTCGGCTTCTCTGAGGGCTGCCGAAATCAGGGAGGTGCAGCGCTTAGAATCGGGTTCAGCGTATCTAGCCGACGTCCACTACGACCTCATTAGAGCCTTGTCGAATAGTATGGCTTCTCTAGTAGCTGCGCGCAGATCCCTTTGGCTTAGGAATTGGGCAGCCGATGGCTCTTCCAAGTCTCGGCTCGGCAAGCTTCCGTTCAAGGGTAAGCTCTTGTTCGGGGAGGATTTGGATAAGTTGGTTAAGGACTTGGGGGACTCCAAAGGATGTAGGCTCCCAGAGGATAAGCCAAAGCAGGGGAAGGTGTTCTCCTCCTTCCGGGGACAGTATCGGGCCTTTCGTTGGTTCCGCTCTCCCCGTTTTGCGGGGTCCCAAAGAGGAAGATTTGCCTCCCGCGCCCTGGGGTTTCGGGGAGCCAGTAGAGGTTTCCAAGCGGCCTCTTCGGGAACCACTAGATGGCCACAATTAATGGCGGCGGGTCCCGGCGGAAAGTCAATCCATTGGAGGGCGCCTTCGGGATTTCCTTTCTGCCTGGAACCACGTGACTATAGATCAGTGGGTGTTAGAGATTATCTGCGACGGTTATGCTCTAGATCTCACACAACCGCTTCTGGACTCATTTGTGACTTCGCCCTGCAGGGGTCCGAAAAAGGCTGTCCAGTTGCGTCAGACTTTGGCCCATCTGGTGCATCTGGGGGCCGTTGTGCCAGTGCCGCCAGTGGAGTGCGGTTTAGGTCGTTACTCCATTTATTTCGTGGTGCCAAAGAAGGACGGGTCGCTTCATCCTATTCTAGATCTCAAAGGGGTAAATCGTTGCCTTCGAGTGCAACACTTTTGCATGGAAACACTGAGATCGGTTATTGTAGCAGTTCGTCGTGGAGAGTTCCTTACGTCCCTCGATCTCAAGGAGGCCTATCTCCACATCCTGATCAGGGAGGTGCATCAAAAGTATCTGTGGTTTGCGCTTCCGTGGAGGCACTTCCAGTTTCAGGCACTGCCCTTTGGCCTTGCCACAGCTCCACGAGTGTTCACCAAAATAATGGTGGTGGTAGCGGCGGCGCTGAGAAGGGAAGGAGTCTTAGTCCATCCGTACCTCGACGATTGGCTCATCCGGGCGAAGTCCAAGGACAAACATAGAAACATAGAAACATGATGAAAGAAAAAGACCACAAGGCCCATCTAGTCTGTCCTTCCATAACAACAACTACAACAGTCCACTTTTTACCTTTAGAGATCCTCTGTGTTGGTCCCATGCTTTTTTGAATTCAGTTACTGTCCTCATCTCTACCACCTCCACTGGGAGACTATTCCACGGATCCACTACTCTTTCCGTAAAGAAATATTTCCGCATATCACTCCTGAATCTATCTCCCTTCACCCTCATCCCATGTCCCCTCGTCGCAGAACTTGCTTTCAATTGAAAGAGGCTCTCTCCCTGAACATTTATGCCACGGAGGTATTTAAACATCTCAATCATATCACCTCTATCCCGCCTTTCCTCTAAGGTGTACATATTAAGATCCTTAAGTCTGTCCTCATATGCTTTATAATGAAGACCACTAATCATCTTAGTAGCACCCCTCTGTACCGACTCCATCCTGTTCACATCCTTTTGAAGGTGCGGTCTCCAGAATTGCACACCATACTCCAAATGAGGTCGCACCAAAGACTTATACAGAGGCATTATCACCTCCTTTTTTCTGCTAGCTATTCCTCTCCGTATGCACCCAAGCATCCTTCTAGCTTTAGCCGTCGCCTTTTCTACCTGTTTAGCTACTTTAAGATCATCGGACACAACTACGCCTAGGTCCCGCTCTTCTTTAGTGGACAAAAGTACTTCACCTCCTATGCTGTATTGCTCCCTTGGATTGCTGCAGCCCAAATGCATGACCTTACATTTTTTAACATTAAATCCCAGCTGCCAAATTCTAGACCATTCTTCAAGCTTAGCTAGATCCCTCCTCATGTTATCTACACCTTCCTGGGTGTCTACTTTATTGCAGATTTTGGTATCATCTGCAAAGAGGCAAACCTTACCCGACAGCCCTTCCGCTATATCACTAACAAAGATGTTAAAAAGAATCGGACCAAGGACAGATCCCTGGGGCACACCACTGGTAACATCCTTCTCCTCAGAGTGAGCTCCATTTACTTGTACTCTCTGTCGCCTCCCACCCAACCAATTTCTAACCCAAGCAGTAACTTTAGGGTCCATCCCTAGGGTGCTCAGTTTGTTTATAAGTCGCCTGTGAGGAACAGTGTCAAAGGCTTTACTGAAATCTAAATACACCACATCTAGAGCTCTCCCTCGGTCCAACTCCCTGGTCACCCAGTCAAAGAAATCAATCAGATTTGTCTGACAAGACCTGCCTCTGGTGAATCCATGCTGCCTCGGATCCTGTAATCCGCTGGACTCCAGAAACCTCACTATTTTCTCTTTCAACAGCGTTTCCATTAATTTACTCACCACTGAAGTTAAACTAACCGGCCTGTAGTTTTCAACCACATCCTTACTTCCGCTTTTGTGTAAAGGCACCACATGAGCCTCTCTCCAGTCCTTTGGCACCACTCCCGACTCCAACGAGGCATTGAAAAGGTCAGTCAGTGGAGTTGCTAGAATGTCCCCAAGTTCCCTCAGTATTCTAGGGTGTATCCCATCCGGTCCCATCGCTTTGTCTACTTTGAGTTGAGCTAGTTTCTCACGAACACAGTCTTCTGAAAATTGTTCAAGATGTCCCTCGCTTCTGTTCTTATTTGTGGGTGTTTTCTGAGGTCCTGCTCCTGGTTTTTCATCTGTGAACACAGAACAAAAATATTTGTTAAGTAATTCCGCTTTATCCTTATCAGCTTCTACATATTCCCCCCCTGTACCCTTGAGTCTGACAATACCACTTTTGCCCTTCCTCTTCTCACTAATATATCTGAAAAATGTCTTATCCCCCCATTTTATTGCATTGGCTATTTCCTCCTCCTTTTGAATCTTTGCCTTCTTGACTAATTTGCTAGCTTCTCTAAGTTTTTCCAAATACAGATGCCTGTCTTCCTCTCTCTGTGATCTCTTGTATTTCATGAAGGCCTCCCTCTTTTTCTTCACTTTTTCAGCTACTTCCTTCGAAAACCATAGCGGTCTCCTGTTCCTTTTGCCTTTGTTTACCATTTTAACAAAAAGGTTGGTTGCCTTTAAAATACCCCCTTTCAGTTTTGCCCACTGTTGTTCTACATCCCCCAGCTGTTCCCATCCCACTAACGACTCCCTGAGGCATTGGCCCATCATCGCAAAGTTAGTCTTCCTAAAGTCTAAGATCTTCACCTTGGAATGGATTCTAACAGCCCTAGTCCTAATACTGAACCACACCATCTGGTGATCACTGGATGCAAAATGATCTCCCACTACAACATCAGAAATACTTTCACCATTGGTAAGCACCAAGTCCAGTATGGCCCCTTCACGTGTGGGGTCTGTTACCAATTGCCTGAATAGCAAAAGGTGGTGGCTTTCCTTCAGAGTCTAGGCTGGGTTGTCAATCCGCTCAAGAGTCATTTGGAGCCTGCACATGTTCTCGAGTATCTGGGAGTGACGTTTGATACTCGCATAGGCGTGGTGTTCTTGATGGAGAAGAGAGTTCTAGCCCTTCAGGTTCTGGTGCATGGATTCAGAAGATGGGCAGCACTGACGGCATGGCAATACCTGCAGGTGCTGGGGGCCATGGCGGCGACGCTGGAGGTGGTTCCTTGGCCAGATTTCACATGAGGCCGTTGCAGCGAGCCTTGCTTCGCCGTTGGTGCAACCAGTCCGACCCTTTGAGCAAATGACTCCTGTGTCCTCTGCAGGTTCGGCGGGCGTTGAAAAGGTGGCTGCTTCCCGCGTCCTTGTGAGCAGGAATGTCCTTGGAGCAGCCAGTGTGGATTCCGCTCCTCACGGATGCCAGCCTCGCGGGTTGGGGGGTGCATTGCGGAGCGGACTTTGCGCAGGGACATTGGTCGGCGGAGGAGAGCGTCTGGTCGATCAACCGTCTGGAGCTCAGAGCGGTGTTTCTAGCCCTGAACAGTTTCGAGGCCCTGGTCGCGCGCCGTGCTGTGCGAGTCCTTTCGGACAATGCTGCGACCGTAGCATACATAAATCGCCAGGGCGGTACCAGGAGCACTGCCATGGAAGAGGAGACAGAGGTGCTGTTCTCCTGGGCGGAGTCGCATCTGCTAGCAATATCGGCGGCACACATCGCCGGGAAGGACAACGTGACAGCAGATTTTCTCAGCAGAGTGCGAGTGGATGCAGAGGAATGGGAGCTGCATCCCGACGTGTTCGCGCAGTTGGTGCTCCGGTGGGGAGCACCAGTCATGGACTTGATGGCCACCTGCCGGTCCGCGAAAGCGAACCGATTTATTCAACAGAAGGCGGGAGCCCATGTCGGAAGGCATAGATTCCTTGATACAACCGTGGCCGTCGGCGGATCTTCTCTATGTGTTCCCGCTGTTGGCGCTCATCGGCCGAGTGATTCAGTGCATCAAATCGCATCGCGGGCGAGTACTGTTAGTGGTGCTGGACTGGCCCCGGTGGCCATGGTATGCCGACCTCGTCCGGTTGCTGGACAGGGCCCCGTGGCATCTTCCGGTGTCGCAGGATCTTCTCTTGCAGGGTCCGCTGTTGATGCCGCAGGTGGATCGATTCTCGCTTACGGCTTGGCCATTGAAAGGGCAAGGTTGAAAAAGAGAGGTTATTCCAGATCGGTCGTGTCAACTCTGCTACAAGTACGGAGATGCTCTACATCGCTTGCATATATACGCGTCTGGCGCATTTTTGAAGATTGGTGTTCCAGGCATCAGGTCCGTGCTGCCACAGCTTCGGTGCCCGTAGTATTGAGTTTTTTGCAGGATGGCTTCGAGGAGGGCCTCGCTGCCAGCTCCTTGAGGGTGCAGTTAGCAGCCCTGGCCTGTTATAGAGGCAAAGTTCATGGCGTGGCTGAATAAAAGCTTCTGGAGAAAGAAAACCCTGTAACTTGAAAACCCCAAATCATTAAGGAAACAGGGAGAGTTACTTTAGCCAGGAAAGCTAAGAACTCTGTTTAATGCAGAGAAGAGGTTTACTTTTGTTTGAAAAACAAAGGGACGTATTTGTTTGTTATATAATGAGAGACAGCTGCATGTGTTAATATGATGACAGAAAAAGACCACATGGCCTATCTAGTCTGTCCTTCCATATCAACAACTACAACAGTCCCCTTTTTACCTTTAGAGATCCTCTGTGTTTGTCCCATGCTTTTTTGAATTCAGTTACTGTCCTCATCTCTACCACCTCCACTGGGAGACTATTCCACGGATCCCCTACTCTTTCTGTAAAGAAATATTTCCGCATATCACTCCTGAATCTACCTCCCTTCACCCTCATCCCTTGTCCCCTCGTAGCAGAACTTGCTTTCAATTGAAAGAGGCTCTCTCCCTGAACATTTATGCCATGGAGGTATTTAAACATCTCAATCATATCACCTCTATCCAGCCTTTCCTCTAAGGTGTACATATTAAGATCCTTCAGTCTGTCCTCATATGCTTTATAATGAAGACCACTAATCATTTTAGTAGCCACCCTCTGCACTGACTCCATCCTGTTCACATCCTATTGATGGTGCGGTCTCCAGAATTGCACACTATACTCCAAATGAGGTCGCACCAAAGACTTACAGAGGCATTATCACCTCCTTTTTTCTGCTAGCCATTCCTCTCCGTATGCACCCAAGCATCCTTCCAGCTTTTGCCGTCACCTTTTCTACCTGTTTAGCTACTTTAAGATCATCAGACACAACCACGCCTAGGTCCCGCTGTTCTTTAGTGGACAAAAGTACTTCACCCGCTATACTATATTGCTCCCTTGGATTGCTGCAGCCCAAATGCATGACCTTACATTTTTTAACATTAAATCCCAGCTGCCAAATTCTAGACCATTCTTCAAGCTTAGCTAGATCCCTCCTCATGTTATCTACACCTTCCTGGGTGTCTACTCTATTGCAGATTTTGGTATCATCTGCAAAGAGGCAAACCTTACCCGACAGCCCTTCCGCCATATCACTAACAAAGATGTTAAAAAGAATCGGACCAAGGACAGATTCCTGGGGCACACCACTGGAACATCCTTCTCCTCAGAGTGAGCTCCATTTACCTGTACTCTTTGTCACCTCCCACCCAACCAATTTCTAAACCAAGCAATAACTTCAGGGTCCATCCCTAGGGTGCTCAGTTTGTTTATAAGTCACCTGTGAGGAACAGTGTCAAAGGCTTTACTGAAATCTAAATACACCACATCTAGTGCTCTCCCTTGGTCCAACTCCCTGGTTACCCAGTCATAGAAATCAATCAGATTTGTCTGATAAGACCTGCCTCTGGTGAATCCATGCTGCCTCGGATCCTGTAATCCGCTGGACTCAGAAACCTCACTATTTTCTCTTTCAGCAGCGTTTCCAATAATTTACTCACCACCGAAGTTAAGCTAACCGGCCTGTAGTTTTCAACCACATCTTTACTTCCGCTTTTGTGTAAAGGCACCACATGAGCCTCTCTCCAGTTCTTTGGCACCAATCCCGACTCCAACGAGGCATTGAAAAGGTCAGTCAGTGGAGCTGCTAGAACGTCCCCAAGTTCCCTCAGTATTCTAGGGTGTATCCCATCCAGTCCCATCGCTTTGTCTACTTTAAGTTGAGCTAGTTTCTCACGAACACAGTTTTCTGAAAATTGTTCAAGATGTCCCTCGTTCCTGTTCCTGTTTGTGGGTGTTTTCTGAGGTCCTGCTCCTGGTTCTTCATCTGTGAACACAGAACAGAAATATTTGTTAAGCAATTCCACTTTATCCTTATCAGCTTCTACATATTCCTCCCCTGCACCCTTGAGTCTGACAATACCACTTTTGCCCTTCCTCTTCTCACTAACATATCTGAAAAATGTCTTATCCCCCATTTTATTGCATTGGCTATTTCCTCCTCCTTTTGAATCTTTGCCTTCCTGACTACTTTGCTAGCTTCTCTAAGTTTTTCCAAATATAGATGCCTGTTTTCCTCTTTCTGTGATCTCTTGTTTATATCTCTTTTTTATAAGTTGATGTTTTATGAATTTGTTATTTATGTCTTTATACTTGTATGTATATTTTTATATGTAAGGTCGTAGACCCCTGCAGAAAGCTTCAGCCGAAACACATGTTGGGTGGACCTGGTTAGATAATAAAGTTCCAATCCTTCAGTGGTGTGGCTCTCCTGCTCCTTTGTGAAAGTTTTGTGTGTTTATAGTAACTCTGTAGCAAGAGATATTGTCACAGTTATCTAGCAAGAAGGCCTTGAATGAAAGTTTTGTTAGATAAGTTTCTTTTAAGCAAAAAATAGTTACAGTGAAAGTACAGTCTGAATGTAGCTTATTCTTTCTTTTTTTTCCCGCAAATATATAAGAACAACTTCTGATTCCAATTGGTAGTAGAGTTATTGAGAAATAAATCTGCATGATTGTAATTTTATTATGTTTAAGATTATTTTACAGGGATCCTGGATTTGATAAGAGTGATAGAGGGGGGAGGAAGAAAAAAATTAACCATTTCTTTATTTGTGTACAGTAAGTAAGTTTAATCTGTGATGTGTAACTTTTGTTTTCTAGATTATGGATCTGGGTGTATCCTGGTTAAGAAAATTTGTCTGCTGATTTCATTCTATGTGCCCTGTTTTATGACTGACTAGGAAAATCTTTCATGCATGTGTGATAGCTTTTAGATGTATTTAGATATCATATAAGTTGTGTGAATTTGCATGATATAACAGACCAGGGCCGTACCAAGCCATAATTGCGCCCTGTGATATTTCCTCTTCTGGAGCACCCCCACCCCCCTGCATTGCCCTGCTGCCACTGCCACTTTTTTGTTTTCTTGGAGGTGGCGGCAGCAGCAGTGATGCAGATCCGCGTTTGTAGGCAGGTCGGGTCCCTCCTTCCCTTCTCTGATGAAAATCCAGATATACTATATCAACTGGCTCTCCTTTATCTGTTTATTCACATCTTCAAAAAATATAACGGATTAGTAAGACAAGATCTTAATAATCTGTTAGATTTTTTTTTAAGGTATTATAACAAAGTATTTTCTCTTTAGTAAACAGTGGTGACATTAGTACCTGGTTTATAGATCTCTTCTAACTTAAGATGTTGTTTTGTATAACAGTAGCTCCAGCAGTCTGCTTTTGCTTGAACTAGGGCCAGGTTCAATAGCAAACATCTATGTTGAAATTATCATGCTATCAAAGACTAGTGTTTGAATGGCTGGCCTGGTCCCTCCCTTCTCTGACGCAACCTACATCAGAGAAGGGAAGGAGGGACCCAGCCTGCCTACAGATGTGGGTCTGCCTCACTGCTGCTGCCGCTGCTGCCTCCGAGAAAACAAAAAAGTGGCGGCAGCGGCAGGGCAACACGGGGGAGGGGGGACGGAGTGGGGCTGGCAGCCCGATATGCACCCCTTTTGTGCCCTGTGTGGCTGCACTGCTCACACAGGGCTAGGTACGGTGCTGTAATAGACTAAGATAAGTTATGAAAGTGCTTAAAGGAGATATAGATTCAAGTTAAAACTGAGTTTCTTATTGTGCAAGCAGCATAGTGATACGTGATATTTAAAGGAAAGATGTAGGATTAGGGATTTAGGGCCCAATTTTTGAAAGGTATTTACATAGTTTAGAGCCCAATAAACCATGTAAATGCCTTAAATGGGGATATTCAACAGCACTTACATGGCTAGTGCCATTGAATATCCCCTCCTAACTCCACTACACGCCCCGATGCTATCTGGTTAGCATCAGGACGTGCCAGGGGCATTCCAGGGTGGAGCAAAGGTGGCAACAAGTGCTAACTGGGCAGCAGTGATATTGAATACTGCCCGGTTAGCGATCTGCGCCTTAAAGATAAGCGAGGAAAACCCTTGTCTATTTTTAAGGTGCAGAAGCTAACTGGGCAGCATGTAATATCGCTGCTGCCAGGTTAGCTACTGAGGCTTCCTGTGTCTGAGGCGATCCCGGATATTCAATGCAGGGCTGCATATGACCCTAGCATTGTATATCCAGGTTAATGATTGGTGTGCAGTGCTATGTGCCCTAAAGGCGCATAACCTGCCCAACCAATATCGGGTCCTTAGCTTTTACAAGTCACAAATATTGAGTGATACAGTTTCATTCTAGTGGGTAGACTAAGTAATTAAATCAAGGTGGTAAATGTGTGTTATGATGTTTTTTAAGTTAGTAGATTAACTGAAAATCCTGATATGCATCATATCCATGAAAGTGTAAGAGATTAGAGTAACAATGTCCTGGTCTGTTATAAGCCACCTACAAGAGTCTATTGGATCTTAAATTCTTATGTTGTGTGTTTCAATTTTGTTATTATGGAATGACCCCTGCAGAACTGATGTTTTGTTGCTATTGGAATAGGTATAAAATTGGTATCACGGACTGAGGTAGATTCAAAGTGTAAATAAATTTTGTGTGCAAAAGATTAATTGATCCTTTATCATTATGCTGTTTTGTGCTGACTGAAGTATTAACAAAGAGAAGCTGTAAACAATGACAACTTAATTTCTAATTGGTTTAAATTCTATGGGCCCAATATTCAAAGGCATTTACATGGTTTACAGCCAAATAAACCATGTAAATGCCTTAAACAGGGATATTCAATGGCACCTACATGGTTAGTGCCATTGAATATCCCGTACTACATCCCCAAAATGCTCTGATGCTATCCGATTAGCATCAGGGCATGTTAGGGACATTCCAGGATGGAGCGAAGGCGGAGATTGTAGCTAACCATGCAGCAGCGATATTGGATGCTGCCTGGTTTGCGACCTGCACCTAAAAGATAGGTGGAAAACCCTCACCTATCTTTAAGGCACAAGAGCTAACCGGGCAGCAGCCAATGTCACTGTTGCACGGTTAGCCTCTGTACCCTACTGTGTCTGCGACAATGCCACAGCATTGAATATCCAGGTTAGAGGTTGGCGGGAGGGCTATGCATTCATTACCTTTTGTTGAGCACAATTTGTTTATGTAATGACCTATATGTATTTGATTCTTTTGTTTTCTGTCCTGATGTCCTTTCTTGGTGAGCTGAGATGTCTATGTCAATCAGACAATGTTCATGGTAATGTGAGTTGAACCATTACCTGAGATAAGAGAACCTTCCTAAGAATTTTTGGAGTACAATTGAAATGAGTTTAATTTATTTGCCATAAACTGCCAGTTATGTTTTGATACCCCTTAAGTAATAACATTAACTATACTTTGTATATTGTCACAGTTGGAGAATAAATTACAAACAAAATTAGTGATATTCATATGTAATTTGTGCACTGATAAGAGAGGTGTGTCTATTAGACCACATGCTAACTTAAATTTGATAGATAAAGAGAAAAATTAAAGAATGTATATGCAAAATAGAAGTATGTTGTGTGGGGGTACCCTAGCCCAGGCCGTGGCCTATAGGCGCAGGGCTGCCCTTGTTAGTCTTTAAATAAAGGTTATGTTATCCTCGTCCAGAGCCTGGGCTTCTGGGACTTGTAGTTGTGTTGCTTGTTCAAAAACAGAAGTATGGAAACCGAAGGGTTTTTTTTCAAAGGCAAACAGAAATTTATTTCTTCTTTTTTTTCCAAAAACACCAAGGCTTAACAGAAGGCAACAGGATTCTTCTCCAAACAATATTCCTCAGAAAATTCCATGAAACCAAAGACTGGAACTGCTTTAGAAGGCTCTCTTAACACATGCAGCTGTCTCTCAATATATAACAAACAAATACGTCCCTTTGTTTTTCAAACAAAAGTAAATGTCTTCTCTGCATTAAACAGAGTTCTTAGCTTTCCTGGCTAAAGTAACTCTCCCTGTTTCCTTAATGCTTTGGGGTTTTCAAGTTACAGGGTTTTCTTTCTCCAGAAGCTTTTATTCAGCTCTCTGACACCATAACAGTCCATTAATAAATCTTCAGACATAGAAACGGGTTCAGAACAATCTACCTGCATTTCCTCTGGATCTCCTGCCGGTACGTCTGACTCTAAAGCTCCATGCAATGCTTCTGGCTCAACGCACTTCAAAAGCTCCTGAACTTTTCTCCACTGAGGCTTTCCACTACGAGCAAGGTTTTCACCTGGAAGGTGAAGCTTCTTTTTCTGAATTAAATGCCACAGTGCCTCTAACTGTTTCAGATCACTGTTAGCTGTACTTTTGTTTACCCACCTTCTGGGAGCTTGAACCCTTAGAGCTGGTTCACGAACTGTAGAAACTGCACTCTGCTGCTGGCCAGTAATTCTCCCAGCCACACCTCTGCTGGCTTTAGAACTACTTGTACTTTCTCCTAGGACAAGCAGGATGAAGTCATCCACACCAGGTGGCTTCATCCGACGGCGCCGAAGACGGAAGTAGTCTTTCTCTCTAGCCCAGAAGGAGTTTCCCTTCTGGGCTTGAATCCCCTGGCCCTACCCCCGGGCCCGCCCCTAGCCAGCCACTTTTGTCTCTTCCGCCTTGCCAGCAAGACGGACCTTTTCTCTCTCCTACTGATCTTCAATCAAGATGCCCTGGAAAACATCCAAAACCGGGCTTTAAAAAATGCCCCAGCTGTTCCAGAAAGATGAATACCACTGACCTGCATGTTCGTTGCCTGCGGTGCCTGGGAGTCTCCCATAAGGTAGAAGAATGCGCACATTGTGCCCGCATGTCCCCTAGAGCTTTAAAATCTAGGAAGAATGCGCTTCGTGAACTGTTTCCTGCTCCTCTGCCTTCCGGAGCTTCCAACAGTGCCTTGCTCCCTGCCGGTTCTTCTCTTGCCTTCCAGCCTCAGTCGGGGCCTCTGCAACACAGTTCGGCGCCCTCTTCTGCTGTTTTAGCCCCGGGTGCGCCGGTTCCAGCCTCCTCCCACGGCTTATCTGGGCCTGGCTTCATATCCCCCACCGGTGCTTCTTCTTCGGATCCGGTGCTCCCGGCAGCCCCGTCAGTCTACGAGGCTTCCATGGCGGCGGCCATCTTCTCTGACGTCAGTCTTGCAAGCTCTGCCCACCACGGCGCCACTGGCCGGCACCAGGAGAAGCGTCAGACAAATCAGAGAGGTTTATGTTTATGTTTATTGATTTGATTGACCGCCCTTCAAAATAGCAGAGCGGTTTACAATGATAATAAAATATTAAAGGTTCACGGCGCAGGAGCAGATCGCGCCACAGTTACCATCAGCGCAGATCGCACTCAGCAAGGAGGCACCGGCCCGACCCGCACAGAAATTACAGGGGCTACTCCAGCTACAGCAGCAGCTCCAGCGATGCAGGCAACCACCGGAGCAGATATCAACGGCGCCATCGGCAGCACAGGAGCCACCGCAGCTTCTGCACGCCCCTAAGACTCTGCTCTTCTCCTAGGACAAGCAGGATGAAGTCATCCACACCAGTCTTGCAAGCTCCGCTCACCACGGCGCCATTGGCCGGCGCCAGGAGAAGCGTCAGACAAATCAGAGAGGTTCACGGCGCAGGAGCAGATCGCGCCACGGTTACCATCAGCGCAGATCGCGCTCAGCGCAGAGGCACCAGCCCAACCCACGCAGAAATTACAGGGGCTACTCCAGCTACAGCAGCAGCTCCAGTGATGCAGGCAACCACCGGAGCAGACATCAATGGTGCCATCGGCAGCACAGGAGCCACCGCAGCTTCTGCATGCCCCTAAGACTCTCCTCTTCTTGGGACAACGATTCCCACGAAACGACAGCCTCCTCACCAGACAGGTATGACTCCCCAGGGTCCCATGAACGGCCTCTCTCCCCTGTACCTCCGCGCACTCAAGGACCTGCCACTACGTCCCACAAACCCCCTGTGGCTACGGAAGCTCCTGCTCAATTTTTATCCTTTCTCACCAGTCTCTTTGAGCAATGGTCCCGCTCCTCAACAGTGTCAGCTGCGGGAGCACTTCCTGGAGTCCCCTGCCAGCACACAGATGCTCCTACATATCCTGCACCTGACCCTGCACCGGACCCCGGTCTCCCCATGGTCCCTATGCAGGAACCCAGGCTTTCTCACGACGACACTGAGAGCAATACTGCAGCTTCTGAAGAGATCTCCTCCAACACTGGTCCCCAGCCCGCGGACCCTCCCAGCAACCCAGAAGACCTTTCATACCCCAAATTCCTCCGTAAGGTTGCTGATGCTCTGGGTCTCCCCAGCGCAGCCCCTCTTATCGACCAGCGCCCCGAAACTCAGGCCGCAAGAAAATTCCTGGAGGCGCCACGCTCCTCTGCGCACCTGCCCATACATCCTCTGCTGAACGAGAACTTGCTTGCCATATGGCAGAACCCCTCTTCAGGAGCCATGACATCTCAGAAACTGGATGCAAAATATCAGGTCCAGCCTTCCCCAGGCTTTGACAAGACGCAACTCCCCCACCACTCCATAGTGGTGGAATCTGCTCTTAAACGAACAAAATCAACACGGACACAATCCAACTTTCCGCCCGGCAAGGACCTAAGGCTCCTCGATGAGGTTGGAAGGAAAACCTTCCAGGGATCCATGCTATGTGCTAGAGTCGCCGCCCATCAACTACAACAAGCCTTATACCAGGACACTCTCATGGAGAAACTAAAAGCGACTATTTCCGTTTTCAGTCAGGAGGCACTAAACATCAGGTGCGGGCAGCCTTTGATGCTTTTGATGCGGCGGCCCGCACTGCAGCTGCCTCCATCTCGGCTCGACGTCTTGCCTGGCTGCAAGCTTCAGGCCTATGGGAGGACACACATGAGCGTATTGTCGACGCTCCCTGCACGGGGGACACCCTGTTCAGAGATAAAGTTAATGACACCGTCAATGCCATGAAGGACTGTTGTACGACACTCCAGACTCTCGCAGACGACAGCCTAGAACGTCCTGTTCGCAAGTCATCCTACCAGCATAAACCCTTCTCCTTCTCATCTTACAAACGCCAGTACGGCTCTTACCGAAAGTGGCAGCAGCCCTACTACAAGCAGCAATCACACTCCTCTCACGCTTCCTACAAGCAAAAGCCCCGCCAGTGTGAAAGGAAACAGCAAAAGCCAGCTCAGCCAGCAGCGGGAAGGACCAACCAGACCTTTTGACGGGAGGACTGGGGCCGACCACCCCACGGGGGGCCGCTTGGCCAAGTTCCTGCGAAATTGGAAAACCATTATGACAGACCAATGGGTACTAGCAATCATTGCCAAGGGATACCGCTTAAAGTTTCTATCACCACCCATGCAGCGGGTGGCTCCACGTTGCACTCACTCAACCTCACTATTGGAAACAGAGATTTTGGCACTCCTAGCCTCCAACGCAATAGAGTCGGTCCCGGAGGCGGAGATCAACACTGGATTCTACTCTAGATACTTTCTTATTCCCAAGAAATCTGGCGGCATGCGGCCCATCCTCGACCTGCGCAAACTCAATCGATTCATCGCCAAAGAAAAGTTCAGGATGCACTCCCTCGGAACCATCCTGCCCCTTATCCAACCAAAGGAGTGGCTCACATCCCTGGATCTCATGGATGTGTACACACACGTCCCCATTCACAAGGCTCACAGGCGATACCTGCGCTTCCAAGCTGCCGGGAGACACTTCCAATACAAAGTTCTCCCTTCGGCTTGTCCCCTGCTCCGCGAGTGTTTACGAAATGTGTGGCAGTAGCGGCAGCACACCTTCGCAAACAAGGAGTCTCTGTTTTCCCCTACCTGGACGACTGGCTCATCTCCGCTCCCTCCGTCAGAGCGGCCAAGTGGGCTACCCAAACAGCCATCTCTCTGCTGACATCCTTGGGTTTTCGGGTGAATTACCCAAAATCACACCTCAACCCCTCTCAACGGATGGAGTGCATAGGAGCGATCGTGGACACCTCCCGCTCTATGGCCTTCCTTCCCCGATCAAGGAGGGACACCATCAGAGAACTAGCACGCCTCGTGCGAACGCAGCAGTCCTCACCGGCAGGGACCCTCCTGCGCCTTCTAGGACACATGGTGGCAGCCAACCAGACGGTACCCTTAGTGAAGCTCCACATGCGCTGCCTCCAGTGGCACCTTCGAGCAGCCTGGTCCCAACATTCACAGTCTCTGGAGACCATCATTCCCCTCACCAATACAGTGCTTTCCTCCCTCCGTTGGTGGACCCTCAAAGAGAACCTAACATGCGGGAGACCTCTCTCCCAACCACCACATCAACTAACCATCACCACCGATGCATCGTCTGTGGGCTGGGGGGTACACTGCCTCCACCTGAGGACGCAGGACGTCTGGTCACCTCAGGAGCAGCGTTACCACATAAACCTTCTCGAGCTCAGAGCCATGAGATATGCACTGGAGGCCTTCCAGAACTTGATCTCAGGCAAGACAGTTCTGCTGAAAACGGACAATCAAGTGGCTATGTTCTACATCAACAAACAGGGTGGGACAGGATCATGACCCCTTTGCAGAGAAGCCCTGCGGATCTGGGCTTTCACGACTGCCCACCTTTGCACACTCCAGGCCTCCTACCTCCCTGGTCTTCAGAACCAACTTGCCGACAGATTGAGTCGGCAACTGAGTCCACACGAGTGGTCCCTGAAGCCCCAGGTGGCCCTCCGTCTCTTTCAAGTATGGGGTTCTCCTGCGGTCGACCTCTTCACCTCGGAGAGCAACACGAAATGCGAAACCTTTTGCTCGAAGCACCCCTCGGCTCGGAGCCATGCAGCGGATGCATTCGACGTGTCGTGGGGGGAATGGTCTCTAGTGTACGCCTTCCCCCCCATTCCTCTGATCTCCAGGACCATCCAACGAATCATCTCCGACAGAGCTCAAGCCATCCTGATAGCCCCATACTGGCCCCGTCAAGGATGGTTCTCACTCCTCCATCGACTACAGGTGTGCCCCCCGATACGCCTACCTCTGAGTTCAGACCTCATCTCACAGGACGAAGGGAACATCCTTCACCCCAACCTTCCGGCCCTTGCTCTTATGGCCTGGAGGCTGAGCGGATAGCCCTTTCCACTTTCCGCCTTCCACATGATGTAGAACAGGTGGTACTCGCCTCACGTCGACCATCGACCAGAAAATCCTACAGCCTCAAGTGGCACGCTTCACCTCCTGGTGCTCCGCTCAGGGAGTGTCCCCCTTCTCTTGCCCCATACCGACAATCTTGCAGTACCTAACTTCTCTGTCCCAACAGGGGCTACAGACGCAATCCATCCGGGTCCACCTGGTAGCCATCGCAGCATTCCACGAGCGCCCAGGGGATGGCTCAATTGCCCAGCTGCCTATCGTTGCCCGGTTTATGAAGGGTCTGTCTAACCTTCATCCCCCTATCAGGAGGCCGGTACCGCACTGGGACCTCAACGCAGTCCTCAACCAACTCACACTGCCTCCCTTCGAACCCATGCAATCAACCGACATTAAGTTCGCTTCTTGGAAAACACTGTTCCTGGTAGCGATCACCTCTGCCCGGAGGATCAGCGAACTACAAGCACTGGTGGCGCACCCACCATACACACAGCTGTCCGAGCACCGGGCCTCCCTCCGGACACATCCAAAATTTGTTCCGAAGGTGGCCTCCGCCTTCCACATTAACCAAACCATCGAGCTCCCTACCTTTTATCCGGAGCCACACTCCTCCCCTGAGGAAGAACGTTTGCACAAGCTCGACTGCGTCCGTGCCCTGAGAATCTACCTCCGCCGGACAGCCACGCAAAGACAGAGCACGCAACTCTTTGTCTCCTACGACCACAACAAACCGGGTCGCCCAGTCACCAAGCGCACCCTGTCCCTCTGGATTGCTGCATGTATTTCGTTCTGCTTGAACCAAGCCGGCAATGGACCCTCGCCACCAGCAAATGCCCACCAGCTGAGGGCGCTTGCGAGCTCTATTGCCAATCTACGAGCGGTACCGATTACCGACATCTGCAAAGCGGCCACCTGGTCCTCTATCCAAACCTTTCAAAGACACTACTGTCTGGACGGACAAGCTGCTTCCTTCGGGAGGGCGGTCCTGACGGCAGCCTGCGCCCCCACCGGGCCTTGACTCTGATGTTGCGTATGCCCGGACCTCTCGGCCGCCAGTGCCGGAGTTCCTGCTCTTGTGAATTGCTTATGATACTATCGAATTGTACCTGTTAGTTGTTAACGGCACATGTGGTGTTTTGGTTATACACGTTACTGCCTGTTTGCACGTTCACTGCCTGTTTGCACATGATTACTACTGATTGCACATGGTTACTGCTTGTTTGCACATGTTATTGTTTGGTACATGTATCCTTGCACCTGTTCACTCAGGTTCCTGATTGCACCGGTTACTGTTTACACACGGACGGTCCTCCGACCGGCGGAAATAAACAATCTTGTAACCTATCACTCTCGGTGTGACTTCCTACCTCCCTGCCAGGGCCCTTCCACCTCAGCATTCTCTGTTAGGGAGGCACCTGGTGTGGATGACTTCATCCTGCTTGTCCTAGGAGAAATCGGGGTTACTTACCTGTAACGGGAGTTCTCCGTGGACAGCAGGATAAGTCATCCACACTTCCCACCCTCCTCCCCTTTAAGGCCCCTCGCAGGTCACCGCCCTCCTCCCCTGTAAGGCCCCTCGCAGGTCACGGCCCTATCGCCCCTAGCCTCTGGCTCAGCTCGGGACACAGTGGCTGGCTAGGGGCGGGCCTGGGGGTAGGGCCAGGGGATTCAAGCCCAGAAGGGAAACTCCTTCTGGGCTAGAGAGAGAGACTACTTCCGTCTTCGGCGCCGTCGGATGACGCCACCTGGTGTGGATGACTTATCCTGCTGTCCATGGAGAACTCCCGTTACAGGTAAGTAACCCCGATTTTCCTGCAAGCCTGACTTTCTCTTGGGGTGTTGCCTTCACCTCTGAAGTCCCCACGGAAGTCTCCACCGGTCTCCTCCCCGGTGAACTCTTTGGGTCTTTCTTGGGTGCTTCTCTCCCCAGCAGTCTCTGTGGTCAACTCCAACTCCCCGGTCAATTCCCCGATCAAATCCCCGATCGAATTCCTGGTCGAACTCCCCGGTGAACTCCCTGGTGAACTCCCTTTCCTTCCTGTTCCTCTGGGTTTATAAAGCTGTTTTTTTCCTATCGTAAACTGCCCCCTGCTCAGGTGTTTTTTATTAGTTTCCAAGCCTGCCCTTAGGTTAGCAGAGCTTGGGTGTGGCCTGCCTTCAGCAACTGCGTGTTTTTTCTCTTTTCCTGCACTCTGCAAGCTATGGATTTGCTGCCTGTCTCTTTCCTTAAAGGTAGATTTTTGATTTTCCTCTATTTCCATGGGCTCAGCCACACTCTCCTCATCACAGTTGCAAGCTAACTTGGTATTTATTTATTTAACTGTTTTTCTATACCACCTTATCTGGGAATCAAGGCGGTTTACATGGAAGAAGAACTCAACAGATTTACATCGAACATTTAGTTAATTAACAGTAGATATACATATATTCAAATATTGTAATAATTTATTGCTAGCAGTTTTGTAATTAATTAATTAACATTAGATTAGATAATTCTGTTCAATAATTCTATATTGCTATTAGCAGTGGTGCTGATAGCAATTGTGAGGAATCAGAGGAATATTGTAGTGGTGAGCTGTGGTTCTGCAAATTATATATTGTATGCGCCGAATCCTATGGGCTGAAGACAACGACCTCTCTGAATGAAAGGAAGTTTGCAATGCTACTGAAAGCTGGATATAAACAAAGATCAGCGATTCCAGCACTACTACAGAAAGATATATATGCAGCCATGAAGCTGGATAGACAGTCACTGACACTCTATCTAAGATGTGCATAGTGCAGAACAGAGTGAAAAAGAGAATGCTGCTGGAGAACTTGCAGTTGTGACCAGTGTCGTGATCTGAATGTGAGCGTAAACTTCTGAACTACTGAAAGATCTATGAAGAGCAGTCGGCCACTATCATCATATTGTGCTTGCAAGAATAATTGGTAAAGCCTTACTCTCTGTACACATTCTTATTGAGACCTAGCAAGGGCAAACAGTGTCACATAGTTTTGGTTAATTTACAGGATGCTTGTCAAATAAGGCATATATATAAAGACTTCTTCCAACCAGCAAGATGAAGTTTGCTTGTGAACCAGATGTGGCGCCTAGGACTCTGAAGCAAGTGAAGAGAAAGGCATTCTCTACTATGGCAGAAGATTTCTTTTGGACTTAGATATGTTTGAGCTATCATTCATTTGTAGTAATTCTGTCCAGAATCAGAGGGGGAACTGTTGAAAGTAACTTGAAGTGGGGTATCAGGGCCCTCTGAAAGGATTAGTATGGAGAATGGCTTGGGATGCTGCTGACACTCTGAAGCCTAGCAGCCTGGAGAGAGATATGTTACAAAAGCCAAGGTTGTACTTTAGGATGACATTGTGAGAACAAGACAGAATACTTTTGTTTTCAGAATGCTGAAGCTGAGAAATGTCTGTGCTGCGAACTATAACATGTAGATAAACAAAGTTTGACATAGAGCTGAATTTGTATCATGTAACAGTTTTTCCCTAATAAAAGGGTGTGCGATCGCCTAGCTTGAGAAGGGAATCATGAGAACTTGCACAAGTTTGCACACCTAGGGACCCAAATCGCATTCCTACAAGAAACACACTTAACGGCAACAAAACATAACAAGCTAAAGCAGGGGTGGGTAGGAGAAGTCTAAGCAGTACACTATAACACTAAACAACGAAGAATGGCCATACTAAAAGGAAAACAAACCCCTTTTGTGGCACACAAAATAATCACTGACCCAGAAGGATGATATGTCCTAGTATGGGGAGAACGTAATAATAATAAACTAGTGCTGGGAAGCATCTATGCTCCAAATACCTATCAACACCAGTTCTTCCTAGAAATAGCCAGACTCCTAGCCGATCAAACAGAATATCAATCAATGCTAGGCAGGGATTTCAATATGGTGGTGGATGCTTCTATTGATAGCCAACCAGCTCAGTGGGGAACAAGACAGGCGGCAAATAAGGGAATACATTTCCTCTGCACAGAACTAGAGTTAATTGACAATACATCCGCTCGATCAGGAATATACCCACTACTTGAGTCCACACAGACTCCATTGATGCATTGACTACATACTGATCCATGAGTGATTCTACTCGCATATGGGAGGAGCAGACATCCACCCGCAGGTGGTGATGGATCACGCAACTGTACAGATACAGATACACTTAGGAACCCGGGGAGAAGAAAAACAATGGCAACTCAACCCGACCTGGTAGCGGTCAGAGGCATTTAAACAGTTCCTCTGTAAGACCTGGGTGGAGTATGAGAGTGAGAACAAATTGGAAGATGTCGGCCCCATCACATACTGGGCAGCAGTGAAAGCCATACTGAGAGGAAGAATCATAGGTTACATTTTGGCGCAACAGCATGCATGGTACCAGAAATTGCAGCAGGGTCTGAGAGCTCTTCGGGACACATATATGCATAAATCAACAGATAATAATAGGAAAAAATTGCAAGAAGGGAAACATAGGGTACAATAAGAATATAAGATTGTCATACTGGGTCAGACCAAGGTCCATCAATCCCAGTATCCTGTTTCCAACTGTGGCCAATCTAGGTCACAAGTACCTAACAGTTTCCCTAAAAGACACAGGTTCCACAATGTTTGTATTGGGGCAAGCAGTGGATATCCCATGTCCCCTTTAATAATGATTTATGGACCTTTCTTCCAGGAACTTGCCCAAATCTCTTTAAAATCCAGCTACACTAACAGCTTTTACTACATCCTCTTGTAACGAATTCCAGAGTTTGATTACACGTTGACTGAAAAAATATTTTCTCTTATTAGTCTTAAATAGGTTACTCTGTAACTTCATTGCATGTCCCCTAGTCTTTCTATATTTTGATGGCATAAAACAATTGATCTATGTTTACCTGTTCCACTCCATTCATTAATTTATAGACCTCTATGATATCTCCCCTCGGCCGTCTCTTTTCCAGGTCGAAGAGCCCTAACCTTTTTAGCCTCTCTTCATAGGGATATCCTTCCATCCCCTTTATCATTTTGGTGGCTCTTCTCTGTACCTTTCCTAATAACTCTATATCCTTTTTAAGATATGGCGATCAGAATTACACACAATAATCAAGGTGTGGTCGCACCATGGAATGATACAGAGGCAGTATACTATCCTTGGTTTTATTCTCCATTTATTTCCTTATGATACCTAGCGTTCTATTTGCTCTTTTGGCCACCACTGCACACTGAGTGGTGGTTCCTAATGTGGAACCTTGCATCGTGTAACCATAGTTTGGGTTATTCTTTCCTAGGTGCATAACTTTGCACTTGTCCACATTAAATTTCATCTGCCATTTGGATGCCCAATCTTCCAATTTATCAAGATCCTCTTGCAATTTTCCACAATCCCCATGGATTTTAACAACTTTGAATAAGTTTGTCTCATCTGCAAATTTGATTACCTCACTTGTTATTCCCATTTCCAGGTCATTTATGAATATGTTAAAAATCAGCAGACCCAGCACAGATCCCTGGGGTACTCCACTATTCACCTTTCTCCATTGGGAAAATTGGCCATTTAGCCCTACCCTCTGCTTTCTTTTAACCAGTTCCTGATCCACAATAGTACACTGCTCCTATCCCATGACTTTTTAATTTTGCCAAGAGTCTCTCATGAGGGACCTTGTCAAAGGCTTTCTGAAAATCCAGATACACTATACCAACCAACTCTCCTTTGTCTACCTGTTTATTCACACCTTCAAAAAAACAACCGATTAGTAAGACAAGACCTTTCTTGGCTAAAGCCATGTTCGCTGTGTCCCATTAAGCCATGACTATCTACATGTTCTGTAATTCTGTTCTTTATAACGGTTTTTACCATTTTTCCCGGTACTGATGTCAGGAACACCGGTCTGTAGTTTCCCGGATCACCCCTGGAACCCTTTTTAAAAATTGGCCATCCTCCAATCTTCGGGTATTACAGATGATTTTAATGATAGTTCACAGATTACTAATAGTAGGTCTGCAATATCATATTTCAGTTCTTTCAACACCCTTAGATGTATACCATCCAGTCTAGGTGATTTGCTACTCTTCAGTTTATCAAATAGTTATAATATATCTTCCCGGTGTATCGATATTTCTTTCAATTCTTCTGCAGCATCACCTTTAAATACCATTTCAGTCATGGGTAACATCCCTACATCTTCCTCAGTACAGACTGAAGCAAAGAATTCATTCAGTCTGTCCGCTATGGCCTTGTTCCCTCTTAGTGCCCCTTTTACCCCTCTAGCATCTAATGGTCCAAATGACTCTCTCACAGGTTTTTTGCTACAAATGTACTTGAAAAAGTTTTTATTACGCGTTTTTGCTTCCACAGCAAACTTCTTCTCAAATTCTCTCTTTGCCTGCTTTATCAATACCTTGAATCTAACTTGCCAATGCCTATGTTGTTTCCATGTTGTGCGCTTATGTTGTGCGCCAGTGGGAATAAAACCCTGGTCTTTTTGTTCTAAGCTGGTGCTCTAACCATTAGTCTACTCCTCCACTATAAGCTATATTTATAGAGTTTATATTTATACAGGGTAATTTTTCAGTTTGTTTCAATTAATATGCACAAGGGTGTATACAGCCTAATATTCCGCATTACCCACATTACAAGTTATAATACAACAGGGGGTAACGCGGAACATCAGGAATTGAAACAAACTGAAAAATAAGTCAAAACTGGAATTTCCATCGAAAAACTTATTAATAGCCACAGATTAGTATATAATATGACCTCCTCTGTTTTTTACCAGCATCTGGACACAATTTGGCATGGAGTCCACTAATTTTGAGCAGTCTGCAATAATTTTGGGTCCCTGAACTGGACTTGAATCAGAGCTTGAATAAGCTTCTCCTTTGTCATAAAGTCCAATTCACGAAGGCAAAGTTTGCAAATGGGCCACAAATTCTCTATTGGGTTTAAATTTGGAGAGTTTCCTGGGCTACTTAGTACCTTTATTTGCTTCTTTTGAAAAAACCTTTTCACCAATTTTGATGTGGGGCATGGGGCAAGATCCTGCTGAAAGATGCCAGATCCATTAGGAAATGTCTTCTCTAGCTCTGAAACAACTCTTCTTTGGAAAACATTAACATATTGTTGTGAACGCATCATTCTCTCGACTGGATGCAAGCTGCCGACTCCATAATAACGGAAACACCCCCCAGAACATCTTCTTTTGGGGGTGTTTCAAATTCTGGATGATGTGGCAATCATAAATCTTTTCTCCAGGTGAACACTGAACATGCTGGCTTTTTTGGCCCTGGACGAAGAAATTACTTTCATCACTGAATATTACTTTTCTCCAATCTTTTTTAGTCTACTTTTTATGTTTCAGTCCCCATTTATAGCGTTTCTTTTCATAACCTTTGTCAGAAGTTGTTTTTTCAGAGGTTGTCATGCTTTTTGACCAACTTCCAAAAGTCACCTGCGAATTGTGGAAGAACTGACCGTTATACCTTTCTCTTCTAAATCTCTTTTTAATGTGTCACTTGTCTTCCGAGGGTCTTTTCTATTTTTCCTGAGAACATAGTTGTCATCTCTGGGTGTGGTTTTCCTCTTACGACCACAATTCCCCTTTCGTTTAGGCAAGATGGATCCTGTCTCCTTTTTAGATTTGATCACATGGCTGACGGTTGCGAGACTGACACCAACTATACTTGATTCCTCTTACATTTAATTAACCTACTCTCTTCTCCTACCCCACTGCTTGCTTTCTCTGCTCCTTTCTTGTCCTTACCTTGGCTCCACTTAAGGTTTGTCTTCCTCCTTCCCTATTGCTGCTCCCTTTACTTCTGCCTTTCTTTGTGATGCGCAATCTGGCTAATCTCCTCCATATCCCTCTAGCCTCTCCTTCTCCTCCACCTCCCTCTTCTGGTTATTTCACCCCTAATCCTTGCCCTCCTAGAGGTTTGCCTCTTTCTGTAATGAGTTCCTCACGTAACTTGTCCAATCTTATTCATATCCCTCTTCTTTCCCTTTCCTCTCTCCCTTTCTCTTGTGTCCTATGGAACACACATTCTGTCTCTAATAAACTCTCTTTTATACATGATCTTTTCATCTCCAACACTTTTCATCTTCATGCTTTAACCGAGACCTGGCTCCTCCCTGATGATACTGCCTCTGTTGCTGCCCTCTGCCATGGTGGCTGTCAGTTCTCCCATACTCCTCGTCCTACAGGCCGTGGTGGTGGGGTTGGCCTTCTTCTCTCCCCTCCTGCTATTTCCAACCTCTTCTCCTGCCTCAGTCTCATTCCTTCCTCTCTTTTGAGGGCCATTCCATTCGCCTCTTCGCACTGCTTTCTCTCCGGGTTGCTGTTGTCTATCGTCCTCCTGACAAGGCTGTTTCTTCTTTTTTCTCCGACTTTGACTCATGGCTTTCCCTCTTTCTTATCCCTAGCTCCCCTACTCTTATCCTTGGTGATTTTAACATCCATGTTGATAACCCCTCTGATCCTCTTACTCTGAAGCTCCTCTCTCTTACCTCCTCATTTGGCCTTCAACTTTGTTCCTTTCCCCCCACTCACCATCATGGCCATTGTCTGGATCTGAATTTCTTTTCTTGCTCCTCATCCTCTAACTTCAGTAATACTGTTCTTCGTTTATCTGATCATCACCTTCTCTCCTTTAATCTTCACCTCCCACCGCCTCTGCCTCGTCCTCTCTCCTCCAAACTATTTAGGAACCTTCTTGCCATTGATCCCCTGGTTCTCTCCTCTACCATTTCTTCTTCTCTCTCTTCTATTTTGTCCTCCAAGTCTGTTGATATGGCAGTGATGTCCTATAATGCTGCGCTCTTCTCAGCTCTGGATGTTCTCACTCCTCCCACCCCTTGTCCTGTGAGGCGCACCTTACCTCAGCCCTGGCTCTCTCTCACTACTCGCTATCTTCGCTCCTGTGCCTGCTCTGCTGAGCGTGCCTGGCTCAAATCCCGCTCCCCTGAAGATTTCTTTCATTTAAAAGTCATGCTTTTCTTCTTCAAATCAGCCTTAGCTCTTGCCAAGCAAGATTACTTTGTTCACCTGACTAATTCTCATGCCTCTGATCCTCGCCATCTCTTCACTGCTCTCAACTCTCTCCTTAAAGTGCCTCCGCCTCTGATCCCTCCTTCCCTTTCTGTTCAAACCCTGATTACTTCCATGATAAAATCCACAAGATCACGCTCCAATTTCCCTCTATTTCCACTTCTTGCTCTCAATCTCCCCCCTTCTCATCCTACCCTCTCTTCCTTTCCTACGATTTCTGATGATGAAACTCCTCCGAACTCACCACCTGCTCCTCTGATCCTATCTCCTCCCGTCTCCTCTCCTCAATCTCCTCTACTGTTGTCCCCTCCATTTCTCATATCCTCAACCTCTCGCTCTCCACTGCTACTGTCCCAGCTGACTTTAAACATGCTGTGGTCATGCCTCTCCTTAAGAAACCCTCACTTGATCCCTCTTGTCCTTCTATTTATCGTCCCATTTCTCTCCTTCCCTTCATTTTTAACTGCTTGAACATGCGGTTTACCGCCGCTGCCTTGACTTCCTCTCTTACCATGCTCTCCTTGATCCCTTACAATCCGGTTTTCATCCCTTGCACTCTACTGAAACAGCTCTTGTCAAAGTCTCCAGTGACTTGTTCCTGGCTAAATCTAAGGGCCTTTACTCTGTCCTTGTTCTCCTTGACGTCTCTGCTGCTTTCGACACTGTTGACCATGATCTTCTCCTTGACACTTTGTCCTCGCTTGGCTTTAGGGTCTCTGTTCTTTCTTGGTTCTCCTCCTATCTCTCCCATCGCTCCTTTAGTGTATGTTCTGGTGGCTCCTCCTCCTCTGTTACCCCGCTCTCGGTTGGTGTCCCCCAAGGTTCCGTCTTGGGTCCTCTCCTTTTTTTCTCTCTATACCCAGTCCCTTGGTGTACTCATTTCCTCTCATGGTTTTCAGTACCATCTCTATGCTGATGACTCCCAGATCTATCTCTCTACTCCTGATCTTTCTTCTTCATTCCAGTCCCGGATCTCTAGCTTTCTCTCTGCCATCGCTGCCTGGATGTTCCATCATTGCTTGAAATTGAACATGGCCAAGACCGAACTTCTTGTTTTTTCCCCTAAAATTTCCCTTTCTCCTTGTTCTTTTTTATTCTCTGTGGATGGCTCTGTTCTCCAACCTGTTTCATCCGCTTGCAACCTGGGTGTTATTTTTGACTCTTCGCTCTCTTTCTCCTCTCATATTCAACTCATCGCCAAGACCTGTCGCTTCTTTCTCTTCAACATTGGCAAAATACGCCCCTTTCTCTCTGAACTCACTACTAAAACCCTCATCCATTCCCTAATCACCTCTCGTCTTGATTACTGTAACCTGCTCCTTGCTGGTCTCCCTCAAACTCATCTCTCCCCCCTTCAGTCTATTCAGCACTCCGCTGCACGTTTGATTTTCCATCAGCCTCGTTTTGCCCATATCACCCCTCTCCTCAAATCTCTTCACTGGCTCCCTATCCATTTCCGCATTCACTTTAAACTTCTCCTTTTGACCTATAAGTGCATCCATTCTGCAGCTCCTCGGTACCTTTCTTCTCTCATTTCTCCTTACTTCCCCCCTTGTGAGCTCCGTTCTTCTTGTCAACTGCTTCTTGCTATGCCCTTCTCCTCTATTGCCAACTCCAGATTCCGCTCTTTTCACCTTGATGCACCTTACGCCTGGAATAAACTTCCTTTGTCTATACGTCAGCCATCTTCAAACTTAAGTTAAAAGCTCATGTTTTTGCTTCTGCCTTTGGTTCTTGATTTAGCTGTTCTCCTCTTTCCCCTCTTTTATTTTTCCTATTCTACTTCCTCTTACACTTGTTCTTACCTCTTTCCTTTGTCTTGTCTCTACTGCTCTCCTCTCTTTGCCCTGTTCTTATCTTCTCCTTCTCCTTTTCTTGTTTTGTCTTTACTAGATTGTAAGCTCCTTTGTGCAGGGACTGTCTCTTTTGTATTTTCTCTTTGTACAGCGCTGCATGCGCCTGGTAGCGCTATATAAATGCTTAGTAGTAGTAGTAGTAGTACTTGCTATATCCCTGTAGGTCTTCCCTGTGTGTTTGGTCAGGATGACGATCTTTGTGCATTTTCTGGGTGTCGTGTCCATCATGCACAACGATTGGATTAACAACTAAGAATACACTCGAAAGAAAATCTGATGCAATGTCGCATACAAAATAAGTCATTTCTACGTCATTATCATGTCATTTAACCCATAAACTCACAAATAATGATGAAACATCTCATATGTGATGATTTACCCAGCTGATTAAAAAAAGATCAAAATTAAATGCATATACAATTTGTAGGCTGAAAAGATTAAAAATTCCAGCTTGTTTCAATTAATTTGCACAAGGGTGTAAATATAAACTCTATAAATGGAGGAATAAACAGGAAAACTACTGCAAACCTAGTCAGACCAGGTAGGATAAAGTCTACGATCACTCGACTTCGTGCAGAAGATGGGACAATCTTAACAGAAGAGGGAGCAATAGGCCGCTGATTCCAAAAGTTCTACAAAACCCTTTACCAAGCAGAGCCTAGAGGAGATGAGGAGATGAGGAGAGGGAGACTTTCTTTGATGGATTAACTCTCCCTAAACTCACTGAGGCCCAACAAGATAGCTTAAATAACCCCATTCAGCCGGTGGAACTGTGAGCGGTCGTAAAACAACTGCCCATAGCCAAGACCCCAGGACCAGATAGACTGGGAGCAGAGTTTTACAAAACTTTGGGGGAACTGTTACTGACACGATTGGCTCAGTTTGGGGAGATGGCAGTACAGAGGAGCACCATAGGAGAGCCAGGCACAGCAGCAGTGGTGGTGCTGTTACAGAAACCAGGACATAATCCAGAAGCAGTAGAGTCCTATAGGCCAATCTCATTAAACCAGGACCTTAAGATCCTAACCAAACCTTTGGCCAATACATTACGTGAGGTGCTGCCAAGCCTTATTCACCCAGATCAAGTAAGTTTTGTACAAGGATGATATGCAGCAGGACATATCCTGAGGGCCCTAACTGTATAGACAGGGGAGGGCAATCGACAAGGGATCCATCCTGGTGAGCCTTGACACAGAGAAGGCATTCGATTGGGTGCTCTGAGACTATCTATTTTGGTTACTACCTCAGTTTGGAATAGAAGGACACTATGTGGACTGGATTTAGGCACTATACAGGGGCCAAACAGTGAGAATCTCACTAAATGGCAGGCTCACAAAGGCCTTTAGGCTGCAAAGGGACACCAAGCAGAGCTGCCCATTATCCCTTATGTTGTTTGTGCTTTCCTTGGAGCCCTTGGCACAAAAAATCCGATCATCCCAGACACTGAGGGGAGTGTGGGTAGGGGAGTGGGAACACAAAATCAGCCTTTTTGCAGATGACATGCTCATAACAAGGCAACAAAAGCAGGCTAGCTAGAGGGAGCTGACCAACTTTCTTCAAGAGTTTGGGAAGTTCTCGGGCGTTCACATAAACATGGACAAATCAGAGGCACAACATTTAGGAAAGGAGAAAGTAAGGCGTTCTGCTGGTCCACAGAACCATTGAAATATCTGTGCATTTACCTACATAGGGATCTACGGGTAGTGTATCAACTAAATATCCAAGAAAAAAATCCGCCAGATGCGCAACTTTTGTGACCAATGGGCAGATCTGCTGCTATCACTGTATGGCTGGGCTGCCCTGACCTGCATGATTATCATCATGTTGGGCAAAAGCCCATCAGAGGAGCTGGAGGGCCACCCCATTCTTGCAGATGGTAGGGAACCCAGGATTCACACCAGGGGTGGGCAAAACCAAATTCCACTTATGGATAGAGAGACGCCGCTTGGACTTCAGTGACCTCATGAAATGGGAAGGGGGGGGCAGCATATCTACGTATGGTCTCAATTCCAAAAGCAATACCCTGGGCAGTGAGGGAAGGGAGGGGGAAGGGAAGAATGAAAGGGCCAAGGGGAAGAAGGAAGGGAGGGGAGAAAGCGACACAGAAGAACTGAATGTAATGTAAAGGAGCAAATGACACCAAAATTTATGGAAAATAGATTGTTGATAATTGCCAAAGTTGCAAACTTGTATTCTTACAGAAAGTTGTTATGTATATCAGAATAAGGTTAAATAAAGACTTAAAAATTAAAAAAAAATTGATTTAATAAGTGGATGAAGGACAGCAAGGAAATCTATTGCACTAGCATTTAATTTTCTAAAGGGAGACTATGATAAAATAAGGAAAATGTTAAGGAAAAATAAAAGGATGAACTGCAAAAGTTAAGAATTTACATCAGGGCTGGATATTGTTTAAAAATACCATCTTGGAAGCCCAGACCAGATGTATTCCATGCTTTGAGAAAGGGGAATCCCTTACTAGGATTTGTATGGCCTGCTGCTTTTTAGGGAAGGATTCTCTGCCACAGCACCTAGATTATAAAATAAAATAATTTACACACATTGTACCCGCTTAGAAATTTTGGATAGGCAGTAAATGCTTAAATAACAAAAATAAAAAATAAAAAATTCTTGCAAGCATATAGGTGTGGACATTTACATCAGTTTCAGGGCTTGCATAAGTAGGTAGGTAAGTATTTTATTAAGAGAAATAGGTGCCTACTTGTTTTTATAAAATTGGCTTCACATAGGCACCTTAAAAACTGCTTTAACTAGGTGCCCCGTTATAAAATTACCTTCTAAAAGGGCACCCAGGAGCCCTGTGCCAAACATTAGCAGCCCAGTGCTGAAAGCCGGCATTATCTTTCTACAAATAATACAATTTGTGAGGTTGAATTCAAACTTCGTTATTTATTTTGCATAAAAATGAGGTGCTTAGCATCTCATTATCACTTAATTTGTGTCGCACTACAAAAACATGCATTAATAGTAAGTAGTAATGGGCCAGTACTATCTGTACAATTCTTGAAAATATACGGATAAGCAAATAATGTGGTCGCCTTTATATACTGGCCCAACAGTAAATAAGGCTAGAAAAAATTGGCCCTTCCAGTCCACTTAGGATTTTTTGTTCACATCCTTATTGGATAATGGTGAAATGTATAATTTATTATAGACTGCTATCTTTCTTTTAATTCTTGGTTTTCTGGCTAAGCTTCCTAATTGTTAGGAACACTGGGAGGGGGACAGAAAAGCATGGCGGCACATGGGTATAAATAAGCCAAAATGCATTAAGAGGTCAGTTTTCTAAGGAATTTGCTTGGGTAACAAAGCAGTTGCCTGAGTACTTTAATACACTGGGCCGATGATTTCCATCCCCTCAGGGGCCAAATGTATAAGCAAGTGGTTCAGATCACATGCACGTTTTGCACACCAATAAGGATTGATGTGAGGTGGGGAGGCAGGAGAGGGAATGCAGGGATTTCATTTTGCCCCCCCCCCCCGACCTTACTTAATTTACAATGTGTACTTTGCATCTGTAGTCAAACAGGCCCAAAGTTCATGGGTACTCCCCATTGTCCTGACATTTTCAAAAGGAATATTCTACTTTTTGTGTGTTCTGTCTGTGGGCTCCAGGTAGCAAGTTGTGCTATGCTCTAGTGTAGTGTTTTGCTAGATATTTTCCTGCACTAGTCTTTCTCCCTGATGCCGAAAGCAAGCTAGTACAGGAAAACTGTGATCCAAACTACTGCACTAAAGTATAGTGCAGTAAGCATGCTAATTGTATGTAAAAGAAGGAATTTTTCATTGCTTCAGATGTAAAAAATTGCTCTGAAACTTAGTGCAATTTTTTATTCTTCTCTTAACACCTGATCTTCATGCCAGCTTTAGGAAGGTGTAAAGATGCAGCGGGGAGCAAAAGGATCATCTGATATGAAGTTAGATACTTTATCTCGGATGACAATTACAATGCAGATACCCCAATCACACATTCCCACCCCTAACCCTGATGCCACCAAAATAACAATGATGGCCCAGGGACCCCTGCTCCCTACTAATAAACCTCCAAATAAGTCTCTCTGGTGGCTGTGGCTCCTATTCCTCGATACCTTGGTCCGATTCCCCCCAGTACCTTAATCATTGGGGCACAGGAGGAATGCCCATACACTCCTGCTCCCACAATGCCATCTTGAAAAAGTGGTGGTGCCTGACCTAGATGGGGCAGAATCAAACAGCCCCATGATGCCCAAATTTCAAGGTAAGTGCCATGGGACTGTTTGAGGCCATTGCTGTCACTGTAGGCTCTGGAGAGAGGTGGGGAGGGGGGCGCAAGGGATAAGATTGCACTCAAGATCCAAGGACATTCCATTGCTTTGACTTCCTCCTTCCATTACCTAGGTGTTTTCTTAGATTCATATCTCTCTTTCTCACAACACATCAGTCAGGTGGTCAAGCTGTCTTTCAATTCCATGTGTCACTTCCATTCAATCCATCCATTTCTTGATGCAACAGCCCTGACCACTGTAATTCTTGGTATGGTGATCTCTCAACTCAATTACTGCAACTCTGCATATGCTGGCCTGCCCAACACTGAGCTCAAGCAATTACAAACAGAACAGAACACTGCCATCCGTATTCTCACATATGCTAACTGATATGATTATGTAACCCCATTGTTTATCCGTCACCATTGGCTCCCAATCAAAGCCCACATACAGTATAAAATCCTCATCTTAACCTACAAAGCTCTCCATCAGACTGCCCTGGAATATCTGTCCTTCTTAATTATACTTTATTGTCCAACTCGCTCATTGTGATCGGTATATGGAAACCAGCTGTGTTTATCCTCAACAGACAGGGCTCACTAGGAGTCCATGAGGCAATCAGCCATCTTTTTCCAGGCCCTATTATTATGGAATGGTCCACTAGGCACTTCAGCTTCAAGCCACATTTCATTGCTTCAAGTCCAAACTAAAGATGCACCTGTTCAAACAGGCGTTCGAGCTCCTAGACTAGCGGGACGGAGTGTGATCCCTGCCTGCAGAATGGGATAGAATGCTTGTCTATCTAGAATAGTGATTTTCTGCTGTGAATATCTGTTGCCTCCTTTCTCTCTGTACCCGCCTTTCACACTGTCCTGTCTACTAACTGGAGTTCTTTTCGTATCTCTAAACTTTTTTTAATTTTGAATTTTTGTAAACGGCTTTGTATACCCATAAAAAGGTGGTATAGTAAATAAACTACACCATAAACCATCAATCACTGGCCCTGAGTACAGCAGCCTTTACTTAACTGCCTCACAACTAAAGATCCTATATGAGCAACCCTTCCCTCCCTAAAATGCGGATTCAGGCTTCACAGATGGAGGCAGTAGCTGATGACCTGAATCCCTCTAGCTGGTAGATGGTAAAGAGAACTGTTTGTTCAGCACAAAAGAACAAATATTTCTTGCCAGAATTATCAATAATATTGAAAGAAAAAGTTTGTTCCAGCAGACAAGTACAAATTGTGCAGTGCACATATGAACAGGGGTAATCATCCGTTAGGTCTCCAAATCCATTCTCTTCCATTCATCTACTGAATATCGAACAAAGCCAGCCTTATTGGCACTGAACATTCCCTCATCATCTTTCAGTTATGATTCTTCTTGCTGATGAATTTTTCAATATGAAAAGAAAGGTACATTTTTTCAGTTTCTGTTTATTCTCCTCTTCTACATCCTTACCATCTGGATTTTATCAAAGACCCATCAGCAGTTTTTAATTTTTTTTTACTCCATCCACACACCAGCCAAAGCCTACAGTAGCATCTTGTGGTGGACAAAGCAGACTATATCTTTCAGCAGAGCTGACCGCAGATGAAGCCTTAAAGAGAACTTGGCCCAGTGATGACCAGTCTTACGATGAGAAGCTTTAGTTGGGAGTCAGAACCAGGTCTCCAGAAAGGTACTGCAAGAACTAGACCTGGATTTCCAACTAGTTAGAGTAGGCATCTGCCTAAGTGCACCAGGGTGAAAGAGGTGCCTGTCCTTTTCCTCTGCAACTCTCTCTCCCAAACACAACACAACTTGAATGACAGCATCCTATCAGACCTGGCCCCTTAAAGATGCAGAGGATCATGGCTAGTGGCATTTGGAGCACTATAAAGGGAATCACTGCCAACCTTCTCCTGTGTCTGACAGAAGGCTGTCACTTGTGTTTAGGATAAATGATCCACCCACTTAGACAGAGGAGAAGGCAGGAGGCATCTCTGCAATACAGCACATTATTGGAGGAGGAACATGCCTTACTCCTGCATCTTTGAAAGGGGGAGGGGGGCATTTCCTCCTATGCTTAAGAAGTAAATCCAGCCCTAAGAAGAATGATAAGCAAAAAGTGTACATGGTACCATCATGGATCTCAGCAGATAAGCATCACTTGGTTCGATTGGTCTGCCCAGTTCTTCCAATCGAACATGTCACTGCAGTGCAAATTCTAGAATATCTCCCATCTCTCTCTCCCTGCCTCTCACCACCATCCTCAGTGTTTTATTTTAAAATAAAAAATGATTTTTATTTACATTCAAAATTTAATGCCGTTAGAAAACTGAGTCGACCAAAAGAGGTGTGAAAGAAATAAAAAAAACACCAAAAAAACATAATGAAATATACATAAACTAAATGAATTCACATATTTTCATTTAGAATTCCACGAGGTTAAGACAGAAGACCATAGTAATACCCTTGGAGCTGGTAATAAAAGGAAAACAAGTTAAATATAAGAATATGAGCTTACTGTATGCAGCAATGAACCAGGTGTCCCCCACAATTTAGTTTTTTAGAAAGACAGAGACGATTCTTTCTGGGATGGAAGACCTGGCCAGTAATTTTGGTACCTAATTTGTGGTTGAGGAAAGAGGAGAATATCAAATATTACACACACACACACACATACACACACACACACACACACTTAATTAAAGATAAACAGCATTTTCAATTGGAAGTAGTATTTTCAGGATAGACATCAACCTTAAAAGTGTCTTTGAAAACAAACCACTATTCATCAGAATGATCTGTGGTGTACAGTAACAAATTCCTAAGGCTCCGGATAGAGCTACTAAATATCCATTCATATGGCTCCCTGAAGAGCTACAATAAGTTGTAATTATTAAATATATTGGACAGAGAAAGAAAGACACAGGATACAACCCTGATTTCTATTGTCCCTAGGTGAGCAATGGGTTACGTATCAACTTCTCTTACCTAAACCATAAGCTTATGCCATACCACAGAGTACACAAAGAGGCAAATGTGTTGTGGAATTTATCCTCATACTATGCTTATGAAAATGAACATCTAACACGTCCTATACTATATATTCTATATATACTATATATTCTTTATGTTTCACAATATCCAACATCAAGCAGCAGAGAATGCGAATAAACACAAGAGTCATAGACCTGGAATAATAAAGATGTGTTTGACCTCAGATTAGGATAAAAACAGCAGAGATGGGACATGTAAAGAGAAAACACAGAATGTGTATAGATACACATATACACTATGGCGGTCATTCTGATCTCCGACTAGTGGGGTTGTATGTCCAGCTTGGACGTACAACCCATGTGCAGGCCCAGGATGCTATTCTGGTCCCAGTGCTCCCCGCTTGTACAGAGTGTTTGTGAGGGGAGCACTGGATGAGGGTGGGATGGAGGCAGACCAGGAGTGGAGTGAGAGCGGGCCAGTGCACCCAGACTTACAGAGGCCATTAAGGTCGAGCCTCTGTATGTCCCCTGGCGCAGTGATGGATGCTCGACTTATTCCACCCTGAAGGTGGAATAAGCTCTGCGGGTCTCCACTGCATGGTGCTGCATACCCCTGCAAAGCATGCCGCTGACTGCGCTGTGCCCCTGCAGCCGCGATCCAGCCCATGCAGGCCTTTGTTACCAGAAGGATTGCGGTCTGCAGGAGCAGACATGGGTTATGGCATTCTGAGCTGTCAGATAGATGGCTCATTGCCATGGTACCAGAACACCACGGCTTCCGCGTCCCAGCCGTGGGGTTCTGGCATCTGGACAGGCAGCTCCCCGTACGCCAATCTCATCGGCATACGGGGAGTGCCCGGACATCCAAGTCCCCGAATCTGCTGTCGCAAGTAGGTCCGGGCCCTGTGATGGCAGAATCGGGTATATTTCCTGTATATCCATTTTTTGCACAGCTAATGCGGCCAGATGTGCAGGAACCAGAATCGGCCTCTCTCTCTCTCTCTCTTTATATGTGCATATTTTATTTCTCTCTGGCCCTCTTCAAGTCCAGGTTGAAGACCCACCTCTTCACAGTCGCTTTCAGATCCTAACTTCCATCCCTTATCTTGACCTGACTGCCGTCAATTTTCATGACTGAGTTGTAAAGACCATATTGTGCTTTGCACCGATTCGGCTATTGTTTTGTATTGTCTCTTGTATTGTCTAGACTAGATTGTAAGCTCCGACGAGCATGACTCTAACGAGCAGGCACTGTCTCTTGCATGTTTGTAAAGCGCTGCGTGCGTGGCGCTATATAAGTGCTAAATAGTAGTAGTAGTAGTAGTGTTTCTGTGGATTTAGCTCAGCCTTTTCATAGACAGCTCTAGGCAGATTATGTTTTGGTTGAGTAGGTATTTCCTTATCCCCAGAGGGCTCACAATCTAAGGCCTCTGTTTATTAACTCGTTGTAAAATAATGCACTTGTACACTATTATACTGCAGGGGAATTTACTGTGGGATTCACTAACCGGTGATACCTCAGTACTGCAGGTTAGTGAATCTCATGGTAAATTTTCTTCAGCTGGGAATATCGCATGTTCTTAGCTGCGGCAACACAAAAATAGTGGGTCCTAAGTTGGGCCTACTCTCTTTTCAAGAGCTTGGCCATTGATGTAGCAAAGATAGCCCCCACCCCTTTAAAAAACTGTGCAGTCCCCTGGACATAGGCCATAGCTCCAAGTCCCAGCTCCTAATGAAATGTAAAATCTCCACCTCCGGCCCCCCCATTGCATCCACCATCCCAATCCTTTTATGAACAATGATGATGCCTTCCCAACCCTCTCAAATCCCAATCCCTTTTAAGACATTGCCACTCCCTACATCCCCTAGCACTACTAGGATATCTCTGATGGGTAGTAGGCCTAAGTATGTTTCCTTTTCTTGGCAGTTTGACCCATAGTGCCCATAAGACTGCTGCTAGGGCCTGGAGGGTGCCATTTTGATGCAGGTGCCTAAAGAGGCAGGAGAAACTGGAGATTGCTATTGCCCCCAACTAGACACCAGGGAGACCCTCTGGAAGAGCTAGGGGTCATCCATGGAATGATAAGATGGGGCTATGACCAGGGGAAGGTCCAAGGGATAACTTCATTTTCCCACAAGCCCTTTTCATAGATAGCAGGTCTGATCTGGGGACATCTGGTTGCTGCTGCCAGGATCCCACAATGTTATTGGCTATAGCAATGCTAATGTAAGAGCTTGGGACATTCTTTTATCTACATTTTCTTTTTAACCTTTTCCACTCGATTGTTTCACCCCATGGGACATTTGAATTTTCCCATTCCGATCGTTTGCTCCACCCTGTGGGACATATGAATGACATGCTAGTTTATGGCCCAAAATACAACATGACTGGTTACTGTAGAATGTGTATGTCATATTGGTTGTAATTTGGATAGTTTCTTGTTACAATGTATTCCGATCTGGCACGAGCTACATAGAAAATGTATCCGAGTGAAAAGGGCTAAAATGCTGATCCTGCTACTTATGCTGGCAGATACACATGCATGCATGCATGCACGTCCTTTTATGTATTTTACAAGGCTCTGCATTCAGCAGAGCCTTTTGTAAAATACAGGGGAATTGGGCAGCTCTTGACTAGGATATCTCAATTCCTCACTAGATGTCCAACGCAAAATGTGGTTTTCAGTAGTCTAAATTATTTTGGAATGGGTTTATTTGTCTTGTAAGGATGTTCATGGCCAAAAAGAAGTTTGGTTCTTTTGCAAATTTCCTGTCCCCCCCTCCCCCAATTTTTGTGTGTTTTTCATGTTTTCACACACATTTATTTTAAATGTTTGCCTTGTATGTCCACTGGGACATTTTTCCTCATGCAAATTGATTGTATGGGCATTAATCCATAGGTATATGCACATACTTAAAACTTCTAAGTACCCAAATGAACCAAATGCGCACTCACGAATATACATCTCTATTGATTTATACTGTACTTTTTGATGGTTATGTGTATGATACTGTCTGTATTTATTTATTTATTTAGACAGATTTGTATGCCACCTTTTCCTTCAATCAAGGTGGTCACATCACATCACAATTGGAGGGTTACATTTAACATTAGGGTACGTGTAATCATTTAGATAGCACAGTTACATAACAGTATTTAGACATTTAGACAATGTTTAGACATTACAATAAAAGTAACATTTAACATAAAGGTATTTACTAATGAGGTGTGTTGAATTTGTGTGTGTGGATGGAATGAGTGTGTGTTTAGTTGGCGGAGGTATTGCATACATTTGCAGTGAATTTGATGTACAAGTATAACTGTATTCTAAACTGATTAATGCATTCGCAAAGTGCAGTATTTCAAATAAAGAAATTGCATTGTAATGTGCATTAGGATCAGAATTTTTATGTTAAGCTGCATCATTGCCAATTAGCACATGTTAACTGGAAAATGATGCACGGTATTACCATAATGCAGCTTACTGAATAGACCTTAAGTTTGTTCCTGAGGCAATGGTGCATGCAGTGACTTGCCCAAGGTCACAAGAAGCGTCAGTAGTATTTGAACCTTGGCTTTTAGGGTTCTCAGCCTGTATATGTAGAAGAATATTTATCTATTTATTTATCTATCTATCTATCTATCTATCTATCTATCTATCTATCTATCTATATAAATTTACTGTTTAGATCACTCCTTTCCAGTAATAGTTCAAGGCGAGTTATATTCAGGTACAGTAGGTGTTCCCCTGTCCCCGGAGAGCTTACAATCTAAGTTTGTAGCAGGTCACCAAAATCTTCCTCTGTCTTTTAAAACAGGAAATTTCTGGAGTCACATTTCCTAACATTACCTGAAAATGGTCCAGTATATCCATAACATGGCAGTGGATATATCCTTGTAAGATTTGTATCAAACTATTTAAGGCCTGTATAGTAGGCTGAGTGTTCTTGCTTGGAAACATGAAAGAGCAGTAAGGAGCTGCCTCTCTTCAAGGCCTGGTAGGCCTCATTTAGGGAGAAGAATTGCCTTAGGCTGGCTTGACTTATTGAAAGGAAGAGATTTGAAGAAGTACAGACCCAAGTAAGAGAAGAACCAGTGTAAATTTTGAGTATTCCTCAGGAAGTGAGTGGAACCTACTCAGTGCATCCCATCCCGACCCCTGGGAAGTCCAGGCTGTATGTGAAGGACTGAACTATACTGCAGTGCCAACATTCCGAGCAGGAGTGTTTTGAGAAGTATTTTAAAAGATTTCTAAGGATTTTGTCTTTTGGAGAAGAGAGTATTTTTACCATACTTTATATCTCCCAAAGGAGTTATTTTCAAGGAATATTGTGGGGTTTTTATTATTAAAGGTCCAGTGGCACTCATACTGAAGGAACTTGGTCTAATTTCAAGGAAAGAACTATGCTTTTTGGAAAGTATTTTATGTGGGATTGTCTTGCAGGAGATATTGAGGACTCTGGGGTACCAAGTTTGGGACCTTGACGAGAAGAAGCAGAGGGGGAGTCCACTCAGGAGTCCTAAAGAGGATTAAAGAAGAGAACAGAGAGAATAGAACCTGCCTGGAATTACAGTGAAAAGAAAAATAATTGGGACTTTTTTCACGCCTTGTTTTTCTATTTTTTCTATTTTTGCCTTTTTTCATTTTGCTATATTGTGCAAACTTATGAGGATTCCATCTAATAAAGGTCTTTTTATTAAAAGAATCCCCTAGTGTGAACTGAGATTTCTTTTGGAGATTTCTTGTCGCCAACCAGTGAGGGCCTTGGGGCCTCCCCCATCCACAAGAACTCTTCCACTATTTTTGTGTACCCTCTAGGAGTCTAGGGCAAACCCTTGCCTCACTGAGAGTTCTGAGGACAGGATAATGTTTTATGAATGGAAAAGGGTTTTTCTGACTATTATTCCACAACATGCTCGCTTTTACCCATTGGATTTTAGAGACATTCCTGGGGTAGGGATATGTAAGGGGGGGTGGGCAAGTAAACACCTAGTTTGTTTTTTTTAATTTATACTTTATTAATTTTCAAATACACCAGAGTAAAACTACGAATAAAACTAGAATACAGACACCAAAAAGGAATATCTAATCATCAAAAATAACATAAACTTGGTATAGACCACAAAATACCCCTCTATAAGGTTCCAAGAAAAAAGAAATTAATCCAAAAGTAACAACCAACAGGCCATAACAAGTAGAGCTTAGATGGAACTTGTGGCAGCCGGTAAGGGGCCCAATCCCTCCCCTTCCCTACCCTCAAGAAACAATTTCAATTGAGGGGGTTCAAAGAAAAGAAACTGCTTGGTATTATGAGCTATTATACACTTACATGGGTATTTCAACTTAAACTGTACCCCCAGGTTAAGAGAGCGCTGACGTAAAGCCAAAAACTCTCTCCTCCTTTTCTGGGTATCTCTCGCCAAATCTGGGAAAATCAAAATCTTAGACCCCATAAATTGGGAAACATTCATCTTAAGAAAATATAAGCGCAGAACAGAGTTCCGATCCGACTCAAAGGCAAAGGACACCAGTAAGGTGGCTCTGCTGGTTACCACTTCAAGCGAGCTTTCAAGGAATCCTGTCAGATCCATCTGAGCTGGAACACTAGGCTCCAATAAACACCTAGTTTTAAATAGCCAAATTTGCCTTTAAAAAGTACCTGCACAAAAGCAGACACAAATTTATGTGGGTGCTTTATGATACGGCAGCAATCCAAGAAAACTACCTGCATTGTTTTACTTTGATCACTTCAACAAACCCTGCAAGATAAAAGCTGCCAGTGGGGTTTGCTGAAAAATTTGGGCAGTACGTTTATTTACTTTATAGTTCAAATACTGGAGGAGAAGCAGATGATCAGGAAAATGGCATCCCATGAAATGAGAAGAACAAATATATAGAGACAAGACATGTGAGAAGTTCTGATCTTTAGGCCATGACATGTTCTGAAGTCATTCTTTTGAACAGCCATTGTCAGTAAGGCCTCGGTTCACTCTCTCTATCTAAACGAGCACCATTGGAAGAACACCAGTTTCTCATGTCAAAGTTGTTTGTGCTTTCAAGATTAAAGAATTTTCTTGCACTAGCTTCCTTCCTTCCTTTCTTTCCCTCAAACTTTAAGATTGTTTATTTGATTAGCAAACTCCTCCCCATTACCAACAGATTCCCACTGCTCTGACTTCTTAATTTCATGCTCCCCTGAAACAAGATAATCAACTCGCGTTTATCCACTTTCCCTTCTTCCCCCAATCCCATTAATTATTTCCATCGCCACTGCAAGAATAGCTTCAGATCCCAGGAAGTGCTAGCTCAAAGCAGCCAAGGCTTGGGGGTTAATGAAGGAAATGAGTTTAGCTACCATAGCTTGATAGTTTGAAGACAAGAGAAGGGGAAATGAAGTCTGGTACCCAGCAAGACTTTGACAATTTCATTTCTTGCAAAAAGAATGAGCATGGGGCTTATTATTCATGAAAGCACAAGGTTCCTTCCCACTGACAGTTGACATAGGTGTATGTTTCTTAAAACAACATTTTCCAGCAACCTGAAAAGGCATAAAATAGACACTAAAATTAAAGGGAGTAGAAATCCAAATTGTATCTTTATGTAAAAGCAAAATCTGTTAGGGGATAACAGGGCATTAAATAAGCCATGATAGGGTGAAGGCTATTTTGCTGCAGAACTCTCCACAGGCCTAAATTTTCTATTTCAGGATTTTCGGTTTTGCACTTGAAAACCTGGATCACCACAAAATACTTACTGGATGCTTTAAATTTTTTAAAATGACTTAGAGGAACTGATATGCAATAAGTCTGCATCTCTGGGAAGATATCTTCACAGTCTTTCTGTTTGGTTATAGTCTAAACTGTGACCTGACATAGTTATATCTTGGCATCCAAACACCAAGCTTGGGAGTATTGTTGTTTCCAGGTAATCTTCTGATGCCATAATTCTGAACAGGCTAAGCTAAAATTCCAGTAATGAAAGGAAAAATAACTAAATTAAAAAATCATATATCGATATAGATATATAAACAACTTTCCGGCAAAGCTGCGTAGGAGTCCTGTGCTGCTATTTGGGGGGGGGGGGGGGGGGTAATTGCTATGATATTGTGCTTTTAGTTGCAAGACCTGGCCACAGGCCAAGGGTTTCACACAGTTTAGTAAACATTCCCCTAAGTGCGCCACATACTAAGCATGTTTTCTATAGACACAAAATGGGCAGTGAAAGCTAGGACAGCCTTTACTGTTCCTATCTTTCTCAACCAAAGAATAACTGGGCAGTGGCTGAATATCGCCCCCGGAACGCCCTGATGCTAACCGGTTAGCATTGGTGTGTGTAGCGATGGTACCTGTGGATATTCAGTGGCACTGTGAAAATGCCTTCAAATATCGGGACCTTAATTTTTAGCTAGATACAGACAATTGGAAAAACCACAACTATAATCATGTTCTGGCAGCCTGTTTGAAGTCTAGCTGCAAAATGAAAATTTTTCCATGCTAATATTCTAGTAATACTTAATATGATTTTTATTTCAGTATTATTTTAGGATGGAAATGGTTTCGTAGTGACACTGGTTAAATGATAATAAAGTGATGTTGCTGCACTGCACTCTGGGGGCAGTATCACTGCGATTCTCTACCAGCGCTCAGAGCAGGACCAGGTCAGTATCTTATAGGGGGTATTTTTATAATAGGATGCTATGTGAAAAGTCAAAAAGGTGCCTATTTTAAGCCTATTTTATAAAGACAACATGCTGTGCTATTACAAGATAGCTCCAGCATCAACAGTACATCAGTGCAGATGCACAAATTTACACCTGTTCTGAAGAAAGTGTAAATCTGTGAGTACACTCTATGCATGTAGATGCATATTTTATATATAAAATATGTATGTGCATAACAACCCCGCTTCTGCTCTGCCCAAGTTATAAGCTTGGAAATGCCTGTGCACTCTTTCCATGCCTGTACTTTCTATACACATATGTGTCACACAATTTTATGAAAATAAACTTTACACACAGAAAAAAGCTTTATAATAGTACTCCCTTAAGAAAGTGACTAGTGTAAGGAGACGAATCTGAGCAGAGTCACAGCGACATGGAAGCAAAGGAACCAAGAGCAAGATGAGTTGTGGAGATAGGAGACGGCTGTCTGAACGTCCACCGGGAAGATGTGAGATACAATAGGCAGGGGACAGGAGCAGAACAATAGAATACAAGGACAGCAGAGTCATAAAGAAGCATCATACAGCATCTGCAGGGAAGGGGAGTATATGACCAAGCAGGGAAGTGGGATATTGAAAAAAAGAGAAGCAAGATCTGGCATTTCAACATACAGAGCAGACAGGGAATGACAGAGCTGGGGGGGGGGGGGGGAGAGAACTTGGAGAGTGAATGAGGTAGGGAGACAAACATGGTAACAGGCTTCAGCTTAGCACGGGAATGTGTAGAGGTAGGAGAGAAAGGGTGAAGCCAACGATCTAGTTGAACCTATGTTATTGCAGTAGGTGGGAAGAACGGGCAAAGCAGAGGATCTTATTGAAGGGGAAGGGGGGACAAAGGGATTGTAATGTCATGCCTTCCTTTTCCAGGTAGACAAGTATAGAGGCATAGAATGTTACTGAAATAGGGGGGACAGAATAGCAGATTAAAACTGTAAAGAAATCCTTGATGGCGAAGACCAAGAACCAGGTCACAACAACCTATAGGTCAGTTTTTCAGAGGCATATTGCCAAAGTTTTTCTTTAGTTCTGCTCAGTGCCTAAGTGTTTTGATTCACTGAATGAATCTATAATTTGCTTTTGGAAGACTTCAATCTTTGCCTCAAGTTTCACAGTCTGGGGATATTACACCTTGCCATGAATTATCACTGGCTTAGTCAGGGGCAAATATCCAAATAGGATCCCAAACACTCTTTACAGTTGCAGCCATTTCCAGGGCTGGGGGCTTGAGCATGCTTGGAATGTGTGATAGTTTTGCTAAGATGGAGGTGAGAATGAACGAGTCACTGTTGTTTTTAATACCGCCCGCAGCAGTAGGGTGGAGTTCACATGCAGGCCCATATAACGACTTGCCCAAAAATCAGTGGTAGAAAGAGGATTATAGTTCCTGAGTTCCTTACTCTCAGTCTTTACTGTAACCAGCAAAGCATATTCATACTTATTACATCAGATTAATATCATATCACATGAAGAGGTGATTTGATAAATATTTTTCCGCATGTAAAGTATTTTATAAGGCATGCTTAGGCAAATGCATGCAAGAAGTGAGATATGCACCAAATCTAGAGATGAAGGAGGAGTGGCCTAGTGGGGCAAGGTACCTTAGGCCAGAAGGTTGGGGGTTCAAATCCCACTAGAGGACAGCAACCTTGAGCCAGAAGGACTGGGGTTTCTAGTCTCACAGGTGCTCCTTGTGGTCTTGGGCAAGCCACTTAACCCTCCATTGCCCATGTTCCCTGTAAAATAGTTATCTCTAAGTTATAATGCCCTGTTCAATGTAATTTCAGTTTGTTCAATGTAAACCACCTTGATATCATGAAAGAAGAAATTAGACCTTACCTGCTAATTGTCTTTCCTTGAGTTCTCTCCGGGCCAGTCCAGAACCAATGGGTAGTCAAATCTCCCTCCTCTAGCAGCTGAGGACTGAATACTAATTCTTGTTGCTAGGATACCTAGCCCTCCCCTGGTGACAGAAATCAGTCTAAACGTACCAAGCAGATACAAAATAAGAAATGAGTAGCAGAACTATGGGAACCCCGAAGAATGGAAGAGTATCCCAGGAGATCGTGCAAAAGCACGGGTTCATGCCCCCGAAGCGGGAAGCAGTGGCAACACATGCTGTCAGCCGCGACCGCGGCACTGTGCGTCTGTGTCTGTTTGCATAATTTTTTTTTTTGTTTAACAAATTGTTGAAAAACATCCTTATGGTATTCGCTAAAGAAAAAGGCTGCCAAGATTACCATTCCGAGAAACAACCGAAACCCCGAAAAATCCCCAAATACAAACAGGGTGGGGTCTGGACTGGCCCGGAGAGAACTCAAGGAAAGACAATTAGCAGGTAAGGTCTAATTTCTTCTTCCTAATCATCTCTCCGGGCCAGTCCAGAACCAATGGGTAGTACCAAAGCAGTATCTAACCCTGGGAGGGACCTGTGAGCCCCGCTACTATGGCCGAAGCACCCACACAAGCATCTTGACGCGCGAACACATCCAGACGATAATGATGTGAGAAAGAATGGAGAGAAGACCAGGATGCCGCCCGACAAATATCCACCGGAGGAACTAAGGCCGACTCCGCCCACGAGGCCGCTTGACCCCTGGTAGAATGAGCCCGAAGACCGACTGGAACGGTCTTGCCCCTGGACTCATAGGCGACACGAATGGTCTGCTTCACCCAACGTGCAATGGAGGCTTTAGAGGCCGCTTGACCCTTCGACGGTCCCCCGAAAAGCACAAACAATCTGTCGGACTTACGAAACGACTCAGTCTCCCGAAGGTACCGTCAGAGCACGCGACCCATATCCAGGCGTCGAAGAGAACGATCCACAGAAGCCTCTGTCCCCGAGACAACGAAGGTGGGTAGGGAGACTGATTGATTCAGATGGAAGGCGGACACCACCTTGGGCAAGAAAGACGGAACGGGACGCAAGACCACCTTCTCAGCCGAGAACTGAAGAAACGGAGGCCGACAAGAAAGAGCCTGCAAATCTGAAATGCGTCACGCGGAACAGAGGGCCACCAAAAACGCCGTCTTCCAGGTCAATTCCCGGATGGAACTAGCCGAACGCGGCTCAAATGGAGAGCCGGTCAGCACCTCCAACACCAGATTCAAATCCCAAGGAGGAACAACCGGACGAACCGGCGGTCGAAGATGCCTGGCCGCTCGGAGGAAACGCAGAATGTCCGGATGCAAGGAAAGACGAGCTCCATGAACTGAACCCCGGAAAACTGCCAGCGCCGCCAACTGCACTCTCAGGGTGCTGATAGCCAGACCTTTTTCCAAACCGCATTGCAGGAAAGCGAGAATATCGGGAACGGAAGAGGTACGTGCTCGTAAGGCGCGATCCGCACACCACGCCTCAAAAATGCGCCACACCTGAATATACGCCAAGGATGTGGAACGTCGACGAGATTGCAGTAACGTAGATATCACCGCTGCCGAATAACCTTTGCGGCGCAAGTGTTGCCTCTCAATAGCCAAGCCGTAAGCAAGAACCGATCCGCCTGCGGCATTGGAACGGGACACTGCAGCAGCAAGTCCATTCGAGCCGGCAATCGCCAGGGCGGTTCCACCAGAAGCTTCACCAGATCGGCGTACCAAGGACGTCTGGGCCAATCCGGAGCAATAAGGATCACCGGACTCCCGTGCATGGCGATTCTCCGAATGACTCTGCCCACCAAGGGCCATGGAGGAAAGACATACAGGAGCTGCTCCTGTGGCCACGGTTGCACCAGGCCGTCGAGACCCTCTGACATATGCTCCCTGCGCCTGCTGTAAAAGCGCTCTGCCTTCGCATTGCGAAGAGTGGCCATGAGGTCCAGAACGGGCTGACCCCAACGGAGGGTTAGCTCGCGAAACACTTCCGCGTTGAGCTCCCATTCTCCAGGATCCAGCACATTGCGGCTGAGATAATCCGCCTGAATATTGTCTTTTCCTGCCACGTGAGACGCCGAGAGCGCCAAAAGATGCACCTCCGCCCAGTGAAACAAACGCTGGCTCTCCCCCAGGATATGGGGACTGCCCGTTCCGCCCTGCCGATTTATGTAGGAGACGGTCACAAGATTGTCGGAAAAAACGCGCACCGGCCGACCCTCGAGCAGCGCTGCAAACTCTATCAGCGCCAGATAAACTGCTCGCAACTCCAGGCGATTGATGGACCACAGACTCTCCTCCGGCGACCAGGAGCCCTGCGCGATGTGCGTCAAACAATGCGCTCCCCAGCCGGAGAGACTGGCATCCGTCGTGACCAAGACCCACTCCGGAAGCGACAGGGGAACGCCGGCGACAAGATGGTCCGGAACCAACCACCACTGAAGGCTGAGCCGCACGTGGTCGGGACAGGCTAAGCGACGGGAAAGAGGATGCCGTTGCGGAGACCACCGCGCAAGCAGCGCCTGTTGGAGCGGACGCATGTGCGCCCGCGCCCAGGGCACAAGATCCAGTGCCGCCGCCATGAGTCCCAGCAACTGCAAGTACTTCCACGCCATCGGCACTCGAACCCGCAAGAACGCTGCCACGTGAGAGAGAAGTTTGCGAACCCTCTCCGGGGGCAAGAGAACCAGACCCCTGTCCGTAGCGAAATATGCCCCGAGGTATAGGAGCCGCTGCACCGGCTCTAGTCGACTCTTTGCCTGGTTCACGATCCAGCCAAGACTCTCGAGACAGGAAACCACACGAGCGGTAGCCCTGACCGACTCCTCGCGTGACGACGCCCGAATCAGCCAGTCGTCCAGGTAAGGGTGAACGAGAACACCTTCTCTGCGAAGAGCCGCTGCCACCACCACCATCACTTTCGTGAAAGTGCGTGGCGCTGTCGCCAACCCGAACGGCAACGCTCGGAACTGAAAATGACCCATCGGAACCGCAAACCGGAGGAAGCGCTGATGATCCGGCCTGATCGGAATGTGAAGGTAGGCCTCTGTCAAATCGATGGAGGAGAGAAACTCCCCCGGACGCACGGAACCAATCACTGAGCGCAAAGTTTCCATACGGAAATGAGAGACCCGCAGACGCCGGTTCACATGCTTCAAATCCAGAATGGGTCGGAAAGTGCCTTCCTTTTTGGGCACCACAAAATAAATCGAGTATTGACCGAAGCCGCACTGGTCTGGAGGAACCGGAACTACGGCTCGGAGCCGCAGTAAACGTAGCAACGTCTTGCGGACCGCCGCTCGCTTGGCGTCCGGACCACACGGAGAAAAAAGAAACGCGTCCGCCAGAGGACCAGCGAATTCGAGAGCATAGCCCTCTTTGATAATTTTCAGAACCCACTGGTCAGTGGTAATGGCGGTCCAAGCGGAGAGAAACTCCTGCAATCGACCTCCAACTGGAATCTCCGCTTGGACCTGCCGCACTTCATTGGGGCTTTTTAAGAGCCGCCGGAGCGGTGCCGAAGTAACCCCTGCCGGAGCCTCTAGCGCCCCGAAAGGACTGCCCCCGGGACTGAAACCGGCCCCTCTGATAAGGGGCAAAACGAGCTCCCCGAAAGCGGCGAAACTCGCGCCCCTGACCCCTAGAAATGGAGCTCTGTTTAGTCGCCCGAGGACGATCTTCGGGAAGGCGACCCCCTTTGGAGTCTCCCAAATCCTTCACAATCTTCTCTAGCGCCTCTCCAAAGAGAAGCTTGCCCTTGTAGGGAAGTTTACTGAGCCGGGTTTTGGAAGACACATCCGCCGACCAGTTACGTAGCCAGAGAAACCGACGGGCTGCTACCATGGAGGCCATAGACTTTGCGGAAATGCGAATTAAATCGTAGAAACTATCCACCAGATATGCCGCCGCAGATTCGAGCTTAGCTCCCTCTGTGGAAGAAGAAGAAGAGTCACCTCCAGGACTAGAAGCCAACTGACTCCAGCGAATCGCCGCTCTAGAGACATAAGCGCCACAGACGGACGCTTGCAGCGCCAGGGCGCTAGCCTCAAAGGCCTGCTTTAAAAGTCCCTCGAGACGATGGTCCTGCACATCCTTAAGTGCCGCCGCCCCTTCCACAGGAATGGTGGTCTTCTTGGTGACCGCCGAAACCAGCGCATCCACCTTGGGCATACGGAGGAGCTCCCGTTCCTCCTGAGGCATCGGATACAAATGCGCCATAGCCCGAGCTCCCCGCAACGAAGCTTCTGGGCACTCCCACTCCGATTCTATCATTTGGTTGATGACTCTGTGCAGTGGAAAACATTTTTGCTCGGCCTTGAACCCCTGCAACAAGGGATCCTCTAAGGGTTCCTGCGGAACTGCTGGAGGAAGAATACTGAGGGCCAAGAGTGACTGCGCAATCAGGGCAGGCAGCTCTTCCCTTCTAAAAACACGAAAAATATTAGGGTCCTCCCCGGACCCTAATTCCCCCTCTTCCAAATCTATAGGCCAGGAATCCACTCCCAAGTCTGATAAGAGCTCCCCCTCCTCGGGACCCATGGCATCCGCCGCCAGAGAAAAATCATCCTTAGTCTCTCTAGGAGCCAAGAAGGAAGAAAACCCTTCACTCAGCTCAGACCGGCCAGAGACCCCCGCCGGATCCGCCAGCGAGTCTGCCACCATGGGAGCAGGAGATTGTCCCCTTTTAAGCAAATAGGCCCGATGAAACGCAAGGATAAACTCCGGGGACAGAAGAGGATCCATGGCCTCAGGCAGAGCTGGGAGCGCTGGTACCACCGGCTGCTCCTGCACCACCGCACAATGGCGCGACTTTACCTTCTTTTTTGCAGGTTTAACGAGCGGGAGCGCGGGAGCGGAGGGCTCTGCTAAAATGGCCGCCGTTCCCGCGCTTTCTCCCCCGGCCTGCATCTTTGCCGCTTGCTCCCCGAACTGCTCCGGCATAGCTCCCTAGGCCCGCAGTGCAGAGATAAACCCCAGGCAGTGAAAAGACCGCGAACGGAAACCCCCCGGCGAAAATTACCCGCGGCAAACTAGAGAGGAAAACCGCCGCGGTTCACCAAAATACCTGACGGAGTTGCCGGTCCGGGTGAGGAGCTCCTGCTACACAAGACCCGCAGCCAGCGGCTCACAGAAGCGAAGGCAGTGCAGTAGGGAACAGCAGCTGGGGCCCCCAGGTCTGTCCCAACAAGGAGAGAGGATAGAGAAGCGGAGACAGGCTCTGTCACATTCTCTAAGTCGAGCCCACAGCTCGCAGACTCCAGAAAGCAGCAAACAGCTTAAAAAAGGAGCAGTGCTAAAACCCTGCTAGGACAAAGCAATCAGCCCTCTGAGAAACTCTTCCAAGAAAATAAAAAAGAGGACCTAGACCTAAAATAACAGAACTTGGTGGGGAGTCAAATCTTCACACCTCCAGCTCAGCTGCTGAGGACATTAAGACTGATTTCTGTCACCAGGGGAGGGCTAGGTATCCTAGCAACAAGAATTAGTATTCAGTCCTCAGCTGCTAGAGGAGGGAGATTTGACTACCCATTGGTTCTGGACTGGCCCGGAGAGACGATTAGGAAGGCAGTATATAAGAAATGTTAAATAAATAAATGATCACTTACCTCAACCCTAGACTTGATGTAAATGGCTGCATCCAGCTTTGTAAGGGATGCACATATGTTATAGTGTTTTATAACTTATGCATGTAAATTTGCACTCCGCCAAGCTCTGCCTATGCTCCATTTTTGCCACACCCACATTGAAAGTGTTTGCCATCAGTCTTATGCATGTACTTATAGAATAGCATCCAAATAAAGTAGAAAGGCCCTTCTGCTTTCATAAGTCATGGAAAAATACATGACATAGGCATGTTGATGGTGCTTAACTTTATGTGGCTCATTATAAAATTACCTCCAGAATGTGCATATAAGCATGCATGCCAACAAAATGGTGCTTATATATGCACCACATACTACTACTACTACTAATCATCACTACTACTATAAGGAATAAGTAGCGCTGTACATATAGATGTAAGTCACAGTCCCTGCTCATCAAAGTTTACAATTTAATCAAGACAAAACACATAGAGCCTGATCCCAGTAAGGGCATGTCCGGGCCATCTGGGCACCCCCGAGTAGAATGGGCCCATTAGGATCTGATTCTGCACCGCGAGAGCCAGATGTTCCTGCGGGTGCAAGACTGGACCCTGAGACGGCCTGGTGTGTCCCTGAATACCCATGTGGACGTCCACTCCGCATGCCAGTATGCCTGCTGCAGCACCATCCCCCTGTAACCCTGCTGCCTAGCCCCGGACTGGGCAGTCGGGGCCCAGATCGGATGGTGGGGACCCACCTTGTGCTGCCTGTTGCTCCAGGAGGGGGGCTGCCAGGCAGGATTGGAGGGGCGCCTCACGGTTATTCCACCTCAGAGGTGGAATAAGCAGGGCATCCTCCTGGTGATCTTCAGATGTACAGGGCCGTCATCGGAATTGGCCCTGTATGTCTGGGGATTGGTCCTGCCCATACTATGCTCACTCTCCGCCCCATGCTGCCCCCATCCCCCACAGCACACACGAAATAGGTTGAGGGCGGATAGCGGGGTAGGACGTCCAGCCCCGCTATTCACCTTCCTGAATCGGGCCCCTAGTGAAATTGGGGACTAAAGTATGGTAAGATACACATAAATAGCAGACAAGAGAGTGAGGAACATCAGGGTCCAAAAGTGCATAGGCATTGCTCAGGTGGAGCTGTGATGTACACATGTATTTTATAAACTGTGTGAGTATATTCATAGAGTTTTTTAAGTGCTGTCAAGTCAATGCTAGCTCCAGGGGACCCAGTAGCCCCTGAGTTTTCTTGGCAAGGTATGACCAGAAGTAGATTGACAGTCCTTATCTTCCCAAACAATGGAGGGTAAAGTGACTTGCCAAAGGTCCCAGGGAACACCAGTGGGAATTGATCACAGATGTCTTGGGTACTAGGCTGATGCTCTAACCACTAGGCTACTTCTCACTTACACACATTTGCACTAACTTCAGAGCAGTTGTAAAGGTGTACGTTGGCACTTGCACTCTATGGGAGTCAGTTCTGGGAGCCTAATTTATAGAGACAGATGCAGTTGCTTATGTTGCTTTTATAAACTAGGCTTACAATGGGCACCTTTTGGGGCTTCTTAGAAGACTCCTGTGCAAAGCAGCACAATACTGGCATGTTGTACCACTTCCTTAGGCTTCTTTTACCTCATCTCAAAATGAAAATGCCATATTTCTACTTACACTTGTTATTTATTATAATAACATAAGAACACTACAAGCAAGATTATGCAAGTGGATATATATACAGGTCACAGTTTTAATATTACCAACTCCATGCACCTGACTACCCATGAAACTGGCACCCTCACTAGCAGGGAGATATTCTCTATTTAATTCTCTTTCCCCTCATCCAGACACACTGTATTGGATGTTTGGGACACAGGACAGTTGCACTGTATTGTTTGCCACATTTAATTCCTATATTTTCCAGAGCCACCTATCTTTCATAGTCTTAACATATTGTGCACCTCCCTTTTGTTTTGAAATCATTTTACCCACAAGGAGAGCTTCTTTCAATTGACAGAAAGCTGTGGAATAAGGAGACATAGGATGAAGGTGAATGGGAACAGGCCCAGGAGTAAAGGAATATATTATTCCAGAAAGAGTGGTGGATATGTGGTAGCCCCCTAGTGCAGGTGGTAAAAATAAGAACTGCATCAGAATTCAAGAAAGCCTGAGACAAACACAGAAGATCTCTAAGAGAAAAGAAGGGATTGTATGGATGGGCAGACTGGATAGGCCATATGGTCTCTATCTGCCATCATATTTCTATGTTTCAATGGGGAGGAGGGATATTCAGCAGCAGCAGCTAGCTGTCACTGCTGAACTTAATTCCCGGATATTCAGTGCCACCAGGTCAGCTGGATAGCATGGAAGGTAATCGGGCAGCAGTGATATTCAGCTGCTGCCTGGTTAGCTTGTGCGGTGAAAGTTAGGCCAGCCTTTAAAGTGTCTAACTTTCGTTGCTTAGGGATAACCAGGCAATGACTGAATATATATTTTTTTCACTCCAATATAACTTTATTACATTCTCACAAACACATACATGCATTGTTTCAAAAAAGACAACTGATTATGCATCTGCCACAATAACAAGGTATATTGCAAGAATCCACTGATTCCCAGCAGCTTGCCAGTATTTATATTTAATCAACGGTACAAGTCAAAGGAACCTTTGGTATGCTATGTAGCTTGCTGAGCCATCACTATCTAAACAAAATCTTGCCACCAACTCCATGTAATTATCCCAGCCATTCCAAACCCTGTTACCATCCTTTCCCCTCCCCTCCCAAAGCCATAGCAGCTTGCATCAAGTCCACTGGGGTGTGTCATAGTTGCGATAGTTGTAGAGTTTGGTTTGAGCCAACAGATGCATACAGCTTACCCACTGAGAGAATGCTGGAGGCCTGTCCCCCACCCAGTTCTGCAGGATCACCCGTTTGACCCCCCAAAGTCCTATCTGTACAAATTTACACTCTGCTTTTCGTACCTTCTGCTCCTGTAACGGACTTTCGTTGCCCATCAGCAACAGCCCATAGGACCATTATACTCCGTAGCCCCTCCAATGCCCTTCCCTAAAGGTCCGTTAGTGTGGGACATTCCAAAAAAGCGTGGCAGAATGTTTGTGCCCGAACGTGACATTTCTTGCATTGGTCAGAGCCACAGAAGTAGGGTTGCCAACTTTTTCACCGAGAAAAACCCGACACCTGTGGCTCGCCATGCCCCACCCATTCTCTGCCCCTAGCCCCACCCCTGCCCCGCCCCCAGTCCCAACCATGCTGCACCCCGGCCACACCCACAAAAATTACCGAGGATAAGTGTAGGCTAACTTCCTTGGTCAGATAATAATTAAACTGGGAACCCCAAAAGCCAAACATGAAATGTACAACACTGGAGAACTAAAACTATAAAGTAATTTCCTCTTGCGCTAAACAAAAACGCAAAGATGTTAGCAATACACACTTCCCAGACCAGACATATTCCAGTTAATAAATTCAAAATAAAAAATATTTTTCTACCTTCTGTTTGGGAATTTTATTTTTCAGTTGCAATTGCTCCAGTCACTTTCTTCTGGTTTCTTTGTGTCTTCTGCAAGCTATCCATTTGTCCTTTCTTCTCTTTTAGATGTTTTCCATTCTCTCTCTATATCTTGTAATAAGGAAGCTTGTAGTGAGCCTATGGAAATAGGAGAAACTGATGATTTTGCTTTTAAGAAAAGTGACATCCCTGCAGTGCACAGGTTTCAGTGTTGGCATAAATAAAGCAAGCAGACAGAAACCAAACCTAGGCTGGCACACCCAAGCCCTGCTGACGTAGTTGCAGGCTTGGAAGATAATTGCAAGCACCTGTCCAGAGACGGAGAGACACTGCCCGGGAAGCAGGGATATAAACCTTGGCTAGAGAGAAAGCAGAGAGGAGGAGAGCCTGGAGGAGGAGAGCCCGGAGGAGGAGGAGAGCCCGGAGGGAGAGAGCAGAGAAGGCTTCAAACCCCAGTTCCTGATCAGAAGGTTCAGAGAGTTCAGAGGTGGGAGCCCAGGACTCAGCACAGGAGTCAAAGGAGCCAAGCCTGAAACAGGGAGCCGTGGCAGAGCTCCAGGAAGGAACTCAGGGAAGTGAACCAGGGACTGTTTCCCAGAAGCTGGAGGGAGACTGGTGAACACAGCCAGGGAGAAGTGACCACAGCTTCAGGTACAATTTATACCGGGTGGAGCTGTGCTCAAGAGAGACACAGGGATCCTCAGAGAGAATAGACCCTGAGACATATGTTAAAAGCTCAGAGCAGGGCACTGCATTACCGGAGCCAGAGGAAATGCAGGTTGAGCCTATTGAGCAGGATTTATTGCCTCCAGAAGTACTCATGAACTGTACTCTATGTCAAGCTGTTAGCATTGAGTCCCTTTGCTAAAGAATAACTGAAAAGACAAAGTCTCCTGAAAAGTAGAGTATTGAAACCTAGCCTGGACTGAAGGTAGGAACTTGCTCTTTTAAGGGGAAGATACCTGTTGCATGTACATTTGAAAGCTTAATGAAGACAAAGGTAAAAAGAAGATATTTTTACTTTGTTGAATGAAGAAGCTGTGTTTTCTTTATCCATTATATTGATAAGCAGCTGCATATAATTAATGACTGTGAAGCTCATCTAGCCTAAGTTGTAAATAACCTTAAGCGAATGAATGGAGAATGAATGGACCTTAAGCGAATGACTGGACCTTTTCAATGCCTCGTTGGAGTCAGGAGTGGTGCCAAAGGACTGGAGAGAGGCTCATGTGGTGCCTTTACACAAAAGCGGAAGTAAGGATGTGGTTGAAAACTACAGGCCGGTTAGTTTAACTTCGGTGGTGAGTAAATTATTGGAAACGCTGCTGAAAGAGAAAATAGTGAGGTTTCTGGAGTCCAGCGGATTACAGGATCCGAGGCAGCATGGATTCACCAGAGGCAGGTCTTCTCAGACAAATCTGATTGATTTCTTTGACTGGGTGACCAGGGAGTTGGACCGAGGGAGAGCTCTAGATGTGGTGTATTTAGATTTCAGTAAAGCCTTTGACACTGTTCCTCACAGGCGACTTATAAACAAACTGAGCACCATAGGGATGGACCCTAAAGTTACTGCTTGGGTTAGAAATTGGTTGGGTGGGAGGCGACAAAGAGTACAAGTAAATGGAGCTCACTCTGAGGAGAAGGATGTTACCAGTGGTGTGCCCCAGGGATCTGTCCTTGGTCCAATTCTTTTTAACATCTTTGTTAGTGATATAGCGGAAGGGCTGTCGGGTAAGGTTTGCCTCTTTGCAGATGATACCAAAATCTGCAATAGAGTAGACACCCAGGAAGATGTAGATAACATGAGGAGGGATCTAGCTAAGCTTGAAGAATGGTCTAGAATTTGGCAGCTGGGATTTAATGTTAAAAAATGTAAGGTCATGCATTTGGGCTGCAGCAATCCAAGGGAGCAATACAGTATAGGAGGTGAAGTACTTTTTTCCACTAAAGAAGAGCGGGACCTAGGCGTGGTTGTGTCTGATGATCTTAAAGTAGCTAAATAGGTAGAAAAGGCGACGGCAAAAGCTAGAAGGATGCTTGGGTGCATACGGAGAGGAATGGCTAGCAGAAAAAGGAGGTGATAATGCCTCTGTATAAGTCTTTGGTGCGACCTCATTTGGAGTATGGTGTGCAATTCTGGAGACCACACCTTCAAAAGGATGTGAACAGGATGGAGTCGGTGCAGAGGGTGGCTACTAAAATGATTAGTGGGCTTCATTATAAAGCATATGAGGACAGACTTAAGGATCTTAATATGTACACCTTAGAGGAAAGGCGGGATAGAGGTGATATGATTGAGATGTTTAAATACCTCCGTGGCATAAATGTTCAGGGAGAGAGCCTTTTTCAATTGAAAGCAAGTTCTGCTACGAGGGGACATGGGATGAGGGTGAAGGGAGATAGATTCAGGAGTGATATGCGGAAATATTTCTTTACAGAAAGAGTAGTGGATTCATGGAATAGTCTCCCAGTGGAGGTGGTAGAGATGAGGACTGTAACTGAATTCAAAAAAGCATGGGACCAACACAGAGGATCTCTAAAGGTAAAAAGTGGACTGTTGTAGTTGTTGTTATGGAAGGACAGACTAGATAGGCCATGCGGTCTTTTTCTGTCATCATGTTTCTATGTTTCTATGTATCCTGTTACAGTCTACATGGACTTTGTTTGCGTTTGGGGAATAAATTTTGTCATTTGCCTTTACTTTCGGTTTCATGACTACACTTCATCTTAGAAGGCCAAAGCTACAACTCCCAGCATGCTTCACTGGAGAAAAATAGTTTATTCAACCTTTTATAAGAGAAGTTAATGGCAACCCTACCCCTCTAAGCCTTAGGCAGAGGGCTGGGGCGTGACAATCTGCTTTAACATACTGATCGTTTCCCTTTTGCTCTTTCCCCCATTTCTTTCCTTATTCCTTTATCATCCACTCAAATTTCACCCTTCCATTCTCAATCCCCTCTTACTCTCCCAATATCCGGCCCATCGTAGACTTTTCTTCCACACAAAATATCTTTTTCCCTCTCCATTCTCATTCCCCATCCCCATCCCCTTCTAGTCCTCCCCCCAAATCAGCTCCCTTATAGTTCTAGACCCACCCAGCATCCACTCCCTTCTAGTCCCATTCTCCCATGCCGCCACATCAGCCCATTTCCAGTCCTATTCTAGCCCATCACCCATTTGCAGTCCAAGCTCCCCCCATCAGCCCATTTCCAGTCCTATTCCAGCTCTTCATCAGCCCATTTCCAGTGCTAGCCCTCCCATCACAGGCCATTTCCAGTCCTAGCCCCCCATCACAGCCTCTTTCCAGTCCTAGCCCCCCCATCACAGCCTATTTCCAGTCCTAGCCCCCCCCCACCATCACAGCCCATTTGCAGTCCTAGTCCCCCCCTCCATCACAGCCCATTTGTAGTTCTAGCCTCCCCATCAAAGCCCATTTCCAGTCCAAGTCCCCCCAACCATCACAGCCCATTTGCAGTCCTAGCCCCCCTAATCACAGCCTATTTCCAGTCCAAGTTCCCCCTCCCCCCACCATTTGCCCAATTCCAGTCCAGGTCCCCCCCCATAGCCCAATTCCATTGCAGCCCCCCCCCCCCATAGCCCATTTCCAGTCCAGGTCCCCTCCTATAGCCCAATTCCAGTCCAAGCCCCCTCATAGCCCATTTCCAGTCCAGGTTCAACCCCCCCATAGCCCAATTCCAGTCTAGGTTCACCCCCCCCCATAGCCCATTTCTAGTCTAGGTTCCCCCCCCCCCATAGCCCATTTCCAGTCCAGGTACACCCCACCTATAGCCCAATTCCAGGCCAGATCCACCCCCATAGCCTATTTCCAGTCCAGGTTCCACCCCCCCCCCCATAGCCCAATTCCAGTCTAAGTTCCCACCCTATAGCCCATTTCCAGTGCAGGTACACCCCCCCCCTATAGCCCAATTCCAGTCCAGTGCCTCCCCCAATAGCCCATTTCCAGTCCAGGTACACCCCATCACAGCCCATCCAGTCCTTGGCCCCCCCTTACTCCCATCAAATTCCATTTGTAGTCCTAGCCTCCCCCCCCCCCCCCCGACCAGCCCCGCAGCTGTCTTGAGGTACTTCAGAGGAAGCCAGGGAAGCCCGCGTGAGGCCCCCGGCTCCCTCTGTACAACCGCCAGCGTGAAGATCTTTTTCTTTCACGCTAGCGGTTGTTTCTGTGAAGCTGCGAATGCTGGGAAAGGTTAAAGGGCATTGCCTTTAACCTTTCCCAGCAATCGCGGCTTCACAGAAACAGCTGCCAGCATGAAGGAAAATGATCTTCACGCTGGCGGTTGTACAGAGGGAGCCGAGGCCTCGCGCGGGCTTCCCTGGTTCCCTCCCCCGCAGACTTTGGGAGAAAAGCCGTTTTTTTGCTCTGGCCGCTCCCGATCTTGCTGCCAGAGTAAAATACTGGCTTTTCAAGGGCCGGTTTTACTTCTCTGCCGGCAGCCGGCCTGGCCATGGAAAAACCGGCCAGGCCGGCTGAATACCGGCCGGTTGGCAACCCTACCCAGAAGCCCCTTTCTGCCCCCTTAGCCCTAGTTATATAACTGTGATGCAGCACCTGATATTGCATTTCCCGGTATCTAGAATTGCAGATTACCTGTGCGATGGCTTGAAAGTGGCCCTCTAAGTGTTCGGGACACACCGTGCCCACTATGTTCATGACCCAGGCCTTTGCAAGAGCATCTAAATAGAATGTATCCAGCATGTCTTGCAACAGCTTTTGCCAAGTGGACATTGTGTTCCATTGCGGCTCCAGATTATGCAAATCCTCATCTGCAATAGTGTCAACCAGGCTCTCCAGAGACGCTTTCTCCAGCTGCTGCCTGCGCAGTGGGTGTGGGACTAGCGGGCCAACCATCTACCCCAATTTCTCGACCTCTCACCCCATTTTAACAGGCTGCCTATGTCCCAAGTGCCAAGACATCCCTTTTCCATCCCTGGCTGAAACCCTGGGTTGGCTCGGAGTTGCAGAAATGGCATAACTTGCCAACTAGCCGGCTCTTTGTCACCCGACCACTTCCATGCCTTTCTCAACAGCTAGATGAGGGTACAGAACTCATTCATCCTCAAAGGTGGCTGCGCATGGTGCAAGGTGTTCATTAGCTGCTACCAGTGATCCAGCAGGCCCAGTGAGGCATAGCGATCTGTGCCACCGATGGCTTCCTTGATCCATTGCATCAATGTGGCTACATTATATAACCGGAGATCCGGCACTTCCATCATGCCCAGACCTTTGGCAGAATCAATCTGGCATAGTCAACACGGCCTGTTGTCCTCGCCAGATAAAGGAACGGACGATACTCTTAAACTGTTCCGTATCTTAGCATTTGACCCAAAGCGGCAACATTTGGAGTTGGTATAAGATTTTGGAGAAAATGGCCATTTTCACTAGCGCTACCCGACCAAAAAAAATTAGCGGAAGGTCCCGCCAGCTGTCACATAAGTGCCTTATCTACTGTATCTTGTCCTGTAAATTTCTTTTGTACAGTTTGCGGGAATCCCTATGTAAGTAAATGCCCGAGTATCGGAGGGGTTTGTTTGACCAACAAAAGGAATATTGCACCGCTACGACTCTTCCCCATCCCGCCCCCAGCCATCTGGCTTCAGACTTTCCAGCATTAATCTTGAGATGGGGCGGTATGCCTCGACTCTATCAGGGTCTTTTCCCAGCTTTGGGAGGAGCACCACCAATGCTTGGTTTGCGTCCGAGTCAAAGGCTCCCCATGCGCAAGCTGCTTCATCCATTTCACACAGGGCAGAGACTATGGTTTCTCCTAGTATCTGGTAGAATTCAGGTCCTAGCCCATCAGCCCCTGGAGCCTTTGCTGGTTGCAGCCATTTTATGCTGGCTAAAATCTCCCCGGCCATCAGTGGCTGCTCCAGCCTAGTCCGCCTCACTGAGTTGCGATAGCTTTAACGATTGGAAGAACTGCTTCTGCGCTCTTATGCCCGGGGGTTCAGCTTGGTATAAGGATTGGAAGAAGTCCTGGAATTTCTTGGCTATGACCTGTGTATCCAGCATCATGGTACTATCTGGACCCTTAAGACGTGTGGCTGTTCTCTGGACCCTGGAGGGTCGGATCAGGTTAGCCAATAGTTTGCCCAACTCATCTCCCCATGCAGGTGGTATTTATATAAGTGGATACTCTGCAAGGTGCGCCTCTGCAAAAGAGCATTCTCCTTGTTATGGCTTTCCTGGAGCTGCTGCTGGTGCTTCACTTTCCACATGCTACGTACTAGGCATGGCAGCAGTGCAGCTCTGCGAGCTCTCACAGTAGCTGCTGCCCTTGCTGCTGTCTTTTATGGCAAATGTATCCTATTAGGTGGCCCCGGATCACTGCCTTGGCCACTGCCCAGTAGATAAATGGCCCTATCTCTGTGCTGCTATTTTCCACCTCATACTCCTGCCAATATTTGCGCAGAAAGTGGCAGAATTCTGGGTCCTGGTGCCAAACCAGGTTCAGGTGCCAAATCCAATCATCGCGCTTTGCAGTGCTCCACAGCACTATCTGCACGGCTGCATGGTCAGAGACTAGTTGCGGGTGGATTGCGCTCCCCTGTAGCCTCCCAAAAAATCATTCTGACAGGAGCACATAGATGCAGACAACTGATGCAGAGTGGAGTAATGCATGACAACTGATGCAGAGTGGAGTAATGCATGAATTCAAGGTCATTTGGGTGTAATGGGCACCACCCATCTATTAGCTCCAGATCCCTGCAAAGCAGGTTGATCTCACGGGTGTTTTATTTATTTAACAGTATTTCTATACCGCCTTCTCCTTCAATCAAGGCGGTATAGAAATACCTTCACAGGTTGGCTATCCACTGTGGGGTCAGCCACTGTGTTGAAGTCCCCCCACATTATAAGGGAGTACTCAGAATGGCCCACCAGCCCTCCACCAGCTCCAGGAAGAAGGACTGCCAGTAAACATTTGATACGTAGATGCTACAGAGGACCACCTTCAAGCCCTGCAATGTCCCTCACACCATGACATACCTCCCTTCTGGATCCTGTTTAACTTTGTGTGCATCAAATGTGATTGATTTCCCCACCAATACGGCTACCTCCTTTGTTTAGCAGTATAAGTTTCACAGGGTACCTCCGTTACCAACCCCTGTTTCAGCTTGATGTGTTCCCGCCCTGTAAGGTGGGTCTCCTTAGTAGGGCTATGTCTGCCCCTAACTTGCACAGATATACTAGAGTTTTCTCCCATTTTACTGGGGAGTTAAAGCCACCAATATTCAATGTCACCACCCACACCTCAGCCAATGTCAAGTAGATTGTGCTTTGCTACCCAGCGGATACTGTTATCTATACGTCCTCCGGAGCCTCCCATTTGGACTCCAGAGTGATAACCCCTGCACCTGATGATGGTTATTATGCACATTTCCTCCTTTTGATTATCAATCCCCTCCATCCCCCCTCCCTGTTGTCCACCCAATCCCATACATTCCTGGAACCCCTTGCACCCCTCCCTCCCCTCCCCTCCCCACCTTCTATCCCCCTCTCATACTCCATCATCCATTCACACCAGCCCAACAACAGCCATCCTACAAGTGCACCTCTCACCCACTTCCCACCTATCTTGCTCCCTACCTAACTACCACCCCTAAAGACCCCCATTTATTCCTCCACCTTAAGGTCCATCTTGCAAAGATACCCTCTCTTTCTCCTGCCCCCTCCCTACAAAACTACATCAGATAATACTGTTGGATAAGTCCCATTGCTGAGTCTAGTGGCGCAATTATGGTCCATTTGTACAGTCCAGGTGGCATCACGGTCCAGGTGGCATCACGGATTCCCTTCTCTGCCACTGCGTATGACGCATGTAGTGTTCTGGTCCACGCCCATGTGCCTGTACTCCATGCCGTTCTCCACTGCATCTCTTTACTTGGAAATATAAAGTTTGTTTAAAGGCAAAGCTAGTACAGTGTAATGTCTGGTGACTAGGCAATGTCCCATGCATAAGTCCTATTCCGGCTGCATGGACATTGTGCCCCCGAGCCGCCATTGCGATCCAGAAAGCGCTGCCCTTCAGACACACTGTCAATGCAGATTGTTGCACCGCCATGATGAACTCTCAACCAGTGAGGGAACAGAACAGCAAACTTTATGCTGTATTATTGATGGAGCACATTGCAGATTTGTGTGAATTCTCTCCGGCATGCAGCCATGCGGTTAGAGTAATCATTGAAAAGCATAATTCTTTTGTTGTCATATTCGAGGTACTTTTGCTGCCGGTAGGCTCTCATTATCTGTTCTTTGTCCACTCAAATTAGGTAATGGGCTATTGCAGGCCTTGGCTTAGCACCATCCTCCCTTCTCGGGCCCACTCGATGTGCGTGTTCACAGCACCATTTCTCCCAATCCCCAGATGGGCCCAGAGCCTTGGGAAGCCAGCATTCATAAAAATCATAAAACTGAGCATCAGTCATTATCTCTGGCAGGCCTATCACACGGGAGAAATTTTCTTATTCATCCAGATGTTCTAGGAGCTGCTGGTTGCTCGCCATGAGCAACGTTACTTGGGAGATTAAGCGTTCAACAGATGTCTCCTGCATTGCAAATCATTGCTTGACCTCCATCAGCCGGTTCAGCTGCACCTCGAACTGTTCCCCCATGCCATCCACAGTAGACTGGAGGCGATTAAGCTGGTCCTTGAGTGCAGTGGATACCACCCTCATTATTTCTGCTGCCAAGTCTCCGGCGTCGGTCGGGCCTACCCTCGGGGCTTTGGCGGCCATCTTATGCACTGCTCTGGGCTTCTTGTTGGCATGTGCTTTTGCCAAGCATTGGGGAATGCCCTGCCATCAACCTGCTGTTCTCCATCTCACTCTGCCAATTTCAGGTAGGTATCTTCTTCTGCAAACCTTCTCTTAGTACTTTGTGGTCTATCTGACAGTTTCTTAGCTGATTTTGGGATCTTAACTGGGAGCTCTATCCCCTCATGTCTGTCCCGGCTCCTGTCATCACGTGATCCAGCCACAATGACTGAATATTGTCGTTGCCTGGTTATCCCTGGCTGCCGCCTCTGCTCCACCCTCAAAACACGACACCTGCAGATTTTCAGCAGCACTTACTGCGTTAGTGCTGCTGAATAGCCCAGTCACCGCGATAAATGCAGTTAGCAAGTCTTCTGACTTCCTTAATCAGTTTGAATATCGGGCTCTTATTCAAACTCCTTACTGGAAAACATAAGAACCACCACCAACCTCCAGGATTTCCGCAAAGCGATAAAAACATTCCTATTCATGGAACACTATGCCAACACTACCTGACGAACACCTCTAGTCCTACCTTACACTGCCAGTCCTGACCACACCACATTCCCTACCCTTACCCCTTCCAATACTCTGACATAACCCTATAATGTAACCTAATGGACCATTGTATGATACTACTGTATATTAGTTCCTATATGTTATATATATTTTCTCCAACTTAATTGCCCCATTCATTGTAAAGTTGTTGGAGTTATAATATAAACCGCCCTGAATGGAAGATAAGGCGGCATAAAAACCCTGCTAAATAAATAAATGTACAGAGTTTACAGACCTATAAACTGTGTAAATGCCCGAGTGGGATATTCAGCGGTACTTACACAGTTAGTGCCACTGGATATCCACGGCTGTCACTGCTATATGCCCCATAGCATCGGGGCATGTCATGGGCATTCTAAGATGGACAGAGGTGGCACCCGTTGCTAACTAGACAGTGGCAATATTGAGCCACTGCCTGGTTAGTGACCTGTGGGCAAAGTTAGGCACTCAATATTGCCGCTGCCCAGTTAACTTCCAGGGCATTTTCTCCAAATGGATTAGTTTTGCGCATACCATGACAGTATTTTAAACTAGGATATGTGGAGTATGATCTCAGTCTCTCAAATTTGCTGCTATTGCTTGGCATAGTACTTGCATCATGCCAAAGAGACCTTCCTTCTGGAATTTGTATGATGTAACATGTATGGGTTGTTTGTCAAAATGTGCTTGGAAATTCTACATTATCAGGCCTTTGGCTCCCAATTTCTTGGATCTTCTGCTTCTCCACACAATTCACAGAATAATCACTTGGAACTGACACCTCTATTCTTTTAAACATCTTTGTTAGTGATATAGCGGAAGGGCTCTCGGGTAAGGTTTGCCTTTTTGCGGTGATACCAAAACCTGCAATAGAGTAGACACCCAGGATGGTGTAGATAACATGAGGATGGATCTCGCTAAGCTTGAAGAATGGTCTAGAATTTGGCAGCTGAGATTTAATGTTAAAAAATGTAAGGTCATGCATTTCGGCTGCAGCAATCCAAGGGAATAATATAGTATAGGGGGTGAAGTACTTGTGTCCACAAAAGAAGAGCGAGATTTAGGCGTGATTGTGTCTGATGATCTTACAGTAGCTAAACAGGTGAAAAAGGCAATGGCGAAAGCTAGAAGGATGCTTGAGTGCATAGGGAGAGGATTGGCCAGCAGAAGAAAGGTGATAGTGCCTCTGTAAAAGTCTTTGGTGTGACCTCATTTGGAGTATTGTGTGCAATTCTGGAGACTGCACCTTCAAAAGGATATAAACAGGTTGGAGTTGGTACAGAGGGTGGCTACTAAAATGGTTAATAGTCTTTGTTATAAGGTATATGAGAACAGACTTAAGGATCTTAATATGTATACTTTAGAAGAAAGGTGGGATAGAGGTGATATGATTGAGATGTTTAAATACTCCATGGCATAAATGCACAGGAGGAGATCCTCTTTCGATGAAAGCAAGCTCTGCTACGAGGGGACATAGGATGAGGGTGAAAGGAGATAGATTCAGGAATAATATGCAGAAATATTTCTTTACAGATAGAGTGGTAGTTGCGTGGAATAGTCTCCTAGTGGAGGTGGTAGAGATGAGGACAGTATCTGAATTCAAAAAAGCATGGGACAAACACAGAGGATCTCTAAAGGAAAAAAGGGGACTGTTGTAGTGGTTTATATAGAAGACCAGACTAGATAATCCCTGTGGTCTTTTTCTGCCGTCATGTTTCTATGTTTCTATTATCAATACCATTCTGTCATTTTTCTCCTTTACCTCTATGTTGGGTTTCCTCACATCCAGTTTCTTATCTGTCGGAATGGGAATGGAGGTGACTATAACCTCTTCATTCTCCATAATTATCTTAGGGTCATGATCCCAGTGCTTTTCAGGCATAGTGGTGTATTGTTTACAGAGTTTCCAATGTATGAGGCATGCTACTTTCTTGGCCTTTCTGTATAGAAATTTTCCACCAACAGAACTTCACAGCGAGCTTCGAGGTGAGTCACCGTTTCCTGGTCTTTCTTACAGAATCAACATATGTCTGTTTTGCCAGTTTTTTCAATGCTCACTGTAAATTATCTCATCCATAATCCGCTGTCCTGGGCTGCAACTATCAATCTCTTATCCTTCGGTTTCAGTTCACCTCTCCTTAACCATTCATGTGTCCGTTCTTGATTGACAAAGAGTTCCTGGAGTAACACTTTGTATTTTTCACTGTATCTGTGCATTTACTACTTGTTTTTCCTCATTTGTTGATCTAATTCTTTGAAGATTATTTTCTCTTGTTTGCAAATTCTATTGCTTCCTTTCCTGTATGTGCTTGTGGATTCTCTCATTCCTGCTAGTTGCCAGAATGCCTGTCCAAGTTTGACAATGAAGACAGATTCTGAACTTTTACTTTCATATTTCAGCACTTTTTGCATATTTTTGTGGGCTATGCACTGACCCAGATATTCAATGCCAGTGGCCGGATATGACCCAGCATTGAATATCCAGGGCTAAACTTCAGTGGCTACGGCTATGTGTTTTAGAACCGTTACCGCTGCTACTCAAAATCAGGCCTCTATTACTTGGCCTCTCAGAACTGTGGACTGAGCCTTGGGGGCTTGCCTTTAATGAAACCAATAAACCAAAGCTTGTAACCAACCCATGCACCTCCTATCTACTGGCACCTAGATACTACCTCTTTCATACTTCCTCTCTTTTTCTGACAGAATTGCCACCAGCCAATTCAGGTGTGAAGAGGAACTTATGCCTATGCTCTCCCCCTTCTCTTTGGTATACTTTTTGCTGCTACTTTGATCCCTCTTGCATTCTTACACTTGGAGGGTAATTTTATAAAAAGTTACCTGTGGGTGAAGGGCAAACAGACTCCTATTTTTGGCCTATTTTTTAAAGATACATAGACAGCTACGTGTGTTTATAAAATGCTAGCAGAAATCATGACTCTAAGGAACCAGCTTTAAATGATAAACTATGTTCACTTATACATCAAAGGTTGGAGTTGACTGCAAGACAAAATAAGGTTCCCTCATTGCATACTTCCCTGGACAAAGTTTTGGGGTCGAATGCATGAAAAGAGCTATCAAGACCATTGAAATGGCAGCACTCACTGGCCAAAAGATATTCTCTATTTTATTCATCTAGCATCTCTTTGTCCCTCATGTTGCCATACTCTATATTGGGGACACTGGTCAGCCACATATTGAGATTTTGAATCTTCTTTACTGCTGTCCTTCAGAACTTCTTAGCCTCCTATTTCTGGTGCAGTTTGCTCCCTACACCACTGTCTCCTCTCCTTATACCCTTACTTTATTTCCCTAACCCTATCTCTGTCATCCCACTAAGGTGGGCTTTTCTGATACCTGCTTCTGTCAACCTATCCTATAAACCTTATTTTTTCACCCCCTCTCACTTGCCCTTAGGCCATTGCTGGCAGCTGAGTTGTGCATCCCTAGCCCCTAAGCATGCCTGAGCTGGCTTAACATAGAAGACATTTTCTGAATGTTTTCTCCATGGTCCACCTCAAATCTTTTTCAAGCTGTCAGTCTTCTCCAGTGCAGGAGCCAATGTATTTCTCTTCTGTAACAGTTGTGACTGTGGAAAACTAAGATGGAGGCAAGAGTGAACAATTCACAGCTATTTTTAATATCGCCCAATGATGACAGGGGTGAACTCATGTGCGGGCCCGTATGGCAACTTACCTAAAAGTCAGTAACAAAGAGGGGATTAGAATTCCTGAGCCCTTAATCATAGCCCTTACTGTAACAAGCAGAACAATCATCCTTATTAAACTGTTTCATAAGCATTTCTTAAAACCCATTACCAAAAATGCATGTCACACAAAGTCTCAAAAGAATCACATGCCGAGCAGCATGAGGCACATAACACAGAAGAGTTTTCCTGAATGTTTTCTCCTTGGTCCACTTCAAGTTTTCTTCAAGCTATCAATCTTCTTCAGTGCAGGGTCCTGTTGGAAAAAATGTATTAGTTTTCTGTAATAGTTGCAGCTCTGAGGAAAGCCCAGCCATTTTCTAGCAGCTTCAATGTCCCTCTGGTGCATCAACACAGATCAAGGTTTTTCAATCACCTGCTTTCAATGCATGGAATTCCAAAGCAGCAGTCAGTTGGAGGCTGGAAATCTAAATAAATACAGTAGGGACCTGTTAAACATGGAACCTTTCTACACCTATAAAATATATTTTTTCTCCATCAGACCTTTTCTTAGGATGGGTATTTTCTTAAAGGGGACCACCTGGCTTTTACAATGTTGTTTATATTGCACTGTAAATACTTCAAACACATTTTAAATTATTCAGTTGGTACCAACAGTAATCTGTTTCCTTATCTATGATCTCCTGCTTTAAGGCCCTGTTTACCTATCCTAAAAGAATTATGAAAAAGAATACTTGGGCACAGAGACATCAGAATATAAAACTTTGCAGAGATATATCAGCCTAGAAACAGTAAGCACTGTGACGATAGTTAAGAAAAAAATGAACTGGAAAAATAATCCTTTCAACAAATTAAAGTTTGAAATAAATGCTTCCTCCTCTACATGCTGAATGTTTCTAGGCAGCAGCATGTTCTTGTTTTTCTTGTTCCTCAGGTTGGCCAGGTCTAGGAGTGCTAAGGTGATGCCCTTAACCCACTGAGAGAAACTGGTTGCATCAATTTGTAGCTACAACATGAAGGATAGCCAAGAATCTGGAGAGGTTTCCTGGTCTCTTTGCTCTTTGCCATCAGGGGCATGAATACATCGAATCTGCAACTAGGAGAAGGTTTGGAGGAGGAAGAGGGAGCGGAGAATGACTCATTGTATCTAGATCTAGACATCTCATGGCGAAAATAATTTTGTGGAAGACACATTCATAGGATAGGTGATAGGAAGCTTTTGTGGATTTAGAGCAAGGGTTCTCAAGCCAGTCCTAGAGACATACCCAGCCAATCAGGTTTTCAGGAAAACCACAATGAATACTCATGAGAGAGATCTGCATACAGTGAAGGCAATGCATGCAAATCTCTCAGATGCATATTCATTGTGGTTATCCTGAAAACATGACTGGTTAGGTGTGTCTCGAGGACTGGGATGAGAGCCACTGATTTAGAGTAACAGTGGTGAAGCTGATGGTCAGGAGCTGGAGGTGGAAATAAATGCCATACTGGCTGATTACAAAACAAGGTTTTTTCTTGGAAAAGTGTAAACCAAACCTGTGTTATGATTACAAGAAGAAGTAGAAAAGCAAAGGGAGAGAGAGGGGAGCAGGAAGTGGCATCCTGATGGATCCAGTAGGAAAATAAGGCATGATGCATATGCTGCTCAGACTAGCAGGGGAAGGTGCAGGCGTGCAGCAGCATTCAACCTACATTAAACCATGGAAACTCCCCTGCGGCAGCTAATAGATTTTGCTTGTCAATGAAAGAATAGACCATACTTGCCTAAGGATTGTGTTATATTCATGGTTGTTTTATAATCAGGTCAGCATGGTAATTAAAACTATCAAAATGTTCTTCTATATCACTACAAACACTTCATGTTTGGGAAGCAGATGGTTGCCAGACTGCTGTAACAACTGTCAGGGGATCCAAGATGGCTGAATAGTGCAGGCTTTGATGGAGCATAGTTGTGTGTTTTCTACCTTTTCCTTCTTTATATTTAATGTTATTCTGAAGTTGCTTCTATGAAAGAGAAATGAAAAGGGAAGACTCGGACTTACCTAGCTGAGTAGACTGCACCAAAGAGTGTGGACTGATGGATGCACATGGTCTCTGTGAGCCCAGGCTTGACACCCCTAATACCTCCGGAGCATTGTGCTTGGAGCCAGCTGCAAGGAAAGGTGTGCTGTCACCAATTCCAGACTTGGAAACAACTTCATCCTGAGCAATTCACGGGAATAAGTGATTGATCAATACTCCTGGCTGCATGTCTTGATGATGCTATCAGTGGAAATAACGCAGGTGTTGAAAGGCTGCAAGCCATGCTCACAGAACCCTCTGGAAGATCAACTGTGGGAACTCCTGGAGTGGAGATGAAAGCTTGATTACACAAGCAGCAAGGTGGAAGTAGCCAAGTGGAGATCCAAGGTCTCTGAAGTCTTCTGAGGGTCTTGTAGCTATGCCTGTGTGAGGGATCCTGAAGATCTCCTCAAGATTGCTTCTGATTCTGAAGTTATCTCTGCTCTATCCAACAAATTAATTGTTGATTGTTTTCTATAAGATGCGAAATTCTACAGATTATTTAAAATCTAAATAGCATATCTGTTGTTGAACAGAAAATTGAGGAAAGTAATGCTGCCTTTGTTAAGAAAAAGCGGCATTTTATAAATGAAGTCCAAGTGCAAACTGGGATGTCCAAGCTAGTATGTCTGAAAAAGAAGTAAGCACATCCACATTGGGCATGATTTCACAAACATGGTCGTCCAATATGGACATCTGCAGGAGTGTCTACATAGACATGGATGTCTAGGATTAGCCTAATGGTTACAGTAGTGGTCTAGGACCAGGGAAGCCAGGGTTTAAATTCCACTGCTGCTATCTTTGTGATTGTGCAGAGTCCTGGGGATGGTGGAGTGCCATCTTCTCTATGCCTTCTGGATGTTTTATGGCCAAAACAAGCACTTTCCCTATGCCTATTTGTGCCTGGAGCAAGTATTACCTTAGATGCGACTTCTGATGTCCAGAACGTTTCAGGCAGTGACGTCTAGGTTCTTGAGAATACTCTGGCCATGCTCCCATTCAGACTTGGATGTCCTCATGCTAGGGACATCCAGAGATACATCTTCTAAAATAACTCTGGAGACGTCTGTGCTTTGGACATCTCAATGCCTGTTTTCAGATGTCGAAAATACGAACAGGGCTTCTAAAATAACCCCCAAAATGTAATAAGGAAATGCAATGTGGCTAATAAAAATTTCTCAGACTTAAGCTGGTCACTTCACAAGAGATCTTTAAAAAATGGTCGCGATTCTGATCCCATGGGGCACTTCTAGCCCCATGGGATCAGAATCACAATCAGGCCTGTACGTGCAGGCCGGGACTACGATTCAGCCTGGCCTGCATGTACAGGCACTGCCCGACTAACTCAGTCACAGCTTTTAAATGGAGCTGAGGCACTATGGCGTCCGGTTGCCATGCACCGCGACTCCATTTAAAAGCCGTGATGCCAGCCGCCGGAAAAAACTGTTTATTCCCCACAGCCCGTCCCCTGATTTCACATCCTAGGGCCAGGGTCGAGCTGCGGGGAATGCTCTCTGCCCCCTGCCGCCCTTTCCTGGCCCCAGACACGCAGATCCCCAATGTCCAGGGAAGTTATTCCATCTCGGAGGTGGAATAACTTCCTCGTTCAAGTCGCCAGCACCGGATGTACAGGGCCAACATTAGAATTGGCCCTGTAAGTCCGGGGCCAGCGACAGCCCACTGCCCGCCCTAATGCCGCCCCCGATCCTCCCCTTTCCCGCCCTGTCTAGCTTTCCCATACAACCAATGGGGAAGCTAGATGCCGACGGGAGGGGGCACAAATAGTGGGGCTGAATGTCCCGTTGGGATGCCCATCCCCACTATTCAGGTGACAGAATAACCCCCATACTGTCCTTCACACTTTAAGAAAGTGAAAGTCATAATTATTGGGAGTTTCACCAAAGATATCCCTGTTCCTGCTCCATTTATTGTTAAGCTAATATTGGATTCAGATAGAGACTTTCTCTTAGATGCTCCTTTTTATGGTCATAAGGTAAGACTATGTCCAGATGTAGCCAAGGTAAAGAGGAAGAAACGGTCACTTTTAATTTTATAAAAGGATTTTTCATGTGCATATGCCAGTAGGCATGCATAAAATGCCTCTTGTAAAATTATCTCATGCATAAAAGTATGCATGGTGCAATTAGGTACTTACTTGTATGTGACTTTAGAGTAGGGGTGTTCAGGGGAGGAATTCAGACAGAATCATGATTTATGTAAATATTTTATAAAACATGTGAACATGTGCGTATTTTATATGCTAACATTTACACTGCTCTCAAGCAGATGTCTGCAGTTTCACTCTAGCCATTACTTCTGCTGAACTTGTGCTAGAATTTTATAAAGACACACAGGTGCTTATGTGCCTTTATAAAAAAAATCTTAAAAAGAGGCACCTACATAGCCTTTACAGATAGGCGACCTCTTATAAAATTACCCTCCAGAGGCTAAGAGTACTTTAATTGGGTGCTTTATTTTGGTTAAATTTTTCATGTTAATGTGGTGTTAAATACCAAAATGTGAAGTGTATTTTTATGATCTTGCACAATTAAGTAGGGGGTCTGTTTATTAAGCGGTGCTAGCGGCTTCCGTGCGAGATCGAAGCCGTGACCCGTTTTATTCTATGGGGCTGCAGCTCCGATTTCACCTGGAAGCCACTAGTGCCACTTAGCAAATAGACCCCTAGGTTTCTGCCAGACAAGTTATAGCAGAGCCCTTTTGCAACGTCCTCTCCCAATGCTTTGTAATTGAGTTATGGAATATTTTGGAACTGATACTCGAGCATTTTCTTCTACTTATAGTTACTTAGTTTCTAAATATGATGGGTATTTCTTTATATTGTGGAATGAATCCCCTGAAACTGGACAGTTAAGCATTGCTTCTATTTATATTGTGGTTCTTTTCTTGAATTGTATGTTTTTGTGGGCTTCATTTAATTGACTATGTTTGTCATTTCTAAGCAACTCTTTCTTGATTGTAATCTATACAATTTGAATAAAGAGTCTGCATACTAACAGATTTGGGAAGTAACTTTAGAAGGCTTATTTATTTATTTAGCTGTGTTTATATACCGCTTTTCACCGGGTCAAAGCGGTTTACAATAAACAGGGGGAATACATTGAACAGGATTGTTTGCAAATATATGGGGGAATGGGGTATACCATTACCAGGGGGGGGGGGGTAAACATATTTACATTCTTGCGAGATGTCTCCAGTCACGGTTACATTTCTGGTTCTCTCTACAGTCATATTCTTAGGTTGTATATTTACAGTTCTGGTTTTCTCTTTTGTCTTAGCCCTCCTTGGAGAACTTCACTGGGTGCTGTTCTGTGTTGACCCTAGGTGCTCATGGAAGAGGAGGGTTTTTATCTGCTTTCTAAATGCAGATAGGTCATTGTTGCAGTGGATTTGGGTTGGAAGGGAGTTCCAAAGTGAGAGTGCATAGAGGTTGAATGCACGGTTACATGTCTGCTGGTTAAATTTTGTTCTGTCATGTGGCACAATGAGTGTATTGTTCATGGACTGACATGTTGATCTTCCAGAGTTCGTCTGAGCTAGTATTGTCTGTAGATAGGATGAAGGCTGTTGGTGAAGAGCTTTGTGTGTTAGAACCAGTGCTTTATATTTTATTCGTGCTTCTATGGGGAGGATATATAGTTCTCTTAGGACAGGAGTGATGTGATCATGTTTCTTTACCTTTTGAATCATTCTCGCCATTGTGTTGAGGGCAGTTCAAAGTGGGTTGATGGTGGTGGTGGTGAGTCCATGGTAGATTGCATTACAATAGTCCAAGTGTGGCAGGGTCATTGCTTACATAACTATGCGGATGTCTTGAGGTTCTATGAGTGGTCTGAGCCTTTGTACCATCTTCGCTTTGAAGAATACTGATCTTGTGGCCTTAGCAATCTGCTGTTTAAATGAGAGTGTTTGGTCCAGGATGACTCCTAAATATTTTACATGTGTTTGGACTTTTATTTTGGTTGTGCCTAGAGTGATGAAGGGTGGGGCAGGGGGGGGGTGAAGGTTTGGTCCTTGGTTACAAATAATGCTTCCGTTTTTTTGAGGTTTATGGCGAGATTGTTTTCTTGTAGCCATTTGGAGACATCATTGAAGCAGTCCATCAGCTTTGGATATGTTGGACTGGAAGTTGTAATGGGTCCATAGAGCATGATGTCGTCCGCATGTAGGTGGAAGTTGATACCATGAGACCGTATTTTTGCACAGATGGGTTGAAGGTAGAAGTTGAAGAGTGTGGCTGATAGGGATGACCCCTGTGGTATTCCTTGAGTTTGTTGAAAGGGTGTGGAGGTAGCTGAGAGGGATCAAATGAGTTGTTGTCAGTTAGGTAGGATTGGAACCATTGAAGTACTTTGTCCTGTATGCCAATCTCTTGTAGTCTGTACAGGAGGATGTTGTGTGCGACGGTGTCAAATGCAGCAGAAATGTCCAGGAAAATCAGTGCATAACCAGCCTGTTTGGCCTGTATCCCTTTGGTTAGAGTGTTAAGGAGAGTAACCATGAGGCACTATTTTCATATTTAAATGGAAGATTTACACTTGTATAAATTGGGTTTTATACGAGTGTATAAGTAACTATCTATACAAATATGTGGCAGTATGCTGAGATCTATTGCTTACATAAAAACATGGAAAATGATGGCAGATAAAGATCAAATGGACTATCCAATCTGCCTAGCTACACCAACTACTAAGGTCTACAATCTCTTCCTCCCCCTCAGAGATCTTCAGTACATGCTAATCAACCCTGACACAAGCACCAGGCCAAGATGACAAAGCAGAATGGACACAATTCAAATGTCAAGTTCCTACCCCAGGACCACACAGGCCACATCTCTCCAGAGCACTGTCCCTCGCAGCACCATCCCTATGGAATACACTCCCTGCCGACCTGAGAGCCACAACTGACATCAAAGACTTCCGAAAAAAACTGAAAACCTTGCTATTCATTGACCACGTTGGGTCTTCCAAATCTGATACAGCACCCAACCACATAGTCCCCTGAAAAGAGCCACCCAGCAGTTCAACATGTATATATCCGATTTTGTAAATGTCACCTCCCAAGCCCCCTACAAAGAGTAGTTACTCACCTGTAACAGGTGTTCTCCAGGAGCAGCAGGAATCAGTCCTCACATATGGGTTCATCGGCGCCAATGAAGCCCCAGCGGAGCATTTCCCCAGCTTTCTATGAAAGCCTTTGGGAATGCAGGCACACATGCGCGGTTCCCTCCCTGCCTAAAGGTGCCATCTTACCTCAGTCAAATGACATAGCTAAGAACAGCACACAAAAATGTAAAAATAAACTATGTACAACTGCAACTCCCAGGGGAGGAGGGAGGGTTGTGAGGACTGATTCCTGCTGCTCCTGGAGAACACCTGTTACAGGTGAGTAACTACTCTTTCTCCAGGACCAAGCAGAAAGTCAGTCCTCACATATGGGTGACTCCTTAGCTCTGGGCTACCAAGGAACCCAGGCTGAACAAGAGAACTCCCTCTAGTCTCATCAGCAAAGAAAGGCTTTTCAAGGACACAACCTCCACCGGTAGCCCAACAGAGGGCAGGAGGGCAGGAGTTGCCTAAACCTCAAAGAGATTCCGGAGTACTGCTTGGCCAAAAGCACTGTCCCTATGGGACTCCCTCTCCAGACAGTAATGGGCCGCAAAGGTCTGGCTTGAAGACCAAGTTGCAGCCCTGCAGATGTCTACCAAGGGCACAGAGCGGAGATGAGCCACTGAGGCAGCCATTGCCCTGACACGATGGGCCGTGACCCAATCCTGCAAGGGAAGGTCAGCCGCCCTGTAAGCCCAGGTGATACAGTCAGCCACCCAGATGGACAAGGTACGCTTGGACACAGCCAAACCCAACTTATTAGGGTCGAAGAGCTGAGTAGCCCTCCTATGCCCTTGCGTACGGTCAAGGTAGAAGGATAAGGCCCTCCTACAGTCCAGGGTATGCAGGACTGCTTCAGCCTGGCTTGCATGAGGCCTAGGGAAGAATGTTGGAAGAACCACCTCCTGATTGAGGTGGAAAGAGGAGACAACCTTGGGGAGAAACTTTGGATGAGTCCTGAGGACTACCCTGTTCCTATAAATCCTGGTGTAAGGCCTATCACAGACCAGGGCCTGAAGCTCACTCACTCGCCTAGCCGAGGTAAGGGCTATCAGGAAGAGTGTCTTCCAGGATAGGAAGCGTAGTGGACAAGTAGCCATCGGCTCAAAAGGTGGGCGAGTCAGTTGCTGCAAGACCACATTCAACTCCCACTCAGGGGCAGGAGGACGGATTGGAGGCTTGAGCAAAAGCAAGCACCTGAGAAAGCGGGACACCAAGGGGTGACCTGACAGAGAATGTCCCTCCACCAGTGAGTGGTGAGCTGCTAGAGCTGAGAGGTGGACACGAACAGAATTGGATTTAAGTCCCTGATTTGATAAGTGCAGTAAGTACTGAAGCACTACTGGCACAGTACAGGAGAAAGGATCCTTTGTACGTAGCTGACACCACACAGAAAACCTTTTCCATTTGAGAGCATAGGTTTTCCTAGTGGACTGTTTCCTAGAGGCTAGGACAACCTCCTCAACTTCCTGAGGTAGGCCCCAGGGAGCCAAAACTACCCTTGCAGCCTCCAGGCCATCAAATTGAGAGCTTTGAGATTGGGGTGCAGAAGGGAACCCTGCTCCTGTGAGAGAAGGTCGGGTTGCAACCCCAGAGGCAGTGGAGGATCCACCGCCAGTTGAAGCAGAAGAGGAAACCAAGGCTGTCTCGGCAACCTGGGAGCCACCAGCAGGACTGAGGCCTTGTCCTGAAAATTTTGAAGAGAGTTCGGGCCACCAAGGGCGTGGGAGGAAACGCATACAGGAGGCCCTGAGACCATGGAATCAGAAAAGCATCTGCTGCTATTCTCAGAGGATGCGGTTGCCTGGAGCAGAACTTTGGCAGTTGCTTGTTCATTGGGCTGGAAAAGAGATCTACCAAAGGGAGACCCCATTTTAGGAAGATCTTCTGAACTACTGAAGGATGCAGCTGCCACTCGTGGGGCTGCAGAATTCTGCTTAATCTGTCGGCCAGGTAGTTGTCCTGGCCTGGAAGGTACACAGCCTTGAGGAGCATGTTGTGCTTGAGGGCAAATGAACAAAGGTCCTGAGCCTCCAGACAAAGGATTCTGGACCCAGTCCCGCCCTGTTTGTTCACATAAAACATGGCTACTTGGTTGTCTGTCTAAACCAGGACAGATTGATGAGCCAGGGTAGGAGAGAAAGCTTTGAGTGCTAATCGAATAGCTCTGAGTTCGAGGAGATTGATCTGCTGTGCAGCTTCCCAAGGAGACCACAGGCCCTGGGTGCACTTGCCTAGACAATGAGCTCCCCGGCCCTGCAGGGAGGCGTCTGTGGTCAGTACCACCGTGTACCGAGGAATCTGAAAAGGCACCCCCTTCAGTAGATTGGGTGGGTGTAGCCACCAGTTGAGGGAGTTCAGAAGTTGTCTGGACACCCTTATCCTGTCTCTGAGGCTGCCTGTGGCCTGTGACCACTGAGTCCGAAGGCACCACTGTGCAGGCCTCATATGGAACCTGGCATTGGGGGTCACATGTGCTGTTGAAGCCATGTGGCCAAGCAGCCTCAGGCAGAGTCTGGCGGGGACCAGTGACCTGCTGAGAAACTGATTTGCCAAGGCTATCAACCTTTGGGCCCTGTCTTCTGGCAAGAAAGCCTTTGCCAACAGAGAGTCCAGCCTTGCTCCTATGAACTCCAAGTTCTGGGAGGGGAGCAAAGTGGACTTTGCGAAGTTTATGACAAACCCCAGGCTTTGAAGAAGAGCAATAGTTCTGAGGGTGGCTTGTCTGGCCTCCTGGCACATCTGACCCCTGATGAGCCAGTCGTCCAGATAGGGGAAGACAAAGATTCCCTGATTTCTCAGGTAGGCCGCCACCACTGCCAGGCATTTGGTAAAGACCCTGGGAGCGGAGGTGAGGCCAAAAGGCAGCACTCTGCACTGATAATGGTTTCCTCCCACAATGAACCTGAGGTACTTTCTGTAGTCTGGATGAATGAGGATGTGAGTGTACGCATCCTTTAGATCTAAGGAGCATAGCCAATCTCCCTGTCGGAGGTAGGGCAGAAGTGTTCCAAGAGTAAGCATCTTGAACTTTTCTTTCTCTAGGAACTTGTTGAGGTTCCTGAGGTCCGGAATGGGTCGAAGGCCACCGGTTCTTTTGGGCACCAGGAAATACCTGGAGTAGAATCTGTGACCTTGGAAGTGGGGAGACACAGGCTCCACCGCCCTGTCCAACAACAGACCTTGAAGCTCTTGAAGAAGAAGGTCTATGCGCAGGGGAGGCCTTGGAGGCTCTCCTGGAAAGTAAGAAGGAGGCAGTTGGTGAAAATGCAGTGCATAGCCCCTGTGGACTATGTCCAACACCCAACTGTCCCTGGTGATGAGGGGCCACTGGTGGGCAAAGAGGGCGAGGCGACCTCCTGTGCAGGGTTGGGAGAGCAGGGATGGAGAGGTTACGTTCAAGGAGTCAAAACCCCCCACCCTGCTGAGTGGGAGCAGGGGCCGGAGGCTTGGGGGTCCTCTGCCTACGGGGCCCATTACCCTGCCCCTTGGCTTGCTGACCCTGGGGTGCAGCTTGGGCAGCCTGATATTGAGGGTACTGTTTGTAGGCAGTGCCCTTCCTCGGGTTAAAAGCCTTTTTACCCGAGCTCTTCTTTTTATGAGAAGGGGCAGAGGTCTTCCTAGACAGCCTTGCCCGTGTAAAGTGCCCTGTTTTGAGCTGAGCGGCCTTCTCGGTCATGGGCTTGCCAAAAAGGTTTTCACCTCGGCAAGGGACATCGACCAACTTGTCCTGAATCCATGGCTCGAGGTCCGATGACTGCAGCCATGCCTGGCGTCGAGCCGCAATGCTAGCTGCCGCAACTCGGGCCGAAGCCTCGAAGCCATCATAGGCGGCGTGGGACATGAACTTCGAGCAGTCCCGAATCCCCGAGGACAAGGACTTAAATCTCTGCAAGGGTTCCCCGGAGAGTCCAGCACAGAACCCGGCCAACTCCTTGGCCAGGTCCCGCAAGTACATGCCCATGTACAGCTTGTAAGACTGGACACAGCAAGCAAGCATCGAGCCCTGGAAGCACTTTCTACCGACGCCATCGAGGTTTTGGGCCTCCCTGCTGGGGGGCACCGCAGAGTGCATCTTCTGGCTCTTCAGACGATGCATGGCCAATTCCACAACCATGGAATGGTGTGGTAGCTGTGCCTTTTGAAAGCCAGGGCTCTTTCTGAGTCGATAGATCGAGTCGACTCGCTTGCTTAAAACCGGCGCCGAGGCCGGTGCCTCCCACATCCGGAAGAGAAGCCGTTCCAGCATCGGAGGAACCGGGACAGTAAAGGCCTCCTTTGGAGGAGAGTCATACTGCAGCGCCTCGAGCTCTTCAGCTCGAGGCTCCTCCTCGGGGTCCGCCGGAATAGCCAAGGCAGTGGCCATATCCCGGACAAACTCCGAGAACCGAGTATCCGCCGGAGGGGATCTACTCCGGGGCTCAGACTGCGGTGAGTCCGACGGGACGCACCAAGTCTTGAACATATCGGGAGACTCCTCGTCCTCTGTCTCCCAGGCGGACTCGTCTGAGGAGGAGTCAGGGTCCAACCCCGCGGGGCCCTGAAGCACCCGCCCCGATGCCGGAGGCACTGGCGTTGATGCCCTCGGTCCCGAACAGAAGGTCGAGGGAGACCGCGACCGAGGTCGACTTCGAGCCATGATGGACTCGAGTATTGGCTCGGTCTCCGGGGTCGACTTCGAAGTCGATGTCCCGGTGGTCGGGGCAGATGCGCCAGACAGGCTGGCCATCAGTGCCTGCTGCTGCTCCATGAAGGCAGACAGTCTGCTCTCCAAGGCTGTCATCCTGAGACTCAGCTCGGGACATGCAGCAGCCACCGACTCGGGCCCCGGCGGCACCGGACCCGACGTCAGCTCTCTGGGAGGAGAGTCCTCGAGGACTACGGGGCTTACGTGTCCAGCAGACTCCGGCTCCACGCGAGGAACTTTGGCAGGCTTCTCTTGTTCCACGGGCCCGGGGCGACGGTCGGGGTTCTTAGACCTGGCCCTCGAGGAGCCAGGGACCTCCTCCATTGACGCCCTTGTGAGCCGCTTCTTCCTCTTGCGTTCCCAGTCGGGGGACCCCCTGTCCGAGGAGCTTCGACGGCGCTCGGGATCAGAATCCCGAGATGTCGAGGCCTCAGACGAAGTCCGGGCCCGGCCGGAGGCTGAGTCCGAGAAAAACCTTTCTTTCTGCTGCTGGCGACTTCAGAGTGCCTTGGAAGACATCTTCCCACATTGTCCACATGACTTAGGGTCGTGATCAGGACCGAGGCACCGAAGGCAGCAGTCGTGTGTGTCGGTGAGAGACATTAACTTCTTACAGCGATCACACTTCTTGAAACCGCTGGAAGCCATCGGGGAAAAAAGAGTCCCCGCGAGGTCAAAGGACCGGCCTTCCAGGGAAAAAAGGAAAAAAAGGGCGCGAATGCCAGCCACGAAGGGCAAAAACCAAAAAAGAAGAATCGGGCTCGATACCGGCTTACCGAACCCGGTGGGAGGGGAACCGGCATCGAACCGGGAGAAAAAACAGCGAGAATCGCTGAAAAAAATCAACTTTTATCCGGGATGACAGGATACACGTCCGGTGGGCTTCTCGGAAAAAAAGAGGCTGAGGTAAGATGGCACCTTTAGGCGGGAAGGGAACCGCGCATGCGTGCCTGCATTCCCAAAGGCTTTCATAGAAAGCTGGGGAAATGCTCCGCTGGGGCTTCATCGGCACTGATGACACCCATATGTGAGGACTGACTTCCTGCTTATTTATTTATTTATTTATTTATTTATTTAACAGTATTTCTAAACCGCCTTATCTTATTAATCAAGGTGGTATCACAGCAAACAATCGGGTAAAGTGAGCGTGTTATTCATGCAGTAAGGGTGAAACTTTGACTTGAGTGTATGTTGTGTTGTGTGCGAGATTAGATTGAGCTATGTACAATGTGCTTGGTCCTGGAGAACCAAAAGTACTATACCTAACTTTGGTACTGTACCCAAACCCTTGTAAATAGATAATCCACTATGACCCCCTTGCATGCTTCCTCCTCCTCCCCCATTTGCTGTGTACTCTGATTGTTAAACTATGGAAACTGCTTTGATTGTAGGATAAAGCAGTATAAAAAAAAACACGTTAAATAAATACATAATAAATGCTCCCATCCTGCTATTTAAAATGCTTCTATCATATTTTCCCATGTTCCAAAAATGTCCAAACAGGTTTACAGAACTATAAAAACATAAAAATAAAACAAAGTAAAATTAAGACAGCCTTTTATTAAAGGCTGCTAACTGGTTAACATGCATTTTAATGTGTAGTAACTGGCATCCGAGGACGTCAACATGTGTGCATGCCAGCTCTTGACCACTAAAATGCACAGTAAGTGACCATCATGCACTAGGGAGGAAAGTGGGTGGGTTAGTGGAAGAGTGTGTGTGTGGATAGCACATTGCCGTTAGTAGGAGAGTAACTACAGCGAACTCAGCAGTAACGCAGCAATTAGTGCAAGTGTACATAACGATACCTCTATAAGTGTTGTTAGGTGCTCCTGCATCAATCATACTGCATGCTCCAGTGCTCTGTTGCTGGACATGCTCCTGACAGGTAGCACCTGATGGTTTCACTTATCGTACATTAGTTTTACTGCTAATTATATGGTAAGCGCAAACCTTTAGTAACTGGGCCCTAAGTCTAAACTAAAACCCATAAAAACCCAGTACTCACATTCTACCTTCAACACGGAGTATAAAAACAACATAAAACAGCAAAGAATAGATTCCCCCTCACATTTGCAATTTAGGAAAGAGACAGGTTTTAATTTCTTCCAGAATATTTTGTAATCCTGCTCCAAACAGAGCTTCTCTGGAAGTTGATGCCTCAGTTCAGAAATAATAACCAAGAAAGCTCTAAGTCTGACCAGAGGGACCACATGCTTCTGGATTAGATCTTAATGCCCGAACAGGTACATGTCATTTTTCTAACCTGGTGTGTAAGTAACCTGTCCAGTTGTCCTCAGCTTCCTGAAAGCTAAGTTCAGCAGTTTAAAGATGTGAAGGAAGTGTGTTCTGGGTATGGTTTGGGCAGCTCTTAAAAGTGTACGTGTATTCTGTATTTTAGAATGACAATACACTTATAAATTGGACAGTTTTCCACTGTCATTTACACCTGCTCAAAATCATACATATCCTCTAGCTAATTTACCATTTTGACTGAGGGCTTGAAGGGGTCATCTCCCTGGCATTGAAAACCAATCCCCTTTGCCAAAGGTTTGCATTTCAGATCTCAGCTCCTTAATCATCTCCCTGCAGACATCCAGGTTTACAAAATCACCACTTACATAAACCACTTATGTGAGGAGCCTGATTCTAGCATGGGCACGTCCAGACCGTTCGGACGGACTCGAGCAGGACGGGCCTGTTAGGACCTGATTCTGTTCTGCGGGAACAAAACGTTCCCGTGGCATACGGAATCGGGCCTGAGTACAGCCCTGCGTGCAGACCTCCCTCTTCCCTGTTGCCCAATCCACGGCTCACCAGCCGGGACCTGGATCGGGTGGCAGGGACCCTCCTGCACCCGGTCCCGGCCATAGGGGGAGATTCCTGGCCCCGATTGTACCATTTGTGCTGATTATTCCCCTCTAACCCTGCAGGACGTACGGGGCCGTGACCTGAATCGGCCCTGTATGTCCTGCCGCATCGGCCCATCCCTGCTCTGCCCAGACCCCGTCCCCTCCCACCGCCCAGCCGGCTCTCCTCGTCCTGCTGCTCTAGCCATGCGGGGAGAGCCGAAGGGGAAATAGGGGCAGGACCTGTCTCAGAATCAGGCCCTTAATGTTTAAGTTAAGTTCCAAGTTCATGTGCCCTGCTCATTGTAGCCACATATGTTATAATGTAAGCCGTTCATGTTATATTGCAAACCATTATCATGTTATACTGTAAACCGATTTGACTAAAGGATAAAGCGGTATAACAAAAACCTGTTAAAAAAATATGTACCAAAGTCGTACCTTACACATGTGTGTAACACTACAGTATCTATATATTCAAAGGGCACAGTATTCAGCAGTGGCACATAGCCACCACAGCCAAACTTTTACCTTGGATAGTCAATGCTGGGGTCATATCTGGCTCTGGCATTGAATATCTGGGTTTTCTGGATTTGCAGAAAGCTAATCGGGCAGCGGCAATATTCACCGCTGCCTGGTTATCTTCCACAGCGTAAGTTAGGCCAGCCTTTGATGCACCTTACTTTCACTGATTAGCCATAATTGGGCATCCAAACGTCAACTGGTCAATTTTTTCAGAGTGGAAATTAACAATAAAAGGAAACTCACTCCATCAAAAACACGTGTTTTTTCAATAGGCAATCACACAATACTTGATTGTCAGAACAAACCAGGGTCTCAGTGTAGCAGCAGAGCACATACAAACCAATGATACCAGGAGTCTGTTCAGAAGGTCCAAATCATTTATTTGTGCACAAGACTCAAGCAAAATCACATTCAAAATGGCTGAGCAATGGTTTCTAGCAAAACAGCAACTTTTATACCGTTCTTTTCCATTCTGGACATAGGCAAACTTCTCATTGGTCCCGGTAACCCCTTCCACCCCATCTATTGGTCCCGGTACCAATACGTAGCTCCAATGAGGACCTTGGTCTGGGCTCAGCACCTGCTTACCCCCCTTACAGTCCTCATTACAATGGTCATTTCTTAGGCTCTTGATACAATTCTCCTCCAAGGTCAACTGGCTAACTAGAACATGTGGGAAAGCAGGGCACTGTAACCTTTCTGTCAGCAGAGTTAATTAATTCCATAGAAGCTTCACTCTCTTATCAATACCAATTAAACTTGTTTTTTCTATATTCTCTAAGTTTCGATTCTGCTTAGCTGTACTTAATTGTGCTCTGTTAAGTTTCGATTCTATGGTAGCAACATTTGGGGAAATGTGTAATTCCTATGGGCCTCTCCACAGGCTTCATTTACAGGTCAAGCTGTTTAGGCCTCCCTGTTCATTTCAGACACCATGGATCACAGGCCTTCGCCTACCACATTCCCCCCTTTGATTAATCTCACCCGAATATTAATAAGGTGTGAGATATAAATCACTAAATTACACTGGAGTTGGGTTTTTACCAATGGTTCCAGGAGTAGGGTGCCATAAGGCCAAAAGTTTGGTAGCAGTTTTGCGTTCTACAGTATTTTCAATAACACTATTAATAGAGCGCATACAACATGGGATTATACATGGTAAGAGTAGAAACAATGCTAGAAAAAGCAATATCAACATAGCAAAGGTTGTAAGTCCTCCCAAACCAGAGAAGATAGATTTGAACAAATTGGGCATCTGAAGACCATGCCAAGTCTGCACTGGCACATAAGCTTGCTTACGCATGTTTTCAGCAATGTTTTCAACTACTTGACCTTTATCATCTATCTTCAAGCAACAATTTGTAAGATTTAGCTTACCACAGACTCCTCCTTCAGCAGCTAATAAGTAATCTAATGCTAAACGATTTTGATATATTGCAGTACGCATTTGTGTGCTCTGTCTAGCTAAAAGTGTGAGCGCTTGGCTAGTTTCATTGGTGATAATTTCAACTACTGCTTGCAAGCGTATAATTCTATTCAACATATAAATTGGGGTACGATATCCCCACATGCCATCTTGCTCCCAAGTGGCAGGTCCATAATAGGCAATGATTCGCTCAGGTGGCCAATCATCCCCATCCCATTTCTGCCACTTGCCTATCTGTAAAGCTGCTCTCTTTTGTCTCTTTGAATAGACTGGATAGCCTAATTGTTCTCCATGTTCTGTGTGGCAATAGAAAGAAAGAGGGTCGGATAGTCCCTAAGACACATACCCCTCCCCAATGAATAGGGAGTCGAGCATATGCTCGGGTTCCACAAATCCAATACAGACCAGGTGGGGCTTGCCAGACATGGGGCTGGGCAAGATTATTCCATAAATCAGCAAGCTCAGGGAATTGTGCTAATGGGTTGGCAGGTTCAGGTGTATTAGTTCCTGACCACCAGGACGTCTGTTTTGTGGTGTCATTATAGAATTTCTGGCTGAGACAGACAAGCTGCCCTACTTTCAAATTGAACTGTGGTCCAGTTCGGGCATAACAGAGACGTCCGACTATTGGGTGTGCCAATGCCCATTCACTTGTGGCCTTATGCAATTCAGTGTGGTTATAGGTTACTGAGTAATTCAATTCTTGGGCCTCCCAGGGCCACTGATCACCCATTCTAGTTCCACCACAAAAGTAACAATCTGAAATATGAAGTCTGGAGACCACTGCTCTAGCTAACTCTAAGAACAGACTCTGAGAAGGGTGAGGGATATCAAAATTATTTACATGCATAGTCTCATAAAAAGTGTTATGTATATGGTACTTAGATGATCGATGGGCTTGGGTATTTAGTTTAATGTACACAATAGTTCCTGGATCTGATCCGGAACCTGCAATACGTAGGCCAAACTTATATCCTTGTTTCCATGTGCTAGGATTGCGTATGAATAACTCTAGTGCAGGGGTCACCAACCTGCAGCCCGTGAGGTCCCTCCATGCAGCCCGCGAGACTCTACCCCGGTGCGGCCCGCCAAGGCAAACTCACCAACTCCTTCTTCTGCAGCCGCGGCTCCCTGCCTCTTAGGGAACCGCGGCTGTGCTTGTAAAATCATCGCGGAGCCCTTCCTGTCTTGACGGGCTCCGTGCAACATTGTCCCGCCTCCAAAGGAAGTGGTAAACAACTTCCTTTAGAGGCGGGACAATGCTGCACGGAGCCCGTCAAGACAGGAAGGGCTCCGCGATGATTTTACAAGCACAGCCGCGGTTCCCTAAGAGGCAGGGAGCCGTGGCTGCAGAAGAAGGGAGGGAGCTGACATGGAAAAATAAAAGTACAGGTATGAGCAGTTGTTTTTTTTTCGCGCGGGGGGGGGGGGGGGGTACAGCCCGCGAATCTGCCGGTAGTCGGCTGTGCGGCCCGCGGCCCTCTGGAGGTTGGTGACCCCTGCTCTAGTGGATTACAGGCACCTTTCTTACAATTCTCTAAATTCTTCACATATGGCATAGTTAAGGCAGCCATTCGATTGTCTCTGGTATTTTCTATCATACCAGTTTTCCATGTGGCATAGAAAACACATTCCCACTTTGGGCAATAGTAATCCTTAATCGGGGCTGTACTATATTCATTGGCCAAAGTTTGTTTTCCTGTACATGCCCCCCATCCATTGGTTCCTTCTGGACACATATATTTATCATTATGAGCATACGTTTTCTCCCAATTGGCACATTTAGAGCGACTATCTCTATTTATGGCATCACAAGCATCGAAATACAAAATAGCATACTTTGTAGGATCAGTAAGTGGGGGTGTAGCATTAAGTAAAGCTCCATCTGCATTATTCCATCTTATTTCTAGGGTATAATAAGATGGGTTCTGATGTGGGTTAAAACAAACTTTAGTAGTTCCTTTAGTACAAACATTCAGTTCAGTGGTGTTATAAATACACCGGCTTACCGTACCAGTACAGGTATAGTAAGAATGATAAAGCAAAGTCTGTGTTACTTTCATTCCCGTCCAAGTGGAAGTAATGCAGGCAGTACATGGGGGTAAAGCACAAGTAAGTTCAAGGCTCCCCAGGCAAGCAACCAAAGCAAAATAGAAATAAAGATGCATGTTGATTGTAGTTCTTCTGAACCCTCGCTGGAAAATCTTGACCTCGACGTCCTCTTCTTCTTGGCACAATGCTGACCCGTTTGCTAATGAAGCAATTCAACGGGTGTCGATGTTGATTGAAGATTCTCAAATGTCCCGCTGTGATGCCAACTTACCAACTGTAGTTGGCTCGACGAAAGTTTATAGAAGCACAGTTATCTGATGAAGAAAAACAAATGTCTTTGCTGTATTAGAAACAGCAATCCTCTTCGAAAGACTTGTCTTCTGTAGGAAAAGAGTTCTAGGTTGCTGGTTGCCGCCTCAGGGTGAGTCGCAAAGGGATATCAGGATGTGGCTCTGCTGTCCACTGGTCCGGATCTGGAACTGCTGCTGGCTTGACTCTGCTGTGATGGATCCAGGATTCGATCTCTGCTACCTTTACTGCAGTTGGGGTAGACAGGATGACGGTGTATGGTCCCTTCCAATGAGGTTCCAGCGGTGTCTTCTTCCAATCTTTGATACACACCGAGGTACCAGGCTTGTAGGGATGCAGGGGTTCCGTCAAATTGATAGGCAACTGGTCCTGTATCCACGTGTGAAGAGTCTGCAGAACAGAACTAAGAGCTAGGAGTTCTTGTCTGGTTATTTCTGAACCAATCTGTGGCAAACTACCTTTAATACCCTGCACTATTGGGGGAGGTTTGCCGTACACAACTTCAAAAGGGGAAAATCCTGATGATTTCACAGGAGATGAGCGTATTCTAAGTAATGCTATTGGGAGAACCTGGGGCCACTTTAGGTGGGTCTCCTGACATAGCTTGGACATCTGAAATTTCAAAGTTCTATTCATTCGCTCAACTTTCCCTGAACTTTGGGGTCTGTATGCAGTGTGTAACTTCCAGTGTATCTGTAAGGCACTCGCTAACTGTTGGGTAATTTGAGATACAAAGGAGGGTCCATTGTCTGACCCTATTACTGCTGGAATTCCAAATCTGGGGATAATTTCTCTTAACAAAACTTTAGTAACTTCTCAGGCTTTCTCAGTCCTGGTGGGGAAAGCTTCCACCCACCCAGAGAAGGTACAGACTAATACTAACAGGTAACGGTATCCATTGGCCTTTGGCATTTCAGTAAAGTCTATTTGCAGGTGGTGCATGGGGGTAACACCTCCTGACTGAACTCGGGGTGGTGGCGTGGGACCCTGTTTGGCATTATTTTTGGCACAAATTAGACACTGACGGGCTGTTGAAGCTGACAGGGCTCCCAATAAAACGATACAAAAATGTGGTTTTAGTGCTTTTTCCATAGCACTCTTCCCATAATGTGTGGCTTGATGAAAGGCCTTGACAAAGGCTGGTCCCAATAATTCAGGGATCACTATTCGTCCTGGGGGTTGACTGCCCTCGGGTGGGGGCAGCTCAATCCATCCATCTTTCAGTACTCCCTCTTCTTTATTACAGTAGTAATCCAATTCTTTGGTGGTATATCGTGGTGTCCATAAATTAAGGGGTACTGGAAACAATGCTGCTTGTATTGGCGTTGCTTGTGGTGAAATTTGGCCTGTCATGGCTGCTTTACGTGCTGAGGCATCAGTGAATCTGTTTCCTTGGGCAACTTCTCCTTTTCCTGCTTGGTGTCCTTGACAGTGCATGACAGCGACACGTGTAGGGGCCCATACTGCATCTAATAGCATCAATATTTTGGGGCCGTATTTGACTGATTTGCCTCCTGAGGTGATGAGCCCTCGTTCTTTGTAGAGAGCTCCATGTGCATGCAAAGTAGTGAAGGCATACTTTGAATCGGTGTATACATTCAACAAAAGTCCTGCACCCAACACTAGTGCTCTGGTGAGTGCTATTAATTCTGCTTTCTGGGCTGATGTGCCTGATGTAAGAGCTGATGATTCGATAACTTCCTCCCGGGTGACTACTGCATACCCGGCACAGCGTCGTCCATTGATGATGAGGCTGCTTCCATCCACAAAATAGGTCCGATCAGGGTTCTCTAAGGGCACATCTGTCAGATCAGGTCGACATGAGAATACAGTATCCATGACTTCTATGCAGTCATGCTCTGGAGGGTCTTCACTGACTGGTATCAATGTGGCTGGGTTCAAGGCATGGCTCACTTCTAGTTGTATTTGTGGATTTTCACATAGCATGCTCTGGTATTTCAGCATTCGGGAATTGGTGAGCCAATGATTTGCTTTTTGTTCCATAAGGGCAAGTACCACATGTGGTACCGTGACGCGCAAGTTCTGTCCTAGAGTGAGTTTGTCTGCTTCACTCACTAATAATGCCGTAGCTGCAACTGCTCTCAAACATGGTGGCCATCCTCTGGCCACAGTGTCCAATTGTTTCGATAGGTATGCTACGGGTCGTTCCCAATGTCCCAATTTCTGAGTCAACATGCCAAGGGCATTCCCTTGTATCTCATGTACGAATAAGTGAAAGGGCTTATGAACGTCTGGTAATCCAAGTGCTGGTGATGACATTAATTCTTCCTTCAGGGTCTTGAAAGCTGCGTCTTGCTCAGGTCCCCACTCTAGTGGCGACTTCTCTTCTCCCTTGGTAGCTTCATATAGTGGTTTAGCAATCTGAGCAAAGTTGGGTATCCATATCTGGCAGTACCCTGCTGCTCCCAGAAAGGCTCTGACTTGCTTTCTGGTAGTTCGGGTTGGGATACTGCACACGGCTTCTTTTCTTTCTCGTCCTAATTGTCGGCTTCCTTTAGTCAGGCGAAAGCCTAAGTATTTTACTTCTTTTTGGCATAGCTGTGCTTTTGCTCTGGAAACTTTGTATCCAGCTTCATCCAATAATTGCAAGAGGTCAGTAGTGGCTTGTATACATTCACTTTCCGATGTAGCAGCTACCAGTAGATCATCCACATATTGGAGGAGTACTCTTTTCTCAGGGGCCACAGGGTAACTGGAGAGATCTTGGTTTAGCGCGGCACTGAAAATGGTGGGTGAATTCTTGAATCCTTGAGGCAATCGTGTCCAAGTGAGCTGGCCCCGTCCTCCTGAGACAGGGTCCTCCCATTCAAAGGCAAACAGTAATTGACTAATTGGGGCTAATCTTATGCAAAAGAACGCATCTTTCAAATCCAAAACAGTAAAGTGGGTAGCTTCAGCAGGGATCAGTCCTAGAAGTGTGTAGGGATTTGGTACAACTGGATGTAGGGTTTCAACTGCTTCATTCACTCTCCTTAGGTCTTGCACTGGGCGGTAGTCACCTGTCCCAGGCTTCTTTACTGGCAAAAGAGGAGTGTTCCATGGTGACTGACATACTTTGAGTAGGCCATACTCCAGTAATCTCAACAAATGGCGATGGATGCCTTCAGTTGCTGCTCTTGGAAGGGGGTATTGCTTGACATGTACTGGTTCTGCATTAGGCTTGAGATTCACAATTATTGGGGCTATATGTTTGGCTAGGCCTGGTGGATTGCCTTCGGCCCATACTCCAGGAGGGGCGTCGATGCTTTTCAAAGTAGGTTCAAAATAGGTATCAACGACTGGCTCGGTACTATAATATCTCCATTCTTCTTCTCGGGGAACAGTAAGCACCATTAGTCCAGAGGGTTTTGGATTTACTGTCATTTGCATTTCTCCTTTCTCAGTAAAGGATATTTGGGCCTGCAGTTTAGCTAGCATATCTCGTCCCAGTAGTGGCACTGGGCACTCGGGCATGTAAAGGAATTGGTGCGTTATTTGCTGTCCCCCTAAATTACATATACGGTTCTGAAGAAAAGACTTTGTGGCTTTAGTGCCAGTTGCTCCCACAATGGTGACTGCTTTTGTAGAAAAAGGGGCTATTTGCTTATCCACTACAGAATGTTCTGCTCCAGTATCAACCATAAAGTCCATGAACTGGTCTCCTATTTGTATACTGACCATAGGCTCCTGGAGACCCAAAGCGAATTCGGAGCCCGGTCTGTCCTAATCTGCTTCATCTAAATCATAGGCTGTTGCGGCGGCCACTCCCTGTATGGCCTCCGTTCGTTCTTGTTGAAATTGTTCTCGATTGGTTCCTCTGCGGTTTTGGGGTCGGCCCCTCCCTCTCTGAGGGGCGTTCTCTCCCTCATCACGGGAAGTGTCTTCGAGTCGTGGGCATACATTTCTCCAATGTCCTTCCTCTCTGCAATAGGCGCATTGATTTACGCCTAGTGAGGGCCGGTTTTCTACTCGGCCCCTCCCTCTTCCTCTGCTCCTTTGACTAGGGAAACCTCCCCTTTTCTGTTCAACTAACGCTGTAGCCAAAAAATCGTCTTTCTTCTTCATTTTACGTTCACTTTCTCTTTGTCTTTCATTATCACGATTCACAAACACTCTATGAGCGACGTCCAGTAACTGAGTTGCATTCATGCCCACAAACCCTTCTAATTTCTGTAGTTTTCGTCTAATATCTGGTTGGGACTGGCTGACAAAAGCGGCATTTACCATGCATAAGCTTCCTGGTGCAGCTGGGTCATAGGGAGTGTACATTCTATATGCTTCAGATAATCTCTCATAGAATACTGCTGGGCTTTCATCTATGCCCTGGATCACTTCGGCTGTCTTGGTAAGATTCATGGCTTTCTGACCCCCCTTTCGCAGACCTTGTAAAAGGCCTTGGCGAAAGCGTGCTAAAGCTTTGGATCCTACTTCGGTGTTCGGATCCCACTGAGGATCCTCGTTCGGGAATTCTTTCTTTGCTGCTTCGCGATTATCTATTCCGGCTGGTCCCTCTGCTTGGGGATTATCTGCTAGCCAATTAACAGCTGCTCGCATAATGCTGGTCCGCTCCTCAGTAGTAAATAAAGTAGACAGGAGCTGACGGCAATCTGACCAAGTGGGTTGATGGGTCTGCATAATTGTACTCATTAGTTCTGTTAACTCTTGGGGCTTGTCAGTATAGGAAGCATAATGTAATTTCCAGTTCAGCAGATCAGTAGTGGAGAAAGGCACATAAACTAAACTTAGGGGTCCCGGTACTATCTGGTCATCTGCATCTCTCACGGGGATTCCTGGGACTTGCCGCAGGGGAGCTAATACTTTCGGGTGGGCTTTCTGCTTCTTAGTAGTGACTTTCGATACCTTGATTGGGGCTTTCAGCTTCGAGACTCGCTTAGTCTGGGGAGTCTCGCTTGCAACTGATGAACTAGCACTACGAACAGATTTTTCACTTCCTGTCTCAGTCAGGGAGGATGTGTCTTCATCTTCCTGCTCTGACTCCTGCTTATCCTCAGTCTCAGTCTCTGTCCCAGACTGATCAGCCTCTTCATGAGACGGCTCATCTAGCTGGTCTTCTGGCTGGTCAGGGGGTGGACCCTCCCGGTCCCGGGGGGCTGCAGTGGGACGCGGTGGTACTCTAGCGGGGCACTGAGCTTGGGGCTGTCTAATTATAACTTCTGGTGAATCGGGATCAACATAGACAGGTTTCTGATCAGGTTTCTTGACTGTCCCTGTTTTCTGGGTCGGGTCTGTTAATGCTAACATTATTCTGCACTGTTCTTCATAACAGCGTTGTGCCCAAGGGGGCGGTGTCTCACAAATACTTAACCAAGAATCTATATAGGAGTACTGATCGGGGTGCGCTACTCGCACCTTCCGATGAACTGACTGAATAATTCCTATGTTAAACATTCCTTCTTTGGGCCACATGGGGTCTATAACGGGCCACTCCCTAGTACACAAAAACTGTAATCGTGAGGCAGTCATCTTTACTCCATAATCTCCTGTATATCCTTTATTGAAATGCTTGATCATACATTCTAACGGAGTGTGCCTGGTAGACCCCGCCCCTCCCATATCGATGTGTGCGCGCAACGACAAACAGAAGGGAAAAGGAGGGCGAACCGTGGGTAAGGGGTCCTCACGGCCCTAGAAACATTTAAGGGAAACAAATAACAAGACAAGACGACGGTCGCTTCCTCCTTTTTACGACCTGGACGCGGTCGCCCGGCCAGGAAATGCGTTACTCAGGAGTCCGCCTTCGCTTGGTCTGTGTTGCAAGACCTCTCACTCACACTTCATTCACACAATCATGCTAGCAATGTATCCCAAAATGCCCAGTCCTGTCTCTTCTGACTAGGCTATCAAATTCAAAATCAAAAAGACGGTGGTTTCGCCCCGCGCATACTCATGCAGGGTTAATCGGACTGCCTTGAGAGCTCTCTTACCAAATGCAGATTCAAAGTTCAAATTTCAAATTCCAAAAAGGCAGCGGGTTCACCTTGCGCATACTCATGCAAGGTTACTTAGACCGCCTGCGAGAGGTGATCAGGCTCTCTTACCAAAGTTCCAAAGTTCTAAAATTCAAACAGCAGTTCTGCTCTGACTCATCTGTCTAGACATACCAAATCAAAACTATACTCACCGGATCCGGTCCCCACTCCCGGGCAAGCGCATGAGTTGGACCTCGGACTCCCCTCACGGGTTCGAGGTGTTGGCTCCAACCGGGTCCGGCACCCGCCGAGGCCTGGCCAGCTCCCTCCGATGCAAGGGACCGGTGGCGCCAGGGAGCGAGCCCACGTCGGGAGGGCACGATCCCGGCAGGACCAAACCTGTAGAGGCGGAAAGTCATGGTATATCAGATTATATACCCTCTGACCGACCACACCTTCCCAGCCAACGCACCAAGAATATGTAGCAGCAGAGCACATAAAAACCAATGATACCAGGAGTCTGTTCAGAAGGTCCAAATCATTTATTTGTGCACAAAGCTCAAGCAAAATCACATTCAAAATGGCTGAGCAATGGTTTCTAGCAAAACAGCAACTTTTACACCGTTCTTTTCCATTCTGGACATAGGCAAACTTCTCATTGGTCCCGGTAACCCCTTCCACCCCATCTATTGGTCCCGGTACCAATACGTAGCTCCAATGAGGACCTTGGTCTGGGCTCAGCACCTGCTTACCCCCCTTACAGTCCTCATTACAATGGTCATTTCTTAGGCTCTTGATACAATTCTCCTCCAAGGTCAACTGGCTAACTAGAACATGTGGGAAACAGGGCACTGTAACTTTTCTGTCAGCAGAGTTAATTAATTCCATAGAAGCTTCACTCTATTATCAATACCAATTAAACTTGTTTTTCTATATTCTCTAAGTTTCGATTCTGCTTAGCTGTACTTAATTGTGCTCTGTTAAGTTTCAATTCTATGGTAGCAGCATTTGGGGAAATGTGTAATTCCTATGGGCCTCTCCACAGGCTTCATTTACAGGTCAAGCTGTTTAGGCCTCCCTGTTCATTTCAGACACCATGGATCACAGGCCTTCGCCTACCACATCAGCATACACGGGCATGTGGTGGAAAGCGGACCAGAAATAAATCCGGACCATAAACACCAACAACAAGCCCAATAACATCAGTGACCTTGGCAGATACTTAAAGCAGCCAGCATAATCCACACTACGCACTTAATTATGAACAAAAAAAACAAAGTGCAAAACACTTAGCTGTAAAAATTGTGCATAGATGTATAGCAACAGCCAGCCGCTTTTCCCCAGACGTTATCACAGAAGAGCCCTCATACGTTTCGCGAGAAAAACCCGCTTCCTCAGGGGATCCTAAAAGACAAACAAACACCCAACATCTTATTTTATTTTACTACAAAAAACACCATCTAAAACTTAAAATGCAGAATTCTTAAAAACCACAACTCGACCACAAATCACATACCTGCCAGCTAATCTTCAACAACGCCGTGCAGAAAAACGCCGCCCATGCGCACTAAAACACCACTTCCTCATTTTAAGTTTTAGATGGTGTTTTTTGTAGTAAAATAAAATAAGATGTTGGGTGTTTGTTTGTCTTTTAGGATCCCCTGAGGAAGCGGGTTTTTCTTGCGAAATGTATGAGGGCTCTTTTGTGATAACGTCCGGGGAAAAGCGGCTGGCTGTTGCTATACATCTATGCACAATTTTTACAGCTAAGTGTTTTGCACTTTGTTTTTTTTGGTTCATAATTACGTGCGTAGTGTGGATTATGCTGGCTGCTTTAAGTATCTGCCAAGGTCACTGATGTTATTGGGCTTGTTGTTGGTGTTTATGGTCCGGATTTATTTCTGGTCCTCTTTCCACCACATGCCCGTGTATGCTGAGACCCTGGTTTGTTCTGACAATCAAGCATTGTGCGATTGCCTATTGAAAAAACACGTGTTTTTGATGGAGAGAGTTTCCTTTTATTGTTAACCCTAATTGGGCAGCAGCTCAATATCGCCACTGCCCGGTTATGGCCGGGTGCCACCCCCAGACCACCCCAATGGCACCTGGGGATATTCAGCAGCACTAACCATGTTAGTGCCGCTGAATATCCCTGATATAGGGGATACTCCCTTTGAATATCAGGCCCAAAGCCTCTACTGATGCTGTTCTGTTTTTGAACGTGTTTTATAAAACGGATTCTCCTGTTCTGCATGGCCATAAATATACACATTTATTGGCGGTTCTATATCTATTTTGTAAAAGGCTCCATATTCACTGAACGTTCAATAAAATATTAGCATTCCTTGGAACATAAGGACCTAATCATCCATTTTCTGACCCAGATGACCTCCAGAAAGTTATTTGCTTATTCTCATATAGCGTATGCATTGACGTTTTTATTTTAAACCACTCAGATACCTCGGTCCAGGGCTGCATATCAAAAAATTCAATAATGATAAAGATAAATGTCTCACTCTTGAGATTGAATTCTTGTGCTACAGTCACAGAATAGTTGTTTAACCAATCATATAATAGCATGTTTTCCTGAAACAGCTTAGTTCTCCAGGACCAAGCAGGAAGTCAGTCCTCACTTATGGGTGTCATCGACGCCGATGAAGCCCCAGCGGAGCATTTCCCCAGCTTTCCATGAAAGCCTTTGGGAATGCTGGCATGCATGCGCGGTTCCCTTCCTGCCTAAAGGTGCCATCTTACCTCAGTCTCTTTTTTTCCGTGAAGCCCATCGGACGTGTGTCTGTTTTCCCGGTTAAAAGTAGATTTTTTTCTAGCGTTGTTTCGCTTCTTTTCTTCGGATTTGACGTCGGTTTCCCTCCCGCCGGGATCGGTACACCGGTATCGAACCCCCTTTTTATTTTTCGGTTTTTGCCCTTAGTGGCTAGGCGTTCACGCCTAAACTCTTTTCTTTTTCCCTGGAAGGCCAGTCTTTTGACCTCGCGGGGACCCTTTTTTCCCCCATGTCTTCCAGTGGTTTTAAAAAGTGTGATCGATGTAAAAAGATTATGTCTCTCACCGACACACACGACTGCTGCCTTCGGTGCCTGGGCCCGGACCACGATTCTAAAACGTGCGGGCCATGTGGAAAAATGTCTTTCAAGGCCCTCCGAAGTCGTCAGCAGCAAAGTGAAAGGCTTTTCTCCGACTCGGCCTCTGCTCGTGCCCGGACCTCGTCTGAGGCTTCGACACCTCGGGATTCCGATCCCGAGAGGCGTCGGAGCTCCTCGGACAGGGGGTCCCCCGAGAGGGAACATAAGAGGAAGAAGCGGCTTGCATGGGCGGCATCGGTGGAGGTCCCTGGACCCTCGAGGTCCAGGTCTAAGACCCCCGACCGTCGTCCCGGGCCCGTGGACCAGGAGAAGCCGACCAAAGTTCCTCGTATAGAACCAGAGTCTGCTGGACACGTAAGTCCTGTTGTCCTCGAGGATTCGCCTCCCTGAGTACCGACATCAGGACCGGCACCGCCGGGGCCCGAGTTGGGGGCTGCTGCGTCACCCGAGCTGAGTCTCAGGTTGACAGCCTTGGAGAGCAGAATGTCTGCCTTCATGGATCAGCAGCGGGCATTGATGGCCAGCCTGTCTGGCACATCTGCCCCGACCACCGGGACATCGACTTCCAAGTCGATCCCAGAGACCGAGCCGATACTCGAGTCTCTTGCGGCTCGAGGTCGTCCTCGGTTGAGGTCTCCCTCGACCTCCCGTTTGGGACCGAGGGTCTTGATGCCGGTGCCTCCGGCGTCGGGGCGGATGCCCAGGGGCCCCGCGGTGTCGGACCCCGACTCGACTTCGGACAAGTCTGCATGGGAAACCGAAGATGAGGAGTCCTTTAAGACCTTTAAGACTCGGTGTGTCCCTTCGGACTCACCTGAGTCTGAACCCCGGAGTAGATCCCCTCCGGAGGATACTAGGTTCTCGGAGTTTATCCGGGATATGGCCGCTGCCCTGGCTATCCCGGCTGACCCCGAGGAAAAGCCTCGAGCCGAGGAGCTCGAGGCTCTGCAGTACGACTCTCCTCCGAAGGAGGCATTTACTGTCCCGGTTCCTCCGATGCTGGAGTGGCTCCTCTTCCGGATGTGGGAGACACCGGCCTCGGCACCAGTTTTGAGCAAGCGAGTTGATTCCATTTATCGACTCCGCAAGAGTCCTGGCTTCCAGAAAGCACAGCTGCCGCACCATTCTATGGTTGTGGAATCAGCCATGCATCGTCTGAAAAGTCAGAAGATGCACTCTGCGGTGCCTCCCGGTAGGGAAGCCCGCAGCCTTGATGGAGTCGGCAGAAAGTGTTTTCAGGGCTCCATGCTTGCTTGCCGTGTCCAGACTTACCAGCTGTACATGGGCATGTATTTACGAGACCTGGCCAAGGAGTTGGCCGGGTTCTCTGCTGGTCTCTCCGGGGAACCCTTGCAGAGTTTTAAGTCCTTGTCTTCGAGGATACGGGAATGCTCTAAGTTCATGTCCCGCGCCGCCTACGATGGCTTTGAGGCTTCGGCCTGAGTAGCGGCTGCCGGCATCGCGGCTCGACGCCAGGCGTGGCTGCAGTCATCGGACCTCAGGACAAGTTGGTCGATGTCCCTTGCCGAGGTGAAAACCTTTTTGGCAAGCCTGTGGCCGAGAAGGCCGCACAGCTCGAGACTGAGCACCTCACCAGGACAAGGCTGTCCAGGAAGACCTCTGCCCCTTCACATAAAAAGAAGGGCCCGGGTAAAAAGCCCTTTTACCCGAGGAAGGGCACTGCCTACAAACAGTACCCACATTATCAGGCTGCCCAACCTGCCCCATGGGGTCAGCAAGCCAAGGGCCGGGGTAATGGGCCCCGTAGGCAGACTGCCCCCAAGCCTCCGGCCCCTGCTCCCACTCAGCAGGGTGGGGTTTTTTGACTCCTTGAGTACAGCCAAACCTCCCTTTCAGACCCAGCCCTGCACAGGAGGCCGCCTAGCCTTGTTCACCCACCAGTGGCCCCTGATAACTCAGGACAGTTGGGTTCTGGACATAGTCCATTGAGGCTATGCCCTGCATTTTCACCAACAACCTCCGCCACACTTTCCAGGGGAGCCTTCCAGGCCTCCCCTGCATACAGCCCTTCTCCTCCAAGAGCTCAGGGGTCTGTTGCTGGACAAGGCGGTGGAGCCTGTGCCTCCCCACTTCCAAGGTCACGGTTTTTACTCCAGGTATTTCATGGTGCCAAAGAGAACCGGTGGTCTTCGACCCATTTTGGATCTCAGAAACCTAAACAAGTTTCTTGTAAAAGAAAAGTTCAAGATGGTTACTCTTGGAACTCTTCTGCCCTACCTCCATCAGGGAGATTGGCTATGCTCTAGATCTAAAAGATGCTTACACTCACATCCTCATTCATCCAGACCACAGAAAGTATCTCAGGCTCATTGTGGGAGGAAACTACTATCAGTACAGGGTACTGCCTTTTGGGCTGACTTCCGCTCCCAGAGTCTTCACCAAGTGCCTGGCAGTGGTGGCAGCCTTCCTGAGAAATCAGGGCATCTTTGTCTTTCCCTACCTGGACGACTGGCTCATCAGAGGCCAGACGTCTCTCGAGGTCCAGCAGGCCACCAACAGAACCATAGACCTGCTCCAAAAGGTGTGCTTTGTCATCAACTTCGCAAAGTCCACTTTGCTCCCCTCCCAGAACTTGGAATTCATAGGGGCAAGGTTGGATTCTCAGCTGGCAAGAGCATTCTTACCAGTGGACCGGGCACAAAGGCTCATGGACCTTGCAAGCAAGTTTCTGCACAGGCCCCTGGTCTCCGCTAGACTCTGTCTCAGCCTTCTAGGCCACATGGCGTCCACAGTTCAGGTGACCCCCAATGCCAGGCTCAATATTTATTTTATTTTATTTTTATTTGGACAACTTTTATATACCGCTGCTTCCAAGGATCAGCAGCGGTTTACATTATAACAAACAGAACAGGTACATTGAACTTTAAGAACTAGGAATATTTTACATTATAACAAATTGGTTTTACATTATAATAAATCAAATATCAATACAATTGATTTAGAACTTTATAAGTTAGTTTACATTATTACAGATTACATTATTACAGGTATTGTATAATGCAATACTAGTATAAATGTATTACAGTATAAAATAACATTATTGAACTATATTACAAGTAATAGTTTATTAATGTATTGATTCAGTTTATGGAGGTTGGGAAGCTATACCTGTTTCTCCATTGGTATGAGACCTGCCCAGTGGTGCCTTCGGACTCAGTGGTCACAGGCCTCAGGCAGCCTCAGAGACAGGATCAGAGTGTCCCACCGTTTTCTGACCTCCCTCAACTGGTGGTTACACCCCCACAATCTGCTGGTGGGGGTGCCCTTTCAGATACCTCCTCATACAGTGGTGCTGACCACCGATGCCTCTCTGTTGGGTTGGGGAGCACACTGCCTAGGCAAATGCACCCAGGGTCTGTGGTCTCCTTGGGAGGCGTCCCAGCAGATCAATCTCCTGGAGCTCAGAGCTATCCGCTTGGCCCTCAAGGCCTTTACTGCTTCCCTGGCCCATCAGTCTGTCTTGATCCAAACAGACAACCAGGTAGCCATGTTCTATGTGAACAAGCAAGGAGGGACTGGTTCCCAACCCCTTTGTCGGGAAGCACAAGTCCTCTGTTCCTTTGCCCTGAGACACAACATGCTCCTCAAGGCAGTCTACCTTCCAGGCCAGGAGAATTTCCTGGCCGACAAATTCAGCAGGATTCTGCAACCACACGAGTGGCAGCTACATCCTTTAGTGGTTCAAAAGATTTTCTTGGAGTGGGGTCTTCCCTCCATAGACCTGTTTGCCAGTCCTCTGAACAACCAGCTGCCACGGTTCTGCTCCAGGCAACCGCATCCTCTGCGGGTAGCAGCAGATGCTTTTCTGATTCCCTGGACTCAGGGCCTACTCTATGTGCTTCCTCCCACCCCCCTGGTGGCCCGGACACTGTTCAAAATTCTCCAAAACAGGGCCTCAGTCCTCCTGGTGGCTCCCAGGTGGCCCAGACAGCCTTGGTTCCCCCTCCTGCTTCAAATGGCGGTGGATCTCCCTCTGCCTCTGGGATTACAGCCCGACCTTCTCTCTCAGAATCAGGGCTCTCTACTGCATCCCAATCTCAAATCCCTCCATCTGATGGCATGGAGGCTGCAAGGGTAGTGTTGGCTCCCTGGGGCCTGCCTAAAGAAGTTGAGGAGGTTCTCCTAGCTTCTAGGAAACAGTCCACAAGGAAAACCTATGCTCTCAAGTGGAAGAGGTTTTCTGTGTGGTGTCAGTTACGTGCAGAGGATCCTTTCTCCTGTGCTGTGTCTGTGGTGCTTCAGTACCTGCTGCACTTGTCCAATCAAGGTCTCAAGTCCAACTCTGGTCAGGTCCACCTCTCTGCTTTGGCAGCTCACCACTCCTTAGTAGAGGGCCATTCCTTGTCTGTACACCCTTTGGTGTCCAGGTTTCTCAGAGGTTTGTTACTGCTCAAACCTCCCATACATCCTCCTGCTCCTGAGTGGGAGCTGAATGTGGTCTTGCAGCAGCTGACTCGACCACCTTTTGAGCCTATGGCTACTTGCCCTCTACGCTTCGTCTCATGGAAGACTCTCTTTCTGATCGCCCTTACTTCGGCTAGGAGAGTGAGTGAGCTTCAGGCCTTGGTCTGTGATAGACCTTACACCAGGTTCTATAAAAACAGGGTAGTCCTCAGGACTCACCCTAAGTTCCTTCCTAAGGTTGTCTCCTCTTTCCACCTCAACCAGGAGGTGGTTCTTCCTACTTTCTTCCCTAGGCCTCATGCAAGTCAGGCTGAAACAGTTCTCCATACCTTGGACTGTAGGAGGGCCTTATCCTTCTACCTTGAACATACGCAAGGTCACAGGAAGGCTTCTCAGCTCTTCCATTCTTTTGACCCTAATAACTTGGGGAGGCCTGTGTCCAAGCGTACCTTGTCCATCTGGGTGGCTGACTGTATCACCTGGGCTTACAAGGCAGCTGACCTTCCTTTGCAGGGTAGGGTCACGGCCCACCGTGTGAGGGCAATGGCTGCATCAGTGGCTCACCTCCGCTCTGTTCCATTGCAAGACATCTGCAGGGCTGCTACTTGGTCTTCGAGCCAGACTTTTGCAGCCCACTACTGTCTGGAGAGGGAGTCCCGTAGGGACAGTGCTTTTGGCAACTCCTGCCCTCCTGCCCTCTGGTTGGGCTACCTGTGGAGGTTGTGTTCTTGAAAAGCCTTTTCTGTGTTGCTGAGACTAGAGGGAGTTCTCTTGTTCAACCTGGGTTCCTGGTAGCCCAGAGCTGGGGAGTCACCCATAAGTGAGGACTGACTTCCTGCTTGGTCCTGGAGAAAGAGTAGTTACTCACCTGTAACAGGTGTTCTCCAGGAGCAGCAGGAATCAGTCCTCACTACCCTCCCTCCTCCCCTTGGAGTTGCAGTTGTACATAGTTCATTTTTCAATTTTGTGTGCTGTTCTTAGCTATGTCATTTGACTGAGGTAAGATGGCACCTTTAGGTAGGAAGGGAACCGCACATGCGTGCCAGCATTCCCAAAGGCTGTCATGGAAAGCTGGGGAAATGCTCCGCTGGGGCTTCATCGGCGTCGATGACACCCATAAGTGAGGACTGATTCCTGCTGCTCCTGGAGAACACCTGTTACAGGTGAGTAACTACTCTTTACTTACGTGTAATAGGTATTCTCCAGGGACAGCAGGAATCAGTCCTCACATATGGGTGACATCGACGCCGACAGAGCCCTCACGGAAGCATCTCCCCAGCTTTCAAAGAAAGCCTTTGGAAGATGCCACCAAGCATGCATGGTCCCCTTCCCGTCCAAGGGTGTCATCTTAGTCAGATGACATAGCTAGAGCCGACAAAAAGAAGATGGCCAAAATGTGTACAGCAACTCCAAGGGGGTTGTGAGGACTGATTCCCGCTGTCCCCGGAGAACACCTGTTACAGGTGAGTAACTACACTTTCTCCAGGAACAAGCAGGAAGTTGGTCCTCACATATGAGACTCCCTAGCTACAGCTACTGGGAACTTGTAGAAGAAAAAATGCAGCCCAGCCATGGACAACAGCAAGTGAATCTGAGGACAGACTCTGGGGACCCCAGTGTCCAGGGAGAACCACGGGCCCGGAAGCCTGAACAACAAGTGTCGGAGGGCAGGATGCCTAAACCCCAAACAGATTATGGAGAATGGCCTGGCCAAAGGCACTGTCCCGTTGGGACTCCCTCTCCAGGCAGTAGTGAGCTGCAAAGATGTGAACTGAGGTGACGGCCTGGCAGATTTCTACCATAGGGATAGAGCGTAGGCTTCCAACCAAGGTTACCATAGATCTGACATTGTGCACCGTGACCCAGTGCTCCAATGATAGCCCAGCCTGATCGTGGGCAAAGGCGATGCAGTCCATCACCCAGGTGGACAGGATCCACTTGGTGACAGCCTCTCCCAGTCATTTGAAACAAAAAGCTGTGAGGCTTTGCAGTGGCCCTGAGTTCACTGCAGGTAGGATAGGGCCCTTTTGCAGTCCAGAGTATGGAGAACATCCACTGTCTTGTCGGCATGAGCCATGGAAAGAAGATAGGGAACACCACCTCTTGGTTGAGGTAGAATGTGGACACCATGTTCAGAAGGAATTTTGGATGGGTGCAAAGCACAACCCTGTTCTTGTAGAACCTAGTGTAGAGTGGTTTGGCCACCAAGGCCTGAAACTCGCTGACTCTGTGGGCAGAGGTGAGTGTCAACAGGAAGACAACCTTCCAAGATAGATAATGCAGATGGCAGGTAGCCAACGGCTCGAAAGGCAGCTTGGTGAGCTGCGCCAGAACCACGTGGAGATCCCATTTTGCTGGAGGCGGCCGGAAGGGACGCTTAGAGAGCAGCAAGCCCCGCATGAATTGTGCAATGAGGGGCTGCACAAAAAGAAACTTGCCCTCTATGGAGTGATGATGCACGGAGAGCGTGCTCAGGTGTACCCTGACAGAGTTCGACTTGAGTCAGGTCTATGAGAGGTGGAGCAAGTATTTCAGCACCATGTGCACCTGGCAGGAGAATGGGTTGACCCATTGCTCTGCACACCATACTGAGAATCTGCGCCACTTGAAGGTGTAGGCTCATCTCGTGGAGCTTTTACAAGAGGCCAGGACTTCTTCTACCTCCCTGGGAAGGTTGAAGGGTGCTAGGGCAACAGTTCAGGAGCCATGCTATTAGTGACAGGGACCCCAGGTTGGGGTGGAGAAGCGAACCCTCCTCCTGGGTCAGTAACCCTGGGGCACTCCCCAGAGGGACCGTGAGCTCCATCGAGATGTGGAGCAACAGGGGAAACCAGGGCTGTCTGAGCCACCAAGAGGGCCACCAGAATCATGGAAACCTTGTCCCGCTGGACTTTGAAGAGGGTCCTTGCGATTAGTGGTGTGGGAGGGAAGGCATATAGAAGGCCCTCCGATCACGAGATGAGGAATACGTCCGCTGCTATCTGGGACAGGTGCTATGGGGGACAGCAGAAGTGGGGCAGCTGAGCATTGGCTGGACTGGCAAAGAGATCAAACCTTGGGGTTCCCCATAGTCGGAAAAGCCACTGCGCCACTCTGGGGTCTAGGCGCCACTCTTGTGGTTGGAGGACCCTGCTCAGTTTGTCTGCCAGAGCATTGTCCTGGCCCAGAAGGTATACTGCCCTGAGGAGCATTCCCTGACTGATTGCATATGAGCAGAGAGTTACTGCCTCCTGGCAGAGGTGGTAAGATCCTGTGCCCCCTTGTTTGCTTAGATAGAACATCGCGATCTGGTTGTCCGTTTGGACCAGCACTGACTGGTGCTGCAGGCGGTGTTGGAAGGCCCTGATTGCCATAAAAATGGCTCTGAGCTCCAGCAGGTTGATCTGCTGCTGGCTGTCCTCCTGAGACCAGCTGCCTTGCGTGTGCAGTTCTTCGCAGTGGGCATCCCAGCCCAGTAGGGAGGCGTCCATAGTGAGGACCCTCTGGGGGTTTGGGTGTTGAAAAGGCATGCCCTTCTGCAGGTGCTGTGCATCCTGCCACCAATTGAGTGACTCTGCTAGTTGACGGGACACCGAGATTCTGTCCTGGAGCCTGCCCATGGCCTGAGACCAATGTGAGCGGAGGCACTAATGAGCTGCCCACATGTGGAGCCTGGCATCGGGGACCACATGGACTGAGGAAGCCATGTAGTCTAGCAGACGGAGCATGGACCGTGCCAACACAGCGTGATGGTGCTGCACCTCAGTCGCCAGGGCACTGAGGCGATCCGCCCTGTCTAAGGGGAGGAAGGCCCTGGATTAGAAGGTGTCCAGGCGAGCCCCTATGAAGTCCAGGTCCTGTGTTGGAGTGAGGTGGGATTTGGGGTGCTTTATCATGAACCCCAGATGTTGCAGGACTTTGATGGTGCAGGCCGTGGCCTGTTGCACCTCTGAGGCAGTGTCTTCTTTTATTAGCCAGTTGTTCGGGTATGGGAAGATGAAGGCCCCTTGGAGGCAGGCGGCCATCACTGCCAGGCATTTGGTGAAGACTCTTGGTGTGGAGGCCAAGCCGAAGGGTAGTACCCTGTATTGGTAGTGGTCGCCCCTGACCATGAACCTTAGGTACTGCCTGTAGTTGAGGTGGATCAGGATATGGGTGTAAGCATCCTTTAGGTCCAAGGAGCATAGCCAATCTCCCTGCTGGAGGTAGGGCAGCAATATTCCAAGGAAGAGCATTTTGAACTTCTCCCGCACCAGGAATTTGTTCAGGTTTCTCAAGTCCAGGATGGGGCTTAGGCCTCCTGTTCTTTTTGGGACCAAAAAGTACCTGGAGAAAAATAGCCTTTCCTTTTAGGTGGTGTGGTATGGGTTCCACAGCCCTGTCCCTGAGAAGGCCTTCAAGTTCCTGCAGTAGCAGAGCTTGCTACAGGGGAGTCCGAGGGGGCTCTCCTGGAAAGAAAGGGGGAGGCGCCTGGTCCAGGTGAAGGAAGTAATCTGAAGTGCCCAGGAGTTGGTTGTGATGGCAGCCCACCGGTAGACAAAATGAATCAGGCGCTCCCCCCACTGGTAGCTGGTCCCTCATGGGTGGAGAGGCTATGCTCTGGGAGTCAAAACCCCAACCAGTCTGTGCTAGAGCTGGTGTCTGGGGCCCTTAAGCTTACGTGGGCCCTGGCCTGCTCCCTTGCCCTGATGACCCTGCTGAGGGGTCTGGGGGGGCCTGGTATGGGGGATAACCTTGATAAGGCTGGTCTTTCCGGTGGAAGGGAGGCCTTTTCCCCAATGGTTTCTTTTTGGGAAAAGTGGAGGTCTTCCTTGAGCATCGAGTCCTGGTGACATACTCAGTCTCGATCTCTGCTGCCTTGTCCTCCATCGGCTTGCCAAAGAAGTTTTCACTGAGGCAAGGGATGTCAAGGAGTTTTTCCTGGACCCGTTGTTCGAGGTCTGATGCCTGGAGACAGGCCTGGTATCAAGCACTGATGCCTGCTGCGGCCACCCTCACATTAGACTCGAAGCTGTCATAGGCCGCTCGAGATGAATACTTCGAGCACTCCCCGACAGACTTCATGAGGGTCTGGGAGCATTTGAGGTGGTCCCCACTGAGACCCACTGAGAAACCCCTGAGTTCCTTGGTTACATCTCAAAGGTACATGCCGATATACAGCTAATAAGCCTGTAGACAGCAGGCCAGCATCAAGCCCTGGTAACATTTCTGCCTGAGGGCATTGAGGGTATGGGACTCCCTGCCTGGGGGCACCGAGAAGTGTATCTTCGGGCATTTTTGTTGACGCATGGCTGACTCGACCACCATGGGGGATCTCGCTGGACCCGGTACATAGCGTCCAGGCATCGGCTAACAATTAGCACTGATGTCAGTGTTTCCCACATTCGGAGGCACCTGAGGATGGAGGGGACGGGGACTGTGAGGGTCTCCTTGGGTGGGGCCTCATATTGGAGATTTCGAGATCCTCCGTGCGAGGATCCTCCTTCGACTCTGTAGTGAGGAACAGCACCTTCGCCATGTCCCAGACGAACTCAAGGAATGAAGTGACCTTGGGAAGAGACTGGCGCCTCGATACTGGCAGGGATGGATCCGAGGGGATGTCACGGTGTGCTCGTGTCTCCGGGGAAGTCTCGACATTGGACTCCCAGTCTGAGGAATCCGTTGAAGACTCGAGGCCCGATGGCTCTAAAGGCGTTGTTGGATCCAGCCTTTGATGAATCACGGCTGAGGCTTGGCAGGAGCCAGAGGCACTTGCTGTGGAGGATCTCGCTCCCAAAGACTGGAAGCGGGATCGAGACCCTCGCCGAGGATCGGCTCGAGGCATGGCGCTCTTTGGTGGCCCGGGGAGTCCTTGGCATCGAGGTCCCTGCAGTCTCAGCGTGTGCACCGGTGGGGCTGGGCATCTACACTTGCTGCGAGGCAAGGAATGAAGAAATACTGTATTACAATGCCATCATTCTGGCTTCCTTCTCGGGGGTTGCAGCCTTCGACAATGACGCCGGAGTGATCGGGTCAGGTGTCGAGGAAGAGAGAAGGTCTTCAACAGGATGGTCCTTGTGCATCCAAGATCTGTCGCCGGAGGCCTTGGCATCTGTCCTGGGTACCTTTGCTGGCTGCTCCAGCTCCGACTCCTCAGATACCCTCCAGGGGCTGTGGAACCGCGCACAGGACTTGCCATGCATGTCCACTTCCCAGAAAGAGGTCCTCTAGGGTTTCTTCTTTTTCTTAAGCTCTCACTCTGGGGTACACTGGTAGGAGTGTCCGTATGTCCACTTGGGCGCCGCAGGGGCTTTACATGACTCCAAAGATCCGTGTGGGGCCTTACAGCGTGTGGCTACCAGAGATACCAGGGCTGAGTCCAACCTGTGGAAGATGTCATCCTGCTTCTGCCGGTGACTCTGGATGGCCTTAGTGGATATCTGTTTACACAGGAAGCATGCCTCTGGGTCATGGTCGGCACCCAGACACCTAAGGTAACAGTCATGTGTGTCGGTAAGGGACATGTTTTTAGAGCACTGATCACACTTCTTAAACCCAGTCGCCATTGGAGCAAAAAGGGCCCCAGCAAGGTCGAAAACCTTCAAAGCGGCCAGGGTTTAAAAAAACTGGATGGGACAAACCTAACTAATAGGCTCCGAGTTCCAATGCCGGGCATCGGGGTGGGAAAAGGACTGGTGCTAACTGAATGAGGCACAGAAGTGCACAAGGAAATCAACTTTTTTCTTGGGAAGAGAGATGAATGTCTGCAGGGCTCCGCAGAAAAAGGGAGACTGAGCAAGATGTCACCCTTGTTTGGGAAGGGGACCACGCATGCGTGGTGGCATTTCCCAAAGGTTTTCTTTGAAAGCTGGGGAGATGCTTCCGCGAAGGCTCCGTCAGTGTCGACATCGCCCATATGTGAGGACTGACTTCCTGCTTGTTCCTGGAGAATACGATGAGCCTGATATTCAGTGGAGGTGGCTAGCGTGATTACAGCGCCTAGCTATCACTGCTGAACACTAAACCTGGATATTCAATGCCGGGGCCATATCCAGCCACTGGCATTGAATATCTGGTTCAACCACTGAAGCAGTAAGCTAACTGGGGAGCAGCGATGTTCAGCTGCTGCCTGGTTAACCTTGGCAGCAAACGTTAGGCCAGCTTTTTCTGCGCCTCACTTTCACCGCCAAGGGGTAACCGGACAGCGGTTCAATAGTACAACTGACCGATTATCCCCAGGTACTGCCCCCTGAATGCCTCAACGCTAACCATTTAAAATCGAGACATATAGCAGTGGTACCCATGAATATTTAGTGACATGAACTGTGTTAGTGCTGCTGAATATCCTGCTTAGGGGCATTTATACAGTTTACATGTCTATAAAGCATGTAAATGCCTTTGAATATTGGGCGCAATGTTCCCAGTCATGCAGCTGTATCCTCTCAGTTGAGTGAGAAGAGACCTGGAGATTACTGGTAATAATTTACTAGCAATTTTTCAAAAATAAAACAAGGATTTTACATTCAGATGGAGAGCCAATTAAGTCAAAATTTATGAAGGCTTAACTTTAGAACAGATCTCCCCTTGAAGGACAATAATTCATGTTAAGAAGGCAATTGTCCATGTTTCAGTCAATAGTCAGTATAGGGCACATACTACTATTTTTAGCACTTTTCAGTATTTTACTGACTTCTAGCTGCTGTGAGGGTTCTGGAGAAAATTGAACCTTACAAGGTGCTTATACTTTAAATAGATCAGCAACGGAAAGATGTAGTATGAGATTTCAAGAGCACTTAGTCCTTTCTTTAAAATGATCCATCCAGACTGCCCAGTTGAGTTGTGCGCTTAAGTTCTAGCATGTAGCCCAATAAATTTTTCCCTATATCTTTTACCCAGCTTTCACCCCCTTGCTCAGCACTCCATAGCCTCCCCAGCATGCCCAAAATTGGTTTTGTAATAGTTTCTACCTTCCCTGCTGGTAGGTCACATCAGGTATTGAGATCTTCAGCTTTGCTTCTGGCAAAATCAACAGTTAAAGTCAATACCCAGGTCACATTTCATACAAAATTCACTCTCCTCTTGCTTATTGTAGGTTTGAGTTTATCCATCTCCCAGTTTTTTTGGAGGCCCAGTGCAAGCATACTACTGTTCAAGATTTCAAATTACATATTGTGCAGACTATTCCAAAAGCTTCTAAGAAAAGCAACAATGATACCAAAGCTGTTTTGGGGTTGTAGTCACTGCTTCATGCAGGTGCGCAGTAATTCATTGTTATTAGTTTACTACCAGGCATTCTCTGTGTATATCACATGCTTTTTTGAATTCTGTCATCATTTTTGTATTCATTACATCCTCCAGGAGGAGATTTCAGGTTATCTATCACCTTTTCTGTGAAAAATGTTTCAAGACCTTTTTTCCTGGGCCTACTTACCCCCAAGCTTTCACCTTGCAATAGTTTTGTGGAATTGACAGTATGGGGCCTGCCACAGAAAATTAATACATTCAAGTATTACATTTTGCACAAAAAAAGCATATTTGCAAAGCCATGTGGACATTTCCAGTCAATCAATCCTGCACAATACATATTACCAAGCAGCATTGCTTCTATCTCCTAGTCTCAAGCCCTGAAAGTTCAGAATAGGGATGTAGAGAGACATTAAGGGGGAAATTTTAGAAGGAGCCACATAAACATATGCACCATCAATGAAATCACCTATTTCCAATGACTTATGCGCATAAAGCATAGTTACTCACCTGTAACAGGTGATCTCCGGGAACAGCAGGAATTTAGTCCTCACATATGGGGTATCGTCGGTACCGACGGAGCCTGCGCGGGAACGCTCCCCAGCGTCCAATTAGAACGCTTTTGGGAGCATCCCACAGCGCCTGCGTGCTGCCTTCCCGCCTTTCCCAACTGCCTCTCTCCAGTTGAGTTTTAGAGCTGAGACAAAGAGAGAGAGCGAGGGAAAGGAAAAGAGAGAGATAGAGAGATACAACTCCTAGGGGAGGTGGGTGGGTTGTGAGGACTAAATTCCTGCTGTTCCCGGAGATCACCTGTTACAGGTGAGTAACTATGCTATCTCCAGGAACAAGCAGGAATGTAGTCATCACATATGGGGACTCCCTAGCTTTAGGTGCCAGGGAGAGACCCCAGAGGTTGTGTGTCCCTGAGAAGGGCTCCACTTCCCCCCATGGATCTCTGGCATCCTACCAGGGATAGTGGGTAGGAGTTGATTAGGTATGGAACAGGTGTTTAAGAACAGCCTGACCAAACAAGGCATCCCGGCAGGAGTCCTTGTCCAAGCAGTAATGGGCTGTGAAGGTATGAGCTGAGGCCCAAGTGGCTGCTCGACAGATGTCGTCAATAGACACAGAGTTCAGATGAGCCATTGAGGCTGCCATGGCTCTCACATTGTGAGCTGTGACATGGCCCTCCAGAGAAAGGTTCTTACTCTGATAGGTGAAAGAAATACACTGAGCAATCCAGTTAGATAGTGTTCTCTTGGAGACTGGAAGTCCCAAATGAGAAGGATCAAAAGCAGCAAAGAGTTGAGAGGACTTTCTATGTTGCTGTGTCCTTTGTAAGTAAAAAGCTAGAGCTCTTTTACAGTCCAAGGTATGAAGATTTCTCTCTGCATTTGATGCATGAGGTCCTGGAAAAAAGACAGGTAGGTAGACCTCTTGGTTGAGATGAAAAGGCGAGACCACCTTAGGCATAAAGTGTGGATGAGTCCTAAGGACTACCTTGTCATGATGGAACCTTGTATAAGGTGGATTAGCTACTAGCGCTTGCAATTCATTAATGCGGCGTGCTGATGTGATTGCAATGAGAAAGATAACCTTCCAAGAAAGGAATTTCAAGGAGGTGGTAGCTAAGGGTTCGAAATGTGGCTTCATGAGCTGCCCAAGAACCAGGTTCAAGTCCCATGCCACCGGAGGTGGTCTAATGGGAGGCTTAGTTAGAAGGAGGCCTCTCATGAATCTTGCTATAAGAGGATGAGAGGAAATAGGTTGTCCATTTAGAGGTTTGAGAGAAGCTGCAATAGCACTCAAATGGACTCTTACTGAATTTGTCTTAAGGCCTGCATTAGACAAATGGAGGAGATACTCAAGTAAAGATTCCAGAGGTATAGCAAGGGGGTTAAGACCCTTTTCTGAACACCAAATAGTGAACCTTTTCCACTTGAAAGCATAAGAACGTCTAGTGGAAGGTTTTCTGGAAGCATAAAGAACATCTTTCACTTGCTGAGAAAGATGAAGATCTTGCAGATCTAGGCCTTCAGCAACCAAACCCTGAGATGCAGGGACTGGGGATCGGGATGCCATAACATCCCGTTCTCCTGAGATAGGAAATCTGGAGCAGACCCTAACTCCAGGGAGGGAGCTTGAGAGAGATGTAGAAGCAGAGGGTACCACACTTGCCATGGCCAATATGGTGCTATGAGGATCATGTGGCCTCTGTCTCTCTGAAGCTTGAAGAGGGTTTTGGGAATTAGGGGAATGGGTGGAAAGGCATACAGGAAGTCTTGACCCCAGTAAAGGAGGAAAGCATCCCTGGCCTGCGCTCCCTGAGCCGGAATTCTGGAACAGAACCGGGGAAGTTTGGCATTCCACGGACTTGCAGAGAGGTCTATGTCCGGGGTTCCCCAAAGTTGAAATATCCTGGTCACCTGGTCTGCATGCAGAGACCACTCGTGTGGAAGGAGAACTCGACTGAGTCTATCCGCCCAAGAGTTTTGAATGCCTGGAAGATATACTGCCAGCAGATGAATCTGATGCTCTCTGGCGAGGGCCCATAGTCGCAAAGCTTCATTGCAAAGCGACAGAGAGCCCGTTCCCCCCTGCTTGTTCACATAAAACATGGCTACCTGATTGTCCGTGTGAATGAGGAATGTCTTGTAGCTGAGCAGGGAGTGGAACACTTGCAGAGCCAGGAAAATTGCTCTGAGTTCCAAGAGATTGATATGTAGACAACTCTCTTGTGGCGACCAGGTGCCCTGGGTGGAGAAGTCTTGCAGATGAGCTCCCCAACCCTTTGGAGAAGCATCTGTTGTGAGAGTTGCTTGGGGTAAGGGTTGTTGGAAGGGGCACCCCAGCAACAGATTTTGAGTGGACCTCCACCATTGGAGAGACAAAATGAGGCGACTTGTGTTTGCTATTTTGTCTGACAGGCACCCTGATGCCTGGGTCCATTGGGTGGATAAAGTCCACTGAGCTGCCCTCATGTGGAGGCGAGCATATGGAACCACATGCACGGTGGATGCCATGTGGCCCAGCAATTGCAACATTTCTCGAGCAGTTAAATGAGGCTTTAGCACTGCTTGAGAGGCTAATTGCACTAAGCGAAGGCAACGGGCCTGGGGGAGATAGGCCTTTGCTCTTGTGGTATCCAGAAGAGCTCCTATGAACTCTAAAGATTGAGTGGGAGTCAGACTGGATTTTGGGATGTTTATTACCAGCCCTAAATACTGGAGGATACGCATTGTGCAGGATAGAGAAATCTTGGCCTCTGACTATGTTGGAGCTCGAATGAGCCAGTCGTCCAAGTAAGGGAAGACGAATATTCCCAGAGTACGGAGAAATGCTGCTACCACAGCCATGCATTTCGTGAACACCCTTGGAGCAGAGGCCAGACCAAAAGGAAGCACCCTGTATTGGTAGTGCTTTCCTTGAAAAAGGAACCGAAGGAACATTCTGTGGGTTGGATGGATGAGTACATGGGTGTACGCATCCTTGAGATCTAGAGAACAAAGCCAATCCTGACTCTGAAGGTATGTAAGCAGAGCACCGAGAGAAATCATTTTGAATTTCTCCTTGACAAGGAATTTGTTCAATTCTCTGAGATCTAATATAGGTCTGTATCCCCCTGTTTTCTTTGGGATAAGAAAATAAGGGGAATAGAACCCTGTGCCCTGTTGATGAAGAGGCACTTCTTCTATCGCCCCTTGGGCAAGAAGAATGGCAACCTCTTGACTTAAGAGGTTGATGAGAGGTGTCGGAGAATTGAACTGCTTCACTATTGTGTGAGGGGGCACGCTTGAAAAATGAAGTTTGTACCCCTCCTTTATGATGGAGAGTGTCCAATGCTCTGCTGTTATTTGCCCCCATCTGGGGGCAAAATGACATAACCTTCCTGGAATGGTGGACGGTTCTGGTCCTTCCAGAACCAGAAAGGCTAAGTTCTCTAGCTGAAAGTCAAAGGCCCTGAGGAGGCTGAGGCTGTTGAGCCGGTGGAGGCCTAGCGGCCTTTGCTTTCTTCTGTTTGCGTGGTTGCTGACGTTTGGTTGAAAACTGACCTGCAGAAGATGCCTGCTGAGTATAAGCAGGATAAAATCTTTTCTTTTTGGAAAAAGGTGTTTTCTTGAACAACTTCTTTCTAACAGGATCAGCAGTGGACTTGGATAGTCTATCCAAGGTGGAATTTTCAGCATTCATTTCATTGGCTTTTTCCTGCCAATCTTTCCCAAACAGGTTCTCACCAGTACAAGGGATATTTCCCAATTTATCTTGTACCCAGAGCTCTAAATCAGATGCTGGAGCCAAGCAATTCTACGTGCACCTATGGCAATAGCTGAGGTTCTGCTTATACACTCAAAGCAGTCAAAGGCTGCACGGTTGGAGAATTTAGAGACATCTTGGGCATGTTTGACCCAAGTGAGAAAGTCCTGTCTTTTATCCTCAGAAATGAAAGGACTCAAAGTCTGTAAATTATCTGTGACCTCCTTTAGGAACATTCCCATGTAGAGACTATAGGAACTGATTCTTGAAGCAAGCATGGAAGCTTGAAAGACTCTACGTCCAAAAGCATCCAGGGTTCTGCATTCACGTCATGGAGGATTAGAGGTATGTCTTTTTGCACTTCTAATCCTTCTCATAGCTGACTCCACCACAATAGAGTGGTGAGGAAGCTGAGTCTTATGGAACCCAGGACAAGGAGGGACATGATACATAGTATCTAACCTACGAGAATGAGGAGAGGTGGTAAGAGGTGTTTCCCATATCCTCAACATGAGATCATATAGAATCTCATGAATGGGTAAGGTGGCTGCCTCCTTAGGAGTTTTGGGATATTGTAAAATTTCCAACTCCTTGGCCCTTAGCTCTATTTCAGGGGCCACAGTGATGGACAGGCCCCGAGCCACCTCTCTGATAAAGTCTTGGAAAGACATGTCCTCTGGAGGAGACATCCTGCGTTTAGGGGAGGAGGACTCCTCCAGAAGAAGTATCTCTGCATCGACAGAACTTTCAGAATGCTCAGATTCTTCTGAGGACTCGAAGTATCATCTGTCCGGATGCTCCTGCAGAGCCCGATACCCGTACTGACCAAGGTCGGTACAGGGAATAACCGGTACCGGAGAATCGGTACCGGAGGGCATCGTAGGACAGAGTACCGGCATAGCAGACACCGATGCCAATGTCGATGCTATCGGTACCGGTGCTGATACTGATACCGATGCCGGTGCTAGTGCCGGTACCGGTGGAGTTGTCTGTTGCGGCACCAAGGGCGTCGATGCCGCAAGGAAAGCCGCCAGACTGCATTCCATGCTCAGAATTCTCTGGTCCATGGACGCCGCCAATGCCTGGAAGTCAGTACCGGTGGAAGCCACCGGTACCCTAGAGCATGGCACCAGGAGATCTGTCGAGGCCGAGCCATCTAGAACATCCTGGAACCCCGATAATGCTTTGGAAGCCGAAGCCTCCCGCCAGGGTAATTTTGCCAGTGCAGAATCCTCGAGGGCAACGCCAGAGGCATCTCGATGCTTAGAAGGAGATCTACCCTTCGAGGACCGCCTGGATTTATGTTTAGTTACCTGAGATCCACGGGAGGAAGAAGAAGCCCTGGAAGACGTCGATGCCACCGAAGCTGCATCAGAGGGAAACAGGGTACTGAGCTTGGCAGCTTGGTTCTGCCGACCTCTTTTAGATATCATGACACAGGACACACAATCCGTGGTGGAGTGGTCAGGACCTAAACATTTTAAACACCATTCATGGGTGTCGCTGACGGAAATGGTACCGCCACACTTGGTGCACTTTTTAAAACCTGAGGCAGGTTTTTCCATGTTAAGGAAGTTTTTGGGCCTAAGGCCCAAAAAGGCGGGTGCACCTGACGAAAATAGAAAAGAAATATATATATATATATTTTTTTTTTTTAGAAATAAGAAAAGAAAGACCGGCGGTACCGGTAGAGTGTCAAAGAAGGCAGATGCGACCACAAAAAGAAATAAGAAAATAAAGAACTTCTTCTGCGGTGACAGGAACACGACCTGCTGGCTCCGCGGAAAAAGAAGAACTGGAGAGAGGCAGTTGGAAAAGGTGGGAAGGCAGCATGCAGGTGCTGTGGGATGCTCCCAAAAGCGTTCTAATTGGATGCTGGGGAGCGTTCCCACGCAGGCTCCGTCGGTACCGACGATACCCCATATGTGATGACTACCAGGATCAAGGAGAGTATCTTACCCACCTCAAAAAGCACCGCGAACTAACTTGGACTACAAGGAAAGAATTCCACTCCAACCTTCTCAGCAAAACATTAAACAGACCACGCGATCTCTTCAATTTCGTGAAAACATTAACCAAAGATCCATCGCCACCGCACCAAGAATCCGTACAACCACAACTTTATGCTAATTTCATCCAAGCCAAAATGGTCAAGGCGAACACAACGTCATCACAAATACTAATCCAACTCCCGCAAGCTCAGGCATCACTCGATAAGTTCTCACCACCATCAAGAAAAACCATAGAAGAAATTATCGCTACCATAAACACCACCACGGCACCAAATGACCCATGTCCAGCACACTGGATCAAAACCTTACGTGCCGAGCTTAGCCCTTACATAGCTAAGATCGCAAATATTTCCTATCTAACTGGAATCTTCCCTACCGCCCTTAAACAAACATCAATTCGCCCTCTGCTAAAAAACAACCAGATGGATCCAACGAAGGAAGAGTCCTACCGCCCAATCTCCAGCATTCCCTATCTAGCCAAGATACTCGAAAAGAAAACTCAGAGGCAGATCCAACACCACATTGACACAGCAGCCCCGTTGGACCCATGCCAACACGGATTCCGAGAAGCTCATGGAACAGAAACACTCATGACTTCACTACTTAATAAACTCATTTGCGTGATTGAGAACATTCAAATGGCGATTGCAATGATTTTTCTGGACATATCAGCGGCGTTCGACTCAGTCGACCATAAGATTATGCTAGCCAGACTTCACGAAAAAGGTATCCGTAACCAAGCCTGGAACTGGTGCAAATCTTACCTAGATGAGCGCTGGCAACAGGTCCGTACAGGCAACATTACATCCGAACCCTTCAAACAGAAACAGGGAGTACCTCAAGGCTCATCTCTATCCGCGTTGCTTTTTAATATATACATGCAGCCAATCTGCCAAATCACCAAAGACTTCGATATATCCTGCCTATTATACGCGGATGACGTACTAATATTCACACAGATCAATATCTCAAATCCTGACTACTCTCCACTAATCAACTGTTTCAACACAATAACCGACTGGCTTCTCAATCAGAAAATGATAATAAATTTCAAGAAAACCGAAGTACTCATAGCCACAAGAAACAAGCAATTTGCTCCGCCAACCACCCTCACAGTAAGAGATGCAGAACTCCCAATCAAGACCTCCATAAAGTACCTCGGTGTGATACTCGATCAACAACTCAATCTTTTTTTTTTTTGTAATTGATAATTTTTATTATTTTTCAAACTGTACATTCCTAGTCATCAACTATTACAGACATAATCATCAACTTTTACACACAGTCAGACTGCAGTTCCCACCTCCTCCTCAGCATACACCTTTGAGCGTAAACACCCCCTTCTATATATACATTCCCATCTACCCCGCCTCCCATTCTTTTATACACTTCTTTATACCCTATGATCTAGAACGTAATGCACACCAATACACCAACAAACACATTTCACAAACTGTTATCTGTCCCCTTAATCTTATGCTCAAATGCAAAACAAATACTACAACATCGATAGTTCCTTATCATAATCTCCCCGATCTATTTTTTTTTTTCCCCCTTTATAATTGTTCACAATAACATAAACACATCATGCAATTCAACATAGTAAATATCCAACAGCTTACCCCAAAGTGTAAGCGGACATTCCCAAGCTCCACACATGCCCGATAAGGCACATCCAACTTCCCCCTACCCAACTACTCCCGTCCCATCAACAGAACTGCCCCCCCAGGGCTATTGAACCCCCCCTCCCCCCCCTAATCCTCCCCCCTTCTACCCCACCCGCTATCCCATATCCCAGCCCCTCTCACTAAACCCCCCCAGTCCCCTCCCCTACCCCTCTCCCCTCCCTCCATTCCTCATATCTCCCCCACACTTCCCGAAATGCTTTCATGTTATGATGCCTATGGGCTGCTATAGCACTCATCGTCCACAGGTGATCCATATATTGCTGGATCATGGGAAGTGTCGGTGCCTCCGTACACTTCCACCTTGCCATAATCGCCCCCCGTGCCGCCCCTATGCAACTGCCCATAAGCCGAAGAAGCCCCTTCTCCCCCTCCTCAGGCATTTCATTCAGTATGATCATAGGTGCGGTAAAGGCTACATCCACCTGCACCATGCCCGATAGCCACTGCCCCACAGACCTCCACATTTTCTGCACCTCATCACATCCCCATACTATGTGGAACAGGTCCCCTTTCTGCCCACATCCCCGCCAGCATGCCCCAGACTCTTGAGGACAGAAAGCTTGCAATTTCCACGGGGTCCAATACATCTGATGGCGAACCTTCAAACTATTTTCTAGATAGGACGGTCCCGGAGCTAAACGTCGAGACCATTTATAAATATTTTCCCACCGCTCCTCCCCCCATTCCCCTCCTAATTGTTGCTCCCAAGCCGCCTCCCCTTTACTCCTCCCCTGCCTACTGGCATCCACAGAGTGCCGTAACTCATTGTACAATATTGTAATCAGCCCCCTCCGTACCCCCTCCCTCCTCATTGCTAATTCAAAGGGCGTAGGCACTTTCCGCAAATCTGCTAGGGCCCCCATCCGCCGTACATAGGAGATTACCTGCATGTATGCAAAATAATCTCTATCCTCCACTCCATACACTTCCTGCAGGTCTGCAAAAGATCTAAGCTCACCCCCATTATGTACCAATTGCCCCAAGCTGTGTAAGCCTTTCACCCCCCATTCCTGAAACACCCTCCCTTCCTTCCCAGGACCAAAATCTTGTATCCCCCGTATATAGGTACCCCGGGTGTACTTCTTCCCCTGCAACAGACTGTCCCTATGACGCAACCACAGTCCCTGCGTATACTCCGTGAATGGATTCCCTCCACCACCCCCTCCCTTCCGCCCCCCTGGGTCCCATATCCACATCCGCAGGTTCTCCCCCTCCCCTCTGAGCTGTTCCAACTCCACCCAAATAGGAACCTCACCCCCCCCTCCGTGCCAGCTCGCTAAGGCCTTTAATTGCGCTGCACCATAATATTTTTCAAACCACGGCACCCCCATACCCCCCTCACGTTGATCCCTATAAAGAGTAAATTGCGACACCCGAGGACGCTTCCCTGCCCAAATAAATTCCAAAATCATACTCTGAACCCGCTTCAAATACGTCGAAGGAATCTTGCATGGAATAGAACTAAACAAAAACAGGAACCGGGGCAGAACATTCATTTTAATAACAGCAATGCGCCCCAGCCATGTCAGATACAACCTCCTCCACCGGGCCAAATCCCTCTTCACCGCCTGCATGAGTGGGAGCATATTCTGCTCCCACAGCCTCCGCCAGTCTTTCCCCATTTGTATCCCCAAATACCGGTAACCTCCCCGCACCCACCGAAAAGGAAAGCTACTACGGAGACTCTCTTCTAACCTCTCTCCCAGATGAAATCCCAATAGCTCAGTTTTACTGCCATTTATTTTATACCCTGACACTCTACTATACTGTTCTATTTCGTTCATCAAAACTGGTAAAGACACCAAAGGTTCACGAAGGGTGTAGATAATATCATCCGCAAATAATGCTATTTTAGATTCATATTCATTCATAAGCACCCCTTTAACATCCACTGCCCGACGAACACGATCCGCCAGGGGCTCTATAGCTAATGCAAAAAGCAGAGGTGACAGCGGGCACCCTTGGCGAGTTCCTCTTTCCAACTGAAACCCCTGAGAATAACTCCCATTCACTCGGACCCTAGCCTGTGGTCTGGTGTAGAATGCCCGGATCCATGTAATGAAATTCTCTCCCAACCCCACCGTTTCCAGGACCGTCAACAAAAACTCCCACTCCACCCTATCAAACGCCTTCTCAGCATCGATAGAAATAAACACCGCCTTCTGCCCTGTCCGTTGTACCTCCCAGGTTAAATTGCATAATCGGCGGATATTGTCTCCCCCCTGCCTCCCTGCCACAAACCCCGTCTGGTCCCCATGTATTACCGTGGGCAATACATTTTGCAATCTAGTGGCCAGTATTTTTGCCAAAAGTTTAGCATCCACATTTAACAACGATATGGGCCTATAGGAGCCACATACCATGGGATCTTTACCTGGCTTAAGTAGAATGGTGATCCCCGCCTCCTTCATTGAGCCTGGAACCGCTCCCGATCCAAGCACCCCATTAAACACCTCCGCTAATAGAGGTCTCAATTGGGCCTGAAATACCTTATAAAACTTTCCAGTCAGGCCATCCAGACCCGGTGCCTTCCCTATCTTCAAAGTTTTTATCGCCTCGGTCACCTCTTCCTCGGTAATAAGCCTATCCAACCTCTCCACCTCTGCTGGATCCAGCTTGGGCAGTGCACACCCCTCCAGATAACTCCTACTTTTTTCCAACCCCCCCGATACCTCACTACGATACAACTGCCGGTAATACTCCCGAAATGTCTGGCGGATCTCATTATTCCCTGTGACTAGCTTCCCCCTCCCATCTCTGATACCCCTGATAGCCATCTGAGCCTCCCTTGCCCGCAGTCTACTGGCCAGGAGTCTCCCCGCCTTATTCCCCCCTCAAACATGGCTTGCTTCAGCACGTTAAGTTCATATGCCATTTTACCCGCCCGAAGCTGGCTCAACCGCCCCCGCAGTCTTTGCAACTCTGCTAATACTCCCTCATTCCGATCACATTGATGACTCCCCTCCAATTGCTGAATCTCACGCAACAAAGTACTCTCCGCCTCCCCTCGCAGCCTACATTTACGCGATGCTTCCCCCAACAAATGCCCACGCACCACCGCCTTCAGTCCATCCCATACCATCTCCAACGCGACCTCCCCATTCCAATTAAACTCCTGATACTCCTTCATTACTCCAACCGTCCGCTCTACAATATCGAGGTCCTCCAATAACGAGTCATTAAGTCTCCAAAACTTCACACCCGTATCCCTATACGTCAAATTAAAGGCTACATTCACCGGGGCATGATCGGTCCACGTAATAGACCCCTGCTCTACCTCAACTACCTTACTCATCCATCCACCCCCCACCCAGATCATGTCTATCCGACTATAGCTCCCATGTGGTGCCGAGTAGTATGTATATTGCTTCCTCCCAGGATTTTTACAACGCCAAACATCCACCAACCCTAATGCTTCTTTCATCTCCAACATTTTCAACCGCTCTGAGCGTTTCCCGGCCCCCACCCCCCCTCCATTGTCCAGACGGGGATTAACAGTTAAATTAAAATCCCCTCCGATAATGAGGGGCAAATCAGCCAACTTCTCCAAATCCTCCCTCATACGATCGTAGAACACCCCCTGTCCCTCATTCGGGCCATACACACTTATAATCCACACCACCTCCGCCCCCAGCGGCACCTTAAAGCCCACCTAACGCCCCTTTTTGTCTCTATATTCCCCCACCACCTTATCCCTCATCGCGCTGCCCCCACCATGATTCCCCCCCCCCCCTTCCGTGATTCAGCTCTCTGCCCCGCTAATACAACCTTGGGGTATTTCTTGGACTCCAGCATTTTTTCTTGACCCACCCGCAAATGCGTTTCCTGAATACACATGAAGTCTGCCCGTACTCGCTCCCCTTCCTTCTCTAGCAAACGCCGCTTCCGCCACGTTCGCAGCCCCTTAGCATTAATTGTGACCCCCCGCAATTGCTGCCCTCCCACAACCCCCTGCCCCCTCCTTACCCCCCCCACCAACCTCCGTACCCCCCCACCGCCCCCCCCTGCTGCCCCCTCCCCCTTTCCCCTCTCTCCCCCCCTCCCTTCCCCCCACCCCCACCCCCACCCAACCCCCTCCTCCTCCCTCCCGAGGCCTCCTGTAGAGTAGTGCCCATCAGTGCAATGGAGCCCAGCCGCCCCCCGAACCACCCACTCACCCTCCCCACCCCTCCGCCCCCTCCATGACTCCCTCCCCCACCACCTCCACATAATCCCCCCCCTCACCTTCAGCCCCTCCGTGTCACACCTCACCCCCCCTAGGTCTCCTCGCCCCCGCTGTCCCCTCCCCCCCATCCAGTACACCTTGACGGACCCCAGCTCCCCCTCGCCCTTCCCTCTCACCCACCCCATCCGTTATCCTTCCCCACCAAACCCCCCCAGGACTGCATTCGCTATCTCCCTCCCTTCCGCCCTGCCCCCCTCCCCCCTCCTCTCCCCAACATCTAATCGGGAAACATTACTCAATTATTTTAATGTCCAAGAGTCCCAATTCTTCACTTCACGTCAGCCCCGATGGGGTCTCCTCCACAAGTTGACTCTGTTCCCCAGCAGGTACGCCTTCCCGCTCCTCTTCCCGCATCCTCCGCTCCAACTGCTCAGCCGGTCTCTCCTCCCTCCGGCATTGCCTGCCCCGCAGACCCGCTTCCTGCAGGGCCTTGTCAGCCTCCTCACGATTCTGCACCCGCCAATTGCGGAGCCCTACTGTGAAGCACAACCCAAAGGGGTACAGCCAGCGATAGCGTATATTCTCCTGCCTCAGCCGCAGAGTTACCGGCTGCAGCTCACGACGCCTCTGCAGAGTCCCTGCCGCCAAGTCCGCATACAGCGCCACACTGTACCCCTGCCAAACGTAGTCCTTCATCTTCCTCATCTGCAACACAATCTTCTCCTTTAAAGTATAGTCCTGCACACAGATCACAATGTCCCGCGGTCGATTAGGTCTACTAGGCCCCAGGGCCCGGTGCGCTCTGTCCAATACCACTTTATCAATCCCCTTATCAGCTGCACCCTTCATTAAAATGTCCTTACAAATTGCTTCAGCCACTCGCCTGCTGTCAGTGAACTCAGGGTCCTCCGGGATGCCTCTTATACGGAGATTGTTCCTCCGTGTGCGGTTTTCTAAATCCTCCATTTTGTACAAAAGTTGCATTCGCCACCTCTCCCAGTCTTTCACAGCACTCTCCAGCTCACCCTGCTGCTTTTTCACACAGTTGAGTTGTTGCTCGTGCCTCTCCGTTCTCCTGCTCAGCTCCTGTACTTCCTCCCGCATGGCATTACACATCTCGCCAACCTCCGCTTTCACTGCCACCATCTCGGCTTTTAATTCCCCAAACCAGGCCTTCAATTCTGCCCTGGAGACATCACTCACCACCATAGCACCCCGCTCTAATTCTTGTGCACGTGGCAACAGGCTCTCCACAGAGTCCCGAGGCTGTCTTTCCCCCGCCGCAATTTTGTGCTCTCTCCCTCCAGCCTGCCCGCCGCTGTAGGCGAACTCCTTCAGGTCCGCCGCCTTCTTGCGAGTAGTCATCTCGCCGCCCGCTTTCCCCACTCGTTCCGCCACCACTCTCCGCGATCCAGGGTATGGTATCGGGCAGGGGAGTCGCTTGTTTTCCGCAACTTTCGGGGTTCAAGTCCGGAGCTCTGCGCTTAGGCTGCCATCTCCACTGATGACGTCACTTCCTCCTCAACAACTCAATCTTAAAGAACACATAAAGAAAACAGTAAGGTCAATTTACTACAAACTAAAAACACTGCGCCACCTGAAACCAATGATGGAGACCAAGGACTTCCGTACAGTCTTCCAAGCAATAGTCACACCACATTTTGACTATGCGAATATCATCCTTCATGGCCTCCCCAAGAATACTCTAAATCCACTTCAACTGGCGATGAACGCGGCAGCCCGCATCTTATCTGGAGCTTCTATAAGGGATCATATAACACCAATTCTGATCGATCTGCACTGGCTCCCGATAAACTGCAGAATAACATACAAAACCCTCCTCATCACATTCAAAGCAATTAATAAATTATCTCCTGCATCGATCTCAAACCTCATCACCCTCACACCAAACAACAGACCCAGGAGACTAGTAGCAGAAAACACACTAGTTACTCCTAGCATCTCCACAAAATGGACACAACAAACTACTAACAGAGCTTTTGTGTCCTATGCTCCCAAATGCTGGAACAAACTACCTCCAAACATCAGATCAATCAGGGATATCACCCAATTTAGAAAGTCCATCAAGCACTACTTATTCACTCTGCACTTCAGGCTACCATACACCCAATAGAACCGGCCCCCACCTCACTCAGATAACTCCTACACATAACAACAACCCAGAACAAAAAATCAAAACGTAATAACTCTGTATTCTTGTCAAACTCAAATTTTGATGTAACCTATCTAATGTATATATAATTATGTATAATTATGTAGATAGTTATCCCCAGTTTACACCCAGTTTATCCTCCCTGTTATCTGTAAACCTAGATCAGTCATGTATTGACAGGTATGTTGTTGTTCAATGTAAACCGCACTGATGATGAATAGTGCGGTATATAAAAAATGTTAAATAAAATAAATAAATAAATACATTCCTGCTTGTTCCTGGAGATATGAGCCTTCATGCATGTACTGTTACTGCTTTACCTTACCCCAATTAAATAGTTTTAGGTGATTTTAATGGCCAGACTGAAAATACTGCCAAGGCTTCTGACAACAGCTTCTTACTACTCATGGACAACCTAGGCTGCCAGCATCCTATTCATTCAGGTAGTCACACCTTAGATCTCATCTCTTCTGTGTCACCTTCAATTGGAGTGGAGGAGTGGCCTAGTGGTTGGGGCAAGGTACTTCAGGCCAGAAGGTCAGGGGTTCAAATCCCACTAGAGGACAGCAACCTTGGGCCAGAAGGACTGGGATTTCTAGTCCCACAGGTACTCCTTGTGGTCTTGGGCAAGCCACTTAACCCTCCATTGCCCATGTTCCCTGTAAAATAGTTATCTCCAAGTTATAATGCCCTGTTCAATGTAAACCACACTGATGCAGAATAGCACAGTATATAAGAGAATGTAAATAAATAAATTTCTTGCTCCACACTCCTTTTTCTTCGACAAACCACTTCTTGGAGATTGCATCTCTCGTAGAAAACTGATCTCATGTCTGCTCCTATTAAATTATTCAACAAACTGTCTAACATTTGTCCAGATACACGTCTTTCTCACTGTTCCCCATTTCCTGAAGACTCTCCTGCCTAGTCTTTACCCAATTAAATAATCACTTGGAATATACTTCTAATGTTGGTCCTAGATAAAATGGCCCTTCTTATAGCTGAATGCTCTCAGCCTCATAGCTCAATGTCATATCATTCCAGCCTACCATTGTTAAAAAACAAACTCATAGGGCTGAATGCATCTGAAGGAAAAACAGGATCTACTCTGCTGCAAACTCTGCTAAGAACATCATTGGACTATCAAAATGGCATCAGATTTTCCCAAAAATATTACTTCTGAAAACCTCCTTTCCAAACCAAAGCAATCCAAATCCTTGTTCTAATTCACATCTTTCAATATCCTACTTTCATTACAGTCCCCTTCTACATCTTCATTCCCATCAGCTGAATCCTTAACTGTTTACTTCATCAATAAGATTGACACAATCCAAAAAGACTTTTCCCTGTTCCCTCCCCTCTCACCTTCTCATTCTTCAGTAGGGATCAAATGAGTGAAGGAGTTTTACCCCTCCCTTCCTGGCAGTTCTTTAATTTAGCCACTAGCTCCAGCCTTGATAAAGCTATTCGATTAATGAATCCTAATTCCTTTGGCCTTGATCCACTGTTCACTATACTTTTAAAATTGAATCTCCTGAATAAGCTCTCTTTCATTCTATCATTAATACTAGTTTGTCTACAGGAGTCGTCCCTTCTATTTAGAAGCAAGCAATCATTCACCCACTCCTCAAAACCTCTTCTCTGAACCTCTCTGTTGTAGAAAATTTAGACCCATCTTTACCCTCTCTTTCTTATCTAAAATCAATGAGAAAATTGTTTCTATTGAAATTTTTAATCTTACACCCTAAACAGGCAGGATTCTGTAACAGTCAATTTTCCTGCCAAGTTGTGCTGAAGTTCTCCAGCCGTGCTGCTGCTGATATTAGGTGCTGCAATGCTCAAATACATTAGCCATCTTTCTGGCTTCCAGACAGTGCAAAAATCTGTACAGTCCTGAAAAAGTCTAGACAGTTGGCTATCATAGTCTCTTGAGTCCTGAGCACATTTGATAGGGCCCTTGTAAACAATCGGACCCTAGACAAGACATGTGCTTAGTTTTCCTATGCCACAATCCAGCCCTGCATGCTATTTTCTTCTTTTTGGAAAAGGCTGCAATTTCAGCTTATCACAGCCTCTACATATATGAATTCTCTCTTCCACTGGCCTGCTTCTCTCTATGCCCTTTTCCTCCACTGCTGACTCCAGACTTCGATCCTTTCACCTTGCTGCTCCTTAAGCACGGAACAAACTAACCAAGTCTGTACGTCAGACTTCATCTTTCCCCCTTTCCAAATCCATGCTAAAAGCTCACCTCTTTGAGGCTGCTTCTGGATCTTAATCCCTTGTTTTACTTACCTTTCCCTATTTGTACCTTTATTCTCACTTTTGTGTTGTCTGTCTTGATTAGATTGTAAGCTCTGACGAGCAGAGATCATCTTCTATATGTATCTGTGCAGTGCTGCGTATGTCTTGTAGCACAATTAGGGATAATTGATTGTCGGATCTGTTAAATTGTATTTTGACTCTATATTTTTTATGGTGATTGCATTTTATGATTGTATGTAAAGAGTAGTTACTCACCTGTAACAGGTGTTCTCCAGGAGCAGCAGGAATCAGTCCTCACATATGGGTGACGTCGGCGTCGACGGAGCCCCCATGCGGAGCATTTTCTCAGCTTTCAAAGAAAGCCTTTGGGAATGCAGGCACGCATACGCGGTCCCCTTCCCGCCCAAAGGTGCCATCTTGCTCAGTCTAATGACATAGCTAAAAGACAGCATAAAAAGAAAATGAACTATATACAACTGCAACTCCAAGGGGAGGAGGGAGGGTTGTGAGGACTGATTCCTGCTGCTCCTGGAGAACACCTGTTACAGGTGAGTAACTACTCTTTCTCCAGGACCAAGCAGGAAGTCAGTCCTCACATATGGGTGACTCCCTAGCTCTGGGCTACCAGGAACCCAGGCTGAAAAATAGAGCTCCCTCTAGAGTCTCAGCAACAGTGAGAGAATCTTCTCTGAGACCACACCTGAACGGTAGCCCAACACCAGGGCCGGAGGGTAGGAGTTGCCTAAACCTCAAAGAGATTACGGAGTACCACTTGCCCGAAAGCACTGTCCCTACGGAACTCCCTCTCGAGGCAGTAGTGGTCCGCAAAAGTCTGGCTTGTAGACCAAGTAGTGGCCCGGCAGATGTCTGCCAACGGAACAGAACGGAAGTGAGCTACTGATGCGGCCTTCGCCCTGATCCGGTGGGCCGTGACTCGACGCTCCAGGGAGAGGCCGGCTGCTGTGTACGCCCAGGCGATACAGTCTGCCACCCAAATGGACAACGTACACTTAGTGACAGGCAACCCCAATTTATTAGGGTCAAAGGAAATGAAGAGATGAGAAACCCTTCTATGCCCCTGTGTACATTCTAGGTAAAAGGACAGCGCCTTTCTACAATCCAGGGTATGCAAGACAGTTCGGCCCTACTGGCGTGCGGCCTGGGAAAGAACGTCGGAAGTACCACCTCCTGGTTGAGGTGGAAGGAGGACACTACCTTTGGAAGGAACTTAGGATGACTCCGCAAGACTACCCTGTTCCTATAGAACCTGGTATACGGCCTATCCGAGACCAGAGCCTGAAGCTCACTCACCCGCCTAGCCGAGGTGAGTGCCACAAGGAACAACACATTCCAGGAGAGGAAACGTAAATGGCAGGTTGCCATCGGCTCAAAAGGTGGGCGAGTCAGTTGCTGCAAGACCACATTGAGATCCCACTCAGTGGCCGGTGGACGAATAGGAGGCTTAAGCAGAAGCAGGCCTCTGAGAAAGCGAGACACCAGAGGGTGGCCTGAGAGAGACTGTCCATCCACCGGCGAGTGGTGAGCTGAGAGGGCACTGAGGTGAACCCGGACAGAGTTGGACCGAAGTCCTAGGTTCAGGGCCGGATTTACCCATACGCCATGTACGCCATGGCGTAGGGCCCACAGCTTGCAAGGGCCCACAAGAGTCCCCATCCGTCGCTCTCTAGAGAGAGTTTAAAGTCCGGCAGAGATTTTTCCGTGGTAGCGAAAACGCATGAAGTCGCAAGCTCGGCCGGAGACGCGCCTTCCCAGGCCCCCGTCTCCCGCCGCAGTGAACATGGGGCTCCGATTTGTATGCTGCCTCCGATGGCGGCGGCCATCTTACCCGGCTCCTCTTCACTTCCTGAGCCGTCGACGTCACTTCCGGCCAGCGTCAGCCTTCCCCTCGCTCCAAAGTGACAGCGCCGACCGCCTGCTTCAGCCTCAGCCTCCACGATGCCGGCAGCCTGCTCAGCTACACCAGGTCCGGAAGCGGTAGGTGCGGTCATTCTTATGGGCCAATTCTTACGCTTCGAGCGGAGCGGGGCGGGGGAGGGGGCCGCAGGGGGGGGGGGCACGGGCACAGTCGGGGGCTCGAGCACAGTTGCTTGCAGCAGAACGAACACACTGACATCACACCCATCGCGAGGACAAGGCACATGCAAACCACGCGAGCATTACCGGGGTAGTCCTTGCCTGTCTGCTATTGGTTTGTTTTCCTTGATTTCCTTGAGGCTTCCCAATTGCCCCTGGCTTCTCTGTACTGGGTTAGCTAGAGCTACTGCTTAGGCTACAGGCTACAGGCTACAAGCTCAGGGGTTTTTCCTGGTATAACTTACCTAACTGAGGCTTCAGGCTGCGCTGCATGTAGGTTAGTGCATATAGACTTGAGGCTGCATATAGGATACCTGACCTAAAACTGGTCCGTCCACTCATCTTCATGAGGTTCTAACTGCATGCATCAAAAGCTTTTTTTTGCCTGTCCGCTATTGGTTTGTTTCCTTGAGGCTTCCCAATTGCCCCTGGCTTCTCTGTACTGGTTGCTACTGCTTACTAAGTGCTTAGGCTACAGGCTACAAGCGCAGGGGTTTTTCCTGGTAGAACTCAAGCGCTTCTCAGTCTCTCTAAGTCCCCCCTTACAGTAGTCATGAAAAAATATGAAAGTGGCGCATCTAAACGAAAAAAGAAAATGCTAGAAAACGAATCAACCACCAAAATTCCCAAGATTACCAGCTTTCTTCTTCCATCAACGAAAATTCAAGCTGTCTCAGAATCAGAATTTTTGAATGTGAATGACGCGGCTACTCCACATCTTTTGGATACTACTGACACTACTCCTCAAACTTCCGATACTGCTGATGTTACTCCACAACCCGATGTACCTGAGGAGAATATTTCTAGTTCTCCACCACCACCACCTCATGATGTGGGTCTCTGGAAAACATTCCTTCCAGCTTCTGACGTCGATTATTGGATTGTTAATGGTCCAGCTGCATGTCAACATCACGATGATAGTTTCATGTCATCAGAAAGAACTATGGGAAATAGAACACGCCGTTTTGCGAAGGAATTTCTTTACGGACGAAAAGCAATGATGAGAAGTATTACCGAGACTGGCTGCTTTATTCGCCATCAAATGGGAACATTTACTGTTTTTTCTGTAAGTTGCTTTCAAGGTCCACGTCGCAGTTTGCCTCCTGTGGATTCAACGATTGGAGCAACTGCGGTAAAGTGATCAAGCTTCACGAAAGTAGTGCAGAACACCGAGCATCACTCAGTTTCCTGGTTAGCACGTGTTTCAGCGAAAGGGTGCATCGACGAAAAGCTTCAGAAACAGATGAACGAAGAGAAGATATATTGGCAGTCAGTTCTTCGGCGTGTTGTTGAAGTGATAAAGTTCCTTGCTCAACGTGGCCTAGCATTTCGAGGAGATACCGAATTATTTGGTTCTGTGCAAAACGGAAACTATCTGGGAATTTTGGAACTTTTAGCCAAATTCGACCCCTTCCTTGCCGACCATATATCTCGTTTTGGAAATAAAGGAAGTGGAAAAATTAGCTATTTGTCTTCCACTGTATGTGATGAACTCATCGAGCAAATGGGACAAGACGTGTTGGCTGTCATTTTAAATGAAATTCACGACGCGAAGTACTATTCCATATGTATTGATTCCACTCCAGACGTTAGTCACATTGACCAACTAACTTTTATTGTGCGCTACGTTAACAAGTTTGGTGAAACAACTGAACGGTTTTCTAAAATTCTTTCCAATTGAAAGTCACAAAGCCGACAGCCTTTACCAAGATGTGTTGAATATACTAAATGAAATGTCATTGTCTCTGGATAACTGCCGAGGACAAAGCTACGACAACGCAGCAAACATGGCTGGGAAATACGCCGGTCTCCAAGCAAAACTGAGGGAAATTAACCCAATGGCTGACTACATACCTTGTGCAGCACATTCATTAAATTTGGTTGGAGTTGCTAGTGTAAATTGCTGTCTGGACGCTGTTAACTTTTTTGGTCTCGTCCAAGAACTGTATGCGTTTTCGGTTGGTTCAACAAAGCGGTGGAGTTCATTGACATCAGGACTCACACCGAACGAAAATGGACGAATTCTGACTTTGAAAACTTTATCATCTACCCGTTGGCATTGCCATTCAGAGTCCGTGAAAGCACTACATCTCAACTATGCCAACATCTATACTATGCTGAATAGTATCGCAGAAAATGAAGACGAGAAGGGTGATGCCCGACGCTTAGCAGCAGCCTTGGCGGGTAAAATGTGTCTGTTGGAAACCGCATTCATGTGTGTTCTGTGGCACAAGATCTTGCAGCGATGTCAAAAAATCAACACTGCCTTGCAAAGTGTGTCTATTGACATCAGTGTCGGCGTTTCTTTGTTTACTTCTTTGGAAACATTCGTTGCTGGAATGCGTGATGACTTCGACAACCTGGAGAAAGAAGCAAAAGAGCTCATGGAGGACATCCAACAAGACTACACCTCTCGTTTCATTCGGAATCGACCAAAAAGATGCCAGGTTTTTGAAGAAGCAGGTGAGCCGAATGCTGCTTTACAAGGTGCACAAAAATTCCGTGTTGAGAGTGTATATGTCATACTTGACAAACTGCTTGCATGTTTATCTCAACGCCGGAATGCTTACAAGCAGATTTCTGAAGACTTTGCTTTCATCAAATCACTGAAGGAGAATGATGTTGGCTCTCTCAGAGAAGATGTAATCCATTTGCAGCAAAAATACAATTGTGATCTGGAAAGCGGGTGTGAAGAGGAATTTGTGGCATTTTCTGGAATGGCCGCGGATTTGAATTTGGATCGTGACCCCCAAAACCTACTGAAATGGCTGAAAAAAAATCCTGTAGTGGATTCAACATTTCCGAATGTTTCCACTGCCCTCCGCTTGTTTTCAACGCTTCCCGTGACTATCTGCGAAGGGGAACGTTCTTTTTCAAAGCTTTCCCTGATAAAAAATAGATTTCGTTCTACGATGACGCAGAAAAGACTGAATTCTCTGGCAGTCATGTCAATTGAAAATGACGTTACTTCTGCGTTGACTTTTGATACAATTATTGAAAAGTTTTCACAAACTAAATCGCGAAAGAAAACATTTTTGTAAGTGGTAAATGGGCTGATGGGGGGTTAGGACTGGTAATGGGTTATAGGGGGGCTTAAACTGAAAATGGGGATGGGGGGTTAGGACTGGAAGTGGGTTGATGGGGGGGGGCTAGGACTGGTATTGGGTTGGGGGGTTGCTAGGACTGGAAATGGGCTGATGGGTGGCTAGGACTGGAAATGGGCTGATGCAGGACTAGAAGGGAATGGATGCTGGGTGAGGCTGGAACTAGAAGGGAGCTGATGTTGGCGGAGGATTAGAATGGGATGGGGCTGGAAGAGTAAAATGGAGAAGGGAAAAATATTTTGTGTGGGAGGGATAAAAAATCTACAATTGGCCGGGTACTGGGAGAGTAAGTGGGGATTGAGGATGGAGGGGTAAAATTTGAGTGGATGAAATAGGAATGAGGAAAGAGCAAAAGGAGAAAGATTAGTATGTTAAAGCAGATGTAGAGAGAGAATGGAAAAAAACTAGAAGAGAGAAGAAAGGACAAATGGACAGCAGACGATGGAGAGTTAGCAGAAGACACGAAGAAACCAGAAGAAAGTGGCTGGAGCAATTGCAGCTGGAAAAAAATGCACAAAAGGTAGAAAAATATCTCTTTATTTTGAATTTATTAATTGGAATATGTCAGCTCTGGTAAATGTGCATCATTAAAGTCTGCGCTTTGTTTAGTACAAGAACAAATTAATGTATAGTTTTATTTCTACAGTGTTGTACATTCCAAGTTTGGCTTTTGGGATTCCCAGTTTAATTATTGTCTTCCTGTTTCTAAATTGTGATTACTTGTTTGGTGATGGTCTATGTTCTGCATGTGTAACTGAGCTGAGGTGTTCTGTTTATATAATTCCTATTTGACATTGCCACTTGTTCTCTTTCCCCAGTAGGTCATGTTTTGTTGTTCTCTGAAATGTATTGGTTTAATATTTGCAGTGTTGCCTTTTGATTGGTAGAGTATGGTGCTTTGTAAGTCCTGGTAGTGCTGTTAGGATATGGCAGGTTTGCTATGGGTTGGCACTGGATTATAGTAATGTAGAAATCTTTTAGTCTTTCTTTATCCATACACTCATTAAGAGGCACGTTTACTAAAAGTTAGTATATGGTAACATTATGCAAATAGTTATGCAAATGAGGCCCCTTATGCAAATGAGGCCCCGCACCCCCCTTGGGCCGCCCCTGCTGGGGGCCCACAATTTTTGTTGGCGTAGGGCCTCACTCAAGGTAAATCCGGCCCTGCCTAGGTTGGAAAGGTGGAGCAGGTATTGTAGCACCACGTGGACCGAGCAGGAGAAGGGGTCCTCTTGCTGTTGAGAACACCAAGAAGAGAACCTATGCCACTTCAGAGCATAGGCCTTCCTAGTGGAATGCTTCCTGGAGGCCAACACCACCTCTTCAACCTCCCTTGATAGGAGCAAGGGAGCAAGGACTAGCCTTTCAGCAGCCAGGCCATCAAATTGAGGGATTTGAGGTTGGGATACAAGAGGGACCCCTGATCCTGAGTCAGAAGGTCGGGTTGCAGCCCCAGAGGAATTGGAGTATCTACTGCCAACTGCAGAAGAACAGGGAACCACGGCTGCCTGGGTCACCTGGGGGCTATCAGGATCACCGTGGCTCGGTCCTGCTGGATTTTGAATAGAGTCCGGGCCACCAGAGGTGTGGGAGGAAAGGCATACAGCAGGCTCTCTGACCAGGGGATCAGGAATGCATTTGGCGCTGTTCTCAAGGGATGCGGTTGCCTGGAACAGAACCTGGGTAGTTGCCTGTTCAGCGGACTGGCAAAAAGATCCATGGTCGGAAGTCCCCACTTCAGAAAGATCTGTTGAACTACCAGAGGATCCAACTGCCACTCGTGAGGCTGCAGGAGTCTGCTTAGCCTGTCCGCCAGGTAGTTTTCCTGGCCTGGGAGGTAGACCGCCCTGAGGGTCATGCCCTGATTGACAGCCCAGGAGCAGAGAGCTTGTGCTTCCAGGCACAGAAGTCTGGATCCTGTGCCTCCCTGCTTGTTGACGTAGAACATAGCCACCTGGTTGTCCGTCTGAACTAGGACAGACAGGTGAGACAGGATCTGAGAGAAAGTCCGTAAGGCTAGTCGAATGTCTCTCAATTCCAACAGGTTGAGCTGCTGGGTGGCCTCCCACGGAGACCACAGGCTTTGGGTGCAGGCCCCCTGGCAGTGTGCCCCCCAGACCTGCAGGGAAGCATCGGTTGTCAGTACCTGAGTGTGTGGGGAGGCCTGAAAAGGAACACTCCTGACCAGATTTGGGAGATGCCTCCACCAGCGTAAGGAGTCCACCAAGAGTTTGGACACCTTTATTCTGTCTGAAAATTTCCCTGTGACCTGTAGCCACTGTGCCCTGAGGTACCACTGAGCCGGCCTCATGTGCAGCTGGGCATGTGGGGTGACATGCACTGTGAAAGCCATGTGACCTAAGAGCTGGAGGAAATGTCTGGCCGAGACCAGAGAGTTCACCCGAAACTGGCTGGTCAACTTTATCAGCCTGTGAGCTCTGTCCACAGGCAAATAGGCCTTTGCATGGATGGTATCCAATCTTGCCCCTATGAACTCCACGTCCTGTGAGGGGAATAAAGTGGACTTGGGGAAGTTTATCACGAACCCCAGGTGCTGAAGCAGGGATATGGTTCTGAAGGTGGCCTGCTTGGCCTCTTGTGGAGACTGGCCCCTGATAAGCCAGTCATCCAGGTAAGGGAACACAAAGATCCCCTGGTTCCTGAGATAGGCCACAACCAACACCAGGCATTTTGTAAAAACCCTGGGGGCGGAGGTGAGGCCAAAAGGAAGCACTCTGTACTGGAAGTGTTTTCCTCCCACCACAAATCTGAGGAATTGTCTGTGACTTGGATGGATGAGGATGTAAGTATAAGCATCCTTCAGGTCTAAGGAGCATAGCCAATCTCTCTGCTGGAGGTAGGGCAGTAAGATTCCAAGGGTAAGCATCTTGAACTTTTATTTATTTATTTATTTATTTATATTTCTTATATACCCCGCTATTATAATCAGTGCGGTTCACAGAAGAACAGAAACACACTACAATGCAGTATGGTACATTGAGTTTACATGGAACAGGTAGTCAAAAAACTTGAATGAACTGGGGAAAACTATATACAGATTATATACAAATTATATAGCAGTAAGTATTCACATGGGGTATATGGATTCGGAGTGGATGCCAGAGCTTTTGGGATGGAGAGACGGAGGTGGCGGTTGGTTAACCATTGTCGACCGGGGGCTGTTCAGTGGGATGTGGAAGGCGGGGGGTCAATGTAGAGGTTGTGTGTTTTTCAGGCTTGGTATCGGGGTAGTGCTGAAGGAACAAGTGGTGTTTGAGGGCTTTTCTGAACATCATTAAGTTCGGGATGGCACGGATTTCTGGAGGGAGGGCGTTCCAGGCCATGGGTGCGAAGATGGAGAAGGCTCTACTTGCCGTTAACTTTGTACATTTTGTTAAAGATTTAGGTACTTCGAGTGTATTCGACAGTGGATCTCCTGATCCTGTTTGCTGGTGTGTGATGGAAGAGAGTGCTTATAGGCGTGGGTGGTACTTTCCTGATGGCTTTAAATGCCAGAACTAGCGTCTTGTAGGTAATTCTAGCAGGTAGCGGTAGCCAGTGTAGGTTTTTCAGGACTGGCGTTATGTGGTTGGACCTTGAGGATCCGACTAAGACCCTTGCCGCTGAGTTCATGGCAAGTCGGAGTGGATTCAGGGTTGATTGTGGTAGTCCATGGAGGATGACGTTTGCAAAGTCAAGGTGTGGGATGACTAAGGCTTGAAAGACGGTTCGGTAGTCGGAGAAGTCGAGTAGTGGGCGGAGATGACGTAGTGACCGGATCTTGTAATAGATAGCTTTTGAGGTGTTAGTAACGTGGGCAGACATATCAAGGTGTTGATCCAGGGTAATGCCTAGGTATCAAATTGTGGATTTTGCTTTTAGTTCCATGTCATTGACTTGCAGTGAGGAAGGAGGTGTGAACTTCCGGTTCCTTGTGACGAATAGGACGTCTGTTTTATTGTGGTTGATTCGGAGGTTTTGCGCTAGGAGCCAGTCAGATATAGCTGCAAAACATTTTTGTATTGGGGAGAAGTCGGGTTGCTCAGTCCTGTACGGAGTGTAAATAAGGATATCATCGGCGTAGGCAAGGCATTGAACGTTAAAGGAGCGGATTAATGTACAGATAGGCTGCATGTAGACATTAAATAGCAGCGCGGGGAGGGATGAGCCTTGTGGTATGCCTTGCTTCAGAGGAAAAGGTTCAGAAGCCGTGGAACCAGCTCTGACTTGTTGCCATCGGTTGTATATGCAGGTTTTGCACCAGGCTAGAGCTGTGCCTTGTATCCCTTTTTCTTTGAGACGATGTAGAAGTGTCTCGTGATTCACCGAGTCAAAGGCGGCAGCTATGTCTAGAAAGATGAGGACAAATCCTTGGTGGATGTTATCGAGACCAGTGATTAGATTGTTGAAGAGGATTGTGAGGATGGTGTCGATGCCATGGGCTTCCCTAAAGCCATGCTGGGCGGGGTCTAAAGGTGCCTCATTGTCAATGTGCTGTTGTAGTTGTCGTAGGACGACCTTCTCGATGATTTTTGCGAGTAACGGGATGGTTGATATTGGCCTGTAAGATTCGACTTTAGCTGGGTCGAGCTTGTTATTCTTTAGCAGTGGGCGGATGGATGTGAGTTTCAGGCTTTGGGGGAAGGATCCTGTTGAGAGGGACTGGTTTAGGATCTTGCAGATGGTTGGGCTGAGGTCATGGCATAGCTCTTTGATCCAGCTTGCGGGGCAAGGATCATTGGGGGCAGTGGTGAGGTTGATGGACTTTTCCCTCTCCAGAAACTTGTTCAGATTTCTCAGGTCGAGGATGGGTCTGAGGCCTCCTGTTCTTTTTGGTAGCAGGAAGTACCTCGAGTAGAAGCCTTGCCCTTCCAGGTGGTGAGGCACCGGTTCCACCGCCTGGTCTTTTAGTAGACCTTCCAACTCCTGAAGGAGTAAGTTTCTGTGCAGAGGGGGTCTTGGAGGCTCCCATGGAAAGTAGGAGATGGGTATCTGGGTGAAGTGGAGCAGATAGCCCCTTTCAATGATGCTTAACACCCAAGTAACCCCTGTGATGGCTGGCCACCTGTCTGCGTACAGGATCAGCCGACCTCCTGTGCCCTGGAGAGGAGGAGAGGCTATGCTAGCATAGTCAAAAAAACCCTCCCTGCTGAGCAGGAGCCGGAGTAGGAGGCTTGGGAGCCTTCTGCCTATGGGGCCCATGACCCTGCCCCTTGGCCTGCTGGCCCTGTTGGGGAGCTGCAGAGGCCTGGTAGTGAGTGTAGGTTTTGTAGGCAGCGGTCTTCCTCGGGTAAAAGGTCTTTTTCCCCAAGCCCTTCTTCTTCTGATAAGGGGCAGAGGTTTTCCTGGACAACCTTGTCCGGTTAAGAGTCTCGGTCTCGAGTTCTGCAGTCTTTTCGGCCATGGGCTTGCCAAAGAGGTTTTCACCTCGGCAGGGGACATCGACCAACTTGTCCTGTACCCCTGGCTTGAGGTCCGAGGATTGTAGCCAGGCCTGGCGGCGTGCACCGATGCTACCCTGCTACCTAGGCCGACGCCTCAAATCCATCGTAGGCTGCTCGAGATATAAACTTGGATCACTCTCGAATACCAGAAGACAAGGCCTTGAACCTCTGCAAAGGTTCCTCGGACAGTCCAGCAGAGAACCCGGCAATCTCCTTTGCCAGGTCTCGAAGGTACATGCCATTGTTCAGCTGGTAGGTCTGGACACGGCAAGCAAGCATAGAGCCCTGGAAGCACTTTCTACCGAGGGCATCCAGGATCTGGGCATCCCTGCCGGGAGGCACCGAGGAGTGCATCTTCTGACTCTTCAGGCGATGCATGGCCGATTCCACAACCATGGAGTGGTGCGGTAGCTGTGCCTTTTGAAACCCGGGGCTCTTGCGGACTCAATAGATGGAATCGACCTACTTGCTTAGAACTGGCATCGAGGCCAGCGCCTCCCACAGCATTGGAGGAACCGGGACAGTAAAGGCCTCCTTGGGAGGAGAGTCATACTGCAGAGCCTCGAGCTCCTCGGCTCGAGGCTCCTCCTTGGGGTCCACAGGGAATGCCAGTGCATTGGCCATGTCCCTTACGAAATCTGAGAACCTGGTATCCTCCAGGGGGGACCTTGTCCGAGGCTCGGATCCCGGTGAGTCCAAAGGGACACACCGAGTCCGGAAGGTGTCAGGGGACTCCTCCTCCTCCATTTCCCACGCCGATTCCTCCGAGGAGGAATCGAGTGGCTCCGAGTGGGCGGGCACCGACGCCATCCACCCTGATGCCGAGAGAACCGGCGTCGACGACCTCGGTCCCAAACAGGAGGCCGAGGGTGACCTCGGTCGAGGATCAATTCGAGTTCGCATGGTCTCGAGGATCGGCTTGGCCTCCTGGGTCGACTTGGACGTCGATGTCCCGGTAGTCGGGGCAGATGCGCCGGTGAGACCAGTGATCAGCACCCGCTGCTGCTCCATGAAGGCAGAAAATCTGCTCTCCAAGGCCGTCAACCTGAGTCCGAGCTCAGGAGACCCAGCAGTCTCCGACTCGGGCCCCGACGGTGTCGGGCCTGACGTCGGCTCCCCCAGAGAGTCCATGAGGACTAGAGTACTCACGTTACTCGGGGCCTCCGACTCTACACGAGGATGCTTTGCAGGCCTCTCTGACTCCGAAGACCCGGGATGGCGATCGGGGCTATGTGACCTGGCCCTCGAGGAGCCAAGAGCATCCACCGATGCCGCGCTCGCGGGTTTCTTCTTCCTTCGATGCTCCCTCAAGGGGGACTCCCTTTCAGAGGAGCCCCGACGATGCTCGAGGTCAGACTCCCGAGACGTCGAAGCCTCTGACGAAGTCCGGACCCGTCCAGAGGCAGATTCAGAGAAGATCCTCTCATGCTGGTGCTGACGGCTACATAATGCCTTGGAAGACATTTTGCCACAGGCGCTACAGACCGTAGAATCATGGTCTGGCCCAAGGCACCGGAGGCAGCAGTCATGTGTGTCGGTGAGAGACATCAGTTTTTTGCACCGATCACACTTTTTAAAGCCACTGGCAGCCATCATGGAAAAAGGGTCCCCACAAGATCAAAAAATTGGGCTGCCAGGGAAAAGAAAAAAGGTGCGAACGCAGTCTCTAAGGACAAAAACCGAAAAAAGAGATCCGAGCTCGGCACCGGTGTACCGAGTCCAGGCGGGAAAGGAACCGACGTCGAACCGAAGAAAAAACTAGACCCAACGCAGAAAAATCAACTTTTTTCACGGGTGACAAGGACAGGCACCCGTAGGGCTCCGCGGAAAAAAGAAGACTTAGTAAGATGGTACTTTTGGGCGGGAAGGGGACCGCGCATGCGTGCCTACATTCCCAAAGGCTTTCTTTGAAAGCTGGGAAAATGCTCCGCATGGGGGCTCCGTCGACGCCGATGTCACCCATATGTGAGGACTGACTTCCTGCTTGGTCCTGGAGAAACCCAATATTCAAAAGCACTTCTATGTAGTAGCAGTCACTATATGGATAAGTGCAGGGCAGGGTTGACCATTAGCCAAGACAAGGCAGTCATCTAGGGCAGCAGCTTCAGGGGGGCAGCAAAGAGCAGCAGTAGTCAAAGCAAAACAATAGATTCTGACAGCCCCACAAACTAAGGGGCTCATTTTAAAATGCTTAGCTGTAATTTAGGATGTCTGAAGACATGCACGTGGACGTCAAAATCACAGAGACATATACTTAGATATGTCTTTTTATCTTTCGTGTCTATGTTTGTTTTTTGTTATGTTTTCAATATGGTTTTAATATGTTTTAACATAGGTTTATTTTATATATTTTTAATTAGATGTTTGGTCCTTTAAATATATAATTTTATTCTTTTGTACACTGATTTGATTATTTATTTGTTTTATGTTGGAGGTTTTGGTATCTCACGCCTGATGAAGGTATGAGATGCCGAAACACTGCTAGTGTTGGGGTGTAACCAATAAAGTCTTATTCCACAGTGAGAGGGCATGCTGGTTCCTTGTGTCTCCTTGGTTGTTCTGTAGGGAAGTGTGCTTCTTTTCTGGACACCCCACTACTTTAACCATTATGCTATTAGATGTCCTTGTTCTGAGATGCTCTTCTGGGAATGTCTATATAGATATCTCTATAGATGTCCATATCTGGCATGTCAATGTTTTTGAAATCATGCCTAAACTTCCACGTGTCTGCTTTTTTATCTAGACATTCTGGCTTTGACGTCCCAGATCGCATGTGGACATCCCATTGTAAAATGAGCCTTCAAAAGAGCCATCGACACATTCTTTTACTCGAGAGAGAGCAGGCACACACATCCATACAAAGTTTAATATTTAAAAGTATGGGGCAGCATTTTTGAAAGGCATTTACATGGTTTACAGCCCAGTAAACCATGAAAATGCCGTAAACAGGGATTTTTCAAAGGCACTTACCCGGTTAGTGCCTTCGAAAATCCCCTCCAAAGTCCCCTACGTGCCCCGATGCTATCCGGTTAGCATCAGAGCATGTTGAGGGCATTCCAGGGCAGAGCAGGGGCGGAGGCAAACGCTAACTGGGCAGCAGCAATTTTTCATGCTGCCCGGTTAGCGCTCTGCGCCGAAAAAATAGGTGAAGAAAACCCTCGCCTATCTTTTCGGAGCAGAGCTCTAACCGAGCAGCATGGAAAATCGCTGCTGCCCAGGTAGGCTTGGCAGCTTCCCAGCTGTGCAGCGAACCCCGGATATTCACTTCCGTCGCTGTAGAACTGAATATCCAGGGTTAAGGGGTCGGTGGGCACGGCTATGCAACTACGGCACTTAGTCCTGCCAATTCAAAATCGGGCCCATAATGTCTAGTTTGGCATTTTTATAGAATTTTTCTTAGAAGGTGGTTTCAGATGTTCATGATTGTTGAGTTTAATTATGGAATCTTGGAGAAGTGGACCTAAGGCACCCAGTATTTTGCACTGGATCTTGGGCAGAACATGGGCTTTCTGCCTAATTTTACGGATAGTTTGCAGTTTAGGGCAACATAAAGGCTAAAATGGATAGTGGCTGAATATTGCCATGATCTGTAGAGCCTTGGCAGTCACCATTCCCCATGCATACTCAGCATGACCTGCTTCTGAATGCAATGCAATATGTTCCATCAAGTCACTGCTGACTCTTGTCCACCTAGCCTCTGGGTTTTCTTGGCAAGGTACAACCAGGAGTAGATTGCCTTTCCTATAGTGGTGCTGAATATATGTGGCTAGTTTAAACGCTGCAACTGGCATTTTAAAGAAATGCTGACCGTGGTGTTGAAATATTGACCTGATATTTTTATTTTGGATGCAATTTTATTTGGTGATTTTGTAATTCACCTTGAGCTCTAAAGGCTGAAGCAGAATATAACATTTCTTATATACTGCCTTGATACCACTGAAAGGCGCTATATAAGAAATGTTAAATAAATAAATAAATAAACAAATATAAATGTTAAATTAAATTAAATTATTTTGTGGGAAAAGTGATCTACATTTCTTCTTTAGATATATTAATAAAATAAATTGATCTTTAAAGATACACATATACATCACTATTATTTACTTTCTAATCTGTGTATGCAAATTGCTCCAACAAGGGAAATGTAAATTAGATGGACATCACTCCCCACAATGTCCTCCAGAGCTCTGCTCACCATATTGGAACAGAAAAAGTGATTTTAAATGCACCTTTAAATATGTAAAGCTGCCACATTTGTGCTTTAAATAAACTAAACCTGGAATACAGACAGAATAAAGCAGGAGAAGAACAGGTCAGAGGAGAGTATCTGGCTGAGGAATCACTCCTAAACAGCTATTTATATTAATGCAAAAAAAGGCATCACATTGTGTTCCATGATATATGCCGCACTGGGATGCAAGTCTGTCCCACCAGTGAGAATAAGAGCATGCATTTCATGATGGCAAAGTCACATGTGTGAGATGAAAAAGCCCTGGACATAATGTATGTTTCCAGCACACATTCTCTGCAGGATTCTCTTCAGATCCTTGGATGGTAACAAGCACTTATCTAAGGTTAGCTACTGCTTGCTGGGCCACTAACATGCAGACAAAACAAAGGACAATTGATGTGTGCATACAGGTCTGAATAGCAGTTTAATTTCTCCTCCACTGCCAGAAATAACACCTATTTAAAGCATATTTATGTTTGGGGTAAGCAATTTATTATTAGAAAAAATCCCCCCCTTGCAAAATGAGTACCATTTTTCTTGCTGCCTCCTTTCAAAACATTTGATGGCTCCCATGCAATACAGGAGGAGATTATGACATTTCCGATTCTTTTCCCACAAATCTCTCATTGTATATATATAGGGGTGCTCCTTCTCACCCCATCATCTCTTCCATGTATTTTTACTCTTTCTGGAATTCTGCAAACCATAATTCAAAATGTTGCATTTTTTGTGATTTTTTTCTGTATTGTATTTTAAATTTATTATCACTCAAAACAATATGCGTTGTTATTTTGACAAACAAACCATGAAAACCTTTGCATAATTCAGACCTTTTTGGCACAGAAGTTTGAATTTTGTTTGCAGAATTCCAGTATGAGAAGTATGAGTATATTTTATATGCAATGTAGTTCAGACTGTTTTATATTTATTTTATTTATTTTTATTTATTTAACAGTTCTTCTATACCGCTCTATTTTAGATCAGAGCGGTTTACATTCAACATCAACCATACAACACAGGAACCCTGAGTTGCATTTACAATAAACAGGAGATCAACTTGGAAGTAACTGGGGGGAACTATGTACATTGTATAACATAGTTTTGATATTGGAATTTACTACTCTGCCAAAACTAGGGATGGGAAAAAGGGCAAGTAGCCCAGGATAAAAACTGCCTGGAGTGGGGGTAGAGGGGTTGGAATGATGACTGACATCAAACTGTGGTTCGACAATGAATAAAAAGACAGGAATACGGCTGCTCTCCTCTCACCCATGCAGTTGTAGGGAGAGGGGAGAGATGAGAGGGTTCAGAGTGGAAGGAATATTTATTTATTTAAAAACATGTAGATGCCACTAATCTAAGGTTCTAAGCAACTTACAGCAGAACATATGCAATAATAATTAAAAAACATAAAATCACTCACATATAACAAAATACAAAGACAACCACTACCTCATAAAAGACTCTTTAATGCTCCAGCAATATCAATAGTTTAAAAACATTTATAGAGGGAGAGAGGTGCGGGTGTCGAAACGGGGGCAAGGGGCACTAATACACTTACCTGCTCTAGGTGCTAAAATGCCTAGTTACAGCAGTGATTGCAGGAGTCATCAGTAAAGCAATACAGTGCTTCAGGACTGCCCCACCCCATGGCCCTTTATCCTGGGGTAAAAAAATAAGCCAAAGGAAACCCTTCCTAAAACTAATCCCTAAGTTACCAGCCAAGTCACCAACTCGCTTATATAAATAGTTGTTTTTTAATTATAAATTTCAAGCTTGACAGCATTAGACTACAAGAAGACAAACAAAGCAGAGCCTATAAATTTTGCTTGTCTGACTGAACGGACTCCTGCCGATATTCAGCTTTGGCTTAATTTGGCCTTTTCTCACAGAGAACCCTCCCCCCCCCCAAATCTGTCCCAGTAGACCTCACAATAAATCTGCAGTGTCAAAATAATGCATCGTTGAATGGAGATTGTATCTGGTCACCCCCCTTTGCCCTCACTGGAGGACTTGGTCAGACAATGCACGCAAGATCCCCAGTCATCGATAACATTTCCCCAATGGAAATAAAAGATTGCAGTTAAAAGCTTGCATACCAGGACACAAAGTCCCGAACTTCATACACCAAGTACTGTATATCCGCCTTTGGTTCATCAGCATGCCTTAAAATTTTTAGTATGTGAAAAAGCAATTTAATACAATTAAGCTGTAAATTAATATGCATTGAGTTGATTTGCGTGTATTAAAAATATCTTTATAAACCTCATATGTGAAACAACCCCTGAAAACATTCAAATATCGATAACATTTCAAAATTTCCAAAACTGAACTGACAATTTTTTACTGGAGCACATTTCCACCACACATTGACACAAGCCTGGAATCTCTCAAAGATGAGTGTCAATTCACCATAGCAAAAACTCTCTGAATCTCTCTGAGAAGTCATTTTGGTCCCCTTTAACCAAGCGATGTTAAAATTTTAACGGGCAAAATGAATGTGTGGTAACTGAAAAAGCCCTGCGGTATCTGTTGAATAATGTGTGTTAACTGTTTTGCAGATAATATATCTGTACTTAATGTCATCCATTGAGGTGGCACGAACTGCTCTATGTTATCTGCTACATTAAAAGTTAGATGCTGATTTTATAAGGCAATGTGTAAAGATACGTGCTATTAATGTGCGTAAATTACCTATTTTCAATGGCTTACTTGCATAAATGTGCACTTATGTACATATTTTAGGTAGATGCTATTCTGGAAACATTCACGCAAGTTCTATCATGCATGCTTTCAGTGTGGCTGTGCATGGGGGGAGTTTGGGGGTAGGCAGACGAAGTGTAAATTTACACACATAAATAATAAAATGCTAAAATGTATGCGCTTTCTGAAGTAATCTAGGCATGAGCATTTATACCTGCCCTAGGGCAGGCATAAGTGTTTGTACCCAAGGTTTACACCCCCTATGCTCCTATTTTATAAAATAAAGTACGCACATACTCCACTCTATAAAAGAGCCCTCAAATACGCACATGTTATCTCTGTGGGAGTTTACAAAATTATCCTTGGCACATGTGCACTTAACATGTGCAGTACTGTTCCATACATGGAAGGTAGTTTTAGAATGTCATTTCCATGCAAATGTGGCCATATACATGTGTAAATCACCTCCTATAAAATATTGACCGGTGTAAAAGTATGTGCTTTGGCATCAAGGTATGTAGTTTGCTGGTGGTGTGCACATGGGTGGAGCATACAAGCACATATGTAGATTATACAGGTACTTCAAAAATCTTAGCACATATATTTACACCAATTCAAGAGATAGTGTAAATATCCATGCCTGCAATGTAGGTGTGCATTAGGCCACTTATGCTAGTATTCTATAGAGAGAAGTAGGCATCTACTTGTCTTTTTAAAATAGGCATGACAGAAGTGTCTTAAACCATGCTTTAACTAGGCACCCCATTATATATATATATATAATACCCTCATTATGTGTAAGGCATAATCCTCCTTTTCCATGCCAGGCTTTAGAAATGTCCTGCAAGACTTTCCACCTGAGAGGTAGCTGCATCTGTGCTTTGGCAGTTCTGTGACAGTAATAGCCATATCTTATTTGGATAATGAGAAAATGACTGACTAACACTGGTGTAACGTGCATGCTGGATAGTGCACTGAAAGTGTTCTATTATGTTAATTTGTGCTGTGTATATAAAGAGATTGACAAAAAATTTATTACTAACATTACTGAGTGAGTTGTGACCCCTGATGCAAGCGTTTTCTGAAACACGGCTGTATTGGGTGGTTAATAAACTGTTTGATGACTTCACTCCTTGACGTTTGTGGGCTAGTCTGTCACCCCTCTGCATGTTGCTGTTTAATGAGAAGCAAAGCCATGGCATTGACATAAGGTGCCATATCAAAAGGGACATGATTGAAACAGTCCTGGTTTTGCTTCATTGTGTTATCTGGCAATGTAATCCTGCTTTCTAAAGAAATGAGATAAAAATTCTTCATGCAGTGCTGACGAACCAGAACTGGCTCAGGGTTTTCCTTTTGGCCTTGGAGCACTAAGGTCACCTATCTGTTTATATTCAGTTTGAGGTACCATGATGAGAGCTACAAAGCCTGTGTCTTGCATCATATTCTTGCTCTACAAAAAGTCCTTGGAGTGTTCAGGCACTGACTCCTTTTTTACTTCCAGAAAAATGTGAATCATTTTCAGACTTATTGCCAGATAAACCAATAAGAGTGGAAGAGTAGCCTAGTGATTACTACAGCAGGCTGGGAAGGAGGGAATCCAAATCCTACTGACATTCCTTATGGCCTTGGTAAGTCACTTAACCCTCTATTGCCTGAAGCACAACCTTAGATTTTAAGCCCCCTAGGAACAGGGAAACACCTACTGTACTTGAAAGTAATTTTCTCAGAACTATTACTGGAAAGGTGTGAGCTAAATACAAATAAAACAAAATGTAAGGAGCTCCATCACCAAGATGGCCAATGCCTTAAGCTATTGTTGAATAACTAGTGAGAGCCATAAGAACATAAGAAAAGCCTAGCTGGGTTAGACCAAAGTCCATCAACCCCAACATTCTATCTCTGACAGTGGTCATTTCGGGTCACAAGTATCCAGCAGATCCCAAAACATATATCTATTTCTCATGGCTCATTTCAGGGATGAGTAATGGCTCTCCTAAATCTATCTGGCTAATAAATTTTTATGCCCTTTTCCTCCAGGAATTTGTCCAAACCTCTTTTGAATCCCACTATATTGGCTGTTTTGACCACATCCTCCAGCAGCAGATTCCACAGCTTAATTATGCACTGTGTGGAAAAAAATCTTTTTATGAATCATTTTCAGTCTGCTAATCATTAGTTTCATAAAGTAGGAAGAGAATGGCTATGGAAGAGAAGACAGACAAAATGAGGACTAGGAGGTTCAGGAACCTGGTCTAAGCTCTATTAAATTCTGCTAAGGGTTACTGGTTCATGCCCACACACACCTGCTATCATTAAGGCTAAATGCAGTCTACCTACAAAAATAGAAAAAAATATCATAACATGGTTTATTTACAATATTTTTGTTTCTGGGAACATTTTTAGCAAATGGAGCACCAAAAGAACTTTACCATGTAACAATCTTTCTTTATGTATTTATGGGATGCTTCAAAATACGAGAAGACACCAAGAATACAAAGGCCATCTGTACAGTTCCTCCTTGCCCATATAAAAGATAAAAACAGAATATAGTGTACTTCTTGAATTCACTTTTGTAACTCTTGCGGCATTAAATTATAGGATTATAATGTTGCAGAAACAAGTCAATTGTGTGTAACTGACAAGTTTAAAATGAGCAAGTTTAATCACCTTAATGCTCTGTGACTTGCACTTTTCTGTCAGATTTAAGACAACACAAGAATTTCTTGTTGAAAAATTCATGGATAATAATCATTTACTTCCAGTATACCAAAAGCGAAGGCAATATGGAAATCCAAAATGCATTTCACAAACTATGGGGAAGATGTATTTTCAAAAGCCATTTGCCCAGGTAAACACTGACTACCCAGGTAAAAGGGCTGTCTGAAGATTGTCCATCCTTTAGCTGGCAATAAATATGCATTAGGTTTTACAGCCTGTGACATTTTAGTCACAGTAGATGGCATAGCCTTTTAGTCACACTAGGTCAGAAGGGGAGGTCAATAACACATGTAGACTGCATTTTCAAATCCACACACATTATTTTCTATGCTAAAAGTATCCATGCACACAAAAAAGTAGGTGTCCATGGATATTTTGCCTCCTCAAAATGCTGGAACATGAAAGAATGCACACATTTTCACTTTGAAAACTGGCATCCTGGAAAACAAGTGCCCTTGGACTTTGCAGCAATGTGTGTAGTTTGTCCCTTAAAGTAGCAGATCTGCTAGAAGAATTTAATTTTTTTGTTTGGTGAGAAAATGAGTCTAAGGATCCATTGGTACAGCTCTAGAGGGAACGGGAAATACAAAGATCTTGCAGTAACACCCAGGCACAATGGTGCATGTGTAGATATAAATCTTGAACCTGGAAACAGAAACACAAAGCATAGCTGAGTGCTCTGATATCCTGGGGTGCATATAGTTTCCCCTCAGCCCTCACCCCATATAACTTGAAAGTGTCACTGTGGCTTTAGATGCTAGCGGTTGCAAGGTGCAATATGGTTGATTGATGGGAATGTATTTTAGACTCTCATATCTGCATGGCAATGACCATTCAAATTCATTGCCTTGGCACTGCAAATCTTGGATGAACAGATTAAATACAGTATGTGTGCATATACATGTTGCAAAGTAGCCACAAATGACCACATTACTCCATCTGGCCAGAGGATTGCTCTAGGTGCTGTATATCCAAGCTAACATCCTCCTAAAAATAACCATGAATTGTTCTGCCTGGGGACTTCATATTTTCCACCATTTCAATATGTCTATCTAGGTGTCTGCACATTTCCAGAACTTTTTCAGCAATGGTTGAACACAAACCATGAACAACCATGGGTGTTTCAATAGATGTCAGTGCTGTAAATATTAACATGCTCTTGTAGGGCTGGCTCAACCAGTAGGCAGGCTAGGCAGTCTTCTAGGGTGGCAATTTCTAAAGGATGGCAAAAGGCAGTTGCAGTCAAAGGAAAATGATAGGTCCTGACTGCCACACAACCTCAAAAAATGTTCAAATAGTCCACTGACCTGAGTAAATGTTTTTTAAAAATTGCCCCTCACTGGAACATGCTCTCATTGGGGGTAATTTTATAACAGGGCACCTATCTAAAATGTCCAAAAAGTGCTTATTATATGGATATTTTATACAGACAAATACACATATTTATCAGCATATAATATTATTTAATATAAGCAAGAGAACTCATAAGGAGGGAGGTTTACCACGTTTAAATAAGTTTCTTTTAATGTGACCATATCACTTCTACTCCATATATTTTACTGTATCATTGGTCCATCATGGTTGTATTATTAATTTTTTAACTGCACATAAACTGCCTTCTCAAAACCACCTGAGTGCTGCCAATCCCATTTTTGGTTTTATAGTTCTACACTTCTAAGAGGTAATCTTTTGGACTAGCAGTTTTTCCCATAAATATTTTATAAAGGCAACATAGGTGCCTATGTGCCTTTATAAAAAAGGCTTGTACAAGGACTCTCAGTAGCTCACAAATTCTAATGCTTAAATTTGCACCTGCTATGATGAAGGTGCAAATGTATGTTTATACTCTAAGGGACATAGGGAAAATTGCATGCTAATTATGCGCATAAGTCCCTTTTTTGCAGGACTTATGTGGCTGAATGGGCAGTTACATGTCGCTACTCTGTAAGCACACACATAAGTCTCATCACATGCAAAGGGGTGCAGCTTGGGCAGAGTCTAAATTTACGCATAAGTTATAAATATTCAACTTTCTGAACAATCTAAGCACAAGCATTGATGCCTGCTCTAAAGCAGATGTAACTGCCACGCCTAGACTGAGGCGCATCTTTACGCCTCTATTTTATAAAGTATGAGCGTATTTCACTTTATAAACTAGGCTTCACAAACACACATGGCAACGCATATTAACAATGCAGGAGTAAGCAAAATTACCCCCCACATTTGTTCTTGTGCATTTTGTCAAATATATATGTGCATTGCAACTCCACTCTAGTTCTGCCCAAACTATGCCCCCAGGAATGTCGTATGCACAATTCCTAAAAATAGGCACCATCTTGCAATACGCCTACATTTTATATGTGCATAGCCACATTCAATTTTCTGTGTAGTATTTTCCACCTAAAAAACAATATGGAAAATGCTTTATAAAATTATTTCCATTGGTGGGGAGAGGGGGGCATATTCATTGGCGGAAGGCAGCACTGTTAAAGCGGCCGGCTGCCACTGCTTTAAATTTAAAATGGATATTCAGCGCCGGTGCATATCCAGCGACCGGCACTGAATATTTGCATGATCTGGATTAAGGTTTTGCAATCCAGTGAGGAGTGATATTCAGGATAGCGCTGGGGCATTTAACCCATATAGGAAGAGATATTCAACGCCACTAACTAGGTTAGTGCCACTGAATATCCAAGCAAGCGGCATTTATGTGATTTCTAGGTGTGCAAACCACATAAATGCCTTTGAATATGTACCCTCCTCACTATTATGCATAAGTATATGAAGCAAATTATAATATTTAAAAGTATGATGTCCAATTATGCATTTTTACAGGATGGTTCTGGAAGGAGTGTTGTTGGGGATAAGTTGAAGGCTTTCTTGAGGTGCCTAATACCCTTGCACCAACCCTGTGTTCTTGGCTAACTGCTTACCCTGTGCCAAAGAATATGCTCAGGTCTCCACTGAGAAAACAATTCTCCCTAAGAAAGAGAATAACAGGGAAACAAATGATTATTTTCTGATTTTCTTTGTGCCATAAAGTCTGTGCAAAAGGGCAGGAGCTGCAGTTTCCCTGATTAGAGGTGTGCACTCAATGGCCATCATCTTTCTAAGTTTCATCTCTTGACGAGGGTAACATGTTACTCTAGAAGGAATACTTGGTTTCCCTTAAATCTACTCAGGTAATGAAAATGCACGGGAAAATGGAGTGCATGCATCTGGGAGTAGTAGAAAACGGTTAGCTCTGAGTAGAGTCATAAAGAAGTAAACAGTAGGCTGCTATGAAGATGTATGGGGCCCCACAGTACCATTGTCTTCAAAAGGAATTAAAAACAAATTGCTGAGGGCCAGCACATAATTTAGAGACTCACAGCAATTTTATGACTTGCTAATGTTCCTAATTACATGCCCGTGAAAGGCTTAATTAATTGGGGGGATGTAGCAAAAAGTGGAGCCTATGTTTGTTATCATGGTTCCACTGCATTGATTTTAGTGCCTATAGAGAATTTAGGACCTCTTTATTTGCACAAAGAAAATGCAAGTCTCTTGAAAAAATGCACATTACGATCTACCCCTCGCTGCTATCTAATATACTTTCCTCTACTTAACCAAAGTGCTTGTAATCATGTTTTGTAAATGTTGGTGCCGTTAATTGCATTGTGAGGGAAAATAGGTTCCGCTCGGCTGGTTGTGGAGAATTTTATAAAGTTCCTTTTTTTTTTCCTTGCTCCCAATTCTGAGAATTATGAGAAGTAATCAGGAAGTTGATGCAGTGAGATGCTCAAAGTAATGCAGAGGTTTTAGCAGACAGACAGAACAAGTGAGGCAGCCCTCTGCTCGTCTCCCTCCTTCCATTCTCATCTTGCATTCTAAAGGGGGGGTGTTTGCCGGTCAGTTCAGGCTTAGTACGAATGCCTGAGAGTCTTTGGAAAGTTGTCTGCACAATAGTTTCACATCTAACTTCTACAGTAAGACCTTGTACGCCATAGACTCACCCACTGAGCTCTTATTTTCATATTGATTAAAAATGGTCAAACAACCCCATCACAATTACATTAGTGGTACAGTCCTCTGGGTGGACTAACATCTTGTGTTAGTATAGAAGCTTACATAATCCACGGATCTCCTAGGGCCATATCATCTAGGGCTGCCCATGACATGCAGGTCTGGAGGGAGGTGCTTTTTTTTTTAATTTTTATTTATGAATGTAATCAAATACATCCAAGAACACTTGTACAGAATTGATGGAAGTTCACAATACAGAATTAAGAAATAACTAAAGAAAAAATCAGAAATAAAGAACACCATCTCTGAAATCCACAATATTTAATGAAAACCAAGAATAACAAATGGAAAAAAAGGAAAACAAAATTAAACCTATGGAAGAACAGGCAATATAGCAATGCAGGCTAAATTTATCTACTCTTTATGGAGCTAGAGCAGAAGATGCGATGGCATGAGAGTTTACAAATGCATTCGTCAGACTCAAAGATCACGTAGGTAACAGATTGGTATTTAACAACGCATTTACATAGGAATTTAAGGAAGAAAAGTGCACCTACGTGCAAAACAGCAGGTTTAACATGTAAAAATGTATTTCTCTTCCTTTGAGTATCTCGAGATAGATCTGGAAGATCTGAATAACATTGCCAATGAAGGGATACTGCCTGTTCTTGAAATATATTCTTAAAACCCAGTCCAGATCCACAGAGAGAGCAAAAGAGACCAATAAAGCACCAGATGTAATAACCTCCAAGTCAGTTCTTTCCAAAAGAGTAGTTACTCACCTGTAACAGGTGTTCTCCAGGAGCAGCAGGAATCAGTCCTCACATATGGGTGACATCGACTTCAATGGAGCCCCCGTGCGGAGCATTTCCCCAGCTTTCTAAGAAAGCCTTTGGGAATACTGCACGCATGCGCGGTCCCCTTCCTGCCTAAAGGTGCCATCTTGTTCAGTCATATGACATAGCTAAAAGACAGCACAAAAAATGTAAAAAGGAACTATGTATAACTGCAACTCCCAGGGGAGGAGGGAGGGTTGTGAGGACTGATTCCTGCTGCTCCTGAAGAACACGTGTTACAGGTGAGTAACTACTCTTTCTCCAGGACCAAGCAGGAAGTCAGTCCTCACATATGGGACTCCCCAGCTTCAGGCTACCGGGGACACAGAGCTGAAAAATGAGCTCCCTCTAGGCGCAGCATCAGAGAAAAGATTTCACTGAACATACCCCCACCGGTAACCCAACCAGAGGGCTGGAGGGTAGGAGTTGCCTAAACCTCGAAGAGATTCCAGAGCACTGCCTGACCGAAAGCACTGTCCCTACGGGACTCCCTCTCCAGGCAGTAATGAGCTGCAAAAGTCTGTCTTGAGGACCAAGTTGCAGCCCTACAGATGTCTGCCAACGGAACAGAGCGGAGATGAGCTACTGAGGCAGCCATTGCCCTGACACGGTGGGCTGTGACCTGACCCTGCAAGGGAACATCAGCTGCCCTGTAAGCCCAGGTGATACAGTCAGCCACCCAGATGGACAAGGTACGCTTGGAGACAGATAACCCCAAGTTATTAGGGTCAAAAGATACGAAGAGCTGAGTAGCACTCCTATGCCCCTGCGTACATTCAAGGTAGAAGGATAAGGCCCTTCTATAGTCCAGGGTATGCAGGACTGTCTCAGCCCGGCTGGCATGGGGCCTAGGGAAGAACGTTGGAAGAACCACCTCCTGGTTGAGATGGAAAGAGGAGACAACCTTTGGGAGGAACTTAGGATGAGTCCTAAGGACTACCCTGTTCCTATAGAAGCGAGTGTATGGCCTGTCACAGACCAGGGCTTGAAGCTCACTCACTCGCCTGGCCGAGGTCAGGGCCACTAGGAATAGAGTTTTCCAAGAAAGGAAGCGGAGAGGACATGTAGCCATCGGCCCAAAAGGTGGGCGAGTCAGTTGCTGCAAGACCACATTCAATTCCCAGTCAGGGGCCGGTGGACGGAGAGGAGGCTTGAGCAAGAGCAAGCCTCTGAGAAACCTGGACACCAGGGGGTGAACCGACAAAGAGTGTCCCTCCACCAGTGAGGGGTGAGCTGCCAGAGCAGAGAGGTGGACCCGAACAGAATTGGACTTAAGGCCCTGATTGGACAAGTGCAGGAGGTACTGAAGCACTACTGGCACAGTGCAGGAGAAAAGATCTTCCTGACGTTGCTGACACCACAAGGAGAACATTCTCCACTTCAGGGCATAGGTTTTCCTGGTGGATGGCTTCCTAGAGGCCAAGATCACCTCTTCAACTTCCTGAGGCAGGCCCCAGGGAGCCAACACTACCCTTGCAGCCTCCAGGCCATCAAATTGAGAGATTTGAGATTGGGGTGCAGGAGGGAACCCTGATCCTGAGAGAGAAGATTGGGTTGCAACCCCAGAGGCAGAGGTGCTTCTACTGCTAATTGAAGTAGAAGTGGGAAAGCGGAGTTACTTACCTGTAACAGGGGTTCTCCGTGGACAGCAGGATAAGTCAGCCACACCTGGTGACATCCTTCGGGCGGCGCCATACGGAAGTGCTCTCTAGCTTAGAACTCTGAGCCTGCCCAGGTAGCCCACCTCCACGCCCCGCCCCTAGCCGGGTCAGTATGTTCCTAGCTGTGCCTTTCCGGCTAGGGGCGAGCCAGTGCAGCGGACCTCCTCCAGGGAGGTGGGCGGGATTGTGTGGCTGACTTATCCTGCTGTCCACGGAAAATCCCTGTTACAGGTAAGTAACTCCGCTTTCTCCATGGACTAGCAGGATTGCATCAGCCACACCTGGTGCCTCCCTAGCAGTGTGGTGCGCCAGGTGGAGGAGGGAGCGTGCAACAAGCAATAGATAACGCATGTCCGGGCAAACAGTTTAATGGTAGCCAAGAAAGTACAACATCATGTAGAACTGAGGCAATAACATTGCGGTAAGGTGCATTAACAAGTGTAGGCAAAAACAGTGCGGTATAGTGCAGTAAGGTGCAGTAACAACGTAATAAAACACAACAACGTAGTATCGTGCAGTAAGGTGCAAGAGTGCAGAATGTGCAATAACAGTGCAGCATGTGCAAAAACAATAAAGTGACATAGTCAAGAACAAGCATGAGGAAGTCCAAGTCATTGGCTGTGGAGAGCCTCAGCTGGTATTCATTGGGGCGGTGTCAGGCTCTTCTCTGACAGCGGAGGCTAGGACAGCCATTCCCAATGTGCAGTCCTCCTTTGATCGCAGGTCTAGGCAGTAATGACGCTGGAAAGTGTGCGGAGTAGACCACGTGGCTGCTTTGCAGATGTCCGAGATTGGAACGGAGTGCAGGTTCGCTAGGGAGGTAGCCAACGCTCTGAGTTGGTGTGGGCCAACTCTAGGCGGGGACTGACCATCCGGTGAATCCAGGCAGAAGGAGACGCAGGAGGCCACCCAGTTGGAAAGTGTCCTCTTCGAGACGGGTTGGCCAGGCCTGTTCGGGTCGAAAGACACAAAGAGCTGGTCACACTTCCTGACCGTGCATGTCCGCTGGAGGTAGATTCTGAGGGCCCTGAGGCAGTCCAGGGTATGAAGGCGTTGTTCCTCGATGGATGAGTGAGGCTCCGGAAAGAAGCAGGGGAGCTCGATGGACTGATTGACGTGGAAGGGCGACATGACCTTTGGAACAAACTTAGGGTTGGTCCGCAGGGACGCCCGGTCTTGGAGCAAGCGAGTGTATGGAGGGTGTGCCACCAGGGCCTGTAGCTCGCTGATCCTCCGTGCAGATGTAATGGCCACCAGAAACAGTGTTTTCCACGAAGTAAATTTCATCCCTGTAGAATGGAGCGGTTCAAAGGGTTCCTGCATTAGTCGATGCAGCACAGAATTAAGATCCCAGGTAGGAGCCGGGGGTTTGATCGGGGGTTTGAGGTTTGCTAGTCCCTTCATGAAACGCGTGGTTATGGGCAGCGTCGAGATGGAGTTGGCACCATCAACAGGATCATGGAAAGCCGATATTGCGGAGAGGTGCACCCGGATGGACTGGGTCTTGAGTCCGCCTTCGGACAAAACGTTGAGATATTGGAGAACTTGTGCAACAGGGCAAGAGGTGGGGTTGAGGCCTTGTCGTGCACACCAGATGCTGAATCTCTTCCACTTTAGGCCATAGGACTTTCTGGTGGATGGTCTATGGGCTGCGAGGATGATGTCTTGCACTTCTACAGGCAAGTGGAGAGCAGAGAGGCTCAACCGTTCAACCTCCAGGCAGTGAGTGTGAGGGCTTTGAGGTTGGGGTGTCTCGTGCTGCCTCCGTTCTGCGTCAGCAGGTCCTCTCTGGGGGGAGGCGTACCGGATCCCCGTGGGCCAGACGTTGCAGGAGCGAGAACCACATCTGCCGCGGCCAGTAGGGAGCCAACAGGATGACATGTGCTTTGTCTTGGATGATCCACTGCAAGGTGACTGGGATGAGGGGGGTCGGCGGGAAGGCATACACTAGAGACCACTCCCCCCAGTACACGTCGAATGCATCCGCTGCCAGCCTGTTGGGTGCTGGGTGTCTGGAGCAGAACAGGGGGAATTTTGCATTCAACTCTGTGGCAAAGAGGTCTACCGACGGGGTCCCCCACCGGTGGAAGAGTAGATTCGTCACCTCCTGTGAGAGTGACCATTCATGTGGTTGCAGCTGCCTGCTGAGTTTGTCTGCAAGGGTATTCATGTCCCCAGGTAGGTAGGAGGCCCGTAATTTGCAGCCGTTCTCTGCGGCCAGGGACCATATTGCTGTCGCCTCGTTGCAGAAGGGGCATGAGCCGGTCCCCCCTTGCTTGTTCACGTAGAACATGGCTACCAGGTTGTCCGTCTGTATGAGAATGGATTTGTCCCGCAGGTGCGGGAGGAACGCTAGGAGAGCGTATCTGATGGCTCTGAGCTCGAGGAGATTGATATGTAGGCTTTTCTCCTTCTGGGACCATGCGCCCTGGGTACTGAGATGTTGGAGATGTGCGCCCCAACCAGTGTTGGACGTGTTCGTGGTGAGAACCACCTGGTGCGCCTGCTGATGGATGCCCTTGCCCCCGGACAGGTTGGATGGGTTCGCCCACCAGCGCAGGTGAGTTCTGACGCTTACGGGCATCGGAACACGGGTGGATAGTGGCTGGGAATGCTGGCTCCAGAGGGAGCGAAGGTGCCACTGTAGCGGTCGCATTCTCAACTTCGCTGTGGGCAGGACTGAGGTAGTTGCTGCCATATGCCCCAGAAGGCAAAGGAGTGCTCGTGCAGAGGAGAATTCTGTCTCGGCCGTCTTGGTTGCAAGCGAGACAATCTTGAGTATTCGTCGTTCCGGTAGGTAGGCTCTAGCCGTCCGTGTATCGATTACTGCTCCAATGAATTTGAGCTGTTGTGATGGGTGTAGATGTGATTTGCTGTAGTTGATGACAAATCCCAGAGAAGTGATTATTGCCGTTGCTTTCTGCAGGGATGCCAGTAGCTCCTGGGCTGAGGGTGCCGTGAAGAGCCAGTCGTCCAGGTAGGGAAAGACAGACATCCCGAGCTTGCGGAGGTGCGCTGCGACAACGGCTATGCACTTTGCGAAGACCCGAGGCGCTGGGGAGAGGCCGAAGGGGAGAACCCTGTACTGGTAGTGCCGCCCTAGCACTTGGAAGCGAAGGAACCTCCTGTGTGATTCGTGGACAAGGATATGGGTGTAGGCTTCTTGTAGGTCCAGGGACGCCATGAATTCGCCGGGTTGTATCAGGGGAAGAATGGCGTTGAGAGAGTACATCCTGAACTTCTCCTTGATGATGAACTTGTTCAGTTTGCATAGGTCTAGGATAGGGCGCCATCCGCCTGTCCTCTTTGGAATGAGGAAGTATCTGGAGTAGAACCCAGAGTTGATCTCGGAGGGAGGCACTTCCTCTATTGCATGAGACTCGAGGAGGTGTATTATCTCTGTTGCCATGGGAATTTGAAGGTGCGGTGGGATACTGCTGGATGGCTTGCTGTTCTGGCAGGGTGGCGTGCAAAAACGCAAACGGAACCCCTCGTGAATGACTCGTAGATATCTTCTCCCACTCCTGTAGGAAGCGTGACAGGCGGCCCCCTATCCGGGCGGACGCCTGCGGATATGTGTCAAAAGGAGGAGGCTCCTTTGGTTGCCAGAGTATTGGTGCCCTTCTTCTGTCTGCGGTCCCTCTGGGTCTGCCGCTGGGTAGAGGTTCCTTGGTAAGAGTTAGACTTGTATCTTGGAGCTTGCCACTTCCGGTTGGGGGGGGTATCTCTTGCTAGACCTGTAGGTGTTGGCACCATAGTAGGTTTTCCGTTGGTAGCTGCCTTTCTGAGGGGCGCTGCAGCATTCAAATCCTTCTTTTGCCAGGGTTTGCAGGGTGGTGCAATGTTCCTTCATAACATTAACTGCGTCTGTGACTTTTTCTCCGAATAGCGAGTCGCCCGAGCAGGGGGCGTCCGCTATCTTGTCGTGTGTGTCTTCACTCAGGCCGGAGGCTCTGAGCCATGCCCATCGCCTGGCAGATATCGCGGTGCTAGCGGTCTGGACAGAGGTGTCAAAGGCATCGAAGGCTGTGCTAGCCAGATGTTTGCTACACTCCGATATATCAGCGAGTGAGCTGGCAATCAACGTTTGCGCGTCCTTAGGAAGGGCTGTGATGGCATTCTTTATGTTCGCCACGCAGGTGTCCTGGAACAGGATGTGTTGAAACTGATGAGTGGTGATTCTGGCGTTAAGCATCGCTCCTTGGAAGGCCTTCTTGCCTATCTCGTTGAATAATTTCTGATCTCACCCAGGCGGGTGGTTAGCATGTGTTCGAGAGGATCTAACCCTTTTCAGTGCCGAGGAGACTACAATGGATTGATGCGGTAGCTGTGTTACCATGAATCCTGGTGTGGATTGGATTTGGTATTTAGAGTCCAGTCTTCTGGAGAATGGGCGTCCTGAAGCGGGTGTCTGCCACACCTTGAGGTAGTCGTCTCGCAGCTTGCGGTGCATCGGTAGAGAAAAGGAGGGCTTGGGCGCAGTGAGGTACTTCAGGACCTCCGGGTCAAGTTCCTTGGCTTGCTCAGGCAAAGTCAGGGCCAGGGCGGTTGCCACCTTTTGCAGGAATCTGGGGTAGGACCGGTCTTCCAGGGGCGGAGGGGGCCCTTCCGGCTCCGGAGAGAGTCTGCCCTCTGGTGCAGTTCCATCATTGGAAACGGAGCCCACAATGGCTTCGATGTCCCGCTCTTCGGCAGTGCTGTCTGAGGAGGGGTTGGCCAGAGAGAGAGGCAGTGCGTCAGCTGGCTCCTGGTCTCTGGAGTGAGCTCTGGCAGCGGGACCCGCAGAGGGGGTAGATCTTGAAGCAGTAGGGGGGGGGGTGCGGTCTGCTGTACTAATTGTGTCAGTAGTTTCAATATAGCAGAGTTATTGGCAGAGTCAGTGGTATGGCTGCAAGATCTCACCTGGCGGCTCCTGCTAGAGGAGGTAGAATGCCTTTTACTGGTCCTGTGATGACCATATCTGTGCTGTTTCTTGCGTGCCGGCTCGGGGCTGCCCACAGAAGAGTCAGATGTGCTTTAATGGCTTCTGTGATTTTTGCTGCACTTATGCTGCCGTCGGTGCTTGTGTCCCTTTTATGCTGCTGCCAGCATTCATGGGTAGAAGAGACACTGTCCAGACTCGCTGCGGCGCCGGGAGAGAGGACTGGGTTCAGAGCGCTAAGTCCCGATGTAAGGAGGAAGCCCGCTGAGGTAAAACGGTGGGCGGAGCTACCAGAAGCGTAGGCTCCGTGGATGCTATGCTGACGGTGGGCGGAGCTGGAGGACTGATCCTTGTGGTTGGAGGACTTCTCCCGGGAGCCATTGCAGGGATCCACATGGCCCCAGGGAGGAGGGGAGGAAGGCCCAATACTCTCCGGGTCTGCGGTCCTGTGGATGATGGTCCTGGTAGGGGTTGGAGCAGGCCTCACCTCAGGAATGCCGTGGCTTGTAGCGGCGGGGGAGGTCGTCGGCAAGGCCTGGCTGGGGAAGGAGGCCCTATCGGGCGCTTCCCGGGCCGCAGCCCCGGCAGGAGCAGCAGTAGTCATCTCGGTGGTGCGGCTGTGGATGGAGGCCCTTTCGGGCACATCCTGAGCCGGGGGAGGGCTAGCGACGCCTCGAGGGACCGTTTCAGAGGCTGGATGCTGCCCTTTCCTCCTGCTGGCATCAGATGAGGAGTCCCCACCAGCGAGTGCATCCGTGTGAAGAAGTGTAAGTTCTGTGTCCGCATCGCGGGCATTTCTTAAATATTGATTTGGGCTTGAATCCGGATGAATTAACAGAAAAACAAAGAAATAAATAAAAAAAACAAGGTGTAGGAGAGCAGGGTCCGTCTTGCTGGCAAGGCGGAAGGAAGAAGACTGACCCGGCTAGGGGCGGGGCGTGGAGGTGGGCTACCTGGGCAGGCTCAGAGTTCTGAGCTAGAGAGCACTTCCGTATGGCGCCGCCCGAAGGACGTCACCAGGTGTGGCTGACGCAATCCTGCTAGTCCATAGAGAACCAGGGCTGCCTCGGCCACCTGGGGGCTACCAGAAGCACCGAGGCCTTGTCCCTTAGAATCTTGAACAAGGTTCGGGCCACCAGAGGCATGGGAGGAAACGCATACAGGAGGCCCTGGGACCAAGAAATCAGGAAGGCATCCGCTGCTAACCTCAGGGGATGCGGTTGCCTGGAACAGAACCTGCTATAATCCAAAAAATAAGATCGTTCACTCTCACCACTCTAGGATCAGAACAAAAATGCAGAGGTCTCAGTTTAAAAGAGCACTGCTGTTTTAGGCTCACACCAAATTTGCCAAATTTGGGGATCCCCTGAAGAAACCGCTTGTGTGAAACGTCTTGATGGTACCGGGGATGTACGTTGGGATCGACGGGTGTATCAGAAATATTCAGTCTCGCGAGTGAGGTTTACCTATTAAGTTTTCAGATTTTATTAGTTTATCCTCACGATATGGAAAGTTAATGCGGACTGGCTACCTGTTTTTACTATCATTTTTGAGGTCGTTGATGTCATAAAGCATTTTGCTGTAATTTGGTGCGAGCCTAAAACAGCAGTGCTCTTTTAAACTGAGACCTCTGCATTTTTGTTCTGATCCTAGAGTGGTGAGAGTGAACGATCTTATTTTTTGGATTATAGCTGTGAATCATTCCTGAATAAGAGGCCAATACTATCATGTGTGGAACAGAACCTGGGCAGCTGCCGGTTCAGGGGACTGGCAAAGAGATCTATAGATGGAAGTCCCCATTTCAGGAAAATTTTCTGAACCACTAAGGGGTGCAGTTGCCACTCGTGGGGCTGCAGAACCCTGCTCAACCTGTCTGCCAGAAAGTTCTCCTGGCCAGGGAGATAAACAGCCTTGAGAAACATGTTGTGTTTGAGAGCAAAAGAGCAAAGGGCCTGTGCCTCCTGACACAGGAGCCGGGACCCCGTGCCACCCTGCTTGTTCACATAGAACATGGCCACTTGATTGTCCGTCTGTACCAAAACAGACTGGTGAGCCAGGGTGTGAGAGAAGGTTTTGAGGGCTAAGCGAATAGCCCGGAGTTCCAGTAGGTTGATCTGTTGCGTGGCCTCCCATGGAGACCACAGGCCCTGGGTGCACCTGTCCAAACAATGTGCACCCCAGCCCTTCAAGGAAGCATCAGTCGTCCACACCACTGTGGAAACAGGCATCTGAAAAGGCACTCCCTGTAGTAAGTTGGGGGGGGGGTGTAGCCACCACTGTAGGGAGTTCAGGAATGGTTTGGACACCCGTACTTTGTCTGTGAGGCTTCCTATGGCTTGCTTCCACTGAGTTCTGAGGCACCACTGTGCGGGTTTCATGTGGAGGCGGGCATTGGGGGTCACATGCACTGTCGATGCCATGTGGCCCAGGAGCTTTAGACAAAGTCTGGCAGAAACCTGTGGCCTGCTCAGAAACTGGTTCGCCAAGTCTATGAGCCTTTGAACCCTGTCTCTTGGCAAGTAAGCTTTTGCTTGCAGGGAGTCCAACCTTGCCCCTATGAACTCTAGGTTCTGGGAGGGGAGCAAAGTGGACTTTGCGAAGTTTATGACAAAGCCTAGGTGTTGAAGGAGGGAGACAGTTCTGAGGGTGGCTTGCCTGGCCTCCTGGGAAGTCTGACCCCTGATGAGCCAGTCGTCCAGGTAGGGGAAGACAAAACACCCTGATTCCTCAAGTAGGCCACCACCACTGCCAGGCACTTTGTAAAGACCTGTGGGGCGGAGGTTAGGCCAAAGGGCAGAACTCTGTACTGGTAATGGTTTCCTCCCACAATGAACCTGAGGTACTTTCTGTGGTCTGGATGAATGAGGATGTGAGTGTATGCATCCTTCAGATCTAAGGAGCATAGCCAATCCCCCTGCTGGAGGTAGGGCAGAAGTGTTCCAAGAGTAAGCATCTTGAACCTTTTTTCTCCAAGAACTTGTTGAGATTTCTGAGGTCGAGAATAGGCCTGAGGCCCCCGGTTCTCTTTGGTACGAGGAAGTACCTGGAGTAGAAACCGTGACCTTGCAGACGGGGAGGTACAGGCTCCACCCGCCTGGTCTAGAAGCAGACCCTGAAGTTCTTGAAGGAGGAGGTCTGTGTGCAGAGGAGGTCTTAGAGGCTCTCCTGGAAAGTAGGGAGGAGGCAGCTGCTGGAAATGGAGCATATAGCCCTTGTGGACTATGCTCAATACCCAAGAGTCTCCTGTAATGGGTGGCCACCGGTGGGCAAACAGGGCTAGACGACCTCCTGTGCAGGAATGGGGCAGCAGAGGTGGAAAGGCTATGCTGTGGGAGTCAAAAACCCCCTCCCTGCTGAGTGGGAGCAGGAGCCGGAGGCTTGGGGGTCTTCTGCCTACGGGGCCCATGTCCCTGCCCCTTGGCCTGCTGACCCTCCTGGGGAGCTGGGGAGGTCTGGTACTGAGGGAAAGGTTTGTAGGCAGTTGCCTTCCTCGGGTAAAAGGACTTCTTACCCGAGCCCTTCTTTTTATGAGAAGGGGCAGAGGTTTTTCTGGACAGCCTTGTCCTAGTCAGGTGCTCGGTTTCGAGCTCAGCAGCCTTCTCGGCCATGGGCTTGCCAAAAAGGTTTTCACCTCGGCAAGGGACATCGACCAACTTGTCCTGCACCCAGGGCTCGAGGTCCGATGACTGCAGCCATGCCTGGCATCGGGCCCTGATGCCGGCTGCCGCTACACGGGCCGAAGCCTCGAAGCCATCGTAGGCTGCTCGGGACATGAACTTTGAGCATTGCCGGATTCCCTAGGACAGTGATGGCTAACCTTTTTGAGCCCGAGTGCCCAAACTGCCGCACAAAACCAAAGAATTTCCTCAAAGTGCCAGCACGTCAATTTGCATAAATATTTGCATAATGCTAACATACACTAACTTTTAGTAAACATGTCTCTTAATGAGTGTATGGATAAAGACAGACTAAAAGATTTCTACATTACTATAATCCAGTGCCAACCGCCAGGCACATTAGGAACTACTACAAACACTGCCCATTTAGAACCAATAGCAAACCCGCCGTATCCTAACAGCACTACCAGGACTCACAAAGCACCACACCATACCTATCAAAAGGCAACACTGCAAATATTAAACCAATACATTTCAGACAATAACAATACATGACCTACTGGGGAAAGAGAACAAGTGGCAATGTCAAAAAGGAATTACATAAACAGAATACCTCAGCTCAGTTGCAATTGCTCCAGCCACTTTCTTCTGGTTTCTTCATGTTTTCTGCTAACTCTCCATCATCTGCTGTCCATTTGTCCTTTCTTCTTCTCTCTTCTAGTTTTTTTTTCCATTCTCTCTCTCTACATCCGCTTTAACATACTAATCTTTCTCCTTTTGCTCTTTCCTCATTCCTATTTCATCCACTCAAATTTTACCCCTCCATCCTCAATCCCCACTTACTCTCCCAATACCCGGCCAATTGTAGATTTTTTATCCCTCCCACACAAAATATTTTTCCCCTCTCCATTTTACTCTCCCAGCCCCATCCCATTCTAATCCTCCCCCAACATCAGCTCCCTTCTAGTTCCAGCCTCACCCAGCATCCATTCCCTTCTAGTCCCTGCATCAGCCCATTTCCAGTCCTAGCAACCCCCCAACCCAATACCAGTCCTAGCCCCCCCCCCATCAACTCACTTCCAGCCCTAAACCCCCATCACCCCATTTCCAGACAGCCCCCATCAGCCCACAGCCCATTAGCAGTCCTACCCCCCCAGCCCATTAGCAGTCCTACCCCCACCGCCCGCCCGCCCGCCGGCCCGCCCGCCAATTTGAATTCATAACCCCCCATGCCAATTTGCATTCCTAACCCCCCCCGCCCATTAGCAGTCCTAACACCCCCCTCCTGCCCATTAGCAGTCCTAACACCCCCCCTCCTGCCCATTAGCAGTCCTAACCCCCACGCCGCCCGCCGCCCATTAGCAGTCCTAACCCCCCCAGCCCATTAGCAGTCCTAAACCCCCCCCCGCCCCGCCCATTAGCAGTCCTAACACCCCCCTCCTGCCCATTAGCAGTCCTAACACCCCCCCTCCTCCTGCCCATTAGCAGTCCTAACCCCCCCTCCTGCCCATTAGCAGTCCTAACCCCCCCTCCTGCCCATTAGCAGTCCTAACCCTCCCTGCCCAATAGCAGTCCAAACACCCCCCCACCTGCCCAAAAGCAGGCCTAACCCCCCCTCCTGCCCATTAGCAGTCCTAACCCCCCTGCCCATTAGCAGTCCTAACACCCCCCCTCCTGCCCATTAGCTGTCCTAACACCCCCCCCCCCCCTGCCCATTAGACGTCCTAACCCCCCCCCCCCCCCGGCAAATTTTTTTAAAAAAAAAGCAGGCTCTGGCTGCTGCCGCGGCAGATTACAATGTCCCGCGGGGCCCCCTCCGCCCGCTAAGCCCCTCTGCAAGGGCTTTCAGATTCGCGAGGGAGAGCGTCTCCCTCGCGTCTCTGTTAAGCCCGCAGGGGCTAATGGGAAATTTCCCATCAGTCCCTCGCGTCTAAAGGGGCTGATGGGAAATTTCCCATTAGCCCCTGCGGGCTTAACAGAGACGCGAGGGAGACGCTCTCCCTCGCGAATCTGAAAGCTCTTGCAGAGGGGCTTAGCGGGCGGAGGGGGCCCCGCGGGACGCTGCATTCTGCCCTTGCCGCGTCCGCGGCAGCAGTCAGAGACAGCTTTTTTCTTTTTTTTGCGGACCTATTGCCCGCGTGCCAGCTGCAAGGCCTTCGCGTGCCACAGCTGGCACGCGTGCCATAGGTTCGCCATCGCTGCCCTAGGACAAGGTCTGGAACCTCTGCAAAGGTTCCCCGGAGAGGCCAGCAGAGAACCCAGCAAGTTCCTTTGCCAGATCTCGTAAGTACATGCCCATGCACAGCTGGTAGGACTGGACACGGCAAGCAAGCATCGAGCCCTGGAAGCACTTTCTGCCAATGGCATCCAGGTTCCAGGCCTCCCTGCCGGGAGTGCATCTTCTGGCTCTTCAGACGATGCATGGCCGATTCCACCACCATGGAATGGTGCGGCAGCTGCACCTTCTGGAATCCAGGGCTCTTACGGAGTCGATAGATGGAATCGACCCGCTTACTCAAAACCCGCGCCGAGGCCGGTGCCTCCCACATCCGGAAGAGGAGCCGTTCCAGCATCGGAGGAAACGGCACAGTAAAGGCCTCCTTCGGAGGAGAGTCATACTGGAGGGCCTCGAGCTCTTTGGCTCGAGGCTCCTCCTCGGGGTCCACGGGAATTGCCAAAGCCTTGGCCATGTCCCGGATGAACTCCGAGAACCGGGTGTCCTCCGGGGGGGACCTACTCCAGGGCTCGGACTGCGGTGAGTCCGAAGGGACGCACCGAGTCCGAAAGGTGTCGGGGGACTCCTTGTCCTCCGTCTCCCACGCAGACTCATCCGAAGAGGAGTTGGGGGGCTCCGACCACGCGGGCCTCGGCGGCACCCACCCCGACGCCGAAGGCACCGGCGTCGATGCCCTCGGCCCCGAGCAGGAAGTCGAGGGTGACCGTGACCAAGGACAACTTCAAGCCTTCATGGTCTCGAGTATCGGCTCAGTCTCCGGGGTCAACTTAGACGTCGATGTCCCGGTGGTCGGAGCAGATGCACCAGTGAGGCCGGCCATCAATACCCGCTGCTGATCCATGAAGGCAGACAATCTGCACTCCAAGGCTGTCAGCCTGAGTCCAAGCTCAGGAGACCCAGCAGCTACCGACTCGGGCCCCTGTAGCAGGGCCTCCCAAAGTCAGGAATTGCAGTAATTCCATACATATCTTGTAGTCTACATCAAACCTCAATGATAGGTTATGACGTGTGACATAAGAATATAAGATATGCCATACTAGGTCTGACAAAGGTCCATCAATCCCAGTATCCTGTTTCCAACAGTGGCCAATCTAGGTCATAACTACCTAGCAGTTTCCCCAAAAGACACGGGTTCCACAATGCTTGTATTGCATCAAGCAGTGATATCCTGGGTCCCTTTTAATAATGGTTTATGGACCTTTCCTCCAGGGACTTGTTCAAACCTTTTTTAAACCTAGCTACACTAATAGTTTTTACTACATCCTCTGGTAACAAATTACAGAGTTTGATTATACGTTGAGTGAAAAAATACTTTCTCTTATTAAATAAGTTACCCTGTAGCTTCATTGCATGTCCCCAAGTCTTTCTATATTCTGATGACATAAACAATCGATCTACGTTTACCCGTTCCATTCCTTCATTACTTTATAGACCTCTATCATATCTCCCCTCAGCCATCTCTTTTCCAGGTTGAAGAGTCCTAACCTTTTTAGCCTCTCTTCATAGGGGTATCCTTCCATCCCCTTTACCATTTTGGTGGCTCTTCTCTGTACCTTTTTTAATAAAGAGTAGTTACTCACCTGTAACAGGTGTTCTCCAGGAGCAGCAGGAATCAGTCCTCACATATGGGTGTCATCGGCGCCGATGAAGCCCCAGCGGAGCATTTCCCCAGCTTTCCATGAAAGCCTTTGGGAATGCAGGCACACATGCGCGGTTCCCTTCCCGCCTAAAGGTGCCATCTTACCTCAGTCAAATGACATAGCTAAGAACAGCACACAAAAATGAAAAAATAAACTATGTACAACTGCAACTCCAAGGGGAGGAGGGAGGGTTGTGAGGACTGATTCCTGCTGCTCCTGGAGAACACCTGTTACAGGTGAGTAACTACTCTTTCTCCAGGACCAAGCAGGAAGTCAATCCTCACATATGGGTGACTCCCTAGCTCTGGGCTACCGAGGAACCCAGGCTGAACAAGAGTACTCCCTCTAGTCTGAGCAGCAAAGAAAGACTTTTCAAGGACACAACCTCCACCGATAGCCCAACAGGGGGCAGGAGGGCAGGAGTTGCCTAAACCTCAAAGAGATTCCGGAGTACTGCTTGGCCAAAAGCACTGTCCCTACGGGACTCCCTCTCCAGACAGTAATGGGCTGCAAAAGTCTGGCTGGAAGACCAAGTTGCAGACCTGCAGATGTCTACCAAGGGCACAGAGCGGAGATGAGCCACTGAGGCAGCCATTGCCCTAACACGATGGGCTTTGACCCTACCCTGCAAAGGAAGGTCAGCCGCCTTGTAAGCCCAGGTGCTACAGTCAGCCACCCAGATGGACAAGGTACGCTTGGACACAGCCAACCCCAACTTATTGGGGTCAAAGGATACGAAGAGCTGAGTAGCCCTTCTATGCCCCTGCGTACGGTCATGGTAACATAAGAACATAAGATATGCCATACTGGGTCAGACCAAGGTCCTTCAAGCCCAGTATTCTGTTTCCAACAGTGGCCAATCTAGGTCATATGTACCTAGCAGTTTCCCCAAGGGACACAGGTTCCACAATGCTTGAATTGGTTCAAGCATTGATATCCTGGGTCCCTTCTTAATAATGGTTTATGGACCTTTCCTCCAGGAACTTGTCCAAACCTTTTTTAAACCCAGCTACACTAACAGTCTTTACTACATCCTCCGGTAACAAATTCCAGAGTTTGATTACACGTTGAGTGAAAAAATATTTTCTTTTATTAGTCTTAAATAGTTTACCCTGTAGCTTCATTGCATGTCCCCTAGTCTTTCTATATTCTGATAAGGAAAACAATCGATCTACGTTTACCTGTTCCACTCCGTTCATTAATTTATAGACTTCTATCATATCTCCCCTCAGCCGTCTCTTTTCCAGGTTAAAGAGCCCTAACCTTTCTTCATAGGAGTATCCATCCATCCCCTTTACCATTTTGGTGGCTCTTCTCTGAACCTTTTCTAAAATCGCTATATCCTTTTTAAGATACGGCGACCAGAATTGCACACAATATTCAAGGTCTACGTTTACCTGTTCCACTCCGTTCATTAATTTATAGACTTCTATCATATCTCCCCTCAGCCGTCTCTTTTCCAGGTTAAAGAGCCATAACCTTTCTTCATAGGAGTATCCATCCATCCCCTTTACCATTTTGGTGGCTCTTCTCTGAACCTTTTCTAAAATCGCTATATCCTTTTTAAGATACGGCGACCAGAATTGCACACAATATTCAAGGTGCAGTCTCACCATGGAACGATATAGAGGCATTATAATATCTTTTGTTTTATTTTCCATTCCTTTCCTTATCATACCTAGCATTCTATTTGCTCTCTTGGCCGCTGCTGCACACTGGGCCGAGGGTTTTAACATGGTATCCACAATGACGCCTAAATCTTTTTCCTGGGTGGTGGTTCCTAATGTGGAACCCTGCATCGTGTAACCATAGTTTGGGTTGTTCTTCCCTAGGTGCATAACCTTGCACTTGTCCACATTAAATTTCATCTTGCATTTTGATACCCAGTCTTCCAATTTATCAAGATCCTCTTGCAATTTTCCACAATCCTCTTGGGTTTTAACAACTTTAAATAGCTTTGTGTCATCTGCAGATTTGATAACCTCACTCGTTATTCCACTTTCCAGGTCATTTATGAGTATGTCAAAAAGCAGCGGACCCAGCACAGATCCCTGGGGTACACCACTATTCACCTTTCTCCATTGGGAAAATTGGCCATTTAGCCCTACCCTCTGCTTTCTATCTTTTAACCAGTTCCTGATCCACAATAGTACACTGCCTCCTATCCCATGACTCTTTAGTTTTGCCAAAAGTCTCTGATGAGAGACCTTGTCAAAGGCTTTCTGAAAGTCCAGATACACAATATCAACTGACTCACCTTTGTCCACCTGATTATTCACTCCTTCAAAAAAACATAACAGATTAGTAAGACAAGATCTTCCTTGTCTAAAGCCATGTTGGCTGTCTCCCATTAGGTCATGACTATCTACATGCTGAGTAATTTTATTCTTTATGATGGTTTCTACCATTTTTCCCGGTACTGATGTCAGGCTCACTGGTCTGTAGTTTCCCGGATCACCCCTGGAACCCTTTTTAAAAATTGGTGTTACATTGGCGATCCTCCAATCTTCAGGTATTAGAGATGATTTTAATGATAGTTCACAGATTCTAATAGCAGGTCTGCAATCTCATATTTCAGTTCTTTCAACACCCTTGGATGTATACCATCCGGCCCAGGTGATTTGCTACTCTTCAGTTTATCTAATAGTTGTAATACATCTTCCCGATGTATCGATATTTCCTTCAATTCTTCCGCACCTTTAAATATCACTTCAGTCATGGGTAGCATCCCTACATCTTCCTCAGTAAAGACTGAAGCAAAGAATTCATTCAGTCTCTCCGCTATCGCCTTGTCGCCTCTTAGTGCTCCTTTAACCCCTTTATCATCTAATGGACCAACTGACTCTCTCACAGATTTTTTGCTACGAATGTACTTGAAAAGGTCTTTACTTCGCGTTTTTGCTTCCGCAGCAAGCTTCTTCTCAAATTCTCCCTTTGCCTGCCTTATCAATGCCTTGCATTTGACTTGCCAGTGCTTGTGCTGTTTCCAGGTTTCGTCGTTTGGCTCTTTTTTCCATTTCCTGAAAGATGCTTTTTTGGCAACAACAGCCTCTCTGACCTCACCTTTAAACCATGCTGGCAGTTTTTTGGACTTCCTTCCACTTTTCTTAAAGTGTGGAATACAGCTGGTCTGGGCTTCCAAGATAGTATTTTTCAACAACAGCCAAGCCTGATGTACGTCTTTAACCTTTGCAACTGCTCCTTTTAGTTTTTTCTTAACTGTTTTCCTCATTTTATCATAGACTCCCTTTTGAAAGTTAAAAGGTAGTACTGTGGATTTCCTTACTATCCCTCCTCCACTAATTAAATAAAAGGCGATCATGCTATGATCACTATTGCCAAGTGGCTCCAACAACCCTATCTCTTGCACTAGATCTGATGTTCCACTAAGGACTAGGTCTAATATGGCTTCCCCTCTGGTCGGTTCATGAACCAGCTGGTCCAAGAAGCAGTCATTTATTTCATCTAGGAACTTTATCTCCCTAGCATGTCCTGACGTGACACTGACCCAGTCGATACCGGGGTAGTTGAAATCACCAATTATTATTACTGTGCTGTAACTTTTGTTAGCTTCCTTGATTTCTTTGAGCATTTCATCATCCATTTGGTCATTCTGGCCAGGCGCTCGATAGTACACCCCCACTGCCATTGCCTTCCCCCTTTTACATGGAATTTCAATCCATATAGATTCTACAGCAGATTTTGTTTCCTGCAAAACTTTAATCCTTTCTGACTCAATGCCCTCTCTAACATAGAGAGCAACCCCTCCACCAATTTGATCAGCTCTATCATTTCGATATAGTTTGTGCCCAGGTATCACAGTGTCCCACTGGTTGTCCTCCTTCCACCATGTCTCTGATATTCCAATCATATCTAACCTTTAATTTAGTGCTATATATTCTAACTCTCCCATCTTATTTTTTAGACTTCTAGCATTTGCATACAAGCATTTTAGAGAATGTATTTTATTCATATTAATTTGGCTATTGTTAGACATGGGTAATTTGGGATCTTTAAGCTCTATCTGCTCCATACTTGAGGGCATTTGGGCTACTTTACTCTTTTGTGGAACCTCTCTGCTTTTGGTAGTATCCTTCAAAGATACATTCTTCCGAACCATCTGCTCTTGGGCGACTGTCGGCTTTCCCCTAATATCTAGGGGAGAAGGATCTAGAAGGATAAGGCCCTCCTACAGTCCAGGGTATGCAGGACTGCTTCCGCCTGGCTTGCATGATGCCTAGGGAAGAATGTTGGAAGAACCACCTCCTGATTGAGGTGGAAAGAGGATACAACCTTTGGGAGGAACTTTGGATGAGTCCTAAGGACTACCCTGTTCCTATAAACCCTGGTGTAAGGCCTATCACAGACCAGAGCCTGAAGCTCACTCACTCGCCTAGCCGAGGTAAGGGCTATCAGGAAGAGTGTCTTCTAGGAAAGGAAGCGTAGTGGACAAGTAGCCATCGGCTCAAAAGGTGGGTAAGTCAGTTGCTGCAAGACCACATTCAGCTCCCACTCAGGGGCAGGAGGACGGATTGGAGGCTTGAGCAAAAGCAAGCCCCTGAGAAAGCGGGACACCAAGGGATGACCTGACAGAGAATGTCCCTCCACCAGTGAGTGGTGAGCTGCTAGAGCTAGAGAAAAGATCCTCTGTACGTAGCTGACACCACACAGAAAACCTTTTCCATTTGAGAGCATAGGTTTTCCTAGTGGACTGTTTCCTAGAGGCTAGGACAACCTCCTCAACTTCCTGAAGTAGGCCCCAGGGAGCCAAGACTACCCTTGCAGCCTCCAGGCCATCAAATTGAGAGCTTTGAGATTGGTGTGCAGAAGGGAACCCTACTCCTCTGACAGAAGATTGGGTTGCAACCCCAGAGGCAGTGGGGGATCCACCGCCAGCTGAAGCAGAAGAGGAAACCAAGGCTGTCTCGGCCACCTGGGAGCCACCAGCAGGACCGAGGCCTTGTCCTGAAGAATTTTGAAGAGAGTTTGGGCCACCAAGGGCGTGGGAGGAAACGCATACAGGAGGCCCTGAGACCATTGAATCAGAAATGCATCTGCTGCTATTCTCAGAGGATGCGGTTGCCTGGAGCAGAACTTTGGCAGTTGCTTGTTCATTGGGCTGGCGAAGAGATCTACCAAAGGGAGACCCCATTTCAGGAAGATCCTCTGAACTACTGAAGGATGCAGCTGCCACTCGTGGGGCTGCAGAATCCTGCTTAATCTGTCGGCCAGGTAGTTGTCCTGGCCTGGAAGGTACACAGGCTTGAGGAGCATGTTGTGCTTGAGGGCAAATGAACAAAGGTCCTGAGCCTCCCGACAAAGGATGCTGGACCCAGTCCCGCCCTGTTTGTTCACATAAAACATGGCTACCAGGTTGTTTGTCTGAACCAGGACAAATTGATGAGCCAGGGTAGGAGAGAAAGCTTTGAGTGCTAATCGAATAGCTCTGAGTTCTAGGAGATTGATCTGTTGTGCAGGTGCCCAAGGAGACCACAGGCCCTGGGTGCACTTGCCTAGACAATGAGCTCCCCAGCCCTGCAGGGAGGCGTCTGTGGTCAGTACCACCGTGTACTCTGGAATCTGAAAAGGCACCCCCTTTAGTAGATTGGGTGGGTGCAGCCACCAGTTGAGGGAGTTCAGAAATTGTCTGGGCACCCTTATCCTGTCTCTGAGGCTGCCTGTGGCCTGTGACCATGATGGACTTGAGTATCGGCTCGGTCTCCGGGCTCGACTTCGAAGTCGATGTCCCGGTGGTCGGGGCAGATGCGCCAGACAGGCTGGCCATCAGTGCTCGCTGCTGCTCCATGAAGGCAGACAGTCTGCTCTCCAAGGCTGTCATCCTGAGACTCAGCTCGGGAGACACAGCAGCCACCGACTCGGGCCCCGGCGGCGCCGGGCCCGACGTCGGCTCTCTGGGAGGAGAGTCCTCGAGGACTACGGGGCTTACGTGTCCAGCAGACTCTGGCTCCACGCGAGGAACTTTGGCAGGCTTCTCTTGTTCCACAAGCCCGGGGTGACGTTCGGGGGTCTTAGACCTGGCCCTCGAGGAGCCAGGGACCTCCTCCGACGACGCCCTCGCGAGCCGCTTCTTCCTCTTACGTTCCCGGTCGGGGGACCCCCTGTCCGAGGAGCTTCGATGGCGCTCGGGATCCGAATACCGAGATGACGAGGCCTCAGACGAGGTCCGGGCCCGGCCGGAGGCTGAGTCCGAGAAAAGCCTTTCTTTCTGCTGCTGGCGACTTCGGAGTGCCTTGGAAGACATCTTCCCACATGGTCCACACGACTTAGGGTCGTGGTCAGGACCAAGGCACCGAAGGCAGCAGTCGTGTGTGTCGGTGAGAGACATTAATTTCTTACACCGATCACACTTCTTGAAACCGCTGGAAGCCATCGGGGAAAAAAGAGTCCCCGCGAGGTCAAAAGACCGGCCATCCAGGGAAAAAACAAAAAAGGGCGTGAACGCCAGCCATGAAGGGCAAAAACCGAAAAAGAAGAATTGGGCTCGATACCGGTGTACCGAACCCGGCGGGAGGTGAACCAGCGTCGAACCGGGAGAAAAAACAGCGAGAATCGCCGAAAAAAATCCACTTTTATCCGGGATGACAGGACACACGTCCGTTGGGCTTCTCGGAAAAAAAGAGACTGAGGTAAGATGGCACCTTTAGGTGGGAAGGGAACCGCGCATGCATGCCTGCATTCCCAAAGGCTTTCATGGAAAGCTGGGAAATGCTCCGCTGGGGCTTCATCGGCACCGATGACACCCATATGTGAGGACTGACTTCCTGCTTGGTCCTGGAGAACGCTATATCCTTTTTAAGATACGGTGACCAGGATTGCACACAATATTCAAGGTGTGGTCGCACCATGGAACGATACAGAGGCATTATAATATCCTTGGTTTTATTTTCCATTCCTTTCCTTATGATACCTAGCATTCTATTTGCTTTCTTGGCCACCTCTGCACACTGGGCAGAGGGCTTTAATATGTTATCCACAATGACGCCTAAATCTTTTTCCTGGGCGGTGGTTCTTAATATGGAATCTTGCATTATGTAACCATAGTTTGGGTTGTTCTTTCCTAGGTGCATAACTTTGCACTTGTCCACATTAAAAATTTCATCTGCCATCTGGTTGCCCAGTCTTCCAATTTATCAAGATCCTCTTGCAATTTTCCACAATCCTCATGGGTTTTAACAACTTTAAATAGTTTTGTGTCATCTGCAAATTTGATCACCTCACTCGTTATTCCCATTTCCAGGTCATTTATGAATATGTTAAAAAGCAGTGGACCCAGTACAGATCCCTAGGTACTCCAATTAAAATGAAAAAAACTACAGAAACATAAACTGCCAGCAAATGCAAACAAAAGTGAGTAGCACGGCCATTGAGGATGACAGGGGATGGGCTGTACTTGTGTTTTTAGCGTGGATTGATTTCCTCTGTGAATGCCCTATCCAAGAGGCTAATCCACCACCCCAGGTGATGGCAGTGGAGCATAAATAGGTGAGCGTCTGTCATGCCTGTCATAGATTAGCTACATGGCCTGTGGGGAAGATGTTGGCCACCCACATATAAACATCAGCATAATTCAAAAAGCCAAATGAATGAGAGTGTGCCTGAATGATAAGGAGTCAATGTGGATCCATGAGGGTATGAGCACGTCTCAGTAGGGCCTGTTCAGCAGATGGTTCGCACAGCTTGCCCACTGTTACTGAGATCGAATTCCCCTTGTTAGAACAGTTGATGTGTGTTGCAGACATGCGTATGACTCCACAAGTCAGAATAAATACTTGGAAGGTGTCCTGCCTTTACCAAGGTCTATTTCCATATGTGCATAAGGGTGGCAACAAACATGCGTTTACAATGTCCCTCCTGATCCACATCTGCGCCATCAATTATTGTGATGTGGCCTGGTGTGATGTGAATCCCTCATGTAACTAAAATGTGAGCAGAAATGGTGAAATGCCTATTTATAGGGCAATCCCTCCTAGGAGATACCAAACCATACCAAGTTAGACAGCAATGGTGCCAATACTGTTGTCTGAAACAGCAACATTGTCCAGCACTGGGTACCAATCGAAATAGGATAGAGCTGTTAAAGCTGTGTGGTCTCAAAATGTATGGCCTGTCAATCCAGGTTACAAAGGCCCATGTCTGTTTTCTCCCCACAGATGCTTTCACATATTAAGGGACCCAGAAGCCTACAGGGGCGATACACGGCAATACAACATAACTGGCTGAGGCTCCTTGCAAGAATCTGCCACCAGCTTCTGCGCGAGTAAGGTAAGTGATGAAGAACATACAAAGACATACCACATGCACAAAACCAGCATCCCACAGGACCACCATGACAACTACCACACCCATTACTCTGTGGAGGACCATATGGCACTTGCATTGCTGTACCTTGAGATGCCAGAAATGGCAGCCTACCAAGTGACCAACCCAGAACTGACACCCATAATATGCCTCACAACATGACAAAGATGGAAGAATGTCCATACACTCCACCCCCAGACATTGGCACATGCCTGGTCCCCATGGGTGTATCATAACAGCATCACTGGGGCACAGGGATGGAACATGGGATTCCCCCCTCTAGCCAGTGAGGAGCAAGAGGAGTGAAAAATTGGCACATCCGGTGGCGAAGGATGCAGTAGTTCAGCAGCAAGCATAAGCAATTGGAGCAGCTGGGCCAGCACACAAGCCACCAGCAGCATCGGCAGCCCCATTGTCCTTACAAGATGCTTCCCCTTGGAGGAGGACTATGAGGAGGAGGAGGTGGTCGTAATCCTCACAGAGGTCCCCAAGTCCCCCAAGGGGGGGAAGGGCCACCTAGCATCCAGCTGGGAGTCAGTGGGCCCCAGGAGGGGGGTCCTCAGATTGAGGAGAACATGGGGCAGGTAGAGGGTCCTGGGGTAGAGGATATTGAGGGCCTGGAGGAAGGGGAGGTGGCATGGGAGGGCGAGCCCCTGGAGCAGGGTGAGCTGCCTGAGGGGGAGTGTGTGTGGCCTGCAAGGTTGGAGGAGGTGGATGCAGAGGATGGGCAGAGGACAAATGAGAGAGGTGCAGAGGAGTGGGGGGAGGGGGAAGGAACCTGAATGAGGAGGGGGAGGGGTTGGATGATGGTGCTGAAAAGAGCCAGGAGGGGAGGCCAGAGGATTACTGGAGGGAGGGGATGGGGTTTGGGACAGTGGGAGGGAGGGCATGGAGGGTAGAGCAGAGACGGAGGAGGGCACTGGGTCTGGAGATGGGAAGGTGGAGGAGGAAGGGACACGGGATGTGGTTGGAGAGGTGGGCAAGGAGGGGAAGGGGAGGGAAGGAGGGAGATGGGAGGGTGGGACAGCTGCCCCTACCAACCTCCCTACCAGCTGTGCTGCCTGACCATGAGGCCCTGAGGCCGTGCTACTACCGAGACCACCAAGCCCCCAAACCCCAGTGAGCAGTATGAGCAGCAGGGCATTGCCACGCAGCCTGGGCCCCTGGACCTCATTGCCATGCACCTTGAGGGTGTGAGGGAATAGTGCATGAGAAGGTACATGGCCTCAGGGCAGATGTGTGCCACCTTGCACAGGCACTCACTACTCCCCTAGGCCCTGCAGCTGGCAGGGTGCTCAGAGAATAGCGTGGGCGACATGTGTATGATCAGTGAGGGAGGGGATACCCGAAGGCGAGGGCCTCATTTCTACCCCATCACCTAAATAATATGTCCATTGTAAATATGGGACAGTTTAGTTTTGCATTGTTGCAAGGTTTGATGCCTGAATAAAGTTCAGTTGTTACTATGGACTCACTGATCTCCACTGCTGTCATCCTGTGTCACAGTGCATCAATGCCTTAATGCATCACAGTGGACACAGGCTTGTGTTTTCCCCGTTACATGCCCCGGATACCTTACCGATATGTGTGATCATGTTAGTCATGACCACAGGCAGCACACCTAACTCCTTTTCATCCACTCATTGGGGGCATGGATGGGAACCAAGCAGCCGATGTCATGGCTAATACAGAATGGTCTCATTGGCCCTAGCTCCCGAGGGGTGCAGGTCAGCACCAGACCCATTGCCATAGCTGGTGAGGGGAGGAAAAAGACACATGAGACACAGCATGTATGGTGCAGGCACCATCACAGCTGAAAACACACACACACATAGAAACATAGAAATATGACAACAGAAAAAGACCACATGGCCTATCCAGTCTGTCCTTCCATATCAACAACTACAACAGTCCCCTTTTTTCCTTTAGAGATCCTCTGTGTTTGTCCCATGCTTTTTTGAATTCAGATACTGTCCTCATCTCTACCACCTCCACTGGGAGACCATTCCACGGATCCACCACTCTTTCCGTTAAGAAATATTTCCACATATCACTCCTGAATCTATCCCCCTTCGCCCTCATCCCATGTCCCCTCGTAGCAGAACTTGCTTTCAATCAAAAGAGGCTCTCCCCCTGTACATTTATGCCACGGAGGTATTTAAACATCTCAATCATATCACCTCTATCCTGCCTTTCCTCTAAGGTGTACATATTAAGTTCCTTAAGTCTGTCCTCATATGCTTTATAATGAAGACCACTAACCATTTTAGTAGCCACCCTCTGTACTGACTCCATCCTGTTTATATCCTTTTGAAGGTGTGGTTTCCAGAATTGCACACTATACTCCAAATGAAGTCGCACCAAAGACTTATACAGAGGCACTATCACCTCCTTTTTTCTGCTCTCCATTCCTCTCCGTATGCACCCAAGCATCCTTCTAGCTTTTGCCATCGCCTTTTCTACCTGTTTAGCTACTTTAAGATCATCAGACACAACCACGCCTAGGTCCCGCTCTTCTTTAGTGGACAAAAGTACTTCACCCCTATACTATATTGCTCCCTTGGGTTGCTGCAGCCCAAATGCATGACCTTACATTTTTTAACATTAAATCCCAGCTGCCAAATTCTAGACCATTCTTCAAGCTTAGCTAGATACCTCCTCATGTTATTTACACCTTCCTGAGTGTCTACTCTATTGCAGATTTTGGTATCATCCGCAAAGAGGCAAACCTTACCTGAGAGCCTTTCCGCTATATCACTAACAAAGATGTTAAAAAGAATCGGACCAAGGACAGATCCCTGGGGCACACCACTGGTAACATCCTTCTGCTCAGAGTGAGCTCCATTTACCTGTACTCTTTGTCGCCTCCCACCCAACCAATTTCTAACCCAAGCAGTAAGTTTAGGGTCCATCCCTAGGGTGCTCAGTTTGTTTATAAGTCACCTGTGAGGAACAGTGTCAAAGGCTTTACTGAAATCTAAATACATCACATCTAGAGCTCTCCCTCGGTCCAACTCCCTGGTCATCCAGTCAAAGAAATCAATCAGATTTGTCTGACAAGACCTGCCTCTAGTGAATCCATGCTGCCTCAGATTCTGTAATCCGCTGGACTCCAGAAACCTTACTATTTTCTCTTTCAGCAGCGTTTCCAATAATTTACTCACCACCGAAGTTAAACTAACTGGCCTGTAGTTTTCAACCACATCCTTACTTCCGTTTTTGTGTAAAGGCACCACATGAGCCTCTCTCCAGTACTTTGGCACCAATCCCGACTCCAACGAGGCATTGAAAAGGTCAGTCAGTGGAGTTGCTAGAACGTCCCCAAGTTCCCTCAGTATTCTAGGGTGTATCCCATCCAGTACCATCGCTTTGTCTACTTTAAGTTGAGCTAGTTTCTCACGAACACAGTCTTCTGAAAATTGTTCAAGATGTCCCTCGCTTCTGTTCCTGTTTGTGGGTGTTTTCTGAGGTCCTGCTCCTGGTTCTTCATCTGTGAACACAGGACAGAAGTATTTGTTAAGCAATTCCACTTTATCCTCATCAGCTTCTACATATTCCTCCCCTTCATCCTTGAGTCTGACAATACCACTTTTGCCCTTCCTCTTCTCATTACCATATCTGAAAAATGTCTTATCCCCCCATTTTATTGCATTGGCTATTTCCTCCTCTTTTTGAATCTTTGTTTTCCTGACTACTTTGCTAGCTTCTCTAAGTTTTTCCAAATATAGATGCCTGTCTTCCTCTCTTTGTGATCTCTTGCATTTCATGAAGGCCTCCCTCTTTTTCTTCACCTTTTCAGCTACTTCTTTCGAAAGCCACAGCGGTCTCCTTTTCCTTTTACCTTTATTTACCATTTTAACAAAAAGGTTGGTTGCCCTTAAAATATCCCCTTTCAGTTTTGCCCACTGTTTTTCTACATCCCCCAGCTGTTCCCATCCCGCTAACGACTCCCTGAGGTATTGGCCCATCTTGGCAAAGTTAGTCTTCCTAAAGTCTAAGACCCTCACCTTTGAATGGATTCTAACAGCCCTAGTCCTAATACTGAACCACACCATCTGGTGATCACTGGATGCAAAATGATCTCCCACTATAACATCAGAAACACTTTCACCATTGGTAAGCACCAAGTCCAGTATGGCCCCTTCAAGTGTGGGGTCTGTTATCAATGCCTGAATAGTCCTCCCTGTAGAGAATCCAGGATCTCTTTACTTCTAGATGATACTGCAGCAGGAATGTGCCAATCAACATCTGGCATATTGAAATCCCCTATCAGTAGCACTTCCCCTTTCCTAGCAATGCTGCGTATGTCTTCAATTAACTCTCTGCCCACCTCTTCCTCTTGTGAGGGAAGTCTGTATATCCCGCCAATGCAAATAGATTTCTCTTTCCCTCTTTCTAGTTTAACTCACAATGCCTCCTCTCTCCCTTTTAAGCTCTGTAATTCCAAAGCTTTAATAGTATTTTTTACATAAAGTGCCACTCCTCCTCCCCTTCTTCCTACCCTGTCCTTTCTGAATAAAGTATAGCCAGGTATAGTTAAATTCCAGTTATGGTTTTCTCTGAACCACGTTTCTGTAACTGCCACTAAATCCAAGTAGGGGTCCAACAGCGCAAAAGCACAAAACACGCTGAACACAAGAGAAACAGTCACAAGCGTGAATATAGGAAAGACAGAGTTCTTTATTAAACCAACGGCCGCCCGACACAGGCCATGTTTCGTACCCTTCCTCAGGGGCTAGCCAGGCGAAAAAAACTAAAAACATAAACATATTGAATATTACAGTGATGAAAGAACAAAACAAGCCAAGCCAATAAAAACGTTAAAAACAATTAAAACCATAAAACCATAAATAAAAAACAATATGAACTAAAAACAATACTATAATAAATAAGTAGGTAAAAAAGGGGGTGGAACAGTAGTGCTCGGGACCTAATGCAAAGTGTACAGAATAGAATTTACTAACCCCTGTTGTGGTTCACAGTGTAACTCTTACTTCACACTATTTGTGCAAACATATAGATTTATAAACTTATGCTAAAAAACATAAATAATACAATTAAAAGTATATTGAAGCAAAACATATTAAAATTAATAAATTAACAATGGGAGAACAGGACAGGATATGGAACCAAACCAAAATATCCATGCTTCTAGTGCGATACTAATGTTGTGTAATCGGAGACCATAAGGAGAGAGGAGGAGAAGGACAGGATATGAAGTAAACTAAAATACTGATGCATGTTATGCGACAAAAAGATTTTTTACATAAAAAAATATATAAGTATAAAGCAACACTATAATCCAAGGCAACAGCAATAGGAGTGAGTCAAAACGACATGCTGCCCAGTAAGTTATAATATGTGTCACCAAAAAAGGGGCATATCTACGTGGAGAAACACTAATATCTTTAAAAACAATTAAAAATGATGCAACCACATTTATGTACAATGATAAGCGGCAGGTAGGTACAGGGAGTCATCAAAGGGCCCAGAGCTGCATATGTAAATAAGTGAAATACAGCTGAATAAAACTGAGTTACAAGTTTCCACGAATTATAATCATGCAAATCAATGTAATTTCAAACAGAATAAATCGGGCATACTATGCTGACCCATGCTAATAGACCTATTGAAAATTGTCAAAAGAAGAATATAGAAAGTAGAACAAACCTATATAAATATAATGGAAAGCCTATAAATGCAAGGAAGTGCCAGAGAGTCTGAATGAGTAACTCACTGCTAAATCGATAGGGTTAAACTTAAAGTCGTCATGTGAAACAAAACAGTTAACCTTTCTAAACCCTTAAAATCAAGAATAGAAAATGAAAAAACAGAAAAACTTTGTAGTACCAGTGAGCCTTATCGCAAAAAACTGCCGTCCAAAGCACAATTGACGTGCAGAAGAGAGAGAGACGCCCACGCATGCACATAAGAGGAAAAAAGAGGGGGCGGAGTCTAACATTGGCGGGAACCAAAAATGAAGTAAAATCAAAGGATCCAAAATGCAAATAAGACATAAAAATGTGGAGAACATAGATCTTAAAAGAATAATAAATATCGATAAGATACCAAACATACAAAAACAGGGCTAATGAAATAATTAAAATGCCTGCAGGCATAATGTGTGATCGTGCCGTCTCTCTGCCAAATGAAAAAAGTGTGAATTCAACATCCTGGTGTAGAACTTTGCGCTCATCTCGTGCAGAAAATAATGGACCGCAAAATGCAGGAGATTGATTAAATTATGTTTAGGAGAAAAATCAAGATAAAAACTCTGATAAAACATCTGAGGAGAAATCCAACAAGATGAATGCCATACAGAGATGATAACTGACATGGCGCCCTACATTTCAAAATCATATAAAATAGATAATTAAAAATAAGCTTAACTGTATATCGTGCCAACAACGGCCCTGATGAACAATAGAATAAATAAAAACCAAAGGGAAAAAAACTTTATAACCACGTAGGGAGACTGCCAACAAAAGCATCCAAGGGCCGTGGGATGTAAAAACAGACCTTCCAACAGTCGAGGCAGCCAAAGGGATAAGTTAATAAATAATAAAAACAAAATTAATAAATAATAAAATTGCCATTAATGAAACTATGGACACTAGATCAAAACTATGTAATAGTTATGAGGTGTCCAGAAAGCCATGCAGCCAGGCATTCATCTTGTTGGATTTCTCCTCAGATGTTTTATCCAAGTTTTTATCTTGATTTTTCTCCTAAACATAATTTAATCAATCTCCTGCATTATTTTCTGCACGAGATGAGCGCAAAGTTCTACACCAGGATGTTGATTTCACACTTTCTTTATTTGAGTAATCTCCTGCATTTTGCGGTCCATTATTTTCTGCATGAGATGAGCGCAAAGTTCTACACCAGGATGTTGATTTCACACTTTCTTTATTTGAGTAATCTCCTGCATTTTGCGGTCCATTATTTTCTGCATGAGATGAGCGCAAAGTTCTACACCAGGATGTTGAATTCACACTGTTTTCATTTGGCAGAGAGACGGCACGATCACACATTATGTCTGCAGGCATTTTAATTATTTCATTAGCCCTGTTTTTGTATGTTTGGTATCTTATCAATATTTATTATTCTTTTAAGATCTATGTTCTCCACATTTTTATGTCTTATTTGCATTTTGGATCCTTTGATTTTACTTCATTTTTTGGTTCCCGCCAATGTTAGACTCCGCCCCCTCTTTTTTCCTCTTATGTGCATGCGTGGGCGTCTCTCTCTCTTCTGCACGTCAATTGTGCTTTGGACGGCAGTTTTTTGCGGTAAGGCTCACTGGTACTACAAAGTTTTTCTGATTTTTCATTTTCTATTCTTGATTTTAAGGGTTTAGAAAGGTTAACTGTTTTGTTTCACATGACGACTAAGTTTAACCCTATCGATTTAGCAGTGAGTTACTCATTCGGACTCTCTGGCACTTCCTTGCATTTATAGGCTTTCCATTATATTTATATAGGTTTGTTCTACTTTCTATATTCTTCTTTTGACAATTTTCAATAGGTCTATTAGCATGGGTCAGCATAGTATGCCCGATTTATTCTGTTTGAAATTACATTGATTTGCATGATTATAATTCGTGGAAACTTGTAACTCAGTTTTATTCAGCTGTATTTCACTTATTTACATATGCAGCTCTGGGCCCTTTGATGACTCCCTGTACCTACATGCCGCTTATCATTGTACATAAATGTGGTTGCATCATTTTTAATTGTTTTTAAAGATATTAGTGTTTCTCCACGTAGATATGCCCCTTTTTTGGTGACACATATTATAACTTACTGGGCAGCATGTCCTTTTGACTCACTCCTACTGCTGTTGCCTTGGATAACAGTGTTGCTTTATACTTATATATTTTTTTATGTAAAAAAAATTTTTGTCGCATAACATGCATCAGTATTTTAGTTTACTTCATATCCTGTCCTTCTCCTCCTCTCTCCTTATGGTCTCCGATTACACAACATTAGTATCGCACTAGAAGCATGGATATTTTGGTTTGGTTCCATATCCTGTCCTGTTCTCCCATTGTTAATTTATTAATTTTAATATGTTTTGCTTCAATATACTTTTAATTGTATTATTTATGTTTTTTAGCATAAGTTTATAAATCTATATGTTTGCACAAATAGTGTGAAGTAAGAGTTACATTGTGAACCGCAACAGAGGTTAGTAAATTCTATTCTGTACACTTTGCATTAGGTCCCGAGCACTACTGTTCCACCCCCTTTTTTACCTACTTATTTATTATAGTATTGTTTTAAGTTCATATTGTTTTTTATTTATGGTTTTATGGTTTTAATTGTTTTTAACGTTTTTATTGGCTTGGCTTGTTTTGTTTTTTCATCACTGTAATATTCAATATGTTTATGTTTTTAGTTTTTTTCGCCTGGCTAGCCCCTGAGGAAGGGTACGAAACACGGCCTGTGTCGGGCAGCCGTTGGTTTAATAAAGAACTCTGTCTTTCCTATATTCACGCTTGTGACTGTTTCACTAAATCCAAGTTGGCCACTTCCACCAAAGCTTCAACATCAGGGATCTTATTTCCCATGCTACGGGCATTTATACACATTGTTTTCCATATGTTAACCCTGGTACCCATTTCCATAAAGGTATTTAATGTATCATTTATCTGGGAGCTTTCACTTACCTGGGGGCTTTCTTCACCCATCCCCAACGAATCACACACATACACAGCTGCCTTGCCCATCCAAGTACCAGGCAGTGGACACATACCAGTACCAGGACAGAGGTGGACACACTACAGCTAGAAACATGGAAACATAAAAACATGGCGGCAGAACCTGAGCACATGGCCTATCTAGTCTGCTCGTCGATATCCACAACAGTCCCCTTTTTCCCCTAAGAGACCCTCTGTGTTTGTTCCTTGCTATTTTGCAATCTAATACTGTTCTCGTCTCTACTACCTACACTGGGAGAGTATTCCACAGGTATTTGCGCAAAGCACTCCTGAGTCCATCCCCTCTCACCCTCATCCTATGTTTCATCAAAGCTGATTTTGCAGGCAATCGAAATAGCCATTCCTCCTTGTCTTTTATGTCAAGGAGGTAATTACCCGTCTCATATCTCCTATCATATCATATCATATCTCCTCCACATGGCTTGTCTGCTGACCTTTACATATCAAGATAATTACCCGTCTCATATCTCCTATCATATCATATTATATCATATCATATCTCCTCCACATGGCCTGTCTGCTGACCTTTACATATCAAGATCATTCACTCCATACTCATATGTTGTATGATGAAGACCACCAACCACTGCAGTTGCCACCCACTGCACCCACTCCATTCTGTTTATAGCCTTTACAAGGTCCTGTCTCCAGATGAGGTCACACCAGAGACATTTATTTATTCATGTATTTATTACAGGCTCTTATATACCGCACTATTTAGCATCAGCGCGGTTTACAATATAACAATAGACCAGAACAACAAGCTGTTTGGTTTTACATAGAACAGGTACGAGAACTTGGATAAACATGGGGAAATTGTTAACTGAGACTATTTACATATGTATTTACATGTATATACAGCAGGATTTATTCTTAGATTGAGTTGGGTCCAGTGGAACAGGTGTTCAAAAAGGGGATGGGCGGTCAGGTCGATGTTTGGCTGGTCTGGTAATATTGGGGGAATAGGTGGGATTTGAGTGCCTTTCTGAAAAGAGTTAGATCGGTGATAGCCCGAATCTCCGGTGGTAAGGTGTTCCAGCACTTAGGGGCATAGAAGCTGAAAGCCCTGTTAGACGTCGCTAGTGAGCATTTTGTTGCTGCCTTAGGGATTGCTAGCGCGTTTGTAGTTATCGTTCTCCTAGATCTGTTAGGTGGAACGGTCTGAATAAGGTCTATTAGTGAGGAGGAGGTGATGCCTTTGATAGCCTTGAAGGTGAGTAATAAGGTCTTGAACAACAGTCTCCCATGTATGGGGAGCCAGTGAAGCTGCTTTAGAATAGGTGTTACATGGTCCCTTCTTGATGCTCCGTAGAGGACTCTGGCAGCGGTGTTCATGGCAAGTTGTAAAGGGTTTAAGGTGGAGTGTGGGAGGCCTTGAAGAATGGCATTAGCATAGTCGAGGTGCGGTAAGGTTAAATCTTGGAATATAGTCCGGAAGTCCTCAGGATCAAGCAAGGAGCGAAGGTGTCGGAGTGTCCGGATCTTGAGATAGATCGCTCTGACTACATTAGTTATATGTAGTTTCATATCCAGGTGTTGGTCCAAAGTGACCCCAAGGTATCGGATTGAAGGCTTTGTTCGGAGCTCGGCTTCCTTCACCTTTATCTGGGACGGGGGGGGTGAAACATGGGTCTCTAGTGATGAAGAGAACCTCAGTTTTCTTGTGTTGAATGCAGAGGTTCTGGGATTGTAGCCATTCAGACACTGCATCAAAACATTTGGTCAGCAGTGAGAGATCCATGTGGACTGTGGAGAAAGGCATGTAGAGAAGAATGTCGTCTGCATATATCAAGCAGTCGACCTTGAAGAACCTGATAATGTTGCAGACGGGCTGTATGTATATGTTAAATAAGAGTGATGATAGGGATGACCCTTGTGGCACACCCTGACTTTGACGGAAAGGTGTGGATGTTGCTGTTCCTGAGGTTACATACTGCCATCTCTGATCAAGGTATGATTTGCACCAGGCCAGAGCAGTGTCATTGATGCCCTTTTCTTTTAGCCGCCCTATTAAAAGACCGTGATGTACAAAGTCAAAGGCCGCAGCAATGTCCAAGAAGATAAGAACAAAGCCTTGGCGGATGTTGTCAATGCCTGTGATAATGTTGTTGCAGAGGGTGGTGAGGAGGGTTTCTACGCCGTGGCACTCCCTGAAGCCATGCTGGCATTGGTCTAGAGGGGAGGCGGTGTCGATGTTATCCTGTATTTGCCTTTGGGCTTCCTTTTCAATAATTTTAGCTAGAAGGGGTATACCAGCTATGGGTCTATAAGATTCAACCTTTTGTGGGTCGAGTTTGGGGTTCTTTAAGAGGGGTCTAATGGACGTTCTCTTGAGGGCTGATGGGAAGGAACCAGATGTAAAGGATAAATTCATCATTCTAGTGATGAGAGGGCTGAGATCACAACGTAGCTCCTTTATCCAATAGGCTGGGCAGGGGTCGGTTTGTGCAGTGGTGGTGTTGAGGGCAGCGATGGTGTTCTCAACATGTTTTTTAGATGGTGTGGAGAACATAGATAGGTTCGATAGGCAGATGGTGTCTTGAGAAGGGATTGTTGCGATGTTGTCAGTTAGTATGTCAGTATGTATGTATGTCAGTATGTATGTATGTCAGTATGTTAGATATGTCAGTCAGTTAGACGTATATGGAGGCACTATCACCTCTTATTCACTGCTGGCCATTTCTCTCCTCATGCACCTAGGCACCCTTCTGACTCTTTGCGTCACCATTTCCACTTGTCAATCTATGTGATGATCACCATCAAAAATCTCTTGTGGACTGAGGTACTTCACCCTCTACACTGTAATGCTCCCTCGGTCTCTTGCAGCCGAAGTGTAGGACCCTGCATTTTATCACATGACCCTGCATTTTATCACATTTCTGAACATTATTCCAGTGTAGCTATATCCCTCCTCATGTTATCTGCCCACTCTTGGGTGTCTACTCTAATGCAGATGTTGGTATCATCCACAATCATGCAACCCTTATGCAACAGCCCTCCCCGAATATCACTGACAATGATGTCACGCATACTTGGACCAGGAACATATCCCTGCAGCACACCACTGGTAAGATCCTCCTCCTCCTAGTGATCACCATTTACCTGTACCCTTTGTTGCATCCCAGTCAACCAATGTCTAACCCAATCAGTCATGCCATGGTCCAACCCTACGGTACTCAGTTTGTTTCTATGTTGCCTGTGCGGACCGGTATCTAAGGCTTTACTGAAATCCATGAACAGAACACCTAAGACCCTTTGGTGGTCCAACTCCCTGGTCACCAGTCAAAGGTATCAATCAGTCCTGTCAGACAGGACCTGCCTCTGGTGAACCCATGCTGTCTTGGATCCAGCAATCCAAAGTACACCAGATACCTAACCATGCTGTCATTCAGCAGTATTTCCAAACATTTCATCACCACAGAGGTTAGACAGACCAGCCTGCAGTGTACAAATGCATCTTCAAGTATGCTTTTGTGTAAGGGGACCACATATGCCATTCCCCAGTTATTTGGGACCACCCCCAACTCCCAAGAGATACCGAATTGGTCATTTAGAGGAGGGGCAAGAACGTCTCCACGTTCCTTCAATATACTAGGATGTATCCCATATGGTCCCATTGCTCTCTCTACTTGTAGTTTAGCTTCTTCCTTACAATCTTTAGAGAATTGTTCACGATTCCGTCAGCTGACCCAGAATGCACAACAGCCCCTGGGTACCCAGGTTTGGTGCCACCATCCACTGGTGTCACCACAACTCCGACCGCAATGAATGGCCCCACAGCTGGTGCCACCACCACACAGCCTTCCAATCCTCGGATAACCGAATCCCCAAAATAGGTGGTAATAGCTGACCCCTCCCCCCACCATTCCATAAAGGAAGTACAGTGGCGGCTGTCCTGGTGGCCAGAGGTCCAACACCATCTTGCATGCCAACCTCTACATCATACCCTGTAGTTACACAATGCCCGTAGCATGTGGCACCTGAGGCAGAAGTGTAGGATACAGCACAGTACATGGGGAAATGGGCATACCGTGTTCCTGTGAGCATGTTTGTGAGACAGAGGGGTTCTTGTGCATGGTCGCAGAGAGGGATGGTGGGAGGTGTGTGTGGAGGTATGGGTGCGTGTAGGTGTGAGGTGAGGAGGGAGAGGCATAGGTCCACATGAGGGTGACTGTGGGATGTTGGGTGGGGGTGTGTGATTGAGTCAGACATGTAGGGGGCCGGATGCACCAGTGAGAACGTGCAGGGGATGATGCATGTTGTCATAATTGGTAAATAAAACATACACATGGCAACAACTGTGACAGACCATGTGAAGTGAGGCTGTCACTGGCCACACATGGCAATGCCTAAGTCATGCACACCTCCAACAGATGGCCATACAACCTTACTATATACACTGTACGGCCGCATGCCTCTATGAAGGGTACTGCTGTAGCACCACCTGGTGTCCCTGGGATTCAACACCTAATACTGGTCATAGGTTGTTCGTCAGTCCCATCTCCATGGTAGATTATGGGTACTGGTCACTGCCCAGGATCACAAGGAGTGCTTGTGGGAATCAAACATACCTCTGGGGGGCTATGCCGTTAACCACTGGACCAAGCCTTCTCACAGTGATGACTGTGGGTGTGGCACATGTGTTTGCCACTGCACAAAATGGCTATGCTGACATGTGAGATGGTATGGAGTTGGATCCACACAGAGGTGCTGCCCCAAAAATGGGCTACAAGATGTCTGGAGGGGGTAACTGAGGAATGTCCCCGACATCATGATTGCTGTACACCAGGTAAAGAGACTGGTAGATTCCCATTCCACAAATGCACATGTTGACCCTGTAGATCCCTGGTAATCCACAGATGTGACCTGACCACTGTGCCACATCCCCAGGGTGTGTGCACTCACCAGCTGAAAAGGTAACAATCAGGTGGGGTGCAGAGAATGCACACTTCAATACATGCAATGTAATGTGCAGTGTTGGTGGTCAGCACATCTCCCACAACAGACCTGGGAATCCCTGGGTGGGTGACAATGGCCATGTACCCCTGTGACACTGATGCTTGTCAAGGATGGTGTTTCAACCATTTCCTGACAGCAGCAATGGAAACATGGCACAGGAGGTGTGGGAGAGGGAGTGTGGGTATAGTACAGTAGTTGGAGCACATGCCTGGGAGCCAAAAGACCCAGGTTTGATGTTCACTGATACACTACACACATAACCATGTCCTGCCTAGTCAACAGGGATCTGCAGAACATCACTGCACATATACTGTGGTAATCGTACTGGCTTTTTGGCACAATAAGTCACCAGGCGTGAACAATCTTGTGCAATGGGTACTTAATACTACTTGTCATTTGTATAGCGCTACAAGGCATATGCAGTGCTGTACAGACACACGTAAAAGATGGTCCCTGCTCATCAGAGCTTACAATCTAGTCAAGACAGACAACACAACAGCTGAGGACAAGGACACTTCTAGGGAAGTGGCAAGGAAACACATAGGAGACCAAGCAGATCGGGATCCGAAAGCAGACTCGAAGAGGTAAGTTTTCAGCCTGGACTTGAAAAGGCCAGAATGAAGCTTGATGCACAGACTCGGGTAGTTTGTTCCAGGCATAAGGAGCAGTAAGGTGGAAGGATCGAAGTCTGGAGTTGGCAGTAGAAGAGAAGGGCACAGACAGAAGGGATATGCCAGAAGACCAGAGCACCCGAGGAGGGATGTAGAGAGAGATAAGAGAGGAAAAGTAGTGAGGAACAGCAGAATGAGTGCACTTATAGGTCTGTAGGAGAAGTTTGAACTGGATATGGAAATGGATAGGGAGCCAGTGAAACAACTTGAGAAGGGGGATTATATGAGCATGTAGAGGCTGGTGGTAGTTTAGCCACACAGCTGAGTTTTGAACAGATTGAAGAGGAGAGAGATGATTCAGAGGGAGACCAGCAAGGAGGAGGTTGCAATAGTCTAGACAAGAAGTGACTAAAGAGTGGATAAAAGTCTTAGTAGTGTGTGCAGAAAGGAAGGGATGAATTTTGCCAATGTTATAGAGAAAGAAACAACAGGTTTTAGTTATCTGTTGGATGTGCGCAGAGAAAGTAGAGTCAAAGATGACCCCAAGGTTGCGAGCTGAGGAAACAGGGAGGAGTGTAGTATTAGCCACAGAAATAGAGAAGGTAGGAAAAGGTGAGGTGGGTTTAGGGGGAAAGATAAGGAGGCTCAGTTTTGGCCATGTTCAGTTTCAGACAGCGGTGAGACATCCAGGCATCCTTAATGACATGTTATTCATGTGCTCATCCCTTGGCCCACATAGGCACCAGGCAATAACCCCTGCCAGGGTATGTGGAACGCTTGGGACATAACTGACATGCAATGTGTAGCTTGAGTCTTCATGCAAAATGTGTCTGGACGAGGTTTTTGCGTGTTGCAACTCCCCTCCAGAATGCTTATTCCAGGGGTACATGTGGCCCGACGTCATCATCATTTCCATCCTCCAGGGATTGGTCTGGCTCTGCTGGCAGGGGCTGCCTGTACCTTACTACATAGTTGTGGAGCATGTAGCAGGCCACAAATGTTTTGAAGACCTTGGCTGGGTGGTAGAGCAGCTCACCGCCTGACCTATCCAGGCATTGAAATTTGCTCTTCAGTTGTCCAAATGTCCACTCGATGATGCCCCAGGTGCTTCAGTTTGCCCAATTGTATCTATGCTGGACCAGGGTATTGGGCTTGACAATGGGGGTCATAAGCCATTCCCTCAATGGGTATCCCTTATTACCTGTAGAGAGAAGGGTTACATCACACAGGACCAGGGAAATGTGTCATATTGGAAAGGGGGGCAGCAGTGTGCGTTACACATGCAGGATCAATATGTGTGTGGCTGCAGCCTGCTGGGGCAGCCAGTGACATGGGGCACCAGCTCTTGGGCAAGATATGTGTGTCCATCAAAGATGCATGTGCCTAGTCACAGCCACCTGCAACAGGTGTAGATGCAGAATGGGGGCCAGGGTGGGATAGTTGATTATTGGGCCAGTGAGACACTCCATCCACCCCCCATGTGGGGACTGTGTAACCAGTGCTCTATATCCCATTATTTATTTAACTAGTCTTATATACCGCTTTTCTACCAGTCAAAGCGGTGTATATTCAGTTACTGTATATATATTTTTCCCTTGTCTCCGAAGGGCTCACAATCTACGTTTTTGTACTTGAGGCAATGGAGGGTTAAGTGGCTTGCCGAAGACCACAAGGAGCGCCTGTGGGACTAGTTTGTAGCACTGAGATCGGGCGTGTGCCTCAGCGGTATCCACATCGCAGATGTGCATAACGAAGGTATAGGCTTGGTATGTGGTGTATGCCCTCTGACCATCAGGGGTCCCCATGGGCATCTGCCTATGTTGCCATATCACTCCATGTCACTGCCATGCACACATGTGTGGATATGGACGTGGCTCTAAGAGTATCTTTTGAGCCCTCACCCATGTTCTGCACAATGTCTGCTCAAAGCCTAACTGTCCTCTGCACTGTACACATGTGTGAGCTGTGGAGCAAGGGCAAATGCTCTCTCACCATATGGCCAATGGATGTTGGCCCATGCTTTGACCTGTATGTTGGGGTTATGGAGGTATCAGTGTGACAGCTCGTCTTCAGAATCACTATGCCTCCTCTGTCATTACAGGCATCTCTTCTGTTCCACAACGGGGATACGTCCAACGCCTAAGCTGCAGTGCTGAGTGTCAGTATGTTGATGATGACATGTTAACTTTACTACAGCTGATGTCTGACAGTTAGGAACATAAGAACATAAGATATGCCATACTGGGTCAGACCAAGGTCCATCAAGGCCAGTATCCTGTTTCCAACAGTCGCCAATCTAGGTCATAAGTACCTAACAGTCTCCCCAAAAGACACAGGTTCCTCAATGCTTGTACTGGGTCAAGCAGTGAAATCCTGGGTCCCTTTTAATAATGGTTTATGGACCTTTCCTCCAGGAACTTGTCCAAACCTTTTTTAAACCCAGCTACACTAACAGCTTTTACTACATCCTCCGGTAACAAATTCCAGAGTTTGATTACACGTTGAGTGAAAAAATATTTTCTCTTATTAGTCTTAAATAGGTTACCCTGTAGCTTAGGGGTGATCCTACAGCAAGACACAATACTGCACATTGTTGGATGTGTGTACATTTGTGGATGCACACAGTCATATCTCTGGCACTTTGGGGCTTGCATTGGTGCAGTGTGGCACTGATTTCTTTGTTCAGCAGCCACTACAATTGGCACCAAATGGACCCTCCTGATGTGTGCACAACACAAATTATAGACATTACATTTACTCACTGCATGATTCCTCTTGCTAGTGCAGAATGATGGTTTTTGGCATGTGCTCACACATACTACACATGCATACAGATGTGAATTGACAGACGTTATGAGGCACTCCTTAGTTATTTTTGCATTGGTCAGGTCAGTAAGCAGTCATGGCATTGCTACATAAGGACCAGTGGTCATCAGGTGGGTCCCCTATAGCTACCTGCCTCAATATAGTCCTACCAAGTATAGGAACCATCAGATTGAGGGCATGCAACAGTACAAACAGCAGATATACATGATCCACTACAACAACCCCAGCAGTACAGATGTGATCTGTGTTTCCTAGCCACAAGGGGAGTGTTGCCAAACACATTCACATACTATAGGTACATACATGGTCCCATTGTCGGAACATGGGACATGCTGGGGTACCCTTGCTTGGCTCCATTGGCACAAACAGCAGTTGTCAGCATTGCCTGTCTAAACACTTGCTGTTCTTCGTGTTTCTGTAGGTGTCTATATTATTCTTTCCTTACCCTACATACCTCCATCACCTCTGCATTCTATTCTTTACCTCTGCATCTGGGGTTCCCCAAGCCTGGAGACACACCAGTTCATGACATACTTGTCGGATCCATTTATCTATTTGGGATGCTTTGGAGAGCAGGGCAGTAAAATATCTATGTCCTCCTCTTATTCTACGTTTCCGCAGGTATAGCATGGACGTATGTCTGAAATGCCACAGACGTACACAGGTCTTCCTTGAATATCCTTGGTATATTTCTGTGGCTGGCCACACCCAACCCCTACTGCCCACGCACTGAGATGCCTGACTAATGCCGGGTACGGGTTTTTCAGGATACGTCTGTGTTCGTGTGCTACACCTCCAGCCCGTACATCCAGATGATTTATTCATGCTCAGGAATGATCTCCAATATGCCTTTGTTATGGGAGATAGAGTCGCATAAGAAATCTTCAACACATCAGTCATATATGACTTAAACATCTCTTTGGAGAAACAATTCGAGACTTAGGAAAATTTAGAACTCTAATGTTAGCAGCTCTAGAAATATTTCCAGCCTTTCAATTTTAATATTAAGGACCAAATTATCTTTTATTAAAGCGGAGACAATACCTTGCACAGAAACACTCTTGGTCTCTAAGTTTCCAACAGAAGACCGCACCTGAGAAATATTTTGCTGAACCAAATCCAATTGGTTAGCATTCTCCTGGGTCTTAGAGGAAATACAGTATGCTGGATCTGGGGCTGCAGAGCACACCCCAGCTGAGAAATTGCTTCCCAAATAGATTCCAATGAAAACTGTGCTGGTCTCTGTAAGGTAAAAATAACTGTAGACAATGAAGATGCCATTCCTATGGCTTCTGAGGATCCCAGGTCACCTGCAGAAACTCCCCTCATTTGCTCAGGAGGCCGACAAGGCAGACCTTGAGACACCTCCACAGTCTCATGCACCGTCGAGTCAGTGGGAGAAATTCGCTGAACATCAGGCCTCAACGTCACAGCATCGTGCCCTCCGGTGCTCCCCCCGCCCAAATATTCGCAGGGGAGCAACACACATGCTCCATCCAGGTGGGGGACCATTGGCAGTGGCTGCAGCGGAGGCCTCCATAGTTCAGGGGAGAAAGACATCTCCAGTCCCGATAGTGATGCCGAGCCCGCCAACACCTTGCACTGACGCAGCCAGGCTCAGCCCTGAAGCCTGTTGTTCCCCAGGACGAACCAGGAACTTGTCCATAGAGAAAGCAGAGGTAGGTTGCTGGGGAGTGGAGGTTTCTTCCCTGATTTACCTTTCCTCTTACCCATGAGGAAGAAGCTGTCTTAGGGTAGCCTGCATGCCACTGCCATCTTGGTTTTCCCATCTGGAGGGAGATTCTATACAAACTGCAGCTCCCAAACCCAAATCCTAAATAAATGTTTGATCAGGTAGAAGATCTCAAGATGTTAATGGTTATAAAGGAGAACAAAAGCAGTAGCAAGATGATGAACACCCCTTATTTTGGAATTTCCTTCTGACTAGAGTCAGATAGCCACCTTATGAAGATAAGGCTGTTGCTTTGGCTCAACTTTGGTTCGTATGAGCTTGTATGTATTTTTGTCAAATTGCTTTTTATTTCTGCTACTTTAAGTCATCAGATTTATATAGTTTCCATTTTTTCTTGTGTTTAAAAATACTTTTCTAATAGCAAGTTTGGTAAGAATATAAAGAAATGCATAAGATAGTAACATAGTAAATAATAATGGCAGATAAAGATCATAAACATAAGAATTCCCATACTGACTTCAGACCAAAGGTTCATCAACTCCAGTATCCTGCTTACAATAATGGCCAATTATTGGGAGGAGGGGAGGAGTGTGGCCTAGTGGTTGGGACAAGTTACCTCAGGCTAGAAGGTCAGGGGTTCAAATCCCACTAGAGGACAGCAACCTTGGGCCAGAAGGACTGGGGTTTCTAGTCCCACAGGTGCTCCTTGTGGTCTTGGGCAAGCCACTTAACCCTCCATTGCCCATGTTCCCTGTAAGCATTAGTGTATGTGTCTCATATCCCCTCATGTTAAATGTATCCCCCAATTGTGTTGTGACCACTTTGATTGAAGGATAAGGTGGTATACAAAACTGTCTAAATAAATAAATCCAGATCGCAAGTACCTAGAGTTGTGGTCAACATTATTGGCACCCTTGCATTTTAGGTATGTTGTGTACAATATCGTGAGAAATAATTGGAAATATTCCAACTGTATTCATCATAATATTGTAATAGTATGTTCAAAGATATATAACAAAAAAAGATGTCTGTGCAGATGAGACATAGTAATTTCTGGGAAAAAAACACCAAAATATGAACTGTACATGATTAATGACACCCTTCACTAATATTTAGTTGTATAAGCCTTGGCAATGATGACAGCCTCCAAACGTTTCTTGTAGCCATCTATAAGCTTCATGCATCTGTCTGCTGGTAGTTTCTCCCACTCTTCAACTGCAATTTGTTCCAACTCGTGAATGCTTCCAGGATTCCTGTTATCAAGGGCAGTTTTCAGCTGTTTCCAAGGGTTCTCGACTGGATTGAGATCAGGACTCACTGCTGGACAGTTTAAAACAGTCCATTTGTTCCTTTTTAACCATTCTTTTGTACCTTTGTATGTATGTTTTGGGTCATTGTCCTGATGGAGGACCCATGACCTTCGACCCAGACCTAGCTTTCTGACACTGGGTAGCACATTTCACTCCAAAATACCTTGGTAGTCCTCTGACTTCATGATTCCTTTAATACATTCCAGGCCTCCAGTTCCTGAGGCAGCAAAACAGCCCCACAACATTATGGAACCTCCATCATATTTAACTGTAGGAAGGGTGTTTTTTCCTTATAAGCTTCATTTCTTCGCCTGTAAATGTATCACTAGTCTGCGTTGCCAAAGAGCTGAAGTTTGGTTTCATCTGTCCACAGAACATTTTCCCATAAGGGTTGTGGTTTCTCAAGGTGTGTTTTGGCAAAGATCAGGTGTGCCTTTTTATGTCTGTCTTTGAGCAGTGGGATCCTCCTTGGCCTTTGCCCATGAAGTCCTTCTTTGTTTAGTGTGCAGCGTTTGGTACAGGTTGAAACCACCACTCCAGATTGCTCCATGTCAGCCCTTTGGATGTTGTACTGTAGGTGGTGTTTTTCCAACAATTCACACTAACCTTCGAAGACTTCTTGGATAAATTTTCCTCTTCCCACCACATCCTGGGAGGTTCTTGACAGTTCCATGAGCATTAAACTTCTTAATAATATTGTGAACTGTACACATAGGAATCCCAAGGTCTTTGAAGATGGCCTTGTATCCGTTTGAAGTTTGATGTTTAGTGATAATGGACTTTCTGACGGTCTCAGGTAGCTCTCTTCTATTCACCATTGTGAAAATGGAACAGTGCACTGACAATTGATGACAGCTGTGTCTAATTTTACTGCAATGGGAATGTGCTTCTTCTGTTCAAACCGATTTGAATTGTTTGTAAGGGTACCAATAATCATGTGCGGGCAATTTTTATACTATTTCCTTTTGTAATTGGTCTTGTTTTATTTGATTCTTTTATGTGTCAGATATGTGTGCATATATAGTCCAAAGCCATTTCACTGGCCACTTTTATTTGGGAGATATTGGATATTAAGGGGTTGAACTGCAATGGTGCCAATAATGTTGACAACAACTGTGGAAGGATCACAAAAAGAAGTAAGATTCCATGTTGCCTATCTTCAGAGATAAGCAGTGGCTCTCCCTCAAGTCTACCTTAAAAATGATTATGGACTTTTATTTCAGGAACTTTCCCACATCGTTTTTTAAACCCCGCTAAGCTATCTGTTTGTACCACATCCTTTGGCAACAAATTCCAGGCCTTAACTATGCAAAGAGGAGGAGCTTAATGGTTAACACAATAGGTTGAAACCAGCAAAAGGAGAGTTCAGATCTAACTGGCACTTCTTGTGGCCTTGGAAAAATCATTTAACCCTTATTGCTTCAAATACAAAGATAGTAAGTTCTCTTGGGCCACTGAAGTATCTCCTGTACCTGACGTAACTACTACTGCAAATACATATTTTTCCTATGAGTTTTAAAGTACTACATACTAACTTCATGGTCTGTCCTCTAGTCTACTTTTTGAAAAAGTAAACAATTGATTCATATTATCCATTCCACTCTATTCAGGATTTTATAGACCTCTATCATGTCACCCCGAAGTCATCTCCTCTCCAAGCTGAAGAGCCATAACCTCTTTAGCTTTCCTCATAGGGGAGTTATTCTATCATCTTTATTATTTTACTCACCCTTCTCTGTACCTTTCATAATTCCACTCTATCTTTTTTGAGACGTAGCAAGCTGAATTGCACAAAATACTCAAGGTGCAGGCGCATCTTGGAGAAATACAGAGGCATTATTCTATGCTTTGTTTTATTCTCTATTCCTCTGGGGTCAAAGGGAACTGCAACATAAAATTCACTAACAGCTGATGAATTACTGTGCATCTCTTAGAGGGAGAGAACAAAGTTTCTTCCTCAAGTGTTGCTGAGTACCTTCACGTGGTACTCCCTCCTCCCTCCTCCTTTTGAATGTGCAGTTCATTGCCGTTGCCTTGATTTTCACTTCTCTCATGCCCTTCTAGATCTACTGCAATCTGGCTTTCATTCTTTACATTCTACTGAAACAGCTCTTGTCAAAGTCTCCAGTGACCTGTTCTTGGCAAAATATAAGGGCCTTTACTCACTCCTCATCCTTCTTGACCTTTCTGCTGCTTTTGACACTGTTGACCACCACCTTCTCCTTGACACCTTGTCCTCGCTTGGTTTTAAGGGTTCTGTTATCCTGATTTTCTTCCTATCTCTCCCATCGCACTTTCAGTGTTTGTTCAGTTGGATCCTCTTCTACTGTTATCCCACTCTCAGTTAGTGTACCCCAAGGGTCTGTCTTGGGCCCACTCCTTTTCTCTATCCCTTGGTGCACTCATCTCCTCCCATGGTTTTCAGTAACATTTTTATACTGATGACTCTCAGATCTACCTCTCTACACCTGAACTCTCTATGGCAATCCATGCCCAGATCTCTGCCTGCCTATCTGATATTGCTGCCTGGATGTCTCACCACTGTTTGAAATTGAACATGGCCAAAACTGAGCTTCTTATTTTTCCCCCTAAACCCACTTCCTCCTTCCTCTGTCTCTGTAGATAACACTTTAATACTCCCTGTTTACTTGGCTCGCAACCTTGGGGTCATCTTTGACTCCTCCCTTTCCTTCTCTACACACATCCAAATTTTAGCTAAAACCTGTAATTTCTTTCTCTATAATATCAGCAAAATCCGCCCCTTCCTTTCTGAACACACTATTAAGACACTTATCCACTCTTTAATAATCTCCAATCTAGACTTTTGCAACCTCCTCCTTGTTGGTCTCCCTCTGAATCATCTCTCTCCCCTTCACTCTGTTCAAAACCCAGCTGCACAGCTATCTTCCATCAGCCTCGATATGCTCATATTACCCCTCTTCTCAAGTCACTTCACTGGCTCCCTATCCGTATCCAATTCAAACTTCTCCTCTGATCTATATGTGCCCTCATTCTGCTGTTCCTCACTACCTTTCCTCTCTTATCTCTCTCTACACTCCTCCTTGGGAACTCCATTCTTCTTGCGGACCACTTCTGTCTGTGCTCTTCTCTTCCACTGCCAACTCTAGACTTCGATCATTTTACCTTGCTGCTCCTTATGTCTGGAACAAACTACCTGAGTCTGTACATCAGGCTTCATCTCTGGCCCTTTTCAAATCCAGACTGAAAACTCACCTCTTTGAAGCTGCTTTTGGATCCTGTTCCCCTTAATTTTCTATGTGTTTCCTTACCATACCCTTAGATGTGTTCTTGTCCTCAGCTGTTGTATTGTCTGTTTCAACTAGATTGTAAGCTCTGATGAGTAGGGACTGTCTTTTACTTGTGCATGTACAGTGCTACATATGCCTTGTAGCATTATACAAATGATCAGTAGTAGTAGTAGCAGTAATGACCCTGTTGTATAAAATTTGTGCTAAATCTCAGCAAGATGACACTACAATTGAAGTATGGTAGGAAAGAAAAAGAAAAAATGTACTGGCAGCACGTCGCCCAGGATAAAGAGGTGCTGACCTGTAGCTTATGCACTAGGGCTAACAATGGTGGTAGTAATAGTGCTGACACTACAGATGCAGATAACATCCCTGCCACAGATAAGGCCATGGTGCTTTTGTTCATAGACCCACTGCCGCATCCTGTTTCAATTTTTGGCTCTGCAACACACTGAGCAGAAGACTCAACACATTGTCCACGATGATGCCTCAATCATTTTCCTGGGTAGTGACTCCTATGTGGAACTTAGCATTTATTTATTTATTTAACAGGTTTTCAATACCGTCTTCTCCTTCAATCAAAGCAGTTTACAGGATAACTCAAACGTATTACATACTAATGGAGGGAGGGTAGGCATGCAGGATTGGTTGAACTTGATTTATTTACAGTGAGGCTTATTTACAACAAAACCTATTTACAGCCTGGCTGACAGAATCTACTAGTAATTCGAAAGGTATGGTGCTACCGCGATCTGACTGTTGTGGACGGGCTGCATCTACCATCAGGCTGTTATGTAATGTCTCCAAAGTAGTCTATGTAAAGGAAGGTTTTTAGCTTCTTCTGAAACTGTTTTGCGTCAGTGGTAGCTCTTATGGTGTCAGGAAGTGAGTTCCATACTGCTGGTCCTGCAAGTGACAAGGGTCTCCCTGTCCAAGCAAAAAAACCAAAATACCTGTAACCAGGTCAAAAACCTACTATTACAAAAAACAGAACCCAGTTTTAAATAAACCTTCTACCCAAATTAGTGAAAATAATCTGTGTAACAACTTTTTTTGTCGGAAAGGCCAACCAATCAAAGAGGAATTCACCTCTCACCATTGTGGCCCGTCCATTTTAATAAATAAAAAACAAACTGTTTCCTTTTTAAAGACAGCATCAGTTACTTAGCTGAATCATAAACTTGAAAGGGCTGCTCCAACAATGCCACAAACAGCAGCAATACGACGTGTCACGTTTCGGGGTGTTCACAGTAATCCCCCTGCTTCAGGTCAAAGCCACTGTGTGGTAAGAAATCAGCCATCAAACTTATTTCTGTGGAGAACGGTTTTTTTATATACACCAATCCCGCCAACGTTCGCCCAGCTGTTTCAGAATGCACCAATCAAATGGGTGCAAAAAGAAAGGAGCCAATCAAAATAAGAAGGAGAGGAATCACTGAACAGATACCGCCCCCAAACTCAAAAAATTATTCATGAATGGTAAAAGACAACATTACAGTACCGTATGCCAATCCACTTGCATATTCATACCTTGTGGATGTATGGTATTAAGATGGAAAATCCATCTCTGTTCCAAATTCTGTAAGACTTGAAGTCGATCATCCCCCACGCGGATTCAATGGTACAAAGTCCAACACACGCCAACGAAGCTCCTCAAAAATGTGTGACAACTTCAAACAATGTTCGACCAAAGGAGCCGATAGCAGTTTTGTTATTAATCGAGAGGCATGTTCTCCCAGTCGTACTTTAAATGATCGCGATGTGCGGCCAACATAATACAAGTTGCAAGGGCACACTATCAAATACACAACATAAGATGAAGTGCAATCAGTGTACCAACGAGCCGAGTAACTAATTTGGGTATGATCATCAAGCCAAACAAGACCCGAAATAGTGTTCAAACAATATTTGCAAGAGCCACAAGGGAAATGGCCCGCGGGATCATGAAAAACAGAAGTACGATCAGCCACTGCTGTGGTGTGAACCAACAGATCTCTCAGATTTGCCTTACGGGAATAAGCAATCTGGAGCTGTCCTCTAAAGCAGGCATGCAACCCTAAAATTGGCCAAAATTTGTGCACTAATTTTACAACAGCTGCTGACCCTTTCATGTAAGGGAAAATACCCGTAATCTTGTCTTGAAGTGGTTGTGGGACCGGGGTTTCCATAAGCCATTCTCTGTGTAGGTGACAAACTCATTTGTACGCCATCCTGATCACCCGTCGAGGATAACCCCGCAAAGACAAACGATGGCTAAGGTCTTTAGCATGCAGCTTAAAATCAGCCAAGTTAGTGCAGTTTCGGCGTAGGCATAAAAACTGGCCAAACGGTAAGCCTCTTTTTAACTCAGGAGGATGGAAACTATCATAGCGTTACAAGGTATTCCGTTGAACTGGTTTACGGTAAAGAGATGTCAAAAAACCAGTTGGAGATAATTCAACAGTGATATCCAAAAATTGGATCGCCCGAGTCTCCACCTGCGCCGTAAACTGTATGTTTTCTTTAAAAGAATTTAAACCCCGTACAAAGGAGTCAAGATCTTCCTTGGAACCAGTCCATAAAAAGAAAACATCATTCAAAAACCAAATGGAACGCTATACTGAATAAATGCAGTTTTGATCTGATAGCGTTACTCTTTGAGCGTTCTTTACAACAGCAAGAGGAATTGTCTTCTCAGACAGCTGATCTCAAGAAAAAGGTTCTTGATACCCATGGAGCTCCACAGTTTTCAATCCCAATGGGCGGACATGGAGAAACAGTTAGCATCTTTTCGTGACCATGTTCGGAGCCTTAAGATTAATAAATTCAAAAGAGACAAATCAGACTATGACAATGATTGTGTGTACAATTGGCCATCTTGCACTGGTCAGAAACGTAGTAAGAAGGTTTATTTTGCATTTAGTTCTGATGACTCTTCTGATACGGACTCTAATGAATCAGTCTCCGGTCAAGTAGGTGGTAATAAAGGTAGAAGATCTCCGGGTACCTCTGAATTACAGCGTGGCAATGTGTCTCGTGGCCGTAGACCCCGTGGGTCCTCCCATCAGGATTTTTTAGAGGGCCCGGACACCAGATCCAGGACCAGGAATCGTCAGTTATAAATCTACCTGGCCAGGAGCTTACCCGTGAACAACTTCAGGTTTTGAAATTGGGACTTTCGTTTGTCCTTTCTCCACGTTATGACAAATTTGAGATGAGAGTGGCATTGTATAAATTTTTCAGGAAGCTACGTGTCATTCACTATTTTTCCAATCATGTTGATGGTCTTGATGTCTCTGTGGTGAAGAAACCCTCTAGATGGCAGCTGCCGGGACCTGCTGATGCAGCGATTTCCACTTATCAAGATCTTGTTTTGACAGAACTTTCACGTTTGGAGATGAAAAGTTCCTCTCCTTATAACAACTTGACTCGTGAATATTATACAGCTTTAAAACAATTGGCAACTTCCAATTTAATAATTCGTAGGGCTGATAAAGGGGGAGCAACAGTGGTTTGGTCTTTGGAGCAATATGAACAGGAAATGCATGTACATTTGGATAATCGTAAACACTATGCTTTGATTGAGGATCCTACAGTGAGGCTCATGAATCGAATCCAGGAGTTGGTGACTCAGGCTTTTTTAAACAATTGGATAACACAACGAGAATCTGAGTTTTTGGTTAATAACCATCCTAGGACGCCAACTTTCTATCTAGTGCCAAAAATTCACAAGTCGCTTTCGAACCCTCTTGGTCGACCTATTGTTTCTTGCCGTGATTCAATTTTAGAACCACTTTCAAAATTCTGCGATCTCTTTTTACAGCCGACAGTGGCCACTGTACCATCTTATATTAAGGATACTGGGGATTTTTTGAAACAACTGGCAACCTGTACGGCAATGTCTACTTATACCTATATGGTATCTTTGGATGTTCAATCCTTATACACCAATATAGATCAGAGGGAGGTGCTAACATGTTTGTTGCATTTCCCTCTGTCATTGCCGGATCGTGTTCCTAGAAGCTTTGTTTTGGATCTTTTGGATTTGGTGCTCAATAATAATTATTTTGTATATCAGCAACAGTATTATCTTCAGACCTTTGGTATAGCCATGGGGGCAACTGTGGCACCTTCAATAGCCACAATTTACATGGCTTGGTTTGAGGATCTTTATGTCTACTCTCATCCGTTATTTGCAAAAATTCCTTTTTGGCGTAGGTTTTTGGATGATGTTTTCTTTTTATGGACTGGTTCCAAGGAAGATCTTGACTCCTTTGTACGGGGTTTAAATTCTTTTAAAGAAAACATACAGTTTACGGCGCAGGTGGAGACTCGGGCGATCCAATTTTTGGATATCACTGTTGAATTATCTCCAACTGGTTTTTTGACATCTCTTTACCGTAAATCAGTTCAACGGAATACCTTGTTACGCTATGATAGTTTCCATCCTCCTGCGTTAAAAAGAGAAACTGCACTAACTTGGCTGATTTTAAGCTGCATGCTAAAGACCTTAGCCATCGTTTGTCTTTGCAGGGTTATCCTCGACGGGTGATCAGGATGGCGTATAAACAAGCTCGTCACCTACACAGAGAATGGCTTATGGAAGCCCCGGTCCCACAACCACTTCAAGACAAGATTACGGGTATTTTCCCTTACATGAAAGGGCCAGCAGCCGTTGTAAAATTAGTGCACAAATTTTGGCCAATTTTAGGGTTGCATGCCTGCTTTAGAGGACAGCTCCAGATTGCTTATTAACATAAGGCAAATCTGAGGGATCTGTTGGTTCACACCACAGCAGTGGCTGATCGTACTTCTGCTTTTCAAGATCCCGCGGGCCATTTCCCTTGTGGCTCTTGCAAATATTGTTTGAATACTATTTCGGGTCTTGTTTGGCTTGATGATCATACCCAAATTACTTACTCGGCTCGTTGGTACACTGATTGCACTTCATCTTATGTTGTGTATTTGATAGTGTGCCCTTGCAACCTGTATTATGTTGGCCGCACATCGCGATCATTTAAAGTACGACTGGGAGAACATGCCTCTCGATTAAGAACAAAACTGCTATCGGCTCCTTTGGTCGAACATTGTTTGAAGTTGTCACACATTTTTAAGGAGCTTCATTGGCATGTGTTGGACTTTGTACCATTGAATCCGCATGTGGGTGATTGACTTCAAATCTTACAGAATTTGGAACAGAGGTGGATTTTCCATCTTAATACCGTATATCCATAAGGTATGAATAGGCATACGGTACTGTAATGCTGTCTTTTACCATTCATGTATAATTTTTTGAGTTTGTGGGCGGTATCTGTTCAGTGATTCCTCTCCTTATTTTGATTGGCTCCTTTCTTTTTGCATCCATTTGATTGGTGCATTCTGAAACAGCTGGGCGAACGTTGGCGGGATTGGTGTATATAAAAAAACCATTCTCCACGGAAATAAGTTTGATGGCTGATTTCTTACCACACAGTGGCTTTGACCTGAAGCAGGGGGATTACTGTGAACACCCCGAAATGTGACACGTCGTATTACTGCTGTTTGTGGCGTTGTTGGAGCAGCCCTTTCAAGTTTATGATTCAGCTAAGTAACTGATGCTGTCTTTAAAAAAGAAAAAGTTTGTTTTTTATTTATTAAAATGGATGGGCCACAACGGTGAGAGGTGAATTCCACTTTGCTTGGTTGGCCTTTCCGACAAAAAAAGTTGTTACACAGATTATTCTCACTAATTTTGGGTAGAAGGTTTATTTAAAACCGGGTTCTGTTTTTTGTAATTGAAGGGTCTCCCTGTGGCAGATTATCTGGTGATAATTTGTGCCGCAGTGTTTTGGGCTAACTGCAGGGGCCATATAGCTTGTTTTGGCAGGCCATGGTACAGTGAGTTGCAGTAGTCTAGAATGGGGGTAACCATAGCTTGAGTGACTGAAAGTGGTCTTGGTTGAGAAGGGGTTTGAGCCTTCTGATGATTGCTATCTTATGGTATGCTTTCCTGGTGTTTCTGTTGATATGTGTTTGTAGGTTCAGTTTGCGGTCCAAGGTGATTCCAAGATATCTCACTTCATCTTTTACCGGGATGGATGTTGCGTGTATTTTGAGTGCGGGGGGAGGGGTGAAAGATGTGTCACGTGTGATGTTGAGGGCTTCCGTCTTTTTGTAGTTGACATTTAGGTTATTATTGCTCAGCCAATTCATCAGTAATAGGGGTATAGTCTGGATTTTCCAGGTTCAGTGGGGTGCATGCCATGATGTCATCAGCGTATATTGCGTACTGAATGTCATGTTGCTTAAAGATGTCACATATTGGCTGAATGTAAACATTGAAGAGAAGTGCAGACAGTGACGACCCCTGTGGTTTACCTTGGGCTGAGTCAAACGTGTCAGATGTATTGCTGCCCACTTTCATTTGTAGACATCGGTCACTGAGGTAGGATTGGAACCATTTAAGCGTGATGTTGTGGAGGCCGATGTCTTGTAGCCTTCTGAGTAGGATCGTGTGGGATACAGTGTCGAAAGCAGAGGAGATGTCGACAAAGAAGAGTAGAAAGCCCCTTCTTTTATTGTCAATCCTTATGATTAAGGTATCAAATAGGAGAGTGAGGAGGGTTTCAACACTGTGATTAGGTCGAAAGCCATACTGATGGGGGTCAAGGGGGGCATGTGTGTCTATATGGTCCTGTAATTGCCGCTGTACTATCTTTTCAATTATCTTGGCAATGAAAGGAAGACTTAAGATTGGGCGGTATGATGCTGGGTCTGCATTATCTAGAGTGGAGTTTTTTAGTATGGGGTGAATGGTAGCTTGCTTGAGGGGGTGGTGGCTCCTGCGTATTATCTGGTGTATGAATTGGCTGAGCTTGTCTTTGCATGCTTTTATCCATGTGACTGGGCATGGGTCCAACGCTGCTGTGCTGGTACTTAGGGCGGTGATTGTTTGGGCAACTTGTTCTTTATTGGGTATACAGAATTTGCTCCATGTTTTTTTGCTGGGGGGTGTAGTGAAATCCGCTGTCTTGTCAAGTGAGGGTTCATTGCCTGTGATATGCTAAATAGTCATACTGCTCCTTTCTCTTTTACAGAATGGAAAAGATGCATTAATAATGCCACCAGCTTGATTACCAAGAATAACTGAAAGTGGAATAGAAACTCATTCTGGTCCAGATGCACTAGAACATCACACCTTTTCATGGGCAGACTTCCTGATAGGCAACTGCTGTAAAATACCAATCTGTGTTAACATCTACACAGACTACTTCTGCCCTCGGTGCTCACGTCTGCCACCAAAGTTTCCTTTTCCCATCAGTGGTTGCGTTATAGCAAGGGGACAACCCTTCCAGCAACTTTGGAGGGGACAACTGGTTATCCAAACCCAAGGCCAGCCAGAAGTGTACTTAAGAAATTTTTATTATTTATGTTTTTAGTGTTATCTCTTCAATCACCATGCCCGGTCAGCTCAGTTTGTTTGTTGTCATTTTTATCATTATATATTTATCATTGCTTTTATCATTAATTTAACCATATAATGTGTGTTCATTAATATATTTGTGTTCATTTTATTTTATATTTGTAAGTTTACAACCCCCTGAGGAAGGCAACTCTGCCGAAACGCGTTGGGGATTCCAATAAAAGCTCTTGTGTCTTCACACTCTTGCTCCGTGTGTTTCCTTAAGAAAATAAGGACATAAGATTTGCCATACTAGGTCAGACCAATGGACCATTAAGTCCAGTATCCTGTTTGCATCAGTGGCCAATCCAGCTCACAAGTACCTGGCAGGATCCCAAAAGGCAGACAGATTCTATGCTGCATATTCTAGGGAATCAGTGGATTTCCTCAGGCAACTTAAATAAGGATTTATAGACTTTTCCTCCAGGAACTTGTCCAGCCTTTTTTAAACCAAGGTACACTAATAGCTTTTGCTACATACTTTGGAAACAAATTTCAGAGCTTAATTACGCGATGAGTGAAAAAACATTTTCTTCAATTAGTCTTAAATGTACTGCTTTGTAGCCTCATTGCATGCCCTCTAGTCTTTATACTTTTTGAAGGAGTAAACAACCAGTTTGCATTTACGTGTTCTACTCTGCTCATTGTTTTATAGAACTCTATTGTATCTCCAGTCAGCTGTCTTTTCTCCAAGCTGAAGAGCCGTAAGCTTTTAAGCCTTTCCTCAAAGGGGTCCATTTCCATCCCCTTTGTCATTTTGGATGCCCTTCTCTGTTCCTTTTCCAATTCTGCTAAATCTTTTTTTAGATGCAGTGACCAGAACTACATACAATATTCAAGCTGCGGTTGCACCATGGAGTGATACAGAGGCATTATGATATCCTGTTTTTGTCGCCATTCCTTTTCTTATGATTCCTAGCATTCAATTAGCTTTCTTGGCTGCGGCTGCACACTGAGCAGAGGATTTCAATATATTATCCACAGTAATACCACAATCCTTTTCCTGGGTGGTGGCTCCTAATGTGGAACCTTGCATCATTTAGCTATAGTTTGGGCTGTTCTTCCCTAAGGGAGTCATTATGAACCATGATTAGCGGGTCTGGACGCCCGATCCAGATGTCCAGCCCCGCTAAATGCCTGGCCCACGTTCTGGAAACAGAACTTCCTGCATGTAGATCTGAGTTCTGTTTGTGAGCAGGAGGGGGTGGCCCGTGGGTAGTACCATGACCCCGGACGTACAGGGCCGATTCCAAGGTTGGCCCTGTACTTCCGAGGTCAGCCTTTTCTACAGAGGACTTATTCCATCTCTGAGGTGGAATAAGTCCCTCTGGACGATGGTGGACGAAGGACCCAGACCTGAAAAGGAAGGTGAGGCAGTGCAGGGGGTTCCCCATGGCCCGACCCTGGCCATGGCAGGCCCGATTGGGGTAAACGAACATCTCGGGGCTGCCAGGGATTGTGTTTCCTGCATGGAGCCATAGCAACAGGATGCCAGAGCGCCGTGGCTCCATGCAGAAATCTGGCTGGGCTAGCCAGGTAGTGGGCTGGATGTCCAGGTGCCCAGAATTGGGGCATGGCCTGCATGTCCAGCTGGTTGCACCTGATTCTGATCCCGCGGACATGTCTAGCGCCTGCAGGATCCAAATTGGATGCACCGTGGCATGTCCAGATTCTGGGGCCCGGACAGGCGGGGGACTCCCAGAACAGAACTGGCCTCTAAGTGCATAACTTTGCACTTGTCTGCATTAAATTTCCTCTGCTATTTGGAGGCCCAGTCTCCCACTTTCTCAAAGTCCTCTTTCAATTTTTCATAATCCTCTTGTGATTTAACAACGTTGAATAATTTGAAAATGTGATTACCTTACTCATTCCCGTTTCCAGGACATTTATAAATATGTTAAAAAGTAATGGGCCTAGCAAGATACTTTACTATTTTCCTTTCTCCGTTGAGATAATTAACCATTTGGCCCTACTCTCTGTTTTCTATCTTTTAAACAGTTCCAAATCCACAGTAAGACACTGCCTCCTATCTCATGACTTTTTACTTTTCTCTAGAGCAGTGGTTCTTAACCAGTCCTCCTTGAACCCCTAGGGCAGTCGGGTGTTCAGGATAGCCCTAATGAATATGCATGAGATATACTCGTATTTGCATTAGAGATATCCTGCCAACCTGACTCGTTTGTGGCCCTCTAGGGCTGGATTCGGAGACCCCTGCCTTACACCTCTGTCATTTAAGAATGTGAGTGGGCAAGGTGCAGATCTCCAATACATCAAAAAGGTTAGATAGAATTTGTCACATGCCTCTTTGCTTCTCACCACCACCAAAATATTGTCTATTAGACAACGTTTTGGTGGTGGTGAGAATTGAGGAGGCGTGTGACACATTCTATCTACCCTTTTGATGTCTAGGACATCTGCACCTTACCCACTCACAATCTTAAATGACAGAGGTGTAAGGCAGGGGTCTCCAAAGGGAGGAGTAAGGGAGGAGTAGCCTAGTGGTTGGGGCAAGGTACTTCAGGCCGGAAGGTCGGGGGTTCCAATCCCACTAGAGGACAGCAACCTTGGGCCGGAAGGACTGGGGTTTCTAGTCCCACAGGTGCTCCTTGTGGTCTTGGGCAAGCCACTTAACCCTCCATAGCCCATGTTCCCTGTAAGTATTAGTGTGTGTGTCTCATATCCCTGCGTGTTAAATGTATCCCCCAATTGTGTTGTGACCGCTTTGATTGAAGGATAAGGCGGTATACAAAAACTGTCTAAATAAAATAAATAAATAAATAAATAAACTCCAGGGTCTCGGGTCCATCTACTACATCTCTCCTCTACATCCATCTCTCTTACATTGATTTTTTTTTATTTTCAGCTTTCTTCCATGTATTTTTTTATCATTCTATGGATTCAAATTTCTCTGCTTCTTCTTAACATCTTGTCCTCCAATCTACTACTTTTCAACCTTAACCCCTAAACTCCCATTCCCCATCCTCTTTTCCCCCAGTTTATCACTACTTCTTTCCATTCTCTCTTCTCTGATGTGTCCAGCATCTCTCTCCTCCCTCTTTCCCTATTGTCCAGATTTCCCCATTGAATATCTGTCCCTCCCTCACTCCCCCTCCAGCATTTCCACCTCTCTTTCATATAACCCTCACCATATTCAAAATCTCTTCTCTATCTCTCCCTGTCCAGCATTCCCATCCTTCTCCCTATTTCCTCCAGTGTCTAGCATCTCCACTCCATCTCCCTTATTTCCTGTCAAATCTAATTTTTTCCCTCTGTAGCCTTTTACCCCTCACCTAGCCCTTTGAAGGCCTACTTTAAATTTTTAATCCACATTCTGCAGCCGGGATAATTTTTGCATATTTCAGGAAAATTGTACCCATCTTATTCAATATGTTCTAAAAGTGATTTTCCTTCTGCTATGGTCATGTATTATATACCATTTGATAGGAATATTTAGTCAGAATTTTGGATCCCGAGAGTTTTGGGCTCAGTCTGGAAAGGGCTAGACTAGCATCTCCACTCCACTCCAGCAACTACCCTCCCTCGCACCTCTCCCAATGTCCAGTAAATCACCCATGTCTGTATGTCTCTCTTTCATTCCCATGTCTCTCTCTCTCTTTCATTGCCCCCTGCAGCCATCACTCATGTGTCTCTCTCTCTCTCTTTCATTGCCCCCTGCAACTATCACCCATATCTCTCTGTCTGTCTTTCATCGCCCTCTGCAGACATCACTCATGTGTATGTCTCTCTCTCTTTCATTGCCCCTCTGCAGCCATCACTCATGTCTCTCTCTTTCTCTGTCTCTTTCATTGCCCCCTTCAACCATCACCTATGTTTGTGTCTCTCTCTTCTATCTTCTATTTCCCCCTGCAGCTATCACCCATGTCTGTCTCTCTCTCTCTCTGTGTCTCTTTCATTGCCCCCTGCAGACATCACCCATGTGTGTGACCCTTTCTTTCATTGTCCTCCTGCAGCAATCACCCATGTGTGTATGTCTCTCTCATTACTCCCCTTGCAGCCATCACACACGTGTCTCTCTCATTTTCCCCCTGCATCCACCCAATGTGCGTCTTTCTTATTGCCTCCCCCCAGCCATCACCGATACATGTGTCTCTCATTGCCCCCCCCCACTCAGCCATCACCCAATGTGTCTGTCTCATCCCCCATCCCCCCCCCCATGTATCTCTCTCTCATTTCCACACCCCTCCCCTGTGCAATTAGTCTCACTGTTTTTGCCTTTGCTGTCATCCACTGCAATCGGTTCTGTGCATGCAGCTTGAGCTGCACAGAGACAGAAGGTTTGCTGATCGCGCTACTTCAAGTCTCACGAGATCAGCACAACTTCCTCCACTGCAGGACTCAATCTACATGCACGGAGTAGATCACAATGGAGGGCTGAAGAGCCCTTGAAAATCAGAGCAGGGCTTTGGAGTCCATGCACGTGCAGAGGTACAGCGTGCGCATGGGCTTCAAAACCCCATACTGATTTTTAATGCTGGTCTATCCTGGTCCTTCTTCCATCTCCGCAGACATCATGGCCACTTGCCAGCAGGAAGAATTGCTGCTCTGGAGGCCCCATGTTGCCACTACAGCATTGCTGCTGCAGCTGAATCAATCATGCAGTAGCAGTGGCATCAGTGCAGGGCCTGTAGCTGCATGGGGATATGTGCAGGCAGCATGCTCGAACATGCCGAGGGCCAGCCCTGGTAATCATGGAAACTAAATGCATTTTCATCCACAGGTTATGCACAGTGCACTCAGCTGCAATGTGAGTTCAAATGACACTCACAGACATTCAGAAATACACAACACTTGGTAAATGATCTCCAGCCCGGTCTGCATGGCTCAGTCTCCCATGGGGTCAAAAGCAATTTCAATTTCCTTTATTGTAGAGGTCATGGGTGCTAAAGTGCATCATGAGGTGACTGTGGAGTATGCCCTGTTGCCAGCCACAAGGGCATAAACTGAAGACAATAAATATTTCACTGAAGACTCCTGCCTCAAAGGATTTTAATAACATGAAAGGGAGTAAACTAGGACCAAGCTACTGTACAAACATGTTTTAACATGGAAAATAAAATCATCAACATGCAGGAAATTGTGAAAGACTCTGGAGTCAATGCATCTGTGCAACCCAAAGGAGAGCCAAAGTATAATCACACTCAGCCTGATGTAGACTATTAAATTATGTAATAGTGTACCGTCAATTAAAATGAAATTATTGTTTTAGCAACTCAGGGAAACCTATAGGGACAAAAAGCATATGCAAATGTATATGTGTTCCCTCTAGTCCTATACACTGTATATGGTGATTTATGCTCTTGGACTGGATTTATGCTCTTCAACTGAGGCAAGACAATGAGACAGAGCATCTCTCTTGGCTGTACAAAGAAGAAAAGACCTTATGAGGTCTGCAGGATTCCTTAAGGATCAGACTATGGGCAGGGACATGAATGACAGCAATACTTTGGTCTTTAGTCTCAGAAGCTTCAGCAGCAATTACGAGTCAAGAGGGGTGAACATGGGCAATGCAGGCAGCAGAGCGATACCCTAGAGGCTACTGATGCAGCAATCAAAGAGATGAAACAGAGCATCCCTACCTCTGCCACTGACAGGGATGGGGGTGGGAACTTTACAGATAATGTGGCTCAGAGGGCAATAAAGGGACCAAGAATTCAGACATCTGAAAGTGAATCTTCAAAGACAGGTGAAGTGTTAAATCTACACAAGCCAGTTTTCTATGTGCATTTTCTGATAGGGGAAGCAAATGAATCTTTGTCTTAACTTCTTAATTTATATCTAAGTTACAAGTGTATCCCAGAATGTCAGATGGGAGAGATAAATCTCAAGAACAGTTGTTAAAAGCCTGAGCCTCTTTTCATGCCTTAATATAGTTATTTTGATCCTTCAGTCCTCATATTTTTTTTATCCTCATCAAAGGAATGATGGCGCTGGAGATTAGAAGGTTATTTATTTCCCTCTTGCCCATCCTACTGGCGTTAATCACTTCTAGCATCAACAGCTGCACAGGGAGGTCTGCAGATGGAGTGAACGCACCTCAGTAGTGATCTCAAAATGAACTATTCAAGGGTGCACCTGCTAACCTCAGGTAATCCCTTCCACTTTAGGCTGGTGGTAGGAGTAACCTCTCTAGCAGAATGCTAAAAAATGAAGTCCGAATATGCTGCATGGCTACCACTATCCAAATGAGCTTCCTGGCAGAAAAAAATAATTGGTTTAACCCTTTTGGAACCTGCAAGGACTAGAGCATGTGCTGCTACTGTTAATGCAATGCAACTGGAAAAATTATAGCACCAGATATTAAAGCACCACAATTTCAGCAAAGGATAAAGTGACTGCAGAAAATCAAAATGATCTGAGTCCTTGCCGTAAAAGACACTCTCATGCTAAACCTATACGAAAAAAACCTCTCTTGAGCAGGGGTCTTTGGGTGCTATCTTGCAAGAATTTACCTTTTTCAAATCTGAGCTCAGTGTAAGTTACTTATTCAGGTACATGAGTTATTACCCTGCCCATTCTGACTTACAATTGATCTGATGCAATTGAGAGTGAATTGACTTGCGCAAGATCACAAAGAGCAAGAGTGAGAGAAGCAGGATTTGAACTTTCAGCTTTATAAGGTTAAATTAGACTTACCTGCTAATTGTTGTTCCTGGAGTAGATACAGTCTGGTCCCGGACCTCTGGGTTGTCTACCTTAAACAGCAGCTTGGAGACTTGAGGAACCACCTTCTTTCTCTGATGTCACCAGTATATGATGCTGGGATCCGCCTTCTCTCCCCAGTTACCTATTGACAAAGCAGACTCACCGGAGCAACAAGTAAGCATCTCAGCCACTATAGCAGGCCAAGCTGGCGCTATTCCGCGCCCAACCTCAAAAACTGAGAGAGAGAACAATTAAATAACAGGAAAAAAACAAGAAAAAGTAGACTGTATCCCATAAAAGTGCGAGGAATCTTCCCCCAGCACACCCAGGAGAAGCCCGCCCCCGCCAGGAGAATACCCAAGAAGGAGCTCCGCACGCTTACCTGTGACAGACGACTGGCCCTTCAGGCTGCCCTCTCGAGACACAATTACACCAGGGCGGGATACGGGATCAGACTGTATCTACTCCAGGAACAACAATTAGCAGGTAAGTCTAATTTAACCTTCCTGATCGTATCTCCAGTCTGGTCCCGGACCTCTGGGAAAGTATCAGAGCAGTACTCAACGGGAGGGACCCTCCGTGGCAGCCTGAATGACCGCCGCTCCAAAACACATATCCTGCTGTGCCTGGACATCCAACCGGTAGTGATTCACAAAGGAATTCAAGGAAGACCACGTCGCCGCCTTGCAAATCTCCACCGGTGGAACCAAACGAGACTCCGCCCAAGATGCCGCTTGTGCTCTCGTAGAGTGGGCTCGCAGCCCCTCCGGCACCGGCCGTCCCTTCAAAATATACGCCGACGCAATAGCTTGCCTAATCCACCTCGAAATGGAGGCCTTTGACGCCGCTTCACCCCTACGCGGACCCGCAAACAACACGAACAGCCTCTCCGAACTACGGAACTCCGCCGTCCTGCGCAGGTACTTTTTCAACACCCGCTTGACGTCCAGCGGACTTCGCACAGCGCCGGAAGCACCCTCCGCCAGCCCCCGAAAGACCGGCAAGGACACAACCTGACTCAAATGGAAAGCCGATACCACCTTGGGCAAGAAGGCTGGCACCGGCCTCAAGACTACCTTAGACTCAAAAAACGTCAGGTAAGGCTCCTTACATGAGAAAGCCTGCAACTCCGAGACCCTCCGGGCCGAACAAATGGCCACTAGGTACACCACCTTCAATGTCAAATCCTTCAGCGACGCCCGACTCAACGGTCAAAAGGCTCGCGTTCTAAGGCCTCCAGCACAAACGGGAGGCTCCATTTAGCCACCAAGTTGCGTCTGGGAGGCCAGAGCAGTGAAACCGCCTGAAGAAAATGCTTAATATCACAATGCCCCCCTAGGGGACGACCACCTACCTTACCTCTGTAACAGGCGAGGGCTGCGACCTGAACTTTCAGCGACGAAGCCGCCAACCACTTATCAAAACCGTCCTGTAGAAATTGCAAGACCTGCGGGACGGTGGCCTCCAGAGCCACTCCCGAGCGATCGGCACACCAGGCCTCAAACACTCTCCAGATCCTAACATACGCCAAGGACGTAGACCTTCTCCTAGCGCGCAACAAAGTACTGATCACTGACGCGGAGTAGTCCCTCGCTCTCAGCCGCGCCCTTTCAAGAGCCAAGCCGTAAGCGAGAACCGATCCAGGTGGGGCATCCACAGTGGACCTTGCGACAGCAGATCCACCCGCCGCGGAAGCCGCCAGGGTCTTCTTACCAACAGCCGCACCAAGTCCACATACCATGGCCGGCGAGGCCAATCCGGGGCAATGAGAATCACCTGCCCTCGGTACCCCTCGATGCGTTGGACAACTCGGCCTATCAGCGCCCATGGCGGAAAAACATACAGAAGCTGTCCCTCTGGCCAGCTCTGGACTAGCGCATCCAGACCTTCTGACATCCTTTCTCTTCTCCTGCTGTAAAAGCGAGCGACCATTGCCGACTGAAAGGTCGCCATGAGGTCCATGACCGGGGCCCCCCAGCGCCGCACCAGCATGTCGAACACCTCCGGGTGAAGAACCCACTCCCCGGGATCCACCCGCACGCGACTGAGGAAATCCGCTTGCACATTGTCCACCCCTGCCACATGCGCCACCGAGAGGGCCTCGAGCTCTTCCTCGGCCCAGGCAAACAGGGCCTCGGCCTCTTCTTCCAGCACCGCACTGCTGGTACCTCCCTGATGATTCACATACGCCACCGCCGTTGCATTGTCGGAGAAGACCCGCACCGCCGACCCCGCCAGAATCCCGTGGAAACTCTGTAAGGCCAGGGACACCGCCCGTAGTTGATCGGCCAGGTCCTCTCCTGTGCATCCCAAAGTCCTTGGGCGAACTGACCCCGGCAATGCGCCCCCCAGCCGACTAGACTGGCGTCCGTCGTCACTGGGGTCCAAACCGGCGATTCCAGCGGTCTTCCCTTCCACAAAACCGCGGGCTCCAACCACCACCGCAGGGCCAACCTCGTTTCTTCTGGGCAAGCAAGCCTCCTGGTCAGAGAATCCCGCTGGTGCGACCAGCGCCTGAGCAGAGCTCGCTGCAACGGTCTTATGTGCGCTCACGCCCACGGCACCAAGTCTATGGTCGACGCCATGGTGCCGAGCACCTGCAAGTACTCCCATGCCGTGGGCGCCCGGCGGCTCAGGAACCTCTGCACCAGCAGCCGCAAAGCGCTGGCCCACCGCTGCGGCAGAAACACCTGCCCCGACCTTGTGTTGAATCGAGCTCCGAGGTATTCTAAATTCTGCGAGGGAAGGAGATGGCTTTTCCCCATATTGACCACCCAACCCAGACTTTCCAGGAAGGACACTACTCGGGCAGTCACCCTTTCGCTCTTGTCCCTGGACTTTGCTCGAATTAACCAATCATCCAGGTAAGGATGAACCAGAATTCCGTCTTTCCGCAACGCCGCAGCAACTACCACCATGACCTTGGTGAACGTACGAGGCGCCGTCGCTAGCCCAAAAGGCAACGCTCAAAACTGATAATGGCCGGAAGGAACCGCAAAGCGAAGAAAACGTTGATGGTCCGGACGAATGGGAATGTGAAGGTACGCCTCCGCGAGGTCTAGGGACGTAAGATACTCACCCTTTCGCACCACCACGACAACTGTCTCCATGTGAAAGCGTGACACGCGGAGCCGACGATTCACTCCCTTGAGATCCAGAATCGGTCGACAACCGCCGTCCTTCTTTGGCACTATAAAATAAATGGAACATCGACCGAAGCCGAGTTCCTCGCGAGGGATGGGAACTACGGCGCCGAGTTCGAGGAGCCTCCGCACCGTCTCCCCCACCGCCGTGCGCTTGCTTGGCGACCGGCAGGGAGACACTACAAAGGTGTCCCGAACCGGCATGTGGAATTCCAAGGCATAGCCGTCTCGAATCACCTCGAGCACCCATTGATCTGACGTGATGTGGACCCAGGCTGCATAAAACTCCTGCAGTCTCCCCCCTACCAAGGTTAGGGGAGCCTGGGCCCCCCTGGCATCATTGTGACTTTTTAAAGTTGGACGAGGAAGCCATGGAAGAGGCCCCAAATCCTCTTCCCGCCCCCTGAAACCCCCGAAAGCCCTGGTTTCTTCCGGAAAATCTACCTCTGAGGAAAATTAAATCTCTGAAATCGGTACCTGCGAAAATCCCTAAACGGGCCCTTGCCCCCGGGAACCTTGCTAGCCTGCTTAGGCTTGTCTTCCGGCAGTCGATCGCCCTTGGACTCACCCAGGTCTTTCACCAACTTCTCCAGGTCTTCACCGAAAAGCAGGCGCCCCTTAAAAGGCAGCTTGCTGAGCCGTGACTTAGAGGAATTGTCTGCCGCCCAATTACGGAGCCACAGATAGCGTCTGGCCGCCACCGCCAATGCCATACTCTTGGACAAACCTCTCATGAGGTCATAATGCGTATCTGCCAGATAGGCCGCCCCTGACTCCAACCTAGAGGCCTCATCGACACCAGCGCCGCTCTGCTCTCCTGCAACTCGCTGCGACCAGCGAAGACAAGCCCGGGCAACCCATGCTCCACAAATAGCCGCTTGGAGCGCCAAGGCATTCACATCAAAAATTTGACGCAGCATGGCATCCAAACTTCTGTCCTGTGCATCCCTGAGGACTGCACCCCCCTCAACCGGTATCGTAGTCTTCTTCGTGACCGCTGCCACCGCTGCATCCACCTTAGGCGACTGAAAGACTTCTCTATCCTGATCCACCAGCGGATAGAGCCGACGCATCACCCGCGCACCCTTCAACGGTGCCTCGGGGACATTCCATTCCTCCTGAGTCATCTCCTGAAAGACCCTGTGAACCGGGAAAGCATGCTGAGTCTTCCGAAAAACTTGTAACAAAGGATCCTCCAGAGAGTCATCCTCCGCTGAACCCGGGACCAGCATATTCAAGGCCCCTAGGGATTCCACAATCAGCGCCGGGAGTTCCTCCCTTCGGAACACCCGCACCACTCTCGCCTGGTCCTCCTTCTCTTCGAGTTCACCTTCTTCCAATTCCTCCTCTAGATCCACACTCTGGCACTCGTCCTCGGAAAACCGCCCCTCCGAGACCACCGACGGATCCTTAGACTCCTCATCCTCCAGGCGTCGCGACTTGCCCTGGCGTTCCGCCGGGGGACGGACGAGGAGGGCCTTTTTGCACCACGCCTGACTGGGCTACTAAGCTGCTGCGAGAGAGGAGCGCCTCCCATCGTCTGCTGCAGCAGCGAGAGAAAATCATCAGAAAAAAGAGAAGCCAGCCCCTTAGCCCAGGGCGCAGGAGCTGGAGCAGTATCTGGAGCAGAAGAAGGACCTGCTACCGGCTCCTCCGAGGTCAACACAGCAGCCGGATCCGCACATGGCCCTGGATCGGCTCCGGGGACCCCGTTCTTGGCCTCTCTCCCCTGATCCATTAATGCGGCCTCTTTTGCGCACCCTTTGCACACACCCGAGTCGGCCACAGAGCCTTTCCTAGCCCCACACACAAAACACTGGGGTCTGGAAGGCATGGTAAGAACCAGCAGCAGCCCCGCAGACCACCGCTGTCACCCAAACACCTGAGGCAGGCAAGAGAGCCCAGTCAGAAGGCCCTGGTACCTCTGGACTGGCCCCCTCCTGAGTCTCCTTGCCCTTGTGCTTTGAAGGCCCGTTGGTGCAAGTTTATTTATTTATTTATTTATTTATTTTTAAAGAAACACAAGGCACTACAAAAGATGGCCCAACCAAACAAAAACTCAGAAAAAACCCCAAAGGGAAGTGCTACACCACCCGCACACATACCCCGAGACACACACACTGTACCGCGCCGCACCGCGAGCCCGGCCACGCGGTAGGCCTCAACAGGCCGAATTCGTGCTGAAAATAGGCAGAGCACAGAAAGAAACTCAGACGAAGTTACTCACCGTGATCGGCCCCTGGCGCATCAGTCTGCTGCACTCACGCCCCGGCGCCTCACCGGAGCTGCCTCGGGGCTCTCCGGGCATGAGAGAAGGGAAAGGAAGCAAAGGCTTTTAAGTCGCGGCCCCAACCGCTGCCGCCGGGAGCCGGACGCACTGGCAGGCAGAACGTCTGCAAAGCGCCGGCTCCACACACTCCGATGGCTCCGGTCTGCCACCGACCGAACGGCACAGCCCCAGAGCCACAGCAGCCCCTTTCCTAGTGCTGCCCTCACCCTCCTGCAGAAACCCGACCGGTTTAATGGGAGGGGGGAAGACTCCTGCAAAATTTAAAGGCACAGGCTGCACTAAAATACTCTGGTGAAAAATAACCAGAGTGCCCCTTAAATCTATATATATATATATTTTTTTTTTTTTTTGAAGAAAACTATCCCAAAAGATTCCTAATTGTTCCTCCAGAGAGCCCGGACCCCCGGGCTGCCTCCCAACAGCTGCTTGGAGACGGAGGTAACTGGGGAGAGAAGGCAGATCCCAGCATCATATACTGGTGACATCAGAGAAAGAAGGTGGTTCCTCAGTCTCCAAGCTGCTGTTTAAGGTAGACAACCCAGAGGTCCGGGACCAGACTGGAGATACGATCAGGAACTTGCTTCGATAGCCACTGAGCTACTAAACAGGTGTCTTGAGGGCCTGAGTTGAAAGACCAATGTTCCCATGAAGCTGCGCAGGATCTCCACCTGCACTGCTACTGGTGGGGAGAGGCACTGTGATATCACAGTGCCTTCTCCTTGTGACTAAAAACACATTATAGCAACACCTCCCCCACCAGCAGCAGTGTGGGTGGAAACGCCCTTGCAGTTTCACAGGCATGTTGTCTAAGACTTTAACAATATATCTAGTTTTCACCACATATTTAGCTGTTCAGATTTCTTTGTTTTTATTTATGCAGTTTTAATAATGATTCAGAAATAAATAACAAAGAAACAATTGAAAAGTGCACAATTACAGTATGCCTGTTGGGGGGGTGTCAGTGGGAAGTAATATAGTAAAGTGTGTCTTGATAAGCTCATAGCAGCTGTGTGGGTGGGTAGCAAAGGGAGACAGTATGGGGCATAAGAAGCTTGGTAAGGCTAAGTCTTGTTGGCCTCAACCACCACCTCCTCCTCCTCTGACTCCAAGATAAACTGGCATGCAGGGCCGTACCAAGGGTTGTGAGAGCAGTGCCGCCGCACAAAAGGGGTGCTGATATCATTACTAGGCTTCCAGGAAGCTCAAAAAGAGTGAGTTACTGAACTAGGCTGTGTGGAGGAGGGGCACCAAATTTGTTAGTTATACAGAAGGCATTTCTAGCTTGGTACAGTCCTGTTGGCAGGCAGCACTACTAATTAATCTGCCTGCCAGTTTGACACACAGTTGGTGTCCTAGATATCACTGTACAGCATCTTCCTCTCCCGCCCCCAGCTGCCATTTCCACTGCTTCCTTAGACTCACAGCAGGGTAACTAAATACCTGAAAAAGGTACAGGGACATACACTCCATCAGGGCAATGCAGAAAGCCGGTGCTAGACCCGCGCTGAAGCAATTTTTTACGATCCTGACAATGCGCAGATTTTAATATGCGATGTAGGAAGGAAAAGGGTATGCAAATGACCCCCGCGTTAACAGTGCACATGCAAATAAGCCACTGCAGCATTAAACTTGGAGAACAAGCCAAACATGCGCACAAGAAGCCTGCGCTAGTTTGGCTTGCTCTCTGAGCACCACATGGTTAATTTGCATATTAGCCCCAAAAGTATTTTGATGGCATCGGGGATGATCGCAGCATCGAGAAAAGCCCCCGATGCCATCAAAATACTGTCGGGGGCCAGTGCCCCCACAATAAAAGAATCCCTGGTGGTCTAGTGGCCCCTGTACCTCCCCATTAAATACAAAAAAAAAGTAACCTGGTGGTCTAGTGACCCTTCACCCCTCAATTAAATAAAAAAATAGTAACCTGGTGGTCTAGTAGCCCCTGTACCCACCCACCCTCATCTCCATTCCCATTAAATACAAAAAAAATAACCTGGATGCACCGCATGGGGCTAGATGCCACCATTTTTCAAGATGGCGGACACAGAGCGGGAGCGCCTAGGTGGCGCTCCTGCTTATTTTAAGGTACTAGGTGGGAGAGGCTGAATTTAGGGGTTGCGAGACTACCAGGTTACCTTTTTTGTATTTAATGGTGTGGGGGTGGTCCAGGGGCCGCTAGACCATCATGTTATTTCTTTGAATTTAATGGGGGGTACAGGGGCCACTAGACCACCAGGGATTCTGTTATCGTCGGGGCACCGGCCCATGATAGTATTTTGATGGCATCTGGGGCCTTTCCCGATTCCGCGATCATCCCCAATGCTATTAAAATACTATCGGGGATCAGGGCTGCAGGACCACCAGGGATTCTTTTATTGTTGGGGCACCATCCCCCGACAGTATTTTGATGGTATCGGGGGCTTTGCCCGATGCCTGATTATCTGAGGAGAATATGATCTAGGCATCGGGGAAAGCAGCCGGTGCCATCAAAATACTGTCGGGGGCATGCATTAGAGTTTAAATCACCCCAGAACCTGAAGTAAAAAATTTGGCGCTATGGTTGGTTGTGAAATTATCTACGCCTGTCTCTACATCGGGCGTACCATGATTTGCATACCATGCAGCTGATTAAAATACATTTAAATGCATTTAAATATGCATGGCATTAATTGGGCATTAGTTTTTCCGTGGGGCTTTATGTCTGTTTTCTGCATTCAAAAAGTTGTAAAGTGTGCTTAAACGTGGCGTTGTGTGTGCTTAAAGACCGCACCGGCTTTCTGCATCAGCCCGCATGTGTGCTGATGATGGTCTGCCAGACCTGCCCCTCCGACTTAGGCTTCCTGTTTCTGAGAGACAAGACTGGCAGAATCATCAGCAATGCACATAGAGTGAATATTACCATGCCATTTTTAGGTATTCAGTTGCCCTGCCATGAGTTGAAGGAAGCAGCAGAGGAGGTAGCCGGGGTGTGGGTGGGGTGGAAGGAAGAGGGGCAGGTAAGAAGAGTAAATTAGACTTACCTGCTAATTGTTGTTCCTTGCGGAACTCTAGTCCAGTCCCGGAACCATAGAGTTGTGAACCTCCACCAGCAGCTTTGGAGACTGAATATCTTCATCTCTTTGATCATCCAGCTATATGCAGCCCCAAGGACCGCCCACACATCAGTACCTATTGACAAAGCATACTAAGCAGAGCAACAAATAAGTAGATATAACCATACAGTGGAAAAAAGGATCCTGACCCTAAAGATCCCACTACTAGCGAAATTTTTTTTTTTTTTTTGTATTTCTTATGAACAATCTCCCGCCTAAGGGAAGGCGGACCAGAACAGCCGTGGCGACCCCTGCGCAAAACACAAGCAACAAGAGGCGCCACCGCTCACCCTCCAAATTGGCCCAGAAAGGGAACTAAGGCGTGCTGCAAGCAGAGGAGCTCTGACCGAAAGCATAGAGAACAGAAACCCTGGCAGACTCCTATAATGACTGTATCTTCTTGGCTGGCAGCGAGAACCGAGAGACAGGGAGGGATCCGGGACTGGACTAGAGTTCCGCAAGGAACAACAATTAGCAGGTAAGTCTAATTTACTCTTCCTTAGCGTCTCTCTAGTCCAGTCCCGGAACCATAGAGGATGTAACAGAGCAGTATATCTCAACGGGAGGGCCTCGCTAGTCCAGCCTGAAGCACCCGAGAGCCAAACCGCGCATCCGACGCCGCCTGCACATCCAGACGATAGTGCTTAGCAAAGGTGTGCAAGGACGACCACGTCGCCGCCCGACAAATATCCACCGCCGGCACCAAGCTAACTTCTGCCCAAGACGCCGCCTGCGCCCTAGTCGAGTGAGCCCGAAGCCCGGCAGGAACCACCTTGCCGTGTAAAAGGTATGCCGACGAAATCGCCTCTTTCAACCAGCGGGAAATGGAAGACTTAGACGCCACTTCCCCCTTGCGCGGACCGCCAAAGGTGACAAATAAATGATCGGACTTACGGAAGGACGCCGTTTCCCGCAAATACCGGCGAAGCGCTCGACGGACATCCAATGCGTGCAAGGAGTTATCCGCTTGCTTACCGCGTTCCTTGGCAAACACCGGGAGAGACACCACTTGATTCATGTGATACGCCGAAACTACCTTAGGCAAAAACGCGGGAACCGGTCACAATACCACCTTGTCGGCCGAGAAAGACAGATAGGGTTCCCTACACGAAAGAGCCTGCAACTCCGAAATCCTGCGAGCTGACGAGATCACCACCAGAAACACCGTCTTCAACGTCAAGTCCTTCAACGAAGCTTGCGCCAAGGGTTCAAACGGCGAAGCCACCAGAGACCTCAACACCAAATTCAAGTCCCACGAGGGAACTAAAGCCCTGCACGGAGGATGCATAAGCAACACCTCTTGCAAGAAGCGCTTCACATCAGCATGGGACCCCAATAGCTGGCCCTGAACCTTGCCTCGAAAACACGCAAGAGCTGCAAGTTGTACCCTCAAGGAACTGGCCACCAGGCCCTTGTCCACCCCTGCTTGCAAGAAGGAGAGGATCTGAGGAACGGAGGTCCGCAAAGGCCGCAATTCGCGATCCGCACACCAGCTCTCAAAAATACACCAGACCCGGACATACGCTAGCGATGTGGACCGATGCCGTGCCCGCAACAAGGTAGCAATGACCTCCGGAGAATAACCTTTGGCTCTCATTCGCGCCCTCTCAATAGCCATGCCGTGAGTGAGAATCGAGCCACCTGAGGCATCTGCAGCGGCCACTGCCGAAGGAGATCCGGCCGAGGAGGAAGCAGCCACGGATCGGCCACACTCAACCGCACCAGATCCGCATACCAAGGCCGACGAGGCCAGTCCGGGGCAATCAGAACCACGGGACCCGGATGCCGCTCGATCCGCTGCACCAGGCGACCCACCAGAGCCCACGGAGGAAAGACATAGAGCAGCCCGTACCTTGGCCACCTTTGTGCCAATGCATCGAGGCCTTCCGACATGCGTTCCCGACGCCTGCTGAAGAACCGTTCGACCTGCGCGGACTCGAAGGTCGCCATGAGGTCCATTATCGGCAGACCCCAACGACGGACCAGCAACGCAAATACCTCAGGATGTAGAGACCACTCTCCGGGGTCTACTCTGCGACGACTCAGAAAGTCCGCCTCCACATTGTGAACCCCCGCGACATGCTGGGCCGACAGACATTGAAGATGCCGCTCTGCCCATTCTAGAAGCAGATCCGCCTCCGCTTCCAACGCCGCACTGCCTGTGCCTCCCTGGTGATTTATGTAGGCTACCGTGGAGCCATTGTCGGACAGCACCCTGACCGCCGCTCCCTGCACCCAAGGCTGAAACGCAGTCAGAGCCAACCACACGGCTCTCATTTCCAGACGGTTGATGGACCACTGGCTCTCCCGCGAGGACCACTGGCCCTGAGCAATCTGACCCTCGCAATGAGCCCCCCAGCCGCTCAAACTGGCATCCGTCATCAGCAGACGCCAGACGGGAGACTCCAAGGGCATACCGTTCGCCAGAGAGCTCCGATGCAACCACCAGCAAAGGCTGCGCCGAACCCCCAAGGGGCAAACTAACTGACGAGCTAGCGAGTCGGACTGATGACACCATCGACGCAGCAGCGCTCGCTGCAGGGGCCGCATGTGCGCCCTTGCCCACGGAACTACCTCGATGGTCGCCGCCATCGTGCCGAGAAGCTGAAGGTATTGCCAAGCCGAGGATGACCGTCTCGCTAGAAACTGCTCCACCAGCCGCCTCAGGGCCCGCGCTCTGTGCACTGGGAGAAAAACCTTCCCATTGCCGGTCTCGAAACGCGCCCCCAAATACTCCAAGGTCTGCGAGGGAAGAAGGCTGCTCTTCGCCTGATTGACCACCCAGCCTAACGACTGCAAAATCTGTACGACCCGCGCCGTCGCTCGGAGACTCTCCTACATAGTAACATAGTAACATAGTAACATAGTAGTTGATGGCAGATAAAGACCAGCATGGTCCATCCAGTCTGCCCAGCAAGATGGCAAGAGTAGGTGCACCTGTCGCTCCGCGCAGGCCACCCCTCCCCATATCCTTGTTCAGGGGTAAACCCACCACTCCATGTAGGACACCCCTATTTGTTGAGACGTTATATGGTTCAGAAGTTAGATGGTACCGTTTATTTTGTTTTTTTCCTATTTCTGTAAAGGGATCCTCTGTGTTTGTCCCATGCCTTTTTGAATTCCGTCACCGTGTTCGCCCCTACCACTTCCATCGGGAGGGTATTCCAAGCATCCACCACCCTTTCAGTGAAAAAATATTTCCTAACATTGCCTTTCAATTTACCCCCTTGCAGTTTCATGTTATGCCCTCTAGTTTTACAGGTTCCCCGTCTTTGGAAGAGGTTTGTTTGTTCATCATTTCTCTTTAAGTATTTAAAGGTCTGAATCATATCTCCCCTGTCCCTCCTTTCCTCCAAAGTATACATATTTAGGTCTTCAAGTCTCTTCTCATAAGGCTTCTGATGCAGGCTCCAAATCATTTTGGTCGCCTTCCTCTGAACAGTCTCCAGTCTTTTTACATCCTTTGCAAGATATGGTCTCCAAAACTGAACACAGTATTCCAAGTGAGGCCTCACCAGTGACCTATACAGTGGCATAAGTACCTCTTCTTTTCTGCTGGTAATCCCTCTTTGTATGCAGCCCAACATCCTCCTGGCTTTTGCCATCGCCTTGTCGCACTATTTTGCCACCTTGAGATCAGCAGAGATAATCACACCAAGGTCTTTTTCCTGAACTGTGCATACCAACCTTTCTCCCCCTATCGCGTACATTTCTCTTGGATTTCTGCTACCCAAGTGCATGACACTGCACTTTTTTGCATTAAATCGTAGTTGCCAAGCTTTAGACCAGTCTTCCAGCTTTTGTAGATCTTTCTTCATGTTAACCACTCCCTCGGGGGAGTCCACTCTGTTGCAAATTTTTGTGTCGTCTGCAAAAAGACAGACTTTTCCATTCAGTCCTTCAGCAATATCACTCGCAAATACATTGAACAGTGCCGGGCCCAGGACCGAACCCTGGGGCACCCCGCTAATCACCTTCCTCTCATCCGAGTGAGCTACATGTACAATCACCTTCTGTTGTCTGTCAGTCAACCAATTTCTAATCCAGTTTACCATCTTGGGACCCATCCCCAAGCTACTGAGTTTGTTGACAAGCCTCCTATGAGGAACAGTATCAAAGGCTTTGCTGAAATCCAGGTAGATGACATCCATCGCATGCCCCTGATCTAGTTCCCTGGTCACGCAGTCAAAGAACTCGATCAGATTTGTTTGGCAAGATCGTCCTTCGGTAAAACCATGTTGCCTCGGGTCTTGCAAGCTGTTGGTTTTCAGAAAGTTCACTATTCGCTCTTTCAGGAGTGCCTCCATTACTTTTCCCGCCACCGAGGTAAGGCTCACGGGCCTGTAGTTTGACACTTCTTCCCTGTCACCACTTTTGTGTAGAGGTACGACATCAGCCATTCTCCAGTCCTGAGGAACCTCTCCTGTTTCCAAGGATCTGTTGAAGACATCCTTTAACGGTCCTGCAAGAACCTCTCTGAGCTCTTTCAGTATCCTGGGATGTATCCCATCCGGTCCCATGGCCTTGTCCACTTTCAGTTTAGCAAGTTGTTCTAACACCTCTTCTTCTGTGAATGGTGTGGTATCTACTTCATTCCCATTTTTATATTTGGGAGTCACAGCTGGTCCATTCCCAGTATCTTCTTTAGTAAACACAGAGCAGAAGTAATTGTTTAGCAATTTTGCTTTTCCAGTGTCACTTTCCACGAGTCCTTTCCCAGCACTTCTGAGTTCTGCAATTCCAACTCTGATCTTTTTCCTTTCTCGAATATACCTGAAGAAATTTTTGTTGCCACCCTTAACATCTTTAGCTATCTTTTCCTCTGCCTTTGATTTTGCTATCCTTATTAGTCTTTTAGACTCTTTGAGTTGGATCCTGTATTCATTTCTGTGTTCTTCTGTCTGCAAGCTTTTGAATTTTGCAAAAGTTGTGTTTTTTGCCTTTATATGAGCAGCCACCTCTTTGGAAAACCAAATAGGTTTCCTTCTCCTCTTGCTTTTATTTACTTTTCTTACATATTTATCTGTTGCTCCTTTTATTGCCTCCTTTAGTTTAGCCCATTGCAATTCCACTTCCTTTATCTCTTCCCACCCCGTCATCTCCTCCTTTACGTACTCTGCCATTTTATTGAAGTCAGTGTATTTGAAGTTTAGGACTCTGAGCTTGCTATGATTGGCCTGTACCATGGCTTTTATTTCAAACCACACCGTGTGATGGTCGCTGTTGCTCACAGGGGCACTCACGCAGACATTTGACACACTATCACCGTTGGTGAGCACTACATCCAGCGTTGATCTTTCCCTGGTTGATTCCATCACCATTTGTCTAAATAATGCATCTTGGAGAGCATCCACAATTTTTTTGCTTCTTTCCAGATGTGCAGAAGGAGTAATCCAATCCACATCAGGTAGATTAAAGTCACCCAATATGATTGCTTCCCCCTTTGATGCTATCTTGGCAATATCTATAATCAATTCATTGTCTCTCTCTTCAATTTGAGTCGGAGATCTATAGACTACAGCAATATGGATGACAGTGCCATCTCCTCTCTCCAACGCAATCCAGAGCGCTTCTTCTTTTCCCCAAGTCCCCTGCATTTCAGTAGCTTCAATATTGCTTTTGACATACAAGGCTACTCCTCCTCCTTTTCCATTTTCTCGGTCCCTTCTGAATAGATTATAGCCAGCTATGGCTATATCCCAATCATGTGATTCATTAAACCATGTTTCTGTAATGGCCACAATGTCCAAGTCCGTTTCCACCATTAGGGCTTCCAGGTCTGGAATTTTGTTGGCTAAGCTTCGAGCATTTGTGCTCATTGCTTTCCAGCACTTTCCTGGCTTGTGTGTATTTTGCATTGATTTTGTTCTGCCCACTTCCTCCCACATGTTTTTGATGTGTGGTTTAAAAGTGTGGCTGTTTCTGATGTTGTTCTGCTTTTGTTGGGGGTGGCATGCAGATGTTGACCTTCCACATCCATCACCCCCTTTTCCTAGTTTAAATGCATGTCCACATACTGCCTGAATTTTTCACTTAGGATTCTTTTCCCTAAGTGAAAAATTCTGGCAGTATGTGGACATGCTCACATCCTCCCTCGACTTCGCCCGGATCAACCAGTCGTTGAGATAGGGATGCACGAGGACACCCTCCTTCCGCAGGAATGCCGCTACCACCACCATGATCTTCGTGAAGACCCGTGGCGCCATCGCGAGGCCGAAGGGCATGGCTTGAAACTGAAAATGGCCCATCGGCAGTGCAAACCGCAGAAATCTTTGATGTTCCCGACGAATGGGAATGTGCAAATAGGCCTCCGTAAGGTCTAGGGACGTTAGGAATTCCCCCTCGCGGACCGCCGCTATGACCGAGCACAGCGTTTCCATGCGAAAATGCGACACCCGGAGGCACCTATTCACTCTCTTTAAATCCAGGATTGGTCGAAAGGTGCCCTCCTTTTTCGGCACCACGAAGTAGATGGAGTATCGACCGGACCCTAACTGCCCCTCCGGCACGGGGGCGACTGCCCGGAGCCGAAGCAGCCGGGAAAGTGTATCTGATACGGCTCTTCATTTCCAGGGAGCGCTGCACGGGGACATAACGAAGGAATCTAGCACCGGTCGATGCAGCTCGAGCGCATATCCCTCTCGTATCACTTCTAACACCCACTGATCGGATGTGATAGCGGCCCAGGCAGGGTAGAAATCCCATAGTCTGCCCCCTACGGGGATCACCGCCACCGGAGCCAGCCTCGCTTCATTGTGACTTTTTGGGGACCTGCGCCTGGAAGGAGCCAAAACCTCTACCTGCCCCCCGAAATCCGCGGAAACTCTGTCCGCGCCCCGGGTATCTGGAACGCTGGGACTGACCAAAGCGGGAGGCACGAAATCTCCGAAAGGACTGCTGAGATCCCCGGAAGGTGAAGGTCGGCTTCCCCTGCTTGGGCTTATCCTCCGGAAGCCGACCCCCCTTAGAATCCCCGAGATCTTTTACCAACCTATCCAAGTCCTCTCCAAATAACTGCCTGCCCTTAAACGGCAGCTTACTAAGGCGAGCTTTAGAAGAACCATCAGCCGCCCAATTGCGTAACCAAAGAGAACGACGCGCCGCTACCACCGCCGCCATGCCGTTAGCCAACCCCCTAATGAGTTCATAGTGGATATCTGCCAAATAAGCGGCACCAGACTCCAATCTGGACACCGCGGCCTCCTGTTCTGCCGACTGCGGCCCCTGCAACTGCTGAGACCAGCGGAGGCAGCCGAGCGCCACCCAGGCCCCGGCCACCGCCACCTGCATTGACAGGGCAGAAACATCAAACGCCTGTCTCAACAAGCTCTCGACCTTTCTATCCTGCGCGTCCTTCAACGCCGCAGCACCTTCCACCGGGATAGTAGTCCGTTTAGTAACCGCGGAAACTGCCGCGTCCACCTTCGGCAAACAAAAAAGCTCTCTATCAGCCTCCGATAGAGGATACAACTTAGGCAACAGTCTAGCCCCGCGCAAGGCGGATTCTGGACTGTTCCACTCCTCCTGGATCATAGCCTTAAAAACCCTATGGAGCGGAAAGACTCTGTGGGAAGTGCGCACCGCCTGCATCAAGGGATCCTCCAACTGGTCCTCCGCAGCGGAATCTTCCACGGGTATGTTCAATACTTTGAGGGTTTCAGCAATCAGTGCCAGAAGTTCCTCTTTACAAAATACACGCACTATTCTACTACTCTGCTCGTCGTCAAACAACTCGCCGTCTTCTAAATCTTCCGCAGACTCTAGCCCGAGAGCCTCCCCCAGCCCCTCATGGGACTCATCCCCAGGAGGCACAGAATCCGCAACACTCAGGGGCCGGCTCTTCTTTTGTGGACCGGTGTCTCCCTCTACTGAAAGTGGGCGCTTTAGCCCACGGCGGGGCGGGACCGAACCTCCACCCGCCGGCTGCAAGAGAGCCTGAGCCTCCTGCATGAGAGAGAAAAAGGCGGGTGGAATTCCCAGGGATCCCTCCTGGACGCCCCCCGCCAACAGGCGCTCTGGCACCTCAGAAATCCCCGGATCAAGGACCGTCTCTGCCTGCCTTGATGTCCCTTCTGTAGAGACAGGAGGGAGATCCGCACTGGAGCCCTCCAGAGGATCCTCCATGACAGCACCCACAGCAGAACAAGTGGCACAGACTCTGGCTTCCAAATTACTACTTCTACGAATGCCACAAACCAGACACCGAGGACTAGGAGGCATGCCTATGCACACAGCCCTCTACCAGCAAAGCAGAGACACCTTGCTGAAGCAAACAGAGCAGAAAAAAAATCGCGATTTTAAAAGTGCTCAAAAACGCTCCAAATCGCAGGATTAGATAGAGCTGGGGTCAATTAGCTGATATCTGACCAAAAAATTCAAAAACGAAGCTCCTATCCCTAAAATAAAACACGAAGAAAAAATGAAGTTGAAAATCCAAAATGGCCGCCGGACCCGATCCCGCCAAAAAAAGGACTATAAAAAGTACCCAAAAGGTCTAAACAAACTCCCAAGAGCTGATTCCAGGCTACCCCAAGGCCTCTATCACTGCCTTTAGAAATAAAAAGCCCCAAACTCTACTCACCCACACACAGGAGAGGAGGGGGGGTCAAAACTCTGTGAGTGCTGTCCAGCGTGCCTGCCACAAGCTCTGAGTAGCAGTTATCAGAGTCAATATCAGAGTTAATAACCGCTCAGGGCAGCTTGGGGAACCCCTAAATCAGTTAGGGGACCCTCAGAGCCTACTGCTGTATTTAATTGCTGCAGTTAATTGCCTTCAACCTTCTCCTCACCCACCAAGGGGGTTCGGTAGAAAGGAGACCTGTGTCCTTTGCAGCTCCCCTGCTTGTTTGACCTATGGGGAGACTGACAGAGAGAGAAAGAGAGAAAAAAACAGATCAGATAAAGGCAGAAGGGACACAGCCAAAGAATTCCTCCACAGCAGCAGCCCAGCACCTAAACCTAGAAAAAAATAAAACACTAAAGCTCTGCTTATTTGTTCCTAAGGAGCCCAGTTCTGGGCTCTGACTTCCAAGCTGCTTGGAGACTGAGATACTGATGTGTGGGCGGTCCTTGGGGCTGCATATAGCTGGATGATCAAAGAGATGAAGATATTCAGTCTCCAAAGCTGCTGGTGGAGGTTCACAACTCTATGGTTCCAGGACTGGACTAGAGAGATGCTAAGGAAACAGATGATGCTGGATTACTGGATCACAGGGTGGTAGGGGAAGAAGCAGGAGATGATGGATAAGAGGGAGGAAATAAAAGCAGGAGATGTTGGATTGGGGAAAAGAAGTAGGAGATGTTGGATTGCTGGACTGGGATGGGGAAGGAGATGCTGGATGGGGAGGAGATAGAAGCAGGAGATACTAGATGGGGGAGAAGACAGACGTATGAGATGCTGGATGGGGGAGGAGATAGAAGCAAAAGATACTAGATGGGGAATGGGAAGAACCAGGAGATACTTAAGGGTGGAAAAAAAAGGTGATATAGTGGCTTAATAGGTAAACACAGGAGGGGAAGTTGGGTAACAGAGGATATGCTGGCTAGGGACAGAAAGAGGGGGATTCCGGGGGTAGGGAAGAAGCAGATGCTGGATTGCTGGATTGGGGAGAGGGTAAAGAGGAAGAAGCAGCCTCTGAACACTCCTGCTCTTCACCGGACATGATCCAGCATTGGGGGTAGAAGCAGGAGCTGCAAGTCCCTCCCACTCCACCCTCCAAGGCAGAATCCTCCCACAGACCAGCTTTAAAAGGAAGCACACTGCAGAACAAAAGCCTCTTCAGCCTCTGAACACTTCTGCTCTTCACCCAGGGCCGGCCTGTCCATTGAGCGAGAATGTTGTTCGCACAGGGCCCTGTGTTTCAGGGGGCCCCACGCAAACCACATTCTCTTTCAATGGACGGCTGCAGAGGGAGCCGGGGAAGCCCGCATGAGGCCCTGGCTCCCTCTGCACAACCCGCCAGCGTGAAGAGCCTTTACCTTTCACGGCATTTGCAGCTTCATTGAAACAGCCGCCAGCGTGAAGGTAAAGGCTCTTCATACTGGCGGGATGTGCAGAGGTAGCCGGGGCCTCGCGCGGACTTCCCTGGCTCCCTCTGGAGCCCCTTAGATGGCGCGGGGTTCTTCGGAGGGATGGGGGGGGCGGCTAGGACTGGATGGGCTGTGATGGGGGGAACCAACTGGAAATGGGCTGTGATGGGGGGGGGGGGGAAATGGACTGCAATTGGGCTGTGATGGGGGGGAGGACTGCAAGTGGGCTGTGATGTTGGGGGGAGAAACGGGCTGGAAATGAGCTGTGTTGGTGGGGGGGGGGAAACAGACTGGAAATGAGATGTGATGGGGGAAACAGACTGGAAATGGGCTGTGATGTGGGGGGAAACAGACTGCAATTGGGCTGTGATGGGGGGAGGACTGAAAGTGGGCTGTGATGGTGGGGGGGGGGGAAACAGACTGGAAATGGGCTGTGATGGGGGGAACGGACTGCAATTGGGCTGTGATGGGGGTAGGACTGCAAGTGGGCTGTGATGGTGGGGGAGGGAACGGACGAAGTGGGCTGTGATGTTGGGGGGGAATGGATGAAATGGGCTGTGATGGGGGAAACGTGGACTGGAAATGGGCTGATGGGGGCTGGAATAGGACGAAGTGGGCTTACGAGGGGGCTAGGATTGGAAATTGGCTGATGGGGAGCTTGGAATGGAAATGGGCTGATGGGGGACTGGAATAGGACCAGAAATGGGCTGATGGAGGGAACGTGGAATGCAAATGGGTGATGGGCTGGAATAGGACTGGAAATGTGCTGAAAGGAGTTGGAATAGGGCTGGAAATGGGCTGATGGGGGAGCTTAGAGTGGAAATGGGCTGATGGGGGGCTGGAATGGAACTGGAAAACATCATATGGGGGCTAGGACTGGAAATGGGCTGATGAGGAGCTGGAATAGGACTAGAAATGGGCTGATGGGGGGGGGGAATGTGGACGGCAAATGGGTGATGGGCTGGAATAGGACTGGAAATGGGCTGAAAGGAGTTGGAATAGGGCTGGAAATGGGCTGATGGGGGAGCTTAGAGTGGAAATGGGCTGATGGGGGGCTGGAATGGAACTGGAAAACCTCATATGGGGGGCTAGGACTGGAAATGGGCTGATGTGGAAGCTTGGGAGACTGGGACTAGAAGGGGGCGGATGCTGGGTGAGTCTAGAACTATAAGGGAGCTGATTTTGGGGGAGGACTAGAAAGGGATGGGGAATGAGAATGGAGAGGGGAAAAGATATTTTGTGTGGGAGGGAAGAAAAGACTACGATGGGCGGGGTATTGGAAGAGTAAGTGGAGATTGAGACTGGAAGGGTGAAATTTGAGTGGATGATAAAGGAATAAGGAAAGAAATGGAGGAAAGAGCAAAAGGGGAAAGATCAGTATGTTAAAGCAGATATAGAGAAAAAATTTGGAAAAAAATCTAAAAGAGAAGAAAGGACAAATGGATAGCTCGCAGAAGACACAAAGAAAACCAGAAGAAAGTGACTGGAGCAATTGCAACTGAAAAAGAAAATGCACAAGCAACAAAAGGTAGAAAAATACTTTTTTATTTTGAATTTATTAACTGGAATATATCAGCTCTGGGAAATGTGCATTATTAATGTCTTTTGTGTTTTGTTTAGTACAAGAGGAAATTAATTTATAGTTTTATTTCTCCAGTGTTGTTGTACATCCCAAGTTGGCTTTTGGGGTTCCCAGTTTAATTATTGTCTTCCTATTTCTAAATTGTGATCCCTTGTTCTTTGGTGACGGTCTATGTTTTGCATTTTAACCAAGCTGAGGTATTCTGTTCATGTAGTTTCTATTTGACCGTGTCACTTGTTCTCTTTCCCCAGTAGGAAATGCATTGGTATTCTCTGAGATGTACTGGTTTAATATTTGCAGTGTTGCCTTTTGATAGGTAGGGTTTGGTGCTTTGTGAGTCCTGGCAGAGCTGTTATGGTTTGGTGGATTTGCTATGAGTTCTAAATGGTCAGTGTTTATAGTACTTCCTAATGGGCCTGGCGGTTGGCACTGGAATATAGTAACGTAGAAATCTGTTAGTCTTTCTTTATCCAGACACTCATTAAGAAGCATGTTTACTAAAAATGCATGTTAACATTATGCAAATATTTATGCAAATGAGGCCTCCTATGCAAATGAGGTCCCGCAATTAATCTCTGCACATGGCCCCGCACCCCTCTTGGGCCGCCCCTGTCTTCACCGGACACGATCCAGCATTGGGAGTAGAAGCAGGAGCTGCAAGCCCCTCCCGCTCCCCCCTCCAAAGCAGATCCTCCCACAGACCAGCTTTAAAAGGAAGCATACTACAAAACAAAAGCCTCTTCAGCCTCTGAACACTCCTGCTCTTCACCGGACATGATCCAGCATTGGGGGTAGAAGCAGGAGCTGCAAGCCCCTCCCGCTCCCCCCTCCAGCTCCCCCCTCCAAGGCAGGATCCTCCCACAGACTAGCTTTAAAAGGAAGCATGCCTCCAGGCATGCCTGCGCCTGGTGGGCCTGCGCCTGAGGGTCTCGCCAGAGGGCCTTTTGGCATGGCCCTTAGGCGGGGTGCTTAGGCACAAATAAACACTCATTAAATCAGCATTTCCCAGGTAAAACAAACCTCCTATCCACCTAAACCAGCTGATTGGAGGCTGCTGCAGTGTGGGCTCTTTCCCCCTTCTCTCAGCCGCGATACACAGAGAGAGGAGATCCAATCAAAGCTACATACGAGTGATCTTCAAGCATGCTAAGCTCCTCCCCAAATGACTCTAGGACAAAGTAACTGCCTTTATATTCCAGCAAGCTACTGGGGGGAATCCCTCTTTCAACCTGGCTCCGAGGCAGCAGCAGCATCAACACCAGCAAAGCCCCAAGGGAGAGAAAGCCCGTTTCTGCTCTCTACCAACAGAGGCTTGATCCAACATCAAGGTGAACAAAAGCCCTACAATCCTCTAGATTCCTCTCCCGCAAAGATTTCCCTGAGCAGCACGTGCTCCCTAGCTCCATCTCCTGCGACAGCACCCTCTTCAACAAGAAAACTTCAAAACGTCCGCACACAAGAGAAGATACAGATTATTTTATTTATTTATTTATTTAACAAACTTTTATATACCGCAACCTTCCGATGATCAGGAGCGGTTTACATATAACAGTTAGGAGACAGAAAGGCATTTCTGTTTTTACATTAAACAATGTCATGAACTATGTAGATTAGGACTATTCCACAAAGCTCAACGGTAACCACTTTGTTGTTCATTTTTTGCATAACCTTTGCTGTATCATTCACATTCTCTGCATAACTCTGCTGTATCATTCACATTTTCTGCATAACTTTGCTATATCATTCACTCTGTAACTCATGGCAATTTAAAGGAATAGCGAAGACATCTGTTATCCCAGCCCATTGAGCTGTCTTGAGCCCCGCCCCACCAACTTAAACTAAACCCTCCCACTGCATGCATCCTAATCTAATACATCAAACACTACATTACCACACAGTCCTCAGTCGTCACTAAGCCATCCATCCCACTGCAATGGAACCTAAAACGGTATTTATAATCACTCTCCTCCTCCTCTCTTCACAGATAACAAAAACTCTTTTGTACAAACAAGAAACACACAATTACAATCCCATCCCATTCATACACAACCCCATCAGTTATGATACACACACACAACCAAGACTCTATAATTATAACCATAAAACACACCAGAGTAACTACCAATAAAGAAATAGACTAATACAAATCCAAACCTCCCAGATAAATACTACCCCAGATATCCTTAAACCCCCCACCCCACTAAAGTGTATCCTCAGCAATATGAGATCAGTATGAAATAAAATACCATTAATCAATGACCTAATTAAAGATGCCAATCCAGACATCCTTTGCATCACTAAGACATGGCTGTCACCAGCTGACAGTATATTAATAAACCAATTACAATGCTACGGATATGACCTATTCAACTGTTACCATGACTTCAAAAGAGGTGGGGGAATTCCTATTCTGAGTAAAATAGAACTTAAACTTACCCCTCCATCTCCATCAACCTAGATGGAATGGATGTTCTTAAAGTAGAAAACAGATACATAACAACACCGTAAGAGCACAGCTCACGCTAAACACAGAAGAACACAGTCACAGGCGTGAGATAAGTGGAAAGACAGAGTCCTTTATTACCAAACGGCTGCCCGACACAGGCCGTGTTTCGAACCCTTCATCAGGGGCTAGCCAGGCGAAAAACTAAAAACAAACATATTCATTTTAAAAACAATAAAGGAACAGACAAGCCATCCTGTAGTAAGACATGCACTAATAAATTAAAACCATAAAATAATAAATATATAAAACAAACTATACATCTATATAAAAAATATATATGTGGATAAAAACAAGCATAAGAATAAGCAAATGGTCATAAATACAAATGCTGGAATCAAATTAAGTGCTGGTGGACCAAACATGAAAAAGTGCTACATAAAATAAGATAAAATACTGACCTCTGTTGCAGTACGTAAAAAGAATTTAAACTTCACACTGTTGTGCTAGTGTCTAAATGGTATGCTAATGCTAAAAAATAAATAAATACAATTAAGAAAACATATATACAAAATGTAACTAGTAACTATAAACCAACTAAGAGGGAGAGCACAGGAAGAGGACATAAAACAAAGTATATCGATCAAATACCAAAAAAGACACAGTGAGAGCAATAGAAACTTATGGCAACAAATAACTAACAATATATCACTAAGCCAATAAGGAGAAAACCAGGAGGAGGACATAGGACAGGACATGTGCAAACATCAAAAGTAAATGCAACCATAGTATTACATGGAGAAAAAGGAAAAAAGGAGAAATTAGGTCTTACCTGCTAATTGTCTTTCCTTGAGCTCTCTCCGGGCCAGTCCAGTGTACGGTAGGGTTGTCAATCCCCTTCAGCAGCTGAGGACTGTAAAACTCCAAGATTTTCTGACAGCCTAAACCCCTCCCCCTGGTGTCAGAGTTCCAGTCTACTTCTAACAAAGCAGCCGAAACGCAACTTAGAACCAAAACAAGAAAAATAACAAAGAGAGCTAAACCCGCTCTATACTTCGCAGAGAATAACAGAATAAAAATTGGCTAAGCGAACCTCCACTGAGGTGCACTCGCCGAGGCATAGCAGAACGCAATCAGTTGTTTGTTCTCTTTTCATGTTTTTTTTTCTTTTTTTCTTTTACAAATATGCTTTAGCTGTTTTTTTTTCTTTGTTCCTTTTTCCTCTTCTTTATTTTGTTTGCACGCTCCAGAAAAAAGAAATAAAGGAAACACAATCAATGGAGATGGAGGAAGCACCCAAAAACCATGTTCCCGGAAGAATATGCATATGTACAAACTCCTATGGACTCCAAACAAACAAAAAATCTTAGCTGAGACAATTCTGGGTGGGCCCTGGACTGGCCCGGAGAGAGCTCAAAGAAAGACAATTGGCAGGTAAGACCTAATTTCTCCTTCCTTATCGCTTCTCCGGGCCAGTCCAGGGTACGGTAGGGCAGTACCAAAGCAGTACCTAAATACGGGAGGGACCCGCAAGCCCCGCAATTATGGCTGAAGCCCCCACATTGGCATCTTGCCGAGCTAGGACATCTAAGCGATAGTGCTTAGTAAATGTATGCAGAGAGGACCACGTAGCTGCACGACAAATTTCCACGGGAGGAATCAACGCAGACTCCGCCCAAGACGCTGCTTGAGCACGAGTAGAATGTGCCTTGAGGCCCACAGGAGGTACTCTACCACTTGCTTCGTACGCCGTCACAATGGCTTTCTTAACCCAGCAGGCAATCGAAGCCTTAGACGCTGCTTCGCCCCTACGAGCTCCCGCACACTAAACAAACAGCCAGTCGGACTTGCGGAAGGACCCCGTAGCCTTGAGATACTTCCGTAACACCCGTCCTAAATCCAATTTCCGGAGCGAACGATCCATGGGAGAACCGTCCAGATCCGCAAAGACTGGTAAGGACACTGATTGATTGATGTGAAAAGAGGACACCACCTTAGGCAAAAATGAAGGTACTGTACGCAACACCTTCTCTGGTAAGAACTGCAGATAGGGTTCTCGACAAGACAATGCCTGCAAGTCTGAAATCCTGCGCGCAGAACACAACGCCACGAGGAACGCTGTCTTCCAGGAAAGTTCCTGCAAGGCGCCCGACGACGCCCCAACAAATGGAGCGCGCGTCAAAGCTTCCAGAACGAGATTCAAATCCCAAGCCGGAACCACCACACGCAACAGCGGTCTCAGAATCTTCGCCGCCCGAAAAAACCGATGCACATCGCCATGCAAGGAAAGCCTATGATTGCGCACCGCACCTCGAAAACACGATAAAGCCGCCAAATGCACCTTGAGAGTACTAAACGCTAAACCTTTGTCCAGACCATCCTGAAGAAAAAGAAAAAGCTGTGGCAGCGTAGCCGACCGCGGTCGAATGCTCCGCCGCCTGCACCAAAACTCAAAGGTTTTCCAAACGCGCGCATACGCTAGCGAAGTTGAAGTCCTCTTGGACCGCAACAGAGTGGAAATCACCAATTCCATGTAACCCTTATGTCTCAATCGGTCCCTCTCAAGAGCCAAGCTGTAAGCAAGAAGCGATCCACCTAAGGCATGAGAACAGGCCCCTGAGCCAAGAGATTCATGCGTACGGGTAGACGCCAAGGAGGAGCTATCAACAGCTGAACGAGATCCGCATACCACGGTCGGCGAGGCCAATCCGGCGCAATGAGAATCACCATCCCCCGATGCGTCGCTACCTGCTGAAGGACCCGACTGAGCATCGGCCACGGAGGAAAGACATATATCAGCGAATCCTCCGGCCAGGGCTGGACCAGAGCATCCAACCCCTCCGACATGTGCTCTCGACGCCTGCTGAAAAAGCGAGATGCTTTGGCATTGCGGAGCATAGCCATGAGGTCCATAATTGGTTGCCCCCAGCATTGAGTGATATCGTGGAACACCACCGCATTCAGTTCCCACTCCCCGGGATCGAGAACCGTGCGACTGAGATAATCGGCTTGCACATTGTCTTTGCCTGCTACATGCGCCGCCAACAAGGCTACGAGATGCTGCTCCGCCCAAGCCATTAACTCCTGACTCTCTTCCAACAAAAAAACACTGCCAGTGCCCCCTTGACGATTGACGTAAGAAACGGCCACCGCATTGTTGCAGAAAACACGCACGGCTGACCGGTCCAGAACGTCCTGAAAATGAAGAAGCGCGAGCCGCACCGCTCGGAGTTCCAAACGATTGATCGACCACGAGCTCTCCTCGACGGACCAGACTCCTTGAGCCACGCGAGCTAGGCAGTGAGCTCCCCAGCCGAACAAGCTGGCGTCCGTGGTGACCAGCACCCACTGAGGGTCCTGCAGGGGAATGCCCGCCCGAAGATGGTTGACATCCAGCCACCACCGAAGACTGAGTCGGACCGGTTCCAGACAGATCAACCGTTGCGAGAGAGGCTGATCCTGCAGGGACCACCTGGAGAGCAAGGCTCGATGGAGAGGACGCATATGCGCCCTGGCCCAGGGGACTAGGTCCAAAGCCGCCGCCATGGAACCTAAGAGTTGCAGGTAGGTCCAAGTGGAAGGAGCGGGACGTTGTAAGAATGCGCGTACTTGAGCCAGAAGCTTCTGCACCCTGGTCTCTGGCAGGAACACCGAGCCCCGTTCCATATCGAAGAGGGCTCCGAGATAAGTAAGCTTCCTTACCGGCCGTAACTGACTCTTTGTGCGGTTGATTACCCAACCAAGTTGTTCCAACCGCTGTACCACCTGAGCCGTAACCTCTATCGAGCCTGAAACCGAATCGGCCCTGATCAACCAGTCGTCGAGATAGGGATGCACCCTGACACCTTCCTGCCGCAGGGACGCTGCCACCACGACCATCACCTTGGTGAAGGTACGAGGTGCCATCGCGAGCCCGAACAGCAACGCTCAGAACTGAAAATGACCCATGGGTACTGCAAATCGCAAAAACCGTTGATGATCCGGCCGGATCGGAATATGGAGATAAGCTTCTGTGAGATCTATGGCGGTAAGCAGCTCCCCCGGACGCACCGCCCGAATAACGGACCGCAGCGTCTCCATCCGAAAATGAGGAACCCTCAAAGCCCGATTCACGCGCTTGAGATCTAGAATAGGTCGAAAAGACCCCTCTTTTTTGGGAACCACGAAATAAATCGAGTATCGACTGGAGCCGCACTGGTCTGGAGGCACGGGAACCACTGCCCGGAGGTACAGCAAGCACTGCAAGGTCTCGGCAATAGCCTGCCGCTTTGAACCCAGCCCACAGGGAGACTGCAGGAAGGCCTCTGACAACGGGTAAGCGAATTCCAGCGCGTACCTGTCCCGAACGATCTCGAGTACCCACTTGTCTGTAGTTATGGTGGTCCAGGCCGGGAGAAACTCCTGCAACCGGCCTCCTACAGGAGTCTCCGGCTAGACCAGCCGAACTTCATTGTGGCTTTTTAGCGGAGGATTGTTGGGAATTGAAGAAGCCTCTGCTGAAGCCTCTAGATCCACGAAAGGACTGAGAACGAGGCCCGAAACGGCCCCTGGGATAGGGAGAAAACCGAGCCCCTCGGAACCTCCAAAACTCCCTACCTGGACCACGCAGTGAGGGAGTACCCCTAGACGCCCTTGGACGATCCTCTGGCAACCGACCACCCTTGGAGTCTCCTAGATCTTTAACTATCTTCTCCAAGGCTTCACCAAAAAGCAACCTGCCCTTATAGGGGAGCTTACTGAGCCGGGATTTAGAAGAGGAATCAGCCGCCCAGTTTCGCAACCAAAGAAAACGCCGGGCCGCAATTAGCGATGCCATGGCCTTCGCAGCAATACGCACCAAATCATAAAAGGCATCCGCAAGGTAGGCCCCCGCTGATTCCAACTTAGCTCCCTCCACCGGAGAGTCATTCACCGGATCCGCCGTACCGTCGCCTTGTAACCAGCGGATAGAAGCCCTGGAGACATAAGCTCTGCAAATAGAAGCCTGTAGCGAAAGAGCGCAGGCATCAAAAGCTTGCTTCAGGAGCACTTCCAACTTACGATCCTGCAGATCCTTAAGCGCCGCTCCGCCTTCCACAGGAATGGTGGTCTTCTTAGTGACCGCAGCGACTAAGGCATCCACTCTAGGCATCTTTAACAATTCTTCTTCCTCCTGAGGCACCGGATAGAGGCGACCCAGGGCCCGACTACCGCGTAGCGTAGCCTCTGGGTATTCCCATTCCGATTCAATCATCTGCTTGATAACCCGATGCACTGGAAAACAGCGCTGTTCAGCCTTAAAACCTTGCAACAACGGATCTTCCAGCAGTTCTTGAGATACAGCGGGCATAGAAAGATTGAGCGCCCCTAAGGACTGCGCAATAAGGGCCCCCAACTCCTCCTTGCGAAAGACCCTAAAAATGTTAGGATCCTCGCCAGGCGCCAATTCACCATCTTCTAGCTCCCCAGGCCAATGATCTAAGCCTGTCTCAGAGAGAATCTCAGCCTCTTCCAATCCCAGAGGAGGGTCAAACTGCTCCGCACTGGCGTCCAACTCAGAGACCGACCTGCTTTAGAGGTACCCTCTCCTGGATCTAAGGCACTTACCTAGGCAGGGAGGGCTGTATTAAAGAAACTCCAGGATCAGCAACTACTGCTGAAGAGGTCTTTAAGAGGAAAGCCTTATGCATGGCTAAAATAAACGCCGGAGAAAACAAAGAAGAAACAGCCTCCTGAGCTTCAGGGAGTTTCTGTGAGGGCTTATCCTGGACGGTAGCATCTTTATTTGATTTTGATTTTCTCTTTGCCGGCTTTGAGTGCCCCGCGGGAGAAACGGACGGCTCCTTCAAAATGGCCGCCATTCCCGCGCTTTCCACGGTGAGAAGAGGCTTCCCTGAGTCTCCTAACCCCTTAGGATCCATTTTGCGGCGCAGCCAATAGCGCGGGAAAACCCCCAAAAGGCAAGGCAATTAAAAACAATAAAGGCAACGAAACGGCAGTGCCGCTCTAGAAAAAAAAAGAACAGAGCAAGTTTTACCGCCAGAGCCCCGACAGCGCAGAGACTCCGAAGCGCGATGCCCCCACTCTTACAGTGCTATAGCTCCACAAGCACACTGACATGACAGGAAACCTCTTCGATCGCGCTCCCACAGACCCGCTGCTAGCGGACAAGAAGACACGGCAGTCCCTTCCAGGAGAATGGTTACTGGTGCTCCCAGGACCAAAACTCCGACAAACGGACCACGGACTCCAGAAAGCAGGCTCTGCCTTCAGCTCTGGCCTAACGGCCGTCGCGGGTCCCGAGTGTCTTTTTTTTTTTTTTTTAACTATAAATTAAATGCAACTTCATAGAAATCTCTGAGGAGTATAGCAGAAGGTAGCCCCGCTAGAGCTCTGCTACTAAACCCCAACCAACAAAGGTCACCGTCAAATACACCAGGGAGAGAGTCAGCTTGACGTCCTGTTCAGCTGCTGAGGACTGAAAGACTGGAACTCTGACACCAGGGGGAGGGGTTTAGGCTGTCAGCAAATCTTGGAGTTTTACAGTCCTCAGCTGCTGAAGGGGATTGACAACCCTACCGTACCCTGGACTGGCCCGGAGAAGCGATAAGGAATTGTATATGTGTTTAAAATACTATAAGAGTGAGTCAATGAACCTCCGATGCAGGAACTTACTCCCGTGAGTTATAATTCTGACCTTGCCATATCGGTAAAAACGACAGTGATGACAGTCTATGAGTGTGACATAAAAAGGCAGCCCAGGAATTATCAGCGTGTGTAAACTAACCCTGCATGCGAAGAATATGAAGTACCACACCCAAAGGTGGCGGCTGATGGTAATACACTAATAATTGCAAACTGAAATAGAAAGTCGCTGAAAATACCAATGCTAAAAAATAGAAAGGAAATGTTTATTTAGAATACTAAAGGGGTGAGTTAATAAACCTTCCGATGCAGAGGAATACTACCATGAATTATAATTCTGACCCTGTCATATCGATAAAAACGGCAATAATGCCAGTCTGTGGCTAGAAAAGAGTAACACAGGAGATATCAGCGTATATAAACTGAACCTTGCATTCAAAGAATGTAAAATAAAACACCCAGGGGAGGCTAATAATAGTGCACTAATAATTGCAAACCATAATAAAAATAGCCAAAAATGCCCTTTGCTAAGAAAATGTGAAATCGGCACAAACAGAATGAGAAAAATAAGAGTGGAAGGCATAGAAAATAAAAGTAAACAGAAAAACAGCCAAACCTCCGAGCAACTGCTGTCAATGCACAGTCGACGAGCAGCGGGAGGAAAGGACGCCCACACATGCGCATTAAAGGACAAAAAAGGGGGTGGAGCCTCCAATGCCAGGATGCATATGAATAATAGTGAAAATCATGAAAAACAGAACCAGGCATTGTGGACTAGCATATAGATGTGGTACATTGTAATTCCTAAGGCAGACAGTTATAATAAAAAACCCGTGTGACGTATAAAGTACCATTTAATGCTACCGGAACCAATTAAAGAGTACACAATGAAAACTGTATATTCTTCAAAACACGTAGAAGGGATACATCAAAACTAATATAAAAAAAATATTAAAATATATAAAAAAAAGAATAATAAATAATGAATGGTTTAACAGTATACCTATAATAAACAACCATACATGTTATATGATAAAAAACTAATTGGAAACCCATTGAAACTAAATAAGTACAAACCATACCATTGAAAGCAGCAACTGTACCAAAGAGTGACATACACTCATGGTAACCACCGTAAGACCATAAGTAAAAAAATAAATACTAAAAAATACGATACTTCGAATAAATAATTAAAAGACATAACTGCCAAAGCGGGTAAACACCTTACCCAAAGATAAATAAACACTATAAAACCATTGTAAACTAAAGACCTACCACCCCATAACAACTATATCAAAATGTAAAATACCATAAAACCATAAATAGTAAAAATAGACAATACCAATTAATAGTAAACGCACGAGAAAAGGCAAGACACCCCCGCACTAATATGACCACTAAAAAGGAGGAGAGGACTGCTACAAAGTCCATATATCAGTGTATCAATACTATCTTAAAAAAGGAATGATAAAATAAAGTAAAACAACCACTCGAGAATCTAAGAAGCAAGGAGACCTCATAGATACCATAATTCAAAGAAAAACAGACAAATCTGTTTCCAGGTTCAAACCGGCTGGAGACAAAGAGTTCAAGTGAAAAATATACTTTTGCTCAAGTCTCATGATGGTCTTATTAATATCTCCCCCCCCCCCCTCCAGTTAGTTTTGACTTTCTTAATGACGAAAAATTTTAGGTCCATAATTTTGTGACCGGCATCAAGCCAATGTTGAACCAACGGTTTGTCAACTACTTGTCGTCTAATGCAGTTTTTGTGCTCTACTATTCTAGTCCTTATAGGGCAAATGGTTTTGCCTACGTAGAGTTTTTTGCATGGACATTGGATGACATAGACAGCATTATTGGTTGCACAGTTGGAAAAATCATCGATATGAAAAATTTGATTAGCAAACGGATGAATAAAGGTATTTCGTACGGGAAGGGAATTCAAGCATACCGAGCATTTGCCGCACTGGAATTGCCCTTTACAAGTAGACAGCAGCTTCCTCTCAGTAAAAGCCGAAGGAACAAGTAAATTGTGTAAATTAACATTACGCCTGTGTGCTACTGTGAGTTTGAGGTTCCGAAATGCTGGCAGGGTCTGTAGAAAATGCCACTCTTTCTGTAAAATCTTGACTATCAACTTGGATTGTGAAGAATATAGCAGGGGACAAACCATCCCCACTTCCTCATCCCGCTTACGGATCTGCAAGAGTTCCTCTCGCGGGGTATTGTGAGCCCTAACGAGTGCTTTCCGTATATGTCTAGAAGGATAGTCTCTGGCTAAGAAACGTGCTGTCATGTCTTGGGCTTGTTTCTCAAAATCCTGAGTCTTAGTACAAATACGTTTAGCTCTAAGGAACTGGCTGACAGGCAGATTGTTTTTAAGGGAGGGGTTGTGGAAACTAGTATAGTGTAATAGAGTATTTCTATCAGTGGGCTTCCTAAATAACAAGGTGGAAAAGGAGTCCTGTTCTTTTGTAATTAATAAATCCAAATATGGGATGCGTTCTAAATCATAGGTCATCTGGAATCTCAAATTGTCGTCCAGTTGGTTGATCCAGGTGTGAAATTGAGAAAGCGTATCCACAGATCCTTTCCAAAGGATCAGGATATCATCGATATAGCGTATCCATAAAGCGACATGAGAATCAAATGGATGAGCTTTCAAGAAAGTCTCTTCAAAGTGAAACATATAGAGATTGGCTATATCCGGGGCCATGGAAGAGCCCATAGCGACACCCTTAACCTGTTTGTAAAATAATTCTCTAAAACAGAAGAAATTTTCACATATGGCATATTGTGCTAAGGTAATCAAAAAGGCAGTGGGTAACCGCTTGTGGTCAGTTCTTCTAAGTAGAAATTGTTCCATAATGTATAAGGCAGCTGCTTGAGGTACATTTGTATAGAGGGATTCCACGTCAAGAGTAACCAGAATGATATCAGAACTGAATTGATCAAAACTGGACAAAATTTGTATCACATGAGAGGAATCCCTAACATAGGACCACATTTGTTGTACAAAGGGACGTAACAATAAATCTAAAAACTTAGAAATGGGTTCCAACAGTGAACCGATAGCCGAGACTATCGGACGCCCAGGTGGAGCTTCCAGGGACTTGTGGATCTTAGGGATGATGTATATCATCGGAATAATAGGTTTATCAACCATCAAGAATGACTTCTCTTTTTCTGTGATGTAACCAATTTCAAAGGCCGAGGTGACCAAACTGTCTATACTCTTCTTGAGATTAAATGTAGGGTCACCATCAAGCCTCAAATAGAATGTAGTGTCGTTAAGTTGTCGTGTAATCTCCGCAATATAATAAGCCCTATCTAGAACCACGACCACTCCACCTTTATCAGCTGACTTAATGATAATGGACGTGTTTTTTTGCAAAGAAGTAATGGCATTTCTCTCCTGAGGAGTAATGTTAACAAAGGAGGATGAATTGCACCTCAGGGCCTCAGTAACCTGATGCGAGACCACCTTCTCAAAAGTTTCAATGACTGGATCGGTAGCCTGGGGAGGAACCCATGTGGATTTCTTACGAATGATGGAATTATCCGTAGACCTTTGAATGTCAGGACTGCTAAAAAAATGTCGCATGCGGATCTTACGAAAAAATTTATAAAGATCTACATGAACATCAAAGGGATCAAGTTTTCTTTTTGGGACAAAGGAAAGTCCTTTATTTAACAAAGATAATTCATCGGATGTAAGGACATATTTGGATATATTGATAACATTATTAGGGGGCTCTACTGATGCCATCTCTCTTCCGACCGATCTGAATTCCAACCCCCTCTTCTGCCTCTGCCGCGGCCTCGTCCCCTGTAGACATTGTATGTGTTGTTGTGGTCTGGGGGATGAACATTGTCTGTTTCTCGAAAAAGGGCCCGCCCCCGGGAGGCCCCTCGACCCCCACCCTTCCAGAGTGAGTCCATGCTGAAAAAAGAATCTTTGTTACGTTTAGGTGGAGGATCCTTTTTCTTAGTTTTTTCTTTCTGAGAGGGGGCAGGATCAGATTGAGAAAAAAGGGGTGCCGAGACATCAAGGTTCTCTGACTCACTCCTAATGCGCTTCTTTTTCTGCTCCATAGGAGTAACAGTCAATTGATTACACAGGTACACTACCAAAAAACTGCCTCCAGTTTTGCAACTGATTCCTATAGATTTTGGGGTGCTGAATCCAGGAAAAATAGCCAAAATGTTCCATCACGTCACGTTTTCTTGCAAAATTAGATTTCTTACCCATATAAGGAATGTTCACATAAATTCTTTTAATCCGACTGCATTTTAGTTTCGTGGCCCAAAATAGTGGTTGTAATTGTTAACTAACTAGAAACACTCCCTCATGATATTTTAGAGTGTTTTGTATTCATTTTATACATTAACAGGACAATTGGGAGGCGGGGGGCTAAATCCAGTACTCGCGCTGGCGCATGTTCTTTCCTGTTCGCCTCGCCTCGTTCGCTCGCTCAAACACGGTGGTTGCGACATGAACGTTCCTGTCAAATTTCAGTTTCTTGCAAGTTCATTATTACCTTTTGTTTGCTCAGTAGTAATCCAGCTTTATTCCGAAGTGGTTCACTACAGTTGTAGTTTGCAGTGCTGTGTATTTGTGATGGCTCACAGAGCCAGAGGTTGCGTCAACTCTCCGGACAGTTTTTGTTTTATTGTGGGGAATATACCGTGAAAAAGCGGCAGAGGAACATTTCTGCATTTATTAAAAAAGTATATTTCGCCTATTTCGGTTTGAAGTTAGGCGATCAAGACAAACCGTGGGCTTCTCACAAAGTGTGCAAGACATGTGAGGAAGATCTACGCTTATGGATGAAAGGTAAAAAACAAGCATTTCGTTTCGGAATACCTATGATGTGGCGTGAACAAAGAGACCACAGCAGTGACTGCTATTTTTGCTCTTGCATTGTGAAGGGATACAACTTAAAAAATAAGAACGTAATAAGTTACCCCAACCTTCCCTCAGCAATTAGGCCTATGCCTCATAGCAACGAAGTACCTGTGCCTGAACTACCAAAATCTTTGGATCATATTTGTGTGGACGGTTCTGATCATGATGAGACTCATCAGATGGCTTTTCCCGATGAGTCCAGTACTTCCAAGTTTGAAACTGAACCAGATCCAAAACCTGAACTTTTCTCTCAAGCTGAATTGAATGATTTAGTCCGGGATTTAGGACTCCCAAAAGATGCTGCCCAACTGCTAGGTTCTCGGCTTAAACAGAAAAATCTATTGTCACCAGGAACAACTTTTTATTGGTACCGCAACCGCGAGACACAATTTTTGAAGTATTTCAGCAAAGAGGAAGATTTGGTATTTTGCAACGATATATACGGAGTGATGGAAAAGTTTAAACTCAAGTATGATCCTGCTGAATGGCGGCTGTTCATTGATTCGTCAAAAGACAGCATAAAAGGTGTTCTTCTTCATAATGGCAACACATTCGCTTCAGTTCCTATTGCTCACTCTGCTATTCTCCAAGAAAAATACGAGAATTTGGCCCTGATTCTTCAGAAGATTCGTTATGATGAGCATAAGTGGATGATTTGTGGAGACTTTAAAATTCTATCCATGCTATTAGGGCAGCAATCCGGTTTCACCAAATATCCCTGCTTCCTTTGCTTGTGGGATAGCCGGGCCCGCGACCTACATTGGGGGAAAAAAGACTGGCCAATTCGGGAGTATTTGAGACCTGGTGAGAAAAATGCTCTTCATGAGAGCTTGGTACCTCGTGATAAAATTCTATTACCACCTCTCCACAGTAAGTTGGGTCTCATTAAGCAATTCATCAAGTCCCTTCCAAAAGATGGTGAGTGCTTTCGGTACCTTTGCTCAAAGTTCCCCCGACTTTCTGAAGCAAAGCTAAAGGAAGGAGTGTTTGTTGGCCCTGATATAAGGAAACTCATTTCAGATGGAGCATTCGCTGAAACGATGTCTGAGAAGGAAAAAGAAGCCTGGGATTCCTTCAAGGATGTTGTTCTCAAATTCTTGGGGAACAGGCGGGATGAGAACTATAAGGATATTGTTGCCAGGATGCTCAATGCCTTCAAAGAACAAGGCTGTAACATGAGCCTGAAAGTCCATTTCTTGCACTCCCATGTGAACTACTTTCCCGAAAACTTGGGGGCGTACAGTGAAGAACAAGGTGAAAGGTTTCACCAGGACATCAAGGACGCAGAGAGAAGGTACCAAGGAAGATGGAACACCACTATGATGGCTGATTTCTGCTGGTTGCTGCTGCGGGAAACCCCAGATGAAAAATACGCCAAGCAGCGCACCAAGAGAAGCATTCGGGGGAAGAAGAAACGGGCCCCACCAGGAGATTTATTGACCCAAGAATGACTTTAAAATCTAAACTGTGTTGACAAATATCGTGTTTTTACTAAACTTTGAAATAAAAATTTGCTAGTTATTACCACAGTGTCGGATCTCATTTATTAGAATTTTATTTTCACACCATCGGGTGTTTGTCTTCATGTATTGCAATGGTGCGGTTTGCGTTTTCTATTCTTACATACATACCTGTACAACATTTTTTGCACATTTCTTTGCTTTGCTTTGTGTCTAACCTCGCTCTTATATGCTCAATGTTTGTGCACATGTATGTGGCTGTTTTAAGTGCAGACAATTTTGCTACCATCACAGTGTGTTTTGTTGACATTACTCTATTCTTATGTGCTGCCTTGTTACAATTTTCTTTATTCTTATTTGAATAACTACTAAACAATTAATATAAAGAATTCATCCAAGAAACTTTTATCTCGATCGCACTCAATCTGAAACGTTCACCTCAAACTGCTAACCCAATGTAGCAAAAAATCTGTACGTGATGGAGCAAATTGGTTACCAGATTTGGATTCAGCGCACCAAAAAACGTAAAAATCAATCGAAACATTAGAGGCAGTTTAAAAAAAATTTTTTTAGTGTACCTGTGTTATCAATGACGCTATCCTTGCGATCAAAAATGGATTTCCTCTTTTTAACCCACAAACCATCTTGATCTATTTTCTTACTCCAATGATAGACATATCCTGTCCTATAGTCCTCCTCATCTCTTTTATATTTATCTACCTTCATATTTTTAATTTCTTTTTTATATTCCTGAATATTCCTATTGTAATCTTCTTGTACCATATTAAAATTTTTGTCCATTTTCTTAAGAATGTCCAACTTCTCTCCCAATTGTGTGGTTAAAATCTCAGATTGTTTATTAGCTGTAGTAATCAGCAAAATCATGAGGTCCAACGAGCACTTATTGAGTATGGCATTCCAGCATTTAATAAAGCCTTCTTCACTAGTATATAGACCTGGGGCTTTATTGACACGAAGTCCTCTAGGGACGATCTTGGACTTGCAGCACTCCAGCAAATACGCGGAGTGCATCTGTTCCTTTACAATCTTCTTAGTAAGTGATACAACCTCTTCCCATTGGTTCCAACAATCATCCGGATCTTCGTCAGATGAATTGAGAAGAGGCTCATGTGGAATCAATTTGTCTAAAGCATCTTCCCCGAAACACAAAATGTCTTTCCAAGGGGAAAACATGCTGACTAATGGAGAACAACACCGTAAGAGCACAGCTCACGCTAAACACAGAAGAACACAGTCACAGGCGTGAGATAAGTGGAAAGACAGAGTCCTTTATTACCAAACGGCTGCCCAACACAGGCCGTGTTTCGAACCCTTCATCAGGGGCTAGCCAGGCGAAAAACTAAAAACAAACATATTCATTTTAAAAACAATAAAGGAACAGACAAGCCATCCTGTAGTAAGACATGCACTAATAAATTAAAACCATAAAATAATAAATATATAAAACAAACTATACATCTATATAAAAAATATATATATGTGGATAAAAACAAGCATAAGAATAAGCAAATGGTCATAAATACAAATGCTGGAATCAAATTAAGTGCTGGTGGACCAAACATGAAAAAGTGCTACATAAAATAAGATAAAATACTGACCTCTGTTGCAGTACGTAAAGAGAATTTAAACTTCACACTGTTGTGCTAGTGTCTAAATGGTATGCTAATGCTAAAAAATAAATAAATACAATTAAGAAAACATATATACAAATGTAACTAGTAACTATAAACCAACTAAGAGGGAGAGCACAGGAAGAGGACATAAAACAAAGTATATCGATCAAATACCAAAAAAAGACACAGTGAGAGCAATAGAAACTTATGGCAACAAATAACTAACAATATATCACTAAGCCAATAAGGAGACAACCAGGAGGAGGACATAGGACAGGACATGTGCAAACATCAAAAGTAAATGCAACCATAGTATTACATGGAGAAAAAGGAAAAAATTGTATATTTGTTTAAAATACTATAAGAGTGAGTCAATGAACCTCCGATGCAGGAACTTACTCCCGTGAGTTATAATTCTGACCTTGCCATATCGGTAAAAACGACAGTGATGACAGTCTATGAGTGTGACATAAAAAGGCAGCACAGGAATTATCAGCGTGTGTAAACTAACCCTGCATGCGAAGAATATGAAGTACCACACCCAAAGGTGGGGGCTGATGGTAATGCACTAATAATTGCAAACTGAAATAGAAAGTCGCTGAAAATACCAATGCTAAAAAATAGAAAGGAAATGTTTATTTAGAATACTAAAGGGGTGAGTTAATAAACCTTCCGATGCAGAGGAATACTACCATGAATTATAATTCTGACCCTGTCATATCGATAAAAACGGCAATAATGCCAGTCTGTGGCTAGAAAAGAGTAACACAGGAGATATCAGCGTATATAAACTGAACCTTGCATTCAAAGAATGTAAAATAAAACACCCAAGGGAGGCTAATAGTGCACTAATAATTGCAAACCATAATAAAAATAGCCAAAAATGCCTTTTGCTAAGAAAATGTGAAATCGGCACAAACAGAATGAGAAAAATAAGAGTGGAAGGCATAGAAAATAAAAGTAAACAGAAAAACAGCCAAACCTCCGAGCAACTGCTGTCAATGCACAGTCAACGAGCAGCGGGAGGGAAGGATGCCCACACATGCGCATTAAAGGACAAAAAAGGGGGCGGAGCCTCCAATGCCGGGATGCATATCAATAATAGTGAAAATCACGAAAAACAGAACCAGGCATTGTGGACTAGCATATAGATGTGGTACATTGTAATTCCTAAGGCAGACAGTTATAATAAAAAACCCGTGTGACGTATAAAGTACCATTTAATGCTACTGGAACCAATTAAAGAGTACACAATGAAAACTGTATATTCTTCAAAACATGTAGAAGGGATACATCAAAACTAATATAAAAAATATATAAAAATATATAAAAAAAAAAAGAATAATAAATAATGAATGGTTTAAAAGTATACCTATAATAAACAACCATACATGTTATATGATAAAAAAGCAATTGGAAATCCATTGAAACTAAATAAGTACAAACCATACCATTGAAAGCAGCAACTGTACCAAAGAGTGACATACACTCATGGTAACCACCGTAAGACCAGCAGGATGAGGAAGTGGGGATGGTTTGTCCCCTGCTATATTCTTCACAATCCAAGTTGATAGTCAAGATTTTACAGAAAGAGTGGCATTTGCTACAGAACCTGCCAGCATTTCGGAACCTCAAACTCACAGTAGCACACAGGCGTAATGTTAATTTACACAATTTACTTGTTCCTTCGGCTTTTACTGAGAGGAAGCTGCTGTCTACTTCTAAAGGGCAATTCCAGTGCGGCAAATGCTCGGCATGCTTGAATTCCCTTCCCGTACGAAATACCTTTATTCATCCGTTTACTAATCAAATTTTTCATATCGATGATTTTTCCAACTGTGCAACCAATAATGCTGTCTATGTCATCCAATGTCTATGCAAAAAACTCTACGTAGGCAAAACCATTCGCCCTATAAGGACTAGAATAGTAGAGCACAAAAGCTGCATTAGACGACAAGTAGTTGACAAACCGTTGGTTCAACATTGGCTTGATGCCGGTCACAAAATTATGGACCTAAAATTTTTCGTCATTAAGAAAGTCAAAACTAACTGGAGGGGGCGAGATATTAATAAGACCATCATGAGACTTGAGCAAAAGTATATTTTTCACTTGAACTCTTTGTCTCCAGCCGGTTTGAACCTGAAAACAGATTTGTCTGTTTTTCTTTGAATTATGGTATCTATGAGATCTCCTTGCTTCTTAGATTCTTGAGTGGTTATTTTACTTTATTTTATCATTCCTTTTTTAAGATAGTATTGATACACTGATATATGGACTTTGTAGCAGTCCTCTCCTCCTTTTTAGTGGTCTTTTTAGTGGTCATATTAGTGCGGGGGTGTCTTGCCTTTTCTCGTGCGTTTACTATTAATTGGTTTTGTCTATTTTTACTATTTATGGTTTTATGGTATTTTACATTTTGATATAGTTGTTATGGGGTGGTAAGTCTTTAGTTTGCAATGGTTTTATAGTGTTTATTTATCTTTGGGTAAGGTGTTTACCCGCTTTGGCAGTTATGTCTTTTAATTATTTATTCGAAGTATCGTATTTTTTAGTATTTATTTTTTTACTTATGGTCTTACGGTGGTTACCATGAGTGTATGTCACTCTTTGGTACAGTTGCTGCTTTCAATGGTATGGTTTGTACTTATTTAGTTTCAATGGGTTTCCAATTCATTTTTTATCATATAACATGTATGGTTGTTTATTATAGGTATACTGTTAAACCATTCATTATTTATTATTCTTTTTTTTTATATATTTTTATATTTTTTATATTAGTTTTGATGTATCCCTTCTACGTGTTTTGAAGAATAAGCACAGTTACTTACCTGTAACAGGTGATCTCTGGGAACAGCAGGAATTAGTCTTCACATATGGGTACGTTGGTACCGACGGAGCCTGCACGGGAATGCTCCCCAGCATCCAATCAGAAAGCTTTTGGGAGCATCCCTCGCGCGCCTGCGCGCTGACTTTCCGCCTTTCCCACTGCCTCTCCTCAGTTGAGTTTCATAGCTGAGACAGAAGGAGAGAAAGAGGAAAGGGGATAGATAGATACAACTCCTAGGGGAGGTGGGTGGGTTGTGAAGACTAATTCCTGCTGTTCCCAGAGATCACCTGTTACAGGTAAGTAACTGTGCTATCTCCAGGAACAAGCAGGAATGAGTCTTCACATATGGGGACTCCCTAGCTGTGGGTGCCAGGGGAGATCCCATAAAATGCGTATCCCTGGAACAGGACGGCGTTTCCCAAACCTGGATCCCTGGCATCCCCTGAGGGATGGGGGGTAGGAGTTGAATAGAGAAGAGCTGTAGAGGAACAGCAAATCTAAAGACTACAGAAAAAATGAGTCTTTAGAATGTATGTCAAGTATCATTAAAATATTTAATGAACTAGTACAATATAGAGCTTACCTACTGGATTGTAGAAGTAGAACTGTGATGGAGTGTACTGTAGATGCAGTAGCGGAATCCTCAAGGTAACTTCACAGCAGTGAGGATGAAGTTCTAAACCTGGAATGGGCAGGTGACCCAGGTGTCAACTGGGGTAGGAGAAGAACGGCAGGTCTTCAATGGAAAGCTATATGGGAAAAAGCTGAAAACTCTTTTAGGTACAGAGTTATTAACATTGAGGACTAAAAGAAGAAGACTGACCTATCTGGAGAATTAGCCCAGTCCTGAAGGGAAGAGGGGGTATGGAAAAAAGCCCCTATTCCCAAGGAGAACAGAAGTGTACTCAGAAATACTGAAGATGTACACTGTCTTTCCTAGCTGGTAAGAGATAGGAAGACATTGAAGTTTGATACTTCATAGACAGGGAGATCTATAACAAAAATAGAAGCTGTTGACATCACAGCAGTAATTGTGTGTATAACCGCTCCCACTTACTGAGCCGTATGAGAATAGGCAAGTGGACTGTCTGGACCCCTTAAGAAGGTAAAAGCTTTATAGCACAGACAGGGAGATAGTAGGTAATACATAGCGTCCTATGGACATCTCCCAATGGACACATATAGATATATATTGTGAGACTATGCCCGTCTTAGGCACCCGCCTAGACATAGGGTACAGCCTGGTTTGTAAAAGAAATACTCTGTAGTCGGGTCCAAAGTGTAAATTAAAGCTGGGCTTTATTCCCCTTCCCTTGAGGATTGCCTTTAGAATACTTCAAACAAGGATAACATAAATTAACTGTTACTTCACAGATAAATAAAAGTTTCTTCCAAACAATACTTATGCTTCTTCTTGCTTCTTTTTAACAAAGAGATACTATCTCATCTGAAATGCATAAAGCACACTCCATCGGTTCTGGAATGTCCTCTGGGGCTGAACTTTCACACTGCATAACCTCAGGACCTGGTCCTGTATACGGGCACCAAGTTTCTGTGTCACTGCTTTCAGAACCTTGCCCCTCGGGAGACCTCAGCTTCTGGGAGAGGAGACTGTTTTGTGCCGTCAGAGATACCAGGGGCTGTGCTGGGGATTTCTTCCCACCACCTATGCCAATAGGGGTTTTCTAGCTCTCTGTAAGCTTGGCTTTTTATACAAGGACCCACTTCTTTCCCTTTATAGAAGACAGGGTACGTATCTTTCTTCTTGGTGAAGATTGTTTCCAGCCCTTCCTCCTCCAGCCAAGGCTTCCTCTCTGAAGTGCAAACTGCCTTTCTCCGTGAGTACAAGTCACTGGGTTTAGCTGAGCAGAATTCACTTCCTGTTCTCAGTGAGCTTTCCTGGATGTGTCCTTTTCTCTCTGCCTGCTTGGCTGTTTTCCTCTGCACGAGGACCCCTCTGGCTTGGAAGTCTTTGGCACTGCTCTTCCTAGCCCTCTCGGGTTCAACAGCCTGCTTCTCTTCAGCCCTGGTTCTCCAAGACAGCGTGTCTCTCTGTGTTTGCTCCGGAGTCCTTGTCTCTACTCCTTTCTGAGACTGACTCCCTTGCCTAATCTGCCCTTGTGGGATTTCCCACCTGGTTTTATTTCCCTGCTTGTTAGACGTAGAACGTGACTCTCCCCCCAGGTGAGCCTGATTGGAACCCTGAATTTCTACTGCGTCACTAATGCCATGAGGAAAGTTTGTTTCTCCATTCCCTGCTCCCCTGCATTGTGAATGTCTCAACTGCACATGTAACTGTGAGGTAAGCTCTTCTTTTACATTTCCCTTTATTATTTCTGGCTCAGTGCTGTCTACCTCATGACATATCCCCCCCCCCTTAAGCTATTTCGGGCTGAGGGACATATGTCCTTACAGCACGGAATATGCGACAATGCGTCGGCATTTAGATGGAGCTTGCCTGCCCTGTGTTTTACAGTAAAATTGAATGCCTGCAAGGCCAAGTGCCAGCGAGTGAGCCGCGGATTATGATTCTGCATGGTACCCAGCCACTTCAGGGGTGCATGATCACTTACCAGTATAAAGTGGCGACCCGTGAGATAAAATCTAAGGGCTTCTACCGCCCACTTAATCGCCAGGCATTCCTTTTCCACGGTTGAGTAATTAATCTCCGCCCTTGACAGTTTTCTGCTCAAATATAGAATGGGGTGTTCTACTCCCTCAAATTCTTGCGATAGGACCGCCCCGAGACCAGATTCCGAGGCGTCCGTTTGGAGGATAAATGGCCTGTGGAAGTCTACCCCGCGCAAAACTGGGGCTTGACATAACTTCCCTTTTAATAGGAGGAATGCTCTCTCCGCCTCAGCTGACCATACCAGGTTATTTGGGGCATTTTTCCTCAACATATTAGTTAAGACCGCACTTTCGTCCGCAAACCAAGGTATGAACCTGCGGTAATAACCAATTAGACCGAGGAAACTTTGAAGGTGTTTCTTGGTAATCGGCTGTGGGAACTTCTGGACACTCTCCACCTTACTGACTAATGGTCGAACCATACCCTTCCCGACCATGTGCCCTAAATATTTCACCTCCGCCCCAGCGAATAAACACTTTGCCGGATTAAGGGTCAGACCGGCCTGTCATAGGGCTTTTAATACGGCCTCTACCCTAGGCAGATTCTGTGCCCAATTTTCACTGTGTATAACAATGTCGTCCATATACGCCACCGCATAGTGTTGATGGGGACGTAACACTTGGTCAACTAAGCGTTGGCATGTCGCCGCTGCCCCATGTAAACCGAATGGCATTCGCCTGAATTGGAATAAACCGAGGGGTGTGCTAAAGGCTGTTTTTGGCCTAGAGGCACGGGTAAGTGGGATCTGCCAATAACCTTTTGTAAGGTCAAGAGTGGTCAGATACTGTGCCTGCCCCAACCGGTCGAGCAACTCCTCAATCCTCGGCATGGGGTATGCGTCAAAAAGGGAGATGGCGTTGACTCGATGAAAATCTATACAAAAAAGCAGGCTCCCATCTGGTTTCGGTACCAAAACCACCGGGCTGCACCACGGACTTTTAGACTCCTTGATGACTCCCATTTTTAGCATATCCCGTACTTGTTCTATAACCTCCCTCTTACGGGCCTCTGGCAGGCGATAAGGCCTTTGCCGCACTATTTCCCCGGGAGGGGTATGAATCTCATGGGCTACCAACCCTGTTTCTCCTGGCAATGGGGTGAGGACGTCCTTAAAACCCGCTAGCAGTTGTGTTAACTGGTTCCGCTGCTGCTATGATAACTCCTTTCCCATTTTCGGAGCTGGGTTTTCCTTACAATCCCTGACCTGGGGTCCTAAATCCTCTTCCACCTTCTCTTCCGCTAGGGCGGCCATAGCTTTAACCTCTTTTTGACCCGTGGAACCAAAACCGCCCCCTCCGCGGCTGGTGGTAGTCAAATATGGCATCTCTTTTACCTCGGGGAACCCAACCCGTTCACATATGAGTTGGCCCACTCTGTCCCCTACCTTAACCCTAAAATCTTGTTCGCCAAAATTAAAGAGTAGGATTTGAATGACCCCCTGTAATCGGGGTCAATAACCCCCGCCCCAACATCAATAAAATGTTTGGCCGCGAGCCCAGACCGGGGTGCTATCCTACCATAGCAGCCTGCTGGCAACTGGATTTGTAACCCGGTGCTTATTAATACTTTTCCCTTTTTGGGAACTACCTCCTCTACCGCACTGAAAAGGTCGTATCCGGCCGCAGTGGCACTGGCTCTTTGTGGCCCTTGGGCGTTTGGGACAGCTTTACAGTATTTTAAAACAAAACCTTCTTTTTTGGCTACTCCAATATTCTCGGGGACTTCCTTACCCGACTCCCTCCTTTTGGGTTTTGCAAATAAAGGCCCAGGGATTAAGGTCACTAAGGCTTCTTCATCCCCCTTGTCCTTCAGCTGTTTTTGAGGCTCCCCCCCAGTCAGTTTGTTTTCCTTCGGGGGTTCAACCTGGCTCCTCACCTGTTGGACGTAGGGCTCGCTAGGGATCCTCTCTTCCTCACCTAGTAGGCCTTCGCCTAGCCCTTCATCAAATAGTGGCCAATCTCGGCCTAACACTAGGTCAAAGGGAAGACGTGGAACTAAAGCGACTAAAACCTCTTCCCTGGTGCCCAACCCTTTTATGGTTAAATTGTAAAGTGGGTAAGGGGTAGACGCTCCATGTATGCATTTTATTTTGGCCATGCCTTCCGGTTGATTAGGGGTGGATTGGTTGCTGGCCTGTAAGCGACGCCAGAACTTTTCCGACATCATAGCCTGGTCCGCCCCTGAATCAAGTAGGGCCTCGGCCAGCACGCCCTGTACTTCTACCTCAAGGCGAAAGCCCTCCTGCCTATACTTCTCCTTTTCGCTCATCAGTGCTGTGCGTGCCCTGCATTCATCCTTCTTGTGACCCGTCCTCCCACATTTAAAACATTTCAGGGGAGAGTCATTCCCCATACCTTTTCCCATACATTTCTTTGCACCTGGTATGCATGACATTGGTTCTTTCATTACTCTGCTGAAGTCTGCCATCCCATACGAGTCGCTAGCTCCTCCGTGCGGTTCATGGGCTATCTGAGCCTCGGTGAACCTTTTGGTTAAGAGAGCAGCCTCGTCTGACGTCTGGCAATTCTGGAGAGTGAGGAATGCCCTTACCTCAGCTGGCACAGCTTCAGAAAACTGCTCCAACACCAGCATATCTAAAAGGCTCTCTATTGTCTTCCCTTCTGGCATAAGCCATTTCCACACCAGGCTACGTATCCGTTGGCCTAGTGCCTTCGGAGTTTCACCTGGCTGGATTTTCGTTGCCCTTAACATTCTGTGATATACCATAGGCGACAGGCCTAGCCTGTCCCGTATGGCTGCTTTCACATTTTTGTACTCAGTTGCCTGGGGACGGGCATAGCCTTATAAGCCGCCAAGGCTTCTCCTGTCAGGGAGGTGGCTAACCGGACCGCCCACTGCTGCTCGGGCCAGCCTGCACCTCGTGCTACCCGCTCAAAGGCCTCGAGAAAGTCATCTATATTGTCTTTTCCTGACCATTGTCCAAAGGATAAAATCCCACATGTTTGTGGGCCTACCCCACAAAAGTGTCCTTCAGTCCTTTTGTCAGTCCGCCGCTCCTGTAGCACAGCCTGTAGCAAGTCCGTCAGCGGCTTCTGCTGCGCCTGCAAGGCTGCTAATGCTTGCTCCTGACACTGCTGGGCCAGCTCTCTCTGTTTTTCAAATTGGAGCCCAATCCATCTCAGCGTGTCTTGTGGAGTCTCCATGATGGCAGCCTGCAATAAACCAAGAAAAAAAACACACCAAGTGCGGCACTTTTTTTTTTTTTTCCTTTTCTTAAATGCAGTTAAGCTGGGGTTTTCAGTCCCCCTTATTTCTCCTCACAGAATCCCACTCTGGCTGTACCCAGATACCTTTACCTGAGTCAGGTGGTGATTCTGGCCTTGAGAGAATTCTTTGCCTTTCCAGATCCTGGAGTCCTCTGGGGCGTGGTCCACCGTAGTCCCGGTCCTGTCCTCCGGTGCTGGTGACTCCACTCTGCTCCCACGGTATCCTTCTTTTCACGAATCCAAAGAACTACGCCATTTGTGAGACTATGCCCATCTTAGGCACCCGCCTAGACATAGGGTATAGCCTGGGTTGTAAAAGAAATACTCTGTAGTCGTGTCCAAAGTGTAAATTAAAGCTGGGCTTTATTCCCCTTCCCTTGAGGTTTGCCTTTAGAATACTTCAAACAAGGATAACATAAATTAACTGTTACTTCACAGATAAATAAAAGTTTCTTCCAAACAATACTTATGCTTCTTCTTGCTTCTTTTTAACAAAGAGATACTATCTCATCTGAAATGCATAAAGCACACTCCATCGGTTCTGGAACGTCCTCTGGGGCTGAACTTTCCCACTGCATAACCTCAGGACCTGGTCCTGTATACGGGCACCAAGTTTCTGTGTCACTGCTTTCAGAACCTTGCCCTCGGGAGAGCTCAGCTTCTGGGAGAGGAGACTGCTTTGTGACGTCAGAGATACCAGGGACTGTGCTGGGGATTTCTTCCCACCACCTATGCCAATAGGGGTTTTCTAGCTCTCTGTAAGCTTGGCTTTTTATACAAGGACCCACTTCTTTCCCTTTATAGAAGACAGGGTACGTATCTTTCTTCTTGGTGAAGATTGTTTCCAGCCCTTCCTCCTCCAGCCAAGGCTTCCTCTCTGAAGTGCAAACTGCCTTTCTTGGTGAGTACCGGTCACTGGGTTTAGCTGAGCAGAATTCACTTCCTGTTCTCAGTGAGCTTTCCTGGATGTGACCTTTGCTCTCTGCCTGCTTGGCTGTTTTCCTCTGCACGAGGACCCCTCTGGCTTGGAAGTCTTTGGCACTGCTCTTCCTAGCCCTCTCGGGTTCAACAGCCTGCTTCTCTTCAGCCCTGGTTCTCCAAGACAGCGTGTCTCTCTGTGTTTGCTCCGGAGTCCTTGTCTCTACTCCCTTCTGAGACTGACTCCCTTGCGTAATCTGCCCTTGTGGGATTTCCCACCTGGTTTTATTTCCCTGCTTGTTAGATGTAGAACGTGACTCTCCCCCCAGGTGAGCCTGATTGGAACCCTGAATTTCTACTGCGTCACTAATGCCATGAGGAAAGTTTGTTTCTCCATTCCCTGCTCCCCTGCATTGTGAATGTCTCAACTGCACATGTGGCTGTGAGGTAAGCTCTTCTTTTACATTTCCCTTTATTATTTCTGGCTCAGTGCTGTCTACCTCATGACAATATATATATATATATATATATATATATATATATATATATAGATATTTATATATATATATATATATATATATATATATATATATATATATGGAGATACATACATATATATATATATATATGTACATATATAGATATGTGTGAGATATATATAGATATAGATATAGATAGATAGATAGATATAGATGGGCATGACTTATGCCCACACAGCTTACAGAAATATGTATGTATAGGACATATACATACACGAATATAAGTCTGAGGATACATGCCTGCAACTGAGCCCCACAAAAACATTCACATGGGGAATGTGATGGGAAAAGATTCATCTAATAATAAGGAGGTGAAAACCACCTGAAGATATATAGAGAATCTATTTCTGCGGTGCAGGAATGTAGTTCAGTGGAATAACCAGTATGGTTGCGTGAAAAAACAGAGGATAATAGCAGTCTGGCAAGAGCACGTCAGGAGTACTTTAGGACTCTGACATGTCCAAAGGACAAAAAAACGCATAGACTAAGATACCAGGATGACCCAGCCAAGGGACACATGGGTATCATGTATACTAAAAGAGTATGCGTTGTCCAAGTGGAGCAGAAAAGCATAATGCCAAGCTGTAAGGAAAAAAGGGTAGATTCCTGCAAGATTTGGAACTCCTTGGACATTCACACAGAAAAAGCTTGTCTTCTGTATCACAACAGGAGACGTATAAAGAACCCATATAGCCATGGAATGATTATATAAGCTTTTTCTACTATATGGAAAAACCCTCAGAGACAAAGTTCAATGCTCTGTAGCAAGGGCCCATAGTAGAAAGCTTCTCTGAAGATTGCAGAGAGCATTGTGCAGGAGAATTATGAGATAAAACTGACTGAAGTCAGGTGTGTGGCCACATCCTAGGAAAGGATATGGCTAGAAGAAGATAACCTGCAGTGAGTAATATTATGCAAGATAGTTGAAAGTAGCTTGCAATGAGCACTAAAGTAATCACTGGAACTCCTGCATGCACAGCAACTGAACAAAACAGCAGAGGGGATTCTCCTGTATAAAAACAGAGAGAAAACAGACAAAGGGAGCGGAGATATTCCCGTCCCTGTCTGATGAGTTGTTCAGAGCATGCATTGAAGGATAACAAAAAGTCTACACTGGAAAGAAAGAGAAGTGTTTCAGTATGCTACCAACTCAAGCAGGGGAAACCCTGGAAGAGAGGGGGTTGGAAGGTGACTTACCATATGGTCAGTCAGCTGAAGGAAAAGATGTCCATGTGGGGACAGAAACTATCATGGGATAGTTGTAACCTCCCTTCGTAGTAGTAAGAAGGGGAGAATTCTGTAACCCATGGACAAAAGTATCCTAACAGCTTAGCATACTGAAAAAGAAAAAAACCAGTGTAGAGTTTGAAGAATAAACTTCTGCTAAGAAGAAGTTAACTGTAGATTGCAACATACAGGAACCTATGGTTGCTGGTTATGATTAGACTGGTTAGAGTCTGGAGACTTCAGACTAGGATGAGATGTCCCTTGCTTGGGTACATCTGGAGGATGGGCAGGAGAAGGGTGAAACCTTCTTTTCTTAGGGAAAGAAGGTTTGGTAGGACATTTCCTACGTCCTGGGGAAAAAGAAGGCTTAGGATGGTTTCCAGAACCAGGGAAGTCAGTGGAGCAATGAGCAACCTGACGTAAAGCCTCTCTATTGAAGAGATTTTCTCCAGTACAAGGAGAATTACCCAGTGTATGTTGTGCCCATCTGCTCAAGTCTGAAGCTTGCAGCCAGGCTTTACGACGTGCTCCAATGGCAATAGCAGAGGATCTGCTAAAAGACTCAAAAGAGTCTAGAGAAGCACGAGAAAGAAACCAAGAGATATTCCTGCTATGATTAAGAAGCAAGGAATAGTCAGTGGCCTTAGGCTCTGACAAAAAAGAGGACAAAAGAGATAATTTCTCTGTGACCTCCTGAAGTGTCAGACTCATATAAAAATATATGAGATAATTCTTGAAGCCAGCATAGAAGTTTGGAAGGTTTGACGTCCAAAGGTATCAAGTGCTTTAGATGCACGACCTGGCGGATAAGAAGAATGCTTCTTCTTGCTTCTTACCTTCTCATTGCTGATTCCACTACAATGGAATGATGTGGAAGTTGGGTTTTTTTTGAAACCCCGGAGAGGGAGGCACCTGATACAGAACATTAGTGGCTGTAGAAGGCGAAGGAACCTTTAAAGGTGATTCCCACATCCTCAGAAGAAGATCCTGCAAAGAATGATGTAAAGGAAGCATTATATTTTCATTTTCTGCAGGATCTTGGTTAAGAGTAGAGCCAGGAATAGGAATGGCAAGAAAGGTTGCCATGACAAGGAGAAATTTCTGAAAAGAAGGATCTCCAATGGGAACTATTCCTGGGTAAGCTGAGGTTGAAGAAGCAGCTTGAGCACCAGAAGACATACTGGACTGGTGCAGAAAAAGAATCCTGCTAGATGGACAGTGATACTGACAGTTCTGATTCGAGGCAGTTAGTACTGCATCGTCAGTGCCCGGTATCGATTCCAAGCTAGGCATAGAAAGGATCGATGGCACCGATGGAACTGCAGGAATCGACATCGATACCGATACCGGTATCGGAGACGGTAATGTCATCGAAGCAGTAATCGGGGGCTGCTGAAGTGGTACCGAGGTAGCCAGAGAGCCTTGGTAAATATCCTCGGTACTGCGTAGTCGGAAACGATATGGGTTGGTTCCGAAACGCGTCGGTACCAAGTCATCTAGACTGGATATCGATTCTAGACTCGGCGTCGAAGGGAGTGAGTCTATCGATGCATGTCTAGAAGGTACCGACGTCGGTGGTGGTATCGGCGATGCCGATACAGGAAAGTCAATCGGAGTCGTATTGATCAGTTCTGAAGGTACCGAGGATGTCCGATGACGATTCCTGGTGAAGAGTGGAACACTCGACACTGGCGCCGATGTCGGGGTATCGGTACCGCTCGAAGTCGATACCAACCCCGAGCATGGCGAAGATACAGGAAAGTCAATCTGGGTCATACCGATCGGCCCCAAAGGTACCGAGGATACCAGATGCCGATCCCAGGTGCAGGGTGGAACACTCGACACCGATGCCGATGCTGGGGTATCGGTACCGCTCAAAGCCAGTACCAACCCCGAGCATGGCAGAGATACAGGAAAGCCAATCTGGGTCGTATCGATCGGCCCCGAAGGTACCGAGGACACCAGATGACGATCCCTGGTGAAGAGTGGAACACTCGACACCGGTGCCGATGCCGGGGTATCAGTACCGCTCGAAGCGGATACCACCCCCGAGCATGGCTCAGGTATGTTCTGTGAGGGGTGAGCCCCAGGAACAACCTGAAACCCCGTAAATGCTTTGGAGCCCAAAGACTCCCGCCGGGGTTTTATTGCCAATGGGGTCTTGAGGGCAAGGCTGGAGCCATCATCATGCTTGGCATGAGACTTACCCTTCAAGAATTGGCTAGTCTTAACAGACTGTTTGTGGCTTACCTGATCCTGGAGAGAAGAATAAACCGGTGTCCTCACCTCAGGAGGAAAAACGGCATCAAGGGAAACTCGAAAAAGGGAAGGTCTTCTCCCAATAATACAGCCGGATGGATCAGGGGAAAAAGGGTCAGGACCCAGATAGGTTAGACACCAAGCATTGGAGTCTAAAAAGAAAACTATGTTTCCACAGTGAAGGCACTTCTTAGGGGAAGAAGGCTCCATGTTGGAGAGGCCTGGTAGGCCCAAAAAGTTAAGACAAAAACTGAGGAGAAAAAATCTCTCTAATTTTAGAAAAGAAAAGAATAAAGCACCGGCGGTACCGGTATCGGCGGGAAAGACAGCCGCGACCACAAGAAAACAAGGAAATAAGAATTTTAAAGAAAAAAGTTTCTGTGGTGACAGGAGGACGTCCTGTCGGCTCCGCGGAAAAACGAAAACTGAGGAGAGGCAGTGGGAAAGCCGGGAAGTCAGCGCGCAGGCGCGAGGGATGCTCCCAAAAGCTTTCTGATTGGATGCTGGGGAGCATTCCCGTGCAGGCTCCGTCGGTACCGACGTACCCATATGTGAAGACTCATTCCTGCTTGTTCCTGGAGATTACAGTTTTCATTGTATACTCTTTAATTGGTTCCGGTAGCATTAAATGGTACTTTATACGTCACACGGGTTTTTTATTATAACTGTCTGCCTTAGGAATTACTATGTACCACATCTATATGCTAGTCCACAATGCCTGGTTCTGTTTTTCGTGATTTTCACTATTATTCATATGCATCCCGGCATTGGAGGCTCCTCCCCCTTTTTTGTCCTTTAATGCGCATGTGTGGGCGTCCTTCCCTCCCGCTGCTCGTCGACTGTGCATTGACAGCAGTTGCTCGGAGGTTTGGCTGTTTTTCTGTTTACTTTTATTTTCTATGCCTTCCACTCTTATTTTTCTCATTCTGTTTGTGCCGATTTCACATTTTCTTAGCAAAGGGCATTTTTGGCTATTTTTATTATGGTTTGCAATTATTAGTGCACTATTATTAGCCTCCCTTGGGTGTTTTATTTTACATTCTTTGAATGCAAGGTTCAGTTTATATATGCTGATATCTCCTGTGTTACTCTTTTCTAGCCACAGACTGGCATTATTGCCGTTTTTATCGATATGACAGGGTCAGAATTATAATTCATGGTAGTATTCCTCTGCATCGGAAGGTTTATTAACTCACCCCTTTAGTATTCTAAATAAACATTTCCTTTCTATTTTTTAGCATTGGTATTTTCAGCGACTTTCTATTTCAGTTTGCAATTATTAGTGCATTACCATCAGCCGCCACCTTTGGGTGTGGTACTTCATATTCTTCGCATGCAGGGTTAGTTTACACACGCTGATAATTCCTGTGCTGCCTTTTTATGTCACACTCATAGACTGTCATCACTGTCGTTTTTACCGATATGGCAAGGTCAGAATTATAACTCACGGGAGTAAGTTCCTGCATCGGAGGTTCATTGACTCACTCTTATAGTATTTTAAACAAATATACAATTTTTTCCTTTTTCTCCATGTAATACTATGGTTGCATTTACTTTTGATGTTTGCACATGTCCTGTCCTATGTCCTCCTCCTGGTTTTCTCCTTATTGGCTTAGTGATATATTGTTAGTTATTTGTTGCCATAAGTTTCTATTGCTCTCACTGTGTCTTTTTTGGTATTTGATCGATATACTTTGTTTTATGTCCTCTTCCTGTGCTCTCCCTCATAGTTGGTTTATAGTTACTAGTTACATTTTGTATATATGTTTTCTTAATTGTATTTATTTATTTTTTAGCATTAGCATACCATTTAGACACTAGCACAACAGTGTGAAGTTTAAATTCTCTTTACGTACTGCAACAGAGGTCAGTATTTTATCTTATTTTATGTAGCACTTTTTCATGTTTGGTCCACCAGCACTTAATTTGATTCCAGCATTTGTATTTATGACCATTTGCTTATTCTTATGCTTGTTTTTATCCACATATATATTTTTTTATATAGATGTATAGTTTGTTTTATATATTTATTATTTTATGATTTTAATTTATTAGTGCATGTCTTACTACAGGATGGCTTGTCTGTTCCTTTATTGTTTTTAAAATGAATATGTTTGTTTTTAGTTTTTCGCCTGGCTAGCCCCTGATGAAGGGTTCGAAACACGGCCTGTGTCGGGCAGCCGTTTGGTAATAAAGGACTCTGTCTTTCCACTTATCTCACACCTGTGACTGTGTTCTTCTGAAAACAGATACATATCCATTTGTCTCATTTACAGACTCCCTCACATGATAACAACAACCTGACGCCAATCCTAGAAGCAGCTTGCTCGGCAGCACTCAACAAACCGCTCATACTACTTGGAGATCTAAATCTCCCATTCCTCAATCCCTCCCACGCTTCTAACTTCCTAGATGCAATGTCAGAAATGGGATTCCAACAAATTGTACGCTCCCCAATGCACACAAGGAAAAACCTACTCAACCTAATCTTCCTACCGACCTCCATTACAAATAATGCATGTCTATGCTCCCAATAATAACTGAAGTACCCTGATCTGATCACCACCTGGTGAAATTCTACTTACCCATACACATGACCTTCACTTCTACATCAACCACAGAACCACAACAAAGAGAATTTGCCCTCTTTAATAAAGAAGCGTTCTTAAATAAAGTTCTGCCTCAACTTACAACCAATTCAAATGACATTAACAACTCTATAATTACATGGAACTCCATACAAAATGCTTCAACCCCCCCCCCCCATCAGACCCACCAGGCAAACAATAAAATGATCGGAAAAATGGTTCACCCATGAGCTTACTAAACTAAACAACTAAGAAAGCAAGAAAAAAAGCGGAGACTCGCCAAAACTCAAGAAAACAAAAAACTCTACCTCAACCTACTCACAACTTACAAAAATGCCATTAATAATGCGAAAAGTGAATACCACACTAATAAACTCTTCCTTAAGCCATCCCAGAGAACTATTCACAATTGTCAGATCACTTACAAGAACTGGTCAAGCTGAATCAGAAATGGATAATATTCACCCGCAAATCCTTGCCAACCATTTTGCAGAAAAACTATGAAATAAAAACTCCAACCGTATCCTCTCCCAAACTGAACAACCAACAAATATCAACAATTGGCAGAAGTTTTACTTAATTGCCCAAAAACACTTACTACACATAATTTCTAAAATAAACACCACAACCTCCCCCCTTGATCTATGCCCGGTTTCATGGATCAAATCCACAAAGTCCGAATTAGCGCCTTATCTCTTAAACATAGTCAACCAATCCCTCTCACAAGGTATTATGCCTACTGATCTGAAATGCACATCCATTCGCCCTATTCTAAAGAATAAGTCACTAGATGCAAAAGATCCGAATGCATACAGACCCATAGCCAGTATCCCATTTATTGCGAAAATAATTGAAAAAGTAATCCAAATACAACTTCAGGATTTCATTGATCTAAACGCTCCCCTAGATAATACCAATTTGGATTTTGCCCTTTCCACAGTGTGGAAACCCTGTTGATATCCCTAATGGACAATCTTATCAGGCACAGACAACTTTAATCGAGCATTTATCCTCCTTCTTCATTAATATCACATCAGCGTTTGACAACCTTAACCACACCACCCTAATTACAAGACTGTCACAAATGTGATTAGGAGGCACAGCCCTACAATGGTTCATATCATACCTCTCAAACCGTAAACTATGTGTCCAAGTAGGCCAGGAAACTTCAGATACATTCCCCCAAAACCAAGGGATACCGCAAGGATCAGCACTTTCAGCATTACTTTTCAATCTATACCTACAGCCAAATACTAACATTTTAAAAAAATACAGCATCGAATATTACATTTACGCAGATGACATTATGTTGTCCCTCCCAATAGACATAAACATTAACTACAATATACTCTCAGAATGCATCAAAGAAACTCAATCCTGGTTGATCACCAACAATCTGAATATAAACCTCAAAAAACAGAAACCCTACTTGTTTCAAGAAATCAAAATTTCACCTCCCCCCCCCCTCCAAATAACGACGTGACTCTACCAGTTAAGCAGGGGGTAAAATACCTTGGAATAATATTAGATCAATCCCTCAGCATGATACCCCCTATAAAACAAACAGAACTGTCTACTTCAAGCTAAAAACTATCCAACACCTAAGACCCCTACTTCATACTCAAGATTTCAGGTCAGTAGTCCATGCTCTCATTACGCCCCATATAGACTACTGTAATAGCCTGTTACAGGGCCTACCAGTCAAAACCTTAACAATCCTCCAAAGAGCACAAAACTTAACAGCAAGAATAGTATACAAGGCCTGATTGACTGAACACATAACCCCAATCTTATATGACCTTCATTGGCTCCTAGTAGGGAGCCGATTAAAATACAAGCTGCTGATAACAACATTCAAACTGATCAACAACATAGCCCCATCATACCTATCTACTCTCATACAAACCCAATCAGACTCCAGATCCCGAAGGCAAAATGCAAAACATTCACTGGTAGCACCAACCTCCATACACAAGACAAAACAGTCCACCAGCTCCAGAGCCTTCTCCTACACTGCTCCTAGGCTCTGGAACTCACTGCCATTGTCAATCTGTGCGACCAAAGACCTACAGTTATTCAGAAAAGAAATCAAAATATATCTCTTTACTGAATACTATGGTAACCCTGCATTGTATTTAGTTTCCCTATTTCGCCAAGTTATTCTTCCTGTTAAATGTAATGACCAGACATATGTAAACTGTCGGATGTTTTCTGTTCAATGTAAACCGCGCTGATGTCTAATAGTGCGGTATATAAGAATTGTTAATAAATAAATAAATAAAATAAAATAAATAACATCAATGATAACCCAACCTCACAAACACCTAACTCACCTTACCTTATTATCACCACCCAACCCCCTGTTCCCCCCCCCATCAATAACCCCTATTCATATCTAAACTCACAGAAATACACACAAACAGTAAACTGTAAATAGTTAGTAGTCGTCAGTTTAGACAACTATGTATATAAAGCATTTGCTTCATGTTAAATGTACCCATGGATCTATGTAAATAGTTCAACCTCTGTTCTTTGTAATATGTTGTGTTAAATGTAAACCGCCCTTGATCTCTGGAAGGGGTGGTATAGAAGAACCAAATAAATAAATAAACAGAAGATGCTGGATGGGGAGCAGATAGCAGCAGGAGATAATGGATTGGGGAAAGGAGAAGAAGCAGGAGAAGCTGTATGGGGGAGCAGATAAAAGAAGGAGATGCTGGATGGGGAAAAAGCAAAGAGGTAGGTGATGCTGGAGCTGGGGAGGGGGGAAGGGAATATGGTGGCTTAGGGGGTGGACACAAGAGGGAAGTTGAAAAACAGGATATATGCTAGCTCTGAGGATAGGGAAAGGAAGGCTAGGCACACAAAGGAGGATGCTGTGGGCTGGGCAGGATGGAATAGGGTGACAGAGAAGATCATGGACATGAGGGATGAATAGAATGATGGGGAGATGCTTGACACAGGGGGAGTAGAAAGACAAAGGAGATGATGAACATGGGGGGGGGGGGGGGAGGGTGTAGAGAGACAGAGGGGAAATGCCGGATATTGGGGGCAGTAGGAAGACAGAGGGGAGTAATTGGATACTGGGAGAATAGGAAGCCATGGGGGAAATGTTTGACACAGAGGAGAGGAGGAAGGCAAGGGTGATGCTGGACACAAGGGGGAGAAGGGAGACAGAGGGACGATACTGGAACAAGAGAGAGTAAGGAGAAAGGGGGGGGGGGTGATGCTGGATGGAGAGAGAGAGAGAGAGAGAGAGGGGAGATGCTGCATGGAAGGGGGACGGTGGCAATGCTGGATAGAAGGGTGAGATGATGGATGGGGCTGGGAGGTAAAAGAGATACAGGAGATACTGGATGGGGGACCAAGGGAGAGGATTAGTAGAAGACTGGATAATAAGAGGAATAGGAATGGGAGGGCTGAGGTAAGGGAAAAAGATGGAAAGCTGTAAATAGATGCAGTAAAAAGAGGGAGAGGAAAGAATGAAATGTGAGTGGAGAGAGGTAGAAAAATAACTGAAAGAAAGTTGAAAGGAAAAGATCAATGTCAGAGATGGATATAGGGAAGGAAGTAAAAAGGACAGAGAAAAAAATGAGAAATGGGCAGGAGACCCTGGAAAGAGAATTACAAGAAGACAGAGGAAAGAAGAAAGCAAAACAATTATAAAAATAAAATGGCTAGATAACAAAGATAGAAAAATAATTGTATTTTTAATTTAGTACTTGGAATATGTCAGTTTTTGAAATTTATCACTGCTATCTTTAAATTTTGTATAGTAAAGGAGAAATGCATTATAAAAAGATAAAACGATGGCAGATAAAGATTATACAGCTGTGGTCAACATTACTGGTACCCTTGCAGTTCAACCTTTTAATGTCCAATGTCTCCTATATACAGTATGGTCTATCCAGTCTTCCCATTCATAAGAACTATTAGGGTGAAGGGGAGGAATATGTAAAAGCTGATGAGGATAAAGCGGAATTGCTTAACAAATATTTCTGTTCTGTGTTCACAGATGAAGAACCAGGAACAGGACCTCAGAAAACACACTCAAACAGGACTTCCGGTTTTGGCAATGAGCTGACCTGACGGGGGTCGATCGGCTCCGGGACAACTACCCCACAAATCTGCAACCTTTCTTTCATAAACGCGGTAGATCATCGCGATTTTCATTGGCAAATACTTGCTGAGACACCGGGTGCACAGAGGCGAGTAATCTGGATGTCAGCGATGGCCACAAAAACACCTCGGAGAGAGAAACCGCGTGCCCCAGAGAGCAAGATGGCGGAGGGGATACCTCGAAGCCCTAAAGCCGATGACAACCAGAGCTTGGTGGCTGAGGTTAGCGCCGCGGTGGTGCAAGCCCTGGATACCCGCTTTCAAGACCTAGCGGAGATGCTGCAGAATGTTAGCCAGCGATTCACAGAATTTTCGGGGCGCATGGAACAGGCAGAAACGAGGATTTCAGCTGTCGAGGATACTCAGCACTCCATGCGTGCCCAGATTGAAGCACTAGAGAAGGTGGTGAAGCAGCAGGGCGAAAAACTTGACAACCTCGAGAACCGGGGTCGTCAGAAAAATCTCCGCTTCGTCGGGATAGCAGAAACTGTGTCAGATGGAGCCCTGATGGGATTTGTCAGTGCCTGGATCGAAAAATTATTGAGCGGCAGAGGAGAAGGCCCTATCCGATTGGAGCGTGTCCACCGGCTGGGTCAGAAGCGCGAACAAGCACAGGAGCCGCGTGCGGTCATTGCACGTTTCTTGGATTTTTGCCAGAAAGAAGAGGTGCTGAGGGCTGCTCGAAGCCACAAGCAACAGGCCGGTGATTCTGACCGGCTACTTGTTTTTCAGGATTACTCTGCTCTGGTGAGCCAGCAACGCCGTGCCTTCTCCCCTGCCTGTGCCCAACTGATCAACCAGGGACTGCGTTTTTCTCTGCTCTACCCAGCCCGATTGCGGGTGGAGTTCCAAGGCCGGACCCGATTCTTTTTTTTTTTTTTTTTTTTAAATCTTTATTTTCGCTTTTAGAAGTATAACAACAAAGAATAAACTTACATCTACATCCTAGACACCACATACCTACCACTAATAAGATAACCAAGAAAGAAAGAAAGAAAGAGAACAAATCCCTACCATCCCTCCCCCTCCCTATATCCCTCCCCAGCACTCTCCTCCAGGGTTCAAAGTAGCAAGACTCCGTAAGGAGAAGTCTGCCAGATCATGTCAAGGTTATCTACCTAATTTGGCTGATGCAACATAATCATTTAAGAGTTGCCATTTGAGAACCTGTTTCCCAAGCATCTGCTTAGATTTACAAATGGACTGTTCAAATTGACTATAAAGGCAGACGCGATTCCACCATTCGTGGACAGTAGTATGAACGGTATCTTTCCAGTGGCCGATGATCAGACAGATCGCTATGCCGATCATAAAATCCAGTAGAAAAGTGCCATCCTTAGATAATGAAGGCAGGTCGGCTGCTGATCGCAAGCCTATTACCTGCCAGGAGAGGGGCTCCCTGAATTGCAAAATAGATTGAACTTGCTCCCAGACAGAGTCCCAGAAGGCCTTCACCCCCCTGCATTCATATACAATATGCCGAAGAGTACCAACCTCTGTTCCACAAGTCCAACAGAGTGGGCTGAGAGTGTCTCCCCAACGTGCCAGCTTAGCTGGAGTATAATAGCACTGATGAGCAAAATAAAATAGTGTCTGGGTCAAGGAGGCGGATCTGGTAACTCTAACTTGCTTGCACCAGAACTTCCTCCATTGGAGTTCAGAGAGCCCCTTCCCAGCCTCGCGTTCCCACCTCTTTTGAACCTTTCCCATCAATTGGGATGGGGATCGCGTCAGCCTCTTATAGATTTGAGATACTACTCCCTTCGCTTGGCTAATCGCACAGAGGATGTCGAGGGCATCCGCGGTACCAGGGTTTTGTCCCGGTTTTAGTCCCGCTCCTCCTAGACAGTGTCGCAGCTGGATCCATTGAAATTGGCAAGATAGGGGGAGGCCAAACTCCTGATTAATCTCCGTAAAGGTCTTCCACTTACTAGCAGCATGTAATTGACAGACTCGCCATATTCCCCGGGAATACCAGGTTCGCCAAGCAAAGCTTGTTTTTTGAATTTTAAATAAGGGATTATTCCATATGGGGAGTAGGACACGAGAGTTACCGTCAGGATCACTCAGTTTGATGAACAATTGAAAAGCCTTGAGGGTATCTAGGATAACTACTGGAATCGGGGAAGTATTAGGAAATTGCATCCCCGGGGCACACGCCAGCGGGATAGGAGCCAGTAGCTGTTCTTCCAGGGCTACCCATACCGGTCTCTCAAAAGTGGAAGAAGACAGCCAGCGAGACCCTTGCTTGAGCAGGAAAGCATGATGATAATCTTTGAAGCTGGGGAAATGTACACCGCCCTGCTCTCGGGAGAGTTGTAGTTTTCCCTTCGCGATCCTCGGCGTTTTATTTTCCCACAAAAACTGCAAAAGCATCCTTTCCAGACACTGATAAATATGCGCGGGGAAGTAGCAGGGAAGCATCTCCAAATAATAATTGATTTTGGGGACAATCATCATTTTAATAGTTTCTAGTCGACCCCACCAAGATAACGTGAGGGGAGACCACCGCGTAGTTAACTCCCGAGTCAAGTTCAGGAGCGTAGCGGCGTTATATTTCATCGTTTCTTCGAAAGGATAGCGGTAGTGAACGCCTAAATACTTCACCGCGCCCGACTCCCACTGAAAAGGATAGTCACAAAGATCGCCTTTGAGGACCCATTTATTTAACGGGAACATGACCGATTTGGACCAGTTAATTTTGTAACCTGAGTACTGGGAATAATTTTCTATTTGCTCCAAAATCATGGGAAAGGAATCAGGCGTGGCGAAGAGGAGAAGATCATCCGCATAAGCAGAGAGTTTGACTTCCTGCCCCGCGACCAAAGCACCCCGGATAGTAGGAGTTTGACGGATAAGAAGGGCTAAGGGCTCCATCGCAAGATTAAAAAGCATGGGGGATAGCGGGCATCCTTGGCGGGTACCCCGTCTCAAAGCAAGGGGGGCTGAAGCAACCCCATTGACACAAATCCGCGCGGAGGGAGAAGTATATAGCACCTCCAAGGCTCTTAAAAAGACATCGCCGAAGCCGAACCAGCGAAGGGACGCAAAGAGAAAAGACCATTCTAAACGGTCGAAGGCCTTCTCTGCATCTAATGAGAGGCCCATGAGCGGCGTCGCCATCTCGTCGGCTCCCAATAAGACATGGCATAAGAGACGCGCATTATCAGCAGTCGAGCGGCCCTCAGTAAAGCCACATTGATCAGGGTGGATTAAGGTCGGAAGTATCCCTGAGAGTCGAGCGGATAGGACAGTTGCATAAATCTTATAGTCAGCGTTAAGCAGTGAGATAGGGCGGTAATTGGTGACTAATTGAGGGTCGCGACCCGGCTTCTCAAACACCACTAAATTGGCCGCCGCAAAAGAGCCTGTTTGCTGTCCCCCGGCCGATAGGAGTCGGAAATATTGCTCCAAAGGAGGGGCAAGGGCTGCGTCAAAGCTCTTAAAGAATTCAGCCGGAAGCCCGTCCGGTCCAGCAGCCTTGCCCGAGGCCATAGATGCTATTGCCCGCTTGATCTCCTCTGCCGTTATGGGAGCATCGAGTGTCTTTCGATGTTCCTCAGAGAGAGTGGGTCGCTGAAGGGTGGCAACCAATTGCTCGAAACCCGCCTGCGAAAACTCCTGCTCTGAACTGTACAAGTGCGAATAATAATCCCGGAATGCCTCAGCTATCAGGGAATCTTGAACAATCAGACCAGATCCCTGCCCGTCCTTGATGGCACAGACACGTTTGGTCTCCCTCTTACCTTTTAATGTGGCCGCTAAGTGCTTACCGGCTTTATTACCCTCACGGTAATAACTTCCTTGCAGCCGCCATACGCTTTGAGAGGCTGCCGAAGTCATAAGAGTGTTGTATTGAAATCTTAAGCGCCGGAGTCTCACTAAAATACAGGGGTCAGTGCGTCGCGTCAGGACCCTTTCCCCAGCTTTAATCTGCTGCTCAAGGTCTTGCAGGCGCTGTTTACGCTGCTTTTGCAGTCGTATATTAAAGCTAGTGATAGCCGCCCTGACCGTGGCCTTAAAGCCCTCCCACCATGCCCAGGTGGAGGTGGCCTGTGAAGAATTGAGCTGAAAATATTCAGAAATTACAACTTTGATCTCTGTATGGAATTCGGGGATATCTAAGAGAGATCTGTCTAGAGTCCAAGCCAGAGACGGACGCCGAAGGGAGTCATCTTGCATGATCAACGAAATTGGAGCGTGATCCGAGATGTGGATTGAATGAAGGGTTGCAGGGCCCATGTTGGGGACGAGAACTTTGGAAACTAGGAAAAAATCAATACGAGATTGCGACGCATGTGGCGCGGAGAAATAAGTAAATTCCAACTCCTGTGGGTGCTGCAAGCGCCAAATGTCTACCAGAGCGAGTTCCTGGATCATGGAGGCAAGAAGAAGGTGTCCCTTGGATCGCGGAGATGAACGGGGGGGTTGGCGATCAATAAGGGGATCTAGTGTTTGGTTAAAATCTCCCCCTACTATAATCGCCTTCCCATAATCCCCCTGTAGCTCCTTCGCAACAGCGAGAAAGAAATCTATGCTGTCCGTGGAGGGGGCATACAGACACATGAGGACCAGCACAGTCTCACCTAGTTGCACTTCAGCTTTTGTCCATCGACCCTCTGCATCTGAACAGTGGCTTATCACCGTAAGCTTAAGGGATTTTCTGACAAGGATGGCAACACCATTGTGTTTCCTAATGGCTGGAGAAAACGCTATCACCTCATAGGGTCGTTGACCCAGTTTCAATGACTCCAACAAGTTTAAGTGCGTCTCTTGAAGTAGCAGCACATCAGCCCGTTCTCGGCGAGCATAGTCTAGAATTTTCCGCCTCTTGATCGGGCTGTTAATACCCTGTACATTAAGAGAGACTATTTTACAAGGAGCCATTGAAACTGGTTTCGACAGAGACCCCACAGGGCCTAAGGGGAAGGCATGGTTTTGTATAAGAAAGAGTCAGTTTAAAGAGACAACCTGTCTTGATAAAACTGTAATAGCCGGATATTGTGATCCTGGCAAACATTATGAGACAATCGGACCCTGGAGGAGGGGCTAAACCCGGAAAAAATATTGGTGAGCACAGGCCGGCAGGGCTGGCTCGGGAGACCCAGATAAGACTCGGCGGGCCCGCACCGCAGACAAGTGGGCCCCGCAGGTAATCTGAATCTACAGATACAGGTAGAATATGGAGGTGTGGAGAGAAAGCACATGATGAGCAACACATGATTATGGAGATCAAACAGCAGTATAATGTATCACTATGCAATAAAGCAGCGACAATACCGATATGGCCCCATCCCCAGACTATATCAACAACTATTCCTGCACAAAATGCCAAAGCTGAGAAAAGAAAGAGACAACTGGAAAACCTTATGAACGCGCTGTTAAGCTCACAGCGTTATTCAGGAGGCAAAGCCTACTATGCAATGGGGAAGTTCAATTGCCCAAGGCAGGTCAATAACGTTCCATGGCTCAGCGCATCTGCATGGCTTCCTTTTCCTCCAGGAATCGATCAAGCGCTTCTGGGTCTTCGAAGGTGCGAGTGTGGTTGTGGAGGGTGACCCGCATTCGCGCGGGGTAGAGAAGGCCGAACCGCGCCTGAAGCTGCTGGAGCCGAGGGCGGTATTCCAGGAGTCTTTTGCGCCTGTTTACAGTGTGCTTGGCTAAATCCGGGAAGAAGGATAGTCGGCGCCCCTCGAATTCCACCGGTGCCCTGGTACGTGCCAGCTCCAGAATTTGCGCAGCCTGCTGGTAGCGTAGGGTGCGAAAGATGATGGGTCGCGGTTTAGAGCTGTGCGGTATAGTGTTGGAGGGGATGCGATGAGCGCGATCAATTTCAAAGTCCTTGTCAAAGGAGCAGTGTAGGATCTCGGGGATCGCCTTGTATAGGAAGGCCCGCATGTCTTTCCCCTCCGCTCCCTCCGGCAGGCCTACCACCCGCACGTTGTTCCAGCGTGCGCGATTATTGCTGTCCTCCACCTCCCGCTGTAACAGAATGAGTTGCCTTTCCAATTTAGCGACCGTTTCCAGTCGGGCCTCATGGTTAGTAAGTGTTGCCTCCACTTTGTCCTGCCTCACAGAGAGACTCTCAAATTTAGTGTTAAGCCCAGCAAGTTCTTCCTGGACAGAGCTCAGCGCTGCCCCATTAGCTTTGACAAGCTCTCTTACCCCTCGGATCTCCGTGAGTAACTCGAGGTGGGCATCCGGGCCTTCACGTGTGGCCGCCATTGTTTTCCCCGGAGAGATGGGCTCTGTTTTAGTCCGTTTAGCGCTGTTGTTCACCGCCCCAGCAAAGTCCAAACGCTGCGGCTTGGGGCCCGCCATCAGGAAGGTGCCGGGAAGGATTCAGGGGACGCAATAGAATTTTAACGGCACTTTTAGACAAGATTTTTGCCAGGTCTCCACAGAGCCACCGCACTAAACGTCCGCTCTGCTCGGCCTCAGGCTCCGCCCCCTGTCGCCGGACCCGATTCTTGATGACTCCGGGCGAGGCCCAGTCTTTCCTGGATGGTCTGCCTGCTACTGTGGAAGCAGTCCAGTGAGAATAGGGGAGAACGGAGCCGACCTGTGAAAGTTTTGAAAGAGGATTGGTCTCTGGACTGAGGGTAACAACTTGGGTGGGCCTGTGCGGCTTGCAGGGCCTTCCCCGCGCCCCGGAGACTGATCCTGCCGGCTGGGAAGGCCTGGCCTGGGATGGAAGAGGGCTGTTTTGGGGACTTTATGGGTGTGTGTGCTTAGTTAAAACTAGTAGTGTGTTGCGTGATTAGTGAGAGTGTTTACTTGATACATTTTGCTACATTTCTACAACTGTTTCTTTATATCTCTCTCTCTTGGTTATGGTTGATACATTGTTGACTATATTGTATCAGCTACGGATTCCTTTTGCTTTCTAGTATAAGAGGGTTAGAGAGGGTTGTATTTGCCTGCTGTGGGTAGGATGGGGGGCGGTATAGACTGTATGGGTTTCTTACCGTGTTCCTGAGCTGGGGAGAGGTAGGCTGAGGGGGCGGATCTGACAAGGGTCTTCTGTGATTAGGTCGGATTGGGAGGGTGGAAAAGTCCTGAGGTACTGATAAGGGGACAAAGGTGGCCTTAGCATAGACATAATAGGCCCGATGTATAGGTACAAGGTGATCTGGGAGGAGGGGTAGACCCGACTGCCAAAGGAAGTTAGCCCGGTCCATGGAGGGACTTGGAGGGCACCCAGTAGGGAAGGTGGGGGGTGTTAACGGGGGGGGGGGGAGGGAAGGGAGGGGAGGGGATATAGGGGGAGGGATAGCATACACTCCATTGTTCTTTAGTTATCAGAATTGTAGACTTTCAATCACTATATGGAGGGGGCTCCAGGCTGGGGGGGTCCCTTCTGTGCAGGTACGGTTCGGCTCATTGACACATCGAGACACTGCCCCGTGATGCTGAAGATTATCACATGGAATGTTTGTGGGCTAGGGAATCCCATCAAAAGATATAAAATATTGCAGGCGTTAGCTAGACAACGATGTGACATAGCATTCCTACAAGAAACACACCAGATGGCTGAAGAGCACAGTAAATTGCGTAGCGATTGGGTGGGGCACGTGTGGGGTTCACCTGCCCGGGGTAAAAAAGGGGGCGTAGCTATTCTAATCCACAAACGTATTCGTTTTGAGATGATCACTGCTGCAGGAGACGAAGAGGGGAGATTTATGTTGGTATATGGAAACTTAGAGGGTAAGCCCGTGATTTTGGGAAATCTTTATGGACCTAATGTGCTTGATCCAAGTTTTTATAGTACTTTGGCCTCGCGGGTGAAGCGGCTGCCGGAGTGCCCCCTGCTTCTTGGCGGAGATCTCAATGGAGTCCTTGACGTGGACTTGGACACATCTCGGGGGGAGGAGGCGAGAGAGCGCATTCCCACAGCTCGGATGTTGCAACATTTTTGTAAAAGATTGGGCCTAGTAGATCCGTGGAGGCTGATCCACCCACTTGAGCGCGATTATACACATCAATCTCGAGCTCACGGATCCAGTGCGTGTATTGACTATTTGTTGTTATCAGGTGGCTTATTTGCTCAGGCGGGAGATATCCAGATCGGCCCCATCGAGATCTCAGATCATGCGTGGGTCTGGATGGAGCTAAGATGGGGGAAGGAGCAGGTGCGACCACAGCTATGGCGCTTCCCGCTGGAGCTCTATCACGATGCTCGGTTCCAGAGCTTTTTGCAACAGCGATGGCGGGAGTTTGAGAGTGATCATAGCTCCCATAAGGAGGACCCTGAATTAGTGTGGGAAACGGCCAAAGTGGTACTCCGGGGTGAGATCATTGGCTACATGGCTCGGAAGCGTTGGATGATCACGGAGCGTATCATTCATCTTGAAAGACAGGTTACTGGTCTGCGGCGCCTATCGGCGTGTAACCCGACGGGGGGGGGGGAAATAAGAAGAGGCTTTGGGAAGCTCAGGCGGATCTTAATGAACTCCTGAACCAGAGGGCCAAGAAGTCGGCCCTCTATTATCGTTACCAATTGCACTGCCATGGAGATAAACCAGGGAAGCTGTTAGCCCGATGCCTGAAGGGCCATAGAGGCTCCTCGTTGGTGGCAGCGCTCCGGGATGGTGGGGGGATGCTCCATCGGGAGAGTACCGAGATTGCTCAAGTGTTCCGTGCGTTTTTTCAATCCCTTTATACAGCGGAGCCTGCTCCATGTGTGGAGCTGCATGACTTCTTCAGTAAGCTGAATCTGCCTCAGTTGTCTGAAACGCAGGGGGCACTTTTGGAGCAGCCGATTACTGCTCAGGAGGTCTGCTTGGTCATTTCTAGTGCCAGTTGTTACAAAACGCCAGGACCGGATGGTCTAGGCGCAGAGTTTTACAAGATCCTTCGGGAGTATGTTAGTCCCGTGTTAGTTGAGGTGTTTGGGCGACGTGCGGAGCAGGGAGGGTTTCGGTGGGGACAGAATCATGCCCACATTACACTCATTCCTAAACCGGGTAAGGATCCAGTTCAAGCCTCATCATATCGGCCTATCTCGCTGCTTAATTTCGACCTAAAACTATTGGCGAAGATCCTCGCAGTGCGCCTGGCAGAGATGCTGGGAGACCTGGTACATGAATCCCAGGTGAGGTTTGTTAAGGGGCACTATGCAGTCCGAAATATGCGTAAGCTGTTGGCATCCTTGGAGTGGGTGCAAGACCGAAAGTTGTCTTCTTTGCTAGTCAGTTTCGATGCCGAAAAGGCTTTTGATAGGGTTGACTGGCAGTATTTGCATTGTCTGCTTCCACAGTATGGTCTGGGCGGCTACTTTTGTAGCATGGTGGATAGCTTGTATGCACAGCCGACGGCCAGGGTTCTTTGTAATGGGGTGCTCTCAGAGATCTTTCCACTCGAAAGAGGTACCCGACAGTGCTGTCCACTCTCACCCTTACTGTTTGTCCTTTCTCTCGACCCCCTGATACGGATCATAGAGGCTTCTCGGGAGATAAAGGGTGTTCAGATTGGGAGGAGAGAGTTTAAGATCGCGGCCTTTGCAGACGACCTGCTGGTGCATTTGCTAGTCCCCGATCACTCACTGCCGTGTTTACTGACGGAACTTACGCGCTTCGGACGAATTGCGGGATTGCGAATTAATAAAGATAAATCCGAGGCCTTGGATATCTCAGATTGGTTGCGAGGGGGGTGGGAGGGGTTCCCCCTTAAATGGGCCGATAAGGAGTTTAAGTATTTAGGTATTGTCTTGCCCCGGCAAGTAAACGCCCTGTACGGGCACAACTTGGATCGTATCATTAAGGGACTGCAAACCCAGTTGAAGGACTGGGGACACCTCCCGCTCTCTTTGATGGGACGGGTAGCAGCCATCAAGATGGTGATACTTCCGAGGATTCTGTACTGGTTGCAGACTTTACCGGTATGGCTGTTAAGCCGGGATTTGCGCCGGGTGGAAGCCCTCATTAGGGCATTTTTGTGGAAAGGGGGAAGGGCCCGTATTCCCTGGAATCGGATGTTGGGGACCTGCAAGGAGGGGGGACTGGGACTGCCTAATCTAAAAGTTTATGCTTTAGCTTGTCAGGCTAGACACATCGGGGACTGGTTGGGAGGGACCGATGTATATACGCCGAGAGAAATGGAAGACGGACTGGTGGCCCCGCATACTTTGTTGGGGGTCTTACATGGGGTGGATCGCGACTTGCCCAGCCGGATAGTGCATAGCGAATTGATCAGTTCGGCTCGACGAACCTGGAAACACCTCAATCAGTTATGGAACACTTCGTGGACCGTATCCAGCTGGTTACCGTTACAAGGGAACATGCAATTTACCCCGGGGTCTGAAACAGCAATTTTCCGGGACTGGAGTGATAGAGGCATTCAGAAGCTGGGGCATTTAGTGGACCCTGCCGGCTCATGTAAATCTTTTCTGACTTTGAGTAGGGAATACGATCTGTCCTCTCGACATTGTTTTGCTTATATACAGGTATCTCACTATGTGTCCTCTTTGTCGAAGGAGGCGCTTAGAATCGATCGATCGGCACAGGTCATGGAATTTTTTGGGATAGAGGGGGACTGCCCGCCTTCGATATCGGTCTTGAAGGACCGTCTAGATCGTAATTGGGTAGTCCCGGATTATTGGCCAGTGGAAGAAGCTTGGGCAGCGGAATTACACGGGGAGGTACGTCCAGGGACGGTTCGGGCGGCTTTGAAACGGATAGTGAAACTTACATCTGGGGCGCAATGGAGAGAGGTGCAGTTCAAATGCATCACTAGAGCCCATATATCCCCGCGGCGGGCGCTTCGGAGTCGCATCACGACTGATGGCCGTTGCCCTCGATGTTCTGAGGCCATGGCCATTTTGTTGCACATGTGGTGGGAATGTAGGTCTATCCGGCCCTACTGGGCTAAGATTTCAAGGTTTATAGGGGGTCTCCTGCAGCAGAGATTACGGTGGTCTGCCCCCCTGGTAGTGTTAGATTGCTTGGACTCCCCCGGTCTCTCGCGAGCTGGGGAGCGCCTGTTGCTGCGCAAGGCCTGTCTGGTGGGGAAGGGGCCTATTCTTCGCCTCTGGCGGGAAAAGGATGCACCTACTTTTGGGGAGTGGCATAACTATTTTCATCAATTCATGTTGACGGAGAGATGGTGTGCATGGGGCAGTGTCAAAAGGTGGACAGCCTTTATGCTTGTTTGGGAACCCTACATTCAAAGCTTAGGGGCTCGGTGTCGTAATGAAGTACTACATATAGGTAGTTGACGGAGGTCTCGTAAGGGGATGGGGGCGGGTGTTAAATGACCTCATGCTATCAGCTCTTTCTTGATTCCTGGGTGGAGTGTTGCTACGGGTGGGAGGGGGAGGGAGGGGGGGAGGGGTTAATTTGTTATAACCCACCTGCTCTTGTATGTTATGTCAACTCTCTGGGGGGGATAAGAGTTCCACCCCCCCCTGGAGAGACTTGTTTCTTGTATATTGTTCATCTTTTGGTGGTCTATAAATAAAATATTTAAAAAAAAAACACACTCAAACAGGAATAGAAGTGGGGGGCATCTTGAACAATTTTCAGAAGATTGTGTTTGTGAGAAACTAGCTAAACTTAAAGTAGACAAAGAGATGGGACCAGATGGGATACACCCTAGAATACTGAGGGAACTTGAGGACGTCCTAGCAGCTCTCACTGACTGACCTTTTCAATGCCTCGTTGGAGTTGGGAGTGGTGCCAGAGGACTGGAGAGAGGCACATGTGATCCCTTTACACAAAAGCGGAGTAAGGATGTGGGTGACAACTACAGGCTGGTTAGTTTAACCTCGGTGGTGAGTAAATTATTGGAAGCACTGCTGAAATAGAAAATAGTGAAGTTTCTGGAGTCCAAAGGATTACTGGATCAAGGCAGAATGGATTCACCAGAGGCAGGTCTTGTCAGACAAATCTGATTGACTGGGTGACCAGGGAGTTGGACTGAGGGAGAACCCTAGATGTGGTTTATTTAGATTTCAGTAAAACCTTTGACACTGTTCCGCACAGGCAACTTATAAACAAACTGAGCACCCTAGAGATGGATCCTAAAGTTATTGCTTGGGTTAGAAATTGGTTGAGTGAGAGGCAACAAAGGGTACAGGTAAATGGAGCTCACTCTAAGGAGAAGGAGGTTACCAGTGCTGTGTTGCAGAGATCTGTCCTTGGTCCGATTCTTTTTGACATCTTTGCTAGTGATATAGTGGAAGGACTGTTGGGTAAGGTTTACCTCTTTGCGGATGATACCAAAATCTGCAATAGAGTGGACACCCAGGAAAGTGTAGATAACATGAGGAGGGATCTAGCTAAGCTTGAAGAATGTTCTAGAATTTGGCAGCTGAGATTTAATGCTAAAAAATGCAGCGTTATGCATTTGGGCTGCAACAATCCAAGGGAGCAGTACAGTGTAGGGAGTGAAGTATTTCTGTCCACAAAAGAAGAGCGGGACCTGGACGTGATTGTGTCTGATGATCTTAAAGTAGCTAAACAGGTAGAAAAGGCAATGGCAAAAGCTAGAAGGATGCTAGGGTGAACAGGGAGAGGAATGGCCAGCAGAAAAAAGGAGATGATAGTGCCTCTGTATAAGTGTTTGGTGCGACCTCATTTGGAGTATTGTGTGCAATTCTGGAGACCGCACCTTCAAAAGAATATAAGCAGGTTGGAATTGATGCAGAGGGTGGCTACTAAAATGTTAGTGGTCTTTGTTATAAAGTATATGTGGACAGACCTAAGGATCTTAATATTATACTTTAGAGGAAAGGCGGGATGGGATATGATTGAGTCGTTTAAATACCTCCGTGGTTTAAAAGCGCAAAGGAGAGCCTCTTTCAATTGACATAGGTTGAAGGTGAAAGGAGTAATATGTGGAAATCTTTCTTTATGGAAAGAGTGGTAGATGCGTGGAATAGTATCCCAATGGAGGTGATAGAGAGGAGGACAGTATCGGAATTCAAAAAAGCATGGGACAAACACGGAGGATCACTAAAACAAAAAAGGGGGACTGTTGTAGTAATTGCTATGGAAGGGCAGACTAGATAGGCCATGTGGTCTTTTTCTGCAGTCATGTTTCTATGTTTCTATGATTCCTGGAAGTTAGTCCTGTTGTGGTATGGCAGAAGTGTTGTATAGGTCCTGAGTAACTTTTGTAGGGTTTACAATGGGCCCGATTCCATCTTGGACGTACAAGCCCTCTGTGCACCTGGCTGGATCCGGACGCACAGAGGGAGTCGCGGTTCTGATCCCATGGGGCACGTCTAGTCCTGCGGGATCAGAATCGCGAACAGGCCTGTACGTGCAGCATAGGACCACGATTCAGCCTGACCTTCACGTTCAAGCCTTGCCTGACTAACTCAGTCTGAGCTTTACAATGGAGTCGTGGCGCCATGGTGTCCTGTTGCCATGGCACCGCGGCTCCATTGTAAAGTCGTGATCCCCAGCCGCCGGCTCCTGCAATGCTTTCTTTGTAGTCCGACCCCCGATCAGGCCTCCTAAGGCCAGGGTCGGGCTGCGGGGAATGTCCTTAGGCCCTCCCTGCCATCCCCCGGCGATTAGGGAACTTATTCCACCTCCGAGGTGAAATAATTTCCCCATTCAAGTCACTGGCTCTAGATGTACAGGGCCGACATTAGAATCGGCCCTGTATGTCCAGCAATGTTCCCTCTAATTTTCTGTAGGCTGTGTGCGCATAAAATATCAGCTGTGCAGCTTTTGAAGGAAGGTTAAATTTTTGTGCGCCACATAATGACACTCGCAGTTATATACTTTAAAATTTGACTACACATCAGAATAAAGTATGTACACCACATTGATTGCACTAGAAAATATTGTAGAACTTGTGAAAACCGTAAATACACAACAACTTTTAAATTTTAAGACATCTATGTTGTTTTCTATCAGAATCAGAGCCAAACTTTTTTTGTGCGCTCTGTTGTAAAGTATGTGCGCTTGCTCGGCGAGGTGTGTGCACGCGCACACGCGCACAGCTTAGAGGGAACAGTGATGTCCAGGGCCGATGACCAACCACTGCCTGCCCTAACGCTGCCCCAGATCTGCCCCTTTCCTGCTCCCATCTACCTTCCCCATATAATATGCAGGGAAGGAGTACGGGTCCGGGAAAGGGCCTAAATAGCGAAGACGGACATCCCAGTGGGACGGTCATCCCGCTATTTGTTGCTCAGAATGACTCCCAATAGTGCCAATACCGAAAGCCAGCAGAGTTGTGCACTAAAAGCCATGCGCATGGTTTTCTAGTGTGAGAGTATCACAGATGTTGTTGCACCTGTATGCAGCAAGCAAATGGAATGCAAATGAGGTAAGTGTAGAAAGTCTGCACTAAACTGGCAGACACATGCACACAGATGTCTAGCGCTTAGATCCTGAGCACAAAAAGATACTTGTGTGCATATGCTGGAATTCTATGTGGCGCATATCTCCATTTAGAAGTTTTACGGTGGACAGTATTGGTGTCTTTGAACAATGATATTATTCTGAGCAATATTCCAAGCAGAATGGTTGCTGTCATGTGCCACATACGATTCCATCACCTGTGCATACATTCATTCAAGCACAGTTTCCTTGCCTTGTTTTTTTCAAAACTCATTTTGGTAAACTTAAAGGCATTTGGGTTACTTTAATTTTTAGAGAAGTTACAATAAAAATTAAAGGAATCCAGATGCCTTTAAGTACAGAGCAGACAGAGATGAAAGATTCCAAATTATCCCTGTCAACTGATAACCATATTGCTAATATGAACAAATACAACCTCTAAAATGCCTGTATGCAATTGCTAGAAGTCTAAAAAATAAGATGGGAGAGTTAGACTATGCAGCACTAAATGAAAGGTTAGATATCACTGGCATCTCACAGACCTGATGGAAGGAGGACAAAATGGGACATCGCAATACCTGGGTTCAAACTATATTACAATGATAGGGTAGATCAAATTGGTGGAGAGGTTGTGCTCTATGTTAGAGAGGGCATTGAGTCACGCATGATAAAAATTTTGCAGGAAACAAAATACACTGTAGAATCTCCATGGATAGAAATTCCATATAAAAAAGGGAAGGCACTACTGCCCTCCTGGCCAGAATGGATGGTGAAATGCTAAAAGAAATCAGGGAAGCAAACAAAAGTTACAACACAGTAATAACGGGGTGATTTCAATTACCCCAGTATTTATTTATTTATTTAATTATTTTATTTTCTTATATACCGCACTCTTTAGTATCAGCGCGGTTTACATGGAACAAGAAACCATAAATAACAAGTATTGGTTTTTACATAGAACAGGGAAATACAACTTGGATAACTTAGGGGACATGACTGGGTCAGTGTCACAGTGTCAGTGTCACAGCAGGACATGCTAGGGAGATAAAGTTTCTAGATGAAATAAATGACTGTTTCTTGGAGCAGTTGGTTCATGAACCAACAAGAAGGGAAACTATTTTGGACCTAGCCCTTAGTGAATGAAACACAGGATCTGGTGCAAGAGATAATGGTGTTGGGGCCACTTGGCAATAGTGATCATAGCATAATCGCATTTGGTTTAATAAATGAAGGGAGGACAGCAAAGAAATTCACAGTACTATCTTTTAACTTTCAAAAGGGAGTTCATGATTAAATGAGGAAAATAGTTAAGAAAAAAACCTAAAAAGAGCAGCTGCAAATGTTAAAGATTTACATCAAGCATGGGTATTGTTCAAAATACTGTCTTGGAAGCCCAGACCAGATGTATTCCATGCTTTAAGAAAGGTGGAAGGAAGGCCAAACAACTGCCAGTATGGTTTAAAGGTGAGGTCAGAGAGGGTGTTGTAGTCAAAAAAGCATCTTTCAGGAATTGGAAGAAGGAGCCAAATGACGAAAACGGCAAACAACATAAACAGTGTCAAGTTAGAAGCAAAGTTAAATCTTTTTCAAGAAGCTCACCGGATCCAAGATGGCGATCTGAATAGATGCACATGAAGCACTCTCTTTAGGTGTTTTGTGGTTTGACAGGTGTCATGGGCAAGATGAAAGGAAAGAGCAGGATCTTTCCCCCTGAAGCCAGCTCGACCCAGTCGCTATCCCAGATGACACTTGATGCTTTTTGGGCTACTTGTCATCTTTGGCCCGGCTTGCTGAAGTATCAGCAGGCAGTAGCATGAATGGGGCTTCATTAAGCCCATTGGAGAGAACACAGCCCCCGAGACACAGAAACAAAATCACAGCGATGTTTCAGCATGAGGAGAACCCTACAGATGGCGTGTTGGTTTCCCCTCTGCTAGGGTGCCCCTGGCAGTGAATTTCTCCCCTCTCACAGAGGGGCTGGAGGTGAATTCCCTGGAACATCATTAGCAGTTGCTCTAAACTGTGAGTGACATTGCTCAGGGAAGGGGAGATGCCACTTCTTCTTTGCTGTACCAGGAAATGAAGAAACCTGGCATTGTGACACTTGAGTCACTTTGAGACGCTATTCATGGCCTCAATTCCTCTATGTTGGCATTATCTGGTAAATTGATTGGTGATTTAACTTTGGTTTCAGAAGCAGTTGTGGCCCAATCTTAGGTGCTAGAACAGTATTCTGCCAAGTCTGACTCTTTGGAACTCAGATTTAACAACGCCCAAAACTTGGGGGAAGCCTTGATGAAGAACTTTATTCATTGCAGAACAGAGTACTTGGAAAACCCAGTGCAGAGAACCAACTTGAGATTTTTGAACTTTTCACGATCCCCCTTAATATCTTCAATAGATATAGTTAAGAAATATCTGATAGAAGTTTTGGGAATGCCATCTGATTCACTACCTCCATTATTTAAAGCTCAATATTTGTTGGTGTGGTAGTGAGCAAGGAGATTCTGTAGTTAGGAATCTTACAAATTTTTTGGAATCATCGTTGGAGGCAGTGACACAAAGGGCCACTCTGGTAGTTACTTTTGTCCTGGAATTTGATTACAATGCTATATTTCAATTACATTTCTACTATATACTGTAGATAAGCTGTTCTTGGCCTCAAAAGTTTGGGTATTTCTGGATTTGTCTAGATTTTCCCCAAAACATTGCCAGGGGTTTCTGGCATTGAGACCTAGAACTGTTGCTTTAGGGATCAGTTTTATGTTGCCATTTCCTTGTAATTGTGTGATTGTATGTGAAGGAAGGAATTATATGATTTTTGAACCTAAACAGATTTTGAATTTTATTGTGGCTAAAGAGGAGTTGAAAATTCAGGTTATAGTCCCAGAGATCAATGCTGTAAAGGTCGGCTGAAAACCTCAGTGTGGGGGAGCTTCTTGGTAACTTGGTAACTCAAATATTTTCCAGTATCTTGGAACCAAATTTCCTTTATTTGTGGAAGAATTCAGGTGGTAATTTTCCTATATTGTTTTTTTTCCTTTCCAATCTTGGAATGATACATTTCTATTTCTTAATTTCACTTTATTTTGTGAGTGAATTTCATTGTTAAATTCAATAAAAATAAAACCTTTTTCAAGTACATCTGTAGCAAAAAAACTCTGAGAAAGACAGTTGGACCATTAAATGATAGAAGGGTAAAAGGGGCGTTAAGGGAGGACAAGACCACAGCGGAGAGACTGAATGAATTTGTTGCTTTGCTCTTTACTGAAGAAAATGTAGGGCAGTTACCCATGCCTGAAATGGTATTTAAAGGTGATGTATCAGAAAAATTGAAATAAATATCAATAAACCAGGAAGATGTCTTACAACTATTTGATAAAGAGTAGCAAATCACCTGGACTGGACAGCAGATATCCCAGGGTGCTGAAAGAATTGAAATATGAGATTACAGACCTACTATTAGTAATCTGTGAACTATCAATAAAATCATCTGTAGTACCTGAAGACTGGAGAATGGCTAATGTAATGCCATTTTTAAAAAGGTTTCCAAGGGTGGTCCGGAAAACAACAGACCAGTCTGCTCATCAGAACTTCAAGAGACTACACACTCAGCTAAGGCTTTCAAAATTTACACTTGCCTGTTTTATGATAAACTTTAACTGTTGAGTATAGGTTTTTAGGAATCTTCAATCTGCCTACGTTCCTTGCATAGCCTTTAAATCAGATATCTGAGCGTGCCCTCAGTTCATAGAAGGTCTACTGGCCAGGGACACTTGTGATATATATCTACTTGGAATAGAAATATACATTGCTTTTAGACTTGCTGAGACATGTTTTTCTACTTAGGTCACCTACTTAATTTTGTAGCAAAGGTATAATTTTAAGGTTACAGGGACCTTTGCATAGTGGGCTGATACATAGAAGACAGCTGAATCAGAATGTCGTGTATTCAGTGCAATAACTATGGTGCTTTCATTCTGAGAAGAATCATTTGGAACCTAAGAGCTTGCCCTATATACCTCAAGTTGGCTGCTATGCATAAAGAATTTACTCTAATAAGGGAAGATTTAGCTGCAATTAAACACATCTCCTCTAGGGTACTAACTGAACAAAATCCACCACTACTCCCACAAAGAATCAAACAGCCCAGGAACAAATGGATCACCCTATACATCAAGAGATATCTCTGCATAATGCCTTCTCTGCCTTGGATAATGAGGGTGCCCAATCCGTGGAAACTGAAGTGCCCTTAAATGAAAGACTTAGGGGCATGTTTACTAAACTCCGAAATTGTGCGGGTCCCCATTAGTGTGCGTGTGTCATATAAGGAGTGGGCGGTTCAGGCAGAAAATAGCAAAAAACCGGGAGTAAGCGACCGGACCTGTGCGCGTCGCGCTAATGTGCGGGGGTCGACATTAGCGCGTGGGAAGGCAAAGTGGCGTGCTGCTGGGTATACAAAACAACAGAGCTGTAGTACAATGGTGAAGACACTGACCAATGATGCAGGGGCCATGGGTTCAATCCCCATTGTGCGCAACGAAAAAGGCCAGCTGAGGCAGCAACTGTAATGGGTAAAAGTGGTTTAGGAGGCAAATTAATTTTGAACGGCATAAGGCGGCACACAGTTCTTTTTGGGCGGCATAAGGCAGCACACTGTACATTTTGGGCGGCATAAGGCGGCGCACAGTTCTTTTTGGGCAGCATAAGGCGGCGCACTGTACATTTTGGGCGGCATAAGGCGGCGCACAGTTCTTTTTGGGCGGCATAAGGCGGCGCACTGGTTCTCTTGGGCGGCAGAAGGCGGCGGGCTGATGGGCACAAGGCGGCGCGCTGATGCACAAGCACAGGAACAGAGCCACAGCACAATGGTTAAAACACTGACCAATGGTGCAGGGATCAGGGGTTCAATCCCTCACAATGCCCAGTGAACAAGGCTGGCTGAGGCAGTATGTATTATGGTGAGGAGTGCTGTAGGAGGCTTTTTAATTTTATTTTGCTATCACTACTAGCAAACGCACTCACACAGCGTGTACACATACAGTGGCCCATAAGGCACATGTCACAGTGCACTGTCCACCAAGGCACCCTAGAATGTCCCCTATAGGGCACCATATATGTTGCGACACAGGATAATGTACAGTGCACCTTATATGGATGGCAACCATAAGGTGGCCTATAGGGCGCCTTATAAAGCACCCTCAGAGGCACCTAATGGGTATAATAAGCTGAGGGTGGTTTTGCCGGCATTGACATATGTACAGTAAATAAAAATAAAGCTGTGGACAGCCCTATCAAAGGGCCCCACTGTGGGTTTGAACCCATGACCTCTGGCTGCACAGGCAGTGACATAACCATTGGGCTACAACTCTACAGCTGTCAGCAAGCCCCTGGCTGGCTGCAGAGAGCCGGCATATCACCTCACAGACAGTCTGCTGTTGTAAACAGGATAGGGTTAGGCCACCCGCACCCATGATGCACTGCACATGCAAATCAGCTGTCCACAGATGCACACAAGATGGGGAATGCACCCCCACAGCTCTCGGCCTGGTAGGGGGATGTGGCCGTGTGCACCCACACAGCACCTCGGCCTGGTAGGGTGTACTGAGCGGGTGTTGTACTGACTGGCACATAGTAGCTACACACCATCACACTGTGCGGGTACTGCGCTCACCCTGAGGGTGCGATGAGGCACCCAGGACCAGGTCCACAACACCCTCCATGGCTGAATAAGGCCATGCCAGAGCTCCAAAGCACTGCTACTCTGTGAGAGAGGTTGTTTCTGCAGAAACACCTTGAATATCTCTGTCTGTCTGAGTAAGGGGAACCCCTTATGGCCACCTAGGTGGGCTATGTACCACCATTCCTCCCCCTCCCCCCCCCCAGGTGGAATAACATTGGCTCCCATCAACAGATCAACATGCTACCTCCCTGCAATGGTGGCAGTAGTGTGGACCATCAACCCAAGTCCTGCCGTGGAACAGACACCCTACAGGGCAGTCAAAGCAGCTCTTTACACATCCATAACACAATGTCTGACAGACATTAGGCCTGGATATGCTAAGTTGCGCCCCACCACTATCTGCTATTCTCCTGCAGCAAGCCATCAGCCACAGCACAGCACTCCATCAGGACACAGACCAGCTGGAAACAGTCTGCTAGTTAGTCCTGGTGGAAATGCATGCACCCGTAACTGGGATGGCAGTGCACACCAGCAGATAAGCCAGTGTCTGGGCCCCAAACAGAAACCCATATATATCACATGGGAGAAATACTATATAGCACTATGGGGGTGCCTAGCCATGCTGTCGTCACTACACAGTCAGGGTGGAGTGAAACCCCAGAGGCACATACAGAGGTCACCCTGTCTGTGTAGGTGGTGGCCGGCCACTACAATGTCCCAGCCAGTGCCCTATGTCCTGTGCAGATGCATCCTGGCCAGCCCACCCTGTCTGAGCTATACCCATGGTACCTTGCTGCTCATTATGCACATTGGCAGGACAATACTGGCAATAGTGCTGGCAGTGTGGGCTGTGGAAGGTGTCTGCAGCCAACACGCACTGTATAGACAGACACACACTCCCACACGTATGCCAGCATTGTGCTACTATAGAGGAGTTTAGCAGCATTGCCCACCACACCAGTCCTGGGCACAGTACAGGCATGGATATGGTATGCAATACTGTTGGGGGACACTCCCCAGGGTGGTTAACACTGTCAGAGACCAGACCTGAAGCACCCACAGCAGACAGCAGAAAGATTGTTATGATGGAGCTCAAAGAGCAGAATGTGCGTAACGTAGGTATATCTATCTGCCAGTACTCATAGCACATGTTTGAGAGCTGTGTACCATTTACCCAGGTGTAGGGTGACATTGCTGAGATATGCAGGTGCTAGTATTGGGAGGTGCACGCAGGGCCCAATGTCCTGCCTCTCCAGGAGGCATTGGCCAATGGGGCCTGTGGGTGTGGGTGTGTCTGCCCCTGTTGGCTGCTGCTTTACGGCAGAGGTTCACAAATCCAGTCCAGGTTTGCCACACACTGTTCGGGTTTTCCTGCTGTCCCTCATGGATATGCATGAGCTACATCTACATGCCATGGGGGTGGTGCATAGATATACAGCACAGGCATTTGTATGAGTGGCAGCATGGAACCTGAATGGTGTGTGTTCCTACAGGACTGCATCTGTGAGACTCTGCTCTAGGTAATGCCCCTGGTCATGGTGTCTGTGCTCCGTGGGGTAAAAGGAAGGCGTATGACCCCAGCAATAAAGGATTGTCCTTACTATCACGGTTTAGTTGTGGGAAAAATATGTGGACATGATTGGCAAGGCTTTGAACCTGTGACCTTCTGTTCTTGCACACACTGTCTGTGTGCACTGCACCACCGTGTTGCCACACATGTGCTGGATTCCCTGGGAGGTCCATGACTGTACATCCGACAGGGCCTATCTGTTGCAGTGGACGGTGCCAGCCTGCACATGGCTAGGCCACTGTCTTCTGTGGCTAGCAGCCACTGCCCCCTCCACCACCTGTACCCTTCCGCCAACATGCTGGCATGGCCTTATCTTGGAAAAGCATATGACCTGATTGACATGTGGCACTCCAGGACTGCATTTGGGGGACTCAGCCGTCGGTAATGCCCATTGTTATGGTGTGTGTGCGGTGTTGGGTACAAAATGGGTGTGTGAACCATGCTTATGTGCTCTCCATTAAAGGGGTGTCTTTACTATCTCTGTTTAGTGGTGGGTAAAATATGGGGACTGGGTTGGCAGGAGCCCCAGCTGGGATTTGAACCTGTATCCCTCTGGTCCTAGGGGTACTGGCTTTGTCCGCTGCACCACACTGTGGCCACAGAGACAGTGCTGTCCCTGGGGATGGAAAACCTGGCCAGCGGAATCCTAAACCCTGCTCTGCACATTTGTACTGTGGGCTCATTCACCTTGTCTGGGGGCAAACGTGCAAATACACCCCGCAAATGACCGTGGAAAGAGGGGGAAAAATATAACCAAGCTGGGCAACATGGTATTAATGGGCGACCATAGAAAACACTCCCAGCACAGCTCCCAAAAAGGAAATGATTTTTGGAAGGGTTTCCGCTCCGTAGACCCTTTCAGAAATCATTTCTTTTTTTTGGGGCTTTCCTGTGAGTGTTTTTTATTGTTGCCCATTAATATCACTGTTGCCCAGCTGGGTTATAAGTTTTTAGAATTTTGTTGTGGTCTTTTTCAATTTATATTTGCTATTTTGTTCTGTGCACATGTATCACACTGCTCACGGTTTGCAGGTTTCCCCGGTTTTGCTGTACATTGCTGACGGAAATGGTTTCTCTTCCCTTTAAATGCCCTCTACCGCAAGGGTTTCACTCGCGGTAGTTTTTACATGGAAATTCGGCCCCGATAATGTGCGGGGAGCCTCTCACCTCCCCTTCCCTACCCATTAACCCCATCTCTCCGCCCCTCAGGAACCTTCCTCCGCCCTCCGTTAGCCTTTCCACGTCTCTATCGGACATTTGCGGGCCCGTACTTGTGCGGAGCCCGTTAGTGTGCCGCGCACCTGTGCGGTGGTGACACGCACGTGTGCGGGGCGCTTGAGAGCACTTAAGTACCGCTTTTAGTGCGCTATTGTGCGGATGCGCAAATGTGCGGTTTTTAGTAAACATGCCCCTTAATGCCAAATCTATTGATAATGTACCAAATAGGAAGAAAAAATCACAAAACAGAAAACTACTACTACTTGGAGATTCCATCATCAGAGGCACCAACTTGGGAACACAGTTCAAAGGAGAGAGGATGGTCAAATGCCTCCCAGGCTCTTCAGCCAGCAGGAATACAAACCAAATTGTTGGTATAGTTAGTGCAGAAAGTAAGCACTCCAAAACTGATATTGTCATTCACTTGGGTACAAACGACCTGGCTAGAAACAGTGCCTCTGCAGTTCAAAGGGACTTCCAGACTCTGGGAGAGAAACTCAAGCCCATTGCTAACACTATAGCATTCTCAGAAGTTCTACCTGTTCTGGTAAGGGGGCAGAAAGGCTGCATCGCATAAACAACTTTAATACATGGCTCCAAACCTGGTGCAAACAAGAAGGATTTAGATATATAAGTGACTGGGGAAACAGATGGAGACCCTATCATTTCGACATTGGCAATTTCAATGCCGACTGTTCGACGCTGGTTCATTTGAACACCAGATTATTAGTTGTAGATGCGATTATATGTCAATTCATCAATTAACACCCCATCGCTTTAACCTTATGGTCATATGCTGACATAATGTATATGTTACGGTTAATGTGATAAATCCGGTGATTATTAATAATCACCTGTTAATTACCTTGTCCGTAACATATATATAAACTCTAGTGCAGGGGTTCCCAACATTATTGTGGTGCAGGCTCATTTGAGATTGAGAAAAAGAGTCGCAGGTGCAAGCCGAATTTCAGAAAAAAATAATTTAAGCTTTACGTACATTTATTATAAAAGAAACAAGGTACAATTAGTGAGATCTTTGACATTGTATTCTATATGCTAATTTCTTAAAGTTGCTAGATCTAGAGAGATTTTAAAAGCTAAAATAACTTTTCATTTTTCTTACTTTTAAGGCTTAATTTTTTTCATTATTTTAATACTTTGAAGCGGGTGCATGAAAAGAGCTCCGAGGGCACGCTTGCGCGCACGTCCACAGGTTGGGAACACCTGCTCTAGTGGAAGTTAGCTTGTATTTTGTGTTAATTTATTTTAATCCAAATTATAAAAAGTAGAATGGAAAGCATTAAATCCAAATGCGGAAGAGAAAAGTTTGCTTATGATGGGCATTAGTTCTCATTCGACAAATTAAGTGGAGATGGGAGTAAGAGGTTCTGGAAATGTGAAAAACTGATAGCCATAAATGCAAGGCACGACTACATACAGATGCTGCCATGAATGCAGTTCTATGTTTGTTGAACTCTCACGCAGATTGAGGCAATGCTGGGGGAGTACAAGCGGCAAGAATTATATGTGACATAAGACTACGGGCAGAAGAAACCCAAGAAATTCCATCAGTTATTGTCAATAACGCCTTAGAAGGGGTTTCACTTGCTGTGAGAGGACAAATGCCAAACAAGGACGGAATTCGATTAATGATAAGACAGAAACGAAACGTTACTAACGCTGCGCCTCCTAGGCTGATCGACAGGGGGGGAGGTCAAAGGCAAGTTGGAATAGGTGGGTTTTTAGCATGGATATGAATCTGGAAAATGACAGTTCGGAGCATAATGTGAGTGGCAGAGAGTTCCATAGAATACGGCCAAGAAAAAAGAAGGAAGAATGCCATGTTTGTTCCAAGCATGCCCGAGATACTGAGGGAAGTGCCAGGCATTGGACATGGCGTGACCTAAGGAGACAGTGGAGGGGGGGGGGGAGGAACTGAAGGAGGTCAGACAGATATCAGGGTGTGTCAGTGTGAAGAGCACGGTGAACCACAGTAAGAATTTTATAGTTGATGCAGTACTTAAGGGGTAGTCAGTGGAGGTTGATGAGAAGGAGTGTGATATGGTCATGGTGGGAGGAGGAGGTAAGTAACCGCGTGGCTGTGTTTTGCAAGAGTTGGAGATGGCGAAGCTGGAGGTAAGGGAGGCCAGCAAGTGCGGAGTTGCAATAGTCATGTCTAGATATTACCAATGACAAAAGAAGGGTTGTGAGGGAATGGATATCATAGAAACATAGAAACATGATGACAGAAAAAGACCACATGGCCTATCTAGTCTGTCCTTCCATAACAACAACTACAACAGTCCACTTTTTACCTTTAGAGATCCTCTGTGTTGGTCCCATGCTTTTTTGAATTCAGTTACTGTCCTCATCTCTACCACCTCCACTGGGAGACTATTCCACGGATACACTACTCTTTCTGTAAAGAAATATTTCCGCATATCACTCCTGAATCTATCTCCCTTCACCCTCATCCCATGTCCCCTCGTAGCAGAACTTGCTTTCAATTGAAAGAGGCTCTCTCCCTGAACATTTATGCCATGGAGGTGTTTAAACATCTCAATCATATCACCTCTATCCCGCCTTTCCTCTAAGGTGTACATATTAAGATCCTTAAGTCTGTCCTCATATGCTTTATAATGAAGCCCATTAATCATTTTAGTAGCCACCCTCTGCACCGACTCCATCCTGTTCACATCCTTTTGAAGGTGCGGTCTCCAGAATTGCACACCATACTCCAAATGAGGTCGCACCAAAGACTTATACAGAGGCATTATCACCTCCTTTTTTCTGCTAGCCATTCCTCTCCGTATGCACCCAAGCATCCTTCTAGCTTTTGCCGTCGCCTTTTCTACCTGTTTAGCTACTTTAAGATCATCACACACAACCACGCCTAGGTCCCGCTCTTCTTTAGTGGACAAAAGTACTTCACCTCCTATACTGTATTGCTCCCTTGGATTGCTGCAGCCCAAATGCATGACCTTACATTTTTTAACATTAAATCCCAGCTGCCAGATTCTAGACCATTTTTCAAGCTTAGCTAGATCCCTCCTCATGTTATCTACACCTTCCTGGGTGTCTACTCTATTGCAGATTTTGGTATCATCTACAAAGAGGCAAACCTTACCCGACAGCCCTTCCGCTATATCACTAACAAAGATGTTAAAAAGAATCGGACCAAGGACAGATCCCTGGGGCACACCACTGGTAACATCCTTCTCCTCAGAGTGAGCTCCATTTACTTGTACTCTTTGTCGCCTCCCACCCAACCAATTTCTAACCCAAGCAGTAACTTTAGGGTCCATCCCTAGGGTGTTCAGTTTGTTTATAAGTCGCCTGTGAGGAACAGTGTCAAAGGCTTTACTGAAATCTAAATACACCACATCTAGAGCTCTCCCTCAGTCCAAATCCCTGGTCACCCAGTCAAAGAAATCAATCAGATTTGTCTGACAAGACCTGCCTCTGGTGAATCCATGCTGCCTCGGATCCTGTAATCCGCTGGACTCCAGAAACCTCACTATTTTCTCTTTCAGCAGCGTTTCCAATAATTTACTCACCACCGAAGTTAAACTAACCGGCCTGTAGTTTTCAACCACATCCTTACTTCTGCTTTTGTGTAAAGGCACTACATGAGCCTCTCTCCTGTCCTTTGGCACCACTCCTGACTCCAACGAGGTATTGAAAAGGTCAGTCAGTGGAGTTGCTAGAACGTTCCCAAGTTCCCTCAGTATTCTAGGGTGTATTCCATCCGGTCCCATCGCTTTGTCTACTTTAAGTTGAGCTAGTTTCTCACGAATACAGTCTTCTGAAAATTGTTCAAGATGTCCCTCGCTTCTGTTCTTATTTGTGGGTGTTTTCTGAGGTCCTGCTCCTGGTTCTTCATCTGTGAACACAGAACAAAAATATTTGTTAAGCAATTCCGCTTTATCCTTATCAGCTTCTACATATTCCCCCCTGCATCCTTGAGTCTGACAATACCACTTTTGCCCTTCCTCTTCTCACTAATATATCTGAAAAATGTCTTATCCCCCCATTTTATTGCATTGGCTATTTCCTCCTCCTTTTGAATCTTTGCCTTCTTGACTACTTTGCTAGCTTCTCTAAGTTTTTCCAAATACAGATGCCTGTCTTCCTCTCTCTGTGATCTCTTGTATTTCATGAAGGCCTCCCTCTTTTTCTTCACTTTTTCAGCTACTTCCTTTGAAAACCATTGCGGTCTCCTGTTCCTTTTGCCTTTATTTACCATTTTAACAAAAAGGTTGGTTGCCCTTAAAATACCCCCTTTCAGTTTTCCCCACTGTTTTTCTATATCCCCCAGCTGTTCCCATCCCACTAACGACTCCCTGAGGTATTGGCCCATCTTCGCAAAGTTAGTCTTCCTAAAGTCTAAGATCCTCACCTTGGAATGGATTCTAACAGCCCTAGTCCTTATACTGAACCACACCATCTGGTGATCACTGGATGCAAAATGATCTCCCACTACAACATCAGAAACACTTTCACCATTGGTAAGCACCAAGTCCAGTATGGCCCTGGAAAAGAGGAGTAATGTATGGATCTGGTGGAGGGCAAAAAAGGAACAGCGAGATACTAAGGGGAACTGGTATAAATGACTTTGTGAACCAGAGTGAATATCTTGTACTCAATGCGGAACTGGATGGGAAACCAATGAAGATGAATGAGTGTGGGTGTGATGTGATCAGTGTGGGAGGTGCGGGTAATCAGGTGAGCGGCAGTGTTCTGAATGAGCTGGAGACAGTTGATTTGATATTGTGGAAGTTCGGCCAGGGTGATGTTACGGTAATCGATTCGCGACATAACAAGAGAGAGAACCAAAGAAGTGCGAACAGGAACAGGCAGGAAGAGACAATCAGCTTGGATTTGGTGCAAGGCAAAAAAAAAATGGCAGATGAGAGTGGAGAGGTGTGCGCGGAAGGACATGAAGGAGTCTAAGGTAACACCAAGGTAACAAAGAATGGAAACCATAGGAATAGGGGCATCAGACAGCAGAGGTACCAAAGAAGAACAGCGACTAGCAAATGTGAACCAGATTGCTGCAGACTTGGAGGGGTTAAGGTGCAAAAAGCTTGTTCTTATGTTCGAAGCTGAGAAAATTCTACGGGGGAGAGGGGGAAGGGTTGTTCGCTCACAAAACAGACATAAATTCCTCCTCAGCATTGAGCTCATACTCCTTATGTCTCCTTCAAGTAGGCATTAAAATTCCAGCGTTAAGTTCAATCTTCACTGTTTTGTGCACTTCTCTGCATCTGGTTGAAATAGTTAATTGCTTTATTATCATCTAATTTGAATGCATTTAGATGGACTATACCAGGCATGTCCAACAGGTAGATTGCGATCTACCTGTAGATTGTGGAGGGGTCAGAGATAGATCGCCAGCCCCACTTGGCTCCATCTCTCTAGCAGCTCGCCCCATCGCTAAGAGAGAGCTCGTGCTGGCAGGTCATCTGCTGAGGGCTTGCCACCGCTGCTGATCCTTTGCCTGTCTTTTTTCCCTGCCTGCGGTACTCTTGCCTGCGGGTGTATTGGGGGCACTTGTTGTTTTCGTGCTGATAGATGCTAGGCCATGAGTGACTATTAAATTTAAACTACAAGCTCTCTGCTGGGTTCCAAATTTAACCAGAAAGCTCTCTTCTGTGTTTTAAATTTAAACTAAAAGTACTTTGCTGATGCTAGGCCCTGAGTGACTATTAAATTTGAACTACAAGCTCTCTGCTGGGTTATTCTTATTTTTACTTTTAGAACTGCATGTGTGGTTTTGGCATCTCCAGTCCTTGTATTGCACATCATCCAGAGGTCTTCAGTTCCTGTTGATCTTTAATACTTTGGGACAGTGACAGTTTTGGACCAGATTCAGCCAGTATTTATACTAACTTAGCAGATTTGGCCTTCTTACATCCAGCCACCCCAGTATAACGAAGATGAGTGTTCCAAAGAAGAGCAAAACCTACCACTTTCATGATGAATGGAAAATGGACTACTTCTTCATCATGGTGAAAGATAAGTGTTGTTGTCTAATTTGTAATGCCCCAGTATCCTTGCCCAAAAAGAGTAATCTGAAACGTCATTATAAGGCTCTGCATAGTGTAATGGGGAAGATCCATCCTTGGCCTTGAAAACACAGGATTCTGTGAGAACTAGGTCAGAGTCTGACAGGCAGGCAAACCACATGAGCAATAGTTGTCAGGAGCAACGTAAACAGACCCAGCCACGAGGTCTGCAACTCCGCCCAACTAGCAAGCAATCCTTAGCTCCTGAAGCAAATAGTTTTCACCTGAGTGGGGGAAGTGCTAATCAGCACTATAAGAAACACTCAGTAGAGGTAGAAAGGGGAGAAGGAAGAAACAGGAAGGAACTCAGAGAGAGATCCAGCGACAGACCCAGAGAGAGAGCGAGAAACAGCTGTGAGAGTCAGTTTGCTGTGACGCAGTTTGGAGCTCAGAGGCAACATGCTTTGCAGAGTGAATGGAAGCCTGAGAGAGTGGAACCGTATGTATCTGAGAATTATGACCCTGGAAGTGATTCTGAACCAGACTTAAGGAAACCTACTGGCAGCAGAAATACCTTGAGAGTTAATGCTCAGAAGCCTCGTGGGAAAAGTCCAAGACTGGTGCCGTGCTGGGAAGGCCACCAGAAGGATTTAACAGGAGAGCTAGCATGGGAGCATTTACAAGCCCCTGAGAGGGAGAGGTATTGTGTAGAAGATATCTGCATGTCAGAAGAAGAAGAGTTTGAAAACCCTAAACCTCAGAGAAAGCTTCCAAGGGCAAAACCCTTTGCTAACAGGGTAGAGCAGTTCCATTATCCTCAGCCAAAACCTGAAGGTAGGACAAGCAAATACTTTAAAGGGAAAAGTTCTTATAAAAAGTTATATGCTGAAAATCCTGGAAGGTGGGTCTCTCCTCTCTCACACTCTGATATATATGGTAACAGTAATTCTTACCTTAGCTGGATAAGCCCCGTGAAGATACATTAGAAAGAGGTTTACAAACGTTGTGCAATAAAGAAAACATTTGTCCAGCTGAAAGTCAGCAGGAGCCTATGATAATTGATTCTGCTAGTGAAGATTCATGTGGTGATCCAATGGATTGTACGCTAACCATTTCAGACAAGATTACTTCTTTGTGTTAAGCCAGCGTTTGTGCATTGCTTAAGACTAGCTGTAAAGATCACAAGATTTGCTGTTCATTTGCAAAGGAACTGTATGCTGCGAATATTGTTTCCTGTGGATATAATTTGAGTAAGAAGCAAGAAGAAGCTGTCTTTCATTTTCCTTTATCACATGCCAGAGTGTATGGCTTTATTGTCCTAAGTTTGTTGTGTTGTATATTTGAAAATCCAACCCCGGGAGGGGAAATAAAATCCTATCTTGTACCTGACCCATTCGTGTCCACAACTACTCCTTCATCGAAAGGGTCATCAGGAGGACAGACCAGCTCCCCCTAGGCGGCGGACTGGCCACTGCCTGACAATAGCAATAAGTTTGATGCTGAATTTCCACCCAAAAGTGAAATTCGTAAACTGAAGCTCAAATAACTTATATCGAAATTGGCTACTCAGCAACAGTTGAGGTCACATTCGGTCAATGCAACCATAGCATCCTTCAAGGTCAGCAACCTGATCGCAAAGGAATGCAAACCTTTCACTGAAGAAGAATTTGTAAAAGATTGTTTTCTTGAAGCAGCTGACAATCTTTTTGAAAGGACTTAAAAATAAGAAAGAGATCATAGCTGCTATTCAAGATGTACAATTGTCAAGAAACACCGTCGTGCGACGAATAGAAAAAATGTGTGGAGACACAATTGAACAATTGTTGGAGGATGTTTCAAATTGTGTTGAAGGACTAGAAAAAGGGACTGCTACTTCTGGAGAGAGATCTGCAATTGTGAGTATATACTTCTGGGAATTTTCTGAAAGGACTTCTTTGTATTACAGCTAATTAATCTGTGAACCCAGTGTTTTTTGTTAAATCTGTCAGGGCCTAGTAGCAGCAGTTTAAGTTTAAATTTAAAACACAGAAGAGAGTTTTATGGTTAAATATGGAACCCAGCAGAGAGCTTGTAGTTTAAATTTAATAGTCACTCAGGGCCTAGTATCAGCAAGGTACTTTTAGTTTAAATTTAAAACACAGAAGAGAGTTTTCTGGTTAAATTTGGAACCCAGCAGAGAGCTTGTCATTTAAATTTAATAGTCACTCAGAGCCTAGTATCAGCAAAGTACTTTTAGTTTAAATTTAAAACAGATAAGAGAGTTTTCTGGTTAAATTTAGAACCCAGCAGAGAGCTTGTAGTTTAAATTTCATAATAGGTCAGAGCCTAGCAGCAGCAAAGAGCTGTAATTTAAATCAAATCAGAATATAACTTAACATAAAAGGCAAAACAGGGTCAGTACTCTTTGAGCAACAAATAAAGTCTTCTAGAGACCTTTACAAAGAGACCTTCTACCTAGGGGGCAAGAGACCTGTGAAACTTTTTCAATAGGTGTTAACACCAGGTGGCAGGTCAAAAGGCCATTTTGAAAGACTCCTTCAATCCAAGCAAGAACAGTTAATCACTCAGGAAGTTGGTCACAGCTTACCTCAGCAGCACAGGCATAAATAGCTCAACCAGAGATCTGTGATCCTCAGTCTTGAAGGACTAGAAAAAGTGACTGCTACTTCTGGAGAGAGATCTGCAATTGTGAGTATATACTTCTGGGAATTTTCTGAAAGGACTTCTTTGTATTAAAGCTAATTAATCTGTGAACCCAGTGTTTTTTGTTAAATCTGTCAGGGCCTAGTAGCAGCAGTTTAAGTTTAAATTTAAAACACAGAAGAGAGCTTTATGGTTAAATTTGGAACCCAGCAGAGAGCTTGTAGTTTAAATTTAATAGTCACTCAGGGCCTAGTATCAGCAAAGTACTTTTAGTTGAAATTTAAAACACAGAAGAGAGCTTTCCGGTTAAAATTGGAACCCAGCAGAGAGCTTGTAGTTTAAATTTCATAAGTCAGAGCCTAGCAGCAGCAAAGAGCTGTAATTTAAATCAAATCAGAATATAATTTAGCATAAAAGGCAAAACAGGGTCAGTACTTTTTGAGCAACAAATAAAGTCTTCTAGAGACCTTTACAAAGAGACCTTCTACCTAGGGGGCAAGAGACCTGTGAAACCTTTTCAGTAGGTGTTAACACCAGGTGGCAGGTCAAAATGCCATTTTGAAAGAATCCCTCTATCCAAGCAAGGACTGTTAATCACCCAGGACGTTGGTCACAGCTTACCTCAGCAGCACAGGACAGGGTACTGTGTAGCAGCCCTCTTTTAATAAGTGTTATTTCCCTCCCTCCCTCTCCAATACCCACCCACCTCTGGGATAATCTTAGCTTTATAGGTACTTACACATCTTAAAGGAAAGGAGGTGCTCTCAGGTGAAGCTCGTTATCCAAATCAGTCATATACTAAGGGCCTGAGATTAATTAAGCTTCAGGTGAACAAGGTATATTAAACGTATTAGGTACAGTTTTATTAGTATACATATCCATAGCAACACTTAGTAAGTAAAGAACTTAGATCTAAACACAAGCTTAAAACTAAGATGCAGACAGCAGTCCAGCAGCGAGATGGGGGCTTTCCAGACTTTTGCATTGAGTGTCACATGTATGATTTTTTCCCTGTTGGTGAGAGGTCTGTGTCCACTAGGTGCAAGGAGCTCTTTTCTCTCAGGGAACGAGTCCGTTCTCTAGAGGCTAGAGTAGCAAACTTGGAAAACATAAGAAAGACAGAGAGATACATAGACGAGACCTACAGGGATATATAGTCCTGAAGTCCAACCTCCAGTCTGGCAGCATCTCTGTTGCCATGGAGAAGAGAGGTCACGTGACAGAAGAGCATCACCCTGGTGTGGCAGGAAGTGATTCTGTAACTAGGACCTGTCCTCCAGGTGGTGTAAAACCCTCTCGCACCGAGGAAGTTTCTCCAGGGCCATGTGCTCATGAGGGAAGGGTTAGGACAGCCGTTATAGTTGGTGATTCGATCATTAGGCATGTAGATAGCTGGGTGGCTGGTGGACGTGAGGATCGCCTGGTAACATGCCTGCCTGGTTCAAAGGTAGCGGACCTTACTCGCCACCTAGATAAGTTCTTAGATAGTGCTGGGGAGGAGTCTGCTGCCTTGGTACATGTCGTTACCAATGACATAGGAAAATGTGGTAGGGAGGTTCTGGAGGCTAAATTTAGACTTTTAGGTAGGAAGTTGAAATCCAGAACTTCCAGGGTAGCGTTCTCCGAAATGCTTCCCTTTCCACGCGCAGGACCCCAAAGGCAGGCAGAGCTCCAGAGTCTCAATGCGTGAATGAGACAATGGTGCAGAGATGAGGGGTTTGGATTTGTTAGGAACTGGGGAACATTCTGGGGAAAGGAGGGGCTCTTCCGAAGGGATGGGCTTCACCTTAACCGGGATGGAACCAGGTTGCTGGCATTAACCTTTAAAAAGGAGATAGAGCAGCTTTTAAACTAGATAATAGGGGAAAGCCGACAGTCGCCCAAGAGTGCATGTTTCGGAAGAATGTATCCTTGAAGGATACTACCAAAATCAGAGAGGTTCCAAAAAAGAGTAAAGTAGCCCAAATGCCCTCGAGTATGGAGCAGACACAGCTTAAAGATCCCAAATTACACATGTCTACCAATAGCCAGATTAATATGAATAAAATACAGTCTCTAAAATGCTTGTATGCAAATGCTAGAAGTCTAAAAAATAAGATGGGAGAGTTAGAATATATAGCATTAAATGAGAGGTTAGATATGATTGGAATATCAGAGACATGGTGGAAGGAGGACAACCAGTGGGACACTGTGATACCTGGGTACAAACTATATCTAATGATAGAGATGATCAAATTGGTGGAGGGGGTGCACTCTATGTTAGGGAGGGCATTGAGTCAGAAAGGATTAAAGCTTTGCAGGAAACAAAATTTGCTGTAGAATCTCTATGGATTGAAATTCCAGGTAAAAAAGGGAAGGCGATGGCAGTGGGGGTGTACAATCGACCGCCTGGCCAGAATGAACAAATGGATGATGAAATGCTCAAAGAAATCAAGGAAGCTAACAAAAGTTACAGCGCAGTAATAATAATGGGTGATTTCAATTACCCCGGTATCGACTGGGTCAATGTCACGGCAGGACATGTTAGGGAGATAAAGTTCCTAGATGAAATAAATAACTGCTTCTTGGAGCAGCTGGTTCATGAACCGACCAGAGGGGAAGCCATATTAGACCTAGTCCTTAGTGGAACACCAGATCTTGTGCAAGAGATAAGGGTGTTGGGGCCACTTGGCAATAGTGATCATAGCATGATCGCGTTTGATTTAATTAGTGGAGGAGGGATAGTAAGGAAATCCACAGTACTACCTTTTAACTTTCGAAAGGGAGACTATGATAAAATGAGGAAAATAGTTAAGAAAAAACTAAAAGGAGCAGTTGCAAAGGTTAAAGACTTACATCAAGCTTGGGTGTTGTTGAAAACTACTATCTTGGAAGCCCAGACCAGCTGTATTCCACGCTTTAAGAAAAGTAGAAGAAAGTCCAAAAAACTGCCAGCATGGTTTAAAGGTCAGGTCAGAGAGGCTGTTGTTGCCAAAAAAGCATCTTTCAGGAAATGGAAAAAAGAGCCAAATGACGAAACCTGGAAACAGCACATGCACTGGAAAGTCAAATGCAAGGCATTGATAATGTCATCGACCTCCTTGCCTTCCAGTGCTTATCTCCTCAAGCAGAGGCAAGGTGTTAAGCCTAGGCCCAGCCCAGAGACCTTGCTTGGCCCTCTGGGATATGTAGTATTACAATAGGCCAGTTCAAAGAATCAGTTGTGGCAACGAGGTAATGCTTAAATAGGTTTTATTCCCCTTCCAAGAGGATTCTTTTGGTGGGTGAAACAAAAAGTATACAGCCCCACTTGGGCACAAACAAAGTGACAAAAAGGAGAACAGAAATTGCTTATCTTCAGCTTTTAACAGGTAAATGAAAAGTATTCAAAACAGTTCTTTCCAGCATACAAAGACCTTTTCCTTTGTGGCTTTCAAGCTTGGTAAATCACAACTTGTTTATCTCAAAGAAAATACATTATCCGAAACTGTGAGCGTGCAGTCCATGTAATCATTACATACAGTGTCTCCCTGCGCCTCACATTGCATCTCTTCGGGTTCTGCCGTTAAGGATTCTTCCCTTGCACAATACGATACGTTACTGAACAGTCTCTCCTTACTATTCAGGAACTCTCTCTCTCTGTGAGAATATTTGCTATGCTGCTACCATATTCATTAGAGTGTTTACTTTGAGAGCCTCTTAAATGCGGTGGAAGATAGGGGAAATTACCAGTTTCACTTTTCCATCTATTAGAAACAATTGGGCTACCTTTAAGCAGTCTTTGACTCGGGCTTCTCTCTGCTGCTACAGACGCCGGAGTAAAATCCAGTAAAAGCTTTTCACGGCTCTTGCCTTTGAACCTTCTTCTAGACACAGGATTATCCTCAGGTATAACAGCTTTACTCTTTCTATGCCAATTGTTTGTATAAAGACTTTCTTCAGGCTTCCTCCAGCTAGCTTCCCAATTAAATGCTTTGTTACCTTTCTGATAACTTCTGCTGAGCTCTGACGCTTCCGTGCTCTGCCTTTCACCACAGGCACCTGGGTTCTCACTCTCTCCTTTGGAATAGGACTTTTTGGCTTTCACAGCTCTGCCCTCAGCTTCCTTCCAACTAGGGTTTCTCTCATTACGTCCTTGGCTTTCAGAATCACAACTGCCTGCTCCTGTGCTCCAACCGGGTTCTATTCTGTTCCTGCTGTGTCCTGCGTGTGTCTTCTCTCTAACTCCATGTGCACTGAGCTTTTCTACGTGCATGTCAGCTCCACCCACTCCCAGCTGGCTTTCATTAGTTCCTGATCTCCTAGCCTTTCTGCTGCTTGGGCATGTTTCCCTCGCACGTGAGCTGTTTTGTTTGGGTTGCCAATAGCAACATTCTGACCTGTGCTCTTCTGAACTGTCAGAATCTGTCTCACTGCCTGCATTTCTGCTTATTTCCATGGGCTCTGCTACATCTACCTTGTGACAGATTCCCCCCCTTAAAATATTACGGGCTGCTGCAATTTCTGGCGGACAGCACGTAATCCACTTCCGGGTACTACTGTGCTGCTCTCTATAGACCAAATTGGCAGTGGCCGACCTTTCTTTCCAAGGCTTAAGTACGTTGAGGTGGTAAACCTGCTTACGTCCCCTCTCATTCTCAATGAGGTAGGAAACAGGCCCAACCTTTTTTACTACTGTACTCGGTCCTTTCCAGTGGGATTCGAATTTGGGACCTGGGTCCGCCACTTGGACCATAACCTTATCCCCTTCTGCCAATTGCCTGGGTTTTGTGCCCCTATCGTAGTAGCGTTTCTGACGCTGCTGACTACTTTTCAAATTCTCCAATGAGGCTTTGGACGTTTTTTCCAGACGCGTCCTCAAGTCTTTTAAAAATTTAGGTACCCCTACCTCTGGTATGTCGGGCTCTACCCATTCCTCCTGTAATATGTCTAAAATACCCCTCGGGGCCCTACCAAATAGGAGTTCAAATGGGGACGCCCCCAAGGATGCCTGTATTTGTTCCCTGCATGCGTAAAGAACGAATGGGAGTAAGGTGTCCCATTCTTGCATTTCTCATTTCCTTAAACCCCTCCTTAACAGGTGTTTTATGGACTGGTTCATGCGTTCCACAAGACCGTTTGACTGGGGGTCGTACGCCGCAGTCTTAATGTGGCGTATACCAAATGCCTCCCAAACTCTAGCTAAGTATCTAGATACAAAGTTGCTCCCCTGATCAGACAGTATTTCTTGGGGAAACCCCACTTCGCAAAATAGCTTAACTAGTTCCTGTGCTATCATCTTGGCGGAGGTGTTCCTAAGGGGGATAGCCCATGGGAACCGTGTGGCGTGGTCTATGACTACCAAGATATATTGAAAGCCCCGTGGTGTTTTAATTAAAGGGCCCACAATGTCCATTCCCATGCGCCAGATTGGCACCGATATGGTGGGCAAGGGCACCATGGGTACAGCCTTTGGTCTCGCCACTGAGACCCTCTGGCAGGTGGGACACGACTCGCAATATTGCTTGGTCTCCTTATAAACCCCCGGCCAGTAGAATCGCGCAAGTATTTGGTCCAGTGTTCCTTGAACACCTTTATGGCTACCTATCGGGTGGTCATGTGCCAGGCGTAAGACAATGGCTTTAAAAGTCACTGGCACCACCAGTTGCTTCCGCACCGCATCTGTATAGGGATCTATACTTTCCCTATATAGGATGTCTCTGTCTAACAGGAATCGGGGAAGTACATGCCGATCCTCTTGGGCCATTCAAACGCTCTTTTGAGCGACTGGTCAGCCCTCTGTTCCATGGGAAAAGAAGGGAACTTTTGAACTAGGGCTGCAGGCACCCACGGTAACCCTTCACCGGCCTCTAGTTCCACCCTCCCCCGGGTTCTATTATATCTCTCCTGGCGCTTCTTGGCCTTTGTCTTTTTCCCTTCCTTAGCTGGGACTTGAATTAGCTCATCATGGCTAGGAAGTACATTTGCCTCATTTTCTTCTATCCCTTCCTCAGGGAATTCTTCAGCCTCCTCCCTCTCAGGCTCCTCTGTTCTTTCTACAGATGGTTCCCTGGCCTTTGAGGTTCCGGCTTGTGACCGGGTTGAAACTAGGCTCGTCCTAGTACCTAAACCCTCCATCAGTCCTCCCCTAAACGGAGGCCAATCTCGCCCAAGGATAAGCTCCTTTGGCAGCTTTGGGACCACTGCCACTTGCATTTCCTTTTCTATACCCATACCTCTAACATGCACTTTATGTAGGGGATAGTGAGAGTGTGTGCCATGTACGCATTTTATTCGTACCTGGTCCTCTACTCGACTCGGAGCTGACGGGCGAGGCGGTTCCATGGTCTCCCAAAACTCCTGAGAGACCATGCTCTGCTCAGCCCCCGAGTCGAGTAGTGCCAACGCATCTACTCCATTTACCATAACCTGGAGAAAGAGGCCCTTCGGGACTGGCTTTCCTGCTTCAGATATGAGGACTGTACGTGCCTTACAGTCCCGCTGGAAGTGACCTGTCCTTCCGCAACCAAAACATTTTCCTCTATAAGGAGATGAGACATCATTATTAGTATTATCATACTTGTGCACTTTAGACATTTTAACTCTATCAAACTGTCTCATGCTATCAGGATTTGCCATTCCAGCCACCTTTAAAATCCCAATTCCCGAGGTATCAGCCTTTTTTGCCTCATAAAACCTATCGGCCATGTTGGCTGCCTCCTCTGTGCTGTGGCAATCCTGTAGGGTGAGATATGTTTTCAACTCAGGAGATACAGCTTGTAAAAACTGCTCTAAAATAATTTCATCCAAAATGGAATCAAGTGACCTTCTCTCTGGGGTAAGCCACTTGTACGCTAGACTCTTAAGCCTCTGGTACAGAGCTCTAGGAGTTTCCTTATGGTTAATCTTTGCTTCCCTAAACATACGTTTATAGTGCCTATGGGTAAGACCTAACCTGTCCTTCACTGCCTTCTTTATTTCTGCATAATCGGCAGCAAGACTAGCAGGCATGGCCTTAAATGTGGATAGAGCCTCTCCTGTAAGGGTCATTGCGAATCTAATCGGCCATTTAAGGGTCTCTGCTATTCTTTCGAAAGCATCGATATAGTCGTCAAGATTGTCCTGTTGCGTTAACTGTCCTAAGGAAAATGCATGGCAACTGTCCATTCCTGCTTGGGGAAACATATGAAAACCTGTTGCTCCTGTTGTCTGCGACTTCTTCAAGAGGGCTTCCATAGTCTCTAGCAGAGGCCGTTGCTGCTCCCTCAGTATTTCCGCTTGCCGTGTTTGGAGTTGTTGAACAAGCTCCGCCTGCTTGTCCCATTGCGTTTGCATCCACATCATTACGTTGCGAGGCTCCATCTCTCCTCTGGAGTCTACTGCACCTGTGGAAGAAAGAAAAGAAAGACCCACCAAGTGCGGTACTTTTCTTTTAAAATCCCTGTCTGTGAGCACAGTACCCCCTTTCTCACTTAGTATCCTACCCTTCCACCCAGGCTACCTTTACCTCAGGCTTCAGGTAGATTCCGGCATGTGAGAAAGGTCTTTTCCTCCTCCCTGGCCGACCTGCCAGCAAAAGTTCCGCTCAACAGCACTCCTTGTAACAGCAGTCTTCCAGATATCTTCTCTTTACTTTGTCTTCCTTTGTTTTTCAGAAAAACCACGCCCCCAAAAAAAATCCTCAATTCTACGCCATCTGTCATCGACCCCCTTGCCTTCCAGTGCTTATCTCCTCAAACACAGGCAAGGTGTTAAGCCTAGGCCCAGCCCAGAGACCTTGCTTGGCCCTCTGGGATATGTAGTATTACAATAGGCCAGTTCAAAGAATCAGTTGTGGCAACGAGGCAAGGCTTAAATAGGTTTTAATCCCCTTCCAAGAGGATTCTTTTGGTGGGTGAAACAAAAAGTATACAGCCCCACTTGGGCACAAACAAAGTGACAAAAAGGAGAACAGAAATTGCTTATCTTCAGCTTTTAACAGGTAAATGAAAAGTATTCAAAACAGTTCTTTCCAGCATACAAAGACCTTTTCCTTTGTGGCTTTCAAGTTGGTAAATCACAACTTGTTTATCTCAAAGAAAATACATTATCCGAAACTGTGAACGTGCAGTCCATGTAATCATTACATACAGTGTCTCCCTGCGCCTCACATTGCATCTCTTCGGGTTCTGCCGTTAAGGATTCTTCCCTTGCACAATACGGTACGTTACTGAACAGTCTCTCCTTACTATTCAGGAACTCTCTCTCTCTCTCTGTGAGAATGTTTGCTATGCTGCTACCATATTCATTAGAGTGTTTACTTTGGGAGCCTCTTAAATGCGGTGGAAGATAAGGGAAATTACCAGTTTCACTTTTCCCTCTATTAGAAACAATTGGGCTACCTTTAAGCAGTCTTTGACTCGGGCTTCTCTCTGCTGCTACAGACACCGGAGTAAAATCCAGTAAAAGCTTTTCACGGCTCTTGCCTTTGAACCTTCTTCTAGACACAGGATTATCCTCAGGTATAACAGCTTTACTCTTTCTATGCCAATTGTTTGTATAAAGACTTTCTTCAGGCTTCCTCCAGCTAGCTTCCCAATTAAATGCTTTGTTACCTTTCTGATAACTTCTGCTGAGCTCTGACGCTTCCGTGCTCTGCCTTTCACCACAGGCACCTGGGTTCTCACTCTCTCCTTTGGAATAGGACTTTTTGGCTTTCACAGCTCTGCCCTCAGCTTCCTTCCAACTAGGGTTTCTCTCATTACGTCCTTGGCTTTCAGAATCACAACTGCCTGCTCCCATGCTCCAACCGGGTTCTATTCTGTTCCTGCTGTGTCCTGCGTGTGTCTTCTCTCTAACTCCATGTGCACTGAGCTTTTCTACATGCGTGTCAGCTCCACCCACTCCCAGCTGGCTTTCATTAGTTCCTGATCTCCTAGCCTTTCTGCAGCTTGGGCGTGTTTCCCTCGCACGTGAGCTGTTTTGTTTGGGTTGCCAATAGCAACATTCTGACCTGTGCTCTTCTGAACTGTCAGAATCTGTCTCACTGCCTGCATTTCTGCTTATTTCCATGGGCTCTGCTGCATCTACCTTGTGACACTAAGGCAGGCAAAGGGAGAATTTGAGAAGAAGCTTGCTGCGGAAGCAAAAACGTGAAATAAAGACTTTTTCAAGTACTTTCGTAGCAAAAAACCTGTGAGAGAGTCAGTTGGTCCATTAGATGATAGAGGGGTTAAAGGGGCACTAAGAGGCGACAATGCGATAGCGGAGAGACTGAATGAATTCTTTGCTTCGGTCTTTACTAAGGAAGATGTAGGGATGTTACCCATGACTGAAGTGGTATTTAAAGGTGTGGAAGAATTGAAGGAAATATCGATACATCAGGAAGATGTATTACAACTATTAGATAAACTGTAGAGTAGCAAATCACCTGGGCCGGATGGTATACATCCAAGGGTGTTGAAAGAACTGAAATATGAGATTTCAGACCTGCTATTAGTAAACTGTGAATTTTCATTAAAATCATCTCTAATACCTGAAGATTGGAGGATCGCCAATGTAACGCCAATTTTTAAAAAGGGTTCCAGGGGTGATCCGGGAAACTACAGACCGGTGAGCCTGATGTTAGTACCGGGAAAAATGGTAGAAACCATCATAAAGAACAAAATTACTGAGCATGTAGATAGTCATGGCCTAATGAGAGACAGCCAACATGGCTTTAGACAAGGAAGATCTTGTCTTACTAATCTGTTATGTTTTTTTGATAGTGTGAATAAACAGGTGGACAAAGGTGAGTCGGTTGATATAGTGTATCTGGACTTTCAGAAAGCCTTTGACAAGGTCTCTCATCAGAGACTTTTGGCAAAACTAAAGAGTCATGGGATAGGAGGCAGTGTACTATTGTGGATCAGGAACTGGTTAAAAGAAAGAAAGCAGAGGGTAGGGCTAAATGGCCAATTTTCCCAATGGAGAAAGGTGAATAGTGGTGTACCCCAGGGATCTGTGCTGGGTCCGCTGCTTTTTGACATATTCATAAATGACCTGGAAAAGGGAATAACGAGTGAGGTTATCAAATTTGCAGATGACACAAAACTATTTAAAGTTGTTAAAACCCAAGAGGATTGTTGAAAATTGCAAGAGGATCTTGATAAACTGGAAGTCTGGGCATCAAAATGGCAGATGAAATTTAATGTGGACAAGTGCAAAGTTATGCACCTAGTGAAGAACAACCCAAACTATAGTTACAAGATGCGAGGTTCCACATTAGGAACCACCACCCAGGAAAAAGATTTAGGCGTCATTGTGGGTAACATGTTAAAACTCTTGGCCCAGTATGCAGCGGCGGCCAAGAGAGCAAATAGAATGCTAGGTATCATAAGAAAAGGAATGGAAAATAAAACAAAAGATATTATAATGCCTCTATATCGTTCCATGGTGAGACCGCACCTTGAATATTGTGTGCAATTCTGGTCGCCGTATCTTAAAAAGGATATAGCGTTGTTAGAAAAGGTTTAGAGAAGAGCCACCAAAATGGTAAAGGGGATGGAAGGATATTCCTAGGAAGAAAGGCTATAAAAGTTAGGGCTCTTTAACCTGGAAAAGAGACGGCTGAGGGGAGATATGATAGAAGTCTATAAATTAATGAACGGAGTGGAATGGGTAAACATAGATCGACTGTTTACGTTATCAGAATATAGAAAGATTAGGGGACATGCAATGAAGCTACAGGGTAAACTATTTAAGACTAATAAAAGAAAATATTTTTTCACTCAACGTGTAATCAAACTCTGGAATTTGTTACCGGAGGATGTAGTAAAGGCTGTTAGTGTAGCTGGGTTTAAAAAAGGTTTGGACAAGTTCCTGGAGGAAAGGTCCATAAACCATTATTAAGAAGGGACCCAGGATATCAATGCTTGACCCAGTACAAGCATTGTGGAACCTGTGTCTTTTGGGGAAACTGCTAGGTACGTATTCCCTAGATTGGCCCCTGTTGGAAACAGGATACTGGGGTTGATGGACCTTGGTCTGAACCAGTATGGCATATCTTATGTTCTTATGTGTTGCTTTATCACTCCAACTGGATGAATCTACAGACATAAGAGACATAGCCCAGTTACTAGTCTTTATCTGGATGGTTTTTGAAGACTTCAGTGTTAAAGAAGAACTACTTGGAATGATTTCTTTAAAAGGGAGAACTACCGGTCAGGAAATATTCAGTTCTTTCCATTCTTTTGTGACAAAGTGTAATCTTCCATTGCATAGACTTGTTTCCATCACTACTGATGGAGCAAGATCAATGACAGGTGAGTTTAACGATTTCATAGCCCTCTGTAGACAGCATGATGACTTCCCAGATTTCCTTTCTTACCACAGCATCATTCACCAGCAAGTTTTGGCAAGCAAGAGACTCAATAAAAAGACTGTCATGGACATAACTTTCAAAACTGTAAATTCAGTTCATGGAAGATCACTTCAAAGACGGCTTTTCAATCTTACTCTTGATGAAGGGGCAGCGGAAATCATTTTGCACACAGATGTAAGGTGGCTAAGTAGACACAAATTTCTGCAAAGATTTTGTGATTTGCTGAATGAAATAAGAAGTTTTTTGAAGGAGAGGGGAGATGACCAAGCAGAGTTGGAAGATGAGGAATGGTTATGTGATTTGGCATTTCTCGCTGACTTTACAGGCGAACTAAGTGATATGAACCTTGAACTACAAGGTAAAAACAAATGCATTAGCGAGATGATGAGTACAATTTCATCCTACAAGAGAAAATTTGAGCTAATGATGACTGACCTTGCAAACAACACTTTTGATCATTTTTCTAATACGCTGGACCATCTGGGACAATATCCAAATTTTGTTTTTCAGAACGAGAAGTATGTGACAGAAATCTGTTCTGTTATCCAGGAATTCGATTGACTTCCAAAAAATTGGAACAGTTGTGGAGTACTTGTCATATCCATTCAAAGTAAATGTGGACATTAAATAAACTGCAGCTGCTATCAGTAAAAATTACTCATTGAACAAGTCATCTCTTGAAAATGAAATATTAACCCTTAAAAATGACATTTTTCTCAAGACCCGTGCTGAGCAAGAATCGTTTTGGAAGCTAGTGCCTAGAGACAAATTTCCTAACTTGAGAAGATGCAGTGAAGCTATACACTCTTGTTTCGGTTCAAGTTATTTGTTTGAATCTGCCTTTTCCCATCTGAAAATGGCAAAGAGTACACAACATTCCAACATGAAAGATAAGCATCTCCAGGATTCCCTGAGACTGGCCCTCATGCAATATTCACCCAACTTCAAAAAGCTGGTGGATGAAATGCAGGCTCAGACGTTTCACTAATGAGCAGGAGCGAAATATTAAAGATTGTGCAAGATCAGCCTGGATCAATACTCAACCTAAATTTAACACAAATTACTCAATAAACGTTAAAGAAAGTTATTAAGACAGTTAAAGAAAGTTATTACTCAATAAAACTTTAAGAAAAAATGTACTTTCCATTTCCCCTCGCAGTTCTTACTAGATCTTCATCTCTCTGTTTTGTTTTTGCTTAATTTGCTTAACAGTTGATCACATCCAAGTAAATGACAGAAGGTTCATTAAAAATGGGGGGGGGGGAATCCTCCAACTTTATTGGGTTAAAATTTAATTTGAAACTAATTTGAAACTTAATTTTCATGGTGGCAGATCACCGGCACTTTTGGCCGGAAAAAGTAGATCACGACCTGTTCGAAGTTGGACATGCCTGGACTATACGATAGCATTGGTGCTGGCATCTGCACAGTGATTACACTTGTGCCGATTCCTTTTCTGCATTGCGGCACGATGTCTGCCCATAAAAAATATGCGCAGATGTCACACTACCTATGCATAGATTGTGCACTATTTCTCCACTGGCCCCAAAATGCCTGGTACTGGAGAGGGTGTATGTTAATAAGCACTGGTACAGCTAATACAGATGACACATATTCTAAACATGTTAAGTAACTGAACAATAAAGACCAGCAGATCTGAAGCCTAGTGGCCATTTGGCAATCTACTAAAAGAGTTAATAGGCAAATCACTTTATGGTTGCCAGTAACCACTGGATTTCTCTTACAGTACTGTTGAACACTACTGTTCACGTGGAGGCCAATTCCAATTGAGGCACGTCTGGGCCATCCGGATGTCCAAAATCTGGACATCCCAGATATGCACGTGATTCTGCTCCTACGGGGGGCAAGATGGCCCCGCGGGAGCAGAATCGGAGCATAGGGCCTGGACATCCTGGATATACCCCAATTCTACCCTGCTAGATGTTGCACAGATTCCCCAGCTAGCTCAGCCTGGACTCGTGCATGGAGCCACGGTGCAGTGGTGTCCTTTCGCCATGGTACCACAGCTTCACGCAGGAGCCCTGATCGCCCGTGCAACACCAAAGTGCCCTTTTGCCTGCCGCCTGAACCCCTATCAAGCCTTTTGTTGCTGGGATCAGGCTGCAGGGAACCTCCTGCCCCTTTCACCTCCTCTGGTGGTCCTGGGCTAGATGGCTGCTGGCGTCGGGGGGGACTTATTCCACCTCCAAGGTGGAATAAGTCTCCCGTTTAAATAACCCAGCCTGGCCATACAGGGCTGTCACCGGAATCGACCCTATACATCCGATTGATGGCCCTGTACATCCGGAGTCAGGGTCATGCCTCCAGCCCGCCCCAGCTCCTCCTCTGGAACACCCCCTTCTGCCCTGGTACAGAGTTCCCTGCACATCTCAGCTGCACATTTGGAGAGCCCTGTGTTAGGAATTGCAGCCGGGCGTTTAGCAGGGATTACATAGAAACATAGAAACATGACGACAGACAAAGACCACATGGCCTATCTAGTCTATCCTTCCATATCAACCACTACAACAGTCCCCTTTTTTATTTAGAGATCCTCTGTGTTTGTTCCATGCTTCTTTGAATTCAGATACGGTCCTCATCTCTACCACCTCCACTGGGAGACTATTCCATGGATCCACCACTCTTTCCATAAAGAACTATTTCCGCATATCACTTCTGAATCTATCCCCTTTCACCCTCATCCCAAATCCTCTCATAGCAGAGCTTGCTTTCAATCAAAAGAGGCTCTCCTCCTGTGCATTTATGCCATGGAGGTATTTAAATGTCTCAATCATATCACCTCTATCCCACCTTTCCTCTAAGGTGTACATATTAAGTTCCTTAAGTCTGTCCTCATATGCTTTATAATGAAGACCACTAACCATTTTAGTAGCCACCCTCTGTACTGACTCCATCCTGGTTATATCCTTTTGAAGATGCAATCTCCAGAATTGCACACAATGCTCCAAATGAGGTCGCACCAAAGACTTATACAGAGGCACTATCACCTCCTTTCTTCTGCTGGCCATTCCTCTCCCTAAGCACCCAAGTATCTTTCTAGCTTTTGCCATCGCCTTTTCTACCTGTTTAGCAACTTTAAGATCATCAGACACAATCACACCTAGGTCCCGCTCTTCTTTAGAGGACAAAAGTACTTCACCCCCTATACTATATTGCTCCCTTGGATTGCTGCAGCCTAAATGCATGACCTTGCATTTTTCAAACATTAAATCTCAGTTGACAAATTCTAGCCCATTCTTCAAGTTTAGCTAGATCCCTCCTCATGTTATCTACACCTTCCTGGGTGTCTTCTCTATTGTAGATTTTGGTATCATCCGCAAAGAGGCAAACCTTACCCAACAACCCTTCCGCTATATCACTAGCAAAGATGTTAAAAAGAATCGGACCAAGGACAGATCCCTGGAGCATACCACACTTCCTCTCCTCAGAGTATATCCCTGCTAAACCTGGGTCAGAATGACCCCCACAGCCAACAGAGATACTATGGGATTGGCAGTAGGCAGTCCTTCTTAGCCCTGCTCCATTTTAACCTTTCCAAAGAGTTAAGTCACCAGTGCTTATGGTATGAAGTGTGTGTGATGACTGCTCATATGTGAGTGTGAGTGGTATAGTATGTATATTTGTGTCTGTGGCGAGTATAGATGTATATGTGTATGTGTGTGTTTCTGCCTTTAGGAGTTTTCTTGCCCTCCCCAATGCATTGTCTTGTAGCCCTGCACTCACATCCTTACTTTCCCATCTCACCTTGCATTGTTTCTTCTCTGATCCCCCTCCCTCTTGCACTCTCTTTTGGTTGGAACTTTCTGTATCCCCTCACTTCTCCTTCCATCCCTCCCTTCCTGCACTTACCCTTCTATCCCTCTACCTTTGAACTCTCACCCTCTATCCACTCACCCTTCCATCCATCCATCCATCCCTCCTTCTTGCATTCTCACTCCTCACATATACCCTGCCATCCCTCCCTTGCATTCTTACTCTTAGCAATCACTCTCTCGTCTCTCCCTCTCCTTGCACTTACTCTTCCTTCTATCCCTCTCTCCTCCTCTCTCCTCCTCCCCCCTTCCTTTCATCCTTCCCCCCCTTGCCCTCTTTCTCTCCTTGCCTTACCCTTCCCTAACCTGCACCTCCCTTCTCCCCCATTCCTAGCAGCTTCCGCCTTTCTTTTCTTCTGCTGCTGAGAGTTGGATCCCCGGCAACAGTCTGGCTTAATCTTCGCTGTGGCTGCAGCTCTTTCTTCTGCTGCCAGGAGATTGGTTCCTGGTGACAGCCTATCCTCTTCATTGTTGTGGTTGTTGATCCTCTTGTTATTGTGTCACCAGGAGTTGGGTCCCAATGGCATACTGATAATGATGCCAAGTGACGTCTCTTACTTTTTTGGAACCAAGGCAGTTGGGGTCCTCATGGCACAAGCTTTCTTAGTTCCCTGTTCATCTTTAAGTAGCAGGGTCTGTCCTCCCGCTAGCCCTCTAATTTATTTCTGCTGTCTCCTTCTACCTTAATTTATCTGCCTATATTTGCAGAAAGCCAAGAAAACTTACATATATGGACAGATGGGAAGACAGATAGATGGATGGGACCTCCCCAACAGGTGCTACTATTTATGTAAAATGCACTAAAAAAAGGAATACAAAACAGAAATCACACATATATCATTGATAAAGTACTGTGGTTTATCATTAGCCGTCTTAAAAGGGGTCAATGTATTAAAATGCATTAATACTGGCCATTAATGCATTAATATGTTGCTTAATGTACATATTAATGGCAATGTTAATGAGAGACAAATGAAGCACACATTAACACAGATTATTTTATTTATTTATTTAACTGAATTTGATATACTGTTATTCTACAAGGCATAACGGTTTCCATAGAACAGAACAAAATGATTTACATAGAACAAGTCAATAATAGTACAGATAACTTTATAGAACAGTGCAGTCAACTATGTACAAAGCCAAATTCTGGCAAACTATACACAGACAGCTATGAGGAGATAGCTGGAATTAGGTTGACAGAGTTGATAGAGTGGATGAAAGTAATGCAAAGTGTATCGATATTGGAGCTCAGAGGTTCCAATTGTGTTATATTCTTTGTGAGAGGTGGGGGTGGGGTGTGGGGGGAAAACTGTAGGTGCTATGGGATTTATGAGAAAATGTGGGTTTCTGTCTAGGAAGGGGAAAAGAAAGGGTTATGGTGGAGGGGGAAAGGGGGATAGTGTGAGAGAGTGCAGGATGTTCTTGCTGTGGGTTGGATGCTGGGGATGTACTATAGTATTCTTCAAATAGGAATGTTTTGAGGTGCTTCTTAAAGATTATGTGAGATTGTATGCAGCGTAAGGTGGGGGGGGGGGTAGTTGGTTCCATAAGGTAGGGGCGTAGAATTCAAATGCTCTGGTGCAAGTGCGTTAGGGTTTCTTGCAGAATTGCATTGATGGAAGGAGAAGATTGACTGCATTTTGTCGACGGAGTCTGTTGTTAATAGCTTGCTTGATTAGGGATTGGATTTGTTCAACCGAAGTGGTGAAATAAGCCCTGTGAATAATGGTGAGTATCTTAAATTTAATATGGGATGCAACAGGGAGCTAGTGAAAGGATTTCAAGATAGGGGTGATGTGTGTTTGTCTTGGAACACCGGCTATGATGCGAGCTATGGTGTTTTGAGCAAGCTGAAGAGGAGCAATGGTAGCCTTAGGGAGCCCATGGAGAACAGAGTTACAATAGTCGAGGAGTGGAGTAATGGAGGCTTGGCAGATTGCACGGAAGCTGTCTGGTGATAGGAGGGATCAAAGTTTTCGGAGGATTCGGAGTTTGAAATATATGTTTTTGGTGACATTCTGACGTGATGTTGGAAGCTTAGATGTTAATCCAAGGTGATGCCGAGATATTTTGTTTGGGATTTGACTTGTATGTCCACATTTCCGAGTTTGATAGTTGTGGTCTTTGGAGACGTGAAGGATCTCTGTTTTGTTGAAGTTTATTGCAAGGTTGTGATGCTGTAGCCATAGGATGATTTCATTGAAGCATTCGTTGATACAGGAATAGTCAGGGGAATAAGTATGAAATGGAGTGAAGATCATTATATCATCAGCCTAGAGTTGGTAGCCGACCTTGAATTTCTGTATGATGAAGTATAATGGTCTCATGTATATATTGAAGAGGAGGGAGGAGAGGGCGGAACCTTGAGGGACTCCTTGAGGAAGGGTATAAGGCGCAGATGCTTGGTTACCTATCTTTACTGTTTGGGTTTGATTGGCTAGGTAGGAATGGATCCATTTGAGAGGGGTGCCTTGGATTCCAATGGTGTTGAGTTGGTTAAGCAGAATTTGGTGGCATACAGTGTCAAATGCGGCAGAAATAACAGAATGAAACCAGAAGAGGATTTTTCAGTTCCAATGATGATAAAGGTTTGTGCATCAATGCAATGGTAAGACAAAATTCAGCTACACTTGTCTAATGAATGTGTGAATGTGTGCTATATGTTCCCATTTTGGAGATCATTTGTCAAGGGTTAGTGCGCACTAACACTAATAATGTGTGCTGACCATTGGTAAATAACCCCTAAAACGTGTTATTTCTTTGCCACATCCAAATTATGGCCCCTTTTATCAGTACACATTGCCCATTCAGTGACTGTAGTAGACCAGAAGGAGCTCAAAGTCAGGATTTCAGACCAACCAATATATATGGAAATTTATTTGTCTCACATCCACTGTAGGTCAGTTTATCACAAGCATATTCATTAAGAGTACTCTGATTAGTTTGTAGGTCTGAGGGACTGGGATTGCCTACAAGTGAATCCTGGCACACAAACATTTGAAACAAGGCACATGACACTTCAAGTTTCTTCCAGATGGCAATACTACACCAAGAGGCATTTTATACACTAGTTTACTTAATTGGTAGGACTTAATGGATGTTTGTGGAATGGTACAAAATAATTACATAAGAAATCACTATGGGATATGTTTACTAAAGCCTGCACTAACTTCAAGGGGCATGTGCGCCCATCCACCTATAGCTAGCGTGGCGCAAAGACATAGCACTGCGCAAATGGGAACACAAGCGCACTTACCGCCATTCATTGAGGTGGCATTACGCGCACCTGTGCTAAGGGCAGCAAGTGCAGTTAGCACGAGCTAATGCTCACACTAACCATGAAATGCCATCAATGCCTCCATTCTGCTTCTTATCCACCCAGTCCCTGCTCTATCATGCACTACCTGGTTAGCACAGGAGCCCATGCTACTTTTTAGCACACACTAAAGCCTGCGCTACTAGGTAGTGCACGTTAGTAAACATGTCCCTATTTACATTAAATAGACACAGAGGTCACTCTTCAGTGGCAGCAGTGACTGAATTACTTTAAAACGACATTGCTAGTGTTTAAACTAAATATGCATATTCAGGGCTGCTATATGTTGTCCTGCCCCTGCCTAGGGCCGGTGACTCTAGAGCAAGGGTGACCTCTACTTTGTCTTCAAGTGTCCTTTTTGACTAAGGTAGCAGCAAGGGACGCTGGGAGTTGTAGTCTAGGTTTACTATCAAACAAATTTGTTGTGGCACGAGGGTCATTTGAACAGATAAATTTTTATTTGGGGTTTTCCCTTTCACACATAGATTCTTGGCTCAAAACATGACACGGATTACTTCCCAAAACAATAGGAAACAGGAGCAATTCAAAGTTAGAAAATAAAGCATATGGCAAACTGTTTCTTCACAGCAAACATTCAGGAGAAAACAACTTTGCATTACCTTCATGCAAAGGTTGTCTAACGTAGGTCCAAGTGATCAATCTCACATAAAGAACAATCCATCTCACAGATATCAGTTGTATCAGGAGTGCTTTCTACGTCAACAGTCATCTCCTCGCTGCAATCATTATAATTCTGCTTAGGGGAACTTCTAGACTGCAGGTCACTGAGAACTTCTTGCAGCTGCTCAATAAAGTTGTCCCTCTGATTGGCAGTAACTTTCTCTAGTGCAGGAAACTGATTATTACGTAAGCTCTTAGCAACAGCCTTTACATCTGTTTCAAAACACTTACTAAGGAGGGGGCGGAGCCTGATGTCCAGCGGGTAAGACGCTTCGCGCTGAAGCTCCCGAGAGGCCTACTTAGAATCCTGACTTAATACCTATACAAACTTACTATTTCGCTCCGGGCTGACCGGGGTACCTCGGGGGGGATGGCGGCCCATAAACCAGCGCGCTTGGACTTCGGGTCTCCTTCTTCTTCTCACGGAAAACGCTCCAAAACAGAGGTGTCCTCCCCACAGAAGATGGTTCCATTTCGGGAAAACCCCGAAATGCACCTGGAGATTTTAGAGGAAATACGCGGCGTGAAGGAATTGGTGCAGTCCAATGGAGAAGCGCTTAGAGCCATGCGGGAAGACTTTGGAGTGCTCCAGGACCGACTTGAAAGTCTCTCATTACGGCAGGACAATATGGCGGGGGTCCTCGACTCGCACGCGGTGCGCTTGGGCACACTGGACAAGGCTGAGCGCCAGATACAGAATCTTCAAAAGGAGTTAGAAGATAGCAATAATCGAGCCCGTCGCAACAATGTGAGGCTCATTGGAATACCGGAGGGGGTGGAAGCGGGAGATATGAGAGAATTCCTGCTCAAAACTCTTCCCTCCTTGCTGAAGATCACCTTTCATAAAGAACTGGAAATCGATCGTGCACACCGTGTTCCTACCCACATGGCGCTCAACCGAACGACCCCCCGGCCTATTATCTTTCGCTTGCTACGATATCAACAAGTGGAACAAATTTTAAATGCTGCCCGGGCGAACCATCATTTGGAATTTGAAGGTCACAAAGTCTCCTTCTTCCCTGATTTGGCAAAGCCTACCGTTGACCGACGGAAGAAACTCCTTGCTTTTCGCCCTCGACTTCAACAGCTACAGGCTCGCTTTGGCCTGTTGTATCCCGCTAAGCTCCGAGTGACTCTCCACAACCAAACCAGGACATTCGAAGATCCTGATCTACTATCAACATTTTTAGACTCCAAAGAAGCAGAGCAGATGCGCTAATCCAACGACTTGGACTTTTATTTGCCGGCTCTGTCTGCCATTTTGAAGGGCCCGATGCGGCGGTCATAGTCAAGCACAGAGACTACCTGGACTTTCTTTCTTTCTTTCTATGACTTTTGTTTTGTGGTCTCCTATCCCTCCATGATGTGTGCCTCGGTCGGATTCGGAGCACGCACAGTCCTACAGGTTATGTGTTTTTTTCAATTTCGGCCTTCTCTGGGGCTTCTCCCCGCAGACACATGGTCGCCAGTAATTTTTGGGGTTCTGCTTCTTCTCTACCGCGCTGTGGTTTTTCTTTTTTAATGTGGGGCGCTTCATTGTATTATCTAAGCTTATTTCCCTTTATGCCATATGTACAGCCAGATACAGTCAATATGAGGGACATTGTGAAATTATGTGCGCTATCATGCTCAGAATTTTTAACTTGTCTGAATGGCTTTATGTAAAATCTTATCACTCAACGTAAAGGGCATTAATAGTCCAATCAAAAGAAAGAAAATCCTTAGCTATCTTAGCCATGAGCATGCTGATTTAGCGTTTCTTCAGGAAACGCACTTAAACTCTGCTGAAACACTGAAACTCAATGTTAAGCCTTACATGGTGGCTGCCTATTCTCCCGCCGTTTCCAAACGGTGCGGGGTAGCCATTCTGGTTAAGAAATCTTTGCAGGCTTCCGGTGACGTCACCAAAACGAATGGCGGCGTAGTGTGGGAGCTCCGCCACCAGTAAGTTAATTAATGGCGAAATAGCCCCTAAGGGCATTGAAGGGGCAGTGAGGAGTGTGGATACGGGCAGGGGAGACCCCGACTCACCCCAGCGGCGACCAGCGGAGGTAGAACGGAGAAGCGCAGCGGCAGGAGCGGACCGAATACAGCCGCACTGTCACCCAGGAGCGCCGACACCAGCAGCGGCGGGGAGGAAGAGGTGAGCACGTGGCGCTTTCAGGACAGTGGACGGCCGGGGCAGAGGTGGACGGAGCGGGCCACAAATAGGCAGCACGACCAAGCGCGGCAACGCTAAAAGCACAGCGCGGCTGCACAAAGAAGCGCTCTGAGCCACGCCAGGCCTAGCAGAAGTGGGAACCGCGCTCGGCCCAACACGTGGCTGGTGTAGCATTGAGACCGGCGTCTCCCCTTCCCGCGCCTGCCACAGAGGGCGGGCATCAGCAGTGACTCGCTGGGGCCTTTAGCAGTATCAAGGGCTGGAATAGAGGAGGAGGGAGCCTGGAAGTGTGGCCCATTTCGGGCAAAAGCTGTGAAGAGGAGAGGGGGCGGTGAACCCGGAGTGCAGGGCCGTAGCCCCAGCAGTAGAGGATAAACACTGACTGGTGATGGAGAAAGTCAGCAAAAAAGAAAACTTGGTGAAAAAGAAGCTGGCCGAGTTTCGTTCCCCGTATGTAGCCTCCAAAGGCGGGAAAGAAGGGGAGAAAGCCAGCAAGGCGCCAGCAGAGGGCCCGCAGAGCCCGGCAGGGAGCGACGGCGGAGAAGAGTGCCTAACAGCAGCGGAGCAAATTAAGCAATGGCTCCTCGAGCTGAAGGAGGAGTTAAAGATGGAGATGTGTGGGGTAAAAAAGGAAATCATGGAGGCTGTGCAGACAATGCGCCAGGATATAGTGGAGCTGGGGGATCGAGTCGAAGAGGCGGAAGTTAAGCTGGACAGCCAAGGAGAGACCCTGGCACAGATTCAGAAAGGCTGGGAAGAGCTACAGCTGGCGCAGGAGGCACTCAAGGTCAAGACCGAGGACCTGGAAGATCGCTCACGAAGATGCAACCTCCGGGTGCGAGGGGTGCCGGAAGAACCTAAGTATAAAGACTGTGAGGAGGTGGTCCAGAAGGTCTTCAGAGAGCTCCTGGTGGCGGCGGGCCAGGGAGCGGTCGGTGACTGCCCTCGTCCTGGAATAGAGCGGGCGCATAGGGGTCTGGGTCCCATCCGAGATAACAAGCCAAGAGATATAGTCGTCTGCCTTAGTTCCTTTAAAAGCAAGGAACTCCTGCTGGGGGCTAATCGCAACTTGAAGAGCTTCCACTGGGAGGGCCACAGGGTGGAATTGTATCAAGACCTGTCCCAGGGAACCCTGCAGCGCAGGAGAGAGATCAGAGAAGTTACAGCGTATCTCCGGAGAGCCGAGCTGCGCTACAAGTGGCTCTTCCCATTTGGATTACTTATCACAGTGAAAGGTCGATCGAGAGTGGCGAGATCCAGCGCGGAGGCTTGGAAAGTCTTGCGGGAACTTGGCGCGGAGCAACTGCCGGCGATAGCTGAGGAACAGCCGGCAATACAGAGCAAGGACTCCAGGCCCGGAAGAGCAGAGAACCTGAAATGGCAGAGGGCGAACGGTCGGAGATTGGCCAGGACGGCCAGGGACAATCACCAAAGTCCGGTGTCTGTACCACCGACTAGCTGAGAGTTGGAAGTTTAATAAAGGACTGGTATTGTTGCATGGGGATTCTCAGTGGGTTGGGGGACCGAGCTGCATAATCATTTGGGGGGCATAGGGGGGGGAGGAGTGGGGGGGTTGTGGCAGGAGGGAAGAGAAATAATGTGGGGAGTGGTGAGGCGGGGGTCTCGGGCGAAGGGGGTCTTGGCGGGAACGGGGTTTGGTGAGGCAGTGGAGGGGTTGGGGGGCTAATGGGGTAGAATAGGTGGGGGGGAGGTGAGGGTCACTGAATTGGAAGTCGTATCTCTGCAAAAGAGAGTCATGACGGGGGGAGAGGGGGGAGGGGGGGAAGAGGGGAGAGGGGGGAGGGGGGGGGAGGGGGGGAGGGGTCAGGGAGGGAGGGGCGGGAGGCTGGATCCAAGGGGGCGAGGAGGGGGCTTGGGGGAAGGAGGGGTGATGAAAATATTAACGTTGAATGTTAAAGGTTTAAATTCACCATTAAAAAGACAGAAATTGTATAAGGAACTAGCTCGGCATAAAGCGGATATTGTAATGTTGCAGGAGACGCATCTACAGAGAAAGCACGAGGTATTGGTGCAACCCCGTGGATATAAACATCGGGTGTTTGCCTCTAATCTTAAAGAGAAAAAGAAAGGCGGGGTGGTGGTACTCATTAGAGAGGACGCACCGACAGAAGTTCAAGTGATCTCCCGGGATAAGGGGGGGAGGTATCTCTTGCTGAGGGTGAAGCAGGGGGGGAGTGGTTTTGTGTAGTGAATGTGTATGCACCTACAGGTACACAAACTGAGTTCTGGAGGGACCTGAGTGAGCAGGTGGCGGTGATGGGGGAGGGAGTGATGATTTGTGGTGGGGATTTCAATATGGTCTGGGAGGTGGGGAGAGACACGACGGGACGAAGGGAGGGGAGGAGAAAAGATAGACAGGGCTACCATAGGTTTGTGCGGGAGAATGGCCTGATTGATGCGTGGCGGTTATTAAACCCGGGACGGCGGCAGTTTTCTTATTATTCTGCCGCCCATGGCACTTACTCCCGTTTAGATGCAATCTGGGTGGGGAAGGAGATAGCAGGGAGGGTCAAGGGGGGAGAGATCGAACCAATCACATGGTCAGATCATGCTCCAGTGGTGGTAAGAGTTGTGTGTGGCCCGGGAGGATAAGGGACGGCAATTTTGGAAATTGAATGAGAGCTTGTTGGAGGATGACAGGGTGGTGAAAGAGCTTGAATGTTTAATTCCGGAGTATTTTACACAGAACGGTGGTGGGGAGGTAAGGGAGGGAATAGTATGGGATACATTTAAAGCTGTCGCTCGGGGGGTGCTCATAAAGTGGGGAGCACGGATAAAACGAGAACGGGCCGAACGGGAGGAGCAGCTGCGTCAGCAACTGCGGGAGATGGAGGAAAGGGATGGGAAGGGTGGCAGTGGCCAGCTTCGGGGGGAGGTCTTGGCACTACGGGCCAAGGTGAATGCCTTAGAGGCGGAGAAGATACAGTTCCGTCTGCAGTTACTGAAACAGAGGTTTTTTGAAGGGGGGAACAAAGCTGGGAAATACCTAGCGAGACAGTTGCAAAAAACGGAAGGAGTGGAACCGGATTTCACAGATTAAGAGCAAGGGGGTGGCGGTGCGGGGGGATCAGCGTATCAGGGATGAATTCGTATCCTTCTACAGTTCCTTGTATGCGGCGCGCGAAACGAGGTCCGGAGAGGATCTTCGGGAGTATGTGAGAGGAGCGGGGATCCCGACCTTGACGGGGGAGGAGCAGGAGGGACTAGATAAGGACATCCAAACCGAAGAGGTCGCACAGGCCATTAAGGCTTTGAAGGCCGGCAAGGCCCCGGGGCTCGATGGCCTAACGGCAAAGTTTTATAAACTATTTGGAGGCCTTTTGCTGAACCCGTTGACTAGGGTCTTTAATGGGCCAAGACGGGGGGACCCCCTGCCGGAGACAATGGGCTGGGCAGGCATCACTCTCATTCATAAGGAGGGGAAAGACCCTCAAGAATGCGCGTCCTATAGACCAATCTCGTTGTTGAATATTGATGCAAAGTTATTAGCAAAGGTTCTAGCGACGCGGCTCAACAGGCTGCTCGGGCGACTGGTGCATGCAGATCAAGCCGGGTTTGTGCCAGGCCGGCAAGTGGCAGACCACATCCGGAAAGTGCTAAATGTGATGTGGACGGCACAGCAGCAGGAGAAGGAGACCCTGTTGGTCTCATTAGATGCCGAGAAGGCTTTTGATCAAGTGTCTTGGAAATTCTTGTATTCGGTACTGGACCTCCAGGGATTTGGACCTGGTTTTGTGCAGTGGATAAGGGCATTATATGCCAGACCGACAGCATGTGTCCGAGTGAATGGGGGATATTCGGAGTTTTTTCCGTTAGAACGAGGGACTAGACAGGGGTGTCCTCTTTCCCCATTATTATTCGCGCTCTCCCTCGAACCTCTCGCGGCAAGGGTGCGGAATAGCCTAGACATTGCGGGAGTCAGGGTGGGACGTCAGGAATGTAAGGTGTCTCTCTTTGCAGACGACATACTCTTGACTATCACGAAACCTAGGGAGTCCCTGAAAGCAGTGATGGGGGAGATCCAAGAATACGGCGATAGGGCAGGCTTTCGGATTAATTGGGGGAAAATCGGAAATCTTGAATATTGGGAGGGAGGACGACGGCATCGGGATTGGCAGCAGACTTTTCCCTTTAAATGGGCGCAGACCTCGATTCGATATCTAGGGGTGCAACTGGGGAGAACCTTGGAGGACTTATATGCTTTAAATTATAAGAAATTAGTGGGGCAAGTAGAGGGACGTTTACAGGGCTGGAGCAGGGGGTACTACTCGTGGTTTGGGCGAATGGCGTCGGTGAAGATGATGCTGCTTCCCCAGTTTCTGTTCCTCTTTCAAGTATTGCCTGTCCAGGTTCCCCGGAGAGTACTGAGTCGTATCCAGCAGCAGGTGGAGCGTTTTATCTGGGGGGGGAAGAAGCCGCGGGTGGCGGCAAGAACGATGCAGGTGTCGGTAGGGGAGGGGGGGATAGGGGTTCCGAACTTCCGCTTGTATTACGCGGCAGCGCAGCTAAGAGCGGTGTACGCGTGGCTGCGGGAGCCACATAAGCAGTGGGTGCAGATGGAGATGGCTGGCTACAGGTTGGGCGAATTAGAACGCATCATTTGGGAAGGGAGGGGGGAGAGGGGGAGGAATCCCCTAGTGGGGCATACATTGCAGGTGTGGCAGCAGTATAGGAAGAGGTTGGTGGGAGATAAACGGTGGTCGACTACCATGTCCCTGCAGGCCTGTTGTACAGAGAGTACGGGACCCGAGCCCTCAGTGCTTCGAAAGTGGGCGGAGCTCGGACTGACTCAGGTGACACAGATAGTGGTGGGGACACAGTGTAGGGGCTTTGAGGGAGTGCGAGATCTCTACCGACTGGGGGAGTCGGATAGGTTTGCCTATCGGCAGATATGCTCAGTGGTGCGACAGAAGGGGAGGGTGCAGGGGGGCAGGGGGGGAGGGGAGTGGTTTGAAGGGGCGTGTCTAGGATCCATGGGACGTCAGGGGATGCTTTCTAGGATCTACCGCGGCCTGACTGCACGGGGGGAAGGTAAGCTGAAATATATGGAAGCGTGGGAAAAGGATCTCGGGGTGCAGTGGGCGGTGGAGGAGTGGGAGACTGTGGCAATGGGCATCGCTAGATTTTCCATTGCCACGTCTTTGCGAGAGAATGGCTTTAAGGTGCTGAGTCGCTGGTAACTCACACCGGAGCGCTTGTGTAAGGCGGGGGTGTTGCGGACGGACGAATGCTGGAGAGGGTGTGGAGAAAGAGGATCATGGATGCATATGTGGTGGACGTGTCCAGTTGTTAGGGAATACTGGAGTATAATAGAGGAGAATATCAACAAAATAGTGGGCAGGCATATTGTGCTTGGACCTGAGATGTGTCTCCTGCACAGACCAGACGGGGCAGTGGGAGGGGATTGGAGAATCCTCTGGTATTGTGTAACAGCGGCACGGTGCGAAATTGCATGGTATTGGAATAGGCCAATTTTGCCATCCATAGCGAGTTACGCACGCCGTGTGTCGCATCTTTATGCCATGTACAAATTGACGGGGGAGAGGGACGGGAGAGGGGAGCAAGTGGGGAAGCGTTGGGCAGGGGTTTGGAAGTGGCTACGGGAGGAGGGCTGGAAATAGGGAGGGTGTCCTAGATAATTGGGGGGGGAGTGTTGAGATGAGAATGCCCTGCTAATGTTATTTAGCATATAGGTTATGGGGGTCATCTTGGTGATTCACTGTGAAGCATGTCCAATTGCAGCCATACAGCTATGCTTGAGCATACGGGGGGGGGGGGGGGGGGAGGGGGTAACCAGTAAAAGTTTTATATATTTTTATATATAGTGGGTAGTATGCATATTATGTCTGTTCATTGTTGTGGAGGCTATGGCGGACTTGGCGGATTGTCGCTGTGGGCCAGATTGAAATGTATATGCTATGGTTGTTAATAAAAAAATTTAAAGAATAAAAAAAATAAAAAAATAAAAAAAAGAAATCTTTGCAAGCTACTGTAATTGATACTAGCGCTGACAAGGAGGGTAGATGGGCCCGAGTACATCTTAAGGTTGGAGATAGTGAATTTACATGTATTTGCATTTATGCCCCGAATGTGGACAACCCTGCTTACTATGCAAGTATTGCGCAGTTGGCACAGGCCTCTGCCAATACTCCATTAATACTCGGTGGTGACTTTAATCAAGTGTTAGACCCTCTGATAGATAGACAGCCGCCTAGAACGAGTAGTCCACCCAAGAGTCTTGCTACCCTTACAGCTCTGATGCAAGATCTTGCGCTGGTAGATATATGGAGGCTGCTTCACCCCTCCGACTTAGAGTTCACTTTCTTTTCTGCCCCCCATCACTCCCAATCTAGAATAGATTTCTTTCTCATTTCCAAAGCACTGATTTCTCAAGTAGACACGACTAGGACTCATCCTCTCCATATTTCAGATCATGCTGCCATATCTTTATCATTACGTGTCACTGCGCGGGACGATTCTCCCCGAGCTTGGTTTTTTGATAGATCCCTACTGGGTCAAAAAGATTTTCAGGTTGATATAAAGGCCGCTATCCAAGATTATTTTCATTTTAACTCACCCCATGACACAGCGAGCTGGGCTTGGTGGGAGGGTTTTAAAGCATCTATCCGCGCCACTATAACTAGCTATCAAATTCGGCAGGGGAAACAAAGAAAGCAGCATTTACTGATTCTAGAGCAGCAGATACAAGCTGGGGAGCGTCTCCTCACGTCCCGTACTGACCCATGTATTTTACTCCGTTTACAACGCTTGCGTTTTCAATACAATCAGCTTTTTGTACACTGCTGCTGTTAAAAATATTGAATCACAACAAGGGCTATATTATCGGGAAAATAATCGTGCTGGCAAATTATTAGCAAATGCCCTAAAAGGTCAAAAAGAAGCCAAGCGTGTTACCGCCCTCCGTAATCCGTCGGGGGGGGGCTTGGTCACTAAAGATACCGAAATCTTAGAACTCTTTCGTGATTTTTATACTCGGCTTTATCAATCTGAATGTGATTTTGAGCCAGATGTATTTGAACGCTTACTTTCAGGGGTACAAAGACCGACCCTATCTGACGAAGATAGAGTGGCCTTGGACACACCATTTACTGTCTCAGAAATTCATTCTGCTATCAAGAAATGTGCCTCAGGTCGAGCCGCAGGCCCAGACGGTCTCCCTGCTGAATTCTACAAAACCTTTCACGCTGACTTAGCTCCAGTTTTGAAAATTTATTTTTCTGCTCTGGCCGAGGAGGGTTCTCCTTCTGGGTCCTTTTCAATGGCAAATGTAGTAGTTTTTGAGAAAGAGGGGAGAGACCCGCAACTAACAGCTAATTATCGTCCAATTTCCCTCCTAAACGCGGACTATAAAATATTTGCCACCATTCTCTCTACCCGGCTCTCGGATAGGATGCCTACCTTAATACACCCAGATCAATGCGGTTTCATTCCTGGTAGATCAACTGCTGACAATGCTCGGACTCTATGCCATGTACTGACTACCGCAGTTAATCTTGATCGCCCATTTGTTGGCCTCTCACTTGATGCTGAGAAGGCCTTTGATCGCTTAGAGTGGCCCTTCCTGTTTGCAGTCCTCCGCTGGTACGGATTCGGGGAAGGTTTTCTCCGTTGTCTTCGCACCATGTACGCACAGCCTACAGCCAGTATATGTGCCAATGCTTTAAAGTCTCAGCCTTTTCCCCTTCAACGCGGCACTCGCCAGGGATGCCCACTGTCTCCACTTCTCTTCGATCTTGCACTCGAACCCTTGGCTTTACTAATCCGGCAATCGGAGGAGATTCATGGAGTCCCCTTCACCCATAGGGAAATCAAAATTTCAGCGTATGCTGATGATCTTATGCTTTTTGTCTCTATAGACTCAGTACCGGCTGTCCTAGAGCAAATTGGTAAATACTCACAACTGTCCGGTTATAAGATAAATTGGACCAAGTCGGTAGCCTTTCCATTAAATCCTTTGCTTCATCAGGCAGATATGCAACCCTTCCCCTTTTTATGGCAACCTCGCATGGTCAAATACCTTGGGGTTCACTATTGTTCTCCTTTGGAAGACACTATCTCCTTCAATGCCAAAGACTTAACCTCTAAAGTCCGGGCGCTTACTCACCGCTGGACTCCCTTAACACTTACCTGGTGGGGTCGATTAGAAACCATAAAAATGATGATTGTTCCGAAAGTGAATTATATCTTAGAAATGTTGCCCTGTCTCTTCCCTCGACGTATATATAAAGATATAGAGGGCCTTCTGACTAGATACTTGTGGCAAAACAAGACACCTAGGATAGCGAAACATAAGCTGCAAGCAGATAAGGAAAATGGGGGTGTCAGATTCCCTGATTTCCTGAAGTATCATCAATCTTTTCTTCTCAAACAAGGCGCTCGTTGGCTGGAAGATCCAGTACCGAGTAGACCTGTGTGGCTAGACATAGAAGAGGACCTTTGCAAACCGATTCCTCTTCCTTTTCTCCCTGGTATGACTCTCCCATCAGACTCCCACTTTCCACCAATGCTTTTAGACACCTTAGGTGCCTTTAATAATCTCATGCAATCTTTAGACTCCCGACTCTGTCCGTTAGACAAGCTCCCACTTTGGTACAACACTCGATTTCGAATACAAAATAAGCCGATGGCGTGGAGCCCCTGGTACACTAGGGGCATTTGGATTCCTAGTCAGTTGTTCCATGAAGGTCGCTGGAAAACTTTTAGTGAATTGCAAATTGAATTTGGTCTCCCAGCGAAACACTACTTTCAGTTGGTGCAACTTCAGCATTGCCTTCGGAGTGCTAAGGTGCTCCCGCCATCGGCCTCCCCTACACAAGGTTGGTTGGAGACTATCCGATCTATCGGTAGTTCACCGGGTGTAGCATCCAATTTTTACAAAACCTTATGTAATGCTATAACTAGGGATACCCCTATAGCGCAGAAAGAAAGCATGGGAGAGAGAATTGCATGTGACTTTGACCCCGGAGCAATGGAGCCTTGTCTGGAGTAGAGTGACACGGGTCTCCCGATCCGCCTCACTCACTCAGACACTCTTCTTTCTAGCCCACCGGTGTTTTTACACTCCTGACAGATTAGCCAAATGGAACACTACTCAGGGCAATAGTTGTTGGACATGTCATGCGGCCATTGGTTCACTACCTCATGTTATGTATGAATGTCCCGCACTACAGTATTACTGGCGTCGGGTCTGGGGTCGTATCCAGTCTATTTTGCACTTTCAAGAGCCCCTTTCTTGGAGGATAGTGGGACTTCGCTCAGCTGCGGGGATACCCTCTCTTCCAAAAACGGCTTACTTCCTTTTGTACTTTATGCTTGGCATTGCTATTTCCCTAATTACGAAATACTGGAAAAATAGCTCCCAGCTGAGCCCCAATGAATGGTGGAATCATGTCTGTCTCTACAGTAAATATGAACAAATACCTCGTATGTTTGCTTCCCCCATTCAGACTCCTCATCATCGGTCTAAATGGAAGATGCTCAATGACTATGTACATTCTGCTCAATGCTCTCATCTGACTGTCTAAATTTGTATATATCTTTGTCCCATGATTATTCTGTATCGCAGATACTCTTTTGATTGTTTTGATGTATAATCACTGTTGTTTGGAAGCGCTCACATGCTGACATAATCAGCTAGAGAAGAAGCGTGGGGGTGGGGGGTAATTGGGTTTACTTTTCTTTATTGTATACTTGTTTTGTCTCCTTTGGTGTGTTGTTTCTTTTGTTTGTTGCAAAATGAAAATAAAAGTTTAAAAAAAAAACAAAACACTTACTAAGAATGTTTCTGACTGGAGCTGTTTTCGCAGCAGTGCTATCTCTGCTCTTATTAGCACTGTTCTTTAACTGCTGTACAATCTCCTCAGCAAGTCTCGGGCTAGGAATTATGGCAGACGTACCTTTCTCACTCGCAATGCCCTTTCTGTAATCAGAGCTTTCCTCCCTCGTATAGGTAAACTCTTCTACCTTTTCTTCGGGTAGTTTCCACAGAGGTTTTGTCTTTGCTTCTAGTGCTCCTGAGGTAAAGGAAATGGACCTTCCAGAATCCTCCTTTGCTAGTTCTGGGTTCCAAAGTCTCCCTCTTTGCTGCTCTCCTCTTGGCCTTCCTTGCCTGCGTTGCTCTGTCTGCTGTCGTTGCTTGCCTCGTGGCTTCTGTGTGCTCTCTCTCTCTCTCTCCACCTCTCTTCCTGAACTCTAGCTCTGAAGCAGGTTTAAAACAGCTTCCTTCAGCAGCCACACCCCTCTGGCTACTCATGTGCAACTCATTAGAGCTCCACTCAGCTCCTACCTCACTGCTATAGCTGGGCTCAGTTCTAGTTAGAAGCTTTCGGTTTCTATGGGAACCTGACTTGTCCTTACTCTTAAAGGTACAATGCTCATTATTTTCCCAATCCATCTGCTCAGCATTGCTGTCATTATCACATATTCCCCCCCTTAAGATATTACAGGCTGGGTTGATGACATCATCACAGCATGTAATCCTGGATAATGCGTCCGCATTCTGATGTAGTTTGCCAGCTCTGTGTTCAATGGTAAAGTCAAACGCTTGCAGCGCCATATACCACCTTGTCAATCTCGGGTTGTGGTCTTTCATTTGTCCAAGCCACTTTAAAGGGGCGTGATCAGTCATGAGCAAAAATTTCCTACCTGCCAGGTAGAACTTCAAAGACTCTATGGCCCACTTTATAGCGAGGCATTCTCGCTCTATTGTGGAATAATTTTTTTCCGCAGGAGACAGTTTTCTACTTAAAAATAGCACCGGGTGCTCTATACCACCATGCTTTTGCGAGAGCACAGCCCCTAGTCCGGTGTCGGATGCATCAGTTTGTAAGATGAATGGTAGGTCGAACTCAACCCCTCGCAGAACCGGGGCGGCGCATAGTTCGGCCTTCAAGCATTCCAACGCAGTGATTGCCTCTGGAGTCCATTGCAGCTGATTGGGCTGGTTCTTCTTCAACATGTCTGATAGTGGAGCACTTTTCTCCGCGAAACGTGAAAGAAACCGCCTATAGTACCCCACTAATCCCAAGAAACTTTGAAGTTGTTTCTTATTGGTGGGTTGAGGAAAGGTCTTCACGCTTTCAACTTTGTCCATCAAGGGTTTTACGGTACCGTGCCCAACCAAATGACCCAAGTACTTTACTTCTTGGCTTGCGAACATACACTTGGCTGGGTTTAGTGTTAGAAGTCACAGGGAGCAAGAGAGATGATGACACAGATGCTTGATCCAAGAATTTCTATTAATGTTCCCCAACGTGTTTCGGCGGAACGCCTTCTTCAGGGGGTATCAAAACTAACAAAAATAACATAGATAAAATTATACATTAAAACATATTAAAAACATATAAATTGAACAGGATTATTAATAATAGCATGGGCATGTATAAAAAATAATAATGGAAAGGGCATCATCATGGAAAAACCTTTTACAAACGATTATATTGTGCATCGATAGTAATCAAACTATATTTGTTAACTCATACATAAATATAGACACTCCAAAGTTAAGAAAGACGCAGGGCAGAAAAGCATTTAAAAACAAAATAAAAACAAAGGACAAATAGCAAAGATACTCACTAATGCGGATCATGAAAAGATATCTGTGTATAAAAATTCACCCTTGAGCCAACTGTACTAGGACTGTGTGCATAAAAAACATTAAGCTATAAACATAACAACACCAATAAAGAGATTCAGCAATAAAAGATTATATAGGAAAAAAACTTCAAACATCAAAAGAAATATATAAATAAATAAATAAATAAAATTATAAAAATAGGAACCATGTTACAGACACCATACCAACTTATTAAAATAGCCAAAAGAATAAAATGTATACTTACTCAAAATAGTGGCGTGGTTTTTAAAAAACCTTTAACAACAAACACACTGTGAATGCATAAATGATACATGATAAGAATACAAATACATTAGATAAATATCATATTAAGAACAGCATTGAATAATATAATAAATAAATAAATAATTAATATCATCAATAAATAACACAGGTACACTACCAAAAAACTGCCTCCAGTTTTGCAACTGATTCCTATAGATTTTGGAGTGCTGAATCCAGGAAAAATAGCCAAAATGTTCCATCACGTCACGTTTTCTTGCAAAATTAGATTTCTAAACCATATAAGGAATTTTCACATAATATCTTTTTAGCCGACTGCAGATTATTTTCTTGGCCCAAAATAGAGCTTGTAATGGTTAACTAACTAGAAACACTCCCTCATTAAATTTTACAGTGTATAGTATACATATTATACATTAACAGGACAATTGGGAGGCGGGGGGCTAAATCCAGTACTCGCATGTTCTTTCCTGTTCGCCTCGCCTCGTTCGCTCGCTCAAACATGGTGGTTGCGACATGAACGTTCCTGTTAAATTTCAGTTTCTTGCAAGTTCATTATTACCTTTTGTTTGCTCAGTTGTAATCCAACTTTATTCCGAAGTGGTTCACTACAATTGTAGTGTGCAGTGCTGTGTATTTGTGATGGCTCACAGAGCCAGAGGTTGCGTCAACTCTCCGGACAGTTTTCGTTTTATTTGTGGGGAATATACCGTGAAAAAGCGGCAGAGGAACATTTCTGCATTTATTAAAAAAGTATATTTCGCCTATTTCGGTTTGAAGTTAGGCGATCAAGACAAACCGTGGGCTCCTCACAAAGTGTGCAAGACATGTGAGGAAGATCTACGCTTATGGATGAAAGGTAAAAAAAAAGCATTTCATTTCGGAATATCTATGATGTGGCGTGAACAAAGAGACCACAGCAGTGACTGCTATTTTTGCTCTTGCATTGTGAAGGGATACAACTTAAAAAATAAGAACGTAATAAGTTACCCCAACCTTCCCTCAGCAATTAGGCCTATGCCTCATAGCAACGAAGTACCTGTGCCTGAACCACCAAAATCTTTGGATCATATTTGTGTGGACGGTTCTGATCATGATGAGACTCGTCAGATGACTTTTCCCGATGAGTCCAGTACTTCCGAGTTTGAAACTGAACCAGATCCGAAACCTGAACTTTTCTCTCAAGCTGAATTGAATGATTTAGTCCGGGATTTAGGACTCCCAAAAGATGCTGCCCAACTGCTAGGTTCTCGGCTTAAACAGAAAAATCTATTGTCACCAGGAACAACTTTTTATTGGTACCGCAACCGCGAGACACAATTTTTGAAGTATTTCAGCAAAGAGGAAGATTTGGTATTTTGCAACGATATATACGGAGTGATGGAAAAGTTTAATCTCAAGTATGATCCTGCTGAATGGCGGCTGTTCATTGATTCGTCAAAAGACAGCATAAAAGGTGTTCTTCTTCATAATGGCAACACATTCGCTTCAGTTCCTATTGCTCACTCTGTTATTCTCCAAGAAAAATACGAGAATTTGGCCCTGATTCTTCAGAAGATTCGTTATGATGAGCATAAGTGGATGATTTGTGGAGACTTTAAAATTCTATCCATGCTATTAGTGCAGCAATCCGGTTTCACCAAATATCCCTGCTTCCTTTGCTTGTGGGATAGCCGGGCCCGCGACCTACACTGGGGGGGAAAAAAAAAGACTGGCCAATTCGGGAGTATTTGAGACCCGGTGAGAAAAATGTTCTTCATGAGAGCTTGGGTACCTCGTGATAAAATTCTATTACCACCTCTCCACATTAAGTTCGGTCTTATTAAGCAATTCATCAAGTCCCTTCCAAAAGATGGTGAGTGCTTTCGGTACCTTTGCTCAAAGTTCCCCCGACTTTCTGAAGCAAAGCTAAAGGAAGGAGTGTTTGTTGGCCCTGATATAAGGAAACTCATTTCAGATGGAGCATTCGCTGAAACGATGTCTGAGAAGGAAAAAGAAGCCTGGGATTCCTTCAAGGATGTTGTTCTCAAATTCTTGGGGAACAGGCGGGATGAGAACTATAAGGATATTGTTGCCAGGATGCTCAATGCCTTCAAAGAACAAGGCTGTAACATGAGCCTGAAAGTCCATTTCTTGCACTCCCATGTGAACTACTTTCCCGAAAACTTGGGGGCGTACAGTGAAGAACAAGGTGAAAGGTTTCACCAGGACATCAAGGACGCAGAGAGAAGGTACCAAGGAAGATGGAACACCACTATGATGGCTGATTTCTGCTGGTTGCTGCTGCGGGAAACTCCAGATGAAAAATACGCCAAGCAGCGCACCAAGAGAAGCATTCGGGGGAAGAAGAAACGGGCCCACCAGGAGATTGATTGACCCAAGAATGACTTTAAAATCTAAACTGTGCTGACAAATATCGTGTTTTTACTAAACTTTGAAATAAAAATTTGCTAGTTATTACCACAGTGTCGGATCTCATTTATTAGAATTTTATTTTCACACCATCGGGTGTTTGTCTTCATGTATTGCAATGGTGCGGTTTGCGTTTTCTATTCTTACATACATACCTGTACAACATTTTTTGCACATTTCTTTGCTTTGCTTTGTGCACATGTATGTGGCTGTTTTAAGTGCAGACAATTTTGTTTTGTTGACATTACTCTATTCTTATGTGCTGCCTTGTTACAATTTTCTTTATTCTTATTTGAATAACTACTAAACAATTAGTATAAAGAATTCATCCAAGAAACTTTTATCTCGATCGCACTCAATCTGAAATGTTAACCTCAAACTGCTAACCCAATGTAGCAAAAAGTCTGTACGTGATGGAGCAAATTGGTTACCAGATTTGGATTCAGCGCACCAAAAAACGTAAAAATAAATCGAAACATTAGAGGCAGTTTAAAAAAAAAATTTTTTAGTGTACCTGTGTAATTATTTCATTAAATGACTACTAAAAACATCAATAACTATAAGACCAATGAGGAACAGCGGGGGACTAAAATCAAAACTCCAAAAGGGATGTTGATACGCTGGAGGAACTACTAAGGAATAGCTATGAATTAAAAAATGTGTTTTTGAAAGGGTGACTTAGACTGCCATATTTTGGTGTACTAGTCATAAATGAAAGACACTATTATACAGCATGTTGACCACTAACGAAGGAAACCAAAAAACACAAACGTGGACGTAAAAAGAGGACCGCATAAGATATTGAACCAACGTTGAGCAATAGCTCAAAAAAGCTGTGTTTTAAATAATGATATGCCATAAACGGACTCTTGCACGGGGATCGTATATCATAATTTATATGTATTGAAAGAGGGCTAGTCAGTACGGATAAAAGTAAAAGAAATAGTAAAACCAATTGTTAATATCATAATTACTAAGAGCATCGAAGTTCAATAAAACCATGAATAAAAAAGGGGGGTTAAAACCCACTCCAAGAGGGATATTAGTATACTAAAGGGACTACTAAGGACCCAGCTGTAGATAAAATGAGAAGGGTAACATCGAAATTCAATAAAGCCATAAGTAAAAGTGGAGGATTAAAACCAACTCCAAGAGGAATATTAGTACACTAAAGGAACTACTAAAGATCCGGCTGTAGATAAAAAATGTATTCGTTAAATGAGAAGGGTAACTTCGACTACCACATTAAAGTGTACTAATAATGGACGTTAGAGTATATTGCACAACATGATTAACTGCAAGCAAAAGAAAGCAAGCTTCGCAAAATAGACGAAAAAGTGACAGGAACTACTTATAATATTGGAGGCTCAAAATAATATATTTTCAAAAGAATATATTTTGAATAATAATGTGCCATAGAATAACAGAGGGAACACTTACGAAGACCAACTCGTTTGTAAAGGAGAGATTGCCGGTGATATCGTTTGCGCTCAAAGGGTTTACTAAAGAAATGCGACTTTCACTGGGAACCGAATTACTCAATGTGTTTAAATGTAAATGTAGAAAGAACAACATTATCTCACTTGTAAAAAACATATTACTAAAGTCCCGATATGGCCGATAGCGAGACACATGTATCATACTTAATATTATAATAAAGCACTGCTCAGTTATGTTGCTTACATGGGGGAAACATAGAAAATGTATTCTGACATCGGTGTTTAAACCTTGATTAGAAATCATTAATAGGCCACCGGATAAATGATCGTTGGTAAAAAAACTACACTCGAGGTTGCATAAAATAAATACTGAAAGAAGAACAGGTGCCAAACCAACCTTGTGTGTAGAAAGCAGCGTATTCTCTGAAAATTGAAGAGTGGACTGAGCAGGCCGCCAAAGTTTAAAAACGCTGAAAAAACCGCGCCAAACCTTGGGGGCGTGGTTTCAGTCAATATCAAGTTACAAACGCTAAAACGGCACAAACAAAGGCAAGCTTATCAGGAGATAGACCAACATACTAACCAATTGGAAATACTACTGTTAACTCTTAGAAGTATCAAAACCAAGAGACCTCAATAAAAATAATACCCAATAAAAATATTAAAAACATATATGGTACATAACTGAAAGAAGAGGGGGATAAAAGCAAATCATTTGGATGGGGTAGAATTGATATATGCATTATTTCAAAGGAATATTGACAAATCAGTCTCCTGATTCAATCCATTAGGCTCTAAGGTGTTGAACTCATATATATAACGTTGCTCAAGTTTCAACAGCAATTTATTCACATCTCCTCCTCTCCAATTTGGTACTACTGTTTTTAAAACTAAATATTTTAAATCACCAACGGTATGTTTATTTTTTTGCCAGTGTGTTACAAGTGGCTTATCTGGGATGCCTCTTTGTATACAGCTCCTATGTTCGATTATCCTGGTGCGTATCTGCCATTTAGTTTTACCTACATAGAGGAGATTACAGGGACAAAGGATTACGTAGATAACATTTTCAGTCTTACAATTTGAAAAATTGTGTATATAAACCTTATGTGATCCCGACAATATACATGCTTCCCAAGATCCATAAATCACTACATAATCCACCAGGACGTCCGATAGTGTCTGCGATTGGGTCACTTTTAGAACCTTTATCGAAGTTCCTTGATGTATTCTTGAGACCCTTTGTTAGCAAGACAGAATCCTATGTACGAGATTCAAGTCATGTTATTAATATTTTACGAGAATTTCCGATGTATCACGACGAGTTAATATTAGTCACGTTAGATATTAATTCTTTGTATACAAATATACCGCAAAAAGATGCCATAGAAGTTATAGCTAATACTTTGATTCAGAGGGATAAGCCTGTACGAACACCAACATTTTTTCTTACACAATTAGCTTCTATTGCTATGAGTGAGAATTATTTTGCCTTTAAAGGCATATTTTATAAGCAAATTAAAGGTGTAGCCATGGGCTCATCCATGGCCCCAGATGTTGCTAACCTCTATGTGGCAGATTTTGAGAAAAAATATTTGAGTTTCCATCCATTTAAATCGAACATATGTCTTTGGAAAAGATACATTGACGACGTCTTGTTGATATGGGAGGGGGCCGAATCTACACTTCTTGATTTCTTTGATTGGTTAAATACCTTAGATTCCAACCTACAATTTGAAGGAACATTTAGTACAACAGAAATAGCATATCTCGATATTAAGATTAAGAAAGGACAAAATGGTTGTCTAACTGAATTGTACCGTAAACCTACGGATAGGAATAAGCTATTACAGTATAGCAGCTTTCATACTACGTCTTTAAAATATAATTTGCCTACCAGCCAATTCCTTAGGATTAGGAGATTATGCACTATAGATACTGATTTTGAAAAACATGCATTTGATATGCAAGATAGATTTAAACAACGAGGGTATCCTAAACAGTGCATAAAACAAGCATATTGTAGGGCTAGCAATACAGATCGGTCAATACTGTTAAGAAAAGGAACGCCCGAAAATAGACAAAGTTATATGCTCCTTAACTTTTAGCAATTACACTAAGGATATTACTAGCATATTGAAACGGCATTGGGATTTACTGGCATCATTACCAGCTTTTGCGGCCAAGAGAGTGATGGTGGCTCATAAGCGTAATCCTAATTTATCTAACATTTTGGTGTCATCTGCCCTGACATATTACAGACCATCTCCTAAAGTGAAAGGTCATTTTAAGTGTGGTAGTTGTTCTGTGTGTGCTCACAAGATTACAGTTAAAGAGTGTTTTGTCCATCCGCTCTCACAACATAAGGTTTATATACACAATTTTTCAAATTGTAAGACTGAAAATGTTATCTACGTAATCCTTTATCCCTGTAATCTCCTCTATGTAGGTAAAACTAAACGGCAGATACGCACCAGGATAATCGAACATAGGAGCTGTATACAAAGAGGCATCCCAGATAAGCCACTTGTAACACACTGGCAAAAAAATAAACATACCGTTGGTGATTTAAAATATTTAGTTTTAAAAACAGTAGTACCAAATTGGAGAGGAGGAGATGTGAATAAATTGCTGTTGAAACTTGAGCAACGTTATATATATGAGTTCAACACCTTAGAGCCTAATGGATTGAATCAGGAGACTGATTTGTCAATATTCCTTTGAAATAATGCATTTATCAATTCTACCCCATCCAAACGATTTGCTTTTATCCCCCTCTTCTTTCAGTTATGTACCATATATGTTTTAAATATTTTTATTGGGTATTATTTTTATTGAGGTCTCTTGGTTTTGATACTTCTAAGAGTTAACAGTAGTATTTCCAATTGGTTAGTATGTTGGTCTATCTCCTGATAAGCTTGCCTTTGTTTGTGCCGTTTTAGCGTTTGTAACTTGATATTGACTGAAACCACGCCCCCAAGGTTTGGCGCGGTTTTTTCAGCGTTTTTAAACTTTGGCGTCCTGCTCAGTCCACTCTTCAATTTTCAGAGAATACGCTGCTTTCTACACACAAGGTTGGTTTGGCACCTGTTCTTCTTTCAGTATTTATTTTATGCAACCTCGAGTGTAGTTTTTTTACCAACGATCATTTATCCGGTGGCCTATTAATGATTTCTAATCAAGGTTTAAACACCGATGTCAGAATACATTTTCTATGTTTCCCCCATGTAAGCAACATAATTGAGCAGTGCTTTATTATAATATTAAGTATGATACATGTGTCTCGCTATCGGCCATATCGGGACTTTAGTAATATGTTTTTTACAAGTGAGATAATGTTGTAACCGGGTAAGGCGGACACGTCGCCTCTCGCCCCTCCCCCCCCCCCCACCCCCACTTTCATTTCCTCGAAAGACTAATTCAGAACAAACACATGACAACCATTTGGGACTTAAACTGGTCGCAGCTTTAAGAACCTTTTAAACAACCACACAATACAAATCAACACATTTTAACTCCCCGCCCCCAAGCAGAGCGAGCCCTCACCCGCCATGTTAGTAGCAAGGTGACGCCGCATCCGCTTCCCCCGGGCACAGGCCTGACATTTTCCACGCCCTCCCTCTTCCGGCTTCGCCATGCTATTAGCAAAAGCCTGAGGGATTAACCGGGTCGGGGGTACCCCACCCCCGCCCTCATGCTTGCCACTGGCTCCGGACCCCGGAAACCTCCGGGATCCCGCCAAAGCCCCCACCCCCTCCAGCTGCAACAACCCACAATCCCCCAACCAAAAACGTCCCCAAGCCAGGGTGGGCGGGCGGGACGTCAGGCGCCTCCAGCCTCGACCCAGCAACTGCCGGAGCAGTGCTGGGTCCCCGCACTACCCACCCCCCCGTTGCCGAGTCCTAGCCCTCTCATTGGCTCCCGGGCGTTTAAAACACCGAAGGAGCCAATGAGGGCGCCAGACCACGCGGGGCACTGCCGGGCCACGCGCCGCCGCAACACCGAGGGGGGGGGGGCGAACGGCCCGCCGCCCCCCCGGTTAGAAGCGGCCACGCGGACGGGGCCCGCGGCCTTACTATTCTTTCTACATTTACATTTAAACACATTGAGTAATTTGGTTCCCAGTGAAAGTCGCATTTCTTTAGTAAACCCTTTGAGCGCAAACGATATCGCCGGCAATCTCTCCTTTACAAACGAGTTGGTCTTCGTAAGTGTTCCCTCTGTTATTCTATGGCACATTATTATTCAAAATATATTCTTTTGAAAATATATTATTTTGAGCCTCCAATATTATAAGTAGTCCCTGTCACTTTTTCGTCTATTTTGCGAAGCTTGCTTTCTTTTGCTTGCGGTTAATCATGTTGTGCAATATACTCTAACGTCCATTATTAGTACACCTTAATGTGGTAGTCGAAGTTACCCTTCTCATTTAACGAATACATTTTTTTATCTACAGCCGGATCTTTAGTAGTTCCTTTAGTGTACTAATATTCCTCTTGGAGTTGGTTTTAATCCTCCACTTTTACTTATGGTTTTATTGAATTTCGATGTTACTCTTCTCATTTTATCTACAGCCGGGTCCTTAGTAGTCCCTTTAGTGTACTAATATCCCTCTTGGAGTGGGTTTTAACCCCCGTTTTTTATTCATGGTTTTATTGAACTTCGATGCTCTTAGTAATTATGATATTAACAATTGGTTTTACTATTTCTTTTACTTTTATCCGTACTGACTAGCCCTCTTTCAATACATATAAATTATGATATACGATCCCCGTGCAAGAGTCCGTTTATGGCATATCATTATTTAAAACACAGCTTTTTTGAGCTATTGCTCAACGTTGGTTCAATATCTTATGCGGTCCTCTTTTTACGTCCACGTTGTGTTTTTTGGTTTCCTTCATTAGTGGTCAACATGCTGTATAATAGTGTCTTTCATTTATGACTAGTACACCAAAATATGGCAGTCTAAGTCACCCTTTCAAAAACACATTTTTTAATTCATAGCTATTCCTTAGTAGTTCCTCCAGCGTATCAACATCCCTTTTGGAGTTTTGATTTTAGTCCCCCGCTGTTCCTCGTTGGTCTTATAGTTATTGATGTTTTTAGTAGTCATTTAATGAAATAATTATTTATTGATGATATTAATTATTTATTTATTTATTATATTATTCAATGCTGTTCTTAATATGATATTTATCTAATGTATTTGTATTCTTATCATGTATCATTTATGCATTCACAGTGTGTTTGTTGTTAAAGGTTTTTTTAAAAACCACGCCACTATTTTGAGTAAGTATACGTTTTATTCTTTTGGCTATTTTAATAAGTTGGTATGGTGTCTGTAACATGGTTCCTATTTTTATAATTTTATTTATTTATTTATTTATTTATTTATATATTTCTTTTGATGTTTGAAGTTTTTTTCCTATATAATCTTTTATTGCTGAATCTCTTTATTGGTGTTGTTATAGCTTAAAGTTTTTTATGCACACAGTCCTAGTACAGTTGGCTCAAGGGTGAATTTTTATACACAGATATCTTTTCATGATCCGCATTAGTGAGTATCTTTGCTATTTGTCCTTTATTTGTTTTTATTTTGGTTTTAAATGCTTTTCTGCCCTGCGTCTTTCTTAACTTTGGAGTGTCTATATTTATGTATGAGTTAACAAATATAGTTTGATTACTATCGATGCACAATATAATCGTTTGTAAAAGGTTTTTCCATGATGATGCCCATTCCATTATTATTTTTTATACATGCCCGTGCTATTATTAATAATCCTGTTCAATTTATATGTTTTTAATATGTTTTAATGTATAATTTTATCTATGTTATTTTTGTTAGTTTTGATACCCCCTGAAGAAGGCGTTCCGCCGAAACGCGTTGGGGAACATTAATAAAACTTCTTGGATCAAGGATCTGTGTCATCATCTCTCTTGCTCCCTGTGACTTCTGTTTGGTGCTGCGAGAGTTGCTTTGCTCTCTTTGTATTGTTTCCTTGGGTTTAGTGTTAGGCCAGCGTCTCGCATAGCTTGTAATACCGCTCTTAACCTTGATAGGTGCTGTTCCCAATTGGTACTGTGGATGATGACGTCATCCATATATGCTACTGCATATGCTTGATGAGGTCTGAGTACCAAATCGACCAGCCTTTGGCACGTAGCCGCTGCACCATGTAGACCAAAGGGCATACGCTTGAATTGATACAGGCCTATTGGGGTGCTGAATGCTGTTTTCGGGCGTGATTCCCTGGTCAATGGCACCTGCCAATAGCCTTTGGTCATGTCTAGTGTTGTTAGATACGTGGCCCTCCCCAGGCGGTCGAGGAGCTCCTCTATGCGGGGCATAGGGTATGCATCAAATTTTGACAGGGCATTGACTTTTCTAAAATCAATGCAGAATCGGAGCGTTCCGTCTGGCTTGGGGACTAGGACAATCGGACTGCTCCACGGGCTCTTGGATTCCTCAATTATGCCGAGGTCCAACATCTCCCTTACTTGGTTTACGACCTCTTGCCTCTGGTCTTCCGGCAACCTGTATGGGCGCTGTCGTACTACTTCTCCTGGAGAAGTTACAATCTCGTGTGCGACGAGTTGAGTATGTCCAGGAAGAGGTGTTAGGACGTCCGGGAAGTTTTGTATCAGCTGTTCCAGCTGCTTCTTCTGAGTCCACGACAGCCCTTCTCCCATCCTTAGCTCCGGGGTCTTCTTGCAGTCACTTAGTTGAGGGCCTAAGTCGTCTTCTGCTTTTTCCTCAACTATCGCCGCCAGTCCTTGAAGGTCAGCTCGCCCTGTTGAACCAAACCCTTTGGCTCCTCTCGTTGTACTGGAGACCATGTGCACTTCTTCAAGAGGTGGAAACCCGACCCTCTCGCATATGATCTGTGCTATGCGGTCGCCTATGCTTACTTTGAAATCTTCAGATCCAAAATTAAAGAGTAGTACCTTAACGGCACCTCGGTAATCGGGGTCCACGATGCCGGCTCCCACGTCAATAGCGTATTTCACAGCCAAGCCGGAACGAGGGGCGATGCGTCCATAACATCCAGCCGGTAGTTCCAACTGAAGGGCTGTATTCACCAAAGCCTTGCCGTGTTTTGGAACAGTCACCTCTTCAGCGCTGTATAAATCAAACCCGACTGCTTGTGGAGAAGATCTCTTGGGTGGGCGCGCGTCTGTACTCATCCTACAGTATTTTAGGACGAACACAGGTTTCTTGCCTCCTCTTTCTTGGGCAACTGTCGTGGAGACTTTTGCTCCTTCCCAAATAAGGGATTTGGAACTGCCATCATTTTACCTGTGTTCTTATCTAGTGATTCAAGCGGAGTGCTTGCAGCTATCAGGCCTTCCTTTTTCTGCAAACTCTGTTGAATACCTTTTTGAAACTGTGGCCAGTCTCGGCCCAGTACTAATTCTTGTGGCAAGTGTGGAACTATGGCTACTGGAATCTCTTTTTCTATTCCAAATCCTTTTATTAGGACTTTGTAAATAGGGTATGAGGATGCCGCGCCATGCACACAGTGGATTTTTATAGTGCCACTGGGTAGACAAGGTATGGTTTTACTTTGGACTTCTATCTTTTGCCAAAGGCTTTGGGAAACCATACTCTGATCGGAACCAGAATCTAGTAAGGCATTCACATTCACTCCCTGGACTGTTACTGCCAAGAGGAAACCCTCTCTAACCTGTCCTGGGTTAGTGGTTACTAGCACTATTTTTACCTTACAGTTACGCTGTAAATGATCATCACTGCCACATTTAAAGCATGTTTTCCTTCCATATTTTCCTCTACATTCAGGTAAACATAATGCATTAACATTCATTGCTTTTTCCTTCCTTTCTGAAAATGCATTGGCTGCCTTCCTAGAAGCTATGCTTTTCTCCTGGGCGTTCCCTTCTGCTTCAAGGAATCGCTCAGTGAGCATGGTCGCTTCCTGGGAGCTTTTGCAACCTTGCAAAGTCAGGAAAGTGCGGACATTTTCAGGGACAGCATTCATGTATTGTTCCAGTATTATACTATCTAACACTGATTCAAGGCTCTTACCATCCGGTTCTAACCATTTGTTTACCAGTCCCTTAAGACGATGGTATAATGCTCTGGGTGTTTCACCGGGCATTAATTTAGTATCCCTAAATAAATGGTGGTACACCAAGGGAGTTAGACCTATCCTATCTTTGATAGCTCTTTTAACGTCGTCATAATCATTGGCTAAATTTGGTGGTACGGTCTGGTAAGCAGTCAATGCCTCACCCGTGTGAGACATTGCTAACCTGATCGCCCATTGGTCTTTAGGCCAATTTATCAAGTGAGCAACTCGTTCAAATGTTTCAAGATAATCATCCAGATTGTCTCTATCAGTTAACTGTCCAAAGTTCCATGCTTCCCTGGACCAGGGTCCTAAAGCATGAGCTTGGTTTAAGCCTGATGAACCTGGTGAAGGAGAATCAGGATCTGGCTCCTTCCTAGTACTCTGGATCCACGCTTCCATCATCTGAATGAGCGGGCGTTGCTGCGCTTCCATCCGGGCTGCAGCTCGCTCTAGAGCAGTGCTCCCCAACCTTTTTATCGCCGCGGACCGGTAAACGTTTGATAATTTTTCCGTGGCCCGCTTGTTTTAATTTAATAATTTTAATTTAATTGTATTTAAACATGCCTTCAAAATAAAATACAGATACACCAAAAAATGAATATAAAGTGATTTATTTTATTTAACTCACTAGAATTCCAAATCAATGAGAACCCCGAGCTTGTTTCTTTGCAATGAGACGGTTCCATCTGGGGGTAATAGGAGACAATGACACCCGAAGTGTGTTGCTTATGTCTAGTTTATTCCGTTGTTTTGTTTTGGTTGCTGTCACTGCAGAAAACCCCGCTTCACACAGATAGGTTGTCGGAAATGGTAATAGGGATTTAAGTGCTGTGGTGGCAATCTCAGGATATTCCGCCATGACTTTAATCCAGAACACCGGTAGAGTTGTTGTCTCGAATGTAGTTTTAAGGCCACCGTCATTTGCAATCTCCAGCAGTTGTTCTTCTTCTTGCATAGACATGCTAGATTCGCCTGATTTGTTGGCAAATGGGTCGCGGATCTATTCCTTACCAGTTCGTGGGTCTTTTGTGGTTGGGAAGTAGCGCTCAAACTCTTTTAAAAGCAAAGACAGGTGATCGTGCACCAACTGGCAGAATGAATGTTCAAGCTCAGTCTCGCCTAAAATCCCCGCTAATGTCTGAAACATGTCCAAAATGCCTCTGTTCACGCGCCGTCCCCACAACTCCAGTTTGGCTTTAAATGCAGCTACTTTGTCTGACAACTTGAAAACAGTTGTCATTTTCCCCTGAAGGCCCAGATTGAGTTCATTGAGCAGGCTGAATATGTCACACAGGTAAGCCAGTTTTGCGACCCATACCTTGTCACTGAAATGTGCTGCCAGCGGTGACTTCTTTTCTGAGAGAAATCTTTGCAATGGCTCTCGTAATTCAAATACTCTGGTTAGCGATTTTCCTCTGGATAACCATCTTATTTCTGTGTATAAGAGAAGGCATCTGTACTCTGCGTCCATCTCCTCACAAAGCTGCTCAAACAGGCGCGAGTTAAGTGCGTGTGCTTTAATGTGGTTAATAACTTTAACGACATCACTCAATACGCTGTTAAATTCCGGTGACATTTTTCCGCTTGCCAGCATTTCCCTGTGAATGATACAATGCGTAGATTCACTCTCAGGTGCAACCTCCTTAATCTGAGCAGTTAAACCAGACAGTCGTCCGGTCATGGCAGCAGCTCCGTCTGTACATATGCTGACACAAAAGGACCATTTCAGTTTTCCTGATATAACCATCCAGTGACTTGAACAGTTCTGCTCCTGTGGTGTTGGTTGGCAAAGATAGTGCACATAACAAATCCTCATGCACATCCTCCTGATATAGATATCGCACATAAACAAGTAGTAGTGCCTTGTTGTCGATATCTGTAGATTCATCAACCTGGAGTGCATACCACGGTGATGTATTAATCCTCTCCAACAATTGTGCCTCAATGTCTCCAGCTATTTCCTCAATGCGCCTAGTCACAGTGCTAGCTGACAAAGGCACATGTGCTACCTTTTCCACAGCAGCCTCTCCTAGAAGTTCATGGCAAATGTCTTTAGTGGAGGGCAAGATCAATTCTTCACCGATAGTAAATGGCTTTTTAGCCTTAGCAATGCGGTTAGCCACCAAATATGATGCTCTCAGTGCATTCTCCTTTATTGATGTGGTGGCCCTCATAAATTTCTTCTGTGCTTCGTGCTCCCGTTTTTTTCTTTCAAAATACTCCAGGGGCTTGTCTTTTATGCCAGGGTGCTTGGCGGTCAAGTGGCGAAGCAGTTTTGAAGGTTTCATTGCCTCATTAGAGAGCTTCTCGCCGCAAACTATGCAGATCGGTTTTGGTGCGTGGGAATCACCTGTCCCGATAAATCCATATTTCAAATAGGACTCATGGTATTGTCTGTTAAAGGTTGCATATTTCTTTGATGTTGAAGGCTCTTCTTCTGTCTGTTCACTGGGCCTTTTTTTCTTCCCAAGAAAACTTTCTAACGATATCTGTTTCATACTCATTTTTACTAATTTGTCCTCAGTCCTCCCGCGGCACCTCCTCCTCGACCAATGGCATGGGGTTTGCCTTTCGGCCAATCAGGAGGCGGGAGGACCCACAGTGAAATTATTTAAAGTTCCTCGGGCGGCCCGGTACCGTTTGATCCACGGACCGGTACCGGTCCGCGGCCCGGGGGTTGGGGAACACTGCTCTAGAGCTTCTGTCGCTAGCTCACGTTGTCGCTCAAACTGTGATGCCATCCAGGTGAGTACTTCCTTCTTCTCCATAGCCATTCTGAAAAGACAAAGCAGACAAACGCAACCACCCAAGTGCGGTACCACAGTATAGAAGGTATTTTAACTTTTCCCACCAACTACACTGATACCCACAGCACAAGTATCCTCAGGTAACCCTGTTAGACACCAATTACCTGATACTAGTGGTGCGTCAGGCTTGTGAGCAACGTTGGTCTCCTCAGTAGCAGACACGCCTTCTCCGTCCGGAAGTAGCTTTGCTAGACGTTTTCCTGTAGCTTGATTTTTCAAAAAACATTTCTTGCACTTTTAAATCCTTTGCGCATGCGTGCTTGTGCCTTGATCCTGCCAACTACATCAATCTGTCCTGCCCCCGCCTAGGGCCGGTGACTCTAGAGCAAGGGTGACCTCTACTTGGAGGGGAGGAGTAGCCTAGTGGTTGGGGCAAGGTACTTCAGGCCGGAAGGTCAGGGGTTCAAATCCCACTAGAGGACAGCAACCTTGGGCCAGAAGGACTGGGGTTTCTAGTCCCACAGATGCTCCTTGTGGTCTTGGGCAAGCCACTTAACCCTCCATTGCCCATGTTCCCTGTAAGTATTAGTGTATGTGTCTCATATCCCTGCATGTTAAATGTATCCCCCAATTGTGTTGTGACCGCTTTGATTGAAGGATAAGGCGGTATACAAAACTGTCTAAATAAATAAATACTTTGTCTTCAAGTGTCCTTTTTGACTAAGGTAGCAGCAAGGGATGCTGGGAGTTGTAGTCTATGTTACTATCAAACAAAGGTGTTGTGGCACGAGGGTCATTTGAACAGATAAATTTTTATTTGGGGTTTTCCCTTTCACACATAGATTCTTGTCTCAAAACATGACACGGATTACTTCCCAAAACAATAGGAAACAGGAGCAATTCAAAGTTAGAAAATAAAGCATATGGCAAACTGTTTCTTCACAGCAAACATTCAGGAGAAAACAACTTTGCATTAGCTTCATGCAAAGGTTGTCTAACGTAGGTCCAAGTGATCAATCTCACATAAAGAACAATCCATCTCACAGATATCAGTTGTATCAGGAGTGCTTTCTACGTCAACAATCATCTCCTTGCTGCAATCATTATAATTCTGCTTAGGGGAACTTCTAGACTGCAGGTCACTGAGAATGTCTTGCAGCTGCTCAATAAAGTTGTCCCTCTGATTGGCAGTAACTTTCTCTAGTGCAGGAAACTGATTCTTACGTAAGCTCTTAGCAACAGCCTTTACGTCTGTTTCAAAACACTTACTAAGAATGTTTCTGACTGGAGCTGTTTTCGCAGCAGTGCTATCTCTGCTCTTATTAGCACTGTTCTTTAACTGCTGTACAATCTCCTCAGCAAGTCTCGGGCTAGGAATTATGGCAGACGTACCTTTCTCACTCGCAATGCCCTTTCTGTAATCAGAGCTTTCCTCCCTCGTATAGGTAAACTCTTCTATCTTTTCTTCGGGTAGTTTCCACAGAGGTTTTGGCTTTGCTTCTAGTGCTCCTGAGTTAAAGGAAATGGACCTTCCAGAATCCTCCTTTGCTAGTTCTGGGTTCCAAAGTCTCCCTCTTTGCTGCTCTCCTCTTGGCCTTCCTTGCCTGCGTTGCTCTGTCTGCTGTCGTTGCTTGCCTCGTGGCTTCTGTGTGCTCTCTCTCTCTCCACCTCTCTTCCTGAACTCTAGCTCTGAAGCAAGTTTAAAACGGCTTCCTTCAGCAGCCACACCCCTCTGGCTACTCATGTGCAACTCATTAGAGCTCCACTCAGCTCCTACGTCACTGCTGTAGCCGGGCTCAGTTCTAGTTAGAAGCTTTCGGTTTCTATGGGAACCTGACTTGTCCTTACTCTTAAAGGTACAATGCTCATTATTTTCCCAATCCATCTGCTCAGCATTGCTGTCATTATCACAATGTATAAAGCGGCATTTTAGAAAGGACATCCCGGGCAAAATATCCAATAGAAAATCAGGGACATTTATGTTTTAGCCCAATTTTAGCAACTTGGATGTCACATAGACATCTCCACTACAAACATTTGGCGTGGAAACATTTGTTTTATGCTGAACAGATGTCCATGCAAGCTATTTTTCAGTGCAGGGACATGCATCAGCATGCTGAACCAAAAACAAGTGTCCTCATATTGCTGCAGTTTTCATTATCGTCATGGAATGTATAGGGAATATTATCTCTATGTTCTCCAGATGTCTGTATGGCAGAACGAGTGTTTTACTAATGCCTATTCATGTCTTGGAGAAGGAATAGACATAGATGGTCCCGCTAGATGGTAGGGACATGCTCGCCGTTTCTAAAATCGAGTGCACTGCTCTAACTCGGACATTTTTGCACTTTCAACATCTATAGAAACAGCTTCTAAAATGGCTCTGGGGGACAGGAGGATTTCCAAGATGGCGGATGGCAAGTTCCTCTTGCTCTGATGTGTTCACCTCTTATGGGAAAGAGGAAGGCCAAGTTGGGCAAGCAGACCTTGGCTCCCCGACAGACTCCCTCTGCCTTGCCTGTACAGTCAGTTTTTTTAGGTGCTTGCCCTTCCCGTCTTGAGAGACAGCTGGCTGTGATGGCAGCGGTGTGCCCAGCTGTTTCAACACTGGAGTTGGATGGTTCAGTGTCCTCCTCGGGCTTGGATCTGAGGTCTCCAGAATTGCAGAGGCCCTTGAAGTTAGTGTGTGTCATTTCCAGTCCGGGAAGCCAGCAAGAGCGCGACATAACCGGGGTTGGTCTGGTGTTCTTCTTGCCAGGGCCAGCTCCTGACATGATGCAGAACCTTCTGTGACCCCACGGGATCATCTTCCAGGTGATGTGCATTTTGAGGACAGGGAAGCTACAGTGGCTACACTTTTGACTGCAATGCAAGCCTTGATGGTCAATGCAGGACCCCAAGAAATGCAAGATCATCCTGGAGACAATCTGGTCAGCAATCATGAAATTGGGCGAAGCACTTATACAGCAAGAACAAACTTTGACTCTACAAGCTCAGAACAATATGGTAGCTAGTCATAAGAATGCTGAGGACATAATGGGCCCGATGCAGAGACGTGGGTTGTGGTACTGTATGTCTCGGCAGGACGTGCAGCACCGCACGCCATCTGGGGCCAATTCCCCCTCCAGCTCTCTCCGCATGTCCAGAGCAAGAGGATGGGGAGAGTTGGGGGGGAGGGGTGCAAGAAAGGGTGGGATCTGGGAGGAGTGCGGGCGGACTCAGCTGGCAGGACGTACAAGGACGATTCCGTTCACAGCCCTGTATCTCCTGCTGGGTTAAAGGGGACGTGGTGCTTATTCCACCTAAAAGGTGGAATAAGCAGCAATAATCCAGCGATCGGGCCCGGGGATCCCCCCCTGGGACTGGGTGGGGGGGGGGGGTCCCACCGCCCAATCCGGGCCTTGGCTAGCCAACTGTGGGTCGGGCAGTGGGGAAGAGGCAGTGGGGAAGAGGGGTGGCCGAGCCACGGCAGTCAAGGGAGCCTGCGGGGAAGACGTCCCCACAGGCAGGCAGGGGCACACTGGACCTTCCTTGGGACCCATTCTGTGGGTCCAGAATCAGGTCCTAACAGGCCTATTCTGCACGGGGACATCTGGATGGCCCAGACGTGCCTCTTTCAGAATCGGGCTCCACATCTTGCCAGACTTCTCTATCCGATTTGAGTGTGAGAACTGCCTGTATGGAGAACTATTCTGATGCATATTTTAAGGGTGCAATGCATCAGGGAGGGGAGGTTCTGGAGGCTAAATTTAGGCTTTTAGGTAGGAAGTTGAAATCCAGAACTTCCAGGGTAGCGTTCTCTGAAATGCTTCCTGTTCCACGCGCAGGACCCAAAAGGCAGGCAGAGCTCCGGAGTCTCAATGCGTGGATGAGACAATGGTGCAGAGATGAGGGTTTTGGATTTGTTAGGAACTGGGGAACATTCTGGGGAAAGGAGGGGCTCTTCCGAAGGGATAGGCTTCGCCTTAACCGGGATGGAACCAGGCTGCTGGCATTAACCTTTAAAAAGGGGATAGAGCAGCTTTTAAACTAGATATTAGGGGAAAGCCGACAGTCGCCCAAGAGCGGATGGTTCGAAAGAATGTATCTTTGAAGGATACTACCAAAAGCAGAGAGGTTCCATAAAAGAGTAAAGTAGCCCAAATGCCCTCAAGTATGGAGCAGACAGAGCTTAAAGATCCCAAATTACACATGTCTAACAATAGCCAAATTAATACGAATAAAATACATTCTCTAAAATGCTTGTATGCAAATGCTAGAAGTCTAAAAAATAAGATGGGAGAGTTAGAATATATAGCACTAAATGAAAGGTTAGATATGATTGGAATATCAGAGACATGGTGGAAGGAGGACAACCAGTGGGACACTGTGATACCTGGGTACAAACTATATCGTAATGATAGAGCTGATCAAATTGGTGGAGGGGTTGCTCTCTATGTTAGAGAGGGCATTGAGTCAGAAAGTATTAAAGTTTTGCAGGAAACAAAATCTGCTGTAGAATCTATATGGATTGAAATTCCATGTAAAAGGGGGAAGGCAATGGCAGTGGGGGTGTACTATCGAGCGCCTGGCCAGAATGGCCAAATGGATGATGAAATGCTCAAAGAAATCAAGGAAGCTAACAAAAGTTACAGCGCAGTAATAATAATGGGTGATTTCAACTACCCCGGTATCGACTGGGTCAGTGTCACGTCAGGACATGCTAGGGAGATAAAGTTCCTAGATAAAATAAATGACTGCTTCTTGGAGCAGCTGGTTCATGAACCGACCAGAGGGGAAGCCATATTAGACCTAGTCCTTAGTGGAACACCAGATCTAGTGCAAGAGATAAGGGTGTTGGGGCCACTTGGCAATAGTGATCATAGCATGATCACCTTTGATTTAATTAGTGGAGGAGGGATAGTAAGGAAATCCACAGTACTACCTTTTAACTTTCGAAAGGGAGACTATGATAAAATGAGGAAAACAGTTAAGAAAAAACTAAAAGGAGCAGTTGCAAAGGTTAAAGACGTACATCAGGCTTGGCTGTTGTTGAAAAATACTATCTTGGAAGCCCAGACCAGCTGTATTCCACGCTTTAAGAAAAGTGGAAGGAAGTCCAAAAAACTGCCAGCATGGTTTAAAGGTGAGGTCAGAGAGGCTGTTGTTGCCAAAAAAGCATCTTTCAAAAAATGGAAAAAAGAGCCAAATGACGAAACCTGGAAACAGCACAAGCACTGGCATGTCAAATGCAAGGCATTAATAAGGCAGGAGAATTTGAGAAGAAGCTTGCTGCAGAAGCAAAAACGCGAAGTAAAGACCTTTTCAAGTACATTCGTAGCAAAAAACCTGTGAGAGAGTCAGTTGGTCCATTAGATGATAAAGAGGTTAAAGGAGCACTAAGAGGCGACAAGGCGACAGCGGAGAGATTGAATGAATTCTTTGCTTCAGTCTTTACTGAGGAAGATGTAGGGATGTTACCCATGACTGAAGTGGTATTTAAAGGTGCGGAAGAATTGAAGGAAATATCGATACATCGGGAAGATGTATTACAACTATTAGATAAACTGAAGAGTAGCAAATCACCTGGGCCGGATGGTATACATCCAAGGGTGTTGAAAGAACTGAAATATGAGATAGCAGACCTGCCATTAATAATCTGTGAACTATTATTAAAATCATCTCTAATACCTGAAGATTGGAGGATCGCCAATGTAACACCAATTTTTAAAAAGGGTTCCAGGGGTGATACGGGAAACTACAGACCGGTGAGCCTGACATCAGTACCGGGAAAAATGGTAGAAACCATCATAAAGAATAAAATTACTCAGCATGTAGATAGTCATGACCTAATGGGAGACAGCCAACATGGCTTTAGACAAGGAAGATCTTGTCTTACTAATCTGTTATGTTTTTTTGAAGGAGTGAATAATCAGGTGGACAAAGGTGAGTCGGTTGATATTGTGTATATGGACTTTCAGAAAGCCTTTGACAAAGTCCCTCATGAGAGACTTTTGGCAAAACTAAAGAGTTATGGGATAGGAGGCAGTGTACTATTGTGGATCAGGAACTGGTTAAAAGATAGAAAGCAGAGGGTAGGGCTAAATGGCCAATTTTCCCAATGGAGAAAGGTGTATAGTGGTGTACCTCAGGGATCTGTGCTGGGTCCGCAGCTTTTTGACATATTCATAAATGACCTGGAAAGTGGAATAACGAGTGAGGTTATCAAATTTGCAGATGACACAAAACTATTTAAAGTTGTTAAAACCCAAGAGGATTGTGGAAAATTGCAAGATGATCTTGATAAATTGGAAGACTGGGCATCAAAATGGCAGATGAAATTTAATGTGGACAAGTGCAAGGTTATGCACCTAGGGAAGAACAACCCAAACTATGGTTACACGATGCAAGGTTCCACATTAGGAACCACCACCCAGGAAAAAGATTTAGGCATCATTGTGGATACCATGTTAAAACCCTCGGCCCAGTGTGCAGCGGCGGCCAAGAGAGCAAATAGAATGCTAGGTATGATAAGGAAAGGAATGGAAAATAAAACAAAAGATATTATAATGCCTCTATATCGTTCCATGGTGAGACCGCACCTTGAATATTGTGTGCAATTCTGGTCGCCATATCTTAAAAAGGATATAGCGATTTTAGAAAAGGTTCAGAGAAGAGCCACCAAAATGGTAAAGGGATGGAAGGATACTCCTATGAAGAAAGGCTAAAAAGGTTAGGGCTCTTTAACCTGGAAAAGAGACGGCTGAGGGGAGATATGATAGAAGTCTATAAATTAATGAACGGAGTGGAACGGGTAAGCGTAGATCGATTGTTTACCTTATCAGAATATAGAAAGACTAGGGGACATGCAATGAAGCTACAGGGTAAACTATTTAAGACTAATAAAAGAAAATATTTTTTCACTCAACGTGTAATCAAACTCTGGAATTTGTTACCGGAGGATGTAGTAAAGGCTGTTAGTGTAGCTGGGTTTAAAAAAGGTTTGGACAAGTTCCTGGAAGAAGGGTCCATAAACCATTATTAAGAAGGGACCCAGGATATCAATGCTTGAACCAATACAAGCATTGTGGAACCTGTGTCCCTTGGGGAAACTGCTAGGTACATATGACCTAGATTGGCCACTGTTGGAAACAGAATACTGGGCTTGATGGACCTTGGTCTGACCCAGTATGGCATATCTTATGTTCTTAATGCCGCTTAAGTCAAAAATAGAACACTTAGATAACGGTTCTGGACAGGCTAATCTCCTCCATCTTATTAATTTCCCTAAATCTTCTTTATTGTCACTTAAAGATATGCTTAAAACTTATCTTATTGAGGTTCTGGCGTTTCTCTAGAAACCCATCCACCTATGATTAAAGTGTATTATTTGCCTACATGGAAAAAAGTCCCTAGAGGTGCCAAGGTTTTAGGCGTCTAGCAGGTTGACTCACTTAATGTATCTGCTATTTTGGAAAATTCTGACCTTGATTCTATAATACCATCTACTTGCTTGGCTACATGTGCCTTAATTTCAGACCGCGACTGGTTTTTGAAAATGTTTTTCAGGAAAAGGAATATTTGTTTTAAGGGTTTACTAGACCATGTATTCCCAGATCTTGCTAGAGAAACTCCAAGTCAGAGGAGGGAGTTTCTCCTCATCCAACCCTGGGTTTCACAACTTGGGGCATTATTCTTTTTGAAGTATCCCTGCAAATGTTTGGTCAAGATACAGTCAATTTCCTATGTGTTTCTTCATCCATCTCAATTATTGTCTTTTATGAATGCCCATTGTCTGACCGTTTCGAGGTCTATAGACTCTCCACCTCTGTGAATTATAGTTTACTGGATGTAGGCCTGCCTATTTTTCCTTTAATTGCAAGATTATTTTCTTTTTTTTCCTTTTTGGAATCCTCCTTCTTCTGGGCTAGAAAAGGGATTGGGGTTGTTTATTTCTTCTGTTGTTTAATTACCTTGTTATACATTATTTGCTTTCCACTGGTAACCCTTATTTCTATGCCAGTTATAGTTATGTTTGTAAACCGCTCTATTTGCTTAGCCAAGTATATCAAGCTTCAATAAACAATAAACAATAATTTTGAAAATTCAAAATAAAAGTTGTATTTTAAAAATATGTCTTCAGGGATGTCTCTGTGATTGGAATGTCTGAGTGCCTGTTTTCAGACATCCAAAGCAGAAAAAAGGCTTCTAAAATTTATATATTTATCATTTTTTTATACCACTTTATCATTTCAGTCAAAGCAGTTCACATGGTAATGTACATTAAACAGGGACATTGATAACTTGGATTTTTCTGAGGCAATGAAGGGTTAAGTGACTTGGCCAAGGCCACAAGGAGCGCTAGTGGGAATCAAACCCTGGTCTTTTGGGGTCCCAAGCCAGTGCTGTAACCATTATGCTATTCACCCACTCCAAAATGACCCTCATAGCGAGTAGTGCTGAATAGACATATTATGTGGGTGCTGCCATCTATTCATCTAATTTAAACCTGCTTTTTAGCATGTATAAAATAAACAGATAAGGACTGATATTTAAACTCCACAGTCAACATCTTTTTGAGTGCTGACTCTGGAATTTAAAAATGAAACCAGATAGGTAACACCAAAATTGGGATATTCTCTGAGTGCTAATATCTGATTTCAGTACTAACAGTGCAATCCGGACAGTGGCATATTCAACCGCTATCTGGCTAGCCAGCCACATAAAGTTCAATTTACTTTTTCTGATAGAAGGAAGTACAGAACAGCTTACACATTTTTAGGTTTTACATTCAGGTGGGCTTGCAATCTAATTTTGTACCTGAGACAATGGAAAGTTAAGCGACTTGCCCAAGAGTTAAACCTGCTATTTTTGTAGCACAATTTCATGTGGATTATTATCCTGTTAATGGACTGAAAATCACTGCTAACCAGATAACACTGGGGATCGCCTTGGCCCCGCCCATAGACCTGCTGCTGAATATCCCTCTCACTGGTTCTTATCTGGTTACAGATGCTGCTAACCGGATAAGTGCTTTTGAATATCGTACTCATAGCTTATCCAGAGAGCTCAATGACCTAAACCCCCTTAGAGCCCACCCACTTTTCCTGTGTGTAAAAATATATGTACTTTAATCCCCATGCTTTTTTGTACTTGCATACAGGGTGGGCAACTTTGAAACAGTCTACTTACATAGAAATATGACAGCAGAAAAAGACCACATAGTCTTTCCTTCCATATCTGCTACTATAGTCCCCTTTTTTCCTTTAGAGATCCTCTGTGCTTGTGCCATGATTTCTTGAATTCGGATACTGCCCTGGTCTCTACTAGCTCCACGGCAACTATTCCACGCATCTACCACTCTTTCCGTAAAGAAATATTTCCACATACTACTCCTGAGTTTATGCCCTTTCACACTTATCCTATGTCCCCTCGTTGCAGAGCTTGCTTGCTTACTTATCTAAGTAAATGGCTTGGGAAGATTGCACTCTCCTGGTTGATGCATATTAATCTGATGTATTCAGCCCAGATACTCCCCAACAGAATAAAACCTTTCGGAAGAGGATAGAAAGCACAGTTACTTACCTGTAACAGGTGATCTCTGGGAACAGCAGGAATTAGTCCTCACATATGGGTACGTCGGAACCGACGGAGCCTGCGCGGGAAAGCTCCCCAGCTTTTCAGATGAAAAGCTTTTGGGGCTTCCCACAGCGCATGCGCGCTGCCTTCCCGCCTTCCTGACCAGCTCTCTTCAGTTCGAGTTTATAGCTGAGACAATAGAGAGAGGAAAGGAAGGTAGATAGATAGAAGATACAACTCCTAGGGGAGGTGGGTGGGTTGTGAGGACTAATTCCTGCTGTTCCCAGAGATCACCTGTTACAGGTAAGTAACTGTGCTATCTCCAGGAACAAGCAGGAATGAGACCTCACATATGGGGACTCCCTAGCTAAGATGCCTGGGAGATCCCCCTCCAAAGGTAACCATCTTCGTATGGATCTCAGGCATCCAACCAGGGAAGGTGGGCAGGAGTTGTTTAAGTATGGAACAGGTGTTTGAGGACAGCCTGACCAAACAAGGCATCCCGGCGGGAGTCCTTGTCCAAACAGTAATGGGCTGTGAAGGTATGAACCGAGGCCCAAGTGGCTGCTCAACAGATCTGATCTATGGAAACAGAGTGAAGATGAGCCATAGAGGTGGCCATGGCTCTCACATTGTGAGCTGTGACATGGCCTTCCAGAGAAATGTTCTTACTCTGGTAAGCAAAAGAAATACACTGAGCAATCCAATTGGAAAGTGTACGCTTGGAGACTGGAAGTCCCAAATGAGAAGGATCAAAAGCCACAAAAAGTTGGGAAGACTTTCGATGTGGCTCAGTCCTGTTGAGGTAAAAGACGAGAGCTCTTTTACAATCAAGGGTATGAAGGTTCCTCTCTGCACTGGATGCATGAGGAGCCGGGAAAAAAACAGGTAGATATACCTCTTGATTAAGATGAAAAGGCGAGGGCATAAAGTGGGGGTTCGTCCTAAGGACCACCTTATCATGATGAAACCTAGTATAAGGTGGATTAGCCACTAAAGCCTGCAGTTCACTGATGCGGCGAGCTGAAGTGACTGCAATAAGGAAAACTACCTTCCATGAAAGAAATTTCAAGGAGGTGGAATCCAAAGGCTCAAAAGGTGGCTTCATAAGCTGACCTAGAACTAGGTTCAAATCCCATGCTACCGGCGGAGGTCGGATGGGAGGTTTAGTTAAGGTCAGGCCTCTCATGAACCTTGCAACAAGAGGATGAGAGGAGACAGGTTGTCCATTTATAGGTTTTAAGGATGCTGCAATAGCACTTAAATGGACTCGTACTGAATTCGTCTTGAGGCCTGCATTGGAAAGATGCAGGAGATAGTCTAGTAGAGAATTCAAAGGAAGTGCCAGAGGGTCAAGACCCTGTTGAGCACACCAAATGGAAAAACGTTTCCATTTGAAAGCATAGGAACGCCTGGTAGAGGGTTTCCTAGAGGCATGAAGGATATCTTTCACTGGTTGAGAAAGATTAAACTCATGAAGGCTTAAGCCTTCAGTAACCAAGCTCGGAGATGTAGGGACTTGGGGTTTGGGTGCCACAAAGTCCCTTTCTCCTGAGACAGAAGGTCTGGCGCAGCTCCCAGGTCCAGGGAGGAGCCCTGGGAGAGCTGTAGAAGTAGAGGGAACCACACTTGGCGTGGCCAGCGTGGAGCTATGAGGATCATTGACCCGTGATCCCTCTGAAGTTTGAACAGAGTCTTGGGAATCAAAGGAATGGGTGGAAAAAGCATACAGGAATTCCTGACCCCAATGCAGGAGAAAGGCGTCGTTGGCCTGAGCTCCCTGACACGGAGTCCTGGAAAAGAACCGGGGAAGTTTGGCATTCCACGGACTTGCAAAGAGGTCTATGTCTGGGGTCCCCCATTCCTGAAAGATTCTGCGTATCTGGTCCATATGCAGGGACCATTCGTGTGGAAGCAGAACTCGACTGAGTCTGTCTGCCCGAGAGTTTTGAACTCCTGGAAGGTATACTGCCAGAAGATGAATTTGATGCTCTCTGGCGAAGGCCCATAATCTGAGAGCTTCGTTGCAAAGCGACAGAGAGCCCGTCCCTCCTTGTTTGTTGACATAGAACATGGCTACCTGATTGTCTGTCTGGACTAGGACAGTCAGGTTGACAAGGAGGGTGTGGAAGACTGTGAGGGCAAGGAAGATTGCTCGCAGTTTCAGAAGGTTAATGTGAAGGGTGGTCTCCTGGGGAGACCAGGTGCCCTGAGTGGAGAGGTGTTGGAGATGAGCTCCCCACCCTGTTTGGGAGGCATCTGTTGTGAGGGTTGCTTGGGGCAACGAAGGTTGGAAGGGGGTCCCCAACAACAGATTTTTGGAGGATGTCCACCACTGGAGAGACCAAAACAGATGTTTTGAGGTGAGTACTTGGTCTGAGAGCGCTCCTGATGCTTGAGACCACTGGGTGGCCAAAGTCCATTGAGCTGCCCTCATATGGAGACGAGCGTAGGGCACCACATGGACCATGGAGGCCATGTGGCCCAGAAGTTGCAGCAGTTCCCTGGCTGACAAGTGACTTCTGGACTGAGCCTGGGAGGCCAAGCTGATTAGTCGTTGGCCTCGGACCAGAGGGAGGTAGGCCCTTGCAGTGGTGGAGTCCAAGTGGGCCCCTATGAATTCCAGGGACTGAATAGGGATAAGTTGGGACTTGGGAATGTTTACCACAAGTCCCAGATATTGAAGAATACGCCTTGTGCGGTCCAAGGAAATCTTGGCTTCTGACTGAGATGGAGCTCGGATGAGCCAGTCGTCCAGATATGGGAACACGAAGACTCCCATGCCTCTTAGAAATGCGGCTACGACTGCCATGCATTTTGTGAATACTCTTGGAGCAGAGGCGAGACCGAAGGGAAGTACTCTGTATTGGAAATGTTTTCCCTGGAACAGAAATCGAAGATATTTTCTGTGGGATGGATGGATGAGTATATGAGTGTACGCATCCTTGAGATCTAGAGAACAAAGCCAATCCTGACTCTGAAGGTATGGAAGGAGAATGCCCAGAGAGAGCATTTTGAATTTCTCCTTGAATAGAAACTTGTTCAATTCTCTCAGATCTAGGATAGGTCTGAAGCCCCCTGTCTTCTTTGTTATGAGAAAATAAGGGGAGTAGAACCCTAACCCCTGTTGAGGAAGAGGAACCTCCTCTATTGCCCCTTGGGCAAGGAGAGAGGAGATTTCCCGACCCAACAGGGTCAGAAGAGATGGGGGAGAACTGAATTGCCTCACCATGGTATGGGGAGGAAGGCTGGAGAAATAAAGTTTGTAACCCTCTCGGATGATAGAGAGGGTCCATTGCTCTGATGTAATTTGCTCCCATCTGGGAGCAAAGTGAGCTAACCTTCCGGGAATGGTGAGGGGCTCTGGTTGTTCTAGAGCCAGAAATGGTAAGTTCTCTAGGGGCAAGTCAAAACCCCTGAGGGGGTTGAGCCTGCTGGGGTGTAGCAGACACTGCAGGCCTTGACTTTACTTGCTTAGATTGCTGACGTTTAGCAGCAAAGCGAGGCTGAGCAGATTGTTGGCCAGTATTTGTGGAAAATCTGGCCTTCTTGTAGTAAGGCCTCTTAAAAGGCTTCTTTTTGGCAGGAGTAGAAGTAGACTTGGAAAGTCTATCTAGAGTGGCATTTTCTGCGTCCATTTGAGCAGCTTTAATTTGCCAGTCCTCACCAAATAAGTTCTCACCTGTACAGGGCAGATTCCTTAAGCCATCCACGACCCAGGGTTCTAGGTCAGAAGCCTGGAGCCAAGCAAGACGTCGGGCTGCAATAGCAATTCCCGAAGCCCTGCCTGCAACCTCAAAGGAATCAAAGGCTGCCCTGTTGGAAAACTTGGAGACCTCTGAAAGTTGTGTCACCACAGAAGTGAAGTCCTCCTTTCTATCCTCAGGGATAAAGGGGGCAAAATGCCGTACCTTCAGGGCAAGTTCTCTGAGAAACATGCCCATATAAAGACTGTAGGAATTGATCCTGGCTATAAGCATACTAGCCTGGAAGATCTTTCTACCAAAAGAGTCAAGGGTCTTACATTCTCGCCCTGGAGGGGTAGAAGAGTGCCTTTTAGGACTCTTTATCTTTTTCATGGCAGATTTCACCACAATGGAGTGGTGAGGCAGTTGAGTCTTTCGAAACCCAGGAGAAGGAGGGACCCGGTACATGGTGTCCAACCTACGGGAATGAGGAGACAGTGTTAGAGGAGTCTCCCACAAATCCATCAAGTGTTCTTGAAGGATTTCATGGATAGGCAGGGTAACTGCCTCTTTAGGAGCTTTGGAGTATCCTAAAATATCCAATTTCTTTGATCTTGGTTCCGTTCCAGAAGATGTAGCAATAGAAAGCCCTTTAGCTACATCAACAATGAAATCCTGAAAGGATAAATCCTCTGGAGGAGACATCCTCCTCTTTGGAGAAGAGGGCTCCTCAGGAAGATCAAGCTCAGCAGAGTCATCAGAGGAATTGAACTCATCAGAAGAATCTGAGTATTCTCTCTGTGCTTCCAATGCACGATACGCGTACCGACCGATATCGACATCGGGCGTATCGGGCATGGGATCGGTATCGGGCAAAAGCCTGAATCCGGCATGCGGAACCGATCGACGCTTGGAAGTCGATGGTCTCGGTTCCGGTGTGGATACCGGAACCGGAGTCAGTACCGATGGAATTGGTACCGAGGGCGTCGCAGCCTTAATGAAAGCCAGAATGGCCTGCTGCATGGTCTGGACAGTATTGCCCATGGACGCCACTGCTGCCTGGATGTCGGTACCGGTATCAGCCGGTACCCCAGAGCAGTCTAACAGGTGATCGGTCGAGGCCGTGCCATCGATGTCAACCTGTAACCCCATAGATGGTGCTTTGGAGACCGGAGCCTCCCGCCGGGGTTTTTTGGCTTGGGCAGAATCCTCGAACTCAAGATTGAGAGCCTCTCGATCTTTTGAAAGAGATTTGCTTTTAGAGGATTTGCCCACAGAAAGTTTGGTTACCTGAGATCCATCCGGAGAGGAAGACCTGGATGACTGTGATGCTGGATTATCTGAAGCAAACAGCACATGGAACTTGTTGGCCCAGTTCTGCATACCACGTTTAGACATCTGGGAGCAGAATGGGCAGTCCGGTATGGAGTGGTCAGGTCCCAAACATTTAAGACACCATTCATGGGTGTCTGTGAGAGAAATAACAGCACTGCACTTGGTACACTTTTTAAAACCAGGAGCTGGCCTCTCCATGAGGAGAAATTGTGTAGGCCTGAAGGCCTAGCAAAAGTTACCACGTTGTGCTGAAAATAAAAAAAGATTTTTTTTATTTTTTTTTAGAAATAAAGAAAGAGAGACCGGCGGTACCGGTTTTGGTATTGGGAAGGCAGGTATGCGGTCAAAAGAAACAAATTAAAATAACAATTTCTTCAGCGGTGACAGGAACACGACCTGCTGGCTCCGCGGAAAAAGAGAAACTGAAGAGAGCTGGTCAGGAAGGCGGGAAGGCAGCGCGCATGCGCTGTGGGAAGCCCCAAAAGCTTTTCATCTGAAAAGCTGGGGAGCTTTCCCGCGCAGGCTCCGTCGGTTCCGACGTACCCATATGTGAGGACTCATTCCTGCTTGTTCCTGGAGATAAGGGGAAATGAACAGTGTGTAAACTATCACAGACAAGAACCACAATAAAGATCATTAAGAATGTACATTTTTGTATAATGTCATTTCGTTTTTTAACAGCTTGTATTATTTCATTCAGTGCACATTGAACAGTATGCACTATTACTAAACAGCATACAATAGCGAATACTATCACAAAGAAGACCCAGAATGACACAAACAAAATGAAGCAAAAATTTCTGCCTGCCCAGCTCTGTTGATCACTTCATAATTATTCATTTTTATTTCTTCTTCTTATAAACAAAACCTTATGAAGAACAGAGACCTGCTTTTTAAAAAAAAATGCCAGAAGTTACAACAGCTGAAAATGCAATCGATACATGTTATTTTCCTCCCTGACATGCCCCTTGGAATGTCATCCCCAAATGTGGGCAAAAGCATGTGCTTTGTAAAAGGTCGCACTGATGGAGGACAATTTTCAGAAAGGCAGTTGATATGGGTAAATCACTATTTTCCTGTGCAAATGACTTTGGAAATTGCTCTCTAGATAATTGAGAAACAATTTTATATTCTGAGTCAAATTAGAGTTTTTATACAGGGGGTATTTGGGAAAGTTAGCCCGTACAACCACTGTAATAATCTAGCCATACTACCAGAATTTCCATTGCCTAAGCTTCTGAAAATTATCAGGCAATCTTTATCACCTTTAAAAATGGTAACACCTTTATCACTGTAGAGAGTAGCGGAAACCAAAAACCACGGCCAACCCGGGTCTGCTAATAAAGTTTTTGGATATCCCTACTGTGTTTGGCCGTGGTTTTTGGTTTCCGCTACTCTCTACTGTACTTTTTGCGGATACCTCCTTCTCCTGCTGTTTGTTTGGTTTTTTTAACACCTTTATCACCTTCAAAACTGGTGAATATCTTACCTGAATTATAACTGAAAATCATGCCAGACAGAAATAGGCTATTCACTGTCATGTACTCTATTAATCCTTGTTGGAATGACTGGGTGCCTGCAAGAAACAAGGACCAAATTAATAAATATATGCATGTTCTAAAATTTTCTCATGATTTATGCTTATATGGAGTACCTTTTAAAATGTTTAGTCAGAAATCACACAAGAATGTAGGAATTCCACAAGCACAATGGCTTAACTCATCTAAGTGCATTTTTAGCCCGGTAAAAGTGTGCATGTGGTTTTACGACATGCAACTTCTAAGCACTTGGGGCTTTTTTGGGAGAGATGGTTTATAAATATGTATGTTGATTACAAAATCATTCAATAAATAAAAGTAGCATGGAACCCATTGCCAGAAGATGTGGTGGAGGCAACTGACATAGTAGGGTTCAAATGAGGTCTGAACAAGTTCTTGGAGGAAAAGTCAATAAAAAATTACTAGCTAGATGGGCTTGGGAGCAGCATTGCTCATCCCTGGAAATGAACTATGAGAAACAAATCTACTTTTGGAATTAGCTGCGTACTTGTGACACAGACAGGCTTGTTCTTAAGTTATAAAATAAAGAGGCATTCCTGGGGGCAGGGGATAAAACTACATGGATAAAAGAAAGCTTAAAAAATGGAACATGTGTACTCTTATACCATCATTATAGTGTGGGATGAAGTTTTAGCCGTATAACATGTGCATATAAGCTGTTCTGGTTCTGGGCCAATGGTGAAGCCTTGCCAGTAACAGTCCAAATGAGCTAGCTTCAATATTCCAAGAGAAAAGGTTTTAGCAATACAGAAAGGGTGTTATTCTGAGCCGTGGATAACTTCCCTGCCAGTTGTGCGGGGAAGTTAAACGGGGACGGGGAATGGGCGGCCCAGGGGTGGAATCAGGGCAGGCAGTGGGCGATCGCCGGACCTGGACATACAGGGCCGATTCTAATGTTGGCCCTGTACATCCAGGGCCAGCAACATGTTCGGAAATGTTATTCCACTTCCAAGGTGGAATAATTTTCCTGGATGTACTTTTTTTAACATGCCGGGGCATGGATGGGGCAGGGGGGGCCAGGGGACATGGCCCGCAGCCCATCATGACCTTAGGAGGCCAGATTGGGGGTCAGGCAGGCTGCAGGGAATAATCCCTTTTTTCAGGCAGCCGGCATCATGGCTCTTCAATGGAGCCGCAGTGTCATGGCAACATGACGCCATGGCACCGCTGCTCCATTGAAGAGTCTTGACTGAGTTAGCCAGAGACAGTCCTGCATGTGCAGACTGGACGTACAGAGGAGATCTATGTCCGGGACAGAATTGGGCCCAAAGCAAAAATGCCTAGCTCACCTTTTGCAGCATTGCAAATAGCACAAAAAAACAGAAGTTCTTTCCATCTTAAGGGACACATCCTATCTACCCCCAAAAACATTTAAAATAAATGACATCACCCTCCCTGTAAAAACAGAAGTGAATACCTCGGTGTGACACTTGACCATAAGTTAAATTTCCAAATACACATTAAGAACACCTCTATCTCAGCATACCAGAAGATTAAAATCCTGCACAATCTCCACCCACTACTTGATGAAAACCAATACCGCACAGTATGTCAAGCGATCATCACCCCTCAATTTGACTACTGTAACTCTATACTCCAGGGCCTACCAAAATATTCACTGCTTCCCCTACAACTCACAGCCAGAATGCTTACTAGGACTTCAAAACATGATCACATCACCCCAGTGCTAAAAAGTCGACATTGGCTTCCTATCCAAGCAAGAATAAAATACAAATCAATCATAAACACATTCAAGACAATGTACAACATGTCTGCTGGTTACCTACATAGCCTTACACAGAAGATCCCTAACAAAAGTCCGAGAAAGCAACAAAACCAGAACCTCTTAAAGATACCAACACTAACACAGGTGCTCCTTGTGGTCTTGGGCAAGCCACTTAACCCTCCATTGCCCACGTTCCCTGTAAGTATTAGTGTATGTGTCTCATATCCCCGTGTGTTAAATGCATCCCCCAATTGTGTTGTGACCGCTTTGATTGAAGGATAAGGCGGTATACGAAACTGTCTAAATAAAATAAATAAAATAACATCAACCACTACTCAAGCCTTATGTCAGCGATCATTCTCATTTTATGGTACAATCCTATGGAACTCTATCCCAAGCAACATCAGGGAAATAGAAGACAAAAGATTTCCAGGAAAAACTCAAAACATCTATTCCAGGAATCCTTTGGAACAGTTACATAATTCAACATACAAACAGCAAGTTCATATGATCCGCAGAAACATACTCACGCTGTAAATAAGTCATACCTTCGACCCCTAACCAATTGTTTCGCACATCCGATCCTCTAACCAATTGTTCCACACATCCCCAAGTAATTAATCCATTGTTAATGTAACACGAAAGTTGAACTATAGACTCTTGTTCCATTTATTCTGTTGACATTCACTGTAAACCGCTTTGATATTATGAAAAGCAGTATAAAAGAACTGTTAAATAAATAATATATACATTATTTAACAGGTTTTTTATACTGCTTTATCATTTCAATCAAAGTGGTTTATATTGTTACTTAAACTTGGTAATGTACATTAAACAGGAACACTGATAACTTGGATTTTTTGGAGCAATGGAGGGTTAAGTGACTTGCCCAAGGACACAAGGGGTGCTAGTGGGAATTGAACCCTGGTCTTTTGGTTCTCAAGCCAGTGCTCTAACCATTAGGCTACTCCTCCACTCTACTAGCTTAGCATAGTCTGCCCATCTTCCCAGGTTCCCCAGCTCTGCTTCCCTTAAGGTAGGCTAGACTCTTGTATTTTAAGGACAAATGTGGAATCTTCTGTAAACCCCTTTACAAAGCTGTTATTGAAACATAAAGTACATGGGTACCTTGAGTTTGCATACTGGTTGAATTTGTGTGTGAGCTAAAATGAAGGCACCTACAGTGCCGGTTAGCTGTCCAGCTGAAATTTATCTAGTAGTAACTGCCTAATCAAAATTGAGAGAGAGTCACCATCAGGAAAAATTTACTACAATAACATTTCATGGAATTAAAATACTGTTACATAAAAATGAAATCCATAGAGGTGTGCAGGCAAAAAAGATTATTTAGCTTCCTGTGGCCTTTGCAGGTTTGTTTTGTTTTTACAAATTTTCATTTTATGTCATTTTGTTTTTATAAATTGTCATTTCAGGGCAATTTTGTTAATTAAAGAGGTGGCTGTGGCTACTGTCCAAACAAAAAACATAGCTGAAAGGTTGTTAGAGGTTTCAGGCAAATAAAATACCCTGGTTGTGCAATAGTCACTAATTGCACAATCAGGATCTGGATTAAATTTGATAAATATCTCTGATAGTATACTTAGGGTCCCTTTTACTAACACTTAGCTTGAGCTATCTCTTGCGTGGCCCATTTTATTACTTTGGACTGGGTAGCAGATAGCTCAAGCTAACTGTTGGTAAAAGGTTTCACAGAATTTCTGCAAAGAACATGGCAAAAGAAAAATCATTAGAGTAAGGGGGTCATTCCAGAACACGAATAAGGGGTTTGTATGTTTAGCAGGGATGTTTATGTGCCAAAAACATCCCCGACTGTATTCTGAAACACTGCTGACATGAACGTCCATGGTATTAGCACGGGGATCTCGGAATGTGGGTGGGAGAGGGTGGAACGGGGGTGTTGTCAGTCGTGGAGACATATAAAGCGTATTCAGGAAAGGCCTGTGTACATTTTATTTATTATTATTATTTATTATTATTTATTTATTTACAGTCTCTTATATACCGCACTATTCAGCATCAGCGCGGTTTACATACAACAACTTACACATCTCAATAGCTGAATAGTGTTTACATAGAACAAGGTAATAGAACTTGGATAACAAGGGGTCAACTATGTACACCTATAAGTGTACATAGTGTACATTTTAAGTGTTTTCTGGAAATGTCCATGTTATTTCTGCACATGGTATAATACTAGGACTTAGAAAATATTCTGCTGTGCTCTGCAGTGCATCCCATAGAGAAGAATGGTTGTGACAAGTATGTTTTGAACTGGTGTGACTGCAGTCTGGAAAAATACAAGATGCAGTCTTAAGGTACCGGGAGCAGAGGTGAGGGAATGTTGTAAGGTAAAGAAACATTCTAAACACCCTTACAGAAATATTAAGAAGAGCAATAATGTTTATTCAGGCTATGCACCTTTGTACTGTTTGTGCTAAAGGAGCCAATCTATGGGTCCCTAATAATTCCCATATTCATAAAAATTGGACTGCTGATGCAGGGATAGTATGGGCGTGAGCAGGGAAAGGATACTTTTTTGGGTGAGAAATGGAGATAATATTTGTAGTCCTGGTATCCCTTGTGATTATTTTCTGTCATAGCTGTTATGTATAGGTTCAGGGCATCTTTTGGGCAGAATCATGCTTTTGTGACAGAAAGTGAGAGTGTGTGTATGTATTTGGTTTGAAGGGTGCACGGAGGGATCTGGTGTGTTCATCTGCAATTCAGGGGGTACTTGAAAGCTTGGCCAGTACCTGGACCGTATGGGTGACTGCAACATCACCAGGTGCCAGTGTGACTGGGCAGTCAAACTCAGAGAGGGTTCACTATAGCTAAATGTCAAAACATATCTCCATCAATGATAAGGGACCCTCAGAATAAGGGCACTCAACAGTGCAAACAGCACTAATGCATGCCCATAACGCACATTTTGTGGGACCTATGGTGTTGTCATTCAGCATGTATTAGTGCTGTTGGCACGTCTGACTGCCCTTATTCTGAGAGTCCCTATTATTGACAGGGATATGTTTTGACATTTAGCCATAGGGAATCTATGCTATTCCTTCTGGATTATTTTACATAGAGTACACTAATTAGATCAGATATTGTTGGCAGTGTGTTTGGGCAGTCATACATCTGCTGTGCCTGCCACTGGGAGACACAACTGATGTGGTGCAAACATTCCCCAGACTATCCAATGCGGCCTACATCCCTACCCAGGCCAAGATCAATGTGAGCTGCAAGAGTGGTGATATATCTGGAGTCTGGCTACTTGGTGTGATAGTGTGGTAGGCTATGGCCTAGCATGGCCTGCTACTATGAAAGGCCTGTAAGTTAGGCCTGGATCCTAACTCCCATTATAGCTAGAAAAGAACCAAAAATCTGTGAAAAATAAGAAAACGGTTTTAAAATGCTTAATAAGAAGTTTTCATGAATTCATAAGTCTTCTATTATTCTCTTGTGTGTGAAAGAACAGAAATGTTTCAGTATATGCATTCCAGAAGCCAAAGTTAACCTTGCAGTAGAAAAGTAACGATTTAGAACTGTACCATTGTTCAAGCAATCCTAAAGGAGGGGGCCGGTTGCTAGGCTCCGGAGGGATTTCTAATTGGACAAATGAAGGGAATGTATAACCAATGAAAAGTTTGCATGTATCGAGTTGGAACCAATAGAAAGTTCTCATGTATCAAACTGAAAAAGAGGTATAAATGGTTATGTCTCTGTATAAACTTTTGCTCAGTTCCTTTTGAAGCTTTGACTGACTGGACCTTGTGCACAATAAACTGACTTGGACCCTGTCAATTGACTCCTGGACTTATTCATTGATTGCACTTTGCCACAGCATATTCTTGGTGCGTTGGCTGGGAAGTGCGAGTGGTAAATGGCATTCAAGTGAGTAATCCACGTAATTCGCCTTGAGGTTTGGCCCGTTTGGGACCGTGTCTGTCTGACCGTGGGGGAAACCTCAGGCGCTGCCGGCCCCTTTGTGCTGGAAAGGGTTCCGCCTGCTCGGCGGGCCATCGGGTCCAGCTGGCCAACACCTCCGACCCGGAGGAGTCCAGGTTCCAACTCAGAAGCTGGTGTGGTATCGGGGACCAGATCTGGTGAGTAGACATTTTCGTGATTTGATAGTCAGAAAGAACAGCCTGGGACAGCGTCTTGCATGCGCAAGACTGATTTGGTATATTTGGTATAGACTAACTGGGAAATCTCGCATGAGTATGCGCGAGACAAGGGAGCCTGATCACCTCCCATAAGGGCGGTCCTAGTAAGCTCCGCGTAAGGAAAGCGGAAGCTGAAGCCATCGACCCTTCTTGTTTGGAATAGTCAGTTAGTCAGAAAACCTGGGCACTTGAAATATTGAAATATGATATCTTGTTGAAATATGCTTGCGTGTGTGAGTGAGAGGTCTTGAAATACAGACCGAGCGAGAGCGGACTCCTAAGTAGCGCAGTTCCTGGCCGGGCGACCGCGCCCAGGTCACGAACAGGAGGAAGCGAGTGGTGTTTGTCCCCCTCAGTGTTCTGTGGGCTGTACGGACCCCTTACCTACAGCCATACTACCTATCCTTATTGTTCGTTGTCTTGTACGTCATTACGTGTACGTAGGGACGTAGGGTACGTAACGTACGCAGGTACGTTGAGTACGTAGGTAGTGTACGTAGGTACGTTTAGATTATGGGAGGGACGGAGTCCACGCAAACTCTGTTGGCATGTATGATCAAGAATTTCCGTAAAGGATTTTCGGGCGATTATGGTACAAACATGACTCCATCCAGATTAAAAATGTTATGTGAAAGGGAGTGGCCCGCATTAGCTGCTTCATGGCCCCGAGGGGGCACCTTTGATTTTGATTTTATGAATCCATCAGCTTATATTGAGAGCATATCCTGACCAGTTCCCCTATATAGATTCCTGGTTAAGTGTATGTGAACAGCAGCCCTCATGGATGAAGCGCTGCTATGAGGAGCACTGTAAAATATTTATAGCTACTACTAGGGGAACCAAAAAGGCTAAGGAAGCGAAGCCGCCTGTGTATTCTGACCCAGAGTCCCCAGATATTCTGGATAGTTTACCCCGGCACCCACAGAAGTTAGTCCCCACAGCCCCCGTGACTCGAAGTAGAGCCCGAAGAGGAGCCCCAGCAGATACCAAAGCAACAGCCTAAGAAGTGCCCTACCCCGAGTGAAAGCCCCGAGTCATGCCCAAGCACAGCAGGGGGACTCGAGTCCTCTGATGAGACAGAAAGCGGAGGCTCTCCTGCCAGTTCAGGGTCACCCACCAAGGAGACTAGTGCCCGAGAGCCTTTTGATTTAAGAAGCGTAACTCCCAAGAAGAAGGAGAAAGCAGGGCACCTAATGCCATTACGCCAAGTGCCTGGAATACCTGTTTTAAATGATCAGGGCCAGATGGCGCCAGGACCAACCAACTTAGTTTATGTACCCTTTTCCACCACAGATTTATTAAACTGGAAAACGCATTATGCTTCCTACACAGCCAAGCCTCAGGAATTAACAGAATTAATGTCTAGCATTATGCAAACCCATCAGCCTACCTGTTCCGATTGTCGCCAGCTCCTGTCCACCCTCTTCACTACTGAGGAGTGAGGCCGAATCGGGCAAGCAGCCCTCCGATGGTTAGAAGAGAACCCTGTAGAAAGGGGAGGAATAAATCCTCCGCAAGCAGCAGCTGCAGAATACCCCAATGAAGATCCCAGGTGGGACCCGAATGAGGAAAGGGGGGCGGCGGCCCTAACCATATTTCGCCAGGCCTTATTGCAGGGCCTGAAGAAGGGAGGCCAGAGGGCCATGAATATCGGGAAAGTATCGGAAGCTCTCCAGGGTCCAGATAAGAGCCCAGCGGCCTTTTATGAGCGGTTGTCTGAAGCTTATAGATTGTATACCCCATATGATCCCGCCGCTCAGGAAAATTTACGCATGGTAAAAGCAGCCTTTCTTAGTCAGTCCCAGAGAGACATAAAATGAAAATTGCAGAAATTGGATGGATTTACCGGCATGAATACAGCTCAGTTAATGAAAGTCGCTCAGAAAGTATTTGTGAATCGTGAAAATGAACGAGACAGAGAAAGTGAACGAAAGATGAAGAAGAAGAAAGATCTTCTTGCTGCTGCTATAACCGAACGATGTGGAGGAGGTATTCCTAATCAAAGGACCAGAGGACGTGGAAGAGGCCAAGGAAGCGAGAGGCCTCCATTAGGTGCGAATCAATGCGCCTACTGCAAGGAAGAAGGACATTGGAGAAATGAGTGCCCGCATCTGGACTCCGCCCCTGCGAGGGGAGGAGGGAGTCCCTGGAGGACCGGAGGAAGATTTCGAAGGATAGGAGGAATGAATCGAACACAGTTCCAACAGGAGAGGGAAGAAGCCATTGAGGGAGTGGCAGTAGCAACGGGCTATGACCTGGACGACATAGATGAAGACTAGGCCAGACCGGGCTCCAAGTTCACCCTGGGTCCCCAGGAGCCTATGGTCAGTTTAAAGATAGGGGACCAATACATGGAATTCATGGTAGATACAGGAGCAGAACATTCAGTAGTAGCCAAGCCAGTAGCTCCTCTGTCCTCACGATCTGTCACCATTGTGGGAGCCACTGGAAATAAAGCCACAAAACCATTCTTGCAGAACCGCATGTGTGAACTAGGGGGACAGAAGATAACGCACCAGTTCTTGTATATGCCTGAGTGCCCTATTCCACTACTGGGCCGAGACATGCTTGCCAAGCTCCAGGCCCAAATATCCTTTGCTGAAGGGGGAGAAATGAAAATGACTGTGAACCCAAAGCCTGCTGGATTGATGGTGCTTACTGTTCCCCGAGAAGAAGAATGGCGGTTCTATAGTGCACCTTCAATAAAGTCAACCAGTCCCTGTATACCTACCAACCTTATAGCCCCACCTGAAGGATGGGCAGAAGATAATCCACCTGGCCTAGCGAAGAACATAGCCCCTGTCATTGTCACCCTCAAGCCAGGAGTGGAACCAGTGCATGTGAAGCAGTATCCTCTCCCTCGACCAGCCATAGAAGGAATTCACTGCCATTTAATGAAACTGTTGAAGTACGGACATCTCAAGGAATGCCAGTCACCTTGGAACACCCCCCTTCTCCCAGTAAAGAAGCCTGGGACAGGGGACTACCGCCCAGTACAAGATCTAAGGCGAGTAAATGATGCAGTTGAAACTATACACCCAGTAGTACCAAACGCTTATACTCTCTTGGGACTGATCCCCGCTGAGGCTACTCACTTCACTGTCCTGGACCTGAAAGATGCCTTTTTCTTTGTGCGCCTAGCACCCACCAGTCAACTTTTATTCGCTTTTGAATGGGAAGACCCCACAACAGGAAGACGGGGGCAGCTCACCTGGACCAGATTACCCCAAGGATTCAAGAATTCACCTACTCTCTTCAGTGCTGCCCTGAATCAAGATCTCTCAAGTTACCCAGTGGACCCAGGAAAGAGGGTTCTTCTTCAGTATGTAGATGACTTGCTCATAGCCACCAACTCAGAAAGTGAATGCCTACAAGCTACTAGTGAACTTTTGTATCTTCTCAAAGATGCTGGATACAAAGTCTCAAGAGCCAAAGCACAACTGTGCCAAACTGAAGTCAAGTATTTAGGATTCCAATTGTCCAGTGGGATCCGATGTTTAGGACCGGAACGCAAAGAAGCTGTATGTAATATCCCCACACCAACCACTAGGAGGCAAGTACGAGCCTTCCTGGGGGCCACGGGATATGCCGCATATGGATCCCCAACTTTGCCCTGATTGCAAAACCACTATACCAAGTTACCAAAGGAATGGAAAAATCCCCACTTGACTGGGGACCCGAACAAGATGTAGCATTCCAAACTTTGAAAAAAGCCCTGATATCATCTCCAGCTTTAGGTCTTCCAGATGTTCAGAAGCCTTTCCATCTTTTTGTCCATGAGTCACAAGGAAACCCATTGGGAGTACTGACCCAATCTCTTGGTTCCTGGCAACGGCCAGTAGCTTATCTGTCAAAACAATTGGATATAGTTGCAAAAGGATGGCCCCCTTGTCTGAGAGCTGTTGCAGCAACAGCCCTCCTAGTGGCCAAAGCAGACAAACTCACACTAGGACAAACTCTTCAAGTCACAGTGCCACACTCTGTTCTGACTCTCATGGAACACAAAGGAAACTTCTGGCTAACCAATGCACAAATGTTGAAGTATCAAAGCATGTTGTGTGAAAACCCCCGGATACAGTTGAAAGTTAGTCAAGCTCTAAACCCTGCTACATTGTTTCCAATTGGTCCTGGGCCACCTGATCATAATTGCTTAGAAACCATGGACACTGTATTCTCAAGTCACCCTGATTTGACCGATGTCCCTCTAGAGGACCCAGAATGGACTTTCTTTGTAGATGGAAGCAGTCTGGTCATCAATGGACATCGTTGTGCTGGATATGCAGTGGTGACCCTTGATCTGGTAGTTGAATCCTCAGTCCTGACCCCAGGAACTTCTGCACAGAAAGCTGAATTGATAGCCCTCACCAGAGCCTTGACATTAGGAGAAGGACTCCGCATAAATGTGTACACAGATTCCAAATATGCCTTCACTACTTTTCATGCACACGGAGCCTTGTATAAAGAGCGAGGGTTGATCACCTCAGGGGGTAAGGACATTAGGTATGGGCCCGAGATATTGATGATATTAGATGCTGTATGGGCCCCCAAACAAGTGGCAGTCATGCACTGCCGAGGTCATCATGCAGGAGCAGGAGAAGTCACCCGAGGGAATAGATTTGCAGATGCCACAGCCCGAAAGGCAGCCACCACAGGACAAGTTAGGACCCAAGATACTGTAATGCAAGCAGCCCTATTCCCTGTGCCCCTTTGTTCCTGGGCACCCCGATATACTACGAGAGAGTTAGACTATTATTGTGAAAAGGAGGGAGGAGTCTTAACAGAACAAGGTTGGATAGTGCTGCCACCCCCAGAAGGTAGTCCACCTCCAGGTCCTACAGTCATCCCTGAAGCACTAGGGCCAGCCTTTGTTCAAGCTTTTCATCAAGCCACACATTATGGAAAAACAGCCATAGAGAAAGCCCTGAGACCCCATTTCTGTATTTCATTGCTAGGATCCCTGACCGCCTCAGTGGCACAGCAATGCCTGATATGTGCCAAGAATAATGCCAAGCAAGGTCCTGTTCCACCCCCAAGAGTTCAGTCAGTAGGGGTGACCCCCATGAGTGATATACAGATAGACCTTGCTGAAATGCCCCGTGCAAATGGATATCACTATATGTTAGTGTTAGTTTGCACATTTTCAGGGTGGGTAGAAGCCTACCCCACCCGAACTAAAAAGGCCCGAGAAGTCACCAGGGTATTGCTCCATGAGATCATTCCCCGATTTGGAATACCATCAGCTATAGGGTCAGACAATGGTCCATCATTTGTATCTCAAGTGACTCAACAGTTAGCTCAAGCTTTGCAAATAAAATGGAAATTACACACTGCTTACAGACCGCAGAGCTCAGGGAAAGTAGAACGGATGAATAGAACTCTGAAATCTCAGTTATCCAAGCTTTGTCAAGAAACACACCTGAAGTGGCTCCAAGTTCTACCCATAGACCTTCTTAGGATATGTTCAGATCCCACCAGATCCTTAGGTGTCTCCCCTTTTGAGATTTTGTATGGGCGACCTCCATCCATAGTGCAGGGAATAAAGGGAGACATGAGACAGATAGGATCTGAAATAACAAGACAAGAACTATTAGCTTTAGGTTTTGTTTTGCAGAAACTCCAAACGTGGGTGCAAGACCGACTACCCATCAACCTGACCGAGCCTCTGCATCCCTTCAAGCCAGGAACGTCCGTGTGGGTGAAAGAGTGGAGAAAGACCCCGCTGGCGCCGCATTGGAAGGGACCCTACGTCGTCATCCTGTCAACCCCCACCACGGTGAAAGTTGCAGAATTCGAAGCCTGGATCCACCACAGTCGAGTGAAGCCGGCAGCTGCTCCTGATCCTGGCCAATGGACATCAGTAAATGATCCCGAGACTCCATTGCGACTCATCTTGAGGAGACAGCCAGCTTTATAGAGAATCTTCAGAATCCACTTACGTCACGCGAAAGTGACCATCACAGCAGAAACAGAAGAAAACTCAGCACAGTTCATTATCCTCAACTTTCCAGTTAACCTCCAGAGACTGTAATCACAATATTCTTCCACTATTGCCTTGTGGGAATGGTGATCCTGGGAATCCTGGAAAAGACTTTAGCCCTACCCCCTTGTGCAGCTTGCATAACCACCACCCGAATGGGACAAAAGATTACTCAGACTTTGCTCTATCACTCCTACTATATTTGCACTGGTACAGTCAGCCAGTGTGTTTATAATGGCACTGAACTGAACATTTGCACAAAGGGGAAAAGTACGACTTGTTATAACCCTCGGCAAAACCCATCATACTATACATTTGAGATACGCTGGAATGATGAAGATGGAGCCATCCTGAATGCGACAAAACCCCTCACCAACCCCACAAAACCTATCATCCTGAACTTTGATGCTTGCGATGCAATCAACAGAAATGCTTACCACAGATGTGGGTCATGGGAGCGAGCATACTATCATGATGATAAATACATGTGTCCAGAAGGAGCCTATGGATGGGGACGGTGTACAGGAAAGAGTACAGCAGCCACCATCTACACCACTTCATCGAGACATGATTACTTTTGCCCAAAATGGGAATGTGTATATTTTGCTACCTGGAAGAATGCACCGACGGGACGAGGTGGAGATCATCGCAAAGGTAGCCTAACAAAAATCAGACTACCAGAACCCAAGAAATGACAGAAAGGAGCCTGCAATCCTCTACAACTCTTCATAGCCAACCCCAGCCACTGGAAGCAAGGATACAAGTTTGGGTTGCGTATTGCAGGAGGAGGTGTAGATCCTGGGACTGTCTTATATCTGCAATTAAACACCAAAACCCATGTATCCTCACCCTATCGTATACATCACTCCTTCTATGAAGCCATGAAATCAGAATTTGAAATTCCTCCTGCCTCCCAGAACTTATTTCTTGAATTAGCGGGAGCAGTCGCATCTAGTCTCCATGTTTTAGACTGTTTGTTTTGTGGAGGAACAACAATGGGAGCCCAATGGACTTGGGAGGCACAAGAACTGAACTATTCTGTTCCGTATAATCAGCCTAATATACACAATACCACAAGTGAATGGGTATTGGCCCACTCCATTGTGGGTAACTTATGTTTTTCTCGTTATGGACCAATGTTTAATATGGAAGTGGGGCAGCTGGTCTGTCTTAATCAGAGGTTCTACAACAGTACCACTAAGAAGACCTCTTGGTGGTCCGGAGTCAACACTACTGAACCTTCCAATCCTCTAGTTCAGTTCCCCAAATTTGCCAGTATCTGGACTAACTTAGCAGCATATAATTCTTGGCAAGCACCACCTGGACTGTACTGGATTTGCGGAACCCAAGCATATGCCAGACTTCCTCACCATTGGGGAGGCGCATGTGTATTGGGAACCATACAACCTTCCTTTTTCCTTCTGCCAACATCCCAGGGAGAGCAGCTGGGATATCCTGTGTACAGAAGTCGACAGCTGAAGGAGGCCTTGAAAATAGGCCAATGGGACAAATGGGATGCATCATCTGAAGAATGGCCCCCAGAAAGAATCATCTCATACTATGGACCTGCTACTTGGGAGCAGGATGGGACTTGGGGATATCGTACTCCTGTTTATATGATTAATCGAATAATACGTTTACAAGCTGTTGTTGAAATAATAACCAATGAAACTAGTAAAGCATTAACCCTTCTGGCAAAGCAAAGTACGCAAATGCGCACAACCATTTATCAAAATCGTTTAGCTTTAGACTATTTGTTAGCAGCTGAAGGTGGGGTATGTGGGAAGTTGAATCTAAGTAATTGTTGTTTACAGATCGATAATAATGGGCATGTAGTCAAAGATTTAGCCCCCCAGATGAGAGAGCAGACATTTGTGCCTGTTCAGACTTGGCACAGTTTAAAGATGGATGGGTGGTTTGGTTCATTGTTTTCTTGGATTGATGGTCTGAAATCCCTTATGTTTATCATACTATTCATATTAGCCATGTGCTTATTGCTCCCTTGTCTCCTTCCCCTTTGCTTACGCATGGTAACATCATCAATTGATAACACTATAGAGCGGAAGGCAGCTGCAAAAGTATTAGCTATGTGGCATTATTACCCTATACCCCACGATGATGATGCCATTACACCAGTCTAATGTGTTAATTGACTAATAAGTGATTTAATTCTCACCCTTCCTCGCTTGCGGGTGAGAATATTCAAAGGGGGGAATGTGGTAGGCTATGGCCTAGCATGGCCTGCTACTATGAAAGGCCTGTAAGTTAGGCCTGGATCCTAACTCCCATTATAGCTAGAAAAGAACCAAAAATCTGTGAAAAATAAGAAAACGGTTTTAAAATGCTTAATAAGAAGTTTTCATGAATTCATAAGTCTTCTATTATTCTCTTGTGTGTGAAAGAACAGAAATGTTTCAGTATATGCGTTCCAGAAGCTAAAGTTAACCTTGCAGTAGAAAAGTAACGAGATTTAGAACTGTACCATTGTTCAAGCAATCCTAAAGGAGGGGGCCGGTTGCTAGGCTCCAGAGGGATTTCTAATTGGACAAATGAAGGGAATGTATAACCAATGAAAAGTTTGCATGTATCGAGTTGGAACCAATAGAAAGTTCTCATGTATCAAACTGAAAAAGAGGTATAAATGGTTATGTCTCTGTATAAACTTTTGCTCAGTTCCTTTTGAAGCTTTGACTGACTGGGCCTTGTGCACAATAAACTGAGTTGGACCCTGTCAATCAACTCCTGGACATATTCATTGATTGCATTTTGCCACAGCAATAGCACAGGGATCTCCCATTCCCATGCTCATACAGTCCTGCCCAGTGGAGTAGTGCCACAAAGTTAGTTGTGGGAAGGCAGATAGGGTTGCCCCACAGGTAGTGAATGTATGCAGACTGACATACACCACGATGGGACAGGTATAGCTGCTATGAGAAATGCCAGTACCCAGATAGGTTGGCCTGAGATGCCATAGCCAGAAGGCCGTACTACAACTTGTGACGTAGAAGCCTCTCAAGATGCTATGGAAACAGATAGTGATCCGGTGGAGAGAACCGGTACTGCAAGAGAATGCAGGATTTTCTCTTCAGAGAGTAAAAAACACAGAGCTAATCAGGAACCACACCTCACCTCATGGAAGGAGAGAAGCCAAGTCCCTGATTGGGCACGCCCAAGCAGGAGGCGGGCAGTGCAGTACAAAAGGGGGAAGTCAATGGCAGTGGGGGTGTACTATCGAGCGCCTGGCCAGAATGACCAAATGGATGACGAAATGCTCAAAGAAATCAAGGAAGCTAACAAAGGTTACAGCGCAGTAATAATAATGGGTGATTTCAATTACCCCGGTATCGACTGGGTCAGTGTCACGTCAGGACATGCTAGGGAGATAAAGTTCCTAGATGAAATAAATGACTGCTTCTTGGAGCAGCTGGTTCATGAACCGACCAGAGGGGAAGCCATATTAGACCTAGTCCTTAGTGGAACACCAGATCTAGTGCAAGAGATAAGGGTGATGGGGCCACTTGGCAATAGTGATCATAGCATGATCACCTTTGATTTAATTAGTGGAGGAGGGATAGTAAGGAAATCCACAGTACTACCTTTTAACTTTCGAAAGGGAGACTATGATAAAATGAGGAAAACAGCTAAGAAAAAACTAAAAGGAGCAGTTGCGAAGGTTAAAGACGTACATCAAGATTGGGTGTTGTTGAAAAATACTATCTTGGAAGCCCAGACCAGCTGTATTCCACGCTTTAAGAAAAGTGGAAGGAAGTCCAAAAAACTGCCAGCATGGTTTAAAGGTGAGGTCAGAGAGGCTGTTGTTGCCAAAAAAGCATCTTTCAGGAAATGGAAAAAAGAGCCAAACGACGAAACCTGGAAACAGCACAAGCACTGGCAACTCAAATGCAAGGCGTTGATAAGGCAGGCAAAGGGAGAATTTGAGAAGAAGCTTGCTGCGGAAGCAAAAACGCGAAATAAAGACCTTTTCAAGTACATTCGTAGCAAAAAACCTGTGAGAGAGTCAGTTGGTCCATTAGATGATAAAGGTGTTAAAGGAGCACTAAGAGGCGACAAGGCGATAGCGGAGAGACTGAATGAATTCTTTGCTTCGGTCTTTACTGAGGAAGATGTAGGGATGTAACCCATGACTGAAGTGGTATTTAAAGGTGCGGAAGAATTGAAGGAAATATCGATACATCGGGAAGATGTCTTACAACTATTAGATAAACTGAAGAGTAGCAAATCACCTGGGCCGGATTGTATACATCCAAGGGTGTTGAAAGAACTGAAATATGAGATTGCAGAACTGCTATCAGTAATCTGTGAACTATCATTAAAATCATCTCTAATACCTGAAGATTGGAGGATCGCCAATGTAACACCAATTTTTAAAAAGGGTTCCAGGGGTGATCCAGGAAACTACAGACCGGTGAGCCTGACGTCAGTACTGGGAAAAATGGTAGAAACCATCATAAAGAATAAAATTACTCTGCATGTAGATAGTCACAACCTAATGGGAGACAGCAAACATGGCTTTAGACAAGGAAGATCTTGTCTTACTAATCTGTTATGTTTTTTTGAAGGAGTGAATAATCAGGTGGACAAAGGTGAGTCGGTTGATATTGTGTATCTGGACTTTCAGAAAGCCTTTGACAAGGTCCCTCATCAGAGACCTTTGGCAAAACTAAAGAGTCATGGGATAGGAGGCAGTGTACTATTGTGGATCAGGAACTGGTTAAAAGATAGAAAGCAGAGGGTAGGGCTAAATGGCCAATTTTCCCAATGGAGAAAGGTGAATTGTGGTGTACCCCAGGGATCTGTGCTGGGTCCGCTGCTTTTTGACATATTCATAAATGACCTGGAAAGTGGAATAACGAGTGAGGTTATCAAATTTGCAGATGACACAAAACTATTTAAAGTTGTTAAAACCCAAGAGGATTGTGAAAAATTGCAAGAGGATCTTGATAAATTGGAAGACTGGGCATCAAAATGGCAGATGAAATTTAATGTGGGCAAGTGCAAGGTTATGCACCTAGGGAAGAACAACCCAAACTATGGTTACACGATGCAAGGTTTCACATTAGGAACCACCACCCAGGAAAAAGATTTAGGCGTCATTGTGGATACCATGTTAAAACCCTCGGCCCAGTGTGCAGCGGCGGCCAAGAGAGCAAATAGAATGCTAGGTATGATAAGGAAAGGAATGGAAAATAAAACAAAAGATATTATAATGCCTCTATATCGTTCCATGGTGAGACCGCACCTTGAATATTGTGTGCAATTCTGGTCGCCGTATCTTAAAAAGGATATAGCGATTTTAGAAAAGGTACAGAGAAGAGCCACCAAAATGGTAAAGGGGATGGAAGGATACTCCTATGAAGAAAGGCTAAAAAGGTTAGGGCTCTTTAACCTGGAAAAGAGACGGCTGAGGGGAGATATGATAGAAGTCTATAAATTAATGAACGGAGTGGAACGGGTAAACGTAGATCGATTGTTTACCTTATCAGAATATAGAAAGACTAGGGGACATGCAATGAAGCTACAGGGTAAACTATTTAAGACTAATAAAAGAAAATATTTTGTCACTCAACGTGTAATCAAACTCTGGAATTTGTTACCGGAGGATGTAGTAAAGGCTGTTAGTGTAGCTGGGTTTAAAAAAGGTTTGGACAAGTTCCTGGAGGAAAGGTCCATAAACCATTATTAAGAAGTGACCGAAGATATCAATGCTTGACCCAGTACAAGCATTGTGGAACTTGTGTCTCTTGGGGAAACTGCTAGGTACATATGACCTAGATTGGCCACTGTTGGAAACAGAATACTGGGCTTGATGGACCTTGGTCTGACCCAGTATGGCATTTTTTATGTTCTTATGTTCTTACACAGGCAGCTTGTTAAGCACTCAGAAACAGAGAGAGTCGGATTTGAAAGGAGACGACGAGGAGTCAGGAGGAGACTCAGAAGGACATGACCAGGAAGAGTTGGAGAGAGAGCAATTAGGCAACTGTGATCCACTAAGGAGAAGATTGGACTCACGGAGAAAGTACCTGGGAGACTCAGGGGCAGGGAGAATCTTCTGTGACCAGAAGGATTCAGGAGCACTGAAAGACCCAAGGCTACAGCACAGGCTTCTAGAGGACCAAGCAGAACCTTGGAACCGAAGGCAGAGGGACAGAGAATTACCCTGGAGAAAGCCACAGCACAAGGTACACAGTGGGTTTGAAGCAGCTAGCAAGCTTAACATTGGGAAGCCAGAAAGAGTGAAGGCTAATGTTAAAAGCCAAGACAAAGTCAGACAACATGGTAGCAATTGGTTGCAGTCTGAAAAGCATTTAAGCAGCCTAGGCTATTCTCATAAGCCAGCAGAAACCTATAGTAAAGGAACAGCTGAGTCTTATTACAGAGACAGGAGCCAAGAGAAGTCTGACGGTTCTACTTTTAACACTCTGTTGAGAAACTCTCCACTCACAGCTGAAGTTTTAAACCCAGCACTAACGTTTAGTGATAAGTGGGGGAAAGATAACACAGGTACACTACCAAAAAACTGCCTCCAGTTTTGCAACTGATTCCTATAGATTTTGGGGTGCTGAATCCAGGAAAAATTGCCAAAATGTTCCATCACGTCACGTTTTCTTGCAAAATTAGATTTCTTACCCATATAAGGAATGTTCACATAATTTCTTTTTAGCCGATTGCAGTTTGTTTTCTTGGCCCAAAATAGAGGTTGTAATGGTTAACTAACTAGAAACACTCCCTCATGATATTTTAGAGTGTTTTGTATTCATTTTATACATTAACAGGACAATTGGGAGGCGGGGGGCTAAATCCAGTACTCGCGCTGGCGCATGTTCTTTCCTGTTCGCCTCGCCTCGTTCGCTCGCTCAAACACGGTGGTTGCGACATGAACGTTCCTGTCAAATTTCAGTTTCTTGCAAGTTCATTATTACCTTTTGTTTGCTCAGTCGTAATCCAGCTTTATTCCGAAGTGGTTCACTACAGTTGTAGTTTGCAGTGCTGTGTATTTGTGATGGCTCACAGAGCCAGAGGTTGCGTCAACTCTCTGGACAGTTTTTGTTTTATTTGTGGGGAATATACCGTGAAAAAGCGGCAGAGGAACATTTCTGCATTTATTTAAAAAGTATATTTCGCCTATTTCGGTTTGAAGTTAGGTGATCAAGACAAAACCGTGGGCTCCTCACAAAGTGTGCAAGACATGTGAGGAAGATCTACGCTTATGGATGAAAGGTAAAAAACAAGCATTTCGTTTCGGAATACCTATGATGTGGCGTGAACAAAGAGACCACAGCAGTGACTGCTATTTTTGCTCTTGCATTGTGAAGGGATACAACTTAAAAAATAAGAACGTAATAAGTTACCCCAACCTTCCCTCAGCAATTAGGCCTATGCCTCATAGCAACGAAGTACCTGTGCCTGAACCACCAAAATCTTTGGATCATATTTGTGTGGACGGTTCTGATCATGATGAGACTCATCAGATGGCTTTTCCCGATGAGTCCAGTACTTCCGAGTTTGAAACTGAACCAGATCCGAAACCTGAACTTTTCTCTCAAGCTGAATTGAATGATTTAGTCCGGGATTTAGGACTCCCAAAAGATGCTGCCCAACTGCTAGGTTCTCGGCTTAAACAGAAAAATCTATTGTCACCAGGAACAACTTTTTATTGGTACCGCAACCGCGAGACACAATTTTTGAAGTATTTCAGCAAAGAGGAAGATTTGGTATTTTGCAACGATATATACGGAGTGATGGAAAAGTTTAATCTCAAGTATGATCCTGCTGAATGGCGGCTGTTCATTGATTCGTCAAAAGACAGCATAAAAGGTGTTCTTCTTCATAATGGCAACACATTCGCTTCAGTTCCTATTGCTCACTCTGTTATTCTCCAAGAAAAATACGAGAATTTGGCCCTGATTCTTCAGAAGATTCGTTTATGATGAGCATAAGTGGATGATTTGTGGAGACTTTAAAATTCTATCCATGCTATTAGGGCAGCAATCCGGTTTCACCAAATATCCCTGCTTCCTTTGCTTGTGGGATAGCCGGGCCCGCGACCTACACTGGGGGAAAAAAGACTGGCCAATTCGGGAGTATTTGAGACCCGGTGAGAAAAATGTTCTTCATGAGAGCTTGGTACCTCGTGATAAAATTCTATTACCACCTCTCCACATTAAGTTGGGTCTCATTAAGCAATTCATCAAGTCCCTTCCAAAAGATGGTGAGTGCTTTCAGTACCTTTGCTCAAAGTTCCCCCGACTTTCTGAAGCAAAGCTAAAGGAAGGAGTGTTTGTTGGCCCTGATATAAGGAAACTCATTTCAGATGGAGCATTCGCTGAAACGATGTCTGAGAAGGAAAAAGAAGCCTGGGATTCCTTCAAGGATGTTGTTCTCAAATTCTTGGGGAACAGGCGGGATGAGAACTATAAGGATATTGTTGCCAGGATGCTCAATGCCTTCAAAGAACAAGGCTGTAACATGAGCCTGAAAGTCCATTTCTTGCACTCCCATGTGAACTACTTTCCCGAAAACATGGGGGCGTACAGTGAAGAACAAGGTGAAAGGTTTCACCAGGACATCAAGGACGCAGAGAGAAGGTATCAAGGAAGATGGAACACCACTATGATGGCTGATTTCTGCTGGTTGCTGCTGCGGGAAACCCCAGATGAAAAATACGCCAAGCAGCGCACCAAGAGAAGCATTCGGGGGAAGAAGAAACGGGCCCACCAGGAGATTGATTGACCCAAGAATGACTTTAAAATCTAAACTGTGTTGACAAATATCGTGTTTTTACTAAACTTTGAAATAAAAATTTGCTAGTTATTACCACAGTGTCGGATCTCATTTATTAGAATTTTATTTTCACACCATCGGGTGTTTGTCTTCATGTATTGCAATGGTGCGGTTTGCGTTTTCTATTCTTACATACATACCTGTACATCATTTTTTGCACATTTCTTTGCTTTGCTTTGTGTCTAACCTCGCTCTTATATGCTCTATGTTTGTGCACATGTATGTGGCTGTTTTAAGTGCAGACAATTTTGCTACCATCACAGTGTGTTTTGTTGACATTACTCTATTCTTATGTGCTGCCTTGTTACAATTTTCTTTATTCTTATTTGAATAACTACTAAACAATTAGTATAAAGAATTCATTCAAGAAACTTTTATCTCGATCGTACTCAATCTGAAACATTCACCTCAAACTGCTAACCCAATGTAGCAAAAAATCTGTACGTGATGGAGCAAATTGGTTACCAGATTTGGATTCAGCTCACCAAAAAACGTAAAAATCAATCGAAACATTAGAGGCAGTTTAAAAAAAATTTTTTTTAGTGTACCTGTGTAATCCTAACACTGGAACTGTTGTCCTAGTAAAAGCAGCATTGCTAATTATCAAGAGATAAGCAGTTTAAACAAACAGTTACCTGAAGCAGGAAGACATTATCAGCTTAGCCCAGGAAGAACGCAGGCTGAATTGCTTCTTAAAGATTTCAGAGAGTTCCTTGAAAGCAGGGCAGTTTCTTCCTCTAACGTAGCACAGCCCACAAACAGCTGTGAAGAGGAAATGCCTTTGGTTTCTTCTCTACCGTTCACAGAGCCAGACATGCCAATGGACTGTTCAGCTTGTGTCATTGAGAAGGACATTTAATTGAAATGCTGTACAAAAGTTATATGAAGCAATATAACAGAAGTTGCTGTATTGATTTCTATGCTGAGAAACTTATCAGAAGGGAACAAGTTTAAAGCATAATTGTCTGCATACCAGGAGCATTGCTGTTTACCAGAGTTTGTTTCTTACGTTAGTGAAAAGGGTCACATGACAACTGAATGTGATCACAGAAGATAATGGACATTTAGCCTAGCAATGCAATACCTTGTTTAAGTTTTGGTTTCCACTCTTGTTTTGTGCTATTATATTTTATTTGCGTCTGTTTGCACTTGAACTGCAATGCGGAAATAAACCTCATCAAAGAAATTTTCTTTGCCTGCCTTACTACTTGAGCACACACAACTACAATACTCAACCCTGAAGGGCATACAAGGCCACCCTCTCCTGAAACCCTCAAGGTCCAGGGAGCGGGTGTGTGGCAAAGTGGCGTAGTTGGCAGGATACTGCACAGGCGCAAGAAGTAGCCACAACAGGAGCTGCAGAAGCCAATTTCCAGAAGAGCCCAGCTGAAGAGCTGACGAGTCCAGACGAGGAAGGGGACTGCAAGAGGCTACAGGATCTGCTGTTGCTGACGTGCATGCAAACCACCTGAGCCAGGTAAAGGGTATCCACCCCTGGTAACCAGGATACCAGGGCAAGGGTGCAGCCTAGTGGTGACTAGGGAGAAAAAAAAAGGAGAAATAAAAGCACAGATAGACAAGTGTACTGTGATACCGCACTTGGGTCTGTATTTTTGCTTTTATTCCAGGAATTCCAAGATGGCGATGGAGGCCAAGGAGATCTTCCAATGGATGGCAACGCAGCTGGAGTGCCAGAGAGATCTTTTTCTAGAGGCACAGGAAAGAGCCAATGCGAGTCTCCGTGAACAGCAGCAACCTCTACTTACCATGATGGAGGAATGGCTAAAGGAGAGGAAGCAGGCGACTGTACCACCAGCATCTACAACAGGTTCCACTCTAACAGACTCTGTACACCCTGTTAGTCTACACACAGGAACTTTGTTTAACTTTGGTCAACTTACTAATCAGGATGATGTAGATGACTTTCTCGAGAGCTTCGAGAGAGCAGCTCGCCTTAGCGCCTGGCCTAGGGAACACTGGGCACTAAGACTAGCAGCATCCCTTACTGGGGAAGCGATGGCCGCCTACCGTGCCATGCCTGCTGCACTGGCCGGCAGCTATGACGAAGTAAAGAAAGCGATAAGAGAGAGATTAGGGCTCACTCCTTTGGTTTACCACACGCGCTTGAGGAGTGTAAAACTGAGGCCGAGTGAGACCCCTAAGTCCTTGTGTCACAGGATTCGTAGCTTGATTGACAAGTGGTTAACTCCAGAAGGGAGGTCTGTGGAGTCAATACTTGATGACTTGGTATTAGAGCAATACATGAACGCTCTACCCCAGGGAATCCACACCTTCCTGATCTTGCAAAACTGCAAAACTCCCCAAGAAGCTGTTGCACTCTCTGAAAGATACATAGAGGCAGAGCTAACTGCCCAGAGAGCTGGCACTACTTCCCAGGAGATAGGCAGTCGCGGATCAGAAAGGAACTGGAGGGTGCAGGAGGATCCTATAAAAATGTGCATGCCATTGTGGAAAAATTCTAAGAGTAAGCCAAGATGTTACAAATGTCGGCAAGAGGGACATTTGCAAAAACACTGCTTTGTTAAAACTGCCTTGATAGCAGATAGTTCTATGGAAGATAGACAAGGTTTTCTTCTTTCTGTTGAAGTACAGGGAATTACCACTCAAGCTCTGCTAGATTCAGGAGCTGAGTTAAGCATGCTCTCTGAAGAGTTGTGGCAGAGAATAGAAGCCATGCAGGGCAAAGAAGTAATTCAGCCTGTGAGTTCAGTTAAAATAAGATGTGTTCACGGAGGAACTTCCACCTATCCAGTGTATAAGTTACACATAGCAGGGTTAGGTGCACAAAGGACTATCCCCTTAGCAATTGTCCCAGGACTTCCCCATGCAGTAATTCTAGGCAGGGATTGGCCGCAGTTCTTTAGAGAGATGGAACGAGAGTTGCAGGTGAAAGGCGCAATGGTCTCCACAAGAGCCCAATCCTCAGCCTTAGAAAGTAAAGAAGACACCCCAGAGGATCTCAGAGAAGTTCTCCCCTCTGATGAAGCATTGATAAACACTCCAGACACTAAGGTCAGAAAGGCAAAATCTGAGAAGCGTAAGGAGAAACAGTCTCGCTCTAAGAACAAGTCTGAAGTACAGGCAGGGCAAGAGCTGCCATGGGTACCAGAGAAGCTAATGAACAAGTTTCCCACGTTCCCAAATGAGCAGCAAGCTGACCCCGCTCTCACACAGGCATTCAAATGGGCGCAGACTACTAGGGATACCTTACCCAGGTTTCTCCTGACTGCAGGAATACTTTATAGGGAAAGTAAAGATCCTTTCACCGGGGATAGCAGAAAACAGTTGGTGGTGCCAACCACCTTTAAAAATATAGTGTTACAGTTGGCACACGACCATCCCGTTGGGGGGCATAAGGGCATTCAGGGAACCCTCGATCAAATCTTATCCCGATTCTATTGGCCAGGTATCTTCAAAGAGACAGCCAAATTTTGTGAGGCTTGCCCCACATGCCAAAGAGTTTCAGCCGCCCATCCCAGGGATGTCCCCATGATACCATCACCTGTGATTAGGGATCCCATCCAGAGGATAGGTGTAGACATTGTCGGACCTCTGATTAAAACCCCTCGAGGTTTCCGCTATATCTTAGTGGTGGTAGACCACGCTACAAGGTTCCCATGGGCCATGCCACTACGCACCATATCTGCCAGAGTAATAGCAAACGAACTCATTAAGCTATTCTGTGAAGTGGGTTTCCCCAAGGAAGTTCTCACCGACAGGGGGAGCAACTTCATGTCGAAATATTTAGGACAAGTGTGGGATGCCTTTGGCATTCACCACATTAAGACGGCAGCATATCATCCCCAAACGAATGGTTTAGTCGAGAGACAAAACCAGACTCTTAAAAGAATGTTACGTAGGAGTTTGGAGGGGGAAATGGACAACTGGGATACAATGCTTCCCTTTGTTCTGTATGCATGAAGAGAGAGAAAACAGGCCTCATTAGGAACAGCACCGTATGAACTCCTGTACGGCAAGTCTCCCCGCGGCATTCTCGATATTTTAAGAGAACAATGGGTTGAACCAGATCCCAGGGAAGTAGAGGTGCCCGAGTTCCTAAAAGATTTAAAGAAGCGGCTACGCCGGACCTCACAAGTAGCAGTGGACAATCTGAAGCGTAGTCAGGTCAAACAAAAATCCTATTATGATAGGAATACAAAGCAGCGTCAACTAACGATAGGAGAGAAAGTTATTGTAATGGTGGCTGGGACAGAACCGAAATTTGAGAGCCATTGGAAAGGCCCTTGTTGGGTAATACAACCTGTAGGACCTGTATCTTACTTGATTGAGAATAGGAAAGGTCGCAGGCAAGTTTACCATATCAACGTGTTAAAACCATGGCATGACAGAGTAGCTTTAGCCCAAATAGCCACAATAGCCTCTCCGAGACAACAGCCTTTACAGAAGCTCACCAGCACAGAACCCATAGATTGTATCACGTGCTGTGCCGTCAAGACTAAGCCAGCCCGTGATATCTTAAGGGGGGGATCTGTGACGTAGAAGCCTCTCAAGATGCTATGGAAACAGATAGTGATCCGGTGGAGAGAACCGGTACTGCAAGAGAATGCAGGATTTTCTCTTCAGAGAGAAAAAAACACAGAGCTAATCAGGAACCACACCTCACCTCTTGGAAGGAGAGAAGCCAAGTCCCTGATTGGGCACGCCCAAGCAGGAGGCGGGCAGTGCAGTACACAGGCAGCTTGTTAAGCACTCAGAAACAGAGAGAGTCAGATTTGAAAGGAGACGACGAGGAATCAGGAGGAGACTCAGAAGGACATGACCAGGAAGAGTTGGAGAGAGAGCAATTAGGCAGCTGTGATCCACTAAGGAGAAGATTGGACTCACGGAGCAAGTACCTGGGAGACTCAGGGGCAGGGAGAATCTTCTGTGACCAGAAGGATTCAGGAGCACTGAGAGACCCAAGGCTACAGCACAGGCTTCTAGAGGACCAAGCAGAACCTTGGAACTGAAGGCAGAGGGACAGAGAATTACCCTGGAGAAAGCCACAGCACAAGGTACACAGTGGGTTTGAAGCAGCTAGCAAGCTTAACATTGGGAAGCCAGAAAGAGTGAAGGCTAATGTTAAAAGCCAAGACAAAGTCAGATAACATGGTAGCAATTGGTTGCAGTCTGAAAAGCATTTAAGCAGCCTAGGCTATTCTCATAAGCCAGCAGAAACCTATAGTAAAGGAACAGCTGAGTCTTATTACAGAGACAGGAGCCAAGAGAAGTCTGACGGTTCTACTTTTAACACTCTGTTGAGAAACTCTCCACTCACAGCTGAAGTTTTAAACCCAGCACTAACGTTTAGTGATAAGTGGGGGAAAGATAATCCTAACACTGGAACTGTTGTCCTAGTAAAAGCAGCATTGCTAATTATCAAGAGATAAGCAGTTTAAACAAACAGTTACCTGAAGCAGGAAGACATTATCAGCTTAGCCCAGGAAGAACGCAGGCTGAATTGCTTCTTAAAGATTTCAGAGAGTTCCTTGAAAGCAGGGCAGTTTCTTCCTCTAACGTAGCACAGCCCACAAACAGCTGTGAAGAGGAAATGCCTTTGGTTTCTTTTCTACCGTTCACAGAGCCAGACATGCCAATGGACTGTTCAGCTTGTGTCATTGAGAAGGACATTTAATTGAAATGCTGTACAAAAGTTATATGAAGCAATATAACAGAAGTTGCTGTATTGATTTCTATGCTGAGAAACTTATCAGAAGGGAACAAGTTTAAAGCATAATTGTCTGCATACCAGGAGCATTGCTGTTTACCAGAGTTTGTTTCTTACGTTAGTGAAAAGGGTCACATGACAACTGAATTTGATCACAGAAGATAATGGACATTTAGCCTAGCAGTGCAATACCTTGTTTAAGTTTTGGTTTCCACTCTTGTTTTGTGCTATTATACTTTATTTGCGTCTGTTTGCACTTGAACTGCAATGCGGAAATAAACCTCATCAAAGAAATTTTCTTTGCCTGCCTTACTACTTGAGCACACACAACTACAATACTCAACCCTGAAGGGCATCCAAGGCCACCCCCTCCTGAAATCCTCAAGGTCCAGGGAGCGGGTGTGTGGCAAACTACAACAACTACTACTGATCATTTGTATAGCACCACAAGGCTTATGCAGCACTGCACAAACACACGTAACAGATGGTCCATGCTCTGCAGAGCTTACAGTCTAGTTGGGACAGACAACACAGCAATTGTTAACAGGATATATCCAGGAAGAATGGTCAGGAAACATAAGGGTGCTTAGGTGGATCTGATTCAACAGTGGCACCAATGAGGTGAGCACTCAGCCTGGATTTGAAAAGAGCCAGGGACAAAGCAGGACGTACAGTCTCAGGTAGTTTGTTCCAAGCATATGGAGCAGTAAGATGAAGGGAGCAATGTCTGGATTTGGCAGTAGAAGGGGAGAGCACAGATAGAAGCCATCTGACAGAAAAGCGGTGTGCACATGTAGAGGTGTGGGGAGAAATAAGAGGGGAATGGTAGTGCAGAGCAGCAGAATGAGTGCACTTATAGGCCAGAGGCACAGAAAGGGCATACATTTGTTGCTCAGCAATATTATGCATCCTTTGAAGACCAGGAAGGTTAATTCGGGGTTTTGTGGACTTGGTGAGGGTCCATCCCTCACAGTTTAAGGTGTGCTTGTAGAAATGACCAGGGCAGGACTCACTGGGGCCGGTTCCTAATGCCTTGTATCATTTGATGCAAAGTATGTCCTGACATATATGTTCATATTTACATTCTTGTATACCATATTGAGGTGCGTTGAGCTTACCTAGCACTTTTCAGGGCATGAGGGGGGCTCCTATATGGTCTAGGTTGCAGCAGCTGTAATTTCTCATTGATAATTATGTCTAGTGTGCATCAGCACACTATTGTCTGTGATGGGCAACTTAGGAGATACACGTTTTTCCAGAGGGGCATGGCATCCGCAGGTACATCGCGGGGAAGGGCAGGATCCAAAATGTGTACCATTTTAGAATACTGTGGGTGCGGGGATGTGCAAAATGTTTACCCACTTCTGAGGCATGGCACTGACTGGATAGTGCTTGCACATGCCCACAGAACACGTCTATCTCCCTGATTCCGGACCTGTGGGCATGTCCAGACCCTCGGATATGGAATTAGGTTCAAAGAGGGCCTGTCTTTGATTCAGACATGCCTGTGGGCCGGACATCCACATTATGGAATTGGGCTCCACATCGCTAGAGAAGTGAAGAAGTAGCCTAATGGTTAGATAACCAGGAGACCAGTGTTTGATTCCTGCTAGCACTCCTTGTGGCCTTGGGCAAGTCACTTAACCCTCCATTACCTCAGAAGAAAGGCCTGGCAATCTACTTCTGGTCATACTGCCAAGAAAACCCAGAAGCTGATGGGTTGCCAGGAGTCAGCATTGACTCAAAGGCATGTATTGCAAGTCTCTACAGCAGGAGTCAACACTTACAAGGCAAAAAAATCAAGGAAAGGTTTTCCACCAAGCTCCAGCCCAGACCAAATTCAGACTAAACAGGAATGAAGATCATTAAAAACACAAGATACAGTTAAGAGCAGGCTGGCTATAACCAAATATTCTGATGATAATAGTTTCTTCTACAAGATGCCTGCCTTCTAACTCAATGGTCATGGGTTAGTGGAAAAAACCCCAAAATTTCAGATTTTTTCATGTCACGTTCAGATTAAAAATAATATGAAACAACATAGGAAATGTCACTGATATTTCCAATACCATTTCAAACAAATGCACATCCCTAGAAATCAAGCCTTTTCATCTGTAGCATAATTCAGTCATGGTTTAAAACAGACAGTGGATATGTAGATGTTCGGAAATGGTACTCAGATGCAGTTTTAGAGGGACTGAGAATACACAGCAAAACCATCCAGCAGCCAAAGAAGCTGAGTGGTATTTTGCAGTTCACAGGATAACTAATCCCAGGGTTATGGTAAATAGGAAATGACTGAGTGATCACACAATACCTTTGAAATAGGCTGAATCAGTGACATTGGACATCAGCACTGTGCTTCTTGCCTGAAAATGCTGACATATGCACGTTTGATGGTAACTAGACTGCATGAGGGCACCTTTGCTTTCTTGTCAGATCTGCTGACGTGGACAAAGCAGATTCAGTTGGGCATCTAAACATCACAGCTCTTGCCTGCATCTATAAAATGACTGGCAGGATGCCTATTTTTATCTGGTACTCTGTTAATGATATTGTGTCCAGGTTGACAAGATTTTGCTTCACCTTCCAGTCAAACCTTGCTTTCCAGTGTTCATGCCAGCTATAAAGTGATGACTTCTGCTCTTCAGAAGCTAGATAAAAATGGACAGCTATTTAACATATCCTTCAGGCATGGCACCTGAGCACAATATGTTATTTTGAATTCTTTGCTTAGTCAAAACCATCTGAATCTGTATGCTATAAAATCTTTCTGTGGACTGTGGAAAGAAGAGGAAGAGAAAATAGAATATCAGACTTAAGACAGGTAGTCTGGTTTGATAGATGGTTCTGTAACCCTGTAGCTGCATATGATCCACAAAAATGAATGCTTTGTCTAGAATTCATCTTTAACCAATGGATATTATTCAAGTGTGTTACACAGATCGATTGCTTCTGGTTTCTCGCTAATCTCTCATTATATCAGTAACAGAGGAAAAGTCCTTTCAAACTGCTACTCTTTTGTCAAATATTACTACATAGGTTTTTCCTTATGCATTTTGTTTTAAGTGGTATATTGAAACATATTGAAAACATATGATAATTACACTTACCTGGTAATTGTAGTTCCTTGAGTGACGACAGTTCAGTCCTCTACCTCTGGGTTGTCAACCTCCTCCTGCAGCTTGGAGACTGGCATGTCAGAATCATGACATCACTGGATATAGCCTGCTGATCTCTCTCCTCCATTCCAGTGTGAACTATTAACAAAGCAGACTCAAAGGAGCAACAAATAAGTAGCTATAATTAACCTTGAAACCTAACTCAAACTAACATTGAGATTATGAAAACCTGAAGACAAGGCTTTCTTACGCCCTTCACTGCCATCTATAGAATCAATCTAATTGAACTAACCAGAGCGAGAACTGACCTACCTGTAGCAGTTGTCCTCGTGCAAGAAATATCCACCCCTCCTGTAAAGAAGAAACCCCGGGCGGGATTGAGGACTGAACTGTCATCACTCAAGGAACTACAATTACCAGGTAAGTGTAATTATCATTTCCTTATTGTTCCTCCAGTTCAGTCCTCTACCTCTGGGATGTAACAGAGCAGTAATTATAATCATTGGGAGGGACCCTTCCAACCGGCACGCAACACCACCGACCCGAAACAGGCATCATTAGTCGCTGCGACATCGAGACGGTAATGCTTACTGAACGTATGCAAAGACGACCATGTTGCCGCCCTACAAATCTCACTTGGAGGGACCAAACCATGCTTCGTCCATGAAGACGCTTGCGCTCTAGTGGAATGAGCTCGCAAACCTTCAGGTACGGCTCGACCGTGAAGAATGTAGGCGGAAGCAACTGCTTCCCGGATCCCCCTGGCGATGGAGGCCTTTGATGCTGCCTCTCCCTTGCGGATACCTCCAAACAACACAAACAGCCGGTCCGATTTGCGAAAAGACTTCGTAACCTTCAGATAGTGTTGCAACACTAGCTTAACGTCCAGACGACGCAACCTGCGGTCCAAATCACTCCCTTCTAACAACCCTAGAACTGGTAAGCACACCGACTGACTCAAGTGAAAGGGAGACACCACCTTAGGCAAAAACGACGGCACTGTGCGCAGGACGACCTTTTCCCTCAAAAAGGACAAAAACGGTTCCCTCGAAGACAACGCTTGCAACTCCGAGATGCATCTAGCTGAACAGATCGCCACCAGAAATACGGTTTTCAACATTAAGTCCTTCACCGACGCATGACGCAACGGCTCAAAAGGCATCTTGGACAACGCTGTCAAGACCAAATTAAGATCCCAAGGCGGAACTGTCACCCTCCGTGAAGGCCGCAAACTAGCCACCGCCTTAAGAAAACGCACCACATCAGCATGAGCTCCGAGACTTACTCCCTGAACCTTGCTGCGATAGCAGGAAAGAGCAGCCAATTGCATGCATAAAGAACTAGCTGCTAGACCTTTCTCAAAGCCGTCCTGCAGAAAGCTTAAAACAGAAGAGATGGAGACCGTGGACGCCCGAATCTGTTGCTTCGAGCACCAATCTTCAAAAATACGCCAAACTCTCACATATGTCAAAGAAGTGGACTGCTTCCGAGTCCTAAGCAACGTAGCAACGACGGACGCTGAATAGCCTTTCTTCTTTAGTCGAGCCCTTTCAATGGCCATACCGTAAGCAAGAATCGATCCACCTGGGGCATGAAGAGAGGGCCTTTCAGCAGCAGATCCACCCTTGCAGGAAGCCGCCAAGGTTGTCTGTCCAGAAGCCGCACGATATCCGTGTACCACGGGCGCCTCGGCCAATCGGGTGCTACTAGAAGCACCCTCCCCGGGTGAGCTTCGATTCTTTGAATTACTCGGCCTATCAACGCCCACGGCGGAAAGACATATAGGAGCCCCGAGGTCGGTCACTGCTGCAACAGCGCGTCGATGCCCTCTGACATTCTTTCCCGTCTCCTGCTGAAGAACCGGTCGACCTTTGCTGACTGAAAGGTTGCCATTAAGTCCATTATTTATTTTATTTATTTTATTTAGACAGTTTTGTATACCGCCTTATCCTTCAATCAAAGCGGTCACAACACAATTGGGGGATACATTTAACACGCAGGGATATGAGACACACACTAATACTTACAGGGAACATGGGCAATGGAGGGTTAAGTGGCTTGCCCAAGACCACAAGGAGCATCTGTGGGACTAGAAACCCCAGTCCTTCCGGCCCAAGGTTGTAGTCCTCTAGTGGGATTTGAACCCCCGACCTTCCGGCCTGAAGTACCTTGCCCCAACCACTAGGCTACTCCTCCCTCCTATGGGAGTCTCCCAATGGATTAGTATTTGAGCAAAGACTTTGGGGTGCAATTCCCACTCTCCTGCATCTATCCGAACTCTGCTGAGGAAATCTGCCATCACATTGTTCTTTCCTGCAATGTGCGCTGCCGAAATTGCCGTCAACCGACTCTCCACCCAGGCGAACAGCAAATCCGCCTCTTCCTCCATCGCTGCACTCCCCGTGCCGCCCTGGCGATTGATGTAGACGACTGTCGCAGAGTTGTTGGACATCACACGAACCGGGCGACCTAGCACCAAGTCCTCGAACGCCTGAAGCGCTCTGGCAACTGCTCGAAGCTCCAACCGATTTATCGACCAAGCAGCCTCCATCGGATTCCAGAACCCCTGCGAGAACCTGGTCCCGCAATGGGCTCCCCAACCTACGAGGCTGGCGTCCGTCAACAATGGGAGCCACTCCGGCTGCTCCAAGGGCATTCTGGCCACCAACGAGGACGGGAGCAGCTACCACTGAAGAGACTGCCATACTTTGGACGGACACGGAAGCCGTTTGCTCAAAGGATCCGCCTGATGAGACCAACGGTGAAGTAGAGCCCTCTGAAAAGGCCGCATATGCACTTTGGCCCAAGGCACCGCCTCCAGGGTCGCCGCCATTGTTCCCAGCATGCAGATAAGACCATGCCGACGGAGCTGGAGTAGATCTGAACTTGCGCACCAGACTGCGAAGCGCTTGCGCTCTCTTGAGTGGCAAAAATACCTGTCCTTTGTGAGTGTCGAACTGAACTCCCAGATACTTGAGAACTTGAGAAGGCTGAAGGTGGCTTTTGGCCGGATTGACCACCCAACCTAGACTCTGCAAGAACTCCACTACTCTGTTTGTTACCTGTATGCTCTCTGCCTCAGATTTCGCCCGAATCAACCAATCGTCGAGATACGGGTGGGCCAAAATTCCTTCCTTGCGCAACGCTGCCGCCACTACCACCATAATCTTGGTGAACGTGCGCGGTGCCGTTGCCAGACCGAAGGGCAATGCCTGGAACTGATAGTGGGTGGCCCCAAGGAAAAGCGAACCGTAGAAACTTCTGATGTGCCTCCCGGATGGGTTTGTGCAAGTAGGCCTCCGTTAGATCCAGCGACGTTAAGTACTCTCCCTGACGCACTGCCACAATGACCGAGTGCAAAGTTTCCATGCGGAAATGTGGCACCCGCAGGCAACGATTGACACCCTTGAGATCTAAAATGGGCCGCAATGCGCCTCCTTTCTTTGCACCACGAAATAAATGGAGTACCGACTGAAACCGTACTCTGCTTTTGGGACGTCTACGACCGCCCCTAATCACAACAACCGCTCCAAGGTGCTGCAGATCGCAAGGGTTTTCTTTTGACCCCTGCAAGGAGACATGACGAAAGCATCCTGCACAGGGCGCGCCAGCTCTAGTGCATATCCCTGTTGAATTATCTCTAACACGCACTGATCGGACGTGATGAGGGTCCAAGCAGAAAGAAACTCCCGGAGCCATCCGCCTATGTGAGCTTCTTCCGCCGGAACCCGCCTCATGTCATTGCGCTTTGCGAGAAGTGGTTGCGGAACTGGAAGAGAAGCCTCTATTAGCTCTGCGGAACCCTCGAAAGCCCTGGGTACGAAACGCAAACCGGCCCCTTTGGAAAGATCCGAACCGCGTAGAACGAAACCTCCGGAAATCGCGAAAGTTGCCTCTAAAACTCTGACCGGGCTTTCCTTGTTTCGGCCTATCCTCCGGAAGTCTACCGGACTTGGACTCCCCGAGGTCCTTTACCAACTTATCCAGATCTTCTCCGAACAGTAACTTCCCTTTGAATGGCAGCTTACTGAGTCGAGACTTGGAAGAACCGTCCGCCGTCCAATTCCTTAACCACACAGATATGCGGGCGGCCACTACGGAAGCCGTGCTATTCGCGAGCGCTCTGATCAAATCATAGTGCACGTCCGATAAATACACCGTTCCGGACTCGAGGCGCCCCAGCTCCTTGAGCTCCTCGAGATCCAGGTGTGGAGAGTGGCGCAACCGCTGCACCCAGTGCAAGCAAGCCTGCACCACCCAGGCCCCACAAATAGATGCCTGTAATGAAAGTGAGTCAGCCTCAAAGGTCTACTTCAGGAGCCCGTCCACCCTACGGTCCTGTGCGTCCTTCAATGCTGCACTGCCCTCTACCGGAATGGTAGTCTTCTTCATAACTGCTGACACCACCGCGTCCACCTGTGGCACTCGGAATCTTTCCTTATCTTTATCGGCCAGAGGATAAAGCCTATTCATAGTGCGCATGCCTCTGAGCCCTGCTTCTGGCTGGTTCCATTCTTCCTGAATCATCTGGTTGACCACTCTATGTACCGGGAACACCACCTGTGTCTGCCGAACCGCCTGAATGACAGGATCTTCCACTTCATCCTCTGCGGATGCCTGCGTAGCGAGATTCAACATCTGCATTGACTCCGTAATCAACGCCGGAAGCTCCTCTCTTCCATATCCTGCGCAACCTCTTCATTCTCCCAATCAGAATCCTCGACTTCCAGCCAGTCGCCTTCCGCAGCAGATGCAGATCGAGTCTTAGCCCTCTTAGGCGCCGATGGTCCCTCACCCACCTCGGCCGACCCCGCCACCGGAGTAGCATGAATCAGGAGCGGGGACTCTCCCGGCATCTTACCCTGATGCCGCAAACAAAAGGCTTGGTGCATCATTAAAATAAACTCAGGACAGAACTCCCCAAGAGCCACCAACTGCATCTCTGGCAACGGGCCCCGCCTGCTCCTCCAAGGGGGACCCCTGCTCGGGAGGCTGCAGAGACTCAGATAGCACCCCCAACGGTGCCCCTTGTGCCTCTGGAGACTCCTTAAAGTCCATCTGCTGTTCCACCGTGGATGAAAGAGAAGCACAGCCACAGCACACTCCGGAATCTGCTACTGTGCCTCTCCGGGTACCACAGACAATGCACTGTGTCCTCCCTGCCATGAGGCGAATGAGTTACTCCTACTTGTACCTTTTCTGTTATTATTTCTGGTATTTATTTATTTTATTATTTTTTTTTTTAAACCCCGAATAAAGAAAATCAAACTCCAACCGAAGCACCTCTAAATACCCAGAACCTTGGAGATCACGTGTGCACATGAGCGGGTGAGGAGCTTCCTCGTCGCGCTCCCAGGCCGTCTTGGAAACTTTGCTAATTAATCGGCGACAGCGGTCTGTAGTGGAGGCGAGAGGGGTCTCTAACTGTACAGTGTACCCTGAAGTATACTCCGGTGAGTTGGTGTGCAGCAAAGAGTAGATGAAAGCGGCAGTGAAAAGAGACAAAGCCGCGGGCGCGAAGGACAATAAAATGGCGGCCGCGGCCCGAACGGCGAGTGTGCCTGATTCCCCAGGGAAGTTGATTCGGGCCCAGATGAAGTGGCTCAGGAAGTCGTTAAAATGCTGGAGCCTAAGTTTGACACTGTCATAAGGAAACTGGACGAGATGGGTGAGAAATTTGGAGAGTTTGCACGGCGGATGGATGAAGTTGAACAGCGCGTGACAGTGCTGGAAGACGGGGAACTGGTGCTGGAAAGAGCTAACATTAAGCAGCAGAAGCAGTTGGATGATTTGCTGCAGAAGGTGGATGATTTAGAGAACCGTTCACGGCGGAATAATCTTAGACTGATTGGTGTGCCGGAGTCCTGGTCTGGGAGTAAGTTGTTCACCCTTTTTGAGGAGTGGCTTCCTAAGGCGCTGGGCCTTTCGGATCTACATGGACAGATACAAGTAGAGAGAGCTCATAGGCTTGGGCAGCTGAGGGAAGGCCAGAATAGGCCACGACCGGTGTTGGCGCGCCTCCTAAATTTTCAACACAAAGTATTGTTGCTGCAAGCGTACCAGAAGAAAAGAGACTTAAAGATGGAGAATGGGGCAGTCCTTTTCTTCCCGGACTACTCAGCGTCTCTAGCGGCGCGGTGCAAGGAGTTTGCACCTGTCTGTAGTGCGCTGGTTAAAAGCGGAGTAAAATTCGCACTGCTTTATCCTGCAATTCTGAAAGTGTTTTTCAAGGGCACTACGCACACTTTTGATCAGGCGGGAGCAGCGAGAAAGTTTGTGGCTGCATTGGCGGTTGATGAACCATCGGACGGCGATTGATGAGTCCAGCCTTGTGAGCGTTGGAATCGGAGCGGTTTGATGTGGTGCCATGCTGCATATTTCAGATGCTGCGATGGATGGCTGAACTATGGAGAACTCTTATGAGACAGTGTTGCACATTTGCTGGACTTGATGGATTGGCCTGTTGCCATATTTTGTTTGTTTGTTCTGTGGAAGGCGACCCGGAGGGGTAGGGACTGTGATCTCACTCCCTTTTGGGAGTATCCTGCTCCGGCAGGATTACATGCTGTTTAATTCTATGGGGGTGCAAAGGGGAGGGGGAGGAAGGTGTGGCTGGGCGTGTGGATGGAGATGTGAGTGTGAGAGTGGACGCTTGCAAGGGAGAGTGTGTGAGAGGGTCTGGAATTGATGCATGGGGGGTGGAGGGGGTCCAGGAGTCTGTAGGAGATGTGGAGGATGGTGTTCAAGAGGAGTTTTGGGTGGTTGGATGGGCAGCGGGGAACTGGGGAGGGGGAGGGGGGAGGTGGGGTCAGGGTGGAGCTAACGTTGGGGTTGGGAGGGGCGGAGGGGGGAGGGGAGGCGGGGTGGAGGTGATGATGGAATAGTACTTGGTAGAATGTTCTGTTTATGTAGGGTAGCACATGAGCCATATAAATGTATTATCAGAATGGCAGGGCTAGTGGTAGGGTCTTGGAGGCGAGGCTGGGCGTCTCCAGGAGTGGAAGCAATTGTGTGTTTTGATGGGGATCGCACTGTACCAAAGACATGCTGGATGCCAAGGTAATATAGTGGAATGTGGGGGGCATTGGATCCCCAATTAAGCGCACTAAAATATTGCAAATGTTAAAAAGGAAGGGTGCACATATTGTGTTATTACAAGAAACACACTTAAGTGATTTAGAACATCGGAAGTTGCAGAGAGATTGGGTAGCTGCGGTGTATGGGGCATCGTCAGGGGCAAAAAGGGCAGGAGTGGCAATTTTAGTAAAACGGGGCCTTCCCTTTGAAGTGAGTAGAGTGCAAATGGATCCCAATGGAAGGTATGTCATGTTAACTGTTAAGCTCTTTAATGAAACAGTTTGGATAGAGCGTAGTTACTCACCTGTAACAGGTGTTCTCCAGGAGCAGCAGGAATCAGTCCTCACATATGGGTGACGTCGGCGCCGACGGAGCCCTCGCGGAGCAATTTTCCCCAGCTTTCAAAGAAAGCCTTTGGGAATTGCAGCGCGCATGCGCGGTCCCCTTCCCGCCCAAGGGTGCCATCTTAGCCAGTCAGATGACATAGCTAAAAGACAGCATAAAAATTTGCAAAAAAACTAAAGCAGATGATTGCAACTCCAAGGGGAGGAGGGAGGGTTGTGAGGACTGATTCCTGCTGCTCCTGGAGAACACCTGTTACAGGTGAGTAACTACGCTTTCTCCAGGACCAAGCAGGAAGTCAGTCCTCACATATGGGACTCCCAAGCTTAAGGCTACCGGAGACCCTAAGCACAAAAAATGAGCTCCCTCTAGCTCAGCAACACAGAAGGAAGGAATCTTCACTGAATTATTACCCACCGGTAGCCCCCATCCGGGATGGAGGGTAGGAGTTGCTCAAACCTCGAAGAGATTTCGGAGGACTGCCTGTCCGAAAGCACTGTCCCTGCGGGACTCCCTCTCGAGGCAGTAATGGACCGCAAAAGTCTGGCTCGAAGACCAAGTAGCGGCCCGGCAGATGTCTGCCAATGGAACAGAGCGGAGGTAAGCCACTGACGTAGCCTTCGCCCGAACACAATGAGCCGTGACCCGACTATCTAGCGAGAGTCCGGCTGCCCCATAAGCCCAAGCGATACAGTCAGCAACCCAGATGGACAGAGTACGCTTGGAGACAGGGAGCCCCAATTTATTGGGGTCAAAAGACACGAAAAGCTGAGAAGCTTTACGGTGCTCCCGCGTACGGTCAAGGTAGAAGTTCAACGCCCTTCTACAGTCCAGGGTATGCAGGACCATTTCAGCTCGGCTGGAGTGTGGCCTGGGAAAGAAGGTCGGAAGTACCACCTCCTGATTGATGTGAAAAGGGGAGACCACTTTTGGAAGAAATTTAGGGTGAGTCCGTAGGACTACCCTATTTTTGTAGAACCGAGTGTAAGGGGGATCAGACACGAGGGCCTGCAATTCACTTACGCGTCTAGCGGAAGTGAAGGCTATCAGGAATAAGGTTTTCCAAGAAAGAAAACGGAGAGAACAGGTAGCCATAGGTTCAAAAGGCGGACAGGTGATCCGCTGTAAAACCACATTCAGATCCCAGTCAGGTGCTGGCGGGCGCAGAGGTGGTTTAAGTAGAAAGAGACCTCGGAGAAACCTTGCCACGAGAGGGTCGCTGGAAAGAGGTCTGCCGTCCACCGGCACATGATGTGCTGAAAGAGCACTGAGGTGAACTTTGACGGAGTTGGACTTAAGTCCCAGATTAGAGAGGTAGAGCAAGTACTGCAAGATCACCGACACCGAGCAGGAGAAGGGATCCCGAGACTGCGGGGCACACCAAGCGGAAAAGCGACGCCATTTAAGGGCGTAGCATTTGCGGGTAGAAGGTCGCCGGGAAGCTAGGACGACCTCTTCCACCTCTGCCGGCAGTAGAAGGGGAGCAAGGACTACCCTTTCAGCAGCCAGGCCATCAGATGTAGAGATCTGAGGTTGGGGTGTAGCAGGGACCCCTGATCCTGTGTTAGGAGATCTGGTTGAAACCCCAGAGGGAACGGAGCCTCCACCGCTAGTTGCAGCAGGAGTGGAAACCACGGCTGTCTGGGCCAACGAGGAGCTATCAGGATCATGGAAGCTTTGTCTCGGAGAACCTTGAAAAGAGTTCGAGAGACTAGCGGTATGGGAGGAAAGGCATACAGAAGGCTTTTCGACCATGAGAGCAGAAAAGCATCCGCCGCTACTCGAAGGGGATGCGGCTGCCGAGAGCAGAAGCGAGGAAGTTGCCGGTTGAGAGGACTGGCAAAGAGATCCATCGTGGGGAGGCCCCACTTCAGAAAAAGTTTCTGAACTACCAAGGGATCCAGTCGCCACTCGTGCGGCTGGAGGATCCTGCTGAGTTTGTCCGCCAGGCAATTTTCTTGGCCTGGGAGATAAACTGCCTTGAGAAGAATGCCGTGGCTGACGGCCCAAGAGCAGAGCCTCTGTGCTTCTCGACAGAGAAGGAAGGAGCCCGTGCCCCCCTGTTTGTTCACGTAGAACATGGCAACTTGATTGTCCGTCTGGACAAGGACGGACCGGTGAGAAGTCAGGTGGGAGAAAGCCTTGAGAGCCAGACGGATTGCTCTGAGCTCTAGGAAGTTGATCTGCTGCGTAGACTCCCACGTGGTCCAGAGACCTTGAGTACATGCCCCTTGGCAATGCGCTCCCCATCCTAGGAGAGAAGCATCGGTCGTCAGCACTTGAGCAGGCGGAGGAGACTGAAAAGGCATTCCGAGTACCAGGTTCGGCCGATGAAGCCACAACTGTAGAGAAGAGGCCAGCGGGCCGGAGATCCGCACTAAGTCGGCTAGGCCGCCCGTGGCCTGTTGCCACTGCTTGCGAAGGCACCACTGAGCAGGCCGCATATTCAGGCGGGCATTGGGGGTCACGTGGACGGTGGAAGCCATATGGCCGAGTAGTCTCAGGAAGCGCCTGGCCGAGACCAGGGACTGGCTGCGAAAACGGCCGGCTAGGTCCATGAGCCGTTGAGCCCTGTCGAGAGGCAGGAAAGCTCGCGCCTGAAGAGTGTGCAATCTTGCACCGATGAACTCGAGATCTTGCGAGGGGAGCAAAGTGGACTTTGCGAAGTTTATGACAAAGCCCAAGTACTGGAGAAGAGTCACAGTGCGGTGTGTGGCTTTTGTGACTTCTGGAGAGGACGATGCTCTGATGAGCCAGTCGTCTAGGTACGGAAAGACATAGAGGCCGTGAAGCCGGAGATAAGCCGCCACCACCGCGAGACATTTTGTGAAGACTCGTGGTGCGGAGGATAGGCCAAAGGGCAGTACTCTGTACTGGTAATGATTTCCTGCCACCACAAACCTTAGGTATTGGCGGTGGCTTGGGTGGATGAGGATGTGCGTGTAGGCATCCTTTAGATCCAAGGAGCATAGCCAATCTCCCTGCTGGAGGTAGGGCAGAAGGATTCCAAGGGTAAGCATCTTGAACTTCTCCCGCACGAGGAACTTGTTGAAGTTGCGCAAGTCCAGGATGGGTCTGAGGCCTCCCGTTCTTTTTGGTATTAGGAAATACCTGGAATAGAAGCCTTGACCTCTCAGGTGGTGGGGCACCGGTTCCACAGCCTGTTCCTGAAGAAGACTTGCTAACTCCTGAAGGAGTAAGTCCCTGTGCAGAGGGAGTCGTGGAGGCTCTCCCGGGAAATAGGAGGGAGGGACCTGGTGGAAGTGGAGAAGATAGCCTTCTCTCACAACATGAAGCACCTAGGCATCCGATGTGATGTTGGACCACCTGTGGGCAAAGTGGACCAGCCGGCCTCCTGTGCTGGGAGAAACCAGCTGAGGGGGAGAGGCTATGCCGATGAAGTCAAAAACCCCCACCCTGCTGAGCAGGGGCCGGTGGTGCAGGCTTGGGGGCTTGCTGCCTACGGGACCCTTTACCCCGTCCCTTGGCCTGCTGACCCTGTTGGGGAGCTGCGGAGGCCTGATATTGAGGGTAGTGTTTATAGGCAGCCGCCTTTCTCGGGTAAAAGGACTTCTTTCCCGAGCCCTTCTTCTTCTGGGAAGGGGCAGAGGTTTTCCTAGAGAGCCTAGTTCTGGTGAGAGTCTCCGTCTCGATTTGCGCAGCCTTCTCAGCCATGGGCTTGCCAAAGAGGTTCTCACCTCGGCAGGGGACATCGACCAACTTGTCCTGCACCCAGGGTTCAAGGTCAGACGACTGAAGCCAAGCCTGTCGGCGGGCACCGATGCCGGCTGCGGCCACTCGAGCCGATGCTTCAAAGCCATCATAGGCTGCTCGAGAAATAAATTTGGAGCATTCTACGAATACCAGTGGACAAGGCTAGGAACCTCCGCAAAGGTTCCTCGGACAGCCCAGCAGAGAATCCGGCTATCTCTTTAGCCAGGTCTCTAAGGTACATGCCCATGTAGAGCTGGTAGTTCTGGACCCGACAAGCAAGCATAGAGCCTTGGAAACACTTTTTACCGAGGCCATCCAGGTTGCGGGCCTCCCTGCCGGGAGGCACCAAGGAGTGCATCTTCTGGCTCTTAAGCCTATGCATGGCCGATTCCACCACCATGGAATGGTGCGGTAGCTGTGCTTTTTGGAAGCCAGGGCTCTTGCGGACTCGATAGATGGAATCGACCCGCTTGCTTAATACCGGCGACGATGCCGGACTCTCCCACATGCGGAAGAGTAGTCGTTCCAGCATGGGAGGAACCAGTACAGTAAAGTGCTCCCTGGCGGGAGAGTCGTACTGAAGGGCGTCGAGCTCTTCGGCTCGAGGCTCCTCCTCGGGATCCGCAGGGAAGGCCAAAGCCTTGGCCATATCCCTGACGAAGTCCGAGAACCGGGCATCCTCCGGGGGGGACTGTTTCCGAGGTTCGGACTCAGGGGAGTCCGAGGGGACACACCGAGTCCGAAAAGAATCAGGTGACTCTTCCACTTCAGACTCCCAGGCCGACTCCGAGGAGGAATCGGTGGGGTCGGTTCGGGCGGGCGGAGGCGTCGGCCGCCCCGACGCCGAGGGAGTCGGCGTCGACGACCTCGGTCCCGAACGGGAGGCCGAGGGTGACATCGACCGAGGATCGACTCGAGCCCGCATGGACTCGAGGATCGGCTCGGTCTCCGGGGTCGACTTAGATGTCGACGTCCCAGCGGTCGGGGCAGAGGCGCCAGCGAGGCTAGCGATCAGTGCCCGCTGCTGGTCCATGAAGGCAGATAGTCTGCTCTCCAAGGCCGTCAACCTGAGTCCGACCTCAGGTGACCCAGCAGCCCCCGACTCGGGCCCCGACGGCGTCGGGCCCGACGTCAGACCCCTCGGAGGCGAGTCCAGGAGGACTACAGGACTTACCCGAGCAGGCAACTCCGATTCCAAACGAGGTCGCTTCGGGAGACGTTCCTTCTCCAAAGACCCGGGACGGCTATCGGGGCTATGCGACCTGGCCCTCGCGGAACCAGGAGCGTCCACCGACGCCGCCCTCGCGGGTTTCGCCTTCCGATGATGATCCCCGGAGGGAGAACCTCTGTCGGAGGAACTCCGGCGATGCTCAGAGCTGGAGCCTCTGGACGCCGAGGCCTCCGACGAGGTCCGGGTACGGGTGGGATCTGCGAAGATTCTTTCCCGCTGATGCCGCCGACTCCGTAAAGCTTTGGAGGACATTTTGCTGCAGGCCCCACAGATCAGTTCCTCGTGATCTGGGCCAAGGCAGCGGAGGCAATTATCGTGTGTGTCAGTGAGTGACATATTTCTGTCACACTGAACACACCTTTTGAAACCACTGGCAGCCATCGGGGGAAAAAGGGCCCCTGCAAGGTCAAAGGACCGGGCTGCCAGCGAAAAACCGAAAAACGAAACTGACAAGAAAAATCAGAAAAACCGAAAAATAAGAGAAGGACTCGCAACGGCGTCGCGAGTCCGGGCAGGAAAGAGACCGGCGTCGAAGCCGAAGAAAAAGAGAAATAAACGACGAAAAATAAACTTTTTCTGCGGGGACAAGAAGACCACGTCTGTAGGGCTCCGTGGAAAAAAGAAGACTGGCTAAGATGGCACCCTTGGGCGGGAAGGGGACCGCGCATGCGCGCTGCAATTCCCAAAGGCTTTCTTTGAAAGCTGGGGAAAATTGCTCCGCGAGGGCTCCGTCGGCGCCGATGTCACCCATATGTGAGGACTGACTTCCTGCTTGGTCCTGGAGAATGAACGTTTATGCACCAAACGTGTATGACCATGACTTTTTCAAAAAGCTATTGAGTTTTGCTCGGGAAGCAGGGACTAGTAAGTTGATTATGGCAGGTGATTTCAACTGCCCACATAGTCCCTATCTTGATAAATCTCAGAGTTGTGGGATGGGGTCTTGGGCACGTAGGGGGGTGGGCTACCTTTGCAGAATGGGTGATTTAATAGATGTGTGGCAACTACTCCACCCTGGGACGAGGGAATACACTCATCAGTCTAGAGCCCATCATACTTGGTCCTGTATTGATTACATTCTGGTGAATGAAGGGGGGCTCTCTAAGGTATTGCAGGCAGAAATTGACCCAGTGGTAGTGTCGGATCATGGTATGGTGTGGGTAACATGGGACTGTAAGGGAATGTTACAGAAGGGGTGGCGGTTCCCTGCGTACCTCTGCGAGGATAAGGAGTTTCGGGCATTCCTTGAAAAACAATGGGATGAATATGTCCTCTTTAATGACAGACCACAGTGTTCTCCGGTGTTGTTTTGGGAAGCTAGTAAAGCGGTAATGTGCGGGGCCATTATATCCTATACAGTTCAATGACGTAGGCATATGGATCGTAGTATTCTTGTTCTGGAGCGAGGGCTTCAGGTTTTGCAGTGGAAGCTTGGTAGAGGCAGTGATGGAGTCCTCCAGCGGGAGTATGCACGTTCTCAATTGGCGCTCAATGAGTTGCTTCAGAGGAGAGCAGGCTTATCCATGTATTACTACAAACATCAATTGCATAGGTATGGCAACCGGATGGGGCGGCTGCTTGCGAAGTTAGTTCGGGACCCGGGAGGGGTGCGTTTTATACCAGTGCTTCGGGATGACAAGGGGGTGTTGCAACAGCAGCCGCAGCGGATAGCAAAAATCTTTCGGGGTTTTTATGCTGGATTGTATAGTGAGGAGGAGAGAGACTACGAGAAGGGTATTACATTTTTGCAGGGGCTATCGTTGCCCCAGGTGTCGGCGGAAGATTTGCGCAGGCTGAATGAACCTCTGACGGTGCGAGAGCTAAAAAAAGGGATTATGAAGGGGAAGTCTCGTAAAGCCCCAGGGCCCGATGGCTTTAGTATTGAGTATTACAAAATGATTGCGTCCCGAGTGGCTCCCTCTATGGTGTTGATGTTTGATGCTGTTCGTCAGGAGGGGGAGTTTCCGCGAGATATGCGATGTGCGGATATTACAGTGATCCCGAAACTGGGGAAGGATGTAACGGATCCGGTCTCTTAAAGGCCTATATCTCTTATAAATTGTGATATGAAGCTTCTCACGTCAGTGTTAGCAGGGCGACTTAATCCCATTTTGCCATCACTTATAGATCCTAGGCAGGTGGGCTTTGTACAAGGCCGGGAGGTGACAAAAAATATCACGAGACTACTTCTGGGTATGGAATACTGCTTGCGGAAGGAGGAGGCTCTTCTCCTTGTGAGTCTGGATGCTGAAAAAGCGTTCGACAGAGTAGCTTGGAGATACCTGTGGGAGGTCCTGGAGCGTTTTGGACTAGAGCAGGGGTCTCAAACTCAAATTGCTTTGAGGGCCGAATGAGGACTTGTAAAGTAACCCGGGGGCCGCATAAGACACGGGCCTCATTTGCATAAGGGGCCTCATTTGCATAAATATTTGCATAATGTTGCATAATGAGTGCATGGATAAAGAAAGACTAGAAAATTTCTATATTACTATAATCCAGTGCCAACCGCCAGGCACATTAGGAACTACTACTAACACTGCCCATTTGGAACCCATAGCAAACCCCCCGTATCATAACAGCACTACCAGGACTCACAAAGCACCAGACCCTACCTATCAAAAGGCAACACTGCAAATATTAAATCAATACATTTCAGAGAACAATACATGACCTACTGGGAAAAGAGAACAAGTAGCAATGTCAAATAGGAATTACACAGAATACCTCAGCACTGTAGAAATAAAACTATAAATAATTTCTTGTACCAAAGCACAGACATTAATGATGCACATTTCCCAGAGCTGACATATTCCAGTTAATAAATTCAAAATAAAGAGATATTTTTCTACCTTTTGTGCATTTTTTTTCAGTTGCAATTGCTCCAGCCACTTCTGGTTTCTTCGTGTCTTCTGCTATCTCCATCGTCTGCTGTCCATTTGTCCTTTCTTCTCTCTTCTAGTTTTTTTTCCATTCTCTCTCTCTACATCTGCTTTAACATACTAATCTTTCTCCTTTTGCTCTTTCCTCATTCCTATTTCATCCACTCAAATTTTACCCCTCCATCCTCAATCCCCACTTACTCTCCCAATACCTGGCCAATTGTAGATTTGTCTTCTCTTCCAGACAAAATATTTTTCCCCTCTCCATTTCACTTTCCCAGCTCCATCCCATTCTAATCCTCCCCCAACATCAGCTCCCTTCTAGTTCCAGCCCCACCCAGCATCTGCTCCTTTCTAGTCCCTGCATCAGTCCATTTCCAGTCCTATCCTAGCCTCACCATCAGCCCATTTCCAATCCTAGCCCCCCATCAGCCCATTTCCAATCCTAGCTCCCTCCCCTCACAGCCCATTTCCATTCCAAGCCCCCCTCCCCATCAGCCATTTGCAGTTCAAGCCCCCCTTCCACTCAGCCCATTTCCAGTCCTAGCAACCCCCCCAGCCCATTACCAGTCCTAGACCCCCCATAGCCCATAACCAGTCCTAACCTCCCCATAGCGCACTTCCAGTCTTACCCCCCCATCACCCCATTTTCAGTCTTACCCCCCCATAGCCCATTACCAGTCCTAGTCCCCCCATAGCCCACTTGCAGTCGTATCCCCCATCACCCCATTTTCAGTCTTACCTCCCCTCATAGGCCATTACCAGTCCTAACCCCCCAATCAGCCCACCTCCAGTCCTAACCCCCATCACCCCATTTTCAGTCCTAGCCCCCACCATAGCCCATTACCAGTCATAACCCCCCCCCTGCCAATAGCCCACTTCCAGTCCTAACCCCCATCTGCCCATTTCCAGTCCTAGCCCCCACCATAGCCCATTACCAGTCATAACCCCCCCCCCTGCCGATAGCCCACTTCCAGTCCTAACCCCCATCTGCCCATTTCCAGTCCTAGCCCCCACCATAGCCCATTACCAGTCATAACCCCCCCCTGCCAATAGCCCACTTCCAGTCCTAACCCCCATCTGCCCATTTCCAGTCCTAGCCCCCACCATAGCCCATTACTAGTTATAACCCCCCCAGCCCAAAACCAGTCATAACCCCCTGCCAATAGCCCACTTCCAGTCCTAACCCCCATCTGCCCATTTCCAGTCCTAGCCCCCACCATAGCCCATTACCAGTTATAACCCCCCCCCCAGCCCATTACCAGTCATAACCCCCCCCCTCCCCCCTCTGCCAATAGCCCACTTCCAGTTCAGTCAGCCCCTCCATAGCTCATTACCGGCCAACAAATAAACCCCCAAAACCCTGGCTTCTGCTGCTGCCGTTGCCGCCGTGGCAGCAGCAGAATCAATTGTCAAATTAAAAAAAACACTGACTTCTGCTGCTCAAGCAGCTGTCCTGCGGCCCCTTTCCCTCTGCCCGGAGATCCGACTCTGCTCTATCAGCGGCGTGCTTTTCCAGCCGCGACGAGAGTATTCCCCTCTCGCGCGGTTTTTCAAGCCGCGCGAGAGGGGAATACTCTCTTCGCGGCTTGAAAAGCACGCCGCTGAGAGCAGAGTCGGATCTCCGGGCAGAGGGAAAGGGGCCGCAGGACAGCTGCTTGAGCAGCAGAAGTCAGTTTTTTTTTTAAATTTGACAATTGATTCTGCTGCTGCCACGGCGGCAACGGCAGCAACAGAAGCCAGGGTTTTGGGGGATTTTTGGTTTTCCGCCGTCGCGGGCCGCACAAAGTTGTCTCGCGGGCCGCATGCGGCCCGCGGGCCGCGTGTTTGAGACCCCTGGACTAGAGGGTAACTTTGTCCACTGGGTGAGAGCCCTTTACGAGCACCCGTTGACTCACGTAGTGATGTGTGGGGCTAGTTCTGAGACTTTTGAATTGGAGCACGGGATGCGTCAGGGCTGCCCGCTGTCTCCTCTGCTGTTTGTACTCTCGCTGGAGCCTTTGCTACATGCTATTCAATGTCATTCAGAAGTTGGGGGAATTTTGCTAGGGGGAGATGAAATGAAAATTAGCGCGTTTGCGGATGATATGCTTTTATGCTTAACGAGACTGCAACCCTCCTTGGAACGAGTATTGCAACTGATACAAGAATTTGGTGAATTTTTGGGTCTAAAAATCAATGTGTCAAAATCGGTGGTTTTAGATGTAAGGGGAAGAGGTCGGCTTTCTTGGGAGGGACCTTTCCCGCTTGTGTGGGCAGAGGGGAAGATTTATATCAGGGCAATGTCCCCGGCATGTTGAACAGAGCTCGGTAGACCTTTGCTAGGTGGAAGGGTTTACCTCTGTCTTTGAAGGGGAGGATAGCTTTATTTACTATGGTGGAGATGCCTAGGTGGCTGTACGTGCTGCGCTTGCTGCCTCTATGGATTTTGGAGAAGGAGTGGAAGTGTTTTGAGAAGTATTTGAGAGGTTTCTTGTGGAAGGGGAAGAGGGCGAGAATCCCGTTGCGGGCTTTGATGAGGAGGAAAGACGAAGGAGGTATGGAGTTGCCAGATTTGCGAAACTATAATCTTCGTTACTTGCTTAGACATGTGTGGTCCTTAGTGAGGGGAAATGAGGGGTGCGCCCTGTATCGACAGTTGAATGCAAGTTGTGCACCATATCATAGTCTTTTGGCTTTGCATCTGGATAAATGTACGGTGGGCAGTAGTGGGAGAGGCTGGGGGTACGTGTCAGCTTTAAGAGTGGCTTGGCGGGCGGTATGCTCTCGGTTTGGATGGGATCGGAGGAGATCGGCTTTACTTCCCTTAGTGGGTAATCCGGATATTTTACCGGGGTTTGTGGAGCATAGTGTGTTTCATGGGTGGGCCAAGAAGGGGATTGTTTGTATCGGTGATCTATTTATGGTAGATGGGATGGGAATGGATAGCTTCCAGAATTTGCAAGTAAGGTTTCAGCTTCACAAGCGTGACTTTTATGGATACCTGCAGGCTAGGCATTATGTGGAGGGCCTGAGTGGTGGAGAGGAGGGTGCGTCGAAGCCGGGTTTCTCTTCTAGAGTCTTGTTGGAAAAATTAGTTGGGAGTTATCCGGGAGGGGCGCAGCGATGGGAGTTGTTACACCCCACGGGGGATACTGTATATCTCTCAGATCTGGTACGAAGATGGGGTAAGGAGGGCTTAGAGGGATTGTCCATAGCAAGTCTCCGAAAGGCCTTTGAGGGAATTCCGAAGGGTGTAATGTGGATTTATTTACAGTAGTTACAGTTTAAATTCCTCTGGAGAGCTTATACTACAGATGAGTGGGCCTTTCGGGTAGGCCTGTGGGTTTCGCCGGCATGTGGTTGGTGTAATTTGGAAAGAGGTACATTGCTTCATAAGTTTTGGGAGTGCCATAGGGTGCAGGGGTTATGGAGGCAAGCCTGTGGGAAGCTCGCGTGGTGGCTTGGAGTGGATGTTAGCTGGCACAGGGAGATTTGTCTATTTCATAGGTGGGGTGCTGATAACCAGGCGCTCACACAGGTGCAATGGCTGTTGTTGGAGAGGAGTTTTCTGTTAGTGAAGAAAGTTTTGTTGAGTCGGTGGGTTGAGGTGTCACCTCCCGGGGTGCAGTTGTGGGAGAAAGCCTTGATAGAACTGCTCTATATGGAAAAATTGACAGCCAAGCAACAGGGGTGGGGGGGGGGGGTAAGGAATGGGATTCCTTCCTGGAGGTATGGACGCCGCTTTTGGTAAAGTTGCCCACACGGGAATGTAGTTTGGTGGTAAATATCTAAACAGCTAACTATATCAACATTTATAATACAGTTTTCTTCCGCCCATGCAGGGTTTGGATAAGTTGTAAATGTTGGCTAGCTGCTGAAACGTGAGCTATGCATTGCAGGTGGGGTTTTTTTGGGGGTTTTTTGTAATGTTCGATGCTACCTGAAGTGGGATAGTAGTGAGGCTAGTTCTTCCTTTTGATGGAATGGGGGGGGGGGGTTGGGATGGGGGGGAGGGGGAGGGGAGGGGAGGGAGGGGGGAGAGACAGTATGGGTGGGTGTTATGTACAGATCTATTAATGTTAATGTTCATGTCAGTATATCTATTGGGGATTGGAAATGTGCAAAGCTGTGAAGTGGGCGTATTTTGGGAGGGAGTGCGTGGTTGAATATTGAGGGGCCTTCTTGGGGATAGCAATGAGAGTTTGTATAGACTTTTATGGAATGTGCTGGGCCTCTGTTGTGCCCTGTTTATGTTCTAATATCCTCATGATGGACTTTTGTGTTGGTGTGCTAAAATGAATAAAAATGATTTGAACTAAATACCCAGAACCTTAATCAGCCAGAATTCCCCCCTCCATCTCTGCGCAGGAAATTCCACTGTCTGCAGTGCTGGGCTATAGCCGACGTGAAAGAGCCCCCCCTCTCTCACTCAGCGGCTTACCAAAATGAGCAAAATAAAGGAAAACAAAATAAAGGAAAACAAAATAAAACCAAACAAAATTAAAACGGCGGTAGATTAAACGCTCTGGTTCCCTCGCTGTGCATCAGCCACGCGGCTTTCCGCGCCGCACAAAATGGCCACAGGGAACCCCGGAGAAGAAAAGAGCGCCAAATAACAGGCTAGCCAGTGCTCTAAAGTGTAACTGAGCTCCCCCCCCTGCACCAATGCAGCCTGCCACCGGTGAAGAGCTGACTGGCCAGGTCTGCGTTGTAACACGATCTCCTCCGTAGCCTCGGAGCCCCAACGGCCTCAGCCAAACTTACTTTTAAACGCTCCGGGCTGTTCAGGAGAACAGCTGGGCTTCCGAAGCCGTGCACTGCAGCCTCGTCGGCTCCGTAAAGTGTTCACCTCCAAGGGAGGGCTCTGCCCTGTAGCGTCTGGGGGGAGAGATCCTCCTTTCACCGGCAGACTAAATCCTCTGCTGTTTCTCTCTTTCTTTTTATTATGGCAGGCAGGGTGCAAGAAAACGCCAATCTAACAGTTTTTTTTTTTTAAAGAGACTAACACCCAAAAATATCTGAAAAGAAATTTGGCAAGCCCAATCAATAAAGAATCCAACTACACTATTCCTACACCTTCCTTATCTGTTCCTCAAGTGAGCCTCCACTAAGACTCACAACGTCCTCCTGCTGCATGGAGACTGGTCACACTGGAATGGAGGAGAGAGATCAGCAGGCTATATACAGTGATGTCATGATTCTGACATGCCAGTCTTCAAGCTGCAGGAGGAGGTTGACAACCCAGAGGTAGAGGACTGAACTGGAGGAACGATAAGGAATCTGTTTGGTAATATATTATAATGAAAAATTTCCATGATGGCACTCATTGGACCGGGCCCTGTTACTGGCATCCTCTTTAAAGACTGGCACAAACCAGAACTCTATATCCATATTCAGTTTAGTAGTTAAGAATATTACAGGAAAGTTGGACTATGCTGAAACTCTCTGAGAGTTAGTTGGACTCGATGGCGTTCTCAGCCCCCTTGGTGCCTGGGGTGGGCGACCCTGCTTGTAGCCGGTGCACCCTGCCCATGGCGTTCTGCTGCGTGGCACAATACATTATCCCCCTCCTCTCTGGGCCCACACTTTGAAGGCAGTATGGCAAACTTACCTTAGGGACAGGTGGCTAGCCATGCTGTCTCCAATCCAGGTTCTTGTGGCTCTTCTCTCCCAGGCAAAGGCTCGCGATGTGCAAGACTTTGACCCGGGAGAAAACAGCCACATGGTTCTAAATTGGAGGCAACATGGCAAGTGACCCATCTTTAAGGTGAGTTTGCCATGCTGTCTTCAAAGTGTGGGCCCAGAGGGGTGCAGTCCCCCTCCCGGCTGGCACCCAGGGCGGGTTGCACACATCGCCCCACCCTTGGTACGCCACTGGTTGGATTTTAGATTTAATTACTTGCCTTTCCAAATCCACTCTCAAGGTGAGTTATATTCAAGTATTTTCCTGCCCAGGAGGGCTTACAAACTGGGCTTTGTGCATGAAGATGATTGAAAATAAAATGATTTATCCAAGGCAACAAGCGGTATCAGTGGAAAAGGCAGAAATTCACTCACTTGACTCTGTAAATTCCTACTATATGTGACCCAGGTGTCACTAACTGATGTAGCCATTGGAGATTTCTTTTGAGTGTTGACCATTCAGGGTGCTACAGGCCCTGGCATCAGCATACAGAAATTTTCTAGGCAGCTTCCCTTAAAGGTGAAACCAGGAGAGGAGCTCAGTGGGTTCAAAATGTTATTAATGAGAGTGCTTCAGAGGGAAAAGAATCTTTTGCCTCTTTTCTGTTCCCACAAGAAGCAAGCAAAGAGTAGCATCCGGCGGAGTCTCGGGCTTTGTGAGGGTGGGGACCTGAAGAACTACCAAATTGATCTCAGGGCAAAAGAGTGGTTCACTGGAGAGAAGTTTTGTTTTTTGCCTTCTTTGCCAAGCTGACAGCTGAAAGAGTGACCTTCAGTGTCAGTAGGGGCGGCGCATTGAACCCTAGCCTCAAACACTATAGAGAAAAGAGAAGAGTTTTGGGGTTACTACTTTATCCTAAGGAAGTGCACAACTCAACAAAAATCCATTCATACTGATTTACAACAAATTTTTGCCAATTTCCAGGCATTTTTTCATTTTTGTTTGACCTATTCATTTTTTAGGTACACATTGTATGCAAGCAAAAACATAAAAATACATGCAATGGATTATACATGCACTTTTAATTTTTAGGCACCCAAATTAATCGCATGCATGCTCTTAAATGTATATGCCTACTTTATCCCCAAAGTAACCAGAAAGAGGTAGCCTGTGGGAGATGTGTTGACTTGGGTTGGAACCAGATTGAGGCTGAAACAGAGAGCCAAAAGGCCTGCAAGTACCAGGAAGCTAGTTGCCCAGAGTTGGATCAAGGAGAGGACTAAAAGAATCCACTGAATATGAGTAGTTCTCAAGTATGTAGAGAAAAGTATAGAAGTGATCTCGATATTCTAATGATCACAGAGACATGGCTGTCCGACTGCGACAATGTACTCCTTAACCAGATGTCACCACCAGGCTTCTCTCTATGCCTGCCATAGGACCAACCAGAAGGGAGGCGGAACACTCATCCTTGCTAAAGCTGAACTACAATTTAAACTAAACAACGCCACCAGCACAACCCACCTTGATACGATCACCATATCAAATGAGCACTGTACAATCAACCTACTTTACCGAGCACCAACACCATCATCAGATGACCTACCGACAATAATCAACCTTGCTTGTAACTCAAACAATCCTCGCTCCCCGAATTGGTTACTAGGAGATTTCAACCTGCCTTCCCTACAAGATGACCATGCAGCAGCCTTCCTGGAAGCACTGGAGGAGCTGGGCTACAAACAACTTTTCGACTCTCCTACACACAGTAAGAGAGGTAAGCTAGACCTTATCTTCGCCCCTCAGACTGCGGTCGACACAACCCAAGGCCTGGCGCTATCCATAACACCAGTACCCTGGTCTGACCATAACCTACTCAGATTCTACATACCTAAGAACTGCTACAACAAGAGCAGCAATAAATCCAATGCCCCCACTAGAACTCCAACAGCACGCTTTCGGCCCCTCGTTAAGAATGATGTTCTCGAGAAGGTCCTATCTCTCCTTACCAACACAACCCTTGACCTAGACGAACTGGTATCCAACTGGGATGAGAGCCTCAGAGTTGTCGCCCGCCTCCCTCACACTGGCAAGAAACTAAGGAAATGGGAACATGCACCATGGTACTCCAAAGACCTGCGAGCATTACTCCTCCACCTACGCAAGCTTGAGAGACAGTGGCGCTGAACCCAAACCTCTGAGGCACATGCCGCATACACCTCACACTTAATTATTCACCAAGAGAAAATAATGCAAAAAAGGAAGCATTACCATACGGACATACTAAAACGCTCAATGAACAAACCACACGACCCGTTCAGTATTGTAAAGTCCTTAACAGGGGATCCATCATTGGCTCAACCACCTATGCCTCAGCCGCAGGACTACTCCGACTATTTACAATCGAAGATGATCCAGACCAACATGGGCACAACCACCATAAACCACACCATCCTGCATAAAATTCCCCAGCCAGCACCACTGCTCAAATTCAGTGAGGTATCTAATAAAGAGATCGAGGACATTATAGCCTCTATCAACCTCACCACTGCACCCAACGATCCCTGTCCGGCCAGTTGGATTAAAGAACTACAATGTGACCTAAGTCAAATCCTAAGCAGAATTCTGAACCAATCCTTTTCAACTGGTTCTTTCCCACAGAGTCTAAAACACACTTCAATCAGACCACTGCTGAAAAATAGCAGACTCGACCCATCTAAAGTTGAATCATACAGACCAATTTCGAGCATCCCCCTGCTCGCCAAAATCATCGAAAAGGTTGCCCAGCGACAAATCCAACAGCACGTTGACGCCGAAGCACCGCTGGACCCATCCCAACTTGGCTTTAGGGAAGCACATGGTGTTGACACCATCCTCACAACCCTCTTTAATAACCTAGTCACAGGAATTGACAACATCCACCAAGGATTTGTTCTCATTTTCATGGACATTTCAGCCGCCTTTGACTCGGTGAACCATGAGATACTATTACAACGCCTCAAGGAAAAGGGGATACAAAGTACTGCACTGGATTGGTGCAAATCATACCTGTCCAATAGATGGCAACAAGTCAGGGCGGGTTCCACGACCTCAGAGCCATTTCTTCAGACACAGGGGGTGCCACAGGGATCATCCCTATCTGCACTGATGTTTAAAATTTACATGCAGCCCATCTGTGCTTTGATCCGCTCCTTAAACATCCAATGTCTCGCCTATGCAGACGACATCCTGCTATACATGCCGTTCACGATCGACCAGCCAGATTTCTCCCCAATAATAAGATGCTTTGAAGCAGTAGCTGACTGGCTTCTTACACAAAACCTACGGATTAATCACAGCAAAACCGATGTTCTATTCGTCACGAGAAACCAGAAGTTTACGCCACCTTTGTCATTACAAGTCAACAATGCTGAGTTGAAAACTAAATCCACAATTCGTTATCTAGGCATTACGCTTGATCAATGGCTCGACATGACAACACATGTGAAAAACACCACAAAAGCAGTATATCACAAGATACGAACACTACGTCACCTTCGCCCACTGCTTGACTTCACCGACTACCGAACAATCTTCCAAGCCTTAGTGATCCCACATTTGGACTTTGCCAATGTCATCCTCCACGGTCTCCCACAATCAACACTAAATCCGCTCCGACTTGCCATGAACTCAGCCGCAAGAGTACTTGCAGGATTATCAAGATCCTACCACATAACACCAGTCCTGAAGAAACTCCACTGGCTTCCTTTGCAGGCCAGAATCCATTACAAGACCCTAGTCCTGACATTCAAAGCTCTAAAAAATCATCCCCCCATGCCCATCAGCAAGTTGATCCATAGCAGGCCGGACAGAAACAGAAGACCTATAATGATGAACACATTAGAAGTCCCCAAGATGATGACAAAATGCACAAAGACAACAGCCAGTAGGGCCTTCTTGATATTCGCACCTAGAACCTGGAATGCCCTCCCATCTGAAATTCGAGCCATCACAAGCCTGGCTTTATTCAGAAAAGCCTTGAAATATCACCTTTTCCTAAAATACTATCCAGAAACTAACCCAGGAAAACACACAACCAGCACTCTCTCTGCCTGCCCAAGCCGCCCAAACACTCCGACCCAGCAAGAAAATGGTTAGCCAGCTCACATCCCCTGTCCCACACCGCCCTGACCCATAAACGTATGTGTAATATGCAAAGGATTTGTAGATAGTGTAAAGTTAATTTGTATATAGTTTCCCCGGTTACATCCATGTTCACTGCCCTGTTCATTGTAAACTCAATGTTGCTTGTTGCATTGTAGTATGTTCTGTTCAATGTACACTGCACTGATCCTAATAGCGCAGTATAGAAGAAATGTAAATAAATAAATAAATAAATAAATAAGTGTTGGATGAGACGTATGGAGAGGAGTAAAGGAACTGGACTAATGCCAAGGTATTAGAAGCCTAATAGTATTCGAGTCAGAGAAGATAGGAGTTCACCCTGAACTGAGTGCCAGTCAGAGTGAAAGATTGGAAAGAAAATTATCCATTCTGGACATAGGCGTCAGAAGGGGGCTGCTGCCACAGGGGCCCTGACCCCACCAAAGGTTTCCTGCCAGCTGCCCACTTCTCCTACCTGTCTACCACCTACCTATAAACCACCTACTGAGCAGTGGGAGCTTGGCTTTTGCTCTGCCACTCTACCTGTCATTGGTCAGCTCTGACTGCCAGCACCACACAGGAGCTGAAAGCAAAAAGCAACTACTTCCTATATTGCACTTGAAACTCAAAGTATTTACTCTCTGCTTTCAGGTCTTACATGGTACCAGTGTCGAGAACTGACTGAGGAAGGGCAAAGCGATGGAGTGAAAAACAAACTCCCACTGCTCTGATTTAGAGGTGCTGCTGGGCAAGTAGGAGGAGGCTGATATTGGGATTAAGGCTGGGCAACATATCTGATGCAAGAAAAGGGGGCTAACAAAGGGCCAGGTGGGAGAAGAGGGATGCAGTTTGGAGATGGAGCTGATGCTGGAGCTTGGAGTACTGGGCTGGGGCTGATGTGAGGTTAGGGATGGCAAAAGGGGCTGATCCTGACAATTACAGGGGCAGGTGGTAGAAAAGAATTTATGTTAGGACTGAGAGAAGGGTATGATGTTGGAGCTGGGAAAAGGATATGATGCAGGGGCTGGGAGAAGAGGGCTCAGAACTAATAGGGGCTGGGGATGGGAGAAAGAATCTAATGTTGAGCTTAGGAGGACTGGGGAGGGGCTGGGGGCTGGGAGAAGGGAGATGGGGCAAATGCAAGATGGGATGGCAGAAGGGGGATGATATTGAGGGCAGTCGGAGAAAGGTCTAAGCTGGCCTGGAAGAAGGGGGCTTGGACCTAACACTGGGGCTGAGAGAAAGAGCAGATGCTAATGCATAGGGGTGGGGAAAAGAAGTAGGAAGCTAATACAGAGATAGGGTTAGGTCTGAGGGAAGGGAGCTTGGAGCAAACACAGGGGGATGAAAATGAGATACAGGGCAGATGCTAAGGGATGGGGTGGGAAAAAGCTCTAATGCTAGGTCTGGAAGACGAGGACTGAGGCTTGGAGATGGGTCTGATGCAGGGAATGGGAGAAGGGAGATGGGGGTGGGAAAAGAAAGAGAAGGACAGATACTCTAGGGGAAGGTGGAGAAGAAAGGGCATATGCAGGATAAGGTGAAGATGGAGGAGTAAAACATTGGATTTCTGGTTCTGCCCCTTTCTGGTCCTGTTCTGAGTTCCACGTGCTAGCGTCATGTACATGTATGATAGCAATGTTTCAGAATACGGTCAGGGAAATTTTCAGCAGATAAACGTCCCCGCCGCACGTACAAACCCCTTATTCATGTTCTAGAATGACTCCCTAAATGTAAATCAGGATGGGAGCTGGGGACAAAGTTGGGGTAGAGCTTGCGACTCCATAAACAAAAGGCATTCTGCTGCTCCTGATTCTGGATTCCAATAAGACTGGGAGTGACAGAGCAGAAAAAGAAGAAATTCTAAAGGATAAAGTTCCAACAACTTGAGAAGTTCACAATAGGGTTTAATGAATGTCCTGAGAAGCCTGGAGCTGGAGGAGTTGAGAACATTTAGTGCTTTAAGTTGCGTTATTGACTGTGAATCAACAGTTGAACTTTGATTTATGAATTCTCAGCCAATAAACTATAGTTTTAATCTATGTCACTGTGTGCAGTGGGTTTTTGGATGTGCGTTGTAAGAAGCCTGAGAATATTAGTTTGATTCTGGATTTAGTGCTCACCAGCGGAGATAGCATATCGAATATCCAGGTGGATGACCGTGTGAGCAGCAACGATCATCACATGGTATGGTTTGAGATAAAAGCCAAGGTGGAGTCCAATCACAGCAAAGTCCTAGACTTCAAAACCACTGACCAGTAAAATGGCCAAGTACCTGAAGAAGGAGTTGGCAGGGTGTGAGGAAATAAGAGAAGTGGAATTGCAATGGGCTAAACTAAAGGAGGCAATAAAAGGGGCAACAGATACATATGTAAGGAAAGTAAATAAAAGCAAGAGGAAAAGGAAAAGAAAATCGATTTGGTTCTCCAAAGAATTGGCTGCACAAATAAAGGCAAAAAACCCAGCTTTCACAAAATTCAGAAGTTCACAAATAGAGAAACACAGAAAAGAATATAGGATCAAACTAAAAGAGACAAAAAGAAATAAGGATAGCAAAATCAAAGGCAGAAGAAAAGATGGCTAAAGATGGGAAGTGTGGCAACAAAACTTTTTTCATGTATATTCGGGAGAGGAGGAAAATCAGAGGAGGAATTGCAGAACTCAAAAGTGCTGGGAACGGATTTGTGAAAAGCAACATTGAAAAAGCAAAAATGTTAAACAAATACTTCTGCTCTGTTTTTACTAAAGAAAATCCTGGAGAAGGACCACCTATGACTGACAAATATACAAATGTGAATGGAGTAGATATAATACCATTCACAGAAGATGATGTGTTAGAACAACTTGCAAAACTGAAAGTGGCCAAGGCCATGGGACCGGATGGGATACATCCCAGGATACTGAAAGAGCTCAGAGAGGTTCTTGCAGGGCCATTAAAGGATATTTTTAATAGATCCTTGGAGACAGGAGAAGCTCCACAGTACTGGAGAAGGGCTGATGTGGTACCTCTTCACAAAAGTGGTAATAGGGAAGAAGTGACAAACTACAGACCAGTAAGCCTTACCTCGGTGGCAGGAAAAGTAATGGAAGCAATCCTGAAAGAGCGAATGATGGACTTTCTCGAACCAACAGGTTGCATGATCCAAGACAACATGGTTTTACCAAAGGATGATCTTGCCAAACAAATCTGATTGAGTTCTTTGACTGGGTGACCAGAGAACTAGATCAAGGGCATGCGATGGATGTGATCTACCTAGATTTCAGCAAAGCCTTTGATACTGTTCTTCATAGGAGGCTTATCAATAAACTAAACAGCTTGGGGTTGGATCCCAAGGTGGTGAACTGGATCGGAAATTGATTGACTGACAGACGACAGAAGGTGATGGTAAACAGAACTCACTCAGATGAAAGGAAGGTGATTAGCGATGTGCCCTAGTGTTTGATAATGGGACTGGTACTGTTCAATGTATTTGTGAGTGACATTGCTGAAGGACTGAATGGAAAAGTCTGTCTTTTTGCAGATGACACAAAAATTTGCAACAGAGTGGACTCCCCCGAGGGAGTGGATAACATGAAGAAAGATCTACAAAAGCTGGAAGAATGGTCTAATGCTTGGCAGTTAAGATTTAATGTAAAGAAGTGCAGTGTCATGCACTTGGGAAGCAGAAATCCAAGGGAATTGTATGCAATAGGGGGCAAGAGGCTGGTGTGCACGGAACAGGAAGACCTCAGAGTGATTGTTTTTGAGGATCTCAAGGTGGCGAAACATGTGACAAGGCAGTGGTAGAAGGATGCTGGGTTGCATACAAAGAGGAATTAACAGCAGAAAGGAAGAGGTACTGTACAAGTCACTGGTGAGGCCTCACTTGGAATATTGTGTTCAGTTTTGGAGACCATATCTCGCAAAGGATATAAAAAGACTGGAAATGGTTCAGAGGAAGGTGACCAATATGATTTGGAGCCTGCATCAGAAGACTTATGAGAAGAGACTTGAAAACCTAAATATGTACACTCTGGAGGAGAGGAGGGACAGGGGAGATATGATTCAGATCTTTAAAAATATGATTCAGATCTTTAAAAAGTCGCCGGCACCAGACTTACAGGGCCGACATTAAAATTAGCCCTGTACGACCAAGCTGGCGACCGCCCACTGCCCGCCCTGACGCCACCCCTGATCCACCCCTCTCCCACCCTCGTCTACCTTCCCCATTCAACATGCGGGGAAGGTAGTCGAGCCCGGGAAAGGGCATGAATAGCAGGGATGGACGTCCATCCCCACTATTTGTGCCTCAGAATGACCCCCTATGTTATTATGTTACTACTTTAGCAGTGCCAATTTTAAATGGCATTCTTCAATGTCCTTTTTATGATTATTATACACTTACGTCCCTTGTTGTTAATTATCTTTGGCTACACTTGGTTGACCTTAAGGTGCTTTTGACGCCAAGATGAGCGTTTTAAATGGTGTTCTCCACTGACCGTCTCTGATTGTTCTGCACCATTGAAGCGGATCGCGCTTACAGGTTTCCCGCTAAGTAAGTGTATTTCCAGTGAATTCTTAGTCCTATTTATCCTCTTACAATTTCTTTTTAAATGCTCTGTTTTTATTGATGTTTAACACTCATATTTTTATAAGAATGTTTGTTTTTTTCATTAATATAACCTAAAGCCAGCATCTGCTTTTAATAGTTTGTGAGATCTGTTTGCTATTATTGGCATGAGCTTTGGCTTATATTGTTATTAGCTTCGTTTTATAAGGGAAAGAAAGCCAGCATGCTTTTTAATGTGATCTTTTTGCTGTCATTTACCATGTTATGTTTTATTTGAGCAAATAGGGCTAATACATTCGTTGCTTCCACTTCGGGCCTGCCCGCATCCTCTTAAAATATATCAGTCAGCCCCACTAACCCCCTCTTTTACACTTGTGAGAGCACAGTGATGCATAATTATCTATTATTTTCTGTGATACGTTATGTCTCTTTCACTGGTCTCCAATGTGCTTTTAAATGCTACCTACAATTTGCCTATTACTGGGAATCTTTGGCATCATTCACTAATAATTTTCTTTATCAGTTTTATCTTTTTTTTAAAGTTAAATTCCCTTCAGTTTTCAAGATTTTATTAATTTTATCTTGGGGGCACTGTTAGGCCTCCTCTATTACTTGCCTTTTATTTTTAAGGATTGATTTTTACAATTGTTTTATGATCACTTTTTAGTAGAATGTTTGATTTCCTCTTTTGATTTCCAAGCGGGCTTTCCCTACTGTGCTTTTAGTGATCATATCATAGATGTGGTGCTTGTGAGCTTTTAATTTCTCCAATTTTTAGCATTTGTTTTATTGGTTTTTGCCGATTTTGAGTTACATTTTATGATGCTTTAGTCTTATTTTGCATTTGCAGTGTCTATCTTTTATAAAGTATTCCCCTCTTTTTTCTGTAGGTTTGATTATACAATGTGCCCTAATCTTTTTTGTTTTTATCTCCCCTTGTACATGCACAGATATATTTAACGTTTTCCAGGTGCCTGTGAGTTGTATCCCCTTTAAGTCTTTATCAAAATTCTGTAAGTCCTCTGTTGGTTCTAACAATCGTCCTCTTTCCTTCCCCTTCCTTCCTTTTCCTTCCCCCCTCCTTCTATGCTTTCCTGCCTCCCCCTCTCTCTTCCTTATCACTGATTTACTTATTAATGTTGATGTCCATAGGTAAAGATTAAATATGTTCATTTGAAGTTGTGACAGGGAAAAAGTGTCAAACTACAGGCCCGTGAGCCTTACCTCGATCGCGGGAAAAGTAATGGAAACGCTCCTGAAAGAGCAAATAGTGAACTTTCTCAAAACCAGCGGGTTACAGGATCCAAAGCAACATGGTTTTACCGAGGGACAATCTTGCCAGACAAATCTGATTGAGTTCTTTGACTGGGTGACCAGAGAACTGGATCAAGAACACGCGATGGATGTCATCTACCTGGATTTCAGCAAAGCCTTTGATACTGTCCCTCATAGGAGGCTTATCAATAAACTCAGTAGTTTGGGGATGGGTCCCAAGGTGGTAAACTGGATCAGAAATTGGTTAACTGACAGACGACAGAAGGTGATGATAAATGGAGCTCACTCGGATGAAAGGAAGGTGATTAGTGGGGTGCCTCAGGGTTCGGTCCTAGGCCCGGCACTGTTCAATGTATTTGTGAGTGATATTGCTGAAGGACTGAATGGAAAAGCCTGTCTTTTTGCAGATGACACGAAAATTTGCAACAGAGTGGACTCCCCCGAGGGAGTGCTTAACATGAGGAGGGATCTGCAAAAGCTGGAGGAATGGTCTGATGCTTGGCAATTAAGATTTAATGCGAAGAAGTGCAGTGTCATGCACTTGGGTAGCAGAAATCCAAGGGAAATGTACACGATAGGGGGCGAGAGGTTGGTGTGCACAGAGCAGGAGAAAGACCTCGGTGTGATTATTTCTGTAGATCTCAAGGTGGCAAAACAGTGCGACAAGGTGGTGGCAAAAGCCAGGAGGATGTTGGGCTGCATTCGAAGAGGAATTACCAGCAGAAGGGGTACTAGTGCTACTGTATAAGTCTCTGGTGAGGCCTCACTTGGAATACTGTGTTCAGTTTTGGAGACCGTATCTTGCAAAGGATGTAAAAAGAATGGAAGCTGTTCAGAGGAAGGCGACCAAAATGATTTGGAGCCTGCATTAGAAGCCTTCTGAGGAGAGACTTGAAGACCTAAATATGTACACTTTGGAGGAGAGGAGGGATAGGGGAGATATGATTCAGACCTTTAAATACTTAAAGAGAAATAATGAACAAACAAACCTCTTCCAGAGACAGGGAAGCTGTAAAACTAGAGGGCATGACATGAAGCTGCAAGGTGGTAAATTGAAAGGCAATGTCAGGAAATACTTTTTTACTGAAAGGGTGGTGGATGCTTGGAATGCCCTCCCGATGAAGTTGGTCGGGGCAAACACAGTGACGGAATTCAAAGTGGCCTGGGACAGACACAGTGGATCACTTTACAGCAAACAGATTAAATCAAATAAACTGAACCATCTAATTTCTCAACAAATAGGGGTGTCCTACATGGAGTGATGGGGGGGAGGAGCGGTGGGTTCACCCCTAAACAAACACAGAAACAAAGATATGGGGAGGGGTGCACCTGCTCCTGGTGGGCGCACCATTAAGCAAAGACATGGGTAGGGGTGCACCTACTCTCTAAAAGACATGGGAAGGGGTGCACCTATTCCTGCCATATTGCTGGGCAGACTAGATGGACCATACTGGTCTTTATCTGCCGTCATTTATTATGTTATTATGTTACTATGTATCTTGTCATTTGTCAAATTAAATGCATGCTCCCATTCAGGACCGTACCTAGCCCTGTGCGAGCAGTGCGGCCGCACAGGGTGCAAAGGCTTAAGGGGCGCATTTTAGCTGTCCTGCCATTGCCTGCCGCCACTGAGAGAAGAAAAAGTGGCGGTGGCAGGCAACGGAAGACAGCTAAAATGCGCCCCTTAAGCCTTTGCGCCCTGTGTGGCCGCACTGCTCGCACAGGGCTAGGTACAGTCCTGAATGGGAGCATGCATTTAATTTGACAAATGACAAGATCTTGCAGAGAGGGACAGATCTGCTTAGCATGCCGGCGAGAAGGCTTAAGGGGTGCATTTTAGCTGTCCTGCCATTGCCTGCCGCCACTGAGAGAAGAAAAAGTGGCGGCGGCAGGCAACGGAAGACAGCTAAAATGCGCCCCTTAAGCCTTCTCGCCGGCATGCTAAGCAGATCTGTCCCTCTCTGCAAGAGCAGGGAGGGACAGATCTGCTTAGCATACCGGCGACTTGCACATTGGGTGTGCCTCTTCTCTCCTGTCATGGGGCGCGCGCCCGATGTGCAAGTAGCACAGGGCGCAATCTTCACTCGGTATGGTCCTGCTCCCATTATATGTTCTACAAGATACAGAGTAGATTTGCCTCTGCATTTTTGTTCTTGCTGAAAGTAAGTCTCTCCTATACGGTATTTTTGTCCCCTGATTTACTAGGTTATTATGTAGCTTATTCTGGTCCTGTATGTTTTTACCTTATGTTTACATTTTTATTATATGTTTATTTTTTATGTAGTTATCATTTGTTATTTTAGTAACTTGGTCCAACGAGCAATTTTATTCTTTATTTATTTTCTTGATTTTAGTATTTTTTATTAGTATTATTGTACATTCCTTTATTGTGTTTTGATTTGGTCCTTTTTTGTAATTTAATGGTTTTATGTTTTATTGACGCATGTATTTTTATTTTTCCTGAGATTCCCCCTGAAGAAGGCAGTGTGCCAAAACACGGCCATGTTGAGGTGCTTTGATCAATAAAGGACTTCTTTTTCTATACCTTGCTCCTTGTTCTTTGGTTTAAAGATTATAGCTGCTCCATGCACAAACAGGCTTCTGAAAAGTGTTCATTTTGTCAGGCAAACGTCTGGAGAGTGTGGACAAGGAGGTGCACCCATAGCCCCTTTAATTTAACAATTTGTCAGTGAACAATGATGGGGAATGGTCGCTCTTGTTTTCATTTTGCCACGCTGCTGGACATTCCCATATGCAACCTTGCTTGAGATGGATATCTCTGTCCCACGGTTTCATAGGGGGGAACGTATATATGAACACCAGCACAGGTGTCCATATCGGAGGTGTTTATGTTTTTAAAATCAGGCCAAAACATAGATGTCCCCAGCGGTTTCTGCATGTTCTGCCCTGGATGTCCCAGAATGCACTTTGATGCTCTTTCTAAAATGCCATTTTATATGTCTATGTTTCACAAGAGCACGAATGATATCTGATTTTACATAACAGCATTCTGCTTTTGAGTTTGGCTGAGGAGATTCTAAGGGAAATGTTCTTTTCATATTTTTTTAAAGATTTTTCAAGCCTGAGATAAAAATAAGTGTCTATCTTTAGTTTTGCTCTAGTGGTGGCCCAACTACCAAGCCCACCCTGGAACAGCCTTACTTGAAACAAGCTGCCTTCACCATAGAATAAAATGCCCTCTTCTGATTGTAAAGGGTAGCCTAGGGTAGCCTGTCTACCAATCATAAGGAGAAGAATGAGGTAGAGTAGGTTTCCATACCAGTGTATTCTCTGTCAGAAGGGATAAACATTTCATTCTCCAGTTTTATTTCTTGTTCTGTATTGCTCTATCTACTCATATTAAAAAGTTGGAAACAGGCCAGTGCAGAGTACAGAGTAATACAGTACAGTGCAGATGAAAGAGAAGCCTTAGATATTAGAGAGGTGATACTTTTTAGTGGATTTTCTTGAAGAGAACTGGTGACTAATGTCACCACTATTTGTCCACAGCTCATCAAAGTGCCATTTAAGATCTGATATTCAAGGGATTTCTCATTAGAACATACGTTAAATCAGGATACAAGGACATCAAGATGCTTCCTTCCTGAGAATGGAATAGCAAAGCAAGTTATGGATGCAATTGTTGTTGAATAAAATAAATGTTTTGCAACTGGAGATTTCAGAATGTCCTGTGGAGGTCAACATGGCCCATATACTAAAAACAAGAACCATTTGCATTAGGAAGGCATCCAGTTGACATACAATATTGATAAGACTTTACAATTTGTTTGGGATTAATGTTCAAGAGGCAGTGATATTTTTGAGTACTGTTAGTAGTTCTTCCAAATCCTTGCTTGGCAACCATTCACATACTTCTTGTTTTGTTCAGGAGTATAACTGCAGTGCCAAGGCCTTCTGTTTAATCTAAGTCTGAAGTATTTATACATGAAGGATGCGATTATTTTCAAGGGATTACACAACAGATTTGCATGAATGGGAGTATGTCCAGTCTGGTTCCATTTCTGAGCATTATCTGTCCAGCTGTGTACTCTTAATAGTGAAATCTGCATTTCCAGGACACAATCTGTGGCACCTGTAAATGACACCAGGTGAAGCTGTTCAAGATTAGGCATTGACATTTTAACAGCTGCTGCTAATATTTTCCTGAAAGAAAGAATATTTTACCTGGAGGGCATTCACAGAATCTACGAAAAAGAAGGCATTATTCATTGGCCGAATGTATCCTGAGGTCCTTTGATGTGCAGCTTTCCTTAGGCTTATCGTGTGGATATTTTCAGTGATATTTCTCATATGGTAGACATTCAAATGATGCTGAATTAGTAATAGTTAAGGCCCTCTTTAACACCCACTCTCTTCTCATGGGAAACAGCACTACAATTCTTGTTTTCCATTGAGATTAGTTATTTGGCTACTGATCTGTCCTCTAGTATTGATAATTCCTTGTCGATCTTTTTCTGTTTCTGGCAATTCATTAATTTGGTGATTTGTTTATAACTGCGAGAAATATAACAGTGGGGAGAATCAACACAAAAGGTAATTGAGCTATGTAATTTACGGGTGAGCAGATATTTGGGGTACATGGTTGCACTGGGGGCTCAGTCTGCTTGAGAGGGGATAGGACTTTAGAGGGCTTCAGGAGAAAGAGGTGCCCCTGGAAGTCTGAGAAACCCTCAAAGCATGTGGAAGAGAGGGCCCACCAGATGTCTCACAGTGAGATCACTTCTGGCCAGCTAGAAGTGACATGGCCTCATGTCCGTGGACAGTACTTTGACAATCTCTTGTATAAAATAACTGCTGCAGGCATCATGATATGGCTTTGATGGCATGATAATTTCAACATACTGTACATGTTTTGCTATTGAACCTGGCCCTAGTTCAAGCAAAAGCAGACTGCTGGAGCTACTGGTATACAAAACAACATCTTAAGTTAGAAGGGATCTATAGGTAACCAGGTACTAATGTCACCAATGTTTACTAAAGAGAAATACTTTTTTATAATACCTTCAAAAATATAACAGATTAGTAAGGCAAGGTAGAAAAAGGAGAGGCAGTTGATATAGTGTATCTGGATTTTCAGAAAGCCTTTGACAAGGGCCCTCATGACAGACTTTTGGCAAACTGGTTAAAAGAAAGTAGGGCTAAATGGTCAATTTTCACAACTGAGAAAGGTGGAATAGTGGAGTACCGCAGGGATTTGTCTGGGCCCGCTGTTTTTTTAACATATTATAAATGACCTGGAAATGGGAATAACAAGTGAGGTGATCAAATTTGCAGATGACACAAAATTATTCAAAGTTGTTAAAACACAAGAGTATTGTGAAAAATTTCAAGAGGACCTTGATAAACTGGAAGACCAGATGTTGAAATGGCAGATGAACTTTAACGTGGACAAGTGCAAAGTTACGCACCTAGAAAAGAACAACCCTAACTATGGTTACACGTTGCCAGGTTCCACATTAAGAACCACCACCCAATAAAAAGATGTAGGTGTCATTGGGATAATACATTGAAACCCTCCACCAGTCTGCAGTGGTGGCCAAGAAAGCAAACAGAATGGTAGAAATCATAAGGAAAGGAATAGAGAATAAAACCAAAGATATTTCAATGCCTCCTTATCATTCCATGGTGCGATCACACTTTGAATACTGTGTGCAATTCTGGTCGCCATATCTTAAAAAGGACATAGCAGAATTAGAAAAGGTACAGAGAACAGCCACCAAAATGGTAAAGGGGATGGAAGGATACCCCTATGATGAAAGGCTAAAAAGGTTAGGACTCTTCAACTTGGAAAAGAGACGGCTGACGAGAGGTACTGTATGGTAGAGGTCTATAAATTAATGGAGTAGAAAGGGTAAATGTATATCAGTTGTTTACTCCATCAAAAAGTAGAAAGACTAGGGGACATGGAATGAAGCTACAATGTAATCCATTTAAGACTAATAAGAGAAAATATTTTTTCATTCAACGAGTAATCAAACTCTGGAATTCTTTACTGGGGGATGTAGTAAAACCTGTTAGTGTAGCTGAGTATAAAAAATGTTTGGACAAGTTCCTGGAGGAAAGGCCCATAAACCATTACAGTATTAAGGAGGACACGGGAAATCCACTTCTTACCCCGGGACAAGCATTGTGGAACCTATGTACCTTTCTGGGAACCAGTCAGGTACTTGTGACCTGCATTGGCCAATGATGGAAACAGGATACTGGGCTTGATGGACCTTAGTCTGACCCAGTATGGCATTTCTTATGTTCTTAACATTGAAGAATATAAGTTAAGCAATGCAGAGTCAAATAAAGCTCTATTGAACCCAGCATCCTGTTTCCAATAATGATCAGTTCAGGTCACATGTACTTGATAGGTCTCATATGCTCCTAGTCACCAGGAGTCACTCTTTGTCCTTAAAGGGCCTTGTTTTTAAGTGCTGTAAAGTCAATGTCATCTTCTGGCAACCCAGCAGCCCCTGGGTTTTCTTGGTAAGATATGACTGGAAGTAGATTGTCAGGCATTTACTTTCAAGGCAATGGAGAGTAAAGTAGCTTGCCCAAGGAATACCAGTGGGAACCAAACCCACATCTCTTGGGTACTAGGGTGTTGCTCTAACCACTATTCCTATTTCTTTACTCCTTAAAATGCCTAAGGATAGGAACATCTAATGTCTGATAGCAGAGAATTAAACAGGTGTGGGGGAGGGGGATATTTGGCAGCAGTGGCTAGCCCTAGAAAAGTGGCTAACCATTGCCGCTGAACATATGACCCAGATATTCAATGCTGGGGCATGGAGTGGAGGAGTATCCTAATGGTTAAAGCACTGGCTTGGGAATCAAGACACCAGAGTTCAGTTCCCACTAGTACTCCATGTGGCCTTAGGCAAGTCAGTTAACCCTCCATTACCTCAGAAAATTCCAAGTTATCAATGTCCCTCTGAGGAGAAGGAAGCTCACTCTGAGGAGAAGGAGCTCACTCTGAGGAGAAGGATGTTACCAGTGGTGTGCCCCAGGGATCTGTCCTTGGTCCGATTCTTTTTAACATCTTTGTTAGTGATATAGCGGAAGGGCTGTCGGGTAAGGTTTGCCTCTTTGCGGATGATACCAAAATCTGCAATAGAGTAGACACCCAGGAAGGTGTAGATAACATGAGGAGGGATCTAGCTAAGCTTGAAGGATGGTCTAGAATTTGGCAGCTGGGATTTAATGTTAAAAAATGTAAGGTCATGCATTTGGGCTGCAGCAATCCAAGGGAGCAATACAGTATAGGAGGTGAAGTACTTTTGTCCACTAAAGAAGAGCGGGACCTAGGCGTGGTTGTGTCTGATGATCTTAAAGTAGCTAAACAGGTAGAAAAGGCGACGGCAAAAGCTAGAAGGATGCTTGGGTGCATACGGAGAGGAATGGCTAGCAGAAAAAAGGAGGTGATAATGCCTCTGTATAAGTCTTTGGTGCGACCTCATTTGGAGTATGGTGTGCAATTCTGGAGACCGCACCTTCAAAAGGATGTGAACAGGATGGAGTCGGTGCAGAGGGTTGCTACTAAAATGATTAATGGGCTTCATTATAAAGCATATGAGGACAGACTTAAGGATCTTAATATGTACACCTTAGAGGAAAGGCGGGATAGAGGTGATATGATTGAGATGTTTAAATACCTCCGTGGCATAAATGTTCAGGGAGAGAGCCTCTTTCAATTGAAATCAAGTTCTGCTACGAGGGGACATGGGATGAGGGTGAAGGGAGATAGATTCAGGAGTGATATGCGGAAATATTTCTTTATGGAAAGAGTAGTGGATCCGTGGAATAGTCTCCCAGTGGAGGTGGTGGAGATGAGGACAGTAACTGAATTCAAAAAAGCATGGGACCAACACAGAGGATCTCTAAAGGTAAAAAGTGGACTGTTGTAGTTGTTGTTATGGAAGGACAGACTAGATGGGCCTTGTGGTCTTTTTCTGTCGTCATGTTTCTATGTTTCTATGTTTCTAAGTTACAATGTAAACTGCTATAATTGAAACAATAAAAGCTGTATAAAATGCCTGTTAAATAAATAAATATTTAGTCAATAGCATTGAATATCCTGATTGTCCAGCTGCCTGGATAGCTTCCTCAGCAAAGGATATTACCATTGCCTGGTTATCTCCAGGTGTTACCTCTACTCTACTCACAGAGCACCCCAATGCTAGGTGATTAGCATCAGGGCATTTAGCAGTGGCACCCAGGGACATTCAGCAGCACTAACCACATTAGTGTCAACAAATATCCTGGTTGCTATGATTAACATTTTCAATATAGGGCCATGTTTTTTTGCTAGACTGAGCCCAAGTGGTTTTATCAACAATGTCCTTTTCTTTCAGGGTATGAAATATGAAGCTACATAAGATGTCATGGTAACTCGTTCTTGATTTTGTTACTTCTCTACTGCAAGGTTATCCCTAGCTTCAGGAATGCATGTATTGAATCATTTCTTTTCTTTCACACACAAGAGAAAAATTAAAGACTTATGAATTCATAAAAACTTCTTATTAAGCAGTTTAAAACAGTTTTCTCATTTCTCACAGATTTTTGGTTCTTTTCTAGCTATAATGGGAGTTAGGATCCAGGCCTAACTTACAGGCCTTTCATATTAGCAGGCCATGCTAGGCCATAGCCTACCACATTCTCCCCTTTGATTATTCTCACCCGCAAGTGAGAAAGGATGAGAATTAAATCACTCATCAGTCATTTAACACATTATACTGGTGTAATAGCATCATCGTGGGGTATAGGGTAATATTGCCACATAGCTAATACCTTTGCAGCTGCCTTCCGTTCTATAGTGTTATCAATGGTTGAAGTTATCATGCGCAAGCAAAGGGGTAGGAGACAAGGGAGCAATAAGCACATAGCTAATATGAATAGTACAATAAACATAAGGGCTTTTAGACCACCAATCCATGAAAATAATGAACCAAACCACCCATCCATCTTTAAACTGTGCCAGGTCTGGACAGGCACAAATGTCTGCTCTCTCATCTGGGTGGTTAGATCTTCAACTACATGCCCATTATTATCAATCTGTAAACAGCAATTACTTAAGTTCAACTTTCCACATACCCCACCTTCAGCTGCTAACAAATAATCTAAAGCTAAACGATTTTGATAAATGGCTGTGCGCATTTGCGTACTTTGCTTTGCCAGAAGAGTTAGTGCTTTACTAGTTTCATTAGTTATTTCAACAACAGCTTGCAAACATATTATTCGATTAATCATATAAACAGGAGTACGATATCCCCATGTCCCATCCTGCTCCCAAGTAGCAGGTCCATAGTATGAGATAATTCTCTCAGGTGGCCATTTTTCAGATGTCGCATCCCATTTGTCCCATTGGCCTATCTTCAAGGCCTCCTTCAGCTGTCGACTTCTGTACACAGGATATCCCAGTTGTTCTCCCTGGGATGTAGGTAAAAGGAAAAAGGAAGGTCGTATGGTTCCCAATACACATGCGCCTCCCCAATGGTGAGGGAGCCTAGCATATGCTCGGGTTCCGCAAATCCAGTACAGTCCAGGTGGTGCTTGCCAGGAATTATATGCTGCTAAGTTAGTCCAGATACTGGCAAGTCTGGGAAACTGAACTAGAGGATTGGAAGGTTCAGTAGCGTTGACTCCTGACCACCAAGACGTCTTCTTAGTGGTACTGTTGTAGAACGTCTGATTGAGACAGACCAGCTGCTCCACTTCCATATTAAACAATGGTCCATAGCGAGAAAAACATAAGTTACCTACAATGGAGTGGGCCAATACCTATTCACTTGTGGTATTGTGTATATTAGTCTGACTATATGGAATAGAATAGTTCAGTTCTTGTACCTCCCAAGGCCATTGGTCTCCCATTGTTGTTCCTCCACAAAATAAACAGTCTGAAACATGGAGACTAGATGCAACTGCTCCCGCTAACTCAAGAAACAAGTTCTGGGAGGCAGGAGGAATTTCAAACTGTGCTTTCATGGCTTCATAGAAGGAGTGATGTATACGATAGGGTGAGGATACATGGGTCTTGGTGTTTAATTGCAGATATAAGATAGTCCCAGGATCTATACCTCCTCCTGCTATACGCAACCCAAACTTATATCCTTACTTCCATTGGCTGGGATTGACTATGAGAAGCTGCAGGGGATTACAGGCACCTTTCTGGCATTTCTTGGGCTCTGGTAGTCTGATCTTTGTTAAGCTGCCTTTGCGGTGATCACCATCTCGTCCCATAGGTGCATTCTTCCAGGTAGCAAAATATACACAGTCCCATTTTGGGCAAAAGTAATCATGTTTAGATGTAGTGGTGTAAATGGTGGCTGTAGAACTCTTTCCTGTACACCATCCCCATCCGTAGGCTCCTTCTGGACACATATTTCTATCATCATGGTAGTATGCTCGCTCCCATGACCCACATCTGTGGTAAGCATTTCTGTTAATTGCATCACAAGCATCAAAGTTCAAGATAATAGGTTTTGTGGGGTTTGCAAGGGGTTTTGTCTCATTCAGGATGGCTCCATCTTCATCATTCCAACGTATCTCAAATGTATAATATGAAGGGTTTTGTCGAGGGTTATAACAAGTCTTACTTTTCCCCTTCGTGCAAATATTCAGTTCGGTGCCATTATAAATACACCGGCTGACTGTACCAGTGCAAGTATAGTAGGAGTGATAGAGCAAAGTCTGAGTAATCTTTTGTCCTGTTTGGGTGGTGGTTATGCAGGCTGCACAAGGGGGTAGGGCAAAAGTCTTTTCCAGGATTCCCCAGATCACCACTCCCACAAGGCAATAGTGAAAGAACATTGTGATTACAGTCTTTGGAGGTTAACTGGAAAGTTGGGTATGATGAACTTGTTGAGTTTTCTTCTGTTTCTGCTATGATGGTCACTCTTGCGTGACGAAGGTAGATTTTGAAGATTCTCTATAATGCTGGCTGTCTCCTCAAGGTGAGTCGCAATGGAGTCTCGGGATCATTCACGGACGTCCATTGGCCAGGATCAGGAGCAGCTGCCGGCTTCACTCGACTGTGGTGGATCCAGGGTTCAAATTCTGCAACTTTCACTGCAGTGGGGGTTGACAGGATGACGATGTATGGTCCCTTCCAATGCGGCGCCAGCGGGGTCTTTCTCCACTCTTTTACCCACACGGACGTTCCTGGCTTGAAGGGATGCAGAGGCTCGGTCAGGTTGATGGATAGTCGATCTTGCACCCACGTTTGGAGATTCTGCAAAACAGAACCTAAAGCTAATAGTTCTTGTCTAGTTATTTCAGATCCTATCTGTCTCATGTCTCCCTTTATTCCCTACACTATGGGTGGAGGTCGCCTATACAAAATCTCAAAAGGGGAAACTCCTAAGGATCTGGTGAGAGCTGAACGTATCCTAAGAAGGGCTATAGGGAGAACTTGGAGCCACTTCAGGTGTGTCTCTTGGCAAAGCTTGGATAGCTGAGTTTTCAAGGTTCTATTCATACATTCTACTTTTCCTGAGCTCTGGTGTCTGTAAGCAGTGTGTAACTTCCATTGTATTTGCAGAGCTCGAGCTAACTGTTGGGTCACTTGGGATATAAATGATGGACCATTATCTGACCCTATAGTTGATGGTATTCCGAATCGAGGAATGATCTTACGAAGCAATACCCTAGTGACTTCTCGGGCTTTCTCATTTCGGGTGGGGTAGGCTTCCACCCATCCCGAAAATGTGCAGACTAACACTAACATATAGTAATATCTATTTGCACGGGGCATTTCAGCAAAGTCTACCTGTATATCACTCATCAGGGTCACCCCTACTGACTGAACTCTTGGGGGTGGAACAGGACCTTGCTTGGCATTATTTTTGGCACATATCAGACATTGCTGTGCCACCGAGGCGGTCAGGGATCCTAGCAGTGAAATACAGAAATGGGGTCTCAGGGCTTTTTCCATAGCTGTTTTTCCATAGTGTGTGGCTTGGTGAAAAGCTTGAACAAAGGCTGGCCCTAATGCTTCAGGGATGACTGTAGGACCTGGAGGTGGACTACCTTCTGGGGGTGGCAACACTATCCAACCTTGTTCTGTCAAGACTCCTCCCTCCTTTTCACAATAATAGTCTAACTCTCTTGTAGTGTATCGGGGTGCCCAGGAACTGAGGGGCACAGGGAATAGGGCTGCTTGCATTACAGTATCTTGGGTCCTAACTTGTCCTGTGATGGCTGCCTTTCGGGCTGTGGCATCTGCAAATCTATTCCCTCGGGTGACTTCTCCTGCTCCTGCCTGATGACTTCGGCAGTGCATGACTGCCACTTGTTTGGGGGCCCACACAGCATCTAATAACATCAATATCTCGGGCCCATACCTAATGGCCTTACCCCCTGAGGTGATCAAACCTCGCTCTTTATACAAGGCTCCATGTGCATGCAAAGTAGTAAAAGCATATTTGGAATCTGTGTACACATTTATGCGGAGTCCTTCTCCTAATGTCAAGGCTCTGGTGAGGGCTATCAATTCAGCTTTTTGTGCAGAAGTTTCTGGGGTCAGGGCTGAGGACTCAACTACCAGATCAAGGGTCACCACTGTATATCCAGCACAACGATGTCCATTGATGACCAAACCGCTTCCATCCACAAAGAAAGTCTGTTCAGGGTCCTCTAGAGGGACATCGGTCAAATCAGGGCGACTTGAAAATACAGTGTCCATGGTTTCTAAGCAATTATGATCAGGGGGCCCAGGACCAATTGGAAACAACATAGCAGGGTTCAGAGCTTGACTTTCAACTGTATCCGGGGGTTTTCGCACAGCATGCTCTGATATTTCAACATTTGTGCATTGGTTAGCCAGAAGTTCCCTTTGTGTTCCATGAGAGTCAGAACAGAGTGTGGCACGGTGACTTGAAGAGTTTGTCCTAGTGTGAGTTTATCTGCTTCATCCACTAGGAGGGCTGTTGCTGCAACAGCTCTCAAACAAGGGGGCCATCCTTTTGCAACTACATCCAATTGTTTTGACAGATAGGCTACTGGTCGTTGCCAGGATCCAAGCGATTGAGTCAATACTCCCAATGCGTTTCCTTGTGACTCATGGACAAAAAGATGGAAAGGCTTCTGAACATCTGGAAGACCTAAAGCTGGGGATGACGTCAGAGCATTTTTCAGAGACTGGAATCCTGCATCTTGTTCAGGTCCCCATTCTAGTGGGGATTTTTCCATTCCTTTGGTGACTTGGTATAGTGGTTTTGCAATCAGCGCGAAGTTGGAGATCCATATGCGACAGTATCCCGCGGCCCCCAGGAAGGCTCTTACTTGCCTCCTAGTGGTTGGAGTAGGGATACTACATACAGCTTCTTTGCGTTCTGGTCCCAGACGTCGGATCCCACTGGACAACTGGAATCCTAAATACTTGACTTCAGTTTGGCATAATTGACTTTGTATCCAGCCTCTTTGAGAAGGTACAAAAGTTCACTACTAGCTTGTAGGCATTCACTTTCTGAGTTGGTGGCTATGAGCAAGTCATCTACATCTGAAGAAGAACCCTCTTTCCTGGGTCCACGGGGTAACTTGAGAGATCTTGATTCAGGGCAGCACTGAAGAGGGTAGGTGAATTCTTAAATCCTTGGGGTAATCTGGTCCAGGTGAGCTGGCCCCGCCTTCCTTTTATGGGGTCTTGCCATTCAAAAGCGAATAAAAGTTGACTGGTGGGGGCTAGGCGTACGCAGAAAAAGGCATCTTTCAGGTCCAGGACGGTGAAATGAGTAGCCTCAGCGGGGATCAGTCCCAAGAGAGTATAAGGGTTTGGCACTACAGGGTGTATAGTTTCAACTGCATCATTTACTCACCTTAGGTCTTGTACTGGGCAGTAGTCCCCTGTCCCAGGCTTCTTTACTGGGAGAAGGGGGGTGTTCCAAGGTGACTGGCATTCCTTGAGAAGTCCGTACTTCAGCAGTTTCATCAAATGGCAGTGGATTCCTTCAATGGCTGGTCGAGGGAGAGGATACTGCTTCACATGCACTGGTTCCACTCCTGGCTTGAGGGTGACAATGACAGGGGCTATGTTCTTCGCTAGGCCAGGTGGATTATCTTCTGCCCATACTTCAGGTGGGGCTATGAGGTTGGTAGGTATACAGGGACTAGTTGACTTTATTGGAGCTGCACTATAGAACCGCCACTCTTCTTCTCGGGGAACAGTAAGCACCATCAATCCAGCAGGCTTTGGGTTCACAGTCATTTTCATTTCTCCCCTTTCAGCAAAAGATATTTGTGCCTGGAGCTTAGCAAGCATATCTCGGCCCAGTAGTGGAATAGGGCACTTAGGCATATACAAGAACTGGTGCGTTATCTTCTGTCCCCCTAGTTCACACATGTGGTTCTGTAAGAATGACTTTGTGGCTTTATTTCCAGTGGCTCCCACAATGGTGACAGATCGTGAGGACAAAGGAGCTACTGGCTTGGCTACTACTGAATGTTCTGCTCCTGTATCTACCATAAATTCCATGTATTGGTCCCGTATCTTTAAACTGACCATAGGCTCCTGGGGACCCAGGGTAAACTTGGAGCCCGGTCTGGCCTAGTCTTCATCTATGTCGTCCAGGTCATAGCCCGTTGCTACTGCCACTCCCTCAATGGCTTCCTCCCTCTCTTGCTGGAACTGTGTTCGGTTCATTCCTCCTCTTCTTCGAAATCGTCCTCATGGCCTCCAGGGACTCTCTCCTCCCCTCGCAGGGGCGGAGTCCAGATGGGGGCACTCATTTCTCCAATGTCCTTCTTCCTTGCAGTAGGCGCACTGATTTGCACCCAATTGAGGCCTTCCGCTTCCGCGGCCTCTTCCACGTCCTCTGGTCCTTTGATTAGGAAAACCTCCTCCACGTCGTTCAGTTATAGCAGCAACAATAAGATCTGCCTTCTTCTTCATCTTTCGTTCACTTTCTCTGTCTCATTCATTTGCACGATTCACAAATACTTTCTGAGCGACTTCCATTAACTGTGCTGTATTCATGCCCGCAAATCCATCCAATTTCTGCAATTTTCGTTTTATGTCTCTCTGGGACTGAATAACAAAGGCCGCATTTACCATGCGTAAATTTTCCTGAGCGGCGGGATCATATGGGGTATACAATCTATAAGCTTCAGACAACCGCTCGTAAAAGGCCACTGGGCTCTCATCTGGACCCTGGAGAACTTCTGATACTTTCCCGATATTCATGGCCCTCTGGCCTCCCTTCTTCAGGCCCTACAATAAGGCCTGGCGAAATCTGGTTAGGGCCGCCGCCCACCTTTCATCATTCGGGTCCCACCCGGGATCTTCATTGGGATATTCTGCAACAGCTGCTTGTGGGGGATTTATTCCCCCCCCCCCTTCTACAGGGTTCTCTTCTAACCAACGGAGAGCTGCTTGCCCGATTCGCCCTCGCTCCTCAGTAGTAAAGAGGGTAGACAGGAGCTGGCGACAATCGGCCCAGGTAGGCTGATGGGTTTACATAATGCTAGACATTAATTGTTAATTCCTGAGGCTTGGCTGTATAAGATGCATAATTCGTTTTCCAGTTCAATAAATCTGTGGTGGAAAAGGGTACATAAACTAAGCTGGTTGGTCCTGGTGCCATCTGGCCCTGATAATTTAAAACAGGTATTCCAGGCACTTGGCATAATGGCATTAGGTGCCCTGCTTTCTCCTTCTTCTTCTTGGGAGTTACACTTCTTAAATCATAAGGCTCCCGGGCACAAATCTCCTTGGTGGGTGACCCTGAAGTGGCAGGAGAGCCTCCGCTTTCTATCTCGTCAGAGGACTCGAGTCCCCCCGACATGCTTGGGCCTGATTCGGGACTATCACTCGGGGTAGGGTGCTTCTTAGGCTACTGCAGCGGTATTTTCTGGGGCTCCTCATCTGGCTGTCCTTCAGGTCGTGGTGCTGTGGGAACTAACTTCTGTGGGTGCTGGGGTAACCTGGCCAGAATATCTGGGGACTCTGGGGCAGAATACACAGGCGGCTTCTCTTCCTTAACTTTTCTGGTTCCCCTAGTAGTAGCTACAAATATTTTACAGCGCTCCTCATAACAGCGCTTCATCCATCAGGGCTGCTGTTCACACACACTTAACCAGGAATCTATATAGGGGAACTGGTCAGGATGCACTCTTTGTATAAGCTGATGAATTCGTAAAATTGTTTCAAAATCAAAGGTGCCCCCACGGGGCCATGAAGCAGCTAACGCGGGCCACTCCCTTTCACATAACATTTTTAATCTGGACGGAGTCATTTTCATACCATAATCACCCGAAAATCCTTTACGGAAATTCTTGATCATACATGCCAATGGAGTTTGCGTGGACTCCGTCCCTCCCATAATCTGAATGTACCTACGTACACTACCTACGTACTCTACTAACTACGTACGCTACGTACTCTACGTACACGTAATGACGTACAAGACAACGAACAATAAGGATAGGTAGTATGGCTGTAGGTAAGGGGTCCGTACAGCCCACAGAACACTGGGGGGGACAAACACCACTCGCTTCCTCCTTTTCGCGACCTGGGCGCGGTCGCCCAGCCAGGAACTGCGCTACTTAGGAGTCCGCTCTCGCTTGGTCTGTATTTCAAGACCTCTCACTCACACAAGCAAGCATATTTCAACAGGAAATCATATTTCAAGTGCCCAGGTTTTCTGACTAACTGACTATTTCAAACAAGAAGGGTCGATGGCTTCGGCTTCCGCTTTCTCTTACGCGGAGCTTACTAGGACCGCCCTTATGGGAGGTGATCAGGCTCCCTTGTCTCGCACACACTCATGCGAGATTTCCCAGTTAGTCTATACCAAATATACCAAATTAGTCCTGCGCACGCAAGACGTTGTCCCAGGCTGTTCTTTCTGACTATCGAATCACAAAAATGTTTACTCACCGGATCCGGTCCCCAATACCACACCAGCTTCTGAGTTGGAACCTGGACTCCCCCGGGTTGGAGGTGTTGGCCAGCTGGACCCGATGGCCCGCTGAGGCAGGCGGAACCCTCTCCGGCACAAAGGGGCCGGCGGCGCCTGAGGTTTCCCCCGCGGTCGGACAGACACGGTTCCAACCGGGCCAAACCTCAAGGCGAATTGCGTGGATTATTCACTTGACTACCATTTACCACTTGTACTTCCCAGCCAATGCACCAAGAATATGCTGTAGCAAAGTGCAATCAATGAATAAATCCAGGAGTCAATTGACAGGGTCCAAGCCAGTTTATTGTGCACAGGCCCAGTCAGTCAAAGCTTCAAAAGGAACTGAGCCAAAGTTTCTACAGAGACATAGCCATTTATACCTCTTTTTCAGTTTGATACATGAGAACTTTCTATTGGTTCCAACTCGATACATGCAAACTTCTCATTGGTTTTACATTCCCTGCACCTGTCCAATTAGAAATCCCTCCGGAGCCTAGCAACCAGCCCCCTCCCTTAGGATTGCTCTAACAATGGTGCAGTTCTTGATTTTGTTACTTCTCTACTGCAAGGTTATCCCTAGCTTCAGGAATGCATGTATTGAAACATTTCTTTTCTTTCACACACAAGAGAATAAGGAAAGACTTATGAATTCATAAAAACTTCTTATTAAGCAGTTTAAAACAGTTTTCTCATTTCTCACAGATTTTTGGTTCTTTTCTAGCTATAATGGGAGTTAGGATCCAGGCCTAACTTACAGGCCTTTCATAGTAGCAGGCCATGCTAGGCCATAGCCTACAACAATAGCACTACTGTACAGACCAGCTTCTTTCTACTGTAGTCTACTCACTGAAGTAGCCAAGGTAATTCCAGAAATATACTACAGTACGCTACATAGTTGAAGATCTAGTTAATATCTAGTTACTATTGTGAGTAGCTATTGTATATTTCTGGTTCAAGATGCGTTTATCTTGCTGTAGAATAATCCTTCCAAGAACAGAAAGCCTGAAAGGGATATAGTGGCCAACCATCCATTCTATGAAGACAAGATGGGTGAATCAGTGAAATCAATACAGAACAGAAAGCAGCACAAGATAATTTGGTCTCCATGGTGATAGTGTCAGTGGCCTTTATTACTGGCCTTGATGACATGACCACTAGCTGCTGGAGCCTTGCACTTCTCTAAAGATTCTCACTAAGTCCTTAGAGTGGTAGAGCAGCATTTGAGCATATTAACTTCCACTGCAGCTTTTGTCATTAAGTGCTTTCTTTTCTTTTGTATCTAACTAGTTTGCCTTCATTTCTGACAAAATGAATGCCATGCTGAAATGATGGGACAGCGTGCATTATTAAGTGAAGACCACTGTGCATTACAAAGATGGCATAAACTGTAGGCAAGTTCTCAGGTTTGCTACATTCTGTGCAGCCCCGTTTCTTTTCTATTTGTCTCTGGTTGTTGATGAATGCAGTGTGAGGTGGCTGACATAGAACGCACAGAACACGAATAAAGGAAATTTACAATCTACTTTCAATGAGACATCATAAACCTCTCATGCTTCCAAGAGGACAGTAAAAAATCCCGCATAATACGGCAATTTCAATGTTTTTGAGTTCCATTTTCAAGATTCCATATTGCTCATGCAAAAATATGATTTGTACTTCTAACAAAACAAAACTCCTTCTTTTTCTTATGGGAATAGTTTCTGAAGTTTCAGGCTATTGATATTGCTATGCTCAGACATTGACCACATCATGCCCTTTCCAGTAATACTGAACCAGCTGTCTCTCCGCTGGCCAGCCCTTCAAAATCTCATCAGATACCAAGACTGCCTCTGTAGTGTATACCACTAACCCCCCCCCCCCCCTCGCAAAAATATCAAGTAGTCCTTCATCTTCCAGAAAGGAACTCACATGGATTGCAAGCACCTTCTTTACTACTTTAGCCAGGAAATGAATATTTAACACAGGATGACAGCAAGGCCAAAGCTGCCTGGCAACATTCTTTAATATAAAGGTTACCATGGAATATTTCAGCACTAACTCTTTCATAATGAAGCTTGTACTAATCTCAGAATTCACAACAAAATGTCATTAGGTAACAATACTGGACACACAGCAATCAACATGCAATCCCGCATCAATTTTACAAAAGATTCTGCATTTGGCAGTGCCTCTTATAAAATACTGTGGAAAGTTTCCATGTCCTGACCTGGATGTCTAAATTCCCTTCTCCATGTTCTATCTAAAATCTGCCTTCATGTGAACAAATGGGAAATGTCACTTCAAAGAGTTCTACACATTTTTAAAATTTGCTCTGAATGGCCAGATCGTTAGTTTTACCACTAAAAGGATATAGCAGAATTAGAACCACAATGGTAAAGGGCATGGAAGGATACCCCTATGAGGAGGGGCTTAAAAGGTTAGGGCTCTTCAATTTGGAAAAGAGATGTCTGAGAAGGGATATGATAGAGGTCTAAAAAGAATGGAGTGGAACGGGTAAACATAAATCAGTTGTTTCCTCCTTCAAAAAGTAGAAAGACTAGAGGACACTCAATGAAGCTACAATGTAGCCCATTTAGGACTAATAGAAAATATTTTTTCACTCAACGAGTGATCAAACTCTGGAATTTGTTATTGGAGGATTTAGTAAAAGCTGTTAGTGTAACTGGGTTTAAAAAATGTTTGGACAAGTTCCTGGAGGAAAAGTCCATAGACCATTATTAAGGAGGACCAGGGAAATCCACTGCTTACCCCGGAATAAGAATTGTGGAATCTATGTACCTTTTTGGGAACTTGCCAGGATACTGGGCTTAATGGGCCTTGCTCTGACCCAGTATGGTATTTCTTATGTTCTTATGCTGAATCGTACTGTGCTGCTGGATCACCTGTATAAAACTGGGGTATCAAGAACAGTGCTCATATGGTTTTAGTGGTTCTTGAGTGATAGGAATCGCATGGTGGTTTTGACAGATGTGAATCTGATCTGAAGCTAATTTGAATAGGGAGGAGTGGCCTAGTGGAATAGGGAGGAGTGGCCTAGTAGTTGGGGCAAGTTACCTCAAGCCAGAAGGTCAGGGGTTCAAATCCCACTAGAGGACAGTAACCTTGGGCCAGAAGAACTGGAGTTTCTAGTCCCACAGATGCTCCTTGTGGTCTTGGGCAAGCCACTTAACCCTCCATTGCCCATGTTCCCTGTAAGTATTAGTGTATATGTCTCATATCCCCTTGTGTTAAATGTATCCCCCAATTGTGTTGTGACCACTTTGATTGAAGGATAAGGTGGTATACAAAACTGTCTAAATAAATTGCTACTGGGATGTTTCAAAGGTCTATTCTATTTCCTGTGTTGTTCAATTTATATTTTGTGCCATTGGGAAAGTACATACAACAATATGGTATCAAGTAGATGGGTTAGGTGGCTAATATTCTGTTGTTTGTGCCCCTAGGCACTGGATAATTTAGCATCATGTATGCAAGCAGTTGAAGTTGGGACAGTCAGAAACTGGTTGAAGCTAAATTTGGAAATAAAAGAGCTGCTGCATGTGGGAAAGCAGGCTCACAGGACTTCGGGTCAGTACTCAGTGGATAAATGGCCAAGTAAAACTAGTTAAACAGTCTGTATGGATCTTAGGGATATAACAGTACTGAACTAATGGTGCCTTGAGTTTCGGGGATTTTCTTTCGTCCAGAGGCAGTTTCAATGTTGTGTTAATCCGGTATGAGCAAATTGTTTTTTAAAAAATATTAACTACATAGGAATGACTTGAAGGACAGAAGACTGAAATAAATCCCACAAGAGGAATGAGAATAGGTGAATTAATGATTTCAAATTGTCAAGACTCACAAGATATAAGTTGTACAAATTCCTTTAGCTGCATATGAAGTTTGCTCACCTACGTAATGAAGAGGGAATATGTAGTGGACAAACTACAATCTAAGAAGAACTACAAGGGAGTAACGTGATGTGGTGAACATTGGAAGACACATTTTCTTCTGCTCTTGGGCCTACCTGACCCACTTGCTCAATTTTACTATTTACTTCCCAATTTTTTCAACACCAAAAGATGGGAAATTATATTAATAGCATTCCTCTCTGCTAAGGTTGAGTTTTACACCGGTGGCAACCAAAATGGCTAAAAAGGAGCAAGAGAAAGGTAAGCCAGGAGAAACCAAAATGGTAGAGCTGGGGCCATCGAGCCCATGTGTGAAACCTACTGCTTGGACAGTGGAGGAGGTTTCAGCGGCGGTGGTAAACACGCTAGAGGGCCACTTTAGCAGTTTGGCAGAGCAAATAGTCAAAGTTTTTAATCGTTTGCAATTTAACTCACATATCTCTATAGCAGAACGGCGCGTTTCAGACCTGGAGTCAGGTGCGCAGCAGACAGACACAGAACTTAAGAGACTGAAGGATTTACTTGCCAAGCAAAGCGAAAAGTTGGATAACTTGGAAAAGAGGAGCTGTCAGAAGAACTTTTGCTTAGTTGAGATCACTGAAACCGTATGAGAGCCGGGACTCCGCAGGTTCTTAGAGATATGGCTGCCTCTCAGCCTCCAACTGATGCGGCAGTTGGCGTCTTGAAGACTGAACAGGTCCATTGTTTAGGACCATGGTGAGAGGGTGAACACAGGACTAGAGTTAAGACTGCATGCTTCTTAAGCTTCTGGCAAAAAGAGGCAGTGCTCCGTGTAGTGTGGCAGCGATACTCGGCAGAACATGAGGGTAAATGAATACTAATCCTTCAGGATTACTCTGCCTTAGTAACACTTCAGAGGCAGGCTTTTAAAGATGTCTGTGCCAAGCTAGTTCAGAAAAGGACTCACTTTGCACTCATGTTGCTGACTAAGCTATGGATCTTTCATGACAGGCGGCAGCACACGTTTACTACAGCTGAAGCTGTTTTGCAATTTGTGAACAGTAATATGGCTTCAGACATGGCTGTAGCTTTTGAGCTGTGAATTGGCCTGGGCCCTGGACAACCAGACAGGACTGAGGGCTATTGTTTTTTTTTATATCATCATCTTTCACTTCTAGCAGGCGATCACAGAGGCTAGATTGGGAACCACCACCCAGGAAAAAGATTTAGGAGTCATCGTGGATAACATGTTAAAACCCTCCGCCCAGTGTGCAGCGGCGGCCAAGAAAGCAAATAGAATGCTAGGTATCATAAGGAAAGGAATGGAGAACAAAACAAAGGATATTATAATGCCTCTGTATCGTTCCATGGTACAACCACACTTTGAATATTGTGTGCAATTCTGGTCGCCGTATCTTAAAAAGGATATAGCGTTATTAGAAAAAGTACAGAGAAGAGCCACCAAAATGGTAAAGGGGATGGAAGGCTACTCCTATGAAGAGAGGCTACAAAAGTTAGGGCTCTTCAACCTAGAAAAGAGACGACTGAGGGGAGATATGATAGAGGTCTATAAATTAATGAATGGAGTGGAACGGGTAAACGTAGATCGATTGTTTACGCTATCAGAATATAGAAAGACTAGGGGACATGTAATGAAGCTACAGGGTAAGCTATTTAAGACAAATAAGAGAAAATATTTTTTCACTCAAAGTGTAATCAAACTCTGGAATTTGTTACCGGAGGATGTAGTAAGAGCTGTTAGTGTAGCTGGGTTTCAAAAAGGTTTGGACAAGTTCCTGGAGGAAAGGTCCATAAACCATTATTAAAAAGGGACCCAGGATAATCAATGCTTGACGCAGTACAAGCATTGTGGAACCTGTGTCTTTTGGGGATACTGCTAGGTACGTATGACCTAGATTGGCCACTGTTGGAAACAGGATACTGGGCTTGATGGACCTCGGTCTGACCCAGTATGGCATATCTTATGTTCTTATGTTCTTAGATTTGCAACTTTAGGACATGGTACAGACAATACTGTGGCATTCGATACTGTGAAGTGTGGTACTGCCTTACAATCATGTTGGTGGATACTATGGTTGAATGGCTTCTGACAGAGATCTCAGTGGCAGCCTTCATTGTACCAACTATATTTGAAGATGTGATATGTTTCAGCAGCAAGGGCAGATGATGTGGGCAACAAATATGGGAGTGATGTTGGATGTGATGCTGGCAATGATTTACTTGGACTGATAGTAGTCCTAGAGCTCTGCGCAAGGAGTGGCAGCTCGAATGCCCTTTTACCTAAACTGAGGACTAAGACTGTTCCCCTCAATACTCCAGGGGAGGTGCTTTTGTTGATGTGGAGCCTGATTCTATCAGGGGCACAACCGGACCATATGGATGGCCCATGGCAGACAAGCCCATTAGGACCCGATTCTGTACTGTGGGAGCAAAACGTTCCCGTAGCATACAGAATTGGGCCCAAGGACGGTCCAGCGTGCCCCTGCATGTCTGTGGAGACATCCTCCCCACAGGCTGCCCTGGCTCCCATGGCGCTGACCCTCTTCTTCCCCGCCCCAACAAGGGCTTGGATCGGGCGACAGGGACCTAACCACACCCGGCCCCAGCTGCGAGTGGGGAAGATTCGGTCCCGATCATCCAGTTTGTGCTGCTTATTCCACCTTTGAGGTGGAATAAGCAGAACGTTCCTCCTGACCCCACAGGACATACAGGGCCGTGGCCAGAATCGGCCCTGTACGTCCTGTCGCCTTGGCTCTCCCAGACTCCGCCCCCTCCTGCTCTCCACCGGCTCTCCCCGTACTGCTGCTCTAGCTGTGCGGAGAGGGCCTAAGGGGGAACAGGGGCAGGATAGCTTGCGGGGCTGCACATACCACCGGGACTTGTAGCCCCGCAAGTCGCAACTCTGAATCAGGCCCATAGTCATTTTACGTAAACAGAATATTGCTATGTTCTGTCTTTGTCCCATTACATTTGCCATGGCTTGCTTCCACTATATACTCTCGGGTTCCTTGCTGTGCTGACTAGCGAGCATTGCTGAATATTTGCCAGTAGAGTATAGAGTGGACAAGTGGTGTGGTGCTTCTCTGCCATGGGAAAAATATTTGTGTCCGGTTTCTGGCTACTGGAACCTTCTGAATGTGTGGCGAGAATGTTTGGTGAACTACGTAGAGTGTAGAAGGTGGAGTATTTGATTGAGTGCCTGGGAAAGCTGGGTAAGTGGGGTTGGGGGGGCTGTTCCAATATGAGGGACAAATGAATGTGTGAGTAGTACATGATGGACAATTTCCCTCTTTCTTGAGGACTGCTCCTGAGCACTTATGGAGGGTTGTGGGACAGGGTATAGGTGGGACTTCACATCTAAGCTTCTTCCACCTCAGTACAATCCTGGTTGGATATTTTGCTTTCCCCCTTCCCCCACCCCCCTTGGTTTACAAGCCTATGTTTTTCCTTTTAATAAGTGTTGCTTTCTGTTGGCTCTTCTTGGGTTCTGCCGGTTGTCTAGAAGGTTTGGTTGGATCAGTGCTTGGTTTGCTGGATGGGATGTGGTGACTGTGCCCTCTAAGGGGAGAAAATTCCTGCGTGTGTTTGCTCTTTGGTGTCCCCAGGGTGCTTGCCCCCCCCCCCCAGGGAGCATGTGGGCCGAGATGGGGGGGGGGAGGAGTGCTTATTGTGGAAGAGTGTGAAAGGGAATTTGTGTGTGAGGGGGGGTGCAGGAATTTGGGTGTGATGGGTAGAAAGGCATTTGGGAATGAGAGTGCGGCTGTTTGGTAGGATGATATGAAACAAATGGAAGTTGCATTTGGAGTTGGATGTTTGTATGAAGTCCCTCTGAAGAAGATTTGTGACAAGAGGTTGATTGTATGTTGCTAGCCCCTGAGTTACATACAGAGGGAGGGAGATCGGGTAGGGGAGTGGCGCTCCCACCTGTTGATGACAATTGACGGATGGATGGGAGCTTGCCTGGGCTGTGTCTTTTGTTGCTTTCATTATGATAGTTGAAGAATTACTCTATTTGTTCTCTGTGGCTTATTGCCTGGAGTACTGCATCAATGCTGGCATGCTGTTCCCCCTGGGCTGAGTGTACCTTCACTGTGGGGCGAGAAGGAGTATGGCAGTAGGTGGAGGTGGCAGATGGGCACTTTTTGCCCTCCCTTCTGTTCTCCATGTGGCCTAATGTCCAGTTGGGAGCTTTAAGATTGTGACTGGGGTACACTGTCACTGATCCCTTTAGGTCTGTATTGCACAACTGATGCTATTTTGTCTATTGGGGGTGATGTGAGTAATGGAGTATCACTGAGGAGGGTCTGTTGGCCATGTTCTCAGGGTGCTTTTTGAGTTGTTGCTTGCGACCAAGATCAAAGATCCATAACTCACAGTCAAGCAACTCCTGTACATAATGCTTTGTGGCAATTATTATATTCAGCATTCACTTCTCGGTTTCAATCCTCAAGTGTAATGAACGCATGAAGAATAACAGAGTAAATGACTTTGGGGCAATTTGACTGAGATAATAAAGTTTCCCCTTCTTTTCAAGGTACATATCTCCTGGGGGGGGGGGGGGGGGTTAATTGCCAATGAGGGATATATAAGCTTTTTTGAGTATTTTGAGCCAGAAATACTGCAGAGACACATTACAAGAATTCTAGTTTCTATGTCCTAAGGTTTTTTTCCCCCTCCAGTGAAGAGATCTTTACATTTGGAGAAAGGTCTGCTCCATTAATTGTGTTAATTTCAAAAATGTAAACTTTTTCTAATGGAGTTTTGATCTTGGTCATTGACATTTACCTACTTTTTGACTACTTTGTGTGTTGGTTTACAGCTACTGAGTGCATGCATGGTTTGTTGGGTAAGGTAGGGTGAAAAAGGTGTTGGCAGGGGTGGTAAAGAGCTCCTAGGGTAGCTTAGGGGGTTAAAGTAAGGGATGAGGAGTAGCCTGTAGACATCATTGGTTACCAGATATGAATGGTGGGAGATGTAGAGGAGGTGCAGATGGGAGTAGTACAGGGAGGAGAGGGACAGGAGGAGAAGAGGAGGGTTGGGTGGGTTAATGGATATGGTGGTATGCATCTGGAGTAGTGAGGTATGACTTCAACAGAATTTAGGTGATTGTACAGAAACTCTAGGCTGGGGAGTGGGGGGTTTTTTTGCCATTGTGCACAGGGGCGGTCAGATTGGATTGATATGGGTAAGAAGATAAGGATATTCTCATGAAATGTGTGTGGCATTGGGTAACCTATAAATGGCATAAAGTGTTGAAAGTCCTTCATGATAGAAAGGTAGACATAGCATTCTTCCAAGAAACACACTAAATGGAGAGTGAGCATGCTAAATTGAAGAGATAGTGGTTGGGTGAGGTTTATGGAGCAACCTCAGGTACAGGGAAGGCTAGAGTTGTTATTCTGCTTGGCAAGAATGTTGGGTTCACTGCTGAGAAAGTGCTTGTGGATCCTAATGGGAGATATGTCTTTGTAATTGGTAAGTTACAAGGCTAGTCTGTAGTACTGGGAAATATTTATGCCCCCAATGTCTATGAGCCTCCTTTCTATATGAGGCTGGAGAGGTTCTCCTCCATTAACATTATGAAGTTGAGAATGAGAAGGGACTACAATCATGTTATGGATGAGCAGCTAGATAATTAAGCACCCGTGACTGGCAGCATTTTGTGGCAGATACAGCATACCCAGAGTTTGTATGCTGCCTATAGTCTTTTGGGCATTTGGTGATCATGCCACCCCACGGAACAGGATTATACACATTTATCCAGGGCATATGGGTCTTGTTCTTGTATTGACTATTTCTTGTTGGCCAAGGGATACTTACAACGGGTTGAGCATGTGGAAATTGGTCCATTGGAAATATCTAATCATGTCCAGTATGGGTAGACCTCTTTTGGAATGACCAGCAAGATACCTACATTTGGCGTTTTCCCATTTCACTGGTTGGAGACACTGCCTTCCATGAGTTTTTGAGGACGCAGTGGGCGGAATACAGGTGACATAACTCAGAACATCAGGATAACCCTCTGCTGTTTTAGGAGGCTCCCAAAACAGCAATCATTGCTCCAAGCAGTAAGCGGGGAGCAATCATTGTTTACATGGAAATGAAAGATATCACTAAGAGAATAGTGTGATTAGAAAGAACTTTGTGTAAGGAGCTCAGAGCTTATGCGGTCTGTCCCACTGCAGCTGGGAAGGCCAATCTGCTAACAATTCAAGCATAACTCAATATGGTGATACATGATAGAGCCTGGAAATCAATGTTGTACAATCACTATAAGTTAAATCGCTTTGGCAACAAAGCGAGCAAATTGCTTTTCGCATTGATTCAGAATAGTATGGAGAATAGGCAAATTTGGACTATTAAGAATTACATGGGACACATATGCATGGCTATTGAAGATGTTGAGTGGGTTACAATTTTTATAAAGACTTGTATGCAAGGGAACCTGGTGACGTGGACAAGACAAAAGCATATCTTAGTGTGAGCATGATGCCTAAATTAACGGAAGACCAGAACCACATTATAAATGCGTTTGCCATTTTGGCAAAGGACATGCAGGCAAAGATTAAAAGCCTGAGGAACTGTTGGACAACAGGCCCAGACAGGTATAGGAGTGAATTCTATAAGTTACTATAGGACAAGATCTGCATCCTTTTGGCAGAGGCATTCTGGGCATTAATAGAACATCAAGAGTTCCCATATGAAAACAATAAGGTCGTGATAACAGTTATATCAAAGCGAGGCAGGAACCCCCTCCAGTCTGGGTCTTAAAGGTCCATTTCTTTATTAAATGTGGACCTAAAATTGCTAGTGAAGATAATGGGGGACAGAATATCAGTGTGTTTATGCTCTCTAATCAAGGATTCTCAGGCTGGTTTTGTGTGCGGCCAACATCTAGTGAAAAATGTCAGAAGGATCTTGGCATCTATGTATTATTGTTCAATGTGAAAATTTCCATCACACCTTGTAAGCTTTGATGCAGAAAATGCTTTCAACCAAGTCAAATGTGAGTATACTGTATGTATGTGGTGTTGGCTTTAGTGGTCTTTTTATGAATGCTGTGTGCCTCTTATACTCAGATCCGCAGTGAATGGTAGTAGTCAATGGTCGGCACACAGGATTTCATCCTGTGTCGAGGCACGTGACAGGGATATCCATTATTTCCGCTCTTATTTGTTTTGACATTGGAGCATCTCCTTGAGAGTATCTGCACATATCCTCATTTAAGAGGAATTTTGATAGGAGACAAGGAGTTTCATATAGCAATGTTCGGGGATGACATGTTGGTACATCTTGCAGAGCCACAGCAGTCGATGGAAATATTGATCTAGGAGATTGGAAATTACAGAGTCTTCTATAGCCTTAAATTAAATTTGAAACCCAAAACAAAGGAACAGACCACTAGAGCAAACTATTGAATATCACCAGACAAAAGAAGAAAACTATTTTTGTCAGACCGTTTGCAAACAGGGAGTTAGCCCCAAAGTAACAAACTTTCCATTTTATTCAAGATTTATTACATAGACTTTAAAATGAAAAATCACTTAGCTGAAGTAAAGTGCTGAGAAATCTTTTCCCGGAGAGCATTCACATAACTTGCAATCGATGTAGTACCACGTTTCAAATCTACTAACTCCGAAGGTTCTGCATTAGGATAAACAAGCAAGAATGCTCTACAACGTAATGTTCACCTACACACTTCATGGACATAGTAGCATCCAAAGCAAATCCAGTAGCTCTTCTTTTAAATTAAATGGTGTCTGATGTCACTGAGACTGAAAGCTGTAATTGGTGGGAAAAGCTTATGGGCCCGATTCATGCCTTCTCTGCCGCTGTCTAACTTCCACGCCAGTTGTACGGAGAAGTTAGATGGGGGCTGGGAAGGGGCAGATCGGAGGTGGAGGCAGGGTGGGCGGTGGGCAGTCACTGGCTCTGGATGGACAGGGACGATTCTAATATTGGCCCTGTATGTCCAGGGCCGGCAACTTGTGCGGGGAAGTTATTCCACCTCCGAGGTGGAATAACTTCCCTGCACGTTTTTTACTGCAGGCCCAGGGCGTGAATGGGGCAGGGGAGGCTCGAAGTCATTCTCCGCAGTCCAACCCTAGCCTTTAGAGGCTGATTCGGGGGTCAGGCTGCAGAGAATGAAGCTGGGAAGCTAGCGGCCAGCATCGTAGCTCTTCAATGGAGCCGCAGTGCCATGGCAACATGACGCCATGGCGTCGCGGCTCCATTGAAGAGCCTTGACTGAGTTAGCTGGGAAGGTCCTGTACGTGCAGGCCAGACTGAATTGCAGTCCCAGCTGGCACATACAGGACTGTTCGCGATTCTGATCCCATGGAGCTAGATGTGCCCCGTGGAATCAGAATTGCAATCCCCTCTGTATGTCCTGCTCAGACTGGACGCACAGAGGGGATCTACATCCAGAACAGAATGAGGCCTTATGTCACCAAGCAACCAATGACCAACCAACCATAGATCTGTTGTGATCATGGAAAGGCAGCCTTCATAGCAAGCTATGCCACTCAAGTTCAAGATTTAAACCAAGGGGAACAATCGTGTTGAGCATAAAGATCCAACATTGTTCCAGCAATTGTAATCAGGTGGTAAGGTCTCCTCCTCTCACAATAGGGATCACACAATCAATTATACGCCAGGAAAATTATGCAAATATGTAGTTATATTGGAGGCAATGAAATCAATAAGGCTGACAACGCCCAATTATGGATCTCGAATCATGATCAGCCAGTCAGATCTTAACAGGTAGTGTGTCCTCAGGCTTGATAAATCCTGGAGGTCGATAGATTCGTCCGAATAGGACCTGTCAGAGATTGCTCACAAAAGCAGCAACCATCACAGTGATAGTGACCAAATGGAAGATCAGAAGGATCAGGCCTATTTGGCTCCCTCACAAGATGCACCACAAAATCACGCCTATTCTTCCCCCTGGTATAGGCAATAATAAGATCCTTCTTAAAGCGTCGTGAAGATGGATCACATGCCAATGTTTTCTGAGAAGAGAGGTGAACTCTGTGGCTCATCCATAAAGGGGAAAATCCCTACAAACTGATCATCGGTTGATCTCTGTTGGACAGTTAACAACCATTCCTGGTGGGTATTGAGGGCATGTTTGTAAGCTTTGGTGATTATCTGAGAAGAATAATTACCTGAGAAGGGTAATTCCATGTAAAAGGGGGAAGGCAATGGCAGTGGGGGTGTACTATCGACCACCTGGCCAGAATGAACAAATGGATGATGAAACGCTCAAAGAAATCAGGGAAGATAACAAAAGTTACAACACAGTAATAATAATGGGTGATTTCAATTACTCTGGAATCGACTGGGTCAGGGTCACAGCAGCACATACTAGGGAGATAAAAGGGTCTGTTTACTAAGCAGCGCTAGCGACTTCCATGCAAAATCGGAGCCGTAGCCCCAGTGAATAACACGGGGATATGGCTTTGATTTCTCACAGAAGCCACTAGCTCGGCTAGTAAACAGACCCCAGAGTTTCTAGATTAAATAAATGATTGTTTCTTGGAGCTGCTGGTTCATGAACTGACAAGAGGGGAAGCCATTTTTGACCTAGTCCTTAACTGAAACACAAGATCTGGTGCAAGAGATAAGGGTGTTGGGGCCACTTGGCAATAGTGATCACAGCATGATTGTGTTTCATTTAATAAATGGAGGATGGACAGCAAGGAAATCCACAGTACTACTTTTTAACTTTCAAAAGGGACACTATGATAAAATGAGGATAATAGTTAAGAAAAAACTAAAAGGAGCAGCTGCAAAGGTTAAAGATTTACATCATGATATCTGAATTCAAAAAAGCATGGGACAAACATAGAGGATCTCTAAAGGAAAAAAGAGGACTGCTGTAGTTGTTGATAACAAAAGACAGACTAGATAGGCCATGTGGTCTTTTTCTGTCGTCATTTTTCTATGTTTCTATCAAGTATGGGCATTGTTTAATACTATCGTGGAAGCCCAGACCAGCTGTATTCCACGCTTTAAGAAAAGTGGAAGGAAGTCCAGAAAACTGCCAGCATGGTTTAAAGGTGAGGTCAGAGAGGCTGTTGTAGCCAAAAAGGAGAAATTAGGCCTTACCTGCTAATTGTCTTTCCTGGAGTCTTCTCCGGGCCAGGCCATGGAACGTTAGGGTCGTCAATCCTGTCCAGCAGCTGAGGACTGACATACTAGAGGTTTTGCTGACAGCTTAAGCTCCTCCCCCTGAAGCCAGCACTCCAGTCTTGTACTAACAAAGCAGCTAACCTAGACAGATACAAGGATAACGAAACACAAACCAGAAACAAACCAAAAACCAGAACTGAGCACTTCTATATTCCCCACTACACGTGCCACTCATTGTTTTGTTCCTTTTTTTTTTTTTTTTTCGTTTATCATTTTCTCTGCACCCGCAGAACTCTTTTCGAACGTTGTACTGGATGATTTTTTTTTTTTTTGTCAAATATCCAGTTTGCGGAATAGAGCCAGAGAAGACCTGGGAAAGCTCTTGCTATCAGCCAGACCAAAACCGACGAGCGGAACCCCTAAGCCAATGACCCGAAAACACCGGGTGGGACCCTGGACTGGCCCGGAGAAGACTCCAGGAAAGACAATTAGCAGGTAAGGCCTAATTTCTCCTTCCTAATCGCTTCTCCGGGCCAGTCCAGGGAACGTTAGGGCAGTACCAAAGCAGAACCTAAACATGGGAGGGACCCGCGAGCCCAGCTACTATCGCTGCTGCGCCAACCTTCGCATCCCCTCTTGCCATAACATCCAGCCTATAATGTTTAGTGAAAGTATGCAGAGAAGACCACGTAGCAGCTCTACAAATATCCACTGGAGGCACCAACGCGTACTCTGCCCAAGAGGTCACTTGAGACCGCGTAGAATGTGCGCGGAGCCCTTCCGGAGGTACTTTTCCCCCCGCTGTGTACGCGGCCACAATTGCCTGTTTTATCCACCGGGCTATGGAGGCTTTCATAGCCACCTGACCCTTACGCCGACCCGCAAACAGCACAAACAATCTGTCGGTCCGGCGAAAATCTCTAGTGATTCGGAGATACTTCCTAAGGACCCGACCGAGATCCAATTTCCGAAGAGCCCGGTCCATGGGAGAGCCCGAAGGATCCGAGAAAACGGGCAAAGCCACTGACTGATTTACATGGAAGGAAGACACCACCTTAGGCAAGAAGGACGGCACCGGACGCAAAAGCACTTTGTCCGGGAAAAATTGCAGATACGGCTCTCGACAAGATAGCGCCTGTAAGTCCAAAATTCGCCTAGCCGAACACAACGCAACTAGGAAGGCCGCCTTCCAGGAAAACTCCTTCACATTCACCCTGGAGGCGGATTCAAAAGGAGCCTGTGTCAAGGCCTCCAGCACGACGTTCAAATCCCAAGAAGGAACGACGTTCCGCACAGGAGGCCTGATGAGCTTAGCCGCCCGAAAGAAGCGCTGCACATCTGCATGAGTAGAGAGACGACGCCCACTCACCGGCCCCCTAAAACAACTTAAGGCCGCAACCTGCACCTTGAGAGTGCCAACCGTCAAGTTCTTATCCAAACCCTCTTGAAGAAACAAGAGAAGCTGCGGCACCGAGGTAGACATGGGCGCCAAGCCCTGAAGCGCACACCATCGTTCAAAGACGCGCCAGACACGGACGTACGCTAGGTAAGTCGAAGACTTCTAAGACCGCAACAGGGTGGAAACCACTGCTTCTGAATACCCCTTACGCCTCAAGCGAGCCCTCTCAAGAGCCATGCCGTAAGCAAGAAGCGATCCACCTGGGGCATCAACACAGGACCCTGAGTTAACAGGTTGCTCCGAGCTGGCAGCTGCCAAGGAGAGTCTATCACCAGACGCACTAAGTCCGCATACCACGGCCGCCGAGGCCAATCCGGCGCTATGAGAATCACCGTCCCCCTGTGCTCTGCTATGCGGTGAATGACCCGACTCAGCATTGGCCACGGCGGAAAGACATACAACAGGGAGTCGGGAGGCCAAGGCTGAACCAACGCATCGAGACCCTCGGACATGCGCTCCCTGCGCCGGCTGTAAAAATGAGACGCTTTGGCGTTTTGGAAGGTAGCCATCAGATCCATTGCCGGTCGCCCCCAGCGCATGGTGATGTCATGAAATACGGCCGCTTTCAGCTCCCACTCCCCGGGATCGAGTACATGGCGACTGAGATAATCGGCCTGAATATTGTCCTTGCCGGCCATGTGCGCAGCTGATAACGCCAAGAGATGAGTCTCCGCCCAAGCAAACAACTCTTGACTCTCCGCCAGCAACTGCCGACTCTTGGTGCCGCCCTGGCGATTGATGTACGAGACCGTCACCACATTGTCGGAAAACACCCAGACTGCCGCCCCTTCGAGCAGATGCCCGAAATGAAGAAGCGCCAACCGAACAGTCCGGAGCTCTAAGAGATTGATCGAGAAGGAGCTCTCCTCTTGCGACCAGCAGCCCTGCGTCACCTGAGCCTGACAGTGAGCTCCCCAGCCCGAGAGACTGGCGTCCGTCGTTAGAAGAACCCACTGAGGATCCTGCAAGGGCACCCCCGCCGACAGATGACCGGGATCCAGCCACCAGTGCAGGTCGCTTCGCACTGAGTCCGGGCAGATCAACTTTTGCGAAAGAGGATGGAGCTGTGGCGATCATCTGGACAGCAAGGCTTGTTGCAGAGGACGCATGTGCGCCCTGGCCCACGGAACCACGTCTAGGGCCGCTGCCATGGACCCTAAGAGCTGTAAATAGGTCCACGCCGAAGGAGCCGAAGTCTGCAAGAACCGCTGTACCTGCCGCAGAAGCTTCTGAACTCTGCTCTCGGGCAGAAACACCGAACCGGTGGCCATGTCGAAGAAAGCCCCTAGGTATTAGAGCTGTTGCACTGGCTGCAACTGACTCTTCGCCTGGTTGATAACCCAACCGAGTTGTTCCAAGAGCTGAACCACCCGAGCCGTTGCGACGACTGCCTCCGCTCAGGAATCGGCTCTGATCAACCAGTCGTCCAGATAAGGGTGAACCCGAACTCCTTCTTTTCGCAGGGCCGCTGCTACCACCACCATCACCTTCGTGAAGGTGCGAGGAGCAATCGTGAGACCAAAAGGCAACGCCCGGAACTGGAAATGCCCCATGGGCAGCGCAAATCTCAAAAACTTCTGATGATCCTCTCGGATGGGAATGTGTAGATAAGCCTCCGAGAGGTCTATGGCCGCGAGGAACTCTCCCGGACGCACCGCCCGAATAACCGATCTCAACGTCTCCATTCGAAAGTGAGGAACCCGCAGAGCGCAATTGACCCACTTGAGATCGAGGATGGGCCGAAAAGAACCCTCTTTTTTGGGAACCACAAAATAAATCGAGTATCGACCTAAGCCGCACTGGTCTGGAGGCACCGGAACGACTGCCTGAAGTTGTATCAATCGGGCGAGCATGTCGGCTACGGCCTGCCTCTTCGGGCCGGACGCACAAGGAGAAACCATGAAGGCAGTCGCCAACGGACACGCAAAATCCAGGGCATATCCCTCTCAAATTATCTGTAGCACCCATGCGTCCGAAGTTATAGCGGTCCAGGCCGGGAGAAATTCCCGCAAGCGTCCTCCCACAGGAATCACGGCCTGGACCGGCGGACCTTCATTGTGATTTCTTACCGGCGGCTTGCTGAGAATTGAAGTAGCTCCTAGCGAATCCTCTAGCACCTCGAAAGGACTGCCCTCGAGAACCGAAACAGGCCCTGGGATAAGGCAGAAAACGAGCCCCTCGAAATCTACGAGAATCCCTACCTTGGCCCCGCAGCGCCGAACCTCCTCTAGGAGGTTTGGGACGATCCTCGGGTAAGCGGCCACCTTTGGAATCACCAAGATCTTTAACAATTTTCTCCAACGCCTCCCCAAAAAGTAATTTGCCTTTATAAGGAAGCTTACTGAGACGCGATTTAGAGGACACGTCCGCCGCCCAATTTCTTAACCAGAGAAAACGTCTAGCCTCCACCAAGGAAGCCATAGACTTCGCCGAAATGCACATCAAATCATAAAAAGCGTCCGCCAGGTAAACCGACGCCGACTCAAGCTTCGCGCCCTCCGCAGAAGATGTCTCCGCAGGCTCGGCCGCGACTTCCCCCTGGAGCCAGTGAATCGAAGCTTGAGACACATACGCCCCACAAATGGAAGTCTGCAGCGCTAGCGCACTGGAATCAAACGCCTGCTTCAAAAGCACTTCCAACTTAAGATCCTGTAGATCCTTAAGCGCTGCCGCGCCCTCAACTGGAATCTTTGTCTTCTTAGTCACTGCGGAAACTAAGGCATCTACCTTAGGCATCTTTAGCAACTCTTTCTCCTCCTGAGGCATCGGGTATAGGCGACCTAAGGCGCGACTGCCCCTCAATGTAGCCTCGGGACATTCCCATTCTGACTCTATCATTTGCTTAATGACACGGTGAACCGGAAAACAGCGTTGCTCCGCTTTGAAACCTTGCAGTAAGGGATCTTCGAGCGGCTCTTGAGACATGGAGGGCAATGGAATATTCAGCGCCGCCAAAGATTGCGAAATAAGCGCCACGAGCTCCTCCTTGCGGAACACGTGAAACACATTAGGATCCTCTCCTGGGGCCAGCTCCCCCTCTTCCAGCTCCCCAGCCAAGGATCGAGACCTGTGTCTGAGAGAAGGTCACCCTCCTCCCCTAAATGCGGCTCCCGAGCCAGGGGAGTGCTAAGATCCACTGCAGCAAGCTTACCGAACATCCCTTGGGAAGACCCTTCCCCCGGGTCGTCATGAGGCCTTTCCGGCTGCTCCTTAATATCCTGCCAGGAACCTGGAGCCACTGCAGTCTGCGCAGACTTCATTAAAAACGCCTTATGCATAGCTAAAATGAACTCGGGGGAAAAAAGAGCAGAGAAGCCTTCCTGAGCTTCAGGAGGCTTCTGCTGCGTTTGAACCGCCCGCGACGGATCCTTTGCGAACTTAGACTTCCGTTTGCTGTGTTTTTGAGGCCCCGCCGCAGACCCCGAGGGATCTCCTAAAATGGAGGCCGTTCCCGCCTTTTCTGAAGGCAGGGAAGGCCGCTCTGCCTCAGCCGTTGTGATCTCCATGCACTCTAAGGCCTGCACGAGACACCGCCCGATTTGCCCAAGCCCGCGGCGCTAAAACAACGTACCCACGGTCCCTCGCGGAGGCCCTCGGATACCCGCAAGTGCCCGGAGTCACCTGAACAGCCACGCTCCGCCCGTAGGCCCCCGGAGAGCTGAGTGCAAGAGCGCCGGTTTTTCTCCCGCTCTCCCGCTGCTAGCGGGTAAAGAGAAAAGGCGGCGGTTTTGATTGGAGGGTGATTTACGAGGCTCTCAGGATCAGAGCTCCCAAAAAAAATTAAATATTAGGCCCCCAGAGAAGGCAGGCTCTGCCTCCTCGTGCTGCCCCTACCTGGTCCGAAAAGAGCGCCGCTGCAGAATTTAACGAACTGGAAGCAATTAAAGAGGCAGCTAAGGGGAATAGAGGAGCTTCAGCCCTGCTAGATCCTGCTCACTGTCCGCTTTTCTGTACTTTTAAAATAAAAACAACCAAATCTTTCTCCACAACTAGGAGCCTGTCAGCACGTTGTCCTGTTCAGCTGCTGAGGACTGAAAGACTGGAGTGCTGGCTTCAGGGGGAGGAGCTTAAGCTGTCAGCAAAACGTCTAGTATGTCAGTCCTCAGCTGCTGGACAGGATTGACGACCCTAACGTTCCCTGGACTGGCCCGGAGAAGCGATTAGGAAAGAAACTTTTAGGAAATTGAAAAAAGGAGCCAAATGACAAAAACTGAAAACAACATAAGCACTGGCAAGTTAGATATAAGGCAATGATAAGGCAGACAAAGAGAGAATTTGAAAAAAAAGCTTGCTGTGGAAGCAAAAATGCATAATAAAAATGTTTTCAAGTACATTTGTAGCAAAAAACCTGTGAGAGTGTCAGTTGGATCATTAGATGATAGAGGGGTAAAAGGAGCACTAAGGGGGGACAAGGCCATAGCAGAGAGAGTGAATTAATTCTTTGCTTCAGTCTTTACTGAAAAAGATGTAGGGAAGTTACCCATGACTGAAACAGTATTTAAAAGTGATGCATCACAAGAATTGAAAGAAATATCAATAAACTGGGAAGATGTATTATTACACCTATTTGATAAACTAAAGAGCAGCAAATCACCTGGACCGGATGGTATATATCCAAGGGTGTAGAAAGAACTGAAATATGAGATTGCAGGCCTACTATTAGTAATCTGTGAACTATCATTAAAATTATCTGTAATACCTGAAGATTGGCGAATGACCAATGCAATGCCAGTTTTTTAAAAAAGGTTCCAGGGGTGATCCGGGAAACTACAGACTGATAAGCCTGACATTAGTACCAAGCAAAATGGTAGCATGATCTCCTTTGTGTTTCTTACCATTCTCCCTAGCTGTATCCCATGTCTACAGCTACTGTGTCTTGACTAGATTGTAAGCTCTGATGAGCAGGGATTGTCTTTTACATGTGTCTGTGCAGCGCTGCGTATGTCTAGTAGCACTATACAAATGTTCAGCAGTAGTAGTTATAAAGAACAAAATTACCAAACATGTAGATAGTCATGGTTTAATGGGAGAAAGCCAACATGGCTTTGGCCAAGGAAGGTCTTGTCTTACTAATCCGTTATATTTTTTAAAGGTGTGAATAAACAGATAGGCAAAGGTGAGGTGGTCGATATAGTGTATCTGTATTTTCAGAAAGCCTTTGACAAGGTTCTTCATGAGAAACTCTTAGTGAAATTAAAAAGTAATGGGATAGGAGGCAGTGGATTATTGTGGATTAGGAACTGGTTAAAAGATAGAAAGCAGAGAGTAAGGCTAAAAGGCCAATTTTCCCAGTGGAGAAAGGTGAATAGTGGAGTACCTCAGGGATCTGTGCCGGGTCTGCTGCTTTTTAACATATTCGTAAATGACCTGGAAATGGGAATGAGTGAGGTGCTCAAATTTGCAGATGACACAAAATTATTCAGTTATTAAAACCCAAGAGGATTGTAAAAATTGCAATCGGACCTTGATAAATTGGAAGACAGGACGTTCAAATGGCAGATGAAATTTAATGTGGACAAGTGCAAAGTTATGCACCTAGGAAAGAATAACCCAAACAATGGTTACACGATGCAAGGTTCTACATTAGGAACCACCGCCCAGGAAAAAGATTTAGGCGTCATCATGGATAATAAGTTGACAACCTTTGCCCAGTGTGCAGTGGCGGCCAAGAAGACAAATAGAATGCTAGGAATCATAAGGAATGGAGAATAAACAAAGGATATTATAATGCCTCTGTATCGTTCCATGGTGCAACCACACCTTGAATATTGTGTGCAATTCTGGTCTCCATATCTTAAAAAGGATAGAGCGGAATTAGAAAAGGTACAGAAAAGAGCCACCAAAATGGTAAAGGGGGTGGAAGGATACCCCTATGAGGAGAGGCTTAAAAGGTTAGGGCTCTTCAACCTGCAAAAGAGATGGCTGAAAGGAGATATGATAAAGGTCTATATATTAATGAATGGAGTGGAACACATCAACTCATATCGATTGTTTACACTATCAAAAAGTAGAAAGACTAGGGGGCATGCAATGAAGCTACAATGTAATATGTTTAGGACAAATACGAGAAAATATTTTTTCACTCAACGCATAATCAAAGTGTTACCAAAGGATGTACTAAAAGCTGTTAGTCTAGCTGGGTTTAAAAAAGGTTTGGACAAGTTCCTGGAGGAAAGGTCCATAAACCATTATTAAAGAGGATCCAGGAAATCCTTTGCTTGCCCCAATAAAAGTATTGTGGAACCTATATGTCTTTTTGGGAACCTGCTAGGTACTTCCAACCTGGATTGGCCACTGTTGGAAACAGGATACTGGACTTGATGGACCTTGGTCTGACCCTATATGACCTATCTTATGTTCTTAGGGTATCCCCTAGTGATTAGACAATCACTCAATTCAGAAGCATGGTATTTGAAATCTTCCAGAGAGTTATATAATCTTTGTAAATGGAGAAATTATCCATAGGGTAAACCCCTCTTCAGACCACCTGGATGGTGACTATGATAGTGTGGTAGATTATATTTCTGTACAGGTTTTCAATATAGTGTAATAGCCAAGATGTCACCCCTTCTAAAAACTGTTATATCCAAAAACTCGATGGAAACATTTTCTTCCCTAGAGGTGAATGAAATATTAGGTTTACATCCATTTAGCCATAACAAAAATTGATCTAAGGTAGATCGTGAGCCAGTCCAGATGAAAAAGACATCATCCAAGAATCTCTTCCAAACCAAGATGTAATGAAATCAAGGAGAAAGGTACACAAAATAATTTTCATAATTGGCCATATAAAGTGTGGACACTGAAGGAGCAACCATGGCACCCATTATTATTTCAAAAGTCTGAAGGTAATATGTCTGATCATACCAGAAATAATTATTTTTCAAAACCACCATAAGGAGCTGGAGTATGAATTGTTTTGGTAAACATGTGGGTAGACTCAAAGGCCATCGCGATATAACATCCAAAGCTTCATCCTGATCGATGCTATTGTAGAGTGCTGTCACATCCATAGTAACCAACAGTGCCATTGATAGAACTGTAGACAAGTTAAAAAGTCACCAGCAGAGCAAGCACACTTGCAAGAAGCAGGAAACACACACTAGACAGCGAGATGTGTGCATGCTATCTTCCCATTTGGGTCTTTATACAATAGTGTCCTCCTCATCTCTCTCTTTTCCACATGCATTGGATGTTAGGCACCTATTCTTTCCAGCACCGAAGGGATATATGGATTGTTACAACACTCAGTCTTACTTTTATTTTTGTCGTTCTGCTTTTAATTTTTTAATTATTTAGTTTTGATTATTTATTAATTTAGTTACAATTTTATGTTTTTACTTTTATGATTGTTTTTATGTGATTTTGTTTTATTTGTTTTATTTTGAGGTTTTTCCCTCTGAAGAAGACAATTTGCCGAAACATACTGTAGGCAAGTTGTCCAGAATTGACATTAAATATATGGTGTCTCTAATAAAAGACAAAAACATCACTAGTCGCTTGCTGCAAAAAAATATCACAAAAGTTTGAGAATGGCTCTAATACTGAGTCTTGGCAAGAGACTATTGGTCGGCGGGAGGATTGGATAATGATTTATAAATTTTTGGTACCGAGTAAATGATAGGGTGAGGGTTGCATAGAAACACCTTCTCCATACAAGTAATCCATCCAGCCTCCAAAGCTTCCGTGGTCATGTCAGCAATAAGTTGTTGCAAAGAAAAAGTGGGGTTCTCAGAAAGTTGTTGGTGATATTGTGCATTATTCAACTGCATGATCATATCCTGATGGTACTGGGTTTGAGATTGAATCATGATGGCCCCACTTTTATCAGCATTTCTGATAACAATGTCAGACGAGGCGGACAATTCCTTAAGAGCCTTCTGTTCTAACTTTTATTTATTTATTTTATTTAGCAATCATTTGTATACCGCTCCTTCCAGTGATCAGAAGTGGTCCGATTACATAGAGGGAGCTGTCAAATCAAAACAGTAAAATTTATGGTATATACATAATTGATTCGGGAGGGGGGGGGCGGTACACAGCAAATTATCTACTTCTAGTCTATGGGGAAAAGATTACATATGTACATTTTTACATAGAGGTCCTCTGGGACTTTGGGTAGATAGATTCCCTTAGTGTGGAATTATGGCAGGTTGTAATGACTTTGAAATAGGTGCGTCTTGAGGTTTTTTCTAAAATCTGCCAGATTTTTGCTGGCTCTTAGTGTGGGTGGTAGTGGGTTCCATAGTGTAGGAGCTGTGTAGGCGAATGCCCTATTACTAGTGTTGACTTTGACAGATCTTATATCTGTAGGGGTGAGGATGGTATTAGAGTTGAAGGTTCTTCTGTTTTTGTTGGGGGGTTGTATGGCAATTAGGGTGGAGAGGAAGGATGGAGCGATGCCGTGGATGAGCTTGAATGTGGTTGTCAGTATTTTGTACTTTGAGCGGGCTGTAATGGGGAGCCAGTGCAACTCAATTAGTACTGGTGTGATGTGGTCAGTGAGATTTTTCCTCATAATGATCCTGGCTGCTACATTCTGTGCCATTTGCAGGATGTTGAGGGTTTTTTTAGGTAGACCATGAAGGATGGCGTTGCAGTAGTCGAAATGTGGCATGATGAGTGCTTGGGCGACGGATCTGAAGTCGTGGGGGTCAATGATGTTCCGTATAGGTTGTAGCACTCTCAGTTTGTGGAAAACTGCTCTGTTTGTTTTGCGGAGGTGTTTTTCCATTTTTAGGTCGCAGTCGAATGTTACTCCAAGGTATTTTATTTCTGTCTTCGTTTGGTAGGTATTGTTGCATAAGGTTATTGTTGTTGGGGGGTCAAAATTTGCTTTCCTGGAGATATACATCACCTCAGTTTTCTTATGGTTGATTGCCATGCTGCTTTGTTTTAGCCAGTGTTGCATCTCGCTAAGGCATGATTCGAGTGGGCTGTAGTCCGGGTTGTTAGTGTCAAGTTGTGTGTACAACATAATATCATTGGCATATATGTGGTAGTTGATTTTATGCCGCGTGAAAATTTTGCATAGTGGTTGCATATATATGTTAAAGAGGAGTGCTGAGAGCGCAGATCCTTGCGGTATACCTTGTGTTGGGGGAAAGCGTCCGCTTTCTCGCCATTGAACTGTACTTGTTGCATTCTGTTCGAGATGTATGATGTGAACCATTTTAGGGGAGTTCCTGCAATTCCTATTGACTTGATCCTGTTTATGAGGGTTCCATGGTTAACTGTATCGAAGGCAGCTGAGATGTCGATGAATAGGAGTATGTACATTTTCTTTTTGTTTTCTATGCCTTTGAGTAAGTTGTTAAGCAGGACTAGCAATAGGGTTTCAACCCCGTGATGTTGTCTAAATCCGTATTGCTGGGCATCAAGGGGAGCATTGTCATTCAAGTGATCCTGGAGTTGTAGTAGGACCGCCTTTTCTATAATCTTTGCTAGGAATGATATGCTCGATATTGGGCGATAGGATGCTGGGTCTACTCTGCTGAGTGTACTGTTTTTCAGAATCGGTCTTATAATAGATTTTTTTAGTTCAGTAGGCATGATTCCTTGTCGCAATGAGAGGTTTACTATGTGGGAGACGTATTGGGCTATGTCTTGTTTTACTGCCTTGACCCAGGCTGCTGGGCAGGGATCGAGAGGGGATGTGGTGCTGTTTATGCTTGTGATTATGGTTACAATTTGTTGGTCTCCGATTTTGTGGAAGTTGTTCCATACCTGGTCTTGGGAGGTGTTTGTCACAATGTTGAGTGGGGGTGTTGGCAGTGTTGTGTCTAGGCGGGGCATTGTGGCCGTCAGTTTGCTCGCGTAGTGGTTTGCTAGAGTTTGCGCATTGATTGCGTTGTTTAGGTTGTCGGTCTGTGATATTTTAGTTAGCGATTTGACGAGCTCAAATAACTCACGTGGTCTATTGATGGCTTTGTTCAATAGGTTGGTGTGATGTTTTCTCTTTGCGGCGTTGACATCATCTTTGTATTTTGCAAGAAGCGTCATGTATTTGGTTTTGAGTTCGGTGGATTTGGTTTGCCTCCATTTTTTCTCTATTCTATGGAGTTCTCTCTTCGCTTTTGTTAGTGTTTCTGTGTACCAGGGTTCTGAGCTGGGCTTGCTTGCCTTTTCTGAGGATTTAAATGTTGGGTTCGATGCACTTTGTATGCCTGTGTTCCATCTGCTTGTTAGTTCATTGAGATCTGTGTAATCCAGATTAATATTGGATGAAATGGTGGTTATGAGGTGTTCCTTGTTGAATTTGCTGAACTTCCTGAGTGTGTGTAGTATTCTTGCATCTTTCGCGTTTTTGGGAGTGGATGGTAATTTTAATTTGATGTTGATTTGGTGGTGGTCAGACCATGGGACTTGAGTTATCCTTGTCGTAGGTGGTTCTTCGCTTGGTTGGTGTATGGTGGGTACGAACACCATATCTAGGGTATTTCCCCTATCGTGGGTGGCGCCACTTACTATTTGCTGGTAGCCAAGTTGGTCCATGGCTTCAATGAAGGTGTTTGTATGGGTTGGGGGAATGGATGCTAAGTTTAAATCTCCCAAAATGATTTGGTATCTTTTGTTTTGGGTGGTAGTGATGCTTTCCAGTGCTGTAGCTAGAGCTTCGTGGTGCGATGATGGTGGTCTGTAGATTAGGCAGATGGATGTGGCCGTACTTTCTACTTTGAGTAAGTCAAGGTCCGTGTTTGTGATCGTGGAAGTGTTTGTTAGCTTCAGACTGGTTTTGGCTGCTATGAGGACTCCGCCTCCCCTTTTATTGGAGCGTGGGCAGTTGTATAGATTGTAACCGGGTTTACTTATTTGGTTTATTGTTGCGGAATCTGAGTCTGTGAGCCATGTTTCTGTTATACAGAGGATGTCTGGTTGTTCATCAGTGAGGATGTTGTGGATGATGTGCGTTTTGTTCCTTATTGACCTAGCATTGATAAGGATGATGTTACATGTGTCATATGCTGGGTGAGTCGCCCGTGTGAGGTTGTCTTGTGTTGGCAAGGGTTTGATTCTTCGGTTATTCTTTGAGATGGGTTTAGGATGCTTCTGTGGCTTGTTTTACTTGGTGGGGATGAGTCTCTGTGGTAATATGAGTGTTGGTTGGTCAACAGTGACGGGGATTAGGTTGTGTTGGAGCACTAAAGGTATTGGGGGGGTGAGAGGTAGTAGTAGATGTGTGGTAAAAAGTAGTGCGGGTTCAGGTTGAGTCTGAGTGGGGAAACCAATACGCACATGTACAATGTTAGGAATGTGTAAAGGAGCTCCATTTTGTAGGTTGTGGTGTAACAAAGTGGTTAGAACAGTACGTTACAGTGGGATACAGTGTAACAAATTGGTTTGAACAGTGAGATAGTGTAACAAATTGGTTTGAACAGTAAGATACAGTGTAACAAATTGGTTAGAGCAGTGAAGCGGCATACAGTATAACAGTTCCTTAGTTATTGTTACTTGGTTAGCGTAGCACAGGGGTCTCAAACTCAAATTGCTTTGAGGGCCAAATGAGGACTTGTAAAGTAACCCGGGGGCCGCATAAGACGCGGGGCCTCATTTGCATAAGGGGCCTCATTTGCATAAATATTTGCATAATGTTACCATACACTAACTTTTAGTAAACATGCCTCTTTAATGAGTATGGATAAAGAAAGACTAAAAGATTTAGAAACAAGAAGACAATAATTAAACTGGGAACCCCAAAAGCCAAACTTGGAATGTACAACAACACTGTAGAAATAAAACTATAAATTAATTTCCTCTTGTACTAAACAAAGCGCAAACATTAATGATGCACATTTCCCAGAGCTGACATATTCCAGTTAATAAATTCAAAATAAAGAGATATTTTTCTACCTTTTGTGCATTTTTTTCAGTTGCAATTGTTCCAGCCACTTTCTTCTGGTTTCTTCATGTCTTCTGCTAACTCTCCATCGTCTGCTGTCCATTTGCCCTTTCTTCTCTCCTAGTTTTTTTTCCATTCTCTCTCTACATCTGCTTTAACATACTAATCTTTCTCCTTTTTCTCTTTCCTCATTCCTATTTCATCCACTCAAATTTTACCCCTCCATCCTCAATCCCCACTTACTCTCCCAATACCTGGCCAATTGTAGATTTGTCTTCTCTCCCAGACAAAATATTTTTCCCCTCTCCATTTCACTTTCCCAGCTCCATCCCATTCTAATCCTCCCCCAACATCAGCTCCCTTCTAGTTCCAGCCCCACCCAGCATCCGCTCCCTTCTAGTCCCCCCATTAGTCCATTTCCAGTCCTATCCTAGCCAGGGCCGGATTTACCTTGAGTGAGGCCCTACGCCAACAAAAATTGTGGGCCCCCAGCAGGGGCGGCCCAAGGGGGGTGCGGGGCCTCATTTGCATAAGGGGCCTCATTTGCATAAATATTTGCATAATGTTACCATATACTAACTTTTAGTAAACGTGCCTCTTAATGAGTGTATGGATAAAGAAAGACTAAAAGATTTCTACATTACTATAATCCAGTGCCAACCGCCAGACACATTAGGAACTACTACAAACACTGCCCATTTAGAACCCATAGCAAACCCGCCGTATCCTAACAGCACTACCAGGACTCACAAAGCACCATACTCTACCAATCAAAAGGCAACACTGCAAATATTAAACCAATACATTTCAGAGAACAACAATACATGACCTACTGGGGAAAGAGAACAAGTGGCAATGTCAAATAGGAATTATATAAACAGAACACCTCAGCTCAGTTACACATGCAGAACATAGACCATCACCAAACAAGTAATCACAATTTAGAAACAGGAAGACAATTAAACTGGGAATCCCAAAAGCCAAACTTGGAATGTACAACACTGTAGAAATAAAACTATACATTAATTTGCTCTTGTACTAAACAAAGCGCAGACGTTAATGATGCACATTTACCAGAGCTGACATATTCCAAATTAATAAATTCAAAATAAAGAGATATTTTTCTACCTTTTGTGCATTTTTTTCAGCTGCAATTGCTCCAGCCACTTTCTTCTGGTTTCTTCGTGTCTTCTGCTAACTCTCCATCGTCTGCTGTCCATTTGTCCTTTCTTCTCTCTTCTAGTTTTTTTCCATTCTCTCTCTACATCTGCTTTAACATACTAATCTTTCTCCTTTTGCTCTTTCCTCATTCCTATTTCATCCACTCAAATTTTACCCCTCCATCCTCAATCCCCACTTACTCTCCCAATACCCAGCCAATTGTAGATTTTTTATCCCTCCCACACAAAATATTTTTCCCTTCTCCATTTTACTCTTCCAGCCCCATCCCATTCTAATCCTCCCCCAACATCAGCTCCCTTCTAGTTCCAGCCTCACCCAGCATCCATTCCCTTCTAGCCCCTGCATCAGCCCATTTCCAGTCCTAGCAACCCCCTAACCCAATACCAGTCCTAGCCCCCCCATCAGCCCACTTACAGTCCTAACCCCCCATCACCCCATTTTCAGTTTAAGCCCCCCATAACCCATTACCAGTCCTAACCCCCCCATCAGCCCACTTCCAGTCCTAACCCCATCAACCCATTTCCAGTCAGCCCCCCATAGCCCATTACCAGTTCTAACCCCCCCATCAGCCCACAGCCCATTACCAGTCTTAACCCCCCCCCATAGCCCATTACTAGTCCTAACCCCCTCCCAACAGCCCACAGCCCATTACCAGTCCTAACCCCCTCAGCCCACCTCCAGTCTTAATCCCCCAGCCCATTTCCAGTCCTAGCCCCCCCCCCACAGCCCATTACCAGACATTATTTGCTTTCTCCCCACTACTCTGCTCCTCGATCTCCACAGACGCCGCCTCCTCCTCGTCCTCACTGGGTCGGATCTCAGCTTCCTGTCCACCATTTACATCAGGATCCCGCTGCTCTAGGGGCCGCGCCAGGTGGGCCTTGCTATTTTCAGAGAATGGCTTCCGGCCCTCTGGCTGCCCATCTCCAGTTTCCGTACTCAATCCAGGTTCCCCTATGCCTACGGCATGCCCTGGTTTCCGGACTTCCCTGCGGCCTGTTCCGAGTTCTGTGCTTCTAGTACGGCCTGCTCCTGCTTCCGGCTCTCTGCAGCCAGTCGAGGAGCCAGCTCTCCGAGCACATAGCCGGCCTCCTCATCAGCATCTTCCCCTGCCGTGCTCTGCTCCTCGTCACCCAATTCCTCGTCTATCGGGTCTCCGCCAACACCCGTTGTCTCCTCCTCCTCGCCGGAATCTCCCGCTAGTATCTCGGCGTCTAGGGCTTCTTGCAGCTGCTGCGTCAGTTCGGCCTTTAGCCCAAGGCAGTCTAGGCCCCGGCGCTGGAGCTCGGCCCGCAGGTCGGCTACCTTTAGCTTCCGGGCGTCCAGCGCGCTCATGACCACCACCGTTTCCCCTCCGCGTGTGGTAAGGCGTCGTCCCGTGCCACAGCAAAGAGAAGTGGAAGCGTGTTCCAGGCCCCGTCGCGGACCAGGGGAGGTTATTCCGGCCTATCTCGGCCTCCGTCGCTGCCAATCTCTCCCAGTATCTTCCTCCCCTTTGCACCCCCCGGCTCACTCCACCAGCCTTCACTCGCTCTCAATCCCCGCAATCCTTCGCGCTGCTTCCTCTAAGGGCGCCCGCGAGAGGTGCAGTTCCCAGACATGATAGACTAGTCACCGATCAACATGGGCAGTTTGAAGAGATAGGCACTCGATTTAAAATAGCTCGAGGCGTCCTACCTGAGTCTTTGAAAGCCGAGCAGAGCGAATATTACGACATGGCGATCGGAGAGTAGGCATTCGATTAAAGAGCTTAAACACCTCTGGCACGGTGGATCCTCTGGATAGGCACTTGGTTGTGTAGCCCTGACTGGTTCAGGTGAGGGCACCTAAGGTGTGGCCAAAAGTAGTGATAGCTTGGAGCTTCGGGTGTATCGCCAGCCTTTTTGTTCTTCTCAGTTCCGTCAGCGGAAGTTCCGAGCTGTAGAACTGAAGACGCCGTATTGTTGAAAGTTTTGTGGGCCCTTGCCAGCTGTGGGCCCTACGCCACGGCGTAATTGGCGTATAGGTAAATCCGGCCCTGATCCTAGCCTCACCATCAGCCCATTTCCAATCCTAGCCCCCCATCAGCCCATTTCCAATCCTAGCTCCCTCCCCTCACAGCCCATTTCCATTCCAAGCCCCCCTCCCCATCAGCCATTTGCAGTTCAAGCCCCCCTTCCACTCAGCCCATTTCCAGTCCTAGCAACCCCCCCCAGCCCATTACCAGTCCTAGACCCCCCATAGCCCATTACCAGTCCTAACCTCCCCATAGTGCACTTCCAGTTTTACCCCCCATCACCCCATTTTCAGTCTTACCCCCCCATAGCCCATTACCAGTCATAACCCCCCTGCCAATAGCCCACTTCCAGCCCTAACCCCCATTACCCCATTTCAGTCAGCCCTTCCATAGCTCATTACCAGTCCTAACTCCCCCCATCAGCCCACCTCCAGTCCTTACTAACCCCCACCTGCCCATTTCCAGTCCTAGCCCCCACCATAGCCCATTACCAGTCATAACCACCCTGCCAATAGCCCATCTCCAGTCATAACCCCCCCCTGCCAATAGCCCATATCCATTCATAACCCCCACCTGCCAATAGCCCATTTCCAGTCATAACCCCCCCCTGCCAATAGCCCATTTCCAGTCCTACACACCCCCCCCCCAGGTAAATTAAAAAAAAAACCTGGCTTCTGCTGCTCAAGCAGCAAAATCAGCTGTCCTGCGGCCCCTTCCCCTGTGCCCGGAGATCCGAGTCTGCTCTATCAGCGGCGTGCTTTTCATGCCGCGAGGAGAGTATTCCCCTCTCAGAGGGGAATACTCTCTTCGCGGCTTGAAAAGCACGCCGCTGATAGAGCAGACTCGGATCTCCGGGCACAGGGGAAGGGGCCGCAGGACAGCTGATTTTGCTGCTTGAGCAGCAGAAGTAAGTTTTTTTAAAAATTTGACAATTGATTCTGCCGCTGCCACGGCGGCAACGGCAGAAGCCAGGGTTTTGGGGTTTTTTTGTTTTCCTCCGTCACGGGCCGCACAAAGTTGTCTCGCGGGCCGCATGCGGCCCGTGGGCCGCGTGTTTGAGACCCCTGGCGTAGCACAATGACTTAAGAAACTGTGTGTCCAATGGCTAGTACAGTGGGCTAGGATACATCATAGCAAATTGTTGGCAGTGTAAAAGACATTGGGACACAGTGTCTCTTACAGTTCTATTTAAACTGTAGCAGTTACTGTGCTGGTTATGGTAGACAATGTACCCCAAAGAGGGATTTGAGTAGCGTGTCAGTTAACAGGCTTTGTCGGATTAATGTCAGTTTGTAGGAAACTTGTAGGAAAGTGTTTACCTTGGTGGCTGCGTTGATATTCGTATCTGGTGTTGGCGAGCTCAACCCAGCCAGGGGAGTTCAAGCCAGGTGTGACTGAGGTGTCTTTCTAATTCGTACCTCCGGATGGTTATCTAGAATGATGGGAGGGGCTGTGGGTCTCGAGCTTCGGTTCCTCGGGGCTTCCTTCTGCTCACTGCTGGTAGGTTCCTCTCGTGGGTCTCTGACGTGGTAGTTTGGCTGATGTTCAATGTGGAGGGGGCTTTTGGTCTGGGCTTGGAGACATCTGAGGTTTTGGCATGGTCGAGGGGGAGATCTTTCCTCCGCGCCTAATCTCCACCGCCTAAGGGCCAACGCCAAAGGGCCCTCTGGCGAGACAAACTTGAAGACAAATTGGCAGTTATTCTGCCCCCCGAAATAGCAGGGATGGACGTCCCAACAGAACGTCCATCCCCGCTATTTGTGGGCCTCCCTGCCAGTGTCTAACTTCCCTGCCGGTTGTATGGGGAAGTTAGATGGGAGCAGGGAGGGGGCGGAATGGGGGTGGAGTTAGGGTGGGTGGTGGGTGGTCACCGGCCCTGGATGTACAGGGCTGATTCAAATGTCAGATCTGTATGTCCAGGGCTGGCGACTTGTACAAGGAAGTTATTCCACTTCTGAGGTGGAATAACTTCCCTGGACGCAGTGGATCGGAGGCCCGGGGCGCGGATGGGGCAGAGGGGGGCCGAGGACATTCCCCGCAGCCCGACCATGGCTGTAGGTGGCTGGATTGGGAGTTAGGCTGTGGGGAATCAGCTGCAGGAGCCAGCGGCCGGGATCACGGCTTTTAAATGGAGCAGCAGTGCCATGGCAACCGGACACCATGGCACCACGGCTCCATTTAAAAGCCCTGACTGAGTTAGTCAGGCATCTCCTTTACGTGCAGGCCGGGCTGAATCGCAGTCCCGGCCTGCATATACTGTTTGTGATTCTGACCCACAGTGCTAGACATGCCCTGTGGGATCAGAATCGCGAGACCCTCTGTACGTCCGGCTTCGACATCCGGGACAGAATTGGGCTTGTAGCAGCAAAGCGCAGACAAACCAATGATACCAGGAGTCTGTTCAGAAGGTCCAAATCATTTATTTGTGCACAAGTCTCAAGCAAGTCAATTTCAAAATGGCTGAGCAAAGTTTTCAAGCATTACAACAACTTTTATAGACTTTTGTTCCATTCTAGGTATAGAAAAACATTTCATTGGTCCCGGTACTCTCCCGTACCTCCCGTACCCCTTCCATTGGTCCCGGTACTGATAAGTTTATCCAATTATGTCCCTTCTGTGGGCATGACACCTGCATGCCCCCCCTCTAGTCCTAATTACAATGGTCAGTTCATCAACTTGTTACTTTCACACTCTCAAGGCTATAGAACCAATTTGTGCGTGCAGAAGAGCAAGGTTCTGTAACTCATCTGTCAGCACTCCTCATTATTTCTTTGCAGATGTACTTTTTCTTATCAGTAACTTTTAAACATGTCTTTTCTGTATTTTTCCATTTCTCAGTTCTACAGTTCTGCCTACCTAAGCTAATTCAATACTTCTACTGAGTTCTATCTTACAATAGCAGCATATTGGGGGATGTGCAATCCTATATGCCTCTCCACAGGCCTCATTTACAGGTCAAGCTAGCCATGCTGGCCTGCTTATGTCAGACACCGTGGGTCACAGGCCTGCACCTGCCACAGGCTAATTGGTTTATTTGGTTAAATTAAATTTGGGCAAGTCAAAAGCATTGCCCACTCAAAGTGATATTGAGGTAGGCTATGGCCTAGGATGGCCTGCTAGTATGAAAGGCCTGTAAGTTAGGCCTGGATCCTAATTCCTATTATAACTAGAAAAGAACCAAAAAATCTGTGGAAAATGAGAAAGCTGTTTTAAAATGCTTAATAAGAAGTTTTCATGAATGCATAAGTCTTCTATTATTCTCTTGTTTGTAAAAGAACAGAAAAGTAACAGTATATGCATTCCAGAAGCTGAAGTTAACCTTGCAGTAGAAAAGTTACCAAGTTAAGACTATACCATTGTTCAAGCAATCCTAAAGGAGGGGGCCGGTTGCTAGTCTCCGGAGGGATTTCTAATTGGACAGATGCAGGGAATGTAAGACCAATGAGAAGTTTGCATGTATCAAGTTAGAACCAATAGAAAGCTTTCATGTATCAAACTGGAAAAGAGGTATAAATGGTTATGTCTCTGTATAAGCTTTCGCTCAGTTACTTTTACAGCTTTGACTGACTGAGCCATGTGCACATTAAACTGGCTTGGACCCTGTAAATTGATTCCTGGATTTATTCATTGACTGCAGTTTGCTACAACAATATCAGAGAGAGATGGGAGGGGAGATTTCCAATGAAGTGCCTATAAATACTTAGACATTCTGCTCAGTAATTTGGATAAGCTCTATAATATTAATGTGGCTGTCTTGCTTAAGGACACGAGCACCCAGCTGTTAAAGTGGAGAGACATACTATTGACTCTGAGTGGCTGGATCGGGTTGTATAAAATGGTGGTATCCCTTAAGTGGTTCTGTGTCCTACAGATCCTGCTAATTACTTTGTTGAAGCAAGGTCTCCAGAGGATGACAAGATGTTTGTCTGGGTTTTTGTGGAGAGGGAAATGTACTCGGGTGCAAACTGAAATATTACAGAGGCTATGGGAAAAGGTGGGATAGTTTACTGGACCTGAAGGCCTATAGTGTTGCCTGCACTCTAAGGCACTTAAAGGATTGGCTATTAGATATTGATGAATGTACACCATTGGAAGAGGAGAGGGCTCTTATCTTGCCTTTTGCATTAAAATGTTTTCTGTATATGTGAGAGTCCAAGATGAGTCCAGAGATTGGGGTAATGCATTGTGTAAATGGGGGTGCTGGTCGTGAATGTCCACAGTCTTGGCAAAGGCAAAATATTATTATGACTTGCAAAGGATTGTGGGGGTTGTAGTTCATTTATACCAGAATCAGTCGTTCACAAAATAATGAGTTGTGATGCTCGAGTGTAAGCAAAGAAAAATAGATTTTATTCATGGGGTTAATTCTCCCACACAGATTTACTTGGTAACACAAAAGGACACGCTTCAAGTATTAGAAACATAGAAACATGATGACAGAAAAAGACCACAAGGCCCATCTAGTCTGTCCTTCCATAACAACAACTACAACAGTCCACTTTCTACCTTTAGAGATCCTCTGTGTTGGTCCCATGCTTTTTTGAATTCAGTTACTGTCCTCATCTCTACCACCTCCACTGGGAGACTATTCCATGGATCCACTACTCTTTCCGTAAAGAAATATTTCCGCATATCACTCCTGAATCTATCTCCCTTCACCCTCATCCCATGTCCCCTCGTAGCAGAACTTGCTTTCAATTGAAAGAGGCTCTCTCCCTGAACATTTATGCCACGGAGGTATTTAAACATCTCAATCATATCACCTCTATCCCGCCTTTCCTCTAAGGTGTACATATTAAGATCCTTAAGTCTGTCCTCATATGCTTTATAATGAAGCCCATTAATCATTTTAGTAGCAACCCTCTGCACCGACTCCATCCTGTTCACATCCTTTTGAAGGTGCGGTCTCCAGAATTGCACACCATACTCCAAATGAGGTCGCACCAAAGACTTATACAGAGGTATTATCACCTCCTTTTTTCTGCTAGCCATTCCTCTCCGTATGCACCCAAGCATCCTTCTAGCTTTTGCCGTCGCCTTTTCTACCTGTTTAGCTACTTTAAGATCATCAGACATAACCACGCCTAGGTCCCGCTCTTCTTTAGTGGACAAAAGTACTTCACCTCCTATACTGTATTGCTCCCTTGGATTGCTGCAGCCCAAATGCATGACCTTACATTTTTTAACATTAAATCCCAGCTGCCAAATTCTAGACCATTCTTCAAGCTTAGCTAGATCCCTCCTCATGTTATCTACACCTTCCTGGGTGTCTACTCTATTACAGATTTTTGGTACTCAGGAAAAACAAATCATGATATAAGGTAACTGAACTTCTTAAGCAATCAAACAATAAAGACCTTGATGGGAAACAGAAAAGGTCTTTTTGATGGCTCCTGTTAATGACTCTTAGCAGTGCTCCAAAAGCAAAAACAAAACCCAAAAGTAACAAAAAACTGTTCTTTATCAAGGATAACTTTCTTCTATTTACACACACAAAAAGAAGTTTCCTTTCAGAGCTCACGTGCACTTGTGCCTGGCTCAATTACCAATAATAAGCCAGCTGCAAACCCCTTTGCTGGTTCACTCTCTCTACGTGGTTCAATCCTACCCTAAAGCTTTCTTGCAGACTTTTCTGGGTAGATAAAAGAACAAGTTACAGTTCCTTTTGGTGGCTGTTGTATTAGTGAGAAAGTACTTTACAACAGTATCCTAGACAGAGAGCAATCCATGTATTCATTCTGATCATTTGATATATCTCCTTCTTCCTCAAATATCATGGAATCAATATCATGGTCTGGCTCAGAGGAATTCCTTAATTGATCACTCTCAGGATAATATTTGTTTCCCTGCTGTCTTCCTGGAGAAGAGCTAGGGCACAGATCAAAGTTCATACCTGAGCTTCCTTTGCTGTTAGGTTTCCTCTCCAGGTATCCTGGCCAGTAAGTAATCCAGCGTTTATGTCCAGCCTTCCAATCAAGATCCCTGGACACTGGGTCTCTCTTAGGGCCCCTTCCAAATGCAGCCGTCTCCTTCAAAGGTGCTGTCTGGGAATTCCTGGCTCTATAACCCCACTCCTCTGGCTTCCTCCAGTCCAATGGAGTATGCTTGCCTCTGGAATCACTCCTAACACACGTACTGCTGTGGGCTCCTTCTTTAGACCTCCAAGATGTCTTTCTCTTCTTCCTTCCACGTTGCTTCTGCTGTTGTAGTCCTCTCTCCTCTTTCTGTCTGCTCTCCTGGTTCTGCCTGTTCTGTCTCTGTGTGGAATATCCTTTACTTTTAACATGCTCAGAGGGACACTCCACCCTAGCACAGCCCAGGTGTGCTGAATCAAGCCCTGCCCTTGGAGATGAGTGATTGGGGATTACCTCATAGCTCTCCTGATTGAACACACGTTTCCCCACTTCAGCCCTCCTAGAGGCTGTTTGAAACCTGGTGCATTCTGGGACTGGTAGTCTTTTATGAAAACATTCTGTTTTAGTATTTCTACCAGCAAAGACAGGTTGCTTGTTCAGAGCCAATTCACCTCTTTTATAGCTCCCTCCTGAGCTATGATAAGCTTCCTTATCACATACCCCCCTGCTTAAGTTATTACGGACTGGTGCAACTGGTGAAACTTCTTCTTTACAGTCCGTAATATGGGAAAGGGCATCCGCATTTTTGTGTAACTTCCCAGCACGATGTTCCACTTGAAAATCAAATGCCTGTAAGGCCATGTACCAGCGTGTCAACCTGGCATTGTGGTTCTTCATTTGTTGCAACCACTTAAGTGGGACATGGTCTGTAACCAGTTGGAACTTCCTCCCTGTAAGGTAAAACCTTAATGCCTCCACTGACCACTTTATAGCTAAACATTCCTTTTCTATTGTGGAATACTTCTGTTCAGCTGGTGACAATTTCCTGCTCAGGCACATCACAGGATGCTCCTCCCCTTCATGACATTGGGATAAGACAGCTCCTAGCCCTACATCCGAGGCATCTGTTTGAACCAAGAAGGGTTTCCTGAAATCCACCCCTTTCAGTACTGGTCCTGTACACAACTTCCCTTTTAGGACGGAAAATGCCTTTTCAGCTTCAGGAGTCCATTTCAGCTGGTTTGGGCAATTCCTCCGCAGCATATCAGTAAAAATTGCACTTTTCTCTGCAAACTGTGGTATAAATCTGCGGTAGTATCCAATAAGTCCCAAGAAACTCCTCAGCTGTTTCTTTGTTGTTGGAGGAGGAAAATTCCTGATACTATCCACCTTGCTCATTAAGGGTTTAATTTTCCCTCTTCCCACCAGGTGGCCTAGGTATTTTACCTCTCTATTAGCAAAGGCACACTTCTTTGGGTTCAAAGTGATTCCCGCTTGCTTCATGGAGCATAAGACTGCCCTGATTCTCTTTAGATGTTCCGCCCAAGTGTTACTATGGATTATGACATCATCCATATAGGCAAAGGCATAATTTTGATGGGGTCAAAGTACCTGGTCCACTAACCTTTGGCAGGTAGCTGCCGCTCCATGCAGTCCGAAAGGCATCCTTTTGAACTGGAAAAGGCCAACGGAGGTGCTGAACGCAGTCTTCGGCTTCGACTCCCTGGTTAGAGGGATTTGCCAATAGCCTTTTGTCATATCAAGGGTGGTTAAATATTGAGCTTGTCCAAGCTGGTCCAACAGCTCTTCAATTCTTGGCATTGGATATGCATCAAAAACTGATATTGTGTTTACCTGCCGGAAGTCAATACAGAATCTTAAAGAGCCATCAGGCTTTGGCACCAAGACTATAGGGCTATTTCAGGGACTCTTCGACTCCTCTATTACTCCCATGTCTAACATTTCCTGAACTTGTGCCACTACTTCCTGTCTCTTTGCTTCAGGCAAGCGGTATGGCCTTTGACGAATTAATTTCCCAGGTGGAGTTATTATCTCATGGGCAACCAAATGTGTCTCCCCAGGTATGGGAGTCAAAATATCTGGGAATTCTTTAAGCAATTTCCTTATTTCTTCCTGCTGTACCACTGTCAGGTCCTCACCTATTTGGGGTTCTGACTTTTCTTTACAGTCAGATACTTGGGGTCCCAAATCCTCCTCTTCATGCACCTCCCTTTCACAGGCACAGGTGGCAGCTAGGCTCTTAACCCCTTTGTCTTCAGTAGAACCAAAGCCTTTGGTTCCACGCTCAGAATTTGACAAGGATGTGACTTCCTCCACAGGTGGGAAACCCAGTCTCTCACATATCAATTGAGCGATTCTGTCTCCCATCTTTACATGGTAATCGTTCTGTCCAAAATTAAATAACAGAACTTTAAGATTGCCCCTGTAATCGGGATCAATCACTCCCGCTCCCACATCAATGAAATACTTCAGGGCTAATCCTGATCTTGGGGCTATTCGCCCATAGCACCCAATGGGTATTTCAACTTGGAGTCCAGTGTCAACTAGGGCTCTCCCTTGGCTAGGTACAGTCACATTTTCTACACTGCACAGGTCAAACCCAGCAGCTTGAGGGGTTGCCCGCTTAGGAGCTTGGGCCTTCTCTGTGACCCTATGGTACTTCAAGATAAATATCTGCTTCTTGGTAGTTTGGTCTTCTGGAAGCTTAACCATCTTTTTAGCTGGGGTCTGAGGACTTCCAAACAAAGGCCCGGGAGCTATTACCATCATTCCTTCTCCCTCCTTCTTTCCTAGTCCTTTCACTAGTCCCTGCTTAAATCTTGGCCAGTCCCTTCCTAGAACCAAATCCAATGGAAGCCTAGGCACCACTGCTAAAAGAATTTCCTCTTGTTCCCCCAGGCACTTAACCATTAGCCTATAGGTGGGATATGATGTTGCAGCACCATGAATGCATCTGATATGAACCTGGCTTTCAGGGGTTCTAGGCACAAATCCTTCTTGGGCCTCTATCCTCTTCCAAAGCCTCTTTGACAGCATACTCTGGTCTGCCCCAGAGTCTAACAGAGCATTTGTGGTAATTCCCTGCACATCAACCACCAAAAGGAATCCTTCTTTGGGCTGTTTTAAATCAACACCCATCAAGCTAGTGTGTATCTGGCATCCCCTTTCCAAATGTCCCCATTTTCCACATTTTCCACTTTTCTTTTTACTCCACCTTGTAATCTGGGTTGGCACAGTACAATTATTCTCAGAAACATTTTTAACCATTTTCTTTTCTGATACAGCACAGCTTGCCTCAGCACCAACCTTCAGAGGGCCACCCATTCTATGGCAAGCCTGCGTGGCTTCCAAGAATCTCTCTGCTAGCATGGTTGCCTCTCCAAGGTTCTGGCAATTTTGCTGTATAAGGAAAGTGTGCAAATCTTTAGGCACAGCAGACATAAATTGTTCAAGCATAATAATGTCTAATAACATTTCCACAGACTTTCCCTCAGGCTCCAACCATTTTACAGCCAATCCTCTGATTCTCTGACTCAGAGCCCTGGGTGTTTCACCCACTCTTAATGCAGTAGCTCTAAACATTCACCTATACTCTGAAATAGACAACCCTAGGCGATCTCTTATAGCAGCCTTTACATCTCTATAATTCAAAGCTTGAGCTGCTGGCATTGCCCTATAAGCTGCAAGCGCCTCCCCAGTTAATGAGGCTGCCAGCCTTACTGCCCACTGGGTCTCTGGCCATGCTAATGCTTGTGCCACTCTCTCAAAAGATTCAAGGAAATCATCAACATTATCATCTGGAGTCAGCTTCCCAAAACTAAATGCCCCAATTCCCTGATTGAGTCCCACATTGTCCACATGTGGTATACCAGTTGTTACTGCTGGTCTTGGATCCGGTCCACTTTGGTTATGAAGAGCAATTAAGGCTTCCACCAGATCAAGCACTGGCTTCTGCTGGTCCCTTAATGCTTTAATTGCAGTGTCCTGAGCCTGCTGCGCTAGCTCCTGTTGCCTGCTAAATTGGGCTGCCATCCAGCTGGCCAGTTCCTTCGGATCCATCTTGTATCCCTGCAAGAAAACAAAATAAAAAAAAAACACAGAGCAGCACCCTCCAAACAGGTGTTTTTCTCCTATTTTTTTTCAATTACCCCTGTGTCTTACTCCCATCCATCACTAGACATGCCCAGGTACTTATTACCTTATGCCAGTGATGAATCCAGCTTACACAGGGTCTTTTCCTCCTTGGAACAGCTCCTGGAACAGCCACCTCTTTTTTTTCTCCAAAGTGTTGTTAAGGGAAAAATCCACTTTCCAGCTTTTGACTTGAACTTTTTTCTTTCAGATTTCAGTTGTAATCCTTATAAATCCTGTAAATCCTTTGTGTAAAAGCAATCCGAACTACTACACCACTGTAAACGGGGGTGCTGGTCGTGAATGTCCACAGTCTTGGCAAAGGCAAAATATTATTATGACTTGCAAAGGATTGTGGGGGTTGTAGTTCATTTATACCAGAATCAGCCGTTCACAAAATAATGAGTTGTGATGCTCGAGTGTAAGCAAAGAAAAATAGATTTTATTCATGGGGTTAATTCTCCGACACAGATTTACTTGGTAACACAAAAGGACACTTGCTTCAAGTATTGTACTCAGGAAAAACAAATCATGATATAAGGTAACTGAACTTCTTAAGCAATCAAACAATAAAGACCTTGATGGGAAACAGAAAAGGTCTTTTTGATGGCTCCTGCTAATGACTCTTAGCAGTGCTCCAAAAGCAAAACCAAAACCCAAAAGTAACAAAAAAACTGTTCTTTATCAAGGATAACTTTCTTCTATTTACACACACAAAAAGAAGTTTCCTTTCAGAGCTCACGTGCACTTGTGCCTGGCTCAATTACCAATAATTAGCCAGCTGCAAACCCCTTTGCTGGTTCACTCTCTCTATGTGGCTCAATCCTACCCTAAAGCTTTCTTGCAGACTTTTCTGGGTAGATAAAAGAACAAGTTACAGTTCCTTTTGGTGGCTGTTGTATTAGTGAGAAAGTACTTTACAACAGCAGCCTAGACAGAGAGCAATCCATGTATTCATTCTGATCATTTGATATATCTCCTTCTTCCTCAAATATCATGGAATCAATATCATGGTCTGGCTCAGAGGAATTCCTTAATTGATCACTCTCAGGATAATATTTGTTTCCCTGCTGTCTTCCTGGAGAAGAGCTAGGGCACAGATCAAAGTTCATACCTGAGCTTCCTTTGCTGTTAGGTTTCCTCTCCAGGTATCCTGGCCAATAAGTAATCCAGCGTTTATGTCCAGCCTTCCAATCAAGATCCCTGGACACTGGGTCTCTCTTCACATACCTTCTTGCACCGGTCTTAGGGCCCCTTCCAAATGCAGCTGTCTCCTTCAAAGGTGCCGTCTGGGAATTCCTGGCTCTATAACCCCACTCCTCTGGCTTCCTCCAGTCCAATGGAGTATGCTTGCCTCTGGAATCACTCCTAACACACGTACTGCTGTGGGCTCCTTCTTTAGACCTCCAAGATGTCTTTCTCTTCTTCCTTCCACGTTGCTTCTGCTGTTGTAGTCCTCTCTCCTCTTTCTGTCTGCTCTCCTGGTTCTGCCTGTTCTCTCTCTGTGTGGAATATCCTTTACTTTTAACATGCTCAGAGGGACACTCCACCCTAGCACAGCCCAGGTGTGCTGAATCAAGCCCTGCCCTTGGAGATGAGTGATTGGGGATTACCTCATAGCTCTCCTGATTGAACACACGTTTCCCCACTTCAGCCCTCCTAGAGGCTGTTTGAAACCTGGTGCATTCTGGGACTGGTAGTCTTTTATGAAAACATTCTGTTTTAGTATTTCTACCAGCAAAGACAGGTTGCTTGTTCAGAGCCAATTCACCTCTTTTATAGCTCCCTCCTGAGCTATGATAAGCTTCCTTATCACAATTGTTATTGTCGGTGCAGAAGCATTGGTGGTATTTGTGTAGACTGAGGGTGCAGTCTGTTCATAGCTCAATGTATTTGCTTTTATGAGAGAATGGAGACTTTCTTCCCAAGCTTAGCTACGGGGAAGGCTTTCTGGAGATGGACGGAGATGGCATCCTGCAGTTAGAGAAACTGGTAGATGAGGACAGCACTCCATTATGGTTTGCAGACTTGAGTGGTAGGTATGATCTGGTAAGCAAAGATATTTTTCTATTCCTGCAGGTTCATATTTACCTTTGAACCCTGCAGCAGGAGGATTTGTCAGGGGGGTGAAGTTCGCAATTGAAAGAAATGATGTTGGCAGAGAGTGCCCATTGTATATCCATTTATCTCTTTCTTGAGAAGGGCTCTGGTAGAAATGGTGGAGTTGAGTGACTGCAATAAGCTGGCATCACTATGGAATGTGGAGCTTGGAATGCAGCTAGTTAATGCTGTGATGAGAGAGCTTCAATATAAAGTGATCCGCAGACTGCATTTTTCTCCTTACTGGGCTTTTAGGGCTAGCTGCACAAGGTCAGCAAACTCTCTGAGGTGCAGGGGTTGCATGCTATGCTTGACTATATATTCTGGAGTTGTCCAAAGGTCACTGTGTTCTGGAATTGGATTCAGATTCCTCAGTGGCATCCTGGGAATGCAAATTGTGATGTCACCCCAGGCAGTGATTCTGGACATCTGTGACAATTTCAATGGCATTGACCCTGTGGAGAAAGGCTGGATTCGACTAGCCTAGTTGCTCACTAAAGAGTATGTGCCTGATATTCAGTGGTGGTGACTAGCACTGCTAAAGCAGCTAACCACAGTCGCTGAACATTAAACCTGGATATTCAATGCCAGGGCCACATCCAGCAATATTCAGCTGCTGTCCAGTTAGCTTCAGTGGTGAAAGATAGGCCAGCATTTACTGTGCCTGACTTTCACTGCTTAGCCATAACTGGGCAGTGGCTCAATATCACCGCTGTCTGGTTATCACCAGGTATTGCGCCGGGGATGCCCCAGAGCTAACCAATTAGCATTGGGGCATGAAACAGCGGCACCATGGATATTCAGTGGCACAAACCGTGTTAGTGCTGCTGAATAGCCCAGACAAGGGGATTAACATGGTTAGCAGGTCTGAAATCCATGTTAATTCCTTTGAATATTGGGCCCTATATTGCTGTGCTGAACAGAGGAATATGGATCTTCGTTCTGGCAATGGAGGAAATCACTGCATCAATATATCTTACTGGAATGAGAGGGAGCGAGAGGACATGTGCATAGGTGGGGTGATTTTATGAGAGCATGGTAGGCATTCATATAAAATCTATCACCTAGGGCATGTAGCCAGGTGAGCCTTGTATATAGTCCAAAAATTATCAAGTAAATACTTGTACTCTATTCAACCACTACATTGTTTTATGTTAAAAGTTACCATGTATATAGTTATATGTTCTCTGTAACTGTTAGTTCAATGTAAACCGCCCCTGATCTTTTGGAAGGGATAGTATAGGAAAAACGTTCAAATAAAATAAAATAAATAAATCAACCAACAATAGTGGTCTAGGGACAGGTTGTGTACCTCCGCACTAGTTGGATAATAGATGAGTTGTTAATGTGGAACACAGGAATGATTGGGGTAGGGTGGTAGGGGTAGATTCACAGGAAACTGATATAGGTAGGGGTGAGTGGGATTGAGATAGTAGAGTTTGGGCTTGTGGTGATGTGGAGTGGGGGGGTTGGAAATAGAGTTTGTGTAGTGTTCTGTTTGCCTACATGGCACTTATTTTGGAGTGTGTAAGAACAATCACACTGAGTTTTTTGACCAGACTGTAGTAGACTGTACTGCTGCTGTGGTCTTGAACGATAGGGGGTCAGTAGTACTGGCGGTGATGGGAGGGGCTCAAGGACCTGCCAGGGATGGTCCATGTATGCTCATCCTTGGGACTTACAGGGAATGGAAGCTGTTGGTATGGTATTTGTCCTTGTGCCCTTATGATTGCCATATGCTGAATGGTAAATGGTTAGCACTGTGCCTATCACTGGGGGAGGGGATGAAGGGACAGAGGGGGTGGGGGTGAAAAGATAAAGTTGTGAATCCATATGGAGGGTTCTCTGTATTGTTTCTATCTTTTGGCATTTTAAGCAAGAAAAAAAACAAGCTGCTAAATGTGTGTGTAACACTACTGACCGACATACTGGTTGTTGTTTTTTTTTCATTTCAAACCTTTGAGTGTTACTGTAGATGTGCTTCTGATGCAGGCATTCACCACCAAAACACAGCCATGTCGCATTTAATAAAATTGGTTGTTTACGATTTTATTCCCCCGCTCTTTATTTTTTCCTTGCTTTAGATTTTTTGTGAGGGTGTCCCTTTTCTTCTTTGTCTTTTGGCATCTTGTCAAAGTTCTTGTGTGATGGACTATTGTTGATTTTCTCTGTTTAATAAAAAGCCACAGAAGACAATGTAACAGGAGGACACCACATGTGGCTGCATTGCTACATTCATAAACTTAAATACTGTATTCAAATACACCCTTCTTTTGGATTAGAGTTCCTGAAACTTGGCCATTGTGTCCCTTCTATTTCCTCTCCCTGACTTTGATGTGGTTTAGTGGTCATTAAGGTCCTTGCTGGCTACTGTAACAAGAGGTCATGTGCTTTATTTACTATGGAAATAAGTACAGAAAAGTTGTTTGCCTAATTTATGACTTGAACAAAAGTTCCAGGCAAGCAACCAGGGTAGCTGTGAAAGTAAGGGGTGAAAAATTATTTACAAAGCCAATGCCCTGAGGACACATGTACTGGATGACTATTACACCACCTTAATTAGCTGAAATTTAGTTCACCTGTCGACCGAGGCATGTCCAGTGCTAAAGTTATGCCATTGCTGCTGTCTAGTATTGGTTAATGAATATAAATCAGCTGGTTTATAGTTAGTGAACTTGTAATAGGGGTTGCATTTAGCTGAATTCCAGAGCAGAATGCCTGGGGATAGGAACATGCTGTCCATAAGAAAGAAAGAAAATTTTTATTTTATTTTATATTATTTTTACTTTTGCTAGGAAAGGAGTTATCCTCCATTTTTGCTTTTAAAATTGTGAATTGATGAGAAGGTGAATATAGTATCAGGGTCATTCTGAGACATGAATAGCGGGGATGTCCCGCTGGGACGTCCATTCCCGCTATTCGTGCCTTTTCCCGGTCCCATCTACCTTCCCGGCGTCTTGTACGGGGAAGGTAGATGGGGCAGGAAAGGGGTGGCATTAAGGTGGGCAGTGGGCGGTCTTCAGTCCCGGATGAACAGGGCCGATTCTAATGTGTGGGGCCAGCAACTTGCACAGGGAACTTATTCTGCCTCCAAGGTGGAATACGTTCCTCTAGTTGAAAGGGATCGGCAGCCCTGGGGTGAGGATGGGGCGGGGGGACTGAGGACATTCCCTGCAGCCCAACCCTGGCCTTAGGAGGCCAGTTCGAGTGTCGGGCTGCGGGGAAATCACTGCTGGAGTCGGCGGCCAGGGATCATGGCTCTTCAATGGAGCCACGTTGCCATAGCAACTGGACGCCATGGCACCGTGGCTCCATTGAAGAGCCCTGACTGAGTTAGCCGGGGAAGGCCTGTACATGCAGGCCGGATGGAATCAGAGTCCCGGCCTGCACATACAGGCCTGTTCGCGATTCTGATCCCACGGGGCTAGACATGCCCTGCGAGATCAGAACTGTGACTCCCTCTGTGCGTCCAGTTCCGGACGGATGTACAGAGGGCCCAGACGTGCGGGATGGAATCTGGCCCTATATGTTCTGCAAATTGATGGAGCTGCGGGTGGGAAGGTGAGAATCTGCCATCTGAGCTGGGGCCATGCCAATAGGAGAAAATCTAATGGCCCTGACCCAATGCCACCATCCCTCCCTAGAAGAACTGAGCCCCATGCAACATTCCCACCAAGTTGTGTGAGAGTCCTCCAGCAGCTGCGCTAATGCAGGTAGGGGGAGGTTCTGTGATATCATGCTTTTAATTGCGAGGAGCAACATGATATCACAGAACCTCCCCTTACCTGCAGTAACTTGGCAAGAACGTTAGCCTTATGTCCCAACTTCCTTGCACTGATTATCCAGCAATCCCTCCCCAGGGCCCCTACATTCAGTGAAGGTGAGTTCCAAGGGCATAAATCATTTTAAAACTACACACCACTGAAGAAATAACAAAGGAAGATATTTTGATAGCATTGTCAGCTCCCTTTTGTTGTTTTGGCTTCCCACCCTGTGCTCGTTGTCTTTTTTAAATCTTCTGTCTGGTTTGTCTTTTGTGTTCTTATTGTATGTTGTTGTACGCTGTCCTTTCTCTCTCTTTCCTATTATAATTTTGGCGTTCCTTTTCTATAGCTTAGTGGCATAGACCTTTTATTGTACACCGCTCTAATGTTTCGACAAAAGCGGTCTATCAAATGACGGAATAAAGATAAAGATAAAGATTCATTTTGCAAGAAGACTGAGCTGTAAATACAGAGAGGAATCAGATGGAATGGAAAACTTTAAAGGAGAGAGAAAGAGACTAACTGACTCTTCAGTTGAACTCAGTATCTAGAATAAACTGGGGCAATGTGCAAAATGATACAGAAAGATGAATTAGATTAAACAGAACTGCACATCACTCCAGAAATTCCAAGACCTTTGTCATGTTAGCTGACTTGAGGCCTGTGATTTGCTAAGCTTTATTCCTTGTAGGCATAGAATGGGAAAAAATGCATAAGCTTTGTAGTAAATCAGACCCTTAGAGTTAGATTTAATGATCAAACAAAATTAGAGCAATAAGAGGGCCAAAGCCTGCAAGTCAATTGCTTGCATATGTGTGAAATACAGCACTTTATGCACCAGGCTTTAATTTTCTGCAGTGTTTGGAAGGGAAAAATTAGCACAGCTAAAATTGCATTACCCAAAAAATCCTGTGCAGAAAGAATGCAGGAGAACATTTACCCTGGAAAGCAAAATGCCAGCAAAAGACAATAGTCCCACAGTAGATTTTGCACATACATTTTGTTAGCCCAAATTATTCCTGCACAGTCATGGATCACCAGCAGCCCTTACCAGTTGGGCTTAAGAATGTACTTCAGTATGCTCTGGAAAGAGCCACAGTCTTTTCCTCTCAGCCAGAGAACTGATACCTAAGGATGAGAGATTGATAATTGCAGCCGAGGACAATGGATTACGGACAAGATGGTTCACAGTGAGCAAAGAGAAAACAGGTAAAACAGATATATACAGATTCTGTAAAAAAGGCCTGGAAACAGCTACTCACCTAACCCATTTGGAGAGGAGTGGCCTAGTGGTTAGGACAAGGTACTTTGGGCCAGGGGTTCAAATCCCACCTAGGGAACAGCAATCTCAGGCTGGAGGGACTGGGGTTTCTAGTCCTATAGGCACTCCTTGTGGCCTTGGGCAAGCCACTTAACTCTCCATTGCCCACAGCTTTGATTGAAGGATAAGGCAGTATAGAAAACTGGTTAAATTAAAAAAAAATAGTAACTGGCTGTAAAATTCTGATGGCATCCAATCAAAACTTTGTAAGCACTATAACATTGCTGTACCAGAAAAGCACTAAGATCATGACCCTAAGATATAATTATGTAAAATGAAGAAGTTATGATAACATGGGACATTCCCATTCTGACAGATAAGAAATTGGATGCAAGGAATCCTAACATAGTGGTAAAGGAGAAAAACACCAGAACGGCATTGATAATAGAGGTGTCAGTTCCAAGTGATTATTCTGTGAATCACATGGAGAGGGAGAAGATCCTGAAGTACCAAGAAATGCAGTCAGAGACCAAGAAAATGTGGCAGAAAGATACAGAAATATTTCCCATCATATTGGGAGCTACAAGCCTGATAAAGAAGAATTTGTAGTCACAAATTACCCATACATATTACATCTTATGAACTCCAGAAGGACGCTCTCTTTGGCACAATGACGAGCATTAGCAATACATTTGAGAGACTGAGATCATACTATACATATCCTGGCTTAGGAGTTAGGTTCATGACTGTCATGGTATGTGCAAAGCTAACCTCTTTGGAGAAATTGCCCCTGAGAACAGTTACTGCAGTGGCTGGGTTAAAAGGAAGGGGAAGTTTACAAGGAGATCAAAAGGCCACCAGCTATCTGCAAATTAAAGTTTAAGGCACCGTAGCCCTTTTCAGAGCAGGGCCCAACTGACCTGAAAGTCTATAGAGCATGATGACAGTGTGGTAAAAACACACATATAATGCTTTCTGCATTACACGATGGTGCATGTTCATGTTCTAGAACAGTGATGGCTAACCTTTTTGAGCCCGAGTGCCCAAACTGCCGCACAAAACCAAAGAATTTCCTCAAAGTGCCAGCACGTCAATTTGCATAAATATTTGCATAATGCTAACATACACTAACTTTTAGTAAACATGTCTCTTAATGAGTGTATGGATAAAGACAGACTAAAAGATTTCTACATTACTATAATCCAGTGCCAACCGCTAGGCACATTAGGAACTACTACAAACACTGCCCATTTAGAACCAATAGCAAACCCGCCGTATCCTAACAGCACTACCAGGACTCACAAAGCACCATACCATACCTATCAAAAGGCAAAACTGCAAATATTAAACCAATACATTTCAGAGAATAACAATACATGACCTACTGGGGAAAGAGAACAAGTGGCAATGTCAAAAAGGAATTACATAAACAGAATACCTCAGCTCAGTTACACAGTTGCAATTGCTCCAGCCACTTTCTTCTGGTTTCTTCATGTTTTCTGCTAACTCTCCATCATCTGCTGTCCATTTGTCCTTTCTTCTCTCTTCTAGTTTTTTTTTCCATTCTCTCTCTCTACATCCGCTTTAACACACTAATCTTTCTCCTTTTGCTCTTTCCTCATTCCTATTTCATCCACTCAAATTTTACCCCTCCATCCTCAATCCCCACTTACTCTCCCAATACCCGGCCAATTGTAGATTTTTTATCCCTCCCACACAAAATATTTTTCCCCTCTCCATTTTACTCTCCCAGCCCCATCCCATTCTAATCCTCCCCCAACATCAGCTCCCTTCTAGTTCCAACCTCACCCAGCATCCATTCCCTTCTAGTCCCTGCATCAGCCCATTTCCAGTCCTAGCCCCCCATCAGCCCATTTCCAGTCCTAGCAACCCCCCAACCCAATACCAGTCCTAGCCCCCCCCATCAACCCACTTCCAGTCCTAAACCCCCATCACCCCATTTTCAGTTTAAGCCCCCCCTATAACCCATTACCAGTCCTAACCCCCATCACCCCATTTCCAGACAGCCCCCATCAGCCCAAAGCCCATTACCAGTCCTAACCCCCCCATAGCCCATTACCAGTCCTAACCCCTCATCACCCCATTTCCAGACAGCCCCCATCAGCCCACAGCCCATTACCAGTCCTAACCCCCCCTAGCCCATTAGCAGTCCTAACCCCCCTAGCCCTTTAGCAGTCCTAACCCCCCCATAGCCCATTAGCAGTCCTAACCCCCCCATAGCCCATTAGCAGTCCTAACCCCCCCTAGCCCTTTAGCAGTCCTAACATCCCCATAGCCCATTACCAGTCCTAACCCCCCTTGGCCATTTGCATTCCTATCCCCCCCATAGCCCATTAGCAGTCCTAACCCCCCCCCCCTAGCCCATTAGAAGTCCTAACTCCTCCCCCCCTGGCAAATTTAAAAAAAAAAAAAGCTGGCTCTGGCTGCTGCCGCTGCCGCGGCAGAATGCAATGTCCCGCGGGGCCCCCTCCGCCCGCTAAGCCCCTCTGCAAGAGCTTTCAGATTCGCGAGGGAGAGCGTCTCCCTCGCGTCTCTGTTAAGCCCGCAGGGGCTAATGGGAAATTTCCCATCAGTCCCTCGCGTCTAAAGGGGCTGATGGGAAATTTCCCATTAGCCCCTGCGGGCTTAACAGAGACGCGAGGGAGACGCTCTCCCTCGCGAATCTGAAAGCCCTTGCAGAGGGGCTTAGCGGGCGGAGGGGGCCCCGCGGGACACTGCATTCTGCCCTTGCCGCGTCCGCAGTCAGAGCCAGCTTTTTCTTTTTTGCGGACCTTCCCGCGTGCCAGCTGCAAGGCCTTCGCGTGCCACAGCTGGCACGCGTGCCATAGGTTCGCCATCGCTGTTCTAGAATGACCCCCTAAGGGGTTATTTGAGAAGTCTTATTCACATTTTGCAGTATTTGTACTGGCATGTGCAAAAAGACATTTTAGAAAGGCCAGCATTTACACATGTCTACCCTGACTATGTCCAGGTTGCATGGGGGTGTGCTCTGGGCGGGACAGAAATGTATCCCCAGTTTCATATATGGGATTACTGTGTAAGCTGGAAATTGCCCACATCTGCATTTACACCTACTCCTTAGCACGAAAATGCTTGTTTTGGCCAGACCTTCTCTGAGCTCCTCCACCTGTTTCCTGAGAGGCATCCTTCACATGGAACTGGTCCTTCAATTGGAATTGGGATCTCTGTCTGGACAGAGGTAGAAGCTGTAACAGGGGCAACAGCTTTGGCAATATGATTTTTCCCAACCATTGTTCAGTTGGTGGAGTTTTGGTACCTTGTTTGAGATGGAGAGACCCTGCCTTGTGGGACTGTTGGCACCCAGTGGTCCTAGCTGAGCATCAGTGATGCAACGGAAGCCCAAGTTGCCAATCTATCTTCACAGGAGTGTAGGATATTCAGCCCACAGTGGTCAGTGTTTTTTTAAACAATGGTTACACAGACAAAATGAAACCGTATATTCAATGGAACTGCCTGGGTAGCTGCTTCTGAAAACTATCCGGTTTCAGTGGTGAGCGCCACAGCATATCTGGATAGTGGCGATATTCAGCACTATCTGAATAGCTAAACCACATAAAGTTAGGCCTAATTTTATGCAGTTTTTAAAATTTATTTAGTGGACGAGCAAGACTCAGATGAGCAGGGAGTGTTTCTTGTATTTATGCCTGTACAGCGCTGCGTGCATGGTGCTATATAAGTGTTTAATAGTAGTAATAATAGTAGTAGTAGTAGACTGAAAATTGTCACTGACCAGACAACCTACTGGATCACCCTCACTTTGCCCATGCACCAACCCGGCACTAACCGGATATTGCTAAAGCAGATAGAGGAAATAGTCAGTGGAACTGTCTGACAAGTGCTGCTGAATATTGGGTTCAGTAGGGTTTATCCAGTTAGCAGTCCTGCTAACCGGATAAACCTGTTTGAATATCAGGCCCTGTGTGTATATTTCACAATGTATGCAGGTCACTTGCGCTTTATTAAATAACCAAACCCCGACGTGTTTCGGCGAAAGCTTCATCAGGGGGCTAGAGGACTGCAAACAAATACAAACAATATATAACTCAATAAACCATAATAAAAATATAAATGTATAAATTTAAAATAAACACAAATAGTTTAAAAGGACAAACATCAAAATTGTTTATTTTCTTCTATGCAACACCCGTTGTTGCTACTTGCCAATTTTGGCGGGTTCCGTTTTTCTCTCGAGTTCTGTTAAGATACCATAGCCTGGCTGTTTCCCTTGGCTTCTTTGACTATATACATTACTACGGGTTATTTTATCCCCATATTATCATTAATTTTCTTCTCTTTTGTTAGACCTTAAAAGCACACCAAAATTCAGCGTATTATGATTGATTTTACTCTAGTTGGCTCAGCTTAGTTGTTTTAACCGCTTCCTCCTTAAACATTTTTGTTTGAAGTTTTCCTTTTGAATGGTAGACATCTTTGCCGGTTCGTATTTTTAAACCTTAGTATGGTTCTGTTTACACTATCAGGTTACCAGCACACGGCGTTTTTTATTTTTCATGTAGACACACTACATGATTAATTTTAGTGTTTTTCCAATTATTCTTTGGTTTGTTTTTACATACAAAGTTTTTTAAAGTTTGGCATGTTTCTAGCCCCCTTTTATATCACGGCAGTATTCGTCATGCATTATAGGTTGGCAGTTCCCACTTTTTCTACATATCATTGTACAAATAAATTACTGTTTTTTTACCAGCACATTTTGTAATTGGATTACATGTCTGATTACGTTTAGGTTCCTTGCCAGCTTTTTTCTGTATACTGACACCGGTTTTAAATTGCTATACAGAGTACCCTTTATTTTTTAGTTTAAATGGCTTAAATGTATATGTTTTTAAACCATGCACACAGTTTTTTAATTGGTACCTTCTAATACGTTTATGTTACCCAGTATGACATTTATGTCTTTTTCTTTTTTTAAAACTGATTGTTGTACTGACAGGTTATTTTCACACTTATTTTTTACACATTACACTAATTGCACCACTCTTTTTGTATCCGTTTACAACATGGTATCTTGGCTCCCATTTTGATCTGATTTAGTGACCATCCTCTGACCTTTATTTATTTTTTATATTACTAAGTTTTTTTATATTCACTATGTTCCTGTGGCGTGTTTAAAGTTTTTATGTTTTAATGATATAGATGTATCAGTTCTTGTTTTATTTATTTTTTAGCAGTTTTCAATGCATGTATTTTTGCTGTTCTAGGTCTGGGTTTCCCATCTGTGTGTTTTTTTCATTGCACTGTTCAATCATTGGTTGACTATTTGCATCTTAATTTGCATTTGTACTTTAATATGTTCATTGTTTTTCAGCATTATTGACTACAATACTGGTTACACATTTCTATGCGCTTCATCTATTTTATTTATTTAGTACAATGTGTAAGTATAATATGATATACACAATTTTGATGTTTGTCCTTTTAAACTATTTGTGTTTATTTTAAATTTATAAATTTATATTTTTATTATGGTTTATTGAGTTATATATTGTTTGTATTTGTTTGCAGTCCTCTAGCCCCGATGAAGGCTTTTGCCGAAACGCGTTGGGGTTTGGTTATTTAATAAAGCGCAAGTGACCCACACTCTGCTTGCTTCTTTTGGTTTTTTGGACTCTCTGCGAGCCAGTGCTCTTTCTTGTGTCTCCTATTTCACAATGTATGTCATTTTATTTATTTATTTAGCTGTGCTTATATACCGCTTTTTACTGGGTCAAAGCTGTTTACAGATATACGCTAACAGGCACTATTTATTCCCCTGTCCCCGAAGGACTCACAATCTAAGTGTACCTGAGGCAATGGAGGGTTAAGTGGCTTGCCCAAGGCCACAAGTAGTGGCCATGGGACTAGAGACCCCAGTCCCTCCGGCCTAGTTTTACAAAGAAATATTTGGGAAGAGGAGAATGCATTACAAGCATGTGCTTAAAAAAACTGCATGCAAACATTCAAGTTTCACAAATATACATGTGAAGTTAATGCACAGATGTTATGCTCACATTTGAGGTGACTTAAAATACATTCATCTTTTAGGCTGCCTGTTAACACATAGATTTGTGTAAAGTCTAATTTCAGAATTCAGTCCACAGAGATACAGAAGTTGTTTAGGAGAAAATATTATAAAATAAAATAAATTGCTAAATGTGATTGAATAATGGCAGCAATCATAAATGAAAGCACAATAAAGGAAAATGCTCCCCAGGACTTTAGCTACTTGCCTTGTAACTTCTTCCTGCTTTCAGGACTTCCAGTTCAATTGGAACCTAGCCCAGCTAATGAAAAAATGCTCTGTGCCTTCATTTACTGCAACCTAATATTTCTTCCCCTATCCAGCCATCCTTTTTCTTCCCTCACCCTTCTACTGTCCTTGGTCAGGGGCCACAGAATGTGAAACATTAGAACGCTGTACATATGCACCCTGGATCCTATCCATAGGAGATCACCCTTGTAGACGCTTTCTACCAAGAGTTGTGGGCCCAAGGAATAGAAGGCAGGTCTGACAACCAAGGCTCCTGCACTGGCTCTAAGCTATTGAGTTAGCTTGAGAATCATTATCTTAGGTATGTCACCTATCCAAAGTTCTAACAAATGACCTACATGGAGGGGGAAGAAAACTCACTTTACATTTTTACATAATTGTATCAGTTTGTCTTTTTCAAACTGATTCTGATGCCTTTGGAAAAAATACCTTGTTTTCTTTTTAATGCAATGGGCTACCTGACAGCTGAAAGCCTCAAGACAGATTCGCTGATAGATCACATTCTCCTCCACTAAAAGAAGTGCATCTCAGTTCTGCACAGCTTCCCCGACTGATTTCCTTTTGTATTCCCCTTCTGCACCATGTGCATTTGATTTGTTTCACTCCTACATATTTTTTTCATCATTTCATTTTGCCACAGGATTCTTTCCAGGCTATGATATCTTCTATTGGGCCAACATAAGAATCATTCAAGAAAGATGCTATGGGGTCTATTCTGTCTCGTGAATAGCGGGGATGGGTGGCCCCTGCTGGCCCCTGTCAATAGCCTCCCCATACGAACAAGGAGTTTGTACAGAGAGGCTTAGATGGGGGTGGGAGGGGGCATTGCAGAGGCGGAGTTGGGGTAGGCAGTGGGCAGTCCACGACCCTGGACATACAGAGCTGATTCTGAAGTCGGCCCAGTACGGCCGGGGTCAGCAGAGTGGACAGGGGACCTATTCCACCTCAGAGGTGGAATACGTCCACCTGGACAGCAGAGGACGGCAGGCCCAGGCAGCATCAGTGAGGTGAGGGGGTTAAGGGGGTTCTCCGCAGCCCGACCCTGGCCATGGAAGGCCAGATAGGGGGTTAGGCTGCAGGGAAACTAAAGTGTGGTCGGCGGCTTTGGATTGTGGCTCCTGAATGGAGCCACGGTGCCATGGCACTGGGACGCCATCCAGGAGCCTGACTGAGTTAGCAGGGCATGGGTCTGTACATGTGGGCCAATCGGAATTGGGTCCCGACCTGCATGTACAGACCCTAGACCTGATTCTGATCCCACGGGGCACATCTAGTACCCACGGGATCGAAATCGAGTCTACCTCTGTGCATCCCAATTCCGATCAGGCGCATAGAGGCCTGGGCGCACATATTGGAATGGGCCTCCACATGTATAGCAGTTTTCAAGACCACATCTTGTTCATTATGAAATATAGGCGCTGCATGAATAGATAAAAGTTTTGGATTTCAGGAAATTAGGGATGTGCATTTCTTAGTGCGCATTTGGTTTGTTAGTACTCATGTAAAGGGATATACAGATGATATCCCCAGCCCTCCTTAAAAGACACAAAAATCAACCCACCTTAATAGCTGGGGAATCTGGGAAGAGGTGCAGGCCCAAGTAAAGAACTTAAAACCCTTAGCCCAGGGTAAGGAAGAGAGGCCCAAATTGGAAGAAGGAAGGCCCCAGGAATATAATAGGAGCTGAATGCATAGCTACTTAATTGTATTTTGAGCCTGTAAGGTAAGCCAGGCATTTTTTTTTGTTGAGGTAACTAAATTTATTTATTTATTTATTTATTTAACAGTATTTCTAAACCGCCTTATCTTAATAATCAAGGTGGTATCACAGCAAGCAATCAGGTAAAGTGTGTGTGTTGTACATGCAGTGAGGATAAAACTTAGTTGTGTGAGGGATGTGTTGGGTGCTTGATTTGTTTGAGCTATATACAGGGTGGGCTATTTACAGTGGTGCTAGAATCATATTTTATATATATTCAGTTGTTTGGGAGGATTGGAGTGCTGTTATCCATTCTCTTAGGTTATGTGATGTGACCATAGTGCTCTATGAACAGCATGGTTTTCAGTTGTTTTCTGAAGTCTTTGAGGTCTGGAGTTGCCCTTAGATCGTCCGGTAGATTGTTCCATATTGTTGGAGCAGCCATGGAGAGAGCTCTGTCTGTTGTGTCCTTGCGTGTGTGCTTGTACTCATTTGGGGTGCTGACTCGGTTGCGTGTTTGACTTCTTCTGGGACGTGCGCTGGTTTCTGGTTGTATGAGCAGGTGGAGGCTGTTGGCTGATGTGTGTTCTTTTATCTTAAATAGGTTTATGATAGTCTTGTATCTGATGCGAGCAATGATTGGGAGCCAGTGTAAGTCCTTTAGTGTAGGTGTGATGTGCTCCTGCCTTGCGGCTCCGGATATGATTCGAGCTGCAGTGTTTTGTGCCAGCTGTAGTGGTTTGAGAGCTTGTTTTGGTAGTCCGAGGTATATCGGATTGCAGAAGTCCAGTATTGGGGTTATCAGTGCTTGACAGACTGTACGGAAGTGTTCTGGAGCGAGGAGTGGTTTCAGTCTCCTGATGATTCGCATCCTGTAATATGCTTTTTGGATTGTTTTGTCTATGTGTGGTTTGAGGTTGAGTTTACTGTCCAGAGTAACCCCAAGGTATCTCACCTCCGATCTTATCGGTATCGTGGTGCTTTGTATCTTTATGTTTGGTGGGTGTGTGAAGCTTTGGTTTCGAGTGATGATTAAAGCTTCAGTCTTGTTGTAGTTTATAGCTAGATTGTTGTTTTGGCACCACTTCGCCATTTGGGTAAGGCAGTCTGCTATCTTAGAGAAGTCCGGGTTTTCGATTGATATCGGGGAGTATACCATTATATCGTCTGCGTATATTGTGTATTGGATGTTGTTCTCTTTCATAATGTTGCATATTGGTTGGATGTAGATGTTAAAAAGGAGTGCTGAGAGTGCGGATCCTTGTGGTACTCCTTGTTGGACGTTTATGGGCCGGGAGGTGTCCTGTCCCACCTTGACCTGTAGCTGTCTTTCTGTTAGGTACGAGTGGAACCATTTTAGAGTGGTACCGTGTATACCAGTGTTCTTCAGTCTCTCCAGGAGTATATTGTGATCAACTGTGTCGAACGCTGAGGAGATGTCGATGAAGATCATTATAATTCCATTCCTGATGTCGTCAATTATTCTTATGATGCTGTCGAAGAGGTAGATCAGGAGAGTTTCGACTCCATGGTTGGGACGAAATCCGTGTTGGTTGTCGTCGAGAGTTCCGTGTTCGTCAATGTGTTCCTGAAGTTGTAGTTGAACCGTCTTTTCGATTATTTTTGCGAGGAAGGGTATGCTGGAGATTGGTCGGTATGCTGCTGGGTCCTTTTTGTCGAGAGAAGTTTTCTTTGTGATTGGTCTTACTGAGGCAAGCTTTAATTGCTGTGGCATGAGTCCTTGAGTAAGTGAGTTGTGTACCATTTTATGAATGTTTGGTATGAGGCTTGCTTTGGTGGCTTTGACCCATGACACTGGGCAAGGGTCTGTAGGAGCAGTGCTTGTGTTGATTGTGGAGATGATGTCTGATATCTGCTCTTTTGAGGGTGAGTGGAATGTGCCCCAGGTTTTGGGGTGGACGTTCGTTCTGTTGGTTCTACTGGGTGTTGTGCGCTCTGTGGAGTGAAATTTGTCTTTGATGTGGTCGGCGAATATCTGTGGATCCACTTGTATTTCTCTTTCTGCTGCTTGCTCTTTTGTCAGGGTTTTTACTATTTCGAAAAGTTCTCTGGGTTTGTTGATGGAAGAATTTATCAGGTTTGTGTGGAATTCTCTCTTTGATTGGTTGATGTGTTCATTGTATTGTTTTTGCTTTGTTAGGTAAAGATGTTGGTCGGAAGTAGTTTTGTTTTTTCTCCATCTCCGTTCAATTTTCCTGAGCTCCCTCTTTTCCTGTCGTATTTTTGCTGAGTACCATGGTTTGTTTTGTCTCTTGTTGTGGTGTTGTTTCTTGGTCCTGTCAACGGATGGTTTGGCGGCGTTAGCTAGGACATTGTTCCAGTTGGAAACTTGTTCCTCCAGGTCCTCTGAGTCAATGTTCAAGTGTTGTATTGTGTCCTGGATGAATTCGTCCTTGTCAAAGGACTTGAATCGTCTTTGTGTGTGTGGGAAGTTCGCTCTTTCGCTTGTCCAGTCTTCTTGTGATTGCAGATTTGTCTCGATTAAGTAATGGTCAGACCATGGTACTGGGGTGATGGTGGGTGTAGAGATTAGGTCTCTTGAAGTTAGGTAGTTTGATGCGAAGATGAGGTCTGGGGATGATCCTAGTCTGTGTGTTGGTGCATTGACTATCTGTGTGAATTGAAGTGATGACATTGCCTGAAGGAAGGCCTCTGCATCTTTTGTATTGGCGGACTTGAGGTTGAAGTCTCCGATTAGTAGTGCTGGTTTGTTGTTTGACGTTATGGCACAGGCTTCTTCGAGTATGAAGGCTAGTTCGTCGGGTGGAGCACGGGGTGCTCTGTAGGTTAGGCAGATTGCAATATTCTTGTTCTTGATGCTAATTGTGTTACACTGCTTTGTATCTGTGAGATTCAGTGTCTTGAACTTGAGTTCTGTTTTTGCTATTATTAGGACTCCTCCTCCACGCTTGTGGATGCGTGGGCAGTTGTATGCTGAGTAGTTGTTCGGTACTAGTTGGTTGAGTAGTACACTGTCGGTAGGGTTGAGCCACGTCTCTGTGATGCATATTATGTCTGGCTGTCGCTCTTCAATGTGGTCTACCAGAGTGTGTATCTTGTTGCAGATGGATCTGGCGTTTATGAGCTCAATTGATGTTTTCTTTGTGGAAGAGGTTGTTGCGACGTGTGCTTCCTTAGGGCCGGTGTTGGGGTTTGATTTGTGTCTGTTTTGTCTCTTTGTTTGGGAGGTTGCGAGTGTCTCTTTGTGTGTGTGTTGTGGACCGAGATATGGCAGTGCAGTTGGTGGGTACCATGGTGTGTTTGTTTGGGGGTAGTGGGGGTGTGTAGTTGGTGGGAGGAGTTGTGTGACTAGTAGGTATAGTGGGAGGAAGTATGTGGTGTGCATGTTGATAGCTTGTGATGTTCTGATAGGGCGACGCCTGTGTCCTTAGGTTTTCGTCTGTTGTTTGCTTTTTTGAGGAGAGCTGTACTTGTTGCAGGGGCTTGTCCTGGGGATGTGAAGTTGTATCTGTTGCGGTGCGGGAGCCTGTCCCGTGGAGGGAGCCTGTCCCTTGGATGTGAAGCTGTATCTGTTGCGGTGCGGGAGCCTGTCCCGTGGAGGGAGCCTGTCCCTTGGATGTGGAGCTGGATCTGATGCGGTGCGGGAGCCTGTCCCGTGGAGGGAGCCTGTCCCGTGGATGTGGAGCTGGATCTGTGGCGGACGCCTTGGTGCGGGAGCCTGTCCCGTGGAGGGAGCCTGTCCCGTGTGTGTGGAGCTGGATCTGTGTTGGTCGCCTTGGTGCGGGGGCCTGTCCCGTGGATGTGGAGCTGGGACTGTCGCGGTGCGGGAGCCTGTCCCGTGGAGGGAGCCTGTCCCGTGGAGGTGGAGCCGGATCTGTGGTGGTCGCCCTGTTGCGGGGGTCTGTCCCGTGGATGTGGAGCTGGGTTTGTCGCGGTGCGGGAGCCTGTCCCGTGGAGGGAGCCTGTTTCGTGTATGTGCAGCTGGATCTGTTGATGAACTCTTGGTCTGACCCACTATGGTACATCCCAAGTCCCTATGTTCTTATCTAGCTAAAGATGACATTGCTCTAACATAGCATCAGCACTGGCATATCTCTGGGTTTAAGGTATCAATCTGGACAAACATGGTAATACCAAATATGGCCTATAAACGATGGTAGTTAACAACACTGGCATATCCCTGGGTTTACAGTATCGATCTGGACAAACATGGTAATACCTAATATGGCCTGTAAACGCTGGAAGCTAACAACAGTATCCAGAGGGAACTAGTCACTAGAGTGCCCAACACTGATCTTGGATTCTAGTCCCAAACATGAATTTCTACCCTTTAAATTAGTATTTTTATGAGAGGCAGGAGGATAATCCTAGCTGTAGAGAGTGGTGCTGCTGCAATCAGATGATTTAAACAGAACTATACATTCAATTATTGTTAGGAGTGCAGTTAATTCATATAAGTAATGAAGCAGTGTTGATAGTTTAAAAATCACTCAAATGAGTGTGACTTACGTGCCCCAGAGTTTCAGCTCTTTAGGCAGTTCGGCGTCTTCGGAGTTGGTATTCTGCGTTTCCACTGTGAGTTGGTGGATTGTCAGTTCCTTGATTGTACGCGAGCTCGACCCCGAGGGAGCTCAGCTGTACCAAGAGGGAGGTGTAGTCTCAGCGTCGTTTTTTCTGTTATGTTTCTGTGACGATCTTGGGGGTGCCTTTGCCTAAGGGCCGTGCCAAAGGGCCCTTTTCTTTTGTTCTGAAACTTGGCTTAGCTGGCCTTATTTGTGTCCACAAGCCTCACCACAGATCCAGAATCCTGGCCGCTCACAGAAGCTGCTATAGCTCCTTAAAAAATGTAGGGGCTTGTTTACTAAACGTCAATATGTGGTAACATGTTAACTGCCACTGCAGCAACAGGAATAAAATGGGCTGTGATGGCAGATAATGTGCCATTACCACACATTAACTTTTGAGAAACATGCCCCTTAGTGTGCGCTAAACCAATTTAATGCATGTTAGTCTACGAATCAATGTAGTTAAGTCAATTAGCAAGTTAAAATTTCTTTATGTGTGAAACAAACCAAGAAAAGTCTGAAAATCAGGAAACGAAGCCTAAACAAACTGAAAACAAACCGAAAATATTCCTACAAGAAATGAAATTAAATGGAGATAAAATCAAAGTAAAACTGAGAGTTTGGCATCCAAAATACGTGAACAGGGAAGAAATAGAATTCCCATCACCTTGCATTATAAGTTTGAAAAAGAAACAAGACAACGGCAGCAGATGTGACTTTGTCATTTTATTTGTGTGATGAGAAACTGGCATAGTTTTACTGAACCACTGGCTGTCATTGTTTTTTCTTGCAGCTGCTTTGTGAGGTATTACCTTCTGCTGACTCTGCAAGATCAGCCAAGAGTAGTCAGGGCACCCAACTCAGTTTATGCTGGTGTCAGAAAGTATGCTGATAAATCAGTGCTCTGACAGCCTAGCTTGAAACCACAATTTCTACAATGGCACAAACCAGTTAGTAAATTTCTTACATGGGTTTCACAAATTCAGAGGTAGTTTTTCCACTGTAAGCTCAATCCTCTATGCAGTAGGCACAAGTTAGATAGAAAACTGGTAACAGGGTACATGATTCACAGTCAAATGCCACCTGTCAAAGGAAAAGTTAAATATTTCTGCATGACAATTAAATGGGAGCTAATTATCACTCTTTTGGCTCTGTGTGAAGAACATTTTGAGGGCATATTTAACAGCGCTGTTAAAGCTGCTGGTCACCGTCACTTTAAATTATGCCCAGATATTCAATGCTGTGGCCATATCTGGCCACTGGCTTTGAATATCCAGGTTGCCCGATTAGCATTTTAGCTAACTGGTCAGCAGCGATATTCAGTCGCTAGCTGGATAGCTAAACTGGCCATAGTTAGGCCACCCTTCTTTCTGCCTAAGTTTAGCTGGTTCAAGTTCACTGGCTACTGAATATCTCTGCTGACCAGTTAACTCTAGTGCCACCCCCATAATACCCTGAGGCTAGCTGGCTAGCATCGGGGCATACAAATTGGGTAGCAGAGGATATTCAGCAGCACTAAACAGTTTAGTACCACTGACCACAGTTTAACCGGCTTGCAGGCCTGCTATCCAGTTAAATTGCTTTGAATATGCCCCCCCCCCACCCTTTTATTTTTAGTAGCAGAAAAATGAGCTTGGAGAGGCATCCCTCTTGCTTACACATGCCATCAGTACTGCCACTCATTTATTTTCTCCAACTTCTTATCTCCTTATTAGAGTTCCAAGACTTCCATTGGGTCACTGAGCCCCTCCAATAGGAGGTGACATGGGAAACCATAAATTTAAAGCCAGCTTAACCATTAGGCAGACTAGGGAGGGGTCGCCTAAAGTAGCACCCTGTGGGGGAGAAAGGCATCAAAATCAAAGGGCTTCTCCAGTGAAAACAAAACAATGGATCCCCATAACCACACTAACTCAAAGAACTACTACTACTGAATATTTGTATAGTGCTACAAGATGTATGCAGCGCTGCACAGACACATGTAAAAGACAGTCCCTGCTTATCAGAGTTTACAATCTAATAGAGACAGACAACACAGTAGCTGTAGAGATGGGATACAGTTGGGGGAATGGTAAGGCAACCCCTTACTTTTACCCACAGGGAGGGAGTACAATTTTCAAATGACCCATTTACATGTGTTGCTGTGCATGTATTTGTGGCCTACCTGTATTTAATAAAGTAAAGCATACTCAGGGTTTTCTTTATAGAACAGAGGCGTACGGACGTGACTGAGTCTAGTTGTGGCAGTTGCGCCTAAGGAACTTAAAGAGCGGCGGCACATACTCACCCATTTGCAGAACAGTGGCTGACCAAAGCACATGCATAAGTGCCAATTCATATACATAAATCCTTTAGATTAGGAACTTATGAGTGTTTCCCGCATGTGACTGTCCATGGGCACTATATAGAATCAGCCCCTATGTGTGTGTGTATGTAATATATGCATGAAACAACATTTAATATTTAACAGTATGAGGTCTAATTATGCATTTTTACAGGATCATTCAAAGAGGAGTGATGTTAGGCTAATTATGATTGTTGATATTTATCAAAGTCTTAGGGGAAGAAGGACCTAAGGATCTGAAATCTAATTGAGGAAGGGTATAAGACTGAAGGCTTGCCTCAGGTTCCTAATAGTCTTGCACTGGCCCTGTATCGATTATTTTTGTATCTATATGATCAATTATATATGATTAAGAAAAGGAAATGATGAGTGAGATGATCAGGTTTGCAGATGACACAAAATTATTCATAGTCGTTAGATCATGAGGAATTCCAAAGGACCTTATGAGACTCAGAGACTGGGGGCACTATATTGAATTTGGCAGGCTATGCGTAGCTACGGCACATAGCCATGCCTGCTGACCCTTAACCCTGCATATTCAATGCCGCACATGCCCCAGAACCGCCAAAGCTAACTGGGTAGCGGTGATATTGCATCACTACCTAGTTAGCTTTCACGGGTAAAACTAGGCCAGCTTTTTGTATGCCTAGTTTTACCCACCAATCGCTAGCTGAGTAGCAGTGCAATATTGCCACTACCCGGTTAGCGAATGTCTATGCCTTCGCTCCACCCTAAAATGCCCCCAACATGCCCTGATGCTAACCGCATAGCATCGGGGTGTGTAGCATGGTTAGAAGGGGATATTCAATGGCACTAACCGTGTAAGTGCCGTTGAATATCCCAATTTAAGACATTTACATGATTTACTGGGCTGTAAGCTGTGTAAATGCCTTTCGAATATCGGGCCCTGGGTGTCTAAATGGCAGTTGAAATTTAATGTGGACAAGTACATAGTGATACATGTAGGGAAAAATATAATCCACTGTAAATGATGCTGGGCTCCATAGTAAGGGTCATCACCCAGAAAAAGGATTTTGCTGTCATTGTGGACAATGTTCTTGACTCAATGTGCCACAACGGTCAGAAGAGTCGACAAGGCAATAGCGGAGAGACTGAATGAATTCTTTGCTTCGGTCTTTACTGAGGAAGATGTAGGGATGTTACCCATGACTGAAATGGTATTTAAAGGTGCGGAAGAATTGAAGGAAATATAGATACATCAGGAAGATGTATTACAACTATTAGATAAACTGAAGAGTAGCAAATCACCTGGGCCGGATGGTATACATCCAAGGGTGTTGAAAGAACTGAAATATGAGATTGCAGACCTGCTATTAGTAATCTGTGAATTTTCATTAAAATCATCTGTAATACCTGAAGATTGGAGGATCGCCAATGTAACACCAATTTTTAAAAAGGGCTCCAGGGGTGATCCGGGGAACTACAGACCGGTGAGCCTGACGTCAGCACCGGGAAAAATGGTAGAAACCATCATAAAGAATAAAATTACTCAGCATGTAGATAGTCATGGCCTAATGAGAGACAGCCAACATGGCTTTAGACAAGGAAGATCTTGTCTTACTAATCTGCTATGTTTTTTTGAAAGTGTGAATAAACAGGTGGACAAAGGTGAGTCGATTGATATAGTGTATCTGGACTTTCAGAAAGCCTTTGACAGAGTCATGGGATAGGAGGCAGTGTACTACTGTGGATCAGGAAGTGGTTAAAAGATAGAAAGCAGAGGCTAGGGCTAAATGGCCAATTTTCCCAATGGAGAAAGGTGAATAGTGGTGTACCCCAGGGATATGTGCTGGGTCCGCTGCTTTTTGACATATTCATAAGTGACCTGGAAAGTGGAATACCGAGTGAGGTTATCAAATTTGCAGATGACACAAAACTATTTAAAGTTGTTAAAACCCAAGAGGATTGTGGAAAATTGCAAGAGAGTCTTGATAAATTGGAAGACTGGGCATCAAAATGGCAGATGAAATTTAATGTGGACAAGTGCAAAGTTATGCACCTAGGGAAGAACAACCCAAACTATGGTTACACGATGCAAGGTTCCACATTAGGAACCACCACCCAGGAAAAAGATTTAGGCGCCATTGTGGATACCATGTAAAAACCCTTGGCCCAGTGTGCAGCGGCGGCCAAGAGAGCAAATAGAATGCTAGGTATCATAAGGAAAGGAATGGAAAATAAAACAAAAGATATTATAATGCCTCTATATTGTTCCATGGTGAGACCTCACCTTGAATATTGTGTGCAATTCTGGTCACCGTATCTTAAAAAGGATATAGCGATTTTAGAAAAGGTTCAGAGAAGAGTCACCAAAATGGTAAAGGGGATGGAAGGATACTCCTATGAGGAGAGGCTAAAAAGGTTAGGGCTCTTTAACCTGGAAAAGAGACGGCTGAGGGGAGATATGATAGAAGTCTATAAATTAATGAACGGAGTGGAACGGGTAAACGTAGATCAATTGTTTACGTTATCAGAATATAGAAAGACTAGGGGACATGCAATGAAGCTACAGGGTAAACTATTTTAAGACTAATAAAAGAAAATATTTTTTCACTCAACGTGTAATCAAACTCTGGAATTTGTTACCGGAGGATGTAGTAAAGGCTGTTAGTGTAGCTCGGTTTAAAAAAGGTTTGGACAAGTTCCTGGAGGAAAGGTCCCTAAACCATTATTAAGAAGGGACCCAGGATATCAATGCTTGACCCAGTACAAGCATTGTGAAACCTGTGTCTTTTGGGGAAACTGCTAGGTACATATGACCTAGATTGGCCACTGTTGGAAACAGGATACTGGGCTTGATGGACCTTGGTCTGACCCAGTATGGCATATCTTATGCTCTTATGTTCTTAAAAACAAATAGAATGTTACGTATCATATGAAAAGAAATGGAAAATAAGAGTAGTTACTCACCTGTAACAGGTGTTCTCCAGGAGCAGCAGGAATCACTCCTCACATATGGGTGACTCCCTAGCTGTGGGCTACCGAGGAACCCAGGCTGAACAAGAGAACTCCCTCTAGTCTCTGCAGCAAAGAAAGGCTTTTCAAGGACACAACCTCCACTGGTAGCCCAACAGAGGGCAGGAGGGCAGGAGTTGCCTAAACCTCAAAGAGATTCCGGAGTACTGCCTGGCCAAAAGCACTGTCCCTACGGGACTCCCTCTCCAGGCAGTAATGGGCTGCAAAAGTCTGGCTTGAAGACCAAGTTGCAGCCCTGCAGATGTCTACCAAGGGCACAGAGCGGAGATGAGCCACTGAGGCAGCCATTGCCCTGACACAATGGGCCGTGACCCTACCCTGCAAAGGAAGGTCAGCCGCCTTGTAAGCCCAGGTGATACAGTCAGCCACCCAGATGGACAAGGTACGCTTGGACACAGCTAACCCCAACTTATTGGGGTCAAAGGATACGAAGAGCTGAGTAGCCCTTCTATGCCCCTGCGTACGATCAAGGTAGAAGAATAAGGCCCTCCTACAGTCCAGGGTATGCAGGACTGCTTCAGCCTGGCTAGCATGAGGCCTAGGGAAGAATGTTGGAAGAACCACCTCCTGACTGAGGTGGAAAGAGGAGATAACCTTAGGGAGGAACTTTTGATGAGTCCTGAGGACTACCCTGTTCCTGTAAATCTTGATGTAAGGCCTGTCACAGACCAGGGCTTGAAGCTCACTTACTCGCCTAGCCGAGGTAAGGGCTATTAGGAAGAGTGTCTTCCAGGAGAGGAAGCATAGTGGACAAGTAGCCATCGGCTCAAAAGGTGGGCGAGTCAGCTGCTGCAAGACCCCATCCAGCTCCCACTCAGGGGCAGGAGGACGGATGGGAGGCTTGAGCAAAAGCAAGCCCCTGAGAAAGCGGGACACCAAGGGGTGACCAGATAGAGACTGCCCCTCTAACAATGAGTGGTGAGCTGCTAGAGCTGAGAGGTGGACCCGAACAGAATTGGACTTAAGTCCCTGATTGGATAAGTGCAGTAAATACTGAAGCACCACTGGCACAGTACAGAAGAAAGGATCCTCTGTACGTAGGTGACACCACACAGAAAACCTCTTCCACTTGAGAGCATAGGTTTTCCTCATGGACTGTTTCCTAGAGGCTAGGACAACCTCCTCAACTTCCTGAGGTAGGCCCCAGGGAGCCAAAACTACCCTTGCAGCCTCCAGGCCATCAAATTGAGAGACTTGAGATTGGGGTGCAGAAGGGAACCCTAGTCTTGTGTGAGAAGGTCGGGTTGCAACCCCAGAGGTAGTGGAGGATCCACCGCCAGTTGAAGCAGAAGAGGAAACCAAGGCTGTCTCGGCCACCTGGAAGCTACCAGCAGGACCGAGGCTTTGTCCTGAAGAATCTTGAACAGGGTTCGGGCCACCAAGGGCGTGGGAGGAAACGCATAGAGGAGGCCCTGAGACCAAGATATCAGAAAATCATCCGCTGCAATCCGCAGAGGATGTGGTTGCCTGGAGCAGAACTTTGGCAGTTACTTGTTCAGTGGACTGGCAAAAAGATCCATCAAAGGAAGACCCTATTTGAGAAAGATCTTCTGAACTACCAAAGGATGCAGCTGCCACTCGTGGGGCTGCAGAATCCTGCTTAACCTGTCTGCCAGGTAGTTGTCCTGGCCTGGAAGGTACACAGCCTTGAGGAGCATGTTGTGCTTGAGGGCAAAAGAACACAGGTCCTGGGCCTCCCGACAAAGGATCCTGGACCCGGTTCCGCCCTGTTTGTTCACATAAAACATGGCAACTTGGTTGTCTGTCTGGATCAGGACAGACTGGTGAGTCAGGGTAGGAGTGAAAGCTTTGAGTGCTAAGCGAATAGCTCTGAGTTCGAGGAGATTGATCTGCTGTGCAGCTTCCCAGGGAGACCAGAGTCCCTGGGTGCACTTGCCCAGACAATGCGCTCCCCAGCCTTGCAGGGAGGCATCTGTGGTTAGCACCACTGTGTAACCTGGAATCTGAAAGGGCACCCCTTTCAGCAGATTGGGGGGGTGTAGCCACCAGCTGAGGGAGTGCAGAAATGGTCTGGACACCCTTATCCTGTCTCTGAGGCTGCCTGTGGCGTGGGACCATGAGTTCGAAGACACCATTGTGCAGGCCTCATATGGAGCCTGGCATTGGGGGTCACATGCACTGTCGAAGCCATGTGGCCTAGAAGTCTCAGGCAGAGTCTGGCGGAGATCAGGGACCTGCTGAGAAACTGACTTGCCAAGGCCATCAACCTTTGGGCTCTGTTTTCTGGCAAGAATGCCTTTGCCAGGAGAGAGTCCAGCCTTGCCCCTATGAACTCCAAGTTCTGGGAAGGGAGCAAAGTGGACTTTGCGAAGTTTATGACAAACCCTAGGCGTTGTAGAAGAGCAATGGTCCTGAGGGTGGCTTGATTGGCCTCCTGACCTGTCGGACCCCTGATGAGCCAGTCGTCCAGATAGGGGAAGACAAAGATGCCATGATTTCTCAGGTAGGCCGCCACCACTGCTAAGCACTTTGTAAAGACTCTGGGGGCGGAGGTGAGGCCGAAAGGCAGCACTCTGTAATGATAATGGTTTCCTCCCACGATGAACCTGAGGTACTCTCTGTGGTCTGGATGAATGAGGATGTGAGTGTATGCATCCTTTAGATCTAAGGAGCATAGCCAATCTCCCTGCTGGAGGTAGGGCAGAAGGGTTCCAAGAGTAAGCATCTTGAACTTTTCTTTCACTAGGAACTTGTTGAGGTTCCTGAGGTCCAGAATGGGACGAAGGCCACCGGTCTTTTTGGGCACCAGGAAATACCTGGAGTAGAATCCGTGACCTTGCAAGTGGGGAGGCACAGGCTCCACCGCCCTGTCCACCAACAGACCCTGAAGCTCCTGACGGAGAAGGTCTGTGTGCAGAGGAGACCTTGGAGGCTCCTCTGGAAAGTATGGGGGTGGCAGTTGGTGGAAATGGAGGGCATAGCCCTTGTGGACTATCTCCAGCACCCAACTGTCCCCGGTGATAAGGGGCCACTGGTGGGCAAAGAGGGCGAGACGACCTCCTGTGCAGGGTTGGGAGAGCAGTGGAGGAGAGGCTATGCTCAAGGAGTCAAAAGCCCCCACCCTGCTGAGTGGTAGCAGGGGCCTGAGGCTTGGGGATCCTCTGCCTATGGGGCCCATTACCCTGGCCCTTGGCTTGCTGACCCTGGGGGGCAGCTTGGGCAGCCTGATATTGTGGGTACTGTTTGTAGGCAGTGCCCTTCCTCGGGTAAAAGGGCTTTTTACCCGAGCCCTTCTTTTTATGAGAAGGGGCAGAGGTCTTCATCGACAGCCTTGTCCGAGTGAGGTGCTCGGTCTTGAGCTGAGCGGCCTTCTCGGTCATGGGCTTGCCAAAAAGGTTTTCACCTCGGCAAGGGACATCGACCAACTTGTCCTGAACCCATGGCTCGAGGTCCAATGACTGCAGCCATGCCTGGCGTCGAGCCGCGATGCTGGCTGCCGCAACTCGGGCCGAAACCTCGAAGCCATCATAGGCAGCGCGGGACATGAACTTCGAGCAGTCCCGAATCCCCGAGGAAAAGGACTTAAATCTCTGCAAGGGTTCCCCGAAGAGACCAGCAGAGTCCCCGGCCAACTCCTTGGCCAGATCCCGCAAGTACATGCCCATGTACAGCTGGTAAGACTGGACACGGCAAGCAAGCATCGAGCCCTGAAAGCACTTTCTACCGACGCCATCGAGGTTTTGGGCCTCCCTGCCAGGAGGCACCGCGGAGTGCATCTTCTGACTCTTCAAACGATGCATGGCTGATTCCACAACCATGGAATGGTGTGGTAGCTGTGCCTTCTGAAAGCCAGGGCTCTTCCGGAGCCGATAGATCGAATCGACTCGCTTGCTAAGAACCGGCGCCAAGGCCGGTGCCTCCCACATATGGAAGAGGAGCCGTTCCAGCATCGGAGGAACCGGGACAGTAAAGGCCTCCTTCAGAGGAGAGTCATACTGCAGCGCCTCGAGCTCCGCCAGAATAGCCAAGGCAGTGGCCATATCCCGGACGAACTCCGAGAACCGGGTGTCCTCCGGGGGGGGGGGACCTACTCCGGGGCTCAGACTGCGGTGAGTCCGAAGGGACGCACCGAGTCTTAAAGGTATCAGGAGACTCCTCGTCCTCCGTCTCCCAAGCCGACTCGTCCGAGGAAGAGTCGGGGTCCGACCCCGCGGGGCCCTGGAGCACCCACCCCGACGCCGGAAGCACCGGCGTCGATGCCCTCGGTCCCGAACGGGAGGAAAAGGGAGACCGCAACCGAGGTCGACTCCGAGGCACAATGGACTCGAGTATCGGCTCGGTCTCCGGGGTCAACTTCGACGTCGATGTCCCGGTGGTCGGGGCAGATGCGCCAGACAGGCTGGCCATCAGTGCCCGCTGCTGCTCCATGAAGGCAAACATTCTGCTCTCCAAGGCTGTCATCCTGAGACTCAGCTCGGGAGACGCAGCAGCCACCGACTCGGGCCCCGGCAGCGCCGGGCCCGATGTCGGCTCCCTGGGAGGAGAGTCCACGAGGACTACGGGGCTTACGTGTCCAGCAGACTCCAGCTCCACACGAGGAACTTTGGCAGGCTTCTCCGGTTCCACAGGCCCGGGGCGACGGTCGGGGTCTTAGACCTGGCCCTCGAGGAGCCAGGGACCTCCTCCTCCGACGCCCTCGTGAGCCGTTTCTTCCTCTAGCGTTCCCGGTCGGGGGGACCCCCTGTCTGAGGAGCTTCGACGGCGCTCGGGATCAGAATCCCGAGATGTCGAGGCCTCAGACGAGGTCCGGGCCCGGCCGGAGGCTGAGTCCGAGAAAAGCCTTTCCTTTTGCTGCTGGCGACTTCATAGTGCCTTGGAAGACATTTTTCCACAGGCCCCGCACGACTTAGGATCGTGGTCGGGGCCGAGGCACCGAAGGCAGCAGTCGTGTGTGTCGGTGAGAGACATTAGTTTCTTACACCGATCACACTTCTTAAAACCACTGGAAGCCATCAGGGAAAAAAGAGTCCCCGCGAGGTCAAAGGACCGGCCTTCTAGGGAAAAAGAGAAAAAAGGGCGCGAACGCCAGCCACGAAGGGCAAAAACTGAAAAAGAAGAATCGGGCTCGATACCGGTGTACTGAACCCGGTGGGAGGGGAACCGGCGTCGAACCGGTAGAAAAAGAGCAAAAAATCGCTGAAAAATCTAATTTTAACCGGGAAAACTGGACACACGGCCGGTGGGCTTCACGGAAAAAAAGAGACTGAGGTAAGATGGCACCTTTAGGCGGGAAGGGAACCGCGCATGCGTGCCTGCATTCCCAAAGGCTTTCATAGAAAGCTGGGGAAATGCTCCGCTGGGGCTTCATCGACGCCGATGACACCCATATGTGACCATATGTGAGGACTGACTTCCTGCTTGGTCCTGGAGAAAAAGAGAATATCATAATGACTCTGTAACAATCTATGATGCAATTGCACTTAAGTATTAGATCATCTCAAAAAAAGACGTGGAGCCCAATTCAGATAACGGCATGCCCAGGCCCATTTTTTATTTATTTATTTATTTAGAGTTTTTTCTATACCGCGCTATTCATCATCAGTGCGGTTCACAGATAACATAAATGTCCGGTGTGGAGGATCTACAGCGGACTTACAGTAAAACAGGGGAGTTTAACCTTGACTATCTGTACCTGTGGGAGCTAACTGGGCAGCAGCTCAATTGCCACTGCCCAATTAGCTTTTGTGGTGTGTGGAGCGTTTTTTGTTTTTATAGAATTTGCAAATTATACATTTCCATTTTCAAAAGGAAAAACATCATATAATCCACATAAGAAGAAAACTATCACATTAGATCAAATCAAAATAAAAAATGTTCAAGCCCACATCTTGGGGAATTTATACCATCAAAAATAACCCACATAAATAAAAGACAATTAGGCACAAAAATGCACCATATTTAGGAGGATTTCTATACTTCTAACCAACACAGCCCAACTGTACTTCTGCCTATCAGTTAAGAACTTTTCTAAATGAAAACACATCAAGGAAAACATAGGACTGTCCCTTTAAAGTAATAGGACATTTACAAGGAAATCGTAAATAAAACGTTGCACCCAGGGAAAGAACGCTCTCCCTCAAAGCAAGAAACCATTTCCGACATAAAGTACATAATGAAACTTCAGTAGAAGAAGTTTAACATCAATAGCACTAATCACACCGGGGGCATCAAAACCACAGGCTTTGGAATTAAAACCTGAGTGCCTCCAGCTACCTCCCCAGGGGAACCAATTCCCAATAACATTGATGACAACACAGGCAGAGGGTGAGGTGGCGGCATTGGAGCCCCAGAGTTTAAAGAAGTTCCATCAGGGGAGGGCTGACCACTCTGCAAAGAAACTAAGGGGCTTGTTTACAAAGCCGCGGTAGCAATTCCCGATCGTTATAGGAGCCGCGGCCCATTTTAAATCAATGGGGCCGCGGCTCCGATAACGATCGCGAACCGCTACCGTGGCTTTGTAAACAAGCCCCTAAATGTTTATCTAGTGGACCAACAGTTTTACCTGCTAAAGATGTCCCAAGGTCCATTTTTACCCCTCCTTCTTTGTTTTTCCATTTTCCCATCTCACCAATACTCACTAACAACCACCAACTCAAATATGCCGTAGGTACGCCAAAGGGGAGCTGAAGGGGCGTGTCCAGCCCCCTTGGTCATACCCCTTTGGTACGCGAGTGTGGAGCATTTTAATGCATTGCTAAGACACAGATATTCAAGTCCAGTACCTGGATATGGCCCCAGATTGAATATCTGCTGTTAAAGTTCAGCAGCGATGGCTATACACCTTAGAGATGCATAGCCGTCACAACTGAATATCAGGGCCAGTGGAATTAGAAAAGGGTCAAAGAAAAATGACAAAAAAGATAAAGGGGTGGAACAACTTTTTTATAGAAAAAAGTCTAAAAAGGTTAGGACTCCAGCTTGCAGAAGAGATGGCTGAGAGGAGATCTAATAGAGATCTATAAAATCCTGAGTGCAGTGGAATGGGTAAATAAGGAACCTTTCAAATAGTACGACTGGGGGACATTCTATGAAGCTGTGACGCTTTTAAAACAAATAGAGAAAGTTCCTTTTTCACTCGAAGCACAGTTAAGCTGTGGAATTCATTACCAGAAGATGTGATAAAAACATAGGAACATAAGAACATAGGAAATGCCATACTGGGTCAAACTAAGATCCATCAAGCCCAGAATCCTGTTTCCAACAGTGGCCAATTCAGGTCACAAGTACCTGGCAGGTTCCCAAAAAGACAGACAAGTTCCACAGTGCTTGTATTGGGGCAAGCAGTGGATTTCCCGGGTACTTTTTAATAATGGTTTATAGACCTTTCCTCTAGGAAGTTGTCCAAACCTTTTTAAACCCAGCTACACTAGCACCTTTTACTATATCCTCTAGTAATCAATTCCAGAGTTTGATTATGCATTGAGTGAAAAAATATTTTCTTTTATTAGTCTTAAACGGGTTACACTGTAGCTTCGTTGCATATCCCCTAGTCTTTCTATATTTTGATGGCATAAACAATCGATCTACATTTATCTGTTCCACTCCATTCATTAATTTATAGACCTCTATCATATCTCTCCGCAGCCATCTCTTTTCCAGGTTGAAAAGCCCTAACCTTTAAATCTCTCCTCATAGAGGTATCCTTCCATCCCCTTTACCATTTTGGTGGCTCTTCTCTGTATGTTTTTTATTCCACTATATCCTCTTTAAGATATGGTGACTAGAATTGCACACAATATTCAAGATGTGGTCACACCATAGAACGATACAGAGGCATTATAATATCCCTTGTTGTATTCTCCATTCCTTTCCTTATGATTCCTAGCATTCAATTTGCCTTCTTGGCAGCCTCTGCACACTGGTGGAGGGTTTCTATGTGTTATCCACAATGATGCCTAAAACGTTTTCCTGGGTGGTGGTTTCTAATGTGGAACCTTGCATCGTGTAACCATAGTTTGGGTTGTTCTTCCCTAACTACATAACTTTGCACTTGTCCACATTAAATTTCATCTGCCATTTGAACTTCCAGTCTTCCAATTTATCAAGATCCTCTTGCAATTTTTCACAAGCCTCTTGTGTTTTAACAACTTTGAATAATTTTGCATCATCTGCAAATTTGATTATTTCACTCATTTCAATTTCCAGGTCATTTATGAATATGAAAGCAGTTAACATGGTTAGTTGGTTGGTAAGTGCTGAGTCATTGCTGACACCTGGCAACCCTGTGGATGGTTGTCCATTTGTGACTATCCTCATGATAAGGTACAACTGGAAGTAGATTGCCAGGACTTTCTTCCATGCTGTCAGCGTACAGCATTAACTAGGTTTAAAAAAGATTTAGACAAGTTCCTGTAGGAAAATTCCATAAACCATTATTAGCCAGGTAGATTTGGGAAAGCCATTGCTTAGCTTTTTATTTAAGTAACAAGGAATGAATCTATTCTTTGGTATCCTATTAGATACTTGTGACCTGGATTAGCCACTGTTGGAAACTAGATGCTGGGCTCAATGGACTTTTGCCCTGACCCAGGATAGCACATCTTGGAGGCGATTTTAGAAAGTCTACATGTGTGTGTGATGGGGTATATAGAATGCTACACATAGATCTCCAAAGGCAATATCAACAGTCCCCTTTAAGAGATTCTGCAGCCCAGAGTTCAGGGCTGGGAGGGCGTGGCTCACAGGGAGAGGTTAAGAACCCAGCAGGCTGCAGGAGGAAGAGAAGGCTCATGGAGCCAGAAGTCCTTTCAAGGCAAGCCACGTAAAGGACTTCTGAGGAAGGAACTTTAATTGGGGCTGGAGGAAGGACTGGGAGAACCAGCTTGTGGAGGATTAACAAACTGGAACAGAATAAAAACTAACTTTGTTTCCCTTGAACTGCTGTCTGTTCTGTGTTTTAGCTTGTGGAGGTTTAACAAGCTGGGACAGAATAAAAGCTGATTTTGTTTTCCCTGAACTGCTGCTGCTTCTGTGTTTTAAAAGAAAACTCCTTCCCATTGCATGCAGGGTCGGCCCGTCCATTGAGCGAGAATGTTGTTCGCACAGGGCCCCGCGCTTCAGGGGTCTCTGCGCAAACCACATTCTCGCTCAGTGAACGGCTGCAGAGGGAGCCGGGGAAGCCCACACGAGGCCCCGGCTCCCTCTAACCAGCCGCCAGCGTGAAGAGCCTTTTCCTTCATGCTGGCGGCTGTTTCAATGAAGCCGTGAATGCTGGGAGAGGTTAAAGGGCTCTTCGGAGGGGGGGGGGCGGCTAGGACTGGATGGGCTGTGATGGTGGGGGGGAACGGACTGGAAATGGACTGTGATGGGGGGAACGGACTGCAATTGGGCTGTGATGGGGGGGAACGGACTGCAAATGGGCTGTGATGTTGGGAGGGCTAGGACTGCAAATGGGCCGTGATGGTGCCCCCCACCATCACGGCCCATTTGCAGTCCTAGCCCTCCCAACATCACAGCCCATTTGCAGTCCGTTCCCGCCCATCACAGCCCAATTGCAGTCCGTTCCCCCCCATCACAGCCCATTTCCAGTCGGTTCCCCCCCACCATCACAGCCCATTTCCAGTCCTAACCCCCCGAATGGACAAAATGGGCTGTGATGGTGGGGGGGGGGGAACTTGGACTGGAAATGAGCTGATGAAGAGCTGGATTAGGACTAGAAATGGGCTGATGGGGGCTGGAATAGGACTCAAAGTGGGCTGATGGGAGTTGGAATAGGGCTGGAAATGGGCTGATGGAGGAGCTTGGAGTAGAAATGGGCTGATGGGGGGCTGGGATGGAACTGGAAAACAGCATATGGGGGGGCTAGGACTGGAAATGGGCTGATGTGGAAGCTTGGGACTAGAAGGGGGCAGATGCTGGGTGGGTCTAGAACTATAAGGGAGCTTATTTTGGGGGAGGAATAGAAAGGGATGGGGAATGAGAATGGAGAGGGGAAAAGATATTTTGTGTGGGAGGGAAGAAAAGTCTACGATGGGCCGGGTATTGGAAGAGTAAGTGGAGATTGAGAATGGAAGGGTGAAATATGAGTGGATGATAAAGGAATAAGGAAAGAAATGGAGGTAAGAGCAAAAGATCACTATGTTAAAGCAGATATAGAGAAAAATTTGGAAAGAAATCTAAACGAGAAGAAAGGACAAATGGATAGCTCGAAGAAGACACGAAGAAACCAGAAGAAAGTGACTGGATCAATTGCAACTGAAAAAGAAAATGCACAAGCAACAAAAAGTAGAAAAATACTTTTTTATTTTGAATTTATTAACTGGAATATATCAGCTCTAGGAAATGTGCATCGTTAACGTCTTTTGTGATTTGTTTTATTTATATTCTCTTATATACTGCACTATTCTGCATCAGTGTGGTTTACATTGAACAAACTGAAATTACATTGAACAGGGCATTATAACTTGGAGATAACTATTTTACAGGGAACATGGGCAATGGAGGGTTAAGTGGCTTGCCCAAGACCACAAGGAGCACCTGTGGGACTAGAAACCCAAGTCCTTCCAGCCCAAGGTTGCTGTCCTCTAGTGGGATTTGAACCACTGACCTTCTGGCCTGAAGTACCTTGCCCCAACCACTAGGCCACTCCTCCACTCCAGTACTAGTTTAGTACTAGAGAAAATTAATTTATAGTTTTATTTCTCCAGTGTTGTTGTACATCCCAGGTTTGGCTTTTGGGGTTCCCAGTTTAATTATTATCTTCCTATTTCTAAATTGTGATCCCTTGTTCTTTGGTGACGGTCTATGTTCAGCATTTTAACCAAGCTGAGGTATTCTGTTCATGATTTGACCGTGTCACTTGTTCTCTTTCCCCAGTAGGAGATGCATTGGTAATCTCTGAGATGTATTGGTTTAATATTTGCAGTGTTGCCTTTTGATAGGTAGGGTTTGGTGCTTTGTGAGTCCTGGCAGAGCTGTTATAATATGGTGGATTTGCTATGAGTTCTAAATGGTCTGTGTTTATAGTACTTGCTAATGGGCCTGGCGGTTGGCACTGGAATATAGTAACATAGAAATCTGTTAGTCTTTCTTTATCCAGACACTCATTAAGAAGCATGTTTACTAAAAATGCATGTTAACATTATGCAAATGAGGCTCCCTATGCAAATGAGGCCCTGCAATTAATCTCCGCACATGGCCTCGCACCCCCCTTGGGCCGCCCCTGACTGCATGCCACACTACCACAGTGTCAGAACAGCCAATATTGAGACGATATTCAGAACAGCCAATATTGAGATGCCATGGCGGTCAGCCATGCTGTTTCTTTACCTCCTGTATGTCTTCTTGCAGTTGCACGAGTGTCCCATTACTGGAGGCAACCATCTCTTTCACAGTCCGAAGTTCTTGCAATATCTCACGTATTCCTTCAGCACTTATTTTCTCAGACTCCATTTTTTGCGGGGACGCCGCCTCTTGCTTCGTGCGCTTTACCGCGTGTCCTGCCGCTGGAGTAAAAGAGTAAATTAGACTTACCTGCTAATTGTTGTTCCTTGCGGAACTCTAGTCCAGTCCCGGAACCATAGAGTTGTGAACCTCCACCAGCAGCTTTGGAGACTGAACATCTTCATCTCTCTGATCATCCAGCTATATGCAGCCCCAAGGACCGCCCACACATCAGTACCTATTGACAAAGCATACTAAGAAGAGCAACAAATAAGTAGATATAACAACACAGTGGAAAAAGGGATCCTGACCCTAAAGTTCCCACTACTAGCAAAAATTTTTTTTTTCTTTTTCCAATTGCATAAGAACAACCTCCCGCCTACGGGAAGGCGGACCAGAACGGCCGTGGCGACCCTCGTGCAAAACGCATGCAACAAGAGACGCCACCGCTCACCCCCAAGATTTGACCCCGAAAGGAAACTAAGGCGTGCTGCAAGCAGAGGAGCTCTGACCGAAAGTATAGAGAACAAAAACCCTGGCAGACTCCTATAATGAATGTACCTTCTTGGCTGGCAGCGAGAACAGATAGACAGGGAGGGATCCGGGACTGGACTAGAGTTCCGCAAGGAACAACAATTAGCAGGTAAGTCTAATTTACTCTTCCTTAGCGTCCCTCTAGTCCAGTCCCGGAACCATAGAGGATGTAACAGAGCAGTAAATCTCAACGGGAGGGCCTCGCTAGTCCAGCCTGAATCACCCGAGACCCAAACCGCGCATCCGACGCCGCCTGCACATCCAGACGATAGTGCTTAGCAAAGGTGTGCAAGGACGACCACGTCGCCGCCCGACAAATATCCACCGCCGGTACCAAGCTATCTTCTGCCCAAGACGCCGCCTGCGCCCTAGTCGAGTGAGCCCGAAGCCCGGCAGGAACCATCTTGCCGTGTAAAAGGTATGCCGACGAAATCGCCTCTTTCAACCAGCGGGAAATGGAAGACTTAGACGCCGCTTCCCCCTTGCGCGGACCGCCAAATGCGACAAATAGGCGATCGGACTTACGGAAGGCCGCCGTTTCCCTCAAATACCGACGAAGAGCTCGACGGACATCCAACGCGTGCAAGGAGTTATCCGCGTGCTTGCCCCGTTCCTTGGCAAACACCGGGAGAGACACCACCTGAATCATGTGAAACGCCGAAACTACCTTAGGCAAAAACGCGGGAACCGGTCGCAATACCACCTTGTCGGCAGAGAAAGACAGATAGGGTTCCCTACACGAAAGAGCCTGCAACTCCGAGATCCTGCGAGCTGACGAGATCGCTACCAGAAACCCCGTTTTCAACGTCAAGTCCTTCAACGAAGCTTGCGCCAAGGGTTCAAACGGCGAAGCCACCAGAGACCTCAACACCAAATTCAAGTCCCACGAGGGCACTAAAGCCCTGCACGGAGGACGCATAAGCAACACCGCTCGCAAGAAGCGCTTCCCGTCCGCATGGGACCCCAATAACTGGCCCTGAACCTTGCCTCGAAAACATGCAAGAGCTGCAAGTTGTACCCTCAACGAACTGGCCGCCAGGCCCTTGTCCACCCCTGCTTGCAAGAAGGAGAGGATCTGAGGAACGGAGGTCCGCAAAGGCCGCAACTCGCGAGCCGCACACCAGCTCTCAAAAATACGCCAGACCCGGACATACGCTAGCGACGTAGACCGACGCCGTGCCCGCAACAAGGTAGCAATGACTTCCGGAGAATAACCTTTGGCTCTCATTCGCGCCCTCTCAATAGCCATGCCGTAAGCGAGAATCGAGCCACCTGAGGCATCTGCAGCGGCCCCTGCCGAAGGAGATCCGGCCGAGGAGGAAGGAGCCACGGATCGGCCACACTCAACCGCACCAGATCCGCATACCAAGGCTGACGAGGCCAGTCCGGGGCAATCAGAACCACGGGACCCGGATGCCGCTCGATCCGCTGTACCAGGCGACCCAGCAGAGCCCATGGAGGAAAGACATAGAGCAGCCCGTACCTTGGCCACCTTTGTGCCAATGCATCGAGGCCTTCCGACATGCGTTCCCGACGCCTGCTGAAGAACCTTTCGACCTGCGCGGACTCGAAGGTCGCCATGAGGTCCATTATCGGCAGACCCAAACGACGGACCAGCAACGCAAATACCTCGGGATGTAGAGACCACTCTCCGGGGTCTACCCTGCGACGACTCAGAAAGTCCGCCTCCACATTGTGAACCCCCGCAATATGCTGGGCCGACAGACACTGAAGATGCCGCTCTGCCCAATCCAGAAGCAGATCCGCCTCTGCTTCCAACACCGCGCTGCCTGTGCCTCCCTGGCGATTTATGTAGGCTACCGTGGAGGCATTGTCGGTTAGCACCCTGACCGCCGCTCCCTGCAGCCAAGGCTGAAACGCTGTCAGAGCCAACCACACGGCTCTCATTTCCAGTCGGTTGATGGACCACCGGCTCTCCCGCGAGGACCACTGGCCCTGAGCAATCTGGCCCTCGCAATGAGCCCCCCAGCCGCTCAAACTGGCATCCGTCATCAGCAGACGCCAGACGGGAGACTCCAAGGGCATACCGTTCGCCAGAGAGCGCCAACGCAACCACCAGCGAAGGCTGCGCCGAACCTCCAAGGGGCAAACTAACTGACGAGCTAGCGAGTCGGACTGATGACACCATCGACGCAGCAGCGCTCGCTGCAGAGGCTGCATGTGCGCCCTTGCCCACGGAACTACCTCGATGGTCGACGCCATCGTGCTGAGAAGCTGAAGGTATTGCCAAGCCGAGGACGCCCGTCTCGCTAGAAACTGCTCCACCAGCCGCCTCAGGGCCCGCGCTCTGTGCACTGGGAGGAAAACCTTCCCGTTGCCGGTCTCGAAACACGCCCCCAAATACTCCAAGGTCTGCGAGGGAAGAAGGCTGCTCTTCGCCCGATTGACCACCCAACCTAACGACTGCAAAACCTGTACGACCCGCGCCGTCGCCCGGAGACTCTCCTCCCTCGACTTCGCCCGGATCAACCAGTCGTCGAGATAGGGATGCACGAGGACACCCTCCTTCCGCAGGAACGCCGCTACCACCACCATGATCTTCGTGAAGACCCGTGGCACTGTCGCTAGGCTGAAGGGCATGGCTTGAAACTGAAAATGTCCCATCGGCAGCGCAAACCGCAGAAATCTTTGATGTTCCCGGCGAATGGGAATGTGCAAATAGGCCTCCGTAAGGTCTAGGGACGTTAGGAATTCTCCCTCGCGGACCGCCGCTATGACCGAGCGCAGCGTTTCCATGCGAAAATGCGACACCCGGAGGCACCGATTCACTCTCTTTAAATCCAGGATTGGTCGAAAGGTGCCTTCCTTTTTCGGCACGACGAAGTAGATGGAGTATCAACCGGACCCTAACTGCCCCTCCGGCACGGGGGCGACCGCCCGGAGCCGAAGCAGCCGGGAAAGTGTATCGGATACGACTCGTCGTTTCCAGGGAGCGCTGCACGGGGACATAACGAAGGAATCGAGCACCGGTCGATGTAGCTCGAGCACATATCCCTCTCGTATCACTTCTAACACCCACCGATTGGATGTGATAGTGACCCAGGCAGGGTAGAAATCCCGCAGTCTGCCCCCTATGGGAATCACCACCACCGGAGCCGGCCTCACTTCATTGCGACTTTTTGGGGACCTGCGCCTAGAAGGAGCCAAAACCTCTACCTGCCCCCGAAATCCGCGGAAACTCTGTCCGCGCCCCAGATATCTGGAACGCTGGGACTGACCAAAGCGGGAGGCACGAAACCTCCGAAAGGACTGCTGAGACCCCCGGAAGGTGAAGGTCGGCTTCCCCTGCTTGGGCTTATCCTCCGGAAGCCGACCCCCCTTAGAATCCCCGAGATCTTTTACCAACCTATCCTCCAAATTACTACTTCTACGAATGCCACAGACGAGACACCGAGGACTAGGAGGCATGGCTATGCACACAGCCCTTTGCCAGCAAATCAGGAACACCTTGCTGAAGCAAACAGCAGAAAAAAAATCGTGATTTTAAAAGTGCTCAAAAACGCTCCAAATTGCAGGATTAGATAGAGCTGGAGTCAATTAGCTGATATCTGACCAAGAAATGCAAAAACGAAGCTCCTATCCCTAAAAAAAACACGAAGAAAAACAACTTTGAAAAAAAATCCAAAATGGCCGCCGGACCCGATCCCGCCAAAAAAAGGACCAGAAAAAATACCCAGAAGGTCTAAAACACTCCCCAGAGCTGATTCCAGGCCACCCCAAGGCCTCCACCACTGCCTTTAGAAAGAAAAAGCTTCAAACTCTACTCACCCACACACAGGAGTGGAGGGGGGGTCAAAACACTGAGAGTGCTGTCCAGCGTGCCTGTCACAAGCTCTGAGTAGCAGTTATCAGAGTCAATAACAGAGTAATAACCGCTCAGGGCAGCTCGGGGAACCCCTAAATCAGTCAGGGGACCCTCAGAGCCTACTGCTGTATTCAATTGCTGCCTGTAATTGTCTTCAACCTTCTCCTCACCCACCAAGGGGGTTCGGTAGAAAGGAGACCTGTGTCCTGTGCAGCTCCCCTGCTTGTTTGACCTATGGGGAGACTGATAGAGAGAGACAGAGAGAAAAAAACAGATTAGAGAAAGACAGAAGGGACACAGTCAAAGATTTCCTCCACAGCAGCAGCCCAGCACCTAAATCTAGAAAATAATAAAACACTAAAGCTCTGCTTATTTGTTCCTAAGGAGCCCAGTTCTGGGCTCTGACTTCCAAGCTGCTTGGAGACTGAGATACTGATGTGTGGGCGGTCCTTGGGGCTGCATATAGCTGGATGATCAAAGAGATGAAGATGTTCAGTCTCCAAAGCTGCTGGTGGAGGTTCACAACTCTATGGTTCCGGGACTGGACTAGAGGGACGCTAAGGAAATCAAGCCTTGCAGGTTTCAATGCAGCCATCCTTCGCAGGACTTAGACATTAAATTCAATAACTCAACTGGTCTCAGACAGGGGAGGGTAGCCAGGATTCTATGACTCGGGCAGGAGCAGGATTCTCAGGCAGCCATCTTCTATCGCGGCAAGCTCCGCCCTTCAGCCATGCTGTTTAAATATCAGTAGCCTAAGCGTTCTGGATCGGGGACGCTGAAAATCACATTAACTGGACAAGTGTCCGGTTAGCACCAGTACTACCCCCACATCACCCAAGGATCGCCCCTGCACTTACCAGACAGTGCCGGGGTGATCTGTGGAGATATTCAGCAACACTATCTGGACAGTGCCGCTGAATTTCATGGTCAGTGCCCTTAGCCAGCCAGCTAGCCTCCCTTTGGCTAGCATGGTTTGGTTTTACAGTGTTTTTAAATGCATTTGAAAAATTGTAAAAATTGACTTTACACTATGGAAGCCCATGAATGACATCTGGGGGCATTTTTTCAGAGCTGTTTTGCAGGGCAGCATTGCCCTGTTTTGCAAGAACCCCCATCTGAGGTTTCCATTTTCTCCCTCCTTCCTATGTTTCCCATAACAGAGACTCCGTAGTAGAGGGGGGTTCAATTTCTCAACCAGGGCTTTATTGTTTAGTAGTCTCCTCCTTATAGTTATTTAGATGTTTAAATATTGATGGCATGTGCTGACACTTGTTCTGTTAGTGAGATTTTCAGCCAGCCTTTGTCTGGATTGCAGCTTAGGCCAGCTTTTCATGTGGCCTAAGCTTTGGGGCTACCAAAAATCACACTAACTGGACAAGTGTCAGCACTTTATCTTTATCTTTATTAGCATCATTTGATGAACCGCCCAGGCCGAAGCATCAGGGCGGTGTACAATATAACAGTAGGCTACTGGAAATAAAGTCAGAAAAGAACCACCAGTTCTACCCCCACACCACCCAAGGATTGCCCTGCACTTACCAGACAGTGTCGGGGTGATCTGTGGAGATATTCAGCAACACTATCTGGACAGTGCCACTGATTTTCATGGTCAGTGCCCTTAGCCAGCCAGTCTTCTTTTGGCCAGCCGGCTAAGGGCATTGAATAATGACCTGACCATGTTCATGTGTAAAGAGGCACACATTAGTATTAGTATTAGTAGCAATTCTAGAAGAGGTGCTACTTATCTGTGTATGCATCTGATATACACAGATCTGAAGAGGTGTGGTTTGGTCACACTTTGAAATTACATGTGTATTTCTCATTTTGCAATGGAAATGCATCTATACTACAAATATTTCCCCAGTTTGGAGGAGTGCTCGAGGAGGAAATTGTGCTTACCAATCTGGTGTTGAAAATCTAGGTGCTGGTGTGGATAGTCAGCTGTCAGGTAAAGAGCAGATAATGTCACTGCTTAGATCTTCCTTTTACAAGTTTAGGTTTATGCTTAAGATGAATATGATTTTACACCAAGGATTCCCAAACCTGCCTCCCAGCCAGTCGGGTTTTCAGGATATCCACAATGAATATGCATGAGAGAAATTTAAATGCACTGCCTCCACTGTATGCAAATCTCTCTCATGCATATTCATTGTGGATATAAGGAAAACTTGACAGGCTGAGGAAGCCGTAGGACAGGTTTGGGAACCCCTGTTTTAGAGCCTCAAAATTTCCGCATAGTGTTCTGGACATTAATTTTGAGCAACTTGAACTATTGCAATGGTGGTTACCACAACAGGCTTTGAAAGCCATCCAGACTATAGACAATGCAGTGGCACAATTGATATCTGGATGTCCCTTGAGAGAATATATGACACCATATCTAGTGAAGTTGCATAGGCTCCCTGTAAAACAATGTGTACAGTTCAAACTAGGCTGATTGATTCTTCATCTCCTGAGAGAAGGAAATTCAAGTATCTTAATGCTCTGCTGAAACCAACAAAATCTGCTGTTAATTTGCACTCCAACGATACCCAGTTGTTGCTCGTGCCATCAGTAAAGCAGGTCAGGCTAGGTAAACTCATATCTAAATCTTTCAGTGTTGTAGGTTCTATCTTTTGGAATGCTTTACCAGGAGCACTGTATATTCTGCTTATTTTTCATTTAGGAAAATGCTGAAGACTCACTTGTTCTGCAAAAGATATACATGAATAGTTATTGGGCCCAATTTTCATTCAGGCAGGCTATGTGCCAACCCCCTTAACCCAGAATTTCATTTCTGTGGCGATGGAAATGAAATTCCGGGTCACGCCATAGAGACTGGCAGCCACCAAGGCTAAGCGGGTAGCAGCGATTTTTGATGCTGCCCGTTTAACCCCAGCGCCTTAAAGATAGGCAAGGGTTTTCTTCGCCTATCTTTAAGGCGCAGAGTGCTAAGCGGGCAGCATCGAAAATCGCTGCTACCTGCTTAGTGCCATTCCCCGCCTCCACTCCGCCCCAAACATTTTTTGTAAACTATATAGAACTAAGTGTATTATAGCATATAAGACAGAAATGAATGACATGAAAAGAAACAGCAAACGTAATAGGGTTTTGAAGCTTGGCTTCCTAACTGGCTCCCCTTCAATGTGCAGTTTTGAAAAATCCGCTACTTATTTAAGTGCTAGCAGTTTCATGTATAAACAGGCCTCACCTGATGCAGCTCTTTTTTATGTGTTTATTTGGTAATGGCTGTTTCTGCTGCACATGTCATGAAACACACATTTTTCCCAAAGCCTTCTATGTATTTTACAAAGAGCTTCACGTTCAACAAGCCTTTTGTAAAATATGCTGCAAACTGTGAACAGCCTGACTTGTACATCCCTTTTTCAGCCTTTTGAAAATTGAGCTTCACGTGTTCTTATATTCTACAAGAGCCCCATTGTGAGACAGGTTAGCTTTACCCTATTGATGATGTGTTGCTGTCATAGCAAACCTGCTCATGGCCTTCATAAAATACAAGAGACCACAGAAAGAGGAAGACACGCATTGATATTTGAAAAGGCTAAGAGAAGCTGTGAAAGTAGTCAGGAAAGCAAAGATACAAAGGGAAGAAAAAATAGCCCATGCAGTAAAATGGAGGGACAAAACATTTTTTAGATATGTTAATGAGAGGAGGAAGTGCAAAAGTGGTATTGTCAGACTGAAGAGTGAAGGGGAGAAATATGTAGAAACTGATAAGGATAAAGCAGAATTGCTTAAATATTTCTGTTCTGTGTTCACAGATGAAGGGCCAGAAGCAGGATCTCAGAAAACATCAACAAACAGGCACAGAAATGAGGCAGATCTTGAAAAAGTTTCAGAAGACTGTGTTCACGAGATGCTAGCTAAACTAAAAGTAGACAAAGAGATGAGGCCAGATGGGATGCATGTGAGAGTACTGGGGAAGCTTAGAGAAGTTCTAGCAGCTTCACTGTCAGATCTTTTCAATGTTTTTTTAGAGTTGGGAGTGGTCCCAGAGGATTGGAGATGGACGCGTGTAGTCCCTTTATACAAAAGCAGAAGTAAGGATGAGATTGGGAACTACAGACATCTATGGTGAGCAAATTAGACATATTGGGACAAACTTGAAGATCTCAATATGTATACTTTGGAAGAAAGGTGGGAGAGGGGAGATATGATAGAGACAATGGGGGGCAAAGCTATCCAGATTTGGGCCCTATTTTCACTGCAACTGCACATAAACATTCAAAATTTGACTTGAAAAAAGATTTTGAAAATTAGACTCAGGGTCTGTGAGCCTGGTATATGGTATTCTTCCCCAAATTCAGATCTTAATCCCACATGGATTGTTACCCACTTGTGACCAGCAGCAGTTCCCCTAACCACAGTCTACACAGCTCAGGGATATACTATTTTATAAACAAATTCCAGCCATCCTTTGTCTCTCCAGCTACTCAGAGCCACAACAGATTGTGATTCCAGCAGCTTTAAGAGAAGATATACACACTTTCTGCTCTGGACCATAGTGCTGATGCAGCACTTGATCGATTCTGACATGGGACTGACCAAACAGAACCCAACCAAACCTACCTGCATTCTTTGTAAGTTTTCTAGGAGCGGATGACAGAGACAGAGCTGATTAATAAATATTTAACCCTAAATAAAATATAGAAGGAAGACGTTTACACAGAGATTATCTACGTGAATAAGCCACAAATATAGACAGGCCGAAGCGAGTAAGCTTAAAAGAAAAGTTGAATTCCTTGTTGGATCAGAAAGGAACATCTACACGCAAAAATATGAGTTGTATGGATGGGGCTACAAGGCTGGTAAGATCATAGCCAATTTAGTTAGGTCACCCAAGCTTAGGTCACCCAAGGTTAGGCAAATGATTCCCTCTGTTCACAGTCCCCATGAGTATTGGCATACTCGAGCAGAAGAAGTAGTAAAATAATTTTTGGATTACTACTAGGAATTGTATGCACAGGGGCCTGATAATGAAGACACGAAGCAGGAATTTTTCCGGAGGCTGTGACTCTTAGATAATAGAGGCAGAAAATGAGGAACTACGTAGACCTATAACCGAAAGGGAACTTAAAGTAGCAATTCGGAAATTAAACCTACTAAAACACTATGACCTGATGGTTTAGGGCCAGAATTCTATAAAATCTTTATGGATTTAGTGGTGGGTTCCCTGTGGTTTATGGGTGAGGAGGTTTGCAGCAGGGGAAGCTGGGCCCTATGCAGAATTGGGCACATGTGATTCTTCTCCTGAAACTTGGTATACCACTCCATTTCACTGTTAAATCAGGATGTAAAGATCATAGCAGTGGTGCAAACCAGTTGAATAAATTGTTCCCGGCAATCATACATGAAGACCAGGTAGGCTTTGTGCCGGGCAACTATACATCCAGAAATGTGTTAAAAGTTATGGCAGCCGTAAGTATGAATCAAGGGGGTTGGGGTGCAATATTACTCTATTGAGTCTGTATATTGAAAAAGCCTTTGACAAGGTTTCTTGATCTTATTTGTTGTGGATTTTAAGGTAATTTGGAATAAAGAGGAATTTTGCAAGTTTGGGTGAAGATTCTTTACACCAGCTCCATGGCCCAATTGTTGATCAATGTGACTAGGGCATCTAGTTTCCCCCTATAGAGAGGCACCTGCCAAGGATGCCCATTATCTGTTGCTGTTTTTATTGTCATGGAACCCCTTGCTGCAAAGCTTCAATGTGACTCTAGGATAATTGGTATTAAAGTTAGCCTGCATGAGTTTAGGGTCAGCTGATTTGAGGACAATATGCTATTCTTTGTGGGAGCACCCTACACTAATGGGAAGTATGTGATGGATCTTTTAAACCTATCATACATTCTTGGGCCTATAAACTATAGGAATGGAGGAGTGGCCTAGTGGTTGGGGCAAGGTACTTCAGGCCATGAAGGTCAGGGGTTCAAATCCCACTAGAGGGCAGTAACCTTGGGCCAGAAGGACTGAGGTTTCTAGTCCCACAGGTGCTCCTTGTGGTCTTGGGCAAGCCACTTAACCCTCCATAGCCCATGTTCCCTGTAAAATAGTTACCTCCAAGTTATAATGCCCTGTTCAATGTAATTTCCATTTGTTCAATGTAAACTGCCTTGATATCATGAAAGGCGGTATATAAGAAATGTTTTAATTTTTTTTTTTTAACTAATCAGGACAAATCAAGCACATTGCTGCTGTGTAGGGAATGGAAAGAGCAATGATGAAGCAGTTTCAAGTTTGGATGGTTAAAGGGAGTTTGAAGTATTAGTACTACTATCTATCATTTGTATAGCGCTACAAGGCATATGCAGTGCTATACATATGAATGTAAGCGACACTCCCTGCTCATGAAAGCTTACAATCTAATCATGATGAACAACATCACAAAACTGGGCACTAGAGTATGGTAAGATACACTTAAGTGGTGAGCAAGAGAGTGAGGGGCATCAGGATCTAAAATCAGCCTCAAAGAGGTGGGGTTTTAGCCTGGATTTCAATAGGGCTATAGAAGGAGCCTGACATACTGACTCAGGTAGTTTGTTCCAGGTATATGGAGCAGCAAGGCAGAATGAATGGAGTTGGCAGTGGCAGAGAAGGGGCACAGATAAAAGGGATCTGCCAGAGGAGTGGAGTCCTGGAACAGGGAAGTAGGGTAAGATAAGAAAAGAAAGATAGTGAGAAGCTTCATAATGAATGGATTTATAGGTCAGTAGTAGAAGTTTGAACTGGATGTGGAAATGGACAATGAGCCAGTAAAGTGACTTGAGAAGAGGGGTTATGTGAGCATAGCAACACTGATGGATGATAAGCCATGCAGCTAAGTTTTGACCAGATTGAAGGGAAGAAAGATAATTCAGAGGGAGACCAGCAAGGAGTAGGTTGCAAAAGTCAAGATGGGAGGTGACTAGAGAGTGGATAAGGTTCTTAGTAGTATATTCACTGATGCGAAGGATTTTAAAAAGAATCTGAAGACAACACTCTGAACATTTTGGTGATATCACATGATTACCATTTTATTACTACTTTTGTTGTTCTCCCCTTTTATTTCTTTTTATGTTCATATACTTAGTTTTGTAAATAAGTTTATTTAATTTAATCCCTGTTTTCTTCTTCCCTGTTTATTGTAAGATTTTGAACTTCTTTGTGAACCGCTTTGATTTTAGGAAAAAGCGATATATAAGCCCTGTTAAATAAATAAATAAATAAATAAACATTCAGAAAGGAAGTGATGAATTTTGCTGACATTATAGAGAAAGAAGTGACAAGTTTTAGCTATCTGTTGGATGTGTTACTTCCCAGTTACTTCCAAGTTGATCTCCTGTTTATTGTAAATACAACTCAGGGTTCCTGTGTTGTATGGTTGATGTTGAATGTAAACCGCTTTGATCTAAAATAGAGCGGTATAGAAGAACTGTTAAATAAAATAAATAAATAAATAAATAAATAATAAATGTGTGCAGAGAAAAAGAGCAGAGTCAATGATGAACCCCAAGTTTGCGAATTGAGGAAAAGGGAGCAGTATTTATTTAGCTACATCTATATCTCGCTTTTTACCGGGTCAAAGCATTAGCCATAGAAACAGAGAAGGGAGAAGAGGGACAGAAACAGAGAAGGAAGGAAATATTTGGGAAAACACATTAGCATGAGTCCTATAGTTAGGAAGAACATGGTAGAACAAATACAGTAGATGCTATTCGGGTCCTCTGTCAAAAGTGGCATGATCTGCCTCAGTCTCTGATGGGAAAAGTAGCTCTGGTAAAAATGATAGTTTTGTCTAAATTACTGTATCTACTCAGACATTGCTTATTTGAGTCAAAAGACAGGAGGTGCTGCAATACAATGCAATATTTCAAAAATTCATCTGGAGATCCAAAAATGCCTGGATTAGTTATGCTAATTATTATTATTATTATTACTTAACTCTAATGTAGCCTTCCCTCTTAGATGGATATATGAAGAGTACTATGGGAATGTAAAATATGCCCCTGAAGGCCTACACCTGGTAAACTTAGGGTCATGTTGCATGAAGATTCCCCTCTGGGTGTAATGAACAGGGAAAAACAACTGTTAGGGCCTGTGAAGCAAGCATGGGCATGTTGGTGTGGACTGGAAAAGAAAACTCATAGAAACATGATGGCAGAAAAAGACCACATGGCCTATCTAGTATGCACTTCCATCAACTACAATAGTGCCCTTTTTTCCTTTAGCAATCCTTTGTGTTTGTACCCCAGGGATCTGTGCTGGGTCCGCTGCTTTTTGACATATTCATAAATGACCTTGAAAGTGGAATAAAGAGTGAGGTTATCAAATTTGCAGATGACACAAAACTATTTAAAGTTGTTAAAACCCAAGAGGATTGTGAAAAATTGCAAGAGGATCTTGATAAATTGGAAGACTGGGCATCAAAATGGCAGATGAAATTTAATGTGGACAAGTGCAAGGTTATGCACCTAGGGAAGAACAACCCAAACTATGGTTACACGATGCAAGGTTCCACATTAGGAACCACCACCCAGGAAAAAGATTTAGGCGTCATTATGGATACCATGTTAAAACCCTGGGCCCAGTGTGCAGCGGCGGCCAAGAGAGCAAATAGAATGCTAGGTATGATAAGGAAAGGAATGGAAAATAAAACAAAAGATATTATAATGCCTCTATATCTTTCCATGGTGAGACCGCACCTTGAATATTGTGTGCAATTCTGGTCGCCGTATCTTAAAAAGGATATAGCGATTTTAGAAAAGGTTCAGAGAAGAGCCACCAAAATGGTAAAGGGGATGGAAGGATACTCCTATGAAGAAAGGCTAAAAAGGTTAGGGCTCTGAGAACGCCCCCGTACGGTAGCTCAACACCAGGGCCAGAGAGTAGGAGTTGCCTATACCTCAAAGAGATTACGGAGTACCGCCTATCCGAAAGCACTGTCCCTGCGGGACTCCCTCTCGAGGCAGTAGTGGGCCGCAAAAGTCTGGCTTGAAGACCAAGTAGCGGCCCGGCAGATGTCTGCCAACGGAACAGAGCGGAGATGAGCTACTGACGCAGCCTTCGCCCTGACACGGTGGGCCGTGACTTGACCCTGCAAGGAGAGGCCGGCTGCCCTGTACGCCCAGGCGATACAGTCTGCCACCCAGATGGACAAGGTACACTTGGAAACAGGTAACCCCAGCTTATTAGGGTCAAAAGATACGAAGAGCTGAACAGCCCTTCGATGTCCCTGCGTACGGTCAAGGTAGAAGGACAACGCCCTCCTACAGTCTAGGGTATGCAAGACCATTTCAGCCCGGATGAGATGCGGCCTGGGAAAGAAAGTCGGAAGAACTACCTCCTGATTGAGATGGAAGGAGGAGACAACCTTAGGAAGGAACTTTGGGTGAGTCCGTAAGACCACCCTGTTCCTATAGAACCTTGTTATGGTGGCTCTGAGACCAGAGCTTGCAGCTCACTGACTCGCCTGGCTGAGGTAAGAGCTACCAAAAACACCTTCCAGGAAAGAAAGCATAAAGGACAAGTAGCCATAGGCTCAAATGGTGGGCAAGTAAGTTGTTGCAAGACCACATTCAAATCCCACTCAGGTGCTGGTGGACGAATCGGAGGCTTGAGCAAAAGGAGGCTTCTGAGGAAGCGGGCCACTAAAGGGTGGCCTGACAGAGACTGAGCTTCCACCGATGAGTGGTGCGCTGACAGAGCACTGAGGTGGACCAGAACAGAGTTGGATTTAAGGCCCAGGTCGGACAAGTGAAGCAAATATTGCAGCACCACGGGCATCAGGCACGAAAACGGATCCTCCTTGTGCTGAGCACACCAGGTGGAGAACCTACGCCACTTGAGGGCATAAGATTTTCTAGTGGAGTGCCTCCTAGAGGCCAAGACCACCTCCTCCACTTCCCTAGATAGCAGTAAGGGAGCTAGAACTACCCTTTCAGCATCCAGGCCATCAAATTGAGGGACTGGAGGTTGGGGTGCAGGAGAGATCCCTGATTCTGAGATAGGAGATCGGGTTGCACCCCCAGAGGAAGTGGAGTGTCCACAGCCAACTGCAGAAGGAGTGGAAACCACGGTTGCCTCGGCCATCTGGGGGCTACTAGGATCACCGAGGCCTTGTCCTGAAGCACCTTGAAAAGTGTTCGGGCCACCAGAGGCGTGGGAAGAAACGCATACAGTAGGCTCGTAGACCAAGAGATTAGAAACGCATCTGCTGCTATTCTCAGAGGATGCGGTTGTCTGGAGCAGAACCTGGGTAGCTGACAGTTGAGCGGACTGGCAAAGAGATCGATGGTTGGAAGACCCCATCTTAGGAAGACCCTCTGGAGCACCAGAGGATTCAACTGCCACTCGTGTGGCTGCAGAATCCTGCTCAACCTGTCTGCCAGGTAATTCTATTGGCCGGGCAGATAAACTGCCTTGAGAAGTATGCCCTGTTGGACTGCCCATGAGCACAGGGCTTGAGCCTCCTGATACAGAAGTCGAGATTCTGTGCCTCCTTGTTTGTTCACAGAGAATATGGCAACTTGATTGTTTGTCTGAACCAGAACAGACTGGTGAGAGAGGGCATGAGAGAAAGTTTGGAGAGCCAAGCGGATAGCTCTGAGCTCCAAGAGGTTGATCTGCTGTGCGGCCTCCCAAGGAGACCAGAGGCCTTGGGTGCATGCCCCCTGGCAATGTGCACCCCAAACCTGAAGAGAAGCATCTGTTGTCAGTACTTGTGTTTGTGATGGTGGCTGAAAAGGCACTCCGCGCACTAGATTCGGGAGATGCAGCCACCATTGCAGGGAGGCCGCCAGCAGTTTGGACACCCTTACTTTGTTGCTCAAGTGTCCTGTGGCTTGTAGCCACTGAGTTCTGAGGCCCCACTGAGCAGGCCTCATGTGCAGACGGGCATTTGGAGTAACATGGACCGTGGATGCCATGTGGCCCAATAGTCTAAGGAATTGCCTGGCAGAAACCAGAGAATTGCTGTGGAACTGTCTGGCCAAGTCCATCAGTCTGTGGGCCCTGTCTACAGGCAGATAAGCCTACACCTGAAGGGTATCCAGTCTTGCTCCTATGAACTCTGTGTTCTGTGAGGGGTGCAAAGTGGAGTTTGCGAAGTTTATGACAAAACTCAGATGCTGTAGAAAGCAGACAGTGCGGAGGGTGGCCTGTCTGGTTTCCTGTGGAGACTGACCCCTGATGAGCCAGTCGTCCAGATATGGAAAGACAAATATGCCCTGGACACTGAGATAGGCCACTACCACCGCAAGGCATTTGGTGAAAACCCTGAGTGCGGAGGTTAGGCCAAAGGGAAGTACTCTGTACTGAAAATGATTTCCTCCCACAACAAATCTGAGATATTGTCTGTGGTCTGGATGAATGAGGATGTGAGTATAAGCATCCTTTAGGTCTAAGGAGCATAGCTAATCTCCCTGCTGGAGGTAGGGCAGCAGTATTCCAAGGGTAAGCATCTTGAACTTTTCCCTCACCAGGAACTTGTTGAGATTTCGTAAGTCGAGGATGGGCCTGAGGCCTCCTGTCCTTTCTGGTACCAGAAAGTACCTGGAATAAAAGCCTTGCCCTCTCAGGTGGTGGGGCGCTGGTTCCACCGCCTGCTCCTTTAGAAGACATGTCAACTCCTGAAGGAGTAAGTCCCTGTGCAGAGGGAGTCTTGGAGGTTCCCCTGGAAAGTAGGAGGGGGGTAACTGGTCGAAGTGGAGCAAAAGAGTAGTTACTCACCTGTAACAGGTGTTCTCCAGGAGCAGCAGGAATCAGTCCTCACATATGGGTGTCATCGGCGCCGATGAACCCCAGCGGAGCATTTCCCCAGCTTTCTATGAAAGCCTTTGGGAATGCAGGCACGCATGCGCGTTTCCCTTCCCGCCTAAAGGTGCCATCTTACCTCAGTCAAATGACATAGCTAAGAACAGCACACAAAAATATAAAAATAAACTATATACAACTGCAACTCCCAGGGGAGGAGGGAGGGTAGTGAGGACTGATTCCTGCTGCTCCTGGAGAACACCTGTTACAGGTGAGTAACTACTCTTTCTCCAGGACCAAGCAGGAAGTCAGTCCCACATATGGGTGACTCCCTAGCTCTGGGCTACCGAGGAACCCAGGCTGAACAAGAGAACTCCCTCTAGTCTCAGCAGCAAAGAAAGGCTTTTCAAGGACACAACCTCCACCGGTAGCCCAACAGAGGGCAGGAGTTGCCTAAACCTCAAAGAGATTCCTGAGTACTGCCTGGCCAAAAGCACTGTCCCTACGGGACTCCCTCTCCAGGCAGTAATGGGCCGCAAAAGTCTGGCTTGAAGACCAAGTTGCAGCCCTGCAGATGTCTACCAAGGGCACAGAGCGGAGATGAGCCACTGAGGCAGCCATTGCCCTGACACGATGGGCCGTGACCCTACCCTGCAAAGGAAGGTCAGCCGCCTTGTAAGCCCAGGTGATACAGTCAGCCACCCAGATGGACAAGCTATGCTTGGACACAGCCAACCCCAACTTATTGGGGTCAAAGGATACGAAGAGCTGAGTAGCCCTTCTATGCCCCTGCGTACGGTCAAGGTAGAAGATAAGGCCCTCCTACAGTCCAGGGTATGGAGGGCCGCTTCAGCCTGGTTTGCATGAGTCCTAGGGAAGAATGTTGGAAGAACCACCTCCTGATTGAGGTGGAAAGAGGAGACAACCTTCGGGAGGAACTTTGGATGAGTCCTGAGGACTACCCTGTTCCTATAAATCCTGGTGTAAGGCCTGTCACAGACCAGGGCCTGAAGCTCACTTACTCTTCCTGAGTGTCTTCCAGGAGAGGAAGCGTAGTGGACAAGTAGCCATCGGCTCAAAAGGTGGGCGAGTCAGTTGCTGCAAGACCACATTGAGCTCCCACTCAGGGGCAGGAGGACGGATGGGAGGCTTGAGCAAAAGCAGGCCCCTGAGAAAGCAGGACACCAAGGGGTGACCAGATAGAGACTGCCCCTCTACCAATGAGTGGTGAGCTGCTAGAGCAGAGAGGTGGACCCGAACAGAAATGGACTTAAGTCCCTGATTGGATAAGTGCAGTAAGTACTGAATAACTACTGGCACAGTACAGGAGAAAGGATCCTCTGTACGTAGGTGACACCACACAGAAAACCTCTTTCACTTGAGAGCATAGGTTTTCCTTGTGGACTGTTTCCTAGAGGCTAGGACAACCTCCTCAACTTCCTGAGGTAGGCCCCAGGGAGCCAAAACTACCCTTGCAGCCTCCAGGCCATCAAATTGAGAGATTTGAGATTGGGGTGCAGAAGGAACCCTGGTCCTGTGTGAGAAGGTCGGGTTGCAACCCCAGAGGCAGTGGAGGATCTACCGCCAGTTGAAGCAGAAGAGGAAACCAAGGCTGTCTCGGCCACCTGGGAGCTACCAGCAGGACCGAGGCCTTGTCCTGGAGAATCTTGAATAGGGATCGGGCCACCAAGGGCGTGGGAGGAAACGCATAGAGGAGGCCCTGAGACCAAGATATCAGAAAAGCATCCGCTGCTATCCGCAGAGGATGCGGTTGCCTGGAGCAGAACTTTGGCAGTTGCTTGTTCATGGGACTGGCAAAGAGATCCATCAAAGGGAGACCCCATTTCAGGAAGATCTTCTGAACTACGGAAGGATGCAGCTGCCACTCGTGGGGCTGCAGAATCCGGCTTAACCTTTCTGCCAGGTAGTTGTCCTGGCCTGGAAGGTACACAGCCCTGAGGAGCATGTTGTGCTTGAGGGCAAAAGAACAAAGGTCCTGAGCTTTCCGACAAAGGATCCTGGATCCAGTCCCGCCCTGTTTGTTCACATAAAACATGGCAACATGGTTGTCTGTCTGAATCAGGACAGACTGTTGAGCCAGAGTAGGAGTGAAAGCTTTGAGTGCTAATCGAATAACTCTGAGTTCGAGGAGATTGATCTGCTGTGCAGCTTCCCAGGGAGACCAGAGGCCCTGGGTGCACTTGCCCAGACAATGCGCTCCCCAGCCTTGCAGGGAGGCATCTGTGGTTAGCATCACTGTGTAACCTGGAATCTGAAAGGGCACCCCTTTCAGCAGATTGGGTGGGTGTAGCCACCAGTTGAGGGAGTGCAGAAATGGTCTGGACACCCTTATCCTGTCTCTGAGGCTGCCTGTGGCCTGTGACCACTGAGTCCGAAGGCACCACTGTGCAGGCCTCATATGGAGCCTGGCATTGGGGGTCACATGTACTGTCAAAGCCATTTGGCCTAGAAGCCGCAGGCAGAGTCTGGCGGAGACAAGGGACCTGCTGAGAAACTGACTTGCCAAGGCCATCAACCTCCGGGCTCTGTTTTCTGGCAAGAATGTCTTTGCCAGGAGAGAGTCCAACCTTGCCCCTATGAACTCCAAGTTCTGGGAAGGGAGCAAAGTGGACTTTGCAAAGTTTATGACAAACCCCAGGCGTTGTAGAAGAACAATGGTCCTGAGGGTGGTTTGATTGGCCTCCTGACCTGTCTGACCCCTGATGAGCCAGTCGTCCAGATAGGGGAAGACAAAGATGCCCTGATTTCTCAGGTAGGCCGCCACCATTGCTAAGCACTTTGTAAAGACTCTGGGGGCGGAGGTGAGGCCGAAATGGTTTCCTTCCACGATGAACCTTAGGTACTTTCTGTGGTCTGGATGAATGAGGATGTAAGTGTATGCATCCTTTAGATCTAATGAGCATAGCCAATCTCCCTGCTGGAGGTAGGGCAGAAGTGTTCCAAGAGTAAGCATCTTGAACTTTTCTTTCACTAGGAACTTGTTGAGGTTCCTAAGGACCAGAATGGGACGAAGGCCACCGGTCCTTTTGGGCACCAGGAAATACCTGGAGTAGAATCCGTGACCTTGCAAGTGGGGAGGCACAGGCTCCACCACCCTGTCCACCAACAGACCCTGAAGCTCCTGACGGAGAAGGTCTGTGTGCAGAGGAGGCCTTGGAGGCTCCCCCGGAAAATATGGGGGTGGCAGTTGGTGGAAATGGAGGGCATATCCCTTGTGGATTATCTCCAGCATCCAACTGTACCCGGTGATAAGGGGCCACTGGTGGGCAAAGAGGGCGAGACGACCTCCTGTGCAGGGTTGGGAGAGCAGTGGAGGAGAGGCTATGCTCAAGGAGTCAAAAGCCCCCACCCTGCTGAGTGGTAGCAGGGGCCGGGGGCTTGGGGGTCCTCTGCCTATGGGGCCATTACTCTGCCCCTTGGCTTGCTGACCCTGGGGGGCAGCTTGGGCAGCCTGATATTGTGGGTACTGTTTGTAGGCAGTGCCCTTCCTCGGGTAAAAGGGCTTTTTATGAGAAGGGGCAGAGGTCTTCCTCGACAGCCTTGTCCGGGTGAGGTGCTTGGTTTCGAGCTGAGCGGCCTTCTCGGTCATGGGCTTGCCAAAAAGGTTTTCACCTCGGCAAGGGACATCGACCAACTTGTCCTGAACCCATGGCTCGAGGTCCGATGACTGCAGCCATGCCTGGCGTCGAGCCGCGATGCCGGCTGCTGCAACTCGGGCCGAAACCTCGAAGCCATCGTAGGCGGCGCGGGACATGAACTTCGAGCAGTCCCGAATCCCCGAAGACAAGGACTTAAATCTCTGCAAGGGTTCCCCGGAGAGACCAGCAGAGAATCCAGCCAACTCCTTGGCCAGATCCCGCAAGTACATGCCCATGTACAGCTGGTAAGACTGGACACGGCAAGCAAGCATCGAGCCCTGAAAACACTTTGTACCGACGCCATCTAGGTTTCGGGCCTCCCTGCCAGGAGGCACCGCGGAGTGCATCTTCTGACTCTTCAGACGATGCATGGCCGATTCCACAACCATGGAATGGTGTGGTAGCTGTGCCTTCTGAAAACCAGGGCTCTTACGGAGCCGATAGATCGAATCGACTCGCTTGCTAAGAACTGGCGCCGAGGCCGGTGCCTCCCACATACGGAAGAGGAGCCGTTCCAGCATCGGAGGAACCGGGACAGTAAAGGCCTCCTTCGGAGGAGAGTCATACTGCAGCACCTCGAGCTCTTCAGCTCGAGGCTCTTCCTCAGGATCCGCCGGAATAGCCAAGGCAGTGGCCATATCCTGGATGAACTCCAAGAACTGGGTGTCCTCCGGGGGGGACCTACTCCGGGGCTCAGACTGCGGTGAGTCCGAAGGGACACACCGAGTCTTAAAGGTGTCAGGAGACTCCTCGTCCTCCGTCTCCCAAGCCAACTCATCCGAGGAAGAGTTGGGGTCCGAACCCGCGGGTCCCTGGAGCACCCGCCCCGATGCCGGAAGCACCGGCGTCGACGCCCTCGGTCCCGAACGGGAGGTCGAGGGGGACCGCGACCGAGGTCGACTCCTAGCCACGATGGACTCGAGTATCGGCTCGGTCTCCGGGGTCGACTTCGACGTCGATGTCCCGGTGGTCGGGGCAGATGCGCCAGACAGGCTGGCCATCCGTGCCCGCTGCTGCTCCATGAAGGCAGACATTCTGCTCTCCAAGGCTGTCATCCTGAGACTCAGCTCGGGAGACGCAGCAGCCACCAACTCGGGCCCCGGTGGCGCCGGACCCGACGTCGGCTCCCTGGGAGGAGAGTCCATGAGGACTACAGGGCTTACGTGTCCAGTAGACTCCGGCTCCACACGAGGAACTTTGGCAGGCTTCTCCAGTTCCACTGGCCCGGGGCGACGGTCAGGGGTCTTAGACCTGGCTCTCGAGGAGCCAGGGACCTCTTCCGATGACGCCCTCGCAAGCCGTTTCTTCCTCTTGCATTCCCGGTCGGGAGACCCCCTGTCCGCGGAGCTTCGACGGTGCTCGGGATCGGAATCCCAAGATGTTGAGGCCTCAGACGAGGTCCGGCCCGGCCGGAGGCTGAGTCAGAGAAAAGCCTTTCCTTTTGCTGCTGGCGACTTCGTAGTGCCTTGGAAGACATTTTTCCACAGGCCCCGCAAGACTTAGGATCGTGGTCGGGGCCCAGGCACCGAAGGCAGCAGTCGTGTGTGTCGATGAGAGACATTAGTTTCTTACACCGATCACACTTCTTAAAACCACTGGAAGCCATCGGGGAAAAAAGAGTCCCCGCGAGGTCAAAAGACCGGCCTTCCAGGGAAAAAGAGAAAAAAGGGCACGAATGCCAGCCACTAAGGGCAAAAACCGAAAAAGAGGAATCAGGCTCGATACCGGTGTACCGAACCCGGCGGGAGGGAAACCGGCGTCGAACCGGTAGAAAAAAGCAAAAAAATCGCGGAAAAATCTAATTTTAACCGGGAAAACTGGACACACGTCTGGTGGGCTTCACGGAAAAAAGAGACTGAGGTAAGATGGCACCTTTAGGCGGGAAGGGAACCGCGCATGCGTGCCTGCATTCCCAAAGGCTTTCATAGAAAGCTGGGGAAATGCTCCGCTGGGGCTTCATCGGCGCCGATGACTCCCATATGTGAGGACTGACTTCCTGCTTGGTCCTGGAGAATAGCCCTTTTGGACTATGCTGAGCACCCAGGTATCCCCAGTTATGGCTGACCACCTGTGGGCATACAGGGTCAGTCGGCCTCCTGTGCTGAGAGGGGCCAGCTGAGGAGGAGAGGCTATGCCATTGGAGTCAAAACCCCTCTCCCTGCTGTGCAGGAGCCGGAGCTGGTGGCTTGGGGTTTTTCTGCCTATGGGGCCCATGTCCCTGCCCCTTGGCCTGCTGACCCTGTTGGGGAGCTGTGGAGGCCTGGTATTGAGGGTAAGATTTGTAGGCAGATGACTTCCTCGGGTAAAAGGACTTTTTCCCCAAGCCCTTCTTCTTTTGAGAAGGGGCAGAGGTCTTTCTGGACAACCTTGTCCTGGTGAGAGTCTTGGACTCGAGTTCTGCAGCCTTTTCAGCCATGGGCTTGCCAAAGAGGTATTCACCTCGGCAAGGGACATCGACCAACTTGTCCTGCACCCATGGCTCGAGGTCCGATGACTGTAGCCAGGCCTGACGGTGTGCACCGATGCCAGCCGCGGCTACTCGGGCCAAAGCCTCAAAGCCATCATAAGCTGCTCGAGACATAAACTTTGAGCACTCTCAGATCCCAGTTGACAAGGCTGTGAACCTCTGCAAAGGTTTCTCGGAGAGACCAGCAGAGAAACCGGCAATCTCCTTTGCCAGGTCTCGAAGGTACATGCCCATGTACAGCTGGTAAGTCTGGACACGGCAAGCAAGCATAGAGCCCTGGAAGCACTTTCTACCGAGGGCATCCAGGTTCCGGGCCTCCCTGCCTGGAGGCACCGAGGAGTGCATCTTCTGACTCTTCAGACGATGCATGGCCGATTCCACAACCATGGAGTGGTGCGGCAGCTGTGCCTTCTGACTCAGGGCTCTTGCAGACTCGATAAATGGAATCGACCCACTTGCTAAGAACCGGCGTCGAGGCCGGCGCCTCCCACCTGCGGAAGAGCAACCGTTCCAGCATCGGAGGAACCGGTACAGTAAAGGCCTTCTTGGGGGGAGAGTCATACTGCAGGGCCTCGAGCTCCTCGGCTCGAGGCTCCTCCTCAGGGTCCGCGGGGAAGGCCAAGGCCTTGGCCATGTCCGTCATGAAATCCGAGAACCGGGTATCCTCCGGGGGGGGACCTTCTCCGAGGTTCAGACTCCGGTGAATTCGAAGGGACGCACCGGGTCCGAAAAGTGTCCGGGGACTCCTCGTCCTCTGTTTCCCATCCCGACCCCTCTGAGGAGGAGTCGAGTGGCTCCGGTCGGGCCGGCACCGAGGCCATCCACCCCGACGCCGAGGGCACCAGCGTCAACGACCTTGGTCCCGCACGGGAGATCGAGGGTGACCTCGGCCGAGGATCGACTCGAGATCTCATGGACTCGAGGATCGGCTCGGCCTCCGGTGTCGACTTGGACGTCGCGGTCCCGGTGGTCGGGGCAGATGCACCAGTGAGACCGGCGATCAGTACTCGCTGCTGTTCCATGAAGGCAGCCAAACTGCTCTCCAAGGCCGTCAACCTGAGTCCAAGTTCAGGAGACCCAGCAGCCTCTGACTCGGCCCCAACGGTGTCGAGCTGACGTTGGCTCCCCCAGAGGAGAGTCCATGAGGACTACAGTACTCACGTGACCCAGGGCCTCCATCTCTACACGAGGTTGTTTAGCAGGCCTCTCCGACTCCGAAGACCCGGGACGGCGGTCGGGGCTATGCGACTTGGCCCTCGAGGAGCCAAGAGCGTCCACCGACGCCGCCCTCGCGGGTTTCTTCTTCGTGCGGTGCTCCCGCGAAGGAGACCCCCTCTCAGAGGAACCCCGACGACGCTCAGGGTTGGACTCCCGAGATGTCGAGGCCTCTGGCTCGGCCGGACATGGAATCAGAGAAGATCATTTCACGTTGATGCTGCCGGCTCCTCAATGCCTTGGAGGACATTTTGCCACATGTGACACAGACAAGCGGGTCATGGTCGGGCCCGAGGCACCGGAGGCAGCAGTCGTGTGTGTCGGTGAGAGACATCAGTTTCTTCCACCGATCACACTTCTTAAACCCGCTGGCAGCCATCGTGGGAAAAAGAGCCCCTGCAAGGTCAAAAGACTGGGCTGCCAGGGAAAAATGAAAAAATGGCGCGAACGCTAGTCTCTAAGGACAAAAAACGAAAAATGAAATCCGGGCTCGATACCGGTGTACGGGCCCAGGCGGAAAAGGGAACTGGCGTCGAACCGAGAAAAAACACGGATCCACACCGAAAAAAAATCAACTTTTTCACGGGTGACCACGACACACTTGCATTGGGTCTGCGGAAAAAAGAAGACTGAGAAAGATAGCACCCTTGGACGGGAAGGAGACCGCGCATGCGCACTGAATTCCCAAAGGATTTCTTTGAAAGCTGGGGAAATGCTCCGCATGGGGGTTCCGTCGGCGCCGATGTCACCCATATGTGAGGACTGACTTCCTGCTTGGTCTTGGAGAACCATGGTTTTACTTACTCCCACATTTGCACAATAAACATAAATACCCCCCCCCCCCCACCGCAATAGTTGAAATATATAATGAAAGCATGACCAAGGCTGAAGATGCTGTGAAGGCAGAGTTCACAGCCCTTGGGGGGAGTGGGGAGAGGAGGAGAGGAGTCAATGTCATTGTGCAATAGTGATATCTAGAGGTTAGATTTAGAGCGCATGGTTACAAGGCTCCTCAAGGAGCTCTAGTGCATGGTCCATGCCTAAGGACTGTTGCTGCAGCAACTATAGTTAGTTGGGAGGGGATATAAATAAGGAAAAAAGCCTTGGATAGCTGCAAATTTAAGGCTCATGGCTACAGTCCTGCTTCAAGCTGAGCTAGAAGCCCAAGAAATCATCAGGAAACTGTTGGTTCGAAGAATAACAAGAGAAAACAAATCTTTCACCCAGTAAGTTTCAGGCTAATAAGTTATCTGTCTACACACAGTCAGCGTGCTCTTGGTTAGCTCGAGAAGTCCAGGACAGAGGAATTTATCAGCAGCATAAATGGAGAACATAAAATGCTCTATCATCTCAACTTCCCCTCACAGTATCTCAGCTTCCTTAGGAAACTACCTACGTATACATACAGAATGCTGGATTTTGCTTTGGCATATGCTTATTATTACTTATCACACCAAACCTGAAGGGCTGCTCTTTGCCCCCCCTCACCAGCAACCTGCAGGGCTCTTGGAGTCACAGAAAACCACACTCAAAGCAATGAGAAGGAAATCTAAGAGACAGCAATAAAATACCACACACTTCTATATAGATACACCAAAGCTTTGCGGAGAGAAACAAATAGAAACAAGTTCTCTTTGTTTACTCTAACTATTAGCTATGGTTTACTTTATTTATAAGGCTCTTTTGGAGGATACAGCATAATTTCACTTTATTGTTCTACGTCAGGTATTACGTATTCATCACATCATAGGTCAATTTCTAATCAGCATGGGTCAGTATGAGGAGACATACATGTATTCCAAGACATAACTGTTTACTGCTGACTGCTTGATATCTAGTAACCCTGAGACTGAAAGGCTGGAGGACAACCTTCCCCTTTTCTTATTTACAGGACTTGTACCTCTTCACCTACTTAGTAAGCAAATATATGAAGAATATTTCTAAGCAAAGTTCTGAACAAAATTAACTCTTTCTCAGGTTTTCTTAGACAGTCTGGTTGTGTACACCGCCCTGTACAGACCAGTTTACATTCAGTCCCTCCTCTGATTCTGTAAAGAATCATTCCCAAAGTAAGGAAACTCAGACATTGCCATTAAAGTGGAATTAAAACTAGTTTCCGGGTCAATCTGTAACATCATTGTAGGGGTCAGTGATTCCACTGATTTCTTACAGCAAGCTGATAGTACACAGAGAATTAATGCTCCTAAAATGAGAATCCCCAAAATGCCAAGCAATGATGCTAATAAGCCTTGCAAAGGCCTGGATAATGAATTCCAAAATGAAGAAACAGAATCAAATAGAGCTGAAAAAGAACTTACATAACTATCACTTGAAACAAAAGTACGGTTTCTAACTTTATCCAATAGGCCTTTTACTATTTTTCCATTATTATCAAGCATACTACAACAAAAACCAACTATTACTCCACACACACCATTTTCCTTTGCTAGGAGATAGTCTAAAGCCATTCAGTTCTGGGCTGCATAAGCTGACACTTTGTTCACTGCACCTTGCAAGACACTAATTGCCTCAGTGAGGTCTAGGGCTGTAAGTTCAACAACTGCCTGTAGTCGCATAATCTGGGTACCATATTCTCTAGTGGGTGCTATAGCTCCAAGGGTTGAAAGCCACACAGTACCTGTGAATGCATCTATTTGAGATTTAGTTAAAGGTTTTGTAGTGTCTACCAGTTGTTGAGCAGCCTCTATGGCCTTATCCTGTGAAGAAACATCCCTTTTTCTTCTAACAGAATTGTTCAGGGTTGACAATAAAGTAATGTTCTAGTAAGGTACAAATCGCCACGGGGTATCTAATTGGGCTATATAACAAGTACCTGACCAACCTCTGGGAAGCTCTGTATATGCAAACGTACCACACACAAAATAATCCCCTTCTAAAGCCACTAAACCATCTTCCCAGATTGTCAAATTCTGAGGAGAAGATATATTCTGGATACAGTTATTCAAAGCCCACTGAGTCATGGCCATTTCATTAAGCCCTCCAGACAAATTACGTTTCCAGGGATGATAATACCCTAGTAAAGGGAAACTCCAGTTAGGTATGCCTAGGTCTGAACTAGAGACATTCAAAGGGTAGCCAGAACTATTATATTGTAGTAATTCATAATCATGGACCTGGTTCCCTTGAACTGACATTAATTGTATCACTGAAATATAAGAGTTTCCTACAAGGGATTTCTTATACCAGATAGAAGAATTATGCAGCATTACTATTCTACAAACATTCCATGGAGTATCCCCTACCTTTCTTCCCTTACCCTGAGCCATAAAACATATTGGAGGATGTTGCAGAGGCATAGGACTAACTATTCTAGGTTCTGGGCCTGTATGAGACCATTGTACAGAAGTTAGATTAAAGGCTATGTCACGAAACTCCTCAAAGGTCTTAGGCCTAACCCTAGGTAGAAATCCATGCTGAGTAGCTGTCACAGGTGGAAGACACACTGCACAATCTGATAAATTGAAATGTTTTGTCACTGAGTGTACCTGTGACTCGAAAATATTTGAATATTCATCATAACATTCCCAAGGTTCTAACTGCAGCACCGCTTTACTACTACTAATATGCTTAATGAAGATATATACTGTAGCTATGATTAGCCTCTAAGGCTCAATAAATTTATGAAGTAGAGGTTAAGTACCTAAAGGTCATTACATATATATCAGGAAAAATACTAATCTAAAATGACCTCAGCCCTCTAAGCAATACTATAAATCCGAACAAGAGCATTTTGCATGAATGGTCCATTCAGAATTTACTTAATACAATAATCTTTTTCTGTGATGTCACCATTCTTTTCACTGAAAGTACTTTAAATCATAAAAAGTCTTTTCTGCAATATCACTGTTGTCCGAGAAGTCTGCGTTGTATTTCTTGAATCATGGATGCGGGGAATCTTCTGAATCTGGTGAGGGAGCCTTCTTACACTGCGTAAGATGTATCCAACGAGAATGTCCTTCCACTTTACAGGCCGAATATCCCACCAGAAGTACACGAAATGGACCTATGAATTTTGGAGCCAGAAGCGTCTTTGGATGCAAATTCTTAATCAGGACCCAGTCCCCTGGTTTCATGTCCAGATGAGGAGTGGAGTGGAGGAGTGGCCTAGTGGTTGGGGCAAGGTACTTCAGGCCGGAAGGTCGGGGGTTCAAATCCCACTAGAGGACAGCAACCTTGGGCCGGAAGGACTGGGGTTTCTAGTCCCACAGGTGCTCCTTGTGGTCTTGGGCAAGCCACTTAACCCTCCATAGCCCATGTTCCCTGTAAAATAGTTATCTCCAAGTTATAATGCCCTGTTCAATGTAATTTCAGTTTGTTCAATGTAAACCGCACTGATGCAGAATAGCGCGGTATATAAGAGAATGTAAATAAATAAATAAATGTGATGATTCTGGAGGAGCATCTTGTTGAGGATTCACCTTCAATAAAGGGGAAACAGACAGGACTGAGTGCAATCGTGCACAATAAGTCAAGATATTGCTGTGCAACAACTGGGGGTCTGGGATAACTGCCAAGGCATGTGGAGAAGTAGCTGGATTCCAGTAACTATTTCATATGGTGTCAGACCTCCTCAAGCGCGCTGGGGGGAGTTACGCACCGCCATAAGGGCAAAAGGAAGGGCTTCTGTTCAATCTGTAGCCCAATCCTGTGTCATAGTGCGCAAGAAACCTTTGAGAGTCCTATTCATCCGCTCCACTTGGCCAGAGCTTTGCGGGTGATAGGGTGTGTGTAACTGTCTTTTTACACCAAACCAATTTTCAATATCCTCCCAGACATGTGCAATGAAGGCCGGACCCTGATCAGAAGAAAGAACAAAAGGTACACCCCAGACAGGAATAAACTGAGTGAGCAACGATTTTATGGCAACCCCAGCTGTCATACTGGTAGTGGGAGAAACCTCCACCCAACCAGAGAAAAGACAAGTGATCACCAACAAATACCGCCTCCCTCCTCTGGCACAGGGCAAATCAGTAAAATCAAGCTGCAAAATCAGAAACGGGCCAGAGGGCTTGGGAAGAGCAGCAGCAATCTTCAGAAGGGGCCCCACCCTGCCAGCCTGCAAGCAATCCAAGCAAGCAGCATACACAGCCTATGCCACAGAAACAAACTTCGGGTGATACCACAAAACCGCAAAGGCATGAGTCATGGCTGCAGCGGATAAGTGAAGTTTATGATGCAGGAACAGAGCAAGTGGAAACAAAAGAGAGTCAGGGCAAATGAGTAGGTGCTCCTTCTTCCAGTAGCCCTGAGTATCACAGGATGCACCCCATGAAGTCCATAGAGTTTTGGTTTCAAGGGAAGTGTCTTTATACTGCTGTAAAAGAGAGGACAGGGAGAACAAAGTCATGTTAGAAGGCTTTAAATACAGCAGCGTTGGTGACACTAATGCCTGAAGAGCAGCCTTCCGTGCTTCTTGGTCTGCAAAACGATTGCCCTTAGAAACTAAATCACCAGCAGAGGAATGTCCTTTACATTTCAAAACTGCAACCTGTGCTGGCAAAAGAATGGCTTGTAACAAATGTGAATGTGTTCAGCATGTTTAATTGGTTTATTAGCAGAAGTTAAAAATCCTCGTTGCAACCAAATATTACCAAAATCCCATAGCACACTCATTGCATAAGAGCTATCTGAATATATATTTGCTAGAAGATATCTAGAGAGTTCAAGAGCACGTGTCAATGCAAAAACGTCTGCTAACTGGGCACTAGAAAATGGCAGGGAAGCTGATTCAACCACGTCATCAATTGTGGTTACTGCATAGCCCACACAAAGTTTTCCCATTTCATCTCTGAAGGCTGAACCATCCACAAATAAGGTTACATCCGGGGCTGGCAGGGGTACAGCTGAGAGATCAGGTCTAGCACGGGAAGAAGTTAAAATACTTTGAAAACAATCATGGGACCCATCCTCCTCCACCAGATCTGCCAAAGGAGCCAGGAGCATAGATGGATTGCATATGGATGTAGTATATATTTTTACATGAGACTGAGAAACTATCAATTCAAGAGTCAATAAACGTGTGGAAGATAAAGGTTGTGTTTTAGTTAAATGGAGCAACCTAGAAATGGAATGTGCCACATATACCTCAAGAGGGTGCTGTAGCACTAAAAAATCTGTAATTTCAATTGCAAATGCCACCGATATTAAACTGCGCAAGCAGGGCGGAAGTCCCAAAGTCACTGAATCAAACCGCTTTGAAAAATATCCTATCGGCTTGCGACCAGTTGGAAATGTTTGCAAAAGCACACAGGTGGCAGATATGGCTGAACTAGCCACATACAATTTGAATGTTAAAGAATAGTCTGGAAAAGACAAGCATGGAGCAGTGCTTAGTGCAGTCTTTAAATTTACAAAAGCTTCCCACTGTGATAACGTAGGTACAATGAGACCCTGTGGACCCTCTTTCCCAATCAACGCATAAAGCGGAGCTGTAAGGTCTGAAAAATTAGCTATCCACTGTTTACAGAAAATCAACAATCCCAGAAATCTACGTAACAATGCTGGTGTTGCTGGAAAAGACAATAATAAAATAGGTTCCAATCTGGCAGAAGTAATTGCACGGCCAGCTGGAGTTAGAACAACACCCAGAAAAGTAACATTTTGAGATACAAATTGCAATTTAGACAAATTGACTTTCAGTCCTAATTTGGCAATATGAGCTAACAAAGATAATGAGTCTGCTAAACAGATCTCATAACTTGGTGAACATAAAAGCAAATCATCCACATATTGAATTAAAGAGGATTGGTCAAGCTTCACATCTAATAACGCAGTTCTTAGAGCCTGCGAAAAGTACGCAGGACTGTCCATGTAGCCTTGGCATAGTCTAGTCCATGTGTACTGCTGATTGTCAAAATGAAAAGCAAATAAAAATTGGTTTTCTTTGCTAATTTGCACTGAAAAATAAGCAGAACTCAAATCTACAACAGAAAACCACATAGATTTTGAAGGTACCTGTGTCCAGATATCATGTGGATTAGGTACCAAGGGAAAGATTGGCAGAATTACCTTGTTAACAGCTCGCAGATCTTGCACAAATCAATAAGTCTTGCCATCAGCTTTCAGTACAGGAAGAATCGGAGTATTACATGGCGATGCAGTAGGATAGAGGACACCTTGCATCTGTAAATCTTCAATTACCAGTCGAATTCCATCTATAGCAGCTGCTGATAGTGGATACTGTTTGAGTCTAGGAAGTTGTACACCAGGTTTTACGGTAATCTTCACAGGAGGAATTGAGAGACATCTGACATTTGATCCTGGGACTGCCCACAGAGTAGATGGAAGTCTTCCTAGATCAGGGTGAATAGCTTTGACATCCGCAGGGGGCTGCACTTCAGAGAGAGAATACAACTGAAAATGTAACTTTCCACTCATCCAGGATAAAGTTGCATGATGTGAAGCCAGGAAATCACGACCCAAAATATTCACTGGTAATGTGTCTCCTACCAGAAAGTTAGTAGGGTATACAGTCTCTCCAATCTGCAAAGGCAAAGCTTCAAGTTTATGGTGAGGAATTATCTTACCTTCAATGCCTTCACAATGCACTGTTGGAGCATGTGCTAGAAGAGTTTGATAAACTGCAGGCAGATCCTGTAGACGCAACGCAGATGTAGTAGCTCCCGAATCAATGGTGAATTTCACAGTAGAGCCTCCCAGTTTAGCTTCTAACTCACCCTGAGAAGTTACATTCAGATTCAATAATAGTCATGCATCCCAAGAATCACAGTCTTCTGGGTTAGAAAAACATTGATATACAGGAGTGAAGTCAGCAGGTGGGGGAGGAAGGCACGCAGCTCTCTGGCCATCCAAATTCCGATTCTGTGGACAGTCTCACTGTAAATGGTCACACTCACCACATGTATAACAAGCACACATTCCTCTAGCTTGTCCATGCCCTCGCTGAGAATTCCCATAGTTTCCTCTGAACCTGCCTCTTCCCCACCCCCTTCCCAGGGTTGGATGCATAGAAGCAATTTGTAAATTAAGCAGTTTAGTCTTCTTTACATCTAATCTGGCTTATTGCTCCTGCAATTCCTTGAGATATTTCAATTCACTGTACTGTGCACCCTCCAAAATTGCATCAGCTGATCTAGCAGGCCAATCTATTAGAAGTTTCCAAAATCTCTTTTATTCTTGGAATCAAACCATTTACAAAAATATTAGTAAATCCTGAAGGTGTATCTTCTGTCTCGCCAGAATAATCCTTAAACGCTAGCATACACCTAGTGTGGAAAACTGTAACTTTCTCACCCCTTTCCTGTGTTAAAGAAGTAAGCTTTGACCAATCCCTCACAGACTTACATGCTACTTTAAGAGATTCTAACAATTTCTCTCTACACAGAACAAAACTATCTCTTTGTATCTGTTCTTGAAAATCTGTTACAGGGTCTGTCTGTGGCCATACCCAATTATCATCTCTAATTGGATGAGTTACCTTATGAAAGTCAGCTGGATTAATAAAAACAGCTCTAAGCAGATTATCTAGATCTGCCCAAGTAGGATTATAACTATTAATTATTTGAGACCATAAGGACACAAATCTACCTGAATTTTCCTTGTAATCAGGAAAGGTTTTAGCCAAATCAAATACTTCCTTAGGACTCCAATTAGCAGGCACAACCATTGCACCTGTAGGTCCTGTTGGATATACACAAAAAGGATATGCAGGTACTATATCCTCTTCTACAGGTTTTGCATTTACAGAACATGAATCATTATGTTGGCGTAAAACAGTCTGAAGAAAACTTATATCACCATATAATTGATCACATTTCTCCTTATAGGTGAAAAAATGCTTATCCAGATCTTTTTCAATAGCATCAATAAGTTTACTAGAAATTCCCAATTCCTTTGTAGCAGAAATATTATTCCTTACTATTTCCTTTAAGGTTTCTATCATATGTACAATACTTTCTATTTCACGGCTAAGAAGGGCATTCACTTCATTAAGCTGAGAAATATTACAATTACTGAAATCTTCAATCTTCACATCTCCCAATATCTTCTGTTTATTCCTTATCTATTCTCTTAGTTCAGCTGCACGAGTGATCCTCCCCCTTCCAGAAGCTACATGACTCTCAGAAGAAACAGGGGGAGACGATGGGGATGCACCTGGGACTATTCCAGCTCCAATTACCAATGCAGCCACATCTGCATCATATTCTGGAGAAAGAACGGCTGGGAATTTCACTGCCCGTTCATTATCATTCTCCTGTGGTTCACTCGCTTTACCAGCATTGTTTAACACAAACAAATCATTTTCCGTATCATGTGCCATTCGTCGCCACCAATTAAACACTAGCCCTTCACGGGCATCACATAATTTATATTTAGCCTGCAAAGCACATTTCAGATAACGAAGTTTATCTATAGAAAAAGTTCCCTCCAAAGGAAACTGTAAAAGCACATTATCGTTAGTCACTGCATGCCAGTGTACAATATAATTAGTAGCCATATCCCCATACTTCTCACGCATACAATAAGAAGGGCTACCTTTCTGAACAGCTAAAACCTTAGCTTTGTCATGCCATTCACGCAACTGAGATAAATCCCGTCTACCCAACAGATTACCCATTACTGTCACCATACAATACTCACAAACACCTTCTGCCCTTGCCAGGAATGGAGAAATCTGTAGTCCGAGTCACGGCACAAACTGAAGGGCTGCTCTTTGCCCCCCCCCCCCCCCTCACCAGCAACCTGCAGGGCTCTTGGAGTCACAGAAAACCACACTCAAAGCAATGAGAAGGAAATCTAAGAGACAGCAATAAAATACCACACACTTTTATATAGATACACCAAAGCTTTGCGGAGAGAAACAAATAGAAACAAGTTCTCTTTGTTTACTCTAACTATTATCTATGGTTTACTTTATTTATAAGGCTCTTTTGGAGGATACAGCATAATTTCACTTTATTGTTCTACATCAGGTAATACATATTCATCACATCATAGGTCAATTTCTAATCAGCATGGGTCAGTATGAGGAGACATACATGTATTCCAAGACATAACTGTTTACTGCTGACTGCTTGATATCTAGTAACCCTGAGACTGAAAGGCTGGAGGACAACCTGCCCCTTTTCTTATTTACAGGACTTGTACCTCTTCACCTACTTAGTAAGCAAATATATGAAGTTTATTTCTAAGCAAAGTTATGAACAAAATTAACTCTTTCTCAGGTTTTCTTAGACAGTCTGGTTTTGTACACCGCCCTGTACAGACCAGTTTACATTCAAAACCCTTCACCTTGAAGGAAGTCTGCTTTTAGAAAGAACATTACATAAGACAAACACAGTCACATTTGGCTTGCACATTCCCAGACAGAAATTCTTGGAAATTTTTACATTTCTGGTGTTAGCAGCCCTTTCTTTCTCTCATACAGGCAGCTTTCAGAGAACACACAGGTTAACCTGCTAGTCACTACACCCTTCTCTGGTCTTCACAAATAAACAAGAGAGAGGAGATTAGTTGACATCCCAGACACAGACATCTAACATTACTTTTAAGAAAAAGGAGAAAAAAGGATACAATATTCCTTCTAACCAGTCACTTTTCCATAAACCAAATTTATTTCTGTAACAGTATCACAGTACAGGATCTGCCATCTTTGATTTCCCTCATCCCCTGACAACTGAGACATCTAACTGAAGTTGGACCCCTTTCTCAAAAGTATTCATCAAATGCTAGGTCTGAGGGGAATTGCTCCTGAAAACAGCTTAGCCTGCACTGACCTCTTTTGAGTTGGTTGCAATAGTAGGCATTACATCCACAGCAGAAACTTGACTTCCCCAAAGTTTATCTTTGACTCTCAGAAAAATCTTTGATCCATAATGATCTATGGACTTTTCCTCCAGGAACTTGTCCAAACCTCTTTTGAACCCAGCTACACTAACAGCATTTACTACATCCTTCGGTAATGGATTCCAGAGTTTGATTACATGTTGAATGAAAAAAATATTTTCTCCTAAAGTGGAGGGAATCAAGTTCACACTTCTCTGCCTGCCAATCTGATCTCCCAGTCGTTTACCCCCAATATTAAACATGCCTGTGATCCTCATGTATGCTCAGCCCTTGTTGTTAAGTTTCTCTGCTCCAAGCTTATCTTCTGCCTGCTTACTGATGCCCACTGAGTCCTCTGGTTTCAGTTTATTTCTAGTTCCTGTTCCATCCTTGTGACCTGTTTGCTAATTCTAATTCCAGCATGTAGTTATGGCTTATTTCTTGTTTTGACACCAGCCAAGGGTTCTGCTACAGTGCAAGATCTGGTTCCAGTTCCACTCCAACTCTTGCTGCTTGCAAGTTCTAGATCCAGGCACCTGTCTACCCGATTACAAAGAAACATAGAAATATGACGACAAAAAAAGAACACATGGCCTATCTAGTCTGTCCTTCCATATCAACAACTACAACAATCCCCTTTTTACCTTTAGAGATCCTCTGTGTTTGTCCCATGCTTTTTTGAATTCAGTTAATGTCCTCATCTCTACCACCTCCACTGGGAGACTATTCCACAGATCCACTACTCTTTCCCTAAAGAAATATTTCCGCATATCACTCCTGAATCTATCTACCTTCACCCTCATCCCATGTCCCCTCGTAGCAGAACTTGCTTTCAATTGAAAGAGGCTCTCTCCCTGAACATTTATACCATGGAGGTATTTAAACATCTCAATCATATCACCTCTATCCTACCTTTCCTCTAAGGTGTACATATTAAGATCCTTAAGTCTGTCCTCATATGCTTTATAATGAAGATCACTAATCATTTTAGTAGCCACCCTCTGCACCAACTCCATCTTGTTCACATCCTTTGAAGGTGCGGTCTCCAGAATTGCACACTATACTCCAAATGAGGTCGCATCAAAGACTTATACAGAGGCATTATCACCTCCTTTTTTCTGCTAGCCATTCCTCTCCGTATGCATCCAAGCATCCTTCTAGCTTTTGCCGTCGCCTTTTCTACCTGTTTAGCTACTTTAAGATCATCACACACAACCACGCCTAGGTCCCGCTCTTCTTTAGTGGACAAAAGTACTTCACCCCCTATACTATATTGCTCCCTTGGATTGCTGCAGCCCAAATGCATGACCTTACATTTTTTAACATTAAATCCCAGCTGCCAAATTCTAGACCAGTCTTCAAGCTTAGCTAGATCCCTCCTCATTTTATCTACACCTTCCTGGGTGTCTACTCTATTGCAGATTTTGGTATCATCCGCAAAGAGGCAAACCTTACCTGACAGCCCTTCTGCTATATCACTAACAAAGATGTTAAAAAGAATCGGACCAAGGACAGATCCCTGGGGCACACCACTGGTAACATCCTTCTCCTCAGAGTGAGCTCCATTTACCTGTACTCTTTGTCGCCTCCCACACAACCAATTTCTAACCCAAGCAGTAACTTTAGGGTCCATCCCTAGGGTGCTCAGTTTGTTTATAAGTCACCTGTGAGGAACAGTGTCAAAGGCTTTACTGAAATCTAAATACACCACATCTAGGGCTCTCCCTCGGTCCAACTCCCTGGTCACCTAGTCAAAGAAATCAATCAGATTTGTCTGACAAGACCTGCCTCTTGTGAATCCATGCTGCCTTGGATCCTGTAATCCACTGGACTCCAGAAAACTCACTGTTTTCTCTTTCAGCAGTGTTTCCAATAATTTACTCATCACCAAAGTTAAACTAACCGGCCTGTAGTTTTCAACCACATCCTTACTTCCGCTTTTGTGTAAAGGCACCACATGAGCCTCTCTCCAGTCCTTTGGCACCACTCTCGACTCCAACGAGGCATTGAAAAGGTCAGTCAGTGGAGCTGCTAGAACGTCCCCAAGTTCTCTCAGTATTCTAGGGTGTATCACATCTGGTCCCATTGCTTTGTCTACTTTAAGTTGAGCTAGTTTCTCATGAACACAGTCTTCTGAAAATTGTTCAAGATGTCCCTCGCTTCTGTTCCTGTTTGTGGGTGTTTTCTGAGGTCCTGCTCCTGGTTCTTTATCTGTGAACACAGAACAGAAATATTTATCCTCATCAGCTTCTACATATTTCTCCCCTCCACCCTTGAGTCTGACAATACCACTTTTGCCCTTCCTCTTCTCGCTAGCATATCTGAAAAATGTCTTATCCCCCCATTTTATTGCATTGGCTATTTCCTCCTCCTTTTGAATCTTTGCCTTCCTAACTACTTTGCTAGCTTCTCTAAGTTTTTCCAAATACAGATGCCTGTCTTCCTCTCTCTCTGATCTCTTGTATTTCATGAAGGCCTCCCTCTTTTTCTTCACTTTTTCAGCTACTTCTTTCGAAAGCCACAGCAGTTCCTTTTCCTTTTACCTTTATTTACCATTTTAACAAAAAGGTTGGTTGCCCTTAAAATATCCTCTTTCAGTTTTGCCCACTGTTTTTCTACATCCGCCAGCTGTTCCCATCCCATTAACGACTCCCTGAGGTATTGGCCCATCTTGGCAAAGTTAGTCTTCCTAAAGTCTAAGACCCTCAACTTTGAATGGATTCTAACAGTCCTAGTCCTAATACTGAACTACACCATCTGGTGATCACTGAATGCAAAATGATCTCCCACTACAACATCAGAAACACTTTCACCATTGGTAAGCACCAAGTCCAGTATGGCCCCTTCACGTGTGGGGTCTGTTACCAATTGCCTGAATAGTTCTCCCTGTAGAGAATCCAGGATCTCCTTACTTCTAGATGATACTGCAGCAGGAATGTGCCAATCAACATCTGGCATATTGAAATCTCCTATCAGTAGCACTTCCCCTTTCCTAGCAATGCTGCGTATGTCTTCAATTAACTCTGTCCACCTCTTCCTCTTGTGAGGAAGGTCTGTATATCACACCAATGCAAATAGATTTCTCTTTCCCTCTTTCTAGTTTAACCCACAATACCTCTTCTCTCCCTTTTAAGCTCTGTAATTCCAAAGCTTTAATAGTAGTTTTTACATATGGTGCCACTCCTCCTCCCCTTCTTCCTACCCTGTCCTTTCTGAATAAAGTATAGCCAGGTATAGTTACATCCCAATCATGGTTTTCTGTGAACCATGTATCTGTAACTGCCACTAAATCCAAGTCAGCCACTCCCACCAAAGCTTCAACATCAGGGATCTTATTTCCCATGCTACGGGCATTTATACACACTGTTTTCCATATGTTACCCCTGTTACCCATTCCCATAAAGTTATTTAATGTATCATCTACCTGGGAGCTTGCACCTACCTGGGGGCTTTCTTCACCCATCCCCAACAAATCTAGTTTAAAGCCCTCTTTAGTAGATTAGCCAGTCTACTACCGAAGACGTGTTGACCTTTCTTGGACAGATGGATGCCATCTCTGCTCTGCAACCCTTGGAACAGCATCCCATGGTCTAGGAAACCAAAACGCTCTTGATGACACCATCCATGCAGCCATGCATTCATCTCCAGGATGCGAGCCTCTCTGCCTTGGCCTTTACCCTCAACAGGGAGGATTGAAGAGAACACCGCCTGTGCACCTAACTGCTTCACCCTCTGTCCCAGAGCCATGAAGTCACTTTTGATACATTCCGAGGGATACCCGGCAGTATCATTTGTTCCAACATGGATTAGCAACATTGGGTAATAGTCAGTGGGCTTGATGAGTCTCGGCAAACTCTCTGTAACATCTTGGATTTTGGCAGACAGGCAGACAGCATACCTCTCTGGACATCAAGTCTGGTCGGCAGATGGACGCCTCAGTACCCCTCAGAAGAGAGTCTCCAATCACCACCACCCTTTGCTTCCTTCTCTTCAATCCTCCCTGATTACCAGGAGCTATCCAATCTGTGTCTGGCCCAACCTGCACATCCATGTCTGCTCTCATGGAATATTGCTGAAGCTGAACCCCTTGCCAGTTCCTGTTGTAGCCATTCCTGGCATAGTTCTAGATCAGGGAAATGTGCAACAACCTTATCAGAATATAGAAAGACTAGGGGACATGCAATGAAGCTACAGGGTAAACTATTTAAGACTAATAAAAGAAAATATTTTTTCACTCAACGTGTAATCAAACTCTGGAATTTGTTACCGGAGGATGTAGTAAAGGCTGTTAGTGTAGCTGTGTTTAAAAAAGGTTTGGACAAGTTCCTGGAGGAAAGGTCCATAAACCATTATTAAGAAGTGACCGAAGATATCAATGCTTGACCCAGTACAAGCATTGTGGAACTTGTGTCTCTTGGGGAAACTGCTAGGTACATATGACCTAGATTGGCCACTGTTGGAAACAGAATACTGGGCTTGATGGACCTTGGTCTGACCCAGTATGGCATATCTTATGTTCTTAAGTTCAGAGATAGCAAGAAGAATCTATTCTTAAGTGAGAGATTTTCAGCCCTTTCCCAATCCGGCTCTTGCCCAACCCAATTCTGCCCCCCTGCCCCGCCCCCTCTGCAGCATTCTCTACCAGCATTGTGACCTGAACAGTCCCATATCTTGTTATGGGCACTTTCTGGCTGTTAATCTTATAGCAAGAAGTGGCCGCAGTGAAATTTGAAGTAGTGAGCGGTTACATGCTAGGAGTAGAGACCAGGGTTCAATTACCTCTGGCACTCCTTATGGCTTTGGGTAAGTCACTTTACTCTCCATTGCCTTGGAATAAAAGCCTGGCAATCCAGTGGTTGCTGGGTCACCAGGAGTCAGTATTGACTCAACAGCACACAAGGCAGAAACATGTTTTAACAAGCTGCATGAATGGAATATAGGCTTAGCTGAATATAATTTATTTAGAAGAGATAGAAAAGGCAGAAAAGGAGGAGTAGCACTATATGTCAAAAACAATATTAAAGCTGCTGAAATGCAGGGGACGTGGGGAAAAGAAGCGCTGTGGATTGTGTTGGAAAGAGGAAACAGTGCTATCCATGCTGGTGTAGTCTACAGGCCTCCAACTCAAACTGAAGAAATGGATAGAGACTTGATTGCTGATATTGCAAAGGTAGCCATGAAGGGGGAAGTGATCATATTGGGTGACTTTAATCTACCTGATGTGGGCTGGAGTATTTATTTTGCAAATCTGAAAGAAAGTAAACAAACTGCAAATGCCTGAACCAGTCTGCTCATCAGAACGCAAGAGACTACGCATTCAGCTAAGGCTTTAAAGCAGATATACGAGTGTGCCCTCAGTTCATATAAGGCCTACTGCCCAGGGACACTTGTGATATATAGCTACTTGGAACAGATATATACATTGCTTTTAGACTTACAGCTAGACGTGGTCTTCTAATTAGGTCTCCTACTTAATTTTGTAGCAAGGATGTAATTTTAAGGTTACAGGGACTTTTGCTTAGTAGGCTGATACATAGTAGTAAGATTTCAGTTAGAATTTTTTAGCTTCCTTTGTCTGTTGCAAGCCTGGCTTACAGGGTGGGGCTAATTAAATTAAAGATGATCTACCAAGCAACCAGGGTTCAATTCCCACTAGCACTCCTTGTGGCCTTGGGCAAGTCACTTAACCCTCCACTGCCTCGGAAGAAAGGACTGGCAATCTACTTCCGGTGACACTGCCAAGAAAACCCAGGAGCTTCTGGGTCGCCAGGAGTCAGGACTGACTCGAAGGTACACATTGCATTTATTACTGACCAAATAACTGAACCAGTCTGCTCATCAGAACTTCAAGAGACTATACGCTCAGCTAAGGCTTTCAAATTTTATCATTGCCTGTCTTTTGATAAACTTTACCTGTTGCATATAGGTTTTTAGGGATCTTCAACCTGCCTACGTTCCTTGCATAGCCTTTAAATCAGATATCTGAGTGTGCCCTCAGTTCATAGAAGGCCTACTGGCCAGGGACACTTAAGCCAGCAGGAATACAAACCAAATGTTGGTACAGTTAGTGCAGAAAGTGAGCACCCCAAAACTGATATTGTCATCCACTTGGGTGCACATGACCTGGCTAGAAACAGTGCCTCTGCAGTTCAAAAGGACTTCCAGACTCTGGGAGAGAAACTCAAGCCCTTGCTAACACTATAGCATTCTCAGAAGTTCTACCTGTTCATAGTAAGCAGGCAGAAAGGTTGCATCGCATAAACAACTTTAATACATGACTCCAAACCTGGTGCAAAGAAGAAGGATTTAGATATATAGGCGACTGGGGAAACATATGGCTCAAAAAGAGACTATACTATATTGATGGACTACATCTCTCCGCCGTAGGGAAAAGGATCCTAAGTGAAAAATTCAGGCAGTATATGGACAGGCATTTAAACTAGGGAAAGGGGGTGACAGATGGAGAAGGACAAGTTCAGTGCATCACTCCCAGCAAAAGCAAAACAACATTGGAAAGAGCCACTCTTTTGAACTACACATCAATGGCAAGCAGGAAGGGGCATGTAGAAAAAGACCCATGCAAAAGGCAGGCAAGCCATTCAACAAATGCTGGAAAGCAATGAGTACAAATGCTCGAATGGAAATGGACTTGAACTTGTGGCCATTACAGAAGCATGGTTTAACGAGTTGCATGAATGGGATATAGCCATAGCTGGCTATAATCTGTTTAGAAGAAACAGAGAGGGTAGAAAAGGAGGAGGAGTAACCCTGTATGTCAAAAGCAATATTAAAGCTGCTGAAAAAAAGGGGACATGGGGGAAAGAAGAAGCGTTCTGGATTGTGTTGGAAAGAGGAGATGGCACTGTCATCCATACTGGTGTGGTCTACAGGCCTACTACTCAAACTGAAGAAATGGAGAGCAAATTGATTGTTGATATTCCAAAAATAGCCATGAAGGGGGAAGTGAGCATATTGGGTGACTTTAATCTACCCAATGTGGATTGGAGTGTTCCTTCCTCAAATCTGGAAAGAAGTAAAAAAATCATGGATGCCTTCCAAAATGTGTTACTTAAACAAATGGTGATGGAACTGACCAGGGAGAGCTCCGTGCTGGATTTAGTGCTCACCAATGGGGACAGCGTGTCGAATATCCAGGTGGGTGCCCATGTGAGCAGCAGCATTCATCACATGATGTGATTTGAGATGAAAGCCAAGGTGGAGTCCAATCACAGCAAACTCAAAGTCTTAGACATCAAAAACACTGACTTCAATAAAATGGCCAAGTACCTAAAGGAGGAGTTGGTAGGGTGGGTGGGGTTAAGGGAAGTGGAATTCCAATGGGCTAAACTAAAGAAAGCAACAAAAGGTGCAACAGATATATATGTAAGGAAAGTAAATAAAAACAAGAGGAAAAGGAAACCTATTTGGTTTTCCAAAGAATTGGCTGCACAAATAAAGGCAAAAAACACAGCTTTCACAGGGGAACACAGAAAAGAATACAAGATTGAAATAAAAGAGACAAAAAGAGAAATAAGGATAGCAAAATCAAAGGCAGAAGAAAAGATGGCTAAAGATGTGAAGTGTGGCGACAAGATTTTTTTCAGATATATTCGGGAGAGGAGGAAAATCAGAGGTGGAATTGCAGGACTCAAAAGTGCTGAGAACAGATTCGTGGAAAGTGACATTGAAAAAGCAACAATACTAAACAAATACTTCTGCTCTGTTTTCACTGGAGAAAATCATAGAGAAGGACCACCTGTGATTGACAAATATACAAATGGGAATGGAGTAGATGATGTGTTAGAACAGCTTGCAAAACTGAAAGTGGACACGTCTATGGGACCAGATGGATACACCCCAGGATATTGAAAGAGCTCAGAGAGGTTCTTGCAGAGCCTTTAAAGGATGTTTTTAAAAGATCCTTGGAGACAGGAGAAGTTCCACAGGACTGGAGAAGGGCTGATGTGGTACCTCTCCACAAAAGTGTTAATAGGGAAGAAGTGACAAACTACTGGGCAATAAGTCTTACCTCATAACAGGAAAAGTAACGGAGGCGCTTCTGAAAGAGCGAATAGTGGACTTCCTCGAAACCAACCGGTTGCATGATCCGAGGCAACATGGTTTTATCAAAGGGTGATCCTGCCAAACAAATCTGATTGAGTTCTTTGACTGGGTGACCAGAGAACTAGATCAGGGGTGGGCTATTCCGGTCCTGGAGGGCCGCAGCCCAGTCAGGTTTTCATGATGTCCCTAATGAATATTCATGAGATCTATTTGCATCCACTGCCTTCCACTCTATGGAAATAGGTCCATGAACATTCATTAGGGACCTCATGAAAACCTAACTGGTCTGAGGCCCTCCAGGACCGGAATTGCCCACCCCTAAACTAGATCAAGGGCATGCAATGGATTTGATCTACCTAGATTTCAGCAAAGCCTTTGATACTAGTGGAGGAGTGGCCTAGTGGTTGGGGCAACATACTTCAGGCCGGAAGGTCGGGGGTTCAAATCCCACTAGAGGACAGCAACCTTGGGCCGGAAGGACTGGGGTTTCTAGTCCCACAGGTGCTCCTTGTGGTCTTGGGCAAGCCACTTAACCCTCCATAGCCCATGTTCCCTGTAAATAGTTTTCTCCAAGTTATAATGCCCTGTTCAATGTAATTTCAGTTTGTTCAATGTAAACCGCACTGATGCAGAATAGCGCAGTATATAAGAGAATGTAAATAAATAAATAAATACTGTTCCTCATAAGAGGCTTATCAATAAACTGAACAGACTTGGGATGGGTCCCATTGTGGTGAATTGGATCAGAAATTGGTTGACTGACAGACAACAGAAGGTGATGGTAAGAGGAACTCACTCAGATGAAAGGAAGGTGAGTAGTGGCATGCCCCAGGGATCAGTCTTGGGACCAGTACTGTTCAGTGTATTTGTGAGTGATATTGCTGAAGATTGAATGGAAAAGTCTGTCTTTTTACAGATGACACGAAAATCTGCAACAGAGTGGACTCCCCTGAGGGAATGGATAACACGAGGAATGAACTACAAAAGCTGGAAGAATGGTCTAATGCTTGGCAGTTAAGATTTAATGTGAAAATGTGCAGTGCCATGCACTTGGGATGCAGAAATCCAAGGGAATTGTATGAAATAGGGAGCAAGAGGTTGGTGTACACGGACCAGGTGGACCTCAGAGTGATTGTTTCTGAGGATCTCAAGGTGGCGAAACAGTGTGAGAAGGCGATGGCCAAAGTCAGCAGGATGCTGGTTGCATACAGAGAGGAATTACCAGCAGAAAGGAGGAGATACTAATGCCACTGTACAAGTCGCTGGTGAGGCCTCACTTAAAATATTGTGTTCAGTTTTGGAGACTGTATCTCACAAAGTATATAAAAAGAATGGAAAAAGTTCAGAGAAAGGTGACCAAAATAATTTGGAGCCTGCGTCAGAAGACATATGAGAAGAGACTTGAAGACCTAAATATGTATATGCTAGAGGAGAGGAGGGATAGGGGAGATATGATACAGACCTTTAAATACTTAAAGAGTATTAAAGGACAAACAAACCTCTTCCAAAGACGGGGAAAGCTGTAAAACTAGAGGGCAGAACATGAAGCTGCAAGGGGGTAAATTGAAAGGCAATATCAGGAAATACTTTATCACTGAAAGGGTGGTGGAATGCCCTCTCGATGGAAGTGGTGGGGGCAAACCCAGTGACAGAATTCAAAATGGCATGGGACAGACACGGTGGATCCCTTTATAGCAATGAGATAAAATAAAAAAAAAAGTAACTATCTTTTATATCTCAACAAATAGTAGTGACCTGCACGGAGCGGTGGGCACACCTCTAAACAAAGGCATGGGGAGGGGTGACCTTCACAGAGTGACAGGTGCACCTCCTCTTGCCACCTTGCTGGGCAGATGAGATGGACCATACTGGTCTTTATCTGCCGTTATATACTATGTTACTATGTTACTAGAGAGTGGTTGTGTGCAGGCAGAGAAAAAAGTGAGTGTCTGGGCCTGAGTCTCCTATATTCTATGGAAATTTCCTTCATTTTACATAGGAGATGGTCTTCTGAAGTAGGAGTCTGCTGCTCAATGCAGGAAATATGGCACGTCTGCAAGTCACTGTGGACTGGAACCTAATCATAGGTAGATGGTATATGGAGATCATAATATACCAGCTTGAATTTTTCTGTTGGGTTACTTTGGTTTCAGGAACATAACCCTCTTTTTGATTAGCAACAGGGAAAGATCATTTCATGGTCTCCCTATTTTTAACTTTTGTTTCCGTGATTCCAGATTTGTGGATCCTATTCTCTTATCCTCCAACCTTAAAGGCTCTCTAAGGGGTATGTTTACTAATCGGTGGTAGCAGCTTCCGTGCGATATCGGAGCCACGGTCCCACTGAATTGTCCCATGCTTTTTTGAATTCAAATACTGTCCTCATCTGTACTACCTCCACTGGGAGACTATTCCACGCATCAATCATTCTTTCTGTAAAGAAATATTTCCGCATATTACTCCTGAGTCTATCCCCTTTTACTCTCACCTTAAGTTCCCTCATAGCACGGAAGCCGCTACCGCCGATTAGTAAACATACCCCTACGAGTCTTGGCAGAATGACACTTGTTTGCTAATGTTTTCAGCAAAAAAGAAAGACTTTTCCCAAGCATCACAAATACAATTGTGCTATCGAACGAGTGCCTGAGATTATGCCTCCGTGGCATAAATGCACAAGAGAAGAGCCTCTTTCAATTGAAAGCAAGCTCTGCTATGAGGGACCATAAGGTGAGAGTGAAAAGGGATAGACTCAGGAATAATATGCAGAAATGTTTCTTTACAGAAAGAATGTTAGAGGCATAGAATAGTCTCCCAGTGGAGGTAGTACAGACGAGGACAGTATTTGAATTCAAAAAAGCATAGGACAAACACAGAAGATCTCTAAAGGCAAAAAGGGGACTATTGTAGTTGATATGGAAGGGCAAACTACATAGGCCATGTCGTCTTTTTCTATCATCATGTTTCTATATTTCTATGCTAGCTTGTAGTCATACATATCCATTTTCTGGACCTGAAACTGAGGCAATAAAAGATAACATCAAGGAGAACCTAGCCATGGCTTTATCTGCCTTTCTAAATCCCCAACTAGGACAGGATTCTTTCATGTGCAAAAAAGGATGGGTCTCTCAGGCCCTGCATTGACTATTAAGGCCTTAATAAAATTACTACTAAGGACAGGTATCCCCTGTTATTGATCTCTGAACTATTTGACAAGCTCATGGATGTTAAGATGTTCTCTAAGTTGGATCTTCATGGGGTCTATGACTTTAGTTGGATCAGACAGGATAATGAATGGAAGATTGAAATTATGAGTTCACCGTTATGCCATTTGGCCTCTGTAATGCTCTGGCTATTTTCCAAGCCTTTGTCAATAAGATTTGTCATAATTTTCTTTCACAATATGTGGTAGTCTACCATCATGATATCCTGATTGTGTCTCCTGATCTGACTACCCACAGGCAGCATATTTGGAAGATTATTTCTCTGCTACACCAGCACCAACTCTTCACTAAAATTGAGAAAAATTGAGAAGTCTGTTTTCTAGGATACATAATTTTTGATAAAGGTTTTGAAATTGATCCCAGCAAAGTTGCTGCTGTTTTTGAATGGTCTATTCCTGAGGGTCTTAGGGCTCTTGAGTATTTTTTGAACTCTGCCAATTACAGGTGATTCATCCAGAACTTCTTCATGGTAGTGGCTCCTCTTAGGCTTTGACTAGAAAAGGGACCCCTAAAAACTCTTGGAACTCTGAAATTCAAGAAGCCTTTGAAACATTTATACAACTATTTGCCTCTCCAGCTGTGCCATCCAAACCCATGTTAGCCATTCTTTGGGGGTAGATGTATTATAAGTTGGAGCTGGGATACTTATTGATTTCACTAATGTAGCTACTTCTATGGAGCTGGGATACTTATTGATTTCACTGATGTAGCTACTTCTCTTAGAAAATTTTCTCTACCAAGCCAAAGTACAATGTAGGGAACTAGAACATTTTGCCATTAAGTGAGTCTTGGAAGAATGAAGGCATTTATTAGAGGGTGCCACCTTTCTAGTCACAATAATTTGCTATACATTGAGGCTACCAGGTGTCTAAACATTTGGCAGCTCACTGGGTCATGTAATTTACTCATTTTCAAGTTTATTATCTTATATTGGCCAGGCTTGAAGAAAGTCAAGGCCCATGTGCTTTTTGACAATCTGCATCTGCCATTGAAAGAATCAGTTGACAAAGATCCTATCATACTTACTTCCAAAAGTGTTGAGAATGTTATGAATTTAGAACCTCCAGAGAAAATTTCCCAAGAATCCTGCAGTTTGGAACTCCTGGGTCCTGTTCCTACCAGTCATACCTTTATCCCTGGTGCTTATCACCTGAAAGTGTTCAAATGAGGAGAGGTTCCAAGTTGTCTGACTATCAAGAGGTTAAGAAAGTTGTTGAACAAATCTCCAGAACCTTCTGATGGCCCTGATGGTACAAGGCGTTCAGTTGGTACAAAGACTGTGTATCATATGTTCTAGCCTGCCCAGTGTGTGCTAGGACCAAAATCTCTCATTGCCTATGTGACTTAACTGTCACAGCCATTTCTTGTGACAGTTAAGCATTGCTCCTTTATGTCCATGAATTTTATAACTGACCTTTCATCTTCAAACACAAACATGAAATCCCACATCACCAAAACTGCAAACAAGGCCTATCAACGCTTGAGGACCATCAGAAAAATCAAGCCAATACTCCGACAGGACCACTTCCGCACAGTGTGCCAAGCACTCATCACACCTCTGCTTGATTGCGAAAACTCTTTATATCAAGGCCTACTGTCACGACTTCGTGGGCCCTACGCGGTTGCCTAGGTATATGAAGTGGTGAGAGTCTTTTATTTATAAGAGTGCCTATGGGTGTAGTTGTGATATGGGCAAAAATAACTTCAGCCGAGCAGTAATATAGGCATGCAGGATTTTATTCTCCACAAGGCCAAAAGGAACCTTTACACACAGTCCCAAATATTCAACACAAAGGCGGGTAATTTCCAGAAAAACAGGTAACAAAATAAACAGCTTCCAAATGCAGCTTGTTACTGAACTCAAATAAAGTATTTCTTCATACCATTGAAACAAGTTGGAAATAAAAACCTCCTTTCCAAAAATGGTTTTAAAACATTTGCAGTCTCTTCAGCAAAACAGCAGTGCCAAACTTTCTCTGCACAAGGTTTTCCTTTTCTTTCTCAACCCAGGTTTCTTTATCTGCCCTTCTAGCAGACTCAATATACTTTGTGTGCAGCCTTTCACATTAAGGGTTAAGCTTCTCAGGCTTTCTAGCCAACCTAATTTGCATAGGCCCCTCGGCTCAGCCTTTGAACACGGCTGCTAGTTTAATGCTTTCAAAAACCCTCTTTAGTTACTATAATGAAACAGGAAGACATTCCATTTCTGTCTCAGAACTAAGCTCTTGGTTTATAGCACTTTCAAAATCCATGCTCTCAGGTTCAGACTCTGTTAGAACAGCCTCATGTTTAAAACCAGCTATCTCTGGCTGCAAACGGTCTAACAATCTAAGAACCTTCTTTAAGGCAGTATCTCTCTCTTCTTCTGGGTAATGCCTTTTCTCTCATACAATTCCTTACTCTTAGAATGGTTAAAAGTCTTAGCCACGCTCACCTTATTTTGTGGAGATAAGCACCTGGCTGTCCTTGCAGCTGTTGGCTCAATCTCTGTAAAATCTTCTAGGAAACGTTGTGGATTACTCACATGGTCTGTGAACTCTCCCTGGCCAGCTTTAAAACCCTTGGCTGGTTTTGCCTTTCTGCTTGGAAACTCAGGTAAGGTTTCTTTCACCCTTGGAGTGCCTCTCTTTGGTAATATCTTTGGGTTCTCAGAGCTTCTTCCCTTCCTGGAATTCTCTGACCCAATTACCTTAGGGCTGGTTTCAGGACTGGAACTTCTGTCTCTCTTTTCTCTTTCAGTAGAGGATTCAGCGTCAGTGGAAACTGGTCTCCTAAAGCACCTTCCCTTAAGGTTGACTTTTCCTGCAGTGTACCTCCGTTCTGCTCTCTGAGCACCTCCCTCTCGGGCACTTCTAGGCTGGGCAGTTTGAGGACCTCTCTGCTGGGCTCTCCAGATATTTCCACAAGCTCCTTCCCTTCTGCTTGGGATTCCTCTCTGAACTCCTGCACGTCCTGCTTCCTCCGGCTTCTCCCTGGCTTCCTCTTGCTTCTCCCCGGCTTCCTCCTTTCTCTGTTCAAAGTTCCGGTGTTTATACCTGCAGTTTCTCTCACTGCCTGCTGACTCCAGCTTTCTGTGTGGAGTTTTTTTCAGATTCAGAAGTTTTAACCCCTGAACTTCTGGTTTCTCTGTTTTTCACTGGGAAAATCCCTGGATTTCTCTCCTCTCTCTTATGCTCTTTCTGGCCTGCGCCGTCACATATCCCCCCCCTTAAATTATTCTGGGCTGGCAGACGATAGTCAGCACAGCACGGAATCCTAGAGAGGGCATCTGCATTGGTATGGAGTCTACCTGCCCTATGCTCTATCTGGAAATCATAGGCTTGAAGGGTAAGGTACCAACGTGTAAGCCTTGGGTTATGGTCTCGCACTTTATTGAGCCATTTCAAAGGGGCATGGTCCGTGATGAGGAGGAACCTACGGCCCACAAGTTAAAACTGAAGAGCATCTATCGCCCAGCGTATAGCCAAGCATTCCCGCTCAACGGCAGAATACCTCCGTTCGGGTGGTGCCAACTTCCTACTTAGGAATAGTACCGGATGTTCCACCCCTTCTACCTTTTGGGATAAAACTGCCCCAACCCAGTTTCAGAGGCGTCGGTTTGTACAATGAATGGGCGCTTAAAATCTACCCCACTCAAGATTGGCTCACAGCAAAGTTTCCCCTTTAACTGCTCAAAAGCGAGCTCTGCCTCCGGTGACCACCGTACCTGGTTCGGAGCGTTCTTTCTAAGCATGTCTGTTAAAAGGGCGCTCTCGGTGGCAAAGTTGGGTATAAATCTTCGATAGTACCCAATAAGTCCGAGGAAACTGCGAATCTGTTTCTTCGTTTGGGGTCTAGGGAACGCTCTAACAGCTTCTATTTTGTCTATTAGAGGTCTTATCACCCCCCTCCCTACGATGTGACCAAGGTATTTTACCTCTTTTCCCCCAAACATACATTTCGCGGGGTTAAGGGTAATACCCGCTTGTCTCATGGCTTCCAATACCATGCTTATGTGAAACAGATGCTGGTCCCAACTGTCACTGTGGATTACTACGTCATCCATATATGCCGTAGCATATCGCTGGTGTGGTCTCAGTACCCTGTCTACCAGCCTCTGGCATGTAGCCGCTGCGCCGTGTAGCCCAAAGGGCATACGGCGGAACTGGTAGAGGCCCAGCGGGGTACTAAAAGCGGTCTTGGGGCGAGATTCCCTGGTGAGGGGAATCTGCCAATATCCTTTTGTCATATCTAACGTCGTTAGATATGACGCTCTACCTAACCTATCCAAGAGATCGTCGATCCTGGGCATAGGATAGGTATCAAACCTCGAAATTGCATTAACTTTTCTAAAGTCTATGCAAAATCGGGTGCTGCCATCAGGTTTGGGAACTAAAACAATGGGGCTATTCCATGGGCTTACAGATTCTTCAATAACCCCTAAAGCTAGCATTTCCCTTACCTGCTCTTTCACCACCTGTTGTTTTGCTGCCTGCAACCTATAGGGTCTCTGGCGAATGATTTCCCCTGGAGGGGTCACCACTGTATGGGTTACAAGGTTTGTCTTCCCCGGGATGGGTGTTAATACATCCGGGAATTTACCCAATAAGCTGGATAAGGCCTGTTGCTGGTGCCAGGATAATTCATCCCCCATCCTAGGAATAGGCTTTGTCCTACAGTCCGCGAGCTGAGGGCCTAGGTCCACGTCTACATTGTCTTCGCACGTGGCCGCTAGCCCTTTAAATGCAGCTCGGCCTGAGGAACCGAATCCCCGTGACCCCCTTAAAGTGGTGCTTACTTCTTCCACTTCCTCTATGGGTGGGAACCTTACTCTTTCGCAGATCAACTGCGCTATCCTATCTCCTATACTCACTACAAAATCAGTATGGGATGAGTTAATCAGTAAAACCTTTATGGCCCCTCTAAAATCGGGGTCTATTACGCCTGCCCCTACGTCTATAGAATTTTTCACAGCTAAGCCAGATCGTGAAGCAATCCTCCCATAACACCCCGGGGATATCTCCACCTGAATACCGGTCTCTACCAATGTCCTACCTTGTTTGGGGATGACCTTGTCCTCCGCGCTGTAAAGATCGAACCCTGCAGCCTGTGCAGGTACCCGTTTTGGTATTTTCGCGTTCGGGGTAGTCCTACAGACTTTCAGCACAAACCTAAGTTTATTTTCTGGGGACTCTTTCTTGGGTACTTTCCCTTCCCAAACAAAGGAGCTAACAATGGGTTAAGTGTTGTCTGGGTTTTACTAGGCGTACGTGATATCTTACCCTGTCCTTTACTAGGTGTATGGCTCCCCTTTGGCTCCGGATTCTCTCCTAATAGACCTTTCTCCAGGCCACGCCTGAATTGCGGCCAGTCTTTCCCTAACACCAGGGGATGGGGAAGCTTAGGGACAATGGCGACTACCACTTCTCTCTCCAGACCTAAGCCTCTCACCCTGACCTTTGTTAAGGGGTAAGCCGATGTGGCACCATGCACACACTTTATTTTTATGGACTGATCAGATTGGGTTGGGGCCTTATCACTCTGGGCTTGGACATCAGCCCACAGCTTGGCTGACACCATCGACTGCTCTGCCCCTGAATCTAGAAGTGCCTCCGTAGGAATGCCCTCGACCTCTACCTTCAGCAAAAATCCCCCTCCATCTTTTCCCTGGGTGGATATCAATGCTGCTCTGGCCTTGCAATTCCTAGCAAAATGTCCTTCCTCCCCACAAGTAAAACATTTACTTCGGTCCTGGGACCATTTTCTCCTGGGCTTTACCTCTAGGCTCTTTCCTAACAGAGTGTTCCCCATCTTTTGTGATCCTCCTCCTTCAGGGCTAGATGTATGACCCACCTTCGTTTGGCCAATCCACCTGGCCTCTAAAAACCGCTCTGCCAACGAGGTAGCTTCCTGGGTGGTCCTACAACCCTGGAGGATCAAAAAAGATTTCAAGTCATTAGGAACTGCTTCCACAAACTGTTCCATTATTATACAATCTAGAATGGTATCAACAGATTTGCCCTGTGGTTCTAACCACTTCCAGACTAGACTCTTGATTCTTTCGCATAAGGCTTGTGGTGTCTCCCCTGATTTTAACCTGCACGCCCTCAACTGGCGTCTGTATACCATCGGAGTGAGACCCATCCTATCCCTTATGGTTCTCTTAACATCAGCATATGAGGAGGCTTGATCATTGGGCATTGCGCGGTATGCAGTTAAGGCTTCTCCCGTTAGGGAAGCTGCAAAGCGAACTGCCCACTGATCTTCTGGCCAGCCGCTGAGTTCTGCAACTCTCTCGAAGACCTCCATATAATCATCAATATTATCATCCTTCCCTAAAGGACCAAAGGAAAAGATACCCCTCCCTGGTAGTCCTAGTCCTGGTATTGCAGCCAAGGACCCAGTCACGCTCTTCAGGGCATCTGACGCTTTCCTTTGTTCTTTCAGCAATTCAGCCATCACCGATAGGAGCGGTTCAAGCTGGTCCATGAACAGGCGGGCTATCCACTCTTGGGCTCTGGTGGATTCCTCCTGCTGTTCCCTGAAGCGGTCCGCGACCCAGCTCAGCAGATTCGGCTGCTCCATCTCTCTGGCGACGCTGAAATAAAGCAAAAACAGAAACACCAAGTGTGGCTCTTTCACACATACAAAAGGCTATTTCCCACTGGTTACAAAGATTACAGCACCCCCTCCTGGCAGGCTATCCTCAAATAACCCTGTCTATCTACAGGTTACCTGCCAGACGGGTAGACTCAGGCTCAGCAAGGGAAGCACCCTCTGGACGGTCTGCTCCGGTCCCTCCTTCCTCCGGCTGGAGTCTGGTCTCTGGGTGGCTGCGGCTCTTCCTGGCGTTCTCTGGACTTCTCCTCACGCCGTCCTTGTAGTGGATATAGGCCTTACGAAAAAAATCCAATAACTACGCCAAATCCTGTCACGACTTCGTGGGCCCTAGGCGGTTGCCTAGGTATATGAAGTGGTGAGAGTTTTTTATTTATAAGAGTGCCTATGGGTGTAGTTGTGATATGGGCAAAAATAACTTCAGCCGAGCAGTAATATAGGCACGCAGGATTTTATTCTCCACAAGGCCAAAAGGAACCTTTACACACAGTCCCAAATATTCAACACAAAGGCGGGTAATTTCCAGAAAAACAGGTAACAAAATAAACAGCTTCCAAATGCAGCTTGTTACTGAACTCAAATAAAGTATTTCTTCATATCATTGAAACAAGGTTGGAAATAAAAAACTCCTTTCCAAAAATGGTTTTAAAACATTTGCAGTCTCTTCAGCAAAACAGCAGTGCCAAACTTTCTCTGCACAAGGTTTTCCTTTTCTTTCTCAATCCAGGTTTCTTTATCTGCCCTTCTAGCAGACTCAATATACTTTGTGTGCAGCCTTTCACATTAAGGGTTAAGCTTCTCAGGCTTTCTAGCCAACCTAATTTGCATAGGCCCCTCGGCTAAGCCTTTGAACACGGCTGCTAGTTTAATGCTTTCAAAAACCCTCTTTAGTTACTATAATGAAACAGGAAGACATTCCATTTCTGTCTCAGAACTAAGCTCTTGGTTTATAGCACTTTCAAAATCCATGCTCTCAGGTTCAGACTCTGTTAGAACAGCCTCATGTTTAAAACCAGCTATCTCTGGCTGCAAACGGTCTAACAATCTAAGAACCTTCTTTAAGGCAGTATCTCTCTTCTTCTGGGTAATGCCTTTTCTCTCATACAATTCCTTACTCTTAGAATGGTTAAAAGTCTTAGCCACGCTCACCTTATTTTGTGGAGATAAGCACCTGGCTGTCCTTGCAGCTGTTGGCTCAATCTCTGTAAAATCTTCTAGGAAACGTTGTGGATTACTCACATGGTCTGTGAACTCTCCCTGGCCAGCTTTAAAACCCTTGGCTGGTTTTGCCTTTCTGCTTGGAAACTCAGGTAAGGTTTCTTTCACCCTTGGAGTGCCTCTCTTTGGTAATATCTTTGGGTTCTCAGAGCTTCTTCCCTTCCTGGAATTCTCTGACCCAATTACCTTAGGGCTGGTTTCAGGACTGGAACTTCTGTCTCTCTTTTCTCTTTCAGTAGAGGATTCAGCGTCAGTGGAAACTGGTCTCCTAAAGCACCTTCCCTTAAGGTTGCCTTTCCCTGCAGTGTACCTCCGTTCTGCTCTCTGAGCACCTCCCTCTCGGGCACTTCTAGGCTGGGCAGTTTGAGGACCTCTCTGCTGGGCTCTCCAGATATTTCCACAAGCTCCTTCCCTTCTGCTTGGGATTCCTCTCCAAACTCCTGCACATCCTGCTTCCTCCGGCTTCTCCCTGGCTTCCTCTTGCTTCTCCCTGGCTTCCTCCTTTCTCTGTTCAAAGTTCCGGTGTTTATACCTGCAGTTTCTCTCACTGCCTGCTGACTCCACCCCTTGCACTCCCTCGTGCCCGGGCTTGGTTACTAGGGAACTAGGGCGTGTCCCTTGCCTACCAGCTTTCTGTGTGGAGTTTTTTTCAGATTCAGAAGTTTTAACCCCTGAACCTCTGGTTTCTCTGTCTTTCACTGGGAAAATCCCTGGATTTCTCTCCTCTCTCTTATGCTCTTTCTGGCCTGCGCCATCACACCAGCTATGCAGACCTTACACCCGCTCCAAATGGTGCAAAACACTGCAGCACGCATCATTACACTCCAAGAACCGAGCACATCACCCCTGTCCTACAGCAACTGCACTGGCTCTCAATGATAGCCAGAGCAAAATTTAAAACAGTCCTGATCATCTTTAAAATCATCCGCCGTCTTTCGGCAGATGCACTTCAAGACATTATAACAAGATATATCAACGATAGACCAAGAAGGTCTAATAATGACAACATGATTGGCACACCAGCAGGTTATCACAATACTAAACAAACAATATCAAGAAGAGCGCCTTCACTACTGGCATCCACACTTTGGAACTCTCTCCCAACTAGCCTGAGGGCATTAAATGACATCATAGACTTCCGCAAGGCTCTTAAAACTCTGCTCTTTACAGAAACCTATGAGCAGACAGACAACGGTCTCAACCTGAACGGTAACGCAACTACCTCACCAACTCGATACCCACTCACACCAACTAAATATGAGTTCATTGTACAATGTTAAATGTAACCCAATTGTGCTGTCTAAATGTTGTTAAGTACCCTTATGTTAAGTGTAACCCACCAATTGTGATGTATTATGTTAAGTATAACCCCAATGTAATGTGACCACTTTGATTGAAGGATAAAGTGGTATACAAATCTGTCTAAATAAATAAATAAAAATATAGCATCCTGGTAGTCATTGATCAATTTTCCCAAATAGCACATTTTGCTCCTCCTGCTAAGTTGGCATCCCCACCCTAACTGGTGGTCATGTTTGTTAAAAAGATTGTGTGCCTACATAGGGTTCTAATCTCTATTGTGTCTGATTGTGGCCAACACATTATTGCAAGATTCCAGAGGGCCTTGTGTAAGAATTTGGATATCACTCTCCAATTCTTCTCTTGATACCTTCTTCAGACCAGTGGTCTGACAGAAAGAATTAATCACCACCTGGAGCAATTCCCTTGATGCTTTGTGTCAGCCCACCAGCATGATTGGTGAATCTGCGTCTACTTCTCCGGGCTAAGTTTTCCCCACAACAACCATGTGAATGAGTCTATGGATATTTCTCTGTTTTTCTCTGTGTATGGCCAGCATTCTGCCTCTCTATTCCTCATCTACTCCAGCTACGGAAGCTCTTGTAGCTGATGACTCGGTTCAGCATCTTCAGGATGTCTGTAATCAGGTGAATTTGTAGGAAGGCACCACAAGCCAGAACTACAGTTTAATATGAACAGTAAAGTCTGGCTGTCCATGAGAAACATATATCTGAAACTACTATGTACTAAACTTGGTCCTAAATTCATTAGGTCTTATGCCATCATGAAAAATATCAATCCAGTGATGGTGCATCTGCAGTTTTCAGGCTCCCTTAAGCTACGCTTCGTCTTCCATGTACTGTATCCTTATTGAAACTTGTCATTCCTGATCCTTTTGGCAGACAAGGAGTCCCCCCCCCCCCCTCCAACTCTATCCTAGTAGATGAACAGCATAAATTTTAGGTGATTTAGACTCCAGATATTCTAGTGCACTGGAAAGGCATTAATCTGGAGGAGGGGTCTTGGGTCAACTGGCTGACTTTTATGTGCCTTTCCTCCTAAAGACATTTTTGGCAAAACATTTGGGGGATTGTCCAGAGGTCATGCTGAGAGGGAAGGGGGCGGTGATATGAGGTTCTGCCATCAGCCTGCAAGTGGCTAAGTTCCTAAGAGAACTTTGTCAGGATTAACGTATGATTTCTTACTAGCAGATGTCTAGCTGGCTACTTACTGCTATCAGAAGCTATCTTGTTTCTGTTTGGATCCATGTATAAACCCAGTTATTACTTGACCTCTTTGTCAAAGCTTGGTCATTGCCACTCGAGCATTTCCTAGTGTCTTCAGTTGTTTGCTGTGATCATTCTTTGTTCCAGATTTGGATTCTCCATTGTGAAGTCTTTCTGGTTCCAGAATCTTCTTCATTATAAAGTTTTCCCTTTTCCAAAATTGCTCCCTCACTGTGTGCTGGCCCTCCTTTTTTACCAGGAGATCTCAGTGAATGTAAATGTACCCCACCCCAAGCAACTAAAGCCAGATAGCTGCCAGCACCAGAGGGTTCAACTCAATGGGAAGGTGATTGCTGCAGGCAGAAGACCATGTCTACTGTTCTAGGCCTGGAGGTGTTACATTCAGTGAGTAGTTTTGTCCGCAGATCTCAGTGTGCTCTCTTTCTCTGGGTCCCCTTACAGATGGGATCTATTACACTTGTGAACTGCTTGCTGATTCTAGCTACAGGCCTTCAATTCAGGTTCATTTTCAGTTCTGAGCCCAGCTGTAGTATCAATGCAAGCTTCAACTTCAGTTTCACTACAGCTCTTGCTGCTTGAAAGTTCTAGATCAAGGCCTGCATCTACTTGAGAGCAGCTTCTCAATCTTGCCTGGCTCAGCCTGAACATCCATACCCAGAGCTTGTCCCTGTTTCTAATTCTGTAAGTACTTTAAGGGCGGTAATCTGACAATATGTTAATCATGTCTTGGAAAATGGTTATCTCATTAAAGAATCATTTGATATAATATAATTTGTTATATTTATAAGCTTCTGTGACAACTAGACTGATGTGCCTGGAGCCTTGTCAAGTCTACACAGTGTCATTCTCTTTAAGAAAGCAGCAGAAAGAAGAGATATGGGCACTTATTTAATCTTATTGTGGATTCCTCCTGTTATATTTTCTAATTCAAGAAGTCTTACAATTCTGTTTGACCTGCAGAGTGCAGAGAGTTTTTTTTTTAATTTAGCATCTAATAGTGTCCTTCAAACCTTTATATAGTGTCTTTGAAATTGTCAAAAGAAGCAAACTCAAGGACACTTGTATATAGTATGCTACACTCTTCAACTGAAGTCTGTATTGACAGTTGACCCTTTTGTTCTGGCATCAAGAGCTTCTGTCACTCATCTTGGCTATGAATGGGTGGGATTGGGTTAATATGGACCCATCTTTTCTCTGCTTTTTTCCAAGCCAGAGGGGTTGACGGGCCCTCACCCTCTTTTCATTGCATCAATAGCTGTACCATGCATATTCATATGCTACAATGAAAGCCTAACACTGCCATGGAGGAACCAAGAGACTATATCACTACCTCCTTAGAGATCCCTGCCCATTTAATACTTGGTACAGGTTGGTGACAAGATCATTTATTACAAAGGGGCTATTTCCTTGGCCCTTCCCATGGAGGTTAAAGAAATACAGTACTGTCTTTATAGTGTCATGTTCTCAGGCATATTTTTGTATCCTGATCCTATTTTTCTAAAACATTCCACCACTTTCTCCAGGAGACAAAGGGAGGGAAGGGAATTGGGAGTTACAATACTAGGATTAGATTGACATCTCAAGATGGAATTTATTTAGGCTAGTAACTCTAAAATATGTGCAGAAGTATTACATTTTTCCAATGTCAAGTAAAGACACATACTGAACTCTTTCTTGGTGGTTCTGTTTTGTATGTTTTCCTTTCTTGCATCCATGGTTTGCTATTCTGTTTGTAATTATGTTTCTTGGATTGGGAGCTTGGTTCTGTTCTTTTCAATAGTTTTATAAGCAATATTTTGGAAGGCCTATTAGGAAAGGTTTTTGTAGATTATAACAAAATCTGCATCAGGACAGACACCCTGGAAAATATGAGGAGAGATTTAGCGAAGCTTGAAGAATGGTCTATAATGTGACAGCTAAGATTTGATGCTAAAAACTGTAGGGTCTTACATTTGGACTGCAAAAATCCAAGAGAACAATACAGTATGAGTGTAATTGTATAACAGGGTGCCATGGCTAAGTGCTTGCTTAGCAGTAGCATAAATTCCACCTAAGCAGTCCCCACAGTGCAGGGGAGGGGGGCCCAGGCAGAAAGGGGACCCACACAGCGGCGGCAGTGTGGCAAACTTATTTTATCATGTTTGCTGGGCTGCCTCCCCTCTTGTAAGTTTGCCGCAGGCCCAGTGGCTGTTCCTTGCCAGGCCGAAGTCTTGCGGTAACAACCACACCATGAGACTAAGGCCTGGTAGGGAGCAGCACCTAGAGCAGAGGCAGTCTGGCAAACACAATGAAGTAAGTTTGCTGCCACCACTGCCGCCGCATGGGGAGGGGGCCCGCACGGGGGCGCACCACCACTATGACAATGGGGGGCCCTCAACAAAATTTTACATGGTGGCCCCTTATTGTAACTTACACCACTGCTACTTAGGCTCCTATGTAGGTGCTATTTTATAAAGACAAGTAGGCAGAAGGTGGGGTGGAGGTGACCCTGTGGAGAATTCAAGACTAATCTTGTGGACTTTGTTGTAGAAATAGCCAGAGTCTGTGGAGTAAGTGCAAAGTATGCAAGTGCAAAGTGTGTGCTTGCATACTGATGATATCAGCGAGTCATTAGAGTTGGAAAGTGTAAGCGTATCAATCAGCATCTCTGGACTGGAGGAACTGAAGTCCTTTGCAGGAGCCACCTTGCCATTTGGGAGTGTTAAGTGTTCATAGTCCTTTTATTTCTATGGGTGCACTGGCACTTAACGGACATTGATTTTATTAATGTGCTTTAATCTTTAGTAAACATGCCCCTTAGCAGAAGAAACTTAGGAGACTCAGCTTTCAGCAGAGGCTGTTGTACAGCCTGCAAGAAAAGTCTTGATCTCAGGAGGTTTTGGAAGCTCTTCTTGTGTATATGTGGTGGCAGTGGTAAGTCAGGCTCCTTCAATTTTAGTAAGCTTACTGTATTTAATTTTGAGGGGAAGGGATATGTTTTATGAAAAAATCAAATTCAGCACAAATTCATGGTATTGCTGAAAAACTAGAAGAATCCCTTTGGAACGTTAAGGACAAGAGATTGAAATAATATAAATTAAACATAGTAAGGGGGTTACTAAAGTGCTTTATGGGAATAACGCATGATGAGATGCAAAGCATGCAATTGTATGTTATACACCTCGTTATTATGCAATTTCAATAACACAGATACCATGCAGTTAACATGTGGCCCGATACTCTTGGCACATTCTTAAAAGAGCCAGCACTGGCATATCAGAAGGCCAGACCATGAGTCCCCACCCCCGACTTGGGCAAAGCATGGCCCTCTTGAGAATCTCCCTCCAAACACAGACCCTGGCCCCTCCATAGCAATCCTTCTCCCCTGGAAGTCTCCCACCCTTTCAGACCCTGAATCACAATTCTCCACCTTGTCAAAGACCATTCAGGCTTACTTTAAATAATCCTTGGAATTTATAGGGAACCAGAAGCCACTCCTGTCCAGTTGGGTGCTGGGTTCAAAATGGTGCTGTGATCCCTATCAGTAGTCTTGCAGTATTTTGCCACAAGTAAGTAACTATCCCCCTGTGCATCTACCATGGAAGAAAAGGTCCAGCCGATGCAAAGACAAAAAAGTGTCTTTGTAAGCACTCTATAATCATATATATTGAAGGTCATTTTAGAAGATCTACACATATAAATAGCGACATTTACATGTGTAGATTGGCTACATGTGTAAACAGCCATTTCAGAAAGCTGCTATTTACATTTATAGAGGCCTAGAACACAGATATTCAAAGTGGGTGTGTTGTAGGTGTGGTTAGGGTGGGCCACACAATTATACTGTATGCATACTTCCTTTTTTCAGATGAAAAATCAAGTACAAATATAACAAAAAGATTTCCTGGTGGGCTTTTGCATCTTCTCCAAAGTCAACACAAGTGTTATAAAGGTATTTGTTTTAACATGAAGGATTAATCTCCCATTTTTAATTTTTGCCTTCTAAGGGGACACATCATGCGAAGAGAGAGATCGTTAGAGAAAGACATAATGCATGGCAGGGTGAAAGGTCAACGCAAAAGAGGAAGGTCGGCAAAGAGATAGATCAATACAATAACAGCAGCTATGGGTGACACTTTATCAACGAGCCGCCTGACTGATAACTGACGACCGAACACAGTTTAGTTCAACTATCCAGAGGGTCGCCATGTCGACACTGACTCCATGGCACTTAACAGCAATAATAACAAAAAGAAAAAAAAACCTTTATTGGCTTTACTGCCTAATTAGCGCTACTTATGCTTATGGTTTTCTGAAATGAGGCACTATGGGGCTGATTTTACAGAGAATGCACAGAAAGGTATGCGCTAGTTGCACATTAGTTACATGCATAAGTCCCGATTTTAAAGAACGAATGGGCTCTTACACACATGCTTTAGGCGGTCGCTATTCTTTAAATGCATATAAGTCCCATCATGTGTACTTTCAGTTTGGGTGTGCACAGGGGTGGAGCTTGGGCAGAGTATAGGTTGGGCCTAAATTTACACATGCAAGTTATAAAATATTATAACTTATGCACACTTCTTGACCAATCTAGGCATGGGCATTTACACCTGCTCCAGAGCTGGTGTGACTGCTGTGATTAATTGAGGTGCATCATTACGCTTCTACTGTATTTTATAAAGTAACCTATGTGCATATTTCACTTTATAAAATAAGTCCCAAATACATACGTGGCAATGCACCTTAACTGTGTGGGAGTTTACATGGTTATCCTCTATGGGGGTGATTTTATAAGGAAGCTGTGGAAAGATCTGCAACACCTATGCATGCAAATCTGGATTTTCCAAGAACTACGTGCATGCATGGACAATTTTGCATGCATTTTACTTGGGCACCATTCTATAAATCCTTGCAGAAGTGTCTTCTGCATCGATCTGGTGTTGGGGCGTGCACAGGGGCATGGCATAGGCAGAGCATAGGCACGGCCTTGAGGAGCACACATATGTTATAGACTACTATGACATGCGGAGTCCCTGTGCCGATCTAGGCATCGTCAGCTACATCTGCTCTAAGTCAGGCATAAGTAATGCGTCTAGTATATGGCACATATTTCATAAAGTGAGGCATGCAAACGCCTTCCTTTATAAAATAGCCTGACTACGCGTGCTCAGGGTCACGCACTGGCAGTACTGGGGGTTGAAAAATTACCCTTGACGTGTATAATTGGTGCCATTTATATGGCAAAGTTGCTCTTTTTTTCATGTGTGGTGTTTTGAAATCACTGCTTCCGGTATACATGCCGATAAAGATCTTCTAAAATGACCTTCAATATATATGATTATAGAGTGCTTACAAAGACACTTTTTTGTCTTTGCATCGGCTGGACCTTTTCTTCCATGGTAGATGCACAGGGGGATAGTTACTTACTTGTGGCAAAATACTGCAAGACTACTGATAGGGATCACAGCACCATTTTGAACCCAGCACCCAACTGGACAGGAGTGGCTTCTGGTTCCCTATAAATAGGGAAGATGTATTACAACTATTAGATAAACTGAAGAGTAGCAAATCACCTGGGCCGGATGGTATACATCCAAGGGTGTTGAAAGAACTGAAATATGAGATTGCAGACCTGCTATTAGTAATCTCTGAACTATCATTAAAATCATCTCTAATTCCTGAATATTGGAGGATAGCCAATGTAACACCAATTTTTAAAAAGGGTTCCAGGGGTGATCCGGGAAACTACAGGCCGGTGAGCTTAACGTCAGTACCGGGAAAAATGGTAGAAACCATCATAAAGAATAAAATTATTCAGCATTTAGATAGTCATGGCCTAATGGGAGACAGCCATCATGGCTTTCGACAAGGAAGATCTTGCCTTACTAATCTGTTATGTTTTTTTGAAGGTGTGAATAAACAGGTGGACAAAGGTGAGTCGGTTGATATAGTGTATCTGGACTTTCAGAAAGCCTTTGACAAGGTCCCTCATCAGAGACCTTTGGCAAAACTAAAGAGTCATGGGATAGGAGGCAATGTACTACTGTGGATCAGGAACTGGTTAAAAGATAGAAAGCAGAGGGTAGGGCTAAATGGCCAATTTTCCCAATGGAGAAAGGTGAATAGTGGTGTACCCCAGGGATCTGTGCTGGGTCCTCTGCTTTTTGACATATTCATAAATGACCTGGAAAGTGGAATAACGAGTGAGATTATCAAATTTGCAGATGACACAAAACTATTTAAAGTTGTTAAAACCCAAGAGGATTGTGGAAAATTGCAAGAGGATCTTGATAAATTGGAAGACTGGGCATTAAAATGGCAGATGAAATTTAATGTGGACAAGTGCAAAGTTATGCACCTAGGGAAGAACAACCCAAACTATGGTTACACGATGCAAGGTTCCACTTTAGGAACCACCACACAAGAAAAAGATTTAGGCGTCATTGTGGATAACATGTTAAAACCCTCGGCCCAGTGTGCAGCGGCAGCCAAGAGAGCAAATAGAATGCTAGGTATGATAAGGAAAGGAATGGAAAATAAAACAAAAGATATTATAATGCCTCTATATCGTTCCATGGTGAGACCGCACCTTGAATATTGTGTGCAATTCTGGTCGCCGTATCTTAAAAAGGATATAGCGTTATTAGAAAAGGTTCAGAGAAGAGCCACCAAAATGGTAAAGGGGATGGAAGGATACTCCTATGAAGAGAGGCTTAAAAGGTTAGGGCTCTTTAACCTGGAAAAGAGACGGCTGAGGGGAGATATGATAGAAGTCTATAAATTAATGAACAGAGTGGAACGGGTAAACGTAGATCGATTGTTTACGTTATCAGAATATAGACAGACTAGGGGACATGCAATGAAGCTACAGGGTAAACTATTTAAGACTAATAAAAGAAAATATTTTTTCACTCAACGTGTAATCAAACTCTGGAATTTGTTACAGGAGGATGTAGTAAAGGCTGTTAGTGTAGCTGGGTTTAAAAAAGGTTTGGACAAGTTCCTGGAGTAAAAGTCCATAAACCATTATTAAGAAGGGACCCAGGATATCAATGCTTGACCCAGTACAAGCATTGTGGAACCTGTGTCTTTTGGGGAAACTGCTAGGTACGTATGAACTAGATTGGCCACTGTTGGAAACAGGATACTGGGCTTGATGGACCTTGGTCTGACCCAGTATGGCATATCTTATGTTCTTATGTTCTTAAAGAGTAGTTACTCACCTGTAACAGGTGTTCTCCAGGAGCAGCAGGAATCAGTCCTCACATATGGGTGACGTCGGCGCCGACGGAGCCCTCGTGCGGAGCATTTCCCCAGCTTTCAAAGAAAGCCTTTGGGAATTGCAGCGCGCATGCTGTCACACCCCCAGGGGCCCTATCGGTGGGGTCAGGTATTGCCTGATGATTCCTCCTCCTGGCTCTGTACGTATCGCAGGCAGCCTTGCCTGACCCTCTGAGGGTGGTAGTTGTACCTTCTCTATATAAAGCACACAACACACTTGAGTTTCAAACTCAGGGCTTTATTCCCCGTCCACGAGGTTTTTCTTTCTCTTTGGCAAACAAAACAATAGACCACTTCGGGCATGTAACAGAAATTAAAGGTAGAACTAAAATAGCTTACTTCAGCTTTTAAATGCAAACAAAAAGAAAAGAATTAAACATCCTCACTGTTCCTAACAGCCTTTTCTTTTTGCTGCCACAGCACAGCTCACTTATAATGGTTTTCCTGAGAGACACGTTTTGTTAGCACACAGCTTGTGACTCTTAAGCACTGGTTATCTTCAACCATTTACCTCAAGTAAAACTCAGGGTCAATTACAGACAGTGAACATTTCATTCGCTCAGGAAGTGCTGGTATATCTGCATTCTCATATTCCATTAATTCAGGTTCATTTGAACTCACGTTTCTGAGATCAGCTGTCTCATAAGGATAAGGCTGGCTTGCCTCGTCAAGCAGGAAGTTGTTCTGTCCCTCTGAATCACTGCTTCTCTGGGAACTACCGTAGGGTTTTGAATGAAGCTCATAGGAGCTCAGCCCCTGCTGGTAACCACAAGGATATTCAACAACTTCCCTGGCTCTGTTACTAGAATAATTACGGCATGCTCTGAGCGTGCTCGGGTCTAGCCTTTGCAACACAGCTGCCCTAGATTGCACTGCTCTAGACGGAAGCTTATCCAACGTGGGGAGTTTAAAGTTGCTAGTAGAATCACCAGCTTTTTCAGGTAAGAGAGCTTCTCTTCTCTTGGGGTTTCTACTACAAGGGAAAAAGTTATTCTCTGTTTCTTTAAAGCTTGTTTGTGACTGGCTTTTCCTATTGCTTCGGGGTTTTACCCACTCAGGTAGGAAACAGCCACTATTAGTACTTCTTGCTCTGTTACCTTGTATGTAAGACTTCCTACGTCTCTCATGCTCTCCACGCATGCACACAGTATCTGGCTTCTGCCTTCCAAATGTTTCACACAGGTCTCAGGACTCACTCAGACCTTCGTATGAGCTCTCCTGCTGATCCAGTAGTTCAGACTCTCTTTCTCTCTCTCTTTCATTCCAGTCCCATTCTTTCCACAGCTTCTGCTGCGCTTGCCGCTGTCTCTCTTGCTGTGACCCTCGTTGGCTCACCTCCTCTCCTTCTCTAACTATTCGTGAGCGTGTTTTATCTCCGTGTCTTTGGGCTCCACCTCCACCCAGCTGATTCCTATCAGGCAATGCAAACTCCCTTTGCTTGCAATCTGGGTGTGTCTTCCCAGCCCTTACCCACGTGTGCCTTGGTTGTCTGTAGCAACCATCTGACAGTTTTCTGTTTACACTGTCATCTCTTCCCTGATCATCGCTACTGATCTGCATTTTCTCAGGCTCCATTAGGTCCACCTTGTGACAATGCCCAGTCCCCTTCCCGCCCAAGGGTGCCATCTTGCTCAGTCTGATGACATAGCTAAAAGATAGCAAAAAATTAGCAAAAACAAATCATATGACTGCAACTCCAAGGGGAGGAGGGAGGGTTGTGAGGACTGATTCCTGCTGCTCCTGGAGAACACCTGTTACAGGTGAGTAACTACTCTTTCTCCAGGACCAAGCAGGAAGTCAGTCCTCACATATGGGACTCCCCAGCTTAAGGCTACCGGAGACCCCAAGCGGAAAAAAGAGCTCCCTCGAGCTCGTCAGAACAGAAGGAAGGAATCTTCTCTGAGAACGCCCCCGACCGGTAGCCCAACACCAGGGCCGGAGGGTAGGAGTTGCCTAAACCCCAAAGAGATTATGGAGTACTGCCTGTCCGAAAGCACTGTCCCTGCGGGACTCCCTCTCAAGGCAGTAATGGGCTGCAAAAGTCTGGCTTGAAGACCAAGTAGCGGCCCGGCAGATGTCTGCCAACGGAACAGAGCGGAGATGAGCCACTGACGCAGCCTTCGCCCTGACACGATGAGCCGTGACTCGACTCTCCAACGAGAGGCCGGCTGCCCCATAAGCCCAGGCGATACAGTCAGCGACCCATATGGACAACGTATGCTTGGAGACAGGGAGCCCCAACTTATTGGGGTCAAAAGAAACGAAAAGCTGAACAGCCTTCCGATGCTTCCGCGTACGGTCAAGGTAGAAGGATAACGCCTCCTACAGTCCAGGGTATGCAAGACGATCTCAGCCCGGTTGGCATGCGGCCTGGAAAAGAAGGTCAGAAGAACCACCTCCTGATTGAGGTGAAAAGGTGAGACAACTTTAGGAAGAAACTTAGGGTGAGTCCGTAGGACTACCCTATTCCGGTAGAACCTAGTGTAAGGAGGATCAGACACTAGTGCCTGCAGTTCACTCACTCGCCTAGCAGAGGTGAGAGCTACCAGAAATAAAGTTTTCCAGGAGAGAAAACAGAGAGGGCAGGTAGCCATAGGTTCAAAAGGCGGACAAGTAAACCGCTGTAAGATCACATTCAGATCCCACTCAGGGGCCGGTGGATGCAAAGGAGGCTTAAGCAGAAGAAGGCCTCTGAGGAAACGAGCCACTAAAGGGTGGTTGGAAAGAGGCCTGCCATCCACCGGTGAGTGGTGTGCTGAGAGAGCACTAAGGTGAACTCGGACAGAGTTAGACTTAAGGCCCAGATTGGAGAGGTAGAGCAAATATTGCAACACTACCGTACCAAGCACGAGAAGGGATTCTCACTGTGCTGAGCACACCATGCGGAGAATCTACGCCACTTAAGAGCGTAGGATTTCATGGTGGATTGACGCCAAGAGGCCAAGACTACATCTTCCACCTCTCGAGGTAGTAGTAAGGTAGCGAGGACTACCCTTTCAGCAGCCAGGCCATCAGATGAAGGGACTGGAGGTTGGGGTTCAAGAGAGTCACCTGATCCTGAGACAGGAGATCGTGTTGAAACCCCAGAGGAAGAGGTGTGTCCACTGCCAGCTGTAGCAGAAGCGGGAACCATGGTTGCCTCGGCCACCTGGGGGCTATGAGAATCAAGGAAGCCCCGTCCCTGAGGACTTTGAACAGCGTCCTGGACACTAGTGGTGTGGGAGGAAACGCATACAGCAGGCCTGTGGACCACGAGATCAGAAACGCATCCGCTGCTACTCTGAGAGGATGCGGTTGCCTGGAGCAAAATCTCGGGAGTTGCCGGTTCAGAGGACTGGTGAAAAGATCCATGGTAGGGAGCCACCACTTGAGAAAGACCTGCTGAACCACCAATGGGTTCAATCTCCATTCATGTGGTTGCAGGATCCGGCTCAGTCTGTCTGCCAGGCAATTTTCCTGACCTGGGAGGTAGACAGCCGTGAGAAGGATTCTGTGATTGACAGCCCAAGAGCACAGTCATTGTGCCTCCTGACAAAGAAGGAAGGAGCCTGTGCCTCCTTGTTTGTTCACATAGAACATGGCAACTTGATTGTCCGTCTGGACCAGTATAGACTGGTGAGAGGCGAGGTGGGAGAAGGCTCTCAGAGCTAGGCATATGGCCCGTAGCTCCAGGAAGTTTATCTGTTGAGTAGCCTCCCAAGGGGTCCAGAGACCCTGAGTACATGTCCCTTGGCAATGTGCTCCCCAACCGAGAAGAGAGGCATCGGTTGTCAGCACCTGAATATGCGGAGGGGATTGAAAAACCACTCCGAGCACCAGATTCGGAAGATGAAGCCACCATTGCAGAGAGGAGATCAGGAGGTCGGAGATCATCACTGAGTCCGCTAGGCCCCCTGTGGCTTGATGCCACTGAGTGCGAAGGCTCCACTGAGCAGGTCGCATGTGCAGGCGGGCATTGGGGGTGACATGGACCGTGGAAGCATATGGCCGAGTAGTCTCAGGAATTGCCTGGCAGAGACCAGGGAATTGCTGCGAAACTGGCTGGCCAGATCCATTAGCCTGTGGGCCCTGTCCAGAGGCAGAAAAGCCTTTGCTTGAAGAGTGTCTAGTCTGGCCCCTATGAATTCTAAGTTCTGGGACGGGAGCAAAGTGGACTTTGTGAAGTTTATGACAAACCCCAAGTGCTGAAGCAGAGCCACAGTGCGAAGGGCGGCCTGGTTGGCCTCCTGGGAAGATTGGCCCCTTATGAGCCAGTCGTCCAGGTACTGAAACATAAAAAGACCCTGAAGCCTCAGGTAGGCCGCCACCACTGCCAGGCACTTGGTGAACACCCTGGGAGCGGATGATAGGCCAAAGGGAAGTACTCTGTACTGATAGTGGTTTCCTCCCACAACAAACCTGAGATATTGTCTGTGGTCTGGATGAATAAGGATGTGAGTATACGCATCCTTTAGATATAAGGAGCATAGCCAGTCTCCCTGCTGGAGGTAGGGCAGCAGGATTCCAAGGGTAAGCATCTTGAACTTTTCCCTCTCCAGGAACTTGTTGAGGTTTCGCAAGTCTAGGATGGGTCTGAGGCCTCCTGTTCTTTTTGGTACCAAAATGTACCTTGAATAAAAGCCTTGACCTCTCAGGTGGTGGGGCACCGGTTCCACAGCCTGATCCTTTAGCAGACCTGTCAACTCCTGAAGGAGTAGGTCCCTGTGCAGAGGGAGTCTTGGAGGCTCCCCTGGAAAATAGGAGGGAGGTACCTGGTAAAAATGGAGAAGATAGCCCTTTTGGACTATACGAAGAACCCAGGTATCTGATGTGACGGCTGACCACCTGTGGGCAAAGTGGGCCAGTCGGCCCCCCGTGCTGAAAGAAGCTAGCTGAGGAGAAGAGGCTATGCTGTTTGAGTCAAAAACCCCCACCCTGCTAAGCAAGGGCCGGTGTTGGTGGCTTGGGGGTCTTCGGCCTACGGGGCCCTTGACTCTGCCCCTTGGCCTGCTGACCCTGTTGGGGAGCTGCAGAGGCCTGATAATGAGGGTATTGTTTGTAGGCAGATGACTTCCTCGGATAAAAGGTCTTTTTTCCCGAGCCCTTCTTTTTCTGAAAAGGGGCAGAGGTTTTCCTGGAAAGCCTAGTCCTGGTCAGAGTCTCGGTCTCGAGTTCTGCAGCCTTTTCAGCCATGGGCTTGCCAAAGAGGTTTTCACCTCGGCAGGGGACATCGACCAACTTGTCCTGGACCCATGGCTCGAGGTCGGATGACTGTAGCCAAGCCGGTCAGCGGGCACCGATGCCGGCCCTGGCTACTCGGGCCGAAGCCTCGAAGCCATCGTAGGCTGCTCGAGAGATAAATTTTGAGCACTCTCGAATACCGGTGGACAAGGCCTGGAACCTCTGCAAAGGTTCCTCGGAGAGACCAGCAGAGAACCCGGCAATCTCCTTTGCCGGGTCTCGGAGGTACATGCCCATGTAGAGCTGGTAAGTCTGGACACGGCAAGCAAGCATAGAGCCCTGGAAGCACTTCTTACCAAGGGCATCCAGGTTGCGGGCCTCCCGGCCGGGAGGCACCAAGGAGTGCATCTTCTGACTTTTCAGTCGATGAATGGCCGATTCCACAACCATGGAGTGGTGCGGTAATTGTGTCTTTTGGAACCCGGGGCTCTTGCGGACTCGATAAATGGAATTGACCCGCTTGCTTAACACCGGCGTCGAGGCTGGGGTCTCCCACATGCGGAAGAGCAGCCGCTCCAGCATCGGAGGAACCGGAACAGTAAAGGCCTCCTTCGGGGGAGAGTCATACTGGAGGGCCTCGAGCTCCTCGGCTCGAGGCTCCTCCTCGGGATCCGCGGGGAAGGCCAAGGCCTTGGCCATATCCTGCACGAAGTCCGAGAACCGGGTATCCTCCGGTGGGGACCGTCTCCGAGGTTCGGACGGGCGAGTCCGAGGGGACACACCGAGTCCGATGGGTGTCAGGTGACTCTTTGTCCTCCGTCTCCCAGCCCGACTCCTCAGAGGAGGAATCGAGTGGCTCCGGTCGGGCGGGCACCGATGCTCTCCGCCCCGACGCCGAGGGAATCGGCATCGACAACCTTGGCCCCAAACGGGAGTTCGAGGGAGACCTTGGCCGAGGATCGACTCGAGCCCGCATGGACTCGAGGATCGGCTCGGCCTCCGGGGTCGACTTGGACGTCGAGGTCCCGGTGGTCGGGGCAGATGCACCGGTGAGACCGGCGATCAAAGCTCGCTGCTGTTCCATGAAGGCAGCGAAGCTGCTCTCCAAGGCTGTCACCTGAGTCCAAGCTCAGGAGACCCAGCAGCCCCCGACTCGGGCCCCGACGGCGTTGGGCCTGACGTTGGCTCCCTCGGAGGAGAGTCAACGAGAACAACAGCACTTACGTGTCCAGGAGACTCCATCTCGACACGCGGATGCTTTGCAGGCCTCTCCGACTCCGAAGACCCGGGACGGCTATCGGGGCTATGCGACCTGGCCCTCGAGGAACCAGGAGCGTCCACCGATGCCGCCCTCACGGGTTTCTTCTTCCTGCAATGTTCCTGCGAAGGAGACCCCCGCTCAGAGGAACCCCGACGCTGCTTGGGGCCGGAGTCCCGAGACGTCGAGGCCTCTGACGAGGTCCGGGCCCGGCCGTACACGGAGTCAGAAAAAATTCTATTCCTCTGGTGCTGCCGACTCCTCAACGAGGACATTTTGCCACACGGACCACAGATCATCGGGTCATGATCGGGTCCGAGGCAACGGAGGCAGCAGTCATGTGTGTCGGTAAGAGACATAAGTTTCTTACACCGATCACATTTCTTAAACCCGCTGGCAGCCATCGGGGAAAAAAGGGCCCCTGCTAGGTCAAAAGACCAGTCTGCCAGGGAAAAAAGAAAAAAGGCGCGAATGCCAGTCACAAAGGACAAAAAAGAGAGAAAAGGACTCGATACCGGCGTATCAGTCCGAGCGGGAAAAGGATCCGGCGTCGAACCGGAGAAAAAAGAGAAAAATAGAGAAAATCAACTTGTTCCTCGGGGAAAAACGAACTACGTCCGTCGGGCTCCGCGGAAAAAGGAAGAATGAGCAAGATGGCACCCTTGGGCGGGAAGGGGACCGCGCATGCGCGCTGCAATTCCCAAAGGCTTTCTTTGAAAGCAGGGAAAATGCTCCGCACGAGGGCTCCGTCGGCGCCGACGTCACCCATATGTGAGGACTGACTTCCTGCTTGGTCCTGGAGAAATACACTGCTAGTGTCCTTATACTTATTTTATAAAAGGTTCTGCATTACACGCATTTGTAAAGTACATGGGAAATATGAACATCCTGACCTGAATGTTTGATTTCCAACATGGAGACCATCTGCAAAATGGGACTTCGCATCTTAGGGGTATGTTTACTAAACTGCGGTAATGTCATTCGCGGTAGGTTCCGTGGTAAAGGTAGAGATGCCCATATAAAGGCATGGGCGGTGCATCGTTACAGCAAGCTGACAGCTAACGCTGTTACGCCCATAGCCCCTTACATAAGTATGGAGGGGCGTGCTTGTTATATAGAGTTCCCCAATTAAGCAATGTTCCAGACTGACTATCTTGCAAAGGATTATGGTAATGGTAGTCCAGTCAAGCGGTGCTTGCCTTGGAGGTAAATGAAGATTAGGTAGTTGGCTTGAGTGTAAGGCAATAACAGAATATTTATTTATGAGGTAAATCCAAATGCACACAGATTCACTTGGTAACACCTTAGGATGTATTCTCCAGGATTTTATATTCAAAATAACAATACAACTGAAAGGTAAAGCAAGTAGCTTGTAAAGTCCATTAACATAACAACGGAAAGTCTTTCTCAGTCACTACTGACAAACCTGCTCAGCAGTGCTGGTGTAAAGGAAACCAAAAAAAGTAAAAGCTTCTTCACAAAAAAACCAGCTTTTCTTTTCACAGTCAAAGCACTCTTGTATCCAACGTGTGCATAGCCTGAGCTGTGTGCTGCTCTGATACCAGCTGGCTAACAAGCTTCAATCAAGAGCTCTCCTCCTCCTCTGCACAAGTATTTACACAAACTTCTAGTGCCAGTTACTAGAACGTTTCCTTTTTATGTTTGATCCCACTTTCAGGATTTCTCTGTGCTAGCAACCTTGCATAAAGAACAGTCCATGAGATTATCGTCTTCCTCTGTAATTGTAGCTTGTTCTTCTATTTGCATAGGTTCTATATCAGGGTCTGGACCAGAAAGCTTTACTAACTGACCTTCATTAGGACAGGAACTGTGTCTAAACACTTTGCCTTGCTTTAGGTTAGACAAACTTCATAGTTCATACCTGGATTAAAGCTGGCATTAGGCTGTCCTCCCAAATATTCTGGCCAGTATGCATTGGAGCTTTTATAACCTGTCCTCCAGTCTATATTCCTGGACCTCAGGGCATCTGCTCCATACCTCTTCTTAGGGTTCCCAGCTGAAGTTCTCCAAGCCTTTGGATTTCCCCAATCCCTTGAAGCTGGCTTCTCCCAGGAATCTCTCCAAGAACATGAATCTCTCAGAGCTCCTCTCTCCTTGCTCACACGCTTGCCTTCAAGTCTCCTCTCAGGCTTCCTCTCCGGCTTCTTTTCCTCAGGCTTTCCTCGTCTCTCTGCATATTCTGTTCTAGTTTTAAAGTTCCCAGTTTCCAACCCCTCCCTTGCAGTCCTCCAGTGTTGCTGATCAAAGTCCCTCCTGGCAGCTGAGTAATTAGGAGTGACATAAGGGTTTCTCCATCTGGGCTTATACTCCTTCACCTCATCTCCACTAGAGGCTCTCTGCAGGCTACTGCAGCCTGGAATAACCTGTCTTTTAGGTAAATATGCAGTTTTATTCCTGTGACCTGCCAAAACAGGTCCCTTGATTAGGGTAAATTCCCTTCCTTTATCACTATTCTCTGGGCTCTGGGCAGCTTCCTCATCACAACGCGCGTTACAAGGCGCCTTAGAATAACGAGCGTTACAAGGTGCCTTGTAAAGCGCCTTGCAAAGCACCTTGTAAGGCGCCTTGTAAGGTGTCTTGTAAGGTGCCTTATAAGACGCCTTGTAAGGTGCCTTATAAGGTGCCATGTAAGGTGCCTTATAAGGTGCCTAGTAAGGTGCCTTATAAGGTGCCTAGTAAGGTGCCCTGTAAGGTGCCTTATAAGGTACCATGTAAGGTGCCTAGTAAGGTGCCCTGTAAGGTGCCTCAGAAGGCGCTCTATAGAGCCTCCTAGGCTAAGCGCCATATTAGGCACCCTTGGACAAGTCACCGCAGAAGGCACCCTGGGCTATGGAACCATAGGTTAAGGTGGCCTAACAAGGTTATGGTGTCCTAGGTTAGTGTGCCCTAGGGACTGCAAGGTGCCTCAAGATGACATGCATGACCTGTGCGGAACAGAGACAGATGTAGCCCTAACACTAGATAGAGCACTCAGGAAAGGCAATGAACAGGTGAGTGAAGGAGGGAGAAGTGGGAGCCGCTGGACCTGCCATATCTGCAGACATCCCATGTGCCTGCCAGTACTGATGACAAACATGGTGGGGCAGCTCTACCACAGCACAGGGTGTTGGCAATGTAAAGTACCGTAAAAACAGTTGGTGACAGACGATGGGAATACCTGTCCCCCAGTGGAGGCGGAGGTGGCAGGATAGTTACAATGATGGGTGGACAGAGGAGTGGTGGTGCCATGCAGATCAGGCACAGGTGAGGCAAGCACGATGAGGCACAATGCAGGAAAGGGTAGCAGTGCAGGACATGGGCTGGCAGCCTCCACAGGCAGACAGGACTCTACACAGCTGACAGACGCAGATAGATGGACCGAGGAAATGTTGGCAATTGTGGCGAGGGTATTATGGGCTGGAAGTGCAGATCTGCAAAAATATGACCTCTACAGGCATGCACACTATTTGAGTAGGACAGGCATGAGAGGAGGGAACAATGAGGAACTGAACCAATGAACACTGCCAAGAATGGCAATGTATTAACCAGTAGGCTATACCTCCATGGTGTATGTCACAGCAATGTCTGGGTACAGAAGGCCTGCAGGTCACCACACAAATTGTCTGCTCTGAGTGCCAGGATAGGGTAACCCCACCATACCCATGATGCAATGCACATGCTGAATAGCAGTCTACAGCTGATCACCAAATGGGGTCTGCACCTCTCTGGTACCTCAGCTGGGAAAGACGAACTGACAGTGTGTGATACTGGCACAGAGTAGCTACAGACCATGCCATTGTGCAGGTTCTGTGGTCACCCTGAGGGATAGGATTGGTGCCCAGCACTAGGTCCGCAGTACATGTGGTGCTAGAGATAGGTCCTGCTGTACATCCCCATCACTGCCAGTGTGTGACAGGTGTTCCGTGCAGTGCAGCCAAAGGTAATTTGGTGTCCATCTGTATCCTGCAGTCACATGTGGCCCTGTGGGACCAGACACCAGCCAGATTAGTGTATACCCCGTGTGAGGGTCTGGCTGACATGGGCAGCTGTTATCAGGGCAGAGGGGTCCCTAGAATTGCATGAGGTGTGTGTAGCAGTGGCTGTATAGGTCACAGTGGTATACACTACATACTCCAAAGGGCCCACATCACCCTTTTGTAGGTAAAGAACAGTGCCCCCGCCCCAGGGAAGCAACCTCCATCCTGTTTGTACGAGACAGCCCTCCAGGGTTGGTGGGCCAGAGCCATACCTATGACTGGGACAGTGGCAGACCAGCAGCAATGCTGGAGTTAGGTCTGGAAACCCCAAGTGCCTCCCACCACTGTCTGCCAGTCACCAGCAGACAGCACAGTCAGACTGTACCTTAAAGGTGTTCTGACCATGCACAGTCTAACTGCAGACAGTCCACCAGGAACTATGTGCAGCAAGCAGGCATCTCAGTGATTGGGACCCCAGCACTGGGGAACACAAATATATCACTAGAGACAAATAGTGTAGAGCACTATGTGGGAACCTAGACCTGCCATGGTCACTGCTCGTTCAGAGTGAGTGCCCTCCCAGCATGCCATGCTGTGGCCACCCTGTCCATGCAGGTGGTGGTCAGGCACTACAGTGTCCTAGCCATTGCCCCACACCCTGTGAAGATGCATCCTGGCCAATCTGCCTTGTCCGGGCCATACCCAGAATACTTTGCTCCTCATTATGCATCTAATCAGGCTAACGCTGGTAACAGTGGGACATTTTGGGCCCAGTGAAGTGTGGGCAGCCACAGAACAATGGATAGACATACAAACACGCTCACTCCTTTTGCAGCATTATACAAAGATAGGGGTGGTTGGCAGCCCTTCCCGCCACACTAGACCTTGCTAAACTGTGCAGGGGGTAATAGTAGTGCTCTGGTGATAACATCATCCCAATGCTGGGGCCAACAGCCTGCCGCTCCATGCATCATTGGATTGTGGAGTCTGTGTGAGTGGGTGTTTGCACCCCTGTTCGCCGCTGCTTTGGGCTTTGCACATGTTGCTGTTGTATCTGCATTGTAGGGTAAAATATAGGGACATGCTCTGCAAGAACCACAGCTGGGACTTGCACCTGTGACCCTCTGCTCCTGGACACACTGGCTGGGTGTACTGAACCACACTGTTGCCACAGATGCATGGTAGTCCCTGGGGCTATCTGCACTTTTCCTCAGCCATACCTTTTATGTTGCACTGCACAACACGTACTGATGCAGAGCATGGCCTAGGTCCACTGCAGGGAGGTGGCACTGCCCCCTCCAGTATGGGCACACGCCCCCCTGCCAAGCTGACGTGGCCATTTGCTGTCGGTGCTGGAAGTGCGCAGTCCCAGGCCATCCACTGTGTAGGTAGGTGCCCGCCTAGGGAGCGGGTTCCGGGGTGGGGGGGGGGCATACATGGACATCCTCACATCCCTCCATCACTGCCTACCACTATTATGTCCCCTCCACATGGGGGCGGGATGGCTGGGGGGATGTCAGGTCTGTGCCCTAGCGACTATTGGCTAGGGTGGACCAGGTAGATATTGGTGGATTGTGTTTGGCCTTGGTTAACTGCTGTCTTGCTGATCTCCGGTGTCTATGTTTCTATGTGCCACCTAGGCGCCCGCCTGGTCCACCCTGTGTCCCAGCTGCCCATGCTACATGTCCCGCCTGCGGCCCCCTATGCCCCATTTGCACCATCGCTATAGTGGCCATTCATACTTTGGCACTATGGTATTGCTGTACATGGAGCACTACTATCACAAATTTTGGGCTCCCTGCCTGGGCTGTACATTGCTGACACGTAAATGGTTTCTCTCTCCTGCATATGTGCATCTAACGGCAGGTTTTCAATCGCGTTAGGATTCAGCTCTTCAGATCAGCGCGTTAGTGTGAATGGAGCCTCTCCCAACCCACACTCCACCCATTGACCCCTTCTCTCCGCCCTCTCTCCACCTTCTGCGGTTATGTAACGTTACCGCAGTTTAGTAAACATACCCCTTAGAAAACTTGGGCAATGCAATAAGAAGGCATAACTTCCACCTGGTGAATTTCTCTACAATTTCATCCCTCTCTGCCATGGCACAGTTTGAAAAGTATATGATGACTGTACTTAAAGTGTCACCAGAATTAGTTCACTCCTCCTCAGGGTCTTATACTTACTACCTTTTAAAAAAAAGGAAGCAAAAGAATGAGGAAGCCCCGGGCCGGAGTGCTGAAGGCTAGTTATGGAACAGCGATAGGATTCTGGGAACTGGCTCACATTATGGCATCACAATATATATGTACTCAATAAAGCTGTAGCCTTGTACACTGACAACTAAGTGTGTGTATACAGTTATTACATTGAGGAGGGAGAAAGGGAGCTCATGACTGCCTGCATTATAGGACAGTTTTCTGAGCTCTCTTTTGATAGATAGAGCTTACTGGGCTTCTGAAAAACTCAGACTGATCTGACAGTGCTATTAATATGGGGGTGGAAAGGTCCATAAACCATTATTAAAAAGGGACCCAGGATATCAATGCTTGACCCAATACAAGCATTGTGGAACCTGTGCCTCTTGGGGATACTGCTAGGTACGTATGACCTAGATTGGCCACTGTTGGAAACAGGATACTGGGCTTGATGGACCTTGGTCTGACCCAGTATGGCATATCTTATGTTTTTAATATTCATTATTTCTTGCAACTTAGACCTCAATAGGGATTGGCTTAAGGAATTGTTTTTAAATGCTAAGGGGATCATTTTAAAAGTCGTAGGTGCGATTTGGATATCTGAAAGCGTGCATGTGAACATCCCCAGAGCCATTTTACAAATGGCTTTTAAAGACGTCTCTGGTGTAGGGATGGCCAAGTAGGCAGGGGGTGTGGTGGAGGTGTGTCTAGGTGGTGTAATAGACCTCTTTGCTCAATTTCAGAAATGTTGGTGACGTCAGCAACCCTGTCCAAGTTTAGACCTGCTCCAGGCACAAAGACGCTCAGATGGACCTATACAAATTTTTTCAAAATATTCGGATTAAACAATTTTTCATCAATCAGGCAGATATAGGTACAGATCAGTCTTTAATTAAAGATAAACCATGCCTCCTTCTAACACGGACCCCCTTATTCAAGCATTTGAAAAGGTTGTTTTAAAGGAAGTTAATAAGCTAAATGATCATGTCCGGTCTCCCTATCACAACCTTACTATCGAGGAAAAAGGAGCAGTCAAATCTTTACAGACTAACAATAAAATTATTATTAAACCTACGGACAAAGGGGGTGCCATAGTTGTGTTAGATAAAATACAATATGTTGAGGAAATTCAAAGACAACTTCGAGATACTACATTTTATTCTCGACTTGAGGGTGATCCCACACCTTCCCTAAAGCAATCCATCGATAATATTATTTTGAATGGATTTGAGTTTGGCTACCTCATCGCTAAAGAAAGAGATTTTCTCTTACTTGATGATTCCTATAATCCCCACAATTTACATCATTCCTAAAATTCACAAGTCCATAGAGAATCCCCTAGGCAGGCCGATCGTATCTGCTATCGGGTCCCTTCTAGAGCCTATTTCACAATTTTTGGATGTTTTGTTACGACCCTTTGTAGAAAGCATGTGATCCTATGTCCGTGATTCTTCACATGTTATCAATACTCTTACGCCTATAAAAGATCTGGATCCCAATATAATTTTGGTCACATCTGACGTTGAGTCATTATACACAAATATTCCCCAGACAGAAGCCTTACATATCATTGAACAGCATTTATAGAAGAGAGAAGCACACAAGCGCATCCCCACGGTATTTTTAATGGATTTAGCTCGGTATGCGTTATGTGAAAATTATTTATGTTTTAGGGATTTGTTTTATAAACAAATAAAAGGTGTAGCGATGGGTTCCTCCATGGCTCCAGACATAGCTAACCTTTATGTTTCCCATTTTGAAGATACGTTTATAAAAGATGGTCCGTTTCAATCTCACATTAAACTATGGATAAGATACATTGATGATATCTTAATTCTTTGGAATGGTACGGTAGATTGTTTAACAGAATTTAACAGTTGGATCAATGATTGTGACATTAATTTAAGGTTTCAGCTTACATATGATTTTCAGCAGATTTCATGTTTAGATTTACTCATTAAAAAAACCAATGAAGGGTTGCACACTACCCTAAAAAGGAAGTCAACTGATAGGAATCAGTTATTAGATTTCACTAGTTTTCACAATGCTGCTCTCAAGAATAATCTCCCAGTGGGACAATTCTTAAGAACTAAAAGAGTTTGTACAACCATTAATGATTTTGAAAGACATGCTTCTATCATGAAAAGTAGATTCATTGAAAGAGGATATCCCCAATATCAAATTAACAAAGCATATTATAGAACTCGTGAATCCTCCCGATCAGATTTGTTATTGCCTCATGAAAAACAGTCCAATGTAGGGATAGTTTGTTCCCTTCTTTACTCCCATCAATCTCACAATATTGGCAAATTCTTACGAAAACATTGGCATCTTATACAAGATATTCCTGGCTTTCATGATGTCACTCTGACAGTAGCATACAAGCGAAATGTAAATCTTCGCAATTTATTGGTTCCATCAGCCTTTACGGAGCGAAGATTTCTTTCAAAGTACAAAGGCCATTATCAATATGGCCACTGTTCGGTGTGTATACATGTGTTTCCCATTAAAAGTTATATCTCACACCCTGTCAGTAACCGTAAGTTTTATTTGGACGATTTTTCAAATTGTGCCACCAGTCACGTTTATTTATGTCATTTTATGCCCTTGTAATAAATTATACGTGGGCAAGACCATACACCCAATACGTAATTGAATTATAGAACATAAAAGCTGCATTAGAAGAGGCGAAACGGAGAAACCTTTAGTCACACATTGGCAAGAAGCCAATCATAAGATATCAGATTTAAAGTATTTTGTAATTTAAAAAGTTAAATTAAACTGGCGAGGAGGCAATATAGACAACACTTTGTTGCGGCTTGAACAATGATATATTTATAATTTAAATTGTTTACATCCGGAGGGTTTAAATATAGAACGTGATTTTTCTGTCTTTCTTTAGCATTTTGTGATACATGGTTTTCCAGGAATGTGTAATTCAGGTCTCCCTATTTTCAGTGGTAGGTTTATGGTCATACATTCTTAGAGGCAATCCTTTTCAATTTTTTCATTTTTCATTTTTTCTGATTGGCTCATAATTCCGTTTGTGTCAACATCAGTTCATTTTCCTCTAATAAAACAGCACATTTCCTTGTCTACTGACACTGCATTTGAGTATTGAAGCATATAGGAAATGGTGAGATACTTTAGGATGCTTCTGTACTTTACTTTGATTTTTAAGGACTGCTTTGGGGGTTTTCCCTTTCCCCCTTATTTTTTTCGCCCCCCCCCCCCCCCCATTTGTCCTTCTTGGTATTTATAAGGGGTTTCCTTTGGACTGTTGTCCCTCATGGTGAAATATTTATTTGTTTTTTAAATATTGGTTTTTACTTTTTGGTGGTCTTATTTAAGGAGTGCCTCTTGTTCTTCTTTTTTAATCATTTTTAGGTCCATTTGGCCCCTTATATATGAATAGATCCGAGTTTTTATTGATCTATATAGTATTCGGTTGGCATTACATTTGCATACAGCCATTTTACGTCATCTGCAAGTTGTCCCGCCACATATAAATCCAGTGCACAGAAGCCGGCGTTTTAGTAGCTCCTGTGCTAGCGAGGTATGATAAGCCAGGACGAGTTGCCGTTCCTTGATACATTTTGAAATGTTCTTAATCCTTGCAAGAGTCCAGTAAGTATAACAATTTTTTTGCCCAACTCCTTTCTCATTTACCTTCACTTTAATGTTCACTGAAAACTTACCAAAATCGCGGGTATTACAGTTGCTCACTTTACCTTCAGTAACTACCAAGCGGCACGAGTTTTACGATATACCAGACACAACTGCCGTAGCACTAAATACCCACATTTTAAATTTCACGGACTTACATAATATTATTTGCATTTTGCAACAGCACATTTTACATCGCAATTATTCGCACCGCTAATAAACTGGTTTAAAATGCAGCATTTGATGGCTCAAGCATTTTTTGTGAGCGAGGTTACTGAAGTCAGGACGGCTCTACTACCAGTGATACAATTTTGAATGTCTACTTGTTTCACGATTCAAGAAAGTCTGCTGCTCCTTACCTTCCATGATTATTTATGGGTTCGGTTCATTTAATCAATACTTAAACTACGGGGGGTTTTTAGTGACCTTTCATTTTCTAATGTTAAAGCTCTCAATTGGCACACATAATTGCATTGCGTATGCCGGTCCACTTCAGGCACCTACAGTATCAACGAGAAGGGCATCTTTAGTTGGTTGTTTCTTCCTCATAATCTATTGATATAAGGACATATATATACTATTAACATTCATATTTCATAATTCACATTTTCTCCTCTTTACCGTTTTATAACATGCATAAATTGCATTTGCGTTAGGAATGTATTATTCATTTTCGTACCATTGAGAGTTTTTTACAAAAGAATAACCGTGTTTTTTTAATGTATGATACATTCTTTAGGACCAGCGTTTACCATTCAAACATTATGTTCTCACGCAAGTTCTAACAAATTTATAAGATAACACCCTTTCTTCCATTATAGATAGGCAAATATTTAGATGTTTGTTTGTGTTTGTGTTTTTTACATTATAATTTAATAGTACATTTTTTGTATTATTTTTTTTCCTATGAGGCACCCCCTCTTTTTATGTGGTACTTTTATGTGGGCCCTTTGGGGCCCCCCTTCTTTATAGATATACACCCTGGTAGATAGGCGCGCCCTGTCTACCAGTCCATGTGGTTTTCATCCCTCTTCAGGTTTGTTTTTGCCTTTTCTTTATTTTACCTTTTTTATTATTTATTTATTTAATACACACTTATATACCGCTGCTTCCAGCGATCAGCAGCGGTTCGATTCTTCTTTTGGGGTTGTCAAATCAGGACTGGGGGGGGATAGTAAATACATAGGTCTGAGGGGAAGGTCACAGCACACAGGATTAGTGTCTTGGGGATGGGATTATACATATTTACATTTATACATACATATTTACACATTTTTGGATTACACATTTTTACATATTTATAAATGAAGTGGATTCAACAGCATATAATTATCTGATTGCTTTGCTACGATTCCATGGATCTTGAGAGTCATGGCTGATTGTAGTAGCATTTGAATAGGTGGGTTTTTATCTCCTTCCTGAAGATTGTAATGTCCTTGATTAGACGCAGTTCAAAAGGGAGTTGATTCCAGATATTTGGCGCAGAGAATGAGAAAGCTCTGCGACATGTACTTGTTTTCACAGTTCTGATGTTGGTGGGGACCTGCAGGGTGCCCGAGTTGGTAGTTCTTCTGTCCCTATTTGCAGGTTGTGTGCTGATAAGTGTGGACAGGAATGAGGTGGCTATGTTGTTGATAAGTTTGAATGTGGTTACTAGCATCTTGTACTGTATTCTAGCTGCAATTGGAAGCCAATGCAAGTCGATTAAAATGGGGGTGATGTGTTCAGAAATGCTTGTTCCCATTATGATCCTGGCAGTCACATTTTGGGCCATCTGAAGGATATTTAGTGATTTTTTAGGCAGACCTTGTAAGATGGCATTACAGTAGTCTAGGTGTGGCATAATGAGTGCTTGAGCCACGGACCGGAAGTCACAGGGTGCTATTATTTTCCTTAGAGGTTGTATCACCCTAAGTTTATGGAAGATGGCTTTGTTTGTTTTACGTAGGTGTGTCTCCATTTTTAGGTTGCAGTCGAGTGTGACTCCTAGATATTTGATTTCATCTTTCGCGTTGTACGTGTTGTTGCACAGGGTGATTGTAGACGGGGCTTGAAGTTCGGTTTACTGGATATATACATGACCTCTGTTTTTTTGTGGTTAATCGTCATGTTATTTTTCTGTAGCCATAGTAGCATTTCGTCCAGGCAGCTTTCGAGCTGTGTATATTTGGGGTCAGCGGCGTCTAGTTGTGTGTAGAGCATAATATCATCCGCATAGATGTGGTAGTAGATGTTATGCCTTTTAAAAATGTCGCAGAGGGGTTGCATGTAAATGTTGAACAGTAGTGCCGAGAGAGCTGAACCTTGGGGTATGCCCTGTGTTTGAGAGAACGGTTCTGCTTGTTCCCCATTGAATTGTACTTGAGGCCTTCTGTTCGATATGTAGGAGGAGAACCATTTGAGGGGGGTTCCCACAACTCCTATGGATTCCAGTTTGCTAAGGAGGATCCCATGATGTACAGTATCAAAGGCGGCGGAGATGTCAATGAAAATGAGTATAAACATTTTCTTTCTGTCTTCTAGTCCTTTGAGTAGGTTGTTCATTAGCGCTATCAGAAGTGTTTCAACTCCATGGTTTCTTCTGAACCCGTATTGTTGTTTGTCTAAGGTATCATGGTCATCAAGGTGATCTTGAAGTTGTAGGAGCACTGCCTTTTCAATGATTTTTGCCAGGAATGAAATGCTGGATATGGGGCGGTATGAGGTCGGGTCTTCCTTGTTGAGAGAGTTGTTTTTTAGGATTGGCCTTATTATAGATTGTTTTAGTTGGTCAGGCATTATTCCTTGACTTAGCGACTGATTTACAATGTGTGCTATTTGCTGGTTGATCTCTTTTTTTGCCGCTTTGATCCATGCAGTTGGGCATGGGTCGAGTGGTGAGGTGGTGGTATTTATGGAGGTTAGAATGTTGGTGGTTTGTTGTTCATCAATGTTCTGGAATGTGTTCCATGTTAGTTCTTGCTTCACTTTTGTTCGTAGGTGTAGTGTGCCTACATCAAACGTGGGGGCGGTAGTAGTCAGTTTGCTTGCGTAGTAATTTGCCAGAGTTTGTGGATGGATGGGGCTATCTTGATGTTCCGGTAGGGCTGTTTTGGTAAGCGATTTTACTAGTGCAAAAAGTTCACGTGGTTTGTTGATGGCTTTGTTTAGGATGTTGGTATGGTGTATCCTCTTTGCTGTGTTTACTTCTTCTTTGTATTTTGAGAGGAGATTAAGGTACACAGCCCTGAGTTCGGTGGATTTGGTGTGTCTCCACTTTCTTTCGTGCTTTCTGAGGTCTCTCTTCATTCTGGTCAATGTTGTGGTGTACCAGGGTTCTGATTGGTGTTTGGATGCGTTTGGAGTCTGATTCCCTTTGTGGATCGCTATGGTCTGAATTCCGGTATCCCAATTGCTTGTTAATTCATCGAGGTCTGTTTTTCCCAGGTCAATGTGGGATTTGATAGTATTGATGAGACCTTCCATGTTTGGTTTGCTAAATCTTCGTTGTTGGTGTGGTACTCTTTTTACTTTTGTGTCTTTAGTCAAGTTCGGAAGCTTTAGCCGTATATTGATTTGGTGGTGGTCTGACCAGGGTAGTGGATTGATCTCTATCAGGGGCTTCTCATCATTGGCCTGTTCTCCTTTGGGTGTGAAAACCATGTCTAGTGTGTGTCCTTTTTCATGGGTGGGTTCTGTTATTAGTTGTTGGTACCCTAGCTGGGTCATAGCTTCTAGGAAGGTGTTTGCATTCGTGGCTGATGTTGATGCTAGATTTAGGTCCCCTAGTATAATCTGGAATTTTCTTGGTTGCGTCGATGAAATGGTTTCCAATGCTGATGCAAATATCTCATGATGCGGCGTGGGGGGTCTGTATATCAAGCAGATGGATAATGCTGAGTTTTCTACCTTGAGTAGGTCTATGTCTGTGTTGAGTTCTGATATGTGCTTGAGAGTTTCAGGTTGTCTTTTGCTATCATGAGGACCCCTCCACCCTTCTTGTGGGATCGGGGACAGTTATACAGGTTGTATCCAGGTTTGCTGATCTGGTTCAAAATGGCTGCATCTGTGTCTGTGACCCATGTTTCGGTTATACATAGGATGTCCGGTTGGTCGTCTGTGATGATGTCGTAGATTATGTGGGTTTTGTTCCTGATTGAGCGAGCATTGATGAGGATGATATTACAGGCTTCATGCAGGGCCTGCGTAGCCTGGTTGCTAGTGGTTTGTGACGTAGTTTGGTTGAGTGAGTGGGGCAATGCTGCTTTGGGCTTGCGGTGTCTCCGATTTCTTGTAGTACTTTTAGTGGAAAGCCTGTGTTGGGGCGTGTGCGTTACAATTTTTCCTGTGAAGTAGTATGGTGCGAATAGGAGTGGTTGTGGGGGTTGTATGGCGTAGAGGAGGTAGAATGGGGTGTATAGGTGTGTGTTGGATTGGTATAGGTTTTGATTGAATGCATATGCAGGTATTAGTGCGAACAGGTATATCCCCACGTACCAGATTAGCGCCTTCATTTTTAGCTGTGTGGTGTAACTCTGCAGTGACCTTTACTCTGAGAGCTATATTTTTAGATCTGGTAGTTGGAATTGCAGCCTTAACAATTGCAGCCTTAACAATCGTGGGTAACAACAGTATAGCTTGTAACAGTTAGTTAGTACCAGCAAGTATCAACAGTATCCAGTGTTAACAGTATCCAGTATACATGTCAGGGATACGGGTTAATAGTGGCAAAACATTAGCAACATTAGCAACAATGGTGGCAACAATGGTTGTAACTTCACAAAAAGTATCGATATTGGTAATATTATTATCTTTCTCATATAGAAAGAATTGGAATAAAACATATCTATATAGGTACGTTTTTTTAAATACATCTTTTATCACACCCCCAGACAAGTTTTAAATAAGTTTTTCATACACATATATACCTTTCAATATGTATGTTAAGTTTAGTTTTTGGCATACATGTTCTTATTTGCTTTAGATATATGTGTTTTATTTTATAATTTAAGAAAAGTGGCATTTTATGATATTGGTGTATTCATTTATTTATTCATTTGTTTATTTAATCATTTTTATGTTCACAAATGTATGTGATTTTACTTCAGGTTTTATTATTTATCGTTTAGCTCCGTTTTCAATATGTACTAACATATGAGTTATTTATTTATTTATTTTTATTGTTTATGTTGTATACGTAATTTATTTATATGCTGGTGTTTGTTTGATTCTCGTTTTTATTTTAAATTGTTTTGATATATGTTTTATTATTGTTTTTAGCCATTTTAAGCCCCTGAGGAAGGCTTCACGAAACACGGCCTGTGTTGGGCCTATGGCTACAGTTGTTTAATTCAATAAAGTATTTTTCACGTTCTTCCTTTGCATTCCACGTTTCTTACTGGATCTGGTCATTGCACGTGGTACTCGTGCTCTTTCTGTTGGACTATTACCTACAGCATGTTTTCGCCGTGGAAGGATGTTCTCAGCTTCGGGGAGGATGCTCTAGAGAAATTTCTTCCACGAGACGGGATATCTTCCAATATAGATGATGAGATTGATGAAGTATTTAATCAGTGGGAAGATGTCGTACGTCTCACCCAAAGACAGGTTAAAGAAGAAATGCATGGACTTTACCTCCTCGAATGCTGTAAGTCTAAATCAGGGGTTCTCAACCCTGTCCTTGGGACCCACCTAGTCAGTCGGGTTTTCAGGATAACCACGATGAATATGCATGGGAGACATTTGCATATAATGGAGGCAGTGTATGCAAATCTCTCTCATACATATTAATTGTGGTTATCCTGAAAACCCGACTGGCTAGGTATGCCCGAGGACAGGGTTGAGAACCCCTGGTCTAAACTGATTCCTCAAGGACTAAGAATGAACAAAGCACCAGGCTTATATCAAAATGAAGAGAGATTCGTTAAATGTTGGAATGCCATTTTAAATAAATGTTCGTTGGATTTGATGATTTTATTAATTAGTACAGCCAATAAGAAATCGGAGCCATATAAAATAGAATTAGATGAAAAACTTATTGCTCTTAGAGGGTGTGATAATAACTTTACCAATACTCATAAAGATTATGAACGCAATATTCAATCTTTTAGGAAGGAAATAAAAAATCAGAAAAGGGATAAATTCAAGAGGGATGAAGAGGATTACATGTTTGGATATGTATATCCCTGGTGTAAAAAGGTAGAAGGGGATAGATTATTTTTTAAAAAGCGAGCCTCTTTGACTACAACGATAATCATAAGGAGGTCAAAGATGGAGAAATTATTCATGAACAAACAAGGAAAAGAAGTAGGAAAGAATCAGTAGATTTTGCACCTACCTCCGCTCCTTTGTTCCCAACTCAAAAAGAACAAGAAGAACCAGCGGGGGAGGTTGCAGAAAAAAGAAAAGAAAAGATAAGACTTTTTAAAATATGGACTCGTTATGGAAAGGGGGAGGTTGAGGGCAATCACGGTCACGCACTTACCATGTGGATCCCCAATGGAATCAGGATCAAGATCAAGATCAAGGGGTACCGCAAGGCTCTTCTCTTTCAGCATTAATGTTTAACATTTATATGCAACCTATCTGTGACCGTATCCGTTCTTTTAAAGTTACCTGCTTAGCCTATGCAGACGACATTCTCTTATACATGCCATTCTCCATCAACCACCCTGATTTCACGCCACTGATACAATGCTTCGAAGCAGTAGAAGACTGGCTCCTCACACAGAACCTAAGAATCAACCACAGTAAGACCGATGTTATGTTTATCACGAAGAACCAAAGCTTCACACCCCCTACTACATTAAAGATAAAGGACAAGGAATTGACAGTAAAACCTACTATACGATACCTAGGCATCACCCTTGACCAGCGTCTCAATATGAAAACTCACATAAAAAATATAACAAAATTAATATATCACAAGATACGCACACTACGCCACATACGACCCCTACTGGAACCCACAGATTTCAGAACCATCTTCCAAGCCTTAGTGATGCCACACCTTGATTTTGCAAATGCAATCCTATATGGGCTCCCTCAATCAACTTTAAATCCTCTCCAATTGGCGATGAATACCGCCGCCAGAGTACTTGAAGGAATATCAAAGTTGGACCACATAACTCCAATCCTGAAAAGACTCCACTGGCTACAACCAATGCAAGAATCCAATACAAAATCATAATCACCACTTTCAAAGCCTTAAACAATCAAGCACCCTCAACCATCACTAACCTACTACACACCCAGGCCCTTAACAGAGCCAGAAGAACATCAGCAATAAATACCCTATCCGTCCCGAAATTAACAGTCAAATACACCAAGGAAACATCTAAAAGAGCCTTTAGCATTCATGCCCCAGTAGCATGGAATACCCTCCCACTTGAATTGAGAGCCATAACCAGTCTAATACAATTCAGGAAAAGTCTCAAGCACTACCTATTCTTAAGTTATTTTCCAATCTAAACCTTCCCTTGAGAAATAGTCACAACACGATCAGATCTAGTGAATTTTGACTGTACTTACTGTATATAGTTCATTGTATATGGTTTATTTAGATTACCTTGTTTCTTCCAAGTTCTCTAATCCCTGTTACTTGTAAAATGCACTACAGTTATCCTGTATGTATATGTTTTGTTCCATGTGAACCGTGCTGATGATAATAGTGCGGTATATAAGAAATGATAAATAAATAAAATAAAATAAATAAATAAGAAAAGATCCATGCACAACAAAACTACTACAGAGGCCGAGGACGGGGCTGCGGCAGGGGGAGGGGACGCACAGGCTCGGAAAGGTCCATGGAAAGGAGGTATTAACATCGCAACCGATTAGTAATGTCATTAATATTTCAAAATACATACTTACTCCCGCTGAGGAATCACTGTTAAACAAAGGGTTATCTTTTGTGCCGGTTAGAAATTATGATCCCTTTGAAGCTCAGGTGGACCTATACAAATTTTTTCGAAAGATTCAGATTAAACAATTTTTCATCAATCAGGCAGATATAGGTACAGATCAGTCTTTAATTAAAGATAAATCACGGTGGATGCCCCCTTCTAACACAGACCCCCTTATTGAAGCATTTGAAAAGGTTGTTTTAAAGGCAGTTAATAAGCTAAATGATCATGTCCGGTCTCCCTATCAAAACCTTGCTATCAAGGAAAAAGGAGCAGTCAAATCTTTACAGACTAACAAAAAAAGAGTAGTTACTCACCTGTAACAGGTGTTCTCCAGGAGCAGCAGGAATCAGTCCTCACATATGGGTGACGTTGGCACCGACGGAGCCCCCGTGTGGAGCATTTCCCCAGCTTTCAAAGAAAGCCTTTGGGAATGCAGCGCGTATGCGTGGTCTCCTTCCTGCCCAAGGGTGCCATCTTGCTCAGTCTGATGACATAGCTAAAAGACAGCAAAAATAACAAAATAAATCATAGGACTGCAACTCCAAGGGGAGGAGGGAGGGTTGTGAGGACTGATTCCTGCTGCTCCTGGAGAACCCCTGTTACAGGTGAGTAACTACTCTTTCTCCAGGACCAAGCAGGAAGTCAGTCTTCACATATGGGACTCCCCAGCTTAAGGCTACCGGAGACCCCAAGCTGAAAAATGAGCTCCCTCTAGAGCCCCAGCATGCGTGATAGAATCTTCTCTGAGAACGCCCCCATACGGTAGCTCAACACCAGGGCCGGAGGGTAGGAGTTACCTAAACCCCAAAGAGATTATGGAGTACCGCCTGCCCGAAAGCACTATCCCTGCGGGACTCCCTCTCAAGGCAGTAGTGAGCTGCAAAAGTCTGGCTTGAAGACCAAGTAGCGGCCCGGCAGATGTCTGCCAACGGAACAGAGCGGAGATGAGCCACTGACGCAGCCTTCGCCCTGACACGGTGAGCCGTAACCCGACCCTGTAACGAGAGGCCGACTGCCCAGTAAGCCCAGGCGATACAGTCGGCTACCCAAATGGACAAAGTACGCTTGGAGACAGCCAACCCCAACTTATTGGGGTCAAAAGAGATGAAGAGCTGAACAGCCCTCCAGTGCTCCCGCGTACGGTCAAGGTAGAAGGACAACTCCCTCCTACAGTCCAGGGTATGCAAGACCATCTCAGCCTGGCTGGCATGCGGCCTGGGACAGAAAGTTGGAAGAACCACCTCCTGATTGAGGTGGAAGGAGGAGACAACCTTAGGAAGGAACTTAGGGTGAGTCCGCAAGACTACTCTGTTCCTATAGAACCTAGTATAAGGTGCATCTGATACTAGGGCCTGAAGCTCCTTCACTCGCCTCGCTGAGGTAAGGGCTACCAGAAACAACGCTTTCCAGGAGAGAAAATGCAGAGGGCAAGTAGCCATAGGTTCAAATGGTGGGCAAGTAAGCCGTTGCAAAACCACATTTAAATCTCATTCAGGGGCAGGTGGACGCACTGGAGGCTTAAGCAAAAGCAGGTCTCTGAGGAAGCGAGCCACCAAAGGATGGCTTGAGAGAGATTGACCCTCCACTGGGGAGTGGTGTGCTGAAAGAGCACTAAGATGAACTCTTACAGAATTGGACTTAAGGCCTAGGTTGGACAGGTGAAGCAAATATTGCAGCACCACTGGTACCAGACACGAGAAAGGGTTCTCGTTGTGTTGAGTACACCAGGTAGAGAATCTACGCCACTTAAGGGCATAAGACTTTCTGGTGGACTGCCTCCTAGAGGTCAAGACCACATCCTCCACTTCCCTACGCAATAGTAAAGGCGCTAGAACTACCCTTTCAGCAGCCAGGCCATCAAATTGAGGGACTGGAGATTGGGGTGTAAGAGAGATCCCTGCTCCTGAGACAGGAGATCGGGTTGCATCCCCAGAGGAAGAGGAGTGTCCACCGCTAGTTGCAAAAGAAGTGGGAACCAGGATTGCCTTGGCCACCTGGGGGCCACCAGGATCAGCGAGGCCTTGTCCTGATCACCTTGAATAGTGTCTGGGACACTAGAGGCATGGGAGGAAACGCATATAGAAGGCCTGTAGACCATGGAATGAGAAACGCATCTGCTGCAACTCTGAGAGGATGCGGTTGCCTGGAGCAGAACCTGGGAAGTTGACGGTTCAGAGGACTCGCAAAGAGATCTATGGTTGGAAGACCCCATCTCAGGAAGATCTGTTGAACCACTAGAGGATTCAACTGCCACTCATGCGGCTGCAGGATCCTGCTCAATCTGTCCACCAGGTAATTTTCCTGACCTGGGAGATAGACCGCCTTGAGAAGAATGCCGTGATTGACTGCCCAGGAGCACAGTTTCTGCGCTTCCTGACATAAAGGCAGGACCCTGTGCCCCCTTGTTTGTTCACAGAGAACATAGCAACTTGATTGTCCGTCTGAACCAAGACAGACTGGTGAGAGATGAGATGGGAGAAAGTTCTCAGGGCTAAGCGGATAGCTCTAAGAGATTGATCTGCTGTGCAGCCTCCCAAGGAGACCACAGGCCTTGAGGACATGCTCCTTAGCAATGTGCACCCCAACCTTGAAGAGAAGCATCGGTTGTCAGCACCTGAGAGTGCGGAGGTGCTTGAAAAGGCACCCCTTGCACCAGATTCAGAAGATGAAGCCACCACTGCAGAGAAGACTCTAGTAGATTGGACACCCTAACTTTGTCCGTGAGGCTTCCTGTGGCTTGCTGCCACTGAGTCCTGAGGCCCCATTGAGCTGGCCTCATGTGTAGATGGGCATTTGGAGTTACATGGACCATGGATGCTATGTGGCCTAAGAGCCTCAGGAATTGTCTGGCGGAGACCAGAGAATTGCTGTGGAACTGCCTGGCTAGATCCATCAATCTGTGGGCCCTGTCCACTGGTAGAAAGGCCTTTGCTTGAAAGGTGTCCAGCCTTGCTCCTATGAACTCCATGTTCTGTGAGGGGTGCAAAGTGGACTTTGCGAAGTTTATAACAAACCCCAGGTGTTGAAGCAGAGCGACAGTGCAAAGGGTGGCTTGATTGGCCTCTTGCGGGGATTGACCCCTGATGAGCCAATAATCCAGGTATGGGAAGACAAAGAGGCCTTGAATCCTGAGGTAGGCCGCCACCACCGCCAGGCACTTGGTGAATACCCTGAGGGCGGATGTAAGGCCAAAAGGCAGTACTCTGTACTGATAGTGGTTTCCTCCCACTACAAATCTGAGATATTGTCTGTGGTCTGGATGAATGAGGATGTGAGTATAAGCATCCTTTAGGTCTAAGGAGCATAGCCGATCTCACTGCTGGAGGTAGGGCAGCAGGATTCCAAGGGTAAGCATCTTGAACTTTTCCCTCTCCAGGAACTTGTTCAGATTCCGCAAGTCTAGGATGGGCCTGAGGCCTCCTGTTCTTTTTGGTACCAGGAAGTACCTGGAATAGAAGCCTTGACCTCTCAGGTGGTGGGGCACCGGTTCCACTGCCTGTTCCTTTACAAGACTCGCCAACTCCTGCAGGAGTAAGTCCCTGTGTAGAGGAAGTCTGGGAGGCTCCCCTGGAAAATAGGAGGGGGGTACCTGGTGGAAGTGGAGGAGATAGCCCTTCTGGACTATACTTAGTAGAAACATAGAAATATGACGACAGAAAAAGACCACATGGCCTATCTAGTCTGTCCTTCCATAGCAACTACAACAGTCCCCTTTTTACCTTTAGAATAGAAACATAGAAATATGACGACAGAAAAAGACAACATGGCCTATCTAGTCTGTCCTTCCATATACCCAGGTATCCCTTGTGACGGCTGACCACCTGTGGGCGTTGCGATGCTTCTGCTTGGGCCCAAGAGCTTACAAGCAGGAAACAGCCTTATGTTGTCCACTTTTGAATAAAGCTTCCCTTGTTGTCACCAGAGGTATTCTGGGACTTGTAGTTAGTTTATTCTTTAAGGACAAATTGTAGCTGTGAGTCGGTGGTTCAAGGCAGCAAGAAAATTTATTTTGTGGGGATTTCCAGGGCATTTAAGCTCAATACACAAACAAGGCAAAAAGGATGCTTCTCCAACATAAAGGATAAATCAAGTAACAGAGAATGACGTAACAAAAACCTCTTTTCACTGTTCAGCTGTTCTTATTCCCACAAGCTTACACCGAGGACTGCCTCGTGTGGTCATTCAACAGAAATACAGATAAACTTGCAACAGCTGTGATTTTCTTTTCTCAAAGCAAACTTCTTCTAAGCACTGCTTCTTAGCTCCAGAAGGCAATTAAGCTTAGTAAAACACAGTATTAGCTTTCCTTAATTCTAAGCAGGTACTGCACTCATTCTCTATATTGTTTCACAGTCTCTCAGCTCAGTTCAATAATGCAGACTCTTCTTTTAAACACAATGAGCAATCCATTGGTACAGGTTCACACTCAGACCTTGGCAAACAGGAATCTATTTGCATTCCTTCTATGGCAACAGGATATATGGTATCTCTATCAAAGTTACAAACTCTCCCAGACTTTCTCTCCTTTAGAAATTTCTGGAACTGATTCCACAGCAATTCAGCTTGTAAAGGCACAGTTGTATTAGGGGAGTGAACTTTTCCCTCAGCAAACAACTCTCTCAGTGCTTCTAGCTTTGAAGACTCAGCTGTTCTGCTTTTATCAGGACTATGACTTTTCCCATACGGAAAACTTTCCACCCACCTCTTAGCAGTAGATGGTGAGGGCTCTGCTTCCTGGGCCTTAGCAATAGCAAACTGTTTCTCTGTTGATTTTTCAGCTCTGAAACTGCTGGCTTTACCTTGGGGATGGTTCCTCAGACAAGCGCTGATTTCTTTCTTCCTGGGATCCTCCAGGCTCTGAAATTCAGCCTCTTTATGTCCTTCTCCAGTCCCTCTTGAGTAGCTGCTTTCCTGGGAGTTTTCTTCTTTCTTTCTTTCTCCTCCAGCTATGCTCAGCCTTGCTCTCTCTGTTGTCCTTTGCCTTCCTCCTTCCCTCCTTCTGCTCTGCTCGTGGTTTTAAGAACCATTGGCTGCTAGGCACTCCCTGTTCTCTGCACCTGTGTGACCAATCATCAGGCAAGCTTGTCTCCACCCCTGAGCTAGGGCGTGGCCTGACCTTAGCAGGGAGCTGGGTTTTTTTCTGATCTGGCTTGCAAGTCTTATGCACAAGTGAACTGTGATTCATTTCAAAAGGGAAACTAGGATTTTCTTCCACTTCCATGTCTTCCTGGGAGCTTTCATCACTACACATCCCCCCCTTAAGATATCACGGGCTGGCATAATGTCATTAGCACAGCTCGTAATACGGCTCAAAGCGTCCGCATTTTGGTGGAGTTTCCCTGCTCTGTGCTCCACATGAAACTCGAAGGCTTGGAGAGCCATATACCAGCACGTCAAACGCGCATTATGATTCCGCATCTGGTTGAGCCATTTCAACGGGGCATGGTCGGTGATTAATACGAATTTCCTGCCCATAAGGTAGAATTTAAGAGCGTCGATGGCCCATTTTATTGCTAAACATTCGCGCTCTATCGTAGAGTAGTTCTTTTCAGCCGGCGACAACTTCCGGCTGAGAAACATCACCGGGTGTTCAGCGCCTTCATGCTTTTGGGACAAGACTGCGCCCAGGCCAGTCTCGGATGCATCCGTCTGGACTATGAACTGTTGGGCGAAGTCCACGCCCCACAATACCGGTGCCGCGCACAATTTCTCCTTCAAGAGAAAAAAGGCTCCGTCAGCTCCCTCGGTCCCTCTCAGCTGGTTGGGCGCATTTTTCCTTAGCATATCAGTCAATGCGGCGCTCTTCTCTGCAAAACTCGGGATGAAACGTCTGTAATAGCCGACCAACCCTAAGAAGCTACGTAGTTGCTTCTTATTAGTAGGTCTGGGGAAAGCTTTGACGCTCGCGATCTTGCTGGTCAGAGGCTTCACTATGCCACGGCCTACTATATGGCCCAAGTACTTGACCTCTTGGCCTCCAAACAAACACTTGTCCGGATTTAGGGTGAGCCCTGCATCCCTCATCGCTTGCAGGACCGCTTCAACCCTCGGTAAGTGTTGGCTCCAGGTGTCACTGTGTATCACGATGTCATCCATATAAGCGATGGCGTAGGCCTGGTGTGGCCGCAACACTAGGTCCATCAGTCTTTGACAGGTGGCTGCAGCCCCGTGCAACCCGAAGGGCATCCTTTTAAAATGGAACAAGCCCACTGGTGTGCTGAAGGCAGTTTTCTGACGAGCTTCTCGTGTCAGCGGTATTTGCCAATACCCTTTCGTCATATCGATTGTAGTGAGGTATTTGGCTTGTCCTAGGCAGTCTAAGAGTTCCTCGATGCGAGGCATGGGGTAGGCATCGAATCTGGATATTGAGTTGACCCGTTGGAAGTCAATACAAAACCTCATGGATCCGTCCGGCTTCGGCACAAGGACGATCGGACTATTCCATGGGCTTCTTGACTCTTCTATTACGCCCATGCTCAACATCTCCTGGACCTGGTGGACTACCTCCTGCCTTTTCGCCTCTGGCAACCTATAAGGCCATTGCCTTATTATCTCTCCTGGCGGTGTCATAATTTCATGGGCAACCAGATTCGTTTCGCCCGGCATGGGAGTCAGCACATCTTTGAACCTGGCCAGCAAGTGTGCTAAGTCTTGCTTTTGTGCCCATGAAAGGCCATCACTGACCCTTGGTTCTGGGTCTCCTTTACACTCAGCCAATTGTGGCCCGAGGTCTTCCTCCGTTTTCTCCTCCACTGTAGCTGACAACCCCTGAAGGCTGGTACCTCCCGTGGACCCAAAGCCTCCGGTTCCCCGGGTTGTTGTAGATAGGAGCGGAACCTCTTCGAGAGGGGGAAAACCTATCCTCTCACAAATCAACTGTGCTATACGATCACCAGTAGCTATTTTAAAATCTTCTTTTGCAAAGTTGAAGATAAGCACCTTTACCGCACCTCTAAAATCTGGATCAATGATGCCAGCTCCGATGTCAATGAAGTGTTTCAAGGCAAGGCCGGAGCGAGGGGCTATGCGCCCAAAGCACCCTATTGGCATCTCCATTTGCAGGGCGGTGTCAACGAGAGCCTTCCCCTGCTTCGGGACTACTATGTTTTCAGCGCTGTAGAGGTCGAACCCAGCAGCATTGGCGGACGCCCTCTTAGGCGCTTGAGCATTGGGACTCATCTTACAAAAACGTAGCACAAACTTGGGTTTTTCAGTAATTTCTCCTTTCTGGGGACAGGTTTTTCGTTCTTGCTTCCGTGGTTGTGCAAACAATGGGCTGGGAATCATCTCTGTTTTCACCGTTGTTTGGGCCAAAGCATCTACTTGAGGACTCTTTGAGGCAGTAGCCTCTTCCGAAAGCAAACCCTGTTCCAGGCCCCTATGAAATTGTGGCCAGTCTCTCCCCAGTACTAGATTATGGGGCAGCCTGGGTACCACAGCTATGGGGATCGTTCTGCTTATGCCTAAGCCTTTCACTTGAAGCTTATAGACAGGATATAGGGAGATGCCTCCATGGATACATCTAATTTTTACATTACTTACAGGCTGAATTGCTGCATCCTTACTCCTGGCCTCAATTTGTCGCCAGAGCGCTTTAGACAGCATGCTCTGTTCGGCACCTGAGTCTAAGAGCGCAGTGGTTACAATTCCCTGTACTTCCACTGAGAGTAAAAATCCTTCTCTGACTTTCCGGGGGTTCTCCACTATTAGTGCTGTCTTCACATAACATTCTCATTGGAAATGGCCCTCTTTACCACACTTGAAACATTTCTTCTTGGTAACATGGCCTTTCAACATTGGCATATACATTTTCAGAGCTTCATTATTCAACCCCATCTTCCTTTCTGATACACCACATACTGCAACCCTGGAAGCACTGCCACCTTCATGTGCACTTAACTCTGCCTCCATGAAACGCTCAGAAAGCATTATGGCCTCTTGTGGGGTTTTGTAGTTTTGGAGTATAAGGACGGTGTGAATTTCTCAGGGTACAGCAGCCATGTATTGTTCCAACACAAGGCTATCTAGAATTGACTCAACTGATTTTCCTTCAGGAGTCAGCCATTTGTTCACTAGGGTACGGACTCTTTGACATAGGGCCTTAGGAGTCTCGCCTGGCTTCAATCTTACAGGCCTTAGTAGGCGATGATAAACTAGAGGTGTTAGCCCCAGCCTCTCTCTAACCGCCTTTTTAAGCTCATCATAGTTATTGGCGAGCGCAGGTGGCATGGCACGGTATGCGGCTAAAGCCTCCCCAGTAAGGGATGCCGCGAGGCGCACGGCCCAATGCTCTTTAGGCCAGCCACTGAGGTGAGCCACCCATTCAAAACCTTCAAGGAAATCGTCAATGTCGTCCCTATCTGTGAGCTGTCCAAAATTGAAAGTCCCACCAGCTTGCAAACCAAGCACAACCGAAGAAGCTGGTGTACTGGAACAGGGAGGTGTTGCTGCTGGTCCGGTCTGCTTTTTCTGCTCCACCAGCCATGCTTCCAACATCTCAAGAAGTGGTTTCTGTTGAGCTTGCATCTGCGCAGCACTTCTCTCCTGCGCCTGTAATGACAAATCTGTCTGTCGCTCAAATTGATGTGCCATCCATTTTAACACGTCCTGAGCCTCGAGAGTCATCTTGGAATCCTCTAGGAAGAAAATACACAGACCAAAGTGCGATACCAAAAAAAAAGTTTCTTCACTTTTTTTTCTTTTTCTCAATAGCTAGGCTTGCACCCTTGCCCTGGTATCCTAACCGGCCCTGGCTAGGTACGCGTTACCTGGCTTAGGTGAAGCTTCACGCTTAATACCAGTGATGGTCTTGTAGTCTTCTCTGCACTGCTGTTTCACTTCCTGGACGCTCCTCAGCTTGACTCCACAGCGAAGTTACTTTTCCAGCAGGTATCCTGATGATGTTCCTTTTGCGCATGCGTGAAATCCTTAATACTTCGCCACTTGCGATGCTTCCGCTTGGGCCCAAGAGCTTACAAGCAGGAAACAGCCTTATGTTGTCCACTTTTGAATAAAGCTTCCCTTGTTGTCACCAGAGGTATTCTGGGACTTGTAGTTAGTTTATTCTTTAAGGACAAATTGTAGTTGTGAGTCGGTGGTTCAAGGCAGCAAGAAATTTATTTTGTGGGGATTTCCAGGGCATTTAAGCTCAATACACAAACAAGGCAAAAAGGATGCTTCTCCAACATAAAGGATAAATCAGGTAACAGAGAATGACGTAACAAAAACCTCTTTTCACTGTTCAGCTGTTCTTATTCCCACAAGCTTACACCGAGGACTGCCTCGTGTGGTCATTCAACAGAAATACAGATAAACTTGCAACAGCTGTGATTTTCTTTTCTCACAGCAAACTTCTTCTAAGCACTGCTTCTTAGCTCCAGAACGCAATTAAGCTTAGTAAAACACAGTATTAGCTTTCCTTAATTCTAAGCAGGTACTGCACTTATTCTCTATATTGTTTCACAGTCTCTCAGCTCAGTTCAATAATGCAGACTCTTCTTTTAAACACAATGAGCAATCCATTGGTACAGGTTCACACTCAGAGCATGGCAAACAGGAATCTATTTGCATTCCTTCTATGGCAACAGGATATATGGTATCTCCATCACAGTTACAAACTCTCCCAGACTTTCTCTCCTTTAGAAATTCCTGGAACTGATTCCACAGCAATTCAGCTTGTAAAGGCACAGTTGTATTAGGGGAGTGAACTTTTCCCTCAGCAAACAACTCTCTCAGTGCTTCTAGCTTTGAAGACTCAGCTGTTCTGCTTTTATCAGGGCTATGACTTTTCCCATACGTAAAACTTTCCACCCAACTCTTAGCAGTAGACGGTGAGAGCTCTGCTTCCTGGGCCTTAGCAATAGCATACTGTTTCTCTGTTGATTTCTCAGCTCTGAAACTGCTGGCTTTACCTTGGGGATGGTTCCTCAGACAAGCGCTGATTTCTTTCTTCCTGGGATCCTCCAGGCTCTGAAATTCAGCCTCTTTATGTCCTTCTCCAGTCCCTCTTGGGTAGCTGCTTTCCTGGGAGTTTTCTTCTTTCTTTCTTTCTCCTCCAGCTATGCTCAGCCTTGCTCTGTCTGTTGTCCTTTGCCTTCCTCCTTCCATCCTTCTGCTCTGCTCGTGGTTTTAAGAACCATTGGCTGCTAGGCACTCCCCGTTCTCTGCACCTGTGTGACCAATCATCAGGCAAGCTTGTCTCCACCCCTGAGCTAGGGCATGGCCTGACCTTAGCAGGGAGCTGTGTTTTTTTCTGATCTGGCTTGCAAGTCTTATGCACAAGTGGACTGCCATTCATTTCAAAGGGGAAACTAGGATTTTCTTCCACTTCCATGTCTTCCTGAGAGCTTTCATCACTACAGCGTACAGGGCCAGCCAGCCTCCAGTGCTGATAGCGGCCAGCTGAGGAGGAGAGGCTATGCCACTGGAGTCAAAACCCCGCTCCCTGCTGTGCAGGAGCCGGAGCTGGTAGCTTGGGTGCTTTCTGCCTACGGGGCTCATATCTCTGCCCCTTGGCCTGCTGACCCTGTTGGGGAGCTACAGAGGCCTGAAAATGAGGATACTGTTTATAGGCAGATGACTTCCTTGGGTAAAAGTTCTTCTTCCCCGAGCCCTTCTTCTTCTGAGAAGGGGCAGAGGTTTTTCTGGACAGCCTTGTCCGGGTAAGAGTCTCGGTCTCGAGTTCTGCAGCCTTGTCAGCCATGGGCTTGCCAAAGAGATTTTCACCTCGGCAGGGGACATCAACCAACTTGTCCTGCACCCATGACTCGAGGTCCGATGATTGTAGCCAGGCCTGACGGCATGCACCGATGCCAGCCGCGTCTACCCGGGCTGAAGCCTCGAAGCCATCATAGGCTGCTCAAGAGATAAACTTTGAGCACTCACGAATACCCGATGACAGAGCATTGAACCTCTGCAAAGGTTCCTCGGAGAGACCAGCAGAGAGCCCTGCAATCTCCTTTGCCAGGTCTCGAAGGTACATGCCCAGCATAGAGCCCTGGAAGCACTTCTTACCGAGGGCATCCAGGTTCCGGGCCTCCCGACCGGGAGGCACCGAGGAGTGCATCTTCTGACTCTTCAGATGATGCATGGACGATTCCACAACCATGGAGTGGTCCGGTAGCTCTGCCTTTTGGAACCCGTGGCTCTTGCGGACTCGATAGATGGAATCGACCCGCTTGCTCAAAACCGGCGTCGAGGCCGGCGCCTCCCACATGTGGAAGAGCAACCGTTCCAGCATCGGAGGAACCAGTACAATAAAGGCCTCCTTTGGGGGAGAGTCATACTTCAGGGCCTCGAGCTCCTCGGCTCAAGGCTCCTCATCGGGATCCGCGGGGAAGGCCAAGGTCTTGGCCATATCCCGCACAAAGTCCGAGAACCGGTTATCCTCTGGTGGGGACCGTCTCCGAGGCTCGGACTCCGGTAAGTCCGATGGGACACACAGAGTCCAAAAGGTGTCGGGTGACTCCTCATCCTCCGTTTCCCAGCCGGACTCCTCGGAAGAGGAATCAAGCGACTCCGGTCGGGCAGGCACCGATGCCATCTGCCCCGACGCCGAGGGTACCGGCATCGATGACCTCGGTCCCGAATGGGAGGTCGCGGGGGACCTTGGCCAAGGATCAACTTGAGCGCGCATGGACTCAAGGATCGGCTCGGCCTCCGGGATCGACTTGGAGGTCGATGTCCCGGTGGTCAGGGCAGTTGCACCGGTGAGACCGGCGATCAGTGCCCACTGCTATTCCATGAAGGCAGCCAAACTGCTCTCCAAGGCCGTCAACCTGAGTCCGAGCTCAGGAGACTCAGCAGCCGCTGACTCGGGCCCTGATGGCGTCGGGCCTGATGTCGGCTCCCCTGGAGGAGAGTCCACGAGGACTACAGTACTCACGTGACCCGGGGACTCCATCTCCACACGAGGTTGTTTTGCAGGCCTCTCCGACTCCGAAGACCCACGGCGGCGCTCGGGGCTATGCGACCTGGCCCTCGAGGAGCCAAGAGTGTCCACCGACGCCGCCCTCATGGTTTTTTCTTCCTGCGATGCTCCCGCGAGGGAGACCCCCTCTCAGAGGAACCTCGGCGCTGCTCGGGGCCGGAGTCCCCAGACGTCGAGGCCTCTGACGAAGTCCGGGCCCGTCCGGACGCGGAGTCAGAGAAGATTCTTTCCTTTTGGTGCTGCCGACTCCTCAACGCCTTCGAGGACATCTTCCCACACGGACCACAGATCATCGGGTCATGATGGGGTCCGAGGCACCGGAGGCAGCAGTCATGTGTGTCGGTGAGAGACATAAGCTTCTTACTCCGATCACACTTTTTAAACCCGCTGGCAGCCATCGGGGGAAAAAGGGCCTCTGTGAGATCAAAAGACAGGGCTGCCAGTGAAAAAAGAAAAATGGCGCGAACGTTAGTCACTAAGGACAAAAACCGAAAAAGAAGACTGGGCTCGATACCGATGTATCGGGCCTAGGTGGGAAAGGGAAACCGGCGTCGAACCGAAGAAATGGGTCAAACACAGAACAAAATCCACTTTTTCCTCGGGTGAAAACGAAACACATCTGTCGGGCTCCGCAGAAAAAAGAAGACTGAGCAAGATGGCACCCTTGGGCGGGAAGGGGAACGCGCAAGCGCGCTGCATTCCCAAACGCTTTCTTTGAAAGCTGGGGAAATGCTCCACACGGGGGCTCCGTCGGCGCCGACGTCACCCATATGTGAGGACTGACTTCCTGCTTGGTCCTGGAGAAAATTATTATTAAACCTGCGGACAAAGGGGGTGCCATAGTTGTGTTAGATAATATACAATATGTTGAGGAAATTCAAAGACAACTTCGAGATACTACATTTTATTCTCGACTTGAGGGTGATCCCACACCTTCCCTAAAGCAATCCATCGATAATATTATTTTGAATGGATTTGAGTTTGGCTACCTCACCACTAAAGAAAGAGATTTTCTCTTAGTTGATTTTCCTATAATCCCCACAATTTACATCATTCCTAAAATTCACAAGTCCAAAGAGAATCCGCCAGGCAGGCCGATCGTATCTGCTATCGGGTCCCTTCTAGAGCCTATTTCACAATTTTTGGATGTTTTGTTACGACCCTTTGTAGAAAGCATGTGGTTCTATGTCCGTGATTCTTCACATGTTATCAATTCTCTTACACCTATAAAAGATCTGGATCCCAATATAATTTTGGTCACACTTGACGTTGAGTCGTTATACACAAATATTCCCCAGACAGAAGCCTTATATATCATTGAACAGCATTTATAGAAGAGAGAAGCACACAAGTGCATCTCCATGGTATTTTTAATGGATTTAGCTCGGTATGCATTATGTGAAAATTATTTCTGTTTTCGGGATTTGTTTTACAAACAAATAAAAGGTGTAGCGATGGGTTCCTCCATGGCTCCAGACATAGCTAACCTTTATGTTTCACATTTTGAAGATACGTTTATGAAAGATGGTCCATTTCAATCTCACATTACTCATTAAAAAAACCAATGAAGGGTTGCACACTACCCTATAAAGGAAGTCAACTGATAGGAATCAGTTATTACATTTCACTAGTTTTCACAATGCTGCTTTCAAGTATAATCTCCCAGCGGGACAATTCTTAAGAACTAAAAGAGTTTGTACAACCATTAATGATTTTGAAAGACATGCTTCTATCATGAAAAGTAGATTCATTGAAAGAGGATATCCCCAATATCAAATTAACAAAGCATATTATAGAGCTCGTGAATCCTCCCAACCAGATTTGTTATTGCCTCATGAAAAACAGTCCAATGTAGGGATAGTTTGTTCCCTTCTTTACTCCCATCAATCTCACAATATTGGCAAATTCTTACGAAAACATTGGCATCTTATACAAGATATTCCTGGCTTTCATGATGTCACTCTGACAGTAGCATACAAGCGAAATGTAAATCTTCGCAATTTATTGGTTCCATCAGCCTTTACGGAGCGAAGATTTCTTTCAAAGTACAAAGGCCATTATCAATGTGGCCACTGTTCGGTGTGTATACATGTGTTTCCCATTAAAAATTATTTCTCACACCCTGTCAGTAACCGTAAGTTTTATTTGGACGATTTTTCAAATTGTGCCACCAGTCACGTTTATTTATGTCATTTTATGACCTTGTAATAAATTATATATGGGCAAGACCATACGCCCAATACGTAATTGAATTTTAGAACATAAAAGCTGCATTAGAAGAGGCGAAATGGAGAAACCTTTGGTCACACATTGGCAAGAAGCCAATCATAAGATATCAGATTTAAAGTATTTTGTAATTTAAAAAGTTAAATTAAACTGGCGAGGAGGCAATATAGACAACACTTTGTTGCGGCTTGAACAATGATATATTTATAATTTTAATTGTTTACATCCGGAGGGTTTAAATATAGAACGTGATTTTTCTGTCTTTCTTTAGCATTTTGTGACACATTGTTTTCCAGGAATGTGTAATTCAGGTCTCCCTATTTTCAGTGGTAGGTTTATGGTCGCACATTCTTAAAGGCAATCCTTTTCAATATTTTCATTTTTCATTTTTTCTGATTGGCTCATAATTCCGTTTGTGTCAACATCGGTTCATTTTCCTCTCATAAAACAGCACATTTCCTTGTTTACTGACACTGCATTTGAGTATTGAAGCATATAGGAAATGGTGAGATACTTTAGGATGCTTCTGTACTTTAACTTTGATTTTTGAGGACTGCTTTGGGGGGTTTTCCCTTTCCCCCTTCTTTAGAGCCCTATTTGTCCTTCTTGGTATTTATAAGGGGTTTCCTTTGGACTCTTGTCCCTCATGGTGAAATATTTATTTGTTTTTTTTAAATATTGGTTTTTACTTTTTGGTGGTCTTATTTAAGGAGTGCCTCTTGTTCTTCTTTTTTTAATCATTTTTAGGTCCATTTGGCCCCTTATATATGAATAGATCCGAGTTTTTATTGATCTATATAGTACTCGGTTGGCATTACATTTGCATACAGCCATTTTACGTCATCTGCAAGTTGTCCCGCCACATATAAATCCAGTGCACAGAAGCCGGCGTTTTAGTAGCTCCTGTGCTAGCGAGGTATGATAAGCCAGGACGAGTTGCTGTTCCTTGATACATTTTGAAATGTTCTTAATCCTTGCAAGAGTCCAGTAAGTATAACAATTTTTTTTGCATGACTCCTTTCTCATTTACCTTCACTTTAATGTTCATTGAAAACTTACCAAAATCGCGGGTATTACAGTTGCTCACTTTACCTTCAGTAACTACCAAGCGTCACGAGTTTTACGATATACCAGACACAACTACCGTAGCACTAAATACCCCACATTTTAAATTTCACGGACTTACATAATATTATTTGCATTTTGCAACAGCATATTTTACGTCGCAATTATTCACACCACTAATAAACTGGTTTAAATTGCAGCATTTGATGGCTCAAGCATTTTTTGTGAGCGAGGTTACTGAAATCAGGACGGCTCTACTGCCAGTTGTTTCACGATTCAAGAAAGTCTGCTGCTCCTTACCTTCCATGATTATTTATGGGTTCAGTTCATTTAATCAATACTTAAACTACGGTGGGTTTTTAGTGACCGTTCATTTTCTAATGTTAAAGCTCTCAATTGGCATTCATAATTGCGTACGCCGGTCCACTTCAGGCACCTACAGTATCAACGAGAAGGACATTTTTAGTTGGTTGTTTCTTCCTCATAATCTACTGATATAAGGACATATATATACTATTAACATTCATATTTCATAATTCACATTTTCTCCTCTTTACCGTTTTATAACATGCATAAATTGCATTTGCGTTAGGCATGTATTATTCATTTTTGTACCATTGAGAGTTTTTTACAAAAGAATAACCGTGTTTTTTAATGTATGATACATTCTTTAGGACCAGCGTTTATCATTCAAACATTATGTTCTTACACAAGTTCTAACAAATTTATAAGATAACACCCTTTTTTCCATTATAGATAGGCAAATATTTAGATATTTGTTTGTGTTTGTGTTTTTTACATTATAATTTAATAGTACATTTTTTGTATTATTTTCTTTTCCTATGAGGCATCCCCTCTTTTTATGTGGTACTTTTATGTGGGCCCTTCGGGGCCCCCCCTTCTTTATAGATATAGGCCCTGGTAGATAGGCGCGCCCCGTCTACCAGTCCATGTGGTCTTCATCCCTCTTCAGGTTTGTTTTTGCCTTTTCTTTATTTTACCTTTTTTATTATTATCTTTCTCATATAGAGAGAATTGGAATAAAACATATCTATATAGGTACGTTTTTTAAATACATCTTTTATCACACCCCCAGACAAGTTTTAAATAAGTTTTTCATACACATATATACCTTTCAATAAGTATGTTAAATTTCATTTTTGGCATACATGTTCTTATTTGCTTTAGATATGTGTGTTTTATTTTATAATTTAAGAAAAGTGGCATTTTATGATATTGGTGTATTCATTTATTTATTCATTTTTATGTTCACAAATGTATGTGATTTTACTTCAGGTTTAAGATTATTATTTATCGTTTAGCTCCGTTTTCAATATGTACTAACATATGAGTTATTTATTTATTTATTTTTATTGTTTATGTTGTATACGTAATTTATTTATATGCTGGTGTTTGTTTGATTCTCGTTTTTATTTTAAATTGTTTTGATATATGTTTTATTATTGTTTTTAGCCATTTTAAGCCCCTGAGGAAGGCTTCATGAAACACGGCCTGTGTTGGGCCTATGGCTACAGTTGTTTAATTCAATAAAGTATTTTTCACGTTCTTCCTTTGCACTCCACGTTTCTTACTGGGTCTGGTCATTGCACGTGGTACTCATGCTCTTTCTGTTGAACTATTACCAGGCACAAAGAGGCATTGGGAACATGCTCATTTTGGCCGTAAAACAGCCCAAGGGCATAGAGAAGATGGTACTCTACCATCCCTACGAATCTCTACAATCACAAAGATAGCAGTTGTGGGATTACAAACCCTGTTTTTTCTGGTTCTTGCCCACTACTCTAACCATTATGCTATACCTAGAGGTTCCCAGTCTTGAATACTATTCCGGGGACATCTCTGTAGGCAATCCGCAGTCGTCCATATCGGGTACATCCACATTTGTAAACTCGTGCCTGAAGTTGGACGTGCCTGCTTTTTCTTCAGACACTGGCTTTGATGTCTCAGATCGCACTTGGACATCATTTATATATGTGCCTTCACACGTTCTCTTTCACCTAAATTATCAGATTAGAATCTTTCCTGATGTATCGAATATCACCCAGAGGAAAAAGAAGACATTTTTGCTCAGAATTTTTCAGGTGTGGGGATTTTTGTTTTAGGTTTCCTTGCAAATGTCTAACTAAATATTATGTTGTGATATATTTATGTTGTTCCTCTCCAGCTATCTCCATTTAGCAAGTCTCCTGAGATTCCTTCATGTGAGCTCCAGCCAGTTGGTGAACTTCTTCCTTATCTTTCTTAGAGGGGGTAGAAAGCATTGTCCATCATTTAGAATTTAAGCTATGGTGATTTCTGTTTGTCTTTTCCTTGCTTGCATTTCTTATTTTTTATTGTGGGTCTTTCTTTCCTTTTGGGGAGTTGTGGATGTTCAAAGGAAATATTTTTTGTTTGTTTTTTCCTTGTTTATTATTGAAGGGTCATCCTTTTCATAATGAACATAAGGAAAAGCCATACGTTTGCCTTTAACAGTTTGCATCAGGAATAGTCAGCCTATTTTGCCATGTTATGTGAACCTGAAAGCACATTTCTCCCCTATGCAGGCTTAAAATGTTACTGAATGAATGGGTAACAGAGAAGGCAGAAGCATGTTAACAGCATGTCATTTTTAGGTTGTTTTTTTGAGCTCCCCAGCATGTCTGTCACTGCCAGATGATCGTTATACATTCAAATGATGCAAATAAAGTACAAGAAGCAGAGCCAGTCCACATGCATTTGGAGTAGTTTTCCATGGAAAAAAGTGGGCCATCCATAAACAAACGCATCCATGGCTTTTGTTTAATGTGAGTCACAGAAAGCCTGCAGCAGAAATGAGAGAGGTGCACTAACAGGGATGGAAGAGTGGCAGGATGATTCAAAGCAAAGGGAAGGCTAAGGGCAATGGGAGAGATGGAGGTGAAGTGTTTCAATAGCACAACAACAAATCCCCCACCCCAACATCAACCCTCCCCCACGCTGTTATTTCCTAAAGTCTCTTTGGGGCAATTTTTAAAAAGCCTGCGTAACTGCAAATTACATAGATGCAATAATCCTGCAAATATGCATGGGGAGTTCTCTGCCTGAGCTGTTGCTGGCAGGGGGAGGTGCAGCTTCTCACAACTAAAAATGCAATATCTCAGCACCACTCCCTATTGGCAACAGCATGGACAGAGGATTCTCAGGCAGCTTCGTGAGAATGTTGCACGGGGACTTTTAATAGTATACATACTTTATACTAAGGGGCCCTTTTACTAATGTGCTCTACAGTTTTTTACTTAACATGTGCTTAGTGTGAAAATGAATGTGTGCTAAGTGCAAACCTCTGCAGTAACTGACAGGGGGTGGGGGGGGGGGGGGCGTGACCAGCATGTCCCAACAGGTAGCGCTTGGCTGTGTACAATAACGCTGGGCTCTATTACCATGGGGGCACTTACCTTTAGAAGGAGCTATTGTACTTGTGCTAACTGCAACATTGACAGCCCTGCGTTAACTGCAATGTGCTCACCATGCCCACTCTCCACACATAACCCACTCATTCTCCACTCCAACACATGCGCAGCAGTCAGAATGCAAATCAGAGTATGGTAACTGTGATGTCCCTATGCTAACAGTTACTGTCGGCCTTAGCGTGCAGTTATCACGCACTAACATGCATATTTAACACTTGCTATTTTGCACTGATGGCCAAGAAAAGTAAAATAGCCTGCATGCTTTTGAAATTTTATATATATATCTGTTTGATTCCAACCTGATGTGCTGCCTTACTCAAACTCAAAGCGGTGTACATGACTAATCATAAAAATATAATTACAAAATAAAACAATATATAGAATAAACAGTCAATAAATAAAATATAATCACATTGAGGCACATTCTAATATGTGTGTCCAGGCCCCTGTGCACCCGATTGGAATCGGGATGCACAGAGGCAGACCCAATTCCGAACCTTCAGGAGCTAGACATGCCCTGCAGGATTGAAATCAGATCTGGGCCTGTACATGCAGGCCGGAACCTGATTCTGATCGGACTGCACGTACAGACCCCTGCCCTGCTAACCCACTCAGGCACCTGAATGGAGCCGCAGTGCATTGGCGTCCCGTTGCCATGGCACTGCGGCTCTATTTAGGAGCTGCAATCCCTAGACATGAACTACTTTCTCCTTTCCCCGCAGCCGACCCCCAATCTGGCCTTCTATGGCAAGGGATGAGCTGCGGGGAACCCCCTGCACCGCTTCACCTTTCCGCCGCTGCCTGGGCCTGCTGTTCCCCGATGTCCAGAGGGACTTATTTCACCTCTGAGGTGGAATGAGTCTCCCGTCCAGTCTGCCGACCCTGGACGTACAGGGCCGACCTCAGAATCGGCCCTGTATATCCGGGGACAAGGACTGCCCATGCCCTGCTCTCGAACCGCCTCTGGAATGCCTCCTCCCTCCCTGACTTAGCCTCCCCATACAAACTCCTTGTTCATACAGGGAGGCTTCTGCCGGGGACAGAAGGGGGTGAATAGCGGGGATGATCGTCCCAAAGGGACGTCCATCCCCACTATTCGCGTTACAGAATAGATCCCAATGGCAACAAGTAATTAACTCAGGCAGCTGAGGAAAAAGCTTGTGCAAATAACCAAAACTGAATATTTCTGAAAACTGACATTTCTGAAAAGTCAACAGAAGCATAATATTTTGGATTGATGCTGACAATTTATTCCACAAACGCAGCACAACACAACTGAAAGCTGATTTTCTAGTAGACCTGAGCCTGGCCAGTGCTACTGAAGGTAAAACAAAGTGAATTTCCTGGGAGAAACGCAATGCACAAATTGGAGTGTATACTGACAATAAATTAGACAAGTAATCTGGACATAGTTGATAATGACATTTAAATGTCATAACTTTATGCACTATTCAATTGATGATCAATGAGAGGCTTGCAATAGTTGAATGATAATGGTCAGTTTTCTTTGCTCCATAAATCAGCCATCCCTCAGTATTTTGTAAATGTTTAATACTCCCCTGATGTCAGTTGTATTATTTTCCTCCCACGATCTAAACATACCCTCGAGTACTCTACCTCACAATCCAGCTAAAACGCAGACACTGTATGTGCCTGACCCAGAGGAGGAGGATCTTCAGAAAGGGCGTTCTAGGCACATAAATCCATTTTAGCACATCTAGATTGCTTGTAAAATTGACTTCACCCTGTCAGAAAACAGAGCTATACCTTCCAAACTTTCACAGAAGCTGCAATGCTCCTTAGCTTCTTTTACGTGTACATAAGCTCACGAAACGTCTGCCCTCCTGTTGGAAATGGGATCCATCGCTAGCACTGGGTACATTCTCCCTTGAGCTGTATCTCTTCATTGGTACTATCCAGGACTTGAGGATCAACAAGAGAAAGAAGCAGCTCTTACATTTATTCTCTTTTTTGCATGATGTACAATTTGGCTTATTCTCTGCAACCCAACTTTAAAATACAGAACGTATGGCCTGCAAACTTGAAGCTAAAAGATAAAATGGCATTTGGAGCAAGTATTCTCCACAGAATGAACAATTAAGAGTTTTGTATCTTCTTTCTCATAGTGCTTAGCCTAGATTGCCACATCCTAGGTCAGTTCTTTGTATGTTCTTATTTCAGTTGTTTCTGAATTCTCTAATACTAAAGATTCTGCTGTGATATAGTTTTGATAATTTTTCATCTTCTATTACTGTATATAATCCATTGAAATTTCAATTGTTTCTGATGATCAAAAATCTCTGGATGTGACTGTTGGGAATACTCCAAGTGTGGTTAATGTTCCAACTCTGACAACAGATTTAGCTACATTTCAAGGAAGACTGAACTCTAGAACAGGGTTTCTCAACCGAGTCCTCGGGGCACATCTAGACAGTCAGGTTTTCAAGATAGCCACCATGAATATGCATGTGAGAGATATGCATTCAGTAGAGGCATTTCATGCAAATTTCTCTCATGCATATTCATTGTGGTTATCCTGAAAACCTGACTGGCTAGGTGTATCCTGAGGACTGGATTGAGAATCCCTGCTCTAGAGTTCCATCATCGTTTGGAAACAGTGGGCCCCTTTTACTAGCACTTGGCTTGAGCTATCTGCTGCATGGACTCTTTTATTCCTTGGGACTGTGCAGCAGAAAGCTCGAGCTAAGGAGCATGTTTACTAAGCCGGGCTAGATAAACTGCTTTGACTTTTAAAAAGGCGGTATAGAAAAAAAAGTTAAATAAGTAAATAAAATAGTTACATACTAGCTTGGCTTATTAAACATGTACCTTAAGTGTTAGTAAAAGGGAGCCAAATCATGTTACTTCATCAGATAAGAAAATATTGGTACTGGATTTTTGTACTACTTAATTTTTTTGATTTTACCATTTTATTTTAATATTATGCTCTGGTTTGTTTTGTTTGGTTATGTTTTGTTTTATAATGCCTGGAATTTGTATTATTTTCTTTTCTTTTATTATTTTTTGTATTGTAAACCGCAACGGTAATATTGGATAGGCAGTATAACAAATAAATTGAAACCTTGTGATACATATTTGTATCTATGATAAAATCTTTAATAAACAGAATGTTTTTTGAAACATTAACCATTTGTGCTCTGTTTGACACAGCAAGAGCTGACTTCCAATATGCAGAGATCATGTTTGGACTGATTTTACCAATGAATCCAAAGCCATTGCCCTCTATAGATGGCAACTCCCATTGTTCCATAAAACTGTGGAGACCTGGCTTTCCCAACTCGCCTTTCAGCTGTGCTTGGGTGATTGGAGATGATGCAAAACGGTTGCGTAAGCACTTTACTTTCTCTGCCTGCCTCTTATTTTTACATTGTAAACTTTTGTTTCTTTGTTAACTGTTGTTTTTATATTGTTAATCACCTTGATGGTCTTAAAGTTTGAAGGACAGTCCTGCGAACATCTATAAATAAATCAATTTTTAAATAAATGATTTTAAACAAATATAGAAAAAACAAGTTGACAAGTGTGATAAAATGGTGTGTTTCCCTTTTCTCCTTTTGCCTGTGGGATGAAGGTGAGAAGAGACATGATAAAGTGCGTCTCATTATGGTAGCATGGGCTGAGAGGCTGTATGAGACATCTATATATACAGGGTGGCCCAAAAAAAGTGAGAACATCTCGTAGCATATAAGTTATCTAAAAATTCAAAAAGGCAGATGTAAACGATTGATAAATTTTAAAAAAAAGGTGGCGACTGGAAATTGGCGAAATAAAGACGTTATATAGCTAAAAAAGGTAAATAAGTAAACTAGTTAAGCTTTTAATTTATGAGATGTTCTCACTTTTTTGGGCCACCCTGTATATATGTGTGTGTATCTTGAGACAGTGTGTGTCTTTGTATGTGTATGGAGCATGTGGGGGAATATGTGTGTGTGAGATGTGTGGGGGAGTGTATGCATGCGAGGTATGTGCAGGATATGTGGATCCCATTCCCACACACATGCCATGCACTTATCTCACACACCCATATTCCCCAATCCTATACCACATACATACACTGACACACACTGTCTCATGATACACAAATATATATATAGAGAACACCAATTATAAAGGTGCCTCATACAGCCAGGGTTTGCTTGTGTCTGTATATGGTGCGAGGATAGTGTGTGTATATGGAGAAATTAGACCTTACCTGCTAATTGTCTTTCCTTGAGTTCTCTCCGGGCCAGTCCAGGGAACGATAGGGTTGTCAATCCCCTTCAGCATCTGAGGACTGTAAACTAAAAGCTTTGCTAACACCTTAAGCCACTCCCCCTGGTTCCACTGCTCCAGTCTCCTATTGTCAAAGCAGCTAACATTTTAACTCTTAAAACAAGAAAAACAAAGAATCTAAGTACTGAGAACTATGCACATTTCCCAGGGCAAAACCCCCACTGATGCAGCAATCTATGTGCCGCAATTCCACTCTGTTTTCTTTTTTTTTAAATCTAACCTCCTCGGCACTCCCGAGGAAGCCCCAAAAACCACGCCAATCCGAAGCACCACTCCTAAAGTCATCTTGGAGTCAGGTAAACGTAGCGTGTTCCACACAAAACAAAAAACAATAGCTGATCATAGGTAAAACACGGGTGGGCCCTGGACTGGCCTGGAGAGAACTCAAGGAAAGACAATTAGCAGGTAAGGTCTAATTTCTCCTTCCTTCTCGTTTCTCTGGGCCAGTCCAGGGAACGATAGGGAAGTACCAAAGCAGTACCTAAAGTTGGGAGGGACTGGCGAGCCCCACCACAATAGCAGCAGCCCCCACATTTGCATCCCCCCTGGCGTGAACGTCCAACCTGTAGTGCCTCGTAAAAGTATGCAACGAAGACCAAGTAGCGGCTCTACAAATATCTACAGGAGGAACTGCAGCATACTCCGCCCAAGACGCCGCTTGACCCCGTGTAGAATGAGCTTTGAGCCCGTCGGGAGGCGCTCACCCCCTGGCCTCATAAGCTGACACTATCGCCTGCTTTATCCATCTGGAAACTGACGCTTTCGACGCCGCCATCCCTTTACGTGGTCCTCCGAAAAGTATGAACAACCGATCTGATCTATGGAAAACCTTAGTGACTTTGAGGTACCTTTTCAATACTCTGCCGAGATCCAAACTTTTGAGTGCCCGATCCATCGGAGAAACGGTGAGGTCGGAGAACACCAGCAACGATACTGACTAATTTACGTGAAAAGAAGATACTACCTTAGCAAGAAAGGAGGGCACCGGACGCAGTACCACTTTTTCCGCCAAAAAATGAAGGTAAGGCTCTCTACACGACAGCGCTTGTAAGTCCGAAATTCTTCTCGCGGAACACAACACGACCAGAAACGCCGTCTTCCAGGAAAGCTCCTTCAAACCCCCAGACAACGTCGACGCAAACGGAGGCTGCGCTAACGCTTCCAGAATGACGTTCAAATCCCAAGCTGGTACCACCGACCTTAAGGGAGGCTTGAGAAGTCCGGCCGCCCGGAAAAAATGACATGCGCAGTCAACCGGCGTCCCTGCACCACACCTCGATAGCATGCTAAGGCCGCTAAATGAACTTTGAGAGTGTTCAGCGCCAAACCTTTATCTAGGCCACTCTGCCGAAAAGACAAGGTATGGGACAACGCCGCCGAAAACGGTCGAATGCTACGCTGAGTACACCAATACTCGAACACACACCATACGCGAACATATGTTAACGAAGTAGACCTCCGAGAACTCAACATGGTGGCTATCACCGGTGCCGAATACCCTTTGCGTCTCAACTGTTCCCTTTCAAGGGCCAAGCCGTAAGCAAGAAGCAATCCACCTGCGGCATTAGAATCGGACCTTGATTCAAGAGATTGCTGCGGCCCGGCAGCCACCACAGAGAATCCACTAAAAGTCGAATCAGATCCACATACCACGGCCTCCTGGGCCACTCCAGTGCGATGAGAATCACTCTCGCTTTGTGGTCCACAATGCGCTGAATGACCCGGCCGATCATAGGCCACGGAGGGAACACGTATAGAAGGTGATCCAACGGCCAGGGCTGAACGAGAGCATCCAGACCCTCTGACATGCGTTCCCTGCGTCTGCTGTAAAAACGAGAAGCCTTGGCATTGTAGAGAGTAGCCATCAGATCCATCATCGGTTGTCCCCAGCGTTGGGTAATGCCATGAAATACAGCAGCATTCAACTCCCACTCTCCGGGATCCAGAACATTCCGACTGAGATAATCCGCCTACACATTGTCCTTTCCTGCTACATGAGCTGCCAACAAGGCCAGGAGATGACTCTCCGCCCAGTCCATTAACAGCTGACTCTCTTCCAGCAAAGCCACACTGCCTGTACCGCCTTGCCGATTGATATACGAAACCGTTGCCGCATTGTCGGAGAAAACCCGAACCGCTCTGCCCTCGATCAAAGACTGGAAGTGCTGAAGCGCGAGACGTACCACTCTGAGCTCCAACCAATTGATCGACCAAGAGCCCTCCATTACCAACCATACTCCCTGAGCTAGGCGAGACTGACAATGCGCTCCCCAGCCCGATAAGCTGGAGTCTGTGGTGATTAACACCCAACCGGGATCCTCCAACGGAACCCCTGCACGCAGATGATCCGCGTCTAACCACCAACGCAGACTGAGACGCACCATCTCCGGACAGACCAACTTTTGAGAGAGAGGCTGAAGCTGCGGAGACCACCTGGACAGTAACGCTTGCTGCAGAGGCCGCATATGTGCCCTGGCCCACGGAACCAGCTTCAGAGTTGCTGCCATGGACCCCAAGAGCTGTAGGTATCTCCATGCCGAAGGAGCCGGCTGCCGCAAGAACGCCAGCACTTGACGCAAGATCTTCAGCACCCTGTTCTCGGGCAGAAACACCGACCCCACTTCCATGTCGAACAACGCTCCGAGGTAAGTAAGCTGATGTCCCGGATGCAGCTGACTCTTTGAAAGGTTGACCACCCAGCCGAGCTGCTCCAGAACTTGCACCACTCGAGTGGTCGCTGCCACCGAGTCTGGGAGAGACCCCGCTCTGATCAACCAATCGTCTAGATAAGGGTGCACCCGAATATCTTCTTTCCGCAGCGATGCCGCCACTACTACCATAACCTTCGTGAACGTTCGAGGCGCCATCACTAGACCGAAGGCCCATGGGCACTGCAAACCTTAAAAAGAGCTGATGATCTGCTCTGATCAGAATGTGAAGATAAGCTTCCGTGAGATCTATGGATGTGAGAAACTCCCCCGGCCTTACTGCTCGAATAACGGATTTCAGCGTCTCCATCCGAAAATGAGTTACTCTCAATGAGCGGTTTACATGCTTGAGATCGAGAATGGGTCGAAAAGAACCCTCTTTCTTGGGAACTACAAAATAAATCGCACTGGTCTTGGGGTACTGGCACCACCGCTTGAAGCCGAACAAACGCCGAAGTGTATCGCTTACAGCCTGCCTTTTTTGCCCCGTACCTCCGGGAGACACCATGAAGGCTTCCCGCAACGGGTGCGCATATTCCAGTGCATACCCCTCTCGAATGATCTCTAGCACCCATCGGTCTGAAGTTATTGCGGTCCAGGCAGAGAGAAACTCCTGTAAGCGACCTCCTACAGGTATCTCTACCTGGGCCAGCCGACCTTCATTGAGGCTTTTTCACTGAGCCCTGTTGGGCATTGAAATAACCTCTGCCGAATCCCCTAGCACCCCGAAAGGACTGATTGCGAGGCCCGAAACGAGGTTTGGGATATGGAGCAAACCGAGCCCCCCGGAACCGGCGAGAATCTCTACCCTGACCGCGTGGTACCACTCCTGCTCTGGGAGTCTTAGGACGGTCTTCCAGTAAATGGCCCCCCTTGGAATCCCCAAGATCTTTAACAATCTTTTCCAAGGCCTCACCAAAAAGCAGCTTGCCTTTGTAGGGGAGCTTTCTGAGCCGTGACTTTGAAGAAGTGTCAGCCGCCCAGTTCCTTAGCCAAAGGAAACGTCTGGCCGCAATCACCGAAGCCATGGATTTCGCGGAAATCCTAACCAAATCATAGAAGGCGTCCGTGAGGTAAGCTGCAGCCGACTCCAACTTAGCTCCCTCCACGGACGAGCCTTCTCCTGCCTCCGTAGCGGTCTCCCCTTGGAGCCAACGGATCGAAGCTCTGGAAACATATGCCCCACATATGGATGTCTGCAAAGCCAGCGCACTAGAATCAAAGGCCTGTTTCAGGAGCACCTCCAGCTTACGATCTTGCAGGTCTTTAAGAGCTGCTCCCCCTTCTACTGGTATTGTTGTCTTGTTTGTCCCCACTTACACAAGGCATCCACTTTCGGCATTTTTAATAATTCTCTCTCTTCTAGCGGAATCGGGTAAAGACGACCCAGAGCGTGACCACCCCTTAGAGTAGCCTCCGGGAACTCCCACTCAGATTCCACCATTTGCTTTATCACACGGTGAACTGGAAAACAGCGCTGCTCTGTCTTAAATCCCTGCAACAACGGATCCTCCAATGGTTCCTGTGGCTCAGGGGGCATAACAATATTCAGAGCGGCTAAGGACTACGTAATAAGTGCTCCTAGCTCCTCTTTACAGAAAACCCTAAACACATTCGGGTCCTCGCCCGGAGCAAGTTCACCTTCCTCCAGCTCCATAGGCCAAGAGTCAATGCCTGCCTCAGAGAGGATCTCCCCATCCTCCACTCCTTGAGGCGCTGGGATCTGCGGCTCCGCGTTGTTGAAGCCCGTCCCCGCGGAGGCCACCTTCTGAGAAGGACCCTCTCCTGGGTCCATTGCAGCTAAGTCAGGTTTCAAATTGTCACAAAGAGTAGCATCAACAGAGGGACTAAGAATCTGTGAAGTTTTCAATAAGTAGGCCTTATGCAGAGCCAAAATAAAATCAGACGAAAATAAAGCAGAAACCTCTTCCCGAGCTTCAGGCAAGGTCTGCATAGTCTTAATAGGTCCAGAAGCCTCTCTATGCGACTTAGATTTCTTTTTAACATGCTTAGTCTGCCCCGCGGGAGAAACGGCTGGCTCCCCCAACATGGCCGCCGTTCCCGCCTTTTCTGTGGTAACTTGTGGCTTTTCCAAATCCTTATGAACAGGCTTGCCCTCCATAACCAACAGCTAAACATGCACTGAAAAGTACAAACAATTGAAAAAGGAACCGCTAACCGTGAAAATCGTCCCCTGACAGAAACCACGAGCCGCCGGTAGCAGCGCAGCACCGAACATGGACTCTCCGACCCAGAGACCAAGCCTCAGAAGCTAACACCGGATCGCCAGCAAAGACGCCCGAAACCAAATCTTTTTATTCAAAAACACTTACGTACCTGAGGGTAGCGCTTCCCGTCGCGTCTCTGCTTCCCCGCAGCTAGCGGGAGGTGGAGATCACGACTCACTGAAAAAGGATGGGTAGCTTCTGGGGCTCCCAGGCCAAACCTCCTTAAAGTCAAAGAGTCCAGCAAATGCAAAGCAGGCTCTGCTTCACACGTTGCTCACATACAGCAACAGTGGACTTTCTGGCTACGTTTTATTAATCCAAAGAAGCGTTTTTAGGGAAATATAGCATATACTCAGCCCAGCTAGAGCCAATCTGCTAAAATACTACCCCCAAGCAACAGAATCTCCTGTCTTCTTTAGCAGGGAGAGTCACAGCCCCTACGTCCTGTTCAGCTGCTGAGGACTGTAAGACTGGAACAGTGGAGCCAGGGGGAGTGGCTTAAGGTGTTAGTTAGCAAAGCTTTTAGTTTACAGTCCTCAGCTGCTGAAGGGGATTGACAACTCTATTGTTCCCTGGACTGGCCCAGAGAAACGAGAAGGAAGTGTGTGATGTGAAGTGAGGTTTGTGTGTGTGTAGCATTTATGTGTGTATTACAGGGGTGGGGTGTTGGTATGTGTGTGGGGGGGCACGGGGCTGAGGGTGTGTGTGTGTGCTCGCGCACATGCATGTGTGGTATGGAGGTGGGGTGTTTATATGTGTGTGGTGTGGGGGAGGGGTGTTTATGTGTGTATGTGTTTGTTGTGGGGGTCAAATGTGCCTCTTGGCATAAACACATACTGATCTCTTGCTTCCATGCATTCATCTCTTCAACCTCCAACCACTTGAACTCTTTCCTCCCCTCTCCGTCCCCCCTCCAGTGCCTTTCCTGCTTCCCCTCCCCCTTGCACTTTCATTTCCTCACTCTCTGTTCCCCTTTCTAGACTCTCTCCCTTTCTCCTGCCTCTCTTTCGCTCTTACTCACTGCCTCCTTTATCCCCAGGTCTTCCTCTCTATTCTTCCTTTTCCAAACCCATTGCCTGTTTAAATGTTGCCTGACTGCTACGCCTCTCCCCCTCCCCCCCCCCCCCCACCCATGTCTAACCTTTTTCTAAACCTGCAGGCATGGCCAGTGTTAGACATGCAGAGGCCCGGGAACCCTTAAGCCTGCCTCCTGGATGGGCCTGTTTTATCTTGATGCAGCCGTGAGGCCCCCTATGGCATGGGGGCCCAAGGCAATTGCCCTGTTTGCCACCCCGCAACACTGGCCCAGGTAGTCCCAGGGCTGCACTGGGTTCTCTTTTCCTCTGACAGTGAGAGATGGGGTTCCCACCGGCAAACTACTGCAGTCTTGGCAGTAGTCTGAGACTTCTTCATTCTTTGCTGGCAGTGGATGATGTCTCACCACTCTGAGAGGAAATCCCTGTCTGCTTGTCTTACTCTGAATCCATAAGTTTCCTTGTGCCAGAGCAAAGAAATCTATGTATACAGACAGATAGATGGAACCTCCCAAGAAGGTGCTATCACTTAGGTGAAACATACCTAAAATCCCACTGTGGAGCTGACAATGGGGTGAGGGAGGGGGGGATAAGGAATGGGACTGGGAAGAGGAGGGAGAAGGTACAGATTTTATCCTACTCTTTACAGATCTAAACGCATATTCCCTCAAACAAATAAGAGAAAGAGGAGATATGAACAAGACATTTAAATACCTCCAAGAAATAAATGCAGAGGAGGTGGGTATCTTTCTATGGAAAGGAGGCTCTAGAAAGAAGAATAATAGGATGAGGGCAAAAGGGCTAAGACTCAGGAGTAATTCAAGGAACTAATTCTTTTCAGAAAGTGTGATGGACACAGGGATTGGCCTCCTACTGGAGGTAGTAAAGACAAGAAAAGTATCAGAATTCATAAAAGAATGGGACAAGCACCAAGGACTGAGGAAGGATAAAGGGGAGGTTCAGGGGGACTGGACATAGGCTGATGTGGTCCCTCTTCACGCAAGTGGTAATCGTAAGCAGTCGGTTTCAAAGCTTTTTAGGGTAGCTAAAGTTGGACAGGGCTAGGATAGGTCTGGGGTGGGGCTAGGGCAGAGTGGGATGAGGCGGGGCTAAAACAAGGTGGGATGGAGCAGGGCAGGGTAAACTGAATTATAAGCCTTGGAGTGGGGGGCAATACCTATGCCAGCAGTAAAGGGACAGTAGAGCACTTATGATCATATCAGGGAAGGACCACCAACATTGTTTGGTTCTGGTGCAAGCACACCTGCTGTCTCCCCCCTAGCACTTCTGTCACTGATGGTAATATGCACACTGAATACACTCTACGGAATTATGTGCCAACAAATTACAAGAATGCACCAAATAACATCATATATGCAAATAACAAAACATCGTATTTGCATATTTTAGAATATATGCAGTGTGACAGGGTCTATAAAATACTGCCCGTCCTTTTCCAGAGGGATTATCAACAGGCCCCTTTAAGAGAGCCTGAAGCCCAGAGTTCAGGGCTGGGAGGGCAAGGCTCCCAGGGACAGCTTAAAAACCCAGAAGGCTGCAGGAAGGAGAGAGACCCATGGAGCCAGAGATCCTTTCCAGGCAAGCCGTGTGAAGATAGGAGCTTTAACTGGGGCTGGAGGAAGGGCCGGGAGAACCAGGCTGTGAAGGTTTAACAGCTGTAATAGAATAAAGCTGACATTGTTTCTTAACTGCTGCTTGTTCTGTCTTTCAACAAAAAACCCTTTCCACTGCCCGCCACACTACCACATATGGTGGCTGCTTGGGGATTTTCGCTGCCATGTGACTGGGGGCAAACCCACGTTCCTCCAGGTCTAAGCCTCTGCGGTAGGTCAGAATATTTTGTTGTGTGGACTAAGAGGGTTAGCCTTGCCCTAGTAAGGGAGCTTGAAAAGGTTTAGTTAGTGCCGGACAGGCAGACTTTGTTTTGGTCACTAGAGGCCGCCAAATAGTTTGTTGGAGCTGGGTACTGCAGAGTCAACTCAGCTGCAGAGGAGTGAGCTGTGGTTGTGGTTTGCAAGGGAGCAATAACAAGCCAAAATGGTGCGGCTCCTCCAGATGCTGGTAGAAGGGCAGCAACAACAACAATAATGTCAGCAGCAGTTACAGAATCTTGTTCAGGTGCAGGAGGAGCTACAGAAGAGTTCCCTAGCTAAGTTGGCACAGGTCCTGCAGAGACCACAACTTCACTCTCCAGCACAAGCGCTTCTTAAAATAATGGCAGAAGATGAACCAAACTATTTTCTGGTGAATTTTAAACAGAACATTTGCAGAGCCGGGTGGCCAGAGGCCATTTATTTGGGGAATCTGTTGATGAGCAGCAGTCAGACTGCATTCCAGGATGCCAACTCAGATGGGCGAGCTATTTATGCAGCTGTCAAGGCCGCCATACTGGAACGGACTAGCTGTACCCCAGAGGCCTATCCCAAGTGATTCAGAAGGGAGGGACTCCAGATAAAGGACAGCCCTCAAAGGTTCCTCTATCTCTTGAAGGATCTCGCATGGAACTGGCTGCAACCAGAGGGAAGGATCAGGCCCAAGATAGCCAAGATTGTGCTGTTGGAGAGTGCACTGGAAATAGCAGAAGGGTACTATGAAGCCCAGCTAGTGACTGAAGTGGACAGGGAGAAGGGGAAGAAGTTACCCCCTAGCCCAGGAGGACGGAAGGGGAAGCTGGAACAGATGTTAGCGGCCATGTTCTGAACCCCTAAGTCACCTCCTAAGTGAGGGAATGGCTCCAGCCATGACCCCATTATCTGTTTTAGGTGTGGAGCCCGGGGGCACTTTGCTCAGAAATGTCTCCTGGGTACGGAAGAACCCATGGAGGTCAGCCTAACCACCCTTCACACCTGTGCTTTTGAAAATAGTCCCCACCCAGGGTTACAGAACTTTCTGATCTCTGTGGAGCTCAAGGCGACCCGTTTCCAGGCCTTGATAGACTCCAGAAAAGTGCCGACCCTTATTTGTCGAGAAGCTGCCCAGTTTTAAATTGACTATGCAAAGACAGTAACACTTATCTGTGCGCATGGAGACCAGAGGCAGTATCCTACAGCACAGGTCTCACTTAAGATTCCAGCAGGGCAAGTCACGTTCAAGGTTGTGGTGCTGCCCTGGCTACCGTATCTAGTGGTGATCGTCCGAGACTGCCAAAACCTTGGAGTGATATGGGTCTAGCTAACTGCTAAGTCAGACCAGGAAGATTTCCCAGAGATCTTCTCCCTGGAAGACCTGGATCTAAATGTCAAGACTCACATGCCTGCTAAGTCCCGGAGTCAGCGTCGCCAAGAAAAGCTACGCTACCAACAGAATCTGGGGGGCTATGGGGGAGGGATCCAAGGAGGGAGAGTCTAGGGAAAATACCCCCAGGGACAGCTCAGGACTCAGTAATAGTGACCCAAATACAACTGCCCCCTTCTCAGAGTGGGGGCTAGGGGAAGGCCTAGGGAGATTCAGGAGGGTCCAGCAAGAGGATGAGTAATTTAAACATGCTTGAGAGCAGGCTTTCGAGGTGGATGGGGTTCCAGTAGGTAACAGAGTTCCCTGCAAGAACGTTTCCCTATTTTGTGCTAAAGGAAGACTATTATACAGAGTGGCCGAAGGGGCCCTAGATGGGGAAGAGGTAGAACAACTAATAGTTCCCCGGCCCTGTCATCATCAGGTATTATGGCCCATAGCCATTGTCCCCAGGCGCCCCTACTGGCGTAGGAAATAAGGGCGTCCGGTGACATTTAATTTATATTAAGGAGTGGTTGAGCTGAAGGACCAAGAGGATTCTGGTCCTTGTAGTGCAGAACTCCTTATAAAGAACAATCTACGCCAAAGTGTAGGGTAATAAGGCTTTATTTCCCCGGTCAACGCTTAGGTTCAATAAGACACAAAAGAAAATGAAGGTAATTCTTTCCTCTAACAAAAAGGTTCCACCGTTATATAAACAGTTAAGGGTTGTAGGCTTCACAATTAACTGTTTATCTGGGTTAAGGCTTCTTTCAAATCAATAGAAATTAACATCAGGAAACAAATGGTTATCAACTTCACCATATGCAGAATTCTCCTTTTCTCTATACATCTAGCAAGGCAATCAAGCTAGTTCTTGAACAAAAGTTACATTCCATTGGTTCACAGTGAGGAATGGGAACACCGGTTTCACAATCAAAGTCCATTGACTCTGGGTCACTACCTTCTTCAATGCTATGACTGTCTTCAGTATCTGTTAACTCTTCACAGGGGTTCTTCGGTTTCTCATACAACTTCCTTAGCACACTGTTGGGAAGTGCTTTTAAAAGGTTAGCTTTACTTCTTCTAACTTTCTGAGGCTTATCTATTTGCATAAGGTTTTCATCACTTAAACTTTCCCTTATAATGAAAGGCTTTTCATACCTTGGCTTCTGTAGGCTGCCACACCCAGGACTCAGCTTGCGACGTAGCTTCTCAGGCTGACAAGCTGTTCTGTGCACTGCTCTACAATCAGAGTTACCAGGAAAACCTGACGTGGATTTCCACTCTCTGTGTTTCTGGGCAAAAGTATCCCTGTAGAAGGAATCTCCTTTCCTTGTGCCTTTCTGGTTTAGCATAGGAGACTTACTTGGGCTAGGAGAGTTGCTTCCATCAGGCAAGCTGCTTCTTTGGTTTGCTTGGCTTTGGACTCCGTTCCAATACCTTTGGCCTCTCTGAACTTTATCCCTTTGAGTATACCTCTTTTGGATTCTGTCTCCTTGAGTTGGCTGCACATGGAAGCTTTCCTGTTCCAGGCTTCTCTCACTGCTCCGGCTGCTAATCCTTCTCCTGCTGCCGGTCCTTCTGACCTCGCCTCTCTGGATCTTGCTCCTGTTCCTCCTCCTGTTCCTCCTCCCTTACTGATCATCTGGTTTCCTTTATAAAGGGATTTCTGGTTTGCAAGTTCTGAGTTTGAGGACAGGTGAAACTGCTTGTTACTAATGTGATCAATGCTAGAGCACGTTGCTTCAGGTACTGTGTAATTGTTCATGCGCCCTCTGGCTGAGCTGCGCTGGAACTGCGCTCTCTGCCTTTTCTGAGTTCCATGAAAATCAGGAGTTTTTTTCAACACTGTTTCTTCTCTAGCTCCAGCCTCATGACAGCATTTACTAGGATACTGGGGGTGGAGAAATTTTTATGGCCTGGGGTCGATAAACAGGTGCAGTTATATTGCCAATCATGCCCCACCTGCCAACTTCATAATACCTGAGTCCAACCTGCTCTTCTAGTGCTTATGCCTATCATTGAAACCCCATGTGAAAGAGTAGCCATGGACCTGGTAGGTCTCTTGAAATGAATCCCCCGAGGCAACAAGTATATTTTAGTCATACTAAACTACACTACCTAGAGGCCATTGCTCTGAGGAATATGAAGACTACTACAATCGCGAATGCCTTCTGGGAAGTATTCTCATAAGTGGGAATACCTAATGAGATCCTTACAGATCAAGGAACACCTTTGTATCCAAGGTAATGAAGCAAGTGTGTGCCTTGGTGAAGGTTGATGCTGCGAACATCAGTCTATCACCCACAGACAGTTGGCCTTGTTGAGGGATTCAATAAAACTGTGAAACAGATGTTAAGAATATAAGAACATAAGATATGCCATACTGGGTCAGACCAAGGTCCATCAAGCCCAGTATTCTGCCTCCAACAGTGGCCAATCCAGGTCACAAGTACCTAGCACTTTCCCCAAAAGACACAGGTTCCACAGTGCTTGTATTGGGTCAGGCAGTGATATCCTGGGTCCCTTTTAATAATAGTTTATGGACCTTTCCTCCAGCAACTTGTCAAAATCTTTTTTAAGCCCAGCTACACTAACAGCTTTTACTACATCTTCCGGTAACAAATTCCAGAGTTTCATTACACATTGAGTGAAAAAATATTTTCTCTTATTAGTCTTAAATAGGTTACCCTGTAGCTTCATTGCATGCCCCCTAGTCTTTCTATATTCTGATAACATAAACAATCGATCTACGTTTACCCGGTCCACTCCATTCATTAATTTATAGACATCTATCATATCTCCCCTCAGCCGTCTCTTTTCAAGGTTGAAGAGCCCTAACCTTTTTAGCCTCTCTTCATAGGGGTATCATTCCATGCCCTTTACCATTTTGGTGGCTCTTCTCTGTACATTTTCTAATAACGCTATATCCTTTTTAAGATATGGTGACCAGAACTGAACACAATATTCAAGGTGCGGTCGCACCATGGAACGAAACAGAGGCATTATAATATCCTTTGTTTTACTTTCCATTCCTTTCCTTATGATATCTAGCATTCCATTTGCTCTCTTGGCTGCTGCTTTACACTGGGCAGAGGGCTTTGACATGTTATCCACGATGACGCTTAAATCTTTTTCCTGGGTGGTGGTTCCTAATGTGGAACCTTGCATTGTGTAACCATAGTTTGGGTTGTTCTTTCCTAAGTGCATAACTTTGCACTTGTCCACATTAAATTTCATCTGCCATTTGGATGCCCAGTTTTCCAATTTATCAAGATCCTCTTGCAATTTTCCACAGTCCTCATTGGTTTTAACAACTTTAAATAGTTTTGTGTCATCTGCAAATTTGATAACCTCACTCGTTATTCCCATTTCCAGGTCATTTATACATATGTTAAAAAGCAGCGGACCCAGCATAGATCCCTGGGATACTCCATTATTCACCTTTCTCCATTGGCAAAATTGGCCATTTAGCTCTAACCTCTGCTTTCTATCTTGTAACCAGTTCCTGATCCACAATAGTATATCACCTACTGTTGCATGACTTTTTAGTTTTGCCAAAAGTCTCTGATGAGGGACTTTGTCAAAGGCTTTCTGAAAGTCCAGATACACTATATCAACCGACTCACCTTTGTCTACCTGTTTATTCACACCTTCAAAAAAACATAACAGATTAGTAAGACAAGATCTTCCTTGTCTAAAGCCATGATGGCTGTCTCCCATTAAGCCATGACTATCTACATGTTCAGTAATTTTGCTCTTTATGATGGTTTCTACCATTTTTCCCGGTACTGACATCAGGCTCACCGGGCTGTAGTTTCCCGGCTCACACATGGAACCCTTTTTAAAAAAAGAGTAGCTACTCACCTGTAACAGGTGATCTCCAGGAGCAGCAGGAATCAGTCCTCACATATGGGTGTCATCAGCGCCGATGAAGCCCCAGCGGAGCATTTCCCCAGCTTTCTATGAAAGCCTTTGGGAATGCAGGCACGCATGCGCGGTTTCCTTCCCGCCTAAAGGTGCCATCTTACCTCAGTCCAATGACATAGCTAAGAACAGCACACAAAAATGAAAAAATAAACTATGTACAACTGCAACTCCAAGGGGAGGAGGGAGGATTGTGAGGACTGATTCCTGCTGCTCCTGGAGAACACCTGTTACAGGTGAGTAACTACTCTTTCTCCAGGACCAAGCAGGAAGTCAGTCCTCACATATGGGTGACTCCCTAGCTCTGGGCTACCAGAAACCCAGGCTGAACAAGAGTACACCCTCTAGTCTCAGCAGCAAAGAAAGGCTTTTCAAGGACACAACCTCCACCGGTAGCCCAACAGAGGGCAGGAGGGCAGGAGTTGCCTAAAACTCAAAGAGATTCCGGAGTACTGCCTGGCCAAAAGCACTGTCCCTACGGGACTCCCTCTCCAGACAGTAATGGGCCGCAAACGTCTGGCTTGAAGACCAAGTTGTAGCCCTGCAGATGTCTACCAAGGGCACAGAGCGGAGATGAGCCACTGAGGCAGCCATTGCCCTGACACGATGGGCCGTGACCCGACCCTGCAAAGGAAGGTCAGCCGCCTTGTAAGCCCAGGTGATACAGTCAGCCACCCAGATGGACAAGGTACGCTTGGACACAGCCTACCCCAACTTATTGGGGTCAAAGGATACAAAGAGCTGAGTAGCCCTCCTATGCCCCTGCATACGGTCAAGGTAGAAGGATAAGGCCCTCCTACAGTCCAGGGTATGCATTACTGCTTCAGTCTGGCTTGCATGAGGCCTAGGGAAGAATGTTGGAAGAACCACCTCCTGATTGAGGTGGAAAGAGGAGACAACCTTTGGGAGGAACTTGGGATGAGTCCGGAGGACTACCCTGTTCCTATAAATCCTGGTGTAAGGCCTATCACAGATGAGGGCCTGAAGCTCACTCACTCGCCTAGCCGAGGTAAGGGCTATCAGGAAGAGTGTCTTCCAGGATAGGAAGCATAGTGGACAAGTAGCCATCGGCTCAAAAGGTGGGCGAGTCAGTTGCTGCAAGACCACATTCAACTCCCACTCAGGGGCAGGAGGACGGATTGGAGGCTTGAGCAAAAGCAAGCCCCTGAGAAAGCGGGACACCAAGGGGTGACCTGACAGAGAATGTCCCTCCACCAGTGAGTGGTGAGCTGCTAGAGCTGAGAGGTGGACCCGAACAGAATTGGACTTACGTCCCTGATTTGATAAGTGCAGTAAGTACTGAAGCACTACTGGCACAGTACAGGAGAAAGGATCCTCTGTACGTAGCTGATACCACAAAGAACATCTTTTCCATTTGAGAGCATAGGTTTTCCTAGTGGACTGTTTTCTAGAGGCTAGGACAACCTCCTCAACTTCCTGAGGTAGGCCCCAGGGAGCCAAAACTACCCTTGCAGCCTCCAGGCCATCAAATTGAGAGCTTTGAGATTGGGGTGCAGAAGGGAACACTGCTCCTGTGAGAGAAGGACGGGTTGCAACCCCAGAGGCAGTGGGGGATCCACCGCCAGGTTTTTTTAATTTTTATTTATTTATTTACATTCTCTTATATACTGCACTATTCGGCATCAGCGCGGTTTACATGGAACAAAATGCTCAGTACAAATAACATGTGCTTCCAGTGATCAGCAGCGGTTTTGATTACAGATTGGAAATTGTCAAATCATGACAGGAAATTTTTGAGGTATAAACACATTGATTAGACAGGAAAGCACAGCACACAGAGAACTATTTTACAGGGAACATGGGCTATGGAGGGTTAAGTGGCTTGCCCAAGAACACAAGGAGCACCTGTGGGACTAGAAACCCCAGTCCTTCCGGCCCAAGGTTGCTGTCCTCTAGTGGGATTTGAACCCCCGACCTTCCGGCCCGAAGTACCTTGCCCCAACCACTAGGCTACTCCTCCACTCCAGAGTTTACAGATAACAGGGAACAAAACTTGGATAACAGGGGTAACTATTTACAAACTTATTACATGGAATCATTTGAAGCAGAAGAGGAAACCAAGGCTGTCTCGGCCACCTGGGAGCCACCAGCAGGTCCGAGGCCTTGTCCTGAAGAATTTTGAAGAGAGTTTGGGCCACCAAGGGCGTGGGAGGAAATGCATACAGGAGGCCCTGAGACCATGGAATCAGAAAAGCATCTGCTGCTATTCTCAAAGGATGCGGTTGCCTGGAGCAGAACTTTGGCAGTTGATTGTTCATTGGGCTGGCAAAGAGATCTACCAAAGGGAGACCCCATTTTAGGAAGATCCTCTGAACTACTGAAGGATGCAGCTGCCACTCGTGGGGCTGCAGAATTCTGCTCAACCTGTCGGCCAGGTAGTTGTCCTGGCCTGGAAGGTACACAGCCTTGAGGAGCATGTTGTGCTTGAGGGCAAATGAACAAAGGTCCTGAGCCTCCCGACAAAGGATTCTGGACCCAGTCCCGCCCTGCTTGTTCACATAAAACATAGCTACTTGGTTGTCTGTCTGAACCAGGACAGATTGATGAGCCAGGGCAGGAGAGAAAGCTTTGAGTGCTAATCGAATAGTTCTGAGTTCGAGAAGACTGATCTGCTGTGCAGCTTCCCAAGGAGACCACAGGCCCTGGGTGCACTTGCCTAGACAATGAGCTCCCCAGCCCTGCAGGGAGGCGTCTGTGGTCAGTACCACCGTGTACCCAGGAATCTGAAAAGGCACCCCCTTTAATAGATTGGGTGGGTGCAGCCACCAGTTGAGGGAGTTCAGAAATTGTCTGGACACCCTTATCCTGTCTCTGAGGCTGCCTATGGCCTGTGACCACTGAGTCCGAAGGCACCACTGTGCAGGCCTCATATGGAGCCTGGCATTGGGGTCACATGCACTGTCGAACCCATGTGGCCAAGCAGCCTTAGGCAGAGTCTGGCAGAGACCAGAGACTTGCTGAGAAACTGGTTTGCTAAGTTTATCAGTCTTTGGGCTCTGTCTGCTGGCAAGAAAGCCTTTGCTAGCAGGGAGTCCAGCCTTGCTCCTATGAACTCCAAGTTCTGGGAGGGGAGCAAAGTGGACTTTGCGAAGTTTATTACAAACCCCAGGCTTTGAAGAAGAGCAATAGTTCTGAGGGTGGCTTGTCTGACTTCCTGGCACGTCTGACCCCTGATGAGCCAGTTGTCCAGATAGGGGAAGACAAAGATTCCCTGATTTCTCAGGTAGGCCGCCACTACTGCCAGGCATTTGGTAAAGACTCTGGGAGCGGAGGTGAGGCCAAACGGCAGTACTCTGTACTGATAATGGTTTCCCCCCACAATGAACCTGAGGTACTTTCTGTGGTCTGGATGAATGAGGATGTGAGTGTACGCATCCTTTAGATCTAAGGAGCATAGCCAATCTCCCTGCTGGAGGTAGGGCAGAAGTGTTCCAAGAGTAAGCATCTTGAACTTTTCTTTCTCAAGGAACCTGTTGAGGTTTCTGAGATCCAGAATGGGTCGAAGGCCACCGGTTCTTTTGGGTACCAGGAAATACCTGGAGTAGAATCCATGACCGTGCAAGTGGGGAGGCACAGGCTCCACCGCCCTGTCCATCAACAGACTCTGAAGCTCTTGAAGGAGAAGGTCTGTGTGCAGGGGAGGCCTGGGAGGCTCCCCTGGAAAGTATGGAGGAGGCAGTTGCTGAAAATGCAGGGCATAGCCTCTGTGGACTATGTCCAACACCCAACTGTCCCCGGTGATGAGGGGCCACTGGTGGGCAAAGAGGGCGAGGCGACCTCCTGTGCAGGGTTGGGAGAGCAGGGATGGAGAGGCTACGTTCAAGGAGTCAAAAACCCCCACCCTGCTGAGTGGGAGCAGGGGCCGGAGGCTTGGGGGTCCTCTGCCTAAGGGGCCCATTACCCTGCCCCTTGGCTTGCTGACCCTGGGGTGCAGCTTGGGCAGCCTGATATTGAGGGTACTGTTTGTAGGCAGTGCCCTTCCTCGGGTAAAAGGGCTTTTTACCCAAGCCCTTCTTTTTATGAGAAGGGGCAGAGGTCTTTCTACACAGCATTGTCCGGGTGAGGTGCTCTGTTTCGAGCTGGGCGGCCTTCTCGGTCATGGGCTTGCCAAAAAGGTTTTCACCTCGGCAAGGGACGTCGACCAACTTGTCCTGAACCCATGGCTCGAGGTCCGATGACTGCAGCCATGCCTGGCGTCGAGCCGCGATGCCGGCAGCCGCAACTCGGGCCGAAGCCTCAAAGCCATCGTAGGCGGCGCAGTACATGAACTTCGAGCAGTCCCGAATCCCCGAGTACAAGGACTTGAATCTCTGCAAGGGTTCCCCGGAGAGTCCAGCAGAGAACCCGGCTAACTCCTTGGCCAGGTCCCGCAAGTACATGCCCATGTACAGCTGGTAAGACTGGACACGGCAAGCAAGCATCGAGCCCTGGAAGCACTTTCTACAGACGCCATCGAGGTTTCAGGCCTCCCTGCCGGGGGGCACCGCGGAGTGCATCTTCTGGCTCTTCAGATGATGCATGGCCGATTCCACAACCATGGAATGGTGTGGTAGCTGTGCCTTTTGAAATCCAGGGCTCTTTCTGAGTCGATAGATCGAGTCAACTCGCTTGCTTAAAACCGGCGCCGAGGCCGGTGCCTCCCACATCCGGAAGAGGAGCCGTTCCAGCATCGGAAGAACCGGGACAGTAAAGGCCTCCTTCGGAGGAGAGTCATACTGCATGGCCTCGAGCTCTTCAGGTCGAGGCTCTTCCTCGAGGTTCGCCGGAATAGCCAAGGCAGTGGCCATATCCCGGACGAACTCCGAGAACCAAGTATCCTCCGGAGGGGATCTACTCCGGGGCTCAGACTGCGGTGAGTCCGACGGGACGCACCAAGTCTTGAACGTATCGGGGGACTCCTCATCCTCCGTCTTCCAGGCGGACTCGTCCGACGAGGAGTCAGGGTCCGACCCCGCGGGGCCCTGGAGCACCCTCCCCGACATCGGAGGCACCGGCTTTGACACCCTCGGTCCCGAGCGGGAGGTCAAGGGAGACCTCGACCGAGGTCGACTTCGAGCCATGATGGACTCGAGTATCGGCTCGGTCTCCGGTGTCGACTTCGAGGTCGATGTCCCGGTGGTCGGGGCAGATGCGCCAGACAGGCTGGCCATCAGTGCCCGCTGCTGCTCCATGAAGGCAGACAGTCTGCTCTCCAAGGCTGTCATCCCGAGACTCAGCTCGGGAGACGCAGCAGCCACCGACTCGGGCTCCGGTGGCGCCGGGCCCGATGTCGGCTCTCTGGGTGGAGAGTCCTCGAGGACTACGGGGCTTACGTGTCCAGCAGACTCCGGCTCCACGCTAGGAACTTTGGCAGGCTTCTCTTGTTCCATGGGCCCGGGGCGACTTTCGGGGGTCTTAGACCTGGCCCTCGAGGAGCCAGGGACCTCCTCCGACGATGCCCTCGCGAGTCGCTTCTTCCTCTTGCGTTCCTGGTCGGGGGACCCCCTGTCCGAGGAGCTTCGACGGCGCTCGGGATCTGAATCCCGAGATGTTCAGGCCTCAGACGAGGTCCCGGCCCGGCCGGAGGCTGAGTCCGAGAAAAGCCTTTCTTTCTGCTGCTGGTTACTTCGGAGTGCCTTGGAAGACATCTTCCCACATGGTCCACACGACTTAGGATTGTGATCAGGACCGAGGCACCGAAGGCAGCAGTCGTGTGTGTCGGTGAGAGACATTAATTTCTTACACCGATCACACTTCTTGAAACCGCTGGAAGCCATCGGGGAAAAAAGAGTCCCCGCGAGGTCAAAGGACCGGCCTTCCAGGGAAAAAACAAAAAAGGGCACGAACGCCAGCCACGAAGGGCAAAAACCGAAAAAGAAGAATCGGGCTCGATACCGGTGTACCGAACCCGATGGGAGGGGAACCGGCGTCGAATCGAGAGAAAAAACAGCAAGAATCGCCGAAAAAAATCAACTTTTATCCGGGATGACAGGACACATGTCCGGTGGGCTTCTCGGAAAAAAAGAGACTGAGGTAAGATGGCACCTTTAGGCGGGAAGGGAACCACGCATGCGTGCCTGCATTTCCAAAGGCTTTCATAGAAAGCTGGGGAAATGCTCCGCTGGGGCTTCATCGGCGCTGATGACACCCATATGTGAGGACTGACTTCCTGCTTGGTCCTGGAGAATTGGTGTTACAACTTCCGGTGATGTCATCGGACTGCATGGCGGTGCTGTAGAGGAGCTCCGCCACCCAGACCTGTAAAAGTGGAGATCGAGCACCCCTAAAAGCGGCAGAGCAGAGGTGAAATGCTGGGGCAGTGAATGGCTTAACCCCCACAACACAGTGGAAGGACGAGCAAGCCACGTCAACCCTCAAAGCAGCAAATATTAGTGAATCGCAGAAGCGAAGAGGGGAACCACGTGGCAGAGGAGAGAGGCGGGCGAGCAGGCCTTGGAGTCAGTGTGATGGGTCGGTGGGCCGAGGAGAGAATCGCCGAAGTTCAAGTGAGCCGCCCGATGCAGCACAAGAGAGCCGGCAGGGAGCGGGATCCTAGAGCGGTAAGCCTTGGAGGTTTGCAGAATGGAGGAGAGAGCTGGGGGTCCGATGCTGCACCGCTGTAGGAGCCGGAGGAAAGGAGCCTGATTGGGGATTGAGTGGAAACAACGTAGGAAGACCCGCAGCAGGAGGATCAGAGGGGGAAGGAGGAACCGAGAATAGAGTTCAGCAGTGGCAAAACGGAGAAAGTTGAAGAGAGCCCTGAAACGGAGGGGAAGAAAGGAAAGGTGGCAAGGAAACTAGCCCCCCCCCAAACACCCAACCCAAAAACAAAAACAAAAAAATAAAGCAATTGCAAGCAGCAATTTAAAGAACTCAGCACAGTACATGATAATTGAATCCAAATATATTAAACAGAACACTATATAAATAAAACTACCTATTGAAGATATAAAGAGGCAAGAAAACACTTGCATAGAGTGAACAATAAGGAAGATACAAAAGAGACATCGGATCCGCTTGGCAGGAGCAGATCAGTGAAGGAGAGCCTTGGGAAACTGGGACAGGGGACGAGAGTGCGGATGGAGAAAGCAAAGGAAGGCTGTCTGCCAAGAAAAAACTGGCAGAATTTCGTTCCCCTTATGCGATATCAAAAGGAAGAAATGATGGGGAAAAGGAAAGCACAAAGGGGGCTGAACAGGCGGACGAGCTGGAGGTTGAGATGGGGGGACCAGGGCATCCGGAAGCAGCAGAAATGATCAAGGCGTGGCTCGAGGAGCTGAAAGAGGAACTCAAAGCGGAAATCAGCGGAGTCAAAAATGAGTTAAAGGAGACGTTGCAATCTTTAAGGCAAGACATTGTGGAACTGGGTTCAAGGGTGGACAAAGCAGAACAGCAGGTGGAACAACATGGGGAAGTAACAGAGGCTTTACAAAAAGGATGGGAAGAGTTAAAGCAAGCCCAGGAAGAACTGAAAGAAAAAAATGGAGGACCTGGAGGATCGTTCATGGAGAGGTAACATCAGAGTAAGAGGCATCCCAGAGGACGCGAAATATAAAAATTGTGAAGCAGTAATTACTAAAGTCTTTGGACATGTGTTACAAGTGGTGGCCTTAGAGGATGGAGTAGAGGATGAAACCCTGCAAATAGAGAAAGCTCATAGGGGGCTGGGACCCATCAGAGATAATCAGCCAAGGGACATAGTGGTGTGCCTGAACTCATTCAAAACTAAGGAGCGCATATTGAGAGCTTTCAGGAAAGTGGGACATCTCATGTGGGAGGAACATGTGGTGGAACTGTTTCAGGACCTGTCCTGGGAACGCTTCAACGTCGTCGAGAGCTAAAAGAGGTGACGGCTTTTCTGAGGAGGGAGGGGATGCGCTACAAGTGGCTATACCCTTTCGGGTTATTGATAACTGAAAGGTGTGTCCAGGAAAGTGAGGAACAACAAAGAAGCATGGACTACACTAAGAAAGTTGGGGATAACCAATCTCCCAGAAGGGGCGGCGGGACCATCACCAACGAAAGCAAACACAACACCTGGACCCAGGGCGGAAAGTTCGAAATGGCACAGAGTACCGGCGGCAGGTCGGAGGTTGAGGCGTCTTAACCCCGGGAACCAGGGAGCGACAGCAGCAGCAAAGGAAGCAGGCTGAGGAAGCTTAATCGTGAGGCTGCACTTTACTGGACTTAAACGAATTGGACTGCTCAATAATACCTGGTGATTGGTATTGTGATAGGCTGTAAAGGGAGAGTGTGTAGGGGGTCGGGAGGGCGGGGGAGGAGGGTAGAGTGAGGAATGTATTAATTGATGCTGAGCTAATAAGTAAATTAAGGAAGGGGGGTCGGGGGGACGGGGGGCAATAAGGAGAGGTGGGAGGTTAGATAAGAGAGATGTAGGAGATAGGGGAAGGGGCTGGGGGTGTGGGGGGAGGGGGTCCAGAAGAGATAAGACAGGTGGGGGTCCGAGAGTTGTCACAATCTATGGAAGTCGAGTCTCTTTGGAAGAGAGGGGGGAAGGGGAAGGGTAGTAGGGTAGGAGAGGGGCGGGATGTGGAGGAGGGGGGAGGTGGTTAGAATAGGAGGAGGGAAGGCGAGAGAGGAGGGAGGGAGGCAGGGGTAAAGAGCGGGGAGGGAAAGAGAGAATGGGGGGAACAAAAAGAAAAGGTGAGTTAAAAATAAGAACATAAGATATGCCATACTGGGTCAGACCAAGGTCCATCAAGCCCAGTATCCTGTTTCCAACAGTGGCCAGTCTAGGTCATACGTACCTAGCAGTTTCCCCAAAAGACACAGGTTCCACAATGCTTGTACTGGGTCAAGCATTGATATCTTGGGTCCCTTCTTAATAATGGTTTATGGACCTTTCCTCCAGGAACTTGTCCAAACCTTTTTTAAACCCAGCTACACTAACAGCCTTTACTACATCCTCCGGTAACAAATTCCAGAGTTTGATTACACGTTGAGTGAAAAAATATTTTATTTTATTAGTCTTAAATAGTTTACCCTGTAGCTTCATTGCATGTCCCCTAGTCTTTCTATATTCTGATAACGTTCTCAATCTCAAAGCACACATTAGCAATTCCATCAAGCAAATCTACCACAAGATAAGAACTCTACGTCATCTTCGCCCACTGCTGCAACCCGAAGACTTCAGAACAGTATTTCAGGCTTCGGTGACCCCCCACTTTGATTACACAAATGTAATCTTGCAAGGTCTCCCCAAAAACCCCTTAAACCCTTTACAGCTAGCTATGAACGCTGCTGCATGTGTACTGAGTGGAGCTGCCAGAGGTGATCACATCACTCCGGTCCTTAAGAACCTACATTGGTTACCAATATACTGCCGCTTAACCAACAAGGTAACCATTATCACTGTCAAGATCATCAATAAGTTAGCCCCCCCAGCCTTAATGGACCTGATTCACCCTGTTACAGCCAATAGAGAAAGGAGATCACATACCACTAACACACTACTGATCCCCAAGGAAATAACTAAATGTACAGAGCTAACAAGGAATAGAGCCTTTCAATTCTATGCCCCCAGCTGCTGGAATGCTCTTCCAGCAGCCGTTAGAGCCATAAAGGACCTAGCACAATTCAGAAAAGCCCTTAAGCACCACCTCTTTCTCTTACACTACTCACAACCCTCCAACCTGACACCCCCTGCGAACATTAATGTATGTAATCTTGTGGATACTACTTTTAATCGAATGTTTGTTGTACATTGTTAATCCCAGTTGATATCCAAGTTAAGCTTCCAGTTCAATGTAAGTGCCCTGGCACAACCTTTGTTTTATGTGAACCGCGCTGATTTCTAAGAGTGCGGTATATAAGAAACAATCAATAAATAAATAAATAAATAACGTAAACAATCAATCTACGTTTACCCGTTCCACTCCGTTCATTAATTTATAGACTTCTATCATATCTCCCCTCAGCCGTCTCTTTTCCAGGTTAAAGAGCCCTAACCTTTTAAGCCTTTCTTCATAAGAGTATCCTTCCATCCCCTTTACCATTTTGGTGGCTCTTCTCTGAACCTTTTCTAATAACTCTATATTTTTAAGATACGGCGACCAGAATTGCACACAATATTCAAGGTGCGGTCTCACCATGGAATGATATAGAGGCATTATAATATCTTTTGTTTTATTTTCCATTCCTTTCCTTATGATACCTAGCATTCTATTTGCTCTCTTGGCTGCCGCTGCACACTGGGCCAAGGGTTTTAACATGTTATCCACAATGACGCCTAAATCTTTTTCCTGGGTGGTGGTTCCTAATGTGGAACCTTGCATTGTATAACCATAGTTTGGGTTGTTCTTCTCTAGGTGCATAACTCTGCACTTGTCCACATTAAATTTCATCTGCCATTTTGATGCCCAGTCTTCCAATTTATCAAGATCCTCTTGCAATTTTCCACAATCCTCTTGGGTTTTAACAACTTTAAATAGTTTTGTGCCATCTGCAAATTTGATAACCTCACTCGTTATTCCCATTTCCAGGTCATTTATGAATAAGTCAAAAAGCAGCGGACCCAGCACAGATCCCTGGAGTACACCACTATTCACCTTTCTCCATTGGGAAAATTGGCCATTTAGCTCAACCCTCTGCTTTCTATCTTTTAACCAGTTCTTGATCCACAGTAGTACACTGCCTCCTATCCCATGACTCTTTAGTTTTGCCAAAAGTCTCTGATGAGGGACCTTGTCAAAGGCTTTCTGAAAGTCCAGATACACTATATCAACCGACTCACCTTTGTCCACCTGTTTATTCACACTTTCAAAAAAACATAACAGATTAGTAAGACAAGATCTTCCTTGTCTAAAGCCATGTTGGCTGTCTCCCATTAGGCCATGACTATCTACATGCTGAGTAATTTTATTCTTTATGATGGTTTCTATCATTTTTCCTGGTACTGACGTGAGGCTCACCGGTCTGTAGTTTCCCGGATCACCCATGGAACACTTTTTAAAAATTGGTGTTACATTGGCGATCCTCCAATCTTCAGGTATTAGAGATGATTTTAATGATAGTTCACAGATTAGTTTCGTTGAATATAAAAGGCTTAACTCACCATTTAAACGACAAAAATTGTATACTGAAATTGCACGCCAGAAGGCAGAGATAGTACTGATACAGGAAACACATTTGACAAGAGTGACAGAGTACCTAGTTAAACCCAGCGGATATGGAGTGTGTATACATGCATCTTATACAGTGGAAAAGGAAAAAGGAGGGGTTGCAATCACTGTTCCCTCTAAGCTGTGCGCGTGTGCGCGCGCACACACCTCGCCGAGCGAGCGCACATACTTTGCAACAGAGCGCACAAAAATTATGGTTCTGATTCTGATAGAAAACAACACATTCATCTTAAAATTTAAAAGTTGTTGTGTATTTACGGTTTTCACAAGTTCTACAATATTTTCTAGTGCAATCAATATGGTGTACATACTGTATTCTGACGTGTAGTCAAATTTTAAAGTATATAACTCAGAGTGTCGTTATGTGGCGCACAAAAATTTAACCTTCCTTCAAAAGCTGCACAGCTGATATTTTATGCGCACACAGCCTACAGAAAATTAGAGGGAACATTGGTTGCAATACTGACAAACACAAAGCTAATGATGCAATTGGACTCTGTGGTACGAGATAAAGCGGGGAGATATGTGCTATTGCGATTAAAAGTGGGAAATGAATGGTACTGCATTATGAATGTCTACGCGCCAACAGGGGCACAAAGTGAATTCTGGACAAAACTGAATGAGGAAGTGGGGAAATTGGGGGAGGGTATTCTCATTTGTGGAGGTAATTTCAACTTAACGTGGAATCCGGCTAGAGATGCCACAGGGAAAAGAGAGGGTAGGAGGGCAGGTAGGAATAGATATTGCAGCTTTGTAACACAAAATTGCTTGATAGACGCTTGGAGATTTCAACACCCAGGGAAGAGACAATTTTCCTATTTCTCGCCGGTGCATGGCTCATACTCCAGAATAGATGCTATCTGGGTGTCAAAGGAGGTGGGGGGTAGGATCACGGGGGCAGAGATGGATTCAATTACATGGTCAGACCATGCGCCTGTGGAGGTCAGCTTGAGGTTAGAGGGAGAGGGGACAGGCATACATTTTTGGAGGCTTAATGAATCATTATTAGAGGATGGGAGGGTATGAGAGGACATTGAGAAATTAACGAGGGAATATTTTAAGTGGAATGATAATGGGGAGGTAGGTTGGAGAGGGGTATGGGATGGGTAGAAGGCAATGGTGAGAGGAATCTTACTTAAATGGGAGGCGCAGAAAAAGAAGGAAAGGGAAGGGAGAGAGAGGGAATTGAGAGTCAGATTGTTGGAACTGGAGGAGCTCGACATGCAAGGTCACCAAGTAGCATATAGAGGTCAGGTGCTGTCAGTAAGAGCACAGATAAATGCAATGCAGGCAGAAAAGATAAGGCATCAGATGCAGCTTTTGAGACAGGAATTTTTTGAGGGTGGTAATAAAGTGGGGAGATATATGGCGCAGAAATTGAAACAGAGGAAACTGCGATCACATATAATGAAAAAGCACAGTTACTTACCTGTAACAGGTGATCTCTGGGAACAGCAGGAATAAGTCTTCACATATGGGTATCGTCGGTACCGACGGAGCCTGCGCGGGAACACTCCCCAGCGTCCAGAAAGCTTTTGGGAGCATCCCACAGCGCCTGCGCGCTGCCTTCTCGCCTTTCCTAACTGCCTCTCTCCAGTTCGAGTTTTAAAGCTGACACAAAGGGAGAGAGAGGAAAGGAAAGATAGATAGAGAGATACAACTCCTAGGGGAGGTGGGTGGGTTGTGAAGACTTATTCCTGCTGTTCTCAGAGATCACCTGTTACAGGTAAGTAACTGTGCTATCTCCAGGAACAAGCAGGAATGAGTCTTCACATATGGGGACTCCCCAGCTAGAGATGCCTGGGAGATCACCCAGATTGTGAGTCCCTGGGAAGGGCTCTACCTCTACCCATGAATCTCAGGCATCCAGTTCAGGGATGGAGGGTAGGAGTTGATTAGGTATGGAACAGGTGTTTAAGAACAGCCTGACCAAACAAGGCATCCCGGCGGGAGTCCTTGTCCAAGCAGTAATGGGCTGTGAACGTATGAACCGATGCCCAGGTGGCCGCTCGACAGATATGGTCGATGGACACAGAGTTTAGATGAGCCATAGAGGTTGCCATGGCCCTCACATTGTGAGCTGTGACATGGCCCTCCAGAGAAAGGTTCTTAGTTTGGTAGGCGAAGGAAATACACTGAGCAATCCAATTGGACAGAGTTCTCTTAGAGACTGGAAGTCCTAAATGAGAAGGATCAAAAGCAACAAAAAGTTGAGAGGATTTTCTATGTTGCTGTGTCCTGTGTAAGTAGAAAGCAAGTGCTCTTTTACAATCCAGGGTATGAAGATTCCTCTCTGCACTTGATGCATGAGGTCCTGGAAAAAAGACAGGTAAAAACACCTCCTGGTTCAGATGAAAAGCTGAGACCACTTTAGGCATAAAGTGTGGATTAGTTCTGAGGACTACCTTGTCATGATGGAACCTTGTATAAGGAGGATTAGCCACTAAAGCTTGCAACTCACTGATACGGCGAGCTGAGGTGACTGCAATGAGAAAAATAACCTTCCAGGAAAGGAATTTTAAGGATTAGTGGCTAAGGGTTCAAAGGGTCGCTTCATAAGCTGGCCAAGAACCAGATTCAAGTCCCAGGCCACTGGAAGTGGTCTAATGGGAGGTTTAGTCAAAAGAAGGCCTCTCATGAATCTTGCTATAAGAGGATGAGAGGAAATAGGTTGTCCATTGAGAGGCTTAAGGGATGCTGCAATAGCACTCAAATGGACTCTGATTGAATTTGTTTTAAGGCCTGCATGGGATAAATGCAGCAAATAGTCTAGTAAAGAATGCAAAGGTATTGCAAGAGGGTTGAGACCCTTCTCTGCACACCAAATGGAAAACCTTTTCCATTTAAAAGCATATGAACGTCTGGTGGAAGGCTTTCTGGAAGCATGAAGGATATCCTTCACTTGCTGAGAAAGTTGTAAATCTTGAAGGTCTAGGCCTTCAGCAACCAGGCCCTGAGATGAAGAGACTGAGGATTTGGGTGCCACAAGGTTCCCTCCTCCTGGGAGAGGAGATCTGGAGCAGATCCCAAGTCTAGGGAGGGAGCTTGAGAGAGATGCAGAAGTAGAGGGTACCACACTTGGGTTGGCCAAAGTGGTGCTATGAGGATCATAGTCCTCTTGTCTCTCTGAAGCTTGAACAGAGTCTTGGGAATTAGGGGAATAGGTGGAAAGGCATAGAGGAAGTCTTGCCCCCAATGAAGGAGGAAGGCATCCCTGGCCTGAACTCCCTGACATGGAATCCTGGAACAGAACCAGGGAAGTTTGGCATTCCACGGACTTGCAAACAGGTCTATGTCTGGGGTACCCCAAATCCGAAAAATTCTGGCTATCTGGTCCCCATGGAGGGACCATTTGTGCGGAAGCAGAACTCGACTGAGTCTGTCTGCCCAAGAGTTTGAACCCCTGGAAGATATACTGCCATGAGATGGATTTGATGCTCTCTGGCGAAGGCCCACAATCTCAGAGCTTCGTTGCAAAGCGACAGAGAGCCAGTCCCTCCCTGCTTGTTCACGTAGAACATGGCTACCTGGTTGTCCGTGTGGATGAGGACTGTCTTGTAGCTGAGCAGGGTGTGGAAGACTCTGAGAGCCAGAAAGATTGCTCTGAGCTCTAAGAGGTTGATATGAAGAGATGTCTCCTGTGGAGACCAGATGCCCTGGGTTGAGAGATCTTGTAGATGAGCTCCCCAACCCCTTGGAGAGGCATCTGTTGTAAGGGTGGCTTGGGGTAACACCTGTTGAAAGGGGGACCCCAGCAACAGATTCTGAGTGGACTTCCACCAGTGGAGGGACCAAAAAAGGCGACTGGAGGTTGCTATTTTGTCTGACAGGCAACCTGATGCCTGGGTCCATTGGGAGGATAGGGTCCACTGAGCTGCTCTCATGTGAAGGCGAGCATAGGGAACCACATGCACCGTGGATGCCATGTGGCCTAAGAGTTGCAACATCTCTCGAGCAGTTAAATTGGATTTTAACTGAATCTGGGAGGCTAACTGCACCAAGCGTAGGCAACGGGCCTGGGGAAGATAGGCCCTTGCAGTTGTGGTATCCAGTAAGGCCCCTATGAACTCTAGAGACTGAGTAGGGGTGAGATGGGATTTTGGAATGTTGATTACCAGTCCCAGATACTGAAGAACACGCCTTGTGCAGGCCAGGTAAGTCTGGGCCTCTGACTGGGATGGAGCTCGGATGAGCCAGTCGTCCAGATATGGGAATACGAATATCCCTAGAGTGCGCAGGAATGCAGCTACTACTGCCATGCATTTTGTGAACACTCTTGGAGCAGAGGCCAGACCGAAAGGAAGCACTTTGTATTGGTAGTGCTTTCCCTGGTAAAGGAACCGAAGGAATCTTCTGTGGGTTGGATGGATGAGAACATGGGTGTACGCATCCTTGAGATCTAGGGAACAAAGCCAGTCCTGACTTTGGAGGTATGGAAGGAGAGTTCCGAGAGAAGACATCTTGAATTTCTCCTTGCATAGAAACTTGTTCAATTCTCTGAGATCTAATATGGGTCTGTAGCCCCCCGTTTTCTTTGGAATGAGGAAATAGGGGGAGTAGAACCCTGAGCCCTGTTGAAGAAGGGGTACTTCTTCTATTGCCCCTTGGGCAAGAAGGGTAGAAATATCTTGACCTAGAAGGTTGAAGAGAGATGTTGGAGAATTGAACTGTTTCACCATGGTGTGAGGAGGAAGGTTTAAGAAATGAAGTTTGTACCCTTCCTTTATGATGGAGAGGGTCCACTGCTCTGCTGTGATTTGTTCCCATCTGGGAGCAAAGTGAGCTAACCTTCCTGGGATGGTGAGAGGCTCTGGATGTTCTAGAGCCAGAAAGGCTAAGTTCTCTAGTAGAAAGTCAAAGGCCCTGAGGAGGCTGAGGCTGTTGGGCCGTAGCAGTCCTCGCAGCCTGGGTTTTGGCCTGTTTTGGTTGTTGCTGTCTCTTTGTAGCAAAACGACCTTGAGAAGAGGCCTGACCATAAGAAGAAAATTTCCCTTTCTTTGGGAAAGATCCCTTTTTGAACAACCTATTTTTAAAAGGAGCAGTAGTAGACTTTGAAAGTCTATCTAAAGCAGAGTTTTCAGCATCCATTTGGTTGGCCTTTGCTTGCCAATCTTTGCCAAACAGGTTTTCGCCTGTACAGGGAAGGTTACCTAGACCATCCTGTACCCAGGATTCCAAATCAGAGGCTTGCAACCAAGCAACTCTGCGTGCACCTATGGCAATAGCCGAGGCTCTACTGGCCCCCTCAAAAGAGTCAAAGGCTGCACGGTTGGAAAACTTGGATACATCCTGTGCATGTTCAAGCCAGGTGATGTAATCTTCTCTCTTATCTTCTGACATAAAAGGAGATAAGGTTTGCAGATGATCTGTAAGTTCTTTTAGAAACATCCCCATATAGAGACTATAGGAGTTGATTCTGGCTACAAGCATACTGGCCTGGAAGATTTTCCTGCCAAAGGCATCTAAAGTTCTGCATTCTCTTCCTGAAGGAGCAGAGGAGTGCCTTTTTGTACTCTTGATCTTTTTCATAGCAGACTCTACCACAATAGAGTGGTGAGGAAGCTGAGTCTTATGAAACCCAGGACAAGGAGGAACACGATACATGGTGTCCAACCTTCTGGAATGAGGGGAGGTGGAAAGAGGAGTCTCCCATATGCCCAGCATGTGATCATAAAGAATCTCATGTATTGGTAAGGTGGCTACCTCTTTAGGAGCCTTAGGATATTGTAGGATATCCAATTTTTTGGCTCTAGGTTCAGTCTCAGAGGTCACTGAGATGGACAGGCCTTTGGCCACCTCCCTAATGAAGTCCTGAAAAGACAAGTCTTCAGGAAGAGACATTCTCCTTTTTGGAGAAGAGGGTTCCTGAGGAAGGATGCTCGATGCTTCAATTGAGGCCTCTGAAGAATCAGAGTCTTCAGAGGAATCGAAGTATCGACTGTCTGGATGCTCTCGTAGAGCCCGATACGCGTACCGGGAGGTATCGACATCAGGAGTAATCGGTACCGGGTCGGTACTGATGGGCATCACTGGATAGCGTACCGCTGCGGTTGATGCTGATGTCGATGCAAGCGGTACTGGTATCGGAGCCGATATCGGGTCCGGTACCGAAATCGGTACAGGTACCAACAACGGGGTTTGTTGCGGTACCGTAGGCGTTGCAGCTTGAATGAATGCCGTGATGGCACGCTGCATGGTCAGAATATTCTGATCCATTGACGCCACCAATGTCTGGATATCGGTACCGGTAGAAACTGCCGGTACCCCAGAACATTGTAACAGGTGATCGGTTGAGGCCGAGCCATCGATGTCAACCTGTGACCCCATAGGTAGTGCTTTGGAAGCCGGAGCCTCCCGCCGGGTAATTTTGCCGGTGTGGTATCCTCAAGAGTAAGCCCGGGGGCATCTCGATACTTAGAGGGAGATGAACTCTTTGAGGACCGGCCAGATTTAAGTTTGGTTACCTGAGATCCATGGGATGAAGAAGAAGCCCTGGAAGACGTCGATGCCACAGAAGCTGCATCGGAGGGAAACAGGGTACTGAGCTTAGCTGCCCGATTCTGTAACCCTCTTTTAGACATCATGGAACAGGATTCACAATCCGCAATGGAGTGGTCAGGACCTAAACATTTTAGACACCAGTCATGGGTGTCAGTGACAGAAATAGTGCTGCTGCACTTTGTGCATTTCTCAAACCCGGAGGCGGGTTTTTCCATGAGGGAAAAATATATCTGTAGGCATAAGGCCCCAGAAGAAAAATGCACTGAAAAGAGTAGAAGGTTTTTTTTTTAAAGAAAGAAAAAGGACCGGTGGTACCGGTGCGGAATCGAGAAGGCAGACACGCGACTAAAGAAAAATAAAAGAAAATAAGAAATTCTTCAGCGGTGACAGGAAACACGACCTGCTGGCTCCGCGGAAAAGAAGAACTGGAGAGAGGCAGTTAGGAAAGGCGGGAAGGCAGTGCGCAGGTGCTGTGGGATGCTCCCAAAAGCTTTCTTTCTGGACGCTGGGGAGCGTTCCCGCGCAGACTCCGTCGGTACCGACGATACCCATATGTGAAGACTCATTCCTGCTTGTTCCTGGAGATTTCACAATCAGGGAGGGGAGATGGTAACCAAAGATGGGGAGATTAGGGAAGCCTTTAGGGGATACTATCAGGGGTTATATAAAGCAAGGGTCCCTACACAGAGAGAGAGACTACAAAGTTATCTTGACTCTCTAAAGCTGCCTAAGTTAGACGAGTAGGAGCAAGAAGAGTTAAATAAGGCCATAAGAGTTGAAGAGGTGCAGAGGGCGATAGAACAATTGAAACTGGATAAGTCACCGGGGTTGGATGGGCTAACAGCAAGATTTTATAGAAATTTTGGAGGAATATTAACTGCACCATTAGTGAGGTTATTTAATATCCCAAGGGAGGGAGGGATGCTAGCGGATACGATGGGGTGGGCAGGAATTACAGTAATTCAGAAAGAGGTAAAGACCCACAAGAATGTTCATCTTATAGACCTATATCGTTGCTTAATCTAACGGCAAACTATTAGCTAAAATCCTAGCCACGCGGTTAAATAAGATAATAGGGAAGTTGATACATTACGATCAAGCGGGATTTATTCCAGGTAGACAAGTAGTGGATAATATTAGAAAGATATTAACTACACAACACAACTGAAAACGATTTATGAGTGGCAAAGAGAAAACCAGAAACAATGGGTCCAAATGGAAGAAGATTCAATAGCGGGAAGGAGATTGGAAAAACTAATATGAAGGGGAAGCAAGGGCATTGAAAATAAACCACATAACCCCATAGTTGCACACAGTCTGAGTGTGTGGAAACAAAATAGAACATTATTAATACAAGATAAGGGATATACACAGGGAATGACCCTGGAGGCATGTTTTGATAGGGGTCAGGGACCAGGGGTAAATATCCTACAAAGATGGGCAAAGGCAGGGCTGACACATATCTCCCAAATAAGTACGAAGAGGGTACTAGAGTTCGAGAGCATTAAGGATTTATATGGGTTGATGGAAGGTGACTATTATGCATATTTACAAATCAGCCTTTTTTTAAGGCAGCAGAAAGTCTGGAAAGATTTATGGGAAAATAGGGGATGGTTTGAGGTGCTATGCTCAGGACAGTTGGGTAAAAGGGGAGTTCTGTCCAGAATTTACAAAGATTTAATGGAGGTAGGGGAGGGTAAATTGGGGTATATGTTAAAATGGGAAGAGGACTTGGATGTGAGCTGGAATGAAGAGATGTGGGATAAGATAATACAGACAGTGGCTAATATTTCCATTGCCACCCAAATGAAAGAGAATGCTTATAAAATGCTATATCAATGGTATTGGACACCAGTTTGCAAAAAAAGAGCTGGAATGGGACACAATGACCAATGTTGGAGGGGATGCCAAGAGAGAGGGGATTGGATACACATGTGGTGGAAGTGTGAATGGGTACAAGCATATTGGGCAAAGATTATAGAGATGATCTATGACATGACTGGATATAGATTGCAAAGGAAACCGGAGGTCTGTTTATTGCATCAATTAGAAGAAGATGTTCCCAGAAGGGAAGGTGGAGTGCTGCATCATTGTATTGTGGCAGCAAGATGCGAGATAGCACAGCAGTGGGTGGGGCCGGGCACACCACAACCTACAGGATTTGTCAGAAGAGTGGCTGAGGTGAGTTTGATGTATAAATTGACAGAGATGAGGTGGGGGAAAGGGGAGAGGAGCGCAGAGCACTGGAAGGGAGTGTGGAAGTGGTTGGAAACCTGGAGGGAGGGAGAGAAGGAGCGGAAGGAGATGGAAGGTTGGCTGCAAGCTAGTTAAGTAGGCTAGGATATTGGGCGTATGGAAAGAGCTAATGGTCTATGAGTGCAATGAGCTGAGACTAATACAAGTGGCAGGATGAGAGAGAGATGAAGGTATGAATACTGAGATATAGAGGGGAGGGGAAGGGGGAGGGAGGGGGTAGGAGGGGGAAACATATATGGAGGGATGAATAGGAAGGAGGAACTAGTAAGGGGGGGGGAAATCTATGATATTATGTGTAAGTACTGTGGAGAATGTATAATGTTGAGAACAAAGCGGTTTGTATTTGGCATTGAAATTGTTAATAAAAATTTAAAATGGAAAAAAAAATTGGTGTTACATTGGCCATCCTCCAATCTTCAGGTATTACAGATGATTTTAATGATAGTTCACAGCTTACTAATAGCAGGTCTGCAATCTTATATTTCAGTTCTTTCAACACCCTTGGATGTATACCATCTGGTCCAGGCGATTTGCTACTCTTCAGTTTATCAAATAGTTGTAATACATCTTCCTGGTGTATCAATATTTCTTTCAATTCTTCTGCAGTATCACCTTTAAATACCACTTCAATCATGGGTAACATCCCTGCATCTTCCTCAGTAAAGACCGAAGCAAATAATTCATTCAGTCTCTCAACAAAGAATTCATTCAATCTCTCAGCAAAGAATTCATTCAGTTAAAAGACTTCATGCAGGAAGATGGAAAGAACCGAGACATTCTCCTACCCTATTTGATGTTTGCCATTCATGAGCTTCTTCAGAGTTACACTTGCCTTTTGAGTTTCTCTTTGGAAGACAGCCAAGAAAGATATTAGATGTGATAAGGGAAACCTTGGAAGAAGAACCCCATACCGGGCATAATTTAGTGGACTACATTATACAAATGCAAGATCAGCTGAGGAAGGCCGGAGAGGTGGCTAAACTAAGTCTGGAAAAAGCCCAAGCCAAGCACACTATGGGCTACAATCCAGCAGCCATACACCACACCTTCCAAACGGGAGACAAAGTTTTAGTCTTGCTGCACTCATCCGAGAGCAAATTACTCTGTAAATGGCAGGGGCCCTATGAGGTTGTAGAGAAAGTATGGCCTGTTAACTACAAGACTGTCTGCTAGATAAACGGAAGAAAGCCAAAATGTTCCATCTTAACGTACTGAAAAAGTGGACTCCACTGACGGCTATGATGGTTCATGAAAATGATTTTTGGACTGGAAATTTCAGCCCCATCGGATCCAGCTCAAGTCCCAATTGGAGACCAGCTCTCTGCTACCCAGAGAAGAGAGCTAGAAGGTTTGATCCAGCGGAACCTGAAGGTGTTCTCCACCTGCCTGGGACTAACTCACCTCATTTGTCATGATATCATTACTGACCCTGGGGTGTTTATCTGGCAACGACCTTATCGGATTCTGAAGGTCTGGTGACAGGCCATCGCCAAAGAACTGGAAGAGATATTGAATCTGGGGGTTAGAAGAGTCCATGAGTGACTGGTCGTCACCCATCATCTTGGTTCCTAAACCTGATGGGAGCATCAGATTCTGCATTGACTTCCGGAGGATCAATGTAGCTTCTAAACAGGAAGCATATCCCATGTCTAGAGTAGGTGAGCTAATCGAGCAACTCGGTGGAGCATGCTTCATATCAACCTTGGATCTGACCAAGGGGTACTGGCAGGTATCCTTGTCCCTGGCCACCAGGGAGAAAACTGTTTTTTCGACCCTACAAGGTCTGCTGCAGTTTACAGTGCTGCTCTTTGGATTTCTCCGGGCTCCTGCCACATTTCAATGCCTAGCTGACCACCTACTGAGATCACACAAGGAGTATGTGGCTGCCTACATTGACGACATCATCATCTACAGCAGAGACTGGACCACTCATCTAACCCAAGTACAAGCCGTGTTGACCAGCTTGCGGAAGGCTGGACTGATGACCAACCCCAAGAAATGTTTTCTAAGAGGTTGAGACGTTCAATACCTGGGGTATTTAATTGGGAATGGACAGATACGACCTCAACTATGGAAGGTGGATGCCATTGCCCAGGTCCCCATCCAAAACTCAAAGAATGAGGTTTATGCCTTTCTTGGACTGATTGGCTATTACCAACACTTCATCCCTAATTTTGCAGAGGCGATGGAGCCATTAACCAATCTCATCTGGAAGAGAGCTCCCGAATGGATCCAGTGGTCACCGGACCTGGACCTGGCCTTCCTGCATCTCAAGAAGGCTATGTGCTCTGATCACATTATGAGTAGCCCTGATTTCTCTCTACTATTTATTGTGCAAACCAATGCCACAGAGGTGGGCCTAAGGGCCATTATGGCCAAGGAAGTCAGAGGTGAAGAACATCCCACTGCATTCATCAGCAGGAAACTGCTTCCTCGGGAGAAGCATTATTCAGTGATCGAGAAGGAGGCCCTGGCTGTCAAGTGGGCACTTGAAATCTTCAAATACTACCTGCTCAGCGGTCCATTTATACTAACAATGGACCACCAACCCCTCAAGTAGTTGGCTCAGCATAAAGAGTCCAATGGGCATATTATGCGGTGTTTTTTGAGTCTCCAACCTTACCAGTTCCAGGTCCACACAGGGCTAGTCAGACTCACCTGAACGCAGACTTCCTTTCTCAGGTGAGGGTCCTGAGTGAGGCAGACGCTCTACGGGGTATGACTGAGCTGAGGGGGAGGATGTGTGATGGGGTCTATAGAGTATTACCCATCCCTCTCCAGAGGGACTATCAACAGCCCAGAGTTCAGGGCTAGGAGGGCATGGTTCCCAGGGAGAGCTTAAAAAGCAGGCTGCAGGAAGGAGAGAGGCCCAGGGAATCAGAGGTCCTTTCCAGGCAAACCATGTGAAGGTAGGAGCTTTAACTGGGACTGGAGGAAGGGCAGGGAGAACCAGGCTGTGAAGGTTTAATAGCCGGAATAGAATAAAGCTGACATTGTTTCTTGACTGCTGCCTGTTTTGTCTTTTAACAAAAATCCCTTTCCACTGCACGCCACACTACTACATGCAGATACTTTAACACTTGGCTCCCAGTCAGTCCTAGGCCCCCATCTTCCTGCTGGCCATGTAAACAGTGGTGTTCAGCAGCACTGTAACAGAAATCCTATGGTTACTGGCAACCTATAAAATGATTTGTCTATGAGTTCTTTCCATAGGTGTCAAATGGCCACTAGACCAGATCTGCTGGTCTATAGTTGATTGCTGACTTACCACACATCTAACATCTGAATTAGCTGTACCAATGCTTATTAACATAAACCCTCTCCAGTAATAGGCATATTGTGAAGTAATGCAAAACTCTACAAAGGTCAATCAAGACCTATAGAGAAATTCTGCCATACTGCTACAGTATAAATGAAGTATAAATTCTGGAGTCATCTTAGTAACAGTAACTCAGACTCTCACAAGCAAATACCTGTCATAATAAGACAGCACTTATGTCCAAGACTCAAATAGTAATACCCTTACTACTTATGAAAGACAAGCCTAGAATAATAATATACAGGGCAGGTCCATCCACTAGGCTGGCTAGTCGGCTGCATAGGGTGGCAGACCTCTTTAGGCAGCACGGCACTCATGGCAGGCCATGTACTTCGGCACACATGGTAGGCCACTGAAGTCCCAAGTAGAGCAGATGCACTCACAGAAACAGAACAAACCTCAAGAAGCAAGATATGATGAGGTGATCCGAATCTTTTATTGAAAACAAAGCCCCTATACGTTTCAGCAAATGCCTTCCTCAGGGGGGTGAGCTTATATAGCAAGCTGTTCTGGTAATGCTGACCTTAAAAATCTCATCAACGGAGTTTAAAGTATTTGCTGTGCTGGGGTGAGAAAACCGCAGCACAGCAAGTACTGTAAACTGCGTTAATAAGATTTTTGTAGTCAGCATTACCAGAACAGCTTGCTATATAAGCTCACCCCCCTGAAGAAGGCGTTTGCCGAAACGTGTAGGGGCTTTGTTTTCAATAAAAGTGTCTGTGACCATCTCATTGCATCTCGCTTCTTGTGGTTTGTTTCTGCAGCAGGCCACTGCCATCGTCGCCGCCATGCTGTGCTAAGCCGCCCCCCTCCCCCCGCCCCTCTGATCCCACTGACTGAATCAGCGGTAGCGGGGGGCAGCGTGGTGTGGAGGTACCGGCGGTGTGGCACGGCAGAGGGGGAGTGACATGGCTGGGGCTTCTGCCTGGGGCAGCAGAATCCCTTGAGCTGGCCTTGCTAATATGCATCTACTGGAAAAAGACCAAATCAGACTGCTACTGATCCCTACACAGAAAATAAATTCTATCAGAATGCCTCTCTTCTGCCACACCTTCAGAATACAGACAGAAACTCAAATACAGAATAAATGGCAATGAGTCAGAAATTAGAAACCTTAAGAAGTCGAATACTGCATGAAATAGTCATTGGAGAAACAGAAATGCATTTCCTTCTGTACTGTGGAAAATACAAAGTTATCAGGGTTGCACATTTCAAAAGCTGAAAACATTCAAATCACTAAAATGAAAAGAAAATATGTTTTACTTTTGTTTTCTGGTCATTTTATTTTTTGTAATTGAATTAGTTCTGGTCTTTTTTTCCTACCTTCAGTGCTGTCCTATTCTCCATGTGTTCTATTTGTTCCTTTTTTTCCAGTCTCCTTTCCATTTTCTGTTTGTTCTTGCTCGTCCTGTTTACTTCACTTCCTCCCCTACATTTGTCTAGTGACACTGATCATTCCTTTCTCTCAATTATCACCTTCTTTATTTATTCACAACTTAATTTTACCCTTCTTTCTACTCCATTTTTTCCCGCCCTAGTTATTCTCCTTCTAAATTCTACCCTCCACTGCCCCTTCTCAACCCTACATATCCTCTTCCTCATTAATTTTCAGATATCCAGCTCCTTACCTGTCAACTACAGCCTATTTTCTGGGTTGTTCACCCTTACCATCCCCAAGCTGGGCCTCAGTCTCTCCATCTGTTCTCATTTCTCCCAACCATCCCTTTCAAGCTCTTTCTACATTTCTTTTATTGTTTGCATTCCCCCTCATCCCTCCCCTCCCTATCGTCACCATTGTCCTTCACAGTCTTCAATACCCCTGTTTTCTTCTCTTACCTAGCTTCCAGCTTTCTGTATCACACTCTTAATCTCTTCCCAGGCCTTCTATTCCCCATTCTCCCTCTTTCCCCAGATTCCTTTTGTCTTCCACCAACTCTTTTGTCCTTCATTTCTAGCTTTTATATTCACCCTCACTCCAGCCATCATCTACTTTCTTCTGGCTCAGCAGCCCCTGATTCCTACTCTCTTTCAACCCTTACCAAGTCCTCCAGATTATTCACGTGGAGACCAATTCCATAACATGCACTCCAGCCCACGGTCACGTCCAAAATGAAAACATGCCTGAATGAAACGTGATTCCACAGCCGCGGGGATAGACGAAGCCACGGGTGCAGAATCGGGAATATAGACGTATCCGGCGCAGCCCATACATAGCACTATGGTGTACGAGAGATGAGTATGTGCAACCAATGGCTGTGTATGTCCCCACGTTCATCGTATTCAGGAAAGATGGATGTATGTAATTCTGCCCGTCTCCGTGACATACCTGCGAACGACCACACCTTCCCTATAAAACGGGCATCTCCTAAGCTGCTGTGTTCACAGACAGCGATGTTTTGATGCAAACTTAAAATGAAAGCTAAAGATACATATAAGTGGATGCAAGCAAGACAATATCAATCAATCTGTGGCATACCCAGAACACTACAAAGAAATCTCAGTGCACTGTAAAGTAGTAGAAAACCAAGTAGAGAGTGATCTGTCTGGCATAAGATGGAATGCAGCACAACATACATGACAGTAGAAGGCCTCCCAAGGTATGCATGTCCTGAACATCTCTGGAACATGTCTGTACAATGCTAAGTAAGGACTTGAACAAAGCAGAACAGGTCCCCTATAGTGAACTGTCCAAACATATCCCTGTCGCTAAGGGGCCCTCGGAATGACAGCAGTCAGCAGTGCAAGCATCATACAGACATGCTCAGAGACACCATCATTGTTCCATACAACTATACACAGTTGCAGATACCAATGATGGTGCACCTGGGCATGTCTTACTGCTTTGTGTACTGTTGAATACCCTCCTTCTGATGGTCCCTTATTAGTGACAGGGATATGTTTGGACAGGTAAGTTATTGAGGACCTGTTCTGTATACTCCTGCCTGATCTCACTGGCACCTGGTGACGCTGCAATCATCCCTACAGTCCAGGTACCTGCCAGTCATTCCTCTCCCCCCGCAAAATGTGAAGGAGCAATCTAAATCCTCCGGTGCAACACTCCAACCACACATACACATGCACTCTTACTTGCAGTCCCATAGAAACATACGTCTGCCAAAAGGATGCCCTGCACCTATCAACTTAGACAATATAAAACCAAACATAGAAATCAGTATAGCACAACCCTGGAAAAAACATGCTTTCCATATCTTTACATGTATAAATACATAAATGAAAAATACTATAGTGGACCTAAACAGCTGCAGAGCTTCAATAGGTCCAAACAGACCTCCAGTATATCAGCTGCAAGAGCCAAAACTAGTATGTTCATTGCACATCATAGATCCACATCTATATCCAACTGCAACAGTGAACTGTGCACAAAATATATGACATATAGCCACTGACTTAATACTTCACCCAATATTGTGGTTGATAAGAATCACAAATGACCTTATCTGCATCAGGGGAATGTACACATTGAATAGAGCAAATTGAAACGATCCACTGTGTAGAGCGCAGCACTCCAGCCGGCAGGGTGCTGCACATATCAACAATAGATGGGATAACATTATTGCATGGAGTCCTAGGACTCTATCACCAATCTTGTTTTCCGGACTTGGGCATTGTTAGGGAACCCAAGCTTTGCCCCTTTAGCACACACAGCAAGTGGCAACATAGCCGGAATGCTCTTCCACATACATTTAACTTACTTTGTTACTTTGACTTACAACCTCTGCTTTCTGTTCCGTAACACTGCATTATGTGGTTTTCAAGACTGCAGACACACCGGTGCACAGCATAAGTTTCACATCCATTCACCAATATGGGCTGCATTGAAGAGCAGAGCAGGAAAGTTTCTAAGTTCTGCTGTTATTCCACATTTCCACAGGTATAATGTGGATGTACGAGGGTAATACTGAGGATGTACATGGGTCTCCCCTGAATACGCGTTATACGTCTCCGTGGCTGGCCATGTTCCACCTCCTCCTGCCCACGTTTTGAGATTCCCGTTTTAGTGTTGTGTATGTGCAGGGCAACAAAGGTTCAGAATATGGTTCTAGATGTTTTTGCGAGACAAACATCTATCTCGCACATCCAGGCAGCCTATTAATGTTTCAGAATGACCCCCATTATGTCTGGCCTAGCTTCCCACATTTCAGCTTCCAACTCACATCAATAGCCTTGTTTCACACCAAATCACTAATATCTTGTAGCTTGTTTCACACCCCATATACCCTAGCCCCATATCATATCCCCCAGTCAAATTACCATCTCCCTGTCCCAGCTACCCTTACTCATTCTCCTAGCTTATAGTTTCACACATACAACCCAGATGTACACTCTGGTCTCACCAGCCCCTAAGTCAGCCCATCTTCCAATTCCCAGTACATACTGTCACCATCTTCATCTACCCATGCCCCAGTTCCCACTCACCCCAATCTTCCTCTTCCCACTTCCCAGTCAGTGCTTACTCTTAATTACCTACTTGCTACTCTTCCAACCATCTGCACCCAGCCTACTAGTGTATGTAAACCTCTGCAACACTCGTCTCAGTCCTCACTCTCCCCCTCAGTGCCAAAGAGGCTGCTTTCCTCCCCTCTCCTATTCCCCAGAGCCCAGAATCTGGTCACCCTATCCACCTATACCTCAATTCCCATTTTATCCATGCCCAATGAATCTGGAGTGGAGAAGTAGCCTAGTGGTTAGTACACTTGCTTGGTAACCAAGAGACCAGGGTTTGCTTCCCACTAGCACTCCTTGACCTTGGGCAAGTCACTTAACCCTCCATTGCTTTGGAAGAAAAGCCTGGCAATCTACTTCCAGTCAACACTGCCAAGAAAACCCAGGAGCTGCTGGATCATCAGGAGTCAGCACTGACTTGAAGGCACCCATTGCATTTGCAATGAATCTATCCTTGCTTAGCCAATTACCTCATCAATTCTTACCAATTTCCCCCTCCCCAATTGTTGCACTCTCCTCCAATTTTATATTTCCTTACTCATCCTCTCCCACTCCTTCTAATTACCAAATTCCCCCTTCCCCATGCTGATCCTATCTCCCAGGTATGATGCTCTTCCCTTCCCTTGCTCATTCCGGCAGAAAAGCATAATTATGTCCTTTCCCTCCCTTCCACGCAGCTTGCTAGTTTTTGAACCACTTACTTACATGTGGCATGTGGGCTCTACTCAGATGCCCAACTACACAAGTCCCAAAGTTGTGGATGCAAGGCAAACTGACACTGATGGCTGATGCTGAGCCCTGCAAATCAGAAGAGCCATGGCTGTGGTGAGTCCTGAGCATGCCTAGCTGCACAGAGTACAACCATCAAAGATTTCGGAGCCTGGAGATGAAAATCGCTGTGAGTGAGACATTGCCTGGATTTGGGAGGAAAGGGGATGGGTGCCTGATGCAGGAGCAAGTTGCACGTTTGCAAAAGCAAGAGTGCAGTCACTCTTTACTTGAGGTTGGTGCTGGAAAAGTTTGGCCTCTGGAAGCCTCTTATATAGGGTGCTTATGGAGGTAATAGAGAAGAGGTGGTCAACTACAGGCTGCTAAGCTGTATCTTGGTGAAGGGAAAAGCAATGGAGGCGCTGCTGAAAGAAATGATAGTGAACTTTCGATTATCCAATGGATTGCAAAATCCAACGCAAGTGGCTTAACCAAAGGAAAATGATGCCAAATAAATCTGATTAATTTCTTTGACTGGGTGACCAGAGAACTGTATCCAGGGTGTGCAATGGATGTGATCTACTTAGGTTTCAGCAAAGCCTTTGGTACTGTTCCCCATAGGAGGCTTAAGAATACACTGAGTAACCTGGGGATGGGTCCCAAGGTGGTGAACTAGATCAGAAATTGGTTGATTGGCAGATGAGAGAAAATGGGGTAAATGGAATTCACTCAGAAGATATATAATATATATACAGTACCTGAATGTACATTGCTTTGACTGGTAGAAAAGTGATATTTAAGCCTAATTAAATAAATACATAAATAAATAAAAAATAAGAAAGGAAAGTGAATAATGGTGTGCCTCAGGGGTTGGTCTTGTGGTTCATAGTGTTCAATGTATTTGTGAGTGATATTGCCGAAGGGTTAAAAGGAAAAGTTTGCCTTTTTGCAGAGGGCGTAAAGATTTGCAACAGAGTGGACACCTCAGAGGAAGCAGACAACATGAGAAAAGACCTGTAAAAATTAGAAGGTCTAATTCTTGGCAGTTAAGATTTAACATGAAGAAGTGCAGCAAGACCTGGATGCAGAAATTCAAGAGAGCTGCCTGCAATAGGGGGTGAGAGGATGGTGTGCATGGACCAGGAGAGGGACCTTGGGATTATAGTGGCTGAGGATCTCAAGGTGATGAAACAATGTGACAAGACATTTAAATACTTAAAGGATATTAATGAACAAACGTTTTAAAGACGGAGAAGTTGTAGAACTAGAGGATATGAAATGAAACTGCAAGAAAGAAAACTCAAAAGCAACAACAGGAAATACTTTTTACATAAAAGGTAGTAAATGCCTGGAATGCCTCCTGATGGAGGTGATGGGGGCTAAAACATTGACGGACGTCCAGCAGTTAACTCGAACATTACTAGGGATAAGTTAACAGGAACTAGCGATAGAAGCTTAAACATTGTTTAGGTTATGATTACAGTTTTGCCAGGCTGGGAAAGGCATGGGAAGGACTGATGGGTACTGGAAGTGTTGGGGGGGGGGGAGATTGGCATGGAGTGAATGGGTTGGGGTAATTAGTTGGGGAGGTTGGCAAGGAGTCGTGGGTCAGGGGTGGGGACTGAAGAAGCAATTGGAATGGGGGAGGAGCTGGAAGAGGGATGTTAAGATGAGATCGAGGATGGTTGCTTGGAGTATAGGGGGTGGTGGCTATGATATATAACCGTATCATGCTTAGTGAGTGTAGTTAGGTATCTGTGCCACAGTGTTCTATAAATAGATGTGTTTTCAGCTGGCTGCAGAACTCTTTCAATTCTGTAGTTGATCGTATTTGTGAAGGAAGGGAGTTCCACAAGGTTGGGGCGTAGAGAGGAGGGCTGGATAATAAATGAAGCAAATGGAGGGCAGGATAATAAATTTTGATGGGCTTTCCTCCTGGTTCTGTTGCTTGGAGGTGTAAAAATAAGATGTTGGAGTATTTCTGCTGAAAGGTTGTGGAAGATTTTGAATATGGTAAGTGACGACTTATATTTAGTCCTCATGAGCACAATTCTAACACGGACGTCTCGGCCCTCTGTGCGCCTGGTCAAAACCGGACACACAGAGGTAGCCAAGATTCTGATCCCGCAGGCCTTGTCTAGATAGCTCAGTCAGAGCTCTTCAATGGAGCCATGGCGCCATGGCATCTGGTTGCCATGGCACCGTGGCTCCATTCAAAAGCTGCGATCCCCGGCTGCTGGACAAAACAGTTCATTCCCTGCAGCCTGACCCCCGATCTGGCCTCCCAAAGCCAGGATAGGGCTGCAGGGAATGTCCTCTATCCCCACCTGCTGTTCTGAGTCCCACGTCCACCATTCCCCGCCGAGTAGGGGAACTTATTCCACTTCAGAGGTGGAATAAGTTCCCCATCCAAGCCACTGGTTCCAGACGTACAGGATTGACATTCAAATTGGCCTTTATGTCTGGGGCTGACGACTGCCCACTGTCTGCCTTAACGCCATCCCCGATCCGCCCCTTTCCCATCCCCATCTAACTTCCCCGTACAACGAGCGGGGAAGTTAGTCAGGGTCAGAAGGGGGCCCGAATAGCGGGGATGGACGACCCAACGGGACGTCCATCCGCGCTATTTGTGCCTCGGAATGATCCCTCATGTGAATGGGGAGCCAGTGAAGTTGTTTTAAGAGGGGGGTAATGTGGGTGTGTCAGGAGGCCCTGGTGATGATACTGGCAATGGTATTTTGTGCAAGTTGTAGAGGTAGTAATGTGAACTGAAGGAGTCCTTGAAAGATGATGTTTGTGTAGTCTTGTATTGGTGTGATGAGAGCTTGGCAGCCAACTCTAAAGTCGTATTCCAATAGAGGTCAGAGGTTCTGGACTATTTTCATTTTATGAAAAGCTGATCTTGTGACTTGCTTAATGTGTGAGTGGAAGATTAGCCCCTGGTCGAGGAGTATGCCATGTCACATATACATCCTCCGCCCTTCTTCCCTTGTCCTAAATGTCTTCCCTGACTTAAATGTAACCTCCTTGACCTGGTAATATACCCAGGCACCTAGTATTTACTATCATCTAGGGACCACCAATTATCCTAGCATATAATTACTTGAATGCATATATTCTCTTCGATGTTTAGCTACACTATAGTTACTAATCCTGTGAGCAGTTACTAATCCTGTGAGCTGTGGACACCTAGCGCATGACAACTGTTTGTGCACTGGTTGTCTCCTATCGCCACTGCTTTTTCCCACCCCGATCCTATATAATCATCCAAGTTTATTGTCCCTGTTCAATGTACATTTCCTGGTTCATGTTGTAATGTAAACCACTTTGAATAAATAAATAAATCTAAATTGTTCTTTGACCTGAAGGGCGATATCCGTGAGTTTGAGAGTGCTTGGAGGAGAGAATGCAAGGTTCTTTGTTATGTGCAGAACTCTCTTCTTGGGATTTATATTTAAGTTGTGGTCATGGAGCAATTGAGAGATGTAATCAAAGCACTGTCCTATTGAGGAGTAGGCTGGATTTTCAGTTGAGAAAGTGGTGTAGATTAGGATATCATCGGCGTAGAGATGATAGAGGATACTGTGGCTCCGTTTTATGTTGCATAGCGGTTGTATAAAACATTGAATAATAATGAACTTGGATGGATCCCTGTGGTAGGCCTTGGTGCTATTTGAAGGGGAGCAAAATGGTTCATCCAACTCTCACCTGTTGCTGGCAGTCCTCAAGGTAGGATTGGAACCATTGGATTATCTTTCCAGTTAGATCTATTGAGCAGTGACATGTCAAAAGGTGTTCATGGGTAATTGATTCAAAAGCAAAAATAGAGGAAGGTAACCTGCACGGAGCAGCAGTTACAAACCTAAACAGAGGCAAAGAGGAGGGTAACCTGCAGAAAGCAGCAGGAACAACTGCAGTCACCTCACTGAGCAAACTAGATGGACCATGCTGGTCTCTATCTGCCATCATTTACTATGTTACTATGTTATAATGCAAATCTAGAAGGAAGTGAAGATGGGCAAATTTCATAGGCCCTATAATCCTTGCCCACTGTCATATTCTATTTTTCTAAACCATACTAAAGACCATGTAACTCCTAATATACAAAGAAGGGCAAGTTGCACCATTTATGCATATTTATTTTTTTAAAAAGTCATCATCTGTGCATAAATTATATAAATATAAAAAAGTAAAAATAATGATGCCCAAGGCATCATTTTGTCCTAGTAGTTCAGTATTATACTATATTTTTTCTGTTAAAGGCTGGCTTTTTTTTGCCTGGGTGACAGGAGCAAGAAATGAGCATCTGACCTGAGTTTGAATTTAGAGTGTTCATTAATAGGATATTATGCCATATGCTCAGCACACTGTCTTTTTTAATGCAGCCGCCAATTTGAGAGAATTTCTAATTAGTAATGGTATAATGAGAGTATTCAGAGGCTAATGTGGTGGGTGGGGAAGAGAAATAGATAGCTTGCCATGCACTGGAAATATTTTCATCTAGATTTCCTGGAGAAATAATGACCTGCAGTTTAAAAAAAAGAAAGGGTGGGGGCTGCCATTGCTCGACAAATGAAGGACATAGGAGGAGGTAACTTAAGTGGGGATGAGAGGGGTGGGAAAGGAGAGAGCATTTGTCAGTCTTGCAAAACAAAAAAAAAATAAGGTAGACGTTTCAGACTAACTTTAATGAGAGGAGCCTGGGTTGGTATAAAAAGATTTCCAATGGATGCACAAAAGCACGAAACAAGAGGAGAAGGAATGAATGCAGAGCGTATCGACCTGCACGCAGCTCAAGCACCTCTTTGTACAGATCTGAACTAGATCTGTAGGGGGCGGGGGGGGGGGGGGACATGGAGTTTTCCAGTGTGAGCCGGTAAGGAGGATAGGAGGGTGTTTTTTAACCCCTTATATTTCCCACAAGCAGCGATCTGACAATCAGTAACCCATGGCACTGCAGAGAATCGTTATAGGCAATATGCTTTTGGTTCAATCCAACAGAGCTCAAAGCAGGAAATAAACATACCTCCATGGTATTGGACAGCAGCACAATAATACTTATTTGATATCATTTGCCTATGAATATGCTCCTGAGGAATTTGTTTATCAGGGTTACGGTATGACACTAAAGAAGTGAAGTCAAATGTGAAGATGAGGGGACTGGAGACTGGAAGGGGTAGGGCAGGAAGGATGCTAGAAATTAGTAATTTCTTTGTTTTATTTTTATGCAGCAACTTGCTTCTGCTCTGCAGGTACCATAAAATTTTAAAACCCGATTAATTACAATTTGCCATTAGTGAGGGTTCCTTGAATTTCTTATCAGAAAGGGCATTCTTCTACCGAAGTAGAGAATTAATACAGTATATAGTAACATAGTAACATAGTAAATGATGGCAGATAAAGACCAGCATGGTCCATCTAGTCTGCCCAGCACGATATAGATAAGGAATTGTTTACAATCGCAGAACGTGACTCAGAAAAAAAGATTGATGTAGGACAGATCATGCTTTTCAGAATTTTTATATGCAATTCAACATATATCCAAGAAAAAAAATCTTATTACAGAAATATACAAGGAATTTAGAGAAAATAAAGAGAAAAGGTAATTCCATACTTCCCAGTCTGCAAAATAGAAGAGTCGACTCACAATTTGAGAAAAAAGTGTATCAATACATATATTTGTCTTATGGGACAAACAGGGAGCTGTTGTTTAACCAAACCAATGGGTGTTTAAGAGGTAACTGATCCCATTGATTTGGAGTCAAAGGGGTCTGTTTAATAAATTGCGGTAATGCCGTTTGCACCTACCACGCGGCATATGCTAAAATGCCATGCGGTGGGTGCACAACCTGTGCAGTATCTGCAGGCGGAATGGCAAGCATTTGCCCTGCATGTACCACACAGGGTAGGCAATTACTGCACAGGCCCGCATTCCCCACATTTGCAGGCAGTGCAGGAGCACCTGCGCTACCTACCAAAGCAAGGAATGTGGGATCAGAGCAAAGGAAAACGGAAAGGACAAGCAGCAGTAGCTGTGATGTCCTCCCCATTCCCATTTGCCATGGCACCGAGTCCTCCAATCCCCCACCCACAGGTCCCATTGACAAGTCAGATCCCCCCTCACAGGCCCACTAAAATGTCCAATCCCACGCACAGACCCCCCCCCAATAAGTCTGATTCCTCCATGGCCCCACCTAAGATCATAGAAGTCAATCACCCCCACCTTGCAGGCCCCCATTGTAGAAGCACTCCCCACTCCAATACCCCTAACCAGACATGGTCCTTACCAGGGCTTCCCAGGTGGGCCAGTGGTGAAAGGGGCAGGTGTCATCCCCTCCCCCCCCCCCCCCCACTCTTGCTCCAGTGCCTTCATCATTCAAAATGGTCCGAGTCTCACAGTGCTGACTCCTTAATACAAGGGTGATACTGGTGCCATTTTCAATGATGAAGGAGATGAGTGTAGTAGAGGGGGAATGCTCCTGCCCCTTTCACCACTGTCCCACCAGGGAAGCTGCAGTAAGGACCGGGGCTGGTTAAGGGTACTGGGGAGGAAGGTTTCTATGGTTGTGGGGGGTGGGGTTTGTAAGGTGGGAGAGATTGGCCTCTATGGTCTTAGAGGACCACAGGGGGATCGGACTTATTGGGAAGTTTGTGGAGGGGATCAGACATGTTAGTGGGGCCTGTGGAGGGATCTGACTTGTTGGTAGGGCCTGAGAGGGGATAGGCGCTGCTGCTGCTGCTACAGTGCTTACCTATGGCTGAGCAGTGCCAATCTCCTTAGTTTGTGTGCACTTAATGTCACCTCATGACGTTATCTCCAGTCGCGGTATTGGCAATTTGGACAGCTAGCGCATGACAATTGCTTATGCACTGGTTGTCTCCTATCGCCACGGCTTCTTCCCACCCCGATCCTGCCTCCCCCCTCATCTACCATGCAAAATGCAGATAGTGCAGAAACTTGCCGCACTATACTTTTTCACAGAAAGGGTGGTAGATGCCTGGAATGCTCTCCTGAAAGAGGTGGTGCGAGCAAAATCAAATGACAGAATTCAAAAAGGCATGTGACAGTCACAGAGCATCACTACATAGCAAGAGGATGGAATCAAAACAAATATAAATAACTTCTAAATAGAAAAGGGTAACCTGCATGGAGAGGCATGTACAACTCTGGCACCCTACTGAGAAGACTAGATGGACCATGCTGGTCTTTATCTGCTGTCATTTACTTTGTTACTAGGTTATTACCTGCATTTTGCCTTTGTTGGCTGTCAACGCGGCACAATAGCACAGGCTTACCGCGGTGTAGTAAACATGCCCCAGAATGTAAGATATTGCAAACATGGAATTCAGAAAGGTAATTAGGTTTATAAAATATATAACAAACAGACTGAAATTTGATCACATATCCCAACCTCTGTTACAACTTGCTCTTCTAAACTATAGATCTGTCCGATCTAAGACATTCTTCCTCCAGGATCTCATCACCCAGCACCATCTTGATGGCCTCTTCCTTACTGAGACTTGGCTAAGGGAGGGGTAGGACCTGTTTCTCAACTGCTGCCTCAGTGCAGGCTTTTCTGCATTTTCTAAATCTCGGGGGAGTCGCAGTGGTGGAGGAACAGCGGTCCTTCTCCGATCTTCTCTGCCAGTTACCAAACTTTCGTCTCCTGTCTTCCATTGCTCGGAATCTCTTCTTCTCCGTATCGATTCATCCCCTCCTTTCTTTCTCATCTATGCCCCTCCAACCCCTCATCACCATCTCTGGGACTCACTCATTCTCACTGTACTTTACCCTCAGCTTGTCATCCTTGGTGATTTTAATGTCCATTTTGAGCAACCCTTAAACCTTGTGATAGGGCCTTTGTCATGCAGCTCCAAGACCTTTCTCTCACCCAATATGTCCGTTTTCCCACACATGCTGCCGGTCATACACTTGATCTGATTCTTTATACCCCTGCACTCTGTTCTGCTCCTACCTTCTCAACTGCTCTGGACCTCCCTTGGTTCGATCATTTCTACCTTTTCTTCTCCTTACTAGTGCACTTACGTGATTCCTCCCCCTCCACTGGGTTCTTCATCCCTAATATTACCGTTGGTCTGTCCCGTCACATCACTTCTCGCATTTCTTGCACTTTCCACCTGCCAATACGGTTCTTCCTCCACTTTTACTTCCCTCCCAGTCAACTCTCAGGTCTGCACTTGGCACTCCTCCCTCTCAGCTGCCCTCAACTGTATTGCCCCACTCTGTCATATGCGCAAACCCTCTGGCCATCACCAAACTTGGTATCACTCTAGTCTCCAATCGCTCCATTCTCATCTCCGTCGTATTGAGAGGCTCTGGAGAAAGCACCATACCTCTGATTCACTTCAATATTTTAAAAAATTACACCACCACTATCGTTCATCCCTCCACAATGCAAAAAAATCATATTACTCCAATCTGATCTCCTCCTACTTGAATTCCTCTCGCCAGCTTTATTCTGTTCTCACCTTGCTCTCCTGGCCCAGCTCTGCCCTCCCCCATTGGATACCATCTCCCTCCCGGACCCTGCTCTCCTCACCCAATACTTTACTGACAAAGTTCTGACCCTTTGGGCCACCTTACCTGACTACCCTTCCCCCCTGCCTTCTGCTCCATCTGACTCTCCTACTTCCCCTACAGTGGCAGTTATTCATACTTGGTCTTCCTTTCATCCCACCTCCCTAGCAGAACTGCTCAAACTTCTAACTTCTTCCTATACAACTACTTGCTCTTCTGACCCTATACCCTTCTCTTGGCTGTCTGAACCCTCTCTGGCCCTCTCACCTGAAATCCTTTCCATCTTCACCAATAGTTTAAATTCTGGTATCTTTCCATCACTCTGGAAACACACCTTAATTTGACCTATCCTGAAAAAAACCTTCCTTAGACCCCTCCTCTCCTGCTCACTATAGGCCCGACTCAACTCTTCCATTTCTCTCCAAAATCCTTGAAAAGCAAGTCTTTGCTCAACTCTCTGCCCACCTTGACACCACTCATGCTCTGCACCCCCGCCAATCTGGCTTCCACTTTGATCACAGCACAGAAACTGTCCTTCTCTCTTTCCTAAATGAAATTCATGAATTACATGACAGGGGTATTATCTCTCTAGCAATGTCTCTGGATCTATCTTCTGCTTCTGACCTTGTTGGCCACATCACTCTCCTTTCCCGCCTCCGTGACCTTGGGATTCGTGATACTGTGCTTCACTGGTTTTATTCTTAGCTTTCCCAGAATTCTTTCTCTGTTCTCTTGGGTTCTTATTCATCCTCACCTGTCCCATTTTCCTGCAGTGTCCCCCACGGATCAGTGTTGGCTCCCCTTCTCTTTAACATCTTCCTGGTTCCACTTACTCTGCTGATTCAACAACACACCTTCTCAGCATATTACTATGCAGATGACATTGCCCTTCTCCACCACACAAACCCAGTCACCCCTGATCTCTCACCCCTTAACACTTGCTTAGTCCACATATCTTCTTGATTCTCTGCCAATTACCTTCACCTCAATCCCTCCAAGACAGCTGTCATCTGGTTCCTGGCTGGGGTGCCTGTCTCTCCCTCGCTCCTGTACTCTTGGATTCCCCCATCCCCCCCCCTTGTTAGCTCCTTCCGCTCCAGCCCTTCGCTTCCCCTAAATAGCCCATTTCCTTCAAATGCACTGTACAGTATATAGCTCACTCTGTTTTCAGATATTTTGTACATAGTTCATATTGTAAGAGCCCCTTATAACTACAGTGCTATAAGTTTCATTACAATATCTCCTTGTATGCCCCCTTCCTTTCTGTGTTCTATGTAATCCTTTTTGTTGTTTTGTAAACTGCTTTGATTTAAGGAGAAAAGCGGTATAGAAATACATTTAAATAAATAAATAGGTGTCATTTTTGATTCTTCATTGTCCTTCCATGGCCACATCTCCGCTCTTGTCCGCCAATCATTCTTTTCCTTTCATCAGATCCTTGCCGTTCATCCTTCTCTCACCTTCTTCTCTATCCACACTCCTTCTTAGACTTGTTATGTCCAAGCTTGATTATTGTAATGTTGTTCTTTCAGGTCTCCCCCAGTATCAATTACACAACTTCCAACTTATCCAAAACATGGCCGTTCGTATCCTCGCTTACGCTTCCCGCTTTGACCATGTCACTCCACTCCTAATTCACTACCACTGGCTTCCCCTCAGATACCTTATACAGTTCAAACTCCTTGCTCTTGTCCATAGAGTCCTGCATTCTGGCACCTCCAGTGACCATTCTGACCTCCTGCTTCTCCACTCCCCACACCATGTCCTCCATACCATTCACGCTAACCGTTTGAACCTTCCCCCTGCCTCCAGAGCTCTTCTTAAATCTACCTGCAATTCTGCCTTTAATTTCCTTGGTCCTGTCCTATGGAATTCATTACCCCCTACCTCTGCCTTGAACTCTCCTATCAGAAGTTGAAAACCCTACTTAAGACACGCCTCTTCCAGCTAGCCTTTGACCTGCCATCTCCAGATTCTTAGTCCACAAACACCACTCCACGCTCTACTTACCTTCCTTTTTTTTTAACTGTGCTACCTTTCCTGTCAAATGCATGGTGGGCCTGATTTTCAAAGGGATTTACATGGGTAACTGCCCTAGTTAGAAACATGGAAAAATGACTCTGTCCTTTCATATCAACAACTACAACAGTCCCATTTTTTCCTTTAGAGATCCTCTGTGTTTATCCCATGCTTTTTTGAATTCAGATACTGTCCTCATCTCTACCACCTCCACTGGAAGACTATTCCACAGATTCACCACTCTTTCCGTAAAGAAATATTTCTGCATATCATTCCTGAATCTATCTCCTTTCACCCTCATCCCATGTCCCCTAGTAGCAGAACTTGCTTTCAATCGAAAGAGGCTCTTCCCCTGTGCATTTATGCCATGGAGGTATTTAAACGTCTCAATCATATCACCTCTATCCCGCTTTTCCTCTAAGGTGTACATATTAAGATCCATAAGTCTATCCTCATATGCTTTATAATGAAGACCACTAACCATTTTATTAGCCACCCTCTGTACTGACTCCATCCTGTTTATAATCTTTTGAAGGTGCGGTCTCCAGAATTGCATACAATACTACAAATAAGGTTGCACCAAAGACTTATACAGAGGCACTATCACCTCCTTTTTTCTGCTAGCCATTCCTCTCCGTATGCACCCAAGCATCCTACTAGCTTTTGCTGTCGCCTTTTCTACCTGTTTAGCTACTTTAAGATCATCAGACACAACCACGCCTAGGTCCCGCTCTTTTTTAGTGGACAAAAGTACTTCACCCCCTATACTATATTGCTCCCTTGGATTGCTGCAGCCCAAATGCATGACCTTGCATTTTTTAACATTAAATCCCAGCTGCCAAATTCTAGACCATTCTTCAAGCTTAGCTAGATCCCTCCTAATGTTATCTACACCTTCCTGGGTGTCTACTCTATTGCAGATTTTGGTATCATCTGCAAAGAGGCAAACCTTACCCGACAGCACTTTCGCTATATCACTAACAAAGGTGTTAAAAAGAATCGGACCAAGGACAGATCCCTGGGGCATACCACTGGTAACTTTCTTCTCCTCAGAGTGACCTCCATTTTCCTGTACCCTTTGTCGACTCCCACTCAACCAATTTCTAAGCAGTAACTTTAGGGTCCATCCCTAGGGTGCTCAGTTTGTTTATAAGTCGCCTGTGAGAAGCGGTGTCAAAGGCTTTACTGAAATCTAAATACACCACATCTAATGCTCTCCCTTGGTTCAACTCCCTGATCACTCAGTCAAAGAAATCAATCAGATTTGTTTGACAAGACCTGGATACTGGGCTTGATGGACCTTGTTCTGACCCAGTATGGCATATCTTATGTTCTTATGCCTCTGGTGAATCCATGCTGCCTCGGAATCAGCTGGACTCCAGAAACCTCACTATTTTCTCTTTCAGCAGTGTTTCCAATAATTTACTCACCACCGAAGATAAATGAACCGGCCTGCAGTTTTCAACCACACCCTTACTTTCGCTTTTGTGTAAAGGCACCAAATGAGCCTCTCTCCAGTCCTTTGGCACCACTCCCGACTCCAACGAGGCATTGAAAAGGTCAGTCAGTGGAGCTGCTAGAACATCCCCAAGTTCCCTCTGTATTCTAGCGTGTATCCCATCCGGTCCCATCGCTTTGTCTACTTTAAGTTTAGCTAGTTTCTCAAGAACACCGTCTTCTGAAAATTGTTCAAGATGCCCCTCATTTCTGTTCCTGTTTGTGGGTGTTTTCTGAGGTCCTGTTCCTGGTTCTTCATCTGTGAACACAGAACAGAAATATTTGTTAAGCAATTCTGCTTTATTCTCATCAGCTTCTACATATTCCTCCCCTTCACCCTTGTCTGACAATACCACTTTTGCCCTTTCTCTTCTCACTAGCATATCTGAGAAATGTCTTCTCCCCCCATTTTATTGCATTGGCTATTTCCTCCTCTTTTTGAATCTTTGCTTTCCTGACTACTTTGCTATCTTCTCTAAGTTTTTCCAAATATTTATTTATTTATTTTATTTATTTAACATTTCTTTTATACCGCGCTATTTTCCATCAGTGCGGTTTACAGAGAACAAAGTGACTCAATGATAGCGAAGGCAATCAGAGTTTACATAAAACAGGGGGAAACAACTTGGAGTGAACTGGGAGAAACTATGTACAATTTAAATATGAACAATTTACATATGAAACTATGTACAAATATAGATGCCTGTCTTCCTCTCTCTGTGATCTCTTGTATTTCATGAAGGCCTCCCTCTTTTTTCTTCACCTTTTCAGCTACTTCTTTCCAAAGCCATAGCGGTCTCCTCTTCCTTTTACCTTTATTTACCATTTTAACAAAAAGGTTGGTTGCCCTTAAAATATCCCCTTTCAGTTTTGCCCACTGTTTTTCTACATCCCCCATCTGTTCATATCCTGCTAACGACTCACTGAGATATTGGCCCATCTTAGCAAAGTTAGTTTTCCTAAAGTCTAAGACCCTCACTTTTGAATGGATTCTAACAGCCCTAGTCCTAATATTCAACCACACCATCTGGTGATCACTGGATGCAAAATGATCTGCCACTATAACATCAGAAACACTTTCACCATTGGTAAGCACCAAGTCCAGTATGGCCCCTTCACGTGTGGGTTCTGTTACCAATTGCCTGAATAGTTCTCCCTGTAGAGAATCCATGATCTCCTTACTTCTAGATGATACTGCAGCAGGAATGTGCCAATCAACATCTGGCATATTGAAATCCCCTATCAGTAGCACTTCCCCTTTCCTAGCAATACTGCATATGTCTTCAATTAACTCTCTGTCCACCTCTTCCTCTTGTGAGGGAGGTCTGTATATCACGCCAATGCAAATAGATTTCTCTTTCCCTCTTTCTAGTTTAACCCACAGTGCCTCCTCTCTCTCTTTTAAGCTCTGTAATTCCAAAGCTTTAATATTATTTTTTACATATAGTGCCACTCCTCCTCCCCTTCTTCCTACCCTGTCCTTTCTGAATAAAGTATAGCCTGGTATAGTTACATCCCGGTCATGGTTTTCTGTGAACCTTGTTTCTGTAACTGCCACTAAATCCAAGTCAGCCACTTCGTCCACTTCTACTCCTTGTGAGAGGGATCTGTATATAACTCTAATGCAATCAGATTTCTCCTTCCCTCTTTCTAGTTTAACCCACAGTGCCTCCTCTCTTCCTTTTGAGCCTGGAAATTCTATAGTTTTAAGATTATTTTTTATATATAGTGCCACTCTACCTCCCCTTCTCTCTACCCTGTCCTTCTTGAATAAAGTATAGCCTGGCATAATTGCATCCCAGTCATGGTTTTTCATGAACCATGTTTCTGTAACTGCCACTAAATCCAAGTCAGCTACTCCCACCAAAGCTTCAACATCAGGGATCTTATTTCCTATGCTACGGGCATTTATACACACTGCTTTCCATATGTTACCCATTTTACCCATTTCCATAAAGGTATTTAATGTTTCACTTACCTGGGGGCTTTCACTTACCTGGGGGCTTTCTTCACCCATCCCCAACGAATCTAGTTTAAAGCCCTCTTCAGTAGATTAGCCAGTCTACTACTGAAGATGCGTGGACCTTTCTTGGACAGATGGATTCCATCTCTGCTCTGCAACCCTTGGAACAGCATCCCGTGGTCCAAGAAACCAAAATGCTCTCAATGACACCATCCACGCAGCCATGCATTCATCTCCAGGATGCGAGATTCTCTGCCTTGGCCTTTACCCTCAACAGGGAAGATTGAAGAGAACACCACCCGTGCATCTATCTGCTTCACCCTCTGTCCCATAGCCATGAAGTCACTTTTGATATGCTCAGAGGGATACCTGGCAGTATCATTTGTTCCAACACAGATTAGCCACATTGGGTAATAGTCAGTGGGATTGATGAGTCTCGGCAAACTCCCCATAACATCTTGGATTTTGGCACCTGGCAGACATTATACCTCTCTAGACATCAAGTCTGGTCGGCAGATGGACGCCTCAGTACCCCTCAGAAGAGAGTCACCAAACACCACTACCCTTCACTTCCTTGTGGTCACTGATTCTGCAACTGTGGGGTACTTGAGCTCTGGTTCTTCCCTTTCCAGGGATGCTTTCACCTCCTCCACTTCCAGGGCTGCATAATGGTTCTTCAATTTAAGGGCTGGAGAAGTTGGATTGGTGATTCTGCAGGCCTTGGTGACTTGTGTCCAACCGTCATCATTCTGAAGGCACCCATCTTCTCCTCTGCTGGAGAGCTTAGTTGTTGCAAGAAGCATCTCATCAATGTACTTCTCACTGTCTTGAATTGGGGCAAGCAGTGGATATCCTGGGTCCCCTTTAATAATGGTTTATGGACTTTTCCTCCAGGAACTTCTCCAAACCTTTTTTAAACCCGGCTACACTAATGCCTTAACAGGGAATTTTCAAAAGCATCTACACGTGTAGGCCTTCGAAAATTCTCTGGTTTGTTCCTTCTGTGCCCCGATGCTATGCGGTTAGCATCGGGGAGTGTCGGGGGCGTTCTGGTGTGGTGCGGAGGCACGCCTTGGCGCTATCCGTGTAGCACTGATTTTTGATGCTACACGGTTAGCGCTCTGCGTCTTAAAGATAGGTGAGGGGCTAACCTCCTAGTTGTGCGGCGTTATCCAGATTTTCGATGCCGGGGCCACATATGACCCCCCGGCATGGAAAATCCAGATTAGGCGGGAGGGAGGCGGGCAATGTGCCGACGTGGTGCATAGCACCGCTCAGACCAAAATCAGGCCCAGCGTTCCTTTCAATTTTTCCTATCATTGGTTTTTATTGTTTTTAGATTGTGCACCACCCAGATGCTCTCATGATGGTGCGATATATCAAGTTTAATAAAACATAAACATGAAAAATTAAGCCAAAACAGTTTCTCAAGTTAAAACATTCTGGGTCTCAATAATAAAATCTAGTTTTCAGTGTGTTTAATTTTTCAGTATCCTGGACCTCTCTGCCTTTAAAACACATTTTTTTTCAACAGTTATGCAATGGGCAAGGCATTAGATCCTCCTCCTGCCTGAGTACAGGGGAAAGTGTAGTACCTCTCCTTCTTGTTCCTTATAAAAGATTGTTTAAAGGGTAAATTTATGGCTTGTCAAAACACAGAAGATTTAATTAGCTACTGCACTTTTTAACTTTCTTGACTCTTTAGTTTTACGCATGGATATCAATGTCACAGAATATCAGTAGGTTTATTTCATTAGAATAACATTTATTACAGCCCCAGCTGCTCTTGGACAAAATCTGCATCCTGGTTGACTGTCCAAATTTGTTTTACTATGTTGCATTAATGCTTGTAATAACAATTGCCTGAGGAAGAAAACTCAGTAGTGCAGGCATTGGAGCCAACTTTTCTAAACAGTTAGGGGTGCTAAACTCAGAACAAATTAACCCTTTGCTCCTAGTGAAGGAGTTTGTTCAATATCAGGAGTGTTGAAACACTCATTGCACCTATGCATCCAGAAGATCACAATTTTATCAGCTTTGTGCCACCCTGGAATCCTGTCATGGCTACCCTCCTAGATGTCCATCATGCCCCCAACCTCCAGAGCTGCTGTTCCTGGATATCTAATGTATTGCACCCTCTAAGCTGTCTGGCAGTCTGCTGCCCATGTTTTAACTGCGAGCCATGCTGTACCCTTCCTGTGATGTGAATCAGCTGGGAGTCCCATGGGACTTGCCTGTTCCACATGTACAAAACTGCAAGAAGGCTTTAGCTCACCTTATGTGTATAATATAGCTGGTAAACTCCTGCATTGTTTGGAAGAAACATTGGTTTAATACCTCTGCTCTTTTCTGGGACCTCCAATCCTATCCCCACTGGACTTCCATTTCTCCTCCTCTTTTGAGTCTCATGGCCCTGGTGGCTCTGAATGTGGTAGGGGCTCACAGCAATGGCTCACATGGCTAAAGATGTTAAGGGTGACGACAAAACTTTCTTCAGGTATATTCGGGAAAGGAAGACTAGAGTTGGAATTGCAGGACTCAGAAGTGCTGGGAAAGGACTCGTGGAAAGTGACAATGAAAAAGCGAAATTGCTAAACAAATACTTCTGCTCTGTTTTTACTAAAGAAGATCCTGGAGATCGACCAGCTGTGACTCCCAAATATAAAAATGGGAATGAAGTAGATACCACACCATTCACAGAAGATGACGTGTTAGAACAACTTGCTAAACTGAAAGTGGACAAAGCCATGGGACCGGATGGGATACATCCCAGGATACTGAAAGAGCTCAGAGAGGTTAGTGCAGGACCGTTAAAGGATGTCTTCAACAGATCCTTGGAAACAGGAGAGGTTCCTCAGGACTGGAGAATGGCTGATGTTCTACCTCTACACAAAAGTGGTGACAGGAAAGAAGTGTTAAATTACAGGCCCGTGAGCCTTACCTCGGTGGCAGGAAAAGTAATGGAAGCGCTCCTGAAAGAGCGAATAGTGAACTTTCTCAAAACCAACAGGCTGCAAGATCCGAGGCAACATGGTTTTACCGAAGGACGGTCTTGCCAAACAAATCTGATTGAGTTCTTTGACTGGGTGACCAAGGAACTAGATCAGGGGCATGCAATGGATGTCATCTACCTGGATTTCAGCAAAGCCTTTGATATGTTCCTCATAGGAGGCTTGTCAATAAACTCAGTAGCTTGGGGATGGGTCCCAAGATGGTAAACTGGATTAGAAATTGGTTGACTGACAGACGACAGAAGGTGATGGTACATGGAGCTCACTCGGATGAGAGGAAGGTGATTAGCGGGGTGCCCCCGGCTTCGGTCCTGGGCCCGGCACTGTTCAATGTATTTGTGAGTGATATTGCTGAAGGACTGAATGGAAAAGTCTGTCTTTTTGCAGATGACACAAAAATTTGCAACAGAGTGGACTCCCCCGAGTGGTTAACATGAGGAAAGATCTACAAAAGCTGGAAGACTGGTCTAATGCTTGGCAACTACGATTTAATGCGAAAAGGTGCAGTGTCATGCACTTGGGTAGCAGAAATCCAAGGGAAATGTACACAATAGGGGGCGAGAGGTTGGTGTGCATGGCTCAGGAGAAAGACCTTGGTGTGATTATCTCTGATGATCTCAAGGTGGCAAAACAGTGCGACAAGGCGGTGGCAAAAGCCAGGAGGATGTTGGGCTGCATACAAAGAGGGATTACCAGCAGAAAGGAAGAGGTAGTTATGCCACTGTACAAGTCACTGGTGAGGCCTCACTTAGAATACTGTGTTCAGTTTTGGAGACCATATCTTGCAAAAGATGTAAAAAGACTGGAAACTGTTCAGAGGAAGGCGACCAAAATGATTTGGAGCCTGCTTCAGAAGCCTTATGAGAAGAGACTTGAAGACCTAAATATGTATACTTTGGAGGAGAGGAGGGAAAGGGGAGATATGATTCAGATCTTTAAATACTTAAAGAGAAATGATGAACAAACAAACCTCTTCCAAAGAAGGGGAAGCTGTAAAACTAGAGGGCATAACATGAAGCTGCAAGGTGGTAAATTGAAAGGCAATGTCAGGAAACATTTCTTCACTGAAAGGGTGGTGGATGCTTGGAATGCCCTCCCGATGGATGAGGTGGGGGCAAACACGGTGACGGAATTCAAAACGGCATGGGACAAACACAGTGGATCCCTTTACAGCAACAGGATAAAAACAAAATAAATGGTACCATCTAACTTCTAAACCATCTAACGTCTCAAATAGGGGTGTCCTATATGGAGTGGTGGGTTCACCCCTAAAAAAGACATGGGGAGGGGTGGCCGGCACAGAGCGACAGGTGCACGTACTCTTGCCATCTTGCTGGGCAGACTAGATGGACCATGCTGGTCTTTATCTGCCGTCATTTACTATGTTACTATATTAATTCCTTGTGGGGGTGGTGGCAGGATGCTCCACACGCCTTCCAGTTTTGTCATTCCAGGCACAAGCCTAATGGAACTATGTAGAAACTCAGGTTTATCTATTCTGTTGCCCTTTCTTTTAACAAATTTTGTTTCATTCTCACTCTTGTCTGAGAGACCAACAACTGACAAGGAAGCACCCCTACATCTTCTTACCACTAGGGTTATCCAATAGAAGGAAAGAATTGTTGGGTTACTAATGACACTGTTCTTTTATTTTGTATGTTATAAAATGAGGATAGAGTTATATTCTTGCAAAACACTAAAATGCAGAGGGTTAACTGGGGTTACAGTATATGTCCTTTCTGAACACCAAATGAGGGCTTATTTAAGAGAGTAATAAAATGTCATGGCCTGCCATACCAGTGTGCTCTATTAAAAAAACACATACAGAGGTCACATGATGCAGTGAGCAGAGCAAGACACGGATTGCTCGGCTCCAGGACTCCCTGCCTATTTTGCGTATTAAAAACTGCAAAACCTGACCCGAAAAGAGGCCTATCTCGCTTCTACAGACAAAAAAACAACAGAGGGGCAAAACCTGGTGGATGGCGGTTTCTCCAAAGACATATGGCAACAAAAACAACCTAACGAGAGAAAAGCCAAGCACCAGAGGCAAAGATGGCCACCAACTCAACTCTACAGCAACAAGCGGAAACCTCACCAAATCTAGTTGAGGAGGTCTCTTCAGCAGTAGTGCAGGCTCTAGACACACGGTTCACCATCATCACAGACAAGCTATCCCAACTGACACAAACAGTCATGGACTTTACCAGGAGGATTGCAGAGCAGCAAATCTCGGACATAGAAGATGTCCAACAGATTCAGTCCTCAGCGGTCAAGAGCCTGGAGAATCTGGTCAAACAGCAGGAAGAGAAAATTGACAACCTTGAAAATCTAGGTTGCTGCAAAAATCTCTGCTTTGTGGGGATAGACGAGGCAACAGGCAACGCAGAACTTCGTGGCTTCTTAGACACATGGATACTGCTCAATTTGTCTCTGCCTGAGCTGACCATGAAAATAAGACTGGAATGCGTTCACCACCTGGGCCTGCGCAGACAATAATCTGTGCCCTCGGGTCATTAGAGCACACTTCCACGACTTCATACAAAAAAAAGTGGGGTTCTGCGTAGCCCAGGCATGCCGGAATGTAAGTCCCACAACCCAGAACATATTAATTTTCCAGGAGTATTCTACACTTCTTAGCCGTCATCATCAAGAGTTTGCTCCCTCCTGCACCCAGCTCCTGCAGAGAAACATCCGCTTCTCGCTACTGTACCTAGTGAAATTAAGGATCGAGGATCATGGGCAAACTCGCTACTTTACCACCCCGGCAGAGATACAGAACTTCTTAAATGCATCACCGTGAGGAATTGCCTGCAGCAGGCCAAGTGGATGATTGGATTTAAAAACTAAAACATCTGAACAGAACCTTGAGGGCTGGGCTACTAATGGATGGATACTAACCCAAGATTTAAACATTTCAACTCAATTGGACTCAGAAGAGAACACACATGTTGGACAATCAGAGGGTAATCTTGAGCCACTATTCTGTTTTATTTCCTATTTGTCCCCTTGGGAGTCAGAGGAGAGATTGAGATGGAATTGGACCTAAAGAGTAGTGAAGGCCTGCTAGAGGGAAGCCTTGGGCCCACTTGTCAATGTTATCTGGGGGGGAAGAGGGGCTTTTTTGTACATGCCTTAAATGGATGTGGACTGTGTGTTCCTATAAGCTGGGAGACATGGGTAACCATAAAGTTAAAGTACTAGGGTGGGTATAGAAAAATGTGCAAATGTACAGAGCTGTGCCTTATGTTTTGCTTCAAACTGAATTGAGGTATAAAAAATGCTTTAATTGAGGGGATCTTGCGAAGGGAACTAGAGAACTTAGATAAGGGATAAGATGGGAACCCCCCATAGGGAAGAAAATAGAATGCCATATGCTCCAGGAGAGATCAGTAATAGATAAAGGGGAAAGCACACAAAGCACAATGGAGGTACCATCTGAAGGAGTCCTTGGTAAATGGACTGGAATAGGCTTGGCCCTCCCCCAGACTTGGGAGGGATTAATGTTCCTCCTGATCCTGGAGGGGGGCCAACCCGTGCTAGATAAGAAAAGTAACAGTAAGTGAGGCGGGACTGGAAGTAGGAAGCCACAATGCCACAACGACCAGCCCCACGTCAGATAAAAATGGGGCATCTGAATAAGATGGGAAGGGACAGGAGGGAGGGAGGGTAGATAAGGAAGGGGTTTTGATCTTCTATAAGTCTCAAAATAATTCACCGATGGGGAGGGAGGGACTACTTCTGTGGGCGACATCCTCTACTCGTAGGACTAACGGAGAGGGTTTGGGCTAGGAGGCTTTCCCTAACAAAACACGATTCTTGTATGATCAGATTTACAAACCTGTTGGTATCACGACTAAAAAGGCCTTAGAATACTTTCATGGAATGTTTGTGGTATTGGGTGCCCAATAAAGAGGCACAAAGTACTCAAAGCACTTCAGATAAAAGTGCCGATATTGCTCTTCTCCAAGAAACCCACATGACAAACATGCTAACCTTAAGAGATGGTGGGTGGGAGAGGTCTATGGGGCCACGCCAGGCAGTAGACATGCAGGGGTAGCCATTCTCTGTAAAAAAGGGCTCACCTACAAATTGAATGCATTAAGAAAGACTCTAATGGCCGGTACATACTGCTTTGGGGGACATTGGAGGGGACCCCAATACTCTTGGAATGTATATACAGACCTAACCACTATGAACATGAACTCTTTAATGTGCTGGTGCAGAACGTAGTGAACAAGGGCACTCTCCAGATAATCCTTGGAGGAGACTTTAACTGTGTTTTAGATCCCCTTGAGGATTGCTCTCATCAAATGGGTGGGGGTGGGGGGGGGACTCCAGACAGTGTCGACGCGTGATAGGACTATGTGATAGTGGAGATCTGCTTGATGTCTGACAAAGACTATTTTCTTATTTCTCAAGGGCTACTGAGCCAGATTGACAATTCCCAGATAGGAGATATTCAGATCTCGGATCATGCCATGATATGGATAGATGTCCAATGGTCCTCTACGCGGAGGGCGGGAAGATACTGGTGATTCCCTTTGGACGCTTTTTGGGAGAGCAATGGGAATTATTTGAGAAAACGAATGCATCCCATAGAGATAACCCTAGTCTCTTCTGCTAAGGTCTTTTTACGTGGAGCAGTCCTGGGTTACGTAAGTAGGTGAAGGAAAGAAACTAATCACAAGCTAATTGAATGGGGCGCACATCTTCACATACTTCGTAGGCGACTGATACTTCACGATACAGAGGAAAATCGGACAGCTTACCTGACTACTCAAATTCAGCTCAACACACTTATACATGCGTGAACAAAGCACTCCATGCTCCACTATAAATATGCACTGTACTGTTTTGGCAATCGCACAAGCTGACATGTCCTCATTAGTTAAAAATGAAAGGGTCCCCACTCGGTACTAGCAATCCGCACTCCAGCAAGCAAAATACAGATCTCCCAAGAGGCTATTGAAATTGTATTCTTAGACTACTACAGGGAACTATACGCAGTGGATAGCCAGGATGGCTATGAGGCCAGTGCATATCTGCAACAATGCGACCTCCCTCAAATGAGCTCCGTGCAATGCACTCAGCTGAATGCACCTTTCACTTCAGCCAAGGTCCAAAAGTAATCAGGAACCTCTACACACTATCTGCGCCGGGCCCAGATGGATTCAGCACCAAAGTCTATCAGATGCTTAGAGACAAACTGTGCATTCCACTAACGGAAATGTACCAATAATTCATAGACAACAAGCATTTCCATACCAAATTAATGAAGCTTTGATAACACTTATCCTTAAACCAGGATGAGACCCAATGACCCTGGGATCTTATAGGCACATCTCATTATTAAATGTTGATGTCAAGATAATGTCAAAAGTTTTAGCTGAGCGCTTATCTCAAATACTGCTCGACTTGATTCACCCCACTCAGGTGGGTTTTGTAAAAGGATGACAAACGGTAGGGAACATTCGTCAAATCTTGGCGGCAATGCAGCATTACCGACAGTGAAATTCCCTCACTTCTCATAAGTTTTGATGCAAAGAAGACCTTTGATAGGGTAGGATGGAAATACATGTTCTTGGTGCTGGAAGCCTTCGGATTTGGAGGCACCTTCACTCAGGCGGTGAGAGCACTTTATGCTGATCCACAGGCAAGCCTTTTGATCTCTAAACCCTGAAATTTCCACTAAAACGGGGGGGCGAGACAGAGGTGTCCCCTGTCCCCTATGTTATTTGTACTTACATTAGAGCCACTATTGGTACAACTTTGGATGAACATTGAGGTTGAGGGGGTGCGTATTGGGTCTTATGAATTTAAATTGTCCGCTTTTGCAGACGATCTTTTGGTATACTTAACGCGGCCCGCATAGTCTCTCCCAATCTTGTTATGTGATTTTAACGTCTTTGGGGCATTCTCTGGCTACAGATTGAACCTAGATAAATCTGAGGCATTTTTTACTTACAATCTATCTCTCCCCCCCCCCCCCCCACCTGACGGGGAACATTTCCACTCCACCTGGTGAGCAGTTCACTTAAATACCTAGGAGTGATTCTACCAGCAAATTTGAAAGACCTCTATCGATGCAATGTGGTTCCTTTACTTTCTCAAACTACCCAACAACTTGTGAAGTGCCGTGATCTACGTCTTTCGATGGGAGGTCGAATTGCACTTTTCAAAATGACAATCTTCCCACGATGGCTGTACATGTTACAAATGCTTCCTGTGTGGCTTTTAAGGAAAAATTTAAATAGCTTGAAATTCCAGCTTACCTGCTTTCTTTGGGTAGAAAGTGGGGCCCGTATAGCTCTACGGGTACTCAAGGGACCTTGGTGATAAGGAGGGATGGGGGTTCCTGATCTTAGGGCATATAACCTCACATGTTCTCTACGTCACCTAAAATATTGGCTATTTGACACAGAAGAATACACCTTACTGGCATGTGAGCGGGCACTGGTTGCCCCTCTCTCCCTTAAGCAGGTACTTCACGCACAAGTAACAAAACTCCTTACCTTCCTGTGACATTTTCCAGATCGGGAGCCAGATATGGAAAATGGATATGTGTCAAGATAAAACACTCGGTCACTCAACTGTTCTATTTGCCTATTCAAGGAAATGCTGATTTCACGCCAGGTATGATATCCGTGAGTTTCCGACATTGGCAACACCTGGGTATACCGTATCTAGTTCAGGTTCTAACAGAAGACGGTAGGCCACTAACTTTTTCGAAACTCTGCACCCAGTTTGGGGATAGTGAAAGGGATCAATTTTCATATCTTCAACTTTGTAGCTACATTCGAAGCTTGGAGCAAAGTAATTTGTCTAGTGATTTTTGCACTGATTTAGAGGAGTTTTTTCTTTGTGAGGAATCTGGTAAGATAACAATATCCCAAGTAAAGTCGTCCTTTGGCACTGTAGCTGTGAAGACTTCATGTCATCAACTCGCTGAAACATGGAACTATGATCTTGACACCTCTCTGACAGGAGAGCAACTCTGGAAGCTCATCGGCAGGATCCCATGCTTTACGTCAATGGTTTCCTTACGAGATATGCAATATCGAGTGGTTCGGAGAACTTATCTTTCACCTGGGCATCAGCGTGCCATAGGTTATGTGGAATGGATCACCTGCCCCAAATGTGGTACAGATGGAGCCCCCGCTTGTTCACACTGTGGTTCTGCCCGATGGTGCAAAGCTATTGGAAAGACATTCATTCTTTGCCGAGCGAGTCCTAGAACAGAATTGGACGCTCACTCCTCAAGCTGCTTTACTACCATGTAATGGAGGGGGTGGCGGTGGTTGGTCAAGGACGGAAGCGCTGGTTGAAGCTTGCCTGTGCACTGGAACCCGTATAATATTGATGGGTTGGAAGTCAATGGGCTCTCCTAGCTATTGGCAATGGTGGAACGCTCTGCACCAGCACATGCAACTAGACAAACTTTGGGCCAAAGTTGAACATAGGTGTCTCCCTCACTTCCATGCGATATGGGATGACTACATCCAGACCGTACCGCCCAACCCTCCCCCCCCCCCCCGAAGCCAGAGATATGTTCTCAATGACCTCTGAGACAAGATGATTAGATTTTCCATTCCGCAAGGAACGGGATGGAGGGTGGGGTGTCGCCCGCAGGAAGAGGGGAGGGAGAGACGGGGGGAGGATGAGAAGGATAGGGGATAAGATGGGCTGCCCGGGGGCATATAAGAACCACCACACACTGGGCCACTTATAATTTAGCTGGCAAGGACTGTCTCTATCCTGGGGGGAGGGAGGGGAGGGATGGAGAGACTAAGAAGGGACAGGAGCCCAAAAGGGGGGGAGAGGAGGGCTGGGTGGGGGAAATAATAACTAATAAAATGTGTACATAGTGGCTGGATAGACCATAAGCATCTGTTTTGGTATGTTTACATATGGAAACTGGATTTGATGTTTGTACTTTGTTCGTTCAATAAAATATATTACAAATAAAAAAAATACATACATACCAACAACTTAAACACAATCAATCTTTCTGCTTGTGGTATGTTTCAGCAAGGCAGGCTATGGACAGTAACAATTCAGGCCCTTTTTAACCCTAAAATCTTCCAGGATTTAAACAAATCTGGAAAGAAAAAGAGAGCTCCAAGGCTAGAAATTACTGCTCTTGTTTGCCTCAGGATTTTTTTGGAGAGGTCTAATAGTTTCCCCCTACACCTATTGATTTCCATATCAACCAGAATCAGTCCTTCAATCAGAATTACCCAGGGGCAGTAAAAGTCCTTGAGAAGAGTCAAGCTCCTTTTGGAACCTGATAGACCGGCATCTGCAGTCAGGTCATCAGGTACACTGCACAATGGCCAGTATCCCCTCCTCCCATGGATGGTGGGTGCTGCCTCTACAACATCACTAGCCCTGAACAGCCTGGAAAACCAATCAAATCCAGGTGTCCTACAAGGCCTCATGCAGCACCACCAATAAATCCTCAGATTGCTGTTGTACACAGGACTTTAAGAAAAATTCCATACTGTCCACATAGTTGAAAACTCCAAGGGTACATTTTACCCTTCGATTTGCATCCATTTTCAAAGTGAAAGTAAACGTATGGTTTCCCTTTGAAGACTGCCTAACAGAAAAATAACCACAAATATTTTCCCCTGCTTTATCCCTCCTCCCCTTTTATATGTTTTTTTATGTGTCCTGATATTGGCTTTTTTCACTACTTTCCTGTCGAAAATAATGGTGTTCCTTCCTATTTTTATGCATGTTTTCTTTTCTATATTTTTTCATTTTTAAATTTTATTGTAAGCTGCATAGTTCGAATATAAATCTGCGGTATATCAAATAAATTATAACTATAACCATCTGTTGATTGTTTTCCCACCAAAACAATGACAGTTTTCAAAAATACAAAAGTGCACACTTTGTTGCAATCTCTCCCTAACCCCATCCCTAGAATCACTTCAACTTAACACAGATAAAATTATGTAAGTTGTGCATAACCCAGTTCCAACAGGAAGACTCTTTGGGCAGTCTGGGGTTTGAGTTTATATCCCAGAGCTATATGGTGTTTGTAGTCCCTGATTTTACCCATTAAAATCAGTGTTGTAAGTCTCATAAGGCATCAGGCAAGGTGTATCGGAAATCCAGGGCTGACCTAAAATATCCCTCCTGGAATGGGCAACTTGGCAGTTCTGGTTATGGAGCAACATACATAGTTTTATCTTCAGACAGGGTGAGCAGTTTCCATTTGGCATTGAAGGGTAAATAAAAAGTTTGTTTTAAACAAAAATAAACCAAAGGATTTTTTTGTTTTCATCATAATTGCACATCTCTTATGTACAGTACAGATATTTTGCACATGTAAATCGATAGTGTGTGTGTTAATTCATAGGTCTATGTGCATACAAGTAATTTGTACATGTTTAATTTTTAGGAGCCCAAAACGTACATGCCTAGCTTCCATTTCCATGAGTGAAACACTGTTTTTCTTTCAGAAATGGTTTAACAACTTGCCCTCTAAAATGTGAAAGATCACATTTAAGTCACAGTTCAGTGTCTCTGTGCTGATAACTAAAAGCAACTCTATATCTGATACATTTGTTAATGAGGGTTCCCCACACAGTTTCCTTTAAATTGGATTTAAGAAGTTTTCCAGTCTGACTTTTTCTATTCTCATTGTGAACTACTGCACTTCACTTGAGGTTTGTTAGGAATGTTCTCAAGCTGAACACTGAATGAAATAAATTCAAATCCTACTTTGCAAATGACACTGCACAATAAATATTCAGTAAATTAGCAGCACACTTTTATAGATTTATCAGTCATTGCAGGCACAGAATGACAGGCAATGTTGTAGCTGAAAAATTAATGCTGACAAATTAATGATTTCTGAGTAAATGATGTCACCTGTCCACCATTTCATTAAAATTTACTCACTTTCAATATCAGCTTCATTTCTGAGCCTAAAAAAATTAAATCCATTTTCATTTTTTCATTTCTTTTCCATGGGAGTCATTTCTGAACTCAATGGGCAATATATATATATATATATACAGTGTATATTATATATATATATATATATATATATATATATATATATATATATATATATATATATATATATATATATATATATATATATATGTATATGTATATATATCCCTTCATGTCAAAAGAGCAGAAGATTTGTCATACTGGATCAGACCAATGGTCCATCACTCCCAGTATCCTGTCTCCAAGTAGCCAATCCAGGTCACAAGTCTCTGGCACAATCCCAAAAGATAGACAGGCAGATTCCATGTTAGTTCCACTAGTCAAAATTAATAATGGTTTATGGGCTTTTCCTCCAGGATGAGGGGTCTCAACCCAGTCCTCAGGACACACCTAGCCAGTCTGAGTTTTAGGATAAGCACAATGAATATGCATGAGAGAGATTTGCACACAATGGAGGCGGTGCATTCAAATATCTTTCATGCATATTCAATGTGGTTATCCTGAAAATCTGAATGGCTAGGTGTGTCCCGAGGACTGGGTTGAAAACACCCTGCTCCAGGAACTTGTCTAAACCTTTTTTAAATCCAGCTACTTTACTACATCCATAGGCGACAGATTCCAGAGTGCAGAGTGAAAAAATATTTTCTCTGATTAGTACTACTTTGTAGCTTTATTGCATGTTCCCATAGTCTTTATACTTTTTAAAGGAGTAAACAAGTGATCAATGTTTACTCATTCTACTCTGCTCATTATTTTATAGACATCTATCATATCCTTCCCTTAGTTGCCTCTTCTCCAAACTGAAGAGCTCTAACATTTTAAGCCTTTCCTCATAGGGGTAAACTTCCATCCTCTTTATCATTTTGGTTGTCTTTATCTGTACCTTTTCTAATTTCGCTATTTGTTGTTTTAGATGTGATGACCCAAACTACACCCAATTTCCTTATAATTCCTAGCATTCTATTAGCTTTCATAACTGACACAGCACACTGGGCAGGTTGTTTCAACATATTATCCATGATGACACCCACATCCTTTTAGTGGGTGGTGACGCCTAATGTGGAACCTTGTATCTCATAGCTATAGTATGGGTTATTCTTCCCTAAGTGCTTAACTTTGTACTTGTCCACATTAAATGTCATCTGCCATTTGGGTGTTCAGTCTCCCAGTTTCTCAAGGTCCTCTTGCAATTTTTTACAATCCTCTTGTAATTTAACATTATGAATAATTTTCCGTTGCCTGCAAATTTGATCATCTTACTCTTCGGTGCCATTTCCAGGTCATTTATAATTATGTTAAAAAGTAGTGGCCCCAACTCAGATCCTTGGGACACTCCAGTATTTCCAACTGTGAAGCGGAGAACAACCATGACCACACCAAGGATATCTTCAATAATCGTTTTATTAGTGGACCCAACTTGGCCAAGTTTTGTCACTAGGTCTTCAAAAGGGGTCTAAAAGCCTACAACATAAATCATAGGTACATAAAACATACACTATACAAACCAGGTGGGTGGCAGGTCAAAGGGCCATTTTGAAAGACTCCTTCTATCCAAGCAAGGACTGTTAATCACCCAGGACGTTGGTCACAGCTTACCTCAGCAGCACAGGACAGGGTACTGTCTAGCAGTCCTCTTTTAATAAGTGTTATTTCCCTCCCTCCCTCCCCAACACCCACCCACCCCTGGGATAATCGTAGCTTTATAGGTACTTACACATCTTAAAGGAAAGGAGGTGCTCTCAGGTGAAGCTCGTTATCCAAATCAGTCATACACTAAGGGCCTGAGATTAATTAAGCTTCAGGTGAACAAGGTATATTAAACGTATTAGGTACAGTTTATTAGTATACATATCCATAGCAACCCTTAGTAAGTAAAGAACTTAGATCTAAATACAAGCTTAAAACTAAGATGCAGACAGCAGTCCAGCAGCAAGATGGGGGTTTCCAGTCTTTTGCACTGAGTGTCACATGTATGATTTTCTCCCAGTTGGTGAGAGGTCTTATGTGTGCACTAGGTCCAAGGAGCTCTTTGCTCTCAGGGAACGAGTCTGTTCTCTACAGGCTAGAGTAGCAGACTTGGAAAACATAAGAAAGACAGAGAGGTACATAGACGAGACCTACAGGGATATAGTCCTGAAGTCCCACCTCTAATCTGGCAGCATCCCTGTTGCCATGGAGGAGAGAGGTCACGTGACAGGAGAGCATCACCCTGGTGGGGCAGGAAGTGATCCTGTAACTAGAACCTGTCCTCCAGGTGATGTAAAACCCTCTTGCACCAAGGATGTTTCTCCAGGGCCATGTGCCCATGAGGGAAGGGTTAGGACAGCCGTTATAGTTGGTGATTCGATCATTAGGCATGTAGATAGCTGGGTGGCTGGTGGACATGAGGATCGTCTGGTAACATGCCTGCCTGGTGTGAAGGTAGCGGACCTCACGCACCACGTAGATAAGGTCTTAGATAGTGCTGGGGAGGAGTCTGCTGTCTTGGTACATGTCGGTACCAATGACCTAGGAAAATGTGGTAGGGAGGTTCTGGAGGCTAAATTTAGGCTTTTAGGTTGGAAGTTGAAATCCAGAACTTCCAGGGTAGTGTTCTCCGAAATGCTTCCCATTCCACGAGCAGAGCTCCGGAGTCTCAATGTGTGGATGAGACAATGGTGCAGAGATGAGGGTTTTGGATTTGTTAGGAACTGGGGAACATTCTGGGGAAAGGAGGGGCTCTTCCGAAGAGATGGGCTTCACCTTAACCGGGATGGAACCAGGTTGCTGGCATTAACCTTTAAAAAGGAGATAGAGCAGCTTTTAAACTAGATAATAGGGGAAAGCCGACAGTCGCACAAGAGTGCATGGTTCGTAAGAATATATCCTTGAAGGATACTACCAAAAGCAGAGAGGTTCCAAAAAAGAGTAAAGAAGCCCAAATGCCCTCGAGTATGGAGCAGACACAGATTAAAAATTCCAAATAACCCATGTCTACCAACAGCTGCTTAATATGAATAAAATACAGTCTCTAAAATGCTTGTATGCAAATGCTAGAAGTCTAAAAAATAAGATGGGAGAGTTAGAATATATAGCACTAAATGAGAGGTTAGATATGATTGGAATATCAGAGACATGGTGGAAGAAGGACAACCAGTGGGACACTGTGATACCTGGGTACAAACTATATCGTAATGATAGAGCTGATCAAATTGGTGGAGGGGTTGCGTTCTATGTTAGAGAGGGCATTGAGTCAGAAAGGATTAAAGTTTTTGCAGGAAACAAAATTTGCTGTAGAATCTCTATGGATTGAAATTTCATGTAAAAAGAGGAAGGCGATGGCAGTGGGGGTGTACTATCGACTGCCTGGCCAGAATGAACAAATGGATGATGAAATGCTCAAAGAAATCAAGGAAGCTAACAAAAGTTACAGCGCAGTAATAAAAATGGGTGATTTCAATTACCCCGGTATCAACTGGGTCAATGTCATGGCAGGACATGCTAGGGAGATAAAGTTCCTAGATGAAATAAATGACTGCTTCTTGGAGCAGCTGGTTCATGAACCAACCAGAGGGGAAGCCATATTAGAGCCTAGTCCTTAGTGGAACACCAGATCTTGTGCAAGAGATAAGGGTGTTGGGGGTCACTTGGCAATAGTGATCATAGCATGATCGCGTTTGATTTAATTAGTGGAGGAGGGATATTAAGGAAATCCACAGTACTAGCTTTTAACTTTTGAAAGGGAGACTATGATAAAATGAGGAAAATAGTTACAAAAAAACTAAAAGGAGCAATTGCAATGGTTAAAGACTTACATCAAGCTTGGGTGTTGTTGAAAACTACTATTTATTTATTACAGGCTCTTATATACCGCTCTATTCAGCATCAGCGTGGTTCACAATATAACAACATACCAATGAACAAACTGTTTGGCTTTACAGAGAACAAGGTCAGAGAACTTGGATAAAACATGGGAAGTTATTTCTGCAACTATTTACAAGAGTATTTACAAGTATACATGACAGGATTTGTTCTTAGTTTGGGTAGTGATCAAGATTGGTTAGTTGGTTAAGTAATATTGGGGGAAGAGGTGGGATTTGAGTGCCTTTCTGAAAAGGGATAGATCAGTGATAGCACGAATTTCTGGGGGTAGAGCGTTCCAGCATTTAGGGGCATAGAATCTGAAAGCCCTGTTGGATGTCACTGATAGGCATTTTGTCGCTGCTTTAGGGATGATTAGAATATTTGTTGATATCGTTCTCCTGGATCTGTTGGGTGGAGCGGCCTGAATGAGGTCTATTAGAGAGGAGGAGGTGATGCTTTTATTGGCCTTAAAGGTTAGTAATAATGTTTTGAACAATATTCTGCCATGTATGGGGAGCCAGTGAAGTTGCTCTAAGATGGGTGTTACATGGTCCCTTCTTGATGCTCCGTAGAGGACTCTAGCAGCGGTATTCATGGCGAGTTGCAGAGGGTTTAATGTGGAGTGTGGGAGGCCTTGAAGAATGGCATTGGCATAGTCAAGGTGTGGTAAGGTTAAGGCTTGAATTATAGTTCTGAAGTCATCAGGATCAAGCAGGGGGCGAAGATGTCGAAGAGTCCGGATCTTGAGGTAGATTGCCCTGACTACGTTGGATATGTGTAGTTTCAGATCCATGCGTTGGTCAAAAGTGACTCCAAGGTAACGAATGGAAGGTTTTGATTGGAGCTCGGCTTCTTTCACCTTTATATGGGATGGGGGGGTGAAAAGTGGGTCCCTGGTGATGAAGAGAACCTCGGTCTTTTTATGTTGAATTCGGAGGTTCTGGGATTGCAGCCATTCGGATACTGCATCAAAACATTTAGCTAGCGGGGAAAGGTCCATGTGAACTGTGGAGAAAGGCATGTATAGGAGGATGTCATCTGCGTATATCAAGCATTCAACCTTGAAGGACTTGATGATATTGCAAACCGGTTGTATGTATATATTGAAAAAGAGAGAGGATAGGGATGATCCTTGCGGTACGCCCTGCTTTTGGTGGTAAGGTGTGGATGTTGCGGTCCCTGAGGTAACGTACTGCCATCTCTGATCGAGGTATGACTTGCACCACTCTAGGGCAGTGTTATTGATGCCTTTTTCTTTTAGTCGCGCTATTAACAGATCGTGATGTACAGAGTCAAAAGCCGCAGCAATGTCTAAGAAGATAAGAGCAAAGCCTTGGCGGATGTTATCAATGCCTGTGATGATGTTGTTGCAGAGAGTGGTAAGGAGGGTTTCAACACCGTGGAACTCTCTGAAGCCATGTTGGCAGTGGTCCAGAGGGGAGACGGTGTCAATGTGGTCCTGTAACTGTCTTTGAGCTTCCTTTTCAATTATTTTCGCTAGTAGGGGTATGCTAGCTATGGGTCTATAAGATTCAACCTTTTGTGGGTCGAGTTTATGGTTTTTCAAGAGGGGTCTTATGGATGTTCTCTTGAGGGCTGGTGGGAAGGAGCCGGTTGTAAAGGATAAATTCATCATTTTAGTGATGATGGGGCTGAGATCTTGGCGTAGTTCCTTTATCCAGTGGGCTGGGCAAGGGTCAGTTTGTGCAGTAGTCGTGTTAAGAGCAGCGATGGTGTCCTCAACATGTTTTCTGGATGGTGTGGAGAACATGGATAGGTTTGATATGCATATGGTGACTTGAGAAGAGATAGTTGCAATGTTATTGGTTTGAAGCAACTTGGATTGCAGGAAATCGGCGAAAGCTTGGGGATGAATGGGTTCAGGATGTTTTGGTGAAGGTTCTTTAGATAAGGTTTTGACTAAGTTGAAAAGATCGCGTGGTTGTCAAATTGCCCTAATACATCTCCAGATTCACTGGGATTTGTTTTAATTCCTCTGATTCATTACCTTTAAATATCACTTCTAGCATGGGTATTTCCCCTATATTTCTTCAGTAAAGAGCAAAGCAAAGTCTCTGCTATGTCCTTGTCTTCCCTTAGGGGCATGTTTACTAAAGGTTAACGCGCATTAAGTAAAGTTAATGTGCGTTAAGTGCTGCCATTGCCCCTTTTACTCCTCTATCATCAAATGATCCAACTGACTCCCTCACAGATTTTTTGCAGGCTTTTTGCTTTGAATGTGCCTGATAAAGATTTTAGTATGAGTTTTTGCTTCCACGGCAAGGTTCTTTTCAAATTCTCTCTTTGCCTGACTTATCAAGCTTTATATCTACCTTGCAGGTGCTTATGATCTTTCCAGTTTTCTTCATCTGAATCCTTTTTTCCATTTTTTTGAAAGACTATTTTTTTGGCTATAACCATGCTGGCAGTTGTTTGGCCTTCCTTCCTTCCACCTTTTTTATAGCATGGACTACATCTGGTCTGGCCTTCCCAGATGGTATTTGTGAAAAACTTTCAGGCCTCATGTAAACTCTTAACCTTTTACAGCTGTCCCATTTAGTTTTTTTCTTAACCATTTTCCTCATTTTTCATAGTCTCCTTTTTGAAAATCAAATACTAGTGCAGTTGACTGCCTTGCTGTTCTTCCTACATTTATTGAATCAAATTTTATCATGTTATGATCACTATTGTCAAGTGATCTCAATACTGTCACCTTTTGTACCAGATCCTGTGTTCCAGTAAGGATTAGATCTAAAATAGCTACCCTCATGTCAGTTCCTGAACCAGCTGCTCCATAAGGCAATCATTAATTTCATCTAGAAACGTTATCTTCTCTGCATGTCCTGATGTGACATTCACCCAGTCGATACTAGGGTAATTGAAATTACCCATTATTAGTTTGTTGCCAATTTTGTTAGCTTCCATAATTTCTGTTAGCATTTCATCATCTGTCTGTTCATTCTGGCCAGGCGTATGGTGGTACATGCCCACTGCTATTCTCTTCCCCTTCTCACATGGAATTTCTATCTATAATGATTCTACAGTGCATTTTGTTTCCTGCAAAACTTTTCTCTTATTTGACTCAATGCCTTCTTCAACATATAGTGCCACCTCTCCACCAATTTGATCTACCCTATGACTGAGATATAATTTGTACCTTGGTATCACAGCACCCCATTGTTTATCCTTCTTCCACCAGGTCTCTAAGATACAAATTATATCTACTTGTTTGTTTAGAACTGTATCCTCTAACTCTCCTATCTTATTTTTCGACTCCTAGCATTTGTATAAATGCATTTCAAGGTATGTTTTTATTCATATTTACGAATCTCATCAGTTGACAGGGGTAATTTGGAATCTTTCAACTCTGTATGCTATTTACTTAAGGGCACCTGGACTACTTTTACCTTTATTGCAAGTTCTCTATGCCCTAACCTCCCTGTTTTGTTAGTATCCTTCAAAGATATATTATTCCAAACCATGTACTTCTGGATGATTGTCGGCTTTCCCCCAATATCTACTTTAAAAGCTGCTCTATCTCCCTTTTGAAAGTTAGTGCAGCAGCTTGGGTCGACTTTCCACTCTGCTTAAGGTAGAGCTCATCCTTCTGGAAAAGGTCCCCTCTTCCCCAGAATATTGCAAAATTTCTGTTAAATCTGAAGCTCTCTTCCCTGAACCATTGTCTTATCCATGCATTGAGACTCCGGAGGTTTGCCTGTCTCTTGGATCTTGCACCTGGAACGGGGAACACTTCTGAGAATGCCATCCTGGAAGTCCTGAATTTTCACTTTCTACCTAAAAGCCTAAATTTGGCTTCCAAAACCTCCCTCCCACACTTTCCTATGTCGTTGGTGCCTATATGTACCAAGAGAGCCAGCTGCTCTTCAGCACTGTCTAGAATCATATCTAGGTGATGCGTGATATCCAGACAGGCAAGTGACCAAGTGATCCTCATATCCACCAGCTACCTATCTACATACCTAATGATCGAATCACCAAATAAAACAGCCATTATAAGCCTTCCCCTTTGATGGGACAAACAGAGAAGAATGGGAAAACACAAAAGATCTCTAAAGGAAAAAAAGGGACTATAGTAGTTGGTATGGAAGGGCAGACTGGATAGACCTTATGGTATTTTTCTGCTGTCATGTTTATATGTTTCCCTCCTGGGCAGAAGCCTCTGGAGACACATCCTCAGTGCAAGAGGATACTACATCCCTTGGAGGGTAGATCCTGGCTACAGGATTATTTCCTGCTACAAGAAGTTACCTCACTCCTCCAAGGCAGCAATGAGGCTGCCAGACTGGAGTTGGGATTTTTTTTTACTATGGGCCCGATTCTGGGAGGCGGGTTGTGGGGCTGCAAGCCGTCCGGGCCCGATTCCCCCTCTAGCTCTCCCCATATGTGCTGAACAGCAGGATGGGAAAGCTGGCGGGGGGTGGGAGTGGGAGGGATCTGGGAGGAATGGGGGTGGGCCAGCTCAGCAGGACATATAGGGCCGATTCAGGTCATGACCCTGCACGTCCTGCCGGATCAAAAGGGATGTGCTGCTTATTCCACCTCAAAGGGGATCCCCCATGCGATCCAGGCCCCGACAGGCCAGCTGTGGGTAGGGCGGTGGGGAGGAGGGGAGGAGGGGGGCCTAAGCCGTGGGAGTTGGGGATGCCTACGGGGAGGATGCCCCCACAGGCAGCAGGGACATGCTGGACCGTCCACGGGCCCGATGCTGTGCACCACAGGAACGTTTTGTTCCCACGGACCAGAATCAGGTCCTAACTGGCCTCTCTTCCTTGGGGACGTCCGATCGGCCCGGATGTCCCTCTCTCTGAATTGGGCTCCACGTTTCTGTAGTTCTCCTCTATATACCTCTCTGTCTTTTTAAGCTCCTCCAAGTCTGCTATTCCAGCCTCCAGAGATCAGACTTCTTCTCTGAGAACCAGGAGCTCTTTGTACTGAATGCAGAAATATGAACTCTCACCAATTAGGAGATAATCATGCATGTGGCACTCAGTGCAAAAGACTGAGTGCCCCATCTTGCTGCTGGACTGCTGTCTACATCTTTGTATTAGTGAGTTTAGGATTGTTAAGGAGGTAGAGACAACTAAACTGATATAAAGGCCTTTAGAGATAGTTGATATATTTTATGCTATTATTTTTGTTTGCTTCCCAGTGAACTGTTAATTATCTGTTAAGGGTTAATCATTTCTTGATGAAAATAGACTATGGTGTCAAATTTCATTCTCACTCTTAAGTGGGAAATCTAACTATAAATTAAAGGATGTGAGTGGGCTGGGTAGGAGTTACAGAGGGTGGGTGGGAAATAAACTACCCGTCTGTTTTCTTTTAAGACTATAAGGGCCTACTTAAATCTAACAGAAGTTAATTAAAAACCTCTACTGCAAGTTAGAGTAGTTACTCACCTGTAACAGGTGTTCTCCAGGAGCAGCAGGAACCAGTCCTCACATATGGGTGACATCGACGTCGATGGAGCCCCCGTGCGGAGCATTTCCCCAGCTTTCTAAGAAAGCCTTTGGGAATACTGCACGCATGCGCGGTCCCCTTCCCGCCTAAAGGTGCCATCTTGCTCAGTCAGGTGACATAGCTAAAAGACAGCACAAAAAATGTAAAAATAAACTATGTACAACTGCAACTCCCAGGGGAGGAGGGAGGGTTGTGAGGACTGATTCCTGCTGCTCCTGGAAAACACCTGTTACAGGTGAGTAACTACTCTTTCTCTAGGACCAAGCAAGAACTCAGTCCTCACATATGGGACTCCCCAACTCCAGGCTACCGGGGACCCAGAGCTGAAAAATGAGCTCCCTCTAGCTGCAGCATCAGAGAAAGGATTTCACTGAAATATACCCCCACCGGTAGCCCAACCAGAGGGCTGGAGGGTAGGAGTTGCCTAAACCTCGAAGAGATTCCGGAGCACTGCCTGACCGAAAGCGCTGTCCCTACGGGACTCCCTCTCCAGGCAGTAATGGGCCGCAAACGTCTGGCTTGAGGACCAAGTTGCAGCCCTACAGATGTCTGCCAACGGTACAGAGCAGAGATGAGCTACTGAGGCAGCCATTGCCCTGACACGGTGGGCCGTGACCCGACCCTGCAAGGGAAGGTCAGCAGCCCTGTAAGCCCAGGTGAGACAGTCAGCCACCCAGATGGACAAGGTACGCTTGGAGACAGGTAACCCCAAGTTATTAGGGTCAAAAGATACGAAGAGATGAGTAGCCCTCCTATGCCCCTGCGTACGTTCAATGTAGAAGGATAAGGCCCTTCTACAGTCCAGGGTATGCAGGACTGTCTCAGCCCAGCTGGCATGGGGCCTAGGGAAGAACGTTGGAAGAACCACCTCCTGGTTGAGATGGAAAGAGGAGACAACCTTCGGGAGGAACTTAGGATGAGTCCTAAGGACTACCCTGTTCCTATAGAAGCGAGTGTATGGCCTGTCACAGACCAGGGCTTGAAGCTCACTCACTCGCCTGGCCGAGGTCAGGGCCACCAGGAATAGAGTCTTCCAAGAAAGGAAGCGGAGAGGACAAGTAGCCATCGGCTCAAAAGGTGGGCGAGTCAGTTGCTGCAAGACCACATTCAATTCCCACTCAGGGGTCGGTGGACGGAGAGGAGGCTTGAGCAAGAGCAAGCCTCTGAGAAACCTGGACACCAAGGGGTGAACCGACAAAGAGTGCCCCTCCACCAGTGAGTGGTGAGCTGCTAGAGCAGAGAGGTGGACCCGAACAGAATTGGACTTAAGGCCCTGATTGGACAAGTGCAGCAGGTACTGAAGCACTACTGGCACAGTGCAGGAGAAAGGATCTTCCTTGCATTGCTGACACCACAAGGAGAACCTTCTCCATTTTAGGGCATAGGTTTTCCTGGTGGATTGCTTTCTAGAGGCCAAGACCACCTCTTCCACTTCCTAAGGCAGGCCCCAGGGAGCCAACACTATCCTTGCAGCCTCCAGGCTATCAAATTGAGAGATTTGAGATTGGGGTGCAGAAGGGATCCCTGATCCTGAGAGAGAAGATCGGGTTGCAACCCCAGAGGTAGTGGGGTTTCCACTGCCAGTTGAAGCAAAAGTGGGAACCAGGGCTGCGTCGGCCACCTGGGGGCTACCAGAAGTACCGAGGCCTTGTCCCTTAGAATCTTGAACAAGGTTCGGGCCACCAGAGGCCTGGGAGGAAACGCATACAGGAGGTTCTGGGACCAAGAAATCAGGAAGGCATCCGCTGCTAACCTCAGAGGATGCGGTTGCCTGGAACAGAACCTGGGTAGCTGCCGGTTCAGGGGACTGGCAAAGAGGTCTATGGATGGAAGTCCCCATTTCAGGAAAATTGTTTGAACTACTAATGGGTGCAGTTGCCACTCGTGAGGCTGCAGAACCCTGCTCAACCTGTCTGCCAGGAAGTTCTCCTGGCCAGGGAGATAAACAGCCTAGAGAAACATGTTGTGCCGGAGCGCAAAAGAGCAAAGGGCCTGTGCCTCCTGACACAGAAGCCTGGACCCAGTGCCTCCATGTTTGTTCACATAGAACATGGCCACTTGATTGTCCGTCTGTACCAGAACAGACTGGTGAGCCAAGGTGTGAGAAAAGGTTTAGAGTGCTAAGCGAATAGCCCGGAGTTCCAGTAGGTTGATTCGTTGTGTGGCCTCCCATGGAGACCACAGGTCCTGGGTGCACTTGTCCAAACAATGTGCACCCCAGCCCTGCAAGGAGGTATCTGTCGTCAACACCACTGTGGAGACAGGCACCTGAAAAGGTACCCCCCCGTAGCAAGTTGGGGGGGTGTAGCCACCACTGTAGGGAGTTCAGGAATGGATTGGACACCCGTACTTTGTCTGTGAGGCTGCCTGTGGCTTGCCTCCACTGAGTGCTGAGGCACCACTGTGCAGTTCTTATGTGGAGGCGGGCATTGGGGGTCACATGCACTGTCGATGCCATGTGGCCTAGGAGCCTCAGCCAGAGTCTGGCAGAAACCCGTGACATGCTTAGAAACTGGCTTGCCAAGTCTATGAGCCTTTGTGCCCTGTCTTCTGGCAAGTAAGCCTTTGCTTGCAGGGAGTCCAGCTGCGCCCCTATGAACTCCAGGTTCTGGGAGGGGAGCAAAGTGGACTTTGCAAAGTTTATGACAAAGCCTAGGTGTTGAAGGAGGGAGACAGTGCGGAGAGTGGCTTGCCTGGCCTCCTGGTAAGTCTGACCCCTGATGAGCCAGTCGTCCAGGTAGGGGAAGACAAAAACACCTTGATTCCTCAAGTAGGCCGCCACCACTGCCAGGCACTTTGTAAAAACCCTTGAGGCGGAGGTTAGGCCAAAGGGCAGTACTCTGTACTGGTAATGGTTTCCTCCCACAATGAACCTGAGGTACTTTCTGTGGTCTGGATGAATGAGGATGTGAGTGTATGCATCCTTTAGATCTAAGGAGCATAGCCAATCTCCCTGCTGGAGGTAGGGCAGAAGTGTTCCAAGAGTAAGTATCTTGAACTTTTCTTTCTCCAAGAACTTGCTAAGATTCCTGAGGTTGAGAATAGGCCTGAGGCCACCGGTTCTCTTTGGTACGAGGAAGTACCTGGAGTAAAAACCGTGACCTTGCAGGTGGGGAGGTACAGGCTCCACCGCCTTGTCTAGAAGCAGACCTTGAAGCTCTTGAAGGAGGAGGTCTGTGTGCAGAGGAGGTCTTGGAGGCTCTCCTGGGAAATAGGGAGGAGGCAACTGCTGGAAATGGAGCATATAGCCCTTGTGGACTATGCTCAATACCCAAGCATCTCCTGTAATGGGTGGCCACCTGTGGGCAAACAGGGCTAGACGACCTCCTGTGCAGGGATGGGGCAGCAGAGGTGGAAAGGCTATGCTGTGGGAGTCAAAAAACCCCTCCCTGCTGAGTGGGAGCAGGAGCCGGAGGCTTGGGGGCCTTCTGCCTACAGGGCCCATGTCCCTGCCCCTTGGCCTGCTGACCCTGCTGGGGAGCTGGGGAGGCCTGGTACTGAGGGAAAGGTTTGTAGGCAGCCGCCTTCCTTGGGTAAAAGGACTTCTTACCCGAGCTCTTCTTCTTATGAGCAGGGGCAGAGGTTTTTCTGGACAGCCTTGTCCTAGTCAGGTGCTCGGTTTCGAGCTCAGCAGCCTTCTCGGCCATGGGCTTGCCAAAAAGGTTTTCACCTCGGCAAGGGACATCGACCAACTTGTCCTGCACCCAGGGCTCGAGGTCCAATGACTGCAGCCATGCCTGGCGTCGGGCCCCGATGCCGGCTGCCGCTACACGGGCCGAAGCCTCAAAGCCATCGTAGGCCGCTCGGGACATGAACTTCGAGCATTCCCGGATTCCCGAGGACAAGGTCTTGAACCTCTGCAAAGGTTCCCTGGAGAGGCCAGCAGAGAACCCGGCAATTTCCTTTGCCAGGTCTCGCAAGTACATGCCCATGTACAGCTGGTAGGACTGGACACGGCAAGCAAGCATCAAGCCCTGGAAGCACTTTCTGCTGAGTGCATCCAGGTTCCGGGCCTCCCTTCCTGGAGGCACCGCAGAGTGCATCTTCTGGCTCTTCAGCCGATGCATGGCCGATTCTACCACCATGGAATGGTGCGGCAGCTGCGCCTTCTGGAATCCAGGGCTCTTACGGAGTCTATAGATGGAATCGACCCGCTTGCTCAAAACCGGCACCGAGGCCGGTGCCTCCCACATCCGGAAGAGGAGCCATTCCAGCATCGGAGGAACCGGCACAGTAAAGGTCTCCTTCAGAGGAGAGTCATACTGGAGGACCTCGAGCTCTTCGGCTCCTCCTCGGGGTCTGCGGGAATCGCCAAAGCCTTGGCCATATCCCAGACGAACTCCGAGAACCGGGTGTCCTCCGGGGGGGACCTACTCCGGGGCTCGGACTGTGGTGAGTCCAAAGGGACGCACCGAGTCCGAAAAGTGTCGGGGGAATCCTTGTCCTCCGTCTCCAACACAGACTCATCCGAAGAGGAGTCGGGGGGCTCCGACCACGCGGGCCTCGGTGGCACCCGCCCCGACACAGAAGGCACCAGCGTCAATGCCCTCGGTCCCTAGCAGGAGGTCGAGGGTGACCGTGACTGAGGACGACTTCGAGCCTTCATGGTCTCGAGTATCGGCTCGGTCTCCGGGGTCGACTTAGATGTCGATGTCCCGGTGGTTGGGGCAGATGCATCAGCGAGGCTTGCCATCAGCACCCGCTACTGATCCATGAAGGCAGACAATCTGCACTCCAAGGCTGTCAGCCTGAGTCCAAGCTCAGGAGACTCAGCAGGTACCGACTCGGGTCCCGGCAGTGCCGGGCCCGACGTCGGCTCCCTAGGAGGAGAGTCCTCGAGGATAACAGGACTTACGTGCCCGGCGGACTCCGGCTCCACGCGAGGTATCTTGGATGGCTTCTCCTGCTCCAAGGACCCGGGGCGGCGGTCGGGGGTCCGAGAGCTGGCCCCCGAGGAACCAGGGACCTCCTCTGACGCCGCCCTCACGAGCCACTTCTTCCTCTTACGTTCCCGATAGGGGGACCCCCTGTCCGAGGAACCCCGGCGATGCTCGGGGTCAGACTCCTGAGACGTCGAGGCTTCAGACGAGGTCCGGGCCCGGCCGGAGGAAGAGTCAGAAAAAATCCGTTCTTTCTGATGCTGGCGGCTTCGGAGTGCCTTGGTGGACATTTTGCATCGAAGGCAGCAGTCGTGTGTGTCGGTGAGAGACATCAGTTTCTTACACTGACCACACTTCTTGAAACCACTGGAAGCCATCGGGGAAAAAAGAACCCCTGCGAGGTCAAAGGACCGGCCTTCCAGGGAAAAAGCAAAAAGGACGCGAACGCCAGCCACGAAGGGCAAAAACCGAAAAATAGAAGACGGGCTCGATACTGGTGTACCGAACCCGGCGGGAAGGGGAACCGGCGTCGAACCGGAGAAGAACAATGAAGAAATCGCAAGAAAAAAGTCAACTTTTCCGGGTGACACGGACAGACGTCCGTTGGGCTCCACGGAAAAAGAAAGACTGAGCAAGATGGCACCTTTAGGCGGGAAGGGGACCGCGCATGCGTGCAGTATTCCCAAAGGCTTTCTTAGAAAGCTGGGGCAATGCTCCGCATGGGGGCTCCATCGACGTCGATGTCACCCATATGTGAGGACTGACTTCCTGCTTGGTCCTGGAGAACCTATTTGCCTACTTTCTTTTAACACTATACTGTATAAGGGCAATTCTATACGTGATGCCTTGATTTTAATAGGAGTCTATGTGCATTGAGTCTATTCTATAAAGTCAAATCCATGCAGATTGTCCTTTATAAAAGCAAAGGAATTGCCTGATGAAGGGCCAGGAGATATATCAGGCCTGAAACATGGTGCTATGTAGCACTTTAATCCGTATGCTGAGAATCTACAGCCCGGAGATGGAAGTGTTTCTAAGCAGCCCGCATTGCTGAATTGATGGGGGTGAAGTTAAGCCTCCCTCACAGCATCTCGGATGTTAAATCCGTTCACAGATAAGTTCGACAAGTTTGATACTTTTCCATTATGCATTGGACATTATCTGCAACATTGTTGGCTTTAGGGCTTGCTTGTAACACTTCCCTTATGGTAATTTCACAGGTAGAGCTGTTAGTCGGCTCGTAAAAATGAGAAAAAGGAACATGTTACTTCAAGAGGTTTCCTCACGGTAACTGTTCCGACAAAAATAATTTTGGTGAGGGGATAATTTAGTATCAAAGGAGGTTTTTTAGTGTGTTATGATTTTTTGCCCTTTGAATGGTAATTTTTGTTATACTTTATAAAATACTAGCATAAGTGGACAGGGACACAGGCATATATCATCATGGTCACTTATACCAGCTCTGGAGTAGGTGTAAATGACCACATATATCTTACATATGTTGGGGGTCTATGCTGCAAAGTATGCATGCACATATGTGCTCCACCTATGCTCCACCCAAACTCTGCCCGTGCCTGCCCACAGTGAAATGATACACTATCGGATCATAGCACATACTTTCAGAATAGCTTCCAATTGCAATCTGCGCACAACACACTAAAATACTGTGATTTACACATGTAATCTTACACAGAACTCTAGATTTATAGAATTACCCTCTAAAAGCCAACCAACATCTAAACGAAGATAATTTAAAACCTCCACAGCAAACTCCTAATTTCCTGCTTTCATTTAAGACTAGAAGGGCATACTGTGATGAGGAGAGTATGGCTGAGCCCATGGAATTGGGAGAAAATCAGACATTTACCTTTAAAGAAAGAGACAGGCAAGGAATCAGTAGCTCTCAAAGTGCAGACAAGGAAAAAAAACACGCAGCTACTGAGGACAGGACACGCCCAAGCTCTGCTAATCTAAGGGCAGGCTTGGAAACTAATGAGAGACACTTGGGGGAAGGGCAGTGCATGGTAGTTCAGAGACACTCTTATAAACCCAGGGAAACAGAAGGAAGTCAGACTCAGCCTGAGAGGGGCAGCACCACGGGAAGAGAGTATCAGCCTGAGAGAAGGCAACACACGAAGCGACACCCTGGAATGGGAGAGACAGGGAAGCAGCACGCTGGAGAATTCAGTGGTGAGAGAAGCACCAGAGAAAGGCCCAGAGAGTTCACTGTGGAGGAGAACGGTGGAGACTTCCGGGGGATTCTCAGAGGTGAAAGCCCTAGTCAGAAAGAAAGCCAGGATTACAAGGAAACTGCAATTGGTTTTAAAACTAGGAGAGCGGTGTCAGAGAGAAGTGCTGACAAGGGTCAGGCTGCAGTGACAACTGTTCCTGAACCAGCTAAAGAGCTGCAACTTCCAAAAAGGTGCGTGAATAAAAGTGTAGCCAAAAGTGCTGTGAGCCAGTTAGAGGCATTGTGTCGTTTGATGCAAGAGAAGAATCTCCACGTTCCTCGTGGAAACCCTTTGCATAGGGAAAAGCCTCAGTGGAGAAAGGTTCTGGAACTTTTAGAGATTATTAAGCCTGAAGTTTCTCATGCTGGTTTAGAGCCAGATTTACCAGACACAGGTCCTGTGGAAATGCAGATAGACTATTATGAATCTGATGAAAGCTCTGAAGATTCAGTAATGGACTGTTCTCTATGCCAGAAGGCAGGATAAAAGTTCTTGGATAAGAGAGAAAGGTTTATAACCTGAATGTCCTAAAAGGCAGTGTGAAAACAGGGAGAATTGGGTTTAGCCAGGAATGCTAAGAACCCTGTTTGCTGAAGAGAGGATATTTCTTTTGGGTTTGAAGAAAGGAGAAACCCATGTTTGATTGCTGAATCGTTTGGAAACAGCGACCTATGTTAAAAAGCTACTAAAAGCAGTTACATTGTTTTGTTTGGTATAAATGCCTATGGATTATTGTTTGGAGAGAGAATCCTGTTTGTTTGCGTTGAGCCTTAATGCTCTTTTGGAAAAGAAGTAAAATTCCTGTGTTTTGCCTTGTAAACCCTCGGTCTCCACACTACTTGTTTTTCTGAACAACACAACTACAAATCCCAGCAGCCCCGGCTCTGGGTGAGGAAAAACTCCTTAATTAAAGGACTAACAAGTGCAGCCCTAAGCCCATAGGCTGTTGCCTGGGCAAGGGGCCCCCACAATACCTAAATATAACAGAAGTTAAATTAAAACCTTTAAAGCAAGCTGAGAGCTAGTTTTGCTTTTCTAATGAAATAAAAAGCAGACTTTTCCAAATAAACCCAGACGCTCCCCTCTATCTCAAGCTTTATGTCACCAAGTTTGCTAGCCAAGTAATATTCACATACCCATGGCGGCTTTGTCTACTCTCAGTTTTCCCTCAGTAAAGAGCCCTTACACACTGCTGCTTTTGAAGTCCGACTTTTCAAGGGTTCCCATATGCCAAGTGAGAGAAATAAATAAATACATACATTTAGATGGACAGAACTGAGGAATAAATAGACCCTCACAATATAAATAGTGGAATGAGGCAGGACAATGGCCCAACTCAGGACCATAGAAAGCTAGAAATATGCCCTATGTGATTCGCGAACCTGGTGCCTCCCTCCTCATACTCATTCTGCCTTGTGCAGGAACTCACTCTTATCTGGCTTTCTGGAGGCCCCACTGATGACATCAGCCTTTCTTCTATATTTGCCTCCCAGGCAGCCTCACTGTTCACACAGCCCTTAGTATAGCCTTGGCCTGATGAATATTTTGCGCAACACAGCTCCAGCAACAAGAGAGTATAGGGGTAGGTCTGGAGATTGGTTCATTTGGCTCCTCCAACCACAAATGATTTCTGCTGCTCTTGCAACACAGAGAAAATTACATATTAAATACATTTCTTAATGGGATGTGAACCTTCTCATCTAAATTGGTTCCCTAAACTGTCTAGACATAAAACACCTCTCGCTCTCTTTCTGCTCTTATTATTTTTACTGTATCTATTGCCCAGAGCAGTGCATTTAGGAAATGGCAGGGTGTCACTACTTGATACAGGCTTAGTTAAACACTGTTCATGTTGCCATAACACAAGCCTAGAAAATGAATCAAATGCTTATATCAGCTCAGCATCCAAAAGCAGAGATCATTCCAGAAATCTGTCCTTCAGGCTTCACTGCACCCAACTATTGAGGGCTGATACATTATCAGCAAAATCTTCTTGGAGATACTTTGTGCCTTGATCTAAAGCGTCCAATTATGTGGGATAAAAAAAAACAGGGGGATATTCAAAGGCATGTACATGGTTTGCAGATCTGCTGTCAAACCTGTGGGTTTAGTGGCAACCTATGGGTAAAGATAGGCATGACAAAAGCTGATCTATCTTTACCTGTAGGAGCTAACCGGGCAGCAGTTCAATATCACCGCAGCCCAGTTAGCTTTGTGCTATGCGGCATCCCGAATATTCAGTGCCAGATATGGCTCCAGCATTGAATATCCGAGGTTAGTATTCAGTGGCGATGGCTATGCACTTTAAACGTGCTAGCCGTCACCGCTGAATATCCCTCCCAACATGATTTAATGGGTCCGAGATCCAGGGTTGTCATCTTACCTAGGTCAGTCCACAGAGAGTGACTCAGTCCTGGTTTTGTCCAAATTTCATGCATGGAATTGTAGTTCAGATTTCCCTAAGAAAAGTAGGGATTTTATCTCACAGCATGCAATGGGACAAAACAAGGATTGCTCAGCATTTTTGGGTGACCTGGTGTTAGGTAGCAAATGCAACTCCCCCTGAGATCTCCGGATCTTCGATGGCATGACGGTTGCAAAGGGAAGTGATTTAACAAGGTGCTTGCCATCTGTTGCAACCAGTGAGCCATTTTCAGTTTGTCCAGAGTTGGATAAGCAGTTGAACTGACCTTGCTAGACTTAAACGAGTAGAGAGAAGATTATGTTGATATTCATAAACAACATGAAAACATCAGCAATACTTAGAATACCATTCTCTGTCATTTCCCATCCATAATGACACAAATATTTAATGCTAAATCATTTTAGCATACACTAAAGCAATTCATCACTGTAAAAAATGTATGCATGTTGCAAAAATATAGCATGCGCTAAAATGAAACGAACCCTAAAAAATAAATGTGCCTTCGAGTCAGTCCTGGCGACCCAGAAGCTCTCCTGGGTTTTCTTGGCAGTGTCACCAGAAGAAGATTGTCAGGCCTTTCTTCCGAGGCAATGGAGGGTTAATTGACTTGCCCAAGGCCACAAGGAGTGTTAGTGGGAATCGAACCCTGGTTGCTTGGTTACCAAGCCAGTGTTCTAACCAATGGTAAAAACCTAAACAAAATAAAACCATTTTTTTCCATATATCCCTCTACAACCCAGACTACACAGGTACTCCCATTTTCACTAAGTAATTCTTCTGTCATTTTCACTTAGCTGTCCAATAGAGTGTACAATTCCAAGGTCCTGAACCTGTGATTGGTTAACAGGACTGGATGGACAAGTGATATAGGTTGACTAGGGCCCCATGCAGAGATGCGAGTTGCAGGGCTGCACGTCCAGCAGGTCGTGCAGCCCCGCAAGCCATCCTGAGCCGATTCCCCCTCTGGCTCTCCCCGCACATCCAGAGCAGCAGAGCTGGTGGGGGGCAGGAGTGGGTGGGGTGTGGGCAGAGCGGGTGTGGGCAGAGCGGTGGTGAGCCAGCCTGGCAGGACATACAGGGCCGATTCAGGTCACGGCCCTGTACGTCCTTCCAGGTCAGAGAGGAAGTGCTGATTATTCCATCTCAAAGCAATGACCCGGCAATCGGGGTCAGGTACGGGGGGTGGTCCCCATCACCTGATCCAGGTCCCGGCTGGCCAGCCGTGGGTCGAGCAGTGGGGAAGAAGGGGACCTAAGCCACAGGAGTCGAGGACACCTGTGGGGAAGATGTCCCTGCAGGCGGCAGGGGCATGCCAGGCCGTCCACGGGCCTGATTCTGTGTACCACGGGAACATTTAGTTCCCACGGTCCAGAATCGGGTCCTAATGGGCCCATCTTCCTCGGGGACGTCCGGACAGCCCGGATGTCCCCCTCTCGGAATCAGTGCTCCACATGTCCATTCTCAGGGTAAATAATAGCCATTCTGAATCACCAGTGTCTACCCATGTGAGCATAATACAGATTGTGATCAGTTCGTAAGGAGGCTTGTGTCTCTTACTGAAAGATTTTCTCAGTAATCATCAGTGGTAAAACATTAACAGTCATTACAAGATAACTAACATCACTGCAGTGTTGTGTAGCTGGCGGAGGAATGTAAGTGTGGGAAAATTTGGGCAGTTTATCATTGATCAGGCAGATGCACATAGCGTACAAGACTGGTAGAGTGTTCAGAAATATTTGCCCCTGGTTCCCTTTCTCTACCAGATTCAGTAACTGGTTTCATAGTGATATGAGTTCAACCTCAAAATAACTCCTGATGCTGGTTGACTGACCACCTCCTACTTCCCAAGACTTTCTGTAAGGAAGCCAAAGAGCTCCATCATGAGTTTGTTTCACCATCCATTGGGAATATCCTTACATGTAATTACATTTTATGCCTTCACACTGCTGCTTTGCACCATTTGTATGCCTTTAATTTTTTTTTACTTATTTAATTTTTCCCTCCCAAATACCTTGCAGGCATTCTTGACACTGTTAATTGTTTCTAATCATTTAAACATATCTTTTAATCTATAAATTTGTCTGAAGTATGTACAATAGATGAGCTAAGTCCTCCTGAGAGATTCTGTATTCCTTCCCCTTTACAATTCTATAGTGTGTTATCTATCTCATCCTAGGTCTCTCTAAAACCCAGTACTATGTGGAAAGGAAAGTTTCTGGAGAATATAGTTGGACTTCCAGTTCCTCTTCAAAAGTGGCATTTGAAAAATGTGACAAAGTGGAAAGACATGCTGAAATTTTCCAAAGGATAATATAGAATTCCACAGCCTGTCCTATAAATTATATGAGTTCATTGACAATAGTTCTATTCCATCAAATATTAAATGAATTAATAATTATGATCATAAGACTTAAAGGATGAAAGAGGTGGTAATAGTATGTGTCCCACTTGGCATACCCAGTGTTGACATTAAGAGGCATTGGTTATGCCATGCCACAGGGGACCCAAGTCTGCCTAAAGCTGAAGGAGACCCAGCCTACTGCAAGAACTCCGACCCTTTCCCTGAGCCGCAGCATATCACCAGCCCTGGGCATATCCTAAAGTGCAACATTGCACTGACACAATGTGGCAATTAGCGTGGGTGCACCCAACAATACCTCTATGGGTGCACCCATGTTAATTGCACCATACGTTAACACACTCAGTCACACGTTAACTGCCAGGAACATGCTGGTCATGCCCCTGACAGTTAACGTAGAGACTTTGCACTTAATGTTCATTACATACGCACATTACGTGCACGGCCTTACTGGGCTTTAGTAAATTGATAGAAGACATTTGTTTAAAAGCTTAAGTATTGTATTTAAAAACTGCCATAGTTCATTATTTAGAGGGCAGAGGATACCTGGAATAGTCTACCAGCCGACATGATGGAAACCAGAATTGTGACGGAATACAAACATGCATAAGGTAGAAACAGAGCACTTTGATGAGAAAAGGAGTGAGGAGAAACTAATTTCAATAATGGGGGCCTTGATGTTGCTTTAGGAATGGAAACTTGTTTGCTCATCTGCTTAAAAAGCAGAGGGCCAAAGAGGGGAGAAAGCAATTTGGGTAAGGAATGTTCATCTGCCCAAAGCGGTAGAAAACCAGAAAGGAAGACAACTAGGAAGACTGGAGGGGCCAACTGGTCTTTATCTGCCATCATTTGCGGCATTACTATCTTGCAATCAAGGCTGGTGAAACACAGTGAGAGGTGAAAGGCAGGAAGGCAGCTACACAGGTGCAGTGGGATGCTCCCAAAAGCTTTCCTATAGGATGCTGGGAAGCGTTCCCACACAGGCTCCGTCAGTGCCGAGGTCACCCATATGTGAAGACTACATTCCTGCTTGTTCCTGGAGATAGAGAAATACTTACTAAAAAAAAAAAAAGCGCACAGACAGGGCTCGTACAGAAAAACAGGCAGCATTCTTCGGTCTCAATAGCAGAGAAAAGGAACCCAAAGAGCACAAGCAGGGCAGATAGCAGAAGCAGGCAGTCATCTACTATTATTACTAATGCTTATCACTTCTAAAGCACTACCAGGCATATGCAGCACTGTTCAAATGCATATAACCGAGACAGACACTTCTCCATAGAACTTACAATTTAGTGTGATCAAATCACAATGCTTGGAAGGAGTAGGCATGGAAATGGTGGCAGAAGCAGAGGAGAAAAGGTAGTTAAGGCTCCTGAGTGATCTAGGATCAACAGCAGTACTACTGGAGAGCAAAATAGAGAGCATGGTGTCCAAACACCTGTAGTCAACTTACCAAGTTGAAGGAAGATTCCTTTAAGAGGAGAGTACCAACAACTACAGCTTTCAGTGAAAACGTGAAATGCCAAAGAGAGACAAAAGAAGGAAGAGGCAGTGCAGGTTGGAAGAGGGGGAAATAGAACAGCAGTAACATGGCATAGAACAGTAATAACGTGGCAGAATAGCAGGCACCTCCTGTTCCCTGCTGAGAAGAGTTGAATAATCATGTGAAGGATGTCCAGCAATATCAGATACTGAATGTTTTATAGTTGAACAGGGTCTGGAACAGCTACATGCTGGCATGCTATGCAGAGAAGCAGTCAGAAGTGATACTGCCAGTGCCAGAAGCATATTACAAGTTAGCAGGTAGTAGAGAGTGTGAGGATGCCCATGGGATTTCATTTTCTGGTCCAGTTCCAGCAGAAACAGTCTCTAAGAAAGTAAAGAGGAAATCCCATAAAAATAATTATAGGAATGGAGGTTCGAGTCCCACTAGCACTCCTTGTGGCCTTGGGCAAGTCACTTAACCCTCCATTGCCTCGGAAGAAAGGCCTGGAAATCTACTTCCGGTGACACTGCCAAGAAAACCCAGGAGCTTCTGGGTCGCCAGGAGTCAGGACTGACTCGAAGGCACACATTGCATTGCAAGGATGAGCCTTCTGCAGAAAGCATATACTGTTGGAAGGCCATTAGTAGAGGAAAACTAATGGGCCATCTTTCGAAGAGTGGCATGCTGCATCATTTGCAGAAACCACACCATTATAAGCTAGGTTCAAGAGAAGGCACTGACACAAGACTGGGGACTTGATCCTGTACTACAAGTAGCAGTGACAGGAAGGCTACAGAAAAAAGAAAATCTATTTCCCAACATCTTCCCCTAATGAGGCGGTAGGCGAACAACTTCAATGCCCACCTAAACAAGTCACCATGAGAAAATGGGATGGCGTTTGACATCACTGTTCCAAGGCAAGTGGCAGACAGCATTGAATGTGGTGACACAGTACATCAGGGAAATGATTGTCCTGACCAGCCCAGTTGGTGGTTGAGAACATGGAGTTTGGGCAGCTACTGTATTTCTTAGCTCAATTACCAAGTTCCCTCCAGGACAACATTAAGTACGTGAATGATTCCTAGCCTGTATAATTAGGGCACTGCCAGATGTAGGCATAGCTGACTAACGTAGACAGTAGTATCTTGTATTTCGCCAGTGACATCTGCACTAGTTAGAACGCTACACATGCCTCCCTCTCCATTATGGCACACTGGTAACAGCTGTATAAGGCAGAGGCAGGCTGTAGATATAGTGGGGGTACACCAGCAGCAGGGTACAGATGGACTCTACTGCACTCCCTGCCGATGGACAAAACCCACACCTCATCCCATATCGCAGTGAAAATAAGGGCAATGATGGAAAGCTGGCAGCTAGGATAGAGAGAGAAAATCATGGCTCCTGGCTATTTTATAACAGACAGTAGAACACGATCAAAGCAGTAACATAAGGGGCTTTTATTGAATCTAATGCTTTGCACACTTCATACATCTGAAAGTGAGAGACTCCCTAGGTTTGGGAACAAGTCAAGCTACTTATCAAAAAATACCAAAAATAACATTGTATTTCCATTGGAGTGGGAAGGGTTGGCATGAGCTGTCTCAGTAGCAGGAAGCAGCACAGGCATCTGTGCACCAAATCATTTAGGATATTACCTCCAAAGTAGAAATTTGCCTATCTAATGCTGAGAGTTTAAGGAAGCAATGGTAAGCTCTCCATCAGTGATTGGTACTGAAAGCCCCTTTGGGCATCAGGCTTAGACAAATATGACTCAGGTCAGAGAAATCCTGAAGCACTTTAAGGATGCCATGGAGGAAATGAGTTGAAAAAAGGCCACCCTGGGCATTGCCATCCCAGTAGTGAATATGGTACTCTAGGCAGTTGCCTATGCCTAAATCTGGGCCTGTGCTGTCTCCCAGTAAGAAATCATTCAAATCAACCCACTACTGTACTGTTACAGCCTATATACTGCAATGTCCAAAGATGAAATCCATGATTTACCATATGGAAAGCCACTGTAATTTCCAGTAAAACCAACACAAACACATTCCCACTATCCATATGCTTCAGCAGGAGACTGCCAGGGAAAATAGCAATGATTCCTTGCTATGTCCCTCCCTGAACTCAAACTGCTGAGAATCCCATACTCCATAATCAACACATGTTATTAACTGATATAATGCCACCTTTTCCAAGATTTCACTACACAAAGGCAAGTTCAAAAATTGGTCTATAACTTCCTGGATTGGTCACATTTATATTCCCATCTTCATAAAGAGGGACCATGATTGATTGCTTTAATTCCTTAGGAACCTGCCCTTCCATTAAGGAAGGATTTATAATAGAAGTTAGTACTGGAACAAACGTAACAGTGAAAGACTTAATAAACCAAAGGACAAAACTCTTAGCACCTCAAACAAGCTCCTAAGTGAGCCCACTACTTGCTGAGTACTTGCTCAGAAACAGACCTAAATTGTGTCCACTCTCCCTCCTGTTTAGAACCTTCAAAGTAATCCATTTCTTCCTTCATCGGCATTAGCCATTTCTGTAATTTCTCCAACTTCTCAGACCAACCGATTTGAAGATACCTAGACTCAGTTGACCTTTGATGGCTTAAGGCACAAATAATTTTGGGCTCGATATTCAACGCCTGTGGCTAGAGCTGCTAAAGCAACTAGCCATTGGCATTGAACATTAAACCTGGATATTCAATGCCGGGGTCATATCTGGCTCCAACATTCAATATCTGGGTTTGTCGCATCTGCCGATTGCTAACTAGGCAGTGGCAATATTGAGCCGCTAACTGGTTAGCAATACATGGTAAAGTTAGGCCAGGGTTTCCTGCACCTGGTTTTCACTGCATATTGCTAACTGGGTAGCAACTCAATGTCGCCACTGCCCGGTTAGTGATCAGTGCTGCCTCCGCTCCACCCTAGAATGCCCCCGACATGCCCCGATGCTAACTGGTTAGCATCAGGGCATGTAAAGGTGGCACCCGGCAGGTCTGCAAACCGTGTAACTGCCTTGGAATATCAGGCCCTTTGTTCCTTATAAAATTCTTTTGAACTAGGAACAAACTTGATGGTAAATTTTCCAAGCTGACTTTGGTGAGGAATTACTTCCATTCAGATTTCCAAAGACTTCTTCTCTGCCAACAACTCCTGCATTAACTATGGCTTGTAGTTTTTGACCGGCACCTTCTTAGTCTGGGAACTCTCACAATGACCCACAGCTGTTCATAATGATCTCCCCCATATCTCCATCTGGACAACAACATCGCTTCACGAAAATCACAACCCAACAACCTCAATAAAACCTAGTAAAGTAAAAACTATTTCACTACTTCCCAATCTGCCTTAAACAACAATAATCCCCTTCCCTCTTAGGCTGATGTACCAAAGAAAGTCATCTAGGGTCATCTGATTTAAAATGATAACATCAGAAACCAGAAGCCACTATTTCATAACACCTAAAATACCCATTTCCTCCTCTACCACTAAATTATGGATAATTTCAATCTTATTATGCACTGACCATGCATTCATAAGGGCAAATGTCAAATTATTCTGGCTGTCAGTAATTCAACCCCTACCTAATTCTATCTGTGGAATATTCATAAACCATCTTTCTCCTCTCCCCTGTTTATTACTTTGCCTGCAACTCAACTCCCCATAAAAGGCCTATCCTACTATTACTGAAATTTGAGGCCTTGCTCACACCCATCCTCAACATTTTACCCATATTCCACCCAACCAATCAATCAGAAACCCACTAAAAATACCAAAGCACAAACAAAAAATATCTGACCCCTGATATATGGACAAAGGGGTTCATAAGAACATAAGATATGCCATACTGGGTCAGACCATGGGTCCATCAAGCCCAGTATCCTGTTTTGCACAGTAGCCAATCCAAGTCACAAGTACCTGTCACCTCTGATGTGCTCTTTCGATGGCATATCTGTATTGTTTTGGCACTATGATGCAGCTCTATGTCAACATCAGCTCCTTCTAGTGACATCAGGCTCAGGAAGGAGTAGAGCTTATAACCTCCATTATAGGGTCTAAAAAGCGTAGTTACTCACCTATAACAGGTGTTCTCCAGGGACAGCAGGAATCAGTCCTCACATATGGGTGATGTCGACGGAGCCCCCATGCGGAGCAAATCCCCAGCTTTCAAAGAAAGTCTTTGGGACTGTATCACGCATGTGCGATCCCCTTGCTGCCCAAGGGTGCCATCTTGCTCAGTCAAATGACATAGCTAAAAAGATAGCAAAAGGATAAAAATTAATCAAAGGACTGCAACTCCAGGGGAGGAGGGAGGGCCGTGAGGACTGATTCCTGCTGTCCATGGAGAACACCTGTTACAGGTGAGTAACTACGCTTTCTCCAGGAACAAGCAGGAAGTCAGTCCTCACATATGGGACTCCCTAGCTATAGGCTACTGAGAACCCATAACTGAAAACTAGGCTCCCTCTAGAAAAGTCGCAGGACCCATGATAGGAGTTCAACCAAGAACGTAACATTCCGGTAGCCTGACACCAAAGGGTCGGAGGGTAGAAGTTGCCTAAACCTCAAACAGGTTACGGAGTACAGCCTGGCCGAAAGCACTGTCCCGTTGGAACTCCCTATCCAGCCAGTAATGGGCTGCAAAAGTCTGACTTGAAGACCAGGTTGTGGCCCAGCAGATGTCTGCCAGCAGAACAGAGCAGAAGTGAGCCACTGATGCAGCCTTAGCCTTGACCCGGTGGGCTGTGACTCGACCCTGCAAAGGGAAATTGGCCGCCCTGTATGCCCAGGCGATGCAATCTGCCACCCAGGTGGACAACGTATGCTTGGAGACAGGCATTCCCAGCTTACTGGGGGTCATAAGAGACGAAGAGCTGAGGAGCTCTTCGATGTCCCTGCGTATGCTCCAAGTAGAATGCCAACGCCCTCTTACAGTCCAGGGTATGCAGAACTGCTTCTGCCCGGCTGGCATGAGGCCTGGGAAAGAAAGTTGGAAGCACCACCTCCTGGTTGAGGTGGAAAGAGGAGACCACTTTCAGCAGGAACTTGGGGTGCGTGCGAAATACCACCCTGTTCCTATAGAACCGTGTGAACGGTCTATCGGACATCAGAGCTTGCAACTCACTCACTTGTCTAGCCGACGTGAGTACCACCAAAAAAAGCGTCTTCCAAGAAAGGAAGCGGAGATGGCAAGTAGCCATCGGCTCAAAGGGTGGGCAAGTAAGCTGCTGCAAGACCACATTCATATTCCATTCGGTCGCCGGGGGGCGAACCGGGGGTTTCAGCAGGAGCAGACCTCTCAAAAACCTGGACACCAAGGGGTGTACAGAGAGAGGTTGCCCTTCCACTGGAGAGTGGTGTGCTGATAAAGCACTAAGGTGAACTCGGACCGAGTTTGACTTGAGGCCTAAATCGGAAAGGTGAAGCAGGTACTGCAGCACCACAGCCACCTGGCAGGAGAATGGGTTCTCACTCTGCTGAGTACACCATACCTCAAACCTACGCCACTTAAATGCGTAGGTTTTCCTAGTCGATTGCCTTCTAGAGGCTAGCAGCACATCCTCTATCTTTTTCGTGAGGAGAAGTGGTGCAAGGACTACCCTTTCATCAGCCATACCATGAGGTTGAGGGACCTGAGGTTGGGATGCAGAAGTGAGCCCTCGTCCTGCGACAGGAGATTGGGCGGAAATCCCAGAGGAATTGGAGTCTCCTCCGCCAACTGCAGGAAAAGTGGAAACCAAGGCTGTCTTGGCCACCTGGGGGTCACCAGGATGACCGAGGCCTTGTCCTGAAGGATCTTGAATAAGGTCCGAGCTACCAGTGGCATGGGAGGAAACGCATATAGGAGGCCCACAGACCATGATATTAGGAAAGCATCTGCAGCTACCCTGTGTGGGTGTGGCTGTCTGGAACAGAAACGGGGCAAATGGTGATTTTGAGGGCTCGCAAACAAATCTATGGATGGTCGTCACCAACACTTGAAGAGTTGCTGGGCTACGTTGGGATCCAGTTGCCACTCATGCGGCTGGAGAATTCTGCTTAGCTTGTCTGCTAGGAAGTTCTCCTGACTTGGTATGTAAACCGCCTTGAGGAACATACCTTGGCTGACTGTGAAGGAGCATAGGTCCAGGGTTTCCTGACACAGGATACGAGAGCCTGTGCCCCCCTGTTTGCTCACATAGAACATCGCTACTTGGTTGTCTGTCTGAATCAAGACAGATTGGTGAGCCAGGGTTTGGCAGAAGGTCCGAAGAGCTAGGTGGATCGCTCGAAGCTCTAGGAGATTGATTTGTTGTGTACTCTCCCATGGAGACCACACACCTTGAGTGCAGACCTGTTGGCAATGCACACCCCATCCCAGCAGTAGTCAGCACCCTTGACTGCGTGGGAGGCTGAAAAGGCACTCCCTCCAGAAGGTTATGAGGTTGAAGCCACCATTTCAAAGACTGTATCAGGCGATGGGACACCTTGATGTTGTCTCTGAGTCTGCCTGTGGCTTGTGTCCACTGGTCCCTGAGGCACCACTGAGCTGTTCTCATGTGAAGTCGAGCATTGGGTGTCACATGCACTGTGGAGGCCATGTGACCAAGAAGGCGCAGAAAGTGTCTTGCTGAGATACGGGATCTGCGACTCACTTGCTGCACTAGGGCTACCAGTCTTTGAGCCCTTTCCTCTGATAGATAAGCCCTTGCCTGAAGGGTGTCTAACCTTGCCCCTATGAACTCCAGTCCCTGAGAGGGAACCAGAGGGAACTTTGTGTAGTTGATCACAAAGCACAGATGCTGAAGCAACTGGATAGTGCGGGACATGGCCTGTTGGGCTTCTAGAGCTGTCTGGGCTCTGATGAGCCAGTCATCTAAGTAGGGGAAGACAAATACCCCTTGAGTCCTTAGAAAGGCTGCCACCACCGCAAGGCACTTTGTGAATACCCTGGGTGCCGAGGCTAGGCCAAATGGCAGCACTTTGTACTGAAAATGGTTTCCTCCAACTACAAATCTTAGATATTGTCTGTGGTCTGGATGACTCAAGATGTGTGTATACGCATCTTTGAGATCTAAGGAGCATAGCCAGTCTCCCTGGCGGAGGTAAGGCAGCAATATTCCAAGGGAAAGCATCTTAAACTTTTCCCTCACCAGGAACTTGTTTAGGCTTCGTAGGTCGAGGATAGGTCTTAGGCCTCCAGTTCTCTTTGGTATCAGAAAGTACCTGGAGTAGAAGCCTGTGCCCTGTAGGTTCTACCACCTGATCCTCGAGAAGACCTGCAAGAGGAGGTCCCTGTGAAGAGGGGGTCTGAGAGGCTCCCCTAGAAAGTAAGAGGGAGGCACCTGGCTGAGATGTAACCGATAGCCCATTTGGACTATCTGGAGAACCCAGGTGTCTGTTGTAATAGCTGGCCACCTGTGGACATACAGGGTTAGCCTTCCTCCTGTGCAGGGCCTTGCATCCCTTGGGAGAGAGACTATGCTCTGGGAGTCAGAAGTCCCCTCCAGGCTGGGCTGGAGCCGGTGCCGGGGGCCTTTTGCTTACGCAGGCCTTGCCCCCGTCCCTTGGCCTGCTGCCCCTGCTGGGGAGCTGGGGAGGCATGATACATGCGGTAGTTTTGGTAAGCTGATCCTTTCCTCGGGAAAAAGGGCTTCTTATCCGAGCCCTTCTTCTTAGAAGGGGCAGAAGTCTTCTTCTCGAGTCTTGTCTGGGTCAGGTACTCAGACTCGATCTCGGCAGCCTTCTCAGTCATGGGCTTGCCAAAGAGGTTTTCACCTCTGCAAGGGACATCGACCAACTTGTCCTGAACCCATGGCTCCAGGTCTGATGACTGTAGCCATGCCTGGCATTGTGCACCGATGCCGGCCCCAGCTACCCGGGCCGAAGCCTCGAAGCCATCATAGGCTGCTAGAGTCATAAACTTCAAGCACTCTCGGATCCCAGTGGACAAAACCTGGAAGCACTGCAAAGGTCCCTCGGAGGGACCAGCGGAGAACCCGGCAATCTCCTTTGCCAGGTCTCGCAGGTACATGCCCATGTACAGCTGGTACGTCTGGATTCGGCTTGACAGCATCAAATCCTGGTAACACTTTCTGCCGAGAGCATCCATGTTGCGGGCCTCCCAGCCAGGAGGCACCGAGGAGTGCGTCTTCTGGCTCTTGAGCCGGCGCATGGCCGATTCCACAACCATGGAGTTGTGCGGCAGCTGTGCCTTTTGGAACCCATGGATCTTGCGAACTCGATAGATGGAATCGATTCGCCTGCTGAGGACCGGCATTGAGGCCGGTGTCTCCCACATTCGGAGAATCAGCTGTTCCAGGATGGGGGGCACCGGTACAGTAAGGGCTTCCTTTGGAGAAAAGTCATACTGGAGGACCTCAAGCTCCTCAGCTCGAGGTTCCCCCTTGGCATCTGCCGGGAATAACAAAGCCTTTTCCATGTCCCGGACGAAGTCCAAGAACCGGGTGTCCTCTGGGGGTGACCGTCTCCGAGGTTCAGATCCCAGGGAGTCTGACGGGACATACTTGGTACGGTGGGTGCCCGGGGACTCCTCGTCCTCCGTCTCCCAACCGGACTCTGAGGAGGAGTCGATCAGCTCTGGCCTCAAGGGCTTCAGTCTCGACCGCCCCGATGCTGAGGGAATTGGCGTCAACGACCTCGGTCCCGAATGGGAGGTCGAGGGGGACCTCGGCCGAGGATTAGCTCGGCTTCCAGGGTCGACTTGGACATCGAAGTCCTGGTGGTCAGGGCGGACGGACGTGTGAGACCATCCATCAGCGCCCGCTGCTGGTCCATGAAGGCAGACACTCTGCGCTCCAAGGCCGCCAACCTGAGACCGAGCTCAGGAGGCTCCGCAGCACCCAGCTCGGGTCCCGATGTCGTCAGGCCCGATGCCGGCTCTCCCAGGGGAGAGTCAACAACGAGGACAGTGCTTACCTTCCTCGGCGTCTCCGGGTCCTTTCGAGGGAGTTTGGCAGGCCTCTCCGATTCCGAGGATCCGGGGTGGTGAACCGGGCTCTGCGACCGAGCCCGCGAGGGACCAAGCCGTTCGGAGCTCTCAGACGACACCGCCCTCACGGATTTTTTCTTCCTCTAGTGTTCCCGCGAGGGAGACCCCCTTTCAGAGGACACCCGACGCTGCTCGGGATAAGACAGCTCCCGAGAGGTCAAGGCCTCTGACGAGGTCCGGGCCTGGGCGGGTGCGGACATGGGAAAAAACCTGTCATGTTGCTGCTGCCTGCTCCTCAAAGACTTGGAAGATATCTTTTTGCATGGGCCACAGATCACGGGGTCATGGTCGGGCCCGAGGCATTGGAGGCAGCAGTCATGTGTGTCGGTGAGAGACATTAGTTTTGTGCACCGATCACACTTTTTAAACCCGCTGGCAGCCATCGGGGGAAAAAGGGCCCCTGCAAGGTCGAAGGACCGGGCTGCCAGCTAAAAATAAAAAAAGAGCGTGAACACTAGTTACTAAGGACAAAAATGAAAAGACAGACCGGATTTGATACCGGTGTACCCAGCCGAGGCAGGAAGGGGAACCAGCGTCGAACCAGCAAGCAGAAAAACACAATATTTCAAATTTTAACACTTTTTCCACGGGGAAACTAGGACGCTGTCCGTTGGGCTCTGCGGAAAAAAGGAGACTGAGCAAGATGGCCCCCTTGGGCGGGAAGGGGACCATGCATGCGTGATGCAGTCCCAAAGGCTTTCTTCGAAAGCTGGGGATTTGCTCCGCATGGGGGCTCCGTCAACATCACCCATATGTGAGGACTGACTTCCTGCTTGATCCTGGAGAATGCTAAATACAACAAAACAAGTCTTCAGGGTCCAAATGATGATAAGATTTTTGAAATTTGTAAATATTTAAATCTGTATATATGTTTAAACTATCTATATACCTAATCAGCATTTACTCAGCATTGTAACCCTCAAATTACCATTTTTATTATATACAATTTAATGTTCACTGTAATTTCAATCGTTTGAATAAGTTTCAATGTAATGTTCAAGTTTTGTTCTTTGTAAACCGCTTTGATTTTTCTGAAAGGCGGTATATAAAACCGTTCAATAAATAAATAAATGGGCAGTGCTAGATCCTGAGTACTTTTTAAAGTCCAGTTTTGTCTCTCCTTACCACTACAGTGCACTGTACTGTAAAGCACAGTTACTTACCTGTAACAGGTGATCTCTGGGAACAGCAGGAATTAGTCCTCACTTATGGGTACGTCGGAACCGACGGAGCCTGCGCAGGAAAGCTCCCCAGCTTCCCAGAAAGGAAGCTTTTGGGGTCTCCCACTGCACATGCGCGCTGCCTTCCCGCCTTCCTGACCAGCTCTCCTCAGTTCGAGTTTATAGCTGAGACAATAGAGAGAGGAAAGGAAGATAGATAGAAGATACAACTCCAAGGGGAGGTGGGTGGATTGTGAGGACTAATTCCTGCTGTTCCCAGAGATCACCTGTTACAGGTAAGTAACTGTGCTATCTCCAGGAACAAGCAGGAATAAGTCCTCACTTATGGGGACTCCCTAGCTAAGATGCCTGGGAGATCCCCTCCCAAGGGTTCACCATCTTCGTATGGATCTCAGGCATCCATCCAGGGAAGGTGGGCAGGAGTTGTTCAAGTATGGAACAGGTGTTTGAGGACAGCCTGACCAAACAAGGCATCCCGGCGGGAGTCCTTGTCCAAACAGTAATGGGCTGTGAAGGTATGAACCGAGGCCCAGGTGGCTGCTCGACAGATCTGATCTATGGATACAGAGTGAAGATGAGCCATAGAAGTGGCCATGGCTCTCACATTGTGAGCTGTGACATGGCCTTCCAGAGAAATGTTTTTACTCTGGTAAGCAAAGGAAATACACTGAGCAATCCAATTGGAAAGTGTACGTTTTGAGACTGGAAGTCCCAAATGAGAAGGATCAAAAGCCACAAAAAGTTGGGAAGACTTTCGATGTGGTTGAGTCCTGTTGAGGTAAAAGGCGAGAGCTCTTTTACAGTCTAGAGTATGAAGGTTCCTCTCTGCACTGGATGCATGAGGAGCCGGGAAAAAGACAGGTAGATATACCTCTTGATTAAGATGAAAAGGCGAGACCACTTTGGGCATAAAGTGGGGATTCGTCCTAAGGACCACCTTATCATGATGAAACCTGGTATAAGATGGATGAGCCACTAAGGCCTGTAGTTCACTGATGCGGCGAGCCGAAGTGACTGCAATAAGGAAAAGGACCTTCCAGGAAAGAAATTTCAAGGAGGTAGAAACCAACGGTTCAAAAGGTGGCTCCATAAGCTGACCTAGAACTAGGTTCAAATCCCATGCTACCGGAGGAGGCCGGATGGGAGGTTTAGTTAGAGTCAGGCCTCTCATGAACCTTGCAATAAGAGGATGAGAGGAGACAGGTTGTCCATTTATAGGTTTTAAAGATGCTGCAATAGCACTTAAATGGACTCGTACTGAATTTGTCTTAAGGCCTGCATTGGAAAGATGCAGGAGATAGTCTAATAGAGAATTCAAAGGAAGTGCTAGAGGGTCAAGACCCTGTTGAGCACACCAAATGGAAAAGCGTTTCCATTTGAAAGCATAGGAACGCCTCGTGGAGGGTTTCCTAGAGGCATGAAGGATATCTTTCACTGGTTGAGAAAGATTGAAGTCATGAAGGCTTAGGCCTTCAGTAACCAAGCTCTGAGGTGTAGGGACTTGGGGTTTGGGTGCCACAAAGTCCCCTCCTCCTGAGACAGAAGGTCTGGCGCAGCTCCCAGGTCCAGGGAGGGTCCCTGGGAGAGATGCAGAAGTAGAGGGAACCACACTTGGCGTGGCCAGCGTGGAGCTATGAGGATCATCGATCCGTGATCCCTCTGGAGTTTGAACAGAGTCTTGGGAATCAAAGGAATGGGTGGAAAGGCATATAGGAATTCCTGACCCCAACGTAGGAGAAAGGCGTCGTTGGCCTGAGCTCTCTGACACGGAGTCGTGGAACAGAACCGGGGAAGTTTGGCATTCCACAGACTTGCAAAGAGGTCTATGTCCGGGGATCCCCATTCCTGAAAGATTCTGCCTATCTGGTCCATATGTAGGGACCATTCGTGTGGAAGCAGAACTCGACTGAGTCTGTCTGCCCGAGAGTTTTGAACCCCTGGAAGATACACTGCCAGAAGATGAATTTGATGCTCTCTGGCGAAGGCCCATAATCTGAGAGCTTCGTTGCAAAGCGACAGAGAGCCTGTCCCTCCTTGTTTGTTTATGTAGAACATGGCCACCTGATTATCTGTATGGACTAGGACAGTCAGGTTGACAAGGAGGGTATGGAAGACTTTGAGGGCAAAGAAGATTGCTCGCAGTTCCAGGAGGTTGATGTGAAGGGTGGCCTCTTGTGGAGACCAAGCACCCTGAGTGGAGAGGTGTTGAAGATGGGCTCCCCACCCTGTTTGGGAGGCATCTGTTGTGAGGGTTGCTTGGGGCAACAAAGGTTGGAAAGGGACCCCCAACAACAGATTCTTGGTGGACATCCACCATTGGAGGGACCAAAACAGACGCTTTGAGGTGAGTATTTGGTAGGAGAGCGCTCCTGATGCTTGAGTCCACTGGGAGGCCAAGGTCCATTGAGCTGCTCTCATATGAAGACGAGCGTAGGGCACCACGTGTACCGTGGAGGCCATGTGGCCCAGAAGTCGAAGCATTTCTCTGGCTGTCAAGTGACTGATGGACTGAGCTTGGGAGGCCAAGCACACCAGACGTTGGCCCCGGACTTGAGGTAGGTAGGCCCTTGCAGTGGTGGTGTCCAACTGGGCCCCTATGAATTCCAGAGACTGAGTAGGGATAAGTTGAGACTTGGAAAGGTTTACCACCAGTCCCAGATACTGCAGAATGTGCCTTGTGCGGTCCAGGGAAATCTGGGCCTCTGACTGAGATGGAGCTCGGATGAGCCAGTCGTCCAGATATGGGAATACAAAAATTCCCAGACCTCTTAGAAATGCGGCAACAACTGCCATGCATTTGGTGAACACTCTTGGAGCAGAGGCTAGACCGAAGGGAAGTACTCTGTACTGGAAATGTTTTCCCTGAAACAGAAATCTTAGATATTTTCTGTGGGATGGGTGGATGAGTATATGTGTGTACGCATCCTTGAGATCTAGAGAACAAAGCCAGTCCTGACTCTGAAGGTATGGAAGGAGAATGCCTAGAGAAAGCATTTTGAATTTCTCCTTGTACAGAAATGTGTTCAATTCTCTCAGATCTAGGATAGGTCTGAATCCCCCTGTCTTCTTTGGTATGAGAAAATAAGGGGAGTAGAATCCTGTCCCTTGTTGAAGAAGAGGAACCTCTTCTATTGCCCCTTGGGCAAGGAGAGAAGAGACTTCTTGACCCAACAGGTCCAGGAGAGATGGGGGAGAATTGAAGTGCCTCACCATGGTATATGGAGGAAGGTTGGAAAAATGAAGTTTGTAGCCCTCTCTGATGATAGAGAGGGTCCATTGCTCTGATGTAATTTGCCCCCATCTGGGAGCAAAGTGAGCTAACCTTCCGGGAATGGTGAGGGGCTCTGGATGTTCTAGAGCCAGAAAGGTTAAGTTCTCTAGGGGCAAGTCAAAACCCCTGAGGGGGTTGAGCCTGCTGAGGAGTGGCAGACACTGCAGGCTTTGACCTTGCCTGTTTAGGCTGCTGACGTTTAGCAGCAAAGCGAGGCTGAGAAGATTGTTGGCCAGTATTTGTGGAAAATCTGGCCTTCTTGTAGTAAGGCCTCTTGAAAGACTTTTTCTTGGCAGGAGTAGAAGTAGACTTAGAAAGTCTATCTAAGGTAGCATTTTCTGCGTCCATTTGAGTGGCTTTAATTTGCCAGTCTTTACCAAATAAGTTTTCACCTGTACAGGGCAGATTCCGTAAGCCATCTAGGACCCAGGGTTCTAGGTCAGAGGCCTGGAGCCAAGCAAGTCATCGGGCTGCAATGGCAATGCCCGAAGCTCTACCGGCACCCTCAAAGGAATCAAAGGCTGCTCTGTTGGAGAACTTAGAAACATCTAGAAGCTGTTTCACTAAAGAAATGAACTCCTCCTTTCTATCTTCAGGGATAAAGGGGGCAAAATGCTTTACCTTTAGGGCAAGTTCCCTTAGAAACATGCCCATATACAGACTGTATGAATTAATCCTGGCTATAAGCATACTAGCCTGGAAGATTTTCCTACCAAAAGAGTCTAGGGTCTTACATTCTCGCCCTGGAGGGGTAGAAGAGTGCCTTTTGGTACTCTGAATCTTTTTCAGCGCAGACTTCACCACAATGGAATGGTGAGGCAGCTGAGTTTTTTGAAAACCAGGAGAAGGAGGGACCCGGTACATGGTGTCCAACCTACGAGAATGAGGAGACAATGTTAGAGGAGCCTCCCATAAGTCCATCAAGTGTTCTTGAAGGATTTCATGGATAGGCAGGGTAACTGCCTCTTTAGGAACCTTAGGGTATCCTAAAATATCCAATTTCTTTGATCTAGGTTCTTTCTCAGAGGATGTAGTAATAGAAAGTCCTTTAGCTACTTCTATAATGAAGTCTTGAAAGGACAAATCCTCTGGTGGAGACATTCTCCTCTTTGGGGAAGAGGGCTCTTCAGGATGAACAAGAGAGAGCTCATCAGAGTCATCAGAGGAGTCAAAATCCTCAGAGGAATCAGAGTATCCTCTATTCCAGGGGTCTCAAACTCAAATTGCTTTGAGGGCCAAATGAGGACTTGTAAAGTAACCCGGGGGCCGCATAAGACGCGGGGCCTCATTTGCATAAGGGGCCTCATTTGCATAAATATTTGCATAATGTTACCATACACTAACTTTTAGTAAACATGCCTCTTTAATGAGTATGGATAAAGAAAGACTAAAAGATTTAGAAACAAGAAGACAATAATTAAACTGGGAACCCCAAAAGCCAAACTTGGAATGTACAACAACACTGTAGAAATAAAACTATAAATTAATTTCCTCTTGTACTAAACAAAGCGCAAACATTAATGATGCACATTTCCCAAAGCTGACATATTCCAGTTAATAAATTCAAAATAAAGAGATATTTTTCTACCTTTTGTGCATTTTTTTCAGTTGCAATTGTTCCAGCCACTTTCTTCTGGTTTCTTCATGTCTTCTGCTAACTCTCCATCGTCTGCTGTCCATTTGCCCTTTCTTCTCTCCTAGTTTTTTTTCCATTCTCTCTCTACATCTGCTTTAACATACTAATCTTTCTCCTTTTTCTCTTTCCTCATTCCTATTTCATCCACTCAAATTTTACCCCTCCATCCTCAATCCCCACTTACTCTCCCAATACCTGGCCAATTGTAGATTTGTCTTCTCTCCCAGACAAAATATTTTTCCCCTCTCCATTTCACTTTCCCAGCTCCATCCCATTCTAATCCTCCCCCAACATCAGCTCCCTTCTAGTTCCAGCCCCACCCAGCATCCGCTCCCTTCTAGTCCCCCCATCAGTCCATTTCCAGTCCTATCCTAGCCTCACCATCAGCCCATTTCCAATCCTAGCCCCCCATCAGCCCATTTCCAATCCTAGCTCCCTCCCCTCACAGCCCATTTCCATTCCAAGCCCCCCTCCCCATCAGCCATTTGCAGTTCAAGCCCCCCTTCCACTCAGCCCATTTCCAGTCCTAGCAACCCCCCCCAGCCCATTACCAGTCCTAGACCCCCCATAGCCCATTACCAGTCCTAACCTCCCCATAGCGCACTTCCAGTTTTACCCCCATCACCCCATTTTCAGTCTTACCCCCCCCCCCATAGCCCATTACCAGTCATAACCCCCCCCTGCCAATAGCCCACTTCCAGCCCTAACCCCCATTACCCCATTTCAGTCAGCCCCTCCATAGCTCATTACCAGTCCTAACTCCCCCCATCAGCCCACCTCCAGTCCTTCCTAACCCCCACCTGCCCATTTCCAGTCCTAGCCCCCACCATAGCCCATTACCAGTCATAACCCCCCTGCCAATAGCCCATCTCCAGTCATAACCCCCCCCCCCTGCCAATAGCCCATCTCCAATCATAACCCCCCCCCTGCCAATAGCCCATTTCCAGTCATAACCCCCCCTGCCAATAGCCCATTTCCAGTCATACCCCCCCTGCCAATAGCCCATTTCCAGTCATAACCCTCCTGCCAATAGCCCATCTCCAGTCATAACCCCCCCCCCTGCCAATAGCCCATTTCCAGTCATAACCCCCCCTGCCAATAGCCCATTTCCAGTCATACCCCCCCTGCCAATAGCCCATTTCCAGTCCTACACCCCCCCCCCAGGTAAATTAAAAAAAAACCTGGCTTCTGCTGCTGCAGCAGAAAATCAGCTGTCCCGCGGCCCCTTCCCCTCTGCGCGGAGAGCCCTGAGTGTGCTTCATCTGCGGCGTGCTTTTTAAGCCGCGAAGAGAGCATTTCCCTCTCGCGCGGCTTAAACCTAGTCACTTTTCAAGCCTCGCGAGAGGGAAATACTCTCTTCGCGGCTTGAAAAGCACCCGCTGATGGAGCACTCTCGGGGATCTCCGGGCAGAGAGGAAGGGGCCGCAGGACAGCTGATTTTGCTGCTTGAGCAGCAGAAGCCAGTTTTTTGTTTTTTTAAAATTGACCGTCGATTCTGCCGTTGCCACGGCGGCAACGGCAGCAGCAGCAGAAGCCGTCGCGGGCCGCACAACGTTCTCTCGCGGGCCGCGTGTTTGAGACCCCTGCTCTATTCGCTTCCAACGCACGATACGCATACCGGTCGGTATCGACATCGGGCGTACCGGGCATGGGATCGATATCGGGTGAAAACCCGGATCCGGCATGCACCGATCTGCGTTTGGAAGACGATGGCCTCGGTTCCGGTATGGAAGCCAATACCGGAACCGGACCCGGAAACCGCTGGATGCGGTACCGAGGGCGTCGCAGCCTTAATGAAAGCCAGGATGGCCTGCTGCATGGTCTGAACAGTATTGTCCATAGACGCCACTGCTGCCTGGATGTCGGTACCGGCATGGGCCGGTACCCCAGAGCAGTCTAACAGGTGATCGGTCGAGGCCGTGCCATCGATGTCAACCTGTAACCCCATAGATGGTGCTTTGGAAGCCAGAGCTTCCCGCCGGGGTTGTTTGGCTGGGGCATGGTCCTCAGATTCAAAATTGAGAGCCTCTCGATGCTTTGAAGGAGATTTGCTCTTTGAGGACCTGCCCGAAGAAGGTTTGGTTACCTGAGATCCATCCGGAGAGGAAGACATGGATGACTGTGATGCTGGATTATCTGAAGCAAACAGCACATGGAATTTGTTGGCCCGGTTCTGCAAACCACGTTTAGACATCTGGGAGCAGGATGGGCAGTCCGGAATGGAGTGGTCAGGCCCCAAACATTTAAGACACCAGTCATGGGTGTCTGTAACAGAAATGACAGCACTACACTTGGTACACTTCTTGAAACCAGGAGCTGGTTTCTCCATGAGGAGATTTTGTGTAGGCCTGAGGCCTAACAGAAGTCACCAAGTTCTGCTAAAAAATAAAAGCTTTTTTTTTTTTTTTTTTTTTAAGAAAGAAAAGAAAAGAAAAGAGAGACCGGCGGTACCGGTTTCGGTATGGGGAAGGCAGGTACGCGGTCTAAAGAAAGAAACTAAAATAACAATTTCTTCAGCGGTGACAGGAACACGACCTGCTGGCTCCGCGGAAAAAGAGAAACTGAGGAGAGCTGGTCAGGAAGGCGGGAAGGCAGCGCGCATGTGCAGTGGGAGGCCCCAAAAGCTTCCTTTCTGGGAAGCTGGGGAGCTTTCCTGCGCAGGCTCCGTCGGTTCCGACGTACCCATAAGTGAGGACTTATTCCTGCTTGTTCCTGGAGATGCATTGACTCTCTCTGATGACATCAGGTCTGAGAAAGTGCGGAGCTTAATACCCCCTACAGTTCCTAAAGTGCTATGTGCAACAGAATAAGCTTTCAGGGCAAAAAAAAAATAAAAACCCTTACATCCTCAATTGCAGCACAAAATACTTTTAAAAGTCCAGTTCTGTCTCTCCTCACCTGTGACATGGTACCTTGCAGAGCTCTTCAACGCCATGACTACAAACACTTTGGCATATTGAAGGCATACAGGTCCTCAGTATGGCCATACTAGGATAAGGTCATCCAGCATTTCCTTTTCTGCCCAGCAACCAGCATTATTCATTGAATGGATATTCTCAGTGTTAGGGGATAATACTGTAAACCCATATCCAAAGCAAACCTTCCTATTCTAAGTTTTCTCAATTTTTATGTGAATGAGGAGGACTGAGTGCAAAGCTCCACTAAAGCAATGCATAGCCACACACTTTGCCCTCAGTGTCTTTCTGTGGTTTTGCCAGTTGCCACTATCTGGTCTCTTTTGCTTCATTTTTTTTAAGTGCCATCAAGTCAATGCTGACTCCTGCTGACCAAGCAACACCTAGGTTTTCTTGGCAAGGTATGACTTGAAGTAGATTGTCAGGCGTTTTCTTCCAAGGCAATGGAGGGCAGGACCATACCAAACTAGAAATGTGCTCTGTGCGACTAACAAATCTGGTGCGCCCCTCCACTCAGCAACTCACTCTTTTTGAGCTTCCAAAAATGCTCAGTGAAGATATCAGCTCCCCATTCTTTGCCTGTGCAGTCCCACCACTCTCAGTAAGAGTAGTTACTCACCTGTAACAGGTGTTCTCCAGGAGCAACAGGAATCAGTCCTCACATATGGGTGTCATCGGCGCCGATGAAGCCCCAGCGGAGCATTTCCCCAGCTTTCATGAAAACCTTTGGGAATGCTGGCACGCATGCGCGGTTCCCTTCCCGCCTAAAGGTGCCATCTTACCTCAGTCAAATGACATAGCTAAGAACAGCACACAAAAATAAAAAAAATTAAACTATGTACAACTGCAACTCCCAGGGGAGGAGGGAGGGTTGTGAGGACTGATTCCTGCTGCTCCTGGAGAACACCTGTTACAGGTGAGTAACTACTCTTTCTCCAGGACCAAGCAGAAAGTCAGTCCTCACATATGGGTGACTCCCTAGCTCTGGGCTACCAGGAACCCAGGCTGAACAAGAGAACTCCCTCTAGTCACAGCAGCAAAGAAAGGCTTTCCAAGGACACAACCTCCACCGGTAGCCCAACAGAGGGCAGGTGGGCAGGAGTTGCCTAAACCTCAAAGAGATTCCGGAGTACTACTTGGCCAAAAGCACTGTCCCTACGGGACTCCCTCTTCAGGCAGTAATGGGCCACAAACGTCTGGCTTGAAGACCAAGTTGCAGCCCTGCAGATGTCTACCAAGAGCACAGAGCGGAGATGAGCCACTGAGGCAGCCATTGCCCTGACACGATGGGCCGTGACCCTACCCTGCAAAGGAAGGTCAGCCGCCTTGTAAGCCCAGGTGACACAGTCAGCCACCCAGATGGACAAGGTACGCGTGGACACAGCCAACCCCAACTTATTGGGGTCAAAGGAGACGAAGAGCTGAGTAGCCCTCCTATGCCCCTGCGTACGGTCAAGGTAGAAGGATAAGGCCCTCCTACAGTCCAGGGTATGCAGGACTGCTTCAGCCTGGCTAGCATGAGGCCTAGGGAAGAATGTTGGAAGAACCACCTCCTGATTGAGGTGGAAAGAGGAGACAACCTTAGGGAGGAACTTGGGATGAGTCCTGAGGACTACCCTGTTCCTATAAATCCTGGTGTAAGGTCTATCACAGACCAGGGCCTGAAGTTCACTCACTCGCCTAGCCAAGGTGAGGGCTATCAGGAAGAGAGTCTTCCAGGAAAGGAAGTGTAGAGGGCAAGTAGCCATCGGCTCAAAGGGTGGGCGAGTCAGTTGCTGCAAGACCACATTCAGCTCCCACTCAGGAGCAGGAGGACGGATGGGAGGCTTGAGCAAAAGCAAGCCTCTGAGAAAGCGGGACACCAAGGGGTGACCTGACAGAGAATGTCCCTCCACCAGTGAGTGGTGAGCAGCTAGAGCTGAGAGGTGGACCCGAACAGAATTGGACTTAAGTCCCTGATTTGATAAGTGCAGTAAGTACTGAAGCACCACTGGCACAGTACAGGAGAATGGATCCTCTGTACGTAGCTGACACCACACAGAAAACCTCTTCCATTTGAGGGCATAGGTTTACCTAGTGGACTGTTTCCTAGAGGCTAGGACAACCTCCTCAACTTCCTGAGGTAGGCCCCAGGGAGCCAAAACTACCCTTGCAGCCTCCAGGACATCAAATTGAGAGCTTTGAGATTGGGGTGCAGAAGGGAACCCTGCTCCTGTGAGAGAAGGTCGGGCTGCAACCCCAGAGGTAGTGGGGAATCCACTGCCAGCTGAAGCAGAAGTGGAAACCAAGGCTGCCTCGGCCACCTGGGAGCCACCAGCAGGACCGAGGCCTTGTCCTGAAGAGTCTTGAAAAGAGTTCGGGCCACCAAGGACGTGGGAGGGAACGCATACAGGAGGCCCTGAGACCAGGAGATCAGAAAAGCATCTGGTGCTATCCTCGAAGGATGCGGTTGCCTGGAGCAGAACTTGGGCAGTTGCTTGTTCAGCGGACTGGCAAAGAGATCTATCCAAGGGAGACCCCACTTCAGGAAGATCTTCTGAACCAACAAGGGATGCAGCTGCCACTCGTGGGGCTGCAGAATTCTGCTCAACCGGTCGGCCAGGCAGTTCTCCTGGCCTGGAAGGTACACCGCCTTGAGAAGCATGTTGTGCTTTAGGGCAAAGGAACAAAGGTCTTGAGTCTCCCAACAAAGGAGCTTTGACCCAGTCCCGCCCTGTTTGTTCACATAAAACATGGCTACCTGGTTGTCTGTTTGAATCAAGACTGAGCGGTGAACCAGGGCCGGAGAAAAAGACTTGAGAGCTAAGCGGATAGCTCGAAGTTCCAGGAGATTGATCTGTTGGGCTGCCTCCCAGGGAGACTAGAGGCCTTGGGTGCACTTGTCCAGACAATGAGCACCCCAGCCCCGCAGAGAGGCGTCGGTGGTGAGGACGACCGAGTATTCTGGCATTCAGAAGGGCATCCCCTTCAGCAGACTGGGTGGATGTAGCCACCAGCTGAGGGAGGCCAAAAGGAGTCTGGACACCCTTATCCTGTCTCTTAGGCGGTCTGTGGCCTGAGACCACTGAGTCCGAAGGCACCACTGTGCAGGTCTCATATGGAGCCTGGCATTGGGAGTCACATGCACTGTCGAAGCCATGTGGCCCAGAAGTCTGAGGCAGAGTCTGGCGGAGACCAGGGGCTTGTTTAGGAACTGTTTGGCCACGTCAATCAGTCTTTGGGCCCTATCCTCTGGCAAAAATGCCTTTGCAAGTTGAGAATCCAACCTTGCCCCTATGAACTCCAAGTTCTGGGAGGGGAGCAAAGAGGACTTTGCGAAGTTTATGACAAAGCCCACGTTTTGAAGCAGAGCAATGGTTCTGAGGATGGCTTGTCTGGCCTCCAGGCACGTCTGACCCCTGATGAGCCAGTCGTCCAGATAGGGAAAGACAAAGATGCCTTGATTTCTCAGGTAGGCCGCAACTACTGCCAGGCACTTGGTAAAGACCCTGGGAGTGGAGGTCAGGCCAAAAGGTAGTACTCTGTACTGATAATGGTTTCCTCCCACAATGAACCTGAGGTACTTTCTGTGGTCTGGATGAATGAGGATGTGAGTGTATGCATCCTTTAGATCTAAGGAGCATAGCCAATCTCCCTGCTGGAGGTAGGGCAGAAGTGTTCCAAGAGTAAGCATCTTGAACTTTTCTTTCTCTAGGAACTTGTTGAGGTTCCTGAGGTCCAGAATGGGTCGAAGGCCACCGGTCCTTTTGGGTACCAGAAAATACCTGGAGTAGAATCCGAGACCTTGCAAGTGGGGAGGCACAGGCTCCACCGCCCTGTCCACCAACAGACTTTGGAGCTCTTGAAGGAGAAGGTCTGTGTGCAGGGGAGGCCTCAAGGGCTCCCCTGGGAAGTAAGGAGGAGGCAGTTGATGAAAATGCAGGGCATAGCCCTTTTGGACTATGTCCAGCACCCAACTGTCGGTGGTAATGAGAGGCCACTGGTGGGCAAAGAGTACAAGGCGACCGCCTGTGCAGGGCTGGGAAAGCAGGGACAGAGTGGCTATGCTCAAGGAGTCAAAAACCCCCACCCTGCTGAGTGGAAGCAGGGGCAGAAGGCTTGGGGGTCCTCTGCCTACGGGGCCCATTACCCTGGCCCTTGGCTTGCTGACCCTGGGGGGCAGCTTGGGCAGCCTGATACTGAGGGTACTGTTTGTAGGCAGTGCCCTTCCTCGGGTAAAAGGACTTTTTACCCGAGCCCTTCTTTTTATGTGAAGGGGCAGAGGTCTTGCTCGACAGCCTTGTCCGGGTAAGGTGCTCGGTCTCGAGCTGACCGGTCTTCTCGGTCACGGGTTTGCCAAAAAGGTTCTCACCTCGGCAGGGGACATCGACCAACTTGTCCTGAACCCATGGCTCGAGGTCCGATGACTGCAGCCACGCCTGGCGTCGAGCCGCGATGCCGGCAGCCGCAACTCGGGCCGAAGCCTTGAAGCCATCGTAGGCGGCACGGGAAATGAACTTTGAGCATTCCCGAATCCCTGAGGACAAGGTCTTAAATCTCTGCAAGGGTTCCCCGGAGAAACCAGCAGAGAATCCGGCCAATTCCTTGGCCAGGTCTCGCAAGTACATGTCCATGTACAGCTGGTAAGACTGGACACGGCAAGCAAGCATAGACCCCTGGAAGCACTTCCTACTGACGCCATCGAGGTTGCAGGCCTCCCTGCCGGGGGGCACCGCAGAGTGCATCTTCTGGCTCTTTAGACGATGCATGGCCGATTCCACAACCATGGAATGGTGTAGTAGCTGTTCTTTCTGGAAACCAGGGCTTTTGCGGAGTCGATAGATGGAATCGACTCGCTTGCTCAGAACCGGCGCCGAGGCCGGTACCTCCCACATCCGGAAGAGGAGCCGTTCCAACATCGGAGGAACTGTGACAGTAAAGGCCTCCTTCGAAGGAGAGTCATACTGTAGAGCATCGGCTCCTCGGCTCGAGGCTCTTCCTCGGGATCGGCAGGGATAGCCAAGGCAGCGGCCATATCCCGGACGAACTCCGAGAACCTAGTGTCCTCCGGAGGGGATCTACTCCGGGGCTCAGACTGCGGTGAGTCCGACGGGACGCACCGAGTCTTAAAAGTATCAGGAGACTCCTTTTCCTCCATCTCCCAGGCGGACTCATCCGAGGAGGAGTCAGGGTCCGACCCCGCGGGGCCCCGAGGCACCCGCCCCGACGCCGGGGACACCGGCGTCGACACCCTCGGTCCCGAACGGGAGATCGAGGGAGACCTCGACTGAGGACGACTTCAAGCCACGAGGGTCTCGAGTATCGGCTCGGTCTCCGGGGTTGACTTCGAAGTCGACGTCCCGGTGGTCGGGGCAGATGCACCAGACAGGCTGGCCATCAGTGCCCGCTGCTGCTCCATGAAGGCAGACAATCTGCTCTCTAAGGCTGTCATCCTGAGACTCAGCTCGGGAGACGCAGCAGCCACCGACTCGGGCCCCGTCAGCGCCGGGCCCGACGTTGGCTCTCTGGGAGGAGAGTCCATGAGGACTACAGGGCTTACGTGTCCAGCAGACTCCGGTTCCACGCAAGGAACTTTGGAAGGCTTCTCTTGGTCCACGGGCCCGGGACAGCGGTCGGGGGTCTTAGACCTGGCCCTCGAGGGACCAGGGACCTCCTCCGACGCCGCCCTCATGAGCCGCTTCTTCCTCTTGCGTTCCCGGTCGGGGGACCCCCTGTCCGAGGAGCTTCGACGGCGCTCAGGATCGGAATCCCGAGATGTCGAGGCCTCAGACGAGGTTCAGGCCCGGCCGGAGGCTGAGTCCGAGAAAAACCTTTCCTTTTGATGCTGTCGACTTCTGAGTGCCTTGGAAGACATCTTCCCACATGGCACACATGACTTGGGGTCGTGGTCACGGCCGAGGCACCGAAGGCAGCAGTCGTGTGTGTCGGTGAGAGACCTAAGTTTCTTATACCGATCACACTTTTTGAAACCACTGGAAGCCATCGGGGAAAAAAGAGCCCATGCGAGGTCAAAAGACCGGCCTTCCAGGGAAAAACGAAAAAAGGGGCGCGAACGCCAGCCACGAAGGGCAAAAACCGAAAAAGAAAATAAACGGGCTCGATACCAGTGTACCGAACCCGGCGGGAGGGGAACCGGCATCGAACCGGAGAAAAATAGCGAAAAATCGCCGAAGAAAAAATCCCTTTTATCCGGGAGAACAGGACACACGTCCGGTGGGCTTCTCGGAAAAAAAGAGACCGAGGTAAGATGGCACCTTTAGGCGGGAAGGGAACCGCGCATGGGTGCCAGCATTCCCAAAGGCTTTCATGAAAGCTGGGGAAATGCTCCACTGGGGCTTCATCGGCGCCGATGACACCCATATGTGAGGACTGACTTCCTGCTTGGTCCTGGAGAAAGACCCTGAAGTGATTTGCTCAAGGTCAGAAGGAGCACCAGTGGGAATCAAACCCAGCTCATTGGGGGTTGTAGGCGTTTGCTCTATCCACTAGGCTACTTCTCCACTGCTGTGTCATCTACAAAAACATAAAAAGAGAGAAAAATTTCCTCTTCTGCTGTCACGTCTGCTTCTGTTGCTATACCTGCTCCTGACCCCGCTGCTGGCCTTCCTGCCCTCTTGGATAAGGGCCACTGCTCTGCTGTATTGCCTCTAGTGCCACTCTAACTGCTGCTTCCCAATGCGATCAGTTGCTTTTCACACTTGTGTTTCTTTTTGTGCCCAAAAAGAAAAAATGAGAAACAAACAAAAGAAAGAATAAAAAGAAAATATAATTTCCTTCTCTACTGTTAGTGTCTTCGGCTGTTCATGCCACTTTTGGTTGTGCGCTACCCCACTTTTGGTGTCTTGGCTTGCTCATTCTATGCCAATTGTAGCTGCCTGGCATGATAGCTGCCCTGCCAGTCTTGTTTCCACTGGGAGTTTTTGTTCATTTTGGGAAGGGTGCTATTGGGATGATTATTATGATTGATCTGTTTAATTTTGAAAAGTTCATTTAGGAGAGTTAGGGGTTTAGAAGATAATTGAAGAGGCCACAAAACTGAAAGTTACTAAGGGTGACTAATACCTTTGCACCAACCCTACTAAAAAGGTTAATGAAGAAATTTCTGGGTAACGGTAGAAATGTAGTGTGTTCATATAAGCATAACAGAATGACTTCTTTTAGCTAAGTATTCTCAAGATGGGAAGAGATGCACAGCTTTAAAGGAGCTGCTTCCAGTACCCAAAAAAGGCAGAGAAAATTCTTTATTTACCTGTGCAAGCTAATACATGTGTAATGTTGCAGAAGGTGTTAAAAGGTGATTTGAAGGGGATGTCATAAACATACCATTAAAGACAATGACTGTAGCTAAAACCGGGATGTGGTCTGGCTTATACTTGAAGAAATGGTTTTTATGCTGCCTCATGCTGATGTTTCTGTGGAAGTTTCTGGCATAGAGCTTCTGCTCTGCCCTTTTCCATTCTTTGACATCACTGTCTCTTCCTAACATTGCTTCCTCCATGGTATAGAAAAGAAATAACTGCTGCACTTCCTAGCTCCCAATTGCCATGTACCCTTCAGGATAATATTTCCTGGTCAACACATTTTCTGCACATCCCTATAAAGCACACTGATTGAATTTTCTCAACCATCTTAAAAAAGACGATAGATTCTGCAAATGGAGGCGGAAGATGTGGGGGTGCTGGCTTTTCTACTTCATCTTAATTCTTGTAGGGCAGACTATGAAATACAAGATGGTACATTGAATGTTAAAATTTCTTTCTGCCAAATTGCATAATATAGCAGTTATATCAACTAGATGCACATACAGGATGCAATCTGCAATATTACTATCAATGAATAATTCTGGGAGGTTTCCATTGTTAGGGTCTAGCACATTTAATACTTGCCTGAATTAGCAGTTTCTGTATGCCTTCTACAACTGCCATTGATCTGATTTTATGCTAGTTAACTAGACTACTTTTATCGGATGCTGTAAAACTGTAAGCAACTTGGAAGTCTGATATTCAAACTCAGACATACCACCAGGGGTATACATGACTTTTAACTGATATGGGGTGAATGTGCCCACTTGCTGTAAGTACTTTGGGGGGGGGGGCAATTTTCATAGTGCTCACTTTGGTGCACCATCAGTGAGAACATTTTACCATTTGGACTTTGATCTAAGTTTCAAAGAGAAAGTCGACATATAATTTCCCTTTGAAAATTGTATTAGAAGCTACCCATGGACCTTTGCTGCAGCTTTTTGTGTGGGAAACAATTTTATGGGAAATCATGTGTGTAAATCTGACAATACACTCTATGGAAGTTATTGGGGGACTTTTACTAATGGGTGCTAAGGTGTTGCACCTATTTCGCGAATAGCGCTGAAACCATGGTATGTCAAGTGCAACACCCCCACGTTAGCTGTTGGGGGTATGGAAAGCATTTCTTTGGCAGTTAACATGGAGCCCTGTCCCATAGCACATGCTGCATTAACGTGGGGGCACCTAACTGCGCTGAGCTCACCACATCAACTCACTTCCCCTACCCCACCCACTCATGCCTCTAACATGGGTTACACAGTTAGCAAGGGAACCATCCTGTGCTGTCATGGCTCTGTGCCACCTAGCAACATGCATCCCAGCACACCTTCAGCATGCACCAGAACACGCACTGCCAGATAGTGCCCATTAGTAAAAGACCCCGTTGTCTGATCCCACCCTAAACCCGCCCCTAGGAAGGCCTTAACAAATGCAGCTAACTGTACACATCCTGTGCAACGCTGTGTGCACTTTTATCCAGATTGATGGGGGGGGAGGGGGCAGATTTCAGACAGCAAGTGTTTCTGGGTGAACAGCTATTTGTCCATGTAAATGGTTTAGGGATATGATGGCATTTCAAAATAGCAGAGAAATTATAACATTTGTTGTTTGTTTTATGTTGTTTTTCATTCAAAATGACACACAAAAAAGCTAACTGCAATTCTATTTAGTTTCTGCAGTTTTAGCAAAAGAAATAGAAATGCAATGAAAATCATAAAGAAACAAATGAGGCAATATTCAAAGGCACTTCTCCAGTGAGCAGCATCTGTGATTGGGATATTCTGTCTGGAGAGTGCGGCTGAATATTCTCTCTGGCTACCTCAGCAGTGCAGAATGCAGGCAGAACTGAGAGTTATCTGTATAGCAGCCATATTCAGCACCACTCTACGGATAGCTCAGGATAGTAAAAAGCTATCCGTAGAGAGGCGCTGAATATCGCCACTATATGGATGGTGTAGATGTTGACCACAGTACCAGATATTCAGCGCTGGCGACCATCTGAACACCTGCGCTGAATATTTGGATTTAACTTAGCCATGGTGGTTGCTGTTTAAAAAAACTCTGACCACCACTGCTACACAGGGCCAGTGATACCATTAGGCAAACAAAGCAATCAAAGCGCTGGCCTTTGGAGGCATCCCTGCTACCCACTGGCGCCCCTCTCCAGGGTCAACAGCAGTGGCAATTGTCCCTGAAACTGCGACCGCAGCACTTACCCTCCATCTGCAGGGCTGCATAATGGTTTCACTCTGCCCAATCTGCCACTTCCGCCACAGACTTGTATAAACCAGAAGTCTGCAGTGGAGGGGAGCCATAGTGGAAGAATGGGCAGAATGAAACCACGATGCAGCCCCAGAGATGGAGAATAAGTGCTGCATTGCAGTTTCAAGGACAATTGCTGCTGCTTTCAGCCCCAAAGAAGGACAGCAGTGGTGGCAATGGATGCAGGGGGGGCAGCAGATGGAGAGCCCACCTAAGGCGCCTACAGTCTTTGCACCGGCCCTGCTGCTACATACTCACCTGAAAAACTTTTCCATTCATGCCCTAAAATGTCTTTGACAATACCAAAGACTGCTCAGTTGTTTTAGAGCAAAGTATGTCATACAAACACAGATCAGATTTTATTTTAACAACATTCACAGAGTAAAATTGGAGAGGGTTAAGTGAAAATGCTAAAAGTGGTCATTCGTAGTGATGTCATTTCAGCAATGAAAATAAAAATGATCAAAAACTTTGAAACAAGCATAAAGAACTTAACAGAGACATTGGCTTCCTTAGCCATGACTAGACATAGGGCCAGCATTAGGGGATGTCAAATATGGCAATTGTTCTGGAACCCTATTCCACGGGGGGGGGGGGGGGGGACCCCAAGCTTGCTTCAAACTGAAGAGGGCATAGCCTGCAGACGGGGTTTGGGGTCTCCTCACCAGTTTCTGCCTTGGGTTCCTGCATGTCTAACACTGGCCATGCCCAGACACATTTCTCCTACAGCTGGAAATTGTACTGTTTGTCTCCCTCACTTTTTTCTGCCCTCTACAAACATATCAATGAATACAACCCTCCCCATCCCCAGATCCTAACAGCTTTTAGAAGAAACATATTCAAATCACCACAGAAAAGCAACCTCGGATCTACCTGTATACTCAGATAACATCATCCTTAGCTAAAAGCTAATTAGAAACAATAGTAAGTTAATCAAATAAAAAAATATTAGGCCCAATATTCAGCAGCATCAGCTAGCCAATCTAACGTGGCTAGCCACCGCTGCTGAACTCTAAATCCATATCCAGGCCCCAGCATTGAATATCCGGGTTGGTCAGATTGCTGAGAAGCTAACCAGGCAGCAGCGATATTCAGCCGCTGCCTAGTTAGCTTCTGCGGTGAAAATTAGGCCAACCTTTACTGGGCCTGACTTTTGCCACATGTCAATAACTGGGCAGCGGCCCAATAACACTGCTGCCTGGTTATCGACAGATGCCGCCCCAGAAGACCTCGAGCATGCCCCGATGCTAACCAGTTAGTATTGGGGTGTGCAGTGGTGGCACCCATGGATCTTCAGTGGCACTAATCATGTTAATGCTACTGAATATCCTGCTGAGTGGCACTTAAAAGGTTTTCAAGTCTGCAAACCGTGTAAATGCTTTTGAATATCTCCCCCCACCCCCTATAATATTCATCTTCTTGTAAACACATAAGATGTGCCAAATGTCCATCAAGCATCCTGTTTCTTCCAGTGGCCAGTCCAGGTGTGAATAAACAGGTAGATAAAAGTAAGCCCGTTTTCAGAAAGCCTTTGACAAAATCCCTCATGAGAGACTCTTAGTCAAATTAAAAAGTCATGGGATAGGAAGCAGTCTTCTATTGTGGATCAGGAACTGGATAAAAGAGAGTAGGGCTGAATGGCCAATTTTCTCAATGGAGAAAAGTGAATAGTAGAGTACGCCATGAATCTGTGCTAACCCGCTGCTTTTTAACATATTCATAAATGACCTGGAAATGGGAATAACGAGTGAGGTGATCAAATTTGCAGATGACACAAAAGTATTCAAAGTTGTTAAAACACAAGAGGATTGTGAAAAATTTCAAAAGGATCTTGATAAATTGGAAGACTGGACATCTAAATGGCAGAATAAATTTAGGGGTATGTTTACTAAATAGCGGCAGCACCTTCCTTGCGAATCGGAGCGCAGCCCCATTGAATTCAATGGGGCTGCGGCTCTGATATCACACGGAAGCCACTATAGCTGTTTAGTAAACATACTCCTTACTGTGGACAAGTACAAAGTTATGCACTCAGAGAAGAACAACTCAAACTACAGCTACACAATGAAAGATTCCACATTAGGAACCATCACACAGGAAAAGGAACATAAGAACATAAGATATGCCATACTGGGTCAGACTAAGGTCCATCAAGCCCAGTATCCTGTTTCCAACAGTGGCCAATCTAGGTCATACATACCTATCAGTTTCCCCAAAAGACACAGGTTCCACAATGCTTGTACTGGGTCAAACATTGATATCCTGGGTCCCTTTTTAATAATGCTTTATGGACCTTTCCTCCAGGAACTTGTCCAAACCTTTTTTAAGCCCAGCTACACTAACAGCCTTTACTACATCCTCCAGTAACAAATTCCAGAGTTTGATTACACGTTGAGTGAAAAAATATTTTCTTTTATTAGTCTTAAATAGTTTACCCTGTAGCTTCATTGCATGTCCCCTAGTCTTTCTATATTCTGATAACGTAAACAATCGATCTACGTTTACCCGCTTCACTCCGTTCATTAATTTATAGACTTCTATCATATCTCCCCTCAGCCGTCTCTTTTCCAGGTTAAAGAGTCCTAGCCTTTTTAGCCTTTCTTCATTGGGGTATCCTTCCATCCCCTTTACCATTTTGGTGGCTCTTCTCTGAACCTTTTCTAATAACGCTATATCCTTTTAAGATACGGCAACCAGAATTGCACACAATATTCAAGGTGCAGTCTCACCATGGAACGATATAGAGGCATTATAATATCCTTTGTTTTATTTTCCATTCCTTTCCTTATGATACCTAGCAATCTATTTGCTCTCTTGGCCGCCGCTGCAAACTGAGCGGGGGGTTTTAACATGTTATGCACAATGACACCTAAATCGTTTTCCTGGGTGGTGGTTCCTAATGTGGAACCTTGCATCGTGTAACCATAGTTTGGGTTGTTCTTCCCTAGGTGCATAACTTTGCACTTGTCCACATTAAATTTCATCTGACATTTTGATGCCCAGTCTTCCAATTTATCAAGATCCTCTTGCAATTTTCCACAATCCTCATGGGTTTTAACAACTTTAAATAGTTTTGTGTCATCTGCAAATTTGATAACCTCACTCGTTATTCCCTTTTCCAGGTCATTTATGAATATGTCGAAAAGCAGCGGACCCAGCACAGATCCCTGCGGTACACCACTGTTCACTTTTCTCCATTGGGAAAATTGGCCATTTAGCCCTACCCTCTGCTATCTTTTAACCAGTTCCAGATCCACAATAGTATACTGCCTCCTATCCCATGTCTCTTTAGGTTTGCCAAAAGTCTCTGATGAGGGACCTTGTCAAAGGCTTTCTGAAAGTCCAAATACACTATATCAACCGACTCACCTTTGTCTACCTGTTTATTCACACCTTCAAAAAAACATAACAGATTAGTAAGACAAGATCTTGTCTAAAGCCATGTTGGCTGTCTCCCATTAAGCCATGACTATCTACATGTTCAGTAATTTTGTTCTTCATGATGGTTTCTACCATTTTTCCCGGTACTGACGTCAGGCTCACTGGTCTGTAGTTTCCCGGATCACCCCTGGAACCCTTTTTAAAAATTGGCGTTACGTTCGCCATCCTCCAATCTTTAGGTATTATAGATGATTTTAATGATCGTTCACAGATTACTAATAGCAGGTCTGCAACACCCTTGGATGTATATCATCCGGTCCAGGTGATTTGCTACTCTTCAGTTTATCAAATAGTTGTAATACATATTCCCGATATATTGATATTTCCTTCAATTCTTCTGTACCTTTATATACCACTTCAGTCATGGGTAACATCCCTACATCTTCCTCAGTAAAGACCGAAGCAAAGAATTCATTCAGTCTCTCCACTATTGCCTTGTCGCCTCTTAGTGCCCCTTTAATCCCTCTATCATCTAATGGACCAACTGACTCTCTCACAGGTTTTTTGCTACGAACGTACTTGAAAAAGTCTTTATTACGCGTTTTTGCTTCCACAGCAAGCTTTTTCTCAAATTCTCCCTTTGCCTGCCTTATCAATGCCTTGTATTTAACTTGCCAGGATTTAGGCTTCATCGTGGATAATACTTTTAAACTCTCTGCCCAGTGTGCAGAGGCGGACAAGAAAGCAAATAGAATGCCAGGAATCATAAGAAAAGGAATGGAGAATAAATCAAGGATATTATAATGCCTCTGTATCGTTCCATGGTGAGACCGCACCATGAATATTATGCACAATTCTGGTCGCCATATCTTAAAAAGCATATAGCAGAATTAAAAAAGGTATAGAGAAGAGCCACTACAATGGTAACGGGGATGGAAGGATACCCCTATTTGTTTATTTATTTGTGTGTTTTATATACCGCCATTTCAGGGAATCATAGCGGTTTACATTTGGAACAGGCATGTCAAAACATATAAACAACATAAGAGGTGCTTAACAAAATCATTGTAATTTATATAATTTCAAAACAGTATAACTTATTTACAGTTAATGTTGATGATTGATTAAGAGTAGGTTTTGAACATGGTCAGATAGAAGTTGTGCTTTTAATTAATTTCGATCATTGACAGTTGGGGCTGTGATGGAGGTGTTATATGTAGGGTCAATTTCAGGTGGTCGATCGTTTTGACCAAAATGTTTGATAAATAAGTAGGTTTTTAGATCGGACCAGAACAAGGTTAAGTCTGTGATATTTCTGAGTTCTTCAGGTACTAGGTTCCAGAGCATTGGGGATATATCTTCAAATGCCCTGTTGGGGTAGGGACTGTATGGTATCTTTGATGAAGTGCTCTTTGTTGAAAGCTTTGAAGTGTCTGGTTGGTTGTTCTGTTTTCCAGGCTGTCTTTTGGGTATTGTGGTGGAGCACAAATGATATGGCATGATGATCTGACCATGGTATTGGTGTGGTTTTAGGTGGTGTCATGAGAACTTGCTTTAGGGTGTTAGTTGGCACGAATATGCGATCTGGTGTAGAGCCAGAGCGATGGGATGGACCTGATAGGACTTGCTTGAGTTGAATGTATTCCATAGCTTTGTGGAAAGCGATTTCAATTGTTGTTGATGCAGATGTGAAGTTTAGGTCTCCTAGCACAATGAGCGTGTTGTGTGGTGAGTTAGCTGCATATGTCATCTCCAGGATGTTGGATGTGTCTTCAGTTGTGGCATTGGGGGGTCGGTATATCAGGCAGATGGATAGATGTTTGTTTTCAGTGATGATGAATTCGCAGTGTTCAGAGCTTTTGGAGGTTGCTGTCTTGAGCCTTAGGTCTGTTCGGCAAGTATTAGTACTCCGCCTCCTCATTTGTGGGTTCTGGGGCAGCTGTATGCTGTGAATGCTGGTGGTGTTATTTGGTTCAGTATTACCTGGTCTGTGTTCTTGAGCCATGATTCAGTAATGCATAGTATGTCAATGTTGTTTTCATGGATATAGTTGGTAATAGTGTTTGTTTTGTTGCATATTGATCTTGCATTTATCAGACTTATGTTTAGGCGGGTGGTATGTTGGGTGTGTGGTTGAGGTGTGGGTGTTCATGACCATGGTTCTATTGTAGTGTATCTGGTAAGTCTTTTGTTGGGAGGTTTGTACTAAGCCGATGTGTGTATAGGTTGGTGGATGGTAGGGAAGTATGATATATATATATAGGTGGAGTTTGTAAGGCTGTGAAGTAGGTAATGTAGTAAAATGCATTTGTTTGGTAAGAGCATAGGGTAAGAATTAGTATTATGGTGTATATTTTTTGGAAGAGTGTTCTTTTGTATGTTTGCTGTCCATATAGTAGTTTGTTGCTGGCATGAGAGGCTTTAGATTTCATGATAGTGTCCTCCGTGTGGGATGGGTTACTCACAGTTGGTTGGTGATCTGTGTTAGTCTGGAGAGTTTGTGTCATTGTTGCGCTCGTCTTGTGGTGTATGTTGTTTTGTGTGTTGTTTTATGCTCCGGGCCCCACGCCTAAGGGCCATGCCAAAGGGCCTTCTGGCGAGGCCCTCAGGCATGGGCCCGCCAGGCACAGGCGTGCCAGATGGCGCACCTTTTTAAAGTCCCACGGCATCTCAAATTGCTGAGCAGGGGATGTCCGGCCACCTGCTTGCCGGCTCAACCCCGATCGGGGGAGCTGAGATGAAGATCAGCTGAGCTGGGCTGCAGGGAGAGGTTTTCGCGCCAAATGGTGCTCCTTTTAAAAGTACAATTCCATATATACGCTGATGTCCGGCCGCGTGCTCGCCGGCTCAACCCCGATCGGGAATAGAGGTGATATGCTCCATACGATGTGAACTGTTTATAATTCGAGCAGCCATATGTTGTGCCATTACCAATGGATACAGTGATAGCTTAGGCAGGCCATGGAGGAGACTATTATAATAGTCAATGTGCAGAGTTATCATAACTTGCATAAGGGTTCTAAAATCAGAATGCTGGAGTAAAGGTTTTAGGTGTTGTAGGAGTCTAACTTTGTTAAATATTGTCTGTGCTATGTTTTTAATATGGGTTTTGAATGATAGGTGTCTGTCTAGTGTAATACCTAAGTATTTTACTTCATCTTTAACTTCAAGGTCAAAATCATCGATTGTAATGTTTTTTGGTGGGGTGTATTTTTGGTTTCTGGAAATTATTAGAACTTCAGGTTTTTTGTAGTTTATATTCAATCCATGATTTTTGAGCCAATCTGCAGTTTCTTTGAAACATGAGGTGGTAAGATCAAAATTAGGAAAGTTAATGTTAAAGGGCATGTACAGCATTATGTCATCGGCATAGACAGCATAATCAATTGAGAATTTTTTTATTATGTGGCAAACAGGTTGAATATAAATATTAAATAGTAATGCTGAAAGCCCAGAGGTAAGCCTGTAGTTTGTGGTAAGCATTGGAGAAAGACTGAAGAGAGAGGATATGAACCAATTTAGGGTAGTATTAACATTTTTTTAGTCTAGGAGAGAAGTTGAGTGACCTCTAGCGTGAATTCTATGAGGTGGTGGTCAGACCATGGGACCGGAGTGATAAGGAGGGGGATATTATTATGTAGCTGGATATCTCGTGGTATAAATATGAGGTCTAGTATACTCACTTTTTTGTGCATTGGGCTGGTGATTATTTGTTTGTAGTCTAATTGTTCCATAGCCATGATAAAGGAGGAAGCTTGCGAATTTTGGAGTGATGGGAGATTGAAATCACCAAGTAGTGCTACTTTTTTATTTGGTGATATCCTAACATCTTTTAACATGTTTTCCTATGAGAAAAGACTTAAAAGTTTAGGGTTCTTTAAACTCGGAAAAAAGACAGCTGAGGGAAGATATGATAGAGGTTTATAAATTAATGAATAGAGTGGAACGGGTAACATCGATGGGTTGTTTACGCCATCAAAAAGTAGAAAGACTAGGGGACATGCAATGAAGCTGCAATGTAACTCATTTAAAGCCAATAAGGCATAATCAAATTCTGGAATTTGTTACTGGAGAATGTAGTAAAAGTTGTTAGTGTAGCTCAGTTTAAAAGAATAAATTAGGCCTTACCTGCTAAACGTCTTCCCTTGAGTATTCTCCGGGCTAGTCCAGGGACAGTAGGGTAGTCAACCTCCTTCAGCAACTGAGGACTGAAAACTTCAAAGCTTTGCTGACAGCCTATCTAGATCCCCCTAGTGTCAGAGAGCCAGTCTACCAATGTCTAAGCAGTAACCCCCAATACAGAAACCTATGGATGAACCATTAACTGCAACTATATCAGAGAACTCAGGAGCTTGCCTCTCTACAAACAAAATTTAAAAACATAGAAACCTAAAAACCTATAAATTTAGAAACTGAGGAATGTCCCGTTATACTGTGCTATACCTGGTGGACCAGACCCCCGGAAGCAGAGCACAGATCCTCACGGGAACTCCCTAGCCCGGTCCTCCATAGAGAACCGCGAACCTCTAAAAATCGAAACACCGAACAGACCACCGCGCAAACGGGCATCGGTGTGTAGGACGTCTCTCCAGGCCAGTCCAGGAACAGTAGGGTAGTATAAAAGCAGTACCTACACACGGGAGGGTCCCAACAGCCCTGCCACAACAGCAGCCGCACCGACTTTAGCGTCTCCCGCAGCCTGCACGTCTAAATGATAATGCTTCGCAAAAGAATGCAAGGACGACCATGTCGCCGCTCGACAAATATCCACCGGAGGAATCAATGCCCTCTCGGCCCAGGACGTTCCTAGCCTCCGAGTGGAATGAGCTCTTAGACCTTCCGGTGCGCTTTTCCCGCTTGTTCGATACAAAGCCGCTATTGCATGTTTCACCCAGCGGGAAATGGAGGCCTTAGAAGCCGCTTCTCCTTTGCATGCTCCTACAAACAGAATAAACAACCTATTGTCCCCCGCAGCCCCCTCTAGTGGCGGCGTAGTGGTTCCACAGGGGCTGGGGAGCGCATAAGAATTAAAAGGTTCAGGGTTGATCTGTTGTGAGGGTCAATGGGATAGCAGGTCACATTGTCAGCCTCAGGGTCAACAACCTAAAAAAGTAACTCTTGCCAAGTGTAGGGTACAAAAAGGCTTTTATTTCCCCTTTTCGCATGAAGAAATTCAAAATATGAGGTAATGAGTAACAGAACATAAATTCAGTTGCATCAAAACGTGAGTCAGCAAAACACTCAAAATAACATGGTTCCTTCACCAACTTAAAGCATAAACTTTCCAGTACAGTTTGCACACTTTAGATTTGTTTGCCTTTTACTCAAAGATATCTTCTTGTGCAAAAGTCACATTCCATTGGTTCTATATCTTCAGTGCTCTCAGATTCCCCTGGCAGCCATTCCATGTCTATGGGATCTGAAACTGAGGTCTCTGAGATCTCTTGGATATTAAAACCTGGTTTCCTAAAAGCATGCCATACTGTATCCCAGTGCTGGCTTGGGAGTTTGGGGCGTCGGCTTTTAGGTCTAGTATATCTCCCTGGGCTTGCTGTCGTTTCAGGACTAAAAGTTTGCTCCTTCCATTCTCTGGCAACATTAAACTTTTTCCTGTAAAACGTATCAGTTATATCTGGTTTAAAACAGTCCTTATTGTCCAGATAAAAACTAGCCCTTTGTTCCTCTCTAGGCTTCTTGAAAAAGGCTTGAGGCCTAGTCTGAGAGTTTTGTGCTCCAGGTATATCCTTTCTCTCAAGGCTATGAACTTTTCCTTTATCTTTCAAGTTACTTTTGTAAAAGCATTTAAAAGTACCTTTTTTCTCTTGAAGGTTTCTTCTCCAACCGGAGGGATAAGCACTTCCTTCCTTGGCTGCAGTCCGTGATACTGCCCCTTGAAGTTGTGTATGGCCTTTCTCTAGGCCTGCTCTCCCAGTAGCTTCCTTTCCTTTAGCTCTGCTGGGTTTGTCAGTGACCTCACCTCGGTCTCTGAGTCTGGCCTCTGGAGCTTCCCTTGGCACTGCCTCCTGTTCTCCACATGAAGGTCTCTGCCAAGCTCCTTGCCTCCTCCTGTGCTTCTCCTCTGGGTTCTTCCCTTCGGGGTTTCTCTGTTGCCTTTCTGGCTCTCTTGACTGCCTTCCTGGCACCTTTGCCTCTCTCGGCTCTCTCTCTCTTGGCTCTCTCTCTTGCAGTGCTCTGTTCCTACTTAAATCCAGAGCAGCTGCTTCTGAGTCCTGCCCATAGAGGTGTGGTTCTTCCACTTTCAGGTTTGTTCTCCTGCTCCCTCTATGTGTCCCTTCTCGTAATTGCAGGCAAATCCTGTTTTTTTCAAGATTTAAAAGTTTCCTTTCTTGCATCAGAGGGCTTGCGGTATCACACTATCCAACTTGCGAAAAGGTTGTGTGCGTTTGAGGTACTGGTGCAGAACTCTGCCAAGATCTAATTTATGCAGAGAAGCGCTCCCTTCAGACGCCGAATTTGTCCTAAAAGTAGGAAGCGATATCGACTGATTCAGATGAAAACTAGACACTACCTTCAGAAGAAAGGAAGGCACTGGCCGCAAAACCACTTTTTCCTCCAAAAACTGAATATACGGTTCCCTGCATGACAACGCCTGCAAATCGGAAATCCGCCTAGCGGAACACAACGCGACTAAAAAAGCCGTCTTCCACGAAAGCTCCCTCAACGCCATTCTCCTCATCGGCTCAAAAGGAGCCCGCGTCAATGCTCTCAGTACCAAATTTAAGTCCCACGGTGGCACTATCGGCCTTCGAGGAGGCCGCAGGTTCTTAACCGCTCGAAGAAAGAGTTGCACATCTGGATGTAAGGACACACTACGGCCCAGCACCTTGCCCCGATAGCAAGAGATAGCCGCCAGGTGCACCTTCAAAGTACTCAAAGCTAAGCCTTTATCCAGCCTGTCTTGGAGAAACGATAGAATGTCTGGCACTCCGGCCGTACTCGAGCGAACTCCATGTCTTGTGCACCAGTCTTCAAAGATCCGCCAAACACGGATATAAGCCAAAGCCGTCGACTGTCTCCTAGCCTGAAGCATGGTGTTAACCACCGCCGCGGAATAGCCCCTACGCCTCAACCGGCCCCTCTCAAGAGCCAAGCCATAAGCGATCCACCTGCGGCATGAGAATAGGCCCCTGGTACAACAAATTCATTCGGTTCAGTAACCTCCAAGGACGGTCGGCCAGCAAACGCACGAGGTCTGCATACCATGCCCATCTCGGCCAGTTTGGGGCGATTAGAATCACCATTCCCCGATACCGAGTGATCCTGCGAACCACTCGACCTATCATCGGCCATGGCGGAAAGACATAGAGCAGCTCCCCCGCTGGCCAAGCTTGTACTAAACCGATGAGACCTTCGGACATGCATTCCCTGCGCCTGCTGAAGAATCGGACCGTCTTGGCATTGTCGAAAGTTGCCATGAGATCCATTACCGGCTGACCCCAATGCCTTGCTATGTCGTGAAAAACAGCGTCGTTTAGCCGCCATTCCCCGGGATCCAAAAACTGTCAACTGAGAAAATCCGCTTGCACATTGTCCTTTCCTGTGACATGCGCCGCCAACAGAGCTAGAAGATGCTTCTCCGCCCACTGCATTAGTACCTGACACTCCATCAACAAAACAGTACTGCCTGTACCGCCCTGTCGATTGATATAGGAGACGGTGACCGTATTGTCCGAGAACACTCGCACTGCTTTGCCGCTCACAAGCGGCTCAAACTTTTGCAACACTAGTGCTACCGCTCTCATCTCCAGTTGATTGATGGAACAGTTGGCCATCTCCACTGGCCATCGGTCCTGAGCCACTTGAGCCATACAATGAGCCCCCCAACCAGAGAGACTTGCATCCGTGGTAACACCCATTCCGGAGCTTCCAACGGCATGCCCACCTGGAGATGGACGGGATCGCTCCACCACTGTAGACTGACGGAAACGTCGGTCGGATAACTCAATCGCTGACTGACAGGATGCCTCTGCAGAGACCAACGGGAGAGCAGGGCATGTTGAAGCGGCCTCATATGCGCCCTGGCCCACGGCACCAAATCCAAAGTCGCTGCCATCGAACCCAGAAGCTTCTGGTATCTCCAAGCTGTTGGAGCCTTGAGGCGCAAAAAGGCGGTCACCTGTCGTAACAGCTTCTGCACCCGGAAAACCGCTCCCCATTTCGTGTCAAACAAAGCTCCCAAATACACCAGGGACTGCACGGGCGACAACTGACTTTTGGAGTGATTGACCACCCAACCTAAACTCTCTAGAAACGCCACTACCCGGGCAGTGGCTTCTCTCGATTCCGGCACTGACCATGCCCGGATGAGCCAATCGTCCAAATAAGGATGCACGAGGATACCCTCCTTCCGCAAAGCTGCCGCCACAACCACCATCACCTTTGTGAATGTGCGAGGCGCCGTCACCAAACCGAACGGTAAGGCGCAAAACTGAAAATGGCCCATGGGTACCGCAAAACACAAGAACCTTTGATGCTGAGGTTTGATGGGAATGTGTAAATACGCTTCTGTCAAATCTATAGAGGACAGAACCTCCCCCGGCCGCACGGACTGGATCACGGACTGCAGCGTTTCCATCCAAAAATGCGGCACCCTTAAACAGCGGTTTACGTGCTTGAGATCAAGGATTGGCCGAAAGGAACCCTCCTTTTTGAGAACCACAAAATAAATGGAGTATCGACCTAAACCGCACTGGTCTGAGGGAACGGGAACGACTTCTTGGATGTCCAGCAACCGTTGAAGCGTCTTCCGCACTACAAAAGCTTTTGCGGAAGACCCGAATGGTGATCTCACGAACGCTCCCTGTAGCGGTTGCTCGAACTCCAGAGAATAGCCATCGTGAATTATCTCCAATACCCAGTGGTCTGAGGTTATGGCGGTCCAGGCGGAGAGGAAGAACTGCAACCGATCTCCTATTAGATTCTCTACCTGGACCTCCCTCATCTCATTGTGGCTTTTTAGCGGCGCCCGACTGGGGTCCGGGAAACCCTCTTCCAAACCCTCGAGCACCTCGAAAGGACTGTCCCCTGGACCCAAAGGATCGTCCTTTCTGATAAGGTGCAAAACGGGAGCCTCTGAATCTGTGCGCCTCTCGGCTCTGAACCCGCTGCGCAGAACCGTGCTTCTGACCCTTTGGACGGTCCTCTGGCAGACGTCCGCCTTTGGAGTCTCCTAAATCCTTTACAATCTTGTCCAACACTTCACCAAAAAGCAGCTTACCCTTATAAGGCAGCCTACTAAGACGCGTCTTGGAAGACGTGTCCGCCGCCCAATTCCTCAGCCAGAGAAATCTCCTCGAAGCAATGACTGAAGCCATGGATTCAGCCAACATCTGCACCAGATCATAAAAAGCGTCGGCCAGATATGCCGTAGCTGATTCCAATTTCGCTCCTTCCTGCGCCGCCGCTCCCTCCAAGCCTGGAGAGGAATCTGCTTGCAGCCACCTAATTGAAGCTCTGGACACGTAGGCCCCACAGATGGCTGTTTGTAAAGCCAGCGCACTGGTTTCAAATGCCTGCTTGAGAATGGACTCCAACTTTCTATCCTGGAGATCTTTAAGGGCCGTTCCCCCCTCAACAAGGATAGTAGTTTTCTTAGTCACAGCCGAGACTAGCGCATCGACTTTCGGCATACGCAGCAATTCCTTCTCCTCCTGAGGAATTGGATATAAACATCCAAGCGCCCGTGCACCCCGCAAGGAGGCCTCGGGGCATTCCCATTCCGATTCTACCATCTGTTTAATAACGCGATGTACCGGGAAACAGCACTGCTCAGTTCTAAATCCCTGCAATAAGGGATCCTCCAACGGTTCTACCGGCAACGCTGGTAAAGCAATATTTAAAGCTGCCAGAGATTGAGAAATTAGCGTTCCCAACTCCTCTTTCCTAAACACACGGAAAAGATTGGGATCCTCACCAGGTGCTAGCTCACCCTCTTCAAGGTCTGCCGGCCAGCAATCTCCCCCAGACTCAGAAGGGATCTACCCCTCCTCTGGGTTTTTAAAATCGAGGGACAGTGGATCTGGCCCCACAAAAACGCCCCCCGCCGCAAGTCTCAGCTTGGAAGGAACTTCGCCTGGGTCTCCTGCCGTGCCAGGAAGAGGAGACACAACTGGCAGGTAAGGCAAAACGTCTTTGCTCTGCCCCTGCTCCAACCTTAAGCAATAAGCCCTATGAAGGGCTAAAATAAAATCCGGTGAAAAAACAGATTGTAACCCCTCAGACCCCTCTGCAACAGGAATGGGATCTCTCTTTAGCTTTGGGGACTCCTTATTTGACTTCACTCTTTTCTTTTGAGTCTTTTGTGGAAGCGCGGGAGAAATGGCAGCCAGCTTTAAAATGGCCGTCGTTCCCGCTTTTTCCCCCCGAGGCCTGAGGCTTGCCCGCGGATTGATTCCCTGAAGTCTCCTCCATCTAGCAAATTACCAGCTTTGTTCTGCCCTCAAAAACAGTAACCTGAAACAAAACGACGCTACCTGAAACACGCGCAGCAAGCCGTTTGCAGGCAAGGCACATATCCTTAGAGTGGTGTATGTTGACAAGCAAGGTGGAACTTGAGGCGTTAGGCTGGCAGAACTGTGCTACTTGGTGGAGGAACATATGATTGCTCTGTTGGCAGCCCACATAGCTGGATTGACAATGTGCAGGCTGACAACTTCTTCCAGAGTATTGGAGTAGAGTGCTCTCATATTCAGTCTCCTAAAACAAAGGTAGGCCGCCTAGTACTTGATCTGATGGCTACTCAGGAGAATACCAAAGTGGGGAACTTTTTCAGCTGCAGGAGGGACCCACAAGCAGTGGACTTGGATGCCCTCCTTCAAGTGTGGCCCCAAGAGAGAGACCACCTGTATGTCTTCCACCCCTTGGCGAGTTGCCTTCTATGTATGACTGGAAGACTGGGCATCCAAATGGCAGATGAAATTTGATGTGGACAAGTGCAAAGTTTTGCACCTAGGAAAGGAAAACTCAAAATATGGTTACACGATGCAAGGTTCCACATTAGGAAACACCACCCAGGAAACATTTAGGCGTCATCGTGGATAACATGTTAAAACCCTCTGCCCAGTGTGCAGCGGCAGCCAAGAGAACAAATAGAATGCTAGGTATCATCTGGAAAAGAATGGAAAATAAAACAAAAGATATTATAATGCCTCTGTATCCAGTCTATGGTGCGACCACACCTTGAATATTGTGTGCAGTTCTGGTCACCGTATCTTAAAAAGGATATAGCGTTATTAGAAAAGGTACAGAGAAGAGCCACCAAAATGGTAAAGGGGATGGAAGGATACTCCTATGAAGAGAGGCTAAAAAGGTTAGGGCTCTTCAACCTAGAAAAGAGACGGCTGAGGGGAGATATGATAGAGGTCTATAAATTAATGAATGGAGTGGACTGGGTAAACGTAGATTGCATGCCCTCTAGTCTTTCTATATTTTGATGGCGTAAACAATGAAGCTACAGGGTAACCTATTTAAGACTAATAAGAGAAAATATTTTTTCATTCGATGTGTAATCAAACTCTGGAATTTACTTCCGGAGGATGTAATAAAAGCTGTTAGTGTAGCTGGGTTTAAAAAAGGTTTGGACAAGTTCCAGGAAGAAAGGTCAATAAACCATTATTAAAGGGGACCCAGAATATCCACTGCTTGACCCAATACAAGCATTGTGGAACCTGTCTTTTGGGGAAACTGTTAGGTATTTGTGATCTAGATTGGCCACTGTTGGAAACAGGATACTGGGCTTGATGGACCTTGGTCTGACCCAGTATGGCATATCTTATGTTCTTATGACCCTAAAAACCCCATCGATCCTGTCAGCCTAGCTGCCCCCCCGGCGAATCAAGGATCGCGGCTTGAAAACCCAGAAAAATAAACACAGACCTGAAATATTGCCGTCTGCTCACCGAGTTTTCCAGTTCCGCTGCCCGCGGCTGAGAAAGTCGTGAGTCCTGAGCCAGAGGATTGGTCTGTGGAGCTCCCAGGACCGTGCTCTGCTCACCCGGACGGGTCCTGTCTGCGAGGCAGGCTCTGCCTCTACTGCCTAAGCCGGCAGCAAACCCCCGTCCTTACTTTCACTTGTTTACCTGTGGTAACTATATATATATATATATGTTTTTTTTTCTGGACTTAAGCTTTAAGCCCCAGGTACCCACAGCACTCCTAAGAAGAACCAACCCAGCTAGGGCTAGACAGGAGTCTTTAAAAGTATAAAACTTCAGTTTTCTTCTCTCGGAGCCTGTCAGCAAACATCTCCTCAGCTGCTGAAGACTGAAAAGACTGGCTCTCTGACACTAGGGGGAGCTAGATAGGCTGTCAGCAAAGCTTTGAAGTTTTCAGTCCTCAGTTGCTGAAGGAGGTTGACTACCCTACTGTTCCTGGACTGGCCCAGAGAGACAAAAAGGAAAAGGTTTGGACAAGTTGTTGGAGGAAAAGCCATACACCATTATTAAAGAGGACCAGGGAAATCCACTGCATACCCTGAGATAAGCATTATGGAACCGTGTACCTTTTTGGGAACCTGACAGGTACTTGTGACTTGGATTGGCTACTGTTGGAAACAGGATACTGGGCTTGATGGACCTTGGTCTGAACCAGTATGGCATTTCTTATATTGTTATGTAGGTTACAGGTATCTGGCAAGATCCTAACAAGTAAATCCAATTCTTATTGTTCATATTCCAAAATTAGCAGTGGATTTCCTAAGCCTAAATGGATCATAATGGTTTATGGACTTTTCCTCCAGTGACTTGACCAAATCCTTATTAAATCCACCTAGGAAACTGCCTTGAACACATCTTCCAGCAAGAATTCCACAGCTTAACTGGACACTGAATGAAAAAATACTTTCTCCGATTTGTTTTAAACATGCTACCTATTAGTTTCATGGAGTATCCGCTCATCTAACAAAATCTTAAAGAATAAATAACCATTCAATGATAATTACACTTACCTGGTAATTGTAGTTCCTTGAGTGACGACAGTTCAGTCCTCTACATCTGGGTTGTCAACCTCCTCCCACAGCTGGAGACTGGCATGCCAAACTTCTGACATCACTGGATAAAGGCTGATGGATACTCCCCTCATCTCCAGTGTGAACTACTAACAAAGCAAACTCAAGAGCAACAAATAAGTTCCTTCTTTCTTTTTTTTTTTCATTTTGTCGAAACCTTAACCTGAAATAGTATAGCAAACATGAAAGTAAGCCTTTCGTACCCTCCGCCCTGCTAACCACACACAGAAGCAGACGAAGGAAAGGCAATAAACAATGTCTCAGTACGCCTACCTGTAATCTCTTATATCGACATCGCTGAGCCTACACCGTGCCTGGAAGAACCTCGGGTGGGAAGGAGGACTGAACTGTCGTCACTCAAGGAACTACAATTACCAGGTAAGTGTAATTATCATTTCCTTATCATTCCTCCAGTTCAGTCTTCTACATCTGGGATGTACCACAGCAGTACTCAATGGGAGGGGCCCTTCCAGCCGGCACGAAGTACTGCTGAACCAAAACAGGCATCATTCGCTGCTGCCACATCAAGACGGTAATGCTTGCTGAAAGAATGCAGCGACGACCATGTGGCCGCCTTACAAATTTCTCCTGGCGGAACCAAACTGTACTCTGTCCAAGAAGACTCCTGCGCTCTAGTGGAATGCGCTCGCAATCCTACCGGCACCGCCCGACCGTGAAGATAGACGGAAGCAATAGCCTCCCGAATCCATCTAGCAATGGAAGACTTAGCTGCCGCTTCTCCTCTGCGAGCTCCACCAAACAACACAAACAAGCGATCAGACTTGCGACTTGGAAGAGAGACCTTTAAATACCGCCGCAACACTCTCTTTACATCCAAACGGTGCAAACTGCACTCCTGAGCGTCACCGGTCAGGGACCCCAGCACGGGCAGAGCTACTGTCTGACTGAGGTGAAAGGGAGACACCACCTTCGGCATAAAGGACGGAACCGGCCGTAGCACCACCTTCTCTCTCGAAAAAGACAAGAACGGTTCTCTACAAGACAGCGCTTGCAATTCCGAAATGCGCCTAGCTGAACAGATCGCTACCAGAAAAACTGTTTTCAATGTCAAGTCCTTCACTGAAGCCCACCACAGCGGTTCAAAGGGCGGTTTAGTCAATGCCGCTAACACTAAATTAAGATCCCAAGGCGGAACTGTCACTCTACGCGACGGACGTAATCTGCCAACTGCTTTGAGAAAACGTAAAACGTCCGGATGTGCGCCTAGCACCACGCCCTGCACCTTACCCCTGTAACAAGAAAGGGCGGCCAACTGCACGTGTAAAGAACTGGCTGCCAGGCCTCTATCAAACCCATCCTGTAGAAAACTCAATATAGAGGGAACGGAGACCGTGGCTACACGGACCTGCCGACGCGAACACCAGTCCTCAAAAATATGCCAAATACGCACATATGCCAACGACATGGACTGTTTTCGTGCTCTAAGCAGCGTCGCGACCACAGATGGCGAATAACCCTTCTTCCTCAACCTGGCCCTTTCAATGGCCAGACCGTAAGCGAGAACCGATCCACCTGAGGCATGAAGAGGGGTCCCTGACGCAAAAGATCTGCCCTCTCCAGAAGCCTCCACAGAGCACTGTCCAACAGCCTCACCAGATCCGCGTACCACGGACGTCTCGGCCCGTCCGGAGCCACCAGGAGTACTCTTCCCGGATGAGCGCCGATCCGCTGAACCACCCGGCCTATCAGCGCCCACGGCGGAAAGACATACAGAAGACCGGAGAACGGCCACTGATGCAACAACGCGCCTATGCCTTCCGACATTCTTTCCCTCCTTCTGCTGAAGAATCGGTTGGCCTTCGCCGACTGAAAGGTCGCCATCAGATCCATTATCGACATCTCCCAGCGACCCACTATCTGAGCAAACACCTCCGGGTGTAACTCCCACTCTCCCGCATCCACGCGGACCCTGCTCAGAAAGTCGGCCGTTACATTGTCCTTTCCTGCAATGTGAGCCGCTGAAATTGCTGTCAAGCGACTTTCCACCCAAGCGAATAACAACTCCGCCTCTTCCTCCATGGCAGCACTCCCCGTGCCGCCTTGGCGGTTGATGTAGGCCACCGCCGCCGAGTTGTCGGACAGGACTCTGACCGACTGACCGACGACGCACTTCTCGAAAGCCTGCAGAGCCCGCCAGACCGCTTGGAGCTCCAGACGATTGATCGACCACACGCACTCCAGAGGCAACCAAACCCCCTGAGCAAACCTGCTTTTTCAATGGGCTCCCCAGCCCCTGAGGCTGGCATCCGTCAACAATGAAAGCCACGCTGGCTGCTCCAATGGCATCCCGGCCGCCAATGACGCCGGCCGTAACCACCACCGCAGGAACTGCCTGACCTTGAACGGGCAAGGGAGCCGCCTGCTCAAAGGATCCTTCTGATGCGACCACCTGCGGAGGAGCGCTCTCTGCAGGGGGCGCATATGCACCTTGGCCCACGGTACCACCTCCAGCGACGCTGCCATTGTGCCTAACAGGCGAAGATAAGACCACACTGACGGTGCCGGCGATATCCGGAACTGGCGAACCAGAAACTGAAGCCCCTGGACTCTTCGGTCCGGCAAAAACACTCTGCCGTTCTTGGTGTCGAAGCGCACGCCGAGGTTCTCGAGGTTCTGGGAAGGGTGCAGTTGACTTTTGATCGGATTGACCACCCAACCCAGCTGTTGTAGAAACGCGACCACTTTGCCTGTTACTTGAATGCTCTCTGCCTCAGACTTGGCCCGAATCAATCAATCATCGAGATAAGGATGTACGAGGATTCCCTCTCTGCGCAAGGCCGCTGCTACCACCAACATGATCTTGGTGAAGGTATGTGGAGCCGTCGCCAGACCGAAGGGCAACGCCTGAAATTGATAGTGGCCCCAAGGGAATGCAAACCTCAGGAACTTCTGATGAGTTGATCGGATGGGAACGTGCAAGTACGCCTCCATGAGATCGAGAGATGTCAAATACTCTCCTTGCCGCACCGCCACGACGACAGAACGGAACGTCTCCATCCGGAAAAGCGGGACTCGAAGGCAACGATTTACACCTTTGAGATCCAAAATGGGTCTCCACACTCCGCCCTTCTTTGGCACCACGAAATAAATGGAGTACCAACCCTCGCCGCACTCCTCTTGTGGGACCTCGACAACCGCCCCTAATTGCAGGAGCCTCTGCAATGTACTGCGAATTGCCAACGTCTTTTCTTGACCCCTGCAGGGTGACATGACAAAGAAGTCCCGCACCGGACGCGCCAGCTCCAGTGCGTATCCGTGACAAACGATGTCTAACACCCACTGATCGGATGTAATGTGGGTCCAAGCAGGAAGAAACTCCCGAAGCCTCCCGCCTATCGGAGGTCCTCCTGCCGGGACCCACCTCATCTCATTGTGGTTTCCGAGACAAGGGAGAGGCGCCCGAGGCGAATCTCCTATTCGCTCCCCGGAAGCCTCGGAAGCCTTGGCCCCGCGACGGAAAGCGCCCCCTTTAAGAGCCCCCAAAACGCGTCGAGCGAAATCTCCGGAAATCCCGGAACTGGCCCCAAAAGTTCTGGCCGGACCTCCCCTGCTTTGGCTTATCCTCAGGAAGCCGACCAGTCTTGGACTCCCCGAGATCCTTAACCAACTTATCCAAATCTTCTCCAAAAAGTAATCGACCCTTAAAGAGCAATTTGCTAAGACGGGACTTGGACGACCCATCCGCCGCCCAATTTCACAACCAAACCAACCTACGAGCAGCTACTACGGAAGCCGTGCTATTAGCGAGAGCTCTGATCAAGTCGTAATGGACATCTGCCAAATACGCTGTCCCTGACTCCAGCCGGCCCAGCTCCTTGAACTCCTCCTGGTCCAAGTGAGAGGAAAGGCGTAGACGCTGGACCCAGCGCAAACAGGCACGAGCTACCCAAGCCCCACAGATGGAAGCTTGTAAGGAAAGAGCATCCACTTCAAACATCTGCTTCAGCAGGCCATCAACTCTACGGTCCTGTGTATCCTTTAAGGCCGCACTACCTTCCACCGGAATCGTGGTTTTCTTCGTAACTGCCGAAACCGCCGCATCCACTCTAGGCGAATGAAACCTCTCCTTGTCCTTATCGGCTAAGGGATAGAGCCTATTCATTGTGCGTATCCCTCTAAGCCCCGCTTCTGGCTGATCCCATTCTTCCTGGATCATCTGGTCGACTACTCGATGAACTGGAAACACCACCTGCGTTTGCCGTACCGCTTGAATAACGGGATCCTCAACCTCCTCCTCAGAAGCGGTTTGGCTAGCGAGGTTCAACATCTGCATAGACTCCATGATCTGAGCAGCCAGCTCCTCCCTACGGAAAACTCGTATGATTTTGGCCTGATCTTCGGGTTCTTGGATCTCTCCCTCCTCCAGATCCTCCAACCCTTCCTCATGCTCCCAGTCGGGTTCTTCGATATCCGGCCAATCGCCCTCTGCGGACGACAGAGCCCGAGTTCTGGCCTTTTTAGGTGCCAAAGGACCTCCGCACCCTCCCTCAGCCTCCAGCTGCTGAGAAGGGGCAGCCGTAGACAAAACACCCGGCAGCTTGCCTTGACGCCGCAGACAAAAGGCCTGGTACATCAATAGAACAAAATCAGGGCACAAATCCTCGAAAGCTGGCGGACCCGGAACCGACAGAGCCTCCGAAGGACCTGCCGCCTCCTGCAACTTGTACCCGTGCGCCTTAGAAGACTCCTTGCTATCCATCTGTAACTCCACAGTGGACGACAGTGTCGCACAGCCGTGGCAGACCCCCGAATCAGCCACCATACCCCTTTGGGTGCCACAGACGACACACTGGGGCCGCGCTGCCATCAGGCTGAGAGAGAAACTGAAAAACAATAAAGAAAATAAATAACCTTTTTTTTTTTTTTTTAGAGAAACTTTCACCGAAATTTGAATCGTATTGCTGCCCCCCTAAGCCCCCTAAGCCGCTGTGCGCACTGCCGACGTGGTAGAAGCCCCCCCCAAGGGGAATAACTTCCACCCGCAAATAAACAAAATAAAGAAAAATAAAGTAAAATAAATGAAAAAATCTGCTCTACCCCAGGGAGCAGACCCAAACCGCGTAGTGAAGCAAATGAAAACACTGAAACTCAAATTCTCCTCATGCCGGACAGCCACGCTGCTTTCCCACGGCTCCAAAAATGGCCACCGGCATCTCCGGAGGAGAAGAAAAAAGGGCGCGAAAAACAATCAGCGGTGCAGTAAGCCGCTTAAAGACCCAGCTCCCTGCACCCGCACAGCTTAAAACCGGTCCCCTGCCTACCGGTTAACACCGCCGGGCCTGCCTTTCAATTCCCGCGCCGTGCTACCCCCTCAGGGCACCGGCTGATTTACCCAGTCTCTGGTGCTGACTCACACCCGTCGGGTCTCTGCAGCAGCGATCCTGCCTGCTCTGCAGCCCGAGGCACCGAGACGGAAGCCGGTGAGCTCTCCCCCGAAATGTCAGGGAGGAGAGATCTCCCGGTAAGTAAACCAGGACAGACAGGCAGGGAGCAAGTAAGAGAGACCTCCTCCTTCTTTACTCTTCTTTTAAAAAAACAGTACCCCCTTTTTTTTTTTTTTCCAATCAACCCTAACCAAAATAAAAGTTCACTAAACTATGCTATCCCACAGATTCCTTATCTGTTCTTCCAGTGAGCCTCAACCCTGGCTCACTACGTCCTCCTGCTGCAAGGAAACTGGTCACACTGGAGATGAGGGGAGTATCCAGCAGCCTTTATCCAGTGATGTCAGAAGTTTGACATGCCAGTCTCCAGCTGCGGGAGGAGGTTGACAACCCAGATGTAGAGGACTGAACTGGAGGAACGATAAGGAACTATTTATCTGTTGCACCCTACTCATGTGTTTATAAACTTCCAGCCATCACTTCTCCAAGCTGAAAGAACTCTAACCTGTTTAATCTTTTTTGACAGCTGTTCTATCCACTTTATCATTTTGGATGCCCTTCTCTGTATATGTTGTAGTTCTACCATATCTTTTATTGATACAGTACTCCAAGATGTGATCACATAATGGATCGATATAGAGGCATTATAATAGTTTCCATTTTATTCTTCATCCTTTTCCAAATAATTCTTCACATGTTATTTACTTTTTTGACTACCCTGCACATGGCGCAGAGGATTTCTGTGACTTCATTATCCTATTCCTAGGTGATCACTCCTAATATGATCCCACTAATTACTACAAATCTAAACACAAGAATGTGTAAAAATATAGGTCCTGATTTTCGAAGGCATTTACATAGTTTACAGACCTATAAATTGTGCAAATGCCCCTAAGTGGGATATTCAGCGGCTGCTGCCTCTATACACCCCAATACTATTTGGTTATCATTGGGGGCATGTTGTGGGTGTTCCGGGCAGAGTGGAGATGACACCCATCGCTAAATGGACAGCGGTGATACTAAGCTATTACCCGGTTAGTGACCCATGAGCAAAGATAGGCATGGCAAAGGCTGCCTGTGTGGTGACCCGGATGTTCAATGCCAGTAGCTGGATATGGCCCCGGCATTGAATATCCGGGGTTAGTATTCAGCGGCAGCGGTTAAGCACTTTAGAAGCGCTAGCCGCTGCCGCTGAATATCGAGCCCATAATAAATATAAATACAAAATACACTCTGCGCTCATAAACATTTCAATACACTAGTGTTCTTTTTTTAAATATTTAAAAAAAACTTCAGTGGAGTGCAAATATACAACTATTTAAATCCTGTTTATGTCTGCTCAAAATTCAGTCACTGGTTCTGAAGGAGTATCCCTCTATCTGGGATATTTAGTGACACTAACACAATTAATGCCACTAAATGTCCCCGGGTGCCACTGCTGTCTGACTCAGTGCAAATGGGTTAACAATGGGGTGTTCTGGGAGCAGTCCAGGGGCAGCCATAACCAAGTGGAGTGAAGGAGTGGCCTAGTGGTTGGGGCAAGGTACTTCAGGCCAGAAGGTTGGGGGTTCAAATCCCACTAGAGGACAGCAACCTTGGGCCGGAAGGACTGGGGTTTCTAGTCCCACAGGTGCTCCTTGTGGTCTTGGGCAAGCCACTTAACCCTCCATAGCCCATGTTCCCTGTAAAATAGTTATCTCCAAATTATAATGCCCTGTTCAATGTAATTTCAGTTTGTTCAATGTAAACTGCACTGATGCAGAATAGCATGGTATATAAGAGAATGTAAATAAATAAATAACTGGGTAGTGGCAATATTGAGCTGCTAACAGTTATGGCAAAGTGGCAAATTAAGGTGCAGTAAAGGCTGGCCTAACTTTCCCCATGGAAGCTAACCAGGCTGCTCAGTTAGCTTCCTGCCAATCTGGGCAACCCTGATATTTAATATTGGGGCCAGTATATGGAGGAACCATGAAACCAGTGTGGAGACCTGCTCTAGCATCTGGTGCCATGTGCATATGTCACCCTGCCATTAGCATGGTACAAATGCACAGCCTGGTGCTAACCTACATGCAGGTGGACATCACCACCTATTGAGGTTTGTGTTAAATGCACCCATGCTAACAATAGCAATTGCAGTTAGCACACGCCCATAATTCCCATGCTAACCAGAACATGCCATCAACACCCAAATTGTTCTCCTAATCTGGCCTGTCTCCGCCCATTTGCACAATTATTGGTTAGCATGGGATTTTTAGCACAGCGCACTTGGCACACTAGCTGAACCCTACACTACCCAGTAGCACGATTTTGTAAACATGCTCCTATATGCATTACTTTGCACTCTTCCACTTTAAATTCCATCTGCTATTTAGATGTCCAGTCTCCCAGTCTTGCCAGGTCATCCTGAAATGCCTAGCAAGCCACTTATGACTAACAACTTTGAAAAATTGGTGTCAGTTGCAAATTGAATGACATCATTCATTTCTGTTTTGCAGATCATCTACAGATATGTTAAAAAGCATCAATCCCACTACAGATCCCTGGGACACTCCCTCATTTGCTTTCTCCAGTGAGAAAACTGACCATTTAGTTCTAGTCTTTATTATTTATCTTTGAGCCAGTTCTCAATCCCCAGGCACTGTGATGAAATGTTACTGTGGCTGTTCCATGTGGTTAGTTCCTCCTTGCATGCCTTGTGACTGGAACTTCACTGATTGCCTTGTGGTAATAACCTGTGAGGCCAATATTCAACAGCAGCAGCCAGCCTGAGTAAAGTGGCTGGCCATCACCATTTTAAATTAGACCAGGATATTCAATATCAGGGTCATAGTTGGCCACCGGTACTGAATAGTCGGTATGCCCATATAGCATTTTGATTATCAGGGCAGCAGCAATATGCAACCACTGTCTGGTTAGCTAAACCGGCTAATATTAGATTAGCCTTTTATGTGCCTAGCATTACCCAGTTCAAGTTAACCGGGCAGAATTTTGCTGCTGCCTGGTTAACTGGAGTGCCATCCCCAGAATGCCCCAATGGTACGTGGTTAGCATCAGGGCATGCAGCGGCGTTATGAGGGGATATTCAGTGGCACAAAATGGCTATGTACCGCTGAACATCCTACTCACCGGGATTATCATGGTCAGCAAGTCTGCTAATTGTGTTAAACCTTTCAGCTATACCCTCTGTGTCCTTACAGTAGCTTTACAAAAATAAACTATGTTATTTTACTAAATATTTTACTTCAGTTGAAATAATTTCAAGAATCACTGACATCATAAGGGACATTAACACTACTACTTCTCCTTTTGACCCATGTCAGGTATCTTGGATAAAGATACTCAAGGCTGAACTCTCTACAGCAATTCTGAGGATCGTCCACACCTCTCTTTCTCAAGGATATTTACCTCCAGTCCTAAAAAAGCTTCAATAAGGCCCATACTAAAGAAGCCCTCACTGGACCAATTATCTCCAACATCTTACAGACCCATTTCAAGTATTCATTTTTTAGCAAAGATACTAGAAAAAAAAAGGTTGTGCAACATCAACTCCATGATTACACTGACACACATGCACCTTTGGATCACCAACAAAATGGCTTCCGACCTCAACATGGTGCTGACACCCTCTTCCTATCTCTCTTTCTCTAATCAAAGGAATTAATAATCTACAACAAGATTTCAAAATGGTATTTATTGATATTAATACTGCCTTTGACTTTATCTGTCATCTCATGTTACTTTCACAACTCAAGGAAATAAGACTCTGCAACACCTCGCTGCAATGGTTTACATCCTACATATCTGATCGTCAACAACAGGTCAACGTTGATACACATGCATCAAACCCATTCACTTGGCGACAGCACTGCTCTTTAACTTATATATCCAATCCAAATGTGATACTCTCAGGAAATTCAAAGTACAATTCCATATATACACTGAAGACATGATGTTTTACTCACCTTTTCACACTCAAGCCCTAGATTTTACTAGCATCTCAGATTGCTTCTCAGCCATCATAGAACGCCTATCAATTCTAAACTTAGCAGTAAACAATGACAAATCCAAGGTACTCATAGTAACAAGGGACCCCTACTTCATCCCTCCACCAAAAGTAAGATTACATCAAACAGATATCTCAGTAAAAAAAGAAGTCAAATACTTGGGTATCACAATAGACCAAAATCTTAGCATGCTACCTCATATAAAGAATACAGTTAATACAGCATACTTTAAGATGAGATCACTTCAAAACTTATGTCCTTTACTAGAGCCCAAAGATTTCAGAACAGTGTTCCAGTCAATCATCACACCGCACCTGAACTATGGCAACATCCTCTATCAAGGACTCCAAAGCATGCATTGTACCCGCTGCAGATAGCACAAAATACTGCTGCCAGATTGATCACCGGTACCTCCAGATTCCAACATATTACACCTATGCAAAAAAATCTTCATTTGTTACCTATAGCCCTAAGAATAAAGTACAAGGTCGTCACCACAGTTTTCAAAATACTGCATCACTTGCCTGGAGGCCCTAATTAACAATATACCCAAAATAAGATCTAGAAGATCCATAAATCAGAACCTACTATCTATCCCCCCCTCCCCCCCACTCATGAGAAGATGCACCCAACAGACCAGGTGCAGAGCCTTCTCCCTCGTTGCTCCCACAATTTGGAATTTGCTCCCAGAACTTATAAGATCAGTACAAGCAATAAAAGACCTGAAAAAAAGCTAAAAACTCATCTTATGGGCCTGGTAAAATTACCTAACTTCAATGTCAACTCTAAAAGTTTACCTCCCCCAATTTGTTAAGTCCAAGTTGTTCATTCCTGTAAGTTTTATGTAACTCTATCTTATTTTTAACTTACTGGAATTTGTTTTATATTGTTCTCTGTAAACTGCTTTGGTTTCAAAAGAGGTATATTAAACCTGCTAAATAAATAAATAAATACAATTAATTCCCAGCAGCACAGATAGGATTACTTACAGTCTAGATGTAAAATAAAAAAATAAGAGCTGGATTTTTAGCTGGCAGGGTCACTAGTTTAAGTCGTGCTGATGCTTAACTTAATCCATATATTCCTCACTGCTACCCATATAGGGAGCATCACTGAATATATGGACTGACTGGTGACTATAATAGCACAATAGCATTCAGTTTAGGCTGCTATTTGTCAGAATATTGTTGCTTAGTGGATAATTTCTAACATCGCTTCTGCTCCTCCCCTAACCTGCCCCACAATTACACAGATCATTTCTGTCCATTTGGAAATTTAAACGGCCCTCTGTGACCCATATAATTGTAAGCTATATGTTAGATACCCAATGGCCAACTCATAGCTTTCTTTGGATATTGACTTCTACAGGCTTATGCCCCAGATGAATGAATGTTTTGTAGTTAATGACAGGTATTTTTGGATGGTGTGGGTAGAATGGTGGACTAGGGGAGTGAAATACTGTTAGTGATTGTGTTTACTGTTTTGGAGATTTTAATATGAGTGGGGGGAAGGAAGTGGTTTTATAAGAGCATTTTATTTATTTTATTTAGACAGACTTGTATTCCACCTTATCCTACAATCAAAGTGGTTACATCACATCACAATTGGGGTTACATTTAACATGTGGGTGCTTTACAACATTTAACATGAGGGTATTTAACAACATTAAGACAGCACAATTTGAGGGTTACATTTATCATGAGGGTGTCGTGAGTCTAGTTGGGTTGATTGGGTATTGAGTTTGTGGGGGTATTTACATTGCAATACTGCTCAGGTGGGGACTGTTGTCTATCTGCTCATAGGTTTCTGTAAAGAGCAAGGTTTTAAGGGCCTTGCGGAAGTCTGTGATGTCCTCTAATGCCCTTAGGCTCGTTGGGAAGGAGTTCCATAGTGTGGATGCCAGTAGCGATGGAGCTCTTCTTGATGTATTTTGTTTAGTCTTGTGATATCCTGAAGGTGTGCTGATCATGTTGTCATTATTGTTCCTTCTTGGTCTATTACTGATGTTCCCTGTTATGATTTCTTGTAGTGCATCTGCCGAAAGATGGTGGATGATTTTGAAGATGATCAAGATTATTTTAAATTTTGCTCTGGCCACCATTGGGAGCCAATGTAGTTGCTGTAAGATGGTGATGATGTGTTCAGATCTTGGAGTGTTGCTGATGATGCGTGCTGTAGTGTTTTGCACCATTTGGAGTGGCTGTAAGGTCTGCTGGGGGAGGCCTTGATATAACAAATTTCCGTAATCAAGCAGAGGTGTGATGAGTGCTTGGCACACTGCGCAGAAGTGGTCCTGGTGGAGTAGTGGTTTGATCTTTCTTATGGTCCTCAAACATTGATAGGCCTTGTTTGCGGTTTTGGCGATATGAGATTTCAGGTTCAGAGCTCTGTCCTTTGTGATGCCCAAGTACCTAACTTCATCTTTGACTACTATGAGTTTGTTTAGAATGCTGATATTCTGTGGTGGAATGAAGGTAGGGTTCCTGGTGACGAACACTGCCTCAGTTTTATCGTAGTTGACAGTCAGGTTATTGTCTGTGAGCCAGACATTCATGTCTTCAAGATACTGTATTAGAAATCTCTCTGGGTTATATTAGAAGATGCGATATGCAAATTGAATCAGATAATTAAACAAAAGAATAAAGAACAAAACTAACTGCAAAAAGAGTTAAGGTTTGAAAATCAAAATGTTGAAATTATCTAAATGAGTGTTATTTGTGGAAGTTAAATCAGCCATGTGGCCGTAATTTAAATAAGACATTTCAAGAAGAATTAATGGAAGCAACATTCCTGAATGCTTGTGTGCATATCTGGATTGGTCCCAAAATATCCTTGTTCAAATCCTTTTGGACTCCTTGGTGTGTCCTGAAAATCTGGCGTGGATCGGAAACCAGACAGAAACGTTTTTTGGGGAGGGGGAGCACAGACATAGTAATCTCATAAGTCTTTTACATTTTGGAAATTCAGCTACAAAGGTTCTTTTTTTAAGCCAATTACTTCACTCTCACACTTGCGACAGATTTTAATGTAAACTAAAATTTGCCAAACTGAGAGGCGCTATCATGGAGGTATGTGTACCAAATTTACTAGGGGCATTCCTAGATGGAGCATAATTTCAGAGTTCTGATGGCTACTGTATCTTGCAAACCTTACTTTTAAGTATACTTTTGAAGAGAAAGCCTGTTTTTCTAAATACAAAGGCACAGCATTTGTTTAGCACCTACAGTGACTTGTGGTGAAAGTCCTTCACCCAGTCCCTTTCAAAGGAATCCCTTCCCTCCCCCCTCCTTCCCGCAAACCACCACTTTCTCTTGCTGATCCATCTTGGAGGCTCCACATTTTTGTAAATTTGGGCAAATTACTCCATCAAAAGCTTTCCCTGCTCTGTCTGTCATCCAGCATGGGACTGGCGACAACCTGACAGGTGACTGACAGAGACTGGCTGGAGAGGATAAAAAAAAACAAGTCAAGAGAATGCTCTACCCAGAATTCCCTGAGTTAAGCTATATCAGTCAATCTTAGGGCTAATTCGTGTCAGCGCTTGTTTCCTATCTCCTTGAGTCTCGAGCGGAAGGTTGATAAAATTGAAGTGGAAATGAAGTTAGATGCACAAGAGGATACGTATAACAATAGCTTGGTGAAATGGGTTTGTATCCCTGATACTCTCTTCAGAGTATCTTGGGTTTCTGATGACCTTGCCTGTGTCCTTGGGTAAAATAAGAGATTTTTTTTCTGCTCAAGTTTATTTGCTATTTAGCATAAAGTTTAAAACTAATTTCATATGTCAAACACTGAGCAGCAATCAGATTTTTAGGATTTTTTTCTAACATTCTAGAACAGGATTTAATTAGCCATTGCTGTTCTAAGAACTGGATAAAAACATATTTGTCCATCTGAAATGTAAATAGCCCTAATTGCGATTGGAAAGGCAAGAAGCAATTGCTGTTTGTAAGAAGGCATGAAGACCTTGCCTTGAAGTGTCTGATGCAGAGATTTAAAATGTTCCTTATGTGAAATAAATGAATATAGATTCAGTTACTGTGGGATTGATTCAAACCAGCCCCTTTCCCCTCTCACTATATTAAATGTCGTGTGAAAGAGACTGCAAAATAATCCACTTCCATTCTGAGCAACATTTTAGCTATGAAATAGATTTTATGTTTTCACTTCCTGATAACAAATTTAAGAAGTATATTCATATCATAGGTCAAAAATAGCTATAATTTCATAAGGCGTGGCGGCATATTTTACAATGGGACGTCCAAGTGCAATCTGGGACATCAGTGCCAGAACCACTGAAAAAAAAAGCAGGCATGTGAAATCAGGCATGATTTCAGAAAGGTGGATGTACCTGATACGGACATCTATAGTGATGTCTACATAGACATACCCAGAATAGCACCTCAGACATGGATGTCTAATAGCATCATGGTTAAAGTAGTGGGCTGGGAGTAGGGTGGCTAGAGTTCAAATCCCTGTATATGGGTCTTTGTAACCTTAGATTAGTTGCTTAACTCTCCATCTTCTTTATACTCTCTGGATATTTTAAGGCCAAAACAAGCATTTCCTGATGTCTATTCATGCCTGCAGACGTCCCCATTATTCCTGAAATCAAACAAGGACATGTAAGTCCATTGCACCTCTCCAGACATGCCTCCACCATGCCTACTTGGACATCCCTGCACTGGAGACATCATTTGTGGAATGGCTTCAAAGATGTCTTCATGATTTTGATGTCCACATGCAGGTCTTCAGACGTCCTAAAGCACGACTAAGCCTTTTAAAATGACCCCCTGTGACTCTAAGTGAACCATGTTAATAACAGTGGGAAATAATGGGGGCAGTGTACGTACATAATATGTCATACTTAAAATTATTTGTTTAGGCACAACATTTCATAATGCAACACTTTCTTTCTAAGATGGGAATCTCATCTTCTGAATGAATTCGCACCAAGATATGCACTAAGAAGAGGATTAAAATAAAAATAGCTAGAGATGGATGCCAGAGTTCAGAAGCAGTTTGTGAGAGGGCCTTATAGTAAGAGGCACTATATGACTGATTTAGCACTGACTGAAGAAATAATGAATAGTATAGATTTCATGATCTCTGCTTAAAAGAGGATTTTTATTACCTGACTACATGGTTGAAGGATCTGCCTGAGTCTGTAGGAAATTGCAAAACAAACTTAGAGGCATGCTTACTAAAATGTTGCAGTTGGCATGGGACTAACATGCGTTTAGCACATGTTTCTATCATGTCAGGGGGCGGAGCAACTGTGGTAAATACAGGGAGTGTGACCACGGTAGAGAAAGCGTAGTTACTCACCTGTAACAGGTGTTCTCCAGGGACAGCAGGAATCAGTCCTCACATATGGGTGACGTCAGCGCCGACGGAGCCCTCATGCGGAGCAATTCCCCAGCTTTCAAAGAAAGCCTTTGGGATTGCATCGCGCATGTGCGGTCCCCTTCCCGCCCAAGGGTGCCATCCTGCTCAGTCAAATGACATAGCAAAAAAGACGGCAAAATGAATAAAAACCAATAACAGGACTGCAACTCCAGGGAAGGAGGGAGGGTCATGATTCCTGCTGTCCCTGGAGAAATCGGGGTTACTTACCTGTAACGGGAGTTCTCCGTGGACAGCAGGATAAGTCATCCACACCAGGTGGTGTCATCCGAAGGCGCCGAAGACGGAAGTAGTCTCTCTCTCTAGCCCAGAAGGAGTTTCCCTTCTGGGCTTGAATCCCCTGGCCCTACCCGTGGGCCCGCCCCTAGCCAGCCACTGTGTCCCGAGCTGAGCCAGAGGCTAGGGGCGATAGGGCCATGACCTGCGAGGGGCGTTACAGGGGAGGAGGGCGGGAAGTGTGGATGACTTATCCTGCTGTCCACGGAGAACTCCCGTTACAGGTAAGTAACCCCGATTTCTCCTAGGACAAGCAGGATGAAGTCATCCACACCAGGTGCCTCCCTAGCAGTGAGTGCTGAGGTGGAAGGGCCCTGGCAGGGAGGTAGGAAGTCACACCGAGAGTGGTAGGTTACAAGATTGTTTATTTCCGCCGGTCGGAGGACCGTCCGTGTGTAAACAGTAACCGGTGCAATCAGGAACCTGAGTGAACAGGTGCAAGGATACATGTACCAAACAATAACATGTGCAAACAAGCAGTAACCATGTGCAATCAGTAGTAATCATGTGCAAACAGGCAGTGAACATGTGCAAACAGGCAGTGAACATGTGCAAACAGGCAGTAACGTGTATAACCAAAACACCACATGTGCCATTAATAACTAACAGGTACAATTCGATAGTATCATAAGCAATTCACAGGAGCAGGAACTCCGGCACTGGCGGCCGAGAGGTCCGGGCATACGCAACATCAGAGTCAAGGCCCGGTGGGGGCGCAGGCTGCCGTCAGGACCGCCCTCCCGAAGGAAGCAGCTTGTCTGTCCAGACAGTAGTGTCTTTGAAAGGTTTGGATAGAGGACCAGGTGGCCGCTTTGCAGATGTCGGTAATCGGTACCGCTCGTAGATTGGCAATAGAGCTCATGAGCGCCCTCAGCTGGTGGGCGTTTGCTGGTGGCGAGGGTCCGTTGCCGGCTTGGTTCAAGCAGAACGAAATACATGCAGCAATCCAGAGGGACAGGGTACGCTTGGTGACTGGGCGACCCGGTTTGTTGTGGTCGTAGGAGACAAAGAGTTGCGTGCTCTGTCTTTGTGTGGCTGTCCGGCGGAGGTAGATTCTCAGGGCACGGACGCAGTCGAGCTTGTGCAAACGTTCTTCCTCAGGGGAGGAGTGTGGCTCCGGATAAAAGGTAGGGAGCTTGATGGTTTGGTTAATGTGGAAGGCGGAGGCCACATTCGGAACAAATTTTGGATGTGTCCGGAGGGAGGCCCGGTGCTCGGACAGCTGTGTGTATGGTGGGTGCGCCACCAGTGCTTGTAGTTTGCTGATCCTCCGGGCAGAGGTGATCGCTACCAGGAAAAGTGTTCTCCAAGAAGCGAACTTAATGTCGGTTGATTGCATGGGTTCGAAGGGAGGCAGCGTGAGTTGGTTGAGGACTGCGTTGAGGTCCCAGTGCGGTACCGGCCTCCTGATAGGGGGATGAAGGTTAGACAGGCCCTTCATAAACCGGGCAACGATAGGCAGCTGGGCAATTGAGCCGTCCCCTGGGCGCTCGTGGAATGCTGCGATGGCTGCAAGGTGGACCCGGATGGATTGCGTCTGTAGCCCCTGTTGGGACAGAGAAGTTAGGTACTGCAAGATTGTCGGTATGGGGCAAGAGAAGGGGGACACTCCCTGAGCGGAGCACCAGGAGGTGAAGCGTCGCCACTTGAGGCTGTAGGATTTTCTGGTCGATGGTCGACGTGAGGCGAGTACCACCTGTTCTACATCATGCGGAAGGCGGAAAGTGGAAAGGGCTATCCGCTCAGCCTCCAGGCCGTAAGAGCAAGGGTCCGAAGGTTGGGGTGAAGGATGTTCCCTTCGTCCTGTGAGATGAGGTCTGAACTCAGAGGTAGGCGTATCGGGGGGCACACCTGTAGTCGGTGGAGGAGTGAGAACCATCCTTGATGGGGCCAGTATGGGGCTATCAGGATGGCTTGAGCTCTGTCGGAGATGATTCGTTGGATGGTCCTGGAGATCAGAGGAATGGGGGGGAAGGCGTACACTAGAGACCATTCCCCCCACGACACGTCAAATGCATCTGCTGCATGGCTCCGAGCCGAGGGGTGCTTCGAGCAAAAGGTTTTGCATTTCGTGTTGCTCTCTGAGGTGAAGAGGTCGACCGCAGGAGAACCCCATACTTGAAAGAGACAGAGGGCCACCTGGGGCTTCAGGGACCACTCGTGTGGAATGAGTTGCCGACTCAATCTGTCGGCAAGTTGGTTCTGAAGACCAGGGAGGTAGGAGGCCTGGAGTGTGCAAAGGTGGGCAGTCGTGAAAGCCCAGATCCGCAGGGCTTCTCTGCAAAGGGGTCGTGATCCTGTCCCACCCTGTTTGTTGATGTAGAACATAGCCACTTGATTGTCCGTTTTCAGCAGAACTGTCTTGCCCGAGATCAAGTTCTGGAAGGCCTCCAGTGCATATCTCATGGCTCTGAGCTCGAGAAGGTTTATGTGGTAACGCCGCTCCTGAGGTGACCAGACGTCCTGCGTCCTCAGGTGGAGGCAGTGTGCCCCCCAGCCGTGTGGTGATGGTTAGTTGATGTGGTGGTTGGGAGAGAGGTCTCCCGCATGTTAGGTTCTCTTTGAGGGTCCACCAACGGAGGGAGGAAAGCACTGTATTGGTGAGGGGAATGATGATCTCCAGAGACTGTGAATATTGGAACCAGGCTGCTCGAAGGTGCCACTGGAGGCAGCGCATGTGGAGCTTCGCTAAGGGTACCGTCTGGTTGGCTGCCGCCATGTGTCCTAGAAGGCGCAGGAGGGTCCCTGCCGGTGAGGACTGCTGCGTTCGCACGAGGCGTGCTAGTTCTCTGATGGTGTCCCTCCTTGATCGGGGAAGGAAGGCCATAGAGCGGGAGGTGTCCACGATCGCTCCTATGAACTCCACCCGTTGAGAGGGGTTGAGGTGTGATTTTGGGTAATTCACCCGAAAACCCAAGGATGTCAGCAGAGAGATGGTTGTTTGGGTAGCCCGCTTGGCCGCTCTGACGGAGGGAGCGGAGATGAGCCAGTCGTCCAGGTAGGGGAAAACAGAGACTCCTTGTTTGCGAAGGTGTGCTGCCGCTACTGCCACACATTTCGTAAACACTCGCGGAGTAGGGGACAAGCCGAACGGGAGAACTTTGTATTGGAAGTATCTCCCGGCGGCTTGGAAGCGCAGGTATCGCCTGTGAGCCTTGTGAATGGGGACGTGTGTGTACACATCCATGAGATCCAGGGATGTGAGCCACTCCTTTGGTTGGATAAGGGGCAGGATGGTTCCGAAGGAGTGCATCCTGAACTTTTCTTTGGCGATGAATCGATTTGAGTTTGCGCAGGTCGAGGATGGGCCGCATGCCGCCAGATTTCTTGGGAATAAGAAAGTATCTGGAGTAGAATCCAGTGTTGATCTCCGCCTCCGGGACCGGCTCTATTGCGTTGGAGACCAGGAGTGCCAAAATCTCCGTTTCCAATAGTGAGGTTGAGTGAGTGCAACGCGGAGCCGCCCGCTGCATGGGTGGTGATAGAAACTTTAAGCGGTATCCCTTGGCAATGATTGCTAGTACCCATTGGTCTGTCGTAATGGTTTTCCAATTTCGCAGGAACTTGGCCAAGCGGCCCCCCGTGGGGAGGTCGGCCCCAGTCCTCCCGTCAAAAGGTCTGGTTGGTCCTTCCCGCCGCCGGCTGAGCTGGCTTTTGCTGTCTCCTTTCACGCTGGTGGGGATTTTGCTTGTAGGAAGCATGGGAGGAGTGTGATTGCTGCTTGTAGTAGGGCTGCTGCCTCTTTCGGTAAGAGCCGTACTGGCGTTTGTAAGATGAGAAGGGTTTATGCTGGTAGGATGACTTGCAAACAGGATGTTCTAGGCCGTCGTCTGTGAGAGTCTGGAGTGTCGTACAACGGTCCTTCATGGCGTTGACGGTGTCATCAACTTTATCTCCGAACAGGGTGTCCCCCGTGCAATGAGCGTCGGCAATACGCTCATGTGTGTCCTGCCGTAGGCCTGAAGCTTTCAGCCAGGCAAGACGTCGAGCTGAGATGGAGGTAGCTGCAGTACGGGCCGCCGCATCAAAAGCATCAAAGGCTGCCCGCACCTGATGTTTAGTGCATTCCTGCAAGTCGAGTAGGACGGTAGAAGCTGCCGCTTGTGCCTCCTGACTGGAAACGGAAATAGTCGCTTTTAGTTTCTCCATGAGAGTGTCCTGGTATAAGGCTTGTTGTAGTTGATGGGCGGCGACTCTAGCACATAGCATGGATCCCTGGAAGGTTTTCCTTCCAAACTCATCGAGGAGCCTTAGGTCCTTGCCGGGCGGAAATTTGGATTGTGTCCATGTTGATTTTGTTCATTTAAGAGCAGATTCCACCACTATGGAGTGGTGGGGGAGTTGCGTCTTGTCAAAGCCTGGGGAAGGCTGGTCCTGATATTTTGCATCCAGTTTCCGAGATGTCGTGGCTCCTGAAGAGGGGTTCTGCCATATGGCAAGCAAGTTCTCGTTCAGCAGAGGATGTATGGGCAGGTGCGCAGAGGAGCGTGGCACCTCCAGGAATTTTCTTGCGGCCTGAGTTTCGGGGCGCTGGTCGATAAGAGGGGCCGCGCTGGGGAGACCCAGAGCATCAGCAACCTTACAGAGGAATTTGGGGTATGAAAGGTCTTCTGGGTTGCTGGGAGGGTCTGCGGGCTGGGGACCAGTGTTGGAGGAGATCTCTTCAGAAGCTGCAGTATTGCTCTCAGTGTCGTCGTGAGAAAGCCTGGGTTCCTGCATAGGGACCGTGGGGGGACCGGGGTCCGGTGCAGGGTCAGGTGCAGGATATGTAGGAGCATCTGTGTGCTGGCAGGGGACTCCAGGAAGTGCTCCCGCAGCTGACACTGTTGAGGAGCGGGACCATTGCTCAAAGAGACTGGTGAGAAAGGATAAAAATTGAGCAGGAGCTTCCGTAGCCACAGGGGGTTTGTGGGACGTAGTGGCAGGTCCTTGAGTGCGCAGAGGTACAGGGGAGAGAGGCCGTTCATGGGACCCTGGGGAGTCATACCTGTCTGGTGAGGAGGCTGTCGTTTCGTGGGAATCGCTGTCCTAAGAAGAGGAGAGTCTTAGGGGCGTGCAGAAGCTGCGGTGGCTCCTGTGCTGCCGATGGCGCCGTGGATGTCTGCTCTGGTGGTTGCCTGCATCGCTGGAGCTGCTGCTGTAGCTGGAGTAGCCCCTGTAATTTCTGCGCGGGTCGGGCCGGTGCCTCCGCGCTGAGCGCGATCTGCGCGGATGGTTACCATGGCGCGATCTGCTCCTGCGCTGTGAACCTCTCTGATTTGTCTGACGCTTCTCCTGGCGCCGGCCAATGGCGCTGTGGGGGGCGGAGCTTGAAAGACTGACGTCAGAGAAGATGGCCGCCGCCATGGGAGCCTCGTGGACTGACGGGGCTGCCGGGAGCACCGGATCCGAAGAAGAAGCACCGGTGGGGGATATGAAGCCAGGCCCAGATAAGCCGTGGGAGGAGGCCGGAACCGGCACACCCGGGGCTAAAACAGCAGAAGAGGGCGCCAAACTGTGTTGCAGAGGCCCCGACTGAGGCTGGAAGGCAGGAGAAGAACCGGCAGGGAGCAAGGCACTGTTGGAAGCTCCGGAAGGCAGAGGAGCAGGAAACAGTTCACGAAGCGCATTCTTCCTAGATTTTAAAGCTCTAGGGGACATGCGGGCACAATGTGCGCATCCTTCTACCTTATGGGAGACTCCCAGGCACCGCAGGCAACCATCATGCAGGTCAGTGGTATTCATCTTTCTGGAACATTTTTTAAAGCCCGGTTTTGGATGTTTTCCAGGCATTTTGATTGAAGATCAGTAGGAGAGAGAAAAGGTCCGTCTTGCTGGCAAGGCGGAAGAGACAAAAGTGGCTGGCTAGGGGCGGGCCCGGGGGTAGGGCCAGGGGATTCAAGCCCAGAAGGGAAACTCCTTCTTGGCTAGAGAGACTACTTCCGTCTTCGGCGCCGTCGGATGACGCCACCTGGTGTGGATGACTTCATCCTGCTTGTCCTAGGAGAACACCTGTTACAGGTGAGTAACTACGCTTTCTCCAGGAACAAGCAGGAAGTCAGTCCTCACATATGGAACTCCCTAGCTATAGGCTACCGAGAACCCCTAGCTGAAAAATGGCTCCCTCTAAAAGAGCCGCAGCAGCTGCCATATGAATTCAGCCGAGAAAGCAACACTCCCCGGTAGCCTGACACCAAAGGATCAGAGGGTTGGAGTTGCCTAAACCTCAAATAGGTTACGGAGAACCGCCTGGCTGAAAGCACTGTCCTGTCGGGACTCCCTATCCAGGCAGTAATGGGCTGCAAAAGTCTGGCTTGAAGACCAAGTTGCGGCCTGGCAGATGTCTGCCAGCGGAACAGAGCGGAAGTGAGCCATTGTTGCGGCCTTAGCCCTGACACGGTGGGCCGTGACTCGACCCTGCAACGGGAGGTCGGCCGCCCTGTACACCCAGGCAATGCAGTCTGCCACCCAGGTGGACAGCGTATGCTTGGAAACAGGTAACCCCAGCTTACTGGGGTCATACGAGACGAAGAGCTGAGTAGCCCTTCAATGTCCCTTTGTACGCTCCAGGTAGAAGGACAACGCCCTCTTACAATCCAGGGTATGCAGGACTGCCTCTGCCCGGCTGGAATGCAGCCTGGGAAAGAAGTTCGGAAGAATCACCTCCTGGTTGAGGTGGAAAGAAGAGACCACCTTTGGAAGGAACTTCGGGTGAGTGTGGAGGACCACCCTATTCCTGTAAAACCTTGTGTATGATTTATCAGTTATGAGAGCTTACAGCTCACTCACACATCTGGCTGATGTGAGTGCCACCAGGAAGAGCACCTTCCAGGAGAGGAAGCGCAGATGGCAAGAAGACATCGGCTCAAAAGGTGGGCGAGTAAGCTGCTGTAAGACCACATTCAAATCCCACTCAGTTGCCGGAGGACGAACTGGGGGTTTCAGCAGAAGCAGACCTCTGAGGAATCTGGACAGCAGGGGGTGAGCCAAAAGAGGTTGCCCCTCCACTGGCGAGTGGTTTGCTGACAAAGCACTCAGGTGGACCCTGACTGAGACCTAATTCTGAGAGGTGAAGCAGGTACTGCAGCACCACTGGTACAAGGCAAGAGAAAGGGTTTTCATTGTGCTGGTTACACCATACCTCAAAGCTACACCACTTGAAAGCATAGGATTTCCTAGTGGACTGCCTCCTGGAGGCCAGTAACACTTCTTCTACATTCCGAGGTAGGAGGAGAGGAGCCAGCACTACCCTTTCAGCAGCCATGCCATTAGGTTGTGGGCCCTGAGGTTGGGGTGCAAGAGGGATCCCTGCTCTTGTGAAAGGAGGTCGGGCTGCGTCCCCAGTGGAAGTGGGGTTTCCACTGCCAGCTGGAGGAGAAGCGGAAACCAAGGCTGTCTTGGCCATCTGGGGACTAACAGAATGACAGAGGGCTTGTCCCGAAGGATTTTGAAAGAGTCCAGGCCACCAGAGGCGTGGGAGCAAATGCATACATGAGGCCCCCTGACCAGGAGATCAGGAAAGCATCTGCAGCCACCCTCAGGGGATGTGGCTGTCTGGAACAAAATCTGGGCAGCTGGTGATTTTGCAGACTGGCAAATAGATCTATGGACGGATGTCCCCAGCGGTGGAAATCCACTGGGCCACCACCGGATCCAGTTGCCATTCGTGAGGTTGGAGAATCCTGCTTAGTTTGTCTGCTAGGGAGTTCTCCTGACCAGGCAGGTACACTGCTTTGAGAGACATACCCTGCCTGATGGCAAAGGAGCAGAGGTCCAGTGTCTCCTGACATAGGATACGAGACCCCGTACCTCCCTGCTTGTTCACGTAGAACATTGCTACCTAGTTGTCCGTCTGGATCAATACAGACTGATATGAGAGGACATGACAAAAGGCTTGAAGAGCTAGGCGAATCGCCCGCAGCTCTAAGAGGTTAATTTGGTGTGCAGACTCCTGAGGAGACCATAACCCCTGAGTACATGATCCTTGGCAATCGTCTCCCCAGCCCAGCAAGGAGGCATCTGTCGTTAGCACTCTTGTGTGTGAGGGAATCTGAAAAGACACTCCTTCGAGCAGGTTGGGTGGCTGACTCCACCACTGCAATGACTTCACCAGTCGCCTGGATACTGTTATCCTGTCTCTGAGGCTGCTGGTGGCTTGTGTCTACTGATCTCTGAGGCACCACTGAACTGTTCTCATGTGGAGACGGGCATTTGGGGTCACATGCACCGTGGAGGCCATGTGGCCCAGGAGGCATAAGAAGTGTCTCGCTGAGACCTGTGCCTGAACTGTTGTGTCAGCGCTAGTAGCCTCTGTGCCCTCTCCTCCGGCAGGTAAGCCTTTGCCTGAAGGGTGTCCAATCTTGCTCCTATGAACTCTAAGTTTTGAGTGGGGAGCAAAGTAGACTTTGCGTGGTTTATGACAAAGCCTAGACGTTGCAACAGGTTGATGGTGAGAGAAGTGGCCTGTTGGGCCTCCTGAGGCGACTGGCCCCTGATGAGCCAGTCGTCCAGGTAAGGGAAGACAAAGATTCCCTGACTTCTGAGGAAGGCCGCCACTACAGCCAGGCATTTAAACACTCTGGGAGCAGAGGCTAGGCCAAAGGGTAGAACCCTGTATTGGAAATGTTTTCCTCCCACTACAAATCTCAGATATTGTCTGTGGTCTGGTATGAGGATGTGTGTGTAGGCATCCTTCAGGTCTAAGGAGCATAGCCAATCTCCCTGGTGGAGGTAAGGCAGCAACATTCCAAGAGAAAGCATCTTGAACTTTTCCCTCACCAGGAACTTGTTTAAGTTTCTTAGGTCGAGGATGGGTCTGAGGCCTTCTGTTCTCTTTGGTATGAGAAAATACCTGGAGTAGAAGCCCTTGCCCTGCAGGTGGTGGGGCACCGGGTCCACAGCCTGATCCTCTAGAAGACCTGCCAACTCCTGCAAGAGGAGGTCCCTGTGAAGAAGGGGTCTGAGAGGCTCTCCTGGAAAGAAGGAAGGTGGCATCTGGCTGAAGTGAAGCAAATAGCCCCTTTGGACTATTTGCAGGACCCAGATATCAGAGGTGATGGCTGGCCACCTGTGAGCGTACAGGGTTAGCCTGCCTCCTGTGCATGGCCTTACCACTGGAGGAAGCGAGACTATACATTGGGAGTCAAAAACCCCCTCCCAGCTGGGTAGGAGCCGGGACCTGGGGCTTGGGGATCTTCTGCTTACGCGGGCCATGCCCCTGTCCCTTGGCCTGCTGCCCCTGTTGGGGAGCTGGGGTGGCCTGCTAAGTGGGGTAGTTGCGGTAAGCAGTACCCTTCCTCGAGAAAAAGGGCTTTTTACCTGAGCCCTTCTTCTTAGAAGTGGCAGAAGTCTTCTTTGAGAGTCTTGTCCAGGTCAAGTACTCAGACTCGAGCTCAGCAACCTTCTCAGTCATGGGTTTGCCAAAGAGGTTGTCACCTCAGCAAGGGACATCGACCAACTTGTCCTGAACCTATGGCTCCAGATCCGATGACATTAGCCAGGCCTGGCGGTGTGCACCAATGCCAGCTGCGGCTACTCGGGCCGAAGCCTCGAAGCCATCATAGGCCGCTCGAGATATGAACTTCGAGCACTCCCGAATCCCGGTGGACAAGGCATTGAAGCGCTGCAAAGGTGCCTTGGAGAGGCCAGCTGATAACCCGGCAATCTCCTTTGCCAGGTCCCTCAAGTACATGCCCATGTACAGCTGGTAGGTTTGGACATGGCATGACAGCATCAAGCCCTGGAAGCATTTTCTGCTGAGGGCGTCCAGATTCTGGGCCTCCCGGCCAGGAGGCACCGAGGAGTGCGTTTTTTGGCTCTTGAGCCTATGCATGGCCCATTACACAACCCTGGAGTTGTGCGGCAGCTGTGCCTTTTGGAACCGAGGGCTCTTTCGGACTGGATAGATGGAATTGACCTGCTTGCTGAGAACCGGTATCGAGGCCGGTAACTCCCACATTCGGAGCATCAGCCATTCCAGCATCGGAAGAACCGGCACAGTAAGGGCTTCCCTCGGGGGAAAGTCAGACAGGAGGGCCTCGAGCTCTTCAGCTCGAGGCTCCTCCTCGGTATACGCCAGGAATGCCAAAGCCTTGGCCATGTCCCTGACGAAGTCCGAGAACCGGGTATCCTCCGGAGGGGACCTTCTCCGAGGCTCTAAACCCGGTGAGTCCGATGGGACATACCGGGTCCGATGGGTGTCCGGGGACTTCTCATCTTCCATCTCCCATGCCGATCCCTCCGAGGAGGAATCGAGGGGCTCCGGCCCCGACCGCCCCGATGCCGAGAGCACCGGCATCGAGGGAGACCTTGGCCGAGGATCAACTTGAGTCCGAAGAGTCTCGAGGATCGGCTCGGCCTCCAGGGTCGACTTGGACGTCGAGGTCCCAGTGGTCAGGGCAGATGGACCGGTGAGACCGACTATCAGCGCCTGCTGCTGCTCCATGAAGGCAGACATGCTGCGCTCCAGGGCCTTCATCCTGAGATTGAGTTCAGAAGACTCCGCAGCCTCCGGCTCGGGCCCTGACGTTGTCGGGCTCGACGCCGGCTCCCCCGGAGGGGAATCCATGAAGACAACAGCACTTACCCGCCTCGGCATCTCCGGCTCCGTGCGAGGTATCTTTGCAGGCTGCTCTGACTCCGAGGGCCTGGGGCGGTGGTCAGGACTCCGCGACCTGGCCTTCAAGGGCCCAGGGCAGATGGAGGCATCCAATGACGCCACCCTCACAGGCTTCTTCTTCCTCCGGTGTTCCCGGGAGGGAGACCCCCGTTCAAAAGACCCCCGACGGTGCTCGGGTTCAGAGAGCTCCCGAGACGTCGAGGCTTCTGATGAGGTCCGGATCCGGGGGGCATGCGGACTCCGAGAAAATCCTTTCACGCTGCTGCTGCCTACTTCGGAGTGCCTTAGAGGACATCTTCCACATGGGCCACAGATCTTCAGGTCATGGCCGGGCCCGAGGCATCGGAGAAAGCAGTCAGGTGTGTCGGTGAGGGACATTAACTTCTTACACTGATCACACTTTTTAAACCCGCTGGCAGCCATCGGGGGAAAAAGGACCCCTGTAAGGTCGAAGGACCGGGCTGCCAGTGAAAATGAAAAAGAGTGCGAATGCTAGTCTCTAAGGACAAAAACGCAAAAAAATGATTGGACTCGATACTGGTGTACCGAACCGCAGGTGGGAAGGGGAACCGGCGTCGAATCGGTCGAAGAGAAAAAAATTCTTCTAAGTTTTAATGCACTTTTTCCATGAGGAAATAGGGACAACGTCCGTTGGGCTCTGCGGAAAAAGGGAGACTGAGCAAGATGGCACCCTTGGGCGGGAAGGGGCCCGCGCATGCGTGATGCAATCCCAAAGGCTTTCTTTGAAAGCTGGGGAATTGCTCTGCACGAGGGCTCCATCGGCGCCAACGTCACCCATATGTGAGTTCTGACTTCCTACTTGTTCCAGGAGAAGTAATGCCATGCTAGATGCAGCAGTCACGCGTTAGTAGCAACTGTGCACACACACTACTTGCCCTCTGAACTTGTGTGCTAACACCAATGCGTCTCCCATCCCCTCCCTCTCAGACAGGTGTATTTCACTGGAGCCACAGCACTGTGCTGTGTGAAGAGTTAAGAGCACCTTGCAAATGCCTGCATGATGTGACAGGGCACATTGAGGAAGCTGCAACATGCCATGTAACTAGAGGGGCATGACAGCAAATAGACTGTAAATGGGAACCCTGAGGATAGCTGTAGAACAAGGGTGCACCAATGCAAATGGAATCCATGCCATACAATGTATGAGAGGGAAGCAAGAGCAATGCAATGAGTATATGCAGTCCATCACATCCCAGCAGAGGGAACAAACATGGGCCCCAACCCCAACAACAGAGAGTAATGCAGGTGGCCAGTGAAGGACAGAGAAGACTGACGGGGGAGAGGGGGAATATATGACACCCTGCTGTTCAGAGCAGAGATGTCAGCTATAGTACAAGGGGGCAGGGCATGCAAATCAGTGAAACAAACCCTACAGAGAGATAGTGCTTTGACCACATCTTATGGAGTTAGGGTACAAATGCTGCATCCGCATGTGCTGGGGATCCCTTCCTGGTGACCACAGGCTTAGAGCAATGCCCAGCATGCAGGCTCTGGAGCCTGTGACCCTCTTACTCTGAGTCACCCAGGGTGATTGACAACCTAGGCATTCATGAACACAGAGGGGGGGGGGGGAAAGGGGCTGGCACTCTTCCCTCTTGATTTCGTCATACATCTGGTACTGCTGGAAGGAGTGTGGGCCCTCTTGTGGTGAAGGGGGTGTGCTATGTCCTGATAAGCAGACCAGCTGCTCCAACACAGACACCTCACAGATATGGGGTGGTCTGTTAAGGGAAGTGAATCTCTTCTATTTGTTAGCCTGGAAATATATTTTGATTAATTGGAGAGGTGAGGAACCCCCCTCCCCCACCATGACACAATGGACAAATTTGCTCTTCAACTTGAAGGCAATGGCACAATTAGCAGTGGAGAGGAAGGACCTTGGATGTTGGCAGTGTTTTATAACAATCTGGAAGCTGCTTTGAATCCATTTGCTACATTGTATCCGTAGTTGCTTGTTGAACTATTAAAATGGAGATGTGAGTCTGGTATCTTGTTTGTGAGCTTGGCAAGGAAAGGAGGGGGTGGGGTTGCAATGTATTATACTGAGTTATAACCAGTATTATGGCACCCATTAGTTCAAGGTTGGGAGGGTAGACATGGGAAGGATGAGTTGGGTAGGAAGGGATGGGAGGGGAGGGTGGAGGGATCTACTTTAATTGAAAAAGGAAAATGTTTGTTTGAAACTCACTTCTTTGTCCAGGTTATGGCCTATTGTATAGTGACTGTTGTATCAAACAGGCAGATGCCAGTATGGTTATACTGAATAAAGACAGTTTAAAAAAACAGTGGGGGCCTTTACCAATTGTTCTATTGGTTCATTTTCAGTCAACACCCTCTTGTATCCTGTAGATCTTGTTATATGGGATTTTCCTTAGGGGGCATCACATAACTGGCATGCCTTTGGTTATAGGCACCATGGCACATATTTACCTCAGTTCTCTTTAGCTCTAGGTAGTGGATAACAGCATTTATCCTCTGCTGTCGAGGACTGGAGAGGGCCCTTGCTAGTGTGAGTGCAGCATGTTTTTGATATTGTTTTCCTGTGGTAGGTTAAGATGGTTCCAATCCCTGCTGGATAGCAGTATGTCCATGAATCTCATGATCGATTTGAACAGCTATGGGCTGTAAGTCCAGGGAGTGGAAACCCTTTAGGGTGCTGACACCCTGTAAAGGTTTTACTCATGTGTTAGGTGGGGGTTGTGGGGGAGGACTATTAATCACTTGGGAGACACAGGTGCTTGAAGTGGGGTATATTGACAAGCAAAGCTATAACTATATCAGAAGGTGCTTGCATCAAGTCACAGAACCTTTTATGTCCATCACATTCTTGCATTTCCTTTATTTCACTAAAATTATGTGGAATAGGAATCTATTGAGGAAGGGACTGCTGGGTTATACATGCCACCGGAGTGAGAGAGGGTGCACGGATGCAACCTGCCCAGTTGTTTATAATGCATGATGGCAAAGCTTTTTAAGGTGCTGCAGCGGGGCCCTTCATGACTGATGAGATGCACTTATGCCAGTTGGCATTCTCCTTCCTTGCTTACTGCATTGTGCGGTGGCAAACTGATGAGTCATGAGATTTGCCCTAGATTCACCAGCTGGCCATTGCAGAATGTGCATATGGATAGAGTGGAAATTTGTTTGTGCATTCGCTGACCCGTGATGGATCATTTGTGCTCAGGTGGAGTAGGTGATATAGGGTGGTTACAAAACCCAGTATCTGGGGTTGTGGCATGGGAGGGACCAGGGCTGGTACAAGGGTATTAGATGCCCTAGGCAAAACTTCAGCCTTACACCCCCTTGCAATTAGCTTTTAGAATCTAGTGCTGCCCCTCCCCTAGATTTTAATTATTAAACTCTATTGTAATCATCTCAACCCCATCCCTCCCAGAACAATCCTATAAAAAATGCAGTTTTAAATATTAGACTTTGTTTTGTAAATATATAAATAATGAGGGAGATTTCCAAAAGCCACTTACAAGAGGTAATGGACTATTTGCACATTGCCTATTCTTCTTGAGGGGAAAAGTAGGACTGATGACTCTGAGCTTGTGTGGCTTCCAGGATTCATTGTTTTGCTTTGATTGAAGCTGCTCTTTCCTGCCCTTCCAGAAATTGCAGCCCTAGGTGACGTCCTAGTATGCCTAGTGATTGGACTGGTCCTGGGGGGGGGGGCAGCACCAGGTTTTTCAGAGTCCTTGTGTGCTGATCCTTTGCCCCAGGGAAGACGTCAGGCATTCAGTGCTTCGGCAGTTGGTGATTCAACAAGTATTCCAACTGTGGCCATTAACTGAGAGAGCCCTTAGTCAGTCATTTTATTGCAGTGGCTCTCCTTTGGTCTTGGCTAATCAAGAGGTGAGATTGGATGTGTGGCAACTCGTTCATTTTGAGCTCCATACTCGGCTGTGAATATTGACTGAGTGTTCATTGGGATGGGGATGGTTTGGGCATCGGAATGCAGTCTTGGGAATCCTAGGATAAACATTTGGATCACTTTCTTGCATCGCCGGAGCAGGCAGAGTGCTTAGTGATACCTTACTTCTTCTTCATTGTTATAGGGGTTATGATCATTGATGGTTACTTGGGTGATCTAAGTGGGTAAAGAAAGTGTATTTGATTGCTTTTCAGTGGCCCATGGATTTTTGCATTGCTCCATGGTTTTTTCAACTTGCATAATCATTTTTAAGGGTCAAAAAGGACATAAGTTTATCATCTCTCAGGTCAAAAGCAAATCCCTCCCATTCTTTCAATGACAGATTAATTCATGGGTTAGCAGTGCGGGTGTCTATCAATCTGGGAGGAGGTGTGGTTTAATGCTAAGGAAGAGGAACTGCAAGACATGAAAACTGTTTGAATTCACACTTGAATTTATATTCTGCGGATCACATTACGTATGACTGAGTTGCTGCACTCCTTCACTAGCTCTCTGTTCACAGAGCTGTGACTGGACAGTAAAATCTTCTCCTTTGGAAAACATCATAGAATTAGTACAGAAAAAATGTGCTGCTGGTCTATTTCCCATGAGCAGGTCACCTACAGGTTTCTGGTTCTCAACTGAGATTAGGATCTGAATAAAAAATTAAAAAAGCAAGTTGCATAAATCTAAATTATTAATATTCGTTAGCAACTATTGATTTCTTTGGGATCTGGCATGCTCCTATAAAAATTAAATAGCGGTTACAGTAGCAAGCATTGAGAAATAAGGATGATTGTATCCGGGCTTTCCTTACCTCCTGATATCTCTGGAGTTGGAGTGTGCCTGCAAAAAAAAAATGTGTTTCATTTCATTTTACTTTTGCAATTTATTTGGTTGTTTTTCATTTTGTTTCTTTTTTGTGCCATTTTGGATTGGAAATGACATGAAACAACAAACATCCTCAGTGTCTTCAATGTTGTTTTAAATGACTGTATATCCTTACTGTGGACTTGTGGTTGCAATCTCTGTGAGAAAAGTGGGAACCAGAAGTCCATTGATGCCAGTGGGGATAAAATCATGGTCCTGATGACCTTATGTTGCTGTCAAAATACTACCACAAACACACACACAAACACTGATACCTACACAATATTACCATACTTAGCTCATCTGATCTGCCTCCCTGTCCCTTAAAGTCAGCTCTGGTGTCTGCTGAAGGAAAGTGACAGAGCTTGCTACTGCTTTCTAATTCTAGCATGAGGTTAGTATTTTTGTTGATAGGAAGCAGCTGTCAATTCTTTCCCTCCCCACCTCCCCCCCACCCCCCTTAGCTCTGATAACTGTGAGAAACTCATAATGACCTGTCTGTCCTTCAACCTCTGAGCCTGACCTCCTGCTAATACCTTCTGTAGATTGTCCTGGGATGCCTATTAGATATATGAATAAATATGCTAGCTTCGTTTTTGGTGTTTAACATTTGTTTTATGGAGAATAATGTAGGATGGTGGATGGAAATTTTACATGAGATTTGATTGTATAAAGGTTTTAATTGTCTCTAAGGACATTGCCTCAGATCCCCCAAGAGACGGACAATCTACCAATATGACAATTAAATAAAAATAAACGAAATAGGAGTGGTATATCAAGAAACTCAATAAACATAAACATAAATCTCTTTGGGGGTAGTCATTAGTATGTGTTAAGGGAATAATGCATAATATTGCCCATCAAACAGCAATATTGTGTGTTATTTTATTATAGCTTCAATGCTTGAAACTGTTTGTGCCATTTCTGCTATTAACAAATCCACAATTCTATTAGGTGACTTTAACCTTAAGTCCACTAACATTAATGATGCAGAAGCATTCCTTCAGGCTATGTCCTCTCTTAATTTCTCCCAAATCATTGATGTCCCAACACACATTCACGGCTCTACACCTGATCTGATCTTCGCAAACAACGAGCTAATATCAACAGGCTCATTATCAATTCCTACAGTTATACCAGTACCATGGTCAGACCACTACCTAATTAAGATAAGGTTACTTTTACGGAATAATTGGTGCAACAAGCATGATTTGAACTCTCAAGTACAGAGGCGATTCAAAAAATTTGACAAAGAAAATTTTTTAAAGGACACATTAGAACATCTTAATTCTGAGTCAAACAATATTGAAGCTCAAGTTATTAATTGGAACAACATTTTATCTAGTGCTGCCACATCACCCTTCAGTACAAAGAATGTACAATACAAAAAGAAACAAAGCAAACCTTGGTTTTCTGCTCACCTTCAAAAATTGAAAAGAAACCTCAGAAAGCTAGAACGGAAATGGCGGAAATTTAAGACAACAAATATACTTAAGCTGTACTTAGAAATGCAAAGTCATTATATGGAACATATCAATTATGCCAAAAAGGAATTCCATACAAATATTATTAACACTTCTTTAAATAAACCCAGAGAATTATTTGAAATAGTCAAGATACTTACAAAAGAGAAATTAACAGATGAAGATGTACAATTGATCCACAAAAATTTGCAGATTATATCAAGGAAAAATTTCACTCTATTAAAACAATAATTGACAATACCACAAATTCACAAGTTTCTCAGTCTAAAATTTGGGAAAACCTTTACTCTCCTTCAAATGAACAAATTTCTCAAATTATTTCAGCAATTAATACAAGCACCACTCCCACAGACCCTTGCCCTGTTTCTTGGGTCAAAGCTTCCAAATCAAGCTTAATACCATACATAAACAATATTGTGATTAATTCTCTTTCCCAAGGTCTTATGCCTACACAACTAAAGCAAGCGACAGTTAGACCTATTCCTAAGAAAACATCTCTTGACAAAAGTAATCCTGCTGCTTACCAACCAATTTCAAGTTTACCATTTCTAGCAAAAATCATAGAAAAAGCAGTTCAACAGCAATTACAAGATCACATTGATAATCATGCACCCCTAGATAATAACCAACATGGTTTCCGTCCTAATCACGGCGTTGAAACTCTTTTGATTTATCTTTTTGACAATATCCTTCGTGTTATAGATAGCAAAAAAAAAGGGATTCTAATGATCTTTGTAGACATTTCATCAGCATTTGACACAGTTAACCACCGAATTCTCCTTGAGAGACTACGAATGATTGGTATTCATGGTGTTGCTCTCAAATGGTTTCAATCGTACCTTTCTGACAGAGAGATTAGAGTAAAAGTAGGATGTAATACTTCACAATCTATAAAGTTACTGCAAGGAGTCCCTCAAGGTTCCGCACTCTCTTCTCTTCTTTTTAATATCTACATTCAACCAATTTGTGATATAATAAAGGCTTACAATATACAATACACTATTTATGCAGATGACATTTTAATTTTTATGCCTTTTTCAATTGACAACCCTGTATATTCCGATATTTCACTTTGTTTAACTGAAATGACAAGATGGTGTAAAAAGAATAATTTTTCAATCAATTACAGCAAAACAGAGGCCCTCATTATTACTCGTAACATGAAATTCATACATCCTCCAAACATTACAGTTGATAACACAACTATTCCAATTAAAACGGAAGTAAAGTATCTTGGTATTACTCTAGACAGTGAGTTAAATCTCAAATCACATATTAATAAAACAATAAAGAATTCGTACTTCAGAATGCGTATCATAAGGAGACTAAAACCACTTCTTGCATATGATCTATTTCGTACTGTATGTCAAGCGCTAATAACTCCTTTGCTTGATTTTTGTAATCCAATTTTCCTTGGTTTAACACTGCAAGCCTTGAAACCTCTTCAATTGGCTCAGAATACTGCAGCACGAATTATTTCTGGAACCTCTATTCATGAACACATTACGCCAGTCATGAAGGATCTTCACTGGCTACCAATACAATCACGCATCAAATATAAAACAATTATCAACATCTTTAAAATAAAGCATCATATATCAGCCAATAGTCTTTACTCCCTCATTCTTCCTGACTCCAGCTCTCGACCAAGAAGAAAGGGTACATCTCACAGATTAAGTTCTTCAAGTAACTTCAAAAATACACGCAAGGATACTACAGAGAGAGCATTCTCATTAGCTGCCCCAATATTATGGAACTCTCTTCCAGATGAGTTAAGATCATCAACTGAACTCAAAGACTTTCGGAAACAATTAAAAACTTTGCTTTTTATTGAACATTATGGGCCTATTACGTAATTTTATGATTTATCTACCCACTGCAAAATATTTAAATAAGTGTTATTGTTATATATTACTTGAGTTTTTAAATTTGTAATTAGCACACGTACATTGTAATGATTATTGTGCTGTATGACCATATGTTGCATTGTTTGTATTTTTCCCTCTACTCACTAGATGTTTTGTTTGTTTTGCTCTTTCACCGCCTTGATTATATGATAAGGCGATATATAAATACAGTTAAATAAATAAATAAATAAATAAATTAGTTTAAGGCAATATATATTGCATAATAATGAGATGCAACACATGCAAATGCATGCAAAATACCTTATTATTATGTAAATCGAAAAATGCAACTTGTGTTGAACTTCATAAGCTGTGTTATTCTGTAAAAATAACGCTAGCTCAAAGCTGGCATTATTTTTCCTACCCAACAGCATTGGGCTAGTAACATGCAGTCCAGTGCTCCCGGATGCAATGTAAAAGGGACTGCAGGTTGCACACATCAGTGTGGGCCTTCTTCCCTCTCCTCTTCCCTCGCCCCAATCACCCCCCAATGCTTCCGCCAGATTGCTAGTCAAGTCCTCCCACACTCTGAAGTCACCCCTTAGAATCTCTTCCCTCCCAAAGAAATTTCCCCCATCTCCAAAGACCCCCCTCAAGACCTACCACAAGAAATCACTGGTGGTCTAGGGTAACATGGCAGGAGTGATCCACAGTTACTCCTGCCTGCTCCAATGCTGTGTTTAAAATGGCAATGGTTGACCCCTAGTGGTAGACTCATGGTGCTACTAGTAGGGGTCAAGTTGTCATATAAGGGTATTTCGGCTTAGCAGTTTGAGCCCTAGCAGTAATACCATAAGGCTACCGCCAGTGGTCAACAGATGCCATTTTGAACGTGGTGCCAGAAGGGGCAGGATTGACTGGGGATTGTTCCTGCATCATTATCTTAGACCACCAGAGGTTTCTTGCAATTGGCTTGAGGGGGGTATGGGGAGGTGGGGGGGCTTCTTTGGGAAGGATTCAGTTTGGTCTTAATTTCTTTGGGGGAACAGAGTTCACTAGGTGACTCTGGGGGATGGTGAGACTGTCTAGAAGTCCTGTTGGAAGGCTTGGGGGGGGGGGGGGTAGGGGTCCATAGAAATTTAAAAAGGTACTGGCCCTTCTAAGATGACTCCCCAGGAGTATCAGGGCCTGATGCTTCTATGAAGCAGATTAACACAGTTTGTGAGTCTATTCACAAGTTACTTTATTCATTTACTGTGGGAGTCAGTAAGCTGTGACACTGAGTTATCGCAGGTTAGTGACTCCCACGGTAAATTAAGCTGTAGTAAAATGTGAAATCTTACTGCAGCTTAGTAACTAGCCCCTTTTGCCTTCTTCTAATTTTTTTGTTTTTTGAGTTGTTTGTTGTTGGAACATCCAGATAGACAAATGTTTTCTATTTCACTGCCTTGGTGCAAGGAATAAAAAAAATACAAATTCAATGATCAATACTATCCAGGAAACAATGTCAAAGAATTGTGACCAAGGCTTATGAATGACAAAATAACCACCGCTGACACCACAAAAAAAAAAATCTTTTTTAGGGGGATGACATGCAAAAAGATTGAAAAGCTGAAAAGGTATATTGATTTCTGCTTTCTTAAATAGCAGCTCGAATCTCAAAAGGGAAAAGCTTTGTGTGCCAAAATGGAGCAAGAGCAAAATAAGCTTCCTCAGAAGCACTGATTAGATCAGCTATTACATGTAAGTACTGTGTCCTCACAAAGCCCCTGCTCATCCTGTGTGCTTAGATGGCTACTTCCTTGCTATTTTTTAAATTCCTCTCCCTTGCATTATTATTATTATTTCACCATGTGCAACTAGTGAAACCATGAAGGTCACACGTAACAAAGCCATATAATTTAGGATGGGAGCAATTGAATGGCTGTGCCTTAATTTTTTCAAAAAAGTAAAAATAAGGAAGAAAGAACGAATATTTTATGTCCATGGAGCATCAAGACACCAACAAATCATTTAGGGGGCACATTCAATGAAGGAGGTCAGCACGGTTAAAGCTTTAAATAATACCCAAATATTCAATGGCGGGAACCATATCCGGCCTCTGGCATTGAATATTCAGGGTGCCCGATTAGCATTTGAGAGCTAACCAGTCAGCAGCAATATGCGGCCACTAGTCTGATAGCTAAACTGACTAAAGTTAGGACAGCCTTTTTTTCTGCCTAACTTTAGCAGGTTTAGGTTAGCCGGTTAGCAGCTGAATATTGCCACTGACCAGCATGTTGCTGCTGCAATGCTGAACGTTAGCATCAGGGCGTGTAAACTGGGTAGGAAAAGATATTGAGCAGTGCTAATCACTGCAGTGCTGCTGAATATCCCGCTGAATGCAGTTTAGCTGGTTAGCAGTGTGTCGGTGGATACTCACAGAACACAGTATTCTGCTTGGGTTTCCGTCTAACACGGAGGAAGCTGCAGGGACTGTGAACATTCCCTGACTCCCTGCTGGGCCTGAGTTATATTGAAGGCCCAAAGGGAGGGGGAGCAGCCCTGTTTCTGTGACACCATCCAATAATGATGTGACCCTATTTGGGGTCCCAACCCATAGTTTGGGTACCACTGGCATAGTGATTTCAAAGAGCAGAAGACCTAATACTTTATGTGGTTAATATAAAAAAAATGTTCAGTGCTTCATTTAGATGCTCAAGTTTATGAACAGAAATTTAAAAAGTGGATTTTCAGTCAAATTTAGGAACTTAAAGTTTTGGCTGATATTTGGATCTGTAATTAATTTCCCTAGATTTAGGGGCATGTTTGTTCAATTGCACTAAGGTAGCATTGCATCAAGGGGTGAAAAACTAGCATGGGATGGGGTATGGGCCCATGCTAGCAATCAGGGACCTGCCCAACATGTTCTCTGGCAGTTAGCATGGTGCAAAATATACCAGCATCCTAAATCAGAAAGCACATTTAATATAGGTGCACTTACCCCCACACTAACTACAATGTGCAGTCAACATCCATTCTTCACCCCATCGCGTGCTAAGTGGTTATAATGGGATTTTTGCCGCACTAGAATTTTTAGTATGTGATAACAATTACCACAGCAGGCTTAACACACAGCAAACTCTTCACTAATCGTCAGCGCACTGAGGTACCTAGTACTGAAAAACAGTGCAATGTAACTTTTATTTCTTGTCCTAACTTCACTCCAATAGCCATCCACTCTTTAGGAACCTAAATCTAGGTATCTAGTGACAACAGACCCTAAATTTAGACATGCATCCCCAGTCAGTTTTCATGCAGATGATTTAGGTACTCCCAAAGTTAGGTACCTATAGCCTTTGAAAAACCTTTGAAGTTTCTAATTAGTAAAAAAAGGATTTGCATAATAAAAAAGGGGGTCATTTTAGGCAGTATTTTCTGTGTGTAAAACCTGTTATACATGCAGAAAAAGGCTTTTCTAAAATTGTATGATTGCATGCGTGCATAAAAAGTACATGCCTGGAAAGAGAGTGCCTCATTTTATGTGATCTATGCGCAGGTACTCCAGAGGGTGCAGTTTGGTTGGAAAAGAGGGTAGAGTTGTGATATAGGCATGTATTTTATAAAATCTGAATGTAGATGCATAGAGTACACACATACATTTCAGCCTTTCTTGGAGAATGTGTAAATTTGTGTGTCATCATCCATGCGCTTTTGGGGTTGCATGTGGGAGCCTATTTTTATAAAGTCGCGTAAATGCTTATTTTGCCTTTATAAAATAGCAGCATATAAAAAACAAACCCACACTCAAAAAAACTTAAACAGGAAAAATGTTTAAATTATTTTTAGAGGACCATCAAATACAATTGAAAATTCATCAGCCAGTGTTTCCAGACATTGTCATTAGTATCATCGTCGGTCCACTTTTTTAACCTTACTTGTAATAATAATAAATTCTTTATGAGGCAAAATTTTCTTGAGAATAAAACTAAAAAAGTGGACCGACGATGATACCAATGATAATGGCTGCAAACACTGGCCGATGAATTTTCAATTGTATTTCATGGTCCTACATAATTATTTTAAAAATGTTCCTATTTAATTTTTTTTGGTGTGGATATTTTTTATATGCTGACTTTTTCTGCCTCCACTTTAAGGATTGGTTCTTTAATAGCCTTTATAAAATAGTATTAAATTGGTCACTTTCTTGGATTTTTCATACAAGCATCCTGTTATAAAATCTAGCCCTTAATCATTACATTTAACCTATATTAAGTGAAATTATTGGAGCAAACATTTTTTCTGCATTAAATAATACAGCTGCCAGTCATGTCCATGTTCTTAAGAATGATCCATTTCTTAAGGAACAAGATGCACTCGCGATAGAGATTACGCATAATCCAGGGGTGGGTATTTATTTTTTTGTAATCAAAATGCAATGCTTCCTGCAAATGTAAGAAGCAATTCTTCCACTGATGTTTTTCCTTCCTTCCTTCATCTGTACTGCTATGTTCTATTCAAGGTCAGGTCAGGGTGTCTTAGGGCACTAGCAGCATGTTTAGGAGAAATATGCCTTTACACTTGTTGAGGGCTCTTGGTCACCTCACCGGCAGGAATCGTTTCTGTATGTTGCTGATGCCCCATTGGTACTGGGCAAGGCCAAGGGCAAGGCCTGTCAATCCTGTGATGGATCCCATATTTAAGCATACAAACACTACAGCTCTGCTGTGACTAACCCAATGTTTTCTTCTGGGTTCTGTCTGCTTAACTGAATTTTCTGCATGGATAAAATGTTTTGTCATATATCTACTTGCCAGTGTTGTAATTAAAATGAGAAAATTTGATATGGATAGGCTGAAGCTTTCTTTCTCTTTCTCTTTCTCTCTCTTTTTCTCAGAGATTTCGAACACCAGGTATTGACATTTGAGCCTACATCGAACTTTTTTTTCACCATAGGAATCCAACGGCATTCCAAGTTAGCCATAATTTGATTATTTTCTTATCCAATGTAAAGGCCAAAGTTATACAGTGTAGAATACTTGAGGTTTGACATCATAAAAATGTTTTCTTTTAGCTTCTGTGGTGGCCAGTAAATTGTTCTTATGATACCAAAGCACCAACAAGTGAAAGCATGATTGAAAGAGAAAATGAATTACTGAATCTATCGGTCCAGCCTTTTGGCATGAAAAGTACTTCATTTTAGTAGAAGGCAATCAGGGATCACAAATTCTACCATAAACTGGCAGCAAAACTCTGCTCGTGACATACGCAGAACAATTTAACAATGGGCAAGAAGGGTGAGACCAAAGGGATGCACAGCAAATACACACCAGAGCAAGGCTTACCATACTTGTCCTAGAGACCCCACAGTCAGATGGGGTTCTAGGATATCCACAATGAGTATGCATAGGATAAATTTGCATACACTGGAAACCCAGCAAATGGAAATTAACTTCATGCATATTCATTATGAATGTCCTGAAAATCCAACTTGTTGTAGACCTCAGGACAAGTTTGGGAAAACTTGCTTTGCTGTGCATCCTTTTGGTCTTGCCCTTTTGGCTCATTGTTAAATTATGTTTATGTTTGAATTTCTTTATTGAGATAGAAATAATACACATTCCGCAACATACCGGGAATTTGTGACAAACTTGGACAGAAGCACTTTGAGCTTATTATCTCACCTTTTTCGTATATTTACACCCCTCTCCTTGATATTCCTCTCCCATCCCTTTGTGCCATCAAATTGTGGGGGCAGTAGATCGTCTCATATAGCATGCAAAAAAATGGGCACCTTCCTGCCATTTTAATCTAGCTGCCTGTTAGAAAATTACCACCATAGAGTTCATGCAGATATTTGGACCTGCCTCGGAACAGCTGTAAATTTGCACAAGAATGTTTGTGCACAACTGGCAATATTTCTAGGAGACTATTTTATAAAAGCAGATATGCACAAATACTGCCTTTATAAAACATCACCATGATAATAATCAAAATAGGCCCCAATTAAATTAATCAATTCCACCTAGAACAAAACAGAAAAATATTGAACAAAATAGTTAACTTATTTGAAAAGAAGGACCATCATATTTTTCTAGAGCACTTGCAGAATATCTCCATCTCTGTGCACTTATGATATCATCATTGGTCCAAACTCTAAATTACTTATCTGAACAAACCCAAGACCTCAATTCATGTAGCTTCCAAAGTCTGAACAGCATAGGCAGTCCATTCTCCAGCAGTCCACACCCGACACAATCATGTTTTGAAAAAAAACCATTTTCTGCTTCAGGGCAGCGCTCTCCTCATTCCAAAATGATCCATCATCAGATGTAAAAACTTTGACTTCTTAATCCTGCTTCAAAATTTGCATTAGCTCATTTTATACTGGTTCATTCATTATTAGGTGTGTCGGCTGTGGACTGCGGGAGAATAGACTACTTATGCTATTCAGAGTTTGGGAGCTACTTGGCAGTTTGACCCTTGTGATAGAATCGTGAGACTACCCCTAGAGGTCAGAGTTATCATTTTAAATCTGGGCTGGCAACAAACAGGAACATTTGGGGAACACTCTTGCCCCACTACTAATCCACCAGGGATATCTTTGTAAGTGCTGAGGGGGATCAAGGGAATAGGGAAGGCTCTGACATCTTATCAAGGGGTGAGGGGGAGACAAGAGTCTGGCTAGGGGTGGGAGGGGATTCAAGAACCTGATTGGGGGAGAGTTCGAAGGGGGTTTGAGTTCCTCATTGGAAGCCTTTTCAGTGCCATTGGCTGCCTCATCAAGGGTGAGAGGAGGATGGGTGTCTCTTCAGGAGGGTCAACAGCTCATTGAGGGGGAGGAGGAGGGCGAGGGAGAGGGGGAAAAGAATGCTGATCAGGAAGGTGGAGATCTTAAGCCTGATCGCAGGGATCATTTTCTTTTTGCATCAATGGGTAGTGCAAATGCATTTACTGAGCTGTTTGCCAATTCATCTACCATGTGGTAAGTGCCTGTCCTGTACTGTAACTGCAGGGCAGATGCTGGCCATTCCTTCAACAGTTACGGCACAAGCTTTCCACTTGCAACACATTCATTTTTGCATTAATGCGCAATAAGTCTAAAAACGTACTGCACTTTAGCAAACAGGCCCTAAAGTTTAATATGTAAACCTCTGATGTCCCACTTTTACATTTTTATAGGATTTCTCTGGGAGGAGGGCCATTGGGATATCATGATTGATTAATTTGTTTAACAAAATGGTGGGATAAGGGCATGCCTTAAAGTTAATTGTGGAGGGGGTGCAAGGCTGAAATTTGTTTCTAGCAATTCTGGTTGTGTTTAACACTTGTTTAGTCTGGGCACAATTTTCATACTGCATTCATAGCAGCAAAGTACTTTTTACTCATGGACTTTGCACCAGTTCTGAAATGGAAAGAATGCACATACTTCCACTTTGAAAATTGCCTAAGGAAAATGTAGCTCAGACATTTGCTCTTCCTTTTTGCTGCTAGTACTTTCTCTGACCAAAACGATGCGTGAAAGCCCTAATCCTGCTCACAGGAATGCCGCCCCTAAGTAGGTCATTTTAGAAGCTCTATTCGTGATTTGGTTGTCTGAAAACAGGGATTCAAACACGCATATCAAAAAGACCTATTTTAGAAAGCCCGAAGATACATGTGTAGGTGCACTCACATTCAAATCGGCTGGGGGTGTGGCTGGGAGTGTGGCAGAGACATGTCTGTAAGGATACATGTGCACACACGATTTCCGACCTGTACGGTGAAATTAGACTTACCTGCTAACTGTGGTTCTTTGAGGAACTCCAGTCTAGTCCCGAACCTCTGGGTTTAAGCACCTCCTCCAGCAGCTATGGAGACTGATGACACTAATACAAATACTCCTGGGACCGCCTCCTCTGTCCAGTAATCTATTGACAAAGCAGACTCACCAGAGCAACAATCAAGTATCAATATCATAACTAAATAACGGGAAAAAAACTACTCCCATTAACAGCCCTTCGAACAAAAAACAATGAAGGTACAACCTGTGCTAAGGAATTCCGCTCTTCTTTGCTCCCGGAAGAATTATGTCCTCCCGTGAATCCCATCTTTTCAAAAAACCTCCCCTCCTTATGGCCCACACCGTCCCAGTAGATTCTTCTTCTTACTTCTTGAGAGAGCATTGTGCTTCAGGCCAAAACACCGAATAACCAAGGGAGGGATGCGGGACTAGACTGGAGTTCCTCAAGGAACCACAATTAGCAAGTAAGTCTAATTTCACCTTCCTTATCGTCCCTCCAGTCTAGTCCCGAACCTCTGGGGAAGTAACAGAGTAGTGAAAATACTTTAACGGGAGGGACCTGCCAGGCCAGCCTGAAGCATCGCTGAGCCAACCATAGTATCACGTTCCGCCTGCACATCTAGACGGTAATGTTTTACAAATGTATTCAAAGATGACCAAGTAGCCACCTTACAGATCTCAACAGCCGGCACTAGATTATACTCTGCCCATGATGTTGCCTGTGCTCTAGTCGAATGAGCTCTAATGCTGTCCGGCACTGCCTTTCCTTTCAGAATGTAAGCTGACGCTATAGCCTCCTTTAGCCACCTTGCAATGGAAGCTTTACTAGCTGCTTCTCCTTTTCGTGATCCTCCAAATAGGACAAAAAGTCTATCCGTCTTTCTGACACTCGCTGTCCTCCGAAGATACTTCTTTAATGCCCAACGAACGCCTAAAGACTGCAAGGATCCCAAGTCTTCTTTTCCACTGGGCTCCTCAAAAACCGGAAGAAAAACCACTTAATTCAGATGAAAAGCTGAAACCATCTTTGGCAAGAAAGATGGAACTGGCCTCAAAACCACCTTTTTCTCATAAAAGGACAAAAAGGGCTTCCGACAAGATAGCGCCTGCAGCTCCGAGATCCTACAAGCCGAACATATCGCCACCAAAAATACCACCTTGAGCGTCATATCTTTCATTGACACCCTAGACAAAGGCTCAAAAGGCTCGTGAACTAACGCGTCCAACACGAGAACAAGATCCCACTGCGGAACTGGAGACCTACATGGAGGTCTCAAAAGAGACATTGTCCTTAAAAACGCTTAATATCCGGATGCATTCCTATCGTCTCCCCTTTCATCTTTCCTCTATAACATGCCAGAGCCGCCACTTGTACTCTCAAAGAGGCAGCCGCCAATCCTTTGTCAGATCCATCTTGCAAGAACGCCAACACATACGACACTGAAGCACGCAATGCCTGTACCATCCTGTCCATACGCCATGCCTCAAATACTCGCCAGATGTGCACATACGCCAATGAAGTAGACCTTCTCCCAGCCTTCAACATGGTAGACATAACTGCCAAGGAGTATCCTCTCGCCCTCAGCCTCGCCATTTCAAGAGCCAAGCCGTAAGCGAGAATCGATCTACCTGAGGCATGATCAGGGGACCCTGAAACAACAGATCTTTCTGATCGGTAGACGCCACAGCCGCTCCACCAAAAGTCTGATCAGATCCGTGTACCATGGCCTTCTTGGCCAATCTGGTGTTATCAGAATTACCTGCCCCTTGTGAACCTCTATTTTCTGAAGCACCCGACCTATTAAGACCCAGGGGGGAAAATCGTAAAGGAGCTGCTGCTCTGGCCACTTTTGTATGAGAGTATCGAGACTCTCCGACATTCTTTCCTTTCTTCTGCTGAAGAATCGAATGTTGCCATTAGATCCGTCACCGGCTCCCCCCAGTGGTTTACTATCATCTCGAAAACCTCTGGATGGAGAACCCATTCTGCCGGGTCCACTCTGACTCGACTCAGAAAATCGGCCGCCACAATGTCCACTCCTGCCACATGAGCCACCGACACCGCTACCAGATGTGTTTCGGCCCACTCTAACAGTTGTTCAGCCTCAGATTCCAGTGGCGCACTGCTGGTGCCGCCCTGACGATTGATGTAGGCCACTGCGGTCGCATTGTCGGAGAATACTACACATGCTTTTCTCCTTAGATAACTTTGAAAAGCCCTCAGTGCCAGAGCGACCGCCCTCAATTCCAATCTGTTGATGGACCCGGTTTTCTCCACATTGGTCCACTGACCTTGAGAAAAATTTCCATCGACGTGCGCGCCCCAACCCCAGAGACTGACATCCATCATCAGGAGTATCCAGGTAGGAGCCTCCAGAGGCATTCCCTCTTCCAGCACCCCTGGCCTCAGCCACCATCGTAGGGCCTGCCTCGTCTCCAGCTGACAAGGCAGGCTTTGTGACAAGGAGTCATTCTGATGTGACCATCTTCTGAGCAGCGCCCTCTGCAGTGGCCACACATGAGCCCGTGCCCACGGCTCCAACTCGAGTGTTGCTGCCATTGTACCTAGCAACTGCAGATAATGTCACGCCATGGGCAAATGATATTTGATATTTTCCTACTCCATCATACAAACTCTGCCTCCCCTGACATTTCGCCTCTGAACAACTGTCTCTCCACTGTGGCTTCCTGGCTCTCCTCTAACTTCTTGCACGTTAACCTCACCAAGACCTCAGCTTTATGGTTCACTGCTGGCAGTCCTGCTCCTTCTCTTTTTCCTGTGCTTTCCTCTTCTCCTATCCCTCTTGTCTCATCCTTACGATACCTAGGCGTTACCCTTGATTCCTCCTTGTCCTTTAAAGCCCATATTTCTTCTGTCGTCCAACCTTGCTTCTCTACCCTGCGCCAACTTCGCTCCATTCGCCCTTTCCTCTCTTTCTCGTCCATGACCACCCTCCTCCTCTCACTCGTTGTCACCCGCCTCGACTATTGTAATGCTTCCCTGGCCGGTCTTCCCCAGTCCCAATTGCAACGCCTTCAAAGAGTCCATCACACTGCAGCTCGCATTCTTACCTGCTCTTCTCGCTTCGATCATGTCACTCCTCTTCTCATACGACTGCACTGGCTTCCTGTTCCCTTCCGTATTCAATATAAGGTCCTCACTTTTGTTCACAAATCTATTCACTCAGGTACCCCTCTCTATCTCGCAGATCAGATCCACCTCCACACTCCCCACCGCTCTCTCCGTTCTATTCATGCTAACCGTTTGCTCCTACCCTCCCCCTCACAGGCTCACCTTGAATCTACCCGCTCTTCCGCCTTTTACTTCCTTGGGCCCCGTCTCTGGAATTCGCTTCCCCGGACCTCCGCCTGGAACTTTCCCTGAAAACCTTTAAGACACGTTTGAAGACCTACCTTTTTTGTCTCGCATTTGATCTTCCCCCACCTCCCTCCCCTCTCCCCCCCCCCCTCCACTGATTTTTTGTAAGTCCCCACTTCTGTTACCTTACCTCTCTCTTTAGCCCTCTCCTTTTCTCTTAATCTATACTATCATATATTTGGCATTCTTTTCTTTCTTCCCTGCAGCTGTTTTGCACATTGTACACCGCTCTGGCGCAATTTGCCTGAGCGGTATATTAAGTCTCCAATAAAGATAAAGATAAAGATAAAGATGGGAATCTTCCGGTTTAGAAAGCCGAGAACTAGCTTCCTCAAACACTGCGCTCGCAACTGCGGTAGAAACACTTTTCCTATCTTTGTATCGAAACGCGCCCCCAGATACTCCAGACTCTGCGAAGGTTCCAATCTGCTCTTTGACATGTTGATCACCCAGCCTAGGCTCTGGAGAAACTCCACCACTCTGGCTGTCGCCGCCTCACTCTCTCTTTTGGACTTTGCCCAAATTAACCAATCGTCCAGATAAGGGTGCACTAATATCCCTTCTCTCCTTAACGCCACTGCCACGACCACCATGACCTTGGTGAAAGTCCGTGAAGCCGTTGCTAACCCGAATGGTAACGCTCAGAATTGAAAGTGTCCCATAGGAACTGCAAATCTGAGGAATGTCTGATGTTCCTGCCAAATCGGAATGTGAAGATAAGCTTTCGACAAATCCAGAGAAGTAAGGAACTCCCCTGCTTTCACTGCACAATTACTGATCGGAGGGTTTCCATACAAAAGTGTGACACTCTTAAATAGCGATTTACACTTTTGAGATCCAATATAGGGCGAAAGGATCCCTCTTTCTTTGGCACCACAAAATATATGGAGTATCGACCGTATCCGCACTGGTCTCTTGGCACTGGTACCACTGCATTGAGGTTCAGTAGTCTTTCCAACGTCTCTTGTACCGCCTTGACCTTCAGAGGCGCCTTGCATGGAGATTGAACGTAAGCATCGACTACTGGGTGTTGAAACTCGAGAGCATAACCTTCTCGAATGACTTCCAACACCCACCGGTCGGAAGTAATTTGGACCCAAGCAGGATAAAACTACCGTAATCGCCCTCCTACAGCTACTAACCCCACTTGGGCCCTCCTGACTTCACTGTGGTTTCCTAAGGTTTGAGGAAGAGGGAGCAGTGAACCCTCTGCTTGCCCCTCTAAACCCTCGAAACCCCTGATTGCGATAGGTTAAATGCCCCCTTTGAAATTGTCCAAACCGTGCTGGGCGAAAACGGCAAAACTGTGCTGACTCTTGTTTGCTGGAGCAGGCCGCCCCTTCTTTTTCTTGTCCTCTGGGAGTCTACCTCCCTTAGACACCCCTAAATCCTTTACCAACTTATCCAAATCCTCACCAAAAAGCAGCTTACCCCTAAAGGGTAGCTTGCCTAACCTTGACTTAGAGGAACCATCTGCCGCCCAATTACGCAGCCAAAGATACCGCCTGGCTGCTATCACTGATGCAATACTTTTAGATAAACTCCTAATGAGGTCATAATGAATGTCCGCTAGGTAAGCCGTCCCAGATTCTAACCTGGACGCCTCTCCTTCTCTCTCCTCCAGCTAGTCTCTGTGAATATGCTGAGCCCAGCGAAGACAGGCTCTAGACACCCAGGCCTCACAAATAGATGCCTGAATGGAGAGGGCACTGATGTTGAATACTTGTTTCAGCAAGGTATCTAGTTTCCTATCGTGAGTATCCTTGAGAGCAGCAGTACCTTCCACCAGGATGGTAGTCTTCTTGGTCACTGCCGAGACCGCTGCATCCACCCTCGGTGACTTAAACAACTCTTGATCTTGGTCAACTAACGGGTAAAGACGAGCCATTATCCTGGAGCCCTTAATCCCTGCTTCGGGCATGTCCCATTCTTCCTGAATCATTTCCCGTACCACTCTGTATACTGGGAAAGCCCTCTGCGTTTTGCGAACCGCCTGTAACAAGGGATCTTCTAAAGATGCATCCTCCGCAGGTTCTGCAGAAGGCATATTTAGCGTTTTCAGTGTTTCCGCTATGAGAGCTGCTAACTCGCCCCATCGGAAAACCCAGATCACCCTCACCTGATCCTCGTGTTCCGCTAGCTCTCCTTCCTCTAGCTCATCCTCCAATTCTAGGTCCTGCCCTCCGTCCTCCGAGAGAGGACTCTGCGAAAACATAGACTGCTCATGCTGACTCTTTCCCTTTCTAGACTTTTATGAAGGAACTTCAAGAACCCCCAAGCTCAGAGGGGTTCCAGGCTGCTTTACGCCTAGTTCCGCTGCTAATGCAGTCTCTGGTCCCTTCTTATTGCCACTGAAGGCTTGTTGAAGCAGACTCACAAAGTTCTGGGAAAAAATCACCGCTAACCCTTCTGGTAATGCCGGCTGAGAAGGCGGTACATCTGGCGCCCAGGAAGGCCCCGCCACCGGCTCCAGTAAGGGTATTGAAGGGGAGACCCGATCTGGAACAAATCCCGAAGTTCCCTTCTGGCTCTCCCCACTAAGTTCTAAAGTCTGCTCCATGGAAGATGCGTCGTGGACGCAGCCTTTACAAACTCCTGTATCTGATACTGGCCCCTTCTTACTACCGCACACTAAACACTGCGGCTTAGAAGGCATCTCTCACCCGCTGCACTGATCACCTCTGTGGCACCCCTTAATCTTCAATCAAAAAGAGATTATCCACTGTAATGAACTACACTACTATCTATATATATGTATCTATATATATATATATATATATATATATATATATATACACACAAACAGACAGCTACACTGCTACCTTACTAAAGCCAACCATCAGCGTTTTGTTTAACAGTGCCGTGATAGCCGGCAACTCTTCCTTTGAGAACACTACCAAGCTGTGAAGTTGCCAGAAACCAAGTAGAATGCAAAGGCCCCGATCCACACGAACGTTCCTGCAGGCCCGATGCTCCGACTGTCTTTCCCGCGCTTCTGACACGCGGCTGCGGCTCTCACTAAAAAATAATGCTGCACTCGTGCCGGCTGCCCCGACTGAGAAATGCTCTAATAAAAGCCGCTTACCTGCTCCCAATGCCTGCGGGTGCCCAAAGTGATTCTCCCCGCACTCAGCTGAACAGCGGCTTCCGCGATGGGAGAGAATCTGAAACGGAGGAGACGGCGCTTCGGCGCTCAGCAGCTCTGCTGCGCATTCAGGCTCTCAGACCCCAACTCCTCTCCTCTCGCTGCCGGTTCCTCACCCAAATAGTGGGTTCAGGAACTGGAGCACGGCCCTTCAATCCGCTTTTGGATTCCTTTCACCCCTGCCCCCGTACTGAAAAAAGGAGGGAGGGAGACAAGAAGGGGGCCCCAGCACAGATGATTTCTTCTTTTTTTTTTCAAAACCTTTAACTTCCAAATTAACAATTTAGACTTCCTAATCCACTTTCCTTAAATGTTTCTCTAGTGAGCCTCGAACCCCAGGCTCACCACTCTCCAGTTGCTATGGAGACTGAGATTACTGGACAGAGGAGGCGGCCCCAGGAGTATTTGTACCAGTGTCATCAGAAGAATGATGTTTCTCAGTCTCCATAGCTGCTGGAGGAGGTGCTTAAACCCAGAGGTGCGGGACTAGACTGGAGGGACGATAAGGAATGCATTTTTGCTATTGCCATCAGGGACATCCATGGTTATACATTCTCTAAAGTACAAACAAGATTCATAATGATAACTTGTTTCAGCAATGTAACAACAATGAAAATCGAAATGCTAGTTCACTCCATTGATACTTTTAACTCTTTCAAAGATACCTACCACTACATAAGACTCATATTTCTCTAAGCACCTGCGAGCAACACATCCCATTTGGAAAATGACAGGCTGGGGCGTGCATGGGGGAGAGATCCACAGCCACAATCTGTGATACGGCAACATGCATGTCTATGACCCTTATTCTGTGGCCGTGCATATACAACATGTTCAAGTCTCTAAAATGCAGAGACATTCCGCATGTGGCTAGTCCATACTCTGGGTGTCCCCATTTTTGCTATTACACAGCAGACACGTGTATCTTTCAGGGTGGAGAAAGACCAATTTTACAAGACTCTTACACATGTCCACCTTCTTGGCTTCCTCTCCGCCTGCATATTGGACATTTTGACTTGGACGTCTCATTTTGCAGCTAGACGTCATATATTTTTATGCATACACAGGGCAAGCAATATTGAACAGGGCAAGCAATATTGAAAGAGTCCTTTTCTATGGGTAAAGCATTCTTTTATCTGCAGAAAGGTCTTTGAAAATGGTCCTCTCTATGTTACAATATTTGAGCTTTAAGAAATAATTTAAAATAAAATAACCCTCCCTCCATATACACACTTTTCCATGTATACCCATTATTTTTGGCATACAGCTATATTAGACCTATCAGACCTTTGCACCTTAAATCTGGAACTCAATTCTCAAACCCACAAGATCAACTCAAACACTACAAGAGCTGTGAAAGAGACTCCAAACACATTTCTTCATAGAATATTATGGACCTGACACAAATGTATAGCACTAGGCCACACCACAGTCACAATATCGAACAATTTTTACTAATTTATTACTCATTTTTACCCTCCCCCCCATTTTAACTCTAAGTTCTATGTAAAATCCTAATTCACTTATGTTTTCCCCTGTTCAATGTAAACCGCTTTGATTTAAAATAAAGCACTATATAAAACATGTTAAATAAATTAAATAAATAAATATGGTAATTCTGAAAGAGGGAACATGTGGCTAGGAGGGCTCTACCAAGAGCTATGTGAGCGTGCAGCCGCACAGGGTGCAAGTATCAAAAGGATGTCATTGTTATCACTGGGTTTTCAGAAAGCCCAACAAGAGCAATTTCCTGTGCGTGGCTAGGTGGGGGTGCGGGGGAGGAGGGAGGGGCGCTGCCACCGCTATGTTCACGAATCACATGGGACACATTTCTACAATATGGTCCTGATGGCTGAGATCTTGGCTGCATTGAGAGTCTCAAAATTGCTAAGAAACGACCAGTAGCCAAGGCAAACAGAGGAATGCACATTTAGCAACATTTAAATGTAGTAGATCGATAACTAAAGAAAAACAGAAGCAGTTGTGGAGAAGTTTAGTTGTACTTCTAGGGCCATTCATTGCTGGGTCTGACAGCTCCCTCAGACAATAAAATGCTATCATTTTTCAGGTTTGAGAGAATCTGAGCAAGTGAAGTAATTTGCCCTTTTTTTGGATACTGACTCATTTTTACAGCCCGGGCCCCGATTTTCTCCCCCTTTCCTCACTTGGCACTGAAGAGGGAACATGCCTTAGTAACCCAGACCTTAAATATCCTTTGTGTAGCTTGGAAACCACGGCCAATATCACATGCCTGCTGGAGCGCTCTTTGCCACCTGTTTAGGCTGTTCCAGTATATGGGAAGCAGTGTTAATTACATTTTGCGGTTATCTCACCAAACTTCACATCTGACTAAGTAGTGATCCCCATTTTTCAAGGTTAATCCACTTGCAAGTCACCAAGATTCATACTGCTTCACAGGCTACGTAGACCATTCACCAGATTTTTTTTTAATACTTATTGCTTTTAGAGTTTTTTCTTTAAGTATGTAAATGTGTCCTTAAGGAAGACATTTTCACACTAGTCCGGGCAGCAGGTATTTTGGTCTGAATTCCTGAAAGCATACACTGCTCCCTTAGAGGCCAAAAAGCTGGGATAGTGCCAGGAAAAAGACTTTCTCTGACCTGCTTCTAACTCCAGAGGGAAGTTACACAAACTATTTCATGCACCACTTAAATCCCTGCAGAGGGGCAGGGATGGGGTCGGCCAAAACAATACTTTCTGTTGTGTTTGCCTACCTTATTAAATATCAATTAATATTTATGGGAGTTTATAAACAGTGTGGCTTAGGTTTCAGAGCCAGTTAGAAATGCGATCTTTCTTCCACGTCTGCTAAGTCTGCTTTATTGAAGCTTTGCTAGTACTTGTAAGTGCTGAAAGGAGACGTCTTTATTTCCTATGGGGGAATAGTGCACTGCTTTGCTTAGAGTGCCTCCACTGTGGTATGCGTGCATCGTCTTGGTCACACGGGTGCTTCATGTTCCTATTTTTTAGAAACCGTATTTTTTTTTTAATTCATGGAAGCATTGTGCTCTATTTTTCTCTCTCTTTTTTAATTTAGAATCCAGAAAGGGTGCGAAGGATCCATTTTCTGAACTCATGTTCAATTACATACTTTGGGAAAATTTCTAAATCCATGAACACATATAAAGTTGTGATTTATGCATTAGAACGGCATGTTATAAAACTGCCCAGACCGTATGCAGGTTAAAGTATGTGCGTAATGTCATTTTGAGCCCGATATTTAAAAGCATTTCTCTGGTTAGCAGCACCTGCTATCTGGATATATATACCACTGACTGGGGCCAGCCACTGATTTTCACTGGCATTATTTAGATAATATTACTTAAAATCATTGCAGACTGCCCCAGCATTATCCATATAGTGCTGAGCGGCCCAGGGGTGGAGTTAGGGTAGAACAAAACGTATCTAGATAGCGGTGATTTTCAGCGCCACTGTTCAGACAGCTATCTGCATAACTTAGGATAGCTAAGTAGCTGTTCTAAGTTGTTTGGATGACTGGCATATAATTGTGCCAAATATTGTTGTTATCAGGACATTGAAGAAGGTCAGCAGCAGTACCACTATCCAGATAGCAGCCAATGGTGAATATTCAGACGTATCTTTAAATGCCACAGCTGGCATTTAAAAGGAATGCTGATCGTAGAGTTTAAATATTACCCCCTTATCTGTGGCGGGCAGAGGCATCATCGAGACTAAAGCTGGAGCAGGGCTTGGACTTAGGTGCATAATCTGGGATTTTATGATTCATTGAATGTTCTATATCGCCTTTAGCCATGGAGCAAAGTGGTTTACAGTAAAACAATTGTTAAAATAAAGGAAAATGATTTGATTAATTATAAAGGCGAGAGTAAAAAACACAATATTAAGGGCAATAAGGGGGGCGACAGAGGAGACAGTACTGCTCGAAAAGGTACGTCTACTCTTGCCCCAACATCCAGACTGACTGCGAAGCATACCACACAGCTGGACAGCCGCTGACACCACCAAAGCCCCACAGTCGTCCCCGATCGTCATAAATAAACCAATCATTTCATCGGAGGAATACAGAGCAGCATTGCAGGCACTCGCTGAACTCTAAGAGGTGAGCCCTTCACACCAGCACTTTTTTGTTATGATATTTGCCTCCTTATTGGCTCTGACTGCCACACTGGTTTTGACTTTCTCTCTCATGGGGCTCCTACATCATAGCCTGCTCAGTCACTGCCTCATCGACACTCAGCCACACGATCGCTCAGCTCCACCCCAAAGCATCATTACTGAGCGACAGTACCGGCATTTAAATTCAAGTGCACGGAGGCAAGCCAGTCTCTTACCCCAACACCTGGACTGACTGCAGAGCACACCACATGGCTGGACAACTGCTGATGCCACCAAAGCCCCACTGTCATTCCCAATCGCTATAATAGATCGATCATTTCATCAGAGGACTACAGAGGAGCATTGCAGACACTTGCTGTACTCTAAGAGGTGACCCTTTCACACTGGCACCTTTTCGTTATGATATTTGCCTCTTTACTGGTTCTGACTGCCACACCGGCGTTGACTCTCTCTCTCGTGGGGTTCTCACATCATAGCCTGCTCAATCACTGTCTCATCGACGCTCAGCCACATAATCGCTCAGCTCCGCCCCAAAGCATCATCCCTGAGCGATAGTACAGGCATTTCAAATGCAGCATGAATAGCGAACATGGAAAGCTACCTTCAGCCACTGACACAACACACAAACAACACTGAAAGGAAGTCAGGAAATGGCATGGTAAATATTGCATTCTAAGCTCCTTCACCCTATGTGCCTTCAAATATATTGCAGTCTCTGTGAATAGTTCATTGGGATCGTTAGCCTTCAGCTCTGAAATCATTGCCGTTTTATAAGGAAGTCAGGCTGCTCTCTGAAAGTATTTTGACGTTTTGTGAGCACATCATAGTGTAGATTGTTACTGCAGGTCATATTTTCAATCCCGCATTTGGAATTTCTGCTTTAGAAGTCACGTCTGTATGATTTAACCTGAGATAGATTACCACCTATTCTGACTACTCAATATTGCTTCAAAACTATACCTAACTGCATGTAATTGTTATATCCGTCCTTAAGTCTTTATATATATAATATATATGTAACATATAGAGTGAATATATATATAGCCTAACAAGAGCCTAACAAAAGAACCAGGCCCCGATCAAACAAATGGTATCCACCCTCAGGAATTCGCAGACTTCCTGCAATCAAAGCTATGCCAGACCAATAAATCCACAGCACCCACCACCGTGAAGGAGACAATCTACCCAACACTACTAACCATCTTCTCTACCCCATCCAGAAAGCACATTGAAGACACCATTGCCATGATCAACCCCACCACGGCACAAACCTACCCCTGTCCTGCTTTCTGGATAAAGGAGCTACGTACTGAATTTAGTCCGTTCATAGCCAGCCTCATGGACCTGTCTTTCGCAACAGGCTCCTTCCCCCAAAGCCTCAAGCACACGTCCATCAGACCTCTGCTGAAAAACAACAAACTTGACCCCCAGAAGGGTGACTCATACAGACCTATATCCAGCATACCTCTACTAGCCAAGATAATTGAAAAAGAAGTCCTACACCAAATACAACACCACATCAATGACACCACCCCGCTGGACCCCTGTCAACATGGATTCAGGGAATCCTATGGTGTGGAAACACTCCTCACCACCCTCTTCAGCAGCATAATTGCTGGAATTGATAACACCCGCCACGGATTTGTCCTCGTCTTCATGGATATAGCCGCTGCATTCGACTCAGTAAGCCATGAACCTCTCCTGAGGCGACTCGAAGAGAAGGGTATTTGCGCACAGCACTAAACTGGTGCAAATCATACCTATCCGACAGATGGCAGCACATACGATCTGGGACCTCAACATCGGAACCGTTCCACCAGAAGCAGGGTGTTCTGCAGGGTTCCTCCCTCTCCGCCCTAATGTTCTACATTTACATGCAGCCCATCTGTAACCTCATCTGTTCATTCAATGTTGACCTCTTGATATATGCCAACGACGTGCTACTCTATATGCCATTCTCAACTGACCAGCCTGACCTCTCTCCACTGACAGACTGCTTTGACGCAGTGGCCAACTGGCTCCAGACCCAAAACCTTAGAATACAGCACAAGAAAACAGAAGTTCTCTTCATCACAAGGAACCAGAACTTCTCCCCTCCATTCTACCTAAGGGTCAAGGAAGCGGAGCTGCAAACTAAGTCCACAATCCGATATCTTGGAGTCACATTAGACCAACGCCTGGATATGAAGGCGCACATAAGCAACACGGTAAGAGCAGTCTACCATAAAATCCGGACACTCAGACATTTACGTTCCCTGCTAGAACCAGACGACTTCCAGACAATCTTTCAAGCGCTGATTATCCCACACTTCGATTATGCCAATGCAATACTACAAGGGCTCCCACAATCCACCTTGGGTCTACTCCAGCTCGCAATGAACACCGCGGCTGGAGTTCTATATGGTGCCTCCAGACGTGAACACGGGACACCTATTCTGAAACAGCTCCACTGGCTCCCTATCCACGGCAGAATCTCTTTCAAGACCCTACTGCTGACCTTCAAGGCCATCAACGGACTCTCCTCCACCTCACTCTCGGAGCTTATCCACACTACTCCCCCCAACAGAGCTAGAAGATCTTCAGCAATTAACACCCTAATAATCCCAAAAGCAGTAACACAATGCACCCAGGCTACAGCAAGCAGGGCATTTAGGTTCTGTGCGCCCAGGTGCTGGAATGCCCTACCACCTAGCATCCGGGCAATCCCTGACCTAACACAATTTCGGAAGGCTCTGAAGCACCACCTCTTCCTCAAACACTACCTGGACGACCGCGCACCATTAACCGCTCCCCCCCTCTAGTACCACCACACTATCACATTACAATTACTCTGGACTCGACTTGATGCGATGCCTATATGTAAATAGTTATCCCGGTTTTACCCAAGTTTAAGCACCTGTTTTTTATAATGCGGAGCAGATTCCTGCACCGTATAAGTTTTTGTTGTCATGTAAACCGCACTGATGTTGAATAGCACGGTATAAAAGAGACTGTAAATAAATAAATAAATAAATAGCACATAGAATTTTAATTTTCAGCTATATGGAGTTATCATAGAAGTTAACATGTACTTACGGTGCATCTACAGTTTGCTAATCATCCTCTGCCTCATATATAATGGTCATTCATACCCTTCAGCACTCACCCATCATCACAACATACCTATCTTCTATAGCTACTACTGATTTAGCCCCACCCTAATTGCCCATAGAACAATTACTGGACATAAACATAATACAGACAGACTAGTCTATATTAATCCACATAGTCTGTTCCCTCACCATGCACTATCAGCTAACTCTGATCCAAAGCAAATCAAATACTACCTTACCAATGTAAGATCTATCAGGAATAAGATACCGGTAATCATAGACGTCATTAAGGAGAACAATCCTGATATCAAATGTATTATGGAAAAATGGCTCTCAGAATTTGATACAGTATTAGCCAATCAGCTTAGGGTCTCTGGATACAATCTTTTTCATTGTCCTAGAGTTATGAGGCATGGAGGAGGTGTCCTTATAATTATAAAGAATGAAATAAAAGCCTCCCTTCTCCTAGCTAAGAATGTTGAAAATATGGATATCCTCATTATAGAGAACAAACATCTATCTCTCTGCCTACTAAACAGGCCCCCAAACTCTAACCCAGATAATCTCGCCACAAATGTAGAAGCTGTCTGTGCCTCCTCAACAAAAGCCTCTAATCCTAATTAGGTGACTTTAACCTGCCATCTGCTCAGAATGTACTATCCATGACCTTTCTCAACTCTATGTCTGATATGGACTACCAATAGATAGTAAAAGTCTCTACACACAACAAAGGTAACACCCTAGATTTAGTATTACTGCCTAGTGAACTCTGTCAGCAGAGTCAATATTCTCTTCCATAAGTAACACAGGTCCCCTGGTCTGATCACTATTTAATAAACTTCACATTTCCATCCCTACTTCTGATTCCAGTAGCAAATAATAGGACTTATCCTTCCAAATGATATAAGACGTTCAAAAAGGAAGGCTTCTTAAATGGTATCCTTCCTCAGATAGACTTACCATCAACAGACCTAGATGAAATCATAGCAAATTGGAACACCTCAATATCTAGTGCTGCCACTGCACCCAACTCACATCATAGAATTAGACAAAAACGTTTAGAGATATGATATACTCAGGACTTAAGAAACATAAAGAGAAATCTAAGGAAGATCAAGCGTACCTGGAGAATCACTAAGTCTAGTCAAGACAGAACTCTTTACATGAATGCACTCCAGCTTTACAAAGACTCTATTAATAAAGGTAAAAAAGAGTACCACACTACTATTCTCACCAAATCTCTTAATCGCCCTAGGGAGTTTTTCAAAATTGTGAAAACACTGACCCATGCCCCTAATGCAAATACAAATAATCTCCCCTTCAAACTGAAAGCCTTAGCTAATCATTATGGGGGTCATTTTGATCCTTGTTTAGTGGGTCTGGACGTCCAATCCAGATGTCCAGATCTGCTAAATGTTCAGATCCCACTGCCGGCCACAGAGCTTCTCGCCCATATAGCCGACTTGTGCGAGGAGCTCTGTTCATGGGCGAGTGGGTCAGGGAAGGAGCAAGGGCAGGCGGTGGGTGAGAACGTGACCCTGGACGTACAGAGCCATTTCTGAGGTGGTGGAATAAGTCCCCCTGGACGTCAGGGATGGTGGCACTGAGGGGCGAGAAGGTGGTGAGGGAGTTTCCCGCAGCCTGAGCCTGGTCATTGAAGGCCTGATCGGGGGTGGGCTGCAGGGAACAGGCCAGATACCGCTGTTGCCAGGGATCATGGCTCCTGCATAGAGTCGCAGTGCCATGATGACGAGACGCCATGGCACTGCAGCTCCATGAAGGAACCTGACTGAGCTAGCCAGGGAAGTGGTTGGACATCCAGGGTGCCTGAATTGGGAAACATCCTGGATGTCCAGCCACTGTGATGCAATTCTGCTCCCGCAGGGATGTCTAGCCCCCACGGGAGAGGAATCAGGTGCATCTCCAGGTCGTCCAGACGTCTGAACGTCTGGATGGCCCGGAGACGCACATGTTGGAAAGGGTCTCCATATGAATAAACTAAAGCAACCATTTACAGACACTAGTTTGCTTACAAACTACAATTTCATATCCCCCATAAAATGGCTGACATTTCACCCGGTCAATCTAGATTACTTATATCTAAAATTAACATAACAACTTCTAGCCTAGATCCATACCCACTACTACAAAAATAGCTCCAGACAAACACTGTTCAAAGTGGAAACAGACAAAAATTCGTTCATGTAAAGAATAACTGGTTGACTTGAAAACTGAAAATTAACTTCATCACCCAAGTGCCCAGAATGTCTCAGACTCCATAGCGCTTAAAAGCAAACTACTTGCTGCATGTTCTTTGTATTGCGCATGCTAGCATCAATGACTGTTTCTGGGTTATTGTATCTACTAAATCACCAGTTCTCCATCACCTTCGTGAGAATCTACTTAACTAAAACGTTTCTTATCCTATTAATTCTCTATTAATGCTCCGTAAAGACCAAGATTTAATTTTGTATAGATTCATACCCAGTCAGCTGGTTGAAAGCAACTCGAGCTGAATTATCTCCAATCATTCTAAAAATGGTTAATCTATCCTTGACACAAGCCTCATGCCACTGGCGCTAAAGCAAGCGATAATCCGTCCTATATTAAAACATAAGTCCATCGGCAAAGCCAGTCCTAACTCATATAGGCCAATTTCCAGTCTCCTGTTCCTGGCCAAAGTTATTGAGAAAATCGTGCAAACCCAACTACAGGACTATATTGACCTGAATTCACCACTGGACGAATATCAATACAGATTTAGGCCGAATCATGGTGTAGAGACTCTTTTACTAGCTCTCTTTTATAAACTGATCAGAGGAATTGATAACTGAAAATGAGCTTTCATCCTTGTACTTTTAGGTATAGCTTCAGCATTTGACAGTATTAGTCATAGCATACTGCTTGCAAGACTCCACCAGATAGGGATACAGGACACCATACTTCAATGGTTTCAATCTTATTTTCTGACCATATTCAGCTAGTAAAAATTGATGGACAGACTTCAAAACCATATAAACAAGAGCGAGGCATAACACAAGACTTTGTCCTCTCAGCCCTACTATTTAATATTTACCTCCAGCCTATTTGTAGTATCTTAAAAAAATTCACAATAGGATATCATATCTATGTGGACGATATAATGTTATATCTCCCCATTGACATTACAAATCCCATTCTTCACCAGATTACATCCTGTTTCAGTGAGGTAACAGAGTAGCTTAATTCATATTATCTAAAGATTAACTTTAATGAAACTGAGGTACTGTATGATCAGACTCTAAGCATGACCACCCACATAAAATTAACAACCAGTATAATCTACTATAAATTTAGGATGATTCAACAATTGAGACCACTACTCTCAAACTCTGACTTCAGATCTGTGCTCCAGGCATTGATTATGCTACACTTTGATTTCTGTAATTACATTCTACAAGGCCTCCCAAAGCAGGCACTAAACCAGCTGCAAATGGCCCAGCATGTGGCTGCTCGTATCACCTGGAAAGCCCATATCACGGATCACATCGCACCCATATTTTACAGTTTGCACTGGTTGCCAATTCTAAACTGGATTAAATTCAAATCATTGATGACTACATTCAAGCTTTTAAGGAAGATAGCCACATCAAACCTTACTTTTCTGATTAACATACCATCAAATCAGTGAATAAAAAGAGGGTGCACTTAGAACACCCTAATAGTCCCCATTGACTTTTGTAACACTACCCGCGTTACCAGTAACAAAGCTTTTACGTTCTTTACACCTATACTCTGGAATTCCCTACCAGAAAGATTAAGAGTCAACATGATCTCTCCACATTCTGTAAGGAAATTAAAATGCATCTATTTATAGAGAATTTTGGAAATCCACTAGAACCAGGCAAAGTCTACTCGATCTAACCTCCCACCCCCTCCCTCTCTTATCCAATAAAGGTCCTCCTACAGTACATCATTAACCTATTCTGTTTAGATTTGAATCATCCATGAAAACAAGTACATTGAAAGTAGATGTTTATTGTAAATAGTTCATGTTCAGATCATAAGCTTATCCAATGTTCAAAGTCATTGATCTTTGTTTCAGTTTTGAACCCTACGTTATACTCATGTTCTATGCAACTTGTTTTGTTTTAGTCATTATAAACTGCCCTTGATCTCTGAAAAAGATGGTATAGAAATTCATAAAATAAAAAATTAGCCTTGAGAGCTACCTTAAAACACTTAAAAGTCAAGAGTCGAACCAAGTCTGCGTACCACGGCCGTCGAGGCCAATCCGGAGCAATGAGGAGCACTCGGCCCTTGTGACGCTCGATGCGCTGTACTACTCTCCCGATTAGTACCCATGGAGGAAACACGTACAGAAGACGCTCTTGCGGCCACTCTTGAACCAGGGCATTTAGCCCCTCGGACATTCTCTCCCTTCTCCTGCTGAAGAACCGACTGACCTTTGCCGACTGAAAGGTCGCCATAAGATCCATGACCAGCGTCCCCCAGTGCTGCACCAGCATTGCGAAAACGTCCGGATGTAGAACCCATTCCCCCGGGTCTACCCTCACGCGACTCAGGAAATCGTATTGCACATTGTCCACCCCCGCAACGTGCGCTGTCGACACTGCTACCAGATTTTTCTCTGCCCATTCGAACAAACGGTCTGCCTCGGACTCCAGCACTACACTGCTGGTGCCCCCTGCCGATTTATGTAAGCCACCGCCGTCGCGTTGTCCGAGAATACGCACACGGCCTGCCTTTGAAGAAATGGGCGAAACTCTCTTAGCGCTAATGTTACTGCCCTCAACTCCAACCTGTTGATTGACCAAGCCTTTTCGTGGACTGACCACTCCCCTTGGGCAATCCGACCCTGGCAATGGGCGCCCCAGCCCTGAAGACTGGCATCTGTGGTCAACGGTATCCAGGCCGGAGCTTCCAACGACATGCCTTGCTCCAAGTTCCCCGGAAGCAACCACCAACGCAGGGCTTGACGAGTCTGCGGTGGACAGACCAACCTCCGAGACAGGGGATCCCTCTGATGCGACCACCTACTCAACAATGCCCTCTGTAACGGTCTCATGTGGGCCCGCACCCACGATACCAACTCCAGCGTCGCCGCCATCGTCCCTAACACCCGAAGATACTCCCAGGCGATGGGACAGCGCATGCTGAGAAATCGAGTGATCAACCGCTGAAGCGCAAGCCCGCGCTGCTGAGGGAGAAAGATGCGGCCAACCCTCGTGTCGAAACGGGCCCCGAGATATTCCAGGTTCTGAGACGGTTCCAACTTGCTCTTCGCTACGTTGACCACCCAACCGAGGTTCTGAAGCAACGACACCACCTTTTCCACACTCTCCACTCGGGACTTGGCCCGTATCAACCAGTCGTCCAGATACGGATGCACCAGGATGCCATCCTTTCGCAGAGCTGCTGCCACGACCACCATCACCTTGGTAAATGTGCGAGGCGCCGTTGCCAGACCAAAGGGAAGAGCTTGAAACTGGTAATGCCCCATAGGCACAGCAAACCTGAGGAATTTCTGATGTTCCCGCCTTATTGGAATGTGAAGGTATGCCTCCAACAGGTCTAAGGATGTCAAAAACTCCCCTTTTTGGACTGCTACAATAACTGACCTAAGGGTTTCCATTCGAAAATGTGATACGCGAAGACAGAGATTTACCTTCTTGAGGTCTAGAATGGGGCGCCACGAGCCTTCTTTCTTTGGCACCACAAAATAAATTGAGTATCGACCGCTGCCTAACTGGTCGGCAGGAACCGGTACCACCGCCCTGAGATCCAAAAGTCGCTGTACCGTTTCCTGCACTGCCTGGAGCTTCGCGCTCGCCTTGCACGGGGACTGAACGAAAGAATCGCGCACCGGTCGCTGCAACTCCAATGCGTAACCCTCTCGAATCACCTCCAACACCCACCGGTCGGAAGTGAGTCAGGCCCAGGCAGGGTAAAATTCCCGCAAACGACCTCCTACGGGAACCAGCCCCACCTGGACCCCCCTGACTTCATTGTGCCTTTCTGAAAGTGGAAGAAGAGGCAGCGGGTGTGAAACCCCTGCTTGCCCCTCGAAACCCCTGAAAACCTTGCCCGCGTGAAGGAAAACGTCCTCGCTGTCCCTGATTAAACCTCGGGTTTCGAAAACGGCGAAAATCCCGCTGCTGCCCTCGCAGACCGGGTCCAGACCGTCCCTGCTTTTGCTTATCCTCCGGCAACCTACCGCCTTTGGAATCTCCTAAGTCCTTCACCAATTTCTCCAAATCCTCAAATAGCAACTTGCCACGGAAAGGAAGTTTACTCAACCTTGCCTTTGATGAGCTATCCGCCGCCCAATTCCGCAGCCACAGAACCTCCTACCCGCTACTACCGAAGCCATACTCTTCGCTAAGCCGTGGATGAGATCATAATGAATATCAGCCAGATACGCCGCGCCGGACTCCAACCTGGACGCCTCCTCGGTCTCCTCCACCGAGCCGTCCGCCTGAATGCGCTGCGCCCACCGTAAACAGGCTCGAGCCACCCAAGTTCCACATATAGAAGCTTGCAGGGATAACGCATTTGCTTCAAAAACTTGCTTCAGCAAAGCCTCTAACTTACGATCCTGCGCATCCTTGAGCGCCGCCGATCCTTCCACCAGGATGGTAGTTTTCTTAGTCACCGCCGATATGGCAGCGTCCACCTTCGGCGCCTTAAAGAGTTCCCTATCCTGATCCATCAAGGGGTAGAGACGGGACATCACCCTAGATCCCTTTAGCACGGCCTCGGGCATATCCCATTCTTCCTGAATCATCTCTTTAAATACTCTGTGCACCGGAAAAGCCCTCTGCGTCTTACGCACAGCCTGCAGTAAGGGATCCTCCAACGCCGTCTCCTCAGTCAGACCCCCCCGCTGGCATGTTCAGAGTCTTAAGAGATTCCGCTATAAGAGCCGGCAACTCCTCTCGCCGGAAAACTCGGACTACTCTAGCCTGATCCTCCTGATCCTTAATCTCACCTTCCTCAAGATCATCCTCCAGCCCGTCATCCAGAAGGGCATCCTCTGCATGAATGTCCTCTGACAGGACAGACTGCTCCGAGCGATCCCTCTCAATCCTGGCCCTCTTCAGCAGCCCTCCCGCAACCTCGGGCGCGAAGGGGGAGCCCGATCGCTTACCACTAAGCCCCTCTCCTGAAGGCCCTGCCACTGGACCCCCTTGAGGACTACTTAACGACTTCTGAAGCAACGACAAAAAATCAGCTGAAAATATAGCCGCCAAAGCCCCAGAAGAAGGCAGTTGCGACAGTGGAGGATCCTGAGCCCCCGAAGTACTGGGCAGTGACTCAGGAGTCAGCAGAGGGGCAATAATGGGCTCCAGCATCTCTAAGGAACCCCCCTTCTCGGCACCTACCCCTTCCGGCAGTAGATCCGCAGTGCCTTCTTCCTGAGTACAGCCCCTACATACTCCCTCGGGAGACACAGAACTCTTCCTGGCTCCACATAACAGACAGAGCTGCTTGGCAGGCATACCGTGTCCCAAAAGACAAATAATTATGTGTCTTTAAAGTTCCGTTTCTTTTTTTTTTTTTTTTTTTTTAATATTAGAGACACCACGGTCCAACTTGTTCCCCCCGATCCAGATATGAAGGAAACTGACAAAAAACGCCGCTGCTGAAGGCGTCTATGGGCCTCTGAAGTCCCCCCAATGGAAAGGAGCACTTTTCCCGCTCAAATTACATGTGGTGCGGCCTGCCCGTGAATAAAATGAAAACGCCGCTGAAAGCAGCTTCTTACCTCAGGATGAATGCCAAACCGCTGATTCGCCGTAATGGAAGCTCTCCTGCCCCCGGAAGCCCCTGGACTGCAGAAATCACCGCAGTGGAAGCAACTCCCGGCACAGCACTAAACAGGCAGCTCGGCTCCAAGCGCATGCAGGCAGGCCCTCTGCGCGCTGAGCACAACCGCTTGCTGCCTCCCGTCTCCTGGCCCAGACCGGGTAAGCAGCAGCGGGTCCTCTCCTCCAGCACACAGCCAGGCAGACTGCGGCTCTCCGCTCACCCCCGCGGGCAGAGGAATGAAAATAAAAGAAGGAAAGGCACCCAAGGACCTCAGAGCAACCGACAGTCAGAAATAAGTGCCTTCCAGAAATTAAATAATTTCAAATAATTTCCAAATAATTTCAAATAAGGCCAAATAATTTCAAAGAACTTTTTTTTTTTTTAAAGGTATTCTCCTGAACAATCCCTAACTATGTTAAAATTAAATCTGCTTAATTGTTCCTCAGTTGAGCCCTGGAATCCCTGGGCTCACCACCTCACCAGCTGCTTTGGAGACTGATAACTGGTGAGAAGAGGAGCTACCGGGGCTAATATACCAGTGACATCACAGCCATGAAGTTTCTCAGTCTCCAAAGCTGCTGGATGAGGTTGACAACCCCTAGGATTCCGGGACTAGACTGGAGGGACGCTCAGGAACTTGTTTTGTTTTATTCATTATAAACTGCCCTTGATCTCTGAAAAAGATGGTATAGAAATTCATAAAATAAATAAAAAATTAGCCTTGAGAGCTAACTTAAAACACTTAAAAGTTGTCTCAAAATAGAAATATGGAGACAGACAATTCCATAAAGTAGGAGCAACAAAGAAAAATGCAGATTGGTGCGAAGTCTTAAACCTGGCTCTTGAAGGAGATGGAATTGTCAGTTGCCCTGTATTGAATAGAGTGAATGAGCTGGGGCATGCAGAATGATTAATGATGAAAGGTAGATGGGAGCTGCTTCATAGAGGGCCTTATGTGTAAGAGTAAGTCTTTTATGATAGAAGCGATATTGGATTGGGAGCAAATACTGTTGAATCAATAAAGGGGTAATATGGTCATATTTTCAAGCCTGAGAAATAATACGCAGTGCTGTATTTCAATGCCTCGTTGGAGTCGGGAGTGCTGCCAAAGGACTGGAGAGAGGCTCATGTGGTGCCTTTACACAAAAGCGGAAGTAAGGATGTGGTTGAAAACTACAGGCCGGTTAGTTTAACTTCAGTGGTGAGTAAATTATTGGAAACGCTGCTGAAAGAGAAAATAGTGAGGTTTCTGGAGTCCGGCGGATTACAGGATCCGAGGCAGCATGGATTCACCAGAGGCAGGTCTTGTCAGACAAATCTGATCGATTTCTTTGACTGGGTGACCAGGGAGTTGGACCGAGGGACAGCTCTAGATGTGGTGTATTTAGATTTCAGTAAAGCCTTTGATACTGTTCCTCACAGGCGACTTATAAACAAAATGAGCACCCTAGGGATGGACCCTAAAGTTACTGCTTGGGTTAGAAATTGGTTGGGTGGGAGGCGACAAAGAGTACAAGTAAATGGAGCTCACTCTGAGGAGAAGGATGTTACCAGTGGTGTGCCCCAGGGATCTGTCCTTGGTCCGATTCTTTTTAACATCTTTGTTAGTGATATAGCGGAAGGGCTGTCGGGTAAGGTTTGCCTCTTTGCGGATGATACCAAAATCTGTAATAGAGTAGACACCCAGGAAGGTGTAGATAACATGAGGAGGGATCTAGCTAAGCTTGGTCTAGAATTTGGCAGCTGGGATTTAATGTTAAAAAATGTAAGGTCATGCATTTGGGCTGCAGCAATCCAAGGGAGCAATACAGTATAGGAGGTGAAGTACGTTTGTCCACTAAAGAAGAGCGGGACCTAGGCGTGGTTGTGTCTGATGATCTTAAAGTAGCTAAACAGGTAGAAAAGGCGACGGCAAAAGCTAGAAGGATGCTTGGGTGCATACGGAGAGGAATGGCTAGCAGAAAAAAGGAGGTGATAATACCTCTGTATAAGTCTTTGGTGCAACCTCATTTGGAGTATGGTGTGCAATTCTGGAGACCGCACCTTCAAAAGGATGTGAACAGGATGGAGTCGGTGCAGAGGGTTGCTACTAAAATGATTAATGGGCTTCATTATAAAGCATATGAGGACAGACTTAAGGATCTTAATATGTACACCTTAGAGGAAAGGCGGGATAGAGGTGATATGATTGAGATGTTTAAATACCTCCGTGGCATAAATGTTCATGGAGAGAGCCTCTTTCAATTGAAAGCAAGTTCTGCTACGAGGGGACATGGGATGAGGGTGAAGGGAGATAGATTCAGGAGTGATATGCGGAAATATTTCTTTACGGAAAGAGTAGTGGATCCGTGGAATAGTCTCCCAGTGGAGGTGGTAGAGATGAGGACAGTAACTGAATTCAAAAAAGCATGGGACCAACACAGAGGATCTCTAAAGGTAGAAAGTGGACTGTTGTAGTTGTTGTTATGGAAGGACAGACTAGATGGGCCTTGTGGTCTTTTTCTGTCATCATGTTTCTATGTTTCTATGTAATCTCATATGCTGGCAGTCCATAGTAAATGATGTTACAATAGTCGAGGTGGCAATTCATGTGGAGCCTGATTCCATAACAATCACGTCCAGTCCACGGACACATCTAAGTAACAAATGGGCCCCATTTGAACCTAATTCCGCATCTGCAAGTCTAGACGTGCCAGTGGGTCTGGAATCGGGGAGACAGATGGGTCTGGCGCGGCACGAGCAAAGTGCTATTCAGCCAGCCCACGCATGGATGCAGGCACGGGCCATGCAATATAATGGAGAAACATGTCCCCATCAATATTATGGGACACAGGTAAACGTTTTGGACATCCACCTGCCCACCATATTCTGAAAAGTTGCATGTTTCAGATCCTGTCTATCTCCGGGTTGTACCAGCGGTTGCCGCACCTCCTCGGTAAAACATGCAACTCCTAAGCTGCTCCTCACACTGACAGTAGTTTGCTGATGCAAATTAGACATAAATACCAATGAGAAATGTATTTATGTATTTAATTTATTTATTTAACTGTTTATACAGCTTTATGACTGCTGCTGCAACCTAGACCATATATCAGTTCTCAGGCCCTGAAAAGTGCTGGGTAATCCCAGTGAACCCTAATATGGTATAAGAGAATGTAAATATGAACATGTATGTCAGGACATACCTTGCATTAAATGGTACTTGGCATTATAAAACAGCCCCAGTGGTCCCTGCATTGGTCATCTCTACAAACACGCTTTAAACTGCTAAGGATGGACCCTTATCAAGTGCACAAAACCTGAAACTAACATTGCATTTCCCTAAAGGATGCATAATATTGCTGAGCAACAAATGTATTGCTCCCTTGTGTCTCCGTACCATTCCCCTTTTCGTACCTCTGGCCTATAAGTGCACTCATTCTGCTGCTCCATATTACCGTTCCTCTCTTATCGCTCCCTACACCCCTCTTTGGGAACTCCGCTATTCTGGCAGATTGCTTCTATCTGTGCCCTTCTTTTTTACTACCAATTCCAGACTTTGCTCCTTTCACTTTGCTGTTCCCTATGCCTGTCACAAACTACCTGAGTCTGTATGTCAGGCTTCTTCTCTAGCCCTTCTGAAATCCAGACCGAGCGCTCACCTCTTCGTTGCCGCTTTTGAATCTGATTTGCCTAATCTCCCTTGTGTCTCCATACCATTCCCCCTAAATGTATCCTGTCCACAGCTGCTGTGTTTTCTGTGTTGACTAGATTGTAAGCTCTTCTGAGCAAGGACCATCTTTTTACGTGTATCTGTGCAGTGCTGCATACGCCTTGTAGCGCTATACAAATGATCAGTAGTAGTAGTAGTATGGCATCTGATTCCCACATATCTGGGTACTGGCATTTCTCACAGCAGCTACACCTGTCCCATCATGGTGTATGTTGGTCTGTATACATCTGCTCTCTGTGGGGAAACCCTGTCTGCCTTCCCATAGTCTGCTTTGTGGCACTGCTCCCCTGGTCAGGCCTCTGTGATCATGGGAGGGGGATCCCTGTGCCATCATACCCAGGTAGCCAACCTCCAGATATATCATAAGTCTCGAAGTTTGCATAGATCCTGGACTGGGGAAGGATGTAGCCTCATGGCACAATCTGAGGGATGTGGCACATCAGTCATGTCTCTCAGTGCCTGAATAGCTGATGTATGACTGCCCCATCACATTGGCACCTGGTGACAAGTGGTCATCCCTATACTCCAGGTAGTGGCCAGGCATTCATGTCCCCCCAAAATTGTGGATGAGCACACCAGATCCTCCTGTTCAACCCTCAAACCATACACACACACTTACTTGCAGTCACAATAAGCATACATCTGCCAAAAAGATTCCCTGCACCTATAAACAACAGCTGGAATAACATAATAGCATGACATCCCAGGACTACAAATCTAATTTGCGTTTCTCACCCAAACCAGAATCTTTGCCATACTCACTCACATACTATTCCTACATCACCAGTCTCAATTTACATAACATAGAAAATGTTAGGGAACCATGGCTTTGCTCCTTTAGCACAAACTGCAATTGTTAGCATAGCCAGCATAAGCACGATTGCTCTTCTTCATATGTCTGTAGGGGTATTTATCAATGTTTCATTACCTTACAACATTCCTTCACCTCTGCTTTCTGTTCTTTGCAACTGCATTGTGTGTTCTTCCATACTGCAGACACAACAGTTCAGAACATAATTGTCACAATTGGAAAAAAGGATTCCGAGGGGAGTGGTCTAAACAAGATGGCTGCTGGAGCGTTTGCTGAGTGAGATCATGCCGAAGCGTAAGGGCAAGCTGAGGGTTTACCCGCCCGAACCCGTTGTTGGCCCTATGGATTGGTTCATTCAGCTATCAGAGGAGATGATCCAGGAGATTCAAGCAGGCGGTGGAGGGACGCAAGAGGAGGTGTCCTCTCCTGAATGCCTGGCTTCAACGCTCTCTCCTATAACAAAGTCTCCACCTCGGCCCCCAGCGTCTTCCCCGCTACCGTCACCGGCTTTCCCCGCTAGTGAGTCAGACTGCAGCATCACAGCTAGGGTCGGGTGAGAAGCGGATGACGTGGAGAAGGGAAGTGTGAGCAAGGATGCCAGTGGAGGAAACGAGGCGGAGAGTTCACCGCAGACGGGATTGCAAACTCCAGATCAGCGAGATATAACTACCTTGAAGAATATGCCTGAGGTCTCTTCTTTTTCTTTTAAGTTGCCTCGCCCCAAGGTAATAACTCTGGACAATATATGGGATGCCATTAATTCTTTGTTGGTCACTACTCAGGTTGCTGGGTCTTCGGCAAGGGTGTCTCAAATCGAGGAAAAAGTGCAGAGATGCAGTAACGAAGTGGATCAACTTAAGTTTCAGGTTGGAGAGTCGCAACAAAAGTTGGGAACTATTTCTGAGACTACTATGACTCTTATTAAAGATAACACTTTGTTGAGGGCGAAAATGGAGGGATTGGAGAATGTTGCTCGGGCTGCTAACTTGAGACTTTTGAACTTTCCTGTGATCCTAGGGAGTGCTCCGCTGGATCTCTTTAAAAAATACTTGGCTGACGTATTACTTGTGCCTCAAGATTTAATGCCACCAATTTCGAAGGCCTACTATCTTCCTGTAAATAAAAAAGAGTTGGGTTCTGTTAGTGTGGATGGGGTCGCAGATGTATTGAATATTTCTGATTTATTAATCTCTCCAACTATAAGATCTGTTAAGGTCTCAACTTTTCTGGTGTCTCTTGTCTTAGTCTCAGACAGAGAGTGGCTGTTGAAATTATTCTTCAAAAAATGTTTTTCATTGTTCCATGGGGTTAGGATATCAATGTTTCCGGATATTAGTAGAGACTCTCAGAAAAGACGTAGGCAATTTCTTTTGTTAAAAACTGGGGTGTTGCAGATAGGGGGGACATATCATTTATGCTTTCCATGTAAATGTGTAATAGTGGTTAATTCTCAGAAATATGTTTTCTTTCAGCCGGAAGCCTTACCTGCTTTTATTAGTTCTAGTTTGCCCTTGGTCATATCCCCTCTGGAGGGGTGAAGTTACCTTGTTGTTTATTATGTCTAATCTCCTGCTCTATGGCCATCTTTTCTAATTTTATTGAAAAAATATAATGTTTTTTGATGGTTCCTCACCTTTTCTCTACTCCTTCTCCTGTTTGTGGACTACAGGTGAACCAGTGTTGTATTTCCTTTGTTTTTCTTTGACATGATTATATTACTGGATGGTATTCCCCTTTACTAAAAAGCTTGTTTGCTTGATATCTGTTGTGTTAAAAATTATAAATAAATATAAAAAATAAAAACAAATAATTGTCACAATTGTTCTTCAATACGGTCCACATTGAAGAGCAGAGCAGAATATTTTCTAAGTCTTGCCCTTATTCCATGTTTCCCTAGGAATAACGTGGACATCTGCAAGAAACACTTAAAATGTACACGGGTCTTTCCTGAATATGCTTTATATGTCTCTGCGGCTGACCACACTCGCATTCTGAGATCCCTGTGCTAACGTCGTGTACGTGCATGGTGCAGACGTTTCAGAATAAGCTCATAGATATGCATGCTAGAAAAACATCTACGGCTTACGTCCAAACAGCTTATTCGTCTTCTGGAATGACCTCCGTACTGAATAGTCCACCAAGAAACAGCAAACTACCACGTGGGTAACAGGAACCAGTCAGGAACCGTGGCAGGGGGTTCAAATTAACCTTTATTGATCCACGGATAAGGTGCGCCAACCCAACACAGGCCGTGTTTCGTACACCACTTCCTCAGGGGTTATAGGCTCACTATAAAATATATACATACATGTAAAAACAACAGCAAACAGAAAATGTTGTATAAACATGAATGCAACAGGACAAATAATACTATACCAAAATAATGAAATAAATCTTTAAATAATTAATTGAGAAATAATAAAAAATAAAAAAATAAAAAAAGTATATATAAAAAAAACTTTAATAATAATAATAAATGATGAATAAATAAATTAAAAGGAATTAAAAACATGTAAACTCACATAATGCGATAACTCACTTACTAAAATTATAGCATATTACATTACAATAAAATTGTACATAATAGTAATGATGACAATAATAAGTTTTAATGAGAAAAGTTTTAAAAAAACGAAATATATCAATTATGTATGTATGTTTTTTACTTCTTCAAAATCACGAGAGTTGTGGAAAAAAGGAGAAACAAACGGAGAAAACGAGGAGGAGGAGGACTTAAAACCACAAAAAATAATAGATATTTAAAATTATATTAAAAAATAAATATGTTAAAAACCGTAATATAATATAATAATATAAAAAATTTTTATATTATTATATTATATTACGGTTTTTAACATATTTATTATTTTAATATTTGTATTATTTATTTTATTTTTTTATTTTTTATTTTAATTATTTTTTATACATTTTTAAGTTTTAATCTTTTACTTTTATTTTGCATTTAGTTTCAATTTGCACATTTTTTAATATAATTTTTAATATTTTTTAATATAATTTTAAATATCTATTATTTTTTGTGGTTTTAAGTCCTCCTCCTCCTCGTTTTCTCCGTTTGTTTCTCCTTTTTTCCACAACTCTCGTGATTTTGAAGAAGTAAAAAACATACATACATAATTGATATATTTCGTTTTTTAAAAAAATTTCTCATTAAAACTTATTATTGTCATCATTACTATTATGTACAATTTTATTGTAATGTAATATGCTATAATTTTAGTAAGTGAGTTATCGCATTATGTGAGTTTACATGTTTTTAATTCCTTTTAATTTATTTATTCATCATTTATTATTATTATTATTAAAGTTTTTTTTATATATACTTTTTTTATTTTTTATTATTTCTCAATTAATTATTTAAAGATTTATTTCATTATTTTGGTATAGTATTATTTGTCCTGTTGCATTCATGTTTATACAACATTTTCTGTTTGCTGTTGTTTTTACATGTATGTATATATTTTATAGTGAGCCTATAAACCCCTGAGGAAGTGGTGTACGAAACACAGCCTGTGTTGGGTTGGCGCACCTTATCCGTGGATCAATAAAGGTTAATTTGAACCCCCTGCCACGGTTCCTGACTGGCTCCGTACTGAATAGAACAGAAGTCTGTGCCTGAAGATGTAAAACATGTTGAATGGCCCTGAATCTCTGAAAGACTAGAAAGGAAGATTTCACTACCTGTCCTACAGTATTTGAGAAGAAAAGGAAAGCTTGGAGTCCAAAAGTACCCATAATTATTTAACAGAGGATTTAAGAGTTATAGGAACCCCTTCTAAGGTAGTAACTATTGTAGGAGAAGACAAACTTCCACTGAGCCAAATGACAGTGTTTTTTTGATGATTCATTTTGAGAGAGTTTTCTTGTAACCAGTGCATGCATAAATATTTGAGAAAATTTTGTACATACTAAATAGCAGGTGCAAATATGCTCATGTAGTTTTGGTAGGGTAATTTTCAAATGGAAAGTATACAGATATCTGAAAATTGATGTAACTTATGCACATATTTGCTGGAAACGTATGCAGCTTGTTGCTAAATTATCCCCCTTTGTGTGTATGCAGTGCACAATGTTCTGAGTGAATGAGCCTGCTTGGATTTACAAATTATGCATGAAATAAAATAAGTGTGCAAATGGCTGAAATGTACTACTTTGCTCAATGCCTCTGCATTTATTCTCCTGCTCACGTCTGAAAACAGAGCCCTTGGTCTCATTAAAATACTGTAGTGTTATTACTGCTGTCTGAGTAGTGTCTGAAGAGTTACATCATCTCATCAAATCCTATGACCTGATAACTAATTCCTCACAGATGCTTCTATAGCTCACCGATGCTTCAGTGAGATAGCTCTGCGGGTAAGGGCTGCATTCTGGTGACTGGAGCCAGAACCATGATGGGATCCAGAAAGGCCAATGTTCTCAGTTGCATCTACAGCACAAGAGAAATTTTATAACTGTGCAGAAGCATAAATAGCACATGAAAACTTTTACCTGTTAAGGTTGATTTTCAAAATGAAAGGACTGCAGGTGCTTTTGTTTGAAAAATTACCCCAAGGAATTTACATCCATGCATTTACACCTGCTCGTTTGCAAGCATAGGTTTACCAGGTTAATTAATATGCATAGGTGCATATTTTATGATACATGTATGTAAACACTAACTCTCCTTCAACCCCACCCCCAAGGAACACCTCTGTTCAATCCTGGCAAACAGGATATAGTTCACCCGAATATCAGAGGGGCAATTTCATTAAACAATAAAAGTTCTTTTCTGTACATAAAACACTATTTTAGCCATGGAAATTCATTTTAAGTTGCCCTCCCTGTGTGTGATATTGAGTGAGTTGCCAGCTTCCTTGTACAGGATAATACTGAGCTCATGGTAGTCAGCGATTTTTAAATGCTGGCTGCTGTGGGTAAAAAAAAAAAATCCAGATAGCAGCTGCTGCTGTTGAATGTTTTGATTTTGCATTCAGTGGTGGCAACTATCTGGAGAGCCTAGCCACACATATTTAGGACAGCTTTTATGCTGGCCTAAGTTATGCAAATACTTATCTACTTAAAGGCACATTTCACAATGGGACGTCCAACTGCCATCTGGGACACCAAAGCCAGAACATCTGAAAACAAAAGCAGGCACGTGCAAGTTCAGGCATGATTTTGGAAATGTGGGATATGCCCAGTACGAAAGTTTATAGAAACATCTACATAGACGTCCCTAGAACAGGAATAGCATCTCAGAATGCCAATGTGTGAAAGCATAGTGATTAACATAGTAGCTTTGGAGCAGGGTGGCTAGGGTTCAAATCCCAGTGTGGATCTTTGTGATCTTAGACTAGTTGCTTAACTCTCCATCTTCTCTAAATATTTTATTGCCAAAATAAGCACTTTCCTGATACCTATTCGTGCCTGCAGCAGGTCTAAACATGGACGTGCCTACAGACATCTCTGCCATTCCTGAAATTAAACAGAGATGTGTAAGTCCATTGTGCCTCCACCATACCCCCTTGTCTACTTGGACATCACTGCACTGGAGACATCTCTAATTTATTTATTTAGCTGCATTTATATCCCGCTTTTCACCGTGTCAAAGCGGTTGGGGGATACATTTAACACGAGGGGATATGAGACACATACACTAATACTTACAGGAAACATGGGCAATGGAGGTTTAAGGGGCTTGCCCAAGACCACAAGGAGCACCTGTGGGACTAGAAACCCTATTCCTTCCGGCCCAAGGTTGCTGTCCTCTAGTGGGATTTGAACCACTGACCTTCCGGCCTGTGGTACCTTGCCCTGGTCACTAATGGAGTGGAGGGGTAGCCTAATGGTTAGAGCACTGGCTTGGGAACCAAGAGACCTGCGTTTGATTCCCACTAGCACTCCTTGTGGCCTTGGGCAAGTCACTTAACCCTCCATTGCTCAGAAAAATCCAAGTTATCAATATCCCTGTTTAATGTACATTACCAAGTTTAAGTTACAATGTAAACCACTTTGATTGAAATGATAAAGTGGCATAAAAAACTGTTAATAAATGCCATTTGTGGAATGGCTTCAGAGATGTCTCTGTGATTCCAACATGAATGTCTTCAGAAGCCCCAAATCATGACTAAGACTTTTAAAATGACCCCCATAGTGGATAAGTGCCTCCTCAGCTCTGCCCAGAAACCGTCCCAGCACTTTCTGGATAATACCATAGCAGAGAGGAACTATTCAGCAGCACTATCTGGATGGTGCCACTGAATATTGGGCTTACTAGGGCTTATCTAGTTAGCAGGTCCTACTAACTGGATAAGCCCTTTTAAATATCAGCCTCCACTGCCTCAGGTACAAACTTAAATTGTAAGCCCTCTGGGGTCAGGGAAATACCTACATACCTGAATGTAACTTGCCTTCAATTACCATTGAAAACGTTTGAGCTAAATATCATAATAATGTCTCTTGTGTATGGATCCTCTACCCCACATGATTTAGCTTGCACCATGTTGCATACACGTGGGTAGTGTTCACTATGTAACAGCATTGCATTGTAATGTAACTATTATTCCATAAGTTGACCTTAACCTGTACCTATACTAGATAATGATATCTACTTTGTGAAGCAGCAAGGGATGTTTAAGGGGTTCATGCTTTTAAGTTATGAAGTCATCCATGATGTATTACATTCATTAAGTGAATGCAAGGCTCTTTTTTCCTTATCTTGCTTTTACCTGTTGGATAGATTTAAAACGGCAGTAACTGCTGATGCAGAGGCAAGTTTTGCAGTTTTCTTATTGCTCTAGCTTTGTGAAGAAGTCCTTTGGAGGAATATGGACTCCTTGATGGAAATCTCAGCCTTCATTTCAACCTCTAGGTTTAAGTAAGTGAAATACTACTATTTGAGGTTGAATTGTACTGCTTTCCCCATAAGGAGAAATTAGACCTTACCTGCTAATTGTCTTTCCTTGAGTTCTCTCCGGGCCAGTCCAGGAACGCACGGGTAGTCAACCTCCTCCAGCAGCTGAGGACTGAATTTTGAAAGTTTCTCTGACAGGCTATCCAGCTCCCCCTGGAGTCAGAGACTCAGTCTACTATTGTCAAAGCATCCCAAATTACCTTAACCGCAACTGCAACAAACTCAAACCAACGTAAACAATCGAAAACTATCTCATTACGCTTCCTCTTTCTCTATCCTCCCTCTTGCATTTTATCTTTCTTTTTTTTTTGCTTGTCTTGGTTTATATTGTCTGTAATAATCTTCTCTATTTTTCTTTCCCACAGGAACCCAAAATACACTCCGTCCTCCTCCAGAACACTCCGATCTCCGCTGCCCCAAAAACACAGCATGACCTGTTCCACCTTCGGCCCACAATGACCAACTATTTGTTAGTTGATACAAACCGACTGAGACCCCAGCCCCGCCGAAATCCTGATAGACGAAACTGGGTGGGCCCTGGACTGGCCTGGAGAGAACTCAAGGAAAGACAATTAGCAGGTAAGGTCTAATTTCTCCTTCCATTTCGTCTCTCCAGGCCAGTCCAGGAATGCAGGGGAAGTACCAAAGCAGTTCCTAAACTTGGGAGGGTCCCGCGAGTCCCGCCAGAATGGCTGAAGCCCCGACTCTCGCATTCCCCCTTGCCTGAACATCTAAACGATAATGCTTCAAGAACGTGTGGAGTGACGACCACATTGCAACTCAACAGATGTGTTCCGGCAGAATGAATGCAAACTCGGCACAGGATGCAGCCTGCCCCCTGGTAGAATGGGCCCTGAGCCCATCGGGAGGTGATCTTCCCCGGGCAACATAAGCTGCCACTATCGCCTGCTTCACCCAACGGGCAATCGACGCCTTAGCCGCCGCTTCCCCTTTACGAGGACCACCAAAGAAGATGAACAACCTGTCTGACTTACGAAAGGACTTCGTTTTCTTTAGGTACCTGCGAAGCACTCGTCCCAGATCCAACTTTCGTAGCGAGCGATCCACCTTACCCGCTACCGTACCGGAAAAAGTTGGGAGCGAAATAGGCTGGTTCAGATGAAAACTGGAAACCACCTTAGGAAGAAAGGAAGGCACCGGTCTCAACGCCACCTTCTCCGCCAAAAATTGAATGTACAGTTCCCTACACGAAAGCGCTTGAAGATCCGAAATTCGTCTGGCAGAACACAAGGCTACCAGAAAAGCCATCTTCCAAGACAGTTCTCGCAGACTTCCAGATGCCGCCCCCTCCAGCAGAGGCTGCATCCACACTTCAAGGACCAAGTTCAAATCCTAAGGAGGAACTACCCGCCTTATTGGGGGTCGGAGAATCCTAGCCGCTCTGAAGAAATGTTGCACATCCTGATGTGATAACAAAAGAACGCCCTGCACTCTATCTCTGTAGCATGACAGGGCTGCCAGATGCACCTTGAGAGTACTAAGCGCTAGTCCCTTCTCAAGCCCTCCTTGCAGGAAAGCCAAAACCTCCGGCAACCTTGTTCCCATTGGTCTCAGACTCTGGACTGAACACCAATCCTCAAAGATGCGCCACACTCAAACATACACTAAGGAAGTCAATCTCCCTTTGGACTTCAAGAGGGTATCTACTACTGATGCCGAATACCCTCGCCGTCGCAACCTTTCCCTCTCAAGAGCCAAGCCGTAAGTAAGAACCGATCTACCTGAGGCATGAGCACGGGACCCTGAGACAACAGATTGATCCGCTCGGGCATACCAGGGTCTCCTGGGCCAATCTGGTGCAATGAGAATCATTGTCCCGTCGTGTCCCGCTATCCTCTGGATAGCCCAGCCAATCATTGGCCAGGGTGGAAACACATACAGGAGACAGCGCACCGGCCAGGGCTGCACCAGGCAGTCAAGACCCTCCGACATGTGCTCCCTGCCCCTGCTGTAAACCCGGGATGCCTTGGTATTGCTGAGGGTGGCCATCAGATCCATGACCGGCTGCCCCAGCGTACCGTAATGTCGAGAAAGACAGCTGCGTTTAGTTCCCACTCTCCCGAATCCAGAGCATGACGACTGAGATAATCGGCCTGCACATTGTCTCTTCCAGCCACATGAGCCGCTGATAGCACTACTAGATGGGTCTCTGCCCACTGCATCAACTGCTGACTCTCCTCCCACAAAACGGCACTGCCCATGCCGCCTTGCTTGTTGATGTAAGACACAGTCACAAGATTGTCGGAGAACACTCGCACCACTTTCCCTTTCAGCAGGTCGGTGAACTCTCTCAGCGCCCAACGCACCGCTCTGAGTTCCAAGCGATTGAGCGACCAAGTGCTGTCCTCTGCCAACCAGATGCCCTGTGTCACGAGCAACAGGCAATGGGCTCCCCACCCCGAAAGGCTGGCGTCTGTGGTGACCAAGATCCAGTCTGGTTCTCGCAAGGGCACCCCTGCCTGAAGATGCTTCGGGTCTAACCACCACTGCAGACCTCTGCACACCTCTTCCGGACAAACCAGCCTTCGGGACAGGGAGTGCTCCTGCGGCGACCACCTGGACAGTAATGCCCGTTGCAGAGGCCTCATATGAGCTCTGGCCCACGGTACCAGATCCAAGGCCGCCGCCATGGACCCCAGCAACTGCAAGTACCTCCAAGATGTCGGAGCCCGCAACCGCAGGAACGCTCGCACCTGAGCCAGAATCTTTAGCATCCTGTCTTCGGGCAGAAACACAGACCCTATCTCTGTGTCGAATAGTGCCCCACGGTACATAAGTCGGTGAACTGGCCGCAACTTGCTCTTTGCCTGGTTGATAACCCAACCGAGGTGTTCCAGGAAGTGCACCACTCGCCTGGTTGAGGCCACGGCCTCTTCCACTGACCCCTCACGGATCAACCAATCATCCAGGTAAGGGTGCACCTGAATTCCTTCTTTCCGCTGTGCCGCTGCTACCACTACCATCACCTTTGTAAAGGTGCACAGCGCCATAGCCAGCCTGAAGGGCAACGCCCTGAACTGAGATCTATGGACGACAGAAGCTCTCCGGGCTGCACTGAGCGAATTACCGAACGCAGGGTTTCCATTCGAAAATGTGGGACGTGCAAACACTTGTTCACATGCTTGAGATCCAGAATTGGCCGAAAAGACCCCTCTTTCTTGGGAACCACAAAATAGATCGAGTACCAACCTAATCCATACTGGCTTAGGGCCACCGGTACCACTGCTTGGAGGTGCAACAACCGCTGCAGTGTGTCACCTACCGCCTTTCTCTATGAGGGAGACCCACATGGGGACCTCACAAAGGCCTCCATAAGCGGCTGATCGAACTCTAACGCGTACCCCTTGTGGATGATTTCCAGCACCCACTTGTCCGTAGTTATGGAGGCCCAAACGGAGACAAACTCCTTTAAATGTCCCCCTACCGGAATCTCTGTCTGGACTGGCTGCCCATCATTTAGGCTTCTTAGCTGAATTCTGCTGGGCGTTAAAGTACCCCCTGCCGAACCCTCTAGCCCCGCGAAAGGGCTGACCTCTGGACACAAAGCGACCCCGTTGATACGGAGAAAAACGTGGTTCACGAAATCTACCTTTTCCTTGACCTCTGGGGATTGACCTCTGCCTGGGACCTTTAGGGCGGTCTTCCGGAAGCTGGCCCCCTTTGGAATCTCCTAAATCTTTCACAATCTTCTCCAGCGCCTCACCAAAGAGCAGCTTGCCCTTATATGGGAGCTTACTAAGGCGAGTCTTAGAGGAGGCATCCGCCACCCAATTCCTAAGCCAGAGAAATCTCCTGGCTGCAATGACAGAAGCCATCGACTTTGCTGCTATCCTCACCAAATCATAGAAGGCATCCGCTAGATAAGCCACGGCGGACTCCAACTTTGCCCCCTCCGAGGATGAGTTCTCTGCTTCCTCCGGTCCCAACTGCCCTTGAAGCCATCGGATAGAGGCTCTGGAAACATAAGCACCACAGATGGAGGCCTGCAAGGACAGCGCACTAGAATCAAATGCCTGCTTAAGAAGCGCTTCCAACTTACAATCCTGAAGATCTTTAAGGGCTGTCCCGCCTTCCACCGGAATAGTTGTCTTCTTTGTCACCGCCGCCACCAAGGCATCCACCTTGGGCATTCGCAACAACTCCTTCTCCTCTTGTGGCACCAGATAAAGCGACTAATGGTGCGACTACCCCTCAGGGTAGCCTCCGGACATTCCCATTCCGACTCAATCATTTGCTTTATCACCCTGTGAATGGGAAAACAGTGCTGCTCTGACTTGAAGCCTTGCAGCAACAGATCTTCCAGAGGCTCTTGCTGAGCCACCAGCAGCGCCACATTTACCGCCGCTAGGGACTGAGAAATCAGAGCTCCCAACTGCTCCTTACGAAACACCCTAAACATATTGAGGTCCTCGCCGGGCAAGATCTCCCCTTCTTCCAGATCACCTGCCCAGGAGTCGAATCCAGCCTCTGAGAGGATTTTTCCCTCCTCTCCCACTGGGTGCATCGAGATTGGAAGCCCGAAGCCATCGAGCCCTGACTCCTGCCCTTTAACCTTTTGAGAGGGCCCCTCTCCCTGGTCAGCTCCTTTATCCAACACACTGGGGGACACCTCCTTGCTCACAGCCTGTTCAATCTTCAGGCAATAAGCTCTATGAATGGCAAGGATAAAATATGGCGAAAAAATGGATCCTAAGCCCCCCGAGGGCCCTGCAGCGTGCTCCTGCTCCGGAGAGGGCTTTTTCGCCTTCACCTTCTTTTTTCTCCCCTTAGTCTGAGGCACGGGAGAAACGGCAGTCCCTGACAAAATGGCCGCCGTTCCTGCCTCTATCTCCATACTGAGAGGCCTAATTGAGGACTCCCCGGCCTGTAAACCTGACTCCATGAGGCCCTCAAACTCCACTGCTGCCCCTCACACAAGAGCGGCAAAAACCCGGCCCCGACAGCCCCCGGCAATTTCCACACTGCACGCATGGGGCTGCCGCCAGTAACATGCGCTCCCGTGAGAAAGCAGAAAAATCAGCTTCCCAGCCAGAACACCCCGCCGATGGTCTAACCCGCGACGTCAAAGCCAAAACCAAAAACTGCTGAATCGCAAGTGATGAGTTTCCCGACCTACCTCAGAGAAGCTGTGCGACTCACTCGATCAGCCTATGACCGCTGCTAGCGGACACAGAGATCGCACACCGGAGGAAGAGGGGTGGATTCTGGTGCTCCCAGTGTCTCCCTGTCCTCTCTTAACTGACGGATCTTTCAACCTGTTTTGCCGACTAGGGCAGGCTCTGCCCCGACTGCCTCCTTGTAGCTCCGGAGGCCGGCGAAGACTGTCTTTTTTTTAAAAAATTATTTATTATCAAAGTCCTCAGGTTTAGTACCCCGGTAGGGCAAAAACCGGGATCAGCTTCTCCTGCTGCTGAATCTCTACTACCTAAGTCCTTTTCATCCCTCCAGGGAGCCTGTCAGCTCAATGTCTTACTCAGCTGCTGAGGACTGAAAGACTGAGTCTCTGACTCCAGGGGGAGCTGGATAGCCTGTCAGAGAAACTCAGCTGCTGGAGGAGGTTGACTACCCCTGCGTTCCTGGACTGGCCCGGAGAGACAAAATGGAATATGAATTCTATGTGAAGTGGAAGCTTGTTTCTTTTTGTTACTAATCATATCCTGTGGAGCATGTGAGATGTTGCAAACTGGTTATTCTCTTTTGCAGGGGGGTTCAATAAAAATTGGCAAGTTGGTATCACCAAAAAAGACTTTTATTGATTTGCTCAGAGAGTGGGTTTCAGTGAGGTAGATTTTTCTAAAGGACTGGTGTGTGTCTATCTGAAGAAACCAATGCCTGGTAGAATTAGCCATTATTAGGAAGAAAGGAAGCCTATCAATCAAAATGAGCTTTCCTTGTACCTTGTCCAATGAAGAAATCACAGTCCACTATAGCATCTGCTCGACCACTGTTTTAAAAGTCATAAGGATGGGATTAGAACTCCACTACCAAGAGGTTACAGTTATAAAATGTATGGGTAATAAATAGCAAAGTCTGCACTTGTTTTCACCCATGAACTCTGCATCAGTTTTTAAAGGGAAAGTATGCATGCACTTGCTTTCCTTTTGAAAACTGCCAAGGGAAAAATACTTGCAGATATTGGTACCTATGCACCTACTTTTTCTGCAGATGATTTTTCCTTGAGAAACAAAGCACATATTTCTGAATATGCAAAACCATGCATTTTGTTGTCTCCCCCGAGCTAATGCTGCTCCGAGCCTGCCTTCTTTTTCTCATCTGCTTGTTGGCCTCTATGCATACTTTTTCTTGTGAATAGTGTGGGCAGTTTTCAACAATGCAATGTGTGCCTTTGAGTCAGTCCTGACTCCTGGAGACCCAGAAGCGCCTGGGTTTTCTTGGCAGTGTCACCGGAAGTAGATTGCCAGGCCTTTCTTCCAAGGCAATGGAGGGTTAAGTGACTTGCCCAAGAACACTGGCTTGGTAACCAAGCAACCAGGGCAGTTTTCAGATACACAATTTACCCCAGTAAATGGGTTTTGAAAACTGTCATCTAAAATCTTCTGCCCCATCATTCTACAGGTTATTTTGAGATTGCTCTGAAAACAGGACACAGAAGACTGTGTCGATGTTCAAACACACTGAAGAAATATGTTGGGTGGGGTTGAGATCTGAGCACCTCCTTTTCTGCTGTCGGAAAGAGATTTCTCATTTTCACTTCCATCCATAATTTTGCTGGCAGGACTTTGCACTTTTCTCCAGAACATTCCACAGTGGTTATCAATCTGATAACCAGTGAAGGACAATATACATATATAAAGAGGAACTATAAAACACATCCCATCCAGGACTGGCCTCCAGTGCTGATACAGCAAAGATCACAGTGCAGCAACCTTCATGAAATCTCACTTGTTCATACTGTAGATGCCATACTTATGGCACTTCCTAACTTTACATTAATAGAATGGTTCTTTTTTTTTAATTTGAGCTTTTTCTCAATTTAATGTCACAATCCCAAAAAAGAAAGAAAAATTTTTCAAACAAGTCTCTAGAGAGTAATTGTTTCTGCATCTCTGCCAACAAAGAGAAATTCTATTTCTAAGATATAATAGGGTCATTTTTGTGTGTAAAACAGTGTTTTATTGTACAATAATAGCAGCTTATAAAAGTGCCCAAGGTACACACAAATAGAATTAAATGCTGCTGACACATAGCATGTACTTTTATGTGGTATACACATAGGCCGGCCCAACCATTAAGCAAACTAGGTGGGCGCTTAGCGCGGCAGCATCTGGAGATGGAAAAGAGCAGGGCATTCAAAGCTAAACAATAGATTCTGACAGCCGGGTGGTGGGGGGGAGGGAGGGCAATAAGGCTTAAGGTTTTCCTAGGGCACCAATACCTTGAACCAATTCTAGGGCCAGCCCTGGCAGTCTCAGAGTTGGAGGTTGGGCAGAGTTGGGGAAGACTTGTGAGATGCACACATATGTTTTAAAGTACATACGTAGCCATGCAAACTTAGGCAGAAAATGCATGCCTGCTTTACAGCAGATGTAGCTTGGTGTGGGAGCATTCAGGGAAGCAATTTTATCAAAGGTATATAGGCATATTTGTTGCAGCCATGTGTCTTCAAAGCCTAGGTGCCCCATTATGAAATTACCTTCAATGTGCCTTTTTGATTCCTAGTCCCTTTTTAGTCTGGAACTCAAGTTTATTTCATGATTATGTGGTTTGCCACGCCAGCCCAAGAGCTCTGTGTTGCTGTTGATACCTTCCGTGCTGCCATAGAGTATAATGTTGGAGGTAGAATGCATCCTTTTTTGTTATCTGTCTTTAAAGGATTCATAAACCTGGAAAGTTATAAACTACCTGCCAGCTGATTTTTGCATCAAAAAAATGCCCTATAGTCAGGCCTTGTTAATTCATGCTTGATTGGCCTAAGCATCTAGAACTATACAATACAGGCCCAATTCTGACTAGCGAATAGCAAGGTTGTATGTCCAGCCTTGCTATTCACCAGGACTGTATACTGCCTCAAGTGCTCCCAGGGCGGCTCAAGGCAATTTGCTGCCTGAGGCGAAGGATGAGATGGCCCCCACCCCTCCCCCCCCCATAGAGGGGGGGGGGGCTTTTTCAAAACTCCAATCACGGACTGAACCAAACCAAAAAGCTGATTAGATTATATGGAGGAAATGCAAGATGTTTGCACACCAAGGAACTAAAAGAGAGCGAAAACCACAGCACAGTTTATAAAACTAAATTATAACTCATTTTTATTTTGTTGTTATAAACTGCGTTATAGTTATTGCTTTTTCTTTTTTAACATATATTTTGCATCCACAGAACCCCCTTCAACAGTGGTTGCAGAGCAGAACCAGGACATTCACCCACAGAACTCAATACCTTAAAAAAAAATCTGATTCTGATCATCTCACTAACAGCAACACACATTCTCCAGTACCCAGCATATTGTGAACTAATACAAAACCCTACAACAAAGTCACTGAGTATCTATAGAGCAAATCTACCATACCATACCATATCAGCACCAACTTCCAAAACTCACATAAGGAGCCCACCAAAAAAAGCATCACCGTAAATACTACAGTGGGCCCTGGATCATCCATACACCTATTTGAAAAGCTGAACATGTCAAATTACTACAGTACAGTATAGATCTTTATGTACAAATTCCATGCTAACAGAACACCTAGCCTCAGTCATACACTCAGAACACAGTACAGAATAAGTGACTTACAATCTAAAGTAAAAATAAAAATATGTAGACATAATTTAAACTGAAACCCCAAGAAGCCAGACTCTTCAAGCAGTGCAACATCAGATAAATAAGATATGCAGTTCCCCCATACAGTATAAAATATAAAGATAACACAAAGTCCAATCACTAAAATCAAATAAAAGAAGAAATTAGACCTTACCTGCTAATTGTCTTTCCTTGAGTTCTCTCCGGGCCAGTCCAGGCACTATAGGGTTGTCAACCTTCTCCAGCAGCTGAGGACTGAAAAACTGAAGTTTTGCTGAAACAGGGACTGGCTCCCCCTGCTGGTCCTTCCTCAGACTAATACTTACTAAGCAGTGGAATCGAAAACGTAAACAAATTGAACTTACACAGAACGAAAGACCGAGTCTACCTAAAAAGCTGCCCTTACACTAGGGATTGTATGTTGGTTTTTTTTTTAATTTGGCTATCCCTCTATAATGCGATTCCGCACCTTAAGTGGAGGAAGCCCCATAAATCCTGCAGATCAAGTTCTGATAGCGCAGTATCCAATAGCACTCATTCCGCATCTGTCACTCAGACAGTCATATGGTTGAAGCCCGGCCCAGACTAGAAACAAAACTTCGAGGAACCCGGAAATACTGAAAATAGGCGAAAGCCACGGGTGGGTCCTGGACTGGCCGGAGAGAACTCAAGGAAAGACAATTAGCAGGTAAGGTCTAATTTATTCTTCCTCATCGTCTCTCCGGGCCAGTCCAGGCACTATAGAGGCAGTACCAAAGCAGTACTTAACCCTGGGAGGGACCCGCTAGACTCACAAGAATGGTCGATGCCCCAACCTTTGCATCTTCCCTGGCCTGAACATCCAATCTATAGTGCTTTGCAAAAGTATGCAGTGACGACCAGGTAGCCGCCCTACAGATATCCACAGGCAGAATTAAGGCAAACTCGGCCCAGGACGCCGCCTGGCTACGAGTGGAGTGAGCGCGCAAGCCCTGCGGAGGCTCTTTTCCGCTCACTTGATATGCCGCTGCTACGGCTTGTCTCACCCATCTCGCAATGGAGGCTTTGGAAGCCGCTTCTCCCTTCCGAAGACCCCCAAACAGAATAAATAGCCTGTCCGACTTGCGAAAAGACTTTGTCCGTCGCAGGTATCTTTTAAGCACCCGAGCTAAATCCAAGCTTCGGAGAACGGCATCGATGGGTTTACCCTCTAAATCCTTAAACGTTGGAAGTGAAATAGGTTGATTCACATGAAAACTTTATACGACCTTCGGGAGAAAAGAAGGAACTGGCCATAACACTACCTTCTCCTGTGAAAACTGTAAAAATGGTTCTCTGCACTAAAGTGCCTGAAGATCTGAAACTCTTCTCGCCGAACACAATGCCACCAAGAAAGCGGTCTTCCCTGATAGCTCCTTGAGCGGAACCTCCCTGGAAGGCTCAAACGGAGGTCTTGCTAAAGCCTCGAGGACTAAATTGAGATCCCAGGCCGGCACCACTGACCGAACCGGAGGATGAATGTTCTTAACCGCTCTCAAGAACCATAAAACATCTGGATGACCGGAAAGGGGAACTCCCATCACTTGACCTCAAAAACAGGACAGCGCCGCCAATTGCACTCTAGGGTGGCGAGAGCTAAGCCCTTGTCCAGACCATATTGAAGGAAGGACAACACCTGCGGGACTAGGGCGTTGCCCGGCCGGACACCTTGCACAGCCCACCAGTGCTCAAAAATACGCCAAACGCGAGCATAAGCTAGGGAAGTAGAACTCCTCCTAGCCCTCAAAAGAGTGGCTATGACTGACATCGAATACCCTCTACGTATCAACCGTTTCCTTTCAAGAGCCAAGCCGTAAGCAAGAAGCGATCCACGTCCGGCATGAATAGAGGACCTTGATTCAAGAGGTCCGACCGAACTGGAAATTTCCAAGGCTTGTCTATCTGAAGACGGACTAGATCCACATACCACGGTCTTCTGGGCCAATCTAGGGCAATGAGTATGACTCAACCGTTGTGTCTCGCTATACGCTGAAGGACTCGGCCTATCAGAGGCCAAGGTGGAAAAACATAAAGAAGTATCCCGGAAGGCCACGGCTGCACCAGGCCATTGAGACCTTCCGACATACACTCCCTGCGCCTGCTGAAAAATCGACTCGCTTTGGTATTTGAGAAGGTGGCCATCAGATCCATTACCGGCTGACCCCAGCGGTGGGTGAGGTTGCGAAACACTGCCGTGTTCAATTGTCATTCTCCGGGATCTATCACATGCCGGCTGAGATAATCGGCTTGTACATTGTCTCGTCCTGCCACGTGCGCCGCCGAAAGAGCCAGCAGGTGCGTCTCTGCCCAATACATCAGGCTTTGACTCTCCTTCAATAACCGTGAACTGTGTGTTCCTCCCTGCCGATTTATATAGGACACTGTCACTGCATTGTCAGAAAAAACTCACACCGCCTTCCCTTTGATGAGATGAAGAAACTCTTGCAGAGCCAGCCGAACCGTTCGGAGCTCCAACAGATTTATGGAGGAACCTTCCATCTCCGGTGGCCAAAACCCCTGAGCCATCTGTGATTGACAATGCAGTCCCCAGCCTGCAAGGCTGGTGTCTGTCGTGAGTAGAACCCAGTCTGGAGGGATCAGCGGCACCCCCGCCCGGAGATGGTCGGGATCCAGCCACCACTGTAAACTGTCGGTCACTTCCTGTGACCGAAGCAATCTTCGATCCAGCGGATGATCCTGTGGCGACCACCTGGACAGCAAGGCCTGCTGCCAGGGACGCATGTGCGCCCGTGCCCATGGCCCTAGTTCCAAGTACGCCACCATGGAACCGAGTAGTTGTAAGTAACACCACGCTGTTGGAGCTTTCAAGTGCAAGAACGCTGTTACTTGCCTTAAAATCCTTTGTACCCTGAGTTCCGGCAAAAACACTGCTCCCAGATTTATATCGAACACTGCTCCCAAATAAAGGAGCCGCTGTACCGGTTGCAACTGACTCTTGGCTTGGTTTATAACCCAGCCCAACCGTTCCAGCAGACCGACCAACCGCGCCGTTGCTACAACCGACTTCGACACGGACGGCGCCCGAATCAACCAGTCATCGAGATAAGGGTGCACCAGAACTCCCTGTCTCCTTAACGCCGCCGCCACCACCACCATTACCTTCATGAAGGTGCAGGGCGCCGTTGCCAATCCAAAGAGCAACGCTTGGAATTGAAAGTGACCCAGGGGCACCGCAAAGCGTAAAAACGCTTGATGCTCCGGTCGGACAGGAATATGGAGATAGGCCTCTATGAGATCTATGGACGTAAGCACCTCCGAGGGCTGCACCGCGCAAACAACCGACCGAAGAGTTTCCATGTGGAAATGCGGAACTCTCAGACAGCGGTTGACGTGCTTGAGATCCAAGATAGGACGAAAAGATCCCTCCTTCTTGGGTACCACAAAATATATCGAGTATGGACCTAAACCTAACTGGTCGCGAGGAACCGGCACCACCGCTTGGAGTCAAAGCAATCGACGAAGAGTCTCCGCAACCGCCCTTGTTTTCTCTATCGACCCACAGGTAGATACCACGAAAGCGTCTGTCAACGGGCGAGCAAATTCGAGAGCGTAACCTTCGCGAATAATTTCTAGAACCCAGAGGTCTGATGTTATCGTGGTCCAGACGGAAAGGAAAAACTGAAGACGACCTCCTACCGGAATCTCCATCTGGACCAAGCTGCCTTCATTGTGGCTTTTTGTTAGAGTTCTGCTGTGTTGAAAAATAACCTCTGCCAAACCCCCGAGCTCCCCGAAAAGACTGCCCACAAGCTATAAAGCGTCCCCTTTGGTAAGGGGCAAATCTAGAACCTCTGAATTTGCGAAAGTCTTTCGACGGAGCTTGTGCAGACCACTAGGCTTCTGACCTTTCGGACGATCCTCCGGGAGCCTACCCCCTTTAGAGTTTCCGAGATATTTCACAATCTTTTCCAAAGCCGCCCCAAAAAGTAGCGTGCCCTTGTACGGCAGCTTACTGAGACGTGCTTTAGAGGAAACATCCGCAGCCCAATTCCGTAACCATAGAAATCTTCTGGCCGCAATGACCGAAGCCATAGACTTCGCTGAGACCCTGACCAGATCATAGAAGGCATCAGCTAAGTATGCCGCGGCTGACTCTAGCTTTGCACCTTCTTCATCCTCTCCTTTAGAATGAGTCCCACCTTGAATCCACCGAATGGATGCTCTGGGAACATAAGCGCCACAGATAGCCGCTCTGAGCGACAAGGCGCAGGTTTCCAAAAGCCTGCTTTAAAAGAGATTCTAATTTCCTGTTTTGCAAATCTTTGAGGGCCGTTCCGCCCTCCACCGGAATAGTGGTCTTTTTTGTTACCACTGATACCAAGGCATCCACCTTAGGCATCTTTAGTAAATCCTGTTCCTCTCGCGGTAAAGGATACAAACGGCCGATAGCTCGAGCTCCCCGAAGAGTAGCGTCCGGACATTCCCACTCAGATTCTACCATCTGCTTCATAACCCTGTGCACAGGAAAACATCTTTGCTCTGTTTTAAACCCCTGGAGCAGAGGATCCTCCAAAGGCTGTTCCTGAGTCGTTGGTAGTGCAAGATTCAACGCTGCTAGCGTTTGCGAAATAAGTGCACCTAACTCTTCCTTCCTAAAAACTCGAAATAGACTAGGATCCTCATTGGCTCCCATGTCCCCCTCCTCTGGATCAGTGGCCCACTGATCCAGGCCAGAGTCCGCAAGGAGCTTTCCTTCTTCCATTCCCTGGAGTTCAGGGATGAGCAGACCGACGCTATCGGCGCATCCCTGTAACCCCTGGACTGATTTGGATGTGTCCTCACCCGAGTCCAAGGGAGAAATGCCCTGCACCGGGTTAAGAGAGGACAGGGGGATAGGGTCCGTAACCTGCGCTTGATGCCTCTTAAGACAATAAGCCTGATGTAAAGCCAAAATGAAATCAGCTGAGAAAGCAGATTCTAAGCTGCCAGGCGTTGTAACTAAAGCTTGTGGAGGAGCTTCCCCCACTGTAATAGGCTTTTTAGACTTCGCCTTCTTCTTTGCGGTACCTGCCTTACTAGCACTCAAAATGTTGGAATTATCAGAAATGGCTGCCTTTCCTGCCATTTCTGACTTGTTCTGAGGGCCCCCTGACCGATCGCTGGCATCTGAACGGCCCTCCATACCGGCGATCGGAACCGCGACAGAAAGCCAGAGTTTAAAAGAAACCCATGCACAGAATTAAGCCTCCGGAGCAACGTGGCGATTTGAACCGCCGCCAGACAAACAAGAAACCGGACTAACCCGCTGCGTTACATAGTTAAAACTGCCCCGATCCAAACCGCCAATGCCAAAGCAAAATAATCAAAGAAAACCCCGGAATTCGACTGACCTTAGCGAAGCAGAGTACCGCTGTATTTCTGCACTCAGAACACTTGATACCGCTGCTAGCGGGAGAGTGATTCTGGCCCCGGGGGCGGGCTGAAGATCTCTGGGGCTCCCAGTATCTGCTCTCACCCCCGGTAAAGAAGCTGAACGCTAAGGCAGGCTCTGCCTTACAGCTCCGATGAAACCTGTCTACTGTCTACACTGGTAAACAGAACTGATTATAAACTTGAACAGAGAGCCCTGCTAGAGCTCTAAACTTGCTTAAGAAAGTCTAAAGAAAAAAAGAAAATTAAACTAATTTTTTTCTCCACATGTCATCTCACTATGTCCTGGAGCCAGTCAGCTACCGTCCCTTTAGCTGCTGAGGACTGAAAGACTGAGGAAGGACCAGCAGGGGGAGCCAGTCGCTGTTTCAACAAAACTTCAGTTTTTCAGTCCTCAGCTGCTGGAGAAGGTTGACAACCCTATAGTGCCTGGACTGGCCCGGAGAGACGATGAGGAATTATGTTTTCTACCTTTGTTGTCTGACCATTTTATTCTCTGATCATGCTGGTCCTGATCTGAGGCTTCTGCTTTCCTATCTTCTCTTAGCTCTCTTTCTGTGTTCTATGGTCCATCTTGCCATTTCTTATCTCTTCTTTTGTTTTCTTCACTTCTTTCCATCAGCCTATTTCCAGTCCCAGTAACCCTTCCCAGTATCAGCCCCTTTCCAGTCCTCCCTCCCAGTACCTTCCAATGTCAACTTGAATTCCCATGACTGTCACTAGTGTCCATTCCCTTCCAGTCCCCCTCCTTCCCCACTGTCCAGTCCCTTTTAGTCCAAATACCATGGCAGCCCCTCTCAGCATCCACTCCCTTCCATTCCATTCTCCCATCCCCTCGCATCAGCCCATTTGTAGCCTTAGTCCCCGGTTTTCTTCCAGGGCCAGCAGTCTATTCTCCCCTCCCCACCATCAGCCCATTCCCATTCGAAGCCCCCCCCCCCCCAATTAGCTCATTTCCAATGCTAGCTCCCCATCAGTCCATTTATTTATTTATTTACTTCTCTTATATACCGCACTATTAAAATCAGTGCGGTGTACAATTGAACAAAAAACATACTGCAATGTCACACGACAATTGAGTTTTTACATTGAACATGGACGAGATAACCAGGAGGTAACAGGGGTAACTAATTACATTACGTTACCAGTCCTACCCCACCCCATCAGCCCATTACCAGTCCTAGCCTCCCCTAATCAGCTCATTTCCAGCGCTAGTCCCCCTTCAGCCCATTACCAGTGCTAGCCCCTCTAATCAGCACATTACCAGTCCCAGCCCCCCCTCTCGATCAGTCCATTCCCAGTCCTAGCCTTCCCTAATCAACCCATTACCAGTCCTAGCTCCCCCCGATCTGCCCATTACCAGTGCAAGCCCCCTCATCAGCCCATAATAATCCTAACCTGCATTGTCTCTCCCTTTTGTCCAGCATTTCTCCCCTGTCCAGTATGTCCCCCTGTCTCTTCCCTTTGTCCAGCATTTGCCCCCATCTCTCCCCTTTGTCTACTACTTATCCCTCTTTCTCCCCCCTTTGTCCAGCATGTCCCCATCTCCCCCTTTGTCCAGCATGTCCCGTCTCCCCCTTTGTCCCCCCTGTCACTCAATGCTGTCTCTCCTTGTTGTCCTCCTCCTGTGCCCATTCCCTCCACCTGCACCTCTCATCCAGCGGTGACAGCGGCACTCCGGCTGTTTTAATTTTAGATTTTGCTGCCTCTGCCCTTCCTCTGCCTTCCCACCGCTTTTTTTTTTCTTGAGGAAAAAAAAAGCGGTGGGAAGGCAGAGGCGGCAAAAACTAAAATTAAAACAGCTGAAGTGCTGCCGCCACAGCACAAATCAGCCTGATCGCTTGCAGTTCCAAGCGATCAGCCTGATTTGCCCGACGCCAGCGGCACTCCGGCTCTGTTTTAGTTTTAGATTTTTCCACCTCTGCCCTGCATCTGCCTTCCCGCGCAGGAAATCAGAGGCAGGCCAGAGGCTGTAAAATCTAAAATTAAAACACATCCGGAGTGCTGCTGGCGACGGGAGTGCCGCCTGAGGCGATCGCCTCAGATGGCCTAATGGAAGAACCGCCCCTGAGTGCTCCCCACATGCACAGAGCCGCTGTGCAGGGAGCGCTGGAAGGGGCGGGATGGAGGCAGAGTGGGGACAGGCCAAAGCACCCGGACGTACAGGGCCGATTCAGGTCATGGCCCTTTACATTCACCGGTGGAAGGGTAGATGTGAGGTTTATACCACCTCGGAGGTGGTATGAGCCCCTGGTGAGGCAGTGATTGGGCCTTGCAGCCCCATTTAACAGCCCGAGTGGATGCAGGTTAGTCCCCATCGCCTGATGCCGGTCATGGCTGTCCCCACCAAGGGTCAGGCGGTAGGGAATGGATGTTTTTCTTTGTCGCAGGTTGTTGGCACTCCTGCTGGGCGTCCCAGTACCATGGCAATGGGTCTCCATGGCACTGGCACACCAGCAGGAGCATAGGGAGGACATCGGGGCAACACCGGGCCTATGTGCCCAATCCTGTACTCGCGGGACTGTCTAGCAGCTCCTGTGGTTGCAGAATCGGGTACACTTTGGGGCCATCAATTTTTCGGCCGTTCAGATAGCCCGGATGTGTCCCTCACTGAATCGGGCTCTACGTGTCCAAGGTAGGGCTGCCACCTCACTCTGATCCAGTCTAGTTTAGTTTAATTGTTTGATATACTGGCCTTCATCCTAAATAGAGCAGTTTACAAAGTTATAATAAAAGATAAAAAGCAATCAATCAATGAGACAACCATAAATAGACATATAACACATTTGGCCAAAAATTACAATAGGAAAGAACGCCAAACTAAAATAATGTTTAAGATACAGTACTTAAAAACAGACAATATATATAGAAAAGGCTGACCACAGGTTATCTGATGCCCCAGGTGCAGGAGACTTATTGCATGGAAGAAAGGCAATAAATTCCCAGTAGCATCCTGCCAAGAAAACCCAGGGGATAGTCACAACATGGACAACAATCCACAGGGTTACCAGGAGCCAACATCAACTTGACGGACTTAATGGCAACAGCAAGGAGCAGCCATCAGGGGCAGCTCAAGACTCTGTTCCCCTCTTCCCCTTGTCAAGGCTCTCTCTATTTCATTCCCTAATCGTCCATGTCCAACATTTTCCCTTTCTTATCCCTCATGCCCAGCATTTGCACCTTGCCTTCACAAAACCCCATGCCAATCATATACCATTCCTTATCCCCCCCACCCCCAGTTCTAGCCTTTCCCTCTCTCTTTCCTTCCCTACACCCCCATCTATCATCTCCTCCTTCTTGCCTTCCTCTTACTGGGCATGTCTGCTCTTCTCATCACTGTCAGAGTTGCTGTTGCTGCCACCTCCCAGACTTTCTTTGCTGGCACATACTAAGAAAGTTAGCATGGCTCAGGCCTTGCGCATATACACACACTCAGGCTTGTTGAGTTCTGCCCTTCCAAGCCTCCTATTTTGGATAGGGTGGGATGCAGTAGGCCCGAGTGCATGAATGTGCTCAAAGTCACATATCATGCTGTCTGCATTTGTGCCACTAATGTTCTGTCCCAATAGCGCTGGTGCTGCACTTAGGACTGTATAGCCCAAGACAAGTGCCTAGTCTGCCGAGTGGTAGGGCTGGCCCTGGTTGTGGAGATCAAACACTCTCTGAAAAAGCACGTTTTATTTTTTTTCCTGAATGTTGAATAAGTGACATTAGATTTAATATATTGAGGGATTCCATTCCAAAAGTATGGTACCTGGCACCCAAATGAAACTCTCTGAGTAAATTCATGGGTTTTCCTCATTGAAAGCATGAAACAATAGCTCCCACATTTCTTAGGAAATGAGTCCATGTAAGAGGTGTGGATGGGCAGACTGGCTAGGCCATATGGTCTTTGTCTGCTGTCATGTTCTATATCTCTATATGTGCAATGGGGCAAACCCAGGTCTGGATCGACCTGTTTGAGTTGACCTGGGTGAAGTGGCAACTCTAACCTAATATGACTGGATAGATTCAGTGAGAGCTAGTGCTGGTTTATTCCCATTCTGTCTCCAGACTTGTTCCAATTTCTCTAAGAATTGCAGGATTGAAAGTCCATAGATGCAGCAGAGTAAAACCAGGACTGGGGTTCAAGCTGTTTCATATGACATGGAACTATCTGTTTAGCTCCATACCTAGCTGGTAAATAGTCTTCTATTCTGAATGTAATATTGTATCACACCCAACTGATTTCTAATCTAACCCTGTCACTGCTCTTTCTCCACACCTCCTAGCCAACTGGATTAGCATCTAGTATCAGATCTGGAATACTGAGGGTTTTTTCTATGTATGCAAGGAAAGTGTTGCTTTATTTAAGGCCGCACAGATGTAGGCAGACACTTCCCTTCTAAGGAGCTGATCTGGGAAAGAGCAGCTGCAAAAGCCTCCACTTATCTGCTCTGACTATCAGTGATGCCATCTGAGGCTGATTAAGTAGAAGTGTCAGGTTTAATGCATCAGACAGCCCATGGTTCCCTCAAACCAGCAGACCCTGCAATCTGAGAATCTGAGAATCTGCACCAGGAGGTGTATAGGCTGGATTTCTTTCTCAGCCTCTACAAATAAACTTCGGTAAATCAAAGTAAAAAAGCAGTACAACCTTAATGAGTAACTAAGAATGAAAAAGAAACTGCTACTTGTATGACAGATAACAACTAGTTTCATTCTGTTTTTATCTATTAATTGCTTAATTGCTGAAAAACTTAGAAAGAAAAGCAGCCTTGTGCACAATGAATCCGTTGCCAGAAAAATCAGCTTCAATGGGACAGACTACTGCAAATCAGGATATACAAATGCTGCTTCAACTACAAAGCACAAGGGCTTTTTGAGACAAGGAGCTGCTTACTTTCTTACAGCCTGCTGCACGTCAGAGTGCACCAGAAGAGGAGTACATGGTCTCCTTACAGGTGGCAATAGACAGCAATTCATGAAAACACATGATTTGAAATTTTTAGGTCATGTTTTTTCCTGTGGCCTATAAAGTGCCTTTTTTCTCTTATTGATGAAAGAGAAAGAGCTAAGGAAAGAGAAAAGATAAAGACATTTCACTTTACTATTTGCCTTTGATTGCAATGTGTTTTTACCATTCTCAGTGTTTTGGTTGTCCATGCAATATCAAGGATTCAGTGCTCTAACATAGTAGATGGTGGTACATAAAGACCAAAATGGTTAAAAAAAGAGTATCTTTGGGTAGATATGCATATCAGCAACATAGGCATAGTATGGGGAGGGGCATGGCGAACACTAGGCCCCCAAAATGTTGCAGGCACTAATGGTGATCTGGTACCCCTGCCCACACTGTCAGTATGACTTCCTTACCCTTTGCCCCCCCCCCCCAAAATAAGAAGGCAAACTACTCCGATGATTAACAAGGAAGGGGGCATAGTCAGTCGCAACAGCCAGAGCAGTTAAAGTGACTGGCCATTTCTGCATATACTTCATGCACTTGCACACTTATTTTATAAAACACGCATGCACATCACAACTCTGCCCAGCTACATCCCTGGAAAAGTCTGTGAAAATTGTGTAAAAGTAGATGCAGTCTTTCAGTATGTCTATGTTTTACACCTGTATAGCCCTGCATAGCTCTTTTCTATGGGCCCGATTCTAAAACTCGGGTTGTGGGGCTGCAAGTCCTGGTGAGACTTGCAGCCCCGCAAGCTGTCGGGGCCCGATTACCCCTCCGGCTCTCTCTGTACGTCCTATGCATCAGAACGGGAAGAGCAGGCTGGGGAAGAAGGGGCGGGATTGGGGCGGGGCAGGGCAGGGGCGGGTCAGCCCGGCAGGACGTACAGGGCCAATTCAGGTCATGGTTCTGTACATCCTGCCAGGCTTGTGGGGATACTTCAAAGGTGGAATAAGCCGCAAAAATCCAGTGATCGGGCCCGGGGATCACCTCCTGGAGCCGGGGCCGGGTGCAGAAGGGTCCCCACCACACGATCCAGGCCACGGTAGGCCAGGCTTGGGTCAGGCAGCAGGGAAAAGGTGGACCGAGGATGCGGGAGTCAGAGGTGCCTGCATGGAGGACATTACCCGCAGGCGGCAGGGGCACGCTGGGCCACCCTTGGGCCTGATTCTGGTTACCGCGGGAACATTTTGTTCCCATGTCCAGAACTGGGTCCAAACGGGCCCATCTTGCTTGTGGCCATCCGGACGGCTCGGACATGCCCCTATCTGAATAGGGCTCCACGTGTGAAGCATTCTTTTATCTGCAAAAAAGCTTTATAAAATTATCAGCTAAATTTCCAAACACAAGCTAACATCTCCTTCCCAAACCTCAACCCTTTCCTTATCACAGCCCTCTATATCTGTCCCAAACATGCCCCAAATCTGTTACAATGAAGGTCTTTGCCACCTCTTCAACTTCTTGTGATACCAATACTTAAGTCAACACCCAAGCCCACTCCTATTCCATATTAACAAATTTTGTAACAATCCCACAACTACCAAAGTTAGCAAGGCTGTTGTAAAAAAAATCCAAGATGTTTCAACCAATTCGGAAGAAACTGGAAAGATGTGGAAATGCCTTTGCGTGATTTAAAGAAGTCAGTGGATGGAAACTGGTGCCGTATATTTAAAGGGGGGGGGGGCATACTGCAAATTCCTAAAATAAACTGTGAGAAATGCTACAGTCCAGTAGTGATTTTCTAAAAGTGATGTACCAGATCGGGCCAGTGGCAGCTTCCATTTTCTACATCGTTGCAATGGGGAAATGGAAGCAAGTTCAATAAAGCTTTCAGTTGGAGACCTAGCATAACCTGGAAGAAAATCAGCCCTGGTCCAACTTTTGGAAAAACAGAAAATGCAACCAGGAAAAACACTAACAGATTTACAATCAGAGCTAGGAAACATGATAGTTCAGAGTGAAGCTAGCTGCTATCATAGCAATCAAAAGAGGCAACCATATTAAAGGAAGGGTCAACCTGTCTCAAAGAGATTCTGCTCCTGTGTAGCCCTGTTTCAGCAAAATTATCTTGAGTCATTTTCTACAACATATTGCATCCGTAAAGACCTTCCACCTGAATCAAATTGCCAACAGCCAAACCGTTCACGTAAGAAAGCAAAATGTTCCTTGACTTATAATAGAAAGCAGTTACCCTAACATTACTGTACCATGAACTGCTAACCCAGTTTCTTTGCTGCACAAACTAAGCTCATCATACATTGTGTGACTATAAAAAAGGTATAAAAGAGTGGTTCCCAAACTGTGGGCTGAGACCCCAAATGGGGTCACATCATCAGTAGATGGGGTCACAGAAACAAGGCTACTCGCTCCCTTCACCCACACACCTCCAGTGTGATCTATGCCCAGTGGCAGCAGCCAACATGAAGCCTGAGAGTCAGTGAACATTCACAGGCCCTGCTCCCTCCTGTGCGGGCGTCTTGCAGAATACTGGGGGTCTATGAGTGCATATCGATACACAGGATGATGCTATTATCTCTATGTTTGGGATAAATGGCGGAGGAGGAAGTGGATGAATGAGGGAGGGGAGTGGGGGCCTGCTATTTCATTTTAATCATCATCTCAGATCACATGAAGTTTTAAGTGTTAATATGGGATCATATTGGCTAAAGGTTTGGGAATCATCAGTATAAGGGTTGTGCACATGTGTAGAGTTCCAGTAGCTGAACTGGTCCTGGTGGAAAAGCTGGGATATTGTTTTGAAAGACTGACAAAAAGAGATATTGTGGTATGCTAATCTTCCTCACCACACAAGTCGCTGCTTCACACCAAAAAAATCAATGCATCACTTCCTTTAGGATCATTTTATATTTCCAGGTTTATCCTGAAGGTATGCTAAGCTCATCTGAAGTATAGATATTTTTGCATGTGTATATATGCAGGGTTGGCTCTAGCCACCAGCATAGCAAACATATGTCTGGATCAGCACATTTCCAGAGGCAGTATTTTTGCCATAGTTTTATGTTATGGGCCTTGTTTCCTAAAGGTTTATAAACTCCTGATGCAGCTATAAAGAGCAGGGCTTCTTATAATTAGCATTTCTCAGGATGTGCATTCGCACGGATGCCTTCTGATTAATTACTTTCATAGGCTAGGGCAAATAATTTCTAAATCTATTACCCCGAGTTGTTAGATGCAGAGTGAGGAATTTTGAAAGGCCAAGTGTTCTAAATATTATCCCTTGATTGCTACTCCACAGTGTCAAGATTTTACTGCATGCAATGAGAATAGCTGATGTTTTATTGTTTCATTAGCTTTCTGGACTAATTGATGAGTAACCAGATTCAATTTTTGATAGATGTGACTAGACATTCAGAAATTCCTATTTTATTCTTTTTCAAGTGGAGGGATAATGTATTTTTTATTCTGTTTCATTTTGTCAGAGGGGAAACTAGATGACAAAAAATTGGCTTAAAATCAGCAAAGGTTTGTGACAAGGCTGCATACTTTCCCCATACCTATTCAATTTATTTGCAAAACAAATCATCAGAGAAGCAGGACTATATGAAGACAATGAGGAGTGAAGATTGGTGGAAGCCTCATCAACAACCTTTGATTTAAAACATCTACTTATCAAAATCAAGGAACATAGTCTTAAACTGAGCTTGCACCTTAACATGAAGAAGACAAAGATCCTGACAAATGGCAAAATCAATAATTTCATGCTTGATGGAGAAGAAATAGAAAGAGTAGACAACCTTAAACTACTTGGATCAATAATCAATAATGAAACAACAAGCATTCAAGAATCTGACAACACATTGCTTTTGGCACTCTGTGTACAAAGATTCAACTTATCCAAGCCATGGTCTTTTCAATGACGTCATATGGATGCAAAAGTTGAACAGTGATGAAGAAAGACAGGAAGAAAATCAATGCCTACAAATTATGCAGCTGGAGAAGAATACTGTGTATACTATGAACTGCCTGACAAACAAATAAATTAGTACTAGATATCAAAACTAAGCTTTTCTTAGAAGCTCAAATAAGATTTCAACTTTCATACTTTGGACATATTACGCGAAGAGAAAGATCATTAGAGAAAGACATCATGTTTGGCAAGGTTGAAGGTCAATGCAAAAGAGAAAGACTGATGATATGATGGATCGATACAATAATAACAGCTATGGTGGATGCCATTCTATCAACAATTAGTCCCTAATTGAAGACCAAACACAGCTTCAGACAATTATTCACAGGGTTGACATGAGTTGACATCAACTCAATGGCACATAAAAATAACAACAGGAACATAAAAATAACAACAGGAATTAATGATCTACAAAGGATAGCTCCTAGCATTTAGTCGCTGTCTGGTTCAATGGGAAAGAGGGAAAGGTCCAGTTCCTAGGACCAACATTCTTATCATGGGGTATAAATTTTAAAAATAAATACGTCAAACTACAGTAAGTGAACCACTGGAACGCACAACCCAGCACTTCAGACCTTGAATAGCACTGTACCTGTTTGAAAAAGAAACACACAAAAGGATAGCTGTGTTGTCTGCAAGGATTTTACTGCACCTTTATCCCAGTTTTTAGAAGTCCCATGCTAAAAGTTTGACCATTACATTGTTTGTTATCGCTCAGTTTAACTGCTGCAAAGACTCTTTGGGGACATAATGTCAGAGTTCCCATGCGAAAATCAGGTACAAAGAAGGTTGCTCTAAAGAGAGGCTACATAACAAAATAGGAACCAAGCAAATCACAGCCATTGTCACAAGCCTGAAAAGCACCACCTCCCCACTAGATCCCTGTCCTGCATCCTGGATCAAGGCAGTGAAACAAGACATAGCACCTCACATAGCACACATAGTTAACCTATCCCTACAACAAGGAATCATGCCCTCAGAACTAAAGAAATCAGTCATTAGACCGATCCTAAAAAACACTACACTCAACGGAGAAGACCCAGCCTCCTACCGTCCCATATCAAGTATCTCATTCCTGGCAAAGATCATAGAAAAAAACGGTCCTTCTACAACTCCAAGACCATCTGACTGACAGTGCTCCTCTTGATGACCAGCAATATGGCTTCAGGCAACATCATGGAGTTGAAACCCTGTTACTAGTTCTACTTAACAACCTCCTAAAGGGCCTTGAAAACAAAAAGAAAATGTACATTCTTGTATTCATTGACATCTCAGCTGCCTTTGATACAGTTAATCATGGGACCCTCATAAATAGGATAAAATCAATAGGAATAACAGGAACCCCACTAAAATGGTTCTCATCCTACATCTCAAATCGAACACAACAGGTTCAATTCAACGGAGAAAAAGCAGAATCTTTCTCACAAACACAGGGAATCCCCCAAGGCTCTGCTCTCTCAGCACTTCTGTTTAACATATATATGCAGCCACTATGCAAAATTTTCTCACGGCACGAAATTAATTACCACATCTATGCCGATGATATCATGCTATACACACAACTAGACACTAAAAACCCAGACTACAACCCACTCGAGACATGTATCGGAGAGATGCAAGACTGGTTACAACAAAGTAGTATGTCAATTAATCACAAAAAAACCGAAGTAATGTATATCTCCAAAGAACCGAATTTTGACCCTCCCACATCAATAACACTATGGGGCTTGTTTACAAAGCCGCGGTAGCGGTTTGCGATCATAATCGGAGCCGCGGCCCCATTGATTTCAATGGGGCCGCGGCTGCGATCGCGATCGCGAACCACTACCGCGGCTTTGTAAACAAGCCCCTATGTAACAACACTTACCAAACAAAAAAAGAAATAAAGTATCTAGGAGTCACATTTGACTGTGACCTAAAGATGGAAAAACACCTCCGAAAGACCAACAGAGCAGTTTTCCACAAGCTTAGAGTGCTCCAACCCATTCGGAATATTATTGATCCCCAAGACTTCAGAACAGTGGCCCAAGCACTCATCATGCCACATTTTGACTACTGCAACGCCATCCTACAAGGTTTACCTAAAAAAACCCTAAACATATTACAAATGGCACAAAATGTAGCTGCCAGGGTCATAATGAAGAAAAATCTAAGTGACCACATCACACCAGTACTAATTCAATTACACTGGCTACCCATAACAGCTCGCACAAAATACAAAATACTAACAACCACCTTCAAACTCATCCACAACTTAGCACCTTCCTTCCTCAACAACCTAGTAAGATTGCAACCTCCTACCCGAAACAGAAGAACCCACAATTCCAACATCCTTCACACTCCAACAGATATAAGATCTGCCAAAGCTAACACCAGCCACAGGGCTTTCTCATATGCGGCGCCAACACTGTGGAACCAACTCCCACCAGAACTACGAGCTAGCAATGACCTTCTAGACTTCAGAAAGAAACTCAAAACGCACATTTTCCAATCACATTTCAACCTGAACTAAACCCACAGATGGAGCAGCCCCTGACCACTGTGTCCAAGAAGATTATCCTGTATATATGTATTTATGTATATATGTAAATGAACTCCCCCATAGCTAAGAAGTGTTAACTCTGTATGATGTGCTTTTCTGACAATCTGTATGTAAACAAAATTTGTACCTGCCTTGATTCGGCAGTTTCACAATAGTAATCCTACCCGCTTCTGATCGCTGGAAGGAGCGGGCTACAAATGCTTGCTAAATAAATAAATAAATAAATAAATAACTAATTTCATTGTACTGCAATGTAGAAAGAAGTCAATAGAAACATTGATTACACTGGTCAACATTGAAATCATTACTGACTTTAGAAGGCCCTAATCTGTAGTATCTTGGTGAGCTGAACACGAATATAATATTAAAAACATTTTATTGGCTCTTGTTTTGAAGATATTGCATGTAGTTCATTTTTGATGTTTCACCGTGTAAATTTATCCAGTAGGACATAAACCAACATCCCAAATAAGCCTTGAATGATGTAATATTGCATCACATTGCATAATACCAGCATGCACACATCATCCAGAGTTGATTGCATCATTTTCTGTTGCAATGCAATACTACTGCCAGACGGCTGCTGAAGCCATCTGATGTCAGCAGTGTTCTATACGCAGTCGGAAAGGTTGAGCATTTAAAATATTTCAGACCTTGTGCGAGACAGTTTAAGCTACTGTTACATGTTACTTTTATTAATCATATAATTTTATCCATTTAGGTACAATACAGAACAGTAATACCGCGAAAGTGCATTAATACCATTGACAATTTCTGCTACATTTGTGGGAAAGTGACATTTGCCAACCAGAAGAAAAGTATCACTTCTCAACTGAAGAAGGCATATCATCTTTATTTCGGATGCAAGATTGGTGACCAAGACAAACCTTGGGCCCTGCATATATGCTGAGCTACATGTACAACACAGCTTTCACAGTGGTTGAATTGCAAAAGACCATCAATGCCGTTTGCAGTCCCCATGGTGTGGAGAGAGCCAAGCAACCACATAAATGACTGTTACTACTGCTTGGTTCTTCCTCTTTCCAGCGGAATAACGAAGAAAAAGAAGTCGAGCATAGTCTACCCAAACATTCCGTCTGCACTGAGACCAGTTCCACATGGTGAGGGACTTCCTATTCCAGAACCTCCATCAGAATATTCTCTTGATTCATCTGATGAGGACAAGGGTGAGCCGACCTGTTCTTCTCCTGGTCCGTCAGCATGCAGTGACCCAGTTTTTCACTGGGATGCATATCAACTCCACACAGAATAACACAGGAAGAACTAAATGACCTGGTTCGTGATTTGGACTTATCCAAGAACAAGGCAGAATTGCTAGGATCAAGACTCCAACAATGGAATCTTCTAGAAGAAGATGTCAACATTACTTCATATTGAAAGCGCCACCAATAGTTGGAGCCTTTCTTCAGAAAGGAAAGTAATCTGGTATTCTGTTCTGATATTGAAAGCCTCATGAATGCCTTAAAAATTACTCATGACCCACAAGACTGGAGACTATTTATAGACTCTTTGAAACTGAGTCTGAAGGCTGTGCTTTTGAACAATGGAAACCGTCTTCCATCTATTCCAGTAGCGCATGCCATCCACATGAAAGAGACATATGATAACTTAAAGCATCTACTGACTTCTATTAACTATAACAAGCAGGGCCGGATTTGCCTATACGCCACGGCGTAGGGCCCACAGCTGGCAAGGGCCCACCGGGAATGTTTTTTGCACAGGGCCCCGCGTTTCAGGGGGCCCCGCGCAAAAAACATTCTGATACATCATTAAAATTAAAAAACAAAACAAAACCTGTCGCTGCCTCTGCCGGGGCCGCCGCGGCAGAATCGAGTGTGCCGCGGGGCCCCCCCTGCCCAGCAGGGCCTGCCCTCCCCGGTATCACCTCTCTCAGCAGCCTCCCTCCAGTCACACGCGCCGGCTTTCAGAGCGTGAGGGAAGAGTTTCTCCCTCGCTGCTCTGTTAAGCCCGCAGGGGCTGATGGGAATCCCATCAGCCCCCGCGGGCTTAAACAGAGCAGCGAGGGAAAAACTCTTCCCTCGCGCTCTGAAAGCCGGCGCGTGTGACTGGAGGGAGGCAGCTGAGAGAGGTGATACCGGGGAGGGCAGGCCCTGCTGGGAAGGGGGGGCCCCGCGGCACACTCGATTCTGCCGCGGCGGCCCCGGCCCCGGCAGAGGCAGCGACAGCTTCTTTTGTAAAAAAAATTCGCTGGGCTGGGGTGGGCTGGGGGGGGTAGGACTGGTGATGGGCTGGGGGGTTAGGAGTGGTAATGGCTGTGGGCTGTTGGGGGGGTTAGGACTGGTGATGGGCTGGGGGGGATAGGAGTGGTAATGGCAGAGGGCGGTTCGGGGGGTTAGGAGTGATGATGGGCTGGGGGGGTTAGGAGTGGTAATGGCTGTGGGCTGCTGGGGGGGTTAGGACTGGTGATGGGCTGGGGGGGGTTAGGAGTGGTAATGGCTGTGGGCTGTTGGGGGGGTTAGGACTGGTGATGGGCTGGGGGGGTTAGGAGTGGTAATGGCTGTGGGCTGTTGGGGGGGTTAGGACTGGTAATGGGCTATGGGGGGGTTAGGAGTGGTGATGGGCTATTGGGGGGCTATGGGGGAGCTAAGTCTATATGGGCTGATGGGATTAGGACTGGAAGTGGGTTGATGGGGGCTTAGGACTGGTAATGGGCTATGGGGGGGGCTTAAACTAAAAATTGGGTGATGGGGATTAGGACTGGAAATGGGCTGGTGGGATTAGGACTGGTAGTGAGCTATGGGGGGCTAGGACTGGTAATGGGTTGGGGGGGTTGCTAGGACTGGAAATGGGCTGGGGGATTAAGACTGGAGGTGGGCTGATGGAGTTAGGACTGGTAATGGGCTGTGGGCTGTTGGGGGGGTTAGGACTGGTAATGGGCTATGGGGGGCTAGGACAGGAAATGGGCTGATGGGATGGGGTTAGGACTTGAGGTGGGCTGATGGGGTTAGGACTGGTAATGTACTGTGGGCTGATGGGGGGGTTAGGACTGGCAATGGGCTAGTGGGTGGTTAATACTGGTAATGGGCTGTTGTCTGATGGTGGCTGTCTGGTAATGGTCAATGGGGGGTTAGGACTGATAATGGACTATGGGGGGGCTAGGAAAGGAAATGGGCTGATGGGGAGGGGTTAGGACTTGAGGTGGGCTGATGGGGTTAGGACTGGTAATGGACTGTGGGCTGATGGGGGGGGTTAGGACTGGCAATGGGCTATGGGGGGCTGACTGGAAATGGGTTGATGGGGGTTAGGACTGGAAGTGGGCTGATGGGGGGTTAGGACTGGTAATGGGTTATAGGGGGGGCTTAAACTGAAAATGGGGTGATGGGGGGTTAGGACTGTAAGTGGGTTGATGGGGGGGCTAGGACTGGTATTGGGTTGGGGGGTTGCTAGGACTGGAAATGGGCTGATGGGTGGCTAGGACTGGAAATGGGCTGATGCAGGGACTAGAAGGGAATGGATGCTGGGTGAGGCTGGAACTAGAAGGGAGCTGATGTTGGGGGAGGATTAGAATGGGATGGGGCTGGAAGAGTAAAATGGAGAAGGGAAAAATATTTTGTGTGGGAGGGATAAAAAATCTACAATTGGCCGGGTATTGGGAGAGTAAGTGGGGATTGAGGATGGAGGGGTAAAATTTGAGTGGATGAAATAGGAATGAGGAAAGAGCAAAAGGAGAAAGATTAGTATGTTAAAGCAGATGTAGAGAGAGAATGGAAAAAACTAGAAGAGAGAAGAAAGGACAAATGGACAGCAGACGATGGAGGGTTAGCAGAAGACACGAAGAAACCAGAAGAAAGTGGCTGGAGCAATTGCAGCTGAAAAAAATGCACAAAAGGTAGAAAAATATCTCTTTATTTTGAATTTATTAATTGGAATATGTCAGCTCTGGTAAATGTGCATCATTAACGTCTGCGCTTTGTTTAGTACAAGAGCAAATTAATGTATAGTTTTATTTCTACAGTGTTGTACATTCCAAGTTTGGCTTTTGGGATTCCCAGTTTAATTATTGTCTTCCTGTTTCTAAAATGTGATTACTTGTTTGGTGATGGTCTATGTTCTGCATGTGTAACTGAGCTGAGGTGTTCTGTTTATATAATTCCTATTTGACATTGCCACTTGTTCTCTTTCCCCAGTAGGTCATGTATTGTTGTTCTCTGAAATGTATTGGTTTAATATTTGCAGTGTTGCCTTTTGATTGGTAGAGTATGGTGCTTTGTGAGTCCTGGTAGTGCTGTTAGGATACGGCGGGTTTGCTATGGGTTCTAAATGGGCAGTGTTTGTAGTAGTTCCTAATGTGTCTGGCAGTTGGCACTGGATTATAGTAATGTAGAAATCTTTTAGTCTTTCTTTATCCATACACTCATTAAGAGGCACGTTTACTAAAAGTTAGTATATGGTAACATTATGCAAATATTTATGCAAATGAGGCCCCTTATGCAAATGAGGCCCACACCCCCCTTGGGCCGCCCCTGCTGGAGGCCCACAATTTTTGTTGGCGTAGGGCCTCACTCAAGGTAAATCCGGCCCTGATAACAAGTACAGCTGGCACCTCTGTGGTGACTTGAAGGTAGTTGCCCTTTTAATGGGACTGCAGCAGGGATATATAAAATACATGTGTTTCTTATGTGAGTGGGATAGCTGAGCAAGGGATTGGCACTACTTGCGGAAGGAATGGAATCGCAGACAAAATGTAACAGTTGGAGAGAAGAATATCCAGCACCCAGCTCTGGTTGAGGCTCACAAAATCCTGCTACCACCCCTTCACATCAAACTAGGTTTGATGAAAAACTTTGTGAAAGCCATGGACCGCACTTCGCCAGCTTTCTGATACCTGCATGAAAAATTCCCTCGAATCAGCGAAGCAAAGATTAAAGAGGGAGTTTTTGTGGGTCCTCGGATTCGAGAGCTCTTCAAAGATGACCGGTTCAATAACTTCCTGCAGGGTGATGCGAAACAAGCATGGAATGCTTTTCGCCTAGTGTCAACAAACTTTCTCGGGAATGTTAGGGCAGAAAACCATAAGGAACTAGTAGAAGACATGCTGATGCAGTATCAGAAACTTGGCTGCAATATGTCTCTAAAGATCCATTTCCTTGATTCCCATCTTGATTTCTTTCCTGACAACTGTGGTATGGTTAGTGATGAACAGGGCAAACGTTTTCACCAGGATATTGCAATGATGGAGCAAAGATACCAGGGAAAATGGCCCACTACAATGCTGGCTGACTACTGCTGGACACTCCCCAGAGAAGCTCCCGCCAGGCGAAAAAATCTAAGTAGTTTATGACTTGGTTTTTTACAGGTATTAACCGAAGGCCTATTATATTTACTATTGACATGCATTTCGTGATGTAAACATTAATTCTTGTAGATTACAAAAAATCTAGAGCCAACTTTGCAATTTCACTGTCATATTTGTGCTCAGCATATAAAAATTGATAAGAAATTACTATTTTTATTTCAGTAACATGACTTTTGTAAAAATTTGTTGACCAGTGTTATCTGATGTAACATGCTATCCACTTCTTAAGCTTTGCAAGGGATGCTGAGTCTTCTGTGTTTTTCCATGACACTTCACTGCCATCATATCATGGATATCATTACATTGGTTACTTTTCAAGCCATGCTAATTTCTTGAGCTAAATCTTTCATCCAGGTCTTAATTATTTTCAACCTGGGGAAAAAGCATTGTTCAGGTGACATCTTAATCCAAGCCATCTGATTGATCTACTACCTGCCTTGTATTGGTCACACAGAACTGCAGCTGCAGAATTCCCTTGCCACTGGGAATTTGTAAAAATAAAAAGTAATGATAAAAAAAGGGAAAAAGAAAAAAAAAAGGAAAAGATGAAATGCCTCACACCGAGATGGTAAAAAGTGAGTAATAGCGCTAAAAAAACTTATTTCTGCCACTACTATTTATCATTTCTACAGTGGTACTAGACATGTGGAGGGTAATTCTATAAAAGCCCGCGCAGTTAATGCACATTTATTTTATTTATTTAACATTTCTTTTATACCGCCTTTTGAGATTATCAAGGTGGTTTACATTGAACGCAATTGTAACTTACATAGAACAAAATTAGTGGAACATAACATGAGAACAGTAGTTAGTTAAAAGCATGCAAATGTTAGAGTGGGGGAGTAATTGCTTTCTTGGATATAAGAGCAATGGTAAAAGTTATGCACAAAGGCATCTTTAATTGGGGATCTTATCTTGATTATTAGTAAGTGAATGGTAGCTGTATCGTGGGTGCTATGTAGCGGTTCCAAAGAATTCCTGGAAGAGGTAAGTTTTAATTTTTTCCTGAAATCTTTTATTGTTCTTATGTTGTTTGGAAGAGAATTCCATAAGGTTGGACCATAGATAGAGAATATTCGCCGGCATGTTGCTTGTGTGCTGGTTGCTTTGTATATTGGAATTTTAAGTAGATTCTGCTTTTGATGCCTTCTCAGTCTGTTGTTTGGTATGGCTTGTATGAAGGTTTGTGGGCAGTCTGCAGTCATGTTTTGTATCTATTCATGATTGACTTGTATTTTATATGTGCTTGGATGGGTAGTCAGTGTAGGTTTTTAAAAACTGAGGTGATGTGCTCTTGTCTTGGTGCCCTTGAGATCATATGTTTATACCTGGTTAGCTTTCAGGTTCTGCTGTGACCCAGATATTCAATGCTGGTGCCTGGATATAACCCCGGCATTGACTATCTGGTGTTATAATTCAGTGGCATTGGCTAGGTACTTTACAAGTACCAGCCACTGACGCTGAATATCCCCTCCATACTTTATAGCATAGGGGCATACTTAAGCGTCTGCACATATGCACGGCAGTTACATCTGCTCTAGAGCAGGTACAAATGTGCCTAGATTTACACATGTAATTTAGACTCTGTCTATACTGCATTCAAGCTCCACTCCTGTGCAAATCCAAATTGAAAGTATGCAAGATGGGACTTTTGCATTTGTTTATGGAACAGCGAGTGCCTAAAGCACATGTGCAAGAGCCCATTCATGTATGTAAGTCCTTTTGAATAGGGACTTCCGCACATACAGTAGATTACACATACCTTTCCACCCGCCCTCCCTTTATAAAATCACTGACCGATCTGGGCAAGGGCATTTATGCCTGCTCTAGAGCAGGTCATTGCCATGATTAGGTTATGGCATGTCAGAACCAGAACCATACTAAGCTAGAAATGCGCCCTGTGTGACTTGCAAACCTGGTGCCTCCTCCACCCAATCACATGCAGGAACTTGGTCTTCTTGCGATTTCTGGAAGCCTAGTAATAATATTGGTGCTCCTTTTGTTCTTGTACCCTGTGCGGCTGCACTGCTCGAAGAACCCTTGGTATGGCCCTGGTCAGTACACCCCTATGCTTGTAATTTAGTTTATACGTGCATGCTATGAGGGTAATTTTATAAACTCCTACGCAGTTGATGAACGTTACCAAGTGCTTACTTGGGGCATAGTTTATACACTGAAATACATGCATACTTTAAAAAATAAGGGCATACAGGCATGCCTCAATCTAGTCACAGCAGTTATGCATTCTCTAGATAGATTTTATAACTTATGCATGCAAATTTAAGCTCTGTCTATACTCCACCACAACTCTACCACCTGTTCACCCAAACTGAAAATATGATTGATAGGACTTACACACACGCTTACAGAATAGCATCCACCTAGAGTGCACATGTACGTGACCATTCATGCATTTAAGTCCTTAGAAATAGGGACTTCTGCATGTAACTAGTTTGCAACTTTCCAAGTATCCTTTATAAAATCAGCTCTTTACAGCACTGAACAAACACATATGAGAGAATTCCTTCTCTGTAGAGCTTACAGTCTATTCAAGACCACAAAGAGGACAAAAAGGCTGTGATCAAGAGAAGCCTGTGTTAAGATTTAAAAGCAGCATCAGAAAGGTGGGTTTTTAGTAGGAATATGCATGGACATATTTGTTTTGTTTTGCTTCATTTTTTGCTTTTTTGGGTTTTTTTCACGTCTTTGTTTCATTTGTTGTTTGGGTCATTGTTTATTTTCATTTATTTATAACAAACTAAATATGAAAAATAAAATGAAAAGCTAAAGAAACAAAAAATATTGACTAAGAAACAAAAATCCCTCCTGATTCCTCATCATATACTTCCAGGCCCCCTCCCTAGACTCTTCTACCATATTTGTGTTTCTTCACAGGGCAGGGGCAATCCTCAGGCACTCCTATCCTGCTGGTGCAGGAATTAAGTTCAAAATGGTGCACGTCTGGTTTTGTTTAAAATGAAGAAACATTCTTAGGGGTATGTTTACTAAAATTGGCTAACGGTTAACCTGGGCCATCTGTAACTAGGTCCTATTGAATAACATGAGATGTAGTTGCAGATAGCCCAGGTTAACCATTAACCCAGTTTAGTAAACATACACCTTAGTTTTTAGGCTGCATTTGAATAAGGACAAAGAAGAAAAATTAGACACCAACTCAGGAAATCTACTCCAAGGGGAGGGTACAGCAAGGTAAAAACTGCAGAATTGGGAACTGGTAGTAAAGGAGAATGCCATTGATAAGAATGACTTGCCCAATGAGAGGAGTTCACAATGAGGGGTATACGGAAAGAGAAGAGAAGAGAGGCAGTGAGGAAATGGAGACAGGGCAGAATTAAAGCATACGAGGTGTGACAAAAAAAGAAATGAGACTGTCCCATAAATGTTTTATTACAAAATCTACAGAGAAATTATGCATTGTCCCCAGAGTTAATGCACTTCTGCCACATACAGAAGCACTCGATAAAGTCCTCCTCCTTGAGGTCCCTCAGCTCCCTTGTCACAGTGGCCTTGATCTCTTCTACAGAGGCAAAATGAGTTTCTTTGAGCACAGTCTTCAGCCTTGGGAAGAGCCAGAAGTCGCACGGTGCTAGATCTGGGGAATAAGGAGGATGGTCAAGAGCTGTGATCTGTTTGTTGACCAAGAACTGCTTCACACTGAGCGCAGTGTGTGCGGGAGCGTTGTCATGGTGGAACAGTCACAACTTGTCTCTTCACAGAGCCTGCCTGCTGTGCCGAACCTGGTCATGGAGATAATTGAAGACCTGCTGGTAGAAGTGCTGGTTGACTGTCTGACCCTCAGGCACAAACTCATGATAGACTACTCCCTTTTGGTTAAAGAATGCGATCAGCGTGACCTTGATCCTTGATTTGGACATGTGCGCCTTCTTGGGTCTAGCTTACAGTCAAATCTTTCACTACAGGCTCTGTCTCTTGCTTTCAGGGTCATACTGGAAGACCCAAGTCTTGTCTCCTGCGATGACTTGGCTAACAAACTCTGGATCTTCTCCGATCTTCTCTAGCAAGTCTCGACAAACATTGACCCAGTGCTCCTTCTGGTCGTCCGATAAAAGCTTGGGCACCATCTTGGCGCACACCTTCTGCATCCCCAGCTCCTGCACCAAGATGGTCCGCACTGACTCCCTGTTCAGGCTGAGCTCCTCAGCTATCATCCGCACCGTCAATCTGTGATCAGCTGGTTCACTCTGTCAATGTTCTCAGCCGTCTTTGTTGTGGAAGGCCGTCCTGACTTGGGGTCATCCTCCACCTCCTCGCGGCCAGTCTTGAAGTTTTTGTGCCACTCAAAGACTCGCGACCTTGACATTGCATCTTCTCCATAAGCCTTTTGGAGAAGTTGGAGACACTCAGTTGGGCCCTTCTCCAACTTAACCAGAAATTTCAAGTTGATTCTTTGCTCCATATTTCTGCCACCTCCAGTTGCGTGACAAAGCAATGGAGCAGTGTGCTACAAAAAAATCTGAAAAAGAAAAAGAGTGAGAGAGATGAAAAATATTATAGCAGAATAGTGGCAAGATGTTGCACAACACAGTGATATAAGCGGTTAGCCAACTGACATTGAGTCATGGGTGTGGCTGCAACAGTCTCGTTTCTTTTTTGTCACATCGCGTAGGCAAACTAGGCACTGTGTCGGCCCATAAGGACAATAGCTGATGTCATCAGCCTCTCGTGTCATCATCCAATGCCTGCATTTGAATGTCCTCAGCATCATTAGGTCAGTGTCCGAGAAGAGATGGCACCATTATCTGTTGATACACATTGCAGCCCCCAGTGTCTTCAGGCCCCCACTGACCCACTGGAATCTTCCCAAAGCATATTCACAACATCTGAAAGTCCAGGAAGCAATATGCAGCCAAACAGATGCTGCGAGTTTTACAGGCTTGGGAGAGTGCTACTGGGATCTGGGTTTATTTTAAAGCCCCACATATAATATGCCATAATTATATGTAAAGCTAAGGGGGTCATTTTAAAAGGTTTAGATGTGATTTTGATATCTGAAAATGTGCATATGGACATCCATATCATGGACACAACCCCACAGTTATTCCAAAAGTAGCTATTTAAGATTTCTCCACTGTGGGGATGTCCAACTAGGTAGGGAGTGTGGCGGAGGCATGTCTGGGGTGATGCAGATGTCCCCAATCAATTTCAGAACCCTCAGGGACATCTGCAACCGCGTCCAAATTTAGACCTGCTTCAGGGATGAATAGGCATCAGAAAAGCACTCATCTGGGCCCTAAAACAGCTGGTGTAGAACAGTTGGCATACCACAATTCTCAGTACTCTCCACAGTCACAATGATAAATTTTATTTTATGGGAACATTGTCTTGAGTTTGAACTGCCGTAGTATGTCTCTTGGATGCCCCTGGTATCTAATATTATGCCAGGGACATCTATGTGGACTGCCCTGCAGACGTCCATATCAGGCATGCCGCATTTGTGAAATCATGCCCAAACCCAGAGGTACCTGCATTTTTTCCAGATGTTCTGGCTTGGATGTTCCAGATTGCACTTGGACGTCCTTTGTAAAATGTGCCTTCACAGGACTAGTGTTCACACATTTATGGGAGTTTAAAAGTGGTTTTATATTATGGTAAAAGATCCCTCAATGAGCTAATCTTGCCCTAGCTCCTATAAATGTAAGCAAGAGACGCTTAAACTGCATGTGGCTATAGATGAGAGCCAATATAGTGACTTGAGAAGCAATAATTTAGCTCAGTGACTTAGAGCACTGAATGGTGTCACCAAGGTTCAAATCCTGTCTCCTATCCTCCTTGTATGACATTGCAGAAGTTCTCTCTTCCCTCTTCAAATGATCCATAATACTTGTCTTGCAGCATGCCCCTGGTTTTTCCAGTATCACAAGGAATGCAACATTTTCTAGCACAAAGACCAAATAAAAGCACTTATGTGAAACCAATTTCCTGTCTTCATTAGAGGCATCCAGTAGATGGAGTATGTAAATCTGATTGTTTTTGGCTAAGTGACATCATAGTTTGAGCCATGTTTATCCAACTGTTAGTGGCCCACTGAAATTAATCGAACAATTCAGAAAAAAATCCCCCACAGCTATTCAGTTCACTATGTTTCTGCCCCTTGGAATTCTTTTGCATATTCAGTTGTGTTGTTATATTCGGATAGTGAATATAGTGTCGCAGAGCAGACCCAGCAGAGCCCATGGAGATAGATGGAGAAGCAGTGGATCAGGCTGACACTGACGTTTTTAGAAAGCACATGTCAGGAAGTTGCTATGAGCAACAAAAACAAATGTGGTCACGAGCCAGAGAGACACACCCAGCCAGCAGGAAAGCTAGGAGGTTATCACCTGATGCAAGTCAGCTGGGGGGAGGTGCTGCTCGGAGGTACGTAGATAAGCACAGCTCACAAACAGTTAGAGAGCGTCGTGGAGAGAGTCGTGGTCAGAGTCGTGGAGAGAGCTGGAGAAGGGGCCAGAGAGAGAGCTGTGGAGAAAGCCTGCATGATAATCACTACGGAAGCCTGAATGGAAGTTTGAATGATTACCATGAGTGCTTGAGAGAGGAGCCAAGACAGCTGGACTCAGAGTGTGAAAGTGAGGATAACGGCAAATGTGAAAAGAGCTACAGAGGAGGTAGCAAAGCCAGGAGAGGAAGCCTCAGATATCAGAGGAGCCCAGAGAGTGTTGGAAACAGCCCAGGTTGGAACGGAGCTGGGAGGAGAAAGGTAAAAGCTGAAGAGTTTTATTTTCATCCTGAAAGGGGAAGCACAGGGCTTGGCTATAAGAGGCAGTTCCCAGAAACGCTAAAGCCTTATGAAGCCAGCTTAAGAGAAACAGATAAGTTTTATTACCCTTATACCAGGCATGAGAAGGTTAAATGCTTTTTACCTGAAGAGGCTAGTATCTCTGGAAATGATTTAAGGAGCAGAGTCTCTGCAAAACTGCCGTTTCAAACTCCAGCCATACACAGGATCCTGAGCCAGTCAGAGCAGAGAGGTAAGCCTATTTACCTTAATAGAGGTGCAAGGGAATACTACAATTCCCCTAACAACCACCAGCAGGGAAGAGGCTCTTACCGAAGGCAGTTCAGTGAATGTGGTAATAGCATTCAGCACACTCTCACAGAGAGAGAAAGAGAGTCACGTCAGAACAGAGAGAGACGGTTTGAAGAGGTCCCAAATGCTGAAAGGAAAGAGATATTAAATGCTTGTGATGAAGCAATGCAATGTGAGCCATCAGAAGCTGAGACAAGCACTGATTATATGGATTGCACGATTTCAATAGCAGACAGCATTTCCTCATTGAGATAAAGGGAAGTAAGAGCTGTTGAAGCCTAACGTTGTAAAGAAGGGCTTGTATGTGCTTATGAAAGACTGTTTTGATGTACATTTACTTTATTGGTTAAGAAGCTGAAGAGAAGCTATTTTTGTTCCATTTTTCCTTTATTATATGCCCAGGAAGGGTTATGTTTTCCTTTTGTTTATACCACGACTAAAAGTCCTTTTGGAAGGGGAAATAAATCCTTTGTTAACCTTACCATCGTTCCACAACTGATTTTTAACTGGCAACTCACAACTACAACTCCCAGAGGGCCAAGCAAGGCCTACGCAGATAATTGAGCCAGTTACACTGAAGCCCCAGTGCAGTGCCCTGCCCAACCAACAGGTACACAACACGGAGGGGTGACAATAGATGAGATATGTTTTTTTGGGAGGTAGACTGAAAAATGGAACTGTTAGAGAGGGTTGATGAGTGGCTATGATGTTTTAATTTTACACAGAAACATACAAAACAATGACAGATAAAGACCATACACCCTATCCAATCTGCCCATCTGTAAGAACTATTAAGTTCTACAATCCCTTCTTCTCCCTCAGAGATTCTCTGCATTTATCCCATGTTCTCTTGAATTAAGGTACAGTTCCTGGCTCCACCACCTCCACTGGGAGGATCACAACCACCATCCTCTGTAAAGAAATATTTCCTCAGATTACTCCTGTGCCTATCCCCCTTCACCTTCATTCTATGACCCCATGTTCCAGAGCTTCATTTCAACTAGAAGACGGCCATCTCCTGTGCATTGATACTATGGAAGTATTTAAATGTCTCTATCATATCACCCCTTTCCCATCTTCTTCCAAAGTACACATATTGAGATTTTAAAATCTATCCTCATATGCCTTATGACAAAGGCCACTGACCATTTTAGTAGTCGTTCTCTGAAATGACCCCATCCTCTTTATATCCTTTTAAAGGTGCAGTCTTCAGAACTGTACACATTACTCCAAATGAGGTCTCACTAGAGCCTTATACATAGGCACCATTACCTTCTTTTTCCTGTTGGTCATTTCTCTCCCTATGTACCCAAACATCCTTCTGGATTTTGCCGCCACCTTTTCTACTTCTTTGGCCACTTTACGATCATCTGATACAATCAACCCCAGGTCCCACACTTCTTTCATGCACTGAAATACTTCACCCCCTTAGGTTTTTGAAGCCCAAATACATGATCTAGCATTTTTAGCATTACATTTTAGCTACTAAATTCTTGGCCATTCTTCAAGCTTTGCAAAAACCCTCATGTTTTCCACACCTTACAGGGTGTCTATCCATTGCAGATTTTGTTATCATCCACAAAGAGGCAAACTTTTCCTGAGAGACCTTCTGCAATTTCATTTTCAAAAATGTTAAAAAGAACAGGACCAGGAGACTGGTAACACCACTGGTAACAACGATTTTCAGAGTGAACTTCATTTGTTACTACCCTCTGGTGCCTCTCACTCAACCAGTTTCTTACCCAGTCAGTCACTTTAGGGTCCGACCCAATGGCACTGGTTTATTTATAAGTCACTGATGTGGAACGCTGTCAAAAATTTCAATGAAATCTAAGTATACCATATCAAGCACTCTCCCCCTATCCAATTCTGTGGTCACTTAATTAAAGAAATTATATATTATATATATTTGATTCTTTTGTGTCAGATATGTGTGCATATCTATTCTACATTACTGACAGCCTGAAGTTCAACTACTTAATGTCCAACATCTCCTAAAAAAAGTGGCCAGTGAAATGTCTTTAGACTAGATATGCACACATATTTGACACAAAAGAATAAAATAAAATAAGACACCTATCCATCCACCCCTGGGATAATCGTAGCTTTATAGGTGCTTACACCTCTTAAAGGAAAGGAGGTGCCATATTCTCTCTCAGGTGCAGCTGTTTATCCTCATCAGGCATACATAAAGGACCTGAGATTAATTAAGCTTCAGGTGAACAAAGTACATTAAAAGTGTTAGGTATAATTTTATTAGTATAAGTATCCACAGCAACCCTTACTAAGTACAGATCTTAAATATCTAAACACAACCTTAAAACTAAGATGCAGACAGCAGTCCAGGAGCGAGATGGGAGCTTTCCAGTCTTTTGCATTGAGTGTCATATGTATGATTTTTTCCCAATTGGTGAGGGGTCTTACGTGTGCACTAGGTGCAAGGAACTCTTTGCTATCAGGGAACAAGTCCGATCTCAGGAAACTAGAGTAGCAGACTTGGAGGACATAAGGAAGACAGAGAGATACATAGACGAGACCTACAGGGATATAGTCCTGAAGTCCCATCTCCAGTTTGGCAGCATCCCTGTTGCCATGGAGGAGAGAGGTCACGTGAAAGGAGAGCATCACTCTGATGTGGCAGAAAGTGATCCTGTAGCTAGGACCTGTCCTTCAGGTGATGTAAAACCCTCTCGGACTGAGGACGTTTCTCCAGGGCCATGTGCCCATGAGGGAAGGGTAGGACAGCCGTTACAGTTGGTGATTCGATCATTAGGCATGTAGATAGCTGAGTGGCTGGTGGACGGCTGGTGGATGTGAGGAACGACTGGTAACATGCCTGCCAGGTGCGAAGGTAGCGGACCTCATGCGCCACCTAGACAAGGTCTTAGATAGTGCTGGGGTACCAATGACATAAGAAAATGTGGTAGGGAGGTTCTGGAGGCTAAATTTAGGATTTTAGGTAGGAAGTTGAAATCCGGAACTTCCAGAATAGCATTCTCCGAAATACTTCCTATTCCACGTGCAGTACGCAAAAGGCAGGCAGAACTCCGAAGTCTCAATGCGTAGATGAGATGATGGTGCAAGGATGAGGATTTTGGATTTGTTAGGAACTGGGGAACATTCTGGGGAAAGGAGGGTCTCTTCCGAAGGGATGGGTTTCACCTTAACCGGGCTGGAACCAGGCTGCTGGCATTAACCTTTAAAAAGAAGATAGAGCAGCTTTTAAACTAGATAACAGGGGAGAGCCGACAGTCGCCCAAGAGCGCATGGTTCGGAAAAATGTATCCTTGAAGGATACTACCAAAAGAATGAAGTTAGGGCATATCAGCAGAGAGGTTCCAATAAAGACAAAAGTAGCCCTAATGCCCTTGAGTACGGAGCAGACAAAGCTTAAAGATTCCAAATTAACAATGCCTACCGACAGCCAGATTAATATGAATAAAATACAGTCTCTAAAATGCTTGTATGCAAATGCTAGTTCTAAAAAATAAGATGGGATAGTTAGAATATATAGCACTAAATGAGAGGTTAGATATGATTGGTATCTCAGAGACATGGTGGAAGGAGGACAACCAGTGGGACACTGTGATACCTGGGTACAAACTATATCGTAATGATAGAGCAGATCAAATTGGTGGAGGGGTTGCACTCTATGTTAGAGAGGGCATTGAGTCACAAAGGATTAAAGTTTTGCAGAAAACAAAATTCGCTGTAGAATCTTTATGGATTGAAATTCCATGTAAAAAGGGGAAGGCGATGGCAGTGGGGGTGTACTATTGATCGCCTGTTCAGAATGAACAAATGGATGATGAAATTCTCAAAGAAATCAGCACAGTAGTAATAATGGGTGATTTCCATTACCCCGATATTGACTGGGTCAGTATCATGGCAGAACATGCTAGGGAGATACATGTTTTAGATGAAATAAAAGACTGCTTCTTGAAGCAACTGGTTTATGAACCAACCAGAGGGGAAGCCATTTTAGACCTAGTTCTTAGTGGAACACCAGATCTGGTGCAAGAGATAAGGGTGTTGAAGCCACTTGACAATAGTGATCATAGCATGATTGTGTTTGATTTAATAAATGGAGGAGGAATTGTAAGGAAATCCACAGACTACCTTTTAACTTTCGAAAGGGAGACTATGATAAAATGAGAAAAATAGTTAGAAAAAAACAAAAGGAGCAGTTGCAAAGCTTAAAGACTTACATCAAGCTTGAGTGTTGTTTAAAAATACTATCTTGGAAGCCCAGACCAGCTGTATTCCACACTTTAACCCTGGAATTACCGAGATTTTTTGCACACACTGAATACCGTTGGGGTCATAAATGACCCCATGACAAATTTTAATTGTTAACCATGAAGAATTTAAACTAAACAAAATATTATTCCGAATTAATTATTTATTATATGAAGGTTAAATGTTTTGAAATTTAATGTTTTATCATAAAATTACATGAAGAAGAGTTGCCATGAAAGCAGTTTTTGCATGCACTTGATGAACACAGTAAAGTACTACAGTCATTTGCATGAGACACAGACAATTTCTGAATGTTCTTTGCAAACATTGCACTTGCAGGAGGTGCAAACTATGTTGCTTTTCTTGTCTTTTTCTCTGGAACAACAGTACCACCTTGCCCTTTTCTTTGGGATCCCGACATTGCAAACAGCATCAGTGGCTTCTTCAATGCTGGAAGAAGTCTCACTGCAATTACTCTGAAGCAGCTGCTTACCTAATTCCAAGAGGAATAGACGACGTCTGTGCTTTGACTTGGACTGCCATTCTGGATTTAGTGACATCCAAACAATGAAGGCGTTCAAAGCACTGATGTCCAACATGTTGTAGAAGATTGTCACTGGCCAGCATCTTGTCATTCATTTTGTGGTATACGTGCGCAACATTTGATCTGCCGTATCTACTCCACCTTTACTAGAATTATAGTCCAAGATCATGCGTGGTTTTTTTTTCTGGACGTGTGTTATCTCCTTCTTCTTGATCATGCAAACTGCTCAGAAGAACAACCACTTTTCCTTTCTTTGGGCAATAGGAAACCAGAGTGGCGTCATCGCGAAAGGCAAACAGTGAAGGGAATACCTCTCGGCCCTTTGCTGTTACAAATTCTGGAGGTAATTCTTTTCTGTTCTTTCGAATTGTCCCCAAAAGTGTCATTTGTTTTTCTAGCAATTTCCGTGACAGGGATAAACTGCAGAAGAAATTGTCAACAGTAACATTTCTGCCAGATCGCGTCAAGCCTTCAGTGAGTTGCAGCACAACCCTTTCACCCTGATTCTGTTCCCTGTTTTGTCCGAGTTCCCTTCCTGTATATACTTGAAGACGCAGAACATATGACGTTGCACTGTCACACAGCATCCATAGCTTTATGCCATATTTCCCAGGTTTGCTGGGAATATATTGTCTGAAGGAACACGGCCACGAAATATAAGCAGTTGCTCATCCACGGTAACATTTTCACCAGGAACAAAGGCGTCACTTAGAGTTGCTTCCCATGTATCAAAAACGTGTCTGATTGGAGCAAGCTTATCCACACCTCGTTGTTCACGTCTGTTGGTTGCATGATCAAATCTGAGAGCACAAGAAATTTGCTGAAAACGGTTACGGGCCATATTTTTGCCGAAAACAGAACAACCATCTTCAACTGAACTATGGATTCATTTCGTGACTTGTACACGCCTGAGAGGATCAGAAGTCCAAGAAAACGTTTAAATTCTCTGTCTGTCAAACCTTTCCAGGTGTCGTCATAAATGTGTCTTCCTTGTTTGCTCGTCCACATCATGATTTCATTCAATAAGTTCTTCCTCATGAACAAGTGGAATGCTGCGAGAGGGCCATCAACATTTCGTACAGCATACCTTATAGGGCCTTGTTGTACGGGCATGACATTAGCTCTGGTGTATCTTTCAGCAGCTTGCTTTATAGGTTTCCTGTTCCAAGATGTGGCATCCTTAGATACATAGGCTTCAATGGCAACATTTGTGCTTACAGTTGATGACCCCTTAGCTCCTCTACGACCACAACTAAGATTTCTCACAGATGATACTGACACCGAGGACTCCTGCATACTTCCCCATCCAGCACAGCCTCGACCTTTACCTCGACCTGTAACTTGACTCTTTGCTGCAGGCGATGTTACCGGTTCAACATCAGTCTCACATTCACTTGGCGACCAACTGCTGTCGCCATCTGAATCATGACTGTCATCATCAGATTTATCGCCCGAACTTGGCTGATATGCTTCTTCGCTTGCTGAATATGCTGCATCATCAGACGCCATCACTGTCAGCATCTCATTGCAATATTTCTCTTACTTGGGCAGCTGAATACTTTCGTTTTGACATCATAAACAATAACCTAAAATAAATAAACAAAGAGAAAGTTGAATAAAACGCAAAGCAGTTTTACTATAGGTGTACAATAATCGTGATGAACGAGCTGAAAGCCTTTAGATTTCATTGGAAATAATGAGAGAACGTATGATATCAATTACAGAAAAATGGAAATTAGGCTTACCTGCTAATTGTTGTTCCTTGAGGAACTCTAGTCCAGTCCCGGAACCATAGAGTTGTGAACCTCCACCAGCAGCTTTGGAGACTGAAAGCTGTCATCGCCTTGATGTCACTGGTATATCCTGGCAAGCACCGCCCCTCTTCCACCAGCACCTATTGACAAAGCAGACTAAGCAGAGCAACAAATAAGCAGTATCCGAAACATTAACGTGGTTAACCGCTCATAAAACTATGTAAACCAACTATATAAGAAAATAGTGAAAAAAGTATGTACTCCGGACGCCTGCTCCCTGGCGCCCCCGAGCCCACCCGGGCCTGCTGCTCCAGAAAGACCCCACTGTGGCTCCGCTGTGTACCCTCCTAACAAAGAAATATATTGTATCCCCCTGTATGCGTTGCTATTCTTCAGGTGGTGTACAGGGAAATACCTAGGGAGGGATCCGGGACTGGACTAGAGTTCCTCAAGGAACAACAATTAGCAGGTAAGCCTAATTTCCATTTCCTTATCGTCCCTCTAGTCCAGTCCCAGAACCATAGAGTATGTAACAGAGCAGTGAATATCAACGGGAGGGACCCGCAAGCCCAGCCTGAAGAACCGCCGAACCAAAACGCACATCCCCCCTCGCCTGAACATCCAGCCGATAGTGCCTCGCGAAGGCATGCAACGAGGACTAATGTCCTCCACCGGCACTAAACTGAACTCCGCCCAAGACACCGCCTGCGCCCTGGTCGAATGCGCACGAAGACCCTGCGGTACCACCTTACCCTTCAACAGATAGGCCGAGGCAATAGCCTCCTTCAACCACCGAGAAATGGAAGACTTCGCCGCCGCTTCACCTTTCCGCGTCCCCCCCGAAGGCGACAAACATATGGTCCGACTTTCTGAAAACCGCCGTCCTACGAAAATACTTCTTAAGCACTCTCCGAACATCCAAGCGATGCAACCGACCGCCCGACTGGGCCTTCTGTTCATCCGAAAAAAACGGAAGGGACACTACCTGGTTAACGTGAAACCCCAACACCACCTTAGGCAGGAAGGCCGGGACCGTGCGCAGGACCACCTTGTGATCGAAAAAGGACAAGAACGGTTCCCTACAAGACAAAGCCTGCAGCTCCGAAATCCGTCTAGCGGAACAAATAGCTACGAGAAAAACTGTCTTCAATGTCAAGTCCTTGATGGAGGCCTTACCCAACGGCTCGAACGGCGCTCCGATCAACGCCTCTAACACCACATTGAGATCCCAAGAAGGAACTGACGCACGTCTCGGCAGCCGCAGAAGCAGCACCGCTTGCAAAAAATGCCGAATATCCGTATGCGCTCCTACCAGCTGACCCTGAATTCTCCCCCGGAAACAGATGGCCGCCAGCTGCACCCGCAAGGAACTAGCCGCCAGACCTTTCTCCATGCCATCCTGCAAAAATGAAAGAATATGCGGCACCGAAGACTTTAATGGCTGCAAATCGCGCTCCGCGCACCAAGCTTCGAACACCCGCCACACCCGGGTGTACGCCAGTGACGTGGAACGCCTCTGCGCCTTCAGCAACGTAGCAATGACTGCTGCCGAGTAACCTTTGGCCCTCAGCCTAGCCCTCTCAAGAGCCATGCCGTAAACGAACCGACCCACCTGCGGCATGCATAACGGCCCCTGCAGCAAGAGGTCTTCCCGAGCCAGGAGTCTCCATGGCCTGTCTATCACCAGCCGAATCCGATCTGCATACCACGGCCTTCTGGGCCAATCGGGCGCTATGAGAATGACCACGCCGCGGTGCCTCTCTATGCGTTGTACTACCTTCCCTATAAGCACCCAAGGTGGAAACACATAGAGAAGCCCTTCCACCGGCCACCGCCGTGCCAACGCATCGAGGCCTTCCGACATCCGCTCTCTCCGCCTGCTGAAGAACCTTTCTACTTTTGCGGACTCAAAGCTGGCCATGAGATCCATTATCGGCATCCCCCAGCGCTGCACTAGCCTTGCAAAAACCTCTGGGTGAAGACTCCATTCCCCCGGGTCCACCTTGCGACGACTTAGGAAATCCGCCTCGATATTCTCCACGCCGGCCACATGCTGCGCCGACAACGCCACCAAATGTCGCTCGGCCCAACTCAACAGCTGACCGGCCTCCTCCTCCAGCGAAGCACTCCCTGTGCCTCCTTGGCGATTGATATAAGCCACCGTCGTCGCATTGTCTGAGAGAACCCATACCGGCACTCGACCCAAGGTTCCCTGAAACTGTTGCAGCACCAGATACACCGCACGCATATCCAGCCGGTTGATGGACCAACCCCGCTCTGGACTCGACCAAGCCCCCTGGCAAAGCGTCCCTCGCAATGCGCCCCCCAGCCTGCGAGACTGGCGTCCGTTGTCACTAACCTCCAGGAGGGAGCCTCCAGCACTACGTCCCTTTCCAGGTTTCCAGGCCGCAACCACCACCGAAGTTCTTGCCTCACCTTCGGAGGGCACACCAGTCGCTGAGACAAGGCGTCCCATTGATGAGACCAACGCCGGAGAAGAGAGCTCTGCAACAGGCGCATATGAAACCGGGCCCACTGCACCACTTCGATCGTGGCCGCCATCGTTCCCAGCACCTGCAAATACTGCCACGCCGTCGGGGCCCTGCACGCTAAAAACCCACGCACTAGCTCCCTCAAGGCTTGTGCCCTTTTGCTCGGGAGAAACACCCTCCCCCGTTCTGTCTCGAAGCGCGCTCCCAAGAATTCCAGACTTTGAGCTGGAAGCAGCTTGTTCTTTGCAAAATAGACCACCCAGCCTACGCTTTCCAAGAATTCCACCACCCGACCGGTGGCCGCCGCACTCTCGCCCCTGGATTTTGCGCGAATCAGCCAATCATCCAAGTAAGGATGCACCAGAATCCCTTCCTTGCGGAGCGCCACCGCCACCACCACCATGACCTTTGTGAATGTCCGAGGCGCCGTCGCTAGTCCGAAAGGCAGCGCCCGGAACTGAAAATGACCCATGGGCACCGCAAAGCGCAGGAACTTTTGATGCTCGGCCCGAACGGGAATATGTAGATACGCCTCCGTGAGGTCCAAGGACGTTAAGAAGTCCCCCTTCCGGACCGCCCCAATGACCGAGCGCAAGGTTTCCATCCGAAAATGGGACACGCGAAGGCAACGATTCACCCTTTTTAAATCCAGAATCGGGCGAAACGTACCTTCCTTCTTTAGAACCACAAAATAGATAGAGTATCGACCGAACCCGTATTGATCCCGTGGCACCGGCACCACTGCTCTGAGGCCCTGTAGCCGCCGAAGTGTGTCTGAGACCGCCCGCAACTTTTGCGGCGCTCTGCACGGGGAAAGGACAAAGGAATCTAAGACGGGTTGATGGAGCTCTAGGGCATACCCCTCTCGAATGACCTCCAACACCCACTGATCTGTGGTAATTTGGACCCAGGCAGCGTAAAACTCCCGCAACCGGCCTCCTATGGGAATGTCCACCCCCTGGGTCCGCCTTATCTCATTGTGACTTCTTTCCGCTAGTGGAGGGGAAGGAGGAAAAACCCCTACCCGCCCCTCGGAACCCTCGAAACGCCTGGCCTCGTGGAGGAAAACGCCCCCTCTGCGATTGTCCAAAATGCGAGGACCGTAACCTACAAAAATCTCTTGAGAGCCCCCTGGCGCTAGTCGTCCCGCAGCCCTGCTTCAGTTTATCCTCCGGGAGCCGACCGCCCTTGGACTCCAAGTCTGTACCAAACAAAAGTTTTCCGCGAAAGGGGAGCTTACTAAGGCACGCTTGGGAAGATCCGTCTGCTGACCAATTACGCAGCCAGAGGTACCGACGTGCCGCCACCACAGAGGCCATACTCTTGGCCAAACTTCGAATCAGATCGTAGTGGATATCCGACAAATACGCTGTGCCTGACTCCAGCCTCGCCAATTCTTCCGCCTGCGTCTCCAGAAGTCCTTCCTGCAGCCGCTGGGACCACCGTAAGCAACCCCGGGCTACCCATGCTCCCGCAATCGAGGCCTGTAAGGAAAGGGCACACATATCAAACACCTGCTTCAACAGGGTCTCCAACCTCCTGTCCTGTACATCCTTTAACGCCGCGGCTCCCTCAACTGGGATTGTGGTCTTTTTTGTAACTGCGGACACTGCCGCATCCACCTTCGGTGAACGAAAAATCTCCGTATCCTGATCTGAAAGGGGATATAACCGGGCTAAAGCTCTGGTGCCCCTGAGCGCCGATTCTGGGGCGTCCCACTCTTCTTGAATCATGTCTCTAAACACCCTATGGACCGAGAACACCCGTTGGGACTTCCGAACAGCCTGCAACAGAGGATCCTCTAATGCCTCCTCCTCCAACGGCACCACTGCGGGCATACTGAGCGTTTTGAGTGTTTCCGCAATCAGCGCCGGCAGCTCCTCGCGCCAAAACACCCTGACCACTCTACTCTGCTCCTCCGCGTCTGGCAACTCCCCCTCTTCCAGTTCCCCTTCTGAAATGCCTTCCACCTCCAAATCTGAGAGGTGCCCCTCGTCTTCCACCACCGAAGATGGGCTCTCCTCCACCAGTTCCCGACGTCTTTTGGTCGGACCGGCCTCCTCAAGAAGACTCCTCGACCTTTTCTGAACCTTTGCTCTCGGGCCCTGAGCCTCCAGACTGGGCTACAGCAAAGCAAAAGCTTTCTGCATAAGGGAGAAAAAATCTGGGGGAATACCTGGCAGTCCACCGCCCTGGCTGCCTGCCGCTGCCGCCGAAGGGCCTGCCATCGAGGATGGACCCGCGGTCGGCTCCGGGAGCTCCAAAGTAGGCGGCTGGGAGTCACCTGCCTCCAAAGGAACCGCTGCGGGCTCATCAGCCAGTCCCCCGTGCACCTTCCCCATCAATACAGCCTCTAAAGAACAGCTCCTGCACACCCCAGACTCCAAAACCTCGCTACGCCTGACTCCACAGACGAGACAGCGGGGCTTAGATGGCATTGTCAGCAGTACTCCCTCACTCAAACTTGTTTCAGGATCCTGTGCTGAATACCTCAAGACTAAGAATAATAAGAACAGGACGAAATCTGTAGGAAGACAGAGGTCCCCCTCAAAAGGAGCCCCCCCTTTTTTTTTTTTTCTAACACACACGTGCTGAAAAAACTGCCAACTAGCTGAATCCTACACAAAGATCAGCAAAACGAAGCTCCCCCGGAAAAAACACCCGATGGCCCCTTCCCGCGAAAACCGCGGTACTTAAAATGGCCGCCGGCAAAGATTCCCGCTCAAAAGCTCCCGCCGGAGAAGCAGCACACGCGACAAAGCCAATGGCCCGACTAAAGGAGGCCGCAGAAAAAAAAACACACACCCTGACACTCTCACCGCTGCCGCGAAAAGGAAGGAGAAGACGAGGGCAGGAGAATACCTGCAGCCGTGAAGCACCGCCGAACTCTGTTGCAGCCCCGGCGGTTCTGCCCCCGATAGTGCAGTGAAACTCTCACCTGCATGCAGCGCTGACCAGCCACTGCTGTGCCGAGCCGCCTTCCACCTGCTCCTCACCCCTAGTAAGCGGGTTCGGGAGCAGGGAGGCCCTTGATTAAGTCTGTGCTGCCGGTTTCTGGAGGGAACAAAGCCTCAACTGACCCAGCCAGTGTTGTCCTGCTGCTGTACTGCTGGCCTACCTTCTACCTGCTCCTCACCCTTTCAAATCGGGTTCGGGAGCAGGGAGGCTCAGAGCAATTCTCCTATGCTCGTTTACACGCTGGGGCAACAAAACAGAGAAACAGACAAGGAAAAAAACAAAAAAGGGAGGGAGAAAGAGAAAGAAGGCAAAGCACCAGGTCCACAGCAAACCAGGAAGCCTTTCAGCAGCAGCAGGTCTGTACCTAAAATAAACCCAAAAGGACAAATTACCCAAACCAAAGAGAAAGAAGCCAAAAAGAAAAAAAAGCTCTGCTTATTTGTTCCTACTGAGCCCAGTCCTGGGCTCAGAACCTCTAAGCTGCTTGGAGACTGAAAGTACTGGTGGAAGAGGGGCGCTGCTTGCCAGGATATACCAGTGACATCAAGGCGATGACATCTTTCAGTCTCCAAAGCTGCTGGTGGAGGTTCACAACTCTATGGTTCCGGGACTGGACTAGAGGGACGATAAGGAATGTGTAATTTTCATAAAATAAGAGTACAAAAAATAAATGATACATAATGATAAATACCTTTGTCAGATCAAAAAATTCACAAAACTGCAAATTGTATCACGATCCAAACCGGACGTAAGCAACTGGGGTCAAAAATGACCCCACTGGTACTCTGTGCTGCAATTCATCACTAGCGTCACCTAGCGGATGAAAATTATTCCTCTCATGGCGCAATATATAGAGAATACTGACATGTGAAAAGTCATAAAAAGATTGCATTCTTGAACAACTAGTTTCCGAGCTACGCGTTATGAAACTTGCAATGGGATCACTTTTGACCCCATCGGTACTCCCAGAGTTAAGAAAAGTGGAAGGAAGTCCAAAGAATTCCCAGCATAGTTTAAAAGTAAGGTCAGAGAGACTGCTGTTGCCAAAAAAGCATCTTTCAGGAAATGGAAAAAGGAACCAAATGATGAAAACTGGAAAAAGCACATGCACTGGCATGTTAAATGCAAGGCATTGATAAGGCAGGCAAAGAGAGAATTTGAGAAGAAGCTTGCTGTGGAAGCAAAAATGCGCAATACTTTTTCAAGTACATTCATAGCAAAAAACCTGTGAGAGAGTCAGCTGGAGCACTGATAGATGATAGAGGGGTAAAAGGGGCACTAAAAGGGGGACAAGGGCATAGCGGAGAGACTGAATGAATTCTTTGCTTTGGTCTTTACTGAGGAAGATGTAGGGATGTTACCCATGACTAAAGTGGTATTTAAAGGTGATGCTGTGGAAGAATTGAAAAAAATATTGATACACCGGGAAGATGTATTACAACTATTTGATAAACTGAAGAGTAGCAAATCACCTGGACCGGATGGTATACATCCAAGGGTGTTGAAAGAACTGAAATATGAGACTGCAGACCTGCTATTAGTAATCTGTGAACTATCATTAAAATCATCTGTAATACCTGAAGATTGGAGGATGGCCAATGTAATGTAATTTTTAAAAAGGGTTCCAGGGGTGATATGGGAAACTACAGACCAGTGAGCCTGACGTCAGTACTGGTGAAAATGGTAGAAACCATCATAAAGAACAAAATTACTGAACATGCAGATAGTCATGGCTTAATGGACGATAGCCAACATGGCTTTAGACAAGGAAGATCTTGTCTTACTAATCTGTTATGTTTTTTTGAAGGTGCGACTAAACAGGTAGACAAAGGTGAGTCAGTTGATATAGTGTATCTGGACTTTCAGAAAGCCTTTGACAAGGTTCCTCATCAGAGACTTTTGGTAAAACTAAAAAGTCATGGGATAGGAGGCAGTGTACTATTGTGGATCAGGAATTGGTTAAAAGATAGAAAGCAGAGGGTAGGGCTAAATGGCCAATTTTCCCAATGGAGAAAGGTGAATAGTGGAGTACCTCAGGGATCTGTGCTGGGTCCACTGCTTTTTGACATATTCATAAATGACCTGGAAAAGGGAATAATGAGTGCAGTTATCAAATTTGCAGATGACACAAAACTATTTAAAGTTGTTAAAACCCAAGAGGATTGTGGAAAATTGCAAGAGGATCTTGATAAATTGGAAGACTGGGCATCAAAATGGCAGATGAAAATTAATGTGGACAAGTGCAAAGTTATGCACCTAGGGAAGAACAACCCAAACTATGGTTACATGATGCAAGGTTCCACATTAGGAACCATCACCCAGGAAAAAGATTTAGGCGTCATTGTGGATAACATGTTAAAACCCTCGGCCCAGTGTGCAACAGCGGCCAAGAGAGCAAATAGAATGCTAGGTATCATAAGAAAAGGAATGGAAAATAAAACAAAGGATATTATAATGCCTCTATATCATTCCATGGTGCTACCGCACCTTGAATATTGTGTACAGTTCTGGTCACCATATCTTAAAAAGGATAGTGTTATTAGAAAAGGTTCAGAGAAGAGCCACCAAAATGGTAAAGGGGATGGAAGGATACCCCTATCAAGAAAGGCTAAAAAGGTTATGGTTCTTTAACCTGGAAAAGAGACGGCTGAGGGGAGATATGATAGAAGTCTATAAATTAATGAACAGAGTGGAACGGGTAAACGTAGATTGGATTGTTTACGTTATCAGAATATAGAAAGACTAGGGGGCATGCAATGAAGCTACAGGGTAAACTATTTAAGACTAATAAAAAAAAGAAAATATTTTTTCACTCAACGTGTAATCAAACTCTGGAATTTGTTACCGGAGGATGTAGTAAAGGCTGTTAGTGTAACTGGGTTTAAAAAAGGGGTGGACAAGTTCCTGGAGGAAAGGTCTATAAACCATTATTAAGAAGGGACCCAGGATATCAATGCTTGACCCAATACAAGCATTGTGGAACCTGTGTCTTTTGGGGAAACTGCTAGGTACATATGACCTAGATTGGCCACTGTTGGAAACAGGATACTGGGCTTGATGGACCTTGGTCTGACCCAGTATGGCATATCTTATGTTCTTATGATCAATTAAAAAAGGAAATAGTAGGAAATAGTATAAAAACTGCAACATGTCCAGTACATGATTATTAAAAATACCAAATTGGATCTTTACAGGAAAAACTTATTCCACAAGTGACTCGTACAAAAATCCTGTGGAAAGAAACACTTAAAAAATCTTTTTTGGCAGACTAACGTCTTCAAAGTCGCTGCATATCAGCTGCTCTTAACATTTTAGTCTACTTTATTCTTTAACATTGTGATGAGAAAATTAAAATTCTATATATTCTATGAAATCTCAGTCTCTCAAATACAGGGAATCATCTGAATAAAGCCGACTATGACAGTTGTATTTCTAAATGCTTTAGCTCATTTCTGCATCAGGGCTACGATGGTTCGATACTATTAAATCATACACCATCAACACATATCTTTAATAACTAACAGAATGGAGACTTCTTTCAGTTATTCTCAGCAGAACAAGCCATATATCTGATTGTCAGTGAGTTTCCATGGCTATAGATAGTTTAATAGAATGCTGTGGCCATTATCTATCAATCAAACTACCTCAACTCCATTCCCATTGGAGGAAAGCAAATCACAACGTGTGCCAATCAATTTGTTGATTAAGTCTACTCGGATACACAGTTTGCAGAGTAAATATCGAATACTGCTCTTTAAAATTTAAACGAGCAATCTGATCTCCCCCTCTCCAATTCTCAGTTATGTGATCAATTATTTGCCATTGCAGATCCATGAAAGAATGGTATATTTTAAACAATGATCAACAATGGGAGCAGCTTTATTAACAGTTTGCAACGTAGAACGGTGCTCCGTTAGTCTTTGGATCATTGTATGTTTTTTGTCCTACTGTTGGGATGAAGTAGGTTGAAGCCCACTTCATATCATATCCTAAAGCAGTCCTGTGGCCTAACGGAGTGACCAGAAGCAGACCTATAGCAAGAGCCTAATTAAATGTGGCCATTGTCTTGTTGCTGGGCAGATTTCAGAGAGCAGACAGTTTTCAGAGAACACTTGGCAGTGGGTCAAATATGGGATATGTAGAAACAGGAAATATGCCCACCACAGACTAGACAGGGGGAGGGAAAAGGGGGGCAGAAACAAGGAAGAAGACAATCTGGAGGAGGATTGATAACACAAATTCCAGTTATTTGTGGAAGTCTGGAAATCTGTAAACTGCTTGCACAGGAAATAGAGCTAACCTAATAAACAGGAACCTATTACAATAAAAAGTCCCAACCGCAACTAGACAGGCTAAAATAATGTATATAAGAACAGTACTAGATACCATTTGGTGGGGGCAGGGGGTGGGGGGAGGAGACAAACAGGATCCATACAGTTTATGCTTAGTAGCTCAGTTTCTGTTCTCTTTGTCCCCTATCCTCCCAGCACTCAGGCAAACTGTATTGTTTAAGAAAATATTGATGCATTTTGCTTTCTGGCTAAGATTGTAACTGATTGGGCATAATGAAATTCTCATTTACTTCGAAGTGTCTGAGTCTTTTTGGAGCAGTTTGAGGTCAATCTTTTATCTTAGGGGTACAACACAGTAGCCTTAGTCCACCGAAATCCCCAAGATTACCCGCAAAAAGTTTTGCACATGGACATTTCAAACATAACTACATGAGACATTAAACATGTAATAGCCCATCGTGCTTCTATAATACGCCAACTAGTTAAAGGACTACAATTGCTACCCTCGATGGTAGATTGCCCACATGAATAATGACCTGGATCACCATTAGACTGCTGTTCAGATATACATCAAGTGATCTTCCTACTAACAAATTAGCAATATTTTTCCCACGTTGGTAAGCCAAAATTAAGGCATCAGTGAAGAAGCATGGGAGTGCAATACCCACCAGTGTTTATAAATAAAAGATGCAATAATCAGAGCTTTAACTGAGAATGGTAACACACAGACTAGTGCAGAAATTTCTGCACTGGCTGGAGCAATAAGTCTCGATGAGCATAAAAACCATGCTTATAAACTTTGGGATTGATATTCGAAGGCCCTTACACAGGTAACTTCCTGAATTACCCATGTAAGGGCCTTATCCAGGATATTCGAAGGGCACCTACACAGGTAGTGCCCTTCGAATATTCCGGCTAAGTCCCTAACGCGCCCAAATGCTATCCGCATAGCATCGGGGCATGTTAGGGGCGTTATGGGGTGGAGTGGGGGTGGAGGAAGGGGCTACATGGGTAGCAGCGATTTTCGTTGCTACCCGTGTAGCCCTCTGTGCTTTAAAGATAGGAGAGAAAAAACCTCATCTATCTTTAAGACGCAAAGGCTATGCAGGTAGCAATGAAAATCGCTGCTACCTGTGTAGTCTCTGCGGCTGCCGGGGGGGTCCGGGCTAACCCGGATATTCACTTCCGCCGGCATGGAAGTGAGTATCTGGGTTAGGGGGGGTCGGCGGGCAGGCTATGTGCTGCTGCAGTGCATAGCCTGCTCACCTCAAAATCAGGCCTATTGTTAATAATGTCCTTTGGATAACCCTGATCCAGATACAGTTAAATTTTTTTTTTGCTTGAAATTCATATTCTTCCTTATCGTGGAACAATCTTAAGAACTGGCTTACTGGCAATTCTTTCTTAAATTTATAAGGGTGATGACTGGAAAAGTATAACAAATTATTACAGTTACTGACTTCTGGTGCAAAATGGTTCATAGACTAAAACAGATTTAAAAATCATAAGATCCAAAAAAGTTATTTCATGTGAGTCAATAGTGTATTCAAAACTTCAAGAGCTTCCAATTGGTCCACATTTGTATAAAGAGAGTTGATGTCCAGAGTAACTATCAAATCAGTACTCTGAATATCATTTATCATAGTCAAAATATTTAACATTTGCATTTTATCCTCCAAAAAAAGATCTAGCTTGAGATTTTGCCCATCAAGTGGAATTTAACTTTTCATCAACATCAAGAAATGCTTCAGTCAGCTAAGACTGATCAGATAATTATTAGGAGAGCCAATAAGGGAGGTCCTGTAGTCAAGCAATCTAAGATCCAATATGAGGAGGAAGTGAATAGACAACTAAGTGACCCAAAATATTATAAATTACTTTCTGCTGAACCTATGGAGGCTATTCAATCTAAGGTAGAAGAAGTAATAACATCTGGATTTTCACAAGGTTATTTAACGTAAAAAGAATTGGACTTTCTTAATAACAATCCTTTACAACTGGTGTTTTTATACCATATCAAAAATCCACAAGAATCTTAATACTCCTCCTGGTCACCCAATTGTTGCTGGTAATGACTCTTTACTTGAGCCACTTTTGATTTTTATTGATCGATTACTTAATCCTTTTGCTGCTCAACCTAGATCTTTTTTGAAGGATACAATGCAGATATTAAATATTTTGACTATAATAAATGATGTTCAGAGTACTGAGTTGTTAGTTACTCTGGACATCAACTCGCTTTATACAAATGTGGACCAATTGGAAGCTCTTGAAGTTTTGTCTAAACTAGAATGGTGGAATATTCCACCTCCCCGTTTGCCAAAAGCTTTCATTTTACGGATGTTATGGTTGGTATTGTGTGAAAACGATGTTTGTTTTAATAACAGATCTTTGGAATTGTAATATATGTCACTGCTTTTGAGGAGGATATTGTTTATTGCTCCCGTTGGATGCAACATATCCATGTAGGGGAACAATATTTACATGATATTTCTGTTTTTGAGGGCATCTTTTGTCTTCTTTACATAAATTAGTTGGTTGGCTGAATATTCAAAGACCTAATTTAAAATGTGAATACATTATTGACTCACATGAAATAGCTTTTTTGGCTCTTATGATTTTTAAATCTGGTTCTAGTCTACAAACCATTTTGCACTAGAAATCAGTGACTCGTAATAATTTATTATATTTTTCCAGTCATCACCCTTATAAACTTAAGAAAGGATTGCCAGTAAGTCATTTCTTAAGACTGTGACATCTATACCACGAAAAGGAAGAATATAAGTTTCAAGCAAAAAAAGTTTTTAAACGGTATCTGGATTGGGGTTATCCAAAGGACATTATTAACAATGCTTATAAACGTGGTCTTTACGCTCATTGAGAATTATTGCTCCAGCCAGTGCAAAAATCAACTGAAGAAATTTTTCCACTAGTCTGTGTTACCATTCTCAGTTAAAGTTCCGATTATTGCATATTTTATTTATATTTGCTTCACTGATCCCCGATTGTGGCTTACCAACGTGGGAAAAATATTGATAACTTTGTTAGTAGGACACTCACTTGGTGTATATCTGAACTGCAGTCTAATGGTGATCCAGGTCAATATTCATGTGGACAATGTGAATTCTGTCAGTCTACCATTGAGGGTAGTAATTGGAGTCCTTCAACTAGTGGGTGTATTATAGAAGCACAAGGGGCTTCTACAGTACATGTCTAACATCTCATGTAATTTATGTTTTGAAATGTCCAAGTGCAAAACTCTATGTGAGCAGGACAAAACGTACAATGATCCAAAGACTAAGGGAGCACAGTTCTAGGTTATGAACTGTTAATAAAGCTGCTTCCATTGTTGATCATTGTTTAAAATATACCATTCTTTCATGGATCTGCAATGGCAAATAATTGATCACATACCTGAGTTGAGGTAGTTCAATTGAGAGTTTAAAAGAATGCTGGGCCATTTTCTATCTATAGCCATGGAAAAGCTCACTGACAATCAGATGTATGGCTTGCTCTGCTGAGAATAACTGGAAGAAGTCTCCATTCTGTGAATTTTTAAAGATAAGTGCTGATGGTGTATGATTTAATAGTATTGAGTCATCGTAGCCCTGATTCAGAACTGAGCTAAAGCATTTCGAAACACAACTGTCGTAGTCAGCTTTATTCAGATGATTCCCTGTATTTGAGAGACTGAGACTTCATAGAATACATAGAATTTTAATTTTCTCATCATAATGTTAAAGAATAAAATGGATTAAATGTTAAGAGCAGCTAATTTGCAGTGGCTTTGAAGAAGTTAGTCTGACAAAAAAGAGAAATTAGACTTACCTGCTAATTGTTGTTCCTTGAGGAACTCCAGTTCAGTCCCTCACCTCTGAGTTGTGCACCTCTTCCGCAGCATGGAGTCTGAGCATGTCAGAACTGTGACACCACTGTAGATATCCTGCTGGCACCTCCCACCAGTTTCTGGTGATCTAATGACAAAGCAGACTCAAAGGAGCAACAAATAAGTAACTATAATATTAAATATAATTTAACTCTAACACTGAACTAAAACCCAATAAATGAGAGGATAACTCTCCTTCTCCCGTTTGCAGAAATAGGACAGAAAGGAGAGAGAAGAAAGAATATAAGGTATACTTTGCCTGAATACAGACCACATTTGCTGAACTTCTCCTACTGGATTGTAGCAGCAGCACAAAATCTGGGGAGAAACCCTCGAATGCTGCCCCAGACACCATGGGATTGGCGGAATTACCGGGTGAAGCCAACTTTGAAGTAGGAAGAGCAGACGGAGACTCCTGCAGAGAATCCCCTTCCGCAGAAGCAGCAGCACCCTGCGCCACCAGAGCAGTGCCTTCTTTATACCGATCCTGCATTTCTTGTTCCATAGTAAGTGCCTCAGATGCGCAGCCATGACACACCCCCGCGTCCGAGACCGAGCCCCTACAGGCGCCACAAACCAGGCATTGCGGCCGCGTAGGCATTAGCTCTACGGGATCCGAGAGACTGGATAGTAAAGGAAATGGCTCCCGCAGACCACAAAAAAGGGCAACAAAACAAAAACGTGCAGAATCTTCTCTTATTTTATTATTATTTTTTGTTTTACTTTTCTGTACTGGCCCTTTAAGAGCTCCAAAACATTGAAAATTAAAAGTAATCAAAATTAATTTCAAGTAACCAGAAAACTACAAGGATTAATTAAAGAAAGCTGTCAGCAAAGAAAAAGAACACTGTGAAGAAAAACAGTGGGAAAAAGGTCTGCCAAGATCCTGAGCTCTGCTAACCCACAGAACATGCTTCACACTTGGCAGCAGGCCTCAAAAACGCTCACAGGACACTAGCAGCAAAGATTTAAACACTCACCTCTTCCTCCAAGACCTTTGGATCACCCCAATAAAAATAACAGTCTTCCTGTGAGCAGCACAGCTGAGAAAGGCTGTCAGCCGCCAGCAGGGCCGGCCCGTCCATTGAGCAAGAATGTTTTTTGCACAGGGCCCCGCGTTTCAGGGGGCCCCGCGCAAAAAACATTCTACATTAGCACAAGCACATTAAAAAAAAAAACCCAGCTGCTGCTGCTGCTGCCGCCGTGGCAGCGGCAGAATCAAATGTCCCGCCGCGGGGCCCCGCCTGCCCGGCAGAGCCTCCCTGAGCTCCTGAGTCCCTCCCAATGCGCGGGCTTTCAGAGCCGTGAGAGCTTCTCTGACCTCTCGCGGCTCTGTTAATCCCGCCGGAGCTGATGGGAAATCCCATCAGCCCCGGCGAGATTAACAGAGCCGCGAGAAGAAAGGGAAACTCTCGCGGCTCTGAAAGCCCGTGCATTAGGAGGGACTTGGGAGCTCAGGGAGGCTCTGCCGGGCAGGCGGGGCCCCGCGGCGAGACATTTGATTCTGCCGCTGCCACGGCAGCAGCAGCAGCAGCAGCCATTTTTTGTTTTTTTTTTAAAATCTATCAGGGCTGATAGGGGTTAGGACTGGTAATGGGCTATGGGGGGGGGGGGTTAGAACTGGTAATGGGCTATGGGGGGGCTAAGACTGGAAGTGGGTTGATGGGGGGAGGGGGGTTAGGACTGGTAATGGGCTATGGGGGGGCTAAGACTGGAAGTGGGCTGATGGGGGGTTAGGACTGGAAATGGGCTGATGGGTTAGGATGTAATGGGCTATGGGGGAGCTAGGAGGGGGGTTAGGATGTAATGGGCTATGGGGGGGCTAAGACTGGAAATGGGCTGATGGGGGGGTAGGACTGGTAATGGGCTATAGGGGGGCTAGGACTGGAAATGTGCTGATGGGGGGGTTAGGACTGGTAATGGGCTATGGGGGTGCTAAGATTGGAAATGGGCTGATGGGGGGTTAGGACTAGGGCTATGGGGGGGCTAGGACTGGAAATGGGCTGGGGGGCTAGGACTGGAAATGGGCTGATGGGGGTTAGGACGTAATGGGCTATGGGGGGCTAAGACTGAAAATGGGGTGATGGGGGGCCTTAGGACTGGAAGTGGGCTGATGGGGGGCTTAGGACTGGTAATGGGCTATGGGGGTGCTAAGAGTGGAAATGGGCTGATGGGGGGTTAGGACTAGTAATGTGCTATGGGGGGGCTAGGACTGGAAATGGGCTATGGGGGCTAGGACTGGAAATGGACTGATGGGGGTTAGGACTGGTAATGGGCTGATGGGTTAGCATGTAATGGGCTATGGGGGAGCTAAGACTGGAAATGGGCTGATGGAGGGGGGTTAGGATGTAATGGGCTATGGGGGGGCTAAGACTGGAAATGGACTGATAGGGGGTAGGACTGGTAATGGGCTACAGGGGGGGCTAGGACTGGAAGTGGGATGATGGGGGGCTTAGGACTGGTAATGGGCTATGGGGGTGCTAAGAGTGGAAATGGGCTGATGGGGGGTTAGGACTAGTAATGTGCTATGGGGGGGCTAGGACTGGAAATGGGCTATGGGGGCTAGGACTGGAAATGGACTGATGGGGGTTAGGACTGGTAATGGGCTGATGGGTTAGGATGTAATGGGCTATGGGGGAGCTAAAACTGGAAATGGGCTGATGGAGGGGGGTTAGGATGTAATGGGCTATGGGGGGGCTAAGACTGGAAATGGGCTGATAGGGGGGTAGGACTGGTAATGGGCTATAGGGGGGGCTAGGACTGGAAATGTGCTGATGGGGGGTTAGGACAGGTAAAGGGCTATGGGGGTGCTAAGAGTGGAAATGGGATGAGGGGGGTTAGGACTAGGGCTATGGGGGGGCTAGGACTGGAAATGGGCTGGGGGGGCTAGGACTGGAAATGGGCTATGGGGGCTCGGACTGGAACTGGGCTGATGGGGGTTAGGACTGGTAATGGGCTATGGGGGTGCTAAGAGTGGAAGTGGGCTGATGGGGGGTTAGGACTAGGGCTATGGGGGGGCTAGGACTGGAAATGGGCTGGGGGGCTAGGACTGGAAATGGGCTATGGGGGCTAGGACTGGAAATGGGCTGATGGGGGTTAGGACTGGTAATTGGCTATGGGGGGGGGCTAAGACTGAAAATGGGGTGATGGGGGAGCCTTAGGACTGGAAGTGGGCTGATGGGGGGCTAAGGACTGGGAATGGGCGAGGGGGGTTCTAAGAGTGGAAATGGGCTGATGGGGGGTTAGGACTAGTAATGGGCTATGGGGGGCTAGGACTGGAAATGGGCTGATGGGGGTTAGGACTGGTAATGGGCTATGGGGGGGCTAAGACTTAAAATGGGGTGATGGGGGGTCCTTAGGACTGGAAGTGGGCTGATGGGGGGCTTAGGACTGGTAATGGGCTATGAGGGGGGGCTAGGACTGGTAATGGGCTGGGGGGTGGCTAGGACTGGAAATGGGCTGAGTGGAAGGAGGGCTTGAACTGCAAATAGCTGATGGGGACAGGTGCTTGGAATGGAAATGGGCTGTGTGGAATACGGGCTTGAACTACAACTCGCTGCGGGGGCGGGGGGCTTGGAATGGAAATGGGCTGTAAGGGGAGGGAGCTAGGACTTGAAATGGGCTGATGGAGGTTAGGACTGGTAATGGGCTATGGGGGGTTAAGACTGAAAATGGGGTGATGGGGAGGCTTAGGACTGGAAATGGGCTGAGTGGAAGGAGGGCTTGAACTGCAAATAGCTGATGGGGACGGGGGCTTGGAATGGAAATGGGCTGAGTGGAAGGAAGGCTTGAACTACAAATAGCTGATGGGGAGGGGGCTTGGAATGGAAATGGGCTGTGAGGGGAGGGAGCTAGGACTGGAAATGGGCTGAGTGAGGGGGGGCTAGGACAGGAAATGGGCTGATGGAGGGCTAGGATAGGACTGGAAATGGGCTGTTGGGGGGGGCTGGGATTGGAAATGAGCTGATGGGGGAGCTAGGACGAAATGGGCTGATGGTGGGGCTAGGATAGGACTAGAAATAAGCTTATGGGGGCTGGGATTGGAAATGAGCTGATGGAGGGACTCGGATGGGGGAGCTAGGACTGGAAATGGGCTGATGCGGGGACTAGAAGGAAGCGGATGCTGGGTGGGGCTGGAACTAGAAGGGAGCTGATGTTGGGGGAGGATTAGAATGGGATAGAGTTGGGAGAGTGAAATGGGGAGGGAAAAAATATTTTGTGTGGGAGGGAAGACAAATCTACAATTGGCCGGATATTGGGAGAGTAAGTGGGGATTGAGGATGGCGGGGTAAAATTTGAGTGGATGAAATAGGAATGAGGAAAGAGCAAAAGGAGAGAGATTAGTATGTTAAAGCAGATGTAGAGAGAGAATGGAAAAAAACTAGAAAAGTGAAGAAAAGACAAATGGACAGCAGACGATGGAGAGTTAGCAGAAGACATGAAGAAACCAGAAGAAGAAAGTGGCTCTGGAGCAATTGCAACTGAAAAAAAATGCACAAAAGGTAGAAAAATATCTCTTTATTGAATTTATTAACTGAAATATGCCAGCTCTGGGAAATGTGCATCATTAACGTCTGCGCTTTGTTTAGTACAAGAGGAAATTAATTTATAGTTTTTATTTCTACAGTGTTGTTGGGCTTTTGGGTTCCCAGTTTAATTATTGTCTTCCTGTTTCTACATTGTGATTTCTTGTTTGGTGACGGTCTATGTTCTGCACGTGTAACTGAGCTGAGGTATTCTGTTTATGTAATTCCTATTTGACATTGCCACTTGTTCTCTTTCCCCAGTAGGTCATGTATTATTGTTCTCTGAAATGTATTGGTTTAATATTTGTAGTGTTGCCTTTTGATAGGTAGGGTATTGTGCTTTGTGAGTCCTGGTAATGCTGTTATGATACGGCAGGTTTGCTATGGGTTCTAAATGGGCAGCGTTTGTAGTAGTTCCTAATGTGCCTGGCAGTTGGCACTGGATTATAGTAAAGAGTAGTTACTCACCTGTAACAGATGTTCTCCAGGAGCAGCAGGAATCAGTCCTCACATATGGGTGACGTCGGCGCCGACGGAGCCCTCGCGGAGCAATATCCCCAGCTTTCAAAGAAAGCCTTTGGGAATTGCAGCGCGCATGTACGGTCCCCTTCCCGCCCAAGGGTGCCATCTTGCTCAGTCTGATGACATAGCTAAAAGACAGCAAAAAAATTAGCAAAAACGAAATGATAGGACTGCAACTCCAAAGGGAGGAGGAAGGGTTGTGAGGACTGATTCCTGCTGCTCCTGGAGAACACCTGTTAAAGATGAGTAACTACTCTTTCTCCAGGACCAAGCAGGAAGTCAGTCCTCACATATGGGACTCCCTAGCTTAAGGCTACCGGAGACCTCAAGCGGAAAAATGAGCTCCCTCAAGCTCAGTAGCACAAAAGGAAGGAATCTTCTCTGAAAACGCCCCCAACCGGTAGCCCAACATCAGGGCCGGAGGGTAGGAGTTGCCTAAACCTCAAAGAGATTATGGAGGACTGCCTGTCTGAAAGCACTGTCCCTGCGGGACTCCCTCTCCAGGCAGTAATGGGCCGCAAAAGTCTGGCTTGAAGACCAAGTAGCGGACCGGCAGATGTCTGCCAACGGAACAGAGCGGAGATGAGCCACTGACGCAGCCTTCGCCCTAACACGATGAGCCGTGACTCGACCCTCCAACGAGAGGCCGGCCGCCCCATAAGCCCAAGCGATACAGTCAGCAACACATATGGACAAAGTACGCTTGGAGACAGGGACCCCAACTTATTGGGGTCAAAAGAAATGAAGAGCTGAACAGCCCTCCGATGCTCTCGCGTACGGTCAAGGTAGAAGGACAAGGCCCTCCTATAGTCCAGGGTATGCAGGACCATTTCAGCCCGGCTGGCGTGCGGCCTGGGAAAGAAGGTCGGAAGAACCACCTCCTGATTGAGATGAAAAGGAGAAACCACTTTTGGAAGAAACTTAGGGTGAGTCCGTAAGACTACCCTATTTCTGTAGAACCTAGTGTAAGGAGGATCAGACACTAGGGCCTGCAGTTCACTAACGCGCCTAGCAGAGGTAAGGGCTACCAAAAACAATGTTTTCCAGGAGAGAAAACGAAGAGGGCAGGTAGCCATAGGTTCAAAGGGCGGACAGATAATCCGCTGTAAGACCACATTCAGATCCCACTCTGGGGCTGGTGGGCGCAAAGGAGGCTTAAGGAGAAGGAGGCCTCGGAGAAAACGAGCCACCAAAGGGTGGTTGGAAAGAGGCCTGCCGTCCACCGGTGTGTGATGTGCAGAGAGAGCACTGAGGTGGACTCTGATAGAGTTGGACTTAAGGCCAAGGTTGGAGAGGAAAAGCAAATATTGCAAGACCACTGCCACCAAGCAGGAGAAAGGATTCTCAGACTGCTGAGCACACCACACGGAGAACCGACGCCACTTAAGAGCGTAGGATTTCCGGGTGGAGGGCCGCCTGGAGGCCAAGACGACCTCTTCCACCTCTCGAGGCAGCAGGAGGGGAGCAAGGACTACCCTTTCAGCAGCCAGTCCATCAGATGAAGGGACCGGAGGTTGGGGTGTAGGAGAGTCCCCTGATCCTGTGACAGGAGATCTGGTTGAAACCCCAGGGGAAGAGGAGTGTCTACCGCTAGCTGCATCAGAAGCGGGAACCAGGGCTGTCTCGGCCACCGGGGAGCCACTAGGATCATCGAGGCTCTGTCTCTGAGAACCTTGAAGAGCGTCCGAGACACCAGTGGCATGGGAGGAAAGGCATACAAGAGGCCCGTGGACCATGGAATCAGAAAAGCATCCGCCGCTATCCTGAGAGGATGCAGTTGTCGAGAGCAGAATCTGGGAAGCTGCCGGTTCAGAGGACTGGCAAATAGATCCATGGTGGGGAGGCCCCACTTGAGAAAGATCCGCTGAACCACCAACGGATCCAATCTCCACTCGTGTGGTTGGAGGATCCTGCTCAGCTTGTCTGCCAAGTAATTTTCTTGCCCTGGGAGATAGACAGCTTTGAGGAGGATGCCGTGAAGGACGGCCCAAGAGCACAGTTTTTGGGCCTCCTGACAGAGAAGGAAGGAGCCTGTGCTTCCCTGTTTGTTCACGTAGAACACTGCAACTTGATTGTCTGTCTGGACCAGCACAGACTGGTGAGAAGTGAGGTGGGAGAAGGCTCTCAGAGCTAGGCGGATGGCTCTGAGCTCTAGGAAGTTTATCTGCTGAGCAGACTCCCAAGGAGTCCAGAGGCCTTAAGTACAGGTCCCTTGGCAATGTGCTTCCCAACCCAGGAGAGAAGCATCGGTTGTCAGCACCTGAGAAGGCGGAGGAGATTGAAAATCCACTCCCAGCACTAGGTTTGGCAGATGAAGCCACCACCGCAGAGAAGAGACCAGCAGGTCGGATACCTGTACCGAGTCCGACAGGCTCCCCGTGGCCTGATGCCATTGAGTGCGAAGGCACCACTGAGCAGGTCGCATGTTCAGGCGGGCATTGGGGTCACATGGACCGTGGAAGCCATATGGCAGAGCAGTCTCAGAAATTGCCTGGCAGAGACCAGGGAATTGCTTCAAAAGTGGCTGGCGAGATCCATGAGCCTGTGTGCCCTGTCTAGAGGCAGGAAGGCCCGCACCTGAAGTGTATTCAACCTTGCGCCTATGAATTCGAGGTTTTGAGAGGGGAGCAAAGTGGACTTTGCGAACTTTATGACAAATCCCAAGTGCTGGAGCAGAGTCACAGTGCAATGAGTGGCCTGAGTGGCCTCTTGGGAAGACTGGGCTCTGATGAGCCAGTCGTCCAGGTATGGAAATACAAAAAGGCCTTGAAGTCTTAGATAGGCCGCCACCACTGCTAGGCATTTGGTGAACACCCTGGGGGCGGAGGATAGGCCAAAGGGCAGAACTCTGTACTGGTAATGATTTTCTCCCACAACAAACCTGAGATATTGTCTGTGGTCTGGATGAATAAGGATGTGAGTATAGGCATCCTTTAGATCTAAGGAGCATAGCCAGTCTCCCTGCTGGAGGTAGGGCAGCAGGATTCCAAGGGTAAGCATCTTGAACTTTTCCCTTGCCAGGAACTTGTTGAGGTTTCGCAAGTCCAGGATGGGTCTAAGGCCTCCTGTTCTTTTTGGTATCAGAAAGTACCTGCAATAAAAGCCGTGACCTCTCAGGTGGTGGGGCACCGGTTCCACAGCCTGTTCCTGAAGAAGACTTGCTAACTCCTGAAGGATTAAGTCCCTGTGCAGAGGGAGTCTTGGAGGCTCCCCTGGAAAGTAGGAGGGAGGTACCTGGTGAAAGTGTAGAAGATAGCCTTTCTGAACTATATGAAGCACCCAGGTATCTGAGGTGATGGCTGACCACCTGTGGGCAAAGTGGACCAGCCGGCCTCCTGTGCTGAGAGAAACCAGCGGAGGGGAAGAGGCTATGCTGACGGAGTCAAAAACCCCCACCCTGCTGAGCAGGGGCCGGTGTTGTGGGCTTGGGGGCCTGCTGCCTACGGGACCCATTACCCCGTCCCTTGGCCTGCTGACCCTGTTGGGGAGCTGTTGAGGCCTGATAATGAGGGTAGTGTTTATAGGCAGCCGCCTTCCTCAGGTAAAAGGGCTTTTTCCCCGAGCCCTTCTTCTTTTTAGAAGGGGCAGAGGTTTTTATGGACAGCCGAGTCCTGGTCAGAGTCTCGGTCTCGATCTGTGCAGCCTTTTCAGCCATGGGCTTGCCAAAGAGGTTTTCACCTCTGCAGGGGACATCGACCAACTTGTCCTGTACCCATGGCTCGAGGTCGGATGACTGAAGCCAAGCCTGTCGGCGGGCACCGATGCCGGCTCCAGCTACTCGAGCTGATGCTTCGAAGTCATCGTAGGCTGCTCGAGAGATAAACTTCGAGCACTCTCGAATACCAGTGGACAAGGCCTGGAACCTCTGCAAAGGTTCCTCGGAGAGACCAGCAGAGAACCCGGCAATTTCTTTTGCCAGGTCTCGGAGATACATGCCTATATAGAGCTGGTAGGTCTGGACTCGACAAGCAAGCATAGAGCCCTGGAAGCACTTCCTACCGAGGGCATCCAGGTTCTGGGCCTCCCGGCCGGGAGGCACCGAGGAGTGCATCTTCTGACTCTTGAGTCGATGCATGGCCGATTCCACCACCATGGAATGGTGCGGTAGTTGTGCCTTTTGGAACCCGGGGCTCTTGCGGACTCGATAAATGGAATCGACCCGCTTGCTTAACACCGGTGCCGACGCCGGGCTCTCCCAAATGCGGAAGAGAAGTCGCTCCAGCATCGGAGGAACCGGTACAGTAAAGGCCTCCTTCGGGGGAGAGTCATACTGGAGGGCATTGAGCTCTTTGGCTCGAGGCTCCTCCTCGGGATCTGTGGGGAATGCCAAGGCCTTGGCCATATCCCGCACGAAGTCCGAGAACCGGGTGTCCTCCGGGGGGACCGTCTCCGAGGTTCGGACTCAGGCTAGTCCGATGGGATGCACCGAGTCCGAAAAGTACCTGGTGACTCTTCGTCCTCCGTCTCCGAGGCTGATTCCTCGGAGGAGGAATCGAGCGGCTCCGGTCGGGCGGGCACCGATGCCCTCCGCCCCAACACCGAGGGTGTCGGCGTCGACGACCTCGGTCCCGAACGGGAGGCCGAGGGAGACCGTGACCGAGGATCGACTCGAGCTTGCATGGACTCGAGGATCGGCTCGGTCTCCGGGGTCGACTTGGACGTCAACGTCCCGGTGGTCGGGGCAGATGTACCGGCGAGGCCAGCGATCAATGCCCGCTGCTGGTCCATGAAGGCAGCTAAACTGCTCTCCAAGGCCGTCAACCTGAGTCCGAGCTCAGGAGACCCAGCAGCCCCCGACTCGGGCCCCGACGGCGTCGGACCCAACGTCGGCTCCTTCGGAGGCGAGTCCATGAGGACTACAGTACTCACGTGTCCAGGAGACTCCATCTCGAGACGAGGATGTTTCGAAGGCCTCTCCGACTCCGAGGACCCGGGACGGCTATCGGGGTTATGCGACCTGGCCCTCGAGGAACCAGGAGCATCCACCGACGCCGCCCTCGCGGGTTTCTTCTTCCTATGATGTTCCCGTGCAGGAGACCCCAGCTCAGAGGAACTCCGACGATGCTCAGGACCGGAGTCCCGGGACGTCGAAGCCTCTGATGAGGTTCGGGCCCGGCCAGACGCGGAGTCAGAGAAGATTCGTTCTCTTTGATGCTTCCGACTCCTCAACGCTTTTGAGGACATCTTGCCACACGGACCACAGATCATCGGGTCATGATCGGGTCCGAGGCAGCGGAGGCAGCAGTCGTGTGTGTCGGTAAGAGACATAAGTTTCTTACACCGATCACACTTTTTAAACCCGCTGGCAGCCATCGGGGGAAAAAGGGCCCCTGCGAGGTCAAAAGACAGGGCTGCCAGTGAAAAAGAAAAATGGCGCGAACGCTAGTCACGAAGGACAAAAACCGAAAAATAAAGAACGGACCTGATACCGGCGTAGCGGGTCCGGGCGGGAAAAGGATCCGGCGTCCAACCGAGAAAAGAAATAGTAAATAAAATCAACTTTTTCTGCGGCGATCACAAACAGCGTCTGTAGGGCTCCGCGGAAAAAAGAAGACTGAGCAAGATGGCACCCTTGGGCGGGAAGGGGACCGCGCATGCGCGCTGCAATTCCCAAAGGCTTTCTTTGAAAGCTGGGGAAATTGCTCCGCGAGGGCTCCGTCGGCGCCGACGTCACCCATATGTGAGGACTGACTTCCTGCTTGGTCCTGGAGAATGTAGAAATCTTTTAGTCTTTCTTTATCCATATACTCATTAAGAGGCATGTTTACTAAAAGTTAGTGTGTGGTAACATTATGCAAATATTTATGCAAATGAGGCCCTTATGCAAATGAGGCCCCGCTCCAAGTCTCCGCACATGACCCCGCACCCCCCTTGGGCCGCCCCTGGCCGCCAGCAGCAGCAGAAAAACAAGACCCGACGACAGTTTCTGACTGGAAATCTGCAGCCGGTAAGGAGATGAAAAGCCTGCTAAAAAACTCCCCTCCGTGCCCACAAGGAGGGGAGAGCAGGCAAAGGGGACAGAAATATACGGGAGGGAGAAAAGAGAGTCCTCTAAATCCCTTCTGATCCCCTCTCAGCCCTTGCTTTTTTTTTAACAAGCTTTAATGAGCTTTAAAGCTACAGATCAAAAGAAAAAATGTTATAGGGAGAAAAGAAAAACTAAAAACCCTAACTAAGCTGCCTAAAGCTCCTTATCTGCTGCTCTAGTGAGCCCAGCACCTAGGCTCACTACCTCCAGCTGCATGGAGACTGGACACACTGGTTGCTGGTGGGGGGTGCCAACAGGATATCTACAGTGGTGTCACAGTTCTGACATGCCCATGCTGTGGGAAGAGGTGCACAACCCAGAGGTGAGGGACTGAACTGGAGGGACGATAAGGAACAATTTTTTGAGCATTTCTTTCTACAGGATTTTATAAGAGGACATGATTATTGGCACCTTTATAAACAATTCAAATCAGTTTGAACAGAAGAACCACATTCCCATTGCAGTAAAATTAGATGCAACTGTGATCAACTGTCAGTACTCACATGACTTGAATCAACCAATGAATGAAGGTTCTAATGTTTAAAATGGCCACATTAACTCCCTGTTCCATTTTCACAATGGTGAAGACAAGAGAGCTGCCTGAGAACATCAGAAAAATTGTTATCACCAAACGTCAAACTTCAAAGGAGTATAAGACCATCTCCAAAAACCTTGAGATTCCTGTGTCCACAGTTCGCAATGTCATTAAGAAGTTTTCTGCTCATGGAACTGTCAAAGATGTGGTGGGAAAAGGAAAATTAATCCAAGAAGTTTTAGAAAGTTAGTGCGAACTGTTGGAAAAATACCATGTACAACATCCAAAGAGCTTAAGGCGGACCTGGAGCAATCTGGAGTGGTGGTTTCAACCCACACCATATGCTGCACACTAAACAAAGAAGGATTTCATGGGCGAAGGCCAAGGAGGACCCCACTGCTCAAATACAGACATAAAAAGGCATGCCTGATCTTTGCTCAAACCCACGTTGAGAAACCACAATCCTTCTAGGAAAATGTTCTGTGAACAGATGAAACCAAACTGAGTTCTTTGGGAAGGCAGACTAGTGATATATTTAGAGGCAAAGAAATGAAGCTTATAAGGAAAAAACACCCTTTCTACAGTTAAATATGATGGAGGTCCCATAATGTTGTAGGGCTGTTTTGCTACCTTTGGAAGTGGAGGCCTGGAATGTATTAAAGGAATCATGAAGTCAGAGGACTACCAAGGTATTTTGGAGTGAAATGTACTACCTAGTGTCAAAAAGTTAGGTCTGGGTCGAAGGTCATTGGTCCTCTAGTAGGACAATGACCCAAAACAAACATCCAAAAGTACAAAAGAATGTTTAAAAAGGAAAAAATAGACTGTTTTAAATTGGCCAGCAATGAGTCTTGATCTCAATCCAATCAAGAACCTTTGGAAAGAGCTGAAATCCGCCACTGATAAAAAGAATCCTGGAAACATTCATGAGCTGGAACAAATTGCACATGAAGAGTGTGAGAAACTACCAGCAGACAGATATATGAAACTTATAGATGGCCCAAGAAACGTTTGGAGGCTGCCATCACTGCCAAGGGTTGTGCAACCAAATATTAGTGAAGAGTGCCATTAATCGTGTCCAGATCATTTTTTTTCTCAGAAATTACTGTATCTATGTTGCACAGACATCTTTTGTTTATGTTGCACAGTCATCTTTTGTTTTTGGAGCGTACCTTTGAACATACTATTAAAATATTATGATGACATACAGTTGGAATATTTCCAATTATTTCTCAAGGTATTGTACACAACATACCTAAAATGCAAGGGTGCCAATAATGTAGACCACAACTATATTTTTATTTGATATTGTATTCACCTTGAGCTTAATTGTAGAGGTAGGAAATTAATCAAAAAACATAAATAAATAAAGCCTAAGTGGAAGAGGAAATCTTATTGCCTTACTGTAGACCAGGGGTTTTCAACCCAGTCCTCAGGACATACCTAGCCAGTCAGGTTTTCAGGATAACCACAATGAATATGCATGAGAGAGATTTGTATTCCATGGAGGAGATGCATGTAAATTTCTCTCAAGCTTATTCATTGTGGTTGTCCTGAAAACCTAACTGGCTAGGTAGTCTCTCGAGGCCTGGGTTGAGAGCCCCTGCTGTAGACAATAAGGTGGTTAGAGAATGTGCCAGATGGTCAAAAAGATTTAAGCATGAAACTAGACACTAGAAGCCCAAAGTACGTCAACTGACGCAAATGCATCTTCAAAGCTGTATACCAGCGCCACTGCTAGAACCATGTCAGTCATGTTCCATAACTTTGTTAGCAAGGTCAAGATGTTCAAATACGTGCATCGAAAATTAATGACAGATGCACCACCTAGCGGGAAAATAAATTTATACCTAGAAGCCCCAAAGTATGTCAATTGACGTACACAATTGTCTTGGATGCGTCAATTGACATACTTTGGGGCTTCTAGGTATAAATTCATGTTCCCTCTAGGTGGCGCATCTCAATCACTGTTTTTACAGTTTTACTCCGACATTACAAACAATAAACACACGATGATGTCATGTAATGATGTCACATACTGCACGTATTTAACAAATAAGTAACTTCACATTAATTCACATCTGCATTTCATGCTAAACGCAGTTGTCGTGATAATGCGTCAATTGACACACTTTGAGGTTTCTAGGTAAAATGCCTTTTGGGGCTTCTAGTGTTAAAGCAATGGTTCTCGCGGCACATCCGGCCAGTCTGATCTTCAGGACATTATTATTATTAAAATTTAGTTCACCTCTTTTCAATAGTAGTTCAAGGCAAATCACTTTCTAGGTATTTTTCTGCCCCTGAAGAATTTATAATCTTACAGGATGATATTCAGCCTGTAGCAGTCAGAGGTTTCTTTAACCACCGACCACCACGGACAAATTATCACAGTTAGTGGCAGTATCCTCATAGTGGTTGTTGCTGAGTAGCCAGTTTTTGTGGTCAGCGGCAGCCTATCCAGATAGCAGCAGTATTCGGCCACTATCTGGATAGCCTTTGCGGATAAAGTTAGGACTGCCTATTTGCTGTCTTAACTTTTACCACAAAACTTATGCAGATAGCAGTGGCAAAATAGCTGCTGTCTGGATAATCTCTTGCTCTTTCCCAGCTCTGTCCATGGACCACTCCAGCATTATCTGAATAAAGCCATAGTGGTCAGAGTTGCTAGTTCTAGGCAACAAAACCCCCAAATCAAGCCGCTTGGTCATTTTTCCACAACTAATGCAATGCAACATTATTTACGCCAAAAGAGGGAGCATACATAGCTCTGAGTTTTTACATATATTAAATAAATGTTTTGTAATGTTTCAGCTTAAAAATGAAGCAAACTTAATTACTTGATCCAACAAATGCTTCAATTTTGCTGTATTCGGGGCTCTGGGAATGCAGATCCAAGCTGGTGTCACCAGATGACAGTATCACCTATGTGTCGCTGCCTTATCCAGCGTGCCCATCGAAAATACTGCCATCACCCTAAGATATGGACAGTATATATACAGACTATAATGGCTAAAAATCCTGAACGTATGCAGTAATGTAGGCAAATGTTCTCTGATGCTTTTTTAAAAAATAATAATCAGCCTGACACTTGTCTACAAAATCTTGCAAGATAACAATTTTATTCTGTTGCACTTTTTTTACACAATTTTTTGCATTGCTCAGCACTTTGCAGTAACTCTAGATAACATAAGATTTCAGGCTTTGAATTAAGTGAAAATGCTTTTGACATCTTCCACATAAAATATTACTTATCATCTCAAATCTTAGATTTACAGGAAGATTCCCATGATGGGAATGGATAATCTTAAGAATATTTTGGAGAGAAATGTATATGGGAAAAAGAGAATCAAAACATGTTATTTCTAAATCTTCAGCCAATCATTCTATTTTTGATGGCAATTAAGGGCGGGAACCTATGAAAAACAACATCATTTGATCTTGTCTTGGTGCCACAGAGTAATTCTGAAGCTCTTGAAAAATGCTAATATAATTAATGACTAATTACACAACCCATCAAAGGCTCTCTGGTTTGTGAGAGCGATTCCTTCAACTACTTAATGAAAACAGAGATAAAAAATACCAGTGATAGTATCAACCATCCTGATGTACCACTGCAGTGACCTCAAGTCACTAAGTCTAAGGCTGGATCTTAACCTCGATGTTAGAAAACACTTTGCAGGTGACCCTTTGATTGATTTACAGTACACCAAGAGGACAGTGGATTAGCAGTGAACATTGCAGGATCTGCTTCCTAGGCAGGAGAGAAGCTAACGGCTCTTCCATAGACATGTTTGTGAAGGTTTATGCCTAAAGAGATACCATGCACTCTGATGAAACCAAGTAAAAGGAACATTCTACTTCCTTTTTTATTTTCATTTAACTTATCCTACATTAATTACACAGGTCTGCGACTAAAAAGCTGTTTGATTATTTTCATCTAATTTCCATGTATTTTAGTGTGCTGGAAACAAATAAAATATTGAAAAAACTCCTAGACGTCATGATTTGCCACAACATGCAAAATTGTCTTCAAATTTATCAATTTTTTTCAAATTACTATTAATTAATTCAAATTACTATTAATTCATTCACATAAGTGCATTTAAGATATAAAATGCCAAAAAAACCTTAAAGAGGTTGTCCGAGTTATGTAAAAACAAAAATAGCACTGTAAATCTGATGGTCAGCAATATATACATAAGCTAAGGAAGTTTTAAGTCCGTGCTTCTAATGGTAGAAGGGGTTAATCTTTCCTGAAGAATCCAGTGGGAGGGAGACACAGGGCAGATAGCAGAAGCTCCGGTCAGTGCAGGGGGGCGTGGCCAGCACTGTGACGTCTCGTGTACAGACACAGAGCTGCTCTCTCCTGCATGCCACACTTGTGCACGAATCATCATCAGGTTCTTGGTTCTAGGCTTTTCACACTTTTTCATCGCAATTTGTGTTAGCTCGTCATTCTTTAACCGTTATGTTATGGCTCCGTGAAAGTGTATTAATTCGCCAGACAGTTTCTGTTTCATCTGTGGTGAATATACAGTGTTGAAGCAACAGCAGAATATTACAGACTTTGTGAAAAAAGTATACTTTGCATACTTTGGACTAAAAATTGGAGATCAAGATAAAGTCTGGGTGCCTCATAAAGTGTGCAAACGGTGTGTTGAGGACCTCCGAAACTGGTTCAAGGATAAGAAAAAATCTTTCCGTTATGGGATTCCTATGGTATGGCGAGAGCAAAAGAACCATAGTGACGACTGTTACTTTTGTTCATGCGATGTGAAAGGGTTTAATTCCAAATGGAAGCATTCCATTTCATACCCCAATCTTCACTCGGCAATTCGTCCCATCCCCCATGGCACAGATATACCAGTACCCAAGCCCCCTGCTACCTTGGAAGAGATACCTAGCTCCAATGAAGGTGAAGTCATACCTGAACCAGACGACGAATCAAGTTCTGACTTTGAAGATGATACAAGACCAAAATTGTTTTCTCAGGAGGAGATGAATGATTTGGTAAGAGACTTGAATCTTCCCAAAGATGCCACTGAGTTACTCGGATCAAGGCTGAAAAGCAGGACTTTATTGTTGCCAGGAGTGTCATCTTCATGGTTCAGACATCGTGAAAAGGAGTTGGTTCCTTACTTCGCCCAGGAAGACAAGTTGGTTTATTGCATCGATGTCGAAGGTTTGATGGGTCAATTTAAAACCCAATATGATTCAGAGCAATGGCGTCTTTTTATAGATTCTTCAAAAAGAAGTCTCAAAGCAGTTTTACTCCACAACGGTTTTTACGCTTCCATACCTGTAGGTCATTCCATACACTTGAAGGAAACCTACGAGAACTTGGAATTGGTTCTTCGTAAACTTAAATATGAAGACCATGGTTGGCAAGTGTGTGGGGACTTGAAGGTCTTGTGCATGCTGCTCGGGCAACAAGCTGGGTATACCAAATATCCTTGTTTTCTGTGTCTATGGGACAGTCGAGACCAACAAAATCAGTGGACCAAGAAGAGTTGGCAGCTGAGGGTGCTAACAGTCGGTGAAAAAAATGTCCTTCGAGAAACTTTGGTACCTTCCCATAAAGTTCTACCACCTCTCCACATAAAATTGGGATTGATGAAGCAATTCGTAAAATCACTTCCAAGAGATGGAGAATGCTTCAAATACTTGGTCACCAAGTTTCCAGGCCTGTCGGAGGCAAAATGAAGAAATTAGACCTTACCTGCTAATTGTCTTTTCTTGAGTACTCTCCGGGCCAGTCCAGGACATCTTGGGTGGTCAATCCGCTCCAGCAGCTGAGGACTGGAAACTGAAAAGTTTTCCTGACAGCCTATCCAGCTCCCCTAGGTGTCAGCTAATCAGTCTCTCGGTTACAAAGCAGTGAAGCTAGCCCTAAGAACACCTATAACCGAAAACAAACAAGAAAAACCAGGCAAAACGGTGTGCCCTTCCTATAGTTACAGAGGAAATCTTTGAGTCATAGGCCAAACTCGAAGGCCATATGGATTGCCAAAGACAGTCTGATATTGAAGATACGCTTCACGGGTAATCACTGTTCCCCGATTTCACTTACCTTCATTATTTTATTTTATTTTATTTTTTTTTCATTTCGGTTTTTCCTTTAGCCCCTGTTCCCAAAGGGAACCTCAGCATCCTCAACCACTGCATTGCACAGCTCCTTGACAAAAACACAATCCGGAAACTCGCAGAGACACTAAGGGAGGGTCCTGGACTGGCCCGGAGAGTACTCAAGGAAAGACAATTAGCAGGTAAGGTCTAATTTCTTCTTCCTAATCGTCTCTCCAGGCCAGTCCAGGACGTCTTGGGAAGTACCAAAGCAGTACTTAAATCCGGGAGGGTCCTGCGAGACCTGCTACAAGCGCCGCCGCGCCCACTCTGGCGTCCTCCTGAACTTGAACATCCAACCGATAATGCTTCGCAAACGTGTGTAGGGACGACCACATCGCCACTCGACAAATGTCCACCGGCGGAACTAACGCATACTCCGCCCAAGACCTCTGGTTGAATGAGCCTGACCTCTGGTTGAATGAGCCTGACCTCTGGTTGAATGAGCCCTCAGACCCTGAGGAACTGGCGTACCTTTTGCTTCGTACGCAATGCGAATAGCATGTTTCACCGAGCGAGCGATAGACGCTTTGGTGGCCGCCTTACCCTTTGCTGCACCACCGTAGAGAACAAACAAACGGTCGGACTGACGAAAAGACGCCGTCACTTTGATATACATATGCAAGACACGACCCAAGTCCAGCCGTCTAAGGGACCGATCCACGCTACTGGATCCCAACCCTTCGAAAGTAGGAAGGGAAACAACCTGATTGACGTGAAAAGGAGAAACCACTTTGGGAAGAAAAGAAGGCACAGTCTCAACACCACCTTCTCCGCTGAAAAGTGAAGGAACGGCTCCTTGCAGGAAAGCGCCTGAAGATCGGAAATTCTTCTCGCCGAACACAAAGCCACCAGAAAAGCTGTCTTCCAGGACAATTCCCTGAGGTGCTCCGACCTATGTCCGACAAACACCGGATCCGACAACGCCTGTAATACGAGGTTCAAATCCCACGGAGGAACCACTGGATGCCGCGGAGGCCTGTTTCTAGCGGCATGAAGGAAACGGAGCACATCTGGATGAGAAGCAAGCGGCCTGCCCTGAACCTTCCCTCTGTAACAGGCCAACGCCGCCACCTGAACCCGTAAGGTACTAAGCGCCAAACCTTTCTCCAATCCCCCCTGAAGGAAACCCAAAATATCCGGTATCAACGCACTCCCTGGTAACGCCTTACGTTGAACGCACCAAGCTTCAAACAAACGCCAAACTCTAATGTAAGCCAACGACGTCGACCGCCGTTTGGACTGCAACAGGGTTGCTATCACTGCGCTTGAGAAGCCCTTGCGTTGCAACCTGCGCCGTTCAAGAGCCAAGCCGTAAGACAGAATCGTTCCACCTCCGGCATGAGCACCGGCCCTTGTTTCAAGAGATCGCTGCATGCAGGAAGTCTGCAGGGAGGAGCTACAAGTAGTCGCATTAGGTCGGCATACCATGGACGCCGCGGCCAATCCGGAGCCACCAGAATCACCGGACCGCTGTGAGCAGCCACTCTTTGGATAACCCTTCCCAAGAGCGGCCACGGAGGAAACACATACAGGAGCTGATGCGGAGGCCAAGGCTGTACGAGGCCATCCAGGCCCTCCGACATGTGTTCTCTGCGGCGGCTGTAAAACCGTGTGGCCTTGGCATTGGACTGGGTAGCCATCAGGTCGAGAACCGGCTGCCCTCACTGCCGAGAAATCTCCTGAAAAACCTCCTCGTCCAATTCCCATTCGCCCGGATCTAGACGATGACGACTGAGATAATCCGCCTGCACGTTGTCCCTGCCGGCCACGTGAGCCGCCGATATTGCCACGAGATGGGCTTCCGCCCACTGAAACAACAGCAGGCATTCCTCCAGCAACAAAGCACTGCCCGTGCCGCCTTGCCTGTTGATGTAAGAAACCGTCACCTGATTGTCGGAGAAAACCCGCACGGCCTGCCCGACCAGCACTTCCACAAATACTAGCAGCGCGAGACGAACTGCTCTGAGCTCCAAGCGATTGATCGACCAGGAACTCTCCTCCACCGTCCACACACCTTGAGTCACTCGACCCAGACAATGCGCCCCCCACCCGGAGAGGCTGGCGTCCGTCATGAGTAACACCCAGTTTGAGACCTCCAGAGGAACGCCCGCTTGAAGATGGGCCGGAACCGACCACCAGTGCAAGCTGAGACGCACGGCCTCCGGACAGACTAACCTGCGCGACAGAGAATGTTCCTGAGGGGACCACCGGGACAACAAAGCCCTCTGCAGCGGCCTCATGTGAGCCCTAGCCCACGGAACCAAATCCAAGGCCGCCGCCATGGACCCCAGCAACTGAAGATATCGCCAAGCCGTCGGCGCCTTGATCCGCAGAAACGCTGCCACCTGACTTAAGATTTTCCGCACTCTGTCCTCCGGAAGAAAAACTGCCGCTACACCCGTGTAGAACAGGGCTCCCAGATACGTCAAGCGCCCCACGGGTTCCAAATGGCTCTTTGCAAGGTTGATGACCCAACCTAACTGCTCCAGGACGTGCACTACCCGCGCCGTGGCTTTCACTGATTCCACCTGCGACGGTGCTCTTATTAACCAATCGTCCAAGTAGGGATGCACCTGAATTCCGTCCTTTCGGAGCGCAGCCGCTACCACAACCATCACCTTGGTGAAGGTGCGAGGGGCCGTGGCAAGCCCAAACGGCAAAGCTCGAAACTGAAAATGACCCATGGGCACCGCGAAACGGAGATACCTCTGATGCTCGGTCCAGATAGGGATGTGCAGGTAGGCCTCGGTAAGATCTATGGAAGCCAGAAACTCGCCCAGCCGAACGGAGCGAATCACCGATCGCAAGGTTTCCATCCGAAAATGCGGCACCCGCAAGCACCGATTGACGTGCTTGAGGTCCAGAATAGGACGAAAAGAACCCTCTTTCTTGGGAACCACAAAATAAATCGAGTATCGACCTAATCCGCACTGGTCTGCAGGCACCGGGACCACTGCATGAAGCGACAATAGACGGCGCAGAGTCTCTGCAATCGCTACCTTCTTTGCCTGCGGACCACAGGGAGACAGGACGAACGCGTCTGGAACCCTTTGCGCGAATTCTAAGGCATAGCCGTCTCTGAGAACCTCCAGAACCCACTGATCCATGGTTATACTGGCCCAGGCGGAGAGGAACAGCTGTAATCGACCTCCCACTGGAACCTCCACCTGGACCGGCCTCACTTCATTGGGACTTTTTGGTCGCGGCCTGCTGGGCCCCAAAGTAGCCCCTACCAAAACCTCGAGAACCGCGAAAGGGATGCCCTCTAGATACAAACCGGCCGCACTGATAAGGAGTGAAACCTGCCCCCCGAAACCTGCGAAAGTCACGACTTTGACCCCGCTGTACGGACTCCTGCTTCGAAGCCCTCGGACGGTCTTCCGGCAAACGTCCCCCTTTGGAGTCACCCAAATCCTTCACAATCTTGTCTAAGGCCTCCCCAAACAACAACTTGCCCTTATACGGCAATTTACTGAGGCGCGCCTTGGAGGACGCATCCGACGCCCAATTCCTAAGCCAAAGGAAACGCCTAGCGGCGATTACGGAAGCCATAGACTTAGCGGATATGCAAACCAAATCATAAAAGGTATCAGCTTGATAGGCGGCCGCCGACTCCAGTTTTGCGACGTCCGCAGTAGCCTCCTCCACCTTCCCCGAAGACTGCTCCCCCTGCAGCCAGCGGATGGAGGCTCTAGACATAAGCACCACAAATAGAAGCTTGGAGGGCTAAGGCACTAGAATCAAAAGCCTGCTTCAAAAGCGCCTCTAAACGACGATCCTGTAAATCCTTGAGAGCTGTCCCCCCTTCCACAGGAATGGTGGTCTTACGAGTGACAGCCGACACAAGAGCATCCACCTTGGGCATACGCAATAAGTCCTTCTCTTCCTGAGGCACAGGGTAAAGCCGAGCCATCGAGCGTCCACCCCTGAGAGATGCCTCCGGAAACTCCCATTCCACCTCTATCATCTGTTTGATAACGCGATGTACTGGGAAACACTTGTTTTCTGCTCTGAATCCTTGTAGCAAAGGATCCTCTAAGGGCTCTTGCTGTACGGCTGGAAGAACTAGATTCAAAGCCGACAGCGACTGAGAGATTAAAGCTCCCAGCTCCTCCTTACGGAACATCCGAAAAACATTGGGATCCTCCCCAGGAGCCAGCTCGCCTTCCTCCAAATCCCCAGACCAAGCGTCTAAGCCTGGATCAGCAAGAAAATCACCTTCCTCCACTCCTGGAGATGACACACTAGGAGCCTCTGCCTGCTCCGTAGTTTGGTCCCTACCTTGCAGCCCCCCAGAGCTAGATTCCCCCAAGAGAACCTCCGAATGGGCTGCTACTGGAGAAGCAAAAAGGTTGTCAGGGCTAGGAGGAAGAGCGACCTGTATCTGTTTCAGGAGATAAGCCTGATGCAAAGAAAGAATAAACTCAGGAGAAAAATAAGCACTGGGAGTCTCCTGCGCTACAGGAATGGACTGAGGCTTCAGCTCTGTAACCCCAGTCTGTTTCGGAGACCTAGCCTTGCGCGTGTGAGACTTACTATGGGACGCGGGAGCACCGGCCTGAGCTAACAAAATGGCCGCCATTCCCGCGCTTTCCCCTGTACCGGGAGGTAAAATGAGAGCAGACTCTGAGGAAGTATCCTCCATTCTAACCCTGCCCCAACAAAAAAAAAACCCCGAAAAGAAAAGACGATCGCAAAGAAACACACTGCGAACCGACCCAGAACGGAATCCCCAAACACAGAAAAAAAACGCGTGTCCCGGAAACGCTCGCAGCGAAGCTAAATCCCGCAGATAGGCACGGAAAAGCTCACAAGCCAAAAATTAAATCCCCCAAGGAGACTCACCATTTGTAGACTGAATGGAGCTCCAGCGATCCTCCCAGCACTGCTGCGCTGTAGCTAACGGCAAGCAGATGTGAGGATGCCGTGGAATGCAGGGAGAGGACACTGGGGCTCCCAGGCCTGCTTACCCGCTGCCGAATCGCAACGTCCACAAAGCGGCAGGCTCTACCTCGTGAAGACGGCGCACCGAGGTCAAGGGGAGCTTCCCCGATCACTAGGGCTATCACCGGGACAGAGCCCTGTCAGAAAATGTACTCCTTCTGTTCCTTGCCTTTGCGATACGCGCTCTTGCTTTTTGGAGCCAAATTTATCTATTAATTTTTTTTTTTTTTTTATAAGGCACAGACCGGTATGTAAAAACGAAAAGCAGTAAACCAAAGAAAAACTTGATTTCCTGAAGAGAAGAAAACCGTAGCTAAACTCTGACCCTTTCCTAATCGTATCTCTGGGGAACTGATCCAAGAACGTCCAGCTCAGCTGCTGAGGACTGTAAGACTGATTAGCTGACACCTAGGGGAGCTGGATAGGCTGTCAGGAAAACTTTTCAGTTTCCAGTCCTCAGCTGCTGGAGCGGATTGACCACCCAAGATGTCCTGGACTGGCCCGGAGAGACGATTAGGAATGAAGGAAGGTGTGTTCGTTGGACCAGACATTAGAAGGCTTATAGTTGATCAAGAGTTTGTCAATGCCATGACGGATCCTCAAAAAGAAGGGTGGATTGCATTTAAAGAAGTCGTACAGAAATTTTTAGGCAATAACAAAGATCCTCACTACAAAAAGATTGTTGGACGAATGCTGAAAGCATTTCAAGCTTTAGGTTGCCTGATGAGTTTGAAAGTGCATTTCCTCCGGTCCCACCTTGACTACTTTCCTGAAAATTTGGGAGCTGTGAGTGAGGAACAAGGTGAACGATTCCACCAAGACATTAAAGAGATGGAAAGGAGATACCAGGGAAAATGGAGCATTACAATGATGGCAGACTACTGTTGGATGCTTCAGAGAGACATTCCAGATGCTACTCACAAGCATAAATACACCAAGAGGAGCCTCACAAGGAAGAAGAATCGAGTTTAGTGTGTGTAGGTGAGCTCATTTCAGTTCAAAAATGGATTTTCATGAAAATATTGTAATAAAACTTTAATTTTATAGGTCTATTTCCATTTATTTTGAGGTATTGCCTTATTTAACAAGAGTTACCTAAATTGTCAGGAAACGTGATGTCCTGTGACAAAATGGCGGTCATTTTCAGATTCAGCACACCAAAAAACATAAAGATTACGTGGAATAACCAAAACAGCTCTCAAAAAACTTTTTTTGCAGGCCTGTGTTATGGCTACAGACTGCAGAAGTGCTTTAACTTCTACATACATAGTCGATAAATCACACAAGCACATTGCAACTCCGCTCGAGCTCCACTCAAACTACACCCTTGGAATACCTTACATGCAGATTGCATAAAAGGAGTCACAATCTTATAGTGCAACTACTTTTTGCATGTGCATACAAAGCACAATTTTATAACAGCCATTTCCTGTGTGTTTTACATATAGAAAAATACTTTATAAATTTAACCCCTTGGAAGATAATTTTAGAAAAGATTTTCACATGTATTTGCCAGTGCACATGTGTAAAAAACCTCTTATAATATTTTTTAATGTGCAAAAGGTGGAGTTGCAGACACTTGTTCGCTTCTCAAGCATGGGTAAATGCTTGTAGCTTCAATCTTCCTGTGATTTCTGCTGGTTGACACCTAGGGGCATTTTCGCTAAAAATTAACATGCATTAAATGTCACTGCGCCCACAGAAATAAAAGCAGATACACCTAACTCCACCTATGCAAGTGCTACTAGATGCACCCGCCTTCATGGCAATATTGATAGCACACAATGGAGGTCTTTTACTGACAGGCACTAAGGTGTTGCACCTAACACACCAACAGCATTGAAATCATGGTGCATTAGGTGCAACACCAACATGTTAACTGTGAGAGGCATGGAAAGCATTTCCCCAGCAGTTCACATGGAGCCTATTAAAGTGGTATTACTGTAAGTGAACCCAGACTAATGCAGCTAGCATGCAGTGTGAACACAACGCTAAGTGTGCTGAGCTCACCACGCCCACTCTCCAGCCTAGCCTGCCCACTTGTGACTCTAAAGTGTGTTGCACAGTAAGCGTGGGAATCATCATGTGCTGTCATGACCCTGCACTATCTGCCAACATATGTTTCAGCATACTTTTAGCATGCACCAGAACATGTGCTGCCAGCTAGCACCCGTTAATAAAAGACTCCCACTAGGTCCCCAAGCACTAACTGCAATATGCTCACCATGTCCACTTTCCACTCCTACCCCTCCTATTCTGCACCTTAATACATGCGTGGTAGTTAACATGTGAATCGGTGTACTGTAACTGTCATGCCATTGCAAAACAGATATCGTGGGCATGAGCAGGCAGTTGCCGTGCATGAAACTGTGCATTAACTACTTAGACACTTTAGTAAAAGGGTGCCATAGAAGACATGAAGGCCAAATTTAGATACATCACGGAGAGGGGAATTGAGACATTCAGGTTGGGAGGTGGAATATTCCCACTATATTTTATTTGTAAAATACTTGGAAGGGCATGCAAGTGTGCATGCCAATTGTCTCACTATGTCCAGCAGAAGCAGTGATTTAAAGAGCTGCATGTGGTGGAAAAACCATCCAGCTTTCCACCAAATGTGCATAGGAGCAGCTTTTAAAATCGCTGCTCCTGACAGCATCCATCTCCCCTCACCCTTCAACATCACCCTGACATCAAGTCCCACTCCCTGACACCACTGACATCAATCCCCCACTCGATGGCCCTTTGGCCCTTCCCCTTGAATTCAATAGAAACTTAACCTCTGCTCCATCCAAACCATGCCCTAGACATATCTATGCTGGATCATGTAGGCACACACACACATATATATATATATATATGTGTGTGTGTGTGTGTAAACAGTTGCACAAGTTTGTAAAAGACCTTTTCCATGCATAAAATAGAAAAAACGTTTATAAAGTAAAATTACCCCCTAAATTTTTAAGAGGGCAGCTAATATTTCAGCCCAGTAATTTATATAAAGAAATCCAAGTCTCCTCCACAAGTCCAGCAAGATCTGAGAATACATTGGAGGAAATGTTCACAGGACTTGGATTGGAATGGAGTTCTGGCCACTGAAGGGTGCACATTTGATAATACAGCTCCATTAGGGGCTGTCTCTGACTGACCTGAAAACCTAAAAGAGTAGGAGAAATCTGCAAAAGCAGGAATCAAAAGGCATGCAGCCGAAACTAAACTGTGCAATGTAAGTGGGATTTTAGAAAGGGCATCCAGGAAGAATCTGAGACCTCCAGAGTAGAACATTGAAAAATATGGTACAGTAGCAGCAGTGAAGAGAGACACATACAAGTGCCTTCTGAAATTGCCCCATCTTCATCCCAAAATTTGCATTCCCAGTAACTGGTTGAGATCCGTGCAGATTGCATGGCTGGAAACATGAAGAAATGTAGGCCATTTCACAAATGTGGACATCCCTGAATTGCACGACCTTAGAACCGTGTACACGGATATACTGGAAAGGGAATTTCAGAAAGAGGGTGACTATGCTTTGAGACGTGCACGTTCTGGCCAGCCTTTTCAGATATTCAGACATGTGGTGGCAGGCCTGCAATACCTTTGGAATTTGTACTTATGTGATAGTTTCTTCAGGCAGGAAACATTAACTGTGGTGATGAAAGCATATTATACTTTTCCCCATGGAAGCACTGCAACCATGAAATTAGCACATTTTTGCACCTTATACATGATGAAGAGCAAGTTTATAGCATGGACGCCTCACCAACAAGAGCCAGATATGCTTATGCCATTCTTAAACGGCACAGTGACATGCATCTCCCTTGATCAGCTCAGGCCACATCTCCTCCCCACCTCATGCTTCATGGACATCCTCGCTCCAGAGACGTCTATATACCTGGAGGAGATATTCAGCAGCGGCGGCTAGCCTTTGTAAATCAGCTAACCATCGCTGCTGACCTTCAAACCCAGCTATTCAATGCCAGGGCCATATCCGACCATTGGCATTGAATATCCTGATTGGCTGAATAGCGCCGCAGCTATCCAGGCAGAGGCAATATTCAGCCACTGTCAGGTTAGCTATGGCGACGAAAAGTAGGTGAGCCTTTCAGGTGCCTAACTTTCATCGCCATAAGATAACCAGCTAGCAGTAGAACATTGGCACTAGCTAGTTATCCTTGGATGCCGCCTCTGCTCCACACCCAGAATGCCCTAAATGCTAGTTGACTAGCATCGTAGCATTCAGTGGCGGCACCTTGGGATATTCAGTGGCACTAACGGGGTTAGTGCCGCTCAATATCCCAGTTGCTGCAATTAACGAGGTTAGCAGGTCTGTTAACCATGTTAATTGCTTAGCATATTGGCCCCCCTGGTTTCTAAAGTGGGTCCGAGAACGTCTCTGGATTTGCATGTCTGAATGCCTGTTTTCAGAAGTCCAAATACTCCCCTGTATGCACTGATCATCCTTCCATTGAGATTTCATCTGTGTGCACATGCACAAGTACCAGTGGAAATGTATGTTGAGAGGGAGGCTAAAATGAGAATTTTGTAGATCTGCCTTTCACGGCTACATGCAGAAACCCTCAAAAGCATTTTCCCCTTCTCCCCACTGAACAGCAATACAAATTCTCCCCTTCATGTTTTCTTTCCCAGTGATTTTAATTTAATTTATTTCATTGAACTTAGCAATTATCAGCTGCTTTACCAACATAGATTCAAGGTAGGTAACAATAAGATACAAAGACAAAATACAGAGGGTTATTTTAGAAGCCTTATTTACAATTTCCACGTGTAAAATATGGCATCCATGTGGAAATGGCCATTTTAGAAAGGGCTTAATTTACTTAGAAGTTGCAAGGGGACATGCTGGGGGCAGGCTTAGAGAGTGGCCTGGACGGAGTTAAAATCTACACATGCATGCCCCATTTCATATTGTGCCCATCAGGATTTACACCTATTCCCTGGCATATTTAGGTTTTAAACAGTGCTTAATTTGGCCAGCCTTTTATAGGATAGACTAAAGGGGTACTGTATATCTCCTTAATCCCACATTGTTCATTTCCCTCCCCAAATTCTAATCAAATAAAGATAGTAGCCTCTGTAGTTAATTGGTAGCATTTACACATATGAAGATACATTTTAGGTATAACACCCAGGTGCAGTTGGAGACATGCATGTGAAAATGTGCCTAGACATAGATATCCCCATGGCAGAATGCCAAACAGGGGACATATCCCAGATAACCATTCTGCAAGCAGCAGCGGGAGAACTGCAACACAAGTGTCCTAAATTCCTGTTAAAGGTCATTGTGGTTGTGGACAGTACTGGGAATATCAGAGTGCTATCTTTTCTCACCCTCCCGGGAGGGTATACCGGCAAAACAAGCACTTTTCTGATGCTTACTCCTGCCCTGGGGCAGGTACAGATTTGGAAATAGGCCTAGACGTGCTGGCCGTTTGTGAAATTGAGCGCACATGTCTAGGTTCGGCAAATCGCTCTGGACATGCCCACCATTGTATTTAGTCATTTGTGTGCTGGGGACGTCTCCAGATCTGTCTATTAAAATGGATCTGGGGACGTCTCTCTTATTTGGATGACCACATGGATTTGGTGTCACTTCGTCCCGCGTCTCTTCGTCCCATATTATAACAGATAATACTGGCGTCGTCATCTAGTCCCATATTATAACACAAAAAGTAATCAGAAAACACTAACACAATTAGAAAGGGGAGATATGATAGAGGACTATAAATTAATGAATGGTGTGGAACAGGTAAATGTAGGTCAGCTGTTTACACCGTTAAAAAGTAGAAAGGTTCCGGTGATGTCACCTGCCAGGCATGGATGGCTAGGGCAGTAGCTCTGCCGAAAAAGAAAAAAGTAAAGGAAGTGATGAGCAGAGCACTCTGGGATATGCAATCCTATGTAAAGCCTTTTGTTTGGTACCGGGCTTCCCGCACCCCTCCCCAGAAAACATAACATTTAAACAACATTAGAGAAATTCCCCTGAACGGTATCAGAAACATGCTTCAAGAAGAAATATGCCTGCTGTTCAAGTCAGTGTATAATGTAGTTGCGATCACTTTATATTTAAAAACAAAGCAACAAAAATACTTCAAAGTTTGTTTTTTTTAAACAAGGCGAGTTCCCTTTTCCCTGCAGACCGGACTTTGACCCTTTCAGACCATATGTCCACTGTAATGGAAGCCATGTCATTCATTGAATACCATGTATATATATATATGGTGTCTGTGAAAAAATTCAGGTCTGAAAGGGTTAAAAAATAATTACGTAGGTCTCTGGCTGTCAAAATGCTGGTTAAATACCAGTAAATAGAACCATTAAAATAGCTGAAGCACTAAAGTTTGGTTGCTAAGAGATATGAGGAACTTGAAGCAAAGCAAAACATTGTGATCAAAAATTGTTTTCAGAAAATATGTTTATATGGCGTTACTGCTTGTTTGCGATTCAAAAGAGGTACATAAGTTCCACGGTCCAAAGGGACTAAATGACGCGGAACGAAGTGACAAGGGACTAAATGACATGGGACGAAGTGACGTGGAACGACCACATGCACGTTGTCAGCACTTGCATGTGGAAGTTGCTGTGTTTCCTCCATCAGTTTTTCCCACATGTAGGTTCGTAAAATGGCTCCTTCAGGACTTCCGGTTTGGGCAATGAGCTGATCGGACGGCTCACGATCAGCTCCGGGTAATCGCCCCACAAAACGGCTACAAAACTGCCTAAAAACTCCCTCGATCCCACCTGCATCGACTTTCCCCTGATGGGGCCTTGATCTCCTGCCGCTGAAGCGGTTCGCGGCTGTCCCTGCACAACTGAGGCGGATTGCTCACCGAAACCGAGACAGTACAGAGGCCAACCGGACACTTCCCCCACCGCCATTACTAGCTCCCCCTCTGCGAGACAAGGTGCCTGAAGACGCAACGAAACCTGAGGCTGCTCTTACCCGACGGAGAGGACTGTCGGCTCTCCCTCAAGTAAGTCGGGCGCACGATCGGGCGGTGCTGCCATTGTCAGCCTCCGTGCTTTCTGCACGTGGTGGCATAGCCCCGGCGGGAAGGGGAGAGCGGCCCCCTCACACGGACTCAGTGGGCAGCTTCCTGCCTCGAGAAACGGGACGCGGCGCACCCGAATATCCCCCTGCTATTGCTGGCAGTGTTACAGTCACGGAGGGCTGAACCCTAAAGAAAAAGGAGAGCAGTGACTGTTTGGTCCGGCTAGGACTAGGGGGGAAAAGCAGCGGTACAACTTTCCCTCGCTGCCGCGGCTGCTTCTCTAGAGGGGTGCTGCTTCCCCAGTGGAGCGGGGGCCCACGACTCCCCCTGTTCGTCGAGGGGAGAGCAGCCGCTGATAACAATAGGAGAGATCAGACACCTTCTCATCGAGGCAACAGCGCTTTCTACAGTTGAAGGGCCTTCGGAGCTGAGGGGAGCTGCGGCCTTTCCTGCCTGACAACAGCAGACTCTGGTGTACGGGAGAAAGAGCGCCAAGCTGTGGTTGGATAACCTTTTGATCGCCCCATCTCTCCAGTCTCTCCCGGGGTATTGAGCTTATAGCTCCGCGGCTGTTTCTGCCTGGCCTGTGTAGATACACCCCTCTACAGAGGCTTCCAACTCTTGCAGTGGGGGTTTCTACCGGCATAATTCTACCTCTGCTATCCCACGAGAATAGTGCCTTGAGTGGGGACGTAGTATATACGCAACTCTGATAATCAGATGGCCTCTAAAGCACCGAGAAAAGAGCGACCCCGAGTGGCGGAGGGAAAGACGGCGGAAGGCTCACCATCTAGCCCGAAACCAGGTAGCCCACCTGATTTAGTGGCCGAGGTTAGCGCCGCAGTGGTGCAGGCGCTCAGCACACGTTTCCAGGACCTGGTGGAGCAGATTCAAATGCTTGGACAACGTTTCACGGCGGTGGAGGAGAGGATGGAGCAAGTTGAGACAAGGGTGTCCGATGTGGAAGACACGCAACAATCAGTAGTGGCCAAAGTGGCCGCCCTAGAGACTTTGGTGAAACAACAAGGGGATAAGCTCGATGAACTGGAGAACAGAGGTCGGAGGAAAAACCTGCGTTTTATCGGCATTCCTGAAAGTGTCGCTGACAGTGCCTTACTTGAATATTTACAATCTTGGGTTGGGAACCTCCTGCCAAACTTGAGAGAAGAATCTATTAAAATAGAGCGGGTACATCGGCTGGGCCAAAGAAGAGAGCAGGCCAGGACTCCACGTGCAGTAATCGCCCGCTTTCTCGATTATAGGCAGAAAGAGGAGGTGCTGAGAGCGGCAAGGGGCCGACGACGACATCAACAAGACACCGAGCCGATCTTAGTATTCCAGGACTATTCGGTGATCGTAAGCCAGCAACGCAGGGCTTTTTCAGGGATTTGTGCCCAGTTGTATAACCGCGGCATTCGTTTCTCACTTCCCTACCCGGCTCGGCTGCGGATCGACCATCAAGGCCACACTCGCATACTAGCGACCCTGGAAGAGGCGACTACCTTTCTGGACTCCCTGCCTGCCCAATTGGCCTCTTAATTGCTAAATGACCTACTGGAAGTGGGGTGCACCTCCCCGGGTGCAGTATGGAGATCTGGAGCCCCCAGGGGCCGAGCACTTCTTGACGGACTCTCAGCAGTTTCCACTGTTATAGGAGAACTTTTGGCTTTGCCTACATGTGGAGTACTAAGCTGAGATACACCGTCTCATTGAATTGGTAACATTTACAATGCCAAAGGGGACATAGTATCCTTGTTATACTGTTACATTTGTTATTTTGTTCTAATTGTTGCTGCTCTGCTGGTTCCCTGACTATCTCCCTCCTTGCCTTGTTTCTGCCCCTGTATTCCGGCTTCATTCCTTCCCTTCCCTCCCTCCCTCTCCTTATCCCATTACAGGGGGGCTTAGACGTGATACATGGGGGTAGGCGGAGATTAATTTGGGGGAACGCAGGGGCTATTGTACTTGACAAGGGAGGAGGACAGAGGAGATGGGGGGTAACCCGGGTGGTTGTGGGTAAAGATAACACAAGAATAGACGGGTGGAGGGCGATAGCGCCAACTGAGGGGAACACACCGTAGTGGTTCGTAATGGAGACTTTGTGCTTCCCTTTTTTCTTTTTCTTTTCTTTAAGTTAATTGCCAGGGAGGGGGGAATATTGGAGGGGTGAGTCCGATTGCCGTAGGAAGTAGATCCGGCTATGACTGGACGGGAGAGCTTGGAGAGGCGGGGAGATGGGGGGGAGGGGAGGGGAGGGAGAGGAGGGGAGAGGGGGAGGGGGGGCAGGGGGAGGGGAGGGGGTACACTCCATTGAATGTAAGTGGCTGGGATAATTGCCTACATGTGGACGGGGGGGGATACCAGGCTGGGGGTGTCCCTCTGAAGTATTCAGTAATGATCTTGGGGTGGCATCTTGGCACTGCCCTGGCGCTTTGAGAATAATCACTTGGAATGTCTGTGGGCTGGGAAACCCCATTAAGAGGCATAAGGTATTGCAAGCACTGGCTCGACATAAATGTGACATTGCTTTTCTCCAAGAAACCCACCAGACGGCTGTCGAGCATAGCAAACTCTGTCGGAACTGGGTGGGCCGAGTGTGGGGATCCCCAGCCCAGGGGCATAAGGGAGGTGTAGCGATTCTAATCCATAAACGCATACGTTTCGTGGAGGAGACGGTCCTAGCTGATAATATTGGTAGATCCCTGTTGCTATATGGTCAATTAGATGGAAAACCGGTGATTCTGGGAAATCTCTATGGTCCCAACGTGGCTGACCCGGGTTTTTATAATGGTCTGGCATCAAGGGTGGAACAGCTTCCAGAGTGCCCGGTGATTTTGGGTGGGGACTTTAATGGAGTCCTGGATGTGGATCTGGATACCTCCAGGAGAGGAGGTGGCCGGGAGAGGGTAGCGCCCTCCCAGCTACTGTTGCGGTTCTGCCGGAGACTAGGTATAATTGACCCTTGGCGGGTACTGCACCCCTCCGAAAGAGACTATACCCATCAATCTCGAGCACATGGTACTAGCGCCCGAATCGATTATGTAATGATCTCGGGGACTTTGTTTACGCACACAGAGGATGCACAGATTGGTCCCTCCGAAATCTCAGACCACGCAATGGTGTGGCTGGATTTACACTGGGGGCGAGACACGAATCAGTCACGCTTGTGGAGATTTCCCCTAGAGCTTTATTCTGATGAGCAATTTCGCCAGTTTATACGCCAGAGATGGGCGGAATTTCTTGGCCATCACCGGGTCCATACTGACGACCCCGAATTAGTCTGGGAAACGGCAAAGGTGGTCCTTCGAGGGGACATCATAGGATATGCCGCGAGACGACGCCGGCTAATGGCAGAACGTATTGTACTACTTGAGCGTCGAGTTACCACCTTACGGCGGAAATGCGCTCACACGCCAACATTGCCCAATAAAAAGTTGCTATGGGAAACCCAGACTGAGCTTAACGAGCTATTACATCAGCGAGCAAAGAAATCGGTTCTGTATTATCGGTTTCGCTTGCACTGCTATGGTGACAAACCCGGCAAGCTGCTGGCGCGCTGTCTGCGGGCCCGACGGGGTCCTGCCCACGTAGCGGCATTGAATGGAGGCCCGGGACGGGTGCATAAGGAGAACAAGGAAATCGCAGAGATTTTTCGTACCTTTTTTCAAAACTTATACAGAAACACGGCTGTTTCCCCCGAGGGGCTGCAGGACTATCTTGAGGACTTGGAGTTGCCTCAACTCACTTCAGACCAGCGGGAGGCTCTGGATCTACCTATTACTATACAGGAAATACAATCCGCAATATCTGCGGCCCAGTTTTATAAAACGCCAGGGCCCGATGGATTCGGGGCCGAGATCTACCAGATCCTAGGGGACGGGGTGAGCCCTCTACTACGAGAGGTCTTTGTCACCAGAACGGAGCAAGGGGCGTTCCGCTGGGGGCGCAACCACGCGTATATCACCCTGATCCCGAAGCCGGGTAAAGACCCGCTGCAGGCAGCTTCATATCGACCTATCTCCCTACTAAACTTTGATCTTAAACTTCTGGCGAAAGTACTTGCTGTCCGCCTAGCAGGGGTATTAGACTACTTAATTCATGATGCACAAGTGGGCTTTGTGAAGGGCCGCCACGCCGTACGAAACCTTCGGAAGATTCTGGCCTCTTTGGAGTGGGTGCATGCTCACAATATTCCGTCGCTATTAATTAGCTTCGATGCGGAGAAGGCCTTTGATAGAGTGGACTGGCACTATCTTTGGAGGCTGCTACCGCGCTACGGCATGGGGGAGGGTTTTTGTAAAATGGTGCAAAGTATGTACGCTTCACCAACAGCAGGCATACTGTGCAATGGCCTTATCTCAGATGACTTCACGTTGGGAAGGGGTACAAGGCAGGGCTGTCCTCTCTCGCCCTTGCTCTTTGTGCTCTCCTTGGACCCATTGATTCGTACCATCGTAACTTCGGGGAGAATACAGGGAGTACGGCTACGGTCGCAAACTTTCCTTATATCGGCTTTTGCTGACGACTTGTTAGTCCATCTGACGACACCGGCCACCTCCTTACAACCATTATTAGACGAATTCCAGCGGTTCGGAGCAATAGCCGGCTTGCGTATTAATAAAGATAAGTCTGAAGTAGTGGATGTTCTGGGGCACGTCCGCAGTTCTTGGAGGGGACCCTTCCCTTTACGGTGGGCCGATAAAGAATTCATTTATTTGGGCATAACATTGACTGGGAATCCCCAGGAGTTATACCGGCGTAACCTAGACCGGATACTGCGGCAATTGGCAGTGCAGCTAAGTGCATGGGGGCCTCTCCCGCTGTCTCTGGCAGGGAGGATTGCAGCAATACAGATGATAGTTTTACCTAGAATCTTGTATTGGCTGCAGACCCTACCAGTCTGGTTGCTTCGACGTGACCTAAATAGAATAGAGGCTTTGCTTAAGCGCTTTCTTTGGCGGGGGCAGCGAGCGCGGGTCCCGTGGGATCGCCTGCTCGGGAAATGGCGAGAGGGAGGTATGGGCCTACCAGACTTGAGGACTTACGCCTTGGCCTGTCAAGCCAGACACCTGGGAGATTGGCTGGGGGGGACAGAAGTATACATGCCTAGGTCTTTAGAGGAGTGTCTGGTGGCACCAGCGACTCTCCTGGGGACTTTGCACGGCACTCATAAGGTCCTCACAGATTCTAGTCGGCAGAGTCCATTAGTGGACTCTGCCCGACGCACATGGCAACAACTTAACAAGTACTGGCAGGAAACGTGGAAGGTGTCTTGTTGGTTACCATTGCAGGGCAATGCCCAATTTACTCCAGGGTCCGAGACTGTGGTGTTTCGGGACTGGTGGGCACGTGGCATCCGGATGGTAGGGCACTTAGTAGACCAAGCGGGAAGCTGTAAATCATTTCGAACGCTCAGTCGGGAGTATGAGCTTCCCGACACGCATTGTTTTGCTTATATACAAATCTCCCACTATGTGGCCGCACTGCCGCGCAATGCGCTGCAGGCTGAGCGCTCAGCCCGTATTATAGAATTTTTCCAGTTGGGAGAGGAGCGCACACCGTCGATTTCCAGCCTGAAACGTAGTTTGGAGCCCTACCGCCCCCTCTCTGATTATAGTGGGGTTGAAAGAGCTTGGGCGACCGAATTGGGAGAAGACGTACAGCCGGGTTCGGTACTGATGGCATTGGAACGTATCAGACGACTGGTACAAGGAGTGCGCTGGCGTGAGATCCAATTCAAATGCGTGACTAGGGCTCATTTCTCGCCGAGGCGAGCACTGCGTAGCTGTCTGGACACTGATGGCTCCTGCCCACGCTGTTCGGGGCCCTCGGCGACTCTCCTGCATATGTGGTGGGGCTGTCGAGGAGTACGGGCGTATTGGGCACGGATATGTAGCTTCCTCGGCACACTGCTTCAGCGAAGGATTCGTTGGACGGGCCTATTTGTAACACTTGACCAGTTGCCGACCCCTGGACCAGTGGAAGCTGGTGAGAGTTTGCTTGTGCGGAAGGCCTGTCTGGTGGGTAAAGGGCCGATTCTTAGATTGTGGAGGGAACGCCAACCCCCTACTTTTAGTGAATGGCGGAATAACTTTCATCAATTAATGTTGACGGAGCGTTGGTTGGCGCGGGGCAGTGCCAAGCGTTGGACAGTTTTTCTGTCAATATGGGAGCCATATATTCAGCAACTGGGGCCCCACAGCCGCAATGCAACTCTCCAAGGGGGGAGTTGACTATATATGGGCTTGAGGAATGGGTGGGAGGGAGCTGCTTTATAGTCCCAGGCGATAATTGGTGTACAAAGCTGGTAATGGAGTGAGGGTGGGTTGGGGGGTGAGGGGAGAGGGGTGGGAGCAGGGGGGTTGAGATATAATGTAAAATGACCACCTATTGTATTATCTCTTTGTTGGCTACCGGGGGGGAGAAGAACAAACCCTCCCCGCGGCGCCGTTTGTTGATGTATTGTTTGGATTTTATGGTGGTCCTAAATAAAGTTTAAAAAAAAAAATGGCTCCTTCAGCTCCACGTATCAGCACATACACATGCACTACTGCACCTACTTATTCTTACTTTAGAAAAGACTCCACATTTGGCAAAGCCTATTCTAAACTATCAACAGTATTATGTACATCATGACCTCAACGTCTCAATTCCAATCTCCAAGTACTTTCTAAAATGTGTTTTATAATCTACTAAAACAGGACACAACTTCATCTTATATAATCAGCCAATATAACAAAATGCAGTCTGTTAGATCATACAGTCCTACAATATTACATAAACTATTCCACACGTTATCTAACTTCATAGATGTCATTTCACATAATCAAATATATGTATGCATATTATAAAATAAAAAGCCTGCTCAGAAATTCAGAAAAACTGTTACATAGATTCCTAATGTCATTCACCTCAATTCATATATCTAAACACAGAACCACGTTATGAAATAAAACACCGTTTTAGTTTTTTTGCAAACCTGCAACTATGTCTTGGGCTGATGCAAGGATATCAAATGCCTTTGGCAACTCTACAGCTTTGTACTCCCCCTTTTCTTTCAGACCCCCTACATCTCTCCCCACTGGTATTTTATTAATTAAACTCAGCAGTCATGATCATCCCAGCACCACCCCTCTCAGAACAATCCAAAGCAGACTTGGACCTCATGGTGTTGACATTCAAAAGCACCTATGTGGTCAGTGTGACTAAAAAAGTGTTTTCTTTTTAAAATTCACCACTCAATTCATAAATTTTGGATGGACAAATCAATGTCCTTCACAATGTAACCATCTATTGAAAGGAGGAGCCAGGGTGTTCTGGGGCCCAGACCTAAATGTAGCTGTACAGAAGCAATATTCAGTTCCTACTTGGATACATTTATCTGTTTAGGATGGGGTGCCCGACATATGACCCATTGATCCTGGGATGAGACCCACTTGAGATTCTTAATTTAAAAATTACCTAACTAGATAGCACACATAATTTGAAGCTTTACAAAACTATTTTGGTGGCTATGAAGTCACAGTTTCAGAAGAGATTTGCACATTTTAATGAGAATAAATCATACTAGAATGGGCTGGAGAGGCAGCATGAAGTGCAGGAATAGCCTAGTGGTCTGGTGCCCAAAAGACCAGGGTTTGATTTCCACTGGCACTCCCTGTAGCTTTGGGCAGTAACTTTACCCTCCATTGTCTTGGAAGAAAGACCTGACTTCTGGTCATACCTTGCTAAAAAAAAAACAAGGACTGCTGGGTCACCAGGAGTAAACATTGACTCAGTGACACAAAAAAAAATAACTGGCTAAAATATTTATGAGGCCCACACACATATGGATTTCTGATCATGTGACTACAGTTAAAAAAGATATAGGGCCTCATATTCTGGCCACAACAATGAATATCTGGTTTAGCTGCATTTGCTGCTCGCTAACTGGGCTGGCGGTGATATTGTGCCGCTGCCCAGTTAGCGATACATAGTAACATAGTATATGATGGCAGATAAAGACCAGCATGGTCATCTAGTCTGCCCAGCAGGGTCGCAAGAAGTAGGTGTACCTGCCGCTCCGTTCAAGTCACCCCTCCCCATGCCTTTGTTTAGGGGTGTACCCACCGCTTCGTGCAAGTCACCGCTACTTGTTGAGATTTCACCGCAAGTAGGTTGCGGTTCAATATCGCAACTGCCCGGTTAGCAATCAGTGCCGCCTTGCTCCACCCCAGAACGCCCCAATACAGCAGCCACAGATATTCAGTGTTAGTGCCATTGGATATCCTGTTCACCGCGATTAACATGGTTAGAAGCTCTGCTAACCGCGTTAATCACTTTGAATATCGGGCCCTTGGAGAACCATTTTTTTAGGGGGCACCACATATATAGCCATCATAACATTAAATGGATAAGTTATCCATTTAAGTTTAGTACTGCATATTCAGCAGCTCTACCTGATTGGATAGACCCCCTGAATATCAGACATAAATATAAGCAGGTAAATCCTTTGTTTATCTTTATGTGCCAATGGCCTTTTGAATATTGTCCTCCTTACTTTTAAATATTGGGCATGGGTTTTCAACGTAATTATTCGTTTACAAATTATAACTCATGGTGAGTTACATATAAAGGTACAAGTTCTCATTTCCTTCCAAAAAAGGCATACCAATCTAAGGGCAAACCCTTAAGGAAATAACACACATTTTTTGCCAAATAACATGTGTTAAATGGCAAAATTGTGCATTATTTGCCCATACCATATATTTCTGTAGTGCAACACGTGTTCACATAATGAGATGCAAAGCTTACAGCTGAAGCAAAACACCTCATTATTATGTAAAATGAATAACGCAGCTTAAGTTTAACCTCACAGGTTACATTTTATGGGGCGCTATCTGTTCTCTCTGGGAGCAATGGCCTGCTAACTCGTGCATTTTATAAGATACATGCATTAATGATGATCCCAGCACCCTCCACCTCATTTCTGCCCACAGGTATGCTTATTGATACATTGTATAAAACTAGGCACTATCTGGACAATATTTAAAGCCAACTGTAGGAGTGGAAGAGTAGCCTAGTGGTTAGGGCAGCAACCTGGGATCAGAAAGACTCAGGGTTTGAATTCCACTGACTCCTTGTGGCCTTGAGCAAGTCGCTTAACTCTCCATTGCCTCGGGTACAATCTTAGATTGCAAGCCCTTCAGGGAAATACCTGATTGTAACTTGCCTTGATCTACTACTCAAAAGGTGTGAGCTAAATACAAATAATATAAATAGCTGTATGCTTGCCAGTTCCCAGCAAATGCATGTGTGACCAAGGTGTCATTAAGAGCCCTGTGGATTGTCATGCAAATTCTTATTCTATGCCATTCAGGGGTGGAAATGCCCTGGAACCAGGGTACATTTACATAGTTTAATTAAGGTCCAGTATTGGAGGAAGCGTGTCTTGGTCTCTTTTCTGCCAGCTAGCTGTGAGCATTTAAGCTTGTAAGGCAGGGTCTGAGTCTCACAGTAAAAGAAAATGTGATTTACCTCTAGGAGAAGGGTGGCCAAGCCCCTATTCCTGCCAAGAAGTAGCCTGAGCTTTAAATGGGGAAGAGAGCTGCACAGCCTATGAAGGGGAATCCACAGAGCAAAGGGACCAGAAACCCAAGAACTATACAGTGTGGACTCCAGAGAGGAGAGGAGTGCTGTGATTTGTCTGGACCCAGGGGATCCAGGAGAGGAATTGGAAAGAAGAAGGATTTCCTCTAGGATAACTTCCTGTCACTAGAGTCCAGTGAAGAACCACTGGTATGGAACTGGAACCCATTTGTATGATGAGATTCCTGTGGCACAGACTTAGCTATGGATAAGGAAGAGTGGTATGCTCCCTCAGAGAAAGAGAAATATGGAAAGCATATGAGAGCTAGAGTGGAGAAACTCCAAAGGTAGAAGCAAGAAACATTATGCAAACCTGTTACTAGAATTGTAAACATTTTTCCAAGTGTCTTCTCATGAGATGCTGTAACAAGCTGAAGGTGTCTGAGGTTTCAGTATAGCTAGAATTCAATAGACTTCACTATGTGCTGTTGATTCATTGTTTGGATAAGTCATTCCTAGCCAAGGCGAGGAGAGAGGTGACTGAAGTGGACATTGGGCAAATGGTGGTGTAAGGGTCTTGGAGAAGAGTTTTCTCCCCAAGCCCTATGGACTCACAAAACCAAAACTTGCTCTGTAGCCTTACGAATCAGCCTCTACAATATCTGGAGGTGAGGGGGGAGGGCAAAGGATCACTGTGGGATTAGCTACACATAATTGGCTTATCCATAGAATTTAGGGGCATGTTTACTAGGGTATGCTATTGGGTAGTGTGGGGTTTGCTACATGTTAAAGGCACCAGCTAACATTTAGCACAAAAAATGCAAAAAATCCAAGCTAACATACAGATGCACTTAATGCCACCTCAATCACATGCTACCAGTGTGCATCTTAGTAAATATGACCCTTTAATTGCTAAATGATCCGTATAATTGTGGGCTGGGTTAGGTTTGGGGCCCTAAAAATGATCTGATTAGTGAAAATATTCAACCATTAAATGGATAATTTATCTATTCAGCTTATGCCTATTTAGCAGGCCTAAACTAAAGAGACAGTTGCCAGCATGGACATCAGCCAATGCGTATATTCAGTACCACTACCTATATGGACAGCAGTGCCAAATCTATGGATTGAGTTAAATGGCGGCACAAGTGTTTAACTTAATCCAGTGACCCTGCCAGCTGAATATTGACCTCTTTTGTTTTCTGGGCACCTACTTTTATGCATGTATATCCACAGACAATTTTATAAGTTCTCACGTGAGCATGTAAAATGCTGTTATGCATGCTCAGGCTGCTTACAAAATTATCTCCAGTGAATGGCAACTTTTCTGGCTAAATGGATGACTTAAAAAATCCCACCCTCCCTACGGGTCAACACACATCCTGATGACTCTTTGAATTTGTGTGACTGTGTCAAAGCTATTTTGCTTTGACTATATTTGTTCTTTGCTGACCCCCTATACGTTACCACTAGGCATTCAACTAATCTGCCTAATGGTTGAGCTGGCCCTTGTGACATTGGTGAGAAAAAAGGCACCACTTTCCAAAGGGTTCTGTCTCTGCCACATTTCCAGCTGTTACATGCACTGAGTGGTGTATAAATGCTTGGTTGAATTCAGTGACGATGGCATCTGACCAGAGGCCCAGTATCCTATTATAGAAAAATAGGGACCCACTCAGGAGGCACTGCTCTGTCCTTTCCTTCCTGGAATGATTTTAAACTACTGCCCTAAAACAGAGGTTCCCAACCTTTTTGGTTGTGTGGACCCCTTATTAAACTCTATAAAGTTCAGGGGCTCCCAGTTTATCCTTACCATACTTCCTGGGCCTCCTCTCCTCAGCGCATAGTCTGCTCCACTAGCACTTTTTATCCCTCTTCTCCTGTCTGTCTCCACCAATCTCTCTCCCTCCAGCCAGTTTCCCACTAATCTCAGTCTCATTTTCCCTCCCTCTCCCAGCCAGTTCCCTCCAATCTCTCTCTTTCCCCGATGCCAAAGCCCACAAGCCTCTTTCTCTCTCCTGTATATTGGGGACTCCTGTAATGGTCTCATGGACCCCCTGGGGTCCACGGACCACAGATTGGTAACCACTACCCTAAGTATTGCTATATTTTATGAGACTCAGAATCTTAGCTTGTCTGCATTTTGGCTCCTCATCCTGCCTCCCATAATAAACGGTTAACTTACAATTGAATGCACGCTAAAAAATGCTTTTTAAATGAATGTGTGAAATGAACCAGACATCCGAAAACTGGGTCAGAAGCTCAAATGAACCAAAAACAAACCAAAACCTTTTGCCTTTGATAAAAACTGTGAATTATAGGCATCCCTCATCTTCTTCTCTGGGGATACCATGGAGTTATGTATTCAGTAAATGGACAATATATCCAGGCAAGATAGTCACATCACATGATGATCCAGACAGCAGCAACACCTGGAGTTGCATGGTAGTGGGAAGTAGGTTAAAAAAAAAGAACTTTCATATACCTTCCAACCATTTATTTCTTCATAAGAAATAAATAAATAGAAATCTGAAACATAAAGGACCAAAGATGTGGGGGCAAAGATTCCCCCTATGAGGATATGAACTCTCTCAGCTGTTTTTCTGCCTTGCTCACAGAACACTTCCAGCCAGGTGACACTCTCTCTCTCTCTTTGACACAATATTCAGCTGTACAATCAGCTAAAGAACAGCATTCAGCAGGAGAGGACTAGCTGGACTGAGCAGATGTCCCCTGAACACAGCAGCACTCTTGGGCACATGCTTAATGGGGAATCAGGTCCTGCCAATATGTTGTTGTTCTGCAATACCTGTGATGGGCAACGGTGGTTGTGGGAAAGCTTCCCAGGTTAACAAGCTGAGAATGCCCCCCATGAGTTTCACGGATATTCATATAACTTCCAAACCACTTTGCACATCTTTATCAGAAGCCTCCCGGGAAGCAAAGAGGGAATTTCATGTGTAATGGGTTGTTGAATGATGTAGAAACTCAAGTCTGGGAGGACAGTGTGCATCAGAATCCCATATTCAGAGATGCTCTCATGCCCCCTGGCCCTCAGGCCTTCCATCATGGGAGATCTACACCATTTACAATCTGAAAACAAAAGAGAAGGGAGAGTAGGGCTAGAATTCATCTTCTTGGCTGACATCTACCGTTAATTAACGACCTGAAAAATCAATGACACTAGGGACAGGCAGCAAATGACACCTCCATGTGGAGCCTGTCTGCCTTCAGAAAAAAAAAGGAAAAAGAAAAAAGGAAAAATATCTGAGAACAGTTTTGACATATACCACTGGGCTAGGAGGAATTGAGGGAGGACCAGACTTCCCTTCCCCATCTATCACTGTCCTTTCCAACACTGTAACATCATTCTCCTTCCCCCTCCCCCCCCAAGCCCCCAGTTTTCTTTCCAATTTACAGACACTGGGAAGTGATGGTGTTTAGGTACATCACTACCATACCTTGCCATTAGTACACAAGCAGAGAAATCCAATAGATTCCCAAGGAGATTAGTAGCTTGTTTTCATTAGTCGAAGAACCACTTTATTTTACTTATCAAGACTTCTTTTTCTGGAGAACACATTACTTGGAAAATCAACCAGGACTGGCAGCAAGCATGGAACATCAGAACATTTCTTCATAGAATTTGTAAAGCGTGGGCAGTGATGGATCAAGCTTCCTTCTTGCCCCTCACCTCCCCTGCCCCCCCCCCCCCCCCACCAACAACACTGTCCTGCCAATGTGTCTCTAATCACTTTTCACAAGAGCATCTTTAGGATAATTTCCTTGGCCTTTCTCTGAGAACAGTCCACAAGGATGTCCATTAGTGTAATTTGAAATGCTGGTTTTAGTGCTATGGACTGGGATGGAGACCAACAGATGAACACTTAGTTGACTCGGCAGGGAGAGAAACAGATTCATGAATTGCTATGACAATTTTTTTGTTGTTATGTTTTTAAAATATTTTGTTGTTTCATGTTCAATTTATGCTATATTTTAGATTGCATCTTTTGCTGCTTCTTATCCTGAGCTGCCAAGGAAAGTTGGGATATAAATTAAAATTGATGGACTGATTGATGAAGGCAAGAATCCAGTCTGAGAACTTGAAATATGGAGTCCATGTGGGCTCAGCTTTAGGTGATATTGCTGCAGGGGCCCAAAGCAGCTTTCAAGTGGCATCTCTTTGTAGAGCTCTGAGGAACACATCCTTGCCACCAGCCATGGAGGGCAGGGTGCTGGTGCTTCAAAAGGATGCAGCACTCCCTTGGCCTTGGCTAGAGAGGACACTGCTCTTGGTGTTCACAGAAGGTGCCATTGAAACCAAAATGTACTCTGAATCCAGGGACTGGAAGGATGGCACAAAAATATTTCACATCCAGCCTTTTGTGGACTGGGTAGGCACTGCTTTATTTCCCTATGGGTCTACACTGTTGACTATTACCTGCTTGCTGACTTTGCCCTGGTCTGTATGACTGAGAAGATAGATCAGACTTTACATCAGAGACATATCAACCAAAGAACTTGATACGATAATCTCATACATCAACACAACCACCTCCCCACTGGATCCATGTCCGGTATCATGGGTGAAAGCTACAAGGACACACCTCCACCACTCATAGCAGCCATCCTGCAGACATCACTATCACAAGCCAGTCCCCCCCCTCTCTTAAGCAGGCCTCCATTAGATCTCTCCTAAAAAGCCCAACCTAGACCCAAGCTTACCCACCTCCTACAGACCCATAGCCAGTGTACCCTTCCTAGCAAAAATCATAGAAAAATCAGTCAAAATCCAGCTTCAAGAACATGTTGATCAGCACGCACCCCTGGACCAACATCAACATGGGTTTTGCCCCTATCACAGTGCTGAAACCTTGTTGACATCCCTATTATCAACACTCATTGCAGGTATGGAGAGAATCTTCAATGGATTCATATTGCTTTTCCTGGACATCTATGCAGTGTTCAACACAGTGTCTCATCAAATGCTAGTAGACCAGCTCCACAATATCAGCATACAGGGCAAGTCACTCAGATGGATTCGATCATACCTCTCGCAGCGAATCCACCAGGTAAAAATTGGACACCGCACGTCATCTCCCTTCACCCTGCCTCAAGGAGTGCTGCAACGATCCACATTCTTCTTGCTACTTTTCAATATCTACATTTGGCCTCTATGCACAACAATCCAGAACTGCAACGTCAGCTACCAGATCTATACTGACGACATAATGATATATACTCCGCTCCCACTACCACTCCCGACTAACTGCACTCTCTTAGAGAAAGTCAACTGGTTTCAGCTCCACAATCTGGCAGTCAACTTTAGCAAACCGGACATTCTCCACGTCACCAGGGACCCCACGTTTACGCCCTCCCCACAACCATCAGAGTTGACAACATGGACCTTTAGGTCAAAACCCAGGTCAGATACCTTGGCATCACTCTAGATCAGAAACTCAACTTCCAAGCACACATCCGGAACACCACCAGGACAGTCTATTACAAGCTCCCACCTTACATAACCTCTGTCCCATCATTTCCACAGATAACTTCTGCGCAGTATGCCAAGCCACTATCACCCCCTTTTTTGACTACTGCAACTCTATCGACCAGGGACTACCTAAACACACTATCCAACTTCTTCAACTTGCTCAAAACACACAGCATGCACCATTTTTGGAGCTTCCAGACACACCCACATCGCAGCCATACTAAAATCCCTCCACTGATTGCCTATTGCCTCAAGAATCAAACACAAGGTCCTCACCATTATTCACAAAGCCTGGAACAACCTCACCATTGAGCACCTCCAGACATTAATCATCTCCCCTAGCACTGCCAGATCGTGAAGGCATAGCACCTAGAACCTCCTTAGCCTACTACCTCAAATCCGTAAGAGCAGCCAGTACACTTGCCTAAAAGCATTCACTCTACGCCCCCACATTCTAGAATACACTACCCCCCATAATGTGAAACATCCAGTTACCGCTATATTTTAGAAAAAAAACTAAAGACGTATCTTTGCCAAGAGCACTACGGTGCATGTCAACTAATCGGTCTATCACAGGAACACTCTTCTACAACACAGAACATCCCTCCCACCCCACCACTGTAGGCGTACACCAGAAAAGACACTAACCCTCCTCCTATACTTCTGTAAATTCCTCTCTTCAAAGATGGTTGTAACCTAAATTGTTCTGCTAGCTGATACTCTTTACTATGTTGAAGTTTGTTGCAACCATACGTCTAGCTATTCTTATGCTCCGAAGGTTTGTTGTACATTCCATGCACCTTATTCTACTCTTCTTTGTTTGCACCTTAATTGTGAACCAGTTTGACTGGAAGAAAAACGGTATACCAAAACCAGTTAAATAAAATAAAATAAATAAATCAAACATCACCAGAAGACCTGAGGGGTCAAACCATGTTTGGGTGGACAAACAGCATGAGTGGTGCTATTGTTGCCTTCCTATTGCTTCATTCCTTGGGGGCATTCTTGCTTTTAAATGCTTAAGGACCACTGCATAGGCACATCTGAAAAGTGCATATGTATACACATACATATGCTTTGCAGAATCAGAGAAAAGGCCATAATAAAATGCTACTTTTTCAGAAATGCACTTGTGCAGCTTAAGTCCACAACTATATATTTGAAAAAGCAGAATAAACTTTCAAAGGTCTATAAACATTTGACTAAAAATCCCCCACCTAGCTGCCTAAGATTTTAGAAATTTAAAAGTAACATTAATTTTCAAAAAGACACATATGTTTTGTTATGTATGTGGAAGGCAGTTTTACAACAGGGAGCCTGGGCTGTGAAAGCAAATAGGCGCCTATGTCGTAATGGAAAGTAGGCACAAATGTTTACACCTGCTCTGAGGCAGGCACCATTGGCCCATCTAAGGGGCCCTCTTACTACAGTGTGCTAAGCAGTGCACGTTTTGGCACATGGTAACCATGTGCTGGGGCCTGCAGTAACTTAGCACAGGGGCATGACAATTACTAGGTGCTGATTTGTGCACTGCCACTTGCGTGTTGGGATAGAGAATTGGCAGGTTAGGGGCAAAGAGTGGGCATGGTGAGCACATTGTCAATGCTGCAATTAGCGTGGGTGCAATTACTTCCACCTCAATAGGTGGAGGCTTATAAAATTATTTTATTCTTATACTATGTTTACATGTATGTATAGAATTATTTTTGTATTATGTTATATATTGCATTATGTATTGTAACAAATATTGAATACTGGATTACCAGTCAAAGGCATAACATGATCCAAATTGAAATTACATTACATTATGGGTCTGATTTTATAACAAGCCATCCAAAAAAATGCCTAATTTAAGTCTTTTTCATAAAGGCAATGTAGGCACCTATTTGCTTTTAAAAAATTGGGTCAGAGGAGGAAGTGACGTCATCGGCAAGGATGGCCGCATAAAGAAAGAGCTCCGGTAGCTAACCCGGTGTGACGAGGTGAAACCCCCCTAAAGCGGAGAGGAAAGTGGGTTTAACGGAGAGATAGCGGTGTGGGAGCTACAGGGGAGCGATGACTACCAGAAAAAAGGCGGTGGACTTGCGAGAGTTCGCATACGGAGGAGCACATGCTGATGGTGGAGGAAGTAAGATGGCGGTAGGGAGCTCCGGGAGCGGGGAAGGAGCAGAGCTCCGAATGGGGAAGCATGCGGAGGTGGAATCCGGCGAAACCCTGGTTAAGAATGTGTCCCGAGAGGAGTTGAGATCATGGCTAGCTGAAATCAAAAATGAGCTAGTGGCGGTAAAAGTGGAGGTGAGCGAAGTGTGCGGGGAGTTGAGGGAGGAAGTGAGTGAGCTGCACAGAAGAACTGAGGAGCATGAGCAGCAGATGGATCGGTTGCAAGTGAAACATGTGGGAGTGGAGAGTGCACTAAGGGAGATGATGCAGTGGAAGGAACAAGTGTCTTTGAACGTGGAAGATCTGGAGAATCGGTCCAGACGCAACAACCTGCGGATCCGGGAAATTCCAGAAGAACCGGAATTCAGTGACAGCAGAAAAGTGGCGGAGGCAATCTGTGCAACAATTTTGCGGGAAGGCGGGAGTGCGGAGGTGATTAAATTGGACAGAGCACATAGGGCTTTGGGCCCGAGCAGGCCTAACCGGCCTAGGGATATTATAATTTGTGTGCAAGACTATACCATTAAGGAGAAAATAGTGGTACAGATGAGAAAGCTCAGGGAATTTCAATGGCAAGGATACAAACTTGAAATTTTCGCGGACTTAGCAGCGGGGACCTTGATGAGGAGGAAAGAAATGCAACCTTTTACAGCTTCTTTGCGGAAGGCGAATGTCCGGTATCGCTGGCTGTATCCCTTTGGACTGAGTTTTAGTGTGGGATCACGCAGCTGGAAAGTCAGCAGCTGTAAGGAAGCAGTGCAGGCCCTGAAGGAGGCAGGAATACAGGAGATGCGGATGGACAGTGTGATACAGTAGACTATATAGAGCCTATGGAGGTTAGTGAAAAGGAAGAACTTACCTCAGATTTAGCTAGACAGGAAGACTCAGCACATGTAGAAACAGCTGAGCAACAAGTGCCGTCAGCACAAGAAAAGCTAAAAGGGTTTAAAGTGAAGTTTCCCTGTAATAGTTCTGACGCAGGCAGAAACAGAAAGCTCATCAGGAGCACCTGTGCTCAGAGTCCCACGTAACGTGCAGAGAAGGGAAGCATATAAGTTCCTGGTTAGAACCAGGAAGGGGAGGTCTTTGGAAAGACAGGAGAGGAGGTCTTTGGAAAGACAGGAGTGGATGTCTCTGGAAGGAGAGGATTGGAAGTCTCCGGGCAGAGAAGATTGAGGGAGATCTTTGGAAGGACAGGATTGGAGGAAGTCCTTGGCAAGAGAGGAGTGGAGAAGGAGGTCTCTGGAAAGGCAGTCCTAGAGAGAGTCCCCACAGGAGCAGGAAGTGGGGCAGTAACTCAGGAGGACTGAGTGAGCAACCGAGGAGCATAGCTCAGGCTGGAGGAAGTGTGCCAGGGGAGAGAAAGCCCAAGCGTGACTTCAAAGCCAGAAACAAGGTAAAAAGCTGGAAGCCTTGTTTTTATAAAGAAGAGGCTGGAAGCTCTGCATGTTTTAAAGGGCTTGGCCCTGAGCATAGCTTTAACCCAGGAGGATATACAGAGTTCTCACTAGGTGGGACAGGAGAGAGAAACCAGCAAGAAGCCTTTCATGCACCAGGCTTTTATAACCCTGACTTTAAAGAGCACTTTATAGGAAAAGGGGTTTGTCTGCCACAGGGGAATGTGCCCTGCTCCAGCACATGTAAAGAGTGTGACACTGAGAGTATCGGGAGTGGGCTCGAGATAATGCAATGGGAGAATAATAACTATTTTACAGACCCAGTACCGATGGACTGTACGATTTGTTTGTCAGACGACATCACTTCTTTATGTTGACCTTCAGGAGAATGACCTTGTGACCTTAACAAGGTAGAAGAAGAGATATTTTTGGTAACCGCTTTTGTTCTAATGCTGTTTTGCTCTGTGTGCACTTCCAAGAATGTTTTTCTGTTTCGGGAAAGGGAATAAATCCCCAATTTATTGTTTAACCACTCGACTGACTGACTCTGTTTAAAGTAGAGAAGCAGTTTAAAACTCACAATACCCTAGGCAGTGGCCTAATAGGGTTCACAGAGGCTCTACCATAAGGGTCTCCGTGACAACAGGCAGAGATTGGAGAAGGGAGAGAAGGAGTCTGCAGGGCAAGACAAGGAGCAGGAGCAGAATGGAGCTAGCAACTCGAGAAGAGGTGGGGAGCACACAGTACGAGGAGCCCCAACCTGAGGACTGACAAGAGCTGAGGTGTTGGGAACAGTAACATCATTGGACATGGGGGGCCGGTGTGAGACCCTGGACTGTGGGGAGTAATACCAGGTTGTGTTAAATGTTAAATGGTATTGATATTTAATGGTATGGGGGAGTGAGGGGTGGGAGCAGGATGGTTAAGAGGTGGGGGAAGACACGGGTGGTGGGAGGTAAGCCATTACGGGGTTGAGTTGGATTGTATAATCGTCAGGAAGGGTGGGTGGGAAAGGGGAGAAGAGGAGGGGAGAGGTTGGTTTGGGAGAATAGCTGGGGAAGTGATAGTGGGTGGGGGGACGAGAGGTTAGAGGATTAAGGAGGAGGGGGGGAGGGAGGGTGGTTGCGGGAATTAAGGATTGCTTCAAGCTGATGGACACTACTCTGAAGGAGACCCCCGGAGGTTGTTGGGGGGAGGGAGAAGGGAGGGAGGGGGGAGAGGAGGGGAGGGGGGAGGGGGGAAGGGAGGGGAGGAATGTGGGTAGTTCAATGATGGGAGCACAAAAAATGAGGGTGCTTACATTAAATGCAAAGGGGTTGCGCACATGGAGGAAGAGAAGAGATCATGCCCCGGTAAGTGTGACGTTTAATCTGGGATATCATGATGAGGGAATAAAATTTTGGAGATTAAATGAATCCCTCCTAGAGGACCCGGTAATAGTGGGAAAATTAAATAAGGCGATTCAGGAGTATCAGTTATATAATATGAATGGGGAAGTGGGGCTGGGGATGGGATGGGATGGCCTTAAAGCAGTAGTGAGGGGGCACCTGATTGGGGAGGCTACGAGAAAAGTTAGAGTGAGAGGGGAGACAGAGAAATCCATAAGGGAAGAGATCAGAAAATTGGAAAGTAGCCACCAGTGTGATCGAAAAGTGGAGGTCCTGCAAGAGCTTCAGAGACTAAGGGGTAGGTTGGGACAATTGAATGCGAGTAAATTAGCCCATGAATTGAATGTAATGAAGCAGGCTATGTTTGAGGGTGGGAATAAAGCGGGACGTCTGTTGACCAGGAGAATGAAGGTGCGAAGAGCGCAGAATAATATTAGTAGTATCAGAGGGGGGAAGGGGAAGGTGGTAAGTGGAAATAATGAAATACAGCGGGCATTTACAGAGTATTATAAAAAGTTATATAGGAGTGAGGTGGAGGGGGGGAGGGAAAAAAGCAAGGAGTATTTGAAGGAATGTTGACTCCCTTGTTTAGAGAGGGAGGAGGCGGAGTGGATGGGTAGGCCTATTGGGGTAGAAGAGCTGGAGGAGGCTATTAAATCATTAAAACCTGGGAAGGCGCCAGGGGTTGATGGATTGACAGGGAAGTTTTATAAAGTGTTTCAGTGGGTATTAAGGCCGTTGATGGTGGAAGTCTTTAATGGGGTTCTTAAAGAGGGGAGGGTGCCTAATTCCATGACTGAGGCGGGCATTACGGTGCTGTTAAAGCCTGGAAAGGACCCACTTGATTGCGGCTCATATAGGCCCATATCTTTACTCAACGTTGATGCCAAACTGTTGGCGAAGATACTGGCCAATAGATTGCAGGGAGTGATGCAGAAGTTAGTGAATTCTGATCAAACGGGCTTTGTGGCAGGGCGGCAGGGAGGAGATAATATAAGGAAAATTTGTAATCTAACATGGGAGGTGGGGAGGACGGGGCAAAAAACTGTTTTTCTTACGGTGGATGCAGAAAAAGCATTTGACCGGGTGGAGTGGCCATTTATGCTGCAGGTCTTAGAAAAGATGGGGTTAGGTGATACTTTTGTGAAGTGGGTACAGGCGTTTTATCAAGAGCCCCGGGCTAGGGTGAGGGTAAACGGGGGATATTCAGAAGCTTTTCAGTTGGGGAGGGGGACGCGGCAGGGGTGCCGGTTGTCTCCCTTGTTATTTGCTTTGGTTATAGAGCCGTTGGCGGAAAGAGTACGTATGAGGCAAGATGTTAAGGGGGTGGTTATGAATGGGTGGGAGTCCAAGATAGCATTGTTCGCTGATGATGTCATTTTTACAATCCGGGAGCCGTTGGTGTCTTTGCCGGTGTTAATGGGGGAAATTGGCAGCTATAGTAAGGTCTCGGGGTATAAGCTAAATTGCAGCAAATCGGAGATCTTGGGGTTTAATATCCTGGCAGAGTTGGAGCAGAGTTTAAGGAGTGGGTTTGCGTTTAAATGGGTAGGGGGTACCTTCAAGTACTTGGGGATTCATATGGGGAGGATTGGAAACAGCTTTGGCAGTGGAATTATATTCCGCTGATGAGGGAGGTGAAAAAGGATTTGAGGAAATGGAATGGCTTATATTTGACATGGTTAGGGAGAATAGCTTTCATTCAGATGAATGTTCTGCCGAGGTTTTTGTTCTTGTTCAGTTCCCTCCTGTGCAGGGTTTCGAAGGGTTATTTATGTAAGGTTCAGAGGCTTATGATGGAGTTTATTTGGGCGGGGAAAGCTCCACGGGTGTCCCAGTACACGATGTTTAGAAGACAGCGGGAGGGAGGGCTAGGGGTACCGTGGGTAGAAAAATATTATATGGCAGCGCAATTGAGGGTCGTTGCGAGTTGGCAGGGGGTGGGTGAGGAGCCGGCGTGGGTCAGAATGGAACAAGGGGGTGAGGGGGAATGAGTTGCAGGCGTGGCTATGGGACCCAGGGGCAAAAAGGGAGGAAGGGACAGAGGGGAATCCATTTAGGAGGGTGATAAAAGAGATATGGTTGAGGGGGAAGGGGCACTTAATAGATGGGAAGAGTTTCACAAGGGAGACGTATATTATGGGAATAGGGGATTTCCTACCGGGAAGGGAAGGGGTGATGAAGTTGGGGCATTTGATAGATACAAAAGGAGAAATTTATCCCTTTGCGGTATTACAGAAAGAATATGAATTGCAGGATAGAGATTATTTTGCATACATGCAGTTGGTATCGTATATGACTAAGCGAAAGGTAAGGGAGGAGCTGAGAAAGCCCATTACCCGGATAGAAGCAGCCCTGATGGAGGGAGGGACTCGGAAGGGGCTGATTTCCAGACTATAAAGGGAATTGCTGACTACAGGGATGGGAGGGGGGAAAGAGTATTCATTTATTTATTTATTTATTACAAATTCTTACATACCGCGCTATTTAGAATCAGTGCGGTTTACATTATAACAACATTTTGCATTAGAACAAGATCTTTTGCTTACATTATAACAGGGATAACTCTATACAGTTCAAACAAAGGAGCTTATAAATTATTTAAGTTATGTTATATAATAGAGTCGTAGAGTAGTCATGCTGATTGTGAGTGTTCCTAATGGTGAGTTTCTTTTGTAAAGCACTTGGGGTTATGTTGTTGGGGAAAGGGGATGGGAGACATCCTTGGGGCGAGAATGGGATGCGGCTCGCTGGCAGCACATTTATGAATCGACCAGGCGGCTGGCGCCGATGACGAGATATTTGGAGAATAGTCTAAAAGTGCGGCATCAGACTTATTGGACACCTTGGAGGTTGAAGGCCTTTAATCAAGGGGAATCAGGGAAGTGTTGGAGGGGTTGTGGGGAAAGGGGAGATCTGGAACATATTGTATGGGGGTGCCCAGTGATACAAGTAATGTGGAAGTTTCTGGAGGGGCTGTTATATGAAATATTAAAAGTGCGGATAGTACTGACACTGCCCATGGTTATATTAAATGAAATGGAGGAGGGAGATAGAAATACAACAATGTTTGTGGGCTATTGTATTGGGGCAGCGAGGGGGGAGGTTATGGTTCATTGGAAGTGTGGGGAGGCTCCAAGGCAGCGAATAGAGCAACTGTGGGAAATGTGTGAAATAGCGGCACATCAGCACCATAAATTAAAGGTGTTTTGGGAAATATGGGGTAGGTATGAAGGTTGGAGGAAGAGGGGGCAGGGTGGTGAAGGGTAGGGGAGGGGGGATGGGGAGGAGGGAAGGAGGTAAAGGGGGACAATTTGCGATGGTAAGGGGTGTCAATTGGTTGCAGAGTTACGGGGAATTGGGAGGGGGGAGAGGGGGGAATGTGGGGGTTGTGGGGAGGGTATAGTGGTTTTGTGTATTGGGAGTTGGGGAACTAAACATAACTCCTGTTCATATATAAAATATTGGGGTTGTTCGTTGAATGGAGTAATCCTCAGGACAACAGTTTTTTGTTTCTTTGGGTAGATAGGTTGTATCAGTAGTATGGTATAAATGTTGGGATGGGGAAGTATTACTCATGTTACAGTTGTTTGTATTGAGTGTAGCGAACAGTCCCACGATTCTGGATCATCGTAAGTGAGTGGGGATTGAATCTGATATGTATTGAAGGGTTTTGAGTATTGAGTGCTGTGGATTGAAGATTTGTGAATGGTTTAATAAACATTTAAATAAAAATAAAAATAAATTGGATCCGTGATCCAGTCCCAATAGTTCACAAGGGGAAATTTTCATTTACCGTTAATTTCCTTTCCTGCTAGACCAGTCCAGACAAGCGGGTTTAGTCCCCCTACCAGCAGATGTTGGAGACAGATAAATAGAAAAAACTACCAGCAGCCCGATTGGCTGTTCCCTGGTAATATGTAGCTGAACCCAGTAGAGGGTGCTCCAGTATTGTAAAAAGCCATACTCAAACAGATGTAACCATGAACCAAAAAGTAAGGAAAATAGCAACCATACTATGTACAAGAGGCGATAACGCTCCGCTGCAAAGTCTTGGCTCCTCAGCAATACACCTCTGAACCAGATATCCAGAATAGGGAGGGTCCTGGACTGGTCTAGCAGGATTCCAGGAAAGGAAATTAACGGTAAGTGAAAATTTCCCCTTCCAGTACATCCTGCTAGACCAGTCCAGACAAGCGGGAAGTACCCAAGCTAACTGCTCTTTGGGTGGGAAAATACAGCCGTCAAGACAACCTTTGCCCCGAATTGCGCCTCTTCCCGAGATTGAATATCGAGCCGATAATGACGCACAAAGGTGGACAGGGAGGACCAGGTGGCCGTCCTGCAGATATCAAGAGGATGAAAGTGAGAGCACTCCGCCCAAGATGTAGCTTGTGCCCGCGTAGAGTGCGCCTGAAGACTGAGGGGGACAGATTTTCCCTTAAGGACATATGCAGATTCAACTGCTAACCGCAACCAGAGAGAGACCGTGCGTTTGGAAGCAGGTTGACCCTTACGGGGTCCCGCAAAAAAGCACGAAAAGGTTATCAAAGGTACGGAATTGATTTGCCACCCGAAGATACCTACGAAGGATCCTGCCGAGATCCAGAGAACGGAGTCCCTTATTCTCGCCCGTACACTGATCCTCAGAAAAACAGGGTAGGAAAATTGGCTCACTGATATAAAAAGGCGTAAGCACTTTTGGAAGGAACGAAGGAACAGTACACAAGAAAATTCCTTCATTCGAGAAGGCAAGATAGGGATCCCTGCATGAAAGTGCTTGTATTTCGGATACCCTTTGTGCCAAAGTTATCGCTACTAGAAACACTGCCTTACGCGTCAAATCTCTCAATGTGATGTGTTTAAGTGGCTCAAAAGGCACCTGCATCGAGGCTTTTAGGACGAGGGATAAATCCAATGTTGACACAGGAGGGCGAACCAGTGGTCAGACTACCTTAGCTGCTTTAAGGAAGCGGGACACATCCGCATGGGACATTATAGAGCGACCCCCAAAAGAGCCTCTGAAACAAGTTAATGCCGCTACTTGAACCTGAAGAGACCCCAAGGCTAAACCTTTATCCAGGCTGTCCAGGAGGAAGGTAAGGATATTTGGGATTCCCAACCTCCAAGGAGGTGCAGCAGGACTTGAAGACTCACCAAACATGGGAATATGCTACTGAAGTCAACAGGCAGTGTGTCTTCAGAAGGGTCATGACCACACAACACAGACCAGGGCCTGAAGCTCACTCACTCGCCTAGCCGAGGTAAGGGCTACCAAGAAGAGTGTCTTCCAGGACAGGAAGCGTAGTGGACAAGTAGCCATCGGCTCAAAAGGTGGGCGACTCAGTTGCTGCAAGACCACATTCAATTTCCACTCAGGGGCAGGAGGACGGATTGGAGGCTTGAGCAAGAGCAAGCCTCTGAGAAACCGGGACACCAAGGGGTGAACCGACAGAGAATGTCCTTCCACCAGTGAGTGGTGAGCTGCTAGAGCTGAGAGGTGGACCCGAACAGAATTGGACTTAAGTCCCTGATTTGATAAGTGCAGTAAGTACTGAAGCACTACTGGTACAGTACAGGAGAAAGGATCCTCTGTACGTAGCTGACACCACACGGAAAATCTTTTCCATTTAAGAGCATAGGTTTTCCTAGTGGACTGTTTCCTAGAGGCTAGGACAACCTCTTCAAGCTCCTGAGGTAGGCCCCAGGGAGCCAAAACTACCCTTGCAGTCTCCATGCCATCAAATTGAGAGCTTTGAGATTGGGGTGCAGAAGGGTACCCTGATCCTGAGAGAGAAGGTTGGGTTGCAATACCAGAGGCAGTGGGGGATTCACTGCCAACTGAAGCAGAAGTGGAAACCAAGGCTGTCTGGGCCACCTGGGAGCCACCAGCAGGACTGAGGCCTTGTCCTGAAGAATCTTGAACAGAGTTCGGGCCACCAAGGGCGTGGGAGGAAATGCATACAGGAGGCCCTGAGACCAGGGAATCAGAAAAGCATCTGCTGCTATCTGCAGAGGATGCGGTTGCCTGGAGCAGAACTTTGGCAGCTGTTTGTTCAGAGGACTGGCAAACAGGTCTATGGATGGAAGTCCCCATTTCAGGAAAATCTTTTGAACTACCAAAGGATGGCGCTGCCACTCGTGGGGCTGCAGAATCCTGCTCATCCTGTCTGCCAGGTAGTTCTCCTGGCCAGGTAGATACACTGCCTTGAGGAGCATGTTGTGTCTGAGAGCAAACAAGCAAAGGTCCTGTGCCTCCTGACAAAGGAGCCTGGACCCAGTTCCGCCCTGCTTGTTCACATAAAACATGGCTACCTGGTTGTCTGTTTGAACTAGGACAGACTGTTGAGCCAGGGTTTGAGAAAAAGTCTTGAGGGCTAACCGAATAGCCCTGAGTTCCAGGAGATTGATTTGCTGTGCGGCTTCCCAGGGAGACCACAGACCCTGGGTGCACTTGCCTAGACAATGAGCTCCCCAGCCCAGCAGGGAGACATCCGTGGTCAACACCACTGTGAACCCAGGAATCTGAAAAGGTACTCCTTGGAGTAGATTGGGTGGGTGCAGCCACCAGCTGAGGGAGTTCAGAAATTGTCTGGACACCCTTATCCTGTCTCTGAGGCTGCCTGTGGCCTGTGATCACTGAGTCCGAAGGCACCACTGTGCAGGCCTCATATGGAGCCTGGCATTGGGGGTCACATGTACTGTCAAAGCCATGTGGCCTAGAAGCCTCAGGCAGAGTCTGGCGGAGACCAGTGACCTGCTGAGAAACTGCTTTGCTAAGTTTATCAGTCTTTGGGCTTTGTCTTCTGGCAAGAATGCCTTTGCAAGCAGAGAGTCCAACCTCGCCCCTATGAACTCCAAGTTCTGGGAGGGGAGCAAAGTGGACTTTGCAAAGTTTATGACGAACCCCAAGCTTTGAAGAAGAGCAATAGTTCTGAGAGTAGCTTGTCGTGCCTCCTGGCACGTCTGACCTCTTAGGAGCCAGTCGTCCAGATATGGGAAGACAAAGACTCCCTGATTTCGCAGGTAGGCCGCCACCACTGCCAGGCACTTGGTAAAGACCCTGGGAGCGGAGGTGAGGCCAAAAGGTAGTACTCTGTACTGATAATGGTTTCCTCCCACAATGAACCTGAGGTATTTTCTGTGGTCTGGATGAATGAGGATGTGAGTAAACGCATCCTTTAGATCTAATGAGCATAGCCAATCTCCCTGCTGGAGGTAGGGCAGAAGTGTTCCAAGAGTAAGCATCTTGAACTTTTCCTTCACCAGGAGCTTGTTGAGGTTTCTGAGATCTAGAATAGGTCGAAGGCCACCGGTTCTTTTGGGTACCAGGAAATACCTGGAGTAGAACCCTCGACTGTGCAAGTGGGGAGGTACAGGCTCCACCACCCTGTCCCCCAACAGACCTTGGAGCTCCTGAAGGAGAAGGTCTGTGTGCAGGGGAGGCCTTGGAGGCTCCTCTGGAAAGTATGGAGGAGGCAGTTGTTGGAAGTGTAGTGCATAGCCCTTGTGGACTATGCTTAACACCCAACTGTCTCCAGTGATGAGTGGCCACTGGTGGGCAAAGAGGGCGAGGCGACCTCCTGTGCAGGGTTGGGAGAGCAGGAACGGAGAGGCTATACCTAAGGAGTCAAAACCCCCCACCCTGCTGAGTGGGAGCAGGGGAGGGAGGCTTGGGGTCCACTGTCTACGGGGCACATTACCCTGCCCCTTGGCTTGCTGACCCTGAGGGGCAGCTTGGGCAGCTTGGTACTGTGGGTACTGTTTGTAGGCAGTGCCCTTCCTCGGGTAAAAGGACTTTTTACCCGAGCCCTTCTTCTTGTGAGAAGGGGCTTAAGTCTTTCTAGACAGCCTTGTCCTCGTGAGGTGCTCGGTCTCGAGCTGTGCGGCCTTCTCGGTCATGGGCTTGACAAAAAGGTTCTCACCTCGGCAAGGGACATCGACCAACTTGTCCTGAACCCATGGCTCGAGGTCCGATGACTGCAGCCATGCCTGGCGTCGAGCCGTGATGCCGACTGCCGCAACACGGGCCGAAGCCTCAAAGCCATCATAGGCAGCACGGGACATAAACTTGGAGCATTCCCGGATCCCCGAGGACAAGGACTTGAACCTCTGCAAGGGTTCCCCGGAGAGACCAGCAGAGAATCCGGCCAGCTCCTTGGCCAGGTCTCACAAGTACATGCCCATGTACAGCTGGTAAGACTGGACACGCAAGCAAGCATCGAGCCCTGGAAGCACTTTCTACCAAAACCATCGAAGTTCGGGCCTCCCTGCCAGGGGGCACCGCGGAGTGCATCTTCTGACTTTTCAGGCGATGCATGGTTGATTCCACCACCATGGAATGGTGTGGTAGCTGCGCCTTTTGAAAGCCAGGACTCTTCCGGAATCGACAGATCGAATCGACCCGCTTGCTTAGAACCTGCGCCGAGGCCAGTGCCTCCCAAATCCGGAAGAGGAGCCGTTCCAGCATGAGAGGAACTGGAACAGTAAAGGCCTCCTTCGGAGGAGAGTCGCACTGCAGGGCCTCAAGCTCCTCGGCTCGAAGCTCCTCCTCGGGGTCCGCAGGGATAGCCAACGCGGTGGCCATATCCCGGACGAACTCCGAGAACCGGGTATCCTCCGGAGGGGATCTACTCCGGGGTTCAGACTGCGGTGAGTCCGATGGGACACACCGAGTCCTGAAGGTGTCGGGGGACTCCTCGTCCTCCGTCTCCCAAGCGGACTCGTCCGATGAGGAATCAGGGTCCGATCGCATGGGGCCTGTGAGCACCCGCCCCGACGCTGAAGGCATCGGCGTCGACGCCCTCGGTCCAGAACGGGAGGTCAAGGGAGACCGCGACCGAGGTCGACCTCGAGCCTTCATGGTCTCGAGTACTGGCTCGGTCTCTGGGGTTGACTTCGATGTCGATGTCCCGGTGGTCGGGGCAGATGCGCCAGACAGGCTGGCCATCAGTGCCCGCTGCTGTTCCATGAAGGCAAACGGTCTGCTCTCCAAGGCTGTCAACCTGAGACCCAGCTCAGGAGACTCAGCAGCCCCCCACTCGGGCCCCGGTGGCGCCGGGCCCGACGTTGGCTCTCTGGGAGGAGAGTCCACAAGGACTACAGGACTTACGTGTCCAGCAGACTCCAGCTCCACTCGAGGAACTTTGGAAGGCTTTTCCTGTTCCACGGGCCCGGGGCGACGGTCAGGGGTCTGAGACCTAGCCCTCGAGGAGCCAGGGACCTCTTACGATGAAGCCCTCGCAAGCCTCTTCTTCCTCTTTCGTTCCCGGTCGGGGGACCCCCTGTCCGAGGAGCCCCGACGGTGCTCGGGATCCGATTCCTGAGATGTCGAGGCCTCAGACGAGGTCCGGACCCGGCCGGAGGCCGAGTCAGAAAAAAGCCTTTCCTTTTGGTGCTGACGATTTTGCAGTGCCTTGGAAGACATTTTCCCACATGGTCCACACGTCTTAGGATCGTGGTCGTGACCGAGGCACCAAAGGCAGCAGTCGTGTGTGTCGGTGAGGGACATCAGCTTCTTGCACTGATCACACTTTTTAAAGCCACTGGAAGCCATCGGGGAAAAAAGAGTCCCCGCGAGGTCAAAGGACCGGCCTTCCAGGGAAAAAGAAAAAAAGGTTGCGAACGCCAGCCACGAAGGGCAAAAAACGAAAAAAGAAGATTGGGCTCGATACTGGTGTACCGAACCCGGCGGGAGGGGAACCGGCGTGGAACCGGAGTAAAAAAATAGCAAAGGATCGCCAAAAAATCTAACTATTTTCCAGGATGACTAGGACACACGCCCGGTGGGCTTCACGGAAAAAGAGAGACTGAAGCAAGATGGCACCTTTAGGCGGGAAGGGAACCGCGCATGCGTGCCTGCATTCCCAAAGGCTTTCATGGAAAGCTGGGGAAATGCTCCGCAAGGGCTCCATCGACGTCGATGTCACCCATATGTGAGGACTGACTTCCTGCTTGGTTCTGGAGAAAAGAGGAGGATCTTTGAAGTTTTCTACTCACTGTGCTGGAACAGAGTGCTGAAGAGCCAAGGCTGACCTGAAACAGGCAGCAGGCAGGAGCTGTTGCAAAGCTGCCGATAAGCTGCAGACTCCTCCGATGACCGGCTGCCCAGGTCCTCATGAGCGGAGGCCATTTTCTTCCCTGACAGAGAGGGAACCTCACATGGTCCTCCTGACCAGGAGGTCAACCTCAATCTGTAGCTGGGATACCCAGAGGGGCAGCTCAAGTGCGCCCTGGGTGCATCCAGCAAAATTACTGCAAGTATTAAATACTAAAAATAATACAAATAATCAGAGAGAAAAAGATAAACCACTACATCTGCTGGAGACAGAGAAATACTGGAGCGCCCTCTACTGGGTTCAGCTACATATTACCAGGGAACAGCCATTCAGGCTGCTGGTAGTTTTTTCTATTTATCTGTCTCCAACACCTGCTGGTAGGGGGACTAAACCCGCTTGTCTGGACTGGTCTAGCAGGATGTACTGGAAATGCCAATACACACATTTACCCATGCTTTAGAACAGGAGTAAATGAACGCATATACTCTACACGTGCTCTTGTATATTTTAACGAAGTATGTGGGTACACTGCAACTCCACCCCTACTCCGCTCAAACTACAGTACATCCCTAGGAACAGCTACACATAGCACACTTATAGGAGCACACTGTCTTGTCACTGTGTATATTTATATGCATGCCATGGGGTAATTTCATAAAAGGCCTTTGCTGCATGTAAAACAACTTTAAACTCAGGAAAAACTATGCCCACTACATGTTAAGAGGCCAATATTAAAAAAACCTGAGCTTATAAATTTAAGTTAGGGACGTGTTTTCAGCTGAATGTAGGAGCCTAAAGGGCCCTTTTACTAAAGTGTGTTAGGGTTTTGCATCTAATGTTCATTTAATGCAAAAAGTGCACTAAGTGGTAACTGTCAGGGGCATGACCAGCATGTTCCCGACAGTTAATATATGGATGAGTGCCCAGTGCATGGTGCTATTACTGTGGGTGTGCTTATCTTCTCCTATTGAGGTGGCATTAGGTGCATCCGCTCAAATAGCAGCATTGACAGCGCTGCAATGTGCCCACCATACCCACTCTCTCCCACTAACCCACCCATTCTGCACCCTAACTTACAAATGGAAGTCAGCGCATAAATCAGTGGGCAGTAATTGCCATGCTCCCACGGTAAGTTACTGCAGGTCCGAGTAGGCAGTTACTGCACAAAACAAAGAGTGTTAACTATACAGCACACTTTAGTAAAAGGGCCCTTAGGTTTGCATTAAGTTAGGCACATGGATCTTTTGACTATCAGCCTGTAAAAGTTCACTTAAATGAGCATAAAGATCCAGGCCTTTTAATTACAGTACTATTTATCAGAGGTCATTTTAGAAGGCCCGTGTAGTGTTTACATATGCAAATTCTCTACGTGGGTAAATAACAATTTCAGAAAGCCACTTACATGTGTAAAACCACAGCATGAACAGTTTTGAAGGATGTGGGTTGTGGAAGTGGTTTGAATGGAACTAAAAAGTATGTGTGTATTTGTGTTTTCGCAATGGCAATACCGGCATGCTTAAAAAAATAGACTTTAACATTTACATCTGCTCTGAGACAGGCATGTTAGCTAAATAGGGGCAGCAAAATACTGCTTTGGTTGGCTGGACCAAATAAGCCCACCTCCATTCCTGCCCCCAAATTCTCTTTATTAGGGCATAAAACTGGTCAGGCTATGGCTCCATTAGGTCATCCCATTCTGCTAACTACATGTCGGGACCAAAGGTTTGCATGAGTGACTGAGGAGACAATTGTGCTTACCTTTCAAAAATTTAAAAAAATAATAATTTTTGTCATGAGACTCCTTAATTGGCTCTTCCTGAATATCCAAGTTTGCAAAATCTGCTACTTAAGAATGTAAGCAATGGCACTTACTGTAAATGGGTAGGTCTGCAAAAATCAGTGGCTACACAATTAGAGCCCCTACTAATGCCACTCTATTTTGAATGTGTTTCTTACTAAACTTGTGTTTACAGAACTTACAGGTGTATTTCCCAACATCCTTACACATATTTTACAAAGGCCTTTTGTAAAACATTCTGGGAATTGTAGACAGAGGAGTGGCCTAGTGGTTGGGGCAAGTTACCTCAGGCCGGAAGGTCGGGGGTTCAAATCCCACTAGAGGACAGCAAACTTGGGCCGGAAGGACTGGGGTTTCTAGTCCCACAGGTGCTCCTTGTGATCTTGGGCAAGCCACTTAACCCTCCATTGCCCATGTTCCCTGTAAGTATTAATGTATGTGTCTCATATCCCCTTGTGTTAAATGTATCCCCCAATTGTGTTGTGACCACTTTGATTGAAGGATAAGGTGGTATACAAAACTGTCTAAATAAATAAATAAAATAAAATCCTTAGACATTTTCTGCAAAGGCATGCTTCATGTGTGTTTATAAACAATACATTTCCAAACACGTGGCAGGTAAGTTTATAATAGGTTCCCTAGGATGAGAAGGCAAGTAGATGCCTATTTATAGCCTATTTTATAAAGCTTTATAGATGTCTATGTGAATTTATGAAATTCTAATGCAAATCCTGTAGAAATTATAGCTAGAATGCATACATATACATCTATCCTTGCTCAGGTACAGGTGTAGATGTTCATGTGTAAAGTATATGTGCACACTTGTAATTTATAAAATGCGTACACAATTCATGACTCCATAAACACTCTGCCTAAACTCCGCCCCAGAATACACCTAAATGCAAGACATGTAAAAATACCTGCCTTCTTCTCACCATGCGTACTTTTATAGGCCTAAGCACCCTTTTACATATGGAAAAAGTTTTCAAAATTACCCCCTTAATCATCTAACATTTTATTATTTTAAAGAGCCTCACAGAAGGATTATTAGGTAAGTCAAAACAGCAAAGGTATTTACATGTAACAGAGGTTTTCCATGGACAGCAGGATTAATCAAGCACATATGTGGCTGACATCATCACCTGGCAGCAGGATGGAACAGCTTTTCCAGAGCACAGAACTAGTAGAAAGATGCGAGTATGTGCAGCCCTTTCTGTACGTGGTGGTCTCCTCACTCCTCTCAGTTAGTTACATAGCTTACTCGTGGGGAGATGGGAGGGAATATGTGCCTGATTAATCCTGCTGTCTATGGAAAACACCTGTAGGTAAGCAACTTTGCTTTTTCAGATAAGTTTCTCACTGCTGGAGTAACCCGGTCAGATGATGATGTGAGAGCTGAAGAGATTACAAAGACAGATTGGCCAATACTGCTCAACTGAATGCACTGTCTTTGATTGAGGACTGAGCTGTAGTGTGAAGAGAAGATATGAAGTGAGGATCAAGTAGCTAATGTGCAAATGCTTTCCAATGAAACAGATTTCAAGAGAGCTACAGAAGCCACAGTGGCTCTGGTCTAATGAGGTTTGATTACACTGGTTAGAGGGATACCAGTCTGGTCATAACAAAATAGGTTACAGGAGGCTAGCCAATTAGCTAGGGTATGCTTTGTCACTAGAATACCAAAGTAGAATATATCCTCAAAAGTAAACTAATTTCTTGTAGGAGGAGGGAAAGGTGGAACGCAGCCATTCTGTGAATCAGTTCTAAAACAAAATACTAATTATTGGGTTTAATATTGCCATAGACATAGTTAACATAGGCCACTGTATAAGGCTCCAAATTTTGAGCACACCAAATACCTAGGCTAAACAGGTGCCTCATTCTACTTGCTTTAGGACCACATTTTATGATCTCTAGGAGAAAATACCCCTCCCCGCCACTCTCCAGCCCTGCCTATGGGAGCAATCATCATAAGTCCGGCCCTTCTCATCAGACGATACTTCTGGAAGGTAAACAGGATCTGGATAATCCTCGACTACTTTAAGAAAATGGAAGTAGAAAATGCTATCTCCAGGAACAAGCAGGAATGTAGTCTTCACATATGGGTATCGTCGGTACCGACGGAGCCCGCGCGGGAACGCTCCCCAGCATCCAATCAGAACGCTTTTGGGAGCATCCCAGAGCGCTTGCGTGCTGCCTTCCCGCCTTTCCCAACTGCCTCTCTCCAGTTCTTCTTTTTCCGCGGAGCCAGCAGGTCGTGTTCCTGTCACCACAGAAGAATTTCTTTATTTCTTTTTGTGGTCGCGTCTGCCTTCTTCGACGCTCTACCGATACCACCAGTCTTTCTTTTCCTATTTCTAAAAAAAAAAAATATATATATATATATTTCTTTTCTATTTTCTTCAGGTGCACCTGCCTTTTTGGGCCTTAGGCCCAAAAACTTCCTTAACATAGAAAAACCTGCCTCAGGTTTTAAAAAGTGCACCAAGTGTGGCGGTACCATCTCCGTCACCGACACCCATGAATGGTGTTTAAAATGTTTAGGTCCTGACCACTCCATCACGGATTGTGTGTCCTGTGCCATGATGTCTAAAAGAGGTCGGCAGAACCGAGCTGCCAAGCTCAGTACCCTGTTTCCCTCTGATGCAGCTACGGTGGCATCGACGTCTTCCAGGGCTTCTTCTTCCTCCCGTGGATCTCAGGTAACTAAACATAAATCCAGCCAGTCCTCAAAGGGTAGATCTCCTTCTAAGCATCGAGATGCCTCTGGCGTTGCCCTCGAGGAATATGCACTGGCAAAATTACCCCAGCAGGAGTCTTCGGCTTCCAAAGCATTATCGGAATTCCAGGATGTTCTAGATGGCTCGGCCTTGACAGATCTCCTGGTGCCATGCTCTGGGGTACCGGTGGCTTCCACCAGTACCGACTTCCAGGCATTGGCGGCGTCCATGGACCAGAGAATTGGAACGCAGTCCATTGGCGGCGTCCATGGACCAGAGCATGGAACGCAGTCTGGCGGCTTTCCTTGCGGCATCGACGCCCTTGGTACCGCGACAGACAACTCCACCGGTACCGGCACTAGCACCGGTTTCGGAATTGGCACCGGTACCGATAGCATCGACATCGGCGTCAGCTATGCCGGTACTCTGTCCTACGATGCCCTCCGGTACCGATTCCCCGGTACCGGTTATTCCCAGTACCGACTTTGGTCGGCACGGGTATCGGGCTCTGCAGGAGCATCCGGACAGACGATACTTCGAGTCCTCAGAAGAATCTGAGGATTCTGAAAGTTCTGTCGATGCAGACATACTTCTTCCAGAGGAATCCTCCTCCCCTAAACGCAGGATGTCTCCTCCAGAGGACATGTCTTTCCAAGACTTTATCAGAGAGATGGCTCGGGGCACAGAGCCAAGGGCCAAGGAGTTGGAAATTTTACAATATCCCCAAACTCCTAAGGAGGCAGCTATCTTACCCATTCATGAGATTCTATATGATCTCATGTTGAGGATGTGGGAAACACCTCTTACCACCTCTCCTCATTCTCGTAGGTTAGATACCATGTATCGTGTCCCTCCTTGTCCTGGATTCCATAAGACTCAGCTTCCTCACCACTCTATTGTGGTGGAGTCAGCTATGAGAAGGATTAGAAGTGCAAAAAGACATGCCTCTAATCCTCCAGGACGTGAATGCAGAACCCTGGATGCTTTTGGACGTAGAGTCTTTCAAGCTTTCATGCTTGCTGCAAGAATCAGTTCCTATAGTCTCTACATGGGAATGTTCCTAAAGGAGGTCACAGATAATTTACAGACTTTAAGTCCTTTCATTTCTGAGGATAAAAGACAGGACTTTCTCACTTGGCTCAAACATGCCCAAGATGTCTCTAAATTCTCCATCCGTGCAGCCTTTGACTGCTTTGAGTGTATAAGCCGAACCTCGGCTATTGCCATAGGTGCACGTAGAATTGCCTGGCTCCAGGCATCTGATTTAGAGCTCTGGGTACAAGATAAATTGGGAAATATCCCTTGTACTGGTGAGAACCTGTTTGGGAACACACAGGGAAAGAGGTAATGTGGTCACTGCGCTTTATTATTAAAAACGCCCCAACGCGTTTCGGCAACGCCTTCCTCAAGGGGCTGAGAACTGCAAACAAACATGATAAAATAAAATAAAATAAACAAACAAATACATATTAAAAAACATAAATAGACCAATTATAATAATACAAATAAGTAAATACAAATATAAATATCAAATAATCTAGTTAAACACCCAGAGAAGGACTAACAAATATAAGAATAAGAAAATAAAAAGCAAGAATATCATTTAAAAAGACAAGTATCATTTATAAAGATACTTACAGTTGACCGTGTCTTTAAATTGATAGAAGCGCACAGGAAAAACATATAGCACTATATATAAGCTAAAAAATATATATATCAACAAATAATCAAATAAATGCAAAAAACTTATAATACATGTGCATTAAAACTCAAAAGAACAAAGCAAATGGGAAACCCAAACCCAAAGCATGTTGTAGCTACAATTGCTCCATTGTGAGCTACATTTTACATGGTCTATATATAGACATTTGTGTTTTGAAAATTCAGCGTTTTTTCATTTGCCAGTTCTGATGGTTTTCATATATCAAATTGTTCCTTACATTATCTCTTATAATCGTGATCCAATTATCTTTTTGTTTTTAAATTTGCACCCTCTGTGTGGCATACAAGCAGTGTGCTTTTCATTATCTAACACACAGGTTTTACCATTGTTAGGGTATATTTTCATTAACTCTTTATGTTTACTCTGATTTCTTAATGATTTCTTTATGGTTTGTTTGTTTTTAAATGTTTGATATATTTAGTTTTAACCTTGTTTTTATTGTCAATGTTTTTTAAGCATTGTGATACTTGGTCCAATTAACATGCTTTGGGTTTGGGTTTCACATTTGCTTTGTTCTTTTGGTAGCAGCATTTCTCCGTACTCCGGGAATATTCGTCTTCCCTTACTTGGACAACGGGCTCATTCGAGCTCCAACGCAATCAGAGGCCAAGACTTCTCTATCCTGCACAATGCGTATCCTCCAGTATTTAGGGCTGGTAATAAACATCCCAAAATCCAGTCTGACTCTCACTCAATCTTTAGAGTTCATAGGAGCTCTTCTGGATACCACAAGAGCAAGGGCCTATCTCCCCCAGGCCCGTTGCCTTCGCTTAGTGCAGTTAGCTTCTCAAGCAGTGCTAAAGCCTCATCTAACTGCTCGAGAAATGTTGCAATTGCTGGGCCACATGGCATCCACCGTGCATGTGGTTCCATATGCTCGCCTCCACATGAGGGCAGCTCAGTGGACTTTATCCACCCAATGGACCCAGGCATCAGGGTGCCTGTCAGACAAAATAGCAAACACAAGTCGCCTCATTTTGTCCCTCCAATGGTGGACGTCCACTCAAAATCTGTTGCTGGGGTGCCCCTTCCAACAACCCTTACCCCAAGCAACTCTCACAACAGATGCTTCTCCAAAGGGTTGGGGAGCTCATCTGCAAAACTTCTCCACCCAGGGCACCTGGTCTCCACAAGAGAGTTGTCTACATATCAATCTCTTGGAACTCAGAGCAATTTTCCTGGCTCTGCAAGTGTTCCACTCCCTGCTCAGCTACAAGACAGTCCTCATTCACACGGACAATCAGGTAGCCATGTTTTATGTGAACAAGCAGGGGGGAACGGGCTCTCTGTCGCTTTGCAACGAAGTTTTGCGACTATGGGCCCTCGCCAGAGAGCATCAGATTCATCTGCTGGCAGTATATCTTCCAGGCATTCAAAACTCTTGGGCGGACAGACTCAGTCGAGTTCTCCTTCCACATGAGTGGTCTCTGCATGCAGACCAGGTGACCAGGATATTTCAACTTTGGGGAACCCCGGACATAGACCTCTTTGCAAGTCCGTGGAATGCCAAACTTCCCTGGTTCTGTTCCAGAATTCCGGCTCAGGGAGCTCAGGCCAGGGATGCTTTCCTCCTTTACTGGGGTCAAGACTTCCTGTATGCCTTTCCACCCATTCCCCTAATTCCCAAAACCCTCTTCAAGCTTCAGAGAGAAAGAGGCCACATGATTCTCATAGCACCACATTGGCCACGGCAAGTGTGGTACCCTCTGCTTCTACATCTCTCTCAAGCTCCCTCCCTGGAGTTAGGGTCTGCTCCAAATCTCCTATCTCAGGAGAATGGGATGTTATGGCATCTCAATCCCCAGTCCCTGCATCTCAGGGCTTGGTTGCTGAAGGCCTAGATCTTCAAGATCTTCATCTTTCTCAGCAAGTGAAAGATGTTTTTTATGCTTCCAGAAAACCTTCCATTAGATGTTCTTATGCTTTCAAGTGGAAAAGGTTTACCATTTGGTGTTCAGAAAAGGGTCTTAACCCCCTTGCTATACCTCTGGAATCTTTACTGGAGTATCTCCTCCATTTGTCTAATGCAGGCCTTAAGACAAATTCAGTAAGAGTCCATTTGAGTGCTATTGCAGCTTCTCTCAAACCTCTAATGGACAACCTATTTCCTCTCATCCTCTTATAGCAAGATTCATGAGAGGCCTCCTTCTAACTAAGCCTCCCATTAGACCACCTCCGGTGGCATGGGACTTGAACCTGGTTCTTGGGCAGCTCATGAAGCCACCTTTCGAACCCTTAGCTACCACCTCCTTGAAATTCTTTCTTGGAAGGTTATCTTTCTCATTGCAATCACATCAGCACGCCGCATTAGTGAATTGCAAGCACTAGTAGTAATCCACCTTATACAAGATTCCATCATGACAAGGTAGTCCTTAGGACTCATCCACACTTTATGCCTAAGGAGGTCTCGCCTTCATCTCAATCAAGAGGTCTACCTGCCTGTATTTTTTCCAGGACCTCATGCATCAAATGCAGAGAGGAATCTTCATACCTTGGACTGTAAAAGAGCTCTAGCTTTTTAATTACAGAAGACACAGCAACATAAAAAGTCCTCTCAACTCTTTGTTGCTTTTGATCCTTCTCATTTGGGACTTCCAGTCTACAAGAGAACACTATCTAACTGGATTGCTCAGTGTATTTCTTTCGTCTATCAGAGTAAGAACCTTTCTCTGGAGGGCCATGTCACAGCTCACAATGTTAGAGCCATGGCAGCTTCAATGGCTCATCTGAGCTCTGTGTTTATCGACGACATCTGTCGAGCAGCCACTTGGGCCTTGGTTCATACCTTCACAGCCCATTACTGCTTGGACAAGGACTCCCGCCGGGTCGCCTTGTTTGGTCAGGCTGTTCTCAAACACCTGTTCCATACCTAATCAACTCCTGCCCACCATCCCTGGTAGGATGCCAGAGATCCATGGGGGGAAGTGGAGCCCTTCTCAGGGACACACAACTTCTGGGGTCTCTCCCTGGCACCTAAAGCTAGGGAGTCCCCATATGTGATGACTACATTCCTGCTTGTTCCTGGAGATAGCATAGTTACTCACCTGTAACAGGTGATCTCCGGGAACAGCAGGAATTTAGTCCTCACAACCCACCCACCTCCCCTAGGAGTTGTATCTCTCTATCTCTTTCCTTTCCCTCTCTCTCTCTTTGTCTCAGCTTTAAAACTCAACTGGAGAGAGGCAGTTGGGAAAGGCGGGAAGGCAGCACGCAAGCGCTGTGGGATGCTCCCAAAAGCGTTCTGATTGGACGCTGGGGAGCGTTCCCGCGCGGGCTCCGTCGGTACCGACGATACCCATATGTGAGGATTAAATTCCTGCTGTTCCCGGAGATCACCTGTTACAGGTGAGTAACTATGCTTTCCCTGCAAGTCAGAATCTGAAGTGGATAAAAGGAATATTATATCCTGGCAGGAATGTGTCTAGAGTTGCCAACCTTTTGAAAAAGAAAAACCTGCCACCTGCCAATACCCATGTTCTGCCCCTTCCCCACCCCACACTCCACTGCCCTTGCTATGCTACCTGACCCAGCTCAACAAATAACTGCAATGTGGGCAGCAGTGCAGGCTTTAGCACCAACAGGACACATTGAGGTAAGGTACTACAAGAGATTGCACTCTTCAGCTCTCAATGAGTCCCACACTCAGTCCCTCAGCATACATATGCACCCTCATATGGTGCTAAATCCAAACATATATATCCTGCATCCATAGACCTCCCCTCCCCATCCCTCCCCCCAGTAATCTATGCAGAAGCCAGGACATTTCCCCATAAAATTTACCAAACAAAAACAATTCTGAACCAGATATACAGCCCGTGATCGTCAGCAGTTTTAAAGCGCCTGGCCACCATAAATGAAACTGGATATTCAATGCCAGAATCCGGATATCATCTGATACTGTACATCCATTTTCAGTGCTGACCGGCACAGCTGTCCAGACAGCAGCATTATGTAGCAGCTCTCCAGATAGTCATACTGCATAAAGTTAAGACAGCTATTGAAATAACCTAACTATAGGTGGGCACTTATCCGATTTTTTTTTTTTATTTATTTATAGAAAAATTTACAATTATACAAAAGGAAAAAATAGCGACATCCTCATACAAACATGAACATCGTTATGTATACATAATAAATCGCACATAAACCTAGCCCACATCAAGGAGGTGTTGTAAAATAAAATACAAGCAAACCATTTCACTGGTTCCTGAAAAAAAATAAACAAAAACTCCTTTTAACTAGTCAAGAAGCACACAATAGCTAACATCAATCCATACCAAATATCATCCCTTATCTTTCAGAAAATCCAATAATTGTTCCACAACAAAGAAAATGTATAGTTTCCCTTGAAATATCACATGACACTTACAAGGGAACTTCAAATAAAATGATGCCCCCAGAGCCAAAACGCGCTGGCGGACCTCTAAAAAAGCCCTCCGGCGTTTCTGAGTGGCTCTGGAGACATCAGGAAAAATTTGTATCGGTTGCCCACAAAATTTCTCTGTTTTCTTCTTAAAATAGGCAGACAAAACCTTTTCTTTATCAATTTCAGACAAAAAAGTAACCAATAACGTAGCACGAGTAGATATATCATCTTTGGATGACTCTAGAAAACCAGAGAGATCCAAAGTAGAAGAAACCACCCAATCATATTGCATAGCAGAACCACCATCTGCATCACCCACACAATCACGGGCTAATTTGCCAGAGGGTAAATAATAAATTTTTGACAAACCAATTGTTTCAACATTAGTAAACAGCAAAATCTCCTTCAGATACATATAAAAAAGGATAGAGGGGGACAAATAGTGGGTACAGGGAAAATTTAACAACCTTAAGTTTTTTGATCGCAATAAATTCTCTAGATTTTTATCCTGCCTATGCAGAAGCGATACATCCTGAGAAAGTTTATAAGGCAAATCCAAATGCTCAACTTTGCGTGCGTCCGAAACTGCAAACGCTGCTTTCAAAGACACCAAATGGTTTTCATGATCTTTAAACTTAGAAGCAGTCTCTTTAAAAAAGTCAGAGACTTTTTGAAGAGAAGCAGACAAAGACGACTCAATCCGGACCATCACAGACCAGATATCACGCAAAGATACATCTGAAGGCGGAGAAATATCTGAGGCAACCGGGGGAAATATAACAACCGTAGGAATCGGAGGAGGTAAACAATCCGGCGAAGCATTCACCCTGAGAAAAGAATCTGGTAGCAAAGGCAAACCGGGATCCACAATACCCGCCGTCCCAGGCGAATTAGGGATTCCGGATATCCCGAGCGTCCCTTGACCGGGAGGAGTTAAACCCAGTTCATCCTGAGAGCAATCAGATAGGGGCGTACTCACTGTTCACTTTTCCAAAGACACCACAGAGTCCATCTTCGAAGGTTCCCCTAAACCAACATGTGCATCCATGGGACCGATGACTTTAACCGCTTTGGACTGAGCAGGCGGGAGAATCTTCTTCTTCCTTTTCCCCATATCAGGCGAATCTCAACAAAACGCACTCGATGCACCTCAGAGCACCGAAGGGGCACCAAAGGGGCGGAGCATGCCCCTTTGGCCACGCCCCTTCGGGCACACGCCCAAGGGACGCGCCCGCAAACGCATCCCGTGTTAGGGCAGCAGGTCTTATAGCCCAGGAGCAGACACAAACCAATCGGAGGGGTCCTCCACAGGCGCCAGGAACCAATGGAATGCAATTCAGGTAACAATCAGGAAACAGAGCACCTCGGCGTCCCGCGTTAGGGCAGCAGGTCTTATAGCCCAGGAGCAGACACAAACCAATCGGAGGGGTCCTCCACAGGCGCCAGGAAAGAGTAGTTACTCACCTGTAACAGGTGTTCTCCAGGAGCAGCAGGAATCAGTCCTCACATATGGGTGACGTCGGCGCCGACGGAGCCCTCGCAGAGCAATCTCCCCAGCTTTCAAAGAAAGCCTTTGGGAATTGCAGCGCGCATGCGCGGTCCTCTTCCCGCCCAAGGGTGCCATCTTGCTCAGTCAGATGACATAGCTAAAAGACAGCAAAAACAATGAGCAAAAACGAAATGATAGGACTGCAACTCCAAGGGAGGAGGGAGGGTTGTGAGGACTGATTCCTGCTGCTCCTGGAGAACACCTGTTACAGGTGAGTAACTACTCTTTCTCCAGGACCAAGCAGGAAGTCAGTCCTCACATATGGCACTCCCAAGCTTAAGGCTACCGGAGACCTCAAGCACAAAAGGAGCTCCCTCTAGCTCAGCAGAACAGAAGGAAGGAATCTTCTCTGAAAACGCCCCCGACCGGTAGCCCAACACCAGGGCCGGAGGGTAGGAGTTGCCTAAACCTCAAAGAGATTATGGAGGACTTCCTGACCGAAGGCACTGTCCCTGTGGGACTCCCTCTCCAGGCAGTAATGTGCCGCAAAGGTCTGGCTTGAAGACCAAGTAGCGGCCCGGCAGATGTCTGCCAACGGAACAGAGCGGAGGTGTGCCACTGACGCAGCCTTTGCCCTAACACGATGAGCCGTGACTCGACCCTCCAACGAGAGGCCGGCTGCCCCATAAGCCCAGGCGATACAGTCAGCTACCCAGATGGACAAGGTACGCTTGGAGACAGGGAGCCCCAAGTTATTGGGGTCAAAAGAAACGAAGAGCTGAACAGCCCTCCTATGCTCCCGCGTACGATCAAGGTAGAAGGATAAGGCCCTTCTACAGTCCAGGGTATGCAGGACCATTTCAGTCCGGCTGGAGTGCGGCCTGGGAAAAAGGTCGGAAGAACCACCTCCTGGTTGAGATGAAAAGGAGAAACCACTTTTGGAAGAAACTTAGGGTGAGTCCATAAGACCACCCTATTGCTGTAGAACCTAGTGTAAGGAGGATCAGACACTAGGGCCTGCAGTTCACTAACACGCCTAGCAGAGGTAAGGGCTACCAAGAACAAGGTTTTCCAAGAAAGAAAACGAAGAGGGCAGGTAGCCATAGGTTCAAAGGGCGGACAGGTAATCCGGTGCAAGACCACATTCAGATCCCATTCAGGGGCTGGTGGACGCAAAGGAGGCTTAAGCAGAAGGAGGCCTCGAAGAAAACGAGCCACCAAAGGGTGGTTGGACAGAGGCCTGCCATCTACCGGTGCGTGATGTGCAGAGAGAGCACTGAGGTGGACTCTGACAGAGTTGGACTTAAGGCCCAGATTGGAGAGGTAAAGCAAATATTGCAAGACCACCGCCACCAAGCAGGAGAAGGGATTCTCAGACTGCTGAGCACACCACACAGAGAAGCGACGCCACTTAAGAGCATAGGACTTCCGGGTGGAGGGCCGCCTGGAGGCCAAGACGACCTCTTCCACCTCCCGAGGCAGTAGGTGGGGAGCAAGGACTACCCTTTCAGCAGCCAGGCCATCAGATGAAGGGACCGGAGGTTGGGGTGTAGGAGAGACCCGTGGTCTTGTGTCAGAAGATCGGGTTGAAACCCCAGAGGAAGAGGAGTGTCCACCGCCAGCTGCATTAGAAGCGGGATCCAAGGTTGCCTCGGCCACCGGGGAGCCACTAGGATCATCGAGGCTTTGTCTCTGAGAACCTTGAAGAGCGTTCGAGACACCAGTGGCATGGGAGGAAAGGCATACAAGAGGCCTGTGGACCATGGAATCAGAAAAGCATCCGGCGCTACTCTGAGAGGATGCAGCTGTTGAGAGCAGAATCTGGGTAGTTGCCGGTTCAGAGGACTGGCAAACAGATCCAAGGTGGGGAGTCCCCACTTGAGAAAGATCTGTTGAACCACGAATGGATCCAATCTCCACTCGTGTGGCCGGAGGATCCTGCTTAGTTTGTCTGCCAGGTAATTTTCTTGACCTGGGAGATAGACCGCTTTGAGGAGTATGCCGTGGCCGACTGCCCAAGAGCACAGCCGGCGGGCCTCCTGACAGAGAAGGAAGGAGCCTGTGCCTCCCTGTTTGTTCACGTAGAACATTGCTACTTGATTGTCCGTCTGGACCAGTACAGACTGGTGAGAAGTGAGGTGGGAGAAGGCTCTCAGAGCTAGGCGGATGGCTCTGAGCTCCAGGAAGTTTATCTGCTGAGCAGACTCCCAAGGAGTCCAGAGGCCTTGAGTACATGTCCCTTGGCAATGTGCTCCCCATCCCAGGAGAGAAGCATCGGTTGTTAGTACCTGAGAAGGAGGAGGAGATTGAAAATCCACTCCCATTACTAGGTTTGGCAGATGAAGGCACCACCGCAGAGAAGAGACCAGCAGGTCCGAGACTTGTACTGAGTCCGTCAGGCTCCCTGTGGCCTGATGCCATTGAGTGCGAAGGCACCACTGGGCAGGTCGCATGTTCAGGCGGGCATTGGGGGTCACATGGACCGTGGAAGCCATATGGCCGAGCAGTCTCAGAAATTACCTGGCAGAGACCAGGGAATTGCTTCAAAAGTGGCTGGCGAGATTCATGAGCCTGTGGGCCCTGTCCAGAGGCAGGAAGGCCCGCGCCTGAAGTGTGCTTAACCTTGCGCCGATGAATTCGAGATCTTGAGAGGGGAGCAAAGTGGACTTTGCGAAGTTTATGACAAAGCCCAAGTGCTAGAGCAGAGACACAGTGCGATGAGTGGCTTGAGTGGACTCTTGGGAAGACTGGGCCCAGATGAGCCAGTCGTCCAGGTATGGAAACACAAAAAGGCCTTGAAGTCTGAGATAGGCCGCCACCACTGCCAGGCATTTGGTGAAAACCCGTGGGGCGGAGGATAGGCCAAAGGGCAGGACCCTGTACTGGTAATGATTTCCTCCCACAACAAATCTGAGATATTGTCTGTGGTCTGGATGAATAAGGATGTGAGTATAGGCATCCTTTAGATCTAAGGAGCATAGCCAGTCTCCCCGCTGGAGGTAGGGCAGCAGGATTCCAAGAGAAAGCATCTTGAACTTTTCCTTTGCCAGGAACTTGTTGAGGTTTCGCAAGTCCAGGATGGGTCTGAGGCCTCCTGTTCTTTTTGGTATCAGAAAGTACCTGGAATAAAAGCCGTGACCTCTCAGGTGGTGGGGCACCGGTTCCACAGCCTGTTCCTGAAGAAGACTTGCCAACTCCTGAAGGAGTAAGTCCCTGTGCAGAGGGAGTCTTGGAGGCTCCCCTGGAAAGTAGGAGGGAGGTACCTGGTGAAAGTGTAGAAGATAGCCATTCTGAACTATATGAAGTACCCAGGTATCTGATGTGATGGCTGACCACCTGTGGGCAAAGTGGACCAGCCGGCCTCCTGTGCTTAGGGAAACCGGCTGAGGGGAAGAAGCTATGCTGATGGAGTCAAAAAACCCCACCCTGCTGAGCAGGGGCCGGTATAGTGGGCTTGGGGGCTTGCTGCCTACGGGACCCATTACCCCGTCCCTTGGCCTGCTGACCCTTTTGGGGAACTGCTGAGGCCTGATACTGAGGGTAGTATTTATAGGCAGCCGCCTTCCTCGGGTAAAACGGCTTTTTCCCCGAGCCCTTCTTCTTCTGAGAAGGGGCAGAGGTTTTTCTGGACAGCCTAGTTCTGGTCAGAGTCTCGGTCTCGATTTGTGCAGCCTTTTCAGCCATGGGTTTGCCAAAGAGGTTTTCACCTCTGCAGGGGACATCGACCAACTTGTCCTGGACCCATGGCTCGAGGTCGGATGACTGAAAGCCAAGCCTGTCGGCGGGCACCGATGCCGGCTCCGGCTACTCGAGCCAATGCTTCAAAGCCATTGTAGGCTGCCCGAGAGATAAACTTCGAGCACTCTCGAATCCCAGTGGACAAGGCTTGGAACTTCTGCAAAGGTTCCTCGGAGAGACCAGCCGAGAACCTGGCAATTTCCTTTGCCAGATCTCGGAGATACATGCCCATATAGAGCTGGTAGGTCTGGACTCGACAAGCAAGCATAGAGCCCTGGAAACACTTTCTACCGAGGGCATCCAGGCTCCGGGCCTCCCTGCCGGGAGGCACCGAGGAGTGCATTTTTTGACTCTTGAGTCTATGCATGGCCGATTCCACCACCATGGAATGGTGCGGTAGTTGTGCTTTTTGGAAGCCGGGGCTCTTGCGGACTCGATAAATGGAATTGACCCGCTTGCTTAACACCGGCACCGACGCCGGGTTCTCCCACATGCGGAAGAGAAGTCGTTCCAGCATCGGAGGAACTGGTACAGTAAAGGCCTCCTTCGGGGGAGAATCATACTGGAGGGCATCGAGCTCCTCGGCTCGAGGCTCCTCCTCGGGATCCGCGGGGAATGCCAAGGCCTTGGCCATATCCCGCACGAAATCCGAGAACCGGGTGTCCTCCGGGGGGGACCATCTCCGAGGTTCAGACTCGGGCGAGTCCGAGGCGACACACCGAGTCCGAAAACTACCAGGGGATTCTTCGTCCTCCGATTCCCAGTCGGACTCCGCGGAGGAGGATTCGAGTGGCTCCGGTCGGGCGGGCACCGATGTCCTCTGCTCCGACGCCGAAGGAGTCGGCGTCGACGACCTCGGTCCCGAACGGGAGGCCGAGGGAGACCGCGACCGAGGATCGACTCGAGCTCGGATGGACTCGAGGATCGGCTCGGTCTCCGGGGTCAACTTGGACGTCGACGTCCCGGTGGCCAGGGCAGACGCATTGGCAAGGCCAGCGATCAATGCCCGCTGCTGGTCCATGAAGGCAGCTAAACTGCTCTCCAAGGCCGTCAACCTGAGTCCAAGCTCAGGAGACCCAGCAGCCCCTGACTCGGGCTCCGACGGCGTCGGGCCCGACGTCAGTTCCTTCGGAGGCGAGTCCATGAGGACCACAGTACTCACGTGTCCAGGCGACTCCATCTCGAGACGAGGATGTTTAGAAGGCCTCTCCGACTCCGAGGACCCGGGACGGCTGTCGGGGCTATGCGACCTGGCCCTCGAGGAACCAGGAGCGTCCGCCGATGCCGCCCTCGTGGGTGTTTTCTTCCTATGATGTTCCCCGGTAGGAGACCCCCGCTCAGAGGAACTCCAACGATGCTCAGGACCGGAGTCCCGGGACGTCGAAGCCTCTGACGAGGTCCGGGCCCGGCCGGACGCGGAGTCAGAGAAGATTCGTTCTCGCTGATGCTGCCGACTCCTCAACGCTTTTGAGGACATTTTGCCACACGGACCACAGATCATCGGGTCATGATCGGGTCCGAGGCAGCGGAGGCAGCAGTCGTGTGTGTCGGTAAGAGACATGAGTTTCTTACAGCGATCACACTTTTTAAACCCGCTGGCAGCCATCGAGGGAAAAAGGGCCCCTGCGAGGTCAAAAGACAAGGCTGCCAGTGAAAAGGAAAAAAATGGCGGGAACGCTTGTCACGAAGGACAAAAAAACGAAAAATAAAGAAACGGACCCGATACCGGTGTAGCGGGTCTGGGCGGGAAAAAGAATCCGGCGTCGAACCGAAAAAGAATAAATAATAAGAAAGAAAATCAACTTTTTCAGCGGTGAATACAAACAGCGTCTGTAGGGCTCTGCGGAAAAAAGAAGACTGAGCAAGATGGCACCCTTGGGCGGGAAGGGGACCGCGCATGCGCGCTGCAATTCCCAAAGGCTTTCTTTGAAAGCTGGGGAGATTGCTCCGCGAGGGCTCCGTCGGTGCCGACGTCACCCATATGTGAGGACTGACTTCCTGCTTGGTCCTGGAGAACCAATGGAATGCAATTCAGGTAACAATCAGGAAACAGAGCACCTCGGCGTCCCGCGTTAGGGCAGCAGGTCTTATAGCCCAGGAGCAGACACAAACCAATCGGAGGGGTCCTCCACAGGCGCCAGGAACCAATGGAATGCAATTCAGGTAACAATCAGGAAACAGAGCACCTCGGCGTCCCGCGTTAGGGCAGCAAGTCTTATAGCCCAGGAGCAGACACAAACCAATCGGAGGGGTCCTCCACAGGCGCCAGGAACCAATGGAATGCAATTCAGGTAACAATCAGGAAACAAAGCACCTCCTTATCCGATTTTTTTTAAAGTGCCGTCAAGTCAGTCCTGACTCCTGGTGACCCAGCAGCCCCTGGGTTTTTTTGGCAAGGTATGACCAGAAGCAGATTGCCAGGCCTTTTTTGGAAGGTAAAGTGGCTTGCCCAAGGTCACAAGGAGAGCCAGTGGAAATCAAACCTTGATCTCTTGGGTATTAGGCTGAAACATGCCACTAACCAGATAAGTACTGGTATCACCTTTGACCCACTCATAGACTGCTTCGGCATTGTCCAGACAGTGTCATGGTGATTTGAGGAGTTATTCAACAGCACGGTGAAATTAGGTCTTACCTGCTAATTACCTTTCCTTGAGCTTCTCCGGGCCACTCCAGGGAAACACTAGGGTTGTCAATCCCCTTCAGCAGCTGAGGACTGAATACTTCAAGTTTTCCTGAGAGCCTAAGCCACTCCCCCTGAGGTGAATACTCCAGTCTACATCTGACAAAGCAGCCAACTTAACGCCTGAAACGAAACAAATAAAAACGTAGAACAGAGAAACTGATAAACAGCCATATTCTCAAGGCATGAATCACCCAAACGTATGATACCCCCCAATTCCACACTACTGTGTGTCTTTTTTTTTTTTTTTATTGCTTAGTTTTGTCTCTCAATGCATGGTTGCAATACAGCACCAAACAGGAGAAACAACTCCGTCGTACACTGGCAAAGAAACTCCAAAGCCACGCCTAACCGAAGAAAAATAAGTATCTTGTAGTAGTCTTGCACTCCGACAGACGAACCAAAAGGGGGGGGCCCTGGACTGGCCTGGAGAAGCTCAAGGAAAGGTAATTAGCAGGTAAGACCTAATTTCACCTTCCTTATCACTACTCCGGGCCAGTCCAGGGAAACGCTAGGGCAGTACCAAAGCAGTATCTAAATCCGGGAGGGACCCGCAAGACCAGCGATAATCGCCGAAGCCCCAACTTTCGCATCCTCACGAGCCTGAACATCCAATCGGTAATGTTTTGCGAACGTATGCAACAACGACCATGTCGCCGCCCTACAAATATCCACTGGAGGTACGTACGCAAACTCCGCCCAAGAAGTAGCTTGAGAACGAGTGGAATGAGCCCGCAGCCCATCAGGAGGCGTCTTCCCGCTAAGCTCGTAAGCTGCAGCAATAGCACGCTTCACCCAGCGAGCGATGGAGGCTTTGGAAGCAGCTTGGCCCCTTCTCGGACCTGCGAACAGAACAAATAACCGATCGGACCTGCGAAAAGACTTTGTATACTTCAAGTAGCTCTTCAAGACGTGACCCAGATCCAATTTACGGAGAGAAGGATCCATGGGTGAACCGGAAAGATCGGAGAAAACTGGCAATGCTACCGACTGATTAACATGAAATGCCGATACCACCTTAGGCAGAAACGAGGGTACCGTCTGCAAAAGAACCTTTCCAGGCAAGAATTGAAGGTAAGGCTCACGGCAGGAAAGAGCTTGTAAGTCGGAAATCTGTCTGGCCGAACACAAGGCCACTAGGAAGGCTGTCTTCCACGATATCTCTTTTACAGAAACCGAAGAAGCCCCAGCAAACGGAGGACGGGACAAGGCTTCCAAAACGAGATTCAAATCCCAAGATGGCACCACCTGTCGCATCGGAGGTCTAATAAGCCGAGCCGCCCGAAAAAACCTTCGAACGTCGCCATGCGTGGAGATACGGCGGCCCTGCACCGGACCTCTGAAACAAGTCAGAGCCGCCAAATGCACTTTCAAGGTACTGAAAGCCAAGCCCTTATCTAAGCCATCCTGGAGAAACAAGAGCAATTGCGGTAAAGTAGAAGACAGAGGCCGCAAAGACCGCTGAGAACACCAATCCTCAAAAACCCGCCAGACGCGAACGTATGCTAGCGAAGTCGTGGAACGCTTCGACCGAAGTAGGGTAGCAACAACGGAATCCGCGTAACCCTTTCGCTTCAACCGATGCCCCTCAAGAGCCAAGCCGTAAGCAAGAAGCGATCCACCTGTGGCATGAGAACCGGACCCTGACTTAACAAATTGATCCGGACTGGAAGCCGCCAAGGAGAATCTATCAATAGCCGCACCAGATCGGCATACCAAGGCCGCCGAGGCCAATCCGGCGCAATGAGAATCACCGTGCCCCGATGAGCCGCTATCCGCTGAACGATCCGTCCCAGCATCGGCCTCGGAGGAAATACATACAGAAGAATGTCGAGGGGCCAAGGCTGGACCAGCGCATCGAGACCCTCCGACATATGCTCCCTGCGCCTGCTGAAAAACCGAGGCGCCTTGGCATTGGTTAGGGTGGCCATTAGATCCATCACCGGCCGCCCCCAGCGCAGCGTCAACTCGTGAAAAACCGCCGCGTTGAGCTCCCACTCCCCTGGATCGAGGACATGACGACTGAGAAAATCGGCTTGCAGGTTCTCCTTGCCCGCTACGTGTGCCGCCGACAATGCCACGAGATGACACTCCGCCCAAGTCATTAATTCCTGACATTCGAGGAGCAAGGGCAGACTCCTGGTCCCGCCCTGGCGATTGATATAGGAAACTGTCACCGCATTGTCTGAAAATACTCGAACAGCCGCGCCTTCAAGCAGGCGCTCGAAATGAAGAAGAGCGAGACGCACCGCCCGGAGCTCTAACCGATTGATCGACCACGAGGCTTCGATCGGTGACCAGGAACCCTGCGTCACCTGAGACTGACAGTGAGCTCCCCAGCCGGAGAGACTGGCGTCCGTTGTGACTAATACCCACGGAGGATCCTGCAAAGGCATTCCCGCCCTCAGATGTGCGGGATCTAACCACCAATCCAGACTGTGACGGACGAGCTCCGGACAGAGAAGCCTCCGCGAGAGAGGATGAAGTTGAGTAGACCACCTGGAAAGCAACGCCTGCTGTAGAGGCCTCATATGAGCCTTGGCCCACGGGACCAGATCCAACGCCGCTGCCATGGACCCCAAGAGTTGCAAATAAGTCCACGCCGAGGGAGCCGGACTCAGCAAAAAAGCTCGCACCTGCTCCAAGATCTTTAACACCCTGCTCTCCGGCAGGAAGACCAATCCTTGAGCTGTGTCGAAGAAAGCACCGAGATAAGTCAGCTGCTGCACTGGCTGCAAGTGACTTTTGGCATGGTTGATGACCCAACCTAACTTCTCCAGCAGTTGCACCACCCGAGCCATCGCCTCGACTGAAGCCGCCCGAGTATCTGCTCTGATTAACCAGTCGTCGAGATACGGATGCACGCGAATGCCGTCCTTCCGAAGAGCCGCTGCTACTACCACCATGAGTTGAGCCGCCGCTACTACCACCATGAGTTTCGTGAAGGTGCGAGGGGCAGTGGCTAGGCCGAAGGGCAACGCTCGGAACTGAAAGTGCCCCATTGGGAGGGCGAAGCGCAAAAACTGCTGATGAGCTTCCCTGATGGGTATATGCAAATAAGCCTCTGTGAGATCTATTGACGAGAGAAACTCTCCCGGACGAACTGCCCGAATAACCGCGCGCAGCGTCTCCATGCGAAAATGAGGCACGCGTAAGATGCGATTTACATGTTTGAGATCGAGAATTGGACGAAAAGAACCTTCTTTCTTGGGAACTACAAAATAAATCGAGTATCGACCGAAGCCGTACTGGTCGCGAGGTACCGGAACTATGGCCTGCAGACTCAACAGGCGCGAGAGCGTATCGGAGATTGCCTGCGCCTTCGGACCGGGAGCACAGGGAGACTGCAGAAAGGCACTTGATAAGGGGGAAGCAAAATCTAGCGCATATCCCTTTTGAATAATCTCTAACACCCATTTGTCAGACGTTATCGCGGTCCAGGCCGAGAAAAATTCCCGTAGCCGACCCCTGATAGGGATCGGAGCCTGGACCAGCAAACCTTCATTGTGTCTTTTTGGTAGCAGATGGCTGAGCATTAAAGTAGGGTCTACCGAAGCCCCGAGCTCCGCGAAAGGAACTTCCGTGAGATCCGAAACGGCTTCTGGGATAGGGAGCAAATCGAGCACCCCGAAATCTACGAGTATCCTTAACCTGACCGCGTTGACCGGGCAGTCCCCTAGCCGCCTTCGGCTTATCTTCCGGCAAACGACCGCCCTTAGAGTCGCCAAGGTCCTTAACAATCTTCTCCAGAGCCTCCCCAAACAGTAACTTACCCTTATAGGGGAGTCTACTAAGGAGCAACTTAGACGAGACGTCCGCTGACCAATTACGCAGCCAAAGGAAACGTCTCGCCGCCACGAGCGAGGCCATAGACTTGGCAGCAATACGAAGCAAATCATAGAAGGCATCCGCCAAATAAGCAGCTGCCAACTCCAACTTAGCGCCTTCCGCCGGAGCCGAAGTCCCAGGATCCGCCGCGACCTCTCCTTGAAGCCAATGAATGGAAGCCCTGGAAACATACGCCCCACAAACAGAAGCCTGCAGCGCAAGAGCGCTTGAATCAAACGCCTGCTTCAAGAGAGCTTCCAACTTACGATCCTGCAGATCCTTAAGCGCCGCTGCACCTTCTACCGGAATCGTGGTCTTTTTAGTCACCGCAGAAACTAAGGCATCGACCTTAGGCATGCGTAATAGGTCTTTCTCGTCCTGCGGAACGGGGTAGAGGCGAGCCAAGGCACGAGCACCCCTCAGGGAGGCCTCGGGGCACTCCCACTCGGACTCAATCATCTGCTTTATAACCCGGTGCACCGGAAAACAGCGTTGTTCAGCCTTAAAGCCCTGCAGTAACGGATCCTCCAAGGGCTCCTGAGAACCCGAAGGCAAGACGAGATTCAGAGTCGCCAAGGACTGAGAAATAAGGGCGCCGAGCTCTTCTTTCCTAAACACCCGAAACAGATTAGGATCCTCGCCCGGAGCTATTTCACCCTTTTCAAGCTCTCCTTGCCAGGGATCGAACCCTGCTTCTGACAGGAGTTCCCCGTCCTCCCCCAGCTGTGCCTCCGCTACCAGAGGCCCCAAGGGGTCTACATTCGACGGAGCCGCTAGCCCCGCTAGGGAAGGACCCTCACCAGCATCATTTGGAAGAGCTGTAGCCCGAAGCTCCCCCAAAGCAGGAGAACCGGAGGACTCAGGCCCAGATTGAGAAGACTTCAGCAAAAAAGCTTTATGCATCGCCAGAATAAACTCTGGTGAAAAAAAGGCAGGCACAGCTTCCTGAGCTTCAGGAAGGGCCCGGGGAACGTTTACTGTAACCGGAGGCTCCTTGGACGACTTAGATTTTCGTTTCCCCGACTTCGGGAGGACCGCGGGAGGAACGGACGGCTCCTTTAAAATGGCCGCCGTTCCCGCCAATTCTGGCACTAACAAGGACCTCTCAGGGTCTGAAGAGAGCTTGCCTTCCATCCCCTCTGAAAGAACGCCCGGCGTCTAAATACAACCGCGAAGCAGCACTCCCACAAAAATGGCGAAATCACTGTACCCTGACCGCCGCGAAAAGGAACGGAACGGAAGGCAAGTGACTCCCCGCAGCTCAAAGCTCACCTGAAGTACAGGAAACAGTGCGGCTCAAAGATCGACGTCCCGCTGCTAGCGGGAAAGCGATCCCTCGATAGCCCAAAAGATAGAGGTTCACTGGGGCTCCCAGAACCAAACTACCAAGTAATGCAGACGCCCGAGGAAAGGCAGGCTCTACCCCCCTCCGCCCCCAGGCAGGCAGGCAAGGGCCGTCCACACTGCTACCGGAGCTGTTTCTACTGCTGTGCTGACTTAAAGCAAGATGCACAAGGAGCCTTGGAGAATATAGCCACTATCAGCCCTGCTAGGACTAAAGTGCTATAAGTGAGGAAAACAAGAAAAATAACAAAGTGAATTTTATACAGGGAGATGGCTATCATCGATCCTCTTCAGCTGCTGAGGACTGAAAGACTGGAGTATTCACCACAGGGGAAGTGGCTTAGGCTCTCAGGAAAACTTGAAGTTTTCAGTCCTCAGCTGCTGAAGGGGATTGACAACCCTAGCGTTTCCCTGGACTGGCCCGGAGTAGTGATAAGGAATGTCTGGTTAGTGGGGCTGAATATCTCTTTCAGCGGGGTTTATCCGGTCAGTAGGTCTTGCTAACTGGATAAACCTCGTTGAAAATCAGGCCCTCTGATTCTAGTGTGATCTTAGTAACAGCCATACAAACTATTTCAGTATCAGGCTTACAGTATTGTGAAGTAATACAAGATTCTTCAAAAAAGTGCCTCAAGACTTAGATCAAATCTACCATGCCAGAACTCACTTCCAAAACTCACACAAGGACCCTACCTAGGAAAAGGCAGCACTGTAACTATTGCAACGACCCTTAAAACATCCATGCAACTATTGGGACAACTGAACAAGCGAGATTACTATGGACTGCTATGTAGAAAATTCAGACTAACAGAATACATGGCCTTAGACATGCACACAGAACACAGACAGATCCTCACGAAATATAGAATGTCACCCCAAAGTGAAAATAGAAATAGAGAGACAAAAACTGAACTGAAACCTCAAGAAGCCATATGATGCATGCAGTTCAACATCAGATAAATAGAAAGAGATGCATTTTCTCCTCTACTGTGCAAAATCTAAAAGCAGCAGATGTCATGGTCAGTGTTGGGGAGCAGGGGGTGGGGGGAGGCAACCAGGGCATTTACCCTGGACCCTTAGCCAGAGAGGACTCCTGCTAGTGGGCTTTGAGATCCCCTACAAAATTTCTACCCTGAGCTCCAGCCATGTTTAACACTGGCCCTGGCAGATATACATTCCAAAAACTGACACATTCCAATCACTACATAAAAAATAAAAATCCTTTTTTTCTACCTTTATTGTCTGGTTATTTATTTTTCTAATCTTATTGGTCCCAGGCTCTGATTTCTGCTTTCCTCTGACTCTTCTTAACTCTGTTTCCAGGGTCTCCTGTCCTTTTGCCATTTCTTTGCCCTCCTCCTGTCTTTACTTCCTCCCATATATCCATCTTAATTTTGATTTTCTTCCATTTATTTTTCTGCCTCACTATCCAGATTTTACTTCCCCTTCTTACCATTTAGTCCTCAATTTCCTTCTTTTTACTGCACCTACCTGCAAGCTTTCCATCTCTTCCCCACATCCCAACCTTCCCTTTCTCCATCTCTCTCCTTCCCAAGTCTCTTATTCCCCAGTCTTTCACTAACTCTCCCTTCTCTCTCCTTCCTCTATGTCCAGCATCTCTCTTCTCTCCCCCTCTCCATCCAGTGCCTCTCTATCACCCCTCATGTCCACTATCTCCTCTTTGTCTCCCTAGTATCCTCCCCTTCATGTCCAACATTTCCTCTGTCTAGCTCTCTAGTTCTCCCCCTATGTCCAGCATCTCCTCTGGCTGTTTCCTTTCTCTCCCTACCCCCTATCCAACATCTCTTCTCTGTCTTCCTCCTCCCAACCATCACCCCATGTCCAATATCTCCCTAGTCTCCCCCTATCCCCATGTCTAGCATCTCCTCTGTCTCCTTAGTTTCCTCATGTCCAGCATCTCTTCTGTCTGTCTCACTCCCCTGCACCCCATGTCAAGCATTTCCTCTGTCTCCTCCACCCCAACATGTCCATTATCTCCTCTATTTGCCTCCACCCCACTGTCCAGCATACCTCCTCTGTTATCTGATACTACTTCCTTCCATATCATGTCCATCTCTCCCCTATCTCCCTATGACCTCTCCCCTGGTGGTCCAACATCCAACTTTCCCTTCCCCTCTCCAGCATCTACACCAGTCAATCATAGTGGAATCAACCTTCCCTACTGTTGCCATGGGATGTGGTTGTTGCTGACTGAGCGAATCATCTTCTCCAGTCCTGGGCCTGCAATAGCCAAAGTAATAGATAGGAAGCATGTAGCCTTGAGCACACGCCTGCATAGAAGTTTCAGCCACATGCCACACCCAAAGAAACAGGAATAAGGTTTAGTACACTCTGAGATTTCTATGCAGGCCCCAGTTGAGGCCCTGTGCTTTTCATCGATTACTTCAGCTGCTGGAAGTCTAAGTCAGGAACAGAAGTTAATCACTGTGGTTGGCCACAGTTGGACAACCTGTGGCACTGAAAGGGAACAGTGATATCAGACTGGGGGAGTATGGTAAAGATAGTGGAGGCAGCTAAGTGGTGGATAGGCAGAAAACTGGGATTTACATTGAGATGTAGTCTGTCCTGCTGGCCGCCAGCCTTCCTTTAACAAAACAAGTCAAAAAGCAGCTGGTTAGCAACCCAAGATGTGTCTCTCTCTATGCAGGGATAACTTCTGTAGATTATGAGGCCTGTGGTGTGGTCAGGTCCTGATATTTTATACCTGCCAGATCCTTTCAGTAGCCATTGTCAAAGACAACTATAAAATTTCAGGATGTCGCAGTACAACACTGCTGACCTTCAGTGCTACAAAGATGAAATTAGGTCTTACCTGCTAATTGTCTTTCCTTGAGCTTTCTCCGGGCCAGTCCAGGGAAAGGTAGGGTTGTCAATCCGCTATAGCAGCTGAGGACTGAAGACTTCAAGCTTTCTTGAGAGGTGAAGCCACTCCCCCTGAGGGTAATCCAGCAGTCTCCTTCTGACAAAGCAACTAAAACGAAAGAACTGACAAACAGCAGATTAACCCTTGAAAAACTGATAACATTCTATAGTCCCCAAAAACTCGGAAGCCAAGAAATTTGCTCCTTTTTTTTTTTTTTTTTTAAATCTTATATAAATTATAGATTGGTACTGAGTGAAACCTAGAAGCCCCAACCTGTCCCCTCTCAGACGAACACGCAGATATGGTGAAATTCTTATGGTTACGCAAAAAACTTCTCGGAAAACCGAAAAGGGTGGGACCCTGGACTGGCCCGGAGAAAGCTCAAGGAAAGACAATTAGCAGGTAAGACCTAATTTCATCTTCCTTATCGCTTCTCCGGGCCAGTCCAGGGAAAGGTAGGGCAGTACCAAAGCAGTACCTACAAACGGGAGGGACCCGCCAGACCTGCGATAAGAGCCGTGGCCCCCACTTTCGCATTGTCCCTGGCCTGTACATCCAACCGGTAATGCTTCGCAAAAGTATGCAACGAAGACCACGTCGCTGCTCTGCAGATATCTACTGGCGGAACGAAAGCATACTCCGCCCAGGAAGTCGCTAGAGCTCGAGTGGAATGAGCCCTCAAACCAACCGGCAGCGATATGCCTTGAGCAGCGTAAGCTGCCCCAATCGCGCAGCGAACCCAATGCGCAATGGTGGACTTAGACGCTGCTTGACCCTTCCGAGGACCTGCACACTGGACAAAGAGCCTGTCCGTTTTCCGAAAGGGTTGCGACACCCGAAGGTACGTCTTTAAGACCCGCCCAAGATCCAAATGTTTGAGCGCACGGTCCATAGGAGAAGCGGACGTATCAGAAAATACAGGCAACGCCACAGATTGGTTAACATGGAAAGCCGAGAGTACTTTCGGTAAAAAGGAAGGAACCGTCTGTAGCAAAACCCGTTCGGGAAGAAATTGAAGATAAGGCTCCTGGCAAGACAAGGCCTGCAAATCCGAAATGCGGCGTGCCAAACATAAAGCCACAAGGAAGGCTGTTTTCCATGAACACTCTCGGAGATCCTGAGAGCAGAGGGAAGTTAAGGGCGACCGGGAAAAAGCTTCCAACACTATATTCAAATCCCAAGGAGGCACTATGGGACGCACTGGAGGACGGAGAATCTTTGCTGCACGTAAAAAGCGACGTATATCCGGATGCGCCGAAAGACGGCGACGTTGCACTGGTCCTCTAAAACACGCAAGCGCGGCTATCTGAACCTTAAGGGTACTAAGAGCCAACCCTTTGTCCAAGCCATGCTGGAGAAAGAGGAGCAGCTGAGGTAAGGTAGACGACATTGGAGGAACATTGCGCTGTCCACACCAATTTTCGAAAAGACGCCATACTCGTACATATGCCAGTGAAGTCCCAGGCCTCTTAGACTGAAGTAAGGTGGCTACAACGGAACTCGCATACCCTTTGCGTTCTAAGCGAGCCCTTTCAAGAGCCAAGCCGTAAGTAAGAAGCGATCCACTCGTGGCATGAGAATCGGACCCTGATGCAACAGATTGACGCGGACCGGAAGAGGCCAAGGTTGAGCTACGAGGAGTCAAACTAGATCGGCATACCAAGGACGACGAGGCCAATCTGGAGCTATGAGAATCACCATCCCCCGGTGTTGCGTTATGCGCTGGATAACTCGACTCAACATCGGCCAAGGCGGGAAAATGTACAAAAGAGAGTCCCGTGGCCAGGGCTGCACGAGAGCATCGAGACCTTCTGACATATGTTCTCTGTGCCTGCTGAAGAAACGGTTGGCCTTGGCATTGCTGCAGGTCGCCATAAGATCCATTATCGGCTGCCCCCAACGCAATGTCAGCTCGTGATAAACTACCGCGTTCAACTCCCATTCCCCTGGATCGAGTACATTGCGGCTGAGATAATCTGCCTGCACATTCTCCTTGCCAGCTACATGTGCCGCTGAAATCGCCAGGAGATTGGCTTCTGCCCAAACCATCATTTCCTGACATTCGGAGAGGAGAGAAAGAATCTTGGTTCCCCCTTGACGATTGATATATGCGACCGTCACGGCATTGTCGGAGAAAATCTTGACCGCCGTTCCTTTGAGGTAAGGCGCGAAGTGCAGTAGGGCAAGACGAGCTGCGCGAAGCTCCAGCCGGTTGATCGACCACGAGCTGTCCTCCGGGGACCAAGCACCCTGAGCAATGTGTGTCTGACAATGAGCTCCCCATCCGGAGAGACTGGCATCCGTGGTGACCAACACCCACGAGGGCTCCTGTAAAGGAACACCCGCCGTTAGATGATCCCGAACTAACCACCACTCCAGACTGTGTCTCACGAGGTCGGGACAGGGCAGGCGCTGCGAGAGTGGGTGAAGCTGCGGTGACCATCGGGAAAGCAACGCTTGTTGTAAAGGCCGCATGTGAGCCTTGGCCCACAGGACTAGATCCAGCGCCGCCACCATGGACCCCAAGAGTTGTAAATAGGTCCACGCCGACGGAGTTGTGAGCCGCAGAAAAGCCTGCACCTGTTGCACAAGCTTCTCGACGCGCACCTCGGGCAAAAAGACTTTCCCCCGCTCGGTGTCGAAGAATGCTCCGAGATAAGTCAGCTGTTGCAACGGCTCTAGGTGACTTTTGGCCCGATTGATCACCCAACCGAGCTGTTCGAGAAGTTGTACCACGCAAGCGGTCGCTTCCACCGAAGCCGAGCGAGAATCGGCTCTGATCAACCAATCGTCGAGATAAGGATGAACTCGGATACCTTCCTTTCGAAGCGCCGCTGCAACAACCACCATCAGCTTTGTGAACGTCCGCGGGGCCGTAGCGAGGCCGAAGGGCAACGCTCGAAACTGGAAATGCCCCATCGGAAGGGCAAAACGCAAAAATCGCTGATGAGACGGTCTGATGGGAATATGAAGATAGGCCTCCGTGAGATCGATGGACGAGAGAAATTCTCGCGGCCGCACCGCCCGAATCACTGTACGTAGCGTTTCCATGCGAAAGTGAGGTACCCGCAAAGTACGGTTTACGCCTTTGAGATCGAGCACGGGACGAAAGGTACCTTCCTTTTTGGAGACCACAAAGTAGATCGAGTATCGACCGCAACCGTATTGGTCGAGAGGCACGGGAACTATCGCTCGCAGCTGCAGAAGGCGGAAGAGCATGTCCGCAATGGCCTGGTTCTTCAGACCGGGCGCAGAGGGAGACATTACAAAGGCGGGCGACAAAGGGCAGGCGAAGTCTAGAGCATACCCCTTCTGAATTATCTCCAAAACCCATTTGTCGGAAGTGATGTTGGTCCAGGCTGCCAGAAAATTCTGTAGGCGCCCGCCTACAGGGACTAAAGCCTGGACCAGCAGACCTTCATTGCGGCTTTTTAATTGAGGGTTGGGAGGCACTAAAGTAGGACCTGGCAAAACCTCTGGCTCCACGAAAGGATTGCCCACGAAAACTAGAATGACCCCTGGAATAGGGAGCAAAGCGCGCCCCGCGAAATCTACGGGAGTCCCGACCGGAGCCTCGGAAACCCGCAGTACCTCTGGATGGCTTAGGCTTATCCTCAGGCAAACGACCCCCTTTAGAGTCGCCCAAATCTTTCACAATTTTCTCTAACGCCTCCCCGAAGAGTAATTTCCCTTTATAGGGCAATTTACTGAGCCGCAATTTCGAGGATACATCTGCAGACCAGTTACGCAACCAGAGAAAACGCCGAGCTGCCACCAGGGAGGCCATGGTTTTAGCCGCAATCCGCAGCAAATCATAAAAAGCATCCGCCATATAAGCAGCGGCGGATTCCAATTTCGCAGAATCTGCAGCTTCCGAAGAAGACTCCCCGGAAGCGTCCCCCTGCAACCATCTAATGGACGCCCGAGACACATACGCTCCACAAACTGCAGTTTGCAGCGCCAAAGCACTAGAATCAAATGCCTGCTTGAGAAGAATTTCTAATTTTCTATCTTGTAGGTCCTTAAGAGCTGCCGCCCCCTCCACAGGGATGGTAGTCTTTTTAGTCACTGCAGATATTATGGCATCCACCTTTGGCATGCGTAATAACTCCTTTTCCTCCTGCGGAAGGGGGTACAAGCGAGCTAATGCGCGGCTGCCACGCAGGGTAGCCTCTGGACATTCCCATTCAGATTCAATCATCTGCTTGGTAATCCTGTGCATCCGGAAACACCATTGCTCAGCCTTAAAGCCTTGCAACAACGGATCCTCCAAAGGTTCCTGAGAGGCCGAAGGAAGAAGCAAGTGCAGCGCCGCCAAAGACTGAGAAATAAGCGCTGACAGCTCTTCTTTACGGAAGACCCTGAAAATATTTGGATCTTCTCCGGGAGCAATCTCCCCTTCCTCCAAGTCATCTGCATCCAGATCTAAACCTGTTTCAGCCAAGACCTCTGCATCTCCTTGACTCAGAAGAACCGAAGGCATAGAAGCAAAGGGATCCAAAGGGTCCTTAATAACATCCTTAGTCTGAGAAGACCCCTCACCAGGATCCTCTGGCAGCTGAAAATTAAGGGAAACAGGCCCAGGACTTGGAATCGCTGAAAAGTGATCAGGCTGAGAAGAGGGGAGCAAAAAAGCCTTGTGCATCGCCAAAATAAATTCGGGCGAAAAAAAGGAGCCCATGCCCTCCTGCATCGCAGAAACTGATGGTGAAGGCTTTTCTAGAGGAACGGTGTCTTTAGAAGACTTCGCCCTCCTTTTATGCGTCCGGGGCTGTTCTGACGGCGAACTGACTGAGGCCGCCAAAATGGCCGCCTTTCCCGCCTTTTCCGCGGGCAAAGACGGCTCGTCTAATTTAAGTGCCGGCTTGTCTGCCATGAGAAAAAAAATTGAAGCCGCGACTGAAAACGGAAGCGGGCAAGAAAGAACGGCGCCGTTAAAAACACGGCGGTGAGTAAAACAACCCGGAGCCGGTGCCGTGCGTGCCGATGCGATGGTGACAGGAGAAAAATAAAACACAAACAGAGACTCACCGGAACGAAGAGAGGAAAAAAATGCTGAGCACACAAAGCAGTCCCGCTGCTAGCGGGACTCCAAATACCGGCAGTGTGCAGTGCAGAGGAAACACCTGGGGCTCCCAGGCTCACTCTGGTGCGAGAGACGGAGACGGTGAAAGAGGCAGGCTCTACCTCACACCGCACAGGAAGGATCTCTCCACGTCTCAAATATCCTTAAAGCAATAGTGCACCCCAGCAAAATACCATCAGGACTATAGAATCAATCAGCTCTGCTAGAGCCAAGATAATTTCTCTCAAAACAAAGAAAGAAAAAATAAGCAAAAGGTTTGCCTATGAGGGAGAAATAGGGATTCGATCCTCTTTAGCTGCTGAGGACTGAAAGACTGCTGGATTACCCTCAGGGGGAGTGGCTTCACCTCTCAAGAAAGCTTGAAGTCTTCAGTCCTCAGCTGCTATAGGGGATTGACAACCCTACCTTTCCCTGGACTGGCCCGGAGAAGCGATAAGGAATGAGATGATTCTAGGTCCTGTGGTTTTGGTAGTGGTATGAGGTCACAGACAGTCAAATGGACATGCCATAGATATAACGTGTTCTTGCATGGCATGCTTTGTAAACCAATGCCTGAAAAATGTACTATCCTCCCTTCATCCTTCTTTCCCTGAAGAACCAGATCACCCTACATATCTTTCCCCAATGATATTTAAATTTTGTACAGAAACTCCTAAACACAGGGCTTTCCAATCCTGCCTCAGTGACCGCACCACCAGCTGGGTTTTCAAGATATACTACTAATACAGAGCATTTGTACAGCGCTACAAGATGTACGCAGCGCTACACAGACACATGTAAAAAATAATCCCTGCTCATCAGAGTTTACAATCTAGTCAAGATAGTCAACACAATAGCTGTAGACATAGAATACATCTAGGGGGAATGGTAAGGAAGCACAAAGGAGATTAGGTGAATCAAGATCCAAAAGCGGCAGCAAAGAGGTGAGTTTTCAGCCTGGATTTGAAGAGTGCCAGAGATGAAGCCTAACATACAGACTCAGGTAGTTTGTTCCAGGCATAAGGAGCAGCAAGGTGAAAGGAGCGAAGTCTAAAGTTAGCAATAGAAGAGAAGGGCACAGATAGACAGCAATTTGCCAGAAGAGCGGAGTTCCTTAGGAGGAGTGTATGGAGAGTTAAGAGAGGAAAGATAGTGAGGAGCTGCAGAGTGAATGCACTTATAGGACAGCAGGAGAAGTTTGAACTAGATGCAGAAATGGATAGGAAGCCAATGAAGTGACTTGAAAAGAGGGGTAATATAAGCATGACGAGGCTAGTGAAAGATTAGCCGCATAGCAGAGTGTTGAACAGATTGAAGGAGAGAGAGATGATTCAGAGGGAGACCAGCAAGGAGTAGGTTACAATAGTCAAGATGAGAGGTGATTAAAAAGTGGATAAGTGTATTAGTAGTGTGTTCAGAAAAAAATGGGCAAATTTTGTTGATGCTGTAGAGAAAGAAACAGCAGGTTTTAGCTATCAGTTGGATGTGTGTTGTGAAGGAGAGGGAGGGGTCGAAGATGACCCTGAGGTTACGAGCTGAAGTAGAGTTGTTCACAGAGACTGAGAAAGGAGGAAGGGGACAGATGGGTTTAGGGGGAAAAATAAGAAGCTCAGTTTTGGCCATGTTCAATTTCAAGAGGCAGTGAGACATCCAAGCAGCAATGTCAGAAAGGCAGGGAGAGATCGAGGCCTGAAATGCTGGAGAGATTTCAGGTGTAGAGAGGTAGATCTGGGCGTCATCAGCGTAAAGATCATGACAACATGATCGGCACACCCGCAGGCTATCACAAAACCAAACAAACAACTTCAAAAAGAGCACCATCACTGCTGGCATCCACACTATGGAACTCCCTCCCAACGAGCCTGAGGGTGTTAGATGACCTCACAGACTTCCGCAAAGACCTCAAAACATTCCTATTTATAGAAACCTATGAGCATTCAGGCAACATCCCCTACCCAAACAATAACACTAATACCTCCACCAACTAAACACACATCCATACTACCCACACACACAAATCTTTCATACCACGTTTTAAATACCTTCATGTTAAATGTTACCTCAATTGTACTGTCTAATCACTGTTAAGTAACTGTACTGTCTAAATGTTTACATGTACCCTAATGTTAAATGTAACCCTCCAATTGTCATATGACGTGACCACCTTGCTTGAAGGAAAAGGTGGCATACAAATCTGTCTAAATAAATAAAGATGGTACTGAAAGTCATGGGAAGAGATGAGTGCACCAAGGGACTGCGTATAGAGAGAGAAAAGGAGTCGACCCAAGGCAGACCCTTGGGGTACACCAACTGAGAGTGGGACAGAAGTATGGGAGGATCTACCAGAACAAACACCAAAGGAGCAATGGGAGAAATAAGAAGAGAACCAGGATAGCACAGAGCCCTTAAAACCAAGCGAGGACAAAGTATCAAGGAAAAGGTTGTGGTCACAAGTGTCAAAAGCAGCAGAAAGGTCAAGAAGGATGAGGACTGAGTAAAGGCTTTTGGATTTTGCCAGGAACAGGTCACTGAAGACTTTGGCAAGAACTGTATCAATAGAATGTAAAGAACAAAAGCCAGATTGTAGAGGATCCAGAAGGGCTTGAGAGGAGAGAAAGTCGAGGCCATGGCTATGAACCGCATGTTCAAGTAGTTTAGAAATGAAGGTGAGGAGGGAGATGGGTCGATAATTAGACGGACAGGTAGTGTCTAGTGAAGATTTCATGAGGAGAGAAGTGACCACAGCATTCTTGAAGGCTGCAAGGAAAGTTGCAGTGAAGAGTGATAGGTTGAGAATATGAGAGATGGAAGGGATAACAGTGGAAGAGATGGAGCTAAGGAGACGGGTGGGAATCGGATAAGAGGAGCAGGAGTGAGTTTGGATGAGGAAAGAAGGTGATATACACAATTAACACGTATGATATATATGAACATACACTGGAGACTTAGCACATGCAAACTGAGGTTCCGAAGCCCTGACTTAAGAGTACCTAACGCTTTCTGACACCAGCTTAATGTGCGCAAATGTAAGAAATACTCTGTTAAATAGATATTTTAAAAAAAAATTGAATTAGAAATGTCTATGAAAGAGGTGCAAATGAACAGTAGCTGGGGTTGAAGTCTTGATGCTACTGCTCATAAGTTATGCTAATTCAAACCCTTTTTAAAGTCTAAAATGTACAAAAACACTTTCAATGAAAACATCGTTACAGGATATTTCAAAATTGCCTCCTAAGGTTTTGAAATTTACAGCTGGACATCTCAAGTGATCATAGGCCTCTAGACCACTCACAGAGATGGTCATCTAACCTTAGATATTGTTACTTGGGTACAGAAGTGGGGTTGTTTGAAAATTTGACAGACATTGGGCTTGTGTTAACATGTACATTTTAAACAAGCAACAATAGCTGTTAAAAAATTTAGTCCAAAAATATCCCATACAAATAGGCAGGTTGATATTTTTAACTGCATTGAGTAATAATGAAACAAGGCTATACATCTCTGTTCAACATCACGTTTAAAATGCTATGATAATTGCCATGGTGAGCAGTTCTGCAGTAGCAAGATTAGGAGAAAGTCTGAAAACAGATCCCTTCATTTGAAATGCCGCAATGTCAGGTAAGTGGCACTTGCCCTTATTAGCTCTATTGCCCCTTATAGTTGGTGTGACTGAATAAACTGATCAGCCCTAGGAAACCACAGGTTTGGTCCACAGTAGCTAAGAATTAAAAAAATCCCATAGAGAGCCATATGGTCATGATAGTGCCTGCTGCCCTTTATTACTTCAGGAAAGACAGTCGTCCAGCTCAACCCATCTGAAGGCTGATATTCTCAGCTAAAGGGAGTCACCTTGTTCATCATGTATTTCAATGTCATCATCCTCACAATCCTTTTAGAGCACTGGAATTTCACTGCTTGCCTTTCTAAAATGATCAAACATGAATCCTAAATCATTTGTAAATTGGCATGTCATAAAATCTGATTCCTGCCCATCCCTAGGCATACAGCTGCACAACCAAGACAACAGAAATACAGAGTTCAACAAACAATCAATAGACTCTCAGCAAAAGAAATCCAACACTCGAGTTCATCACATATAACACCCCCCCCCCCCATCTCCAAAATATGAACATGTTTTTGCCTCCTTTGTTAATTATCAAAATCTAGTTTACAGCCAGATAGCAGAACTTGCGCCAATTCATGACACAAGTTCACTCAGGAGTTGGTCTATCTATTCCTGTAGGATGGTTTGAAGATTTAAACATTATGCTATACAATATATATACAGTACATTTAATTCTTGATTGAGTTTAAGATTGCACAAAACATACAGTTTACTTTATTCAAAACAACTGGAGTTCTTGTAAAGGAAGAAAGGGAAGAAAAGTTATTTTCTATGCTATTATAGATCATGTAAACCAAATCAACTTTTAAGCGCTACAGTGGAAAGCATGTTTGGGGGACAGCCCCAGAGAGCAGATGGCTTTTTGAGAATAAACCTTTCTGGAAGACTTAATCTTACAGAAGCTGTAAATGTCAAATTTAAATTCATACTTTGTACCACCTTTGATTTCAAAGAGGATTACACCTATTCGCTGAAAGCAAAGCAACACCAGAGCTACGTGAAATAGAATTACCACTACTTACGGCTTTTTTCTTCTATTGCCTCTTTGTATTGTTAACTCCTTCCAATTCATTAAGTCTAATCCTTATTAGGCTAAGTAACACACATCTGAATAGACAGGACTGGACATAGGAGCATATGTGCCTATTGTATCACTCCCTGGTTAATCCGTAGCCTGGGGTTGGGGACAGACACTGTGAAAAGTGACTGGATGGGGCTTCTCACTAGGTTAAGCACTGTGCTTCTCAGTGGAGAGATGACAAAAGGGCTATGTGACCAGGCAAACTCAAAGCAGGCCCCCAGCATATTTCTTTGTTAATTAATCTGCTACTGAGGCAGTGACATGATGTTATGGAAATAGAGTTGACTTTGGTAAACATGCCAAGGTAACAGGAGATGTACCTGTCTTACAAAGGATTATTTTATTCTGCTTCCAGATGTGCACAGATGTGCGGTTTGGTAACGTGTGAATGAGGCTATGGGGAGGGCAGATGGGGGGATTGCGCCTATTGTCTGGGTGGTCCGCATGCTTCCGGGATTGAAGGAGATTCTAAGGGGCCGGATAGGGAGCTGAGCTCTGTGGGGCAGCTGCAGACTCCATGCATCCCCTGAGGCCATGCAGGGGTAGGGCCTTAGGGTTGGGGGAGGGGATGAGAGCAGTGCAGCATGGCACCGTTTCCAGTACGTGGGGGCCCAGCGAGGCATGGTGGGCACAGAGTGATGCTACCACTTGGGGCCCAGGTTTTAGGCAGGCTGGTGCGCTGGTCGGGTTCTAGCAGCATCAAAGGAGGGTTGGGTAGTATGGAGCGAGCACGTGGGAGGCGGGCACGCAGGGTACTTCAGGGGGCTTGACCAGTTGGACCTGCTGCTCCTTGACCAGCTCGCATGGCCTATAGCTCTGCTGTTTCTTTTCTTCCCTCTGTTGAGATTGGACGTCCAGCAGCAGAGGAGAGCTGGTTGGAGGGTGGGATCGTATGGAGTTTGCAGGTGTGGAGCCCAGAGTGCAACGAGAGGGACAGAGGGCAGCGGCTGAAGTTGACGTTGGCCAGGGGCTGGGGTCGAGGGCCCCGTTGCCAGTGGAGCCCAGTGGAACTGCGTCAACAGGTGAGTTGGAAGCGGGGTCTCTGGGCAGTGGGGCGCAGGAAGCGGCTTTGGTGGGAAAGGTTGGCGAGCTAAGAAGGCAGCTAAGAAGCGCAGGCACTCCTGTCCGTGGCACAAGGGGGGGTATTCATCCTCCTCTTCCTCTATGTTGGATTCATCTTCTGATTCGGATGAAGTTGCATCGCAGGAGGGAGTTGCGGTGAAACAAAGTGGGTCGGAGCTAGCAGGGGCACTTGCGTTAGTCACATTTACTGAGCTGTGGGAAGGTGTCCTGCGTGCATTGTGCAAAAGAATTAGGAAATGCAAATACATTGACATATTTCATTTTTGGAGGAAAGGAAAAGGTTGGGTGAAAGTAGGAAGAAGCGTAAGGAGGACGAGAAGGTGGAGCGCACCAAAAAAGTGTCACCGAACATGGTTTACTGGATGCAGGCCTTCTTCTGACTGGCGAGGATTTGAAGGCATCATTCGCTAGGGCAGTAGGGTCTTCTTCTAGCGCATGCGGATTTCATCCTTGAGCCTTTCCAGACCCATGAGGGCTGGGCATGGCTGAATTATGATGAGAAATTCTGCAATAAGATGGAAGGGAACATGTATATATCTTGGGGCATGCAGGACATCAACTTATGGCTAACACAAATGTCAGCCAGGTCATGGGCACACAGTGAATTGGGCAGGAAGAGTTGGGTGCTGGTGACCCTGGGAGGGAATCAGTCTTTTCATGCAGGGGGGGGGGGGGGGGCGGGGATTACCCTGCCAGCTAAATCAGCAGGGGTTGGAACTGACATGTGCTGGAGATTTAATAAATTTTCTTGCCCCTTCTCTGACTGTAAGTTCAGGCATGCCTGCTCCATGTGTGGAGGGGGACAATGCTGCCAAGTGCAGTCAAAAGGGCCTCCCTGGGGCCCCTTCATCGGATAAACAGTAGAGAGCTTTTCCAGAGGGCTTTCACCCCGGTGTGGGTGGAAGCTATGTGTCCTTGGTTGGACCACTATCCGAGGAGCGCCGACAATAGGATTTTGGGGGGGGGGGGTTACTGAGGACTTTATAATTCCTTTTCAGAGCAGTGAGGCGAACATGGCAGCACGTAATGTGCCTTCCGTTGACTGTTTTTTGGAAGTGGTGCGAGCAAAACTGCGGGCGGAAGGTGAGTTGGGTAAGATAGCGGGCTCCTTTGTGGATTGTCCTTTCCCAATCTTCTTGGTCTCCCCACTGGGCATGATGCCAAAAAAGGAACCGGGGAAATTTCGGCTGATACACAACTTGTTTTTTCCGCTGGGGAGCTCGGTCATTGATCACCTGCCAAGGGAGCTCTGTTCGAACCGCTGTGCGTCTTTGTCAATCATGTCCTTGGTCTGACAGTGTGAGGTGGGTGCCAAGCTTGCAAAGGTCGATATTGAGTCTGCCTTTTGTTTGCTGCCTATACACCCATCAGTGTTCCATTTGCTTGGATTTGTTTTTGAGGACAGCTTCTGCTTCAATACGTGCATGCCCATGAGGTGTTCTATATCATGTGTGTACTTCAAGAAGTTCAGTTCCTTTTTGCAGTGGGTCTTAGCCATGAGGTCTGGGCTCCCTAACATTGTCCATTATTTGGATGACTTTCTGTTTGTGGGCCCAGGGAATGCGGTGACCTGTGAAGTGTTACTTAACGCATTTGTAGACTTGGCTCAGGAGTTTGGTATTCTGCTGGCGGCCGAGAAAACCGAAGGGCCGGTGACCCGGCTGACCTTTTTAGGTATAGAGCTTGACATAGTGGATATGGTGACACGTTTGCTGGTGGAGAATGTTCAGAAGCTGCGAGTGTTGGTTGCACAGGTGGGGTCCTCTAAAAAGGTCACCTTATGTGAGCTACAGGCGCTGGTTGGATCCCTAAATTTTGCATTTGGGTAATTCCTATGCGCCGGATCTTCTCCAGACAGTTTACTTGTGTTATGTCTGGAATGAAGAAGCCACACCTTCATATCAAGGTTTCAGCGGTCATATGTGAGGATTTACAGGTATGGGATACTTTTTTGGCAGACTATAATGGAACTACAGTGCTGAAGATGGAGGAAGTTTCCAATGTGGATTTGTAGCTGTTTATGGATGTGGCAGGCGGTGCAGAGATGGGCATCTACTTTCAAGGTGCATGGTGCACGGAGCAGGGTCCGAGTACTTGGCATGAGTCTGGTTTGACCAGGAGCATCACCTTCTTAGAGCTTTTTCCCATTGCTGTGGCATTCGTGCTATGGCCGGAGCAGTTGTGCGATCATAGGGTCACCTTTTGGTGCAACAATATGGTGGTGGTAGAAATGATTAATCGCCACGCTCCGCATTGTTTGTGCTTTCCTGTCTGCATTTGAATGACACTGAGCAGGCACGGCATGCCCAGGCAGTGTTAATCATATCGCTGATTCTCTCTCCGCTTTAAGTGACATCTCTTTCAGTCACTGGCGCCTGGAGCAGATCCTGTTGGAAGGGTGGTACTTGCATACCTGTAGCAGCTTGGTCACTGGAGATGATGTCTGTTCTTCAGAGATCAATTTCCAGGGGTTTGATAAGGTGAGTGAATTTTTAGCGGCTGGAGGGTGGCGGGGCAGGAAGGTTGAGTTTATGCTGGGCTGGTATATCATTGTAGCGAAGGCGGCAGGTGTATCCAAGGCTGTAGTGCATTTTCATCTAGCTGGGTTTGCTTTATTTCCAAAGGTGATGGGTTGGGGGAATCTGTTGGCTGGGTTTCTGATGTGCTGACTGCTGCTGGAGTGGGAGGAGGTCTCCCCAATTCCTCGTGATGCCAGACAGCCAATATCGCATGATATTTTGGTGCGCTTGTGCGAGGGGCTGCCTGCTGTCACAACATCTGGATTTAAGATTGCATTACTCCATGTGGTTTTCTGTTTGGCTTGATCTGGAAAAATGGAGAACAATTCTGGTGCAAGTCTGGAGCAGCCGTTATTGCACTAGCTCCTTGAAGTTCAGGAAAATTTGAATTTATTCAGTATGCTTTCCTCATTCACTCAAGTCAAAAGAAAAATTAAACACGGATTAATTCTAATATGGCATATGCGATACTATGTCCAAAGTAAGTAAAAGTCCTCAGATAAGTAAAACATTAAAAAATGGTATAGAAAAGGAAAAAAAGGGCAACATCTGGAGAGCTAGGTATACTAATGCCCACATTATGAGAAAAAAGTTCCAGATTTAGAAGCTGTAATTGAAAAGGCTGACTTGGATATAGTGGCAGTCATGGAGACCTGGTACACAGAAAACAATGACTGGGACATAGTTATACTGGGCTATAATCTATTTAGGAAAACTGGGTAGGAAGAAAGGGAGGAGGAGTGGTGCTATATATAAAAAAAATATTGAAATGACAGAACTGTGGGGCTTACGAGTTAAGTAGGAGGCTCTGTAGATTAGTCTGGAAAGAGGGAATAGAACATCTATTTACATTGGTGTGATATACAGACCTCCTTTGCAGGCAGAAGAAATTGACTGAGATTTAAACAGAGTCATTCACAATATTACTATGAAAGGGGGACTACTATTAGTAGATTTCAATTTGTCAGATGTTGATTGGGCAACCCCTACTGCAGTGTTGTCTAGAAGTATGAAGATCCTGGATTCTCTACAGGCAGAACTGTCCCTGCAATTGGTAATGAAACTTGGGAGGGGGCAATACTGAACCTGGTGCTTAAAGTGGGTGATCATCATCGGTGCAGTGATCATCAGATAGTAAGCTTAAATCTTAGAACATAGGTAGAGATAGTTCATTCAAAATGGAGAGTGCTAGATCTCAGGAAAACTAACTCTGCAAAGATGGGGGAATCTTAAGATGACCAAACGGGTAGAAAAGGCAACAGCAAAAGCCAGAAGGATGCTTGGGTGCATAGCGAAAGGAATGGCCAACAGGAAAAAGGAGGTGATAGTGCCTTTTTATAAGGCTGTAGTGAGACCTCACTTTGAGTACCATGTACAGTTCTGGAGACTGCATGTTCAAACAGGTCCAGAAAGTGGCTATTAAAATGGTCAGTAGTCTTTGTCATAAGGCATACGTGGATAAATTTAAAGATCTCAATATGTTTACTTTGGAGGACAGTGGGAGAAAGGTGATATGAAAGAGACGTTTAAATATCTCCATGGTATAAATGCACAGGAGGCGACCCTCTTCCAGTTGAAAGGAAGCTCTGGAAAAAGGGGTCAAAGGATGAAGGTGAAAGGGGACAGACTCAGGAGTAGTCTGAGGAAATGTTTCTTTACGGAAAAGGTGGAGGAGTGTGGAACAGCCTCCTAATGGAGATGAGAAATTACTTAACTTCTCCAGTATTACATATGGTCATTCATGCTCTCATTTCCTCTTGATTACAATTTTGCCAGATCACCCAAAATGCCATGTCCAAAGTCAGCCATGTTACACTACTGTTAAACCACTGGCTTTCCATTTCCTTCCATAGCCACTTTAAGATATTAATGCTTGCTTATAAAGTCTCTCACACAGGCCTCACATTTTACCTATCCTCACACCTGATTCCATGTTATCCAGCTTGTGCCCTTCAATCTCAAAGTGAAAACCTATTAAGCTCACTCAAGGTTAGAATCTACATGCTCCTCTGCCTTCTTTCTGGCTCTTTTCCTCTGGAATGCTGTCCCTTAATATATCCTCTATGAATTTTCTTACCCTAAATTCAAAGCAGTTCTCAAAACCTATTTCTTTGAGGCTGCCTATGGAGACAGCATGTAATTATACCATTGCCTGTCCCTTTTTGGCCCTTTGACCCAAGCATATACAGTTGCAGGAATGGGCAGCATCCATCACAGGGCTTTGTTATTCCTTCTGTGCTATCCCTTTACTATATTATCAGTGTAGTTCTTTTCATGATTTTCTCTCTAATGTTTTATTTTATAAACTGCTTCACTACTTCTTTAGTGAGCAACAGTATAGCAAAACTAGAATAAATAGACATAAACATATCTGAATACAAGAAAGCATGGAAAAAGTGCAGACAATCTTTGAGGGAGAGGAAGGGATTGTAGAACGTAATAGTTCTTGTGTATGGACAGAATGGATAGGCAATATGGTCTTTATCTACTGCTATTTTCTATAGGAAGGATATTCAACAGTGGTGGAGGTGGCTAGCCGTCGCCGCTTAAAACTAACCCCTGATATTCAATGCATTGAATATCTAGGTTGATGCAAAAACCGAAAGCTAACAGAGCAGCAGCAATATTGAGCCGCTGCTCAGATAGCTTCCATGGGTGAAGTTAGACCAGCCTTTGCCATGCCTTACTTTACTCCTGGGTTGCTAACCGGGGTTAGTTTTCTGTGGTGACAGCCGTGTTAGCCGCCATCATTGAATATCCCCCCCCAACCAATATTCAATAAAGGCTCTTTATGCATGAAAATATTGATTTTGGAAGGACAGTTTTCAAAGGGATTTACATGAACAAAAGAAGGTGTACCCACCGAAAAACACTATTTGAAAATCCTCTCTCCTCAGGGGTTATAGCATGCATGCTTTTACTTGCCTGAAGAAGGAGACAGAGCATGGTCGGGAGAGGCTGAGTATGCAAGTGGCTTCCATTTTACAAGCCCCATATAGATTTGGTGGTTATTACCTGCCTCACAGCAGAGGGTAAATGAATGTGCCAAAAATAGAATGTGCTCACGCAGTCTATCACATTTTCAAAGGAAAACGCCATTGTCCCTGCTATGTAGTATAACAGACTTAACCATAAGATATGCCATACTGGGTCAGACCAAGGTCCATCAAGCCCAGTATTCTGTTTCCAACAGTGGCCAATCTAGGTCATATGTACCTAGCAGTTGAATATGAAGCAAGGGTTCTATAATCACGCATATTATCAGACAGCACAGGCACGACAGATTTTTGTTATTTGTCCTTCCTGTACCCTTTTCACATCATACATAGGAGGTGTAGAGAAATCAGTGTCATGAGCTTTAGAAATCACTTCTGTTAAAAAAAGGCTCATTTATATCAGAACTTAATTACTCTAGCATCTATTTACCACAATACACAATGAGTTTCTCTCTATGACCTCTCCCTTCAAGCCCTTAGTGACACCAGGAAACATGGGTCAACTTCTTAATTAATTAGGCTAATTAGTCTTCTAGATGACTGGACAGCTGGACCCTATCTCGAATGAGATCTCATGTAGAGAAAAGCAACTGGAAGGCTTCCAGTGATGGAGCAGATAAAGCCAGGACTCTGCGTGAGCCTTAGCTCCTAAGAGCTTAGAAAGAGATGAAGATTTTTTTTTGTTTGCTTTGGCTAATAAAGACCAGTGGAAAATAGTTAGTAAATTAGTACCAAGTAATAACTGTGTAAAAAGTTATTATTATTGACATTATTAACATATATAAATACACAACTCAGAAATAAGGAGAGACATTTTGCTCACTAGTGATGTCATCATTGCTATTATACTTAGGAGAATGTTTACTAAAGGTTAGCGCATGGTAAAATTCATTAGCGAGTGCAAAAGGCTGCCGTGGTCCATTTTATTCCTATGGTCACGGCAGCACCTAAAGCATGTTACTGCATGTTAACCTTTAGTAGACCTCAGAGGGTCTTTTACAAATGGGTGCTAGCTGGCAGCACATGTCCTGGCACATGCTAAAGGTGCATTGGGACACGTGTTGCCAACTAGTGCAGGGCCATGACAGTTAGTGCAGGATGATTCTCACACTGACTGTGCAACCCGTGTAAGGGTCACAAGAGGCAGGTTAGGGACAGAGAGTGGGAGTGGTGAGCTCAGTGCAGTTAGCACCAGGTTCACACTGCGCACTAAGTGCATTCCACATGATTAGCACAGGTTCACCTAATGTCACCGCAATAAGTGGCATTAAGTGCACTTGTGCTAATGAGGTGCACATTAGGAGAAAGCACTCCACATGTACTGCCGCGGAACTGCTTTCCACACCACCACAGTTTTGTTCTTTTTCCTGCATCCTGTAACTGCTATTCTCCATATGGCAATATGGTCCACTCCGGGTATCCTTTCTTTTGGAGCCGGCCCCTAAGATCTCTAGCTTTCAATTTAAAGTCTTCCACTGAACTGTATAATCTCCATTGATGAAGAAATTGCCTAATAAGAAGGTTATTTTTCAAATTCCTCAGGTGCTGCTATCCTAGCGTAAAAATGTATTCTTCTCTATCTCCTTCCAGTAAAGAGTAGCTGCCAAATAGCCATTGTTGTAAAAGATCTGTATATCCAAAATGTTTATAGATTTCTCCTGTCTATGATCTGTCAGCAAAAGAATAACTTATTTTGCGCTAGGATAGCAGTCACGCGAGGCGTTTGAAAAATAACCTTCCTATTGGGCAATTTCTTCATCTACACAGATTATGCAGTTCAGTGAATGACTTTAAACTGAAAACTGGAGATCTTAGGGACTGGTTCCAAAAGAAAGGATACCAGGGTGGACCATATCGAAGGCTTATAAGAGGGCTCTGTATGCTCAGCTCTCTCTTTTGCTGACATATCATAGACGGGAGAAATCTATTAACTTTTTGGAGATACAGATCTTTTACAATAATGGCTATTTGGCAACTACTCTCCAAATGGCAGACAGCAACTATCAATGAACTAGCATTTTTAAAGCCCCAACAGTTAGTGCAAAGTGTTAGGAGCTTCCAGCTGTGTAGCAGGAATCCAAAATGCCAAAGCTTTACTCTTTTTTAAAATCATGTACTTTCAGTGCACAGAAAGAATGCATGCTATAGGATTGCTCTATGATCAATAATCCCTGAAATGATGTTTTCAACAAATCTCATTTGAAGTCTAGACCTAAAGTAGAAGAGAGATTGGATGAAAGATCATTATATGACTAGTGTAATTGATTCTACTGATAGCTGAAACAACCAATTATCTGACATGAATAACAGTACTTTTTTTTTATTACCACAAAGGTGCAATGTCTATTTTCTGAGATCTAATTCTTCTGTATAACCAAAATTACCTAAAAACAGCCTATTGGCTCACAATAAGGTGACTGTGTAAAAGGCAGTTTTTTATATTGCTCTCAGTTAAATGGAGGTTTTGTAGATAGCTGACAGCTTTCAAGCATTAAGCACTGAACAAAAAAAGTGTCTCAAGGTTTTCCAGCTATCATTGGAAATACCGCCCTGTTTCACTAATGTATGTGGAGTATGCAAAGCATCCTTTCCCCTTCCATTTTGTTCTTAAAGAGAGAAGTCCACACCTCAAATTATTTGCCCAATTTTCTGCACCTTTAAAGGCTTTTTTAAAATTTTATCTTTAAGAGGTTTAACAATAACAATCAAGTAATCATACTTGTACAAAAATGTCCCAAGAAAGAAAATAAAACACCATAACACCAAAAAAAAAGAAACATAATAAATTAAATTCCACCTGGGACAATAGACCACAAATTTAGAGGCAATCCAATTCTAAACATCAAGGAAAACCATATTCAATACGGCAAAGTTGGTAATGTGCAATGTGGCTAGCAGAAATAACATTAATTACGGGTACACATAGCTGACATCATTAAACAGAGCTAGACAGAGCATGCTGAACTGATACGAAACAGACTAAATGAGTAGGATCAGTAAATATATATCTAGCAAACTTATATAACATAGTTACTCACCTGTAACAGGTGTTCTCCGGGGACAGCAGGAATCAGTCCTCACATATAGGTGATGTCAGCGCCGATGGAGCCCATGCAGAAGCATCTCCCCAGCTTTCCAGGAAAGCCTTTGGGAGATGCACCACGCATACATGGTCTCCTTCCCACCCAAGGGTGCCATCTTGCCTCAGTCTAATGACAGATGGCAAAAATAAAATACGGTAAAGAAGCAATTCCAAGGGGAGAAGGAAGGGTTGTGAGGATTGATTCCTGCTGTCCCCAGAGAACACCTGTTACAAGTGAGTAACTACACTTTCTCCGGGAACAAGCATGAAGTCTGTCCTCACATATGGGACTCCCCAGCTACAGGCTACTGAGAACCTGTAAAAACACCACGGTAGCCTGCAAAGGGTGAGCTATGAGCTGCAGCAGTTGAGTCCCTACTGGGAGACTCTCGCAAGAAGAAAGTGTCCGGCAGGGCACCAGCACTCCGGTAGCCTGAACATAGAAGGGTCATAGGGCAGGAGTTACATACACCCTGAAGAGATTACGGAGTAAAGCCTGGCTGAAGGCGTTGTCCCGTCGGGACTCCCTCTCCAGGTAATAATGAGATGTGAAGGTATGGACCAAAGACCAGGGGGCGGCCCAGCAGATTTCCGTCACAGGTACATAATGCAGATTTGCCGCGGAAGTAGCCATGGCCCTGATGTGGTGCGCCGTGAATCGCTGGTCTAGTGGGATCCCAGCCTGCTCATAGGCAAGGGCAATGCAGTCTGCCACCCAAGAGGTCAGAGTTCACTTAGTCACTGGGAGCCCCAGTCAACTGGGGTCATAGCAGAAGAAAAGCTGAGGCATTTTGCGGTGGCCCTGAGTCCATTGAGATACAAGGACTGGGCCCTTTTATAAACTGAAGTATGGAGGACGGTATCTGCCTTGCCGGCATGAGGCCTCGGAAAGAAGATGGGGAGCACCACCTCCTGATTGAGGTGGAAAGGGGATACCACCTTCAGCAGAAACTTGGAGTGTTTGCGGAGCATCACCTTGTTCTTGTAGAACCTTGTGTAGGGAGGCTTTGCCATCACAGCCTGGAGCTCGTTGACCCTGCAAGCTGATGGGAGTGCCATGAGAAAGACAACCTTCCAGGAGAGGTACAGCAAGTGGCAGGTATCCAGAGGCTCAAACGGCAGCTTAGTGAGCTTCAAGAGCACCACATTGAGATCCCACTCCACCATTGGTGGGTGGGCAGACGGGGGGTTTGGATAGCATAAGGCCCTGCAGGAACCGAGATACAAGGGCTGAGTCAAGAGGGGTTTTCCCTCAACGGAATGGTGATGCGCTGCGATAGAGCTCGTGTGCACTCTGACTGAGTTGGACTTCAGTCCCACCTGTGACAGATGGAGTAGGTACTGGAGTACCGCCTGTACAGAACAGAACGGGTTTGTCTGCCTCTTGGCGCACCAGACCAAGAACCGACGCCACTTAAAGGCTTATGCCCTTTTCGTGGAGGCCTTGCGGAAGGCCAGAAGGACCTCCTCCACATCCTATGGGAGGTTGAAGGGAGCTAACGCTACTCTTTCAGCAGCTAAGCCATGATGACAAGGACCCCAGGTTGAGGTGCAGAAGAGAGCCCTCCTGTGAGAGTAAGTCTGAGGCATGGCCCAGGGGAATCGGCAACGCTGCCAACAGACAGAGAAGCAGTGGAAACCAAGGTTATCTGGGCCACCAGGGGGCTATCAGTATTAGTGATGCCCTGACACAATGGACCTTGAAGACGGTTTTGGTGATCAATGCTGTCGGCGGGAAGGCATAAAGGAGGCCTTCTGTCCATGGGATGAGGAACGCTTCTGCAGCCACCCAGGATGGGTATGACTGACGGGAGCAGAAGCGGGACAACTGTGTGTTGTCCAGGCTGGCAAACAGATCCACTAGGGGGGTGCCCCAGAGTCGAAACAGCCAGGAGGCCACTCTGGGATCCAGGCGCCACTTGTATGGCTGGAGGACCCTGCTCAGCTTGTCCGCCAGGGTATTGTCCTGGCCCAGAAGGTAGACTGCCTTTAAGAACATCCCACTGTGTGTCACATATGAGCAGAGGGCTACCACCTCCTGGCAGAGGGAGTATAGAACACTGTGACTTGGTTGTCGGTCTGGACCAGCACCGACTGGTGCAGCCACTGGCAGAAGGCTCATAGAGACAGGAATATCACCCAGAGCTCCAGAAGGTTGATCTGCAGCTGGCATTCCATCTGGACCAGCTGCCCTGTGTGCGTAGGTACCCGCAATGAGCTCCCCAACCCATCAGGGAGGCATCCGTGGTAAGGACCCTCTGGGGGTGGTGCCTGGAAGGGCATCCTGACCTAGAGGTGGCAAGGATTCTGCCACTAGCTGAGGGAGTCAGCCAGCTGGCAGTAACTCCCACCCTGTCCCGAAGCCTGCCCATGGCTTGTGTCCACTGAGAGCGAAGGCACTACTGAGCTGCCCTCATGTGCAAGCAGGCGTATGGAGTCACATGGACCATGGAGGCCATGTGGCCCAGATGGGTGGATAGCGACTGGTGCTGCTGTACCTCTGTGGCTAGCACCCTGAGGCATCCTGCCCTTTCTTGAGGGAGGAAGGCCTTGGTCTAGAGGGTGTCTAGCTGAGCTCCTATGAATTCTAGGCACTGAATCAGGGTGACGTGTGACGGGGTAGTTGATGATAAACCCCAGGTGTTGCAGGGTGTGGATGGTGCGCCGCACTTCTGCAGCCGTGCCTCCCCTTATGAGCCAGTTGTCCAGGTAGGGAAAGATGAAGGCCCCTTGGAGACAAAGGTGGGCTGTGCCCACCTTTAGGCACTTGGTGAAGACCCTTGGCGATGAAGCCAGCCTGGAGGGTAGCATCCTGTATTGGTAGTGACCTCTTCCCATCACGAACCGGAGGTATTTTCGGTGGCCGGGATGGATCATGATGTGCATATAAGCATCCTTCAGGTCTAAGGAGCATAGCCAGTCTCCCTGCTGGAGGTAGGGTAGCAATGTTCCAAGGGAGAGCATCTTGAACTTTTCCTCCAGGAACTCGTCCGAACCTGTTTTGAACCTAGTTGCACTAACAGCTTTTACTACATCCTCCAGTAATGAATTCCAGAGTTTGATTACGGGCCGAGAGAAAAAATTTTTTTACGATTAGTCTTAAATGTACCACATTTAGCAACATTGCAACCTCCTAGCCTTTCTACTTTTTGAAAGAGTAAATAACCGATCTACATTTATCCATTCCACTCCATTCATTATTTTATAGACCTCTATCATATCTCCCCTCAGCTGTCTCTTTTCCAAGTTGAAGAGCCCTAACCTTTCAAGCTTTTCCTCGTAGGAATATCCTTCCATCCCCTTTACCATGTTTGTGGCTCTTCTCTGTACCTTTTCCAATTCTGCTATATCCTTTTTAAGATATGGTGACTAGAATTGCACACAATATTCAAGGTGTAGTTGTACCATGGAGCAAAATAGAGGCATTATAATATGCTTGGTTTTATTTTCTATTCCTTTCTTATGATTCCCAGCATTCTATTTGCTTTCTTGGCCGCCGCTGCACACTGGGCAAAGGGTTTCAACGTAGTATCCATGAAGCCTGAATCCTTTTCCTGCGTGGTGATTCCTAATGTGGAACCTTGCATCGTTTAACCATAGTTTGGGTTGTTCTTCCCTAAGTGCATAACTTTGCACTTGTCCACATTAAATTTCATCTGCCATTTGGACGCCCAGTCTCCCAATTTTTCAAGGACTTCTTGCAATTTTTCACAATCCTCTTGGGCTTTAATAACTTTGGATAATTTTATGTCATTTGCAAATAAGATTACCTCCTTCAATATTCCCATTTCCAGGTCATTTATAAATATCTTAAAAAGTAGCAGGCCCAGCATATATTCCTGGAGTAGTGGGTTCTCCACTATTTACCTTTCTCCATTGAGAAAATTGGCCATTTAGCCTTGCTCTTTGTTTTCTTTTAACCAGTTCCTAATCCACAATAGTATACTGCCTCCTATTCCATGACTTTTTAATTTCCACAAGAGTCTCTCATGAGGGACCTTGTCAAAGGCTTTCTGAAAATCCAGATATACTATATCAACTGGCTCACCTTTATCTACCTGGTTATTCACATCTGCTAAAGATATCTCCATTAAAGTTCAAAAGCAACCAACGAACATGAAAAGGGCATTCTCCCACTATGCCCCTATGATGTGGAATGCACTACCACCACATCTGAGGAGCACTGAATCCACAGGAGACTTCCGAAAGAAACTAAAAAACCATCTATTCCTCGAATTCTACGGGGCTGATTGTATTCTAAGGTCCTTATTCCAATAACACCACGCAAATCCATCCACCTCTTATCACCATGTTATTTGTGCTGTACATAAATTAATCTAATTAAGTTATCTAACCCTACCTTATTCTTCATGCATTGTATAACCTACTTGTTCTTCCTACAATATTAATTTTGCGTTACCTGTAAATCACACCACTTGTTAAATTTACTGTATTTGCATGCACCGAGTTCTCTGTAAACCTTCTTGACTGGTAGAAAGATGGTATAAAAAGATGTTAAATAAATAAAAAATATAACAGATTAGTAAGACAAGACATTCCTTGGCTAAATCTATGTTGGCTTCCTGCCATTAAACCATGACTATCCACATGTTCAGTAATTTTGTTCTTTATAATGGTTTCTATCATTTTGCCTGCTACAGAGGTCAAGCTCACCAGTCTGTAGTTTCCTGGATTACTCCTGTAACCCTTTTTAAAAATTGGCGTAACATTGGCCACTCTCCAATCCTCAGGTACTACAGATGATTTTAAGGATAGTTCACAGATTACTAAAAGTAGGTCTGCAATCTCATATTCCAGTTCTTTCAGCACCCTGGGATGTACACCATCCTGTTCAGGTGATTTGCTGCTCTTTAGTTTATCAAATAGCTGTAATACTCTTCCTGATTTATCGAGATTTGTTTCAATTCCTCTGATACATCACCTTTAAATATCATTTCTGGCCTGGGTAAGTTTCCTACATCTTCTTCAGTAAAGACTGAAGCAAAGAATTCAGTCTCTCTACTATGGCCTTATCCTCTCTTAGTGCCCCTTTTAACTGCATTCATACCATCTCAGTCCAGAGACCTCCTAATTGCACATTCACTGCTGCTGCTTTACTCCTGAAGTTTTCCAAAGACAGATTTCACTGCACAAGTAAACGAATGGATCTTTTAGCCTATGGCTTACTTCTGTCCAGGTAACAAAGCTAACCTGTCCTTGGACCTCAATTCTCTAAATTCAACTGCAAATAAGGAAGCACACATGCACAGAGAGTTATATAAAACTGTACAAATTATACAACTTAAGCTTAAGTGAGGAATTCACAGGTGTGTACATTTGTGCAGGTTCCCATGATTCCCTGCCCTCCCCCCTCCCCCCAAGCTAGGCCATCACACCTCCTTTTATTAGAGTAAAATTGTTGCATGGTACAAATTTAGCTCTATGTCAAGCTTTATTTATCTACATGTTATAGGTCAGAGCACAGACATTTCTCAGTTCCAGCATTCTAAAAACAAAGCATTCTGTCTCGTTCTCACAAACAATGTCATCCCAAAGTACAACTTTGGCTTTTATAACACATCTCTCTCCAGACTGCTAGGTTTCAGACTGTCAGCAACATTCCAAGCTATTCTGCATATTAACTCTTTCAGAGGTCCTTGATACCCCACTTCAAGTTACTTTCAACAGTCCCCCCTCTGATTCTGGACAGAATCTCTACAAATGAATGATAGCTCAAACATATCCAAATCCAAAATAAATCTGCCATAGAAGGAAATGCCGTTCTCTTCATTTGCTTCAGAGTCCTAGGCACCACCCTCTGGTTCACAGGCAACTTTCATCTTGCTAGTTGGAAGAAGTATTTATACATATGCTCCATTTGACAATATAGAAAAAGGATTACAAGCATCCTGCAAATTAACCAAAACTATGTGAAACTGTTTGCCCTTGCTAGGTCTCAGTAAGAATGTCTACAGAGAGTAAGGCTTTATCAATTCTTGCAAGCACAATATGCTGACAGTGGCCAACTGCTCTTCATTGATCTTTCAGTGGTTCAGAGGTTTGCGCACACATTCATATCACGACACTGGTCACAACTGCAAGATCTCCAGCAGCATTCTCTTTTTCACTCTGGGCTGTGCTATGCACATCTTGGACAGTTTCAGTGACTGTCTACCCAGCTTCATGGCTGCACATACATCTTTCTGTAGCAGTGCTGGAATCTCTGATCTTTGCTCCCATTCTGCTTTCAGTAGCACTGCAGACTTCCTTTCATTCATAGTTGTCATTGTCTTTGACCCATAGGATTTAGTGCATGCAATATAATTTGCAGAGCCAAAACTCACTACTCTAACACTTCTCTGATTCCTCACAATTGTAAAGTAATGGCAATACAGAATTATTAAACAGGATTATCTTATCAAATGTTAAATTATTTGCAGTTACAATACATTTACTGCTAACACTAAATTATTACAAATTATTTAACTATATGGAGGCCAAGTTAGCTTAAAGCATACGTCTATTTTGTATCTGCATTCCTTAATTCATTCCCTTTATCTATCAAATTGAAGTTAGCATGTGGCCTAATAGACACATTTCTCTTACCAGGTGCACAACTTATATATGCATATCACTAATTATGTTTGTAATGTATTCTCCAACTGTGACAATATGCAAAGCAGTTAATCTCATTATTTAAGGGGTAACAAACATCAAAACATAACTGACAGTTTATGGCAAATAACTTACTCATTTTTTTGTTCACCAAAAATTCTTAGGAAGGCTCTCTTATCTCAGGTAATGGTTAGACGCACATTATTCTGAACACTGACATAGACATCTCAACTCACAAAGGAAGGACAATGAGACATAAAACAAAAGGAAACAGATACATCATGGGTCATTACATAGAATTCCAAGAATTATGTTCAATAAAAGGTAATGCATTCATAATCACAAAACTTTCAAAAACAGAGAATTTAAACCAATTAGAAATTCAATTGTCATTATTTACAACTTCACTTTGTTAACACTTTATTCAACACAAAACAGCACAGTTATAAAGAATCAATTAATCTCTTGCACAGGGAAAGCGTAGTTACTCACCTGTAACAGGTGATCTCCGGGAACAGCAGGAATTTAGTCTTCACATATGGGTATCGTCGATACCGACGGAACCAGCGTGGAAACGCTCCCCAGCGTCCAATAGGAAAGCTTTTGGGAGCATCCCACAGCGCATGCATGCTGCCTTCCCGCCTCTGTACCTCTCTCACTTCAGTTGAGTTTATAGCTGAGACCAAAGGAGAGAAGTAGAGAAAACGATAGATAGAGACAACTCCTAGGGGAGGTGGGTGGGTTGTGAAGACTAAATTCCTGCTGTTCCTGGAGATCACCTGTTACAGGTGAGTAACTATGCTATCTCCAGGAACAAGCAGGAATGTAGTCTTCACATATGGGGACTCCCCAGCTGAGAGATGCCAAGGGGTGACCCCAACAAGCTGCGAACCCAGGCGAGATGGGTCATGCTTCCTCCCATGGACCTCGGGCATCCAAACCGTGGAGAATGGGTAGGAGTTGTACTAAGTATGGAAGAGATGCTGGAGAACAGCTTGGCCAAATGAGGCATCCGGACGGGAGTCCTTGTCTAAGCAGTGGTGAGCTGTGAAGGTGTGTACCGAAGCCCAATTGGCTGTTTTGCAGATGTCATCCATAGACATAGAACGAAGGTTAGCCGTTGAGCTGCCATTGCTCTCACATTGTGAGCTGTGACATGGCCCCCGAGAGAAAGTCCTTTACTCTGATATGTATAGGATATGCAATCTGCAATCCAATTTGACAGAGTTCTTTTGGAAACTGGAAGTCCCAAATGACTAGAGTCTAAAGCCACAAAAAGCTGAGAAGATTTTCTATGTGGCTTAGTTCTTTGGAGATAAAAGATTAGGCTCTTTTACAATCCAATGTGTGAAGATTCCTTTCCGCACTAGAGGCATGAGGCCTAGGGAAGAATATAGGAAGATAAACCGACTGGTTTAAATGGAAAGGTGAAACCACCTTTGGCATAAAGTGAGAATGAGTCCTGAGCACTACTTTATCATGGTGGAACCTTGTACAAGGAGGGTCAGCTACTAGCACCTATAGTTCACTAATGCGTCTTGCAGAGGTGATGGCAATTAGGAAAATTACTTTCCATGAAAGAAACTTTAGGTCTGAAGTGGCTAAATGTTCAAAGGGCGGTTTCATAAACTGACCAAGAACAAGATTCATATCCCATGCCACCGGTGGTGGTTTAATGGGAGGTTTTGTTAAGAGTAGACCTCTCATAAATCTTGATACAAGTGGATGAGAAGAAAAGAGTAGTTACTCACCTGTAACAGGTGTTCTCCAGGAGCAGCAGGAATCAGTCCTCAAATATGGGTGACGTCGGCGCCGAGGAAGCCCCCGTGCGGAGCATTTCCCCAGCTTTCAAAGAAAGCCTTTGGGAATGCAGCGCGCATGCGCGGTCCCCTTCCCGCCCAAGGGTGCCATCTTGCTCAGTCTGATGACATAGCTAAGAGACAGCAAAAAGCAAAATAAATCATATGACCGCAACTCCAAGGGGAGGAGGGAGGGTTGTGAGGACTGATTCCTGCTGCTCCCGGACAACACCTGTTACAGGTGAGTAACTACTCTTTCTCCAGGACCAAGCAGGAAGTCAATCCTCACATATGGGACTCCCCAGCTTAAGGCTACCGGAGACCCAAAGCTGAAAAATGAGCTCCCTCTAGAGCCTCAGCACGTGAGAAAAGAATCTTCTCTGATAACGCTCCAGAATGGTAGCCCAACACCAGGGCCGGAGGGTAGGAGTTGCCTAAACCCCAAAAAGATTATGGAGTACCACCTGCCCAAAAACACTGTCCCTGCAGGACTCCCTCTCAAGACAGTAGTGGGCCGCAAATGTCTGGCTTGAAGACCAAGTAGCGGCCCAGCAGATGTCTGCCAATGGAACAGAGCGGAGATGAGCCACTGACGCAGCCTTCGCCCTGACACGGTGAGCCGTAACTCGACCCTGCAAGGAGAGGCCGGCTGCCCTGTAAGCCCAGGCGATACAGTCGGCTACCCATATGGACAAAGTACGCTTGGAGACAGCTAACCCCAACTTATTGGGGTGAAAAGAGACGAAGAGCTGAACAGCCCTCCGGTGCTCCCACGTACGGTCAAGGTAGAAGGACAACGCCCTCCTACAGTCCAGGGTATGCAAGACCATCTCAGCCCGGCTGGCATGCGGCCTGGGAAAGAAAGTTGGAAGAACCACCTCCTGATTGAGGTGGAAGGAGGAGACAACCTTTGGAAGGAACTTAGGGTGAGTCCGTAAGACTACTCTATTCCTATAGAACCTAGTATATGGAGCATCGGATACTAGGGCCTGAAGCTCACTTACTCGCCTTGCCGATGTAAGAGCTACCAGAAACAACGCTTTCCAGGAGAGAAAGCGCAAAGGACAAGTAGCCATAGGCTCAAATGGTGGGCAAGAAAGCCGTTGCAAGACCACATTCAAATCCCAGTCAGGGGCAGGTGGACGCACTGGAGGCTTAAGCAAGAGCAGGCCTCTGAGGAAGCGAGCCACCAAAGGGTGGCTGGAGAGAGACTGACCTTCCACCGGTGAGTGGTGCGCTGAAAGAGCACTGAGGTGAACTCAAACAGAATTGGACTTAAGGCCCAGGTTGGACAGGTGAAGCAAATACTGCAGCACCGCTGGTACCAGGCATGAGAAAGGATTCTCATTGTGTTGAGCACACCAGGTAGAGAATCTACGCCACGTAAGGGCATAAGACTTTCGGGTGGACTGCCTCGTAGAGGCCAAGACCACGTCCTCCACTTCTCTAGGCAGTAATAAGGGTGCTAGAACTACCCTTTCAGCAGCCAGGCCATCAGATTGAGGGACTAGAGATTGGGGTGTAAAAGAGATCCCTGCTCTTGAGACAGGAGATCTGGTTGCATCCCCAGAGGAAGAGGAGTGTCCACCGCCAGATGCAACAGGAGTGAGAACCACGGCTGTCGGAGCCATCTGGGGGCCACCAGAATTACCGAGGCCCTGTCCCGGAGCACTTTGAACAGTGTCTGGGGCACTAGAGGCATGGGAGGAAAGGCATATAGGAGGCCTGTAGACCACGGAATGAGAAACGCATCCGCTGCTAATCTCAGAGGATGCGGTTGTCTGGAGCAGAACCTGGGCAGAGGACTGGCAAAGAGATCTATAGTTGGAAGACCCCATCTCAGAAAGATCTGTTGAACCACTAAAGGATTCAACTGCCATTCGTGCGGCTGCAGGATCCTGCTCAATCTGTCTGCCAGGTAATTCTCTTGACCCGGGAGATAGACCGCTTTGAGAAGAATGCCATGATTCTCTGCCCAGGAGCACAGGCTCTGCACTTCCTGACAGAGAAGGCGGGACCCTGTGCCCCCTTGTTTGTTCACATAGAACATAGCAACCTTATTGTCCGTCTGAACTAAGACGGACTGGTGAGAGATGAGATGAGAGAAAGTTCTCAGGGCTAAGCGAATAGCTCTCAGTTCTAAGAGGTTGATCTGCTGGGCGGCCTCCCAAGGAGACCACAGGCCTTGAGTACATGCTCCCTGGCAATGTGCACCCCAACCTTGAAGAGAAGCATCGGTTGTCAGCACCTGAGAGTGTAGAGGTGTCTGAAAAGGCACCCCGTGCACCAAATTCGGAAGATGAAGCCACCATTGTAGAGAAGACTCTAGTAGTTTGGACACCCTCACACTGTCTGTGAGATTTCCGGTGGCTTGGTGCCACTGAGTTCTGAGGCCCCATTGAGCCGGCATCATTTGTAGGCGGGTATTTGGAGTCACATGGACCGTGGAAGCCATGTGGCCTAAGAGCCTCAGGAATTGTCTGGCGGAGACCAGAGAATTGCTGTGGAACTGACTGGCCAGAGCCATCAACCTGTGGGCCCTGTCTATGGGTAAAAAGGCCTTTGCCTGAAGGGTGTCCAGTCTTGCTCCTATGAACTCCATGTTCTGTGAGGGGTGCAAAGTGGACTTTGCGAAGTTTATAACAAACCCCAGATGCTGAAGCAGACCGACAGTGCGGAGAGTAGCTTGATTGGTCTCCTGTGGGGATTGACCCCTGATAAGCCAGTCGTCCAAGTATGGAAAGACGAAAAAGCCTTGAACCCTGAGGTAGGCCGCTACCACCACCAGGCACTTGGTGAATACCCTGGGGGCTGAGGTTAGGCCAAAAGGCAGTACCCTGTACTGGTAATGGTTTCCTCCCACTACAAATCTGAGATATTGTCTGTGGTCTGGATGAATGAGGATGTGAGTATAAGCATCCTTTAAATCTAAGGAGCATAGCCAATCTCCCTGCTGGAGGTAAGGCAGCAGGATTCCAAGGGCAAGCATCTTGAACTTTTCCCTCTCCAGGAACTTGTTTAGATTCCGCAAATCTAGGATGGGTCTGAAGCCTCCTGTTCTTTTTGGTACCAGAAAGTACCTGGAATAGAAACCTTGACCCCTCAGGTGGTGGGGCACCAGTTCCACTGCCTGTTCCTTTACAAGACTTGCTAACTCCTGCAGGAGTAAGTCCCTGTGCAGAGGAAAATAGGAGGGGGGTACCTGGTGGAAGTGGAGGAGATAGCCCTTCTGGACTATACTTAGTACCCAGGTATCCCTTGTTACAGCTGGCCACCTGTGGGCATATAGGGCCAGCTGGCCTCCTGTGCTGATAGGGGCCAGCTGAGGAGAAGAGGCTATGCCACTGGAGTCAAAACCCCGCACCCTGCTGTGCAGGAGCCGGAGCTGGTGGCTTGGGGGTTTTCTGCCTACGGGTCCCTTGTCCCTGCCCCTTGGCCTGCTGACCCTGTTGGGGAGCTACAGAGGCCTGAAAATGAGGGTATGCTTTATAGGCAGATGACTTCCTCGGGTAAAGCGTAGTTACTCACCTGTAACAGGTGTTCTCCAGGAGCAGCAGGAATCAGTCCTCACATATGGGTGACGTCGGCGCCGACGGAGCCCTCGCGGAGCAATTTTCCCCAGCTTTCAAAGAAAGCCTTTGGGAATTGCAGCGCGCATGCGCGGTCCCCTTCCCGCCCAAGGGTGCCATCTTAGCCAGTCAGATGACATAGCTAAAAGACAGCATAAAAATTTGCAAAAAAACTAAAGCAGATGATTGCAACTCCAAGGGGAGGAGGGAGGGTTGTGAGGACTGATTCCTGCTGCTCCTGGAGAACACCTGTTACAGGTGAGTAACTACGCTTTCTCCAGGACCAAGCAGGAAGTCAGTCCTCACATATGGGACTCCCAAGCTTAAGGCTACCGGAGACACTAAGCACAAAAATGAGCTCCCTCTAGCTCAGCAGCACAGAAGGAAGGAATCTTCACTGAATTATTACCCACCGGTAGCCCCCATCCGGGATGGAGGGTAGGAGTTGCTCAAACCTCGAAGAGATTTCGGAGGACTGCCTGTCCGAAAGCACTGTCCCTGCGGGACTCCCTCTCGAGGCAGTAATGGACCACAAAAGTCTGGCTCGAAGACCAAGTAGCGGCCCGGCAGATGTCTGCCAATGGAACAGAGCGGAGGTAAGCCACTGACGTAGCCTTCGCCCGAACACAATGAGCCGTGACTCGACTTTCTAACGAGAGTCCGGCTGCCCCATAAGCACAAGCGATACAGTCAGCAACCCAGATGGACAGAGTACGCTTGGAGACAGGGAGCCCCAATTTATTGGGGTCAAAAGACACAAAAAGCTGAGCAGCTTTACGGTGCTCCCGCGTACGGTCAAGGTAGAAGTTCAACGCTCTTCTACAGTCCAGGGTATGCAGGACCATTTCAGCTCGGCTGGAGTGTGGCCTGGGAAAGAAGGTCGGAAGTACCACCTCCTGATTGATGTGAAAAGGGGAGACCACTTTTGGAAGAAATTTAGGGTGAGTCCGTAGGACTACCCTATTTTTGAAGAACCGAGTGTAAGGGGGATCAGACACGAGGGCCTGCAATTCACTTACGCGTCTAGCGGAAGTGAGGGCTATCAAGAATAAGGTTTTCCAAGAAAGAAAACGGAGAGAACAGGTAGCCATAGGTTCAAAAGGCGGACAGGTGATCCGCTGTAAAACCACATTCAGATCCCAGTCAGGTGCTGGCGGGCGCAGAGGTGGTTTAAGTAGAAGGAGACCTCGGAGAAACCTTGCCACGAGAGGGTCGTTGGAAAGAGGTCTGCCGTCCACCAGCACATGATGTGCTGAAAGAGCACTGAGGTGAACTTTGACGGAGTTGGACTTAAGTCCCAGATTAGAGAGGTAGAGCAAGTACTGCAAGATCACCGACACCGAGCAGGAGAAGGGATCCTGAGACTGCTGGGTACACCAAACGGAAAAACGACGCCATTTAAGGGCGTAGCATCTGCGGGTAGAAGGTCGCCGGGAAGCTAGGACGACCTCTTCCACTTCTGCCGGCAGCAGAAGGGGAGCCAGGACTACCCTTTCAGCAGCCAGGCCATCAGATGTAAAGATCTGAGGTTGGGGTGTAGCAGGGACCCTTGATCCTGTGTCAGGAGGACTGGTTGAAACCCCAGAGGGAACGGAGCCTCCACCGCCAGTTGCAGCAGGAGTGGAAACCATGGCTGTCTGGGCCACCGAGGAGCTATCAGGATGATGGAAGCTTTGTCTCGGAGAGCCTTGAAAAGAGTACGAGAGATTAGCGGTATGGGAGGAAAGGCATACAGAAGGCTTTTCGACCATGAGAGTAGAAAAGCATCCTCCGCTACTCGAAGGGGATGCGGCTGCCGAGAGCAGAAGCGAGGAAGTTGCCGGTTGAAGGGACTGGCAAAGAGATCCATCGTGGGGAGGCCCCACTTCAGAAAACTTTTCTGAACGACCAAGGGATCCAGTCGCCACTCGTGCGGCTGGAGGATTCTGCTGAGTTTGTCCGCCAGGCAATTTTCTTGGCCTGGGAGATAAACTGCCTTGAGAAGAATGCCGTGGCTGACGGCCCAAGAGCAGAGCCTCTGCGCTTCTCGACAGAGAAGGAAGGAGCCCGTGCCCCCCTGTTTGTTCACGTAGAACATGGCAACTTGATTGTCCGTCTGGACAAGGACTGACCGGTGAGAAGTCAGGTGGGAGAAAGCCTTGAGAGCCAGACGAATTGCTCTGAGCTCTAGGAAGTTGATCTGCTGCGCAGACTCCCACGTGGTCCAGAGACCTTGAGTACATGCCCCTTGGCAATGCGCTCCCCATCCCAGGAGAGAAGCATCGGTCGTCAGTACTTGAGCAGGCGGAGGAGATTGAAAAGGCATTCCGAGTACCAGGTTCGGCTGATGAAGCCACCACTGTAGAGAAGAGGCCAGCGGGTCGGAGATCTGCACTAAGTCGGCTAGGCCGCCCGTGGCCTGTTGCCACTGCTTGCGAAGGCACCACTGAGCAGGCCTCATATTCAGGCGGGCATTGGGGGTCACGTGGACGGTGGAAGCCATATGGCCGAGTAGTCTCAGGAAGCGCCTGGCCGAGACCAGGGACTGGCTGTGAAAACGGCTGGCTAGGTCCATGAGCCGTTGAGCCCTGTCGAGAGGCAGGAAAGCTCTCGCCTGAAGAGTGTGCAATCTTGCGCCGATGAACTCGAGATCTTGCGAGGGGAGCAAAGTGGACTTTGCGAAGTTTATGACAAAGCCCAAGTACTGGAGAAGAGTCACAGTGCGGTGTGTGGCTTTTGTGACTTCCGGAGAGGACGATGCTCTGATGAGCCAGTCGTCTAGGTATGGAAAGACATAGAGGCCCTGAAGCCGGAGGTAAGCCGCCACCACCGCGAGACATTTTGTGAAGACTCGTGGTGCGGAGGATAGGCCAAAGGGCAGTACTCTGTACTGGTAATGATTTCCTGCCACCACAAACCTTAGGTATTGGCGGTGGCTTGGGTAGATGAGGATGTGCGTGTAGGCATCCTTTAGATCCAAGGAGCATAGCCAATCTCCCTGCTGGAGGTAGGGCAGAAGGATTCCAAGGGTAAGCATTTTGAACTTCTCCCGCACGAGGAACTTGTTGAGGTTGCGCAAGTCCAGGATGGGTCTGAGGCCTCCCGTTCTTTTTGGTATTAGGAAATACCTGGAATAAAAGCCTTGACCTCTCAGGTGGTGGGGCACCGGTTCCACAGCCTGTTCCTGAAGAAGACTTGCTAACTCCTGAAGGAGTAAGTCCCTGTGCAGAGGGAGTCGTGGAGGCTCTCCTGGGAAATAGGAGGGAGGGACCTGGTGGAAGTGGAGAAGATAGCCTTCTCTCACAACATGAAGCACCCAGGCATCTGATGTGATGTTGGACCACCTGTGGGCAAAGTGGACCAGCCGGCCTCCTGTGCTGGGAGAAACCAGCTGAGGGGGAGAGGCTATGCCGATGAAGTCAAAAACCCCCACCCTGCTGAGCAGGGGCCGGTGGTGCAGGCTTGGGGGCTTGCTGCCTACGGGACCCGTTACCCCGTCCCTTGGCCTGCTGACCCTGTTGGGGAGCTGCGGAGGCCTGATATTGAGGGTAGTGTTTATAGGCAGCCGCCTTTCTCGGGTAAAAGGACTTCTTTCCCGAGCCCTTCTTCTTCTGGGAAGGGGCAGAGGTCTTCCTAGAGAGCCTAGTTCTGGTGAGAGTCTCCGTCTCGATTTGCGCAGCCTTCTCAGCCATGGGCTTGCCAAAGAGGTTCTCACCTCGGCAGGGGACATCGACCAACTTGTCCTGCACCCAGGGTTCAAGGTCAGACGACTGAAGCCAAGCCTGTCGGCGGGCACCGATGCCGGCTGCGGCCACTCGAGCCGATGCTCCAAAGCCATCATAGGCTGCTCGAGAAATGAATTTGGAGCAATCTCGAATTCCAGTGGACAAGGCTAGGAACCTCCGCAAAGGTTCCTCGGACAGCCCAGCAGAGAATCCGGCTATCTCTTTAGCCAGGTCTCTAAGGTACATGCCCATGTAGAGCTGGTAGGTCTGGACCCGACAAGCAAGCATAGAGCCTTGGAAACACTTCTTACCGAGGCCATCCAGGTTGCGGGCCTCCCTGCCGGGAGGTACCGAGGAGTGCATCTTCTGGCTCTTGAGCCTATGCATGGCCGATTCCACCACCATGGAATGGTGCGGTAGCTGTGCTTTCTGGAAGCCAGGGCTCTTGCGGACTCGATAGATGGAATCGACCCGCTTGCTTAATACCGGCGACGATGCCGGACTCTCCCACATGCGGAAGATTAGTCATTCCAGCATGGGAGGAACCGGTACAGTAAAGTGCTCCTTTGCTGGAGAGTCGTACTGAAGGGCGTCGAGCTCTTCGGCTCGAGGCTCCTCCTCGGGATCCGCAGGGAAGGCCAAAGCCTTGGCCATATCCCTGACGAAGTCCGAGAACCGGGCATCCTCCGGGGGGACTGTTTCCGAGGTTCGGACTCAGGGGAGTCCGAGGGGACACACCGAGTCCGAAAAGAATCAGGTGACTCTTCCACTTCAGATTCCCAGGCCGACTCCGAGGAGGAATCGGTGGGGTCGGTTCGGGCGGGCGGAGGCGTCGGCCGCCCCGACGCCGAGGGAGTCGGCGTCGACGACCTCGGTCCCGAACGGGAGGCCGAGGGAGACCTCGACCGAGGATCGACTCGAGCCCGCATGGACTCGAGGATCGGTTCGGTCTCCGGGGTCGACTTAGACGTCGACGTCCCGGCGGCCAGGGCAGAGGCGCCAGCGAGGCTAGCGATCAGTGCCCGCTTCTGGTCCATGAAGGTAGCCAGGCTGCTCTCCAAGGCCGTCAACCTGCGTCCGACCTCAGGTGACCCAGCAGTCCCCGACTCGGGCCCCGACGGCGTCGGGCCCGACGTCGGACCCCTCGGAGGCGAGTCCAGGAGGACTATAGGACTTACCCGAGCAGGCAATTCCGATTCCAAACGAGGTCGCTTCGTGAGACTTCGTGCTCCAAAGACCCGGGACGGCTATCGGGGCTATGCGACCTGGCCCTCGCGGAACCAGGAGCGTCCACCGATGCCGCCCTCGCGGGTTTCGCCTTCCGATGATGATCCCCGGAGGGAGAACCTCTGTCGGAGGAACTCCGGCGATGCTCAGAGCTGGAGCCTCTGGACGCCGAGGCCTCCGACGAGGTCCGGGTACGGGTGGGATCTGCGAAGATTCTTTTCCCGCTGATGCCGCCGACTCCGTAAAGCTTTGGAGGACATTTTGCTGCAGGCCCCACAGATCAGTTCCTCGTGATCTAGGCCGAGGCAGCGGAGGCAATGATCGTGTGTGTCAGTGAGCGACATATTTCTGTCACACTGAACACACCTTTTGAAGCTACTGGCAGCCATCGGGGGAAAAAGGGCCCCTGCAAGGTCAAAGGACCGGGCTGCCAGCAAAAAACCGAAAAACGAAACTGACAAGAAAAATCAGAAAAACCGAAAAATAAGAGAAGGACTCGCAACGGCGTCGCGAGTCCGGGCAGGAAAGAGACCGGCGTCGAACCGAAGAAAAAAGAGAAAATAAACGACGAAAATCAACTTTTTCTGCGGGGACAAGAAGACCACGTCTGTAGGGCTCCGCGGAAAAAAGAAGACTGGCTAAGATGGCACCCTTGGGCGGGAAGGGGACCGCGCATGCGCGCTGCAATTCCCAAAGGCTTTCTTTGAAAGCTGGGGAAAATTGCTCCGCGAGGGCTCCGTCGGCGCCGACGTCACCCATATGTGAGGACTGACTTCCTGCTTGGTCCTGGAGAAAAGGCCTTTTCTCCCGAGCCTTTCTTCTTCTGAGAAGGGGTGGAGGTTTTCCTGGACAGCCTTGTCCGGGTAAGAGTCTCGGTCTCAAGTTCTGCAGCCTTGTCAGCCATGGGCTTGCCAAAAAGGTTTTCACCTTGGCAGGGGACATCGACCAACTTGTCCTGCACCCATAGCTCGAGGTCCGATGACTGTAGCCAGGCCTGACGGCGTGCACCGATGCCGGCCGCGGCTACTCGGGCCGAAGCCTCGAAGCCATCATAGGCTGCTCGAGAGATAAACTTTGAGCACTCACGAATACCCGATGACAGAGTGTTGAACCTCTGCAAAGGTTCCTCGGAGAGACCAGCAGAGAACCTGGCAATATCCTTTGCCAGGTCTCGAAGGTATATGCCCATGTACAGCTGGTAGGTCTGGACATGGCAAGCAAGCATAGAGCCCTGGAAGCACTTCTTACCGAGGGCATCCAGGTTCCGGGCATCCAGGTTCCAGGCCTCCCGGCCGGGAGGCACTGAGGAGTGCATCTTCTGACTCTTCAGACGATGCATGGCCGATTCCACAACCATGGAGTGGTGCGGTAATTGTGCCTTTTGGAACCCGGAGCTCTTGCGGACTCGATAGATGGAATCGACCCGGTTGCTCAAAACCGGCGTCGAGGCCGGCGCCTCCCACATGCGGAAGAGCAACCGTTCCAGCATCAAAGGAACCGGTACAGTAAAGGCCTCCTTTGGGGGAGAGTCATACTGTAGGGCCTCGAGCTCCTCCTCTGGATCCGCGGGGAAGGCCAAGGCCTTTGCCATATCCCGCACGAAGTCCGAGAACGGGTATCCTCCGGGGAGGACCTTCTCCTTGGTTCGGACTCCAGCGAGTCCGATGGGACACACCGAGTCCGAAAGGTGTCGGGTGACTCCTCATCCTCCGTTTCCCAGCAAGACCCCTCGGAGGAGGAATCAAGCGGCTCCGGTCGGGCAGGCACCGATGCCATCCACCCCGACGCCGAGGGTACCGGCGTCGACGACCTCGGTCCTGAGCGGGAGGCTGAGGGAGACCTTGGCCGAGGATCGACTCGAGAGCGCATGGACCCGAGGATTGGCTTGGCCTCCGTGGTCGACTTGGACGTCGATGTGGTCGGGGCAGATGCACCAGTGAGACCAGCGATCAGTGCCCGTTGATGTTCCATGAAGGCAGCCAAGCTGCACTCCAAGGCTGTCAACCTAAGTCCGAGCTCAGGAGACTCAGCAGCCCCCGACTCGAGCCCCGATGGCGTCGAGCCCGACGTTGGCTCCCCCGGAGGAGAGTCCACGAGGACTACAGTACTCACGTGACCCGGGGACTCCATCTCCACACGAGGTTGTTTTGCAGGCCTCTCTGACTCCAAAGACCCGGGACGGCGCTCAGGGCTATGAGACTTGGCCCTCGAGGAGCCAAGTGCATCCACCGATGCTGCCCTCGCGGGTTTTTTCTTCTTGCAATGCTCCCGCGAGGGAGACCCCCCTCTCGGAGGAGCCTCGGCGCTGCTCGGGGCCGGAGTCCCGAGACGTCGAGGCCTCTGATGAAGTCCGGGCCTGTCCGGACGTGGAGTCAGGGAAGATTCTTTCCTTTTGGTGCTGCCGACTCCTCAACGCCTTCGAGGACATTTTCCCACACGGGCCACAGATCATCTGGTCATGATCGGGTCCGAGGCACCGGAGGTAGCAGTCATGTGTGTCGGTGAGAGACATAAGTTTCTTACACCGATCACACTTTTTAAACCCACTGGCAGCCATCGTGGGAAAAAGGGCCCCTGCGAGGTCAAAAGACAGGGCTGCCAGTGAAAAAGAAAAATGGCGCGTACAGTAGTCACTAAGGACAAAAAAGAAGTCCAGGCTTGATACTGATGTATCGGGCCCAGGCGGGAAAGGGAAACCGGCATCGAACCAAAGAAAAACAGGTCCACGCAGAACAAAATCAACTTTTTCCTCGAGTGAAAACGAAACACGTCCGTCGGGCTCCGCGGAAAAAAAGAAGACTGAGCAAGATGGCACCCTTGGGCGGGAAGGGGACCACACATGTGCGCTGCATTCCCAAAGGCTTCCTTTGAAAGCTGGGGAAATGCTCCGCACGGGGGCTCCGTCGGCGCCGACGTCACCCATATGTGAGGACTGACTTCCTGCTTGGTCCTGGAGAATAGGTTGTCCATCGAAATGTTTATGAAAAGCAGCAATAGCACTAAGATGGACTCTCACTGAATTGGTCTTTAGACCAAAAGTTGATAATTGGAGGAGATACTCTAGTAGCGACTCTACAGGTACCAAAAGGGGGTTAAGTCCCTTTTGTGAACACCAGACAGAGAACCTTTTCCACTTAAAAGTGTAGGAACATCTTGTGGAAGGTTTTCTGGAAGCCAAAAGGATATCCTTTACTTGTTGAGAAAGGTCAATATCCTGGAATTCCAGGCTTTCAGTAACCAGGCCCTGAGATGTAGGGACTGGGGATTGGGATGCAGTAAGCATCCATCGTCCTGAGACAGAAGATCTGGAGCATTCCCCAACTCCACAGGAGTGGTTTGAGAGAGACGCAGAAGAAGAGGATACCACGTTTGTCGTGGCCAACGTGGAGCTATGAGTATCATACAACCTCTGTCTCTCTGAAATTTGAATAAAGTCTTGGGAATGAGGGGAATGGGTGGGAAGGCATAGAGGAAGTCCTGACCCCAGTGGAGTAGGAAAGCATCTCTTGCCTGACAGTTATGAGCCAGGATTCTGGAACAGAATCGGGGAAGTTTGGCATTCTGTGGACTTGCAAAGAGGTCTATATCTAGTGTTCCCAAGATCTGAAACACTCGAGCAAGCTGGTATGAGTGGAAATTTTGATTTATTAGAAACAAGCAACAAAATACATACAAAAAGCAATGTTCATGTCCATGTCCATAGTATCCAACTGTTGAGGACTGCCAACCCCCCCCCAACCATGCCCGATATCCCCGCAGCAGCATGAGAACCCAAAATACATAATCCACCATCCCCACCCCCGCCCCTAATAAGGAGCAGCAGCTGCCCCACCCCCACCCCCAATCCCTGCCCCTTCCCCATCCACCCCACAAAGAAAAACATCAAAAGGAAAACCCACATCCCCTTACTAATATGAAAACCACCCACCCCCCCCCCCAAACAAAACATAAAGGCAACATCTGGCCCTTCCCCAACAAAATCCCACCAAAGAAACAATACAAAACCTGAAAAAGAACAAAACATAGTGCTGCCCTACAACGCAAGACAGCAGAGCGGGATGCACACAAGGGCAATGAAACTTCAGCCCTCCTGAAATGAGCGACAGAGCAATCAACTTAACCCATCCCCCGAGAAGAGAGGGAGAGCGGAAGAATGGCTGAACCTCCTTTGAAAGCTGCAGTACCATCACCCCCCCCCCCCCCCCCCCAGTTTCCCCTCCCTATCCACCGGGAGAAAAACCCTAAAGCCCTAACAAAGTAAACCCCAGGGCAACCCTCCCCCTCACGGGGGGCAGAGGGTGAGGTGACGCCACAGACGCTCCCAACGATGGGCCTCCACCACCCGCCTTTCGCGTTGCGCCATGCTGGACACTTCCTCCAGAATGTCCCGCACCACCTCGTCGAGGGGCAGGACCAACCCCCGGGCCGAGACATGACAGCGCGCTTGCCACAGGTGGTAGCGCACTACAGCCGTGACGAGGTAGAGGGTCCTGGAGTCCTGCCTTAGAGGAAAGGACCAGGCCCCGTACACCCACTCCGCATACATAAGGAGGGAAAGATCACGCAGGTGAAGAGCAGCGGACACCAACCGGCAGGCCGCCACATTAAAGGGGCACTGCTGGAGGAAATGGTCCATGGTCTCCGTCTGCCCTTCACACCCTGCCCTCGGACAGACCCGCTCAGCCTGTGACCTGTACTTGAGGTTGTCCCTCACGTACAAACGCCAGTGGAAAGACAACTAGGCCACATCCCGAACCTTCTTCGGCAGCCGAGGGGAGTTCAACTGCCGAAGGCCCCGCTGCATCACATCTGCTGGACAGTCCCGCAGGGCCCACCGTGGTTGAAAGTGGGAGGTGAGTACCATCCGGTACAATCCTTTCCGCCCCAAGGACTGGGCGAGCGGGTCGGTCACCCCCCACCATCGCAAAAACGTACGATGGGGCCTGTTCCCCCCTCCGACGCACACGTGGGACCGAGGACGCACCCTCCCACTGCTCCCAGAAGCGGGAGAACCACCCCCGATAGGAGGCCACCCACCAAACCCCAAACCGCCACTCCTGCGTAGGGCTGGGCCGCAAGTGACCAGTACGAAGGACCCCACCACCACTCCCGCTTCGCCCGATGAAGGCTAGCGAGCGAGGTGAGCCTGGTCTCCTGCCAAAAGATGACATCCAGCCCACTCGTGGAAAGAAAATCATAGGCCGCAGCCCGCGCCTGGTCCGTCAAAATGCTGGCCACGTTGATAGTGGCGCACGAGAACGCAGGAGTGCACGCCATGCCTATTTCGTGTGTAGTGTCCCTTTCCTCCTCTTCTCACCAACCCCTGGATCCCCAGAATCCCGCTTGCAGGACAAGCCCGCAAGCTGGAGCAACTCCTCCGGGGCCACGTTGACCACCTCGAGGATCTCCTCTTCCTCCTCCTGCCCGACCCTGTCACCCCAGGGGTGCTGGTGCCCCCGGGACCACCAGGCAAAGCTGTCGCAGGGGCTAACCCAGCCCCCACGGGGCGAGGGGGCACAGACAGGTCAGGGGTCGGAGGAATGATCTCCTTTGTGGGGTCCACCACCAGTGCCGCCCCCCCTCCCCGGACAGAGACTGAGACAAAAGAACAGTGCCCACCCCCGCGGGGGAGGCCGGGACAGCCGGGTCAGCAGGGGGCTCCTGCGAAGGCCCAGCACCCAACCGCGGGGGCAAAAGCTCGTCCTCCCTCACCCGTCCCGGCGGTCTCTCCAGAGCTACCACCGAAAGCCGGGCGCCAGTATCCACACTGTTTGGAGGACCCTGACTGTGGTGCGCCTTCGGTATTTTCGGAGGCCGCCGCTGAGGAAGAGGGGACGCCCCCGCCGCTAACCGCACCGAGCGCCGCACAGGGGGCCCTGCCTCCACAGGCAAGCCCTCATCCGCCTCAGCAGCCAAGAAGAGGAAACGGTTGATGTCCAACACGGGCTCTTCATCCAACAATGGGGATGTCTCCCGTTTCTTCCTTTTGGCCTTTCCACCCTTAGAAGGGACAGTACTCCATTCCTGAGGTGGCACCACCCGCGACCCCCTATCCTGTCGTGAAACATCTACCTCCACCACATTAACCCTCTCCTCCATCCTACCCAAATCCCCTCCCCCTGGTGGCTCCCTCGGCTCAGTGGCCTCCTCCACCCTAGGGCCCCCAGACTCCTCCTGCGGGAGAGGGTCCTCCACACCCTCCTCCCGCACAGGAGCCCGAGGTGGGGCGACGACATCCCCCCCCCGGTCCATTGTGTAATGCGGAGGGGCAGCGGGCAAAGGGGTAGCCCAACTCCCCGCAAAGGTTGCACCTGATGAGCAAACACCCGGCCGAGGCGTGACCCTGTCCACCACAACGGGTGCAGACCTGCTCGGGACAGTTCATGCTCAGATGCCAGAAGGAGCCACAGCGGTGACACTCGCGAGGTTGCCCGGGGTAGTAGCACAAGATGCGATCCCGACCGAGGAAACCGGCCGAGGGCACGTGCTGCACGACATTTCCCACCTCACGCAAACGGATCTTACCCTTCCACGACCCGTCCCACACCCCTAGGGGCCCAGCGCCCTTAACCAGGGGTGCGAGAAGCACCGCATGACGCGATAACCAAAACTGGATGTCCTGCCCTGGGAGCGACTCATTCCTAACCAGGATGGTCACAGGTACCGCCCCCTGGCGAGAGATAGGCACAACACGAAAGTCGGCCCACCCACCCTGCCCCCTCTGCTGCTGGTATCGGTCCCAGAAAATCTCCAGCCCCCGTCTCAGCATGAAACTAACATCATACTCGATGTGGATGAAGGCATAGAGATCTCCCGGGAGAAACCCCAGCCCAAGGACCATCCTCAAGACATTTTCCCTGGCCGGAGGGGGCCCCTCCCCCGGCCCACCGGATCTGCGCCACGTTGCGCCGTCGGACCTCACCCCCTACTGCTCGGAACCCCCCCCCACTTCCTCCCCCGCCCCCAGGACCCCTCTCTTGGGGAACCCCCCTCCTCCCTGCTCCACCAGAAGTCCCGGTACCAGCACCAGACCCCCTCAGGGCCTCTGCAAAAGTACGGGGGGGACCGACCCCCCTGCCGCCAACCCCTGAACTCCTCTTGCCTCCCCCTCAACAGCCTGCGAGAGAAGCTGCTGCTGTGGTTCAGGATCCGCAGCCATCTCCAATGGAGCGACCGTGGGACTGGGTAGTATCATCTCTGCTAACAAATAATCAGGGATACTGCCCCTGCCCTCTCCCGGGGTGCCTCCGGGCAACTCCGAATCTCCTCCCTCCACCCTATCTGATGTGTCCACCAGACCCTGTTGCCCCTTAAGTGTTGCAAAGGCCCCTTTAGGGCCTTCCGGGGTCTCTAGGGCTAACAAAAGGGCATCATGCAATTGCTCCTCCGTAATACCAGGAATACCAGGGAACCCCCTGGTACCCCTGCCCTGTATTCCCATCTCTTCCTGTGTCTCTGCTACCAGTACTTGGGAAATACCCGGCCCCCCCCCCCAGTCCTGGGATTCGGGTTTGCTATCCCATCCCCCATCCCCGCTGACGTCGGTCCTCGTTCCCCACCCGAAAGAACCATAACCCCCCCTCCCACTAATGAGCCAGTCGTCCACTCCCCCTCCCTCTCCCCCACAGCCACAGGAGGTCCCTGCTCCTTTACAGGAACATCAGACGCCTCATATGCAGGACCCCCGATCAGCCCACCAACCTCTTCCCCCTGCAGGGCTCCCAGCAACAAGGCAGGACCGTCCTCTAACAAAGCAGAGCCCTTAGACAGCAGGACAGGGCCTCCAAAGGCCAGTCCCCCCGATCCCCCTCCCTGCTGTCCCTCTCCAATCCCAGTTCCTACCTGATTGCCGGTGCCAGACGTGGCACAGAGGTCAGGGACATCCAGGCCGGCAGCCAAGACTCCAGCGGAGGGGACGTACCCCCCCCCCCCCCCCCCGCGAGCCAGGCCCCCCTCGGCCCCCCCCCGCACCATCCGCAGTCACAGAAGCCCGTGCATCCCGCTCCAACATCACAGGTTTCAAAGACAACTGCGGAGTACCCTTCCGGCCCCCCCTCCCGGGGCTGCCGGCAAAGAAAAGCAGCCCCGACCCTGGTCCTTCCCCTTCCCTGCACCCTTCCGGCGCCAGACAGCCACCTCAGGGAACGACGGGCGGCCATCCTGCAGCTGTCTAGGAGCCGGAAGGGCAGCCAAGACAGGGGAGTCCACACGCACAGTAGCCCCCCCCCCAAGTCCTCACAGGAACTCCGGTATACATTGTAGCAGAAGCATCCTGGTGGACAGCCAACACTGAGTCTGCAGATCCCCGACGGTGTGAAAACCGGACCGGAATCAAGTTGTCAACCCGAGGGACCGCTGCTGTGGAAAACTGTCTGGGGAGAGGTAGCAAATCCTCCGCAGATCTCCGCTGGTGCTCTTTCGGCAGGGCAGAGGCAGACTCACGGCTGTCTTCACACTTCCGGGAAAACCCGGAAGTGACATCACCCAGCTCGCGGCGGCCATTTTGGATCCTCAATCGGGCCGGGGAAAGCCCTGCAAACACCTCCTCCAGCGGGGTAAGCTGCTCAGCAGGACTGACGTCATGGTGTACTCCCCGGCGGCCATCTTGGGAAACCCCAACAGCGAACGACGATGTCGGGAAGGCAGGGAAATCATCCGAAAATGCCTTCTGAGGAAAGAAATCAGCTCCACGGAACTTCTGCGCACTTCCCCGGCCCTCGTTGTAGGAGACCAACATCTTCTCCCGGGTTGACAGTGCGGCTTCCATTCCTGGCTCCAGCGGATCTTGGCGGGCCGGGACCCCGCTCCCAAACGCCCAGGCGGCATCGGGCACCGAGGAACGCAACTGATCTGGCACCGAAGCTACAGCACCCGCGGATGTTGCAGCCATTCGTCCAGGATCACCAATCACCGGCAGGTAAGCAGCTCTTGACTCAGAAAAAGTTTTAAACCGCAGATGTTGTGTTCCTTTCCCTAATTCACCCTAGAAGGGCAAGGGCATATAATGGGACTGTCGTTTTTCTACCAGCCTACTCACCCCCAGGGGCCCCCCCTGGACTGCATCCGTAAGGGTTGCCCAACGATCTCGGGGGTGATACACTTCCGCAAGGGACTCACAACCCTGGTTCTTTAAATAGGCAATCCCACGGTACTTGGCCTGCAAGGCCCGCTTCACCTCTTTCCGATATTTCTTATAGGCCACCCACTCCGTACCAGGAATGGTGGCCTGCAGGCTCTCCAGGTGGGAGAGCTGGGCTTGCAGCTGGGCCGCCTCCTCCTGGAGACCCCGGAGCTGTCGCACTGCTGCCACAACCTCCTCCGGGGCCCTAGCCGGCACCTGGAAGGGCGGCAGGCCCGACCCTCCGTCCTCATCCTCACTGGAGGAGGTAGAGGCCTCCTCCAGGACCCAAGGCGGAGGGGGGGCCCCGCTGCCCCCTATACTGGTGGAGGAGCCTGGTACAGCTCTCCAGGGCCCCCCCAGGGCCTCTCCCTGCCTCCACCCAGCCTCTACACCCTGCCTCGGAAGGAGAAGCGAGCCTTCTCCAGGAGGTAGCAGGCCCAATCCTCCGGGCATGTGGGTCCCTTCTCCCTGGCCATGTGCAGTCCTACCTGGGGAGCCCCCCTCCTGGGGCACCTGCTGAAAACAGGTTCCAGTATCCACGGCAGTCTGCAGCGAAGAAGGCTTACCAGGCCTGGTAGGCCCCTGGGCCTGGGCCTCTACCGCTGGAGGTGGCCCAGGACCCGACATCCAGGCACAGTCAGTGAGCAAAAACTCCTCCCCCTAGCAGGAGCTCTCCAAAGCAGGTCCTCTCACCACGACTGCTGAAGAGCAACTGAGTGGAAATTTTGTTTATTAGAAACAAGCAACAAAGACATACAAAAAGCAAAAACAGGCAACCCAAACAAGACCCACACCCCCAAAACCCCCACCCACCCCGACATAGCACAAACAAGAAAATGACCCCCCCCGTGACCCACCTCCCCAAACCCACCACCAAACCCAGCAACCAGCACACGTGCCCACCCACCCCCAGCAACAACCCACAGCAGTCCAAGTAATGTCCATGTCCATCGCAACCCCCCCACAACATCCCATATAAGTCCAAACAATGTCCATATCCATGCCCAAACCCCTCCCCCCCCCGCAACAACCCATACCAGTCCAAACAATTTCCAATGTCCATACTGTCCACCTACTGAGGACTGCCAAGCCCCCCCCCAACCAACATACATGTTCCCCCATCCCCACCCCCACCCCTAAGAGGGAGCAGCAGCTCCCCACCCCCACCCCCAAGCCCTACCCCATCCCCATCCTCCCCACAAAGCAAATATATCAAAAGCAAAAACCCCCACCCCCACCCCCCAAACAAAAACATAAAGGCACAGCTAGCCCGTCCCCAACACAATCCCACCAAAACAAAACCAAAGATACAAATTAAAGGATAAACAGAACCCAGTGCTGCCCTGCAACACCAGACAGCAGAACGGGATGCACAGAACACAAAGAACACTATTACACTAAAACAAAACAAATGGGACATCCATCCCCCAAGGAGAGAGGGAGAGCGGACGAGTGGTCAAACCGCCTCCGAACTACAGCACCAGTGCACCCCCCCCCCTCACCGGGAGAAAAATAACCCCAAATCCCTAACAAGGACAAAAACCCCAGGGAACCCCTCCCCCTCACAGGCCATCACACCCCCCCCCCCCCCCAACGGGAGAAAAACAACCCCACATCCCTGACAGGAACAAAAACCCAAGGGAACCCTCCCCCTCACGGGGGGCGGAGGGTGAGGTGACGCCATAGACGCTCCCAACGATGGGCCTCCACCACCCGCCTTTCGCGTTGCGCCATGCTGGACACTTCCTCCAAAATGTCCCGCACCACCTCGTCAAGGGGCAGGACCAACCCCCGGGTCGAGACATGACAGCGCGCTTGCCACAGGTGGTAGCGTACTACGGCCGTGACGAGGTAGAGGGTCCCGGAGTCCTGCCTTAGAGGAAAGGACCAGGCCCCGTACACCCACTCCGCATACGTGAGGAGGGAAAGATCACGCAGGTGAAGAGCAGCGGACACCAACCGGCAGGCCTCCACATTAAAGGGGCACTGCCGGAGGAAATGGTCCATGGTCTCCGTCTGCCCTTCACACCCTGTCCTCGGACAGACCTGCTCGGCCTGTGACCTGTACTTGAGGTTGTCCCTCACGTACAAACGCCCGTGGAAAGGCAACCAGGCCACATCCCGAACCTTCTTCGGCAGCCGAGGGGAGTTCAACTGCCGAAGGCCCCGCTGCATAACATCCGCTGGACAGTCCCGCAGGGCCCACCGTGGTTGAAAGTGGGAGGTGAGTACCATCTGGTACAATCCTTTCCGCCCCAAGGACTGGGCGAGCGGGTCGGTCACCCCCCACCGCCGAATGAGCCCCACCATCGTGAAAACGTACGATGGGGCCTGTTCCCCACTCCAACGCATACATGGGACTGAGGACGCCCCCTCCCACTGCTCCCAGAAGCGGGAGAACCACCCCCGATAGGAGACCACCCACCAAACCCCACCCCCTTCCCGCATCCTACCTAAGTGAAACGCCATAGACAAGACTGACAGGAAGACAAGGGGGTGCAACATACCCAAACCGCCCTGTGCCCGATCCAGCAGTTACCCCACAGGGTTCAGGCAGTTACCCCACAGAAAACAGAAAAAGACAGCACTGACAGACGCCTGACGGGACAACGGAAGAACGAAGACCGTGGCCACGTGCAGAAAGAGGGGAAGCAGAAACGTCCCGAGGAGTTTGATCTTCTCCTCGAACGTACACCTCCACCCCCTCCACCGCAGCACCCGACACCGTGCAGTCTCCAGACAACGATCCCAATTGGACTCCGCACAGTCCTCCGACCCGAAGACGAGGCCCAAAACGCGGACCTCCCCCACGGGAGGAGGAAAGGGGGCGCAGGAAGGCGGGGAGGCCTCCGAGGGGCCCAACCACAGCGTCTGGCACTTGCTGTGGTTGACAACAGAGTGGGCCACCTCCAAGTACTCCTCCACGGCCTCCCGCAGGGCCTCTACCCCTTCAGTGCCGTCCACGTAAACTGAGATGTCGTCAGCGTAGGCAACGACAGTCACAGGGGGCGCACCAGGCGCCTCCAGGCCCCGCAACCCACCTGAGGACAATCTCCGGAGGAAGGGGTCGAGGGAAAAGACATACAGCAGGGGGCTCAAAGGGCACCCCTGCCGCACCCCCGAGGCAACACCAAAAGGCCGTCTGAGCCACCCGTTAATAAACGGGAAGCTCACCCCCCCTCGGTACAGCGCCTGCAAGACGAAGAGGAAACCTGCGGGGAGGCTGAAGTGCTGGAGCACCACCCACAGGTACCGGTGACTGACTCGATCAAAGGCTTTGGACTGGTCCAAGGAGACCACCTCCCGGATTGTGGCGACAGCGTCCAGAACCCCTCTCCCCCGAAAGGAACAATACTGGAAAGGGGACAGCAAAACGCCCGACACCTCCACCAGTCGGTTGGCCAAACACTTGGCCAGGATCTTCCGGTCCGCGTTCAGAAGAGAGAGCGGCCGCCAAAAGTCCAAGGAGCTATCGTCCTTCCCCTTGGAGAGGAGCAGCAGGACAGACTCACGAAATGACCGTGGGAGAAACCCCGTGTCCATGATCTCCTGAAACAGGGAGGTCAGGAAGGGGGCCAGCTGGGAGATGAAAGTGCGACAGAACTCCACGGGGAGTCCATCGCGCCCAGGCACCTTCCCCAACGGCATGGCACGAATCGCTCTCTCCACCTCCACCTGCTGAATCGGAGCAGCGAGTGCATCAACCTGTGCCTGGACCACAGCCGAATACACCGGGGGAAGGCCCAGGTACTCTCGGATATGGGTGAGGTCCACGGGGCGATCCCCAAACAGATCCGAGAAGTATTCCGCCACCATCCGCAAAAGGTCCTCCTGGGAGGTATGAAGGGTACCGTCCTCGCCCCGCAGGGCCATGACCTCCCGACCCCAAATCCTCTCCTTGCAATTCAAGAAAAGGTCTGGGGTGGCGACCCCACCAGCCGCCACCTCGAAGCATAGGGAGGCATGGCGATCATAAAGCAGGCCACGGAGCTGGACCTGCACCTCTTCCACCTCCTCCCGCGCTGCCCCTCGGGATACCAAACGATCCAGCGACCTCCGGAGGACAGTGTAAGTGAGGTAGCGGGATCGAGCCATGGAGGTACCCCGGGAACGGAAGAGTTTGCGGGCACGCGTTTTCACCTCATCCCACCAAGCGCCACGGGAAGGAAAAACACCCAACAGGGTCTCCTGGTCTGCGAGAAAGGCCAAGAATTCCTGGACCACCTCTGATGTTGCCAACAACTGCACATTCAGTCACCACAGGTCAGGACCCCTGCTGAGCTCCTCGTGTTTAGCCAAGAAGGACACGGAGAGGACGCAGTGGTTCGAAAAGTCAACCGCCTGCAACTGCGGAGGGGAACACTCCACCCGGGCACTCACATATATCCGATAGATACGACTCCTGCAGGTCCCATGGTAGTAGGTGAACCCCGGCGACCGTGGAAAGGCCCGGTGGAAGACATCCACTAGGTCAGCCGTCCGGGTCATCTCGGCCAAAAAGAGGCCCTCGTAACTGGGTTGGCAACGCTCCCCCCCTCGGTCCTGCAACAGGGTGGTGGTGTTGAAATCCCCTGCGAGGACCACCAAACGGGAGGTGTGTAAGTAGGGGCGGATGACCCGAAACAGGGTCTTCTGCGCCAACTTAGACTGGGGGCCGTAGACCACCACGAAACGAAACCGATGGGGCCCGCAATAGCCGTCTAAGAGCAAACACCGGCCCTGCTCCAGTTCCCACACATACTGCACCTGAAATCGGTGAAACGTGAACAAAACCGCCACTCCTGCGTAGGGCTGGGCCGCAAGTGACCAGTACAAAGGACCCCACCTCCACTCCCGCTTCGCCCGATGAAGGCTAGCAAGCGAGGTGAGCCTGGTCTCCTGCAAAAAGATGACATCCAGCCCGCTCGTGTAAAGAAAATCATAGGCCGTAGCCCGCGCCTGGTCGGTCAAAATGCTGGCCACATTGAGAGTGGCGCACGAGAACGCAGGAGTGCACGCCACGCCTAGTTCGTGTGCAGTGACCCTTTCCTCCTCTTCTCACCAAACCCTGGATCCCCGGAATCCCGCTTGCAGGACAAGCCTGCGAGTTGGAGCAACTCCTCACGGTCCACGTCGACCACCTCGAGGATCTCCTCCTCCTCCTGCTCGACCCTGTCACCCCAGGAGGAGCTGGTGCCCCCGGGACCACCAGGCAAAGCTGTCGCAGGGGCTAACCCAGCCCCCATGGGGCGAGGGGGCACGGACAGGTCAGGGGTCGGAGGAATGATCTCCTCCGTGGGGTCCACTATCGGTGCCACCCCCCCTCCCCGGACAAAGACTGAGACAACGGACCAGTGCCCACCCCCGCGGGGGAGGCCGGGACGGCCGGGTCAGCAGGGGGCTCCTGCGAAGGCCCAGCACCCAACTGTGGGGGCAAAAGCCCATCTTCCCTCACCCGTCGGGCGCCAGTATCCACACTGATTGGAGGACCGACTGCGGCGCGCCTTCGGTAGTTTCGGAGGCCGCCGCTGAGGAAGTGGGGCCACCCCCGCCGCTAACCGTTCCGAGCGCCGCACAGGGGGCCCTGCCTCCACAGGCAAGCCCTCATCCGCCTCAGCCGCATCAGCAGCCAAAAAGACGAAACGGTTGATGTCCAACACGGGCTCTGCATCCGGCAATGGGGATGTCTCCCGTTTCTTCCTTTTGGACTTGCCACCCTTAGAAGGGACAGTGGTCCATTCCTGGGGTGGCACCACCCGCAACCCACTATCCTGCCGTGAAACAGCAACCTCCACCACATCAACCCTCTCCTCCTTCCTACCCAAATTCCCTCCCCCTGGTGGCTCCCTCGGTTCAATGGACTCCTCCACCCTAGGGCCCCCAGATTCCTCCTGAAGGAGAGGGTCCTCCACAACCTCCTCCCGCACCGGAGCCCGAGGTGGGGCGATGGCATCCCCCCCCGGTCCATTGTGTGATGCGGAGGGGCAGCGGGCAAAGGGGTGGCCCAACTCCCCGCAAAGGTTACACCGAATAAGCAAACACCCGGACGAGGCGTGACCCCGTCCACCACAACGGGTGCAGACCTGCTCGGGACAGTTCATGCTCAAATGACGGAATGAGCCACAGCGGTGACACTCGCGAGGTTGCCCGGGGTAGTAGCACAAGATGCGATCCCGACCGAGGAAACCGGCCGAGGGCACGTGCTGCACGACATTTCCCACCTCAAGCAAACGGATTCTACATTTCCACGACCCGTCCCACACCCCTAGGGGCCCAGCGCCCTTAACCAGGGGTGCGAGAAGCACCGCATGACGCGACAACCAAAACTGGATATCCTGCCCTGGGAGCGACTCATTCCTAACCAGGATGGTCACAGGTACTGTCCCCTGGCGAGAGATAGGCACAACACGAAAGTCAGCCCACCCTCCCTGCCCCCTCTGCTGCTGGTATCGGTCCCAGAAAATCTCCAGCCCCCGTCTCAGCATGAAACTAACATCATACTCAATGGTGTTGTTCATGTGGATGAAGGCATAGAGATCTCCCGGGAGAAACCCCAGCCCAAGGACCATCCTCAAGACCTTTTCCCTGGCTGGAGGGGGCCCCTCCCCGGCCCACCGGATCTGCGCCACGTTGCGCCGTCGGACCTCACCCCCTACCCCTCGTAACCCTCCCCCACTTCCTCCCCCTCCTACAGGACCGCTCCCTTGGGAAACCACCGTCTCCCCAGCCCCACCTGAAGTACCCGGAGCAGTACCAGACCCCCTCAGAGCCTCTGCAAAGGTATGGGGGGAAATTTTTAATTGGAAACAAGCAACAATATACAAAAACAAATGATAAACACACAAACCAAAACAGTCCCATACCCCCCAAAAACCCCCACCCACCCCGACAAAGCACAAACAAAGAATCAAAACCACCCTCCCCCCGTGACCCACCCCAACCCACCACCACACCCAGCAAACCAAACCCCCGTGCCCAACCCCCCCAAACAGCAGCATAAAAGTCCAAAAGGCAGTCCAGAAAATGTCCAATGTCCAAGAGCAAAAACCCCCCTCAAGACCCCACCCACCCCAACAGAAAGTAAACAAACCCAATAATGTCCGGGGGGCGAAACAGTCCCAGCTCCCCCATCCCTCCCACCCAACCCAGGAAAACAAAAACAGGAACATAACAACAAATCATATCCCACCCCAACCAAACACCCACCCCCCTACAATACCCAACATAGTCCCATACAAACAAATGATATTCCCCACAAATCCCCACCCCCACCCACCTCCCCCCAAAACATTCCCCTCAACAAACCCACAATATACAATAAAAGCTCACCCCCATTCTCCACCCCAAACCCACCCACCTCCCCCCAAAAACATCCCCCTCAACAATCCCACAATACGAATGAACAACACACCCCCACCCTCCACCCCAAACCCACACACACACACCCCCAAACCACCCACAAAACCCCCTCCCCACACATACCATCCTCCCATAAAAAAACCACACCCACCCAACACAAACAAATGAAACAACAAATGATACCCCCTGCCCCAATCCCCCAACAAAAGCCCACAAACAATAAGCAAATCAATATAATAATACAATAGAAACATAAGCAAAACAAAGCAAAACAAAGCAACAAAAACCCGGGGATGCTGAATGGTGGAGCAGGATGCACAAAGGAGGGACGGCCAGCTGTTACCACCTCCCCCCCCACGTCCATGAGGGCTCCCCTCCCCCACCACCCCCCCCGGGACCTATGAGGCTAGCCTACCCCCCCCCCCTCCACCCCTGGATTCACGGGGGGCGGAGGGTGAGGTGACGCCACAGACGCTCCCAACGATGGGCCGCAACCACCCTCCTCTCTCGCGTTGCGCCATGCCGGACACGTCCTCCAGAATGTCCCGCACCACCTCGTCGAGGGGCAGGACCAACCCCCGGGCCGAGCCATCCCCGCGCGCACGCCACAGGTGGTAGCGCACCACCGCCGTGACGAGGTTAGAGGGTCTCGGGGTCCTGCCTTGGGGGAAAGGACCAGGCCCCGTACACCCACTCCGCATACGTGAGGAGGGAAAGATCGGGCAGGTGAAGAGCAGCGGACACCAACCGGCAGGCTTCTACATTATATGGGCACTGCCGGAGGAAATGCTCCATGGTCTCCGGCTGCTCTTCACAACCCGCCCTCGGACAGTTCCGCTCGGCCTGTGACCTGTACTTGAGGTTGTCCCTCACGTACAAACGCCCGTGGAAAGACAACCAGGCCACGTCCCGAACTTTCTTCGGCAGCCGAGGGGAGTTCAACTGCTGAAGGCCCCGCTGCATCACGTCCGCCGGACAGTCCCGCAGGGCCCACCGTGGTTGAAAGTGGGAGGCGAGAACCATCCGATACAAGCCTTTCCGCCCTTGAGATTGGGCGAGCGGGTCGGTCACCCCCCACCGCCGAATGAGCCCCACCATCTGAAACACATACGATGGGGCCTGTTCCCTGCTCCGACGCACACGTGGGACCGAGGACGCCCCCTCCCACTGCTCCCAGAAGCGAGAATACCATGCCCGGTAGGAAGCCACCCACCAAACCCCACCCCCCTCCCGCATGCGATTCAGGTGAAACGCAAGAGACAGGACGGACAGGAAGACAAGGGGGTGCAACATACCCAAACCGCCCTGCTCCCGGCCCAGGCAAACGATGTTGCGCTGGACAGGGTTCATGCGGTTACCCCACAGAAAACAGAAAAAGACAGCACTAACTGACGCCTGACAAGACGACGGAAGAACGAAGACCGTGGCCACGTGCAGAAAGAGGGGAAGCAGAAACGTCTTGAGGAGGGTGACCTTCTCCTCAAACGTATACCGCCGCCCCCTCCACCGCAGCACCCGACACCGTGCAGACTCAACACAACGAGCCCAATTGGACACCGCACAGTCCTCCGAACCGAAGACGAGGCCCAAAACGCGGACCTCCCCCTGAGGAGGAGGAAAGGGGGCGCAGGAAGGCGGGGAGGCCTCTGAGGGGCCCAACCACAGCGTCTGGCACTTGCTGTGGTTAACAACAGAGTGGGCCACCTCCGAGTACTCCTCCACGGCCTCCCGCAGGGCCTCCACCCCCTCGGTGCCGTCCACGTAAACCGAGACATCGTCAGCGTAGGCCACGACGGACACCGGAGACGCACCAGGCGCCTCCAGGCCTCGCAACCCACCCGAGGACAGTCTCCTGAGGAAAGGGTCGAGGGAGAAAACATACAGCAGGGGGCTCAAAGGGCACCCCTGCCGCACCCCCGAGGCGACACGAAAAGGCCGTCCGAGCCACCCGTTGATAAACGGGAAGCTCACCCCCCCTCGGTACAGTACCTGCAAGACGAAGAGGAAACCTGCGGGGAGGCCGAAGTACTGAAGCACCACCCACAGGTACTGATGATTGACCCGGTCAAAAGCCTTGGACTGATCCAAGGAGACCAACCAGTGGTCCCGTTGAACAGACCGGCCTCTCTCGACCATCTCCCGAACCGTGACGGCGGCGTCCAGAACCCCTCTCCCTTGAACCGAACAATACTGGGAAGGTGACAGCAAAACACCCGACACCTCCACCAGTCGGTTGGCCAAACACTTGGCCAGGATCTTCCGGTCCGCGTTCAACAGAGAGAGCGGCCGCCAACAGTCCAAAGAGCTATCGTCCGTCCCCTTGGAGAGCAGCAACAGGACAGACTCGCGAAATGACCGCGGGAGAAACCCCGTATCCATGATCTCCTGAAATAGGGAGGTCAGGAAGGGGGCCAGCTGGGCGATGAAAGTACGATAGAACTCCACCGGGAGCCCATCGCGCCCAGGCACCTTCCCCAACGGCATGGCACGAATCGCCCGCTCTACCTCCACCTGCTGAATCGGAGCAGCCAGTGCATCGACCTGCGCCTGAACCACAGCCGAATACACCGGGGGAAGGCCCAAATACTCACGGATACGTGTGAGGTCTACGGGACGATCCCCAAACAGGTCGGAAAAGTATTCCCCCACCATACGCAAAAGGTCCTCCTGAGAGGTGTGAAAGGTGCCGTCCGCGCCCCGCAGGGCCATCACCTCCCTACGCTTAACCTTCTCCCTGCAAGTTAGGAAGGGGTCAGGGGGGGGACCCTACCGGCCGCCCCCTCGAAGCAAAGGGAGGCGTGGCTATCGTAAAGCAGGCCACGGAGCTGGACGCGCACCTCCTCCACCTCCTCCCGCACTGCCCCTCGAGACACCAAACGGTCCAGCGACCTCCGGAGGACAGTATAGGTGAGGTAGCGGGACCGAGCAATGGAGGTGCCCCGGGAGCGGAAGAGTTCACGGGCACGCGTCTTCACCTCATCCCACCAAGCGCCACGGGAAGGAAAAATGCCCAACAGGGTCTCCTGGTCTGCGAGAAAGGCCAAGAACTCCTGGACCACCTCTGATGTTGCCAACAACTGCACATTCAGTCGCCACAGGCCAGGACCCCTGCTGAGCTCCTCGTGAGCCAGGAAGGACACGGAGAGGACGCAATGGTCCGAGAAGTCAACCGCCTGCAGCTGCGGCGGGGAACACTCCACCCGAGCACTCACATATATCCGATCGATACGGCTCCTGCAGGTCCCCCGGGAATAGGTATAACCCGGTGACCGAGGAAAAGCCCGGTGGTAAACGTCCGCCAGATCGGCCATCCGGGTCACCTCAGCCAAAAAATGGCCATCGTAATGCGGAGGGCAATGCTCCCCCCCTCGGTCCTGACGCAAGGTGGTGGTGTTAAAATCCCCTGCCAGGACCACCAAACGGGAGGTGTGCAAGTAAGGGCGAATGACCCTGAAAAGGGCCTTCCGCTCCCACCTAGACTGGGGGCCATAGACCACCACAAAACGAAACCGGTGAGGCCCACAAAAGCCGTCTAAGAGCAAACACCGGCCCTGCTCCAGTTCCCACACGTACTGCACCTCAAATCGGTTAGACGTGAACAAAACCGCCACTCCTGCGTAGGGCTGGGCCGCAAGAGACCAGTACGAAGGGCCCCACCTCCATTCCCGCTTCGCCCGATGAAGGCTAGCGAGCGAGGTGAGCCTGGTCTCCTGCACAAAGATGACATCCAGCCCGCTCGTGGAAAGAAAATCATAGGCCGAAGCCCGCGCCTGGTCTGTCAAAATGCTAGCCACGTTGATAGTGGCGCACGAGAATGCAGGAGTGCACGCCATACCTATTTCGTGTGTAGTGACCCCTTCCTCCTCTTCTCACCAACCCCCGGATCCCCGGAATCCCGCTTGCAGGACAAGCCTGCAAGCTGGAACAACTCCTCACGGTCCACGTCGACCACCTCGAGGATTTCCTCCTCCTCCTGTTCGACCCAGTCACTCCAGCGGGTGCTAGTGCCCTCGCGACCACCAGGCAAAGCTGTCGCGAGGGCAAGTCCAGGCCCCACGGAATGAGGGGGCAAAAACAGGTCAGGGGTTGGAGGAATGACCTCCTCCGTGGGGTCCACCACCGGTGCCGCCGCCCCCTTCCCATCCCCAGACAGAGACTGCGACAGTAGACCAGTGCCCACCCTCGCGGGGGAGGCCAGGGCGGCCGGGTCAGCAGGGGGCTCCTGCGAAGGCCCAGCACCCAACTGCGGAGGCAAAGGCCCATCCTCCCTCACCTGCTCCGGCAGCTTCTCCAGGGCAACTACCGGAAGCCGGGCGCCAGTATCCAAACCCTTAGGCGGACCCTGACCGCGGCGTGCCTTCTGAGTCTTCTGAGGCCGCCGCTGAGGAAGAGGGGCTGCCTCCGCCGCTAACCGTACCGAACGCCGCACAGGAGGCCCTGCCTCCACAGGCAAGCCCTCGTTCGCCTCAGCCACATCAGTAGCCAAGAAGACGAAACGATTGACGTCCAACACGGGCTCTACCTCCAGCAATGGGGAGGTCTCCCGTTTCTTCCTCTTGGACTTGCCACCCTTGGAAGGGACGGTAGTCCATTCCTCAGGCGGCACCACCCGCAACCCCCTATCCTGTTGTGCAACAGCAACCTCCACCACATCAACCCTCTCCTCCGACCTACCCAAATCCCCTCCCCGGGTGGCTCCCTCGGCTCGATGGACTCCTCTGCACTAGGGCCCCCGGTCTCCTCCTGCGGGAGAGGGGCCTCCATAGCCTCCTCCCGCACAGGAGCCCGAGGTGGAGTGACGGCAACCCCCCCCGGTCCATTGTGTGACGCGGAGGGGCAGCGGGCAAAGGGGTGGCCCAACTCCCCGCAAAGGTTGCAGCGAATGAGCAAACACCCGGCCGAGGCATGACCCCGTCCACCACAACGAGTGCAGACCTGCTCGGGACAGTTCATGCTCAGATGACGAAAGGAGCCACAGCGGTGACACTCGCGGGGTTGCCCGGGGTAATAGCACAAGATGCGATCCCGACCGAGGAAACCGGCCGAGGGCACGTGCTGCACCACGTTTCCCACCTCACGCAAATGGATCCTACCTTTCCACGACCCGTCCCACACCCCTAGGGGCCCAGCGCCCTTAACCAGGGGTGCGAGGAGCACCGCATGGCGCGACAACCAAAACTGGATGTCCTGCCCTGGGAGTGACTCATTCCGGGATAAGATGGTCACAGGTACCGTCCCCTGGCGAGAGATAGGCACAACACGAAAGTCAGCCCACCCTCCCTGCCCCCTCTGCTGCTGGTATCGGTCCCAGAAAATCTCCAGCCCCCGTCTCAGCATGAAACTAACATCATATTCAATGGTGTTGTTCATGTGGATGAAGGCGTAGAGATCTCCCGGGAGAAACCCCAGCCCAAGGACCATCCTCAAGACCTGTTCCCTGGCTGGAGGGGACCCCTCCCCAGCCCACCGGATCTGCGCCACATTGCGCCATCTGACCTCACCCCCTACCCCTCGGAACCCTCACCCACTTCCTCCCCCTCCTGCAGGACCATTCCCTTGGGAACCCCCCCTCCCCCCTGCCCCACCTGACGTCCCCGGAGTGGTGCCGGACCCCCTCAGAGCCTCTGCAAACGTACGGGGGGGAACTGTCCCCCCAGCTCCCATCCCCTGCTCTCCTCTCGCCTCCCCTGCAGCTACCTGCGAGGGACCCTGCTGCTGGTCTGCAGGATCCGCAGCCACCTCACAGGGGGCGACCTGGGGGCTGGGCAGGACTAACTCTGCAAAGATGGAGACAGGGATACTATCCCTTCCGGATCCCTGGGTGCCACCGAGAACCTCCGGAGCACCCCCTTCTACCAAAACCTGCTGCTGCCTAAGGGCAGCAAAGGCCCCTGGAGGGTCGTCCGGGGTTTCCAAAGCCAACTGAAGGGCATCACGGACCTGGTTCTCGGTAACACCCGGGGGACCAGAGAGCCCCCCCATACCCTCGCCCCGTGCTCCTGACCCATCACAAAGCTCCTGGGTTTCGGCCACCACTACCGGGGATGGACACTGCTCCCCTCCATTCCCAGGATCCATGGGGACCACCCCATCTCCTATCCCCACGGACAGCAGACCCTGCCCCCTTCGGGACCATCCATTACCTCCTCTCCCCCTGGTAAACAAGTCATCCGCTCCCCCTCCCCCTCCCCGCCAACTACTGGAATATCCTGCGCTTCCCCACGGCTGACAGATACAAAGGACGCCAATCCCTCAACTGTCCCACCGGCCGTTACCCCCTGCACAGCTACTGGCAATAAGGCAGGACCGTCCCGAGACAGTAGGGCAGATCCCCCCCTAACTAAACCCCCCAAACATCCGCCCCCTTTTTGCCCCCGTCCCTCCCAGGTCCTACCTTATTGCTGGTGCCAGACGTGGCACAGGGGTCCGGAACATCGTGGCCGGCAGCCAGGGCTCCAGCAGCAAGGGCGGACGCCCCCCTGTGAGCCAGGCCCCCCTCGGCCATACCACCAGACAGGACAGATACCTGTGCATCCCGCTCAGCCGACCCAGGTTGCAAGGACAGTGGAACAACAGCCTTCCGGCCCCCCCCCCCCGGGGGCTGCAGAAAAGGCAAAGCAGCCCCTACCCTTTTCTGACCCCTTTCCTGCGCCCTTCCGGCTCCAGACAGCCACCTCAGGAAACACTGGGCGGCCACCCTGCAGCTGTCTGAGAGCCGGAAAGGCAGCCATACCAGGGGAATCCTGACCCCCCAACTCCCCCCCACAAAAAGCCTGCCCAGGGATCCTGGCAGGTACTCCACGAGAAGGAGCTGGATGCACTGCAGATATGGCATCCACTGACCCCCGACGCTCCAGAACCGGATGCAGAATAGAGGGAGCAGCCACCCGCTGAACCCCCAGTGGCACATCCAGCTGAGGGAGAAATGGAGAATCCTCCGTTACTGTCCTGCAGCCCTCCATCGGCAGCACCGAGACAGACCCGCGGCGATGTTCCCACTTCCGGGAAGACCCGGAAGAGACAGACTCCAGCTTTCGGCGGTCCGCACGGCTCCCCAAGCAACCCGGGGAAAACCCCACGAGAATCTCCTCCGGCAGGGCACGTCCGTCGGCTGTAGAGACGGCACAGTAGGAACTCCGGTGGCCATCTTGGATCTCGCGTTCAACCGGCAAGGACGTCTGGAAGGCTGTCAGAGAGGCACTCACGGCCCCACGAACCTGCTGCTCACCGCGTCGATTTTCCAAGCAGGGGACCAGCAGCCCTTCTCCTTCCACTGATGCGGCGGCAATCACCTGCTCCCGCGGATCATGGCGAACTGTAGCTCCGCCCCCAAACATCCCGGCTGCACCAGTCACCGAGGGAACTGGATGTTGGCCAGGTAGATTACGAACAGCTTTCACGGAGGTCCCCTCTGATGACCCATACACAGCAGGCACCGGCAGGCAAGAAGTTCTTGTGTCATGAACATGGGGGGAAGGGAACTGTCGGCTCCCCAATGCACCCTGGACGGGCAAGGGCAGTGGAAGGGACCTGGGAAGGTCCACCAGCCGTCCCACCCCCGGGGGCCGCCCCTGAACTGCACCCTGTACTGCCCAACGATCATAGTTCTGATAGAGCTCCGTGAAGGACCCACAACCCTGGGTTTTCAAAGACATAATCTGTGTATACCGTTCTCTCAGGGCCCGCTTCACCCCCTTTCTATAGGTTTTATAAGCCACCCATTCCTCCCCGAGAATGGTGGCCTGCAGGCTCTCTAGGTGGGAGAGCTGGGCTTGCAGCTGGGCCGCCTCCTCCTGGAGACCCCGGAGCTGCCGCACCGCCGCCATGATCTCATCTGGGGCCCTAGCTGGCTGCTGGAAGGACGGCAGGCCCGACCCTCCGTCCTCATCCTCACTGGAGGAGGTAGAGGCCTCCTCCAGGACCCGAGGCGGAGGGGGGAACCCGCCTCCCCCAGTGTTGTACGCCACAGTCCTCCAGGGCCTCCCCAGGGCCTCTCCCGGCTTCCACCCAGCCTCCACACCCTGCCTGGGAAGGAGACAGGAGCCTCCTCCCTGAGGTAGCGGGCCCAAACCTCCATACCTGTGGGTCCCTCTTCCCTGGCCAGGTGCAGTCCTACCTGGGGAGTCCCCCTCCCGGGGCACCGGCTGCACCAAGCTGCCTGTCTCCCCATCCGGTGGCAGCAAAGGAGGCCTACCAGGCTTGGTAGGCCTCAGGGCCTGGGCCTCTCCCGCTGAAGGTGGCCCAGGATCCGTCATCCAGGCTCAGACAAACGGCTAAGCTCCGCCCCCTAGCAGGAGCTCTGCACAGTAGGTCCTCACACCTCCACTGCTGAGGAGCAACTGAGTGGAAATTTTGAATTTATTAGACAAGCAACAAAAAGACATACAAAAAGCAAAAACAATCAACCCAACCAAGTCCCACACCCCTCCAAAACCCCCACCCCCCCGACAGAGCGCAACAACAGGAATCATAACCCCCCGTGACCCACCTCCCCAAACCCACCACCAAACCCAGCAACCAACACACGTGCCCCTCCCCCACCAACAACCCGCAAGAGTACAAACAATGCCCATGTCCCACCCTCCCCCCCCCTCAGTCCAATGTCCATACCTGATCCAACCCCCCCCTTGTAACAACACCCCAAAGCAGTCCAAACATTGTCCATCTTTCAATCCCTAAACCCCTCCCCCGCACAACCCCCACCAGTCCAATTGTTCGTTCTGTCCGCTGGTTAGGGACTGCCAGACTCCCCCCCCCCAACCACCCAAATACAGAGACCCCTGTCCCCATTCCTTCCCCTGCAGAGGGAGCAGCAGCTCCCCCCTCCCTCCACCCCGATCCCCGCCCTCTCCCCAACCACCCCACAAAACAAACACATCAAAAGCAAACCTCCCGCCCCCACCCCCCCAAACAAAAACATAAGGGCACCTTGAGCCCGTCCCCAACAGAATCCCACCAAAAAAAAAAAAAAACATAACCAATTATACAAAGCAAAAGATAAACAAAAGATAAACATAACCCAGTGCTGGCCTACAATCCAGACAGCGGAACGGGATGCACAGAACACAAAAATGACGGACAGAAACAAAAAAACAAGTGGGACAGCCACCCCCAAGGAGAAAGGGAGAGCGGACAAGTGGTCTAACCTCTGCAGCACCAGCTCACCCCCCCCCCCCTTCCGGGAGAAAAACAACCCCAAAATCCTACCCAGCAACAAACCCCAGGGAAGGGAACCCTCCCCCTCCTGTCACACCCCCCTCCCCAGGGAAACAAAACAACCCCAAAGCCCTACAGGGACGAGAACCCCAGGGAACCCCTCCCCCTTACGGGGGGCGGGGGGCGGAGGGTGAGGTGACGCCACAGACGCTCCCAACGATGAGCCTCCACCACCCGCCTTTCGCGTTGCGCCATGCCGGACACTTCCTCCAAAATGTCCCGCACCACCTCGTCGAGGGGCAGGACCAACCCCCGGGTCGAGACATGACAGCGCGCTTGTCACAGGTGGTAGCGCACTACTGCCGTGACGAGGTAGAGGGTCCCGGAGTCCTGCCTTAGAGGAAAGGACCAGGCCCCGTACACCCACTCCGCATACGTGAGGAGGGAAAGGTCGCGCAGGTGAAGAGCAGCGGACACCAACCGGCAGGCCTCCACCTTAAAGGGGCACTGCCGGAGGAAATGGTCCATGGTCTCCGTCTGCCCTTCACACCCGGCCCTCGGACAGACCCGCTCGGCCTGTGACCTGTACTTGAGGTTGTCCCTCACGTACAAACGCCCGTGGAAAGACAACCAGGCCACATCCCGAACCTTCTTCGGTAGCCGAGGGGAGTTCAACAGCCGAAGGCCCCGCTGCATCACATCCGCCGGACAGTCCCGCAGGGCCCACCGTGGTTGAAAGTGGGAGGCGAGTACCATTCGGTACAATCCTTTCCGCCCCAAGGACTGGGCGAGCGGGTCGGTCACCCCCCACCGCCGAATGAAACCCACCATCGCAAATACGTACGATGGGGCCTGTTCCCCGCTCCGACGCACACGTGGGACCGAGGACGCCCCCTCCCACTGCTCCCAGAAGCGGGAGAACCATTCCCGATAGGAAGCCACCCACCAAACCCCACCCCCTTCCCGCATCCTACCTAAGTGGAACGCCATAGACAAGACTGACAGGAAGACAAGGGGGTGCAACATACCCAAACCGCCCTCTGCCCGATCCAGGCAAACGATGTTGCGCTGGACGGGGTTCAGGCGATTACCCCACAGAAAACAGAAAAAGACGGCACAGACAGACGCCTGACGGGACGACGGAAGGACGAAGACCGTGGCCACGTGTAGAAAGAGAGGAAGCAGAAACGTCCCGAGGAGTTTGATCTTCTCCTCGTACGTACACCTCCACCCCCTCCACCGCAGCACCCGACACCGTGCAGTCTCCAGACAACGGTCCCAATTGGACTCCGCACAGTCCTCCGACCCGAAGACGAGGCCCAAAACGCGGACCTCCCCCACGGGAGGAGGAAAGGGGGCACAGGAAGGCGGGGAGGCCTCCGAGGGGCCCAACCACAGCGTCTGGCACTTGCTGTGGTTGACAACAGAGTGGGCTACCTCCGAGTACTCCTCCACGGCCTCCCGCAGGGCCTCTACCCCTTCAGTGACGTCCACGTAAACTGAGATGTCGTCAGCGTAGGCAACGACGGACACCGGGGGCGCACCAGGCGTCTCCAGGCCCCGCAACCCACCTGAAGACATACAGCAAGGGGCTCAAAGGGCACCCCTGCCGCACCCCCGAGGCGACACCAAACGGTCGTCCGAGCCACCCGTTAATAAACGGGAAGCTCACCCCGAAGTGCTGGAGCACCACCCACAGGTACCGGTGACTGACTCGATCGAAGGCCTTGGACTGATCCAAGGAGACCAACCAGTGGTCCCGTTGGAGCGACCGGCCTCTCTCCACCACCTCCCCAAGACCTGTTCCCTGGCTGGAGGGGGCCCCTCCCCAGCACACCGGATCTGCGCCACGTTGCGCCGTCTGACCTCACCCCCTACCCCTCGGAACCCTCCCCCACCTGCGGGACCATTCCCCTGGGAACCCCCCCTCCCCCCAACCCCACCTGACGTCCCCGGAGTGGTGCCCGACCCCCTCAGAGCCTCTGCAAAGGTACGGGGGGGGGGGGAACTGACCCCCCAGCTCCCATCCCCTGCCCTCCTTGGTCTTCCCCTGCATCCACCTGCGGGGGACCCTGCTGCTAGTCTGCAGGATCCACAACCGCCTCACAGGGGGCGACCTGGGGACTGGGCAAGGTCAGCTCCGCAAACACAGAATCAGGGATACTGTCCCGTCCTGATCCCTGGGTGCCACCGAGAACCTCCGGAGCACCCCTTGCTGTCATATCTGGCTGCTGCCGAAAGGCAGCAAAGGCCCCGGGAGGGCCCGTCGGGGTCTCTAAAGCCAATTGCAGGGCGTCACGGACCTGGTTCTCGGTAACACCCAGGGGACCAGAAAGCCCCCCCAAACCTCCGTCCCGTGTTCCCGACCCAGCGCAAGGCTCCTGGGTCTCGGCCACCACTACCGGGGACGGACCCCGCTCCCCTCCAATCCCGAGATCCAGGGGGACCACCCCATCCCCTAACCCCACTGAAAACGGACCCTTCCCCCGATCAGGACCAACCACTACCTCCTTCCCTACTACTAGACCTGTCATCCGCTCCCCCTTTCCCTCCGCCAGACCCTCCATCGACCCACCGTCCGCTACCCCCGGTACGGCTACCGGAAATAAGGCAGGACCATCCCGGGACAGAAGGGCAGGTCCCCCCATAACTAAATCCCCCAAACCTCCGCCCCCCTGCCCGCCGTCACTCCCAGGTCCTACCTTATTGTCGGTGCCAGATGTGGCACAGGGATACGGAACCTCATGGCCGGCAGCCAGGGCTCCAGCAGGAAGGGCGGACGCCCCCCTGCAAGCCAGGCTTCCCTCGGCCACAGCAACAGACAAAACAGGTATCTGTGCAGCCCGCTCAGCCGATCCAAGTTGCAAAGACAGTGGAGGAACGGTCTTCCGGTCCCCTTTGGGGGCTGTAGAAAAAGAAAAACAACCCCTCCCCTGCCCTGTCCCCTGTCCTGTGCCCTTCCGGCGCCAAACAGCCACCTCAGGGAAAGCTGGATGGCCATCCTGCAGCTGTCTGGAAGCCGGAAGGGCAGCCACACCAGGGAAATCCTGCCTCCCAACCTCCCCCCCACCAAAAGCCTGCCCAGGAATCCTGGCAGGTACACAAGCAGAAGCCAGATGTACTGTAGATGTGACATCCACAGACCCCCTGCGCTGCAGAACCGGATTACCAAAAGTGGGAGCAGCCACCCGCTGCACCCCCAGTGGCACAGCAAGCTGGGGAAGAAGTGGAGAATCCTCCGTTGCTCTTCTGTGACCCTCCATTGGCAGCAGCGCGACAGACCCGCGATGATGCTCCCACTTCCGGGAGAACCCGGAAGAGACAGACTCCTTCAGTCGGCAGCCATCACAGCTCCCCACTGAACCCGGGGAAACCTCCACGAAAACCTCCTCCGGCAGGGCACGGCCGTCGGCTGTAGAGACGGCACGGCAGGAACTCCGGCGGCCATCTTGGATTTCACAGGCAGCCGGCAAGGACGGCTGGAAGGCTGTCAGAGAGGCACTCCCGACCCCACGAGCCTGCTGCTCACCGCGTCGATATCCCAAGCAGGGGACCAGCAGCTCTTCTCCATCTACTGATGCGGCAACCCTCTCCTGCTCCGGTGGATCATGTGGAAAGCGTAGTTACTCACCTGTAACAGGTGTTCTCCAGGAGCAGCAGGAATCAGTCCTCACATATGGGTGACGTCGGCGCCGACGGAGCCCTCGCAGAGCAATTTTCCCCAGCTTTCACAGAAAGCCTTTGGGAATTGCAGCGCGCATGCGCGGTCGCCTTCCCGCCCAAGGGTGCCATCTTAGCCAGTCTGATGACATAGCTAAAAGACAGCATAAAAATTTGCAAAAAAACTTAAGCAGATGATTGCAACTCCACGGGGAGGAGGGAGGGTTGTGAGGACTGATTCCTGCTGCTCCTGGAGAACACCTGTTACAGGTGAGTAACTACGCTTTCTCCAGGACCAAGCAGGAAGTCAGTCCTCACATATGGGACTCCCAAGTTTAAGGCTACCGGAGACCCTAAGCACAAAAATGAGCTCCCTCTAGCTCGGCAGTACAGAAGGAAGGAATCTTCGCTGAATTTATTACCCACCGGTAGCCCCCATCCGGGATGGAGGGTAGGAGTTGCTCAAACCTCGAAGAGATTTCGGAGGACTGCCTGTCCGAAAGCACTGTCCCTGCGGGACTCCCTCTCGAGACAGTAATGGACCGCAAAAGTCTGGCTCGAAGACCAAGTAGCGGCCCGGCAGATGTCTGCCAGCGGAACAGAGCGGAGGTAAGCCACTGACGTAGCCTTCGCCCGAACACAATGAGCCGTGACTCGACTTTCTAAGGAGAGTCCGGCTGACCCATAAGCCCAAGCGATACAGTCAGCAACCCAGATGGACAGGGTACGCTTGGAGACCGGGAGCCCCAATTTATTGGGGTCAAACGACACAAAAAGCTGAGCAGCTTGACGGTGCTCCCGCGTACGGTCAAGGTAGAAGTTCAATGCCCTTCTACAGTCCAGGGTATGCAGGACTCGTTCAGCTCGGCTGGAGTGAGGCCTGGGAAAGAAGGTTGGAAGTACCACCTCCTGATTGATATGAAAAGGGGAGACAACTTTTGGAAGAAATTTTGGGTGAGTCCGTAGGACTACCCTATTTTTGTAGAACCGAGTGAATGGAGGATCAGACACGAGGGCCTGCAATTCACTTACGCGTCTAGCGGAAGTGAGGGCTATCAGGAATAAGGTTTTCCACGAAAGAAAACGCAGAGAACGGGTAGCCATCGGTTCAAAAGGCGGACAGGTGATCCGCTGTAAAACCACATTCAGATCCCAGTCAGGTGCTGGCGGGCGCAGAGGTGGTTTTAGTAGAAGGAGACCTCGGAGAAAAACCGTGCTACAAGAGGGTCGCTGGAAAGAGGTCTGCCGTCCACCGGCACATGGTGTGCTGAAAGAGCACTGAGGTGGACTTTGACGGAGTTGGACTTAAGGCCCAGATTAGAGAGGTAGAGCAGGTACTGCAAGATCACCGACACCGGGCAGGAGAAGGGATCCTGAGACTGCTGTACACACCAAACGGAAAAGCGACGCCATTTAAGGGCGTAGCATTTGCGGGTAGAAGGTCGCCGAGAAGCTAGGACGACCTCTTCCACCTCTGCCGGCAGGAGAAGGGGAGCAAGGACTACCCTTTCAGCCGCCAGGCCATTAGATTGAGCGATCTGAGGTTGGGGTGTAGCAGAGACCCCTGATCCTGTGTTAGGAGATCCGGTTGGAACCCCAGAGGGAACGGATCCTCTACCGCTAATTGCAACAGGAGTGGAAACCAAGGCTGCCTGGGCCATCGAGGAGCCACCAGGATCATGGACGCTTTGTCCCGGAGAACCTTGAACAGAGTTCGGGAGACTAGCGGGATGGGAGGAAAAGCATAGAGAAGGTTTTCCGACCATGAGAGCAGAAATGCATCCGCCGCTACCCGAAGGGGATGTGGCTGGTGCGAGCAGAAGCGAGGAAGTTGCCGGTTGAGAGGACTGGCAAAGAGATCCATCGTGGGGAGGCCCCACTTCAGAAAGAGTTTCTGGACTACCAAGGGATCCAGACGCCACTCGTGCGGCTGGAGTATCCTGCTGAGTTTGTCCGCCAGGCAATTCTCCTGGCCTGGGAGATAAACTGCTTTGAGAAGAATGCCGTGACTGACGGCCCAAGAGCAGAGCTTCTGAGCTTCTCGGCAGAGAAGGAAGGAGCCCGTGCCGCCCTGCTTGTTCACGTAGAACATGGCAACTTGATTGTCCGTCTGGACAAGGACGGACCGGTGAGAAGTCAGGTGGGAGAAAGCCTTGAGCGCCAGACGAATAGCTCTGAGCTCCAGGAAGTTGATCTGTTGAGCAGATTCCCACGCGGTCCAGAGACCTTGAGTACACGCCCCCTGGCAATGAGCTCCCCAGCCCAGGAGGGAAGCATCGGTCGTCAGCACTTGAGTCGGCTGAGGCGACTGAAAAGGCATTCCGAGCACCAGGTTCGGCCGATGAAGCCACCACTGTAGGGAAGAGGCCAGCGGTCTGGAGAGGCGCACTAAGTCGGCTAGCCCGCCGGTGGCTTGTTGCCACTGCTTGCGAAGGCACCATTGAGCCGGCCGCATATTCAGGCGAGCATTTGGGGTCACGTGGACGGTGGAAGCCATATGGCCGAGTAGTCTCAGGAAGCGCCTGGCGGAGACCAGGGACTGGCTGCGAAAACGGCCGGCTAGGTCCATGAGCCATTGAGCCCTGTCGAGAGGCAGCAAAGCTCGAGCCTGAGGAGTGTGCAGTCTTGCGCCGATGAACTCGAGATCCTGTGAGGGGAGCAAAGTGGACTTTGCGAAGTTTATGACAAAGCCCAAGTACTGCAGAAGAGTCACCGTGCGGTGTGTGGCATTGGTGACTGCCGGAGGGGACGACGCTCTGATGAGCCAGTCTTCGAGGTACGGAAAGACATAGAGGCCGTGAAGCCTGAGATAGGCCGCCACCACCGCGAGACATTTTGTGAAGACTCGCGGTGCGGAGGACAGGCCAAAGGGCAGTACTCTGTACTGGTAGTGATTTCCGGCCACCACAAACCTTAGGTATTGGCGGTGGCTTGGGTGGATGAGGATGTGCGTGTAGGCATCCTTTAGATCCAAGGAGCATAGCCAATCTCCCTGCTGGAGGTAGGGCAGAAGGATTCCAAGGGTAAGCATCTTGAACTTTTCCCGCACAAGGAACTTGTTGAGGTTGCGCAAGTCCAGGATGGGTCTTAGGCCTCCTGTCCTTTTTGGTACTAGGAAATACCTGGAATAAAAGCCTTGACCTCTCAGGTGGTGGGGCACCGGTTCCACAGCCTGGTCCTGAAGAAGACTTGCTAACTCCTGAAGGAGTAAGTCCCTGTGCAGAGGGAGTCGCGGAGGTTCTCCCGGAAAATAAGAGGGAGGGACCTGATGGAAGTGGAGAAGATATCCTTCTCGCACGACTTGAAGCACCCAGGCATCTGAAGTGATGTTGGACCACCTGTGGGCGAAGTGAACCAGCCGGCCTCCGGTGCTGGGAGGAACCAGCTGAGGGGGAGAGGCTATGCTGAGGAAGTCAAAAACCCCCACCCTGCTGAGCAGGGGCTGGTGGTGCAGGCTTGGGGGCTTGCTGCCTACGGGACCCGTTACCCCGTCCCTTGGCCTGCTGACCCTGTTGGGGAGCTGGAGGGGCCTGATATTGGGGGTAGTGTTTATAGGCAGCCGCCTTTCTCGGGTAAAAGGACTTTTTTCCCGAGCCCTTCTTTTTCTGGGAAGGGGCGGAGGTCTTCCTAGAAAGCCTGGTCCTGGTGAGAGTCTCCGTCTCGATTTGTGCAGCCTTTTCAGCCATGGGCTTGCCAAAGAGGTTCTCACCTCTGCAGGGGACATCGACCAACTTGTCCTGCACCCAAGGCTCAAGGTCAGACGACTGAAGCCAAGCCTGTCGGCGGGCACCGATGCCGGCTGCGGCCACACGAGCCGATGCTTCAAAGCCATCATAGGCTGCTCGGGACATGAATTTGGAGCATTCCCGAATACCAGTTGTTAAGGCTAGGAACCTCCGCAAAGGTTCCTCGGACAGTCCAGCCGAGAATCCGGCTAGCTCTTTAGCCAGGTCTCGGAGATACATGCCCATGTATAGCTGGTAGGTCTAGACACGACAAGCCAGCATAGAGCCCTGGAAACACTTCTTACCAAGGCCATCCAGGTTACGGGCCTCCCTGTCAGGGGGCACCGAGGAGTGCATTTTCTGGCTCTTAAGCCTATGCATGGCCGATTCCACTACCATGGAATGGTGTGGTAGCTGTGCTTTTTGGAAGCCAGGACTCTTGCGGACTCGATAGATGGAATCGACCCGCTTGCTCAATACCGGCGACGAGGCCGGACTCTCCCACATGCGGAAGAGTAGTCGTTCCAGCATGGGAGGCACCGGTACAGTAAAGTGTTCCCTGGCGGGAGAGTCATACTGGAGGGCGTCGAGCTCTTCGGCTCGAGGCTCCTCCTCGGGATCCGCCGGGAAGGCCAAAGCCTTGGCCATATCCCTGACGAAGTCCGAGAACCGGGCATCCTCCGGAGGGGACTGTTTCCGAGGTTCGGACTCAGGTGAGTCCGAGGGGACACACCGAGTCCGAAAGGAATCAGGTGACTCCTCCTCTTCAGACTCCCAGACCGACTCCGAGGAGGAATCAGTGGGGTCGGCTCGGGCAGGCGGAGGCGTCGGCCGCCCCGACGCCAAGGGAGTCGGCGGCGACGACCTCGGTCCCGAACGGGAGGCCGAGGGTGACCTCGACCGAGGATCGACTCGAGTTCGCATGGACTAGAGGATCGGCTCGGTCTCCGGGGTCGACTTAGACGTCGACGTCCCGGCGGTCGGGGCAGCAGCGCCAGCGAGGCTAGCGATCAGTGCCCGCTGCTGGTCCATGAAGGCAGATAGTCTGCTCTCCAAGGCCGTCAACCTGAGTCCGACCTCAGGTGACCCAGCAGTCCCCGACTCGGGCCCCGACAGCGTCGGGCCCGACGTCGGACCTCTCGGAGGCGAGTCCAGAAGGACCACAGGACTTACCCGAGCAGGCAACTCCGACTCCAGGCGAGGTCGCTTCGGGAGGTGCTCCTTCTCCAAAGACCCGGGACGGCTGTCGGGGCTATGCGACCTGGCCCTTGCGGAGCCAGGAGCGTCCACCGACGCCGCCCTCGCGGGTTTTGTCTTCCGTCGATGGTCTCCGGAGGGAGAACCCCTGTCGGAGGAGCTTCGGCGATGTTCAGAGCTGGAGCCTCTGGATGCCGAGGCCTCCGACGAGGTCCGGGTACGGCTGGGGTCAGCGAAGATTCTATCCCGCTGATGCCGCCGACTCCTCAATGCTTTAGAGGACATTTTGCCACAGGCTCCACAGATCATTTCTTCATGATCCGGGCCCAGGCAGCGGAGGCAATTATCGTGTGTGTCAGTGAGTGACATATTTCTGTCACACTGACCACACCGCTTGAAACCACTGGCAGCCATCGGGGGAAAAAGGGCCCCTGCAAGGTCAAAAGACCGGGCTGCCAGTGAAAAACCGAAAACGAAACTGACCAAAAATCAGAAAAACCGAAAAATAAGGGAAGGACTCGCAACGGCGTCGCGAGTCCGGGCAGGAAAACGACCGGCGTCGAACCGAATTGAAAAACGAGTAAAACTCACGAAAATCAACTTTTTTAGCGGGGACACGACGGGTACGTCTGTAGGGCTCCGCGGAAAAAAGAAGACTGGCTAAGATGGCACCCTTGGGCGGGAAGGCGACCGCGCATGCGCTGCAATTCCCAAAGGCTTTCTGTGAAAGCTGGGGAAAATTGCTCCGCGAGGGCTCCATCGGCGCCGACGTCACCCATATGTGAGGACTGACTTCCTGCTTGGTCCTGGAGAACTGTAGCTCCGCCCCCAAACAGCCCGTCTGCACCAGCCACCAAGGAAACTGGATACTGGCCAGGAATATTCTGAACAGCATTCATGGTGGTCCCCTCAGATGACCCAGGCACCGGCAGGTAAGAGATTCGTTCTGCAGGAACACGGGGGGAGGGGAATTGGCTACCCCCTGATGCACCCTGGACTGGTAAGGGTGGTGGAAGGGACCTGGGAAGGTCCACCCGCCGTCCCACCCCCGGGGGCCCCCCTGAACTGCACCCTTTACTGCCCAACGATCATAAGCCTGATAGAGCTCCTTGAGGGACCCACAACCCTGGGATTTTAAGGAATAAAGCTGATGATATCGGTCCCTCAGGGCCCGCTTTACCCCTTTTCGATAGGTCTTGTAGGCCACCCATTCTTCATCGGGAACTGTGGCCTCCAGGCTCTCCAGGTGGGAGAGCTGGGCTTGCAGCTGGGCCGCCTCCTCCTGGAGACCCCGAAGCCGCCGCACCGCCGCCACGATTTCATCTGGGGCCCTAGCTGGCTGCTGGAAGGAAGGCAGGCCCGACCCCCCGTCCTCATCCTCACTGGAGGAGGTAGAGGCCTCCTCCAGGACCCGAGGCGGAGGGGGGAACCCGCCTCCCTCAGTGCTATACTGCACGGTCCTCCAGGGTCTCCGCAGGGCCTCTCCCTGCCACCACCCAGCCTCCACACCCTGCCTGGGGAGGAGACAGGAGCCTCCTCCCTGGGGTAGCGGGCCCAAACCTTCATACCTGTGGGTCCCTCCTCCCTGGCCAGGCACAGTCCTACCTGGGGGGTCCCCCACCCGGGGCGCCGGCTGTTCCAGGCTGCTGGTTCCTCCATCCAGGTTCAGAGAAGGAGGCCCACCAGGCTTGGTAGGCCTCTGGGCCTGGGCCTCTCCTGCTGGAGGTGGCCCAGGACCCGACATCCAGGCTCAGGCTGTAGTTAAGCCCCGCCCCCTAGCAGGAGCTCTCTGGGAGAGGTCTGCACTCCACCACAGCTGAACAGCAACTGAGTGGAGGGACCACTCGTGAGGCAGGAGTACTCGACTGAGTCTGTCTGCCCAAACGTTTTGAACGCCTGGAAGATAGACTGCCAGCAGATGAATCTGATGCTCTCTGGCAAAGGCCCATAGTCGCAGAGCTTCGTTGCATAGTTGGAGAGCCTGTTCTGCCTTGTTTGTTGAGGTAAAACATGGCTACTTGATTGTCTGTTTGCACCAGAACTGTTTTGTTTATGAGCTGGCTGAAAAAGGCTTGAATAGCATTGGAGATGGCTCTGAGTTCTAGTAGGTTTATATGAAGAAGAGCCTCCTGTGAGGACCAAAGGCCCTGCGTTGATAGATTGCCCAAGTGGGCTCCACAACCCACCTTGGAGGCATCTGTTGTTAGGATAGCCTGAGGTGGTGGTTGCTGGAAAGGAGAGCCTATTAAAAGTTTTTCCAGAGATTGCCACCAACGGAGAGACAGAATCAGGTGTGTGATAACTCTGATCTTGTCTGACAGGCTTCCTGAGGCCTGGGACCATTGGTAAGGTCCACTGGGCCGCTCTCATGTGAAAACGAGCGTGAGGTATTACATGGACCGTAGATGCCATGTGACCTAGTAGGCGAAGCATCTGTCGAGCAGTAAGGAAGGTCTGCAGTGCTGCTTGAGATGCCAGTTCGATGATTCGCAGACAGCGTGGTTGGGGCAGGAAAGCCCTTGCAAGCTGGGTGTCCAAGCGAGCCCCTATAAACTCGAGGGATTGAGATGGGGTGAGCTGTAACTTTGGAAGATTTATGACCCATCCCAAATACTGGAGTATTTGTTTTGCTCGCAATAGGGCATGATGAGCTTCTTGAGCTGACTGCGCCCGGATAAGCCAATCGTCCAAGTAAGGGAAGACAAAAATCACCAGAGTCCTCATGAATGCTGCTACTACTGCCATGCATTTTGTGAAGACCCTTGGAGCAGAGGCCAGCCCAAAGGGAAGGACTCTATATTGGAAATATCTTCCCTGGACTAGGAACCGAAGGAATTTCCTGTGATCTACATGAATAAGGATATGCATGTAGGCGTCTTTTAAATCTAGAGAACATTTTATTTATTTATTTATTTATTTAAAGTCTCTTTTATACCGCGCTATTCAGCATCAGTGCGGTTTACAATAAACAACGAACATACACATTTCTAATAGTACTTTGTGTTTACATATGAACAGGAGAATCAACTTGGCTAACAGGGTAACTATATACAATAACAATATATACAATTTACAGGCTGGTCATGTGTTCTTATGGTTTCAGACAGAGGAGATTTGTGAGGTCTCGGTAATTGGTGCTGAGGTTTCATTGGTTTCTGGGTAATGTAGGAGGAAGAGGTAGTGTTTCACAGCCTTCCTGAATTGGAATATGTCTGGGATTGTTCGGATGTTGTGAGGGAGGCTGTTCCAGATCATTGGTGCATAAAGTTTGAATGCCCTGCTGGATGTTGACTTGGTGCATTGAGTCATTGATCTTGGGACTATCAAGGTGTTTTGTGCTACTGACCTTCTGTCCCTATTGTGGGGTGTCTTCTGGACTATCTCTGATAGTGATGTTGACGAGAGACCGTTGGTGGCTTTGAAGGTGAGTAGCAAGGTCTTGAATGTAATCCTACCTTGAATCGGGAGCCAGTGGAGCTGTTTCATAATGGGTGTGACATGGTCTTTCCTGGATGCTCCGTGTAGTACTCTTGCTGCGGTGTTCATTGCCATTTGCAGTGGGTTCAGAGTGGTTTGGGGGAGTCCTTGCAGTATTGCATTCGCATAATCGAAATGCGGAATTATTAGTGCTTGAAAGATGGTCCTGAAATCGTCAGGCTGCAGCAGCGATCGTAGGTATCTGAGGGATCTGATTTTATGGTATACTGCCCTTACAGTGTTACTTATATGCGCCTGCATATTTAGGTTCTGGTCTAGTGTGACGCCAAGGTATCTGATCGCGGATTTGATCTGGAGGTCAGCTTCCTTCACCTTTAGTACTGTAGGCGCAGTGAAGTTACGATTTCTTGTAATGAACATGACCTCCGTCTTTTTGTGTTGAATCCGGAGGTTTTGGGATTGTAGCCAGTTGGATATTTCATTTATGCAGCATGTTATTGGTGAGAGGTCTGGGTTTTCTGTTGCAAAAGGCATGTATAATAGCACGTCATCTGCGTATATCATGCAGTTCACGTTGAAGGACCGGATAAGGTTGCAGAGAGGTTGCATGTATATATTGAACAGCAAGGCAGAGAGGGAGGATCCTTGTGGGACACCTTGGCTTTGGTGGAATGGTTCTGAAGATGTGTCTTTGGATCGAACCTGCTGCCATCTGTCAGAGAGGTAGGACCTGCACCACTCGAGCGCTTTACCGGAGATTCCTTTTTCTTTGAGGCGTTCTAAGAGGCGTTCATGGTTCACGGAATCAAACGCCGCCGCGATGTCAAGGAAGACAAGGACAAAGCCTTGGCGGGTATTGTTGATGCCTGATATTATGCTGCTGAAGAGTGTGGTAAGAAGGGTCTCAACCCCGTGTGCTTCTCTGAATCCGTGTTGGCATGGATCCAGTGGTGCATTGGAGTCAATGTGGTCTTGTATTTGTCTCTGAACTTCCTTTTCCATTATTTTTGCTAGCATCGGTATGCTTGCTATGGGTCTGTAGGATTCCGGTTTCTGTTGGTCGAGTTTGTTGTTTTTTAGTAGAGGTCTTATTGATGTGTGTTTGAGGGTGCGTGGGAACATAGCCAATCTTGCCTGTGAAGGTATGACAGAAGAGAGCTGAGGTAAAGCATTTTGAACTTCTCTCGGACTAGATATTTGTTCAGCTCTCTGAGATCTAGGATTGGCCTTAAACCCCCTGTCTTTTTTGGAATGAGAAAATAGGGGGAGTAAAACCCTGTACCTTGTTGGCATAGAGGAACGTCTTCTATAGCTCCATGAGCTAGAAGATTAGAGACCTCTTGTAGCAAGAGGTCTATGCCTAGAGGTTGAGAGTTGAATTGTTTTACTAGTGTGGGTGGTGGCAAGTTGAGGAAACAAAGCTTGTACCCCAGACTCACTATGGACAAAGTCCAGGCTTCTGATGTGATTTGTTGCCATCTTTTGACAAAATAGCAGATACGGCCTGGAATATTTATAGGTTCTGGGCCTAACACAGGAAGAATGATTAAGTTCTCTAGACAAAAGTCAAAAACCCTGAGGAGGCTGAGTCTGTTGAGCCTGCTGAGGTTTGGGTTTTCTTTGTCTCGTCTGTTGTTGCCCTTTCTGGGGAACATATGCCTGTTGGGTGGAAGATGGATAGAACTTTTTCTTCTTAGAGAAAAAGGGTTTCTTAAAGGACTTTTTCTTAGCTGGGTTAGCAGAAATTTTTGACAATATATTTAAGGTAGCATTATCAGTGTCAAGCTAATTAGCTTTAGATTGACAATCCTTGCCAAAAAGATTTTCTCCAGTGCAAGGAATATTTCCCAGATTTTCCTGCACCCATTCTTTCAAGTCTGAAGCTTGGAGCCAGGCAATACGTCATGCTGCAATAGCTATAGCAGAAGTTCTGCTAATACATTCAAAACAGTCAAAGGTAGCACGCTTCATGAACTTAGAGACATTCTGAGCATGTTTGACTAGTGATGAATAGTCTGCTCTTTTATCCTCTTGAAGGAAAGGGTTCAAAAGCTCTAAGTTTTTTGTAACCTCCTCAAGAAACATTCCCATGTATAAAATATAGGAACTAATCCTTGCTGAAAGCATGGAGGCCTGAAAGCATCTCTGCCCAAAGGCATCCAGGGTTCTAGATTCACGACCTGGTGGATTAGAAGAGTGTCTCTTTGTACTCTTATCTGTCTCATGGCAGACTCCACCACCATAGAATGATGTGGTAGCCGAGTCTTCTGAAAACCTGGACAAGGTGGCACTCTGTAAATAGTGTCAAGGTGTCTAGAATGTGGGGATACTGTTAAAGGAGTTTCCCACATCCTTAACATTAGATCATGTAAGATCTGATGTATAGGGAGCATAGCTGCTTCCTTTGGAGCCAAGGGGTATTGCAGAATTCTTAATTCTTCTGCCCTAGGCTCCTTTTCAGGAACCACTGTAATGGCAAGAGCCCTTGCCATATCACGCACAAAATCATGAAAAGACATGTCCTTAGGAGGGGACATTCTGCGTTGAGGAGAAGGAGTTGAATCTTGTAAAAGTTCAGCTCTGATACCCGTGGAGTCATCTGAGTCATCGGAATCGGAAGACTCAAAGGGATAAAGCACCGGGTTCTCCTTCAAAAGATGTCTTCGGTACCGCTCGAGGTCGGTACCGAAGCGAGTCGGTACCTGATGCCCCATGCTTGAGAGTGATTCTAAACTCGGCATCGGGGGAAGTAAACCTGCCGAAGCAGGTACCGAGGGTACCAGCACCAGTACCGATAGCGATACCAGTGCCTGTGGAACAGACTGCAGCGACTTTAGCAGTACCGAAGTAGCCAAAAGATTCGCTAGACTGCGTTCAATGGCAAGGATTCTTTTGTCCATCACCATTTCCGATGCCGGGGTGTCGGTACCGATCGAAGCAGCCACAACCCCCGAGCATTGAACAGGAATGTCTATCGAGGTCGAAGCCTCGAGAACATCCTGGAGCCCCGATAATGCTTTGGAGCTCGAAGACTCCTGCTGGGGCTGTTTTTCCGGTGCAGGTTCCTCGAGGGCAACGCCAGAGGCATCTCGATACTTAGAGAGAGATCTACCTCTCGAGGACCGGCTAGACTTAAGATTTATGTTTAGTTACCTGAGATCCCTGGGAAGAAGTAGAAGCCCTGGAGGACACTGATGCTACCGACATCGTGTCCGATGCAAAGAGGGCACCGAGTTGATTTGCTCGAATCTGAAGACTTCTTTTAGTCAGCTTCCTGCAGGAGAGACACTCTGCTGGGCAATGGTCAGGACCTAAACATTTAAGACACCAGTCGTGGGTGTCTGTGACAGAAATTGTGCTGCTACACTTTGAACATTTCTTGAAACCAGTAACCATGTTAAAGTAAAGAGGCCTAGTGGCCAAAATGGCGCCAAGCACCAAGCAGGGGAAAACCCCTGACTGAAAACACAAGTTCTATATGTTTTTTTATTAAGACAGAAAGAAGGAAAAAAACACCGGTGGTACCGGTGGGCGTCGAACTAAGGCAGGCGCGACCACAAAAAATAAGAAATAAAAGTAGAATTTTCTGCGGTGACAGGGTTCATGTCCTGTCGGCTCCACGGAAAACGAAGAACTGAAGAGAGGGAGATAGATGGGCAAGAAGGCAGCGCGCATGCGTGGATGCACACTCCCAAAAGCGTTCCTATTGGACGCTGGGGAGCGTTCCCGCGCGGGCTCCGTCGGTGCCGACGATACCCATATGTGAAGACTCATTCCTGCTTGTTCCTGGAGATTATGAGAGATAGAAGGGAAAACAGTGGAGGAGATGAGGCTTAAGAGTCGGGTGGGAATAGGATCAGAGCTTTCAAAGAAAGTTTTTGAGAGATACACTATGCATGCATGGTCCCTTTCCCACCAAAAGGTGCCATCTTGCCTCAAACATATTTATTTATTAACTGGTTTTAATATACCGTTTTTCTACCAGTCAAAATGGTTTAAATTGAACAACAGAGCATGCAGGTTACATCAAACTTGTTAAACGTAGAACAGAATATAACAGGGGGATTGAGGGAGCATGCAGGATCATTATAACATTAGAACTTATTATACAATGAACAAGGTGTTTTTTTAATTTATTTGATGTTAACCTTACTTAACATAAGCAAGCTACAGGAAATAGACAGAAATAAACCAAAGAATATAATCATAATGGAACAATCATAGAACATTATACAGCCCACATCTAGGGAAGAATTAAAAAGAAAAATTAAAAATAAAGAAAAAGGAGATCACTCCCCAAACTCAGAGCCAACATTTCAATACCGCCCAATAACCCCCCATCACTTCCCAGATTTTTCCATATCAGACAAAAAGGTCTCCAGTTGTAAGGAATCAACAAAAATAGATTTTACTCCCTTAAGTGTTACCACACACTTACAGGGAAACCTAAGAAAAAAGGACACCCCAAAGGCCAACACGCTCGGTCTGAGGGATGAATAGGCCTGCCCACGCAACTGTGTTGCCCTTGAGACATCCTGAAACAATTATACTTTAGCTCCACAGAAAATGGTATCTTTATGCTTGAAATAGCTCCTAAATACTAAAGCTTTATCCTGTTCAGATACAAATGAGACCACCAAAATGGCCCTTGTTAGAATGGTATCAAGAGAATCCTCGAGAAATTGGGCAAGATTAACTTCAGGTTGTAAATGCTAAATATCATACTCCCCAACGGACTCCTTGGATACCTTTCTAACAGATAGATAAAACATTTTAGGAAGCACTAAAACCTCCTTTATATATTTATGAAGCAGTTTTTCAGGTGATAACAAATGAATAATTGGAAAATTAAGGAAACAAATATTTTTTAACTTAAGGGAATTTTCAAAGGACTCCAGCCTACAGTGAATCACCAAACTATCCTTAACTGAAAAGCATAGAGAAGCATACCTGGAATCACATTTCTGCATTTGATTAACTAAGGATTCCACACACTCTTCAACTTTCCCCAGCCTTGTAACAGTTTCCTGTGTAAATTTATAAAGCTGAGACACTGTGGTCACCAGGGTAGCCTCCGTCCGTATCACCACATACCAGATATCCGCTAGGGACACCTGAGACTCAGGTATTCCTTGGGGATCAATCTGGGGTGTCGCCCAAGTAACAGGTACTAAGGTATTCACTAACTGAACCGGCGTACTCTTGCAGTCAAATCAGGCGGAGTTATCATTGATGGGGGGAAAGGTGAAGAATTTAAGTTAGCTTCCTCCGGAGTCAACAGAGTCGAAACAGTACCTGCAGGGGTAAAAGGCACAGCTTCCCCGATCCTCACATGCCCATTCATAGGGCCAATCTCTACTGGTGCCAAGGAGAAATTTTTCTTTTTCCTCTTGCCCATAGATACAAAAACAAGAAACATAAAGGCTCCTCAGAGACTCCTAAAGGGTTCCCATGGGGCCTATCTACCCCTTGTGGCATGCCCCTTAGGGCACACCACAGCCGCGCACCAACAGCCACGTGCCTAGCAGAGAGTGATAGTTAAAGACTCTGCTGTCATCAGGGGCAGTCCTTGCCATAGCCTGCTCACCACTGAGACTCCCACGCTGCATGGCTGGCTCAGTTCAGCTCTCCCAAGAGTAAACTTGCACTCTGCTGGTTTTAAAGATCCCGTTGTCGTCAGGGGTAGTCCTTGCCGCAGCCTGCTTACTGCTGAGACTCCCAACTCCCACGCTGGCTCAGTTTAGCTCTCCCCATTGAACAAGGTGTTGATGAAGAACTAGCTATATTTAGTGTAGGGCTAGATGTCAGATGGCTGATTGAGGGGGGAAGGGGGATGATCTGCGAGAGTGGCAGATGTTTCTGCTGGGAATCAATTGGAGGGGATGTGCCGTAGTGCTCTTCAAAGAGGTATGTCTCGAGATGTCTTTTGAAGACTTTGTGTGATTGGACGCTCCGTAGTGTGGGAGGTAGAGAGTTCCAGAGAGTGGGAGCATAAGGTTCAAAGGCTCTTGTACAGGAATGTTGTGTGCTCTTATGTATTTGAGGTGGCAGATGAAGAAGATTGAGAGTGCAGTATGATATCATAACACAAGATGGCAAAAAACAGCAAGATCCACTGGGAAGAAGGGAGGGCTGTGAGCACTGATTCCTGCTGTCTCCGGAGAACACCTTTTACAGGTGAGTAACTACGCTTTCTCTGGGAACAAGTAGGAAGTCAATCCTCACTTATAGGACTCCCCAGGTACAGCCTACCGAAAAACCTGTAAAAGTCGTGGGTGACTAGAAAAAGGTGAGCCGTGAGCAGCAGCAACTGAGTTGAAAAACAACAGACCATGAGCGACCCAAGTGTCCAGAGAGAAGCGATGTTCACCGGTAGTCCAAACACAGCAAGGGCTGGAGTTGCCTACAAGCCGAACAAATGACAGAGTATTGCCTGGCTGAAGGCATTGTCCTGACGGGACTCCCTCTCCAGTAGCTGCTCAGCAGATTTCCGACAAGGGACCACAGCACAGGTTGGCCACTGAGGCCGCCATGGCTCGGACACTGTGCGCCATGACACGTGGCTCCAGTCAGAGTCCAGAACATAAGATATGCCATACTGGGTCAGACCAAGGTCCATCAAGCCCAGTATCCTGTTTCCAAGTGGCCAATCTAGGTCATACGTACCTAGCAGTTTCCCCAAAAGACACAGGTTCCACAATGCTTGTATTGGGTCAAGCATTGATATCCTGGGTCCCTTCTTAAAAATGGTTTATAGACCTTGTCCAAACCTTTTTTAAACCCAGCTACACTAACAGCCTTTACTACATCCTCCAGTAACAAATTCCAGAGTTTGATTAGACGCCGAGTGAAAAAATATTTTCTTTTATTAGTCTTAAATAGTTTACCCTGTAACTTCATTGCATGTCCCCTAGTCTTTCTATATTCTGATAACGTAAACAATCGATCTATGTTTACCCGTTCCACTCCATTCATTAATTTATAGACTTCTACTACTACTACTATTAAGCATTTATAAAGCGCTACCAGGTGCACGCAACGCTGTACAATAAAAACACAAAAAGACAGTCCCTGCTCAAAGAGCTTACAATCTTAAAGGACAAAGCAAGAAAAGGAGTAGAAAAAAGATAAGAACAAGGGCAAAGAGACAAGAGCAGGAGAGACAGGACAAAGGAAAGAGGTAAGAACAAGTGTAAGAGGAAGAAAGAAAGATGAAATAAAAGAGGGGAAGGAAGGAGAAAAGCAAAATCAAGAGCCAAAGGCAGAGGTGAAAAGATGAGCTTTTAACTTGAGTTTGAAGAGGGGCAAAGAAGATGCCTGACGTATAGACAAAGGAAGTTTATTCCAAGCGTAGGGAGCAGCAAGGTGAAAAGATCGGAATCTGGAGTTGGCAATAGAGGGCATCTCTCCCCTCAGCCGTCTCTTTTCCAGGTTTTTTAGCCTTTCTTCATAGGAGTATCCTTCCATCCCCTTTACCATTTTGGTGGCTCTTCTCTGAACCTTTTCTAATAACGCTATATCCTTTTTAAGATACGGCTATTGGTAGACATGGGTAATTTATTTATTTATTTATTTATCTATTTCTTCTATACCGCCCCTTCCAGAGATCAGGGGCGGTTTACATGGAACAAGTAAACAAATTTGTATACTGCTGTATACATTACATGGAACAGAGATTACTAACTTCATACAGATAATAGTTAATATTACATGGAACAGAGATTTATAACTTTATACAGATAACAGTGCATTAACTGTTGGAACTATTTACATTTTGTATACTTTTATAAATTTCTGTATCATAATATTGATCAGAATTTTCTAACTTTTTACAGGTAGTGGGGCGAGGGACTTCTGAACCATTTACAATGGTTATTTACCAAAAGGTTATATACAATGAATTACAGGGTGAAGCATTCGTTATGTGTGTGTGGTGGAATTTATTTCCATTTTTTTATTCGTGAGCTTTTTGGGGTGTCTGTGGTGGGTGTCTGTGTGTGGATAGTTGAGTGTGATTTGAGGGCTTTATGTTTGTGTGTCTGGGGATGCTGTGTGGTTGGACTTGGGGGTATGGGATTTCAAAGTGTTCGGAGAAAAGGTATGTTTTGAGTTCCTTCCTAAATTGGGTGAGGTCTTTTATGATCCGAAGGTCTATTGGGAGATCATTCCAGAGCATGGGGACAGTGAATGTGAAGGCCCTGGTGCTGGTGGATTTTTTAGTTTTCTTGAATGATTTTGGTATTTCAAGTGAGTGTGCTGCATTTAACCTGCGAGCCCTTGATTCAGATGGGGCGTGTAATAGTGTGGATAGATATGAGGGGGCGATGTCGTTCAGGAGTTTGAATGTGGTTAGGAGAATTTTGTATCTGATTCTGCTGTTTATAGGGAGCCAATGCAGTTCTAGCATTATAGGGGTATCATGGTCTACTAGGCGGGCTTTAGTGACTACTTTTTCTGGGCTCTTTGAAGTAGGTATGTACTTTTTTGTGGTAGGCCAATTTGGGATCTTTAAGCTCTGTCTGCTCCATACTCAAGGGCATTTGGACTACTTTACTCTTTTCTGGAACCTCTCTGCTTTTGGTAGTATCCTTCAAGGATACATTCTTCCGAACCATCCGCTCTTGGGCGACTGTCGGCTTTCCCCTATTATCTATTTTAAAAGCTGCTCTATCTCCTTTTTAAAGGTTAACGCCAGCAGCCTGGTTCCATCCCGGTTAAGGTGAAGCCCATCCCTTCGGAAGAGCCCATCCTTTCCCCAGAATGTTCCCCAGTTCCTAAAAAATCCAAAACCCTCATCTCTGCACCACTGACTCATCCACGCATTGAGACTCCAGAGCTCTGCCTGCCTTTTGGGTCCTGCATGTGGAACGGGAAGCATTTCGGAGAACGCTACCCTGGAAGTTCTGGATTTCAACTTCCTACGTAAAAGCCTAAATTTAGCCTCCAGAACCTCCCTACCACATTTTCCTATGCCATTGGTACCGACATGTACCAAGACAGCAGACTCCTCCGCAGCACAATCTAAGACCTTATCTAGGTGGCGCGTGAGGTCCGCCACCTTCGCACTAGGCAGGCATGTTACCTGGTGATCCTCACATCCACAAGCCACCCGGCTATTTACATGCCTAATGATCGAATCACCAATTATATCGGCTGTCCTAACCCTTCCCTCATGGGCACATGGCCCTGGAGAAACTTCCTCGGTGCGAGAGGGTTTTACATCACCTGGAGGACAGGTCCTAGTTACAGGATCATTTCCTGCCACACCAGGGTGATGCTCTCCTGTCACGTGACCTCTCTCCTCCATGGCAACAGGGATGCTGCCAGACTAGAGGTGGGACTTCAGGACTAAATCCCTGTAGGTCTCGTCTATGTACCTCTCTGTCTTTCTTATGTTTTCCAGGTCTGCTACTCTAGCCTCTAGAGAACAAACTTGTTCCCTGAGAGCAAAGAGCTCCTTGCACCTGGTGCACACGTAAAGCACAGTTACTTACCTGTAACAGGTGATCTCTGGGAACAGCAGGAATTAGTCCTCACATATGGGTACGTCGGTACCGACGGAGCCTGCGCGGGAAAGCTCCCCAGCTTCCTAGAATGGAAGCTTTTGGGACCTCCCACTGCACATGCGCACTGCCTTCCCGCCTTCCTGAACAGCTCTCCTCAGTTTCGAGTTTATAGCTGAGTCAATAGAGAGAGGACAGGAAGATAGATAGATAAAAGATACAACTCCTAGGGGAGGTGGGTGGGTTGTGAGGACTAATTCCTGCTGTTCCCAGAGATCACCTGTTACAGGTAAGTAACTGTGCTATCTCCAGGAACAAGCAGGAATAAGTCCTCACATATGGGGACTCCCTAGCTTAGATGCGTGGGATCCCCTGTCAAGGTTCGCCATCTTCGTATGGATCTCAGGCATCCATCCTGGGAAGGTGGGCAGGAGTTGTCTAAGAATGGAACAGGTGTTTGAGGACAGCCTGGCCAAACAAGGCATCCCGGCGGGAGTCTTTGTCCAAACAGTAATGGGCTGTGAAGGTATGAACCGAGGCCCAGGTAGCGGCTCGACAGATCTGATCAATGGAAACAGAGTGCAGATGAGCCATAGAAGTTGCCATGGCTCTCACATTGTGAGCTGTGACATGGCCTTCCAGAGAAATGTTTTTACTCTGGTAAGCAAAGGAAATACACTGAGCAATCCAATTGGAAAGTGTACGCTTGGAGACTGGAAGTCCCAAATGTGAAGGATCAAAAGCCACGAAAAGTTGAGAAGACTTTCGATGTGGCTGAGTCCTATTAAGGTAAAAGGCTAGAGCTCTTTTACAATCCAGAGTATGAAGGTTCCTCTCTGCACTGGAGGCATGAGGAGCCGGAAAAAATACAGGTAGATATACCTCTTGATTAAGATGAAAAGGCGAGACCACTTTAGGCATAAAGTGGGGATTCGTCCTAAGGACCACCTTGTCATGATGAAATCTTGTATAAGGTGGATTAGCCACTAGAGCCTGCAGTTCGCTGATGCGACGAGCGGAAGTGACTGCAATTAGGAATAATACCTTCCAGGAAAGAAATTTCAAGGAGGTAGAAAATAACGGCTCAAAAGGTGGCTTCATAAGCTGACCAAGCACTAGATTCAAATCCCATGCGACCGGGGGGGTCTGATGGGAGGTTTAGTGAGGGTCAGGCCTCTCATGAATCTTGCAACAAGAGGATGAGAGGAGATAGGTTGTCCATTTACAGGTTTCAGGGATGCTGAAATAGCACTTAAATGGACTCTTACAGAATTCGTCTTAAGGCCTGCATTGGAAAGATGCAGGAGATAGTCTAAGAGGGAATTCAAAGGAAGTGCCAGAGGGTCAAGGCCCTGCTGAGCACACCAAATGGAAAAACGTTTCCATTTGAAAGCATAAGACCGCCTCGTGGAAGGTTTCCTAGAGGCATGAAGGATATCTTTCACAGGTTGAGAAAGATTAAAGTCTTGAAGACTTAAGCCTTCAGTAACCAAGCTCGGAGATGTAGGGATTTGGGGTTTGGGTGCCACAAAGTCCCGTCCTCCTGAGATAGAAGGTCTGGTGCAGCTCCTAAGTCCAGGGAGGATCCCTGGGAGAGCTGTAGAAGCAGAGGGAACCACACTTGGCGTGGCCAGCGTGGAGCTATGAGGATCATAGAGCCGTGATCTCTCTGGAGTTTGAACAGAGTCTTGGGAATCAACGGAATGGGTGGAAAGGCATATAGGAACGCCTGACCCCAATGGAGGAGAAAGGCGTCCGTGGCCTGAGCTTCCTGACATGGAGTCCTGGAACAGAACCGGGGAAGTTTGGCATTCCACGGACTTGCAAAGAGGTCTATGTCCGGGGTCCCCCATTCCTGAAAGATTCTGGTTATCTGGTCCACGTGTAGGGACCACTCGTGTGGCAGCAGAACTCGACTGAGCCTGTCTGCTCGAGAGTTTTGAACTCCTGGAAGGTACACTGCTAGCAGATGAATTTGGTGCTCTCTGGCGAAGGCCCATAATCTGAGAGCTTCGTTGCAAAGCGACAGAGAGCCCGTTCCTCCTTGTTTGTTTATGTAAAACATGGCCACCTGATTGTCTGTCTGAACCAGGACAGTCAGGTTGGCAAGGAGGGTATGGAAGACCTTGAGGGCAAGGTAAATTGCTCGCAGTTCCAGGAGGTTGATATGAAGGGTGGCCTCCTGTGGAGACCAAGTGCCCTGAGTGGAGAGAGTTAGCAGATGGGCTCCCCACCCCAATTGGGAGGCATCTGTTGTGAGGGTTGCTTGGGGTAGCAAGGGCTGAAAGGGAGCCCCCAACAACAGATTCTTGGTGGATATCCACCAATGGAGGGACCAAGACAAACGGTTTGAGGTTTGTATTTGGTCTGAGAGTGCTCCCGACGCCTGAGTCCACTGGGTGGCCAGGGTCCATTGAGCTGCTCTCATATGAAGACGAGCATAGGGCACCACATGTACTGTGGAGGCCATATGGCCCAGGAGGCGTAGCATTTCCCTGGCTGTCAAGTGAGTACTGGACTGGGCTTGGGAGGCCAAGCTCAGCAGACGCTGACCCCGAACCAGTGGAAGGTAGGCTCTTGCAGTGGTGGTGTCCAACCGGGCCCCTATGAATTCTAGAGACTGAGTAGGGCTGAGTTGAGACTTGGGAAGGTTTACCACCAGTGCCAGATACTGCAGAAGGTTCCTTGTGCGGTCTAGGGAAATCTGGGCCTGCGACTGAGTTGGAGCTCGAATGAGCCAGTCGTCCAGATATGGGAATACGAAAATCCCCATGCTTCTGAGAAATGCGGCTACGACTGCCATGCATTTGGTAAAGACTCTTGGGGCAGAGGCGAGACCGAAGGGAAGTACTCTGTATTGGTAATGACTTCCCCTGAACAGAAAGCGAAGATATTTTCTGTGGGAGGGATGGATGAGTAGATGTGTATACGCATCCTGCAGGTCTAGAGAACAAAGCCAGTCCTGACTCTGAAGGTATGGAAGGAGAATGCCCAAAGAGAGCATTTTGAATTTCTCCTTGTACAGAAATTTGTTCAATTCTCTCAGATCTAGGATTGGTCTGAATCCCCCTGTCTTCTTTGGAATGAGAAAATAGGGGGAGTAGAAACCTGACCCCTGTTGATGAAGAGGAACCTCTTCTATGGCCCCTTGGGCAAGCAGAGAAGAGATCTCCTGATCCAACAGGGCTAGGAGAGGAGATGGAGAATTGAAGGGTCTCACCATGTGATGAGGAGGAAGGCTGGAGAAATGAAGTTTGTAACCCTCCCGGATGATAGAGAGGGTCCATTGCTCTGTTGTGATCTGTTCCCATCTGGGAGCAAAGTGAGCTAACCTTCCAGGTATGGTGAGAGGTTCTGGTTGGTCCAGAACCAGGAATGGCAAGTTCTCTAGGGGCAAGTCAAAACCCCTGAGGGGGTGGAGCCTGTTGAGCTGCAGTAGCTGCTGCAGGCTTTACTCTTGCTTGTTTCGTTTGCTGACGTTTAGCCGCAAAACGAGGTTGAGAAGATTGCTGGCCAGTATTGGAAGCATATCTGGCCTTCTTATAATAAGGCCTCTTGAAAGACTTCTTCTTAGTGGGAGTAGAAGTGGACTTAGAAAGTCTCTCTAAGGTGGCATTTTCAGCGTCCATTTGAGTGGCCTTAACCTGCCACTCTGCACCGAATAAGTTCTCACCTGTACAGGGCAGATTCCGTAAGCCATCTAGAACCCAGGGTTCCAGATCAGAAGCCTGGAGCCAGGCCAGACGTCTGGCTGCGATAGCAATGCCAGAAGCTCTGCTGGCTCCTTCGAAGGAATCAAAGGCAGCTCTGTTGGAGAACTTAGAAACATCTAAAAGTTGTTTCACAACAGAAAGGAAGTCCTCCTGTTTATCCTCAGGGATAAGGGAGGCAAAATGCCGTACTTTCTTGGCAAGTTCCCCTAGGAACATGCCCATATAGAGGCTGTAGGAATTAATCCTGGCTATAAGCATACTAGCCTGGAAGATTTTCCTACCAAAAGAGTCCAGTGTCTTACATTCCCTTCCTGGAGGTGTAGAAGAGTGCCTTTTAGTACTCTTGATCTTTTTCATTGCAGACTTTACCACAATGGAGTGGTGAGGCAATTGAGTTTTCTGAAAACCAGGAGAAGGAGGGACCCGATACATGGTGTCCAACCTACGGGAATAAGGAGACAGAGTTAAAGGGTTCTCCCAGAAATCCATCAATTGTTCCTGAAGGATTTCATGGATAGGCAGAGTAACTGCTTCTTTAGGAGACTTAGAGTATCCTAAAATATCCAATCTTTTTGACCTTGGTTCCCTTTCAGAGGAGGTAGTGATAGAAAGGCCTTTAGCCATTTCTAAAATAAAGTCCTGAAAGGACAAATCCTCTGGAGGAGACATTCTCCTTTTTGGAGAAGAAGGTTCCTCAGGAAGGTCAAGGGAGAGCTCTGCAGACTCATCAGAGGAGACAAAATCCTCAGAGGAATCGGTGTATTCTCTAGTTTCCTCCAACGCACGATACGCATACCGATCGGTATCGACATCGGGCGTACCGGGTATGGAAGCGGTATGGAGCGAAAGCCCATACGGTACCGATTTGCGTTTAGAAGAGGAAGGCCTGGGTTCCGGCATGGCGGACGATACCGGAACCGGGCCCGGAACCGCTGGAAGCGGTACCGATGGCGTTGCAGCTTTAATGAAAGCCATGACGGCCTGCTGCATGGATTGGACAGTATTGCCCATAGACGCCACGGCTGCCTGGATGTCGGTACCGGTATGGGCCGGTACCCCAGAGCAGTCCAACAGGTGATCTGTCGAGGCCGTGCCATCGATGTCAACCTGTAGCCCCTGTATTGGCGTTTTGGAAGGTAGGGCTTCCCGCCGGGGCTGTTTGGCTGGGGCAGGGTCCTCAAAACTAAGAGCCTCTCGATGCTTTGAAGGAGATTTGCTCTTTGAGGACTTGCCCACAGAAGGTTTGGTTACCTGAGATCCATCCGGGGATGATGACCTGGATGACTGTGATGTTGGATTCTCTGAAGCAAACAGCACATGGAATTTGTTGGCCCGGTTCTGCAGCCCACGCTTAGACATTTGGGAGCAGGAAGGGCAGTCCGGAATGGAGTGGTCAGGCCCCAAACATTTAAGACACCATTCATGGGTGTCTGTGACTGATATTACAGCAGTACACTTGGTACACTTCTTAAATCCAGGGGCTGGCTTCTCCATGTGGAGAATTAAAGTAGGCCTGAAGGCCTAACTGAAGTGACCAAGTGCTGAAAAAATAATAAAAGAAAATAATTTTTAAGAAAGAAAAAGGAAGACCGGCGATACCGGTATCGGTATGGGAAGGCAGGTACGCGGTCTAAAGAAACAAAACAAAAAACTACAATTTCTTCAGCGGTGACAGGATACACGACCTGCTGGCTCCGCGGAAAAAGAGAAACTGAGGAGAGCTGTTCAGGAAGGCGGGAAGGCAGTGCGCATGTGCAGTGGGAGGTCCCAAAAGCTTCCATTCTAGGAAGCTGGGGAGCTTTCCCGCGCAGGCTCCGTCGGTACCGACGTACCCATATGTGAGGACTTATTCCTGCTTGTTCCTGGAGATGACCTCTCACCAACTGGGAGAAAATCATACATGTGACACTCAATGCAAAAGACTGGAAAGCCCCCATCTCGCTGCTGGACTGCTCTCTGCATCTTAGTTTTAAGCTTCTGTTTAGATCTTTAAGTTCTTTACTTACTAAAGGTTGCTATGGATATTCATACTAACAAAATTGTACCTAATACGTTTAATATACCTTGTTCACCTGAAGCTTAATTAATCTCAGGTCCTTAGTATATGATTGATTTGGGTAACGAGCTTCACCTGAGAGCACCTCCTTTCCTTTAAGATGTGTAAGCACCTATAAAGCTACGATTATCCAAGGGGTGGGTGGGTATTGGGGAGGGAGGGAGGGAAATAATGCTTATTAAAAGAGGGCTGCTACACAGTACCCTGTCCTGTGCTGCTGAGGTAAGCTGTGACCAACTTCCTGGGTGATTAACAGTCCTTGCTTGGATAGAAGGAGTCTTTCAAAATGGCCTTTTGACCTGCCACCTGGTGCTAACACCTACTGAAAATCTTTCACAGGTCTCTTGTCCCCTAGGTAGAAGGCCTCTTTATAAAGGTCTCTAGAAGACTTTATTTGTTGCTCAAAGAGTACTGACCCTGTTTTGCCTTTTATGCTAAGCTATATTCTGATTTGATTTAAATTACAGCTCTTTCCTGCTGCTAGGCTCTGACTTATTATGAAATTTAAACTACAAGCTCTCTGCTGGGTTCCAAATTTAACCAGAAAGCTCTCTTCTGTGTTTTAAATTTAAACTAAAAGTACTTTGCTGATACTAGGCCCTGAGTGACTATTAAATTTAAACTACAAGCTCTCTGCTGGGTATGAAATTTAACCAGAAAGTTCTCTTCTGTGTTTTAAATTTAAACTTAAACTGCTGCTACTAGGCCCTGACTGATTTAACAAAAAACAGTGGGTTCACAGATTAATTAGCTTTAATACAAAGAAGTCCTTTCAGAAAATTCCCAGAAGTATATACTCACAATTGCAGATCTCTCTCCAGAAGTAACAGTCCCTTTTTTCTAGTCCTTCAAGAAACATAATATATCATCAAATATCAGGGGTGGCTATGGGGGCCACGTGTGCCCCCTCTATAGCCAATTTATTTATGGGGGTTATGAAAAGAAGTGGCTCAAAACTTCACCGTATATGTCCCATTTGAAGTTATGGTGTCGCTACATAGATGATGTGTTCGTTCTATGGAAAGGATCAATAGAGATTTTGGAACAATTTTTTGAATGGCTGAATAAGTTGGATTTTAATATTCAGTTCACCCACTCTTATCATAGTGACAAAATGGTGTTTTTGGATGTATTAGTCAGTAAAAGTAGTGCAGGTTTGGTCACTTCAGTCCATCGTAAACCCACAGATAAAAACACTTTCCTCCATTACAGTAGTGCACATCCGGTGAGACTTAGGGATGGGTTACCTTTTTCTCAGTTTGTTAGATATCGGAGGAATTGCTCAGAATGTTTAGATCTCAAACGACAGTCTAGAGCCCTGTCAAATAATTTCATAGATAGAGGATATCCAAAACATATAATAAGATGGGCCTATCACAGGGCGCTCTTTAATAATAGAACACTCCTTTTAGATCCAGGAGGTAAGAGGAAAGAGGAAGATAATGAGAACGTAAATTTGGTTATAAAATATTCCCCGTTTATCTCACGGATACAACGTATCATAAATAAGCATGCAAATGTTTTAAGTACAATTCCAGGACTAGAGAATAAAAAAGTGAGATGTGTATGGCAACGCCATCAGAATTTAAAAGAAAAATTAAGTCCAGCAGTTTTACGTTCTCCAACAGCTTTAACTCCAGAGTTAGTAGGAAATCCTGGCCAAAGTAAATGTGGAAATTGTGCGATTGTTCAGTATCTAGCGAAATAAATAGTTTTGAATATCATGGCACAACATATAAGCTTAAGAAAAAGACTTCATGTGGAACGACGCATGTAGTATATTGTATTTGATGCCCATGTGATTTAATATATGTGGGGAAAACGATCAGACCCTTCAGGGTACGTATAGGTGAACATCGGAGTAGATTAAAATGTAAAACACGTGAAGCCCCGATTGTGCAACATTGTTTGGATCAAGGACATTATTTTGAAGAGTTAAGATGCTTTTGTATTGATAGGGTACAAAAGGGTTGGGCGGGAAGATCGCAAGAACAGTCTCTGATAATACGTGAGCAAAGGTGGATTTTTACCTTGCAAACAGTATTTCCAGGAGGACTTAATGCACAAATCGATTGGGGGGCCTGTGTCTGATCAAAAGAAGAAAGATCAGCTTTAGGTAGAATAAGTTGGTTTTATAGATCAGAAGCCTTGTAATAGAGATCTAGATAAGGGAGTAAGAAGTAATTTAATGGTAGCTGTTTAAATGAAGTGTAGAGAGGGCAGTATGGTGGAAGCCATAAAATAGGTTTTTAGGAGCATGTGTTTGACATACGGTGCACTGAGGAGTTTGCGTGGCAAGTACAGGCTGCATGCCCATTGAAGGACACATTGAGGTTGTTTATTTGATGGGAGACAGCCGTTAAAATATGTAGTTCATTTCCCCTGTAAAGTGTTCTCCCTTACAATAGAGCGAAGAAGAGGTTCAGAGCGGTGACGTCACTGAGCTGTTAGAGTACAATAGGGATCCCCCGATGGAAGTTCGCATGTGTGGCATTTTTTTGCAGCCGAGTGGCCATGATGAATACACACGTTTGTGGAGAGCGTCTGCATCATTATAAGATATTTATAAGATAATATCGGCATGTTAATTATTAACTTTAAATGATAGGTAGCTTTACTTGGGAGTATGTTTTTTAGTAAATAAGGATAAGTTTAATAAGGGTTAATTTTTTATTTTTTTTTTAAACTTTTTATTAATGCATTCCAAATACAAATATCACATAATTAGGCAAACCAAGCAAAAAGTCTCACAAAGAGAAAAGGAAAAAGAAAAGAAAAACAAATTACATGCAATGTTGCCATATAGTCCACATCATGAAGAGCACACCATTATAGCATACCAGGGCTCAAAACCAATTAAGGCTACTTCACCTAACCTAAAGAAATAAAAAAGAATAATCATTCAGAAATAATACACAAACCTCCCCTCTCAACCTGCTAAAGAATCTAAGAGAGCCTCAAGCTGAGAACTATCTGTGAAAACATAACTATTACCCTGCAAAGTAATCAGGCATTTGCACGGAAATCGAAGAAAAAAGGTACCTCCCCCAGCCAGAACTCTGGGCTTCAGCTGGAGGAAGGCCCGCCTCCGTGTTTGTGTATGTCGGGAAACATCCGGGAAAATGGAAACCTTATGGCCATAAAAGAGAGAATTTTTCTTCTTAAAAAAGGCCTTCATAATTAGGGCCTTGTCAGCAAGATTAACCAAAGTTACCACTAAAGTGGCACGGGTGGAGATCAGGACCTGAGAATTTTCCAAAAAATCAGTCAAATCAAGAGTGTCCTGCACCTCCTCCACTACAGTGCCACTTTCCCCAGAGGTCCCCCGAACTAAAACATAAAAAGAGTGAGCTACCAAGATAGATTCAACATCAGGCAATTGTAAAACATCAGTACAGTACTGTTTAAACAGGGAAATTGCAGACATAAAACGAATTCTAGGAAAATTCAAAATGCGAATATTTTTAGCCCGAAAACTATTTTCCAAAGATTCTACCTGCTGAGATAACATTAAAGTATCCTTAACAGTAGAGTCACTCGTAGTCTGTAAAGGACCAACGAGCGTCTCTATCTGAGTCATGCGTTGAGATAAAGTCTTAACAGTGCCGTCCACTGCATGGACACGGTCAATAACCTGACGAGAAAAATGATCAGTTTGGTCCATAAACCGGGACAACAATGAATGCGTGACAGAAACCAATTTCCAAACATCAGCTAAGGAAATATCTTCAACATTAGTAACCAAAGGCAAAGACGTCAAACCTTGAGGGCTAACAGCCAAGATGGAGTCAGTCAAAGGTACCTCATTAGAAGACGCATGAAAAACAGCTGGAGGCTCATCCTCCTCTCCAGAACCAGATGACTCTGAAGAAGAAGATCCATCCGAAGCAAGACTTTGAGAGGAGCCAGGATTAGGTGGAGGAGTCCTATCGAATGAACTCAAAGAAGCTCCGGAGGTGGAAAGCGAAACATCTTGTACCGCAGTAGAGGCCGGTGGCAGAACTATCACGTGCTGATCCATAGGACCATGGATTGCACATGGAGCAGTGGTAGCTTCGGCAGCTTTCACAAGCGGCACAGCAGACTCAGTTGACTTATTCTTACGTTTCGCATGACCCCTGGGCATTCTTACAGCGACTAGGGCCCAAAGCCCCGAAAAGGCACCAAAGGGGCACCAAGGGGCGTCCCCCCTTTGGTCACGCCCCCTTCGGGCACGCGACCGCAGCCGCAAAGGCTGCCGGCGTTTAAATACTGCAGGAGCGCTGATAGAGAGGAGGAGCTCCAACTGTAGCCAATCACCGATGTTACGGGCAGCACACCAAGCCCGGGTAGCTAGAACGCTGGCTCTCACCGAGTCTCCTCTGCCGGCGTTTAAATACTGCAGGAGCGCTGATAGAGAGGAGGAGCTCCAACTGCAGCCAATCACCGATGTTACGGGCAACACACCAAGCCCGGGTAGCTAGAACGCTGGCTCTCACCGAGTCTCCTCTGCCGGCATTTAAATACTGCAGGAGCGCTGATAGAGAGGAGGAGCTCCAACTGCAGCCAATCACCGATGTTACGGGCAGCACACCAAGCCCGGGTAGCTAGAACGCTGGCTCTCCAATAAGGGTTAATTTTTAATGAGGTTCTGTATCTGATCTTGTCAATAGTGCTTTCTAAACCCCTGAAGAAGCTTTGATAACTGAAACGCAGAAAGGGCGCCGTGGTGAGGCGTTGGGGAAGAAGAACAGATTGATAAGCTAAGCACTTTTCGTCTGAATATGTTATAATCAATAAGAGATTTTTGATTTGAAGGAAGGTCATTGATGCGAAAAGGCACTAGTTTTTAGACATATATAAGTCTGTAGTTCAGTGCCAAATGAGTCTGAGACCTCCTTCATATACATTTTATGGATGAATAAGCTAATGATAAAGCAGAATTAATACATAAGAACTTCAAGATATACATGGAGTGAGTGTTTATAAATTTTGACAGAATTTTTCCACTCTGAGAAAAGACCAAGTAGCACTGTTTTAGCCTTGCAAGGGCCAGCAAATAGCACAAAAAGATGGTCCAACTTACAAAAAGAATTTGTAACCTCCAAGTACTGGAAAAGCACCCTCTGGACATCCACAAGTCGAAGATCCTTATCCTTCCCCTGACATTGCTCCTCAAAGAAGGAGGGCAGACAAATCACCTAGTTCACGTGAAAGGGAGACAGCACTTTAGGCAAGAAGGAAGGCACAGGGTGAATGGAAATGGCCTGAGTTGAAAAGGACAAATAAAGATTCCAGCAAGATAGAGCTTGCCACCTTTGAGATTTGGCTTGCAGAACAAATTGCGACCACGAAGATAGTCTTGATCATCAAATCCTTCAAGGCAGCATGCTTCAATGGCTCAAAGTCGACCGTCCTCAGTGCCCTGAACACTAGAGAAAGATCCCAGGAAGGGATCACAGACCAAAGGGAATATCGCAAACGGCGAATCCCTTGGAGAAAATGTGACACATCTGGGTGAACCATCAGGAAGCTAAGCGAGAGGCCCTTCTCTAGGCCATCCTGCAGAAAGACCAATAGGGAGGATACCTTGGCCGCCTCAGGAGCCAAGTGCTGTGCACTGCACCAGCGCTCAGAGGCACCACATCCGAATGTATGCTAGCTTGGTAGACCTCCTAGGGGCACCAAGTATACCAGAGATTACTTTATTTTTATTACTGCTGGACAGTAACTCTTACGTACTAGCAGTCTCCTTTCAAGAGATATGCCGTAAGCAAGAAAGGAGCTGGGTTCTCCAGGATGTTTAGTCCCTGCCACAATAGTCCTCGAGATGGAGGAAGCCAAGGAGGAGAAGCTTGAAGGAGCCACATCAAGTCTCCAAATCACGCTTTCCATGACCAATCCAGTGCTACCAAAACAATCCTGCCCAGGTAGCGCTTTATATGCCAAATTACATGCCCCACCAGAGGCCATGGAGGAAACACGTACAGCAGCCACTGACTGGGCCAAGGCTGGGTTAGGGCATCAACACCCTCGGACCCCATCTCCATGTGGCGACTGAAGAAGCGGCACACTTTGGCATTGGAGCAGTTCGCCATCAGTTCCATTTTTGGGCAACCCCAGCAGCACAGAATCAACTGAAATACTTCTTGATTCAATTCCCACTCGCTGGAATTCCAAAAGTGCTGAGGAAGTCCATTTCCACATTTTCCACTCCAGCAATGTGCTGAGCCAACAAGGCTAGAAGATTCTTCTCTGCCCAAACAGGAGATTCATTTCCAGGGGCATTCCAGCGCTTTTTGTGCTGCCCCGCTGACTGACATAAACTATCACCGTGGCATTGTCTGAAAACACTCAAACCACCCGGCCCTCACCCAGGGGCCAGAAACGCAGAATAGCCAACCTGATGGTCCTTGCCTCGAGGCAGTTGATGGACCACACCGCTTCCCTGCAGTTCCAATGGCCCTGAGCTGTAGAGTCTCAGCAATAGGCTCCCCAGCCCGAGAGACTATCATCCATTGTCAGCAGGATCCAGGAGAAATCTTTTAGCGGTACAGCCTTCCTCAGATGACAGGGTTGCCGCCGCCGCCACTGCAAGATGGACCTCATATGAAACATGAGCGAAAGCCTGCACTTTAACTTCTGAGAACTAGGAGACCATCGAGTCAACAAGGACCACTGGAGCGGCTGCAAGTGAGGATGCGCCCAAGGAATCATCTCTATGGTCGCCCCCATCAATCTGAGAAGCTGAAGATAATCCCAGACCCTAGGGGCCTACTGCACACAGAACATCGTCATGCAAGTCAACAGTTTTTTGACTTTCTTCTCTGGAAGGAAAACTCTGCCACTCGAGTATCAAAATGTGCTCCCAGAAACTCCAAGGACATCAAAAAGGTCACTATTTCGGACATTACTCAAGACACTTCTGACAGGGACTGAGCTCAGATGAGCCAGTCTTTTAGATAGGGATGGTCACAGATCCCTTGGTGCCACAGCTCTGCAGTCACCACCGTGACCTTTGAGAACATCCTTGGGGTGGTGGAAAGCCCAAAGGAAAGGGCGGCGTACTGATAGTGAGAGTCAAGCACGACAAAATGCAGATATTTCTGCTGATCTGCCCGGATCAGGATATGAAAATACACCTTGGCCAGATCCAGAGAAGGCAAGACTTCCCTTCGGCGCACTGTTTGAATTACAGAGTGTAAGATTTCCATCCAAAATCGAAGAACACGCAAGTGTGCACTGACCCCTTTGAGGTCCAGAATGAGACGGAAGGAATCATCCTTCTAGAGCAGTGGTTCTCAACCTTTTTTGTACCATGATCCTTTTTACCATTGGTCAACTTGTGATGGCCCCCAATGATAAAATCAAATGCGTCTCTCTTCCTTTACCGTTAACGCATTGTCGCTGTAATCATTTGTTGAATTATTAATATATTATAGGCCTTTGCATTATGTTTTAATTTATAACATTTACTTATTTAAACCAATTAATCACAATAACAAGTAACAATATTTGATTTCAAAATTATTATGATTTTGTAGTCAAATCACTAATATGAAATAAAATTATTTTTTCTACCTTTGTTGTCTGACCAATTTATTCTCTGATCATGCTGGTCCCAATCTGAGCTTCTGCTTTCCTGTCTTCTCTTAGCTCTCTTTCTATGGTCTATAGTCCATCTGCCATTTCTTATCTCTTCTTTCGTTTTCTTCACTTCTTTCCATCAGCCTATTTCCACTCCCAGTAACCTCCTCAGGATCAGCCCCTTTCCAGTCCTCACTCCCAGTACCTTCCAATGTCAACTTGCATTCCCATGATTGCCACTGGTATCCATTCACTTCCAGTCCCCCTCCTTCCCCACTGACCAGTCCCTTCTAGTACAAATACCATGGCAGCCCCTCTCAGATCCACTCCCTTCCAGTTCCATTCTTCCATCCCCTCATATCAGCCCATTTGTAGCCTTAGCCCCCAGTTTTCTTCCAGGGCCAGGAGCTCTATCCTCCCCTCCCCACAATCAGCCCATTCCCAGTCGAAGCCCCCCAATCTGCCCACTTCCAGTGCTAGCCTCCCCTATTTAGCCCAATACCAGTCCTACCCCCCCCCATCAGCTCATTACCAGTCCTAGCCTCCACTAATCAGCCCATTTCCAGTCACAGCCCCCCGATCAGCTCATTTCCAATGCTAGCCTCCCATCAGTCCATTACCAGTCCTACCCCACCCCATCAGCCCATTACCAGTCCTAGCCTCCCCTAATCAGCTCATTTCCAGTGCTAGTCCCCCCTCAACCCCATTACCAGTGCTAGGCTCCCCTAATCAGCCCATACCAGTCCCACCCCCCCATCAGCCCATTGCCAGTCCTACCTCCCCCCATCAGCCCATTACTAGTCCTACCCCATCAGCCCATTACCAGTCTCAAACCCCCCTTGATCAGTCCATTCCCAGTCTTAGCCTTCCCTAATTAACCCATTACCAGTCCTAGACCCCCTCCATCTGCCCATTACCAGTGCTAGCTCCCCCATCAGCCCATTATAATCCTAACCCGCACTGTCTCTCCCCTCTGTCCAGCATTTATCCCATCTGTCCAGTATGTCCCCCTGTCTCTCCCCTTTGTCCATGTCAGCCCTCCCTACATGTCAGCCCCCTTCCCTCCCTTCCTCCCTCAATGTCAGCCCCCCTCCTTCCATGTCAGCCCCCTCTGTACATGTCAGCCCCCCTCCCTCCCTCCCTCCATGTCAGCCCCCCTCTGTCCATGTCAGCCCCCTTCCCTCCCTCCATGTCAGCCCCCCTCTGTCCATGTCAGCCCCCTTCCCTCCCTCCATGTCAGACCCCTCTGTCCATGTCAGCCCCCTTCCCTCCCTCCCTCCATGTCAGCCCCCCTCTGTTAATGTCAGCCCCCTCCCTCCCTCCATGTCAGCCCCCCTCCCTCCATGTCAGCCCCCCTCCCTCCATCCCTCCCTCTGTCCATGTCAGCCCTCCCTCCCTACCTTCCTCCATGTCAGCCCCCCTCTGTCCATGTCAGCCCCCTTCCCTCCCTCCCTCCATGTCAGCCCCCCTCTGTCCATGTAAGTCCCCCTCCCTCCATGTCAGCCCCTCTGTCCATGTCAGCCCCCCTCCCTCCCTTCCTCCCTCCATCCATGTCAGCCCCCTCCCTCCCTCCATGTCAGCCCCCCTCTGTCCATCTCAGCCCCCCTCCCTCCATCCATCTCAGCCCCCTCTCTGTCCATCTCAGCCCCCTCCCTCCCTCCATGTCAGCCCCATCTGTCCATGCCAGCCCCCCTCCCTCCATGTCAGCCCCCCATCTGTCCATGTCAGCCCCCTCCCTCCCTCCCTCCATGTCAGCCCCGCATCTGTCCATGTCAGCCCCCCCTCCCTCCCTCATGTCAGCCCCGTTGAAGGTTCCCTGCCCCCTCCTCTCCTCTCCCCATGTCTGCCTCCTTCTTCTGAAGCTGCAGCTCCCTGTCTCTTAGGGAACCGCAGCTGTGCCTGTGAAGCCGGTGCAGAGCCTTTCTGTCTCTCGACGGGCTCTGTGCAGCATTGTCCCGCCTCCAAAGGACGTGGTAAACAACTTCCTTTGGAGGCGGGACAATGCTGCACGGAGCCCGTTGAGAGACAGGAAGGCTCTGCAACGATTTTACAGGCATAGCCACGGTTCCCTAAGAGGCTGGGAGCCGCAGCTGCATTAGAAGGGAGGCGGTGAGTTTGCCGCTGCCGAGAAGTGGACTCGGCAGCGACAGCAACTTGTGCGCATTTTTTAAATTTTTTTTTTAACTTGGCGGAGTGAGGCGACCCCTGCTAAATCCTGTGGTGACCCCCGTGGGGGTCGGGTTGAGAACCACTGTTCTAGAGCATCTGTCCTTGCTCCGTTTGTCTGGGGTGAGGGGCACCACCGCCTTTAGGCGAAGCAACTTGTCCAAGGTGGTCCGTACCACGTCACCCTTGATCGCAGACACACAAAGGGAAAACAACAAAGGCAATGGGAATTGGCTCCTTGCATTCCAGGACATAGCCGAACTGAATGGTGTCTAACACCCAGCGATCCTTGGTAACCTGGGCCCATTTCTGAAAGAAGAGGCAAAGCCTGCTGTCCACCGGAGGTAACATGGAATGGGCCCCCCAAACCTTTAATGCGTGGCTTGGGAGAGTCCTCCTCTGGGTGGGGCCAAATCCCTGGGTCCACGTGCTCGATGAAAGAACAGAGAACGAGCCTAAGGCCCTGAAGCAGGGGGGAAGAAAAGTTTTCCAGGGTGATAGTGACGATAGTCCCCAGACCCCTAGGAATCCGGCCAGCACTCCCTTGGTGGTTGGGTGTAGGCTGCCCACTTCACAGGCCCTGTCTTCCAGGAGGCGGTAAGATTTTGTCTTGCCTGGGTCCTTCACCAGTTTCTCCAAATCTGTTCCAAGCAGAAGCTTCCCCTTAAAGGTCAGTTAAGTCAAATGGGCTTTGGAGGAAATCCAACACTGTGACCCCATAGTCAGGGCACCATCCCTGGCTACCAGGTTATACATGGCATCAGAAACGAAGGCTGTAGCTGACTCCAAGAGAGAAGTAGTATCATCAGATGGAAGAGACTGAATCCACTGGAGCAGGGCTCGAGACATCAAGATGGTACATACCCCCAGCAGTAGAATAGCCACCGCCACGGTAAACTGGCTCTTCATCAAGGAATTGACCTAGCGGTCCACAGCATCCTTTAAGGCCAATCTGACTTCCACAGGAATGCTGGTCTGTCTGGTAAATGTCATGACCTGTGCATCCACTTTGGAAATGTCAAACCACTCGGCGCACTCCTCCTCCAGGAAAGCGCAGATCTTCTTATAGACCCTTAACCCCTTAGACAGGGAGTCGGATGAGTCCCATTCGGACTGGATCATATCTTTGATCACCTTGAGAAACGGGAAGACAGTAGTTGATTTCTGTACCTCTTGAAGAAGCGGGTGTACTTTCGGCTCCTGCTCCATGTTGGGAAGCATCTGTCAAGGCAAATGAGACCCTGGAAATCAATGCCACCAGTTCATCCTTCAGGAACAGGTGGATCATGCCAGCCTCTGCACAGTCTTCTGAAGGTGAAAGTAGGTCCTCATCCACATCAGAGCCCAATACCGATTCATCTGGGTCCGAGGCATAGTCAACATCTCAGGGACCAGAGAATAAAACATCTTCAGGGAGTGTCCCGCGCTGGAAATGCTTAGCCAAAGGTAATTGAACAGGACTTCTACTTCCAACTGCCCAGCATAAGACTGCATCTGGGGGCACCTAGAGGCAACCGGGTCTGAATTTCTATACCAGAAGTACCAGGCCTGTTGCAAAAAAAGAGAAATTAGACTTACCTGCTAATTGTTGTTCCTTGAGGAACTCCAGTTCAGTCCCGCACTGCTGGGTAGTGCACCTCTTCCTGCAGTATGGAGACTGGGCATGTCAGAAGTCTGGTACATATACCGGTGGCACCTCCCACCAGCTTCCAGTGACCTATTGACAAAGCAGACTCTAAGGAGCAACATATAAATAGTTATAACCAATATGAACTCTAAACTCGAGGCTTCGCCGCCCCTCAACTAACCCCTTGAGCGAAGAGGATAACTGTTCCTCCTCCCCCCTAAGGAAACAGCATTAAGGATACGAAAGAAACAAAAGAAGGTAGTATAGAGCAGAGCAGCCAACCAGTCAATTACCCTACAGGACAGGTAATAAACACTTACCATTAGGCTTCTCTTTGCTTGGCCAGCTTCACCAACGTCGTGAGACTACTGACTGAAACACCAACTTGGGTGGGAATCGGGACTGAACTAGAGTTCCTCAAGGAACAATTAACAGGTAAGTCTAATTTCTCTTTCCTTTTCGTCCCTCCAGTTCAGTCCCACACCACTGGGATGTAACAGAGAAGTATACTAATGGGGGGGCTCTGACAAACCGGACCGCAACACTGCTGACCCGAAGCAGGCATCCCTTGCCGCTTGCACATCCAGATGGTAATGCTTACTAAAGGTGTGCAAGGAAGACCACATAGCCGCCTTACAGATTTCAACTGCCAGAACTCTACAGTATTCTGCCCAAGACATTGCCTGAACTCTTGTTGAATGAGCTCTCAATTCCAAAGGCACCTGACGGCCCTGCAAAAGATAAGCTGATGCTATCATTTCCTTAATCCACCTAGCAACGGAAGCCTTGGAGGCCGCTTCACCCTTCCGTGGACCTCCAAAAAGAACAAGCGCTCCGACTTACGAAAAGACTCCGAAACCTTCAAGTAATAACGGAACACTCTCTTCACATCCAGCAACCATAAACTACGGTCAGCCCCAGCCTCACCTGCTGACTTTAACACAGGTAAGGCCACAGACTGATTCAGATGAAATGGCAAAACTACTTTTGGCAGAAAGGACGGCACTGGGCGCAACACCACCTTTTCTTTGAAGAGCATCAGAAAAGGCTCCCTACAAGATAATGACTGCAACTCTGAAACCCGCCATGCCAAACAAATGGCTACCAGAAACACCGTTTTCAAAGTCAGATCCTTAACCGAGGCTTCATTCAGAGGCTCAAAAGGTTGTCTCATCAACGCTCCCAACACTAAATTGAGATCCAACTGAGAAATCAGCACGCGGCATGGAGGCTGCAACCGTGACACCGCTCTCATAAAGCGCAAGACATCTGGGTGAGCCCTTACGGCACGACCTTGAACCTTACCACGATAACAAGCAAAAGCAGCCAGCTGCACTCTTAACGAACTGGCCGCCAAACCTTTATCAAAACCATCTTGAAGAAAACTCAACACCTCCGGAATGGAGACCAAGGACGGCCATAACTGTCTAGCTTCACACCAGCCTTCAAAGATATGCCAGATGCAAACATAAGCCAAGGAAGTCAAACGCTTTCTGGCTGAAAGCATGGTAGCAATCACCGCCGACGAATAACCTTTTTTCCTCAACCTAGCCCTTTCAATGGCCAAGCCATAAGCAAGAACCGAGCGACCTGCGGCATCCGAAGAGGGCCCTGCAGAAGTAGATCCTCCCGAATCAACAATTGCCATGGCTGATCGTCAAGAAGCCTCACCAGGTCCGCATACCACGGACGACGCGGCTATTAAAATCACTATCTGTGATGCGCCTCTATGCGCTGAATTACTTGGCATATAAGCGCCCAGGGAGGGAATACATACAGAAGGCCCTGGGCAGGCCACTGATGAATAAAGGCATCGATCCCTTCGGACATCCTTTCTCTTCTGCTGAAGAAACAGCTGGCTTTGGCAGTCTGACAAGTTGCCATGGGATCCATCATGGGTATCCCCCACTTGCCTACCGACTGCCTGAATACCTCTCTGGGGGCCACCCGGACCCGACTGAGGTAATCTGCCATCACATTGTCCGCTCCCGCTATGTGCGCCGCAGTCAGCGCTAGAAGCCGAGGCTCCATCCAACCGAATAGAGCTCCCGCTTCCTTTTCCAGAGCAACACTGCCCGTTCCGCCTTGCCGATTGAGATACGCCACTGCGGAAGCTTGTCCGACAGAACTCGAACTGCGCGCCCTAACAAAACCGACTCAAACGCTTTTAGAGCCAGAGCCACTGCCCGTAACTCCAGACGATTGATGGACCACTGAGATTCCTCCACGCTCCATAGTCCCTCGCAGTGAGCTCCCCAGCCCGCCAGGCTGGCATCCGTCATCACCGGAATCCACTGCAGCTGCTTTAGCTTCTCTCGTCGCAGCCACCATCTGAGAGAGGCTTGAACCTGTCACGGGCAGGGCAAGCACTTGTTCAACGAGTCCTCTTGGTACCACCACCGATGGAGCAGAGACCTCTGCAAAGGCCGCATGTGCGCTCGAGCCCAAGGCACCACTTCCAGGGCAGCCGCCATGGCTCCCAGCACCCGAAGATAATGCCAGGCCGTCAGCGCCTGCTATTTCAGAAAACCGTGCACCAAGGACTGCAGTCCTTGAACCCGAGGCTCCGTAAAGAACACCGCTCCGACCCGCATGTCGAACCGAACCCCCAGATACTCTAACGTCTGTGACGGGACCAACCGACTCTTGGACGCATTGACTATCCAACCGAGGCTCTGCAAGAACTGCACCACCCTGGCCGTTTCTTTTTCGCTCTCGTCTCAGGACTTTGCTCGAATCAATCAGTCATCTAGGTAAGGATGAACGAGTACACCTTCTCTGCACAGAAAGGCCGCCACTATGACCATCACTTTGGTAAATGTTCGCGGAGCCGTCGCCAAACCGAACGGTAAGGCTCGGAACTGAAAATGACCCCACGGAACCGCAAGAACCTTTAATGATCTGGCCATATCAGAATGTGCAAATAAGCCTCGGTGACATCGAGGGAAGTCAGGAACTCCCCCTAGCGAACTGCTACCATTACCAACCTTAGGGTTTCCATGCAGAAATGGGCCACTCGAAGACATTGGTTGACGCCCTTGAGGTCCAGGATTGAGCGAGAAGCCCCATCCTTCTTTGGAACCACAAAATAAACTGAGTATCGACCGGCCCGCATTGATCCTGAGGGACCGGGACCACGGCCCCGAGCCTTCTGAGGAGCGACAAAGTTGTCCGAACTGCCGCCTCCTTGTTCCGCCCCCTGCAAGGAGAAAGAACAAAAGAGTTTCAAATCGGTAGAGCAAACTCGAGAGCATAGCCTTCTCGAATCACCTCCAACACCCACTGGTCAGATGTTATCTGAATCCAGGCAGGTAAAAATTCCCACAGCTGACCCCCTACGGGTTGCACCCCCGCCTGAGTTCCCCTCGTTTCATTGCGACTTTATGAAACCAGCCGGCAGAGGGCTAGCAAACCCTCTGCCCACTCCTTGGAAACCTCTGAAACCTTGGCCCCGAAAGGGATACCGCCCTCTTTGAAACAATCCCAGAAACCTTTGAAACCTTGGCCCCGAAAGGGATACCGCCCTCTTTGAAACAATCCCAAACGCGAAGCTCGAAAACGCCGAAAATCGCAAACCTGGCCCCTCAACATCACTCCGGGCCTCCCCGTATTTGGGCTGTCCTCAGGCAACCGACCGCCCTTGGACTCTCCAAAGTCCTTAACCAGCTTGTCCAGGTATTCACCAAAAAGCAGCTTCCCTTTAAAGGGGAGCTTACTAAGCCTTGACTTGGACGAGCTATCTGCCGCCCAATTCCACAGCCAAATATATCTCCGCGCCGCCACCAATGAAGACATACTATTAGCCAAAATTCTGATCAGGTCATAATGTACGTCCGCTAAGTAGGCTGCCCCGGATTCCAATCTGGACAAGTCCTGCACCTGGTCTTGCGAGATATCTGCCACCTGTGAATACTGAGACCAATGATAGCCCTCACTATCCATGCCCCACAAATTGAGGCTTGCAGCGCAAGGGCACTGGCCTCAAAGGCCTGCCTCACCATCGAGTCTACCTTTCTGTTTTGTCCATCCTTTAAGGCCACGCTACCTTCCACCGGAATGGTAGTCCTCTTCGTGACCGCCGAAACAGCCGCATCTATCCAAGGAGAACGAAACATCTCCCGTTCCTGGTCAGTTAATGGATAGAGCCGAGCCATGGACCTCACGTCCCTGAGAGCGGTCTCCGACATGTCCCACTCATCCCGAATCATCTGCTTAACCACCTTATGAACCAGGAAGACCGCCTGGGACTTCCGCACCGCCTGGATGAGTGGATCCTCCACACTGTCTTCCTCTACCGACGCGGCCATGGAAAGGTCAAGCGCCTCTAATGACTCCGAGATTAGAGCCGTCAGCTCCTCTCTCCTGAACACTCGAATAATCCAGGCATGGTCCTCAGACTCTTGGATCTCACCTTCCTCCAGATCCTCTCCCGGACCTTCCAAATCCCCTTCCAATTCTTCGTCCTCCAAACACTCAGAAGGAAGGGTATTCTCATCCAAAATTTGTGGTCTTTTATTTGGTCTCATCTCTGTACCCGCGGCTGTCTGTGCCGCTGTCCTAACTACCCCAGGACCCAACCCCAAGTCGTCCGGCACAGCCCCCTGCTTACGAAGGCAAAAAGCCTGATGCAACAGTAGAACAAAATCCAGGGAAAAATCCTCTATCGCCGAGACAGTCGTCCCCAGAGGAACACTCGTACCTGGCCGAGACGATGTAAACGCCTGCAGCGAGAGTGGAGCCTCTTGCCCAACCTCGTCTCCTGACGCCCCGCCCCCAGTCCCCTGGGGCTTGGAGAGAGGCCCGTCTTTACACTGGTCTTGCAACTCCTGCTCCATATGCACCACCTGTCGCACAGCCACGACACACGCCGTCGACCGAAACTGCCCCCCTGAGGGTTCCACACACCAAACACTGCGGTTGCGCAGGCATCAGCCTCTACAATCTCCGTAACAAGATACAGAGGCTTCTCAACCACCGTCTATGACACCACAGCCACGGCTCGTGTCTATTTACACAGAAACTAATCTATCTAGTTAACTCTTATTTTAACCCCCTTTTTTTTTAAACCTCAAATGCCTTACTACAGGCAATAAGGCTTAGAGCAAGCACAAAAAAATAATGTTTTTATGAAACCCAATGTCCTGGATAGTCAGGGACTCTCTGCCAATGAAAATATACTGCTTGCAAAAAATTGCGGGAAGAAAAACGGCAGCGCTAAAAAAATGCCACTTCAAAATCAAGCAGCCGGCTCCACACAAGGGGAAAGGGCTCAGCACGAAGAAATCAGCAGCAGACACTCACCTGATCACAAATGCTTCCCCCCACGATCCGGAGCAAATCTGAAGCCAAATACCTAGATTACTGACAGTTAGCTCTTCTCTGATCGTGCCGGCAAGCCCCGAGGCAAAAGAAATGCTGTCGGCGTCTGACTGCTCACCCAGACACTGCAGCTCAGATTGGAAGACAGAGCAGAGTACCAAAAAACAGCTCACCACCGTCCCAACCAGGTAGGGAGTGCATCTAATCAGAGGAAGAATGGAGGGAAGGTAAAGCTGTAATCCTCTACACTGCCCCCTTCCCTGCCCTGAACGGCTCTGTTCATTTTTTTGGGGGGGGGGGGGGGGTTCAGCTAGCACCTCAATCAAAATAAATTAAAGGTACAGTGTAGCCAAAAATAAAATATCCCCCAAATATAAACTAACTCCACCTATGTGCTCCTCATGATGAGCCTAAACCCTAGGCTCACAACCTCCTGCTGCATGGAGACTGGACACACTGGAAGATGGTGGGAGGTGCCACCGGTATATGTACCAGACATCTGACATGCCCAGTCTCCATGCTGCAGGAAGAGGTGCACTACCCAGCGGTGCGGGACTGAACTGGAGGGACGAAAAATAAGAAAAGAATTCCAGAGAGTAAAATTCAGACTCCGGAAGCTCTCCTCTCTGAAAAGGCTCCCCAATACCAGGGGGCATAGCCATCACAGACCCCCCCCCAGAGGATGAAGAGCAACTCACAGCACAGTCGCTGGAACCATCAGCCAGCTGAGCATCCTTACCCTTAGTGCAATCCTGCACCTCCTGCCACGAAGCAGGTAAGGGCAGACCAACTATATCACCCGGCTGAGGAGGAAAGCATGCCCTACAGGGGTGACTCAGAAACGGCAATACAGGAAAGGCAGAGTCTAGAATCCAAGGATGAGGCTCGTCGCCTGCCACAGGTCAAACGTTTCCTGGAAGAAGACATTGAGAGTTACGGTAAGTATTACAAGAGCACGCACTAAGACTGTATCAGCCCACATGCGTGGGTTAACTGCACTTTTACACAACATGCGTTAAAGGCACTAGGGAAGGAGTGCACATTGCAGCCACTTGGGTGGAATATGCGTTAGGACCGTGTGACTCTCAGGTGTTCAATAGGCAAAAACGTTATTAAATGCATGCAGAAAACAGCAAGAAACTCCTACACAGCACCAACAGTCGCTAGTAATCCACCCCAAATTGCATCCCTCAGAGGCGGAACCGGAAGCACCCAACAAGGACAATGACAAGGTCAAGCCTTGGTACTCACCCTCTGAGAGCCCAAGCATACCTGCCGGACTCAGCTCTACTCCCTGAAACTGCTTCAGTTGCTGGGTTTATATTAACAGCACTGTGTGAAAGGTGGTTGGCAGGCAGATCCCTCTGACAGCCTTCTACAATCTTCAGGAGAGAGCAGGGAAGAAATGAGGGGATGCTGAGGTTGTGTGATGCTGCTGTACTCTTCCAGAGTCTTCCAAACCCTTCCAATTTGTGGCTGCTCAATAGGTCCTTATCATGATAAGGGCATGGAGCTGAGCTAATTTTCCCCAACTCCTGGCTGTGTGTGTGGGGGGGGGTTCTCTTTTTTTTTTAATAGCTAACTTTACAAGCAACAGGCAAACAGAGGGGAGGAGAAAGAGACAGAGCGATTGAAGAAGGAAGGAAATGGGGTAAAGCAAAAACAGCCAAAAAATGTTCCCTACCTTGCCACACCCACAGGAATCTCTTAGGATGTTCCTGGACTGATCAGCACAGTCTCTCAGGACTAAGACCCATACGTCAGTGTTCTGGAAAAAGGCACACATTTTACTTACCAGAAAATGTCCTTTCCTCAAGTCCTGCTAGGGACACATCTCAATAACTTTATCCAAGCATATGATATAGCATTCCTGGCCACACACAACCTCAATGAGGAAAACAAGGTTCAAAATAACAAGGAATGATAACTATGTACAGGATCATCTTCAGATCGAAGGCCCTTCATGAGAACATAGGCTTGCAGGGCCAACCACAGAGAAACAACAGACCACAGCAGGTCATGGGGTAGGTCCAGGACTGGTCAAGGATTCAAGGAAAAGGCATTCTCTGGGAACAAGCGGGAAGTCAGTCCTCACATATGGGTGATGGCGCCGACAGAGCCCACGCGGATCCAATCCCCAGCTTTCAAAGAAAGCCTTTGGGACCTACACCCGGCATGCATGGTCACCTTCCCGCCCAAAGGTGCCATCTTACCTCAGTCTTCTTTTTTCCACGGAGTCCTGAAGACGTCCTATCTGTGCACCCCGGTTAAAGTGGATTTTTTCACCGTTTTCTCAATAACCTTTGTTCTTTCTTCGGTATCGATTACCTTCCGCCGCTCAAGTCCAAAGCCTCAGCGTTGTGCTTTTCGCTGGGGTACCTTTCTTTTGTTTTTGGTCCACGGGTTTTTTGCTTGCATCCTAGCTGGTCGAAATGTCTGAGTTTTTCCCGCTATGTTTCGACCAGCAGATTTAAGCAATGTGGCAAGTGCAACCGCACTATGTCCCACACGGACCGCTACAGTATCTGCATAAAATGCCTCAAAGCGGACAACGACGTATCTTCCTGCCCTCTTTGCCTTTTGATGTCAGTTAAGACCTAGAAGGAGCGCAAAAGGCGGCAGAGGGACCTGTTCAGCAAGTCTGCCTCAGGATCGGCATAGGGGTGGAATCCCTACCATCGACGCTGGCATTGGACAACTCAGCATCCCACTTCCGGGCTCGCTCGGACTGCAGTACTGGCATGCGTCAGAGGATCTTCCCTGGGTATCGAAGACTTCATCAAAGCTGAAGTCCGACTGCAGCCTGGGGGTAAGACCTCTGGGTTACGGGGGGCAGAGGCCTTGACTCGACACTGGTGAGGAGGGCCCGGAGGGAGGTGTCATCGACAGAGTCGGGGGATCAAGTCGGTTCTCCCAAAACCATTACCATTCAAGACTCCCTTACCAAGGACCTGACACTGGCCTCGGCATCCTCAAAGACAGTGCCTGCCTCAGCAGAACCGTCGGGCATCAAGAACAGAATGCTAGCCCTGGAGAGCAGCTTCGCTGTATTCATCAAGGCTCAGTAGGGCTCAACTCCCGGTAACTCCGGGTCGTCAGCGCCTGTGATGGGACCATTCTCATTCAGAACATCCCTGGAAGATGCCCCTTCCATCTTTAAGAGGCTGGCCCGCTCAGCATCAACTCCATCAACATCTGAATCGAGGACATGCATGGTGTTGGGTGAGGCTGCGCTAGAGCCCCGACACCCAGTGTCATCGACACCGAGTCAGTCTGACAACCACGGAGTGCTAGCCAACTCCTCCAGCTCCAAGTCGGCCTGGGAGATGGATGAGGAGTCTCCTTACACCATCTTCCATTGGGACATCCCCTCCGACCCATCTCCGCCACACCAGTGGCGGTAGTCACCTCCAGAGGACCGGGCTTTCCTGGAGTTTGTCCGGGAGATGTCCCAGGCATTCAGCTTTGTGGCGGTACCCGAGTACGAGCCATGTACTGAGGATCTCGATATCCTCCAGTACGAGGCTCCTCCTCAGGAGGCACTGACGGTGCCCATGTCCACCAATCTTGAACGGCTACTTTTCAGGATGTTGGAGACCCCGGTGACAATGCCAATTGTGAACTGTCGACTCGATTTGCAGAAAACACAACTGCCATATTACTCCATGACTGTGGAGTCAGTTATGTGTTGCATTAAGAGTCTGAAGATGCATTCCTTGGTGCCTCCCAGTAGGGAGGCATATACCATGGATACTTTTGACAGGAAGTGTTTCCAGGGCTCCATGCTCACAGCCCGGATCCAGGCATACCAGCTGTACATGGGCATGTACCTCAGAGACCTGGCAAGAGAGCTCGCTGAGTTCTCGGCTGGGTTAGCAGGCAAACCTCTTGAGCACTTCAGGATCCTGGTGTCATCGGACAAGGAGTGCTCCAAGTTTCAAACTTGGGCAGCCTTCAACAGCTTCAAGTCGGTGGCTCGGGTAGCTGCGGTGGGCATTAGTACCCGATGCCTTGCCTGGCTACAGTCCTCCTACTTGGAGCAGTGGGTTCAGGACAAGTTAGCCGATGTCCCTTGCTGGGGGAAGAATCTCTTCAGCAAGTCCATGACAGAGAAAGCGGATGAGCTGGAGAAGGAATTCATGACCAGAACCAGGCTGTCCAAGAAAGTGTCTGAACTTTCTCATAGGAAGACTTCGGCGAAAAAGCTCTTCCACCCGAAGACCAAAAAGGCTTTCGGGAAGTACTTCAAGTTTCAGTCCTATCACACTCCCCCATAGGGGCAGCAGACCAAGGGCCAGAGGCATGGCCCCTGTACGCCAAAGGTCCCCAAACCCCAAACAGTACCCCAGTCACAGCCTGGGGGGAGCTCTTAACTCCTTGAGCATAGCCTCCCTCCCCCAGGAGGTACAAAACCCAAGGTTCACAGGAGGATGGTTGGTCCACTTTGCACACCAGTGTTGCAGGTGGTCAGGGAAGATTATCTCTTCCACTTTATCCAGCTGCCCCCTCCCTTCTTCCCTGAGGAATTACCCATGGACTCCTTACACATGGAGCTTCTGAAAAAGGAGCTCAAGGTTTTGCTCAAGGATCAAGCAGTAGAGCCTGTTCCCCAACCTCTCATACAGAGGGGATTCTACTCCTGCTTCTTCCTTGTCCTCAAGAAGACCAGGGGCTTATGGCCCATCCTGGATCTATGAGATTTAAACCGCTTCCTGATCAAGGAAAAGTTCAAAATGGTATCCCTTGGAACCTTGCTACCTTACCTCCTGCAGGGAGATTGGCTAAGCTCCTTGGATCTAAAAGACTCCGATAGCCATATCCTGATTCATCCAAGGCACCGTCAGTGCCTCTGATTCATCATCAGCAGATGACATTATCAGTACATGGTACTCTCCTTCGGCCTCGCCTCAGCTCCCAGGGTATTCACTAAATGCTTGGCAGTCGTGGCCGGGAAGGGGGGGGGGTGTTTTCCGCTATCTGGATGACTGGCTCATACGAGCCAGCATGCCAGGGGAGGTATGCAACGCAGCACTGCGCACCACAGAACTGCTCCAGCATCTGGGCTTCATAGTAAACTTCCCAAAGTCTCACCTATGGCCTACCCAGAGCTTGGAGTTCATTGGCGCCCTACTGGATTCCATTCAAGCAAGGGCCTTCCTGACTTTCGATCGAGCGCAATGCCTATCCGCCCTCACCCAAGCCGCACAAGGCGGCTCAGTGATGAAGGCCAGAAAGATGCACCACCTCTTGGGGCACATGGCATCACAATTCACATCACCTCATTTGCCCACCTCCGCTCGAGGCAGGCGCAGTAGACACTAAGCACCCAGTGGACATAAACTTCCAGCTGACTAGAGGAATGCATCCTGGTCACACCAGCTCTGCCAACATCCCATGCCTGGTGGCAGGACCCCCTCAACCTCAGAGCCAGCTTGCCTTTCCAGGCTCCCCCAGTACGCCACATCCTCACAACAAATGAGTCCAAGTTGGGCTGGGGGGGCCCACTGCAGTCCCCTGCAGTCGCAGGGCCCATGGTCACCAGAGGAGAGTGCCTTGTAAATCAATCTGCTAGAACTTCGAGCAATCTATCATGACCTGCAGGTCTTCCAGGATCATCTGGAAGGGAAGGTGGTTCAGGTCCAATCGGACAACCAGATGGTGATGTATTACATCAACAAGCAAGGGGGCAAGGGTTCATACATAGAAACATAGAAACATAGAAATATGACGACAGAAAAAGACCACATGGCCTATCTAGTCTGTCCTTCCATAAAAACTACAACAGTCCCCTTTTTACCTTTAGAGATCCTCTGTGTTTGTCCCATGCTTTTTTGAATTCAGTTACTGTCCTCATCTCTACCACCTCCACTAGGAGACTATTCCACGGATCCATTACTCTTTCCGTAAAGAAATATTTCCGCATATCACTCCTGAATCTACCTCCCTTCACCCTCATCCCATGTCCCCTCGTAGCAGAACTTGCTTTCAATTGAAAGAGGCTCTCTCTCTGAACATTTATGCCACGGAGGTATTTAACCATCTCAATCATATCACCTCTATCCCACCGTTCCTCTAAGGTGTACATATTAAGATCCTTCAGTCTGTCCTCATATGCTTTATAATGAAGACCACTAATCATTTTAGTAGCCACCCTCTGCACCGACTCCATCCTGTTCACATCCTTTTGAAGGTGCGGTCTCCAGAATTGCACACTATACTCCAAATGAGGTCGCACCAAAGACTTATACAGAGGCATTATCACCTCCTTTTTTCTGCTAGCCATTCCTCTCCGTATGAACCCAAGCATCCTTCTAGCTTTTGCCGTCGCCTTTTCTATCTGTTTAGCTACTTTAAGATCATCAGACACAACCACGCCTAGGTCCCGCTCTTCTTTAGTGGACAAAAGTACTTCACCCCCTATACTATATTGCTCCCTTAGATTGCTGCAGCCCAAATGCATGACCTTACATTTTTTAACATTAAATCCCATCTGCCAAATTCTAGACCGTTCTTCAAGCTTAGCTAGATTCCTCCTCATGTTATCTACCCCTTCCTAGGTGTCTACTCTATTGCAGATTTTGGTATCATCCGCAAAGAGGCAAACCTTACCTGAAAGCCCTTCCTCTATATCACTAACAAAGATGTTAAAAAGAATCGGACCAAGGACAGATCCCTGGGGCACACCACTGGTAACATCCTTCTCCTCAGAGTGAGCTCCATTTACTTGTACTCTTTGTCGCCTCCCACCCAACCAATTTTTAACCCAAGCAGTAACTTTAGGGTCCATCCCTAGGGTGCTCAGTTTGTTTATAAGTTGCCTGTGAGAAACAGTGTCAAAGGCTTTACTGAAATCTAAATACACCACATCTAGGGCTCTCCCTCGGTCCAACTCCCTGGTCACCCAGTCAAAGAAATCAATCAGATTTGTCTGACAAGACCTGCCTCTGGTGAATCCATGCTGCCTCGGATCCTGTAATCCGCTGGACTCCAGAAACCTATTTTCTCTTTCAGCAGCGTTTCCAATAATTTACTCACCACCGAAGTTAAACTAACCAGCCTGTAGTTTTCAACCACATCCTTACTTCCGCTTTTGTGTAAAGGCACCACATGAGCCTCTCTCCAGTCCTTTGGCACCACTCCCGACTCCAACGAGGCATTGAAAAGGTCAGTCAGTGGAGCTGCTAGAACGTCCCCAAGTTCCCTCAGTATTCTCGGGTGTATCCCATCCGGTCCCATCGCTTTGTCTACTTTAAGTTGAGATAGTTTCTCACGACCAGTCTTTTGAAAATTGTTCAAGATGTCCTTTGCTTCTGTTCCTATTTGTGGGTGTTTTATGAGGTACTGCTCCTGGTTCTTCATCTATGAACACAGAACAAAAATATTTGTTAAGCAATTCCGCTTTATCCTTATCAGCTTCTACATATTCCTCCCTGCACCCTTGAGTCTGACAATACCACGCTTGCCCTTCCTCTTCTCACTAATATATCTGAAAAATGTCTTATCCCCCCATTTTATTGCATTGGCTATTTCCTCCTCCTTTTGAATCTTTGCCTTCTTGACTACTTTGCTAGCTTCTCTAAGTTTTTCCAAATACAGTTGCCTGTCTTCCTCTCTCTGTGATCTCTCGTATTTAATGAAGGCCTCCCTCTTTTTCTTCACTTTTTCAGCTACTTCTTTCGAAAACCATAGCGGTCTCCTTTTCCTTTTACCTTTATTTACCATTTTAACAAAAAGATTGGTTGCCCTTAAAATATCCCCTTTCAGTTTTCTCACTGTTTTTCTACATCCCTCAGCTGTTCCCATCCAACTAACGACTCCCTGAGGTATTGGCCCATCTTCGCAAAGTTAGTCTTCCTAAAGTCTAAGAACCTCACCTTTGAATGGATTCTAACAGCCCTAGTCCTAATACTGAACCACACCATCTGGTGATCACTGCATGCAAAATGATTTCCCACTACAACATCAGAAACACTTTCACCATTGGTAATGTGATAAGGAAGCTTATCATAGCTCAGGAAGGAGCTATAGTAAAGGTGAAGTGACTCTGAACAAGCAACCTGTCAGTTCTGGTAGAAATAAGAAAACAGAATTTTGCCATAAAAGACTACCAGTCCCAGAATGCACCAGGTTTCCAACAGCCATTAGAGGAGCTGAAGTGGGGAAACGTGTGTTCAATCAGGAGGGCTATGAGGTAATCCCCAAGCACTCATCTCAAAGGGCAGGGCCTGATTCAGCACAGCTGCGCTGTGCTAGGGTGGAGCACTCATCAAAGCAGAATAAAGGTAGAGTTTATTCTACAGAGAATTATCCTCATCCTCAGTTTCTTGGAGATTCTCATCTTGGACAGCTTCATCATCTGGAGGATCATCATAAGCAGAAGCCAGAGCGGACGGACAGAAAGGGCAAGAACCCCTTTGGAAGAAAGAAGAGAAAAGCATTTGGAAGGTCTAAAGGAGTCCAGAGCAGTACGTATACTGGGAGACATTCAAAAGGCCAGCATACACCATTGGACTGGGGAAAGCCAGAGGAATGGTGCTGCAGGGCTAGGAATCTCCAGACGGTACCTGTGAGGGAGACGGCTGCACGTGGAAGGGACCCTAAGACCCATGCCAGAAGGTATGTGAAGAGAGATCCAGTGTCCAGGGATCTGGATTGGAAGGCTGGACATAAGAACTGGACTACATACTGGCCAGGCTATTTAGAGAGGAACTCTAACAGCAATGGAAGCTCAGGTATGAACACTGATCTATGCCCTAACTATAACCTTGAAAGACAGCAGGGAAACAAGTATTCTCCTGAAAGTGCTCCATTGAGTAATTCCTCTGTGCCAATCCAAGATATTGAACCCATGATTGTTGAGGATGGGGGAGAAGTCTTAGATATAGGCTGTGAATATATGGATTGCTCTCTGTCTAAACTCCTTTGGTAATTTTCTGTTACAAGGTACAACAACCATCAGAAAGAAATACAAACTTGTTCTTTAATCTACTCAGAAAAGCTACTGAGTAGGATTTTAAGCCATGCAGTAGAAAGCAAAACAGCTAAGGGGTAGCAGCTGGTAACTGCTAGCAATTGAGCCTTACCTAATTGCTTGTGAGCTCTGAGGAAATCACTTCTGAGTCTATGTGTGAAGATATAAGAAGTAAACCTGAGAAGAACAGTTTTTCCCTTCTTTGTGGATTTTGCTTGTTGTTTGAGGCACTGCTAAGAAAATATTAGCTAGAGTCTACAGAAAAGACCATTTTGTTACCCTCATGGTCTTATTCTTTTGATTTGATTGCCTGACAAGTTCAGCTGTTGTTTTCCTGATTTTGTTTTTCCAAGTTTAACAATGAAAGCAAGTATCCTGTTTTATGTGCTACCAAGCATATCTGTGTTGGGAGAAATAACCCCATAAATAAATATCTTATTGGCTTTACACTCAAGCACAACTAATTATTGTGAGCAGCTGTGTCTGGTGTGAATGGACTGCATTTCTCACAATCCCTTGCAAATCATATTGATATATGCACTTGCCAAGACTGTGAACATTCTCACCCAGGCAGCCGTCTGACAGTAAGCACCAAGTCCAGTATGGCCCCTTCACATGTGGGGTCTGTTACCAATTGCCTGAATAGTTCTCCCTGTAGAGAATCCAGGATCTCCTTACTTCTAGATGATACTGCAGCAGGAATGTGCCAATCAACATCTGGCATATTGAAATCTCCTATCAGTAGCACTTCCCCTTTCCTAACAATGCTGCGCATGTCTTCAATTAACTCTCTGTCCACCTCTTCCTCTTGTGAGGGAGGTCTGTATATCAAACCAATGTAAATAGATTTCTCTTTCCTTCTTTCTAGTTTAACCCACAATGCCTCCCCTCTCCCTTTTAAGCTCTGTAATTCCAAAGCTTTAATAGTAGTTTTTACATATAGTGCCACTCCTCCTCCCCTACCTCCTACCCTGTCCTTTCTGAATAAAGTATAGCCAGGTATAGTTACATCCCAATCATGGTTTTCTGTGAACCATGTTTCTGTAACTGCCACTAAATCCAAGTCAGCCACTCCCACCAAAGCTTCAACATCAGGGATCTTATTTCCCATGCTACGGGCATTTATACACACTGCTTTCCATATGTTACCCCTTTTACCCATTTCCATAAAGTTATTTAATGTATCACCTACCTGGGGGCTTTCACTTACCTGGGGGCTTTCTTCACCCATCCCCAACAAATCTAGTTTAAAGCCCTCTTCAGTAGATTAGCCAGTCTACTACTGAAGACGCGTTGACCTTTCTTGGACAGATGGATGCCATCTCTGCTCTGCAACCCTTGGAACAGCATCCCATGGTCTAGGAAACCAAAACGCTCTCGATGACACCATCCACGCAGCCATGCATTCATCTCCAGGATGCGAGCCTCTCTGCCTTGGCCTTTACCCTCAACAGGGAGGATTGAAGAGAACACCACCTGTGCACCTAACTGCTTCACCCTCTGTCCCAGAGCCATAAAGTCACTTTTGATACGTTCCGAGTTATACCTGGCAGTATCATTTGTTCCAACATGGATTAGCAACATTGGGTAATAGTCAGTGGGCTTGATGAGTCTCAGCAAACTCTCCATAACATCTTGGATTTTGGCACCAGGCAGACAGCATACCTCTCTGGACAGCAAGTCTGGTCGGCAGATGGATGCCTCAGTACCCCTCAGAAGAGAGTCTCCAACCACCACTACCCTTCGTTTCCTTGTGGTCACTGATTCTGCAACTTTGGGGTACTTGAGATCTGGTTCTTCCCTTTCCAGGGATGCTTTCACCTCCTCCACTTCCAGGGCTGCATAATGGTTCTTCAATTCAAGGGCTGGAGAAGTTGGATTGGTGATTTTGCAGGCCCTGGTGACTTGTGTCCAACAATCGACATTCTGTTGGCACCCATCTTCTCCTCTGCTGGAGAGCTTGGTTGCTGCAAGAAGCATCTCATCAATGTACTTCTCACTGTCTTGAATGCTCCTCAGCCTCGCCACCTCCTCTCTGAGTTCCTCCACTTGTTTCCTCAGAGCTTCAGCATGCAGGCACCCTGCACATGGAACCGGTCCTTCAACGGGCATTAGGACCTCTGTCTGGACCGAGGCAGAAGCTGTAATGGGGGCAACAGCTTTAGCGATACGATTTTTCCCAGTCATTGTTCTGTTCGTGGAGCTTAGGTATCTATTAAAGCAAAAGAGAGAGATCTACCAAGTACCAGCCGGTTTCCCAGCTGTCCTTTCAGAGAAAAAGCATGTAAATCTCTTTAATTATATTCAAAATGTGCTGGTCCAATTCTCTGTGCTTTGTCAAATGGGGAGGTGCCCTATAAAGCAAGACTACTCGCTAGGGGTGGGTGGGAGTCGGGGTGGGTAGGGAGGGAACTAACACCTGATTAGGTGTTAGCAGTTCCCAAAGCTGAGGAGGTTACTGGAGTTCAACCACCTACTGTGCTCAAGGAAAGTCCCACTAAAGCACCAAAAAGAAAGTAACCTTGCTTTAAAAATGTACAAAAAATCCTTTTTAGAGCTCCCAGTCAGAGAGCTAACAATTTAATATAATAAAACAACCCCTTAAATCCTTACTGTTGGTTGATCTGGAGAGCTCCTGTTTCACCCCTGGAACTTCGCAACGGGGAAGAACATCTCCCTCAGAGCGGTGTACTTGCCGGGCCAGGACAACATGCTGGCCGACCAACTGAGCCGTGTCCTCCAGCCCCACGAGTGGAGAATGAACCCGACCGTGCTGACAGAGGTTTTTCGGCACTGGGCGTCCCCAGAGGTCGACCTCTTTGCCAGTCCAGAGAATGCGCAGCTGCTGCGCTTCTGCTATCAGAGGCGAGCCAGGGGTCGGAAGACAGAGGATGCTTTCTCCTCCCCTGGTCAAGGGGCTTCCTGTATGCGTTCCTGCCCATGCCCCTGGTGCCTCGGGCCCGCCTCAAGATACAAGTGGAGGCGGCCTCAGTCATCCTCATTGCACCAAGGTGGCCCAAGAAGCCCTGGTTTCCCCCCATGCTTCGGCAGCTATCCCAGAGGGACCCATTACTGCTGGGGAATGCCCCGGACATGCTATCTCAGAAGGACAGCATGCTTCTCCACCCCAATTTCAAATCCCTGGTCCTGATGGCCTGGATGCTGAGAGGCTAGCTATAGCACATCACCGCCTTTCCAGACCGTTGGAAGACATTCTCCTTGTCTCGCGTAAGGACATCACGCATCGGGTGTATGCTTTTAAATGGTGCAGGTTTTTGCTCTGGTGGAAGGTCTCAACCCCTTCTCCTGTGCAATGCTGGACCTTTTACAGTACCTTCTGCACCTGTCGGAGGCTGGCCTGAAGTCCAACACAGTCAGAGTGCACCTCTTTGCTATCTTGGCTCACCACCAAGCAGTGGATGGCCAGACCGTGTCAGTGCATCCCTTGGTGGGCCGGTTCATGCGAGGCCTCCTCCTCTCCTGGCCCCCAATCCGTCCGCCACCAGTGGCATAGGACCTCAATGTGGTACTGGGGAAGCTCATGGCTCCACCCTTTAAACCTCTGGCTAATTGCCATCTCAAGTACCTTTCTTGGATGGTTGTGTTCCTGGTGGCGATCACCTCAGGCAGGCGAGTGAGCCTGCTGCAGGCGCTGGTGGCACACTCATCCTACACTAGGTTCCACGAGAACAGGGTCATCCTTAGGACTCACCTGAAGTTCTTGCCGAAGGTTGTCTCTGCCTTCCATTAGAATCAGGAGGTGGTACTGCCCACCTTCTTTCCTAGACCTCATTCCTCTAGGGCAGAGGCCTCCCCGCACACGATGTATTGCAAGCATGCGTTGTCTTTCTACATCCAGAGGACGCACCCTCATCACTGCTCAACACAGCTCTTTGTCTCTTTTGACCCCAGTCATCTGTGGATTGCAATTTCCAAATGCGCCCTCTCAAGGTGGGTGGCCGACTGCATTCCTTCATCTATCAACAGATTGGGCACTCTCTGGAGCATCATGTGATGGGTCACAATGTGCATGCCATGGCAACCTCGGTGGCAAGCCTATGCTCGGCGCCCTTACTGGACATCTGCTGGGCCACCACCTGGTCCTCTGTGCACATAGGGACAGCACCTTCGGCCAAACCATACTCCACCTCTTCGGGGAATAATGCAACTCCTCCCTCCAACCCATGATATCCAGACTACCGGAGTCAGGATTGCATCTTCAATGCTGCTGCTGCAGTGTCAGACTTCCAACCAATCAGCATCCCCTGCTGCCCTTTACAGTCCACATTTTGGGTCACCTGTGGCTTTTACAGGTTTTTTCGGTAACCTGTAGTTTGGGAGTCCCATAAGCGAGGACTGACTTCCTGCTCAATCCCGGAGAAAGCGTAGTTACTCACCTGTAACAGGTGTTCTCTGGGGACAGCAGGAATCAGTCCTCACAACTCTTCATCTTCCCCATGGAGCTGCGTTTTTCTTTTTTCTGCTTTTGAGCTATGTCATCATACTGAGATAAGATGGCACCTTTGGGCAGGAAGGTGACCGCACATGCGCGTTGTCGGTCCCAAAGGCTTCATTTGAAAGCTGGGGATTGGATCCACATGGGTTCCATCAGCACCAACATCACCCCTATGTGAGGACTGATTCCTGCTGTCCACAGAGGACACCTGTTACAGGTGAGTAACTATACTTTATCTGGCAAGTAAAATGTCACCTTCCATATCGTCCTGCTAGACCAGTCTAAACAAGTGAGATGTACCAAAACTATGACTCCACTGGGAAAGAAGAAGACGCAGAAGCCTTCAAGACCTTTGAGCCCAAGGTCCTGTCTGCCCTGCAAAAGGAGTTAGTAACCTTGAGATACTGGAGAAGCACTCTCCTGACATCCATCAGGTGAAGTTCCTTGTCCTTCCCATGGTATTGTTCCTTAGAAAAGACAGGTAGACTACCTTATTAACATTAAAGGATGGCACTACCTTGGGCAAGAAGGAGGGGATAGGCCGAGAAAGACAAGTAAACATCCAGGCATGACAATGCTTGCAACTCAGAGATATGTCTCATCAAGCAGATCACGACCAAGAAGATGGTTTTAAGGAACAGATCTTCGAGTATAGCCCACTTCAGGGGCTCAAAAGCAGAGGGATATGACTGAACACAGGGGAGGATGAAAGTGTCATTCCCCAAAGAAATGGGATACATCCGGTACAAGGTTACAGGATGCCCTGCCACTGGCCCCCATGAAGCATGACAAGGCACCAACCTGCACCTTCAGGGAACTAAGGGAGAGGCCCTTGTCAAGGCCATCCTGAAGAAAAGCAAGCCTGCCATTCTTGAACCAACCTGAAGCTCACGGCACCAATGCTCAAACAGGAACAAGACACACATGTAGGCAAGCCTGGTAGAACCTCTCCTAAAAGTGAGGAAACCACAGCAGAAGAATAGCCCTTAGGTGCTAAATGGTACCTCCCAAGAGCCAAGCCATAAGCATAAAGGGTCAGAGCAATCCAGAAGGACTGGCCCTTGTCATAACAGCCCCAAGCTGTAGGAAATCATAGAGAAGGATCCCGCAGAAACATCAAGTCCCTGAACCATGGCCTCCATGACCAACCTGGCACCACCAGGACAACCCAGCCCATATGTTGCTCTATGCAGTAAAGTACACAACCCACGAGGGGCCATGGAGGGAACACATGCAGCAGACACTGCTTTGGCCAGGGCTGAACCAGAACGGTGATGTCCTTGGAGCCTGTTTCTTTGCGGCGACTGAAGAACCTCCTCACATTAACATTGGACCGGGTCCATATTGGGAAATTTTTAATGGTAAACATGCAACAAGAGACAAAAGCAAATGAAAAACAAACAAACCCAAAACAGTCCCATGCCCCCCAAAAACCCCCACCCACCCCGACAAAGCACATACAAGGACCCAACCCCCCCCCGTGACCCACCCCAACCCACCACCACACCCAGCAAACCAATCCCCCGTGCCCAACCCCCCCAAACATCAGCATACAACAGTCCAAATAAGAGTCCAACAAATGTCCAATGTTCAAATAACCCATCCCCCCTCAAAACCCCCACCCATCCCAACGAAAGCCCACTGCAGCAATGTCCGCATCCCCAATGTCCAGCTGCCCCAAAACCCCCACCCCCCCAACAGAAAGAAAACAAAGCCATCAATGTCCGGGGGGCAAACATGTCCCAGCTCCCCTCACCCTCCCACCCATCCCAAGAGAACAAAACAGCAATAAAACATCAAATCATATCCCACCCCAACCAAACACCCATCCCCCTACAACACCCAACACATTCCCATACAAACAAAGAAATGGAAACCCAACAAACCCCCACCCCCACCCACATCCCCCCAAACATCCACCTCAGCAATCCCAAAGAACAAAACCCCCATCCCCCACCCCAAACCCACCCAGGAACCCGCTCCCCACCCATACCACCCACCTGAACCAACCCATGCCCACCCTACATAAACAGAACAATAAAAGAATCCCCTGGCCCACCCCCCAACAAACCCCCATAAACAATAATCAAAGCAAAGCAATAGAAACGTAACCAACACAAAACCCAAATCCAACCCTAAAAATGCCAGATGGTGGAGCAGGATGCACGGAGGAGGCAAAGGCCAGCTGTTATAACCCTCCCCCCCCCAACCCATGAGGGCTCCCTTCCCCTACCTCCCCCCCCTGGGACCGAAGAGCAGCTAGCCAACTGGCTTCACTCCCCGTATTTGAGGGAGTGGCGATTGAGAAAGCGTAGCTACTCACCTGTAACGGATGTTCTCCAGGGACAAGAATCAGTCCTCACTTATGGATGACGTCGGCACTGATGGAGCCTGTGCAGAGCAATTCCCCAGCTTTCAAAGAAAGCCTTTGGGATTGCTGCCACACATGTGTGGTCCTCTTCCCGCGCAAAGGTGCCATCTTGCTCAGTCAGGTCCCTTAGCTCGAGCCCTACCAAGCAGATGGCAAGGGAAGGATAAAAATCCAGCAACTCATCAGGGGAGGTGGGAGGGTAATGAGGACTAATTCCTGCTGTCCCTGGAGAACACCTGCTACAGGTGAGTAACTACGCTTTTTCCAGGAACAAGCAAGAAGTCAGTCCTCACTTATGGGACTCCCCAGCTACAGGCTACTGAACCTGTAACCAAAAAACGCCTCCGTGAGGTCGTGAGCAGAAGCTGATGCCCGAAGGAGCCCGAGTTCTCGGGTCCTTGGGGCGAAGCCTTCAGTGGCCATCGAGAAGGGTCGGAGAACAGGAGTTGCTTATACCCTGAACAGATTATGACCTGGCCGAAGGTGCTGTCCTAGCGGGACTCCCTCTCCAGGCAGTAGTGTGCAGCGAAGGTGTTCGCTGAAGACCAGGTTGCAGGTTGCAGATGTCCGTCAGAGGCACTGAGCGCAGCAAAGCTAACGAAGCCGCCTTGGCTCGAATACCGTGTGCGATGAACCGCTGATCCAGCGGGGCGCCTGCCTTCGAATGAGCAAAGACGATGCAGTCCGCCACCCACATGGAGAGGGTGCATTTGGTGACTGCCTGTCCCAGTCGATTGGGATCGTAAGTCACAAAGAATCGGCCAGACTTGCGATGAGCCTGGGTGTGCTGCAGATAGAAGGCAAGGGCCCTCTTGCAGTCGAGCATATGCAAAACTGCAAATGCCTGGTCGGCATGGGGTCTCGGGAAGAAGGTCGGTAAGACTATCTCCTGATTGAGATGGAAATCCGAGACGACCTTCGGCAGGAACTTGGGATGTATACGGAGGACCACCCTGTTTCTATAGAACCTGGTGTAAGGGGCTTCGGCCATAAGGGCCTGGAGCACACTGACTCAGCGGGCCGAGGTAATGCCACCAGGAAGACCACCTTCCAGGAGACGTGCAGAAGCGAGCACGTCGTCATCGGCTCGAAGGGTGAACACGTAAGCTGCATGAGCACTACGTTCAGGTCCCACTCCGCCGGGGGAGGCCAGATGGGAGGCTTGGAAAGCAAGAGACCCCGCATAAAGTGGGAGACCAAGGGCTGCCCCGAGAGGGGTTTACCCTTGACGGGGTGGTGATTTGCCGAGATGGCGCTCAGGTGTACCCTGACTAAGCTTGACCAGCCCCTCCTTCAAGAGATGGAGAAGGTACTGGAGGACCCAGCGAGTGGGACAAGACAATGGGTCGATCTGCAGCTCGGAGCACCTGACCGGGAAGCGTCGCCACTTGAAGGCGTTGGCTCATCGAATCCTTTCTTGACACAATGAGGACCTCCTCGACCTCCTCCGGAAGGTCCAGCGATGCTAGGGAGACCCATTCAGCCGCTAGACTGTGAGGGACAACAAGGCCAGGTTCGGGTGCAGCACCCGACCCTCCTCCTGTGTTAGCAGGCCTGGGACGCACTCCAGGGGGACCAGAGGCTCTGACAAGAGCCGGAGTAGAAGCGGGAACCACGGCTGTTGAGCCCACGAGGGGGCAAAGAGAATCATCAACGCTCATTCCCGCTAAGCTTTGTGGAGGGTCCTCGCAATGAGAGGAGTGGGAGGGAATGCATAGAAAAGACCGGAGGTCCAGCTCAAGAGGAACACATCCGGGGCCTCCCTGCTCGGGTGTGGGACCGGGCCGCAGAAGCAGGGAAGCTGCGTGTTCGATGGGCTGGTGAACAAGTCTATGGTCGCGGTACCCCACCGATGGAATAGCCAGCTGGTCACCTCCGGGTCCAGACACCACTCGTGAGGGCGGAGGATCCTGCTGAGCCTGTTTTCAAGGATGTTCTCGTGGCCTGGAAGGTAGACCTCTTGTAGGGTCAACTCCCAACGGAAGGCGAAGGAGCAGAGGAGGACCGCTTCCCAGTAGAACATCGCCACTTGATTGTCGGTCTGAACGAGCACCGACTTTCCTCTCAGATGGTCCTCGAAGGCCCTCAGGGCCCACCGGACCACCCAGAACTCAAGCAAGTTTATTTGCTGCTGAGACTCTTCAGGTGACCATCGTCCCTGCGTGCACAATGCACCACAGTGGGCTCCCCACCCCAGCAGGAAAGCATCCGTTGGCAGTACTAGCTCGTGCTGCAGGGTCTCAAAGGGCAGCTCCCGGAGAAGGTTGTGGGGATCCTGCCACCAGTCCAAGGACCTGCGAAGGTTGTGGGAGACCCGTAGAGGGTCTCTGAGTTGACCGACGGCCGGGCTCCACTGAGCACTGAGGCACCACTGAGCCGTCCGCATGTGCATGTGGGCATGGGGAACCACATGGACAGTGGAGGCTATGTGTCCCAGGAGGCGCAGCATAGTCTGAGCTGTGACCCACATGGTGCTCTGGACCTGGGTCGCCAGGGCTCGAAGGTGATCTACGCGGTCTGCCGGCAGGAAGGCAGTCACCCGCTGAGTGTCCAGGCATGTGGCGATAAACTCCAAGGCTTGTACCGGTTCGAGGTGGGACTTGTGGTTGTTGACCACGAAGCCAAGCCACTCGAGGAGGAGGATCGTGCATAATACCGCCAGGCAGGCTTCCCCGGCCGAGGGTCCCATGACGAGCCAGTCGTCAAGGTAAGAGAAGACTGGTATGCCCTGCCATCTGAGGGAGGCAGCAGATGCGGAGAGGCACTTTGTGAAGACCCTCGGGGCAGACGCGAGCCCAAAAGGGAGCACCCTGTATTCATAGTGGTCCCCTTGCACCCTGAAGCGCAGGTACTGCCTGTGCTGGGGGTGAATCAAAATGAGGGCATAAGCGTCTCTGAGATCCAAGGAGCATAGCCAGTTGCCCTACTGGAGGAAGGGCAGCAGGACGCCAAGTGATAACATTTTGAACTTCTGCCGCACCAGAAACTTGTTTAGTTTTCGGAGGTCGAGAATGGACCGCAGAACACCCCCCCCCCCCCCCGTCTTTTTCGGAATGAGGAAGTACCAGGAATAGAAGCCCCAACCTCGGAGGTGCATAGTGTGATAAGGAAGCTTATCATAGTTCAGGAGGAAGCTATAAAAGAGGTGAATTGGCTCTGAACAAGCAACCTGTCTTAGCTGGTAGAAATACTAAAACAGAATGTTTTCATAAAAGACTACCAGTCCCAGAATGCACCAGGTTTCAAACAGCCTCTAGAAGAGCTGAAGTTGGGAAACATGTGTTCAATCAGGAGAGCTATGAGGTAATCCCCAATCACTCATCTCCAAGGGCAGGGCTTGATTCAGCACAGCTGCGCTGTGCTAGGGTGGAGCATCCCTCTGAGCAAGTTAAAAGTAAAACATATTCTACACAGAATCAGATGGAGATCAGGAAGCAGCAGCAGCAACAACGTGGAAGAAAGAAGAGGAAGACATCTTGGAGGTCTAAAGAAGGAGCCCACAGCAGTACTTGTGTTGGGAATCATTCCAGAGGCAAGCATACTCCATTGGACTTGAGGAAGCCAGAGGGGTGGGGTTACAGAGCCAGGAATTCCCAGACGGCACCTTTGAGGGAGACGGCTGCATTTGGAAGGGGCCCTAAGACCAGTGCAAGAAGGTATGTGAAGAGAGACCCAGTGTCCAGGGATCTTGATTGGAAGGCTGGACATAAAAGCTGGACTACTTACTGGCCAGGATATCTGGAGAGGAAATCTAACAGCAAAGGAAGCTCAGGTATGAACACTGATCTATGCCCTAGCTCTTCACTTGGAAGACAGCCGGGAAACAACCATTATCCTGAGAGTGATCCATTAAGGAATTCCTCTAAGCCAGACCATGATATTGATTCTATGATATTTGAAGAAGAAGGAGATATTTTAAATGATCAGAATGAATGCATGGATTGCTCTCTGACTAGGCTGCTGTGGTAAGATACTTTCACAAATACAACAACCATCAAAAGGAACTATAACTTGTTCTTTTATCTACGCAGGAAAGCCTGCAAGAAAGCTTTAGGGTAGGATTTGAGCCACGTAGAGAAAGTGAACCAGCAAAGGGGTTTGCAGCTGGCTAATTATTGGTAATTAAGCCATGCACAGTTGCACGTGAGCTCTGAAAGGAAACTACTGTTTGTGTGTGTAAACTAGAAGAAAGTTATCCTTGAAAAAGAACAGTTTTTGATTACTTTTGGGTTTTGTTTTTGCTTTTGGAGCACTGCTAAAAGTTATTAGCAGGAGCCCTCAAAAAAAGACCTTTTCTGTTTCCCATCAAGGTCTTTATTGTTTGATTGCTTAAGAAGTTCAGTTGCTTATATCATGATTTGTTTTTTCCTAAGTACAATACTGAAGCAAGTGTCCTTTTGTGTTACCAAGTAAATCTGTGTGGGAGAGAATTAACCCCATGAATAAAATATATTTTTCTTTGCTTACACTCGAGCAACACAACTCATTATTTTGTGAACGGCTGATTCTGGTATGAATGGACTACATCCCCCACAATCCTTTGCAAGTCATAATAGTATTTTGCCTTTGCCAAGACTGTGGACATTCACGCCCAGTGCCCCCGTTTACAGTTGGCGTAGTTTTTCGGATTGCTTTTACGCAAAGGATTTACATGATATAAGGATTACAACTGAAATCTGAAAAAAAAAAAAAGTTCAAGTTAAAAGCTGGAAAAAGGATTTTTCCCTTAACAACACTTTGGAGAGAAAAAGAGGTAGCTGTTCCAGGAGCTGTCCCAGGAGGAAAAGACCCTGTGTGAGCTGGATCCTTCACTGGCATAAGGTAATAAGTACCTGGGCATGTCTAGTGGTGGATGGGAGTAAGGCACAGGGGTAATTGAAAAAACAAAATTAGGAGAAAATCACCTGTTTGGAGGGTGCTGCTCTGTGTTTTTTTCTTTTGTTTTCTTGCAGGGATTCAAGATGGATCCAAGGGAACTGGCCAGCTGGATGGCAGCCCAATTTAGCAGGCAACAGGAGCTAGCGCAGCAGGCTCAGGACACTGCAATTAAAGCATTAAGGGACCAGCAGAAGCCAGTGCTTGATCTGGTGGAAGCCTTAGTTGCTCTTCATAACCAAAGTGGACCGGATGCAAGACCAGCAGTAACAACTGGTATACCACATGTGGACAATGTGGGACTCAATCAGGGAATTGGGGCATTTAGTTTTGGGAAGCTGACTCCAGATGATAATGTTGATGATTTCCTTGAATCTTTTGAGAGAGTGGCACAAGCATTAGCATGACCAGAGACCCAGTGGGCAGTAAGGCTGGCAGCCTCATTAACTGGAGAGGCGCTTGCAGCTTATACAGCAATGCCAGCAGCTCAAGCTTTGAATTATAAAGATGTAAAGGCTGCTATAAGAGATCGTCTAGGGTTGTCTATTTCAGAGTATAGGCGAATGTTTAGAGCTACTGCATTAACAGTGAGTGAAACACCCAGGGCTCTGAGTCAGAGAATCAGAGGATTGGCTGTAAAATGATTGGAGCCTGAGGGAAAGGCTGTGGAAATGTTATTAGACATTATTATGCTTGAACAATTTATGTCTGCTGTGCCTAAAGATTTGCACACTTTCCTTATACAGCAAAATTGCCAGAACCTTGGAGAGGCAACCATGCTAGCAGAGAGATTCTTGGAAGCCACGCAGGCTTGCCATAGAATGGGTGGCCCTCTGAAGGTTGGTGCTGAGGCAAGCTGTGCTGTATCAGAAATGAAAATGGTTAAAAATGTTTCTGAGAATAATTGTACTGTGCCAACCCAGATTACACAGTGGAGTAAAAAGAAATGTGGAAAATGTGGAAAATGGGGACATTTGGAAAGGGGATGCCAGATACACACTAGCTTGATGGGTGTTGATTTAAAACAGCCCAAGGAAGGATTCCTTTTGGTGGTTGATGTGCAGGGAATTACCACAAATGCTCTGTTAGACTCTGGGGCAGACCAGAGTATGCTGTCAAAGAGGCTTTGGAAGAGGATAGAGGCCCAAGAAGGATTTGTGCCTAGAACCCCTGAAAGCCAGGTTCACATCAGATGCATTCATGGTGCTGCAACATCATATCCCACCTATAGGCTAATGGTTAAGTGCCTGGGGGAACAAGAGGAAGTTCTTTTAGCAGTGGTGCCTAGGCTTCCGTTTGATTTGGTTCTAGGAAGGGACTGGCCAAGATTTAAGCAGGGACTAGTGAAAGGACTAGGAAAGAAGGAGGGAGAAGGAATGATGGTAATAGCTCCCGGGCCTTTGTTTGGAAGTCCTCAGACCCCAGCTAAAAAGATGGTTAAGCTTCCAGTAGACCAAACTACCCAGAAGCAGATATTTGTCTTGAAGTACCATAGGGTCACAGAGAAGGCCCAAGCTCCTAAGCGGGCAACCCCTCAAGCTGCTGGGTTTGACCTGTGCAGTGTGGAAAATGTGACGGTACCTAGCCAAGGGAAAGCCCTGGTTGACACTGGACTCCAAGTTGAAATACCCATTGGGTGCTATGGGCGAGTAGCCCCAAGATCCGGATTAGCCCTTAAGTATTTCATTGATGTGGGAGCGGGAGTGATTGATCCCGATTACAGGGGCAATCTTAAAGTCTGTTATTTAATTTTGGACAGAACGATTACCATGTGAAAACGGGAGACAGAATCGCTCAATTGATATGTGAGAGACTGGGTTTCCCACCTGTAGAGGAAGTCGCATCCCTGTAAAATTCTGAGCGTGGAACCAAAGGCTTTGGTTCTACTGAAGACAAAGGGGTTAAGAGCCTAGCTGCCACCTGTGCCCGAGAAAGGGAGGTGCATGAAGAGGAGGATTTGGGACCCCAGGTATCTGACTGTAAAGAAAAGTCAGAACCCCAAATAGGTGAGGACCTGACAGTGGTACAGCAGGAAGAAATAAGGAAATTGCTTAAAGAATTCCCAGATGTTTTGATTCCCATACCTGGGGAGACACATTTGGTTGCCCATGAGATAATAACTCCACCTGGGAAATTAATTCGTCAAAGGCCATACCGCTTACCTGAAGCAAAGAGACAGGAAGTAGTGGCACAAGTTCAGGAAATGTTAGACATGGGAGTAATAGAGGAGTCGAAGAGTCCCTGGAATAGCCCCATAGTCTTGGTGGCAAAGCCTGATGGCTCTTTAAGATTCTGTATTGACTTCCGGCAGGTAAACGCAATATCAGTTTTTGATGCATATCCAATGCCAAGAATTGAAGAGCTGTTGGACCAGCTTGGACAAGCTCAATATTTAACCACCCTTGATATGACAAAAGGCTATTGGCAAATCCCTCTAACCAGGGAGTCGAAGCCGAAGACTGCGTTCAGCACCCCCGTTGGCCTTTTCCAGTTCAAGAGGATGCCTTTCGGACTGCATGGAGCGGCAGCTACCTGCCAAAGGTTAGTGGACCAGGTACTTCGACCCCACCAAAATTATGCCTTTGCCTATATGGATGATGTCATAATCCATAGTAACACTTGGGCGGAACATCTAAAGAGAATCAGGGCAGTCTTATGCTCCATGAAGCAAGCGGGAATCACTTTGAACCCAAAGAAGTGTGCCTTTGCTAATAGAGAGGTAAAATACCTAGGCCACCTGGTGGGAAGAGGGAAAATTAAACCTCTAATGAGCAAGGTGGATAGCATCAGGAATTTTCCTCCTCCAACAACAAAGAAACAACTGAGAAGTTTCTTGGGACTTATTGGATACTACCGCAGATTTATACCACAGTTTGCAGAGAAAAGTGCAATTTTTACTGATATGCTGCGGAAGAATTGCCCAAACCAGCTGAAATGGACTCCTGAAGCTGAAAAAGCATTTTCAGTCCTAAAAGGGAAGTTGTGTACAGGACCAGTACTGAAAGGGGTGGATTTCAGGAAACCCTTCTTGGTTCAAACAGATGCATCGGATGTAGGGCTAGGAGCTGTTTTATCCCAATGTCATGAAGGGGAGGAGCATCCTGTGATGTACCTGAGAAGGAAATTGTCACCGACTGAACAGAAGTATTCCACAATAGAAAAGGAATGTTTAGCTATAAAGTGGTCAGTGGAGGCATTAAGGTTTTACCTTACAGGGAGGAAGTTCCAATTGGTTACAGACCATGCCCCACTTAAGTGGTTGCAACAAATGAAGAACCACAATGCCAGGTTGACACGCTGGTACATGGCCTTACAGGCATTTGATTTTCAAGTGGAACATCGTGCTGGGAAGTTACACAAAAATGCGGATGCCCTTTCCCGTATTACGGACTGTAAAGAAGAAGTTTCACCAGTTGCACCAGTCCGTAATAACTTAAGCAGAGGGGTATGTGATAAGGAAGCTTATCATAGTTCAGGAGGGAGCTATAAAAGAGGTGAATAGGCTCTGAACAAGCAACCTGTCTTAGCTGGTAGAAATACTAAAACAGAATGTTTTCATAAAAGACTACCAGTCCCAGAATGCACCAGGTTTCAAACAGCCTCTAGAAGAGCTGAAGTGGGGAAACGTGTGTTCAATCAGGAGAACTATGAGGTAATCCCCAATCACTCATCTCCAAGGGCAGGGCTTGATTCAGCACAGCTGCGCTGTGCTAGGGTGGAGCATCCCTCTGAGCAAGTTAAAAGTAAAACATATTCTACACAGAATCAGATGGAGATCAGGAAGCAGCAGCAGCAACAACATGGAAGAAAGAAGAGGAAGACATCTTGGAGGTCTAAAGAAGGAGCCCACAGCAGTACTTGTGTTGGGAGTCATTCCAGAGGCAAGCATACTCCATTGGACTTGAGGAAGCCAGAGGAGTGGGGCTACAGAGCCAGGAATTCCCAGACGGCACCTTTGAGGGAGACGGCTGCATTTGGAAGGGGCCCTAAGACCAGTGCAAGAAGGTATGTGAAGAGAGACCCAGTGTCCAGGGATCTTGATTGGAAGGCTGGACATAAAAGCTGGACTACTTACTGGCCAGGATATCTGGAGAGGAAACCTAACAGCAAAGGAAGCTCAGGTATGAACACTGATCTATGCCCTAGCTCTTCACTTGGAAGACAGCCGGGAAACAACCATTATCCTGAGAGTGATCCATTAAGGAATTCCTCTGAGCCAGACCATGATATTGATTCTATGATATTTGAAGAAGAAGGAGATATTTTAAACGATCAGAATGAATACATGGATTGCTCTCTGACTAGGCTGCTGTGGTAAGATACTTTCACAAATACAACAACCATCAAAAGGAACTATAACTTGTTCTTTTATCTACCCAGGAAAGCCTGCAAGAAAGCTTTAGGGTAGGATTTGAGCCACATAGAGAAAGTGAACCAGCAAAGGGGTTTGCAGCTGGCTAATTATTGGTAATTAAGCCATGCACAGTTGCACGTGAGCTCTGAAAGGAAACTACTGTTTGTGTGTGTAAACTAGAAGAAATTTATCCTTGAAAAAGAACAGTTTTTGATTACTTTTGGGTTTTGTTTTTGCTTTTGGAGCACTGCTAAAAGTTATTAGCAGGAGCCCTCAAAAAAGAACTTTTCTGTTTCCCATCAAGGTCTTTATTTTTTGATTGCTTAAGAAGTTCAGTTGCTTATATCATGATTTGTTTTTTCCCAAGTACAATACTGAAGCAAGTGTCCTTTTGTGTTACCAAGTAAATCTGTGTGGGAGAATTAACCCCATGAATAAAATATATTTTTCTTTGCTTACACTCGAGCAACACAACTCATTATTTTGTGAACGGCTGATTCTGGTATGAATGGACTACATCCCCCACAATCCTTTGCAAGTCATAATAGTATTTTGCCTTTGCCAAGAATGTGGACATTCACGCCCAGCGCCCCCGTTTACAATAGGTACCCTCTCAACCGCCCGCTGGGCGAGGAGATGTCCAACTCCTGCTGAAGGAAGGACTGGTGCGCGGGGAGTTGAGAAGGCTCCGCTGGGGAGAATGGAGGGGGCCGCCTATCCAGGCGGAGACGGTAGCCGTCTCAGATTACTCGGAGGACCCAAGTGTCTGAGGTGATGGAAGCCCACTGAGGGGCAAAGGAGGACAGGCGTCCCCCCACCAGCTGCGGTGCTGCCAGAGGTCGAAAGGCTACACTGTTGGTATCAAAACCCCTGGGCAGGTTGAGATGGCGCCGGGGTTTGGACCTTGGGCCCTTTCAGCTTGCTGTAACCATGGGGCCCAGACTTCCCTTGCGCCACAGTGGACAGCGCGGGAGTGGGTGGGTACAGTGGGTAGCCTCGGTAGGGTAGACCCTTCTGCGGGAAGAACGGCTTCTTAGTTTGCTGTTTCTTCCGAGGGAGGGAGGAGGTCTTGCGCGAGAGATGGGTTCAGGCGATGAACTCCGTCTCTATTTCGGCGGCTTTGTCCTTCATCAGTTTACTGAAGAGCTGCTCGCCGAGGCAGGATATGTCCAGGAGCTTTTCCTGGACCCACTGCTCCAAATCCGAGGACTGGAGCCATGCCTGGTGTTGGGCCCTAACGCCAGCAGCTGCCACTCGAGCCGAGGACTCGAATCCGTCGTAGGCGGCACAGGAGAAGTACTTTGAGCACTCCGTGACGGACTTCAGCAGGGTCCAGAATCTATTGAAGGGTTCGCCCTCGAGACCTGTGGAGAAACCCCCAAGTTCCTTGGCTAGGTTGCATAAAAACACGCCCATATACAATTAATATGCCTGACTATGGCATGAGAGCATGGATCCTTGATAGGCTCTGCGGCCCAAGGCGTCGAGGGTTCTCAACTCCCTGCCTGGCGGAACCGAAGAGTAAGCCTTCGGGCTCTTTTGTTTGCTCATTGCCAACTCCACCACTATGGAGGTGTGGGGGAGGTGGGTCTTTCTGAACCCGGGGCCACACTGGACCCTGTACACTGCGTCGAGGCGCTTACTCACGATAGGAACCAAAGCAGGTGTCTCCCACATGCGGAGCAATAGCCTGGACAGAATGGGAGGAACCGGGACAGTGAGAGATTCCCAAGGCGGGGACTCATACTGCAAAATATTGAGCTCTTCAGCTCGAGGTTCCTCCTCCGCCTGGGTAACCAGGTTGAGAACCCGTGCCATATCCTGCAAAAACACCAGGAACGAGGTGTCTTCAGGTGGCAAACGCCTCTGAAAGGCAAGCAGGGACGGGTCCGATGGGAGGTCCCAATGGGCACGGGTTTCTGGGGAGGTATCCCCATCTGACTCCCAGCCCGAGAACTCAAAGGAAGAATCCACTTCAAGTTGGTCGCCCCGCCCGGAGACCAAGGCCCGCTTGAGCCGGAGGTGCTGGAGGATCTCGCCCCCAAGGAGCGGGAAGGTGAGTGAGACCGACGCCAAGGACCCTCACAAGGCCCACAATTCTTGGGGGTTTCCAGGGCGGATTTTGGTATCCTTCTTGAGGGAATCTCGGTCTCTAGGCACGGACCAGCAAAACTGGCAGTGAGCGCCTGCTGGGAAGCTATGAACGCAGAATTGCTGCATTCTAGTACCAGCATACGGGACACCCATGCAGACGTGGGGCCCTGTGACGCCAACATCCGGGTTACCAGGTCGGACGTCAAGGAGAGGGGCCCTCGCCGGGATTTATTTATTTATTTATTTTATTTATTTACTTTTTTTATATACTTTTCTTATATACCGCGCTATTAAAATCAGTGCGGTTTACAATTGAACAGAACATACTGCAAAGTCACATGACAATTGAGTTTACATTGAACAAGGACAAAACAACTTGGAGGTGAACTGGGGTAACTATTTACAGAGGAGGTATCGGAGTATAAAATTGTGAATGGAGTTATACTGACTGCTTATTTACAATAATATAGGTCGGTTTTCAGCAATGTTAAAACATCAAACATCAAATAGAGGACATAATGGTGGAGCTAATCGTTCTCTTTATGGTGTTGGGTTGTAGGTGGAGTGGAGTAGGATGTGGAGGTATTTGGTTGTTTTCTGGGGTTGGGTTCTGGGTAATGGGTTAGGAAAAGGTGGTGTTTGAGGGCTTTTCTAAAAGATGATAGGTCTGGGATGGTGCGGATCTCAGTGGGAAGGGCGTTCCAGGCCATGGGTGCGAATATGGAGAAGGCCCTGTTGGCGGTAGTCTTTGTGCACTTTGTTAGTATCTTGGGGACCTCCAGGGTGTTTGCTTGGTTAGATCTTCTGATTCTGTTGGTCGGTCGGCTTTGAATGAGTTTGCTGATGGGCATGTGGTTCTGGTTCCTTAGGGCTTTGAATGTCAGCACTAGGGATTTGTACTGGATTCTAGCTTGAAGCGGAAGCCAGTGAAGGTCTATCATGACTGGAGTTATATGTTCAATTCTCGACATACCTGCAAGTACCCTTGCTGCAGCATTCATTGCAAGGCGGAGAGGTCCCAGCATAGACTTAGGGAGGCCATGGAGGACGATGTTTGCGAAATCCAGGTGCGGGAAGATTGTTCGGTAGTCGTTAAAGTCCAGTAGGGGGCGCAGGTGACGTAGTATCCGGATCTTGTGGTAAATTGCTTTCGTGATGTTCTTCACGTGTGTAGACATATCGAGCCGTTGGTCGAGCGTGATGCCTAGATATCGGATTGTTGGTTTTGCTATCAGCTCGACATTGTTTACTTGTAGTGTGGAGGGTGGGGTGAACTTCTGGTTCTTGGTGAGGAATAAGACATCCGTTTTGCTGTGGTTGATCCTTAGGTTCTGTGCTGCAAGCCATTCTGCTACAGCTTCGAAACAACTCGATATTGGTGAAAAATCTGGTTGGTCGATCAGGAATGGGGAGTAGATCAAGACATCATCTGCATAGACTAGGCACTGGATGGTAAAGGATCGGATTAAGGCACAAATTGGCTGCATATAGATGTTGAACATTAGTGCAGATAGCGATGAGCCCTGGGGTACACCTTAATTGAGCGGGAAAGGATCGGAGGTCGTGGGGCCTGTTCGGACTTGTTGCCACCTGTTAGCCAGGTAGGACTTGCACCATGTTATAGCTGAGCCTTGTATTCCTTTTTCCATAAGTTGGAGTATCAGCGTTTCGTGGTTGACTGAGTCAAAGGCTGCAGCAATGTCCATGAAGATGAGGAAAAATCCATGGCGGATGTTATCTAATCCTGTAACCAGATCATTGAAGAGGGTTGTGAGGATGGTGTCGACACCATGTGCTTCTCTGAAGCCATGTTGAGATGGATCCAGTGGAGCTGCAGTGTCAATATGTTGTTGTATCTGTCGTTGGACTACCTTTTCGATGATTTTGACGAGCAGGGGGATGCTTGATATTGGGCGAAAAGATTCTACTTTGGAGGGATCAAGTTTGTTGTTCTTTAACAGTGGGCGGATTGAGGTGAATTTCAGGCTCTGTGGGAAGGATCCCGTGGAGAGGGATTGGTTTGTGATTTGGCTTATAGCAGGACTGAGCTCGTGGCGCAATTCTTTAATCCAGCTGGCTGGACATGGGTCACTAGGGGCAGTGGTAAGATTAATGGATGTGATAATATCTTGTATCTCCTTGTTGGATACCTCGCAGAATTTGAGTAGAGGGGTTTCACATGGGGTAGGGGGGATTGTGTAGGTTGTTGTCATATTGGCTTGTATCATCTTTGATTGTAGGTAGATAGCGTAATCTTGTGGATGAGGCATAGATGTTTGAGCTGGAGCTGGGTCACCTGTTAGTGACTTCACTATGCTGAACAGGTCATGGGGTTTGTTCAGTGATCTCTTTAGTATATCTGCATGGTATTGTTTTCTTTTTTCCATTGTCATCGCTCGATGTTTTTGTAGGTACGAGGTGTAAGTACCTAGGGATTCAGGAGACCGGGTGTGGCGCCAATGTCTTTTGAGCTTGCGTAGGTGAAGGAGCGATGCCCTAAGATCATCGGTGTACCATGGTGCATGTTCTCGCTTCTTGGGTTTTTTTCTTGTGGTTGGGATGGAGGCAGCAGATTTGAGGGCGTGGTCCCGGTTGGAAACTAGTTCATCTGGGTCAGATGATGTGGAAGTGAGGCGAGGTAGGATTTCCTCGAGGGCTTTATCCTTAACAAGGGGCTTAAAACGTGTGGACAGGGAGCTCGGGGGGGCTTGTGCCTTGTTAGCGCTGTTGGTTTGATGGGTGGCAGGTATTTGGAACGTGATAAGGTCGTGGTCAGACCAAGGTACTGGGGTTATAGTGGTAGCAAGATGGAGGGATATGTTTATTGCTGACGGTGGGGCATAGATCAGGTCGAGTGTGCTTCCCTTGATGTGGGTGGGTGGGTGATTGGACAATTTGTTTGTATCCCAGATCATTCATAGCTTCGATGAAGGCTGCTGCATGTGAAGTTTGTAGGGAGGGCAGATTGAAGTCTCCCATTATCCAGCTTGGGTTATTAGAGTTGCAAGCGAGGTTGATTATTGTTGGTATCTCGTCTGGTGAGGGTGTAGGAGCTCGGTACAAAAGGTTGATTGAACAAAGATCATTTGTTATGGTGATCATGTCAAGGTGAGTGGTGCTGGATGCATTGCTTGTTTTGAACTGGAGATTAGATCTGGTAAGGATGAGTGTACCACCTCCCTTCTGATTGGACCTGTGGCAGGTGTGGATGATGAAGCCTGGTGGTGACATCTGGTGGATGAGAGCATTGTCGCAATCTGATAGCCAGGTTTCAGTTATCATTAGGTTATCAAGATTGTGTTGTGATATCAGATCGTGGACCACTGGCCATTTGGAACGTATGGATCTTGCGTTTATAAGTGCACATCTGAGCGGGTGTTGGGAGTTGTTTTTCCCGCTAAGGTCTTTTCTGAGGTTGTGCAATGGGATGTATAGTAAGTGGGGGTGGGTTGAGGTGGGTCTTCATGTGGGGTGGCGGGGGTTTTCAAACCATTTTCTACTCGTGTTACGGAGAATTGGGATATAGCTGGTACTGGGATTAAAGGCGTGCAGGAGGTTGGGGTAATAGGAGGTAAGGAAGAGTAGGGTTAAGGTCAGGCTGTGGTGTATTTTTGGTGCCTTGAGTGGAGGACTTATGTGTCCTCAAGGTAGGTAGATGTAGGACGGTGTTACGGGGGCAGGCCTAATTGTTCTGGTGGGACTGCGTTACCAGGGAGTAGGTATTAGTGATAACAGAGTAACTATGATGTGGCTGTGTGCTATGGGCTAAAAGGTAGGTAAGGCATCTGATACTGTAAACATTTGAGAGTGGTGTCTTTTAGTTGGCCCTCAGGAGACCGGGCACCATCGCCGGAGGCCTCCGTATCTGTATGAGGTACCTTGCAAGGTCGCTCCTTGTCCGACTCTCGGGAACGCCAAGGAGGGCTAAGTGACCAAGCGTAGGAATGCTCGTGCTTATCCGGAGCCCCCAACAGCAACTTCTTCTTCTTGCACCACTCCACTTCAGGGGACCCCTGATCGGAGTGCCGCCTTGAGCGCGGGGCCGAGGTGGGAGTTCCCACCGGTGGCGAGATGACTGAGGGCGCCACCAGTGATTCCAAGGCAGCCTTCCGGAAAATGTTCTCGGACTTCTGCTTACGACTGAGCAAGGCTTTAGAAGACATTTTCTTACAAAGTGAACAGAGCTCCGGATCATGGTCGGCCCGCAGACATCGCAGACAGCAATCATGGGTGTCCGTGAGCAACATGTTCTTGGAGCATCTATCACACTTTTTGAAGCCGGTGGCCATCGGGGCAAAAAGGGCCCCCGCGAGGTCGAAGACCCTCGCGGCCAGCGGTTGAGAAAAAAGGGCGCGAAGCCTGCAAACAGCAAAAATGTTGGAAAAACGTCCCCTTTTTGCTCAAAAAAGGTAGGAGCAGGGGAAGGACGGGTAGAGGACCGGTGCAACCGGAAAATAGTAGGCCAGGGGCCGGGAAAACGAAACATTTTTTCCAAGGGACAAGGACGTGCGTCCGAAGGGCTCCGTGGAAAAAGGGAGATTGAGCAAGATGGCACCTCTGGGCGGGAAGAGGACCACACATGCGTGGCAGCAATCCCAAAGGCTTTCTTTGAAAGATGGAGAATTGCTCTGCATGGGCTCCATCAGTGCCGATGTCACCCATAAGTGAGGACTGACTTCCTGCTTGTTCCTGGAAAAAGTCCACTTCCACACTGCCAATGCCCAAAATGTGTTGCACCAACAGAGCTAAGAGGTTCCTTTTCACCCAGGCGAACATGAGGGATATCTCTAGGGCCACTCCAGCACTCCTCATACCCCTTTGCAAGTTGACATATGCCACTGCCGTGGCGTTGTCCAAGAACTCTCTGATCACTCTGCCCTGGACTAAGGACCAGAGGAATAGTAGGGACAAAATGAATGGCCCTTGCCTCGAGGCACTTTATGTACCATTCCACCTCCTGACTGATCCAATGGTCCTGAGCAATTTGTCCTTCGTAATGATCCCTCCAGCCAAACAGGCCAGCATATATCGAAAGGAAGAGCCACAAGGTATCATCGAGTGGCATGTCCTTTCTCAGATGCTGGGACTGTTCCCACCAATGCAGACTGGACACCACCAAAAGAAAGTGGTGAAACCTAATCTCAAAATTCTGAGAACTTGGAGCCCAGAAAGGCAGCAAGGACTTCTGCAGCAGCCTCATATGAGCTCCCGTCAAAGTGACCATTTTGATTGCTGCCACCATCAAGCTGAGAATTTGCAAGCAATCCCAAACTCAGGATCTTGCTGTGCCTGGAAAGCTGCTACCTGAGACAACAGCTTTCTCACTCTTTCCTCGGGTAGGAAGACCCTGCTTACATGAGTGCTGAACCGCACTCCCAGGTATTCTGGCACACTGGTGTGCCTTGAGAAAGTCCTTGATGAGCCTTGATGGTGACAGCCAAGGATGTGGCTAGGTATGGGGTCATGAGGCGCTTACCCATCTCTATTAAACAGTTCCCTTGAATATACCCATCTGCTTCCTGCTCCAGCCCCATCTTCTCCCAAGCAGGAGAGAACAGAGCAGGTACAACACAGAATTAGTCTGCCTCTTAATCCACCCCCTTCTCCCCTCGTCATTCCAGACAGCAGGAGAGGACTGTGACTGACTGAAGCACACACTCCAGATCAAAGAAGAGTCTCTACTCTCAACTTCATTCCATTTCTCTTCTATCCTAGATATAGGAAAACAACTTTTATTTTCAGGTTAGTGATCACAATGTGTGACCTAGGGTCGGTACTATCATTAGGAGAATTAGTCGGTCACCTAGAGTGCCAACATTTAGAAAGTGGCCATTCCCACCACTGCTGTTGCTCCTCTCTGGGACCTACAGCAGCAGAATAAAATAGAACGTGGTGCTTACCCAGAGTCTGTGAACTGTGGTGTACTATTTGCACTGCACTGTAATCAGCTAGTTCTGTCCCCATGCAAAGAAAAAATCTACATTGGAGGCGGCAGCATTGGCTGGTTAGAGCACAGCACAATAGCACCAGAGCACCAATGCAGCACCAGAGGCTTTGGGTAAGTGCTGTGTTGCTATTTTATTGTAATTGTCACTGCTGTAGGTTCCAGAGAAGGGCAGCAGCAGTGGTGGGGGAATGGAGAAGGGAGGGGCAACAAGAATGTGGGATTGCCTCATATTCTTGCACTGGCCCTGGTGTGATCTAGTAGCTCTAAGCTCTCTGGAGTAAGTTTGATGCTCTGGAACCCAGTGCAAAATCTTCAACCTATCTCCTACAGAAATTTACATGTTGGGAGTAGTTTGATTGTAATAGCTAATCTGATTTTTCTCTGGTGCATAATTAATTGTTCTCATAGGCAGGACAAACCTACCAGTCCTGGGGCTTTTTTTATTTAACCCAAAAATATTTTGTAGTAGCAAAACTGAAAGAATGGGCTTTTAAGTAGTTTGAGAGTAGATCATCACAATTTTTCATGGAGAAAGCGTACTGGAGTCCCCTCATTCTCTTCACCAAACTGAAGTGAGAGCTTAACTTGCACTTCCCATCGGCAGGACAGCAGTACTTCTTATGGGGGCCATTTCTCTTAACTAGTTAGTTTTGCATATACAATGACAGTAATGAACCTTATTCCCAAGCCAGAGTAGGCGGAGAAGTTTTATTGTGTGCCTCCTCTGCTGACTTCAATCTGCTGTCTGAATGCTTGGAACCCTGCCAACACACATGATCTGCTGGCCTCATATCTTCAACAGTGAGACTGAATCCATCAAAATAAGGCACACACAGATAAAAAATGCTGCTCTCCTCTTGCTGGTGGGAGGGACTGAGCAGTGAGGATCATGCAAAGAGGGCCAGTCCAACTACTTAGGGCAACAGCTTCTGGCAGAGAAAAGGAAGAGCAGCAAAGAGCAGCTACAGTTAAAGCAAAGCAATAGATCCTGGGAGCCACATAAACTCAGAGTCATCAGTGTATGCTTTTTCCTGCAGGAAGAATGGGTAATATGTAAACAGTCCATTTACCCTTGTAAGCGGCCTTTTGAAATCTCCCTCATTATACATACAGTTGTGGTCAACATTATTGACACTCTTGCATTTTAGGTATGTTGTGTACAATATCTTGAGAAATAAGGAAATATTCCAAATTGTATACTTGTATCATAATACTTTAATAGTATGTTCAAAGGTATACAACAACAAAAAAAGATGTCTGCCCAACTTAGACGGAGTAATTTCTGAGAAAAAAAAAACAAAACGTGACCTGGAAAGGATTAATGGCACCCTTTGCTAATATTTGGTTGCACAACCCTTGGCAGTGATGACAGCCTCCAAATGTTTCTTGTAGCCATCTATAAGTTTCGTACATCTGTCTGCTGGTAATTTCTCCCACACTTCAACAGTGATTTCTTCCAGCTCATGAATGTTTTCAGGATTCCTTTTACCAATGGCAGATTTCAGCTCTTTCCAAAAGTTCTCGATTGGATTGCAATCAGGATTCATTGCTGGCCCGTTTAAAACAGTCCGTTTTTTTCATTTTTAACCATTCTCTTGTACATTTGGATGTATGTTTTTGGTCACTGTCATGCTGGAGGACCTATGATCTTCGACCCAAACCTAGCTTTCTGACACTAGGTTCCAAATTACCTTGGTAGTCCTCTGACTTCATGATTCCTTTAATACATTCCAGGCCTCCAGATCCTGAGGTAGCAAAACAGCCTCACAACATTATGGAACCACCACCATATTTAACTAAAGGAAAGGTATTTTTTTCCTTATTAGCTTCATTTCTTTCCCTGTAAATGTATCGCTGGTCTGCATTGCCAAAGAGCTCAAGTTTGGTTTCAGCTGTCCAGATTACATTTTCCCAGGAAGATTGTGGTTTCTCAAAGCTGATTTGGGCAAAGATGAGGCGTGCCTTTTTATGACTGTCTTTGAACAGTGGGGTCCTCCTTGGCCTTCGCCCATGAAGTCCTTCTCTGTTTAGTGTGGGTTGAAACCACCACTCAAGATTGCTCTAGGTCAGTCTTATGCTCTTTGGATGTTGTACATGGTGTTTTTCCAACAGTTAGCAGTAACCTTCAAAGACTTCTTGGATGAATTTTCCTCTTTTATTTATTTACATTCTCTTATATACTGCACTATTCTGCAACAGTGCGGTTTACATTGAACAAACTGAAATTACATTGAACAGGGCATTATAACTTGGAGATAACTATTTTACAGGGAACATGGGCTATGGAGGGTTAAGTGGCTTGCCCAAGACCACAAGGAGCACCTGTGGGACTAGAAACCCCAGTCCTTCCGGCCCAAGGTTGCTGTCCTCTAGTGGGATTTGAACCCCCGACCTTCTGGCCTGAAGTATCTTGCCCCAACCACTAGGCCACTCCTCCACTCCACTCTTTCCACCACATCCTAGGTTCTTGACAAATCCATGAGCAGAAAACCTCTTAATAACATTACAAACTGTAGATACAGGAATCCCAAGGTCTTTGTACCCCTTTGAAGTTTGATGCCTGGTAATAATGGCGTTTCTGATGGTCTCAGGCAGCTCTCTTGTCTTCGCCATTGTGTACATGGAACAGGGAGTGAATGTGGCATTTTGAAACATTAGAACCATCATTCATTGGTTGATTCAAGTCACATGAGCACTGACAATGGATCACGGGTGTCTAATTTTACTGCAATGGGAATGTGGCTCGTCTCTTCAAATCAATTTGAATTGTTTATAAGGCTGCCAATAAACATGTCCTGGCAATATCCCCGTTTTTATACTATTTCCTTTTTTAATTTGTATTGTTTTATTTGATTCTTTTATGTGTCAAATATGTGTGCATATATAGCCCAAAGCCATTTCACTGGCCACTTTCTTTTAGGAGATATTGGTCATTAAGGGGTTGACCTGAAGGGTGCCAATAATGTTGACCACAACTGTATATTTACTAAGCAAAGTTTAATATTTGAACCAGGGTTCAATTCTCACTAGCACTCCTTAGGCATATCACTTAACCCTCCATTGCCTCAGAAAAATCCAAGTTATCAGTGTCCCTGTTTAATGTATATTACCAAGTTGAAGTTACAATGCAAACCACTTTGATTGAAATGATAAAGCAGTATAAAAAAGGAGAAATTAGACCTTACCTGCTAAAATGTCTTTCCTTGAGTTCTCTCCGGGCCAGTCCAGGTCACTGTAGGGGTTGTCAATCTCCTCTAGCAGCTAAGGACTGTAAATCTAAAAACTTGCTGATAGGCTAACCGGCTCCCCCTGGTGTGTCAGCCCCAGTCTACTACTGACCAAGCAGCACCATAATAAAGTAACGAACCAAGAAACCACACAAAACCTTGACAACTATAGAACTGGCTCGGCAACCCCGAGCTGGTATAGCCACTACGCCGTCCACGATCTCCTTTCCTGGATATTAGTACCTGTATGTATTATGTGTTTTTTTTTTTTTTTTAATGTTTTACACAAGCTTGTATGCAACCTCGCAATCTCTTAGTGGCAACCACCCGACCACCCCAGCAGTGGACGAGGGGAACCCCCGGGCAGCCCTCCTCTCCAAACACCAGCCTCTCACCACGAGAAAGGACTCCGCCGGACAGAACGCGGAACCCTGCTAATGAAGCCGAGCTCCAACTGATAAGGAACACAAAACACTCGCAGCTCCACAGGGCGGGCCCTGGACTGGCCCGGAGAGAACTCAAGGAAAGACAATTAGCAGGTAAGGTCTAATTTCTCCTTCCTCTTCGTCTCTCCGGGCCAGTCCAGGTCACTGTAGGGCAGTACCAAAGCAGTGTCTACAAATGGGATGGACCTGCGAGACCCCCAAGAACCGTGGAGGCCCCCACAATCGCATCGTCCCGAGCTTGCAGATCCAACCGATAATGCTTAGTGAAGGTATGCAAGGAGGACCATGCCGCCGCCAGGCAGATATCCACCGGCGGAACCAAGGCGAGCTCTGCCCAAGTAGCAGCTTGCGCTCTAGTAGAATGCGCTCAGAGGTCGCGGGGCGGCCTCTTACCACTGGCTTCATACGCCGCACAGATCGCCTGTTTCACCCAACGAGCAATAGAGGCTTTCGACGCCGCTTCACCTTTCTGAGGCCCCGCAAATAACACAAACAAACGCTCCGACCGCCTAAAACTCTCAGTCCTACGAAGATACCTCCGTAGCACCCTGCCCAGATCCAGCTTGCGCAACCGTTGACCGCTAGCACTGTCCGCTTCCCGGGGAAAGGTAGGCAATGAAATGACCTGATTCACATGAAAAGAAGACACCACCTTCGGCAGAAAGGATGGCACCGTCCGCAGCACCACCTTCTCCTTAGAAAACTGAAGGTAAGGCTCCCGAAACGAAAGTGCCTGAAGCTCCGAGACTCTGCGAGCCGAACACAAGGCTACCAGAAAAGCCGTCTTCCAAGTGGCCTCGCGCAAACTTACCGCCGACGCCGGCTCAAAGGGAGGTTGAGTCAGAGCTTCCAACACCAAGTTCAAGTCCCACGCCGGAACCACAGATCGCACCGGCGGACGGAGAAGCCGCGTAGCTCTAAAGAAGCGTTGAACATCCGGAAGAGCCGACAACACCCTGCCGCACACCTTACCCCTATAACAGGTTAAGGCAGCCAACTGCACCTTCAGCGTACTGAATGCCAGACCCTTCTCCAACCCCAGCTGAAGGAAGTCCAAAATGACCGGCAGGGATGCAGAAAACGGAGAAATCTCACGCTCTTGACACCAGTTCTCAAAAAACCGCCAGACGCGAACGTAAGCCAGAGAAGTGGACCGCTTCCTAGAACGGAGCAGGGTCCCAACTACCGCTGGTGAGAATCCGCGACGGCGGAGCCGCTCCCTCTCAACAGCCAAGCCGTAAGCAAGAACCGATCCACCTGCGGCATCAAAATCGAACCCTGACTCAACAAGTTGACTCTGCTTGGGAGATGCCACGGGGGAGCCACGAGTAACCGTATGAGATCCGCGTACCACGGCCGACGGGGCCAGTCTGGAGCAATGAGGATCACCACTACGTTGTGCCTCGCAATCCGCCGTAGCACCCGCCCTATTAAGGGCCAAGGGGGAAAGACATAGAGGAGCTGACCCTCCGGCCAGGGCTGCACCAGGCCATCCAACCCCTCCGACATATGCTCCCTGCGCCGGCTGAAAAACCGCGACGCCTTGGCGTTCTCCAGCGTCGCCATGAGATCCAGAACCAGTTGACCCCAGCGAAGCGAGATGTCGTGGAACACGGCTGCATTCAGCTCCCACTCCCCGGGGTCGAGGACATGCCGACTGAGGTAGTCGGCCTGAACGTTGTCCTTCCCGGCCACATGCGCCGCCGAGAGCGCTAAAAGATGAGTTTCTGCCCAAAGCAGCAGAGTCAGACTCTCCTCCAGGAGGTCTGCGCAACCCGTGCCCCCTTGCTTGTTGATATAAGAGACTGTCACTGCATTGTCGGAGAACACTCGCACCGCCTTCCCCTGCACCAAGCCGAGGAAGTGCTGCAGAGCCAAAGCGACCGCTCTCATCTCCAGACGATTTATCGACCACCGTGACTGTTCCGGGGACCAGCAGCCTTGAGCCACCTGGGCCAAGCAGTGTGCTCCCCAGCCTGTGAGGCTGGCATCCGTCGTCACCAACAGCCAGGACGGCTCCCGCAGAGGAACACCCGCCCGCACGCGCACCGGATCCAACCACCATTGAAGGCTGTCTCTCACGGACTCCGGACAGGGAAGCCTCTGCCCCAGCGAGTGAAGCTGCGGGGACCACCTGACTAGCAGCAAGTGCTGTAGTGGACGCATATGGGCGCGAGCCCACGGCACCAGATCCAAGGCCGCCGCCATGGTCCCGAGTAACTGCAGATATCTCCAGGCCGTGGGAGCGCAGACCCGGAGAAAGGCGCGCACCTGCCGCCAAAGCTTCTGAACGCGTTCGTCGGGTAGAAAAAACGACCCCCACTCGGTATCGAACAAGGTGCCCAGGTAGGTGAGATGCGTGTGCGGAGACAGGTGACTCTTGGCCAGATTGATCACCCACCCGAGCTGTTCGAGAAGCTGAACGACTCTGTTGGTCGCCGTAACCGATGCCGCCCGAGACTTCGCTCGGATCAACCAATCGTCCAAATAGGGATGGACTTGAATGCCCTCCTTTCTCAAGGCAGCCGCTACCACAACCATCACCTTGGTGAAGGTTCGTGGCGCTGTAGCCAGCCCGAACGGCAGCGCCCGGAACTGAAAATGACCCATGGGCACGGCAAACCGCAGGAACCGCCAGTGCTCTGGCCTGATGGGGATATGAAGATACTCCTCCGTCAAATCTATGGAAGACAAAAATTCCCCGGGCTGCACCGCGTGGATAACAGAGCGCAAGGTTTCCATCCGGAAGTGTGGAACCCGCAAACAGCGATTGACGTGCTTCAGATCCAAGATGGGCCGGAAGGACCCCTCCTTTTTGGGAACACGAAGTAAATCGAGTATCGACCTAACCCGTATTGGTCTGCGGGAACGGGAACCACCGCCTGCAGACGCAGTAACCGCTGTAGCGTCTCGTTCACCGCTGCTCGTTTCCCCAAGGATCCGCAGGGTGAACGGAGGAACGCGTCTCTGAGAGGTTGAGCAAACTCTAGCGCGTACCCCTTGCTGATGATCTCCAGGACCCATTGGTCCGTGGTAATGTCGGCCCAGGCGGAGTGAAAACTCTGCAGGCGTCCCCCCACTGGGGTCTCCGCCTGAGCCGGCCGCCCTTCATTGGGCCTTCTTGGAGGCGACTGGCGGGGAGGAGAAGAAACCTCTGCCGAACCCCCTCGTACCTCGAAAGGACTGTCCACGGGCCTGAGAACGCCCCCGCTGATAAGGCGCAAACCGGGGGCCCCGGAACCTGCGCGAATCTCTACCCTGACCCCTCGCAGGGAGCCCAGGCCGAGATCCCTTTGGACGATCCTCCGGGAGGCGTCCCCCCTTGGAATCTCCTAAATCCTTAACGATCTTTTCGAGCACCTCCCCAAAGAGCAATTTACCCTTGTAAGGGAGCTTGCTAAGTCGCGTCTTAGAAGAGGCGTCCGCCGCCCAATTGCGCAACCAGAGGAACCTCCTTGCCGCAATAACGGAGGCCATGGACTTTGCGGAAATCCGCACCAGATCGTAAAAAGCATCCGCTAAATAAGCCGCAGCCGACTCAAGCCGAGCTCCCTCCGTAGCGGTGCTAGCCTCCTTGTCTGCCTCCGCGTCACTCTGCAGCCACCTAATGGACGCACGAGAGACATAAGCACCATAAATAGAAGCCTGGAGCGATAAGGCACTGGAGTCGAACGCCTGCTTCAAAAGTGCCTCCAACCTGCGGTCCTGCAGGTCCTTTAAGGCTGCCCCCCCTTCCACCGGGATGGTCGTCTTTTTCGTGACAGCAGCCACGAGAGCATCAACTTTGGGCATACGCAAAAGATCCTTAACCTCCTGCGGGATCGGGTATAAGCGGCCCATCGCCCGGCCCCCCCTCAGGGAAGCCTCAGGATATTCCCATTCCGAATCAATCATTTGCCGAATAACTCTATGAAGGGGGAAACAGCGCTGCTCTGGTTTAAAACCCTGCAGCAGCGGATCTTCCAACGGTTCCTCCTGCACCACTGGTAAAGAAAGATTAAGCGCTGCCAAAGACTGCGCAATCAAAGCACCTAGTTCCTCTTTGCGAAAAACTCGAAAAATATTAGGATCTTCACAAGGGAGCACTTCCCCTTCCTCGATCTCCCCTAAAGTCCAAGACTCCGGGAAGCCCTCCGAGAGGAGCTCACCTTCCTCCGTCTCCTGTGGCCCTGCCACCAGATCTCCGAAGAACTCGGGGTCAGTTCGAGGCCTCTTAGGGGAAGGCCCTTCTCCCGGATCCAAGACAGGCGAATCCGCCGTGGCTATGCTCTCCCTGGCTGAAGGGGATGGCTTGCTTGAGCCATGCTCCAGCTTCAGCAAATAAGCTTTGTGCAAAGACAAGATAAAATCGGCAGAAAACACCGACTGTAAACTCCCCTGGGCAACAGGGGGAACCCCTTGCACCTCTACCGGCTGCGGGGAGAGCCTTTTTGATCTTTGCTTCCTTTTAACGGCTTTCTCAGAAGCCGCGGGAACCGCATGAGTCGGAGGCAAAATGGCCGCCGTTCCCGCCTTTAATTCCCCGCCTGAAAGCACCTCAGGCAGCTCCGATGCCGGCGATCCACACTCCATCGGCCTCCCACAAGCCTTTCCACGAAGCTACCTGCCCTGAAACAAGTCCGGCAAATCCCCGGACCCGAGAGCCCCCGACGACCGCCGCACTGAATGCACACCGCCTGCACAGCTAACATGCGCCGGGAATACAACAATGCCGGAAACGAGAGAGCTCACACCGCCAGACTGAAACCGCGACCAGACACAAAATCCTACCTGCTTCTCGCCGTTGTGGGGAAGCCCAATCAAGCTCCCGCTGCTAGCGGAAGGCGGAGATCTGGCTTTGGGGTTAGAAGGCTGCCATCTGGGGCTCCCAGATCCGCTGTCCGCCCTCCCCCGCGGGGTCTGACTGGAAGCTGAACGAGGCAGGCTCTACCTCCAGCTCTTTGCACGGGGAGGAATAAAGAAAAGCAATTTCACCAGTCAGAAACTCCTAACACTGACTCTGGAAGCCCAGCTAGGACCACGCTGTCAGCACAAAAATCAATTTAGGCATGAATTTCCTCTTCACACACCGGAGCCAGTTAGCCACGTCCTCTCTAGCTGCTAAGGACTGTAAGACTGGGGCTGACACACCAGGGGGAGCCGGTTAGCCTATCAGCAAGTTTTTAGATTTACAGTCCTTAGCTGCTAGAGGAGATTGACAACCCCTACAGTGGCCTGGACGGCCCGGAGAGACGAAGAGGAAATCTGTTTAATAAATACTTAAATGTGTGGGGGTAGATAATCAACGGCAGCATCCAGTGCTTTAAAGCGACTGGGAGTTGAAGTTTTAACTTAAACCCAGATATTCACTGCTAGGTCATTTCTGGCCATCAGCACTGGATATTCGGGTTAGCAGTTTAGATAAATGGTTATCTGTGATATTCAGTCGATAAGCAGATATCCTTAAACAGGTAAAGTTAGGCCAGCCTTTTAGTTTACCACAGATAACCAGTTATCTTTGGGTACTCCCCTGCTCCACCCCGGTGGATAGCATTTACACTGTCTGCAGGCCTACCAACTGTGTATCTGCCTTTGAATATGCCCCTGTGATGTCCATATTTGCATTTTTTTTATAGAACTGTTCTATGAGGGATGGTGTGAGATGATTACAATTGAGTTTGATAATAAAAGTCTTGCGGGTGGGGGGTGCTAGGAGTCTAAAGTTAATTGTTAGAGGATGCAAGACAAACGTTTCACCTAGGGTGTCCAATATCCTTGCATTGGCCCTGCAGGCAAAATTTTATTTGTGTGCCCCAAGGACTGAACAACTCAAAAGTGTGCCACAAAATGAAAAAGACTGAGAAGCACTGGTCTAGCAGAATGAAAAGGAAGTGATGGCTGATTTCTCCCTTTCTCTCCTCTCACTTTTTTTTAAACAAAAATAAACTATATACTAACCAACAGAGAGCTCAAGGACCAGCTCCTTGCCCGACATCAAGGCATCTCACCAAGGTAAGCCAAGGTGGAAGAGGGAAGAACAGCCCACTTCAGGCTGAGGCTCAAGAACATCCCAAAATGTCCCAGATCCCTGTGTCTGCAAGAGTGGCATGCAAGTCACCCTGCTCTCCCATATCCCACTTTGACCTTGCTGCACCATCAATACTGGTTGGCTCTTCTGCTGCACCAGCATACATAGTGTCAGCAGATTTTGCTCTGTCTTAGCTTGCTGGAAAAAGGGTGAATCTCATTAGTCTGGACTGGTCTTGCAAAGATTTACTTTGCTTCTCATCTCATAGGCTTTTTGGTGAAGGCTCTGCCCCATTTTGGTAGGCATTTTCTGGACTGTTTCCATCCTGTCTATAATTTCCGAAGGTACTTTCTCCAGAACTAGTTATACTTTTCAAGAAGAGTTTCTATCCAACCCAATGTAATATTAAAAAGGAATTATACATACAGGTCAAGAATGTATATCCACCTGTCTGGAAGTAAAATAATTCTCCAAGAACTTAATGGAACAGGAGTAAAGTTGGCATGGGGTTAAAACCAGGAAAAATAAACATTGCCTTCAAAAATGAGCTAGATCAGACCCAGAGTGCCAGAGAAATAAAGTCCTCCAAAACTGGATTAATGCAGTTGCAGCACAGAAATACAAATATATGGAAACATACCAGCAGATATTCAAAGGATATTATGCATTAGCTGCTGGAGGCAAACAAATAACTCCCCAATCTGGATATTATTAGAAGTTAAACAGAAAATGTCCAGCCATTTAAATCGTTCAATGACTAGATATCATCTGTGTAAAAAGGGGCCAGATTAGGGGAGGAGTACAGGCAGTACCAGGACTTATCCTGATAGTGGCAATATTCAGCTAAGATTTAGATAAATTTTCCATTTAAAATTTAGGCCTGCTCAAGAGCCATACAAAGATTTGATTTGTCCAAGCCATGGTATTTTCAATAACATCATATGGATGTGAAAGATGGACAGTGAAAAAGATAGACAGGAAGAAAATCGATACCTTTGAATTATAGTTCTGGCGACGAATACTATGTATTTCATGAACTGCCCAAAGAACAAACCAGTCAGTACTAGAGGAGATCAAATCTAAGCTTTCTTTAGAAGTTCAGATGACAAGACTTTAACTTTCATACTTTGGACACATCATTGGAAAAGAGAGATCATTAGAGAAAAACATCATGTTTGGCAAGGTAGAAGGTCAACACAAAAGACGAAGGCCAGCAATGAGATGGATAGATACAGTAAAAGTAGCTATGGGTGTCACTCTATCCACAATGAGCCACTTGACTGAAGACCAAACACAGAGGATCACCATGAGTCAACACAGACTCCACGACACAACAACAATGGCCCTTCTTCTCCACTGTTAAATCCCAACTCTGCTTTCAACTCTGTCGGGCCCTTTGCCTGTTACAGACTTCCTGAGTCAGTATTTCATGTCTTCTCTCTGATTAAATTGAAATCCAGCCTAAAAGCTCATCCTTTTAAAGTTACTTTTAGAAGTTGTGGTCAACACTATTGGCACCCTCGCAATTCAACCCCTTAATGTCCAATATCTTCTAAAAAAGTGGCCAGTGAAATGGTTTTGGACTATATATGCACACATATTTGACACATAAAGAATCAAATAAAGCAAGACTAAAAAGGGAAATAGTATAAAACCTGGGACATTGCAAGGACATGATTACTGGCAACCTTATAAACAATTCAAATCATTTTGAAGAGAAGCGCCTGTAATCAATTATCAGTACTCACATGACTTGAATCGGCGGCGGGGGGCTGGTGGCACAGCCCGGAATCCTGCATGGGGCAGCAGAAACCCTTGGTTCAATCCTGGTTATGCTGCCTTAGTAACATAGTAATATAGGGCCTCATTCTGATCAGGACTCCAGGCCCCTGTGTGCCTGTTCAGAATCAGATGCACGGGGCAGACACAATTCTGATCCCGCCGGGCACGTCTAGCCCTGCTGGATCAGAATCACAACTAGGTCTGTAAGTGCAGGCCGGGTCCCGATTCCGGTCGGCCTGCACATACAGGCCTCTATACGGTTTAGTCAAGGTTCCTGAATGGAGCTGCAATCCCCAACCACCAAACTGTTCTCTCATTTCCCGCAGCCCGACCCCTGATCTGGCCCCTCAAGGCCAGGGTCGGACTGCGGGGAATCACCTGCACCACTTCCGACCTCTTCCACCACCCCAGCCTGCCGTCCCCCGCTGTCTAGGGGAACGTACTCCACCTCAGAGGCGGAATAAGTTCTCCATTCAGTCTGCCGGCCCCAACATCAGAATCAGTCCTGTACGTCTGGGGCTGCAGACCGCCCACTGCCCATCCTAACTCCACCTCCACAATGCCCATTTCCCGCCACCGTCTAGGCTCCCTGCACAAACACCTTGTTCGTATGGGGAGGTTAGCCAGGGATGCAGAAGGGGCCGAACAGTGGGCATGGACATCCATCCCTGTTATTCGTGGATTGGCATGGCCCCGATAGCATATGACAGCAGATAAAGACCAATATGGTCCATCTAATCTGCCCAGCAAGGCGGCAAGAGTAGGCGCACCTGCCGCTCCGTGTAGGTCATGCCTTTGTTTAGGGGTGTACCAACAGCTCCGTGGAAGTCACCCTTATTTGTTGAGATATAAGAGATAGTTATGTTTATTTTGATTTTATCCTGTGGCTATAAAGGGATCCATTGTGTCTGTCCCATGCCATTTTGAATTCTGTCACTGTATTTGCCCCCACCACTTCCATCGGGAGGGCATTCCAAGCATCCACCACCTTTTTCATTGAAAAAGGATTTCCTGATGTTGCCTTTCAGTTTACCCTCTTGCAGCTTCATGTTATGCCCTCTAGTTTTACTTTGGAAGAGGTTTGTTCATTTATACTCTTAAGTATTTAAAGGTCCGAATCATATCTCCCTTGTCCCTCCTCCTCCAGAGTATACATATTTAGTTCTTCAAGTCTCTTCTCATACATCTTCTGACGCAGGCGCCAAATCATTTTGGTCGCCTTGCTCTGAACCGCTTCCGGTCTTTTTATATCCTTTGCAAGATATGGTCTCCAAAACTCAACACAATATTCCAAGTGAGGCCTCACCAGTGACTTGTACAGTGGCATCAGTACTTTAAATCAGATCCCCAGAAAATCTGATTTTTATCTATTTAGTGATCAGGATCTCCATCAGGTTTCTTTCCCAGCAGCGAAAGACTCATGTTAGATCCAAGTGATCTGCCTCTGGATCTGGAAGCTTCTCCAGTTGTGTATACAGTGGCTCTGTGTTTCTCCTTCCATTGCTGGATCCAGAGGATCTCAGTAATAGAGGAAGAAAGGACATGGAGTCAATGCATCCACAGCTGAAAAAGCCCCCAGTGCTAGTGTGCAGGCTAGGTTTCCAGCAGTGAAAGTTATATCTGGGGGATGTGGAGGATCCATAGCCAGACTGTCGGAATCTAACTTGGGTCATTCACTGCTGGAAAAGAAACCTGACCGGGACCCAACTTAGGTCTAGTATTGCAGGAGCCAATCGAGCCGATCTCCATTTAAATCTCCGCCACTAAGTAGTTAAAAACTGGATGCTTCTTAAACATTAAATTGTAAGGTATATGTTTTAATTAAAAGCTCCGCATAAATAAAATTATGACAACTAAACTGGATAGTGCAGGGGATTCTGAACGCACAATTACAGTAGCTCCGTCCAATAATGTAATCGGTATATTATGCAGCAATGTACCGCCCAATCTCACCTGTGTAGGGAATCAGAGTTATTAAGGAGGCAAGGCTCAGCAACGGAAACCGCCGTCTGTTCATCCCTTGATCCAGGGTGTGGAACAAATACTAGGACGGTTTATTTTCTTATTTCTGGCTTTCGATAATGCTCTAAGATAAACAGAAACGAATATTGTCAAACTCCAAGGCCCGGATAAAGTGGGGAGGCGTGTGTTAAGGTGCCGCCGGATCTATGATGAAGATACTTTGCACAGTGCCACTGGCCAGAGTTCCAGGCTGGTATCTTGACACCTACCTACCTCGTGCGCAGATAATTTTTCCGTTGGTCTGAGCTCAGTTTCGCATTGGTGACTGGAACATTCCCTTTCCCAGGATTCGTCCGCGTGGCAGAGATATGATCAACCTAGCTTTCTAAGGTACATACGGTATTCTTGTGAATGTGATTGTGCTACGAATTTTTTATTTACTGTATAAAAATTCCTACAAACAAGGAGCTTATTGAATAATAGCTTGGAAGCTAATTTTCTAACCGCACCTAGCGTTAGAGCAGGGGTTCTCAACTCAGTCCTCCAAACATACCGAGACAGCCAGGTTTTCATGATAATCACAATGAAATATGCATACACTGCCTCCATTGAAAGCAAATCTCTCTCATTCCGCTATTCTGAAAACCTGACTGGGTTGAGAGCCCCTAGTTTAGAGGACAAGAAAACATCAAATGGTGCCAATTTTACAACAATCATACATGTCATTTGTAAATATGTTACCCAGTTCCAGCAGTGACATTGTAATCCCGTCCTGGATTTCTGACAATCTCATCCTGATGCATTAATGGACCCGCAGCACTGATTCTAATGGGTAAAATCAGGGAATGCATATACCATACTGCACTGTAATGCAAATATAAAACCAGAACTGGAAAAATATCTCCAACCTGGAACTGTGACTTAGCAATGTTAGAAATACTTTTTACCTTTACCTGTAGCCAATTTCTCTATGGCCAATATGACCAATAAGACTCAGAGAAAAATTGTTGTGAATCAGGTTTAAAAAAAAATAAAAACCCCGTTTTAAGTTAGAGAAAGCTGGACAAACATTAAATACTCCCATATGCAAATCTGCATTCATTCCTATGCTTGTGCTTAACTTCTATATTTTCTTCTACTGTATAATTTCAAACTATCCCTATACACTATTTGGCTTTGCCAGCTTGCTTTACAGAGATGGGGTGAGTTAGAGGAAGGGGGGGGGAGCTTTTCTTCAGAGAATGAGTGGGGATGTGTATTTCAGGGGGTGTTAAGATCAGTTGTCAGTATTTAAGAGAAAGAGAGATAAAGCAAGATAGTTTTAAGTGTTAAAAAAAAAAACCCTCAGTCTCGTAACCTCCATTATCTCAGTTGCCCAGGAGCAATGTGCTCCTTGACCTACTGAACTAAAGGAGGCAGAAAGGAGGGGGGGAAAGGGGGACTGCTGAGAGAGGAGTGAAGACAGCTTGTCAAGGACTGATAAGCAATATCAGTTTATACAAGCTTTTCTTATGCATGGTTATTCCTTTGTAAAAGCAACAAAATAACAGTTTAATTTTTCCCTCAATTCCCTCCTGGTTTTTTTGTGTTTTTTTTTAACACTTCTGTTGTTTTTTTACATTTCCACTTGAAATTCCAATTTCCCTAACATAGTTTCATACACTGGTTCTGGGTTTTCCCCATTGGTTGCTCCCCAGGACTCTAAGATCATCATTTCGTTCTCAGAGGGCCCCATAGTCATTTTTCTTGGTGATAGCTGCCTCAATTAGTTGCTGCACTAATCCCCTGACACATGGGATTATGCAGCATCCTATTGCAGTTAAGACTCCTAGAACTATGGATAAGGATGTTAGGATGGATACTACCACCCCCTTCCATTTACCAAACCATGACTCCAACCACCCAATTGGGGATGTATCTACCCCGGAGTTCTCTGCAAACTCCTCTGCCAAGGTGGTGAGACCTTTCAGAGCCCTGCTAATGGTCCCATCTGGGGTTGTATTGTTCGGGATGTAAGTACAGCATTGCCCGCCCCCCAGGACTACATAGGCTCTGCCCTTTTCTGCCAAAATAACATGTCAAAAGCTAACCTATTCTCCCAGGTCATTCGACTAGTGGCATTCAGCTGTTCTGCTATCCCTTTTACTGCATCCCTGGTATAGTTTATGAACCTTTGTTGATTATAAAAAATATAATTTATCCAGTCCACGTTTTTGTTTATTGTGGACCACCAGAATAAAGCTGATTCAAACCCTGCCGCTATCTGGTTCTGGGCCTTGAATTCATCAGGTACTCCCCGAGGCATCCCTATCGGATCTATATATATTTGATCATCAAAGGAGGTCCCATAAACGTCCCTCCTTCCTCTCTTTCCTTTTCTTTCTCCTTCCTTTCTAAATGCCAGGGTGAAGGGAATAGCTAATTGCACAATCGTGCACATACCTGACCATCGCTGTAGTACGGGTCTCAACATCTTCCCTCCACAGTACCACCAGACATATGCTCTATCCACCTGCATCCTGGAGTAGTTCCCTTGGCCATCTCCAGCCTGTGTAATGTTCAGTGTCATAGTACATGAGGACAGCACTCCCACAGCCTTGGTGAAATTCACCCCCTTCCTGGTGAGACAGGCAGAGTGATTTCCTCCTGCTGCAAAAAATCTTGGTGGAATGCCTATGTCCTTTTCTTTCAGTGCTGGAAACATCTTTGCATGGAACTACAGCTCTCCTGGCCCCAGGCCGTCTCACTCTGGAACAGGGCTAGCATACAGTATATCCCTTCACCGTCTGGGTCTGATCTCCAGTTGAGTTGAAATGGTACTACCTGTGCAAGAGGTCTCCCTGAGGCACATGCATAACAATTGCTTTTGTTAAAACTTTTCACAGTATATTTGACCCACTCCATCCAGGCATTTAGTTCTTGGTATCCTGTTTCCACCTCGAAGGTCCACTGTAAATCCTTAACTTCTATTATCTTTATTACCTTGGGGTCATAGGGAGGCTTCCACTGTTCTATCTTGGGAGCGCTAGGGAGTGGGGAAAGTGGGGGAGAGGGTTTCCTTACTACTATCCTAAACCTTCCTTGGGGGTCCGTCCCTGAGATCCAGGCCCCCAAGCCAAAGGTTCTATGCACTTCAGTGTCTGCTCTCAGGACTGTGAGAGTTACAGGGTTGCATTGCAAGTGCTGACAGTGACTACTTACGGGATCTTTACGGAACACTATTTGTGTCTTAAGGGGTTGTCCCTTCCCACCTGTTGAGGTCCACCCCCTTCCTCCTGTGGTCCACCATATATTTGCCACCCAGAGCAGGGAGATGCCATACTTAATCGCCTTTTCCCCTCTGGACATAGATATTTTATTTCATGACTTAATTCCCTTTGTCTATTTAAGTTCCCACAGGGGAATACTTGGCAAGCATCCAGTCGTATGACCTGGGGTATATTTCCCTCGGTACTATTAACCCATACTTTTACTGGGAAACCCCCCCCCCCTCCTCTCCATTGGTCATCCTCCTGTAAATCTCTATATGTGCCTAAGGGGGCTTCTTCTGGGGGGGCCCTAAATTTCACAGAGACTTTTGGAAAATTTATCAGGGCTATTAATATTACCAGAAAATATTTCCTCTGTGCCCTCACTGGCTCCATTCTGGCTCTTCCTTTTCCTCCCACACAATAATGATTTCTTAAAAATACAAATTATAATTATTCCCAATATACAGCCTGTTACTAGGATTCCTATTTCAATGACAGTTATCTCCTCCCCCAATAACATAGTATTATGTTCAAGAGCATATAATATAAATATATCACATTTATGCTTATCATGCACAATTTGGCTAAAAGCAATATCTCTAAAACAGTCCAAGCTTCTTCAATAATCATAGCTCATGCTGCAAAACGATCTGGACACAATTCACCGTTTCACTGACTCCTTAAGTCCCAGGAACCGTCTCCTTCTGCTGGACAGAAAGTTATTGTCTTTTTAGTCTTAAAATAAGGGGGTCCTCAGTTGGCTGTACCCTCCAGGCTTCTGGGGTCTGGGTTGGAGCTGGAGTTGCGACAGGTCCCTTGACTCAGGTGTGGTGGATCCAACCCTGCTCAGCTGTTCATACTGCTGTTTCTGTGGTGAGCAGGACTTGGTATGGCCCCTCCCAGTCAGATTGTAACTTTGTTTCTTTCCATGACTTAATCAGGACCCACTCCCTGGGCCGAATCGAATGGGCAGTAAACTCAAGGTGTGCAGTCTGGGCAAGAAGCCCTCGTTTCCTGAGGATAGACAAGTAACAGGACAGTGCCAGCACATATTTTCGGATAAATATATCATTGGTCTCAATTACAGGGATCTCCCCTTGCCCCCCAAAATAAGGGAGCCTGAACAGCATTTCATATGGAGACAGCCCCAAATCTTTCCTGGGTGCTGTTCTAATATGAAGTAATGCAAGGGGCAGACATATAGTCCAGGGTAATTTGGTCTCCAACATCAGCTTGGCCAGCTGCTTTTTCAAGGTCTGATTCATACGCTCCACCCTTCCCGAGGAGGGAGGGTGCCATGGGATACCAATGACTAAGAAAGAGCTTAGAAAGTTCTTAGGACTAACCGGATATTGCTGGCTGTGGATAGATTCCTATGCACAGAAGACCACGGGCCTATACTTGAAACTATTAGAAAAAGAACCTAATAGATTAATCTGGAAGGGGGAGGAAGAGGAACTGATCAGGCAATTGAAACAGAGTCTGGTAGAAGCCCCAGTTTTGGCCTTACCCTCATTAACCAAACCGTTCTATCTCTTTGTCACTGTGGATAAAGGGACTGCATTAGGAGTCCTCGCCCAAAAGTGGACGGGAAAAAGACAACCAGTAACATACTTGTCCAAAATCTTAGACCCAGTATCCCGGGGATGGCCAGAATGTGTCCAGGCAGTAGCTGCAACAGTTCTACTGGTGGACGGGAGTAGGAAATTGACTTTTGGGGGATCCCTAGTAGTGAGTACCCCACATCAGGTGAGAACCATTCTGAGCCAACGGGCTGGGAGGCGGCTCACTGATTCCCGAATCCTAAAATATGAGGCAATGCTCATGGAAAAGGATGATCTCATACTAACTACAGAGCAGTGTCTGAACCCAGCCTCCTTTCTCTGGAAAGGAGAAGGGGAGGCTGTGGAACCTGAGAATGACTGCTTGGATGTGATAGAGTACCAGACAAAGGTACGTCCAGACCTGAGTGATATTCCCCTTTATGCAGGGGAGCGATTGTTCACTGATGGGTCTTCCAGGGTTATAGGGGGGGGGAGAGGCATAATGCCTCTTTACTCACTTCTCATTTGGTTATTCTTGGTGATTTTAACGCCCACCTCTCCCCCCCAACCTATCCCCGCAATAAGGCCCTCAGTTCACTTTTTTCAGACCTTAACCTCCACCAACATGTGCACTGCCCTACTCATTCCTCTGGCTCCACACTAGATCTTATCCTTACGTTTTCTTCCTCCCCTTACATACCCTCTGCCATCTCCTCTACCTCTCTCCCCTGGTCGGATCATCATTGTCTGTTCTTCTCCTTCCCTCTCCCCCCTGCCCATACCCTTGCTTCAACTGCCCCAACCCCGCCTAAGGTTCTTAGGCGCCGTCTCACTCCCCTTACTTTGCAGGCATTCCCTCCCGCCGATTCTCTCTTTTCTGCTGAGTTCTTTTCTCTCTCTGTCAGCCATCAAGCTGATTCCTGGTCCTCTGTTCTTTCCAGTACTCTCGACACGCTTGCCCCCCTTCGCCCTGTTCCCTGTCGTTCTTCCTCTCGTCACCCCTGGTATCACCCCGGTCTTTATCTTCAACGCACACACCTTCGGCGTGCTGAGCGCTATTGGCGCAAGCATCCTTCCCCTGCTGCCCTGACGTCTTTTCGCTCTGTTCACCGTTCATATCGCACCATGATCACTGCGGCAAAGAAGGCCTATTTTTCTGATCTCATCACTGCCTCTTCTAATTCTTCCCGCTGCCTGTATCGAGTTCTTCATTTCTTGTCCTCTTCATCAACCTGTCCCTCCTCATCAGCCCTCCCTCCCACTGCCCCTAACACAACAGCCCTTGCCTCTTTCTTCGTTCAAAAAATTCAGTCCCTTCGTTCCTCTTTTCCCCTGTGCCCTCCTCCTCTTTCTCCCCCTCTTTCTCCTTCCTCTTCCTTCTCTATTCCTTCCCCCCCTCCCTCTCATGTTTTTTCTCATACCTGGTGTTCCTTTAATCCTGTCTCTTCTGCCGAACTCTTTCAGGTAATCTCTTCTTCTCATAAAACTACTTGTCCCCTCGACCCTCTCCCATCCTCGTGGCTCCTTGATCCTTCGCTTCACCTTCTTCTCCGTATATCCTTAGCATGATCAACACTAGTCTTTCTTCCGGTAGCTTTCCCCACCCCTGAAAACATGCCATAGTTCGCCCTCTTCTGAAAAAACCCTCTCTTGACCCCAGTTTGCCTGCCAATTGGCGTCCGGTTTCAAATCTCCCTTTCCTTTCTAAGGTCCTAGAAAAACTGGTCTTTGCACAGCTTTCAGCCCACCTTGACTCCATTCTTTACCTTCACCCCCGCCAATCCGGCTTTAGACCCGGCCATAGCACTGAAACTGTTCTCCTTGCCCTTCTCAGCGACCTTCACCGTTTTCACGACCGTGGTGACTTGTCTATTGCCGTTTCCCTAGACCTCTCTGCTGCTTTCGACGTTATTGATCATCGCACCCTTCTCACTCGTCTGTCCGACTCTGGCATTCAAGGCACTGTACTACGCTGGTTTCGTTCTTTTCTCTCCCATCGTTCTTTCTCAGTTCACTCTGGCACCTCTACTTCGGCTCCCTCTCCCTTACACTGTGGTGTCCCACAGGGTTCTATACTCGCTCCTTTACTCTTCAATATTTTCCTTGCTCCCTTAGCCCTTCTCATTCAGCAATCCGGTATTTCCTTCTATTTGTACGCAGACGATATCCTTCTTGTCCATCATACCAGTTCCGCTTCCCCTGACCTTTCTGCCCTTAACACCTGCTATCCTCTGTCGCCTCCTGGTTTTCTGAAAATTTCCTTTGTGTTAACCCTTCTAAATCCTCTGCTATTTGGTTTTCTTTCTCCTCTTCCCCGCCTAGTTTAGCCCCTGTGATGTCCTCCCTTCCCATTCCTGTTGTTTCCACCCTTCGCTATCTGGGTGTTACCTTGGATTCTTCTCTTTCCTTTCACCCTCATATTTCTTCCCTTGTCCGCACTTGCCACTTTCACCTGCGCCGTATTCGCTCTCTTCGCCCTTTTCTTTCCCCCCAATCCCTCACCACTCTAGTTCTCTCCCTTGTAACTTCCCGCTTAGACTACTGTAACTCTATCCTATCTGGCCTCCCTTCCTGTCAACTCTGCCGTCTTCAGCTTCTCCAGAACACTGCTGCCCGCCTTCTTACCTTTTCTTCTCCTTCTGATCATATTACCCCTTGCCTCTTCTCTCTTCACTGGCTCCCCATAAAATTTCGGCTTATCTACAAGTATATCATTATCACTCACAGGGTTCTTCATACCAGCACTCCTCAGTACCTCTCCGATCTTATCTTCCACCAGCCTGCCCCCCGTCTCCTTCGCTCATCTCATACCAATCGTCTTTTCCTTCCTTCTCCGTCCCAGGCCCACCTTGAACTTACCTGCCATTCTGCTTTCTTTTTCCTGGCCCCTGCCCTCTGGAATTCCCTTCCTCACACCCTTCGCACTGAACCCTCTTTCCCCCATTTCAAAACTCTCCTCAAGACTCACCTTTTCTCCCAATTGTTTGGCCTACCGGCCTCCCCCTGATATGCAGTCTCATGTCCCTCATATTACACTCAACTGCCACTCAACTCATGTCCCTCTTGTCACATGCCACTCCCACCCCCTGTCTCCCCTCCCTCCCCGCGTTTCTGTGTTTAGCTCTGTAGACTCTACTCTGGTTTTCTCTCTTTCTCTCACTTACTCTTTCCTGTTATCCAATGGCGTTCTTTTCTCTCTTTGTTTTTCTACAGCTGCCTTTTATTGTACACTGCCCTGATACTTCGGTCTTGGGCGGTATATCAAGCCTAAATAAATGAAATAAATGAAATGCGTATGCAGTGGTTAGTGGAATTGAGGGGACCCTTTTGGAATCAGGAAGGTTACCCAATAAGTGGTCAGCACAAACCTGTGAACTCTATGCCCTTAATCAGGCACTCCTCTTACTAGCCCAGAAAACAAGTACTGTGTACACAGATTCCAGGTATGCCTTTGGAGTGGTACAAACGTTTGGGAAAATCTGGCAGGAAAGAGGTTTAATAAATAGCAGAGGGAAGGAACTAATTCATGAAGAGTTAGTAAGACAAGTCTTAGAAAATTTAATGCTACCAGAGGAAGTGGCAGTAGTGCATGTGCAAGGACATCAGAAAGCAGCCACTGCTGAAGCACGGGGAAACATTGCTAGCAGCACTTCCCCACGAAATCCGTGGAATAAAAAGCCTCATCCTATTTAGAAAAGCCATAAAGCTCCACCTGTTCACAAAATGCTACTCAGAAACCTCCAGCGATAGAAGCACAACCAACAACCTGCAAACTTCCCCCACACACCAGTCGCCCCTGCACATCAACACCACAGATAATAGGTAGTCCCCCCTCAAACCCTACCAACCTTCACAAAACGAATGCAACACCCAGTTACATTAGAGCATTGTACATAGTTCGAGTTAATATGTATTTAGTTTCCCCGTTTTCTCCCCCATGTTCAATTCCCTGTTATTTGTAAACTCAATGTTATTTGTATACAGTGCAGTATTCTTGTTCGATGTACACCGCGCTGATTTTAATAGCGCGGTATAGAAGAAAATGTTAAATAAATTAAATAAATAGATGAGGCAGCAAAGGAAGCTGCTTTAAGTCCAGATCCCATCACAATACATGTACTGACCCCATCAGTCCCTCCCACAGTGCCAATCCCAAAGTTCTCTGAAAAGGAAGAGCAAGACTTAGGGGAACTAGGGGCTATAAAAACCGAGGAAGGAAGGTGGATATTGCCAGATGGGAGGGAGGTAATAAATAAGCAGATTGTTAGGGAGATCATGAGCATTTTGCACCAGGGAAGCCACTGGGGAACACAAGCGATGTGTAACTTAATCCTACGAAAGTATGGATGTGTGGGGATCTATACTGTGGCTAAACAGGTGTGTGAGCGATGTATGATATGTAAAAAGATCAATAAGAAGTTCCTGAAACGGCAAATCCCGGGAGGGCAAAAGCCTGGCCTGAGACCTTTTCAGAGTATACAAATTGATTTCACAGAACTCCCTAGAGTCGGGAGACTCAAGTATTTCCTAGTCATAGTGGACCACTTGACCGGATGGGTTGAGGCGTACCCTATGGCTACAGCAACAGCCGGGGGGAGTGTCTAAGGTATTACTTGAACAAGTGATCCCCCGATATGGGATTATAGAAAGGGTAGATTCCGATAGGGGGAGTCACTTCACCTCCCAGGTGTTACAGGGGGTAATGAAATAATTGGTTACAACCTGGGATTTACATATGAACTTTGGGATTGGCACTGTGGGAGGGACTGATGGGGTCAGTACATGTATTGTGATGGGATCTGGACTTAAAGCAGCTTCCTTTGCTGCCTCATCTGCTAGCATGTTTCCCCGTGCTTCAGCAGTGGCTGCTTTATGATGTCCTTGCACATGCACTACTGCCACTTCCTCTGGTAGCATTAAATTTTCTAAGACTTGTCTTACTAACTCTTCATGAATTAGTTCCTTCCCTCTGCTATTTATTAAACCTCTTTCCTGCCAGATTTTCCCAAACGTTTGTACCACTCCAAAGGCATACCTGGAATCTGTGTACACAGTACCTGTTTTCTGGGCTAGTAAGAGGAGTGCCTGATTAAGGGCATAGAGTTCACAGGTTTGCGCTGACCACTTATTGGGTAACCTTCCTGATTCCAAAAGGGTCCCCCCAATTCCACTAATCACTGCATACCCATTATGCCTCTCCCCCCCTATAACCCTGGAAGACCCATCAATGAACAATCGCTCCCCTGCATAAAGGGGAATATCACTCAGGTCTATACGTACCTTTTTCTGGTACTCTATCACATCCAAGCAGTCATGCTCAGGTTCCACAGCCTCCCCTTCTCCTTTCCAGAGAAAGGAGGCTGGGTTCAGACACTGCTCTGTAGTTAGTATGAGATCATCCTTTTCCATGAGCATTGCCTCATATTTTAGGATTCGGGAATCAGTGAGCCACCTCCCAGCCCGTTGGCTCAGAATGGTTCTCATCTGATGTGGGGTACTCACTACCAGGGATCCCCCAAAAGTCAATTTCCTACTCACGTCCACCAGTAGAGCTGTTGCAGCTACTGCCTGGACACATTCTGGCCATCCCGGGATACTGGGTCTAAGATTTTGGACAAGTATGTTACTGGTTGTCTTTTTCCCGCCCACCTTTGGGTGAGGACTCCTAATGCAGTCCCTTTATCCACAGTAACAAAAAGATAGAACGGTTTGGTTAATGAGGGTAAGGCCAAAACTGGGGCTTCTACCAGACTCTGTTTCAATTGCCTGATCAGTTCCTCTTCCTCCCCCTTCCAGATTAATCTGTTAGGTTCTTTTTCTAATAGTTTTCAAGTATAGGCCCTTGGTCTTCTGTGCATAGGAATCTATCCACAGCCAGCAATATCCGGTTAGTCCTAAGAACTTTCTAAGCTCTTTCTTAGTCATTGGTAAGGGTAATTCCGTTATATCTTTTACCCGTTCGGGGTTCAACTTTCTCTTTCCCTCACTGATTAAATGGCCCAGGTATTGAATCTCCCTCTGAACATACTGCAGCTTATTTTTGGACACCCTTAACCCTTGTTTCCCCAGGAAGTTTAATAAGTCATTAGTGGCTGCTGACACTATCTTTTCTTTAGCTCCAGAGATCAAAAAATCATCCACATACTTGAGAAGCTTCACCTCCTCAGGTATCGCAAAGGCCTCTAGGACCTGTTGCAGTACCTGGGCGAATAGATTTGGGGATTCCGTGTACCCCTGAGGGAGTACTGTCCACCTATACTGCTGTTTCCTGCCTGTGTCTGGGTCTTCCCACTCGAAAGCAAACAAATCTCTGCTTTTTCGACAGAAAGGGAGCATGTTGAAAAAGCATCCTTCAAATCCACCACACTGAACCACTTTGTTCATGTGGAATTTTGCTCAGTAAGGTGTAGGGATTGGGAACCACAGAATGCCGGGCTTGGACAATCTGATTCAGGCTCCTTAAATCCTGCACCAGCCGGTATATTCCATCTGGCTTCCTTACGGGCAGGATGGGGGTGTTGTAGGGAGACTTGCAGGGCTCTAGTAACCCATCTCTTATTAGGCCCTTTATTACTGGGGTCAGTCCCTTCCATCCTTCTGATGGGATTGGGTACTGCCTTTGCCTCACTACTTCTCTTCCTTTTTCAATTTTATTTTCAATGGGTGTATCTGTAGCCCCCCTCTATTTCCCTCCCGCACCCATACTTGCAGGTCAATTTCCTTTTCACTTTCCTCGGTCAGGATTCCTATAACGGACATTATTTGGTGGTCGGCTATCTCCAACCTCAATCCTAATTTCACTGTGAGGTCCCTCCCTAGAAGGTTGCTACCAATTCCAGGTATAAACAACAGATCCTCTTGGACCTGCTCCTGGTCACATTCTATGGTCATTTTCTCGAAGACAGAGACAGCAAAGTCCTCCCCCTTCACCCCCGAGACCACCAACTAATCTTTAGTCAGTGTTGTTCCCCATGGTTTAAAATTTAATGAAGATCTCTCCGCCCCCATATCTATAAGGAACGTCACTTCCTCCCTCCCAGGTCCTACCTTCAAATTTATCAAGGGCTCCCGGTAGGACCGCAATTTAGAAGACCCCTGACCTCCCTATCTCCATAAGCCATCATAGCTGCTTCTTTCTCATCTCTCAATCTAGGACATTCCCTTTTAAAATGTCCTTGTTTTCCACAGTGATAACATCCAGCTCGAGGATCCTCCCATTGGGGACCCCTCTGCCTTCCGACCCCTCTGCCTCTACCCATACCTCTTCCTGACCCTCTTCCCCTCTGCCCGCCTCTCATATTCTTTCCTTGGTCCAGTCCACCCTTCTTTAACACCTCCTGGACCGTGGTTACCATGAGTCGGGTCTTCTGTTTTGCTTCTCACCTTCTTTTACAAATGCCTTCTGGGCCTCCCTTATTAGGTCTTCTAATGACCTTGTCTCCCAGTGCTCTAACTTCTCTAATTTCTTCCTTATATCTGGCCAAGATTTGGTCACAAAATTTACTCTGAGCAAGGTCTAGCCCATAGGGTCATCAGGGTCTAAGCCTGAATATTTTCGCATGCGATCCCTCAGTATCTCCAGGAAAACTGAGGGGGTTTCCTCCTTTTCCTGGAGGGTCTCAAAGGCTTTTGTCAGATTTTAGGATCGTGGGACTGCCTCCCTCATACCCTTGATTATTAAATTTCGGAGGTCCCTCATATTGCGTCTATGGTCATCTCTCAGATTATTCCACCCAGGGTCCCAAAGAGGATATTTTTGTTCAGAGGAAGGAATGTCCTCAGTGGTTCCTGCCCCAGGGTTCTCCCGGTCCCAAATTCTCATGACTGCTCCCCATATGATTCCTCGCTCCTCACTAGTGAAGAGACTACTCAATAGTGACATTAACTCCCCCCAAGTATAAATGTTAGGACCCAAGAACTGGTCCATCTGTTCCGCTAAAGCTAGGGGATCTTCAATCAGGGACTTTATTTCTTTCTTAAAATCCCTACTTCCAGACTGGTCAGGGGAGAATTTACATAACCCACATTGTTCTGACCCATGGGCACCTCCCGTAAGGGGTACATGGGCGGTTTTTCTAGTATACTTTCAGACAGATCCACTAACCATCCCTCTTTGCCTTCTTCATTCTTTTTTATCTCAGTCTTTCTGCTGCTAAGGCGGGAACTGGTCCTGGTACCTAGTGGCTTGCCTCACTCCTCTCTGGATGGATTTTTCCTTTCAGTTTTCACCTGAACTTCCTTAGTTTCCTTCCTTTCCTCTTCCAGATCTTCAGAACCGGACCCAGGGTCCTCGTCCTTCAACCTGGAACCCAGCCCATCTGCTCTGGTGGGGAGTGAGGAATCACCCTGATCCTCCTTTTCCCTTGCTTCTTGCCTTCCGTGCTCACCTTGGGGTAAGTCCGGCAGAGCCAGAGGACCAGGGAGGTTGTGGACTGGAGGGGTAGTGGGATAAGGAGGGGGTAAGTATTCTAACGGGTCTCATAACTTACCCCGATTCTCATTTTTTTCCTTACTTCCCCTAGGCTTAGTTCTCAAGGGGAACATCTTCTCTGAACCCTCCCCACACCAACATTCTGCATACTGGACTACCTCATTCCCCACCCCTGGTTTACTTTTTACATATTGTGATGGCGCAACTGGGTTAAACGCTAGAGAAAAGAGGAGAAACCAGTTTTTTTCCCTGGAACAAACAGCAGTGCAGGAAGGGAAAGGGTTAAACCTCCAACTCAGAAAAAAAACTCTATGCACAGAAAGCTAGAGAGGGAGCCACACCTCAGCTCCATGGCAACAAAGGGAGCTGACGTGAGAGGCATGGGGGCGGAGTCAAAGCCCATAGGGCAGCCCCAAACATTTAGGCAAGAGGAAACAGTTAGTGAAGGAAGACGTGTGGGGAGAGAGAGAAAAAACCCCGGGACAAACAGCAGAGAGCAGGAAGAGAGAAGAAGGAATAGTCCTCGAGACAAAAGGCTGGAAACTTTGTACAAGAGCCAGAGGAGTTCTTCTCAGGAGTCTTCCATTGAAGCTGTTTTAGAAGGTGGGAAATTAAGCAGAAACAAAGCTCCCTTTGAAAGGCTGCACAAACACTCTTATTGCAGGCAGCGTGTGTGTAGCTCCAGTTTAGAGAGAAGCACAGCTGACAGAGGGCAAGCTGCTGACCGGAAGCTGTGGAGACAGGAGTCAGAGTCAGACCCTGCTGAGAAGCATGCCATAAGAGAGCAGGTGAAGCAGTCTGGGGACAAGAGGTTGCCTGTAAGCCTACCAGAAAGGGCCAGAAGAGCCAGGGAAAAGGTGAGCCCTTTTGAAACCCTTAAGGCGGTGTTAAAGGAGACTGGTGTCCTTAGTTCCTCCCCCATACCTCAGAGTAAGGAAGAGTCTCGTTGGAGACAGCTTAAGACATTATTAGAGCAGTGGAAGCCTGCTGTGGAGAACCCTGTAAAGGAGCAGGGCATATCAGACTCAGAGGGAGAACCCATGCAAACTGAGGAAGCTTTTATAGAAAGCGAGGATTCTGATATGGAAACAGACTGTGCTTTTTGCCAAAAAGAGTAAAAGCTGTAAAATGTTATGCTGATAAGTGCTGGAAGAAGCCTGAATTTGTGCGGGTGGGATTTACACTGGGAGAGGCAGAGAGCTGCTGAAGTGTAAAGCCAAGCCAATTAGGCAGCTGTGAAAGAAGAGAACATTACTGTTTTATTGTCTGTTATAAGAAGGCATTTGTTGCTAGAAGAAGAAGCAGTTAATGTTGAGCAACTGAAAGAAGCTTGGAGAAAGACATGCCTGTATGTATAACAGGTGAACAATGTTGTATCAGTTAACTTCATTTTTGGTTTGGAGAAGAATCCTTTATTTCTGTTCAATGAGATAGTAGATAGACACTTGTGCAACAATAAAACTTATTGTTACCCCAATTCCTTTGCTGACTCCGTCTTGACCACAACTACAAGGAACATAGACCGCAGCACTTATAAGGATAAATAAATATGTGGTCCGTCCATTTCTAATAGGCAACCGCCTATACTAAGGAGTGGACGCGACAGCTGGCGTAGTTTTTCGGATTAAGCTACTACCTCACAGATATAAGAAACTTGTTCTACTCTGCCAAAGAAGTTTCTGTGGAAAAGAAACCAAGCCACACACATTTACCTCTGAAGAGCTGATCCAGTTCTGCAGGAAAACTCGGAGTGGAGTATCGGCGGAGGCGGACCGGATCGGGTGTTCCCGTGGTACTGCGGTGCTGTTAAACGAGACTCACCACTTGTAGCAGGTAACCCGTAGATGAGAGGGGGTTAACTTGGATTCTGCTAAAAGGGGGTGGGGGTGTTGCAGAACCAGATTGGAAGCAGAGAGAGGGGGAGATTGTGTGAGAGCCACACTTGGTTTTGCTTTCTGTTTTGTTGCAGCTAAACAACAATGGAACCGGCAGAGCTGTTAAGCTGGATGGCGGACAGGTTCCGGCAGCAACAAGTGATGTCAGCCCAGGCCCAAGAAAGAACTGCGGAGATGCTGAGGGTCCAACAAAAACCGCTGTTGGATCTGCTAGGCGCCTGGATCGGCGAGCAGAAACAGACGGCAGATGCACTGAGGACTGTGTCAGGTTCTCTAGGAACAGTATCTGGACTGGGAGCCTTAGGGAAAGGTGTATTATCTTTGGGTCAGTTGTCAAAAGATGATGATGTGGATGACTATCTCGAAGTATTTGAGCGTATCGCTCTCATAAGTGGTTGGCCGAAAGACCAATGGGCCATAAGATTAGCGACATCCCTCACAGGAGAGGCTCTCGCGGCCTACCGAGCTATGCCCAATGATCTTGCCTCCAACTATGAGGAAGCGAAAAAGGCCATAAGAGACTGGATGGGCCTAACTCCAGTGGTCTATCGCCGCCTTTTGCGGGGTTGCAAATTGAAGCCAGGCGAAACACCACAGGCCTTATGCCACCGAATTAAAACACTAGTGTATAAATGGTTAATTCCAGAGGGAAAGAGTGTTGATACCATTCTGGATAATATTGTTCTGGAGCACTTTGTAGACGCTGTACCAGGTGAATTATAATCTTTCCTAATTCTGCAGGACTGCAGAAACACAAGAGATGCCATCTCCTTGGCCGAGCGTTTCCTAGAGGCTGGAGCAATCGGCCAGAGAAAGGTGGGTGTTTCGGGTCCAGCAGTCCTGGGAATTGCGGAAAGGAAAGATAAGGTAATGTCGGGGGAATGTGTACAAAGAAGACCCTCAGGAAGAACTGGTTGGGAACAGCGAAAATGTTTTTCTTGTGGAGAAAAAGGTCACATAAAGAGGGGTTGCAGAGCAAAAGTAGTGCTAGTGACCACCCAATCCAAGGAGGTTGGGGAGGGATTTTTACTAGCCGTAGAGGTTGACAATATCCCGGTCGACGCCCTTTTAGACTCAGGGGCCGACCAATCAATGATTTCTGAAAAATTGTGGAGAGATATTGAAGCTCAGAGTGAGGGCTCTGTAAACCAAGCTGAGGGGAAAATAAAAATAAGATGTGTGCACGGCGCTGCTTCGTCGTATCCACTGCACACAGTCACAGTGAAAGGCCTAGGGTTAAGGAAGAAAATTCCTGTGGCCGTAGTACCCAAACTACCACATTCCTTAGTTTTAGGAAAGGATTGGCCTCAGTTCAGGAAGGGCCTAGTTAAAGGGTTGACGTCTACTATAGCTGAAGCAGGAACCTTAAGCCCAGCAAAAGCGAAAAAGGGACCCCTAGAAGGGGAAATAAAGGAGAAACAGGTGACATCCTCTCAGAGAGAAAGATCTAAGTTAGGCCTGGTATCCACGCGGGCTCAAAGCAAGGCCAACCAGGAGGGACAGGATTCATTTAATGATCCCATGGCTGGGTTGCCCTCACACAGTGGGTTAGTAACTCCTCCCAGGGAAGGCACGAGACGCAAGAAGGCGGAGAAACGGCAGGAGAGACACATCAGGGCCCAAAATCGAGCAGAATTAGCGGCAGGACAGGAACTACCATGGGCTTCGGCCGAGTTGGTAGAAAAATTTCCTTCATTCCCCGAGGAACAAAGGAAAGATCCGGCCTTAACCCGCGCTTTTGAGTATGCCAACAGGGGATCGGGAACGTTGCCCCACTTTTACCTAGAGGGGAATATATTATACCGGAGAGCTTAGATCCTCATTCCGGCAATATTAGGAAACAATTGGTGGTACCCACTACCTTCAGAAATCTGGTATTAAGATTGGCCCATGACCATCCGTTAGGGGGACACAAAGGGGTCCATGGCACTTTGGATCAGATTTTAAATCGTTTTTATTGGCCGGGTGTCTTCAGGGAGACCGCAAAAGTTTGTGAGGCATGCCCCTCCTGTCAGAAGGTCACCCCATTTTCACCGAAAAAAGTACCTCTGATGCCCCTACCTCTTATATCAAGGCCGATAGAAAGATTAGCTATGGATATAGTGGGACCATTAACCCGGACTCCCAGGGGGTTTCAGTACATATTAGTCATTGTTGACCAAGCTACACGCTTTCCCTGAGCGATTCCCCTACGGAATACGTCGGCACGAATCATCGCTGCCGAAATATTGAAGCTTTTTTGCGAAGTGGGATTTCCCCGAGAAATTCTAACTGACAGGGGCACCAATTTTTTGTCTCATTACCTTGCTCAGGTCTGGGATGCCTTTGGCATTAGGCATATTAGAACGGCCGCGTACCATCCTCAGTCCAATGGTCTGGTGGAACGCCAGAACCAAACCATCAAGAGGATGTTAAAAAGAAGTCTAGAAGGGGAGATGACCGAATGGGACCTGATGCTCCCATTTATACTATACGGCTGCCGGGAAAGGAAACAGGCTTCTATAGGTGTTTCACCATACGAGCTCCTGTATGGGCGAGCACCCAGGGGAGTATTGGACATCTTGCGGGAGCAATGGGTGGAGCCCAACATGGAGGAAGTCGAGATACCCAAGTTTTTAAAAGATTTGAGAGGTCGTTTGCAGCGTACATCCCAGGTAGTAGAGGAGAATATGACAGCTAGTCAAGCACGCCAGAAAAGGTATTATGACCGTCGTACCAGACCTCGCCACTTGGAGGTGGGTGAAAAGGTCATTGTAATGGTGCCCGGTCGAAACCCGAAATTTGAGAATACGTGGAAAGGACCCTACAGGATTGTCAAACAAGTGGGCCCAGTCACATATACTGTGGAAACTAGGAGAGGAAAGCAGCAAATTTTCCATATGAATGTGCTACGGCCTTGGCACGAACGGGTAGCCTTAGCTTGTTTGGCTACGGAAAGTGATACCACTGATAGCTACCATGCCCAAGATAGGATTCCGTGCTGTGCTGGAAATGGCCAGCCAGCCCGGAATATCTTAAGGGGGGGGGGGGTTATGTGATGGCGCAGCTGGGTTAAACGCTAGAGAAAAGAGGAGAAACCAGTTTTTTTTCCCTGGAACAAACAGCAGTGCAGGAAGGGAAAGGGTTAAACCTCCAACTCAGAAAAAAAACTCTATGCACATAAAGCTAGAGAGGGAGCCACACCTCAGCTCCATGGCAACCAAGGGAGCTGATGTGAGAGGCAGGGGGGCGGAGTCAAAGTCCATAGGACAGCCTCAGACATTTAGGCAAGAGGAAACAGTTAGTGAAGGAAGGCGTGTGGGGAGAGAGAGAAAAAACCCCAGGACAAACAGCAGAGAGCAGGAAGAGAGAAGAAGGAATAGTCCTCGAGACGAAAGGCTGGAAACTTTGTACAAGAGCCAGAGGAGTTCTTCTCAGGAGTCTTCCATTGAAGTTGTTTTAGAAGGTGGGAAATTAAGCAGAAACAAAGCTCCCTTTGAAAGGCTGCACAAAAACTCTTATTGCAGGCAGCGTGTGTGCAGCTCCAGTTCAGAGAGAAGCACAGCTGACAGAGGGCAAGCTGCTGACCGGAAGCTGTGGAGACAGGAGTCAGAGTCAGACCCTGCTGAGAAGCATGCCATAAGAGAGCAGGTGAAGCAGTCTGGGGACAAGAGGTTGCCTGTAAGCCTACCAGAAAGGGCCAGAAGAGCCAGGGAAAAGGTGAGCCCTTTTGAAACCCTTAAGGCGGTGTTAAAGGAGACTGGTGTCCTTAGTTCCTCCCCCATACCTCAGAGTAAGGAAGAGTCTCGTTGGAGACAGCTTAAGACATTATTAGAGCAGTGGAAGCCTGATGTGGAGAACCCTGTAAAGGAGTAGGGCATATCAGACTCAGAGGGAGAACCCATGCAAACTGAGGAAGCTTTTATAGAAAGCGAGGATTCTGATATGGAAACAGACTGTGCTTTTTGCCAAAAAGAGTAAAAGCTGTAAAATGTTATGCTGATGATAAGTGCTGGAAGAAGCCTGAATTTGTGCTGGTGGGATTTACACTGGGAGAGGCAGAGAGCTGCTGAAGTGTAAAGCCAAGCCAATTAGGCAGCTGTGAAAGAAAAGAACATTACTGTTTTATTGTCTGTTATAAGAAGGCATTTGTTGCTAGAAGAAGAAGCAGTTAATGTTGAGCAACTGAAAGAAGCTTGGAGAAAGTGCTTTGAAACAGACATGCCTGTATGTATAACAGGTGAACAATGTTGTATCAGTTAACTTCATTTTTGGTTTGGAGAAGAATCCTTTATTTCTGTTCAATGGGATAGTAGATAGACATTTGTGCAACAATAAAACTTATTGTTACCCCAATTCCTTTGCTGACTCCGTCTTGACCACAGCTACAAGGAACATAGACCGCAGCACTTATAAGGATAAATAAATATGTGGTCCGTCCATTTCTAATAGACAACCGCCTATACTAAGGAGTGGACGCGACAATATATTTTTAAAGCTTGACAGATCCTGTCCTCCTCTGCCCCATACTTGGGCCAAAATACAGCAGGAGGGCAGATACTCTCTTGGGTCCAGATCAAACAACAATATACAATCATCTTTTGCCTATCCTTATCCCTGGTTAGCTTATTCTCTTTCCAGTGCTTCAACATCCTACCCAGGGAACTATTTGAGGGAATATCAGCTAGCTTCATTTTCCTAGCTCCCTCTCCCTGCCCCTTTTTAAAACTTAGGCTTCCCCCCATTCTATCAATTTATTATCCCACTGAGACTTATTGCACTTGCTCTGCCTCTTCGCTTCATCCGTCTCCGGCTGTCCCCCTCGCGGGAGTACAGAACCATGGATCAGGACTCCACACTCGCTTCATACGCAATTGTACGTCTCACTCACACACAAGCAGTCTCAGTACCCGATAGAATGGCCCAACCACCAAGGTAATTACAAAAAGTCCCACTTTTTCTTACCTTGGTCTGTGCACAGAATCTTCTTGGTTGCTTCTGCAGTCCTTTTAATTTATTACTTCTCACACTCTGGTTCACAACACCTCTGTTCTTTGTTTAGCTCCGGGATCATTACCAGCCAGCAGAGGAATCTCTCAGCAGTGAGGGAAGCGAGACTGTTGAACTCAACAGGACGCGTCTTCCCGTCCCTCCCCAGCAGGAGTCCCCCTCCTGTGATGGGATCCCAGACGAGCCCCAAACTGTTAGAAATACTTTTACCTTTACCTGTAGCCAATTTCCCTATGACCAATGAGACTCAGAGAGAAATTGTTGTGAAACAGATTTATTGCGCAATTCGTTGTCTAGACCGCGGGTTACTTCACAGCATCATGCCCACCAGCATTAAGTGAGGTACGCCCCTTGCTCGGACTACCTTACTTTTATCCTTTTGTTCTGAACATACCCCTTTCCTGTCTCTTCCCCTGGCCTACCCCTTATATGGGTTGTCTTGCTTTTTTTTAGAACTGCTACTCTGCCCCCTCCTGGGGTGGGGGGCAGCTGAGGAAGTTTTAAACTTCTTACAATGTAGTTTTTAGCTTCTTTAATTTTACACCTATATATATATATATGTATATACCCTGCAAGTAGTCTGACTATATATGTAACCTAAAAAGAACTAAAATGATTCATGTAAAATATTTATATGCTATATATACACATATTGATGTAAAACATTTATATGCTGTATATACATCACCAATTCAACCCAAAATCAATAGCCATTGATAACTTCTATTACTGACACACACTACAGTACAAGACTGAAAACGGAAGTTAAAGCAGATTAGAACAGAGCTTTACTGTGAATATTTACTACAAAATCTTAGAAAAGCATATTTAAAACCAGGCACTAATAAAAACTGTAGCTTCATTATCTAGCTGAGCTTCATTGATGTTTAACATTTATATGCAGCCCATCTATGCCTTTATCCGATCGTTCAACGTCAACTGTCTTGCTTATGCAGACGATATCCTGCTATACATACCATATACGACTGAACAGCCAGATTTCTCCCCACTAATAAGATGCTTTGAAGCAGTCGCAGACTGGCTCCTTATGCAAAACCTACGGATTAACCATAACAAAACGGACGTCCTCTTCATCATGAGGAACCAGGATTTCACTCCGCCAGCCTCATTAAAAGTCAACAATGCAGAGCTGAAAACCAAACTCCTGTTAGAACTCTCGCAGCAGTGTTCATCGCAAGCTGGAGCGGGCTTAGAGTTGCCTGGGGGAGTCAATGTAGGATTACATTAGCGTAATCAAAGTGTGGGATTATTAGGGCTTGGTAGATAGTTTGATAGTCGCTGAGGGCAAGCAGTGGTCGTAGATGTCGTAATATCCGTATTTTATGGTATATTGTTTTCACAATGTTTATGTGTGTTTTCATGTCCAGCCATTGGTCCAGGGTAATACCAAGGTAGCGAATTGTAGGTAGCTGAGGCGTATATTAATGTATCATTTTGTTATTTTTGACCGCCCCACAATATGGCATTAGCCAATCAGCACCCACTTCTGGGTTTGGGCCATACCCACAGCCTTCCACCCTCAACCATACCCCTGCCTACATCATCGGAAATGACATCACCGGAAACAGAGTGTCATCAGAAATGGACTGTCCCTTTTTGCTGACATCACCTGTCGCCCACTCACCCTCCCAGAGGCCTTAGTGTGAGTAAGGTGAGCGGGGAAGTGTTCTTCTTGAGGCTGTGAACCACTATTTTGAGGCTTGGTAAAGCCTTCTGGGTATTGTAGTTCAGTAGCTTATGAAGTAAATAGTTGTGCACGAGATAGTAAGGTAAAATAGGATTTATTCCCTTCCCAGGGTTGGATTTTAACCTTGAAAATACAGCAACATAAAGTCCATACTTCTGGTACAATGAAACAAAAGGATAACCAAACTTAGGCAGTGCTTGTCTTCAGCTTCTTAAGGTAACACAAAAAGGCACAGAAAACAGTTTAACTTCCAAACACTCTTTGGACTGTTTTCCTTCTTATAATAATGTAGCAATACTAGCATAGAGAGTGTATGCTGTCTGACAGCGTGTACGTACAGTCCATCAACATCTCCGTGTCTGGAGCTTGGTAAAAATCACACTGCATACCATCAACGTCCTCCTCAGCTTCCCGTGGGGTGAACTCTTTTCCCTGCTTAATCACTTCCTCTGCAAAGGGTAAAGGGTTCCCTTCCCCCAACAGCCTAGAGGAGCCTGGGTGTTTACCATAATTACTGTTGGCTCTTTCACACAGCTCCTGGTATGTACAAGGAACTGGGTTAGATTCCTCTGCTCTGCTATTAGGTGGTATTTTCCTACCTTCCAGCAAACTCCTTTCCAGGAACCTCCCTTGGCTGCAACACGGCTCAAGGTAAAACTTTTCCTTTCTGCTTTGCCTGGGTTTTCTCACAGGCAGAAGCTCAGCTTCAGGAAAATAAACTTTTCCTTCAGAGTACTTAGCATTATAAGGCTGAGACTGCCTTACCCGGGTTTTAAAGCAATGTTCCTTGCTTTCTGGGGAATAGAGTTCCTCAGTGCACTGACCAGCCGTGCACTGCTTCCTACAGCGTGGAACTGTCTGTCTCTTTGGGTCAGCGTGCCTCCCACGGCTCCCTTCTTCAGAGGAGCTTTCCTGGGTGAGATGGGGACTCCCTTCCCTTCTCTTGTCCTTCCACTCTGTTCCCAAGACAGTTCTCCTTTGGCTAGGTCCTTGGTTAATTCTTCTCCTCCCTCTCTCTTCACTACTCCCTGCTAGGGGATTTTTAAATGTGTTGCCTTTCCCGTTTGCTTGGGCTCCGCCCCTCATCAGCTGCCTCCCCTCTCCTAATGAGTCATGGGTTAGCTCCTGGCTTGGGCGTTCCCTAGTACTGTGTGACATAGTTTGTTTGGGGTTTCTATGCCAACCTTCCTCCATGTTTTCCTTTGACCTGTCAAAAGTGGATTCATTCTGAAGTACATTCTCTGTCTCCCTGGGCTCTGATCCTTGTGCCTCATGACACACCGTAAACAGGGTGTCATCAGAAAAGGGCCGTGTCCTTTTCTGATGACCTCAGCGGAAGCAGAGTGACTGACTCCGGAAATGTGTTTTGCTTCTGGTTAATGTTTACATCTGCAAAAAGCAGGAACCCTAGAAAACAAAACAAAAAAATGCTTTTCTCTCTCTTCCACTGCCCCAGTTCTTTTTTCTCACATAAGATTCTTAGCACAGCACAGGGCTTTTCACAGAGGCACAGACAGGGTAGAAGCTTTTCTTTACAAATATTAAACCTCAATTAACACATCTTTTGTTAGAGAAACCACTGCTGTCCATGTGATAGAATTTTGCTTTTAAGACCTCATAGTTAGAGAAAAGTATTCTGGCAAACACAGTGTAAGTTCAGACTGAAATACAGAGAGAGAGAGACCTGAGTTCAAATCCCCCTAATACAGCTATTTTTTTTTGAGAGAGAGAGAGCTGAGTTCAAACACAGCCACAGCTATTTTTTAGTGGCTTTGAAAAAACCAATACTGAGAGACAAGTCTGAACATGCCTTTCTAGGGTGTGGTAACACGTGATTGGTTGAAACAAGAGGTCTGTTCTGAGCATGCTCCAGGTGTTCTGAGCATGCTCCTGGTGTAAGGCTGTGTGTCCTGTGTAAGGGGAACATTTTAACACAGAGATTCAAAAAGAAAAAATGGCTCTTTTTGGAACACCAAGCAGAATTTCCAGCAGGGCACACAACATTCATTACTTCCTTAAGGACCATGATGCAGAAGCAAAGGGGTATCCACCGATTGAAAATCCATTTGAAATACTGGAGTTCGGCAGAGCTTGAACAAGAAATAACAGAATGTAGATTATCCAGATGGCCAAATATTTTTCGACTCTCAAGAACCCTGCAATTCTGGCACCGAACTTGACTTAACATCTGACAGCACAATGGATCCGGTGGATATAGAATTATATTACGCCGCTGTAGATGCAGAAACAAACTGTTTATTCGAAGAACTAGGATCAGCAGAGGTAAGAGAAGGGTTTTTTTTATTTAGAAAAGTGTTATAGAAGTAAAGGTGGTTCACACTGACATTATTTTGTTTTGTTTTTTGTAGGGAAGTGACGAATCTCCGCTCCTACAGGAGCTAGAGGACATACAAGCAACCAATCTACGCTGTTTGTGCTTTCTCTGTACATATCAAAGGGAGGCATTTGATGTCATAGCCAGCCAAAAGGACTACACAAAACCTGATGAAATAAACACATTGAAATCTGCTATACAAGCAACGGTGGGCTGTATTATCAGGAAATGCTGGCAGGGCGTTATGAATAGAGACTGTGCAGCTTGTGTAATACATGCTCCAGGTCAAAGACATCATGATTGTTTGAGGTGGGGACATAAGGAAATACAGCAGAAAATCCATAAAACTTGTAACAGGTTGTGTCTAGCACCTATTGTAAATGTTGCCATGATTGTTGGTCATAAAATGAAAGCAACTACCCTAGTTTATGAAAATTTGAATTTTTTGTTTGAACTCATCAGAGATTTTAATACCAGTAGAAATCCAATATTATGCTTAGATCTGTGGCAGACGGCGATATAGAACTAGTGGAAGGTTTAAACTGTGACAGAGATTATAGATCGTTCTTTAAAAAATGTTGCCATGATTGTTGATCATAAAATGAAAGAAAATGTATGTATTTCCAGAATCTATTAGTTGAACATACAGATGAACAAAAATTATATGTATGCCTTTATATTTTTTTAAAATCTTGTAATGCTCAAATGAATCATTTCACAAGATGAAAACATTTTATTTGAAATAAAACATTTTGAACCTATATGTGGTGTGTTTTAGGAGTGCCTAGTTAATGAATAGGTGTGCCTTACACAATAGGCCATATGATAAGAATGTGAAGAGCAGAGCTCTATTGTATAACTAAAATCCACTTAAGACGTCTGGGGATGGGGGTATGTGTATTAGCCACATACACAATATATAACATCTATTACAATGTACCGTCTGCAAAAAAAAAAGGCAGTGTGAATAAGCCAGGTCGTATGATAAGATTATGAGATCCAGAGATATTTCAGTTAAAGAGTCTGGGGGGCTGTAAATCCCATCAAAAGAATTTCATTTTAAAAAGCTGCAGTATATTTCAGGAGCCAGAAGAGATCACATAGTCTCTCTACAGCCTGTATCATCTGCAATTCTTCTTCAGACATGGTGGTTAGATATGAGTCTTACTTTTCTTAAAAAAATATTGTTGGCTATGTAATGTTTCTGTCTCTTATGATTGTCTTTAAAAAAAATAGGAGCAGAAAAAGGGGGTTACAAATAAACTTTCTCTTACAAAAAGAAGGCAACAAAGAATGTTAAAAGGTATGACCTGTGGTTTTTAATTTTCCAGCAGCTATGCTTTTTATAATGTGCCTCAACCTTTAATCTTTTTTTTATTTTAGACCAAGAAGATGCTACAAAACAAGATGACCAGCCTAATCAACAGACGGCACCCTACAGAAAAAATAAACTTTCTTACAAAAAGAAGGCAACAAAGAATGTTAAAAGGTATGACCTGTGGTTTTTAATTTTCCAGCAGCTATCCTCTTTATAATGTGCCTCAACCTTTAATCTTTTTTTTTATTTTAGTCCAAGAAGATGCTACAAAACAAGATGTCCAGCCTAACCAACAGACGGTACCTTACAGAAAACCAAAAGACAAGCAGAATCGTGAGTATTCCGGTTTTATCCAACACATAGATTTTAAGGTCTCTGTAAAAGTATTAGCCCCTACGTTTTCTTTTTCAGACCGAGAAAATGTTAGAAAACCAGCAGCTATGGGAGAGAAGTCTAACAGGAAAAGATCACACAGCGAAAGTTTTTCTGACGGTGAATCTACACACGCCGGTACAGAATACAGCAAGCATGGTGAAAGCCATGTCTTTGATCACAGTGTTTCAGAGGACAGAGCAAATAATCTTGCATTAGGCCCCGCTGAAGAATCAGAACCAGTTAGCTATGTTCAGTTTGTGAAAAGGTGGGATCGTAAATTGGACAAGTTTAATGGTGTAATTTATTCAGAGGAATTTCGGTTTATTAATTTAGACAGGGTAACATCATTATCTGAGGCTCAATTCGCCATTCGGCAAGGTATTCAACATATTCTGGATGAGGTTAGCAGCAGGGTTTCACCCGGTGATTATATACAGGTGCATCTACACTCATCTCTTTTTCACAATTCCTTGTATTCTGGAAAGTTAAACCCAGAAGCATTAGACACTGACGATTTCTTAAATCAGATCGCTAAACTCCTTCAGATTCACAGAGAAATCCAGGTTTGTGATATATTCCGTGTTGTTGTACTTGTCATAAGAAATCGGGGTGGGGGAGCTCATAGGGTCTTAAAGACTATACCATTTATCCATATTATTCATAAGAAAAGGATGTATTTGATAGACTTGAACATCAACACTGATAATAACCTGTGTTTTGCAGATAGCCTCACAGCGCTCATGTCACAGGTAAAAATGACAGATGTCGAATTGTTAGAAGGTGCTAAAATACTACATAATGAATTGGGATGGCCGGTACATAGAAAAGTCATGCTCGATGATGTAGCAATATTTGAACAGCATTTAAAGATAAACATACGCGTTGTGCTTTACACAAATTCATGGGTTTGTTTTAAGACATCAGACAGACCTGTGTTCCCTGTGTTCTTGTTGCTACACGATGACCATTTCTATGGTATTAACCGATGTCAAAAAATTCTATGAGGAGCGCAACTTCTGTAGTTACTGTCAGAAACCGTACAGTCACAATCATAATTGCACATTATGGTGCCGTCTTTGTTTGACACTAACGTGTGCAAATAATGTTGGTGTACAACAGAGATGCCCTAATTGCAAACTCTTTTATCGTTCTAAAGAGTGTTTAGATAGACAGGCGTATCTGGCTCTGAAAAAAGAAGTGGCGTGTTTATCTAAGATACTGTGCCAGAAATGTGAGTTTTATGTGGATAAGAAATATAAGTGCAAGGGCCGGCATTGTAAACTATGTCACGAGCCCCTAACCCGGGATGGCGTCCACTTATGTTTTATGACCCCTATTGGTAAAACTGAAACATCTGAAAAGTATATATTTTATGATTGTGAATGTATGCAAGAAACAGGCTGGCATGTCCCTAATTACATATATGCGACGGACTTAAATGATGAAAGAAACTGGGAATTCAAGGGTCTCGAATATATTTCTGCCTTTATACAGATTTCTTGTGACAAAAAATTTAAAGACTACACCTTCATAGCCCATAATTCCAAAGGTTATGACGGATATTTTGTTCTTAACTGCTTAAGGAAAAGATGGACACAGGGCTGCTGGTTCAAGGTGCTAAACATTTACAAATTACCGTCGAACCTTTGACTATCCGTTTTATAGACTCTCTAAATTTCCTGCCTATGAAACTTAGCAAACTTCCACAAGCCATGGATTTTACAGGCAGCAAGGGGTACTTTCCGCACTTTTTTAATACGCTGGAAAATCAAAACTATGTGGGCCCCATGCCGGGTGTTGAACATTACTGTGTGAGTAACATGTTTCCTGAAGAAAAAGAGGAATTTTTACAATGGTACAAGGACAATCAGCATAAAACTTTTAATTTGCAAAAAGAGTTGGCTTATTACTGTCAGCAGGATGTATCTATTTTGCATCAGGCCTATGTTCTCTACCGAGCTGAAATCATGAAAATGACAGAGAAAGAAGTGTTTGTAGAGTATGGTGACATCTCAGAAATTCAAACAAGGTGTTTAGACCCTTTCCAATATATAACCCTTGCATCTGTATGTATGGCTATATTCAGATTAATGTTTTTAGAACCCAAGACTGTGGCACTCATTCCACCAGATAACTATCACCGGCAGACAAAGAGATATTCATCCCCATCTATTCAATGGCTGATGTATGTAGAGGCCAAAGAAAATATACAGATCACACAGGCTCTGAAAGGTGGCGAAATAAAGGTGGGGTCTTATTTTCTTGATGGCTATGCCGTGATCGGTGGGGTAGAAACAGCTTTTGAGTTTAATGGTTGTTTTCACCACGGCTGTCCGAGCTGTTATAACGATAAAGACCAGAATCCTGTAGCAGCCACGACCTATGGTTTTCTTTATTACAAAACACAGCTAAAAGCTGCATTCCTGGAAAGCCGTGGGTTCAAGGTCATAAGTCTATGAGAGCACGAGTGGAAGCAGATGGTAAAAGAAAATGACGGGGTCTGCGCAGATTTCCTGGCTGACTCCGCATTACCGCAACCTCTGATTCCACGAGATGCCCTTTTTGGGGGTAGAACAAATGCCATTTATCTGTTCCACAAAACAAGACCTGGGGAAAAAATACACTACTATGATTTTACCAGCCTATACCCTTTTTTCAATAAAACAAAGGAATATCCAATAGGCCATCCAAAAATCATTTATGACAAATTTGGTCCCCCTACAAAGTACTTTGGTTTTATAAAAGCAAAAGTATATCCCCCACGAAAGCTCTTTTTCCCGGTGTTACCCATACGGTTGGGCGGTAAGCTTATGTTTCCACTGTGTCACACGTGTGCTGACACACGTACGGTTGGGCGGTAAGCTTATGTTTCCACTGTGTCACACGTGTGCTGACACACGGCAACAGGAAATGTGTGCCCACACGGATGAGAGAGCTTTTGTGGGGACTTGGTGTACGGTGGAGATGAATTTAGCCATTGCAAAAGGGTATGTGGTTGTTGAAATCTATGAAATCTGGCATTTCAAGCAAATATCTGATAATCTCTTTTCCGAATACATCAAAATGCACCTCCGTCAAAAACAAGAGGCTTCTGGCTACCCTCGATGATGCAATGATACTGAAAAACAAAATGTGTACATAGCTGATTTCTTTAGAAAAGAGGGGGTGTGTTTGCATGCAGACCAGAAGCTCTCTCCTCATCCGTGTGGGCACACATTTCCTGTTGCCATGTGTCAGCACATGTGTGACACAATGGAAACATAAGCTTACCGCCCAACCGTATGGGTAACACCGGGAAAAAGAGCTTTCGTGGGGATATACTTTTGCTTTTATAAAACCAAAGTACTTTGTAGGGGGACCAAATTTGTCATAAATGATTTTTGGATGGCTTATTGGATATTCCTTTGTTTTATTGACAAAAGGGTATAGGCTGGTAAAATCATAGTAGTGTATTTTTTCTCCAGGTCTTGTTTTGTGGTACAGACAAATGGCATTTGTTCTACCCCCAAAAAGGGCATCTCGTGGAATCAGAGGTTGCGGTAATGTGGAGTCAGCCAGGAAATCTGTGCAGCCCCCGTCATTTTCTTTTACCATCTGCTTCCACTCGTGCTCCCATAGACTTATGATCTTGAACCCACGGCTTTCCAGGAATGCAGCTTTTAGCTGTGTTTTGTAATAAAGAAAACCATAGGTCGTGGCTGCTACAGGATTCTGGTCTTTATCGTTATAACAGCTCGGACAGCCGTGGTGAAAACAACCATTAAATTCAAAAGCTGTTTCTACCCCACCGATCACGGCATAGCCATCACAAAAATAAGACCCCACCTTTTTTTTGCCACCTTTCAGAGCATGTGTGATCTGTATATTTTATTTGGCCTCTTCATACATCAGCCATTGAATAGATGGGGATGAATATCTCTTTGTCTGCCGGTGATAGTTATCTGGTGGAATGAGTGCCACAGTCTTGGGTTCTAAAAACATTAATCTGAACATAGGCATACATACAGATGCAAGGGTTATATATTGGAAAGTGTCTAAACACCTTGTTTGAATTTCTGAGATGTCACCATGCTCTACAAACACTTCTTTCTCTGTCATTTTCATGATTTCAGCTCGGTAGAGAACACAGGCCTGCCGCAAAATAGACGCGTTTCGGCAAAAGCCTTCATCAGGGGCTAGAGGACTGCAAAAATATAAACAATATATTTCAATAAAACATAATAAATATAAACAATATATCTCAATAAAACATAATAAAAACATAAATGTAAAGAACAACATAAATAGTATAGAAGGACAAACATCAAGATTGTGTATATCATATTATACTCACACAATGTATAAACCCAATACAGTAGATGAAGCGCGTGAGAATGTATAACCAATAATGTGGTTGATAATGCTGAAAGACAACAACTATATTAAAATATAGATGCAAAATAAGGTACAAACAGTAAACCAATAAATTAAACAATGCAGGAAAAAACAGTGAAAAAGACAAATGGGAAACCCAGACCTAGAAGAGCAAAAATACATACATTTAAACTGCTAAAAAATACTAAAAAACTAAAACAAACAAGACCTAATACATATATGTAATTAAACCAATAAAAACTTTAAATCATATCATAAATACATAGTGAATTTAGAAATAAAGTAAAATCAACTAAAAAATAATAAAACAAAATTAAAAACCAGAAATTGGTCACGAAATCAACCTAAATGGAAGCCAAGATGCCATGTTATAAAAATGTATTGTGTAAATGTATTATGTAACAGGAGCGTATTATATAAAATATCAGTGTTAAAATAATCTATCTGTGCAAATCACAGTTTAGAAAAAAGGAACAAGATGTCATATTGGGTGACCATAAAATGTGTAAAAAATCAAGAAGAATAAAAACATTGTGTATAATTTAAGAACATGTGCATATAAAACCATATTAAAAAAAAAACATATTTTAAAAAAAGCTCGGCTGATTAAACAGTAAGTTAAAAAGGCCACTAAAAACGGGGGCAGAGGAATCACAAAAATATGGTTAAAGAAACTATATTGAGCAAACTAAAGTGAAGTCAAGCGCTGCATGCTCTCTCAATACTGACAATGAAACCACAACCGTGCATGATACGCTGGACTGAGGCACGCTTAAAAAGCTCAAACAGGCACAAGATAGAATTAAATGTCCTATAGTGACGTATATAGAGTGTGGCCAAAGCGGCTCAAAAAACCGGTTAAACTGCGATCTTTATAATACCACTCATGAAAGAAAACGAAACCCGCCAAAATCTCTAGTGTTATTTAAAGGAAAGTCGCGTGCTATGAAAGGAACTAACTTATAAAAACATAATAATACATTATACATAAAAGATCTAACTTCAAAAACAATTAGAGAATGTATAATGTGCCTACACAAAAAATGAAAACTGAAAAAACGTTTAAATGAAGCAATGCTGTGATCCGAAAAAATGAGATCATATTGCAGCTTAAAAAGGATTATATAAAAAGAGTTGGAAACAAACAAGCGGCTGGAAAGGCTTTAGAGCTGCACATGCCTTTAGCACAATCAGTACAAGTAAAACAACCATTCCTGAGACGCTGAAATTGGCGCGTTTTTAAAGGTCAGATTAAAACCATATATAAAGAACAAAAAACTTTGGCTGAGAACAGTCAAAGAACAGCATATATAATAAATTAAAGAGGAGGAGGCAGAGGAATAACAATATGATTAAAGAACTATACAGAGGAAATGTAAGGCCCTGTCACTCAAGTTCCTTTTTGTTTGCTCTTTACGCCATACCTTCCAACCATCAACTGTCTTTTTCTTCAGGGCTTGATGTGCTCAGCATATTCTTTGCATGGTTTCCTGTGTATGTGCCTTCTGCAAAAAAAGTATCTGCATGGACCCTTCAATCCAAGCATATACTTTTTCTAAGGCTTATAATATATGATATTTCCTTATGTGGTTCTTTATGCTGGCCTGTCTTTCCTTTGCCCACTGTAATGACAGACTGGTTGATGTATATTTTTATTAGAGCAGTCACTATCAGGATCCTTGAGTGATTATGAACCAGGAACATATCCTTATAATCCCTACAATTCTCCCATTTTTTTTTTTTTTTTGTGGAGGAGATAAGACCAAGTCAGAGAATTCTGAAGTGGGGACTGCAGCATAGGAAACATTCACATGTGTATGGCATGTTTGAACAGGCATAAGGGAAGTGGACACCTTGGTACACTGTTTCTTACAACAGGAAATGGCAAGAGAAACAATACAACAAAAGGACAAGGCAAAAATTAAAAAGATGCCAGCAGAAATTAAAAGGCCTTTTAGACCAGTACCTAGCGAGTGAAACCAGGAGGTTAAGGGATGAAAACCAATTACCTACATTCAGTCCTCCCTTAAAGTCATCAATATGTAAATCTGACAGGTGGCGTATCTTATCCATAGCATTAAGCACAAACACTGAATGATTCGCTATGACCGTACAACAAATAGTGGCATTAATAAAAGAACAAAGACCTCCCTCAGAAGCAAGGAGCAAATCTAGCGCTTGTCTATTTTGTAGGGTCATTTGGGTATTTTGCTCTAGGGACTCTGATAGCTTAGTTATAGAATCAGTAACAGCTTTCATTTGTACATGAAGCAAACATTGTAACCGGCGTATAGCCATTCCTAATTCAGCAGTGAGGGCAGGGGTAGCAAAAGGAATCCATGCTGTCCATGATAAAGCATCTAATCGTGTTTTGGTCAAGGGGTAAGTAGAATTAATATATTCAAAAGATGCCTGTATGGCCTCATCTTCAGAAACTTTTGCATCCCATGGACCTGATCCTACTAGAGAGCGTTTAACTCGCTGGAGGAGTGAATGAGTTTTGTGTGAAACATTTAAAGGAATAAGGGCAGAATAGAGAGATACACGGACAAGGGTACAGGGCAAGTGAGAAATATTAATTTTCTGTAATAAGGCTTCCCCACAAAGAAAATAGTGACCTGTTAAAGCAGAAATCTGTGTAGAAGAACTCCATTTTCTTGGAAATGTATTAATATTACCCAAAGGTTAGATTGTAACTTCCCATGACTGTAGGTAGAGCACTGAGACGGGAGTATAGCAGGAACTAAAAGGGACTTTACCTCCAAGCCAGTAATCATAATGACCAGAAGGTAAATAGGGACCCACAAGTAGGGCATCCTGCCAATAATTGGAATCCACTAGCAAAGGCACTAGGGTGATATTATCTGCTGGGGACAGGGTGGAGGGGTTAGCAGTAAATTGTGACAAATACGTAGAATTACCATGGCGAGGAACAAAAGTTCCAGCAGCTATATGCCAAGAAGCATTTTGGACATTATAAGTAATATTGCAGCGAGAGGAAAATGAAAGAGATGCATTAGTCACAAGACAATAAGTAAATCGCATCTCTAAAGGAACATAAACAAAGAAAGGTTCACTGGAGGCATTCACAGACTCCCATGTGTCAGTACAGTCTATGGATTCAAAACATGGAGCAGTAAAGTTTTTGTTGTCCCAACAAGAGACCTTTCCCATTAATTCTGAGAGGGACAAAGGATAAACCACTACGGGAGCATATTTTACAGCTTTAGGGATGGGGGTGCATATTAAACAATCAGAAACATTAGTTAAGCGTAAAATATCCAGAACAGATGATTGCCATAAATTGGAGGCAGATGCTGTAGCTCTAGGATGACGGGAAAGGACAGAAGGACTTTGATTATTTAAAAAACATAGCTAACTGACCATCAAGGATAGTTGATTTCCAGGTATTGGGAAGAGGGAGGGACCTAAGGGAACGATTCAGGGAGGAGATGGTAGTGGTGGGGGGTGACTTAGTGGCAGGGACACAAATGAAAAATAAAAGCCTTGCTAGGAGAATCGCATATAACATGAAACAATATAAAAAGGCATACTTAAGAGCAGGAGAGGCAGACATGTTATATAAGATTAATCAAAGTCCAAAGCACAGTTCAAGGAACCCAAAGGTGGGCAATATGAGTCCAGGTTTGGCCAGAGTCCAACAGAACAGCAAAAGGAGTGGACGCAGAAACAATATGGGGTCCTGAATATGTTGGATCTTGCCAGGAACTTCGATGAGGATTTCTGCGATAAACTTTGGTCCCAACTGGAATCAGACTTTCCTTGGGAAGAGATGGATGTTGATCACGGATGGCACAGCGTCGGGAGATTTCTGCTAAGGCTAAACGCAAACCTGCAATGTAAGGAGATATAGAGTCTGGTAAAGAAACAGACGTTTCAGACAGATTGTATAGCAACAATCGCCTGTCAGTACATATTTCATGTGGTGTTAGAGCAACATTCTTCAATGGGCGATTCCTGAGCTGAAACAAAGCTAAAGGCAGGGCCTGTAACCAGGAAAAACTTTTGTCTGATTGAATCAAACGCAGTGCAGTCTTGAGCAGGCCATTGGTCCGTTCGACGAGACCATTGGAAGTGGGGCGATAGACTGAGACATACTTCCAGTGCAGGTTCACTGCTGTAGAGAAAAGATGCATTAATTGATTCCGGAAGTGAGAACCATTATCAGAATAAACAGTTTGGGGAATGCCAAAACGGGGAAAAACAAATGTTGTGAAAAGCATTTGAAAACTTCAGCTGCAGTTTCCTGTTTACAGGGAAAAGCCTCCACCCATTTGGAGAATGAACAGACACAGACGAGAAGGAATCTGTATCCATCTACACGGACCTGCATATCTGTGAAATCTACATACCAGGAAATGAACGGACCCTGAACAACTGGGAGATGACCTTGTAGCATTTGTTTGCCCTTCACAGGAGAATTCTCTAAACATTGGGGACACTGCTGGCACAACTCCTGCACCCTGGCCCTAAGACGGGGGTACCAGAAGAGCCCAGAAATTTGTGCACAAATGCTGGAGGCAGGGGCATGGGCTACAGAGTGTAACAAGTGACACAATTGTTGTAAAGACCAGAGTGAAATGCAAGCCTTTCCAGATGGGTGAACCCACAACTGTTTGTGCTCTGAACATCCTAACAATTTCCACTTCTGCACTTCATCTTGCAGAAAATTCTGCTGATAATCCCGGAGTGAGGGTAAGGGATAAGTCTTTGCTCGTGTAGTAACTAAAATGGGGACAGCATCTGTAACTTGTCTAGCTGCTTCATCAGCCAGAGCATTTCCGAAATGTAAGAAACCATAATGTCTGGAGTGGCCAGGGACCCAGTTACAAGAAGTTAGAATACCTTTCTGCTGGCGCTGCAGTAACAGGTCATACAAGTATAGAATCAATGATTTGTGTACAAGCTGACTACTAGATGAAGTAACAAATCCCCGCTGTAACCAAATCTGGAGGTACTCCCCACACAATTTTTTAACATACTGTGAGTCAGTGTAGAAAATCAGGGGCGTTTCCGGACGTTCCTCTAGGACAGCTAATATAGCACACAATTCAGCTGCCTGTGCTGAATATCCCTGATCCGAGTCCAGAGCATACTGTAAGCAATGCTCAGACACTCCATCAGGGGTCACCAGCACAGCAGCAAATCCTACAGCACCCTTCTGTTCTGATCCATCAGTAAACCAAATTTCACTATCTGGTGGCATGTCAGAGGGTGATACCATAATGGATAAAATTTCCTCATAGGGGAGTCACATACTGGGGTATGAACATCTACCGCTGTCTGTAGCCAACTTAGTGGGCACGTGGAGGCAGTGAGAGGGCGGAAAATCACTCCACTGTTCAAGATAGATGCACAGGCTTGCTGTAATTCAGTCGGGGACAAATGTAACGTGTCTTTGTTTAGAATAGCCTTCAGTTCAATGGACTGATAGAGAATCAGGGTAGTGGGAGTGAAAATAGACAAAACTTTCTCTATTGCTGCTGCGACCGCAATGACTACTTTTTCAAGGTCAGGAAGGGGGAGTTCTGTACACCCAAAAGTACCAGACAAGAATGCCAAAGTAGAAACCCTGTCCTGAAATAGTATGGCTGCCCAAGCCTGAGAGCCTGTCACTACCATCAATTGAAAGGGTTTATGATGATTCGGCAAATGTAAGGCTGGAAGACACTTTAAATCTTCCAAAATGGACTGGAGCACGCTTACAGCACAAGGGTCTAAAGTAATTTTGTCTGAATTTTTTACACCACCCTTCAAATAAGGGCGGAAACAAAGAGTCCGAGAACTAAAAGCTGGGATCCAATTTCTACAGAAATTTAGAGTACCCAAAACGGAACAAAGTTCTCTCACTGTATTGGGGACAGGTAACTGTAAGCCATGTTGTACTGTCTTATCTCCCACCTGAATAGATCCTTGGCTTAACTGAAACCCCAAAAAGGTAACTGTTGTCTGCACGAGTTGTGCTTTCTCTGCATTTAGTTTGTACCCTTTCTCATGCAGTTCCTGTATTAACTTCTGTGTGTACTTCTGCATTTGTGCATAGTCTGACCCAGACAGTAAAATGTCATCTACATATTGCAGCAAACACATCTCTCCAGGGAGATGTGAATTGAAATCCTGCAAATCTTGTGAGAGAATCTGGGAAAATATACTAGGACTATCGACATACCCCTGGGGTAGTCGTGTCCACTGGTAATGTACTTGATCAAAAATAAAAGCCAGTAAGGGTCTAGAATCAACATCAATTTCTACACTAAAAAAGGCATTTTTCAAATCTAATACTGTAAAATATTTGTACAGTTGTACTGTATTCAATGTAGTGGCCGGATTGGCAACTGCAGGAAACTGAGTTTCCACCACTTGGTTCAATGCTCGTAAATCATGGACAATCCTCCACTTTCCATTGGGTTTACTGACCGGAAAGAGAGGAGTATTATATGAGGACGTACTGTGTTCTATTATGCCGTGTAGTTTAAGCTGATTAATTTCCTCTCGTGCACCCTCTATAGCTGCCTGCTGCAAGGGGTATTGGGGCAATTTTGGACCCTCTTTCCCTTGTTTTAATCGTATGTGAACCGGTGTACCTCGTACCCGCCCATATGGACTAAAGAGGTAAGTGCCAGTTTCACTTATCCCTGCAGATTGAAATGCTCCTGCCACTAAGGTGACTTGGGCTTTTACAATTAAATCTCGTCCCATCAAATTTGTAGGACAGTGAGAGGCATACAAAAAACTATGGAAGATGGCAAATTGTGGCCCTTTCACCCAAATTGGATTAGTCACGGGGGTTTTTACTGGCTTACCATCAAACCCAGTAGTCATTACACTGTCTCTGCCAATGGTTCCACTTATGGGCATGGTGTTCAGAACAGAAAGTGTAGCTCCAGTATCAATTAGGAATTTCATTACTTGGTCATTCAAAGTTAATTCAATATGGGGCTCCTCTGTTCCCAGTGTCACCTGCATATTATATATACCTAGTCATTGTCTATTTTCCCTATTGCCATAGCCTGTCCTATTTGGGGGCTGCCAGGTAGGGTATTGGCGGGGTCTTGCAAGTGGTGGGGGACCTTGGTCATATCGTCGCCGCCCTCCCGGTAGTGGGGCACGGCAGACCCGTTGCAGGTGACCCCTCTCACCACACCGCCAACAAGTGAAATCTCTCTCCCTGTCCTGCTCTTGTCTGGGGAAGGATCGTGGTTCCTGACCCGTGAGCTGACCATGCTTTTGAACATTCAAAACTCGCATGAATTGTCTATACATGTCTTCAGAATCACTGTCTACACTACTGTCACTCTCACAATCGTCATTGATTTCATCAAGTTGTTTCTGCTGCTCTTTTACTTGTTGGCGTAAAGCCTTTATCAATTTTGTATCAGCCACAGATCTGCTGACCTTTTCTCCCTTTTTCTTCTCCTGTTCTATTTCTTTCAATTGTAAATTGAATAAACGAGCTTGGGCAGCCTTTCTGTCCCTCTCTGGTTTATTCAATTCTTCCTCAGCTTGTCTGACAAAATGAAAAATATGTGCCTGTTGTTTCTGCCATGGTTCTGATTCTAATGCCACTATGTTTTTTAGCTTTAACTGGATAGGCAAAGGTAAGGTATTGCAGAGAGTCTGAAAAAACATGAGAGCCATGTTAGGGTCATTGTGGGGTACACCCATCTGGGCCTCCCATAAATCTTGAAATTTAGCCAAATAAGCACTAATATCTTCCCCAACCTTAAATTGCATTGAAGTAAGGGGTCCCATACTTCGTTGGGTGGGATAAATGTCCCTCAAGGAGTCCCATACCATATTACGATAAAGATTAAAAAGTGCCCCATCATACTGAGGATGATGTACCATAACCCCTCTGATATGGGCATTTTGAAAAACTTGGTTAGCCGCATTATTACCCAAAATTCGGGCTAGTAGGGCTTTTACATCTCCAATTGCTAAAGTATAACCTGCTGTTAATCGTTCAAATTTTTGTATCCACGCTCCCGCTCCCTGATTCAGGGGAGGGAGTTGCTCGGCCAGATTAGTCATATCGGTAAAACTCCAAGGGATATATATTTCTTGCCCATGGGGAGTATGCCGCACGGGAAATATCAAATGATTAGGTGTTTTTGGGTTATTGGGATCTTGTCCCTCATACTTTTCCCATACCCTTAAACCTGCTTCCATATACTTATAGTCCCATTGTGGATCTCCCTCCCCTCCACGGATACATCTACGAGCTAGGTTTAAATCTGTAGTATTCAGGGACCCTTGTTCAGGCCAAATTCTCATTTGAGGGGCACAGGCTGTAGTCCACCCATGTAAGTTTGAACTCCAATGATATACATAAAAACCTTCACCTCCTTCTTCATTAAAAACAAAATCTACAGGGGTTTTCTTAGGTTGAACTGCTTCTTTAGAATTCTGCACGGGTAGGCAGTGATATTCGTGGGCTCTGGTCGTCCGGTTCCTAATATCCTGTCTACTCTCACATGGTTTTTTAGAAAAATAATCACGCTCCCATTGACCTTCTGGTAAATCAAGACTACCAGGGAATTTGTCCGCTGACATCACTGGAGACCTATCGCAATTAATGGAGTCAAGGACAAAGGGAGTGGACTGTACTTGGGTTTGATCACCCCCTGTGGCCCCCAGCAATGACTGGTCACATACCGGGGGCTCAGGGATAGGATCAGGGGTCAAATGTAATTTACCTGCTACCTGAACCCATTCCATATGCTGTTCCCGGCGGGGAGATGCAGACCGGGATCTTCTACGTGGTTGGGAGTTACTATTTCGCATTATGTCTTCCAATTCCCGATGGGGATATATTGGATTACATGGGGGAGTCTCAATAAGAGATGGTGTTTTTTTCTCATCCCAGTATCTAACTCTTTCCTTGTGTATTTCTACTGGTCTTTTGTCTTTAATTTTATCTTTAGGTCTGTCCTCTAATTCTGTCTCCTTGGGGTCTAAATCTATGGAAGGGTCTGCATAACCTATCGCTGCCATTGTACGACTCTCTGCCATTGTACGACACTACTGAGGGTTTTTGGATCTACCTGTTTCATCCACATGGAAATGTACCTTAAGTGTTTCAGCTGACTAGCCCCAGTTTTATGAAATAAAATATAATCCCTAATTTTTACTAAACAACAACCATCAAAGGACCCCTCTGGTGGCCAGCCAAGAGGAGTTCCAGGAGCAGCGCTCCATTTTGCCCATTTAAGGCAAACTTTCAATATTTCCTTTCCTAATAAGGGATTATCTCTCATCATCCGTTCAACCGGAGTCACTGGGGAAATTTGGTTTACCATTATGTCCTGATTGCCATCTTTCTTTCTCCTAAACAGAGACATGATTCCTATGTGCAACCTTTTATTTAAGGGTCTCAATACCCACCCTCTTTATTTACAGAGGAAGGAAGTGCACGAAATGTCCAGGACACCTTTCAAACAAGAATTCGCTTCGTTCAAGCCCAGCCAATCTCCTCGCGGAGGTATGGAACCGTGAGCAAGAACACACACACGCTTCGTGTCAGATGACACGTACTGTCTCAATCACTTATCATTCAGTCCCAGTTTATAACAGCAAATTATTCTTACACTTTATTCATATAACAAAAACAAAAATGCATATAACAAAGACAAAAATTAAACAACACTTACCAAGCTTGGTTAAAAATACTCACGACGCCGTCATTACAGCCGCCGTCATCCTAGGGAATCCGTCACTCACTTCTCCGGTCTATACTACGCACCGGGAACGTACTTCCCTCTTTCTTGAGGGGAATACAAATCTTTACACTGGCTGCCTATCCCTTTCCGTATTCAATACAAAGTTCTGATCTTTGTTCACAAAGCTCTCCACACTGGTGTTCCCCTTTACCTCTCTGATCTGGTGCGTTTTCACTGTCCCTCTAGAACGCTTCGGTCGATTCACGCTAACCGCCTCTTTCTCCCACCTCCTTCTCGGGCTCACCTCGAATCAACACGCTCTTCTGCTTTTTTCTTTCTCGGCCCCTGCCTTTGGAACTCTCTTCCCTCAACTTTACGCATGGAGTCATCTTTTAAAACTTTTAAGGCCTCCCTCAAAACTCACCTCTTCTGTGTTGCTTTTGATGTTCCTTCCCCCCCTGCCCACAGTTGATTGCTCTGTTTCTCTATTCTTCCTTTTCTATCTTTGCTGTCTCTTTTATGAATAATTGGCGTTCTTTTCTGTTCTCTCAGTAGCCTGTTTTTTTTATTGTACACCGCTGTATGCCTTTTTGGTCATGGCGGTATAAAAAGTTTTATAATAAAGATAAAGATGAAGATCCGTAGCCCAATCCGGGTGTTCGGCACCAATTGTAAGGCCCTGTTACTTACAAGAGACCGATTACTAATTAAAGACTAATTTCCTGTATAGTCCAGATCCAAAAAGTCAGTACAGGTGCAATCAGAATCTTTGTTTATTAGATAACTGATGGACAAATACAGGCAAGGGAGAGGAGAATTTCTGTCAGTCCTCAGACATCAGAATCCCTCCTCCCACTGAGTACAATAGTCGTGTTAAATATATACATTTTTCTGATTTCCGTATACGTGCACAGCTCCCAAATCTATCTCCCCCTTGTATCTCATCTCCTCTTGCCATCTGTTTCCTGTTACTTCCTTTCTATCCCCTTGTTCCTGTTTTAATACCCACTCAAGTTCCTTTTCGTTTGCTCTTTACGCCATACCTTCCAACCATCAACTGTCTTTTTCTTCAGGGCTTGATGTGCTCAGCATATTCTTTGCATGGTTTCCTGTGTATGTGCCTTCTGCAAAAAAAGTCTCTGCATGGACCCTTCAATCCAAGCATATACTTTTTCTAAGGCTTATAATATATGATATTTCCTTATGTGGTTCTTTATGCTGGCCTGTCTTTCCTTTGCCCACTGTAATGACAGACTGGTTGATGTATATTTTTATTAGAGCAGTCACTATCAGGACCCTTGAGTGATTATGAACCAGGAACATATCCTTATAATCCCTACAGAAACTAAAGTGAAGTCAAGCGTGACATGCTCTTTCAGCGCTGACAATGGAAACACAACCTTTCATGATACGCTGGACCTTGGCACGCTAAAGAACTCAAACCCACGAAGTGGATGAAGTTTTATTTATTTATTTTATTTACTGCACACTTATATACCGCTACTTCCAGCGATCAGCAGCGGTTTGATTCATGTTCGGGGATTGTCAATCAAGACTGGGGGGGGGGTGGTATGTACAAAGAACTGGGGTCACAGCACACATGGTTAGCGTCTTAGGGGATGACTTATACATTCTTACATCTATATATACATATTTACATAATTATACATATAACAGTTTTGAATACTCTCTCGCAGTTGATGGTCATAGCTGATTGTAATGACATCGGAATAGGTGAGTTTTTAGCTCCTTCCTGAATTTGGTGATGTCCTTGGTTAAACGCAGCTCACATGGGAGGAGATTCCAGATAGTTGGTGCAGAGAATGAGAAAGCTCTACGACTCGTACTTGTTTTCACTGTTCTGAAGTTGGTGGGGACTTGTAGGGTGCCCGAGTTGATAGTTCTTCTGTCCCTATTTGTAGGTTGCGTGCTGATAAGTGATGATAGGAATGATGGGGATATGTTGTTTATTAGTTTGAAGGTGGTCACTAACATCTTGTATTGTATCCTAGCTGCAATTGGGAGCCAATGTAGCTCTATTAGGATGGGGGTAATGTGTTCAGTAATGCTTAAATATCCCATAGTGATATATATATCTAGTGTAGCCAAAGCGGCCGAGAACCCGGCTAGGCTGTGATATCTTTAGCAGTACTTGCAAAGGAAAAACGAAACCCGTCAAAATCGGCAAGGAGAAACTGCTAGTGTTATTTAAAAGAAAAGTAACATGCATTAAATAGAACATGATGATACATTATACATAAAAAAACTAAACTTCAAAAACAGATTAAGATTATATAGTGTACCTGCATAAAAAATAAATAATGAAAAGAACGTTGAAAAAGGCAATGCTGTAATCTGAAACCCGACCCACAAGATCATAGTACATCTTAAAAAGGACTATATAAAAATAAAATTAAAGCATAGAACCAAACAAACGAGAGCTGCACATACCTTCAGCACAATCAGTGAGAGCAAAACAAACCTTTCATGAGACGCTGGATTTGGCGTGTTTTTAAAGGTCAGAAACCACAATTAGCATAAATGCATATGTATGAAACCTAAAAACCGCTAAACAAGGGGGAAGAGGATGCTCAACACCAGAGGAAAAGAAGGAAGGGGGGAGAGGAGAAGGGGGGGGAAGGGGGAGGGAAAGGGAAGGGGGGAGGAGAAGGGGATAAGGGGGGAGGGGAGAAGGAAGGGAGGGGGAGGAGGGAAGGGGAGGGGGAAGAAAGGGGGAAAAGGGGTGGGAAGGGGAAAAAGGGGGAGAGAAGGGGGAAGGGGGAAAAAAAGGGGGGAGGAAGAGGAGGGAGGGGAGGGGGAAGGGGGGGAAAGGGAAGGGGACACACTAGGGAAACATTAAAAAATTAAAAAGCTGAAGCTCACTAAAAGAGTAAACACAAACTAATTCCTCAAAAACTATGACTATATACGAAACAAACATATTTTTGTGATAAGGGAAAAGATGGACAACATATTGATCCCAAATTTTAAATGAACTTAAATAAGAGGTAAAATTTTTTATAAAAACACAGATAAGTTAAACTCCTGATTTAGACCACATGGTTCAAGAGACTGTAACTCATAAATAAAGCGTTGTTCTAGTCGAAGAAGAATCTGATCTAAGTTGACACCCCGCCAATGTGGATGCACAACCTTTATAACGAAAAACTTAAGATCAGAGACTAAATGACCTTTATTAATCCAATGCTGGACTAGAGGTTTATCTACAACTCGTCTACTTAAACAACTCTTATGCTCAATGATGCGCATCTTAATAGGACGGGTAGTTTTTCCCAACATATAGGAGCTTACAAGGACACATAACCACATATATAACATTACTCGTAGTACAATTAGAGTAATGATTTAAGAAGAACCTCTTAGTAGTAGTTGGATGCACAAAGACATCCTTAATTGACAACCCATTAAAACATACAGAGCACCGTCCACATGTGAAATGGCCTTTTATTTTAACAGCTGGTCTAGGTTTAACAAGAGCTGATGGCACTAAAATACTCCTAATATTACAGTTCCTTTTATATGCAACCATAAGAGATTTTTGTGCCAGCATAGGAAGAGAAGAAAGAAGATGCCATTCCCGTCTAAGAATTTTTGAAATTTCTTTAGAAAATGATGAAAAAGTTAAGGCACATACTATACGGTCATCCTTTGGCAAAATCTGTTTTTTTAGAAAGAAGCTCATTCCTATTAGAAGACTTGGCCTTGCCATACGCCTTCTGAATGACCTGGGAAGGGTAGCCTCTTTCTTTAAACCTATTGATCATATTACCAGCATGATGTTCAAAATCTTGATTTAAAGTACATAAACGCTTCACATGTAAAAACTGGCCATAAGGTAAATTATCTTTTAATGATTTATTATGGAAGCTATCATAGCGCAAAAGGGTGTTGCGATCAGTGGGTTTACGAAAGAGATCTGTTAGAAAACCATGCTTACCTTTCTTGATATTAATGTTTAAAAGGATGATGCTCTAATAAAGACCCTATGGCTGATATAATAGGCCATCCAGGAGGATTATGAAGTGCCTTAGTTATTCAAAATAAAACAGACTATATTAAGGAAGTACTACGTCAAGTTAATGATCCTATTTTTTATCAGATAAAAGTTTTGATGATCCTACAGCCAACCTTAAACACAGAGTAGACACATTAATTTTCATTGGACAACAAGCAGGGTATCTCACTCCCAATGAGATTAGTTTTCTTACTGTTTCACGCCCTGTTACACCCACAATTTACGTTCCACCAAAAATCCATAAGTCACTTCATAATCCTCCTGGACGGCCTATTATATCAGCCATAGGGTCTTTATTAGAGCCATTATCGAAGTTTCTGGATTATTTTCTTCGCCCTTTCGTGCCTAAGATTCCATCCTACGTTCGGGATTCTACGCACGTGATTAATATTTTGCAAGGTTTCACCAATTACCATGAACAATTGATTTTGGCCACATTAGACATTAATTCACTTTACACTAATATCTCGCAAGCAGATGCTCTGGAGGTTATTGCCAATACCTTAATTCAGAGAGAACCACAGGTCCGCATTCCCACTAGCTTTTTAACTCAGATGGCGGCAATAGCAATGTGTGAGAATTTTTTCTGCTTCCAAGGCATTTTTTATAAACAGGTAAGGGGTGTGGCTATGGTAAATTATCTTTTAATGATTTATTATGGAAACTATCATAGCGAAAAAGGGTGTTGCGATCAATGTTCCCTCTAATTTTCTGTAGGCTATGTGCGCATAAAATATCAGCTGTGCAGCTTTTGAAGGAAGGTTATATTTTTGTGCGCCACATAATGACACTCGGAGTTATATACTTTAAAATTTGACTACACGTCAGAATACAGTATGTTCACCACATTAATTTTAATCAAATTAAATGAAAATAGACGATTACTAAATGAAGCAGAAAATTTCTAGTAATTACAATCACAAGTTTTAAATTTTAAGACATCTGTGTTTTCTATCAGAATCAGAACCATAATTTTTGTGCGCTCTGTTGTAAAGTATGTGCGCTCGCTCGGCGAGGTGTGTGCACGCGCACAGCTTAGAGGGAACAGTGCTTGCGATCAGTGGGTTTACGAAAGAGATCTGTTAGAAGACCATGCTTACCTTTCTTGATATTATTGTCTAAATAAGAAATCTGTACAGAACTCAAAGACCCTTCGAATTGTAAATGCTCATCTTTGGAATTGAGCCACTGAAAAAATGCCTGTAAACTATCTTCTGTTCCATCCCAAATAAGAAGGACATCATCTATATAGCGAAGCCATAGCCTTATATATTGTTTAAAAGGATGATGCTGAAGAAACTTATATTCAAAATTGGCCACATACAGATTTGCGACGTCTGGCGCCATGGAGGAACCCATAGCCACACCCCTTACCTGTTTATAAAAAATGCCTTGGAAGCAGAAAAAATTCTCACACATTGCTATTGCCGCCATCTGAGTTAAAAAGCTAGTGGGAATGCGGACCTGTGGTTCTCTCTGAATTAAGGTATTGGCAATAACCTCCAGAGCATCTGCTTGCGAGATATTAGTGTAAAGTGAATTAATGTCTAATGTGGCCAAAATCAATTGTTCATGGTAATTGGTGAAACCTTGCAAAATATTAATCACGTGCGTAGAATCCCGAACGTAGGATGGAATCTTAGGCACGAAAAGGGCGAAGAAAATAATCCAGAAACTTCGATAATGGCTCTAATAAAGACCCTATGGCTGATATAATAGGCCGTCCAGGAGGATTATGAAGTGACTTATGGATTTTTGGTGGAACGTAAATTGTGGGTGTAACAGGGTGTGAAACAGTAAGAAAACTAATCTCATTGGGAGTGAGATACCCTGCTTGTTGTCCAATGAAAATTAATGTGTCTACTCTGTGTTTAAGGTTGGCTGTAGGATCATCAAAAATTTTCTGATAAAAAATAGGATCATTAACTTGACGTAGTACTTCCTTAATATAGTCTGTTTTATTTTGAATAACTAAGGCACTTCATAATCCTCCTGGACGGCCTATTATATCAGCCATAGGGTCTTTATTAGAGCATCATCCTTTTAAACATTAATATCAAGAAAGGTAAGCATGGTTTTCTAACAGATCTCTTTCGTAAACCCACTGATCGCAACACCCTTTTGCGCTATGATAGCTTCCATAATAAATCATTAAAAGATAATTTACCTTATGGCCAGTTTTTACATGTGAAGCATTTATGTACTTTAAATCAAGATTTTGAACATCATGCTGGTAATATGATCAATAGGTTTAAAGAAAGAGGCTACCCTTCCCAGGTCATTCAGAAGGCGTATGGCAAGGCCAAGTCTTCTAATAGGAATGAGCTTCTTTCTAAAAAACAGATTTTGCCAAAGGATGACCGTATAGTATGTGCCTTAACTTTTTCATCATTTTCTAAAGAAATTTCAAAAATTCTTAGACGGAAATGGCATCTTCTTTCTTCTCTTCCTATGCTGGCACAAAAATCTCTTATGGTTGCATATAAAAGGAACCGTAATATTAGGAGTATTTTAGTGCCATCAGCTCTTGTTAAACCTAGACCAGCTGTTAAAATAAAAGGCCATTTCACATGTGGACGGTGCTCTGTATGTTTGAATGGGATGTCAATTAAGGATGTCTTTGTGCATCCAACTACTACTAAGAGGTTCTTCTTAAATCATTACTCTAATTGTACTACGAGTAATGTTATATATGTGGTTATGTGTCCTTGTAAGCTCCTATATGTTGGGAAAACTACCCGTCCTATTAAGACGCGCATCATTGAGCATAAGAGTTGTTTAAGTAGACGAGTTGTAGATAAACCTCTAGTCCAGCATTGGATTAATAAAGGTCATTTAGTCTCTGATCTTAAGTTTTTCGTTATAAAGGTTGTGCAGTCTCTTGAACCATGTGGTCTAAATCAGGAGTTTAACTTATCTGTGTTTTTATAAAAATTTTTACCTCTTATTTAAGTTCATTTAAAATTTTGGATCAATATGTTGTCATCTTTTCCCTTATCACAAAATTATGTTTGTTTCGTATATGGTCATAGTTTTTGAGGAATTAGTTTGTGTTTACTCTTTTAGTGAGCTTCAGCTTTTTAATTTTTTAATTTTTTATTGTTTCCCTAGTGTGTCCCCTTCCCTTTCCCCCCCCTCCGCCTCCCCCCTCTCTTCCTCCCCCTCCTCCCCCCTTTTTTTCCCCCTTCTCTCCCCCCTTTTCCCCCCTTCCCCTTCCCTCCCCCTTTTCCCCCCTTTCTTCCCCCTCCCCCTCTCCCCTTCCCCCCTTCCCTCCTCCCCCTCCCTTCCTTCTCCCCTCCCCCCTTTCCCCCTTCTCCTCCCCCTCCCCCCTCCCCTTCTTTCCTTCCCTTTCCCTCCCCCTTCCCCCCCCCCCTTCTCCCCTCCCCCCTTCCTTCTTTTCCTCTGGTGTTGAGCATCCTCTCCCCCTTGTTTAGCAGTTTTTAGGTTTCATACATATGCATTTATGCTAATTGTGTTTTCTGACCTTTAGAAACACGCCAAATCCAGCGTCTCATGAAAGGTTTGTTTTGCTCTCACTGATTGTGCTGAAGGTATGTGCAGCTCTCGTTTGTTTGGTTCTATGCTTTAATTTTATTTTTATATAGTCCTTTTTAAGATGTACTATGATCTTGTGGGTCGAATTTCAGATTACAGCATTGCCTTTTTCAACGTTCTTTTCATTATTTATTTTTTATGCAGGTACACTATATAATCTTAATCTGTTTTTTAGGTTTAGGTTTTTTATGTATAATGTATCATCATGTTCTATTTAATGCATGTTACTTTTCTTTTAAATAACACTAGCAGTTTCTCCTTGCCGATTTTGACGGGTTTCGTTTTTCCTTTGCAAGTACTGCTAAAGATATCACAGCCAAGCCGGGTTCTCGGCCGCTTTGGCTACACTATATATATATCACTATGGGATATTTAACTTCATTCACTTCGTGGGTTTGAGTTCTTTAGCGTGCCAAGGTCCAGCGTATCATGAAAGGTTGTGTTTCCATTGTCAGCGCTGAAAGAGCATGTCACGCTTGACTTCACTTTAGTTTCCTCTGTATACTTCTTTAATCATATTGTCATTCCTCTGCCTCCTCCTCTTTAATTTATTATATATGCTGTTCTTTGACTGTTCTCAGCCAAAGTTTTTTGTTTTTTATATATGGTTTTAATCTGACCTTTAAAAACGCGCCAATTTCAGCGTCTTAGGAATGGTTGTTTTACTTGTACTGATTGTGCTAAAAGCACGTGCAGCTCTAAAGCCTTTCCAGCCGCTTGTTTGTTTCCAATTTTTTTTATATAATCCTTTTTAAGCTGCAATATGATCTCGTTTTTTCGGATCACAGCATTGCTTCATTTAAACGTTTTTTCAGTTTTTAATTTTTGTGTAGGCACATTATACATTCTCTAATTGTTTTTGAAGTTAGATCTTTTATGTATAATGTATTATTATGTTTTTATAAGTTAGTTCCTTTCATAGCACACGACTTTCCTTTAAATAACACTAGAGATTTTGGCGGGTTTCGCTTTCTTTCATGAGTGGTATTATAAAGATCGCAGTTTAACCGTTTTTTTCAGCCGCTTTGGCCACACTCTATATACGTCACTATAGGACATTTAATTCTATCTTGTGCCTGTTTGAGCTTTTTAAGCGTGCCTCAGTCCAGCGTATCATGCACGGTTGTGGTTTCATTGTCAGTATTGAGAGAGCATGCAGCGCTTGACTTCACTTTAGTTTGCTCAGTATAGTTTCTTTAACCATATTTTTGTGATTCCTCTGCCCCCCTGTTTTTAGTGGCCTTTTTAACTTACATGGTGTAATTAATATAGGCTGCTGTTTAATCAGCCGAGCTTTTCTTAAATATGTTTTTTTTAAAATATGGTTTTATATGCACATGTTCTTAAATTATACACAATGTTTTTATTCTTCTTGATTTTTTACACATTTTATGGTCACCCAATATGACATCTTGTTCCTTTTTTCTAAACTGTGGTTTGCACAGATAGATTATTTTAACACTGATATTTTATATAATACGCTCCTGTTACATAATACATTTACACAATACATTTTTATAACATGGCATCTTGGCTTCCATTTAGGTTGATTTCGTGACCAATTTCTGGTTTTTAATTTTGTTTTATTATTTTTTAGTTGCTTTTACTTTATTTCTAAATTCACTATGTATTTATGATATGATTTAAAGTTTTTATTGGTTTAATTACATATATGTATTAGGTCTTGTTTGTTTTAATTTTTTAGTATTTTTTAGCAGTTTAAATGTATGTATTTTTGCTCTTCTAGGTCTGGGTTTCCCATTTGTCTTTTTCACTGTTTTTTCCTGCATTGTTTAATTTATTGGTTTACTGTTTGTACCTTATTTTGCATCTATATTTTAATATAGTTGTTGTCTTTCAGCATTATCAACCACATTATTGGTTATACATTCTCACACGCTTCATCTACTGTATTGGGTTTATACATTGTGTATATCATATTATACTCACACAATCTTGATGTTTGTCCTTCTATACTATTTATGTTGTTCTTTACATTTATGTTTTTATTATGTTTTATTGAGATATATTGTTTATATTTATTATGTTTTTATTATGTTTTATTGAAATATATTGTTTATATTTTTGCAGTCCTCTAGCCCCCTGTTGAAGGCTTTTGCCGAAACGCGTCGGGGTTTTGGTATTTAATAAAGCGCAAGTGACCCACACTCTGCTTGCTCCTTGGTGGTTTTTGGACTCTCTGCGAGCCAGTGCTCTTCCTTGTGTCTTCTGCCGCAAAATAGATACATCCTGCTGACAGTAATAAGCCAACTCTTTTTGCAAATTAAAAGTTTTATGCTGATTGTCCTTGTACCATTGTAAAAATTCCTCTTTTTCTTCAGGCAACATGTTACTCACACCGTAATGTTGAACACCCGGCATGGGACCCACATAATTTGGATTTTCCAGCGTATTAAAAAAGTGCGGAAAGTACCCCTTGCTGCCTGTTAAACCCATGGCTTGTGGAAGTTTGCTAAGTTTCATAGGCAGGAAATTTAGAGAGTCTATAAAACGGATAGTCAAAGGTTCAACGGTAATTTGTAAAAGTTTAGCACCTTGAACCAGCAGCCCTGTGTCCGTCTTTTCCTTAGGCAGTTGTTTAAGAACAAAATATCCGTCATAACCTTTGGAATTATGGGCTATGAAGGTGTAGCCTTTAAATTTTTTGTCACAAAAAATCTGTATAAAGGCAGAAATACATTCGAGACCCTTGAATTCCCAGTTTCTTTCATCATTTAAGTCCGTCGCATATATGTAATTAGGGACATGCCAGCCTGTTTCTTGCATACATTCACAATCATAAAAAATATACTTTTCAGATGTTTCAGTTTTACCAATAGGGATCATAATACATAAGTGGACGCCATCCCGGGTTAGGGGCTCGCGACATAGTTTTCAATGCCGGCCCTTGCACTTATGTTTCTTGTCCACATAAGACTCACATTTCTGGCACAGTATCTTAGATAAACACGCCACTTCTTTTTTCAGAGCCGGTAATGCGTGTCTATCTAAACACTCTTTAGAATGACAAAAGAGTTTGCAATTAGGGCATCTATGTTGTACACCAACATTATTCGCACACGTTAGTGTCAAACAAAGACGGCACCATAATGAGCAATTATGATCGTGTCTGTAAGGTTTCTGACAGTAACTACAGAGGTTGCGCTCCCCATAGAATTTTTTGACATCGGTTATACCATAGAAATGGTCATCGTGTAGCAACAAGAACACTGTCTTAGGGAACACAGGTCTGTCTGATGGAGTGGCCTAGTGGTTGGGGGCAAGGTACTTCAGGCCGGAAGGTCAGGGGTTCAAATCCAAGTAGAGGACAACAACCTTGGGCCGGAAGGACTGGGGTTTCTAGTCCCACAGATGCTCCTTGTGGTCTTGGGCAAGCCACTTAACCCTCCATAGCCCATGTTCCCTGTAAAATAGTTATCTCCAAGTTATAATGCCATGTTCAGTGTAATTTCAGTTTGTTCAATGTAAACCGCACTGATGCAGAATAGCACGGTATATAAGAGAATGTAAATAAATAAATTAAAACAAACCCATGAATTTGTGTAAAGCACAACATGTATGTTTATCTTTAAATGCTGTTCAAATATTGCTACATCATCGAGCATGACTTTTCTATGTACCGGCCATCCCAATTCATTATGTAGTATTTTAGCACCTTCTAGCAATTCGACATCTGTCATTTTTACCTGTGACATAAGGGCTGTGAGGATACCTGCAAAACACAGGTTATTATCAGTGTTGTTCAAGTCTATCAAATACATCCTTTTCTTATGAATAATATGGCTAAATGGTATAGTCTTTAAGACCCTACGAGCTCCCCCACCCCGATTTCTTATGACAAACAACACGGAATATATCACAAACCTGGATTTCTCTGTGACTCTGAAGGAGTTTAGCGATCTGATTTAAGAAATCGTCAGCGTCTAATGCTTCTGGGTTTAACTTTCCAGAATACAAGGAATTGTGAAAAAGAGATGAGTGTAGATGCACCTGTACATAATCAGCGGGTGAAAGCCTGCTGCTAACCTCATCCAGAATATGTTGAATACCTTGCCGAATGGTGAATTGAGCCTCAGATAATGATGTTACCCTGTCTAAATTAATAAACCGAAATTCCTCTTAATAAATTACACCATTAAACTTGTCCAATTTACGATCCCACCTTTTCACAAACTGAACAGAGCTAACTGGTTCTGATTCTTCAGCGGGGCCTAATGCAAGATTATTTGCTCTGAAACACTGTGATCAAAGACACGGCTTTCACCATGCTCGCTGTATTCTGTACCGCTGTGTGTAGATTCACCGTCAAAAAAACTTTTGCTGTGTGATCTTTTCCTGTTAGACTTCTCTCCCATAGCCGCTGGTTTTCTAACATTTTCTCGATCTGAAAAAGAAAACGTGGGGGCTAGTACTTTTTTTCTTTATACAGTGACCTTAAAATCTAGGTGCTGGATAAAACCGGAATACTCACTATTCTGCTTATCTTTTGGTTTTCGGTATGCAGCTGTTTGCTCTTCTGTACCGGCGTGTGCAGATTCACTGTCAGAAAAACGTTCGCTGTGTGATCTTTTCCTGTTAGACTTCTCTCCCATAGCCGCTGGTTTTCTAACATTTTCTCTGTCTGAAAAAGAAAACGTAGGGGCTAATACTTTTACAGAGACCTTAAAATCTATGTGTTGGATAAAACCGGAATACTCACGATTCTGCTTGTCTTTTGGTTTTCTGTAAGGTACCATCTGTTGGTTAGGGTGGACATCTTGTTTTGTAGCATCTTCTTGGACTAAAAAAAAAAAGATTAAAGGTTGAGGCACATTATAAAGAGCATAGCTGCTGGAAAATTAAAAACCACAGGTCATACCTTTTAACATTCTTTGTTGCCATCTTTTTGTAAGAGAAAGTTTATTTGTAACCCCCTTTTTCTGCTCCTATTTTTTTAAAGACAATCAAAAGAGACAGAAACATTACATAGCCAACAATATATTTTTTTAAAAAGTAAGACTCATATCTACCCACCATGTCTGAAGAAGAATTGCAGATGATACAGGCTGTAGAGAGACTATGTGATCTCTTCTGGCTCCTGAAATATACTGCAGCTTTTTAAAATGAAATTCTTTTAATGGGATTTAAAGCCCCCCAGACTCTTTAACTGAAATATCTCTGGATCTCATAATCTTATCATACGACCTGGCTAATCCACACTGCCTTTTTTTTTTTCGCAGACAGTACATTGTAATAGATGCTATATATTGTGTATGTGGCTAATACACATACCCCCATCCCCAGACGTCTTAAGTGGATTTTAGTTATACAATAGAGCTCTGCTCTTCACATTCTTATCATATGGCCTATTGTGTAAGGCACACCTATTGATTAACTAGGCATTCCTAAAACACACTACACATAGGTTCAAAATGTTTTATTTCAAATAAAATGTTTTCATCTTGTGAAATGATTCATTTGAGCATTACAAGTTTTTAAAAAAATATAAAGGCATACATATAATTTTTGTTCATCTGTATGTTCAACTAATAGATTCTGGAAATACATACATTTTCTTTCATTTTATGATCAACAATCATGGCAACATTTTTTAAAGACGATCTATAATCTCTGTCACAGATTAAACCTTCCACTAGTTCTATATCGCCGTCTGCCACAGATCTAAGCAAAATATTGAGCAGTTGTCCTGGATTTCTACTGGTATTAAAATCTCTGATGAGTTCAAACAAAAAATTCAAATTTTCATAAACTAGGGCAGTTGCTTTCATTTTATGACCAACAATCATGGCAACATTTACAATAGGTCCTAGACACAACCTGTTACAAGTTTTATGGATTTTCTGCTGTATTTCCTTATGTCCCCACCTCAAACAATCATGATGTCTTTGACCTGGAGCATGTATTACACAAGCTGCACAGTCTCTATGCATAACGCCCTGCCAGCATTTCCTGATAATACAGCCCACCGTTGCTTGTATAGCAGATTTCAATGTGTTTATTTCATCAGGTTTTGTGTAGTCCTTTTGGCTGGCTATGACATCAAATGCCTCCCTTTGATATGTACAGAGAAAGCACAAACAGCGTAGATTGGTTGCTTGTATGTCCTCTAGCTCCTGTAGGAGCGGAGATTCGTCACTTCCCTACAAAAAACAAAACAAAATAATGTCAGTGTGAACCACCTTTTCTTCTATAACACTTTTCTAAATAAAAAAAACCTTCTCTTACCTCTGCTGATCCTAGTTCTTCGAATAAACAGTTTGTTTCTGCATCTACAGCGGCGTAATATAATTCTATATCCTCCGGATCCATTGTGCTGTCAGATGTTAAGTCAAGTTCGGTGCCAGAATCGCAGGGTTCTTGAGAGTCAAAAAATATTTGGGCATCTGGATAATCTACATTCCCTGTTATTTCTTGTTCAGGCTCTGCCGGACTCTCCAGTATTTCAAATGGATTTTCAATCGGTGGATACCCCTCTGCTTCTGCATCATGGTCCTTAAGGAAGTAATTAATGTTGTGTGTCCTGCTGGAAATTCTGCTTGTTGTTCCAAAAATAGCCATTTTTTCTTTTTGAATCTCTGTGTTAAAATGTTCCCCTTACACAGGACACACAGCCTTACACCAGGAGCATTCTCAGAACACCTGGAGCATGCTCAGAACAGACCTCTTGTTTCAACCAATCACGTGTTACCACACCCTAGAGAGGCTTGTTCAGACTTGTCTCTCAGTATTGGTTTTTTCAAAGCCACTAAAAAATAGCTGTGGCTGTGTTTGAACTCAGCTCTCTCTCAAATAAAAAATAGCTGTATTAGGGGGATTTGAACTCAGGTCTCTCTATCTCTCTCTCTCTCTCTCTCTCTGTATTTCAGTCTGAACTTACACTGTGTTTGCCATGAGGTCTTAAAAGCAAAATTCTATCACATGGACAGCAGTAGTTTCTCTAACAAAAGATGTGTTAATTGAGGTTTAACATTTGTAAAGAAAAGCTTCTACCCTGTCTGTGCCTCTGTGAAAAGCCCTGTGCTGTGCTAAGAATCTTATGTGAGAAAAAAGAACTGGGGCAATGGATGAGAGAGAAAGCATTTTTTGTTTTGTTTTCCAGGGTTCCTGCTTTTTGCAGATGTAAACATTAACCAGAAGCAAAACACATTTCCAGAGTCAGTCACTCTGCTTCTGCTGAGGTCATCGGTAAAGGACACGGCCCTTTTCTGATTACACCCTGTTTCCGGTGATGTCAGCAAAAAGGGACAGTCCATTTCTGATGACACCCTGTTTCCGGTGATGTCATTTCTGATGATGTAGGCAGCGGCGTGATTGAGGGTGGGAGGCTGTGGGTGTGGCACAAACCCAGAAGTGGGTGCTGATTGGCTAATGCCATATTGTGGGGCGGGGCGTGGGTGTGGCACAAACCCGGAAGTGGATGCTGATTGGATGATGTCATCCTTGAGGCGGGGTGGAGGCGTGTCAAGTTGGGGCGGTGGCCACGCCTGGGGGAGGGAATGGGCGGGGCTAACTCACCATTCACTTCTACGGGGGCGTGGCCTAAGGCGGGACATACACCGGAAGTGGACGCTGATTGGTACCTGTCAACAGTTTGGGGGCAGGAGTGGGCGGGGCTAACTCACCATTCACTTCTATGGGAGGGGCGTGGCCTAAGGCGGGACATACACCGGAGGTGAACCCTGATTGGCTCCTGTCATCCTTATCTCACCTGTCAATCAGTTTGACAAGTAGTGTACCCATTATACTACTCCTCCCCACAGACATCCGAATCACCACCAACTTGGCTCAATTCAGAAAGGCGTTAAAGCATCATCTGTTCATAAAATACTACCCTGAAACCAGCTATAGAAAGCAGGCAATGAGCACTCTGACCAGCCACTCAAAGCACCCCGATAAACATACCCAGCAAGAAAAAGGATAGCCAGCCCAATTTTCCCAACCCAAATAGTCCTGAGCCAGAGAAAATATGCATCAGTGTAAATAAAATGTAGATAGTTTTCCCCTAGTTATATCCAAGTTATTACTCCAGTTCACTGTAAATACAATGCGGCTCAACTGCACTGTATAAGGTTATGTTGAATGTACACCGCACTGATCTGAATAGCACGGTATAGAAGAAATGTTAAATAAATAATTAATAAATAAATCTAAGAATGATTTAGCTACTAAGTGAACTATTGGGGTTTTTTACTGGCAGCAGAGAGAACACATTAAAGAAATCTTCCAATTAAAAAAAATAAAAACCCTGTTTTAAGTTAGAGAAAGCTGGACAAACATTAAATACTTCCATATGCAAATCTGCATTTATTCCTATGCTTATGCTTAACTTCTATATTTTCTTCTACCGTATAATTTTAAACTATCCCTATCACTATTTGGCTTTGCCAGCTTGCTTTACAGAGATGGGTTGAGTTAGAGGAAGGGGGGGGAGCTTTTCTTCAGAGAATGAGTGGGGATGTGTATTTCAGGGGGTGTTAAGATCAAGTTGTCAGTTTTTAAGAGAAAGCGAGATAAAGCAAGATAGTTGTAAGTGGTCAAAAAAAAAACACCTCAGTCTCGTAACCTTCATTATCTCAGTTGCCCTGGAGCGATATGCTCCTTGACCTACTGAATTAAAGGAGGCAGAAAGGGACTGCTGAGAGAGGAGTGAAGACAGCTGGTCAAGGACTGATAAGCAATATCAGTTTATTCAAACTTTTCTTATGCATGGTTATTCCTTTGTAAAAACAACAAAATAACAGTTTAATTTTTCCCTCAGCAACTCTGATAAAATGTTATGAGACTACGTGTATCAGCAATGGAAGTTTCTACACCTGCAAACTGTGAACCACATTTATCATTCTTACGGCTCATTTTATCATCGACCCATTTTATGATTCCTTGAACAATCCTCTGGTAATAATTGAAATACCAGGTAGTGAAAATAAAATGACATCAAATATTACAGAATATACTTCATTCCAGGACCCAGGGCTAGCGCTACCTATTATTACAGGTAGATGACTCCCACGGTCTGTTGTTGATGGTTTTATGTATTTTTTATGTATATTGTTTTGCACATCACACAGAGTGGTTTGTTCAATAGTGCGGTTTATAAATGCAAATGTTAGCAAATACCTATTAGGCAAACTAGAGGTCGCCTAAAGCAGAGCTTCTCAACCCTCTCCTGTAGGCATATCTAGCCAGACAGAGTTTTAGGATTACTGCAATGAATATGCATAAAATAAATTTGCATATTTCAGAGACCCATTGTATGCAAATTTATCTCGTGCATATTCATTGAGGTAATCCTGAAAACTTGACTGGCTAGGAGTCCTTCCAGAAGAGGGTTGAGAAGCATTGGCCTTGAGCAGCAACATTCCCAGGTCTGCCCATTGCTGCCACTGGTGCCCCTCTCCAGCAGGGCTTGCGCTACCATTAGGTGGACTAGGCAGTCATCTAGAGTGCCAGTGGTTGGAGGGTGGCCCAGTGAAGCTGCTGCCGCCCTTCTCTATGATATGCAGCGGTGGCAACACTTCGAAAAGGGCACCACATCATTTACCATCACTTCCAGTGCTGTGATACTGTTCTGATTCCACTTCCTTTTGCAAGGGGGCAGCAGTGGGACTGGGGGGAAAGCAGGAGGGAGTAGCAGGAATGATGATTCACCTAGGGCACCTCATATCCTTGCACCGGCCCTATCTGAACCAGCATGTCATCTTGGGTGAACAAATTGGCATTATCCACACTATCAATGTCAGTTTTATAGACTCCCACAACAAAAAGTCCCTGAACCAGGGATTTTTTTGAGTTTTATAAAGACAGCAGAGAGGCCAAGTCTCACTTATTAGGAACATGTAACACTCATTTGAATGTTTCTCATTCTCACAGATACTGAGTCTCTTCTCCCAAGCTTTGGAGCCTGCACTAATCCTGATCACTGCTCTTGATCCTGATCAGTCCTGCAAACCATATAAATGCTGCTCTGTGGGATATTCTGTAGCTGCCGCTGCATGCCCTGATGCTAACCGATTAGCATCAGGGGGTGCTGGGGGCGTTCCAGGGTGGCATCCATTGCTAACCAAACAGTGGCGATATTGAGCCACTGCCTGGTTAGTGACATGCGACAAAAGTAAAGGCAGTGGCAATATTGAGCTGCTTCCCATTTATTGCTGAGCCGTGAAAGTTAGGCACCTGCCACTGATTATCGAGCCCTAAGCTCCTAAATTAGGATGAATTTTCAGCGAAAACTTAGGTTCTTAAGAGTGGCTGAAAATAGGGCACAAATTTAGGAGCCTAAATTTAGGATCTCAGCTGTTGTGGAATATCGGGTCCTTACTTTTTTACTATGGCTTTTGCTGGGTGATGTAGAAAATCTTTTTAGCAGACGTGTATGGGCAGTATATTGTTATTTAAATATTTACGGGAGAAAAAAATTTATTTATACTGTTTTTCTTGTCGACTATTTTATATATGTTTTGCTGTACCCTGCCTAGGATTTTAGATAGTGTGGGCTATAAATGTTTTAATAAATAAATAAATAAATATCATAATACCTTGATTTAAAGAGTCAACCATTGCCTCTGTTCTAAACTGGCTTTCCTTATTGTCCCTCCAGTCTAGTCCCGAACCTCTAGTGTTGTATACGTCCTCGCGCAGCTTGGAGACTGAGCATGTCACTCTTTTGGTGACCTTAGTATAAGTAGTCCAGGGACCGCCTCCTTGAATCAGTTTTCTCAGTCTCCACGCAGCGGCAGGAGGTGTATGTCCAGAGGTCCGGGACTCACTAGAGCAGCAATTAAGGCAGCAGCTAGGTTTATCTATTTGATAGAAAGTGAAAGTTTACGTTTAAAAAAAAAAAAAAGGGGGGGTCTGCACCTCTTTAAATTGGCACTTTGGTAATTATACTTGCCGATTCGGTAAGTTGTGCAGGTGGGCTGCCCCCCCCCCCTTTGCCCCCCTTTCTGTAGCGAGAAGTGCTTGTAGAGTTGTGTGAGGGAGTTGTGCAGGGGCCTCCAGCGTCAGTTCCCCCGCAGCGGGAAAGAGGCCGTAGAGGAGCTGCACTGCTGCCGCGCGCATCGGGAAGCCACGAGGTGCTGCGGCAGGGGTGGAGGTGAAAGGCCCGATGACCACCGCCGGCAGAGAACGGGGCGGGAGTCTTCCCGCTCAGGAGAAAAGGTGTCCCACGTAGACCGGTCATTCGGCGACTTGGAGGTAAGCGCCGGGGACGGTGGGGGACAGCGTTTGCTTGCCGCGCAATTTGAAGCAGGCAGTTTGTTTTTTCTTCAGTGAAGGCACTGACCGCGTGTATTCGTGCGGGAAACGAGGGCTTTGGAGTTGCAGCGGTGAGAGTTTCCTGGGGTCCTATATCAGCTCTAGACTGGTGTGGAATAGTTTTATTGGGGGGAAATCTTGTATATATAAATTTAAAAAAAAATAAGGCAAGGGGTTTACAGAATAGAACGGGAGTTCTGGGCTCTTGCAGTGTACGGTTCTGAAGAGCTGTCTATGCCTAATCGGCCTAGCTGCCTCTTGTGTGGGGTACGGAGAGGGACAGTCTCTGAAACGGGAGTGTGCAGAGGCTGTACCCTCGAGGCTTCCATGGCGGACATGGTGCAGAAAGGAGAGTCGGATGCTAGAGAGGAGGTTACATTGGTAAAGGACTCTCCTGTGTCCCCAGAGGTAGGTAAGGAGCCCATGCCTGGGCCGTTGGCAGCCGTCGGCAGCTCCAGATGGTCCCTTACCCCAAGCTCCTCTGCAGGGGGGGCTGGGGCAGTCTTTTCACAGCAGTTCTTGATGATGCTGCAGCAGGCTCTTGGGGGGTCTGGTAGCAGAATGGCTGGGCCCATGGAGGCGGAGATCCGAGGGGCAAAGAGGCCGGAGGCTGCGTTGGATGAAGCCGCAGGTAGTAGCATAGGCAAGAGGGCTAAACTGCGGGTGGACAGAGCAGAACAGGACTTGGAGGATCAGACAGACCTTTTAGAAGAGTCAGATATAGAACAGGACTTGAAGGAAGGTGAGATAGCGGAGCCAGAGGACCAGGAGAGAATAGTGCGAGTATTCCGGAGAGAGGAGCTCTCGGCCCTGATTGCAGAAACACTAAAGGCTTTGAATGTGCCAGCCTCGGGTCAGATAGAGGATGTTGCTCTGGAGGATCCCTTGTTGCAGGCGATTAGAAAGTCACAGAGGGCATTCCCAATTCATAGGGTGTTCAAGGAAATGATTCAGGAGGAATGGGATACGCCTGAGGCTAGTCTCAAGGGAGCTAGATTAATGGCACGGCTGCATCCTCTGGTGGAACCGGATAAGGATATTTTTAAACCTCCCAAGGTGGATGCAGCAGTTTCAGCGGTAACTAAGAAGGCGACAATCCCAGTGGAGGGGAGTGCCGCTCTTAAGGATACGCAGGATAGGAGATTGGATACTTTGCTTAGACAGGTGTTTGAAGTGAATGCCTTGTCCATACAGGCCTCGATTTGTGGGGCCTAGGTGGCAAGGGAGTGTCTTAGATGGCCCCAGAGACTGAAAGGGATGCAAGTGGACGAAGCGGCTGAGGAAGCTGCCCGCATTGAATCTGGGGCGGCGTATTTAGCGTATAGCCAGTATGATCTGATTCGGGGCCTATCAAAGAGTATGGCGTCAGTAGTGGCGGCACGGAGGTATCTCTGGCTGAATAATTGGGCGGCAGATGCAGCCTCCAAAGCAAGGTTAGGTAAGCTCCTTTTAGAGGTAAGCTCCTCTTTGGTGAGGAGTTAGAGAAGTTAGTAAAGGACCTAGGTGAATCGAAGGTGGGCAGGTTGTTGGAGGACATGCAGAAGCAGATCATCCTGGGGCACCGTCTAGGAGTCAGCAGAGAGAGTTTAGGCGTATTCGCCCATCTAGGTTTGGCCCGGTCCAGAGGGTCGGTTCCCGTATAGGTCTCAGGGGTTTCATGGCTTCAGAGGTGCAGGCAGAGGTTTTTCAGCCTCCTCTTCCCCAAGTGTCAAGAAGCCGCAATGAAGTGAGAGGGGTCCAGGCAGGGATAGTACCGGTGGGAGGTCGGTTAAGAGAGTTCGTTCCTGCCTGGGCCCAAATTACTTCGGATCAGTGGGTGTTGGAGATCTTGCAGAAAGGTTATGCGCTCGAGTTCCAACACCCCGTGAAAGACGCGTTTGTGCAATCTCCCTGCAGAACAAGATCCAAGATAAACGCGGTAAGGCAAACTTTGGAAAGGTTGTTAGCTCTCGAGGCGGTGGTGCCTGTGCCATCAGATCAACGTGGAAGCGGTTGATACTCAATATATTTTGTGGTACCCAAAAAGGAGGGCAGCTTACGGCCCATTCTGGATCTAAAAAGAGTGAACAGGTGTCTCCAGGTGTCTCACTTTCGCATGGAGTCGTTGCGGTCAGTCATTGTAGCAGTGCGGCAGGGAGAGTATCTTACGTCGTTGGATCTGTCGGAGGCCTATCTACACATTCCGATCAGGTTGGAGCACCAACGTTTTCTTCGATTTGCGGTGCCCATGGGGCATTTCCAGTTCCAGGCAATGCCATTTGGGTTAGCAACAGCGCCAAGGACGTTCACCAAGATTATGGTGGTTGTGGCAGTGGCATTGAGGAAAGAAGGAGTGTTAGCTCACCCTTATTTGGACGATTGGTTGATTCGGGCGAAGTCACAGGTGGAGAGCCAGCAGGCAACCAGTCGAGTAGTGAGTTTCCTGCAGACCTTAGGATGGGTAGTCAACGTATCAAAGAGCAAGTTGGCGTCATCACAGGAGTTAGAGTATTTGGGAGCTCACTTCGACACGTGCAGGGGCAGAGTCTACCTACCGTTAGCGCGGATTCAGAAATTGAGACAGTTAATTCCGGTGTTCCTGGCAAACAGGACTCCTTCAGCATGGCAGTATTTACAGCTATTAGGTACAATGGCGGCCACGCTAGAGATGGTACCGTGGGCCAGAGCTCACATGAGACCTCTGCAGAGGGCTTTGCTCAGAAGATGGTCTCATCAGTCCAATCCATTGTCCAGAAGGTTGGTGTGTCCGCTGGAGGCGCGCAGATCGCTACAGTGGTGGCTTCGTCTGGGAGGTCTGGAGAAAGGCATGCCTCTAGAGTCGCCGGATTGGAAGCCGTTGATGACAGATGTGAGTCTGTTCGGCTGGGGGGCACACTTCGAGGGACAGTACGCCCAGGGCCAGTGGTCAGACCAGGAGAAGACGTGGTCCATCAACAGGTTGGAGTTGCAGGCAGTGTCGTTAGCCCTACAGGCCTTGCAGTGTCTGCTACAGGGAAAGGCAATCAGGGTGCTCTCGGACAACGCCATAGCGGTAGCGTATATCAATTGGCAAGGCAGAACCAGCAGCATGCATCTGGAGGAGGAAGCGGATGGCTTGCTAGCTTGGGCCGAGTTGCACCTGGAACCATTATCGGCGGCGCATGTAGCAGGGGTGGACAATGTGACGGACTGGAGTTATGCAAGGAACCACAATTAGCAGGTAAGTCTAATTTCACCTTACTATTACTGCCAGTCTCTGTTCTAGGCTCAGTTACAATCACTGCAGACTCTTTGTTCTAGAGTCAGGCACTTGTATAGAAATGTAAAAAGAAGGAAAACATCTGAAACGTTGTTTATACTAATGTTCCTAATATGGGAAATAAAGTTCCAGATCCATGACTGTAATGAAAGAGGCTGACTTGGATTTAGTAGCAGTCACAGGAACTTGGCACACAGAGAACTATATAACCAAGAGGTGTATATTTGAGATCCTTGTCCTTCTTTTTTGTTGAAAGATTCCTCTGATGACAGGGGAGTAGCCTAATGGTTAGAGTAGCAGGCTGAGAATCCGGGAAACCAAGATTCAAATTCCACTGACATGCCTTATGATCTTGGACTGTCAGAGAAGGCAGCCATGACAGGAAGTTTTAGAGGAGGGATGAGGTAGAGGGATATGATAACAGACGTTTAAATACTTAAAGGTTTGTTAATGAATAAACAAACCTTTTTCAAAGATGGGTAAGCTGTATAAACTAGAGGACATGAGATGAAGTTGCAAGAAGGTAAATTTAAATGCATCAGAAAATACTTTTTCACATAAAGTGTGGTGGATACTTGGAATGCCCCCCTTCCTCCCCAATGAGGTGGTGGGAGCAAAAACAATGGAATTAAAAAAGGCATGAGACAGACACAGAGGATCCCTACTGTACATAGTAAGAAGATGATATCAAAACAAACTTATATAAAACTTCATAAACACAGAAAGGTAGTCTGCATGAGCAGCAGGTGAACCTTAAGCAAAGGCATAAAGGAGGAGTCACCTGCAAAGAGCAGCAAGTGCAACTCTACAACTCTAGCCACCTTACTGGACAGAAAACTGTGCTGGTCTTTATCTGCCACCATTTACTATGTTACATCCATGCACTCATTATTCTAGCCTAGATAGGCTCTGGGATCTTTGCTGAGTGGTGGTGGAGAACATGTTGGTGCTCAGGTACTAGTTGGCTATCTCAACCTCTAAGGGATGGCTGGGTGAGCTCCTCTCAGGGGCAACCACCGCCTGGAGGAGTACTCACAAGGTTAGTCTACATCTCAGAGGATGTGATGCCTCAGATCTCCAAGGATCTTTTGCTCCTTCATAAGATCAACAAAGTGTTTTGGCTGTGGAAGTATATGGTTCAAGTCTAGTCACTAGGTTACCTCTTTTTCTTCTTCCTGTTCATGATCATACAGTTTTGGGAAGAATCAGGACTACTAAAGTGTGGTAGAGTCATCCCAAATTCCAGAGAGGGGTTGTCTCAGAGTGATGTCAGGTTCCCTTGACTCAATGGGTACTGAACAATACCAGTTGGTCACTAATCTTATAGAGTAATGTTACAGTTGAGCTATAAATATCACAATTACTCCAATAGCATGAAAGATTTTTTCGCAACACAGTTCTCAAAAAGTTCCTATCTGACTTCTATAAATGTTCTTTATTGTGTTCAATATTGTTGAAATATTGTGTCCTACCATTTTAAATTCTCCCAACGCATCAGCCTCAGAAATACCAGGGGGCCATTCTCGATGTGGTGAATGTTCGTATTGTGAGGTTAATCAACAAATTTCTTCCTTTGACTATCATGGAAAAAGATACGATTTACGACACACAACTAATTGTAACACCACACAGGTAGTGTACGCTATCCAATGTCCCTGTCAGTTACTTTATGTCGGGAAAACAATGCGTTCCTTTAAGATACGACTGGCTGAACATCGTAGTAGATTGAAGTGTAAGACTTTATCAGCTCCAATAGTAGCTCATTACCTCACTTATCACCATGTTTTTGAAGATCTAAGATGTTTTTGTTTGGATCGTGTTTATAGAAGCAGTGGCGGAAAATCTTTAGATCAAACTTTGATTCTCCGGGAACAACGTTGGATTTTTACCCTGCAGATTGGAATCTCTGTACTTAATTAGTTTATCATAGTTAAAGGGTTCCCATTGTTTCAAACGAATAAATTAGTGTTTTTGAATACCCGAAGCTGCATGCGTGGCGTTTTTTGTACAAACGGGGGGATCATCTTGGGTGAAGTTGTTTGGTAAGAAATATCCAGCCACATTAACTTTGCCAAGAGCGGTTTGTAAGTCTTTTAATATACTTTTATAATTTGAAGATTTTAAAGCATGACATGTTTGTCTTCCTAGAATGAATTGACAACATTTGAAGTCGGCTTGTAAACCCCTGAAGAAACGAAACACTCGTGAAACGTAGCAGCGCTGAGTCTGGCGTTGGGACATTGTTATAAAGATAAGCCTGACTTTTTATTTGCCCACTTTGATACTAATTGAGAAAAAATTACATCGAACATAAGAAGGGTCATTGATGCAAAAAGGAGCAGTTGATGGTATTGTCATTACCGTAGCTCCCCATTAGTCTGAGACCCGGTTAATATTTCAAAGACAAGCTTGAAAGAACATTTATAGAAGTCAGATAGGAATTTTTTGAGAACTGTGTTGCGAAAAAATCTTTCATGCTATTGGAGTAATTGTGATATTTGTAGCTCAATGGGTACTGAAGCTGGTTCTTTTTGGTAATGTCCTATGAGGGGCAGAGCCCAGTTCTAAAGTTTCATACGATTCTCTGTGATAAATGCTCTTAGTGGGTACCTTTGCTCTGGTCCTTCTTTCGATAGTTCCATGTAAGAGGATATTCTCTGAGCCCAACGGGATCTTTAGAGAATCAACACCACCTTTTTGTTGCCTCAGTCATACATGTAGTGCTTGTGATCTATGATAGCAAGGTTCTGGAGAAGCAAGTTCTCTTCAGCCTGGACTTCTCTGAGGCTTCCTTAATGTTCATTTCAGGATGAATCTTCAGTGGTTACCAGCCTTCAGTACCCAACAACTGTTGTCAGTTTAGGATCCTTCAATTCCGTTTTGTCAACCTTTCAATGGTCATGGTAGGGATGGCAGCTTCCTGGAGCAAGGATAGGGGCAAGGTCCATCCCTACTTGAGAGTTGGGTTATTTAGGTCCATTTGGGCACCAGCGCACTTTCTCTCTGTTGCTGCAGGTCTTTTGGAGTCTTTGCCAGGCAGGCTCTCTGATGCCCATTTATACTTGGAGTTTTGGGAAACTTGGTCCTGAATTCTTTGATTGTCCCATATTTCAGATCTCGGCAGCAGGTGGCTCTTGAGGGTTCTCTAAATTCTCTTTTCTGGATGACAGTCTGCTCTGCTGGACTCTTCTCAGAGGTATACAACCTTAATGGAATACTCTTTTTCTTTCCTTCACTGGGTTCAATGTCCCCAGGATGGTGATGCACATGCTTTGCCTTAATGCAGCTCATCATTCCAGTTTTCACTCATTTTGGGCTAAATGGTCTTTTTGGGTGTCTTAATGCCCTAAGTGTCACAGATCTTTAGCTTCTTAAAGCTAGCACCATCTTTTGTGACTCAAGTCATCCTTTGTTCTGCTCAGTGAACCACATAAGAGTAAAGCAGCTCCATTTCCTTGATATCTAGTCATATGAAAGAAGCCGTTTAGCCTGCAGATCTATTGAGTTGGAGAGCAGTTACATCAAACTTTGGAGCCTACTTTCTGAGAGTGCCGACAATAGATAGGTCATTGTTCTTGGTATTTGTTCTAGAGTTTGCAGGCATGTTGGTGTCATCTTGATGCTGTTTCCTGGGTTCCACATTGGGGGGTCATTCTGAACAGGGAATAGCGGGAATGTACATCCGGTCTAGACGTACAAGCCCCGCTATTCCCTGTTCAGCAATTCTGATCCAGAAGCTCCCCGCATGTATAGGGCATTTGTGCGGGGAGCTCCAGTTGGGGGTAGGATGGGGTGGCAGCAGGGAGGAGAGTGGGCGGTGTAGGGGTGGGGCGCACAACCCAGCCATATAGGGCTGATTCAGATCACGGCCGGGGAGGCAAAGTTGGATGGGGAAGTTATTCCACGGAGGTGGAATAAGTCCCCAAAACATTGATGGCCAGCCACGGAGGACACCCCCCAACAATATGAGCGATAGCAGGGGATTCCCCGCAGCCCAATCCCAGCCTCGGCAGGTCCCTCCTGGATTCGGGTGGTGGGGAAAAGCATTTTTAAACTGTTGCGGGGAAGCGGGCTCCTGCATGGCGTCCTGGTGCCATGGCGACAGGACGCCATGGCACTGATGCTTAAGCAGGAGCATGGGGAGGGTTAGACAGGGACGGCGTTGAATGTCTGGGCCCACAGAATTGAGTCACATCAGGCCCATGCAAGTGCCCCGATTCTGCTCCCATGGTTATTCTACTCTGCTTATTATTTAATAGACCTGTATCATATCTTTCCCTAGCTATCTCTTCTTCAGGCTGAAGAGCCCTAATCTTCTAAACCTTTCCTCATAGGAGTATCCTTTCATCCCATGTATCATCTTGGTTGCCCTTCTCTGTACCTTTTCCAGTTCTGCTGTATCTTTTTTAGATGCAACGACCAGAACTGCATGCACTACTCAAGGTGTGGTCATACCATGGAGCGATACACAGGCATTATTTGCCTCATTTGCTGTCTGTGCCTAACCTTGTTCCTTTTGAAAATTACTTGACTCTGTCTATGTAGGTTTCTGTTTCCTTAGAGAAACTATTGGTGCAATATAGGAATTGTGTGGCTCTATAGCTATAAACCAAGTACTCAACTTTTCAGCCTTATTTTAAAATAATTTCTTAAAATAAAAGCTTTGGCCTGTATTGCAGCAGCATGCTTTGGCTCTGGTAATTAACAGCCACCCAGCAGGGCTCTCTGGCTGAGTAAGTCAAACTCATAGCTCATTAACATTTTGCTTCAAGAGAATTTGTCATATAATTTCCCTCCCTCCCACCCTACTCCTTGCCCACTAACCCTAGGACGGGATTTTCTTATATAGTTTTCCTAAGACACTTAGGGGCATGTTTACTAAAGTTCTCCAAATAGTATGGGACTAATGCACAGTTAGTGTGTACCTGTACCATGTTAAATAATTTTCCGTAAAAATTCTCACATCCCCTTTCATCCTGTTTGTTTGTCTTAGCAAACTGTAAGCTCTGCGGTGCAGGGACTGTCTTTTATGTATATTTGTAGAGTGCTGTGTATGCCTTGGAGTGCTATCTAATTGTTAAGTAGTAGTATGACTACTACTACTAATAATCATTTGTAAAGCGCTACAAGGTGTTCACAGCACTGTACATATAGATGTAAGACACAGTCCCTGCTCATCAGAGCTTACAATCTAATCAAGACAAAAAAACATAGCACATCTCAGATATTAGCAGTAAAGAGTTGTAGAAATGACAACCTCTGGATCTTATCCAAAATTTCACAGTGCTACTGTCCAACACCCTACATCTGTTTGGTTCTCTCACCCTTTCCCATACAGTTCATGCTTCATACATCGGGGAATGTCTGTGTAAAAATATAGAGGCATCTCAAACTGCAAGGCATTGTAATAGTCCTGTGTTAAATCCCTGCAACTTCAACTGCCACAGCACTACGAGCTATCTTTTTGAAGTGTAGAGTCCAGCAAGGGCTCTTAATTGTCTCTGTCTGTGAGGCCCAGCAATGTCCCCATAGTAGCACCCAGTACAGACACATGAATTTCTGGCAGTCAGGAGGCCCATCTGGGATATGTGAGTGTGTGCAAGTGAGGAGTGAGCCATTAACCAAACATACAGGTGGAAGGGTAAGCAGCCAAACAATTTGTGCTTAAAGGGAAGACACATGGTGGCTTCCAATAGTATGTCACCACAGATATGGAAAAGTAAGTGCATGTGTTGTCAGGGCTTTTTTTGAAGAGGTACGGGGTGGTACAGAGTATCAGCACCTTTTTCATTGCCTGTGAAAATTGACCCATGGTCCTCATATATTAATGAAAGAGCCTTGCATATGAGTACGAGCACCTTTTTTTCTTGGAAAAATGCACTGTGAGTTGCTATGTTGATGCATGGCTGGAGATGGAGGGGAGGGGACAAATTGGAATCATATCATGACAATATGTAAGACTGTCTTTTTTTCTGACACTTGCATATCAAGCCTTTTGTGTATTGAGCATGACAGTGCTCCTGCACACCACAGAATGAACAGAAGGGTATGGTAACAGCAGTTGTTGCATGTAAAGATCAAACCCCCTCCCCTCAACACCCCCCAAATTGCCTGTTGTGCAGGCTAACATATAAGATTGACAGGTTTACTGCTTATTCCCCCCAACAACTACCTGTGATGTTGCCTAGGTTTTACTGCTTGTGCGCTGCACATAAATCTGCTACAGGTCTGCTATCTACACAGTGTGAAAGATGGTTATATGTGAGACCCCACACTGCATGAGCCTGAGCTAACACCTGTATGGACATGTACTCAGAGCCCTTAACATCTGTATGCTACAACCAGTGCCTCTCTACACTGTGCCATTATGGCTCCTCCCACCTCAATCTGCAGACAACTACAAATTCACTATCCTGCTGGATGTGACACACCTGTCTCTTGCAACTATTAACAACCAGTAAATGTGTGTCATAAACAGCTGCCATTCCAACAGTCCTCACAGCTGTAGGAGTACCATAATGGTCTAAATGCAAATGTCACATTCTGTGAGAATGTGAAGCCAGGGCCAATAGTAAGATCATTCAGTGCCAACACACTGCACAGCACAAAATGTCTACCATCTAGATCAGCGTTTTTCAACCACTGTGCCGCGGCACACTAGTGTGCCGTGAGATATTGTCTGGTGTGCCGTGGGAAAAATTTCAATTTCATCCGTAACATGTGGCCTCGGCTCACAAATTAGGGTTGCCAACCGGCCGGTTTTCAGCCGGCCTGGCCGGTTTTTCCATGGCCAGGCCGGCTGCCAGCACAGTTGTAAAACCGGCCATTGAAAAGCCGTTTTTTTGCTCTGGCCGCAAGATCGGGAGCGGCCAGAGCAAAAAACCGGCTTTTGTGCCGAAGTCCGCGGCACGAACGCGATCGCGATTCCCTATAGCAGTGCAGCCGCTGGTTCTGCTTTGTACAGAGCAGCGGCTGCACTACACTTACATTGAAAAGTAAAGAGAAACTGTGTCAGGAGCCCTCCGATCATGCAGAGCCCGAGGAAGTGATGTCATGGGGGCGGGCTCCTCACAGGCTGTCTTTCCTTTTCAAATTAACTTTAGCTGCAATAAAGTTAATTTGAAAAGGAAAGACAGCCTGTGTGGAGCCCGCCCCCATAACATCACTTCCTCGGGCTCTGCGATGACCGGAGGGCTCCTGACACAGTTTCTCTTTACTTTTCAATGTAAGTGTAGTGCAGCCGCTGCTCTGTACAAAGCAGAAGCAGCGGCTTGGGCAGAGGGGGGGTGTGTGTGTGAGTGAACCAGCAAGGGGGGGGGGTGTGAGTGAACCAGCAAGGGGGGGGAGTGTGAGTGAACCAGCAGTGGAGGGGGGGTGGTGTGAGTGAACCAGCAAGGGGGGGGGGCGATGGTGTGAGTGAACCAGCAGGGGAGGGGGGGTAAGTGAGTGAGTGACCCAGCAGGAGGGATGAGTAAGTGACAGGGGGGTGGGTGAGTGAACCAGCAGTGGAGGGGGGGGGGTGGTGTGAACCAGCAGGGGAGGGGGGTTGGTGTGAGTGTTTGATTCCTATTCAAGAGAATTACTTTATATATAGTCAATATAGGCACAGAGGTAAATTTTTTTAACATTTTCTAATGGTGGTGTGCCTCGTGATTTTTTTCATGAAAAAAGTGTGCCTTTGCACAAAAAAGGTTGAAAAACACTGATCTAGATGCATTTAAACCTACATGCTTGAATATCAATGTCCAACACCCCGCATACCACAAAACATCTGCCACCTACATGCCTGCATATCAGTCTGCTAATATCACAAAATAGGATTCCAAAAGAAGTATTGCAATCCTAGAGATCAACCCTGGGCCACATCCCAGACATTCACATGTGCTATATCAAATGGTAACTATAGAGTGATGTGTCACCAACGACAATAGCCAGCTGTATGCAGTGTACAAGTCATCGCTTCTGTCATCAATACAGACCAATTGGTCTTAACCCTCCATGATCATTTTTCACCATGTGCCTCCTACAGGGTTTTTTTTTGTGTATGACGTTTTTTATTGAAAGTCAAGAACATAACATAGTACAAATATCTAAAAACAATGCATCAAGCACAATCAGCAGTACATATACTCATCCTGGCTATAAATATTCTCAAACAAAGGTTAGGGCAGTGTTATACTAGAAATAATATATAGCCCCAGTTAATTAACCCTGAACAATAAGAAAAGCCCATTGAATGTAAAAAACTGACATTCAAAACATGCAGTAGTGGTTATTGCAAGGTGTCAAAATCACATGTAAAGAAACAGAGTCAAACAGAAATGGAGTAAAGAGGCATCTCCCAGATACCAAATCTTAGCCATATCTGAGACTTTCATTATCAAACCCACCCCATCCCTCCCTCCCTCCCCCACCCTCCCCCCCTCCCTCCATCCCTGCTGCCCACCCCTCCTCCCCCCTCCCCCCATGTCATGGTAAAATACAACCAAGTAGAAAGGAAGGAAGGAAGGAAACATACAGTTTCACTTGAGAAGGGGAAACAGATATAAAGAACATGGAGCACGTCGACTAGTGGACGAAATAAGTGACCCAGCAGAACCTAAAGAAGTCAGCGCTAAGGAAGTACAAGCACTATTAAACATCCATTTCAATAAGATTCATCTCCAGGAACAAGCAGGAATGAGTCTTCACATATGGGTACGTCGGTACCGATGGAGCCTGCGCGGGAACGCTCCCCAGCGTCCAAAAAGAAAGCTTTTGTGAGTATCCCACGCGCATGCGCGCTGCCTTCCCGTCCAATTACTTCCCTCTCATCAGTTTTCCGCGGAGCCGGCAGGACGTACTCCTGTCACCGCAGAAAATTCTTCTTTTTATCCTTAGTTTTTTGTGGTCGCGTCTGCCTTCCCTCAACGCCACCAGTACCGCCGGTGCTTTTCTTTCTTTTTCCTGAAGAATTTCTTCTTTTCTTAGAAATTATTTCCTATTTAGTGCCTGACGGTTTCTAGGCCACTAGGCCTTTACCCTTCCATTATGGAAAAGCCAGCCACTATCCTTAAGAAATGCTCAAAGTGTGGCGGTACAGATATTTTTTCAGACACTCATTCTTGGTGTCTAAAATGTTTAGGTCCTGACCATTGCCCTCTGGAGTGTCTCTCCTGCTGGGGCTCAAACAGAAGAAGTCTTCAGAATCAAGCACAACTCGATACTTGGTTCATATCGCTCTCGATGTCACCAGCTAGAATATCTTCTTCTTCACAGGATCAGGTAACCAAACAAAAGTCTGTAAAGACTAGCCAGTCCTCGAGTGGTAAATCTCCTTCTCAGCATCAAGATGGCTTCGGCCTTGGCCTCGAGGACATCTTGGCAATAAAGCCCTGGCGGGAGTCTTCAGGCTCCAAAGCATTAATGGGGCTCCAGGTTGTTCCCGGGGTTCTTACCTCGATGAACATACCTGGGCCATGCTCGGTGGTTGTGGCCGCTTCGAGCAGTACCGACACCCCGGCATCGGCGATGGTGATGGATGAAACACTCTTCACCGATGAACGTAGTCTAGCACTCTCGGCTACTTCGGTACCGCTAGAGTTGCTGCAGACCGTTCCTCGAGTATCGGCTTCGGTACCGGTATCGGCATCGGTGTCGGTACCATCCATGCTTGCTTCGACAGAATCGCTTCCCTCGATGCCGAGCCTGGAATCGATCTCTAGCATGGAAGATTCGGTACCGACTCGTCTCGGTACCGACCTCGGGCGGTACCGAAGACATTGCTTTAAAGAAAATCCGATGCTTCATCCTTTTAAGTCTTCTGATCCCGATGACTGGGAGGAATCCATCGATACCAAGGCTGATTTTTCTACAAGTCTGGCCTTTACCTCTCATTTTAGAGGGTCCTCCTCTGGGGAGATTTCTTTTCAAGCTTTTCTGCTTGATATGGCAAAGTTACTTGCCATTTCTATACCTGGTAAAGAATTCCTACCAGGGAATTCAGACACACTGCAATTTCCCTGGATTCCAAAGGAGGTGAGCATGCTTCCTTTGCCTCAGATCTTACAAGATCTACTATTAAGAATGTGGGAAACTCCTTTAACGGTATCCCCACATTCTAAGACACTTGACACTATGTACAAGGTGCCACCTTCTCCAGGTTTTCAAGACTCAACTTCCTCATCATTCTATTGTTATAGAATCAGCAATGAGGCATATTAAGAGTGCAAAGAAGCACTCTTCTTATCCACCAGGTCGTGAGTCTAGGACTTTAGATGCCTTTGGACGTCGATGCTTCCAGGCATCTATGCTTTCAGCAAGAATTATTTCATATATTTTCTATATGGGATTATCTCTTGAAGAGGTCACAAAGAACTTAAAGTTTTTGAACCTTTTTCTTCCAGAGCATAAAAGAACAGACTGTTCCTTATTAGTCAATCATGCTCAAAATATATCTAGGTTCCTTAATCGTGCTTCCCTGGACTGTTTTGAGTCGATTAGCAGAACCTCTGCTATAGCCATAGGAGCACGACGCATAGCCTGGCTCCAACCTTCAGACTTGGACAGATGGGTTCAGGAAAGGCTGGGAAATACTCCTTGTACTGGTGAAAATCTCTTCAACAAGGAGGCTTTATTTCAAGCTAATCAGTTGAGCACTGATAGGATTACTTTCAGAGGATTGTTAAAACTTTCCTCTATCCCAGCTAATGAAAAATCTTCTAAAAAGCTTTATTCCCCCATGGGAAAAAAGTTTTATCCATCTTCTACCCATTCTGCAGATGTTTCCAAAGATGTGCAACATCACACCAGGCTAAGAAAATCTAAACCTCAACAGGCTCAGAAAACCCAGCAATCGCAGGGTTTCTGATATTTTATTCATTTTTTCTGTGTGAGGTTTAAAACTTTTGAGTCTACTTCTTTTCAACAGAAGCACCTAAAATTCATCTCATCCATGCTGAGACATCAGTCATACATTGACTCAATCCTCCACTCTGGGCATGAATCTCTTGCTACAAGAGAAATCTATCCTTCTAGCTCTAAGAGCTATTAAGGACCATCATGCCCCAGAGATAAAAATTCCTCCTTTTAAAACAAAAGGAGGCTTAACAACTCACAACAGGGTGAGCTATACCCTTCACCTTGTCAGTTTACTGTACGAGTATATCTCATACTTTTAACTGCAAGGGGACCCTATCTCTTCAAAGACTTACCAAATTGTAAGTCTTCTCAACTCTGTATTGCTTTCTATCCCTCTTAGCCCAGACATTCAGTCTCTAAGAGTACTACTAATCAACTGGAGGGCTTATTCTCTAAGCCATAGGATTTTCTTCAATACCTACTCCAGTAAGTAGTTTCCATACAGAGTTTTCTCCCCCTTTTGCGGTTCATCTTCTCAGATATCTTTTTAAGGCAGTTTTTCAGACAGAAGTTGGGTATCACTACTCCAAATTGTGTCTCTCGGTCCTCTCCAATCTATAGGACCTAACTTTTTATGCTGCCTTAATAACAGATAATTCCAAAAGAGGCCCATGACTCATTTGGACTGTTTATTGTTGCAGGCTTCAGGTCTGTCTACTATTCTTAGCCACCTTCAATTCTCTTTGGCTTCAATAGAATAGATTAGGTTGCACACTGGCAATTCAACAGCCAGATCTAAGCAACCTACAACATGCTCTCTGCAATTCTACAACAAAGCTCTGCAACTGTGGGCCTTTGCCAGAGAGCCTCAGAGCTACTCCTAATAGGTAGCGGCCAGATAGTTAACAAGGGCTTCAGCTGGTAGACTCTGCCAGTCATGCTCCTACATGACTGTTTTTTTCCTACTCTTACCATATTCCTTAAAATTTCCTTTTAAGAAAAGGTAACCAGGGTTTAGACCACGTGAAAGCATAGAAAATTGCACAATTCCCTGGTTTGTTCCACATCTCACTGGAACTTCCTCATCAGGGATGCATTTTTTTCACTGCAGTTGGTCCTTATTCACTACTTTACTTCTAATTCCTTTACTTCATGGTAGCTTATGTTGAACAAGAAAATGCATGATACTCATATTGCCCTCATAAACAGGCAAACATGGTATCCCCTTATATTGCATCTTTTTCTCCAGCTACTATTTGAAATTATAGAAGGATCCAAACTTGCTGTCTTAAGACTAAGGATCTCCTCTGCATTCATTCACGTACGTCTCGAGACCTGGTTAATTCAGGGGCTAGATCTTTTCAAGAAGTCTAGTCCTATCCCTGTAAGTGAAGAACATAATATCAGTTTCCACAAAACCTTCTCTATAGTTCTTCCATATTTAACCAGAGATTTTCCATCAATATTCTCAAGTAGGTCTTAATCCTTCTTGTTCTTGCGTCAATCTCTATACAACATCTGACTTTGAAAGATCTTCAAGAAGTTGGAGGCTCAACGCCTAGTACAAATGACTTTGTCTTTCATTGGAATAAAGGGGTCTTAAAGACCTATCCCCTTCTTTCTGCAAAAGGTATTTCTACCTTTTCATCCAAACCAGTCAGATTATCTCCACTCTTTCCTAGGACCTTATTCTGCTCCAAGGACAAGAAGTTCAATTCTTTGGACTTTACAGAAGCTTTAGCTATTTCTCAAAAGTCCATCCTCATTGAACTCCCCCAGTACTTCTTCTGGGGTTAGTTCTGGCCATGAGGGTTTATCATCTCTTCCTGTATTGCAAAAATTTATTTTTTTCCCTCTACTTCACATTGAGGGGATTTTCTTTGAGGATAATGTACTGGCTCTCAACCACAGCTCCATATTACCCTCAACAAGTATTTTTGCAATATTTTTGAGTGAGATCCACATTAGAAAATTGGAATTCAATATTTTTCTAATATTTATGATTAACACAAGGACTCCCCTCTGGATACCTTGTTTAGTCAAGCTGTTCCACAGCACCTCTTTTATTCTTTTCTAGTTCAACTCCTACCCTCCATCCCTTGGATGCCTGAGGTTTTGAGGGATAAGCATGGCCCATCTTTAGATTTGCAACATGCTGGGGCCTCCTCCAGGCATCTTAGCTTGGGAGTCCCCATATGTGAAGACTCATTCCTGCTTGTTCCTGGAGATAGCACAGTTACTTACCTGTAACAGGTGATCTCTGGGAACAGCAGGAATAAGTCTTCACAACCCACCCACCTCCCCTAGGCGTTGTTCTCTCTCTCTCTCTTTTTTCTCTCTAATTTGTCTACTTCCCTCCTTCGGTCTCAGCTACAAACCCAACTGATGAGAGGGAAGTAAATGGGCGGGAAGGCATGCGCATGCGCGTGGGGAGCGTTCCCGCGCAGGCTCCGTCGGTACCGACGTACCCATATGTGAAGACTTATTCCTGCTGTTCCCAGAGATCACCTGTTACAGGTAAGTAACTGTGCTATACGTGCAGAAAGTGACTCCATAAATAGGACAACCGGTTTACTTTACCATATAGCTCCGCAGTCAGTTTCTCCATGCGATAAAGGTCCCAAACTTTCATCATCCACTCATCGTATGTGGGTATGGTGTCTCTCTTTCAGTACCGAATGACCACTGAACGTGCAGCCAAAAATAAACATTGAGCTAACCGGAGAATCGGAGTGGAAATAGCCCAATATACAATGTTCTGCATCAAAAGGGAAGAAGACCTCCTGCTTTTGAGTAACCGTAGTATAAATGAGCAACCAGTAAGATTTAATTTTTGGACATTCCCACCACATGTGAAATAATGTGCCTAACTGCCTACGTGATCTACAGTACAAGGGATCATCAACACACGTCCATTAAAAGAGCAAAGCTGGCACGATAGACATTTTCAGAGCAATTCATAGCTGAGTATTAACTAGCGATAAAGAGACAGAGCATGTGTGCGCATAATGAAAAACATCCACCCAGAAATCATCCGATTTATCCTGAATGTCTTATTCCCAACGGACGCGAGATTTTGGGATAGAAGAGGCCAACGATACCTCTCCAGACAGTGACCGATATAATCGTGCCAATAATGCCCTGTCAGATTTAGAAATGAATAAGAGCCATTCCCATAGAGTAGGCTGCCTGGTAGCCGCCTCTAATATGGAAGGAGATGAAAAGCAGTGACAAAATTGAAGGTACTGAAAAGGGGAAATCGGATGTTGCAACCGCCTCTCTAAGCAGGGCAATGACAGCAGCCCAGCATGTTCCTGAAGCGAGGCTAGATGTAACTTATTCAGGGATTGACGTAGATGCAATGAGAAATCCCTGACAAAGGAAAATACACCCGGGGACGTGTATGGAGACCAATAAGAGGGTTGAGCTGTCTTGACACAAACCTTATGCCAGGCTGTCCAGACTGGGCCCAGGAGGATATGCAAATGGATTTTGCCTAACAAAGAGCTCTCAGTTATGAAAGGGATGGCCAATATGGGCAATGGGGATACCTAATTTGCTTCCAGGTCAACCCAAGAAGAGTCCATCAAACTCCAGAGGGGAATGGCTCATAGACAAGAGCAAAGATAATACAGCTCAAAGTCAGGAAGACCAATACCACCTAAGACCTTGACTCAGGTCATTGTGTGCGAGCTTAACCTTGGTTTACGACCTTGCCACACAAATTGCATAAGAATCCGCCATAATTGTAGAAAGAAAGATCTGGGCAATTGAATTGGGAGTTGTTGATATAAGAAAAGAATTTTTGGGAGTAATAGCATTTTAATTGTGTTCACATGACCCAGCCAAGAAACAGAGAGGGATTGCCAAGCAGTAACCTCCTTAGAGATGGTGGCCAGCAGCAGAGTATAGTTCCTCTCATAGAGATCCTCATTCCTCTGAGTAATCTGTATTCCTAGATACTTGAAACTGGAAACTAGCGGGAAGCTGGTATCTCTACGCAGTTGGCAAGCCCCTCAGGCAGTCAAACAGGGCATCAGGACAGATTTATTGAAGTTGATTGTATAGCCCGATAGCCGAGAGAAGTCTGTCAGAAGTGAAGACAGGAGCGTCAGGTTGCTGTCTGGGTCTCGGAGAGATATTAAAGTGTCGTCCGCGTATAGCGAGACAATATGATGTTTATTTGCTAAGGGGATCCCTAGTCTTGTCTCAAGAGAGCGAAGTTGTGTAGCTAATGGTTCAAGAGCCAGAGCAAACAAGAGAGGAGAAAGTGGGCAACCTTGCCGGGTACCTCGCTCTAAAGAAAACGGAGTCAAGAGAAATCCATTTATTTGAACTATAATTGTGGGGGCTTTGTAAAGGGCTGCAATCCAAGATAGGAAAGTTGGCCCAAACCCAAAGGGTTGCAAAACGCTCATGAGATATTTATTTATTTATTTATATAACGTCTCTTCTATACCGCGCTAGTCACATCAGTGCGGTGTACATTTAACAGAACCTTATACAGTGCAGTCGGGACTGCATTGTATTTACAATAAACAGGAACTATAACGGATAAAACTGGGGTAACTTTCTACAAATTATTTACACTAATAAATATACTGTACACCTGAAATCTACTCGGAGCTGCATTGGTGGGTCTAGCTGCCCTCTAGTGTGCTGGGTGTGCTATTGGGGGGGTCATGGTGATTGGTGAGAGTGTTTGTAAGTTGATCTTTGCGGCTGATCTCTGGGTAGTGCCGTATGAATAGGTGGTGCTTCAGTGCCTTCCTGAATTGGGCCAGGTCAGTGCTTCAGCACCTTCCTGAATTGGGCCAGGTCAGTGATTGCTCAAATGGATGTGTCAAAAGCTTTTTCGGCATCCAAAGAGAGGACTGCATAATTACCTTCTAAGCGACGGACACTCGACATTATATTGAGAAGCCGACGGACATTCTTGAATCCCTGATGACCTTTAATAAATAAGGTTTGATCCGGGTGAACTACTTCCTGCACCTTCGAATTCAAACGAGAAACCAGAATCTTCATAAAGAGTTTGTAGTCAACATTAAGCAGGGAGATTGGTCTATAGCTGCTACCCTGCAAGGGGTCCTTCCTTTCCTTGGGGATTATGGTGATCAAGGCCTGGTTCATAGAATCAGGGAGGCTATGATGTTGCAAAATCGAATTATAAACTTTAGTTAACACTGGCGCTATTAGCTCAGAAAGAGTTTTATAAAATTCTGCCGGTAACATGTTGGGACCTGAAGCCTTGGCCAGTTTTAGCTGTCTTAGGGCTAGCTGTACCTCTGCGAGGCTAATTTCTCTGTCTAAGGCTTCGCGCGCCTCATCAGACAATTGCGGTAAATGTAAGTTCGATAAATATTGATGTATGTCATCTTCAAACAAAACCTCAAAACCCATCTATTCTCCCTAGCATTTAATGTCCCTTCCCCTTTTGTATGAGTTCGTTCTCTTGCATGTTTTGTCTGCCTCCTGTATCTTGTCTTGTCTCTATTATTCTTTTGCTTTCTATCCTTTTTAATTTTGTACATTTCCTTTCTTTTACCGGCTTCGGCCACAATTTTTATGTATTTTATGTATTTTATTATTGTACACCGCCTTGATTGACATAGAAAGGCGGTTTTATCAAATAAATAAACGTAAACCTAACCTAGTGTCCACAGTTAGCTGAGAAGAGTATAGGACTTTGTAAAAACGAGCAAAGTACTGTGTAATTTCTTTAGAGTTTTGGAGTTTGTGATTCTGCTTGTCCAAAACTGTAGATACCCGACGAGCTAGCCGTTGTCTTTTCAACTGCCAAAGGAGTAGCTTTCTCGCTTTGTTCCCATGCTCGAAAAAGTGACGGTGAGTTCTTAGCATTCGGGACGTAATCTCCTCTGTCTCTGAGGCAGCTATCTTACCCCTTAGGACGCTGAGTTTCCGCCAAATCTTAGGTATTGACCATCGCTTGTGTTGTTGCTCAAGAAGAGCTATTTGTGCTCTAAGATCATCTTGGATTATTTTGGACTGACGCTTGAAAGCCGTAGACAAGATGACCTGCCCTCTCAATACTGCCTTACCTGCTTCCCAAAGTAAGAACGGTGGTGTCTCAGCCCCGTCATTATGAGAGAGATATTCCGCCCAGCACTCTTTCAGCTGCTTCACAAACTTTACATTTTTCAGAAAATTCCTAGGGAAAGCCCAAGCACGCGGGGGAATTTCCACATTACTGAGATCACACTCTAAGGAGATCACCGCGTGGTCCAAAGGCCCTCTGGTCCTAATCCGAACTTGGTCTATAAGCGGAGACAAATGATTGGACACCAGCCACATATCTATACGTGAATGTGTGTTATGTACAGGAGAGAAGAAGGTATAGTCTCTTTCACCTGAGTGACGGGAGCGCCAAATATCGTCGAGAGCAAACATAGTGATTAGGGTAGAGAGAGATTGAGAGGGCCCTAACGGTGATTTATGACCCGAAGATCTGTCCAAAGCCAAAAAAACACAGTTGAAGTCTCCCCCTATTATTATATCTCCAGTCACTTGGGAAGCTAAGACTTACATAAGGTTCACTAACGAGTGTGTGATATCGGCCAGAGGAATGTATACATTGACAAAGGAGATCACAGCCCCGGAAAGTGCGCCTGTTAGAATTAAGAAGCGACCTTTAGGGTCCTGAATCTGATTATGGAGTTGAAAGGTGCATTTCTGGGCAAACATGATGGCCACCCCTCTTTTTTGAGTAGAAAAACCAGCAGAATAGACAACTGGAAATCTGCAGGAAGTCAGACAAGCGTGTGCCCCTGGCGATAAGTGGGTTTCCTGCAGGAAAACTACATCCTCATGCTCCCTATGAATTTTTTTCAATTAGTCTCTGTCTTTTCACAGGGTTGTGTAATCCCCTCACATTCCACAAAATTAATTTAACCATTAGGTATCAGGAAAATCCGAGTGCACATGCCCTTCATGAGGAAAAGGATATATACCCCATTCCCTGTACTCTTGCATCTAGACATGTCTTTTAGAATTTCATCGGACAGATTGTCCCTGTGATCGATCTCCTCCCACACACTAGAGCCTATCACCCCCTGCCTAAAATCTTCATCCAAGTGACTGTACTTCCTTCCAGCTTCCTCCTTCATTCTTTCTGGTCCAACCTCCCTCTTCATCCCCTTCCCCCCACCCCCCTTTACTCCCCCCTTGTTCCCCCCCCCCCGCCCCCCCACCGCTAGCTTATTCACCTCTAGCTATCCTAGAGTCAAAGGATAGCATTCCGGACAGAAGAACCAAAATCATGAGTGGGTAACTTTCCACCCTTAGGAGGGCACTAGGTAGAAAGGATAGACCTAGCTAACACTCCCAAAACCTCAATCCCTTAAAAGAAGAATACACACTCTAACCTGCTATTTGTCAGTACCCCCACCCCCTCTTTTAACCCCATAGGAGAACGGTACTTAGCATTCATCCTAACGCCATCGTATACTTGACACATGCAACAGTGGCATTGGCAATGGCATCTGAAATCACCAGATGCCCTGAGGTTCACCGAGGAAGGGGTAAAACGCAACCAACCTCAAAGGGACCCCCCAATCTAGAAGATAGTAAGAGACTAACCAAGTTAACTTATTTAACAGTACAGAAAAATACAATGCCCCTCCCTCATGATGGAGCTGTAGTATCCATCCCTTGCCCACCTGGACTCTCTTGATCAGCCTCCGAAGAACATCTGGACCTCGGCACCTTCCGATGTTTAGGGGTGGAAACCTCCCAGTTTCCCTGTGGATTTCAAGGAGGAAGAGGTCGGTCTTCATATTGGAAGGAATCCAGAAGTTGCATACAATCAGACACCTCTGAAATACGATGCTTTATGCCATTCCATTCAAAGAACAGTGAAAATGGAAAACCCCAGCGATATGGGACAGAGCGTTTTTGAAGAGCCTGTGTGAGTGGTCAAAAACATTTGCGCCTTTCTGTGGTGCGTTGTGCAATGTCCTGGAAGATCTGACGGTCATGACCTTTATATACAAAAGATCATTTGCCCTGTAGGCTACGAAGCAGCACCACCTTGTCTTCGAAGAAGGAGAAGCAGGCTATGATTGGGGGGGGGGGAGCGAGCGCTTGAGTCCTTTTTAGGCCCCAGACTGCGATGAGCGCGTTCCAATTTGATTAGCCGAACGGAGCTGGGTACACAAAAAGCAAATATCTCTTGTACAATAACCATCGAGTCCTCTCGATCTCCAGAACTCTCTGGGACCCCCAAGATACAGATGTTATTCCTCCTCTGGAGATTTTCTAAATCTTTTTGGTGGTCCAGCATGTCCTTAGTTAATTGATCTATTTTCCTCATCTGAGGAATCAATTTGCTCTCCTAGATGGACCTCAGTTTGTGTTACCTGGGCATTCAGAGCTTTTAAATCTGTGCGCATGTCTGCAACTGCTTTGGAGAAGTCCGTTCGGAAAAGTTTCAGTTCTTGTAGAATTTCAGCCAAATCTTGCTTCGTCGCCAGAGTGAAAACCACTGCATCGTCTAGTATCCATGGCACTGAACAATGTTCTAAATCAGGTGAAAGATCTGATTGTGGATCCGCGGTTCTCGAGAACTTGGAGAGTGCAGAGGCATAAGATTTAACTTTAGCCATTGTATAAGTCAGAGCCAAACAATCCAGAAATATAAGAGAAACTACAACCTGTAATACCCTAGTTGGCCAGAAGAGGGAGCTCCAGGCTAAGGCAGACAGCAGGAAGAATCTGTCAGGAGCTGCAGTAGCAATTTTCTTCAGGAGAAACAAGGCAGAGAAGAGCTGAAGCTGGGAATATGGACAAAAATCGCTGTGAGCTTCAGACAGAGTTGCAGAATCGAATCACCCACAATTTAATGAGAGCAGGATGAACGGGAGAGTTTCATTGAGGCCACAAGATTCCTGCAATTCAACAAGGCATTTTAAATTTTGGCGGCCATTTTGACAGTCATTTTATGCGTTCCAGCTCTGCGTTCCAAGCAGCGGCGGCCATCTTGGAAAAAAAAGTATGCATTCGAGCCATGCGTTCCAGCAGAAGGGCAGCCATCATAGCAGCAGCTCCAGGCTTACCAGGGGAGTGTTTCAGTAAAAGTTTCCCGCCACTGCCAATGCTCTCCTCAGCAATCCATGGGGCGATTCAGCAAGGTAAGGCCATAATGGCGGCCTGATTTCTGGCTACAAACACCCTGAACCCGTAGAACAGGCAACAGGGGACACGAAAGCGTTGTAAACAGCACCCGGAGGCTCAAAATTAGTTGGATAAGCACCCGGGGGTAAGCTTTTAGCTTTGGAGATAAGCGATTCAGCGATTTAACACTGAGAGCATCTACAGTTTGTTTCAGTTGCCAAAAGCTCTTCAGTAAGTCGGTACTCACCCTTGCCAGAAGAAGCTTAGGAGTCTGGGGGCAGTTAAAGCCAGAGTAGAAAGCCCTGCGTTTGATAAGTAGCTTGGGATCAGACCCCGATGGAGGCAGATCAGGCAGAGAAGTAGAGGAAGATAGCCAGATTACATTTTTTCTGCGGCTCTGTTGGAAACTCACTAAACACTATGGAGACAGATCAGCTGAGAGGAAATTATTGTCATCTCTGTGATCGCAGAGAAGATATGAGACCAGCCGCTGATTTGGCAACTTCAGCTGAGACAGCAGAGGGAATTTCAATATGGTTGGTGCCATTTAAAGGCAGGATGCCAGGAGATTGGGAAATGAGGCAGAGGAGTCTTACAGAATCGTGGCCATCTTATAGGGCTCACGAGCACCCCCCTCCCCCCCCCCCCCTCCTACAGGGTTTTAAAGTCTCAGTCACACTACCACAATCATTCCCACACAAGTCTGATGAGCTAAGACAAGTTTCATAGTGCAGCATCTAGTTATGTCAAGCTATGTTCTGAGAATAGCTGCAGATACAAGATCAATAGAGTAGTGCTTGAACACTTATTGGTTGTCTCACTCTTGCACCAATTCCAATTAAATACCTCTGCATAAGATGCATGGTACAACATGGTTATAAAGGGTTGATACAGACTAGAATGTTATAATGATGGAAGACAACACATTTGTAGACTGATGCCTCTTAATCCACCTCACTTGAGGGGGTCCTGCTTTTGACCGCTGAGAGTGGAAACAGAATGTGACAGTCTAAAATCATCATGTGGAGTATGGCGCGAATAGTATACATGTCATCAAGCAGACCAGGGGTGATGGGAGGGGGAGGGACTGGGATGGCATGCACTTCCATGTATTACTCGCTGCAATATATCATCTTCCCTGCAGCACACAGCAAATTGTTGACAAAGGGTATGAGTTCAGAACCAGCATGTTGTAGAAAATGTATGAGAACAAGAAGGAGATGTGCCTTCATTGGTACAAACATGTGAAATGACATCTACAGTACCTAGGGAAGTTTCAATGAGTTGGAAATAGGAAAGGACAGGGTACATTCCCACATTAAAGATCACCACCTGTGCTGCCACAGACAGATATTATGCCCTCAAACTGGTAAGCTCTGAATCCAAATCAGGCATCTGGCACTAAGAGTCCTCTTGTTTATAGGGTGTGCAGATTAAGTCCTAGCTGTTCTTTTCAGTCTGCTCAGCAATGATTCTTTATCTAGAGCTTTTCACAGTTTGAATAGTCTGCAGTTCAGTGAACCATTTATGTTTGCTTGGCCCTATTAAGAACATATAACATAAGATATGCCATACTGGGTCAGACCAAGGTCCATCAAGCCCAGTATTCTGTTTCCAACAGTGGCCAATCTAGGTCATATGTACCTAGCAGTTTCCCCAAGGGACACAGGTTCCACAATGCTTGTAGTGGTTCAAGCATTGATATCCTGGGTCCCTTCTTAATAATGGTTTATGGACCTTTCCTCCAGGAACTTGTTCAAACCTTTTTTAAACCCAGCTACACTAACAGCCTTTACTACATCCGCCGGTAACAAATTCCAGAGTTTGATTAAACGTTTAGTGAAAAAAAAATTTCTTTTATTAGTCTTAAATAGTTTACCCTGGAGCTTCATTGCATGTCCCCTAGTCTTTCTATATTCTGATAAGGTAAACAATCGATCTACGTTTACCCGTTCCACTCCGTTCATTAATTTAAAGACTTCTATCATATCTCCCCTCAGCAGTCTCTTTTTCAGGTTAAAGAGCCCTAACCTTTTTAGCCTTTCTTCATAGGAGTATCCTTCCATCCCCTTTACCGTTTTGGTGGCTCTTCTCTGAACCTTTTAAAATCGCTATATCCTTTTTAAGATACGGCGACCAGAATTGCACACAATATTCAAGGTGCAGTCTCAGCATGGAACGATATAGAGGCATTATAATATCTTTTGTTTTATTTTCCATTCCTTTCCTTATCATACCTAGCATTCTATTTGCTCTCTTGGCTGCCGCTGCACACTGGGCCGAGGGTTTTAACATGTTATCCACAATGACGCCTAAATCTTTTTCCTGGGTTGTAGTTCCTAATGTGGAACCTTGTATCATGTAACCATAGTTTGGGTTGTTCTTTCCTAGGTGCATAACCTTGCACTTGTCCACATTAAATTTCATCTGCCATTTTGATGCCCAGTCTTCCAATTTATCAAGATCCTCTTGCAATTTTCCACAATCCTCTTGGGTTTTAACAACTTTAAATAGTTTTGTGTCATCTGCAAATTTGATAACCTCACTCGTTATTCCACTTTCCAAGTCATTTATGAATATGTCAAAAAGCAGCGGACCCAGCACAGATCCCTGAGGTACACCACTATTCACCTTTCTCCATTGGGAAAATTGGCCATTTAGCCCTACCCTCTGCTTTCTATCTTTTAACCAGTTCCTGATCCACAATAGTACACTGCCTCCTATCCCATGACTCTTTAGTTTTGCCAAAAGTCTCTGATGAGGGACCTTGTCAAAGGCTTTCTGAAAGTCCTGATACACGATATCAACCGACTCACCTTTGTACACCTGATTATTCACTCCTTCAAAAAAACATAACAGATTAGTAAGACAAGATCTTCCTTGTCTAAAGCCACGTTGGCTGTCTCCCATTAGGTCACGACTATCTACATGCTGAGTAATTTTATTCTTTATGATGGTTTCTACCATTTTTCCCGGTACTGACGTCAGGCTCACCGGTCTGTAGTTTTCCCGGATCACCCCTGGAACCCTTTTTAAAAATTGGTGCTACATTGGCGATCCTCCAATCTTCAGGTATTAAAGATGATCTTAATGATAGTTCACAGATTACTAATAGCAGGTCTGCAATCTCATATTTCAGTTCTTTCAACACCCTTGGATGTATACCATCCGGCCCAGGTGATTTGCTACTCTTCAGTTTATCTAATAGTTGTAATACATCTTCCCGATGTATCGATATTTCCTTCAATTCTTCCGCACCTTTAAATACCACTTCAGTCATGGGTAACATCCCTACATCTTCCTCAGTAAAGACCGAAGCAAAGAATTCATTCAGTCTCTCCGCTATCGCCTTGTCGCCTCTTAGTGCTCCTTTAACCCCTTTATCATCTAATGGACCAACTGACTCTCTCACAGGTTTTTTGCTACGAATGTACTTGAAAAGGTCTTTACTTCGCGTTTTTGCTTCCGCAGCAAGCTTCTTCTCAAATTCTCCCTTTGCCTGCCTTATCAATGCCTTGCATTTGACTTGCCAGTGCTTGTGCTGTTTCCAGGTTTCGTCGTTTGGCTCTTTTTTCCATTTCCTGAAAGATGCTTTTTTTGGCAACAACAGCCTCTCTGACCTCACCTTTAAACCATGCTGGCAGTTTTTTGGACTTCCTTCCACTTTTCTTAAAGCGTGGAATACAGCTGGTCTGGGCTTCCAAGATAGTATTTTTCAACAACAGCCAAGCCTGATGTACGTCTTTAACCTTTGCAACTGCTCCTTTTAGTTTTTTCTTATTTATTTTTATTTATTTATTTATTACAGGCTCTTATATACCGCTCTATTCAGAATCAGCGCGGTTCACAATATAACAACATACCATAACAACAAACTGTTAGGTTTTACAGAGAACAAGGTTAGAGAACTTGGATAAAACATGGGACGTCATTCCTGCAACTATTTACAAGAGTATTTACAAGAGTATTTACAAGTATACATAACAGGATTTGTTCTTAGTTTGGGTAGTGATTAAGATTGGTTAGTTGGTCAAGTAATATCGGGGGAAGAGGTGGGATTTGAGTGCCTTTCTGAAAAGGGATAGATCAGTGATAGCACGAATCTCAGGGGGTAGAGCGTTCCAGTACTTAGGGGCATAGAATCTGAAAGCCCTGTTAGATGTCACTGATAGGCATTTTGTCGCTGCTTTAGGGATGATTAGAGTATTTGTTGATATCGTTCTCCTGGATCTGTTGGGTGGAACGGCCTAAATGAGGTCTATTAGAGAGGAGGAGGTGATGCTTTTAGTGGCCTTGAAAGTTAGTAGTAATGTTTTGAACAATATTCTGCCATGTATGGGGAGCCAGTGGAGTTGCTCTAGGATGGGTGTTACATGGTCCCTTCTTGATGCTCCGTAGAGGACTCTAGCAGCGGTATTCATGGCGAGTTGCAAAGGGTTTAATGTGGAGTGTGGGAGGCCTTGGAGAATGGCATTGGCATAGTCAAGGTGTGGTAAGGTTAAGGCTTGAAATATAGTTCTGAAGTCATCAGGATCAAGCAGGGGGCGAAGATGTCGAAGAGTCTGGATCTTGAGGTAGATTGCTCTGACTACGTTGGTTATGTGTAGTTTCAGATCCATGCGTTGGTCAAAAGTGACTCCAAGGTAGCGAATGGAAGATTTTGATTGGAGCTCAGCTTCTTTCACCTTTATATGGGATGGGGGGGTGAAAAGTGGGTCCCTGGTTCTTAACTGTTTTCCTCATGTGTGGTCATCAGTGCCAGGCCTAGGCCTGTGCTATTGGTGCCGCCACACAGGGAGCAAAGAAATAGGGGCACATTTGGGGCTTCTGGCCGCGGCTCCCCCCCATGCTGCCTGCTCCTGCCCCACTGCTGAGGCTTTTAGTGTTGTGGTGGCAGCAGTAGCAGCAGCATTATCCAATTGAAAAAAAAACCACTCTGTGCTTGCATATTAGTCTGATCTCTTCCTCCTTTGACATATGCTTGTGTCAGAGGAGGGAGGGACCAGACCAGCCATTCAAGCGTGGAGTTGCAAAGACTCACGTTTGAATGGCTGGTCTGGTCTCTTCCTCCTCTGCTGCAAGCATATGTCAGAGGAGGGAGGGGTCAGAACTGCATCAGAAAGACCTACGTTTTTTGGAGGGTTAATGATGGTTATTGACCAAACACATAACACCGGGGCGGCATGGTTACACTTACCTACCACCTGGCATTATCACAGTGGAACAACAACATTTTCCAGGTTTTTCCATTTTATCCCTTTTCCCTTCACCTTCCCCCGCCCCTTCCCCAAAGTACCTTTCCCCGCTCCTTCCTAACCGTAGAACAATTCAGGTCGTGTCTCATATTTCCCTCGCAGGCTCACTTCGCAAAACGACAAGTGCATGACCACCTTATAGTTCATAGGTTGGCAAACACCCATGCGCAATGCAGCATGGCCTTGTCTCCTGCAGTTAGTCTCTAAAGAGTCAAAAAAGTTCATTATGTGCCTGACGTGTCAGGGTACTAATATATCGGTCCCAGAGTGCCAGAAAATTCTTCTGCTTTTTGAGGTCCCTCATGATGCCTGGCGCTCCAAGAGCATCAATTGGTGGAATCCGCTCTGTCACTCCCAAAGCGAGGGTGGGTGGGATTCCCTCAAGTGGCATAACAGGGGCTGTTTCCCTACTAAGCATGCCTTTTGAATCAGTAAGCGAACCCTCTGCCACTTAGGGAAAGTTGATCAAAGACCACTAGAGCTGCTGTCCACTCCACCCACTGTCTGACTAATGTACTGACATACTGCTGGATCTGCAGCCAATGTTATCAGATTTTCAGACAGACCACCACATATGACCTAAGTCCGCCTGTAGAGCGGCACACCAAGGATAACGCCCATCATCAGTTATGCAACTCCTGAGTTCCCATTTGGGGGAGAAATGAGCCAACACACCTCAAGGAACTGCAGCTCCTGCAGTCGGGCCCCATACACCAGGCCCGGGATACAGCGTATCGTGCCCAGGATTGTATCAGGGTCAACAGGAGTCCCCAATTCCATTGCCCATTGCTGCTCCAAGCCCGAGTAGTCCAGGTCCACGGTCGCCAATTGTTCACCACGATCGAGGGGCATGCCTCTTCTCCCAGCTGAAAAAACTATAAACTCGCACAGAGGTCTCCGACATAAGGGAGTCTCTGGGGAGAGAAGCAAAATAATAGTATAGATGAAAATTAGCCAAGGTATTAGTAGTTCCCAGAGCATATTCATTTTGCAACGCATTAAAAGGTTTACAAACGCCTGAGATATCCACCACATGTCCTACGTTCCATATTCCCTGTCTTGCCCATGCCTGAAACACTCTAGTCTCAGTACCGGATTGAAAAAGAATATTACCTCTAAGGGGCAACCAACTAGACACTGTCAAAACAGTCCCCCAACACACACACAGATGCCGCCAGATGTCCCTAATAGGCTTGATAAATATACTCTGGCTAAGTCTTTGGGGCAGGGTCAAGTTATCCATGTAGCACTGCCAACAACAAGTGAAGGGAAACATAAGCCTCCTCCAGAGCTCGTGGGGTGAATACCTCCGTATAGTCCAACAAGTCATACAGGTGGTGGAGCTGGCATGCCCTAGCATATCGAAAGATATCCGGGAGTCCCAACCCTCCCTGGTGCCAGGGGACTCTCAGGTATGTCCAAAAAACCGTGCTGTTTTCCCCTGCCAAAGAAAATGCCATATCTCCCATTCCACCAGGACCACGTCTTTGTGTAGCAACTGAATCGGTAGAGTTTGCAGCAAGCATAGTATCTTGGGGAGCAGCATCAAATGGAAGGCTGCCACTCTCCCAAGTAGTGATAAAGGCAGGGGGGGGTCCAATTTCACAACTTTGTTCGTACATGTTGTTGTATCCTATGACAATTCTGACGGTACAGTAGACGAGGGTCACTAATCAACTGGGTCCCCAAATATGTGAAATCCAAGTTAGCCCACCGTAAAGGAAAGCTGTTTCCCCACGAGGCTTACAAGTGCCCTAGTACATCCAGCACCTCCAACTTGTCTTTGTTGATTTGCAGACCATCGATTTCCCCAAACTCACGGAATTCCTAGAGCACTTGAGGCAGAGAAACCTGCAGAGAAGTGAGATGGATCAAATGTCATCTGTGAAGGCAGACACTTTAAACTTCTGGTGCCGTATGCGGACTCCGGGCATCTCTCAACAGCCAACCAGGTTCTGCACTAAGGGATTAAAAGATAAGTTGAACAACAAAGGGGATAGGGCTTATTCCTGCCATGTTCCCCTTCCCAAGTTGAAAATTTCGGAAAGCAACCCATTAGCCATCACTGCTGCGGTAGGACCGGAGTACAACAACCTCATCATATTTATGAATTGATCTCCCAGGCCATAATGAGGTAAAAGATGAAAAAGTTAGCTCCACCGCACTTTGTCAAATGCCTTTTCAGAATTGAAGCTGTTCAGAAGAGATGGAATCTGATGTTCATGCACCCACTCAAGGGATGCTATAATTTTGCGAAGGTTACACGACACATAGTGGCCTCGCACAAACTCCACCTGAGACTCCCGAACCAGACCGGGTAGCACAGACGCTAGCTGGTCAGCCAGAATTTTTCCCAACAGCTTAAGGTCGAAGTTAATTAGAGGCCAGTATGACGAGGCCTGTTGGGGGTTCTTCCTCTGCTTAGGTAAGAGAATGATGTGTGTGTAGTTACCTCCTTAAGTAAAGTTACTGCATTCTACTCAATCCTGATATGTTGCAACCAGAGATGGTACCACCAGATCCTGGATGAGTTTGTAAAATTCTGCTGTGAACCCGTCTGGGCCTGGGTATTTGCATAACTGAGCCTATTGGATCCCGTTTTATACTTCCGCAGCCAAAATTGCCACTCCCAGGAGTACCCTCTGTTGAGCCGAGAGTTGCGGCAGAGTCAGGCCAAGATACCTCATCACCCGAGAAGGCGACATGGAGTCCTCAGCAAACAAAGCCTGGTAAAAGGCCCAAAATAGTCTCTATTGGATATCGCTGTTGCCTGACACCGCAGCCACCAATAATTAAAACGGCATTGGCTGGGCAAGGGCAGGCAGTGAGAGGAAGCCAGCTGGATATGGTGGTAAGGTGAGGAGATGCATGGGGAAAATGACAAACCTGTGATTTGGGGGGAGGAGGCACGCCAGATGTGCATTTATGGTTTGGTATGGCCCTGATGGCCATCATAGAAACATGACAGAAGAAAAAGACCATGTGGCCTATCTAGTCTGCCTTTCCATATCAACTACAATAGTCCCCTTTTTTCCTTTAGAGATCTTCTGTGTTTATCCCATGCTTTCCTGAATTCAGATACTGTCTCTACTACCTCCATGGGGAGACTATACCTTGCATTTACCACTCTTTGCTTAAAGAAATATTTCCGTATATTTCTCCTGAGTCTATCTCCTTTCATCCTCATCCTATGTCCCCTCATAGCAGAGCTTGCTTTCAATCGAAAGAGGCTCTCCTCTTGTGCATTTATGCCACAGAGGTATTTAAGCATCTCTATCATATCTCCTCTATCCCACCTTTCCTCTAACGTATACATATTAAGATCTTTAAGGGGTATGTTTACTAAAGCACACTAAGATAGCATGCGTTAGCGTGCGCTAACGGCAGCGATAAGGTGTCTTCTGTGGAAAGCGCCTGGGCGTGCAAGAGGCGTGGCGGCGTAAAGCGTCCTATGTGTTCTTTAACGCATGTTAATGGAATATGGTGTGGTAAGGTGACAAACATGCACTTTAACGTATGAAAAAGGCTGCTACCCAAACGCAGGATAAAAGGAGCATCCATGGAAGACAATTTGAAGATGATGGATGGATGGACAGGTGGTAGTTAATGGACCAGATGAACATTTGCCATCTGATGTTGTAGTCAGTAAGGGGGATGTGCAGATGACACCAAAGAATAATGTATCACTGTGGTGTGCACATGTAACTGTCAGTACTGTCAGTGTTTGCATAGGAGAGGTCTGAAATTTGTCTGGGTGGAGTCAGCATGCTATTGATATATTCAGAAAACGAAGGACTGTGCATGAGTGGTGATGTGGAACAGTCACAGGAGAAGTGCATTGTATCTGTTGAGCACTTGCACATATTCTTGCATATGTCATGGTGTAGCAGCTGCATGTCAAAGATAGGACTGCACATGATGGGTATATGGTAAGTGTGGATCTGTGGTCCCAATGGTGGTAGCAGAGAGTGTGTTATGTCTGTGCTGATCTGACGTTGCAAATGTGACGGCACAGATGCAGTTTGGATCTGTTTGTCCAAGAAGTAGGTGTGCCATGGGGACCCTGAAATAGTATTATTGTGGGTGTGTTGGCTGCCTTAGCTGGTCCCATAACCAAACAATCTACCTGATACACGTGGATGAAATAAAGGTTCATATCTATGTCTCAGTCATAATATGGAGCAAATAATGATGTGTGAGGATTGCAGTAGATGGGCATTGAAGGGTTGGGAAATGGTTGCATGTACAACATATATGTGTCAGAGTTTCCAATGGCCAGTCAAAGTTAGGGTGCCATATTTCAATTATGCGCTGCATGTGTATAATACATCCACTGTCTCAACATCATCAACCCTCTGCAATGTTGTAAGCCAGAGGCAAGAAAGTATTGCTGTCAGATATGCATGAGAGCAATGTGCATGCCTGACCTTTGTTATGCCCCACTGAAGAATGGCTACAACTGTAAAGGCACACCCTGGCCTGCAGTTGACAGTATTTTTAGATGAAGGACTACAAAAAGGGACTACTACTTCTGGAGAGAGATCAGCAATTGTAAGTATTTACTTCTGGGAATTTTTCTAAATCTTGGGGAAAAAAGAATTATTTAAATTAAAGCTGATTAATCTCTCTAAATTAGAATCCAGTGTATTTGTTAAATAAATCAGGGATTAGTATCAGCAAAGAGCTTTTAGTTATTTATTTATTTTTTATTTATTACATGCACTTATATACCGCGCTATTTTCCATCAGTGCGGTTTACATAGAACCAATTAAATACACATCTCAAAACAGTTGATTTGTGTTTACAATTAACAGGCGACAGAACTTGGATAGACAACAAATTAAATTAAAAACTCAACAGGTAGCTTTTAGTTTAAATTTAAAACCCAGTAGAGGGCTTTCAGTTTAAATTTGGAATCCAGCAGAGAGCTTTCAGTTAAATTTAAAATGCAGCAGAGAGCTTCTATTTAATACTCAGCCAGGGCTTAGTATCAGCAAAGAGCTTTCAGTTTAAATTTAAAACACAACAGAGAACTTTCTGGTTAAATTTAAACCCAGCAGAGAGCTGCTAGTTTAAATTTCATACTCATTCAGGGCCTAAAATCAGCAAAGAGCTTTAATTTAAATCAAATCAGAGTATAACATAACATAAAAGGAATAACAGGGTCAATATTCTTTGAGAAATAAATAGTTTCTAGAGACCTTTACAAAGAAGCCTTCTAGATAGGGGGCAAGAGACCTGTGAAATTCTTTTAAATAGTTGTTAAAGCCAAATGACAGATCAAAGGGGCATTTTGAAAGTCGTCCTCTATTCAAGCAAGGGCTGTGTGAATCACCCAGGAAATTGGTCACAGATTACCTTAGAAGCATAGGCATAAATGGTTCAACCAGAGCTCTGTGACTCTCAGTCTTTAAGGACTACAAAAAGGGACTGCTACTTCTGGAGAGATCTGCCTTTGTAAATATTTACTTCTGGAATTATTCTAAATCTTGGGGAAAAAGGAATCCTTTAAATTGAAGCTGTTTAATCTGTGTAAATTAGAATCCAGTGTATGTATTAAATAAGTCAGGGCCTAGTATCAGCATAGGACAAGGTACTGTGTAGCAGCAAGCTTTTAATAAGAATGCCCTTAAGTACAGAGCAGACAGAGCTTAAAAATTCCAAATTACCCCTGCCTACGGATAGCCAGATTAATATGAATAAAATACAGCCACTAAAATGCTTGTATGCAAATGCTAGAAGTCTAAACATTAAGATGGAAGAGTTAGAATATATAGCACTAAATGAGAGGTTAGATATGATTGGTATCTCAGAGGCATGGTGGAAGGAGGACAACCAGTGGTACACTGTGATACCTGGGTACAAACTATATTGTAATGATAAAGCAGATCAAATTGGTGGAGGGGTTGCACTCTATGTTAGAGAAGCATTGAGTCACAAAGGATTAAAGTTTTGCAGGAAACAAAATTCACTGTAGAATCTCTATAGATTGAAATTCCATGTAAAAAGGGGAAGGGGAAGATGATGGCAGTGGGGATATACTGTCGTCTGCCTGGCCAGAATGAACAAATGGATGATGAAATGCTCAAAGAAATCAGGGAAGCTAACAAAAGTTACAGCAGAGTAATAATAATGGGTGATTTCAATTACCCTGGTATCGACTGGGTCAGTGTCATGGCAGGACATGCTAGGGAGATAAAGTTTCTAGATGAAATAAATGACTGCTTCTTAGAGCAGCTGGTTCATGAACCGATCAGAGGGGAAGCCATTTTGGACCTAATCCTTAGTGGAACACAAAATCTGGTGCAAGAGATGAGGATCTTAGGGCCACTTGGCAATAGTGATCAAAGCATGATCGTGTTTGATTTAATAAATGGAGGAAGGAGGTAAAGAAATTCACAGTGCTACCTTTTAACTTTCAAAAAGGAGACTATGATAAAATGAGGAAAATAGCTAAGAAAAAACTAAAAGAAGCAATTGCAAAGGTTAAAGATTTACATCTAGCATGGGTGTTGTTTAAAAATACTATCTTGGAAGCCCAGACAAGCTGTATTGCAAGCTTTAAGAAAAGTGGAAGTTAGTTCAAAAAACTGCCAGCATGGTTTAAAGGTGAGGTCAGAGAGGCTGTTGTTGCCAAAACAGCATCTTTCAGGAAATGGAAAAAGGAGCCAAATGACGAAAACTGGAAACAACATAAGCACTGGCAAGTTAGATGCAAGGCACTGATAAGTCAGGCAAAGATAGAATTTGAGAAGAAACTTGCTGTGGACTCAAAAACGCATAATAAAGACTTTTTCAAGTACATTCATAGCAAAACCTTTGACAGAGTAGGTTGGACCATTAGAAGATAGAGGGATAAAAGGGGCACTAAGAGGGGACAAGGCCATAGTGGAGAGACTGAAAGGAGGCAATGTACTATTGTGGATCAGGAACTGGTTAAAAGACAGAAAGCAGAGCGTAGGGCTAAATGGCCAATTTTCCCAATGGAGAAAGGTGAATAGTGGTGTACCCCAGGGATCTGTGCTGGGTCCGCTGCTTTTTGACATATTCGTAAATGACCTGGAAATGGGAATAAAGAGTGAGGTTGTGGCAGGCTAAGGCCTACAATAGCCTGTGAACATATGGGAGGCCTGTAAGCTAGGCCTGAGTCCCTACCCCCACCTGAGACTAGTAGTGCTGAGAAAGACCAAAGTCAGTGAAAGTCTGAGAATCTGCCTTAAACTGCTTTAAGCTGCTTTTTGATAAGTTTGTATGAATCCTTTATTAAATTCTTCCATGCTGATGATAGATATGTTCCAGTTTTCTGCATTCTCACATTCTCTGAGCTAGAAATGACCTTGCAGTAGAAATGTATCTATGTCTAAAAATTGTGCCTTTGTTAGAATGGCCTAAGAAGGCAGAACAGGGTGCTAGGCCCAGAGAGGGTCCCTGATTGGATGGGTGCAGGGGGCGTTGGGACCAATAGAAAGTTTGCCTGTATCAAACTGTGAAAATTGTATATAAGGAATTTGCTTCTGTTCTCCATTGCTCAGTCACTTTTGGATGCTTTCCTGTCTGAGCCTTGTGCACAATAAATTGGCTTGGAACCTTCAATTGACTCCTGGTTTTATTCATTGTGTGCACGTCGCTGCTACAAGGTAATCAGATTTGCAGATGACACAAAATTATTCAAAGTTGTTAAAACCCATGAGGATTGTGAAAAATTGCAAGAGGACCTTGATAAACTGAAAGACTGGGCATCCAAATGACAGATGAAATTTAATGTGGACCTATGCAAAATTATGCACCTAGAAAAGAACAACCCAAACTATGGTTAAACGATGCAAGGTTCCACATTAGGAACCACCACCCAGGAAAAAGATTTAGGCACCATCTTGGATAACATGTTGAAACCCACCACCCAGTGTGCAGCGGCGGCCAAGAGAGCAAATAGAATGCTAGATATCATAAGGAAAGGAATGGAGAATAAAACAAAGGATATTATAATGCCTCTATCGTTGTATGGTGTGACCGCACCTTGAATATTGTGTGCAATTCTGGTTGCCGTATCTTAAAAGGGATGTAGCGTTATTAGAAAAGGTACAGAGAAGAGCTACAAAAATGATAAAGTGGATGGAAGGATAAACCTATGAAGAGAGGTTAAAAAGGTTAGGGCTCTTCAACCTAGAAAAGAGATGGCTGAGGGGAGATATGATAGAGGTCTATAAATTAATGAATGGAGTGGAACGGGTAACATAGATCAATTCTTTACCCCATCAAAATATAGAAAGATTAGGGGACATGCAATGAAGACAGCTTTTACTACATCCTCCGGTAACGAATTCCAGAGTTTTATTACACGTTGAGTGAAAAAATATTTTCTATTATTAGTATTAAATGGGTTACCCATTTAAGACTAATAATAGAAAATATTTTTTCACTCAACGTGTAATCAAACTCTGGAATTTGTTACCGGAAGATGTAGTAAAAGCTGTTAGTGTAGCCGGGTTTAAAAAAGGTTTGGACAAGTTCCCGGAGGAACGGTCCATAAACCATTATTAAAGGGGACCCTGGATACCCACTGCTTGCATTTTGGTACCTCTGTTTTTTAGGGAAACTGCTAGATATTTGTGACCTAGATTGGCCACTGTTGGAAACAGGATACTTGGCTTGATGGACCTTGGTCTGACCCAGTATGGCATATCTTATGTTCTTATGTGGGTTACAGAACCCTGATGAGAACATGTGGTATTTGAAGTGTGGTCTACTCTCCACAAAGACAATGCTGAAAACATAATACAAAACATTCATAGAACCTCACAGAGGATGCTGTACCAATAAAGGGAATGTGTGTTGCAGCATACACTGTAGCTAAAGGTTGTCTGCTCAAAATCACCACTCCAGTGGTATATGTCCGCATGTGGTGTATATATGGTATAGAGGGAAAGATATGCAGTTATAGTTATGGTCATATATACCAATTGTTTGCACTATGTGGCTCAAACATATGCTGTGGTCACAGTAGCAATAGTCTCTCAGCTTTCACAGCAGAGTGAAAACCAGTCTGGCTGTTATATAGTCATAATTGTAATGAGTATGGTAGAAATATATATGAGCATGAATAGGGACATGGGTATATGATTTAATGCAGACACTGCACAAGTTTGAACAGAAGAATGAGGAGGGTTTTAAAAAACATCTATTACAAACATCGAGCTGGTGTCTGGTGTGTCCAAAGACAGTGTTCCAATCATCATGCTAAAGCTGCACAGCATCTGCCATGGCAGGAATTACCAATAATGGGAATGTATTTATCTGCCTGCAATGTAGAAAACAAGTTGATAGGTCCACATCACCCCTGTAGGATGTGGCTGCATATTCAGTATATATGTGATGGAAGCCCAGACCGGCTCTCACAATTAGGATCCAGTCTCCCAAGCCTGTCCACTGTGTGGATCATGCATCTGCTAGGGTCACATTACCAACACTCTCCAATGGGCCACAGCTGAGGCAACAGACTCTGCCTGTCTGATAGCCTAGATTGAAAAGAGCATGCATGAAATATCTCACACTGCCTGGGGCTTTGCTGAACCTGCACCCTTTTGGATGGTATTTGGACCAGCCCAGAAAAAATGAACAGAAAAGAATCTGTGGGCATTGAGCCGGGGCTCTGGTATGTCTAAAGATAGTGTTTCAGTCATTATGCTAAACCTGCACAGCATCTGCCATGACAGGAATTACTAATAAAGGGAATGTATGTATCTGCCTGCAATGTAGAAATAGGTTGATAGATCCACATCACCTCTGTAGGATGTCACTGCATATTGTCATGAGGTAGACAGCACAAAACCTGGAATATTAAAGAGTAGTGCAGAGGAAGAGCTTACTTGTCATGAGCTAGACAGCACTAAGCCTGAAACATTAAAGAACAATGCAAAGGAAGAGCTTACCTGTCATGAGTTAGATAGCACAGACCCTGAGATATTAGAAAGTAAAAATAAAGAAGAGCTTACCCTACAGCCACAGGTGCAGTTGCAGCGTTCACAATGCAGAGAGGCAGGGAAAAGGAAAACAAACTTTCCACATGGTTTTAGTGACGCAGTAAGAATTGAGGGTTCCAATCAGGCTCACTTGGACCCAGACTCACGTTCTACGTTAGATGAGCAGAGAGATAAAAACAGGTGGGAAATCCCACAGAGAGGAGGGAAGCTGGAACTTGAAGGAGAGCAAGAGCTTAAGCTGGAGCCTGGACTAGGGCTGGAGCAGGAGTTTGAGGAGGAAAGCAGAGACCAAAGGAAGTCTGACTGCAGTTCCAGGCAGGCTTGGAGAGAAGGTGAGACCAGAACTCCAAAGCAGTTACAAAAAGACACGTTGCCTTGGAGAACCAGGGCTGAAGAAAGGCAGGCTGATAAACTCGGGAGAGCTAAGAAAGACAGTAGCAAAGTCTTCCCAGCCAGGGGGGTCCTCGTACCGAGGCAAACAGCCAAGCCAACAGAGGGCAGAGGTCACGTCCAGGGAAGCTCACTGAAGGCAGGAAGTGAGTTTCCTGCAGCTAAGCACAGTAACCGGTGTTCCCAAAGAAGAGCAGTCTGCAGGGCAGAGAGAAAGCCTTGGCTAGAAGCAGAAGAGTTTGAAACCATCTTCTCCACAGGAAGAGATAAGTACCCTGTCTTTGGTAAAGGGAGAGAAGGGGGTCTCCGTGGGAGAAGCCAGGCTTACAACAGGCTAGTGAACTCTTATTGGCCTAAGCCGTGGGAAGAAATCCCCAGTACAGCTCCTGCTATCTGGGACACCCAAAAGCAGCTCCAACTCACAGCAACTGAGGTTTCCCCAGGGCAAGGCTCGGAGAGCAGCTTCACAGGGACTCAGTGTCCATACACAGGACCAGGTCCTGGCCCTATGCAGTGGGAGAGCTATAGCCCAGAAAACATCCCTGAGCCCATGGAATGTGCTTTATGTGTGGCTGATAACATAGAGTCTCTCTGTTAAGAAAAGGAGCAAAAAAGAAAGTGTATTTTTGCATATTGGAAATGTGATGGACTTTATTTGCTGAAAAGAAGCGTAATTATTATTTGTTAAGAATCCTCTACACCGGTGAAGCAACCGTTCTTTTATGTTGTCCTTATTCTATGACATCCTCAAGGGAAAGGGAATAAAACCCAACCTTAATTTTCACTCTGGTCACGACTGCAGTGTCCTTATTTCCACAACTCAAGGCTATACCCGGGCCTAGGCAACCGCCTACGACCGGCATAGTCTCACAAATGGCGTAGTTCTTGGATACCAGGAAAAGAGGACACCGTACAAGAGGGACGGAGTCACCAGCGCCAGAGGACGTAACCAGGACGGCGGTGAAACACGCCCAGACAATTTCCAGGATCAGGAGCAGTCAAGAACCTTCTCAAGGCCAGAATCACCACCTGACTCAGGTAATAGTATCTGGGTACAGCCAGGGTGGGATTCTGAGGAGGTATCTGAGGGACTGAAAATCCTAGTCTAGTAGCATTGGAAAAAAAAAAAAAAGAGAGGTTCCGCACTTGGTTTTTTTTTTCTTCTCTGATTATTGCAGGCTGTCAACATGGAGACTCCAGCGGATATCCTGAAGTGGATGGGGCTCCAGTTCGAGAAGCAACGCGAACTTGCCCAGCAGTGCCAAGAACAAGCCGTAGCCGCCATGCAGATGCAGCAAAAGCCGCTGACGGACTTGTTGCAGGTGGTACTGCAGGAGCGGCAAGCCGAGAAGAAAACCGAAGGACACTTTGGTGGGGTAGGCCCACAGACATGTGGAATTTTGTCTTTTGGACAGTGGTCAGGAAAAGACAATATTGACGATTTTCTTGAAGCCTTTGAGCGTGTAGCTCGTGGTGCAGGCTGGCCCGAGCAACAATGGGCGGTCCGCCTAGCTACCTCCCTGACGGGAGAAGCCCTGGCGGCATACAAGGCTATGCCGGCCGCCCAGGCTAATGAGTATACTAATGTGAAAGCAGCCATACGGGATAGGCTAGGCCTGTCACCTATGGTATACCGTAGAATGTTGAGAGCTACAAAAATCCAACAAGGTGAAACTCCGAAGGCACTAGGCCAACGGATTCGTAGCCTAGTATGGAAGTGGCTCATGCCAGAAGGGAAGACAATAGAAAGCATTTTAGATATGCTTGTGTTAGAGCAGTTCTTTGAAGCTGTGCCGGCTGATGTAAGGTCATTCCTCACTCTACAGAATTGCCAGATGACAGACGAGGCTGCACTCCTAACAGAAAGATTCATGGAGGCTCGGGTAGCCCATGGATCACAAGGAGGGGCTAGCGGCTCGCGTGACATGGCAAACTTTGGTAGAGTAACGAAAGACCCGGGATTAAGCATACCAGCTTCAGAAAAATGTAGGAGTAAAGGTATAGCGAATGACTCTCGCATAGTATGTTTTAAATGTGGGAGGAGGGGTCACAAGAGGTATGAATGCAAAGAGCGCACAGCACTAATGGGTGAAAAAGCAAAATATAAGCAAGAAGGCTTTCGCCTTGAGGTGGAAGTGCAGGGGGTGTTGGCCAAGGCCTTATTGGATTCAGGAGCTGAACAAACAATGGTGTCAGAAAAATTTTGGGGCCTTCTACAGGATAGTGAGGCAGTTCCTCTGAATCAGCCAGAAGGCCATAGCAAGATCCGTTGTATACACGGGTCATCCACCTCTTATCCTCTATATAGAGTGTTAGTAAAAGCTCTAGGTACACATAGGAAGGTCCTAGTAGCGGTAATTCCCCGTTTACCCTATGACATAGTCTTAGGTCAAGATTGGCCACGTTTTTATAGGGGCATAGGGGAGGGCATGCAAGATAAAAGGGGACTAGTTTCCACAAGGTCCCAGGCCCACAGTTCACGGGAGAACTTTGAACCCGAGGAGGATAGTGACCCTCCTTCGGAGGAAGAAGCTGCACCGCAGGGAGAAGAAGAGGATAAACCCCTAGAGGAAGGGCTAGGCGAACTACCCAGCCATGAAGGTTTGATCAACCATCCAAAGAAAGCAGATAAGAAAAGTAAGGGTGATAAGAAGTGAGAGCGCCACAGTAGGGCCCAGCTAAGGGCAGGGGCAGGAGAGGGAATAGGTTTTCCCTGGGTAACCGAAGAGCTAGTACAAAAGTTTCCCTCATTTGCGAAGGAACAAAAAGCGGATCCCGCCTTAAGACGCGCTTTTGAATATGCCCAGTCCGATGAAGATGCTCTTCCCAGATTTTTTCTAGAAGAGGAGTTGCTGTATAGGGAAAGTAACGATCCACAGACTGGGGCTGTGAGGAAACAGCTAGTAGTACCCACTGCTTTTAAGGCAACGGTAATGAGGTTGGCCCATGACCACCCGGTAGGAGCGCACAAAGGGGTTGTAGGTACCCTGGATCAGGTGCTGGCCCGTTTCTATTGGCCGGGTGTGTTCCAAGAAACCAAGTGTTTCTGCGAGGCATGCCCTGCGTGTCAGAGGGTCTCTGCCGCAAAACCTAAGGGGGTCCCTTTGATATCAATACCCACTATATCCGAACCGATACGCCGGATGGCGATGGACATCGTAGGTCCCTTAGTAAAGACCCCTAGAGGGTTCCAATATATCCTAGTCATAATGGATCAGGCCACCCGGTTCCCCTGGGCTATACCGCTGAGGAACATTTCAGCAAGAACAATAGCGGGGGAATTAATCAAGATATTTTGTGAAGTAGGGTTCCCGAAGGAAATGCTAACGGATAGGGGGAGCAATTTCCTATCCCGATACTTGACCCAAGTCTGGGATGCCTTTGGGATCCGTCACTTGAAAACATCAGCATACCATCCCCAGGCCAACGGGATGGTAGAACGGTTTAATCAGACCCTCAAACAATTGTTAAGGCGGGGATTAGACGGGAAAATGGCCGATTGGGACATTATGCTCCCATTTGCTTTGTATGCAAGCAGGGAGCGCACACAGGCCTCATTAGGAGTTTCCCCATACGAATTAATGTTCGGCCGAGCTCCAAGGGGCATCCTTGACATTTTAAGGGATCAGTGGGTGGAGCCAAAACGAGAGGAAGTAGGAATACCGCAGTTCCTACAGGAACTTAGATCGCGGTTGCAGAGGGCCTCGCAAGCTGCTGAACAACATTTACAGGGTAGTCAACGGCTGCAGAAAAAATATTACAACCGGGGGAAAAAGCCCCGTCAGCTCACAATTGGGGATAAGGTAGTCGTGATGGTAGCGGACCCTGGTCCGAAATTTGAAGCTCAGTGGAGGGGGCCCTACACGGAAATAGATCGCAAGGGACCAGTCTCTTACGTTGTGGAAACGGACAAGGGACGCCGTCAGGTGTATCACATCAATGTCCTGAAACCCTGGCAGGAGCGGACAGCAGCAGTTGGGAAGTTGCAGGTACAGCGTCCGGTCAAGGCGAATGCCGTAACCTGTATTTCGTGCTGTAAGGACATATGGCCCCCAGCCCGAAATAGCTTAAGAGGGGGGATATGTCATGAGGTAGACAGCACAAAACCTGGAATATTAAAGAGTAGTGCAGAGGAAGAGCTTACTTGTCATGAGCTAGACAGCACTAAGCCTGAAACATTAAAGAACAATGCAAAGGAAGAGCTTACCTGTCATGAATTAGATAGCACAGACCCTGAGATATTAGAAAGTAGAAAGAAAGAAGAGCTTACCCTACAGCCACAGGTGCAGTTGCAGCGTTCACAATGCAGAGAGGCAGGGAAAAGGAAAACAAACTTTCCACATGGTTTTAGTGACGCAGTAAGAATTGAGGGTTCCAATCAGGCTCACCTGGACCCAGACTCACGTTCTACGTTAGATGAGCAGAGAGATAAAAACAGGTGGGAAATCCCACAGAGAGGAGGGAAGCTGGAACTTGAAGGAGAGCAAGACCTCAAGCTGGAGCCTGGACTAGGGCTGGAGCAGGAGTTTGAGTTTGAGGAGGAAAGCAGAGACCAAAGGAAGTCTGACTGCAGTTCCAGGCAGGCTTGGAGAGAAGGTGAGACCAGAACTCCAAAGCAGTTACAAAAAGACACGTTGCCTTGGAGAACCAGGGCTGAAGAAAGGCAGGCTGATAAACCCGGGAGAGTTAAGAAAGACAGTAGCAAAGTCTTCCCAGCCAGGGGGGTCCTCGTACCGAGGCAAACAGCCAAGCCAACAGAGGGCAGAGGTCACGTCCAGGGAAGCTCACTGAAGGCAGGAAGTGAGTTTCCTGCAGCTAAGCACAGTAACCGGTGTTCCCAAAGAAGAGCAGGCTGCAGGGCAGAGAGAAAGCCTTGGCTAGAAGCAGAAGAGTTTTGAAACCATCTTCTCCACAGGAAGAGATAAGTACCCTGTCTTTGGTAAAGGGAGAGAAGGGGGTCTCCGTGGGAGAAGCCAGGCTTACAACAGGCTAGTGAACTCTTATTGGCCTAAGCCGTGGGAAGAAATCCCCAGCACAGCTCCTGCTATCTGGGACACCCAAAAGCAGCTCCAACTCACAGCAACTGAGGTTTCCCCAGGGCAAGGCTCGGAGAGCAGCTTCACAGGGACTCAGTGTCCATACACAGGACCAGGTCCTGGCCCTATGCAGTGGGAGAGCTATAGCCCAGAAAACATCCCTGAGCCCATGGAATGTGCTTTATGTGTGGCTGATAACATAGAGTCTCTCTGTTAAGAAAAGGAGCAAGAAAGAAAGTGTATTTTTGCACTTTGGAAATGTGATGGACTTTATTTGCTGGAAAGAAGCATAATTATTATTTGTTAAGAATCCTCTACACCGGTGAAGCAACCGTTCTTTTATGTCGTCCTTATTCTATGACATCCTCAAGAGAAAGGGAATAAAACCCAACCTTAATTTTCACTCTGGTCACGACTGCAGTGTCCTTATTTCCACAACTCAAGGCTATACCCGGGCCTAGGCAACCGCCTACGACCGGCATAGTCTCACAATATTCAGTATATATGTGATGGAGGCCCAGACCGGCTCCCACAGTTAGGGTCCAGTCTCCCAAGCCTGTCCACTGTCTGGGTCATTCATCTGCTGGGGTCACATTACCAACACTCTGTAATGGCCTCAGCTGAGGCAACACACTGTGCTCATCTGATAGCCTGGATTGAAAAGAGCATGCATGAAATATCTCACAATGAATAGGCACAAGGGTGAATGGGTTGTTCCTGATCGTGTCCCCAGTCTAGTCTCGGAACCCCTGGGTTGCCCATCTCATCTAGCAGCTTGGAGACTGAGAAACTCCTCCTTTTGTGACATCGCCAGTATATCCATCCGGAATCCGCCTCTTGCCACCAGTTACCTCAGTCTCCAAGCAGCTGGATAGATAGGAGCCCGGGGGTCTGGGCTCACTGGAGAAACAATTGAGGATTGTTAAGACAGATTAAGTGGATTTTTGGGGGTGTTTGTAGTGTAATTTCAGGGGTTCCCTTTATTTAAGAGCTGTGCCTTTAAAACTTGTACCAGTCCAGCTCTTTTGCCTCTGCTCTCCCTCTTCTTCTCCCCTCCTCCCCCATCTGTCAGCTGCAGTCTTCGTTGGTAAGCTTGGAAGAGGGGCCGGCCAGCTCAGAAGCCTTTCTCAGGGGCACAGCGGTAACTGTTTGCAGCCGGAGAGTCTCAAGCATCAGGGGGGATGAGAGCAGAGTGCAGCCGATGCCGCGCAGAAGATCCTGCCTGCTAGCGCGTCTGGCGGCTCTTCCCGCTACTCAGACTGAGCAGGGTGAGTTAGAGCGGCGGTGTGAATGATTGGGCCCGGGGGCGTTTTTAGTGCACCCGGAGCCAGCGGCAGGCTGAGTTATAAAAACGGACCTCATATCTCGCCCCATGGTCGCGTAAGGGAAGCGTGGGATCGCAAGGCAGTCTTTTCTCTCGGTGCGGTTTTGGCGCGCTTTAGGCCGCCGGCCTTGCTGCGTGGCATCTGCGTGGCTGGCCTGGAGGCCCAGGAGGTTAATTTTTCTGGGGTTCTGTCATATTACTTAGATCTTTACTGGGGCCTTTAGAAAAAAAAAAAAAAGAGGGAAGGTTCGCTGTTTTTTGCTAGTTTTGTTTTCCCTGAGTTCAGTGGGGTTTTCAGTATTTTTGTCTTTGCCTGGAGGTTTGCAAGGGGGCAGGGCTCCTTGTAAGCAGGTTTTTACATTCAAGCAATGCCTTCCAAACCACTATGCATGGTGTGTGGGACTCGGAAGGTTTCGAGTGCAGGGGTCTGCAAATCCTGGGCTGGAGAGTCCCCGGAGTTGCTTCAGGCCCCAGCGCAGCAAGACGGGGTCCCGGGGTTAGTTCCAGAAGCCCCGGCCTCACTAGTGTCTGAATCAGCGCAGGATGAACCAGTGGCAGGGCCCTCTTCTGGCTCAGCTGCCCCCCCCTATCAGACGGGCTTCCCTAAGGAGCTGTCTGCCATTTTCTCGCAGCAGTTTGTTGCTCTGCTGCAGCAGTCAGTTTTTGGGAATTCTCTGCAGCAGCAGCTGTCAAAGGATGTTAGCGGAGCAAAGAAGCGTCCTGCTTCCCCTCGGGGCGAGACCTCGCTGACCGGGGGCAAGAGATACCGTGGAGAAGGGGAGCTGCGTGACCAATCCGGAGCTTCCGAGGATCTGCTTTCGGACGAAGAGGGCCACAGTTTGATGTTGGATGAGGAACTAGAGGAAGGTGAGATCTCGGAGAGGGAAGATCAGTCTAGGGTGGTGAGAGTCTTCCGAAGAGATGAGCTGCCGGCACTCATTGTAGAGACGTTGAAGGCCCTTAATATGCCGGTCCCAGGCCCCGCAGAAGACGACACGCTTGAAGATCCTTTGTTGCAGGTGTTTAGAAAGACTCAAAGCGCGTTCCCGGTGCACAGAGTGTTTCAGGAGATGATTCAGGAATAGTGGAATGTGCCTGAGGCCCCGTTGAAAGGTTCCAGAGTTATGGGTCGGCTGTACCCGTTGTTGGACAAAGACAAAGATGTTTTTAAATCGCCTAAGGTGGATGCGGCCGTCTCGGCTGTGACCAAGAAAACGACTATTCCTGTAGAGGGTAGTACGGCCCTCAAGGATAGTCAGGACAGGAAGTTGGATCTCTTGTTGAGGCAAGTTTTCGATGTCAATGCCATTTTGCTGCAGGCGGCTATTTGCGGGGCGCGGGTGGCTAGAACCTGCCTTCGTGGGGCACAGCAGGTGCAAGAGAGGCAGCCGAGTCCATTAGCGGGAGAGGCTGCCCGATTGGAATCAGGGGCGGCCTACTTAGCGGATATTCATTATGACATGCGGGGGCTGTGTAAAAGTATGGCGTCTACCGTAGCAGCGCGCCGGTATTTATGGCTACGCAATTGGTCGGCGGATAGTTCCTCTAAGTCTAGATTAAGTAAGCTCCCTTTTAAGGGCCGTCTCCTATTCGGTGAAGAATTAGAAAAACTGGTTAAGGACCTCGGTGAGTCCAAAGGAGGGCGGTTACCGGAGGATAAGCCTAAGGTGGCCCGCGGAGCAACGGCAGGTAGGGGGCAGATGTGTGATTTCCGCTGGTTCTGCGCCCAAAGGTTCTCTTCAGGGCAGAGAGGACGCTTCCCCAATAGAAACCGGGGGTTTCGAGGGGCAGGAAGGGGTTTCGGACCCTCTCCCGCCACCTTGAATACCTTCAAGAAGTCACAATGAGATGAGGGGGGTCCAGGCGCCTCTAACACCCGTAGAGGGGGCGTTTGCAGGAGTTTTATCCTGCCTGGGCCCAAATTACATCAGATCAATGGGTGCTAGAGGTCATCCGGGAGGGCTACGCCCTGGAATTCTTGCGCCCAGTGCGGGACGCCTTTGTACAGTCTCCCGGCAGATCAGACGCAAAGTGCGCTGCGCTGCGGGGGATGGTGCAAAGACTGCTGGACCTCAATGCCATAGTTCCCGTGCCCTCAGACCAGTCCGGATGCGGTCGTTACTCCATCTGTTTCGTCATCCCGAAAAAAGACGGGGGAGTTCGTCTAGTCCTGGATCTCAAAAGAGTCAACCGCTGTCTGCAGGTGTCCCATTTTCACATGGAAACGCTGCGGTCCGTTATAGTGGCCGTGCAGCAAGGAGAGAGTACCAGACGTCTCTGGACTTGTCGGAGGCGTATCTTCATATTCCCATAAGGCCAGATCATTGCAGATTTCGGTCATTATCAGTTCCGGGCATTGCCCTTCGGACTAGCCACGGCTCCGAGGGTTTTCACCAAGGTCATGGTGGTGATAGCGGCAGCGCTGCGCAAGGAGGGCATTCTTGTCAACCCTTACCTAGATGATTGGTTGATTCGGGCAAAATCGCAGGCCCAGAGCGAGAGGGTCATGGCCAGAGTGTTGTCTTTCTTGGAGAGTCTAGGCTGGATAGTAAATTTGGCGAAGAGTCGCTTGCAACCCTCCCAGAGTCTGGAGTATCTGGGAGCTCGGTTTGACACTCGGGTTGGAAAGGTGTTTCTTACAGCGCAGGTCCTGCGATGGCTGGTGAGGAGGTTCCTGAAGGTCAGGGCTCCCTCAGCATGGCATTACTTACAGTTGCTGGGCACCATGGCAGCATCAATAGAGACGGTGCCGTGGGCCAGAGTGCATATGAGACCGTTACAGAGTGCATTGCTTCGTCGGTGGTCGCATCAGCTGGATCCTCTGTCCCAGAGACTGGTCTGCCCAGAGGAAACCCGTCAAGCGCTGCACTGGTGGTTGCTTCCCGAGTCCTTGGACGGGGGAAATCCTTGGAAGCGCCGGATTGGGTGGCAGTGATGATGGACGCCAGTTTGATGGGCTGGGGAGCTCATTGTCAGGGCAGATTTGTGCAAGTGACGTGGAGCCCTCAGGAGAGGGTCTGGGCAATCAACTGACTGGAGTTAAAGGCTGTGTTCCTAGCACTGCAGGGTTTTCAATCGCTGCTAGCAGGAAAGGTGGTCCGAGTGTTGTCCGACAATGCGACGGTGGTGGCCTACATCAACTAGCAAGGGGGAACCAGCAGCGTGATGCTAGAGGCCGAAGCCGCAATCCTGTGTGCCTGGGCGGAGGCAAATCTCTTGGACCTGTCGGCAGCACATGTAGCGGGCGTAGACAATGTGGAGGCCGATTTCCTCAGCCAGGTGCGGGTGGACCCGGGGGAATGGGTCCTGCATCCCGACATCTTCAAGATGATTGTTCGAAGGTGGGGGTCACCGGTCATGGACCTCATGGCAACCTTCGAGTCTGCAAAGGCCAGCCGCTTCTTCAGCAGACGCCGGGAAAGGATGTCCGAAGGCTTGGACGCCCTCATGCAGGTCTGGCCAGAGGGAAAAGCTGCTCTATGTCTTTCCTCCATGGGCCTTGATAGGAAGGGTCCTGCAACGAGTACAGAGGTTCAAAGGTCGCATAATTCTGATAGCGCCGGATTGGCCACGTCGTCCTTGGTACGGAGATCTGGTGAGGTTGTTGGTGGCAAAACCTTGGCGTCTTCCCTGCCAAGCGGATCTGTTGTCCCAGGGTCCACTGTTCATGCCGCATGTGGCTCGGTTCTCGCTTACGGCTTGGCTCTTGAGAGGGCTCGGTTGAAGTCCCGAGGGTACTCGGCAGCGGTCATTGCTACCTTACTGAGGTCCAGAAAACGTTCTACTTCGCTAGCATACGTTCGGGTCTGGAGAATTTTCGAGGCATGTTGTACAGAATGGAACTGTGAAGTTTTAAAGGCCTCGGTTCCTCAGATTTTGGAGTTTTTGCAAGATGGTTTTGATAAAGGGCTGGCGGCAGCCTCGTTGCGTGTTCAGGTGGCGGCCTTGTCATGTTACCGGGGCAATCTTGCGGGTCAGTCGCTCGCTTCCCAGCGAGATGTAAAGCGGTTCTTGCGGGCGGTAGCTCTTGTGCGGCCCCCGTCTAGGCGTATTTTTCCTAAATGGCATCTTCCCTTCGTTTTGGATGCGTTAGAACAGCAGCCCTTTGAGCCATTGGCGCGTGCGTCTCTCAAGGATCTCACTCTGAAGATGGTATTCCTGGTGGCGGTCTGTTTGGCGTGCCGAGTTTCGGAGCTGCAGGCGTTATCTTGTAGGGAGCCCTATCTTTCTTTCTTTGCAGCTAAGGTCGTGTTGAGGCCGGTGCCGGCTTTTCTTCCGAAGGTGGTCTCGGCTTTTCATGTAAACCAGGAAATTGTTTTACCGGTCTTTACAGAGGACACTTCCAGCACTTCGTCTAGGCAGATGCATCTGCTGGACGTACGGCGGGCGTTGAAAAAGTATCTTCGGCGGACGGCTGCCTTCCCTAGGTCAGACCGGCTTTTTGTTCTGTTCGCGGGCCCGCGAAAGGGAGAGGCGGCGTCAAAGGCATCCATTGGTCGGTGGATCAAGGAAGCCATTGCATCGACTTATGTGCTGAAAGGCAGAATCGTGCCAGAGGAGTTAAGAGCACATTCTACTAGGGCTCAAGCTACGTCATGGGCGGAAGTTCGGCTGGTGTCGCCCGTAGAGATTTGTAAGGTGGCGACGTGGTCGTCTTTAAACTCCTTTGTTCGTCACTATCGTCTGGATGTGCAAATGGCAGAGGAGACCTCCTTTGGAAGGGCGGTGCTTCAGGCTGGTTTGCCAGGTCCCTCCCGTACTTGAATTTCTTTACTGCTCTGGTACTGACCCAAAGGTTCCAGGACTAGACTGGGGACACGATCAGGAAGGTGAAATTAGACTTACCTGCTAATTGTTGTTCCTGGAGTGGAACCAGTCTAGTCCCGTATCCCTCCCAGCGAGCTTCAGCAAACGGAAGTCTGAAGTTTTATGTGAGTCACAGGTAAGTCATGTCCTTTTGGAGTTTGCTAGTTACAGTCGGGTAAGAAAAAATAAATAAATAAATAATAGAGTAATTCTGAGGGAGATAGGTCCCAGCGTTGCTTCTGTTGGGGCTTCCTAGTCTTCCTATCCTTTCTTTATTCCACTGAGGGACTGGCCTTGTTCAAGTTTTTCAGTCACAGCGTGGTAGGATTTGTTCTCCTGTTCATAGTTCTCTTTGCTGGGCAGTTATTAAGTTGAGATAAATGCTTACTTGTTTCTCGGCTGAGTCTGCTTTGTCAATAGGTTACTGGTGGCAAGAGGCGGATTCCGGAGGGATATATTGGTGATGTCACAAAAGGAGGAGTTTCTCAGTCTCCAAGCTGCTAGATGAGATGGGCAACCCAGAGGTTCCGGGACTAGACTGGTTCCACTCCAGGAACAACAATTAGCTGGTAAGTCTAATTTCACCTTGCTGAACCTGCACCCTTTGGGATGGTATTTGGACCAGCCCAGAATAAAATGAAAAAAAAAAATCCCTGTGGGCGAACTGGTCCTCTGGTGTGTCCAAAACAGTGCTCTAACCATTATGCTGACCCTGCACAGCACCTACCATTGGAAGGCTTTCTAATAAAGAGAATATATGTATGTATCTGCCTGCAATGTATCAGCAGGTTGTCAGCTCATTCTCACCAGACTGTGATTGACCTGCTTGTTGTGTACATATCTGTCGTGGTTCAAAGTACCTGATGTCACATTTTGGGTTTGAGACCTGACTCATATGAAATGCATCTGTCAGACATCTGCTGCCCTCACACCAACAACCCTGTGCAATTTCCCAAAGCTCACCAAAAACAGAAATGGCCTCAAATGCTTGTCTGTACCCTTTCTATGTTCTAAAAGAGATAACGGGAAATGACATCTGTTGGCAAGTACATACAGATGCAGCATGATGTTTTGCACTGCACACAGTTGAGTCTGCATACCAACAAGTGTAATTTACAGTGGGCAGTGCTGTGTACCTGGACGGTGCAAGAACCCTGATGCTAGACCCTTACAACGTTTAACTATGGAAAATCAACAAGCAATGCAACAGCATGTGCCTGCCTGCAATGTGTGAACATGTAGGCACTTCCCCATGTGAAGGACACAAGGTCTGTTTCCCACAGGTCCCATGTACAATCGTTGATATGTCCAAAGCTCATCCCCAGGACATATCTGTGTAGGAGCTGGTTTATGTATATTCTGAGGTATACCTCTCATTACAGTCCTACAGTCTGCAAGCCTGATTGTCATGAGTTTGTGTATAGACTGTATGTGGGTCATTTTGAGGCACCAACACCGACAATCTATGCCATTTATTTTTTTATTTATTTTTATTTTTATTAACAATTCTTATATACCGCACTATTAGACATCAGCGCGGTTTACATTAAACAGAAAACATCCAACAGTTTACATCTGTCTGGTCATTACATTTAACAGGAGGTATAACTTGGCGAAATAGGGGAAACTAAATACAATGGTGGTTTATCTATTAAGGGATATCATGGTTAACTATATACAGAGTGTTACCAACAGTGTATGGAACTGTTTGTTATCTACAGAGTAAAGTTGGCTTGTTGCGAGGGTCTATCCCTTTGGCCACTCCTGCTATTCACCTGATGGTTGTGATCGGAGCTGTCATTGAGATATTTGAGGAAAAGGAAATGTTTTAGCTCCTTTCTGAACTGATTCAAATTGGTCATTGCTCTGATTTGCCATGCCCTATATTACATTCCTACCTGTTTTTCAACAATGCCAATCCAGCACATGCATACCCTGAACCAACAGTGGAGGAGTATAGAGAGCCTCAGATGCGGTAAGGAGGTGCAAGTGGGGGCTGTCTGTCGCTCATCAACCTGGATGCCCATTGCTGAATTTGTCATAGGCCATCTATGTCCTTGGTAGGCCTGTCAGATGGGGATGTTATTTGACCTACAAGTTGACCAAAGTCATCCTGGTTATGGGGTAATATCTGTGGACAACATGAAAAAAAAAAGGAAGGGATACAGGAGCTGACATGCAGCTGAACCTTGGCAATGGACTGGCATATTGTCGCTCTCGCAACATAGCAATAACAATGTTGTTTGCTGGGCTGGGATTTGAGCTCCATGATGGAGCTGCACAGACATGGAGACACAACCCCATGTAACTGTTTTGCCATTATGTGGCCCTGCTGCATCAGTTGCATATCTGCTTGCTGTGGACCTCATGAGAATTGTGCCATGGAATGCATGTTGAGGCTGTAAGGCCTCATTCCGTACATGTGGACACAACTTACACCTGTTATATCATTATCTCATCTAGTACTATATGCCCCAATGAAGAGCGGCTATACAGGGTCTGGGTGGGTAGCATGCACTGAGTCGCTATGTGTGTTTCAAACACATTATGAAGACAGCATGAAAAACAAATGTGTGCAGTGATGTTGGTAAGCAGTCATGAAGTTGATGGCTCCCTTGCCTCTCCATGATATCTGGCATTTGACTCAACAGTCTATTGTATGGGTAAAGGTAATGTATGTCTATATGTATATATGCAGTGGCTGTGTGCACCAGGGGTGCTGCTGACAGTCCCACATATGTCACAGGGGCTATGGATCCTGTGCAAGAAATAGGAGGCCATGCTAAATATGAGCATACTTAAAACATGCCATCTATGCCTCAGACACTGTGTTAGTTAGCTGGCAACATTTGCTTTCCAGCAAGGGATGTCTGTGTAAACCACAGGTTAGATATCAGTAGTTAAGGCTCTGATGTATGATGTGTGCAGAAATATGAGCCTCATAGTTACCTCTAAGAAATGACTAGGTGAAAGACAAATGGTGTACCCCCTCCCCCCCCCCCCCCCCAATGGCTGTGAGTCTGTGAACAAACACATTGCTCCCACATCCAAAAATTAGCGGTGTGCACCTTTGTACACCTGTGCTGTGTCATGGAGGTTTGAACCATATGCTGCTCACAGATATGTCTGTCATATATCCATACTGGCCATTGATGACATTGGTGATGTTGGGATGGCAATGCAGTGAATGAGTTGGAGGGCATGCAATGATGTGTCCTGCATTACCCCCAGAATCCTATCACAGAATGCTATCACTGATCTATCCCTTTTTAGAAAGGCTCTCAAATCCCACCTTTTCCCCCAATATTACCTGACCAGCTAACCAATCTCTATCCTTACCCTATAACTAATAACAAATCCTGTTGTGTATACTTGTAAATACTCATGTAAATAGTTGCAGTAATGACGTCCCATGTTTTATCCAAGTTCTCTGACCTTGTTCTCTGTAAAACCAAACAGTTTATTGTTCTGGTCTGTTGTTATATTGTGAACCGCGCTGATGCTGAATAGAGCGGTATATAAGAGCCTGTAATAAATAAATAAATAAATATGACATAAGGGGCATGGCTGATGTTTCAACATAGCTGTAGTGAATGTGTGTAGGTAATGATAAAAAATGAGGTTGTGAGTTCTAAGGACAATAACCTTTTGGATGAAGCACAGGATATTGAGTTTCTGCTAGATAGCAATGAGAAGGTGTAAGATGTTGCCGCTACATGTCACTGTGCATGAAAGCAAATGCTGCTATGGCTCAGATGCCAGAGTTAGATGTGAATGGCAAGCACATGTATGGATGTTATGTGCTGAAATATATGGTGCCCAATTTTCATCTGGGTGGTGCAAAGCGTGTCAGTGCATAGTGTGACTGCCATCTGTCTACCTGGATTTGAATGCTGTGGTCATAGGTGGCTCACCCATCAAAAATCAGGGTCCTCACACACAAACGAGAAGGTGCAGGAGCTAGCCAGGTAGGGAAAATGTTTCAGGCTAACTGCCCTGACCCTGTGCTTTAAAGATAGCTAAGGAAAATCAGTGCTGAGCTTAAACGCACAGATGACTATGTGTGTTGCATAGAAGAATGTTGCTACCTGCCAACCATGCTTATCTGCCCCTGCCCTGCAACAGAATACCCCTAACACACCCTGATGCCAACCACATAGCATATGGGCATGTTAGGGAGGTACCTGGGATCTCAGAGGGCCAGCACTTGAGTAGGTGCCTTGCCAAAATAACCAAGAAGCCATTTACACAGGTAACTAGGGCAGTTACCTGTATAAATGCCTTGCAAAATCTGGGCCATGATCTACAATGTTGAGATGAAGGTAGTTATGAGAAGCACATGTGTTGGCACAGTAAAAAAAACCTGTCTCTCACAAGTGCAGAATCAGCTAAATAAAACAGCTTTGAGATGTCCCATTATGCCTCTACTTCCATGAGGTGTACAGGTAAGAAAATGTACATGGTATACACAATCTAAGCAATGTGTAAAAATATGATAAGCACATCATAAAATGGCCTTTGCCATGTGTGTGACACATTGTCATGAGAGACACAGGATGAAGCACACATATGACTGCGTAAGCTGCATACAAATCAGAAAAGATTTCTTTATTTGGAAATAAAGGGTCAACATGGTCTGTGAACTTGCTAAACATGAAAATTATGATAGAGTGATCTTCCCAAAATGCCCACCATGTGATGTCACTGTGTCACAACATATTCATGCACACACATATGCACACTGTAAATCCCCAAATGACACAGTAACATCCTGTATAAAGAGGAAAGAGAAATGACATGTGTTGTGGTGTACCTTGTGGGGATATGTGTCATGACCAAATTGGCCAGCGCAAGGGTGTCAAGGCAATAACACACCCTATACACAATGTACCTCTGCTGCTACACACCCATTTTGATGCTGTTTCCTGCCTAAACATTTTTTGTCAGTGATAGAGCCATGGCACTGACATGGTAAAGCAAGCAAAGTGTATATAACAGTCAGGATTGGCAGAGTGCAGTTGTTAGTGCCTTTACTGCTGGACTGTTTGCTGGCACTAGTCTCTGTCTCCCTCGCTGTAATAGTGTGTGGAGCATCATAGCTATCTCCAAGTCTTTTTTCTGCAGCCATGAGTGTCTGCATAGAGGCTCAAGGTTTGCTGATGATGATGTCAGAATCCATAGTAAGGGACTGTGACAACTAGGGTGTGCCAAGGGGTCTCTCAACCCCAGCATTGGACTGTATTGCCAGATCATTGTGCCCCTTCTGAATACCCTGATCTACCATTTGGATATCAACGTCCTGCATTAACATGTGATCCTCAACATAAGCATCATCACTGTCTGCCACCCCTTCTCAGACATCATCTCCTGTTATTGCTGTCTCATCCAACCTGTTGATGGTGGTGACTGCAGGTGCCCTGTTGGCCCCTGTTGCTGTGGGTGGACGATGCTCTGTGAAAAAGATAATAGAAAGGTAGGTATGCCTGTCATCACACATCATGAGTTACCAACCAAGTGCCTGCAAGTTTTAAATATCAAGTAGGAAACGTCCAGTATGAAACCATGACATTGGCAAAACACAGCTACCATTTAAGGTGTAGGACATTCAAACTGATCAGTACAGATTATGTTCACATCTACTCAGGCACATAGACACATATCCATGGCCATGTGTTTCAGGTGTGCCATAGTCCTCATCATGTCTAACAATGCATTAGGACAATGAATTCTCAATGAACTCTGAGTAACAGACAAGCCAATTACATACATGACATTTGACAATGTTAGCCAAACATTATCCAGTGTGGAAGACAGCTGGGGTGTGGTGCATGTGGTGGACAGGGACTGCCTGTAGATGTCATTGTATGCAACCTGTTATTCCTGACCCAAAGGTGGTGGTTGGAAAGTGTGAGATGTGTGTGTGCATTTTCAAACATCATTGCCTATTGTCTAAGCTATGTTCTGTAATGTGGCAGATGTGAATGGTGAAGCATTCTGATTTGCCATCACACAAAACGTACAACATGTTCCACAAGGAGCACAATGCATGACATGATCACATCAGTCACAGGGAAAGTTAGCATTATTACTGCTGTGATATCTAAAGAGCAAATCACACCTCACACCAGGAACCAATAGTAAACATATGCCAGTACATTGTATCTGTATGATGCTGATCTCACTGCACACACACTGCAGTAAACAACATATGTGCACTTGGTACCATGCCCCCTGTCTAGAACAAAGATGAGGTTACTAGAAGCAAGGTCATGAGCCCATCCAAGACCACATACATGGTGGCTGTTTGGACAACAATGGAAAGAAAAATATAAATGCAACTTGTTCTACTCCCACTCCTATCACATTTGTATACCCAACACCATAGATGGGAATGTCATCAACACTATGGTGTTTAATTTCTACCTGCTGAAGTCCAGAAGGCTACATAAGCGCTATATCATAGACATGGGGTATATGTATGCATGCCAGATAGGTTTAGAGAAATTTCACTTAGGAATATGAGGGAACATCACCCCTATAAATGTTCTTCTGTCCCCTCAATTCATACAGGATAATTGACATGACAGCATCAGCACATCAGAAATGTATGTTTGTGGAACATATGCAGGTATATGATGTAAACTGTATACCTCTGATGCCTCTATGTATGATGCACCAGTCCCAAATCACTGCCATGTTGTCATGTGCATGGAGCTGAACCACATTTGGCTGCATATAGATCCTCTTGGGCTAATTAGGTACCTCACCACAATAGTCGGAGTGATAGTCTCCAAATAGATTCTGTACAGTCACAAACACAGCAGAAACATATATTTCAGGTTGCAGACATGAGACACACAGGATAGTATATACATTTGTACGCATATGCATTTCTTCACATTCACATAACTTACATGAGAAGAGCTGCTCGATTAGACATTGCTGGATTGCTGTGCCCACATGTTTTTTTCCATGGTCGCACACAGGATCATCTTCCAGATCCATATGAATGTCAGCTTGGATATTATGCCTGAGAGCAATGTTGTGCAGGATGCAGCAGGCCAAAATTATATTTGCCACAGTCATGGTTTGGTATTGTAATGCCCCACCGGTCTTATCCAGACACCTGAAGAGACTCTTCAACACACCAAAGATGTGCTCGATGACAAAGTGGGTGGAGGCATGGGCCTCATTGTTCCTCATCTCTGCAGGTGACCATGGAAAACACATAAGAGTCAGCAACCAGACCCAACACCCATCTCCAGCATCAACTGCAGAAAGAAAATATGACAGTTCACCAAGTAACATGTGTACACACAATATCAGGTTGTACATGCCTGTCCATCTCTATTGCACCCTTTCCCTTTCACACACACAAATAATGTTGTTATAACATCTAGCAGATACAATATCACAATGAACACACAACAGCTTATGATGGCATGTGTCCCCTGGCCACAGGATCTCTGAATAATGAAACTCATCCTAGTGATCTCCTGTCAGTGTTATGCATGTGGCCAGTGCTGGCACATCACTGCATGGGTAATGCATGTATTATGTGGTGGCAAGACAGGGGTAGAGCCCAAGAAAATGCTGAAAAAACAGCCAGTTATTCCTGAACAGAGAAAAGGTTCAGGGAGGTTCAGGGTTAAAACTCTGACCAGAGAAAAAAACTCTGTGCTTAGACCGGCAGAGATTGAGCCACACCCTAGCTCCATGGAAACCAGGGCAGGTGACAAGGAGAGCCCGGGGGTGGAGTCTAGAGCTATAGGGCAGACACAATCATATAAGCTGGGGAAAGCAGGAAGTAAGAGAGACGAGCACACACACGAGGAAAGACACGAAGAAAGGAACAAGGAAAGGCACGAGGAAGGGAAGCTGGGAAATGAAAGAAGCCCAGGAGACGTGAGAGAGGAGAACAGCAGGAGTATACGTGTAAGAGGAAAGTGTGCCAGCAAATGCCTCAAAGGAAAGCCCTATTGCACGCAGCAGACAGACCACTCCAGCCTTGAAGGTAGTCCAGTTTATAGAGAGAGTACAGCTGGCTTGGAGGAAAGGAGAGTTGGCTCTGTGAGGAATGCTGAAGGAACACAAGGTAAAGGCATAGCTTTGAGAGGCTGTGGACACTATTCCACCTTTGGCAAAGTCTGAGGGAAGACTGGTTGCTGGGGGAAAGGTGGGCACGTTGCAAGCTGTGAAGAGTTTAAGAGATAAGAATCTCCTCTGTCCTTCCCCTGTATCTCAGCCTAGGAAAGAATCCCAGTGGGGTCAGGTTTTGAAACTCTTGGAGAAGTTAAAACCTGTTATTGAAGCTGAGGACAGACAGGTGCTGAGTGAAGCAAATGATGAGCTGATGGAAATAGAGGATTGCTGTTCAGATAATTCCTCTTCGGACTCAGAGATGGATTGCTCTTATTGCACTAGTCAGAAGTAGCAAAGCTGAGTGTTTTTTTTAAGCAGAGAAAAAAAACCTGGGAGCTTTGGGAGATACACGTCTCAGTGGAAAGTGTGTTAATTAAAACATTAAGGTCTGAGCTAGCCAGCCAGGCTCAGAGGAAACGGTAAATGCTTGAAGTAAAAGAAAAGCCAATGTTTGCAACTTAGGAGTGAAAAATGCAAAAGTGTTTTAAAAGAAATGATATCAATGTTTGTCAGCTTGTAGCCAAGTGTTTTGTGTGCTGTGCAGAGCCCTGAGGAGATAAGGGTCTCTATTATATCAAGCCTGGTTCTAAGGAGGCTGATCTTTATAGAAGGAAAGGATTTTGGGGCAACGTTTAAAGCAAGCTGTTGAGAACATGTGATACATGGACTTTGCTGTGAAGTTTGTTTCTTTGAATGGAGAAGTATCCGATTTATGTTTGATAATACCTGAATTGCTGATAAAGAAGTTCTGTGGCTAAGAAGAAAATACTTATAAATAAATTTTCCTGTGCACCTTTTGAAACCCTCGGCTAAAGTTTGTTTACTTACACAACTACATGATTTGAAAGCACCAGCATTGATCAGTCAGGCTGGCAAAAGGACATAAAGAGGTACGCCCACTGCTAGTAGGCAACCGCCTAACCACTAGTTGGGCGCCACAATAATCTAGATTACCCAGAAAATAACCTTTGTGATGCTGCAGCATTGCCATATCGCACCTCAACATCGTGCCTGATGATGTTTGTGTGTTATGCATGTGATCTGAGAGCAACGAATATTCCATCTGCATGCATCATTTGGCCCTTATCTAACACCTGCAGATATCTGTTGGACATTCCCAACATAGCTGAAAGCTACAGACCTGTTGCTGCTATGTGATATGTAAGGAAATCTCAAGATCAACTGCCAGCTGGGTGGAATAGGAACCTGATATGCCTCATGTCGTTAACACACTCACATAAAGTACACCGCTGTAAGACTGAGTCTGTGTCAAGGATAGCAGATGAGTTATGAAAGGGACAAAAGTGATCTGTACTACATACCCATCATGCACCTTGTTTTACCAGAAAGATATATTTTCTAAAAACAGTTCATGTGAGCAGATGACAATGGCCCTGTCCAAGACATAGGTACTGTTTGTGTGTGATGTGCACAGGATGCAAGTTGATGCGAAAATGGCAGACATATCCACATGGCATGTGTAAACTTCCATGTGTAAACATCCAGCAGATGTGAAATTTGCAAACATTCCTCATAACAGCAGGGGTGAGATACTGTGCAGAACTAGCCTTGGCAGCTAGTCATCATTGATGCATGTGTGTAAACATGTCTAGATGTTTACATCTAGATTGTTATCCACATAACAGCATTCTCAGTGATTTGTGGAATGTCATATCCTACAAATCCTTCAGTGGTCACTTATTCAAAGCGGTATGCCTGTCAACTCTTTTTAATTAAATACACTCTGATGTCATTCATAGAAGCGTATTGTATCACACATCATATGTATTATCTTTCTTATCCCAGCAAGCCCATCAATCCAAACCCATCTAATTCAAGCAACGTATAGGTCTCAGACTTATCGGGCGTTATAGACATTCAGACTTATACGTAATGTCAGGAAATCACCCCAATTTGCATCAATGACCTTTGTCTAATAAATCAGTTGCTTGAAATCAATTACACAGGTACACTACCAAAAAACTGCCTCCAGTTTTGCAACTGATTCCTATAGATTTTGGGGTGCTGAATCCAGGAAAAATAGCCAAAATGTTCCATCACGTCACGTTTTCTTGCAAAATTAGATTTCTTACCCATATAAGGAATGTTCACATAATTTCTTTTTAGCCGACTGCAGTTTATTTTCTTGGCCCAAAATAGAGGTTGTAATGATTAACTAACTAGAAACAATCCCTCATGATATTTTAGAGTGTTTTGTATTCATTTTATACATTAACAGGACATTTGGGAGGCGGGGGGCTAAATCCAGTACTCGCGCTGGCGCATGTTCTTTCCTGTTCGCCTCGCCTCGTTCGCTCGCTCAAACACGGTGGTTGCGACATGAACGTTCCTGTCAAATTTCAGTTTCTTGCAAGTTCATTATTACCTTTTGTTTGCTCAGTCGTAATCCAGCTTTATTCCGAAGTGGTTCACTACAGTTGTAGTTTGCAGTGCTGTGTATTTGTGATGGCTCACAGAGCCAGAGGTTGCGTCAACTCTCCGGACAGTTTTTGTTTTATTTGTGGGGATATACCGTGAAAAAGCAGCAGAGGAACATTTCTGCATTTATTAAAAAAGTATATTTCGCCTATTTTGGTTTGAAGTTAGGCGATCAAGACAAACCGTGGGCTCCTCACAAAGTGTGCAAGACATGTGAGGAAGATCTACGCTTATGGATGAAAGGTAAAAAACAAGCATTTCGTTTCGGAATACCTATGATGTGGCGTTGTGAACAATGAGACCACAGCAGTGACTGCTATTTTTGCTCTTGCATTGTGAAGGGATACAACTTAAAAAATAAGAACATAATAAGTTACCCCAACCTTCCCTCAGCAATTAGGCCTATGCCTCATAGCAACGAAGTACCTGTGCCTGAACCACCAAAATCTTTGGATCATATTTGTGTGGACGGTTCTGATCATGATGAGACTCATCAGATGGCTTTTCTCGATGAGTCCAGTACTTCCGATTTTGAAACTGAACCAGATCCGAAACCTGAACTTTTCTCTCAAGCTGAATTGAATGATTTAGTCCGGGATTTAGGACTCCCAAAAGATGCTGCCCAACTGCTAGGTTCTCGGCTTAAACAGAAAAATCTATTGTCACCAGGAACAACTTTTTATTGGTACCGCAACCGCGAGACACAATTTTTGAAGTATTTCAGCAAAGAGGAAGATTTGGTATTTTGCAACGATATATACGGAGTGATGGAAAAGTTTAAACTCAAGTATGATCCTGCTGAATGGCGGCTGTTCATTGATTCGTCAAAAGACAGCATAAAAGGTGTTCTTCTTCATAATGGCAACACATTCGCTTCAGTTCCTATTGCTCACTCTGTTATTCTCCAAGAAAAATACGAGAATTTGGCCCTGATTCTTCAGAAGATTCGTTATGATGAGCATAAGTGGATGATTTGTGGAGACTTTAAAATTCTATCCATGCTATTAGGGCAGCAATCCGGTTTCACCAAATATCCCTGCTTCCTTTGCTTGTGGGATAGCCGGGCCCGCGACCTACACTGGGGGAAAAAAGACTGGCCAATTCGGGAGTATTTGAGACCCGGTGAGAAAAATGTTCTTCATGAGAGCTTGGTACCTCGTGATAAAATTCTATTACCACCTCTCCACATTAAGTTGGGTCTCATTAAGCAATTCATCAAGTCCCTTCCAAAAGATGGTGAGTGCTTTCGGTACCTTTGCTCAAAGTTCCCCCGACTTTCTGAAGCAAAGCTAAAGGAAGGAGTGTTTGTTGGCCCTGATATAAGGAAACTCATTTCAGATGGAGCATTCGCTGAAACGATGTCTGAGAAGGAAAAAGAAGCCTGGGATTCCTTCAAGGATGTTGTTCTCAAATTCTTGGGGAACAGGCGGGATGAGAACTATAAGGATATTGTTGCCAGGATGCTCAATGCCTTCAAAGAACAAGACTGTAACATGAGCCTGAAAGTCCATTTCTTGCACTCCCATGTGAACTACTTTCCCGAAAACCTGGAGGCGTACAGTGAAGAACAAGGTGAAAGGTTTCACCAGGACATCAAGGACGCAGAGAGAAGGTACCAAGGAAGATGGAACACCACTATGATGGCTGATTTCTGCTGGTTGCTGCTGCGGGAAACCCCAGATGAAAAATACGCCAAGCAGCGCACCAAGAGAAGCATTCGGGGGAAGAAGAAACGGGCCCACCAGGAGATTGATTGACCCAAGAATGACTTTAAAATCTAAACTGTGTTGACAAATATCGTGTTTTTACTAAACTTTGAAATAAAAATTTGCTAGTTATTACCACAGTGTCGGATCTCATTTATTACAATTTTATTTTCACACCATCGGGTGTTTGTCTTCATGTATTGCAATGGTGCAGTTTGCGTTTTCTATTCTTACATACATACCTGTACAACATTTTTTGCACATTTCTTTGCTTTGCTTTGTGTCTAACCTCGCTCTTATATGCTCAATGTTTGTGCACATGTATGTGGCTGTTTTAAGTGCAGACAATTTTGCTACCATCACAGTGTGTTTTGTTGACATTACTCTATTCTTATGTGCTGCCTTGTTACAATTTTCTTTATTCTTATTTGAATAACTACTAAACAATTAGTATAAAGAATTCATCCAAGAAACTTTTGTCTCGATCGCACTCAATCTGAAACGTTCACCTCAAACTGCTAACCCAATGTAGCAAAAACTCTGTACGTGATGGAGCAAATTGGTTACCAGATTTGGATTCAGCGCACCAAAAAACGTAAAAATCAATTGAAACATTAGAGGCAGTTTAAAAAAAAATTTTTTTAGTGTACCTGTGTAATTGATAATGAAACCCACATCAAAGGGAATACTCTTGATTTAGTGTTCTTACCTAACATAATCTATAGTAACTACATTCCAACAACACTTGAAGTTCTACCAGTACCTTGGTCCAACCACCACCTCATAAAATTCCAAATACCCTCCACGATACAGTAACTTCACATAAAACACATACCACACATCCCAACAAGTTCAAGAAATTTGATAGAGAAAATTTCCTAAAACAACCAACACAACACATCCCCAGTCTCCTCCAACCTCGATGAAGCAATATCAAAATGGAATGACACCATATCAAAAGCAGCCACCCTACATATACACCTTACTACCACCACAAAAAAACACAGCGCTGCATGGTTTAGACCCGAACTAAAACAAATCAGAAGATGTTTGCGCAAAACTGGGCGCAAGTGGCGCCACTCAAAATCTGCAACTTATCAGGCCCAATATATGGTCAAACTAAAACACTACAGAGATACCATAAATACTGCAAAGAAGAAACACTATTCTAATATGCTATCAAAGTCTCTCAATCGTCCGAGAGAGCTCTTCGAAATCATAAAAGCTTTAATTAATAACAATACAAACAATGAGACAGCTGACTTTACCATAGACCCCCAAATTCTAGCCAGCTACTACAAAGCTAACACACCAAGTCCCAACACTATATGAACAAAACAGCCAACACTCGACATCAATTCATTCTTGGTCATCATTCTTCCCTACCTCAATGGACGTACTGGAGAACATCATTACCAAAATAAACACAACTACCTCATTCCTTGATCCCTGCCCAGTCAGCTGGATAAAGGCAACAAAAATAGAATTTTCCCCACTCATTTTCCCTATTATCAACACCTCCCACCAACTTGACTACATGTCTCCTGCCCTTAAACATGCGGTAATATGCCCAATCCTAAAAAATTGCACCATGGGCAAAAACAACCCCACATCATACAGACCTATCTCAAGCCTCCCATTATTGACCAAACTAATTGAGAAGGCAGTTCTAATCCAACTCCAAGATCATATAGATACACACGCACCCCTGCATGAACAACAATATGGGTTTAGGCCCTACCATGGAGTTGAGACTCTCCTTACCATTCTATTTGACTGTATCCTATGCGGCATAGACAACCCCAAAAATGCTTTCCTTCTCCTTTTCCTAGATATCTCTGCAGCCTTTGACAGTGTAAACCACCACATCATCTTATCTAGACTTCAACAAATAGGCATTAAAAGCACATTACTTCAATGGTTCTCCTCATATCTATCAGGAAGAACCCAACAAATAAGGATAGGCAATAACACCTCTAAGACCTACAACCAAGAACAAGGCCTTCCACAAGGCTCCGCACTCTCTGCACTATTGTCTAACATTTACCTTCAACCTATCTGCTAAAAATTCAAAATATTATACCACGTATATGCGGACGATATAATGATATATCTTCTATTTGATATCAATAATCCCCCAAATCAACAAATCACTGACTGCTTCACTGAACTACTCCACTGGTTATCAACCCACAATCTCAGGATTAATTTCAATAAAACTGAAGCCCTCTATATAACAAGGAATCAAAACTCCCCCCCCCCCCCACCAACTATGAAAATTCATGATACAACTATATCCGTCAAAGATGAGATAAAATACCTTAGAGTTATCTTAGACCGCATACTGAACATGTCCTCATTTATAAAACAAACAAGAAAGATCTGTTATAAACTCATACTATTAAAACAGCTCCACCCACTCTTGCATCCCAATGACTTCAGATCAGTACTCAATGCCATTATCACTCCACACTTCGACTATGCCAACTCATTACTTCAAGGATTACCTAAACAGACATTAAGACCACTTCAAATTGCACAACATAATGCAGCAAGGATAACATCAAATGCCAGTCCAGTAGAACATATCACACCTAACCTATGCAGCTTGCACTGGCTCCCAGTACAAAGTCGCACCCAGTACAAAATAATTGTAACAACATTCAAACTAATTAACGACATTGCCCCATGCCACCTCACCTTCCTTATCACCAATGAAACAAACATCCTTACCCAACGAGACTGCAATAAAAACAAACTTACAACAGCGACAGACTACAGGAAAGCTAAAAAAATCACAAACAGCAGGGCATTCTCCCACTGTGCTCCCACTCTCTGGAACAAGCTCCCAGATAACTTAAGAGAGATAAAAGACCTCTCTTCTTTTCGAAAAAAAACTTAAAACACATCTGTTCACTCAACACTTTGGTTCTATAACATAGTCACTAGCACATAGCCCATCCACCCTACATAACTAGACTAAGAACCACTCCCACTAGAATGCGTCTCCATTGCCAACGCAAGAACATTAGGTATATAGTTAACAATTTTATTATATAATTGTTAAAATGTTAATGTACATAGTTGAAACTGTTTCATGTAATTTGAATACGTACTGTTTCGTACAATTCCTATTGTTCATTGTAAACCGCAATTGATCTGCAGGAAATTGCGGTATAAAAATGTAAATAAAGTAAATAAATAAATAAATATCCTGGGATCTGTGCAAGCAACCAACACATCCTGCAGATATGGATGTCCATGTGGTCACACATATACTATGTATGTATGTAGTGTCATGTAGAAGACCCTTCTGGCCCCATAGAGTTAAGTGAAGCAGAGGAATTGGCTTCACAAGCTGACAGGCAGGCAGAGCACATGGCTCAGGGTTGCCAAGGGAAACGTAAACAGAATGAGTCATGGGAGGAGAAAACACGCCCCTGCTGCAGTGGTTCCCCGGCATCAGGAGTTAAGGGAAAACACCTGGTTGGGGGAGGGGCGGAGCTGAGCCCTAAGAAGCAGAGAGATAAAAAGTGCTCATTAGATTTAAGCAGTAGCACCGGGAGGAGCACCAGGAAAGCACCGGGTGGAACGGAGGAGAAATCACCGGGAGGAGCACAGACACCGGGAGGAGCACGAAGGAAGGCACAGGGAAGTGCACTAGCACTGGGACGAGGACAAGAAGTGAAGCAGCAGCCAAGAGGGCAGTAGCTGAAAGATTGCCTGAGAGGTTAGTTTGGAAGCACGCTGAAACTCCAGAGAGAGAGAGGTGCTGGCCTGATGACATTTGTATGTCCGAGGAGAAGGAGAAGTTAAAAGGCAGGAAAACATATCCAGTGTTTGGATTCTTTGCTGACCCAGCAGTGCTGAGAAGGTCCTCTTTTCAAAAGCCAAAAGGTAGGCTGCCCAAGTGGTATAGAGGGGAAACTAAGTGCCAGAGTTTTCCATGTGTATGCCAAGATGTGCTGGACTCTCCTTATATAAAATCCCATATATACGGTAATTCTCCACCCTGCTCATTAGAGTGCTGTGAAGGGAAGCCTCGGGAAGAGAGAGGGTGAGTGTGCTTTGAAACACCGTATGAGAGGGTGAAAACTTACTCAGCTGATAGTGATTGTGAAGAGATGCAGACGGAGCCTGCTATTGAGGACATAGCAGGGGAACAAATGGACTGTACTTTAACTATAGCTGATCATATAATCTCACTCTGCTAACTAGGCTGTTTAGAAGGCTGTCTCAAACAGCAGAAGAAAAGCAGAGTGTGTCTTTTTGATATAAAAGAGACTGTTACCTTTGAGTTTGTGTTAAGTGCTGCATGTTTGAAGTTTTGAAGCAAAAGAAGCTGTTTTCCTGAGTTCCTGTATTTTCCTTTATGCCAGAAGTGTATGGCTATTTTTGTTCTGTGTTTCAACTGCATTTAATCCGCCCGGAAGGGGAAATAAAAATCTTGTCCCTTTTGCCTAACCCACTCGACTACAATTGCTTCTTGTTTGGAAAGTTAGTGGAAACTACAACTCCCATGAGGCAGTGCATGCATAAAAGCCTTGCCATACTGTCTAAGTAAGGATGCCCAGGCTGACCAACCCTAGGTGCTACCGGCTCTGGGGTGGTTACTGGTGACAAGTTGGCGTAGTTTTTCGGATGTTTGCCTGAAAGACAAGGACATTTAAAAGGAAGAGACACCAGGAGACACCAGTTCACTAAGGGAAAGGAAACTGCTATCCTGTGAACAGAAGACGGATGGAGATTCGCTGGCAGATCGGCCAGGAGGACTAGGACTCCTTTTTCAATGCCTGAGTCTACACAGTGCCAAGGTAAAGGTAGCTGGGCACGGGTGTAGGTGGATAAGAAGTGAGAAAGGGAGCTTCTGTTCTGCAGTTTTAGACAGGGTTAAAAAAAGAAAGCTGTAGTGTGCCGCACTTGGTGGGCCCTTTTTCTTTTATCTGTCTCTGCAGGAACAACAGCCGTCGGGATGGATCCACAGGACGTGATGAGATGGATGTCCACCCAATGGGAGAAGCAAATGAAGCTGGCGCGTCTTACACAGGAGCAGAGTGCCGCGGCAATGTGTGCACAGCAGAGATCCCTTATTGAGCTGCTGGAGGCTTTGCTGAAAAAGCCAAAGGACACTGAAGGAGCTATTCCCTTATTTGCAAAGGGGGTAGGACTATCCGACTGTAGCGCTCTAGCGTTTGGACAGTTAACCGCCAATGATAACCTCGATGATTTTATAGAGGCATTTGAGAGAATTGCAGAGGCAGTCAAATGGCCAGTAGAACAGTGGGCAGTGAGGTTTGCCATGTCCCTCTCAGGAGAGGCTCTGGCCGCTTATAAGACCATGCCCGCTGCTCTAGCATCAGATTATGCAGAGGTTAAAAAAGCTGTTAAGGACAGGCTGGAGTTAATACTATTGTTTTATAAACGCACGTTTAGCGAGGCTAAGCTAAAGCCTGATGAAACTTCAAAGGCTTTGTTTCAGAGGTTAAAAGGGTTGGCATGGAAATGGCTTGCTCCAGAGAAAAGGACTCTCGAGTCGGTGATTGACACCATCATCCTGGAGCAATTCCTGGAAGCCGTACCACCTGAGGTTAAAACTTTCTTGATGCTCCAAAGTTGCCAGACCACTGAGGAAGCAGCCAACCTCACAGAACGCTACTTTGAGGCCGAGTTGGCTGGCACCTCAAGAGGGGGCGTTCTGAAGGTGGCTGGGGTCGCTAACTTTGGGAGATCGGAAAGGAACCCAAGAGTTAAAATACCAAATGAAAATGCTGTTGTACCCTTGGTAAAAAGGAAATGTTATAATTGTGGCAAAGTAGGGCATTTTCGTAAAGAATGTAAGGTGCGAACAGCACTGGTGTCTGGGAGCGAGAAACAGGTACATGAAGGGTTCCTGTTGAAAGTGCAAGTAGAAGGCATTGAAGCCCAGGCCCTGCTTGACTCGGGTGCAGACCAGAGCATGGTCTCGCAGAAGCTCTGGCAGGCCATCGAAGCCCGCCTGCGATCTGCACCGAGTCAAGCAGAGGGGCGTGTCAAAATACGATGCGTGCATGGGGCATCTTCGTATTACCCCCTATATAGGCTATCTGTAAGAGGGCTGGGAACCGAAAAGGAGGTGCGGGTGGCCATAGTCCCAAGGCTCCTGCATGATATTATCCTAGGGAGAGATTGGCCCCCATTCTGCCAAGGGATGGAGAAGCGCCTTAATGTGAAGACAGGCCTAGTATCCACCCGGTCTCAGGCAGGAACCTCAGGGGTAAGGAGTGTCCCAACAGAAGAGACAGAGGAACCGCCCCAGGATAGGGAGGAGTCCCCAAAGCGGGAAGATAGTTTAGAAGAGGAGGTATCAGATACACTTCCCATACACGAGGATCTAGTTAGTGCTCCTTCTAAGAAGGTTAGGAAAGAAAAGGCCGAGAGGCGCCAAGAGAGGCGGCGTAGGACCCAAGGGAGGGCTGAGCTAGAAGCCGGAGAGGATTTACCCTGGGTGCCCACAGAGCTTGTTAGAAAATTTCCTTCCTTTCGAAAGGAACAACAGGCTGATCCTGCTTTGAAGCGAGCATTCGAATATGCTCAAGAGGATAGAAATACCCTTCCCAGATTTCTCTTAGAGAAAAGCGTGTTGTATAGGGAAAGCAATAACCCACATACAGGGGCAGTGAGAAAACAGCTAGTGGTACCAACTACGTTCAAGGCAGTAGTTCTGCGGCTGGCCCACGATCACCCGGTAGGCAGCCACAAGGGAATTCAGGGAACGTTGGACCAAATCCTGGCCCGTTTTTACTGGCCTGGAGTCTTTAAAGAGACTACCCAATACTGTGAGTCATGTCCCACTTGTCAACGGGTTACCGCTATTAAGCCAAGGGCTGTGCCCATGATACCCACGCCTACCATATCAACGCTGATTCGCCGAATGGCGATGGACATTGTGGGACCCCTGGTTAAGACACCGATGGGCTTCCAATATATTTTAGTGATAGTAGACCAGGCTACTCGTTTCCCCTGGGCAATACGAAGTACCTCGGCCAGAACGATAGCCTTGGTGCTAGTTAAATTGTTCTGCGAGATCGGATTTCCACAGGAAATGCTCACAGATCAGGGAAGTAATTTTATGTCAAAGCACCTAGCTATGGTGTGGGACGCCTTTGGGATACGTCATATACGGACCGCTGCATATCATCCCCAGTCCAATGGACTGGTAGAGAGGATGAACCAAACCATTAAACAGATGTTAAGGCATGGCCTAAATGGGAAAATGTCCGAGTGGGACACTTTACTCCCATTTGTTCTGTATGCATGTCGGGAGCGCATACAGGCATCCTTAGGGGCATCACCCTATGAATTGTTGTTTGGCAGGGCTCCCAGAGGAATTTTAGATATATTGTGCGAGCAATGGGTAGAGCCAGAAAAATAGGAAATTGGGGTACCTCAGTTTCTCAGAGATCTGAGGAATCGCCTGAAAAGGACGTCTCAAGCGTCTGTAGAAAATTTGCAGGCTAGTCAACAGCGTCAAAAGCGCTATTATGACTGAGGGACGAAACCTCGACAATTGGCTATAGGGGATAAGGAAATAATCCTGGTAGCCGATCCAGGGCCCAAGTTTGAGTCCTGTTGGAAAGGGCTGTGTACGGTGGTAGAGAAGGTAGGTCCTGTTTCCTATAAGGTGGAAAATGATAGGGGACGCCGCCAATTATACCACCTAAATGTTTTAAAACCTTGGCAGGAGAGGTCAGCGACAGCAAGCTGGTCAGGGTAGAAAAACACATGAGCAGCCAGTCTAGGATTACGTGCTTTCTGAATAAAAAGTCAGCAGCCCGTAATATCTTAAGGGGGGGGATCTGTCATGTAGAAGACCCTTCTGGCCCCATAGAGTTGTGAAGCAGAGGAATTGGCTTCACAAGCTGACAAGCAGGCAGAGCACATGGCTCAGGGTTGCCAAGGGAAACGTAAACAGAATGAGTCATGGGAGGAGAAAACACGCCCCTGCTGCAATGGTTCCCCGGCATCAGGAGTTAAGAGAAAACACCTGGTTGGGGGAGGGGCGGAGCTGAGCCCTAAGAAGCAGAGAGATAAAAAGTGCTCATTAGATTTAAGCAGTAGCACCGGGAGGAGCACCAGGAAAGCACCGGGTGGAACGGAGGAGAAAGCACGGGAGGAGCACAGACACCGGGAGGAGCACGAAGGAAGGCACAGGGAAGTACACTAGCACTGGGTCGAGGACAAGAAGTGAAGCAGCAGCCAAGAGGGCAGTAGCTGAAAGATTGCCTGAGAGGTTAGTTTGGAAGCACGCTGAAACTCCAGAGAGAGAGAGGTGCTGGCCTGACGACATTTGTATGTCCGAGGAGAAGGAGAAGTTAAAAGGCAGGAAAAAACATCCAGTGTTTGGATTCTTTGCTGACCCAGCAGTGCTAAGAAGGTCCTCTTTTCAAAAGCCAAAAGGTAGGCTGCCCAAGTGGTATAGAGGGGAAACTAAGTGCCAGAGTTTTCCATGTGTGTGCCAAGATGTGCTGGACTCTCCTTATATAAAATCCCATATATACGGTAATTCTCCACCCTGCTCATTAGAGTGCTGTGAAGGGAAGCCTCGGGAAGAGAGAGAGGGCGAGTGTGCTTTGAAACACCGTATGATAGGGTGAAAACTTACTCAGCTGATAGTGATTGTGAAGAGATGCAGACGGAGCCTGCTATTGAGGACATAGCAGGGGAACAAATGGACTGTACTTTAACTATAGCTGATCATATAATCTCACTCTGCTAACTAGGCTGTTTAGAAGGCTGTCTCAAACAGCAGAAGAAAAGCTTTTTGATATAAAAGAGACTGTTACCTTTGAGTTCGTGTTAAGTGCTGCATGTTTGAAGTTTTGAAGCAAAAGAAGCTGTTTTCCTGAGTTCCTGTATTTTCCTTTATGCCAGAAGTGTATGGCTATTTTTGTTCTGTGTTTCAACTGTATTTAAGCCGCCCAGAAGGGGAAATAAAAATCTTGTCCCTTTTGCCTAACCCACTCGACTACAATTGCTTCTTGTTTGGAAAGTAAGTGGAAATTACAACTCCCATGAGGCAGTGCATGCATAAAAGCCTTGCCATACTTTCTAAGTAAGGATGCCCAGGCTGACCAATCCTAGGTGCTATCAGCTCTGGGGTGGTTACTGGTGACAGTAGGTATGAATGTATGTGTGTGACCTAACGGCCTGTCTTACCATCGCATTCATGTTGTCTGTGAGGGTTGAGGGGAGGCCACAGAATCCAAATTGGCTGGGGCACTCTGCAAGGATACATAATGAGGAGGAATGTCACATACCAAAGCATCATGGTCATCGATCTGTGCTAGGCAGGATGCATAGGTGGAACCATGTACATATAGCTGCATACATTGGCCTGAATTGTGTTGTGGTAAAGTGAACATGAGATATGTCACAATGTATGAGTGATCACATATGTATGTCATATCTGTGGGGAGAGATAATGTGTATGGTACAGTTGTAGCAAGATACATGTGGGGTATGGCATCTGGCCTGCACATCGGTTGTGGCAATATCCAGTAATGCATAGTAGCATGATCAGAATGGAGAATATCAATACCCCACCCATGTCCCGTAGTTCAGCTGGAAGAGTTTAACATACCTCTGGGTGAGAGGAGCTATATGCTCCATTTACAAATGATCGTACCACCCTGCCATGTATCCTGGTGAATGTCACAGAGCCCTGTGAACCAGTGTCCTGTTGCCTTAGTTGTGTCATTATCTGGAGCTCAACAGTGTGATAGGTTGTGTCTAGTTGCCTGTTTCACAGGTGTTCCCTGGTGTCCTGTAACTGAGACACTATGTGATCGGTATTTGGTGGGGTTGCTGTAGGATGAGTCTGATGTATCCTGTCCTGTCTGGGAACATGACAATGCATGTAATAGTGTTCTGTGCCATTTGTAAGATGTGAAAGGTGTGTTTGGTGAGGCTCTCAGGGTTAGCGGTGGCCTGACCAGACTGTACACCAACCATAGCCTCGGTTGCAGAGCACTGACCATTGTCTCAGAGATGGTGGCATAGGTTCTGTAATGTATTGTTTTGTCGGGTGTCCTGTGCTGTCATGTCGATGGGTTGCATCGGGTTGTCTCTCTGATCCAACAACATCCCTAGATATGCTATTCCCTGTACACCAAACATGTGATACATTGTACCTGTTGAGGTGCATTGGTGAGACATCTGTGCCCATGGAGTTGGAGACTATCTGTGGCTGGCTACAGGGCCCTGTGAGTGTGGTGGCATGCAGCCATTGTAGGATGTTGTCGATGCCATGGGTGACTTGTCTGTATTGTGGTCCCATTGTCATTAGGGCTGTAACCTACAGCATGTGGGTGCCTTACACACCGTATGCCATGTTGAGTGGCCTGTGTCTGGCAGAGCTGTGCTGACCATATGTGCCCTGAGGCCATATGGATGGAGATGGGCTCCAGGGTTAGCCCTGGAGTTGATGTGTGTCCTGTGAGAGATGGACCTGTGCTGCTGGACATAGTGCACACAATTGTCAGCTGTCAAAGGCCATGATGTAGGTTGGCGCATATTCTTGGGTAACATGTGGATGCCACAGCTGAGGAATGCAGTATGTACAAATGCCTGTTCTGACCAATTCCATGGATTAGGTTGGCAGAGGTATGTGTAGTGTGACTATGCCACTGTGTGTCTGGATGAGATAGTGACATGTTATAAATTGGATTTGTATAGCAAAAGGAATGTGTAGGTGCATCTGCACAGTCACATCACCTGACAACCCTGACACATCTCCTGGCCCCATTGACTCACTGCACATGTGCCCTAACATTTACCATGCAGTCATGCCGCTGCTGAGGCCATGCCATGACAAACCCCACCCCACCCCAGGAACCACCATGAAACTGTACCACTGCCAATTCCACACACCCCCACCCCCTCATGGCCAATGCCAGACATGCTGACCAACCATTGTCAGATGGCCAAGGTCTCCACACTACCCAAACTAACCACCCAGGGTAGGTACTGTGTGCAGCAATCTGCTCCCCTGTCTCACCTGCAGCTGTCATCTTACCAACCTGGATGATGTTGTACTGCAGACACCCCTTCCCCCACACCAGTCACATACATCTTACAACATAGCCAGTGGCATTAGAGGGCTGCATTGTCCCTCCATGCATTCCCTCCCCACAACAGAGCAAGATGGCACCTAGCGGTCACACACCATCCTCTCTGGCCCATCCCCTGCCTCCCCATCACCACACACCTGTGTCCTGGACAACTACACCATGCCATTGTGTCCCTGCATGCACCAATGTGGAATATCGAGTTGACATACTGCATAAGAACATAAGATATGCCATACTGGGTCAGACCGAGGTCCATCAAGCCCAGTATCCTGTTTCCAACAGTGGCCAATCTAGGTCATACGTACCTAGCAATATCCCCAAAAGACACAGGTTCCACAATGCTTGTACTGGGTCAAGCATTGATTATCCTGGGTCCCTTTTTAATAGTGGTTTATGGACCTTTCCTCCAGGAACTTGTCCAAACCTTTTTTAAACCCAGCTACACTAACAGCCCTTACTACATCCTCCGGTAACAAATTCCAGAGTTTGATTACACGTTGAGTGAAAAAATATTTTCTCTTATTTGTCTTAAATAGTTTACCCTGTAGCTTCATTGCATGTCTCCTAGTCTTTCTATATTCTGATAGCGTAAACAATTGATCCAGGTTTACCTGCTCCACTCAATTCATTAATTTATAGACCTCTATCATATCTCCCCTCAGCCGTCTCTTTTCCAGGTTGAAGAGCCCCAACCTTTGTAGCCTCTCTTCATAGGAGTAGCCTTCCATCCCCTTCACCAGTTTGGTGGCTCTTCTCTGTACTTTTTCTAATAATGCTGTCCTTTTTAAGATACGGTGACCAGAACTGCACACAATATTCAAGGTGCGGTCGTACCATGGAATGATACAGAGGCATTATAATATCCTTTGTTTTATTTTCCATCCCTTTCTTTATGATACCTAGCATTCTATTTGCTTTCTTGGCTGCCGCTGCACACTGGGCAGAGGGTTTTAACATGTTATCCACGATGACTCCTAAATCTTTTTCCTGGGTGGTGGTTCCCAATGTGGAACCTTGCATTGTGTAACTATAGTGTGGGTTGTTCTTTCCTAGGTGCATAACTTTGCACTTGTCCACATTAAATTTCATCTGCCATTTGGATGCCCAGTCTTCCAATTTATCCAGATCCTCCTGCAGTTTTCCACAATCCTCTTGGGTTTTAACAACTTTAAACAGTTTTGTATCATCTGCAAATTTGATAACCTCACTCATTATTCCCTTTTCCAGGTCATTTATGAATATGTCAAAAAGTAGCGGACCCAGTACAGATCCCTGGGGTACTCCACTATTCACCTTTTTCCATTGGGAATATTGGCCATTTAGCCCTACCCTCTGCTTTCTATCTTTTAACCAGTTCCCGATCCACAATAGTGCACTGCCTCCTATCCCATGAATTTTTAGTTTCGCCAAAAGTCTCTGATGAGGGACCTTATCAAAAGCTTTCTGAAAGTCCAGATACACTATATCAACCGACTCACCTTTGTCTACCTGTTTATGCACATCTTCAAAAAAACATATCAGATTAGTAAGACAAGATCTTCCTTGTCTAAAGCCATGTTGGCTGTCTCCCATTAGGCCATGACTATCTACATGCTGTGTAATTTTGTTCTTTATGATGGTTTCTACCATTTTCCCCGGTACTGACGTCAGACTCACCGGTCTGTAATTTCCCGGGTCACCCCTGGAACCCTTTTTAAAGATTGGTGTTACGTTGGCGACCCTCCAATCTTCAGGTATTACAGATGATTTTAATGAAAGTTCACAGATTACCAATAGCAGGTCCGCAATCTCATATTTCAGTTCTTTCAACACTCTTGGATGTATACCATCCGGTCCAGGTGATTTGCTACTATTCAGTTTATCAAATAGTTGTAATATATCTTCCCGGTGTAGCGATATTTCTCTCAATTCCTCTTCAGTATCACCTTTAAATACCACTTCAGTCTTGGGTAACATCCCTACATCTTCCTCAGTAAAGACCGAAGCAAAGAATTCATTCAGTCTCTCTGCTATAGCCTTGTCTCCTCTTACTGCCCCTTTTACCCCTCTATCATCTAATGGTCCAACTGACTCTCTCACAGGCCTTTTGCTACGAATGTACTTGAAAAAGTCTTTATTTCATGTTTTTGCTTCCGTAGCAAGTTCCTTCTCAAATTCTCGCTTTGCGTGCCTTATCAATGCTTTACATTTAACTTGCCAGTGCTTGTGCTGTTTCCAGTTTTCTTCGTTTGACTCTTTTTTCCATTTCCTGAAGGATGCTTTTTTGGCAGCAACAGCCTCTCTGACCTCACCTTTAAACCATGCTGGCAGTTTTTTGGACTTTCTTCCACTTTTCTTAATGCGTGGAATACAGCTGGTCTGGGCTTCGAGGATAGTATTTTTAAATAACACCCAAGCTTGCTGTAAGTCTTTAACCTTTGCAACCGCTCCTTTTAGTTTTTTCTTAACTATATTCCTCATTTTATCATAGTCTCCCTTTTGAAAGTTAAAAGGTAGTACTGTGGATTTCTTTACTATCCCTCCTCCACTAATTAAATCAAACATGATCATGCTATGATCACTATTGCCATGTAGTCCCAACACCCTTATTTCTTGCACCAGATCTGGCGTTCCACTAAGGACTAGGTCCAGTATGGCTTCCCCTCTGGTCGGTTCATGAACCAGCTGCTCCAAGAAGCAGTCATTTATTTCATCTAGAAACTTTATCTCCCTAGCTTGTCCTGCCATAACACTGACCCAGTCGATACCAGGGTAATTGAAATCACCCATTATTACTACTCTGCTGTGACGTTTGTTAGCTTCCTTGATTTCTTTGAGCATTTCATCATCCATTTGTTCATTCTGGCCAGGCGATCAATAGTACACTCCCACTGCCATCACCTTCCCCTTCATACATGGAATTTCAATCCATAGAGATTCTACAGCAAATTTTGTTCCCTGCAAAACTTCAATCTTTTCTGATTCAATGCCCTCTCTAACATAGAGCGCAACCCCTCCACCAATTTGATCAGTTCTATCATTACGATATAGTTTGTATCCAGGTATCACAGTGTCCCACTGGTTATCCTCCTTCCACCATGTCTCTGAGATTGCAATCATATCTAACCTCTCATTTAGTGCTATATATTCTAACTCTCCCATCTTATTGTTTAGACTTCTAGCATTTGCATACAAGCATTTTAGAGACTGTATTTTATTAATATTAATCTGGCTGTTGGTAGGCATGGGTAATTTGGAATCTTTACGCTCTGTCTGCACCTTACTCAAGGGCATTTGGGCTACTATACTCTTTTTTTGGAACCTCACTGCTTTTGGTAGTATCCTTCAAGGATACCTTCGTCCGAACCATGCGCTCCTGGGCGACTGTCGGCTTTCCCCTATTTTCTAGTTTAAAAGCTTCTCTATCTCCTTTTTAAAGGTTAATGCCAGCAGTCTGGTTCCATCCTGATTAAGGTGAAGCCCATCCCTTCAGAAGAGCCCCTCCTTTCCCCCAGAATGTTCCCCAGTTCCTAACAAATCCAAAACCCTCATCCTTGCACCATTGTCTCATCCACGCATTGAGACTCCGGAGCTCTGCCTGTCTTTTGGGTCCTGCACGTGGAACAGGAAGCATTTCGGAGAACGCTATCCTGGAAGTTCTGGATTTCAACTTCCTACCTAAAAGCTTAAATTTAGCATCCAGAACTTCCCTACCACATTTTGCTATGTCATTGGTACCAACATGTAACAAGACAGCAGACTCCTCCCCAGCACTATCTATGATCCTATCTAGGCGGTGCGTGAGGTCCGCTACCTTCGCACCAGCCAGGCATGTTACCAGGAGATCCTCACGTTCACCAGCCACCCAGCTATCTACATTCCTAATGATTGAATCACCAACTATGACAGCTGTCCTGAATCTCCTCTCATGGGGACATGGCCCTGGAGAAATGTCCTCGGTGCGAGAGGGTTTTACATCACCTGGAGGACAGGTCCTAGTTACAGGATCAATTCCTGCCACACCAGGGTGATGCTCTCCTGTCACGTGACTTCTCTCCTCCATGGCAACAGGGATGCTGCCAGACTGGAGGTGGGACTTCAGGTCTATATCCCTGTAGGTCTCGTCCATGTACTTCTCTGTCTTTCTTATGTCTTCCAGGTCTGCTACTCTAGCTTCTAGAGAACGGACTTCTTCCCTAAGAGCAAAGAGCTCCTTGCACTTAGTGCATACGTAAGACTTCTCACCAACTGGGAGAAAATCATACATGTGACACTCAATGCAAAAGACCGGAAAGCCCCCATCTCGCTGCTGGACTTTTGTCTGCATCTTAGTTTAAAGCTTGTATTTAGGTCTTCTAAATTCTGTATATAATAAGGACTGGTGTAGATGCTTATACTAATAAAAGTGTATCCAACACCCCCAATACACTTTGTTCACCTGAAGCTTAATTAATCTCAGGTCCTCAGTGTATGACTGATTTGGATAAAGAGCTGCACCTTAGAGCAGCCCCTTTCCTCCAAGATGTGTAGGTACCTATAAAGCTACAATTACCCCAGGGGTGGGTGGGTGCTGGGGAGGGAGGGAGGGAAATAAGTCCTATTAAAGAGGGCAGTTACAAGGTAACCTGTCCTGAACCCTCAGCAAGGGGGAGGGGGGTACCACACAAAGCCCAGTTAGTTGAGAGAGGCAAGGTAAGTTACACAGCTGAGAAAGCTGAAGCAGCACACCAATAAGACAAACAATAAATAATTAAATAAACAGCTAGAACTCACTGCAAGTTGTCACAGGAGGTAATATCCACCTCTCTAGCAGAGCACTGTGAGAGCACTGCTCTTCCCAGAGCAGAGAGAAGCAAACAAAACAGACTATGCACAGGTGGTGGAGACAGGAAGAAGGCTACACAATACCTCAGCAGGGGGGAGGGGAGGGGGGTTCACTCAGGTAGGTTAGGGCAGGAAAACAAAATTTAGAAACACTGCACGTTCAGGGGGAAGAGCAGGGAGAAAGATTTAATTTAAAATGAACAGTTAACCTGGCTACCACACAAAGCCCAGTTAGTTGAGAGAAGCAAGGTAAGTTATACAGCTGAGAAAGATGAAGCAGCACACCAATAAGACAAACAATAGATAATTAAATAAACAGCTAGAACTCACTGCAAGTTGTCACAGGAGGTAATATCCACCTCTCTAGCAGAGCACTGTGAGAGCACTGCTCTTCCCAGAGCAGAGAGAAGCAAACAAAACAGACTATGCACAGCTGGTGGAGACAGGAAGAAGGCTACAAAATACCTCAGTGGGGGGGGGAGGGGGGGAGGGCACTCAGGTAGGTTAGGGCAGGAAAACAAAATTTAAAAACACAGCAGGTTCAGGGGGGAGAGCAGGGAGAAAGATTTAATTTAAAATGAACAGTTAACCTGGCTACCACACAAAGCCCAGTTAGTTGAGAGAGGCAAGGTAAGTTATACAGCTGAGAAAGCTGAAGCAGCACACCAATAAGACAAACAATAGATAATTAAATAAACAGCTAGAACTCACTGCAAGTTATCACAGGAGGTAATATCCACCTCTCTAGCAGAGCACTGTGAGAGCACTGCTCTTCCCAGAGCAGAGAGAAGCAAACAAAACAGACTATGCACACGTGGTGGAGACAGGAAGAAGGCTACACAATACTTCAGCAGGGGGGAGGGGAGGGGGGTTCACTCAGGTAGGTTAGGGCAGGAAAACAAAATTTAAAAACACAGCAGGTTCAGGAGGGAGAGCAGGGAGAAAGATTTAATTTAAAATGAACAGTTAACCTGGCTACCACACAAAGCCCAGTTAGTTGAGAGAGGCAAGGTAAGTTATACAGCTGAGAAAGCTGAAGCAGCACACCAATAAGACGAACAATAGATAATTAAATAAACAGCTAGAACTCACTGCAAGTTGTCACAGGAGGTCATATCCACCTCTCTAGCAGAGCACTGTGAGAGCACTGCTCTTCCCAGAGCAGAGAGAAGCAAACAAAACAGACTATGCACAGGTGGTGGAGACAGGAAGAAGGCTACACAATACCTCAGCAGGGGGGAGGGGAGGGGGGTTCACTCAGGTAGGTTAGGGCAGGAAAACAAAATTTAAAAACACAGCAGGTTCAGGGGGAGAGCAGGGAGAAAGATTTAATTTAAAATGAACAGTTAACCTGGCCACCACACAAAGCCCAGTTAGTTGAGAGAGGCAAGGTAAGTTATACAGCTGAGAAAGCTGAAGCAGCACACCAATAAGACAAACAATAAATAATTAAATAAACAGCTAGAACTAACTGCAAGTTGTCACAGGAGGTAATATCCACCTCTCTAGCAGAGCACTGTGAGATCACTGCTCTTCCCAGAGCAGAGAGAAGCAAACAAAACAGACTATGCACACGTTGTGGAGACAGAAAGAAGGCTACACAATACCTCAGCAGGGGGGGAGGGGAGTGGGGTTCACTCAGGTAGGTTAGGGCAGGAAAACAAAATTTAAAAACACAGCAGGTTCAGGGGGGAGAGCAGGGAGAAAGATTTAATTTAAAATGAACAGTTAACCTGGCTACCACACAAAGTCCAGTTAGTTGAGAGAGGCAAGGTAAGTTATACAGCTGAGAAAGCCGAAGCAGCACACCAATAAGACAAACAATAGATAATTAAATAAACAGCTAGAACTCACTGCTAGTTGTCACAGGAGGTAATATCCACCTTTCTAGCAGAGCACTGTGAGAGCACTGCTCTTCCCAGAGCAGAGAGAAGCAAACAAAACACACTATGCACACGTGGTGGAGACAGGAAGAAGGCTACACAATACCTCAGGAGGGGAGGGGGGTTCACTCAGGTAGGTTAGGGCAGGGAAACAAAATTTAAAAACAGCAGGTTCAGGGGGGAGAACAGGGAGAAAGATTTAATTTAAAATGAGCAGTTAACCTGGCTACCACACAAAGCCTAGTTAGTTGAGAGAGGCAAGGTAAGTTATACAGCTGAGAAAGCTGAAGCAGCACACCAATAAGACAAACAATAAATAATTAAATAAACAGCTAGAACTCACTGCAAGTTGTCACAGGAGGTAATATCCACCTCTCTTGCAGAGCACTGTAAGAGCACTGCTCTTCCCAGAGCAGAGAGAAGCAAACAAAACAGGCTATGCACACGTGGTGGAGACAGGAAGAAGGCTACAAAATACCTCAGCAGGGGGGAGGGGAGGGGGGTTCACTCAGGTAGGTTAGGGCAGGAAAACAAAATTTAAAAACACAGCAGGTTCAGGGGGGAGAGCAGGGAGAAAGATTTAATTTAAAATGAACAGTTAACCTGGCTACCACACAAAGCCCAGTTAGTTGAGAGAGGCAAGGTAAGTTATACAGCTGAGAAAGCTGAAGCAGCACACCAATAAGACAAACAATAGATAAATAAACAGCTAGAACTCACTGCAAGTTGTCACAGGAGGTAATATCCACCTCTCTAGCAGAGCACTGTGAGAGCACTGCTCTTCCTAGAGCAGAGAGAAGCAAACAAAACAGACTATACACAGGTGGTGGATACAGGAAGAAGGCTAAACAATACCTCAGCAGGGGGGAGGGGAGGGGGGTTCACTCAGGTAGGTTAGGGCAGGAAAACAAAATTTAAAAACACAGCAGGTTCAGGGGGGACAGCAGGGAGAAAGATTAAATTTAAAATGAACAGTTAACCTGGCTACCACACAAAGCCCAGTTAGTTGAGAGAGGCAAGGTAAGTTATACAGCTGAGAAAGCTGAAGCAGCACACCAATAAGACAAACAATAAACAATTAAATAAACAGCTAGAACTCACTGCAAGTTGTCACAGGAGGTAATATCCACCTTTCTAGCAGAGCACTGTGAGAGCACTGCTCTTCCCAGAGCAGAGAGAAGCAAACAAAACAGACTATGCACACGTGGTGGAGACAGGAAGAAGGCTACACAATACCTCAGCAGGGGGGGGGGGAGGGGAGGGGGGTTCACTCAGGTAGGTTAGGGCAGGAAAACAAAATTTAAAAACACAGCAGGTTCAGGGGGGAGAGCAGGGAGAAAGATTTAATTTAAAATGAACAGTTAACCTTGCCACCACACAAAGCCCAGTTAGTTGAGAGAGGCAAGGTAAGTTATACAGCTGAGAAAGCTGAAGCAGCACACCAGTAAGACAAAGAATAAATAAATAAACAGCTAGAACTCACTGCAATTTGTCACAGGAGGTAATATCCACCTCTCTAGCAGAGCACTCTGAGAGCACTGCTCTTCCCAGAGCACAGAGAAGCAAACAAACAAAAAAAAAACCCCATCAGATGATGCCCCAGTGTCATGCACATTTCTAGCATGAATGTACAATGCATTGCAAAGGTATCCATCCCCTGTGTGTTAGTCATATCATTTTGCAGTACAACCTGGAATCAATAGGGGTTGTGGGAGGTCGACACCATGTGATGTACACAACATGCCAACAGATGTAAAGGAGCAAGATATCCTTCATTGAGACTCAGAAAATATGTAGGCCAGTTATTACATGAAGGCAGGAATGTGCCTCTGTGTGCACCCCACATTGTCAATAGGTTGTGGAGTCACCTTTTGCTGCACTCATAGCTGCAACTCTCCGGGGGCATGTTACTATTAGCCAAGCACATCTAAACACTGGGATGTGAACCCAATCCTCATGCCCAAAGTGCTCAAACTCCCTTCATCTTGCTGGGAAGCGTTGATCTACAGTACTCTTGCAGTGATGCCACAGATACCAATTAGACTGAGTTGTGCTCTTTGACTCCACGGCATTCATATTGTCACATTGGAGAAGCTCTAGCAGTATGTGTTTTTTTATTGACCTGCTGGAAGGTGAATCTTTGTCCCTGTCTCAGGTTCAAAGCCTGCTGTAACAGGTGTCCCACAATGAATGCCTTGTTTTCTGTGCCATCCATTGTTCCATCACTCCTGGCCAGCTTTCCTGTCCATGATAATGCTATAATTCATAGCATGCTGCCGCCACCACCATGTATCACTGTGGGAATGGTGGTTCTGACATGATGGGAAAAGATGACTTTGGGAAACACATGGCGTTTCCCATGATGGGCAGAGAGTTGATGGTGTGATACCCTAGCCTGGGCCCTAGGGCTTACAGGCATAGGGCCACCTTGTTATGTCCTTATATAAAGCTTTACTGTGTCTGTCTCCAGTAAGGAATTCTGTGACTTGTAGTTTGGCTTTTTTATCCAAGGACAAAAGTAGTGTGAAACCGTGGGTTAAGGCAAACAAGAATATTTATTTTTGTGGGATTTCCATAAGCATTAAATTCAGAATGCAGGCATTAGGATACTTCTCTAAACATAAGAGGAAAACATGTACAACTGAAACTGAAGAAAGATGAACAAAAGTCTTTCTAACACTGGCAGCTGTTCTCATCAAACAAGTTAACGTGTACGTCGTAGTCTCTTGTGTTCATTCAAACAAAAGGTAAACTTCTTCTAACAACTGCTGCTTTACTTTTCAAAACCCTTGGTTAACAACAAAACCTTCTTTGCTTCAGAAGAAACTCTTATCAGTTACAGAGTTAGGCAAACATTGCTTCTCACCATGTTTTGCTTTTCTTTTTGAGCCCTGTTTACCATCGTCTAGTTTTCTTTCAAACAAAAAGAGCAATCCATTGGGGACTCCTCCAGGTTAGACTCTGGCTCAAAGGAATCGATCTGTATATCCTCTTGGGCAACAGAATGCTTATCCCTTTCTATGGTTCCAAAAACTTCAGGCTTCCTGTCCTGTAAGAACTTCTGAAATTCGCTCCATAGCTGTTCTTTCTGATAAAGATCAATTATATTGGGAGAGTGAGTTTTCTTCCCTGGGAACACTTGCCTTAACGTCTCTAGTGTTTTAGGTTCAGCTTCTCTGCTCTCAGGTGAGTTCTGGCTCTTTCCCCAGACAAGCGTAGCCACCCACCTTCTAGCAGTTGAAGTCCTCGGCAGTGGCTCTTGAACACTAGGTACTGCAACCTGTTCCACCCCGTCTGTAAGCTTTCCAGCTAACCGTCTGCTAGCTTCAAGTTTAGGAGCATTTTTCAGACACAGACTGCTTCCTTTCTTACTGGCCTCATTCAGCAGCTGGAAGTCAGCCTTCCTATGCCTTCTCCACTTCTTCCTTTCTGGAATCTCTCCTGGAATCCTTTCTCCTTGAAGGCTTTCTCCTCTCCCCAGGATCTCTCTTTCTGGTCTGATTCAGGTTTTAAAAACCATTTCTTGCCTGCCACTCCCTTGCCTCTGCACAGGTGTTTACAATCAGTGCCCAAGCCTGCCCCCACGTCAGAGCTTGGGTGTGGCTTAGCCTCAGCAGAGACAGGATTTTTTTTCATGCTTGCCTTGCAAAGTCTGTGCAAAGCTGGTCTGTCACTCATTTTAAAGGTACAAACATTGTTTTCTTCTATTTCCATCTGCTCCTGGCAGCTCTCCTCGTCACAATGGTCATGTCTTATCTGACCCCTTGACCATCGTGCATGTGTGGGTGGTCCCACACATGCTTTTGGGTATACACAAAATGTGTTTTCATATGTCTCTCTCCCAGCAGTGGCTCTTTCATGCCCAATGTTCTATGAGGTCCCACTCTGTGAAGTGTATGGCTTAAAGTGGTCCCATGGACACATACTCCCATCTCTGCTGTGGACCTTTGTAGCTCCCTCAGTGCTATCCTTAGTGTCTTTCAAGCATCTCTGATCATTGACATTCTTGCCCAGTGTGTGGGTTTGGGTGGGCAGCCTCTTGTGTCAGGTTTGTAGTGGTGCCACATAGTAACATAGTATATGATGGCAAATAAAGACCAGCATGGTCCATCTAGTCTGCCCAGCAAGGCAAGAGTAGGTACGGGTCACCTCTCCCAATGCCTTTGTTTAGGGGTGTACCCACCATTCCATGTAGGTCACTCCTATTTGTTCAGATATAAGAGATAGTTATGCTTCTTTTGATTTTATCCTGTTGCTATAAAGGGATCCATTATGTCTTTCCCATGCCATTTTGAATTCTGTCACTGTGTTTTCCCCCACCACTTCCATCGGGCGGGCATTCCAAGCATCCACCACCCTTTCAGTGAAAAAGTATTTCCTGACATTGCCTTTCAGTTTACCCTCTTACAGCTTCATGTTATGCCCTCTAGTTTTACAGCTTCACCCTCTTTGGAAGAGGTTTGTTTGTTCATTAATACTCTAAGTATTTAAAGGTCTGAATCATATCTCCCCTGTCCCTCCTCTCCTCCAGAGTGTACATATTTAGGTCTTCAAGTCTCTTCTCATAAGTCTTATGACACAAGCTCCAAATCATTTTGGTCACCTTCCTCATGCTCTCCATGTTGTCATGATATCTATAAGGATACTCTGTGGTGTACCTGCCACATGCGAAGATCTGTTACAATGCAACCATGATCTATACGTCTCAACAACTTTGTCTCTGCCACAATGCCTACTACCCCAGGTACATAAATGATAGCCCACATACCATGTTGCAGATGAACCATGCACAGAGGAACTTGTGGTCTGAACAGGACAGACAGGATGGTAACTGCACACATGGGATGCATCCAAGGGGTATGTGCAGGACAGACATGGGGTTTAGAATCAGCCAGCCTCTTTAGACAGCAGCATAGAGGGCTGGATCCACACTGGTCTGATGGGGACAGGGTGGGCACCTGACATACTGACCCTAGATGTCAGCCCCAAGTATGAGGGGCACAAGGTGTCCCCTATGGCATCTGTGATGAACAGCGGGACATGGGGCACAGACAATAGCAATGCCCCAGCAGTGTGGGGTCCCCAGGAGGGTGTGCATGATGTGCTCTTGGGGGAGGGGGAGGAACCTACGTCATCTATAAGTCATCAGGATAGGTTTGACATGCATCTGATGAGGTCTGGGGGGACTGTGAGGTGACCTGCACAAGGGGCGCTACAGGCATTCTGGGGCTGGCAGTGGTTGACCAGCACATCAGGGGGCTGTGCAGACCACTCGGGTGACTTCTGTACCAAAAATACTGTATATCAGCAAGGGGTTGGTAACATATGTCTAATTGGTGGGTGACCAAGGTGGGGATAGGTGCCCTAGTCATGTGTTTGTGGTGGTATGTGTGGATCCTATTTGTGTCATTGGGACAGGACAGGGAGGTCTTAGGTGACAGTTGGATGTGTGTTGCACTGGAGAGGGCGGGCTGAATGATGTTGGCAAGTTTGTATATTGTCAAACCAGGGATGGGTGGGAGTGGCGGGACGGGGTATTGGGGTGAGGGTCCATTGCTTGACCCCAGCAATGTTCTTTTTCAGGTAGCAGTAACACACCCCAGCAGCAATGTAAGGTAGCCAGGCAGGGACTATAGCATGGCATGAGGGTGGATGCACAGGTATAGTGAGATAGAACGAGGTACCAAAAGCACAGCGCTGTTTCACAGAGCCATCTGAAGGGGTGTGTGCACCTGGGAAATGTGTTCAATGGGAGCTGGGGTGGACACAGGGCACCCCTGGGATCATCAACTGGGATTGTGAGTACAGCAGAGGTGCACCAACAGGGAAAACCCTGATGGGGCAATGGGTGGGTGCAAATGAGGCACATGTGGACCCAGAGCCTTGATGGCCCATGTGGTCCCTGTCTGCCATGCTGTATTTCTGCAGAAAATGTCAGGGACTGGGGGGTGGCTGGTGATTCCACTGACTAGTGGTCAGCACCATTGGTACTGGCCTTTGGTACTGGCCCCTGACAAGTAACACATTCTCCTCAATTTCATCAAGACCCCTGATGAACCAATTTGTACTTAGATGATTTATGCCATGATATACGATGTTAATCTACCTGTATATAGTTACCCTGTTAAAATCTCTGCATATCCCAATGTTTCATTGTAAGTTCATTGCAGATCAGACCTCCTGCACTGCACAGTTAAATTGCTTGTTAAAACTGTTTTATTGTAAGTTCAGTGCAGAGCTCCTGCACTGTTCAGTTTTGTTAGATGTAAACCGCACTGATCCAAAAGAGCGCGGTATATAAGAAAGATAAATAAATAAATGTACCTTCTGGCAAACCGTGGCCTCCATATGTTTGTTATTGTGACATTCAATTGTGTGTGTGTGATGTTGACCCTGGGAAGGGTGTGATGCTGTACACTACATGTCTGCTGTGCCATCACTATCTGTGCGATGTGCATTTGTTGCATGGCCACAGCAACCATGCACATGTTGTATCACCACATAGCTATATGTGAGGACAGGGGGATGACCAACAGGTCCATTCAGTGCATCAGGGTCAGCTTGTCAACCACTGCATGTTCATGTGTACCTGTATGTGGTCTGGACAGTGCCACATTCCCCCACACAGGCATGCTTGCACGTCCTTGGGTACATGTTCAGGGAATATTATGTTTGGTGCATGGTGCATGGACATATCCCTGCTGGTACAGTCCAATGTTCATTTGGCCGTGGTCATTGCATCACACATACTGTTGTGGCACACATACTACATTACTCACCATCTGCAGCAGCCCTCAGCTCCTCCTGCAGCTGGTAGAGCTCCCAGGCCTTTTTCCACAGTTCCTCCACCTGGGGGAATAGGACTAGATGCCATCAGTGCCCTTCCACACATACGACTTGCTACACAACAGCAGACCAGTCATGGGCATATGGTATGTCACAGTATTATGGTTGCAGGCTGCAGCTAACCAGGCCCTTTCAGCTGGTACATTACCTTATACATTACCTCCCCACTAAGAGCAACACAGTCTTCAACACTGAGCACAACCCCCATGACATCACACAGGCATGTGGTGGAGACACACGTTGCCACATTTGCTCATCTGCCTTGGGTCCTACCTATGTGCTGTTTGCTGTGTTGTTCCAGAACATTGGTAGGGTGTCACATGCCACAAGTTGTGACCCATGTGGCCAGTGTGAGAGATTATATGGCATAGTTGCTCCACACTGTTGCACTCACACCCCGGCCCTGTCCCACTACATTGTTTCAACACATCCTGTGCACATGTGTGTGCCGATGATGCCAACTGACCTTACATGTTCTGTAACAGATGTCCATGGCCGCTACTTGTTTCACCCCCCCTGTTAGTGATCTTGCAGGTGAAGTATTGGTGATGGATAGCTTATACATGTTCAAATTTCAGACTAACATCATTCTACCTATTCTTATGAAGTAGAGATAATTCCTAACTCATATCACTAAGGGGGGAGGGGAGAAACTCATCACCCACAATCTCAATGTCCCGGCTTAGGAAAATTAGGCCATGGACTAGCTCAATGACATCATGGGTCCAGAAATCCACCTTCAGCCATACTGCATATCTATTCAGTACAATCAGTCTGCCCTGAAACTCTTCACAAACAAAGAGGCATGACACATGATACCTTACAGTTTATTTATTTATTTACATTCTCTTATATACCGCGCTATTCTGCATCAGTGCGGTTTACATTGAACAAACTGAAATTACATTGAACAGGGCATTACAACTTGGAGATAACTATTTTACAGGGAACATGGGCTATGGAGGGTTAAGTGGCTTGCCCAAGACCACAAGGAGCACCTGTGGGACTAGAAACCCCAGTCCTTCTGGCTTAAGGTTGCTGTCCTCTAGTGGGATTTGAACCCCCGACCTTCCGGCCTGAAGTACCTTGCCCCTCCACTAGGCCACTCCTCCATGAGGTTTGTGTGTACATAGTACATATATTACACACAAACCTCATGGTTTAAACCATTACATAGCTTGCATACAGCCGTTATGCCTGAAACCCTTGGACCCTTCATAAAATACATATTATGTAGATACGTGACATATACAGGCTCCATAATATTGTATATATTACACACACCCCTAAAGCCTCAGCACTTACAATATCTTCAAATATCCCTTATGCTTTAGAGGGCTTCTTCATGGGTGTCACTGAATACCACTTATCTTTGCACTTGTAATATTATCAACTGATCCCAACGCTGCAACAGACACCCAAATAGCATTTCAGTTCCACTTCCTCAAGGGAGGGTCCTAGCTGGCATTTCACCAGCGGGTCTCCTCTTCCTCAAAAGAGGGTCCTTGCTGGCATTTTATGTTCCACTAAAGGGAATGTTTGTATGGAAACCTGTAGCTCCCTGTGAAGTGTCATCCGACTGGCACACATACAGCTGCCACCGTTCAGGGATGTCAGCTCAAGTGGGCCATGTACATCATCATTATACCACAATACAAGTTGGTCAGTGTGGTGATGCGGCAGCAGAGACAAATGTGTGTCCAACATGTCCCAGATACATTCACTGCTCTGTCCACAGATGATGAGCAGGACAGATCCTGTCCAGGAGCTGTATGGTGTGCACTGCTTAGTAGGACCACCCACAATGCATTTGCACACTCTGCATGCCTCAGTCGCATATTTATTTATTTAACAGTTTTTTCTATACCACTTTTATTCAAAGCGGTTTACATCTAACAACATGGTAATTATATGGTAATTGTTTTACATTGAACATAACAATTAAATATAGCAGTTACATGGGAGATGATTTAAATTAACAGGGAGTATGACTTGGAGAAGAATGGGGGAGTGAACTATTTACATATAGAGTTGATTTTCTTTTTCTGGGGGACTGGTTGATTTATCTATCTTATCTGGTCTTCTGTGCAGTGAGTTAATGTTTGGATTAGGTTTTGTTGTTGAGTCCGTAGTATTCTCTGAATAGATGTGCTTTTAATTGTTTTTTAATATCGTTGATAGATTTAGCTCATCTTACATTGTCCGGTAGTGAGTTCCATATTGATGGAGCATACACGGAGAATGCTCGGTTGCTGGTCTGTTGTGTAGTTTTGATCTTGAGCAAGGGAATATTCAGGAGGTTCTGGTTGGATGTTCTTCTTGGTCTTGTTGTGTGCGTTGTTGTGATCAGTTCAGAGAGGCTGGAGGCTGATAGACTGTGAATGACCTTGAAGGTGGTGGTGATGGCTTTTTATTTTGCTCGTTGTGCTATTGGGAGCCAATGTAGGTTTTTTAGTATTGGTGTTATATGTAGCATTGTCAAGCTGGTGATGAGAATTCTGGCGGCGGTATTTTGGACTAGTTGGAGTGGATATAGAGCGAATTTTGAGAGGCCTTGGTAGATGATATTACCGTAGTCAAGGTGTGGTGTGACCAAGGCTTGTAGTATTGATCTGAAGTCAGACTCGTGCAAGAGATGTTGTAGGGGTTTGATGAGCTTTAGCTTCCAGTAGGCGAGTTTAGATGCATTCTTGATGTGGGCTTCCATGTTGATGCTGCTGTCGATGGTTATGCCTAGGTACTTGATTTGTTGTTTTATTGAAATTTTAGTATCCTTTGCTATTATCTTTTCTGGTGGTTTGAATTCTTGATCTCGGAATATGAGTAATACTTCAGTTTTACTTCTGCTTATTTTGAGATTTATATTAGCTAGAAAGTTTGTCACGTCATTGAAGACATCTGTTATAGTCGAGAAGTCTGGATTATTAGTGTTGAATGGCATATAGAACATGATGTCATCTGCGTAGAGGTGATAGTGCATTTTCAATTTCTGTAGTATATTGCAGATTGTTTGAATATATAGGTTGAAAAGTAGTCCAGAAAGGGCGGAGCCTTGGGGAATACCTTGTGCTGCTTTGAATGGTCTGGAATTGGTAGAACCGACCTTCACTTGCATGGTTCTGTCAGAGAGGTATGATTTGAACCATTGTAATGTGTTGTCTGTTAGTCCAATGTCCCTTAGCCTGTTTAGCATGATGTGGTGAGACACTGAGTCAAAGGCCGTGCTTATGTCGAGGAGTATGCGTGCATGTAGACAGTAGTTGGCGCATGATGAGGACCCAACACACTTCAGCTATGAAAATGTCCACAAGAACATACCTGCCCGTCAGTAAAAGACACACAAACCAGAAAATGCATGCACAACAGAAAGTCTACAAGTGTACGGACACAAACATATCTGCTGTTGATGATGTGGCACGTGCATGTCCAATCTGTCCCACCACCACTGTCATCACCAGTGCCAAAGAAAACCAATGCCAGCTATGTCCCTGATACACCTCCCAGATGGGGATGGGGATGAACATGCAAGTGCTAAAGTAGTGTAAAAACCCTCCCAAAAGAAGCAACAAGGGGAAACATGAGCTGACATGCAACTGGCCCGGCACATGTGAGTGAATAATGTAGTTGTGTTATAATGCAATACCTATGTTGATATCTGTGTAGCCATCTGTGGGCAAGAATGCAGCAGCACATCGTTGGCGACACCACACCATGCCATATTCCATGACAAAATGGGGCCCCGCTCCATCAGCTGTGAGTATGCCTGATATGGGCAACATGAATATCGTGACACTGGAATGGACGTAGTTTATAGGAGGCGCATGAACTACGTGTATGCACAATGTACGCCTCTGGTGTCAGATAGGCCCCATTTGCAGTATGTCATGATGAAGAGTAGCTGTACAGAATCTGAGTGACCAACATATCTCAAGTTCCCATGTGTGTGTCCCACACAATGTAAGGTAAGTTGAACAGCCCAACATGTAGAACAGCCCAACATTGCCTGTGTATGATATCTGCTATATGATGCAACTCTCCAATGTACATGTAAACCTATGTTTCCCACATAGTTGATGGTCATGTGCACAAGGGGTGACTTTGACATTCACACATGTGTCACCGGAGTATGGACCATGTGCATGAAATAGATGAACACCTACAACCCAACATAATGGACACATGCTATGAATACCTCAGACAACGTGTTACTGAGCCATGAATGGTTACACTGCTGCGGCAACATCTCACCTCACACATCCTGTGTGTGAAAGCCCCCCCACACTGGGCAATGATCACAATGTAAATCTGAGGGTATTGTGTGGTGATTGAGCCAGACGGCATGCAATGACGTCGTCTGCATCATCACTGCAATGGCAAGATCACACATGGCGCATGGCTGATGTTCCAACATACCTGCCTGGAATGTCTGCACATGTATAGCTGTCAGTATCACAAATGTGTGCCTGAGTCATTGCAAGCTGTACAGGATAAAGTGATGTTTCGCTGCATCCCATGTCCACCAATTACAATGTCCATGTGAGTGCTCTGATCCAAAGTGGGCCAGCCATGAAATATGTGTCTGGCCACACAACTGACAGGGAACATGATCTAGGCAGATACACCAAGCTGACCCCCACAACCACCAAGTGATAAGGTAGAAAAGGAAAACACAGAGATGTAATGCCACGCTGCCATGCACAGATGGCGATGCGCAGTGCATAGCCAAACACACAAACATGACAATGATGGTATGTCCCACTGCCCTAACACACAGTGCCCTACAACACACTCTTTCAGCATGTTCGAGCATATGTGTGTGTATCGGTGTGTCAAACAGCAGTGTAGATGACCTGAAAATCAGTATATGATGTGCTGAAAAAATCAGACGTCATGTACCCATTCTAAGACATTCTAAGATGGCCACAAAGCGTTTCTTGTAATCTGATGCCTAAGCACAAAGGAAAGTTGAGGGCTTTCCTCTCTGAGCCCCAACTACCAATTCTTGGTCCAATGGATCGTTTTGTTCAGCTACCCCTGGACCATCGTCAGGAGATTCGAGCCGGCTTGGTCGCGCCCAGTGTGGAGGCTCTCGCGCTTCCGTCAGATGGTGAAACTTCTCTCTTTCCTGTGCTGAGGACGCTGCCGCCATGCCCAGCTGTTTTGGATCCACCCCTGGCTGCTGCAATGCCGTTGTCTCCTGGAGAGGGGACTGTAAGCGCCACAGATGGGGAGCTTGCTGGCGGTTTGGCTCCATCGACCCCTGAGAGCTTCAGGGAGACTTTGGGTGTAATTTCGACGGCGGATGTTCTGGCGACGCCTTCTCTGGATGGAAGGTTACCTCCTTAGTTTGCATCCACTCCTTCACCGATAGGATTACCCGTCTTAGTTCGCCCTAAAGTTTTCACTTTGGAGTCTATTTGGGAGGCCATTGCGACTCTCTCCGTGACGATTCATTCTCAGACTTCCGCTTTATCCACTCGGGTCCAAGAGAATGTGGCTAACATTCAGAAGAACGCTGGTAATATTGATGTGGCTGTGTCTGTTTGTGATCAGATGAAAACTCAGATAAAAGATCTTGGCTCTCAGTTGGAAACTGTTTCTGATATGTTTTCGGCTTTATCTAAAGACAATGGGGCAATTAAATATAAGCTAGAGGTATTGGAAAATTCTTCTAGGGCTGCTAATCTGCGTGTCTTAAATTTCCCAAAACTGTCCGGTATTACTGCTTTGGACATGTTTAAAAAGTACTTGCAGGAGATTGTAAAAGTCGCTTCAGAACTGATACCACCTTTAAATAAGATATATTATCTCCCTCGTGGGAAGAAGAGCACTGAGGCCCCAGCGGTTGTGTCTATGTGGACTGTAACGTTCTGAATGTTTCTGGCTTGCTCAAAGACACCGGAGGATAATCCTGTGTTCCTTCAACATTATTGGTACAATGTGCGTTAGTCTCAGATAAAGATTGGCTCTTAAAGATGTTCTTTAAGAAGCGTTTGGATACTTTCCTTGGCCTCACCATATCTATGTTTATTGATTTAGCTAGGGAGACCCAGGAGCGGTGGATACAATTTCTTTTTTATAAAGCTGGGGTGTTGCAAATTGGGGGGGCCTTCTTTTTGAGATTTCCTTGCAGATGTCTAGTTAATATTAATGCTTTAAGATACGTTTTTTTCTGATCCAAATGATTTGGGTACCTTCATTAATGCCAGACTTTCTTCTACAGAAGAAATTGTACTTTCTTCCTCTCGTTTTGAGTATGTCCCTGGGCACTTTGGGGCCATTTTGGTTTCTCTTGTTTAGATATATTGTTGTTTGATTTAATTATACTCCTGCTCTGGTTTTGTATTTCCTCTCTCCTCCCTCCAGCATGTGGACTATATGGAGTTGTTGGGATTTGATGTTTATTGATGTTTCTTATGTTTTTTTACCTATTTACTCTATTTTCTTTCACAAGATTGTAATATTGTTCTTGCTGTTTTGTTTAAAATTCAATAAATAAATAATATTAAAAAAAATAAGTCATGTACCCCGCCAAATACACACCTTTAATGCACAAATGGCCTCAAATATCAATGACACAATGCAAAATGAGGACATGGAAACAGGTAAGAGAGGCACATATTGCCAAATAAGACATAAATCCAACTTTTACAGACATGCAGAGGTAGCACTATGCATGAGCCCTACTATAAGAACATAAGATATGCCATACTGGGTCAGACCGAGGTCCATCAAGCCCAGTATCCTGTTTCCAACAGTGGCCAATCTAGGTCATACGTACCTAGCAGTTTCCCCAAAAGACACAGGTTCCACAATGCTTGTACTGGGTCAAGCATTGATATCCTGGGTCCCTTCTTAATAATGGTTTATGGACTTTTCCTCCAGGAACTTGTCCAAACCTTTTTTAAACCCAGCTACACTAACAGCCTTAACTACATCCTCCGATAACAAATTCCAGAGTTTGATTACACGTTGAGTGAAAAAATATTTTCGTTTATTAGTCTTAAATAGTTTACCCTGTAGCTTCATTGCATGTCCCCTAGTCTTTCTATATTCTGATAACGTAAACAATCGATCTGCGTTTACCCGTTCCACTCCGTTCATTAATTTATAGACTTCTATCATATCTCCCCTCAGCCGTCTCTTTTCCAGGTTAAAGAGCCCTAACCTTTTTAGCCTTTCTTCATAGGAGTATCCTTCCATCCCCTTTACCATTTTGGTGGCTCTTCTCTGAACCTTTTCTAATAACGCTATATCCTTTTTAAGATACGGCGACCAGAAGTGCACACAATATTCAAGGTGCGGTCTCACCATGGAATGATATAGAGGTATTATAATATCTTTTGTTTTATTTTCCATTCCTTTCCTTATGATACCTAGCATTCTATTTGCTCTCTTGGCTGCCGCTGCACACTGGGCCGAGGGTTTTAACATGTTATCCACAATGACGCCTAAATCTTTTTCCTGTGTGGTGGTTCCTAAAGTGGAACCTTGCATCGTGTAACCATAGTTTGGGTTGTTCTTCCCTAGGTGCATAACTTTGCACTTGTCCACATTAAATTTCATCTGCCATTTTGATGCCCAGTCTTCCAATTTATCAAGATCCTCTTGCAATTTTACACAATCCTCTTGGGTTTTAACAACTTTAAATAGTTTTGTGTCATCTGCAAATTTGATAACCTCACTCGTTATTCCACTTTCCAGGTCATTTATGAATATGTCAAAAAGCAGAGGACCCAGCACAGATCCCTGGGGTACACCACTATTCACCTTTCTCCATTGGGAAAATTAGCCATTTAGCCCTACCCTCTGCTTTCTATCTTTTAACCAGTTTCTGATCCACAGTAGTACACTGCCCCCTATCCCATGACTCTTTAGTTTTGCCAAAAGTCTCTGATGAGGGACCTTGTCAAAGGCTTTCTGAAAGTCCAGATACACTATATCAACCGACTCACCTTTGTTCACCTGTTTATTCACACCTTCAAAAAAACATAACAGATTAGTAAGGCAAGATCTTCCTTGTCTAAAGCCATGTTGGCTGTCTCCCATTAGGCTATGACTATCTAAATGCTGAATAATTTTATTCTTTATGATGGTTTCTACCATTTTTCCTGGTACTGACGTCAAGCTCACTGGTTTGTAGTTTCCCGGTTCACCCCTGGAACCCTTTTTAAAAATTGGTGTTACATTGGCTATCCTCCAATCTTCAGGAATTAGAGATGATTTTAATGATAGTTCACAGATTACTAATAGCAGGTCTGCAATCTCATATTTCAGTTCTTTCAACACCCTTGGATGTATACCATCTGGCCCAGGTGATTTGCTACTCTTCAGTTTATCTAATAGTTGTAATACATCTTCCCGATGTATCGATATTTCCTTCAATTCTTCCGCACCTTTAAATACCACTTCAGTCATGGGTAACATCCCTATATCTTCCTCAGTAAAGACCAAAGCAAAGAATTCATTCAGTCTCTCTGCTATCGCCTTGTCACCTCTTAGTGCCCCTTTAACGCCTCTATCATCTAATGGACCAACTGACTCTCTCACAGGTTTTTTGCTGCGAATGTACTTGAAAAAATCTTTATTTCGTGTTTTTGCTTCCGCAGCAAGCTTCTTCTCAAATTCTCCCTTTGCCTGATTTATCAATGCCTTGCATTTGACTTGCCAGTGCTTGTGTTGTTTCCAGGTTTTGTCATTTGGCTCTTTTTTCCATTTCCTGAAAGATGCTTTTTTGGCAACAACAGCCTCTCTGACCTCACCTTTAAACCATGCTGGCAGTTTTTTTGACTTCCTTCCACTTTTCTTTAAGCGTGGAATAAAGCTGGCTTGGGCTTCCAAGATAGTATTTTTAAACAACACCCAAGCTTGATGTAAGTCTTTAACCTTTGCAACTGCTCCTTTTAGTTTTTTCTTAACTGTTTTCCTCATTTTATCATAGTCTCCCTTTCGAAAGTTAAAAGGTAGTACTGTGGATTTCCTTACTATCCCTCCTCCACTAATTAAATCAAAAGCGATCATGCTATGATCATTATTGCCAAGTGGCCCCAACACCCTTATCTCTTGCACTACATCTGGTGTTCCACTAAGGACTAGGTCTAATATTGCTTCCCCTCTGGTCGGTTCATGAACCAGCTGCTCCAAGAAGCAGTCATTTATTTCATCTAGGAACTTTATCTCCCTAGCATGTCCTGCTGTGACACTGACCCAGTCGATGCCGGGGTAATTGAAATCACCCATTATTATTACTGCACTGTAACTTTTGCTAGCTTCCTTGATTTCTTTGAGCATTTCATCATCCGTTTGTTCATTCTGGCCAGGCGGACGATAGTAAACCCCACTGCCATCGCCTTCCCCTTTTTACATGGAATTTCAATCCATAGAGATTCTACAGCAAATTTTGTTTCTTGCAAAACTTTAATCCTTTCTGACTCAATGCCCTCTCTAACATAGAGTGCAACCCCTCTACCAATTTGTTCAGCTCTATCATTACGATATAGTTTGTACCCAGGTATCACAGTGTCCCACTGGTTGTCCTCCTTCCATCATGTCTCTGATATTCCAATCATATCTAACCTCTCGTTTAGTGCTATATATTCTAACTCTCCCATCTTGTTTTTTAGACTTCTAGCATTTGCATACAAGCATTTTAGAGACTGTATTTTATTCATATTAATTTGGCGATTGGTAGACATGGGTAATTTGGGATCTTTAAGCTCTGTCTGCTCCATACTCAAGGGCATTTGGGCTACTTTACTCTTTTTTGGAACCTCTCTGCTTTTTGTAGTATCCTTCAAGGATACATTCTTCCGAACCATGCGCTCTTGGGCGACTGTCGGCTTTCCCCTATTATCTAGTTTAAAAGCTGCTATAATGGTCGGTGTGTGTACCGGAGCATCACACCTATGTCAATGTACATGGAATGTACAAATACAGGTCGAAAATGGACTCACAGATTGCCACACCACAAAGATTTCCATGCAATGTGTGTGTCTCAATGCCAGGCCAAACATATAATCGAGCAGACATGCAATGATTATTTTGTAAGTCAATACATAGCGTCACATCTGTATAGTGACCAAACAGAAGAACATGTCTGTGGAGGTATAAAAACATGTCAACAATGGTGCAGTAACCATCACAAAATCCACATCAGCACATGCAGTGTTGTTCCAACATATCCATGCACATGCACAGTGTAAGTTGCAACAAGACACAGTGCTGCTCCAGATGCACAGTAGCACTCCTGACAAGGGCCCAACAGCAATCCAAGATGTTGGCGTGGAGCACATTGGTGTGGTGGTAAATAGCGTGTCCTGGCCAATTGCAAGGCTGACAGCCAAATAAAAGAAGACCTACACAATGTCACTTTGCTGGCACACACATGCCTGTAGTCTCCTGTTGCGACAAACATATGAGGACATCTAGCGATGCAAGACACACACATGGGCCAAACACACAAACACAATGCCAGCTGGATTGTCACCATACAGCAAGTATGTGTTCCCCTACTGCACATGTATGCACCAGTACACAGTGTCCACAGCTCAAATGGTGTATGCAACCATACATGTCCTGTAAAGTCTGTTATTGAACCCATGTGCATGCTCAGTCAGGTGTGACTTCTCAATGTGCCACAGTATGTCAAAGGGAAAATGTGTTTCCTGCGATGAATCTGGATACCCAGGCAGAGGATGGCAGCACCAGTATAATGGGCATCCTCAGTATGCACCAATTACTCACATTACTACTTAGCATTTATATAGCGCTACGTACGCAGCGCTGTACAGAAATATATACAAAGAGACAGTCCCTGCTCGTCAGAGCTCACAATCTAGTCAAGACAACACAGCAATAGTCAATTCGTGGGAAAACAATTATGGCGACACAGAGCAATAGTTAGTTTGGGGCAAAACAAAGTAAGGCATTTACAATTCAGGCAAAACCAAGTATGGCATTTACAGTTTTAAGTCATGACAAAGGACGGGAGTCAGGTCAGGGCAAAGGATAGAAGTCAGGATCTGAAAGCAACAGTAAAGAGGTGGGTTTTCAACCTGGACTTGAAGAGGGCCAGGGAGGGTGCCTGGCGTATAGACACAGGTAGGTTGTTCCAGGCGTAAGGTGCAGCAAGATGAAAGGAGCGGAGTCGGGAGTTGGTGTTGCGGGTGGAGGGCCTAGATAGAAGTAATTTGTTAGAAGAGCGACATTCCCGAGAGGGGGTGTAGAGAGAGATGAGAGATAAAAGGTATTGAGGGGCTGTAGAGTGAATGCATTTATAGGTCAGGAGGAGAAGTTTGAATTGGATGCAGAATTGGATAGGGAGCCAGTGAAGCGACTTGAGAAGAGGAGTAATGTGGGCATGGCGAGGCTGGCAGAAGATTCCTCGAGCATCATATTTTTGAATAAATTGAAGGGGAAAGAGATGGCTCACAGGGAGACCAGTAAGGAGTAGGTTGCAGTAGTCGAGGTGAGAGGAGATTAAGGAGTGGACAAGCGTTTTAGTAGTGTGTTCAGAAAGGAAGGGGCAGATTTTGCTAATGTTGTAGAGAAAGAAGCGGCAGGTCTTAGCTACGTGTTGGGTATGTGTGGAGAAGGAGAGAGAGGAATCAAAGATAACTCCCAGGTTGCGGTCTGAGGAAACAGGAAGGATCGTAGAGCCATCCACGGAGACTGAGAAGGAAGGGAGAGGAGGGGAGGAATTGGGGGGAAAGATCAGGAGTTCAGTCTTGGCCATGTTCAGTTTCAAGCGGCGGTGAGACATCCAGGCAGCGATGTCAGAAAGGCAGAGATCTTGGTCTGGATTGCTGGAAAGATATTAGGCATGGAGATGTAGATTTGGGAGTCATCGGCATAGAGATGGTACTGAAAGCCATGGGAGGAGATAAGCGCACCAAGGGATTGGGTATATAGAGAGAAAAGGAGCAGACCTAGGACGGATCCCTGGGGTACACCAACATGGAGCAGGGTGGGAGAGGAGGAGGAGCTGCCAGAGCGATGGGAGAGGTAGGAGGAGAACCAGGAAAGTACGGAGCCCTTGAAACCAAGCGAGGAGAGGGTGGCGAGGAGAAGATTGTGATCAACATTGTCAAAGGCAGCCGAGAGGTCGAGAAGGATGAGGACGGATTAGAGGCCCTTAGATTTAGCCAGGAACAAATCACTGGAGACTTTTGTAAGAGCCGTTTCAGTGGAGTGTAAGGGACGGAAGCCGGATTGTAGAGGATCCAGGAGGGCCTGAGAGGTGAGGAAGTTGAGGCAGCGGCAGTGGACTGCTCGTTCTAGTAGTTTAGATTTGAAGGGAAGGAGGGAGATGGGTCTTTAGTTGGAAGGACAGGTGGGATCGAGTGAGGGTTTCTTGAGGAGAGGTGTGACCACAGCGTGCTTGAAGTCTGCGGGGACAGTTGCCGTGGAGAGTGAAAGGTTGAGAATAAGAGAGATGGAAGGGACAATGATGGGGGAGATGGGGTTTAGGAGATGGGTGGGGATAGGATCAGAGGAACAGGTGGTGGGTTTGGAGGAAGAAAGAAGGAATGCGGTTTCCTCTTCAGAGATCGTAGGGAAGGAGGAGAGGGTGGCAGAGGAAGTATGGATGGGGGGAGAGAATTGGGGAGGAGGGGAGGAAGTGGGGAATTGGAGGGGTAATCTTGTGGATTTTGTTATGGAAGTAGTCGGCCAGGGTTTGGGCAGACAGGGGGGGGGGGACCAGGGGCGGGGACACCTTGAGGAGAGAACTGAGGATATTAAAGAGGCGGCGAGGATCGGAGGCAAGAGAGTTGGTCAGGTGGATGTAGTATTCTTGTTTGGCAAGTGCTATGGCTGATTGGAATGAGCCAAGTATGAATTTGAAGTGTATAAGGTCTTCCGGGGAGCGGGATTTGAACCATGCACGTTAGGCAGAACGGGCACAGGTGCATAAATAGAGGGTTGTGGATGAAAGCCAGGGTTGGGGTGCAGAATGTCTGACAGGACGTGGAGTAGGTGGGGCAAGGGTGTCCAGGGCCAAGGATAGTGCAGCATTATAGGAGGTTACTGCCTTGTTGATGGACTTGGAGGACATAATGGAGGGAAGAGGTGGAGAAATGGTGGAGGATAGAATCAAGGAATCAATATTATGAAGGTTTCTAAATAGTTCGGAGGAGACAGGACGAGGTTGAGATGGCGAACGCTGAAGATTAAAGCTTAAAAGGTGATGGTCAGATGAGGGAAGGATTAAGTTACGGAAGTTCGAGGGAGAGGAATTAGAGGAGAGTATCAGGTCAAGGCAGTGGCCGTGTTGGTGGGTGGGGGCAGTGGAACAAAGTTGGAGGTCGAACGAGGAGGTGAGGGCGAGGAGCTTTGAAGCATGGGGATCGGAGGGGTTATCGATGTGAATGTTGAAATCGCCAAGAATAAGAGTGGGGGAAGAGGGATCCAGAAAGACGGAAAGCCAGGAGTCGAAGTTGGTAAGGAAGGTAGATACTGATTTGTTGGGGGGACGATAGATAACAGCTACTCGGAGGGGAAGAGGTGTGAAGAGGTAAACGGAGTGGACGTCAAAAGAGAGAAAGGAGTGAGACTGAGGCAGCAGGAGGGGTTGGAATTGGCAAGAGGGGGAAAGTAGAAGCCCAATACCACCACCGCGGCCAGTGGAAGGAGGTGTATGGGAGAACTGGTAGCCCCCGTGACAGAGAGCAACAGTAGATGCGGTATAATCTGGGAGGAGCCAGGTCTCAATTAGGGCAAGAAGATGTAGAGCTTTAGAGATAAAGAGATCATGGGTAAAAGCAATAATGTCCATCATGGGCATGTGCTCCACTCGCATAGTTCCATCACCATATGGCACCATCTTTCAGGGATTGTGGCATGGTATTGCTGTGTCCGTAAACAAGTGGGTAACGGTGACTGCAGATGCAGTGTAGTAGATGTGTTGTGTGCGTCGCCTGTGCTCTGTGGTAAAAGGAATAGAAACACCGTTATGGTATACCTCACACATCATGAGGTCACACTGCAGGGCTTGCAACATCAATATTCAAAGAATGAAATGTCAGACATGCAAACATTACAGTATCATAACACAAAGCATATTGCATGTCGAGGACAGTAAGAACTAGCACTGCAGACCAGGTTTGCATCTCCACATGGACATGTACATGGGCATGTCCTACAGGCATCTCACAGGTCCACATCATGTCCAGCAGTGCCTGTGGACATCGATCCCATAATGAAGCATGATGAACTAAACAGCTAAACCCAAACATGTAAAAGATGTTGTTAGTCACAAATGATGCAAGGTGCAAACCACCGTCTGTGTGCAGCATGTGTCTGATAGGGACTGTCTGAAGATGTTAAAGGCTCCAAGACGTCATACTACACACAGACAATGTCCATGAAATGTGTTGAATGACCATGTCTGCATGTGCAGCCATCTTTGCCACATGTCCAAAGTATGGTGACGTGTGAAACCGCAGTGCTGATGCGTATTGGTCTGTCATCACACAAAAGATATGTCAGTCAACAACACAGAACACATGATCACATTTTTCACAGGTCATCATCAGAAATGTAGAAATAGCACATTGAACATCCCTCCACATGTGACCAGATTCATCCCATCACCAGATAATGCAATATGCCTGAACAGTAGATTGGTACAATATCACGCACAAAACATACACACATACACACACACTGTAAACCAAGGTGAGCATGCTTCCAGTAGTATACGGCCTATCTGTCATGAATCTGAGATCAGTGGAAACCATGCTATCAGCCTATGCAAGGATACACTGATGTTGGCTGATGCTACAATGTCAGGGAAAAGTGTATGTACTGCTCAACACAACAACTCCTATCAGCTGTATTCACACACAGCTAAGTTGCTAGGGTTCCAAATACCATGGTGAAAAATCTTAAACTGTTGTGATAAAAATGACCATATGCATGCCAACATGTACATATGGGTACGCATGCCAAAGAGGTGTACAACTATACAGGCACAGAGGCCAGATAACATCACACATGTGCAATGCTGTACTGTGCTGACAGTACATGCATGACAAGGGACACAACAATCTCAGCACAGACAGCCTTCATATTTGTCAAAACAATGACTGTATGTCATGTCTAATTCACACCTCTGTTGCGACTGTGTATGATGGCCAAGTCACACATAACTGGCATGTATGTCTGTATGTCTCAGTACCACAGTCTGCTGCATGTTGATCGACATTCACAAAGTAGTCACTGCACCAAAGCAGCAGGCAGACCGACAAGCATATTCTGTACAGTTACAAACACAAGAGACACACATATGTGAGGATATAATGTTGGAACACACATGGAAGCATGTACATGTATACCCATATGCATTCCCTCATGTATGCAGGACTTACATGAGAAGAGCTCATCAATCAGATGTTGCCTGATTGCTGTGCCCACACGTGTGTTTCCATGGCCACGTACAGGAGAGCACGTAGGATCATCTTCCAGATCCGGATTAATATCGACTGGGATATTGTGCCTGAGAGCAATGTTGTGCAGGATGCAACAGGCCAGAATGATCTGTGCTACAGTCATGGGTCAGTATTGTAAGGCCCTGCCGGTCTTATCCAGACACCTGAAGTGACTCTTCAATATGCCAAAGGCCCTGCCGGTCTTATCCAGACACCTGAAGCGATTCTTCAATACGCCAAAGGTGCGCTTGATGACTGAGCTGCTGGAGGCATTGGCCTCATTGTACCTCATCTCTGCAGGTGTCCGTGGAAAATGCACAGTGGTCAGCAACCAGGCCCGACACACATATCCAGCATCACCTGCAGAAAGAAATGCGGAATCATCAACCAGGAACAGATGTTCACACACAATGGCTGAATGTATGTATATGCCGCTACCACACTATTGCATGCTGCTGTCACCCAATGCACATAATCATGTATGTGCAACCAAATAACATATTGAAGAATGACACAAACATATGATGGCACACAGCACCTATGCACCAGCATCTGGAGGGTTGAGACACAGAACACCAGGGAGGGGTAATGATGGCAACACACATCATCTGTGTCCATATCAAACACATGATCAACCACCCATACTCAAAAAGTATTATCGCCAGTCATGAAGGCATCAGGCAGACATACGCCAACACACGATGGATAAGGTGATAGACTCAGAAGTGTGCAAATATGTGAAGGTCATAGATACCGGTGACACACAGCAGGTGTCTGTAATATACACATGATGAGGTCAGTGAAGATAAACGACAAAACGCTGTTGATGTACAGGAAGCATACAAGTGTGTCAGAATGTGGCAATACAAATATAACAACGTAACATGGTCAAAACGGTGAGAGGTGAATGGTCCACACACCCACAGTAATGCTGCAAAAAACGATAAACCAAATCTATACCCCACAAGTCACCATACACACAGAGATTGCACAAACACATAATTAGGGACACAACACCAAGGCTGACAGATGTACATGTGCGTATCCGGTTAATCAGAAGCTGAGAACCATATATGCCAACAAAAACATATTGCACACCACCATATGATGAACGCACCATATGTGCCCATATGTTCTCCGTCATACCACCAGTACCAAATACCAATGGAAACCGCATGTGTGCATGATCACACAAAAGACCTATGACACACAAATGCAAGACATATGTCACTGTGAAAAATGCCAAAGGTATGTGAACACATCCCCTGAGACATTGACATGGCATGATAGCAGGTACAGCCCCCCCAAAATGTCAGTTTGCCATCACCAAAGCATAAAGAAGGGGATGTAGAGGTCATATGTGCCAATGCGACCCAGAAAATCATGCAATGGCTGGGCAGTGATATGCCATTGCATGACGTCCAGTGTCCTGAATGTTCCTGAAAACTGGGTTGGGTCTGCATCAGGACATGTGTTGTATGTAATATGGCATATGCAGTCAAAAATGTGTCACACCAAACCATATGTGACCCTGACCCATCTATGCTAGTGGATGAGCACCCCAGAACACAACAACACCATGTGCACAGTAGAGATGAGAAATACCCACCCAGCAGGACACAGTCCTCATATTGTCCACTCTCAAATTGTTTGAATAGTGCAGAGTGATACAGGATATAGGAGTCATAGTTGGACCCTGGAAACCTAGGAACCACATTCAGAATATGCGTATTTGCATCACATACAACCTGCAAATTCAGGGAATGGTAGTGTTTGTGTTTGCGGAACACTACCTCCCTGTCTCTGGGTGGCACCAGGACAATATGTATGCAATCAATAGCTCCTATCACGTGTGGTATCCCTGCAATCAGCTCAAATGCCTGGTTCAGGGCCCCCCCCCCCTCCACTGTTGCCTGCTATTAGGAAATACAATGTAATTCCTTACCCAGTTGACAATGGCCTGCAGTACCTGGTGGAGACAGCGTGAGAAGGTGGCCCAGCTCATCCCACCCACTGTGGCCACCGATGACTGGAAGCAGCCAGAGGAAAAAAAATGTAGGGCACTCAGGAGCTTGACCAAACCTGGTATGGCATGAGACCGACCAGTCATGGGCTCGAGGTCAGGTATCAGATCCCCGAAGAGCTTCCTGTGCTCAGACGATAGAGGGAGATGACCTGGTCCTCACACATGCCCTGGAGCATGGCCCTGTGCCTGTAGAGGTGAGGCTGTCGAGGGTGCACATCTGCATGCCTATGGTGTCATGCTGGCCCATCCCCGGCCTGTGGAGCCTCCACAGCTGCAGGTCTGTGTTGCTGCGGAACTGCACACATGCCCTGTGCCACACCCCCCTGGACACTATCTCCCTTCTCAGGTAACCACAGCTCCACCTCACCATGCAACGACTGGATAGCACTAGCAGCAAACAGAAAGTGAGCCATCATGGATGACAGTGCAAAAACACCACCTAAAATGGTGTGGGGATGGGCAAATGATTAGAACAAACACTACACACCTGTGCATGCTGCAGCGCACACCAGCAGCGGCATAGCAATGATGATGTGCATGCCCCCCAGGGTCGCACGTAGTCATAAGGAACGTGCTGTATGCGTAGCATGCCCTGTGTATGTGTAGTGTGCGTTAAGGAAAGCAACCGTGCATAACAAAAGTGCCATGTGCATCATGCCATACTGTTGCATCATGCCACTGGCGTGGAATGCCTGTACATGCCTCATTACGCATATCCAAGCGCAATGCGTGCGCATAATGCACCATGCTGGCAAATGCACACTGTGCTTTGTGTACCTGCCTCCACAGAGGCATCATGCATGAACATGCAGTCAGCGCGGTTGGCAGGCACAGCACACATGCGCATGGCGCCCTCGGCAATGTTTTGCATCCATGCGAGTACAAGGCCTGTGATGTGTGATGTGTATGTGTCACCAACAATTTTTGCATATAGCTGTGGGAGCACAGTGAGGGGACATAGGAGTGGGATTATGTAACCTTAGCAAACACATGTTTCTGCATACCCCGGACATGGGACACACGCCACCCCACAATGCATATGGCCAGCCCTTGGTGGCGATGTGCACAGATACCTGTATGCGTGTCATGCGTCCTGCATAGGGCAATGCCATGCAGCTTCCATGTAAAGCGCATTGCACATGTGTATGGCATGTTTCAAGGCTTACGGCACGTGCACGAGGGGAAGATGCTGCCCGTGCCATCAGCAGTGCCAATGTGCCCGGTGAGACATAATTGCCTACGCAACCCGGACACTTATGTATACCATATGTCTGTTACGTGGTGCAGGTAGCCAATGTGATGGCAGGGTCCCCCAATCACAGACAACGGGTAATGCTGTGCAATGTGTACGTCGAATGGGATAACTCGCCATGCACATGTTACATGCCATGCGCATGCGTAACACACACGTTTATTGGTATGCGCAGGTGCAGCGTGCCCTCCATGTGCACCAGGCAGGGCACGTCGTGCATGCGTGCTGATACCAGCACATCCACACCGTGCTCTGCGCATGCACAATGTGTGCTGCATCGTGCCCTAAACAAGGCGCGCTGCACATGCACAGATGGTGGAAGGTGTATTGTAGGGGAGACACATGGTGGAGGACGGTTGACAGTTGTGAGAGACGAACGGCAGAAATACCTATGACAAACACGCACGGAGAGTAGACACCAGGCATTCAAGGTGGGGAAACACCTAGGCAGCAGTCTCCAGAGCCCGTTGGGATGCAGGAGCCTGAGGAGGTGGTAGCAGGGCCATCAGGGTTGTCGGGGCCCACAGAGGAGCAGCCAGAAAAAGCAAAACCTGCAAAGAGAAAGAGGAAGCGTGTTCCTGTGGAGGCACGAAAAAGGGCAATGCATTTCAGCCACAGGAGAATGACATCCTCCTGGCAAATGTGCTCAAACACTACGATGTGTTGTATGGTCGCCTCAGCACGAAGACACCATTGAGCACAAGAACCATGGTGTGGGAGGAGATACAGGAGACTGTGTGCAAGGCTGGCAGACCACCCAGGGACATGGAAAGCCTCCGAAAGAGGTTCATTGATATCAAGCATGGTGTCTGTGCACACATGACAGCAGAGAGATGCCATGCAATGGAAGAGCAGTTGGCTGAAAGACTTGGGCCCATATACATGCATGGATTGGCCCCAGAGCTGGACACAGCTCACCCACATGCTGGTAAGTGTGAAATATGTATGCCGAAAACAGCTACCAAACTACCACATGGGCATGCTGTCCCCACAAGAATATGATGCATGTAGCGTGTACTGCCACACACCTATCAGGTAACACATGACAGTCAGCAGAGTAGTGGCGCACAGACACCCGTGTTATACTGCTCATAATCCTGGTGGGATGGCTCTTCAGTACAGCCAAAGCACAGGGACGAGTACAGCAACCATTAGAAGACCTACCTGACCCATGTTTTAAAGTACACCCTGTTAATCATCAGCACATGCTGTGCTCCACATGCAACGGACACATCCTGTAAAAATGGATGGTAATATGGCCACACACATATGGTGTATTTACATGCACATATTTGTGTGTAAATACACACATATGGTGTATTTACACACACATATGTGTGACCCCATGGCCTGTGTGACTGCCACATGCATAGACCTGTCCTCCCCCGCACTGTCCAAAGGTCAATCACATCAACAGGTGGGGAGGTATCCCATGTGTGCCCTGTGATAGCATGGTGGAATGAACAGAGCAAGAGATGTGGGTTGGAACCAGACTGCTTTATTGAAAATTAGTCCCTACGCGTTTCGGCTTACGCCTTCTTCGGGGGACATACAGCTACCAGAGAATAAATAACAAATAATATTAAAATAGGAGAGGACAACATATTTCACAATGAATAATTAATATATAGATACATTCAAAACAATGAATAAAACAAACATCAAAACGCATTACCAAATATATATTAAAAAAAAATATATATATATATTTAAAACCATATTGAAAATAAATTAAATTAAAAAAAATGATTATTAAAATTAAATTAAAAATAAAATTAAAAACAGAAGAGCCGAGACAAAAACCAACAATCGTATTGACCATTTACGGATTATGGTATGAAATCTGATATACATATATTATACATATAAATATAATAAGAATAAGAAACAATAGTGAGAACAATTAAAAAATGAAAAAATGAATGTGTGACAATCATATATGCTAAGCCAAGATCAAAAGAAAATGAATTAAGGGGCATGTTTACTAAACGGCGCACCTGTGCGGGGCGCACCTGAGCGCCCTAAAATGATGCATTTAAGTGCTCTTAAACGCCCCGTACACGTGCGGGTCACATTAACGGGCCCCGCACACGTGCGCCGAAAACGCGCACGTTTGCGGGGCGGTAATGTGCGAAAGAGGCGTGCCAAGGCGAAATGAGGGCGGAGGAAGGCCCCCTAGGGGCGGAGAGACGGGGTCAGTGGGCGGAATGTGGGAGGGGAGAGACTCGCCGCACAGGAGCGTGCCCGAATCTGCAGAGAAATTTACCGCCAGTGAAACACTCGCGTTAGAGGTGCTGTGCAGGGAAAAGAAACCGTTTCCGTCAGCAATGTGCAGCACAATAGTGGAAGCCCAAAAACCGTGAGCAGTGTGATCTATGTGCACAGATCAAACGCCGTAATGTCACAGGGCACTAACCACACGGGCGCCGCGCACCTTAGCGCATCTGTCAATCACAGCTTCTGTTCTTCACGACGGAACGCCCACTCCTTATACGGCACCCGCTCGGTACCGCGGACCGCACAACACCGGCCTTTAGTAAACAGACCCCTAAGAATTTAGATTACTCCAGATATATAAATAATATGTGGTAACAATAAATATAAATCTGATAAAAGAATAAATAAATAAATATTACAATCATAGATAAAACAAAAAATAATAAGAATAATAAATATAATAAATACATAAAATAATGATTATATTAAAAGAGATAAATATAGATATAAATATAACATAGCGATAAAAAGTAAAAAATAGTGACAAGAAAATTATTAAAATTATATAGAAAACCTACCAGTGCTGTGTCAGATGGAGTGTCTCATTAAGACAGTTTTTCAAATCACTCTAATGATAGCTGAAGAAAAAAGAGCTTAAACTTTTTAGAGTGAATTATGCAACCAATAGTAAATAATCTGAAGTTAAACAATGCATAAAAATACAATTATAGAGAGGAGTGCAAAATACAAAAAAACATGTATGTATATATGACACTAGGTAGGATATTATAGTCTGGAGATGAATTTTGTAAAAAATGGAAAGCTAAATAGATCTATATATAAGGCTGAGTAATCTATTATCATCCAATTTTGGATACATATTGCAGTAAGTAAAAGAAATGCAAGACTTAAGAGAGATAATGTGATACATAACTGTAAAAAGGACAAATGGTAAGAGACAACTCTAATTTCAATACATGTCGAATATTAAAGAGTTGTCTCTTACCATTTGTCCTTTTTACAGTTATGTATCACATCATCTCCAGACTATAATATCCTACTTAGTGTCATATATACATACATGTTTTTTTGTATTTTGCACTCCTCTCTATAATTGTATTTTTATGCATTGTTCAACTTCAGATTATTTACTATTGGTTGCATAATTCACTCTAAAAGGTTTAAGCTCTTTTTTCTTCAGCTATCATTAGAGTGATTTGAAAAACTGTCTTAATGAGACACTCCATCTGACACAGCACTGGTAGGTTTTCTATATAATTTTAATAATTTTCTTGTCACTATTTTTTACTTTTTATCGCTATGTTATATTTATATCTATATTTATCTCTTTTAATATAATCATTATTTTATGTATTTATTATATTTATTATTCTTATTATTTTTTGTTTTATCTATGATTGTAATATTTATTTATTTATTCTTTTATCAGATTTATATTTATTGTTACCACATATTATTTATATATCTGGAGTAATCTAAATTCTTAATTCATTTTCTTTTGATCTTGGCTTAGCATATATGATTGTCACACATTCATTTTTTCATTTTTTAATTGTTCTCACTATTGTTTCTTATTCTTATTATATTTATATATATAATATATGTATATCAGATTTCACACCATAATCCGTAAATGGTCAATACGATTGCTGGTTTTTGTCTCGGCCCTTCTGTTTTTAATTTTATTTTTAATTTAATTTTAATAATCATTATTTTTTAATTTAATTTATTTTCAATATGGTTTTAAATATATATATATATTTTTTAATATATATTTGGTAATGCGTTTTGATGTTTGTTTTATTCATTGTTTTTAATGTATCTATATATTAATTATTCATTGTGAAATATGTTGTCCTCTCCTATTTTAATATTATTTGTTATTTATTCTCTGGTAGCTGTATGTCCCCCGAAGAAGGCGTAAGCCGAAACGCGTAGGGACTAATTTTCAATAAAGCAGTCTGGTTCCAACCCACATCTCTTGCTCTGTTCGTTCCTCCTTGGTCTGCAAGAGGTTTGCTCCTTCCTCTGCCTTCTGTGATAGCATGGTAACATACAATGTGAAAGTGGCATGAAATGGCAATGAGCAGGAACATCACATCTAATCTGTGTACCATGTCTCTCCCCAGGCGACACACGGGCCATGAAAGCTGAGTAGACAGGGGAAAGGGCCCTGGCAGAGGTGTGTGATGCACAAGGAACTCCAACTGCTGCTGCGGAGGCCCCAGTGGGAGGTGAGGTGCGTGGAGAGGTGGAGGAGGAACTACACCTCTACCTCTCAGGGAACAGCAGCACAGAGGACGGCCAGGATACATCCACCACTGAAAGAGTGTCCAGGATGCCACCAAGCCAGCCGATGCGCACATCTGAGGCAGGACCCTCACAACCCACCATGAGGGAGGTGTTAGAGGAGATGCGCAACTATACCAGCACATTCCATGCTGACCTTGAAGGTGGGTGAAAGACCATAATGTTGCATGTGGTGGTTTGGCACCTCTACTCCCAGACATGACATTGAGGGAACACAACCTCACACTAACAGTGCGTGTACCCACGTACGTGTTCCACCAAGGTCCTGTCTGGGAGGTGAGGTCACAACCAAAAGGAGAACTAAAATGTGGGCCACAGAGGAGCAGTTGTAGCTAATGCGCGGAGATGCCTAGCAGGGACTGAGGCGACATGTGATGGTAGGTGTTGTAGGACGAGCATCTAAAGGGGTCCAGGTCCTGTTCAAATGATACCTGGTAACGAGAGAACAAAGGACAGCAAGGCCGGGGAGAAACACAAACCGTCCATGCAGATACCAGCTTTCACTCACCACTAGAGCAGGGCCGGCTCACAGAAAGCTGTCCATGATTCCAGCTGCCACACAGGACACAAGCTGGTTGTTTATACAGTTGTAGCATTGCAATCAGTCACGTGGGTCCGAGCAGGATAGCTTTCTGGAAGACATTCCTGGGCCCCTGTCCTCTCCTCCCCACAGAACTATCTAGGTGACAGATCTGGAGAGTACCTAACTGCAAAGAGTCCATGATTGGTCAGTGGAGAAGTGGCTAGCTCATCTCCCCTTGTAGTCTGGGGCTTCTGTAGTTAAGCTGTCTGAAGCCCTACTCCTTTGTATATGTGCATGAACAGAAAACACTAGCAAATGCAGCCCTCTATCCTCCCCCTCCCATACCTTTGTCAGCTTGGGTGAAAAGAGAGAGTTTTATCTGTTTGGGGCTGTCATTGTTTTAGTGCTGCTGCCCCTGTTTAACGGTTGATGTCTGTTTGCGTTTAAGGTCTGTTACCAAGCTACTACAGCACATGCCCTTGTTTAATTTCTGCACGATATGTCCTCTTTCCCATTCCAGTAGGCAAGTCTAATATTCACAACTATCAACAGGCATGTGCCGTGACAGGCAGCACAAACATATGTGATACAGGAGCATCATGAACAGCAGACAAACCCACACACCCCATGTACATGCTGTCCGAGCAGTATCTACAGCCTGCGCCACACCCTACCCACGCCTCCTGTGACGGCCACACAGTCCCCCCACCGACCCTGATTGACCTTGTTGTGATCCGCAGTCACATGCGTCGCCACACAAACCCCACAACCTCCAGTGGTTCCACACAACACCCCTATCCCTCCCATTGCACCCACAGCCACCCTGGCTAGTCTCACCTCCTGTCACATGTTCACTGAGGATGTGGCAGCACACCTTATCACATACCCCAAATGCAGCACATGATCCCCTGGCAGTGGCCACACCTGTCCCCAGGCCCCGTACCCTCCACTGTAGTGCCCTCTAGCTCACATATTATCTGCCCAGCCCTGTCCACAGTGATGCTCCCACACACAAACAGCATGTTGTGCGCAGCACTCTGTGCCAGTACCCCTCCACCCACTTCACGTCTCCTGACACACACCCCAGCTGAGATATCACACCAGCATGTGTGACAGGACATGGGCATGTCCACACCTTTCCTCCCTGGCCAGGGAACACCCTCTACAACTCTGCTCTCGTTAGTGGTTGACATTTTTGTTGGCCATCTCACAACTTGCCACACATTCCTGTGGTTAGCATACACCTTTTGCATTCCAGCCCAACACACATACACCATATAGTTTTGATATGCTGTGTGTTGCCCTGTGACAACCACCAATTTTGTGCAGTACGTCCTCACATTAGGCAGGTGGTTCATCAGGGTACACAAAGGGGCATGGTGCTGCAACTGTCACATAGCGGGGTATGAAAACGAGAGATATGTATGTGTGCACACATGTCACTATGGGAGTTAGGGGCCAAAGAGATGTGATGTTGCACATGTGGTTACAGGGACAGATGATAGGGGCAGCATCTGAGAGTGGCCTGCACACATGGTTGACACCTGGCCGTGAGGGTGGACATATCGTCAGTGACACCACTGCAGATATTTCTGCACATATGATATGGTGACTGTGATCATCCTGCTGTGACATAGCAGAAGCTACGACATACCATGGATGCAGCAACGGTGGAACTGTTAGTCCTCTGACGGGAGAGATATGCTCAGTATACGCAATGGGCACCCAATATGTCAGTTGAAGGTGATCTGACGTTTGCCACTGCAAGTCATCTGCATATGGGATGGGCACGCACTTGTCAACCTGTGTGTGGGACATTTGTCATAGGTGATATCAGATGGTAGTCGGTGTCAGGGAACCCATGCCATCCCTGTGCTAGCATCTGGTCATGGACAGGGGATCTCGGACACATTTCCCAGCTGTAGATGTGTGTGAGTGGTGCGTGCTATGTCCCCCGGTTCCTGTGGAGGCCTCTCACCTGGTTGCATCACCATATGCTTTATGATGTGTAACATGGCCTAGCTGATGGGGGGTTTGTGATTGGTGAGTGGTGGGGAACTGTGTATGCAGTGTGTGAAGGATCAGCATGAGCACTACTGTTTTGGGAGTATGTGGAACGACTGCCATGTGTATGTTGTGGTTTGTGGGTGTCCTTTCCCACCATAGGGGGCAGCAGAGGTCTCAGCAGCCGCTTGTACAGCAGACGTGCTCCCACATTTACGGTTTCACACAATGTGCATCTGCGACTGTTCAGCCACATGCAATCATGTGCCATGCATGTGCTGCTGTCCCCATTGTGCTGCTGTCATCTCTCGGTCATCCCTGGGACACCAGTTGCATGTGTTATCATGGCGTGTATGTGAACTGTGCATCACTGGTTGCACCATTTTCTCACGCAGGCATCCAACAGGAGCTTCAGGGTATTCGGAAGGACATGGCACAGGAGCGGGACATCAGCCTGCAAAGGGCTCAGGGGACTGATGCACTCGCTGATGCCGTCTAAGCTATGGTGACGGGTATAAACCGGCTGTCGGAAGTGCTGGAGGTCATGTCTGCAAGGGGGCAGCAGCAGCAGCAGCAAGGGGTGGGAGGGGCCAGGACTGCACAGACGTGGGTGACCACGCAGGCAGTAGTGATGGGAGAGGCTACCCATGTGTCACTGTTAATAAAGGCAACTCATTTCTGTACCTCTTGTAGCCACGTGTCCAGTGTTGCTGTCTCTGCTCTCATAGGTATTCTGTCACCCATATTGTCATCTTGGTTACATGCCCTCTGTCCTGGTGATATACACCTTATGGCATAACATTCCCTGTCCCCATCTCAAATCGATGTGAGTGGGCAATGTGCCTACCCTGTTATTGCACTGTACATCTATGTCAGGGTGTAGAAAATGTGCTGTGCATTGTGCCATGTTTGCACTACTAGCATATTCTTGCCACCAGGCATGTGCCCATGTGTGCAGGACATAGCAACACATGGGTACATCACTGTGGGAGTAAGGGATGAATACAGCAGTGCAAATGCCCATCCCCATTGCCTGCTGTGAGGACTGTGACATGTATGTGACAAATGTATTGCACTCATATACACAGGGACATGCTCACATGTGTCAGACTCTGTGCAACTGCATGACAGGAAGGAGGCACTTGACCAGTGAGATATGATGTGTCATAGTAAATATTGCTATATTTATACATATAAAAGAGTATAAAAATAAAATTGCCATATTTACATTTTTAAACTTCACATTTACAAAAATGAAAAAGGCCATCTGCCACATGTCCATATAAACATATTATTCACACATTTGTATTAAGAATGGCCACATATTTTAAAAACATACAATGTTTTTCCAAAAACATGGTACACAGTGCCAGCATTGGTGGTAGTGAGTCTACAGACCCCCACCCCCCTGTGGCTTGAGGTGGCGCCAGCCCCGGGACACAGGACTGCACAGGGCAGGGGTGCTACAGACCACAGTGGTGGTCTACCCCTCCTGGGAGCCACCATGGCCTGATGATTGATGAGCTGTGAGGCCTGTAACAACCTCCCATAACATCCGCAGCTCATCAGCGATCCGGACCATGGCATCCACCACCTGCCCCATGGTTCGGGTCTGCTCCCACTGGCCCAGAGAAATGGCACACAGTGACGCAGACAGGGTGAGTGGGTGTTTAACCCCACACAGGCACCATGTGCATGGTGTCTGTGTGGAGGCATCTGCACACGCCTGGTCTGTGGCACTGTATGCCTCCCCTGCAGCCATGCAGGCCACATTCACAGGGCCATGGAGCAGGTGGCAGTGACTCCCAGTGCCCTGTGCAGTCATGTGCCGCAGGGGACTGGTGATGACCTAGTTAGTGGGGCAGGATTCACCCTTGGTGTGTGCATGTGGCGACTCCACGCACATGCCCTCAGGTGATACCACATCACACACCACCAGGGGTGCATCCTGCCTCACGCCCTCCCCACCTATCCCATCCCCTGTGCTCCCCACCCCCTCCCTCTCCCCCTGCCCTGTCCCCCCATGCCCAACAACCACCCCCACCCTCTCCTCCCACAATGCACCTTCCATTCCCTCATCTACTCCCCTACCTTCCCCTCCCCCACACCCAACACATCTACCTCCACTGCCCTCCCCACCTCTGCCCCTCCACCTCCTCCTCCAACACCTCCATCACCTCCTCCTCCGCCTCCACCAACTCCATCACCTCTGACACCTCTGACCCCTCTGACTCCTCCGACACCTCCTCCTCCTCCGAACTATCTGACTCCTTCCACTCCTCCTCTTCCACCACCTCCAACTCCTCCTCCTCCACCACCTCCTATGCTGCCACCTCCTCCAACTCCTCTTCCACCACCTCCTCCACCACCTCCAACTACAACTCCTCCTCCGCCTCCTCCTCCACCACCACCTCCAACTCCTCCTCCTCCACCACCTCCTCTGCCACCACCTTCTCCGCATCCTCCTCCGTATCTTCCTCCGCATCATCCTCCTGCTCCTGTGGCTCTGCCAATGCACAGGTGGTGCCACCCATGGCTCCCTGGTCCTCCTGTTTCACATCGTCTGCCTCTGTGAAGGGAAACGGAGATTGGCACATCAGTCATGTGTTCACCAATCAAAGGGCACATGGTATGTGCCTCTCCAACCTGCTGGTGCATTGTGACATGCTGCATCACTCACCATCCACTGAGCCCATCATTTCATGCTGCAGCCGCAGCAGGAAGTCGGAACTCCAGCGCTGCAGCTCCCGGCCCTTCTTCCTCAGATCCTCTACCTGCAGATGCAGAAACAGATGGCAACTGTTAGGTGACACACATGCCTGACCTTCATACAACATAGTAACATAACATAGTAAATGACAGCAGATAAAGACCAGTTTTGCCAGACATACATGCTTGTGTGTGGCTGGAGAATGCTCCTGCTGTACACTAACCATCCAATGTTATCTGTCTGTGCAGTCATCTGCCTGTGTGCATGTGCAGCTGGGCATATGTGTGTCACCTCCAGGAATTATGTGTGTTCCCACTCAGGCATTTCCGGGTTACCTGTTGGTCTACGTCTGATCACATGTTCACCCCATGGCATGAGTGGTAGTGCCCTGCTGATGATCATGTACATCCTCCATGCTGGGATGCATGGTGCTTGCACCTGTGTGGAGTATTGGCCTCCACCCTACATATATGTTCTGTATATGCATATCTGCCACATATGTCGACATGACACCAACAAGTGGCTATAATATGATGTCAAGGCATCTGCACATGCCACAGTACTCCTTGACGATGTTGCTGAACATGTGCCTGGCCAGTGCTGACAGGGGTCTCCTAGCAATAACATGTCTGGCCAGCCACATGGCAGATGCTATGTGATGTAGCAACAACCGCTGTTGTGACACACAGACATGATGTCAGTGGACATACGCTCCCACTGCAGGGCTACACAGCATGGGCAGACATGCAAGATGGGGATCCCAGTGTCAGCATGGATGACATGTTCTGTCACACCAACCACTGGGCTATTGGACCCATGGGACACACATGTCAGCTACACATTTTGTTGGATAGCTCGTCCCATAACATGTTCAGTACTGTGTGACATTGGGAACACCATCTGGTGCATAGCATGCTGTGTTTCCATAGACCTGCACAATGGACACACCAGATATTGTGTCACAGATGGGTGACACCACACCTGGGACATGTCAGCAATGCATTGGGTCAGCACCCTGGATATGTCATGCCTGTGGTGATATGTCATGTGGATCCATGTGTCACAGGCTTTGATTGCACTGCTCCCCTTACTGTGTTGGTTGCACTCTTCAGAAGACTGTGTGACAGTGGACATGCAGGACATCTACAAGGCCTCCCTGATAGGTCTCATGGGGGCATACATCTCCAATACATCTGTATATATGTGCACTCTGACACACTCCCAGAACAGGTGAATATTCCAGCAGTGACATGTCATGTGTATGCATGGATGGGGCCATTAGAGGGACATATGCATCATCCCTGTCATGACCTGTGTGTGTGAGGACTGGACTGGCCTCACAATGGGTGTTGTATGTGTCCATCATTCAACAGGCAAGAGTGTCATGTGTGAAATAATGTGCAATGGTGTGTGGATACTGGCTGTTGGGGAACAGAACATGTACATCTCAACCCACAGAATGTGTTTCGCCTACCAACATCATGGCTTGCACAGACATCTGGGCTAAACATATGTGTGTAGTGGGCCTGCACACAGCAGCAGGCGCACCTACATTAGTCCCACAGATAACCACAGACCTCTGTCAATAGGTCTGAAGCCACCTGGCAGTAGGGTAGACCAGCACACAGCAGAAGGTGCACCTACATTAGTCCCACAGATAACCACATACCTCTATCAATAGGCTTGCGGCCACCTGGGAGTATGGCAGACCTGCACACAGCAGCAGGCGCACCTACGATAGCCCCAGAAATGACCACAGACCTCTGTCAATAAGCCTTCAGCCACCTGGGAGTAGGGCAGGCCAGCACATAGCAGCAGGTGCACCTACTATAGCACCAGAAATTACCACGGACCTCTGTCAATGGGCCTGAGGCCACCTGGGAGTAGGGCAGACCAGCATACAGCAGCAGGCGCACCTACGATAGTCTCAGAAATAACCACAGACCTCTGTCAATAGGCCTGCGGCCACCTGGGAGTAGGGCAGACCAGCACACAGCAGCAGGCACACCTACAGTGGTCACAGGGATGACCACAGACCTGTCCTTTTCCCATGATGTGACTTGTATAATATGTTTGTTGATTTCTGGCGCTTCGTCAGGCAGTCCCAGGCCCTCTGGACCTTGAACAGATTCTGCCTCTTGGAGGAGGCAAGGAAGAGGCACCTCTGCCGACAGCAGATGAGCCTGCCCAACAGCTCCAGCTCTGAGGAGGTGAAGGCTGGCTTTCTGGACCACGCGGCCATCTTCTCTGTTGTGTTTTGTGCAGGACCTCATGACGCAGTATTGTCACGGAAATGCAATAATGCGCGTTATGGCGCACATGCTTCAACGTGTCTTCTCACACTTGATGGCACATTGCATTGCCACCAACGCGCAGCGCACGACATACTGCGCGTAACGTGCTTTTACGACGTGTGGCGTTATGTGCGTTGACACGTTCGATACACATGATTATACATGGCGCGCATTGCATCTGCCACTGTGTGCGCAACGCATGTCATCTGTACACGCATTTCTGTCTATGCTCTACGTGCACAATGTGCGATGTATAGGCCATATGTCAAGTGCATGGCGCGTGTGGGTGGCGTAATATGGTTCTGATGGCGCATCATGCACATTAGGGCCCACATGGCTCATATATCATACGCACATTGACGCCTGCATTACGTGTTGGCTGCGTGTTACGTGCAGGGCACGTTGTGTGGCACCACATACATTACAAAAGTTGTGGCTATGTACGTTCATCTTCTGAGGGTGGGACGTGCCACAATCTCATGTGGTATGCATCAGGTTGTCCTTTCATGGGAATTGAACTCAGATGTGTTGACTGCATGGTGTTACCCCTAACCACTGGGCTACACACTCCATTGCTTAGCTAGCTGTTCTATGGTGTTGTGGGCTGCGTCAATGGTTATAGCAGCTAGCTAATACACAGTGGAACATGGTTTCAGGTTCACTCACTGACTCACTTTACACTTCTTTGCATTTTCTGTTGGCCCTGAGTGTCTGGGACATCTGTTGCTATCACTACATGTGTGTTTGATGGACACCATGGCCAATTGGCGCATGTGGTACCTCTGGGATTCACCACATGCATCCTCACTCCTTTGTCCTTGGACAGGCTATGGATAGCCTGTGGTCAACCTCTCACCACCCTAGTGCTCCATGCTGTTCCCTACGGCCATCTACCAGTATCCTAGATGATGTTTCTGTTTCTGGCCACACGCCCTGTCCTCTCACCCATAGTTTGTGTCTTTGGGCCAGTTGTATCCTCACTTATTGATTCATTCCACCTTGGCCCATGATGCATTGCACAGTCATGCCTACTGTCTACATCTCCTTCCTGTCCAGCAGGGGCTCATACCACTCACATGACGACAGGGGCTTACAGACACTCATGGGCTACACGACATGTACCTTATCTGTGGCCTATAGGTATGTTTTGCGGAACTCACCATGACTGTGAATGGGGTCAGACGACATCCGGCACACACACAATAGGTGATGCTAACATCTGCACTTCAGGTCTGTTGTATGCCCAACAGTGCACCTTTTGGCCTGCATGTGTGGTCTGTATTGCATGCAATGGGATCTTGTCCTGTCACTAGATGGTTTGGCCACCAATTCCACCTGGTGTTTTTCCACCCCCAGCAGATAGGATGAGGACAGCTGTGTGCCAACAACAGTTTCCAATTATGGGATGCCCTTTTGTAGGGTTATGCTCTACATGAGGTGGTGATGATCGGGTTAATATACACACAACAGCAGATGCCACATGCAACAGTGCATACATGGTGTGTGGGTATGCTGAACATTGTTTTGAGTGTGACTGCTACTGTTTGGGCAGTCACCTATCAGAGACAGGTGATGATGACTGCCTACATGTCTGGAGATATTTGCTGCATGCACGCCACAGGCCTGTCATTGCACACTGGCTACTTGTGTGCTCTCCAGGCTATCTGTGATGGATGCATTCACCAACCTGTAGGAACAGGTGTGCTATGTGACATGTACAACAGACAACTACAGTTTTCTTCAGTGTAGTGAACAATGTCAGTACATACCTCTTGATGGTTAACAACACATTTGTGGCGATGGTGTCATGACAACATTCTTTTGTGTCGGCACCCTTGTCATGGTGATGGATCTGAACTGGTCAGGCACGTATATTGCATGTACATTCCTTCTCCCACATAGGCATCCTGTGGGAATGCTACAGTTTCATGGGCTTCCCAGCATCCTCTTTCCTTCATTTGGATAAATTTTACTCTGACTCTGCTGTGGGAGTGAGGTGCATGGTGGGGTGCCTGCTGAGCCTCATTCATGCTACACATACCTGGGACAACACATACAATCAAACTGTTCAACTTTCCATTTGCTGTATGGTCTTGCACTACATGTGGAGGGGAGCAGGATGCCAGCGATTGTGCCCTTGGTCATGCATCCTGGTTGGTCACTACCACAGGACCGTGTTGCAGTGGTATGCAAGACACAAGGCAGCAATTGCACTGTGGATGTTGTAACAGGTTGTGTGGTGTGGTGTGCTGTGTTGTGTTTACAGCTGCTCACTATGATGATGTTGAGGTGTGTTCTGCTGCTTGGTTATGTTGGTGTCTGTCCACTTCTTGCCCAGATGTTCAGTGTCTACACATGCTGCTTTTCTGCCTGCACTGTGGTATAAAAGTTCACCATGACACATATCCATTGACAGGACATGATCCCTTGACCTTCTGATTCTCTCTGAATTAACTTTACTGTATGCACCACAATGCTTTTGACATGCAGGCTGATTGTGTGGTTCCCATCGGATGGCCTTGGGCAGCTGTAATCTTGCATGTGGCGCACTTGGTGTGTCAAAAGAGCTTGGGATTTGCATAGGATGTTCCCCGGAGTGTCAGATCGGTGTTGGAGGCAGTGTGGGGGGGAGGGGAACTTTATGCATATATGGTGGGAGTGTCCACTGGTCCAATTGTACTGGAGGGAGGTGGGAAACCAGCTTTTAGAGATATTTGGGGTGGATATTGGAATGGATGTGGGGTTTTACCTGCTTGGAATGTGTCCTGAGGGAGTTATTAGGAAAAGAGGATGCCCAATAAGGGTGGGTATTCAAGTGGCCCGGAGTGAAATAGCTCGGGTTTGGAAGCAGGCTAGATTGCCGGGAATGGAGTAGTGGAAGAGTCGGCTGAGATGTATTGCTTTGATGGAGCAATTAACGGCAGTACGGCGCCAGAAACAAGAGGGATTTAATCAAACATGGGCCCCTTTGATGGATTATTTAAAGATATGAGATGCCGAGGGGAGGGGAGGGGAGGGAAGGGGGAGAGGGGAGAAGGGAGGGGGAGGGGTGGAGAAGGGAGGGGGAGGAGGGGATTGGAGGGTGAGGACCGGGGGACTAAGTATTTTTAAAAGTGGTTTCGGAATTAGTTGGTATGACAGTGCTTGCAAATGGCTGTGGGTACCACCTTGTACTAATTATTTGTTTGATGATATTATAGGATAAGGGGCTTATCCTTAAGTTCTCAATGTATATTTCTTTTTTTCTTTTTTGTACGTTGGCGAAAGTGGACCCACGCAAGGTCAAAGGCACTAATGTGGAAAAGAGTTTGAATTGGTTAAGCTTTAAATGGTGTTTTATTGATTGTAGAGATGGGAAATTATTTAATATGTCATGGATGTATATGTCTGTTAGAAATAAGGGTCTCATGTACGGGGCCACATAGTAGAGTGCCATTGGAGATTCTTTGTATTGTGACATTTCCTGTTTGGTGAAACCAATAAAAAAATTTAAATATAAAAAAAAGAGCTTGGGATATGAACTGGTTGGTGGTGTTTGTGCACTTAGGCACATCATGTTCCCACTCGGGCATGGTTAAAAACTTTATTTACTGGCAGCTTATGAACTCATGACTTTCTGATTCTGGGTGGATTGACTGTATTGGGTGCACCACAATAATGACAAGCTATTGCAGACATCCATGCTGTTTGCTTTCCACTGGATGCATCTTGCCAGATCTTGTACTGCATATGGCATTGTGGACATTGGCAGACCTGTTGTGGATTGCATGCTGGTGACAATCACTTCCACCTTACCCTACACATGTTGCCGAGGTGGCCATGTGCCATCAGTGTGGTCTTGCATGACTACATATCACAAAACACGGCGGTAGGCTGGTAGCTCGGCATGACTTCCATGTGGGACAGAGCCATAATTGGTGAGCCACAGCTCCCTTCACGCCAACAATGGCTGCCCTCTCTGTTTTGGGCACGCTCCGGAGGGGGGGGGGGGGCGGTGAGGTGCGAACCTTTGCCATGATTCTCCTTTTGCATTGGTTTGGTATATGCAATGTTGGGTAAAAAATAAGGTATAAAAATGTATATAGATTCCTATTTAAGACCATTAATAAAAGAGATACCATCGTATATCAGAGACACAACTCATTTTTTACAAAAACTGTCAAAACAGACGCAATGGGCAGTAGAGCCAGAAATCATTTTAGTTACGTTAGACGTAACTGCGTTGTATACTAGTATACCCCAAGTAGCTGCTTATGACAGTGTGGTTTCATCATTAATTGGGAGGGGAGATTTGTCAACACAGCATATATTATTCATATCAGAACTCACTAAATTGACAGTGTATCAGAATTATTTTATGTTTGACAACACATTATATCATCAAACATCAGGAGTAGCGATGGGGGCCACTTGTGCCCCATCTATTGCAAATTTATATATGGGTTCTTACGAAGAAAAATGGATTAAATCATCACCTTATGAATCTCATTTAAAAATGTGGTGTCGTTTCATAGATGACATTTTTATGCTATGGAAAGGATCCATTAATATTTTGAACGAATTTATAAATTGGTTAAATGCAAGAGAGGTCAATATTGAATGTTGAATTGTGTATTGTATTGTATTGTGTATCTCACTGTTTTTTGTGAACCGCGCTGATGCCTAATAGTGCGGTATATAAGAGTCTATAAATAAATAAAAATAAATAAATATACAATTCACACATTCTTATCACATTAGCACTATTGTGTTTCTGGATGTAATCGTTAGAAAAAGCAATACAGGATGGATCACGTCTGTTCACAGAAAAGCCACTGACAGGAATACTTTCTTGCATTACAAGAGTTCTCATCCGGTACAATTAAAGGATAGTTTACCGTTTTCACAATTCGTCAGATACAGGAGGAATTGTTCAGACGAAAGAAATTTTAGGAATCAGTCAAAGATTTTGAAGCAAAATTTGCGAAATAGGGGATACCCAGAAAATCTAATACAACGAGCATACAAGAAGGCACTTTTTAACAACCGGGCCTCACTTCTGCAATCTAGAAGAAATGAAATGAGGGACAATACCAATATAAATCTAATCACAAAGTATTCTGCCTACAGTTCTCAAATAAAACGGCTCATAAAAAAACACATGAACGTTTCGAATATAATTCCTGGCCTAGAAGATGAAAAGGTCCGGTGTGTATGGTAATGCCAAAAGAATTTAAAAGAAAAACTCAGTCCGGCAGCTTTACGACCTTTATCAATTTTACCAACAAATGGTCCAGTGGGTCATAGTAAATGTGGAGACTGTAGGATTTGTGGAATTACTTTAGAAACTATTAGTTTCAATATCATGGAAGAACATACCAACTAAAGAAAAAAACATTGTGCTATACCGACTATGTGGTCTATTGTATTCAATGCCCATGTGCTTGATTTACGTAGGTGAAACAATTCATTCTTTTAAGGTTAGAATGAACAAACATCGCAGTAGGCTTAATTGTAAAATGCAGGAAGCACCAATAGTAGACCACTGTCTGAAACAAAACCACAGTTTTGAGGAGCTACTCTGTTTCTGCATAGACCAAGTGACTGGCGGTACTAATGTTAAATCAAGAGAACAAGCTCTGCCGATCTGTGAGCAAAGATGGATTTACACTCTACAATCGGTAACCCCAGGAGGTTTGAACGCCCAAATAGATTGGGGTGTTTGTATATGAAGGTGAATGTTGATAAGACGTGACGTAACATCGGAAAAATAATATCAAGAAAGGATTGGCATCAATCAAGAGTTCATGTGAAATAGAGGCGGATTGGTGATGACGGTTTGTATGCGAGATGCAACCTGAAGTCGATTGGTGCAGAGATCGAAAAGTTTGTGAGGGAGTCAAAAACTTTAAATCACACAGGTGGAAAGAACGAGCTGATCAGTACCATTTAAACGTAGAACGTCGAGGGTGGTTCGCATGCGCGACACAACCGGGAAGCAGTTTGGCTCAGAGAAAGGCAGGTCCACAGCACATTGATAACAGAGGTAACCCGAACAAATTCATCTGTGGTAGTAAAGTTATTTTACGTATAATGATAGTAATCAAGAATAGATATAGTAATAGGTATAAAGGTGATTAATTTGTTAAAAAATATAAAAAAATAAATAAACAAAAAAAGAATTTTCTCAATTGTGCTCGTTCTCCGTTTGCAGCTTATACATAATGGAGTGCTTCAAGGTGGAGAGAACCCCTGAAGAAACTTGATACAGTGAAATGCAGAGGAGGCGCTAAGACATGGCGTTGGGGAAACCATTTAAAAGCTAAGCACTGTTTTATAAAGCACTGTTTCACGTTTGAAAATATCAGTAAAATAGAACAACGCTGGGATAAGAAAGAAAATTAAATTAGTGACATAAGTACAGAGATCATTGATGCGAAAATGACACACAGCCACTAGACATGTTAAAAGTCTGAAAGTTGGCGTCTTTAAAAGTCTGAGATCTCTGAGTCACAAATTATCTAACATTCATTATCCTAGTAGCGAAAAGATTAATTATGTATTGAGTTGCAAGAGGATTGACGATTGAAATTCAAATTATATCACGATTCAAGAATATAAGTAGAGCGTTGACAATCAGGGTTTAAATAGTATTTCCGCTCTGGTAATTGACCACACGAGACGTTTTGGGGTAAAAAGTAAGGACATGCTCTGCAGAATCCACTGCTGGGTCCTGAACTTGTGACCCTCTACTCCAGAACACACTGGCTGTATGTATTGCACCACACTGTTGCCACAGATGCACAGTAGTTCCTGTTGTTACCTTTGCCTTTCAAAAGACAGACCTTGTCTGCTGCACTGCACATCATGCACTGGAACAGGGCATGGCCTTGGTCTGCTGCAGGCAGGTGCCTCTGCCCCCTCCGCCACCAACACCCCCCTCTGCCATGCTGATGTGCCTATATGCTGTCAGTGCTGGTAGTGCACAGTCCCAGCCATCCAATGTGCAGGTAGGCGGGTGCCAATGGTGTGCGGTCTGGAGTAGGGAGGCATACATGGACATCCGCACATCCCCCCATCACTGCCTGCCAATGTTATGTCCCTTCCACATGGGGTGGGGGGGGGGAGACAGCTGGGGGTGTCAGGTTGCTGCTCTAGCAACTATTGGCTAGGGTGGACCAGGTAAACGTAGGTAGATTGTGTTATGCCAGCAAACTGTGGACAGGCTAGGGCATGCAATGCAGATACTGTGTACCCAGTTTGGACTACTGGGTGTATATGTTTCAGGTGATACGTGGTCACACCCTGCACTGCCTTACCAGGGGCTGTGGTAAAGAGTGTTCATTTAGCTGGGTTTACACCAGGTGCTATGGTAAAGAGTGTTCATTTAGTTGGGTGTACAAACAGTTTGGGACGCATCCTGGAGAAGGTCTGTAGACCCTTGTTAGAGTGGTCCCCAGATGTGCACTGATTGCCCCATTACAGGCATTGTGGTTCTTGTGTGACATTTGGGGTAGCTGCTGGGTACGTGTGCACTGGATGGAACACTGTGGAACACAGACTACTGGGCATGTTCTTTCCTTAGTCAGTTACTGTCCTGCTCATTTCCAGTTTCTGTGTTCCTCTGTGTCACCTAGGTGACAGCCTTGTCCACCCTGTGCCCCAGCTGCCCCCACTGCATATCCCGCCTGCAGCCCCCTTTGCCCCATTTGCACCATCACCTTAGTGCCCTTTTCTACTTGGGCACTATGCTGTTGCTGCAAATGGGGCACTACTATCACTGTTTTTGGGCTCCCTGTCTGTGTACATTGCTGACACAGAAATGGTCCCTCTCTCCTGCAAATGTGCATTTACCGACAGTTTTCACTAGTGGTAAAGTCCTGGCATTAATGTTCCAGCGTTGAGGTAGCAGGGGCTTCTCCCCGCTCATTCCCCGCTGTTGACCCCTTCTCTCCTCCTTCTCTCCGCCCTCTGGGACATTTACTGCTGCCAGTAACATTACCACGCATTAACGTCACATCAGGTAATGTTACCGCACGTTAATGTTACCAATGCTGTGTTACCGCCGCTTAGTAAACATACCCCTTGGAGTTGGATTTGTACTATTTTTTCTGATTTTTGCCAAAAATGGAATACTAGATTTTGGTCTATATGAGGTTGGGTTGTCTTTGTTGAGGGAGTTGTTTTTGAGAATTGGGTGAATGATGGATAATTATAATTTGAGTTGATTTGACATTATGCCTTGGAGGAGGGATTGATTTACAATATTGAGTATAATTAGGGCTAATTATGCTTTAGTTGCCTTTATCCAAGAAACCAGACAAGGATCCAGATGAGAGGTAGTGGTGTTGATTTTTGTTATTGTTTCCAGGAGTTGTTTCTCCTTGATGAGGTGGAAGGTGTGCCATTTATTGGTAGCAGATTGATATTCACTGAGGGGGGGGGGGCTTTGTTGGGAGGTTTTAGCTTTTTAGTTTTGATGCAAGGTGATTTGCTATAGTTTGAGGATTAATGGGGGTGTAGTTTGTCATATTTGGATGGGCTGTGATTAGTGTTTTTAAAATCTCAAAGAGCTCTCTAGGGCAATTAATAGCTTTATTTAGTATATTTGTGTGGTGGTCTTTCTTTGCCCTGAGAATCATTTCTTTATAGTTGTTTAGTGCTACAATGGAGAGATCCTTATGTTCAGGGGGTTTTCTTGCCCTCCATTTTTTCTCCAATTTATGGGAGATCTTTCTTGAGGTAACGTATTTCTTGTGTATACCATTTCTCTGAGGGTCTGGGATAGGTATTCTTTTTAGACATAGTGGGTTTAGCAGCTTTGCTTATTATAGTGAACCACTTCTTTATTGATTTACCAAGGTCCTGCTTTTGTGGAACCAGTAGGGGGGTAATCTCCTCCAGGAATGCTTCTTTGTCAAAATGCCTGAACAGTGGAGTTTGATGAGATGTGTTAGTATATGAGGTATTTCTGAGAGGATAGGGAGATTAGAATATCTATACGTATGATGAAGTGGTCATACCAAGGGACCTGAGCTGATGTAGGGGGGAGTAATTTGGATGTACAGTGAGAGGCTTTGGAAGGAATATCTGATCGAGGGTATTGCCCTTGATGTGGGTGGGGTGATCCATAGCTTGTGAGAAGTCCATTTCTTCCATGAGTTCAAGAAATGCTGCTGATTGTTGCACAAGAGATGTTAAAGTCTCCCAGGATGATATGGGGTTTCTTTGTCCGAGAGGTGCAGGCAGATTCAAGTATAGTGGTGAGGTTAAGGTGACTATTAGTGGATGGTCTGTAGAGGAGGCAAACTGCTACATTTTTATTCTCAATTTTGATTAAGTCAATACCATCACAGTTCCTACAGATGCTGACAGATGCATTTAGCTTTATTTTGATTAATATAAGGACTCCACCACCTCTTTTGGACTCTCTGGGGCGTTTTTTCACATCGGCAGTGAAGTCCCAATGAAAGTAATGAAATACAGAAGGAGATCGCATGCAGCATCGATGAGCACTAAAGAAGTTTAAAATAACTAGTTACATAGCATATATACCCCTGAAGAAGCTAAAATAGCAAAATGCAAAAAGGCGCCGAGGAGAGACTTTGGGGCAGAAAAAGAGACAGATAAGTTAAGTGTTCTGTCTACAATTGCTATAAATTGAAAACTACTGGTTGATGCAAAAAAGGCAGTACGATATGGACAATAGTCTGAATTACATGCCGAATTAGTCTGAGACCATCTCCTTGAGTTGTTATTATTTATAACAACACCCAGTGGAGGTGGTAGAGATGAGGACAGTAACTGAATTCAAAAAAGCATGGGACCAACACAGAGGATCTCTAAAGGTAGAAAGTGGACTGTTGTAGTTGTTGTTATGGAAGGACAGACTAGATGGGCCTTGTGGTCTTTTTCTGTCATCATGTTTCTATACACATTTGTTTGTGGAAACTGCAAATATCAATTGCTGATAGAAGTAGAGTGAGAAGTAGACAAAGATATTGACATAATATCTCCACTCTGAAGAATCAACCTAATATAGATTGTTTCACCACAAAAATGCATTATTTGGCTGTAAACTGGATAGTGTTGAGTGTATGAGGTGAGGTAGTAGAAGATAGGTTCTCGGTGTGTTAGCAGGGCGCTGGACAGTGCTAAGATTAGAGAGATTATGTGTATAGCACAAATTAGATTGTGTGAGAGCTCCATCATTGTGTAGTGGGAGGAGGAGAACAAGTACGTGGCAACTAATTAGCAGAGCAGCAAAGCATAGTAAATATGAAGGTGGGAAGATCCCAAAATAACAAGGTAAAACTGATGTGAGGGCGGATGAAGAGATTAGTTGGGAGTTAGGTGTACTGTATTGGTGGTGGTCATATGGGTGTTGTTGGAGGGCAGATATAATGAATAGTTCAGTTTGGTTACAAGAGGAGAAGCTAGGCTGAGGAGCTGCAGCTCAATCGGGATGGAAAGGGAATAAATGAAATGTAGTTATGCAGCAAGAGTGATAACAATAAGCATGGTAACAATCAAGTAAAAATCAGACAGTGTTTGGCACTCACCGACAGATGATACAGAAACAAATAATTCCCAATAAATTGTGGGTGTAAATATCACAATTGGTATACCTCATGTTGGCAAGTTAATATTCAGAAATAAATGAGTTATTGGCAGTAATTACTAACAATTATCTGAATCTAGGACTAGATATGGGTTGCAGTAGACAATGTGATAACATCAATCAAGACATTGTATCACAGAAATATAATGAATGCAGTACTAATTTTAGTATGGTAACAGTGTAATCTTAAAGTAGATAGTCGATAGTCTGTTGTGGACAAACTAAAGATAGAGCAATAAAATCAAAACAGATGGCTGTAGAATAATTATCTAGTTCATGGATTTGGAGTGAATAGTGGGAACCAGGAGAATTCAATGTATGGTCATAGTGCCATCAATGAACTCTGTAGGGAGTGTTCATTGTTATTGAATACGTTTGTATTTAGTAAAGTGCAGCTTTTTTAGAATCAATTAGTTGATAGCTCGGTATGATAATAGTTATGTTAATTCTGGTCGATGCTGTGGGAGCTAAGGCTATGGGAGTGAACTTACTTTCTTGCTTGATGTCTTCCAAAGTTCCAGTGTGATTGGTGGTCTAGAATAAATTCACCAGTGAAGATTTTGATCCTACCTAAGGATCCTCGCCTAAGGACCTCACCAAAGGACCCTCTGGTGAGGCCCTCAGGCATGTGCCCGCCAGGCACGGGCACGCCTGGAGTGTACTTGCTTTTAAGGATCCTGACGGCAGCCCCGATTGGGCATTGGTGGGGTGAGCAAGAGGGGCCTGGAGCTCCCGCTTCCATCCCCCCGATGCTGCAATTGGGTACTGTGTCCTGCTGTGGCCGATGTAGAAGAGGCTTTCCTGCTGGAGCATGCTTGCTTTTAAGGATCCCGAGGCAGCCCCGTTTGGACCTTGGTGGGGGGAGCGGGAGGGGCCTGGAGCTCCCACTTCCACCCCCGGCACTGCAATTGGGTACTGTGGCCTGCTGTGGCCGATGGAAAAGAGACCTTCCTGTTGGAACGTGCTTGCTTTTAAGGATCCCGACGGCAGCCCTGATTGGGCCTTGGTGGGGGGAGCTGGAGGGGCCTGGAGCTCCCGCTTCCACCCCCCGATGCTACAATTGGGTACTGTGTCCCGCTGTGGCTGGTGGATAAGAGGTATTCCTGCTGGAATGTGCTTGCTTTTAAGGATCCGACAGCAGCCCCAATTGGTGGGGGGAGCGGGAGAAGCCTGGAGCTCCTGCTTCCACCCCCGATTCTGCAATCAGATACTGTGTCCTGCTGTCAGGAATCATCCCCATTTGTTAAGATTAGGTAGAATGATGTTATTTGGAATTTAGGTATTCTGGGCATCATTCTGGTGGAATGGACTAAGAAATATAGCTACATGTTGGCACCATCAGCATATACATGGGGCCACAGGTTGGCATTCCTGACATGATGTGGCAGCTAGCTACATATGATGGATGGTGATGCATTTGGGGGCAAGCCTAATGGTGATAGATGGTGAGTCATGGCCTGTGGCTATATCTGGCCAGAGATATTGCACTGTGTTGTGGGTCACTCTGTCTGCACATGCAGTATGTTACCTGGCCATGTTCCAGTTTCATCAGGGTTTCACAGATATGCCAGTACAGTGTCTTGTCAGGCTATTCATCCCTCAGATTTTGATCTGTTTGGATTGTGTACGTACAACCTGGGGTTTGATTGGAGGATCATTTTGATGTTCTTTCTTGGCCCTAGCAATATTGACCACACTGGTGGAGTGGAAGGGCAAATAGATACCTTGTATATTACACTTACAAATTTCAATACTGAAAGGTTGCAAGGCCACAAGTATTCATTCTGTTTGCTATGACACCCCTATTCTGGTCCAAATAGTTGTCCAACAAATGCACATATTTCGGGGATTACGGTCCCCCTAGGTGCAGTCTATGTCACTTGATCAGTCACTTTCTACCTTTATGAGGATACCTGTTCTAACAGACCCCTGACTCTGCAACACCACTACACAAGCAACATGAGATCACTGTGCTCTCCAAACAGGTCACAGACAAGGTTGTGCAGACATATGAATTTAGGGTTGAGTTGTGAAAACATCTCACAACATCTTATGATCCCACGCTCCAACATTAATTCCATGCTAACACATTGGAAATAATGTGGCACCACACAAAAGCGAACCACAGAGGCCACACACCAGGACTCACAGACCAGGCAAGGAGACCATTGATGCACAATGCTACAAAGACGACAAAGTTAACACTAAATGGGCTGCATGGATCCACAGTAGAGATGGGAACATCAGTTTGTAAAAGCACTTTTGGCCATAGACTCCACAGAATGGTGCTTTATGGAGCCTCTACTAGAAATATCAACCATTGCTCAGGGGGAACTGTAAAACTGGAAGGGACACACTTTTGGGGTTTACACAACATCATATGGTGGACCCCCGCACACATGGGAGAGAGGTCTCTGGTCAGATGTGAAAAAAGGATAACATTTGACTTCCAGCTCCATCATGCATATCACCCATGTGCAACATTAACTCTGCCCTTCCCATCACCTACAAACATCATTCACACAGTGCAACATGGTGGTGTCAGCAACATGCTGTGGGGATGCTTTTCATCAGCAGGGACAGGCAAACTAGTCAGGTTTGTTGGAACACAGGCTGCCACTACATAAAGGCCCATATTTGTGACTAACCTGTTTTACTCTGCCTGAGCATTGTGACTGGGACAGAGGTTCACCTTCCAGTACAACAATGATCATAAACATACGTTTAAAACTGCTTTAATGGGAAACATGTAGATATCTTGAGATGGCCTGGTCCAGGTCCTGATCTTACTCCAATTACAACACACTGGCATGGGTTGCAGCCTGCTTTACCCCAATGAAAACCATTTAACTTTCAGAAGTTGTAACAGTTTTGCCCTGAGGATTTGCTGAGAATCGCAGAGGCTAGATGTGGTAGGCTGATAGAGACATACCCCAATAGACTTGCAGCTGTCATTGCATCAAAAGTTGCCTCAACAACTTCATAACCATGGAGGGTGAATACATATGCACATACAGTCAAACCTCGGTTTTCATGATTAATCCGTTCAAAAAGTCTGACTTAAACCGAAATGTATGAAAACTGAAGCAATATTTCCCATAAGAAATAATGTAAATCCAATTAATCCGTTCCAGACACCCAAAAATATTCACAAAAATACATTTTATAGAAAATAACTATATTTTTCATACAGAAAACAATGAGAAATAAATATAAATGACTAATGAAATGGATAAATGAACATTTAACATCACTTTTACCTTTATTGAAGACTCTTGTTGGCAAAACCAAGAAGGATCCACAAAAGAAAAGCCTCCAGTAAAGGCACCAGCCACAGCCACTGGAAACACCATTCTCCCGCTCAGGCATGTGTTCCAGAGCCATGTGGCAATGGCTGAAGCAGCACGGGCCTCCGAAGTTTCAGCCAGGCAGAATAGCTCCTGTCACTTCTCTCACCTGCCCGATTGTCACAGGACAGCACACACACACAGATACAGCACTGTAATCTGATCTCCGACTCTCTCACCCGCCTCCGATTCCGTCTCAAAAGCAAATTGCAAGCTGGAAGAAATGCTCAGCAGCAAGTTTGGAAGACCCATCAGGACTGGCATGTTTGGAAGACCCATCAAAGTTTTGCCGTCAGCAGGGAGTCCTCTAATTGAAAGCGTGTCGGAAGCATCAGATCAGCCACACTCTCACTCCTTGATTCTTGCTACAGTATTTTTCAAAGGATCGCTGAAAGCAAAGAGGGCTGGATCGCAAAAACAAGCTAAGTACTGTAGTTTACTGAAAGACCCCCCCTGGAACGGACCATTTTAAAATTGTACGAAAACCGAGCAGATGTACGAGAACCGGGACAAAATCTCATTGAAAAAAAGACGTCGAAAACCGAAGCTTACGAAAACTGGGGCATACGAAAACCAAGGTTTGACTGTACCTTTATTTTTTAAAGATTCAGATAATTGCAATTATGGTAGTGACAAAGTAAGGGATACTTTGCACCTTCTAAGTAATGGCAATGTTGTGTACCTCACATGGTGTTATCCCCCAAAATTCCATTTTCAGTCCAGGTTGTCATGCGACAAAACAGGACAAACACCAAGGGGATGAATACTTTGACAAGGAACTGTACATGTCACCATCAACCCTCCCTTATACTCTTGCTACACTGTCTTGTCTGTCATGTGCAGCTGGTCAGCTCACAGAGCAGGGACTAGACTCTCTGTGTGTATGGTGTGCTTAGTAGATGATGTGTGTTGCCCCCAACCTGCTATACAGAGTTAAAGTGGGTGTGGTACCTGTCCCTATGTATTACTGTTCGTGGGTATTCCTATTGAACGTCTAACATCTCTCTAGATGCTCCTGAGAACTTCAGCCGGAACATGTTGTGCCTGACGCTGGAGGATGGGAAAAGCTTGCCCTGCTTGTGGCAGATCAGCCTGCCCAGGACGTGCAGGTCAGCCTTGCTAAATCGCGGCTTATACAATCTGGCAGCCTTATTCCCTCGTGGTGTTAGTGGAGTACAGGCTGATGTCAGAGGTTTGCGTAGTCTCCAATGCGTGTTGCTGTCAGCGTGTGCTATGGCAGGTTGCAGCAAGGCACCTTACGGTGCAACGTGGCTCCTAACAAAATTGCAAGGTGCCTTATGTGACTCTTGGATGCCCAATGTGGCCTCAAGGCACCTTCCTAAGCATCCGTCCAGTCCAGTCCCTCACCTCTGGGTTGTGCTCCCCTTCCAGAAGCTTGGAGACTGAGCATGTCTTTACCTTTATGTTTAAATCTTTTTTATTATTTCCATTTCATTGGCTTTTTATTACAAGATGGCAAATATTCAGACAATACATCCATTACTTCTGAAACAATTTACAATTTTATATTTCCCCCCCCCCACACACTCCCACTCTCCCCTCCCATCTTCCCTCTCTCCCCTCCCATCTGAAATAGTCTACTTATCTTGTGGTTGTAACCTTCTCCTTAGCCCTCTCTGGCCAGCAGGTGCTCTTATACCCGCCGGAGATGCTATGTTTAAAAATCTGACTACTTTACTGCTTCCCAGCAACTCCTTAACATGGAGCTCTGCATCAATCTTGATCATACTATAATATCCCCCCAAATGGTCCATTCATACATTGACACTTGAAACATTTCTAGTATGTTCATTGGAGTATCGTCCCGTACCCCTCCCCTCCTTACTCCCCCCTTCCCATCTTCCCCTCCCCCCACCTTCTAATCCCCCCTTCCCTCCCTCCCCCTAAGCTTACAGGGCCATACCCTTAATGTAGCCAACTTATACTGTTAAAACATAATTTCTCGCTCTAGTTGATACACCTTCTAGATATGGAGACCAAATCATCAAGAAGTTCGTTCTCCTTCGCACATGTCGCCTAGAGGACTCTCCTTCCCATAACACCAACTGGTGCAATAAATTCCTCCATTCCCAGTATTCGGGCCCCCCTGCATCTCTCCATCTACGGAGGATACATTGTTTAGCAATAAGGCAACATTTCCTCACCATCAATCTATTCCCTGCTGTAGTACGTCCCAAAGGTTTGGGCGCATCCAAAATAGCGAGGCCCGGGGTCAACCTCAGTGCCTGCCCCAGTAGTCCCCCCAAGAATTGTTGGATCTTACTCCAAAACGTCCCTACTTGTCTACACCCCGAGAACATATGCCCTAAATGTGCCTCTGTGTCCCTGCACCAAGGACAGCCACTATGTTCCGCAAATCCCGCCTTCCACGCTCTATATGGTGAAATATATGCACACTCTACTATTCTGAATTGCATGTCTCGAAGCCTAGCCCCTGTTATTAATCAGGGAATTCTTCCTGTTGCCGCCTCCCAAGCATATGAGCCAAGATTAACTCCCAACTCCCGTCCCCATTGTGTTCTCAACTGGACATAACACTTTTCCTGGATAATATTATTCAGGGCCCTACAATAGCCTGCTACCGTTATCTGCTCTTTATTGTCCAACTCAAACCATTCCGCTAATTTCCCAAAATTTTCCTTTCTCAGGCCTCGCCTCCCTTCTTCATTGATGTAATATAATGCTTTAACTGCAGGTATGCATAAAAGTGACCATTTGGTAAGTCATAGAGTTCTTTCAGTTCCAGAAAAGGTTGAAGTTCACCCTCTTCATTAATTACTTGCTGCAGCTGTCGTAGACCCTTTAGTGCCCTCCCCCAAAAGAAATTCAACATTGTGCTTGGTTTAAAGGCTAAATTGCCCTGTAGGGGCAAATAACCTGAGATCTCAGATGGGATGTCTAATCGAATACATAGAGCCTTCCAACTCCACCGAACCCCTTTCCACAAAATATTATCTTGAAGACCTTCAGGCAACTGCATCCGCGGGACATGCATCACAGATAGAAGCGAGTATGGGGCACCTAACGCTGACTCAAAGTCATAGGGGGTATACACCGATGTCCCCCCCCAACCAATCACGAACATGGCACAGCAGACACCCCAAGTTATATTGCTCTAGTCTAGGTAGCCTTAATCCTTCCTGTTGCCACTGACCATATAACTGATCAATTTTAAGTCTGTGCTTTTTCCCTTTCCAAAAGAAACTCTGTAGAGATCTTTCAACTTTTCGAATATCCTGCCTCTGCAGCTGTAGGGGAAGAAGTTGAAGGCAATATAAGATTTTTGGGAAAAGTATCATTTTATAGGCAGCTACCCTACTACTAAGAGAAAGGGGAAAAGGCGTCCAGTCCCGGAGCTTATTCTGGACTTCTTATATTAGAGGTCGGACATTTTGGTGATATAGTTTTTTCGGATCTTGAGGTAACCATATTCCTAAATACTTGAATTTGTTTTTTGCCCAACACAGGGGAAACGATCCACCCCACTCCTCTTGTAACCCTCCGTTAACATCTAGAGCTTCAGACTTGGTCATATTTAGCTTCATATTTGGTCATATTTAGCTTCAACCCTATCTTTCCGTACTTCACTATCACCCCCAGAAGCCTGGGCAAAGAATCTCGTGGTTCCATCAGCATGACCAACAAGTCATCTGCAAATGCCGATACCTTAAATGTACAAGACCCCACTTTCATCCCCCATATATCATCTCGGGCATGGATCAGTCGCAGCTGTGGATCCAGAGAGAGCACAAATAATAACGGGGACAACGGACAACCCTGCCTTTTCCCCCGTGTGATGTGAAAAGGGCTAGTCAGGCCAGGCCTCAAAACCAAATTGGATACGATCAGGGAATTGGATGAATCAGCTTCTGATACACTAACCTATGCCACTATGGTTCACCCAGTATACGGAAATTTGGAGTTAATGGACTCAGAAACAGACAGTGATCCTGGATCTATACTGGATATAGGAATTGGAAGCAGTAGCAGTAAATCTATAGATGAAACAGGACTATAGAGGCTAGCTATAGGTGACATATATGCTCATGAGAATTTACAGGCCAAGCTGCAGTGCAATTAGGAGCTGTTCCCTTTAAAAGTAACTTTAAACTGTCCTTCTCCTAGTTGCTTCATAGAATTAGCAAATAGAGCTTATGTGTACATAAGCTAGTTCCCTAAAAATCAATAGAATAAACAGTACATCCTCTTTTATTCTGCAATATGATAGGCTAAAGGATAGCTAGGTCGGCATGGTCTTTTATTAGAGAACTATATTTTAGGTCAACAGCAAACAAAGCCTGAGTAAATAGTAGAATATCAGCAAATATTATGAGTGACTAATTAGCTTCTGTTGTATAGTAGAAACACAGCGACACCTATTGAGTCTAGTGAATATAGTCATAAGCTTGTAACTTCTGCTTTTATGTGACGTGGCACAGATGTTAGCAAATTCTATATGCACTTTTGTAACCCGAATATCACCAGATGTTAATTAAAAATTAACTGTGTCAGCTGATAATCTACAATAAAAGCTGGAGCTCTGCAGAGCCATCCTTGAAGAAACTCTGATGGATAAGCCTGTTCTTAGGCTCCATGCTTTTCTTCCGTACAGAGCTCTGTAGCAATTAATTAAATAATTGTGTCTTGTTTTTTTTCTTCCTGTTAAGAGGTTTCAGATAATTATAAGAATCCAGGTTTAGTGAACGAGTGCAGACACTAAGAAGGGAGAGGGTTCTTCACTAACGCTGACTCAAAGTCATAGGGGGTATACAATCACGAACATGGCACAACAGACACCCCAAGTTATATTGCTCTAGTCTAGGTAGCCCCAATCCTCCCTGTTGCCACTGACCATATAACTGATCAATTTTAAGTCTGTGCTTTTTCCCTTTCCAAAAGAAACTCTGTAGAGATCTTTAAACTTTTCAAATATCCTGCCTCTGTAGCTGTAGGGGAAGAAGTTGAAGGCAATATAAGATTTTTGGGAAAAGTATCATTTTTTAGGCAGCTACCCTACTACTAAGAGAAAGGGGCAAAGGCGTCCAGTCCCGGAGCTTATTCTGGACTTCTTATATTAGAGGTCGGACATTTTGGTGATATAGTTTTTTCGGATCTTGAGGTAACCATATTCCTAAATACTTGAATTTGTTTTTTGCCCAACACAGGGGAACCGATCCGCCCCACTCCTCTTGTAACCCTCCGTTAACATCTAGAACTTCGGACTTGGTCATATTTAGCTTCATATTTGGTCATATTTAGCTTCAACCCTATCTTTCCGTACTTCACTATCACCCCCAGAAGCCTGGGAAAAGAATCTCGTGGTTCCATCAGCATGACCAACAAGTCATCTGCAAATACCGATACCTTAAATGTACAAGACCCCACTTTCACCCCCCATATATCATCTCGGGCATGGATCAGTCGCAGCAGTAGATCCAGAGGGAGCACAAATAATAACGGGGACAACAGACAGCCCTGCCTTGTCCCCCGTGCGATGTCAAAACCGGATGTGATCAACCCATTCACTCCTACTACCGCTGCTGGCTTCTGATACAATCCTTAGATGCCTTGTAAGAACCCGGCTCCCAATCCGTATGCTTCCAAAGTCTAAAATAAGTATGCCCACCCTATCCTGTCAAAAGCTTTTTCAGCATCAAAACTGATCAGCAAAGAGGGAGTGCCTTGTTTACGGACCCAGTCCAATGCTCCTAATATTTTCCTGACATTTTTAGTGGGATAGCGCCCCTGTACAAACCCTGCCTGACAAGTGTGTAATATACTGGGGAGGTGTATGGCCAAACGAGCTGCTAAAATCTTTGCAAATAGCTTGAGATCATAGATAATTAGTGAAATTGGCCAGTATGACCCCACTTCTGTTGCATATTTACCCGGCTTTGGTAGGACCACTATATGCGTTGTATTCTTCTTATACTTGAAAACTCCCGTAGCCATCCACTTATTAAATAGATCTACTAGAACTGGGGTAACCTGTGTCTTCAGCAACTTATAATATTCTGCCCTATATCCATCTAATCCAGGGGCTTTTCACAGAGCTGCTTTTTCAATACCCCTTTGTATCTCATCTGCTTTAATAGGGGTTGCTAACTGTCTCTGTTGTTCTTGTGTAAGATGGGATAGATTCACCTCAGCCAATAACCTTCTAATCCTGGAGCGTGAGACATCCTCTCTTGCATACAATTTATGATAATAGTTTACAAAACTTTTCCCAATTTCCACAGCATCAGTGTGTGGTCTCCCCACCTCATCTCTCAAGAGTCACAAATCTAGATCCCTGGCTACGTGTAAGACAACGGGCCAATAGTCTCACTGCCTTATCCCCATATTGGTACAATTGATATTTATAATAAACTAAAGACTTCTTAGCTCTCTGGTGCAATAATGTATTTAAGGCTGCTTGGTTGCCAGCAACTGTGCCCTGTTAGCTGTAGTGGGGTTACTAGCCAGGTGTCTACAAATCTGCTTCTCCATCCTTAAGATCCTAGCTGCCACCATACGTCTCCGTCGGACATTGTAAGCTATTATGTCCCCCCGAAGTACTGCTTCAGAGGCCTCCCAGAATAGTTCTGGATCTTCTTTATGAGCCTGATTATGCTCTTCATATTATTTTCACTTGTCCATCAAGTATCCCTTAAACGTATCCTCCTGACACAAGTCTAACGGCAACCACCAAGGTCCTCTATTTCCACCCAACTGACCGCATTCCCAATCCGTCCAGACTGGAGCATGGTCTGAGATTTCATAAGGACCAATTACCGCATCTGACATTAGTTGAAATAAGCCCTCAGAAATGAATATAACATCAAGTCTTGCACTTGTGCCATGCGCCCTGGACAAATGTGTATAGTCTCTCTCTGTTGGGTGGAGAGCTATCCATACATCTATGAGTTGACACCTCTGGCAAAATCTCCTCAGATGCCTTGTGGTAATGAGACGGTTACCTCCATGTCCTCCTGACCCATCTATGCTAGGATCAAAGACTCCATTCCAGTCACCCCCCAAAATCATTGGAGATTCTGGTAGTGTGTCGATTTCCGCTGCTAATCTAGCAAAAAAATTTGGATCAGGCACATTTGGAGCATACACACTACCTACTAACTGCTTCCGCCCCTTTATGTCTCCCTGTATTAGTACAAACCGGCCATCAGCATCTGCCACTGTCTGGTCTACTTTAAATCCTAGCCCCTTCTTGATTAAGATTGCAACCCCCCTTTTTTCCCCTGCGCTGCTGCTCCATAAATTTGTTCAAATCCTCCCCTCTTTAATCTTACTAAGTCCTTTATAGCCTGATGGGTTTCCTGAAATAATATGATCTCCCCTCTATGTCGCCTCATTGCCTGCAAAACTTTGTTCCTTTTAACCCTCGGATACACTCGGTAAATCGACTGACACGTATACACTACCCCCGGGTCACCCCTGTCCCATATGTAGAAATATGGTAAAACATCTACTTTTGTTTGTAAAACATGGTTAAATTGTGAAGAAAAAGACATACTTTTATTTATTTTTTGGACTGTTCTTTATCAGTAATTGACCCAGAGTTCTCTCTAAGATAAGAAGGTTGAAGATAACCAGAGTTTAAAGCCATAATCTGTTTGCTAACAAATGGTTCTCTCAGGCAACAGTATAATTGAGCTGTATAAAGGCAGCAAAAGAAAAGGTTGTGTTAAGAACAGAAAGTCTGTTTAGTTCTTTTCTTTTGTTATAGTTAAAAGCTGAAGCAAGCTATTTTTGTTCCATATTTAATTTCTGTTATATGCCCGAAGTGGTTTGTTATTTTGTTTTGCCAAAGAATGAAAAACCCTCGTGGATGGGGAATAAAGCCCTGATTTGAAGTTTGAAGTGTGTGAGTGAGTAATTCTTATCAAAGAAGGTACAACTACCACGCTCCCAGAGGGCCAGGCAGGGCTGTCTGCAACATTTACAGAGCCAAGAGGAGGAGTCATCGGGTAATACCTGACCCCACCGGTAGGGCCCCCTGAGGGTGTGACAAGAAAATGGCGTAGTTGGCAGGATTTTTTTTTTCCTGTGGCAAAGCTAATTTTTCCTGGAAAGAAGAGGAAAAAGGACATTGCTGAGAAGCAAGGAGAATATTCGTTACAGAACACTGTCTGAGAAACATTCGACTGGCAGGTCGGCCAGGGGACGAATAAAAGACCTTTTCTCACATGCTGGAGTCTGCCAGGAGACTAAGGTATTAGTAGCCTGGGTGGACGGGTACAGGATACCCAGTGAGAAAAGAGGGGCGTTATAACTGGGATAAAACTTTGTGTAGAAAGTACCGCACTTGGTGGGTCTTTCTTTTTTCTTTCTTTACAGGTGCAGAATCCGGAAGAGAAGAAGATGGATCCACAGGCCATGTTATCGTGGATGAATGAACAGTGGGTCAAACAAGCGAGAATGGTACAGCATCTGCAAGAGCAGTATATGACCACCATGAGAGAGCAGCAACGACCATTGCTGGAGGCAGTGAACGCTCTGCTAAACAAGTCCCATGGAGAAGGAGCAGCGTGTACTATGATGATACCGCAAGTAGAACTGAACACTGGCCTTGCTTTGTCATTGAGACATTTAAAACAGGAGGACAATCCTGACGATTTCATTGAAGCGTTTGAGCGAATAGCTGGAAACCTTAAATGGCCTTCAGAGCAATGGGCAATGCGGTTTGCAATGACCCTAAGCGGTGAAGCTCTGTCCGCATTTAAGGCCATGCCCGCTAGCCTTGCTAATAATTATCTGGAAATTAAGAAAGCAGTAAAAGATCGGCTTGGTCTTACACCAAGACACTATAAGCGGTTGTTCAGAGAGGCACAAATACACGAAAATGAAACCCCGAAAGCATTATGCCAACGACTTAAAAGTCTGGCATACAAGTGGTTAGACCCAGAGGGGAAAACACTAGAATCCATTCTAGATGAGGTTATTCTGGAACAATTCTTGCTAGCGATACCCCCAGAAATGAAAACATTTCTCACCCTACAAAATTGCTCTAATACTGAGGAGGCAGCTAAAATGGCAGAAGTGTTTAGGGAAGCCAAACAAGCTGATACCTCCAAGATAAGCCTTTTAAAAGTGGCAGGTGTGAAAGAATCTGAGTGGAAAAAGTACGAAAGGGTCAAGACAAATAATTATGATTCAGGTAAAGATGTTATGGCTGTAAACATGAGGAAATGTTACAAATGTGGTAAGCCTGGACATATTATGAAAGAATGTAGAGTTAAGACAGTCCTTATAACAGGGGCGGAAAAGCAGATCCCTAAAGGTATCTTCTTGCAAGTTCAGGTAGATGGAATAGACACCCTGGCTCTACTTGATTCGGGAGCAGAACAAAGCTTGATTGCTCAAGAATTTTGGGAAACCATGAAACAGTCACGCCCTGTAGCTCCAAATCAAGTAAAGGAACAAGTACAGGTGAAATGTGTACATGGGACGCAGCTTCCCTACCCCCTACACCAAGTATGTGTCAAAGGACTAGGGATAGAGAGGAAAATACGGGTAGCAGTAGTTCCCAAGCTACCACAAAACCTAATTTTGGGGCATGACTGGCCTTCCTTTCAAGGAGGATTAAGGCAAGGGATGTGTATGAAGACAGGTTTGGTCTCTACCCGATCCCAAGCCAGTGCAGCTGAAACCCGAGAATCCCCGATAGAAGTAGAAAAACCTGAGGAAGAAAAGGATAAGGAAGTCCCTGAAGAAAAGATAGAGGAAGAGGGGGCAGATATACTTCCCAACCATGATGATTTGGTTCAGAGTCTGGTTGAGGGGGGAAAGAAAGCCAAGGCCAAAAAGCGCCATGAAAGGAATCAGAGAACCCAGGGAAGAAGGGAACTAGAAGCGGGGGAGGGGTTGCCATGGGTACCCGCAGCACTAGTCCAAAAATTCCCATCTTTCCTGATGGAGCAGAGGGCGGATTTAGCACTCAAAAGAGCTTTTGAGTGGGCCCAGAAGGATCGAAATGTATTACCCCGATTCTTCTTAGATGAAGATATTTTATATAGAGAGAGCCTGGATCCGTATACAGAGGCTGTAAGAAAACAACTGGTGGTACCTGTATCTTTTAAAGCAGTGGTTTTACGTTTAGCACATGACCACCCAGTTGGTGGACACAAGGGCATTCAGGGAACGCTAGACCAAATTTTAGCGCGATTTTATTGGCCGGGGGTATACAAGGAAACAAAACGCTATTGTGATTCCTGCCCCGCATGTCAGAGGGTTTTTGTAGCAAAACCCAAGGCCGTGCCTATGGTACCGTTGCCAACCATAGCGACACCTATCAGACGAATGGGAATAGATATTGTAGGCCCATTAATAAAAACACCCCGGGGCTACCAATACCTGTTGGTCATCGTAGACCATGCGACCCAGTTCCCATGGGCTATTCCCCTCAGAAACATTTCGGCCAAAATCATAGCGCAGGAACTGGTGAAATTGTTCTGCGAGGTGGGGTTTCCCCAAGAAATCTTGACTGATCAAGGTAGTAATTTTGTTTCAAGATACCTCGCTAGGGTTTGGGAGGCGTTTGGTATACGCCACATAAAAACATCGGCATACCATCCCCAGACAAATGGATTGGTGGAGCGCACCAACCAGTCAATCAAACACCTATTGCGAAGGGGGTTAAGGAGTGGAGAAATGGCGGAATGGGACACGCTACTCCCGTTTGTAATGTACGCTTGCCGGGAGCGTGTTCAAACCTCCTTAGGAGTATCCCCGTTCGAACTTCTATTTGGTAGGACCCCAAGGGGGATTCTAGACATTCTACGGGATGAATGGGTGGAACCTAAGATACCAGAGGTAGGGATTCCACAGTTTTTAAAAGAGCTAAGGACGTGCTTGAAAAAAACATCCCAGGCCTCAGTAGAGAATCTGAGTTGTAGTAAACAACGACAGAAACATTACTATGATAAGGGCACACAGGCCAGAGAGTTGGCAGTGGGAGACAAGGTCCTTATACAAGTGGCAGACCCAGGTCCAAAATTCGAGTCACACTGGAAAGGACCTGGTAGAGTGATAAAGAAGGTGGGATTTGTATCCTACCTCATTGAGAACGATAAAGGACGTAGGCAAGTATATCATATTAATGTATTGAAGCCTTGGAAGGAAAGGTTGGCCACCGCTAATTTGGCCTATCATGAGCAACACTATAGAACCCCGCAAGGGATTACGTGCTGGCCACCAGAAATTGCGGCAGCACGTAATATTTTAAGGGGGGGAATGTGTCACAAGGTGGACCTAACAGAGCCTAAAAAAATGGAGATCAGTAGGGATGATCAGGGAGAAACTGACAGCATAAATAAAAACCTGTCAGATGGTTGCTATAAACGACCAGGACACACGTGGGTAAGGGCTAGAAAGACACACCCAGGTAGCAGGGAAACGGAGTTTGCATTACCTGATAGGGATCAGCTGGGTGGAGGTGGAGCCCAAAGACACATACATAAAATACGCTCACAAGCAGTTAGAGAGAGACAGCCGGAAAGACAGCCGGAGAGGCAGCCGGAAAGGCAGCAAGAGAAACAGCAAGAGAGACAGCGGCAAGGGCAGCAGCCGTGGAACGAATGGAACTGGAATGAGAGAAAGAGAGAATGAACCACTGGGTCAGCAGGAAAATCAACAGGAAAGTCTGAGTGAGTCCCAAGACCTGTTTGAGAAGTTTGGAAGTCAGCAGCTGAATACTGAGTGCATGCGTGGAGGTCACGAGAGACGTGGGAGAATTTCCATAGAAGGTAACAGAGCAGGAATTGCAGAGAGAGGCTGTTTTCTACCTGAGTGGGTAAAACCCAGAAGTAATAGGAAAAGCCAACCACAAGCAAGCTTAAGAGGAACAGAGAATAACTTCTTCCCTTGTGCTAGAAGCCCTAAGAGAAGAGAAGTTTTCCTACCTGCAGGAGCTTGTAATTCTACTAGCAATTTTAAACTCCCAAGTTTTAACAAGGTTCCGTCTCGAGTAGTGCAATCACAGGCAGCTGTACTGCAAGAGTTAAGCCCGAGCAAGCTCAGAGCATACCGTGAACACTCTAATAACAGAGCCAGTAAATGTTTGAAGTTTCCTTTTAGTTACCAGCAGGGGCAGAGCTCCTACGAGCCTCACTCAAAAACGTATGGTAATTCCCAGCAAGGCTTTGGCTCAGGGAAACAAAGTAACTTCCTGTTTGACGGAGAAAGCCAGCTTTACTCCGGTGAAACAGCTGATCCAGTAAATGTGTGTTCAGGTGAATATGAATCAATGCAATGTGATAATCCAGTTGTGCCAGCAAGTCCTGAACCAATGGACTGTTCTTTATCAATAATTGACCCAGAGTTCTCTCTAAGATAAGAAGGTTGAAGATAACCAGAGTTTAAAGCCATAATCTGTTTGCTAACAAACGGTTCTCTCAGGCAACAGTATAATTGAGCTGTATAAAGGCAGCAAAAGAAAAGGTTGTGTTAAGAACAGAAAGTCTGTTTAGTTCTTTTCTTTTGTTATAATTAAAAGCTGAAGCAAGCTATTTTTGTTCCATATTTAATTTCTGTTATATGCCCGAAGTGGTTTGTTATTTTGTTTTGCCAAAGAAGGAAAATCCCTCGTGGACGGGGAATAAAGCCCTGATTTGAAGTTGAAGTGTGTGAGTGAGTAATTCTTATCAAAGAAGGTACAACTACCACGCTCCCAGAGGGCCAGGCAGGGCTGTCTGCAACATTTACAGAGCCAAGAGGAGTCATCGGCTAATACCTGACCCCACCGGTAGGGCCCCCTGAGGGTGTGGCATAAACAACAGAAAACTAGTAAGCAATACATGAAGTACATTGACTGCTTTTTTCAACAACAGTTTATGCACAATGTGCTAGTAGTTGTTCTTGAATGTTCAGGACACACTCGCTTCAGACAGATTTCACATTCGGTAAATACTTTTCGATCTCTGTCACTTGGACAAAAGGAGCATCTTTTTCTTTTCTTTGCTGATGCCCGTGTGGTCAACGGTCTTGGTGGCTTAGGCATTTCAAGGCAGGGATAGCCAACATTGGCCATGGATTGACGTGTATGGCTTGTCAGACCTTCTGGATGGCTTTGACGATTTTGTAGCTGAGGCCTCATGAGATTCAAAGCGAGTTTCTCCAGAAAAAACCTTCTCTTGCAGTTTTCCTTGTGATGAAACATAGGATTGTTGTACATAAATATTATGAATGAATTTACAGCCGCGATATCAAGCAGTCCATAAAACACGCAAAGTGGCCATCGACGAGTTGATCTTTTCACACTGTATGTGTGGCACAACTGATCTACTGTGTCAACACCCCCTTTCGTTCTGTTGTAGTCAAGTATTATTTCTGGCTTCTTTGATGTTTCATCAATTTTATTATCATGGTGAAGTGTTGACAGCAGCATAACTGATTTGTTTCGTTTTGGGACGAATGACACCAAAGTCTTGTCTCCACTGAAGCCAAATATTGAGGATCCCACAATTCTTTAGCGATTTGCCTGGAATTCTGAAGGTATGTCACGGTTGCAACGTCTTACAGTGCCCAGTAGTGTCAAATTCTTGCTAAGAAGAACATCAGCCAGTTGTACATTAATAAAGAAATTGTCGCAAGTAATGTTCCTGCCAGACCGTTCCAGAGGTTCAATAAGCTTAAAAACAACATCAGCTCCTAGAGATACTGTTCAGTCACGAGTAACTGACTCTTCACGCCCTAGGCATGGCTTCATGTTGAATACATAATACGTTTCGGCATCTGCACACACCCATAACTTTATACCGTATCGGTCTGGTTTAGACTTGATGTATTGACGAAACGGACACTTGCCTCTGAACCCCAACAATTGTTCATCAACAGTCAAGTATGCAGATGGTGTGTACATTTTCATGCACTGAGAAATGAATAAATTCCAAACATCTCTGACTGGAGTAAATTTGTCATTGGCCCTTCGTGATTCACGGGTTTGTTTGTCATCAAATCGAAGTAAACTCAATATTTCTGCAAACCTTTTACCTGACATAACAGCTGGAAATATAGGATTCTGGGTAGGACTTTTAGCCCAAGTTCTGCGTACAGATACTTTGTTCAACCTGAAAACACCACTCATGTACAGAAGACCCAATGTTGCTTGGAGCTCTTCCATTGTTACCTGCTTCCAGTCAGTACATGGTGGCTGCATTGCTTCAGCTCTACGTATGCCTTCAGAATTTGTGAAATCTAACACTGCTGACAATATATCTGGAGTTACAAACTTGTCAAAAATATCCTTAGCATTAGTTATACCTCTGATCAGAGCAATTGGTCCAGAAGATTCTCTGACTATATTTGCTTCCCTTGTTCTTGATGTTGGCGGTACAGTTTTATTCCAATGCATGCCAGAACGAGCTGTGTAATGACTGTCAGTAACTTCCTCATTTTCAGAATGTGATTCAGAAGTTTCAGAATTGCTGTATGAACTGCTATCGTCATCACTTGTTTTATTTTCTTCGACAGCATCTTCCGCTTCACTGCCGCTATCATCAAGATCAAGCTGATCGGACTGGGCGGGAACGACTGCACTATCCGTATCAGCACCTTCAGTATCATTACTCAAACTATCATTACTGTCACTTTCTTCATTCAACCAACATCTAATTTTTTCAGTTGCTGCACAGCTGCTGAAGCGTTTCGGGAGTGGCATTGTTTACCTTTGTCGTAAAAAATTTTAATCCACAGAAACAAACAAGGAACTGACGTCAGGTGACGTCATAAATGTAAGCAAGACGTTAGAAAACACAAGATTGTAATGTGGACTTGGAGTGGTGACTTTCTTTGCTGCTATAAAACAAAGGAGAGTGTTATTGTGCGAGTGTCGAAAATCACCCCTTGTTTGTTCAGCAGCATGCAGTACTGTATAAAAACGTTATTTTTGCAAACCATATGTATGAAAATACTTAAAAATGGTTCGTTGAGGAATACCTAGAGTACCAAAATACAATTCCTTACCATTTTGAAGAAAAAACACAAAAACCGACACCCGGGTCACCCCTGACCCGGGGGTAGTGTATCCGAGGGTTAAAGAGACTCGCTAGTCCACATACATTCCATTAAATTATTCTCACCCCAATTTTATTTTCTGTAACAGATTATCCATATATGATGTCTTCCCATAATTATAAGGAGAGCCCTCCCAGCCTAGAACCCCCCTCTCTACAAACTACTACTACTTTGCCCTGCCGAACTCCAAGTTGACTCTAAACATCCCCAACCATTACAAATTCCATTCCCTAGTTGACTCAGCTCATATAAACCCCCTGCATACCCCGGAGACCCCCTCCCTTCCCCTGCTCCTGCCCCCCCTCTAATCCTACCCCAATCCCCCCATACCTCTCCCCCACCTTTCCCATGGCCTTTTAGTGTTAAGCCCTCCCCAATCCTCCCATTTATCCCCACTTCTGCTTCCCTTTCGTAATTATCCAACCATCCTCCCTATTACAACCCCTATCTTCCCCTTCCTGTCCTCTCCCAAGTACCAATTCACTGCTTAAGCTCGAACCACTCTCATCCACTTCAACAGACAAAAGTTATTAAGCAAGAAAATTTAGTGAACAAAGAGCAGTATAACCATAACATATTTAACTAATGTTCTTGCTGTCTTCCACAAATTCCAATGTCTTCCTCCATCCAACCATCAACAACATCAACGGCTCTCATGCAGTTGTCTTTCAACTTCCTTGCTGTGATTTCCATTAAAGCTCCACTCTCTCAGATTCATGTGTTTTCCTTCAGGGCATACATGTGGTTTTGCAGCCATTTGTGTGCTTCTTCTGGCGTGTCCAGGGTCACTGCCGTCCCATTGTAAAAAATCTGCAGCCTCGCCGGATATTGTACCACAAATTTCATATGCGCTTCTATAAGCTTCTGACATACTGCAGCATACGCTTTTCACTTCATGCCCAATTGCACTGAATAGTCTTGGAAAACCTGTATGCATGCCCCCTCATACATCAGTGGAATAAAGTCACTGATCATGGTGCCGGTGGGGCAAAATACCACAACCTGTATATCTTGTTACTATATCTATAATTTTTTTTCGGGATCGACCTGCCCGAGAGGGAGAGATGGGGACTCTCCCCTCAATGCCGGAAGAACCCTTTTTATCAAGTGAATGAATTCACACAACTTCGTGAAAATAGTTTAATCACACTTATCTTGAAAGTAGGCGATGTTCCTCAGTAGGCGATGTTCCTCCTCGAGTTATAAAAGTACACGACATGCATGTTTCGGGCCCACAAAGAGCCCTGTGTCAAGTGTTCCCTTTCAGCATCAGTCAACTGTAGGGTGTTGGTTGGGGGTGCTGGAATATGTATTGTCTTTGACATTTGCAGTTTTGCATTCTTTATGTTGCCAGACTGAAATTTTAAAATATTTTGGAAGTTCAGATTCAAGGAAATTTCAAATTTTAAGGGAATGTCTAAGTTTAATTTTGCTTAGTAGCTTGAGAACTTCACCTTTGCTGAGTTTTGGACTTTTCCAGCTCTAACACAATCCAATCCAACCTTTGAATTCATGGCTACCAGGGTTAGCTTTTCTCATTTTATATCTTCCATTCTCAACAATAATCTGGTCATAGCAAAATAAATTAGATATGCAGATACTTATAATGGTTTGATTTTGGGGGAGGGTTGTGTAAGTGGCTTTTCGTTAATCAAATGTAATGTTTCATTATTATGCTTGTTTTATTGTAACATCTGTTCACTAAATTGCATGTGTATGTTTCAAAGCCATCTAGGATTTCAGATGAGTGGCATATTCATTTTAAATTAAAGTATACTAAATTTATGCAAATGATGCAGCAGTGAGTCTCTGCACCTGGCCTTGCATCATCTTATGCTGTCCCTGGGGGGAAGTAGATAGGAGGGGACACTGGGAGGTGGAAGAAAGCTGAAACATCAGATTGAGACCAGCATGATCAGAGAATAAAATGATCAGACAACAAAGGTAAAAGAGAATCTTATTTTCAATTTAATGATTGGATTTGGTGCTATCTTTTTTTTTAACTTCTTTATTTATATTTCTACAAAATACAAAAGAAAAAAAAAACAAATTACAATACATCAAAATACAAAATATTTCTCAGTAATAAGAACCAGAAAAGAAAAGCTATTTATAGTCCACTCCACCCTATCCCTCCCACCATCATGCGATCATCATCAGGGGCTATAGAAAACAAAAACAAAAACAGCTGAAGGCCTATAGGACCTACAAGGGCTTTAGAAGATCACCACTCTATTACATAGGAAACAGAAGGATTTGACTAATAACCCTTTTTTATGTCTCATATCTTGCTTTAGAAATATACTTCTGTAGGGGTTTCCATTTGAGAAAAGTGGAGGGTGTGAGGATTCTGCCACATCATGGCATTTGTTCATATTTGCAGCATAAGCACAAGCGGTTCCACCATTCGTGCCAGCTAAGCTCTGCAGTGTGTTTCCAATTAGAAATAACAAGATGTAGGGCCACTCCCAACATGAAGTCAAGCAAAAACTGACAATCCCTCTGTAATGACGAGATGTCATTTGCTGATCGAAATACGACCATAGAACAGGAGAGAGTGGCCCGAAATCCCAACACCTCTTGAATGCAATTCCATATTGAAACCCAGTAAGACTGAATGTTAGGGCAATCATACACCACATGTCTCAAAGTGCCGACATCTCCCTGACAACACCAACACTCATTCTCAGCTGTCTTATCCCATTTAGCAACCTTCACCAGAGTGAAATGCACTCTGTTTGCAAAGAAGTAGGCTTGTGAGACAGAGGTACTGAGAGACCCTATTTATCTTTCACCAGAATTTTGTCCACGTTTCCAGAGAAAGGGCTTCCCCAGTGTCATGTTCCCATACTCGCTGAACTCCAATGGCCTGAGAACTGTTGTTCTGAACCACTAGTTTATAATATTAAGAAGCCACCCCAGAAGTCATATATATTGACTTGAGATAGTTGAGAATATCTGTTATTCTTAATCCCTGTTATCCATGTTCATTTCCTGTTACTTGTAAACTTGACATATGTTTAATGCTTAAGTACAAAGTTGTTAAAATGTAAACCGCGCTGATGACAAAAGTGCGGTATATAAAAGCTGTTAATAAATAAATAAATAAATAATAAATTGAACTTATCTTACTCATCAACCCCCATTTGTCAGACAATGAAGTAATATCTAATTGAGATTTTTCTATACAATACCTCAACTGAATTCAGTGAAAGTATAAGGAATGAGGTAGATCAAATTCACTTTGCAAAGTGGAAAAAGGTTTCCACTTACCATCCGATATTAGTTGACCAACGCTCCAAATGCCCTTGCTAAATCATTTTTGCCATACGAATGAGCTTTGATTGATTTTGAAAAAGGGACTATGCCAGATGGGTATTGATTTCGATAAGCAATCCTCCTTAGGAATTGCACTTGTTAATTGCTGAAAAGCCTTTTGAATGTCCAATATGATTCTATGAGACTTCAACCTCTTAATAGACACCATTACAGGAAGAAGATTCAAGGGGAGAGGAGTATTTAATCTCTCTTCTAGTTCAAGCCATATTGGGCATATACCTACGGTCCCTTCCACCCATCGTGATCCTTGTTTTAACAAAAAAGCACAGTGATAGGCCTGAAAGTCAGGGAAATTCACCCCCCCCTCCTCTTTTTTAGATTTTAGTTTCCTAAGAGCTATTCTAGGCGGTTTGTTTTTCCAAAGAAATTGAACCAGAGTCCTTTCAATTTGATGATACACTTTACTTGTAAAAAAGACAGGTAGCATTTCTAACATATAATTCACTTTAGGAGTGATAGTCATTGTTATAGCTTCAAGACGACCCCACCAAGAAAGATAGACCAGTGACCAATTTGCTGTTATATTATGAACTGTAGTTAGGATTTCTTCTTCATTGTACTGTAGGGTTGCACTAAGTGGGTAGCAATAATGAACTCCCAAATACTTCACCATCTTAGGTTCCCATACAAAAGGAAATTCCTCCATATCCTTCCTACATATTCTCGAGTTCAAGGGGAAGGCAACACACTTTGACCAATTAATTTTATAGCCAGATAATCCTGAATATTTATTTATCAATTCCAAAATGCTCGGTATGGAACTAGGTGTGGTGAAAAGCAGTAGATCATCCGCACATGCGGATAGTTTAATTTCCATGCCAGCAATAGAAACACCTTTAACCACAAGGCTTTGCCTTATTAGTAAGGCCAGAGGTTCCAAGGCCAGGTTGAAGAGAATGGGGGAAAGAGGACAACCCTGACGGGTGCCCTGCCCTAGAAGAAACTCTCTAGACTGAGTTGCATTCACAGCAGTTTTTGCGCTCAGTCTAGCATACATAAGTTTAATTAGATTGCAGAAACCTTTAGCAAATCCAAACCACTTCAGAACAGCAAACAGGAAAGGCCACTCCAACCGATCAAAAGCTTTCTCTCCGTCTAATGAGAGTCCCACAAGAAGGTCCTTTGTTTCCTCTGCACCTTGTCGGCTGTAGAACGTCCCTCAGTAAAGCCTCATTGGTCCGGGTGGATCAAGGAAGGGATCAATTTGGAGAGACGACCAGCTATAATGGTCACAAAGATTTTATAGTCTACATTTAACAATGAAATTGGCCGATAATTACTAAGTAATTGAGGGTCCCTCCCAGGTTTTTCTAGAACAATAATATTTGCAGAGACAAATGCTCCAGTCTGTGCCACATTGTCTAGAAGAAGTCTATAATATTGTTGAAGGTATGGGCCTAAAGTTTTGGAAAAGGCTTTATAGAATTCAGCCGGCAGACTGTCTGGTCTGGTAGCCTTGCCAGCTTGGATGGAGTCAATAGCCTGGATAATTTCCATGACTGTTATCTGCTTATCTAATCCCGCAGCAGTTTCTTGATCTAACACCGGCCTTTGTATATTGTATATTGTTTAGCAAACTATCACACTCCTTCACAGAAAAATCTATCTCTGGGGAGTATACCTGAGCGTAAAATTGGCAAAAGGTCTCTGCAATATCAGGATCTTTGACAATCAATTGTTGCACCTGAGGATCCTTTAAAGCTGTAGCATGCGAAGATTCCTTACGACCCTTTAACGAGTTAGCTAGCAGTCATCCAGCCCTGTTACCCTCCAGGTAATATCATCCTTTCTGCCCTTGAATATTTTGTGTTGCCTCAGTGGTCAAAATTGAATTATATTTAAATCTAAGGCATTGCAATCATCAAAATGTTAGGATCTGATTTCTGGCATAAGATGCGTTCTCCCGCTTTAATCTGTTTATCTAGTGCACTAAGTTCTGCTTTACGCTGTTTAGCCTGCTTTATAGCAAAACTAGTAATGGTGGCTCGTATACTAGCCTTAAAGCCTTCCCACCACGCCCACCCCAGGGAGTCTTGCGGTAGATTGAATTGAAAATACTCCTCTATAGCCACCTGGATGGTCTCCCGAAATTCCTGACTAGCTAGAAGAGTCCTATGAAATTGCCAGCGTGAGTGAGGTTGATAGCTCGTTGAGTCAAATAGGGTGAATGAGATTGCAGAGTGATCAGAAATGTGAGCTGCTTGAATAGTAGACTCATTAATTCTAGAACAAAGTCCCTTGGAGACTAAGAAAAGTCTATATGTGATAACGAGTTATGAGGAGGAGAAAAGAAAGTGAATTCTTTGTCTGTAGGGTGTTGCAACCACCAAATGTCTATCAGGCCTAATTCCTGCATTAGAGATACAAGAACTGGGTGTGCCTTGGGAACCCTAATGGTTCTCACTGGACTCCTATCCACCAATGGATCTAGCACGAGGTTGAAGTCACCTCCCACTATAGTTGGATATCTGGACACCTCCTGCGCCAAGGCCACAGTGGAGCAAAAAAAAGTAGGGCAATCAATGTTAGGAGCATAAATATTAATTAAGGCCGGTTAGGTAGAGCCAATTTTAATTACAGCCATTGCCCAACGCCCATCTGTATCAGACCTAGTTTGAATGATCATGGGGGATAGAGCTTTCCTTACCAAAATGGCTACCCCATTTTTCTTATGCTGGGCAGCTGAGAAAACCACTAGAGAAAAGGGGTTTACATCTAGTTTTAGCGATTCCTTTACATTCAAATGTGTCTCCTGCAACAGTAAGATGTCAGCACTTTCTTTCTTGCCATACAGAAGAATCTTTTTCCTCATAATGGGATTGTTAATGCCCTTAACATTCAGTGAAACCATTTTAAAGGAAAACATACTAATAAAATAGCTCGAATTGACAGTCAAATGTTGCAAAAACATACCAAATTGTAGCATATAGTTTTAAATTGTAGAACAACATCTTAAGCGCCCTCAGAGTATTAGCTGCACTTATAGCCCAAAAAAGAAAACCCAACAAAAGGAGATATAGTTTAGCGCTAGCCCCTGCACATGATCGCTCACAATAAGAACACATAATTCTGAAAAACATAATACCAAACCCAGGGAGGCTATACAAACCACAAAATTAGCAGGTGAGCCCATTAGGACAAGACAGACACGGAGGGCAAAATGACCTAATCCATTCCCACTTCTTTGCCACTTAAAGTTTCGCACCTTGCCCACCTCCCAGAACAAAAGAAAAGTCAAGGTACTCAAAACCCCAACCACCAAATCTACATGGCAGGGCAGCCCTTCCCGAAACAATTTCTGACCTAAGAAACCCAGCCCAATGACCAAGGGCTGTTCCACTCCTCCAAACCCCAAGACTCTCCCAACCACCATAGACAGCACGAACAACATAAAACACAAAAGAAGAAAGAGAGAGAGAACAGGAAAACATCTTGACCAGGAAAGTAACCTGTAGTTCCTTCAAATAAAACAAAATGAGTGTTCCATACTGCATGATTAGATGTCACTTCTGCGTAGATAAATCTCCTTTACCCGACCTCAGACCAGTCAAAACGCCATGATATTAAGCACCGTGAAACTGCACCAGAAAAGCTGCAAAGTGAATTTCACCGCATCACCGCTGCCTCCTTATCTTCCAGAAATGCATATAACTCCCCTGGATCATCAAAAGTCTTGGTCTGGTTATGCAGCGTGACTCTCATGTGGGCAGGATAGAGCAGCCGAAAATGGGCCTGCAGCTGTAACAAGCATGGACGCAGCGCCAGAAAACTCTTTCTCCTATCCACCGTCGCCTTCGAGAAGTCCAGGAAAAACAGGAGCTTATGACCCTGGTATTCCAAAGTTGAAAGTGCTCTGGCAGCTCCCATTATTTGCGCTACTTGCTGAAAACATAGAACTTTCAAAATGATTGGGCACGGCTGCTTGCCTGCGACCACGGACTGAGTAGGCACTCAATGGGTGCGCTCGATTTCGAATGGCATAACAAACTGCAACTTTAACACACCGGGAATCATGGCCTGCAAAAAGGACACCATATCAGGAGCCTATGCTCCCTCAGGTACTCCTAGAATTCTTATGTTATTTCTCTGTGAGCGGTTATTGCCGTCTTCCACCTCTCTTTATAATGAACGTATCAGCTTGGCCTGCTTCTCAACGGCCTTGAGCCTTTCCCCATGTGATGCCACATCACTCTCCACCTTCTCTAAATGAGCCGTAATTGCCTCCATAGAGGTTCTCAAAGATTTGATATCTTCCTGCATTGCACATAGCGACTCTCTGTTAGATTTGACCAGGTATTTGACTGCTCGAATCTCAGCCAGGAGCTCCTGCAAAGTCTCAGGACAGTCTCGGATGACCACCATCTTGTGAGGAGAGAGAGGTTCCGTTTTGGTTCTCTTTGCGCTGGCGCCTTGAGATACTTGATAATCCAGTCGCGTAGGCTTGGGGCCTGACATATCCGGGATCGAATAATAGCCAAGTAGGTAGGAACTATTTGTTTAAAGACAGCAGAAGTCAGGATTCTTGCCAATTGCCCTCCAGAGCTCAGTTCTTACACGTCCATCTTGACCAGCAACCAGGTTCCATCCTAGATTTGGTGGAGGAGTGGCCTAGTGGTTGGGGCAAGTTACTTCAGGTTAGTAGGTCAGGGGTTCAAATCTCACTAGCAGAACAGCAACCTTGGGCTGGAAGGACTGGGGTTTCTAGTCCCACAGGTGCTCCTTGTTGTCTTGGGCAAGCTACTTAACCCTCCATTGCCCATGTTCCCTGTAAAATAGTTATCTCCGTTATAATGTCCTGTTCAATGTAAACCACCTTGATTTAAAAGGCAGTATATAAGAAATGTTAAATAAAATAATAAAAATAAATATCTTTATATTTCTGTGGTAACATAGTAAATGATGGCAGATAAAGACCAGTATGGTCCATCTAATCTGCCCAATAAGATGGCAAGAGTAGGTGAACCTGCGGTGTTGTATTGTATACAGAATCTGGCTTCTTGGAGTTGCAGTATAATTTTTATATATGTTTATTTTTAGGTTATGGTCACTTATTCTGTACTTGGTTTGGGTCTGTGTTCTGAGTGTGTGTCCAAGGCCATGGAGTTTGTACATAGGGATCTGTACTTTAGTAATCTGAATAGTTTAGCTTTTCATCTAGGCGTTGGATGTTCCAGGGCCTGCTGCACTATTTACAGTGATGCTTTTTTGGGTAGGCTCCTTATGTGAGTTTTTGAAGTTGATTCTGGTATGGTAGATTTACTCTATAGATACTCAGTGACCTTATTGTAGGTTTTTACATTAGTTCATAATATGCTTGGTGCTGGAGAATGTTGTTGTTGTTGACCAGAAGCAGATTTTTTTTTTTTTTTTAGATATTGAGTTTTGTGGGTGAATGTCTTAGTTCTGCTCTGCACCCACTGTTGAAGGAGGGGCTTCTGTGAATGCAAAATATATATTCAAAAAGAAAAAGCAAGTTTATAACAACAAAATAAACTAGAATTATAATTTTGTGTTATAAACTGTGCTGGGGTTCTCGCTCTTTCTTTTAATTCCTTGATGTGCAAATAGCTTGCGTTTCCACCACATTATCTAAGTGTCTTTTGGTTTGGTTCAGTCCCTGACTGGAGTTTTGAGAATGCCCCCCTCCCCCGCTCCATGGGGGGCGCCACCTCATCCCTCGCCTCAGGCAGCAGATTGCCTTAAGCCGCCCCTGAGTAGCTTACAAGTCATTGCATGCAATGGGGTCAACCACAGATTGCATCAAGCCTATCAGGTACATCTGCATTCAGTTGGCAACCCTAGCTGCATGTCCCACATTGCATCAGAATAGTCCTGTCACAAAACTGGCCGTGGATTACATGTGAGTTCCTGGAAATTGGTGGGTGGAGGGCAGGTGTTACATGATTTGGCTGATGTACACACCTTGCTGCAACATGGCTCCTCCAGGCCTATGACAGAGTTTGCAGGCTAGACACTTCCATGATAGTCAAGTTTGACTACTCCTGCATTTCCAACAATCTAATCAGGATGCATCATCATACTTGCAGCACTGATTCCAAAGAGTACGACCAGCGCCATTTGCTGCCTTCTACTGTCACAATATGTAAATGATGGAACTGCATGCCTTAGTGACCTGGCTGAGTGCAGCTGACAACAGTTTCGCAACATACCCATCCTGCCTGATCCTGTCATGCCTTCCTCCCAATAAAGACTATCAATACACCAAATGCAGTCCACAAATTTTTACTTATGTCACAAATCAAAATGTGGACAGAGAACATATTTCAATATCTTTCCGCAAACTGTTCCTGTGTCCCTCATTGCTTCATGGTCTCTCATATAATATTGCTAATATAACTCCAACATCGTACATACGTATAGCAAGGCGCAAATGTCACCAGTAAATAAACAATGTCCGAAAGGAAAGTATACTGGAGCTTCATTGGTGGTCTTACCAGCCACAACATAATAAACCTGCCACAGCCATTCAGTCATCATCACCCCAAATCTTGATATTTATATGGATTCCACAAGTGTTTCAGTTTCTCAGAGGATGTGTGGAAATAATGGGTGGCATTTTCAAAGGTATTTACATGGATAATTGCTCTTGTTACCATGTAAATGTCTTATCTGGGATTTTTGAAAGGCACCTACACGGGTAGTGCCTTTCAAAAATTCCAAATAAGTCCCTAATGCACCAAGATGCTAAGCGGTTAGCATTAGAGTTTGTTGGGGGTGGAGCAGGGGCAGAGGAAAGGGCTAAATGTGTAGCAGCGATTTTTGATGCTACCCGTTTAGCCCTCTACGCCTTAAAGATAGGCTTTTCCTCACCTATCTTTAAGGTGCAGGGGCTAAACAGGTAGCATCAAAAATCGCTGCTACCTATTTAGCCTCAGCGGCTGCCGGTACATCCAGCATTACCCGGATTTTCATTTCTGCTGCCGTGGAAGTGAAAATCTGAGTTAAGGGGGTCGGCACATAGCCTGTATAATTCAAACTCGGGCCCAACATCTCTTACATTATGAAGTGGCTGTTACAGGCAAGCACTCACTTGTTAACAGCCACATTGCAATTTAAGATTTGTTGTTTCCAAACTTCATCTGAAAAGTTGAAATGCTCAGGGATTTCATATTGATATTGAGATGTGGGATGATAATGGCAGAATGGGCACAGCAGGTCTTAGAATTTTGCCTGCCCATTGGGCCCCTAGATATATTCCCTTGGGACATTGTTTATGCACTGATGAGGTTTGTGCCTTGCTATATGTATGGTGTTTTGGAATTCTATTTGAAACAATATGAGAGATGATAAAGCAATGTGTAAGACAAGATCTTTTTTGCAAAGATATTGACATGTTTTTGCCACTCCAATACATGCTGGGATATGTACTTCTCATGTCTCTGAAATGCTGCCTCTGAAAGGGCAGCCTACATTTCCCTGAATACAATGCGTTTCCATCAAGATGGCGCATGAAACCACAATTCACAGAACATTTATTTTATTATTTAACAAGCTTTTTTTTTTTTTTTTAAATTAGTTTCAAAAAAGCATTTACATAATACAATCAAAAGAAAATCAGAATAATACAAACCAAATCAGATGCAATAACATCAAACAGGAAAACAGGCATTGATATAGCCCACATCAAGGAACTTAGCTGGATATAAAATAAAGGCCATATTCAGGAAAATAAGACACAAGGTCCACAAAGGGAGGCAACAACTTATTCTGGGACACTCTGTACTTCACTAAGTGCCTTCCGCTTCTCAATCAAAAAACTTTCCAATTGGGTGACATCAGTAAAAATATAAGAAACATCCTTCCAGGTAATAACACATTTGCAGGGGAAACGTAGAAAAAAAGAGGCTTCTCCTAAGGACAAAACCTGTGGCTTTAAAGCCAGAAACTGTCTACGCCTAAGCTGGGTGCTACGAGAAACGTCAGGGAAAACATTTACAAGATGACCACAAAACTTGACAGTCTTGTGTTTAAAAAAAGCACGTAGCACACTCTGCTTAACATCCTTAGTCAAAAATGTCACCAGCAAGCTTTTTTATACCGTCTTATCATAAATTCAAAGTGGTTACATTAAACACAACTGCAAGGTTACATAGAACTGGGAGATGAAACTTGGATTTTTAAACAGTTTTACATAGAATATGTGGCTTACATGGGGAGTTCAAACAATGCGCATTAGTAATTACAGAAAAACAATTGTAGGGAAGCAAAATGGGTCATAGGGTATTCCTAGTGACTTGGACTGGGGGAGGGAGCAGGAGATGGCATGGCAGGGGAGTGTATGGTAGCACAGGACAGGGGTCGGAGGGTAGTGCTTTCATTTTAAGTTTTCTAAAGAACTTAAAAAGGTCGACCCTGGTGTCAAAAGGGTCATATTGCACCAGGGAAACATAAGACAAACCTTTACTTAATACCTCCAATTGTGCTTCTGTTAATGTGACACCTGATGGATTAATCACACAACTATCTACTCCTGATAGGACACCCTTCCGGTGTCCAACTGCCAACTCCCCCCTCTGCCCTTCCCTTTGTATTGGAACCTATGATAATCTGTTTTCCGCTCTTGTTCCACCTTCTTGGGTGGTTGGCGGAAAGAGGCCTTCCGTTCACCCTTCCAGAGTTTTTCCATGGAATAATCCATTTAATTGACCCATTACCTCAGCTGCTCTGTCCAAGCACTCCAATCTTCTCATAGAACCACAAGTTCCGCTGATCCCAGTCCCATTACAATGGAGCACTGAACCATAACTGGCACTACTTCCCTTCGTGCTCACCATCTTTAACGCTAGCCTCATTTCTGGGACATTTCCCTCCCTATGGAAGCATGCTATCTTCTGCCTGATCCTCAAGAAACCCTCCCTGCCCCTCAATGTTCTGGAGAAATGGTGCCCTGTTTCCAATCGCTGTTTGTTATCCAAAATACTAGAGAAACCGTTTTTTGCACAACTTTCTTCCCATCTTGATTCCACCCGTGCCTTGAACCCCCATCAGTTTGGTTTTCATACAGGCCACAATACCGAAGAAATTCTTCTCTCAATACTCAATAAAGTTCACATTGCACATGACAGGGAGGACATCGCAATTGCAGTTTCTTTAGACCTCTCATCAGCTTTCAACTTGGTGACTACTCTATCCTGCTCTCTCGCCTTTGCGACTTTGGAATCCGGGACTCTGTTCTCTTGTAGTTTCAGTCTTTCCTATCTTGTCGTTCCTTCTCTGTAAACTGCAGAGCAACCACTTCCCCGACCATTCCACTCACTTGTGTCCCCCAGAGATCTGTGCTGGCCCCCCTCCTCTTTAATATCTTGCCCTCATTATTCAACAGTCTGGTATTTCTGCCCATTTCTATGCAGACAATATTATCCTTCTACATCACACCAGCTCTCATTCATCTGATTTGTCTCTTCTGAGCTCCTGTCTATCAGATGTCTCCTCCTGGCTTACCACTAATGATCTGCACCTCAACCCCTCCAAGAGTGCTGCACTTTGGCTCACTTTTAATCTCACATGTCCTGCTATTGCCCCTCTCCTGGCCCATTCCCCCATCCCAATAGTGCAATCACTTCGGTATGTTGGAGTCATTATTGAGACATTATCATTCCACGATCACTTGGCCTCCTTAGTTCATAATTCCTCTTATGTCTTCTGCAAGATCCGTACAATAAGCCCCTTTCTCGATACCGATTCCCTCACAACTCTTCTTTTGTCACTGGTAATATCTAGACTTGATTATTGCAACTCTGCACTTGCTGGCCTTCCTCTTCTCCATTTTCACCGTCTCCAACTCCTGCAAAACACAGCTGCGTGGTTACTCACCTCCTCCTCCTGACGTGACCATGTCACACCCTTTCTTGTCAACCTCCACTGGCTACCCCTGAAGTACCATATCGACTATATAATTCTTACTGTTTCACCAAGCTTTTCACACTGACACACCCCGATATCTGGATGACCTCCTTCAGTTTCATACCCCCCTCCCCTTTTCCTTAGGTTGCTTCATGTCCATCACCTGGCATTTCCCTCAATATCTTGGGCACACTTAGAACAAACACGGCATTCTGCCTTCTTTTTTCTAGATCCTGCTTTATGGAATTCACTGCAAATCATCTTATTCTCCAAACTTTCATTCTCCAGATTCAAATCCATGCTAAAGACCCACCTTTTCCAACTTATTTATTTTATTTACATTTTTATACTGCGATTTCCTAGAGATCAGTTGCGGTTTACAATGAACAACAATGAATTGTACAAAAAGTACGAGTTCAATTTACATGGAACAGTATCAACTATGTACAATAACAATTAAAACGAGATACGTTAGCTATATACATGGAGGTCTTGTCTTTGTGTCGTTGAAGTTCTGCTGGGGGATCATTGATTAGATTGTGGAATGCCTAAGTTATATTCAGAAGTTATGTTATAGAGCCAAAGTGTTGTGAGAATAGGTATGTTTTAAGATTTTTCCGGAAGAGGAAAAGTCTTTTGTGGCTCTTAAGTTGTCAGGGAGTTTGTTCCAAAGGGTGGGAGCGCAGTGGGAAAATGCTCTGTTTGTGATTTTTTTTAGCCTTTCTGTAGTCTGCTGTTGTTATGAGTTTGTTTTTATTGCAGTCCCATTGAGTACAGAGGTTCTTTTCACCAGAGATGAGAGAGGATAAGTAAGATGGTGAAATGTCATTGGTTAGTTTGAAGGTGGTTACGATTATTTTATACTGGGTATGGTATTGCATTGGGAGCCAGTGTAAATTACATAGGATTGGTGTGATGTGATCAATTGGGTTGGCGTTTGCTGTTATTCTGGCAACAATGTGTTGTGCAATTTGTAGTGGGCATATTGATTGCTTAGGCAGCCCTTGGAGTAAAGAGTTGGCATAGTTGAAGTGGGAGGTGACAGTTGCCTTAAGTACAGATTTGAAATTAATGTGGTGGAAGAGTGGGTGGAGCTGTTTAGTAGTCTCAGCTTATAGTAAATTTTTCTTGTTGTGTGTTTTATGAATGTGGTTATGTGGCAGGTGCAGGCCTGTGACCCACGGTGTCTGACATAAGCAGGCCAGCATGGCTAGCTTGACCTGTAAATGAGGCCTGTGGAGAGGCATATAGGATTGCACATCCCCCAATATGCTGCTATTATAAGATAGAACTCAGTAGAAGTATTGAATTAGCTTAGGTAGGCAGAACTGTAGAACTGAGAAATGGAAAAATACAGAAAAGACATGTTTAAAAGTTACTGATAAGAAAAAGTACATCTGCAAAGAAATAATGAGGAGTGCTGACAGATGAGTTACAGAACCTTGCTCTTCTACACGCACAAATTGGTTCTATGGCCTTGAGAGTGTGAAAGTAACAAGTTGATGAACTGGCCATTGTAATTAGGACTAGAAGGGGGGCATGCAGGTGTCATGCCCACAGAAGGGACATAATTGGATAAACTTATCAGTACCGGGACCAATGGAAGAGGTACGGGAGGTACGGGAGGTTACCGGGACCAATGAAATGTGTTTCTATACCTAGAATGGAACAAAAGTCTATAAAAGTTGTTGTAATGCTTGAAGGCTTTGCTCAGCCATTTTGAAATTGACTGGTTCGAGACTTGTGCACAAATAAATGATTTGGACCTTCTGAACAGACTCCTGGTATCATTGGTTTGTCTGCGCTTTGCTGCTACAGTTATGTTCAGTGTCGATCTAGGATTACACCAACTTGCCTTTGACTTCCTCTCCCCTCCCCCCCAGTTCTAACTGACTGCCCTGTGCCCTGCTCTGCCTATGCTTCTCTGCATCTTTCCTCATCCTGTCCTGTCTGATTATGGCATTCTTTTCTAGTTTCTATATAGCCTATTTTGGAAATTATAAACTGCTCTGATACCCTAAAGTTTAGGGCGGTATATCAAGTGTTATTAAAGATAAAGATAAAGATTTGTGTGTCTGTCTGAATTAAACAGGGGGGCCGAGGGATCAATGGGGTTTTCAGAATGGCTTCTGCTACATTTTTTAACTGGTGCCACAACTTCCTCGGTAAGTTCCTCTCTATTAGCCGGTTATAATAAAAACTAATAATAAGAATTTGGAGGAATACAAAAAGGAGATTAAGGACAAAAAACTCTCCAAGTTTAAGAATGACAAAGATGATTATAAGTTTGGATACGTTTACCCATGGTGTAAAAAGGGCAACTTTGACAATAACTATAGGAGGTATAAAAATAACCATGAGGCTGTGATTCAGGTTTTATAGAGGTTTCAGGGGTATCATGATGGGCTGATTTTGATGACTCTTTATATTGAGTCACTATATATTAACATTCCTCAGAAGGAGGCTATTCATATAGTGGAGCAAACATTACTCTCATGTACATACCATAGATCCAGGGCCATGCGGCCCGCGAGACAATTTTGTGTGGCCCGCGACAGAGAGGAAAATAAAAAAAACAAAACAAAAAAAAAACTGGCTGCTGCCGCTGCTGCCGTGGCAGCGGCAGAATCAATTGTCCCATGGCCCCTTCCCGTCTGCTCCTCAGCCATCAGCTCCATCAGCGGTGTAGCGGCTCAGCCCTCAGCTCCATCAGCGGCTGCTTTCAGGGCCGCGAAGAGACAGTTTCTCTTTCACAGCTCTGCTCTGTTAAGGCAACCGGGGCTGATGGAAAACTTCCCATCAGCCCCAGAGGCGCAGCTCGAAAAGCCCGCTGCTGATAGAGCTGAGGGCTGAGCTGCTAAGCTGCGGATGGAGCTGAGGGCTCTGCCGGGCAGATGGGAAGGGGCTGTGGGACAATTGATTCTGCCACTGCCACGGCGGCAGCAGCAGCAGCAGCAGCCAGGTTTTTGTTTTTTTTTAATTTTTAATTTACTTGGGCTGATTGGGGGGAGGGAGTTAGGACTGGTAATGGGGGGGGGGCTAAGACTGAAAATGGGTAATGGGGGGTTAGGACTGGAAGTGGGCTGATGGGGGGGGAGTTAGGACTGGAAATGGGCTGATGGGGGTTAAGACTGGAGGGCTGATGGGGGGTTAGGACTGGTAATGGGCTAGGGGGGGGCTAAGATTGATAATGGGGTGATGGGAGGGTTAGGACTGGAAGTGGGCTGTTGGGGAGCTTAGGACTGGTAATGGGTTATGGGGGGGCTAGGACTGGTAATGGACTGGGGGGGTTGCTAGGACTGAAATGGGCTGAGTAGAAGGGGGGGGGGCTTGAACTGCAAATAGCTGATGGGGAGGGGGGCTTGGAATGGAAATGGGCTGTGACAGGGGACGGAGCTAGAACTGGAAATGGGCTTAGTGGGGAGGGGGTGCTAGGACAGGAAATGGGCTGATGGAGGGGCTAGGATAGGACTGGAAATGGGCTGATGAGGGGACTAGAAGGGAGCGGATGTTGGGTGGGGCTGGAACTAGAAAGGAGCTGATGTTGGGTAGGATTAGAATGGGATGGGGCTGGGAGAGTGAAATGGAGAGGGGAAAAATATTTTGTGTGGGAGGGAAGAAAAATCTACAATTGGCCGGGTATTGGGAGAGTAAGTGGGGATTGAGGATGGAGGGGTAAAATTTGAGTGGATGAAATAGGAATGAGGAAAGAGCAAAAGGAGAAAGATTAGTATGTTAAAGCAGATGTAGAGAGAGAATGGAACAAACTAGAAGAGAGAAGAAAGGACAAATGGACAGCAGACGATGGAGAGTTAGCAGAAGACACGAAGAAACCAGAAGAAAGTGGCTGGAGCAACTGCAACTGAAAAAAAACTGCACAAAAGGTAGAAAAATATCTCTTTATTTTGAATTTATTAACTAGAATATGTCAGCTCTGGGAAATGTGGATCCTTAACATCTGTGCTTTGTTTAGTATAAGAGGAAATTAATTTATAGTTTTATTTCTACAGTGTTGTTGTACACTTCCGGTTCCGAGTTTTATGCGGCCTGCGGGTTACTTTACAAGTCCTCATTTGGCCCTCAAAGCAATTTGAGTTTGAGACCCCTGCCATAGATGGATTTCAATGTATTTTCTGACACAATTGGCCAGTTTGGCACTTGAAGAAAATTATTTTTGGTTCGATGATTGTTTTACAAACAGATAAAAGGTGTCGCAATGGGTTCGTCACTGGCACCGGATATAGCCAACATATATGTAGCACATTTTGAGAGGGATTTTCTTAAACAATATGCATACAAACCCTATGTGAAATTATAGCTGTGCTATATAGACAATATCCTTGTGATTCGGGATTACGAACAACAACTCCTAGAAGAATGTTTGGCGTGGGTGAATGCTTTGAATGCCAACCTGAACTTCACAGCAGAGTTGGATATTAAAATTATTAAGTCTGAGAATGGGTTTCATACTGACCTTTTTAGGAAACCAAAGGATTGCAAGTATTTTTTAGAATATTTTAGTTTCCATTAGTTCCCTCAAAAATAATCTTCTTGTCAGTCAGTTTTTGCGCATCAGACGGATATGGTCTGATCAGGTGGACTTTGAAAAGAATGCCTGTATACTTGACTCCAGGTTCAAACAGAAGGGTTACCCAAAGAATTTTATTCAGAAAGCATATCAGAGAGCAAAGGATACAGATCAGAACACACGTCTCCAGAGGCAGAACAAGCCACCCCATGATAAGATGATTTGCCTGCTTCTATTTTCTATACATTCCAAGAAGATCACAGACATTCTGAAGCAGGAGTGGCATATCATCCAAACCATCCCTGGCTTCGAGACTCAGGAATTGACGATTGCTTATAAGAGGAACCCCAATCTATCCAATATTCTTGTATCCTCTGTGCTACCCGTCCCTCAGAGAAAACTAGCAACTGTTGGCCATTACTGCCTACATTCCTTTACATAGCCTTTAAATGAGATATCTGAGTGTGCCCTCAGTTCATATAAGATCTAGTGGCCAGGGACACTTGTGATATACAGCTACTTGGAATTGAAGTGCACATTTGATTTAGATTTGCAGCTACCTAGTCTTTTACTTAGTCTCCTGCTTAATTTTATAGCTAGGGTATACATTTTAATGTTACAGGGGGCCTTGTATACTGGGGCTGATTTATAAAAGTAAGATTTCAGTTTGAACTTTTCAGCACCCATTGTTCTGTTACAAGCCTGTTTCACAGAGTGTGATTAATTGAATCAACTCTGTATCTTGACCAAGTTGACTGATCCAGTTCTGCTCATCACAGCACCGAGGACTACATAAAGCTAAGCCTTCAGATTTTAAAATTGCCTTTTTTATTTTAATATATATTTCAGCTTGGGCTATAAGTTTAGGATTATTTAGACTGCCTACATTCCTTGTATAGCCTTCAAATCAGATATCTGAGTATGTCTTCAGTTCATATAAGGTCTACTGGCCAGGGACACGTGATATACACTCTCTCTCCTCCATCGGGGCCCCGATCGGCTGTGGGACAGAGAGCAGGAGGCTACTACCCCTCCCGTTCTCCATCACATGGCCAATCAGGGTCCAATGTGCCAAATTCAAAAGGAAGCGCCAGCAGGCATGCCCGCGCCTTAAGTGGGACACTTGAAGAGGCCCTGTAATCTCTACGAGCAGTCTGCCCATGCTACTGCCGAAAACAGCTATCGGAACTCACCAGCCAACTGAACAAAATGTATCTACACAGCAAATAACCTTCAGAAACCAACGGAAATGTGAGTATATCTTGATTCAGTCTGCATAACTGAACAGGATTCAAACTACTTCTCCACACCCCTTACATAGAATAAACCTCCCCAAACTCCTATAATTCACCAACCCAAAGTTCACCATGGGTAACAACATAATGTTTATACTTCTTCTACTGCTCTTCAAGATCAGATACACAACTGCTGGTACATCAAACCTCCCTTCTCCAATACACCTGATACCGACAATACAATCAGGCAGATATCCTCCCTACAAGATAAACATTAACCAAAGTCACCATAACAGATCTCAAAGATTAATCCATAGCATCCCATCCACCCATGAAGGATTAGCTTATGGCAAGAAACTACACTATGTTTCCCTCAATTGTGCTTTGGTTAACGCTTGATCAATCTGCAATAAATTTAATACAATATTAGACTGCATACAGAGCCAGAACATTGACATTATGTGTATCACAGAAACATGGCTTGCTGACACAGATAATGTCATCATAAACCAAATCACCCCTCCACAATACACCATACACAACTCCACAAGACCATCACAACAAGGTGGAGGCATATTAGTGATTGCAAAGTCACACCTAAGATTTAACACCACCTCCTTCCTCCAATCTGAAGGAAGCAATTTATTAATTATATCAAATAAGCAGCTAGCACTCTGCCTCATGTTCAGAGTCCCAAGTGCAAATGAAGAAGACCTCTCAACCATTCTGGAACAAGTCTGTGCCCATATCAACAAGAGGAAACCTCTTATTATCCTAGGGGACCCTAATCTCCTATCGCTACCCATCCAAGTAGGAGATACCTTCTTAGATACTATGAAAGCCCTCCATTACTATCAATTAATAGATTCCTCAACCATAGGAAGGGAGGAACCCTTGACTTTATCTTCGCACCGAATCAATATCACACCAAAGACCTTGTAACACATATTTCAGTCATCCTAATTCCATGGTCTGACCATCGCATGATCAACTTCTCCATAACTTCCCCGATAATGAATGACACACTTAAGCCAACCCTCAAGGAGCAAAGGAAATTCTGAACATTCAACAAAGATAAATTCCTTGAAGACATGCTACCAGAATTAGACCAAATTACAACAGACCTTGACTCCACCATCACTGTCTGGCACAAAACTCTCCAGAAGGCTGCAAGTGCACCAGAAAAACCAATCCAAACCAACAAGATGAAACACAATGCCCCCTGTACTCAATCGAAATCAATGACTAGAAGAAGCAACTATGGAGAATAGCAAGGCTTTGATGGCGAACAAAAAATCAACACCACCTAGCAAAATACAATGAAATACAATCCCAATACCATAACACAATAAATAACTACAAAAAGGAATACCACTCAAACCTGATAATGAAATCCATTAACAGACTTAGGGAGCTCTTCACCATAGTAGAAGGTCTAATAAAAGAACTAACGTAACCAGATGTTACAATTTCAATATCCCCACAAGACTTGGCAGACTTCAAACAGATGAAGTATACCCAGACACCACGTGAAAAACCAAGCAAATCCAACCTACAACACACCACAAATGCTACATAGCAAACATTTCAAATCCCAAGAAAACAGCTGGATTCCATTATAACTAATATCAACACAACAACCTCACCTATCGATCCATGTCCAGTTACCTGGATTAAACAAACAAAAGAATACTTAATATCATTCCTACAAATGATCATTGAATTATCTCTCACCCAAGGATACCTCCCCCCTCAACTCAAGCAAGCCTCCATTAGACCAAGCCTAAAGAACAATAACCTCAACAAAAAGGACCCAAGCTCCTTCCATCCGCTATCAAGTCTCACATTCATAACCAAGATAATCAAAAAGATAGTACAGTATCAACTACAGGACCACATAGGCACATACACCCTGTTAGATCCTTACCAATATGGATTCAAACAAAATTACAGTGTAGAAACTCTGATCACATCACTTACGGACACCTTGGTTACAGGCATAGACAATATACTGCATGGCTTCATCTTATGCTTCTTGGATATCACCGCTGCATTTGACTCTGTTAACCACAACACTCTACTACAGAGGTTCTGAGATACTGGAATTAATGATATAGTACTAGACTGGTTCATCTCCTACTTATCCCACCATAACCAGCAAGTGAGAAACAAAAAAGAACATTCTAAACCTTTTATTCAATGCCAGGATGCCCCACAAGGCTCGGCCCTCTCTGCACTGTTATTCAATATATATATCCAACCAATATGCAACATTATAAGACAACACAACATCCACTACAGAATATATGGAGATGATATTATGATTTTTACCCACATCGACATCAACCTCCCAGATTACTCACAAAGTGAGTGGAGTGGAGGAGTAGCCTAGTGGTTTGGACAAGGTACTTCAGGCCGGAAGGTCGGGGGTTCAAATCCCACTAGAGGACAGCAACCTTGGGCTGGAAGGACTGGGGTTTCTAGTCCCACAGGTGCTGCTTGGGGTCTTGGGCAAGCCACTTAACCCTCCATAGCCCATGTTCCCTGTAAAATAGTTATCTCCAAGTTATAATGCCCTGTTCAATGTAATTTCAGTTTGTTCAATGTAAACTGCACTGATGCAGAATAGCACAGTATATAAGAAAATATAAATAAATAAACAAAGCACAGCATGGCTGGAATCAATATGAAAGTGGCTCAAAGAACAGAATCTTTCCATAAACTTTAAAAAATATGAATTGATGCATATTACAAGAAACATTAAATTCTCCCCTCCAGACTCACTCAGGATCATAGACCATACCCTAACAAATAAACAAGAGGTCAAATACCTTGGAGTAACCATCGACCATCAACTCACCTTCCAACCGCAAATAAAGAAAACAACTAGATCAGTATACCATAAGCTGCAAACTCTACACAAGCTCAAACCTCTTCTCAATGACAATGATTTCAAAACAATATGCCAAGCCATGGTAACACCCAAAATAGATTATTGCAATATAATCTATCATAGCCTGCCTAAGAAAGCAATACATCCTTTGCAACTGGTACAAAACACCTCTGCAAGAATCATTACAGGAAAACCAAAATACAGTCATATAACTCCAATTGTCCACCAGCTACATTGGCTCCCTGTCACTGTCCATACCAAATACAAAAACATAATAATAATCTTCAAGATACTAAACAACCTGTCTCCAACGACTCCAACCATTGATCAAGAAAGTGTGTCCAACCAGAACAAGAAGAGGTGCAGACCCCAACATCCTGGAAACTCCACCAAGCTACAAAACAGCAAAACAATCCACTTGCAGTAGAGCCTACTCTCTGTACGCTCCACAATGATGGAATGAACTACCCACCTCAATACTCACAATCACAGATCTACTGGACTTCAGGAAAGCCAAAAAAACCCATCTCTTCATTGAATAATATGGTCCTATCTAGAATAAAATGCCACCTAACAATATAACAACTGTATATAATAGTGTGGCGCCGCCCCTACTAGGCGGTTGCCTAGTGAAGGCAGAGGGCCATCACATATCTTATATTTTTACTTGAACTCCAGGGTTCAGGCCTCTGGAGGTGTAGTTGTGTGTAAAAACAGTCCAAGTGGGTTTCAGGCCAACACAGGAAAAATTTATTCAATTTTATCGTTTTACAGTCAGGCTTTGCAAACAGGCCTTTTGCAGATAGTCTTGACCACCATAACAGAAAGAAGGATATTTTCTCCAAATCAAAACTTTGTCACCAAACTGTATTTCAGCAGTGCTATAAACAAACTGTCTCTTCCAGCAGCTTAACAGAAGAACTTCTTTTCCAAAAACAAACACAGTTGAAAGTAATGGCAATTAGCAGAGCCCAGAAAAACTATAGCTTCCTTCAACAACTTAGTTTCAGCTATGGACATCTTCTGCTTGTCAGCACAAAATACTAGCAAATTGCTGCATTAAAATATTCACTTCAGCACAGATATTGTTGTTGCTTTAACCTTGAGAGTTCTTTCTCTCCATTCTAAGCTTTCTGGATACAAAAATCAGGATAAACGGTTTTCTGGATTTCCCTCTCAGTTAAACCGTTAGGCTTTCCTTAATCTGAAGTCATGCAGAAAGAGCATTCCATCAATGAGTCTGTGGAATCCTGTTCCTCTCCACCAGGTTCTATTTCCATGTCTTCCTCCTCTGCATTACATGTCACAGGGTTTAAAACAGGCTCGGGAATTTCAAGTTTGACTTCTTTTAAAAGTCTGAACAGTCTTTCCCACAGAGCTTTCCTTCCCCCTTCTGGGTTTGTAGTATAGCTATGAGACTTCTTCCCCTTTAATAAACCCTTTAAAGGCTTTGTCTCTCTCAGCTTATCTTTAGGAACATTCTTCCTGGCAGGCTTTCTACAAGATACAATTTCTTCCTCAGAATCCTGTAAGCTTATCTCTGAGGCTGGGTTATATTCCTTAACCCCCAAAGACGTTTCCCTCCTATGTCTGAGCTTGGCTGTGAACCTCCTACAGCATGGGCTCTTCCAGGAAGTAGCATCGTCTGATTCAGAGCTGCCTTGGGAATCACTGCAGTGTCTGTTTCCAGACCCTCTAGGCTTTCCAGCACTGAAGATTTGTTCCTCTTCAGTCTGGTCTGAGACTTCTTGCTCTAGCTTACTTACAGCCAGCCTTCTCACTTCCTCTCTCCTGGAAGGAGTGTGATTAGCCCTGGTTCTGGCTCCTTCACAACTGCTGTCTCTGAAGCTGTTCCCGTGTCTCCAACTGGATCTGTTGCCTGAACTGCACCTGCTGCCTTGTGTTCCTTTCCCGTTTCTGTTCCTGCTTGAACTCTCTCTAAAGTCTTCACCTCGAGTTCTGCTTTCACTTCCTCCCTTGCTCTGTGTTCGTGTGAGCTTAAATGTTTGAGAGTGACGTTCCTCTCCTGGCCCCACCCACAGGTGTTTCCTATCTCTAATAATGGAGTCTGGGTGTGGTCTGAGCCTGGCCTTTGAAGTGTGTTTTTTTCCACTACCCTCCTTCTGGAACGTGTGTTTTGGTGAGCCCTTCCCCCACACAGAAGAAAAAGTTTCAATTTTTTCTGTTTTCCAGGGCTGTGCTGCACTCTCCTTACCACAATAGATAACTGCTGATTGCTCCAGTATCCCATCAACGCACAGCAACATTTATGTATATAGTTAGCATTTGTTAAATGTATTGTTGTTGTGTTGTTATTAAGTGCCGTCGAGTCGGAGTCGACTCATGGCGACCCTCTGGATAGCTATCCTAAATTGTGTTCGGTCTTCAGTCAGGCGGCTCATTGTTGACAGACTGGTACCCGTAGCTGCTGTTATTGTATCGATCCATCTCATTGCTGGCCTTCCTCTTTTGCACTGACCTTCTATCTTGCCAAGCATGATGTCTTTCTCTAATGATCTCTCTCTTCGCATGATGTGTCCAAAGTATGAAAGTCGAAGTCTTGTCATCTGAGCTTCTAAAGAAAGCTTAGGTTTGATCTCCTCTAGTACCGACTGGTTTATTCTTCGGGCAGTCCATGGTATACACAGTATTCGCCGCCAGCACCATAATTCAAAGGTATCAATTTTCTTCCTGTCTGTCTTTTTCACTGTCCAGCTTTCACATCCATATGATGTTATTGAAAATACCATGGCTTGAACAAGTCGAATCTTTGTATGGAGAGAGACATCTCTGCTCTTGAGAATCTTATCTAGGACTTTCATAGCCATTCTGCCAAGAGCAATGCATCATCTGATTTCTTGACTGCTTGTTGCTTCTTTATTGATAGTTGATCCAAGTAGGTTAAAGTTGTTCACGATTTCAATTTCTTCTCCTTCAACGATGAACTTGTTGATTATGCCAGTTGTCATGATCTTTGTCTTCTTTACATTAAGGTGCAGGCCCATTTTGAGACTATGTTCTTTGATTGTGAGAAGCAAATGTTTCAGATCATCTTCACTTTCAGCAAATAATGTGGTATCATCAGCATAGCGAAGGTTGTTGATGAATCTTCCACCAATCTTCACACCTCTGTTGTCTTCATACAATCCTGCTTCTCTGATGATTTGTTCTGCATATAAATTAAACAGGTAGGGGGAAAGTATGCAGCCTTGTCTTACACCTTTGCTTATTTTAAACCATTCTGTTTCTCCTTGTTCCGTTCGAACTGCTGCTTCTTGATCAACGTACAGATTGTGCAAGAGTACGATCAGGTGTTCTGGTATACCCATTCTTCTTAATGTGGCCCAGAGTTTCTCATGGTTTACACAGTCAAAAGCCTTGCTATAGTTGATAAAGCACAAATAGATATCCTTTTGGTATTCTTTAGTCTTTTCAAGGATCCATCTCACATCCGCAGTGATGTCTCTCGTTCCTCGCCCTTTCCTGAACCCTGCTTGCACTTCAGGTAGTTCTTGTTCCGGGTATGGTTGTAGTCTCTTTTGAATAATCTTCAGTAGAATCTTGCTGGCATGTGGGATCAGAGCGATTGTGCGATAATTTCCACAGTCAGTTGGATCACCTTTCTTTAGTATTGGTATAAACTGTCATGAGGCTGGTATCAATAAAGATGCAAAGTTGAAAAGAAACCCTGTTTCTAAGAGAGATCTAGATGTGCAATTACCGCAAAGCACAGCTAGAGGGAGCAGGAGTGATCATACAGGAGCTAATGAGGCTAAGAGAGCTAACTACTTGCACCTGGAAATGAGCCCGGGAGATTCAAAGGAAAGATTCCTTTATAAGCAGAAGCTGAATGCTAGCAAAGGAGGAACAGCTCTGAGGAGAGGAACAGCTCCAAGGGCAGGAGAAGGAGGAACAGCTCCAAGGGCAGGAGAAAGAGGAACAGCTCCAAGGACAGGAGAAAGAGGAACAGCTCTGAGGGAAGGAGCAACTCTAAGAGAAGGAGAAGGACTTGGAGAAGGAACAAGGAGCACGGCTAAGGAAAGAAGGAGAGACCTGAGGGAAGGAATCCTCCTTGAGCAAGCCCAAATGAACAGAGTTCACAGAGGTGGAGTTCAGAGGGGCCAAGCTACGAGAGCAGCTGTTCAGAGGGAGTCTGCTGGGGAAAGCAGTCAGGCTGGAGAGTGTGCCACTCCCTGCTCGAGCAACGTTCCTGAATCCAAAGCTGAGAGACGTATCCAGAGAACCAGAGAACCAGGTTTGGAGGAAGACCTGCAGTCACTGGAACCTGCTAGACAAGTTTTACCAGGTACTCGAGGAAAAGGAGTTTTTAGCAAGGCTATTTTATCACTGAAGCATAGAGCTGAATCCATACCAGGTTTTATTAAGCTGCCAGAAAGCACAGCCCTGCCCAGAGGCTACCGGCAGAGAACCTGTTGCAAGAGAGACGTTCTTGGGAGAGAAAGCTCCAGGAATTCAAACTACAGAAACTCAAGGTATGAAAGCTTTATTCCTGATAAAGAAGGCTTAACTCCTAGAAGCACTGCTAGAACAAGTATTCAGTTTGTAAGAAGGAAGAAACCAGAGTGGTTTCAGAAAATACCAAGAGAACTTAAAACACCGTCTTATTGGAGGCAAGAGCCTAGAGACAGTCCACGTAGAGCTGTAACAACCAGGGACAGTATTTACTCAGAGGGGGAATGTAGTGGAGCAGAATCTATGGAAATTGAAGATATAAATGCTATCCCCATTCCTCAGGCAGAAGATATGGATTGTGGTTTGTGCATTACCACCAGTCTAGAATCTATAGCCACTGTATAAATAAGAAGAAACCTGTTTAATTGATGTTGCTTTGGAATGAAGTGAATTCCTCCAGTTAACCTTGGCACTAATTGTGAAGATACTAACAATTAGTTAACCTGTTTAATACTGGCACCTTTACAAACAAAGGACATTCTTTAATTTTCTAGTGTCTTAATGAACCCTTGCACAGAGGGGAAATAAAAGCCTTGTTTCCCTACACTCTTGGCTTGATTATTGAGTTCACACCAGGAGCTGAAATACCTAAGGCCAATCTCCATTTTTGCCTTACATAAACCCCACGCTCCTGGAAAATAAATATATCATGGAGCATGCCCTTACCGGCCTTGGCCACTAGGGGCTGCGACCATGACAAAACACAGATCTTTTCCAGTCAGTTGGCCATGATGTTGTCTTCCATATTTCTTGGCAGAGCCTTGTAAGTACGGAAACAGCAGCATCAGATTTTTGTAATACTTCTATGGGAATGCTATCAATGCCTGGTGCTTTGTTCTTTGATAAGGCTTTCAATGCTGCTTCAACTTCTTCTTTCATCACCAATGGTTCCCGATCATAAGGTACAGGTTGAAATGGCTGTTGGTCCACTTGATCTTTATCATATAAAAACTCTGTATATTCCTTCCACCTTTTCTTGATCTTCTCAGCATCATTCAACATAGAACCTTGAGCATCTTGTAACATTCCAATTCGAGGATGGAACTTTTTCTTTAACTCTCGTAGCTTTAGGAAAGCCGATCTTGTTCTTCCTCTAATAGTTTCTGCTTCTATTTCCTTGCATGCGTCATGGTAGTAGTACTTTTCCTTGTCCTGTCTTGCTGCACGTTGGAAATCTCTGTTGAGTTCTGTTATTGTCTTTCTTTCTCCTCTGGCTTTAGCTTCTCTGCGTTTCTGGGCAATTTTCAGAGTTTCTTCTGTCATCCATTTTTACCGTTTTTGCTTTTTCACCTTTTGTGGAGACTTCTCGCTTTCTTCCAACACAACCTTCTTGATGTCATTCCATAACTCTTCTGGAGCTCTGTTATTTGTATCTAAAGCAGCAAATCGATTTTGCAGGCAGTCTTTAAATTCCAGTGGTATATTCTCAAGGTCATATTTTGCTGCATTCATGAGTGGTTCAAACCGCTTCGAATTTATGATGAGGCGGTATAGAAAACCTGTTAAATAAATAAATAAATAAATATACAGCTACTGTACTTGGAATTGACGGGCACATTTGATTTAGATTTATAGAGACCCAGTCTTTTACTTAGGGGTATGTTTACTAAACTCCGAAATTGTGCGGGGCTGCGGTAGTGTGCCTGTGCCATATAAGGAGTGGGCGGTTCAGGCAGAAAAAAGAAAAAAACCAGGAGAAAGCGACCATACTTGTGCGCGTCGCGTTAATGTGCGGGGTCCACATTAGCGCGTGGGAAGGCTAAGTGTCGCACTGCTAGGCACACAAAGGAACAGAGCCGTAGTACAATGGAGAAGACACTGACCAATGGTGCAGGGGCCATGGGTTCAATCCCCCATTGTGCGCATCCCAAAAGGCTGGCTGAAGCCTTAACTTTAATGGCTAAAAGTGCTTTAGGAGGCATATTAATTTTGGGCGGCATAAGGCGGTGCACTGTTATTTTGGGCGGCATAAGGCGGCGCACTGTTAATTTTGGGCGGCATAAGGCGGCGCACTGTTAGGTTTGGGCACCATACGGCGTTGCGCTGGTAATTTTGGGCGGCAGAAGGCATTGCGCTGCTAATTTTGGAAGGCCTAAGGCGGTGCGCCAATGTCCAAACACAGGAACAGAGCCACAGCACAATGGTGAAGACACTGGACAATGGTACAGGGAGCAGGGGTTCAATCCCCCACAGTGCCCAATGAATAAGGCTCACTGAGGCATTATTTTAGGAGGCATATAAATGAGGGGCAGCATAAGGCGGCGCGCTGATGGGCATAAGGCGGTGCGCTAATGTTTTAGGAGGCATTGTAATAATGGGAGGCATAAGGCGGCGCGCTGGGTACAGTACGCTGAGGGTGTTTTTGCTGGCAGCAACATATGTACATTAAATAAAAAACAACTTTGGACAACCCAATCAAATAACCCCACTGTGGGGGTTTGAATCCATGACCTCTGGCTTCACAGGCAGTGATGTAACCATTGGGCTACAGCTGTCAGCAAGCCCCTGGCTGGCTGCAGAGAGCCTGCACGTCACCACACAGACAGTCTGCTGTGGTAACCAGGATAGGGTTAGGCCACCCATACCCATGCTGCACTGCACATGCAAATCAGCTGTCCACAGATGAACACAAGATGGGGAATGCACCCCAACAGCTCCCCGGCCTGGTAGGGGGAAGTGGACATGTGCACCCACACAGCACCTCGGCCTGGTAGGGGGTACTAACCGGGTGTTTTACTGGCACAGAGTAGCTACACACCGTCACATTGTGCGGGTACTGTGCTCACCCTGAGGGTGTGAGGAGGCGCCCAGGACCAGGTCCACAACACCCTCCATGGCTGAAAGAGGCCATGCCAGGGCTCCTAAGCAGTACTAAACTGTGAGATAGGTAGTTTCTGCAGAAACACCTTGGATATCTCTTTCTGTCTTAGTCAGGGGAACCCCTTATGGACACCTAGGTGGGCTATGCACCCCCCCCCCCAGGTTGAAAACAGGGTCTCCTATCAACAGATCCACATTCTACCTCCCTGCTATGGTGGCAGTAGAGTGGACCATCAACCCCAGTCCTAGCTAGGGAACAGACACCCTACAGGGCAGTCAAAGCAGCTCTATACACATCCATAACACAATATCAGACAGACATTAGGCCTGGATATACTAAGCTGCACCCCACCACTATCTGATATTCTCCTGCAGCAAGCCATCAGCCGCTGCACCCTGCAAGGCACTCCATCAAGACACAGACCAGCTGAAAACAGTCTGCTAGCTAATTCTGGTGGAAATGCATGCACCCAGAACTGGGATGGCAGTACATACCAGTAGATAAGTCAGTGACTGGGCCCCAAAAGGAAACCGATATATATCACATGGGAGAAATACTATATAGCACTATGGGGGTGCCTAGACATGCTGTGGTCACTGCACAGTCAGGGTGAGTGTGATCCCCCAAGGGGACAGACAGAGGCCACCCTGGTGGCCGGCCACGACAATGTCCCAGGCAGTGCCCTATGCCCTGTGCAGATGCATCCTGGCCAGGCCACCCTGTCTGAGCTATACCCATGGTACCTTGCTGCTCATTATGCACATTGGCAGGCCAATACTGGCAACAGTGCTGGCAGTGTGGGCTGTGGAAGGTGTTTGCAGCCAACACACACTGTAGAGACAGACACACACTCCCACACGTATGCCAGCATTGTGCTACTATAGAGGAGTTTATCAGCCTTGCCCACCACACCAGTCCTGGGCACGGTACAGGCATGGATATGGTATGCAATACTGTTGGGGGTCACTCCCCAGGGTGGTGACCACTGTCAGAGGCCAGACCTGAAGCACACACCACAGACATCAGAAAGATTGTTATGATGGAGCTCACAGAGCAAACTGTGCTTAACGTAGGAATGTCTTTCTGCCAGTACTCATAGCAAACGTTTGAGAGCTGTGTACCATATACCCAGGTGTAGGGTGGCATTGCTAAGGTATGCATGTGCTAGTATTGGGAGATGCACGCAGGGCCCAATGTCCTGCCTCTCCAGGAGGCATTGGCCAATGGGGCCTGTGGGTGTGGGTGTGTCTGCCCCTGTTGGCTGCTGCTTTACGGCAGAGGTTCCCAACTCCAGTCCTGGTGTGCCTAACACTGTTCGGGTTTTCCTGCTGTCCCTCATGAATATGCATGAGCTACATCTACATGCCATGGGGATGGTGCATAGATATGCAGCACAGGCATTTGTATTAGAGGCAGCATGGAACCTGAATGGTGTGTGGTCCTCCAGGACTGCATTTCGGAGACTCTGCTCTAGGTAATGCCCCTGTTCATGGTGTCTGTGCTGGGTGTGGTAAAATATAGGCGTATTACCAATGCGTATGTCCTCAGCAATAAAGGTTTGTCCTTACTATCACGGTTTAGTTGTGGGAAAAATATGTGGACAGGATTGGCAGTAGCCCCAGCTGGGCTTTGAACCTGTGACCTTCTGTTCTTGCACACACTGTCTGTGTGCACTGCACCACTGTGTTGCCACAGATTGGCTGAATTCCCTGGGAGGTCCATGACTGTACATCCGACAGGGCCTGTCTGTTGCAGTGGACGGTGCCAGCCTGCACATGGCTAGGCCATTGTCTTCTGTGGCTAGCAGCCACTGCCCCCTCCACCACCTGTACCCTTCCGCCAACATGCTGGCATGTCCTTATCATAGTAAAACCATATGACCTGATTGAGTTGTGGCACTTCAGGCCTGCATTTGGGGGACTCGGCTGTAGGTACTGCCCATTGTTCTGGTGTGTGAGCGGTGTAGGGTAAATATGGGTGTTTCAAGCATGCTTATGTTCTCTGCAATAAAGGAGTGTCTTTACTATCTCTGTTTAGTGGTGGGTAAAATATGAGGTCAGGGCTGGCAGGTGCCCCAGCTGGGATTTGAACCTGCGACTCTCTGGTCCTAGAGATACTGGCTCTGTCTGCTGCACCACACTGTGGCCACAGAGACAGTGCAGTCCCTGGAGATAGGAAACGTGACTGAATGAGTCGGAAACCCTGCTCTGCACATTTTTACTGTGGGCTCATTCACCTTGTCCGGAGACAAACGTGCAAATGAACCCCGCAAATGACAGCGAAAAAATGGGGAATAAATATAACCAAGCTGGGCAACAGTGATATTAATGGGCAAACATAAAAGAACTCCCAGGAAAGCTCCAACAAAAGGAAATGATTTTTGGAAGGGTCTCCGCTCCGTAGACCCTTCCAAAAATCATTTTTTGTTTTTGGGGCTTTCCTGGGTGTGTTTTTTATTGTTGCCCATTGCTAGCACTGTTCCCCTGCTTAATTATAATTTTTAGGAATTTGTTGAGGTCATTTTCAGGTTTTATTTGCACTTTTGTTCTGTGCACATGTATCACACTGCTCACGTTTTGTAGGTTTCCCCGGTTTTGCTGTACATTGCTGACGTAAATGGTTTCTCTTCCCTTTAAATGCACTCTACCGCGAGTGTTTCACTCGCGGTAGTTTTTAAATGGAAATTCGGCCCCGATAATGTGCGGGGAGCCTCTCCCCTCCCCTTCCCCGCCCATTAACCCCGTCTCTCCGCCCTCGGGAACCTTCCTCCGCCCTCCGTAAGCCATTACACGCCTCTATCGCACATTTGCGGGCCCCGTACTTGTGCGGGGCCCGTTAGTGTGACGCGCACGTGTACGGCCCACTTAAGAGCACTTAAGTGCGTCATTGCCGTGCGCTAATGTGCGGTGAGCAAATGTGCGGTGTTTAGTAAACATACCCCTTAGTCTCCTGCTTAATTTTGTAGCAATGATATACATTTTTTTTAAATTAGATTTTTAGTGAAAATAACACCAAATCAGAAAGGAAAATCGCATACAGAACAAGCTGCATAAATATACAATAGCGAAAATATAATACAATGATATAGTACACATCAAATGATACAGGCAAAGAACTAAATATAAGAAAAAAAAAACCAAAAGAGAAAACCAGGCAACTAAGCCTACACTAATTGGAGTAACTTTCCATCAACCAGTTTAAATTCCATTCCCTGCACCTGAACGATCATTAATGAATTTCTCCAACTGAGTTACATCCATGAAAATATAAGAGGCTCCATCAAAGCCAATCACACATTTACATGGGAAACGCAAAAAGAAAGTGGCGCCCAAGGCCACAACCTTGGGTTTAAGAGCCAGGAATTGCCTTCGCCGAAGCTGGGTCTCGCGGGACACATCAGCAGGGCCGGATTTACCTTGAGTGAGGCCCTACGCCAACAAAAATTGTGGGCCCCCAGCAGGGGCGGCCCAAGGGGGGTGCGGACCTCATTTGCATAAGGGGCCTCATTTGCATAAATATTTGCATAATGTTACCATATACTAACTTTTAGTAAACATGCCTCTTAATGAGTGTATGGATAAAGAAAGACTAAAAGATTTCTACATTACTATAATCCAGTGCCAACTGCCAGACACATTAGGAACTACTACAAACACTGCCCATAGTAAACCCGCCGTATCCTAACAGCACTACCAGGACTCACAAAGCACCATACTCTACCAATCAAAAGGCAACACTGCAAATATTAAACCAATACATTTCAGAGAACAACAATACATGACCTACTGGGGAAAGAGAACAAGTGGCAATGTCAAATAGGAATTATATAAACAGAACACCTCAGCTCAGTTACACATGCAGAACATAGACCATCACCAAACAAGTAATCACAATTTAGAAATAGGAAGACAATAATTAAACTGGGAATCCCAAAAGCCTAACTTGGAATGTACAACACTGTAGAAATAAAACAATACATTAATTTGCTCTTGTACTAAACAAAGCACAGATGTTAATGATGCACATTTACCAGAGCTGACATATTCCAATTAATAAATTCAAAATAAAGAGATATTTTTCTACCTTTTGTGCATTTTTTTCAGCTGCAATTGCTCCAGCCACTTTCTTCTGGTTTCTTCGTGTCTTCTGCTAACTCTCCATCGTCTGCTGTCCATTTGTCCTTTCTTCTCTCTTCTAGATTTTTTTCCATCTGCTTTAACATACTAATCTTTCTCCTTTTGCTCTTTCCTCATTCCTATTTCATCCACTCAAATTTTACCCCTCCATCCTCAATCCCCACTTACTCTCCCAATACCCGGCCAATTGTAGATTTTTTATCCCTCCCACACAAAATATTTTTCCCTTCTCCATTTTACTCTTCCAGCCCCATCCCATTCTAATCCTCCCCCAACATCAGCTCCCTTCTAGTTCCAGCCTCACCCAGCATCCATTCCCTTCTAGTCTCTGCATCAGCCCATTTCCAGTCCTAGCCATCCATCAGCCCATTTCCAGTCCTACCCCCCCATCACCCCACTTACAGTCCTTAACCCCCCATCACCCCATTTTCAGTCCTTAACCCCCCATCACCCCATTTTCAGTTTAAGCCCCCCCTATAACCCATTACCAGTCCTAACCCCCCATCAGCCCACTTCCAGTCCTAACCCCATCAACCCATTTCCAGTCAGCCCCCCATAGCCCATTGCCAGTCCTACCCCCCCCCCATCAGCCCACAGCCCATTACCAGTCCTAACCCCATCATCCCACCTCCAGTTTTAACCCCCCAGCCCATTTCCAGTCCTAGCCCCCCATAGCCCATTACCAGACAACCCCCATCAGCCCACAGCCCATTACCAGTCTTAACCCCCCCAAAGCCCATTACCAGTTCTAACCCCCCCCAACAGCCCATTACCAGTCCTAACCCCATCAGCCCACCTCCAGTCTTAACCCCCCAGCCCATTTCCAGTCCTAGCCCCCCCCCATAGCCCATTACCAGACAGCCCCCATCAGCCCACAGCCCATTACCAGTCTTAACCCCCCCAAAGCCCATTGCCAGTTCTAAGCCCCCCCCAACAGCCCACAGTCCATTACCAGTCCTAACCCGATCAGCCCACCTCTAGCCTTAACCCCCCCCAGCCCAGCCCATTTCCAGCCCCAGCCCCCCAATAGCCCATTACCAGCCCTACCCCCCCCAGTCCATTTCCAGCCCCAGCCCCCCCAATAGCCCATTACCAGCCCTACCCCCCCCCAGTCCATTTCCAGCCCCCCCAATAGCCCATTACCAGTCCTACCCCCCCCCATAGCCCATTACCTTTACTACCCCCCCCCCCAATAGCCAATTACAAGTCATACCCCCCCCCCCCATAGCCCATTACCAGTCCTACCCCCCCCCCATAGCCCATTACCAGTCCTACCCCCCCCCGGCCTAAAGTAAAATTTAATTTAAAAAAAAAACCTGGTGGCTGCCGCCGCGGGGGCCCCGTCTACAAGCTGGTCGGGTCGGGTCGGGTCGGGTCCGGTCGGGTCTCTCTCCCTCCCTCGCTGCAGGCTGCAGGCTGCGAGAGACGCATCTTCGCGTCTCTCGCTGCCTGCTGCGAGGGAGGGAGGGAGAAAGACCCGACCGGACCCGACCCGACCGGACCCGACCAGCTTGTAGACGGGGCCCCCGCGGCAGCAGAGGGGGCCCCGCGGAGGCAGCCACCAGGTTTTTTTTTTAAATTAAATTTTACTTTAGGCCGGGGGGGGGTAGGACTCCTACCCCCCCCCCCGGCCTAAAGTAAAATTTAATTAAAAAAAAAACCTGGTGGCTGCCGCCGCGGGGCCCCCTCTGCTGCCGCGGGGGCCCCGTCTACAAGCTGGTCTGGTCCGGTCGGGTCGGGTCCGGTCGGGGCTCTCTCCCGCCCTCGCGGCAGGCTGCGAGAGACGCGAAGGGAGAGCGTCTCCTCGCGTCTGTGTTAAGCCCGCAGGGGCTGATGGGAAATCCCATCAGCCCCTGCGGGCTTAACACAGACGCGAGGAGACGCTCTATCTTCGCGTCTCTCGCAGCCGGGAGGGAGGGAGGGAGACGAGACCCGACCAGACCAGACCAGACCAGCCCAGCCCAGCCCAGCCCAGCCCAGCCCAGCTTGTAGACGGGGCCCCCGCGGCAGCCACCAGGTTTTTTTTTTAATCGAGTTGAAAAAAAAAACCTGGTTCTATTTTTTGGGGGCCCCTGCCGGTTGTGGGCCCTACGCCATGGCGTACATGGCGTATACGTAAATCCGGCCCTGCACATCAGGAAAGATGTTAATAGCCTGACCGCAAAACAGAACAGACTTCTTTTTAAAAAAGGCCCGAAGAATCCGCTGCTTAACTTCTGCGGAGACAAATGTAACCAGTAAAGTGGAGCGAGAAGAAATTTTGTCTGTAGAGTCTTCCAGAAAAGCAGTAAGATTTGATATAGCGGGAACAATTTCATCGAGCTCCCCCTCGGTAGGATTAACATTTTTACTACTAGAAAGAATATAATAAGCCTGCGAAACAACAACCGGTTCCTGAATATTAAGGACTTCCTTGAAATACTTTTCCAAAAGTATTCTAGGAGTCAATAATGAAGTATGTGGAAAATTCAGAAACCGGAGGTTGCATGAGCGAAAAGAGTTCTCAAGAGCCTCCACCCGAGAATAAAGCACTAAAGAATTTCTAACCCCAACATCATGTGCAGCCACGAGTGAAGGAACCTGAGAGCTCATATGAGTAACAATTTTATCAACAGAACTAACCTTTTCATCAAGCTGCTGTAAAGTTATAACAGCATCCTGAGAAAAAGTGCAAAGCGCATTTAAAGTCGAGGATACTTTTTTATCAATAGTTAATAAAGCGGACCAAATATCTTTCAATGTAATTTCACTGCCGGTAAGAGTGGGAGAAATATCAGATATAGCATTCAATGACACAGACGGTACGGGAATAGGCAATATAATAGGAGACTTAGATATACTTGCTATTTCAGGAGACTTATCAGACAATCCAGATAAATGCAAAGGTGCTGGTAATGGAGGAGGAGATCTCCCGCTAGAACTAAGGGAGACTCCATCTGGTGAAGACTACGCAAGGGGGACTGGCGCAAAGTGCTTATCCAAAGGACCCGTCTGTTTCCCTCCAGGACCAACCTCGGGGGCTTTATCCACATTCTTTGCCTTCCGCTTCCCCATCCCTAAACCGGAGAGGGGAATAGGGGTGAAGCGGAGCGAGCCGCCGCAGCATCGCCGAAGGAGCGCCAAAGGAGCAGAACCTGCCCCTTTGACCACGCCCCTTCGAGCCACGCCCCGTGGACACGCTACGCGGTAAAAAAGTAGGACCAAATATATAACAAAAAAGTCCCTGAGGGCAAGGTAGGTGCCCGGGGCCCGCCTGCCCGATCTTCCAAGGCACAGAAGGGAACACTGAGGCCAATACTGGCTATGGCAGTCCAGGCAGTCTGGGAGCTGATGTCCTGTTCTGAATCCTCCAACGTCTCTCTGCCCGCACCATGATATACATTTTAAGGTTGCAGGGGCCTTGCATACTGGGGCTGATTCATAGAAGTAAGATTTCAGTTTGAACTTTTCAGCAGCCATTGTTCTGTTACAAGCCTGTTTCATAGGGTGTGGTTAATTGAATCAACTCTGTATCTTGACCAAGTTGACTAATCCAGTTCTGCTCATCACAGCACTGAAGATGACATAAAGCTAAGCTTTCAGATTTTAAAATTGCCTGTTTTTATTTTAATATAAATTTCAGCTTGGGCTAAAAGTATAGGAATATTCAGACTGCCTACATTCCTTGCTTAGCCTTTAAATCAGATATCTGAGCGTGCCATCACGTCATATAAGGTCTACTGGTCAGGGATACTTAATTTCCCACCAACCTACCCCTCACCCCACCCACCCCAGGGTTGCATTTTCTATATAGTCGGCATATACATTGACATCTGTCCTTCAATTAGGTGTTATACCCACCTTTATTTCCTTTTCTCTTTCTCCTAGGACCACTTTATAACAGTCTTATTCAGCATGTCGTGTATTCAATGCAATGGATGTGGTGCTTTCATTCTCAGAAGAATCATTTGGAACCTAAGAGCTTGCCCTATATGCCTTGAGTTAGCTGCTATGCAGAAAGAATTGACTACTAGGAGAAGAATTAGCTACAATTAAACACATCTTCTCAAGGGTACAAACTGAAGAAAATCCACCACCGCTTCCACAAAGAATCAAACAGCCCAGGAACAAACGGATCACAGTGGGCTCTGGTAGGTTGTGACCTGTAACACAGAGAAACCCTCTACATCAAGAGATATCCTTGCATAATGCCTTCTCTGCCTTAGATAACGAGGGTGCCCAATCCCTGCAAACTGCAGTGTCCTTAAAGAGTCAGTGCCCAACCTACTGATAATGCACCAAATATGAAGAAAAATGACAAAACAGGAAACTACTACTACTTGGAGATTCTATCATCAGAGGCAGCAACTTGAGAGCATAGTTCAAAGGAGAGAAGATGGTCATATGCCTCCCAGGCTATTCAGCCAGCAGGAATAGGAACCAAATTGTTTGTATAGTTAGTGCAGAAAGTGAGCACTTCAAAATTGAAGTTGTTATCCATTTGGGTACAAATGACCTGACTAGAAGCAGTGCCTTGGCAGTTCAAAGGGACTTCCAGACTGGGAGAAAACCTCAAGCCCATTGTTAACACTATAGCATTCTCAGAAGTTCTGCCTGTTCTTGGTAAGGGGGCAGAAAGACTGCATCACATAAACAACTTTAATATATAGCTACAAACCTGGTGCAAACAAGAAGGATTTGGATATAGGCAACTGGGGAAACGGACCAACAGGAGACTATCCTGTGCTGATGAACTACATCTCTCTGTTGCAGGGAAAAGGATCCTAAGTGAAAAATTCAGTCAGTATGTGGTCAGGCATTTTTAAACTAGAGAAAGGTGGTGACGGATGGAGAACAATAAGTTCAGGATGTCACTCCAACCAAAAATATAATAATATTGGAAATACCCAAACTTTTAAACCACACATCAATGGCAAGTGGGAAGAGGTGTGTAGAATGAAATCCATGTAAAATGCAGGCAAGCCAGTCAACAAATGCTGGAAAGCAATGAGCACAAATGCTAGAAGCCTAGCCAACAAAGTTCTGACTTGGAAGCCGTAATGGTGGAAATGGACTTGGACAATGTGGCCATTATAGAAACATGGTTTAATGAGTTGCATGAATGGGATATAGCCATAACTGGCTATAATCTATTTAGAAGAGATAGAGAGGGTAGAAAAGGAGGAGGAGTAGCCCTATATGTCAAAAGCAATATTAAAGCTGCTTAAATGCAGGGGATGTGGAGAAAAGAAGAAGCGGTGTGGATTTTGTTGGAAAGAGAAGATGGCACTGTTATCCTTACTGGTGTAGTCTACAGGCCTCCAACTCAAACCGAAGAAATGGATAGCAAATTGATTATTGATATTACAAAGATAGTCATGAAGGGGGAAGTGATCATACTGGCCGACTTTAATTTACCTGATGTGGATTGGAGGATTCCTTCTGCAAATCTGGAAAGAAGTAAAACAATTTTGTTTGCCTTCCAAAATGCATTACTTAGACAAATGGTGATGGAACCAACCCAGGGAAGGCTCGATGTTGGTTTTAGTATTCACCAACGGAGATAGCATGTCGAATATCTGGGTGGGTGTCCATGTGAGCAGCAGTGACCATCACATGATGTGGTTTGAGATTAAAGTCAAGGCAGAGTCTAATTACAGCAAGCTCAAAGTCCTAGAATTCAGAAACACTGACTTCAGTAAAATGGCTAAGTACCTGAAGAAGGAGTTGGCAGGGTGGGAGGCAAGGGAAGTGAAATTGCAATGGGATAAATCCTAGGGAGGCAATAAAAGGAGCAACAGATACATATGTAAGGAAAGTAAATAAAAACAAGAGGAAAAGAAAACCTATTTGGTTCTCCAAAGAAGTGGCTGCACAAATAAAGGCAAAAAACACTGCTTTCACAAAATTCAGAAGTTCGCAAACAGAGGAACACAAAAAAAAGAATACAGGATAAAACTAAAAGAGACAAAAGAGAAATAAGGGTCGCAAATCAAAGGCAGAAGAAAAGATGGCTAAAGATGTGAAGTGTGGCGAGAAAACTTTCTTCAGGTATATTCGGGAGAGGAGGAAAATCAGAGGTGAAATTGCAGGACTCAAAAGTGCTGGGAACGGAATTGTGGAAAGTGACACTGAAAAAGCAAACATGCTAAATATACTTCTGCTCTGTTTTTACTAAAGAAAATCCTGGAGAAGGACTACCTGTGATTGACTAATATACAAATGGGAATGGAATAGATACCACACCATTCACAGAAGTTGTTGTGTTAGAACATCTTGGAAAACTGAAGATGGACAAGGCCATGGGACCAGATGGGATACTTCCCAGTATACTGAAAGAGCTCAGAGAGGTTCTTGCAGGGCTATTAAAGAATGTCTTTAATAGAACCTTTGAAACAGGAGAAGTTCCACAGGATTGGAGAAGGGCTGATGCGGTACCTTGTCACAAACGTGGTAATAGCGAAGAGATGACATGCTACAGGTCAGTAAGCCTTACCTCGGTGGCGGGAAAATAATGTAGGCACTCCTGAAAGAGCGCATAATAGATTTTCTCGAAACCAACAGGTTGCATGACTCAAAACAGCATGGTTTTACCAAAGAATGATTTTGCCAAACAAATCTGATTGAGTTCTTTGACTGGGTGACCAGAGAACTAAATCAATGGCATGTGATGGATGTGATCTACCTAGATTTCAGAAAAGCCTTTGATACTGTTCCTCATAGGAGGCTTATCAATAAACTCAACAGCTTAAGGGAGGTGGTGAAATGGATCAGAAATTGGTTGACTGACAGATGACAGAAGGTGATGGTATACGGAACTCACTCGGATAAAAGAAAGGTGATTAGTGGTGTGCCTGAGGGTTCGGTGCTGGGACCTGTACTGTTCAATGTATTTGTGAGTGATATTGCTGAAGGACTGAATTGAGAATTCTGTCTTTTTGCAGATGACACGAAAATTTGCAACAGAGTGGACTCCTCTGAGGGACTGGAGAACATGAGGAAAGATCTACAAAAGCTGGAAGAATAGACTAATGCTTGGCAGTTAAGATTTAATGTGAAGAAGTGCAGTGTAATGCACTTGGGAAGCAGAAATCCAATGGAACTGTATACGATTGGCGGTGAGAGGTTGGTGTGCATGGACCAGGAGAAAGACCTTGGAATGATTGTTTCTGAGGATCTCAAGGTGGCGAAACAGTGTGTCAATGTGGTAATAAAAGCCAGAATGATGCTGGGTTGTATAAAAAGAGGAATTACTAGCATAAAGGAATAGATACTAATGCCACTGTACAAGTCGCTGGTGAGGCCTCACTGGAATATTATGTTCAGTTTTGGAGAATGTATCTCACAAAGGATATAAAACGACTGAAAAGAATTCAGAGGAAGACGACCAAACTGATTTGGAGCCTGCGTCAAGAGACGTATGAGAAGAGACTTGAAGATCTAAATATGTATACTCTGGAGGAGAGGAGGGACAGGGGAGATATGATTCAGACCTTTAAATACCTAAAGAGTATTAATGAACACACAAACCTTTTCCAAAAACAGGGAAGCTGTAAAGCTAGAGGGCATAACATGAAGCTGCAAGGGGGTAAACTGAAAGGCAATGTCAGGAAATACTTCTTCACTGAAAGGGTTGTGGATGCTTGGAATGCCCTCCCGATGGAAGTGGTGGGGGCAAAGACAGTGATGGAATTCAAAATGACATGTGACAGGGGGGTGGAGCCTAGCATCGGGCAAGATGGTCGTGTAAGAGCTGTGCTCCGGAGGGCAATGGTCAAGAATCCTGACTTCTGCAGTCTTTAACTAAGTAGTTCCTACCTACTCTGATATCATTCGATCTTGGATATGTCTGGCTCCAAGCCGATGTGGCTGGATTACCAAATTCCTCAAAACGCCAGTGCAAAGAGAACCAAAATGTAGGCTCTCTCATCTCACAAGATGGCGGTCATCAGAGATTGTCCTGAGGCCTTACAAGAACTTCTTGCTGAGATTCGCGCTGTTAAGGACTTGGTCAAAGCTAATGGAGACTCGTGCACAATGCAGGAGGATATCAGCGCCTTGAAAAATACTTTGGAGTCAATTACGGTCAGATTGGAGAAGGTGGATAGTGTGGTGGCAATGCATGGGGAGCGATTCAGGGCTGTTGAGAAGCAAGCAAAGTTGATACGGTCACTGCAAAGAGAGTTGGAAGATGGTAACAATCGAGCTCGAAGGAACAGCATAAGAATTTTGGGAGTTCCAGAGGAAGCCGAGGGTCCTGACATGATAGCTTTTTTGCAGTCAATGATCCCGAGTGTGTTGAAGGTGAAGTTTGCCATGCCTTTTGAGATCAACCGTGCCCGAGTTCCTACTCAGTCCAATAGTTGCGGCAAGCATCCATTTCCAATCATCCTCAAAGTTTTACGCTTTCAGCAAGTAACACAAATAATGGAAGCAGCCAGAGCATACTCTCCCTTGGAATATCAGGGACACAAACTCTTATTCTTCCCTGACTTTGCAAAGGTGACGGTAGATCGGAGAAAGAGCTTTTTGGCGCTACGTCCACGCTTATTGCAGCTGCAGGCCCATTTCGGGTTACTCTACCCTGTTTGCATGAGAGTCACGCTGCACAACCAGACTAGGACTTTTGATGATCCAGGGGAGCTGCACGCGTTCTTGGAGGACAAGGAGTTGGTGTTGATGCGGTGAAAGCTTGCCTTGCAATCAGTGGCCTGTAAAGGTTCTTCAACACTTTCTTATTTGGGTGGTTTCATTGGTCTGAGGTCGTGAAGTAGCGACTCATCCATACAGAGATGACACTCAATCATGCAGAATTGACATTCGATGTGTCATTCAATGTGACTCTCTTGGTGGAACTCCAGGGTATCGCCCTGGTCGATAATGTCTTGCTCTTTGTTTCTTTCTCTCTTCTTTTGTGTTTTGTGTTGTTTGTGATGTCTTTTGTGGTTGGGAGGGCAGCGGGGCTTGGAGGAGCGGGATGGCCCCTGCCTACATACATGCAGCCTTTTGTGAACATAAATTGTTTTGGTGTGGGCAGTTTCGCTATAATTTTTGGCGCTCAGGGTTTGGGGACGCTGGTTCCTGTTTCTGGAATGAGTAGTGTGTGGTTTAAGTTGATTTAAGCGGCAGAGGAGTTGAAGTAAACTAGTTAATTTTTCCCTCTGTGCCTGTCTTGTCCCTTTGGGCTCACCCGCTAAGTTTTGAGCTGTTATAGCCCCCCAGGGTTTCAGTGGCTTTGTTATTTAGAACTATGTGTTTTTATTTTGAGCGATCTTCCATAGGGGGCAATAGCTAAGCTGTGGCTTTTCCTTTTGTGTGTTTTTTCTTGGGCTATAAGTGCAGCTATCATTGTGAGGCCTTTTAAGGTGTGGACCAACAATGTAAAATCATATGTTACAACTTGGCATGTTTCTGCAACAGTTGTCTGTCATTTTGTACTATATTGTCAATATGTCTTCCTTTAAGATAGTCTCACTGAATGTTAAGGGCATTAACAATCCCATAAAGGGGAAAAAGATATTTTTATATGGACGCAAGGAAAGTGCTGACATCCTACTGTTACAAGAGACACATTTAAATGTGAAGGAGTCGTTAAAACTAGATATAAAACCATTCTCACTTATGGCCTTTTCTGCTGCCAATCAAAAAGAAAATGGAGTAGCCATCCTAGTAAGGAAATCTCTATCCCCCACTGTAATACAAACTAGATCTGATAGAGAAGGGTGGTGGGCAATGGTTGTCCTTAAAATAGGATCCACAGAACTGGCCTTAATTAATATATATGCTCCTAATATAGATTGCCCTGCCTTCTTTGGCTCCATTGTGGACTTGGCACAAGAGGTGTCCAGCTATCCAACTATTGTGGGGGGAGACTTCAACCTCGTACTTGACCCCTTGTTAGACAGGAGTCCAGTGAGAACTAATAAGGTCCCCAAAGCTCACCCTGTTCTTTTGTCTCTAATGCAACAAATGGGGCTGATAGACATATGGTGGTTGCAACACCCTATGGACAAAGAATACACGTTCTTCTCTCCCCCTTATAACTCGGTATCACGCAAAGACTATTTCCTAGTCTCCACAGGACTATGCTCTAGAATTAGTGAGTCCAATATACACGCGGCTCATATCTCTGATCATTCTGCAATCTCATTCACCCTATTTGACTCAACGAGCGGCCCATCTCATTCATGCTGGCACTTTGATAGAACTTTTCTTGGCAGCCAGGAGTTCCAGGAAACTATCCTGTTGGCTATAGAGGAGTATTTTCAGTTTAATTTACCTCAGGATACCTCGGGTTGGGCGTGGGGAAGGATTTAAAGCGAATATGCGAGCCACCATTACCAGTTTTGCTATACGACAGGCCAAGCAATGCAAAGCAGAACTTGAAGTTTTAGACAAACAGATTAAAGCAGGAGAACGCATCACAGGTCAGAAAACTAATCCTAATATTCTGATACGGCTACAGCATCTTAAATTTAAATATAACTCGATTTTGACCACTGAGGCTTCACAGAATATTCACGTGCAGAAAGGGCGGTATTACTTAGAAGGTAAGAGGGCCAGACGGTTACTAGCTAACTCGTTAAAAGGCCATAAGGAAGCTCCTCGCATCACTGCTTTGAGAGATCCTCAGGTGCAACAATTGATTGTCAAGGACTCTGATATCACAGAGGCCTTTCACCAATTTTATGCTCAGTTATACTCCCCAGAGATAGATTTTTCTGAGGAGGATTTTGATAGATTACTGGCCAGTACACAGAGGCCGGTGTTAGACCAGGATATAGCGGAAGGACTAGACAAACAGATTATATGGTCATGGAAATTATCCAGGCTATTAACTCTATGCAAGTGGGCAAGGCCACTGGCCAAGATGGCCTTCCGGTTGAATTTTATAAAACCTTTTCCAAAATCTTAGGCCCATATCTTCAACAATATTACAGGCTTCTTTTGGCAGCAGAGGCCCAGACTGGAGTGTTTGCCTCTGCAAATATTGTGGTTCTTGAAAAGCCTGGGAGGGACCCTCAGTTGGTTAGTAACTACCGCCCAATTCATTACTAAATGCAGATTATAAAATTTTTGCAGCCATTTTAGCTGGTCGTCTCTCCAAAGTGATCCCTTCTTTGATACATCTGGATCAATGTGGCTTCACTGAGGGATGCTCCACAGCCGATAGTGCTAGAGTGTTGTGTCACATTTTGGAAGGTGCAGAAAGAACAGAGAGCCCACTTGTGGGATTATCGCTAGACGCAGAAAAAGCGTTTGACCAACTGGAGTGGCCTTTCTTGTTTGCTGTTTTGAAGTGGTTTGGGTTTGGTGAGGGTTTCTGTAAATTAATCAGACTAATGTATGCGAGATCAAGTGCTAATATCTCTGTGAATGCGACTCAGTCTAAAGTTTTTCTTTTGGGGCATGGCACCTGTCAGGGTTGCCCCCTCTAACCCATTCTTTTCAATCTGGCCTTGGAACCTTTGGCCCTATTGTTAAGACAAAGCCTTGCGGTTAAAGGTGTGTCTATAGCTGACTTGGAAATTAAACTTTCTGCTTATGCTGATGATTTACTACTGTTTACCACGCCCAGTTCTATACCGGCTATTCTAGATTTAATAGATCAATATTCGGGATTATCAGGTTATAAAATCAATTGGTCAAAGTCTGTAGCATTCCCTTTAAATTCAAGGGCTTGTAGGACGGATCTGAAAGATTTTTCCTTTGTGTGGGAGCCTAAAATAGTGAAGTACTTGGGAGTCCACTATTGCTATCCGTTTAGTGATAGCAATAGTGGACATAAATAAATACATAAATAAATACATAAATAAATAAATAAATAAAATACTTTATTGTTCAATGAAAGGGAGCTCCTTTCTACGGTTTGTAATATAACTGCGAAGTGGTCACCAGTCTATCTTTCTTTGTGTGGGAGCCTAAAATAGTGAAGTACTTGGGAGTCCACTATTGCTATCCGTTTAGTGATAGCAATAGTGGACATAAATAAATACATAAATAAATACATAAATAAATAAATAAATAAAATACTTTATTGTTCAATGAAAGGGAGCTCCTTTCTACGGTTTGTAATATAACTGTGAAGTGGTCGCCAGTCTATCTTTCTTGGTGGGGTTGTCTTGAAGCAATAAAAATGACTATCACTCCTAAAGTGAACTATGTGTTAGAAATGTTACCAGTCTTTCTTACAAGTAACACTTATCGACAAGTTGAAAGGACTCTTGTCCAATTCTTATGGAAAAATAAACCACCTAGAATTGCTCTTAGGAAGCTTAAGTCCAAAAAAGAGGAAGGGGGTGTGAACTTCCCTGATTTTCAGGCCTATCATTGCGCTTTTCTGTTAAAATAATGTGAAAGAGTCATTGCTGGGGTGGCTTCTTACTGGTCATTCAGAACCACACCCCACAGTCCATTGAGTGGGGTGGCTCTACATCTCGTTATTGCAAACTGGAAACATACTTCAGAGCTTAGCTGGCACGAATGGTGGAACCATTTCTGCTTATGCTGCAAATATGAACAAATGCCACGATATGACACAACTCTCATGCCTTCCACACTCCTCAAGTGGAAACCCCTAAATACTTACATCTCTAAAGCACGATATAGTGTAAATTAAGGGGTAAGGTAGCCATGTCATCATGTTACCACATGGTGAGGAGTTGGTGTGGAATCATAGCCCTTGCAGGTCCCCCTTTTTGTGCTCATTTCATAGAGTTTTTTTTTTAATGATTGCATGGTGAGGGGAGGGGGTAGGCTGTTAAAGCCTTGGGGTTTTTTGCTTTTATGTTTAAAGAGGATTATCATTGTAATTGTAATTTTTTCTTTTGTTGTAATTTGTTTGAAAATGTAAATAAAGAAATTTAAAAAAAAGGCATGTGACAGACACTGTGGATCCCTTTATAGCAACAGGATAAAATCAAAATAAATATAACTAACTATTTCAACAATAGGGGTGACCTACATGGAGCGGTTGGTACACCCTTAAACAAAGGCATGCAGAGGGGTGACCTGCACAGAGCTGCAGGTGCACCTACTCTTGCTGCTTGCTGGATAGCCTAGATGGATCATAATGGTCTTTATCTGCTATCATATACTATGTTCTATGTTACAAATGTGGTTCTCATTCCGTTTGCCAGTTAGTCATCACCACTAGGGGCTCATTTGTCCATCCTCGTATGCAGACACATTTCCCTTTACGGAGTTTTACTGATTTTAACACTGAAAATGTAATTTATCTGATTAGATGTCCATGAGATCTTTTCTATATTGGCAAGACTAGACGCAGCATTAAGACTAGAATTATTGAGCACCGCAGTGCTAGTCATTGTGCTTAACTCCAGAAATCCCTGGTGAGCCACTGGCTGGAGGCCTCTCACAGCCTTGGAGATCTCAAATTCTTAGTGTTGAAACACATATGCCTACATTGGCAGGGCGGGGATGTCAACAAGACACCCATTAGACTTGAACAGAGAATGATTTTTGAGATGGGTATGTTACATCCCAATGGCCTCAATCAGGAAACTGACCTGTGGCAGGTGAAGGCCTGTGATCCACGGTGTCTGACATAAGCAGGCCAGCATGGCTAGCTTGACCTGTAAATGAAGCCTGTGGAGAGGCACATAGGAATTGCACATCCCCCAATATGCTGCTATTGTAGGATAGAACTCTGTAAGAGAACTAAACTAACTTAGGTAAGCAAAACTGAGAGATGGAAAAATACAGAAAAATGTGTTTAAAAGTTACTGATAAGAAAAAGTACATCTGCAAGGAATATAATTGGGAGTGATTTATTTATTTATTTATTTAGACAGTTTTGTATACCGCCTTATCCTTCAATCAAAGCGGTCACAACACAATTGGGGGATACATTTAACACGCGGGGATATGAGACACATTCACTAATACTTACAGGGAACATGGGCAATGGAGGGTTAAGTGGCTTGCCCAAGACCACAAGGAGCATCTGTGGGACTAGAAACCCACAGATGACAGATGAGTTGCAGAGCCCTGCTCCCCTGCATGCACAAATTGGCTATATGGCCTTGAGAGTGTGAAAGTAACAAGTTGATGAACTGACCATTGTAATTGGGACTAGAAGGGGGGTATGCAGGTGCCATGCCCACTGAAGGGACATAATTGGATAAACTTATCAGTACCGGGACCAATGGAAGGGGTACGGGAGGTACGGGAGAGTACCGGGACCAATGAAATGTTTTTCTATACCTAGAATGGAACAGAAGTCTATAAAAGTTGTTGTAATGCTTGAAAACTTTGCTCAGCCATTTTGAAATTGACTGGTTCGAGACTTGTGCACAAATAAATGATTTGGACCTTCTGAACAGACTCCTGGTATCATTGGTTTGTCTGCGCTTTGCTGCTACATATTCTTGGTGCGTTGGCTGGGAAGTTGTGGAATCAAAGTGTATATAGGGCAATATACCACGACTTTCCGCCTCTATAGGCTTGGTCCTGCCGGGATCGCGCCCTTCCGACGAGGGCTGCTCCCTGGCGCCACCGGTCCCTTGTATCGGAGGGAGCTGGTCGGACCTCGGCGGGTGCCGGGCCCGGCTGGAGCCAACGCCTCGAACCCGAGTGAGGGGAGTCCGAGGTCCAACTCATGCGCCTGCTTGGGAAGTTTGAGGACCGGATCCGGTGAGTATAGTTTTGATTTGGTGTCTAGACAGAAATAGAAAGAGCAGTACTGCCATTGGAACTTGGAATTTGGAATTTGTAATCTCGAGATATTGGGAATTGGTAAGAGAGCTTGATCACCTCTCAAGGAAGGGCCAAGTAACCCCGCATGGGAATTCGCCGGGTGAAACCCTCATCCTTATTGTAATTGGGAAAAAGACTAGTCAGAATAGATAGAAACAAATGCATTCTGGGATACGTTGCTAGCATGATTGTGTGAACGAAGTGTGAATGAGAGGTCTGGCAGCATGGACCAAGTGAAGGCGGACCCCTGAGTAGCGCATTTCCTGACCGGGCGGGCGACCGCGTTCAGGTTGCGAAAAGGGGGAAGCGATTGTCGTCTTGTCTTGTTATTTGTACTCCCTATACGTTTCTAGGGCCGTGAGGACCCCTTACCCACGGTCCGCCCTCCTTTTCCCTTTTGTCTGTTGTTGCGCGCACACATCGAAATGGGAGGGGCGGGGTCTACTAGAAACACTCCATTAGAATGTATGATCGCACATTTTAAAGAGGGATATTCAGGAGATTATGGTATTAAAATGACAGCAGCCCGTTTGCAGATTTTGTGTACTAGGGAGTGGCCCGATCTAGACCCCATCTGGCCCCGAGAGGGAACGTTTAATGTAGAGATTATTCAGTCAATACATCGTAGAGTGCGGATAGCGCACCCCAATCAGTACCCCTATATAGATTCCTGGTTAAGTATTTGTGAAGATCCGCCCCCCTGGGCGCAGCGCTGTTATGAGGAACAGTGCAGAATAATGTTAGCTAAGACAGATTCTAGTCAGAAAACACAACAGCCTAAAGCGAAAGAGCAGGATAAGAAGTCCAGAAAGAAGCCCATCCTGGTAGATCCTGATTCCCCAGAAATAATTCCCAGACAGCCTCGGACCCCAGGTCCGGTAAGAGTAGCCCGGCGTCCTGCCCCAGAACCCCAGCGACGGCCGGAACAGGACCCAGCTCCTGACCCACCTCCCGAAGGGGAGAGAGAGGGATCAGCTGAAGAAGAAGATGCTATAAAAAGTGAGTCAGAAGCAGAGGTAGAAGAGGAAGAAAAAGAGAATGCCCCAGGCGAGGAGGACAGTGTACAAGTGATTGCTAGCACTAGCAAACCAGCAAAAGATATACCCAAAGTGAAACCTGTTGAGAAAAAGAAAGTGACCCCTTCGAAGACAATTACAAAAATAACCCTTAGATCCCAAAAGACACCTACTGCCAAAATGCTGCCTTTACGGCAAGTCCCGGGAGTGCCCGTAAAGAATGATAATGATGAAGTGATAGCGGGACCCCTAACTTATGTGTATATCCCTTTCTCTACAACTGATTTGTTAAATTGGAGGTCGCATTATGCCTCCTATACTAGCAAGCCCCAGGAACTGACAGAATTAGTAACTACTATTATGGAAACTCACCAACCCACTTGGCCAGATTGCCGCCAGCTCCTGACTACCCTATTCACGACAGAGGAGCGAGCACGAATTAGAAAACCAGCTATTGAATGGATGGCAGATAACCCTGTAGCTCCGGGACAGGGGCAGAGTAGAATAGACCATCGGGAAGCAGCCCAGAGAGAATTCCCGAATGAAGACCCCCATTGGGATCCAAATACAGATGAAGGATCCACAGCCCTAGCCCGTTTTCGCCAAGGCTTTTTACAAGGCCTGAAAAGGGGGGGCCAGAAAGCTATGAACCTTTCCAAAGTTGCAGGAGTTATCCAAGGTATAGATGAGAGCCCAGCAGATTTTCATGAAAGATTAACTGAAGCATACAGAATGTATACTCCCTATGATCCCGAGGCACCAGAAAGTTTATGTATGGTGAATTCTGCTTTTGTAAACCAGTCTCAACCAGACATTAGACGTAAATTACAGAAGTTAGAAGGGTTTGCGGGCATGAATGCAACACAGTTACTGGAAGTCGCTCATAAAGTGTATGTGAATCGTGATACTGAAAGACAGAGAGAATGTGATAGAAAGATGAAGAAGAAAGCTGATTTTTTGGCTGCGGCCATAGTTGAACAGAAAAGGGGAGGTGTCCCTTGTCGACGGAGCAGAGGAAGAGGGCGGGGTCAAGGCGGAGGCCGGACCCAGAAGCTAGGCGTGAACCAATGCGCCTACTGTAGAGAGGAAGGACATTGGAGAGATACGTGCCCGCAACTCGAAGACGCCCAGCAAGATGACGACAGCAGTCATCAGTGGCGAGAAGAAAGACGAGGCTATCCCCGAAATCGCGGAGGAGCCAATCGAGAACAATTCCAGCGAGAAAGAGGAGGAGGAGCCATTCAAGCATTGGCCACACCGGTCCATGATGAGAATGACGTGGATTAGGACAGACCGGGCTCCAAGTTTGCATTAGGTCTCCAGGAGCCTATGGTCGGAATACAAATAGGAGACCAAATTATGGACTTTATGGTTGATACTGGAGCACAACATTCAGTAATAGACAAAAAGATAGCCCCATTTTCTACAAAAGCAGTCACCATTATAGGAGCAACTGGTGCCAAAGCTACAAAGTCTTTTCTTCAGAATCGTATATGCAGTCTAGGAGGACAGCAAATAACTCATCAATTCCTTTACATGCCCGAATGTCCAGTGCCACTACTGGGACGAGATATGTTAGCCAAGCTGCAAGCACAAATATCCTTCTCTGAACAAGGAGAAATGCAAATGACAGTAAATTCCCAAGCCAAACCAGCAGGAATAACGCTGCTGACAGTTCCCCGAGAAGAAGAATGGAGGTATTACATCGATGACTCTATCCAAGACACTTATTTTGAACAAACTTTAAAGAACATTCATGCACCACCTGGAGTATGGGCAGAAGGCAGTCCCCCAGGCCTAGCCAAGCATATAGCTCCAGTGATTGTAACCCTCAAGCCTAGTGCTACACCAGTGCACGTCAAACAGTACCCTCTCCCAAGAGCTGCAATTGAAGGCATTCATCGCCACTTGCAAAGATTGCTCGAGTATGGCCTACTAAAAGTATGTCAATCCCCATGGAACACTCCACTTTTGCCAGTAAAGAAGCCTGGAACGGATGATTACCGCCCAGTACAAGACTTAAGGAGAGTAAATGATGCAGTTGAAACTATACATCCAGTTGTACCCAATCCTTACACTCTTCTAGGACTGATACCTGCTGAAGCTACCCATTTCACTGTACTGGATTTAAAAGATGCATTCTTTTGCATAAGATTAGCCCCTGTAAGTCAAATATTGTTTGCATTTGAATGGCAGGACCCCACCTCTGGAAGAGGGGGCCAACTCACCTGGACAAGATTACCCCAAGGATTCAAAAATTCGCCTACCATCTTTAGTGCTGCACTGAATCAAGACCTTTCAAGCTATCCAGTAGCCCCAGGGAAGAGAGTGCTTCTCCAATACGTGGACGATCTGCTGATAGCTGCCATATCAGAAAGTGAATGTATACTAGCCACCAAAGATCTCTTGCAGTTACTAGATGAAGCTGGATACAAAGTTTCCAGAGCAAAAGCACAGCTATGCCAAAAAGAAGTGAAATACTTGGGTTTTCGTATTACCCAAGGAAGCCGAAGATTAGGCAGAGAAAGAAAAGAAGCAGTATGTAGAATTCCAACTCCAACAACCAGAAAGCAAGTCAGAGCCTTTCTGGGAGCGGCAGGATATTGCCGAATCTGGATACCCAACTTTGCCCAAATTGCCAAACCACTGTATGAAGCCACAAAAGGAGAAGAGAAGTCACCACTGGAGTGGGGACTTGAGCAGGATACAGCCTTCCAGAAATTAAAGGAAGAATTGATGTCATCACCAGCACTTGGACTACCAGATGTCCATAAGCCTTTCCATTTGTTTGTACATGAAGCACAGGGATATGCCTTAGGCATGTTGACTCAGAAATTGGGAAATTGGGAGCGACCTGTAGCATACCTATCTAAACAATTGGACCCCGTGGCCAAAGGATGGCCACCTTGCCTGAGGGCCGTTGCAGCTACAGCGATACTAGTGAGTGAAGCAGACAAACTCACACTAGGACAGAACATACGAGTCACTGTGCCACATGCAGTCCTTGCTCTCATGGAACAGAAAGCAAATTATTGGCTCACCAATTCCCGAATGTTGAAGTACCAGAGCATGTTATGTGAAAACCCACAGATACAACTTGAAGTGAGTCATGCTTTGAATCCAGCCACCTTGATACCCATCAGTGAAGAACTCCCAGAACATGACTGTATCGAAGTCATGGAAACTGTGTTCTCCAGTCGACCCGACTTGACAGATGTGCCCATAGACAACCCTGACCAAATCTATTATGTTGATGGGAGCAGTCTCATCCTTGATGGACGACGCTGTGCCGGATATGCAGTCGTCACTCAACACGAAGTAGTTGAATCATCAGCTCTAGCCTCAGGCACATCAGCCCAGAAAGCCGAATTGATAGCACTCACCAGGGCATTGTTGTTAGGAGAAAAACTTGTGCTAAATGTATATACAGATTCCAAATATGCCTTCACCACTCTGCATGCCCATGGAGCTCTCTATAAAGAACGAGGGCTCATCACGTCCGGAGGAAAATCAGTCAAATATGGTCCCGAGATATTGATGTTACTTGATGCAGTTTGGGCCCCAACACGTGTAGCTGTTATGCATTGTAGAGGACATCAAGCAGGAAAGGGAGAAGTTGCCCGAGGGAATAGATTTGCAGATGCCTCAGCACGACAAGCAGCTATGACAGGACAGATTGCCCCACAAGCTATGCCAATGCAAGCAGCATTGTTTCCAGTACCTCTAAATTTATGGACACCACGATATACCACCAAAGAATTGGATTACTACTGTAACAAAGAAGATGGAGTACTGAAAGATGGATGGATTGAGCTGCCACCAGAAGAGGGCAGTCAACCCCCTGGACGAATAGTAATTCCTGAACTGTTAGGACCATCTTTTGTCAAAGCTTTTCATGAAGCTACCCACTATGGGAAAAGTGCTATGGAAAAAGCACTCAGACCACATTTTTACATCCCTCTGCTGACAACCATATCAGCTTCAGTAGCACGTCAATGTTTAACCTGTGCCAAAAATAATGCCAAGCAAGGCCTTATAACGGCACCCCGAGTTCAGTCAGGAGGTGTAACCCCCATGCACAACCTCCAAGTTGATTTTACCGAAATGCCAAGAGCCAATGGATACCATTACCTATTAGTATTAGTTTGTACTTTCTCTGGGTGGGTAGAAGCCTTCCCAACCAGAACTGAGAAAGCTCGAGAAGTTACCAAAGTCTTAATGAGAGAGATTGTCCCTAGGTTTGGAATTCCAGCAGTAATAGGGTCAGACAATGGACCCTCATTTGTCTCCCAAGTTACTCAGCAGTTAGCAAAAGCTTTGCAGATACAATGGAAACTCCACACTGCATACAGACCCCAGAGTTCAGGGAAAGTTGAGCGAATGAATCGTACCCTAAAAGCCCAAATGTCCAAGCTTTGTCAGGAGACACACTTGAAGTGGCCCCAAGTGCTCCCAATAGCTTTACTCAGAATACGCTCAGCTCCTGTAAAGTCAACAGAATTTTCCCCTTTTGAAGTTCTGTATGGTAAACCCCCACCAATAGTGCAGGGAGTTAAAGGAAGTTTAGCCCAAATTGGTTCAGAAGTAACCAGACAAGAACTCCTAGCTCTTAGTTTTGTTCTGCAGACTCTCCATACGTGGATCCAAGACCAGTTGCCCATCAACTTGACGGAACCCTTGCATCCTTATCAGCCTGGTACCTCGGTGTGGATCAAAGATTGGAAGAAGACACCGTTGGAACCCCATTGGAAGGGACCGTACACCGTCATCCTGTCTACCCCAACTGCAGTAAAGGTAGCCGAGATCGACGCCTGGATCCACCACAGCAGAGTCAAGCCCGCCGCTGATCCTGAACCAGAGCAGTGGACAACAGAACGGCATTTTGATGCACCCTTGCGAGTTACTCTGAGACGGCAACCAGCAGCTTAGACACTTCATCACAAGTGCTTTGCAGTAGCCAAGTCTTTCGAAGAGGATTGCTGTTTTCCATGCAGCAACAGTTTTGTTTCAACGAACCCAATTTGCGTGTGATTTGACACACTACTTTGAGACTACATTGACTAGCCAGACATCACAAGCCAACTGAAAGTGCTAATAAGTTGGTTAATGTGTACTGGACAACCTGAGGATCTTCAATCAACACTCAGCACCCGTTAAATTGCTTCATTAGCAAACGGGACGAAGAATAAAAGACCGTCGTGATCAAGATCAGCAAGCTGAGGATTCAGAAGAACTCCAATCAAAATCAACATGCATCTTTACTTTTGCTTTGCCTTGGTTGCCTTATTTGGAGGTTTTGAACAGACTTATGCTCTACCTCCATGCACTGCCTGCATTACTTCTACTCGAACTGGACTGAAAGTAACTCAGACTTTGATTTACCATTCTTACTATACCTGCAAGGGAAAAGTGACTCGGTGTATTTATAACACCACTGAACTAAATGTTTGCACTTATGGCAAAATTAGAGCATGCTATAATCCGCATCAGAATCCATCCTATTACACGTTGGAAATACGATGGAAGGATGCAGATGGACCTATACTAGCTGCTACACCACCACTTAAAGACATTACTAAACCTGCTGTTTTAAATTTTGATGCATGTAATGCCATTAATAGAGATAGTTATTCCACCTGTGGTACGTGGGAGAAAGCGTATCGAAATGACCATAAGTACATGTGTCCAGAGGGTGCCACAGGATGGAGGAAGTGTACAGGTAAAAAGGAACCAGGCTATAGTACTGCACCAGCAGCAGATTACTATTGCCCGTATTGGGGATGTGTTTTTTATGCTACCTGGAATACTGGTATAACTGATGAGAAAATAGATAAACGAATGGCTACTTTAACCAAGCCAACCACAAATGATAAATGTCAGAAAGATGCTTGCAACCCCTTACACTTACGTATACACAATCCCCATGCATGGAAACAAGGATACAAGTTTGGTTTGCGTATTGCTGGAGGGGCAATAGATCCAGGAACCATTGTGCATATCAGATTGAATACCCAAGCCCACAAGTCATCTAAATATCATATTCATAATACCTTTTATGAAGCTATGCATGTAAATAAGTTTGAGATCCCTCATCCCTCACAGAATTTATTTTTAGAATTAGCTGGAGCAGTAGTATCTAGTCTTAAGATCTCAGATTGCTATTTCTGTGGCGGAACCCAAATGGGAGACCAGTGGCCATGGGAAGCCCAAGAATTGAATTATTCTTTAGTTTACAATCAGACTGAATTACACAAGACTACCAGTGAGTGGGTGTTAGCGCACTCAATCGTTGGACGTCTTTGCTATGCCAGAACTGGACCCCAGTTCACCCAGAAGGTAGGACAGCTGGTCTGTCTTAGCCAGAAGTACTATAATGCCACGACCAAAAAGACAGCATGGTGGTCAGGAATCAGACACCCTGAACCTCCTAACCCATTAGCCAGATTTCCTGAACTTGCTGGTTTATGGACTAACCTTGCCAAAGTCCAAGCCTGGCAAGCCCCACCTGGCCTATATTGGATCTGTGGAAACCGAGCGTATGCACAACTCCCGCCACACTGGGGAGGAGCATGTGTCTTAGGAACCATCAGACCTTCTTTCTTTCTATTGAACACTGAACACGGAGAACAATTAGGATACCCTGTATACACTACCCACCGACACAAGAGAGCACTAAGACAGAAAAGAGAAGCCTTACAGATAGGCAAGTGGGAGAAGTGGCAAGGTGATGATTGGCCACCAGAGAGAATCATTGAGTATTATGGGCCTGCCACTTGGAATGATGATGGTATGTATGGTTATCGTACTCCAATCTATATGATTAATCGTATTATTCGCTTACAAGCAGTAGTTGAAATAATAACCAATGAAACTAGTCATGCTCTTACGCTCTTAGCTAGACAAAGTACTCAGATGCGCACTGCTATATATCAGAACCGCTTAGCGCTTGATTATTTGTTAGCAGCAGAAGGAGGAGTATGTGGTAAACTGAATTTAACTAATTGCTGTTTGAAAATAGATGATAAGGGTCAAGTAGTTGAAGAAATTGCTAAAGATATGCAAAGACATGCTTATGTGCCAGTACAGACTTGGCACTCATTGAAATTTCCTAACTGGTTTGCTAACCTTTTCTCTTGGATGGGAGGATTTAAGACTTTCATTGTCTTAGTACTAATTCTTGTTGCTGTTATTTTCTTATTACCATGTTTAATCCCATGTTGTATGCGTTCCATTCATAATGCTATTGATAGCACAGTAGAGCGGAAGACCGCAACTAAAATAATGGCTTTATACAAAGCCAGCCCTAGTCGAAATCCTTCAATCATGATGTGATTCTTCTAAAGGTGATTTAACTCTCACACCTTATTAAGTAATAGGGTGAGATTAATCAAAGGGGGGAATGTGGCAGGTGAAGGCCTGTGATCCACGGTGTCTGACATAAGCAGGCCAGCATGGCTAGCTTGACCTGTAAATGAAGCCTGTGGAGAGGCACATAGGAATTGCACATCCCCCAATATGCTGCTATTGTAGGATAGAACTCTGTAAGAGAACTAAACTAACTTAGGTAAGCAAAACTGAGAGATGGAAAAATACAGAAAAATGTGTTTAAAAGTTACTGATAAGAAAAAGTACATCTGCAAGGAATATAATTGGGAGTGATGACAGATGAGTTGCAGAGCCCTGCTCCCCTGCATGCACAAATTGGCTATATGGCCTTGAGAGTGTGAAAGTAACAAGTTGATGAACTGACCATTGTAATTGGGACTAGAAGGGGGGTATGCAGGTGCCATGCCCACTGAAGGGACATAATTGGATAAACTTATCAGTACCGGGACCAATGGAAGGGGTACGGGAGGTACGGGAGAGTACCGGGACCAATGAAATGTTTTTCTATACCTAGAATGGAACAGAAGTCTATAAAAGTTGTTGTAATGCTTGAAAACTTTGCTCAGCCATTTTGAAATTGACTGGTTCGAGACTTGTGCACAAATAAATGATTTGGACCTTCTGAACAGACTCCTGGTATCATTGGTTTGTCTGCGCTTTGCTGCTACAGACCTTTCCATCTTTTTATGATGTCTGTTCCTGATATGTTTTTTTTTTGTGTGAAAATTTTTATTGAAAGTCAATAACATAACATAGTACAGATATCAATACTCGATAAGCTCGGTACAGTTATCAGTATACATACATATCATTGTTGCCTTCCGTCCTCCCGGTCCATAAGAACATAAGAACATAAGATATGCCATACTGGGTCAGACCAAGGTCCATCAAGCCCAGTATCCTGTTTCCAGCAGTGGCTAATCTAGGTCATACGTACCTAGCAGTTTCCCCAAAAGACACAGGTTCCAAAATGCTTGTACTGGGTCAAGCATTGATATCCTGGGTCCCTTCTTAATAATGGTTTATGGACCTTTCCTCCAGGAACTTGTCCAAACCTTTTTTAAACCCAGATACACTAACAGCCTTTACTACATCCTCCGGTAACAAATTCCAGAGTTTGATTACACGTTGAGTGAAAAAATATTTTCTTTTATTAGTCTTAAATAGTTTACCCTGTAGCTTCATTGCATGTCCCCTAGTCTTTCTATATTCTGATAATGTAAATAATCGATCTACGTTTACCCGTTCCACTCCGTTCATTAATTTAAATACTTCTATCATATCTCCCCTCAGCCGACTCTTTTCCAGGTTAAAGAGCCCTAACCTTTTTAGCTTTTCTTCATAGGGGTATCCTTCCATCCCCTTTACCATTTTGGTGGCTCTTCTCTGAACCTTTTCTAATAATGCTATATCCTTTTTAAGATACGGCAACCAGAATTGCACACAATATTCAAGGTGCGGTCTCACCATGGAACAATATAGAGGCATTATTATATCCTTTGTTTTATTTTCCATTCCTTTCCTTATGATACCTAGCATTCTGTTTGCTCTCTTGGCCACCGCTGCACACTGGGCTGAGGGTTTTAACATGTTATCCACAATGACGCCTAAATCTTTTTCCTGGGTGGTGGTTCCTAATGTGGAACCTTGCATCGTGTAACCATAGTTTGGGTTGTTCTTCCCTAGGTGGATAACTGCACTTGTCTACATTAAATTTCATCTGCCATTTTGATTCCCAGTCTTCCAATTTATCAAGATCCTCTTGCAATTTTCCACAATCCTCTTGGGTTTTAACAACTTTAAATAGTTTTGTGTCATCTGCAAATTTGATAACCTCACTCCTTATTCCCTTTTCCAGGTCATTTATGAATATGTCAAAAAGCAGCGGACCCAGCACAGATCCCTGGGGTACACCACTATTTACCTTTTTCCATTCGGAAAATTGGCCATTTAGCCCTACCCTCTGCTTTCTATCTTTTAACCAGTTCCTGATCCACAATAGTACACTGCCTCCTATCCGATGACTCTTTAGTTTTGCCAAAATTCTCTGATAAGGGACCTTGTCAAAGGCTTTCTGAAAGTTCAAATACACTATATCAACCGACTCACCTTTGTCTACCTGTTTATTCACACCTTCAAAAAAGCATAACAGATTAGTAAGACAAGATCTTCCTTGTCTAAAGCCATGTTGGCCATCTCCCATTAAGCCATGACTGCCCATTATTCCACCTTATCAAATGCTTTTTCTGCATCTAAAGAGAGAACTGCATAATTTCCCTCTAAGCGTCGAACACCCAACATAATGTTATTAAGACGACGTATGTTCTCAAACCCCTGGCAACCTTTGATAAACCCAGTTTGATCAGGATGGACTACTTCCTGCACCTTAGAATTTAAATGGGAAGCGAGAATCATTGTGAAAATTTTATAATCAGTGTTAAAGAGGGATATTGGTCTGTAGCTACTACCCTGAAGGAGGTCTTTCCCTTCTTTAGGTATTACAGTAATTAAAGCTTGATGCATGGAATCGGGGAGGATTTGATGATGTAAAATATCATTAAATACTTTTGTTAGCACTGGTGCCACAAGATCAGAAAGTGTTTTATATAATTCTGCCGGAAGCATATCAGGGCCAGAGGCTCTAGCATTCTTTAGCTGTTTTATGGTTAAATGTACTTCTGCAAGATTGATTTCTCTGTCTAGTGCCACGCCCGCATCTTCAAACCATTGCGGGAGGTGTAAGTCGGACAGATATCAATGTATGTTGGCAGAATCTGCTGTGAGCTGTGAGGAGTATAGGCCTTTATAAAACCTAGCAAAATATTGTGCAATGTCTTTGGATTTTTTAAGTTTCCGATTCTGTTCGTCAGAAACCATGGACACCCGACGAGCTAACCGTTGTCACTTCAATTGCCAAAGGAGCACTTTGCTCGCTTTGTTCCAGTGTTCATAAAAGTGCCGGCGAGTTCTTAATAAATGAGATGCAATCTCTTCCGTCTCTAATGCTCCTAATTTCCCCCCAAGACAGTGAGTTGATGCCAGGTCTTTAGTGTTGACCAGTGCTTTTGCTGTTGCTCAAGCATGGCTATTTGAGCTCTAAGATCCTTCTGGACGGTCGCAGCCTGGCGGTTGAAAGCTGCTGATAGGGAAATGACCTGCCCTCTTAGAACTGCCTTATCCGCTTCCCATAGCAGAAACTGTGGTGTGTCTTCTCCTTCATTATGAGATATGTATTCCTTCCATCCCTTTTGCAACTGATGCACAAAGTTTACATTCTTCAAGAGGTATCTAGGGAAAGCCCAAGAGCGTGAGAGAGTTTTGTTATTCTCAACATCCCACTCTAGAGAAATTACATTATGGTCCGAGGGTCCTCTAGTTCCAATTTTAACTTGGTCAATTTGAGGCATTAACTGTTTAGACACTAGCCACATATCTAAGCGGGAGTACGTGTTGTGTACAGAAGAGAAAAAGGTGTAGTCCCTCTCTCCTGGGTGTTGAGAGTGCCACATGTCTTCCAAAGCGAAATTAGAAGTTAGGGTAGAGAGAGATTGATTAGGCCCTGGCAGCAATTTAAGGCCAGAAGAACTATCCAAATCTGAAAAAACACAATTAAAATCACCACCCATTACTATATTCTCAGTCACCTGCGTTGCTAGTACATCCATAAGTTCTACTAAAGATTGGATTATTTCGGTAGGAGGGAGGTATACATTTACAAAAGAGATCGAGACCCCAGAAAGTGTACCCGTTAAGATTAAAAAATGGTCTTTAGGGTCTTGTATCTGGTTTATAAGTTGAAAAGGGCATTTCTGTGCGCTCAATGTGGCATCCCCTCTTTTATGGGTAGAGAAACCAGCCGAGTAGACAACAGGGAACCTACGAGAAGTAAAACAAATATGAGCCCCGGGGGCCAGATGTGTTTCTTGCAAGAAAACTATATTCGCATGCTCTCTGTGAATTTGGTCAACTACTCTACATCTCTTCATGGGGTTGTGTAAACCCCTAACATTCCATTAAATTAATTTTACCATAACCTATTTGGGCCAGCATGAGAAATAACGTGCTCCATTGGAGGAGGAATGAGAACTATCCTTCATTGCTTGTTTCCCAACTCTCATATCTCTCATTTGGCAGACATTCAAACACACGCTCTCGCTAATCCATTCCCCACAGCACTGCTGATCGCTCCATCTCCCACTTCTAATCTGCTCCTTTGTGACTCTACATCTCTTCATCCTTCCCCTCTGTCCCCTTTCGGCTTCCCTCCCCCCTTTCCCCCCATTAACCTGTACTGTCCTCACTGTCCTGGACCTACAGGACATCATTCTACCAAGGAGAAAACCCTATCAAGAATGGGCAATCGTCTTGCCCTGAGGAAGATGCTAGGTGATAGGATCAACCTAGCTACCACTCCAGTACCCTCATTCCCTTGGAAAATGAAACAACAATCTGACCTGCTATTTGTGAGCGAGAGACTGCTCTATATGAATCCCTCTTTCCATGTTTCCCACTCCCCTCGTCTCCCACCTGCCCCTTACCGCATATAGACTCACCGCCTACATTAAGCCTGCTTTCTGAGATTACTTAGCACGTAAAACTTTTAAATTCATATCGCCACCTGCCAACTTCAGGTTTGCTGATGCACTTCGAGGAGGGAAAAGGCACAACCAACCTCACTAGAGATCTCAGCATAAGAGATATGAAGGAACAAACAGAGTTAACATGTTAAACAATTCAACTTATGAACCTCTCAGGTCGGAGCTGTAGTATCCATCCCTTGAACAGAGGGACTGTCTTGATCCACATCTGATTAACATCTGGATCTCAGGACCTTTCAACACTTAGGAGTAGAGACTTCCCAGTCTTCCTTTGAATTTCGTTGTGGAAGCGTATGCTCACCATATTGTAAGGAGTCCAGAAAGTCCAAACAGTCTGGTAGGTCTGATATACAGTGCTTTATGCCAGTCCATTCAAAGATCAGTGAAAAAGGAAAGCCCCACCTATAGGGTATAGAACGGTTTTGAAGAGCTTGCCTGAGGGGCCGGAAGCTTTTGCATCTCTCCAAGGTGCAATGAGAAATGTCTTGGAAAATCTGAAGATATTGACCCTTATATAGGAAGGATCTTTTGCCTTGCAAACTGCGAAGTAGAGCCACCTTGTCCTCAAAGAAGGTGAAGCATGCTATAATTGGTGTGCATTGGAGTCTTTTCTGGCCCCGAGGCTACGATGAGCGCGTTCTAATTTCACTGGTCGAGGGGAGTTTGTTACACAGACGGCAAATATCTCTTGCACTAGAGCCAGTGAGGTCCTCTCGTTCCCCAAGACTTTCCGGAACACCTAGGATGTGTATGTTATTTCTTCACTGATGATTTTCTAGATCTTCTTGGCGCTCCAGCAGGTCCTTTGTTATTTGATTCATTTTTTTAATCTTAGTTTGGAGAGCAGCCGAGGAGTCAATTTGCTCACCAATATGGATTTCAGTTTGCGTTACTTGGTTATCAAGCGCTTTTAGATCGGAATGCATATCTGCCACTGCTTTGGTGAAATCCATTCTGAAGAGCTTGAGTTCCTGCAAAATTTCCAAAAGATCTTGTTTCGTTGCTAATGTTGAGATCAGGGCTTCATCTAATACTTGTGATGTGGAATTATGTTCAGTCTCCGACAAGAGTTCAGGATTTGGATCAGTAGTTCTGGAAAATTTGGACAGGGCAGAGGCATGTGATTTAACTTTTGCCATGATATAAAATGGAAAAGAAATCCAGAGCTATTAATAAACTCAGACCTGCAGTTTGCTGAATGGCCACACAGTGGAGCTACAGGCTAATATATTAAAGCAGTGGAGAAGGACAGAGATCAACAAATCTGAGGCTTAGCACACTTACTTCTGTTATGATGCAATCTTTGCCTGTTTTTAGGATCAGTTTGTGCTGATTTCTGTAAAAGCAGGAAAGTGGAGAGAGCCTCAATCAAACCGGAATCTTATGCGTTCCAACTATGCGTTCCAAATTTCGGCGGCCATCTTAGCTGTAAATTTATGCATTCCAACTATGTGTTCCATATTACGGCGGCCATCTTAGCTGGATATTTATGTGTTCCAAAGGTTCACCAGCCATCTTAGCTGTATTTTCATGCATTTCAGTTATGCGTTGCAGCGTTTTCGTGCCGAAGCAGCACTACTCTCCTGCGTTCCAAGATGTGTTCCAGAGAGGGAGAGCATCAATGGAGACTTAGAAACAGCTGAAAATTATCCCGATTCAAGCAGTAAGGACATTTAAAGGTCCAAATTCACTTCAGTGGATAACAAGAGGCAGGCACAAATGCAGGTATTATTCTTCGCTGCGATTCCAGTGAGAAACACAGGTAGCCTTTTCCCCAACTATTATTACTTCATAGAGCCTGTACTCACTCCTGTGTACAGAGCATCAGGGAGCTAGGAGTCAGCAAAGGCAGATGTTAAAGTCTTCGGGGGATCCTCTGATCAGGTGCTGGAAGCCAAACGAGCAGAGATCAGGGGGAAATTAGTCAGGAAAGCAAAGGCAGCACCAACATTTTCCTTTCAGCCTTGTGTCCCTCACGATCATTCACAGAGGCAGGAAACAGGAGAGAGGGTTTTTTTTTTTTTTTTTTTACCATCTAAGCATCCGATTTAAAATATGAAGCCATCCTTCAAAGTGACTGTCTTAGCTTAATTTTTGCAGTCATTTTTGACCCGATTCTGATAGAAAAAAACGCAGGATGATTTTAGATTGGAAGATGAGGCTGTGGAGCCTCACAGATTCGTGGCCATCTTGTTGGGCTCACGAGCACCCCCCGCCTTCCTGATATGTTTTTATTAATTTATCTCTTTTGCTTTAACAGATACCTAAGCTCCACAAACAGAACAATGGCTGGGAAAAATCATATCGCTAAAGCTGTTGCCCCCGTTACAGCTTCTGCCTCTGTCCAGACAGAGGTCCAATGCCAGTTGAAGGACCGGTTCCATGTGCAGGGTGCCTGCATGCTAAAGCTCTCAGGAAACAAGTGGAGAAACTCAGAGAGGAGGTGGCGAGGCTGAGGAGCATTCAAGACAGTGAGAAGTACATTGATGAGATGCTTCTTGCAACAACCAAGCCCTCCAGCAAAAGAGAAGATGGGTGCCTACAGAATGACAAAGATTGGACACAAGTCACCAGGGTCTGCAGAATCACCAATCCAACTTCTCCAGCCCTTAAATTGAAGAACCATTATGCAGCCCTGGAAGTGGAGGAGGTGAAAGCATCCCTGGAAAGGGAAGAACCAGAGCTCAAGTACCCCAAAGTTGCAGAATCACTGACCACAAGGAAGCGAAGGGTAGTGGTAGTTGGTGACTCTTCTGAGGGGTACTGAGGCATCCATCTGCCGACCAGACTTGATGTCCAGAGAGGTATGCTGTCTGCCAGGTGCCAAAATCCAAGACATTATGGAGAGTTTGCTAAGACTCATGAAGCCCACTGACTATTACCCAATGTTGCTAATCCATGTCGGAACAAATGATACTGCTAGGTATCCCTCTCAGCGTATCAAAAGTGACTTCATAGCTCTGGGACAGAGGGTGAAGCAGATAGGTTCACAGGTGGTGTTCTCTTCAATTCTCCCTGTTGAGGGTAAAGGCCAAGGCAGAGAGGCTCGCATCCTGGAGATGAATGCATGGCTGCATGGATGGTGTCATCGAAAGCGTTTTGGTTTCCTGGACCACAGGATGCTTTTCCAAGGGTTGCAGAGCCGAGATGGCATCCATCTGTCCAAGAAAGGTCGATTCATCTTCAGTAGTAGACTGGCTAATCTACTGAAGAGGGCTTTAAATTAGATTCACTGGGGATGGGTGAAGAAAGCCCCCAGGTAAGTGAAAGCTCCCAGGTAAGTGAAACGTTAAATACCTTTATGGAAATGGGTAAAAGGGGTAACATATGGAAAGCAGTGTGTATAAATGCCCGGAGCTTGGGAAATAAGAACCCTGATGTTGAAGCTTTGATGGGAGTGGCTGACTTAGATTTAGTGGCAGTTACAGAAACATGGTTCACAGAAAACTATGACTGGGATTTAACTATACCAGGCTATACATTATTCAGAAAGGACATGGTAGGAAGAAGGGGAGGAGGAGTGGCACTATATGCAAAAAATAATATTAAAGCTTTGGAATTACAGAGCTTAAGAGGGAGAGAGGAGGCACTGTGGGTTAAACTAGAAAGAGGGAAAGAGAAATCTATTTGCATTGGCGTAATATACAGACCTCCCTCACAAGAGGAAGAAGTGGACAGAGAGTTAATTAAAGACATATCAAGTATTGCTAGGAAAGGGGAAGTGCTGCTGATAGGGGATTTCAATATGCCAGATGTTGTTTGGCACCTTTTTGCTGCAGTATCATCTAGAAGTAAGGAGATCCTGGATTCTCTACAGGGAGAACTATTCAGGCAATTGGTAACAGACCTTACATGTGAAGGGGCCATATTGGACTTAGTGCTTACCAATGGTGAAAGTGTTTCTGATGTTATAGTGGGAGATCATTTTGCATCAGGTGATCACCTGATAGTGTGGTTCAGCATTAGGACTAGGGCTGTTAGAATCCATTTAAAAGCGAGGGTCTTAGACTTTAGGAAAGCTAACTTTGCCAAGATGGGCCAATACCTCAGGGAGTCGTTAGCAGGATGGGAACAGCTGGGGGATGTAGAAAAACAGTGGGTAAAACTGAAAGGGGATATTTTAAGGGCAACCAACCTTTTTGTTAAAATGGTAAATAAAGGTAAAAGGAAAAGGAGACCACTATGGCTTTCAAAAGAAGTAGCTGAAAAGGTGAAGAAAAAGAGGGAGGCCTTCATGAAATACAAGAGATAAAAGAGAGAGGAAGACAGGCAACTATATTTGGAAAAACTTAGAGAAGCTAGCAAAGTAGTCAGGAAAGCAAAGATTCAAAAAGAGGAGGAAATAGCCAATGCAATAAAATGGGGGGATAAGATATTTTTCAGATAGGTTAGTGAGAAGATGAAGGGCAAAAGTGGTATTGTCAGACTCAAGGGTGAAGGGGAGGATTATGTAGAAGATGATGATGAAGATAAAGCAGAATTGCTTAACAAATATTTCTGTTCTGTGTTCACAGATGAAGAACCAGGAACAGAACTTCAGAAAACACCCACAAACAGGAACAGAAGCGAGGGGCGTCTTGAACAATTTTCAGCAGACTATGTTTGTGAGAAACTAGCTAAACTTAAAGTAGACAAAGCGATGGAACCGGATGGGATACACCCTAGAATACTGAGGGAATTTGGGAACATTCTAGCAGCTCCACTGACTGACCTTTTCAATGCCTCGTTGGCAGGGGCAGCTTAAGGCAATCTGCTTGAGGCGAAGAATGAGATGGCACCCCCCCCCCCACCTTAGACGGGGGCGGGGCTTTTTCAGAAATCCAATCAGAGACTGAACCAAACCAAAAGACCGATTAGATTATATGGAGGAAATGCAAGATGTTTGCACACAGGGCCGTACCGAACTGCAATCGCACCCTGTGCAACTTGCAGCTTGGGCGCATGCCCTCCCTCTCCCCCTCATACCTCCATCCAGCGCTGCCTGCTCTTTCCCTGCTGCTGCCACCCTCTGTTTTTTTCACGGTGACACCAACAGCAGGGAAAGAGCAGGCAGCGCTGGATGGAGGCATGGGGAGGAGGAGGGGAAGCATGTGCCCGATTTGAAAGGCACCGGCACTTTAAGCAGATCTGTCCCTCCCTGCTCTGACATCGTGTCAGAAGAGGGAGGGACCAGACCTGCTTAAAGTGCTGCGAAAAGGCTTGGAGGGTGCATTTCTGCTACCTGCTATTGTCCTACCAGTTGGCAGAGAAAAAAAAACCTCTCCCAGATATGATTTTTTTTTTGCCCACAAGGGATCTTGATAACCAATACTTTTTAATTATATGACATGTGTGGAAGCCACATCATCATGCTCCATCCCAATCCACAGTCTCTCCATCTTACAGCCTAGCTGCTGAGAGCATAGCATTACAAGACTTTAACCTTACACAAGAGGTTAAGGAGATCCTTTGGGCTTCCAGGAAGCCATCCACCAGGCATTCTATGCTTTCAAGTGGAGTAGATTCTCTATCTGGTGTTCCCAGAAGGATCTCAATTTCTTCTCTGCTTCTGTGGAGGAACTTCTCCAGTATCTCCTCCATCTGTCCTCAACAGGTCTCAAGACCAGCTCGGTGAGAGTTTTCTTCAGTGCCATTGCAGCCTCTCATCATCTACTGGATGGACAGCCCATCACAACTGCTAGTAGCACGCTTTATGAGAGGGCTCTTGCTGACCAAGCCACCCATTAGGCCACCTCCAGTGGCCTGGGATCTCAATGTCATTCTAGCACAGCTTCTCAAGCCGCTCTTTGAACCATTGGCTATAACCCCACTAAAATTTCTTTCATGGAAGGTTATGTTCCTCATTGCCCTCACTTTAGCATTAGTGAGCTTCAAGCTTTGGTGGAGGACCCACCTTATACCAGATTCCACCATGACAAAGGCCTTCCGAGGACTCACCCACATTTCATGCCAAAAGTGGTGCCTCCTTTTATTTGAATCTGTCAGTTTACCTTCCTGTATTTTTTCCTAGACTGCATGAATCTAGGGCAGAAGCAACCCTTCATACCCTTGACTTCAAGTGTGTGTTGGCTTTTTATCTCCAGAGAACTCGGGATCACCATAAAGCAGTTGTTCATTTCCTTTGGCCCTAGTCACCTGGGTCTCCCAGTATCTAAATGTACGTTCTCCAGATGGATAGCGGACTGCTTTTCATTTGCTTATGATAAAGTAGGACAGGACTCTCCCTGGAAGGACATGTCACTACTCATAATATTTGTGCCATGGCTACCTCAATGGCAAACCTACGCTCTGTAGCCATTGAGGAAATTTGCAAGGCAGCAACTTGGTCTTCTGTCCATTCTTTTGCTGCCCATTATTGTTTGGACAAGGACTCCCACTGGGATGCCATGTTTGGTAAGGCTGTTCTCCAGCTCCTCTTTCAGTCTTACGGGCAACTCCTACTTTCTGTCCCGGACTTTTACGATACCAGAAATCCATGAGGGATCCATGACCTCTTGAGGCCTACTTCAAGGTGAACCTCCACTGGTTCTGAGATCACTTCATCTGGCATCTGGGAGCTAGGGATTCCCATATGTGAAGACTACATTCCTGCTTGTTCCTGGAGATAGTATAGTTACTCACCTATAACAGGTGATCTCTGGGAACAGCAGGAATTTAATCTTCACAACGTGCCCTTCTTCCCTAGGAGTTGTAGGGTTTTCTTCTCTTGCTCTCCTTTTTCTCAGTTACAAATTCAACTGTAGAGAGGGAGTTGGGAATGTGGGAAGGCAGCCACACAAGTGCAGTGCAGTGATCCTCAAAACTTTCCTATTGGACACTGGGGAGCATTCCCACGAGGGCTCCGTTGGTACCCACATCACCCATATATGAAGACTAAGTTCCTGCTGTTCCGGAGATCACCTGTTACAGGTGAGTAACTATGCTTTCCCTGCACATAGGTCCAGAAGGCTGACCCCTACCGAGACAGCACCACTTTGAACAATGCATGATGGCATATCAGATGGACAGAAAGCAGCATGGGATATAGAGAAGAGAAATGAAACTGTATGCTGAACTGCTACCTTACACTACAGACTATCGTGGCAGCATTCATTGTGCATGTAGAGGTCAGCCCTGGCAAATAAAATATGTTGCACCCTGATTATATGGCAAGATTTGTCCCCAACCCATTGGGACGCAATTTACATCACTGCAAACAGCAAACAAACTGAGTGTATATAGTAAGGTGTGATTTTTTTTCACCCATCAGCAATGATGTGGGCTCATACTGAACTCATTAAGGATATGCCGTGCTTTAGCATCAACAAAGTTTATGTGCGGGCATGTTTTTCTGCTGAAACATTTCAGGGGGATAGCTGATGAGGGCGGCCTGGGTCACTGCATGTCACAGGGATGGGCGGTGGGTGACTATAAGCGCTTGCAAAGGGTGAGCAGCCGGCCTACGCAAGCCACCCTTGTCTGCCTGTGCCGCATGCGAGCCTATGTGGGAGGGCAGCCACATAGGCCGTGGTGTGGGCAGCGAGAATGGTCACACATGTGTGTCCAATGCTGGGGGGTATATGGGGTGGGAGACGGTGACAGATCCCAACACCAGACATGTACCATCATGAAACTCGCCCTGTGCCACGGGGGGGGGGGGGGGGGGGTAAACCCCGACGCTGAGGTGCTGGTGCTGGGACTTGCCACAGTCCATGACACACAGGGCATGTTATAACCTCTGTGCGCTGAGAACTGGCAGTACATACACCCCACCACTGAGGGGTATGGGTGTGGCTCATGTGGGTAGGGAGACAACATGTGGTGCAGGCTACGTAGGGAAACACAGTGCCACACATTGGAAACAAACACATAGGATGTATAGGTTCATACTTTTTAATTTTCCCCCTCATATCCTGCGTGGACGCCCACGCTGCCCACGCCGCCCATGGCCCAACCCACCCCTCTGTGGTGGCTCAGGTGCTGCAGCCTCCGGTGCTGGTGCTGGCTGCTGCATCTGGGCCGCTATGGCCTCCAGGGTGCCCGCAATTCTGAGGAGCGCCCCTGCACTGGTCTCATTTGTTGCCCGCAGCTGTTGTAACTCATGGGTGTTGGCCACCAGATCCAGGTGTATCTGCACCAGAGCCTGTCGAGTGCCTGTGGGTGGGACACAAGGTGATATGTGAGATACCTCTCTAGTAGCCAACCGTCACACATGCACATGTCAGGCATATCCCACCAGATCAGTCTGCAGAACATTCATGCATGCCACAACTAGCAACGCATGACCATGGTTAGACCTGTGCGTCCCATGAGCCATTCTCATGCCTGGAAGGGGTCCTGATGAGGGGTCATGGGAATCACAGATCTCACACATGCCAGTGTGGCAGGTTAATCTGTTGATGCTTGCTCTGCACACTGGTTGTCTGTGATAGGTCAGATGACGTGAGGGGTCATTGCACGCACATACATATATCTGGGGTTCCCTGCTCTCTACAATGCTGGTGCACAGTGCAGATCGTGTTGACAGACTATGCTGCATAACAATACCCATGGAAGGGTGTCTGTCGGGCAGGGTGGCTGGGTGGCCTGTTATCAGTGGTTCACGCTGTCTGATCGCCTGGAGTATATGGCCATGCACAGTATGTGTGTGTCTGAGCCCCTCAAACATGCTGACACCTAACAAACCATCCAACAGGAGGGTGGAAGACACCTGGCACATAACACCCCTCCCGCAACATTATAAACAATCTGCTATGTTGTCAACATCCATTCCCCTTGTGGATGTTGCCAAAACACCTATGGGTATTGTCGCCACCTCCTGGCCGGGCGTATAGCCGGGCAGCAGGAGAGTGTCGCCTTGTTGCCCTTTGAATAAGGTTCACCAATATGGCCGCCAGCTAGGGCTGCTGGGTACTGTAGTTTACTTATTCTATCAGGCAAAGTAGTGTGACCACAAGTGGTTAGGCGAAAACAGAGAATATTTTATTTTCTTGGGATTTTTCCCCTCGCATCAAATTTAACAGTGCTGAACTCAAAAATGGATTCTTCTCCAAAAACAAAGAATAAAGTTCACAAGTTCTATTCACAGGTAGATCAGTTTAAGCAGTTAACTTTGACACCGGAATTGGCTTCCAAAGCTCAGGATGTAAACTTTCTTTAAAGCGAGTTAGCTTCACAAGAAGACTGTTTTACTCACAGCTTCCTCACATACAGACAACTTCAAAATGTCCCTTAAGTTTCATTTCACTTCCAGGCATATAGGAGAAACAGCTTAGCTTAAAACCTCCAGTTATTTTCCTTTGCTGTGTCTTTCATTCAAACAAGCTTCACTACTTTAAACATTCATTCATTCACGGGTGCTTAGGCTTCAGCACACCTCCAGCTCGTTTGCCCTACAAAATAAGCATTGTATTTCTTCAGGCTCATTATCATAAGATTCTACTTCCATCTCCTCTACAGATTCATTGCAGCAGTTCTCAGAGGGAACCTGGTCGTAGAGCTTACTACTCTGCTTCTGTAACAGTTCATTTAGTTTTTCTAGCAAGAGTTTCTTCTGCTCTATCTCCTCAGAGAGACTTGGCCTAGAAAATGCAGACAAGCTATTTTCTCTACTTTTACAGCTTAGCTGGCTAGCTGAGTTGCTTCCTCCAGTAGGAACTAACTCCTTCACTTTTTGCTTATGCAGGGACTCTGGAACATACACTTGCCTGAACTCTGGGCCTCTTAGTAGTTCCACTCCTTCCTGCTCAGTGCCATGCTGCCTTCTCTCATCAAACGCTTGCCTTCCTTGTGGCAATTTCCCTTTTAGCTGTGTCTGCCTTGGACCTGTTGCTCCTAGATCCCACAGCTCGTCTCTGCTCTTGGTTCCAGCTCTTCTCGTGCTCCCCGGCTCCTCTGCTGCTTTCTGGTGCTCCTCTTGAGACTCCTCTCCCAGCACTCGTGCCTGTCCTAACTGACTGCTCAAACACAGCAGTTTTAAACTGATCTTTCTTAGGGACCACACCCTTCTCCCAGCACATGTGGGAGCTGCTAGGATTCCACCTAGCTCTGACGTGCTGAAGTGGGCGGGGCTTGATGCTGGCTGTACTCTGACTCAGAGGTTTTTGGTTGCTAGGGAAACCCTGAATGCTAGCACTTTTAAAGGAACAGGGTTCACTTTTCTGCCATTCCATTTCCTCTGAACTACCTTCGTCATCACACATTCTCCCCCTTAAGATATTACGTGCTAGGGTGTTTCTCTCATCACAGCACGTAATTCTCGTAAAAGAACCATTGTCGCTCTCAGATGTGCCTCTAGACAACCCATCAGCGTTCTGGTGCTGCTTGCCGGCCCTGTGTTCTATCTGGAAGTCGAATGCTTGGAGCGCCATGTACCATCTCGTCAATCTGGCATTATGGTCCTTCATTTGGCCAAGCCATTTCAACGGGGCATGATCTGTTAACAACAGGAACTTTCTGTTGGCCAGGTAAAACTTTAGGGACTCCACAGCCCACTTTACTGCGAGACATTCCCTCTCAATGGTGGAATAGTTCTTCTCAGCGGGTGACAACCTTCGACTGAGAAAAAGTACCGGATGCTCAACACCATCAAACTTCTGGGAGAGCACCGCTCCCAGTCCGGTCTCAGACGCATCAGTCTGCAAAATAAATGGCAGACTGAATTCTACCCCCCGCAACACCGGGGCTGCACACAGCTCCTCCTTTAGACGTTCAAAAGCGATGTCCGCTTCCTCGGTCCACCTCAACTGATTTGGCATGTTCTTCTTCAGCATATCCGATAGCGGTGCGCTCTTCTCCACAAAGTGCGCCACGAATCTTCAGTGATACCCCACCAATCCAAGGAAACTGCGCAACTGTTTTTTGTTGGTGGGTCGTGGAAATGCCCTCACACTCTCGACCTTGTTCAGCAAGGGTTTCACAGTGCCATGTCCAGCAAGTGGCCCAGGTATTTTACTTCCTGGCCACCGAACATGCACTTTGCTGGATTCAGTGTCAGGCCAGCCTCCCTCATCGCCTGTAGTACTGCTCTTACCCGGGACAGGTGTTGATCCCATCTGGCGCTATGAATAACAATGTCGTCCATATACGCCGTAGCGTATTGTTGATGGGGCCGGAGTACCAAGTCTATGAGGCGTTGACATGTGGCCCCTGCTCCATGGAGACCAAATGGCATGCGATGAAACTGGAATAGACCCAGTGGTGTACTAAAGGCGGTTTTCTGGCGAGATTCCCTGGTCAGAGGAATCTGCCAATAGCCTTTAGTCATGTCCAGTGTCGTAAGATAGTGGGCCTTGCCGAGCACGTCAAGAAGTTCCTCTATACGAGGCATCGGATATGTGTCGAACTTTGAAATGGCATTGACTTTCCTAAAGTCAATGCAAAATCTAAGAGATCCATCTGGCTTAGGAACCAGCACAATCGGGCTGTTCCACGGACTCTTAGATTCTTCGATTATGCCAAGATCAAGCATCTCCTTAACTTGATCCATCACCTCCTGCCTCTTGGCTTCCGGCAGTCTGTACGGCCGCTGTCGAACAACTTCCCCCTGTGGCGTTAGGATCTAGTGCGCGACGAGCCTAGTCTCCCCTGGCACAGGCGTCATGACATCACAGAAACTCTTGACCAGGCGCTCCAAGTCTTGTCTCTGGGTCCATGAGAGGCGTTCTGCCATCCTTAACTCAGGATGCCCTTTGCAGTCGCTTAACTGGGGTCCTAGGTCATCCTCTACCTTCTCCTCCACCGTCGCTGCCAGCCCTTGCAGGTCTGTGTATCCGGAGGAACCGAAACTCTGGGTTCCTCGTGTCGTGTCAGAAACCATGTCTACTTCTTCCAGGGGAGGGAACCCCACTCTTTCACAGATGTGCTGGGCGATTCTGTCGCCCACGCTTACTTGAAAGTCTTCTGACCCGAAATTGCACAAGAGGATCTTGACTGCACCCCTGTAATCTGGGTCTACGACGCCGGCCCCGACATCAATGAAATGTTTTACGGCTAAGCCGGAACGAGGGGCGATGCGTCCATAGCAACCAACTGGGATCTCCATTTGGAGAGCAGTATTCACCAATGCTTTTCCATGTTTCGGGACGATGGTGTCTTCGGCACTGTACAAATCAAAGCCCGCGGCTTGCGGGGTGGCCTTCTTCGGTGCCCGTGCCTCTGGACTCATTTTGCAATAGCGGAGAGAAAAATTGGGCTTCTTGGGGGACTCCTCCTTAGGTAGACGCAATGTATTGCTCCTTCCAAATAAGGGTCTAGGAACAGCTATGGACTTGACCGCTTTCGGCCTAGGGGTTTCAGGTGAGGTACTGGCAGCCACCATCCCCTCTTTCTTCTGCAAGCGTTGTTGCATACCCTTTTGGAACTGGGGCCAATCCCTCCCAAGCACTACCTCCTGTGGTAATTGAGGGACTATCGCTATAGGGACCTCTCTCTCAATCCCTAGCCCTTTCACTCGGACCTGGTAAACTGGATATGTGGACGCGGTTCCGTGCACACACCTGATCTTTACTGTGCCCGTGGGTGTACTGGGTGTCTCTTTATCTTGGGCCCTTATCTTGCGCCACAAGCTCTTGGAAAGCATGGATTGATCAGAGCCTGAATCTAATAATGCTTGCGCTGGTATACCTTGCACAGTAATGGCTAGTATGAACCCTTCTCCAGTCTTACTTGGCTCACTCATCACTAAGGCTGTCTTCATTTTACAGTCTCTCTGTAAAAGGTGTTCACTACCACACTTATAACAGGCTCTTTTCACATATTTTCTCTTATCAGTAGGCACACATTCATTCTTAACATTTGTCACAGGGTGGACATAGGGCAGCCTGAAAAAGTGCAGAGCAGTGTGAATGATCACGGTGAAAGTGACAGAATAAACAGGAGAATGTTTATTGGTTGCCAGGGACAACCTAAGCACACGTGCACAGAGCCCAGAAAGACACACCCAGAGAGCAAAGCAAGGGAGTCTGCTTTACCTAATAGAGTGCACCTGAGGGAAGGTGGAGTCAGGAAATACACAGATAAAACAGACTACCAAACATTTGGAGATAGGGAACCTTTGAGAGAGAGGAAATCCTGGAGAGATGAGCCGAGGAGAGAATCCCTGAGAGAGGAATTAAAGCAGCAGAGGTCACAAGCTGAAAGGCAGCAGGGGAGCCGGTGTGAATGTTGGAAAGAGTCCAGAGACCTGTGTGGTTCTGGGAGAAGGCAACACCCTGACAGCGTGAATGTGTTTGGAAAGCAAGAAGAATACAGGAAGACTGCAACAGCAGGTACGGGGCAAAGAGTAGATACAAGGGCTATTTGCCATTTGAAAGGGAAGGGCCCTGGAGGCTTAGAAATAGCCATATAAAGCCCAGATATTCAGAGGCTAATAATAGCTTGTCTCCTGATTATAGAAGTGTTAAAAGAAGAGGGCTTCACTTACTTAGAAAAGCTGAAGAAATCCCTTCTCATGGTGAGTTTCCAGCTTCTAGGGAAACACCGTTACTCCGGTTGCAATCAGGCACAGTTGGGCCTGGAAAGCTAGGGCAGACCCGGCAGGGACCCTATCAAAATTACCCAGCTAGCAGGTCAAACCAGGACCTGAGCTATGCATTGAGGCACCAGCGGGGGCAGGGCTCTGAAAGACATCACTCAGAGTTTGGTGATACTCCCCAGAAAGGCAGGGCTGCTCACAGGAAGAGAAACTTCTTGACTGATGAGGCAAGCCTTCCATATTTTTATTCCACGTTGGAAGTGGATAGTGGAGATACCAATGAGCAAGAAATAATGGAATATGAGAATTCTGAAGTATTAACAAATACAGAATTGATGGACTGTTCTTTCTCTGTGATAGAACCAGAAATATCATTAAGGTAAATGTGATTTGTGTAACCTTAAATTCCAGTATACAAGTGGCAGAGCTGCAACTCTCTCCCTCTCTCCAAGCCAAGCAGTCAGTTAGGCTGTTTATTATTTACTTTTGGTTTAAAGTTATCAGCTGAAGGAAGCTACTTTTGTTACATAGTTATCTTTTGTTTGAAGCCAAGTGAGCTGTTAATTTCTGTTGTTTGAAAAGAAGAAACCTCAAGGGACGGGGAATAAAACCCTAAAAGAAAAGAAAGTTCTTCTGTGTGATTTATATATAGAAGCAAGGCACAACTACCACCCTCATAATAGCCCAACAATACCAGCAGTCACGGCTGGGACGGATGAGGTGTGACATATAAATGGCGTAGAATCTGAGGATATTTTTTCGGGGGGCATAAGAAGTGCCTGGAAAAAGAAAGGACAGTGCTAAAAAGCAGGAAAAGTTTGCTCCAGGAGAATTTGGAGAGGATTCGGCTGGCAGACCGGCCAGTGGTGAGGTATTGGAGAGGATTCGGCTGGCAGACCGGTCAGCGGTGAAAAGACCTTTTCTCACATGCTGGAGTCTACCAGGAAACCGAGGTATTGGTAACCTGGGTGGACGGGAAGGATACAGTGAGAAAAAGGGGGATATAAAAGGGGAGAAAACCCCCCCCCAAAAAAAACAAACCTTGTCTGTGTGATACCGCACTTGGTGGTTTTTTTTTCTCTATTTCTAGGTGCAGTGTAAAAGAAAAGAGGATGGATCCACAAGACATGCTGGCCTGGATGGGCGAACAGCAAGAAAAGCAGGCCAGAATGTTACAGCACTTGCAGAAACAATACATGGCAGCGATGCAGGAGCAGCAAAGGCCACTATTGGAAGCGATGACTGCACTGCTGAGGAAGTCTGCAGAGAAAGAATCAACCATACCGCAAGTAGACACTCATACAGGTCTTGCTATGAGACATTTGGGGCATGAAGATAACCCCGATGACTTTATTGAAGCGTTTGAACGCATAGCAGGAAATTTAAAGTGGCCTATAGAACAATGGGCGATGAGATTCGCTCTAACTTTAAGCGGAGAGGCTTTATCTGCCTTTAAGGCCATGCCAGCTAGCCTAGCAAATAATTATGCCGAAATAAAAAAGGCAGTAAAGGATCGCCTTGGTTTGACCCCGAGGCATTATAAAAGGCTGTTTAGAGAAGCAATAATGTTGGAGAGTGAGACTCCAAAGGCTTTGTGCCAGAGGCTTAAGAGCTTGCTTTATAAATGGTTAGACCCTGAGAATAGGACACTAGAGTCTGTATTAGATGAGCTTGTTTTAGAGCAATTCTTGTTAACTGTACCACAAGAAATGAAAATGTTCCTAACGTTACAAAATTGCTCAAACTCTGAAGAAGCAGCTGTAATGGCAGAGGTGTTTAAGGAGGCAAAGCATGCCACTGTATCTAATATAAACCTTTTAAAAGGTACAGGTATGACTGGGATGGATGAAAGTAAAAAGTATACACCCAGGAGAGTGAATGAGTATAACCCTGATAAGAGTAATGTAGAAAGGAACACTAGGAGGTGCTATAAGTGTGGCAGATCAGGCCACGTGATAAAAGAGTGTAGAGTTAAGACTGCCCTCATAACAGGATCAGAGAAGATGATACCGGAGGGGTTTGTGCAAGTAGTACAGGTTGAGGGAGTACAAGCCTTAGCTCTACTGGATTCGGGGGCCGATCAGAGTATGGTCTCTCAGGACTTGTGGGAAACCATAGAACAATGTCGGTCATCTCCCTCGAATCCAGTAGAGGGCCAGGTCCGCATTAGATGTGTGCACGGGGAAGCTTCTCACTACCCGCTACATGAAGTAGCCATACAGGGTCTAGGAGCCCTACGAAAAATATTAGTTGCGGTAGTACCGAAGCTGCCATATGCCATTGTTTTGGGACGTGATTGGATCCCTTTCTGTCAGGAGATGGAGAAAGGCCTCCAAGGGATATTGGTCCCGCCACCTGTACAACCCCCAGTGATAGCAGACGAAGTAAAAACTGAAGCCATAGCGACTGCTATCCCTAGTCCCTTATTCGGGAAACCATCAAAAAAGGGGTCTTTGTCTCAGGAAGCACCCTTAACAGGGAAACAAAAATTTACCCTGCAGTTTTGCAAGAGTACACCCCAAGCAAAAGGTCCAAAAAGGGCTTCTATAATGGCTGCGGGATATGACCTCTTTAGCGTAGAGGATGTTATGGTAAAAAGAGGAGGAAAGGCACTGGTAGACACCGGCATCCGAATAAAAATACCAGAGGGATGCTATGGACGAATAGCGCCGAGGTCAGGGCTAGCAGTGCAACATTCCATAGATGTCGGCGCAGGGGTTATTGACCCCGATTACAGAGGTCCCGTAAGAATTTTATTATTCAATTTTGGGGATAAGGATTTTGAGGTAAGAAAAGAAGACAGAGTTGCACAGTTAATCTGTGAGCGGGTAGGGTTCCCGGCGGTGGAGGAAGTAGCGTCCCTACCATCCACTGAAAGGGGAGAGAGCGGGTTTGGTGCTACAGGAATGAGAGAGGTGAGGAGCTTAACAGCCCTTGGGGAGGAAAAGACCGAGGAGGATCTAGAGCCCCAAGTAGCTGACTGGGAGAAACAAACTTCCCCTAAGGTAGGCTCCGAATTGAACCCTCAGCAACAAAGGGAGTTAGCACAATTATTAAGCAAATTCTCTGACGTCCTGACCACTTTACCCGGAGAAACTCATCTTGTGACTCACAAGATAGTTACTCCCCCTGGACGTGTCATAAGGCAACGTCCGTATAGAATGGCAGAGACACGAAAACAAGAGGTAATTAACCAAGTTAAGGAAATGCTGGCCATGGGCATCATAGAGGAGTCTCGGAGCCCATGGTCCAGCCCCATAGTGTTGGTTCCGAAACCAAACGGAACCTTAAGATTCTGTATAGATTTCCGCCAAATTAACGACATATCCCAGTTTGATGCGTATCCTATGCCACGCATAGACGACCTGCTGGATTGTCTAGGACAGGCGAAGTATCTAACCACATTAGATCTTAGCAAAGGATACTGGCAGGTTCCGCTAACCAAAAGCTCAAAACCCAAGACGGCTTTTTCCACGCCGATTGGGCTGTATCAATTTAGACGGATGCCGTTTGGATTGCACGGGGCTGCGGCTACATGCCAACGTCTCGTAGACCAGGTATTGAGACCCCACCACGAATACGCTCTCGCGTATATGGATGATATAGTCGTATACAGTACGACCTGGTCTCAACACCTCACAAGGGTGGAAGCAGTCCTCAAAGCTTTGAGAAGGGCGGGACTTACATTAAACCCAGAGAAGTGTTTATTTGCTACAAGAGAAGCGAAGTATCTGGGTCACATAGTAGGCAGGGGTCTGGTAAAACCACTAGCCAGTAAAGTAGAAAGCGTTCGAGAGTTCCCCAGGCCCGTTACAAAAAAACAAATGCGGAGTTTCCTAGGCTTAATAGGGTACTATCGCCGCTTTGTGCCCCATTTTGCAGAGGAAAGCCTTCTCCTCACCGAAATGCTGAGGAAGAACGCGCCCAACCAAATTCGTTGGACTCCTGAAGCTGAGAAAGCTTTTGAGGCCCTTAAGGAAAAGTTATGCGATGCCCCCGTGTTAAGAGGCATAGATTTTAACTTGCCATTCATTATACAAACAGATGCATCAGACACGGGGTTGGGGGCGGTCATGTCCCAAGTTTTTGAAGGGAGTGAGCATCCCGTGGCGTACCTCAGTCGAAAACTCTCGCCAGCAGAGAGGAATTACGCCACCATAGAACGGGAATGCTTGGCGATAAAATGGGCCATAGAGGCTCTACGTTTTTACCTCACGGGCAGAAAATTTTTATTAGTGACCGACCACGCTCCCTTAAAATGGTTGCATCTAATGCGGAATAATAATGCTCGATTGACCCGCTGGCATTTAGCGCTCCAAGCGTTTAATTTTGAAGTTCAGCACAGAGCGGGAAAGATGCACGGGAATGCGGATGCGCTTTCCCGGATTACTTGCTGTCCACCTGAAACTGCGGCAGCAAGTAATGTTTTAAGGGGGGGAATGTGTCACAGGGTGGACATAGGGCAGCCTGAAAAAGTGCAGAGCAGTGTGAATGATCACGGTGAAAGTGACAGAATAAACAGGAGAATGTTTATTGGTTGCCAGGGACAACCTAAGCACACGTGCACAGAGCCCAGAAAGACACACCCAGAGAGCAAAGCAAGGGAGTCTGCTTTACCTAATAGAGTGCACCTGAGGGAAGGTGGAGTCAGGAAATACACAGATAAAACAGACTACCAAACATTTGGAGATAGGGAACCTTTGAGAGAGAGGAAATCCTGGAGAGATGAGCCGAGGAGAGAATCCCTGAGAGAGGAATTAAAGCAGCAGAGGTCACAAGCTGAAAGGCAGCAGGGGAGCCGGTGTGAATGTTGGAAAGAGTCCAGAGACCTGTGTGGTTCTGGGAGAAGGCAACACCCTGACAGCGTGAATGTGTTTGGAAAGCAAGAAGAATACAGGAAGACTGCAACAGCAGGTACAGGGGCAAAGAGTAGATACAAGGGCTATTTGCCATTTGAAAGGGAAGGGCCCTGGAGGCTTAGAAATAGCCATATAAATCCCAGATATTCAGAGGCTAATAATAGCTTGTCTCCTGATTATAGAAGTGTTAAAAGAAGAGGGCTTCACTTACTTAGAAAAGCTGAAGAAATCCCTTCTCATGGTGAGTTCCCAGCTTCTAGGGAAACACCGTTACTCCGGTTGCAATCAGGCACAGTTGGGCCTGGAAAGCTAGGGCAGACCCGGTAGGGACCCTATCAAAATTACCCAGCTAGCAGGTCAAACCAGGACCTGAGCTATGCATTGAGGCACCAGCGGGGGCAGGGCTCTGAAAGACATCACTCAGAGTTTGGTGATACTCCCCAGAAAGGCAGGGCTGCTCACAGGAAGAGAAACTTCTTGACTGATGAGGCAAGCCTTCCATATTTTTATTCCATGTTGGAAGTGGATAGTGGAGATACCAATGAGCAAGAAATAATGGAATATGAGAATTCTGAAGTATTAACAAATACAGAATTGATGGACTGTTCTTTCTCTGTGATAGAACCAGAAATATCATTAAGGTAAATGTGATTTGTGTAACCTTAAATTCCAGTATACAAGTGGCAGAGCTGCAACTCTCTCCCTCTCTCCAAGCCAAGCAGTCAGTTAGGCTGTTTATTATTTACTTTTGGTTTAAAGTTATCAGCTGAAGGAAGCTACTTTTGTTACATAGTTATCTTTTGTTTGAAGCCAAGTGAGCTGTTAATTTCTGTTGTTTGAAAAGAAGAAACCTCAAGGGACGGGGAATAAAACCCTAAAAGAAAAGAAAGTTCTTCTGTGTGATTTATATATAGAAGCAAGGCACAACTACCACCCTCATAATAGCCCAACAATACCAGCAGTCACGGCTGGGGCGGATGAGGTGTGACACATTCTTTCCTTCCCTATCTGACACAGCACCTGCCATTTTAGCAAAAGCAACACTTTTATCTTTGGCTACAGCCTCTGCCTCTAAAAACCGCTCAGAGAGCACTATAGCTTCCTGTGTACCTTTACATCCTTGTAATATTAGGAAGGTCTGCATCTTTTCTGGAATAGCTGTCAAAAACTTCTCAAGAATGATATTATCCAAGACTGTCTCCAAGGTTTTACCATCTAGCTCCAACCACTTGGATACCAGCCCCTTTAGGCGGTGATAACACGCTCTCGGTGTTTCGCCTGAACGCAGTCTGGCGTTCCGTAACTGGCGGTGATAGACCGAGGGTGTTAAGCCTAATCAATCCTTTATCGTTCTTTTTACTTCTTGATAGTCATTGACCAAAGGTGCTGGTACGGCTTGGTAGGCAGCTAAAGCCTCACCGGTCAGTGAAATGGCCAGCCTTACCGCCCATTGTTCTTTTGGCCAATTGGCTATCTGAGCAACCCTCTCAAATGCTTCTAAGAAGTCGTCAATGTTATCTCCCTCTTTTAATTGTCCAAAGTTAAGTGTCTCTTTGGACCACGGTCCAAATGTGCGGGCTAACCCCAGTCCTGCAAAACCTGTATTGGCTGGGTCAGGCTCTGGCGTCTTCTTGGTCTCTTTCAACCACGCCTCCATTAACTCCACCAACGGCTTCTGCTGGGCCTCCAATCTGACTGCAGCTCTCTCCTGGAGCTCCAAGGACAACTCCTTGTGGTGGTCAAATTGGGACACCATCCACGTAAGGACTTCTTTTACCTCCATGGTCATCTTTATACCTGTGGCAATGACAAAAAGAAAACACACCACCCAAGTGCGGCACAAACACCTGGTATTGTTCCTTGTCACCTGCTCCAACCGCCCCACCCAGTACCGGTATCCTTAACTACCCTTAGTTAAACACCCTGTACCTGGTACTGGTGGTGCGTCTCACTCAGCAGCAGCATAGGGCCTCCGCAGGACCTCTGACTCTCCGGACCAGCCGAACTCCGTAGACTTTCTCTCCCAGTCTTAACTGTTTGCACTTCCACCCAGCGTCCTCCTGCAGACCTCTGGCATACGCTGTGCAGCTTTTCTTTGCGCATGCGTGTTCAGCGCTGCATCCGTAGCAACTACGCCACTCTGTCGCCCCCTCCTGGCCGGGCATATAGCCGGGCAGCAGGAGAGTGTCGCCTTGTTGCCCTTTGAATAAGGTTCACCAATATGGCCGCCAGCTAGGGCTGCTGGGTACTGTAGTTTACTTATTCTATCAGGCAAAGTAGTGTGACCACAAGTGGTTAGGCGAAAACAGAGAATATTTTATTTTCTTGGGATTTTTCCCCTCGCATCAAATTTAACAGTGCTGAACTCAAAAATGGATTCTTCTCCAAAAACAAAGAATAAAGTTCACAAGTTGTATTCACAGGTAGGTCAGTTTAAGCAGTTAACTTTGACACCGGAATTGGCTTCCAAAGCTCAGGCTGTAAACTTTCTTTAAAGCGAGTTAACTTCACAGGAAGACTGTTTTACTCATAGCTTCCTCACATACAGACAACTTCAAAATGTCCCTTAAGTTTCATTTCACTTCCAGGCATATAGGAGAAACAGCTTAGCTTAAAACCTCCAGTTATTTTCCTTTGCTGTGTCTTTCATTCAAACAAGCTTCACTACTTTAAACATTCATTCATTCACGGGTGCTTAGGCTTCAGCACACCTCCAGCTCGTTTGCCCTACAAAAAGAGCATTGTATTTCTTCAGGCTCATTATCATAAGCTTCTACTTCCATCTCCTCTACAGATTCATTGCAGCAGTTCTCAGAGGAAACCTGGTCATACAGCTTACTACTCTGCTTCTGTAACAGTTCATTTAGTTTTTCTAGCAAGAGTTTCTTCTGCTCTATCTCCTCAGAGAGACTTGGCCTAGAAAATGCAGAAAAGCTATTTTCTCTACTTTTACAGCTTAGCTGGCTAGCTGAGTTGCTTCCTCCAGTAGGAACTACCTCCTTCACCTTTTGCTTATGCAGGGACTCTGGAACATACACTTGCCTGAACTCTGGGCCTCTTAGTAGTTCCACTCCTTCCTGCTCAGTGCCATGCTGCCTTCTCTCATCAAACGCTTGCCTTCCTTGTGGCAATTTCCCTTTTAGCTGTGTCTGCCTTGGACCTGTTGCTCCTAGATCCCACAGCTCGTCTCTGCTCTTGGTTCCAGCTCTTCTCATGCTCCCCAAGGCTCCTCTGCTGCTTTCTGGTGCTCCTCTCGAGACTCCTCTCCTGGCACTCGTGCCTGTCCTAACTGACTGCTCAAACACAGCAGTTTTAAACTGATCTTTCTTAGGGACCATACCCTTCTCCCAGCACACGTGGGAGCTGCTAGGATTCCACCTAGCTCTGACGTGCTAAAGTGGGCGGGGCTTGATGCTGGCTGTACTCTGACTCAGAGGTTTTTGGTTGCTAGGGAAACCCTGAATGCTAGCACTTTTAAAGGAACAGGATTCACTTTTCTGCCATTCCATTTCCTCTGAACTGCCTTCGTCATCACAGTATTAGTGTGTATGATGTTACCCACCTTCGGCATCGTGACGTGCTGAGGCACTGTGGGCCCTCAGCTCCGCAAGTATCGTGGCCATGGTTGTGGGTGTTGCACCTGATGAGCCTGCCGCCTGCATGGGGTGGTGGCTGTCCTCCATTTCAGCAGCCGCTCCAGCCTGTGCGGTGCTGCCAGTGTCCCCCAACGTGGCACTTTCATTGGTGGCTGTGTCCTGTGCCTTTGGCACCTCATAGCTTGCCGGTGTCTGGTCCCCTTCACTTGGCGTGTCCCCCCATACCGTGGCCTCTGGTTCCTCCCCGCCTTGAGGCCCTGCCACATCCTCCTCCTGAGGTGCCTCCATGGGTTGTGGAAAAGCATACACAGCACAGATAGGTTTGCACAGTCCAACTATGTACACCTGTGTAGTACATCCACCCCACGATGAATGTGTGCTTGGCGGTGCCCTGTACGTATGCTGCATAGATACTACTACACCTCAAACTACTACTATTAGGCAACTATAGGGCACTGGCAAGCACACGCATCACTGTGAATATAGTATGACAAACAGACATTCCCTGTTCAGCGGGCCTTATAATCTTAACAGACATAGCAATAACAGGTGTGGCAGGAGGTTTGGAGCAGGAGTGAGGAGACATGTGTAGAGCAGATAGAAAAAAGGATGGTGTTAGAAACACATGTGAGAGGAGAACACAAACTTGAGAATCAAAAGGGGTGTGATGGAGTACAGCACACCCATGTGCCACCAGCATAGGCAAATGCTTAGGCTGCAGAAACAGGTATGAGAGGTTGCAAGCAGATGGCTGACGCATAGACAAAGGGCATTGCAAGGATGGGTTGGGAGCACCAAGGTGTACATTGCATACATACCTGCCTGGGGATGGGCGGTGTCAAGAGCCTCTGGCAGTCCCCGCAGATATATTGGCCCAAGCCGGTCGGCCAGCTCCTGCTCCAGGGGTGTGAGGTTGGAGTGAAGGGGCCACCCCCACTGGTGCCCATGGCATGTTGCCTTTCGGCAACCATGTGTGCTCGCACACCACATTTGATGTTGTTGAAGCACTTCCTGAGGCTGTCAAGGTCCCTGGGTGGCCCCCCTGCCTCTGACACAGCCACCTGCACCTCCTCCCACACCTCTGTACGTGTGGCCACTGTGGTGGTGCTGCTGAGCCGCCCATAGAGAACCTCGTAGTTCTCCAGAACACTGGCCAGCAGGATATGGTTTTCCTGAGGGATGAACCTCACAGCCCTTCTCTGTACAGCAGCTGGCACCGGTATCCGCCTTCTCTTGGCAGTGGGGGGCCCCTGTGTGGGCTGGGACCCACCCGATGTGCCTGCTGCCACCACTCCAGGCCCACCACTCCCTCCCTGCTGAGTAGGTGGCCGCCCCTCCTCCACCCCAGCCATGTGCTGCTGCTCTATCACCCTACTCTCTTCTCCTTCTCCCTCCCTATCACTCATTGCTGCTCCTAACCCCCTGAGCTCCATCTCACACCTACTTGCCGCCCCCTCCTCTCCCTGCTGTCTGCTCCTCACCTCTCTTGTCTCTCTCACCTGCTGCTCGCCTCCCCTCCTCTCTCCCTCCTCTGCTTGGCCACACACCTCTCCAACTGCTTCTGCACTCTCCAACACCTCTCCAACTGCCTCTCACTCTCACCACCACCACTACTCACTAACACTGCCACCTACGCCTCTCACCTTCTCCAAACACTATCTCACCTTCGCTAACACCACATGCCTTCTCTCTCTCTCTCTCCTACACAAACCCCTTAAAGTGACCCAGGTGTTCAGGTATATATATATGTTTTTTTGGGTAACGTACGTTGCATTTGCACGCGTGCGGCAGCTGCGCGTGTCGTGCATGCACTGCGCAGATGCTGAGGGTGATTGTGCATGACATGTCATACATGCTCTATGCGCATGGGGCATAACCCACACGCATGTCTAACACTTATGCACAGCGCATGTGTAACATGGTGTCGCATGCACACACCTGCACCCCTGTGGCGCATGCGCAATGCGCGCAACTGTGTGTCCGCGCATGCACAACATGTGCAACTGGCGTGCTTGTGTGTCCGCGCATGCGCAATACGCACAACTGCCGTGCTTGTGTGTCTGCGCATGCGCAATGCGCGCAACGTAAGTATACCCCTTAAATACACCTGAACAACTGTGCTACATTGAGGGGTTTGTTTAGGAGAATGAGAGGCCGTGCCGTGTTAGTGAAGCTTGTGGAGAGTCAAAGGAGGCTGTATTGTGTGTATTGCCTGTGTTTGTGAGTGTTGTTTGTATTGTGTGGCTGGCTGTGTGTGTGTGGTTTGAACGGTGTGTGGCTGGGTTAATGAGGTGAGTGTCTGTGTTTGAGTGTCCTTGAGAGGTTGGACAGGTTGAGTGTATGGGTAGCGTGAGTGTATGGGTAACGGGAGTGTATGAGTGAACATCAAGACTTCCGAACTGTAATGCAAGCCATGACGCTCCCACATCTGGACTACTGCAACATAATATACCATGGCCTTCCAGCCACGCAGACCAACCCTCTCCGAACAGCACTGAACACCACAGCGATAATCATTCAGAGAGTAAAGAAAACCGACCACATCACCCCAATTTTGAAAGACCTACACATACTCCCCCTTGAAGCAAGGACTAAATACAAAGCCATCCTACTCACCCACAAAGCCATACATCAAACTCGGAACTCCCAACTTCACACCCTACTATCTCGACCAGCCCACGGCAGAACTACCAGACAAGCCTCCAGCAATTCCCTCACCGTCCCTCACAAAAGAACCAAATGCTCGCAACGGACCTGCAATCGAGCTTTTGAACTTTATGCTCCATCCCTATGGAACTCTCTACCAAGTTGTCTCCGAAACAATGCCGATCTACTATCCTTCAGAAAACAGCTGAAAACCATCCTGTTCCAGGAATACCTCAACACGACCCCCACCAAAAAAGCACCCTAACCTCTGATCAAGCCCACCATGACCCTCTAACTCAAAACTGTACTAACCTGTCCATGTTCAAAGTCTGTCCCATGTCCAAAGTCTGTCCTATGTTGAAATCATCAATGTCGCCTCCCCAGTGATGGCCCCACCCTTATACGTAAATTCCCCTCCCCCCTTTTTTGTAAAGCTGCTTTGACCCGGTGAAAAGCGGGATATAAATACAGCTAAATAAATAAATAAATAAAATAAATATGGCACCCTTCATGATTGCTGCGGCTGCAGGGGGAAGTGAGCAGGGGCTGCGGTTGCCTGATGGGGGAGATGGTGTCGATGGGGCTGCAGCACAGGGCATGGGTGTAGACCCACTGCAACACAGACCTGCAGCTGTGGGGGCAGGACAGGCCGGGGCTGTACCCGCATGGGGCAGGAGATGTGCAGAGGTGCAGGCTCGCCAGCCTCGCCTCTACAGGCCCAGGGCCCAGCTCCAGGGCATGTGTGAGGACCAGGTCATCTCCCTCTACCGCCTGAGCACGGGAGCTATTAGGGAGCTCTACAAGGATCTAGGACCTGACCTCGAGCCCCTGACTGGTCGGTCACATGCCATACCGGGTTTGGTCAAGCTCCTTGGTGCCCTACATTTCTTTGCCTCTGGCTGTTTCCAGTCATCTGTGGCCGCAGTGGGTGGCATGAGCCGCCCCACCTTCTCACGGTGTCTCCACCAGGTACTGCGTGCATTGGTCAGCCGGGTGGGGAATTACATAGCCATTCCCCACACTAGGCTACAGTGGGGGACCCTGAACCAGGCCTTTCAGGCATTAGCCGGGATACCACACGTGATGGGAGCTATTGATTGCACACATGTTGCCCTGGTCCCGCCCAGAGACAGGAAGGTAGTGTTCCGCAAACGCAAACACTATCATTCCCTGAATGTTCAGGTTGTATGTGATGCAAATATGCATATTCTGAATGTGGCACCCAGGTTTGCAGGGTCCACCCATGACTCCTATATCCTGCATCACTCGGCACTTTTCACACAATTTGAGGCAGGACAGTATGAGGACTGTCTATTGCTGGGTGTGTATTTATCATTTTGGATGTGCACATGCTGTTCATGTGACTAACTGTATATGCAGATGTATGTCTTGGAGGTGTATCCCTTGTTGTGTGGTTATGTCATCTGTCTGTGTGTGATATAAGGGGGGGGGTGACCTCCAACTCCATCTTGCTATGGAGCTTGGTGCTGATAGTTGAATGGTTGCTAGCATTTGTGTCATGGTTACATATTATGTTGTTTCCAATCCGTACACCTAACCCTTGTCATGTGTTTCTGACCTTCACACCTTTATGCATAGTTGTGATGTCCCATCATGTGATGTCATATGTTGATGTCAGGATGTGTTATGCATTTGTTTTGCACGTATATACCTGTGTCCATTTGGGTGGACATGAGCTCCTGCTTTAACGTCGCACATTTCTTTTTTGCATGTGATGCAGGATATGGGTGTCGCCCCTGGTTGCTGACCTCTGTGCGTCAACCACGGACACGTGCAGAGAGGAGGTACAATGAGGCCCATGCCACCAGCCGCTCCGTCATAGAGTGCACCTTTGGCGTATTAAAGAGTCGCTTCAGGTGTCTGGATAGAACAGGCAGGGACTTACAATACCAACCACAGACTGTGGCAGAGATCATTATAGCCTGTTGCATGCTGCACAACATTGCTCTCAGGCACCATATCCCTGTCGATATTAATGAGGATCTGGAGGATAACCCTACGTGCCCCCCTGTGCGTGCCTGTGGTGACACACGTGAGGGCACAGCAGTCAGGCGGCAGCTGATTGCAGAGCTCTTCTCATGTAAGTACTGCATATGTTCCCACCTACATTTGTTTAAATATGTGTGTACTGCTAATACTAGTTACCATTTGTATTACGATATCAGTAAGATGCAGCACTGCACTGACATGTAACTGAGACTGGCTAGCCATACCAGCTTCATATCTACTCATGCCTGATACACATTAGATGTGGGCAGGGCACAACAGCAGGTGGAGGTGGATTATGTGTGTGGGGTTTTAGGCTTGTGGGAGGGGTTGGGCTGACATACCTGGTTTGTGGCTGCATGTGATAGGGGCTAATGTGCAGCCACACGTTGTTAGTTCTGATACTTTGGGTGCAACAAGGTGAGAGGCATGTGGTATGGCTTTAACAGTGGGAGAGCAGGCCATGGATGGGGCCAGTTGTCTAGATGTGTGTGTTTTTCATTGAGTGTTTTGAGCCGATTGTGAGGTTGGTATGCTCTGATGTGCAGGGTTAGTTGTTAGTTGTTTTTGTATGGCACGACATGTGATACGTAGCAATATCTATGTGATCAGTGGTATTTGGATTACTGGTATGTGATATCCGTAAGGGACATTACTGCAACACCACAGTGTGCCTGACTGTAAAGGTCATCACGTAGCCCTTACATGGATGCGGGAAAGGATAGGGAACCTGTGAGGTGTCCAGTCAGGTGGAGTATTATTGTCCTCATTTTGTGGGATGTAGAATAGCCATGCAGTGCAGTGTTGCATATTTACACACTAACAGAGATTATTCAGGCCAGATCAGCAAAGGTGTAGGTTATAGTAGGCAAGCTGAGGGCTAAATATGGGGGTGGATTTGGGTCTTAGTGGTGTTTTCAGGGGGAACAGGGCAAATCTGGCTGATGACATCTAGACATATACCACAGCACTCACATACAAGCTGGTTAGGTGTGTAGAGGAGGAGAGTGCGGTCCAAGAGAACAACTACATTGCGGACCCTAGAGAGGGAGAGTTATGTCCACACTCACATGGAGGCTCTGATGGGGGGGGGGGGTTAGGTGGACATATAGGCTATCCATGCTTTGCCATGATGAGTTTCACACAGTAGGGTGACATGCAGCCATCATGTTATGGTCACAAACACACATCGGGGTGTGGTTTGGCAGACATACCTCAGCCATTGAGACAGATATATATTTGCAACTCATCATCACACAGCTGTTAATGTAAGTAGAGGTATGAGATATACACACCACGGAAATGTCTATGGTCACAGGATGGGGAGGTGCCCCTGCATTCCGTGTGTTACAGGAATTGACAGCGGGGTAGCAGACAACATTGAGACACCAGGACACACAGTGAGGGGCATTGGGAGAGATATGGGGGACACAGCAGCCTTGGAGTGATGCAGGGACACAGTAGTGATCAAACTGCAGCCTTGGAGTGATGCAGGGACACGGTAGTGATCAAACACTTCTGTTCATCATTTTGTACAGCAACACAGGTATGGGAGGGGGCAGGCACAGTACAGACCCTTGTAGTTTTGCAAACGAACCTCAGAGATAACTCTCACATGACAGAGATCTGTACAGTGTGATGGTGAACACTCAGTCTGTAAATGATCTTGGGGGGGTCTGAGAGCTGTGGACAGGAAGGTGCAGTGTGTGTTGCACAGCTGGAACATGACATATGTATGTTTCCCTTGTGTTTCCCAATCCACAGGACATACCTGTTGCAGCTCCTGATGCTGTGGTGCATTGGCAGGTTACTGTAGGTCATCCAACATGCAGTGGTCTGGGGTAGGTGTTCCTACTGCTACATTGTCTGCGATGACAGTCAGGGGAAACACATGTCCTCAGTGATGTGTCATATTGTACATATGTTGTCGTTCATCTCTTTTCCCTGCAACACCATAACCTCTATCTTGCTGTTGGCACACATATCCCCATATGTTCCTGTCCAGTTTTCTTTCTGCAACACTGTCTCTGTGACACGTCCAACAGAGCTGCATGTGTGTGTGGGTCCTAGGTGTTTTGGTGGTGGGCTACACGTACACCCTTCCCTGACATTGTACCATCAGCCAACACCAGTGTATCTTTGTATTTCACAGAGCCTTTAGGTGCACCAATCTCCAATTATGCAGATACCAGCCGTATGCTACTGCTGACACGCTCACCTTAGCATACTGTGTGGGTCTGTACACCTGGGGGGCGGTGGTGACTGTCCTGTCTCTACCTTACTGGTGTTTACCGTGTGACCATTGTGGACATGTGTTGGGTGTGGTGAGCAGAACTGTGTCTTGTGTTGTGACATACGACTGTTGACCAGCATTTTTGTATCACAGATATCGCCATAATGTGGACATGCATCAACAGAGGCTTGACATGGTGACATGGTGATTCTACACATTTTGATGGCATCGTCTCCCATCACTGTGACATGTTGTGGCCTTTGAGTGACTCAGGGGATCCAAGACATACACTTGCTGAACGCACACGGTAGGTTGCACCTTTTGTTTTTGGGAATGACATCAGCCTTTGCATGTTCATGATTTACGGTTTGTTTCATAGACTTTCATGTTGGCTCTGTGTTCACAAAAACTGGTGCACATGGGGTGGAGCTGTGAAACGCCTGTGTAACATGGGCATGGGCATGGACATTCACATATCCATGTGACAGCCGCGTCTGCAATTCCAATTCCAAATTTGACCAACATGCAGTGTGTTCTGTGTTGTGCTCATGTCATGTTTGCCTGTGTAACGTTTTATTATGTGCATAGTCATGTTTGACTCTCTGCAATTTGTGCTGATGTTGCAAGCAGCATACCAATACATTATTTATCCTCTTCTGACACAGGGCAGTGGACAAACCAGCCACATCTACTACAGTGCATCCGGCGTCACCATCATCCACCTGTTGGGGGACACACCACCATGGCACTATCCCTGGGAAATGGTGCCATAGGATGTTTGACCTCTGCGAGTGGAACACATGCCTAGGATGACAGTATTATTGTTTTCAGGTAAGATCATGATTGCTGTGTGTTGGGCCCTCATCATGCACCGCCTACTGTCTACATGCACTCATATGTAAGTAACACATTTGAGGCGTGCAGCAGCATGTGGTGTTTGGGGGCCAAATGCATACTGCTCACCATGCACCTGATGCACATTATCTCTCCTGCCCCTCATTTGTAGACGTGCCAGTGACCTTTACGTAGGATGTGGGTTGCTGCCCTGCTAAATGTTTCTTTGGTCTTTCACCTGGGATCCACTCACATGGGTATTATGATGGTGGTATCTACACTATCTGTGACGAATAACCAAAATAAAGATATGTGTTTGACATACATTTGTCTTGGCTGCTGCTTGCTCACACTGACACTTGTATTTGATGAATTTATGGTCATATCCATGGCCCACCTGTGCTCACATCCTTGTACGGTGCTAGCTGTCTATCATCCAGGCGTTTACCACATCACCGGATGTTGCAGGTTCCCATAAACACCTTCCCTTTGAGGTACTATTTTGGAATTATGGTCATAGTGCTTGTTTGTGATAGTGGTTATAGACATGTGTTATAGTGCTATAGGTTGCAGGTTTGATCCTCACTTGGGTTTCTTTTGTAAAATTATTCTGTTATAACATGACCATTTAGAACCTGCAGCTTGTGATAAGGAAGCTTATCATAGCTCAGGTAGGAGCTATAGAAAAGATGATGTGACTCTGAACAAGCAACCTGTCAGTTCTGGTAGAAGCAAGAAAACAGAGTTTTCACATAAAAGACTACCAGTCCCAGAATGCACCAGGTTTCCAGCAGCCATGAGAGGGGCTGAAGTGAGAGAATGTGTGTGCAATCAAGAGAGCTATGAGGTAATCCCTAAGCACTCATCTCAAAGGGCAGGGCCTGATTCAACACAGCTGCGCTGTGTTAGGGAGCAGCACACATTAGAACAGGATAAGAATAGAGCTTATTCTTCAGATAACAGTTACTACAAGCTCCAGCCCAGCTTCAGGGAGAGTTTGAAGAACAGCTTCAGCAAAAGCCACGCAGATAGAGAGAGAAGGAAACTCTCTGGAAGGAAGAGAAGAAAGGCCATTGGAAGGTCTGGGAGATTCCAAGGCAGTACTCATACTGGGAGGTATTCCAAAAGCCAGCAGAGTCCATTGGACTGGATTCAGCCAGAGGAATGGAGTGGCAGAGATAGGAATCACCAGTGGCTACCTGGAAGAGAGAAGACTGCATGTGGAAGGGACTTTCAGACCAAGGCCAGAAGGTATGTGAGAGAAGATCCAGTGTCCAGGGATCAAGATTGGAAGGCTGGACATCAGAATTGGATTACATATTGGCCAGGCTATACAGAGAGGAATAATGATAGCAGGAGAGGCTCAGGTATGAACACTGATCCAGACCCTATCTATAATAGAGAATGGCAGCAAGGGAATAAGCATTCTCATGATAGTGCCTTAATGAAAGACTCGTCTGTGCCAATGTATGATAGTGACCATATGCTGATTGATACAGCAGATGAAAATACAGTTTACATGGACTGTTCTCTATCTAAATGCTATTGCTAGCTTTTTCTGAGCAAACACCTCAGCCATCACAAAGAAACCTAACTTTGTTCTTTATTTCCACTGCAAACAGCTCTTAAAGCAGGATTTGGGCTCACACAGTAGCAGCCAGCCAGCTAAAGGCTTTCAGCTGGTCCATTGATAGTAATTAGGGCTGCACCTGATTGTGTGGGTGAGCAAGGGAGAATCACTGCTGAGATCTGCGTGGAAAATAAGCAGAAGTTAACCTAACCAGCAAAGTTTATTCTTTTCTTTGTGCCTTTGTATTTGGTAATTATTTGCTAAGAAAACATTAGCTAATTGCCTGACAAGCTGAAGGTTGTTTCTGGTTTACTTTGTGACTTTTTGTTATCCATTTTAAACACTGCAAGCAAGTAACCTCATTTATAGTGCTATCAAGCATACATGTGCTGGGTGAATTAAACCCCATCAATAAAAGAAGTATTTTATTGATCTTACCACTTGGTTTCACAACTCAAATTATTGTCATCAGCTGTGTTTGGGAGTGAATGAACTACAATACCCACAATACCTTGCAAGAATCATATGAATATATGCATCGTCAAGATTGTGTAAGTTCTCACCCTAGGCAGCCGTCTGACAAATGGCGTAGTTGGCAGGATTGCTCTTGCACCAAGAGGATTTACTTGTTGTGGATTACAAATAAAAGTCAAGTTTAAAGCTGTAAGAAGATTTCTTTCCCTCATCTGCACTTTGGAAGAAAAGTGGTTGTTCCAGGAAGCTGTCCCAGAGGAAAAGACCCTGTGAAAAGCTGGATTCATCACTGAGACAAGGTAATATGTACCTGGGCATGTCTAGTGGTGGATGTGTGTAAGCACAGGGGGTAATTGAAAAAAAAAAAAAAGTTGAAAAAAACCCCACACCTGGTTGGAAGGTGCTGCTCTTTGGTTTTTTTTTTTTTCTCTTTTCTTGCAGGGTCAAGATGGATCCGAGGGAGATGGCTCAGTGGATGGCAGCCCAATTCAGCAAGCAGCAGGAGCTGTCACAGCAGGCCCAGGACACTGCTATGAAGGCCTTAATGGAACAGCAGAAACCAGTGCTTGATCTGGTGCAAGCTCTAGTTCAGCTGCAGAGCCAAAGTGGAACAGATGCAAGACCAGCAGTTAGTACTGGTACACCACATGTGAACACTGTGGGACTCAATCAAGGGATTGGGGCATTTAATTTTGGGAAATTAACTCCAGAAGATAATGTTGATGATTTTCTAGAGTCTTTTGAAAGAGTGGCACAGGCTTTAGCATGGCCAGAGACCCAGTGGGCAGTAAGGCTGGCAGCCTCATTAACCGGTGAGGCACTAGCAGCTTACAGAGCAATGCCAGCAGCCCAGGCTTTGATTTATAAGGATGTAAAGGCAGCTATTAGAGATCGCCTAGGGTTGTCAATTTCAGAGTATAGGCGAATGTTTAGAACTGTTACATTGAAAGTGGGTGAGACACCCAGGGCTCTGAGTCAGAGAATTAGAAGTTTAGCTGTAAAATGGTTGGAGCCTGAGCAAAAGACAGTAGAAATGTTATTAGATATTATAATGCTGGAACAATTTATGCTTGGGGTACCTAAAGATTTGAATGTTTTTCTTATACAGCAAAATTGCCAAAATCTTGGAGAGGCAACCATGCTAGCCGAGAGATTCTTGGAAGCCACGCAGGCTTGCCATAGAATGGGTGGCCCTCTAAAGATGGATGCTGAGGCTAGATGTGCTGTATCAGAAAAAGGAATAATTAAGAATGTTTCTGAAAATGAATGTACTGTATCAAACCAGATGACACAGTGGAATAGAAAGAAATGTTTCAAGTGTGGAAAAGTGGGACACTTAGAGAAGAGATGCCAGACACACACTAGTTTAATGGGTCTGGATTTAAAACAGCCCAAGGAAGGATTTCTTTTGATGGTTGATGTGCAAGGAATTACCACAAATGCATTATTAGACTCTGGGGCAGACCAGAGTATGATGTCAAAAAGGCTTTGGAAGAGGATAGAGGCCCAAGAAAGATTTGTGCCTAGAACCCCTGAAAGCCAAGTTCACATCAGATGCATTCATGGTGCTGCAACATCATATCCCACCTATAGGCTTAAGGTTAAGTGCCTGGAGGAACAAGAGGAAGTCCTATTAGCAGTGGTGCCTAGGCTACCCTTTGATTTGGTTCTAGGAAAGGACTGGCCAAGATTTAAGCAGGAACTAGTGAAAGGGCTAGGAAAGAAGGAGGGAGAAGGTTTAATAATGGAAATAGCTCCCGGGCCTTTCTTTGGAAGTCCTCAGTCCCTAGCTAAAAAGATGGTTAAGCTTCCAGAAGGCCAAACTATGGGTAATAAGAGGGGCCTTGTATCCACCCGCTCGCAGGCTAAGGTAGAGAGCCAGCAGAAGGAGGAGGGGGAGCAGGCAGAGTTATTAGGAGACTTACCCTCTCATGATGATTTAATAACCCCATCATCTGGTAAAGTAAGAAAGTTGAAAGCACAAAAGAGGCGTGAGAGACTTTGCAGAGCACAGGGTAGGGCTGAGATGTTAGCTGGTCAAAGTTTACCCTGGGTGCCAGCTGAGTTGGTGGCAAAGTTTCCTAACTTTCCACAAGAGCAGCGAGCTGATCAAGCTCTCACCCGAGCTTTTAAGTATGCTCAGGAGGTCAGGGAGGAATTGCCCAGATTCAAACTAGATAATGACATATTATATAGAGAGAGTCAGGACCCCAGAAATGGTGCCATACGTAAACAATTGGTGGTACCCACAACTTTCAAAGGGCTAGTACTTAGGCTAGCACATGATCATCCAGTGGGAGGTCATAAAGGTATGCAAGGAACGCTGGATCAAATTCTTGTGCGTTTTTACTGGCCAGGTATCTTCAAAGAAACTGCCCAGTTTTGTGCTGCATGTCCAGCGTGTCAGCGAGTTACAGCGGCTCATCCACCGGTGGTGCCATTGATCCCCATGCCAATCATCACAGACCCAATTGGTCGCATTGCCATGGATATTGTAGGCCCATTAGTTAAAACGCCCCGAGGTTTCCAATACATCCTAGTTATGGTAGATCAGGCAACAAGGTTTCCCTGGGCCATACCATTGAGGAACGTTTCTGCAAAAACAATAGCTTTAGAGCTAGTAAAATTGTTTTGTGAAGTGGGATTCCCAAGAGAGGTGTTGACTGACCGAGGGTCCAATTTTGTATCCAAATATTTGGCCCAGGTCTGGGATGCCTTTGGCATTCGTCACGTGAAAACCTCAGCCTACCATCCACAATCAAATGGTTTGGTGGAGAGATTCAACCAAACTCTCAAACAAATGTTGAGAAGGGGGTTAGCAGGAGAGGTAAAAGAATGGGATATGTTATTACCCTTTGCCTTATATGCCTGCAGGGAAAGAATTCAAGTGTCCCTAGGTGTAACTCCGTATGAGTTGATGTATGGTAGGGCTCCCCGGGGTTTGTTGGATATTTTGAGGGAACAATGGATTGATCCTGAACCAGGAAATCAGGAGGTGCCACTGTTTCTACGTGACTTGAGAGCACGTTTGAAAAGGACGTCGCAGGTTGCTGAGAGGAACCTGCAGGACAGTCAAGTTCGCCAGAAAGGGTGGTATGATAGAAAGGCCAAAAGCCGCCAATTAAGCATTGGTGAAAAGGTTTTGGTTCAAGTAGCAGGAACTGCTCCAAAATTTGAGTTACAGTGGAAAGGCCCATGGGAGGTTGTTAAACAAGTAAGCCCAGTGTCTTATATGGTAGAAAATGCCAGAGGGCGTAGGCAGACCTACCATATTAATGTACTTAAGTCTTGGAGGGAGAGGCCTGTAGATAATGACCTTGAACCCAGTCAGGAAGTAAGTGAGCTTCAAGAAAATAACACACTCGTAGGTATTACGGACTGTAGAGAAGCAGTTTCACCAGTAAAACCAGTCCGTAATAACTTAAGCAGGGGGGTATGTGATAAGGAAGCTTATCATAGCTCAGGTAGGAGCTATAGAAAAGATGATGTGACTCTGAACAAGCAACCTGTCAGTTCTGGTAGAAGCAAGAAAACAGAGTTTTCACATAAAAGACTACCAGTCCCAGAATGCACCAGGTTTCCAGCAGCCATGAGAGGGGCTGAAGTGAGAGAATGTGTGTGCAATCAAGAGAGCTATGAGGTAATCCTTAAGCACTCATCTCAAAGGGCAGGGCCTGATTCAACACAGCTGCGCTGTGTTAGGGAGCAGCACACATTAGAACAGGATAAGAATAGAGCTTATTCTTCAGATAACAGTTACTACAAGCTCCAGCCCAGCTTCAGGGAGAGTTTGAAGAACAGCTTCAGCAAAAGCCACGCAGATAGAGAGAGAAGGAAACTCTCTGGAAGGAAGAGAAGAAAGGCCATTGGAAGGTCTGGGAGATTCCAAGGCAGTACTCATACTGGGAGGTATTCCAAAAGCCAGCAGAGTCCATTGGACTGGATTCAGCCAGAGGAATGGAGTGGCAGAGATAGGAATCACCAGTGGCTACCTGGAAGAGAGAAGACTGCATGTGGAAGGGACTTTCAGACCAAGGCCAGAAGGTATGTGAGAGAAGATCCAGTGTCCAGGGATCAAGATTGGAAGGCTGGACATCAGAATTGGATTACATATTGGCCAGGCTATACAGAGAGGAATAATGATAGCAGGAGAGGCTCAGGTATGAACACTGATCCAGACCCTATCTATAATAGAGAATGGCAGCAAGGGAATAAGCATTCTCATGATAGTGCCTTAATGAAAGACTCGTCTGTGCCAATGTATGATAGTGACCATATGCTGATTGATACAGCAGATGAAAATACAGTTTACATGGACTGTTCTCTATCTAAATGCTATTGCTAGCTTTTTCTGAGCAAACACCTCAGCCATCACAAAGAAACCTAACTTTGTTCTTTATTTCCACTGCAAACAGCTCTTAAAGCAGGATTTGGGCTCACACAGTAGCAGCCAGCCAGCTAAAGGCTTTCAGCTGGTCCATTGATAGTAATTAGGGCTGCACCTGATTGTGTGGGTGAGCAAGGGAGAATCACTGCTGAGATCTGCGTGGAAAATAAGCAGAAGTTAACCTAACCAGCAAAGTTTATTCTTTTCTTTGTGCCTTTGTATTTGGTAATTATTTGCTAAGAAAACATTAGCTAATTGCCTGACAAGCTGAAGGTTGTTTCTGGTTTACTTTGTGACTTTTTGTTATCCATTTTAAACACTGCAAGCAAGTAACCTCATTTATAGTGCTATCAAGCATACATGTGCTGGGTGAATTAAACCCCATCAATAAAAGAAGTATTTTATTGATCTTACCACTTGGTTTCACAACTCAAATTATTGTCATCAGCTGTGTTTGGGAGTGAATGAACTACAATACCCACAATACCTTGCAAGAATCATATGAATATATGCATCGTCAAGATTGTGTAAGTTCTCACCCTAGGCAGCCGTCTGACAAGCTTCATCACCTATGCACACACACTTCCATCTCTTCAGTGTACACCAAAGTGTGCCCTCTGTTCTGCCTATCCATGAAATATTGGCTGTTACATATGTCTCTTACTATATGGAGTTTACATGGTAGTCCTCTTGGGGGATTGGCATTGCTGCAGTTCAGCTGGTCTGTGGCATGCCTATTTGCAGGTTCAATTCTGTCTTGTTGTGTTCCATATTTTCCACTGCTCCACAGAGCACCCCCTCCTGCCCTTTGGCTTTAGGTTCTTTCCTCTTTTGCATGGTGTCTCCACTGCACAACATTTGATTGTGTGTGTGCATATAAGTATATTTGGGTGTTGTCCCAATTACAGACTGTGATCTGATTTGTACACATCATATCTGCATGTGCATTTGATCATGGTTACTGTTGGAGGTTTGCCTATCATGGCAGGAAGCAGGCTTCTAGTGTGGTGCCCTGCAGTTTTCTTGTATGCAGCCTTTGCTAATGAGCTCACATTGGTGGTGTGGCCTACCGGTTTGTGCATTGACACTTGTGCTGATGGTCATAGGTTTGATTCCTCTCTGTTCTCTTTGATTTGTTTGCCTGTGCTGCACAGCTACGTTTGATTCCTGTGACAGCCATATCTGTGCAGATCTGTGTTGTTAGCACATTGTACCCTTATCACAGTTGTAAACCATCCTTCTGTCCGTCTATGTGTGTCTGCCAGCTGTATGCCATCCTACCCTGCTGTGCATGCTGCTACCCCACATCCTGCACTGGTACACATTTCTGCATTGCAGATCTCCCTGGTTGCCTCTCCTGTGCGTGCTGTGCATGGCACTACTCTCTTCTGTCCTCCTGTCATTGCACTTCTCCTGCCAACTCTACCTCCTCTGGTGGACATGTATCCCCATCCTCTGCCACACACTGTCATTGTTGCACTGTACATTACCATCACCCTGTACATCGGTACAGCTGCCCCTGATATGTTTGTCCACTTTACCTGCTGCCACATGTTCTACATGCAGATTTGGCTGGTCCATGAGCTCCGTCATCTGCTCCCTCCCATCACCTGTTCATTGCCTTTCCTTGGTGCTCTGTGCAGTTTTATGGTTACATCTGTGTTTGAGCCATACATTTCATGCTTGTGACCTTGGGGCATCTTTGTGCCTCTGAGCACCATCTCCTGTATCCCACTCGCATCCCTTGGGCATCTTTCACGGCACCTTAGGTTTGGCCAGCTTATGGGGCGCCTTATATGCTGCCTTGGAGGGTGCCAGCCTTTCCTGTTGCCCTCTGGGGCACAGTGTGACCTGTCTTGGTGATTTATGATGTGCCTTATGGTGCACCCTAAAAGGTGCATTAGGTTGCAGCACTGGGGTGAGGCTTTTTTGGCTGGCAGTGCAGATTGTTGGGATGTGTCCGGCTCTTCCAAGCAGCAAAAGGGTTTTCCTCAGACAGCCTTTTTACTGAGCTCACTGGGGGCTTGAACTCATCACCTCTATATCAGCAGGTGATGCATTAGCCAGTGTGCTACACATCTGCTTCTATGTTTGCATGTCAGCACGCCTACCTAAGATTACCGTGCATTAACATGCTTAGTGGCTTCTCGCACGATAATGTGCGCAGCGCACGTTATTGCATGATAATCCCGTTTTGCTATGTTAAGACCGAAACGCCCACTCCTTTTATGGCAGCCTGCACACTAGCGCCGGGCGCACGTTAAGACTGCTTAGTAAACATACCCCAAAATATCCCTAAAGGTTCTTACATTTAGAGCATTATAGCACCTTACTGGCTAAATCGCACCGTAGTTCTCGCCTTTAAAAAAACACCCTGCAGCCGCAGTGTCTTAAATATCCATTTTGGCACATGTTTGGTTGCCTAGCAATACATAAATATTTTGGAGCCTGCAGGAAAGGTGTCAAAAAGATTGTTAATATTACCCATTCAGACAAACTTTATTCTTTCTTACAAGACACCTTATTGAACAATGTATTGTGCATATAAAAGACTGAACAAAAACATATTCGGCAGTCCCAAAGAGCCCGGCATACCCCATAGTATTACTTCTTACAAAAAACAAATTGTTTAGGCACAGCGTGCAAACAAAGCATGAAACAATTTATAAAAATGACCAACTTAATAAAAATAGTAATGGAGAACACAAAGGGGTATGTTTACTAAATGGCGCTAAAGTCGCAGTGGCGGTATTATCGCGCGATAAGTGATGTTATCGCGCGATAATGGCGCTTTATCGCACGGTAACTTCACTTATCGCGAAATAATGCTCCTGCGGCGTTAAGGCACACTAACGCCGTGAAATCCGGCCCTAAAGGGCGGAGGAAGGCTTCCCAGAGGGTGGAGAGAGGGGGTCAGTGGGTGGAGAGTGGAAGGGGAGAGGCTCCATGCACACTAACGCTGTGGAATCCGGGTCTGAAAACTAACGCCAGTGAAACCCTCGCGTTAAGGCACATTTGCAGGAAAGAGAAATCATTTACGTCAGCAATGTACAGCAAAGCCAGGGAAACCTAGAAAAAGTGATAGTTGTGATACATGTTGTGCACGGAACAAAAAGGCACAAAAACACAGAAAATGACCTGAACAAAATTTAAAATCCCCATAACCAAGATGGCCAATAGTGTGTGACCAACTCTTCCTTAAAACCCCCAGTATTAGTAGGTAGGGTTTAAGCGAGTGGTTTTTCCCCACTGAACAGCTACTTTTACAAATCCAAAGCAAAGCTTCTTGGGAGATGTAGTCTCTTCGCTGACCAATAAGGAGCAGTTGTGGATTCAAAAGTGGTTAAAGCAAACAAAGGATTTATTTCCCCTCCCGGGGTTGGATTTTTTAACCAGGAAACAAGGTAACACAAAACCAGGTACTTTCTGGTATAAGGACAAATTAAAGGTTTTCAACATAAAGGCTTACTTCAGCATAAACACATTAGTTTCCAGCATTTCAAGGTAACAGTTCTGTTTTTTCACAGCTGTATGCTTTTAAATCCAAGCAGTGCTGCCTTTTCTCTTTAAAGCATGAACTCAACGTAATGATATTATCTCATTAGAAAGAGTTATCGTACAGTCCATTACTTCTTCCTTAGTATTTACAAGCTCTGGCTCAATGTCCATTAATTCTTCCTGTGAAACAGGAAATGTTTGTAACTGCAACCCTGGTGCCACGCCTTTCCTTACTGCTCCAGGCTTCGTTTGATACTCCTGAATTAGGTACTGGTTCAAATAAGCATTCTCAGTACAGTCCTTCTCTTTACAGCCCCAACCCTCTGGGTAAATGAAATCACTGTAATTGTTAGCACCCAAGCCTTTAGGCTTACCTTTAAACCTGGCTGGCAGAGGTTTTCTCTGTGGCTTGGAACTGGCTGTAGGTTTCCAACCTGAGCTGTGCACGGAAGGTTTCAATTGCCTTCCTGGCTTTCTTTCTTTTCTGTACTCCCCAGAATATGGCAGGTAATCCAGACTGCCTTTGCTGTATCCTTCCCTTGGGGTTTCTGTCCTCTTTCTGAAAGGAAGCTCCGTTTCACCTCTCCACGGAGACTCTGTCCTTCTCCTTTCACTGCTCTCTTCACTGCAGCTCTCATTATCTTCGTGACCCACCTCACCTAACTCCATAGGCTCAACTGGGACCTCTTTATTAAAGTGAATTCTAGGGTAGTGCTTGACTCCTCCCCTTAACAGGTGTGCTGAATCAACTTGTGACTCATTCTCTAAGTGGTAGCATGGGCGTATCTCTTTCCCTTGTGCTTGGTTTCTGTGGTAACCAGAAGCCATGTGCTCTTGTTTACATCTCAGCACTGCTCCTGTTTCCTGCTTTTCAGCTTCTTCTAACGGGCTGGAAGGACCCACTATGTCACAAGTGATATTAATGAGAAACATTAAAAAACACTACTGAGAAAGCTAAAAAAAAGATATCATCTCTGGAAGGGTCTATGCTCTGTCCCCCTGCAAGGTCAATGATCCCACATTGAAATAGCGCTGATCAGGGTTTTCCCTTTATATTGGGCAGGTTTCTTATGGCGTGCACATGTGCAGCAACAGCAGGGTGGGCATGTAGGAAAGGGCAACTGTACAGATGCTGGAAATGGGATACAGAGGGCTGCAGGCGGCACATGCTGTGGTCCAGCTGGGGCACAGTGCGGACTAGGCAGATGCCTAGGTGGCACATAGGAATGCTGAAACTGTAGAGCAGCCAGACAGCAACTGATAAGGGTCCAACATGGGCACGAGTGTGTTTCTCATGGTGTCACAGGGGATAGTACCCAGCAGATACCCCCAAGGGCACAGAACATTGGCAGGCAGTGGTGGGGGGAAGCGCGGACATCTATGCAGGCACCAAGATCCCACACCATAGGCAGCTGCCTACCGGCACACTGGATGGCCTGAGACTGTGCACCACCGGCATAATGGCATGTCAGCATGGTGGTGGAGGGGGGCTGGTGGTGGAGGGGGCAGTGGCATCTGCCCACAGCAGACCATGGCCTAGCCCCGTTTAGGTGGGTGCCATGCACTGCAACAGAGAAGGTCTGTCTGACAAACAGTCATGGTATCCCCAGGGAATATACCACCCCTGTGGCAACAGTGTGGTGCAGTACACACAGTCCATGTGTTCAGGAGCAGAAGGTCACAAGTTCAAATCCCAGCTGTGGCTCCTGCCAACCCAATCCCCATATTTTACCCAGTACTAAACCATGGTAATAACGACAGAACCTTTATTGCAGATAACATAAACATGCCTGAACCACCTATATTTTACCCTACAGAGCACAGACACCATAAACATGTGCAATACCTAGAGCAGAGTTTCCCAACTCCAGTCCTGGAGGGTCAAACACCATTCAGGTGTCATGCTTTCTCTAATAAATATGCCTGTGCTGCATTTGCATGTTCCGCCCCATGGTATGCAAATGTATCTCATGCATATTCATTAGGGACAGCATAAAAACCTGAACAGTGTTTGTCCCACCAGGACTGGAGTTGGGAACCCCTGCCCTAGAGCAGAGGCCAGCAGGGATACAAACACCCACACCCACAGGCTCCAGTATCCAACACCTCATGGAGAGACAGGCTGTTGGGCCCTGCGTGCAGCAGCATCTCCCAATACTAGCATACCTTAGCAATGCTGCCCTAAACCTGGGAATACATTACACAAATATCAAAAGGTTGCTATGATTAATGGCAGATAGAAATTCCTAAGTTAAGCACAATTTGCTGATTGAGCTGCATCATAGCAACCTTTCTGATATCTGTGGAGTGTGTTTCAGTTCTGGTTTCTGACAGTGTTTACCACCCCGAGGAGTGACCCCAACAGTATTGCGTACCATAGCCATGCCTGCACCGTGCTCAGGACTGGTGTGGTGGCCAGGGCTGCCAAAAGCCTCTATATTTGCACAATGCTGGCATAGGTGTGGGAGTGTGTGTCTGTCTATCCAGTGTGTGGTGGCTGCCAACACCTTACTCAGCCCAAACTGCTTGCACTGTTTCCAGTGTTATCCTGCCAATGTGCATAATGAGGAGCAAGGTAATGTGGGTATAGCCTGGACAGGGCGGCCTGGACAGGATGCATCTGCACAGGGGATAGGGCAATGGCTGGGACATTGTAGTGCCCGGCCACCACCTGCACGGACAGGGTGGCCACAGCATGTCCTGCTGGGAGGTCACTCTCACCCTGACTGTGCAGTGACCACGGCATGGCTAGGTTCCCCCATAGTGCTATATTGTCATTCTCTCAATTGATATTTATGGGTTGTCTCTTTTTGGGCCCAATCACTGACTTATTTGCTTGGTGGGTGTGCTCACATCCTCTCCAGGAACATGCACTATGGACTAGCTAGCAGACTGTCTGCAGTTAGTATGTGTATGGCTGGAACACTTTGTAGAGTGCGGTGGCTGGAGACTCCCTGTGCTTGCTACTGGGGAATGTCAGATAGTGTTGGGGGGCAGCTGTCTGTCTGCCATTGCCTTATGGATGCGTACAGATCTGCATGGACTGCCCTGTAGGGTGTCTGTTCCCCAGCAGGACTGGGGTTAATGGTCCCTTCTACTGCCAACATTGTAGGGATATAGAATGTTGATCTGTTGGTGAGAGATCCTGTTCCCCACTCTGGGCCACAGAGGGCTGGTTGGGTGGTGGTACATAATCCGCCTATGGATCCAAACACCCCCCCCTTCACTTAAATCATGTGACCATGGCACCCACACAGGATATGCACTATTCTGGGTGCATAATAGTCCACAAGGGCTAGATGTGACTGAGAAATACAGATGGACACAGGTGCACTCTAGGTGTGTCTGCAGTAGCAGCCTGTCACACACTGGCACTGATGGGGATCTGCAGCACAGCCTATATCAACCAAGCCAGGTGCTGTGGACCTGGTGCTGGGTGCCCCACCTCACCCTCACTGTGAGCACAGTACCCCCACAATGTGACGGTCTGTAGCTACTCTGTGCCAGTGACGCACATGGTCAGTTCCCCCTACCAGGCCTAGGTGCTGTGGGGGTGCATACCCCATCTTGTGATCATCTGTAGACTGCTGATTTGCATGTGCAGTGCATCATGGGTACGGGTGGGTTAACCCTATCCTGGTAACCACAGCAGACAGTTTGTGTGGTGACCTGCAGTCCTTCTGTAGCCAGCCAGGGGTTTGCTAGCAGCTATAGACATGTAGCCCACTGGTTACTTCACTGCCTGTGGAGTCAGAAGTCATGGGTTTGATCTGACAGAGGTGTTATTTGATAGGGCTGTTTGAGGTGTTTTATTTTTTAATTTAAATTAGTGCTGCCATCAAAAACACCCTCATAGTGCTGTAACCTTAAGGTGCCTCATAAGGCGCCCCATAAAGCGCCCTATAAGGCGCCCTATAAAGCGCCTTATAAGGCACCCTATAGGCAACATTATAGGGTGCCTTGGTGGACAGTGCACTTTATAATGTGCCCTCTGGAGTGCCTTATAGGGTGCCTTATGCGGCACCTTAGGTTACGGCACTGTGAGGGTGTGTTTGCTGGCAGCACTAATTTAAATTAAAAAAGAAAATGCCTCAGACAGCACTGATTTAAAGTAATGCCCCAAACAGCCTTATTCATTAAGCCCACTGGGGGATCAAATTCATGACCCCTGTACCATCAGTCAGTGTATTAACCATTGTGCTACACCTCTGCTGCTGTGTTTATAGTTCAGTGCGCCTACTTAAGACTAACGCGCATTAACGTGGCATGGCTCCCTCTATCGCGTGATAATGTGTACGGCACACTTTATTGTGCAATTGCTACGTTTAGACCGGAACGCCCACTCTTTTTATGACATCCTGCACATTATCGCTGGGCACACATTAAGACGGTTTATTAAACATACCCCCTTGTGTAACTGTCTAGCCAGCCATTGCTATGTGAAAAGGCATAGCACACTGGTTAATACAATGCCCTCAGAGCCAGTGGTGATGGGTTTGAGACCCCATTGTGTCAACACTGAGATAAATGCATAATAAAGAAATTGTGTTTAGGAAGGTCCAACACATCACTGCCATGTGTGTCTGTAGCATAGATCTTTATATATATCGATTGTGCCACCATTTCCTGTGTACCAGCTGTGGCACAGGCAGGGGCACATTGCTAGCGTGACTTGCGTGCGTGAGCAAGGCATTGCTGGAAATGGCTACTTGCTCAAGAAAGCCAGCGTTCACTTGTCAGGAGCTACGCCACCTTGCAGGGCTGATCTGCACTAGGCAGACTAAACTGTTTCCGGGGTCATCAAAGTGGCAGGACCTGGGTCATGTCTGGAGGGCCTGGGAGTGCATCACAAGGCGATATAATCGTCTGGCGGACTACCCACGTGAGGTAAGTGAATGGGAACAGGTCAGTATTTCCATATACATATCCATTGTTGATTGTACCTGTGCATGCTGCTGTGTGTAGGCATTCTATCTCATTTATGTTTATTAGTTTAACCCACGTGATATACTGCCTATGTATCACATCATAGTGGTTTGCCCTATCCCTAGGAGGCTAAGGACCTGATCACAGAGTTCCAGATGTCATCCTGGTGTTATGGCAGCTGCTGCTGTTGATGTGTTAAAATACATCGTAACACAAGGAGCCCCTAGATCTTCCTAAAGATGTTTGGCAAACATCATGCTGATATGGTAGGTTCTGCAGTTGCAGGGTCACACATCTACCCTACACCTAGGGGGTCCTGAGACCTGCTCCAAATGGTCTGTCAGTCACCCTGGTGATATGGTTGTGTGTGCATTTGCAGGTTAAAACATCTGCCCTACCCCCAGAAGGCCTGACACCCCATCAAAGTGGGCTGTCAGTCACCCTGGTGATATGGTTTATGCTACTGTTGCTGTGTTATAATCTACCCTACCCCCAGGAGTACTGAGACCTGCCCAAAGTGGGCTGTCAGTCACCCTGTTGATATGGTTTATGCTGCTGTTGCTGTGTTATAATCCACCCTACCCCCAGGAGGCCTGAAACCCCATCAAAGTGGGCTGTCAGTCACCCTGGTGGTATGGTTGTGTGTGCATTTGCAGGTTAAAACATCTGCCCTACCCCCAGGAGGCCTGACATCCCATCAAAGTGGGCTGTCAGTCACTCTGTTGGTATGGTTGTGTGTACATTTGCAGTTTAAAACATCTGCCCTACCCTCAGGAGGCCTGACACCCCATCAAAGTGGGCTGTCAGTCACCCTGGTGATATGGTTTATGCTGCTGTTGCTGTGTTATAATCCACCTTACCCCCAGGAGGCCTGACACCCCATCAAAGTGGGCTGTCAGTCACCCTGGTGGTATGGTATATTCTGCTGTTGATTTGTTATAATTCAACCTACTCCCAGGAATCCTGAGACCTGCTGAAAGTGTTCTGTCAGTCACCCTGGTGATATGGTGTATGTTGCTGATGAAGTGTGCTAAGACACCCTACCCCCAGGAGGCCTGAGACCTGATTGCAAAAGTGGGTATGGCATCTAGATATTGTGGTAGGGTATGCCGGGTTTGGACACACTTTTTCCCTATTCCCCGGAGGCCCAGACATCATTACACATGTCTGTTATGGATTCTGCTGTTATGGTAGGTGCAGCTGTGGATGTGCTGTAAACCATCCCACCCCCAGGGGTTCTGAGACCTGATTACGAAGGTCTGAAACAAATCCATATATCATTGAAGTGTCCGCAGTTCCTGGTCACACATCTGCCCACTCCCCAGGAGCCCTGTACCTGATTGCAGAGGAACATTATAGATGCTGATGTAAGGGTACATGCACTTGTTGGGGTTGCACAGCTCTGCCATAACCCCAGACAGAAGCACAGATGTTAATAGGCCAGCTAAGTGTGTTGGGCCATGCTCCTGTTGTAGTCAGCCATAACTGCCCTAATCACAGGAGGCCCTAGTCATGACCATAGAGTTATAGTATATAGCCAAGTGTCATGGTATTGGCATCTGGCAAGGCGCACAGGGCCACCCATCTTCCGCTCTATGTTAGAACACATCACCCATGCATGGTAGGATATCATGGTGCCATGGCGGGTGTGTCGGCTGATGTGTGTAGGTCAGGCAAACACACATGTGTTTCCCAGACAACACAGGAGGTTAGGGAGGACCTCCCCTAAACACCAGCATGGCCAAACCACACGTGGCATGGTGCTGCCATGTCATGCAAGGAGAGTGTAGGAACAGGATATGGTGTGTCCAGGGTGTTACGCACAGTACACATATGTGTCACTGCACACAAGCCCAGACCCACAGCCACACATGCAGGTGGCACTGGCAACCGTTAGTAGAGGACACACTGACCAGAGGAGCAGGAGCAGCATGATGCTGCGCACAGAGATGTGTGATATGTGTTGGCCACCCACCAGAGATATATGGTCATTAATGCACCCTCCCATTGCTTTCCCCCCCCCCTAGGTAGAGGACCTATGGAAAAAGGGTCGGGAGTTGCGGCTGCACTGCCCGGAGGTCCTTGCCCGCCTACAGAGGTGGGCAATGTCAGAACGTGGAGGTGAGTGTTGTGGTCTCTGCAGTTCAGTAGAAAATGTCACAGTGGCCCACCAGCCTGTGCGCGGCCAAACTATGTACATGTGGTATGTGACTCACATAATAGTGTGCTAATGACTGTCATCCCCCACAGAGGATGCTCCTGCTGCCGAGGGCCCCTCCACATCTCCGACACGCCCCACTGCCCAACGCCGAAGAGAGGAGGAGGAGGGGCAGAGGAGGAGGAGGAGGCGGAGGAGGAGGAGGAGGTGGCAGAGGAGTGGGCAGCAAAGGCGCCGAAGGCTGAAGAGGGCAATGGGGAAATTGAGGGGGTGGAGGGTGGGGTGGGAGGGTGAGAATGTGTCTGTTGTGTGGGGGGGGTGATGAGGAGGAGGGGGGAGCATGGAGGGTGGCGAGGGTGGGTGGGAGGTGCCGGGGGGAGGAGGAAGGGGAGGAGGGGGGTGTGGAGGGGGGAGGGTGGGAGGGAACACAGGACAGCACAGGGCACTGTGGGTCCTTGCCAGCCACTGCATGTGTGTGGCAATGGTGCCCGTCTGGGTGTAGCTATGCCACCCATTGACACAGACAGGTCCCACGCACATGCCACCACACAGACACCTGGCACCATGTGTGTAAGTGGTGGCAGGTGCGTACAGGACCTGTATGTAGCAATGGGCGGCATGGTGCAATGCCTGCGGGCCCAGGACCACACCATCTGGTGGCTGGCAGGTTCCATTCAGTGGATGGCTGCCGAGATGCAGCATGTGGTGGGTAGGGGCGCTGCATCTCGACAACCATCCACTGATGGGCATCCCAGGAGCGTGTGATGGCCTCTGTGGCGCCCACACACGTGCCCTGTGCTGTCCTGTCTTCCGGGACCCAACATGTGGGCATTGGTATCCTTCCATCCCCTTTACCAAACTGCTAGGTACATATGACCTTGATTGGCCACTGTTGGAAACAGGATAATGGGCTTGATGGACCTTGGTTTTACCCAGTATGGCATATCTTATGTTCATATACCCCTTGTAAATAAGTTTTGAATACAGTTTTGTTACTACATCACAATGGTCATGTGTCTCCCTTACAGACAGACTGTGGACACGTTTATGTTTATGTCTATTTTATTTGATAAACCGCCTTTCTGGAACAATCAAGGTGGTGTACAGTGTACAAACAAGCAGGAAAGGGCTCAAGGCCAGTGAAATGGAAAAGAAAATTTACAATCTTTGATAGGAGAGAAGGAGAGAGGAGAAAGACAGGACAGGACAAAGGAAATGACAATCTCAGAGGAGGGAAACAGAACTTGACGTAGGTTACACAAAAGGGGAGGGAAGGTCAAAAGCCAAGGAGAAGAGGTGAGTTTTCAGGTCCTGTTTAAAGGTGTTATGTTGGGGCTCCAGGCGAAGGGATGAGGGAAGGGAATTCCATACGGCAGGTCCTATGAAAAAGAAGGCAGAGGAACGGGTGGATTGTAGATGGGCGAGGGAGGGAGAGGTAGAGTAAGACGATTGAGGTGAAAAGAGCGGGGAGTGTGCCTGGGAGAGTGGAAGGAAATAAGGTCTGCTAGGTATTGTGGAGTATTAGTGTGAAGAAGTTTATGTACAAGGGAAAGAAGCTTAAATTGGGTGCGGAAAGAGACAGGTAGCCAGTGAAGGTGAAGGAGAAGAGGTGTTATGTGGTCCCGGAGGGTAGAGTGAGTAATAAGGTGAGCAGCAGCGTTTTGGATCCTTTGGAGACGAGTTAGCTGGGATTTAGATAGACCTATAAAAATTGAATTGAGAGGGATCCAAGATGGCGGTTTGAAGGGGGTGCTGTGTGGCTGTGTTTCCAGTTTATGGGGAAAAGGAAAGTGAAAGGGGCCAAGAAGCCCTCCTCTGCCCCTACGACCTCGACCCCTTTACCTGCGGCGGTTGGCCCGCTTGATCCCTTTTTGGTCCCGCGGCAGCGGTCAGGACAACCGGCGGTTGGCGGCCCTAGGGACCTCTCGGCTGAGTTGAGCTCAGCGGGAGGATCCGCTCCAGATATCTCCTCGCCGGGGCAGTTGCGGCCCCCTAAGGTGCCTCTGTTGGATGAGAGCCCGGTGTCGACGGCGAGCCTTCCCCTGGTAATCGGAAGGGGAGTGGAGAGCGGAGGGACGCCGGCATCGGGGAGCGGCAGGAGTGCCGCGATTAGCTCTCCCACGTCCATAGTGTCATCTTTGGTGGCCTCGGGGTCTCCTGCTGTTCCAGAGGGGGAGCGACGGCTAATGGAAGCTGCAGCGGCTGGTGCATATGTTCCGATGTCTTTTCCCTTTGAGAAACCTGTGGAGTTCACTTTGGAGACAATTTGGTCTGCAATTGTAAAGTTGGGTGAACTTTTGGTTCCTCAGATCTCCAGTTTATCTGCCCAGATACAGGACCATACCGGCTTTCTACAGCAACATATGGTTGAGATCACCGCAGTACAGAGTTCTGTTTCGGAGTTGCAGCAGAAAATAACTCAGGTTGATAACTTGGGGCTGGGTTACCAGAAGGATCTCTCAGCGATTCAGTTAAGAGTAGAAATGCTGGGGGGAGACAAGATGGCTGACACGCGTTAGTCACCATCGGTCGTGTTTGCTTTTTCTTATAAAAATTTGATTACCTGTGTTCAAGATGCCTAGGAAACGGAAGGCAAAGCATTGGGAGCTTCCCAAGCCGACGACGACGACGACTACGGGGCCAATCGATGCTTTCGTGAGGCCTGTGGGAGCTGGTTTGCGTCAGGAGCAGAGCTTGCTGAGGGCGATGGAGGCGGAAGGAGGCCTTTCTAGCCCTTCTGAGCTACAGGTCACCTTAAGCCCTGACACCCGAAGCCCGCCAGAGCAGCCTACAGCGCCGGACGAGGGAACTGCAGAGGCCGAGTCTCGGAAGGGTGAGGGGCTCGTTGCCATACCGTCGACGCTGTCAGGGACGGAGGCGGAGGTGTTGGTTCCCTCTGCCGAGTTAGCTGGCGTGGAGAAGTTGTCAGCTGCTAATGGAGTGGCCCCGACAGCTATGGATATAGTGGCTGGATTGGATACTTGTTTCAAACTGCCGGCTCAATCTGTTCTTCTTCGCCCTGATGTGGTTACCTTGGAATCTTTGTGGGATGGTCTTAGGGCGTTGGAAACTTCCTTTTCATCTCAGTTTGCTGCTATGTATGAGGTTCTTCCCTCTTTGGCCTATTCGGTTATGCAGCAGAAGCAAGAGTTGGCAGATATATCTTCCAAGGTTGCCCAGTTGGAGGTAAAAATTGAGGACGCAGTCACAATGCCAGGTACTGTTGTTAAGGATTTGTCTATAATCCATGGGAAAATAGAGATGTTAGAAAATTCGGTTCGCAAGAGGAACCTGCGCTTGCTGAACTTTCCCCGTGTTCCGGTTACCTCGCCGAAGGAGTTGTTTAATACATATGCTACTTCCATTTTGAAAATACCTTTGGAATCGGTACCCCCTTTGGCTAGGGTTTTTTACCTGCCAACGGCCAAGCGCAAGACCCATGGTGTTTCCTCTCCTGCTCATTCACCCCCAATGGACTCACTGGACTTGACTGGGTTCCTGGAAACCACTGACCCTGCCTATGTTCCTAGAGCAACTTTGCTGCTGACGGTTGCTTTTGATTCAGATCGGGATTTTTTGTTGAAGTTATACTTTAAAGTTCGTAATGAGCCATTTATGGGGGGGGGGGGGGTAGTTAGGATGTTTCCTGACGTCACCAAAGCCACACAGAAACGTCGACAGCAGTTTTTGCTGCTTCGATCCCAGGTTTTTCAGCTGGGTGGTCTTTTCTTCCTTAGATATCCTTGTCGATGTTTAATTAAATATCAGGGTGTTAGTTACACTTTTTTTGAGCCTTCCCATCTAACCCAGTTCATAGCTGGTCGGAGTGCTCTCCTGCCTTAGCATATTTCGGGAATTATTTAATATAGCTCCTTTTCGTGTCATATTTCCTAAACCTTTTCCTTAGATTAGTGTCTTGTTTCCCCCTAACTTTTTGTGGGCTAGTGAAATGTTACTTTCTTAACCTTTGCGGGCTAAGGGTTTCTCCTTATGCTGTAATGATAGAAGTTTATTTTATTTTGTATATTCTTTACTGTAACAAGGATGTATCTTGTGAGTTACTTTGAAACTGCATAAATAAAAAAAAAAAAAAAAGAGTAGAAATGCTGGAAAATCAGTCTCGCTATTCTAATCTACGTTTAGTTAATTTTTCTAAGGCTCAGTCTGTTGGTTCAAAGGAAATGTTTAAAAAGTATACGACTGAAATATTGGGGGTTCCTGTTGAGTCACATCCACCCCTGGTTAAGGCATATTATTTGTCTGTTAAGAAAAAGGTGGAGGGAGGTGGAAATATACCTGGAGTGGATGTGGCTGATTCATTAGATTTATCTGCTATGTTGGAAACTTCCTTAACTGATACTGTTACCCCAGCTACTTTAATTGTAACTTTTGCATTAAACTCTGATAGGGACTGGTTTCTTAAAATGTTTTTTCGTAAACGAGATGTATTTCAAGGATTGGCTATTCGGGTTTTTCCTGATTTTTCCAGGGCGACCCAGAAGCGTAGGCGAGAGTTTTCGCTTTTACGTCCAGGTATATTGTCATTGGGGGGCCAGTTTTTTCTTAAGTTTCCCTCTAAATGCTTGGTTAAATTGGATTCTGCTACATATGTTTTTTACGATCCTTCTCAGCTGCTTGCTTTCATAAATGCCCGCCGCCCCTCTGATGCAGTATAGGTTCTACTGCATAATTTATTTCCTGGCTGTTACCCTTCTGATAGATTTCCTTCATTTATTGTTTTTCATTTTTATCCTAGTTGGATCCTTTTTCTTATTTGTGGGCTATAGAAGGAACAGAAATGTTATTATTTTCTTGCTATGTTTATATTTCCTATTGGGCTGGATGTATGTTCTAACCTTTGTTCTCTGTATCCTTATTACCATTCAAGTTTTGTTATGCTTGGATTTTTTGTAAAACTTATAAATAGATAAATAAAAAAAAATAAAAAATTGGAGAAATCCACTCGCGACATGACCAGGGACAGTAGCAAGGTAGTGAGGACTGACGGGGAGAGGAAAGGGCGAATTGCTCGGATTTGGCGGAGAAAGAAGAAAGATGTCTTGGTGATGTGGGAGACATGGGCTTGAAAGGATAAGTCAGAATCAAAGTATACACCTAGATACCGAAAGGTAGAAACTAAGGGTACGGGGGTGCCAGAAAAAGAAGGGGCCAACGAAGGAGGTGGGCTGCCATGGGAAAACCAGATTGCAATGGTTTTAGTTAGATTGAGATGAAGGCAGTTCTGTGTCAACCAGTCGGCCACGGTGGAAAGACAAGCATTTAGAGGGGAAAGATCTGGACAGGAAGGGGAGGTGTGATGAAGGAGAACTATGTCGTCTGCGTAGTAAAAAGCGGATATTCCAGATTGCTGTATTAGTAGAGTGAGGGGGGCCAAGAAGAGGTTGAAAAGTAAAGGTGCCAAGACCGAACCTTGAGGGACTCCACATGAAAGAGGGAATGGATCAGACGAGGGGGTAGAAGGAGAGGGAGAAAGAACTGTGCAAGACCGAGAGGAGAGAAAGGAGTGGAACCAGCGATAGACGACACTACAGAGACCTGCTTCCCATAGGCGGAGAAGAAGGAGAGAGTGATCCACTAAATCAAAGGCAGCAGATAGGTCAAGGGCTACCGCCACCGAGATGTCCCCGTGATCGTGGGCTACGTGTAGTGCATTAGCATGGGACATGTGTGTAGATCACTATGTGTATGCATGGTAGACATGGGTATCATACATGGACTGTCTCCACATGCAGTTGTGGGGGCTGCCCATGTGCGTAGGCGTCTGAGTCCCATGTTGTTCCTGTGATGTGCCAATGTGGAGCGTGTCCCAAAATCTGTGGTCACGTGCATGCTGTGTGCAATGTGTGGGATCCATATCTGATGCACCATGCTTGTGTGGCATTAGGGGAAAAGGCTAGCAGCAGGTATGTGGCATGGAGGGTAAGATGGAATGCTGTACCCAGGAGCTGCACAGGGTGATAGCTGTTGAGGGCGACATAGGTCAATGCATGTCACAAGGATGAGCGGTGGGGGACTACAAGCGCTAGTAAAGAGTGATCAGCTGACTGAAGCAAGCCACCTTTGTCTGCCTGTGTCACATGCAAGCCTATGTGGGAAGACAGCCACGTAGGCCCTGGTGTGGGCAGGGAGAATGGTCACACATGTGTGTCCAATGATGGAGAGTATATGGGGTGGGTGAGGGTGACACATCCCTACACCAGACATGTACCACCATGAACATCTTCCTGGGCAACAGGAGGGGACGGGTATACCCCCACACATAGGTAGTGGGGTGGCGACCTGCCACAGTCCATGACACACAGGGCATGGTATGACCTATGCACGCTGATAGGTGGCAGTACAGACACCCCACCCCTGAGGGGCATGGGTAAGGCACATGTGGGCAGGGAGACAACAGGAGGTGCAGGGTACGTAGGGGCCACAGTGCAACACATTGGAAGTTCAAGATGGTTTATTTGTACTGCTCACATTCTCCGTGGCTGGCCACGGCAACCATGGCCCAACCCACCCCTCTGTTGCAGGGCTGCTGGTGTAGCCTCTGGTGCCAGTGCTGGCTGCTGTAACCGTGCTGCTATGGCCTCCTGGGCATCTGCAATGCGGAGGAGCGCCCCTGCTATAATGTCTGCTGTTGTCTTCAGCTGTTGGATCCCCTGGTTAGTGGCCAGCAGATCGTTGTGAATGGCCAACAGAGCCTGACGAGTGCCTGTGGGTGGGACACAAGGTGATTTGTGAGATACCTCTTTCAAACCCAACCGTCACACATGCAAATATCAGGCATATCCCACCAGATCAGTATGCAGAACAATCATGCATGCCACAACTAGCAACGCATGATCATGTTTAGATCTGTGTGTCCCATGAGCCATTCTCATGCCTGGAAGGGGTCTTGATGAGGGGTCATGAGAATCACAGATCTCACACATGGCACAGTGTCGCAGTTTAATCTGTCAATGCTTGATCTGCACACTGGTCGTCTGAGATAGGTAAGATGACGTGAGGGGTCATGGCACACACATACATATATCTGGGGGGCCCTCTTTTCTATAATGCTGGCACACAGTGCAGGCTATGTTGACAAACTATGCTGCATAACAATACCCATGGAGAGGTGTCTGTCAAGTAGGGTGTCTGGGTGACCTGGGATCGGTGGTTTCCACTGTGCGCTTACCTGGGGTATATGGCCGTGCACAGTGTGCATGTGTTTGAGCCCCTTACACATGCTGACACCTGACAAGCCATGCTACAGGAGGGTGAAATGCACAAGGCACAGAACACCCCCCCAACATAAGAATCACTCTGCTATGTGGGCAACATGCAATCTCCTTGTGGATGTTCCGAAAAACCTCATGGGGATTGTTATGTATGCTGTTACCCACCTTTGGCATCATGCCGTGCTGAGGCACTGTGAGCCCACAGCTCCACAAGGATTGTAGCCATGCTTGTGGGAGGGGTGGATGATGTCCCTGGCGCCTGCATGGGATGGTGGTCCCCCTCAATCTCAGAACCCTCTTGAGAAGTTGTATGGCTGCCAGTGGCCCCCACTGTGGCAGTGACGTCTGGGGGCGTGCCCTCTGCCTCGGCCAATCCATGGGTTCCTGGTGTGCGTTCACCATTGCTGGTGGTGCCCCCAGACATTGTGGCCTCTGGCTCCTCCACATCCTGAGACTCTGCCACATCCTCCTCCTCAGGTGCCTCCATGGTCGTGTAGTCACCTGGGTTGTGGAAAAGCGTACACAGCACAGATAAGTTTGCATAGTACACCTATGTACACCTGTGTAGTACATCCACCCCACAATCAATGTGTTGTACGCCTGTGCCTGCTGTTGGTGTGCCTAAAATAGGGACAGTACAGGTGCCTACAGTGTGCTGTGCCTGGAAGGGGGTGGGGGTGTAGTAGGCTCATTCCCTGGTGTAGCTGTGATACATGGGATGCGGTGTGTTGGGGATGGTGTGTTGAGTGCCATGCCCCCTATCTGCAGTATCAGATATGGACTCTCCACCTGACCTTGTCTGTGGCCTCATCAATACAGGTGGCCGTGGCACGTGTGGGAGTTCTGAGTGGGATTGTGTGCCGTCATTGTGTGTGTGAGCGATGTGCTTGCATTGCCCTGCGTGGCATACACAATAGGGGTTGCAGGATGTGTCCATGTCAGACAGATGTGTGTGGGGACTCTCTGCTTTGGCAGACAGTGTGTGGTGTGGGTGGACAGCTATCACATACTCCAGGGGTGTGGTGGCATGTCTGGGAGGGATGGGTGGAGCACTGCTTAGTATGGGGTTGCACAGTGTGTGGGGGTATGGGAATGCGTGTGTGACACTGTGGGACGTGTATATGGACTGACCCCAGGTGTTGTGGGGGTTGTGCTATGTGCATTTTGTATGGGTGTGGTGATGTACCGTCCAAGGTCTGGTGAGGGAGGGTGGGGTATCCCCACGTAATGTGGGCCCCGACAGAGTGTTAGGTGTGTGACATGTGTCATGTTTCTGGTGCCATTCCCTTGCGTCTATGTCATCATCCCCATGTGTTAGACCCTTCTCTGTCAGTAGTATGTGTTTTGGTGGGGTGTGTGGGTACCCACAGGCCACTGTGTCCTGGGCTAGTTGTATGTCCCTCTTGTATGTCTCCCCCTGTCTCACTGTTTTGGGGACTGGCTGCAGATGTGTGATGACTGGTTGGGACCTATATGCCAGATACTATATTAGCAGGTAGACCTCAGGGGGACAGACACCGCAGGCAGCTAATGAAGTACACAACCCCAAATTGGGTGGGCAGAGAATTATTTAAACGTAAGCCCTCATAATCCATATGTGAAGATTGAACGCTACACCATTCTGGGTATGGTTACTCCAGTGGTAGAGGCATCTGACCTCAGTTAGTCCCCCAACCACCGATCTTTAGGGGGAAGAGTACTTAGAAGGACAGACCAGCCCTGTTATCGCATGAACTCTGCCTACATCAGTGGCCATACTTACCTATATGAAATGTCCCAAGGGTCCAGCATCACAGCCAGACTTCACAGCACTAGAGAGCAACAATGTAGAGGTGATACCAGGGGGTTATCTGCATACTGTCAAATGATATCCCAATGTGGCTCATTACTGTTACAGTGCTGCTCAGGTATGCTGTGTGTCTCGTTGATTACAGTGGGATATCATTAGCCACTCCTCAGATAGGTCCTTTTTATCACTGTTACATTGCTGATCTGTGGTGCTGTAAACTATTGCTATGCAGCTTGGCCCTCTGGGCTTTGCTTGTCTGTTGCCTGGACCATGGATGTATGCAGTGTAGCACCAGATATGGGTCTGGTCTGCCACGCCCCCTGCTTCACCATTGCTTTGGGAACCTCAGATACGCTCAGGACTGTGTCCAACATACACACAGGTCCACGTACCTGTCACACACACCCTGTACCTACCCTGCCATGTGCTGCTGTGTCATCACCCCACAGTTGCCTGTGTTGGGGCACACATGCTCTCAGGACATGCTCCCCCACCATTCCCCTCCATGTGCCACATGTGCTTGGGCGTGCCCTGTACATGTTCTGCATATCTACTACTACTACTCCTACTACACCTACTGAGCATTTTAATGGGCACTACCAAGCGCATGCATCACTGTGAGAGTGAACACACAGACAGACAATCCGTGCTCAGTGGAGCTTACAATCTAATTAGACATAGCAAGGACAGGTGTGGAAAGAGGTTTGGAGCAGGAGAAAAGAGACAGGAACAGGGGAGACAGGACAAAGGATGGTGGTAGAAACACTTGTGAGATGCTGACCGAAACGTGCAATTTAAAAGGGATGGAATGGTGAACAGCACACTCATGAGCCAAAGGCAGAGGCAAAGATATGAGCTATGAACCCAAGTGTGAGGAGGGATAAAGAAGATGCCTGACACCTAGACAAAGGGAGTTTATTTCATGTGTAAGGAGCAGCAAGGTGTAAGGGGCATACCTACCTGCCTGTGGATGGGCAGTGTCCAGTGCTTCTGGCAGTCCACACAAGTAGATGGGCCTAAGACGGTTTGCAAGCTCCTGCTCAAGGGGTGTGAGTGTTGGGGCAAAGGGGCCATCCCCACCGGTGCCCATGGCATGTTGCCTTTCAGCCACCATGTGTGCACGCACACCATGCTTTATATCGTTGAATCTTTTTCTAAGACTGTCCAGGTCCCTGGTTGGTCCCCCTGCCTGGGCTATGGCCTCCTGCACCTCCTCCCACATGTGTGTACGTGCTGCCACAGTGGTGCTGTTGCTCAGCCGGCCATAGAGCACCTCATAGTGCTCCAACACACTGGCCAGCAGGATGTGGTATTCCTGCTGGCTGAATCTCACAGCCCTCCTCCGTTACGCAGCTGGCACTGGTATGCGCCTTCTCTTGGCACTGGGTGGCCCCTGTGTGGGCTGGAACTCAACCAATGGGCCTGCAGCCACCCCCAAATGCCCAACACTCCCTGCTGTCTCTGGTCCTGCCCCCCTCCTCCCCTCCTGCCATGTCCTGCTGCTCCCTCTCCCTGCCCTCTGTGCCCTCTCCCTCCCTGTCACAGATCCCAGCTCTTCTGATACCCCTCACAGCTGCTCCTCGCCCCACCTCCTCTGCCTGCTGCCTGCTCAACTCTGATGCTGTATCTCTAGACTGCTCTTTGCCTCCCCTCCTCTCTCTCTCTTGCCTGCTTTGCCTCCACACCTCTCTACCGATCCACACCTCCACTGCTCCACATCTCTACACACCACACCTGCCTCTGACACTCTCCACCACCACTCACGACCCAACCACTCTCCACAACACACCTGCCTCCTCTCTTCACTCTGCTCGACACTCTCCTCGCTTCACCAACAATACACGCCTTCTCTCCTCTCACCTACACAAACCCCTCAACATGAACCAGGTGTGCAGGTGTATTTATAGGTTAATTTTACGTAGCGCACGATGCGCATACGCCACAGCATGAGCGCATTGCGCTGTGCGCTTTGCACATGCGCCACAGCACATGCGTGTGTTTGCATTGTGCATGTGCCGCAGGGATACAGACATGCGTGCGGCACCCCATCTTACACATGCGCCGTGCGTGAGTGCATGGCGCATGTGCCTAACATCACACAGCACATGCGCCATGCACATGCGCCAGCACATGCGCCACGGAGGGAGGAGTAGCCTAGTGGTTGGGGCAAGGTACTTCAGGCCGGAAGGTCGGAGGTTCAAATCCCACTAGAGGACAGCAACCTTGGGCCGGAAGGACTGGGGTTTCTAGTCCCATAGATGCTCCTTGTGGTCTTGGGCAAGCCACTTAACCCTCCATTGCCCATGTTCCCCATTGCCCATGTTCCCTATGTGTCTCATATCCCGCGTGTTAAATGTATCCCCCAATTGTGTTGTGACCGCTTTGATTGAAGGATAAGGCGGTATACAAAACTGTCTAAATAAATAAATAAATAAATAAATGTGTAACATAGTGTCCCGTGCACACACCTTTTGCGTATCTGCGGCACATGCACAATGCGCGCAACACACGCGTGCGCTGTGGTGCATGCGCAACGCACGCTATGTAAAATTAACCTATAAATACACCTGCACACCTGGTTCATGTTGAGGGGTTTGTGTAGGCGAGGGATAGAAGGCGTGCGTTGTTGGTGAAGCGAGGAGAGTGTTGGAGACAGGTGTATCGTGGAGAGTGGCTGGGTGTGTGAGTGATGGTGGGGTAGTGTGGCTGGGTTGGTGTGTGGTGAGGGAGGTGTGTGGCTAGGTTGGTGGGCTGAGTGTCTGTGTTGGAGTGAGTTAGAGGAGTTGGAGGGGCGGAGTTTATGGCGGCCTTTGTGAGTGCTGCATGTGCAGTGGGAGATGAGCAGGGGCTGCGGTTGCCTGATGGGGGAGATGGTGTCCATGGGGCTGAGGCACAGGGCATCGGTTTAGTCCCGCTGCAACACAGACCTGCAGCTGTGGGGGCAGGCCAGGCAGGGGCTGTGCCAGCACGGCGCAGGAGGCGTGTAGAGTTGCAGGCTCGCCAGCCTCACCTCTACAGGCTCAGGACACAGCTCCAGGGCATGCGTGCGGACCAGGTCATCTCCCTCTACTGCCTGAGCAGGGGGGCTATTAGGGAGCTCTATGAGGATCTAAGACCTGACCTCGAGCCCCTGATTGGTTGGTCACATGCCATACCGGGTTTGGTCAAGCTCCTTGCTGCCCTACATTTCTTTGCCACCCAACCTTCTCACGCTGTCTCCACCAGGTACTGCGTGCCATGATCAGCCGGGTGGGGAATTACATTGCAATTCCCAACACTAGGCAACAGTGGGGGACCCTGAACCAGGCCTTTGAGGCGTTTGCCGGGATACCACACGTGATGGGAGCTATTGATTGCACACATGTTGCCCTGGTCCCGCCCAGAGACAGGGAGGTAGTGTTCCGCAACCGCAAACACTACCATTCCCTGAATGTTCAGGTTGTATGTGATGCAAATATGCAAATTCTGAATGTGGTCCCTAGGTTTGTAGGGTCCACCCATGACTCCTATATCCTGCATCACTCGGCGCTATTCAGACAATTTGAGGCAGGACAGTATGAGGACTGTAATGCATCGCATTAACAGCTTTAATACATGGCTCCAGACCTGGTGCAGAAAAGAAGGATTCTGATTTATTGGCAACTGGGACAACAGATGGACCAACAAGAGACTATACTGTGCTGATGGACTACATCTCTCTGTCGCAGGGAAAAGAATCCTAAGTGAAAAATTCAGGCAGTATGTGGACATGCATTTAAACTAGGAAAAGGGGGTGACGGATGTGGAAGGTCAACATCTGCATGCCACCCCCAACAAAAGCAGAACAACATCAGAAACAACCACACTTTTAAACCACACATCAAAAACATGTGGGAGGAAGTGGGCAGAACAAAATCAATGCAAAATACACACAAGCCAGGAAAGTGCTGGAAAGCAATGAGCACAAATGCTCGAAGCTTAGCCAACAAAATTCCAGACCTGGAAGCCCTAATGGTGGAAACGGACTTGGACATTGTGGCCATTACAGAAACATGGTTTAATGAATCACATGATTGGGATATAGCCATAGCTGGCTATAATCTATTCAGAAGGGACCGAGAAAATGGAAAAGGAGGAGGAGTAGCCTTGTATGTCAAAAGCAATATTAAAGCTACTGAAATGCAGGGGACATGGGGAAAAGAAGAAGCGCTCTGGATTGTGTTGGAGAGAGGAGATGGCACTGTCATCCATATTGCTGTAGTCTATAGACCTCCGACTCAAATTGAAGAGAGAGACAATGAATTGATTATAGATATTGCCAAGATAGCATCAAAGGGGGAAGCAATCATATTGGGTGACTTTAATCTACCTGATGTGGATTGGATTACTCCTTCTGCACATCTGGAAAGAAGCAAAAAAATTGTGGATGCTCTCCAAGATGCATTATTTAGACAAATGGTGATGGAACCAACCAGGGAAAGATCAACGCTGGATGTAGTGCTCACCAACGGTGATAGTGTGTCAAATGTCTGCGTGAGTGCCCCTGTGAGCAACAGCGACCATCACACGGTGTGGTTTGAAATAAAAGCCATGGTACAGGCCAATCATAGCAAGCTCAGAGTCCTAAACTTCAAATACACTGACTTCAATAAAATGGCAGAGTACGTAAAGGAGGCGATGACGGGGTGGGAAGAGATAAAGGAAGTGGAATTGCAATGGGCTAAACTAAAGGAGGCAATAAAAGGAGCAACAGATAAATATGTAAGAAAAGTAAATAAAAGCAAGAGGAGAAGGAAACCTATTTGGTTTTCCAAAGAGGTGGCTGCTCATATAAAGGCAAAAAATCATAACTTTTGCAAAATTCAAAAGCTTGCAGACAGAAGAACACAGAAATGAATACAGGATCCAACTCAAAGAGTCTAAAAGAGTAATAAGGATAGCAAAATCAAAGGCAGAGGAAAAGATGGCTAAAGATGTTAAGGGTGGCAACAAAAATTTCTTCAGGTATATTCGGGAAAGGAAAAAGATCAGAGTTGGAATTGCAGGACTCAGAAGTGCTGGGAAAGGACTCATGGAAAGTGACACTGGAAAAGCAAAATTGCTAAACAATTACTTCTGCTCTGTGTTTACTAAAGAAGATCCTGGGGATGGACCAGCTGTGACTCCCAAATATAAAAATGGGAATGAAGTAGATACCACACCATTCACAGAAGAAGAGGTGTTAGAACAACTTGCTAAACTGAAAGTGGACAAGGCCATGGGACCGGATGGGATACATCCCAGGATACTGAAAGAGCTCAGAGAGGTTCTTGCAGGACCGTTAAAGGATGTCTTCAACAGATCCTTGGAAACAGGAGAGGTTCCTCAGGACTGGAGAATGGCTGATGTCGTACCTCTACACAAAAGTGGTGACAGGGAAGAAGTGTCAAACTACAGGCCCGTGAGCCTTACCTCGGTGGCGGGAAAAGTAATGGAGGCACTCCTGAAAGAGCGAATAGTGAACTTTCTGAAAACCAACAGCTTGCAAGACCCGAGGCAACATGGTTTTACTGAAGGACGATCTTGCCAAACAAATCTGATCGAGTTCTTTGACTGCGTGACCAGGGAACTAGATCAGGGGCATGCAATGGATGTTATCTACCTGGATTTCAGCAAAGCCTTTGATACTGTTCCTCATAGGAGGCTTGTCAACAAACTCAGTAGCTTGGAGATGGGTCCCAAGATGGTAAACTGGATTAGAAATTGGTTGACTGACAGACGACAGAAGGTGATTGTACATGGAGCTCACTCGGATGAGAGGAAGGTGATTAGCGGGGTGCCCCAGGGTTCGGTCCTGGGCCCGGCACTGTTCAATGTATTTGTGAGTGATATTGCTGAAGGACTGAATGGAAAAGTCTGTCTTTTTGCAGACGACACAAAAATTTGCAACAGAGTGGACTCCCCCGAGGGAGTGGTTAACATGAAGAAAGATCTACAAAAGCTGGAAGACTGGTCTAAAGCTTGGCAACTACGATTTAATGCAAAAAAGTGCAGTGTCATGCACTTGGGTAGCAGAAATCCAAGAGAAATGTACGCGATAGGGGGAGAAAGGTTGGTATGCACAGTTCAGGAAAAAGACTTTGGTGTGATTATCTCTGCTGATCTCAAGGTGGCAAAACAGTGCGACAAGGCAGTGGCAAAAGCCAGGAGGATGTTGGGCTGCATACAAAGAGGGATTACCAGCAGAAAAGAAGAGGTACTTATGCCACTGTATAGGTCACTGGTGAGGCCTCACTTGGAATACTGTGTTCAGTTTTGGAGACCATATCTTGCAAAGGATGTAAAAAGACTGGAGACTGTTCAGAGGAAGGCGACCAAAATGATTTGGAGCCTGCATCAGAAGCCTTATGAGAAGAGACTTGAAGACCTAAATATGTATACTTTGGAGGAAAGGAGGGACAGGGGAGATATGATTCAGACCTTTAAATACTTAAAGAGAAATGATGAACAAACAAACCTCTTCCAAAGACGGGGAACCTGTAAAACTAGAGGGCATAGCATGAAACTGCAAGGGGGTAAATTGAAAGGCAATGTCAGGAAATATTTTTTCACTGAAAGGGTGGTGGATGCTTGGAATACCCTCCCGATGGAAGTGGTAGGGGCGAACATGGTGACGGAATTCAAAAAGGCATGGGACAAACACAGAGGATCCCTTTACAGAAATAGGAAAAAAACAAAATAAACGGTACCATCTAACTTCTGAACCATATAACGTCTCAACAAATAGGGGTGTCCTACATGGAGTGGTGGGTTTACCCCTGAACAAGGATATGGGGAGGGGTGGCCTGCGCGGAGCGACAGGTGCACCTACTCTTGCCATTTTGCTGGGCAGACTGGATGGACCATGCTGGTCTTTATCTGCCGTCAACTACTATGTTACTATGTATACTGCGGGGTGTGTATTTCACATCTCCGACGTGCACATGTTGATCCTGTGACTCACTGTATGTGCACATGTCTTCTGTCTTTGAGGTGTATCGCTAGTTGTGTCTGTGTTTCATCTGTCTGGGTGTGACCTAACATTGAAGGGGGTTGCCCTCCAGCTCTACCTTGCTACGGTGCTGTGTGATGATGCTTGCATGGATGCTTGCATTTGTGTCGTGTCTACAGATTATGTTGATTTCAATCCGTACACCTACCCCTTGTTTTGTGTGTCATAACTGATGCATATTTGTGGTGTTCCATCATGTGCTGTCATATGTTTCTGTCAGGGTGTTTTGTATATTTGGTTTGCATGTACATACTTGTGTCCATTTGGATGGACATCAGCTCTTGCTTTAATGTTTCACACTTCTTTCTGCAGGTGATGCAGGATATGGGTGTCGCCCCTGGTTGCTGACCCCTGTGCGTCAACCACAGACACGTGCAGAGAGGAGGTACAATGAGGCCCATGCCTCCAGCCGCTCCATCATAGAGCATACCTTTGGCGTTTTAAAGAGGTGTCTGGATAGGACAGGCGGGGCCTTACAATACCAACCACAGACTGTTGCAGAGATAATTATAGCCTGTTGCATCCTGCACAACATTGCTCTCAGGCACCATATCCCTGTCAAAATTAATGAGGATCTGGAGGATGATCCTATGTGCCCTCCTGTACGTGCCCATGGTGACACACGTGAGGGCACAGCAGTCAGGTGGCAGATGACTGAGGTGCTCTTCTCATGTAAGTACTGCATATGTTACCACATACATTTGTTTAGATATGTGTGTACTACTAGTGAACATTTGTATCCCATTGCTAGTAAGCTGCAACACTGCACTGACATGTAACAGACACTGCCTGGCCATCCCAGCTCACAATCTAGTCATGAGTGAAACACAGTAAATGTGAACAGGGAACAACAGCGGGTAGTGGTGGATTATGTGTGTTGGGAGTAGAAGGCTTGTGGGAGTTGTTGAGCTGTCATACCTGATTTGTGGCTGGTTGGGATAGGGGCTGCTGTACAGACTCAGGTAGTTAGTTTGTGGCTTAGGGTGCAGCAATGTGAAAGGCGTGTGGTATGGGGTATACAGTAGGAGGGCAGACCATAGATGGGACCAGTTGCCAGGATGTGTGTGTTTCACAGTTTTAGTTGGAGCTGATTGTTTGGTTGTTATGCTCTGATGAACGGGGACTGTGTGTTATTTGTTTCTGTATAGTGCTACATGTGATACGTAGCGCTATATACATGCTGAGTAGTAGTTGGATTACTGGTATTTGAGATCAGTAGAGGAAGTTACTGCAACACCACAGTGTGCATGTATGTATAGGACAGCACGTAGCCTTGACATGGATGCGGGAATGGATAGGGAACCTGTGAGGTGTCCTGACAGGGGGAGTATTATTGATGGGAGGAGTGGCCTAGTGGTTGGGGCAAGGTACTACAGGCCGGAAGGTCGGTGGTTGAAATCCCACTAGAGGACAGCAACCTTGGGCCGGAAGGACTGGGGTTTCTAGTCCCGCAGGTGCTCCTTGTGGTCTTGGGCAAGCCACTTAACCCTCCATTGCCCATGTTCCCTGTAAGTATTAGTGTATGCGTCTCATATCCCCTCGTGTTAAATGTATCCCCCAACCGCTTTGACCCGGTGAAAAGCGGGATATAAATGCAGCTAAATAAATAAATAAATTATTGCCATTATGTGTGTGGCTGTAGAAAAGCCAAGCAGTGCAGTGTTGCATATTTTCATGGAACACAGAGATGATTCAAGGCCAGATCAGCAAGGTGTAGGTTACAGTAGGCAAGCCAGGAGCTGATTAGGGGGGAGGGATTTGGGTTTTAGTTGTGTTTTCAGGGAGGACTGGGGAGATCTAGCTGATGACAACTAGACATAAACCACAAGCCTCAACTACAAGCTGGGTATGTGTGTAGAGGAGGAGAGTGCAGTCCACAACAACACCTACATTGCAGACCCTAAAGAGAGGAAGTTTTGGCCACACACACAAAGACGCTCTGATGGGAGGGGAGGGTTTAGGTGCACATATAGGATATCCATGCTTTGCAATTATCAATTTCACACAGTGGGATGACATGCAGCCGTCAACGTCAAGTAGAAACTGGACATCGGGGTGTGGTTTGGCAGACATAACTCAGGCGTGGAGAGATATATTTGCAGCACATCAGCACACAGCTGTTAATATAAGTCAAGGTATGAGATATACACACCAGGAAAATGTATATGGACAGAGGATAAGGATGGAGCCCCTGCATATTTCCCTGTGTTCCAGGAACTGACAGCGCTGTAGCAGACGACATTGAGACACCAAATCACACACTGAAGGGGCATTGGGAGCGATATGAGGGACAGAGGATAGTACTTCGTGCTTAGAGCCAAGCAGGGACACGTTAGCGAGGAGCTGATTCTGTTCCACAGTTTTTACAGCAACAGAGAGGTGAGGAAGGGGACAGACAGAGTATGGACCCTTGTTGTTTGCCACACACACGTCAGTGACAACTTTATCATCAAAAGAATCTGTATAGTGTGATGGGTAACAGTCAGTCTGTTAGGGATCTTGGGGGGTCTGTGAGCTGAGGACGTGAAGGTGCAGTGTGTGTTGCACAGCTCTAACCTGACTTATGTATGTTTCTTTTGTGTTTCTCAATCCACAGGACATACTTGGTGACCCTCCTGGTGCTGTGTTGCATTGGCAGGTGACTGTACATCATCCAACATGCAGTGGTCTGGGGTAGGTGGACCTACAGCTACTTTGTCTGTGATGACAGTCAGGGGGAGCACATGTCTGCAGTGATCTGTCATATTGTACATATGTTGTTGTTCACCTATTTTCCCTGCACCACCATACCCCAAATGTTGCTGTTGGCACACATATCCACTTGTGTTCCTGGCCAGTTTGTCTTCTCCAACACTGTCTCTGGGACACGTCCAACAGAGCTGCGTGTGTGTGCAGGTCCTAGGTGTTTGGGTGGTGGAATGCACATACACCCTTCCCTAACATTGTAGCATCAGCCAAGAGCAGGGTATCATTGCATTTAACAGGCTTTTATCTCCACTAATCTCCAATTGTGCACATACAGGCCATATGCTACTGCTGCCACGCTCACCTTAGCATACTGTGTGGGTGGGTGCTTTTGGGTTGGCTATGTGACGATACAGTGTGCAGGCATTTTGCATTATCATGTGGTGTGAGGGGTCTGTACACCTGGAGAGCGGTGGTGACTGTGCTATCTCTACCTTACTGCTATTTACCTTGTGGATATTGTGGACATGTGTTGTGTGTTGTGGGCTGACCTATCTCTTGTGTGCTGACAGACCACTGCGCAACAGCATTTGTGTATCATAGATATCACCATAATGTGGACATGCATCAACGGTGGCTGGACATGGGGACATGGTGACTCTACACATTTCAGTGACATCTTCTCCCTTGACTGTGACGTGTTATGGCCTTTGAGAGCCTCAGGGGATCCCAAACATACACTTGCTGCAAACACACGGTAGGTTGCACCTTTGGTCTTTTGTGAATGACATCAGCCTTTACATGTTAATGATTTACTGTTTGTCTCATAGACATTTCCTGTTGGGTCTGTGTACACAAACGCTGATGCACATGGGATGGAGCTGTGAGACGCCTGTGTAACATGGACATGGACATGACCATCTCCATGGGACACCCTCGTCTGTGGTTCCAATTTGATATGTCCCCAACATGCATTGTGTTCTGTGTTGTGATCATGTTATGTTTGCCTTTGTGATGTTTCCTTACGTACATATTGATGTTTCACTCTGTGCAATTTGGGCTGATGTTGCAAGCAGCATACTGAAGAGCTTACTTAACTCTCTCCTCACCAGTAACCTCACTGGGCTCTTGAAGCTACAGAGAACTACATTCACAAACAATGGGAAGGTTATCAAATAGTCAATAAATACAACACAGTTCTATAGAAAAATACACCAAAGCTTTGTGGAGAGAAGCTTAGAGAAGCACGTTCTCCCTGTTTACTCTAACTTCTTAGCCATGGTTCACTTTATTTATAAGGCTTTTTTAGATGATACAGCATAATTTCACTTTATCATTATACGTCATGTATGTATCATATTGTAGGTCAACTTATTCAGTGTGGGTCAATGTGGAGCCATAAATGGAGTCCAAGACATAATTATTTACTGTTACATGGCCATTATAAGGAGACATACAGGAATCCAAGATATAGAATGACCTAATTGACATAATTGTTTACTGCTGATAACTTGATATCTTCTAACCTTGAGCGCTTCTTGATATCTACTAATTACTAACCCTGAAAGTATTTTAGCTAATAACCCTGAGACTGCTATCTGGTATCCCTGAGACAGAGAGGCTGGGGTACAACGTGCCCTTTCTTTATTTCAGGACATGTAAACCTTCACCTAGTAAGCTAATATATGAAGTTTTATTTCTAAGCAAGGTTCTGAACAGAATTAACTCTTTCTCAGTTTTATTCAGTCTAATAGTATATGGTACCCCGTACGAATATACATGCTTTCAGTCCCTCCTCTGATTCTGTAAAGAATCATTTTTAAGTAAGGAAACTCATATATTGCCATTGAAGTGGAAATACAACTGAATTCTGGGCCAATCCATAACATTATTGCAGGGGTCAGTGATCCTACTGATTTCTGATTTAGAAAGCTGTGAAAGGTAAAAAGAAACCAGTGCTGACATAGAGAAACAATTGTCAGTACATAGAGGAGTAATACTTCTAAAATGAAACATCCCAAAATACCAAGCAAAGATGCTAACAGGCCTTGCAAAGGCCTGAATACTGAATTCCAAAATAAAGGAACAGAATCAGTGAGAGCTGAAAAGGAATTTACATAACTCTCATTTGAAACAAAAGTACAGTTACTAACTTTATCTAATTGGCCTTTCACTATTTTTCCATTATTATCAAGCATACTATAACAAAATCAACTAGTACTCTGCATACAGCATTTTCCTTTGCTAGGAGAAAATCTAAAAACCATTCAGTTCCTGACTGCATAAGCTGACACTATGTTTACTGGACCTTGCAATACACACTAATTGCCTCAGTAAAAAAACAGAGCAGTCACTATGACTTCATCCTGAGGGGAAACACCCCTTTTTCTTCCTAAAGATCTGTTTGAAATTGACAACAAATTAATAGTTCAATTCACTATAGGGTATCCATCAGGGCTATATAGCAAGCACCTAACCAACCTCTGGGAAACTCTGCACTACAAAAAATACTAACCGAAACATCAATTCTCAAATTGGAGATTACAAAAACCAGCTTAACAAAAATAAATTACCAGAAGACTATGGGGCTTGTTTACAAAGCCGCGGTAGCGGTTTGCGATCGTAATCGGAGCCGCGGCCCCATTGATTTCAATGGGGCCGCGGCTGCGATCGCGATCGCGAACCACTACCGCGGCTTTGTAAACAAGCCCCTATGTTTCACAGTATACCAAACAGTAAACCATGTTTGAAGAGGTTAAGAAAGAGAATCAGAAGTGCAGAGAGAAATGTTCACAGGTTTGGGAAAACGTGCAAGAACCTCAAAGTATTTGTGATCATTCTGAACATAAAAAACCCCAAAATGCACAGTCCAAAATTAACAATGCAAAAACAACTTGGACAACTTGAAAAAACATCTGCAGCCCTATTGCAACAAAAGAAGAAACATGGCTGTCGTGGGGCGAGCCTACAAGAACTACAGCAGGAGAACAGAAGATTGGAGGAGCTGAACAGACATGCAAAAGGTGCTCTACTTTTGCCAAATCACAAAAACTAAATTACCAAGCAGACAATATTTAAGAGAGGCAGATAACAACAATGTCTGGCTTGTAAACAAATACAATGAGCTGCAGCAAAAATGCTGAACCGCTAAGATGTGAGATTCAGAAGCTCACTGAGGACAGGATATATTCTACATACAATTACCCAATTACTCAAAACTCTCTGAGGCATGACCATTAAATTATTTCACTTTAACTCTGGTTAAGTATGCCTAGGTCTGAACTAGAGGCATCCAAATAGGGTAGCTAGAACTACACACTTAGTTCCCATTAACTGACATTACTTTGTAAATTACTGAAATATAAGAACTTGTACATAGGATCTTCATACCTATATCTTTTATTATTCTAGGTTCTGTGTTTGTATTTGTGTTTGTATATGACTATATGTCACAAAACTCCTCAAAGGTCCTAGGCCGAACTCTTGGTAAACTTCCATGCTGAGGAGCTGTCACTGTTGGAAGACAAGCAACAAACTTTGATAACTTACAATGTTTTTCCCATCAGGTGTAAGTGTGCCTCAAAAATATTTGGATATTCCTTCTAACATCCTCATGATTCTGAATACAATACTGCTTCACTAAGAAATTGCCACAGCACATCTAGGACCAGATTAGGAAATATGCATAGCCAATATGCATAGCAACAAAAATATTCTCAAAAATATTCTAAGACAAACTAAAAATATACCTACTCTTCTTAATACTCTTCTTAAAATGATGAGGAGATATACTATCGCTATACTGGCCCTCTAATTCTCAATTACTTTATTAAGTAGAGGTGCAGTACCTAAAGGTCATTACATATATATCAGGAAAATACTAATCTAAACTAACCTCATCCCTCTAGGTCTTACTATAATTACATAAAAACATTTTACATGCTATATAAAAGTATTTTTTTTACATGCATAGTCCATAAAGAATTTACTTAATACAATAATCTCTTTGTAATGTCTCTGTTGTTCTTTCAGAAAATACTTTGAATCATAAAAGTCCTTTTCTTCAATCACTATTTGTCCAATAAAACTCTGCGTTGCAAACTCTTGATTCACTGACACAGGAAGCCACTTTCTGGACTTGTGAGGGGGCCACTGTATAAGCTGCATTCGTTGAGAATGTCTTCTCACTTTACATGCTGAATATCCCACCAGGAACACACGACATGGACCAGGAACTCCGGAGCTGGGAGTGTCTTCGGATGCAACTTTAAGCAGGACCCAATCTGGTGACTTTACTTCTGCTAAAATAATTCTGCGGATCCCAGATATAAAGTACTTGTCATCTCGTTAAGGAGAATCTCTTGCAATAAAAGGAAAACAAACAGAACTGAGTGCAACCGTACACAATAAGTTAAGATAGCGCTGCGCAACACCGGGTGTCTGGGATAACTGCCAAGGCATTCATTAATTATTTCAAATAGTGTCCGGGGAAACACACACCGCCATAAGGGCTAAAAAGGAAAAGCTTTTATTCAATCGGAGGCTGTATCAGAAATATCACCTCCCTCCTCTGATGCAGAACAGATACCAAAACAAGTTGCAAAATCAAAAATAGAATGAATCCGATAGGCAGGCATATGTATATACTGGCCCTAGACTGGCCCTACAATTGCAATCTGTGAAACAGTTTCAAAAAGACAAAATGCATAACCACAGCGGTAAGCTTCCGCTGCAGCAACAAGGCAGAAACAGACGATCAGGGTAAATAAACAGATGATTCGTTTCCCAGCTGCCCTGGCGAACTTCACGAAGTCCAAAAACTGGGTTTCAAAAGAAGTATCTTCAAAGGGAGATAAAAGAGAAAATAAAATCATCTTTAACAGTGCTACATACGGTGACATCTGTGACACAGATATCAGAAAAGAGTCTTTTTGGTTCACCGAATAGTGTCCCTTGGATTTCAAAAATCGTGACGTGTGCTAGCAAAAAATCAATGAGGAAAGCAATGAGATCCAATTGCAAAAATCATTACCATATAGACAGAGCAGAAGTTACTTCATTAATTCACTTTGAATAAAAGCTCAATGGCTTACAGCCAGTTGCGAAAATTTACAAGAACACACAGATAACAAGGACATCAGAAATAGCTACAAACAATTTGAATAGTTTACAATAACCATGGCACTCTTCCCAGTACATTTTTGTTTTACATTTACATTTAAAACATGGCGCATTTCCCAGTATATTGCAACCATTAAAAAAAACAAACCTTCTACTGCGATAATGGAGAGACAGAGAGACTTTCTGATCCTTCTGACCAGAGAGTGTTAAGACAATTCCCAGAAAGTTACATTTTTACAAGACACCGCAGTTTAAACAGAATTAACCCTCAAACCTAACTGACCAGTATAAACTAATAAAAGGCACAAATCTGACCAATAACATAAGTAATTCAGTTTACATTAAAAACAAATCATTCACATAAGAAATTAAAAAGGGATGGCTGAGTTTCTCATCAGATAACGCAGTTTCTAGGGCCTTTGCAAATATGCAAGACTAACCTTCAAAAAGAGCAGATAAAAACAAAACTGCATTTTTTTTTTCTTTGCCAAGTCATACTGAAAATCCAGGGAGAAGTTGGCAAAATCACATTATGAACTGCGTACAGGTTCTTGTACAAGTTTATCAGTGTCTTACCGTACAGCCTTCTACAGACAGTCTCACTTGTAGCACAGAAAGAGTTGAAGTCTCACATAATGATATTGCAGGATACACGTGTCTGGAAATCTGCAAGCACAGACCAACTTTCTTCACCAGCAGCTGCTGGCAATGGACACAGCTGACAGTCTAAGAAACGAAACTTCAGGTCTCACGGCGATAACACAGGCGGAACGAAAGGCATCTGATATCTGATCCCAGCACTGTAGATGAAAGTTTTCCAAGATAACGACGCTTGCATCTGCAGGAAAACAGCACTTCAGAGGAAAGAAACACAACTGACAATGTGCGACATTTTATCCCAGGGCAGCCCACAGAGCAAATAGAAGTCTTCCAGGATCAGGGTGAATGGCTGGGACATCCGCGCTACAGAGAGAATACAGCTGAACAGTAGTAGGGAAAACATTTCTCTGACCATCCCCCTGCTCTGATTCCAGAGACAGTTTTTGCTTGCAAAAGCTCAATGACAAGCTTATCTGAACTGTCTCGCTGAAGATTCCTCTGACTTTCTCGCGCTCCAATCTTACCCCTCCCCTTGCTCTTGGGAGGTTGAGCAATAGTCAGCTTGAGCAACTCAGTCATTTCACATCAAATGTCAGCTCACTGCACCAGGCACTTTTCAGACTTACACAAGCACTTTTCAGACTTATATCAGTACTTTTTCAGACTTACATCAGCTGTCCTAGCTGGTCAAGCTATTATTAAAGTTGTAAAAAAATACCTTTACTCACGAATTAAACATTTATAAAAACAATTAATGAATCCTGCCTTAAAGATGCTTAATCTCAACCAGTCCTTTTCACAGGTTTGCTATAAGTGTCCACTGTTAGTGATTTTAACAGAAAATCATCTTTTAACCACTAAAACAAAATTATCTCTTCGAGTTTTCTCTTGAAAATCTATCACAAGGTATGTCACAAACTGAATAAAAATCAGCTGGGTTATAAAACGCAGTTCTAAGCAAATTATCTAAAGCAGCCCAAGTAGGACATGAACTATTATACTGACACAACACAGTTTGAAAAAAAAAACTTATAGCACTATGTAGTTGAATACATTTCTCTCTATAGGTCATAAAATGCTTATTCAGACCCTTTTCAATATCATCAACAAGTTTACTAGAAATACCCAATTCCTTTGTAGCAGAAATATTATTTCTTAATGTTTCCTCTAAGGAATCTATAACACGTACAGTACATTTTGTTTCACGACTAAGAAGATCATTCATTTCTCTGAGTTGGGACACATTGCAAGTCCCAAAATTCGTGATCTGTGTATTTCCCAATATTCTTTGCTTATCTCTTATCTCATATCTTAATTTCGCTAAACGAGTGACTATCTTCCCTTCAGAAACTACATAATTCTCAGAACACAGGGGAAGATGACGGAAATACACCTGGAACATCTTCAAATGCAGCCACCTCTGCTTTCTCCAGTGGTTCACTCGTTGTATCAACATTCACTAATACAAACAATTCATTTTTCAATTTATGTGCCATTCGCTGCCACCAACTAAACACTAGCCCTTCATGAGCATCGCATATTCTGTGTCTAGTCTGCAAAGCACATTTCAGATAACAAAGCTTATCTACAGAAAATGTTCCTTCCAAAGGAAATTGTAACAGCACATTATTAATAGTTACTGCATGCCAGTGCACAACATAAGTGGTAGCCCTATCTCCATATTTGTCACGCATACAACAAGAAGGGCTACCTTTCTGGAGAGCTAAACGCATAGCCTCAACATGCCATTCACACAATTGAGTCAACTCCTGTTCACCTAACAGATTGCTCATTGCTGGCACCATAAAATACTCACAAACACCTTCCCTCCTTGCCAGGAATGTTGAAATCTGTAGATGAGTCACGGCACCAACTGAAGAGCTTACTTAACTCTCTCCTCAGCAGTAACCTCACTGGGCTCTTGAAGCTACAGAGAACTACATTCACAAACAATGGGAAGGTTATCAAATAGTCAATAAATACAACACAGTTCTATAGAAAAATACACCAAAGCTTTGTGGAGAGAAACTGAGAGAAGCACGTTCTCCCTGTTTACTCTAACTTCTTAGCCATGGTTTACTTTATTTATAAGGCTTTTTTAGATGATACAGCATAATTTCACTTTATCATTATACGTCATGTATGTATCATATTGTAGGTCAACTTATTCAGTGTGGGTCAATGTGGAGCCATAAATGGAGTCCAAGACATAATTATTTACTGTTACATGGCCATTATAAGGAGACATACAGGAATCCAAGATATAGAATGACCTAATTGACATAATTGTTTACTGCTGATAACTTGATATCTTCTAACCTTGAGCGCTTCTTGATATCTACTAATTACTAACCCTGAAAGTATTTTAGCTAATAACCCTGAGACTGCTATCTGGTATCCCTGAGACAGAGAGGCTGGGGTACAACGTGCCCTTTCTTTATTTCAGGACATGTAAACCTTCACCTAGTAAGCTAATATATGAAGTTTTATTTCTAAGCAAGGTTCTGAACAGAATTAACTCTTTCTCAGTTTTATTCAGTCTAATAGTATATGGTACCCCGTACGAATATACATGCTTTCACATACCACTACATTGTTTATCCTCTTCTGACACAGGGCAGTGAAAACACAAAGCACATCTATTACAGTGCATCTGGCGTCACCATCAACCACCTGTTGGAGGACACAACAACACCATGGAACTATCCCTGGGAAATTGTGCCTAGGATGTTTGACCTCTGTGAGTGGGACACATGCCTAGGATGGACAGTATTATTGTTGGACAGGCCTGTCCAACACACCGTTGCTGCTGTGCTCTGGCTGGGTGTCGTGTTCATCGCAGGAGACACACATGACCTTTCCAGAACTGTGGCATTTTGGGATATCACACTTGACTATGCATGCCCAGGGTTTCAAGGACAGTCGTAACATGACTTGTTGGATTGCAGACAACCTTTGCACTTTGGGCACTGTGTACTGGTAACCACATGTGCAGCAGGGACTTACATTGTCACTGTATGTTGTACATCCTTCTGACATTGTGTTGTTGTGTTTTGCCCATGTGTGTGACATGGAACGCAAGATACGCTCATCTGTTTGGTATGACACGGGCATACAGCCATCCGTGTGGCACAGGGGGAACACTGGAGAGGTCCTCTTGTCCATGTCCACCTAGCCTCCACTTGGACATGACACAGTATTTGCCACGACGCCACTTTACTGCACACCAGCATCTGGGATTGCTGTTTGCAATCACCAAGGGTGTTACAGTGCATGTCTGGCATCACTGTATCATGTTTCAACGTACACGGTGCATGTGCATGTGACTGACTATGTTGGTGCAACAAAGCAGGTTGCAATATGGCTTCTGTGTGGGTTACTGTAACAAGTTTGACCTTTCTTTCCATCGTTATATACAGCTTATTGTGTCTGTTTACTGTACAGGCGTGACGCTCTGCATTGATTTACAAACCGAGCATTGCATGTTTCTGCAGTCCTATTTATCCCCTGAGGTAACGACACTCACATTGCCCCATTTTATTTGGAGTGCGGCAGTGGGAGTGTCCATTTTCTTCCTTCATTAGTGCATTCCATGTACCGTGATATATGTGTAAGGACACTGTATCCACACCAACCAGTGCAGGGGGATCTTCTGCATAGTGTCATCTCTGCATGTTTCTGCAGATGGCTTCTTTTGAATTCTCTGTGTTCATGTGCCTCTGCTACTTGTTAGCATATCCTCATTGTGCATTTGACAATCGTTTAGGGTTACATTGTTGCAGCTTTGATTCCTATATCTGGCATTATGTGACAGCTGTAACATAAATTTCGATATGTGTTTAAACTTTCACACTTTTGACAACATATGCTTTTTCATTTGTGTGCCGCCAGTGTTGGCAGAAAGATATGTTTTAAGGAACAGATCATGATTGATGTGTGTTGGGCCCTCATCATGCACCGCCTACTGTCTATATATGTAACTAACACATTTAGGGCATGCAACAGCATGTGGGGGGTGAGGGCCTAATGCATACTGCACACCATGCACCTGATGCACATTATCTCTCCTGCCCATCATTTGTAGATGGGCCAGTGACCTATCTGTAAGATGTGGGTTCCTGCCCTGCAAAATGTGCTTCCGTTTTTCACCTGGGATCCACTCACCTTGATATTATGATGGCGGTATCTACACTATCTGTGATGATTGGCCAAAATAAAAATATGTGTTTGACGTACATTTGTCTCTGCTGCTGCTTGATCACACTGACACGTGTATTTAATGATTTAAGATGTGGGTTGCTGCCCTGCAAAATATGCTTCCGTTTTTACCTGGGATCCACTCACCTTGATATTATGATGGCGGTATCTACACTATCTGTGATGATTAGCCAAAATAAAAATATGTGTTTGACATACATTTGTCTCTGCTGCTGCTTGATCATGCTGACAAAAATGCAATGCAATGTGTGCCTTAGAGTCAGTCCTGACTCATTGTGACTCAAAAACTTCAGGGTTTTCTTGGCAGTGTCACAGGAAGTAGATTGCCAGGCCTTTCTTCCAAGGCAATGGAGGGTTATGTGACTTGCCCAAGGCCACAAGGAGTGCTAGTGGGAATTGAACCCTGGTTGTTTGGTGATCAAGCCAGTGTTCTAACCACTAGGCTACTCCTCCACTCCTTAAGCACATTGACACTTGTATTTACTGATTTTCTGGTCATGTACATGGCCCACCTGTGCTCACATCCTTGTACGGTGGCAGCTGTCTATCTGCCAGCCGTTTGCCACATCACTGGGTGTTACAGGTTCCCATACACACCTTTGCTTTGAGGTACTATTTTTGCATTGTGTCCAGTGTGCTTGTTGTGGTTGTTTGGGATAGTGGTTACAGACATGTGTTATAACACCATAGGTTGTAGGTTTCATCCCCACATGGGGTTTACCTTTTTTTTTCTGTTGTGCTAACATGACCATTAGGTACCTGCAGGTTCATCACCTATGCACACATCCTTCCATCTCTTCGCTGTACACCAAAGTGTGCCCTCTGTGCTGCCTATCCATCACATATTAGCTGTTACATATGTTTCTTTCTTTATAGTATTTACATGGCAGTCTGCTTGGGGGATTGGCATTGCTGCAGTTCAGCAGGTCTATGGCACTCCTGTTCTGTTCCAAATTTTGCCCTGCTCCACAGAGCATCCCCTGCCACCCTTTGGGTTTAGGTTCTTTCCTCTTTTGCATGCTGTATCCACTGCATAACATTTCATTGTGTGTGTGTGTGTGTGTGTGTGTGTGTGCATGTAGTTATATGTGGCTCTGGTCCCAATTACAGACTGTGATCTGATCTGTACACACCAGATCTGCATGTGCATTTCATCATGGTTACTGTTGAGGGTTTGCCTATCCTGGCAGCCAGCAGGCGTCTTGTGTGATGCCCTGCAGTATTCTTGTATGCAACCTTTGCTAACAACCTCATGTTGGTGGTGTGGCCTACTGGTTTGTGCCTTGCCGTTTGTGCTAATGGTTGTAGGTTTGATATCTCTTTCTTCTCTTGCATTTGTATGTTTGTCCTGCACAGCTACTTTTCATTCCTGTGACAGTCATATCTGTGCAGATCTGTGCTGTTAGCACATTGTACCCTTATCACAGTTGTCACCCATCCTTCTGTCCATCTACGTGTGTCTGCCAGCTGTGTGTCGTCCTACCCTGATATGCATGCTGCTACCCCACGTCCTGCACTGCTACACATTTCTGCATTGCAGCTCTCCCTGGCTGCCTCTCCTGTGTGTGCTCTGCATAGCACTGCTACTCCGCTGTTGTCCTGTCATTACACCTATCCTGCCACTTCTACCTCCTCTGCTGGACACGTCTTCCCATCCTCTGCCACACACTGTCATTATTGCATGGTACATTACCATCACTCTGTGCATCGCTACAGCTGCCCCCGATATGTTTGTCCATTTTTACAGCTGCCACATGGGCTGGATGCAGATTTGTCTGGTCCATCAGCTCAGATCTAATACCTTCCATTACTTGTGCATTGTCTTTCCTTGTTGCTCTGTGCAGTGTTAGGGTTACATCTGTGTTTTGCCCATACCTCTCTTGCTTTTCAAATTGGGGGTCCTTACTGCCCTTGGCCAACATTTTTGGGTTCACCTATTCATCCTTGGGGCATCTTATGCCACATTTAAGATTCAGCCAGCTTATGGGATACCTACTATGGTGCCTTGGGAGTTGGCAACCTTTCGACATGGCCTCTGGGGCACATTATAACCCGCCTTGGCTGACGTGGTGGTTTAGGATGTGCCTTCTGGTGCATTAGTTTATGGCACTGGGGTGCAGGTATTTTTAGCTGGCAGCACAGATTGTTGTACTGTTGCAAGCAGGAAAAGGAATTGCCTTGACCAACCTTATTCATTAGGCCCACTAGGGAATCGAACTCATCACCCCTGTTTCAGCAGTCAATGTATTAACCATTATGGTACACCTCTGCTACTGTTTTTATAAGTCAATGCGCATAATTAAGGTTAACGCACGGTAATGTGCATGGCTCCCTCTATCGCCCGATAATGAGCGCAGTGCACGTTATCGCGCGATAACCTGCGCTTGCTACCTTAAGACCGGAACGCCCACTCCTTTTATGGCATCCTGCACATTATCGCTGGGGCGCATGTTAAGACGGTTTAGTAAACATACCCCTTAGATATGAACATTGCTTCTGTTTGGTCAGAATTTATTTTTAAGTTGTTGTTATTAAGCCAATCATTCATATCAGCCAAACAGTTATTAATTTTTGTTGTATCAATTGTATTTTGGTCAATTATAGTATAAACCATAATGTCATCAATGTATAAATGATAATTAATTTCATGAAGATTAATAATTTGACATATGGGTTGAATATAAATATTGAGAATAGATGATAAAGCTGAACCTTGAGGTATGCCTTGTCCAATCGAAAATTGAGAGGATTTTTTGTCACCATATTTTACTAACTGCGTACGATTAGTTAGATAAGAGGCAAACCATTTTAATGTATTGTTGCATAAGACAATATCTTGTAGACTTTGTAACATTATTGTGTGAGACACAGTATCAAAAGCTGCTGAGACATTGATGAAGATTAACAGAAATAACTTATTTTTTTCAAGACCTGTTATAAGATTATCAAAGAGAGAAATAAGTAGAGTTTCCACATTGTGATTAGGTTTAAATCCATGCTGATGTTTATCCAAAAGGGCATATGAGTCAATGTGATCTTGCAGCTGATTTTGCACTACTTTTTCTATAATTTTTGAGATAAATGGTAAACTCGAAATAGGACGGAATGACTTAGGGTCAGTGATGTCCAGTGATTTCCCTTTATAGACTGGTCGAATTATAGCACTCTTTAGTATAGGTGGTAAGTAACCTTGATTTAAAGAATTATTTACTAAATTTAAAATGTGAAAGCTAATATGATTTTTAGTACTTTTAATCCATTCTACATGGGTCAGCTGGTGAAGTTGTTGTATTAAGTGTGCTGATTATATTTTCAATCTGTTTTAAAGTTGGTAAAGAAAAATCCTTCCAGACTTTTGTGGATTCAGTGCAAGGTTTAAACCAAAGTTGTTGGAATTGTGATGTAGGTAAGTTGTTTGATGAAATAGCATTCTTGCTTATCAGGTAATTTGCAAATTTTGGGGGGTCTATTTGAGGATCACCATATAAAGTGGTCACTTTTGTAAGTTGTTGAACAATGTTGAATAGTTCCCTTGGTTTGTTAGTTGCTTTCATTATTAGATTTGTATGGTATTGTTGTTTACGGTTATTAATTAACTTATTATATTGCATTTGTTTTTCATTAAACAGGAATTTTACATCTTGAGATTTAGTTAGTCTCAATTTACGCTCAAGTTTTCTTAGCAGGCGCTTTGCCTCTCTGATTTCATTAGAATACCATGGTGCGCTCTTCTTCCTACGCATTTGTACTTTATTATTTTTTGGGGCTAGTGCAGCATTTGAAATTATATTATTCCAATTTTCTATGGCTTTATCCAGTTCAGTGCAATTTTGTTGCAATTGTGGAACAATGTCCTTAAGAAAATCCTCTTTATGGAAAGCTCTAAATTTTTTAGTCTTGTAATCATCTTTTAAGTTGTTAGGGGATGTTTGTAGTTTATTTATTTTATTTATTTAGTATACCGCTACTTCCAGCGATCAGCAGCAGTTTGATTACAGATTGGAAATTGTCAAATCATGACAGGAAATTTTTGAGGTATAAACACATTGATTAGACAGGAAAGCACAGCACACAGAGAACTATTTTACAGGGAACATGGGCTATGGAGGGTTAAGTGGCTTGCCCAAGACCACAAGGAGCACCTGTGGGACTAGAAACCCCAGTCCTTCCGGCCCAAGGTTGCTGTCCTCTAGTGGGATTTGAACCCCTGACCTTCCAGCCTGAAGTACCTTGCCCCAACCACTAGGCCAAGGTAAATGAGATAATATAATGATCAGACCAAGGTACTGAGGTAGTTTTTGAGACTGTAATTTGGTTTTGTGAAAAGAGTTGCTCAGGGCAAAAAATTAGATCAGGAGTGGTTCCATGTTGGTGTGTAGGCTGGTTAATTATCTGTTGCTAACCTAAAGATTTCACTGCTTTCAAGAAGGAGCTGTTCTCATTAGAAGGTGATGATGATAGATTGTAATCACCTAATGCAATTAATGGTTTAATTTGAGAGCTATAAGTGCAAATTAATTCCAAAATTTTTGCGAGGTGATCCTTAGCAGCATTAGGTGGTCTATATGTGAGGCAAACATTGAGGTGGTGATTTGATATAATAATTGAAGTTGTTTCAGTTGAAATGTTAGTTGTAATAGCTTTAAACTTAAAGGTTGTTTTTGTTAATATTAAGATTCCTCCTCCTTTTTTATATTCCCTAGGACAATTAAATATGTCATCATCTAAAGAGGTAATTTGGTTTAAAATAATTTGATCTGTGTCTTTTAACCAGGTTTCAGTGATGCAAATGATATTAAGCTTTTGATCGTTAATATGATCATAGATAATGTTTGGTTTATTCCATATTGACCTTGCATTCATTAAAACACAATGGGTGAATAAAGGATTGGATTTCTAGTGCTATGTTTAGATGATGAAGAATGAATTTTATTTAATTTCTTACATTTTTGATTATGATGGTGAAGTTGTTTGAAACAATTATTATTATACCTAGCATAGTTTGGAGAAATAGGATTAATTACTACAGCGTTTGGTAAAGCTTGTTGTGTAAGGAATAACATATTAAAATATAGAAGTATAAATTGCTAAATTGTATGTATGTTTAAAAAACTAAAATGAACTAAAACTAAAATATGGAGGTTTGTGGCAGCCCTGGCCGCCTCACCAGTCCTGGGCACAGTGCGGGCATTGCTATGGTACGCAATACTGTTAAGGTCACTCCCCGTGGTGGTAAACACTGTCAGAAGCAATAACTGAAACACACTCCACAGATATCAGAAAGGTTGCTATGATGAATCTCTATCAATAAATCCTGTTTAACTTAGGATTTGTTAGCTGACAGTAATCATAGCAACCTTTTGATATATGTGGAACGTGTTCCCAAGTTTAGGATGGCATTGCTAAGGTATGCAGGTGCCAGTATTGGGAGATGCTGCTCCGCACAGGGTCCAACAGCCTGACTCTCAATGAGGCTTTGGATAATGGAGCCTGTGGGTGTGGGTGTTTATGCCCCTGTTGGCCACTGCTCTAGGGCAGAGGCTCCCAACTTCAGTCCTGGTGGGCCAAACACTGTTCAGGTTTTCATGCTGTCCCTAATGAATATGCATGAGTTACATTTGCATACAATGGCGGCGGCACAAATGCAGCACAGGCATATTTATTAGGGACAGCATGAAACCTGAATGGTGTCTGGCCCTCCAGGATTGCAGTTGGGAAACTCTACTCTAGGGATTGCACATGTTTATGGTGTCTGTGCTCTGTAGGGTAAAATATAGATGGTTCGGGCATGTTTACTTAATCTGCAATAAAGGTTCTGTCTTTATTACCACAGTTTAGTACTGGGTAAAATATGGGGACAAGGTTGGCAGGAGCCACATCTGGGACTTGAATCTGTGACCTTCTGCCCCTGAACACACTGGCTGTGTGTACTGCACCAAACTGTTGCCACAGGGGCAGGTCATTCCCTGGGGATATGATGACTGTTTGTCAGGCAGACCTTGTCTGTTGCAGTGCATGCACCCACCTAAACAGGGCTTGGCCGTGGTCTGCTGTGGGCAGATGCCACTGCCCCCTCCACCACCATGCTGACATGCCCTTATGCCGGTGGTGCTGGTGGTGCGCAGTCCCAGGCCATCCAGTGTGCTGGTAGGCAGCTGCCTATGGTGTGGGTTGTCGGGTAGGGGTGCCTACATGGACATGGGCGCTTCCCCCCGGCACCGCCTGCCAATGTTATGTGCTCTTGGGGGTACCTGCTGGGTAATATCCCCTGTGACACTGTGGGACACACCCTTGTGCCCATGTTGGACCCTCGTTAGTTGCTGTCTTGCTGCTTTACAAGTTTCAGCATTCCTATGTGCCACCTAGGCATCTGCCTAGTCCGCACTGTGCCCAAGCTGGACCACAGCATGTGCCGCCTGCAGCCCTCTGTATCCCATTTACAGCATCAGTACAGGTGCAGTTTCCTATGCGCTCACTCTGCTGTTGCTGCACATGTGCATGCCATAACAAACCTGCCCAATATAAACGACAACAACCCTGATCAGCGCTATTTCAATGTGGGATCATTCACTTTGTAGGCGGACAGAGCATAGACCCTTCCAAACATGATATCTTCCTTTTTACACTTTGGGGTATGTTTACTAAACTGCATTAGTGCGATTCGCGTTAGGAGCCGCGTTAGGGACAGAAACCCCAAATAAGGACATGGGCGGTACATCGTTTCCGAGAACGCGCGTTACAAGGCGCCATAAATGAACGAGCGCTACAGGGCACGTTACCGCACGTTAATCTTAAGAAGGCGCGCAGGCATACAAGCACAGTAACAGAGCTGTAGCACAATGGTTACAACACTGACTGATGGTACAGGGGTCATGGGTTCGATCCCCCAGTGGGCCTAATGTATAAGGCTGGCTAAGGCAGCACCCTTTACATTTAAGTAGCAATTGTTGAGGCATGTGACGTGTATTTTAATTAGTGCTGCCAGCAAACACACCCTCACGGTGGCATAACCTAAGGTACCGCATAACGCACTCCATAGGGCACATTATAAAGTGTACTGTCCGCCAAGGCACCCTATAATGTCCCCTATAGGACACCTTATAAGGATGTGAACAAAGCCCTGGCTGGCTGCAGGACTGCACGTCACCACACAAACTGTCTGCTGTGGTTACCAGGATAGGGGTAACCCACCCGTACCCATGATGCACTGCACATGCAAATCAGCAGTCAAGAGATGGGCACAAGATCGGGTATGCACCCCCACAGCACCTCGGCCTTGTAGGGGGAACAGACCGTGTGTGGCACTGCCACAGAGTAGCCACAGACAGTCACATTGTGCGGGTACAGTGCCCACCCAAAGGTTGAGGTGGGGCGCCCAGCACCAGGTCCACAGCACCTTTCATGGCTGAAATACGCCATGCTGCAGGTCCCCATCAGTGTGTGATAGGTAGTTCAGTTAGACACACCTAGGAGACATCTGTGTCCTGCTGTATGTCTCGGTCATGTCTAGTCCTTATGGGCGATGCTGCACCCAGAATAGTGCATATCCTGTGTTGGTGCCATCGTTACCTGCTGTAGGTGAAAGGGAGAAGGGAGGGGGGGTGTATGGATCACCCACCAATAGATCCACAGTCTACCTCCCTGCAATGGCAGCAGTAGAGGGGACCAGCAACCCCAGTCCTGCTGGGGAACAGACAGAGCTGTACACATCCATAATGCAATAGTAGACAGACGGCAAGCCTGGAAATGCTCAGCTGCCCTCCACCATTATCTGACATTCTCCAGCGGCAAGCCTCCAGCCGCTGCACCCTGCAAGGTGTTCCAGCAAGACACATACTAGCTGCAGACAGTCCACCAGCTAGTCCATAGTGCATGGTCCTGGAGGAGATGCATGTACCCAGAACGGGGATGTCAGCATACACACCAAGCAGATAAGTTAGTGATTGGGCCCCAAAAAGAAACACATAAATATCACATGAGAGAAATACTATAGAGCACTATGGGGGAACCTAGCCATGCCATGGTCACTGCTCAGTCAGGGTGAGAGTGACCTCCCAGCAGGACATGCTATGGCCACCTTGTCCGTGCAGGTGGTGGCCAGGCACTACAATGTCCGAGCCATTGCCCTATGCCGTGTGCAGATGCGTCCAGGCCAGGCCACCCTATCCAGGCTATTCCCACGGTACCTTGATCCTCATTATGCACATTGGCAGGCCAATACTGGCAACAGTGCTAGCAGTGTGGGCTGTGGAGGGTGTTGGCAGCCACCACATACTGGATAGACAGACACACACTCCCCACAACTATGCCAGCATTGTGCAACTATAGAGGTGTTGGGCAGCCCAGGCCACCACACAAGTCCTGGGCACAGTGCAGGCATGGCTATGGTACGCAATACTGTAGGGGTCACTCCCCAGGTTGGTAAACACTGTCAGACACAAGACCTGTAGCACACTCCACAGACATCAGAAAGGTTGCTATGATGCAGCTCACTCAGAAAAGTGTACTTAACCTAGGAATTGCTATTTGCCAGTACTCATAGCAACCTTTTGATAGATGTGTACCATATTCCCAGGTTTAGGGTGGCATTACTAAGGTATGCAAGTGCTAGTATTGGGAGATGCACGCAGAGCCCAAAGTCCTGCCTCCCCAGGAGGCTTTGGATAATGGGGCCTGTGGGTGAGGGTGTGTCTGCCCCTGTTGGCTGCTGCTTTACAGCAGAGGTTCCCAACTCCAGTCCTGCGGTGCAAAACACTGTTCGGGTTTTCATGCTGTCCCTCATGAATATGCATGAGATACATCTGCATACCATGGGGGTGGCGCATAGAAATGCAGCACAGGCATCTTTATCAGAGGCAGCATGGAACCGGAATGGTGTTTGCCCCTCCAGGTCTGCATTTGGGAGGCTCTGCTCTAGGTAATGTGCATGTTTATGGTGTCTGTGCTCTGTAGGGTAAAATGTAGGTGTCTTGGGCATGTTTACGTCATCTGCAATAAAGGTGCTGTCTGTATTAGCATGTTGTAGTAGTGGGTAAAATATGGGGACTGGGTTGGCAGGAACCACAGCTGGGATTTGAACCTGTGACCTTCTGCTTCTGAATGCACTGGTTTTGTGCACTGCACCACCTTGCTGTCACAGAGTCTGTACATTCCTTGGTGATACCATGACTGTTCGTCAGACAGGGCCCATCTGTTGCAGTACACGGCACCCACCTACACAGGGCCTGGCCACGGTCTGCTCTGGGCAGCTGCCACTGCCCCCTCCACCACCAGTATCCCTCAGCCACCATGCTGACATGCCCTTCTGATGGTGGTGCTGGTGGTGCGCAGTCTCAGGCCATCCAGTGTGCAGGTAGACGGCTGCCTATGGTGCGGGTTCTGGGGTAGGGGTGCCTGCATAGGTGTCCACGCTTCCCCCCAGCACCGCCTGCCAATGTTCCGTGCCCTTGGGGTAGCTGCTGGGTACTATCCCCTGTGACACTGTGGGAAACACAGTCGTGCCCATGTTGGGCCTTCAGCAGTTGCTGTCTGGCTGCTCTGCTGCTTCAGCATTCCTATGGGCCACCTAGGCATCGCCCTAGTCCGCACTGTGGCCCAGCTGCACCACAGCATGTGCCGCCTGCGGCCCTCTGTATCCCCTTCTCCGGCATCTGTCCAGTTGCCGTTCCGTCATGCCCGCCCTGATGTTGTGGGACATGTGCACGCCATAGGAACCCTGTCCGATGGTGGGGGAAACCCTGAGCAGTGCTATTTCACTGTGGGCTCATTCACCTTGTATGGGGACGGATTATAGACCCTTCCATGATTTATATATGTTCTATGGAGCTTACTCGGGGGGGGGGGGGGAGGGGTTGATGTTTCTCATTGATACCACTATTGGCCAGCTTGGTTATGGTTTTTTTCCAGTTTGTTGGGGTCATTTTCAGTGTTTATGTGCCCTTTTGTTCTGTGCACATGTATCACACTTATCACTTGTTTTAGGTTTCCCTGCCTGAGCTGTACATTGCTGACACCGAAATGGTTTCTCTCCCCTGTAATGTGCATTTAACGGAAGGTTTTCATTCGCGTTGGAATTAAGCTCTTCAGATCAGCGCGTTAGTGTGGAGGGAGCCTCTCCCCGCCCACTCTCCGCCCATTGACCCCTTCTCTCCGCCCTCTCTCCACCTTCTGCGGTGTTTTACTGCGCCGCGGGAGTTTACGATCGTTAACTATGATTAACGCGCGTTATGTAACGTTAACGATCGTAAGCGCATCATAACGCGCTTTATGATGCGCTTACGATCGTTAACGTTACATAACACGCGTTATTCATGATTACCGCAGTTTAGTAAACATACCCCTTTCTCAGTAGTGTTGCTTTATATTTATCATTAATATCATTATTGGCCAGCTTGGTTATTGGGATTTCAAATGTGGTTCTGGTCATTTTATATGTTTATTTGCCTTTTTGGTTCCTGCACATGTATCACTACTATCACTTTCTGGGTTTCCCTGCCTTTGCTGTACATTGCTGACTGAAATGGTTTCTCTGTCCTGCAAACGTTCCTAGCGCAAGGTTTTCACTGGCGCTAATTTTCAGAGCTTTATTTCACGGTGTTAGTGTGCATGGATCCACTCCCCGCCCACTCTCTGCCCATTGACCCCCCTTCCCTCCACCCCTGGGGAGCCTTACTCCACCCTCTGGGGTGCCTTTCTCCTCCCTCTGCGCACCTCACCACCGCCGGAGATGTTATCGCGCGATGATGTTACATTATCATGCGATAACGTTACGTATCGCGTGATATCATCGCCGCTGCTATGTTAAGACGGTTTAGTAAACATACCCCTATGTGATCATTCTAAGAGGACTATAAGTTACAGTTGGCTTAGCATAAATAACTATAGGTCATTGCATAAATGTAACTATAGGTCATTGCTGGCTTAGCATAATTTTTGGGACTTTCTAGTCTAAATCAATTTCATGATAGTCAAGAAAAATCATTTATTTCAGATGTAAGCAATTCCTTTGGTCTTTGGAAGAATTCTGGTGACATCTTGTGGCATCTTATGATTATGATTATGTTATTTCCTCAAATGCTTATTATAGTGCTGATGTTTTTTCCTAACACTACTCAGCCCTTTGTTCACTAATAGACCTCAAGTTGTGTTTCTTTTTATGATTTCTATTTCTTCATATGTATAAAGCTGAATACTTCTTTTTAATTTTTTTATTCATTCTCTTCTCATTTTTAAAACATGGATCAACCGTATTCCAAGTCTATTTGTAATAACAACATCAGATATAGGGACTTGATTGTTAACAGTTTTTTTTTCCTTCTTTGCCCGTGCATAGCTTCTATCTTTCAGATGCAGCAGCCATCCTAAACAAATGCTTAAATGTTCCTTTATTTTTACCTATTAGAAATAATGATGCAGGAAATCTTTTTTGTATTTTGCTATTGAACAATATCAAATTTGCGCTTTTGCTGGTTTCACTTTTTTTTTAGCATTATGTTGGATATCTACCAAATATAAATGTGGTAATTAAGATTAATTTAGTAGTTTCCTGTTAGAAACAATTTAGATAGTTTTAAATGGCTTTCTTTCTCCAAGCATTATTGTCTGCTGATTTTATTGCTTTCATAGCCATACTTTGGGAGTTCAACTCCCCTTTTAATTCTGTTTTTATATCAATCTTTTATCTATTATAGGTTACTGTGTGCATTGAGCAGAGTTCCCACAATTGGGTTACGCATACTAAGGGGTATGTTTACTAAAGGGCGCTATTTCTGCTGCTGAGAAGTTATCATGCGATAAGGTATGTTATCACGCGATAATGGCGCTTTACCTGGTGATAAGGTACCTTAATGCGCGATAACGCGTGCAGCGGCGCAAACGAGCGCTGAAGGTGGAAAAAGGCTCCCGGAGGGTGGAGGAAGGCTCCCCAGGGGCGGAGAGAGAGGGTCAATGGGTGGAGAGTGGGAGGGGAGAGGCTTCATGCCCACTAATGCTGTGGAAGCCGGGTCTGAAAACTAACATCAGTGAAAAACTGGCGTTAGGGCAGATTTGAAGGAAAGAGAAACCATTTACGTCAGCAATGTACACAAAGCCAGGGAAACCTACAAAAAGTGATAAGTGTGATACATGTGCACGGAACAAAAGGGCAAATAAATATTGAAAATGACCTAAACAAAATGTAAAAAAAACATAACAAAGCTGGGCAATAGTGATATTAATGGGAAACATCAAAAAACACTACCAAGAAAGCTAAAAAAAATGATATTAATTTTGGAAGGGTCTATGCTCTGTCCCCCTACAAGGTGAATGATCCCACAGTGCAATAGCGCTGATCAGGGTTTTCCTTTTTTATTAGACAGGTGTCCTATGGCGTGCACATGTTCCGAAACATCAGGGTGGGTATGTCGGAACGGGTAACTGGACAGATGCTGGAAAATGGGATACAGAGGGCTGCAGGCGGCACATGCTGTGGTGCAGCTGGGCCACAGTGCGGACTAGAGTGATGCCTAGGTGGCCCATAGGAATGCTGAAATTGTACAGCAGCCAGACAGCAACTGATGAGGGCCCAACATGGGCACGAGTGTGTTTCCCACAGTGTCACAGGGGATAGTACCCAGCAGGTGCCCCCAAGGGCACAGAACATTGGCAGGCGGTGGTGGGGGGAAGTGTGGACATCTATGCAGGCACCCCTACCCCAGAACCCGCACCATAGGCAGCCACCTACCAGCACACTGGATGGCCTGAGACTGTGCACCACCAGCACCACCAGCATAAGGGCATGTCAGCATGGTGGCGGAGGGGTACTGGTGCTGGAGGGGGCAGTGGCTGCTGCCCACAGCAGACCGTGGCCTAGCCCTGTTTAGGTGGGTGATGTGCAATGCAACAGACAGACCCCGTCTGACAAACAGTCATGGTATCCACAGGGAATGAACTGTCTCTGTGGCAACAGTGTGGTGCAGTACACACAGCCAGTGTGTTCAGGAGCAGAAGGTCATAGGTTCAAGTTCTAGCTGTGGCTCCTGCCAACCCAGTCCCCATATCTTTCCCAGTGCTAATAAAGAGGGAACCTTTATTGCAGATAACATAAACATGCCTGAAACACCAATATTTTACCCTACAGAGCACCGACACCATAGACATGTGCAATACCTAGAGCAGAGTTTCCTAAATGCAGTCCTGGAGGGCCAAAAATCATTCAGGTGTCATGCTGTCTCTAATAAAGATGCCTCTGCTGTATATCTATGCGCCACCCCCATGGTATGCAAATGTATCACATGCATATTCATTAGGGACAGCATCAAAACCCGAATAGTGTTTGACCCACCAGGACTGGAGTTGGGAACCTCTGCCCCAGAGCAGTAGCCAACAAGGGCAGAAACACCCGCACCCACAGGCTCCAATATCCACAGCCTCATGGAGATGCAGGATGTTGGGCCCTGCGTGCAGCAGCATCTTCCAATACTAGCACTTGCATACCTTATCAATGCCACCCTAAACCTGGGAATACGTTACACATATATCAAAAGGTTGCTATGATTAATCGCAGATAGCAATTCCTAGGTTAAGCACAATTTGCTGATTGAGCTGCATCATAGCAGCATTTCTGATGTGTGTGGAGTGTGTTTCAGTTCTGGTTTCTGACAGTGTTTACCATTCCGGGGAGTGACCCCAACAGTATTGTGTACCATAGCCATGCCTGCACTGTGCCCAGGTGCGAGGTGGCCAGGGCTGCCAAAAGTCTTTATTTTTGCACAATGCTGGCATAGGTGTGGGAGTGTGTGTCTGTCCATCCAGTGTGTGGTGGCTGCCAACACCTAACTCAGCCCACACTGCTTGCACTGTTTCCAGTGTTAGCTTGCCAATGTGCATAATGAGGAGCAAGGTACTGTGGGTATAGCTCGGACAGGGTGGCCTGGGCAGGATGCATCTGCACAGAGCATAGGGCAATGGCTGGGACATTGTAGTGCCCGGCCACCACCTGCACAGACAGGGTGGCCACAGCATGTCATGCTGGGAGGTCACTCTCACCCTGACTGAGCAGTGACCACGGCATGGCTAGGTTTCCCCATAGTGCTATGTAGCATTTCTCTCAAATGAACTATATGAGTTCTCTTTTCTGGGTTCCAGTCCCTGCTTGGTGGGTGTGCTCACATCCCAGTTTTGGATGCACACATCTTTTCCAGAAGCATGGACTAGCTAGCAGATTGTTTGCAGTTATATGTGTATGGCTGTATTCATACATGCTGCCCCTCAGACAATCACGCACCACACCTAAACAATCAGACTCTATGAAAAAGGCTAACCCACCGATCCTTCAAAAGTAATAAGATGTAGATAGACCCTGCTTGAAAAAGGTAATAGTGTAAATACAATGTAGATAGTTTCCCCAGTTGTTTCCATGTTGATCTCCCTGTTTATTGTAAAGTTTACAACTCAGAATGCCTGTGTTGTATAGTTGACGTTGAATGTAAACCGCACTGATCTGAAAAGCGCGGTATAGAAGAACTGTTAAATAAATAAATAAATAAATAACACCTTGCAGGGTGCAGTGGATGGAGACTCACTCTGCTTGCTGCTAGAGAATGTCTGATGATGGAGGAGGGGAAGATTTCCAGGCCTATTGTCTGCCATTGCCTTATGGATTTGTACAGATCTGCATTGAGTGCCCTCTAGGGTGCCTGTTCTCCAGCAGGACTGGGGTTGATGGTCCCCTCCACTGCCACCATTGCAGGGTTGTTGAATGTGGATCAGTTGATAGGGAATCCTGTTTCCCACCCTGAGCCACAGAGAGCAGGTTGGGTGGTACTATATAATCTGCCTATGGGTCCAAACACCCCCCTCCCCTCCCCTCCCCCTCCCCTCCCCTCCCTCCCCCCTCCCCCCTCCCCCCTCCCCTCCCCCTCCCCCCTCCCCCCCTCCCCCTCCCCCCCTCCCCTCCCCCCTCTCCCCCCCTCCCCTCCCCTCCCCCTCCCCCTCCCTCCCACTCCCCTCCCCTCCCCCTCCCCCCCCCTCCCTCCCCTCCCCCCTCCCCCCCCCCTCCCTCCCCCCTCCCTCCCTCCTTCCCCCCCCCTTTCCCTCCCCCCCTTTCCCTCCCCTCCCCTCCCCCCCTCCCCCCTTCCCTCCCCCTCCCCTCCCCCTCCCCTCCCCCCTCCCCCCCCCTCCCCCCCTCCCCTCCCCCCTCCCCCCTCCCCCCTCCCCCCCCCCCCCCTCCCCCTCCCCCTCCCCCTCCCCCCTCCCCCCTCCCCCTCCCCCCTCCCCTCCCCCCTCCCTCCCCCCCTCCCCCCCCCTCCCCTCCCCCCCCTCCCCTCCCCCCTCCCCCCCCCCTCCCCTCCCCCTCCCCTCCCCCTCCCCTCCCCTCCCCCTCCCCTCCCCCCTCCCCCCACCCCCCCGCCCCCCCCCCCCCCTCCCCTCCCCCCTCCCCCCTCCCCCCCTCCCCCCTCCCCCTCCCCCTCCCCCCCTCCCCCCCCCCCTCCCCCCTCCCCCCCTCCCCCCTCCCCCCTCCCCTCCCCTCCTCCCCCCCTCCCCCCTCCCCCCTCCCCTCCCCTCCCTCCCCCCTCCCCCTCCCTCCCCTCCCCCTCCCCTCCCCCCTCCCCTCCCCTCCCCCCTCCCCTCCCCTCCCCTCCCCTCCCCTCCCCATGTGACCATGGCACCAACACAGGATATGCACTATTCTGGGTCCATCATAGCCCATAAGGGCTAGATGTGACTGAGAAATACAGATGAATGCAGGTATATCCTAGGTGTGGCAGCAGGAACTGCTTATCACACACACTAGCACTGATGGGGACCAGCAGCATGGCATATTTCAGCCTTAAAAGGTGCTGTGGACCTGGTGCTGGATGCCCCACCTATCCCTCAGGGTGAGCACAGTACCCGCACAATGTGACGATCTGTAGCTACTCTGTGCTAGTAACACACACAGTCAGTACCCCCTACCAGGCTGTGGTGCTGTGGGGGTGCACACCGTCAGTTCCCCCTATCAGGCCGAGCTGCTGTGGGAGTGCATACCCCATCTTGTTATCATCGGTATACTGCTGATTTGCATGTGCAGTGCATCATGGGTACGGGTGGGATAACCCTATCCAGGTAACCACAGCAGACAGTTTGTGTGGTGACCTGCAGTCCATCTGTAGCCAGCCTGGGGTTTGTTAGTAGCTGTAGCCCACTGGTTACTTCACTTCCTGTGGAGGCAGAGGTCATGGGTTTGATCCCAGAGTGGGGTTATGTGATAGGGCTATCTGAGGCATTTTGTTTTTCTAATTTAAATTAGTGCTGCCAGCAAAAAACACACTCACAGTGCTGTAACCTTAAGGTGCCCCATAGGGCGCCCCATAAAGCACCCCATAAGGCACCCTATAAAGTGCCTTATAAAGTTCCTTATAAGGCACCCTATAGGGAACATTATAGGATGCCTTGGTGGACAGTGCTCCTTATAATGTGCCCTCTGGAGTGCCTTATAGGGTGCCTTATGCAGCACCATAGGTTACGGCACTTTGAGGGTGTGTTTGCTGGCAGCACAGATTTAAATTAAACAAGAAATTGCCTCAGACAGCACTGAGAGTGGGTAAAGGGTAATGCCTCAAATAGCCTTATACATTAAACCCACTGGGGAATTGAACCCATGACCCCTGTACCATCATGCAGTGTATTGACCATTGTGCTACACCTCTGCTGCTCTATTTGTAGTTCAGCACACCTACTTAAGACTAACGTGCGTTAATGTGGCACGCTTCCCTCTATCGCGTGATAATGTGCACAACGCATTTTTTTGCGCAAGTGCTACATTTAGACCGGAACGCTCACTCTCTTTATGGCATCCTGTACATTATTGCTGGCTGCACATTAAGACAGTTTAGTAAACATACCCCCTGGTGTAACTGTTTAGCCAGCCATTGCAATGTGGAAAGGCATAGCACACCAGTTAATACAATGCCCTAAGAGCCAGTGGTGAAGGGCTTAAGACCCAATGTGCCACCAACTAAAGAAATGCATAATAAAAAAACTGTGTTTAAAAAGGTCAGACACATCACTGCAATGTGTGTCTGCAGCATAGATCTTTATATATTGTGTGCGCCACCATTTCCTGTGTACCAGCTGTGGCATAGGCACGGGCAGATTGCTAACGCGCCTCAATGATGCGTGCTGCACGCCTTGAGGCGTGTAGGCACCACTGTGCATTGTGGCGTGCATGCGTGAGCAAAGCATTGCTGAAAATGGTGACCCGATCAAGGAAGCCAGCCTTAACAAGGAGAGAACTTCGCCACCTGGCAGGCCTCAATCTGCACCAAGCAGCATAAGCTGTTCCCAGGATCCTCCAAGCGGCAGGACCTGGGGCGAGTCAGGAAGGCCTGGGACCGCGTCAGAAGGCGCTACAATCGGTTTGCAGACTACCCACGTGAGGTAAGTGTATGGGGACAGGTCAGTATATCCATATACATAACCAGTGTTGATTGTAGCTGTGCATGCTGCTGTGCGTAGGTAGTCTATCTCAGTTATATTTATTTGTTAAACCTACGTAATATACCGTCTATGTATCACATCAGAGTGGTTTGCCCTATCCCCAGGAGGCTAAGGACCTGATCACAGAGTTCCAGATGTCATCCTGGTGTTATGGCAGCTGCTGCTGCTGATGTGTTAAAACACACCGTAACACAAGGAGCCTATAGATCTGCCTAAAGAGGTTTTGTAAATATTATGCTGATATGGTAGGATCCGCATGTGCAGGGTCACACATCTGCCCTACCCCTAGGGGTCCTAAGACATGCTCCAAATGGTCTGTCAGTCCCCCGGTGATATGGTTGTGTGTGCATATGCAGGTTACAACATCTGCCCTACCCCCAGGAGTCCTGAGAGCCCATCAAAGTGAGCTGTCACTCACCCTGGTGATATGGTTAAGCTGCTGTTGCTCTGTTATATTCCACCCTAACCGCAGGAGTCCTGAGAGCACGCCAAAGTGGGCTGTCAGTCACCCTGGTAGTATGGTTGTGTGTGCATTTACAGGTTAAAACATCTGCCTTACCCCCATGAGTCCTGAGAGCCCATCAAAGTGGGCTGTCACTCACCCTGGTGATATGGTTAAGCTGCTGTTGCTCTGTTATATTCCACCCTACCCCCAGGAGTCCTGATAGCACACCAAAGTGGCCTGTCAGTCACCCTGGTGATATGGTTAAGCTGCTGTTGCTCTGTTATATTCCACCCTACCCCAGGAGTCCTGAGAGCACACCAAAGTGGCCTGTCAGTCACCCTGGTGATATGGTAAAGCTGCTGTTGCTCTGTTATATTCCACCCTACCCCCAGGAGTCCTGAGAGCACACCAAAGTGGGCTATCACTTACCCTGGTGATATGGTTAAGCTGCTGTTGCTCTGCTATATTCCACCCTACCCCCAGGAGTCCTGAGAGCACACAAAAGTGGGCTGTCAGTCACCCTGGTAGTATGGTTGTGTGTGCATTTACAGGTTAAAACATCTGCCCTACCCCCATGAGTCCTGAGAGCCCATCAAAGTGGGCTGTCACTCACCCTGGTGATATGGTTAAGCTGCTGTTGCTGTTATATTCCACCCTACCCCCAGGAGTCCTGAGAGCACACCAAAGTGGGCTATCACTTACCCTGGTGATATGGTTAAGCTGCTGTTGCTCTGCTATATTCCACCCTACCCCCAGGAGTCCTGAGAGCACACCAAAGTGGCCTGTCAGTCACCCTGGTGATATGGTTAATCTGCTATTGCTCTGTTATATTCCACCCTACCCCCAGGAGTCCTGAGAGCATACCAAAGTGGGCTGTCAGTCACCCTGGTAGTATGGTTGTGTTTGCATTTACAGGTTAAAACATCTGCCCTACCCCCAGGAGTCCTGAGAGCCCCTGAAAGTGGGCTGTCAGTCACCCTGGTGGTATGGTTAATGCTGCTGTTGATGTGTTATACCTCACCCTACCCCCAGGAGTCCTGAGACCTGCTGAAGGTGTCCTGTCAGTCACCCTGGTGATATGGTGTATGTTGCTGATGATGTGTGCTAAGACACCCTACCCCCAGGAGGCCTGAGACCTGATTGCAAAGGTGGAAATGTCATCTAGATATTGTGGTAGGTTATGCCGGGTAGGTCTCACATCTCCCCTAGTCCCTGAGGCCCACACCTCATTACACACGTCTGTGATGGAGCCAGTTGGTATGGTAGGTGCAGCTGTGGATGTGCTTTACAGCACCCCACCCCCATGAGCTATGAGATCTGATTACGAAGGCCTGTAACAAAGCCATATATCTCTGAACTGTACGCAGATTCAGGTCACACATCTGCCCATTCACCAGGATTTCTGTACCTGATTGCAGAGGAACATTACAGATGCTGGTGTAAGGATACATGCACCTGTTGGGGTTGCACAGCACTGCCATAACCCCAGACAGGAGCACAGATGTTAATAGGCCAGTTCGGTGTGTTGGCCCCTGCCCATGTTATTTTGCCAGACACAACTGCCCTACTCACAGGAGGCCCTAGTCATGACCATAGAGGTATAGTAGAAAGCCAAATGGCATGGTAGTGGCCCCTGGCAAAGTGCACAGGGCCACCCACCTTCCGCTCCATGTATAGACACATCACCCATGCGTGGTAGGATATCATGTTGCCATTGGGGTTTTGTCGGATGATGTGTGTAGGTCAGGAAAACACAAATGTGTTTGCCAGACCACACAGGGGGTTAGGGGGTTTCCCCTGGACACCAGCATGGCCAAACCATATGTGGCATGGTGCTGCCATGTCATGCAAGGAGAGCATAGGAACACGGTATGGTGTGTCCAGGGTGTTACGCACAGTACACATAGGTGTCACTGCACACATGGCCAGACCCACAGTCACACATGCAGGTGGCACTGGCAACAGTTAGTACATGACACACTGAGCAGCGGAGCAGGAGCAGCGCAATGCTGCTCACAGAGATGTTTGATATGTGTTGGCCACCCAACAGAGATATACGGTCATTGATGCTCCCACCCATTGCTTTCCCCCCCCCCCTCCCAGGTAGATGACCTACGGAAAAAGGGTCTGGAGTTGCGGCTACACTACCCCAAGTACCTTGCCCGCCTCCAGAGGGGGGTGATGGGCCAACATGGAGGTGAGTTTTGCGGCCTCTGCAGCTCAATAAAGAATGTCATAGTGGCCCACCAGCCGGTGTGGCGCCTGAATATGTACATGTGGCATGTGACTCACATGAGAGTGTGCTAATGACTGTCCACAGAGGGCGATGCCGCCGGTGAGGGCCCCTCCACATCTGGCCACAGTCTGAGCCCCCACTGCCCGTCGTCAAATGGAGGAGGAGGGGGCAGAGGAGGAGGAGGAGGAGGCGGAGGAGGCAGAGGAGGAGGTGGCAGAGGAGGAGGCGGTGGACACACCGGAGGCAGAAGGGGATGATGGGGACATGGAGGGGGTGGAGGGTGGGGTGGTAGGGGATGGCGAGAGTGTGGCTGATGATTTGGGGGGGGAGGGAGAGGGGGGAGTGCGGAGGATGGGGAGGGTGGGTGGGAGGTGGCGGGGGGAGGTGTGGGGTGTTGGGTGGGGGGAGGGTGGGAGAGAACACAGGACAGCACAGGGCACTGTGGGTCCCTGCCAGCCACTGCATGTGGTTGGCGATGGTGGATGCCTGGGTGTGAGAACGCCACCCATGGTCACACACAGGTTACATGCACATGCCACCACACAGACACCTGACACCATGTGTGTGTTTGGTGGCATGTGCGTCCATGACCTGTATGTAGTCATGGATGGTGTGGAGCAACGCCTCCATTACTTGGAGCACACCAAATGGTGGCTGGCAGGGTTCATTCAGTGGATGGCTTCCGAGATGGAGCGTCTGCTCAGTCGCCAGCCATCCCCTGATGTGCTGTCCTGTCTTCCGTGACCAAACCCAGTCTATGCTACGTGGTGATCAACCAAGAAACCTTTATTAGTTACTCTAAACCTGAAAGCCCGACACAGGCCGTGTTTCGTATTACCACTTCTTCAGGGGATACAGGTTTGCTGCAAAAACATAAATACATAACACATATAATACTTCTAAAATGAAAATAATAATAGAAAAGATAATAAATTAATGTTAAAATTGAAATAAAATATTAAATATAAAATAATAATCTTGTAAAACCAATAAGAAAATACATATTACATAATAAATTAATTAAAAATTAAAAATAGTTGTGAACAGGGTGTGTAATATCATTTATACATAATGTCAAAACCATGCATAAAACAAATAATGCAAAATAATATGTAAATAAAATGTGTAACAGATAATTGTAAGACCATTAAATATCAACTCCAACCAGATATGGATACCATGCTATGTGTAACCACTGTGTGCTAATGCATAGGAGCAGGAAGTGAGTGAGTGGAACAACGTGCCAATGTAGAGATAACCATAATTTTAAACTACATTATATTGATTTTTAATGCGTATGCAAGAGTGTAGCCATACCCTTGTCTCTGTGCTATTATGCACTATAGAGGCGTTCAACCTCTTCTCCACGGGTGAGTATGCGCTTGCTTTCTATAACGATAGAGGAATAAAATCTATTGTGAAAATCTCAACCTTGTGACATTATCTGAGAGCCTATTATTATATGTCTAAAACTTGCCATACCCTTCTCTATGTGCAGCTCATCATCATTGAACCGTGGTCTATTCACTGAAACAGAATCTTGTGCGAAGAAATTTTACCGTCAAACCTATTTTTAAAAATATATCAGATATATGACATTGGCTGAAACGAATATCTCCCAGTAGGAAACCTCTCACCTGAAAACTTTTTTATCCACAGCACCCTTTACATTTTGAGGAAAGCTCATAAATGAAATTTAAGAAAACTTTACTTTCTAAAAGATTCTATCCCTTTGTGCGTTTAGGAATACTTCTTTTTTAAGCAGGAGCATTTAAATGACAACGCATATTGTACGTTGATAAAATGATTGTCTCTGTTAAATCATAATAAATCTGTGGAGGAGTGATGACCTAGAGTAAAACCATCATATCTATAAAAGTGGGTTACTAATACGCTTCCTTGTTACTGAATCGCAATCTTTTGTTATCTTCAGTTATCCGACGTGATTTCGCTGCACTGTTAACACCCGCATCCCGATTATAAAGGTATTCCATTATCGCTGTTTCCATAATGCACCGATCTAAAACCATCTCATCTTTTTGTCCTAACGTAAATAAAACCACCAACCTTTCTTAGTAAGAAATCGTCTATTGTTACAGAGTGATTTGTGCCTTTGATGAACTTACTATAACTCCATCAATAAATAGTAATAATCTATACTAATTCATAATCGTTATAAATGGGAAATTAATTAAAATTGATTATAATAGCTGAATAAAAACATATAATAAAAATTAAAAAATAAAATAAAATAAAATAAAATATCTTATTAAAAATAAAATATCTTATTATTTTTAATAAGATATTTTATTTTATTTTATTTTATTTTATTTTTTAATTTTTATTATATGTTTTTATTCAGGACAAGCACTAGTGAAGGGTGATCAGCTGACCAATGCAAGCCACCGTTGTCTGTCTGTGCTGCATGCAAGCCTATGAGGGAAGTAAGCCATGTAGGCCCTGCAGTGGGCAGGGAGGATGGTCACACATGTGCGTCCAATGGGTGGGAGAGGGTGACATATCCCTACACCAGAAATGTAGCACCATCAACATCTGCCTGCGCAACGGGAGAGGCTTGGTATACCCCACGCATAGGTTATGGGGTGGGGACCTGCCACAGTCCACACAGGGCATGGTCTGACCTATGCATGCTGATAGGTGGCAGTACAGACACCCCACCACTGAGGGGCATGGGTAAGGCACATGTGGGCAAGGAGACAACATGAGGTGCATGCTACGTAGGGGAACACAGTGCCACACACTGGAAACAAACACATAGGATGTAATATTTCAGGATGTTTTATTTTTAACGCTCACATCCTCCGTGGCTGTCCACGGCACCCATGCCTTAACCCACCCCTCTGTTGCATGGCTGCTGGTGCAGCCTCTGGTGCTGGTGCTGGCTGCAGTAACCGGGCGCTATGGCCTCATGGGTGTCCGCGATCCTGTGTAGCGCCCACGCTATGTCCTCAACTGTCATCCACAGCTGTTGGAGCTCATTGGTGTTTGCCAACAGATCATGGTGAATCTGCATTGGAGCCTGCCGAGTGCCTGTGGGTGGGACAAAACATGATATGTGAGATACCTCTTTCAGAGACAATCATCACACATGCACATGTCAGGCATATCCCACCAGATCAGTCTGTCAGACAATCATGCATGGCACAAATAGCAACACATGACCATGTTCCGATCTGTGTGTCCCATGAGCCATTCGCATGCATGTAATGGGTCCTACTGAGGGGTCATGAGACTCACAGATCTCACATATGCCAGTGTCGCAGTCTAATCTGTCAATGTGTGATCTGCACATTGGCCATCTGACATAGGTCAGAGGACGTGAGGAATCATGGGACACACATACATATATCTGGGGGGCCCGCATTCCAATATTGCTGCCACACATTGAAGATTATGTATAGAAACTATGCTGCATATCAATACCCATGGTGGGGTGTCTATCACATAGGGTGCCTGAGTGACTTTGTATCTGTGGTTTCTGCTCTTGCGCTTGCTGGGGGTATCTGTCTGTGCACAGCATGCGTAGGTCTGAGCCCCTCACACATGCTGACCCTTGACAAGCCAAGCTACAGAAGGGTGGCACGCACAAGGCACACATCATATCCCCCCCCCCCCAACATAGGAACAGTGTGCTATGTTGACAACATGCAATCTCCTTGTGACTTCCTGGCAACCCACATGTGGATTCCTGTGTATGCTTCTACGTACCTTCGGCATCACGTCTTGCTGAGTCACTGTGGACCTGCAGCTCCGCAAGTATGGTTGCCATGCTGGTGGGAGGTAGGGCTGCTGTCCCTGTGGCCTCTCTGGGGTGGTGGGTCCCCTCCATGTCATCAGCTGCTGCAGTCTGTTGGGGGCTGCCACTGTCCTCCACTGTGGCGGTTACGTCCAGGAGCATGTCATCTCCCTCTGCAAGCACAGTGGACTCAGGTGTGCAGTCACCATCGCTCATCATGTCCCCTGACATCATTGGCTCGGGCTCCCCGCCATCCTGGGGCACTAACATATCCTCCTCCACAGTTGGCTCCATGGTGGTGTAGTCACCTGGGTTGTGTGAGAGCATACACAACACAGATGGGTTTACTCATTGCAGCTATGTACACTTGTGTGGTACATCCACCCCACAAGCAATGTGTGCTTGGCCGTGCCCTGTACGTGTGCTGCATAGCTTATGTTTATGTTTTTATGTTTTATTTTATTTTAGCTAATACTCCTACTGCAACTACTGACAATAGGCATTGTTAGGGCACTACCAAGCACACGCATCAATGTGATTGTTAGCTCACCAAAGGACAATCCGTGCTCAGCGGTGCTTAACATTGAAACAGACATAGCACAAACAGGTGTGGGATGGGAACGTTTAGCAGCAGTGCAGCCACATGTGTAGCCAGGATTTCATAGGGGATGGTGTTAGCGACACATGTGGGTGGGGGAAAGAATCATGCAAATGCAAAGGCCTGTAATAGAGATGGGGACACCCATAAGCCAGAGGCAGAGGGAAGGAGATGAGTTGTGCAACCAGGTATGAGGGGGTGCAAATAAGATGCGTGCCGCATATACAGTGTGTGTGCACAGTATGCATTGGGAGCAGCAAGATGTTTTTGGCGCACCTACCTACCCGGGGATGTGCGGTGTCCAGTGCCTCTGGTAGGCCACACAGGTATATTGGACCAAGCCGGTCAGCTAATTCCTGCTCCAGAGGCGTAAGAGATGGGGAGAAGAGGCGTCCCCCACCCGTACCCATGGCATGTTGCCGCTCAGCAACCATGTGTGCACGCACACCACATTTAATGTCATTGAAGTGTTTACGGAGGCTGTCGTGGTCACGTGTTGGTACCCCTGCCTGTCCTACGGCCTCCTGCACCTTCTCCCATACATGTATCCATGTTGCCACAGTGGTGGTGTTGCTGAGCCGCCCATAGAGAACCTCATAGTTCTCAAGAACACTGGCCAGCAGGAACTGGTTTTCCTGAGGGCTGAACCGCACAACCCTCCTCCTTTGTGCAGCTGGCACTGGTACCCACCTTCGCTTGGCACTGGGTGGGCCCTGTGTGGGCTCGGACCCACCCGATGTGCCGGCAGCCACCACCGCAGGCCTTACACTTTCACACGTCTCTGTGTCACGGTGGACAGCTGCCCCCCCTCCTCCTCCACACCTGCCCTGTCCTGCTCCTCCATATCCCTGCACTCTGTGTCCTCTCCCTCCCTATCACTCATTCCTGCCCCTGGGCTCTGCACCTCCACCTCACACCTGGTCCTGGACACCCCCTCCTCCACTCCCTGCTGTCTGCCCCTCAGCTCTGTGCTTTTCTCTGTCATCTACTCCTCGCCTACACCTCTCTCTGTCTCCCCTTCTTTGGCACACACCTATCTTCAGCACGCCTGCCTTTCTCACTCTCTACTGTCTCTCACTAATCCTTGTACTCTTTACTACGCACCTGTCTCACACTCTCTCCGGCGCCACACACCTTCTCTATCTCTCCTACACTGACCCCTCAACATGTATCATGTGTTTAGGTGTATTTATAGGGTTTTTGAGTTTGTGCGCATTGCGCATGTACAATTGCGCGAGCATGCCTTCTGCGTGCATTGCGCATGCACAGCGTAGAGGCACATGGTGCGTTGTTTCTAACGCGCTGAGCGTGTGCGTGATGCGCGGCGCATGCACATGTTTCAGGCACATGCACAGCGCATGTGTAACAATGTCATGTGCATGCATCATCTGCGATGCATGCACAACGCGTGCAGCCACTGTGCTCATGCAACTACGCATGCACAACATGCGCAGCCACCGCACTCGTGCAACTGCGCATGCGCAACACGCGCTACGTAGAAAACTATAAAAACACCTGCACAACTGGTTACCTTTGAGGGGATTGTGTAGGCGAAGGAGAGCAGGCGTGTGTTGTCAATGAAGCAAGGAGAGAGTAAGAAGCAGGTGTCTTGTGGAGTGTGGCTGCGTTTGTGAGTGGTACAAAAGGTGTGTGGCTGGGTTAGTGAGGTGTGTGTCTGTATTTGAGTGTGTTAGAGGACTTGGATGGGAGGAGCTTATGGCGGCCTTTGTGGTTGCTGCAGTTGCAGAGGAAAGTGAGCAGGGGCTGCGGTTGCCTGACGGGGGAGATGGTGTCCATGGGGCTGAGGCACAGGGTATGGGTGTAGTCCCACTGCAACACAGACCTGCAGCTGTGGGGGCAGGACAGGCAGGGGCTGTACCCGCATGGGGCAGGAGACTTGCAGAGGTGCAGGCTCGCCAGCCTTGCCTCTACAGGCCCAGGGCCCAGCTCCAGGGCATGCGTGAGGACCAGGTCATCTCCCTCTACCGCCTGAGCAGGGGAGCTATTAGGGAGCTCTACGAGGATCTATGACCTGACCCCGAGCCCCTGACTGGTCGGTCACATGCCATACCGGGTTTGGTCAAGCTCCTTGGTGCCCTACATTTCTTTGCCTCTGGCTGTTTCCGGTCATCTGTGGCCGCAGTGGGTGGCATGAGCCGCCCCACCTTCTCACGCTGTCTCCACCAGGTACTGCGTGCCATGGTCAGCTGGGTGGGGAATTACATAGCCATTCCCCACACTAGGCAACAGTGGGGGACCCTGAACCAGGCCTTTGAGGCGTTAGCCAGGATACCACACGTGATGGGAGCTATTGATTGCACACATGTTGCCCTGGTCCCACCTAGAGACAGGGAGGTAGTGTTCCGCAACCGCAAACACTATCATTCCCTGAATGTTCAGGTTGTATGTGATGCAGATATTTTATTTATTTATTTATTACAATTTCTTATATACCGCACTATTCAACATCAGCGCGGTTTACAATAAAACAAAAGGATCAGAACAACAGGCTGTTCGGTTTTACAGAGAACAGGTGTACAAACTTGGATAACATGGGTGAACTATTTACATAAATAGTTATGCAGATATGCATATTCTGAATGTGCATATCTGAATGTCCCCAGGTTTGCAGGGTCCACCCATGACTACTATATCCTGCATCACTCGGCACTCTTCACACAATTTGAGGCAGGACAGTATGAGGACTGTCTATTGCTGGGTGTGTATTTATCATTTCTGACGTGCACATGCAGGTCATGTGACTAACCGTATGTGCAAATGTCTGTCTTGGAGGTGTATCCCTCGTTGTGTGTGTATGTCATCTGTCTGTATGTGATATAAGGTGGGGGGGGGGGGGTTGGTGCCCTCCAACTCCACCTTAGTATGGTGCTTTGTGTTGATGGTTGAATGGATGCTAGCATTTGTGTCGTGGTTACCGATTATGTTGTTTCCAATCCGTACACCTACACTTTGTTTTGTGTGTCTGACCTTCACACGCTGATGCATAGTTGTGATGTCCCATCATGTGATGTCACATGTTGATGTCAGGATGTGTTATGCATTTGTTTTGCACGTATATACCTGTATCCATTTGGGTGGACATGAGCTCCTGCTTTAATGTTACACATTTCTTTCTGCAGGTGATGTGATATGGGTGTCGCCCCTGGTTGCTGACCCCTGTGCTTCAACCACGGACATGTGCAGAGAGGAGGTACAATGAGGCCCATACCTCCAGCCGCTCCATCATAGAGTGCACCTTTGGTGTTTTAAAGAGTCACTTCAGGTGTCTGGATAGGACAGGTGGGGCCTTAGAATACAAACCACAGACTGTGGCAGATATCATTATAGCCTGTTGCATCCTGCACAACATTGCTCTCAGGCACCATATCCCCATTGATATTAATGAGGATCTGGAGGATGATCCTATGTGCCCCCCTGCATGTGCTCGTGGTGACACACGTGAGGGCACAGCAGTCAGGCGGCAGCTGATTGCGGAGCTCTTCTCATGTAAATACTGCATATGTTCCCACCTACATTTGTTTGAATATGTGTGTACTGCTAATACTAGTTACCATTTGTATTACGATATCAGTAAGATGCAGCACTGCACTGACATGTAACAGAGACTGGCTAGCCATCCCAGCTTCAAATCTAATCATGACTGATACACAGAGGATGTGGGCGGGGCACAACAGCGGGAGGAGGTGAATTATGTGTGTGGGGCGTTTTAGGCTTGGGGGAGGTGTTGGGCTGTCATACCTGGTTTGTGGCTGCATGTGATAGGGGCTACTGTGCAGCCACAGATAGTTAGTTTTGATACTTTGGGTGCAGTAAGTTGAAAGGCATGTGGTATGGCGTTAACAGTAGGAGAGCAGAACATGGATGAGGCCAGTTGTCTAGATGTGTGTGTTTTTCATTGAGTGTTTTGAGCTGATTGTGTGGTTGGTATGCTCTGATGAGCAGGGTCTGTGTGTTACTTGTTTTTGTATGGCGCTACATGTGATACGTAGCAATATCTACATGATCAGTAGTATTTGGATTACTGGTATGTGATATCCTTAAGGGGAATTACTGCAACACCACAGTGTGCCTGAATGTAAAGGTCATCACGTAGCCCTCACATGGATGCGGGGAAGGATAGGGAACCCATGAGGTGTCCAGCCAGGGGGAGTATTATTGTCGTCACATTTTGGGATGTAGAATAGCCATGCAGTGCAGTGTTGCATATTTACATGCAGACAGAGATTATTCAGGCCAGATAAGCGAGGTGTAGGTTACAGTAGGCAAGCTGAGGGCTAAATTTTGGGGGTGGAATTGGGTTTTAGTGGTGTTTTCAGGGAAGACAGGGCAAATCTATCTGATGACATCTAGACATATACCACAGCACTCACATACAAGCTGGGTAGGTGTGTAGAGGAGGAGAGTGCAGTCCAAGACAACAACTACATTGCAGACTCTAAAGAAGGAGAGTTATGTCCACACACACAAAGAGGCTCTGATGGGGGGGGGGGGGGGAGGGTTTAGGTGCAAATATAGGCTATCCATGCTTTGCCATTGTCAATTTCACACAGTAGGATGACATGCAGCCATCATGGTCCGGTCACAAACACACATCGGGGTGTGGTTTGGCAGACATAACTCAGCCATTGAGAAATATCTTTGCAGCTCATCATCACACAGCTGTTAATGTAAGTCAAGGTATGAGATATACACACCACGGAAATGTATATGGTCAGAGGATGGGGAGGTGCTCCTGCATAGTTCTGTGTATTACAGGAATTGACAGCGGGGTTGCAGACGACATTGAGACACCAGAGCACACAGTGAGGGGCATTGGGAGTGATATGGGGGACACAGGATATTACTGCGGCCTTGGAGTGATGCAGGGACACGGTAGTGAGAAAACACTTCTGTTCACCATTTTGTACGGGAACAGAGAGGTGTGGGAGGGGACAAACAGAGTACGGACCCTTGTAGTTTGGCAAACACACTTCAGTGTTAACTCTCGCATGACAGAGATCTGTACAGTGTGATGGGGAACAGTCAGTTTGTAAAGGATCTTGGGGGGGTCTGCGAGCTGAGGACAGGAAGGTGCAGTGTGTGTTGCACAGCTAGAACATGACATATGTATGTTTCCCTTGTGTTTCTCAATCAACAGGACATACCTTTTGCAGCTCCTGGTGCTGTGGTGCATTGGCAGGTGACTGTAGGTCATCCAACATGCAGTGGTCTGGGGTAGGTGGACCTACAGCTACATTGTCTGTGACGACAGTCAGGGGAAACACATGTCCTCAGTGATGTGTCATATTGTACATATGTTATTGTTCGCTCTTTTCCCTGCACCACCATAACCCATATCTTGCTGTTGGCACACATATCCCCATGTGTTCCTGTCCAGTTTGCCTTCTGCAACACTGTCTCTGTGACACGTCCAATAGAGCTGCATGTGTGTGGGGGTCCTAGGTGTTATGGTGGTGGGCTACACGTACACCCTTCCCCGACATTGTACCATCAGCCAACACCAGTGTATCATTGCATTTCACAGGGCCTTTAGGTCCACCAGTCTCCAATTGTGCAGATACGAGCCGTATGCTACTGCTGGCATGCTCACCTTAGCATACTGTGTGGGTGTGTTTCTTAGGGTTGGCTGTGTGATGATACAGTGTGCAGGCATTTTACATTATCATGTGGTGTGAGGGGTCTGTACACCTGTGGGGCGGTGGTGACTGTCCTATCTCTACCTTACTACTGTTTACTGTGTGAACATTTTGGACATGTGTTGTGTGTTGTGAGCAGACCTGTGTCTTGTGTTGTGACATACCACTGTTGAACAGCATTTTTGTATCACAGATATCGCCATAATGTGGACATGCATCAACAGTGGCTTGACATGGTGACATGGTGATTCTACACATTTTGATGACATCGTCTCCCTTCACTGTGACGTGTTGTGGCCTTTGAGTGACTCAGGGGATCCAAGACATACACTTGCTGCACACACACGGTAGGTTGCACCTTTGTTTTTTTGTGATTGACATCAGACTTTACATGTTAATGATTTACTGTTTGTTTCATAGACATTTCATGTTGGCTCTCTGTTCACAAACGCTGATGCACATGGGGTGGAGCTGTGAAACGCCTGTGTAACATAGGCATGAACATATCCATGTGACACCCCGTCTGCGGTTCCAATTCAAAATGTCACCAACATACAGTATGTTCTGTGTAGTGGTCATGTTATGTTTGCCTGTGTGTCGTTTTATTATGTGCATATTAATGTTTGACTCTCTGCAATTTGTGCTGATGTTGCAAGCAGCATACCAATACATTATTTATCCTCTTCTGACACAGGGCAGGGAACAAACCAGCCACATCTACTACAGTGCATCCGGCGTCGCCATCATCCACCTGTTGGGGGACACAACACCATGGAACTATCCCTGGGAAATGGTGCCATAGGATGTTTGACCTCTGCGAGTGGGACACATGCCTAGGATGGACATTATTATTGTTGCAGTGCTACTTTGGCCATGACAGACCTGTCCAACACACTGTTGCTGCCGTGCTCTGGCTGAGAGTCGTGTTCATCGCAGGAGACACACATGACCTTTCCAGTACTGTGGCATATTGGGATGTCACACTTGACTATGCATGCCCAGGGTTTCAAGGACAGTCTTAACCTGATTTGTTGGATTGCAGAAACACTTTGCACTTTGGACACTGTGTACTGGTCCCCACGTATGCAGCAGGGACTGACATTGCCGCTGTATGTTGTACATTCCTCCAACGTTGTGTTGTTGTGTTTTGGCCATGTGTGTGACATGGAACACAGGATACGCTCATCTGTTTGGGTCAACACAAGCATACAGCCATGTGTGTGGCATAGGGGGAGCAATGGAGAGGTCCTGTTGTCTAGGTCCACCTACTCTCCATTTGGACATGATACAGTATTTGCCACAACACCACTTTACTGCACACCAACAGCTTGGATTGAAGTTTTCGCTCACCAGGGGTGTTTCTGTGCCTGTGTGGCATCCCTGTATCATGTTGAGATGTACACGGTGCATGTGCATATGACTGACTATGTTGGGGAAACACAGCATGTGGCAATATGACTTCTGTGTGGTTTACTGTAAAATGTTTTCCCTTACTTACCATCTCTATATGCTGGTTATTGTGTTTGTTTACTGTACAGACGTGACGCTCAACATTGATTTACAAACCTTGCATTGCATGTCTGCACAGTCCTATTTATCCCCTGAGGTAACGACACTCACATTGCCCCGTTATATTTGGAGTGTCGCAGTGTGAGTGTCCATTGTCTTCTTTCAATTGTGCATTCCATGTACCATGATATATGTGTACAGACACTGTATCCACACCAACCAGTGCAGGGGGCCCTCCTGCACAGTGTTCTCTCTGCATGTTTCTGCAGGTAGCTTCTTTTGAATTGTCTCTGTGTTCATGTGCCTCTGCTACCTGTTAGCATATCCTCATTGTGCATTTGACGATTGTTTAGGGTTACATTGTTGCAGCTTTGATTCCTATATCAGGCATTATGTGACAGCTGAAACATAACTTTCGATATGTGATTTTAAACTTTCAACATTTTCACAACATATGCTGTTTTCATTTGCGTGCCTCCTGTGTTGCCACATAGATATGTTTTGAGGAACAGATCATGATTGCTGTGTGTTGGGCCCTCATCATGCACCGCCTACTGTCTACATGCATATGTAAGTAAGACTTGAAAGACTAGAAAAGGGAACTGTTACTTCTGGAGAGAGATCTGCAATTATGAGTATATATTTATGGGAATTTTCTGAAAGGAATTCTTTCTATTAAAGCTATTTAATCTGTGAACCCACTATTTTTTGTTAAATCAGTCAGGGCCTAGTAGCAGCAGTTTAGGTTTAAATTTAAAACACAGAAGAGAACTTTCTGGTTACATTAAATACCCAGCAGAGAGCTTGTAGTTTTAATTTAATAGTCACTCAGGTCCTAGCATCAGCAAAGTACTTTTAAGGGTATGTTTACTAAAGTGCGGTAATCGTGAATAACGCGTTCTGACGTGCGAACGATCGTTAAACGTACGTTACGCGCGTTAACTGCAGTTAACGATCGTAAACCTCCGTGGCGCGTTAAAACAGCGCAGAAGGTGGAGAGTGGGCGGAGAGAAGGGGTCAATGGGCGGAGAGTGGGCGGGGAGAGGCTCCCCTCACACTAACACGCTGAATTTCAGAGCTCAATTCCAACGCGAATGAAAACCTGCCGTTAAAGGCATATTAAAGGGAACAGAAACCATTTCCGTCAGCAATGTAGAGCAAAACCGGGGAAACCTACAAAACGTGAGCAGTGTGATACATGTGCACTGAACAAAATAGCAAATAGGAATGGAAAAAGACCACAACAAAATCCTAAAAAACTATAATCAAGCTTGTCAACAGTGATATTAATGGGCAAACATAAAAAACACTCCCAGGAAAGCTCAAAAAAAAAGAAATGAGTCTTGGAAGGGTCCACGGAGCGTAGACCCCTCCAAAAATCATTCCCTAATTTTAATTATGAGCATTCCTGGGAGTGTGTTCCATGGTTGCCCATAAATATCACTATTGGCCAGCTTGGTTATGTTTCTATCCCCTTATTCCGAGGTCATATTCGGGGTTTATGTGCACCTATGTCACCATACAAGGTGAATGAGCCCACAGTAAAAATGTGCAGAGCAGAGTTCTGACTCTTTCGGCCAGGTGTCCTATCTCCAGGGACTGCACCATCTCTGTGGCCACAGTGTGGTGCAGCGGACACAACCAGTACCTGTAGGACCAGAGGGTCACAGGTTCAAATCCCAGCTGGGGCCCCTGCCAACCCAGTCCCCATGTTTTACCCACCACTAAACAGAGATAGTAAAGACACCCCTTTATTGCAGAGAACATAGGCATCGTTCAAACACCAATATGTTACCCTACACCGCACACACACCATAACAATGGGCATTAGCAACAGCCAAGTCCCCCAAATGCTGTCCTGGAGTGCCACACCTCAATCAGGTCATATTCATTTTCCAAGATAAGGACATGTCAGCATGTTGGCGGAAGGGTACAGGTGATGGAGGGGGCAGTGGCTGCTAGTCCCAGCAGACAGTGGCCTAGCCACGTGCAGGCTGGCACGTCCACAGCAACAGACAGGCCCTGTTGGATGTACAGTCATGGACTACCCAGGGAATACCACATATCTGTGGCAACACGGTGGTGCAGTGCACACAGACAGTGCGTGCAAGAACAGAAGATCACAGGTTCAAAGCCCAGCTGGGTCAACATCCAATCCAGCCCACATATTTTTCCCCCAACTGTACCGTGACTGTAATGACAAACCTTTATTGCTGCGAACATACGCATGGTTATTACGCCTATATTTTACCCCACCGAGCACAGACACCATAAACAGCCGCATTACCTAGAGCAGAGTCTCCCAAATGCAGTCCTGGAGGGCCACACACCATTCAGGTTCCATGCTGCCTCTAATAAAGATGCCTGTGCTGCATATCTATGCACCACCCCCATGGTATGCAGATGTAGCTCATGCATATTCATGAGGGACAGCATGAAAACCCGAACAGTGTTTGGCACACCAGGACTGGAGTTGGGAACCTCTGCCGTAAAGCACCAGCCAACAGGGGCAGACACACCCACACCCACACCCACAGGCCCCAGTGGCCAATGCCTCCTGGAGAGGCAGGACATTGGGCCCTGTGTGCATCTCCCAATACTACCACATGCATACCCTAGCAATGCCACCCTACACCTGGGTATATGGTACGCACCTATCAAACGTTTCCTATGAGTACTGGCAGATAGCAAGTCCTATGTCAAGCACAGTTTGCTCATTGAGCTCCATCATAACAATCATTCTGATGTCAGCAGTGTGTGCTACAGGTCAGGACTCTGACAGTGTTTACCACCCTGGGGAGTGACGCCCAACAGTATTGCGGACCATATCCATGACTGGACTGTGCCCAGGACTGGTGTGGTGGGCAGGGCTGCTGAACCCCCCTACAGTAGCACAATGCTGGCATAGGTGTCGGAGTGTGTGTCTGTCTCTACAGTGTGTGGTGGCTGCAAACACCTTCCACAGCCCACACTGCCAGCACTGTTGCCAGTATTGGCCTGCCAATGTGCATAATGAGGAGCAAGGTACCATGGGTATAGCCCAGACAGGGTGGCATGGGCAGGCTGCATCTGCACAGCACATAGGGCACTGACTGCGGCATATTAGTGCCCGGACACTACCTACACAGACAGGGTGACCGCTGTATGTCCTGCAGGGAGATCAATCTCACCCTGACTGTGCAGTGACCACAGCATGGCTTGGCATCCCCATAGTGCTACATTGTATTTCTGTCATGTGATATGTATGTGTTTCCCTTTGGGGGCTAGTCAATGACTTATCTGCTTGTTGTGTATGCTGCCATCCCAGTCCAGTTCTGGGTGCATGCATTTCCAACAGGAACATGCATTATGGACCAACTAGCAGACTGTTTGCAGCTGGTATGTGTCTTGATGGAGAGCCTTGCAGGGTGCAGTGGCTGAAGGCCTGCTGCAGGAGAATATCAGATAGTGGTGGGGGTCCAGCCTAACATATACAGGCCTAATGTCTGTCTGCTATTGTGCTATGGATATGTAGAGAGCTGCAGTAACTGCCCTGAGGGGTGTCTCTCCCACAGCAGAACTGGGGTTGATGGTCCCTTCCACTGCCACCATTTCAGGGAGGTAGAATGTGGATCGGTTGATGGGAGACCCTGTTTACCACCAGAATCCCCCTAGGGGTCCATAGGGACTACACCTGACTGAGCCAGACAATTATATATCCAAGGTGTTTGTGCAGAAACTACCTATCCCACACATTAACACTGCTGTGGATGTCCAACATGGCCTATGTCTGCCATGGATGGTGCTGTGGACCTGGTGCTGTGCGCCTCACTGCACCCTCACGGTGAGCGCAGTACCCGCACAATGTGACGGTGTGTAGCTACGCTGTGCCAGTAAAACACACGGTCAGAACCCCCTACCAGGCCTAGGTGCTGTGGGGGTGCACATGGTCAGTTCCCCCACCAGGCCGAGGTGCTGTGGGGGTGCATTCCCCATGGTGTGTATCTGTGAACAGCTGATTTGCATGTGCAGTGCATCATGGGTGTGACTGGCCCAATCCAACCCTGTGAACTACAGTAGATGGACTGTGTGGTGAACTGACGTCCCTCTGTAGTCAGCCAGTCATATAGAAGGAGATACAGATACAGACATAACTTCAACCCACTGTCAAATGCACCGACTGTGGAGCCAGAGGTTATGGGTTTGAACCCACTGTGGTGATACGTGGCAGGGCTGTCAGATGCATTTCCGCTCGGAGCAGTGGTGTCTGCAAAAAAATATTATCTGAGGTGATATACAGAATCAAAGCCAATGTTCTCTGCCCAAAGCCCAGAGAGGAAATAGTCCAAAGGTGAAAGAGCACACATGAAAAGGAGCAAATCCATGCTATACATTCCCAAAAAAGTCAAAATCACAACACCTCCACATTGTTCCCAATGTCAACCCTACATCTAATTAATCTGGGACTCCCTCTGTGTCCCTGTCTCCACACATTCCCCTCAATACATCTAAACAAAAGGGACATCAGAAATGTCAGATACATCTCTACGTCATGGTCACCTCTAGGCAAAGGAAAGTGAATGTATGCTAATGCGAGATGTGTGCAGCAGAAGGGACTAGGAAACATAAAGCAGACCCTGTAATGAGCAGAGTCCCAAAGACTTTACCTAGGAGATGTAGCAGCAGTACTAAAACCTGGGGGTTTAAAATCCAGCACCTGCTCACAGGCTCTGATAAACCATAGGCCAGCACACTTTCACCTGTTAGCATAATTAATAGGTGCAAGAGTTTGTAATATAAAGTGCCCACGCTGGTAACAACACACGTACCCACGCACGCTATTACGCCCGCACCAAGGCACGTGGCTACGCCTGTACCAATGTATGTAGCCAAGCCCGCACCAACGCACGTGGCTACGCACAAGAAATTCTATCTGAAGACATGGATGCAATGTCGAGGAAGCCTGCATTCACGCAAAGGGAGCTCTACCTGCTCACAGAGCTATTCTGCCTCAGACAGAGGCGCCTATTCCCTGGATCATCCAGAAGGCAGAATCTGGTCAGGGTCAGAAGGGCATGGGAGCGCCTCACTGTTAGGTACAACCGAAGCTCTGACTACCCACATGAGGTAAGTTCATGGGAACAGGCACCCCAACCCAGGATGTGCAGAGGAACACCATGTAACCAAATCAACAATCAACTATACACTAACAGGGACTGCAAGGTGTCTCCGCATCCAGCTGGGAGTTAGGTCTGTCCTACCCCCCAAAACAGAATTCCCCTGGCCACAGGGGGTGCCTGCAAACATCGTACAGGTGAATTACAGACCACATTCTTATGGTATGTGCCGCTGTTGTAGCCTCAATGATGTGCCCTATCCACAGAGGACCATAGGCCCATCACAGATGCCAAGAGACACACAGGGGTATGTCACCTGGCCCTGTCTGCGATCATAAGGCCAACACACATCCCAGGATACAGCAGTCCCCACCTCAGGGGCCATACCCCGCCCTGGTGCAATGGTATATGTCCCTGTTAGGGGGTAAAAGACATAACTATAGCCCAAGGATGCTGCAGGCCCCAAATGAGGGCTCCATCTTCAGTCCTTGTGCTATGGTATCTGTCCCTGTCTGTGAGTAAAAGACATAACTATAGCCCAAGGATGCTGCAGGCCCCAAATGAGGGCCCCATCTTCAGTCCTTGTGCTATGGTATCTGACCCTGTTTGTGCATACAGGGTTCAGCTATAGCCCAAGGATGCTACAGGCCCCAAATGAGGGCCCCATCTTCAGTCCTTGTGCTATGGTATCTGACCCTGTTTGTGCATACAGGGTTCAGCTATAGCCCAAGGATGCTACAGGCCCCAAATGAGGGCCCATCCTCAGTCCTTGTGCTATGGTATCTGTCCCTGTCTGTGAGTAAAAAACATAACTATAGCCCAAGGATGCTGCAGGTAGGGTTGCCAACTGGCCGGTTTTCAGCCGGCCTGGCCGGTTTTTCCATGGCCAGGCCGGCTGCCGGCGCAGAGGCAAAACCGGCCCTTGAAAAGCCGTTTTTTTTGCTCTGGCCGCAAGATCGGGAGCGGCCAGAGCAAAAAAAACGGCTTTTCTCCCAACCCGGAGGGCTTCAGAGGGAGCCGGGGAAGCCCGCGCGAGGCCCCGGCTCCCTCTGAACAGCCACCAGCGTGAAGAGCCTTTACCTTCACGCTGGCGGCTGTTCCTGTGAAGCCGCGATTGGTGGGAACGGTTAAAGGCAAGGCCCTTTAACCTTTCCCAGCATTCGCGGCTTCACAGGAACAGCCGCCAGCGTGAAGGAAAAGGCTCTTCACGCTGGCGGCTGTTCAGAGGGAGCCGGGGCCTCGCGCGGGCTTCCCCAGCTCCCTCTAAAGCCTCAGACAGCCGCGGGGTTGGGGGGGGGAGGCCAAGGACTGCCTGGGCTGTGATGGGGGGAGGGGGCCTGGACTGGAAAAGGGCTAGGAGGAGGAATTTGACTGGAAATGGGTTGTGATGGGGGGTGTGGGACCTGGACCGGAAAAGGGCTATGGGGGGGGGGGACTTGGACTGGAAAGAAATGGGCTGTGATGGGAGGGGACCTGGACTGTAAAAGGTCTATGTGGGGGGGGGGGGACATGGACTGGAAATGGGTTTTGATGGGGAGGGGGACCTGGACTGGAAAAGGGCTGGGGGGGGACGGACATGGACTGGAAATGGGTTGTGATGGGGAGGGGGACCTGGACTGGAAAAGGGCTATGGGGGGGGGGAACTTGGACTGGAAAAGGGCTATGGGGGGGGGGGAACTTGGACGGGAAATGGGCTATGGTGGAGGGAGGGGGAACTTGGACTGGAAATAGGCTGTGATTAGGGGGACTTGGACTGGAAATGGGTTGTGAAGGGGGGGGGGGCCTGGACTGGAAAAGGGCTATGGGGGGGCATTGGACTGGAAAGAAATGGGCTGTGATGGGGAGGGGGACCTGGACTAGAAAAGGGCTATGGGGGGGGGGGAACTAGGACTGGAAATGGGCTATGGTGGAGGGAGGGGGAACTTGGACTGGAAATAGGCTGTGATTAGGGGGGCTAGGACTGCAAATGGACTGTGATGGTGGGGGGGGGTAGGACTGCAAATGGGCTGTGATGGTGCGGGGGGACTCGGACTGCAAATGGGATGTGATGGGGGGGGGCCTAGGACTGGAAATAGGCTGTGATGGGGGACTTGGACTGGAAATGGGCTGTGATGGGGGGGGGGGGGCTAGGACTGGAAATGGCCTGTGATGTGAAGGCTAGCACTGGAAATGGGCTTATGAAGAGCTAGAATAGGACTGGAAATGGGCTGATGTGGGGCATGGGAGAATGGGACTAGAAGGGAGTGGATGCTGGGTGGGTCTAGAACTATAAGGGAACTGATTTTGGGGGAGGACTAGAATAGATGGGGAATGAGTGGAGAGGGGAAAAAATATTTTGTGTGGAAGAAAAGTCTATGATGGGCTGGGTATTGGGAGAGTGAGGGGCTTGAGAATGGAAGGGTGAAATTTAAATGGATGATAAAGGAATAAGGAAAGAATTGGGGGAAAGAGCAAAAGGGAAACAATCAGTATGTTAAAGCAGAAATAGAGAGAGAATGGAAAACATCTAAAAGAGAAGAAAGGACAAATGGATAGCTCGCAGAAGACACAAAGAAACCAGAAGAAAGTGACTGGAGCAATTGCAACTGAAAAATAAAACGCCCAAACAGAAGGTAGAAAAATACTTTTTATTTTGAATTTATTAGCTGGAATATGTTTGGTCTGGGAAGTGTGTATTGATAACATCTTTGCGTTTTTGTTTAGTGCAAGAGGAAATTACTTTATAGTTTTATTTCTCCAGTGTTGTACATTTCATGTTTGGATTTTGGGGTTCCCAGTTTAATTATTATCTGACCAAGGAAGTTAGCCTACACGTATCCTCGGTAATTTTTGTGGGTGGGGCTGGGGGCGGGGCAGGGGTGGGACTAGGGGCGGAGAATGGGTGGAGCATGGCGAGCCACAGGTGTCGGGTTTTTCTCGGTGAAAAAGTTGGTAACCCTAGCTGCAGGCCCCAAATGAGGGCCCATCTTCAGTCCTTGTGCTATGGTATCTGACCCTGTTTGTGCATACAGGGTTCAGCTATAGCCCAAGGATGCTACAGGCCCCAAATGAGGGCCCATCCTCATTCCTTGTGCTATGGTATCTGTCCCTGTCTGTGAGTAAAAGACATAACTATAGCCCAAGGATGCTGCAGGCCCCAAATGAGGGCCCATCTTCAGTCCTTGTGCTATGGTATCTGACCCTGTTGGTGAGTAAAAGACATAACTATAGCCCAAGGATGCTGCAGGCCCCAAATGAGGGCCCATCTTCAGTCCTTGTGCTATGGTATCTGACCCTGTTGGTGAGTAAAAGACATAACTATAGCCCAAGGATGCTGCAGGCCCCAAATGAGGGCCCATCTTCAGTCCTTGTGCTATGGTATCTGACCCTATTTGTGCATACAGGGTTCAGCTATAGCCCAAGGATGCTACAGGCCCCAAATGAGGGCCCATCCTCAGTCCTTGTGCTATGGTATCTGACCCTGTTTGTGCATACAGGGTTCAGCTATAGCCCAAGGATGCTACAGGCCCCAAATGAGGGCCCATCCTCATTCTTTGTGCTATGGTATCTGTCCCTGTCTGTGAGTAAAAGACATAACTATAGCCCAAGGATGCTGCAGGCCCCAAATGAGGGCCCATCTTCAGTCCTTGTGCTATGGTATCTGACCCTGTTGGTGAGTAAAAGACATAACTATAGCCCAAGGATGCTGCAGGCCCCAAATGAGGGCCCATCTTCAGTCCTTGTGCTATGGTATCTGACCCTGTTGGTGAGTAAAAGACATAACTATAGCCCAAGGATGCTGCAGGCCCCAAATGAGGGCTGCATCTGCAGTCCTTGTGCTATGGTATCTGTCCCTGTTTGTGCATACAGGGTTCAGCTATAGCCCAAGGATGCTACAGGCCCCAAATGAGGGCCCCATCTTCAGTCCTTGTGCTATGGTATCTGACCCTGTTTGTGCATACAGGGTTCAGCTATAGCCCAAGGATGCTACAGGCCCCAAATGAGGGCCCATCCTCAGTCCTTGTGCTATGGTATCTATCCCTGTCTGTGAGTAAAAGACATAACTATAGCCCAAGGATGCTGCAGGCCCCAAATGAGGGCCCATCTTCAGTCCTTGTGCTATGGTATCTGACCCTGTTTGTGCATACAGGGTTCAGCTATAGCCCAAGGATGCTGCAGGCCCCAAATGAGGGCCCATCCTCAGTCCTTGTGCTATGGTATCTGTCCCTGTTTGTGCATACAGGGTTCAGCTATAGCCCAAGGATGCTACAGGCCCCAAATGAGGGCCCCATCTTCAGTCTTTGTGCTATGATATCTGTCCCTGTTTGTGAGTACAGGAAACAGACCATATTCCCAGGGTGCAGTAGGCCTCACCTCAGAGCCCTACCCCTCACCCTGTGTCTGTGGGGAATGGCCCAGTCTGTGAACACAAGGGCAAACCATATCCCCCGGATGCAGTAGGCCTCACCTCAGAGCCCTACCCCTCACCCTGGTGCTGTGGGGAATGGCCCAGTCTGTGATCATAGGGCCCAACTATATTGCATACTGAGAAATATATGTGTTGCGGCAGAGGCCCCGAAAGGGTGTGTGTCCCCTAATGTCAATATGTATTGTCACTCCAATAGGTCGAGGATCTCCGTAAGAAAGCACGGGAGCTGAGGGCAAGATACCCCCATTTTGTACGTCGTGTACAGAGGGAGCGTATGGCCCAACAGGACGGTGAGTGATGTGACATGGCCCTGTGGGGCACTGGCTGTCATGACCACAGGATGTATGTGACTGCTGTGGCTGATGTGTGACCATGGAGATGACACGTGTTCCCTTCTCCCACAGCGGATGCACGTGCTGCCGAGGAGCCTGTGGGGCAAGATGTGGGGCAGGAGGAGCCAGAGAGAGACGTCGGGCAGGAGGTGGTGGCCGACCCAGTGGCCATGGAGGAGGGGCACGCCACCCTGCAATCTGAGGGCGATGCAGCAACCGACGCCGAGGGGGAGGAGGAGGAGGAAGCGGAGGAGGGGGGGGCTGGGAGAGGAAGAAATGGAGCTGATTTGGGTGGCAAGGGCAGGGGAGGAGGTGGGGGAGGGGGAGAGGGCAGAGGTGTTGGGGGGAAGGGGGTGGAGGGGCGGGTGCAGGTGGGTTGGGAGGGGAGGGGCCCTGCTGTTGGGGGACAGGGGCCGGAGGGAGATGATCTGGGCAATGTGGAGCTGGAGGGGGATGGGGCGGGTGCGGGGAGGGTTGTGCCGCGTGTGCCATGTGCCCATCTGCATGGGCTGTCACAGGGCTATGGGGGCGCCAGCCACCTGCACCATGGTGATGGCGATGCGTCCCCCCTGGACGTGGGCATGGCACACATAGCCGCTGACAGGCGCACCGTGGATGCAGCCACACAGACACGGGGAGACCTGTGTCTGTGTGGCTGCATGTGCGGGCTGCGCATGGCAGCAGCTGTGTGTGCGCATGCACACACCCAGAGGCAGCACGCACTCATCATGGGGCAGGTCCTGGCAACCCTGACCATAGTGGCTGACCGGCTGTGCTTGCTGGAGGAGCGGGTAGCTGGTGGCGCGCCGGATCAGCCACCATGTGACAGGGGTCCCCAGGGTGTGTAGTGTGCGGATGCGCATTGCACACCCGCCCTGTGACAGCCCATGCCATGGCCTGCCACACTGACCGCGGGCAGCAGGGTTGGCTGACAGCAATGTCAGCATGCTGGGCACTGCCAAATGTGGCGACAAATGTGTTTTGTAAATAAAGGTTTACATTGTTAACTGTCAACTGTGGTGTCCAGATATCCCTCCTTGCTATGGGTCAGTGTTGTGTGAGATACAACGGGAGGATGCAGGGTACTGTACCCGTGTCATGCGTTTAGCGATATTACAGGCATCACATGGGCCAGTGCCACACATGGCCAAAAGCACACACATTTAACAGTGCCTAGGGGTCAGCTGTGGTGGAACATGCAAGGCTATGTGCAGCATCTGTGATGGGCTCAGACCAGGGTGGATGATGGCATGGACACAGCAAGGGGGCTAATGGACACTGAGCCATAACGTGCACAGGGCTAGGGGTGGACAGAGTGGACATGGCCGCAGGGGAACATGGGCTGGGTCTCTAATTTGGTCGATTCTTTGTGTTTTTCATGTTTTTGGGAGGTGTGTTTTGAATGAGGTACAGGGGGTTCCACTGCATCAAGGGTGACTGTTGTCAGCCGTCTATAGCAAATACATAGGATTAAACATAACACAGGACAGCAGTTCGTCACTGACCCCTGCTACCACATGGTCTGTCCCTCCAAACATGTGCTTGAGGGGCATCTCTTAAGGGTCTGGATATTATGCAAATTGCCAGCTGTTAGTCGCATGGAAGGGGACTAACCTGTAGTTGGCATGTGGGGTAACCTACACGTGTGCTGTCATGTGTGCTATACTGAGGGGTGACAAGAAGCCACAGGGACAGGTATCGGACACAGTAGGATATATAACAGAGGAGACTGGCAGATAGACTGTCATCCCAAATGTGCCTGGGCTATAGTGTCTGGTCATCAGAGGACAGCTTGTAGACTCAGTAGTGCCTGTCAATGACTAAGGGTATGCAGTACATACCTCAAAGCTATGGTCGCAGTCTGGGTAAGTGTATCTGCTGTGCTTTGTTCTCGTTGGTGTTTCCCGAAACCTGGATATGTGGAGTCCTATCCTGTTCACATAAAAGATGGCTTATCAAGGTGAGTGGGGCATAGCCACCCCATTTCTGTACTGGTGCCCTCAGCAGCTCATCTCTTTTTCCTAGGACCCTATGATGCCAGATCTAATCATTTTCTGGCAACAACCTCGGCCCATGCCAGATCCTAGCTCCCCTCCACCCACCAAGATACCAGTCTCAGATACCCCCCCAGGAGCCCATGTAACGGTCCAGCACCTTCATGGGTGCACTGTATGTCAAACCCCACCACCATGCATCTTCAATCCGAGCTAATCCAAACCGCCCAGATCCGGTACTGACCCCATCAGGCCATTTCCAGGAAGCCCCGAATAGCCCATTGGCAGCCCCCCCCCAAACAGCCCACTGCACATTACCAGTCCAACACACCCCCCCATCACCCACAGCCCACCTCATGTCATGCCCTCTCCCCCTCTATAGCCCATGACCGGTTGTAAACCCCCCCCCCCACCCTCCCCTGGCTCACGGGGAACGGATGAGGAAAACAGATGTTGGCTGCAGCTGCTGGGTAGTGTGTGCCTGCTGGTGTGCGCCCTAGAGCAGGTGGGGCATCCCATGCTGGCCACAGCAGTGTTGGTGCCTACACCATCTGGCAGAATAGTTTGCATCGGGCAGGCCCCAGGGTCAGTCACGGGTGGGCTGTGCATAATATTGCCCCCCACAAGCAACACAGGAGACATGACATGTGCTACAGCCGCTTGTGTTGCAGTTTATTTCCCCCTCCCCCTGCCCCTGCCACGCCTTGCACGGCCCCTCCCACCCTGTGATGATGGTGGCTCTGCTGCCGCCGTTGCTACCGCTGCTGCCGCCTCTGCTCGTGCTGGTGGAGGTGGTGGTGGTGGTGCCGTCGGCCCCATGTGTGCCGCTATTATTTCTAGGCTCGCTGGTGGTGCCGTTGCACACGCCGTTGCCGGCGCTGTTCCCTCAGCCCCGCTCGCAGTAAATGCTGTATACCTGTGGAGACAGCAGGTAGTGCATTGTAAGTTTGAAAAACATCCACCACCTATGCAGAGGCATTGACAACAAAACACAGTTTGACACTCACCCTCTGCATCCTTCTGTGCCGTTGCGGAGTGCGCCTGCATTTGCTGAATGACATCAGACACAGCGGACAGCACCGCTTCCCTGGTTCGCTGGTCCGCCTCAGCAGACACCTCCCCCGTGGTGTCATTGGTGGGCATTCCTCCTCCACATGCAGGCTGTGTGATAGTCCCAATGGCCTCCCCTGGGGGTGTGGGGGGAACTCCTGCTTCCACCTGGGCCGCCTCCGGCACAGGGTCCATGGGGGTGCACGGCCAGGGCTGATTGTCCCCTTGCGCCTCCTCTGCTGCATCGATAGCGCATATGTCACCTGTGGGACACAATGTTATATAGGTAACATGAGGCATGATTGCCTGTCTACACCCGTCCCACTGCCCTAAGGGCACATGTGTGTGGGTGAGCCACATGGGTCCTGGTAGGGGCCCCTCCCTCCCACCCCCCTTACCTATCTATCCATGCCATGGGGCCCGTTGCCCTGCAGGTTCCACTGTCCCCTCCCCCCTTGCATGCTACCACCCACCCCATGCAGCCCCGTCACTGCTATCCGCCCTGCAAACACAGTCCATGTTCGATACAGGTGCATTGTGCAGTCCCGTCGGCCACGTTACCACCTGTGTCGCTGTGCTGCTTCCACCAGCCCTGCACCATCTCCCCTGCAACACATTGGCAGCCTCTGCTGGTACTGTGGGACTGTTCTCCTCACCACCGCACCCATCCACTTTGCTGTGCCACTCCCTGCTCACCATGGACATGTCTCCCCAAATGGGTCATGGGCCAGAGGCTGGCCGTATGCCTGTGCCGCCCCCTGGGTCCTCATATTGCCAAATCATGCCATCCACACCCCACTCCACCCTTGGCCACCCCCACACATGTGCGTTTGCAGGCTCCCACTGGTGCAGCTCACTCTCACACTTACCAGCACTTGTGTGCGCTGTGTCTAACTCAGGGGGCAGGCCATGGATGTACATGGACCCTAGTTTCTCTGCCAGGCGCCGCTCCAGTGCAGTCAGGTTGCCGACCTGTGCTGGGCCTCCTCCTGTGCTCTGGGCCCCTCTCCTCTCCCTTGGCAGCTCATTGCGTATGTTGCGTTCGATGTCGCAATATCTTTTCCTTTCTACATCCCTGTGTGGGCCATCTGCGGTTGCCACCTCCGCCTGCACCTCTGCCCATGCCCTGGCACGTGTGGCACCTGATGTTGTGGAGCTCTGTTGGCCGAAGAGTATTTCATACCGCTCCAGGATGCCTGCCAGGAGGAGATCATTCTCCTCCTGGCTTAACCTCACAACCCTCTTGTGCAATTCCTCTGGGAGGGTGGGCCGGCGCCGCCTTTGCCCCATTGTGCAAGTGGCCTGTGGACATGGGGTTTGCTGTAGGCCAGATGGGCCTGGCCTCTCACCGTCATCATTACTTGTGTTCATTACTGGTCTTTGTTGTGGTCCGGCATTCTCAGACATCTGGCTGGTGGTCTCCATACCGGATGTGTGCTGAGGTGCGTGCCATTTTGTCCTCCCTAGCTATATATAGGTATGTTTTGGGTGTGGCTCTGGGCGCGTTGCGTACACGCGCAACGATGCGCTCTCCTCCTGTGCACGCATGGATGTGACGTGATTATGTACCCTACGTGCTGTACTGTGCATGGTTTCCAGATTTTCAGTATTCCTCCGATTTAGCCCTGGGTGTACACACTACACGTGCCCTCCTCCTACAATCCAATGTTGTGATGGTAAGTAATACATATGTTTTCTGTCGTAGTACCTGTATATTTTTGTTCAGCGCGTTACCACGCGCGTTGGGTGATGGTTACGTTTTTGTGACGCACATTACATGGGACGTGCATTGCGTGTACACACGTGCGAATGCGGTTAACGTCCCTGTAACATCTTGGCGTTTTCCATATTTGGGAAGGGGTATACCTCGCAGTAGCTTTACACCATGCTGCGTCACAGGGGAACACGTCGATGGCTATTGTCGGGATGGCTTTTGTCGGGTGCAATGTGGGAGAACGCGCGCTCCTGCGTGTGCTACGTTACTGGCTACAGGACATTGCTAACTACAGGACATTACTGACCACAGGGTGTTGGCTGTGATGGATGTTCCTGGTTGACCAGGTGTGTATCGTTATTGTGATTCCTGTGCCCGCCCCCCACCCTATTTCCCAGCCACCTGTCCCCCATCCTGTGTCTATCATGGCTCAGACTGTGAATGCAGGTGGTGCAGTGATTGCATTGCTGGAGCTAGCTGGGCTGCGCTTTCTGGCAGAGGGAGATGATGGTCCTGGGGCTGCAGCACTGGGCATGGGTCCTAACCTGATGCAACTCAGGCCTGCAGCTGTGGGGGGTCCACAGGCGGGTGTGGGGGAACAATGGTGCTGTAGGCGTCCTGAGGGGCGGCCCCGCCTGCAACGCCTCTACAGACCCAGGGCCATGCTCCAGGACATCAGGGAGGACCAGGTAATCTCCCTCTACCGGCTGGACACAGGGGCTATTAGGGAGCTCTATGAGGATCTACGACCTGACCTCGAACCCCTGACTGCCCGGTCACATGCTATACCGGGATTGGCCAAGCTCCTTGCTGCCCTACATTTATTTGCCTCAGGCTGTTTCCAATCCTCAGTGGCCACAGTGGGTGGGATGAGTAGGCCAACGTTCTCTCGCTGCCTCCACCAGGTCCTGCGGGCCATGGTCAGCCGGGTTGGGAATTACATTGCCATTCCCAACAGTAGGCAACATTGGGTGGCCCTGGGACATGCATTCCAGCAGATTGAAGGGATACCACATGTGATGGGCGCAATAGATTGCACACATGTTGCCCTCGTCCCGCCACGCGACAGGGAGGTTGTGTACCGCAACCACAAACACTTCCATTCCCTTAATGTGCAGGTTGTCTGTGATGCAGGTATGCGTATCCTGAATGTGGTCCCACGGTTCCCGGGGTCAGCCCATGACTCCTATATCCTGCAGAACTCAGCACTGTTCGGCCTGTTTGAGGCCAGGCAATATGAGGACTATGTCCTGCTGAGTAGGTATTCCCCACATCCTATGTGTACCTACCATATGTGTTTCACGGGGGCACCATTGTCACCTGTGTCCTCTGCATGCATGCATTCCAGACACGCATGGCGTGTCCCCACCATGAATGTGGCTCCTACACCTTTGGAGGTTTGATATATGTCTGCCTGTGTGTTGTGTCCATTTCCCGCACCATGTGCCACGGGATTGTGCATGTGCCATTCGGGGGAGGGCATTGGAGGCTTGGGGGCACAGGACCATACACATGCTGTACAGTGTGTATAGGGCCTCCTCATTCGCCATGTAGGGGGTGACACGTGTCATGGGCTGTGTGCGAACCTATCACACATGTCTGCTGCATGACTGTTTGCTTTGGCCTGTCTGCACTGACACTCCCACCTGGCCCCCCCGGGATTGTGGTCCACTGACATATCCCCTGTTTGCCATGTATCATGATTTTCCGCGACTTGCACAACTGCACATCTTTGTCCCGCCCAGTGTGTTTTTGAACTCCTGGATGCAGACTCTGGTGCACCCCCATTGTGTGCAATGCTGTGCCGTCAAATGTGTGTGACCATGCTTCTCTGCTGTCCATTTGTGCATTGCTACATCATGGGTTCCATAGGTTCATCTTCTCACGTGTGACTTACTGCCATTTCTGTTTGCAGGTGATGCAGGATATGGGTGTCGGGCCTGGCTGCTGACCCCTGTGCGTCTCCCTCGGACAGATGCAGAGATGCGGTACAATGAGGCCCATGCCTCCAGCCGCTCAGTCATTGAGCGCACCTTTGGCGTTCTCAAAAGTCGCTTCAGGTGTTTGGATAGGACTGGCGGGGCCTTACAGTACGGGCCCCTGACTGTGTCAAAGATCATACTAGCCTGTTGCATCCTCCACAACATTGCTCTCAGGCACAATGTTCCAGTCGATATTAATGAGGATCTCGGGGTGGATCCTGTGTGCCCTCCTGCACCTGGCCATGGTGACACACGTGCGGGGATGGCGGCCAGGCAACATCTGATTGAGGAGCTCTTCTCCTGTAAGTTATGCTTGTACTGGGGACGTTTCTCTGGGTTCATCATGTGTGAGCAGGTGTATGGATTGTGCAGCACTACCGTGACATGTCTCGATATGTCTGATGTGTTTTTGCCTCCCCAGGATGAACTTCTGCTTTCCGGGCCCCCAGGGATTGGCTGACCATACTGCCCAATGCTGTGCTGCATGTGGGGAGTGTGTGTACATCACTGCAACAGGCAGGTGACTCGGGTGAGTTGGCATACAGTGCGGTTTGCATTGCTGTCGTCATGGTTTGACACATATATGTTGATTTCTCTCCACTGCTCCTATGGTGCTGCACATGTCTCTGGCCCACCACTCCATCACCCTTAGCTTCCGTTTGTCACACATGTGGCCATTACCTGTGCACATCTTGGGAATCTTAATGGAGTTTCTGCTGCACATAATGACAGGCTGTGTGGGTACACAGGCACAGGGCATTGTATTGTTTGAGAGCATGTGGATCGCTCACTGCCATTGTGGCATTAGCAGGATTCATGGCACTCATGCATGTATTGTGATGGGGGTCTCCACTTGTCGGTGATTGTCGGGGGTCCTGCCATCTGCACCTTCTGGCATGCATACCTTGACTCACAGTGTATGTCTCTGTGTCTGCTTGACCTGTCTACATGACCGATCATTCTGCGCCTCGCTGCCTATGTGTGTTTCAGGGATGTGTATGGCCACCGCTCCAGTGATGTTCCCTCATCCCTCTTTTCCCTTCTGCTTGTGGGCTACTGTACATTGTGGGCATGTATCCTATATCCTTTTCTGACGTGTCTCAGGTTTGCTGGTGGACCGATGTACGTCAACATTTTGTTTCCACACAACACAACGCACCTTGGACATGCTGCACTCATAGCTACCCATGCACACATGGTAATGTCTGCACTCCATTGATGTCTGCAGCCTCTATTGGGGCTCTTTGTCCGCTTGCCTGACACGGACATTCCCAGTCAGGTCACAGCTCTATCTTTCAGGTAGGCCTCAGCTTCCAGACTCTGGGGCATACACCACGTGCTGGCGCTGCATTTGGCCTGTTGCTATCATCATGTCTTTCGTTGTTGTCTGTGTGCGCCACCACTGCTGGACATGCTCTGGACCCCAGTGGTGCCTGTGTGTCATGTGCATTTACATGAACATATTGGGATGGTGTCCTGGTCTTAAGAGACATCTCCTGCAGTGGTCCATGTGCACTGTGCTCAGTGTTGTGGCCATGTCATGTGGTGATATCTATGCATTCTGGGGTGACCCCTTTCTATCTGACTGTCTCCTTTCAGACCTACAGGGGCCGTGGGTTGGTGTGCCATTCCCTTTCCCGATATCTACATATTTTCACACAGGACACAGACAACATACATGACACATCTACTATACTGCATCTGGAGATCCCATCATCCATATGTGCGTGGACTCAGCACCCCTGTGAGACTGTCCCTGGATGTTGTTGCCACAGGGATAAGGGCCTCTGCAATTTGGACACAAGCCTTCTTCTAAAACTCATTGCTGGCCTATTTTGAATGTCACTGGGGGGACTGGGCCACCGTTGCTGCCATGGACTGTCTGGGTATTTCATTTCTTGCAGTAAAGGGGGGGGGGGATGAGCTGTACATGCATATGTAGCCCTGATACATAACTGTTGACATGGCATGTTGCCTTGTCACTCTGCATGCGTTCACCATGTTCTTTGGGTGGCTGGGGATGGTGACTGCTGTACATACGGTGGGTGCGAACACTGTGGGGACATGTTGTGTTGAAGCCCTCCACATCACATATTACTGTATGTTAGCGACTGCTGATGAGATGCGGCATAGGATTTGGGGTTGCACCAGTGGGGGGTGCTCAGGGTGTATAGGCTCCACAGGCAGCAACAGGTGGGTGGACTCGCAAAATGGATTGGGTGTGTGCTGGCAACGTGGGCAGCGATACAGGCCCCATGTCTTTCTACAGGTCATATGGTGCACCGGGATGCAGGATACATTGGCTGCTTGGGTCTGGTGTCTGCCTTTTGTGGACGACTGTTTGCACTTTTGTTGTTTTGGATATTTGGGATATTGGTCACCCAGTTTCATTGCCACTCGGGAGGTTGCCAGTTTGGGCAACACCTGGCATTGATCTTTTCCTTCCTTGTTAGATGCTTACTTGCCCATATGCTGTGTGCACCCCATCACATCTGCGCCCACCCTTCCATGGTTGAGCTGTGCATGTCAGTGTGGCCTGTTTGCAGCCTGTGTGCCACATTGTCTTGACTCTTTGTAGTTTCCCTCCTGGGGTGGGGCATGTGACTGGGCTGCCTGTTTATTGGGACCGCTGCTGCCGGTTGGTCTGGGCCACATCACTGAACTGGTTGGTCATGCACCTGCTCCTCTTACAGTCCATTGTCCTTGACCACAGCCCATCCACATGGCTTTCCATTGTCCTGGCCCCTTCCAGCCCTCATGTGTCGCTCCCCTGATATATTGCATGTTGTTTACACTGCATTATATTTCCTGGGGTGGGTGTGGACCTGTTCATATGTGCCTCCCATCCCACCTGTGGACTGTGATGTTGGCTGTGGACCCCTGCTCAACATGTGTACTGCATCTTGGTTAGTCTTTGGGGTGCCCTCACCTGGCACACAGCTGTAGTTTTGTATGGTGACATGCTGTGGTCCTGTCTGCATCCATTTCTGTGTGCCTAATGGTGTTATTGTAGTTAATTTTTTTCTGCAGCGCTTTCCATCCTAGTGGTCATGGCTTTTCACTCTCTCTGTTCTCCTGTTTTGATGCCTTTCCTGCACTGGTACCTGTGGTCACTGTAACAGTCATCTCTTGGCTTTTATGTCCTGGCCGCTCTTATCATCCTCATCACAGTTGCGGACCATCCTTTGGTCCATCTATCTGCATCAGTGTGATGTGACATGTCCTGTATGTTGCTGTGCACTGTCACCCCGTATCCTACACTGCTACCCTTGTCTGCATTGCATCTCTTTGTGCTTGGCGGGCCTGTGCCTGTTCTGCGTGGCAGGCCCACTCCTCTGGCCACCTCCACCTCCACTGGGGGACACATTTTCTCTTCACCTGCCACACACTGTCTTTCTAGTACTCTTGGGTGCCAACAACCTTTGGTGTGTTGCTGTTGCCAGAACCATGTTTGTCTGCGCTGCTGCCAGACACATGGGATGTCCACAGGGGTGAGGGTCCAGTAACTCCCTACTCTCCCTCCGTCAGTCACCTGTTCATTGTCTTTACTGTGGGTTCTATGTGGTGTTTGTACTACATCTGTCTATGTTCCACGCAGGTCCTGCAGACACCACTTGCAGTCCCTAGGGCACACTGACCTTGGCCCACATACCCTTTTTGGGGCACCGTGCCATATGGTTCTATGGGCCAGGGTTCCATCTGCACTCTCTTATCCCTGTGTACCTCATATTGCACTTAGCATGGGGCACCCTTCTCGGCACCATACTGGTCACCTTTTTCATTCTTCTTCTTGGGCACACTGTTGGGCTACTGTCTTTTGCTGCTCTATGGCAGTGACGCACAAATTCATTTCTCCCTTCAGGGCCAGGCGCTGTGGGGGTGCCTACCCCCTCCTATGTTCATCTCGGGACTGCTGATGTACATGTGCAGTGCACCATGGGTATTGTTGCTTACACCCATATCCTTAACCCCCAGCAGGCACTTTGGGTGGTGACATGGCGCCCTTTCTTTGGCCAGTCAGGGGGTAATTGGTTCTGGTGGTACAGCCATCTGCATATTCTTTCTCCACATATTCATAGTATGTTAGTGTTTGCTCTTGCTTTTGCCAGTGGCTTTCGGTTTATGAAACAGGTCTGTGATGTTATTGGGCCTTTTATATTTGGTAATGATCTTGGCCTTGGTCTTGATTGTGTTTGCCATATGCCCTTGTCTGCTGAGACCTTGGTTTGTTTCATTGACAAGCATTCTTTGTATGTGCATTGTGCAACTGCTGTGGATCTGGTGTGGGGGTTTTGAGCATTTCACGGTTCTGCTCCATGGGCTGGCCACCTCATTATTGGGACTGTGTTATTTCCACTAGCAATATGGGCGACTAGCTACTTCAATGCCTGTGGGGGCCCTAGGTCATGGGTTTCAGCCCACAGATGGAGTGTTTGGTGGCCCTTTGGGTGGCATCTTGTAGCTTTGCTTTACATTGGTGCTGACAGCAGCACCACCCTCACAGTGCAGAATCCTCATGGTGCCTCATCGGGAACCCTATGGCATGACCTATGGGGCTCTCTGTAACATGCCCTATGGGGTGCCCTGGCAGACAGTGTACATTTACCTTTACCCTCTGGTGTGCCTTGTAGGGTGCCTTATGTGGCACCTTTGGGGTATAGCCCTGTGAGTGTGTGTTTGACAGCAGAACCTGTTAGACGTACAAAACAAGCTGCTTCTGACATCACTGAATTGGTGTAAGGGTAATGTCGCAGACTCATCCACTGATACCCCCGCCTGGCTGGTACACATTCACTTGATACAGGGCCCAGAGTTGGGCCGACCAAAGCATGGTGTGGTGGGGTTTCCTGCAGGGGTATGATGGCAGGACAATTCGGTTCTTACCTGCCTTGTTTCCAGCACAGTTTGACGTTTTATTTCCTTTATTACATGATTTGTGGATATATTTGACTTTGTACATATCTCAAACACGGTTCTGGATGCGAATTCACACTATTTTCTTCTTTTGCGGGCTGAGGCTCTCTTGATTAGAAGGGCCCTCCCAATGAGGGGAGGTGGGCATTTTCTTCCACCTCTCAGGTTGGTTATGGTCGACAAAAATGGAGGTTATCTATGGTTTTAACAGAGTGCTGACTGGTTATCCAAATCAATGACTATGGTTTGGGGAGGGTAATGTCTCAGACAGCTTTGGTCCTTGGAGGCACAGGGGGAATTGAACTCACAGACCTTGCACCATCTGACAGTGTTTTAACCATTGTGCTACGGATCAGGCTGCCTTAGGGGACACCTTTTCTAACTTCTTATGGGGCACCCTGTTGGGCTACTGTCTGTTGCTACTATGTGACAGTGACACACACAGTCATTTCGCCCTACCGTGCCAGGGGGCTGTGTGGGTACATAACCCTTGTTGTGTTCATCTCTGGACTGCTGATCTGCATGTGCATTGCACCATGGGTATGTTTGCATTGGGACAGATCCGAGCCAACACAGCAGGCCATTTGGGTGGTGTCCTGATGCCCTTCAGTTGCCAGCCAGGGGGTTGTTGGCAGCTATGGGGCTGCAGCCCAGTGATTCCTTCACGGCCTGTGGGTCCAGTGGTCATGGGTTCAGACCCACAGTGGATTTCTTTTATCGGGCTGTCTGCAGCATTGTATATTTTTAATGCACATTAGTGCTGCCAGCGAAACCCCCTCAGCGTAATATAACCTTACAGTGCTTCATAAGGCGCCCCATGCGGCACCTTATCTGGCGCCCTTTATGTTGCCTTATATGGTGTTCTATAGGGGACATCTTGGTGTGCCTCAGTGGACAGTGCACTTTATAATGTAGCCTGTGTGGTGCATTATGGGGTGCCATCTGCAGCACCTTCGGTTACACCACTGTGAGGGTGTGTTTGCTGGCAACACTACTGAACGTAAAGAAAAAATTGCCTCCTCATTCCCTACGTAATGTACAGGATGGTGCCTGGGCCAGCCTTCTGCATTAGGCACACTGGGGAACCCAGAGGATTCGAATCCATGCTGCCTGTGACAGCGGTCAGTGAGGTAACCATTGTGCTACAGCTCTGTTTCTGTGATTTGTGTCTGTACGCCTTCTTAGGATTAACGCACGGTAACGCGCCACAGCGCCCTGTCACGCTCGTTAATTTTTGTAACGCGTGTTAGCGGTAACGATGTACCGCCCATGTCCTTATTTGGGGTTTCTGTCTCTACCGCGGCTCCTAACGCGAATCGCACTAACGCACTTCAGTAAACATACCCCTTAGTTTAAATTTAAAACACAGAAGAGAGCTTTATGGTTAAATTTAGAACCCAGAAGAGAGCTTGTAGTTTAAATTTCATAATAAGTTAAAGCCTAGCAGCAGCAGCAAAGAGCTATAATTTAAATCAAATAAGAATATAGCTTACCTCAGCAGCACAGGACAGGGTACTGTGTAGCAGCCCTCTTTTAATAAGTGTTATTTCCCTCCCTCCCTCCCCTGGGATAATCGTAGCTTTATAGGTACTTACACATCTTAAAAGACAGGAGGTGCTCTCAGGTGAAGCTCATTACCCAAATCAGTCATACACTAAGGACCTGAGATTAATTAAGCTTCAGGTGAACAAAGTATATTAAACGTATTAGGTACAGTTTTATTGATATATATATCCATAGCAACCCTTAGTAAGTAAAGAACTTAAAGATCTAAACAAAAACTAAAAACTAAGATGCAGACAGCAGTCCAGCAGCGAGATGGGCCTTTCCAGTCTTTTGCATTGAGTGTCACATGTATGATTTTCTCCCAGTTGGTGAGAGGTCTTACGTGTGCACTAGGTGCAAGGAGCTCTTTGCTCTCAGGGAACAAGTCCGTTCTCTAGAGGCTAGAGTAGCAGACTTGGAAAACATAAGAAAGGCAGAGAGGTACATAGACGAGACCTACAGGGATATAGTCCTGAAGTCCCACCTGCAGTCTGGCAGCATCCCTGTTGCCATGGAGGAGAGAGGTCACGTGACAGGAGAGCATCACCCTGGTGTGGCAGGAAGTGATCCTGTAAATAGGACCTGTCCTCCAGGTGATGTAAAACTCTCTCGCACCGAGGAAGTTTCTCCAGGGCCATGTGCCCATGAGGGAAGGGTTAGGAAAGCCATTATAGTTGGTGATTTGATCATTAGGCATGTAGATAGCTGGGTGGCTGGTGGACGTGAGGATTGCCTGGTAACATGCCTGCCTGGTGTGAAGGTGGCGAGTGAGGTCTTCGATAGTGCTGGGGAGGACTCTGCTGTCTTGGTACATGTCGGTACCATTGACATAGGAAAATGTGGTAGGGAGGTTCTGGAGGCTAAATTTAGGCTTTTAGGTAGGAAGTTGAAATCCAGAACTTCCAGGGTAGCATTCTCCGAAATGCTTCCCATTCCACGTGCAGGGCCCAAAAGGCAGGCAGAGCTCTGGAGTCTCAATGCGTGGATGAGACAATGGTGCAGAGAAGAGGGTTTTGGATTTGTTAGGAACTGGGGAACATTCTGGGGAAAGGAGGGGCTCTTCCAAAGGGATGGGCTTCACCTTAACCGGGATGGAACCAGGCTGCTGGCATTAACTTTTGAAAAGGAGATAGAGAGCTTTTAAACTAGATAATAAGGAAAAGCCGACAGTCGCCCAAAAGCGGATGGTTCGGAAGAATGTATCCTTGAAGGATACTACCAAAAGCAGAGAGGTTCCAAAAAAGAGTAAAGTAGCCCAAATGCCCTCGAGTATGGAGCAGACAGAGCTTAAAGATCCTAAATTACCCATGTCTACCAATAGCCAAATTAATGTGAATAAAATACAGTCTCTAAAATGCTTCTATACAAATGCTAGAAGTCTAAAAAATAAGATGGGAGAGTTAGAATATATAGCACTAAATGAGAGGTTAGATATGATTGGAATATCAGAGACATGGTGGAAGGAGGACAACCAGTGGGACACTGTGATACCTGGGTACAAACTATATCGTAATGATAGAGCTGATAAAATTGGAGGAGGGGTTGCGCTCTATGTTAGAGAGGGCATTGAGTCAGAAAGGATTAAAGCTTTTCAGGAAACAAAATTTGCTGTAGAATCTCTATGGATTGAAATTCCATGTAAAAAGGGGAAGGCGATGGCAGTGAGGGTGTACTATCGACCGCCTGGCTAGAATGAAAAAATGGATGATGTAATGCTCAAAGAAATCAAGGAAGCTAACAAAGGTTACAGCATGGAAATAATAATGGGTGATTTCAATTACCCCGGTATCGACTGGGTCAGTGTCACGGCAGGACATGCTAGGGAGATAAAGTTCCTAGATGAAATAAATGACTGCTTCTTGGAGCAGCTGGTTCATGAACCGACCAGAGGGGAAGCCATATTAGATCTAGTCCTTAGTGGAACACCAGATCTAGTGCAAGAGATAAGGGTGTTGGAACCACTTGGCAATAGTGATCATAGCATGATCGCCTTTGATTTGATTAGTGGAGGAGGGATAGTAAGGAAATCCACAGTACTACCTTTTAACTTTCGAAAGGGAGACTATGATAAAATGAGGAAAATAGTTAAGAAAAAACTAAAAGAGCAGTTGCAAAGGTTAAAGACTTACATCAAGCTTGGGTGTTGTTGAAAAATACTATCTTGGAAGCCGAGACCAACTGTATTCCACGCTTTAAGAAAAGCGGAAGGAAGTCCAAAAAACTACTAGCATGGTTTAAAGGTGAGGTCAGAGAGGCTGTTGTTGCAAAAATGGAAAAAAGAGCCAAACGACGAAACCTGGAAACAGCACAAGCACTGGCAGGTCAAATGCAAGGCATTGATAAAGCAGGCAAAGGGAGAATTTGAGAAGAAGCTTGCTGCGGAAGCAAAAACGCGAAATAAAGATGTTTTCAAGTACATTCGTAGCAAAAAACCTGTGAGAGAGTCAGTTGGTCCATTAGATGATAGAGGAGTTAAAGGGGCACTAAGAGGTGACAAGGCGATAGCAGAGAGACTGAATGAATTCTTTGCTCCGGTCTTTACTGAGGAAGATGTAGGAATGTTACCCATGACTGAAGTGGTATTTAAAGGTGCCGAAGAATTGAAGGAAATATCGATACATCGGGAAGATGTATTACAACTATTAGATAAACTGAAGAGTAGAAACTCACCTGGGCCGGATGGTATACATCCAAGGGTGTTGAAAGAACTGAAATATGAGATTGTAGACTTGCTATTAATAATCTGTGAACTATCATTAAAATCACCTCTAATATCTGAAGACTGGAGGATCGCCAATGTAACACCAATTTTTTAAAAAGGGTTCCAGGGGGTGATCCGGGAAACTACAGACCGGTGAGCCTCATGTCAGTACCGGGAAAAATGGTAGAAACCATCATAAAGAATAAAATTACTCAGCATGTAGATAGTCATGGCCTAATGGGAGATAGCCAACATGGCTTTAGACAAAGAAGATCTTGTCTTACTAATCTGTTATGTTTTTTTGAAAGTGTGAATAAACAGGTGGACAAAGGTGAGTCAGTTGATATAGTGTATCTAGTCTTTCAGAAAGCCTTTGACAAGGTCCCTCATCAGAGACTTTTGGCTAAACTAAAGAGTCATGGGATAGGAGGCAGTGTACTACTGTGGATCAGGAACTGGTTAAAAGATAGAAAGCAGAGGGTTGGGCTAAATGGCCAATTTTCCCAATGGAGAAAGGTGAATAGTGGTGTACCCCAGGGATCTGTGCTGGGTCCGCTGCATTTTGACATATTCATAAATGACCTGGAAAAGGGAATAAGGAGTGAGGTTATCAAATTTGCAGATGACACAAAACTATTTAAAGTTGTTAAAACCCAAGAGGATTGTGGAAAATTGCAAGAGGATCTTGATAAATTGGAAGACTGGGCATCAAAATGGCAGATGAAATTTAATGTAGACAAGTGCAAAGTTATGCACCTAGGGAAGAACAACCCAAACTATGGTTACACAATGCAAAGTTCCACATTAGGAACCACCACCCAGGAAAAAGATTTAGGCGTCATTGTGGATAACATGTTAAAACCCTCGGCCCAGTGTGCAGCAGCAGCCAAGAAAGCAAATAGAATGCTAGGTATCATAAGGAAAGGATTGGAAAATAAAACAAAAGATATTATAATGCCTCTATACCGTTCCATGGTGAGACTGCTCCTTGAATATTGTGTGCAATTCTGGTCGCCGTATCTTAAAAAGGATATAGCGTTATTAGAAAAGGTTCAGAGAAGAGCCACCAAAATGGTAAAGGGGATGGAAGGATACTCCTATGAAGAAAGGTTAAAAAGGTTAGGGCTCTTTAACCTGGAAAAGCGACGGCTGAGGGGAGATATGATAGAAGTCTATAAATTAATGAACGGAGTGGAACGGGTAAACGTAGATCGATTGTTTACGTTATCAGAATATAGAAAGACTAAGGGACATACAATGAAGCTACAGGGTAAACTATTTAAGACTAATAAAAGAAAATATTTTTTCCCTCAACGTGTAATCAAACTCTGGAATTTGTTACCGGAGGATGTAGTAAAGGCTGTTAGTATAGCTGGGTTTAAAAAAGGTTTGGACAAGTTCCTGGAGGAAAGATCCATAAACCATTATTAAGAAGGGACCCAGGATATCAATGCTTGACCCAGTACAAGCATTGCGGAACCTGTGTCTTTTGGGGAAACTGCTAGGTACGTATGACCTAGATTGGCCACTGTTGGAAGCAGGATACTGGGCTTGATGGACCTTGGTCTGACCCAGTATGGCATATCTTATGTTCTTATGTTCTAACACATTTGAGGTGTGCAGCAGCATGTGGGGGGTGGGGGCCTAATGCATACTGCACACCATGCACCTGATGCACATTATCTCTCCTGCCCATCATTTGTAGACAGGCCATTGACCTTTCTGTAGGATGTGGGTTGCTGCCCTGCTAAATGTGTTTTCCGTCTTTCACCTGGGATCCACTCACCTTGATATTATGATGGCGGTATCTACACTATCTGTGATGATTAACCCAAATAAAAATATGTGTTTGACATACATTTGTCTCTGCTGCTGCTTGTTCATGCAATGCAATGTGTGCCTTAGAGTCAGTCCTGACTCATTGTGACCCAGAAACTCCAGGGTTTTCTTGGCAGTGTCACTGGAAGAAGATTGTCAGGCCTTTCTTCCAAGGCAATGGAGGGTTATGTGACTTGCCCAAGGCCACAAGGAGTGCTAGTGGAAATTGAACCCTGGTTGCTTGGTGACCAAGCCAGTCTTCTAACCACTAGGCTAATCCTCCACTCCTTGAGCATGTTGACACTTGTATTTGCTGATTTTATGGTCATGTACATGGCCCACCTGTGCTCACATCCTTGTACGGTGGCAGCTGTCTATCTGCCAGCCATTTGCCGCATCACTGGGTGTTACAGGTTTCCATACACACCCTCCCTTTGGGGTACTATTTTTGCATTGTGCTCAGTATATTTATTGTGGTTGTTTGGGGTAGTGGTTACAGATATGTATTATAAAACCATAAGTTGCAGGTTTGATCCCCACATGGGGTTTATTTTTTTTTCTGTTGTACTCACATGACCATTAGGTACCTGCAGGTTCATCACCTCTGCACACACCCTTCCATCTCTTCACTGTTCACCAAGGTGTGCCCTCTGTGGTGCCTATCCATCACATATTAGCTGTTACATATGTCTCTTTCTTTATAGTGTTTACATGGCAGTCCACTTGGGGGTTTAGCATTGCTGTGGTTCAGCTGGTCTGTGGCACACCTGTTTCAGGTTCAATTCTCCCCTCCCCTGTCCTGTTCCAGATTTTGGACCTGCTCCATAGAGCATCCTCTGCTGCCCTTGGGGTTTAGGTTCTTTCATCTTTTGCATGCTGTATCCACTGCATAATATTTCATTGTGTGTGTGCATGTAGTTCTTTGTGGCTCTGGTCCCAATTACAGACTGTGATCTGATCTGTACACACCAGATCTGCATGTGCATTTCATCATGGTTACTGTTGGGGGTTTGCCTATCCTGACAGCCAGCAGGCTTCTTGTGTAATGCCCTGCAGTATTTTTGTATGCAGCCTTTGCTAATGAGCTCACGTTGGTAGTGTGGCCTATCAGTTTGTGCATTGCCATTTATGCTAATGGTCATAGGTTTGATTCTTCTTGGTTCTTTTTCATTTGTATGCCTGTCCTGCACAACTGCTTTTCATTACTGTGACAGTCATATCTGTGCAGATCTGTGCTGTGAGCACATTGTACCCTTATCACAGTTGTGAACCATCCTTCTGCCCATCTACGTGTGTCTGCCAGCTGTATGCCGTCCTACCCTGATGTGCATGCTGCTACCCCACATCCTACACTGCTACACATTTCTGCATTGCAGCTCTCCCTGGTTGCCTCTCTTGTGTGTGCTCTGCATAAGACTGCTACTCCACTGTCATCCTGACATTCCACCTATCCTGCCACTTCTACCTCCTCTGCTGGACACGTCTTCCCATCCTCTGCCATACACTGTCATTATTGCAGGGTACATTACCATCACTCTGTGCATCGCTGCAGCTGCTCCCGATATGTTTGTCCATTTTTCCAGCTGCCACATGGGCTGGACGCAGATTTGTCTGGTCCATCAGCTCAGATCTACTTCCTTCCATTACTTATGTCTTGTCTTTCCTTGCTGCTCTGAGCAGTGTTAGGGGCCAAACAAAGATGTAACCCTATCTCTCTTGCTTTTTAGTTTTTGGGGGACCTTACTGCTCTTGGCTAACGTTTTTGGGTTCACCTATATATCCTTGGGACATCGTATGCCACACCTTAGATTCAGGCAGCTTATGGGGTGCCTACTATGGTGCCTTGGGAGTTGGCAACCTTTCAACATGGCCTCTGGGGCACATTATAACCCGCCTTCACTGGCACGGTTGTTTAGGATGTGCCTTGTGGTGCACCCTAAAAGGTGCATTTGTTTAGGGCACTGGGGTGTGGGAATTTTTAGCCGGCAACACAGATTGTTGTAAACAGAAAAAGGAATTGCCTTGGCCAACCTTATTCATTAGGCCCACTGGGGAATCAAACTCATGACCCCTGTACCATGTATTAACCATTGTGGTACACCTCTGCTGCTCTGTTTGTATGTCAGCGCGCCTATTTAAGATTACTGCACATTAACGTGCATAGCTCAGTCCATCGCGCGATAATGTGCGCAGCGCACATTATCGCGTGATACTCCCGGTTTGCTACATTTAGACCGGAATGCCCACTCCTTTTAAGGCATCCTGCGCACTATCGCCGGGCGCACGTTAAGACTGCTTAGTAAAAATACCCCTAAGTTACCGAATTGGAAAGATAAGTGGAAAAAATTAATTTCCTATCTGATGCTGGTAATTGTATAATTCTCTTCCTTTGATGTTAAATATCCTTGGACAGTAAAATTAAATTAATGTTTGTAAGAGCTATTTGTACTCTGTATTTCAATTTAAAATGTATTATAATTTTATTTCATTAACCTATTATTTTTCAAAGTTACAATTGTTCAGACTCCTGATGCAGGCTTTGCAGTCGAAACTTGGTCATCAGGTCTTTTGAACTTAAAGGTTTTATGAATAAAATTGTCTTTTTGCAACAACTGCTGGTGTGGCTGTATTTTTCTCCACTTTTTGTGGACTCCAAATCTTAATTGTAAACATAAGCAGAGTACCAACTTAGATGACTAGAACAAAAAGCAGTGGAGACTGGGCAAAAGAAGGGATGCCCTAATTATGAGATGCATTGTAAACATGATAATGTTGGTATTAGAAGAGAAAGTGCATAATGATTCATTTGTTTGTTTTTCTTATATTGTTTTGTATAAAGATAAACAATTTTCTGGTTGTGAAAGAATTAAACAGCCTGGCCTTAATCTACTAATCAGTGTGTGCTGATTTTCTTCTTTAGTGAGTCAGAGCTGATGTTGCCAGATTTGCAAGTTGCTATTTGAAATGTCTGGTTTCTTATCACATATTAGTCAGTATTTGTAAAGACTTCACAGATTAATTTTGTTTTGTTTCATTCTTGGATCTTAAGGTAATTTCAATTGTTCTTCTGTTTTTGAGTTACATATTTTGGCTTTCAGATAAGAGATGCACTTCATTTTGAAAACTTTCCTGATCTCAGTCTAAGTAGAAAAACAGAGATATGTTATAGCGCTGTGATTTTTGCACATGCTGATTTTTGTTTTTGTTTTGGTAATCATTTCAAGATTGTGATTTTCCTTATGTAGCAGATATAAATTGATTTCTTTCTAGCTCAGGTACCTTTTCTGAAGTTATGGAAAAAGCTCCCTTACCTGATATTATTAATATTCAATTTATCATATTTATTGCCCTTCCTAAACCATTAGTTCCCTCACTTGGTTTGCAGCTTGTCGTGCTGTGAGGGCTTGTGTGCACCAGTGATGCTAAGGACTAAGCTATCTGTAGCTTAACTACTGGCAGGGTCTCCCATGATGGATGGTCTCAGTTGAGGTGCCAGACCAAGACAAACCACTCATTTGGGCAGCAGCAGAATGGGATGGTGTTGGCGGCAGCGAATCACATTTCTGTGACAATTGCAACACTAGAATTACCTGCACGGAAGAAAGACCTGGCAATCTTCTTTTGTGTCTTGCCACAACAACCCAATGGATAGTCACAATAAAACAAATTATACTATAGTGCTGGAAGATGAGACCCCCATGTTGGAAGGCACTCAACTTGTTACTAGGGAGGAGCTGAAAACTTTTCAGAGTAAAGCCAGCATTTATGATGTGGTTGGATCAAAGCCCATGGGATGTCAGAATGCTGATGTAGCTGCGCATGAGAGCCAGAAGATGCAAAGATGTCTTACATATTGGGACATGAAAGTATGAAGTATGAACCAAGGGAAGATGGAGGTGGTCAAGAATGAAATGGAACGTGTATAACTCGATCTGTTGAGTATCAGCGAACTGAAACGGACTGGCATCGGGCACTATGTATCTGATGATCACATGGTCTACTATGCTGGTGTTGCATTTATAATTAAGAAGAAACTTGCAAGAACTGTAATGAAATATAATGCAATCAGTGAACGCTTCATTTCTATTCGTCCATGAGGAATGCCTATTGACACAACTATAATACAAGTATATGCCCCAACAACAGCTGCAAAAGAGGATGAAACTGATGAGTTCTATGAACAAGTACAAGTTGAAATTGACAGAACATGTAAACAGGATATCCTGATAGTCATGGGTGACTGGAATGCAAAAGTTGGCAACAAAGAAGAAGGCAAAGTGGTTGAAAAATATGGATTTGGCAAGAGAATGAAGCTGGAGAAAGACTGATAGAATTCTGCAAGACCAATGATCTATTCATCACAAATGCCTTTTTCCAGCAAAACAAGAGGTGACACACCCAATGGGTTGTACAAAAATCAAATTGACTACATCTGTGGAAGTCAATGATAGAAAAGCTCTATAACATCAATGAAGACAAAACCTGGTGCTAAAGTTGAAAAATAGCAAGAACTCATAAATGTAGCAAAATTTGACCTTGAGAATATACCACCAGAATTTAAAGACTGACTGAAAAAATGATTTGCTGATTCAGATACAAATGACAGAGCTCCAGAAGAGTTATGATATGACATCAAGAAGGTTGTAATGGAAGAAAGTGAGAGGTGCCTATAAAAGGTGAAAAAGCAAAAACGGCTAAATGCATGACTGAAGAAACTCTGAAAATTGCTCAGAAATGCAGAGAAGCTAAAGCCAGAGGAGAAAGAGGCAATTGCAGAACTCAGAGATTTCCAATGTCCTGGCCCCTTTGCTTTTCAATCTTTTCTTAACCCCTCTCACACTGCTAATACAACAATTCGGGATTTCGGCTTTCTACTATGCTGACGACATTCTTCTTCTTTATCACACCTCCCCTGTATGCCCCTGTATGCCCCGCTCAACTCCTGTCTCGCTGCTGTCTCCAACTGGATGACCCAAAATTGCCTACACCTCAACCTATCGAAAACTACTGCTATCTGGTTTCCTCATGGCCACCCATCCCCGTCCCTGGCCCCTTCTTTCCCTGGTACACCCATATCTCTGGTTCCCACCCTTCGGTATCTCGGGGTGCTCTTTGATCCTGATCTTTCCTTTTCTGCCCACGTTTCCCAAGTCTCCAAGACCTCCTTCTTTTATCTCCATCAAATTCACACAATTCGCCCCTTCCTCTCTCCCTCTGCTCTTGCCACCCTGCTGCTATCTCTTGTCATCTCCCGTGTTGACTTCTCCAACTCTATTCTCTCCGGCATTTCCAAACTACAGCTGACACGATTGCAAACAATCCAGAACACCGCTGCCCGACTTGTGTCCCACTCTTCCCCTAGAGATCATGTCACTCCCCTCCTGCTTCGTCTTCACTGGCTTCCCATATCCTTTCGTATCCAGTTTAAACTTCTCACACTTGTTCATAAGGCGCTTCATACCACTACCCCGCAATATCTGGCTGACCTAATCCACTTTCATACCCCCAGGCACACCCCTCGATCCTTCCATCTTAACCGCCTCGCACTACCCCCCCCCCCCCCTTCATAGGCTCACCTTCACTCCACCCATTCCTCAGCCTTTTTTTTCGTAGGTCCCGCTCTCTGGAATTCCCTTCCCACTGCTCTCCGTCTTGAACCACATCACCCAACCTTCAAACATGCCCTGAAGACCCACCTATTTTCCCTTGCTTTCAACCTTCCCTCCTCCCAGCCTTAGCCTCTTCCCTTGTGTCTGCTGCTCTCTACCCGCTCTCTTCTCTCTGTCCTATATTGAATTTGTAATTTCCTTCTCATCTTCTGGCTTTGTGCCCCGCGGTACTGAAGATTTTATTGTAAACTGCTCTGTTTACCACTGAAGGGCGGTCAAGCAAATGAATAAACATAAACATAATGTGCAGCAAGACAAGACAAGACAAGGAGAAGTACTACAATGACGCATACAAGGAAATAGAAGCAGAAACTATTAGAGGAAGAAGATCGGCTTTCCTAAATCTATGGGGCATGTTTACTAAACTGCGGTAACATTACAGACCATGCGTTATGTAATGTTAATGATCATTAGGTAACGTTAACACGTGGTATGTAATGTTAACACTTGTTAACGTTACTTAACGATTGTTAACGTCCCCGGCCGTGGTAAACACCGCAGAGGGTGGAGAGAGGGCGGGGGGAAGGGGTCAATGGGTGGGGAGTGGGCCGGGAGAGACTCCCTGCACACTAATGCGCTGAACTGAAGGGCTGAATCCTACCACGAATGAAAACCTGCCTTTAGATGCACATTTGCAGGAGAGAGAAACGATTTAAGTGTCAGCAATGTACAGCATAGACAGGGAGCCCAAGAACCATGATAGTAGTGCTCCATTTCCAGCAACAGCATAGTGCCCAGTAATGAAAGGCCACTATGGCGATGGTGCAAGTGGGGCATAGGGGGCTGCAAGCGGGACATATAGCGGGGCAGCTGGGGCACAGGGTGGACTAGGCGGGCGCTTAGGTGGCACATAGGAACATAGAAACCAGAAATCAGCATGACAGCAGCTGACAAAGGCTAAACACAATCCACCTACATCTACCTGGTCCACCCGAGCTAACAGTTGCCAGGCACTGACCTGACATCCCCCCAGCTAACCCTCCCCCAAGCGGAAGGGACAGACTATAGGTAGGCGGTGATGGGGGGGGGGGGATGTGAGGATGCTCATATATGCCCCATGCCCCAGATCCTGCTCCCTAGGCGACCACCTACCCACACAGTGGATGGCCTGGGACTGCGCACTACTAGCACCGACAGCATATAGCCATATCAGCATGGCAGTGGGGGGGTGTGCCCGTGCTAGAGGGGACAGTGGAACCTGCTTGCAGTGGACCTATGCCATGCCCTGTACCAGTACATGGTGTGCAGTGCAACATAAAAGGTCTGGCTGAGGAAAAGTACAAGTAGCCCCAGGGACCACCATGCATGTGTGGTGCAGTACACCCAGCCAGTGTGTCCAGAAGCAGAGGGCCACAGGTTCAAATCCCAGCTGTGGTTCCTGCAGAACATGTCCTTATGTTTTATCCTAAAAAGCAGATATAACAGCAACATGTGCAAAGCCCAAAGCAGTGGCAAACAGGGGTACAAACACCCACTCACACAGGCTCCACAATCCAAAGATGTATGGAGAGTCAGGCTGTTGGCTCCAGCACTGAGCTGCAGTTATCACCAGAGCACTACTACTACCTCCTGCACAGTTTAGCAATGTCAGCACTGTGATCAGGACCAGTGTGGCAGGCAGGTTTGCCAACCACCCGTATCTTTGCACAATGCTGCAATAGGAGTGTGTGTGTACATGTCCCTCCATTGTTTTGTGGCTGCCCACACCTCACCGGGCCCACAACGTCCCACTGTTACCAGCGTTAGCCTGAATATGTGCATAATGAGGAGCAATGTGTTGTGGGTATGGCCCGGACAGGGCGGATTGGCCAGGATGCATCTTCACAGGGTATGGGGCAATGGCTGGGACACTGTAGTGCCCGACCACCGCCTGCATGCACAGGGTGGCCACAGCATGGCATGCTGGGAGAGCACTCACTCTAACCGAGCAGTGACCATGGCATGTCTAGGCTCCCACATAGCGCTTTACACTATCTACCTCCAGTGATATTTTTGTGTACCCAGTGCTGGGGCCTCAATCACTGAAATGCCTGCTTGGTGCACACAGTTTCTATATGAGCATGCACTGTGGACTGTCTGCAGTTAGACTGTGCATGGTTGGAACACCTATAAGGTGCAGTCTGACTGTGCTGTCTGCTGGTGATTGGCAGACAATGGTGTACAGCAGTTAGGGGTGTTCCAGACCTAATCCCAACATTGCTGATGATCTGACACTGCCCCAGGCACATGTATGGCTCTGGCCCACTGACCCTGGAGGGCTGTTTTATACCAGCAGGATGGAGGTTGCTTCATGGGGGCTGGGGCACCTGTCCCTTACCTACTAAATGGGTTATGTAGGCCCTTTGAGGTATATAGTGTATACCACTTTGACCTTATAAAGACACTGTTACACACACCTCATGCAGGTCTAGAAACCCCTCTGCCCAGATAACGGGTGCCCATTTCAGCCAGACCCTAACACAGGGTACACACTAATTTGGGTGGTGTCTGGTTGCAGAGAACCAACATGACTGCAGGATACAGATGGACTCAAAATTACCTTCAGCTGCACTGCAAGAAACACCTGTCACACACTGGTAGTGATGGGGATGTACAGGAGGACCTATCTCTAGCACCACATGTACTTCGGACCTAGTGCCGGGCACCCATCCTATCCCTCAGGGTGAACACAGAACATGCACAATTGCATGGTCTGTAGCTACACTGTGCCAGTATCATGCAATGTCAGTTCGTCTTTCCAAGCTGAGGTACCGGAGAGGTGCAGACCCCATTTGGTGATCAGCTGTAGACAGCTATTCAGCATGTGCATTGCATCATGGGTACTGGTGGGGTTACCCTATCCTGGCACTCACAGCAGACAGTTTGTGTGGTGACCTGTAGTCCTTCTGTACCCAGCCACTGCTGTGACATATGCCACGGAGGTATAGTCTACTGGTTAATACAATGCCATTCTCGGTAGTGTTCATGGGTTCCATTCCTCATTGTTCCCTCCTCTTATGCCTGTCTTACTCAAATAGTGTGCATACCTGTAACAGTCATATATTTGCAGATCTGGGCTGACATCCCATAATACCCTCGCCACAATTGCCAACATTCCCTCGGTCCGTCTATCTGCGTATCAGCTGTGTAGAGTCCTGTCTGCCTGTGCGGGCTGCCACCCCATGTCCTGCACTGCTACCCTTTCCTGCCTCATTGTGCGTGCCTCACCTGTGCCTGATCTGCATGGTACCAGACTCCTCTGTGCACCCATCATTGTAACTATCCTGCCACCCCCGCCTCCACTGGGAGACACGTTTTCCCATCATCTGCCACAACTGTCTTTCCAGTACTTTACATTGCCAACATCCTGTGCTATGGTACAGTTGCCCTCACCATGTTTGTCATCAGTACTGGCAGCCACATGGGCTGCCGCAGATATGGCGGGTCCAGTGGCTCCAAGCTCTCCCTCCTTCACTCACCTGTTCATTGCCTTTCCTGAGTGCTCTATCTAGTGTTGGGGCTACATCTGTCTCTGTTCCTCACAGGTCATTCATGTCATCCTGCGGCACCTTGCAGCCCTTAGGGCACACTAACCTAGGGCACCATAACCTTGTTAGGCCACCTTAACCTATGGTCCATAGCCCAGGGTGCCTTCTAGAGTGCCTTGTCCAGGGGTGCCTACTATGGCGCTTAGCCTAAGGAGCCCTATAGGGTGCCTTATGAGGCACCTTACAAGGCACCTTACAGGGCGCCTTACAGGGCGCCTTGTAAGGTGCCTTACAAGGCTCCTTTATAAGGTGCCTTACAAGGCTCCTTTATAAGGTGCCTTGCAAGGTGCCTTATGAGGCACCTTGTAACGCGCGGTAGTTTGTAACATGTGTTAGCTGATACGGCTTGCTGTAATGATGCACCGCCCATGCCTTTATATGGGCATCTGTACCTTTACCGTGGAACCTAATGTGAATGACATTACCGCTGTTTAGTAAACATACGCCTATGAGTGTTAAAGAAAAAATTCCAGCCTCGAATTGGAATGTTACAAGATGCTCAAGGATCCATGTTTAATGATGCTGAGAAGATCAAGAAAAGGTGGAAAGAATATAGAGTCATTATATGATAAAGCTCAAGTGGACCAACAGCCTTTTCAACCTGTACCATATGATCAGGAACCATTGGTGATAAAAGAAGAAGTTGAAGCAGCATTGAAAACCTAATCAAAGAACAAAGCACCGGGCATTGATGGTATTCACATTCGTATTAGTATTACAGCAATTGATGCAGCTGTTAACATACTTAGAAGTCTCTGGCAGGAAATTTGGAAAACAGTATCATGGCCAACTGACTGGAAACGGTCTGTGTTTATATCAATACTGAAGAAAGGTGATCTGACTGACTGGAAATTATCGTGCAATTGCTCTGATCCCACATGCCAGTAAGATTCTACTGAAGATCATTCAGCAGAGAATACAATCATACTTGGAATGAGAACTGCCTGAATTGCAAGTAGGGTTCAGGAAAGGAAGAATGAGAAACATCATCATGGATATGAGATGGATCCTTGAAAAGACAGAAGAATACCAAAAGGATATCTATATGTGTTTTATCAATTGGCTCTTGACTGTGTAAACCATGAGAAACTCTAGGCCACATTAAGAAGCATGGGTATACCAGAACACCTGATCTTGCACAACCTTTTCATTGATCAAGAAGCAACAATTCATATGGAACAAGGAGAAACAGAATGGTTTAAAATCAGAAAAGGAGTACAACAAGTCTGCATACTTTCCCCCTACCTGTTTACTTTATATGCAGAACAAATCATCAGAGAAGCAGGACTGTATGAAGACAACGAAGATGTGAAGTTTGGTGGAAGACTCATCAACAACCTTTGCTATGCTGATGATACCACATTACTAGCTGAAATCGAAGACGATCTGAAACATTTGTTCTCAAGATCATCTTATGATTATGATTATGTTTTTTTCTTTTCCCACTGTCTGGAGGACCAGGTTCAATGCTGTTAGTGTTGCGTGACGGGGATTTCTTCAGCCGTGCTGACGTCATGATGACATTTAAGGCACATGGGGTCGACTTCTTTTCTGTAACAATTCAAGCCTGTTATGTGCGGAACAACATAAGAACTTAAGATGTGCCATACTGGGTCAGACCAAGGTCCATCAAGCCCAGTATCCTGTTTCCAACAGTGGCCAATATAGGTCACAAGTACCTAACAGTTTCCCCAAAAGACACAGGTTCCACAATGCTTGTATTGGGGCAAGCAGTGGATATTCTGCGTCCACTTTAATAATGGTGTATGGACCTTTCCTTTAGGAATTTGTCCAAACCTTTTTTTTAAACCCGGCTACACTAACAGCTTTTATTACATCCTCTGGTAATTCCAGAGTTTGATTACACGTTGAGTGAAAAAATATTTTCTCTTACTAGTCTTAAATAGGTTACATTGTAGCTTTATTGCATGCTCCCTAGTCTTTCTATATTTTGATGGCGTAAACAATCTATCTACGTTTACCCGTTCCACTCCATTCATTAATTTATAGACTGCTATCATATCTCCCCTCAGCCATCTCTTTTCAGGGTTGAAGAGCCCTAACCTTTTTAGCCTCTCATCATAGGGGTATCCTTCATTCCCCTTTACCATTTTGGTGGCTCTTTTCTGTACCATTTCTAATAGCGCTATATTCTTTTTAAGACACTGCGACCAGAATTGCACAGAATATTCAAGGTGCGGTCGCACTATGGAAAGGTACAGAGGCATTATAATATCCTTTGTTTTATTCTCCATTCTTTTCCTTATGATACCTAGTATTTTATTTGCTCTCTTGGCCACTGCTGCACACTGGGTGAGGGTTTTAAAATGTTATCCACAATGACGCCTAAATCTTTTTCCTGGGTGGTGGCTCCTAATGTGAAACCTTGCATTGTGTAACCATAGTTTGGGTTTTTATTTATTTATTTATTTATTTAGACAGTTTTTGTATACCGCCTTATCCTTCAATCAAAGCGGTCACAACACAATTGGGGATACATTTAACACACGGGGATATGAGACACATACACTAATACTTATAGGGAACATGGGCAATGGAGGGTTAAGTGGCTTGCCCAAGACCACAAGGAGCATCTGTGGGACTAGGTGCATAACTTTGCACTTGTCCACATTAAATTTCATCTGCTATTTGGATGCCCAGTCTTCCAATTTATCAAGATCCTCTTACAATGTTCCACAATCCTCATGGGTTTTAACAACTTTGAATAGTTTTGTGTCATCTGCAAATTTGATAACCTCTGTTGTTATTCCCATTTCCAGGTCATTTATGAATATGTTAAAAGTGGCTCAGTGGTTGGGACAGGTTACCGAAGGCCAGGGGTTCAATTCCTGCATGGGGACAAGCAACTTCAGGCCAGAGGGACTGGGGTCTCTAGTCCCATGGCCACTCCTTGTGGCTTTGGGCAAGCCACTTAATCCTCCATTGCCTCAGGTACACTTAGATTGTGAGCCCTTCGGGGACAAGGAATAAAAAGTACCTGTTAGTATACATGTGAACCACACTGATTCTAAATAGCACAGTATAAAAAGGAAATAAAAAATAAAAAGCAGCAGACCCAGCAAAGATCCCTGGGGTACTCCACTATTCACCTTTCTCCATTGGGAAAATTGGCTATTTAGCCCTACCCTCTGCTTTCTATCTTTTAACCAGTTCCTGATCCACAATAGTACACTGCCTCCTATCCCATGACTCTTTAGTTTTGCCAAAAGTCTCTGATGAGGGACTTTGTCAAAGGCTTTCTGAAAGTCCAAATATACTATCAATTGACTCGCCTTTGTCTACCTCTTTATTCACACCTTCAAAAAAACATAACAGATTATTAAGACAAGATCTTCCATGTCTAAAGACATGTTGGCTGTCTCCCATTAGGCCATGACTATCTACATGCTGAGTAATTTTGTTCTTTATGATGGTTTCTACCATTTTTCCCAGTACTGATGTCAGGCTCACTGGTCTGTAGTTTCCCGGATCACCACTGGAACCCTTTTTAAAAATTAGCATTACATTAGCCATCCTCCAATCTTAATGTATTACAGGTATTACAGATGATTTTAATGATAGTTCACAGATTACTAATAGCAGGTCTGCCATCTCTATATTTCAGTTCTTTCAACACTCTTGGATGTATACCATCTGGTCCAGTTTATCAAATAGTTGTAATACATCTTCCCGGGATATCGATATTTCCTTCAATTCTTCCACAGCATCTCCTTTAAATACCATTTCAGTCATGGGTAACATTCCTTCATTCTCTCCACTATGGCCTTGTCCCCTCTTAGTGCCTCTTTTACCCCTCTATCATGTAATGGTCCAACTGACTCTCTCACAGTTTTTTTGCTATGAATGTACTTGAAAGTCTTTATTATGCATTTTTACATCCACAGCAAGATTCTTCTCACATTCTCTATTTGTCTGCCTCATCAGTGCAGGTGTACAGTATAGTTATTAGTGTAAATAATTTAGAAAGTTACCCCAGTTATGTCCAAGTTATAGTTCCCCGTTTATTGTAAATACAATGCAGCCCAACTGCATTGTATAAGGTTCTGTTAAATGTACACCACACTGATGTGAATAGCGCGGTATAGAAAAGACATTAAATTAATAAATTAATAAATTAATGCCTTGCATCTAACTGGCCAGTGCTTGTGTTTCCAGTTTTTGTCATTTATACATAAGTACATACATAAGATATGCCATACTAGGTCAGACCAAGGTCCATCAAGCTCAGTATCCTGTTTCCAACAGTGGCCAATCTAGGTCATACGTACCTAGCAGTTTCCCCAAAAGACACAGGTTCCACAATGCTTGTATTGGGTCAAGCAGTTGATATCCTTGGTCTCTTTTTAATAATGGTTTATGGACCTTTCCTCCAGGAACTTGTCCAAACCTTTTTTAAACCCAGCTGCACTAACAGCTTTTACTACATCCTCTGGTAACAAATTCCAGAGTTTAATTACACGTTGAGTGAAAAAGTATTTTATTATATTAGTCTTAAATAGTTTACTCTGTAGTTTCATTGCATGTCCCCTAGTCTTCATATATTCTGACAATGTAAACAATTGATCTACGTTTACATGTTCCACTCCGTTCAATAATTTATAGACTTCTATCATATCTCCCCTCAGCCGTCTCTTTTCCAGGTTAAAGAGCCCTAACCTTTTTAGCCTTTCTTCATAGGGGTATCCTTCCATCCCCTTTACCATTTTGGTGGCTCTTCTCTGAACCTTTTCTAATAATGTTATATCCTTTTTAAGATACGGTGACCAGAACTGCACATAATATTCAAGGTGCGGTCGCACCATGGAACGATACAGAGGTATTGTAATATCCTTTGTTTTATTTTCCATTCCTTTACTTATGATACCTAGCATTCTATTTGCTCTCTTGGCCGCCGCTGCAGACTGGGCAGAGGGTTTTAACATGTTATCCAAAATGACACCTAAATCTTTTTCCTAGGTGGTAGTTCCTAATGTGGAATCTTGCATCGTGTAACCATAGTTTGGGTTGTTCTTCCCTAGGTGCATAACTTTGCACTTGTCCACATTAAATTTCATCTGCCATTTCGATGCCCAGTCTTCCAATTTATCAAGATCCTCTTGCAAATTTCCACAATCCTCATGGGTTTTAACAACTTTAAATAGTTTTGTGTCATCTGCAAATTTGATAACCTCACTCATTATTTCCTTTTCCAGGTCATTTTTGAATATGTCAAAAAGCAGAGGATCCAGCACAGATCCCTGGGGTACACCACTATTCACCTTTCTCCACTGGGAAAATTGGCTAATTAGACCTACCCTCTGCTTTCTATCGTTTAGCCAGTTCCGGATCCACAATAGTATACTGCCTCCTATCCCATGACTCTTTAGTTTTGCCAAAAATTTCTGATGAGGGACTTTGTCAAAGGCTTTCTGAAAGTGCAGATACACTATATCAACCGGCTCACCTTTGTCTACCTGTTTATTCATGCCTTCAAAAAAACATAACAGATTATTAAGACAAGATCTTCCTTGTCTAAAGCCATGTTGGCTGTCTCCCATTAGGCCATGACTATCTACATGCTGAGTAATTTTGTTCTTTATGATGGTTTCTACCATTTTTCCCGGTACTGACTTCAGGCTCACTTGTCTGTAGTTTCCCGGATCACCCCTGGAACCCTTTTAAAAAATTGGCGTTACATTGGCGATCCTCCAATCTTCAGGTATTACAGATGATTTTAATGATAGTTCACAGTTTACTAATAGCAGGTCAGCAATTTCATATTTCAGTTCTTTCAACACCCTTGGATGTATACCATCCGGTCCAGGTGATTTGCTACTCTTCATTTTATCAAATAGTTGTAATACATCTTCTGCAGTATCACCTTTAAATGCCACTTCAGTCATAGGTACCATCCCTACATCTTCATCAGTAAAGACCGAAGCAAAGAATTCATTCAGTCTCTCCGCTATAGCCTTGTCCCCTCTTACTGCTCCTTTTACCCCTCTATCATCTAATGGACCAACTGACTCTCTCACAGGTTGTTTGTTACGAATGTACTTGAAAAAGTCATTATTATGTATTTTTGCTTCCACAGCAAGTTTCTTCTCAAATTCTCTCTTTATAATGCCTGCCTTATAATGCCTTGCATTTAACTTGCCAGTGCTTGTTCTGTTTCCAGTTTTCGTCATTTGGCTCTTTTTTCCATTTCCTGAAAGATGCTTTTTTGACAACAACAGCCTCTCTGACATCACCTTTAAACCATGCTGGCAGTTTTTTGGACTTCCTTCCACTTTTCTTAAAGCGTGGAATACAGCTGGCCTGGGCTTCCAAGATAGTATTTTTCAACAACACCCTAGCTTGATGTAAGTCTTTAACGTTTGCAACTGCTCCTTTTAATTTTTTCTTAACTTTTTCCCTCATTTCATCATAGTCTCCCTTTTGAAATTTAAAAGGTAGTACTGTGGATTTCCTTACCATCCCTCCTCCATTAATTAAATCAAACGCGATCATGCTATGATCACTATTGCCAAGTTGCCCCAATACCCTTATCTTTTGCACCAGATCTGGTGTTGCACTAAGGACTAGGTCCAATATGGCTTCCCCTCTGGTCGGTTCATGAACCAGCTTCTCCGTGACACTGACCCAGTCAATACCGGGGTAATTGAAATCACCCACTATTATTACTGTGCTGTAACTTTTGTTAGCTTCCTTGATTTCTTTGAGCATTTCATCATCCATTTGTTCATTCTGGCCAGGCGGTCAATAGTATACTCCCACCACCATCACCTTCCCCTTTTTACATGGAATTTCAATCCATAGAGATTCTACAGCAAATTTTGTTTCCTGCAAAACTTTAACCCTTTCTGTCTCAATGCCCTCTCTAACATAGAGTGCAACCCCTCCACCAATTTTATCAGCTCTATCATTACGATATAGTTTGTACCCGGGTATCACAGTGTCCCACTGGTTGTCCTCCTTCCACCATGTCTGAGATTCCAATCATAGCTAACCTCTCATTTAGTGCTATATATTCTAACTCTCTCATCTTAGGGGTATGTTTACTAAACCGTCTTAACGTCGCAGCGGTGGTATTATCACGCGATAATGTAACAATATTGCGCGATAATGTCACTTAGCATGCGATAACGTCACTTAGCACGTGATAACGTTACTTAGCGCGCGATAACACGGCTGCGGCGTTAAGGCACACTAACGCTGTGAAATCCGGCTCTGAAGGGTAGAGTAAGGCTTCCCAGAGGGCGGAGAGAAGGGGTCAATGGGCGGAGAGTGGGAGGGGAGAGGCTTCAGGCACACTAACGCTGTGAAATCTGGGTCTGAACACTAACGCCAGTGAAACCCTCGCGTTAAGGCACATTTGCAGGAAAGAGAAACCATTTCAGTCAGCAATGTACAGCAAAGCCAGGGAAACCAAAAAACGTGATAGTAGTGATACATGTGCACGGAACAAAAAGGCAAATAATCATAGAAAATGACCTGAACCACATTTAAAATCCCAATAACCAAGCTGGCCAAAAGTGATATTAATGATAAACATAAAGCAACACCACTGGCAAAGTTCAAAAAATAAGATATCATGTTTGGAAGGGTCTATTCTCTGTCCCCCTACCAAGTGAATGATCCCACATTGAAATAGTGCTGATCAGGGTTTATTCACGTCTATATTGGGCAGGTTTGTTATGGTGTGCACATGTGCAGTAACAGCAGAGTGGGCACGTAGGAAAGGGCAACTGTACTGATGCTGTAAATGGGATATAGAGGGCTGCAGGTGGCACATGCTGTGGTCCAGCTGGGGCACAGTGCGTGTTAGGCAGATGCCTAGGTGGCACATAGGGATGCCAAAACTGTAAAGCAGCAAGATAGCAACTGACAATGGTCCAACATGGGCACGCGTGTGTTTCCCATAGTGTCACAGGGGAGATTATCCAGCAGGTACCCCCAAGAGCATATAACATTGGCAGGCAGTGGGGGTGGGGTGGGGGAAGCACGCATGTCCATGTAGGCATGCCTACCCGAGAACCCACACCATAGGCAGCTGCCTACCGGCATACTGGATGGCCTGGGACTGCGCACCACCAGTACCACCGGCATAATGGCATGGCAGCATGTTGGCGGAGGGGTGCTGGTGGCAGAGGGGGCAGTGGCATCTGCCCACAGCAGACCATGGCCTAGCCTCTTGTAAATGGGTGCCGTGCACTGCAACAAACAGGGTCTATCTGACGAACAGTCATGGTATCCCCAGGGAATGAACTGTCCCTGTGGCAACAGTGTGGTGCAGTACACACAGCCAGTGTGTTTAGAAGCAGAAAGTCACAGGTTCAAGTCCCAGCTGAGACTCCTGCCAACCCTTTCCCCATATTTTACCCAGTACTAAACCGTGGTAATAAAGATGGAAACTTTATTGCAGATAATATAAACATGCCTGAAACGCCTATATTTTACTCTACAGAGCACAGACACTATAAACATGTGCAATACCTAGAGCAGAGTTTCCCAACTGCAGTCCTGGAGGGCCAAACATCATTCAGGTTTCATGCTGTCCCTAATAAATATGCCTGTGCTGCATTTGTATGCGCTGCCCCCATGGTATGCAAATGTATCTCATGCATATTCATATGTTTGGCCCACCAGGACTGGAGTTGGGAACCTCTGCCCTAGAGCAGCGGCCAACAGGGGCATAAACACCCACACCCACAGGCTCCACTATCCAAAGCCTCATGGAGAGTCAGGCTGTTGGGCCCTGCATGCAACAGCATCTCCCAATACTAGTACTTGCATACCTTAGCAATACCGCCCTAAACTTGGGGATACGTTACACATATATCAAAGGGTTGCTATAATTAATGGCAGATAACAATTCCTAAGTTAATCCCAATTTGCTGATAGAGCTGCATCATAGCAACATTTCTGATATCTGCGGAGTGTGTTTCAGTTTTGTTTTCTGACAGTGTTTACCACCCCGGGGATTGACCCTAGAGTATTGCGTACCATAGCCATACTTGCACTGTGCCCAGGACTGATGTGGTGGCCAGGGCTGCTAAAAGCCTCTATATTTGCACAATGCTGGCATAGGTGTGGGAGTGTGTGTCTGTCTATCCAGTGTGCTGTGGCTGCCTACACCTTACTCAGCCCACACTGCTTGCCCTTTTTCCAGTGTTAGCCTGCCTTTTTCCAGTGTTAGCCTGCCTAACCAGGGCTCCACAGATCAACAAACAGTAAGGATTTGAGGGTTTGTTTGTTTGTTTTATTATATTACATTGTTGGCTCTCTGACTGGGAGCTCTTAAAAGGGTTTTTTGTATATTTTTTAAAGCAAGGTTACTTTCTTTTTGGTGCTTTAGGGGAACATTCCTTAAGCACAGTAAGTTGCTGAACTCCAGTAACCTCCTCAGGTTTAGAAACTGCTAACACCTAATCAGGAGTTAGTGGGCCTGTTTCCTGAGTGCAGTTGAAGCCTGCATAAAAGGCTCCAGTGCCCTGCCCTGTTGAGGCTTTCCTAACCAGGGCTCCACAGATCAACAAACAGTAAGGATTTGAGGGTTTGTTTGTTTTATTATATTACATTGCTAGCTCTCTGACTGGGAGCTCTTAAAAGGGTTTTTTGTATATTTTTTTAAAGCAAGGTTACTTTCTTTTTGGTGCTTTAGGGGAACTTTCCTTGAGCACAGTCGGTTGCTGAACTCCAGTAACCTCCTCAGGTTTAGAAACTGCTAACACCTAATCAGGAGTTAGTGGGCCTGTTTCCTGAGTGCAGTTGAAGCCTGCATAAAAGGCTCCAGTGCCCTGCCCTGTTGAGGCTTTCCTAACCAGGGCTCCACAGATCAAAAAACAGTAAAGATTTGAGGGTTTGTTTGTTTGTTTTATTATATTACATTGCTAGCTCTCTGACTGGGAGCTCTTAAAAGGGTTTTTTGTATATTTTTTAAAGCAAGGTTGCTGCTTTAGGGGAACTTTCCTTGAGCACAATAGGTTGCTGAACTCCAGTAACCTCCTCAGGTTTAGAAACTGCTAAACACCTAATCAGGTGTTAGTTCCCTCCCTACCCACTCTGACTCCCACCCAACCCTAGTGAGCAGTCTTGCTTTATAGGGCACCTCCCCCTTTAACAAATCACAGAGAATTGGACCAGCACATTTTGAATATAATTAAAGAGATTTAACTGCTTTTTCTACGAAAGGACAGCTGCGAAACCGGCTGGTACTTGGTAGATCTCTCTCTTTTGCTTTAACAGATACCTAAGCTCCACGAACAGAACAATGGCTGGGAAAAATCGTATCGCTAAAGCTGTTGCCCCCATTACAGCTTCTGCCTCAGTCCAGACAGAGGTCCTAATGCCAGTTGAAGGACCGGTTCCATGTGCAAGGTGCCTGCATGCTGAAGCTCTGAGGAAAAAGTGAAGGAACTCAGAGAGGAGGTGGCGAAGCTGAGGAGCATTCAAGACAGTGAGAAGTACATTGATGAGATGCTTCTTGCAGCAACCAAGCTCTCCAGCACAGGAGAAGATGGGTGCCAACAGAATGTCGATGGTTGGACACAAGTCACCAGGGCCTGAAAAATCACCAATCCAACTTCTCCAGCCCTTGAATTGAAGAACCATTATGCAGCCCTGGAAGTGGAGGAGGTGAAAGCATCCCTGAAAAGAGAAGAACCAGAGTTCAAGTATCCCAAAGTTGCAGAATCAGTGACCAGAAGGAAACGAAGGGTAGTGGTGGTTGGAGACTCTCTTCTGAGGGGCACTGAGGCGTCCATCGGCCAACCAGACTTGATGTCCAGAGAGGTATGCTGTCTGCCTAGTGCCAAAATCCAAGATGTTACGGAGAGTTTGCCGAGACTCATCAAGCCCACTGACTATTACCCAATGTTATGTTATGTAGAAGCTGATAAGGATAAAGCGGAATTGCTTAACAAATATTTTTGTTCTGTGTTTACAGATGAAGAACCAGGAGCAGGACCTCAGAAAACACCCACAAATAAGGGCTGTCGGGTAAGGTTTGCCTCTTTGCAGATGATACCAAAATCTGCAATAGAGTAGACACCCAGGAAGGTGTAGAGAACATGAGGAGGGATCTAGCTAAGCTTGAAGAATGGTCTAGAATTTGGCAGCTGGGATTTAATGTTAAAAAATGTAAGGTCATGCATTTGGACTGCAGCAATCCAAGGGAGAAATACAATGTAGGAGGTGAAGTACTTTTGTCCACTAAAGAAGAGCGGGACCTAGGCGTGGTTGTGTCTGATGATCTTAAAGTAGCTAAACAGGTAGAAAAGGCAACAGCAAAAGCTAGAAGGATGCTTGGGTGCATACGGAGAGGAATGGCTAGCAGAAAAAAGGAGGTGATAATGCCTCTGCATAAGTCTTTGGTGCGACCTCATTTGGAGTATGGTGTGCAATTCTGGAGACCGCACCTTCAAAAGGATGTGAACAGGATGGAGTCGGTGCAGAGGCGGGCTACTAAAATGATTAGTGGGCTTCATTATAAAGCATATGAGGACAGACTTAAGGATCTTAATATGTACACCTTAGAGGAAAGGCGGGATAGAGGTGATATGATTGAGATGTTTAAATACCTCCGTGGCATAAATGTTCAGGGAGAGAGCCTCTTTCAATTGAAAGCAAGTTCTGCTACGAGGGGACATGGGAGGAGGGTGAAGGGAGATAGATTCATGAGTGATATGCGGAAATATTTCTTTACAGAAAGAGTAGTGGATCCATGGAATAGTCTCCCAGTGGAGGTGGTAGAGATGAGGACAGTAACTGAATTCAAAAAAGCATGGGACCAACATAGAGGATCTCTAAAGGTAAAAAGTGGACTGTTGTAGTTGTTGTTATGGAAGGACAGACTAGATAGGCCATGTGGTCTTTTTCTGTCATCATGTTTCTATGTTTCTAATGTGCATAATGAGGAGCAAGGTACTGCGGGTATGGCCCGGACAGGGAGGCTGGGGTAGGATGCATCTGCACAGGGCATAGGGCAATGGCTGGGACATTATAGTGCCCAGCTACCACCTGCAGGGACAGGGTGGCCACAGCATGTCCTGCTGGGAGGTCACTCTCACCCTGACTGATCAGTGACCACGGCATGGCTAGGTTACCCCATAGTGCCGTATGATATTTCTTTCAAGTGATGTTTATGGGTTCTTTTTTCTGGGGCCCAATTACTGATTTATCTGCTTGGTATGTGTGCTTACATCCCAGTTTTTGGTGCACACATCTTCTCCAGGAACATGCACTATGGACTAGCTAGCAGACTGTCTGCAGTTAGTATGTGTATGGCTGGAGACTATACTTGCTGCTGGAGAATGTCAGATAGTGGGAGGAGTGGCCTAGTGGTTAGGACAAGATACTTCAGACTGGAGGGCCGGGGGTTCAAGTCCTACCTGGGGACAGCAATCTCAGGCCGGAGGGACTGGGATTTCTAGTCCTATAGGTACTCCTTGTGGTCTTGGGCAAGCCACTTAACCCTCCATTGCCCATGTTCCCTGTAAGTATTAGCGTATGTGTGTCATATCCCCTCGTGTTAAATGTATCTCCCAATTGACCGCTTTGACCCGGTGAAAAGCGGGATATAAATACAGCTAAATAAATAAATAGTGGTGGGGAGCAGATGAGCATTTCCAGGCCTACTGTCTGTCTGCCATTTCCTTATGGATGCATACAGATCTGCATTGACTGCCCTCTAGGGTGCCTGTTCTCCAGCAGGACTGGGGTTGATGGTTCCCTCTACTGCCACCATTGCAGGGTTGTAGAGTGTCCATCTGTTGGTGGGAGATCCTGTCCCCCACCCTGAGAGCGGGTTGGGTGGTGCTACATAATCCGCTTATGTGTCCAAACACTCCCCTTCACTTAAATCATGTGACCGTGGCACCCACACACGACATGCACTATTCTGGGTGTATCATAGTCCACAGGGGCTAAACACGACTGGGAAATACAAATGGAGACAGGTGTATCTTAAGTGTGTCTGTAAGGACTACCTATCATACACTAGCACTGACAGCTACCTGCAATATAGCCTATCTCAGCTAAGCCAGGTACTGCGGACCAGGTGCTGGGCACCCCACCTCGCCCTCAGGGTGAGCACAGTACCCACAGAATGTGACGGTCTGTAGCTACTCTGTGCCAGCAACACACAAGGTCAGTTCACCCTACCAGGCCGAAGTGCTGTGGGGGTGCATACCCCATCTTGTGATCATCTGTAGACTGCTGATCTGCATGTGCAGTGCATCATGGGTATGGGTGGGTTAACCCTATCCTGGTAACCACAGCAGACAGTTTGTGTGGTGACCTGCAGTCCTTCTGTAGCCAGCCAGGGGTTTGTCAGTAGCTATAGAGATGTAGATCACTGGTTACTTTATTGACTGTGAAGTCAGAAGTCATGGGTTGGATCCCACAGTGGTGTTATTTGATAGGGCTGTCTGAGGCATTTCCTTTTTTAATTTAAATTAGTGCTGCCAGCAAAAACATCCTCACAGTACTGTAATCTTAAGGTACCTCATAAGGCGCCCTATAGGGAACATTATAAGGTGCCTTGGCGGACAGTGCACTTTATAATGTGCCCTCTGGAGTGCCTTATAGGGCGCCTTATGTGGCACCTTAGGTTACGGCACTGTGAGGGTCTGTTTGCTGGCAGCACTAATTTACATTAAAAAAGAAAATGCCTCAAACAGCACTGATTTAAAGTAAAGGGTAATGCCTCAGACAGCCTTACCCATTAAGCCCACTGGGGGATCAAAATCATGACCCCTGCTTCATCAGTCAATGTAGTAAGCATTGTGCTACACCGCTGTTGCTGTGGTTTCAGGTCAGTGCGCTTAATTAAGGCTAACGCGCGTTAACGTGCCACGGCTCCCTCTATCGCACGATAACGGACTTTATCGTGCGATAACCTGAAATGCTACCTTATGATCGGAACGCCCACTACCTTATATGGCATTCGTCACAGTAAGACTGCAACTAACTCTGGTAACATTAAGACGGTTTAGTAAACATACCCTATAGTTTTTAGACTTCTAGCATTTGCATACAAGCATTTTAGAGACTGTAATTTATTCATATTAATCTGGCTATTGGTAGGCATGGTTAATTTGGAATCTTTAAGCTCTGTCTGCTCCATACTTAAGGGCATTTGGGCTACTTTACTCTTTTTTGGAACCTCTCTGTTTTTGGTAGTATTCTTCAAGGATACATTGCTCCGAACCATGCACTTTTGGGCGACTGTTGGCTTTCCCCTATTATCTAGTTTAAAAGCTGCTCTATCTCCTTTTTAAAGGTTAATGCCAGCAGCCTGGTTCCATCCCGGTTAAGGTGAAGCCCATCCCTTTGGAAGAGCCCTCCTTTCCCTAGAATGTTCCCCAGTTCCTAACAAATCCAAAACCCTCATCCTTGCACCATTGTCTCATCCACGCATTGAGACTCTGGAGCTCTGCCTGCCTTTTGGGTCCTGCGCATAGAACGGTAAGAATTTCGGAGAAAGCTACCCTGGAAGTTCTGGATTTCAACTTCCTACCTAAAAGCCTAAATTTAGCCTCCAGAAACTCCCTACCACATTTTCCTATGTCATTGGTACCGACATGTATCAAGACAGCAGACTCCTTCCTCAGCATTATCTAAGACCTTGTCTAGGTGGCGCGTGAGGTTCGCTACCTTCGCACGAGGCAGGCATGTCACCAAGCGATCCTCATGTCCACCAGCCACCCAGCTATCTACATACCTAATGATCGAATTACCAACTATAACAGCTGTCCTAACCCTTCCCTCATGAGCACTTGGCCCTGGAGAAACTTCCTCGGTGCGAGAGGGTTTTACATCACCTGGAGGAGAGGTCCTAGCTATAGGATCACTTCCTGCCACACCAGGGTGATGCTCTCCTGTCATGTGGCTCCTTTTTCCATTTCCTGAAAGATGCTTTTTTTGGCAACAGCCTTTCTGACCTCAGCTTTAAACCATGCTGGCAGTTTTTTGGACTTCCTTCCACATTTCTTAAAGCGTGGAATTAAGCTGATCCAGGCTTCCAAGATAGTAATTTTTAAACACCCAAGCTTGATGTAAATCTTTAACCTTAGCAACTGCTCCTTTTAGTTTTTTCGTAACTATTTTCCTCATTTTATCATAGTCTCCCTTTTGAAAGTTAAAAGGTACTACTGTGGATTTCCTTACCTTCTTTCATTTATTATGCTATGATCGCTATTGCCAAGTGGCCCCAACATCCTTATCTCTTGTACCAGATCTTGTGTTCCACTAGGTCCAAAATGGGCTCCCCTCTAGTCGGTTCATGAACCAGCTGCACCAATAGCAGTCATTTATTTCATCTAGAAACTTTATCTCCCTAGCATGTCTTGCCGTGACATTGACCCAGTTGATACCGAGGTAATAGAAATCACCCATTATTATTACTGTGTTATAGCTTTTGTTAGCTTCCCTGATTTCTTTGAGCATTTCATCATCCATTTGTTCATTCTGGCCAGACGGTCGATAGTACACCCCCACTACCTTCGCTTTCCCTTTTTACATGGAATTTCAGTCCATAGAGATTCTACAGTGAATTTTTTTTCCTGCAAAACTTTAATCCTTTGTGACTCAATGCCCTCTCTAACATAGAGCGCAACCACTCCACCAATTTGGTCTTCTCTATCATTACGATATAGTTTGTACCTAGGTATCAGTGTCCCACTGGTTATCCTCCTTCCACCATGTCTCTGAGACACCAGTCGTATCTAACCTCCCATTTAGTGATATAGAAACATAGAAATATGACGACAGAAAAAGACCACATGGCCTATCTAGTCTGTTCTTCCATATTAACAACTAAAACAGTCCCCTTTTTACCTTTAGAGATCCTCTGTGTTTTTCCCATGCTTTTTTGAATTCAGTTACTGTCCTCATCTCTACCACCTCCACTGGGAGACTATTCCACACATCTACCACTCTTTCTGTAAAGAAATATTTCCGCATATCACTCCTGAATCTATCTCCCTTCACCCTCATCCCATGTCGCCTCATAGCAGAACTTGCTTTCAACTGAAAGAGGCTCTCTCCCTAAGCATTTATGCCACAGAGGTATTTAAACATCTCAGTCATATCACCCCTATCCCGCCTTTCCTCTAAGGTGTACATATTAAGATCCTTCACTCTGTCCTCATATGCTTTATAATGAAGACCACTAATCATTTTAGTAGTCACCCTCTGCACCGACTCCATCCTGTTCACATCCTTTTGAAGGTGCGGTCTCTAGAATTGCACACTATACTCCAAATGAGGTCGCACCAAAGACTTATACAGAGGCATTATCACCTCCTGTTTTCTGCTAGCCATTCCTCTCTGTATGCACCCAAGCATCCTTCTAGCTTTTGCCATCACCTTTTCTACCTGCTTAGCTACTTTAAGATCATCAGACACAACCACACCTAGGTCCCGCTTTTCTTTAGTGGACAAAAGTACTTCACCCCCTATACTATATTGCTCCCTTGGATTGCTGCAGCCCAAATGCATGACCTTACATTTTTTAACATTAAATCCCAGCTGCCAGATTCTAGACCATTCTTCAAGCTTAGCTAGATCCCTCCTCATGTTATCTACACCTTCCTAGGTGTCTACTCTATTGCAGATTTTGGTATCATCTGCAAAGAGGCAAACCTTAGCCGACAGCCCTTCCGCTATATCACTAATGAAGATGTTGACAGATCCCTGGGGCACACCACTGGTAACATCCTTCTCCTCAGAGTGAGCTCCATTTACCTGTACTCTTTGGGGCTTGTTTACAAAGCTGTGGTAGCGGCTTTCGCCCGATATCGTAGCCATTGCCCCATTGAATTTAATGGGGCCGCGGCTGCGATATCGGGTGGAATCCACTACCCCGGCTTTGTAAACAAGCCCCTTTGTTGCCCCCCACCCAACCAATTTCTAACCCAAGCAGTAACTTTAGGATCCATCCCTAGGGTGCGCGGTTTGTTTACTGAAATCTAAATACACCACATCTAGGGCTCTCCGTCGGTCCATCTCCCTGGTCACCCAGTCAAAGAAATCAATCAGATTTGTCTGACAAGACCTGCCTCTGGTGAATCCATGCTGCCTCGGACCCTGTAATCTGCTAGACTCCAGAAACCTCACTATTTTCTCTTTCAGCAGCGTTTCCAATAATTTACTCACCACCGAAGTTAAACTAACCGGCCTGTAGTTTTCAACCACATCCTTACTTCCACTTTTATGTAAAGGCACCACATGAGCCTCTCTCTAGTCCTTTGGCACCACTTCTGACTCCAACGAGGCATTGAAAAGGTCAGTCAGTGGAGCTGCTAGAATGTCCCCAAGTTCCCTCAGTATTCTAGGATGTATACCATCCGGTCCCATCTCTTTGTCTACTTTAAGTTGAGCTAGTGTCTCATGAACACAGTCTTCTGAAAATTGCTCAAGATGTCCCTCGCTTCTGTTCCTGTTTGTTGGTGTTTTCTGAGGTCCTGCTCCTGGTTCTTCATCTGTGAACACAGAACAAAAATATTTGTTAAGCAATTCCGCTTTATCCTTATCAGCTTCTACATATTCCCCCCCCCCCCCCCGAACCCTTGAGTCTGACAATACCACTTTTGCCCTTCCTCTTCGCACTAATATATCTGAAAAATGTCTTATCCCCCCATTTTATTGCATTGGCTATTTCCTCCTCCTTTTGAACCTTTGCCTTCCTGACTACTTTGCTAGCTTCTCTACGTTTTTCCAAAAAAAAAGATGCCTGTCTTCCTCTGTCTGTGATCTCTTGTATTTCATGAAGGCCTCCATCTTTTTCTTCACTTTTTCAGCTACTTCTTTCGAAAACCATAGCGGTCTCCTTTTCCTTTTACCTTTATTTACCATTTTAACAAAAAGGTTGGGTGCCCTTAAAATATCCCCTTTCAGTTTTGCCAACTTTTTTTCTTCATCCCCCAGCTGTTCCCATCCCACTAACGACTCCCTGAGGTATTGGCCCATCTTGGCAAAGTTAGTCTTCCTAAAGTCTAAGATCCTCACCTTTGAATGGATTCTAACAGCCCTAGTCATAATACTGAACCACACCATCTGGTGATCACTGGATGCAAAATGATCTCCCACTACAACATCAGAAACACTTTCACCATTGGTAAGCACCAAGTCCAGTATGGCCCCTTCACGTGTGGGGTCTGTTACCAATTGCCTGAATAGTTCTCCCTGTAGAGAATCCTTACTTCGAGATGATACTGCAGCAGGAATGTGCCAATCAACATCTGGCACATTAAAATCTCCAATCAGTAGCACTTCCCCTTTTCTAGCAATGCTGCGTATATCCTCAAGTAACTCTCTGTCCACCTCTTCCTCTTGTGAGGGAGGTCTGTGTATCACACCAATGAAAATAGATTTCTCTTTCCCTCTTTCTAGTTTAACCCACAATGCCTCCTCTCTCCCTTTTAAGCTATGTAATTCCAAAGCTTTAATAGTAGTTTTTACATATAGTGCCACTTCTCCTCCCCTTCTTCCTACCTTGTTCTTTCTGAATAAAGTATAGCCAGGTGTATTTACATCCCAGTTATGGTTTTCTGTGAACCATGTTTCTCCAGGACCAAGCAGGAAGTCAGTCCTCACATATGGGTGACGTCGGTGCCGACGGAGCCCTCGCGGAGCAATTTTCCCCAGCTTTCAAAGAGAACACCTGTTACAGGTGAGTAACTACGCCTTCTGTAACTGCCACTAAATCCAAGTCAGCCACTCCCACCAAAGCTTCAACATCAGGGATCTTATTTCCCATGCTACGGGCATTTATACACACTGCTTTCCATATGTTATCCCTGTTACCAATTTCCATAAAGGTATTTAATGTATCACCTACCTGGGGGCTTTCACCTACCTGGGAGCTTTCTTCACCCATCCCCAACGAATCTAGTTTAAAGCCCTCTTCAGTAGATTAGCCATTCTACTACCAAAGACGCGTTGACCTTTCTTGAACAGATGGATGCCATCTCTGCTCTGCAACCCTTGGAACAGCATCCCATGGTCTAGGAAACCAAAACGCTCTCGATGACACCATCCATGCAGCCATGCATTCATTTCCAGGATGCAAGCCTCTCTGCCTTGGCCTTTACCTTCAACAGGGAGGATTAAAGAGAACACCACCTGTACACCTAACTGCTTCATCCTCTGTCCCAGAGCCATGGAGTCACTTTTGATATGTTCCGAGGTATACCTGGCAGTATCATTTGTTCCAACATGGATTAGCAACATTGGGTAATAGTCAGTGGGCTTGATGAGTCTCAGCAAACTGTCCATAACATCTTGGATTTTGGCACCAGGCAGACAGCATACCTCTCTGGACATCAAGTCTGGTCGGCAGATGGAAGCCTCAGTACCCCTCAGAAGAGAGTTTCCAACCACCACTACCCTTTGTTTCCTTGTGGTCACTGATTCTGCAACTTTGGGGTACTTGAGCTCTGGTTCTTCCCTTTCCAGGGGTGCTTTCACCTCCTCCACTTCCAGGGCTGCATAATGGTTCTTCAATTCAAGGGCTGGAGAAGTTGGATTGGTGATTTTTCAGGCCCTGGTGACTTGTGTCCAACCATCGACATTCTATTGGCACCCATCTTCTCCTCTGCTGGAGAGCTTGGTTGCTGCAAGAAGCATCTCATCAATGTACTTCTCACTGTCTTGAATGCTCCTCAGCCTCGCCACCTCCTCTCTGAGTTCCTCCACTTGTTTCCTCAGAGCTTCGCAGGCAGGCACCCTGCACATGGAACCGGTCCTTCAACTGGCATTAGGACATCTGTCTGGACTGGGGCAACAGCTTTAGCGATACAATTTTTCCCAGCCATTGTTCTGTTCGTGGAGCTTAGGTATCTGTTAAAGCAAAAGAGAGAGATCAACCAAGTACCAGCCGGTTTCCCAGCTGTCCTTTCAGAGAAAAAGCAGTTAAATCTCTTTAATCTCTGTGCTTTGTTAAATGGGGAGGTGCCCTAAAAAGCTATATATTCTCCCATCTTATTTTTTAGACTTCTTGCATTTGCATACAAGCATTTTAGAGGCTGTATTTTATTCATATTAATCTGGCTATCGGCAAGCAGGGGTAATTTGTACTCAAGGGCATTTGGGCTAATTTTGTCTTTATTGGAACCTCTCTACTGATATGTCCTATAAGAACATAAGAACATAAGATATGCCATACTGGGTCAGACCAAGGTCCATCAAGCCCAGTATCCTGTTTCCAACAGTGGCCAATCTAGGTCATACGTACCTAGCAGTTTCCCCAAAAGACACAGGTTCCACAATGCTTGTACTGGGTCAAGCATTGATATCCTGGGTCCCTTCTTAATAATGGTTTATGGACTTTTCCTCCAGGAACTTGTCCAAACCTTTTTTAAACCCAGCTACACTAACAGCCTTTACTACATCCTCCGGTAACAAATTCCAGAGTTTGATTACACGTTGAGTGAAAAAATATTTTCTTTTATTAGTTTACCCTGTAGCTTCATTGCATGTCCCCTAGTCTGTCTATATTCTGATAACGTAAACAATTGATCTACGTTTACCCGTTCCACTCCGGTCATTAATTTATAGACTTCTATCATATCTCCCCTCAGCCATCTCTTTTCCAGGTTAAAGAGCCCTAACCTTTTTAGCCTTTCTTCATAGGAGTATCCTTCCATCCCCTTTACCATTTTGGTGGCTCTTCTCTGAACCTTTTCTAATAACGCTATATCCTTTTTAAGATACGGCGACCAGAATTGCACACAATATTCAAGGTGCGGTCTCACCATGGAACGATATAGAGGCATTATAATATCTTTTGTTTTATTTTCCATTCCTTTCCTTATCATACCTAGCATTCTATTTGCTCTCTTGGCTGCCGCTGCACACTGGACCGAGGGTTTTAACATGTTATCCACAATGACGCCTAAATCTTTTTCCTGTGTGGTGGTTCCTAAAGTGGAACCTGCATCGTGTAACCATAGTTTGGGTTGTTCTTCCCTAGGTGCATAACTTTGCACTTGTCCACATTAAATTTCATCTGCCATTTTAATGCCCAGTCTTCCAATTTATCAAGATCCTCTTGCAATTTTCCACAATCCTCTTGGGTTTTAACAACTTTAAATAGTTTTGTGTCATCTGCAAATTTGATAATCTCACTCGTTATTCCACTTTCCAGGTCATTTATGAATATGTCAAAAAGCAGAGGACCCAGCACAGATCCCTGGGGTACACCACTATTCACCTTTCTCCATTGGGAAAATTGGCCATTTAGCCCTACCCTCTGCTTTCTATCTTTTAACCAGTTCCTGATCCACAGTAGTACACTGCCTCCTATCCCATGACTCTTTAGTTTTGCCAAAAGTCTCTGATGAGGGACCTTGTCAAAGGCTTTCTGAAAGTCCAGATACACTATATCAACCGACTCACCTTTGTCCACCTGTTTATTCACACCTTCAAAAAAACATAACAGATTAGTAAGGCAAGATCTTCCTTGTCGAAAGCCATGTTGGCTGTCTCCCATTAGGTCATGACTATCTAAATGCTGAATAATTTTATTCTTTATGATGGTTTCTACCATTTTTCCCGGTACTGAAGTCAAGCTCACCGGTCTGTAGTTTCCCGGATCACCCCTGGAACCCTTTTTAAAAATTGGTGTTACATTGGCTATCCTCCAATCTTCAGGAATTAGAGATGATTTTAATGATAGTTCAGAGATTACTAATAGCAGGTCTGCAATCTCATATTTCAGTTCTTTCAACACCCTTGGATGTATACCATCCGGCCCAGGTGATTTGCTACTCTTCAGTTTTATCTAATAGTTGTAATACATCTTCCCGATGTATCGATATTTCCTTCAACTCTTCTGCACCTTTAAATACCACTTCAGTCATGGGTAACATCCCTATATCTTCCTCAGTAAAGACCGAAGCAAAGAATTCATTCAGTCTCTCTGCTATCGCCTTGTCAACTCTTAGTGCCCCTTTAACGCCTCTATCATCTAATGGACCAACTGACTCTCTCACAGGTTTTTTGCTGCGAATGTACTTGAAAAAATCTTTATTTCACGTTTTTGCTTCCGCAGCAAGCTTCTTCTCAAATTCTCCCTTTGCCTGCTTTATTAATGCCTTGCATTTGACTTGCCAGTGCTTGTGCTGTTTCCAGGTTTCGTCGTTTGGCTCTTTTTTCCATTTCCTGAAAGATGCTTTTTTGGCAACAACAGCCTCTCTGACCTCACCTATAAACCATGCTGGCAGTTTTTTTGACTTCCTTCCACTTTTCTTAAAGCGTGGAATAAAGCTGGCTTGGGCTTCCAAGATAGTATTTTTAAACAACACCCAAGCTTGATGTAAGTCTTTAACCTTTGCAACTGCTCCTTTTAGTTTTTTCTTAACTGTTTTCCTCATTTTATCATAGTCTTCCTTTCGAAAGTTAAAAGGTAGTACTGTGGATTTCCTTACTATCCCTCCTCCACTAATTAAATCAAAGGCGATCATGCTATGATCACTATTGCCAAGTAGCCCCAACACCCTTATCTCTTGCACTACATCTGGTGTTCCACTAAGGACTAGGTCTAATATTGCTTCCCCTCTGGTCGGTTCATGAACCAGCTGCTCCAAGAAGCAGTCATTTATTTCATCTAGGAACTTTATCTCCCTAGCATGTCCTGCTGTGACACTGACCCAGTCGATACCGGGGTAATTGAAATCACCCATTATTATTACTGCACTGTAAGCTTTGCTAGCTTCCTTGATTTCTTTGAGCATTTCATCATCCATTTGTTCATTCTGGCCAGGCGGACGATAGTACACCCCCACTGCCATCGCCTTCCCCTTTTTACATGGAATTTCAATCCATAGAGATTCTACAGCAAATTTTGTTTCCTGCAAAACTTTAATCCTTTCTAACTTCAGTCTTTTGCTAGTATCCTTCAAGGATACATTGTTCCGAATTATGCGCTCTTGTGCAATTGTCGGCTTTCCCCTATTATCTAGTTTCAAGGCTGCTCTATCTTCTTTTTAAAGGTTAATGCCAGAAGCCTGGTTCCATTCCAGTTAAGGTGTAGCCCATCCTTTCGGAAGAGCCCCTCCTTTCTCAAGAATGTTCCCCATTTCCTAACAAATCCAAAACCCTCATCCTTGCATCATCGTCTCATTCACGCATTGAGACTCTGGAGCTCTGCCTGCCTTTTGGGTCCTGCGCGTGGAATGGGAAGCATTTCGGAGAATGCTACCCTGGAGGTTCTGGATTTCAATTTCCTACCTAAAAGCCTTAATGCAGCCTCCAGAAACTCCTTACCACACTTTCCTATGTCATTGTACCGACATGTACCAAGGCAGCAGACTCTACCCTAGCATTATCTAAGACCTTGTCTAGGTGGCACGTGAGGTTCACTACTTTGCACCACACAGGCATGTTACCAGGCGATCCTCATGTCCACCATCCACCCAGCTATCTACATGCCTAATGATCGAATTACCAACTATAACAGCTGTCCTAACCCTTCCCTTGTGGGCACATAGCCCTGGAGAAACCTCCTTGGTGCGAGAGGGTTTTGCATCACCTGGAGGACAGGTCCTAGCTACAGGATCACTTCCTGCTGCACCAGGGTGATGCTCTCCTGTCACATGATCTTTCTTATCCATGACAATAGGGATGCTGCCAGACTGGAGGTGGGACTTCAGTACTATATCCCTGTAGGACTCGTCTATGTACCTCTCTGACTTCCTTACGTCCTCCAAGTCTGCTACTCTAGCCTCCAGAGATCGGACTTGTTCCCTGAGAGCAAAGAACTCCTTGCACCAAGCGCACAGGTAAGATTCCTCACCAACTGGGAGAAAATCATACATGTACACTCGATGAAAAAGACTGGAAAACCCCCATCTCACTGCTGGGCTGCTGTTTGCATCTTAGTTTTAAGGTTGTGTTTAGGTATTTAAGTTATTTACTTACTAAGGGTTGCTAGGGATATTTATACTAATAAAATTATACTTAATACATATAATGTACTTTGTACATTAATGTATGCCTGATGTTGATAAACAGCTGCACCTGAAAGTGAATATGGCACCTCCTTTCCTTTAAGAGATTTAAGCACCTATAAAGCTATGATTATCCCAGGGGTGGGCGGGTATTGGGGAGGGAGGGAGGGAGGAAAAGAAGATTTATTAAAAACTGGCTACTACACAGTTCCCTGTCCTGTGCTTCTAAGGTAATCTGTGACCAATTTCCTGGGTGATTCACACAGCTCTTGCTTGGATTGAGGGAGTCTTGGGTTCTAAATTTAACCAGAAAGCTCTCTGCAGTGTTTTAATTTTAAACTGAAAGCTCTTTGCTGCTACTAAGCTCTGACTGAGTATTAAATTTAAAAGCTCCCTGCTGGGTTTTAAACTGAAAGCTATCTGTTGATTTTTTAATTTAACTATAAGCTATTTGCTGATACTAGGCCCTGACTGATTTAACAAATACACTGGATTCACAGATTAATCAGTTTCAATCGAAAGAATTCCTTTTTCACCAAGATACAGAAAAATTCCCAGAAGTAAATACTTAACAATTGCAGATCTCTCTTCAGAATTAGCAATCCCTTTTTGTAATCCTTCAAGACTAAGGGGTATGTTTACTAAACCGTTCTAATGTGCGCCCGGCAATAGTGTGCAGGTTGCCATAAAAGGAGTGGGCATTTCAGTCTTAAAGCAGCAAAACGGGAGTATCACGCGATAACGCGCGCTGCTGCGCACATTATCGGGCGAAGCGCAGCTAAGCGCGTTAACGCGCGGTAATCTTAAGTAGGTGCCCAGACATGCAAACATAGAAACAGAGGTGTAGCACAGTGGTTAATACACTGACTGATGATACAGGGGTCATGAGTTCAATCCCCCAGTGTGCCTAATGCATAAGGCTGGCTGAGGCATCAGCTTTGATATGTAAGTATTGTTTCTTGAGGCAGTTTATTTGTAATTTAATTATTGCTACCAGCAAACACACCCTCACGTGCCATAACCTAAGGTGCAGCATAAGGCACTCCATAGGATACCTTATAAGGCACCTTATATAGACGGTAACCATAAGGTGCCTCAGAAGGTGCTTTATAGGGCGCCCTATAAAGCGCCTCCTGAGGCACCTTATGGTTACAGTACGCTGAGGGTGTTTTTGCTGGCATCACTAATGTACATTGAAAATAGATAATGCTTTGGACAGTCCTTTCAAATAACCCCACTGTGGGTTTGAACCCATGACCTCTGATTTCACAGGCAGTGAAGTAACCAGTGGGCTACAGCTGCAAACAAGCCCCTGACTAGCTGCAGAAGGACTGCATGTCATCACACAAACAGTCTGCTGTGATCACCAGGATAGGGTTAACCCACCCGTACCCATGATGCACTGCACATGCAAATCAGCAGTCTACAGATGAACACAAGATGGGGTATGCACCCCCACAGCACCTCGGCCTGGTAGGGATAACTGACCGTGTGTGTTACTGGCACAGAGTAGCTACACACCGTCACATTGTGCGGGTACTGTGCTCACCCTGAGGGTGAGGTGGAGCGCCCAGCACCAGGTCCACAGCACCTTCCATGGCAGAAATAGGTCATGCTGCAGGTCCCCAGCAGGGCTAGTGTGTGAGATAGGCAGTTCCTGCAGACACACCTTGGATACATCTGTATGTCTCAGTCAGGTTTAGCCCTTACGGACCCATAGGCAGATTATGTACCACCACCCGACACTCTGCAGCTGAGGGTGGGAAACAGGATCTCCCGCCAACAGATCCACATTTCACCTCCCTGCAAGGGCAGCAGTAGACGGGACCATCAACCACAGTCCTGCTGGGGAATAGACACCCTACAGGGCAGTCAATGCAGCTCTGTACACATCTATAAAACAATAGCAGCCAGACATTAGGCCGAGAAATACTCAGCTGCACCCCACCACTATCTGATATTCCCCTGCAGCAAGCCTCCAGCTGCTGTACTCTGCAAGGTGTTCCAGCAAGACACATACTAGCTGCAGATAGTATGCTAGCTAATCCATAGTGCATGTTCCTGGAGGAGATGCATGCACCCAGAACTGAGACGTCAGCATATACACCAAGCAGATAAATCAGTGATTGGGCCCCAAAAGGGAACCCATAAATATCACATGAGAGAAATGTTATAGGGCACTATGGGGTAACCTAGCCATGCCGTGGTCACTGCTCAGTCAGGGTGAGAGTGATCTCTCAGCAGGACATGCTGTGGCCACCCTGTCTGTGCAGGTGGTGGCCGGGCAATACAATGTCCCAGCCATTGCCCTATGCCCTGTGAAGATGCATGGGTATAGCCACCCTGTCCTGGCTATACCCATGGTACCTTGCTCCTCATTATGCACATTGGCAGGCCAATACTGGCAACAGTGCTGGCAGTGTGGGCTGCGGAGGGTATTTGCAGCCACCACACACTGGATAGACAGACACACACTCCCCACACCTACGCCAGCATTGTACAACTATAGAGGTGTTTTGCAGCCCTGGCCACCGCTCCAGTCCTGGGCACAGTGCAGGCATGGCTATGGTACGCAATACTGTTGGGGTCACTCCTCAGGGTGGTAAACACTGTCAGACACAAGACCTGTAGCACACTCCACAGACATCAGAAAGGTTGCCATGGTGCAGCTCAATCAGAAAATTGTACTTAACATCAGAATTGCTATCTGCCAGTAATCATAGCAACCTTTTGATAGCTGTGTACCGTATTCCCAGGTTTAGGGTGGCATTGCTAAGGTATGCAAGTGCTAGTATTGGGAGATGCATGCAAGGTCCAATGTCCTGCCTCTCCAGGAGGCATTGGATAATGGAGCCTGTGGGTGCGGGTGTGTCTGCCCCTGTTTGCAGTTGCTTTACGGCAGAGGTTCCCAACTCCAGTCCTGGTGTGCCAAACACTGTTCGGGTTTTCATGCTGTCCCTCATGAATATGCATGAGAGGCATCTGCATACCATGGGGGCGGCGCATAGAAATGCAGCACAGGCATCTTTATTAGAGGCAGCATGGAACCTGAATGGTGTTTGGCCCTCCAGGACTGCATTTGGGAGACTCTGCTCTAGGGTATGCGCATGTTTATGGTATCTGTGCTCTGTAGGGTAAAATGTAGGTGTTTTGGGCATGTTTACGTCATCTGCAGTAAAGGTTCTGTCTGTATAAGAACGTTTTAGTAGTGGGTAAAATATGGGGACTGGGTTGGCAGGAACCACAGCTGGGACTTGAACCTGTGACTTTCTGCTTTTGAACACACTGGCTGTGTGCACTGCACCACTGTGTTGCCACAGAGACAGTGCATTCCCTGGTGATGCCATGACTGTTCGTCAGACAGGGCCTGTCTGTTGCAGTGCATTGCACCCACCTACACAGGGCTAGGCCACGGTCTGCTCTGGGAAGCTGCCACTGCCCCCTCCACCACCAGTATCCCTCTGCCACCATGCTGACATGCCCTTCTGCTGGTGCTGCTGGTAGAGCGCAGTCTCAGGCCATCCAGTGTGCGGGTAGGCGGCTGCCTATGGTGCGGGTTCTGGGGTAGGGGTGCCTGCATAGCTGTCCACGCTTCCCCCCAGCACTGCATGCCAATGTTCCGTGCCCTTCGGGGTACCTGCTGGGTACTATCCCCTGTGACACTGTGGGAAGCACACTCGTGCCCATGTGGGCCCTCATAAGTTGCTGTCTGGCTGCTCTACTGTTTCAGCATTCCTATGGGCCAGCTAGGCATCACCCTAGTCCGCACTGTGGGCCAGCTGCACCGCAGCATGTGCCGCCTGCAGCCCTCTGTGTCCCCTTTCCCAGCATCTGTCCAGTTGCCCATTCCGACATGCCCGCCCTGCTGTTGTGGAACTTGTGCACGCCATTGGAAACCTGGCCGATGGAGTTGGAAACCCCGCTCAGCGCAATTACACTGTGGGCTCATTCACCTTGTATGCGGATGGAGCATAGACCCTTCCAAGATTCATATCTTTTTTTTGGAGCTTTCTTGGGAGTGTTTTTTTTATGTTTCCCATTGATATCACTATTGGCCAGCTTGGTTATTTTCTTTTTACATTTTATGCTGTACATATTTAAGGTTTATTTGCCCTTTTGTTCCGTGCACATGTATCACACTTATCACTTTTTTGTAGGTTTCCCTGGTTTTGCTGTACATTGCTTACGGAAATGGTTTCTTTTCCCTTTAAATCTGCTCTAACGCCAGGGTTTCACTGGTGTTAGTTTTGAGCCTCGGATTTCACAGCGTTAGTGTGCAGGGAGCCTCTTCCCTCCCACTCTCCACCCATTGACCCCTTCTCTCTGCCCCTGGGGAGCCTTCCTCCGCCCTCCGGGAGCCTTTCCCCCACTTCAGCGCTCGTTTGTGCCGCAGCGCGCGTTATCACGCGATAAGGTACCTGTGCACCTTGTAAAGCACCATTATCGCGCGATAAGGTACCTTATCACGCGATAACATTACAGAGTGCACGTTAAGACGGTTTAGTAAACATACCCCTTAGAATCACAGAGCTCTGGTTGAACTATTTATGCCTGTGCTTCTGAGATAATCTGTGACCAATTTCCTGGGTGATTCATACAGCTCTTGCTTGGATTGAGGGAGTCTTGGGTTCTAAATTTAACCAGAAAGCTTTCTGCTGTGTTTTAATTTTAAACTGAAAGCTCTTTGCTGCTACTAGGCTCTGACTGAGTATTAAATTTAAAAGCTCCCTGCTGGGTTTTAAACTTAAACTGAAAGATATCTGTTGATTTTTAAATTTAACTAAAAGCTATTTGCTGATACTAGGCCCTGACTGATTTAACAAATACACTGGATTCACAGATTAATCAGTTTTAATCGAAAGAATTCCTTTTTCACCTAGATATAGAAAAATTCCCAGAAGTAAATACTTACAATTGCAGATCTCTCTACAGAATTAGGAATCCCTTTCTGTAGTCCTTCAAGACTAAGAATCACAGAGCTCTGGTTGAACTATTTATGCCTGTGCTTTTGAGGTAATCTGTGACCAATTTCCTGGGTGATTCATACAGCCAATTTCCCAGGTGATTCGTGCTTGGATAGAGGGAGTCTTTCAAAATGGCCCTTTGATCTGTCACTTGGCTTAAACACCTATTTAAAACAATTTGAGAGGTCTCTTGCCCTCTATCTATAAGGCCTCTTTGTAAAGGTCTTTAGAAATAATTTATTGCTCAAAGAATACTGACCCTGTTTTTCCTTTTATGCTGTTATGTTCTGATTTGATTTAAATTAAAGTTCTTGGCTGCTGCCAGACCCTAACTGGGTATTAAATTTAAACTAGAAGCTCTCTATTGGGTTCTAAGTTTAACAAAGGCTGACTTGTGCATAGTGTCTGGTGTATATAGATAAGTAAGTACATTTCTCTGGTGTTTCTTTCATTGGTGCTGACTGGTATTTAAGTGTTTTTCATTATAATACCAATTTTGTGCATATCTATGGGTTGTTGTTATTGAGTTTGACAGATGACTTATTGCGAACGATCTACTGCGAATATGTTCTCATTTTAGGTTATTCAGTGTGGATCTGATCTGTCGATGATATAATTTGTGGGTTATTGTATTCTATTTTCATATTTCCACAGAAACCTTTTTTTTAGGGGCATGAGATTACACTGATATATTCTGTATTATAAGTTTATTTTCGAGTTTGTACAGTATGACTGTTATGATTTTTTTTTGCCTTATATTAGTGGGCTGTAGTTAGTTTCTTTGACCTGACCTCTGTGGATTAGATGGAGCAAAAAAAAAAAAATGGTTTGTATGGGATGTATGTGAGTTTGGATGGTGATATATATTCTATTTGTTACAGTATTTAGGCTGGCAAACGCAGATTGGTGTCCTACCCCCTGAGAAAACAGAAAGCATAACGCTAAGGGGAAAGTTTACTAAACCGTCTTAATGTTACCGGCGTTAGTTGCAGTCTTACTGTGATGAATGCCATATAAGGTAGTAGGCGTTCCTGTCTTAAGTTAGCATTTCGGGTTATCGCATGATAAAGTCCGTTATTGCGCGATAGAGGGAGATGTGGCACGTTAACGCGCATTAGCCTGAATTAGGTGCGCTGACTAGCAAACACTGCAACAGAGGTGTAGCACAAAGGTTAGTATATTGACTGCTGGTTCAGTGGTCATGAGTTTGATCCCCCAGTGGGCTCAGTTAAAAGACTGTTTGAGGCAATCCCTTTTCCTGCTTGTAACAGTCAGACACATCCCAACAATTTGCACTGCCAGCCAAAAAAGCCTCACCCCGGTGCTGCAACCTAATGCACCTTTTAGGGCGCACCATAAGGCACATCATAAAGCACCATGTCATCCAAGGCAGGTCATAATGTGCCCCAGAGGGCGGCAGGAAAGGTTGGCACCCTCCAAGGCAGCGTATAAGGTGCCCCATAAGCTGGCCAAACCTAAGGTGCCGCAAAAGATGCCCCAGGAATGCCAAGGTGACACAGGAGATGGTGCCCAGGGGCACAAAGGTTCCCCAAAGTCACAAGCATGAAATGTATGGCTCAAACACAGATGTAACCATAACACTGCACAGAGCACCAAGGAAAGGCAATGAATAAGTGACGGAAGGAAGTAGATGACGGAGCTCATGGACCAGCCAAATCTGCGTGCAGCCCATGTGGCAGCAGGTAAAGTGGACAAACATATCGGTGGCAGCTGTACCGATGTACAGAGTGATGATAATGTACAGTGCAACAATGACAGTGTGTGGCAGAGGATGGGGATATGTGTCCACCAGAGGAGGTAGAGGTGGCAGGATAAGTGCAATGACAGGAGGACAGGAGGACCATGTTAAAACCCTCGGCTCAGTGTGCAGCAGCAGCCAAGAGAGCAAATAGAATGCTAGGTATGATAAGGAAAGGAATAGAAAATAAAACAAAAGATATTATAATGCCTCTATATCGTTCCATGGTGAGACCGCACCTTGAATATTGTGTGCAATTCTGGTCGCCGTATCTTAAAAAGGATATAGCGATTTTAGAAAAGGTTCAGAGAAGAGCCACCAAAATGGTAAAGGGGATGGAAGGATACTCCTATGAGGAAAGGCTAAAAAGGTTAGGGCTCTTTAACCTGGAAAACAGACGGCTGAGGGGAGATATGATAGAAGTCTATAAATTAATGAACGGAGTGGAACGGGTAAATGTAGATCGATTGTTTACGTTATCAGAATATAGAAAGACTAGGGGACATGCAATGAGGCTACAGGGTAAACTATTTAAGACTAATAAAAGAAAATATTTTTTCACTCAACGTGTAATCAAACTCTGGAATTTGTTACCGGAGGATATAGTAAAGGCTGTTAGTGTAGCTGGGTTTAAAAAAGGTTTGGACAAGTTACTGGAGGAAAGGTCCATAAACCATTATTAAGAAGTGACCGAAGATATCAATGCTTGACCCAGTACAAGCATTGTGGAACTTGTGTCTCTTGGGGAAACTGCTAGGTACTGTCAGACGGCTGCCTGGGTGAGAATGTTCACAGTCTTGGCAAGTGCATATATCAATATGATTTGCAAGGGATTGTGGGAAATGCAGTCCATTCACACCAGACACAGCTGCTCACAATAATTAGTTGTGCTTGAGTGTAAAGCCCATAAGATATTTATTTATGGGGTTATTTCTCCCAACACAGATATGCTTGGTAGCACATAAAACAGGATACTTGCTTTCAGTGTTAAACTTAGAAAAACAAAATCAGGAAAACAACAGCTGAACTTGTCAGGCAATCAAAACAAAAGAATAAAGACCTGGTTGGTAACAAACTGGTCTTTTCTGTAGGCTTTAGCTAATATTTTCTTAGCAGTGTTTCAAACAACAAGCAAAACCCACAAAGAAAGGAAAAACTGTTCTTTTCAGGTTAACTTCTTATATCTTCACACATAGACTCAGAAGTGATTTCCTCAGAGCTCACAAGTAGTTAGGTAAGGCTCAATTGCTAGCAGTTACCCAGCTGAAACCCCTTAGCTGGCTTGCTTTCTACTGCATGGCTCAAAATCCTACTCAGTAGCTTTTCTGAGTAGATTAAAGAACAAGTTTGTATTTCTTTCTGATGGTTGTTGTACCTTGTAACAGAAAATTACCAAAGGAGTTTAGACAGAGAGCAATCCATATCCACAGCCTATATCTAAGACTTCTCCCCCTTCTTCAACAATCATGGGTTCAATATCATGGATTGGCAGAGAGGAATTTCTCAATGGAGCACTTTCAGGAGAATACTTGTTTCCCTGCTGTCTTTCAAGGTTATAGCTAGGGCATAGATCAGTGTTCATACCTGAGCTTCCATTGCTGTTAGAGTTCCTCTCTAAATAGCCTGACCAGTATGTAGTCCAGTTTTTATGTCCAGCCTTCCAATCCAGATCCCTGGACACTGGATCTCTCTTCACATACCTTCTGGCACGGGTCTTAGGGTCCCTTCCACGTGCAGCCGTCTCCCTCACAGGTACCGTCTGGAGATTCCTAGCCCTGCAGCACCATTCCTCTGGCTTTCCCCAGTCCAATGGTGTATGCTGGCCTTTTGAATGTCTCCCAGTATACGTACTGCTCTGGACTCCTTTAGACCTTCCTTTTCTCTTCTTTCTTCCAAAGGGTTTCTTGCTCTCTCTGTCCGTCCGTTCTGGCTTCTGCTTCTGATGATCCTCCAGATGATGAAGCTGTCCAAGATGAGAATCTCCAAGAAACTGAGGATGAGGATAATTCTCTGTAGAATAAACTCTACCTTTATTCTGCTTTGATGAATGCTCCACCTTAGCACAGCGCAGCTGTGCTGAATCAGGCCCTGCCCTTTGAGATGAGTGCTTAGGGATTACCTCATAGCCCTCCTGATTGAACACACGTTTCCCCACTTCAGCTCCTCTAATGGCTGGTGGAAACCTGGTGCATTCTGGGACTGGTAGTCTTTTATGGGAAAATTCTGTTTTCTTATTTCTACCAGAACTGACAGGTTGCTTGTTCAGAGTCACTTCACCTTTACTATAGCTCCTTCCTGAGCTATGATAAGCTTCCTTATCACATACCCCCCTGCTTAAGTTATTACGGACTGGTTTAACTGATGAAACTTCTTCTCTACAGTCCGTAATACCTACGAGAGTGTTTTCTTTTTGAAGCTCACTTACTTCCTGACTGGCTTCAGGGTCATTATTATTTACAGGCCTCTCCTTCCAAGACTTAAGTACATTAATATGGTAGGTCTGCCTACGCCCTCTTGCATTTTCTACCATATAAGACACTGGGCTCACTTGTTTAACAACCTTCCATGGCCCTTTCCACTGTACTTCAAATTTTGGGGCTGTACCTGCTACTTGAACCAAAACCTTTTCACCAATGCTTAATTGGCGGCTTTTGGCCTTCCTATCATACCACCCTTTCTGGCGCACTTGACTGTCCTGCAGGTTCCTCTCAGCAACCTGCGAGGTCCTTTTCAAACGTGCTCGCAAGTCACGTAGAAACTGTGGCACTTCCTGACTTCCCGGTTCAGGATCAATCCATTGTTCCCTCAAAATGTCTAACAAACCCCGTGGAGCCCTACCATACAATTCATATGGAGTTACACCTAGGGACACCTGAATTCTTTCCCTGCAGGCATATAAGGCAAAGGGCAATAACATATCCCATTCTTTTACCTCTCCTGCTAACCCCCTTCTCAACATTTGTTTGAGAGTTTGGTTGAATCTCTCCACCAAACCGTTTGATTGTGGATGGTAGGCTGAGGTTTTCACGTGATGAATGCCAAAGGCATCCCAGACCTGGGCCAAATATTTGGATACAAAATTGGACCCTCGGTCAGTCAACACCTCTCTTGGGAATCCCACTTCACAAAACAATTTTACTAGCTCTAAAGCTATTGCTTTTGCAGAAACATTCCTCAATGGTATGGCCCAGGGAAACCTTGTTGCCTGATCTACCATAACTAGGATGTATTGGAAACCTCGGGGCGTTTTGACTAATGGGCCTACAATATCCATGGCAATGCGACCAATTGGGTCTGTGATAATTGGCATGGGAATCAATGGCACCACCGGTGGGTGAGCCGCTGTAACTCGCTGACACGCTGGACATGCAGCACAAAACTGGGCAGTTTCTTTGAAAATACCTGGCCAGTAAAAACGCATAAGTATTTGATCCAGCGTTCCTTGCATCCCTTTATGACCTCCAACTGGATGATCATGTGCTAATCTAAGTACTAGACCTTTGAAAGTTGTGGGTACCACCAATTGTTTACGTATGGTCCCATTTCTGGAGTCCTGACTCTCTCTATATAATATTTCATTATGTAGTCTGAATCTGGGCAATTCCTCCCTAACCTCATGAGCATACTTAAAAGCTCGGGTGAGAGCTTGATCAGCTCGCTGCTCTTGTGGAAAGTTAGGAAACTTTGCCACTAACTCAGCTGGCACCCAAGGTAAACTTTGACCAGCTAACATCTCAGCCCTACCCTGTGCTCTGCAAAGTCTCTCACGCCGCTTTTGTGCTTTCAACTTTCTTACTTTACCAGATGATGGGGTTATTAAATCATCATGAGAGGGTAAGTCTCCTAATAACTCTGCCTGCTCCCCCTCCTCCTTCTGCTGGCTCTCTACCTTAGCCTGCGAGCGGGTGGATACAAGGCCCCTCTTATTACCTATAGTTTGGCCTTCTGGAAGCTTAACCATCTTTTTAGCTAGGGATTAAGGACTTCCAAAGAAAGGCCCGGGAGCTATTTCCATTAATCCTTCTCCCTCCTTCTTTCCTAGCCCTTCCACTAGACCCTGCTTAAATCTTGGCCAGTCCTTTCCTAGAACCAAATCAAAGGGTAGCCTAGGCACCACTGCTAACAGGACTTCCTCTTGTTCCCCCAGGCACTTAACCTTTAGCCTATAGGTGGGATATGATGTTGCAGCACCATGAATGCATCTGATGTGAACTTGGCTTTCAGGGGTTCTAGGCACAAATCCTTCTTGGGCCTCTATTCTCTTCCAAAGCCTTTTTGACATCATACTCTGGTCTGCCCCAGAGTCTAACAAAGCATTTGTGGTAATTCCTTGCACATCAACCATCAAAAGAAATCCTTCTTTGGGCTGTTTTAAATCCACACCCATTAAGCTAGTGTGTGTCTGGCATCCCTTTTCTAAATGTCCCCATTTTCCACACTTGAAACATTTCTTTCCACTCCACTGTGTCATCTGGTTTGGCACAGTACATTTATTTCCAGAAACATTTTTAAATATTTTCTTTTCTGATACAGCACAGCTTGCCTCAGCACCTATTTTCAGAGGGCCACCCATTCTATGGCAAGCCTGCGTGGCTTCCAAGAATCTCTCTGCTAGCATGGTTGCCTCTCCAAGATTTTGGCAATTTTGCTGTATAAGGAAAGTGTGCAAATCTTTAGGCACCGCAGACATTAATTGTTCAAGCATAATAATGTCTAATAACATTTCTACCGTCTTTTGCTCAGGCTCCAACCATTTTACAGCTAATCCTCTGATTCTCTGACTCAGAGCCCTGGGTGTTTCACCCACTCTCAATGTAGTAGCTCTAAACATTCGCCTATACTCTGAAATAGACAACCCTAGGCGATCTCTAATAGCAGCCTTTACATCCTTATAATTCAAAGCCTGGGCTGCTGGCATTGCTCTATAAGCTGCAAGCGCCTCTCCAGTTAATGAGGCTGCCAGCCTTACTGCCCACTGGGTCTCTGGCCATGCTAATGCTTGTGCCACTCTTTCAAAAGACTCTAGAAAATCATCAACATTATCATCTAGAGTTAGCTTCCCAAAACTAAATGCCCCAATCCCCTGATTGAGTGCCACACTGTCCACATGTGGTGTACCAGTATTTACTGCTGGTCTTGCATCTGGTCCACTTTGGTTCTGCAGTTTAACTAGGGCTTGCACCAGATCAAGCACTGGCTTCTGCTGGTCCATTAAGGCTTTCATAGCAGTGTCCTGAGCCTGCTGTGCTAGCTCCTGCTGCCTGCTAAACTGGGCTGCCATCCAATCAGCTAGTTCCCTTGGATCCATCTTGATCCCTGCAAGAAAACACAAAGAAAAAAAACACAGTGCACCACCTTCCAAACAGGTGTTTTTTCTACTCTTTTTTTTTCAATTACCCCTGTGCCTTACTCCCATCCACCACTAGACATGCCCAGGTACTTGTTACCTTATGCCAGTGATGAATCCAGCTCTGCACAGGGTCTTTTCTTCCTGGAACAGCTCCTGGAACAGCCACCCCTCCTCCAAAGTGCAGTTGAGGGAAAATCTTTTCTTTCAGCTTTTAAGCTTGAACTGTCTTTTCCTTCAGACTTGAGTTGTAATCCTTTAGCAAGTAAATCCCTTTGCGTAAAAGCAATCCGAAAAACTACGCCATTTGTCAGACGGCTGCCTGGGTGAGAATGTTCACAGTCTTGGCAAGTGCATATATCAATATGATTTGCAAGGGATTGTGGGAAATGCAGTCCATTCACACCAGACACAGCTGCTCACAATAATTAGTTGTGCTTGAGTGTAAAGCCCATAAGATATTTATTTATGGGGTTATTTCTCCCAACACAGATATGCTTGGTAGTACATAAAACAGGATACTTGCTTTCAGTGTTAAACTTAGAAAAACAAAATCAGGAAAACAACAGCTGAACTTGTCAGGCAATCAAAACAAAAGAATAAAGACCTGGTTGGTAACAAACTGGTCTTTTCTGTAGGCTTTAGCTAATATTTTCTTAGCAGTGTTTCAAACAACAAGCAAAACCCACAAAGAAAGGAAAAACTGTTCTTTTCAGGTTAACTTCTTATATCTTCACACATAGACTCAGAAGTGATTTCCTCAGAGCTCACAAGTAATTAGGTAAGGCTCAATTGCTAGCAGTTACCCAGCTGAAACCCCTTAGCTGGCTTGCTTTCTACTGCATGGCTCAAAATCCTACTCAGTAGCTTTTCTGAGTAGATTAAAGAACAAGTTTGTATTTCTTTCTGATGGTTGTAGTACCTTGTAACAGAAAATTACCAAAGGAGTTTAGACAGAGAGCAATCCATATTCACAGCCTATATCTAAGACTTCTCCCCCTTCTTCAACAATCATGGGTTCAATATCATGGATTGGCAGAGAGGAATTTCTCAATGGAGCACTTTCAGGAGAATACTTGTTTCCCTGCTGTCTTTCAAGGTTATAGCTAGGGCATAGATCAGTGTTCATACCTGAGCTTCCATTGCTGTTAGAGTTCCTCTCTAAATAGCCTGGCCAGTATGTAGTCCAGTTTTTATGTCCAGCCTTCCAATCCAGATCCCTGGACACTGGATCTCTCTTCACATACCTTCTGGCACGGGTCTTAGGGTCCCTTCCACGTGCAGCCGTCTCCCTCACAGGTACCGTCTGGAGATTCCTAGCCCTGCAGCACCATTCCTCTGGCTTTCCCCAGTCCAATGGTGTATGCTGGCCTTTTGAATGTCTCCCAGTATACGTACTGCTCTGGACTCCTTTAGACCTTCCAAATGCTTTTCTCTTCTTTCTTCCAAAGGGTTTCTTGCCCTCTCTGTCTGTCCGTTCTGGCTTCTGCTTCTGATGATCCTCCAGATGATGAAGCTGTCCAAGATGAGAATCTCCAAGAAACTGAGGATGAGGATAATTCTCTGTAGAATAAACTCTACCTTTATTCTGCTTTGATGAATGCTCCACCTTAGCACAGCGCAGCTGTGCTGAATCAGGCCCTGCCCTTTGAGATGAGTGCTTAGGGATTACCTCATAGCTCTCCTGATTGAACACACGTTTCCCCACTTCAGCTCCTCTAATGGCTGGTGGAAACCTGGTGCATTCTGGGACTGGTAGTCTTTTATGGGAAAATTCTATTTTCTTATTTCTACCAGAACTGACAGGTTGCTTGTTCAGAGTCACTTCACCTTTACTATAGCTCCTTCCTGAGCTATGATAAGCTTCCTTATCACAGTACATATGACCTAGATTGGCCACTGTTGGAAACAGAATACTGGGCTTGATGGACCTTGGTCTGACCCAGTATGGCATATCTTATGTTCTTATGAGAGCAGTGCAATGCAGAGCAGACACAGGAGAGGCAAGCATGAAGAGCTGCAATGCAGAAAAGTGTGCCAGTGCAGGACATGGGGTAGCGCCTGCACATTAGGTCAGGACGCCACACAGCTGGCACACACACACAGACGGACAGAAGGATGGATGGCAACAGTGATGAGGGTATAATGTGGCGGCAGCACAGATCTGCACAAATATGACTTTTACACGAATGAAACGTAGTTGTGTAGGACAGCCATAAAGAAACAGGGAACAGAAAGGAAGTGAACCCATGACTTATGCTACTGAAGTCATTGCATTAACCATTGTATTACATCACTATGGGAGTTAGCACACCAATGGCTGGCTACAGAAAGAGTGCATGTCACCATAAAACGGTCTGCTGTGGCTACCAGGATAGGATAGAACCAACAGTACCCATAATACAATTCACATGCAGAACAGCAGTCTACATCTGCTCACCAGATGGGGTATGCATCTCTACAGCAGGTCAGCTTGGTAGGGGGGGGGGGGGGTAATGACCGTGCGTGTTACTGGCACAGAGTACCCGCAGGCCATACCAATGTGCGTGTTCTGTGCTCACCCTGAAAGCTAATTATCACTCTTTACATATTCATATAAGCCAAAACCGTATAAACATGCAACTATAAAAATATATAATTTATATGCCAATTCCACAACGTATGTCTTCTGCTGTCAATCACTCATCTCATTTCTAATAGTACTAAAGAATTTAAATATATTATCCAACAATGATAGCCAATGTGCGGAACTCGAGATTCTACAGACAGTCTGATGTTGGCTTCTTATAATATTCAACAGCTTCTTATCATGTCTGATGAATCAACTGTAGCAGCAAAGCGCAGACAAACCAATGATACCAGGAGTCTGTTCAGAAGGTCCAAATCATTTATTTGTGCACAAGTCTCAAGCAAGACAATTTCAAAATGGCTGAGCAAAGTTTTCAAGCATTACAACAACTTTTATAGACTTCTGTTCCATTCTAGGTATAGAAAAACAATTCATTGGTCCCGGTACGCTCCCGTACCTCCCGTAGCCCCTCTATTGGTCCCGGTACTGATAAGTTTCTCCAATTATGTTCCTTCTGTGGGCTTCTGTAGGCATGACACCTGCCTGCCCCCCTTCTAGTCCCAATTACAATGGTCAGTTCATCAACTTGTTACTTTCACACTTTCAAGGCTATGGGACCATTTGTGCGTGCAGAAGAGCAAGGTTCTGTAACTCATCTGTCAGCACTCCTCAATACTTCTCTGCAAATGTACTTTTTCTTATCAGCAACTTTAAAACACATCTTTTCTGTATTTTTCCATTTCTTAATTCTGCAATTCTGCTTATCTAAGCTAATTCAATATTTCTACTGAGTTCTTTCTTACAATAGCAGCATATTGGGGGATGTGCAATCCTATATGCCTCTCCACAGGCCTCATTTACAGGTCAAGCTAGCCATGCTGGCCTGCCTATGTCAGACACCGTGGGTCACAGGCCTGCACCTGCCACACAACCATTATAAAACAGTTCTTGGAATCCGATGGTGAATCTAATATTAGAAATCCAAGCTGGATGTAGTCACTTAGCTTATCGACTTATATGAATATGTAAAGAGTGATAATTAGCTGAGTACATGTGTAATAGATTGTTATATGTTTGTACTTTTTCAGCTTACATGAGAATGTAAAGAGAGATAAATAACTGAGTATAAGTGCAACAGATTAAGCTCTATAATATATCGTTATACGAAGTGGGCCATTGATGTGATGAGTGGCACAGTTAATGGGTTTATACCCTTGCTGTAGTGCTATAAGATTCTACTGAGGCCAGTGTTCTATATAATGATATATTGAGCGTGGTGACATAAGTAGCAGGTTCTTGGTTGGTGGGTTTAAAATATTAAACGAATTTCAAGTGATTATATTGTGCTATACCGTTTAACAAACATTAGGCTATTGTTTTGGGTCCAACTACGATCTGACATTCACCAGCAGAGGGCAGTCAGTGTGCACCTGTTGCACCCTGCAAAGTGGTGCAGCCATACAGATGCTAATGGCAGACAATCTGCTAGCTAGTACATAGTGCATGCTCCTGGAGGAACTGTGTGCATGCAAAACAGATGTCAGCACACACATCACACAGGTATGTCAGTGATTGAGCCCCAGAAAAGAAAAAGCGTAGTTACTCACCTGTAACAGGTGTTCTCCAGGAGCAGCAGGAATCAGTCCTCACTTATGGGTGACGTCAGCGCCGACGGAGCCCCCGCGGAGCAATTTTCCCCAGCTTTCAAAGAAAGCCTTTGGGAATTGCAGCACGCATGCGCGGTCCCCTTCCCGCCCAAGGGTGCCATCTTAGCCAGTCAGATGACATAGCTAAAAAAGACAGCATAAAAATTTGCAAAAAAAAACTAAAGCAGATGATTGCAACTCCACGGGGAGGAGGGAGGGTTGTGAGGACTGATTCCTGCTGCTCCTGGAGAACACCTGTTACAGGTGAGTAACTACGCTTTCTCCAGGACCAAGCAGGAAGTCAGTCCTCACTTATGGGACTCCCAAGCTCAAGGCTACCGGAGACCCTAAGCACAAAAATGAGCTCCCTCTAGCTCAGCAGCACAGAAGGAAAGAATCTTCGCTGAATTATTACCCACCGGTAGCCCACATCCGGGATGGAGGGTAGGAGTTGCTCAGACCTCGAAGAGATTACGGAGGACTGCCTGTCCGAAAGCACTGTCCCTGCGGGACTCCCTCTCGAGACAGTAATGGACCGCAAAAGTCTGGCTCGAAGACCAAGTAGCGGCCCGGCAGATGTCTGCCAGCGGAACAGAGCGGAGGTAAGCCACTGACGTAGCCTTTGCCCGAACGCAATGAGCCGTGACTCGACCTTCCAAGGAGAGTCCGGCTGCCCCATAAGCCCAAGAGATACAGTCCGCAACCCAGATGGACAGAGTACGCTTGGAGACCGGGAGCCCCAATTTATTGGGGTCAAAAGACACAAAAAGCTGAGCAGCTTTACGGTGCTCCCGCGTACGGTCAAGGTAGAAGTTCAAAGCCCTTCTACAGTCCAGGGTATGGAGGACCGTTTCAGCTCGGCTGGAGTGTGGTCTGGGAAAGAAGGTTGGAAGTACCACCTCCTGATTGATGTGAAAGGGGGAGACCACTTTTGGAAGAAATTTTGGGTGAGTCCGTAGGACTACCCTATTCTTGTAGAACCGAGTGTAAGGGGGATCAGACACGAGGGCCTGCAATTCACTTACACGTCTAGCGGAAGTGAGGGCTATCAAGAACAGTGTTTTCCAAGAAAGAAAACGGAGAGAACAGGTAGCCATAGGTTCAAAAGGCGGACAGGTGATCCGCTGTAAAACCACATTCAGGTCCCAGTCAGGCGCTGGCGGGCGCAGAGGTGGTTTAAGTAGAAGGAGACCTCGGAGAAACCTCGCTACGAGAGGGTCGTTGGAGAGAGGTCTGCCGTCCACCGGCACATGATGTGCTGAAAGAGCACTGAGGTGAACTTTGACGGAGTTGGACTTAAGTCCCAGATTAGAGAGGTAAAGCAAGTACTGCAAGACCACCGACACCGGGCAGGAGAAGGGATCCTGAGACTGTCGGGTACAACAAACGGAAAAGCGACGCCATTTAAGGGCGTAGCATTTTCGAGTAGAAGGTCGCCGAGAAGCTAGGACGACCTCTTCCACCTCTGCCGGCAGGAGGAGGGGAGCAAGGACTACCCTCTCAGCAGCCAGACCATCAGATTGAGAGACCTGAGGTTGGGGTGTAGCAGAGACCCCTGATCCTGAGTGAGGAGACCCGGTTGAAACCCCAGAGGGAACGGATCCTCCACCGCTAATTGCAGCAGGAGTGGAAACCACGGCTGTCTGGGCCAGCGAGGAGCCACCAGGATCATGAAGGCTTTGTCTCGGAGAACCTTGAAGAGAGTCCGAGAGACTAGCGGGATGGGAGGGAAAGCATACAGAAGGCTCCCCGACCATGAGAGTAGAAAAGCGTCCGCCGCAACCCGAAGGGGGTGTGGCTGACGAGAGCAGAAGCGAGGAAGTTGCCTGTGAGGACTGGCAAAGAGATCCACCGTGGGGAGGCCCCACTTTAGAAAGAGCTTCTGAACTACCAAGGGATCCAGACGCCACTCGTGCGGCTGGAGGATCCTGCTGAGTTTGTCTGCCAGGCAATTCTCTTGGCCTGGGAGATAAACTGCCTTGAGGAGAACGCCGTGACTGACGGCCCAAGAGCAGAGCTTCTGTGCCTCCCGACAGAGGAGGAAGGAGCCCGTGCCCCCCTGCTTGTTCACGTAGAACATGGCAACTTGATTGTCCGTCTGGACAAGGACGGACTGGTGAGAAGTCAGGTGGGAGAAGGCCTTGAGAGCCAGGCGGATCGCCCTGAGCTCCAGGAAGTTGATCTGCTGAGCAGACTCCCACGTGGTCCAGAGGCCCTGAGTACGTGCCCCTTGGCAATGCGCTCCTCAGCCCAGGAGGGATGCATCTGTTGTCAGCACCCAGGCCGGCTGAGGTGACTGGAAAGGCATGCCGAATATCAGGTTCGGCCGCTGAAGCCACCACCGGAGAGACAAGATCAGCGGCTCGGAGACGCGCACTAGGTCTGCTAGGCCGCCTGTGGCTTGTCGCCACTGCCGGCGGAGACACCATTGAGCAGGCCGCATATTCAGGCGGGCATTGGGGGTCACATGGACGGTGGAAGCCATATGGCCGAGTAGTCTCAGGAAGCGCCTGGCGGAGACCAGGGGCTGGCTGCGAAAACGGTCGGCTAGGTCCATGAGCCGTTGAGCCCTGTCGAGCGGTAGGTACGCTCGTGCCTGAGGAGTGTGCAGCCTTGCGCCGATGAACTCGAGATCCTGTGAGGGGAGCAAAGTGGACTTTGGAAAGTTTATAACAAAGCCCAAGTACTGCAGAAGAGTCACCGTGCGGCGCGTGGCGTTGGTGACCTCCAGAGCGGACGCTGCTCTGATGAGCCAGTCGTCGAGGTACGGAAAGACATAGAGGCCGTGAAGCCGGAGATGGGCCGCCACCACCGCGAGACATTTCGTGAAGACTCGCGGTGCGGAGGACAGGCCAAAGGGCAGTACTCTGTACTGGTAATGATTTCCTGCCACCACAAACCTTAGGTATTGGCGGTGGCTTGGGTGGATGAGGATGTGCGTGTAGGCATCCTTTAGATCCAAGGAGCATAGCCAATCTCCCTGCTGGAGGTAGGGCAGAAGGATTCCAAGGGTAAGCATTTTGAACTTCTCCCGCACGAGGAACTTGTTGAGGTTGCGCAAGTCCAGGATGGGTCTGAGGCCTCCTGTTCTTTTTGGTATTAGAAAATACCGGGAATAAAAGCCTTGACCCTTCAGGTGGTGGGGCACCGGTTCCACCGCCTGATCCTGTAGAAGACCTGCTAACTCCTGAAGGAGTAATTCCCTGTGCAGAGGGGGTCGTGGAGGTTCTCCCGGAAAATAGGAGGGAGGGACCTGGTGGAAGTGGAGAAGATAGCCTTCTCGCACGACTTGAAGCACCCAGGCATCTGAGGTGATGCTGGACCACCTGTGGGCGAAGTGAACCAGCCGGCCTCCGGTGCTGGGAGGAGCCAGCGGGGGGGGAGAGGCTATGCTTAAGGAGTCAAAAACCCCCACCCTGCGGAGCAGGGGCTGGTGGTGCAGGCTTGGGGGCTTGCTGCCTACGGGACCCGTTACCCCGTCCCTTGGCCTGCTGGCCCTGTTGGGGAGCTGCAGGGGCCTGATAGTGGGGGTATTGTTTGTAGGCAGTCGCCTTCCTCGGGTAAAAGGACTTCTTTCCCGAGCCCTTCTTTTTCTGGGAAGGGGCGGAGGTCTTCCTAGAAAGCCTAGTCCTGGTGAGAGTCTCTGTCTCAATTTGTGCAGCCTTATCAGCCATGGGCTTGCCAAAGAGGTTTTCGCCTCGGCAAGGGACATCGACCAACTTGTCCTGCACCCAGGGCTCAAGGTCAGACGACTGAAGCCAAGCCTGTCGGCGGGCACCGATGCCGGCTGCGGCCACTCGAGCCGATGCTTCAAAGCCATCATAGGCTGCTCGGGACATGAATTTTGAGCATTCCCGAATGCCAGTGGACAAGGCCAGGAACCTCCGCAAGGGTTCCTCGGACAAACCAGCGGAGAAGCCGGCTAGCTCTTTAGCCAGGTCTCGGAGATACATGCCCATGTATAGCTGGTAGGTCTGGACACGACAGGCGAGCATAGAGCCCTGGAAACACTTCTTACCAAGGCCATCCAGGTTACGGGCCTCCCTGCCAGGAGGCACCGAGGAGTGCATCTTCTGGCTCTTAAGACGATGCATGGCCGATTCCACTACCATGGAATGGTGTGGTAGCTGTGCTTTCTGGAAGCCAGGGCTCTTGCGGACTCGATAGATAGAATCGACCCGCTTGCTCAGGACCGGCGAGGTGGCCGGACTCTCCCACATGCGGAAGAGTAGTCGTTCCAGCATGGGAGGAACCGGTACAGTAAAGTGTTCCCTGGCGGGAGAGTCATACTGGAGGGCGTCGAGCTCTTCGGCTCGAGGCTCCTCCTCGGGATCCGCAGGGAAGGCCAAAGCCTTGGCCATGTCCCTGACGAAGTCCGAGAACCGGGCATCCTCCGGGGGGGACTGCTTCCGAGGTTCGGACTCAGGTGAGTCCGAGGGGACACACCGAGTCCGAAAAGAATCAGGCGACTCTTCCTCTTCAGACTCCCAGACCGACTCCGACGAGGACTCGGTGGGGTCGGCCCGGGCAGGGCGCGGTGCCTGCCGCCCCGACGCCGAGGGAGTCGGCGTCAGCGACCTCGGTCCCGAACGGGAGGCCGAGGGCGACCTCGACCGAGGATCGACTCGAGTTCGCATCGACTCGAGGATCGGCTCGGTCTCCGGGGTCGACTTCGACGTCGACGTCCCGGCGGTCGGGGCAGCGGCGCCAGCGAAGCCAGCGAGCAGTGCCCGCTGCTGGTCCATGAAGGCAGACAGTCTGCTCTCCAAGGCCGTCAACCTGAGTCCGAGCTCAGGTGACCCAGCAGCCCCCGACTCGGGCCCCGACGGCGTCGGGCCCGACGTCAGCTGTCGTGGAGGCGAGTCCAGAAGGACCACAGGACTTACCCGAGCAGGCAGCTCCGACTCCAGGCGAGGTCGCTTCATGAGGTGCTCCTTCTCCAAGGACCCGGGGCGGCTATCGGGGCTATGCGACCTGGCCCTCGCGGAGCCAGGAGCGTCCACCGACGCCGCCCTCGCGGGTTTCACCTTCCGTCGATGGTCCCCGGAGGGAGAACCCCTGTCGGAGGAACTCCGGCGACGGTCCGAGCTGGAACCCCTGGACGCGGAGGCCTCCGACGAGGTCCGGGTACGGCTGGGGTCAGCGAAGATTCTATCCCGCTGATGCCGCCGACTTCTCAACGCTTTGGAGGATAGTTTGCCACAAGGCCCACAGATCATTTCTTCATGATCCGGGCCCAGGCAGCGGAGGCAATTGTCGTGTGTGTCAGTTAGTGACATATTTCGGTCACACTGACCACACCGCTTGAAACCACTGGCAGCCATCGGGGGAAAAAAGGGCCCCGGCAAGGTCAAAGGACCGGGCTGCCAGGGAAAACCGAAACGAAAACTGACTAAGCCAGAAAAACCGAAAAATAAGAAGAGGACTCGTGACCGGCGTCGCGAGTCCGGCGGGAAAAAGACCGGCGTCGAACCGAATGGAAAAACAGAGTAATTCTAAAGAAAATCAACTTTTTCGCGGGGACACGACGGGTACGTCTGTAGGGCTCCGCGGAAAAAAGAAGACTGGCTAAGATGGCACCCTTGGGCGGGAAGGGGACCGCGCATGCGCGCTGCAATTCCCAAAGGCTTTCTTTGAAAGCTGGGGAAAATTGCTCCGCGGGGGCTCCGTCGGCGCCAACGTCACCCATAAGTGAGGACTGACTTCCTGCTTGGTCCTGGAGAACCCATAAATATCACTTGGGGAAAAAAATGTATAGCACGATGGGGGAACCTAGCCATGCCATGGTCACTGCTCAGTCAGGGTGATAGCGACCTCCCAGCATGACATGCTGTGGCCACACTGTCCATGCAGGTGGCGGTCGGGCACTACAATGTCCCAGCCATTGCCCTATACCCTGTGCAAATGCATCCTGCAGATGCCACCCTGTCTGGGCCATACCCACATTACCTTGCTCCTCATTATGCACATTGGCAGGCTAACACTGGAAACAGTGCAAGCAATGTGAGCTCAGTAAGGTGTAGGCAGCCACAACACACTGGATAGACAGACACACACTCCCACACCTATGCCAGCATTGTGCAAATATAGAGGTTTGTGGCAGCCCTGGCCGCCACACCAGTCCTGGGCACAGTGCGGGCATTGTTATTGTACTCAATACTGTTAGGGTCACTGCCCGGGGTGGTAAACACTGTCAGAATCAATAACTGAAACACACTCCACAGATATCAGGAAGGTTGCTATGAAGAATCTTTATCGACAAGTTGTGTTTAACTTAGGATTTGTTAGCTGACATTAATTATAGCAACCTTTTGATATATGTGGAACGTGTTCCCAAGTTTAGGACGGCATTGCTAAGGTATGCAGGTGCCAGTATTGGGAGATGCTGCTCCGCACAGGGCCCAACAGCCTGACTCTCCATGAGGCTTTGAATAGTGGAGCCTGTGAGTATGGGTGTTTATGCCCCTGTTGGCCGCTGCTCTAGGGCAGAGGTTCCCAACTCCAGTCCTGGTGGGCCAAACACTGTTCAGGTTTTCATGCTGTCCCTAATGAATATGCATGAGATACATTTGCATACAATGGGGCGGCGCCTACAAATGCAGCACAGGCATATTTATTAGGGACAGCATGAAACCTGAATGGTGTTTGGCCCTCCAGGACTGCAGTTGGGAAACTCTGCTCTAGGAATTGCACATGGTTATGGTGTCTGTACTCTGTAGGGTAAAATATAGGCATTTCAGGCATGTTTATTTTATCTGCAATAAAGGTTCTGTCTTTATTACCACGGTTTAGTACTGGGTAAAATATGAGCCACAGCTGGGACTTGAACTTGTGACCTTCAGCTTCTGAACACACTGGCTGTGTGTACTGCACCACACTGTTGCCACAGGGAAAGATCATTCCCTGGGGATACCATGACTGTTCATCAGACAGACCCTGTCTTTTGCAGTGCATGGCACTCACCTAAACGGGGCTTGGCCGTGGTCTGCTGTGGACAGATGCCACTGCCCCCTCCGCCACCAGCACCCCTCTGCCACCATGCTGACATGCCATTATGCCAGTGGTGCTGGTGGTGCGCAGTCCCATATCATCCAGTGTGCCGGTAGGCAGCTGCCTATGGTGTGGGTTCTCGGGTAGGGGTGCCTACATGGACATGCGCGCTTTCCCCCTGAACCGCCTGCCAATGTTATGTGCCCTTGGGGGTACCTGCTGAGTAATATCCCCTATGACACTGTGGGACACACACTCATGCCCATGTTGGACCCGTGTCAATTGCTGTCTTGCTGCTTTACAGTTTCGGCATTCCTATGTGCCACCTAGGCATCTGCCTAGTCTGCACTGTGCCCCAGCTGGACCACAGCATGTGCCGCCTGCAGCCCCCTGTATCCCATTTACAGCATCAGTACAGTTGCCCTTTCCTACATGCCCACTCTGCTGTTGCTGCACATGTGCACGCCATAACAGACCTACCCAATCTAAATGACAGAAACCCTGATCAGCGCTATTTCAATGTGGGATCATTCACTTTGTAGGGGGAGAGAGCATAGACTCTTCCAAACATGATATCTTAATTTTTATGCTTTGTCAGTAGTGTTGCTTTATGTTTATCATTAATATCACTATTGGCCAGCTTGGTTATTGGGATTTTAAATGTGGTTCTGGCCATTTTATATGTTTATTTGCCTTTTTGGTTCCTTCACATGTATCACAACTATCACTTTTCTGGGTTTCCCTGCCTTTGCTGCACATTGCTGACTGAAATGGTTTCTCTTTCCTGCAAATGTGCCTAACGCGAGGGTTTCACTGGCATTAGTGTTCAGACCTGGATTTCACACCGTTAGTGTGCCGGGAGCCTCTCCTCGCCCACTCTCCGCCCATTGACCCCTTCTCTCCGCCCTCTGGGAAGCCTTACTCCACCCTTCAGACCCAGATTTCACAGCGTTAGTGTGCCTTAACGCCAACGCTGCGTTATCGCGCGATAAGTGACGTTATCGCGCAATAACATCACTTATCACGTGATAATACCACCGCTGCAATGTTAAGATGGTTTAGTAAACATACCCTTAAGTGTTGGAGTGGAGACATTTTTCTAAGTAGCATGCCAATCTAAATACAGTCCGTCTGTCTTGTACTCTATATTTAAATTGTGTTGCTGAATATACAGTATATATTCAAAAAAGTTGTTTTTTATGACCAGAGATGCCGTGATTGGAACTCCTGTATTTGGCCTATTGTACAGACTGAGCCGCCTTTGGTGTTGGCTCCTGTATATCACAGAGGTCTTTTTACTCCTTTTCATTAATTCATCCTTATGTTCTTGAAGATTTTGGAAGATCTCTCCTTTTCATCTGTACACCAATTGCATTTATAATAAAAGCTGACGTTTTGTGATATTTATGCCTTTGTGTCACTAGCTCTTTTGAGGTTGGATTTTTGGGGTGGTTTTTGACAGGAAAATAGCTACAGTGAAATCAAAAGGCTTGATTTTGATAAAAATAACTCAGGCAGAACACATAGTGGTATGTTTACTAAACCGCCCTGTTACCGGCGCTAGTTGCAGCGTTAATGTGAGGAATGCCATATAAGATAGTGGGCGTTCCAGCGGCAAGGTAGCAATGAATCTGTATCGCGCGATAGAGGGCGCCTTGGCTCGTTAACGCACGTTAACCTTAAGTCCATGCCAGCGCTGTGTTAGTAGTTATAGAGATGTAGCTCACTGGTTATTACAATGACCGTGAAGGCAGAGGTCATGAGTTTGATCCCATGGTGGTGTTATTTAATAAGGCTGTCTGAGGGATTTCCTTTTAATTTAAATCAGTGCTACCAGCAAAAACACCCTCACAGTGCCGTAACCTAAGGTGCCTCATAAGGTGCCCTATACGGCGCCCCATAGGGCACATTATAAAGTGCCCTGTCTGCCAAGGCACCTTATAATGTGCCCTATAGGGCGCCTTATGAGGCATTTTAGGTTACGGCACTGTGAGGGTGCTTTTGCTGGCAGCACTGATTTAAATGAAAAGGAAATCAATCAGACAGCCTTACTAAATAACACCACTGTGGGATTGAACTCATGACTTCTGCCTCCACAGTCATTGAAGTAACCAGTAGGCTTCACCTCTATAGCTGCTACAACACAGCTGGCTGGCTACAGAAAGGCTGCAGGTCACCACACAAACTGCTGTGGTCACCAGGATAGAGTATACCCACCCGTACCCATGAGGGAGAGTCAGCGATCCCGATGGGGGTGAGAGCAGGAGCTCCCCCCTCCCTCCTTCTCAGCTCAACCAATCAGCCACCTCCAACGGCTGTAAAACCGCCGCTGCAGCAAGCGCGAGGGAGAGTCAGCGATCCCGATGGGGGTGAGAGCAGGAGCTCCCCCCTCCCTCCTTCTCAGCTCAACCAATCAGCCACCTCCAACGGCTGTAAAACCGCCGCTGCAGCAAGCGCGCCCGCGCCTTGCGGGCCCGCGCCTGAGGGCCTCGCCAGAGGGCCCTTTGGCGTGGCCCTTAGGCGCTGGACCATGGCGTTATATAGTGATATCATGGACTGGATCGTTATGCCTGCATTCGTGGTAACTTGCTGTCTCTATTACTCTCCTTCTCTTATCTGTGTACTTCTTTCTGTCTTCTATTCTGTCCTATCTTATAATGGCGTTCTTTTCCTATTTCCTCAAATAATATATTATTGTAAACCGCTTTAATGCCTTTTGGCCTAAGCGGTATATCAAATGATTAATAAACATAAACATAAACATAACATGATGCACTGCACATGAAGATCAGCAGTCTACATCTGATCACAAGATGGGGTATGCGCCTCCACAGCACCTCTGCCTGGTAGGGGGAACTGACCATGTGTGTTACTGGCACAGAGTAGCTACAGACTGTGACATTGTGTGGTTCCTGTGCTTACCCTGACGGTGAGGTGGGATGCCCAGCAGCAGGTCCACAGCACCTGGCTTGGTTGATATAGACCAGGGGTGGGCAACTCCCGTCCTGGAGGGCTGCAGACCAGTCAGGTTTTTGGGATATCCCTAATGAACATGCATGGGATATATATGCATTAGAGATATCCTGCCAACCTGACTGGTTTGTGGCCCTCCAGGGCTGGATTTGGAGACCCCTGCCTTACACCTCTGTCATTTAAGATCGTGAGTGGGCAAGGTACAGATGTCCTAGACATCGAAAGGGTATATAGAATGTGTCACATTCCTCCTTGATTCTCACCACCACCAAAAAGTTGTCTAATAGACAATTTTTTGGTGGTGGTGAGAAGTGAGGAGGACTGTGACAAATTCTATCTAACCTTTTTGGCAGGATATCTCTAATACATATATATGTCATGCATATTCATTAGAGATATCCCGAAAACCTGACTGGTCTGTGGCCCTCCAGGACCAGGTTTGCCCACCCCTGATATGGGCTGTGCTGCAGATCCCCATCAGTGCCAGTGTGTGACAGGTAGTACTTGCAGACACACCTAGAGTACCTCTGTGGCCATCTGTATCTCCCAGTCATGTGTAGCCCTTGTGGACTATGATGCATCCAGAATAGTGCATATACTGTGTGGTTGCCATAATCACTTGTTATAAGAGCAGGGGGGTGTCTGGACCCACATGTGGATTGTATAGCACCACCTACCAACCTGTCCTCTCTGGGTCAGGGTGTGGACCAGGATTTTCCACCAACAGAACCACAGTCTACATCTTTGCAATGGAGGCAGTAGAGGGACATGATGAAGGGCTCTGGGACCATCAACCCCAGTCCTTCAGGGAAAGAGCACCCTCCAGGTCAGTCAATGCAGATCTGCATGTATCATATAAGGCACTGGCAGACAGGCAGTAAGCATAGCTCAGCTACCCCCCACCACAATCTCACATTTACCTGCTACACCCTACAAGGTGTTCCAACCATACACAAGCTAACTGCAGACAGTCTGCTAGCTAGTAAATAGTGCATGCTCCTGGAAAAACTGTGTACACACAGAAGTGGGATGTAAGCACAAACACCAAGCAGGTATGCCAGTGATTGGGCCCCAGAAATAGGAACTCCCAGATATCAATTGAGAGCAGCACTGCATAGCACTATGTGGGAACCTGGACATGCCATGGTCACTGTTCAGTCAGGGTGAGAGTGACCTCCCAGCATGACATGCTGTGGCCACCCTGTCCGTTCAGGTGGTGGTCGGGCACTACAATGTCCCAGCCATTACCCTATGTCCTGTGCAGATGCATTCTGCCCAGACCGCCCTGTCTGGGCCATACCCACAATACCTTGCTCCTCATTATGCACATTGGCAGGCTAACACTGGAAACAGTGCAAACATTGTGGGCTCAATAAGGTATAGGCAGCCACAAAACATTGAATAGACATACACACACTCCCACACTTATGTCAGCATTGTGCAAAGAGAGAGGTGGTTGGCAGCCCTGGCCGCCACACCAGTCCTAGGCACAGTGCAGGCATTGCTATGGTACTCAGTACTGTTAGGGTCACTCTCCGGGGTGGTAAACGCTGTCAGTAACAAAATATGAAACACACTCCACATATATCAAAGGGTTGCTATGATGAATCTCTGTTAACAATTTTTTTTTTAATGTAGGATTTCTTATCTGACATTGATCATAGCAACCTTTTGATATATGTGGAATGTTTTTCCATGTTTATGACGGCATTGCTAATGTATGCAGGTGCTAGTATTGGTAGATGCTGCTTCGAGCAGGGCACAACAGCCTGACTCTCCATGACGCTTTGGATAGTGGAGCCTGTGGATGTGGGTGTTTGTGCCCCTGTTGGCCTATTCTCTAGGGCAGAGGTTCCCAACACGATTCAGGTTTTCATGCTGTCCCTAATGAGTATGCATGAGATACATTTGTATACAATGGGGGCAATGCATACAAATGCATCTCAAGCATATTTCTTAGGGACAGCATGAAACCTGAATGGTGTTTGACCCTCCAGGACTGGTGTTGGGAACCTCTGCTCTAGGGACTGCACATGTCTATGGTGTATCTGCTCTGTAGGGTAAAATAGAGGTGTTTATGGTGTTTTTATTTTATCTGCAATAAAGCTTCCTTCTTTATTACCACGGTTTAGTACTGGGTAAAATAAAGGGACATGGTCTGCAGGAGTCACAGCTGGGACCTGAACCTGTGACCTTCTGCCCCTGAACATACTGGCTGTGTGTACTGCACCAAACTGTTGCCACAGAGGCAGGCCATTCCCTGGGGATACCATTACTGTTCGTCAGACAGACCTTTCTTTTGCAGTGCCTGGCACCCACCTAAACAGGGCTTGGCCTTGGTCCGCTGTGGGCAGATGCCACTGACCCTTCCACCACTAGCACCCCTCCGCCACCATGCTGACATGCCCTTATGCCGGTGGTGCTGGTGGTGTGCAGTCCCAGGCCATCCAGTGTGCTGGTAGGCGGCTGCCTATGGTGCATGATATGGGGTGGGGTGCCTGCATAGACATCTACGCTTCCCCCCGGCACCACCTGCCAATATTATGTGCCCTTTGGGGTACTTGCTGGGTAATGTCCATTGTGGCACTGTGGGAAACACACTCGTGGACATGTTTGCCCTTGGTCAGTTGCTGTCTTGCTGGTTTTCCATTTCTACATTCCTATGTGTCACCTAGGCATCTGCCTAGTCCACCCTGTGCCCCAGCTGGCTGACTGCATGTCCCGCCTGCAGCCCCCTGTACCCCATTTGCAGCCTCACCATAGTGCCCTTTCATACATGGGCACTATGCTGTTGCTGCACATGTATCACTACTTTCACTTTTCTTGGTCTCCCTGCCTTTGCTGTACATTGCTGACTGAAATGGTTTCTCTCTCCTGGCGTTAATTTTCAGACCCTGATTTCACAGCGTTAGTGTGCCTGGAGCCTCTCCCCACCCACTTTCCGCCCATTGACCCCTTCTCTCCGCCCTCTGGAAGACTTACTCCACCCTCTGTGCGCCTTAACGCCGCCGGAGATGTTATCGCGCGATAAGTGACGTTATCGCACAGCAACGTTAGCGCTGTTTAGTATACATACCCCATAGTTCCAAGGGATACTGAAGTGTCATGGAAAAGAAAAACTTATAACCAGTTGAGAAACCTTGCTAAAGAAGAAAATATGTGAGAGAAATAGAAAAAAGACAGCAGTTTGGAAAAATAATGAAAAAAGGCTAAAAAGCCCACAAAAGAACTTACATGCTGAGAGACAATGGATTCATGTCTGAAAGGCTTCACGGAAAAAAACAAGGACTGACGACAAGATGATGCCATGATGGTAGGCAGGAAGACGCATGCATGGTGAAGCTTTCCAAAAGCTTTAAAAGGAGGTGGGAATGCTCCCATGTGGTGATCCATCAGATGACATCATCTATATGTGAGGACATTTTTCCTGCTTGTGCACAGAGAAGCAATTATGCAAATGAGCCACACTTAAGTCTCCTCACATGACCCGACACCACTCTCAGGCCTCCCCTAATAAATAGTAATTTTGCATTAAAAGTAACCTGTGATTAATATACAGGTGAGATATATTTAAAATAATTTCTTAACAGGAGACTGAGTAGATTCTGTCATGTCAAAATACAATAGTAGTCAGGAGCAACTGAGCAGACTGAGCAAGTGAAAAGGTGTTCATTACATTGGAATGACCTACAAAACCTAAAATATTCGTATTAATTCATGTAAAGTTTAAAAACATTCTTTGCTCAACAAATTTTAACAAACGTTTTAGGTGTAGATTAAAATTATGTGTTCAAAAATTACCGAAAAACCTACACAGAGCATTCATAGCTGATGCATATCATAAACATGGATCAAATGTATTTATTCAATGCCTGAGAAAAGTGTTGGATAAAACTACTGCTGCTGAGAAAATCAGCTAGTAAGTAGATAACTATAAATCAGGAAGCTTCCATCTGACTTATAAATATTAAACAGAAAAATATTTTTTTTCTATTTAACTAATAGTACTTATTAGATGAAAGTACAGTATATGAACAACTTTAGAAAAAATCCCAAAACTCTAAAGACCTGTTTAGAAGTTTAACAAATATTTCTTTTTATTCAAAATAAAATAGTTAAAGGAAAATATTGAAAAACAGACCTATTGATAAGAATATAATTCAATTATAATTGACAGATTTACTGGTCATAAAATGAGATAAATGATGATTTAAATAATAGAAACTCTAAATCAGAATTAGACAGTCAGTGGGCATATGCAAATGATGGCTTGCAATAACTTTAAGATAACAACTTTGATAAAGTAAAAATGCTCACCAGCAGTTTAGGCTTTTTTTGTTGTTGTTTTTTAATAAACTGCTTGCAGTCACATGTATCTAGGAATCTCTGCTCACAAATGATTGTGCATGCAATTCTTGGTCTAGCTTTAAGATTTTTCACTAGTTAATACCAGATGCCAGAGATATCCATATTCGTAATATATCTTAAACTAAAGAGCCAGATGCAAAAAGTAACTTTATGCAAAGTTCTAGAGATGATATTATCCACCACTTCTTGTAGCCTGAATCTACCATCTTTCTCAGCGACAGTTATGATGATTGGCTTGATTGTTCAGAGTGCTGTGAGGCTTCAGTTGCCTTGAAAAAAAATCCATTATGAAAACCATTAGTTGGCATAAAACATCTGTTTAATTGCAACAAGCCAATTTTTAACATTACAATTTTTTGTTTACAATGAGAAAGAAAAATATTTTTATTCCTTTTGGACATGTGAAGGGTAGTTCTATAAAGAGTCCTGTAATTAACATGCATTTGTACATGCATTAATGGTGCCTATTATATAAAGTCACATTCACACAGATTTGACTTTATAGAGTACAAGCATAAGTGGTCAAGAATGCATGTAAATTTAAGCTGTGGTCACTTATACCAGCTCTAGAGCTGGTGTAAATGATAGTACGTATCTTACATACATTCGGCTGTATTCTCTAAAGTACTGTATATGCATAAATGCATGCTTTGCTCATGCTCCACCCAAGCTCCATCTATGCGTATGTCCACACTGAAAGTACATGTGATGGGTTGCGCACCTGTTCTTAGAGAATTGGGCTCATGTAATATGGGCTGATAAGGTTGGGTTCCAGTTTGCTCTGTTAGGTTTTTAGTTTGTTTTTATTTTGTGCGCTGCCTTGAATGCCTTTGGACACATTGGAGGGATATAAATGTTTTAAAATAAATAAATGAAATAAATACATATAAGTGCTCACTTATGTCCATAGATTGACTCATACCTGCTGCAGTGTCATCTAGAAGTAAGGAGATCCTGGATTCTCTACAGGAAGAACTATTCAGGCAACTGGTAACAGAACCCACACATGAAGGGGCCATACTGGACTTGGTGCTTACCAATGGTGAAAGTGTTTCTGATGTTATAGTGGGAGATCATCTTTCATCCAGTGATCACCAGATGGTGTGGTTCATTATTAGGATTAGGGGTGATAAAATACATTCAAAACCGAGGGTCTTAGACTTTAGGAAAACTAACTTTGCCAAGATGGGCCAGTACCTCAAGGAGTCGTTAGCAGGATGGGAACATTTGGGGGATGTAGAAAAACAGTGGGCAAAACTGAAATAGATATTTTAAGGTCAACCAACCTTTTTGTTAGAAAGGTAAATAAAGGTAAAAGGAAAAGGAGGCCGCTATGGTTCTCAAAAGAAGTAGCTGAAAAGGTGAAGAAAAAGAGGGAGGCTTTTATGAACTACAGGAGATCACAGAGAGGAAGACAGGCATCTATATTTGGAAAAATTTAGAGAAGCTAGCAAAGTAGCCAGGAAAGCAAAGATATAAAAAGAAGAAGAACTAGCCAATGCAATAAAATGGGGGGATAAGACATATTTCAGATATGTTAGTAAGGGCAAAATTGGTATTGTCAGATTCAAGGGCGAAGGGGAGGAATATGTAGAAGCTGATGAGGATAAAGCGGAATTGCTTAACAAACATTTCTGTTCTGCGTTCAGATAAGAAGGGTAGGAGCAGGACTTCAAACACCCTCAAATAGGAACAGAAGCGACAAAAATCTCAAATAATTTCAGAAGACTGTGTTCATGAGGAACTAGTTAAACTAAAAGTAGACAACTCGATGGAACCGGATGGGATACATCCGAGAATACTTAAGGAACTTGGGGACATTCTAGGAGCTCCACTAACTGACCTTTTCAATGCCTCATTGGAGTCGGGAGTGGTGCCAGAGGACTGGAGAGAGGCACATGTGGTCCCTATACACAAATGCGGAAGTAAGAATGTGGTTGAGAACTACAGGCCAGTTAGTCTAACCTCTGTGGTGAGTAAATTATTGGAAACGCTGCTGAAAGAGAAAATAGTAACGTTTCTGGAGTCCAATGGATTACAGGATCGGTGGCAGCATGGATTCACCAGAGGCAGGTCTTGTCAGACAAATCTGTTTGATTTTTTTGACTGGGTAACCAAGGAGATGGACTGAGGGAGAGCCCTAGATGTGGTGTACTTGTATTTCAGTAGTCTTTGATACCGTTTCTCACAGGTGACTTATAAACAAACTGAGCACTCTAGGGATGGACCCTAAAGTTACTGATTGGGTTAGAAATTGGTTGAGTGGGAGGAGACAAAGGGTACAGGTACATGGAGCTCACTCTAAGGAGAAAGAGGTTGCTAATGGTGTGACGCAGGGATCTGTCTTGGTGCTATTCATTTTAACATCTTAGTGATATTGTGGAAGGGCTGTCGGGTAAGGTTTGCTTGTCTGCAGATGTTACCAAAATCTGCAATGAAGTGAATTCCCTCGAAGGAGTAGATAACCTCGAGAATGGTCGAGAATTTGGCAGCTGATATTTATTGCTAAAAAATGCAGGTTTGTGCATTTCGGCTGCAATAATCAAAGGGAGCAGTACAGTGTAGGGGGTGAAGTACTTCTGTCCACAAAAGAAGAGCAGGACCTGGGTGTAATTGTGTCTGATAATCTTTAAGAGCTAACCAGGTAGAAAAGGCGACGATAAAAGCAAGAAGGATTCTTCATAGGGAAAGGAATGGCTAGCACAAAAAAGAAGGTGATAGTGCCTCTGTATAAGTCTTTGGTGCGACCTCATTTGGAGTATTGTGTGCACCTTCAAAAGGATATAAATAGGCTGGAATCCATACAGAGGGTGGCTATTAAAATGGTTAGTAGTCTTTGTTATAAAGCATATGGGGACAGACTTAAGTATCTTAATATTTATTTGTTAGAGGAAAGGAGGAATAGAGGAGATATGATAGAGACCTTTAAATACCTCCGTGGCATAAATGCATAAGAGGAGAGCCTTTTTCTACTGAAAGCAAGCTGTGCTACAAGGGGACATAGGATGAGGGTGAAAGGTTATGGACTCTGGAGTAATATGCGGAAATATTTCTTTACAGAAAGAGTGGTAGATGTGTGGAATAGTCTCCCAGTGGTAGAGATGAGGACAATATCTGAATTCAAAAAAGCATGGGAGAATCACAGAGGATCTCAAAAGGAAAAAAGGGAACTATTGTAGTAGTTGATATGGAAGGGCAGACTAGATAAGCCATGTGATCTTTTTCTGCCATCGTATTTCTATGTTTCTGTGTTTCTATAGATCACTAAAATACTGTGATTTATATGCATAAATGCCAAACAAATTTATGTAGCTTTTTATAGATTCATCATCATAGAGGGTCATTTCATGCAAGGCACCTAGTTAAAGTGCTTTTTAAGATGCCTAGGTTATGCCTATTTTATAAAAACAAGTAAGCACCTGTATATCTTTATAGTATACTGGCCTAAGTACCAGAAACCTTGCTTGAAGTTTAGGTGTGGACATTTACACCCTAAAGCTGGTATAAATGATAGCTACTTGTCTGTAGCAGGTGTTCTCTATGGACATCAGGGATGATGTCATCCAACGTGCGTGGAAGCATTCCCAGCTCCTTCTAGAAGCTTCTGGAAGCTCCACCATGCATTTTCCCACCTGCCACCGCAGTACTATTTTATCCTCAGTCTGTTGAAATAACTGAGGAGAATTCAATTGCTAGGGGAGGTGGGAAGGTTGTGAAGACTTTACTTGTGTCCACAGAGAACATCTACCATGGGTGAGTACCATTTCTCCGTGGACAAGCAGGAAAAAAGTCCTCACATATTGGAATCCATAGCTACAGGCTGCCTTGTAAAAAAAAAAAGAGGATAATAACTTGCCTAAATGGACTAACAACAACTATTTTTGGTGGCAACAGGCCTTTTATGTATGTTATATATCAGCGATGGCGAACCTATGGCACGCGTGCCAGCTGTGGCACGCGAAGGCCTTGCAGCTGGCACGCGGGAAGGTTCGCCATCAAGATATGCGGCATTAAAAAAAAAAAAAGAAAAAAGCTGCCGGGGCCGGGGCCGCCGCGGCAGAATCGAGTGTGCTGCGGGGCCCCCCCCGCCCAACAGAGCCTGCCCTCCGTCCCTGGTATCACCTCTCTCAGCTGCCTCCAGTCACACGCACCGGCTTTCAGAGCGCGAGGGAGTTTCTCCCTCGCTGCTCTGTTAAGCCCGCGGGGGCTGATGGGAAGTTCCCATCAGCCCCCGCGGGCTTAACAGAGCAGCGAGGGAGAAACTCTTCCCTCGCGCTCTGAAAGCCGGCGCGTGTGACTGGAGGCAGCTGAGAGAGGTGATACCGGGGACGGAGGGCAGGCTCTGTTGGGCGGGGGGGGGCCCCGCGGCACACTCGATTCTGCCGCGGCGGCCCCGGCCCCGGCAGCGACAGCTTTCTTTGTAAAAAAATTTCGGGGGGGGGGGGGGTTAGGACTGGTGATGGGCTGGGGGGGGGGTTAGGAGTGGTAATGGCTGTGGGCTGTTGGGGGGTTAGGACTGGTGATGGGCTGGGGGGGGGCTAGGACAGGAAATGGGCTGATGGGGGGGTTAGGAGTGGTGATGGGCTGGGGGGGGGTTAGGAGTGGTAATGGCTGTGGGCTGTTGGGGGGTTAGGACTGTTGATGGGCTGGGGGGGTTAGGAGTGGTAATGGCTGTGGGCTGTTGGGGCTAGGACTGGTAATGGGCTATGGGGGGCTAGGACAGGAAATGGGCTGATGGGGGGGTTAGGAGTGGTGATGGGCTGGGGGAGGTTAGGAGTGGTGATGGGCTATGGGGGGGCTATGGGCTATGGGGGAGCTAAGTCTATATGGGCTGATGGGATTAGGACTGGAAGTGGGTTGATGGGGGCTTAGGACTGGTAATGGGCTATGGGGGGCTAGGACAGGAAATGGGCTGATGGGGAAGGGTTAGGACTTGAGGTGGGCTGTTGGGTGGGGTTAGGACTGGTAATGGGCTATGGGGGGCTAGGACAGGAAATGGGCTGATGGGGAGGGGTTAGGACTTGAGGTGGGCTGTTGGGTGGGGTTAGGACTGGAAATGGGGTGTTGGTGTGTTAAAACTGTTGGTTGTCTGATGGGGTTAGGACTGGTAATGGGCTATGGGGGGGTTTAGGACTGATAATGGGCTATGGGGGGCTGGGACAAGAAATGGGCTGATGGGGAGGGGTTAGGACTTGAGGTGGGCTGATGGGGTTAGGACTGGTAATGGGCTGTGGGCTGATGGGGGGGGGGTTAGGACTGGTAATGGGCTATGGGGGGGCTAGGACTGGTAATGGGCTGTTGGCTGATGGGGGATGTCTGGTAATGGGCTATGGGGTTAGGACTGATAATGGACTATGGGGGGGGGGGCTAGGACAGGAAATGGGCTGATGGGGAGGGGTTAGGAATTGAGGTGGGCTGATGGAGTTAGGACTGCTCATGGACTGTGGGCTGATGGGGGGGTTAGGACTGGCAATGGGCTATGGGGGAGTTAAGACTGGTAATGGGCTGTTGGCTGATGGGGGCTGTCTGGTAATGGGCTATGGGGGGTTAGGACTGATAATGGACTATGGGGGGGGCTAGGACAGGAAATGGGCTGATGGGGAGGGGTTAGGACTTGAGGTGGGCTGATGGGGTTAGGACTGGTCATGGACTGTGGGCTGATGGGGGGGTTAGGACTGGCAATGGGCTATGGGGGGCTGACTGGAAATGGGTTGATGGGGGTTAGGACTGGAAGTGGGCTGATGGGGGGTTAGGACTGGAAGTGGGCTGATGGGGGTTAGGACTGGTAATGGGTTATAGGGGGGGCTTAAACTGAAAATGGGGTGATGGGGGGTTAGGACTGGAAGTGGGTTGATGAGGGGGGGCTAGGACTGGTATTGGGTTGGGGGGTTGCTAGGACTGGAAATGGGTTGGGGGGCTGCTAGGACTGGAAATGGGCTGATGCAGGGACTAGAAGGGAATGGATGCTGGGTGAGGCTGGAACTAGAAGGGAGCTGGTGTTGGGGGAGGATTAGAATGGGATGGGGCTGGGAGAGTAAAATGGAGAGGGGAAAATATTTTGTGTGGGAGGGATAAAAAATCTACAATTGGCCGGGTATTGGGAGAATAAGTGGGGATTGAGGATGGAGGGGTAAATTTTGAGTAGATGAAATAGGAATGAGGAAAGAGCAAAAGGAGAAAGATTAGTATGTTAAAGCAGATGTAGAGAGAGAATGGAAAAAAAAACAAGACAGAAGAAAGGACAAATGGACAGCAGATGGAGAGTTAGCAGAAGACACGAAGAAACCAGAAGAAAGTGGCTGGAACAATTGCAACTGAAAAAAAATGCACAAAAGGTAGAAAAATATCTCTTTATTTTGAATTTATTAACTGGAATATGTCAGCTCTGGGAAATGTGCATCATTAATTTTTGCGCTTTGTTTAGTACAAGAGGAAATTAATTTATAGTTTTATTTCTACAGTGTTGTTGTATATTCCAAGTTTGGCTTTTGGGGTTCCCAGTTTAATTATTGTCTTCCTGTTTCTAAATTGTGATTCCTTGTTTGGTGATGGTCTGTTCTGCATGTGTAACTGAGCTGAGGTATTCTGTTTATATAATTCCTATTTGACATTGCCACTTGTTCTTTCCCCAGTAGGTCATGTATTGTTGTTTCTCTGAAATGTATTGGTTTAATATTTGCAGTGTTGCCTTTTGATAGTTAGGGTATGGTGCTTTGTGAGTCCTGGTAGTGCTGTTAGGATACGGCGGGTTTGCTATGGGTTCTAAATGGGCAGCGTTTGTAGTAGTTCCTAATGTGCCTGGCGGTTGGTACTGGATTATAGTAATGTAGAAACCTTTTAGTCTTTCTTTATCCATATACTCATTAAGAGGCATGTTTACTAAAAGTTAGTGTATGGTAACATTATGCAAATATTTATGCAAATGAGGCACCTTATGCAAATGAGGCTTTAATTGACGTGCTGGCACTTTGAGGAAATTCTTTGGTTTTGTGCGGCAGTTTGGGCACTCGGGCTCAAAAAGGTTAGCCATCACTGTTATATATACTTTTTTTTTAAAGTAGCTGAACAGAAAGAAATGGGCCTAGGGAGTGGTTTTGGATTACTCCCCAAACCGATTTTGAAGTACTGATTGGCCAAAACTGCTGTCACATTGGGAATCCCCATCCAGACTGTAGTGAGATGGGAAGATTTGGACTGAAGATCATATTGCAGTTTTGAATCTCTCTTCCTTAGAGACCGAGTGCAAATGGATCCATGCATCCATGGCTCTGTGACATGATCCTCAAGGCTTAGGTCTGCCTGGGCATAAATGAAAGATATGCAGTCTGTGAGCCAAACCAATAAGGTGCGTTTGAAGATGGCAGCCCCTAGCTTGCTGGGATCAAAGAAACAGAAAGCTTCATGGACTTTCTATGGCCTTTCGTCCACTCCAAGTAGAAATCTAAGGCTTGCTAGCAATTAGGGTTGCCAACTTTTTGAAAGAGAAAAATTTGCTACCTGTGGCTACTCATGCCTCTCCTCATCCCCCTTCTGCTCCGCCCCTGCCCTGTCCCACTCCCAACAAATAACTGCAGAGAGGGTAGTAGTGCAGGCTTTAATATTTGCAGGCCAAAGGGTATGGGGAGTACAAGTGGTTGCGTTTTTCTACATCCATTCTGCTACAGTCTCCTCCTCAGGCCCCTAATACATATATAGTCTCCCACATCCAAATATATATTGTGCATACATAGACTCCCCCACCCCTATCCCTTCCCCAACAATCTGTGCAGAGAAGAGCTAGCTCTTCCCCATACAACTAACCATACAAAACAAAGATCTCTGTAATGGCAATACAAACCCTCTGGGTACCAGGTCTATTGAAAATGAATACAAAAAAATCCTTCAGAGCGAAGAGCAAATCTACCATGCCAGCTCTAACTGCCAAAACATACCCAAGGACCCTATAAGGAAAAGACAGCACTATAAATATTGCAGTGGCTCTAGAACATCAATAAATCTATTAGGAAAGCTGATCAATCCAGATTACTAAACGTTTTTAATTAGAAAGTACAATGTAACAGAATACCCAGCCTTGGTTGCAAATGCAGAGCACAGATGCACCTTCGCCAAATAAAAAAAGTTACCAAAAAGTGAAAATAAAAATATGCAGGGCCAAAGCTACACGGTAAGCCCGGTAAGTGCAGCAGGGAAGGGCTGATGGCAGGGGGCTTCGTCTTGACCATCATCTACTCTAGGTTCAAAAGTTTAAAAAATTGCTTATCACCTGGGATTGCTTGCCTCCGTCCCCCTCCCCTCTCAATATGATCGCAACCCCTTCTGTCTGCCTGCGGGGATCCCATCTCCCACGGGCAGAAGAGGAGCACTGGAGAATCACATCATAATTGAAGGATTTCTACTAGGATTAGCTTTGTATAAAGCCATTATTTTAGTTGCGGTCTTCCGCTCTACTGTGTTATCAATAGCATTATGAATGGAACGCATACAACATGGGATTAAACATGGTAATAAGAAGATAACAGCAACAAGGATTAGTACTAAGACAATGAAAGTCTTAAATCCTCCCAGCCAAGAGAAAAGGTTAGCAAACCAGTTAGGAAATTTCAATGAGTGCCAAGTCTGTACTGGCACATAAGCATGTCTTTGCATATCTTTAGCAATTTCTTCAACTACTTGACCCTTATCATCTATTTTCAAACAGCAATTAGTTAAATTCAGCTTACCACATACTCCTCCTTCAGCTGCTAACAAATAATCAAGTGCTAAGCGGTTCTGGTATATAGCAGTGCGCATCTGAGTACTTTGTCTAGCTAAGAGCGTAAGAGCATGACTAGTTTCATTGGTTATTATTTCAACTACTGCTTGTAAGCGAATAATACGATTAATCATATAGATTGGAGTACGATAACCATACATACCATCATCATTCCAAGTGGCAGGTCCATAATACTCAATAATTCTTTCTGGTTGCCAATCATCACCTTGCCACTTCTCCCACTTGCCTATCTGTAAGGCTTCTCTTCTCTGTCTTAATGCTCTTTTGTGTCGGTGGGTAGTGTATACAGGGTATCCTAATTGTTCTCCATGTTCAGTGTTTAACAGGAAGAAAGAAGGTCTGATGGTTCCTAAGACACATGCTCCTCCCCAGTGTGGCGGGAGTTTGTGCATATGCTCGGTTTCCACAGATCCAATATAGGCCAGGTGGGGCTTGCCAGGCTTGGACTTTGGCAAGGTTAGTCCATAGACCTGCAAGTTCAGGAAATCTGGCTAATGGGTTAGGAGGTTCAGGATGTCTGATTCCTGACCACCATGCTGTCTTTTTAGTCGTGGCATTATAGTACTTCTGGCTAAGACAGACCAGCTGTCCTACCTTTTGAGTGAACTGGGGTCCAGTTCTGGCATAACAAAGACGTCCAACGATTGAGTGCGCTAACACCCATTCACTGGTAGCCTTATGTAATTCAGTCTGATTGTAAATCATAGAATAATTCAATTCTTGGGCTTCCCATGGCCATTGGTCTCCCATTTGGGTTCCGCCACAGAAATAACAATCTGTGACCTTAAGACTAGATACTACTGCTCCGGCTAATTCTAGAAATAAATTCTGTGAGGGGTGAGGGATCTCAAACTTATTTACATGCATGGCTTCATAAAAGGTATTATGGATATGATATTTAGATGACTTGTGGGCTTGGGTATTCAATCTGATATACACAATGGTCCCTGGATCTATTGCTCCTCCAGCAATACGTAAACCAAACTTGTATCCTTGTTTTCATGCATCGGGATTGTGTATACGTAAATGTAAGGGGTTACAAGCATCTTTCTGACATTTATCATTTGTGGTTGGCTTGGTTAGAGTAGCCATCCGTTTATCTATTTTCTCATCAGTTATACCAGTGTTCCAGGTAGCATAAAAAACACATCCCCAATACGGGCAATAGTAATCTGCCGCTGTTGCAGTACTATAGCCTGATCCCGTTTTACCTGTACACTTCCACCAATTTGTGGCACCTTCTGGACACATATACTTATGATCATTTCGATACGCTTTTTCCCATGTACCACAGGTGGACTGACTATCTCTATTAATGGCATTACATGCATCAAAATTCAAAACAGCAGGTTTAGTAATGTCCTTAAGTGGTGGTGTAGCAGCTAATATAGGTCCATCTGCATCCTTCCATCTTATTTCCAACGTGTAATAGGATGGATTCTGATGCGGATTATAGCATGCTTTGATTTTGCCATGAGTGCAAACATTTAGTTCAGTGGTGTTATAGATACACCGAGTTACTGTTCCCTTGCAGGTATAGTAAGAATGGTAAAGCAAAGTCTGAGTTACTTTCAGTCCAGTTCTAGTAGAAGTAATGCAAGCAGTGCATGGAGGTAAAGCATAAGTCAGTTCAAAACCTCCAAAGAAGGCAACCAAGGCAAAGCAAAAACAAAGATACATGTTGATGTTGATTGGAGTCCTTCTGAATCCTCAGCTTGCTGATCTTGATCACGACGGTCTTTTATTCTTCGTCCCGTTTGCTAATGAAGCAATTTAACGGGTGCTGAGTGTTGATTGAAGATCCTCAAGATGTCCAGTACACATTAACCAACTTATTAGCAATTTCAGTTGGCTTGTGAAGTCTGGCTTAGTCAATGTAGTCTCAAAGTAGTGTGTCAAATCACACACAAATTGGGTTCGTTGAAACAAAGCTGTTGCTGCATGGAAAACAGCAATCCTCTTCGAAAGACTTGGCTACTGCAAAGCACTTGTGATGAAGTGTCTAAGCTGCTGGTTGCCGTCTCAGAGTAACTCGCAAGGGTGCATCAGGATGCTGTTCTGCTGTCCACTGCTCTGGTTCAGGATCGGCGGCGGGCTTGACTCTGCTGTGGTGGATCCAGGCGTCGATCTCAGCTACCTTTACTGCAGTTGGGGTAGACAGGATGACGGTGTGTACGGTCCCTTCCAATGGGGTTCCAACGGTGTCTTCTTCCAATCTTTGATCCACACCGAAGTACCAGGCTGATAGGGATGCAAGGGTTCCGTCAAGTTGATAGGCAACTGGTCTTGGATCCACGTATGGAGAGTCTGCAAAACAAAACTAAGAGCTAGGAGTTCTTGTCTGGTTACTTCTGAACCAATCTGGGCTAAACTTCCTTTGACTCCCTGCACTATTGGTGGGGGTTTACCATATAAAACTTCAAAAGGGGAAAATCCTGTTGACTTTACAGGAGCTGAGCGTATTCTGAGTAAAGCTATTGGGAGCACTTGGGGCCATTTCAAGTGTGTCTCCTGACAAAGCTTGGACATTTGGGCTTTCAAGGTACGATTCATTCGCTCAACTTTCCCTGAACTCTGGGGTCTGTATGCAGTGTGGAGTTTCCATTGTATCTGCAAAGCTTTTGCTAACTGCTGAGTAACTTGGGAGACAAATGAGGGTCCATTATCTGACCCTATTACTGCTGGGATTCCAAATCTGGGGACAATCTCTCTCATTAAGACTTTGGTAACTTCTCGGGCTTTCTCAGTTCTGGTTGGGAATGCTTCTACCCACCCAGAGAAAGTACAAACTAATACTAATAGATAATGGTATCCATTGGCTCTTGGCATTTCGGTAAAATCAACTTGGAGGTTGTGCATGGGGGTTACACCTCCTGACTGAACTCGGGGTGCCGTTATAAGGCCTTGCTTGGCATTATTTTTGGCACAGGTTAGACATTGACGTGCTACTGAGGCTGATATGGTTGTCATCAGAGGGATGTAAAAATGTGGTCTGAGTGCTTTTTCCATAGCACTCTTCCCATAGTGGGTGGCTTCGTGGAAAGCTTTGACAAAAGATGGTCCTAATAGTTCAGGAATTACTATTCGTCCTGGAGGTTGACTGCCCTCTTCTGGTGGCAGCTCAATCCATCCATCTTTCAGTATTCCATCTTCTCTGTTACAATAGTAATCCAATTCTTTGGTGGTATATCGTGGGGTCCATAGATTCAAAGGTACTGGAAACAATGCTGCTTGCATTGGCATAGCTTGTGGGGCAATCTGTCCTGTCATAGCTGCTTGTCGTGCTGAGGCATCTGCAAATCTATTTCCTCGGGCAACTTCTCCTTTTCCTGCTTGATGTCCTCTACAATGCATGACAGCTACACGTGTTGGGGCCCAAACTGCATCAAGTAACATCAATATCTCGGGACCATACTTGACTGATTTTCCTCCGGATGTGATGAGTCCTCTTTCTTTATAGAGAGCTCCATGGGCATGCAAGGTAGTGAAGGCATATTTGGAATCTGTATATACATTTAGCACAAGTTTTTCTCCTAACAGCAATGCTCTGGTGAGTGCTATCAATTCGGCTTTCTGGGCTGATGTGCCTGAGGCTAGGGCTGATGATTCAACTACTTCGTGTTGAGTGACGACTGCATATCCGGCACAGCGTCGTCCATCAAGGATGAGACTGCTCCCATCAACATAATAGATCTGGTCAGGATTGTCTATGGGCACATCTGTCAAGTCAGGTCGACTGGAGAACACAGTCTCCATGACTTCGATACAGTCATGTTCTGGGAGTTCTTCACTGATGGGTATCAAGGTGGCTGGATTCAAGGCATGGCTCACTTCAAGTTGTATTTGTGGGTTTTCACATAACATGCTCTGGTACTTCAACATTCAGGAATTGGTGAGCCAATAATTTGCTTTTTGTTCCATAAGGGCAAGGACTGCATGTGGCACAGTGACTCGTATGTTCTGTCCTAGTGTGAGCTTGTCTGCTTCGCTCACTAGTAGCGCTGTAGCTGCAACTGCTCTCAAGCAAGGTGGCCATCCTTTGGCCACTGGGTCCAATTGTTTCGATAGGTATGCTACAGGTCGCTCCCAATTTCCCAATTTCTGAGTCAACATGCCCAAGGCATTTCCCTGTGCTTCATGTACAAACAAGTGGAAAGGTTTGTGGACATCTGGTAGTCCAAGTGCTGGTGATGACATCAATTCTTCTTTTAACTTCTGGAAGGCTGTATCCTGCTCAAGTCCCCACTCCAGTGGTGACTTTTCTTCTCCTTTTGTGGCTTCATACAGTGGTTTGGCAATTTGGGCAAAGTTAGGTATCCAGATTCGGCAATATCCTGCCGCTCCCAGAAAGGCTCTGACTTGCTTTCTGGTTGTTGGAGTTGGAATTCTGCATACTGCTTCTTTTCTTTCTCTGCCTAATCTTCTGCTTCCTTGGGTAATACGAAAACCCAAGTATTTCACTTCTTTTTGGCATAGCTGTGCTTTGGCTCTGGAAACTTTGTATCCAGCTTCATCTAGTAACTGCAAGAGGTCTTTGGTGGCTAGTATACATTCACTTTCTGATATGGCAGCTATCAACAGATCATCCACGTATTGGAGAAGCACTCTCTTCCCTGGGGCTACTGGATAGCTTGAAAGGTCTTGATTCAGTGCAGCACTAAAGATGGTAGGTGAATTCTTGAATCCTTGGGGTAATCTTGTCCAGGTGAGTTGGCCCCCTCTTCCAGAGACGGGGTCCTGCCATTCGAATGCAAACAATATTTGGCTTACAGGGGCTAATCTTATGCAAAAGAATGCATCTTTCAAATCCAGTACAGTGAAATGGGTAGCTTCAGCAGGTATCAGTCCTAGAAGAGTGTAAGGATTGGGTACAACTGGATGTATAGTTTCAACTGCATCATTTACTCTTCTTAAGTCTTGCACTGGGCGATAATCATCTGTCCCAGGTTTCTTTACTGGCAGAAGTGGAGTGTTCCATGGGGATTGGCATACTTTTAGTAGGCCATACTCGAGCAATCTTTGTAGGTGGCGATGAATGCCTTCAATTGCAGTTCTTGGGAGAGGGTACTGTTTGACGTGCACTGGTGTAGCACTAGGCTTAAGGGTTACAATTACTGGAGCTATATGCTTGGCTAGGCCTGGGGGACTGCCTTCTGCCCATACTCCAGGTGGTGCATCGATGTTCTTTAAAGTTTGTTCAAAATAGGTGTCTTGGATGGAGTCATCAACGTAATACCTCCATTCTTCTTCTCGGGGCACTGTCAGCAGCATTACTCCTGCTGATTTGGCTTGGGAATTTACTGTCATTTGCATTTCTCCTTGTTCAGAGAAAGATATCTGTGCTTGAAGCTTGGCTAGCATATCTCGTCCCAGTAATGGCACTGGACATTCGGGCATGTAAAGGAATTGATGAGTTACTTGCTGTCCTCCTAGACTGCATATTCGGTTTTGAAGAAAAGACTTTGTGGCTTTGGCACCAGTTGCTCCTATAATGGTGACTGCTTTTGTAGTAAATGGGGCTATCTTTTTGTCTATTACTGAATGCTGTGCTCCAGTATCAACCATAAAGTTCATAATTTGGTCTCCTATTTGTATTCCGACCATAGGCTCCTGGAGACCTAAAGCAAACTTGGAGCCCGGTCTGTCCTAATCCACGTCATCCTCATCATGGCTGGTGTGGCCAATGCTTGAATGGCTCCTCCTCTCTCTCGCTGGAATTGTTCTCGATTGGCTCCTCCGCGATTTCGGGGACGGCCTCGTCTTTCTTCTCGCCACTGATGATCGTTGTCGTCATCTTGCTGTGCGTCTTCGAGTTGCGGGCACGTATCTCTCCAATGTCCTTCCTCTCTGCAATAGGCGCATTGGTTCACGCCTAGTCTCTGGGTCCGGCCTCCGCCTTGACCCCGCCCTCTTCCTCTGCTCCTTCGACTAGGGACACCTCCCCTTTTCTTTTCAACTATGGCCGCAGCCAAAAAATCAGCTTTCTTCTTCTTCATCTTTCTATCACATTCTCTCTGTCTTTCAGTATCACGATTCACATACACTTTATGAGCGACTTCCACTAACTGTGTTGCATTCATGCCCGCAAACCCTTCTAATTTCTGTAATTTACGTCTAATGTCTGGTTGAGACTGGTTTACAAAAGCAGAATTCACCATACATAAACTTCCTGGTGCCTCGGGATCATAGGGAGTAAACATTCTGTATGCTTCAGTTAATCTCTCATAAAAATCTGCTGGGCTCTCATCTATCCCTTGGATAACTCCTGCAACTTTGGAAAGGTTCATAGCTTTTTGGCCCCCCCTTCTCAGGCCTTGTAAAAAGCCTTGGCGAAAACGGGCTAGGGCTGTGGATCCTTCATCTGTATTTGGATCCCATTGGGGGTCTTCATTCGGGAATTCTCTCTGAGCTGCTTCCCGACGGTCTATTATATTCTGCCCCTGTCCTGGAGCTACAGGGTTATCTGCCATCCACTCAATAGCTGCTTTTCTAATTCTTGCTCGTTCTTCTGTTGTGAATAGGGTAGTCAGGAGCTGACGGCAATCTGGCCAAGTGGGTTGGTGAGTTTCCATAATGCTAGTTACCAATTCTGTCAGCTCCTGGGGCTTACTAGTATAGGAGGCATAATGCGACCTCCAGTTTAATAAATCAGTTGTAGAAAAAGGGATATACACATAAGTTAGGGGTCCCGCTACCACTTCATCATTATCATTCTTTACGGGCACTCCCGGGACTTGCCGTAAGGGAAACATTTTGGCTGTCGTGGGTGTCTTTTGGGATCTAAGGGTTATTGTCGTAATTGCCTTTGAAGGAGTCACTTTCTTTTTCTCAACAGGTTTTGCTTTGGGTTTAGCTTTTACTGGCGTGCTAGTGCTAGCAATCGCTTGTACACTATCCTCCTCATCTGGGGCATTTTCGTTTTCTCCTTCTTCTACCTCCGCTTCTGGCTCACTTTTTATGTCCTCCTCTTCTCTTTCAGCTAATTCTTCCTCTCCCTCCCCTCCGGGAGGTGGATCAGGGGTTGGGTCCCGCTCCGGCTCCGGCCGTCTCTGGGGTTCTGGGGCAGGACGCCGGGCTACTCTTATTGGACCTGGGGTTCGGGGCTGCCTGAGGAGTATTTCTGGGGACTCAGGATCTACCAGGATGGGCTTCTTTCTGGCTTTCTTATCCTGCTCTCTCATTTTGGGCTGTTCCGTTTTCTGTCTAGAATCTGTTTTAGCTAACATTATTCTGCACTGTTCCTCATAACAGCGCTGCGCCCAGGGGGGCGGATCTTCACAAATACTTAACCAGAAATCTATATAGGGGTACTGATCGGGGTGCGCTACCCGCACTCTACGGTGTATTGACTGAATAATCTCTACAGTGAACGTTCCCTCTCGGGGCCAGATGGGGTCTAGATCGGGCCACTCCCTAGTACACAAAATCTGCAATCGGGCTGCTGTCATTTTAATACCATAATCTCCTGAATATCCCTCTTTAAAATGTGCGATCATACATTCTAATGGAGTGTTTCTAGTAGACCCCGCCCCTCCCATTTCGATGTGTGCGCGCAACAACAGACAGAAGGGAAAAGGAGGGCGGACCGTGGGTAAGGGGTCCGCACGGTCCTGGAAACGTATAAGGAGTACAAATAACAAGACAAGACGACAATCGCTTCCCCCTTTTCGCGACCTGAACGCGGTCGCCCGGTCAGGAAATGCGCTACTCAGGGGTCCGCCTTCACTTGGTCTGTGCTGCCAGACCTCTCATTCACACTTCGTTCACACAATCATGCTAGCAACGTATCCCAGAATGCATTCGTTTCTATCTATTCTGACTAGTCTTTTCCCAATTACAATAAGGATGAGGGTTTCACCCGGCGAATTCCCATGCGGGGTTACTTGGCCCTTCCTTGAGAGTTGATCATGCTCTCTTACCAATTCCCAATATCTCGAGATTACAAATTCCAAACTCCAAGTTCCAATGGCAGTACTGCTCTTTCTATTTCTGTCTAGACCCAAAATCAAAACTATACTCACCGGATCCGGTCCTCAAACTTCCCAAGCAGGTGCATGAGTTGGACCTCGGACTCCCCTCACTCGGGTTCGAGGCGTTGGCTCCAACCGGGCCCGGCACCCGCCGAGGTCTGACCAGCTCCCTCCGATACAAGGGACCGGTGGCGCCAGGGAGCAGCCCTCGTCGGAAGGGCGCGATCCCGGCAGGACCAAGCCTATAGAGGCGGAAAGTCGTGGTATATTGCCCTATATACACTTTGATTCCACAACTTCCCGGCCAATGCACCAAGAATATGTAGCAGCAAAGCGCAGACAAACCAATGATACCAGGAGTCTGTTCAGAAGGTCCAAATCATTTATTTGTGCACAAGTCTCGAACCAGTCAATTTCAAAATGGCTGAGCAAAGTTTTCAAGCATTACAACAACTTTTATAGACTTCTGTTCCATTCTAGGTATAGAAAAACATTTCATTGGTCCCGGTAACCTCCCGTACCTCCCGTACCCCTTCTATTGGTCCCGGTACTGATAAGTTTATCCAATTATGTCCCTTCTGTGGGCATGACACCTGCATGCCCCCCTTCTAGTCCCAATTACAATGGTCAGTTCATCAACTTGTTACTTTCACACTCTCAAGGCCATAGAACCAATTTGTGCGTGCAGAGGAGCAGGGTTCTGCAACTCATCTGTCAGCACTCCCAATTATTTCTTTGCAGATGTACTTTTTCTTATCAGTAACTTTTAAACATGTCTTTTCTGTATTTTTCCATCTTTCAGTTCTGCAGTTCTGCCTACCTAAGCTAATTCAATACTTCTACTGAGTTCTATCTTACAATAGCAGCATATTGGGGGATGTGCAATCCTATATGCCTCTCCACAGGCCTCATTTACAGGTCAAGCTAGCCATGCTGGCCTGCTTATGTTCAGACACCGTGGGTCACAGGCCTGCACCTGCCACACTGCGATGATCTCTGATCAGATTCCCTGACATTGTAGCAGCAGATAAGCATGCAATAAATAAATCCAGGAGTCTTTTCAAGGATCCAAGCCAGTTTAATGTGCACATGGCTCAAGCAATAAGCAATTTCAAAATGGCTGAGCAATGGCTTCTAGTAAAACAACAACTTTTATAGCTTTCTTGTCCATTCTAAGCATAGGCAAACTTTTCATTGGTCCCAGTACCCCTCTCACCCATCTATTGGTCCCGGTACTGATATGGCTACCCAATCGGGACTCTGGTCTGGGCCCAGCACCTGGTTGCCCCCCTTCTAGTCCCAATTACAATGGTCAGTGTCTCCAACTTGTTACTTCTCTCCTCCAAGGTCGCTGAGCTTGTTAAAACATATGGGAAGCAGGGCACTGTAACCTTGCTTTTTGCAGAGTTAATTAATTCCATAGAAGCTGTGCTCTCTTATCAGTACCAATTAGAGCTGTTTTCTGTCTTTTATAAGTTTCGTTTCTGCTTAGCTATGTTCAGTTAAACTGAGTTAAGTTTCAATTCTATGGTGTCATCATTCAGGGGGGTTTTCATTCCTCTGGGCCTAACTGTGGCAGGTGCAGGCCTGTGACCCACGGTGTCTGACATAGGCAGGCCAGCATGGCTAGCTTGACCTGTAAATGAGGCCTGTGGAGAGGCATATAGGATTGCACATCCCCCAATATGCTGCTATTGTAAGAAAGAACTCAGTAGAAATATTGAATTAGTTAGATAAGCAGAATTGCAGAATTAAGAAATGGAAAAATACAGAAAAGATGTGTTTTAAAGTTACTGATAAGAAAGAGTACATTTGCAGAGAAATATTGAGGAGTGCTGACAGATGAGTTACAGAACCTTGCTCATCTGCACGCACAAATGGTCCCATAGCCTTGAAAGTGTGAAAGTAACAAGTTGATGAACTGACCATTGTAATTGGGACTAGAAGGGGGGCAGGCAGGTGTCATGCCCACAGAAGCCCACAGAGGGAACATAATTGGAGAAACTTATCAGTACCGGGACCAATAGAGGGGCTACGGGAGGTACGGGAGCGTACCGGGACCAATGAATTGTTTTTCTATACCTAGAATGGAACAGAAGTCTATAAAAGTTGTTGTAATGCTTGAAACCTTTGCTCAGCCATTTTGAAATTGCCTTGCTTGAGACTTGTGCACAAATAAATGATTTGGACCTTCTGAACAGACTCCTGGTATCATTGGTTTGTCTGCGCTTTGCTGCTACATATTCCTTGGTGCGTTGGCCGGGAAGTTGTGGAATCAAAGTGTATATAGGGCAATATACCACGACTTTCCGCCTCTATAGGCTTGGTCCTGCCGGGATCGCGCCCTTCCGACGAGGGCCGCTCCCTGGCGCCACCGGTCCCTTGTATCGGAGGGAGCTGGTCGGACCTCGGCGGGCGACGAGCCCGGCTGGAGTCAACGCCTCGAACCCGAGTGAGGGGAGTCCGAGGTCCAACTCATGCGCCTGCTTGGGAAGTTTTGAGGACCGGATCCGGTGAGTATAGTTTTGATTTTGGGTCTAGACAGAAATAGAAAGAGCAGTACTGCCATTGAAACTTGGAACTTGGAATTTGTAATCTCGAGATATTGGGAATTGGTAAGAGAGCCTGATCAACTCTCAAGGAAGAGCCGAGTAGCCTGGCATGGGAATTCGCTAGGTGAAACCCTCATCCTTTTTGTAATTGTACTTGGAAAAAGACTAGTCAGAATAGATAGAAACGAATGCATTCTGGGAATACGTTGCTAGCATGATTGTGTGAACGAAGTGTGATTGAGAGGTCTGGCAGCACGGACCAAGTGAAAGCGGACCCCTGATTAGCGCATTTCCTGACCGGGCGACCGCGTTCAGGTCGCGAAAAGGGGGAAGCGATTGTCGTCTTGTCTTGTTATTTGTATTCCCTGTATGTTTCCAGGGCCGTGAGGACCCCTTACCCACGGTCCGCCCACCTTTTCCCTTCTGTCTGTTGTTGCGCGCACACATCGAAATGGGAGGGGCGAAGTCTACTAGAAACACTCCATTAGAATGTATGATCGCACATTTTAAAGAGGGATATTCAGGAGATTATGGTATTAAAATGACAGCAGCCCGTTTGCAGATTTTGTGTACTAGGGAGTGGCCCGATCTAGACCCCATCTGGCCCCGAGAGGGAACGTTCACTGTAGAGATTATCCAGTCAATACATCGTAGAGTGCGAGTAGCGCACCCAGATCAGTACCCCTATATAGATTCCTGGTTAAGTATTTGTGAAGATCCGCCCTCCTGGGCGCAGCGCTGTTATGAGGAACAGTGCAGAATAATGTTAGCTAAAACAGATTCTAGACAGAGAAAGGAACAGCCTAGAATGAAAGAGCAGGATAAGAAAGCCAAGAAGAAACCCATCTTGGCAGATCCCGATTCCCCAGAAGTAGTCCTCAGGCAGCCCCGAACCCCAGGTCCAGTGAGAATAGCCCGGCGGCGTCCTGCCCCAGCACCCCAGAGACCGCCGGAGCCGAGGCGAGACCCAATCCCTGACCTCCCTCCTCCTGGAGAAGAGGAAGAGAGAGAATTAGCGGAGAGAAGAGAGGAGGATGTAAAAAGTGAGCCAGAAGCGGAGCTAGAAGAAGAGGAAAGTGAGGATCCCCCAGAAGAAGAAGAAGAGGAAAGTGTACAAATAAGTGAGGAAGTCAGCGCCAGCACTAGCAAGCCAGTGAAAGAAAAACCCAAAGCAAAACCAGTTGAGAAAAAGACAGCAACTCCTGCAAAGACAACGACAATAGCCCTTAGATCCCAGACTCAAATGACGCCGAGGACAGCCAAACTGTTTCCCTTAAGGCAAGTCCCGGGAGTGCCCGTAAAGAATGATAATGATGAAGTGGTAGCGGGACCCCTAACTTATGTGTATATCCCGTTCTCTACAACGGATTTATTAAATTGGAGGTCGCATTATGCCTCCTATACTAGCAAGCCCCAGGAGCTGACAGAATTAGTAACTAGTATTATGGAAACTCACCAGCCCACTTGGCCAGATTGCCGTCAGCTCCTGACCACCCTATTCACTACAGAAGAACGAGCGAGAATTAGAAAAGCAGCTATTGAATGGATGGCAGAAAACCCTGCAGCTCCAGCGCAGGGGCAGAATATAATAGATCGTAGAGAAGCAGCTCAGAGAGAATTCCCAAATGAAGACCCCCAATGGGATCCAAATACAGATGAAGGATCCACCGCCCTAGCCCGTTTTCGCCAAGGCTTTTTACAAGGCCTGCGAAGAGGAGGCCAAAAAGCTATGAACCTTTCCAAAGTAGCAGGAATTATCCAAGGAATAGATGAGAGCCCAGCAGATTATTATGAAAGATTAACTGAAGCTTATAGAATGTATACTCCCTATGATCCCGAGGCACCAGGAAGTTTATGCATGGTGAATTCTGCTTTTGTAAACCAGTCTCAACCAGACATTAGACGTAAATTACAGAAATTAGAAGGGTTTGCGGGCATGAATGCAACACAGTTATTGGAAGTCGCTCATAAAGTGTATGTGAATCGTGATACTGAAAGACAGAGAGAATGTGATAGAAAGATGAAGAAGAAAGCTGATTTTTTGGCTGCGGCCATAGTTGAAAAGAAAAGGGGAGGTGTCCCTAATCGAAGGAGCAGAGGAAGAGGGCGGGGTCAAGGCGGAGGCCGGACCCAGAGACTAGGCGTGAACCAATGCGCCTATTGCAAAGAGGAAGGACATTGGAGAGATACTTGCCCGCAACTCGAAGACGCCCAGCAAGATGACGAATACGATCATCAGTGGCGAGAAGAAAGAAGAGGCCGTCCCCGAGGCCGAGGAGGAGCCAATCGAGAACAATTCCAGCGAGAGAGGGGAGGAGGAGCCATCCAAGCATTGGCCACGCAGGCCCAAGACGAGGATGACGTGGATTAGGACAGACCGGGCTCCAAGTTTGCTTTAGGTCTCCAGGAGCCTATGGTCGAAATACAAATAGGAGACCAATTTATGAACTTTATGGTTGATACTGGAGCAGAACATTCAGTAATAGACAAAAAGATAGCCCCATTCACCAAGAAAGCAGTCACCATTATAGGAGCAACTGGTGCCAAAGCCACAAAGTCTTTTCTACAAAACCGAATATGCAGTCTAGGAGGACAGCAAGTAACTCATCAATTCCTTTACATGCCCGAATGTCCAGTACCATTACTGGGACGAGACATGCTAGCCAAGCTTCAAGCACAGATATCTTTCTCCGAACAAGGAGAAATGCAAATGACAGTGAATTCCCAAGCCAAACCAGCAGGAATAATGCTGCTGACAGTACCCCGAGAAGAAGAGTGGAGATACTACATTGATGATTCGATTCAAGATACCTATTTTGAACAAACTTTAAAGAACATTCATGCACCACTTGAAGTATGGGCAGAAGGCAGTCCCCCAGGCCTAGCCAAACATATAGCTCCAGTGATTGTAACCCTCAAGCCTAGTGCTACACCAGTGCACGTCAAACAGTACCCTCTCCCAAGAGCTGCAATTGAAGGCATTCATCGCCACCTACAGAGATTACTTGAGTATGGCCTACTGAAAGTATGTCAATCCCCATGGAACACCCCACTTTTGCCAGTAAAGAAGCCTGAGACAGATGATTATCGCCCAGTGCAAGATTTGAGAAGAGTAAATGATGCAGTTGAAACTATACACCCAGTTGTACCCAATCCTTACACTCTACTAGGATTGATACCCGCTGAAGCTACCCATTTCACTGTACTGGATTTGAAAGATGCATTCTTTTGCATAAGATTAGCCCCTGTAAGCCAAATATTGTTTGCATTTGAATGGCAAGACCCCATCTCTGGAAGAGGGGGCCAACTCACCTGGACAAGATTACCCCAAGGATTCAAGAATTCACCTACCATCTTTAGTGCTGCACTAAATCAAGACCTTTCAAGCTATCCAGTAGCCCCGGGGAGGAGAGTACTTCTCCAGTACGTGGATGATCTGTTGATAGCTGCCATATCAGAAAAAGAATGTATACGAGCCACCCAAGATCTCTTGCAGTTACTAAATGAAGCTGGATATAAAGTTTCCAGAGCCAAAGCACAACTATGCCAAACAGAAGTGAAATACTTGGGTTTTCGTATTACCCAAGGAAGCAGAAGATTAGGCAGAGAAAGAAAAGAAGCAGTATGTAGAATTCCAACTCCAACAACCAGAAAGCAAGTTAGAGCCTTTCTGGGAGCAGCAGGATATTGCCGAATCTGGATACCCAACTTTGCCCAAATTGCCAAACCACTGTATGAAGCCACAAAAGGAGAAGAGAAGTCACCACTGGAGTGGGGACTTGAGCAGGATACAGCCTTCCAGAAGTTAAAAGAAGAACTGATGTCATCACCAGCACTTGGACTACCAGATGTCCACAAACCTTTCCACTTGTTTGTACATGAAGCACAGGGAAATGCCTTAGGCATGTTGACTCAGAAATTAGGAAATTGGGAACGACCTGTAGCCTACCTATCAAAACAATTGGACCCTGTGGCCAAAGGATGGCCACCCTGCTTGAGAGCAGTTGCAGCTACAGCACTACTAGTGAGTGAAGCAGACAAACTCACATTAGGACAGAACATACGAGTCACTGTGCCACATGCAGTCCTTGCCCTTATGGAACAAAAAGCAAATTATTGGCTCACCAATTCCCGAATGTTGAAGTACCAGAGCATGTTATGTGAAAACCCACAGATACAACTTGAAGTGAGCCATGCCTTGAACCCAGCTACCTTGATACCCATCAGTGAAGAACTCCCAGAACATGACTGTATCGAAGTCATGGAAACTGTGTTCTCTAGTCGACCTGACCTAACAGATGTGCCCATAGACAATCCCGACCAGATCTATTATGTTGATGGGAGCAGTCTCATCCTTGACGGACGACGCTGTGCCGGATATGCAGTTGTCACTCAACATGAGGTAGTTGAATCATCAGCTCTAGCCTCAGGCACATCAGCCCAGAAAGCCGAATTGATAGCACTCACCAGAGCATTGTTATTAGGAGAAAAACTTGTGCTAAATGTATATACAGATTCCAAATATGCTTTCACTACCTTGCATGCCCATGGAGCTCTCTACAAAGAAAGAGGACTCATCACATCCGGAGGAAAATCAGTCAAATATGGTCCCGAGATATTGATGTTACTTGATGCAGTCTGGGCCCCAACACGTGTAGCTGTCATGCATTGTAGAGGACATCAAGCAGGAAAAGGAGAAGTTGCTCGAGGAAATAGATTCGCAGATGCCTCAGCACGACAAGCAGCTATGACAGGACAAATTGCCCCACAAGCTATGCCAATGCAAGCAGCATTGTTTCCAGTACCTTTGAATCTATGGACCCCACGATATACCACCAAAGAATTGGATTACTATTGTGACAAAGAAGAGGGAGTATTGAAAGACGGATGGATTGAGCTGCCACCAGAAGAAGGCAGTCAACCTCCGGGAAGAATAGTAATTCCAGAATTGTTAGGACCAGCCTTTGTTAAAGCTTTCCATGAAGCCACCCACTATGGAAAGAGTGCTATGGAGAAAGCACTCAGACCACATTTCTACATTCCTCTGATGACAACCATATCAGCCTCAGTAGCCCGACAATGTCAAATCTGTGCCAAGAATAATGCCAAGCAAGGCCTTATTACAGCACCCCGAGTTCAGTCAAGAGGTGTGACCCCCATGCACAACCTCCAAGTTGATTTCACCGAAATGCCAAAAGCTAATGGATACCATTACCTACTAGTATTAGTTTGTACTTTCTCTGGGTGGGTAGAAGCCTTCCCAACCAGAACTGAGAAAGCCCGAGAAGTTACCAAAGCCTTAATGAGAGAGATTGTCCCCAGATTTGGAATCCCAGCAGTGATAGGGTCAGACAATGGACCCTCATTTGTCTCCCAAGTCACTCAGCAGTTAGCCAAAGCTTTGCAGATACAGTGGAAGCTCCACACTGCATACAGACCCCAGAGTTCAGGGAAAGTTGAGCGAATGAATCGTACATTGAAAGCCCAAATGTCCAAGCTTTGTCAGGAGACACACTTGAAATGGCCCCAAGTGCTCCCCATAGCTTTACTCAGAATACGCTCAGCCCCTGTAAAGTCAACAGGATTTTCCCCTTTTGAAGTTTTGTATGGTAAACCCCCACCAATAGTGCAGGGAGTCAAAGGAAATCTAGCCCAGATTGGTTCAGAAGTAACCAGACAAGAACTCCTAGCTCTTAGTTTTGTTCTGCAGACTCTCCATACGTGGATCCAAGATCAGTTGCCTATCAACTTGACGGAACCCTTGCATCCCTACCAGCCTGGAACTTCGGTGTGGATCAAAGATTGGAAGAAGATACCGTTGGAACCCCATTGGAAGGGACCGTACACCGTCATCCTGTCTACCCCAACTGCAGTAAAGGTAGCCGAGATCGACGCCTGGATCCACCACAGCCGAGTCAAGCCCGCCGCCGATCCTGAACCAGAGCGGTGGACAGCAGAGCAGCACCCTGATGTACCCTTGCGAGTTACTCTGAGACGGCAACCAGCAGCATAGACACTTCATCACAAGTGCTTTGCAGTAGCCAAGTCTTTCGAAGAGGATTGCTGTTTTCCATGCAGCAACAGTTTTGTTTCAACGAACCCAATTTGTGTGTGTGATTTGACACACTACTTTGAGACTACATTGACTAAGCCAGACTTCACAAGCCAACTGAATTGCTAAGTTGGTTAATGTGTGCTGGACATCTTGAGGATCTTCAATCAACACTCAGCTCCCGTTAAATTGCTTCATTAGCAAACGGGACGAAGAATAATAGACCGTCGTGATCAAGATCAGCAAGCTGAGGATTCAGAAGAACTCCAATCAACATCAACATGTATCTTTGCTTCTGCTTTGCCTTGGTTGCCTTCTTTGGAGGTTTTGAACAGACTTACGCTCTACCTCCATGCACTGCTTGCATTACCTCTACTAGAACTGGACTGAAAGTAACTCAGACTTTGCTTTACCATTCTTACTACACCTGCAAGGGAACAATAACTCGGTGTATCTATAACACCACTGAACTAAATGTTTGCACTCATGGCAAAATAAAAGCATGCTATAATCCGCATCAGAATCCATCCTATTACACGTTGGAAATAAGATGGAAGGATGCAGATGGACCTATATTAGCTGCTACACCACCACTTAAGGACATTACTAAACCTGCTGTTTTGAATTTTGATGCATGTAATGCTATTAATAGAGATAGTCAGTCCACCTGTGGTACATGGGAGAAAGCGTATCGAAATGACCATAAGTATATGTGTCCAGAAGGTGCCACAAATTGGTGGAAGTGTACAGGTAAAACAGGATCAGGGTATAGTACTGCTACAGCGGCAGATTACTATTGCCCATATTGGGAATGTGTTTTCTATGCTACCTGGAACACTGGTATAACTAATGAGAAGATAGATAAGCGGATGGCTACCCTAACCAAGCCAACCACAAATGATAAATGTCAGAAAGATGCTTGCAACCCCTTACATTTGCGTGTACATAACCCCCATGCATGGAAACAAGGATATAAGTTTGGTTTACGTATTGCAGGAGGAGGAACAGATCCAGGGACCATTGTATATATTAGATTGAATACCCAAGCCCACAAGTCATCTAAATATCATATTCATAGTACCTTTTATGAAGCTATGCATGTAAATAAGTTTGAGATCCCTCACCCTTCACAGAATTTGTTTCTAGAATTAGCCGGAGCAGTAGTATCTAGTCTTAAGATCACAGATTGTTATTTCTGTGGCGGAACCCAAATGGGAGATCAATGGCCCTGGGAAGCCCAAGAATTGAATTATTCCATGATCTACAATCAGACTGAATTACACAAGACAACCAGTGAATGGGTGTTAGCACACTCAATCGTTGGACGTCTTTGCTATGCCAGAACTGGACCCCAGTTCACTCAAAAGGTAGGACAGCTGGTCTGTCTTAGCCAGAAATACTATAATGCCACGACCAAGAAGGTAGCATGGTGGTCAGGAATCAGACATCCTGAACCTCCTAACCCATTAGCTAGATTTCCTGAACTTGCAGGTCTATGGACTAACCTTGCCAAGGTCCAAGCCTGGCAAGCCCCACCTGGCCTATATTGGATCTGTGGAAACCGAGCATATGCACAACTCCCACCACAATGGGGAGGAGCATGTGTCTTAGGAACCATCAGACCTTCTTTCTTCCTGTTAAACACTGAACATGGAGAACAATTAGGATACCCTGTATATACTACCCACAAACACAAAGGAGCATCTAGACAGAAAAGAGAGGCCTTACAGATAGGCAAGTGGGAGAAATGGCAAGGTGATGATTGGCCACCAGAAAGAATTATTGAGTATTATGGACCTGCCACTTGGAATGATGATGGTATGTGGGGCTACCGAACCCCAGTCTACATGATTAATCGTATTATTCGCTTACAAGCAGTAGTTGAAATAATAACTAATGAAACTAGTCATGCTCTCACGCTCTTAGCTAGACAAAGTACTCAGATGCGCACTGCCATATATCAGAATCGCTTAGCCCTTGATTATTTGCTAGCAGCTGAAGGAGGAGTATGTGGTAAGCTGAATTTAACCAATTGCTGTTTGAAAATAGATGATAAAGGTCAAGTAGTTGAAGAAATTGCTAAAGATATGCAGAGACATGCTTATGTGCCAGTACAGACTTGGCACGCCTTGAAATTTCCTAATTGGTTTGCTAACCTTTTCTCTTGGCTGGGAGGATTTAAGACTTTTATTATCTTAGTACTAATCCTTGTTGCTGTAGTCCTCTGCTTACCATGTTTAATCCCATGTTGTATGCGTTCCCTTCATAGTGCTATTGATAGTACAGTAGAGCGGAAGACCGCAACTAGAATAATGGCTTTATACAAAGTCAGCCCTAGTGGAACTAGTAAGAATCCTTTAATCAGGATTTGAATCCTCTGGAAAGTGATTTAATTCTCACACCTTATTAAGTAATAGGGTGAGATTAATCAAAGGGGGGAATGTGGCAGGTGCAGGCCTGTGACCCACGGTGTCTGACATAGGCAGGCCAGCATGGCTAGCTTGACCTGTAAATGAGGCCTGTGGAGAGGCATATAGGATTGCACATCCCCCAATATGCTGCTATTGTAAGAAAGAACTCAGTAGAAATATTGAATTAGCTTAGATAAGCAGAATTGCAGAATTAAGAAATGGAAAAATACAGAAAAGATGTGTTTTAAAGTTACTGATAAGAAAGAGTACATTTGCAGAGAAATATTGAGGAGTGCTGACAGATGAGTTACAGAACCTTGCTCATCTGCATGCACAAATGGTCCCATAGCCTTGAAAGTGTGAAAGTAACAAGTTGATGAACTGACCATTGTAATTGGGACTAGAAGGGGGGCAGGCAGGTGTCATGCCCACAGAAGCCCACAGAGGGAACATAATTGGAGAAACTTATCAGTACCGGGACCAATAGAGGGGCTACGGGAGGTACGGGAGCGTACCGGGACCAATGAATTGTTTTTCTATACCTAGAATGGAACAGAAGTCTATAAAAGTTGTTGTAATGCTTGAAACCTTTGCTCAGCCATTTTGAAATTGCCTTGCTTGAGACTTGTGCACAAATAAATGATTTGGACCTTCTGAACAGACTCCTGGTATCATTGGTCAGTGTCTCCAACTTGTTACTTCTCTCCTCCAAGGTCGCTGAGCTTGTTAAAACATATGGGAAGCAGGGCACTGTAACCTTGCTTTTTGCAGAGTTAATTAATTCCATAGAAGCTGTGCTCTCTTATCAGTACCAATTAGAGCTGTTTTCTGTCTTTTATAAGTTTCGTTTCTGCTTAGCTATGTTCAGTTAAACTGAGTTAAGTTTCAATTCTATGGTGTCATCATTCAGGGGGGTTTTCATTCCTCTGGGCCTAACTACAGGCTTCAGTTACAGGTCAAGCTGCTCAGGCCTGTCTGCTTAGTTCAATTAGCATGGATCATAGGCCGTCGCCTACCACAACATGAAGGCGGTCTTCTTGTGGGACCCTATCTCCCGCAGGCTGAAGAGAGGGTCAAAGCAAGATCTCTTCTGTTTGCTCGTGGAAGATGAAATTCCTGTTGGCAAAATAAAGGGGAAGGCCTGAGATCACTGCCTTCAGCTACAAAAAGGTTTGTGTATTGGGGGGAGGGTAGAGGGATGGAGGAAGAGAAGGCAGGGAAAATTTAAAGGTGCAGTGGGCTTGTAAAAAAGAGGACTGGGGTCAATTTTAGGGCAGGGGATGGGAACAGAGTAAGGGAGCCTTCAGGAGAGGTGTCAGAGAGGAGAGGGAAGAGTGCAAGGTGTTGCTGAAAGGTGCATTCCCCTCCCCCTCAGAACACACCACACATTCATGCACACAGGCACCCCACCTCCACACGACCAACATGCACGCCAGCTCTGCACTACATACACACACAGGCACCACTCACACACACACATACAAATCCCATCTCCGCATCACACAACCATGCACACACAGGCACCACACACAGACACCCCCACATCTGCACCATACAGAGGTTCCCCAGCTCTGCAGCACATACATACATGCTCTGCAGCCCTGCAGCAAACACACACATGTTTCGCCTCCCCACATCCCACTCACAGAAAGGCACCCACTGCCATATCCCACACACAGACAACTAAACCACAGCTACATCACTCACACATACAAACACTTTAAAATATATTTGAAGTTGTAACTGTTATCTATATTTTCGTCTAAAGATGCTGCACGGTATAGGAACTCTGGCAATGGTCCTGTGAGACTTGAGACCAGCATAAGACACAGTGGGGGAGGACGGCACAAGGATATCACAGACTCCTAAGATTTTGGCCTAGCTCCTAAATCAAGCACAACATTTGTCAAGGCCTGTCTTATGATATGATGATACATTTAAATTGTGATTCCATACAATCTCTCACTGTGTGCTTTCTCATTTTTATCACTTACTACCATTAACGCTGTTGCTCTTCCCCAGATGAAGCTCCTTCAAAGAATACAAAGAGGGGGACTGAAATGGGAGTAAGAGCTAATATTAATTTCTTTTGTGTGGAAAGAGTTTTAATATTTGAGAGTGGTGGGAACATCAGGCTAGCTTAGTTAGTTTTTAAGGTAGTATTGTTATTCTCAGGGCTGCTTTTACCCCTGGGCAAAAGGGGCAGCTGCCCTGGGCCCCTGCACAACGGGAATCCATCCAGCTGCTCTGAATTCCATAGATGAAAGCAGCCCTGTTCCTCCCTTCTGCTCGTTTAGGTTGCTTGCAAGAGAAGTGGGCAGTGCTTTAGTGAACAGAATGATGACTTCTTGCTTCTGGTCTGTTTACTAAAGCGCCACTCATTTCACTTGCATGCAGCTTGAGGAGCAGAAGGAACAGAGCCGCTAACTGTGCTGCCCAGGGCCTTATAAGGGGTTGAAGCAGCCCTGGTTATTAGTGTTAGGTTATTTTTCCTGCAAAGTGTATTATGTGCAAATTTAAAGGAATACCATTTTATTTACTGCTTATGCCTGTTTTTGTGAGCAAGCGGTCCTGATATGCTTTTAATCTGTTTCATAGCTTGCAGTCTACTTTTAAGCCAGCTGTGTATCAGTGTTAGCTTTTTGTTTTTTGAGTGCTTTTTATGCAAATTTTAAAGCACCCCTTTTGTGTAAATGATGGTTGCTGCACATTTTGCTTGATGTTGTTGTTGTTCTTAAGTGCCGTCGAGTCGGTGGCGACTCATGACAATTCTCTGGATAGTTGTCCTAAACTGGTCTTCAGTCAGGCAGCTCATTATTGACAGACTGGCACCCATAGCTGCTGTTATTGTATTGGTCCATCCCATTGCTGGCCTCTTTTGCATTGACCTTCTACTTTGCCAAGCATAATGTTTTTCTCTAATAATCTCTCACTTCGCATGATATGTCCAAAGTATGAAAGTCGAAGTCTTGTCATCTGAGCTTCTAAAGAAAGCTTAGGTCTGATCTCCTCTAGTACTGACTGGTTTGTTCTTTGGGCAGTCTATGGAATACATAGTATTCGTCACAAGCACCATAATTCAAAGGCATCAATTTTCTTCCTGTCTATCTTTTTCACTGTCCAACGTTTGCATCTGTATGATGTTATTGAAAATACCATGGCTTGAACAAGTCGAATCCCTGTATGGAGAGAGACATCTCTGCTCTTGAGAATTTTATCTAGGTCCTTCATAGCCATTCTGCCAAGAGCAATGTGTCTTCTGATTTCTTGACTGCTTGTTGCTTCTTTGATAGTTGATCCAAGTAGGTTAAAGTTGTCCACTATTTCAATTTCTTCTCCATCAACAATGAACTTATTGATTTTGCCAGTTGCCAGGATCTTTGTCTTCTTTACATTAAGGTGCAGGACCATTTTAAGACTATGTTCCTTGATCTTGAGAAGCAAATGTTTCAGATCATCTTCACTTTCAGCCAGTAATGTGGTATCATCAGCACAGTGAAAGTTGTTGATGAGTCTCCCACCAATCTTCACACCTCTGTTGTCTTCATACAGTCCTGCTCCTCTGATGATTTGTTCTGCATATAAATTAAACAGGTAGGGGGAAAGTATGCAGACTTTTTCTACACCATTAAGTTTCTCCTTGTTCCGTTTGAACTGTTGCTTCTTGAACAATGTAAAGGTTGTGCAAGAGAATGATCAGGTGTTCTGGCATACCCATGTTTCTTAATGTGGCCCAGAGTTTCTCATGGTTTACTGTCAAAAGCCTTGCTGTAGTCAATAAAACACACTTTTGATATTCTTTTGTATTTTCAAGGATGCATCTCACATCCGCGATTATCTCTTGTTCCTTGACCTTTTCTGAACCTTGCTTCCACTTTCGGTAGTTCTCGTTCCAGGTATGGTTGTAGTCTCTGCTGAATAATCTTTATTAGAATCTTGCTGGCATGTGGGATCAAAGCGATCGTGTGATAATTTCCACAGTCAGTTGGATCACCTTTCTTTAGTATTGGTATAAACACAGATCTTTTCCAGTCAGTTGGCCATGATGTTGTCTTCCAAATTTCCTGCCAGAGCCTTGTAAATAGGCTAACAGCTGCATCAGATTGCTGTAATACTTCTATGGGAATGCTATCAATGCCTGATGCTTTGTTCTTTGATAAGGCTTTCAAAGCTGCTTCGACTTCTTCTTTCATCACCAATGGTTCCGGATCATAAAGTACAGGTTGAAACGGCTGTTGGTACACTTTATCATATAATAACTCTGTATATTCTTTCCACTATTCCTGATCTTCTCAGCATCGTTCAACATGGATCCTTGAGCATCTTGTAACATTCCAATTTGAGGCTGGAATTTTTTCTTTAACTCTTGTAGCTTTAGGAAAGTCAATCTTGTTCTTCCTCCAGATATCCGGGCTATTAAGAGCCTTACACAGTTTAGGAAAGCCCTCAAATGCCACCTTTTCAATAAGTACCTCATAGAACCCAACCCCACCCCATTGAGACCGGAGATGCAATCCGCTAAGCAAATATATGGTTTCCCAACAACATGCCAAGAAAGATACTCTAACCCTTAGTGGTGCATATGTTTCTATGGAATTCATGTTCATATGACTCTATGTAGCAAGATTTGTAAATAGTTTACCCCTGTTATCCAAGTTATTTGCCCTGTTATCTGTAAACTCATACGTGTTAATTGTACTGAGCATTTTTGTTCCATGTAAACCGCGCTGATGCTGAATAGTGCGGTATATAAGAGACTGTAAATAAATAAATAAATAGTTTTTGCTTCTATTTCCTTGCATGTGCCATTCTAGTACTTCTTGTCTTGTCTTGCTGCATGTTGGAAATCTGAGTTCTGCGATTGCCTGTTTCTCCTTTGGCTTTAGCTTCTCTGCGTTTCTGGGAAATTCTTAGAGAGTTTGTTTGGTCATCCATTTTGTCCTTTTTTTCTTTTTCACCTTCTGTAGAGATTTCTCACTTTCTTCCAACATAACCTTCTTGATGTCATCCCCTAACTCTTCAGGAGTTCTGTCATTTGTATCTAAAGCAGCAAATCAATTTTGCAGGCAGTCTTTAATTTCTGGTTGTATATTCTCAAAGTCATATTTTGCTACATTCATGAGTGGCTTGCTCTTTTTCAACTTTAGCTTGAGTTTGCATACTAGTAGTTGGTGATCTGTACCACAGTCAGCTCCAGATTTTGTCTTTGTTGATGTTATAGAGCTTATCCATCATTGACTTCCACAGATGTGGTCAATTTGATTTTTGTACAATCCATTGGGTGAAGTCCATGTGTACAGTCGCCACTTGTCTTGCTGGAAGAAGGTGTTTGAAATGAATAGATTGTCGGTCTTGCAGAATTCTATCAGTCTTTCTCCAGCTTCATTTCTGTTGCCAAGTCCATATTTTCCAACCATTTTGCCTTCTTCTTTGTTGCCAACCTTTGCATTCCAGTCACCCATGACTATTAGGATATCCTGTTTGCATGTTCTGTCAATTTCAGCTTGTTCTTGTTAATAGAACTCATCAATTTCATCCTCTTCTGCAGCTGTTGTTTGGGCATATACTTGAATTATAGTTGTATTGATAGGCATTCCTCCTAGACAAATAGAAATGAAGCGTTCACTGACTGCATTGTATTTCATTACAGTTCTTGCAAGTTTCTTCTTAATTATAAATGCAACACCATTTCTTCTTTGTCTTTCATTTCCAGCTTAGTAAACCATGTGATCATCAGATACAAAGTGCCTGATGCCAGTCCATTTCACTTCGCTGACACCCAGAAAATCGAGTTGTACACGTTCCATTTCATTCTTGACCACTTCAAATGTCCTTTGGTTTATGCTTCAAATGTTCTACAGTCAAACCTCGGTTTTCATTTGCCCCGGTTTTCATACGCTTCGGTTTTCAACGTCTTTTTTGACTGAGATTTTGTCTCGGTTCTCATACATCGCTTCGGTTTTCAACGTCTTTTTTGACTGAGATTTTGTCCCGGTTCTCGTACATCGCCTCGGTTTTCGTAAAGTACAGTACTGTAAATACATACACCCTCGCGCTGCACACCGGTCTGTATACACTGCCAGAACGGCCGCCCGGTCCCGGCAGCACTGCCCCCCGGACTCACCGATCGCCAGCGTGATGAGAAGCGAAAGGCAGCTGAGCATGTAAATGAAACACATCCTCGAGCCTGGTCAGAGTTAGGCAAGGATTGCGCAGAGAGGAAGGCCCCGATCTCATCCACCGCCTGCCCATTCTCTGGAGCGCCCCCTCAGGCTCAGAGGTAGCAGGGAAGAAAAGCTGTCAACGTAAGCAGGAGATGTTGCATGAATGTGGGAGGCAGTTCTTTCTCTTGCAGGGTACGTCTGAAGCTATATCATTAAGATTTTCTGCCATTCTGAAGCATTGAGCAGATAAAGTAAAGGTATTTTAATGGGCTGAATCCAATGTGATTCCGAAGAGAGCTGGGCACAGCAGCTTGTCAGGGATGGCTAAGGCCAGATGCTAACATACTGTACTGTACAGTACTGTCTTAGCTTGCTTTCAGTGATGTTAAATGTTCATTTATCCATTTCATTAGTCATTTATATTTATTTCTCATTGTTTTCTGTATGTAAAAATAGTTATTCTCTATAAAATGTATTTTTTGTGAATATTTTTGGGTGTCTGGAACGGATTAATTGGATTTACATTATTTCTTATGGTAAATATTGCTTCAGTTTTCATACGTTTCGGTTTTAGTCAGACTTTTTCGAACGGATTAATCATGAAAACCGAGGTTTGACTGTACTTCCCATTGTGTAAGATATCTTTGCAGCTTCTGACTCTCATTTCATGCACAGCAGGGTTTTTTCAATGACACTTTTACTTTTTATTTATTTATTTTAACTAGCTTATATACTGCTTTTTTACCAGCCAAATATATATATTTCCTTCACCCCCAAAAGGCTCACAATCTATATTTAGTCTTTTCTATTTGCCTGTTCTTTGACATTTTTAGAAGGCTTTACTTCTGTTGATGACATATGTCTAATGTTTACTCTGCAGATAAGTTACAACCAAGAAAGAAGGAATCTGAAGAACAATGGTGAATAAATCAATAAATTGAATTATTCAACATAGCTCTATCCCCATAGAAATAGCATAGTTACTCACCCATAGCAGGTGTTCTCTGGGAACACAGGAATCAGTCCTCACATATGGGCGATGTTGGCACCGACAGAGCCCGCGTGGTAATCTCTCCCCAGCTTTTAAAGAAAGCTTTTGGGAGAACAACCATGCATAGTCACCTTACCGCCCAAGGGAGCCATTTTCCCTCAGTATAATAACATAGCTTAATAAAGCCCAAAAAGAAAATCAACTCCACTGGGAGGAAAGAGGGTTGTGAGGACTGATTCCTGCTGTTCCCGGAGAACATCTGCTACAGGTGAGTAACTATGCTTTCTCCAGGAACAAGCAAGAAGTCAGTCCTCACATATGGGACTCCCCAGCTACAAGCTACCGAAAAACCTGTAAATAGCTATGGGCAACCCAAAAATTGAATCATGAATGGCATCTGAAAGACACTGACAAGCCCCAAGCTTCATGGTACAATCGCAGCATCTGCAAAGTAATCGTCTGTCTGGTAGCTTGGGCACACAGAAGGGCCAGAGGGAAGGAGTTGCATTAGTTCCCAAAGAGGTGCTGAAGAACGGTCTGACTGAAGGCACTGTCATGCCAGGAGACCTCCTTGAGGCAGTAGTGAGCTGCAAAGATATGGACCGAGGATCAGGTGGCCACGCGACAAATCTGTGGCTGGGAAATGGAGCATAGGTTAGCTACCGAGGCCGCCATAGCCCGAATGCTATGGGCTGTCACATGACGCTCCAGAGAAAGGCCAGCCTGTCCATAGGCAAAGGAAATTCAATCAGCCACACAGGTGGAAAGGGTACATTTATAGATTGCTACGCTCAGTCTTTGGGGTCATAAAAAACAAACAGTTGAGAGGAGTGGCAATGAGCCTTTGTCCGATCAAGGTAGAAAGCCAAGGCCCATTTATAATCCAAGGTTTGAAGAGATGCTTCTGCCCTGCTTGTGCGGCCTTGGAAAGAAGCTGGAAAGAACCACCTCCTAGTTAAGGTGAAAGGGAGAAACCACCTTAGGAAGAAGCTTGGGGTGTGTGCAGAGAACCACCCTGTTGCTACGAATCCTAGTGTAAAGGGCATCAGCCACTAGCACTTGCAGTTTATTAACCCTGCACACTGATCTGAGCACCACTAGGAAGATCACCTTCCACAAAAGGTACTTGAGATGGAAGGAAGTGAGTGGTTCAAAAAGAGGATCAATGAGCTTACCGAGAACCACAGTGAGGTCCGGGCTGCAGCCAGCAAGTGCATTGGAGGCTATGAGAGCAAGAGACCCCAAATGAAGTGGCCTATGAGACTGACAGGGAACACTCATCCACTGCATGCTGGTAGGCTGCCATGGCACTCAGGGGCACCCTGATGGACTTTAATCCAGCTCTGTAGAGGTGCAGAAGGTACTGCAGGATCACCTGAACAGGACAAGAGAATGGACTGAAACGTCTGTCCGCACACCACACTGAATCCTTGCGGGACATGAGGAGGACATCATCAATGTCTCTAGGCAAGTGTTGCTGAGCAAGGGCTAGCCTTTCAGCATCCACGCTGTCTGTCAATGACTTGAAAATGGGATGCAGGAGGGTCCCAATCGCTACTCACAGCTTTCTGCCCATGGGCAGTAGTTTTCCAGCTCTCCGCAGATCATTCTGACTGGGGACTGGAGGCAGGCGGACAATGATGGCACCCTCCTGATGGCGGCTCCTGCAGGTAGGCTCTGTTTCCCAGGGCCGCAGTCATGGCTTGCACAGAAAAGTGTGGGAGACAGCGGTTGTAGCCCAGAGATCAGAACCTGTCTGCGGGACCAGATGTCTTGTGGGCAGGGGCTGTGAAAGTTAATTGTACCCTGCCCCTCTGGGCTGGGATCACTGCTTGCATAGCCCCTGTCTGTGGGACATGCTGCTCCACAGACAGGCTCTGCCTTTTGTACATACAAGGGGTGGACATGAAGGGGCATTGGGAAGTGGACATGGATGAGCACAGTGAGCAGAAGGGAGACACTGTGTGGAGTGTGGGGGGGGGGGAGGGAAATAGGGAGGCAGCGAGGATAAGATTGAAGTGGAGGGCTAGGAAGATAAAAGGAGATACTGGCCATGGAAAGGGGTAAAGGGATAAGCAAGAGGGGAGATGGAGTGGTGATGTTGGCCAGGGTGTTATAGGGAGACGATGGGAAAATGCTGAACTTGGGGGGGGGGGGGGGGAGGACAGAGAGAGACAGATGCTGGACATGGGATAATAAGGGAAAAAGGAGATGCAGGTCTTGGGGGTGAGAGACTGGAGACAATGGAGATGGGGTAAATATGTTGAGAAAGAGACAGAGAGATTCTGGACAAAGGAGTAATAGAGAGGGGATGGTATGGTATGGAGATGGGGTTGATGCTGGTTGCAGGGGGGATAGGAAAGGAGAGGGCAGACATGGCAGAAAAGACAGCGGAAGTACTGGATGGAGGGAAAGAGAGAGAGAGAGACACTGGATGTTCGGGGGAGAGTCAGCAAAAGATTGGGAAATAATGGACCAGGGAAGAACTGGGGAATGGAAGGACTTGGGTGAAAGTTGAAAAGCGGTAGGTAGATAGTGTAAAAAAGAGGGAGATTGAGAACTGGATAGTAAGGAGTAGTGAAATCTGGGTGGACAGGGAGGGAAATAAATAGAAGAAAGCTGACAGGAAAAATATTAAATATCCAAGATGGAAGGAAGTGAAGAAAACAAAGGAGAGACAAAAAAAAATAGCAGATTGACAAGAGACTGTAGAAAGAAAGCTAAGAGAAGACAGAAGAAAACAGAAGCCTCAGATTGGAACCAGCATGATCAGATAATAAAATGGTCAGACAACAAAATGTAGAAAAAATAATTTCATTTTCAATTTAGTGATTGGACTTTGCACTATTTTTATATTTTACACGGGGTAGTTTCGCCAAATGGGTTAGTTTTGTGCATACTATGGCAGTCGTGAACCTCACTTCTAAGCCAGGGTATGTGGAATATGATCTTAATCTCTCAAATTTACTGCTAATGCTCGGCGTAATACTTGCATCGTGCCAAAGAGAGCTTCCTGCTGGAGTTCATAAGATGTAACATGTATGGGTAGTTTGTCAAGATGCGCTTGGAAATTCTTCTTTATCAGGCCTGTGGCTCCCAATACAATGGGAAATATTTCTGAATATTTCTGCCACATTTTCTTGGTCTCTGATTGCATTTCTTGATACTTCAAGATCTTCTCCCTCTCCATGCGATTCACAGAATAATCACTTGGTACCGACACTTCTATTATCAATGCCGTTCTGGTGTTCTTCTCTTTTACCACTATGTCAGGTTTCCTGGCATTCAGTTTCTTATCTGTCGGTATGAGAATGTTGCAGGTGATCATAACTTCTTCATTCTCTGTTATTCTCTTAGGGTCATGATCCCAGTGCTTTTCAGGGACAGTGATGTTGTAGTGTTTACAGAGTTTCCAGTGGAGGAGGCATGCCACTTTGTTGTGCCTTTCTTTATAGAAATTTTCTGCCATTAGAACTTTACAGCCTGCTATTAGGTGAGTCACTGTTTCCAGCTCTTTCTTACAGAATCAGCATATGTCTGTTGTGCCAGTTTTTTCAATACTCGCCGTCAACCATCTCGTCTGTAATCCGCTGTCCTGGACTGCAACTATCAATCTCTCATCCTTTGGTTTCAGTCTACCTCTCCTCAACCATTCATGTGACCGTTCTTGATCGCCAAAAGGTTCTTGTAGTAACACTCTGTATTTTCCACTGTATTTGTACATTTGTCACTTGTTTTTCCTCACCTGCTGATCTAATTCTTTGAAGAGTTTTTTTCTCTTGTTTTGCAAATTCTGTTACGCCCTTTCCCATGCACAACTGTGGATTCTCGCTCATTCCTTCTCATCATCGGAATGCCTGTCCAAGTTTGATGATAGAGACAGATTCTGGACATTTACTTTCATATTTCAGCACTTCTTGTGTATTTGGATAGGTTTGGAGGCCTTCGATTGTAGGTGTAGTCAATCTCTATAAGTCCTAGTCTTCCTTCAGCTCTAGGGATGTGCAATCTTGGCATACACTGATTCTTGTAAATTACTTCATGAGCATTGAGAAGTTTTCTTGTTCGCACATCCAGTTTTCCAAAGTCTTTATGTGGCCAATCCACAATCCCCAAACTGTAGGAGAGTACAGGAATTGCCAGCTGATTGATAGCTTGTATCTTATTTCGTGATGTTACAGCACTTTTCCTCTATTTCGAGATACTTATATATGCCTTCCTGTTCAAGGTCCTTGATTTCACAGCCCTCAGCAAGGGAGATGTTTTCGTTTTTTCTCAATTTTCCTCTGATAAAAGTTGCCTTAGCACATTTCTTAAGGCCAAAGGTCATCCTGATGTAAAAAAAGCTTTTCACCACACGAAGCTGCTCTGCTAATTGTTGGTCGCTAGAACTGTAGAGTTTCAGATCATCTATAAACAGCAGATGAGAAGTTGCTTCTGGTTTGGTACAGTCTTTAGAATTCAGGTTAAATCCATACCCCAAAGAGTTGATGAGAGCACTCATTGGATTAAGCGCCAAACAAAACAGAAGTGGAGATAGGGAATCTCCCTGAAATATTACTCACTGGATTTTAATGTTAGGAATGATGTACTGACATCTTTATATCTCAAAAAGAGTGTGGATTGCCACATTTTCATAGTAAAATTAATATACTCTATCAAACCAGAATTTATTTTATACATTTCAAAGCAATGTACTATCCAAGAGTGTGGGATGCTGTCAAAAGCTTTCTTATAATCAATTCATGCTATACTGAGATTTCTGCCTTTCTTAGCACTGGCCATAATGGCCTTATTCAGCATTAACTGGTCTTTGGTTCCATATGCTCCTCTCTTATTGCCCTTTTGCTCTATTGCCATGATGTTATTGAGCTTGATGTGATTGTATATTCTGTCTGCACCTATCGCAGTAAACAGCTTATAGATTGTAGGTAAGCAAATTATTGGTCTATAGTTTTTATGAATGTTAGTCGGGTCTCCCTTAGGAAGGAGAAACATGCTTCCTGAAGTAAGCCATTGAGGTGTTAAATCCGGTCGCTCGAACAATTGATTTTTGCAGTTCACCAGGTCTTGGTGGAGTGATGTTAACTGTTTGAGCCAAAAGTTGGTTACTCTATCTGGGCCAGGGCTCTTCCAGTTTGGAGCTCATTTTAGTTTCAAATCTTTTTTATTGGGTAAATCCAAGATAAACAAATACGCACATCGACTCCTCTCCCAACACCCTCACAGTAAAAGATAGAGTATACAACATCTTCACAACAAGAGATAGAGTACACAGTAAAAACATCAGGTACACATTATAAAGTAGCCCAGCACTGGAGCTCCAAGTCTTTAGCCCATTGCCAGCATTTTGTTACCCCTCAGGTATTAGAACAATCTTATCAGATATGAGAATCACCCAGTGCCATAGAAGAGATACCAAACTAAGGAACTGTAAACGATATAACTACAAACTATTTATACTCCATCGCCCTCTTTTACAGCAACTTTACCTACTTTACCTAATTTCCCCCCCTATAAATTAATGAACGGAGTGGAACGGGTAAATGTAGATCGATTGTTTACGTTATCAGAATATAGAAAGACTAGGGGACATGCAATGAAGCTACAGGGTAAACTATTTAAGACTAATAAAAGAAAATATTTTTTCACTCAACGTGTAATCAAACTCTGGAATTTGTTACCGGAGGATGTAGTAAAGGCTGTTAGTGTAGCTGGGTTTAAAAAAGGTTTGGACAAGTTCCTGGAGGAAAGGTCCATAAACCATTATTAAGAAGTGACCGAAGATATCAATGCTTGACCCAGTACAAGCATTGTGGAACTTGTGTCTCTTGGGGAAACTGCTAGGTACATATGACCTAGATTGGCCACTGTTGGAAACAGAATACTGGGCTTGATGGACCTTGGTCTGACCCAGTATGGCATATCTTATGTTCTTATGTTCTTATAACCCTCCCCTCCCCTCCCCTACCCCCCTCCTTACCCTACCCTCCCCAAACCACCTACTCCCCAAACCCTATCGTACTACTCCTTCAATTCTTCAGTTTCTCCTAAGTCGTCCCTCCCCCCTCCGCTCATATTGTCGGATACAACCCTACCTTTTATGTTACCTAATAGCCTATCCTCACTCTAATATACCTACATACTATACATGCACTCCCACCTCACCTCACAGGGAAATCGTCTAAATCTTCTTCTACCCCCCATACTGAGGGCTTTACCTGAAGACAATATCTCATTCTCATTCTCATACTCAGCAAGTCAACAATACACTCCTCTCCCTCGGAGGCAGAGTCTGTATGACCGGCATCCACTGTTCCACAAAGCGTTCCCAGTGCTTCCCCCCAAGTTGCGAGGCTGTTAGCCTCTCCATTTGCATCAACTCAAATAAGGCCTGCTCTCAATGTATCACCCCGGGGGAGAGCTCTTAAGCCAGTGCCCCAAGAGAACCCTCTTGGTTGTTAAAAATCCTCTTTCAAGAAGAGGCCTATGCTGCGATCCCACCCGGTGTTCCCCTATCTTCCAGCCATGGAAGAGGCAAGTCTCCATCTCCGGGCCAACTGGTGACCCCACCATTCCAGTGAGCTTGACGCACACCTGTATCCACAGTTTATGCACCAACTGGCATTGCCAGAACTTATGTGCCAGAGTCCCCACTGCTCTTCCACACCATGTACATTTGACATCCTCCTTCAAACCTGCCTTAAATGCCCACTTGTCATGCGTATATGCTCTCCAGAGGAATTTATACTGGAGTTCCTGCAGGTAGACCCACTTCACTCCCGCAGTGATGTTTTCAAAGGCGTTTTGTAAGAGCTCCAGGTTGACCCCCCCCATGCCATCCTCATTCCATTTGTCCACTAGCAAAACCAGGTATTTATTGTCCCCTACTGGGTGCACTAGGTTCCTATACTCCCCTATTCGATTGTCCTTCTTCATCCATTCCGTAAAAAGAGGTCTCATAGCGTGGCCAGCACCCAACTCAGGCGCTGATCACAGTAGTTCCCCGATATAGTGGCGCGCCTGTAGATAACAGTAGAATTCCTGTTTACCTAACCAATATTTTACTCTTAGGTTCTGGAAACTATCTACACCTCCCCCATCCTTCTGACACATATCCCCGATACACACTATACCTTTGTGGGCCCATTCCCGGAAGACCAGTGAAGATAGTCCCGGAGGAAATTCCAGATTCCCCACTAAGGGGAGTAACTGTGAGTATTTCCAATTCCATCCATAACGTGCACATAAAGCACACCATGCTGCCCTCAACTCCCTTACGTATTGCCCGCCTCACACACAATGGGGAGATCATGATGCACCGAGTGCAAAATATACAGACTGTGATATGGGGTACATAGCCATATTAACTGTTGCACTGGGGCACAGCCCCTCTCCTCCAAGAAAAGCCCCGTAACATGTCTCACCATGTATCGGAGATTATAACTCCGTAGAGATGGAAGTTCCAAACCACCCTCCTCCTGCTGCCCCATCAAGGCTTTCAGCAGAATACGAGCCCGACGGCCTCTCCACAGAAATTGATTAAGGTATCTATCAAAGCACTTCCAATCCTTCCAAAGCACTAACACCCAAATAGGTAACAATAGAAGCACATACAGCCACCTTGGAAATTCCACCATCGTGAACAACACTATCCACCCTCTCAGCGATAGCAGTAGGTTATTGCATCTCTGAAAAGTCCCCCGGGCTTTCTCGAGCATTCTAGGGGTATTACTTTCATAGAGCCTCTCTGGGAGCTCAGGGAGGCGAATGCCCAAATACCGAATTGAACCGGCCGCCCATGTCACAGGGAAAGCCCCTTCCCAGCCCTTCCACACTCTCCCTCCCACATCTAAAGCCATTGACTTAACAGCATTAATCTTAAGTCCCGAGAATCCGCCAAACTGATTGATTAGTTGAAATGCCCGTGGCAGCGAAATTTGTGGCTCTCTTAAACAAAGGAGCATATCATCAGCGAACGCACTCAGCTTCAACTCCTCCTCCCCCATTTTCACACCCATTACAAGGGGCTCGCTCTGAAGCGCTCGCAAGAGAGGCTCCAGGGAGAGCACAAACAGGAGGGGTGACAATGGGCAGCCCTGTCTCGTACCCCTTTCCAATGTGAATGGCTCCGAAAAGATTCCATTGACGCCCACCTTTGCTCTCGGGGCCGAGTACAAAAGCCCAACGCAGCGCACAAAGTTACCCTGAAAGCCATAGCCTTGTAACACCTGCCATAAGTACTGCCATGCCACCCTGTCAAAAGCTTTCTCAGCATCTAGGCTAACCAACAGCAATGGCACTTCTTTTTTAACACAGAACTCCATTCCCAGAAGCAATTTTGCAATATTACTGGTAGCATCCCGTCCTTTTACAAAGCCCACTTGTCTCGGGTCTATCAAGTGTGGTAATATGGGGATGGGCCTACTCGCCAAGATGGAGGCCAGGATTTTTATATCAAAGTTGATCAGTGATATAGGCCTATAGGAGGCTGGATCCAGCGGATCCTTTCCCTCCTTCGGTATTACTGTTATATCTGCATATCTCATATCCCTTGGGAGACATCCATCCTGGAGTACTGTTTCATACATTGCCAACAGCGTAGGCGTAAGTTTAGGTTCAAGCATCTTATAATATTCTGATCCAAACCCTTCTGGTCCTGGAGTCTTATGGGGCTTACCGAATCAAATCGCTTTTCTAATTTCTGAACTCGAAGGAGGGGCATTCAACATCCGTATATCTTCTTCTCTCAATTTCGGGAGATATAATGCATCCAGAAATTCTCCTCCCTCCTCAAAATCTATCTCCTCCTCCGTATAGAGCTTAGCATAGAAGGACCTGAAAATGGACACTATCTGCTGTGGCTGATGCTGGAGCTCCCCTTCCTCACTCCGAAGAACTGGTACAAATCGCGTACCCCCCGGGTCTCTAATCACCCTCGCAAGCAGCCTCCCTGACCTGTTGCCATATTTATACAAATGATTTTTATAATATTGCAAGGACATAGCAGCTCTCCTTTGAAGCAAATCATTGAGAGCTGCTTAAACTCTGTTACGCTCCTGCAGGGCCGGCCCGTCCATTGAGCAAGAATGTTTTTTGCACAGGGCCCCGCGTTTCAGGGGGCCCCGCGCAAAGAACATTCTGCTTTTTTTCAAAATTAAGTTAAAAAAAAAAAAGCTGGCTGCTACCGCTGCTGCTGCCGCCGCGGCAGCAGCAGAATGGAGTGTCCCGCGGGGCCCCCTCTGCCCGGCTGAGCTCTCCCTCTGCAATGGCTGAGCCCCTCTGTGCCGGCTTTCAGATACGCGAAGGGAGAGTGTCTCCCTCGCGTCTCTGTTAAGTCTGCAGGGGCAGATGGGAAATTTCCCATCAGCCCCTGTGGGCTTAACAGAGACGCAAGGGAGACACTCTCCCTTCGCGTATCTGAAAGCCGGCACAGAAGTGCTCAGCCATCGCAGAGAGAGGGAGGGAGGGACTCAGCCGGGCAGAGGGGGCCCCGCGGGACACTCCATTCTGCTGCTGCCGTGGCGGTAGCGGCAGCAGTAGCAGCCAGCTTTTTTTTTTTTAAATGTTAATTGAACCGATGAGGGGGGGGGGGTTAGGACTGGTAATGGGCTATGGAGGGGGTTAGGACTTGACTTGAGGTGGGTTGTGGGTTGATGGGGGGGGGGTAGGACTGGTAATGGGGGGGCTAGGACTGGAAATGGGCTGGGGGGGTTAAGACTGGAGGTGGGCTGATGGGGTTAGGACTGGTAATGGGCTGTGGGCTGTTGGGGGGGTTAGGACTGGTAATGGGCTGTGGGCTGATGGGGGCTGTCTGGTAATGGGCTATGGGGTTAGGACTGATAATGTGCTATGGGGGGGCTAGGACAGGAAATGGGCTGATGGGGAGGGGTTAGGACTGGTAATGGGCTGTGGGCTGATGGAGGCTGTCTGGTAATGGGCTATGGGGTTAGGACTGATAATGGGCTATGGGGGGCTAGGACAGGAAATGGGCTGATGGGGAGGGGTTAGGACTTGAGGTGGGCTGATGGGGTTAGGACTGGCAATGGGCTGTGGGCTGTTGGGGGGGGGGTAGAACTGGTAATGGGCTAAGGGGGGGTTAAGACTGGTAATGGGCTTTGGGCTGATGGGGGCTGTCTGGTAATGGGCTATGGGGGGTTAGGACTGATAATGGGCTATGGGGGGGCTAGGACAGGAAATGGGCTGATGGGGAGGGGTTAGGACTTGAGGTGGACTGATGGGGTTAGGACTGGTAATGGGCTGTGGGCTGATGGGGGGGTTAGGACTGGCAATGGGCTATGGGGGGTTGATTGGAAATGGGCTAATGGGGGTTAGGACTGGTAATGGGTTATAGGGGGGGGGCTTAAACTGAAAATGGGGTGATGGATTAGGACTGGAAGTGGGTTGATGGAGGGGCTAGGACTGGTATTGGGTTGGGGGGTTGCTAGGACTGGAAATGGGCTGATGGGGGGCTAGGACTGGAAATGGGCTGATGCAGGGACTAGAAGGGAATGGATGCTGGGTGAGGCTGGAACTAGAAGGGAGCTGATGTTGGGGGAGGATTAGAATGGGATGGGGCTGGGAGAGTAAAATGGAGAGGGGAAAAATATTTTGTGTGGGAGGGATGAAAAATCTACAATTGGACAGGTATTGGGAGAGTAAGTGGGGATTAAGGATGGAGGGGTAAAATTTGAGTGGATGAAATAGGAATGAGGAAAGAGCAAAAGGAGAAAGATTAGTATGATAAAGCAGATGTAGAGAGAGAATGGAAAAAAACTAGGAGAGAAGAAAGGACAAATGGACAGCAGATGATGGAGAGTTAGCAGAAGACACGAAGAAACCAGAAGAAAGTGGCTAGAGCAATTGCAGCTGAAAAAAAATGCACAAAAGGTAGAAAAATATCTCTTTATTTTGAATTTATTAATTGGAATATGTCAGCTCTGGTAAATGTGCATCATTAACGTCTGCGCTTTGTTTAGTACAAGAGCAAATTAATGTATAGTTTTATTTCTACAGTGTTGTACATTCCAAGTTTGGCTTTTGGGATTCCCAGTTTAATTATTGTCGTCCTGTTTCTAAATTGTGATTCCTTGTTTGGTGATGGTTTATGTTCTGTTCATGTGTAACTGAGCTGAGGTATTCTGTTTATATAATTCCTATTTGACATTGCCATTTGTTCTCTTTCCCCAGTAGGTCATGTATTGGTATTCTCTGAAATGTATTGGTTTAATATTTGCATGTTTCCCTTTGATAGGTAGGGTATGGTGCTTTGTGAGTCCTGGTAGTGCTGTTAGGATACGGCGGGTTTGCTATGGGTTCTAAATGGGCAGTGTTTGTAGTAGTTCCTAATGTGTCTGGCGGTTGGCACTGGATTATAGTAATGTAGAAATCTTTTAGTCTTTCTTTATTCATACACTCATTAAGAGGCATGTTTACTAAAAGTTAGTATATGGTAACATTATGCAAATATTTATGCAAATGAGGCCCATTATGCAAATGAGGTCCCACGCTCCTGTTGTAACATCCTATCCCCCGTCTTACTATGTCTCCTTTGAAGAGACTGCAGCCTGCGTTCTAACACTAAAAGGCTGCGGTCGAGGTGCTTATGCCTCTGTATCGTGTAAGTTATAACAGCACCCCTCATTACCGCCTTACTGGTCTCCCAAAACAAAGTAGGTATACACTAGGGCGTGTCATTAAACAGTGCATATTCCTCCCATTGCTTTTCCAGATAATCTTTAAAATCTTTATCTTCCCATAGATATGTGGGAAATCGCCATGCCCTCCTTGCCGGGCCTTGGCCCTCCCAGATCACCCAGACCATCCCGTGGTCCGACACCACCACCGGTTCTATCCCTGGGCTATCTGCGCAAATCCTCTCTCACTCACCAGTATGTAATCAATGTGGGACCAAGTCAAATGGGCTCTAGACTGATGGGTATACTCTCGCACCCCTGGGTGAAGAGCACGCCAAACATCCACCATTCCCCCCAATTTAGAAAGATAACCGATACCCTTCTTGGACCAGGCCCTTTCATCACACTTCCAAGACCTATCTACCCTCGGGTCATGCGGGCAGTTATAATCGCCTGCCATTATCAATTTTTTCCCTCCCGCTCCTGTAATGAAGTTCAGAAGGAATTTAAAGAAACCATGGTCATACACATCAGGGGCGTATATATTCCCTATCCACAGCTCTTCTGTATAGAGTTTTGCTTGCAATAAAATATACCTTCTATTTTGGTCCGCATCACACTTGAGCACCTCCAGTGGCAGGCCCTTCTTTACCAGCACCACCACTCCCACCTTCCTAGTCCCTGAGGATGCCCCATATACTTTCACTACCCAATCTTTCGCCATTTTTCCATGCTCTACATCACTCAAATGAGTCTCCTGCAGCAGCGCTATCTGAGCCCCCTTCCTCTTAAGAGCCTGAAGGATTTTGGCACATTTAATTGGTGTTCCAATCCCCCCCACATTCCATGAGATAATCTTTACATTATTCATCCCATCTTATCAAAGAGTGTATAGCATGAGTATTAGTCTTCTCATCTCTCTCTAAGGGCCGCCCAACCTCAGCCCCAGAGCACTGCTCAAATACTGCCAGGATAGGGTAATTCCAGTCATACTTCCAGCCTGCCATTCCCCCACTTCTCGCCCTCCCCCGTCCCCGTTCCAATCCCAGTCCCAGTCACCTCTCCCTCCCCTTCCCCTCCCCCTTAGCCTCTTCACTCCCCACCTCGGGCAATATAACTCTACACAAACAAAAAACTTGACCCCCACTGCCGCAACCACCCTCTGGCCCCACCCCCTCCCCTCCACCCCGTACCGCCATCCCCCCTCCCCCCCTACAATAACAGTCTATCTTGCCATAGCAAGTGCCCCCAATCAGGGACAGATCACTATCCACACTTCCGGGCCGCCCCCTCCATGCACAGTGAAGAAGGGGGGGGGGGGGATAGGGCTAGCTGGCCCATACGCCCTGCTTCACCACATAACTTCTTCACAACACTCAGCCAATATGATATGCCACATATACATATATATATATAATAGTCCACTGTCGCATGTGCTCATTAAACTCTGCTCAATCAGTCAATCGTTGCCTTTTACAGGGGACCCTCCTGATCTCTGTTTCTCCTTATCCAACTCCTGTGGCCTTTCCTGCTGTAGAGAGGCAGCAAATTTCTTAGCTTTCGCCGCCTGTTCAAAAGCATGCACTGCGCCTTTATGGAAGATTTTTAGAGTAGCTGGATAATTCAGTGTGAATCGGACTTCACTCCTCACCAACTCACTACAGATGGGGGAAAATTCCTTCCTCTTTGCCGTGAGGGCCGCCGAGTAGTCCTGAAACATTAATATTGGTTTATTGTCCAGCCTCAAGTCACGTTTTCTCCGGTATGTCTTTAGGAGTGCCGCTTTATGCTGAAAGTTTAAGATTCGCGTCAGCACCGGCCTTGGCCGCTCTCTGCCCTCCATCCTCTGACGAAGCCTATGCGCATGTTCAACCTATGATTTTTCCTTGTAAATCCACTAGGCCCAATTCCTTCGGTAGCCATGTCTCGAAGAGGCCCGATAGCTGTTGTTCTGTCCATGTCTCCGGGACCCCCACCAACCGTAGGTTATTTCTTCTAGATCTATTCTCAAGATCGTCAACCTTTATCATCAGAGCGTCAATCTGCTTTTGATGTTTTTGAGTTTCCCATTCCAACAATAGCTGTCCTCCAGCACAGTTACTCGTTGTTCCACTTCCTCTACCCGGCGCATGATTTTGCCAAAAGTCTCTCCCATCTCCTCCAACTTCTTCAGCACAATATCAAATTTAGGCTCCAGCAGCTTGACTACCTCTTATGCCATTTCTTCCGTAGCAGTTTCCACGCTCTCCTTTCCCGGAGATTCTGGCATAGTGCAGGCTCGTGTCGTGGCAGCCATCTTACCCTCACGAGTCACTTGGAGCCTCTCCTTTCTTGCCGCCGACCGCATTACCTCCGCTCAGAATCCAGTCAACCGCTCCCAAGACTCAGCGGATCGGTCCTGGCCACTTCTATCCCCCACAAAACAGCTTAATCCGTATGGTTTATTTTTATTTTTTTTTTACATTCTCTTATATACCGTGCTATTCTGCATCAGCGCGGTTTACATTGAACAAACTGAAATTACATTGAACAGGGCATTATAACTTGGAGATAACTATTTTACAGGGAACATGGGCTATGGAGGGTTAAGTGGCTTGCCCAAGACCACAAGGAGCACCTGTGGGACTAGAAAACCCAGTCCTTCCGGCCCAAGGCTGCTGTCCTCTAGTGGGATTTGAACCCCCGACTTTCCAGCCTGAAGTACCTTGCCCCAACCACTAGGCCACTCCTCCACGCCAAACAGCAAACAGCGGAGCGGCCCGCTCTTATGCTCACGTGATTTCCTTGGAGCTCATTTTAACCTGCTTTCCAGCTCTTCTTTTGTTACTACAGGCCATTCCATAGGTTTGATGTTTATTTTTTCTAAATGCTTCGGTATGCTGGGAAACCATTCTGCTTTGTGATTGTGCTGGATAGGGTCCTCATATAGCTTTCTCCAGAAGGTTTCGGTTTCGGCTCTGGTTGGAGGTGCTTTTACCATATTAATACTCTTCCCCAATTCCCTGTAGAATTGTTTTGGGTTTTCTCTAAATAGTTTATTCTGATATCTTTCTTTCCTGTTTTCTTCATATCTTCGAAGTTTTTGCGCTTCTGCCGCTATTTTCAATTTATTGTTGGAACATATAAATTTTAGGTCTTCTGTTAATGCAGCATGCTTCAGCTTGATATCTTGGATCTTCCGTAATATCTTTGATGATCTTAATCCTTTTAGATACCCATCCGTCAGGGATACCTCTGTATGCAATGACTATTTTTCGTTCAATGCGTTTTTTCCAAGGAGGAACTGTTATTGTTCTCTTTTTCTTCTGGCCTTGCACTAGATGGTAGTATTCTTGCAGTAATAATTTTAGCTGCACAATATTGTATTTGATTAATGTCAATAAATGGTCCCTTTATACTGGATATGGCCTTGTTCATCATTATCATACTTCTAGCCTTAGGTCTTAAATTTAGCTTCGGTAAAATCTTTCCTTTGCTTGGAACCCAACATATTCTTCTCTTTCCATATGGACTAGGAGTTCTATCTTGAATTCCTCCACCTCTGGGTCTTTCTCTTCCCTTTTTTCTTCCTCCTTTGCTTCCTCCAATTCAGTTAACTTGTTGACCCTTCCTTTATTCAGCTCACTCTCCTGCAGTTCCAAATCTCTCAACTCCATTTCCCCTTCAACCTCTTTTTCCTTTTCTGTGTCTTCCTTTCTTTTGGTACTGACACTTAGGTCTCCTCCTCCCTGTATTTCTTTGTCCATGGAATCCCTTAGTTGCTTCAAGATGTTATCATTCATATATTTATTTTCTTTGATCTTCAAAATTAAAGATCTTAAATTTGCATCTGTTACTTTTTGCAGTTTTTCTAATGGCAATATTCCTCCTTCTTCCAGCTTTTGGCGGACTCTCTGTGTATACCCTCTTGATTTAAATATAGGGGTTGTAGCATAAAAATAGCAGTACATTATCTCCTATTTATCTGCAGAATTCCACTTAACTGTAGTTAATCCTCTTAACTTTTTCATAAATTTCTGTGGTTTATCTCCTGCCACAGTGGGTCTATGAACAGGCTAACCATGGCCTTTATCTGTGACAGGGATGTTATCTGCTTCTGCAGCACTTGACTATCGCAACCACCATCGTTAGCCCTAGTGCTTAAGCTACGGGTGGGCACCTTTTTATTCTGGGCGACGTGCGGCCAGTATGTATTTTTCTTCTTTGTTCCTAACATACTTTAATTATAGTGTCATCTTGCTGAGATTTGGTATAGATGTTATACAACGGGGTCACCACGTGAAGGTACTCAGCAAGACTTGAGGAGGGAGCTTTATTCTCCAGGACCAAGCGGAAGTCAGTCCTCACATATGGGTGACATTGACGTCGATGGAGCCCTTGCGGAGCATTTCCCCAGCTTTCTATGAAAGCCTTTGGGAATATTGCACGCTTGCGCGGTCCCCTTCCCGCCTAAAGGTGCCATCTTGCTCATTCTTTCTTTTTCCTTGGAGCCCAATGGACGTCTGTCTGGTTCACCCGGAGAAAAGTTGGATTTTTCTTGCAATTTCATCGCAGTTCTTGTCTGGTTCCCCTTCCTGCCGGGTTCGGTACACCGGTATCGAGCCTGTCTTCTCTTTTTCGGTTTTTGCCCTTAGTGGCTGGCGTTCGCGCCCTTTCTTTCTTTCTTTTCCCTGGAAGGCCGGTCCTTTGACCTTGCAGGGGCCCTTTTTTCTCCGATGGCTTCCAATGGTTTCAAGAAGTGTGATTGGTGCAAGAAACTGATGTCTCTCACTGACACACACGACTGCTGCCTCCGGTGCCTCGGTCCAGATCATGATCCTCAGATCTGTGGCCCGTGTGGAAAAATGTCCACTAAGGCACTGCGAAGTCGACAGCATCAAAAGGAAAGGCTTTTTTCTGATTCGGCCTCCGGCCGGGCCCGGACCTCATCTGAGGCCTCGACGTCTAGGGAGTCTGACCCCGAGCATCGTCGGGGTTCCTCGGACAAGGGGTCTCCCGATCGGGAATGAAAGAGGAAGAAGCGGCTCGCGAGGGCAGTATCGGAGGAGGTCCCTGGCTCCTCGAGGGCTAGGTCTCGGACCCCCGACTGCCGTCCCGGGGCCTTGGAACAGGAGAAGCCGTCCAAAATGCCTCGTGTGGAGCCGGAGTCTGCTGGACATGTAAGTCCTGTTGTCCTCAAGGACTCTCCTTCTAGGGAGCCGACGTCAGGTCCGGCGCTGCCGGGGCCCGAGTCGGTGGCTGCTGAGTCTCCTGAGCTTGGACTCAGGCTGACAGCCTTGGAGTGCAGACTGTCTGCCTTCATGGATCAGCAGCGGGTGCTGATGGCCAGCCTTGCTGGTGCATCTGCCCCGACCACTGGGACATCCATGTCAAAGTCAACCCTGGAGACCGAGCCGATACTCGAGACCATGAAGGCTCGAGGTCGTCCTCGGTCGCGGTCACCTTCGACCTCCCGCTCGGGACCGAGGGTGTCGACGCCGGTGCCTTCGGCGTCGGGGCGGGTGCTGCCGGGACCCACATGGTCAGAGCCCCCCGACTCCTCTTCGGATGAGTCCGCATGGGAGACAGAGGACGAGGAGTCCCCCGATACCTTTCAGACTCGGTGCGTCCCTTCGGACTCACCGCAGTCCGAACCCCGGAGTAGATCCCCCCCAGAGGACACCCGGTTCTCGGAGTTCGTTAGGAATATGGCCGCAGCTTTGGTGATTCCCGCGGACCCGAGGAGGAGCCTCGAGCCGAAGAGCTCGAGGCACTCCAGTATGACTCTCCTCCGAAGGAGGCCTTTACTGTCCCGGTCCCTCCGATGCTGGAACGGCTCCTCTTCCAGATGTGGGAGGCACCGGCCTCGGCGCCAGTTCTGAGCAAGTGGGTCAATTCCATTTATCGACTCCGTAAGAGCCTTGGCTTCCAAAAGGCACAGCTACCACACCATTCCATGGTGGTGGAATCGGCCATGCATTGTCTGAAAAGCCAGAAGATGCACTCTGCGGTGCCCCCATGGCAGGGAGGCCCGAAACCTGGATGCGTTTGGTAGAAAGTGCTTCCAGGGCTCGATGCTTGCTTGCCGTGTCCAGTCCTACTAGCTGTACATGGGCATGTACTTGCGGGACCTGGCAAAGGAGCTTGCCGGGTTCTCTGCTGGTCTCTCCGGGGAACCTTTGCAGAGGTTCAAGTCCTTGTCCTCGGGAGTGCGGGAATGCTCTAAGTTCATGTCCCAAGCAGCCAACGATGGCTTCGAGGCCTCAGCCCATGTTGCGGCAGAAGGCTGCTGAGCTCGAAACCGAGCACCTCACTAGGACAAGGCTGTCCAGAAAAACCTCTGCCCCTTCTCAGAAAAAGAAGGACTCAGGTAAGAAGCCCTTTTACTCGAGGACGGTGACTGCCTACAAACAGTTCCCACATTACCAGGCCTCCCCAGCTCCCCAGCAGGGTCAGCAGGCCAAGGGGCAGGGACATGGGCCCTGTAGGCAGAAGGCCCCCAAGCCTCCAGCTCCTGCTCCCACTCAGCAGGGTGGGGGTTTTTGACTCCCAAAGCATAGCCTCTCCGTCTCTGCTGTCCCATCCCTGCACAGGAGGTCGACTTGCCTTGTTTGCCCACAGGTGGCCAACCAATACAGGAGACAATTGGGTCTTAAGCATAGTCCACAAGGGCTATATGCTCCATTTCCAACAGTTGCCTCCTCCTTACTTCCCAGGAGAGCCTGTACGGCCTCCTCTGCACACAGACCTCCTCCTTCGAGAGCTTCAGGGACTGCTGCGAGACAAGGCGGTGGAGCCTGTGCCTCCCCACCTACAAGGTCACGGTTTCTACTCCAGGTACTTCTTAGTACCAAAGCGAACCGGGGGCCTCAGGCCTATTCTCGACCTCAGAAATCTCAACAAGTTCTTGGAGAAAGAAAAGTTCAAGATGCTTACTTTTGGAACATTACTGCCCTATCTCCAGCAGGGAGATTGGCTATGCTCCTTAGATCTAAAGGATGCGTACCCTCACATCCTCATTCAGCCAGACCACAGAAAGTACCTCAGGTTCATTGTGGGAGGAAACCATTATCAGTACAGAGTACTGCCTTTCGGCCTCACCTCCGCTCCCAGAGTCTTTACAAAGTGCCTGGCAGTGGTGGCGGCCTACTTTAGGAATCAGGGTGTCTTTGTCTTCCCCTATTTGGATGACTGGCTTATCAGGGGTCAGACGTGCCAGGAGGCCAGGCAAGCCACCCTCCGAACTCTCTCCTTCAACACCAGGGTTTTGTTGTAAACTTCGCAAGTTCAATTTGTTCCCCTCCCAGAACCTGGAGTTCATAGAGGCAAGGCTAGACTCTCTGCAAGCAAAGGCTTTCTTACCAGAAGACAGAGCCCAAAGACTGATAGACTTGGCAAACCAGTTTCTCAGCATGCCACTGGTTTCCGCCAGACTCTGGCTGAGGCTTCTGGGCCACATGGCATCGACAGTGCATGTGACTCCGAATGCCCGGCTCCACATGAGGCCTGCCCAGTGGTGCCTCAGATCTCAGTGGACACAGGCCACAGGAAGCCTCAGAGACAGAGTACGGGTGTCCAAACCATTCCTGAACTCCCTACGCTGGTGGCTGCACCCCCCCGACTTACTACAAGGGGTGCCTTTTCAGATACCTGTGTTCACAGTAGTGTTAACCACCGATGCCTCCTTGCAGGGCTGGAGGGCACATTGTCTGGACAAGTGCACCCAGGGCCTGTGGTCTCCCTGGGAGGCCACGCAACAGATCAACCTACTGGAACTACGAGCTATTTGCTTAGCCCTCAAAACTTTCTCTCAAACCCTGGCTCACCAGTCTGTCTTAGTACAGACAGACAACCAAGTAGCCATGTTCTATGTGAACAAGCAGGGCGGCACTGGGTCCAGGCTCCTTTGTCAGGAGGCTCAGGACCTTTGCTTGTTTGTGCTCAGGCACAACATGTTTCTCAAGGCTGTTTATCTCCCTGGTCAGGAGAACTTCCTGGCAGACCGGTTGAGCAGAGTTCTGCAGCCCCACGAATGGCAACTCCACCCATTAGTGGTTCAAAACGTTTTCCTGAAATGGGGACTTCCATCCATAGATCTCTTTGCCAGTCCCCTGAACTGGCAGCTGCCCATGTTCTGCTCCAGGCAACCGCATCCCATGAGGTGGGCAGCGGATGCCTTCCTAACCAGGGCTCCACAGATCAAACAAACAGTAAGGATTTGAGGGTTTGTTTTATTATATTACATTGCTAGCTCTCTGACTGGGAGCTCTTAAAAGGGTTTTTTGTATATTTTTTAAAGCATGGTTACTTTCTTTTTGCTGCTTTAGGGGAACTTTCCTTGAGCACAGTAGGTTGCTGAACTCCAGTAACCTCCTCAGGTTTAGAAACTGCTAACACCTAATCAGGAGTTAGTGGGCCTGTTTCCTGAGTGCGGTTGAAGCCTGTATAAAAGGCTCCAGTGCCCTGCCCTTTTGAGGCTTTCCTAACCAGGGCTCCACAGATCAAACAAACAGTAAGGATTTGAGGGTTTGTTTGTTTGTTTTATTATATTACATTGCTAGCTCTCTGACTGGGAGCTCTTAAAAGGGTTTTTTGTATATATTTTAAAGCAAGGCTACTTTCTTTTTGCTGCTTTAGGGGAACTTTCCTTGAGCACAGTAGGTTGCTGAACTCCAGTAACCTCCTCAGGTTTAGAAACTGCTAACACCTAATTAGGAGTTAGTGGGCCTGTTTCCTGAGTGCAGTTGAAGCCTGCATAAAAGGCTCCAGTGCCCTGCCCTTTTGAGGCTTTCCTAACCAGGGCTCCACAGATCAAACAAACAGTAAGGATTTGAGGATTTGTTTGTTTGTTTTATTATATTACATTGCTAGCTCTCTGACTGGGAGCTCTTAAAAGGGTTTTTTGCATATTTTTTAAAGCAAGGTTACTTTCTTTTTGCTGCTTTAGGGGAACTTTCCTTGAGCACAGTAGGTTGCTGAACGCCAGTAACCTCCTCAGGTTTAGAAACTGCTAACACCTAATCAGGAGTTAGTGGGCCTGTTTCCTGAGTGCGGTTGAAGCCTGCATAAAAGGCTCCAGTGCCCTGCCCTTTTGAGGCTTTTCTAACCAGGGCTCCACAGATCAAACAAACAGTAAGGATTTGAGGGTTTGTTTGTTTGTTTTATTATCTTACATTGCTAGCTCTCTGACTGGGAGCTCTTAAAAGGGTTTTTTGTATATTTTTTAAAGCAAGGTTACTTTCTTTTTGCTGCTTTAGGGGAACTTTCCTTGAGCACAGTAGGTTGCTGAACTCCAGTAACCTCCGCAGGTTTAGAAACTGCTAAACACCTAATCAGGTGTTGGTTCCCTCCCTACCCACCCCGACTCCCACCCACCCCTAGTGAGCAGTCTTGCTTTATAGGGCACCTCCCCCTTTAACAAATCACAGAGAATTGGGCCAGCACATTTTGAATATAATTAAAGAGATTTAACTGCTTTTTCTCTGAAAGGACAGCTGCGAAACCGGCTGGTACTTGGTAGATCTATCTCTTTTGCTTTAACAGATACCTAAGTTCCACGAACAGAACGATGGCTGGGAAAAATCGTATTGCTAAAGCTGTTGCCCCCGTTACAGCTTCTGCCTCGGTCCAGACAGAGGTCCTAATGCCTTTGAAGGACCGGTTCCATGTGCAGGATGCCTGCATGCTGAAGCTCTGAGGAAACAAGTGGAGGAACTCAGAGAGGAGGTGGTGAGGCTGAGGAGCATTCAAGACAGTGAGAAGTACATTGATGAGATGCTTCTTGCAGCAACCAAGCTCTCCAGCACAGGAGAAGATGGGTGCCAACAGAATGTCGATGGTTGGACACAAGTCACCAGGGCCTGCAAAATCACCAATCCAACTTCTCCAGCCCTTGAATTGAAGAACCATTATGCAGCCCTGGAAGTGGAGGAGGTGAAAGCATCCCTGGAAAGGGAAGAACCAGAGTTCAAGTACCCAAAAGTTGCAGAATCAGTGACCAGAAGGAAACGAAGGGTAGTGGTGGTTGGAGACTCTCTTCTGAGGGGTACTGAGGCATCCATCTGCCGACCAGACTTGATGTCCAGAGAGGTATGCTGTCTGCCTGGTGCCAAAATCCAAGATGTTATGGAGAGTTTGCCGAGACTCATCAAGCCCACTGACTATTACCCAATGTTGCTAATCCATGTTGGAACAAATGATACTGCCAGGTATACCTCGGAACCAATGTTCCCTCTAATTTTCTGTAGGCTGTGTGCGCATAAAATATCAGCTGTGCAGCTTTTGAAGGAAGGTTACATTTTTGTGCGCCACATAATGACACTCGGAGTTATATGCTTTAAAATTTGACTACACGTCAGAATACAGTATGTACACCACATTGATTTTACTCATATTAAATGAAAATAGACGATTACTAAATGAAGCGGAAAATTTCTAGCAATTATAATCACAACTTTTAAATTTTAAGACATCTGTGTTTTTTTCTATCAGAATCAGAACCGTAATTTTTGTGCGCTCTGTTGTAAAGTATGTGCGCACGCTCGGTGAGGTGTGTGCGCGCGCACACACGCACAGCTTAGAGGGAACAGTGCTCGGAACGTATCAAAAGTGACTTCATGGCTCTGGGACAGAGGGTGAAGCAGTTAGGTGCACAGGTGGTGTTCTCTTCAATCCTCCCTGTTGAGGGTAAAGGCCAAGGTAGAGAGGCTCGCATCCTGGAGATGAATGCATGGCTGCGTGGATGGTGTCATCGAGAGCGTTTTGGTTTCCTAGACCATGGGATGCTGTTCCACGGGTTGCAGAGCAGAGATGGCATCCATCTGTCCAAGAAAGGTCGACGCATCTTCGGTAGTAGACTGGCTAATCTACTGAAGAGGGCTTTAAACTAGATTCGTTGGGGATGGGTGAAGAAAGCCCCCAGGTAAGTGAAAGCCCCCAGGTAGGTGATACATTAAATACCTTTATGGAAATGGGTAACAGGGGTGACATATGGAAAGCAGTGTGTATTAATGCCCGTAGCATGGGAAATAAGATCCCTGAAGTTGAAGCTTTGGTGGGAGTGGCTGACTTGGATTTAGTGGCAGTTACAGAAACATGGTTCACAGAAAACCATGACTGGGATGTAACTGTACCTGGCTATACTTTATTCAGAAAGGACAGGGTAGGAAGAAGGGGAGGAGGAGTGGCACTATATGTAAAAACTACTATTAAAGCTTTGGAATTACAGAGCTTAAAAGGGAGAGAGGAGGCATTGTGGGTTAAACTAGAAAGAGGGAAAGAGAAATCTATTTGCATTGATGTGATATACAGACCTCCCTCACAAGAGGAAGAGGTGGACAGAGAGTTAATTGAAGACATGCGCAGCATTGCTAGGAAAGGGGAAGTGCTACTGATAGGAGATTTCAATATGCCAGATGTTGATTGGCACATTCCTGCTGCAGTATCATCTAGAAGTAAGGAGATCCTGGATTCTCTACAGGGAGAACTATTCAGGCAATTGGTAACAGACCACACACGTGAAGGGGCCATACTGGACTTTGTGCTTACCAATGGTGAAAGTGTTTCTGATGTTGTAGTGGGAGATCATTTTGCATCCAGTGATCACCAGATGGTGTGGTTCAGTATTAGGACTAGGGCTGTTAGAATCCATTCAAAGGTGAGGATCTTAGACTTTAGGAAGACTAACTTTGCGAAGATGGGCCAATACCTCAGGGAGTCGTTAGTGGGATGGGAACAGCTGGGGGATGTAGAAAAACAGTGGGCAAAACTGAAAGGGGGTATTTTAAGGGCAACCAACCTTTTTGTTAAAATGGTAAATAAAGGCAAAAGGAACAGGAGACCGCTATGGTTTTCGAAGGAAGTAGCTGAAAAAGTGAAGAAAAAGAGGGCAGCCTTCATGAAATACAAGAGATCACAGAGAGAGGAAGACAGGCATCTCTATTTGGAAAAATTTAGAGAAGCTAGCAAAGTAGTCAAGAAGGCAAAGATTCAAAAGGAGGAGGAAATAGCCAATGCAATAAAATGGGGGGATAAGACGTTTTTCAGATATATTAGTGAGAAGAGGAAGGGCAAAAGTGGCATTGTCAGACTCAAGGGTGCAGGGGGGGAATATGTAGAAGCTGATAAGGATAAAGCGAAATCGCTTAATAAATATTTTTGTTCTGTGTTCACAGATGAAGAACCAGGAGCAGGACCTCAGAAAACACCCACAAATAAGAACAGAAGTGAGGGACATCTTGAACAATTTTCAGAAGACTGTGTTCGTGAGAAACTAGCTCAACTTAAAGTAGACAAAGCGATGGGACCAGATGGGATACACCCTAGAATACTGAGGGAACTTGGGGATGTTCTAGCAACTCCACTGACTGACCTTTTCAATGCCTCGTTGGAGTCAGGAGTGGTGCCAAAGGACTGGAGAGAGGCTCATGTGGTGCCTTTACACAAAAGCGGAAGTAAGGATGTGGTTGAAAACTACAGGCCGGTTAGTTTAACTTCGGTGGTGAGTAAATTATTGGAAACGCTGCTGAAAGAGAAAATAGTGAGGTTTCTGGAGTCCAGCGGATTACAGGATCTGAGGCAGCATGGATTCACCAGAGGCAGGTCTTGTCAGACAAATCTGATTGATTTCTTTGACTGGGTGACCAGGGAGTTGGACCGAGGGAGAGCTCTAGATGTGGTGTATTTAGATTTCAGTAAAGCCTTTGACACTGTTCCTCACAGGCGACTTATAAACAAACTGAGCACCCTAGGGATGGACCCTAAAGTTACTCCTTGGGTTAGAAATTGGTTGGGTGGGAGGCGAGAAAGAGTACAAGTAAATGGAGCTCACTCTGAGGAGAAGGATGTTACCAGTGGTGTGCCCCAGGGATCTGTCCTTGGTCAGATTCTTTTTAACATCTTTGTTAGTGATATAGCGGAAGGTCTGTCGTGTAAGGTTTGCCTCTTTGCAGATGATACCAAAATCTGCAATAGAGTAGACACCCAGGAAAGTGTAGATAACATGAGGAGGGATCTAGCTAAGCTTGAAAAATGGTCTAGAATTTGGCAGCTGGGATTTAATGTTAAAAAATGTAAGGTCATGCATTTGGGCTGCAGCAATCCAATGGAGCAATACAGTATAGGAGGTGAAGTACTTTTGTCCACTAAAGAAGAGCGGGACCTAGGCGTGGTTGTGTCTGATGATCTTAAAGTAGCTAAACAGGTAGAAAAGGCGATGGCAAAAGCTAGAAGGATGCTTGGGTGCATACGGAGAGGAATGGCTAGCAGAAAAAAGGAGGTGATAATGCCTCTGTATAAGTCTTTGGTGCGACCTCATTTGGAGTATGGTGTGCAATTCTGGAGACCACACCTTCAAAAGGATGTGAACAGGATGGAGTCGGTGCAGAGGGTTGCTACTAAAATGATTAATGGGCTTCATTATAAAGCATATGAGGACAGACTTAAGGATCTTAATATGTACACCTTAGAGGAAAGGCGGGATAGAGGTGATATGATTGAGATGTTTAAATACCTCCGTGGCATAAATGCTCAGGGAGAGAGCCTCTTTCAATTGAAAGCAAGTTCTGCTACGAGGGGACATGGGATGAGGGTGAAGGGAGATAGATTCAGGAGTGATATGCGGAAATATTTCTTTACAGAAAGAGTAGTGGATCCATGGAATAGTCTCCCAGTGGAGGTGGTAGAGATGAGGACAGTAACTGAATTCAAAAAAGCATGGGACCAACACAGAGGATCTCTAAAGGTAAAAATTGGACTGTTGTAGTTGTTGTTATGGAAGGACAGACTAGATAGGCCATGTGGTCTTTTTCTGTCATCATGTTTCTATGTTTCTATGTTTCCTGATTTCCTAGTCCCAGGGCCTCCTGTATGCGTTTCCTCCCACGCCTCTGGTGGCCCGAACCTTGTTCAAGATTCTAAAGGACAAGGCCTCGGTACTCCTGGTAGCTCCCAGGTGGCCAAGACAGCCTTGGTTTCCACTTCTGCTTCAAGTGGCAGTGGATACCCCACTACCTCTGGGGTTGCAGCCCGACCTTCACTCTCAGGATCAGGGTTCTCTTCTGCACCCCAAACTAAAATCTCTCAATTTGATGGCCTGGAGGCTGCAAAGGTAGTGTTGGCTCCCTGGGGCCTGCCTCAGGAAGTTGAAGAGGTGGTCTTGGCCTCTAGGAAGCAGTCCACCAGAAAAACCTATGTCCTGAAATGGAGAAGGTTCTCTTTGTGGTGTCATCTACGCACAGAAGATCCTTTCTCCTGCTCTGTGCCAGTGGTGCTTCAGTACCTGCTGCACTTATCCAATCAGGGACTCAAGTCCAATTCTGTTCGGGTCCACCTCTCAGCTCTAGCAGCTCACCACTCACTAGTGGACGGACACTCTTTGTCGGTTCACCCCTTGGTGTCCCGGTTCCTCAGAGGTTTGCTCTTGCTCAAGCCTCCTATCTGTCCTCCAGCCCCTGAGTGGGAGTTGAATGTGGTCTTGCAACAACTGACTCGCCCACCGTTTGAGCCGATGGCTACTTGTCCTCTCCGCTTCCTTTCCTGGAAGACGCTCTTCCTGGTAGCCCTAACCTCGGCCAGACGAGTGAGTGAGCTTCAGGCCCTGGTCTGTGACAGGCCTTACACTCGCTTCTATAGAAACAGGGTAGTCCTTAGGACTCATCCTAAGTTCCTCCCAAAGGTTGTCTCCTCTTTCCACCTCAACCAGGAGGTGGTTCTTCCGACATTCTTCCCTAGGCCTCATGCAAGCCAGGCTGAGGCAGTCCTGCATACCCTGGACTGTAGAAGGGCCTTATCCTTCTACCTTGACTGTACGCAGGGGCATAGAAGGGCTACTCAGCTCTTCATATCTTTTGACCCTAATAATTTGAGGTTATCTATGTCCAAGTGTACCTTGTCCATCTGAGTAGCTGACTGTATCACCTGGGCTTACAGGGCAGCTGACCTTCCCTTGCAGGGTCGGGTCACGGCCCACCGTGTCAGGGCTATGGCTGCCTCAGTAGCTCATCTCCGCTCTGTACGGTTGGCAGACATCTGCAGGGCTGCAACTTGGTCCTCAAGCCAGACTTTTGCAGCTTATTACTGCCTGGAGAGGGAGTCCCGTAGGGACAGTGCTTTTGGCCATGCAGTACTTAGGAATCTCTTTGAGGTTTAGGCAACTCCTGCCCTCCAGCCCTCCGTTGGGCTACCGGTGGGGGTTGTCTTTCAGTGAAAGCCTTTCTCTGATGCTGGGACTAGAGGGAGTTCTCTTGTTCAGCCTGGGTTTCTGGTAGCCCAGAGCTAGGGAGACACCCATATGTGAGGACTGACTTCCTGCTTGGTCCTGGAGAAAGAGTAGTTACTCACCTGTAACAGGTGTTCTCCAGGAGCAGCAGGAATCAGTCCTCACAACCCTCCCTCCTCCCCTGGGAGTTGCAGTTGTACATAGTTCATTTTTTCCATTTTTTTGTGCTGTCTTTTAGCTATGTCATCAGACTGAGCAAGATGGCACCTTTAGGCGGGAAGGGGACCGCGCATGCATGCAGTATTCCCAAAGGCTTTCATAGAAAGCTGGGGAAATGCTCCGCAAGGGCTCCATCGACGTCGATGTCACCCATATGTGAGGACTGATTCCTGCTGCTCCTGGAGAACACCTGTTACAGGTGAGTAACTACTCTTTCTCGCCCCCTAAGAGATGCACATCGATTTAACAACTGCTGCACACCTCTTGACCCCACAATTGCTGCACACTCCTTGGCCCCACAATTGATGCACACCTCTTGACTCCATGGGGAACTGCATCTCCTGTTTCTCTGGTATTACACTGCATGTGGAATCCGGCTTTTTGCGTTTCAGTTTAATGTTTGTCTACATATTTTTATTTTAGGTTGTGGTCATCTTTTCTGTACTTGGTGAGGGTCTGTGTTCTGAGTGTGTGAACTAGGCCAGGCATTCTGTCAACATGGAGTTCATACATATGGATCTGTACTGTAGTAATTTGACTTGTTCAGCTTTTCAAATAGGTCTATGAATGTTCTAGGGACCACTGAAATATTTATAATGCTGCTTTTTTTCTGGGTAGGCCCCTTCTATGAGTTTTAGAAATTTATGCTGGTATGGTATGGCAGATTTGGCCTTGAAGATCTTCGGTGACTTTAGTAGGGTTTTATATTCATTCCCAGTATGCCTGGTACTGGAGAATGTTTTTTGTTAGTGAGATGACCAGAACCAGATTTTTTTTTTAATATATTGAGTTCTGTGGGTGAATGTCCTACTTCTGCTCTGCACCCATTGTTGAGGGAGAGGTTTCTGTGGATGCAGAATATATATTAAAAAAGAAAAAGTGAGAACCATGACGCAGTTACCTATACATGCCAGACTTCATTACAAGATCTTAGTTATCACCTTCAAAGCCTTAAACAATCAGCCCCCCACATCCATCACCAAGTTGATCCACATTACACCCCCTAACAGAATCAGAAGATCCACAGCGGTGAACACCCTGATGATCCCAAAAGAAACAACGAAATGCACAAAGGCAACATCTAACAGGGCCTTCATGATCTATGCTCCTAGAGTTTGGAATGCCCTCCCCACAGACATGCAAGTCACCACTAACCTGACTCAATTCAGGAAGGCACTGAAGCATCATCTGTTCGTAAGACACTACCCAGAAACCAGCTGCAGAAATCAGGCAGCAAGCACTCTCACCAGTCACCTTGACCCCCCCCCCAATAACACACCCAGCACGAAAAGGGGCAGCCAGCCCCACCTGTCCAGTTCCGAATAGACTATAGTTGGAAAGTATAGCCATTAGTGTAAATAACTTGTAGAAAGTTACCCCAGTTATATCCAAGTTTTAGTTCCTGTTCACTGTAAATACAATGCGGTCCGTCTGCATGGTATAAGGTTCTGTTGAATGTACACCGCACTGATATGAATAGTGCGGTATAGAAGAGACGTTAAATAAATAAATAAAATAAAATGAGTTATAATTTAGTGTTCTAAATTGTGCTGTGATTCTTACTTTTTCTTTTAGTTCCTTGGTGTGCCATCATCTTGCATTTCCTTTTATGCAATATATATTTACATTAACACCATGCTAATCCAGTGTGCAGTTTCAGGAGTTATGTTGTAGTTGCCAGGCCTTTATTGGTGTTTGCATTAGAGTGGGAGGTATTGTGTTGGTCACAAAATCCCTCTTGTTTTTCAGAGTATGGGGAGTGCTGTGTAGGATCCACTGAGCCTCTTTTGTTTTTTTTCAGAGGATGGAAAGTGCTGTGTTGGGGCGCCAAATTGCTTTTGTTTTTTGGGGAAGTGGGAGGTGCGACATGGGTGCTTTTGAGCCCCTCTTGTTTGGCATATTTAGCAGTATGTTTCCTAGGCTCTGCGCTGCTAACATAAGAACATAAGAAATACCATATTGGGTCAGATCAAGGTCCATCAATATCCTGTTTCCAACAGTGGCCAATCCAGGTAACAAGTATCTGTCAGGTTTCCCATAAAGGCACACGGATTCAACAATGCTTGTCCTGGAGCAAGCAGTGGATTTCCCAAGTCCTCTTTAATAATAGTTTATGGGCCTTTCCTCCAGGAACTTGTCCAAACCTTTTTAAACCCGGCTACACTAACAACTTTTACTACATTCTCTGATAACTATTTCCAGAGTTTGATTATGCATGGCTGTAGGCTAACTGCAGGAAGGCAGTTACATCCCCCTGCAATTACCGCATTTCAACGTGGCAAAATGACTGTTGGTGTAACTAAGGCCACCCATTGAGGTGGCCTTAGTTGTACTCACGCTACTTGCACTGAGCCATTATGTTAGTTTCTGCATGTGAGAGTTCTTTCTCTCGCCTCACTCTGGAGTAAAGTATAATTTTGGGAAAAAAATCCTGTAAACCTAAAAGTAATCAGTAACAGCATTTTTTGTCTACTGATGTCTGTGTTTAGTTTGTATTGATATATTCCCCACTTGGTGAAGATCTATCTCAGTTCTGCATATGTGTGACTGAGGCTACATGTTCTGTTAGCATGGAGTTTCTATATAGGGATCTTTAGTAATCCAGCTTGTTCAGTTTTCTGAATAGGAATATGGATTTTCTAGGGCCCACTGCACTATTTATGGTGTGCCCTTTTTCTGGATACTCTCCATGTTGTGTGCTGGAAGTTAGTGATGTTATGGAATAGCAGATTTGCTCTATGGGTTCTTGATGTGGTCAATTGTAGGGTGTTGGTTGGGAGAGGACTGGAATATGTATTGTCTTTGAGATTTGCAGTTTTACGTTCTTTACGCTGCAAGACTGAAATTTAAAATATTTTGTCAGTTCAGATTCAAGGAAATTTCAAATTTTAAGCAAATGTCTCAGTTTAATTTTGTATAGCAGCCTGATAGCTTCAACGCTGCTGAGTTCCAGACTTTTCCAGCACAATAATCTGGTCATAGCAAAATAAATCAGATGTGCAGATACTTATAATGAATTGATTATGGGAGGGGGGAACTATGTAAGTGGCTTTTCATTAATCAAATTTAACATTTTATTATTATGTTTATTTTATTGTAACATCTGTTTTACTGAATTACAAGTGTGTTTGGAAGCCACCTAGGATTTTAGATGGGTGGAATACATTTAAAAATAAAGTATACTAAATTTATGCAAATGATGCTGCAATGAATCTCTGCATCACTCTCATACCATCTCTGGGGGGAAGTAGGTGGAGTGGGGGAGGGGGGCACTGGGAGATAGAGGAAAGCAGAAACCTCAGATTAGGACCAGCAGGATCAGAGAATAAGATGGTCAGACAACAAAGGTGGAAGAGAATTTTATTTTCAATTTAATGATCGGACTTAGTGCTATCTTTATTAAGTACATGGAAATGCATCTCTTTCCATTGCATTGTATGCAGAATCTAACTTCTTGGGACTGCAGTTTAATTTTTATCTACATGGTTTATTTTTAGGTTATGGTCACTTATGCTGTACTTGGTAAGGGTCTGTGTTCTGAATTTGTGACCAAGGCCAGGTGTTTTGTTAACATGGAGTTTGTATGTATGGATCTGTACTGTAGTAATCTGAATTGTTCAGCTTTTCAAATTGGTATTGGATGTTCCAGTGCAGTATTTATAGTGATGCTTTTTTTTGGGTGGGTTCCTTATGTGAGCTTTGGAGGTTGATGCTGGTATAGTAGATTTGCTCCATAGATGCTCAGTGGCTTTGTAGGGTTTTGTATTAGTTCACAATATACAGTATGATCACAATCTCTCCGTACTGAGTGCCTGAACTTGCAGGAAAGGCAGACCTACCCGAATGTTTGTAAATGCTCCAAGATGCACAGTTTGTTCCACCATGGTAGATGCCGATCAAGTGCTGCTCCACCTGAGCACCTCCGGCATTGCCAATCTCCCCTGCAGCTCTCTGTACTGTCCAAGTATGTTGGTGTGGGTCCCGGAACAAAGTGGCAAATTCTCCTGCCAAAAATGGCGCAGCTCAGCTGTGTGATTATGTGTGACCGAGCTGTTCCATTTCTAGCGGGAAAGTACACTGCCACGGATGCCCAGGGAGAATGTTTGTTGTTGTTAGTGAGATGATCAGAATCAGATTTTTGTATTTTTAGATATTGAGTTCTATGGGTGAATATCCTAGTTCTGCTCTGCATCTATTGTTGAGGGAGGGGGTTCTGTGAATGCAAAATATAAGTTCAAAAATAAAAAGTAAGAACCATAACGCAGTTTATAACAAAATTAAAATGATATAATTTGACTTTATAAACTTCGCTGTGGATCTCACTCTTTTTAGTTCCTTGGTATGTAAACATCTTGCATTTCCTCCACATTATCTAACTGGCTTTTTGGTTTGGTTCAGTCCCTTACTAGAGTTTTGAGAAAGCCTTCACCCAGGGGCGGCTCAAGGCAATCTGCTGCCTGAGGCGAGGGATGAGATGGCGCCCCCCCCCCCCCGAGTGGGGATATTTCTCAAAAGTCCAGACAGGGACTGAACCAAATCAAAATGTCAATTAGATAATGTGGAGCAAATGCAAGATGTTCCCACACCAAGGAACGAAAAGAAAGAGCGAGAACCACAGCAGTTTATAACTCCAAATTATAATTCATTTGCATTTTGTTGTTATAAACTGAGTTATGGTGCTTGCTTTTTCTTTTTGAACAAACATTTTGCATTCACAGAACCCCCTTCTCAACAATGGGTGCAGAGCAGAGGTAGGACATTCACCCACAGAACTCAATATATTTAAAAAAAAATCTGATTCTGGTCATCTCACCAATAACAACATTTTCCAGTACCAGGCATATTGGGAACTAATATAAAACCCTACTAAAGTCACTAAGATCTGCAAGGCCAAATCTACCATACCATACCAGCATACACTTCCAAAACTCATACAATAAGGGGTCTACCAAGAAAAAGCAGCACTATAAATACTGCAAAGAGCCCCAAAACATCCATACATCTATTTGAAAAGCTGAACAAGTCAAATTACTACAGTACAGATCCCTACGTACAGACTCCATGTTAACAGAACACCTGGCCTTGGTCGCACACTCAGAACACAGACCCTCATCAAGTACAGAATAAGTGACCACAACCTAAAACAAAAAAAAAATATATAGACAAAAATTAAAATGAAACTCCAAGAAGCCAGACTCCGCATGCGGTGCCACACCAGATAAGAGATGTAGTTCCCCATACTGTGTGAAATATAGATAGCACAAAGTCCAGTCACTAAATTGAAAATAAAATTATTTTTTCTACTTTGTTGTCTGATGATTTTTGATCATGCTGGTCCAGATCTGAGGTTTCTGTTTTCCTCTGTCTTCTCTTATTTCTTTTTCTATGGTCTATAGTCCATCTGCCATTTCTTGTCTCTCCTTTTGTTTTCTTCATTTTCTTCCATCAGCCTTTTTTCAGTTCCAGTAACTCTCCCTAGTATCAGCCCCCCTTTACAGCCTCCCCTCCCTGTACCAACCCCCTTGCCTTCCCAGTACCGCCACTGGTGTCTGTTCTCTTCCAGTCCCCCTCCTTCCCCATCCTCCAGCCTCTTCTAGTTAAAATACCATCCCAGGTATCAGCGAACTTCCAGTCCCAGTGCCCCTCCCATGTCAGTTCCCTTCCAGTCACCCTCTTCCCTTTCCATCCACCTTCCAGTGCCATCCTCGGGTGTCAGCTCCCTTCCAGCTCCCCCACCCCATGTCTGTTTTTGCTCCTTTCCAGCTATCCTCTGTCTGCTCCCTTTCAGCTCCCCTACCCATGTCTGCTCTGCTCCTTTCCAGCTCCTCCCCATGTCTGCTCTGCTCCTTTCCAGCTCCCCCCTGTCTGCTCCCTTCCAGCTCCCCCCTGTCTGTTTCCTTTCAGGTCTCCCTGTCTGCTTCTTTCCAGCTCCTCCCATGTCTGCTCCCTTCCAGCTCCCCCCCCCCCATGTCTGCTCTGCTCCTTTCCAGCTCCCCCCTGTCTGCTCCCTTCCAGCTCCCCCCCCATGTCTGCTTCCTTCCAGCTCCCTCCCCCATATCTGCTTCCTTCCAGCTCCCCCTCATGTCTGCTTCCTTCCAGCTCACCCCATGTCTGCTCCCTTCCAAGCCCCCCTGTCTGCTCCCTTTCAGCTCCCCCCATGTCTGCTCCCTTCCAGCTCCCCCCATGTCTGCTCTGCTCCTTTCCAGCTCCCCCCTGTCTGCTCCCTTCCAGCTCACCCCTGTCTGCTCCCCTCCAGGCCTCCCTGTCTGCATCCTTCCAGCTCCCACCCCCATGGCTGCTCCCGTCCAGCTCCCCCATGTCTGCTCTTCTCCTTTCCAGCTCCCCCCTGTCTGCTCCCTTCCAGCTCCCTCCATGTTTGCTTCCTTCCAGCTCCCTCCCCCATATCTGCTCCCTTCCAGCTCCCACCCCCATGTCTGCTCCCTTCCAAGCCCCGCTGTCTGCTTCCTTCTAGCTCCCCCCATGTCTGCTCACCTTCAGGCCCCCCTGTCTGGTTTCTTCCCTCCTCCACCCCTCCTCACTGATTCATCCTTTAAAAACAAACAAAAGCAGCCACGGGGACATTTCTCTGTTCCCATGGCTCTGCTTTCAAACTGCTGGGTCGCGTCCATCTTCATGGAGCCGGCAGGGGGTGTGGGGGGCGAGGTTATCGCTTCCACCGCCCTTCCACTTCGGCTACTGCTGCTTCCTCCAAAACAAAAGCAGCCGTGGGAACATTTTTCTGTTCCCACGGCTCTGCTTTTAAACTGCTAAAAGCAGAGCCGCGAGAACAGAGAAATGTTCCTGCGGCTGCTTTCATTTTGGAGGAAGCAGCAGCGGAAGGGCGGCAGAAGCAATGACCTCACCCCCCCCCCCACCGGCTCCAGGAAGATGGACTCGACCCAGCAGTTTGAAAACAGAGCCGCGGGAATAGAGAAATGTTCCCACAGCTGCTTTCATCTGTTTTTAAAGTGTGAATCCGGCTGGATGGCGGTTCTATCATAGGCAGTTTCTAGGGAGCAGCAAATCAGTGCTGCCCCCTAGAAACTGCTGCCTGAGGCCACCGCCTCAGTTGGTCTAATGATAGAACAGCCCTGCCTTCATCCCCTCCGGGGAGGGGGGGGGGGTTCGCCATCTCGTCCCTCGCCTCAGGTAGCAGATTGCTTTGAACTGCCCCTGTTTGGAGGTTATTGGCAGTTGGTGGCATCTGGTGAGGCAGTTGGAAGGTGATGGTGTGGTGGTCTGACCAAGGGACCTGTGCTAGTTGGGGGCTAGGCAAAGCAAATGCATCAAAGAATTAGGAAGGGTTGAAGATAAGATCTAGGGTGTTACCTTTATTGTGAGTTGGGCAAAGAACTATTTGTGTGTAGTTCAAGTAATCCATTGCATCCATGAAGGCTTTGGCTTGCTTCTGCAGGACAGAGGATGAGTTTAGATCACCCATGAGTGTAAGTGGACAATTTGGATTTATATGGGTATACACCGCTTTAATGAGCACTGCTAGTTCTTCATTACCTGTGATTGGGGATCTGTAGATAAGGCATTGAGACATTTGCTTATTGGAGATGGTGATCCTATCCATAACATTTGTGCTAGCAGTGGACATTATGCTGAATAGTAAATTGCTTTTTGCAAGTATAAATGCACCACCACCCCTATGGCCCACTCTAGGGCAGTTGATCAGCTCGTAATTAGGAGGCTTTAGTTGGTTTACAAGGATAATATCAGTTACAGCAAAGCATGATTTGGTAGCACGCATGATGTCCAGATCATAATCTGTTAGGTAAATGGAGAGGATATGGGTTTTGTTTCTAGCGGAATGTCTATTAATTAGAATGCACTTTAGGAAATGAGGGTAACTTGCAAAATGAGTATGTTGATCCAAAGTTGCTGGGTCAATGAGTGGAATGCATACAATAGAGGACTGAGCTCTGCTTCTTATCCTGTGAGGTAACATCTTAATCCCTGATTGCCATTTCCACGAATGATTGGAATATATCTAGGATTTTCGGTAAGGCAAGATGCCTGGACTAGAAGGGAGAGTAGTAGCGCCATGCACAAGAGAGTGTGGCGGATGAGGTGGGGGTGTTTCTTTGGAATTAGTTTTTTGATATTTAGTTCTCAATAGCAGCTGTAAGTGCGTGTATGGTGAATAGAAGAATAGTGGCTTTGGATTGTGAGTGATAAATTGAGTCTACAGGCTTGTCTTAGGAGGAGATTCAGACAAGGACATGAGAGTACTCTTTATGTAGGGTGAGCTTATAGACGGTTCAGACTTGATGACTATGACAGGAAGCATTAGATTAGCTTATAGTTCCTAGTATGTAATTGATGAGCATACCTAGCTCCTGGAGGTTTTCTGTTTTTTACTGCGGTCCACACACAAGGGCCACACCTAAAGGCCCTCTGGCGTGGCCTGTAAGCATGAATCCACCAGGCATGGGTGCGCCTAGATTGAATGGAGATTTAAAGAGCAGGGACTGGTGCAAAAATAGCACGTAGTGACAGCGGGTGGAGCTTACCAACTGGCTCTAGCTGCTCTTTTTGATGCTGATTCAGGTCTGATGATCTCTGTGATGGATTTCTCCGGATGGGGAGATCCCCTCTGTTGTGGTGTGCTGGACAGGTGATCTTCTTTCCAGTGACGCGGCCAGGTATAGGAAGAGGAGGAGCACCTCTTTTGCATGGAGATTTAAAGAGCAGGGACCGGTGCCTAAATAGCACATAGTAGCAGCGGGTGAAGCTTGATATGGTAGCCTGCTAAGCTGGTTATGACAGATAATGACATTTGCACGATTTTTTCAGAAACCAGAGTGGCGGCCAGTATTACAGTTGAACAATATAGCGACAGAACACAATGTGTAAAGGAGTCATGAAACCTGCCAAAAAGTAAGTCTGGCCTCCATATCTTTGACTGAGCACAGGAAGCAAGGCTCTCAGCAGGAGAAATCAGACAATGTGTAGATGTGAAAGGACCATGGAGAGAATCCTTCTTGCTCCCCCCACTGCAGGGGCAACAAGGGGAGCACCTTGACTCAGAGAAAGGGGAGCAACACCTGTTGTCGTCTAAGGAGTTTGGAGAGGTTCTACATACAGATATTTTAAATTTATTTATTTTTATAGATCTTCTTATCTTAAAAACAAAGTGATTTACTTTTAATGATGACAATTTTACATTTTTACATATAACATATAATACTGAACTTTGTCAATGGTGCCTTGACTGGCTTCCTCACTCTTTTCCACAATGGATAGATTTGTGGCTCACTTGGCTGACCTGTGCCTCCATGTATAAAAAAGGCTGGATCATTTGGCTGAATCTTTTGTGGATGCATTTGGTTCTGTTTCATTGTTCTCAGAGTCACTAAATCAAACTACTTTTGCTAAAGGGCTATCTTAATTTAAGCTAGTCCTTGTATTTTAAGTCTTTGTTTATGTCTGCATACGCTATGTTACATTTCTGAAGTGTTCTCTAAAAAGTAGAGTTTAGTTCTTTACAAAGGTTAGGAGATGGCTCTAATCTTTTCTGGGAGAGTAGTCCAAAGTCCTGGTGCATATAATAAGAAGGCACGTGTGCATGCTGTTTATGTGCTCTTGGTTTTCTTGAGCAGTATGACATATGTATTTTGTGTACAGGATTTCTTTGCTGTATTGTTTGGAGTTTTGTGCAAGACAGATTGTAGGTAGAGTGAAGTCTAAATTGTGATTTAATTTGAAGAGGGCTGCAAGTAAGGGCTGGAGGGAGATAACTGTTAACTATAACAGATAACTATTTTGTGGAGTTCTATTGAAATGGTCTCTTCAAGCAAGGGATGAACAGTATGGAACTTTGACATTGAGACATTAATAAAGCCTTGGGTAAGAGATAAAGATTGTGGGGTGACTTGGGACATTGCAGACTCTTGGTCAGTTAGTTGGCATGGCAATCTCCCAAATTTACTCCTTGGGAAGGAGAGGCATGAGGCTTTTGTTCAAATGGTGGACACATCCAGAGAAGCAGAAAGAAGTAATCTGGCCAAGATGGAAATGCATCAAGTGGCAGTGGGGGGGGGGGGGGCGATAGAAGTGACTTGCCCAAGGGGGGGCCGATAGAAGTGACTTGCCCAAGGCCAAAAGAGTGCCAATAGGAAACAAACAATGGACTTCTGGTCTCTTTGTCAGTGCTCTAAACACTAGGCTACTCTTCCCCTCCTACTTAGAGGGATTATTCTTTTTATAATTCCCTGTTGTTTATTTCCCTCCCCAAATTTTAATTAACGAAAGATAGTGGCTTCTGTAGTTAATTGGATGTGTGGAGGGAGTGGTACCCAAGCACCAGGGACTATATTTATTACTCATAAAAATAATAAACCCTCGTCCCCTCTTCCTCCTTTCTCATTCTCTGTGGATAATACTCTCCTATTCCCTGTTTCCTCAGCCCACGACCTTGGGGTCATCTTGGACTTCTCCCTCTACTTCAAAACCTGTCATTTCTTTGTCTACAATATCAGCAAAATGTGCCCCTTTCTTTCTGAGCACACTACTAAGACACTTATCCACTCTTTAGTCACCTTACGTTTTGACTATTGCAACTTGGGACATTGCAGACTCTTGGTCAGGTAGTTGGCATGGCAATCTCCCAAATTTACTCCTTGGGAAGGAGAGGCATGAGACTTTTGTTCAAATGGTGGACACATCCAGAGAAGCAGAAAGAAGTAATCTGGCCAAGATGGAAATGCATTAAGTTGGACATTTAATTGGGGGGGGGGGGGGGGCGGAGAAAAAAGGAAGTGGGTAAAGATGAGAAGTATGGTATGGAAGGAAAGTTCTAGAAACAGTTATGTATTGTAGGAGGGCCTTGATGGGGAAGGATACTATGGGGGTTTATTGGAAGAACTGGTTGGTGCACTGGATATGTGTATAGTTTGAGATGCCTGAAACTGCTGAAGGTGAACTGATGGAAATCACCAGGCTGGTGACCATTAGAGGGTAGGACGCCAAAAGCAATGTTATGGAAACTGGATGGCATATAAAAAATACACTTAGAGAGTGATTTTAGAAGCCTTATTCGCCATTTCTACATGGAAATGGCATCCATGTGTATATGTTGATTTTAGAAAGGGCTAGATGTACACTTGGTCTCCCCCTGAATCATCTCTCTTCCCTTCTATCTGTTCAAAACTCAGCTGTGTGGCTAATCTTCTGCCAGCCCCAATATACTCGTATAACCCTTCTTCTCAAGTCACTTAATTGGCTTCCCTTCCGTTTCCATATCCAATTCAAATTTCTCCTTCTAACCTATTAATGCATTCATTCTGCTGCTCCTCACTACTTTTTATCTCTCTCTACACTTCTCCTCGTGAACTTCGCTTTTCTGGTGGGCTACTTCTCTCTGTCCCCTTTTCTTTCACTGCCAACTCCAGACTCCGATCCTTTCACTTTGCTGCTCCTTATGCCTGGAACAAACTACCTGAGTCTGTACATCAGGCTTTATCTCTACCCCTTTTCAAATCCATGCTAAAGGCTTTCCTCTTTGAGGCTGCTATTGGATACTGATCCACTTAGTCTCCTGTGTCTCCTTATCTTTCCCTAGATTATCCTTGTCCTCAGCTGTTGAATTGTCTGTCTTAACTAGACTGTAAGCTCTGATGAGCAGGGACCATCTTTTACATGTATCTTTACAGCACTGCATATGCCTTGTAGTGCTATAAATGTTCAATAGTAGTAGTAGTAGCAAATTTATTCACGACTGGATTATTTGTTGGTGAAAAAGAGACAGGTTGTATATAGTTTGATGCAATCGAAATACACCCAATAGTTAATGGATATCTGTTGATATCTGTTGTCCTGTCACTGGGGAGAAGGATCATGGATAAAAAGGGAAAGCACTGGAAGATCAATGTGTCTCTGTTACAAAGAATGAAAATAAAGGGGGCCCTTATAAAGGCATGGGAATAGTATGTATCACTAAATGATTTAGAAGAGACTTATTTATTTTTATTTAACACTCATTTATATACCGCATCTTCCAGAGATCAGATGCGGTTTACAGTAAACAACAATCAACAAAGCGGGGTTTGTTTTACATGGAACGTCATATATCAATGAACATAGTATAAGCCAAACAATGAATGCAAAATACAGAACAGAATAAACTATGTACAGGTACTGTTATAGCAAACGCTGTGAAAAGCTCTTATTCAATCACTCACCCACAGAAGGAAAACTCACAGACAGGCTGGAATGCAAACAGGAACTTTTAATGTGCGCACAGGCCCAGATAGAGAAACCAGCAATCTCCACAAAAATCTGAGCCACGAGGGACGTCCTACAATACCTTATATACTGTACATTTTCAAACTCATTCTACAATCCCATTTGTCTCAGATATTTCCTGTCCACCAATCAGCAGCCCCTGGGGAAGGTACCTGGGTGACCTGTCCAAACCGGTGTGCTCTGGTCTGCTGATTTCTGGGCAAGGGGATATTGTGCTCAGACCTGGAGTGGGGGAAGGGTGTCTACTGAAATGTTAATGTCTTCTCTTAGCAGGCTGATTACTTTATGTAAGAGCCTCATGGCTTGGGGGGAAGGGTCAGGCTGATCACTTGTGTAAGAGCCTCATGGCTGCCTCACTCCCCCCTTTTTAAGTGAGACCTCAACCGCTAGAGGCGGTTGAGGGCTGTATTACTGGAGGCAAGCCGCAGAGGGGTTTATTGGGTCAGGGCCATGACAGTGGTAACCGCCTTGCGTTCTACCAGGGTATCAAGGGTGGTGGTAATGAAGCGGTAAAGAATGGGGATACAACATGGCAGAATGGCACATAGCAGTAAATAAAAAGAACCCCTACCACTGGGATTTTTAGTCCCCCTAGCCAACTGAACCACTTAATAAACCACCCAGGACCCATGGACGGGTCAGTAATATGATTAACTAGATCACTTAGATCTTGGATAGAGTGTTCAATGGAAACACTTGCATCAGTGAGTTTAAAACAACACATACCCTATACCCTCTATAGCAACTCCTGCACAAAGGTTTTTGTTCCGTGTGCAAAAGTTGCTGTTCTGACTGTAAAAGGTTGCAGGGCCTGCAGAGGCCTCTTTCCTTTGGGACAAAGGAGGGCCGTGTGCAAAAAGTCTGCAGAGGCCTCTTTCCTTTGGGGCAAAGGCTCTTTCCCTGGGATCCACCCTTATCAGCATATTAATGGCTTTTATTCTTGCTAGTGTTGAGTCATTCTGGCTGCACCCTGCCATTCCCTTTGCTTCATTAATCACTGGCACTGTAGTCTTCAGGGCATATGAGTACTTTGTATCACCAGCTTTGTTTGGCCTGTTTAACTTGTCCAGGCTTGCCCAGCTTGCTCAGGCCTGTTCAATCTGTTCAGGCCTGGGCTGTCTTTTCTTAGCTGGGTCCATTTTCTGTGCACTTCTGCTCAGAGTATGGTTTCCCCTGGCTTTACTCTTGTTGTGCTGGGCTCTGGGTACTCATTTTCTTAGCCCACATGCTTTTTTCGTGCCATCATAATGTATTACAGCCTCAGGCAAGGATGCAGCCATACTAGACATACCTATCAGCCAATTTCCCTTCATTCCCAAATTTTCTTTTTCTTTTCTTGTTTATGGGGCAAAGGTAATCCCACTAAGGGCAATGGACAAGCAACCATTTGAGACAGATAGGGGTCATCAGAAAAGCAGCTTCTGGTACTGTTCCCTAGAGACAACATACATTGTAACATCATTTTCTTGCAGCTGGTCAATAATATTGAAAACACATAACATGAAAGTATGTCAAAAGCAGCAGTGCTTAATAATGTGATAAAGAAAGCTCTGAGAATAGTACAGCAAAAACTTGAGCTGGTGTGGGTATTGCAGTTGCTGAAGCCGAAATGGCTTGTAGATTTCAGTTACTTTCTAAGAAAACAATATTAAAAGGATAACAATACAATCATTCACAGAAACCCCCCAAACCCCCCAGTCAGTCCAATAGTTCTTTTTCCTGCCTCTCAGCAGTTCCCCAGGACCTCACAGTGTGCTCCACCCCTCTCTGAAGTTTAAGTTCTGTTTCTCTCAAAATTTGAACCTCTCATTCTCATAGGCAGACACCCTGGCCCGTTTTCAATGTGACACACTGATCCAGATAGGGACTCCTTCACACATCTCAGCGGTGGGCAGCTCTGAGTTCTCAGGATGGTCTGCTCCATCTGGACCCCGGCCACCTCCCTCCGCTGGGCTCCCTGGATTGCAATTTGGTGACATGGCTCCAGGCCCCATTCAGGAATAAAATGCTCATCTCTTTTATTTTCTTTTTTTTTTTTGTTTACATATTCATTAGCCAGATATATCACTTCAAATTACCTTCATCAGTTTAATGTCCATCAAAAGTCCTTCTTCTTAATATCCCACTTCATCCCTCACAACACTCCCCCATCACCTGCATCATTCCACCAATCGCATACATAGGTACTAATGTATCCTTATTATTGCTGTGTATACTGGACCTCTACATAATGTACTGCTACCAGTATATTTGGTAACAAAGTGCAAGTGTATAAACTAAAAAGATTTGTTTCTCACAGTGCTATAATATACTGTACTCCTGAAACTGAAAAACCCTCAAAACAAGGTACATTTTTTTCTCTGGACCCCATTGCGTAAAATTCAAATACAGAATAACAGGTGAATTTATTCCAACATCCAATAGTATAGCATCTATGATGTTACTGTTCTGTTCATCATTTGTCAGCACAGTGCTTAACAAGGCAAAGTAATTACCTTGAATCCTACAGTTCAAAACAAGCATGAAACTGATACTTTTCTATAAAAAGGTTGGTGGATACCTGGAATGCAATATCATTGTAGTATCAGAAAAATGAATACAGTTGATCAAGGCAGTTTAATGTACCAAGCAGGAAAGAATGCAATCATCAAAACAGCATTTACTGTCTGCAGAATAAAATGTCAAAGATGGCATATCATGCAGAAGTATTACTTGTTTAATTTTGTATGTGCAGTCAAAACCAAATATATGTACCAGAGATAAAATTCAGGCTTTAAAAAGAAAAGTAAAAAAAATCTTCATTTCTTCATAATCTTATAAGGATTTTCTTCAGCCTTTGTTTGCTTCCAGCAGACATTTGAGGATGCTCAAAGGAGGCACCCCCCATGGTTCTAGAAGCTCAAAACTCTACAATTAAAATTGATGACAAGAGGATTGTTTGCAGGCTAGGTGTGGCTAGGTGAATTGGGGTTCTTTGTCCTCTAGGAGAAAGACTCCTAGGTGATTTTTTTCTTTTGTCCTCTCTAATGGGCCTCCATTTATCTGCTAGAAGAAGGAACTCCTCCCAGTACCTTTCTATAGCTATGCAAACTATCTCAGCAGTTTCAACCGCCCCTCACTCACTGCTGAAAGGTGTGATCAAAAATTTGGTTCTTTGACTATTGACTATGCATGAAACATAGTAATGAAACTGGATATGCATTAAATAAAGCAATTGTCTTCCTTCACTCTCTAATGGGCCTCCATTCATCTGCTAGAAGAAGGAACTCCTCCCAGTATCTTTCTATAGCTATGCAAACTATCTCAATGGTTTCATTCCTAGTATCTTTCTGTAGTTATGCAAACCATCTCAGCAGTTCCAATCATCCCCCACCCACCGCTGAGAGGCATGACCAAAAAAAAAAACCTGGTTCCCTGACCACTGATCATGCATGAAACATAGCAATGAAACTAGATATGCATTAAACAAAGCAATTGTCTTCCTTCACTGCTACACCAGTACAACAGTCTACATACTGTTCCCTTTTATTTACAGGGAACAGTCCCTTTCCTGCAATCAGTAGACCTGGTGTTTTTCACTGTTTGGGGACACAGGGGCGATTTGTTAATAACTTCACCTTTTACTGATAGAGTATCAAAATCAATCCTGAAATATAAAGACCTAATGTCTGGATAAAAACTTTCTTTCCCTAATCTTTCCCTAATGTCACAACTAAACACAGAGACACTCTAACAAACACAGAGACACTAACAGTTTCTACATAACAGCACATTAACTATATGGGCCAGCCATGAATCTATATAGGGAAACTGGTCCGGATGCTCCTTCACTACAATTTAGCCTCCGGACCCCATGCTCTAATCACAATTTACAAATCACAATTTACAGTGTAAATCTTCTAATCTCAATTCAAGGAATGCAATGTTCAGTGTAAATTTTCCAATCTCACTTCTGGGAATACAATATACAATATAATCCAGGCAACAGGCAGAGTTTGGTTGCACAAAACACACAGGACCACAAAGGGAAAAAGAAAGAGGGAAAACAGAAAACAGAGACGTCTCAGCAGCAAATACTCATACACTCTCTTTCCTCAGTAGCAGCTGTTACAAATACACATTACACACACTCTTTCTAGCTGTATCATAGGATTTAACTTTTACCATGAGGATATTAGTAATATGAGAAATATAGCTAGCTATTTTTCTAATGTCCACTAGATGGAGCTCCAGGATCACTAGCACAAAATAAGCCCTCAACACCACAAGCACATGGCAGCACAAGCACATGGCAGCACAAGAGAAGCCCCCAACACTAGAAGCACATTTAAGGGGGTCAAGTGCTAATGTTTTGGTCATTTTAAGAAGTTTTGGCAGCGCTTTAAATACTTTTAAGGGACCCGAGGTGGCAGAGTTGAATTTATACTGCAGTTTATTTACCGGCACTCGCAAGCGCGCCCCCCCCCCCATTCCTACCAGATTTCAACCAGATTTACCAGATACCAGATACAGACAGGACGAGCAATGGTTTCAGAGCCCCCCCAGGACCCCTACTCGGAATGCTCACTGCGGGTGATCGGGCCGCGACAGGTTCACAGAATTTTACCAGGATTTCCAGATACAGAAACAGAGGACTACCCAAAACAGTAAAACAGTAAAGTAGTAGTACTCACCAGAACTTCTGATCAGACAGAGAGTTTGGATGCCAGTCTATCCAGCCGGTTTTCAATCGGGCGGTCAGCCATAGGGACCGACTGACCAGACAAATCAAGGTGTCCTTCCGGAGCACAAAGTGGCCCGGGGCACCAAGGACCGTTAATCACCTGGAGGGGCCGGTCCCTGACTGGTGGAGGCCTGATCCTGCAAAAAGCAGTAGTCTTCCCACCGTGGGTGTGATGAGAGAGGCTTTTTAAAATTTAATTTAAAAGGGTCCCACCTGGGGTTCCAAATGTTATAGCAAACGCTGTGAAAAGCTCTTATTCAATCACTCACCCACAGAAGGAAAACTCACAGACAGGCTGGAATGCAAACAGGAACTTTTAATGTGCGCACAGGCCCAGATAGAGAAACCAGCAATCTCCACAAAACTCTGAGCCACGAGGGACGTCCTACAATACCTTATATACTGTACATTTTCAAACTCATTCTACAATCCCATTTGTCTCAGATATTTCCTGTCCACCAATCAGCAGCCCCTGGGGAAGGTACCTGGGTGACCTGTCCAAACCGGTGTGCTCTGGTCTGCTGATTTCTGGGCAAGGGGATATTGTGCTCAGACCTGGAGTGGGGGAAGGGTGTCTACTGAAATGTTAATGTCTTCTCTTAGCAGGCTGATTACTTTATGTAAGAGCCTCATGGCTTGGGGGGAAGGGTCAGGCTGATCACTTGTGTAAGAGCCTCATGGCTGCCTCAGTACAAGTATGTGGGCATTATCCAAACAGTGTATGCCAATACAGAACAACCATATATATTTATTTACAAGTATGCGGACATTAGAGATTTGATGTAGGTAAGGCATTTATGAGAAGATTTTTATTCAATTGACATCAGGGAGGAAAGGAGAGAAAGAGAAGGAACTTACAGAATTATTTAAGGAATACAACCTCTGGCAGGGGAAAAAATAGCCAGAAAGTCACTTTATCAGAAAATATTAAACATACAGAATAAATAGATGCAGTTGTGGTAGAACTGAGTTTTTGATTTTGGGGAACTAGGCCAGCAAATTCTTGGTATAGTAACTGAGGGAAAAAGAAGGGCAAGATTGGTTAAAGAGAGTGTGATGGAGTTAAAGTGATAAGGCTAATGCTGATACACTGAAGGAGTTCAGGAAGTATTTTGAAAGTATTTTAAAAAATTATTCAGTCCAAAATTTTCCCATGATAAGAAAGAGTTTAAAAAGTAATTGGTGAATGCAAAGCTAAATAAAGTTGAGAAGCAGGGCCAAAAGATACCAGGCAGGCTTATCAGTGTAGGAGAAATAGAAGCAGTGATTAAGAGACTTCCTCAAGGAAGTCAGCAGGAGATGTCTGCTTCTCTAAATACTTTAAGGCAAAACAAGTATTAATATACTCCCGCAATCATTCAATATCTCAGACTATCAACATTGTTACCTCAACAGTACTAAAATTATCCAAAAAGAGTTCCGCTATATATAGTTTCAATTTTAAAGAGAAAGAAAGATCAGCCAATCATGCAAATCCCAGCATTTTACCAAACAGGGAAAAAAAAGCCTCAAGACATTTTCACACCCTCTATATGGTAAATTGCAGCCGTAGGGAAATAGAACACTCAACATCAGTGGCTTAAAAAACTCCTTGTTTTCTATTATTTAAATTTTTATTTTTATTTAAAATGAAAGACTTAAAAAAGTACTGTTTCCATCTCCAATATTTCTTTAATGTATCAAGGACTGAGGTGGGATGATCTGACTTTTGGCCTAGTTGATGAACCAACCAAGACTTTGCAAGAGATCAATCACTTTCTTTGGTTGCCACTTTGCTGTACTCCAATGTTTTCGCTGATATTAACCAATCGTCCAGATAAGGATGAACTAACACTCCTTCCTGATGCAAAGCTGCTGCTGCAACTACCATAACCTTTGTGAAGGTTCTTGGCGCTGTTGCCAACCCAAATGGCAGTACTTGAAATTGATAATGGCCCATTGGCACTGCAAATCGAAGATAACGCTATCTGTAGACAAGCAAGTCGATCTCTGGACCTCCACTCTCTCTGCTAGCCTGGACCAACTCTTCTCCATCCCGTTTCCTTATCCCGTCCCTCCTTCCACCACCCCTGGTTCCATCCCGGTCTCTATCTCCAGCGCACGCATCTCTGTCGTGCAGAACGGGCCTGGTGCAAAAGTCCCTGTCCTGACTCTCTGACTTCTTTCTGCCACTTTCAACAGCTTTACCGTTCCATGATTAATGCAGCCAAACATTCCTACTATTCAGACTTCATTTCCTCCTCCTCCTCCTCCAACTCTTCCAGACAACTTTACTGGGTTCTTTGCTCTGCTACGGCCTTGTCCACCTCTTCCGTATCCTCTGTCTCTCCCCCTAACATGCTCGATCTGGCCTGCCTTGCCTCCTTTTTCTCCAGCAATCTCTCTGTGCCACGTTCCCAGCATGTCCTCCACCTCTCTCCCCCCTCCACTCCCTACCTTTCTTCCCTTCCTCACCCCCTGTCTTCCCTTCCTCCCCCCCTTCTCTCAGGTCTTCCCCATGTTGTTGTTGTTAAGTGCCGTCGAGTCGGAGTCGACTCATGGCGACCCTCTGGATAGCTATCCTAAATTGTGTTCGGTCTTCAGTCAGGCGGCTCATTGTTGACAGACTGGTACCCGTAGCTGCTGTTATTGTATCGATCCATCTCATTGCTGGCCTTCCTCTTTTGCGTTGACCTTCTATCTTGCCAAGCATAATGTCTTTCTCTAATGATCTCTCTCTTCGCATGATGTGTCCAAAGTATGAAAGTCGAAGTCTTGTCATCTGAGCTTCTAAAGAAAGCTTAGGTTTGATCTCCTCTAGTACCGACTGGTTTGTTCTTCGGGCAGTCCATGGTATACACAGTATTCGCCGCCAGCACCATAATTCAAAGGCATCAATTTTCTTCCTGTCTATCTTTTTCACTGTCCAGCTTTCACATCCATATGATGTTATTGAAAATGCCATGGCTTGAACAAGTCAAATCTTTGTATGGAGAGAGACATCTCTGCTCTTGAGAATCTTATCTAGGTCTTTCATAGCCATTCTGCCAAGAGCAATGCGTCATCTGATTTCTTGACTGCTTGTTGCTTCTTTATTGATAGTTGATCCAAGTAGGTTAAAGTTGTTCACAATTTCAATTTCTTCTCCTTCAACGATGAACCTGTTGATTATGCCAGTTGTCATGATCTTTGCCTTCTTTACATTAAGGTGCAGGCCCATTTTGAGACTATGTTCTTTGATTGTGAGAAGCAAATGTTTCAGATCATCTTCACTTTCAGCCAGTAATGTGGTATCATCAGCATAGCGAAGGTTGTTGATGAGTCTTCCACCAATCTTCAAACCTCTGTTGTCTTCATACAATCCTGCTTCTCTGATGATTTGTTCTGCATATAAATTAAACAGGTAGGGGGAAAGTATGCAGCCTTGTCTTACACCTTTGCTTATTTTAAACCATTCTGTTTCTCCTTGTTCCGTTCGAACTGTTGCTTCTTGATCAATGTACAGATTGCGCAAGAGAACGATCAGGTGTTCTGGTATACCCATGCTTCTTAATGTGGCCCAGAGTTTCTCATGGTTTACACAGTCAAAAGCCTTGCTAGAGTCGATAAAGCACAAATAGATATCCTTTTGGTATTCTTTAGTCTTTTCAAGGATCCATCTCACATCCGCAATGATGTCTCTCGTTCCTCGCCCTTTCCTGAACCCTGCTTGCACTTCAGGTAGTTCTTGTTCCAGGTATGGTTGTAGTCTCTTTTGAATAATCTTCAGTAGAATCTTGCTGGCATGTGGGATCAGAGCGACTGTGCGATAATTTCCACAGTCAGTTGGATCACCTTTCTTTAGTATTGGTATAAACACAGATCTTTTCCAGTCAGTTGGCCATGATGTTGTCTTCCATATTTCTTGGCAGAGCCTTGTGAGTATGGTAACAGCTGCATCAGATTGCTGCAATACTTCTATGGGAATGCTATCAATGCCTGGTGCTTTGTTCTTTGATAAGGCTTTCAATGCTGCTTCAACTTCTTCTTTCATCACCAATGGTTCCCGATCATAAGGTGCAGGTTGAAACGGCTGTTGGTCCACTTGATCTTTATCATATAAAAACTCTGTATATTCCTTCCACCTTTTCTTGATCTTCTCAGCATCATTCAACATAGAACCTTGAGCATCTTGTAACATTCCAATTCGAGGCTGGAACTTTTTCGTTATCTCTCGTAGCTTTAGGAAAGCCGATCTTGTTCTTCCTCTAATAGTTTCTGCTTCTATTTCCTTGCAAGTGTCATTGTAGTACTTTTCCTTGTCATGTCTTGCTGCACGTTGGAAATCTCTGTTGAGTTCTGCGATTGTCTTTCTTTCTCCTCTGGCTTTAGCTTCTCTGTGTTTCTGGGCAATTTTCAGAGTTTCTTCTGTCATCCATTTTGGCCGTTTTCGCTTTTTCACCTTTTGTAGAGACTTCTCGCTTTCTTCCAACACAACCTTCTTGATGTCATTCCATAACTCTTCCGGAGCTCTGTCATTTGTATCTAAAGCAGCAAATCGATTTTGCAGGCAGTCTTTAAATTCCAGTGGTATATTCTCAAGGTCATATTTTGCTGCATTCATGAGTGGTTTGCTCTTTTTCAACTTTAGCTTGAGTTTGCATACTAGTAGTTGATGATCTTTACGACAGTCAGCTCCAGGTTTTGTCTTTGTTGATGTTACAGAGCTTTTCCATCGTTGACTTCCACATATGTAGTCAATTTGATTTTTATATAATCCATTCGGTGAAGTCCATGTGTACAGTCGCCGCTTGTGTTGCTGGAAGATGGTGTTTGAGGTGAATAGATCATTGGTCTTGCAGAATTCTATCAGTCTTTCTCCAGCTTCATACCTGGCACATTTTTCGCCCTTCCACACTGACTGAGCTTACTAAGGCTATCACCTCTTCCCATAGAGCCACCTGCCCACTTGACCCCCTCCCCTCTACCTGGCTCCTGGATCCTTCTCTTGTGCTACTCCCTTTCATCATCCATATGCTCAACAACAGTCTCTCATCTGGTGTTTTTCCCTCAGTCTAGAATCATGCCCTCATTCGTCCGCTGCTAAAGAAGCCCTCCCTTGATCCCTCTGCCCCAGCCAGCTGGCGCCCCGTGTCTAACCTCACTTTTCTTTCCAAAATTATGGAGAAATTCTTCTTTACACAGCTTTCTGCACATCTTGACTTTACCCTCTCCCTCCACTGCCATTAGTCTAGCTTCCGCTCTGGCCACAGTACCGAAACTGTCCTCAATTCCCTCCTGAACGAAGTTCACCAGTCTCACGATCACAGTGACCTCTCTCTCTTAGTTTCCCTGGATCTGTCCTCTGCCTTTGACATCATTGATCACTGCACTCTCCTTGCTCATCTGGCCGACCTTGGGATCCACGGCTCTGTCGTTTCCTGGTTCCATTCATTTCTCTCCTCCCGCACCTTCTCTGTTCAGACCAGTTCAGCTGCCTCCCTTTCCTCAACCCTTCACTGCGGTGTTTCCCAGGGTTCAGTACTTGCCCCTCTCCTCTTCAATATTTTCCTTGCCCCCCTTGCACTGATTACTCAGCAGTCTGGTATCTCTGGTTATTTCTATGTTGATGACATTTTTCTCCTGCACCACACCAGCTCTCTTGCCCCTGACCTCTCTGTCCTCAATGCTTGTCTCACCCGAGTTGCCACATGGCTCAGCAGTAATTTCCTTCACATCAACCCCTCAAAGTCTGCCGCCATTTGATTCTCTTTTGACACCCCCCTCCCTCCATTTCCCCTCTCCTTTCCTCCACCTTGATTCCTCTTGCTTGTACCCTCTGCTATCTTGGGGTCTCGCTAGACTCCTCTCTCTCTTTTCATCATCACATCTCCTCACTCATCCGCCACTCCTTCCTTTCCCTCCGTCAGGTCCGTGCTGTCCGCCCCTTCCTCTCCTCATCCTCCTTCACTACCCTTGTCCTTTCCCTTTCATCTCCCAGCTGGATTAATGCAATGCTGTCTTGGCTGGACTCTCACAGTATCAGCTCCAGCGGTTGTAGCTCGTACAAAACACAGCTGCCTGTTTACTAACCCACTCCTCCCCTACCGACCATGTTACACCCTTGCTCCTTAATCTACACTGGCTTCCGGTCAAGTTCAGGTTTGTCTACAAACTCCTCACCATCTCTCACAGAGTGCTCCACACCGGCACCCTCCAATATCTAGCTGACACCATTCATCTTCAGCCCTCCCCCACCTCCTCCGCTCTGTTCACGGCAACCGTCTCTTCCTTCCCTCCCCTTTTCAGGCCCACTTGGAGCTAACCCGTCACTCTGCTTTCTTTTTCCTGACTCCTGCCCTCTGGAATTCCCTCCCTCCCACCCTGCAGATGGAGCTGTCCTTTTCATGATTCAAGGGCTTTCTTAAAACTCACCTCTTCCAACAAGCATTTGACCTCCCCGACCTCTAACTTCCTTCCCTTTTTGTTAGCTCCCCTCACCCTTCCCTCCTCCCACAATCAGGAGCTTTCGGTTCTATTTCCTTTTGCTTTTTCTCTTTCTCTGTCTCTCTCTGTCCTGTCAAAACAATGGCATTCCGCCTTCCTTCTATTTCTTGCTTGAGGCCTGTTTTTATTGTACACCGCCCTGACGCATGTGCCTGGATGGTATATCAAGCAACAGAATAAAGATAAAAATAAAGAATTTGAAAAGAAGCATGCCATAGAAGCAAAAATGCAGAATAAAACATTTTTTAAGTACATTCATAGCAAAACACCAGTGAGAGAGTCAGTTGGACCCTTAGGTGATTGAGGGGTAAAAGGGGCACTAAGAGAGGACAAAGCCATAGCGGAGCGACTATACACTTCAGTCTTTGAATTTTGTGTGCAGTTCTGGTCACTACATCTTAAAAGGATATGGAGGAATTGGAAAAGGACCAAAGGAGAGCGACCAAAGTAGTAAAAGGGATGGAAGTATATTGCTATGAGGAAAGACTTAAAAGGTTAAGAACATAAGAATATAAGATATGCCATTCTGGGTCAGACCAAGGTCCATCAAGCCCAGTATTCTGTTTCCAACAGTGGCCAATCTAGGTCATATGTACCTAGCAGTTTCCCCAAGAGACACAGGTTCCACAATGCTTGTATTGGTTCAAGCATTGATATCCTGGGTCCCTTCTTAATAATGGTTTATGGACCTTTCCTCCAGGAACTTGTCCAAACCTTTTTTAAACGCAGCTACACTGTGGCAGGTGCAGGCCTATGATCCACAGTGTCTGACATAAGCAGGCAGGCCAAACTAGCTTGACCTGTAAATGAAGCCTGTGGAGAGGCACATAGGAATTGCACATCCCCCAATATGCTGCTATTGTAGGATAGAACTCTGCAAGAGTACTAAACTAACTTAGGTAAGCAAAACTGAGAGATGGAAAAATACAGAAAAACATGTTTAAAAGTTACTGATAAGAAAAAGTACATCTGCAAGGAATATAAGTGGGAGTGCTGACAGATGAGTTGCAGAGCCCTGCTCCCCTGCATGCACAAATTGGCTATATGGCCTTGAGAGTGTGAAAGTAACAAGTTGATGAACTGACCATTGTAATTGGGACTAGAAGGGGGGTATGCAGGTGCCATGCCCACTGAAGGAACATAATTGGATAATCTTATCAGTACCGGGACCAATGGAAGGGGTACGGGAGGTACGGGAGAGTACCGGGACCAATGAAATGTTTTTCTATACCTAGAATGGAACAGAAGTCTATAAATGTTGTTGTAATGCTAGAAAACTTTGCTCAGCCATTTTGAAATTGACTTGCTTGAGACTTGTGCACAAATAAATGATTTGGACCTTCTGAACAGACTCCTGGTATCATTGGTTTGTCTGCGCTTTGCTGCTACAACACTAACAGCCTTCACTACATCCTCTGGTAACAAATTCCAGAGTTTGATTACACGTTGAGTGAAAAAATATTTTCTTTTATTAGTCTTAAATAGTTTACCCTGTAGCTTCATTGCATGTCCCCTAGTCTTTCTATATTCTGATAAGGTAAACAATCGATCTACGTTTACCTGTTCCACTCCGTTCATTAATTTATAGACTTCTATCATATCTCCCCTCAGCCGTCTCTTTTCCAGGTTAAAGAGCCCTAACCTTATTAGCCTTTCTTCATAGCAGTATCCTTCCATCCCCCTTACCATTTTGGTGGCTCTTCTCTGAACCTTTTCTAAAATCGCTATATCCTTTTTAAGATACGGCGACCAGAATTTCACACAATATTCAAGGTGCGGTCTCACCATGGAACGATATAGAGGCATTATAATATCTTTTGTTTTATTTTCCATTCCTTTCCTTATCATACCTAGCATTCTATTTGCTCTCTTGGCCGCTGCTGCACACTGGGCCGAGGGTTTTAACATGTTATCCACAATGACGCCTAAATCTTTTTCCTGGGTGGTGGTTCCTAATGTGGAACCTTGCATCGTGTAACCATAGTTTGGGTTGTTCTTCCCTAGGTGCATAATCTTGCACTTGTCCACATTAAACTTCATCTGCCATTTTGATGCCCAGTCTTCCAATTTATCAAGATCCTCTTGCAATTTTCCACAATCATCTTGGGTTTTAGCAACTTTAAATAGTTTTGTGTCATCTGCAAATTTGATAACCTCACTCGTTATTCCACTTTCCAGGTCATTTATGAATATGTCAAAAAGCAGCGGACCCAGCACAGATCCCTGGGGTACACCACTATTCATCTTTCTCCATTGGTAAAATTGGCCATTTAGCCCTACCCTCTGCTTTCTATCTTTTAACCAGTTCCTGATCCACAATAGTACACTGCCTCCTATCCCATGACTCTTTAGTTTTGCCAAAAGTCTCTCATGAGGGACCTTGTCAAAGGCTTTCTGAAAGTCCAGATACACAATATCAACCGACTCACCTTTGTCCACCTGATTATTCACTCCTTCAAAAAAACATAACAGATTAGTAAGACAAGATCTTCCTTGTCTAAAGTCATGTTGGCTGTCTCCCATTAGGTCATGACTATCTACATGCTGAGAAATTTTATTCTTTATGATGGTTTCTACCATTTTTCCTGGTACTGATGTCAGGCTCACCGGTCTGTAGTTTCCCGGATCACCCCTGGAACCCTTTTTAAAAATTGGTGTTACATTGGCGATCCTCCAATCTTCAGGTATTAGAGATGATTTTAATGATAGTTCACAGATTACTAATAGCAGGTCTGCAATCTCGTATTTCAGTTCTTTCACAACACCCTTGGATGTATACCATCCGGCCCAGGTGATTTGCTACTCTTAAGTTTATCTAATAGTTGTAATACATCTTCCCGATGTATCGATATTTCCTTCAATTCTTCCGCACCTTTAAATACCACTTCAGTCATGGGTAATATCCCTACATCTTCCTCAGTAAAGACTGAAGCAAAGAATTCATTCAGTCTCTCCGCTATCGCCTTGTCGCCTCTTAGTGTTCCTTTAAACCCTTTATCATCTAATGGACCAACTGACTCTCTCACAGGTTTTTTGCTACGAATGTACTTGAAAAGGTTTTTAGTTCGCGTTTTTGCTTCCGCAGCAAGCTTCTTCTCAAATTCTCCCTTTGCCTGCCTTATCAATGCCTTGCACTTGACTTGCCAGTGCTTGTGCTGTTTCCAGGTTTCGTCGTTTGGCTCTTTTTTCCATTTCCTGAAAGATGCTTGTTTGGCAACAACAGCCTCTCTGACCTCACCTTTAAACCATGCTGGCAGTTTTTTGGACTTCCTTCCACTTTTCTTAAAGCGTGGAATACAGCTGGTCTGGGCTTCCAAGATAGTATTTTTCAACAACAGCCAAGCCTGATGTACGTCTTTAACCTTTGCAACTGCTCCTTTTAGTTTTTTCTTAACTGTTTTCCTCATTTTATCATAGTCTCCCTTTTGAAAGTTAAAAGGTAGTAGTGTGGATTTCCTTACTATCCCTCCTCCACTAATTAAATCAAAGGCGATCATGCTATGATCACTATTGCCAAGTGGCCCCAACACCCTTATCTCTTGCACTAGATCTGGTGTTCCACTAAGGATTAGGTCTAATATGGCTTCCCCTCTGGTCGGTTCATGAACCAGCTGCTCCAAGAAGCAGTCATTTATTTCATCTAGGAACTTTATCTCCCTAGCATGTCCTGACGTGACACTGACCCAGTCGATACCGGGGTAGTTGAAATCACCCATTATTATTATTGTGCTGTAACTTTTGTTAGCATCCTTGATTTCTTTGAGCATCTCATCATCCATTTGGTCATTCTGGCCAGGCGCTCGATAGTACACCCCCACTGCCATTGCCTTCCCCCTTTTACATGGAATTCCAATCCATATAGATTCTACAGCAGATTTTGTTTCCTGCAAAACTTTAGTCCTTTCTGACTCAATGCCCTCTCTAACATAGAGAGCAACCCCTCCACCAATTTGATCAGCTCTATCATTACGATATAGTTTGTACCCAGGTATCATAGTGTCCCACTGGTTGTCCTCCTTCCACCACGTCTCTGATATTCCAATCATATCCAACCTTTCATTTAGTGCTATATATTCTAACTCTCCCATCTTATTTTTTAGACTTCTAGCATTTGCATACAAGCATTTTAGAGAATGTATTTTATTCATATTAATTTGGCTATTGTTAGAGATGGGTAATTTAGGATCTTTAAGCTCTGTCTGCTCCATACTTGAGGGCATTTGGGCTACTTTACTCTTTTGTGGAACCTCTCTGCTTTTGGTAGTATCCTTCAAAGATACATTCTTCCGAACCATCCGCTCTTGGGCGACTGTCGGCTTTCCCCTAATATCTAGTTTAAAAGCTGCTCTATCTCCTTTTTAAAGGTTAATTAATTAATTTATTTATTTATATTTCTTATATACCGAACTATTTGCAATCAGCGCGGTTCACATGGAACAGAAACATCCGACAACTTAAATATGTCTGGTCATTACATTAAACAGGAAATGCAACTTGGAAAAAGGGTACACTATATACATATGAGGTGTACTGAGAAAGGATAATATTTGGTGTTTACATTGTAGGGGATGCCTGTTGCGAGGGCTTGCCTAGTTGACTACTATTATTGTTGAGGTGCTCGTTATTCGAGTGGGACTGAGGATCGGAGATGTCAGTGAGATATTTGGTGAAAAGGAAATGTTTAAGGGCCTTTCTAAATTGGCTCAAGTTGGGGATTGCTCTGATATGTGCTGGTAAGGTATTCCATAGACTTGGGGCACAGAGTTGGAAGGCTCTGTTAGCTGTTGTTTTGGTGCAACAGCCTGGTTCCATCCCGGTTAAGGTGAAGCCCATCCCTTCGGAAGAGCCCCTCCTTTCCCCAGAATGTTCCCCAGTTCCTAACAAATCCAAAACTCTCATCTCTGCACCATTTTCTCATCCACGCATTGAGACTCCGGAACTCTGCCTACCTTTTGGGTCCTGCGCGTGGAACAGGAAGCATTTCAGAGAATGCTACCCTGGAAGTTCTGGATTTCAACTTCCTACCTAGAAGCCTAAATTTAGCCTCCAGAACCTCCCTACCACATTTTCCTATGTCATTGGTACCGACATGTACCAAGACAGCAGACTCCTCCCCAGCACTATCTAAGACCTTATCTAGGTGGTGCGTGAGGTCCGCTACCTTCGCACCAGGCAGGCATGTTACCAGGCGATCCTCACGTCCACCAGCCACCCAGCTATCTACATGCCTAATGATCGAATCACCAACTATAACGGCTGTCCTAACCCTTCCCTCATGGGCACATGGCCCTGGAGAAACTTCCTCAGTGCGAGAGGGTTTTACATCACCTGGAGGACAGGTCCTAGTTACAGGATAACTTCCTGCCACACCAGGGTGATGCTCTCCTGTCATGTGACCTCTCTCCTCCATGGCAACAGGGATGCTGCCAGACTGGAGATGGGACTTCAGGACTATATCCTTGTAGGTCTCATCTATGTACCTCTCTGTCTGTCTTATGCTTTCCAAGTCTGCTACTTTAGCCTCTAGAGAACGGACTCATTCCCTGAGAGCAAAGAGCTCCTTGCACCTAGTGTACACGTAAGACCTCTCACCAACTGGGAGAAAATCATACATGTGACACTCAATGCAAAAGACTGGAAAGCCCCCATCCCGCTGCTGGACTGCTGTCTGCATCTTAGTTTTATGTCAAATTTGTTTTTTATTTTTCCATACAGAGACATATCAACATACAGCTGGGTTTCCACACAATGCTGAAAGAAGCACACTAATACAGAGAACGTCCTGATGTGGTTCCTAATTCAATCTCACAGTTATTCCTAAATCAAACTTAGTGTCGCAGCCCCCTCCCCGCAAATGCCGACCCATGAGTAGAGTAACTAGATAACAACAGATCAACCAAAAGGAACTACTTATAGTTACTGTCATCGAAGAGAGAAAAACGACAGCCCCTGTCGTAGATTCCCCTCAATGAGACAGTGGGTAAAAACAGCTTGTACATAGAAGCATAAAACAGAAAACAGAAAACCAGAAAAACATATTGTCCCCCCCCCACCCATCCTCCACTCCCCCCATCCCACCCCCCTCTTATCCGGCCAGGTACCCAGGTCCAACCTCTTCTATCCCCTCACATTACCAGGGGAGAACACTTCCGCCCGCACAGTAGACAGAGCTACTCCGAGGGCTGCTCTAGGTTCATAGCAGGGGGAGACAGCTAGACATTCAGCACTGCACTTTGCTCCTGTGGGTTTAGGACATTTATGAGCGGCAGCCATATCTCAAGAAACCGCTCCCAATGCTTCCCCCCTAACTGCTTCGCCGTGATCTATTCCATATACATTAAACTTATCAACGATTGTTTCCAAGCCCCAAACTGAGGAGGGGCGCTTTCAATCCAACTACCTAGTATAATTTTCTTTACGAGAAGGAGACCCCTATCCATCAAAATTCTCTGGTGGGATGCAAACCTAGGCCCAAACCCCTCCCAGCAATGGAACAAACAAACTTGCCACTGTTTAGAGGTTTCCAGTCCCAGCCACTCCCCCAACTTGTCCAACACTTGTTGCCACAGACACTGAACAACAGTACACAACCAGAACTTGTGAAATAAGGTCCCCACTTCCCGCTGGCACCAACCACATAAGGGGGTGTCCCGTATGCCCACTCTATGCGCCCAACTATCACTAGCATACGCTCTCCACAGAAATTTATATTGCAATTCCTGCAAATACATCCACATTGTACCCCCCGGGATCATCTCAAACGCAAGCCTTAAGGACTCCACGGTCAGCTCCGGCAAGCCATCCGCAGTCCAGTGCCGAACGAGAGTCTGAAGATACTCAGTGTCTACTAAGGGGCACAATAACTGCTTCCGCTCTGTCCAATCAAGCAGATCTTTTTCCACCCACCGTCCGAGCAATTGCCGTGGGTCAGTCGCACTCAGTATGGTTGGGACCTTCTTTCGCAACAGATCAACATAATGTCGGAGCTGTAGGTAACCATAGAAATCCCTGGCGCTCAGCTGGTAGGTGCGACTCAGGGCCTGATAGGTCCCCAGTGCTCCCCCGTCCGTTCTAACCAAGTCCCCCAAACACACTATCCCCTTCTGTTGCCAGACATGGAAGAGCGTAAAATCCGCATAGCCCGGCTCGAAATCCGGATTCCCCACCAAAGGCAGCAGAAGTGTACACGTCGGGTCCCAGCCCACTCTCCTACAAACCTCCCGCCATGCCACCCGCATAGTTCTCAGATACAAACTGTCCCTCCTTCTCCCCAGATTGCTCGGGCATGTGGCATGGAGCAAGTACAGAATATGGCAAGGAGAGGATATTTCCCGCAATTGCTGCACAGGAGCACACCCTCCTTCCACCTCCAACATACCCCAAATATGCCGCAGCAAGTATCTAAGATTATATTGTCTCAATGAAGGCAGTTCCAACCCCCCCTCTTCCTTCCTCCAGCGCAGCGCCCTTAGTGGGATCCGGGGACGACAACCCCCCCATAAGAACCCAGTCAAATATCTATCAAACAGCCTCCAATCTCTCGCCAGGATCCATAAGGGCAAAAGTCGCATCATATACAACCATCGAGGAAGCTCCACCATTGTAAACAGAGCAACTCGACCACGCAAGGAGAGCGGAAAGGCTCGCCAGCGCTGAAACGTTAGCCGCGTCCTCGCTAGCATGCCCTCCACACTCGCTTGATACAGCTGACCTGGATCGGCATGCAGTTGTATGCCCAAGTATTTGATGGAGCCATCCGCCCACGCAAGGGGGAATGCCCCACTCCAGCTGGCTTTCACCCTCCCTCCGATATCTAAGGCCATCGACTTAGACATGTTAATCCTCAACCCTGAGAAACCTCCATATTCTTGGATAAGGGATAGTACTCTCTGCAAAGATTCCTGCGGCTCAGTCAAACATAGAAGCATGTCATCAGCAAAGGCACTAACTTTCATTTCTTCCTCCCCCATCCGGATACCCACCACTTGTGCCTCTTGCTGAATCATCTGGAGCAAAGGTTCCAACGCGAGAACAAATAGGAGCGGGGATAGCGGGCAGCCTTGTCGCGTGCCTCTGGTCAACGTAAAGGGTTCAGAGTAGATCCCGTTCACCCCCACCCTCGCCGCAGGGAGCTTGTAAAGGACCCGGATCCACTGGGCGAACGGCCCTCGTATCCCGAAACTACTCAAAGCATCCCACAGGTATGCCCAAGCAACCCTATCAAACGCTTTTTCAGCGTCCAGACTGACTAAAAGCAATGGTGTATTTCTATCAATACAATATTCCATACCCAGGAGGAGTTTAGCAATGTTCTTAGTTGCATCTCTCCCCATCACAAACCCCACTTGTCTATCCCCTATCAAAGACGGCAACAGGGGATTCAGCCGCTTAGCTAGAATCGCGGCCAAAATCTTGATATCAGTATTGATAAGCGAGATGGGCCGATATGATGCCGAATCGATCGGGTTCTTACCAGGCTTCGGGATAACAGTGATGTTCGCACAGCGCATATCTCTGGGGAAGCAGCCCGCAGACAGCGCCTCTGTATACATGGCCAGCATACTGGGTACTAGCCTAGGCGATAATATTTTATAATACTCTCCACCAAACCCATCAGGGCCGGGAGCCTTGTGGGGCTTTCCGCGTTTAATCACATCTTGGATTTCCTTCCCCGTCAGGGGGGCATTAAGCTCCTGTAGGTCCCCCTCCGTTAGCTGTGGCAGAACCACTTTATCTAGAAACGTTCGGCCGGTGGTATCCGCACGGGCTTCCTCCGTGTACAAGCGGGCGTAAAAGCTACGGAAGATTTCTGCAGTGCGCTGCGGCTGGTGTTGCAGGTGCCCCTCCCCATCTTTCAGAATGGGTACAAATCGGGTTCCGCCCGGATCACGAACCAGCCGCGCTAGAAGTCTCCCCGTCCGATTGCCAAATCGATATAATTTGTGCTGATAATATTGTAGGGACATCTTGGCTCTCCTTTGGAGGAGCTCATTGAGGGCCAGCTGTGTTTTAGTGTAATCCAGCTGGCATACCCGGGCTCCCCGCCCATGTATTTGACATAATTTAGACTGTAGTGCCTGAAGATTACGTTCCAGCACCACAATGCTGTGGTCCAAATGTCTACGCCTCCTAGCAGTGTATGCATCTTAGTTTTAAGTTGGTGTTTAGATCTAAGTTCTTTACTTACTAAGGGTTGCTATGGATATTTATACTAATAAAACTGTACCTAATACGTGTAATATACCTTGTTCACCTGAAGCTTAACTAATCTCAGGTCCTTAGTGTATGACTGATTTGGGTAATGAGCTTCACCTGAGAGCGCCTCCTGTCTTGTAAGATGTGTAAGTACCTATAAAGCTACGATTATCCCAGGGGTGGGTGGGTGTGGGGAGGGAGGGAAATAACACTTATTAAAAGAGGGCTGCTACACAGTACCCTGTCTTGTGCTGCTGAGGTAAGCTATATTCTGATTTGATTTAAATTATAGCTCTTAGCTGCTGCTAGGCTCTAACTTCTTATGAAATTTAAACTACAAGCTCTCTGCTGGGTTCTAAATTTAACCAGAAAGCTCTCTTCTTTGTTTTAAATTTAAGCTAAAAGTACTTTGCTGATGCTAGGCCCTGAGTGACTTATTAAATTTAAACTACAAGCTCTCTGCTGGGTATGAAATGTAACCAGAAAGTTCTGCTCTGTGTTTTAAAACTAAAAGTACTTTTCTGATGCTAGGCCCTGAGTGACTATTAAATGTAAGCTACAAGCTCTCTGCTGGGTTCCAAATGTAACCAGAAAGCTCTCCTCTGTGTTTTAAATTTAAACTAAAAGTACTTTGCTGTTACTAGGCCCTGAGTGACTATTAAATTTAAACTACAAGCTCTCTGCTGGGTATGAAATGTAACCAGAAAGTTCTCCTCTGTGTTTTAAATTTAAACTTAAACTGCTGCTACTAGGCCCCGACTGATTTAACAAAAATAGTGGGTTCACAGATTAATTAGCTTTAATACAAAGAATTCCTTTTAGAAAATTACCTGAAGTGTTTATTCACAGTTGCAGATCTCTCTCCGAAAGTAACAGTCCCTTTTTCTAGTCCTTCAAGAGTTAGGGCTTTTCAACTTGAAAAAGAGATGGCTGAGGGGAGATATGTTAGAAGTCTACAAAATAATGACTGTAATGGAGTGGGTAAATGTAGATTAGTTGTTTACTCCTTCAAAAAGTAGAAAGACTAGGGGACATGCAATGAAGCTACAATATAGCAAATTTAAAACGGAGAATATATTTGTTCACTCAGCACGTAATCAAACTCTGGAATTCATTACTAGAGTATGTAGTAAAAGTTGTTAGTGTAACTGGGCTTAAAAGATGTTTGGATAAGTTCCTATAGGAAAAGTCCATAAATTATTATTAAAGTGGACCAGGGAAAGCTACTGCTTCCTCCTGGGACAAACCACATGAAATCTGTATATCTGTGTCTCATACTCGCCAAAGCCGACCTCAAATTCCAGCTCACCAACAGTGCCAACACTCCCAACCTTGACATAGTTACCATAGCAAATAATTACTGCTCCATCAACCTGCTATACAGGACCCCAACTCCCTCCCATGAGGACCTCGCCGCGATAATTGAGCTAGCTTGCAATACTCCGAACTTGCATACCCCAAACTGGATACTGGGAGACCTCAACCTGCCATCCCTGCATGACTCTCAAGTGACAGCATTCCTTGATGCTCTAACAGACCTAGGTTATCAGCAGTTAATCAACGAACCAACTCACATAAAAGGGAACACACTTGATTTGATCTTCGCTCCTTTAACCGTCCATAACACCGTCCCCTACTCCTCACCAACCTATATTGAAGTTCCTTGGTCGGACCATAAGCTAATCACGTTCCTTATCCCCATGGAAAACCATTCCAGGAAGCCCCCTGATAACAAAACAAATGCCACAAGAATACCCCCTCGTAGTTTTCATCCTTTCGACAGGGAATCCATTATGAATCACACACAGCCACTCCTCAGCACTACATCAACTAACCTTGATAACCTTGTCTCCAGCTGGAATGATAGCCTTAGCTCCATTGCTCTACGCACGGAGCACAACAAAGCCCCAAGGAAAAAGGCTGCTGCGCCCTGGTACACAAAAGAACTACGGGATTCCCTCCTCATACTCAGAAAACTTGAAAGGCGATGGAAGACCTATAACCTCCAACTAGCATCTCACCGTAAAGCGATAACTGAGAAAATAAGACAAGCACACACTGATACTCTACGACGATCACTAAAGAAACCACATGACCTATTCAACCTAGTCAAGAACCTCATGACTGAACCAGGTCCGGTGCATAAAACAGAGATCTGCGCACAAGACTACGCCGACTTCCTTCAATCGAAACTATGCCAAACCAGCAAGCTTGAAGCACCCGCCCCCAACAAAGTACAAAGCAATGCAACGAAACTAACAACCTTCTCCACTCCATCACTTAAACAAATTGTTGACTCCATCTCCACAATCAACACCTCCACTGCGCAGTCTGATCCCTGTCCAGCCTTTTGGATAAAGGAACTAAAAACTGAGTTTAGCCCATTCATAGCCAGACTCTGTGACACATCATTCAGCTCAGGAATTTTTCCCCTAAATCTCAAACAAACATCCATCAGACCCCTGTTAAAAAACAGCAAACTCGACCCTCAGAAAGTGGAGTCATATAGACCAATTGACAGTATTCCACTCCTAGCCAAGATAATAGAAAAAGAAGTCCAATGCCAGATACAACAACACATTGACGATGCCGCACCTCTAGACCACAGTCAACATGGCTTCAGAGCTGCCCATGGTGTAGAGACACTACTCACCTCCCTCTTCAACAACATTCTCACCACAACAGACAACATTCATCACGGTGTGGCCCTTATATTTTTGGACATAGCCACGGCATTCGACTCAGTGTGCCACACGACCCTCCTGAGACGGCTAGAAGAGAAAGGCATCTGCGAGTCAGCCCTAGCATGGTGCAAATCTTACCTATCTGATAGATGGCAGCATGTGCGAACAGAGACCTCAACGTCGGTACCGTTCCACCAGAAACAAGGTGTTCCACAGGGATCCTCCCTATCAGCCCTGCTGTTTAACATCTACATGCAGCCCATCTGCGAGCTCATACGATCATTCAACATTAACTGCATGATATACGCCGACGACGTACTGCTATACACACCCTTCAAGACTGACCAGATCGAGCTCTCATCACTAACAAACTGCTTCACTGCAGTAGAAAACTGGCTCCAAAATCAGAATTTCCGGATACAACACAAAAAGACTGAATTGCTGTTCATTACCAGAAACCTTAACTTCCGCCCGCCGGCCAACCTAAAAGTCGGAAATGTAGAGCTTCAAACCAAACCTACAATCCGTTACCTGGGTGTAACACTGGACCAGAAACTGGACATGAAATCCCATATTGGCAACATGGTCAAATCAACATATCTAAAAATCAAAACCCCCAGACATCTACGTCCCCTACTACAACCGGATGATTTTAGAACGATCTTTCAGGCATTAACGATTCCACATCTTGACTATGCAAATGCGATTCTGCAAGGGTTACCTCAATCCACCCTAACTCCACTCCAACTCGCCATGAACTCTGCAGCCAGAGTTCTAAATGGTGCCTCAAGACGTGACCATATAACACCGATCCTCAAAAGTCTCCACTGGCTCCCAATTCACAGTAGGATCACCTTCAAGATCTTACTACTAACATTCAAGGCTATCAACGGACTTTCCCCCTCATCGCTTGCAAGCCTTACGCTCATGACTCCCCCTACCAGAGCCAAATGACACGCAGCAATAAATACTATAGTAATCCCCAAAACAATAACCCAGTGTACACAGTCAACCGCAAACAGAGCTTTCAGTCTTTGTGCACCTAGAAGCTGGAACGCCTTGCCACCCAGCCTACGAGCCATCACAGAGATAACTAAATTCAGGAAGGCTCTGAAGCACCACTTCTTCCTCAAGTGCTACCCTGAAGTAGGCAAGCCAAAACGCCCTACACGCAACACAGATCCTTAATCACCCGGTATTCAAATCATTCCACAATGTGATGTACATAGGGTTTTCACCTTATGCCTTTGTGTATATAGTTAAATTGTTATAGGGTTTTCACCTTATGCCTTTGTGTATATAGTTAAATTGTTATAGGGTTTTCACCTTATTTATTTATTTATTTATTTAACAAGTTTTTTATACCGCCTTTTCCTTCAATCAAAGCGGTCACAAGAAATACAAGGTGTAAACAAGGGAAACAAACAGTATAGACATGACAACATATGGTAATGTAGGAAAAATAACAAGGGTTAACAAAATAGTGGATTATTTATAAAACATATACAATAGATGATATCTTAGTCATTTGTTGATCCATAGTGCTCAATAAAAAGTAAAGTTTTTAATTGCTTACGAAAGTCACTTAAAACATCAATTGCACGTAAATCAGGGGGGAGAGAGTTCCAAATCAAAGGGGCAGCCAAAGAAATTGCTCGTTGTGATGTACATTTGCGTGATTTAGCGAAGTTTCTTGGGGTATTGAGGGTGTTTGAGGTGGATAATCTTCTAGGTCTGTTGCTGGTATCACGGGATAAGAGGGCATGGAGGCTGGTTGCAGAACTGTTGTGCTTCATTTTGAAGATGTTTATGATTAACTTATACTTTATGCGAAGGGTTATAGGGAGCCAGTGGAGATCTTTAAGGATGGGGGTAATGTGGTCATGATTAGTGGAACCGTTAATTATTCTGGCTGCTGTATTCTGTGCCATTTGAAGAGGTTTGAGAGCATGTTTTGACAGCCCATTGTAGATAGGGTTGCAAAAATCCAGAATGGGGGTAATAAGTGCCTGGCAGACTGTACGAAAGTGTTCATTAGAGATAAGAGGCTTGAGGCGTCTAATTATTTTCATTCGGTAATAAGCGCTTTTAACAGTTTTCTTTATGTGAGATCGCAGGTCTAGCTTCTTATCGAGGGTTACCCCGAGGTATCTTACTTCATCCTTAATTGGAATCTCAGTACTGTTGCATGTGATGTATGGTGGGGGATTAAAGTTGGTGTTTCTAGTGACAATAAGTGCTTCAGTCTTCTTCAAGTTTATTGCAAGGTTGTTATTTGACAGCCAAATGGAAATGCTGGTAATGCAGTTTGAAATCTTGTTGTAGTTTGGGCAGTTGATATCAATCGGAGTGTAGATCATAATATCATCTGCGTAAATTGTGTAGTCTATATGATGAGTTGATATTATGTGACATATTGGTTGGATAAAGAGGTTAAAAAGAAGTGATGAGAGTGCAGATCCCTGCGGTACGCCTTGTTTGATAACTGTATGATGAGAAGTGTTTAGACCGACTTTAACTTGGAACTGTCTACCAATTAGGTAGGACTCAAACCAGTTTAGGACGGTGCCAGTTAGACCGATGCTCTTTAGTCTGGCTAATAGTATTGAATGGTCCACTGAATCAAAGGCCGCTGAAATATCTAAGAAAATCATTAAGGTTCCTCTATTATAGTTGTCTATGGTTTGAGTGATATCATTAAATAAATAAAGTAGCAGCGTCTCAACTCCATGGTTCGGGCGGAAGCCATGCTGATGTATGTCAAGTGGCGCATGCTCATCAATATGGTCTTGGAGCTGTAGTTGTACTACCTTCTCGATAATTTTTGCCAGGAGTGGTAAGCTGGAAATTGGTCTATATGCAGCTGGATTGTTTTTTTCAAGGTTGGTTTTCTTAAGGATAGGCCTAATTGTGGCTAATTTCAGCTGTTCTGGCATGATTCCTTGATTTAGGGAGTTGGTTACGAGGTGGTGTATAAAATTAATGAAGTTTGACTTAGTAGCTTTGACCCAAGGTACTGGGCAAGGATCTGTGGGTGCGGTACTTGTGTTAAGTGCAGCAATGATGTCTGAAAGCTGCTTAGTTGAGGGAATATGAAACTTGTTCCAAATTGTACTTGGTAAAATAAGATTGTTTTTTTCAGATTGTTTTAAAGGTGGAGTCTGGCCTATTTTTTCTCGAAGATAATCCGCAAACACTTGAGGGTTGATCAGGATGTCTTTATCAGAACAAGGTTCATTAACTAGGTATTTTACTATCTCAAAAAGTTCTCTAGGTTTGTTATAAGCTTTCTGGATAGTGTTTGTGTGGTATTCTTTTTTTGATTTGTTGATGAGATCATTATAACTCTTTTGCTGAATTAAATATAAATCCTGAGAGGTGGTAGATTTGGATCGTCTCCATTGGCGTTCTAACTTCCTTAATTCTCTCTTAGCATCGCGTATGTTATTTGAATACCATGGTGCGTGATGTTTCCTTTTGATCTTTTTTGAGTCTGTTATAGCCTTGGCTGCAGTGCTGATGGTGTCATACCAATTGTTTACTTGTTTGTTCAAATCAAGTTCAGCTGAGTTAAGGTGAGGTATTGTGTCTAGTAAGAATTGATCTCTATTGAAGGCTTTGAACCTTCTTGGGGTGAACGTATTAGCTTTTATTTTATCGAGCTTGTCAAACGTGCATTTGAATTCTATTTTAATTCTATGGTGATCTGACCATGGAACTGGGGTAATTATGGGTGATGAGAAGTTGCCATTATTTATGATGTGGTTGGGGGCAAAGATGAGATCTGGCATGGATCCGTATTTGTGGGTGGGAGCGTTTATTAATTGGGTATATTGTAAGGAGTCCATAGCTTGCAAGAAGGTTTCCTTATCTATATTGGAAGAGGAGTTGAGGTTGAAGTCTCCTAGTAAAATTAGAGGTTTATGGTGAGAGTTGACTGCACAGACGGTTTCTAAAATGGAGGTTAGCTCTTCAGCTGGGGCATGAGGTGCTCTATATAGTAGGCTGATGGCTAGGTGTTTGTTACCCACTGTGATAGTGCTGGTGTATATAGTTAACATGTTATCCAAGTTAATCTCCCTGTTATCTGTAATTTACGGTGTAACCCCACTGTAAAACTGCTTTGATGTTCTATGTAAACCGCACTGATGTTGAATAGCGCGGTATATAAGAGTATTAAATAAATAAATAAAAATAAATATCTTTTGGGAACCTAAAAAGTAATTGTGATCTAGATTGGCCAGTGTTGGAAAGAGGATACTGCACTTGATGGACCTTTGGTCTGACCCAGTATGGCATATCTTATGTTCTTATGAGGTGGGCTTATGATGTCAACAAACTGACACAACATTCACTCTATAGACAGGGGATAGAATCCAGCTCAGCTGATATTGGGCAGTCCACAGTCTCTCCTCTCTCTGCTGTGATTGGTAACTGTTTTTGACTGGAATCTATAGGACCTAATATGGGGCAGGCTTATGATGTCACCAAGCTTTGCACACTATGAAGCCCAGCTGTCGCAGGTAATCCCTCGTTGTGGCTCAGCAAGCTGTCCCAGCACTCACTCTACAGGCAAGGGTAGAGTCCAGCCCACTTGATATCTGGCAGTGCATACTCTTTCTCTGCCATGGCTGATAATTTTGTGCAGTAAACTTTACATCATTTAATAAGCTGGGGGAGGCATTTTACATGGTAGGTATGCATGGAGAGGTGCTATTGAGGGTCTATAGAATGGTATGGGTGAGTTGGTGAGTAGGCAGAGGATAGATAGATGAGTGGATGAGGGACACAATTATGGAGTGGAGGAGTGGCCTAGTGGTTGGGGCAAGTTACCTCAGGCCAGAAGGTCAGGGGTTCAAATCCCAGTAGAGGACAGCAACCTTGGGCCAGAAGGACTGGGGTTTCTAGTTCCACAGGTGCTCCTTGTGGTCTTGGGCAAGCCACTTAACCCTACATTGTCCATGTTCCCTGTAAGTATTAGTGTATGTGTCTCATATCCCCTTTTGTTAAATGTATCCCTCAATTGTGTTGTGACCACCTTGATTGAAGGATAAGGTGGTATACAAAACTATCTAAGTAAGTCAGTAGGTGGGTGGATTGTTCAATGGTTGGGAGTAAACAGATGTATATAGTGTGTTACTGAATGAGTGGAGATAAACAAAGGACTGGATGGGGATAGGCAGGTCAGTTTGGCAGATAAAGGATAGGGAGATGGGTTAGTGAGTGGACAGGGAACCAGAGCATAGAGGTTCTAGGGAAGAATCCATCATAGGAGGTTACCTAGTTGGTTCTTATTTTGTAACAGGAGAGAGATAGAAACCTGAATTGTCCATTTATAAGACAATGGATAGGAGAAGGCTATCGCTGATCAGGCTAACACTTTTTTTTATGGTAAGAGAGAGAGAAGGGGATTGGAGCAGCAGGCATTGTTTTCTTTTACAGCCCATTGGGAAGGAGAGTGGAACATAACAAGAACTACCATACAGGATCAGACCAAAGGTCCCTCAAGCCCAGTGTCCTCTCTTCAACAGTGGCTAATCCATTTTACAAGTACTTGGCATATCCTAAAAGTAATCAGTTCCATGCTACTTATCCTCAGAGAAAAATACTGGTTTTCTCTTGGACTACCTTAATAATCATTTATGGACTTGTCCAAACTTTTTTTTTTTAGCCAGCTCACTGCCTTCTTTTACCAGAGCTGCCAGCAACGAGTTCCAAAGATTAATTATACAATGAAAAAAATGTTTTCTCCTATCTGTTTTAAATATACTACTGTACTTTGTAGCTTCATGGCATGTCCATGGATTTGAGGAACAGAAGGGGATGAGAATGGGATGGCAAAATCTTTTTTATTAATGAGGGAGGGAGAATGGAAAAGGAGGAGGATTGGGGCAACAACAAAACCATGACAAAAACCTAGACAAACCAACAGCACAAAGAAGATTTAAAAGCTTCAACAAGGACCAATTTCTCAAGGACACAATACTGCACCTGAATACGGAAGAAGAGGATTTAGATGATCAAATCAGAAAATGGAACAGCATCATCAATGCAGCCTCCAAAGCCACCGAACACAGACCCAATAAAGATCACCGCACTAGGGCACATCACACACCCTGGTACTCAAAAACCATACGGATCAAAAAAAGAGAACTCAGGAAGTTAGAACGGCAATGGAGACACACCAAGTCTCCCAACAAACAGACTCTATACTTAGCAAAAACAAAAAGAGTACAACGATCTTATCAATCAAACAAAGAGAGAATACCACACCAACCTCATACTCAAATCAAACAACAAACCGAGAGAGCTCTTCAAAATTGTGAAAACACTCGCCAAGGAGAACAAATCCGACAGCGAAGTGCAAATAGACCCACAAACATTCGCAGACCACATCCAAGACAAATTCCACTCAGGTCCACGAAGGAATACTAACACAAGCACCAAACCAACCACCACCCCAAGAAAAGCTTGGGACAAATTCAGCAACCCATCCACAGAGCAGCTCTCACACATCATCACCGCCCTCAACACAAGCACGGCCCCAACAGACCCATGCCCAGTCACATGGATCAAAACGACAAAATCAAACTTCATCCACACCATACACACCATGATGAAAAGTTCTTTAACACAAGTTATCATGCCAGACCAGCTAAAACTCGCCACAATAAGACCAATCCCGAAGAAATCAGCACTCGACAAAAACAACCCAGCAGCCTACAGACCCATCTCAAGCATCCCCTTACTGGCTAAGATTATTGAGAAAGTGGTACAACATCAACTACAAGACCACATCGACAACCACGCACAACTCGACCACAACCAACACGGTTTCTGCCCCAACCATGGAGTTGAAACACTCCTGCTATACCTCTTTAATGACATACTACACCTCATAGACAACAGCAAGAACGGAATACTCATCATATTCATTGACCTATCATCAGCGTTTGACATAGTCGACCACGGAACACTACTAGCAAGACTACAGAACATCGGACTAAACGGAGCCACACTGAGGTGGTTCCACGCTTACCTAACGGACAGACAGATACACGTCAAGATTGGGCCCAACACATCCCGACCCATAAAGGTCATGCAAGGCGTACCCCAAGGAGCCACACTATCAGCTCTCTTATTCAACATCTACATCCAACCAATATGCAACATCATAAAAGAGCACGGGATAAAATACACAATCTATGCGGACGACATAATGATATACACACCAATCACCCTCGACAACCCAGACCACACCAAAATAACAGACTGTCTCACACATATGAACACCTGGTTTCAAGACAACAACATGACCATAAATTACAGCAAGACCGAGGCGCTAATCATCACACGAAACTCCGACTTCATCCCCCCCCCACCGCGACATCAAGATAGGTACCACAACCATACCCATACAATCAGAAGGGAAATACCTCGGAGTGACAATGGACAAAAAACTTAACCTTCAGTCCCACATCAGCAGAACCACCAAAAATGTATACCACAGGATGAGACTAGTACGACGCCTCAAGCCCCTCCTCACTCAGGAACACTTCTGCACAGTTTGTCAAGCACTAATAACCCCAATCCTAGACTTCTGCAACCCAATCTATCTAGGTCTAACGAAACAGACACTAAGACCATTGCAACTGGCACAAAACACTGCAGCACACATAATTGCTGGCACCACAAGACAAGAACACATCACACCCACCCTAAAAGAGCTCCACTGGCTACCTATCAGTGCCCACATTAGATACAAGACAATCATAAACATTTTCAAAATCAAACATCAATCATCAGCTTTCAGCCTACACCCACTCATACAACCAGACAACAGCACAAGACCGAGAAGAAGAGGCACATCCAACCGTGTCAACACACCTAAAGATATCAACAGGGTACGCAAGGACACCGAAAAATGAGCCTTATCAAAGGCGGCACCAACAATCTGGAACGCCCTCCCCGACAAACTGCGTTCAACAACAGACCTTAAGGAGTTCAGGAAGCTACTGAAGACAACCCTCTTCATAGAACACTACTGTGACATTACTTAAACCATGCAATAGACACCTCAATTCCCCCCACATGTCACTATAATTGTAATTAAGCAAGGAACTGATACCCATAGCATTGTAAATAGCGCACGCTGTAAATAGCACCAGAAGAATCAACGTCCAGACACACTCACACGCATACACTACTCACTGCATGTACACACTATACCCTGTATCTTATTGATTGTTTGCTGTTCAGACCGCCTTGATTGCAGGATAAGGCGGTATAGAAATATGTTTAAATAAATAAATAAATATTCTGGTTGAGAAGGAGGGTGGTCAGCCTGATTTAGGTCTGCTATGGTAGCACCTAGTTTTGACCAGCAAATTTAAGATCTAGCCACCCCACATTTCCCACTCACGCAACCCCACTTCCAAGTCATCCCAAAATTTGGCTAGCTAGACTCATCCCTTTTCTCCACCGGAATCAACAGCTTCACCGGACCCGATCGGGGGGAGGAAGCAGGAGCTACAGACTTCTCCAGCTCCCCCCACCAAAGCCAATCGGGAGGCTAGTGAGGCACTTTAAAAGAAAGGCATGCTGCAGGCATGCCCATGCCTGGTGGGTCCGTGCTTGAGGACCTTGCTAGAGGGCCCTTTGACGTGGCTCTTAGGTATGGAAAGTAGGCGATACAGGAAAGTACTAAAGCAACAAAAGGTATGTTAGTTCTAGTACCTCTTGAACACTCCATAACTGAAGAAATTTAACCTCAACAGTAGTAATATCCTTCTTCCTTGGATATATATAAAGAATAAGCTTACCTTCTGTAAGCCTCTTTATGAATGTAATTTGTGATCATAATCTAGCTTTCTGATTTCTTATTATAGTCTAATACATCTTCAGTGCAATACCTCATTCCTTTTTTCTGCCACATCATACCCCTTAATTTGGTTTAATACTGAATCTACTTGCTCTTTACTCGGATACTATTATTATGTAACCTCACATTGTTACTGGTATCAGACCTTGCTTGCTTTCTTTAAATTGCCTATAAGCATTGAACTGACACATTCTTACTGGTATCATACCTCACTTGCTTTCTTGTAGCCTGCCTTATAAGCACTGAACTGACTCTGTTAGCATATACCATTGCAATCTAGTCTAAAAACCCCTTAATACTGAAATCCCTTTCAGTCATACTCCACACTCTATTTGGTATGCTCTGAATATCATGCCTAATCTCTAACTGAAGCTTAAACATATCCAATCTACTCTTCACCTGTAGTTTCCCTTTCTAATACGGCAGTTTACTGCACATTCAAAATCATAGGGAAACACCATACACTCTGCACTTATTTATCAGTTTCCCTTTGGATTGAAATTCTATGTAAAAAGGGGAAGGTGATGGCAGTGGGGGTGTACTATTGACCGCCTGGCCAGAATGAACAAATGGATGATGAAATGCTCAAAGAAATCAAGGAAGCTAACAAAAGTTACAGCACGGTAATAATAATCGGTGATTTCAATTACCCAGGTATCGACTGGGTCAGTGTCACAGCAGGACATGCTAGGGAGATAAAGTTCCTAGATGACATAAATGACTGCTTCTTGGAGCAGCTGGTTCATGAACCAACCAGAGGGGAAGCCATATTAGACCTAATCCTTAGTGGAACACCAGATCTAGTGCAAGAGATAAGGGTGTTGGGGCCACTTGGCAATAGTGATCTTAGCATGATCGCCTTTGATTTAATTAGTGGAGGAGGGATAGTAAGGAAATCCACAGTACTACCTTTTAACTTTCGAAAGGGAGACTATGATAAAATGAGGAAAATAGTTAAGAAAAAACTAAAAGGAGCAGTTGCAAAGGTTAAAGACTTACATCAAGCTTGGGTGTTGTTGAAAAATACTAACTTGGAAGCCCAGACCAGCTGTATTCCACGCTTTAAGAAAAGTGGAAGGAAGTCCAAAAAACTGCCAGCATGGTTTAAAGGTGAGGTCAGAGAGGCTATTGTTGCCAAAAAAGCATCTTTCAGGAAATGGAAAAAAGAGCCAAATGATGAAACCTGGAAACAGCACAAGCACTGGCAGGTCAAATGCAAGGCATTGATAAAGCAGGCAAAGGGAGAATTTGAGAAGAAGCTTGCTGCGGAAGCAAAAACGCAAAATAAAGATTTTTTCAAGTACATTCGTAGCAAAAAACCCGTGAGAGAGTCAGTTGGTCCATTAGATGATAGAGGAATTAAAGGGCACTAAGAGGTGGCAAGGCGATAGCGGAGAGACTGAATGAATTCTTTGCTTCGGTCTTTACTGAGGAAGATGTAGAGTAGTTACTCAACTGTAACAGGTGTTCTCCAGGAGCAGCAGGAATCAGTCCTCACATGTGGGTGTCATCGGCGCCGATGAAGCCCCAGTGGAGCATTTCCCCAGCTTTCTATGAAAGCCTTTGGGAATGCAGGCACGCATGCGCGGTTCCCTTCCCACCTAAAGGTGCCATCTTACCTCAGTCAAATGACATAGCTAAGAACAGCATAAAAAATGAAAAAATAAACCATGTACAACTGCAACTCCAAGGGGAGGAGGGAGGGTTGTGAGGACTGATTCCTGCTGCTCCTGGAGAACACCTGTTACAGGTGAGTAACTACTCTTTCTCCAGGACCAAGCAGGAAGTCAGTCCTCAGATATGGGTGACTCCCAAGCTCTGGGCTACCGAGGAACCCAGGCTGAACAAGAGAACTCCCTCTAGTCCCAGCAGCAAAGAAAGGCTTTTCAAGGACACAAACTCCACTGGTAGCCCAACAGAGGGCAGGAGTTGCCTAAACCTCAAAGAGATTCCGGAGTACTGCTTGGCCAAAAGCACTGTCCCTATGGGACTCCCTCTCCAGACAGTAATGGGCCGCAAAAGTCTGGCTTGAAGACCAAGTTGCAGCCCTGCAGATGTCTACCAAGGGCACAGAGCGGAGATGAGCCACTGAGGCAGACATTGCCCTGACACGGTGGACCGTGACCCGACCCTGAAAAGGAAGGTCAGCCGCCCTGTAAGCCCAGGTGATACAGTCAGCCACCCAGATGGACAAGGTATGCTTGGACACAGCCAACCCCAACTTATTGGGGTCAAAGGATACGAAGAGCTGAGTAGCCCTTCTATGCCCCTGCGAACGGTCAAGGTAGAAGGATAAGGCTCTCCTACAGTCCAGGGTATGCAGGACTGCTTCAGCCTGGCTTGCATGAGGCCTAGGGAAGAATGTTGGAAGAACCACCTCCTGATTGAGGTGGAAAGAGGAGACAACCTTTGGGAGGAACTTTGGATGAGTCCTGAGGACTACCCTGTTCCTATAAATCCTGGTGTAAGGCCTATCACAGACCAGGGCCTGAAGCTCACTTACTCGCCTAGCCGAAGTAAGGGCTATCAGAAAGAGTGTCTTCCAGGATAGGAAGCGTAATGGACAAGTAGCCATCGGCTCAAAAGCTGGGCGAGTCAGTTGCTGCAAGACCACATTCAACTCCCACTCGGGCAGGAGGACGGATGGGGGGCTTGAGCAAAAGCAAGCCCCTGAGAAAACGGGACACCAAGGGGTGAACCGACAGAGAATGTCCTTCCACCAGTGAGTGGTGAGCTGCTAGAGCTGAGAGGTGGACCCGAACAGAATTGGACTTAAGTCCCTGATTTGACAAGTGCAATAAGTACTGAAGCACGACTGGTACAGTACAGGAGAAAGGATCCTCTGTACGTAGCTGACACCACACAGAAAACCTTTTCCATTTGAGAGCATAGGTTTTCCTAGTGGCTAGGACAACCTCCTCTACTTCCGGAGGTAGACCCCAGGGAGCCAAAACTACCCTTGCAGCCTCCAGGCCATCAAATTGAGAGCTTTGAGATTGGGGTGCAGAAGGGAACCCTGATCCTGTGAGAGAAGGTTGGGTTGCAACCCCAGAGGCAGTGGAGGATCCACCGCCAGTTGAAGCAGAAGTGGAAACCAAGGCTGTCTCGGCCACCTGGGAGCCACCAGCAGGACCGAGGCCTTGTCCTGAAGGATCTTGAACAGAGTTCGGGCCACCAAGGGTGTGGGAGGAAACGCATACAGGAAGCCCTGAGACCAGGGAATTAGAAAAGCATCTGCTGCTATCCGCAGAGGATGCGGTTGCCTGGAGCAGAACTTTGGCAGTTGCTTGTTCAGTGGACTGGCAAACAAATCTATGGAAGGGAGACCCCATTTCAGGAAGATCTTCTGAACTACCAAGGGATGCAGCTGCCACTCGTGGGGCTGCAAAATTCTGCTCAACCTGTCGGCCAGGTAGTTCTCCTGGCCTGGAAGGTACACAGCCTTGAGGAGCATGTTGTGCTTGAGGGCAAAAGAACAAAGGTCCTGAGCCTCCTGACAAAGGAGTCTGGATCCCGTCCCTCACTGTTCACATAGAACATGGCTACTTGGTTGTCTGTCTGAACCAGGACAGATTGATGAGCCAGGGTAGGAGAGAAAGCTTTGAGTGCTAACCGAATAGCCCTGAGTTCGAGGAGGTTGATCTGCTGCGCAGCCTCCCAAGGAGACCACAGGCCCTGGGTGCACTTGTTCAGACAATGAGCTCCCCAGCCCTGCAGGGAGGTGTCTGTGGTCAGTACCACTGTGTACCCAGGAATTTGAAAGGGTACCCCTTTTAGCAGATTGGGTAGGTGCAGCCACCAGCTTAGGGAGTCCAGTAATGGTCTGGACATCCTTATCCTGTCTCTGAGGCTGCCTGTGGCCTGTGACCACTGACTCCGAAGGCACCATTGTGCAGGCCGCATATGGAGCCTGGCATTGGGGGTCATATGTACTGTCGAAGCATTGTGGCCGAGAAGCCTCAGGCAGAGTCTGGCGGAGACCAGCGACCTGCTGAGAAACTGGTGTGCCAAGGTTATCAGTCGTTGGGCCCTGGCCTCTGGCAAGAATGCTTTTGCCAGCAGAGAGTCCAACCTTGCCCCTATGAACTCCAAGTTCTGGGAGGGGAGCAAAGTGGACTTTGCGAAGTTTATCACAAACCCTAGGCTTTGAAGAAGAACAACAGTTCTGAGGGTGGCTTGTCGGGCCTCTTGGGAGGTCTGACCCCTGATGAGCCAGTCGTCGAGATAGGGGAAGACAAAGATTCCCTGTGTTCGCAGGTAGGCCGCAACCACTGCCAGGCATTTGGTAAAGACCCTGGGAGTGGAGGTGAGGCCAAAAGGCAGTACCCTGTACTGATAATGGTTGCCTCCCACAAGGAACCTGAGGTACTTTCTGTGGTCTGGATGAATGAGGATGTGAGTGTACGCATCCTTTAGATCTAATGAGCATAGCCAATCTCCCTCCTGGAGGTAGGGCAGAAGTGTTCCAAGAGTAAGCATCTTGAGCTTTTCCTTCTCTAGGAACTTGTTGAGGTTCCTGAGGTCCAGAATTGGGTGAAGGCCACCGGTTCTTTTGGGCACCAGGAAATACCTGTAGTAGAATCCGTGACCTTGCAAGTGGGGAGGCACAGGCTCCACCGCCCTGTCCACCAACAGACCTTGAAGCTCTTGAAGGAGAAGATCTGTATGCAGGGGAGGCCTTGGAGGCTCCCCTGAAAAGTATGGCGGAGGCAGTTGGTGAAAGTATAGTGCATAGCCCCTGTGGACTATGTCCAACACCCAACTGTCCCCGGTTATGAGGGGCCACTGGTGGGCAAAAAGGGCGAGGCAACCTCCTGTGCAGGGTTGGGATAGCAGGGACGGAGAGGCTATGCTCAAGGAGTCAAAAACCCCCACCCTGCTGAGTGGTAGCAGGGGCTGGAGGCTTGGGGGTCCTCTGCCTACGGGGCCCATTACGCTGCCCCTTGTCTTGCTGACCCTGGGGTACAGCTTGGGCAGCCTGATATTGAGGGTACTGTTTGTAGGCAGTGCCCTTCCTCGGGTAAAAGGGCTTTTTACCCGAGCCCTTCTTTTTATGAGAAGGGGCAGAGGTCTTCCTAGACAGCCTTGTCCGTGTAAGGTGCTCTGTTTCGAGCTGGGCAGCCTTCTCGGTCATGGGCTTGCCAAAAAGGTTTTCACCTCGGCAAGGGACATCGACCAACTTGTCCTGAACCCATGGTTTGAGGTCCGATGACTGCAGCCATGCCTGGCGTTGAGCCGCGATGCCGGCTGCTGCAACTCGGGCCGAAGCCTCAAAGCCATCGTAGGCAGCACGGGACATGAACTTCGAGCAGACCTGAATCCCCGCGGACAAGGTCTTGAATCTCTGCAAGGGTTCCCCGGAGAGTCCAGCAGAGAATCCGACCAACTCCTTGGCCAGGTCCCGCATGTACATGCCCATGTACAGCTGGTAAGACTGGACACGGCAAGCAAGCATCGAGCCCTGAAAGCACTTTCTACCGACGCCATCGAGGTTCCGGGCCTCCCTGCCGGGGGGCACCGCAGAGTGCATCTTCTGGCTCTTCAGACGATGCATGGCCAATTCCACAACCATGGAATGGTGTGGTAGCTGTGCCTTCTGAAAGTCAGGGCTCTTCCGGAGTCGATAGATCGAGTCGACTCGCTTGCTTAAAACCAGCGCCGAGGCCGGTGCCTCCCACATCCGGAAGAGGAGCCATTCCAGCATCGGAGGAACCGGGACAGTAAAGGCCTCCTTCGGAGGAGAGTCATACTGCAGAGCCTCGAGCTCTTCAGCTCGAGGTTCTTCCTCGGGGTCCACCGGAATAGCCAAGGCAGTGGCCATATCCCGGACGAACTCCGAGAACCGAGTATCCTCCGGAGGGGATCTACTCCGGGGCTCAGACAGCGGTGAGTCCAACGGGACGCACCGAGTGTTGAACGTATCGGGGGACTCCTCATCCTCAGTCTCCCAGGCGGACTCGTCCGACGAGGAGTCAGGGTCCGACCTCGCGGGGCCCTGGAGCACCCGCCCCGACGCCCTCGGTCCCGAGCGGGAGGTCGAGGGAGACCTCGACCGAGGTCGACTTCGAGCCATGATGGACTCGAGTATCGGCTCAGTCTCTGGGGTCGACTTCGAAGTCGATGTCCCGGTGGTCGGGGCAGATGCACCAGACAGGCTGGCCATCAGTGCCCACTGCTGCTCCATGAAGGCAGACAATCTGCTCTCCAAGGCTGTCATCCTGAGACTCAGCTCGGGAGACGCAGCAGCCACCGACTTGGGCCCCGGCGGCGCCGGGCCCGACGTCGGCTCTCTGGGAGGAGAGTCCTCGAGGACTACAGGGCTTACATGTCCAGCAGACTCCGGCTCCACGCGAGGAACTTTGGCAGGCTTCTCTTGGTCCACGGGCCCGGGGCGACGGTCGGGGGTCTTAGACCTGGCCCTCGAGGGACCAGGGACCTCTTCCGACGACACCCTCATGAGCTGCTTCTTCCTCTTGCGTTCCCGGTCGAGGGACCCCCTGTCCGAGGAGCTTCGACGGCGCTCGGGATCCGAATCCCGAGATGTCGAGGCCTCAGACGAGGTCCAGGCCCGTCCGGAGGCTGAGTCCCAGAAAAGTCTTTCTTTCTGCTGCTGGTGACTGCGGAGTGCCTTGGAAGACATCTTCCCACATGGTCCACATGACTTAGGGTCGTGATCAGGACCGAGGCACCGAAGGCAGCAGTCGTGTGTGTCGGTGAGAGACATTAATTTCTTACACCGATCACACTTTTTGAAACCGCTGGAAGCCATCGGGGAAAAAAGAGTCCCCGCGAGGTCAAAGGACCGGCCTTCCAGGGAAAAAAGAAAAAATGGCGTGAACGCCAGCCACGAAGGGCAAAAAGCGAAAAAAGGAGAATCGGGTTCGATACCGGTGTACCGAACCCGGCGGGAGGGGAACCGGCGTCGAACCGGGAGAAAAAAGAGCGAGTATCAACAAAAAAAATCAACTTTTATCCGGGATGACAGGACACACGTCCGGTGGGCTTCTCGGAAAAAAAGAGACTGAGGTAAGATGGCACCTTTAGTCGGGAAGGGAACCGCGCATGCGTGTCTGCATTCCTAAAGGCTTTCATAGAAAGCTGGGGAAATGCTCCGCTGGGGCTTTATCGGCGCCGATGACACCCATATGTGAGGACTGACTTCCTGCTTGGTCCTGGAGAAAGGGATGTTACCCATGACTGAAGTGGTATTTAAAGGTGCGGAAGAATTGAAGATAATATCGATACATCGGAAGATGTATTACAACTATTAGATAAACTGAACATTAGCAAATCACCTGGGCCGGATGGTATACATCCAAGGGTGTTGAAAGAACTGAAATATGAGATTGCAGACCTGCTATTACTAATCTGTGAACTATCATTAAAATCATCTCTAATACCTGAAGATTGGAGGATTGCCAATGAAATGCCAATTTTTAAAAAGGGTTCCAGGGGTGATACGGGAAACTACAGACTGGTGAGCCTCACGTCAGTACCGGGAAAAATGGTAGAAACCATCATAAAGAATAAAATTACTCAGCATGTAGATAGTCATGGCCTAATGGGAGACAGCCAACATGGCTTTAGACAAGGAAGATCTTGTCTTACTAATCTGTTATGTTTTTTTGAAAGTGTGAATAAACAGGTGGACAAAGGTGAGTCAGTTGATATAGTGTATCTGGACTTTCAGAAAGCCTTTGACAAGGTCCCTCATCAGAGACTTTTGGCAAAACTAAAGAATCATGGGATAGGAGGCAGTGTACTACTGTGGGATCAGGAACTGGTTAAAACATAGAAAGCAGAGGGTTGGGCTAAATGGCCAATTTTCTCATTGGAGAAAGGTGAATAGTGGTGTACCCCAGGGATCTGTGCTGGGTCCTCTGCTTTTTGACATGTTCATAAATGACCTGGAAAGTGGAATAACGAGTGAGGTTATCAAATTTGCAGATGACACAAAACTATTTAAAGTTGTTAAAACCCAAGAGGATTGTGGAAAATTGCAAGAGGATCTTGATAAATTGGAAGACTGGGCATCAAAATGGCAGATGAAATTTAATGTGGACAAGTGCAAAGTTATGCACCTAGGGAAGAACAACCCAAACTATGGTTACACAATGCAAGGTTCCACATTAGGAACCACCACCCAGGAAAAAAATTTAGGCGTCATTGTGGATAACATGTTAAAACCCTCAGCCCAGTGTGCAGCGGCAGCCAAGAGAGCAAATAGAATGCTAGGTATGATAAGGAAAGGAATGGAAAATAAAACAAAAGATATTATAATGCCTCTGTAGCAGCAAAGCGCAGACAAACCAATGATACCAGGAGTCTGTTCAGAAGGTCCAAATCATTTATTTGTGCACAAGTCTCAAGCAAGTCAATTTCAAAATGGCTGAGCAAAGTTTTCAAGCATTACAACAACTTTTATAGACTTCTGTTCCATTCTAGGTATAGAAAAACATTTCATTGGTCCCGGTACTCTCCCGTACCTCCCGTACCCCTTCCATTGGTCCCGGTACTGATAAGTTTATCCAATTATGTTCCTTCAGTGGGCATGGCACCTGCATACCCCCCTTCTAGTCCCAATTACAATGGTCAGTTCATCAACTTGTTACTTTCATACTCTCAAGGCCATAGAGCCAATTTGTGCATGCAGGGGAGCAGGGCTCTGCAACTCATCTGTCAGCACTCCCAATTATATTCCTTGCAGATGTACTTTTTCTTATCAGTAACTTTTAAACACATTTTTCTGTATTTTTCCATCTCTCAGTTCTGCTTACCTAAGTTAGTTTAGTTCTCTTACAGAGTTCTATCCTACAATAGCAGCATATTGGGGGATGTGCAATTCCTATGTGCCTCTCCACAGGCTTCATTTACAGGTCAAGCTAGTTAGGCCTGAGTGCTTACGTCAGACACCGTGGATCACAGGCCTGCTCCTGCCACATTCCCCCCTTTGATTAATCTCACCCTATTACTTAATAAAGTGTGAGAGTTAAATCACCTTTAGAAGAATCACATCATGATTGAAGGATTTCGACTAGGGCTGGCTTTATACAAAGCCATTATTTTAGTTGCGGTCTTCCGCTCTACTGTGCTATCAATAGCATTATGAATGGAACGCACACAACATGGGATTAAACATGGTAATAAGAAAATAACAACAACAAGAATTAGTACTAATGTAGCAGCAAAGCGCAGACAAACCAATGATACCAGGAGTCTGTTCAGAAGGTCCAAATCATTTATTTGTGCACAAGTCTCGAACCAGTCAATTTCAAAATGGCTGAGCAAAGTTTTCAAGCATTACAACAACTTTTATAGACTTTTGTTCCATTCTAGGTATAGAAACACATTTCATTGGTCCCGGTAACCTCCCGTACCTCCCGTACCTCTTCCATTGGTCCCGGTACTGATAAGTTTATCCAATTATGTCCCTTCTGTGGGCATGACACCTGCATGCCCCCCTTCTAGTCCTAATTACAATGGCCAGTTCATCAACTTGTTACTTTCACACTCTCAAGGCCATAGAACCAATTTGTGCGTGTAGAAGAGCAAGGTTCTGTAACTCATCTGTCAGCACTCCTCATTATTTCTTTGCAGATGTACTTTTTCTTATCAGTAACTTTTAAACATGTCTTTTCTGTATTTTTCCATTTCTCAGTTCTACAGTTCTGCCTACCTAAGCTAATTCAATACTTCTACTGAGTTCTATCTTGCAATAGCAGCATATTGGGGGATGTGCAATCCTATATGCCTCTCCACAGGCCTCATTTACAGGTCAAGCTAGCCATGCTGGCCTGCTTATGTCAGACACCGTGGGTCACAGGCCTGCACCTGCCACACTAAGACAATGAAAGTCTTAAATCCTCCCAGCCAAGAGAAAAGGTTAGCAAACCAGTTAGGGAATTTCAATGAGTGCCAAGTTTGTACTGGCACATAAGCATGTCTTTGCATATCTTTAGCAATTTCTTCAACTACTTGACCTTTATCATCTATTTTCAAACAGCAATTAGTTAAATTCAGTTTACCACATACTCCTCCTTCTGCTGCTAACAAATAATCAAGTGCTAAGCGGTTCTGATATATAGCAGTGCGCATCTGAGTACTTTGTCTAGCTAAGAGCGTAAGAGCATGACTAGTTTCATTGGTTATTATTTCAACTACTGCTTGTAAGCGAATAATACGATTAATCATATAGATTGGAGTACGATAACCATACATACCATCATCATTCCAAGTGGCAGGCCCATAATAAATGATTCTTTCTGGTGGCCAATCATCACCTTGCCACTTCTCCCACTTGCCTATCTGTAAGGCTTCTCTTTTCTGTCTTAGTGCTCGTTTGTGTCGGTGGGTAGTGTATACAGGGTATCCTAATTGTTCTCCGTGTTCAGTGTTTAACAGAAAGAAAGAAGGTCTGATGGTTCCTAAGACACATGCTCCTCCCCAGTGTGGCGGGAGTTGTGCATATGCTCGGTTTCCACAGATCCAATATAGGCCAGGTGGGGCTTGCCAGGCTTGGACTTTGGCAAGGTTAGTCCATAAACCAGCAAGTTCAGGAAATCTGGCTAATGGGTTAGGAGGTTCAGGGTGTCTGATTCCTGACCACCATGCTGTCTTTTTGGTCGTGGCATTATAGTACTTCTGGCTAAGACAGACCAGCTGTCCTACCTTCTGGGTGAACTGGGGTCCAGTTCTGACATAGCAAAGACGTCCAACGATTGAGTGCGCTAACACCCATTCACTGGTAGTCTTGTGTAATTCAGTCTGATTGTAAATCAAAGAATAATTCAATTCTTGGGCTTCCCATGGCCACTGATCTCCCATTTGGGTCCCGCCACAGAAATAGCAATCTGAGATCTTAAGACTAGATACTACTACTGCTCCAGCTAATTCTAAAAATAAATTCTGTGAGGGATGAGGGATCTCAAACTTATTTACATGCATAGCTTCATAAAAGGTATTATGAATATGATATTTGGATGACTTGTGGGCTTGGGAATTCAATCTGATATACACAATGGTTCCTGGATCTACTGCCCCTCCAGCAATAAGCAAACCAAACTTGTAGCCTTGTTTCCATGCATGGGGATTGTGTATACGTAAGTGTAAGGGGTTGCAAGCATCTTTCTGACATTTATCATTTGTGGTTGGCTTGGTTAAAGTAGCCATTCGTTTATCTATTTTCTCATCAGTTATACCAGTATTCCAGGTAGCATAAAAAACACATCCCCAATACGGGCAATAGTAGTCTGCCGCTGGTGCAGTACTATAGCCTGATCCCGTTTTACCTGTACATTCCACCAATTTGTGGCACCTTCTGGACACATGTACTTATGGTCATTCCGATACGCTTTCTCCCATGTACCACAGGTGGAATAACTATCTCTGTTAATGACATTACAGGCATCAAAATTCAAAACAGCAGGTTTAGTAATGTCTTTAAGTGGTGGTGTAGCAGCTATTATAGGTCCATCTGCATCCTTCCATCGTATTTCCAACGTGTAATAGGATGGATTCTGATGCGGATTATAGCATGCTCTAATTTTGCCATGAGTGCAAACATTTAGTTCAGTGGTGTTATAGATACACCGAGTCACTGTTCCCTTGCAGGTATAGTAAGAATGATAAATCAAAGTCTGAGTTACTTTCAGTCCAGTTCGAGTAGAAGTAATGCAGGCAGTGCATGGAGGTAAAGCATAAGTCTGTTCAAAACCTCCAAATAAGGCAACCAAGGCAAAGCAAAAGTAAAGATGCATGTTGATGTTGATTGGAGTTCTTTTGAATCCTCAGCTTGCTGATCTTGATCACGACGGTTTTTTATTCTTCGTCCCGTTTGCTAATGAAGCAATTTAACGGGTGCTGAGCGTTGATTGAAGATCCTCAGGTTGTCCAGTACACATTAACCAACTTATTAGCAATTTCAGTTGGCTTGTGAAGTCTGGCTAGTTAATGTAGTATCAAAGTAGTGTGCAAAATCATGCACAGATTGAGTTCGTTGAAACAACACTGTTGCTGCATGGAAAACAGCAATCCTCTTCGAAAGACTTGGCTACTGCAAAGCACTTGTGATGAAGTGTCTAAGCTGCTGGTTGCCGTCTCAGAGTAACTCGCAAGGGTGCATCAAGATGCTGTTCTGCCGTCCACTGCTCAGGTTCAGGATCAGCGGCGGGCTTGACTCTGCTGTGGTGGATCCAGGCGTCGATCTCGGCTACCTTTACTGCAGTTGGGGTAGACAGGATGATGGTGTACGGTCCCTTCCAATGGGGTTCCAACGGTGTCTTCTTCCAATCTTTGATCCACACCGAGGTACCAGGCTGATAGTGATGCAAGGGTTCCGTCAAGTTGATAGGCAACTGGTCTTGGATCCACGCATGGAGAGTCTGCAGAACAAAACTAAGAGCTAGGAGTTCTTGTCTGGTTACTTCTGAACCAATTTGGGCTAAACTTCCTTTGATTCCCTGCACTATTGGTGGGGGTTTACCATACAGAACTTCAAAAGGGGAAAATCCTGTTGACTTTACAGGAGCTGAGCGTATTCTGAGTAAAGCTATTGGGAGCACTTACGGCCACTTCAAGTGTGTCTCCTGACAAAGCTTGGACATTTGGGCTTTTAGGGTACGATTCATTCGCTCAACTTTCCCTGAACTCTGGGGTCTGTATGCAGTGTGGAGTTTCCATTGTATCTGCAAAGCTTTTGCTAACTGCTGAGTAACCTGGGAGACAAATGAGGGTCCATTGTCTGACCCTATTACTGCTGGAATTCCGAACCTGGGGACAATCTCTCTCATTAAGACTTTGGTAACTTCTCGAGCTTTCTCAGTTCTGGTTGGGAAGGCTTCCACCCACCCAGAGAAGGTACAAACTAATACTAATAGGTAATGGTATCCATTGGCTCTGGGCATTTCGGTAAAATCAACTTGGAGGTTGTGCATGGGAGTTACACCTCCTGACTGAACTCGGGGTGCCGTTATAAGGCCTTGCTTGGCATTATTTTTGGCACAGGTTAGACATTGACGTGCTACTGAAGCTGATATGGTTGTCAATAGAGGGATGTAAAAATGTGGTCTGAGTGCTTTTTCCATAGCACTTTTCCCATAGTGGGTGGCTTCGTGGAAAGCTTTGACAAAGGATGGTCCTAACAGTTCAGGAATTACTATTCGTCCAGGGGGTTGACTGCCCTCTTCTGGTGGAAGCTCAATTCATCCATCTTTCAGTACTCCATCTTCTTTGTTACAGTAGTAATCCAATTCTTTGGTGGTATATCGTGGTGTCCATAAATTTAGAGGTACTGGAAACAATGCTGCTTGCATTGGCATAGCTTGTGGGGCAATCTGTCCTGTCATAGCTGCTTGTCGTGCTGAGGCATCTGCAAATCTATTTCCTCGGGCAACTTCTCCTTTTCCTGCTTGATGTCCTCTACAATGCATAACAGCTACACGTGTTGGGGCCCAAACTGCATCAAGTAACATCAATATCTCGGGACCATACTTGACTGATTTTCCTCCGGATGTGATGAGTCCTCTTTCTTTATAGAGAGCTCCATGGGCATGCAAGGTAGTGAAGGCATATTTGGAATCTGTATATACATTTAGCACAAGTTTTTCTCCTAACAGCAATGCTCTGGTGAGTGCTATCAATTCGGCTTTTTGGGCTGATGTGCCTGAGGCTAGAGCTGACGATTCAACTACTTCGTGTTGAGTGACGACTGCATATCCGGCACAGCGTCGTCCGTCAAGGATGAGACTGCTCCCATCAACATAATAGATCTGGTCAGGATTGTCTATGGGCACATCTGTCAAGTCGGGTCGACTGGAGAACACAGTTTCCATGACTTCGATACAGTCATGTTCTGGGAATTCTTCACTGATGGGTATCAAGGTGGCTGGGTTCAAGGCATGACTCACTTCTAGTTGTATCTGTGGGTTTTCACATAACATGCTCTGGTACTTCAACATTCGGGAATTGGTGAGCCAATAATTTGCTTTCTGTTCCATAAGGGCAAGGACTGCATGTGGCACAGTGACTCGTATGTTCCGTCCTAGTGTGAGCTTGTCTGCTTCACTCACTAATAGCGCTGTAGCTGCAACTGCTCTCAGGCAAGGTGGCCATCCTTTGGCCACAGGGTCCAATTGTTTTGATAGGTATGCTAAAGGTCGTTCCCAATTTCCCAATTTCTGAGTCAACATGCCTAAGGCATTTCCCTGTGCTTCATGTACAAACAAGTGGAAAGGCTTGTGGACATCTGGTAGTCCAAGTGCTGGTGATGACATCAATTCTTCCTTTAATTTCTGGAAGGCTGTATCCTGCTCAAGTCCCCACTCCAGTGGTGACTTCTCTTCTCCTTTTGTGGCTTCATACAGTGGTTTGGCAATTTGGGCAAAGTTAGGTATCCAGATTCGGCAATATCCTGCCGCTCCCAGAAAGGCTCTGACTTGCTTTCTGGTTGTTGGAGTTGGAATTCTACATACTGCTTCTTTTCTTTCTCTGCCTAATCTTCTGCTTCCTTGGGTAATACGAAAACCCAAGTATTTCACTTCTTTTTGGCATAGCTGTGCTTTTGCTCTGGAAACTTTGTATCCAGCTTCATCTAGTAACTGCAAGAGATCTTTGGTGGCTAGTATGCATTCACTTTCTGATATGGCAGCTATCAACAGATCATCCACGTATTGGAGAAGCACTCTCTTCCCCGGGGCCAATGGATAGCTTGAAAGGTCTTGATTCAGTGCAGCACTAAAGATGGTAGGCGAATTCTTGAATCCTTGGGGTAATCTTGTCCAGGTGAGTTGGCCCCCTCTTCCAGAGATGGGGTCCTGCCATTCAAAGGCAAACAATATCTGACTTACAGGGGCTAATCTTATGCAAAAGAATGCATCTTTTAAATCCAGTACAGTGAAATGGGTAGCTTCAGCAGGTATCAGTCCTAGAAGAGTGTAAGGATTGGGTACAACTGGATGTATAGTTTCAACTGCATCATTTACTCTTCTTAAGTCTTGTACTGGGCGGTAGTCATCCGTCCCAGGTTTCTTTACTGGCAAAAGTGGAGTGTTCCATGGGGATTGACATACTTTTAGTAGGCCATACTCAAGCAATCTTTGTAGGTGGCGATGAATGCCTTCAATTGCAGCTCTTGGGAGAGGGTACTGTTTGACATGCACTGGTGTAGCACTAGGTTTGAGGGTTACAATCACTGGAGCTATATGCTTGGCTAGGCCTGGGGGACTGCCTTCTGCCCATACTCCTGGTGGTGCATGAATGTTCTTTAAAGTTTGTTCAAAATAAGTGTCTTGGATAGAGTCATCGATGTAATACCTCCATTCTTCTTCTCGGGGAACTGTCAGCAGCATTATTCCTGCTGGTTTGGCTTGGGGATTTACTGTCATTTGCATTTCTCCTTGTTCAGAGAAAGATATCTGTGCTTGAAGCTTGGCTAACATATCTCGTCCCAGTAGTGGCACTGGACATTCGGGCATGTAAAGGAATTGATGAGTTATTTGCTGTCCCCCTAGACTGCATATACGATTCTGGAGAAAAGACTTGGTGGCTTTGGCACCAGTTGCTCCTATAATGGTGACTGCTTTTGTAGAGAATGGGGCTATCTTTTTGTCTATTACTGAATGTTGTGCTCCAGTATCAACCATAAAGTCCATAATTTGGTCTCCTATTTGTATACCGACCATAGGCTCCTGGAGACCTAAAGCAAACTTGGAGCCCGGTCTGTCCTAATCCACGTCATTCTCATCATGGACCGGTGTGGCCAATGCTTGAATGGCTCCTCCTCCTCTTTCTCGCTGGAATTGTTCTCGATTGGCTCCTCCGCGATTTCGGGGGTAGCCTCGTCTTTCTTCTCGCCACTGATGATTGCTGTCGTCATCTTGCTGGGCGTCTTCGAGTTGCGGGCACGTATCTCTCCAATGTCCTTCCTCTCTACAGTAGGCGCATTGGTTCACGCCTAGCTTCTGGGTCCGGCCTCCGCCTTGACCCCGCCCTCTTCCTCTGCTCCGTCGACTAGGGACACCTCCCCTTTTCTGTTCAACTATGGCCGCAGCCAAAAAATCAGCTTTCTTCTTCATCTTTCTATCACATTCTCTCTGTCTTTCATTATCACGATTCACATACACTTTATGAGCGACTTCCAGTAACTGTGTTGCATTCATGCCCGCAAACCCTTCTAATTTCTGTAATTTACGTCTAATGTCTGGTTGAGACTGGTTTACAAAAGCAGAATTCACCATACATAAACTTCCTGGTGCCTCGGGATCATAGGGGGTATACATCCTGTATGCTTCAGTTAGTCTTTCATAAAAATCTGCTGGGCTCTCATCTACACCTTGGATAACTCCTGCAACTTTGGAAAGGTTCATAGCTTTTTGGCCCACCCTTTTCAGGCCTTGTAAAAAGCCTTGGCGAAAACGGGCTAGGGCTGTGGTTCCTTCTTCGGTATTTGGGTCCCAATGGGGGTCTTCATTCGGGAATTCTTTCTGAGCCGCTTCCCGATAGTCTATTCTGCTCAGTCCCTGCCCCGGAGCTACAGGGTTATCTGACATCCACTCAATAGCTGCTTTTCTAATTCGTGCTCGCTCCTCTGTCGTGAATAGGGTGGTCAGGAGCTGACGGCAATCTGGCCAGGTGGGTTGGTGGGTTTCCATAATAGTAGTTACTAATTCTGTCAGCTCCTGGGGCTTGCTAGTATAGGAGGCATAATGCGACCTCCAATTTAACAGATCAGTTGTTGAGAAAGGGATATACACATAAGTTAAGGGTCCCGCCACCACCTCTTCATTATCGTTCTTTATGGGCACTCCAGGGACTTGCCGTAAAGGCAGCATCTTGGCGGGAGCTGTCTTTTGGGATCTAAGGACTGTTTTCTTAACTATCTTCCCGGGGACTACTTTTGCTTTCTCAACAGGTTTCACTTTGGGTGTCTCTTTTGCCGGCCCGCTGGCACTAGCAACTGCTTGTACGCTATCATCTTCACTTTGGACATTTTCTTTTTCATCCTCTTCTCCCTCTACTTCTGACTCGCTTTTTATGGCATCCTCTTCTTCAACTAATTCCTCTCTCTGCCCTCCAGGAGGGGGTTCAGGGGTTGGGTCCCGCTCCGGCCGTCTCTGGGGTTCTGGGGCCAGACGCCGGGCTACTCTTATCGGACCTGGGGTTCGAGGCTGTCTGAGAATTATCTCCGGGGAATCAGGATCTACCAGGATGGGTTTCTTTCTGGACTTCTTATCCTGCTCTTTCATTTTAGGCTGTTCCGTTTTCTGTCTAGAATCTGTTTTAGCTAACATTATTCTGCACTGTTCCTCATAACAGCGCTGCGCCCAAGGGGGCGGATCTTCACAAATACTTAACCAGGAATCTATATAGGGGTACTGATCGGGGTGCGCTATCCGCACTCTACGGTGTACTGACTGAATAATCTCTACATTAAACGTTCCCTCTCGGGGCCAGATGGGGTCTAGATCGGGCCACTCCCTAGTACACAAAATCTGCAAACGGGCTGCTGTCATTTTAATACCATAATCTCCTGAATATCCCTCTTTAAAATGTGCGATCATACATTCTAATGGAGTGTTTCTAGTAGACCCCGCCCCTCCCATTTCGATGTGTGCGCGCAACAACAGACAAAAGGGAAAAGGAGGGCGGACCGTGGGTAAGGGGTCCTCACGGCCCTAGAAACGTATAGGGAGTACAAATAACAAGACAAGACGACAATCGCTTCCCCCTTTTCGCGACCTGAACGCGGTCGCCCGGTCAGGAAATGCGCTACTCAGGGGTCCGCCTTCACTTGGTCCGTGCTGCCAGACCTCTCATTCACACTTCGTTCACACAATCATGCTAGCAACGTATCCCAGAATGCATTCGTTTCTATCTATTCTGACTAGTCTTTTTCCCAATTACAATAAGGATGAGGGTTTCACCCGGCGAATTCCCATGCGGGGTTACTCGGCCCTTCCTTGAGAGGTGATCAGGCTCTCTTACCAATTCCCAATATCTCGAGATTACAAATTCCAAATTCCAAGTTCCAATGGCAGTACTGCTCTTTCTATTTCTGTCTAGACACCAAATCAAAACTATACTCACCGGATCCGGTCCTCAAACTTCCCAAGCAGGCGCATGAGTTGGACCTCGGACTCCCCTCACTCGGGTTCGAGGCGTTGGCTCCAGCCGGGCCCGGCACCCGCCGAGGTCCGACCAGCCCCCTCCGATACAAGGGACCGGCGGCGCCAGGGAGCAGCCCTCGTCGGAAGGGCGCGATCCCGGCAGGACCAAGCCTATAGAGGCGGAAAGTCGTGGTATATTGCCCTATATACACTTTGATTCCACAACTTCCCGGCCAACGCACCAAGAATATGTAGCAGCAAAGCGCAGACAAACCAATGATACCAGGAGTCTGTTCAGAAGGTCCAAATCATTTATTTGTGCACAAGTCTCAAGCAAGTCAATTTCAAAATGGCTGAGCAAAGTTTTCAAGCATTACAACTTTTATAGACTTCTGTTCCATTCTAGGTATAGAAAAACATTTCATTGGTCCCGGTACTCTCCCGTACCTCCCGTACCCCTTCCATTGGTCCCGGTACTGATAAGTTTATCCAATTATGTTCCTTCAGTGGGCATGGCACCTGCATACCCCCCTTCTAGTCCCAATTACAATGGTCAGTTCATCAACTTGTTACTTTCATACTCTCAAGGCCATATAGCCAATTTGTGCATGCAGGGGAGCAGGGCTCTGCAACTCATCTGTCAGCACTCCCAATTATATTCCTTGCAGATGTACTTTTTCTTATCAGTAACTTTTAAACACATTTTTCTGTATTTTTCCATCTCTCAGTTCTGCTTACCTAAGTTAGTTTAGTTCTCTTACAGAGTTCTATCCTACAATAGCAGCATATTGGGGGATGTGCAATTCCTATGTGCCTCTCCACAGGCTTCATTTACAGGTCAAGCTAGTTAGGCCTGCCTGCTTACGTCAGACACCGTGGATCACAGGCCTGCTCCTGCCACACCTCTATATCGTTCCATGGTGAGACCGCACCTTGAATATTGTGTGCAATTCTGGTCGCCGGATCTTAAAAAGCATATAGCGTTATTAGAAAAGGTTCAGTGTGACGCAGCGGACCCTCTTCTAGAAAGAAAAAAAGTTTTAAATTCTGAGAAAAAAAGAAATGACCTGCAATTTCCAAAGGATCCATCTAGGGGGAGCAGGAGAGGCAGGACAGAGACTCCAGAACCACGCCTCAGGGGGCAGGAGTCATACTCCAACACCACACATTTAAGGAGATGCAGGCAAGAGTCAGCAGTCTCGCAAGGGAGCTCAGAAGGTTCACCAGGAAGTGTGCCACCTGGAAGAGAACAAGTTAGAAGCAGCTCCAGAGAAGGACCAAGAACAGGCTATGCAGAGGAGAGACCAAAGCCAAGGTCTAGGCCCAAGCCAAGCCTGAGCAGAAAGACAGGCTGGGGAAGGAGAACCAGTCCTATAGCCCAGAGGATAGGCCGAGAAGGCCGAAGCCTGACTAGATTAGGCTCTGAAGCCGGAAAGAAAACCAGCCATAAAAGCCAAAGGAGAGAAGAGTGGGAGAGCCGAAGGTACACACCAGAGAGCACTGACACGGAAGGCAGTAGCCAAGGTAGGCTCAAGCGTTGTCCCAAAGAACCAGGAGAAAAGCAGGAGGTAAAGCTTTTAAAATTTCTTATAGTTTGCCTAGAGAAGAATCCTGGGAAGGTGACTCTCCTTATCATAAACAAGGACAGAAAAATAAGTTAAAAGACAGCTGTTATAAGCAAAGAACTGGGAGAGGAAAACATTACCAAGAAAATGTTTATAAACATTTAGAAAAAGATCTGCCACAGTGGTATTCCACCTTGCAGAAGCCTAGGCCCAAACATTTGGCTAAGCCCTGGGAAACACCAGAACATACTCCAGGGAAGGACACTTATTCGGTTTCCCCAGAGCAGTCAGAGGAGGAGGCCATGCAAGTGGAATCTATATCCGAGGACTTGGATAGCCCAATGGAATGTACCTACTGTGTTGTGGATGAGATTGAATCATTCCATAGATCTGGCAGTGAATGAAGCATTACTGTTTGAACATTTTTGATACTGTGAAGTTAACAGCCCTTTTTGGTTAATTTATGCCCTGTTTGGAAAATCCGTTGCAAAGACTTTTTCTGTTACGTTTACCAGTGTGTTGTGCGTATGATTTGAACCCTTAGTGCAAAAAAGGGGAATAAAAGCCTTTTTCATTTTTCCTCCACTTTGTGCAAGAGTATAATTTTTCTCTTTGGGAGTTTGGTAACGAGGCCGGCACAAGGCTGGTACCCTTGACCCTCGCACCTGGCCAACCCCAATCTAACCTTCTTGGTGACAGCGGACCAGCGAGCGGCGGCGCCCCGCGGAACCCACCCTTTGATGGAACTACTATGCCGCCACCAGGGGGTGCTGGCACACGCGCGCGCACACTCCGCCCGGCCCCCGCGCCACAAGTGGCGTAGTTGGCAGGATCGACGCCAACCCCAAGGACATACAAAAGCCTGCAACAGTAAAAGTTGAAAAGACAAGAATTTTTTTTTTTTGAAAAAAAAAAAGTAAAACCTGAACTGGCCCACAGAGAAACTGGACCGGAAAGAAAAACCCGGAACGGAACAGACAACTCGACTGGATTGGAGTTCCAAAACCTGGAACAGAGTTCCCGAAATCTGGACCGGATTCGAAAAGAAGAGCCTGTAAGCTGATAATCCTGAGGCAGTCCAAGAAGCACGACAAAGCCGTGGATAGCAGCATACCTTCCTCTAAGGCTGACGCAACACTTGAACAAGGTAACAAGTAATAAAACCTGTTTGGTGTTGGATATTGGGGGAAGTGAGCTTAACGGAGGTTAAGCGAGGTTAAGTGGAAAAAAAAAGGGGAAAAAAAAAAACCGAGGGAGAGTTTTTATTTTTTTTCCTTTGAAAGTGCCGCACTTGGGTATCCTTTTCTTCTGTTTATTATCATTTCAGGATCATGGAGCCCAAGGAACTTTGCGCTTGGATGGCGCAACAGTTCAATAAGCAGGCTGAGATGGCACAGCTAAGCCAAACACAGGCGCTGAAAGCAATGCAACAGCAGCAACTACCAGTCATCCAGACAATGAATACATGGCTTGCCCAGCAGCAAGAGGAACTAGCGAAGAGCAAGACAGAGGCCCAGTTACGCGCTGGATCTGCATATCCCGACCATGGACAATGGCACTGTAATGACTTGGTGGTGGGGAAACTATGCGCAGATGATGACATAGATGATTTTCTAGACACATTTACCAGAATAGCTACTTCAGCTAAATGGCCAAATGAGCAGTGGGCAATGAGACTAGCGGCATCGCTCACTGGCGAGACACTAGCGGCCTATAGGTCAATGCCCCCAATCTTAGCGGATTCCTATGAGGAAGTAGTGCTAGCGATTAGGGATCGCTTAGGCCTCACACCTTTCACATATAAAAAAATGTTTAGGGCTACCTGCTTAAAGGCCGGCGAAACACCTAAGGCCCTAGGCCATCGTGTACGCAGCCTGGCTCATAAATGGCTAAAGCCTGAAAAAAGAACGATAGACACCCTCATGGATGTTATCATCCTAGAACAATATATGAATGCTCTTCCCAGTAAAGTGCAGAACTTCCTAGTGCTACAAAATTGCTGCACTACAGCTGAAGCAATAAATCTCACAGAGAGATACTTGGAAGCTGAAGAGGTTGCCCACCCTAGGATAAGTCCCAGGATAGCAATAGGGGCTGAAGCACAAAAGATAGAGAGTCTTTCACCTCCTCCGTTTACCAAAGGGAAAAATGTTAGACCTACGGTAAAGGAGAATACAAAGAAGTGTTTTGCATGTGGCAAAAGAGGACACCTCCAGTACGAGTGTTATTCTTGCACTGCCCTAGTGGGAGAATCCCCTAGTGCAGTACGGGAAGGTTTTGTCCTTGATGTGAAAATACAAGGCATAGCTGTAAAAGCATTATTGGATTCTGGAGCCGACCAGACCATGGTCTCTAAGCGGTTATGGTCAATAATTCAGGCTCAGGGCCTATCGGTTCCAGAAGCTCCAGTAGGTCAAGTGAAAATTAAGTGCGTGCATGGTGCAGCTACCCGATATCCAGTATACAAGTTATGGGTAAAGGGCTTAGGCATTATGAGGGAAATGCTGATCGCTGTGGTACCTAGGTTACCACAAGAATTGGTCCTAGGCCGTGATTGGCCACAGTTTAGGAAGACCTTAAAAAGAGGTTTATCGCCGGTAGGGAAATCAGACTCCACTTGCATGCAGCCAAAAGCTAATATAAGTTCCATGCGCCAACAGAGTCAGACAGGCAAAGATGTTGCCCAGGTGAAAGCTCTAGTGTCTACAAGGGCACACACCCAAGATGGAGAACAACCCTCTTGCTCCAAAGACACTTCCCTCGGAGAGCTCCCGTCGCACGATGGTTTAATAGGGGACCCCCCGAGGAGGGAAAGAAAACCAAAGGCGGATCGAAGGAAAGAAAGACAATGCCGTTCTAAGGCAAGAGCGGAGCTGGAAGAAGGAAAACCTATGCCATGGATTCCAGCCGAGGTAATGGAAAAGTTCCCCTCGTTCAAAATGGAGCAAAGGGCGGACCCAGCCCTCACTTGTGCCTTTGAGCAGACTAAAGAAGAGAGGAAAACATACCCAAGATTCCTCCTAGAGGAGGAGATACTCTATCGGGAGAGTAAGGACCTGCGGACCGGTCTGGTACGGAAACAACTGGTGGTCCCAAGTAACTTCAAAGCTTCGGTGCTACGTCTGGCCCATGACCACCCCGTTGGGGGGCATAAAGGTGCGCAAGGCACCCTCGATCAGATCCTGGCTAGATTCTACTGGCCAGGGGTGTTTCGAGAGACAACACGCTTTTGTGAGTCCTGTGCGGCCTGCCAAAGGGTTACGCCACATAAACCAACGGGTGTGCCACTGGTACCGATGCCCATAATTACGGATCCCATCCGAAGACTTGCTATGGACCTAGTAGGACCCCTCATCAGAACGCCACGGGGATTTCAGTATATACTGGTGGTTGATCAAGCCACTAGGTTCCCCTGGGCAGTTCCCTTGAGGAATATTTCCACCAAGTCAATCGCAATCGAATTGATAAAACTATTTTGTGAAGTAGGATTCCCGCAAGAGGTCTTGACAGATCAAGGAAGTAATTTTCTGTCGAAGTACCTTAACCAAGTTTGGGACGCTTTTGGTATCCGCCACTTGAAAACAGCCGCTTACCATCCACAATGCAATGGCCTGGTAGAGCGACTAAATCAGACCATAAAACAGATGCTCCGACGCGCTCTAGATGGAGAGACGGCTGAATGGGACACTATGTTACCTTTTATCCTCTACGCCTGCAGAGAAAGAAAGCAGAGCTCGTTAGGCACGTCCCCATATGAACTGATGTATGGCCGGACACCTAGAGGCATCCTCGATATACTAAGGGAACAGTGGGCTGAGCCAAAAGAAGAAGAAATAGGGATACCCTTATTCCTTCGGAAGTTGAGAATATGTCTCGAACGAACTTCCAGGTTTGCCACTGAAGAACTTAAGAAGAGCCAGAGAAGACAAAAACAGTACTACAACAGACGGGTAAAACCTAGATGTTTAAAAATCGGAGACAGGGTGATGGTTTTAGTCCCCGGAGCCACACCTAAATTTGAGTCCCGGTGGAGGGGTCCCCATACGGTCGTCCACCTGGTAGGGGCCACTTCATACGTCGTAAGAGACACAGGGGGTCGAGAACAGGTGTATCACGCCAACCTTCTTCGACCTTGGCATGAGCGCGTGGCGCTATTAACGTCCACAAAGGCTGTATCCCAACCCGGTAAAATACGACTGAACAGTTGCCCAGATGCCCAACGTCCTGAACAGCTACAGAACAGTGCAGAATCTGGGATTACGTGCTGCGGAGAAGGGTTTTCCCCAGCCCGTAATATTTTAAGAAGGGGGATGTGTGACGCAGCGGACCCTCTTCTAGAAAGAAAAAAAGTTTTAAATTCTGAGAAAAAAAGAAATGACCTGCAATTTCCAAAGGATCCATCTAGAGGGGGCAGGAGAGGCAGGACAGACTCCAGAACCACGCCTCAGGGGGCAGGAGTCATACTCCAACACCACACATTTAAGGAGATGCAGGCAATAGTCAGCAGTCTCGCAAGGGAGCTCAGAAGGTTCACCAGGAAGTGTGCCACCTGGAAGAGAACAAGTTAGAAGCAGCTCCAGAGAAGGACCAAGAACAGGCTATGCAGAGGAGAGACCAAAGCCAAGGTCTAGGCCCAAGCCAAGCCTGAGCAGAAAGACAGGCTGGGGAAGGAGAACCAGTCCTATAGCCCAGAGGATAGGCCGAGAAGGCCGAAGCCTGACTAGATTAGGCTCTGAAGCTGGAAAGAAAACCAGCCATAAAAGCCAAAGGAGAGAAGAGTGGGAGAGCCGAAGGTACACACCAGAGAGCACTGACACGGAAGGCAGTAGCCAAGGTAGGCCTCCAGCGTTGTCCCAAAGAACCAGGAGAAAAGCAGGAGGTAAAGCTTTTAAAATTTCTTATAGTTTGCCTAGAGAAGAATCCTGGGAAGGTGTCTCTCCTTATCATAAACAAGGACAGAAAAATAAGTTAAAAGACAGCTGTTATAAGCAAAGAACTGGCAGAGGAAAACATTACCAAGAAAATGTTTTTAAACATTTAGAAAAAGAGCTGCCACTGTGGTATTCCACCTTGCAGAAGCCTAGGCCCAAACATTTGGCTAAGCCCTGGGAAACACCAGAACATACTCCAGGGAAGGACACTTATTCGGTTTCCCCAGAGCAGTCAGAGGAGGAGGCCATGCAAGTGGAATCTATATCCGAGGACTTGGATAGCCCAATGGAATGTACCTACTGTGTTGTGGATGAGATTGAATCATTCCATAGATCTGGCAGTGAATGAAGCATTACTGTTTGAACATTTTTGATACTGTGAAGTTAACAGCCCTTTTTGGTTAATTTATGCCCTGTTTGGAAAATCCGTTGCAAAGACTTTTTCTGTTACGTTTACCAGTGTGTTGTGCGTATGATTTGAACCCTTAGTGCAAAAAAGGGGAATAAAAGCCTTTTTCATTTTTCCTCCACTTTGTGCAAGAGTATAATTTGTCTCTTTGGGAGTTTGGTAACGAGGCCGGCACAAGGCTGGTACCCTTGACCCTCGCACCTGGCCAACCCCAATCTAACCTTCTTGGTGACAGCGGACCAGCGAGCGGCGGCGCCCCGCGAAACCCACCCTTTGGTGGAACTACTACGCCGCCACCAGGGGGTGCTGGCACACGCGCGCGCACACTCCGCCCAGCCCCCGCGCCACATCAGAGAAGAGCCACCAAAATGGTAAAGGGGATGGAAGGATACTCCTATGAAGAAAGGCTAAAAAGGTTAGTGCTCTTTAACCTGGAAAAGAGACGGCTGAGGGGAGATATGATAGAAGTCTATAAATTAATGAATGGAGTGGAACGGATAAACATAGATCGATTGTTTATGTTATCAGAATATAGAAAGACTAGGGGACATGCAATGAAGCTACAGGGTAAACTATTTAAGACTAATAAAAGAAAATATTTTTTCACTCAACGTGTAATCAAACTCTGGAATTTGTTACCGGAGGATGTAGTAAAGGCTGTTAGTGTAGCTAGGTTTAAAAAAGGTTTGGACAAGTTCCTGGAGGAAAGGTCCATAAACCATTATTAAGAAGGGACCCAGGATATGAATGCTTGACCCAGTACAACATTGCGGAACCTGTGTCTTTTGGGGAAACTGCTAGGTACGTATGACCTAGATTGGCCACTGTTGGAAACAGGATACTGGGCTTGATGGACCTTGGTCTGATCCAGTATGGCATATCTTATGTTCTTATGTTCTAACGCGGCAATTTACTGAACATTCAAAATCATAGAGAAACGCCATACAGTCTGCACCTATTTTATCAGATATATCCCAGGTAAGTCTTTATGCATCTTTATACAGCAACTTCATACAAATCTACATCATTATAACAAAGATGTATTCTCACCTAATCTTATCATTCATTGTGGGTACAATCACACTTTCCTGTTTAACAATAAAATTAAATGCAGTTTTCTCAATATCTTCACATTGCCCCAAAAAATCCAAGTTATCACTGTCCCTGTTTAATATACATTACCAAGTTTAAGTTACAATGTAAACCACTTTTACTGAAATGATACAGCAGTATAAAAAACCTGCCAAATAAATAAATATCCCAATATTACACAGGTTTCATTATGAACTTAAAGTACACTCATTATATCAAATACACTACAGGACCCTAAATCACCCCATCTCCCGAAGATTAATTCACATAAATACCATCAATCTTCCTGATCAGATTATTATCACAGCTTGTCGTGCTGTGAGGGCTTGCGTGCATCAGTGATGCTGAGAGCTAAACTATCGGTAGTTTAACTACTGGCAGGGTCTCCCAAGATGGACAGGTCTCAGCTGAGGTGCCAGACCAAGACAAACCACCCTTCTGGGCAGCAGCAGAATGGGACAGTGTTGACGGCGGAGGATCACATTTTTGTGACAACGGCAACAACACCAAACTTAAACTGCGCGGAAGAAAGGCCCGGCAATCTACTTCTGTATCTTGCCATGAAAACCCAATGGATAGTTACAACAAAACAAATTGTGCTATGGTGCTGGAAGATGAGACCCCCAGGTCAGAAGGCACTCAACTAGCTACTGGGGAAGAGCTGAAGACTTTTCAGAGTAAAGCCAGCATTTATGATGTGGTTGGATCAAAGCCCTCGGGAAGTCTGACTGCTGATGTAGCTGCGCATAAAATGAGAGTCAGAAGCTGTAAAGATGTCTTACACATTGGAACATGGAACGTACGAAGCATGAACCAAGGGAAGTTGGAGGTGGTCAAGAATGAAATGGAACGTGTACAACTTGATCTGTTGGGTGTCAGCGAACTGAAATGGACTGGCATGGGGCACTTTGCATCAGATGATCACATGGTCTACTATGCTGGAAATGAAAGACAAAGAAGAAATGGTGTTGCATTTATAATAAAGAAGAAACTTGCAAGAACTGTAATGAAATACAATGCAGTCAGCGAACGCTTAATCTCTATTCGTCTACGAGGATTGCCTATCAACACAACTATAATTCAAGTATATGCCCCAACAACAGCTGCAGAAGAGAGTGAAATTGAAGAGTTCTATGAACAAGTACAAGCTGAAATTGACAGAACATGCAAACAGGATATCCTGATAGTCATGGGTGACTGGAACGCAAAAGTTGGCAACAAAGAAGAAGGCAAAGTAGTTGGAAAATATGGACTTGGCAACAGAAATGAAGCTGGAGAAAGACTGATAGAATTCTGCAAGACTAATGATCTATTCATCTCAAACACCTTCTTCCAGCAACACAAGCGGCGACTGTACACATGGACTTCACCGAATGGATTATATAAAAATCAAATTGACTACATATGTGGAAGTCAACGATGGAAAAGCTCTGTAATATCAACAAAGACAAAACTTGGAGCTGACTGTGGTACAGATCATCAACTACTAGTATGCAAACTCAAGCTAAAGTTTAAAAAGAGCAAACCACTCATGAATGCAGCAAAATATGACCTTGAGAATATACCACTGGAATTTAAAGACTGCCTGCAAAATCGATTTGCTGCTTTAGATACAAATGACAGAGCTCCGGAAGAGTTATTGAATGACATCAAGAAGGTTGTGTTGGAAGAAAGCGAGAAGTCTCTACAAAAGGTGAAAAAGCAAAAACGGCCAAAATGGATGACGGAAGAAACTCTGAAAATTGCCCAGAAACGCAGAGAAGTTAAAGCCAGAGGAGAAAGAAAGGCAATCGCAGAACTCAACAGAGATTTCCAACGTGCAGCAAGACAGGACAAGGAAAAGTACTACAATGACACTTGCAAGGAAATAGAAGCAGAAACTATTAGAGGAAGAACAAGATCGGCTTTCCTAAAGCTACGAGAGTTAAAGAAAAAGTTCCAGCTTCGAATTGGAATGTTACAAGATGCTCAAGGTTCTATGTTGAATGATGCTGAGAAGATCAAGAAAAGGTGGAAGGAATATACAGAGTTTTATATGATAAAGATCAAGTGGACCAACAGCCGTTTCAACCTGTACCTTATGATCGGGAACCATTGGTGATGAAAGAAGAAGTTGAAGCAGCATTGAAAGCCTTATCAAAGAACAAAGCACCAGGCATTGATAGCATTCCCATAGAAGTATTGCAGCAATCTGATGCAGCTGTTACCGTACTCACAAGGCTCTGCCAAGAAATATGGAAGACAACATCATGGCCAACTGACTGGAAAAGATCTGTGTTTATACCAATACTAAAGAAAGGTGATCCAACTGACTGTCGAAATTATCGCACAATCGCTCTGATCCCACATGCCAGCAAGATTCTACTGAAGATTATTCAAAAGAGACTACAACCATACCTGGAACAAGAACTACCTGAAGTGCAAGCAGGGTTCAGGAAAGGGCGAGGAACGAGAGACATCACTGCGGATGTGAGATGGATCCTTGAAAAGACTAAAGAATACCAAAAGGATATCTATTTGTGCTTTATCGACTATAGCAAGTCTTTTGACTGTGTAAACCATGAGAAACTCTGGGCCACATTAAGAAGCATGGGTATACCAGAACACCTGATCGTTCTCTTGCGCAATCTGTACATTGATCAAGAAGCAACAGTTCAAACGGAACAAGGAGAAACAGAATGGTTTAAAATAAGCAAAGGTGTAAGACAAGGCTGCATACTTTCCCCCTACCTGTTTAATTTATATGCTGAACAAATCATCAGAGAAGCAGGATTGTATGAAGACAACAAAGGTGTGAAGATTGGTGGAAGACTCATCAACAACCTTCGCTATGCTGATGATACCACATTACTGGCTGAAAATGAAGATGATCTGAAACATTTGCTTCTCACAATCAAAGAACATAGTCTCAAAATGGGCCTGCACCTTAATGTAAAGAAGACAAAATCATGACAACTGGCATAATCAACAGGTTTATCGTTGAAGGAGAAGAAATTGAAATTGTGAACAACTTTAACTTAACTTGGATCAACTATCAATAAAGAAGCAACAAGCAGTCAAGAAATCAGATGACCTATTGCTCTTGGCAGAATGGCTATGAAAGACCTAGATAAGATACTCAAGAGCAGAGATGTCTCTCTCCATACAAAGATTCGACTTGTTCAAGCCATGGTATTTTCAATAACATCATATGGATGTGAAAGCTGGACAGTGAAAAAGATAGGAAAAAAATTGATGCCTTTGAATTATGGTGCTGGCGGCGAATACTGTGTATACCATGGACTGCCCGAAGAACAAACCAGTCGATACTAGAGGAGATCAAACCTAAGCTTTCTTTAGAAGCTCAGATGACAAGACTTCGACTTTCATACTTTTGACACATCATGCGAAGAGAGAGATTATTAGAGAAAGACATTATGCTTGGCAAGATAGAAAGTCAACGCAAAAGAGGAAGGCCAGCAATGAGATGGATCAATACAATAACAGCAGCTACGGGTACCAGTCTGTCAACAATGAGCCGCCTGACTGAAGACCGAACACAATTTAGGATAGCTATCCAGAGGGTCACCATGAGTCGACTCCGACTCGACGGCACTTAAAAACAACAACCATCAATCTTCCTGATCAGAACATACTAAGGGGCTTGTTTACAAATCTGTGGTAGCGGCTTCCACCCGTTATCGGAGCCGCGGCCCCATTGAATTCAATGGGGCCGCAGCTCCGATATCTGGCAGAAACTGCTACCGCTGCTTTGTAAACAAGCCCCTAAAAGTCTCAAATAAGAACATAACACTGAAATGTGCTTACATAAATTCAAGATCTATAAAGAAGAAAATTCCTTTAATAATTGACTATGCAAATGACTCTAACCCAGACATATTTTTCATAACTGAGACTTGGCTCAGTGAATTTGATAAAATACTACTGAACCAACTACAGTAATGATACCTAATTACACAATATTTCACACTCCCAGAACAAACAAACAAACAGGGAGGAGGTGTACTGATTATCATAAAAGAGGCATTGAAATCTTTATTACTTAGCTCTAGAACAATATCTGATATTGATCTTCTGCTAATAGAAATCAGAAGCATCACATATATAGAACACCAACCTTGAAGCCAGATGGGCTTACAAACATACTCGAAGAAATCTGTAACATAACAGCAAAGTAAAAAGTTGTCCTGCTAAGTGACTTCAATCTTCCTTGGTTACAAAACTCTTGCTCTTCATCATTTTTCACTGCTATGGAACATTTACACTAAGCAAATTATAAATAGCTCTACTTATAAAAAAGGGAATGCTCTAGATCTTATCTTTATCCCTTAAAAGATCTATTCACAACATAACAAGCCTCCTAAGCTAACCCCAGTCCCGTGGTCTGACCACCATCTCAATGAATTCTCTCTTGAGACTGTAGAGTTACGAAACTATGCAATAATCCAGACCACAAACAGTTTTCAAAATTTAAACAGTTTGAAAAAGACACTTTTACTAGAACACTAATAGAGTCCATGGATACTAGTATTAATGACCTTGATGAACTTATAAGCAACTGGAATAACATCATTAATAGACTAGCTCTGAAACCCCAACCTGCTCACCAAACCTCAAAGAAACCTTCAAAATAATGATACTCTCACGACACTTCTAAAAAGAGAGCTTAGAAAACTTGAACGTATCTGGTGGTCAAAGAAAACTACAGAAAACAGAGAAAATTACTTACCATGCTATCAAAATACTGCCAGAGTATTAACCATTTTAAAAGAGACTATCACATGAAAATACTCATGAAATCAATAAATAAACTATTTTCCATTGTAAAATCTCTCACATCCCATCCAAGAGATTCCATTGAATCCGTAGACATCTCACCTCAAACTCTTATGTCTAACTACTACCACTTTATGTCCAAAATCAACACTGTATCTAGTATCCCTTCCATATGCACTAACAATATCACTCCTCAAGCAGTAACTTGGGACGGGTTTCATCATATTTACTTAGAACCTCTCAAAAGAAGCATACTAAATATGAACACGACTATATCTATAGCAGACCCATGTCCAGTAAATTGGATTAAAATGGCATGTGATGAGTTAGCACCTATCATACTTTATGTAGTCAACCTATCTCTATCTCAAGGTCACATGCCCAATGAACTGAAGAAAGTACTCATATGTCCCATCCTAAAAAATAAATTGCTTGACAAACTGTGCCCCTCATCTTATAGACCTATTTCCAGCCTACCATATGCAACTTGTGATAAGGAAGCTTATCATAGTTCAGGAAGGAGCTATAAAAGAGGTGAATTGGCTCTGAACAAGCAACCTGTCTTTGCTGGTAGAAATACTAAAACAGAATGTTCTCATAAAAGACTACCAGTCCCAGAATGCACCAGGTTTCAAACAGCCTCTAGAGGAGCTGAAGTGGGGAAACGTGTGTTCAATCAGGAGAGCGATGAGGTAATCCCCAATCACTCATCTCCAAGGGCAGGGCTTGATTCAGCACAGCTGAGCTGTGCTAGGGTGGAGTATCCCTCTAAACAAGTTGAAAGTAAAACATATTCTACACAGAATCAGATAGAGAAGAGGAACAGGAACTCAGAGCTCAAGGACAGAGAGAAGAAGCAGCAGCAACGTGGAAAGAAGAAGAGAAAGACACCTTGGAGGTCTAAAGAAGGAGCCCACAGCAGTACGTGTGTTGGGAGTCATTCCAGAGGCAAGCATACTCCATTGGACTGGAGGAAGCCAGAGGAGTGGGGTTACAGAGCCAGGAATTCCCAGACGGCACCTTTGAGGGAGACGGCTGCATTTGGAAGGGGCCCTAAGACCAGTGCAAGAAGGTATGTGAAGAGAGACCCAGTGTCCAGGGATCTTGATTGGAAGGCTGGACATAAAAGCTGGACTACTTACTGGCCAGGATATCTGGAGAGGAAACCTAACAGCAAAGGAAGCTCAGGTATGAACACTGATCTATGCCCTAGCTCTTCATCTGGAAGACAGCAGGGAAACAAATGTTATCCTGAGAGTGATCCATTAAGGAATTCCTCTGAGCCAGACCAGGATATTGTTTCTATGATATTTGAAGAAGAAGGAGATATTTTAAATGATCAGAATGAATACATGGATTGCTCTCTGACTAGGCTGCTGTGGTAAAATACTTTCACAAATACAACAACCATCAAAAGGAACTATAACTTGTTCATTTATATACCCAGAAAAGTCTGCAAGAAAGCTTTAGGGTAGGATTTGAGCCACGTAGAGAAAGTGAACCAGCAAAGGGGTTTGCAGCTGGCTAATTATTGGTAATTAAGCCATGCACAGTTGCACGTGAGCTCTGAAAGGAAACTACTGTTTGTGTGTGAAAATAGAAGAAAGTTATCCTTGAAAAAGAACAGTTTTTGGTTACTTTTGGGTTTTGTTTTTGCTTTTGGAGCACTGCTAAAAGTTATTAGCAGGAGCCCTCAAAAAGACCTTTTCTGTTTCCCATCAAGGTCTTTATTGTTTGATTGCTTAAGAAGTTCAGTTGCTTATATCATGATTTGTTTTTCCTAAGTACAATACTGAAAGCAAGTGTCCTTTTGTGTTATCAAGTAAATCTGTGTGGGAGAATTAACCCCATGAATAAAATATATTTTTCTTTGCTTACACTCGAGCAACACAACTCATTATTATGTGAACGGCTGATTCTGGTATGAATGGACTACATCCCCCACAATCCTTTGCAAGTCATAATAGTATTTTACCTTTGCCAAGACTGTGGACATTCACGCCCAGCGCCCCCGTTTACAACCTACAAGACCATATTGACTGCTATGCCCCGCTAGATGATAACCAATTCGGATTTAGGCCATACCACAGTGTCGGAACTTTAATGTTAGATCTCTACAGCAAAATAGTAAAAGGAATTGATAACACTAACCAAACCTTCATCTTAATTTTCCTCAATATCACTGCAGCCTTTAATGCTGTAATTCATGTAATACAAAGGCTACAGCAAATAGGTCTAAGTGGAACTACTTTGCAATGGTTTACTTCTTATCTTGCAAACAGAACTCAACAGGTCAGCATAGGACAAACGTTTTCCAGCATCTACCACCAAACAACAAGTCTTCCTCAAGGCTCTGCATTTGTCCACCCTCCTTTTAATATCTATATACAGTTTATTTGTCATCTAATAACAAAATTAATATTAATTATCCAATCTATGCAGATGACATAATGCTGTATATTAGCTAAATGGCTCAGGAATCATGGACTAAATAAAAGGCACCAGTGCCCTGCCCTGTTGAGGCTTTCCTAACAGGGGCTCTACAGGACAACCAGCAGTAAGGATTTGAGGGTTTATTTTTATTAAATTGCTAGCTCTCTGACTGGCAGCTCTTAAAAGGGTGTTTGTATATTTTTAAAGCAAGGCTACTTTCTTTTTGGTGCTTTAGTGGAAATTTCCTTGAGCAGAGTAGGTTGTTGAACTCTGGTAACCTCGTCAGCTTTGGGAACTGCTAATACCTAATCAGGAGTTAGTGGGCGTGATTACCTGAGAGCAGCTGAGGCCTGCATAAAAGGCTCCAGTGCCCTGCCCTGTTGAGGCTTTCCTAACAGGGGCTCTACAGGACAACCAACAGTAAGGATTTGAGGGTTTATTTTTATTAAATTGCTAGCTCTCTGACTGGGAGCTCTTAAAAGGGTGTTTGTATATTTTTAAAGCAAGGCTACTTTCTTTTTGGTGCTTTAGTGGAAATTTCCTTGAACAGAGTAGGTTGTTGAACTCTAGTAACCTCTTCAGCTTTGGGAACTGCTAACACCTAATCAGGAGTTAGTGGGCCTGATTACCTGAGAGCAGCTGAGGCCTGCATAAAAGGCTCCAGTGCCCTGCCCTTTTGAGGCATTCCTAACAGGGGCTCTACAGGACAACCAACAGTAAGAATTTGAGGGTTTATTTTTATTAAATTGCTAGCTCTTTGACTGGGAGCTCTTAAAAGGGCAGAATAGGTTGTTGAACTCTAGTAACCTCCTCAGCTTTGGGAACTGCTAACACCTAATCAGGAGTTAGTTCCCTCCCTACCCACCACGACTCCCACCCACCCCTAGTGAGCAGTCTTGCTTTATAGGGCACTTCCCCATTTAACACAGCACAGAGACTTGGACCAGCACATTTTGAATATAATTAAAGAGATTTAACTGCTTTTTCTCTGAAAGGGCAGCTGGGAAACCGGCTGGTACTTGGTAGATCTCTCTCTTTTGCTTTAACAGATACCTAAGCTCCACGAACAGAACAATGGCTGGGAAAAATCGTATCGCTAAAGCTGTTGCCCCCATTATAGCTTCTGCCTCAGTCCAGACAGAGGTCCTAAAGCCAGTTGAAGGACCGGTTCCATGTGCAGGGTGCTTGCATGCTGAAGCTCTGAGGAAACAAGTGGAGGAACTCAGAGAGGAGGTGGCGAGGCTGAGGAGCATTCCAGACAGTGAGAAGTACATTTATGAGATGCTTCTTGCAGCAACCAAGCTCTCCAGCAGAGGAGAAGATGGGTGCCAACTGAATGTCGATGGTTGGACACAAGTCACCAGGGCCTGCAAAATCACCAATCCAACTTCTCCAGCCCTTGAATTGAAGAAGCATTATGCAGTCCTGGAAGTGGAGGAGGTGAAAGCATCCCTGGAAAGGGAAGAACCAGAGTTCAAGTACCCCAAAGTTGCAGAATCAGTGACCACAAGGAAACGAAGGGTAGTGGTGGTTGGAGACTCTCTTCTGAGGGGTACTGAGGCATCCATCTGCCGACCAGACTTGATGTCCAGAGAGACATGCTTTCTGCCTGGTGCCAAAATCCAAGATGTTACGGAGAGTTTGCCGAGACTCATCAAGCCCACTGACTATTACCCAATGTTGCTAATCCATGTTGGAACAAATGATACTGCCAGGTATACCTCGGAACGTATCAAAAGTGACTTCATGGCTCTGGGACAGAGGGTGAAGCAGTTAGGTGCACAGGTGGTGTTCTCTTCAATCCTCCCTGTTGAGGGTAAAGGCCAAGGCAGAGAGGCTCGCATCCTAGAGATGAATGCATGGCTGCATGGATGGTGTCATCGAGAGCGTTTTGGTTTCCTAGACCATGGGATGCTGTTCCAAGGGTTGCTGAGCAGAGATGGCATCCATCTGTCCAAGAAAGGTTGATGTGTCTTTGGTAGTAGACTGGCTTATCTACTGAAGAGGGCTTTAAACTAGATTCGTTGGGGATGGGTGAAGAAAGCCCCCAGGTAGGTGATACATTAAATACCTTTATGGAAATGGGTAACAGGGGTAACATATGGAAAGCAGTGTGTATAAATGCCCGTAGCATGGGAAATAAGATCCCTGATATTGAAGCTTTGGTGGGAGTGACCGACTTGGATTTAGTGGCAGTTACAGAAACCTGGTTCACAGAAAACCATGACTGGGATGTAACTATACCTGGCTAACACAAGAAAGAGTAATAGCGCTCTTGCTGGGGTAATGAGGGAAACACAAGGAGCAAGATATGGGTGGTGGTCGCTGGATGCTTTATTAATGGACCCCTACGTGTTTCGGCAAACGCCTTCCTCAGGGGGCATGCAGCTTGCAAATCAAAACAAATTAAAACAGAGATAATCAATCATATAGATAAAAATATAAATACAATTAAAATTTAATAAAAATTATTAATAAAATTAAAATTAAAACAATGACTAAAACATGTAAAAAGAAAGTATATTAAATTATAGGTTATCATAAAAAAATGATAAAACTATAGAACATCTTGAAACACCAAATAAAAACACCATCCAAAAACCTCCATCGAAACGCAGGGCAAGAACGACAAGAACACAGAAAAACTTGTTAATTATATAGTACAATTGGAAAACAATAAGCAAGGAACGTAAAATTATAATGTGTTATATCTATATATGATTGTATAATGTTTGTTGTACTCACTATAGCACACAATGGTGCACTGCACGTATGGACTTATACTATGTTCTATTGATGTGACTAAAGGACAACAAAGATGAAATAAGATTAATATGTACAATATAATAAATTACAAAACAATACATATTACTAATGCATAGTGTTGAGGGCAATAGATTATGTGTATGTATCTAAAACTGTCTGGCATATATGGGACCTATCCATATTGGATATACGTGGGTAACAAAGAACGCACCTAAGTTACAATTATATATATAGGATTACACACAACCCATCAATGCTAACTGGAGAACGAATACATCATAGGGCACTATTTAAATAAAGAATATAGTCTATTGTGAATATGGTATATGTGTTAATATTGTATGGAGCACAAAACGTATAGTAATGTGAAATTACATTCTGTACTCACTAAAAGAATTGCCACTATTCACACTGGCCGCAAAGGAAAAAAGTATCCTGTAAAATAAAAACCATAATGCCGAATGATACGAAATTCAATGGCAATGAAGCATTCAGTTGAAACAACAATACTAAATTCTCCGTTGTTGTAGCACTCAAGGGTAAATCAGAGTGATTAAGAAGATAGTGTACTGAAGGATGTATCCGAAGGTGTTTATAACATAAATACAGTGTGAAACGCTTATGGTACTTTATAATACATTGTAATGGGTAAGAGAACCTAAAATAAATAATATGATAATTCTACATATGATTAAGATAAAATAAACATGATTAAAAACCTGAAACCCTTAGATACGAAGGAGTTTTATATGAAGCAAGAATCAATGATTAAGGAATGTAGCAATTCTTTGCAACTATGCAGGATTGCTTAAGAAAGTGAGACAACGTAGGATTGTTGAAACTAAGGGGTATGTTTACTAAGCAGTCTTAACGTGCGCCCGGCGATAGTGTGCAGGATGCCATAAAAGGAGTGGGTGTTCCGGTCTAAATGTAGCAAACCGGGATTATCGCGCGATAACGCGCGCTGCGCACATTAGCGTGCGATGGATTGAGCTATACACGTCAACACGCATTAATCTTAAGTAGGCGTGCTGACATACAAACAGAGCAGCAGAGGTGCAGCACAACGGTTAATACATGGACTGATGGTACAGGGGTCATGAGTTCGATTCCACAGTGTGCCCAATGAATAAGGTCAGCCAAGACAAATCCTTTTTCTGTCTGCAACTGTACAACAACCTGTGTTGCCAGCCAAATATCCCCGCACCCCAGTGCCCTAAACAAATGCACCTTCTAGGGTGCACCAGAAGGCACATCCTAAACAACCATGTCAGCAAAGGCGGGTCATAATGTGCCCCAGAGGCCATGTTGAAAGGTGGCCTACTCCCAAGGCACCATAGTAGGCACCCCAGAAGCTGCCTGAATCTAAGGTGTAGCGTATGATGCCCCAAGGATGTATAGGTGAACCCAAAAACATTGGCCAAGAGCAGTAGGATCCCCAATCTGAAGAGCAAGAGAGATAGGGGCCAAACAAAGATGTAACCCTATCACCGCTCAGAGCAGCAAGGAAAGACAATGCATAAGTAATGGAAGGAAGCAGACCTGAGCCGATGGACCAGACAAATCCGCGTCCAGCCCATGTGGCACCTGGAAAAATGGACAAATATGCACAGAGTGATGGTAATGTACCATGCAAAAATGACAGTGTGTGGCAGAGGATGGGAAGACGTGTCCAGCAGAGGAGGTAGAAGTGGCAGGATAGGTGGGATGTCAGGATGACAGTGGAGTAGCAGTGCTATGCAGAGCACACACAGGAGAGGCAACCAGGGAGAGCTGCAATGCAGAAATGTGTAACAGTGTAGGACGTGGGGTATCAGTATACACATCAGGGTAGGACGGCACACAGCTGACAGACACACATAGATGGACAGAAGGATGGTTCACAACTGTGATAAGGGTACAATGTACTCACAGCACAGATCTGCCTGTCACAGGAATGAACAGTAGTTGTGCAGGACAAATGAAAGAGATCAGAGAGGAATCAAACCTATGATCATTAGCACAAATAGCAATGCACAAACCGGTAGGCCACACCACCAACATGAGCCCATTAGCAAAGGCTGCATACAAAAATACTGCAGGGCATCACACAAGAAGCCTGCTGACTGTCAGGATAGGCAAACCCCCAACAGTAACCATGATGAAATGCACATGCAGATCTGGTGTGTACAGATCAGGTCACAGTCTGTAATTGGGACCAGAGCCACATATAACTACATGCACACACACACACAATGAAATGTTATGCAGTGGATACAGCATGCAAAAGATGAAAGAACCTAAACACCAAGGGCAGCAGAGGATGCTCTGTGGAGCAGGTGCAAAATCTCAAACATGATGGGGGAGAATTGAACCTGCAAACAGGTGTGCCACAGACCAGATGAACCACAGCAATGCCAAACCCCCAAATGGACTGCCATTTAAATACCATATAGAAAGAGACATATGTAACAGCTAATAGGCGATGGATAGGCAGCACAGAGGGCACACCTCGGTGTACAGTGAAGAGATGGAGGGGTGATTGTACATGGAGCTCACTCGGATGAGAGGAAGGTGATTAGCGGGGTGCCCCAGGGTTCGGTCCTGGGCCCGGCACTGTTCAATGTATTTGTGAGTGATATTGCTGAAGGACTGAATGGAAAAGTCTGTCTTTTTGCAGACGACACAAAAATTTGCAACAGAGTGGACTCCCCTGAGGGAGTGGTTAACATGAAGAAAGATCTACAAAAGCTGGAAGACTGGTCTAAAGCTTGGCAACTACGATTTAATGCAAAAAAGTGCAGTGTCATGCACTTGGGTAGCAGAAATCCAAGAGAAATGTACAAGATAGGGGGAGAAAGGTTGGTATGCACAGTTCAGGAAAAAGACCTTGGTGTGATTATCTCTGCTGATCTCAAGGTGGCAAAACAGTGCGACAAGGCGGTGGCAAAAGCCAGGAGGATGTTGGGCTGCATACAAAGAGGGATTACCAGCAGAAAAGAAGAGGTACTTATGCCACTGTATAGGTCACTGGTGAGGCCTCACTTGGAATACTGCGTTCAGTTTTGGAGACCATATCTTGCAAAGGATGTAAAAAGACTGGAGACTGTTCAGAGGAAGGCGACTAAAATGATTTGGAGCCTGCGTCAGAAGCCTTATGAGAAGAGACTTGAAGACCTAAATATGTATACCTTGGAGGAAAGGAGGCACAGGGGAGATATGATTCAGACCTTTAAATACTTAAAGAGAAATGATGAACAAACAAACCTCTTCCAAAGACGGGGAACCTGTAAAACTAGAGGGCATAACATGAAACTGCAAGGGGGTAAATTGAAAGGCAATGTCAGGAAATATTTTTTCACTGAAAGGGTGGTGGATGCTTGGAATGCCCTCCCGATGGAAGTGGTAGGGGCGAACACGGTGACGGAATTCAAGAAGGCATGGGACAAACACAGAGGATCCCTTTACAGAAATAGGAAAAAAACCAAAATAAACGGTACCATCTAACTTCCGAACCATATAACGTCTTAGGGGTGTCCTATATGGAGTGGTGGGTTTACCCCTGAACAAGGATATGGAGAGGGGTGGCCTGCGCGGAGCGACAGGTGCACCTACTCTTGCCATCTCGCTGGGCAGACTGGATGGACCATGCTGGTCTTTATCTGCCGTCAACTACTATGTTACTATGTTACTATGTTACTATGTGTGCAGAGGTGAGGAACCTGCAGGTACCTAATGGTCATGTTAGTGCAACAGAAAAAAAAGAAAACCCCATGTGGGGATCAAACCTGCAACATATGGTGTTATAACACATGTCTGTAACCACTACCCCAAAAAAACACAGTGAGTACACTGAGCACAAAGCAAAAATAGTACCCCAAAGGAGGGCGTATATGGGAACCTTTAACAGTGATGTGGCGAATGGCTGGCAGATAGACAGCTGCCACCATACAAGGATGTGAGCACAGGTGGCCCATGTACATTACCAGGAAATCAGTAAATACAATGTCAGTGAGTTCAAGGAGTGGAGGAGTAGCCTAGTGGTGAGAACACTGGTTTGGTCACCAAGCAACCAGAGTTCAATTCCCACTAACACCCCTTGTGGCCCTGGGCAAGTCACCTAACCCTCCATTGCTCTGGAATAAAGGCCTGACAATCTACTTCCAGTGACACTGCCAAGGAAACCATGGAGTGCCTGGGTCACAAGGCATCCAGACTGAATCAAAGGCACACATTTGCATTGCACTTCTGTCAGCATGATAAAGCATCAGCAGAGACAAATGTATGTCAAACACATATGTTTATTTTGGTTAATCAGCACAAATAGGGTAGATACCGCCATCATAATATCAAGGTGAGTGCATCCCAGGTGAAAGTCGGAAAACACATTTAGCAGGGCAGCAACCCACATCTTACAGAAAGGTCAATGGCCCGTCTACAAATGATGCGCAGGAGAGATAATGTGCATCAGGTGCATGGTGTGCAGTATGCATTAGGCCTCCAACCCCCACATGCTGCTGCACACCTCAAATGTGTTACCTACATATGAGGCATGTAGACAGTAGGCGGTGCATGATGAGGGACCAACATACATCAATCATGATCTGCTCCTCCAAACATATCTATCTGGCAACACAGGAGGCACACAAATGAAAATAGCATATGTCGTGAAAAAGTTGAACGTGTAAACTCACATATCGAAAGTCATGTATCAGCTGGCACATAATGCATGATATAGGAATTAAAGCTGCAACAATGAAACCCTAAACAATTGTCGAATGCACAATGAGGATATGCTAACAGGTAGCAGAGGCACATGAACACAGAGAGAATTAAAAAGAAACTACCTGCAGAATCATGCAGAGAGAACACTGTGCAGGAGGGCCCCCTGCACTGGCTGGTGTGGATACAGTGTCCGTACACATATATCATGGTACATGGAATGCACGATTGAAGGAAGACAATGGACACTCATACTGCGACTCTCCAAATATAACGGGGCAATGTGAGTGTCGTTACCTCAGGGGATAAATAGGACTGTGCAGACATGCAATGCAAGGTTTGCAAATCAATGTTGAGCGTCACATCTGTACAGTAAACAAACACAATAACCAGTATATAGAGTTGGAAAGTAATGGCAAACAGTCAACAGTAAACCACACAGAAGTCATATTGCCACAGGCTGTGTTTCCCCAAGATAGTCAGTCAGCTGCACATGCACCGTGTACATCTCAACATGAAACGGTGATGCCACACATGCATGGAAGCACCCCTGGTGAGCAAAAACATCAATCCAAGCTGTATGTGTGCAGTAAAGTGGAGTCGTGGCAACAACTGTATCATGTCCAAGGGGAGAGTAGGTGGACCTTGACAACAGCACCACTCCATTGCACCCCCATGCCACACGCATGGCTGTATGCTTGTGTTGACCCAAACAGATGAGCGTATCCTGTGTTCCATGTCACACACATGGCCAAAACACAACGTTGGAGGGATGTACAACATACAGCGACAATATCAGTCCCTGCTGCATATATGGGGGCCAGTACACAGTGTCCAAAGTGCAAAGTGTGTCTGCAATCCAACAAGTTAGGTGAAGGCTGTCCTTGAAACCCTGGGCAGGCATAGTCAAGTGTCACATCCCAATATGCCACAGTACTGGAAGGGTCATGTGTGTCTCCTGTGATGAACACGACCTCCAGCCAGAGCACAGCAGCTACAGTGTGTTGGACAGGTCTGTCATGGCCACAGTAGCACTCCAACATGAATACTGTCCATCCTAGGCATGTGTCCCACTCACAGAGGTCAAACATCCTGTGGCACCATTTCCCAGGGATAGTTCCATGGTGTTGTGTCCCCAACAGGTGGATGATGGCGACGCTGGAGGCACTGTAGTAGATGCGGCTGGTTTGTTCCCTGCCCTGTGTCAGAGGAGGATATATTGGCATACTCCATGCAACATCAGCACAAATTGCAGAGAGTCAAACATTAATATGCACATAATAAAAGGACACACAGCCAAACATAACATGATCACAACACAAAACACGCTGCATGTTGGGGACATTCCGAATTGGAACCGCAGATGGGGGTGTCACATAGATATGGTCATGTCCATGCCCATGTTATACAGGCGTCTCACAGCTCCACCCCATGTGTATCAGCGCTCATGAACAGAGAGCCAACAGAAAATGTATATGATACAAATAGTAAATCATTAACATGTAAAGGCTGATGTCATTCACAAAAGAACAAAGGTGAAACCTACTGTGTGTTTGCATCAAGTCTTGGATCCCCTGAGCCACCCAAAGGCCACAACAGGTCACTGTGAAGGGAGATGATGTCATCAAAATGTGTAGAACCACCATGTCACCATGTCAGGCCACTGTTGATGTATGTCCAATATCTGTGATACAAAACTGTTGTTTAACAGTGGTCTGTCAGAACACAATACACAGTTCTGCTTACATCACACAACACATGTCCAGAATGCTCACACGGTAAACAGCAGTAAGGTAGAGATAGCACAGTCACCATTGCCCCCCAGGTGTACAGTCCCCTCACACCACATGATAATGGCAAATGCCCACACACTATTCCATCACACAGCCAACCCAAAAACGCACACCCACACAGTATGCTAAGGTGAGCATGCCAGCAGTAGCATATGGCTTGGATGTGCACAATTGGAGATTAGTGGATAGAAAGACTGTGTGAAATGCAAGGATACACGGATATTGGCTGATGGTACAATGTTGGGGAAGGGTGCACGTGTAGCCCACCACCCAAACACCTAGGACCACTACACACATGCAGCTCTGTTGGACGTGTCCCAGAGACAGTGTTGCAGAAGACAAAGTGGACAGGAACACATGGGGATATATGTGCCAACAGCAAGATATTGGGTATGGAGGTGCAGGGTAAAGAGGCGAACAACAACATATGTACAATTGACAGATCACTGAGGACATGTGTTCCTCCTGACTGTCGTCACTGACAATGTAGCTGTAGATCCACCTACCCCAGACCGCTGCATGTTGGATGATGTACAGTCACCTGCCAATGCACTACAGCACCACGAGCGTCACCAAGTAAGTCCTGTAGACGAGAAACACAAGGGAAACATACATATGTCATGTTCTAGTTCTGCAACACATACTGCACCATCCTGTCCTCAGCTCCCAGACCCCCCAGGATCCGTTACCGACTGACTGTTCCCCATCACACTGTACAGATCTTATCCATGTGAGAGTTATCACTGAGGTTGTTTGAAAAACTACAAGGTCCTGTACTCGGTCTGTCTCCTCAGACACGTCTCTGTTGCCGTACAAAATGGTGAACAGAGGTGTTTGCTCCCTACCGTGCCCCTGCTTCGCTCCAAGGCTGCAGTAATAACCTGTGTCCCCCATATTGCTCCCAATGGCCCCTCACTGTGTGTATTGGTGTCTCGATGGCGGCTGATACCCCACTGTCAATTCCTGCAACACATGGACATATGCAGGGGCACCTCCCTTATCCCCTGTCCATATACATCACCTTGTTGTGTATATCTCACACCTCTACTCAAAGTAACAGCTGTGTGCTGATGAGTTGCAAATACATATCTCAACGGCTGAGTTATGTCTGCTAAGCCACACCCTAAAGTCTATTTGTGACCTGACCGTGATGGCTGCATGTCATCCCACTGTGTGTAAGTGATAATGGCAAAGCATGGATAGCCTATATGTGCACTTGAACCCTCCCCTCCCATCAGAGTCTCTATGTGTGTGTGGACATAACTGTCCTTCTCTAGGGTCTGCAATGTAGTTGTTGTCGTGGACTGCACTCACCCCCCCCCCCACTTACCCAGCTTGTAGTTGAGTCGTGTGGTTATGTCTAGATGTCATCAGCTAGATTTGCCCTATCCTTCCTGATAACACCACCTAAACCCAAGTCAAAGCACATATTCAGCTCTCGGATTGCCCACTGTAACCTACACCATGTTGATCTGGCCTGAATAATCTCTGCCTGCGTGTAACTATGCAACACAGCACTGCATGGCTAGTCGATAGCCAAAAAAGGGCAATGACAGTCCACCGGCTGGACACTTCACAGGTTCCCTATCCCTCCATGCATCCATGCCAGGGCTCTGTGATGACCTATACAGTCAGGCACACCGTGGTGTTGCAGTAACGTACCATAAGGATATAAGATACCAGTAAGCAACATACTACTGAGCATGTATATATTGCTAATTACGACATGTAACGCCATACAAAAGGAACTAACAGATGGAACCTGCTCATCAGAACAGACCAACCACACAATCAGCTCAAACTCACTCACGGAGAGACACACACAACTAGACAACTGGCCCCAACCGTGGTCTGCTCTCCCACTGTTAACGCCATACCACATGCCTGTCACCATACTGCACCCAAAGCATCAAACTAACTACCTGTGGCTGCACAGCAGCCCCTATCACAAGCAGCCACAAACCAGGTATGAGAGCCTAACACCTCCCAGAAGCCTCATACTCCCCACACACATGATCCACCTCCACCCGCTGTTGTGCCCTGCCCACATCCTGTGTGTCTCAGTCATGAATCAATTTGAAGCTGGGATGGCCAGGCAGTGGCTGTTACATGTCAGTGCAGTGTTGCATCCTACTGATATTGGTATACAAATGTTAACTAGTATTAGTAGTACACACATATCCAAACAAATGTGGGTGGGAACATATGCAGTACTTACACGAGAAGAGCTCCGCAATCACCTGGCACCTGGCTGCTGTGCCCTCACGTGTGTCACCATGGCCACGTGCAGGGGGGCACATAGGATCATCCTCCAGATCCTCATTAATTTTGACAGGGATATGGTGCCTGAGAGCAATGTTGTGCAGGATGCAACAGGCTATAATGATCTCTGCCACAGTCAGCGGTTTGTATTGTAAGGCCCCGCCTGTCCTATCCAGGCACCTGAAGCGACTCTTTAATACGCCAAAGGTGCGCTCTATGACCGAGCGGCTGGAGGCATGGGTCTCATTGTACCTCCTCTCTGCATGTGTCCGTGGCTGATGCACAGGGGTCAGCAACCACGGCCGACACCCATATCCCGCATCACCTGCAGAAAGAAATGTGGAACGTCAAAGCATGAGCCCATGTCCGCCCAAGTGGACACAGGTAGATACGTGCAAAACAAATGCCTAACACATCCTGACAGAGACATATGGCAGCACATGATGGAACACCTCAACCATGCATCAGCGTGTGAAGTTCGGACACCCAAAACAAGGGGCAGGTGTACGGATTGCAATCAACATGATCTGTAACCTCGACACAAATGCTAGCATCCAGCCAACAATCATCACACAGCATCATAGCAAGGTGGAGTTGGAGGGCACCAACCCCCACCCCCACGTCATATCACACACAGACTGATGACACACACACACAACGAGGGATAGACCACTAAGATAGATATGTGCACATACAGTTAGTCACATGAGCACCATGTGCATGTCAGAGATGAGAGATACACACCTAGCAATACACAGTCCCCAAATCGTCCAGCCTCAAATTGTCGGAATAGTGCTGAGTGATGAAGGATATAGGAGTCATGGGTGGACCCTGCAAACCTTGGGACCACATTCAGAATATGCACATCTGCATCACATACAACCTGAACATTCAGGGAATGATAGTGTTTGCGGTTGTGGAACACTACCTCCCTGTCTCTAGGTGGGACCAGGGCAACATGTGTGCAATCGATAGCTCCCATCACATGTGGTATCCCAGCTACCGCTTCAAAGGCCTGGTTCAGGGTCCCCCTCTGTTGCCCAGTGTGGGGAATGGCAATGTAATTCTCCACCCAGCTGACCATGGCACGCAGTACCTGGTGGAGACAGCGTGAGAAGGTGGGGTGGCTCATGCCACCCATTGCAGCCACAGATGACTGGAAACAGCCAGAGGCAAAGAAATGTAGGGCACCAAGGAGCTTGACCAAACCTGGTATGGCATGTGACCGACCAGTCAGGGGCTCGAGGTCAGGTCTTAGATCCTCATAGAGCTCCCTAATACCCCCTGTGCTCAGGCGGTAGAGGGAGATGGCATGGTCCTCACGCATGCCCTGGAGCTGGGCCCTGGGCCGGTAGAGGTGAGGCTGGTGAGCCTGCACCTCTGCATGCCTCCTGCACCGTGCCTGCACAGCCCCTGCCTGGCCTGCCCCCACAGCTGCAGGCCTGTGTTGCAGCGGGACCAAACCCATGCCCTGTGCCCCAGCCCCGTGGACACCATCTCCCCCATCAGGCAACCGCAGCCCCTGCCCACCTCCCACTGCAAATGCAGCAAAGGCAAACACTGCCATGATCCCCACCCATCCAACTTCGCTACCTACCTCCGACACTCAGACACTCACTAACACTAACACACAGACACGCACAAACACAGACACACAGACACACAGCTCACTAACACAGACACACATCACACTAACACAGACACACAGCTCACTAACACAGACACACACAGACACACAGACACACAGCTCACTAACACAGACACACAGCTCACTAACACAGACACACACAGACACACAGCTCACTAACACAGACACACAGCACACTAACACAGACACACACACACACACACACACACAGCTTACTAACACAGACACACACAGATACACAGACACACAGCTCACTAACACAGACACACAGCACACTAACAGACACACAGCTCACTAACACAGACACACACAAACACAGAGACACAGACACACAGACAGACACACAGCTCACTAACACACAGCTCACTAACACATACCTTTCCCACCACACACAAACCCAGCCACACAATACAACCGCCACACACAGACCCAGCCACACAATACAACCACCACACACAAATGCAGCCACTTCACACGATACACCTGCTTCCGACTCTCTCCGTCCTTGTCTGGGAATGCACGCCTTCTCTCCCTCGCCTACACAAACCCCTCAGCATCATCCAGATGTGCAGCATATTTATACCTCATATCTACATAGCGCACATTGCACATGCGCAGCGGCACCTGCATGCATTGCGCATGCGCCTCAAAGACGTGGATGGTGCATGCGTGCGGGACATGCAGTGTGCCCTGTTACGCGCATGCTGCGCACTGCGCGTGCACGCAGAGCACATGTGTAAGATGGTGTCCCACGCACGCACCTCCGGTGTTTCCGCTGTGCATGTGCAACGCGCGCAGGCACCGCTGCACATGTGCAACGCACGCAGGCACTGCTGCGCATGTGCAACGCGCGATACATACAAAACACTATAAATACATCTGCACATTAGGATCACGCTGATGGGTTTGTGTAGGCGAAAGAGAGACGTGCTCTGTCAGACAGGGAAGGAGAGAGTCAAAAGACGGTGTGTAACAGAGAGGTGCCGGGCCTGTGAGTGGCGGGGGTGAGGTGCTTTGCAAGGCAGCGGAAAGAGTGAGGGGGGAGGTGAGGAGCAGGCAGAAGGGCAGGGGCTGGCCAGAGGTGCAGGCAGAGGAGGAGGAGGAGGAGGAGGAGGAGGGATGCCCAAGGCAGATGGGAGGTGCAGGTGAGGGGCAAACTAGCACCAACGTGCGACAGGGAGGGAGAGGGCACAGAGGGTAGAGGGATTGAGGGTCAGGACAGGCCACCAGCAGTGGAGGGGGGCACATGTGCAGCCAGAGCCAGCAGGGGTTCCAGGGCCTGTGGGAGGGGTGTTGCAGGACTATCAGATGTGTCCCTGCCCACACAGGGGCCGCTGAGCGCAAAACGACGGCGCATACCTGTGCCTGCTATGGAGAGGAGGAGGGCAGTAAGGTTCAGCCAGCAGGAGAACCACATCCTGCTGGCCAGTGTCCTGGACAGATACAATCTGTTGTATGGCCGCCTGAGTGCAACCACCACCATGGGCACACGGCTCCAGGTGTGGGGGGAGATACAGGAGGCCGTGGCCCAGGCAGGAGGGCCGTCACGGGACATAGACTGCCTCCGCAAGAGATTTAATGACATCAAGAGGGGTGTCCGTGCCCACATGGTTGCGGAGCGGCGACATGCGATGGGCACCGGAGGGGGTGGCCCCTTGCCAACATCCCTGACACCCCTGAAGTAGGAACTAGTTGACAGTTTGGGCCCCGTGTACCTGCATGGACTGCCGGAGGAGCTGGACACCACCCATCCACAGGCAGGTAGGTCTGTGACGTGCCACACATGTGATCCACATGGCCCAGAACATGCCTTCCATTGACGGGGAGGTGGGGGGGGGCCTATGTCCTATGGAGTGGTGTGCCCTGGCACAGGCAACTGGGGTACACATGTCATGGAAACATGGCTGTGTGGGTACAGGGTGGGTGTGATTGGGTCCTGGGGCAGCTTGCACCACAGCCACAGTCCTGGACATGGTACAACACTGCACAGGTATGCAAACCGGTTGGGGGCCAGTCCCCCACCCCGACAGCATGCCAATCTCCACCATGACGTGTGCCAGCCCCACCCCCTGTCGGCTAACACACACTGTACGCACATGTGCCCACAGCATTGCAGGTGGGGTAACAGCCGCTACAGGCGCACACCGCATTGATGATGGTGCATACGTAATACACAGGTGTGGGTACATGACCTGCAATAACACTTCTTTGCTGTGTACCTTGTTCAAACCCGCAGGTGACATCCAGGCCTTGGAGGCGTTTGCGGAGGGGGATGTCGTGGTGCTAGGAGATCTGGAAGGGCCGAGGCCCCTGAGTCTGGGGATGCAGACAGCACTGGTGGAACAACACCACAGCTCATTGTGCTGCTCGAGGCTGTGAGTGGGATGGAGGAGGACAACCCACAGGTGGGGGCCAGCCACCACGACCCATGGGCTGTGGAGGAGCCTGAGCCAGAGGGCAGTCCCCAGACGGAACATCCACCAGGAACAGCACGTGGCGACCGCACAGGCATGGACCCCATCCTGGCGGAGCTGAGGGCCCATACAGCCGCTGCACAGCATGGGCATGGGTGGTCTGCGGACTGGTTGTGTGTTACACAGGGCATTTGCAGGACTCACGGTGGGGAGGGGGTGCAACACATGTCTCACACATCACCTTGTGTCTCACCCACAGCCACTCATAAGGTCCTCATGGGGATCCAGGAGTCCATGGACTGTATGCAAGCCACAGCGGAGGTGATGGCAGGGGCACTAATCTGCATTGCTAATGCCCAGGAGGCCATGGCTGGCCATTTCCAGCAGCCAGCGCCAGACCCAGAGGCACATCCAGTGGATCCAGGATGCCGGGGTTGCATGGGCCGTGGACGACGTGGGCATGGTCGGCCCCGCAGGTCATGAGTGGGTGTTGTGGACCACTGTGTCCCAATAAAGGTGGTGATGTTGATCATACCTATGTGCCTGTCTCCGGAGTGTGTCACTGGGATTCCCTGGGTAGCTGGTACCCCATTTTGTGTGTATGGTCACATGTGCCTCCCAAGCTCCCTCAGGGTAGTGGCATATGCCGTAACACCATTCAACACACAGACTGTATACCATGCCCTGTGTGGCGATGACCAGGCCATGTGTGCACCCCTCCACCTATGCGTGGGGGTATATCCATCCTCCCAAGGTCAGCAGTACTAGGTATCTGCTGCTACATGTCCATTTCTACGGTGCAGTCATTCTCTCCCACACCATTATCCTCTCCAGGTCCCCACCCGCATGTGTGTCATTCCCTCTGACCCACACCAGGACCTATGTGCCTGACTAGCTGTAGATGTCAGTGTGAGACACAGGCAAACAGAGGTAGTGTGCTACAGGTGTCTCATGACCTCTCCCCTGCCCCTGTGGTGGGACCCTGCCCCCATACAGACCAACAGCCAACCATTCTGACCTCACCAGCTATCCCCCTGGGCAGCCCCTGGGTACAGTGGTACATTCCGTCCTTCTAGCCACATACATGCTGCTGCCCATCCCCACTATTCCTGTACATGCATGGTGCAGCAGATATGGAGCCCAGATGTCACAGGCAGCATGTATGTGCCCATAGTTCATGGGACACCCTACACCTTGGGACATCATAGGGTCAACAAAGGACTCAGATGCTTATGCACATGGCCAGCCCACGCAACTGCGTGTGGAGACGGGCCATGTATGATGCCCATGTCAACCTTGCATACACATACTGATCTACACACATGTCCCATGCTTGCGTCCAAAGTCTGTCTGGAAGGGAAACACATGACCATTGTGATGTACCATAACATATATGTATACATTTATTTACAGGGGGTATATATACATGGGGACAAAGGGACATCAGAGATGCCATACAGATCAATCCAGGGTCCATCAAGCCCAGTGTCCTAGTTCCAACAGTGGACAATCCAGCTCCTGTGTGCCCAGCTGTTGTGGGCGGTGCTGTCCCACCAACCACTATACCCATGTTGGGTTGCTGGAGACAGGGCAGCACAGGGCATGTGTGTGGGAACCACAGGGGCTATCACGCGCTCCTGGGATGCCCATCAGTGGATGGCTGTCGGGATGCAGCGCCCCTACTCACCACACGCTGCATCTCGGCAGCCATCCACTGAATGGACCCTGCCAGCCATTGGATGGTGCGGTCCTGGGCCCACATGCATTGCACCACACCATCCAGTGCCACATACAGGTCCCACATGCACCTGCCACCACATACACACATGGTGCCAGGTGTCTGCGTGGTGGCATGTGCGTGGGCCCTGTGTGTGGCACTGGATGGCGTAGCTCCACCCAGATGGGCACCATTACCACCTACATGCGGTGGCTGGCAGGGACCCACACTGTCCTGTGCTGTCCCGTCATCCAGTCTACCCTCCCCCCCTCAGCACCCCCCACCTCCCCCTCCCCCACCCCCTCCTCCCCTGACACCTCCCACCAGCCCTCGCCACCCTCCACGCTCCCCCCATCCTCCTCACCCCCCGAGAGTATCACCACACACTCATCCTCCCCTACCCCCCCTCTGCCCCTCAATTCCCTTCCCCCGCCCCCTCCCCTCCTGGCACCTCCCAAGCACCCTCACCAACCCCCACCCCCTCCATCTCCCCATTGTCCTCCTCTGCTACAGCTGCCTCTGCCGCCTCCTCATCTGCCTGCAGCACCTCCACGGCCGCCTCCTCCTCCTCCTCCTACCCCTCCGTCATGTGTCTGACAGTGGGTCCTGGCATTGCGTAGGCAAGCGTGGACGGGCCCTCAGCCTCCCTCACTCTGTGGGGGATAACGGTCATTAGCACTATATTCTGTGAGTCACATGACAAATGCACATAGTTTGGCCGCGCAAAGGCTGGTGGGCCACTGAGACAGTCTCCACAGAGCTGCAGAGGCCGCAACACTCACCTTGATGTTGAGATACTGCCTGCCTCTGTAGGCGGGCAAGGACCTCCGGGCAGTGCAGCCTCAACTCTCACCCCTTTTTGCGTAGGTCCTCTACCTAGGGGGGTAAGACAATGGGAGGGTGCATTAATGACCATATATCTCTGGTGGGTGGCACACACATATCACACATCTCTGTGCGCAGCATCGTGCTTCTCCTGTGCCTCTGCTCAGTGTTTCTTCTACTAACGGTTGCCAGTGCCACCTGCATGTGTGGCTGTGGGTCTGTGCATGTGTGTACAGAACATATAACCAACATGAAATCCACAATCCACTAGCTGTTTGCCTTCCTAACTTTGAATAGGGGTGAATATGGGGCCTGAGTTGGGTGTGCTGGCTTCTGCTGTTGTTCTTCATTGCTTGTGTATTTCCTGTTGGTTATATGTTTTGTTGGACAGGTGCTTTTCCCCTGATGGGGCAAGGATGCGTGCAGAATGCCTATGGGCTCTGGGTGGCGGCATCGGGGGAGGGGGGGGAGGCAAGACGGCCACCCTTTGGGACACAAAGCATGTTTCTGACAGTTATGTGCTGTCTCATAGATTGGGTTTGGGTGGCTTGTTAGGCTCTGCATGGAACGTCATTGATGTTATCAGGGCTTGTGCATTACGACTGTTTAGTCTGTTGTATGCGTGTTGTAGGCCCATGGTTCGTGAGACCTTTTGTGCAGTGATGTGTGTTTAGCAACATATAAGGAACATTGATATGTATACATGGATGTTGAGAGATAATGAGTATGGGACTGATTTGGACCGGTACATATTGTTTTGGTGGTGTGGGCATTGTGAGGTGTTGTACCCTTACACTAGCATCTATGATATTCCTCTGCAATCAGTTGCGGAGCTCCTCAGGATTGGACAGATGTGTGACCTGAAACTGCATGCACATCACTGATATATGGATTTGTCTCAGGCCTTCGTGGGCAAGTCTCATGGCTCCTAGGGGTGGGATGGTTTACAGCACATACACAGCTGCACCTACCATACGTTCGCGATCCATAACAAACATTTGTACTGGGGTCTGGGCCGCCGTGGCATATGGCACATGTGTGTCCCAACCCAGCATCACCTACTCCAATATCTAGATGCAATACCCACCTTTGCACTCAGGTCTCATGCCTCCTGGGGGTAGGGTGCCTTAGCACACATCAGCAGCTTCACCATACCACCAGGGTGACTGACGGCCCACCTTGATGGGCTCTCTGGACTCCTGGGGGTGGCGGGAAGTAGTAAACAGCAAAAACAGCTTCACCATACCACCAGAGTGACTGACAGCCCACTTTGATGGGCCCTCTGGACTCCTGGGGGGTGGGGAGATGTAGTAACTAGCAAAAGCAGCTTCCCCATACCACCAGGGTGACTGACAGCCCACTTTGATGGGCTCTCTGGACTCCTGGGGGTTGGACAGATGTTTCAACATGCAAAAGCACCCACAAGCGTATCACCTGTGTGCGTGACTGAGCATTTGGATCAGGTCTCAAGACCACTAGGGGTAAGGCAGAGGTGTGACCAATGCAACTGCAGAAACTACCATATCAGCATGATGTTTACAAAACCAATGTTGGCAGATGTTGGGGCTCCTCATGTTACAGTGTACCTGCACACAGCGACAGCAGCAGCTGCCATAACACCAGGCTGCCATCTGGAGCTCTGTGAGCAGTTCCTTGGCCTCCTGGGGCCAGGGCAAACCACTTTGATATGATACCTGTGCTGTATATCACGTGTGTTACACTGATGAGGTAAATGGGATAAACTGCCTACACACAGCAGCAAGCACACCTGCAATCCACTGGGTATGTATACACAGACCTGTCCCCATACACTTACCTCTCGTGGATAGTCCGCAAGATGGTTAAAGCGCCTTGTGACGTAGTCCCAGGCCCTTCTCACACGTCCCAGGTCCTGCCTCTTTGAGGATCCAGGAAAAAGCTTCTTTTGCCTCGTGCAAATGAGCCTGGCGAGGTGCCTGAGCTCCCTCCTGGTGAATGCAGGCTTTCTTGACCGGGTAGCCATTTTCTGCACTGCCTTGCTCACGCACGCACATGCGCCTCAGCACGCACAGCAGTGCCTGCGTGCCGCATGAATCATTATGGCGCACTAGCAACGTGCCTGTGGCAATGGCTGGTACATAGGAGATGGTGGTGCAATCAATAAATATAAAGATCTATGCTGCAGGCACACATTGCAGTGATGTGTCTCAACACAGTTTGTTTATCATGAATTTATCTTGGTGGTGGCACACTGGGGTCTCGAACACATCCCCACTGCCTGTGAGGGCATTATACTAACCGGTGTGCTATGCCTTTTCACATATGAATGACTGGCTAAATGGTTACACCAGGGGGTATGTCTCGTAGATCGTGCTAATGTGCGCTCAGCGAAAATGTGCAGGATGCAATAGGAAGGGTGGGCATTATGGTCTGAACGAAGGAATCGCATGTTATCGCGTGATGAAGTGCACTGCGCACATTAAGGCGCTATTGAGGGAGCCATGCCAGGTTAGCGAGCGTTCGTCTTAAGTAGGTGCGCAGACATACAAACAGAAACAGAGCTGTAGCACAATGGTTAATACACTGACTGATGGTACAGGGGTCATGAGCTTGATCCCCCAGTGTGCCTAATGCATATGGCTGGCTGAAGCATTAGCTGTATTGCTTTTTGAGGCATGTTATTTATAGTTTAATTAGTGCTGCCAGCAAACACACCCTCACATGCCGTAACCGAAGGTGCCGCATAAGGCACTCTCTAGGGCACATTATAAAGTGCACTGTCCGCCAAGGCACCCTATGGGGCACCTTATAAGGCGCTTTATAGGACACCTTATGAGGCACCTTGTAAGGCGCTTTATAGGGCACCTTATAAGGCACCTTAGAAGACGCTTTATAGGGCACCTTATAAGGAGCCTTATGGAGCACCTTATGGCTACAGTACTCTGAGGGTGTTTTTGCTGGCAGCACTAGTGTACATTAAAAATAGACAAGGCCTCAGACAGCCCTATCAAATAACCCCATGCTGGTTCTGAACCCATGACCTCTGACTCCACAGGCAGTGGAGTAACCAGTACGCTACAGCTGCTAACAAACCCCTGGCTGGCTACAGAAGGACTGCATGTCACCCCCACAAACTGTCTGCTGTGGTTACCAGGATAGGGCCAACCCACCCGTACCCATGATGCACTGCACATGCAAATCAGCAGTCTACAGATGGTCACAAGATAGGGTATGCACCCCCACAGCACCTCAGCCAGGTAGGGGGAACTGACCGTGTGCACCCGCACAGCACCTCAGCCTGGTAGGGGGTACTGACCATGTGTGTTACTGGCACATAGTAGCTACAGACCGTCACATTGTGCGGGTACTGTGCTCACCCTGACGGTGCGGTGGGGCGCCCAGCAGCAGGTCCACAGCACCTTTCATTGCTGACATATGCCATGCTGCAGATCCCCATCAGTGCTACTGTGTGTGATAGGTAGTTCCTGCATATGCATCTAGGATACATCTGTGTCCATTTGTATTTCTTAGTCATGTCTAGCCCTTATGGGCTATAATGCACCCAGAATAGGGCATGTCCTATGTTGGTGCCATGGTTACATGATGTAGGTGAAGGGGGGGGGGTGTTTGGACCCATAGGCAGACTATGTACCACCACCCAACCCACCCTCTGGGGCTGAGGGTGAGAAACAGGATCTCCCACCAACAGATCCACATTCTACCTCCCTCTAATGGTGGCAGTAGAGGGAACCATCAAACACAGTCCTGCTGGGGAATAGACACCCTACAGAGCAGTCAACACAGATCTGTGCACATCCATAAAGCAATAGCAGACAGACATTAGACCTGGAAATGCTCAGCTGCCCCCCACCACTATCTGACATTCTCCAGCAGCAAGCATCCAGCCACCGCAGCCTGCAAGGTGTTCCAGCAAGACACATACTAGCTGCAGACAGTCTGCTAGCTAGTCCATAAGTGCATGTTCCTGGAGGAGATACATGCACCCAGAACTGGGATGTCAGCATACACACCAAGCAGATAAGTCAGTGATTGGGCCCCAAAAGAGAACCTATACATATCACATGAGAAAAATACTATATTGCACTATGGGGGAGCTTAGCCATGCTGTGGTCACTGCTCAGTCAGGGTGAGAGTGACCTCCCAGCAGAACATGCTGTGGCCACCCTGTCCATGCAGGTGGTGGCCAGGCACAACAATGTCCGAGCCATTGCCCTATGCCTTGTGCAGATGCATCCAGGCCAGGCCACCCTATCCAGGCTATTCCCACAGTACCTTGCTCCTCATTATGCATATTGGCAGGCCAATATTGGCAACAGTGCTAGCAGTGTGGGCTGTGGAGGATGTTGGCAGCCACCACACACTGGATAGACAGACACACACTCCCCACACCTATGCCAGCATTGTGCAACTATAGAGGTGTTTGGCAGCCCTGGCCACCGCACCAGTCCTGGGCACAGTGCAGGCATGGCTATGGTACGCAATACTGTTGGGGTCACTCCCCAGGGAGGTAAACACTGTCGGACACAAGACCTGTAGCACACTCCACAGACATCAGAAAGGTTGCTATGATGCAGCTCTAGCAGAAAATTGTACTTAACTTCGGAATTGCTATCTGGCAGTAATCATAGCAACCTTTTGATAGCTGTGTACCGTATTCCCAGGTTTAGGGTGGCATTGCTAAGGTATGCAAGTGCTAGTATTGGGAGATGCACGCAGGGCCCAACATCCTGCCTCTCCAGGAGGCATTGGATAATGGAGCCTGTGGGTGCGGGTGTGTCTGCCCCTGTTGGCTGCTGCTTTAGGGCAGAGGTTCCCAACTCCAGTCCTGGTGGGCCAAACAGTGTTCGGATTTTCATGCTGTCCCTCACGAATATGCATGAGATACATCTGCTTACCATGGGGGCGGCGCATAGACATGCAGCACAGGCATCTTTATTAGGGGCAGCATGGAACCTGATTGATGTTTGGCCCTCCAGGACTACATTTGGGAGACTCTGCTCTAGGTAATGTGCATGTCTATGGTGTCTGTGCTCTGTAGGGTAAACTGAAGGTGTTTTGGGCATGTTTACGTCATCTGCAATAAAGGTTCTGTCTGTATTAGCATGTTTTAGTAGTGGGTAAAATATGGGGACTGGGCTGGCGGGAACCACAGCTGGGACTCAAACCTGTGGCCTTGTGCTCCTGCACACACTGGCTGTGTACACTGCACCACCGTGTTGCCGCAGAGACTGGGTATTCCCTGGTGATACCATGACTGTTTGTCAGAAAGAGTCTGTCTGTTGCAGTACATGGCACCCACCTACACAGGGCTAGGCCACGGTCTGCTCTGGGTAGCTGCCACTGCCCCCTCCACCACCAGTACCCCTCTGCCACCATGCTGACATGCCCTTCTGCTGGTGGTGCGCAGTCTCAGGCCATCCAGTGTGCGGGTAGGTGGCTGCCTATGCTGCGGGTTCTGGGGTAGGGGTGCCTGCATAGCTGTCCACGCTTCCCCCTAGCACCGCCGGCCAATGTTCTGTGCCCTTGGGGGTACCTGCTGGGTACTATCCCCTGTGACACTGTGGGCAACACACTCGTGCCCGTGTTGGGCCCTCATCAGTTGCTGCCTGGCTGCTGTACAGTTTCAGAATTCCTATGGGCCACCTAGGCATCATCCTAGTCCACACTGTGGCCCAGCTGCACCACAGCATGTGCTGCCTGCAGCCCTCTGTGTCCTCTTTTCCGGCATCTGTCCAGTTGCGCGTTCTGACATGTCCACCCTGCTGTTCCGGAACATGTGCACGCCATACGTAACTTGTCCAGTTCCAAGGGAATGCCCTGATCAGCGCTATTTCACTGTGGGATCATTCACCTTGTATGGGGACAGAGCATGGCCCTTCCGAGGTTGGTATCTTTTTTGTGGAGCTTTATCGGTAGTGTTTTTTGCTGTTTCCGATTAATATCACTATTGGCCAGCTTGGTTAATTTTTTTCCCATTTCGTTACGGTCATTTTCAATGTTTAATTGCCCTTTTGTTCCGTGCACATGTATCACACTTATCACGTTTTGTAGGTTTTCATGGCTTTGCTGTACATTGCTGACGGAAATGGTTTCTCTTCCCTTTAAATCAGTTCTAACGCGAGGGTTTCACTGGCGTTAGTTTTCAGCCCCGGAATCCACAGCGTTAGTGTGCAGGGAGCCTCTCCCCTACCACTCTCCACCCATTGACCCCTTCTCTCCGCCCCTGGGGAGCCTTCCTCCGCCCTCTGGGTGCCTTTCTCCTCCCTTCAGTGCTCGTTTGCGCCACTGAGCACGTTACCGCGCGATAAGGCACCTTATCGCCCGGTAAAGCGCCATTATCGCGCGATAACGTGGCAAAGCGCACATTAAGACGGTTTAGTAAACACACCCCTTAGTATTGTTGTTTCAATTGAATGCTTCATCGCCATTGAATTTCATATCATTCGACGTTATGGTTTTTATTTTACAGGATACTTTTTTCCTTTGCAGCCTGTCTGAATAGTGGTAATTCTTTTAGTGAGTACAGAATGTAATTTCACATTACTACACGTTTTGTGCTCCATACAATATTAACACATATACCATATTCACAAAAGACTATATTCTTTATTTAAATAGTGCCCTATGATGTATTCGTTCTCCAGTTAGCATTGATGGGTTGTGTGTAATCCTATATATATAATTGTAACTTAGGTGTATTCTTTGTTACCCACGTATATCCAATATGGATAGGTCCCATATATACCAGACAGTTTTAGATACATACACATAATCTATTGCCCTCAACACTATGCATTAGTAATATGTATTGTTTTGTAATTTATTATATTGTACATATTAACCTCTTATTTCATCTTTGTTGTCCTTTAGTCACATCAATAGAACATAGTATAAGTCCATACGTGCAGTGTACCATTGTGTGCTATAGTGAGTACAACAAACATTATACAATCCTATATAAGTGTAACACATTATAATTTTACGTTCCTTGCTTATTGTTTTCCAATTGTACTATATAATTAACAAGTTTTTCTGTGTTCTTGTCTTTCTTGCCCTGCGTTTTGATGGAGGTTTTTGGATGGTGTTTTTATTTTATTAATAATTTTTATTAAATTTTAATTGTATTTATATTTTTATCTATATGATTGATTATCTCTGTTTTAATTTGTTTTGATTTGCAAGCTGCATGCCCCCTAAGGAAGGCGTTTGCTGAAACACGTAGGGGTCCATTAATAAAGTATCCAGAGACCACCACCCATCTCTTGCTCCTTGTGTTTCCCCCACTATACCTGGCTATACTTTATTTAGAAAGGACAGGGTAGGAAGAAGGGGAGGAGGAGTGGCACTATATGTAAAAACTATTATTAAAGCTTTGGAATTACAGAGCTTAAAAGGGAGAGAGGAGGCGTTGTGGGTTAAACTAGAAAGAGGGAAAGAGAAATCTATTTGCATTGGTGTGATATACAGACCTCATTCACAAGAGGAAGAGGTGGACAGAGAGTTAATTGAAGACATACGCAGCATTGCTCGGAAAGGGGAAGTGCTACTGATAGAAGAATTCAATATGCCAGATGTTGATTGGCACATTCCTGCTGCAGTATCATCTAGAAGTAAGGAGTAGATTCTCTACAGGGAGAACTATTCAGGCAATTGGTAACGGACCCCACACGTGAAGGGGCCATACTGGACTTGGTGCTTACCAATGGTGAAAGTGTTTCTGATGTTGTAGTGGGAGATCATTTTGCATCCAGTGATCACCGATGGTGTGGTTAAGTATTAGGACTAGGGCTGTTAGAATCCATTCAAAGGTGAGGATCTTAGACTTTAGGAAGACTAACTTTGCCAAGATGGGCCAATACCTCAGGGAGTCGTTAGTGGGATGGGAACAGCGAGGGATGTAGAAAAACAGTGGGCAAAACTGAAAGGGGATATTTTAAGGGCAACCAACCTTTTTGTTAAAATGGTAAATAAAGGTAAAAGAAAAAGGAGACCGCTATGGTTTTCGAAAGAAGTAGCTGAAAAAGTGAAGAAAAAGAGGGAGGCCTTCATGAAATACAAGAGATCACAGAGAGAGGAAGACAGGCATCTGTATTTGGAAAAACTTAGAGAAGCTAGCAAAGTAGTCAGGAAGGCAAAGATTCAAAAGGAGGAGGAAATAGCCAATGCAATAAAATGGGGGGATAAGACATTTTTCAGATATATTAGTGAGAAGAGGAAGGGCAAAAGTGGTATTGTCAGACTCAAGGGTGCAGGGGAGGAATATGTAGAAGCTGATAAGGATAAAGCAGAATTGCTTAACAAATATTTCTGTTCTGTGTTTACAGATGAAGAACCAGGAGCAGGACCTCAGAAAACACCCACAAACAGGAACAGAAGCGAGGGACATCTTGAACAATTTTCAGAAGACTGTGTTCGTGAGACAGTAGCTCAACTGAAAGTAGACAAAGTGATGGGACCGGATGGGATACACTATAGAATACTGAGGGAACTTGGGGACGTTCTAGCAGCTCCAGTGACTGACCTTTTCAATGCCTCGTTGGAGTCGGAAGTGGTGCCAAAGGACTGGAGAGAGGCTCATGTGGTGCCTTTACACAAAAGCGGAAGTAAGGTTGTGGTTGAAAACTACAGGTCGGTTAGTTTAACTTCGGTGGTGAGTAAATTATTGGAAACGCTGCTGAAAGAGAAAATAGTGAGGTTTCTGGAGTCCAGTGGATTACAGGATCTGAGGCAGCATGGATTCACCAGAGGCAGGTCTTGTCAGAGAAATCTGATTGATTTCTATGACTGGGTGACCAGGGAGATGGACCGAGGGAGAGCCCTAGATGTTGTGTATTTAGATTTCAGTAAAGCCTTTGACACTGTTCCTCACAGGCGACTTATAAACAAACTGAGCACCCTAGGGATGGACCCTAAAGTTGCTGCTTGTATTAGAAATTGGTTGGGTGGGAGTACAAGTAAACGGAGCTCACTCTGAGGAGAAGGATGTCACCAGTGGTGTGCCCCAGGGATCTGTCCTTGGTCCGATTCTTTTTAACATCTTTGTTAGTGATATAGCAGAAGGGCTGTCGGGTAAGGTTTGCCTCTTTGTGGATGATACCAAAATCTGCAATAGGTGCAGATAACATGAGGAGGGATCTAGCTAAGCTTGAAGAATGGTCTAGAATCTGGCAGCTGGGATTTAATGTTAAAAAATGTAAGGTCATGCATTTGGGCTGCAGCAATCCAAGGGAGCAATATAGTATAGGGAGTGAAGTACTTTTGTCCACTAAAGAAGAGTGGGACCTAGGCGTGGTTGTGTCTGATGATCTTAAAGTAGCTAAACAGGTAGAAAAGGCGACAGCAAAAGCTAGAAGGATGCTTGGGTGCATACGGAGAGGAATGGCTAGCGGAAAAAAGGAGGTGATAATGCCTCTGTATAGGTCTTTGGTGCGACCTCATTTGGAGTATAGTGTGCAATTCTGGAGACCGCACCTTCAAAAGGATGTGAACAGGATGCAGTCGGTGCAGAGGGTGGCTACTAAAATGATTAGTGGTCTTCATTATAAAGCATATGAGGACAGACTTAAGGATCTTAGAGGAAAGGCGGGATAGAGGTGATATGATTGAGATGTTTAAATACCTCCATGGTATAAATGTTCAGGGAGAGAGCCTCTTTCAATTGAAAGCAAGTTCTTCTATGAGGGGACATGGGATGAGGGTGAAGGGAGATAGATTCAGAAGTGATATGCGGAAATATTTCTTTACGGAAAGAGTAGGGGATCTGTGGAATAGTCTCCCAGTGGAGGTGGTAGAGATGAGGACAGTAACTGAATTCAAAAAAGCATGGGACAAACACAGAGGATCTCTAAAGGTAAAAAGGGGACTGTTGTAGTTGTTGATATGGAAGGACAGAGTAGATAGGCCATGTGGTCTTTTTCTGTTGTCACATTTCTATGTTTCTATGTTTCTCTAAATATCAACTATAAATAGACTGAAGTACTGATAATTATTAGAAACCAAAATTACACTCCTCCTTGCAACATAGCTATCAACAAATTCAATCTTAAAGTCAAAAAGGAGGTAAAATACCTTGGCATCACACTTGACGAACATCTTTCATTGAGAACTCGTATTAAAAACACAACTAAAGCAATATTTAATAAAATCAGACTACTACAACACATGAAACCCCTAGTACACAGGGGTAATAGTCTATTTCATGAGCTTCCTTAGCAAATTCTTCATTCCCTTTTAATGGCTCAACATATGGCGGCATGTATTATCTACAACGCCCGTCACATGGATCATATAACACGGATCCTTAGTGCCCTGCACTGGGTACCTTTACTGAGCAGAATAAAGTACAAAATAATTATGATCTCGTTCAAAATCATCAGAAATATAGCACTTACAATCCTGTCTCAACTAACTAAGGCCACACCCAATGATCGTCAAAGAAGGGGCCAATTGAATAACACTCTTTCAATCCCGTCTGACTACCGTAAAACTAAACAACTCACTGGTACCAGAGCATTTGAGTATTTATCCCCAGTACTCTGGAACTCCCTCCCAGATAGACTTAGAAGCATTGCAGACCTGTCCACGTTCCGAACTCAACTTAAAACTTTTCTATTCATTGAACATTTTGGAGAAAACGAACCAAATTTAAAAGTGGACCAACATAGTGCAGAATTTTAGGCTCAATTGAAGCATTCTGACCCACAATTAAACTAGATTTTTTTCTTTAATTCAATCACCTCAATTTTCTGATACTACACCTCTGCTTCACCTACCTAGAAATTTTACCAAAATTATGCTTAAATCTTCCTTAATTAACTGATATGTATATGTTAAATCCATTTGAATCATGTAAATATTCTTGATTGTTTGGTATTCCTACACCTGTTATATTGTTATAATGTTCATGTATCTTAGCTGTTCTGTATGTAAATCGCTATGATTACCATAAATGGCGGTATAAAAATCACTCAAATAAATAATGGTACTGAGGTGGCTAAATTTAACAGCTGAGCCAAATAACTTTTCAAAGACTTTAATCAATTACATCCTTAACCAGTTAGATCCCTTTGAAAATGAACTCCAGGAGGTTAATATTAAAAAAAAAAAAGCAGACCCTTCCATAGGATATAGGGATAAATATTGTCTATAAGCCAGGATATTCAGCAGCAGCTCCTATCTGGATGCTGCCGCTTAATATCCTGCCAATTTTTAAGTGAGGCAGCTTACCACTGTGGCTTTGAAATATCGGCCTCTCTGAATATTAGCCCCATGAGCCACAAGAGCTACACGTTTGTGTTTGCATAGACTATGGGGGGGGGGGGGGATATTCAAAGAGAGTAACATGGTTAGCAGAAATAGGCACATATGTTGCCTTCAGGACTGGCCCATCCACTAGGCAGACTGTGTGACTCTCTAGAGTGGCAGGGCCCAGTGGTTGGCATAGCAACCCTCTGGCTCTTTCTGTAGCAGCAGATAAGCATGCAATAAATAAATCCAGGAGTCTTTTCAAGGATCCAAGCCAGTTTAATGTGCACATGGCTCAAGCAATAAGCAATTTCAAAATGGCTGAGCAATGGCTTCTAGTAAAACAACAACTTTTATAGCTTTCTTGTCCATTCTAAGCATAGGCAAACTTTTCATTGGTCCCAGTACCCCTCTCACCCATCTATTGGTCCCGGTACTGATATGGCTACCCAATCGGGACTCTGGTCTGGGCCCAGCACCTGGTTGCCCCCCTTCTAGTCCCAATTACAATGGTCAGTGTCTCCAACTTGTTACTTCTCTCCTCCAAGGTCGCTGAGCTTGTTAAAACATATGGGAAGCAGAGGCACTGTGACCTTGCTCTCTGCAGAGTTAATTAATTCCATAGAAGCATAGCACACCTTATCAGTACCAATTAAACTTGTTTTTTATTTATTTTCCAAGTTTCGTTTCTGCTTAGCTATGTTCAGTTAAACTGAGTTAAGTTTCAATTCTATGGTGTCATCATTCAGGGGGGTTTTCATTCCTCTGGGCCTAACTACAGGCTTCAGTTACAGGTCAAGCTGCTCAGGCCTGTCTGCTTAGTTCAATTAGCATGGATCATAGGCCGTCGCCTACCACATTCCCCCCTTTGATTATTCTCACCCGCATGTTAATAAGGTGTGAGAATCAAATCACATAATACTAGGTAAAGGTATCACTCTGTGGTATAGGGTAGTAAGTTCACATAGCTAGCATCTTTGTAGCTGTCTTACGCTCTACAGTGTTATTAATAACTGAAGTTATCATTTGCAAGCAAAATGGCAAGAAACAAGGGAGCAACAGGCAGATAGTCAAAGTCCATAGTTTGGCAAGAGTGGGAAAAAGAACTAAAGGATTAGAAGGTTCGGTTGCATCTTTGTTGTGCTGTCGTAAAGCTTCTGATTTAGACAGACCAGCTGTCCATCCTTCGTAGTAGATTGTGGTCCAGTCCGAACAAAACACAAACTGTCAACAATGGGGTGGGCCAATACCCACTCACTAGTAGTATTATGTAAATCAGTCTGATTGTATAGGATAGAATAGTTCAGTTCTTGCATCTCCCAGGGCCACTGATCTCCCATCTTAGTTCCTCCACAATAGAAACAGTCAGAAGTGTGGAGACTAGATGCTATTGCTCCAGTAAGTTCAAGAAACAAGTTCTGGTGGTGGTATGAGGAATTGCAACGGTGGCTTGCATAGCCTTGTAGAAAGTCAAGATCTAGAACAACTTTTGGATTGGAGAGTATACCAATGCAAGTATAGAGAGAATGATAAAACAAGGTCTGAGTGACCTTCGGTCCAGTTCATGTTGTACTTATACAGGCTGCCCAAGGAGATAAGGCAAAAGTCATTTCAAAGCACTCCAAGGCTGCTATCACGATGAAACAGTAGAGAATCATGATGAAAGTTCTCTGAAGAATTAGTGCAAGTCTTTGAAAAACCAGTGCAATCTGTTGATAATTCTTGACCACGAAGTCTTCTTCTTCTTTACTGTACGTTGACCTGTTTTGCTCTCAGTAGCATGCAACAGGTGTAGCGTTGATTGTAGATCCTCAAGCTTCCGCTGTACATGACCTTACCAATTTCATTGGTAGGAGTGTAGAGCTGTAGATTCCAGCGTATTTCAATAAACACAGTCCTTTTAGTTTGCACTGTCCTTGATCAAAATGGCACAAAGATTTTCAAATAATATAGTTCATAATACAGTCTCTTTCTGTTGATGATAATCTCTTCAGAATAAACAAATAGTCTCTTGAGATTCAGGAGTTCTATATTAGCACAGTCTCTCTTTTTGTTTTTAAAACTTCCTGAATTTTTTCAATTTGCTTGTCTTTGCAAAGTTAGCTGCAATGGAACTTCTGGATCTGTTCTGATGTTCACTGGTCTGGCTCTGGAGCTGCTGCTGATTTCACTCTGCTGTGATGAATCCAGGGTTCGAGTTCTGCAATTTTCACTGCTGTAGGGTTAACAAGATAACAACATAAGGTCCCTTCTAATGCGGTGTGTCAACGGTGTCTTTCTCCACTCTTTGATTCACACCGAGACTCCAGGCTTGAAAGGGTGCAGGCAAATTGATGGGTAATCGATTTTGTACCCAGGTATGAAGACTCTGCAAAACAGAACTTAAAACCAATAGTTTATGTCTAATAATTTCAGATCCTATCTGTCTCATATCTCCTTTTATTTCCTATACAATAGGCAGGGGTTGCCCATACAGAATCTCAAAAGGGGAAACTCCTAAAGACTTAGCAGGGGCTAAGTATATCCTAAGAAGGGCTATGGGAAGAACCTGGGGCCACTTCAGGTAAACCTCTTGGCAAAGTTTAGACAACTGAGATTTCAGGGTTCTATTCATACATTCTACTTTTCCTAAATTCTGAGATCTATAGGCAGTATGTATCTATTAATATCAATATCTTGGGGCTATACTTAATGGACTTGCTTCCTAAGGTTATCCACCCTCATTCTTTGTACAGGGCCCCATATGCATGCAAGGTTGTAAGGGTATACTTGAAATCTGGGTACACATTTAGACAGGGCTCTTTTCCTATTGTTAGTGCTCTAGTGAGGACTATCAGTTCAGCTTTCTGTGGTGAAGTTTCTGGGGCCAGGGCTGAGGACTCAACTACCAAATCAGGGGTCATCACTGCATATCTAGCACAACAATGTCCATTGATGATGAAACTGCCTTCAGCCACAAAGAAAGTCTGTTCAGGGTTCTCCAGAGGGACATCAGTCAAATCCAGGTGGCTTGAGAATACAGTGTCCATAATTTCTAAACAGTCATGATCAGGGGATCAAGACTAACTGATAACATAGCAGGATGGAAAGCTTGACTGACCCTTCAGTTGTATCTGGGGTTTTCACACAACATACTCTAATATTTCAACATTCATAGATTTGTTAGCTAGTAATTTCCTTTGTATTTCATATTGGTTAGAACAGAGTGTGGTACAGTAACTTGAAGATCCTGTCTCAAAGGGATTTTTCTTTTAGTTTTTGCTTACTAGGAAGGCTGTAGCTGTAACAGCTTCTCAAATAAGGTCCAAGAGATTGAGTCAACACTCCCAGAACATTTCCTTGCGACTCATGAACATAGAGACTGCAAGGTTTTCTGGACATCGGGTAGACCCAGAACTGGTGATAACATCAGAGCGGTTTTCAAAGATCAAAAGACTGCATTCCTATTCAAGTCCCCATTCCAATGGAGACTTTTTCATTCCTTTGGTAGCTTGATACAATGTGATACAATGGTTTTGCTAGCAGCGCAAAATTGGGGATCCATATACAACAGTACCCTGTGGCACCCAAGAAGGCTCTCACTTGCCTCCTGGTGGTTGGAGTAGGAATACTGCATACAGCTGCTTTGCGTTCTGGTAAGGGTTCCAGGCGTCGAATTCCGCTGGACAACTGGAATCCTAGGTATTTAACTTGTTTGACATAATTATGCTTTGGCTCTTGAGACTTTGTATCCAGCCTCATTAAAAAGGTGCAAGAGTTCACTGGTGGCTGGTGGACATTCACTTTCTGAGTTGGTGGTTATGAGCAAGTTGTCCACATATTGAAGTAGAATTTTTTCTTTTTTTTTTTTTTTCTGGAGTTTTCTGGATAACTTGTCAAATCTTTTGCTGAGTGAGGCGAGTTCTTGAATTCTTGAGGTAATCTTGTCCAGATGAGTTGGCCCCGCCTCCTTGTAGTGGGGTCTTGGGCTAAGCGTATGCAGAAAAAAACATCTTTTTAAGTCCAGAATGATGAAATGTATAGCTTCAGCAGAGATCAGTTCCAAGAGAATATAAGGATTTTGGTACCACTGGTTGTATAGTTTCAGCTGCATGATTCATTCTTCTTAGATCCTGCACTGGGCGGTAATCACCTGTCCCAGGCTTCTTGACTGGCTTGAGGGTGACAATGGCAGGGGCTATGTTCTTCGCTAGGCCAGGTGGGTTATCTTCTGCCCATACTTTAGGTGGGGCTATGAGGTTGGTAAGTGTACAGCTTGTTGCTTTGGATGCAGGTGAATAGAACCACCATTCTTCTTCTTGGGGACAGTTAACACCATCAGGCCAGCAGATTTTGAGTTTCATTTTTTCCCCTTCAACAAAGGATATCTGTGCTTGAAGCTTTGCAAGCAGGTCTCGGCCCAAAAGTGGAATAGGGCATTCAGGCATATACAGGAACTGGTACATTATTATTATTATTTTTTTTTCTAGTTCACACATGTGGTTCTGCAGAAAAGGCTTTGCGAGAAAAACACAGGGGCTACTGGCTTTAGTATTCTGCTCCTGTATCCCCCATAAAAGTCCATATATTGGTCCCCTATTTTGCAGACTGACTCCTGGGGACCCAGGGAAACTGGAGAGTCCGGTCTGGCCTAGTCTTCATCCATGCTGTAGCCCTCTCAGGCTGCCACTCACGCTATAGCTGCTCCACTCTCGTGCTGAAACACTGTGCTTGGTTTTATTCTGTCTATGATTCTACAATCAAGTACTCCCTCCTGGGGTGGAGTCAAGATACGGGCATTCACTTCTCTAATGTCCTTCTTTTTCTATAATGGGCGTACTCACACCCAGTTTTTCACTTCCTCTGTTCCTTCGATTAGGATAACCTCACATCATTCAACTAAAATATCATTCACTTTCTCTGTTACATTTATTTTCACAATTCACACACCCTCTGATTAACTTTCATTTAACCATTATGCCCGCAAATTCATCCAGTTCTTTGCAATTTCCGTTCATTAGTTCAATCAAGTCCTAAAACTTCTCAGTGTATAATGCAGTTTTTTTTTCAGTTCTAAACAAGTCTGGTCAGCTGACTTTCACTTCTAGTCCGGAGGGGGTGGACATTCCCCTGTTGCAGAGGTGGCTAGCAAACTACTTGGGAATCTGTAGTCCCCCCCCCTCTCCTGGATTCTGTTTCTCCTAGCAATGCTCTATCCAGGAGGTTGATTTTTTTTTTTTTTTTTTTAAGGATCCACTTCTCTGCTGTGGGCACATTAGTTCACGCCCACCGGGGGGGGGGGGGGGGGTTGACATCATCGGTGGACTGGGCTCCATCCCCCCCTTAAGCACTCTGAACTGAACTACTTACAGAGAGAGAGAGAGAGACGAGACAGGATATCTAGAAATTCTGGGGCAAAATCCTGATTGGGACAGAGACATTTCATAATCTTCAGTAAATCCCTTACTGAAATTCTTGATCATACTTGAAAAGACACTTATTATTTCTGTAAACATAGGGCAGGCAGGAAACACTTAGATTGAGCACATACATCCATTATGCTTCTTATAGAGAGAACTATAGCTATCTGTCAGCATGTCTCTGCAAAAGAAATTATTTTTTTAGTTCAGGAAGCAAATATTTAAAAGACATTCCGGATATTTTTCATAAAATACAGTACACCTTTCCCTTTTTTTTTTAAATACAGAAAAGCTAACTGATTTGTTCATTAGTAACCAGCACAGAGGGGAAGCATGCATTCAAATGACTTATACTCATTCATAAAAAGATAAACTTTGTTTTTAAAACTTTTGGTTAAACAGAGCTAGTGAAACCAGAGAAAAAACTAATTATAAATTCATCACGCTTCGATTAAATGAAGAGACTTTTCAAATCGGGAGTCCCTTTTCATTCCTAGGAGAAATCTCCTGCAGTCTCCAGCAGTCTCTTCAGAACTTTTTTTTTTTTTTTTTTTTTAAGGATATGTGGAAGCCACACCCCTCTGCTCGCGGGGAAACAATTGAACTGTGCTCATAAAAAGAGACTTCTCATTCACATGGACAGAGATGCCAGAAAAAAAACAATTTAAATCAATGTTAAGTCGTGATCTAATTACTTTGTAGATCGAAGGAAAAACAAAAACAGTTCTTTATCATTTCCTATTTAAACTGTTTCAGTGCTTACTGAAAATTTGAACATACAGCCGACAGAAATTCCTCTCACTTGGTCCGCAACCCATAAGGGATTAATACAAACTTAATCCTTTTCAGGCTAAACCCAAAAACTATCGGGACCCACAATCCTGACTAAACATTCTTATTAAATGATAAATAAATGATATATATTACATAACCACAGCAGAAGGAACAAAAACATATTAAATAAAACAGGTACAATTTGCCTGAAATAAGCACAAACTACCAGCATTGAGGTTTAAGCCTGCACAAGATTAGAAAGACGACACTAGACATTCTTTCCTTCAGACACGCCCCCTGTCAGTTTTTCACACTGCAGTAGAAAAACTAACTGGGTCAGACCAGCTTTTTGATTTCTAAAAATGACTGTAGGTGTTTTGGGTCTTCATTCTGCTCTATTAATACAATTTCTTAATCAGTGAACTGTCACAAATTACTCAACAGAATAATCTCACATATATAACAAAAGGGAAACTCGCAGTTTCAACAGATAGCAAAAATCAAATACACAGGACGGACAATACACCAAACGCTTCATCCGTTTCGCGACCTAGACGCAGTCACCCGACTAGGAACTGCGCTAGTCCAGAGTCCACTCGGCTTGGTCCGTGCTGCCAGACCTCTCATTCACACTTCATTCACACAATCATGCTAGCAACGTATCTTAGAATGCATTCCTTTCTATCTATTCTGACTAGTCTTTTTCCCAATTACAAAAAGGATGAGGGTTTCACCCGGCGAATTCCCATGCGGGGTTACTCGGCCCTTCCTTGAGAGCTCTCTTACCAATTCCCAATATCTCGAGATTACAAATTCCAAGTTCCACTGGCAGTACTGCTCTTTCTATTTCTGTCTAGACATACCAAAAAACCCAGTCCTGTCTGCTCTGACCAGGCTGAATCATGATCCTCTATAACAGCTGTACCTAGCGAATACTCATGCAAGGATTTTCAAACAAAGACTTAAGTCTTACCAAAGTTTTCAAACTGCAGTTCTAACTCATCTGTCTAGACAGGTTTTCAAAACTATACTTACCAGATCTGGTTCCCAAGCTTCTGAGTTGGATCCTGGACTCCCCCGGGTCGGAAGTGTTGGCCAGCTGGACTCAGTGCCTGCCGAGGCCAGGCAGAACTCCCTCCGATACAAGAGGATCGGTGGGCCCAGGGAAATTCCCCTGCGTCGGATTGGCATGGTTCCAACTGGACCAAACCTCAAGGCGAATTACGTGGATTTATTCACTTGAACACTATCCACCACTCGCACTTCTCGGCCAACGCACCAAGAATGTAGCAGCAGATAAGCATGCAATAAATAAATCCAGGAGTCTTTTCAAGGATCCAAGCCAGTTTAATGTGCACATGGCTCAAGCAATAAGCAATTTCAAAATGGCTGAGCAATGGCTTCTAGTAAAACAACAACTTTTATAGCTTTCTTGTCCATTCTAAGCATAGGCAAACTTTTCATTGGTCCCAGTACCCCTCTCACCCATCTATTGGTCCCGGTACTGATATGGCTACCCAATCGGGACTCTGGTCTGGGCCCAGCACCTGGTTGCCCCCCTTCTAGTCCCAATTACAATGGTCAGTGTCTCCAACTTGTTACTTCTCTCCTCCAAGGTCCCTGAGCTTGTTAAAACATATGGGAAGCAGAGGCACTGTGACCTTGCTCTCTGCAGAGTTAATTAATTCCATAGAAGCATAGCACACCTTATCAGTACCAATTAAACTTGTTTTTCTTCTATTTTCCAAGTTTCGTTTCTGCTTAGCTATGTTCAGTTAAACTGAGTTAAGTTTCAATTCTATGGTGTCATCATTCAGGGGGGTTTTCATTCCTCTGGGCCTAACTACAGGCTTCAGTTACAGGTCAAGCTGCTCAGGCCTGTCTGCTTAGTTCAATTAGCATGGATCATAGGCCGTCGCCTACCACATTTCTACCATGTAGCGGCTTTCTACCATGGTGTGTCTTAAAATATCCACCCACATGCATTCACTGCCTGCTGTCTCTGCCCCTTCCTATGCAACTTGCTGTTGGAAGGGGCAAGAGTGCCACGTTGTGAGTGTGCATGAGGGTGGGTGCTGTAAGGCTCGCAGCAACACAACTGTGAAATTTAAGGAAAAAAGCATGTAAGGATCACTGTACCACCCCCACCCCTGTGAAATCAGGAAGGGGTGGCATGGCGTAGACCTGCCTAGGGCAGCAGAAAACCTTGAGCCGGCCCTGGTAGTCTTGATAAAATAATTAGAACTTTACAAACCTTATATAACACAAAACTATTCAGAGTAAAAAAGACAGTACGTTAAGGAATAATCATACTGTTGAGATTATTTGCAAGGAAAATGCTGCAGTGTCTTCTCAAATACATACTAAAGAAGATGCTGCAAAGAAATTTAGTGCAGTGCATGAAGTAGTGTGTTAATAAGGAAACATGCTATTGTGTCAGACACATGGAGATCGACTGAAGATACAGGGACTGATATTGAAAACAATTAGCCGGCCGGCCAAGGGGATAGACTGCAATATTCAGTGGCATTATACAGGTAGTGCTGCTAAATGTCTCCGCAGACTGTCCCAAAACTGAATGGTTAGTGCATGGGTGCATGGTATAGAAAGACTAGGGGACATGCAATGAAGCTACAGGGTAAACTATTTAAGACTAATAAAAGAAAATATTTTTTCACTCAACGTGTAATCAAACTCTGGAATTTTTTACCGGAGGATGTAGTAAAGGCTGTTAGTGTAGCTGGGTTTAAAAATGGTTTGGACAAGTTCCTGGAGGAAAGGTCCATAAACCATTATTAAGAAGGGACCTAGGATATCAATGCTTGACCCAGTACAAGCATTGTAGAACCTGTGTCTTTTGGGGAAACTGCTAGGTATGTATGACCTAGATTGGCCACTGTTGGAAACAGGATACTGGGCTTGATGGACCTTGGTCTGACCCATTATGGCATATCTTATGTTCTTATGTCCTTATGGGTGGTCTGTGGGTGGAGAAGGGTGGTACCTGTGTTAACTATGTAAATGCCGACACTTATCCAGTTGGTAAAGTCTTCAGCAGCCCCTGTCCAGACAACTTAGGCTACATGAAAAACTGGCCTAAGTTGCAAGCCGGACAAGAACCAGCTGAAAATCAGAGTAACTAGGAAAATGTTGACACTTACCGGTTAGCACTGCTGAGTCTGGATATTCAGTGGCAGCTCCAATCCGGATACTGCCACTAAATATCCTGCTGATATTTAAATGCCATGGCATTTACATATAAGCATTTTTGAACATCAGTCAGTGTCCAGTTAAGTTTAGTTTTTAAATCCACAATATAAAGGATGTTTAAAATGTAGATGAATGTATTGTCATTGAAGGCCAATGATTATATTGTGGAGTGCTATACAGAATATTATACCTGCATGCATTTGATGAAATATCTGCTTTTCTTTTATGAGGGCTTTATTCTTTATTGAAAATAACTTCTGCAATACAGTTATTCATTGAAGTTTGAATAATTAAATTAGGTCTATCCTTACTAAACATTAGTGCATGTTATCTGCTACAGTAGCCATAGGAATAATATAGGTGCTGTAGCAGATATCACATACTAATGTTTAGTAAACATGGCCCTTAGTAGGAACAATTTTGCATTAAGTAAGAATTTTTTCAGGTCTAATTGTTCTCCGGGAACAAGCAGGAAGTCAGTCCTCACATATGGCTGACGTCGGCAGCAACGGAGCCCTCGCGGAAGCATCCCTCCAGCTTTTAAAGAAAGACTTTGGAAGATGCCACCACGCATGCGTGGTCCCCTTCCCACCCAAGGGTGCCATCTTGCTCAGTCTCCTTTTTATCGCTGAGCCCTTCAGATGTTTGTCTGGCTTGTCTCCGGAAATAGTTGATATTTTCTCTCAGAGTTTCACACTCACCTCTGGTATCGCACCGGTACTCTTCCCGCCTGCTGACCTCATTGCCTCGGCGTCGAGTTCTGTCCATTTTTGTAGTTTTTCGTTCTTTTCTTTTCATGGCGTCTTCACGCCTTTTTTCTCCCACTGGCAGCCCGGAGAGTCTTTGACCTCACAGGGGTACTTTTTTCCCCCATGGCTACCGGTGGCTTTAAGAAGTGTGATTGGTGCTCCAAAATTATGTCTTTGACCGACATACACGACTGCTGTCTCCGCTGCCTCGGGCCAGATCACGACCCGGCAGTCTGTGGTCTCTGCAAGAGGATGTCCAGTAAGGCCCTCAAGAGCCGCCAGCAACAGCAAGATAAGTTTTTCCCCGAGTCCCCAGTGCCTCCAAATGCCAGGGCTTCGTCTGAGGCCCCAACATCTCGGGCGGAATCCTCCGAACCCGAGCCTCTTTGTGGGTCCTCAGAAAGAGAGTCTCCATCCAGGGAACCCAGGAAGAAGAAGAAACCCTTGAAGACAGCATTCCTGGATGGCTCTGACCACCTGGGTGCCCCCTCTGGGCCGCAATCTGAGACGCCCGTCCAAGACATCAGAGAAGGAGTGTCCTGCAAAGGTTCCCTGGAAAGATCCGACAGTGGACCAGCCTCCGTCCCCAGACATCATCCTCGTCAAGGATTCATCTTCGGGGGAGCCGGTCTTGGGACTGAGTCCCTCGATGCCCGTACTGAAGGCTGAGGAGCCTTCTGGTCTGGAGTCCAGAATGGCGGCCCTGGAGTGCAGTTTGTCTGCCTTCATGGACCAGCAGCGGGCGCTGTTGTCTGACACAACTGGTTCATCCGCCCTGACCACCGGGCCCTCAATGTCCAAGAAGTCCCCGGAGGCTGAGCCAACCCTCGACCGAGGTCACAATCCGAGTCCTGCTCATCGGGACCATGGTCATCCCTGGCAAGTCTGGTGGGCACCGGCTGCAGGGCATCGGGAGCCTTGAGGCCCATGGAGCAGCCCTCTTATGAGTCCTTGATGGACTACTCCTAGTGGGAGACGGAGGATGAGGAGTCCCCCGATACCCATCGCCCCAGCGATGTCCCATCTGACTCTCCCGTCTTGGAGCCTCGACGGCGGTCTCTGCCCAAGGATATGGGCTTCCTTGATTTTGTCAAGGACATGTCCAAGGCCCTGGTATTCCCGACCGAATCAGAGGAGGATCCTCGGGCGGATGAGGTGAAAATCCTCCAGTATGAGGCCCCTCCACGGGAATTGCTCATGGTGTCCATCCCTCCCATCCTGGAATGGCTGATGCTCCAAATGTGGGAAACACCGGCTTCGGTGCCGATGGTGATCAAATGGCTCGACGTGATGTATCGAGATCGCCAGAGCCCGGGCTTCCAAAAGTCACAACTGCCGCATAACTCCATGGTGGTGCCATGCGTCGGCTGAAAAGTCAGAAAACGCACTTCTTGGTGTCCCCCAGCAGGGAGGCTCGCATTCTGGATGCCTTGGCAAGAAGCACTACCAGGGCTCAATGCTATCGGCTGCATCCAGGCCTACAAGCTGTACATGGGCATGTACTTGAGAAACCTGGCGAAGGAACTCGCCGGGTTCTCGACTGATCTCTCTGAGGAATCTTTGCAGCAGTTCAAGAACCTGGCCAAAGCAGTCCGTGAATGCTCCAAATTCATGTCTCAGGCAGCCTATGATGGGTTCAAGTCGGTGGCTCAAGTAGCGGGGGCTGGCATCAGTGCATGCCGCCAAGCTTGGCTACAGTCGTCCAACCTTGAGCAGTGGGTTCAGGACAAATTGGTCAATGTTCCAGGCCAAGGAGAGCACCTCTTTGGCAAAACTCATGACTGACAAGGCTGCTGAGCTGGAAACCGAGTTCATGAAGACGACCAGGCTCTCTAAGAAGACCGCTACCCCTCCTCGATGGAAGGACTCAGGTAAAAAGCCCTCCTACCTGAGGAAGGGAGCTGCTTACAGAAACTATCCACCTTATCAGGTCACCCCAGCTCCACAACAGGGTCAGCAGGCCATGGGACATGGGCATGGCCCACATAAGCAGAAGGCTCCAAAACAACCCCAGGAACCGGCTCTGGCCCAGCCAGGGGGGCGCATCTAACTCCCTGAGCATAGCTTCTCTACCCCAAAGAGATTAGCAGCCCACAGAGGGACATCTGGCCCTCTATGCCCAAAGGTGGGTGACCATCACCACTGATTTATGGGCACTAAGAGTAGTCAGGGAGGGTTACCTCCTCCATGTGACTCATCCGCCCCCTTATTTCCTCAGGTCTCCCTTCTACCAGTACCTTCTTCTGAAGGAGTTGGCAGGTCTTCTCGAGGACAAAGCAGTGGAACTGGTGCCCCACCACCTCCAGGGCAAGGGGTTCTACTCCAGGTACTTCCTCGTGCCAAAGAGGACAGGGGGCCTAAGGCCCATCCTCGACCTGTGCAACCTCAACAAATTCCTGGTGAGGGAGAAGTTCAAGATGCTCTCCCTTGGAACATTGCTGTCATACCTCCAGCAGAGAGACTGGCTATGCTCCTTAGACCTCAAGGATGCTTATACCCACATCCTCATCCACCCCAACCACAGGCAGTACCTGCAGTTCGTGGTGGGGGGGCCAGCACTTTCAGTACAGGGTTCTCCCCTTCAGCCTAGTCTCGGCCCCAAGAGTCTTCACAAAATGCCTGGCAGTTGTGGCTGCCTTTCTCCGGCGCCAGAGTGTCTTCGTCTTTCCCTACCTGGACGACTGGCTCATAAGGGGAGGCACAGCCTCAGAGGTGCAGCATGCCACCGCATGCACCATTCAGATTCTGCAACATTTGGGCTTTGTCATAAATTACCCCAAGTCTCACCTCCTCCTGATACAGTGTCTGGAGTTCATTGGGGCAAAGATTGACACTTTCCAGTCGAGGGCTCTCTTGCCCAGAGACCGGGCCAATCGTCTCAGGTCTCTAGCTCGGGACGTATAGTACCGTCCCTTGGTGCCCACCCATCTTCTTCTGTGCCTCCTCGGGAACATGGCCTCCATGGTCCACATCACCCCGGATGCTTGCCTCCACATGAGGGTGGCACAGTAGTATCTCCGGGACCGGTAGTTTCAGGCCACAGGCCACCTCCGAGACAAAGTTTATGTGACCCACCTATTGGTGGACTCCCTGGTATGGTGGCAGTCGCCCAAGCATCTTGAGGCGGGCATGCCTTTTCAGGCCCTCAAGTCCCTCAAGGGTCCTCAGCACAGATGCCCCCCTGCTCAGCTGGGGGGCCCACTGCGGAGATCTCCGCACTCAGGGAAATTGATTACCAGATGAGAGCACTCAGCAGATCAACCTCCTGGAGATCTGAGCCATACACCTAACCCTGGTTCTTCTGTCACCACCTGTGTCACCAGCCGGTGGTGGTCCAGACGGACAACCAGGTGGCAATGTTCTAGATGAACAAACAGAGGTGCACGGGGTCTTGTACCCTTTGTCAGGAGGCACTGGTCCTCTGCTCCTATGCAATCCAACAGGGTATCTTCCCGTGGGCAGTGTACCTGCCAGGCCAGGACAACCTGCTGGCCGACAGCAGAGTTCTCCAACCGCACGAGTGGCAGTTGGACCCCAGGGTAGCTGGTCTGCTTTTCCGGCTCTGGGGGGAACCCATGATGGACCTGTTCGCCAGCCCAGACAACTTTCAGTTGCCCTGCTTCTGCTCCCAGCAGGTCCACCCCTCCAGGGTGGCAGCGGACGCGTTCCTGGTCTCATGAATGCCTCATGTATGCCTTCCCTCCGACGCTGCTGATTGCCAAGACCTTGTTCAGGACTCTCCATGATAGGGCTTTACTCATCTTGATAGCTCCTTGGTGGCCCAGGCAACCGTGGTTCCCGCTGCATCTACAGTTGGCAGTGGAGGCCTCCCATCCCCTTGGGGGCCGCCCCAGGACTCCTATCTCAGGAAGGGGGCTCTCTCCTTCACACCAACCTGGGGTCCCTGTTGCTGCTGAGAGGGTGACTCTGGCCCCTTTCAACCTTCCAGTTGAGGTGGAGGACATTCTGCTGGCCTCTCATAAGACCTCTACTAGGAAGGCTTATGCCCTCAAATGGCACAGGTTCTCTGCTTGGTGCACCGAACACAGGGTTGATCCTTTCTCCTGCCCGGTGGCTCTGGTGTTACAGTACCTTCTCCACCTCTATCAGTCCGGGCTCAAGTCTAACTCCTTCCGAGTGCACCTTAGTGCCTTGACAGTGCACCACCATCCAGTGGATGGTAAATCCCTCTCGGTCCAACCATTGGTGACCCGTTTCCTTCAGGGCCTGCTCTTATCGAAGCTCCTGGCTTGCCCTCTAGCAACTGAATGTGACCTCAACATAGTGTTGGGGCAGCTCACTTGCCCATCCTTCGAGCCTCTGGCTACCTGCCACCTTCACTACCTTTCTTGGAAGGTGGTTTTCCTGGTTGCGCTCACCTCTGCTTGCAGAGTTAGCGAGCTTCAGGCCATTGTGGCGGAAGTGCCTTATACCAGGTTCTACAATAACAGAGTGGTGTTTTGCATGCACCTCAAATTCCTGCCGAAGGTAATGTCGCCCTTCCATCTCAACCAGGAAGTGGTGCTCTCTACCTTTTTTCCAAGACCTCACTCCAGTCGGATGGAGACGGTCCTTCACACCTTGGACTGTAAGAGGGCCTTGTCCTTCTATATCCGATGCACTCAGGGCCACCACAGAGCTTCTCAGCTTTTCATCTCCTACGACCCCAGTAGACTAGGGGAGGTGGTGACCAAACGTATGTTGTCCACCTGGGTGGTGGACTGTATCGCCCTCATTTATGAGAAGGCGAGGCTCCCGCTGGAAGGCCACGTCACGTTGCACCGTGTCAGGGCTATGGCTGCTTCAGTGGCAAACTTGCGCTCCGTCCCAATGTTGGACATCTGCCAGGCCACCACTTGGTCTTCAGTCCATACCTTCACAGCCCATTACTGCCTGGAAAGAGAGTCCCGACGGGACAGTGCCTTCAGCCAGAATGTGCTCCATAATCTGTTCGGGGTTTAGGCAACTCCTACCCTCTGACCCTTCTGTGTTCAGGCTACTGGAGTGTTGGTTTCATCGGACACAGGGGTCCTACTGTGGTCTATGCACATGGACAAAATTGCTGCTGCTTGCGGCTTCCCGTGAGGGAGCCCCTATTTTTGCTATGGGCTTTCGGTGGCCTTTAGCTGGGGAGTCCCATATGTGAGGACTGTCTTCCTGCTTGTTCCTGGAGAAAGCATAGTTACTCACCTGTAACAGGTATTCTCTGGGGACAGCAGGAATCAGTCCTCACAACCCTCCCTCCTCCCCTTGGAGTTGCTCCTTTACCATCTTTTATTTTTGCCGTCTTTTAACTATGTCATCTGACTGAGCAAGATGGCACCCTTGGGCGGGAAGGGGACCATGCATGCGTGGTGGCATCTCCCAAAGACTTTCTTTGAAAGCTGGGGGAATGCTTCTGCGAGGGCTCTGTTGGTGCCGACATCACCCATATTGTGAGGACTGATTCCTGCTCTCCCTGAAGAACACCTGTTAGGTGTGAGTAGCTATGCTTTTTTGAACCTTACTATTGGACTTATTTGGGTAATCTTTAAAAAATAGGTGCATCATATGTACCTATGGGGTATGTTTACTAAACTGTGGTAACGTTACATAATGCGCGTTATGTAACGTTAACATTACATAACGTGCGTTATGTAACGTTAACGATCGTAGACGTTCCACGGCACAGTAAAACACCGCAGAAGGTGGCGACAGGGCGGAGAGAAGAGGTCAATGGGCGGAGTGTGGGCGGGGAGAGGCTCCATTCACACTAACGCGCTGATCTGAAGAGCTGAATCCTAACGCGATTGAAAACCTGCCGTTAGATGCACATATGCAGGAGAGAGAAACCATTTACGTGTCAGCAATGTACAGCCCAGGCAGGGAGCCGAAAATCTGTGATAGTAGTGCTCCATGTACAGCAATACCATAGTGCCAAAGTATGAATGGCCACTATGGCAATGGTGCAAATGGGGCATAGGGGGCCGCAGGCGGGACATGTAGCATGGGCAGCTGGGGCACAGGGTGGACCAGGCGGGCACCTAGGTGTCACATAGGAACATAGACACCGGAGATCAGCAAGACAGCAGTTAACCAAGGCCAAACACAATCCACCAATATCTACCTGGTCCACCCTAGCCAATAGTCGCTAGGGCACAGATCTGACATCCCCCCAGCCATCCCGCCCCCATGTGGTGGGGACATAATAGTGGTAGGCAGTGATGGGGGGATGTGAGGATGTCCACGTAAGCCCCCCCACCCCGGAACCCGCTCCCTAGGTGGGCACCTACCTACACAGTGGATGGCCTGGGACTGCGCACTACCAGCACCGACAGCAAATGGCCACATCAGCTTGGCAGGGGGGCGTGTGCCCGTACTGGAGGGGGCAGTGCCATCTCCCTGCAGTGGACCTAGGCCACGCTCTGCATCAGTACGTGGTGTGCAGTGCAACATAAAAGGTCTGGCTGAGGAAAAGTGCAGGTAGCCCCAGGGACTACCATGCATCTGTGGCAACAGTGTGGTGCAGTACACCCAGCCAGTGTGTCCAGGAGCAGAGGGTCACAGGTGCAAGTCCCAGCTGTGGTTCCTGCAGAGCATGTCCCTATATTTTACCCTACAATGCAGATACAACAGCAACATGTGCAAAGCCCAAAGCAGCGGCGAACAGGGGTGCAAACACCCACTCACACAGGCTCCATAATCCAATGATACATGGAGCGGCAGGCTGTTGGCCCCAGCATTGGGATTGTGTTATCACCAGAGCACTACTACTACCCCCTGCACAGTTTAGCAATGTCGGCACTGTGATCAGGACTAGTGTGGCGGACTAGTGTGGCGGCCAACCACCCCTATCTTTGTATAATGCTGTAAAAGGAGTGAGCGTGTTTGTATGTCTATCCATTGTTCTGTGACTGCCCACACTTCACTGGGCTCAAAATGTACCACTGTTACCAGCGTTAGCCTGATTAAATGCATAATGAGGAGCAAGGTATTCTGGGTATGGCCCGGACAGGGCAGATTGGCCAGGATGCATCTTCACAGGGTGTGGGGCAATGGCTAGGACACTGTAGTGCCTGACCACCACCTGCATGGACAGGGTGGCCACAGCATGGCATGCTGGGAGGGCACTCACTCTGAACGAGCAGTGACCATGGCAGGTCTAGGTTCCCACATAGCGCTCTACGCTATTTGTCTCTGGTGATATGTTTGTGTTCCCCAGTGCTGGGGTCTCAATCACTGAGATGCCTGCTTGCTGCACATAGTTCTTGGTGGACTGTCTGCAGTTAGACTGTGCATGGTTGGAACACCTTTACGGTACAGTCTGACTGTACTGTCTGCTGGTGACTTGGGGGAGGCACTTGGGGTTTCCAGACCTAACCCCAGCATTGCTGCTGGTCTGCCACTGTCCCAGTCATAGGTATGGCTCTGGCCCACCACCCCTGGAGGGCTGTCTTGTACAAACAGGATGGAGGTTGCTTCCCTGGGGAAGGGGCACTGTTCTTTACCTACAAAAGGGTGATGTGGGCCCTTTGGGGTATGTAGTGTATACCACTGTGACCAATATAGCTACTGCTACATAATCTCATGCAATTCTAGGAACCCTTCTGCCCTGATAACAGCTGCCCATATCACCAGACCCTCACACAGGGTACACACTAATCTGGCTGTTGTCTGGTCCCACAGAGCCACATGTGACTGCAGGATACAGATGGATACCAAATTACCTTCAGCTGCACTTCACAGAACACCTGTCACACACTGGCAGTGATGGGGATGTACAGCAGGACCTATCTCTAGCACCACATGTACTGCGGACCTAGTGCTGGGCGCCAATCCTCTCCCTCAGGGTGACCACAGAACCTGCACAATGGCATGGTCTATAGCTACTCTGTGCCAGTATCACACACTGTCAGTTCGTCTTTCACAGCTGAGGTACCGGAGAAGTGCAGACCCCATTTGGTGATCAGCTGTAGACAGCTATTCAGCATGTGCATTGCATCATGGGTACTGCTGTGACATACACCATGGAGGTATAGCCTACTGGTTAATACATTGCCATTGTTGGCAGTGTTCATTGGTTCAGTTCCTCATTGTTCCCTCCTCTCATGCCTGTCCTACTCAAATAGTGTGTATGCCTGTAGAGGTCATATTTTTGCAGATCTGCGCTTCCAGCCCATAATACCCTCGCCACAATTGCCAACATTCCCTTGGTCCGTCTATCTGTGTCTGTCAGCTGTGTAGAGTCCTGTCTGCCTGTGCAGGCTGCCAGCCCATGTCCTGCACTGCTACCCTTTCCTGCATTGCGCCTCATCGTGCTTGCCTCACCTGTGCCTGATCTGCATGGCACCACCACTCCTCTGTCCACCCATCATTGTAACTATCCTGCCACCTCTGCCTCCACTGGGGGACACGTATTCCCATCGTCTGCCACCAACTGTTTTTCCGGTACTTTACACTGCCAACACCCTGTGCTGTGGTAGAGCTGCCCCACCATGTTTGTCATCAGTACTGGCAGGCACATGGGATGCCCGCAGATATGGCAGGTCCAGCGGCTCCCACTTCTCCCTCCTTCACTCACCTGTTCATTGCCTTTCCTGAGTGCTCTATCTAGGGTTAGGGCTACATCTGTCTCTGTTCCGCACAGGTCATGCATGTCATCCTGAGGCACCTTGTAGTCCCTAGGGCACACTAACCTAGGACACCATAACCTTGTTAGGCCACCTTAACCTATGGTTCCATATCCCAGGGTGCCTTCTGCGGTGACTTGTCCAAGGGTGCCTAATATGGCGCTTAGCCTAGGAGGCCCTATAGGGCGCCTTCTGAGGCACCTTACAGGGCACCTTACAAGGCACCTTACAGGGCACCTTACAAGGTGCCTTTCAAGCTGCTTTACAAGGCGCCTTGTAACACTCGTTATTCTAAGGCGCCTTGTAACGCGCATTCTCTGTCAGCTTGCTGTAACGATGCACCGCCCATGCCTTTATATGGGCATCTTTACTTTACCGCAGAACCTACCATGAATGACATTACCGCAGTTTAGTAAACATACCCTAATGTGTCTTGGGAGCTTAGGCGCACTATTATAAAAATACTCTAACCTGCTAAGTTAACCTCATAAACCATCTTGCATATTGACTTCAGTTTTATTAAGACAAAAAGTGGCACACAACAAAAAATAAAACACAAAAAGCTTTGTGCCATATGTAGTATAGCACCTTTAGTGCAAAAGGTTGACATAGTGCACAGAAGCTTCTTTATCATGTGGTCAATACAGGCAAGGGATCTGCTCTGCAGGTTCTAGTTTGAGAAAGAACATGACCATGGAGGCAGGCAATATTTTGCCCAACACAGAATCAGCAACTAGAAAGTTTGAAGCTAGAGCTAGAGATTGGTTTGTTTCGCCCTTCCAAATAATAAAATATTCCCCTGCCCCTGTACAGAGTGCTTGAAGTATGCTTCCCTGACTTACAGAGGAATAAAGAGGGCAAGCCCAGGGTAATTGCACATGGATTAATGGTATTGTAGACCTAGATAGTATAGGCTGTAATTGAGCTGAAGTCCAAAGCTATTAAACCAAAAGGAAAGTGCTTGAATGAACTACATGATGGATACTTACATTTTCAGGTGTTCGAGATGCTCTACTTCGAGATGTAGCTTGAAATATTCTGGTTTTCATTCTAAAAAGAAATTAAAAGTTTTCTGTAACTTCGGTTTATAAACCAGCTGCACTGTATTATAGGTATCATAAATATTTCTCAGTATGTCAAAAATGCTACTACTTCAGAGTTTTTCTTTCCTGAACCCTGTTTACATGTATGTTTGTGTTGCAAGTCTTGAAGAACTGCTTAGAGAGGAGCTGATACTGCAGGGAAGGATTCTGAGCTGGTATTTAACTTCTGGGAAATTCTCAAAATCTTGGTGTTAACGAAATATCTTGGGTAAGCTCATTCAAATTCTGTGTTAAGTCAGGGTATAGTTTTAACAAGTAAAACTTTCAGTTAAATTAAAGTCAGCATTTAGGGTATAGTTTCAGAAGCAAACCTTTCAGTAAGTCTTTATTTTCTGCCCCCCCCCCCCATCACCAGCTCCCAGCCACAATTATTGATTTAAAGTCTCCTAAGTCTGTTAAGGGAAAATGAAGGACATTTTTCATAATTGGACTTAACTGTTTATCTTCATCAGCAAATTATTAGGCTTTTTTTAAGTGCTGTCAAATCAATACTGACTCCTGGCAACCCAGCAGCTCCTGAGTTTTCTTAGCAAGTTATCACCAGAAGTGGATTGGCAGACCTTTTATTCCAAAGAAATGGAGGGTAAAGAGACTTGTCCAAGGCCACAAGGAGTGCCAGTGGGAATCACAACTGGATCTCTTGGTTATAGGCTGTTGCTCTACCCACTAGGCTCCTCCTCCACTAATTTGTAACTTCAGTTCATCTTGAGGTGAGCATTAAGCAAAGTCCCTTAAATTTATTAGGTATATTTGTATTGGTTCAAGTATCCCTATGCCCCTACCAAATTTAATTAACTGAACAACTTTAAATAGCTAAACAAATAATTACAATTCTGATGGAGACAGCAGTCCAGCAGCAAGATGGGAGCTATGCGGTCTCTTGCACTGTCACATGTCTGATCAGCTCCCAGTCGGTGAGAGATCTTATGTGTGCATTAGGTGGAAAGAGTATCTTGCTCTCAGGGAATGAGTTTGATCTCTGGAGGCTAGAATAGCAGACTTGGAGGACCTGAAGTAGACAGAGATAATAGATGAGATCTTCACGGACTTAGTAGAAAAGTCCCACTATAAATCTGTCAGCCTCTCTCCTACCATGAGGAGAGAGGTCACCTGAAAGGAGAATATAAGATAAGTCACACTGGCTCAGACCAAAGGTCCATCAAGCCCAGTATCCTGTTTCCAACAGTGGCCAATCCAGGTCACAAGTACTGTCAGTTTACCCAAAGGTAGACAGATTCAATGCTGCTTAACCTAGGGGTAAGCAGTGGATTTCCCAAGTCTACTTTATTTATTTATTTTATTTATTTAGTATCTCTTTTATACCACGCTATTTAAAATCAGTGCGGTTTACATACAACAGTAACTTATACAGTGCGGCCTAGTGCTGTATTTACAATGAAACAGGTGCTGTAACTTGGATATCGCTGGGGTAACTATTTACAAGTTGAAAATCAAGTCAGGTCCATACTTTAATGATGATTTATGGACTTTTCCTCTAGGAACTTGTCCAAGCCTCTCTTAACATCCTCTCACTAACAGCTTTTACTACACCCTTTGGGAACAAATTCCAGAGTTTAAGTGTTGGGTGAAAAAAATATTTTCTATGATTATTCTTAAATGTGCTACATTGTAACTTTATTGTGCGCCCCCTAGTCTTTCTATATTTTAAAGGAATAAACAACCAATTTATGTTTACCAGTTCCACTCCATTCGTTATTTTGTAGATCTCTATCATATCTCCCTTCAGCCATCTCTTTTCCAAGTTGAAGATCCCTAACCATTTAAGACTTTCCTCATAGGGGTGTCCTTCCATCCACGTTATCATTTTGGTTACTCATTTCTGTACCTTTTCTAATTTTGCTGTATCCTTTGAGATATGGTCTCAGCATGAAGTGATAAAGAGGCATTATAATATCCTTGGTTTATTCTCCTTTAATTGCCTTATGATTCCTATCATTCAATTTGCTTTCTTGGCCTCCGTTGCACACCGGGAAGAGGGGTTCAATCTATTATCCGCAATGATACCCAATCCTTTTCCTGAGTGATGATTCCTAATTTGGAAGCTTGCATTGTGTAGTGGTAGTTTGGGTTGTTCTTTCCTCTAGTATGGGCCCGATTCTGATCCCGACATCCATCTCCTTGTACATCCGGGCTGAGTCAGATGTACAAAGGAGATCGCGATTCTGATCGCGTGGGGCACGTCTAACCCCGCGGGATCAGAATCGCAAACAGGCCTGTACATGCAGGCCAGGGCTGCAGTTTAGTCCCAGCCTGCATGTGCAGTCATAGCCCAGCTAACTCAGCCAGGGCTTTTGAATGGAGCCGTGGTGCCATGGCGTCCTGTTGCCATGGCACCGCGGCTCCATTTAAAAGCCGCAATGCCGGCTGCTGCTAAAATAGTTAATTTCCCACAGCCCGACCCCTGATCCGGCTTCCTAAGGCCAGGATCAGGCTGCAGGCAATTAACTCTGTCCCCACCCACCCTCTTCCACTGCTTAAAAAAGAAAAACACGACTAGGAGAGTTATTTCACCTCGGAGGTGGAATAACTTCCCCAGCCATTTCGCTGGCCCTGGACGTACAGGGCCAACATTAGAATCGGCCACCTACGTCCAGGGCCGATGACTGCCCACTGCTCACCCACTCTCTGCTTCTTCCTCGCCCCGACTAACTTCCCTGCACAACCAGCAGGGAAGTTAGTCGGAGCATGCAGCCGGCATTAATAGTGGGCCATCCCCCCTATTCGGATCTCAGAATAACCCTTTAGGTGTATAACTTTGAACTTGTCCATATTAGATTTCATCTGCCATTTGGATGCACAGTCTCTCAATTTCTCAAGGTTGCCTTGCAATTTTTCACATTCCTCTTGTGTTTTAACAACTTTGAATAATTTTGCATCATCTGCAAATTTGACCACCTCACTCGCTATTCCATTTGCCAGGTCATTTATGAATATGTTCAAAAGCAACGGGCCTAGCACATATCTCTAGGGTACTCTATTATTCACCTTTCTCCATTAAGAAAATTGGCAAGGCTAATGTGTTGCTAATGTGTTCTAACTTATGTTGGCACCGCTGTAGGTATGTTGGGACATTGGTGCATATACGTTATGAATGTACGAACTGGAGAAGCTTTGGGTAGGGTGTTTAGACATATACAAAGGCCATTGGAGTGGAGGAGTGGCCTAATGGTTAGAGCACTGGCTTGAGAACCAAGAGATCAGCATTCAGTTCCTGCTAGCACTCCATGTGGCCTTGGGCAAGTCACTTAACTCTCCATTACTCAGAAGATTTCAAGTTATCAATGTCCCTGTTTAATGTACATTAATCAAGTTTAAGTTACAATGTAAACCACTTTGACTAAATGATAAAGCAGTATAAAAAAACCTGTTAAATAAATTCTCAAGCTTTGTCTTTAAAAATGATCTTATTTAGATCTCTTATAGTACCTAATGGCCTTGAGAAATACTGTATGGGAAAAGACTACTTGACATCCTGCTTTCATTGGCCATACAAGCGATATTAAGCAACTGGAAGGATGCTATGCTCCTAAATGTCACGTTCTGGTGGAACGTCATTTGCTCTTGTCTATATGCTGGAGGGAGAAGCCCATATTAATCCCTCACTCAAGATTAACAGGGTGGACATTGACCTGAAGCAGGGTCTTGGAAATTTGGTGACCCGAAACGCAGGACTGTGTCGTTATTCCACCATTGTTGATGAACTGTGCTGCAGTGCTGGGGATTCAGCTAAGTACTTCTCACTTCAAGCTTACTTTTTTGTAGCAGTTTAAAGGATTTACTGTGTTTGATTAAAATGGACGTGAACCTCCAGTTAAGGAGTCCTTGCCTGGGGGTTATTGGTCCGACAAAAACATTTCTGTTTGGGAGATCAGTTGTTGAGTGGAACCTGTTTCTTTGATGAGTATTCATGATTTTGGGCTGGCAGTGTTTCCGTTGCCCTGGGGATTTTTTTGGTGTTGATTCTGGACAGGATTAATGGCACCCTTCACTAATATTTGGCTGCACAACACTGCAATTTATTCTAGCTCATTAATGTTTCCAAGATTCCTTTTACCAATGGCAGATTTAAGCTCTTTCCAAAGGTTCTCAATTGGATTGAGATCAGGACTTATTGCTGGCCAGTTTAAAACAGTCCATTTGTTCCTTTTTAACCGTTATTTTATACTTTTGGATGTATGTTTTGGATCATAGTCCTGCTGGAGGACCGATGACCTTTGACCCAGACCTAGCTTTCTGGCACTAGGTGGCACATTTTGCTTTAAAATATCTTGGTATTCCTTTGACTTCATGATTTCTTTAATACTTTCCAGGCCTCCAGTTCCTGAGGCAGTAAAACAACCCCACAACATTATGGAACCTCCACCATGTTTAACTTTAGGAAGGATGTTTTTTTTTTCTTATAAGCTTAACTTCTTTGCCTGTAAATGTATCGCTGGTCTGCATTGCCAAAGAGCTGAAGTTTGGTTTCATCTGTCCACAGAACATTTTCCCAGAAGGATTGTGGTTTCTCAAGGTAGGTTTGGGCAAAGATCAGGCATGCCTTTTTATGCTTATTTTAGAGCAGTGGGGTCCTCCTTGGCCTTTGCCAAAGAAGTCCTTCTTTGTTTAGTGCATGGCATATGGTGCGGGTTGAAACTACCACTCCAGATTGCTCCAGGTCAGCCTTAAGCTCTTTGGATATTGCACATGGTGTTTTTCCAACAGGTTGCATTAACCTTTGAAGACTTCTTGGATTAATTTTCCTCTTCCCAGCACATCCTGGGAGGTTCTTGACAGTTCCATGAGCAGAAAACTTCTTAATAACATTGCGAACTGTGGACACAGGAATCCCAAGGTCTTAGGAGATGGCCTTGTACCCCTTTGAGGTTTGATGTTTGGTGATAATCACATTTCTGATGGTCTCAGGTGGATCTCTTGTCTTCCAGTAAAGAAAACTCAGAGCTCCCTGGAGTGTTACATCATTCCTCTGAGTTTGAAACTCAGAGGAATGGTGTAAAACTATGGCGAGCTCCGAGTTTTCTTTACTGGGATACAAGTGCTTTTACTTATACATACACAGTGTGTCTTTGTTTTTATCCCTGAAGAAGGCACTTGCTGAAACATTTAGGGGTTTCTAATAAAGCACCTGTGACCAATTTACACATCTCACTTTTGTGTGGTTTCCTTGTCTATTGTGAGTGTGTTTGCTCTTTTTGTGACTCTTAGCTCTCTTGTCTTTACCACTGTAAATATGGAACAGGGAGTGAATGTGGACATTTTAAACATTAGAGCTATTGTTCATTGGTTGATTAAATTCATATGAGCACTGACAATTGATCACAGGCAAGGCTGTACCAAGGGCTGTGTGAGACTTGCACCCACACAGGGCGCCAATACAGAAGGGGCGCTAATGTCATCACTGAGCTTCCAGGAAACGTCATGCAGCTGAGTGCATATGGTGGGGGGGAAGGGGGGGGCGCAGAATCACCATTCGCACAAGACGCATTGCTAGTTGGGTATGGTCCTGATCACAGGTGCATCTAATTTTACTGCAATGGGAATGTAGTTCTTCTGTTCAAACTAATTTGAATTGTTCATAAGGGTGCCAATAATTATGTCCTTGCAATATCCCAGTTTTTATACTATTTCCTACTATTTCCTTTTTTAATTGGTCTTGTTTCAAGGCCAAAAAGGTTTACATTAGAGGCCATCTGGGATGCCATCGTTTTACTTTCTGATATGGTCTCCAAGCAAACCATCAACCTTTCATCTAAGGTACAACAGAATTTTGAGAAGATCTGCTCTATTGTAAGTACTGTGGAAACATTGGCTACTGCCTCTTAAGATAATGCACATTGGGGTATGTTTACTAAACCGTCTTAACGTGCACCCGGCGATAGTGTACAGGCTGCCATAAAAGGAGTGGGCGTTTCAGTCTTAAAGTAGCAAAACGGGATTATCACGCAATAACGCGCACTGCTGCACACATTATCAGACGAAGCGCCACTAAGCACGTTAACGCGTGGTAATCATAAGTAGGCGTGCAGACATGCAAGCATAGAAACAGAGGTGTAGCACAATGGTTAATACACTGAGTGATGATACAGGGGTCATGAGTTTGATCTCCCAGTGTGCCTAATGTATAAGGCTGGCTGAGGCATCAGCTTTGACATGTAAGTATTGTTTCTTGAAGCATTTTATTTGTTTTTTAATTATTGCTGCCAGCAAACACACCCTCACGTGCCGTAACCTAAGGTGCCGCATAAGGCACCCTATAAGGCACTCCATAGGGCACATTATAAAATGCACTGTCCGCCATGGCACCCTATAATGTCCCCTATAGGGCACCCTATAAGGCGCTCCATAGGACACCTTATACGGACTGTAACCATAAGGTGCCTCAGAAGGCGCTTTATAGGGCGCCTTCTGAGGCACGTTATGGTTACAGTATTCTGAGGGTGTTTTTGCTGGCAACACTAATGTACATTAAAAATAGACAATGCTTTGGACAGCCCTATCAAATAACCCCACTGTGGGTTTGAACCTATAACCTCTGGCTCCACAGGCAGTGAAGTAACCAATGGGCTACAGCTGCTAACAAACCCCTAGCTGGCTGCAGAAGGACTGCATGTCACCACACAAACAGTCTGCTGTGGTTACCAGGATAGGGTTAATCCACCCGTACCCATGATGCACTGCACATGCAAATCAGCATTCTACAGATGATCACAAGATGGGGTATGCACCCCCACAGCACCTCGGCCTGGTAGGGGGAACTGACCGTGTGTGTTACTGGCACAGAGTAGCTACACACCGTCACATTGTGCGGGTACTGTGCTCACCCTGAGGGTGAGGTGGGGCGCCCAGCACCAGGTCCACAGCACCTTCCATGGCAGAAATAGGTCATGCTGCAGGATCCCAGCAGTGCTAGTGTGTGAGATAGGTAGCTCCTGCAGACACATCTGCATTTTTCAGTCAGGTTTAGCCCTTATGGACCCATAGGTGGATTATGTACCACCACCACCCCCTCTGGGGCTGAGGGTGGGAAACAGGGTCTCCCACCAACAGATCCACATTCTACCTCCCTGCAATGGTGGCAGTAGTGGGGACCATCAACCTCAGTCCTGCTGGGGAACAGACACCCTACAGGGCAGTCAATGTAGAGCTGTACACATCCATAAAGCAATAGCAGACAGACAGTAGGCCTGGAAATGCTCAGCTGCACCCTGCCACTATCTGATATTCTCCTGCAGCAAGCCTCCAGCCACAGCACCCTGCAAGGTGTTCCAGCAAGACACATACTAGTTGCAGACAGTCTGCTAGCTAGTCCATAGCGCATGTTCCTGGTAGAGATACATGCACCCAGAACTGAAATGTCAGCATACACAACAAGCAGATAAATCTGTGATTGGGCCCCAAAAGGGAACCCACAAATATCACACAAGAAAAATGCTCCATAGCACTATGGGGGAACCTAGCCATGCCGTGGTCACTGCTCAGTCAGAGTGAGAGTGATCTCCCAGCAGGACATGCTGTGGCCACCCTGTCTGTGCTGGTGGTGGCTGGGCACTACAATGTCCCAGCCATTGCCCTATGCCCTGTGCAGATGCATCCTGGCCAGGCCACCCTGTCCGAGCTATACCCATGGTACCTTGCTCCTCATTATGCACATTGGCAGGCCAATACTGGAAACAGTGCTGGCAGTGTGGGCTGTGGAGGGTGTTTGTAGCCACCACACACTGGATAGACCAGGGGTGGGCAACTCCGGTCCTGGAGGGCCGCAGACCAGTCAGGTTTTCGGGATATCCCTAATGAACATGCATGAGATATATATACATTAGAGATATCCTGCCAACCTGACTGTTTTGTGGCCCTCCAGGGCTGGATTTGGAGACCCCTGCCTTACACCTCTGTCATTTAAGATCGTGAGTGGGCAAGGTACAGATGTCCTAGACATCGAAAGGGTATATAGAATGTGTCACATTCCTCCTCGATTCTCACCACCACCAAAATGTTGTCTAATAGACAATTATTTGGTGGTGGTGAGAAGTGAGGAGAACTGTGACAAATTCTATCTAACCTTTTTGATGTCTTGGACATCTGCACCTTGTCCACTCACAATCTTAAATGACAGAGGTGTAAGGCAGGGGTCTCCAAATCCAGCCCTGGAGAGCCACAAACCAGTCAGGTTGGCAGGATATCTCTAATGCATATATATCTCATGCATATTCATTAGAGATATCCCGAAAACATGACTGGTCTGCGGCCCTCCAGGACCAGGTTTGCCCACCCCTGGGATAGACAGACACCCACACCCACATCTATACCAGCTTTATACGACTATAGAGGTGTTTGGCAGCCCTGGCCACTGCTCCAGTCCTGGGCACAGTGCAGGCATGGCTATGGTACGCAATACTGTTGGGGTCACTCCCCAGGGTGGTAAACACTGTCGGACACAAGACCTGTAGCACACTCCACAGACATCAGAAAGGTTGCCATGATGCAGCTCAATCAGAAAATTGTACTTAACTTTGGAATTGCTATCTTCCAGCAATCATAGCAACCTTTTGATAGCTGTGTACCGTATTCCCAGGTTTAAGGTGGCATTGCTAAGGTATGCAAGTGCTAGTATTGGGAGATGCATGCAGGGCCCAATGTCCTGTCTCTCCAGGAGGCATTGGATAATGGAGCCTGTGGGTGCGGGTGTGTCTGCCCCTGTTGGCTGCTGCATTACGGCAGAGGTTCCCAACTCCAGTCCTGGTGTGCCAAACACTGTTCGGGTTTTCATGCTGTCCCTCATGAATATGCATGAGAGACATCTGCATACCATGGGGGCAGCGCATAGAAATGCAGCACAGGCATCTTTATTAGAGACAGCATGGAACCTGAATGGTGTTTGGCCCTCCAGGACTGCATTTGGGAGACTCTGCTCTAGGTAATGCGCCTGTTTTTGTTGTCTGTGCAATGCAGTTGTTTTGGGCATGTTTACGTCATCTGCAATAAAGGTTCTGTCTGTATTAGCAAGTTTTAGTAGTGGGTAAAATATGGGGGCTGGGTTGGCAGGAACCACAGCTGGGACTTCAACCTGTGACTTTCTGCTCCTGAGCACACTGGCTGTGTGCACTGCACCACCATGTTGCCATAGAGACAGTATATTCCCTGGGGATACCATGACTGTTTGTCAGACAGGACCTGTGTTGCAGTGCATGGCACCCACCTACACAGGGCTAGACCACGTTTGCTCTGGGCAGCTACCAGTGCCTCCTCCACCACCAGTGCTCCTCTGCCACCCTGTTGACATGCCCTTCTGTTGGTGGTGCTGGTAGAGCATAGTCTCAGGTCATCCAATGTGCGGGTAGGCGGCTGCCTATGGTGCGGGTTCTGGGGTAGGGGTGCCTGCATAGCTGTCCACCTTCCCCCCAGCACCACCTGCCAATGTTCTGTGCCCTTGGGGGTACCTACTGGGTACTATCCCCTGTGACACTGTGGGAAGCACACTCATGCCCATGCTGGGCCCTCATTAGTTGCTGTCTGGCTGCTCTACTGTTTCAGAATTCCTATGGGCCACCTAGGCATCACTCTAGTCCGCACTGTGGCCCAGCTGCAGCACAGCATGTTCCGTCTGCAGCCCTCTGTGTCCCCTTTCCCAGCATCTGTACAGTTGCCCATTCCGACATGCCCGCCCTGCTGTTGTGGAAAAGGTGCATGCCATAGGAAACCTGTCCAATGGAGAGGGAAACCCTGATCAGCGCTATTTCACTTTGGGATCATTCGCCTTGTATGGGGCCGGAGCGTAGACCCTTCCAAAATTCATATCTTTTTTTTTAGCTTTCTTGGGAGTGTTTTTTGATGTTTCCCATTAATATCACTATTTCTCAGCTTGGTTATGTTTTTTTTATATTTTGTTGGGGTCATTTTCAATGTTTATTTGCACTTTTGTTCCGTGCACATGTATCACACTTATCACTTTTTTGTAGGTTTCCCTGGTTTTGCTGTACATTGCCGACAGAAATGGTTTCTCTTCCCTTTAAATCAGCTCTAACGCCAGGGTTTCACTGGCGTTAGTTTTCAGCCTCGGATTTCACAGCGTTAGTGTGCGGGGAGCCTCTCCCCTCCCACTCTCCACCCATTGACCCCTTCTCTCCGCCCCTGGGGAGCCTTCCTCCGTCCTCCGGGAGCCTTTCTCCGCCTTCAGCGCTCGTTTGCACCGCTGCGTGCGTTATCGCGCGATAAGTTACCTGTGCGCCTGATAAAGCGCCATTATCACGCGATAACGTCACAGAGCGCACATTAAGATGGTTTAGTAAACATACCCCATAGAATCTCAGAACTATCGGATGTAAATGTTGCATTAAGGAAGGAAAATACAGCTATGAAGTATAAGTTAGAAGCTTTATAAAAAGCTGCACGTGTGGGAAACTTATGGTTTTAAACTTTCCCCATTCTTCTGGCAGTACACCTTTGGAGATATTTAAAAAATATTTGTCAGAGGTAATTTTGGTTCCTAAAGAATTCTTTCCTCCAATTACCAAAGCATATTATTTGTCTATGGCCAAAAAAGGAACCCGCTGCTTCTGCTTCAGACTAGATTATGGATATTTTAAATGTTTCACAAATATGGGAAGCCTCGGGGTCTGGTCCTATGTTCCAGCTACGTTGATTATAACCTGTCCTTTATTGTTGGATTGGGACTGGATACTTAAAATGTACTTCAGAAAGAGAACAGTTGCATTCTGTTGCTATGTAATTTCTATTTTTCCTGATATTCCGAGGGAGATGCAGAAGCAATGAAAGCAGTTCCTTGTGTTAAAACCTGGCACTCTGCAAATAGGAACTTTTTTCTTTTTAAAATTTCCATGTAAATGCTTAATTGTGCATAAGTGGGTCTGCTATGTGTTTTTTCAACCTACTGATTTGGCCTCATTCATCAATGCTAGGATTCTGGAATCATCTGTCCCTGAACTTGCAGTGGAGAAGGAGTAATCATGCCTGTATAATTATCTGCCTCAGATGCAATTTTTTCTTATAATGCTGTCTTATGGTATATAGGATGTATACCCTTCCTCCTAATTTCAGTACATTTTCCCCCCAAAATTGAGGTCTTGTAGGGGACTTTAATATTTTTTTTTCTTTTGAGTTAATGATATTACTCTTATTTTGTGATTGTAATTCTGTAACGTTCCCCTTTTTCTGTACAAGTTGTCTTGGTTATATATATCATGAAAAATCAATAAAGATAAAATAATTGGTCTTGTTTTATTTGATTCTTTTATGTGTCAAATGTGTGCATATATAGTCCAAACCATTTCACTGGCCACTTTTTTTTAGGAAGTATTGTATATTAAGGGGTAGAACTGCAAGAGTGCCAATAATGTTGACCACGACTGTATGTTTAATAATATTGGAGGAGATATTCAGCACTGGCGGCTAGTGCTATTAACATGGCAAGCTGTCAGCACTGAAAGTTAAACCCGAATATTCATTGGTGGGGTCATATCTGACCCTGGCACTGAATATCTGGGTTTGCCGGATTGCTATGACACCAACCTAGCAGCGGCAATATTGAACAGTTGCCCGGTTAGCCAACACAGCAAATGTTAAGCAAGTGTTACCTGGTCCTGAATTTTGCTGCATATCGCTAACCAGGCTGCGGCAATATTGGTGTTGCCTCCACTCCATCCTGGAATGCCACGATGCTAACTGCTTAGCATTGGGGCATATAGCGGCGGCACCTGGGGATATTCATTGGCAGTGGGGTGTACTACCATCCGCCTGGTCAGAATGAATAGACAGATGACAAAATGCTGACAGAAATAAGGGAAGTTCAGAAAATTTACAACACAGTAGTAATGGGTGACTTCAATGAACCCAATACTGACTGGATCAATGTTGCATCAGGACAAACTAGGGAGATAAAGTTTCTAGATGAAATAAATGACTGCTTCATGGAGCAAGACGTTCAGGAACCAACATGACCAAAAGCTATTTTAGATCTAGTCTGTAGTGGAATGCAGGATCTGGTGTAACAGATAACTGTGTTGGGACCACTTGGCAATTGGATTTAATAAATGGTGGGAGGAGATCAAAGAAATCCACTACACTGGCATTTAACTTTCAAAAGGGAGACTATGGGGTATGTTTACTAAACCGTCTTAATGTGCGCTCTGTGACATTATTGCGCGATAAGGTACCTTATCGCGCGATAATGGTGCTTTATCGGGCGTAGAGGTACCTTAGCGCGCGATAATGCGCGCAGCGGCGCAAACGAGCGCTGAAGGTGGAGAAAGGCTCCCGGAGGGCGGAGGAAGGCTCCCCAGGGGCGGAGAGAAGGGGTCAATGGGTGGAGAGTGGGAGGGGAGAGACTCCCCACACACTAACGATGTGAAATCCGAGGCTGAAAACTAACGCCAGTGAAACCCTGGCGTTAGAGCTGATTTAAAGGGAAGAGAAAACATTTCTGTCAGCAATGTACAGCAAAACCAGGGAAACCTACAAAAAAGTGATAAGTGTGATACATGTGCACGGAACAAAAGGGCAAATAAACAGTGAAAATGAACAGAAGAAAATGGAAAAATAAAATAAAATGGAAAATGACCCCAACAAAATATAAAAAAACCATAACCAAGCTGGGCAATAGTGATCTCAATGGGAAACATCAAAAAACACTCCCAAGAAAGCACCAAAAAAAGGATATGAATTCTGGAAGGGTCCATGCTCCGTCCCCATACAAGGTGAATGAGCCCACAGTGAAATTGCGCTGTGCAGGGTTTTCCTCTCCATCGGACAGGTTTCCTATGGTGTGCACATGTGTGGCAACAGCAGAGCGGGCATGTCGGAACGGCCAACTGGAGAGATGGGAGGAGTGGTCAAGTGGTTAGGACAAGGTACTTCAGGCCGGAGAGCCGGGGGTTCAAGTCCCACCTGGGGACAGCAATCTCAGGCCGGAGGGACTGGGATTTCTAGTCCTATAGGCACTCCTTGTGGTCTTGGGCAAGCCACTTAACCCTCCTTTGCCCATGCTCCCTGTAAGTATTAGCATATCCCCTCATGTTAAATGTATCCCCCAATTGACTGTTTTGACCCGGTGAAAAGCGGGATATAAATACAGCTAAATAAATAAATAAATGCAGCTAAATAAATGCTTGAAAATGGGATACAGAGAGCTGCAGGCGGCACATGCTGTGGTGCAGCTGGGGCACAGTGCGGACTAGGCAGATGCCTAGGAGGCACTTAGGAATGCTGAAACTGTACAGCAGCCAGACAGCAACTGATGAGGGCCCAACATGGGCACGAGTGTGTTTATCACAGTATCACAGGGGATAGTACCCAGCAGGTACCTCCAAGGGCACAGAACATTGGCAGGTGGTGTTGGGGGGGGAAGTGTGGACGTCTATGCAGGCACCCCTACCCCAGAACACGCACCATAGGCAGCTGCCTACCTGCACACCGGATGGCCTGAGACTGCGCACCACCAGCACCACCAGCAGAAGGGCATGTCAGCATGGTGGCAGAGGGGTACTGGTGGTGGAGGGGGCAGTGGCAGCTGCCCAGAGCAGACCATGGCCTAGCCCTGTGTAGGTGGGTGCCATGCACTGCAACAGACAGGCCCTGCCAGACAAACAGTCATGGTATCACCAGGGAATGCATTGTCTCTGTGGCAACATGGTGGTGCAGTGCACACAACCAGTGTATTCAGAGGCAGTAGGTCACAGGTTCAAGTCCCAGCTGTGGTTCCTGCCAGCCCAGCCCCCACATTTTACCCACTACTACAACATGCTAATACAGACAGAACTTGTAGTGCAGATGACGTAGACATGCCCAAAACACCTACATTTTACCCTACAGAGCACAGACACCATAAACATGCGCATTACCTAGAGCAGAGTCTCCCAAATGCAGTCCCGGAGGGCCAAACACCATTCAGGTTCCATGCTCCCTCTAATAAATGTGGCTGTGCTGCATTGCTATGCACTGCCCCCATGATATGCAGATGTATCTCATGCATATTCATTAGGGACAGCATGAAAACCCAAACAGTGTTTGGCCCTCCAGGACTGGAGTTGAGAACCTCTGCCCTAGAGCAGCGGCCAACAGGGGCAGGCACACCCGCACCCACAGGCTCCATTATCCCAAGCTTCCTGGATAGGCAGGATGTTGGGCCCTGCATGCATCTCCCCATACTAGCACTTGCATAACTTAGCAATGCCACCCTAAACATGGGAAAACTGTACATAGCTATCAAAAGTTGCTATGATAACTGGCAGATAGCAATTCTTACGTTAAGCACAATTGGCTGATTGAGCTGCATCATAGCAACCTTTCTGATGTCTGGAGTTTTGTGGTGTATTGTGCCTTGGTCCCTCTACATTTTCTTTCAGATTTCTGGAGGAACCATTGTATGGAGTGATTTCTATGATTACTCAGGTGTTTGATTGTTGGTGCTGAGGCTTGCTTCAGGGTGGAGCTCCAGTTGTCTATTGCATTTTCAAAGTTTGTTGAGGTATTAAATTCAGAATTACCTCTTTTATGAATGTGTCCATATTGAGTTTGGAGAATCTCCTCCATTCTTTTAGCATCTCTTTGACTGAATCACTCTTTGATGGGATCACTAACATCATGCTTAGCATGTAATGATCTGACCATGGAATTGGTGTAGAAGTTGGAATGGCTGGATGGGGATGTTGATTAAGTAGGTTATTAGGAATATATATGAGATCCAAAGTTGCTTATTTTCTATGTGTAGGGTCATTTGTGTGTACTGCAGGTCCTCTTTTGCCTTCTGGAATGCCTGCACATCCTTACTTGGTGCAGATGGGATGTTGAGCACCTTGCAGGGCAAGGGGCTTTTTGCTTCCTGAGTATTTGCAAATTGCTCAAGGATGAGCAAGAGGTTTTCATCTTGGCTATTAGGGGATCTATATACTAGACAGATAGAAATGAAATTGTTGGATATTGTCAGCATATTGCAACCCTTTGTGGAGTGTGAAAAGACCATTTTAATGCCCAGGCGTTTCTTTGATATTGTAAGAACACCCCTTCCTCTTTTTGCGGATCTCATACAGTTGTGTGTAGTGTATTCATTAGATGCGATCTGATTGATGATAACTTGGTCTGTATCTGTCAACCAATTTTCAGTTTCTCAAATTATAGGCCCGATTCTGAGACACGTGTTGCGGGGCTGCACATCCCGACAGGACATGCAGCCCCACAAGCCATCCAGACCCGATTTTCCCTACGGCACTCCCAGTAGGTCTTGAGCAGCAGGACAAGGAGAGCTGGTGGGATCTGGGTGGACTGGGGCCGGCCAGCCCAGCAGGATGTACAGGGCCAATTCAGGACACGGTCCTGTATGCTCTGCAACGTCAAAGGGGACATGCTGCTTATTCACCTCGAAAGTGGAATAAACACCACCGATCCACAAATCAGGCCCGGGGATCATCCCCAGGGCTAGGGCCGGGTGCAGGGAGGTTCACACTGCCCGATCTAGGCCCTTACAGGTCAGCCATGGATCGGGTGGTGGGGATGAGAGGGGCGTAAGCCACAGGAGTTGGGGCAATTGCAGGGACGATGTCCCCAAAGGCAGGCAGTCCTCAGGCCCGATTCTGGTTACCACAGGAACGTTTTGTTCCCGTGGTCCAGAATCGGGTCCTAATGGGCCCGTCTTGCTTGGGGCCATCTGGAGAGCCCAGATGTGCACCTTCATGAATCGGGCTCCACGTCTTTATTGTTGTCTTCAATGTAATCATTGATGATATGGAACTTGTTTCTGATGGATTTGGAATTGACAATGGCACATCTCAGGGTGAAATTATGTTGTTTGGTTAGGTGAGATTGGTACAAGGCAGGGGAGGATGTGATTCTTATTAGTCTTTCTTGCCTTCTGCAAGTCGTGTGTTGATTGTGCTGTTTGGCATATTGCTGTCTATGGTACCTGCTTATTGGTATATGCTGATTTACTAATGCTTGTGTACCCTCTCTTGCATGTGTAAATAATGCATTAAGGAGGTGGGCTGCTGAGAGGAGGACCAGGGTGTATATTTTGGCATTCATTGTTAATTAGTCTGGAAATGTGGACACAGTATATAGTATAAACATTGGATCTCTTTTACTGAGCAGTATTAAATAACTGATTACTTGTACTTACAGAGATAGCTGTGAGAGGAGGAAAATATTAGCCCTTGTTCATCCCCACAGTTCTTGACAGTATGTGGGTAATTTTATTTATCCGAGCCTTGTATGTTACAGTAGAACTTTCTTTGTTACAGAGGGTGGAACTGTGTGATGTAGCTGCTCCTTACGACGGCTCTGCTTGACTTTGGTTGGCTCTGCTTGACTTTAGATGGTTGCAAGCAGACAGGCTCTGTGAGACATCTCTGCTGCTCAAGTTTCATTGAAGCACTATCTGGTCAGAGGGGATGCTTTTATTGGAGAGGGTTTTCGCTCCGTGCCACACTCAAGAGTCACGCCTTAGGGCCCTCTAGTGAGGCCCTCAGATACGGGCCCACTAGGCTCAAGCGCACCCGATGGCGCTTTCAATTTAAAGTCCCAGCTTGGGGGGCCCTGATTGGCCTTGTGGTGAGAAACAGGGAGAGGTTTAGCATCCCGCTCCCTGCTCCTGAAGCCGATTGGGGCTCCTGTGTGGTGGTGCAGCTCCTCTTCACAATGGTGAAGACAAGAGGGCTGCCTGAGACCATCAGAAAAGCCATTATCACCAAACATCAAACTTCAAAGCGATACAAGGCCATCTCCAAAGACCTTGGGATTCCTGTGTCTACTATAGTGCTACAAGGCGTGTACAGCGCTGTACAGACACATATAACACGGTTCCTGCTCATCAGAGCTTACAATCTAATCAAGACAGACAGTACAATAGGTGAGAACAAGGGTACAATAGGGAAGGCTAAGGAGACAGAAGGAGAACAAAGGATTACTATCCAAAAGCGACCTGAAAGAGGTGAGCCTTTAGCATGGATTTGAAAAGGGGGAGAGATGAAACCTGACATAAAGATAGTCAGTTTGTTCCAGGCATAAGGAGCAGTAAGGTGAAAGGATTGAAGTCTGGAGTTGGCAGTGCAAGAGAAGGGCATAGAGAGAAGAAAGACAGAGATGGAGCAGAGTTCATGAGGAAGTGTGGAGAGAGAGAGGACTTCACGGGAAGAAGTCAAGGAGGACCCCACTTCTCAAAGACAGACATAAAAAGGCAATGCCTGATCTTTGCCAAAACTCACCTTGAGAAACCACAATCATTCTCGGAAAATGTTCTGTAGACAGATGAAACCAAATGAGCTCTTTGGCAATGCAGACCAGCAATATATTTACAAGTGAAGAAATAAGGAAAAAAACACCCTTCCTATAGTTAAATGGTGGAGAATATATTACAATGTAGATAATACAGAATGCATGGATGGATATATATATGTGATGGAAGGTATGTAAGTTATTTCCACATTTTTACTCTGTTCTCAGCATCTGTCCTTTGTTATGAAGAGATGCTTCCTCTGGTCTCACCCCCTCTATTGGCTTGCAGGTGTGATTATCTTTGGTGTTGGGACCACAGCAGTCTGCTGACCATACTGTTGTTAGTATTCTAAATGGCCTGCAATGCCTGGAAACATTCAGTCTACCTACCCTAACATCATCTTTAGAGGTAAACCAGAAGTCAGAATCTGTGCAATACTTCCCAGAGGTGTTAGCAGTGCAGTTTTCCTGTCTCTCTATTATGGCCTTGTCCTCCCTTAGTGCCCCTTTTACCCTTCTGTCATCTAATGGTTTAACTGACTTTCTCATGGATTTTTTTGCTACAAATATACTTGAAAAAGTTTTTATTATGAGTTTTTACCTTCATGGCAAACTTCCCTTCAAATTCCCCCTTTGCCTGCCTTATCAGTGTCTTGCATCTAACTTGCCAATGCTTATGTGGTCAGCATTTGATTCATTTTCCATTTTCTGAAATTTATTTTTTAGACTATTACAATCCCTGTGACCTTATCTTTAAACCATACCAACAGTCATTTGGCCTTCCTTCTACTTTTCTTAAAGTGTGGGATACATCTGGTCTGGGCTTCCAAAATAGTATTTTTAAATATCTCGCAAGACAGATGTAAACTCTTAGGGCCCGATATCTGAAAGGCATTTACATGGTTTAAAGCCCAGTAACAAAACAAAAACAATAGCCAAGAGCAGGAAAAGAGTAATCAAACTATAACAAAAACCTGCTAAACACCTTACAAGGTACAAATTCTCACAACACACTAATACCAAATAATCTTATAATATATATAATCAGGCAAAAAAATGACCTCAGATGTCACAACTCCACATTTAGTGATGAATCACTATATGGTGTTGGTAGACGCTTACATCACCGGTCAAAGCCTCCCTACCATCCTAACGAAATTTTTTAATTCAATTCACAATAAATATAGTACACCATAATTACCACTGGGAAAACATCTCTAGAATACCAACCAAACTAGAAATTTACCTAAAAAACAAACATATACATTCTCACTTAATTACCATTCAATACCACATACATACAACCAACCGAAGAACCGGAGAGAGATATACAACTCAAGGCTCAAAAGTTGACCAAAGCTCTTGAGTTGTATATCTCTCTCCGGTTCTTCGGTTGGTACTGGAATTGGTTAACAGCGTGTGTTGAAGAGCTGGAACTTTGCTGGATGAAAATTCGTCATTATAAGCTAAGTTATTTGCATTTATTGCTTGTTGCAATGCTTTTAGATTCTGCAGTGATTTTCATTTTTGCTTTTAGGTATCGCTCTTGGACCGTATTAGGCTACGTGTAGCCTTGCAATTATATGATACATGACGCTGTTTTCCAGTGTGAAAGTGGTTGTATGTATGTGGTATTGAATGGTAATTAAGTGAGAATGTATATGTTTGTTTTTTAGGTAAATTTCTAGTTTGGTTGGTATTCTAGAGATGTTTTCCCAGTGGTAATTATGGTGTACTATATTTATTGTGAATTGAATTAAAAAATTTCGTTAGGATGGTAGGGAGGCTTTGACCGGTGATGTAAGCGTCTACCAACACCATATAGTGATTCATCACTAAATGTGGAGTTGTGACATCTGAGGTCATTTTTTTGCCTGATTATATATATTATAAGATTATTTGGTATTAGTGTGTTGTGAGAATTTGTACCTTGTAAGGTGTTTAGCGGGTTTTTGTTATAGTTTGATTAAAGCCCAGTAAACCATGTAAATACCATAAATGGGGATATTCAATCATACTTACAAGGTTAGTACCATTGAATATCCCTTCCTAATTCCCCTATGTGCCCTGATGCTATCCAGTTTGCATCGGGGCATGTTTGGGGCATTCCAGGGCAGAGCAGAGGTGGCAACAAGTGCTAACCGGGCAGCAGTGATATTGTATGCTGTCCATTTAGCAGTCTGTGCCTTAAAGATAGTCGAGGAAAACCCTCTCCTATTTTTATTTTCAAATATTTTATTGAACCAATTAACAAAACCAACCACCAACATATGAATAAAGAAACAGTGCTCAAGAGTACATCTTGGTCCTGCTACAATCAAAATATCCAATTTTTCCCCTTTCCCCCTCCCCATTATTTCATCCCTTCTTTTACACCCCCCTTTCTGTTCAACCTTTCCTAGGTGACACCCCCCCCCCCCAGGTCAGCAACCTATGTGATACCATAGTGATATCCCCAAAATGTGGCTGCTCTTACCCACTTCTGGGAATGCTAACAGCCCTGGCAAGGTTCCCTTTCTTCCTTATCCCAATAATACCCCACCCCCCCTTCCCCCCCAACCAACCCACTAAGACACTTTGGCATACACCCTTACCTATCTTTCATGCGCAGAAGCTAACTGGGCAGTATGCAATATTGCTGCTGCCCGATTAGCTACTGTGGCATCCGGCTTTTGTGGTGATTCCTGGATAGTTAATGCTGTGGCCACATATAACCCCGGCATTGAATATCCAGCGTTAATAGTCGGTGGGCAGGGCTATGCACCATAGGGGCGCATAGCCTACCCAAATCAATATTGGGCCCTTAACTTTTACAGTTGCTTCTTTTAGTATTTTCTTAACCATTTTCCTCATTTTATCATACATAGGGGTATGTTTACTAAGCCGTCTTAACGTGCACCCGGCGATAGTGTACAGGCTGCCATAAAAGGAGTGGGCGTGTCGGTCTTAAAGTAGAAAAACGGGATTATCGCTGCTGCACACATTATCGGGCGAAGCGCCGCTAAGCGCGATAACGTGCAGTAATCTTAAGTAGGCGCCCAGACATACAATCACAGAAACAGAGGTGTAGCAGAATGGTTAATATACTGACTGATGGTATAGGGGTCATGAGTTTGATCCCCCAGTGTGCCTAATGCATAAGGCTGGCTGAGGCATTACCCTTTACTTTTAGGTAGTGATTTTTGAGGCATTTTACTTTTATTTTAATTAGTGCTGCCAGCAAACACACCCTCACGGTGGCGTAACCTAAGGTGCCACATAAGGCACCCCATAACGCACTCCATAGGGCACATTATAAAGTGCATTGTCCGCCAAGGCACCCTATAATGTCCCCTATAGGACACCTTATAAGGCACCTTATGGTTACAGTACTCTGAGGGCACCTTATGGTTACAGTACTGTAACCTTAAGGTGCCTCATATGGGGCGCCTTATGAGGCACCTTAAGGTTACAGTACTCTGAGGGTGTTTTTGCTGGCAGCACTAATGTACATTAAAAATAGACAATACTTCAGACAGCCCTATCAAACAACCCCACCATGGGTTTGAACCCATGACCTCTGGCTTCACAAGCAGTGAAGTAACCAGTGGGCTACAGCTGCTAACAAACCTGTGGTTGGCTACAGAAGGACTGCACGGCACCACACAAACTGTCTGCTGTGGTTACCAGGATAGGGTTAACCCACCCGTACCCATGATGCACTGCACATGCAAATCAGCAGTCGACAGATGGGCACAAAATGGGGTATGCACCCCCACAGCACCTCGGCCTGGTAGGGGGAACTGACCGTGTGTGGTACTGGCACAGAGTAGCCACAGACCGTCACATTGTGCGGGTACTGTGCTCACCCTGAGGGTGAGGTGGGGCGCTCAGCACCTTTCATGGCTGAAATACACCATGCTGCAGGTCCCCATCAGTGCTACTGTGTGTGATAGATAGTTCCTGCAGACACACGTAGGTTAACTCGGTGTCTTTTTGTACTTCTCAGTCATGTCTAGCCCTTATGGGCTATGATGCACCCAGAATAGTGCATATCCTGTGCTGGTGCCATGGTTGCATGATGTAGGTGAAGGGGGGGGGGGGGTGTTTGGACCCATAGGTGGATTATGTACCACCACAAAACCCACCCTCTGGGGCTCAGGGTGGGAAACAGGATCACCCACCAATAGATGTATTTATTTATTTATTTAGACAGTTTTGTATACCGCCTTATCCTTCAAAGCGGTCACAACACAATTGGGGGATACATTTAACACGCAGGGATATGAAACACATACACTAATACTTACAGGGAACATGGGCAATGGAGGGTTAAGTGGCTTGCCCAAGACCACAAGGAGCATCTGTGGGACTAGAAACCCCAGTCCTTCCGGCCCAAGGTTGCTGTCCTCTAGTGGGATTTGAACTCCTGACCTTCTGGCCTGAAGTACCTTGCCCCAACCACTAGGCTACTCCTCCCTTCCACATTCTACCTCTCTGCAATGGCAGCAGTAGAGGGGACCATCAACCCCAGTCCTGCTGGGGAACAGACACCCTACAGGGCAGGCAATGCAGAGCTGTACACATCCATAAAGCAATAGCAGACAGACAGTAGGCCTGGAAATGCTCAGCTGTCCCCCACCACTATCTGACATTCTCCAGCAGCAAGCCTCCAGTCGCTGCACCCTGCAAGGTGCTCCAGCAAGACACATACTAGCTGCAGACACTCTGCTAGCTAGTCCATAGTGCATAGTCCTGGAGGAGATGCGTGTACCCAGAACTGGGATGTCAGCATACACACCAAGCAGATAAATCAGTGATTGGGCCCTAAAAGGGACCCATAAACATTACACACTATACAGCACTATGGGGGAACCTAGCCATGCCGTGATCACTGCTCAGTCAGGGTGAGAGTGACCTCCCAGCAGGACATGCTGTGGCCACGCTGTCCATGCAGGTGGTGGCCGGGCACTACAATGTCCGAGCCATTGCCCTATGCCCTGTGCAGATGCGGCCAGGCCAGGCCACTGTAGACAAGTACTAACTCGACTAGGCCCCAAAAGTAAATTGGATATAATCAGTGAAGTGGATGAGACAGCTGCTGACAAACAAATTTATACACCTATGATTCACCCAGGATATGCAGATCTGGAATTGTCAGATTCAGAGACAGACAGCGGATCGGGATCAATAATATCGATTGGGATACAAGATAGGGCCTCTATACATGAAACCGAAATGTAGAATCTAACTTAGCTATAGGCACTGAAAATACAGGTCTGAATTGCATTAAAAACTATCCCTTTAAAGAGCATTTCTGCTTTTTGCTAGGACATTGAATTTAGTAACTGAAGCTTGTGTAATTAGCAAATAGAATCTGTGTAGACATAGATATTAGGTCAGCGTGAACTTCCCTAAAATAAATAGCACATAGGGGACAGTTGCTCATCCTGCAAGCTGATAGGCTAAACAGTTGTTGGGTCAGGATGCGCTGCTCTTGTGAAACTGGCTTGAATTCAATTAGCAAATATAACGGATATAGCTTAATAGAAAATCAGCAATATAATAAGTAACTAATTAGCTTCTGCTGAAAAGTAAAATCACAGCGACACCTACTGAATTTGGTGAACATAGTTATGAGACATAACTTCTGCTTTCTATATAATAATGTTGTCTATGTTAGCAAAATTTATGTACACGTGGAATTTGGAAAGTACCAGATGTTAATTAAAGATTAACTGAATCAGCTGATATTCTCTAATAAAAACAGGAGCCCTATGGAGCCATCTTTGAAGAGGCTCGATGGATATGTCGGAATTAGACTCCATGTGAATCTTCCCTATAGAGCTCCATAGTGATTGATTAATTAATTAACTAATTGTCTTGTCTTTTCTTCCTGTTGAAGGGTACAGGGATTAGATAAGAATCCAGGTGTTTTGTGTGTGTGGATTCCAGGCCCCTAGTGGGTGAGAGTCAACAGCCACACTATCCAGGCTATTCCCACAGTACCTTGCTACTCATTATGCACATTGGCAGGCCAATACTGGCAACAGTGCTGGCAGGGTGGGCTGTGGAGGTTGTTGGCAGCCACAACACACTGGATAGACAGACACACACTCCACACACCTATGCCAGCATTGTGCAACTATAGAGGTGTTTGGCAGCCCTGGCCACCACACCAGTCCTGGGCACAGTGCAGGCATGGCTATGGTATGCAATACTGTTGGGGTCACTCTGTCAGACACCAGACCTGAGGCACACTCCACAGAACATCAAATCAATACTTGTAAAAAGGAATACCATACAAACCTTATCCTAAAATCTCTAAATAAACCACATGAACCCTTTGACATTGCACATTCTCTAACCAAGGACAATTCAAGGCATGATGGGACCACATCACTTAACTCTGAAACCATGGCTGACTATCTAGAAAGAAAACTAAGAACGACTACCTCACATCCACTGATCCAGCTGGAAGAAAATAATCCGATCCAAGAGTACCACAAACAATGGAGTTCTTTCCACACACCCTCCACTGACCAATTACAAAACATAGTGACCAAAATTAACACCATTACCTCCGCCCTTGATCCTTGTCCTGTCTCCTGGATTAAGCTAACAGCTAAACAACCGATACCTACACTACACAATATCATGCGGCTCTCATTTACACAGGGAATCATGCCCCCCTGCCTCAAACAAACAGTTGTGAGACCCATACTAAAGAGCCAAACGCTGGATCCATCAGACCCCAGCTTCTACAGACCCATCTCGAGTCTCCCATTTCTGACAAAACTGATAGAGAAAATAGTGCTAACCCAATTGCAGGATTATATCAATCTCCATACCCCGCTTGACCCCCACTAATATGGGTTCAAGCCAAATCATAGTGTGGAAACGCTGTTCATCTCTCTATTGGACAGAGTCATAACGACTATTGATAATGTCAGAATGGGTATGCTTTTGATCTTTATTGATATCAATGTGGCGTTTGACTCTATAATTCACTCAACATTACTGGACAGTTAGAAGAATATGGGCTAAAATGTCATCACCCTCCAATGGTTCTCTTCCTACCTCAGTCAATGCAAACTACAAGTAAAGTCTTGCCCCAACTACTCCAGGATACTTGACCAACCGCAAGGGACACATCAGGGATCATCACTCTCTGCTGTATTATTCAATATATACCTTCAACCCTTGTGTGACATAATAAAAAGCTACAACATTGAATACTGAATCTAATTAGACGATATAATGGGCTTTGCCCCATTCCACACAGCTCAACCCAATTTCATTATGATTATATCCTGTCTAGAAAGAATGACTAACTGGCTACATCAACAAAACCTTCACATAAACTATACCAAATTGGAAGAACTCATCATAACCCATAATAGTTCATTCACAGCCCCAAACAAACTTAAAATACATCAAGGCAACATAGAGATCAAGCAGGAAGTGAGGTATCTTGGAGTCATACTGGATCGTAACTTAAATTCCCAAACACACATATCTAAAGCAACAAAATCAGCATACCATAAACTGCGAACAATATAAAGACTCCAACCACTCCTGGATGAGAAGAGCTTCTGCACCATCTGCTAGGTAATGATTATGCTGATACTGGATTATTGCAACCTCCATTAATCAGAGTCTGCCAAAACACAGCATCCCACCCTTTCAACTAATAAAAAACACGGCAGCAAGAATAATATCTTGATTAACAAGGGGCACACACATATCCCCTACATTAAAACAATTGCACTGGCTCCTAATTCTTCAGAGAACCAAATTCAGTCTTTCACGATCATATTTTTTTTTAAAATTTCTTTATTTATATTTTCCAACATAATACAAACAGAAGAGCAAAACAGAAAAAAAAATAACCAGGTTGCAATAAAAATTAAAATACACAAATCTTCTCTGTGACATAAGATATTTAAAGACAGAACACAGCCCACCCCACCTTGTCCCTCTCATTATCCTACGATTATCAGGAACCTAATGAAAAAAGAAAGCACAGAGCTTCTGCAAACCTACGAGGCCTGCAAGGGCTATAAAGGAGCCAGAACTCCATTACAGAAGACATAGACGTAAATGCGTCATCATGAATGTCTACCAAATTCAGTAGCATGCTTCCACTTAGAAATAATAGGAAAGGGATACTCTCCAATATGAAGCCAATTCAAACCTGACAATTCTTTTATAAGTACGAAATGCCAATTTGCAGATTGAAAAACGACCCCAGATCAGGTAAGAGTGGCCCCGAGTCCCAGCACGACCCAGTACGATTCTATGTTTAAGCGCAGTGCAACTGAATGTTAAGTCAATCCTATGTCACTTATCCCAATTTGTTGACATCTCCTTGATGAAACCAACATTTATTCTCATTTACATATTAAACATATACCTACGGTCCCCTCCACCCATCGTGAACCTTGTATTGACAAGACCGTAATATAGGCCAGTTATTCAGTGAAACTCCTTCCCCCTCTATCTTATTCACGTGCAAGCTTCCCACGAGCAAATCTAGGCAGTTATTTCTCCCTAAGAACTGAACTAAAGTTCTATCCCTATTAACAACTTATTCTACTTGAAGGAACATTGGTAGTATTCCTATTATACAATTCACTTTATGAGTGATAGACATATTTATATCTTCAAAACGACCCCACCAAGAATCAGACCGACGACCACATTACTGTGTATAATTAGAGCTTGATAAGTCAAAGAGGGTAAATGAGATTGTAACATGGGCAGTAGAAATTCCTCTGAAATAAGGATGGCATGCCAAATTTCAATAACTCCATTACATTCAAATTTGTCTCTTGCAGTAATGAGATGTCAACAGTTTCTATCCTACCATACAGAAGAGAAAACTCCTCTTAGTAGTGGATGTTAATGCCCTTAACGTTTAGGAACCCAATCCCAGAAAGGGACATACTAAGTATATCACCGAAGAAGCACTCATAGCTTACAGAGATAATTCGGTGTTGTAGCCTTTCATTTATCATTATAGGACAGCTTCTCAAGCGCTTTTAAAGTATGGCTACCTCCATAGCCCAAGAAACGAGCAAAGACCCCATCATATGATCAAACACAATGAAACACCCTATTTTAGTAAGAAAAGAAAAATAGAAAACATTCCAGGGGGGCTATATAAGACACAAAACTTAGCAGGTGAGCCCACTAGGACAAGACAGACATGGAGGGCTCAATGACCCAACACGCCCACATTCCTTCAATACTCCGACTATCATATCTTGCCCACCTTCCATCTTAAAAGTAGAAATAATGTCTTATAGACAAAACAGCACAAATGTCCCAGGAAATAACAGTGTAACATGCTTATATGTCACTTCTGCGTGTATAGTTCGCTTTCTCACAATCTCAGGCCAGTCGACCACCCAAATAAGTGCCGTCAAACTGTGGCAAACAGAAGATACAATATGTCCTTCACTTCATCACCGCCGACTCCATATCTTCCAGAAATGCACATAAGTCTCTAGCATCATCAAAAGTCTTGGTCTGGTTATGCAGTGTGACTTTCATGCGAGTAGGATGTAGCAAACCAAAATGGTCCTTCAGTTGTATCAAGCGTGGATGCAGCGCCAAAAGACTCCTTCTCCAATCCACTGTCACCTTTGTAAAGTCCGGAAAAAACAGGAGTTTATGCCCCTGATATTCCAAAGCTGTGAATGCTCTGGCAGCTCCCATTATCTGCAACACTTGTTGAAAGTGTAGAACTTTCAGGATAATTGGGCGTGGACGCTTGTTCATGGCCTTGGATTGCATAGTCACTCTATGTGCACCCTCAATCTCAAACATCATAGTGAAATTCAATTTTAACACATCTGGACTCATAGCCTGCAGAAAGGATATCAAATCATTCCCCTCTGCTCCTTCAGGCACTCCCAGTACCCTTATATTGTTTTCCCGCGAGCGGTTATTGGCATCTTCCACCTCTCTTTGCAGTGAGCGAATCAACTTGGCCTGCTTCTCGATGGCCCCAAGTCTCTCCTCATGCGATGCCACCACCCTCTCTACCTTCTCCAAACGGGCCGTATTTGCCTCCAACGAAGATCTCAAAGCATTGATATCTTCTTGCATTGCTCTTAGCGATTTTCCATTGGCTTTGACCATTTCTTTGACTGCACGGAATCTCAGCCAAGATCTCCTGTGAGGTCTCAGGGCCATCTCGAATGACCACCATCTTGTGAGGTGAGAAAAGTTCTGTCATGGATCTCTTTGCACTAGCATTTTGAGAAAGTTGGAAATCCAACCGCCTCTGCTTGGAACCTGACATATCTGGGATCAAATGGGAACCACGTAGGTAGGAACTATATGATCAAATATTGCAGAAAAACAGGATTCTTGTCTTTGCTCTCCAGAGCACCGCTCTTACACATCCATCTTGACCAGATATCAGGCTCCACCCCCCTCTCACGATCATCTTTAAGATAATTCATCAACTGGCAGCAATCACCCTCCAGCCAATAGTCGAGAGAGATCCAGAAACGAGGAACCATCGAGACTCTATGAGAAATATATTGCTCATTCCAAGGGCAAAAGCTAAAGCCAAACAACAAACCTGCAACAGAGCGCCCTCTCTCTATGCACCAATGCTTTGGAACTCGCTACCGGAAGCAATAAGAGCCACCACAAACCTAAAAGATTTTCGCAAATTCATAAAGACGCTTCTATTCACAGAGCATTATGCCAATGTTACCTGACGAACATCCTCTTATCCTACTCTATGCAATCAGTCCCCTTCTTGTACCTTATCACTTCCCCCTGCAATACTCCAATATAACAGACTATTGAACCCAAAGTCCTAATGTTCCACTTTATAATTCTATTGTATAATAGTTCATTGAAGTTCATATATGTTATATGTATGTATCTCCAAGTTTAATTCCCTGTTCAATGTAAAGTTGTTGTTATAATGTAAACCGTCCTGAATGGAAGATAGGGTGATAAAGAAGACCTGTTAAATAAATAAACAACATGGAACAAGAAGTGAATGTGGCCATTAAACATTAGAGCCATCATTCATGGGTTGATTCAAGTCATGCGAGTACTGACAATTGATCACAGATAAGTCTAATTTTACTGCATTGGGAATGTGGTTCCAACTGATTTAAATTGTTTATAAGGGTGCCAATAATCATGCCCTTTAGCTCTCAGTCCAATCATACAGAATGACGAATGTATTATCTATACCCTCAAAAACATCATTCTACTCCTACCAACATTAAGGGGTATGCTTACTAAAACCCCGTTAAAGTGCGGGCCGCGGTAGAGTGCGGGTGCCATATAAGGAGTGGGCGTTTCGCGCTGAAAAAGAAAATCCATGATTGACAGATGCGCTAAGGTGCGCGGCGCCCTTGTGCGCCCCGCAGCTTAGCGCATCAGACAGCTGCGCGGGAGGCATATGCAGCACGCTGTTAAGCAGGCAGAAGAGCAGAGCCACAGCACAATGGTTAAGGCACATACCAATGGTACAAGAATCAGGGGTTTGATTCCCCACAGAGCCCAATAAAGACAGCTGGCTGAGGCATTACTTTCAGAGCCAGTCCAATATGGGGCGGCATAGGACGGTGCGCTGATGGGTATTAGGTGGCATGCTATTGATTTAGGAGGCTTTTTTAATATTGGGCGGCATAAGGTGGCGCGCAGATGTGCAAACACAGGAACAGAGCCACAGCACAATGGTTAAGACACTGACCAATGGTGCAGGGATCAGGGGTTCAATCCCCTACAGTGCCCAATGAACAACACTGGCTGAGGCAAGGTGTATTATGGGGAAGATTGCTTTAGGAGGCTGTTTATTTTTATTTTAATTATCATTAATAGCAAACGCACTCTCAAAGCGTGTCAACATAAGGTGACCTATAAGGCACATTTTAAAGTGCACTGTCCGCCACGGCACCCTAAAATGTCCCCTATAGGGCACCCTATAAGTTGCGTCACAGGATAATGTATAGTGCACCTTATATGGACGGGAACCATAAGGTGCCCTATAGGGCACCCTATAAAGCGCCCTCAGAGGCAACATATGGGTACAGTACGCTGAGGGTGTTTTTGCTGGCATCAAAAATGTACATTAAAAAAAAGATAGTGCTTTGGCCAACCCTATCAAATAACCCCACTGTGGGTTTGAACCCATGACCTCTGGCTTCACAGGCAATGACACAACCATTGGGCTACAGCTACTAGCATGCCCCAAGTCTCCCTTTTGAAAGTTAAATGCTAGCACCCATAGATTTCCTTGCAGTCCTCCCTCCATTTGTTAAATCAAATGTGATCATTTTATGATCACTATTGACAAGTGATTCTGCATTCCACTAAGGACTAGGTCTAGAATAGCTACCCTCGTGTTAGTTCATGAACCAGCTGGTCCATGAAGAGTCATTTATTTCATATTGAAACTTTATCTTCCTAGTATGTACTTATGTGACATTGATCCAGTCGATACCTAGAGATAATCTATAAAGAGTTTTTCCCACCAGACAAATTTACCCTTGTAAATCATGCTTCTTTCTTGAAGCCTTTGAGGATGCTGCTAGAAAACTATTCACTTTTCTCATCATGGATGTGAACACTTTCTCCCAGAGGCTTATAGATTGAGGACAGATGTTTTTCTACCCTCCACCTTGATGGTTGTGTATTGTGAGAAAAGAAAGAGTACCTATAAAAAGAAGTGACAATCCACCCCTTTCTTCACACATACAAACTGTGTTGCCATAGGCAGCTTGACTAACCACCTGAAAAGGAACCTGGCAATCTACTTCCAGTCATACCTTGCCAAGAAAACCCAGGGGCTGCTGGGTCACCAGGAGTCAGCATTGACTTGAAGGCACTTGAAAAAAATGGCTTCCCAGAAAATATTGGAAATTATGCTATTCAAAGATTAGATGATGTAATGAATGAAGCTTCAAAATTCTGGCCTAACCATCTATGAAAAGCTAACCATTATTCTGCCATGTTACAGAATGACCTCTCACTTACCAGACATGGTGAAATGGAACAAAATATAAATAAGCATATGTCTACTCAGCCTCACTTGGTTTGCAGTTTGTCGTGCTGTGAAGGCTTGTGTGCATCAATGATCCTGAGGGCTAAGCTATCAGTAGCTTAACTACTGGCGGGGTCTCTCAAGATGGAAAGGTCTCAGTTGAGATGCCAGACCAAGATAAAATACCCATCTGGGCAGCAGTAGAATGGGATGGTGTTGGCGACAGAGGATCAGATTTCTGTGAAAATTGCAACACTAGAAATACAAGTGCGGAAGACAGGCCTGGCAATCTACTTCTGTGTCTTGCCACGACAACCCAATGGATTGTCACAATAAAACAAATTGCCCTATAGTGCTGGAAGATGAGACCCCCAGGTTGGAAGGCGCTACTGGGGAGGAGCTGAAGACTTTTCAGAGTAAAGCCAGCATTTATGATATGGTTGGATCAAAGCCCTGGAGATGTCTGACTTCTGATGTACCTACACATGAAATGAGAGTCAGAAGCTGCAAAGATGTCTTACATATTGGGACATGGAACATACAAAGCATGCACCAAGGTAAATTGGACATAGTCAAGAATGAAATGGAATGTGTACAACTCGATATATTGGGTGTCAGCGAAGTGAAATGGACTGGCATTGGGCACTTTGCATCTGATGATCACATGGTCTGCTATGCTGGACATGAAAGACAAAGAAGAAATGGTGTTGCATAAGAAGAAGCTTGCAAGAATTGTAAGGAAATACAATGCAATCAGTTAACGCTTAATTTCTATTTGTCTACGAGGAATGCCAATCAACACAACTATAATTCAGGCATATGCCCCAACAACAGCTGCAGAAGAGGATAAAATTGATTAGTTCTATGAACAAGTAAAAATTGAAATTGACAGAACATGCAGACAGGATATACTGATAGTCATGGGAGACTGGAATGCAAAGGTTGGCAACAAAGAAGGCAAAGTGGTTGGAAAATGTGGACTTGGCAAGAGAAATGAAGCTGGAGAAAGACTGATAGAATTCTGCAAGACCAATGATCTCGAACACCTTCTTCCAGCAACATAAGCAGCGACTGTACATATGGACTTCACCCAATGGATTGTACAAAAATCAAATTGACTACCTGTGGAAGTCAACAATGGAAAAGTCAAATTTAGGCTTTTAGTTAGGAATTTGAAATCCAGAATTTCCAGAGTAGCATTCTCCGAAATGCTTCCCATTCCACACGCAGGACCCAAAAGGCAGACAGAGCTTCAGAGTCTCAATGCATGGATGAGACGATGGTGCAAGGAAGAGAGTTTGGATTTGTTAGGAACTGGGGAACATTCTAGGGAAAGGAGGGGCTTTTCCAAGGGGGTGGGCTGCATTTTAAGCAGGATGGAACCAGGCTGCTGGCATTAACCTTTAAAAAGAAGATAGCGCAATTTTTAAACTAGATAATATAGAAAGGCCGACAGTCGCCCAAGAGCGCATGGTTCGGAACAATGTATCATTGAAGGATACTAACAAAAGACTGAAGTTAGGGCATATCAACAGAGAGGCTCCAATTAAGACTAAAGTAACCCAAATGCCCTAGAGTACAGAGCAGAGAGAGCTTAAAGACTGCAAATTACCCCTGCCTACTGATAGCCAGATTAATATGAATAAAATACAGCCTCTAAATGCTTTTATGCAAATGCTAGAAGTCTAAAAAATAAGATGGGAGAGTTAGAATATATAGCACTAAATGAGAAGTTAGATATGATTTGTATCTTAGAGACATGGTGGAAGGAGGACAACCAATGGGACACTGTGATACCTGGGTATAAACTATATCATAATGATAGAGCAGACCAAATTGATGGAGGGGTTGCACTCTATGGGGCATGTTTACTAAAAACCGCTAATTTGCGCGCCGCAAAATAGCGCACTAAAAGCGGTACTTAAGAGCACTTAAATGGCCCGTAAACATGCGGGTCACCACCGCACGCGTGCGCGTCACACGAACGCGCCCCGCACAAGTACGGGCCCGGAAATGTCCGATAGAGGCGTGGAAAGGCTAACGGAGGGCGGAGGAAGGCTCCGGAGGGGCGGAGAGACAGGGCTTATGGGCAGGGAAGGGGAGGGGAGAGGCGCCCCGCACATTATCGGGGCTGAATTCGCAAGTAAAAAATAGCGCGAGTGAAACACTCGCGGTAGAGGCCATGTAAAGGGAAGGGAAACCATTTTCGTCAGCAATGTACACCTAAACCGGGGAAACCTTCAAAACGTGAGCAGTGTGATACATGTGCACAGCACAAAAGTGCAATTACAAATATCAAATGACCACCACAGAAATAGTACAAAGAGGAGGTCAGCTGGGGAACAGTGATAGTAAAGGGCAAAACCAAAAAACACACCCAGGAAAGCACCAAAAATATAAATAAATTATGGAAGGGTCTACGGAGCGGAGACCTTTCCCAACACACATTTCCTTGTTACGTACGTTCCCTGTGAGTGGTGTTTATGGTTGCCCATCAATAGCAAGGTTGCCCAGTTTGTTTATATATCAACCCCCTTCTGCGGTGGTCAGTTCCGGGGTTTAGTTGCACGTTTGTCACCAGACAGGGTGAATGAGCCCACAGTAAAAATGTGCAGAGCAGGGTTTGCGACTCCATCCTGCCAGGTTAACTATCTCCAGGGACTGCACTGTCTCCGTGGACACACTGTGGTGCAGCGGACAGAGCCACTACCTCTAGGACCATAAGGCATAGGATCAAATCCCAGCTGGGGCTCATGCCAGCCCAGTTCCTATGTTTTACCCACCACTAAACAAAGATAGCACAGACACCCCTGTATTGCAGGGAGCATAAGCATGGTGCAAACACCCATATTTTGCCCTACCCCGCACACACCCCATAACAATGGGCATTACCCACAGCCCAGTCCCCCACATCCGGTCCCGGAGTGCCACAATGCAATCAGGGCATATGCATTCCCTGAGAGTAGGAATGCCATCATGTTGGCGGACGAGTACAGGTGGTGGAGGGGGCAGTGGCTGCTAGCCACAGAAGACAGTGGCCTAGCCATGTGCAGGCTGGCACCGTCCACTGCAACAGACAGGCCCTGTCGGATGTACAGTCATGGACTGCCCAGGGAATCAAGCACATCTGTGGCAACACAGTGGCGCACTGCACACAGACAGTGTGTGCAAGAACAGAAGGTCACAGGTTCAAAGCCCTGCCAATCCTGTCCACATATCTTTACCCACAACTAATCTGTGATAGTAAGGACAAACCATTATTGCTGGGGACATACGCATTGCTCATACGCCAATTTTACACCCCACTGATCACAGACACCATGATGAGGGGCATTACCTAGAGCAGAGTCTCACAAATGCAGTCCCAGAGGACCACACACCATTCAGGTTCAATGCTGCCGCCCATACAAATGCCAGTGCTGTATATCTCTGCACCACCCCCATGGCATGTAGATGTAGCTAATGCATATTCATGAGGGACAGCAGGAAAACGCGAACAGTGTGTTGCAACCCTGGGCTGGATTTGGGAACCTCAGCCGTAAAGCAGCAGCCAACAGGGGCAGACACACCCACACCCACACCCACACCCACAGGCCCCAATGGCCAATGCCCCCTGGAGAGGCAGGACATCGGGCCTTGTGTGCATCTCACAATACTAGCATGTGAATACCTTAGCAATGTCACTCTACACCTGGGTATACGGTACACAGCTTCCAAACACTTGCTCTGAGTACTGGCAGATAGATATCCCTACGTCACGCACATTCTGCTCCTTGAGCTCCATCATGACAATCTGTCTGTTGACTGCAGTGGGTGCATCAGGTCTGGTCTCTGATAGCGTTTACCACCCTGGGGAGTGACTCAAAACAGTATTGCTACCATATCCATGCCTGTACTGTGCCCAGGACTGGTGTGGTGGCTAATGCTGACAAACGCCTCTACAGTAGCACAATGCTGGCATACGTGTGGGAGTGTGTGTCTGTCTATACCAGGGGTGGGCAAACCTGGTCCTGGAGGGCCGCAGACCAGTCATGTTTTCGGGATATCTCTAATGAATATGCATGAGATATATATGCATTAGAGATATCCTGCCAACCTGACTGGTTTGTGGCTCTCCAGGGCTGGATTTGGAGACCCCTGCCTTACACCTCTGTCATTTAAGATTGTGAGTGGACAAGGTGCAGATATCCAAGACATCAAAAAGGTTAGATAGAATTTGTCACAGTTCTCCTCACTTCTCACCACCACCAAATAATTGTCTATTAGACAACATTTTGGTGGTGGTGAGAATCGAGGAGGAATGTGACACATTCTATATACCCTTTCGATGTCTAGGACATCTGTACCTTGCCCACTCACAATCTTAAATGACAGAGGTGTAAGGCAGGGGTCTCCAAATCCAGCCCTGGAGGGCCACAAACCAGTCAGGTTGGCAGGATATCTCTAATGTATATATATCTCATGCATGTTCATTAGGGATATCCCGAAAACCTGACTGGTCTGCGGCCCTCCAGGACCGGAGTTGCCCACCCCTGGTCTATACAGTGTGTTTTGGCTGCAAACACCTTCCACAGCCCACACTGCCAGCACTGTTGCCAGTATTGGCCTGCCAATGTGCATAATGAGCAGCAAGGTACCATGGGTATAGCTCTGACAGGGCGGGTTGGCCAGGATGCATCTGCACAGGGCAGAGGGCACTGACTGGGATAGTGTAGTGGTTGCCCACCACCTACACATACATGGTGGCCTCTGTATGTGCTGCTGGGGTTGCACTCCACCCTGACTGTGCAGTGAAGACAACATGGCTAGGCACCCCCATAGTGAATAATAGTATGTCTCCCATGTGATATATATGGGTTTTGTGTCAGGGCCCAGTCAATGACTTAACTGCTGCTGTGCACTGCCATCCCAGTTCTGGGTGCATGCATTTCCAACAGGACTAACTAGCAGACATATGTCAGCTGGTGTGTCCTGATGGAGCGCCGTGCAGTGGCTGATGGCTTGCTGTAGGCGAAGATCAGATAGTGGTGGGGTGCAACTTAGCATATCAAGGCCTAATGTCTGTCAGATATTGTGTTATGGATGTGTATGGAGTTGCTGTGACAGCGCTGTAGGGTGTCTCTCCCACAGCAGGACTGGGGTTGATGGTCCACCCTACTACTACCATTGCAGGGAGGTAGCATGATGATAAGAGACCCTGCTTTCCAACCTGAGGGGGAGAAATGGCGGTAAAGAGCCCACCTAGGTCTCACATAAGGGGTGCCCCTGACTCTGCTCGACAGAGATATCCAAGGTGTCTCTGCAGAAACAACCTATCTCACAGAGTAATAGTGCTGTGAAGTTCTGGCATGGCCTCATTCTGCCACGGAGGTTGTGGTGGACCTGGTCCTGGGTGCCTCCACGCACACTCAGGGTGAGCACAGTACCCGCACAATGTGACGGTGTGTAGCTACTCTGTGCCAGTACAACACCCACTCAGTACACCCTACCAGGCCGAGCTGCTGTGTGGGTGCACATGGACACTCCCTCCTACCAAGCTGTGGAGATGCCGGGGTGCATTCCCGATCCTGTGTCTATCTGTGGACAGTTGATTTGCATGTGCAGTGCATCATGGGTATGGGTGGACTAACCCTATCCTGGCTACCACAACAGACTGTCTGTGTGGTGACATGCAGGCTCTCTGCAGCCAGCCAGGGGCTTGCTGGCAGCTATAGAGCTGTAGGCCAATGGGTACCTCATTGCCTGTGAAGTCAGAGGTCATGGGTTCAAACCCACAGTGGTGTAATTTTGTAGGGCGGTGCATAGGTATGTAACATTTAATGTGCAGATGTTGCTGGCAGCAAATCAACCCACAGCGTACTATACCCACATGGTGCCCTTCAGTGTGGTTGATAGGGCACACAATAGGCCATCTTTTAGTTTAGGTCCATATGAGGTGCACTAGTCTCTATCCGGAGACACAACATATATGGTGCCCTATAGGGGACATGCAAGGGTGCCTTGGCGGACAGTGCACTCTAACATGTGCCTCATGAGCTGCCTCATGTCAACATGATGTGCGAGTGCGTTTGGTAGCTGTGCTAAATAAAGGAAAACTAAAAGCCACCCTACAGCACTACTCACCAAAAACATACTGCCTCAGCCAGCCCTGTGCACTGAGCACTGTGAGGGATCGAACCCCTGATCCGTGCACCATTGGTCAGTGTACCCACCATTGTGCTGTGTCCCTGTTACTGTGCTGACACATCAGTACGCCGCCTCATGGCCATCTGCGCGCGGCCCTAAGCTGCTCACAATGAACAGTTTGCCGCACACTGCCGCCCCAAAAAACAGTGCGCCGCTTCATGCCGCCAAGAATGAATAGTGCGCCGCCTGCTGCTGCTCAAAATTAACACTGCTCCGCCCTATGCCGTGCAAAAGTAAGATGCCCCCTAAAACACTTCTACCTATTAAAGGTGATGCCTCAGTCAGGTGTTTATGTTGTGCACAAAGGGGGTTTGAACACATGGCCCCTGCACCATTGGTCGGTGTCCCCACCATTGTACCACAGCTCTGTTGATATTGTGGTAGACGACGGCCTATGATCCATGCTAATTGAACTAAGCAGACAGGCCTAAGCAGCTTGACCTGTAACTGAAGCCTGTAGTTAGGCCCAGAGGAATGAAAACCCCCCTGAATGATGACACCATAGAATTGAAACTTAACTCAGTTTAACTGAACATAGCTAAGCAGAAACGAAACTTAGAAAATATAGAAAAACAAGTTTAATTGGTACTGATAAGGTGTGCTATGCTTCTATGGAATTAATTAACTCTGCAAAAAGCAAGGTTACAGTGCCCTGCTTCCCATATGTTTTAACAAGCTAAGCGACCTTGGAGGAGAGATGTAACAAGTTAGAGGCACTGACCATTGTAATTGGGACTAGAAGGGGGGCAACCAGGTGCTGAGCCCAGACCAGGGTCCCGATTGGGTAGCCATATCAGTACCGGGACCAATAGATGGGTGAGAGGGGTTACTGGGACCAATGAAAGGTTTGCCTATGTCTAGAATGGAGAAGAACGCTATAAAAGTTGTTGTGTTGCTAGAAACCATTGCGCAGCCATTTTGAAATTGCTTATTGCTTGAGCCATGTGCACATTAAACTGGCTTTGATCCTTGAAACGACTCCTGGTTTTATTTATTGCATGCTTATCTGCTGCTACATTTCGTGTGTGTCCAACAGCGCGCCACGTGGCCTTCCGGGCCGCAAATGTGGACCCCGGCCATTAGCGCCTGGCGCACCAGTCAGGTCGCGTTCGACCCCATGTTTTATTTCCACGGCCTGAACCCCACACTCCGTATATGGCACAGGCACACCAACGCGGCCCCGCACAATCTCAGGGTGCACTAAACATACTCCATTGGTGCCATGTGTGACTGCTGAGATCAATGCACATACATATCTCCAACACCCTAACCCTTGGGTGTGCAAGTTGCGTGCATTTCCAATGTATAACATAACATCCACGCAGCCATGAGGAACGCAATAGCAACACAATGTCTGGAGCGCAGCCATGCGGAGTGCATGTGCGCGAGCCTCAATGCGCAAATGCGGAGGTTGCGTCGTCAGCGTCGTCACGTCCAGAAGGGCAGAAAACAAAATGGCTGCCAGAATGCGCAAAACCTGCATTCAGCCACTGCGAACTTTGCCACCTGGCCGCATTGGTTGGGCCAAAGATGGAGAAGCTGTTCCCAGGGGCCGCCAGGGGAAAAGACACAGAAAAGGTCCAGAGGGCCTGGGAGAGAATCAAAAGGCGTTTCAATCGTGTGGCAGACAACCAAAGGGAGGTGAGTGCATTGCCACAGGTCATAATTACCATAGACACAGACAGGGTTGTTTGCAGCTGTCAATGGTGCTGTGTGTAGGTATTCCAGATCAGTAAAGTGTAGCTGGGGGACCCACATGCCAAGGTCTATATGTAATGAAAACAACTAAACCTTCTAAATTGAGCTTATACTAAATAGTGAAACCACCAAACATTCAAAAGAAAGGTCTATATGTAGCACATATGAGTGTTTTGCCATCTACCCAGGTGTTTAGGGACGTAGTCACAAAGGGCATGATGCCATCCTGGAGTCCTTGCTGCTGCTGTGCTACAAAACACTGTAACACACCTAGCCCATAGATCTGCCTGGGATGGGTCCAGAGACATCATGTGCAACTGGCCGTGTCCTGCATCCTCAGGGCTGCACACATTGGCCACCCTCAGGGGTTGTGAAACGTGCATCACATGGTCTGGCAGCCACCCTGGAGCTATGGGGTGTGTGCCAATGTTGGTCAGGGCAAAACCCCTATCACCAGGACCCTTGAGAGCCCATCAGAGTGGGTCCACCATCACCCTGCAGATATGGGGATGTCTACTAATGTTGTTTAACCCATCATCCCTGTCCCCAGGGGTACAGAGAACCCTTCAAAGTACACTCTCACCCACCCTGGAGATATGGGGATGTCTACTAATGTTGTTTAACCCATCATCCCTGTCCCCAGGAGTACAGAGAAGCCTTCAAAGTGGGCCCTCTGTCATCCTGGAGATATGGGGATGTCTACTAATGTTGTTTAACCCATCATCCCTGTCCCCAGGAGTACAGAGAACCCTTCAAAGTACACTCCCACCCACCCTGGAGTTATGGGGATGTCTACTAATGTTGTTTAACCCATCATCCCTGTCCCCAGGAGTACAGAGAAGCCTTCAAAGTGGGCCCTCTGTCATCCTGGAGATATGGGGATGTCTACTAATGGTGTTTAACCCATCATCCCTATCCCCAGGAGTACAGAGAAGCCTTCAAAGTGGGCCCTCTGTCATCCTGGAGATATGGGGATGTCTACTAATGTTGTTTAACCCATCATCCCTATCCCCAGGAGTACAGAGAAGCCTTCAAAGTGGGCCCTCTGTCATCCTGGAGATATGGGGATGTCTACTAATGTTGTTTAACCCATCATCCCTGTCCCCAGGGGTACAGAGAACCCTTCAAAGTTCTCTCTCACCCTGGAGATATGGGGATGTCTACTAATGTTGTTTAACCCATCATCCCTGTCCCCAGGGGTACAGAGAACCCTTCAAAGTACACTCTCACCCACCCTGGAGTTATGGGGATGTCTACTAATGTTGTTTAACCCATCATCCCTGTCCCCAGGGGTACAGAGAACCCTTCAAAGTAGGCACTCACCCACCCTGGAGTTATGGGGATGTCTACTAATGTTGTTTAACCCATCATCCCTGTCCCCAGGAGTACAGAGAAGCCTTCAAAGTGGGCCCTCTGTCATCCTGGAGATATGGGGATGTCTACTAATGTTGTTTAACCCATCATCCCTATCCCCAGGAGTACAGAGAAGCCTTCAAAGTGGGCCCTCTGTCATCCTGGAGATATGGGGATGTCTACTAATGTTGTTTAACCCATCATCCCTATCCCCAGGAGTACAGAGAAGCCTTCAAAGTGGGCCCTCTGTCATCCTGGAGATATGGGGATGTCTACTAATGTTGTTTAACCCATCATCCCTATCCCCAGGGGTACAGAGAAGCCTTCAAAGTACACTCTCACCCACCCTGGAGATATGGGGATGTCTACTAATGTTGTTTAACCCATCATCCCTGTCCCCAGGAGTACAGAGAACCCTTCAAAGTACACTCCCACCCACCCTGGAGTTATGGGGATGTCTACTAATGTTGTTTAACCCCATCATCCCTGTCCCAGGGGTACAGAGAACCCTTCACAGTACACTCTCACCCACCCGGGAGTTATGGGGATGTCTACTAATGTTGTTTAACCCATCATCCCTGTCCCAGGGGTACAGAGAACCCTTCAAAGTACACTCTCACCCACCCTGGAGATATGGGGATGTCTACTAATGTTGTTTAACCCATCATCCCTGTCCCCAGGGGTACAGAGAACCCTTCAAAGTACACACACTCACACCCTGGAGATATGGGGATGTCTGCTAATGTTGTTTAAACCATCAACCCTGTCACCAGGTGTACAGAGAAGCCTTCAAAGTACACTCTCACCCACCCTGGAGATATGGGGATGTCTACTAATGTTGTTTAACCCATCATCCCTATCCCCAGGGGTACAGAGAACCCTTCAAAGTGGGCCCTCTATCACCCTGTGGATATGGGGCTGTTTGCCAATGTGGTTTAAACCATCGCCCCTATCACCAGGTGTACACGGAGCCCAGCTGGGTCGGGCAGCAAGCACCATGGGGATATGGTGCAGTATGCCTATGCTGTTGGAACCTGTCCCTCCATCACCAGGGGACCTGATAGCTGCCTAATCATTCCTGGGCAACACCCTGTTCTCAGTTTGTATCTTGCTGATGTGGTGCTGTAGGACACACCAGACCTAGGGGGGTGGGAAAGCAGACTGTGACGGAGGGTATGTCAGTCGGATATGTTTCTAGGCTATGGTGGTTCTCACACAGTCCTTGGGGTGCACGACAGTCGGCCTGTGAGAACGACAGCTGACGAGCACTCACATAGTGATGATCTCACACCTCCCACAGCCATTTCCACTCATGTGGAGACACACACAGGGGTGCAATATTTGATCAGGCGCAGTCCAACAGGTATCCCATCCATACCGGACTCTGAATCGCACTGCACTGTGTTGACCAGGGAACCATGGATGGTCAAATAACACCTCCACAGGGCCCACACACAATGGGATCTTCTCCCATGCTCGCACAACTAGGGTGCCCCCACAGTGGGGACCATGTTCCACACCTCCACGTCCAACACATACCTACATACCTGTATCAGCTGATAACCCTGAAAATAAGGGATTTGTCAACACATACACAACATTGCCCCCAGGGGATGTGACACCCTCGCACACACTCCCTGTCCCTCTCACACTCTCCCACCCCCTATACCCCACCCCTTTGTCTCCCTCTCTCCCCCACCATTGCAAACATGACGTGCCGAGGGGGAGGATATGGGGGGGGGGGTGGGGAAGCCTGTAGGTGCTGGGCAATGCTGCTGGCTGGTGTCCCATATGATGATGCCTGCAGAGCCCCGACAGGCTCCGTGGGTCCCGCCCTCACACACATAGGCAGGCCTATGCACACATTTCCCAGGGATCACCTGTCACAAGTGTGTGACTGTGCAGGAAATACAGAACACACAGCAGGGCACAGGGAGCAGGGTGACAGTGGCCAACCATGAATATGGGTATGTTAACTATCCACCTGTGCAGAAGGGTAGGTAATGACCCCAAACAATGTTTGTTTATCAACAGGTGGAGGATCTGAGGAAGAAGGCGCGTGAACTACGGCAGTTCCATGGAGACTTCCTGGCGCGCTATAGCAGGGGGTCACAGACACCCAATGATGGTGAGACTGGACAGGCATGACTCTCAGTTTATAATGTCACATTGGCCCACCAACGTGTGTGTTTAATGCATCTGTAGATGTGTAACGTAACACTCATGTACGTTTTGATATGTCTGTTAACTTTCACAGGGGGAGAGGAAAGCAGCGGCGAGGGCCACACATCGGCCTACTCACTCCGGCGGCCCACCACCCACCGTGCAAGGGAGGTGGAGGTGGTGGTGGTGGAAAGCGAGACGGAGGTGGAAGAGGGATCCCAGATCGAGCTGGCGGAGGAGGAGACGGAGGAGGAGCAGCAGATGGGGGAGGGGGGGGAGGAGGAGAGGGAGGAGGAGCAATTGACTGTGGTGGGGGGTGACGAGATGGGAGAGGAGGAGAGGCCCCCACAGGCACACCCAGAGGGTGATGCTGCTGGCAGGAGGGCGGCCTGCGGGTGAGGGGGGCAATGTGCAACCTGGGTGTGGGGGGGTGCTGGGTTGAGCAGAGAGGGTGGCTGAGAGTGTTTTGGGGAGAGGACAGGGTTGGGGGGGGTGCGGGGGAACACAGCACAGCACAGGGCTACGTGGGCCCCCGTCAGACACTGCAGGTGGAAGCTGGGGATAGGCGTCGTCGCACAAACATGTCATCCACGGCCCACGGCATATTGCATGCACATGCCAGCACACAGACCACGGGCACCATTTGCCTATGTGCTGGCAGGTGCATGCATGATGTGCTGGGGGCAATTGATGATGTGCGGCGCGACGTACGCCTAGTCTTTCATGCACTGCAGTGTCTGACGGGGGCTGTCCGGCAGGTGTCCGCCGATGTTGCGCAGCTGCAATGTCGGCGGGCATCTGCCGAAGGGCGTCACAGGCACCTCTGAGAACACCTGTGATGTGCACATGTGCCCTGTGCTGTGCTGTGTTCCACGCACAAAATGGGGATGTTTGTATGGTGGCATGTTGCCAATGTTTAAATGTTCTATAATAAACATTTGTTTTTGTTATGTGGAAACATGGTCATGTGTCTCCCTCAACCACCCACCATGGATGAATGCCTGGGATATGTCTGTGCATCTGGACAGGCTGTGGAGGCTGACATGGCTGGCAGACATGGACTGCTTACACATGCCGTCATGGGGCGTAAACGTGTGCAGTGGCTAAGGGCCAGGGAAGCCGCCTGGGATGTTGAAGGGTGAGGGGGAGCCCAGGAACAGCCCTGCTGTTGGGTGGATTGGACTGCTACCCAAGGTGTCAGCGGAGGGAGGAAGCCAACATCAGCATGCTACGCATGTCTGCCTGTGCCACATGCATACCTTGGGGGGGGGGGGGGGCCAGACATTTACCCATTGTTGTCTTTGATATAGGCTATGACCACAAATATGGAACAGGTATGCTGGCAGAGGGGGGGAGGGGGGTGATGCCGCTGACGGACAGACCATGAGGTATGTGAACAGTACACCTGATACAACATGGGTGAGTGTGTGTGAGGAGGACCCATACAGCCATGGGGCTGTGACTATGGACTGTGTAGGTGACACATAGCATGTCGTGCCGTCTGTTCTGCAACACCTGGTGGAGCAGCTAATGCGACAGCAAGGGTCTGCTGATCAGCAACACGACATGCATGTGGACACCACATAGGGGACCAAAGGGACACAAATTGCAATGACACGTATCATGTATGTTGTTCAAAACATTTATTTACACACCTAGGAACCACGGCGTGGCCTGCACTTTCTGGCACGTCGCAAAACCCTACCCCCTTGTGCTGCACCCTCCCCCTCATCTTGTGCTTGTGGAGGTGGTGGTGGTGGTGGTGGCGGTGGTTGTGCATAACTCTGCAGTATGGCACGTATCCCCTCCAGGGCCACACACATTCTTTCAAGTGGCATGTCCCTGATATCCTGCCGCAAGTGGCAAATCTCCAGCGTGTTGGCATCGATAGACTGGCGCACAGCTGCCAATTCACGACAGATGCCTGTAGGGGGGAAGCAAGGGTGGTGTGTGATATACCTCCCAAGAAACACACAACAAGATGACTCATATAACACATGATTGTCATTGTGACTGTACAAACTATAGTATGCACGCGGATATGGTTATGAACACGCAATGTCAGAAAGGTGTATGTCAATGCCACACACAGCACATGGTTGATCTATGTGATGTGGGTGGCACACACAGGGATACACAGGTTGCCCACACACCCCACATGCTGCAGATATTGGAATAGGCCTGTGGACACATAGCACACACATGTCCATTGTGCAGTGTGGCGGAGCGTGTTCGATGGACAGCAAACACACCTGTGGATACGTCGTGATGCAGAGAGATAGAATGTGCACAGCCAACCCATGTGGGACCACATTTGGGGGGATACACACAGCATGGACAGGGTACAGGTGTAGCGCCATTGACTATGAGGGATGGGGTTGGCGCAGTAGGATCACATCCCGTACATGGGCAGGTCCACCAATGCCACATGTGTCTGACGGCAGAGGGGTCCACATACACCCAGTGGTTAAGGACCTGGGGTCAGATAACAGTGCATGTACACCTTGGTACACATGTGGAGGCTGCACAACGAGCATGGAGAGGACCAGATGGTGCAGCACAGGGTGACACAACGCAAAATGGCGACTACAGGGTCATGCTGAGCAGCAACAGCATGTGGTGAGCCCTCGGGAGGGATGTGAGTTCACAGAGATAGGGGGGGCCCTCCCTTAATGTGTTTGGCAGCAGGGGTGCCACCTGTGAGCTGTCTAGTCCATCAGGACCCAGCATGGGGCACCAGAGAACCTGTGTGATCCGGGGGGTTCGTCACAAACCAGCATTGTGCACCTCAGTGTCACATATACATGAACGGGACATGTTGCGAGCCCTGTCTGTATGTCCACCAGCCTAACGTAATTGTGGACATACATGCTGCCTCCAGGGACCTGTAAGCCTCCCAAACCATGGGTACAGGATCCTAGACCGTGTCCTGTCTGTACATCGTGCTATATGTGTGTCTGATGTCATTCCAACTGAAAATGTCATGTGGTAGGAGTGGTCTACACCTGGTGATGCAGACGGTAGGGGATGGGGTCTGTGTGACGGAGCATGAAATACATGTATTTTTATTTACTTTTTGTTTTTTTTTATTTTAAAACGTTTATATACCGAGCTATTTGTTTTCAGTGCGGTTTACATACAACAAGGGTGATCAGTAAGAAGCCTGTTCTGTGCTTAATTTTTAACAGGAGTTTAAACTTGGAAAGTACATTTTAACATCAGCATAAACTTGGAGAAACACAGAAACTATAAACATATGAACAAACTATAATTAGATTTGTTTTGGATATACAGTAAGTCTAAAGCGGGTTCAAGACTACTTGTGACAGGGTGCGGTTTGTAGACATTGGCAGGTGGGTGAGATGAGGTGGGGTGGAGGCATGAGCAAAGTGAAGTAGGAAGATGTGGTGTTTAATTGCCTTACGGAACTGCATAAGGCCTTGATGGAGCTAATTTCAGGTGGAAGTTCGTAACCAACATTTTGGGGCATAGAAGGCGAATGTTCTTTTCTTGGGTCTAGGTATGTCATCTCTGATTCCCCATGGCCCATGTGACAGTTAACATGAGTCGTTACTGGGCCACGGCTGGGCTACAGTGATGAAGCTCAGTTGTGCAAGTGCTATGCTATTCGTGGGGTATTGTCACACAACATGATGCAGCTGAAACTGCATACCTAGTAGGTCTGCATCCGTAGGTGTACACTCACCCTAGGCTCAATGTTCCCTCTAATTGTCTGTAGGCTGTGTGCGCATAACATATCAGCTGTGCAGCTTTTGAAGCAAGGTTCAATTTTTGTGCGCCACATAACGACACTCGGAGTTATATACTTGAAGATTTGACTACACGTCAGAATACACGTATGTACACCACATTGATTTTTAATTAAATGAAATGAAAATGGACACTTACTAAATGAAGCGGGAATATGTCTAGTAATTACAATCACAACTTTTAAATTTTAAGACGACCTATGTTGTTTTCTATCAGAATCAGAACCATAATTTTTGTGCGCTCTGCTGTAAAGTATGTGCGATCAATCGGCGAGGTCGTGTGCGCGAGCACACGCGCACAGCTTAGAGGGAACAGTGCCTAGGCTGTTATTGTGTGTGTCACATTAACATCCGCTAACATACGTCGTAACATTGCTTGTTGGGCAAATGTATCCCGTCTACTGGAGACACACATGTGAACAGCTTTGGACGTTATTTTGTCACAGCCAGCACAGACACACCCCACACAGAGAGTAGTGGGTTGTGCGTTGTGCCTGTCACGTTCCGTTTTTTACCAGTGGTCCCTCTCAGCTGTGCACATGTGTGTGCGCACACGACATGCCAAGCAATCACACTACTGTATGACATAGCCCACGGAGAGAAGGTATGTGAGTCAGCTCAACAGCAACAACTACGTGCTCAGAGTATAGATGTGTGTGTAGGTATGGTTTGCACAGGGTCTACCATAGTTTGTACGGAATTGAAATGTGCTGCACATACTGCATCCGGACATGTACTCCACAGGTAGGTTGTGTACACCCCATTGCCTCTCTGTGGTATGTAACACATTAACATGATGCCATGGGATGCACAGCTGATATCTAATGGGCACACAGCATACAGAACATTGGGGGTGACATTGCTTCTCACCCACCTTCTGCTTCCTGCCGTGAGGTTGTTGCATGGGCTCTGATCTCCCCCATGTGGTCATCCTCGACCAAATCCTCCTGCTGTGGTGGTAGGCCGGTTACTGTTCGACTAGACACCTTTGGTGGGTAGGTGCTCTTCTGTGGCTGCAGAGACTCTCCCTGGAACATGGCCATGCCACCGACCATACAGGCTCCGCCTCCTCCTCCACTCTCCAGGATGTGAGGGACGGCCACATAATCCCCCTCCTCCGCACCCTCCTCGTCCACCGCACCCTCCACCACATGTGTAAGCATGTTGCTGTAGTCACCAGTATAGTGGGCAAACACAGAAAGCACAAATATGTTTACGCACTACAGATATGTACACGTGTGTGATGAAGACAACACATACCTGATGGTGTGGGGACCCAGCATGTGTGCTGCATACAGGGCACACTACACACCCCCATACATGTCTGTAGCCAACATGTACCTGCCCCAGGTGAACAGGTGTGTGTTTTAGGTCCTCACACCTATTTTGTTTCCAATGCCTCAGCTACAGATATAATTTTGCAGTGATACCCCATGCCGTCTGTCACCCCATATGGCCAAATCTGTCCACTCACGGCTGCTCCTTTCTCACACTTCCACCTGTATTTTCTACCCCTGTTTGATTGTGCATGCCATTGAGCAGGCCCGATGTCCCTGGGACATACTGTGAGCATACTGCTACATGTGTCGGGCAGTGACACTACTGTGCATCGAGCAGCTAATGTAAAGCATCTTGTGCCCATTGACAGGAAAATGTATCAATGTGGTATGGTATGTCACATACAACATGCACCCCTCACAGGCCAATGCTATATTACAGGGGATGAGGAGCACTGTTGGGGGGGGGGGGGGTAGGTAAGGGCCTGGTACAAGTGGAGATGTTTTTGACAGGTAAGGGGACAGAGGGGATTATGGACCCATTTTGAATGTGTACATTCAGAATGGCAGCCAAACAGTGTGACGCCAGACAATACAAAGACGTGTGGAGCTCTGAGGGCCAGACACATATTATCTTTAGAGACATATGTCATTGTCCCAACACAGGCCATGTTTCCGTGACTTCCACAGGGGCAGAGGGTCGACAACACATCTGCCGTTATCGCATCCGAACCGTGTATTACTACACCTTGCCAATGCATTGTCAATATGCCGGCCACAGGGAAGGTCCCCCTACAGTATGCTGTTCTTGGGGGACTGCTGTAATGCCAGGCGTACATACAATGCTGTGGAGACCGCTTGTACGTATTCACTGTGCTATCCACATCCTTTACAACAACGTCACATATGTCCACATCTTTTATACCATGCTCAGATGTATGTGTGCGGTGAAGGAGGGTGATAGCACAGTTATAGATTTAAAGCATTTATGTGATCTGCATTGCCTCTTACGCCTGCCATATCTGCAGTTTTCAACTGCTCCATGATGTAGGTGGAACCGTTCCGTTCGACGGTTGTTAAAAGGTTTGTGGCCAGGGTGTAGGTTGTACATGTATGCATGAGGTGGAGGAGCACTTGTCAGGGGCACGTACTGCTCATGCGGCTGCCAGCACAACCAAAGGTTATGTTGGCGTTAGGTGTGGCATGTTGTGTTACGACCCGTTTTGCCACAACTGATGATTTGTCCTACAGGTCTCCCGGGAGTCTTTGTATTGGCTTGATGTTACCGTTGGGGTGCGCGCTGTCGTGTTGTGTCTTGGACCTAGGAGTGTGACAGGGGTTACAGCCACCAGACCTCTGACACCAGCATGGCCGTTACATGATTGGGGTTGGCTAGGCGATTTATGGGGGGTCGCATGTGCAAATGTCTGCCATTCTACACAATGGATATTTCACCAAGGTATTGGACGGAGGTGAAATATATGCGTAGCATACGTACCTGCATGAGGATACTCGCTGTATCCAGGGCAACAGGAAGGACCAGATGTCGTTATATTGGCCCAAGCCTGTCTTGCAAAGATGCTGCTCTAGGGTGCGTGAGCAGGGCTGGGTAGGGGGGACCCCCCAATTTAATCGTGCAACTGCGCCATCGTATGGCTTGCTGCCGTTCTGCACAAAGGTGCGGGCGCACCCCTCTTTTGATATCAGAAATAACTCCTTATTTGGGAACAGTCCAATGTCTCGCAGAGGGGACCCCTACCTCGGCAATATGCTTCTGCGTATTCTCCTCCCACCACGAATTACGGCATGCATTGTACTTGAGGCTGATGCTCTGCCTCCCCAAAAGAGACTCAGAGTCTTCGAGGACCCGTTGTTAGCGAAGAGGTTTATGTGGTTTATCAGAATCTGAGAAACGTGTGGCCATCCTGAATCCTATGCGGTCTCACCAGCGGGGTAAGGGGGCCAATTGTCCTATTCCAATTGCTGCGCGCGTCGGGTGGCAGCCTTGGCGACAGTTGGTTTGATGACTAGCTTCTGGCTCAGACGACATAAGCCCCCCTTGCCGCCGGCGCAAATGCGTTCGCGCGCAAAGCCCCAAACTATCATCGGCACTACCTAAACCTCTTACTTTCATCTCATTCCTTTCTCTGGCCAAATATTATCGATCAATCCCTCTATCCATCTCATACTTCTACACACCGCTATCTCCTCCCTCGCTAACACCCTCCCTCTATCAATCTCAAAGGTCCATCTCCCTCTCCGTCACGTCTCACCCTCACCGTGCCACTTCCACTTTCCCTAGGGCTCTCACTCGCACCTGCAGCTCCATCGCCCTCCTCTCCCCCACTACAGGCCACAAGCAACCTCAACCCTCACCTCCACCCTTCTCCCTATACTCATCACGCCACCACACCTCACAGCCAAAACAGTATATGAGGCCACAATTCATACAAACACAAAACCATATAAAAACTGAACAGGACACACACACAATTACCAGAGACAATTGACGACAACTCAGCTACACTGGACAACTGCTCCAATACCTCCTGCTCTCACACTTCGCTATCAGACCTCTCACTCCATCACTCAATCCCTCAACGTGCTAAAGGCGCGGAGGCAGGCGTGATTTACTACGGTTTGTAGCCGGTTACCTAACATTGGACGGCCATGTGCAACTGTGCGACGGCGAGGCTCGTTTAGTGCGCGGGTGCGTATGTGACATTGCGCATGGGCCGCGAGTGTGTGTGGATGTCGTGGTGTAGTCGCGAGTACGCATGTGCAGCTGTTAGCGCATGAGTGCGTCTTGAGTGCGTGTGTACGTCATGCGACAGGTAACGCATACGCAAAGGCGACAGCCATACGCCCATGCGTTAAACGACCGTTGCACATGCGCGCCGCCCCCAGACAGAACGCCCATGGCCGGACCAGGGGGTGCACAGGCACGAAAACACACACACAGGACGCAAATTAGGGCATGGCTGCACAGGCGCGCCGCGCACGGCCAGAACTGCGCTCATGCGCAAGGTAAAGACAAAATAACCTGGCTAAATATGATTGCAGATTGGGTCCACAGGTGAGGGTTGTTTAGTAGGCGCAGGTGTAGGTTGGTTGTGAGTTAACAGGGAGGAGAAAAGGCAGCTGTAGTGTATTGGATTCCGATGTGTGTCTGTATGGTATTGTTCTGTATTCTCCGTGTACGGTGCTGTATTTGGTGGATCTAGTCTTGTGTGGTGTCTGCTGTAGTTGTGCTGTAAG